>CM038039.1:122339093-127339093 GCA_021397845.1 Areca catechu | reverse complement strand
TAGTAGTGTATTTATATCTTTGGCTTCTTCAATGGCTGTGACCTTTGGATCCTAAGAAGCCAGAAGAGACCTAAGGATTTTGTTAACAAGTTCAGCATTAGAAATCACTTTTCTCAAACTCCTTATGCCATTAACAATATTAGTGAGACTAGTATACATTTTGCTAATAGTTTCAGTTAGTTCCATCCTAAACATCTCATAAGTATGTGTTGACTCCGTTATTGATTTTGATGATAAACAAAATGCTTAAGAATAAGTTGAGTACTAAATATTTCTTTGAAGTATGTTTTTATAAAAATAGGTGCTCATCAATTCAACAATATTTGATTGATTGTCAAACAATGAAAAAGTCCCAACTATGGATGAAATATCAGTTTAAAGTAGACTTTGGTAGTTGAAAAATGCTTGAAAGGACACAAGAGTTCAACATAATTTGGCTTTAGCATAAGTTCAATTATTTTTGAAGAAATCTCAGTCAAGTGTCGACTCAAAGTGTCGACTCACAATCCAAGTATCGACTCAAGCTGGTACGCAGAAAGAGTTTCAGATGGAATGGCTGAAGTGTCGACTCATTCCAGTCAAGTATCAACTCAAGGTGTTGACTCAAGGATCAGCTCATCATTTGAGACTTTTCATTATAGAACTTGCTGAAGTTGAAGACTTGCATGAAGTATTGACACATGGATGTCAAGTGTCGACTCAAAGTATCAACTCATCAGTGGAAGTGTCGACTTAACTGAGAATTCCAAAAAGCTTCATTGAAGATATTTGAACTAGGTGTCGACTCATGGAGTCCAAGTGTCGACCGTAAGTATCGACTCACAGCTTGAAGTGTCGACACTTGGAGTTTTGGAAATAGTAATGGCTAGTTTTTCAAATATAGAACTCGCTTCTCTTGGCTCCCAACGGCTAGTTTTTCATATCTAACGGCTACAAACTGACTTTGAGGCCTTGGAAATGTATTTATATGATTCAAATCAAATCTAAACTCAAGTAGAAAGATAAAACAAAAAGAGGAATCAAGAGAGACACAAGAGGAACACCAATAAGCTAGTGCATTCATTCCTATTTATTGACAGCAACTACCTTCAAGCAAAAAGAAGTCTCCAAGCATTCAAGAGCCTTCAAGTTCATTCAAGTTCAGCCTTCTTGAGTATTTATTGAAGCATCATCAAGTTGAAGGCAGCACTACAACAAAGCTTCAAAGAGATATCCGCTATTATAAGAAAGCTTTCATTGTTTCTTTATTTCAAACTTATTCTTGTTGTAAAGGTTTTTGGTTAGCCTATTAGAAAACCAAGGAGGTTGTTGGTTAGCCTTGAAAACTAATTGGTTCTTGGTTAGCCCGCAAAACCAAGGGAGGTTGTTGGTGAGCCTTAAAATCAATTAGGTTCTTGGTAAGCCTAGAAGACCAAGTGAGGTTTTAACTTGTGAGCCTTGTGAAAACAAGTCGGGTTTGATTAATGAGCTCGAAAAACTAATCGGCTATAATCAGTTGAGATTATAGTAAATTTCCAAGTGGGTCTTGGGGAGTGGATGTAGGAGCATTGGAAAGCACCGAACCATTATACTTGTTTTGTGTTTGTGATTACTTGTCTCTATAATTTGTTGTTACCTAGCTGGCTTCCTAAGAGGGGGGTGAATTGGGATTATAAAAACTTTAGCATGAATGTGCAATTTGAAATCCTTTTAGTGTTGTGGTGAACAATACAATGCAGAAGTAAATAAATAAATGCAATGAAGTTAAACAAGCACAATAACAAACACAAGAAATTTAGAGTGGTTCGGAGCAACCCACTCCTACATCCACTACCCAAGCACCACTTTGGATTTTCACTATATCCCCAACTGGAATACAGTCAGATTGTTTTAACAGGCTCACAATCTAAACCTATACACTTTGATTTTACCGGGATCACCAAAGAAAACCTACACTTGGTTTTAACACAGGCTAACCAAGAACCTAAATCCCTTTGGTTTTTAGAACCGGGCTCACCAAAGAAAATCCAAACTTAGGTTTTAAAAGGCTCACCTAAAAACCTTTAAAACACTCTCAAAACACAGCCCCTTGCTATTCTTAGAGAGAAGACAAGATATAACAAATATAAATTTGCAACTTTACAACAAACCAAACTTGTTTGAGTGTAGCCGATGAAGATCAATTTGAAGCCTAGCTTTGAATGTTCTTTAATGCTCTTCAAGATGCTTCTTTACTTTTTCAAAGGTTGGATTCAAGAATGAAAATTAATTGACGAAGCTTTGAATCCTTTCTTGAATGCTCTTGAAGTGGGTTGGTGAAAGACATGAAAACTCTTCAACTTCCAAAGGATAATCAATGAATAATCTCTCAAAAATTATTTAAGTCATCATAAATATTCTCTTATATAGTGTTCAATCAAAACTAGCTGTTGTAGGGCCTAGGGAACTGAAATAGAGCCATTGGAGGGTTTTTGGAATTCAAAAAAGAGATTCTGCAACTAGCCGTTGAGTGTAAAAACCTATCACTCGAGTCAGCTCAAGGTCTATAAGTGAACTCGAAGTCTCAAACAACCCAAAAAAAATTTCTGTGCAAGTCGGCTCTTCTGGGTTGAGTCGGCTCGAACTTTTAGTCAATAGAAAATCAAATTCTGCATGAGTTGGCTCTTCAAGGCTAAGTCAGCTCGAAGTCTCAGTCACCAACAAAACAAACTCTGGACGAGTCGGCTCTTTTGGGCTTGAGTCAGCTAGAGGTCTCAAATACCAGAAACATAAGTTCTTTATCGAGTCGGCTCTTAAGGCTTGAGTCAACTCGAGGTTCTGAAACTCTGAAATTTTTATGCCATGCCAGAATAGGAGTCGTCTCTTACAAAAATTCTTCTTATGCATTCAAACTTCTCCAAACATCTTCAATTCAAGGTTCCAATAAGAGCAAGTCTTCAAAAAGCTTCAAAGAGCTTACCAAACAAATTCTAACTTACTTACTCTCATTTTCACAATTTTAGAGCCCTTTTTAAAAGATTACATAAATGAAGGATTAGGGCTTTACAACTTGAAGTATACAAGTGTTCATATAATGTTGGAATACCTTTCAACCACATAGAAAACCAACTAATATAAAGACAAACACTTTCCAACAAAACTTCTTAAATAATTGAAAGAATTAGTAAAGCATACATGCTCCAATATTTTGTAATCATCAAAATCATTTCAGGGATCAACAATCTTTCCCTTTTTGATAATGACAAAACACTGGGCATGAAAAGATTTAAAAGAACTTTTCAATTATGTATCATATTCGCATGTATTAATAGGTATATTAACTCAAATAAAGTGTCAAGTTGTTGTTGTTGAAGTAAAGAGTATTAAAACAATGTATCATGTGTATCATTCATGCACTAAGTATCAAATCATCACAATACTAACTTTGCATTCGAAATAAGTTTTAACAAGAGCTTAACAAAAGCTCTCCCTTTCTTATATAACAATACTCTCTTCACATTTTCATGCTCAACTTATTTTTCATGCTTATCTCCCCCTTTTTTTATATTTTTTTTTATATTTCTTGCACATCTCCCCCTTTTTGTCATCAACATAAAAGTATATAATTTAGGAAGAACATTAGTATATAATTTAGGAAGAACATTCTTTCACAAACTAAATCATTCATAATCATTTAAAAACATGTATCAAGTGAAACATAAGAAAAGAGATATATATATATATATAAAGTGTCAGTACAAAGGTGATACATTACAAGAGTGCCAAAGCACACCAAAACTAGTATCACAAGCAACAACATGAAATACTAAACAATAAATCCTAGAAATCAAAAGGATTGACTAGGCTCATCATCACTAGGTTCATCTTCACCAGAAGAAGAACCAACCTCTAAAATACCCGGAGCAGATTTAAATTTAGGGAACCTAGATCTAAGGTCCCTAAGTCTAGTCCTAACAGGGGTTGAAGTCTTAGAAGTCCTAGGTTTAGGTTTAGTGGGAGACTCAGAATAAATCAAGATAGGTGTGGGCCATCCAGAAGGAGGATCAACAGATAAAGAAAGGGTGCTGGTAGTCGATAGAATCTGCATCATAGGAGTGTCCGATACACCAGTGCTCGAACCTAGAGTACCAGTACCAAGATCAACGGAGTACAACTGTAGTAGGAGTATCAGTAGAATGCGTTGCCTCTCCCTGTCCACAGTCAGTATCGTGAACATCAGGTCCTGCTAAAGATGGAGGAGGTGCTGAATGACTAGCTGAAGAATGGATAGAATCTTTTGGAAGCCATCTCTCATCTCAGTCTAAAGTGCCAGTATCCTGGCATCTATCTCTGTCCTGCCTCTCTGTAGAGTAGAGATCTCGTCCATAATCAGCAGCAACCTACTATCATCACCAGAACCATCAGCAGTAGATCATCTCATAGGTACCTGAGGTGAAGAAGGTGCTGGCTCAGATGGTCCATCCTCAACAGTCTGTAGCTCAGCCTCAGTATCCTGTTCCTGACCTGTCTAGTCATCATCACCCGACTCCTCATCTGAATGTGTTACTGGTAGTCCTGAAGTCTTCCTGATCCAGTGTCCATCAACCTTCAGGAATCCCATCCTGATCATTGACTTAACATTATAAATGTATGTATGAAGTCATGGCCTGCTATCCTCACCAAACAAATCTACTTGAGCATCCTGAAAGAGCAGTGTGAATACCATGCCATATGGAAGACATGCTTGTGCCCTACAAGCAGCTTCCCTTATCTGGGATATCATAATAGAAGGTAAGTTGAGGGCCTCCCCCTCAACCAAACATCTCATAAATACCATATCCCTCTCACTCACCTAGTCAAACCTTCCAATCCTGGGTAGAAAAATATGACTGATGAAATTATGAATCAACCTCATTTCCAAAGAAAGTTGATTAGCCCTGACATGTATAACACTAGTAACATCGGTCCTCTCAAGAATTATCCTCAAAGTCTTATGTTTTTCCTTCAATACCAAAAAGCTCTCTTCTTCCTTAGGTATTTGAAGAATATTACTTAATTCTGCTTATTTATCTCAATGTGCTTCCATTTCACAACTGATTCCACATGAAATGCACCAAGGGGCATATTTTCAAAGAACTATCTTACTAAATTTGGAAAAGTAGGAAAGTTCAACATACAAAAAGCTTTCCATCCTTATGCATTAAGCCAATCACCAACTCTCAAATTTTCTTGCTCAAGAAAAGTAAAATCAACACAACGTCCGGAAGTAACTTGCCTATTACCCATAAGAACAACCTATCTTGGAGCTTCCGAAGCCTCTTCATGTTCTTCTTGTGGCTCTATTGTGGGATTTGAAGTGTCAAGCCTTCTCTTGGTTCTTCTTTCCTCTGTTATGATCCACACAACCCTCCTTGGTTTCTTCCCTACGGCTTTCTTAGGTGCCATTTTGGTTGGATTAGGTTTAGGAGAGGTTTGGAGGAGTTCTAAGGCTTTTCCTAGATATGGAATAGGGAATGGTTGGAATGGAATAGGAAAGGCGGAAAGAAAATGGATTTTGAAACCTAATGATGCCCTATTTAAAAAGCGTCGGCCCAACTCTCGAGTATGCTCGATAGAGCAACAGGGTACTCGAGTCGGCTCGAGCACAAATCAAGGTTAAATCTTAGAAAACTAAAAAATAAGATTCTATAGGTTCCTTATCACTAAAGAAGGTGGTCAGAAGCTTTAAAAATTTTTTTGAGATATCTAGATAATTTTTCCTTATTTTTGAAAGATTAGGTCAAAAACTTTTAATATGGGTCACATAGACCTAACTCACCTCTAATCTTTTCGCGTCTATCTTGGCTAAGAGTTTGGTAAAAATATCAGCAAGTTGATCTTCTGTAGGCACAAATTCTAAGAAAAACATGGTCTCTAATAAAATGATATCTAATTTCTATATGCTTAGTTCTAGAATGCTGAATTGGATTTCTAGATAAATTAATAGTACTAGTGTTATCACATTTAATAGGAATTTTATACTAGATAACACCATAATCTTTTAGCTATTGCTTGATCCATAACACTTATGTACAACAGCTCTCAGCAGCCACATACTCTGCCTCAGCAGTAGACAGTGCTACAAAGTTCTGTTTACGACATTGCCATAAAATCAAGTTGACACCTAGAAATTGATAAGTGCCACTTGTACTCTTTCTGTCAATCTGACAGCCACCATAATCAGCATCAGAATAACTAATCAACTTTGGAGATGAATGCTTAGAATACCATAAACCTAAATTACATGTGTCTTTAAGATATTTAATAATTTTTTAACAGCAATAATGTGTGACTCTTTTGGATTTGATTGAAAACATTCACACATATAAACACTAAAAAGAATATCAGGTCTATTGGCAGTTAAATAATGTAGAGATCCAATCATACCTCTATACAGTTTTTGATCAACAATTGTGCTATTTTTATCTTTATCAAGTCTGCATGCAGGATTCATGGATGTTCCAATTTCTTTGCTTGATTCCATACCAAACTTTTTGATAATCTCTTTAATATATTTGGCCTGGTTGATTAGAATTCCTTCCTTTGATTGTCTGATTTGAAGCCTGAAGAAGTAGCTTAGCTTATCCATTAAACTCATTTCGAATTCACCCTACATTAACTTAGCAAAATCTTGCACAAAGATTCATTAGTAGATCCAAATATTATATCATCAACATAAATTTGAACAACTAAAATATCATTATTTTTCTTTTGAATAAACAGGGTAGTATCAATATTACCTCTTATAAAATCATTTTCAAATAAAAGCTTGTTTAATCTGTTGTACCAGGCTCTAGGTTCCTGCTTAAGACCATATAAAGCTTTATTCAATTTGAAAACATGATTTGAAAATGTGTGATCGATAAAACCAGGTAGTTGTTTAACAAAAACTTCTTCAAATAGAAAACCATTTTAAAAAGCACTTTTAACATCCATCTGGAATAATTTAAAGTTCATAAAACATGCATATGCCAAGATTAATCTAATAGCCTCTAGCCTAGCTACTGGTGCATAGGTCTCATCAAAATCTATTTTCTCTTCTTGATTATAACCTTGAGCTACCAGTCTAGCCTTATTCCTAATTATATTTCCTTGCTTATCTAGTTTGTTTCATAAACCCATCTAGTGCCTATAACTGGGTAGTCATTTGGTCATTCTACAAGTGTCTAAACATTATTTCTCCTAAATTAGTTTAATTCATCATGCATGGCTAACATCCAATTAGGGTCGGTTTCAACTTCTTCTATAGTGTGTGGTTCTATATGAGATACAAAAGCAATCAAATCATGTGCATCTCTATATGAAGCTCTAGTTCTAACACCTTGAGATGGACCTCCTATAATAAGTTCTTTTGGATGTGAGTATACATACCTCCATTCTTTAAGTACATCAGTATGATCCTTACTTACCACTTCATTTCCATCTTGTGTTGGCTTATCTTGTATGCTTAGATCTTTCATCTTCTTTTGGAGTGTACCTGCATCATTGTCTATGCACTCATCTTTTATAGATGGTGATGGGTTAGCTTCATTAAAAATAACATGAATTAACTCTTCTACAGTAATAGTTCTCTTATTAAATTTTTTATATGCTTTGCTGTATAGTGAATAACCAAGGAATATGGATTCATCAGATTTTACATCAAATTTTCCTATGTTATCTTTATCATTATTCAACACAAAGCATTTGCAACCAAAAACATGAAATTAATTGATATTAGGCTTTCACTGTTCCATAGTTTATAGGGGTTTTTCTTATAATAGGTCTAATTAAAACTCTATTTAAAATATAGCAAGCAATAATCACAGCTTTTGCCCAAAAATATTTTGAAAGATTTCCTTCACAAAGCATTGTTTTGGAAATTTTTTCCAAAGTTCTATTTTTTCTCTCTACAACACCATTTTGCTGTGGTGTTCTAGGAGCTAAGAAGTTGTGATCAATACCGTGCTTTGTGCAAAAGTGATCAAAATATTGATTTTTAAATTCTGTACCATGATCACTACGAATAGAAAAAATAGAAAGATTTCTCAAGTTTGAAACACTTTTGTAAAACTTTCTGAATACCTTAAAAGTTTCATCTTTATGTGCAATGAATAAAATCCAAGTGTATCTTGAAAAATCATCTACAATCACAAGGCCATACTTCATACCACCTAGGCTTGTTGTCCTAGTAGGTTCGAAGAGATCCATGTGAAGTAGCTCTAAGGGTCTAGTAGTAGAAAATATTTTTGGATTTAAAACTTTCCCTCACTTGCTTTCCTAATTGACATGCATCATAGATATAATCAAAATTTACTTTAAACTTTGGTAAGCCTTTAACCAAATCTTTTGAAATAAGTTTTGCAATGGTATCCATACTAGCATATCCAAGTCGTCTATGCCATAGTAAACTTGATTCCTTGCTCTTATCATTCCTGCCATAAGACTTGTATTGCTTGACATAGCTAGATCATTAAGATCTACTACATAAATATTACCAAGTCTATGTCCAATGAATTTTGTACTAGAGTCAAGAGGATCAACTACTATACACATTGAAGACTTGAAAAAAATATTAAAACTAATATCACAAAGTTGGCTGATGCTCACAAGATTATGCTTTAATTTCTCTACAAGTAGTACATTCTCAATGAAAGTAGAAGGAGTAATTTTTATTTTACCAATACCGATTATCCTTCCTTTGCGATTATCACTAATGATTACCATGCCACCATCTTTTTGTTCTAGGATGAAGAATTGATCAATATCACCCGTCATGTGTCTTGAACAGCTGCTATCAAGGTACCATCTTTTCTTTACATTTGTGGCTGCAAGACATCCCTGCAAAATAATCAAGTAATGGATTTAGGTACCCAAGCTTTTTTGGATCCTTGCAAGTTAATAGTATTGGTTCCTTTCGGAACCCAAATTTTCTTAATTTTCTTATTGCCATTATATTTCAAATGACATTTAGATTCTTTGTGACCAATATTATTACAAGCATAGTAGATAATTTTTGACTTTGAATAAGAAGTGTATGATGATTCAAACTTAGGTCTATATTACTTAGATGTAATGAACTTAGGAGCATAAGATGTGGATGCAGAAAACTTATTTGAATTTAAACTTTTATAACCGATTCCAAACTTGCTATTTGAATCTCTTCGATCTTTCAAAATTAGTTCAAGTTTGTTAGAGCTTAAAGTTAATTTTTCAACCAATGGTTTAAGCTTTTGAACTTCCTTTTGCAAATCAGTATTTTCATTTTGTAAAGTTTTATTCTTTTCAAGAAGTTCTTCCTTTTCAAATTGAGTTGTTTTAAGTCTTTAACAAATCAAACTTAATTCTCTTTGTAAAATCTTATTTCTTTCACCAATTTCATTTTTATCTTTTTTGAAAGTATCACAAGTATTTTTTAAAACTTTCATTTTTAAACTAGCCTTTTTGTATTCAGTTAATAGTTTACAAAAGGCATTTTGTAGCTCATCATAAGTAAAATCTAAATTAGGTTCAGAAGTTGTTACCTCATCTTCTAAACCCATAAGGCAGACTTGAGCTATCTTTGTTGTATCTTCATCTTCTTCGGTTGATGTAGATTCATCACTATTGCTCCATGCTACAAGCATTGCTTTCTTTTTCTTTTGCTTAAACAACTTCTTCTTGAATTCTATGAAAGAAAAGTACCCAAAAAGCCAATCATTGTAAGGGCATTTTTGTAATATTCCAATTCTTGTATGACATTATATTAATAAAGGCATTTATTTTCATCATATACTGTTGTGTCTTATTTATGGATTATGATGAACCCCATAAATTAGGATAATGAAATTAGGGTTATGATAAAGATCATAATAGTGAAACCTAAGTTCCTATAAACCCTAATCAAAATGTTCTTAATCAATGGACCATCGATTTGGGGATCGATGAATCAGGTAAGACTAGCTTATCCTATGAATGCTCAGTTAATGAGGATGGTTGTCTCACAACTATTTGTGTAGAGACACTAATACAAGGATAATGGTGTCCGTTAGGATACGAGTATACTGAACTGATCTGCACTGGGACTATCTTATTGAAGTCTTACTGCTTGTCAAAAGATAGATCTCAGAGTACGAGTTATGCATGTGATCTTTAGACCTGAGGTCACCATTGTTCCTTATGCACACTAAGCCGTATTTTTGGTTCATACTCATTCATGACATTGAGTCATGTGCGGGGTGTTCTGGGTATGGTGGAAGGTGTATGAAGGATGTGAATGGACCAATAAGGAATTGATCATTCCTGGTAAGAGGAATTGTTATCTTATGTAATATCTTCGATGAGTGACTCAAGAAGCCTTTGATCAAAGCAGGATAAGATTAGAAGTGGTTTCTAATCAGTCATCAGTTGAGTCCTCATGATCGAGCTGAGATTCGAAATAACTAAGTGTTTGTATTTGACATATATCCATACCTACCACTTAATTGGGATAATGGGAGATCGAAAGATTAAATTGCACGGTAACTTTTTTCTGAAGGGTATTTTGGTACTTTCCATCAAATTCCATATTTTTTAGGTAGGCATGACATGTTGCTAGATGTTAGTCTTGTCTTGTAGGTTTTCATGAAACAATTGGATTGGTTTCATAAGTTAATTTGATGGATGTTTTGAATTTGACAATTAGGTGAGCCAATTTGACCTAATTAGGTCAATCAGGTTTGACTGGATCGAATTGGCTCAAACTTAAACCTTCTACTGGCTAAATGTGGAATCCAAAGGGTCACACAAATTAAGCAGTTGACCAAGGAAGTCATTCATGGTTTAATTAGGGTCATGGGATCCTAATTGGTTAGCTAGATTGCATATTAGCATGTGTAGGCTAACCTAATTCCTAACCCAAGTCGATTTGGGTCCAGTTGCTTGCTATTTTGATTAACCAATTTAAGAGAGACTTAAATTCGGTTATGTCTGGGTTAAGACAACATTATCAGGTTTTATCCTGATTTTTTTGGACTTGGAATGCCACTTGGGTTAGAGTCCAAGTTGGCATGGACACTTGGGCACAATATTGCGCATGCCAAGGAAGAGAGGGCATAGAAAAGACCAAGAGTCCTTCTACAGATGAATCACTTTGGCTGATTCATCTGGGACTCTCTTGGCACATATCCCCACACCCCTTAGGATTGTTTTTGATCGGTCAACACATTTTGAATTGGCGTGAAAAGGGAATGCGCACATGAAGAGATGCATCTCTTCATTTAGCGCATGGCATGAAGCAGTGTCCTTCTACTATCATGACTCTTCAAATTTTTCGATGTTTGGAGATTGAAGAAACACTTCTTGGCTTCCCATAAACCGGTACTTGCCATGTGGCAAGTGACAAAATCATTTTGAAATGGGAATGGATGCTGATATGCACTTTGGTGCATGATAAGACATATTAGATACGATTTTTCAAGCCAGATAATTTCTCTTCGATCTTGAAAAATCATATTTGATAACATGTTGTGAGGACATATCACATGCCCCTCTTAAAACTATAAATAGGGGTGGTGATATGAGTTTCAGATATTTGATTTCACCGTAAAGTTATTCTGAAAGTTTTTGTTCCCCCTCCCTCCTCTAAGACAAACCTTGTCTCTTAAAGACAAGGTTGTTCTTACTAGGACAAGTCTTAGAATTTAAGACATAAGCCTAGAGTATTCTAGAGAAGGGCAATACCAAATCCAAGAGTGGTTTTGGAAGGCATTTAGAGTACCCTACAGAAGGATAGGGTGTCCTTCAAAGGTCAAAGTCCAGAAGGCTGCCAAGAAGAATCCTAGTTAAGTAAGCAACTGAAGAAAGAATTCTTCCTTGGTTCAATTCTCATGTGGATCACCGTTGGAGGGCTTACACTTGTGAGCCTTGTGGAAAGAAGTGGAAAATAGCATTTCAGGTATGTTTCTTGTACTTCATTTGTGATTCATTAGTTGATAATGTCCAAGGGGATCCGGGAATTAGGGTTTCTTCTAGCCAGTTAGGGTTTTCATGCTTGAATTTTTGTTTTAAAATTCACTTCTGCATGTAGCATGACAACCTAGGCTCCTAGAAATCTCTATCAGTGGTATCAGAGCCACCCTTAGTTTATTAAATTATGTATCATTTTGAAGTTCATGAACATCCACATCCGAGTCGACCCGAGCCTATTCGAGTTGACCCGACTAGAGATCGAGTCGACCCGAAACCTGTCGAGTCGACTCTTCCAGAATTGTGTTTGTATGCATATTAGAATTAATATGTTTGGTTTCTATTTTATCATGAAAATAGCATAATTTTGTTATGATATGATATTATACATATTGTTGATCGAATGCATCATTATAACAAGTTTTATCCTTGTGCTTTGGTTTGGGTTAGTCACTATGGTTGTCCGGTCAAAGGAACCAAGTAGGGTTTAAAGGCCCTCTCCTCCTATTCAATGGGTCTCCTATGGCATGTAGGGGTGCCGCTGTGGCCATATCCCATGAAAAAGTGAGGTGAAAGGGATATTGAAATATCATGCTATGATATGATTGCTATGTAATCATGCAATGTTATGCATATGCTGGAATGATATGCTTTATGTTTATACTTGTTGTTATGAACATTGTTGATATGATTATTTAGGATGTGTTTGAGACCATCAAAGCCCTCATTAAAAATCATATTTAGTCATAGTATAAAGTTAATCATGATGCAAAACCAATTATGGTTTGATTAGCCAGTTGGTGTCTAGGCAAGTGGTTCTGGGAAGGTAAAGGGATTGAGATTTTTAATTGGTTCCATTATCTGACCTGGCCAATTCAATTGGTGTCTAAGGAAAGCAACGGGGGGAACCTCTCACCTCTTCCACTTACCTTGCCATTTGTCATATCTAAAACCTTAATTTGGGAATGCTAATTGATTAAGAATACTATAATTTGCCTTCCTTCATGCTAAGCAAAATTTATATCAACACTATAGTAGGTTTGTTGTGTACACACAAGGCCTATTTTAGGGTTTGATATAAAATTTGTCTTGGTGCACTAGGAGCTTTATAGCATGATTGGAATTCTTGCTTTGTTGTGTACACACAATGGCAGTATTATTCAATCATGGATATATAGAAATGAAGGGTCTGACTAAACTAAGACATTATGGTTTGTTGTGTACACACAAGGCCATAAGTGTGTTAGAGGCAAGTTTAATAGTTGAGAACTGCATAGATTGCAATTGAAAAGGAAGTCCTACCTTTGAACTTATGAGTGTTTGTTGTGTACACACAAGGAATACATGAGGAATTAGGATCTTAACCCCACTAAAGGAACCAGTAAGGTTTCTCGCTTACCATAGATTGAGGGTTATGGTATTCGAAGAAAATAGTGGGAGACATAATTAGATATAAAAGTCCTTATCTAATTATGAATGTCATCTTGGATGGTTTGCTGATATTGTTCTTTAATTAAATATAGGATATTTACATTATGGCTTCAAATTTATCACTACGGGATATTTTAGATGCCAACAAGTTAACCAATCCTAATTATGTGGACTGGTTGAGGAACATGATGATTGTACTGACTCAAGAGAAGCTTTCCTATATTCTTGATTCTCTTGATCCTGAGATGATCAGAGAGGATGCTTCAGAGGAGGAAATTGCCACACACAAAATGTAACAAAATGATAATACAACTGTCAGGTGCATCATGTTAGCCTCGATGAGCAATGAGCTCTAGAGGCAACATGAAGGTATGGAACCTCAGTCCAAATTGCTCAATTTAAAGGAGCTATATGGAGAGCAAAGTAGGGCTGCTTAATATGAGATATTGAAGTAGTTGTTCCATGCATGGATGAGTGAGGGTTCATCTGTACAAACCACGTATTCAAAATGATTGACTTAATCACCCGATTAGGTCAATTAGGGTTTGTCATGGATGGTGAACTCAATCAGGACTTGATCCTACAATCACTCCCAGATTCCTTCTCTCAGTTTGTTCTTAATTATCATATGAACAAACTGAATACTTCATTGCCAGAGCTGCTTAATATGCTTAAGATAGCAGAGAGTCATTCTAAAAGAGACAAGTCTCATCTTCTTCTAGTTGATGGAAGAAAGAAATAGGCAAAGAAAAAGGGCTTGAAAAAAAAAATTCAACCATAAGAAGAGCTTCCAGAATAAGAAGAAAGCTAAGAATGTTGATGGAGCCTATTTCCATTGTGGCAAACAAGGGCACTAGAAGAAAATTTACAAGATATATCTTAACAGCATGAAAAAAGATGCAAGTGAAGCATCTAATGGTTTGTACATGATACAAACAAATTTATCATTGAGTTCTTCAAATTCTAATCATGGGTATTGGATACCGCATGTGGATCTCATATCTGCAATTCGTTGCAGGGACTCCACCAAATTAGGAATTTGAAGAAAGGTGACTTCAAGCTATATGGGGCAAGTGGTGAGGCCATTTATGTTGAAGCTGTGGGCACCTGTATCTTATTATTACCTTTAAGTAATATGTTAAAGCTAGAAGAATGTTATAACATACCCAATACTGTAAGAAACATTATATCTATAGCCTTGTTATTACAACAAGGATATGAAATAAATGTAAAGAGTAGTGGCTGCTCTATTCTTCATAATAATAAAATATTTGGGCATGGTTGTTTTATTAATGGTCTTCTAACTTTGGAACTCAATGATGAAATATATCTTTTTAATGATAAGAAGAGAAAGAGAGATAATGTCAATGTCATATATCTCTGGCATTGCCGGTTAGGTCATATCAATGAGTCAAGGATAAACAAGTTAGTCAAAGATAATTACTTTGACCCTTATGATATCCAATCATTAGGAACTTGTGAGTCTTGCCTCAAAGAAAAAATGACCAAGTCTCCATTCATTGGACATGGAGACAGGGTAACTAAGTGACTCGGTCTTATGCATACTGATGTATGTGGACCTATGACAACTCAAGCCAAAGGTGGATATTCTTACTTCATCACTTTTATTGATGATTTATCAAGGTTTGGTCATTTGTATCTTATGAAACACAAGTCTGAAGCTTTTGATAAGTTTAAGTAATATCAAAGTATGGTTGAAAAATAAACTAGACATATTATTAAAGCTCTTCGTTCTAATCGTGGAGGTGAATACTTGTCTAGTGAGTTTTTAAACCATCTTAAAGACATGCATAATCTTCGAATATACTCCTCCTTATACATCCCAGTTAAATGGTATGGCATAAAGGAGAAATCGCACCTTGTTAGACATGGTGAGGTCCATGATGAGCTTCACAGATCTTCCCATTTCTTTCTATGGACATGCCCTGGAAACTGCTATACATATTTTGAACAGGGTTCAATCTAAGTCAGTAAGTAGCATTCCATATGAGTTATGGAATGGCAAAAGACCAAGTCTTAAGTACTTAAAGATTTGGGGTTGCTATGCTTATGTCAAAAATAACTTTGGACATAAGTTAAGTGCTAGGGTTGATAAGTGTAGGTTTGTTGGTTATCCTAAATGAGGTATTCGATACCTCTTTTATAATGCTATTGAGCAAAAGATTTTTGTCAATAGGCATGCTACATTCTTGGAGCAAGAATTTATCCAAGAAAGAAGTAGTTATTCTTCACTTGAGTTATGTGAAGAATAGAACCAACAACCTATTGAGTCTTCAAATGAAATTTCTCAACCAGAAGTTCTTGTAGATCAAGAACAGCCACTATACACACCTCTTCTCCGAAGGTCAGACAGGGTGCGGAGAGCACCTATAAGATATGGCTTTGTCATCGGGGATGACAATGAATCCAATATCATTCAGGATGATGATCCTGTGACCTATTCGGAAGCTATCGAGAGAAAAGACTCCAACAAAGGGCTAAGTGCCATGAAATCTGAAATGGATTCCATGTATTCCAATCAGGTTTGGACCTTTGTAGATCCACCTAATGGAATTAACCCTATAGGGTGTAAATGCATCTTCAAGAAGAAGATAGGAGCAGATGGTCAAGTAGAAACCTACAAGGCTAGGCTGGTAGTAAAAGGTTTTAAATAAAAACATGGCAATGACTATGACGAAACCTTTTCTCCAGTAGCCATGCTCAAATCCATTTGGATTTTGCTTGCTATAGAAGCATACCATGATTATGAAATCTTGCAGATGGATGTTAAGACTGCTTTTCTTAATGGAAACCTTGGAAAAGAAGTCTTTATGACACAGCCAAAAGGTTTTGTATCAAGTGGGAGACAAAACCAGGTATGCAAGTTAAAGAAGTCTATTTATGGACTAAAGCAAGCATCAAGGAGTTGGAACATCCGTTTTGATGAAACAATCAAGAGTTTTGATTTTGTCAAAAATGAGGATGAACCATGTGTGTATAAGAAGACAAGTGGGAGTGTACTTGTTTTCTTGATTTTGTATGTTGATGACATACTAATCATTGGAAATGATATCCCAATGTTACAATCAATTAAAACTTGGCTATCATCAAAGTTTTCCATGAAGGATTTGGGAGAAGCGTCAATATACTAGGTATAAAGATCTATAGAAATAGATCTAAAAGGATGCTAGGCTTATCCCAGTCTAGGTATATAGACTTAGTGTTGAAGAGATTCAACGTGGATGGAAGTAAAAAAGGTTACTTGCCTAAAAGTCAAGGCATACATCTCTCTAAGAAAATGTCTCCTAAGACATCATAAGAAAGAGAGAGGATGGATATGATTCCTTATGCTTCGGCTGTAGGATCAATTATGCATGCTATGTTATGTACCAGACCTGATGTTCCTTATGCCATGGGCATAGTGAGCAGGTTTCAGGCAGATCCAGGAGAGGATCATTGGAAAGCTGTGAAAAATATTCTTAAGTGCATGAGAAGGACTAAAGATATTTTTCTTGTATATGGAGGATCTGAATTGAAACAAGAAGGCTATACAAATTCTAGTTTCCAATCAGATCCAAATGATAGCAAATCAACATCGGGATATGTCTTCACCTTGAATGGTGGTGTAGTGAGTTGGAAGAGTACAAAGCAACCAACAGTAGCTGACTCAGTCACTAAGGCAGAATACAAAGCTACGAGTGAAGCCACGAAGGAAGCTATCTGGATGAAGAATTCATCATGGAATTGGGTGTGGTTCCTGATGTACATCAGCCAATGCCACTGTATTGTTATAACACTAGAGCCGTTGCACAAGCAAAGGAACCGAGGTCTCACCATAAGTTCAAGCACATTTTAAGACGGTTCCATCTCGTTTGAGAGATAATAGAAAGACAAGATGTTGTCATCGATCGAGTTGATACAAAGAACAATATAGCGGATCCATTGATAGGGACATTGACTAGCCCAGAATCTGAAGTAGCCCAGATCAAACCTGAAGCCCAGCCCAGAACCTGAAGCCTAGCCCAGCCCAAAACCTGAAGCTAGCCCAACCCAAAAGCCATCCTAGAATCTGAAGCCAACCTAGCCCAAACCATGGGGCCCAAGATCATGGACTCGATGAGCATACATTCCGGTGAAGGACAAATCTCGAAGTACATAAACCTAGGAGTAGGATAAAAACAATATTTTATTTCTATGGGTGTTTGAGGGATTAGGGTATCTTGAAATTTTAGGATTAGTTTCTGTATGATTTTTTAGAATTTATTTTATCATTGTTTTAGGATTTATCTTGTTTTTAGGATTTAGGTGGATTAGTTTAATTTTAATAGTTTGAATGCTTAGGATTGAGTTGAGGTATCAGGATATCAGATATCTTAGAGTAGCCTATTTATTGTTTTACCGATAAAATAAAAAAATTATTATTATGATGATTTATTAAAAAAAAATTTCTTTGTTTCTCTGGGTAGGGAGATCGTTGTTTCTCCGGGTAGGAGAAGGGCCCTTCCGGGTAGGAGAAGGGTGCATCAATCTTTGTCCCTTCCGGGAATGAGAAGGGTGAGAAGCTTGTAGTACTTTTTTTTTTCCTTCTGAGATCTTCCTTTCCATCTTTCCTCTCCGTCTCTTCTCTATTTCAACTCTCGAACATAGATCCCACCGAAGGACCATGGATAAATCAATGACCACCACCACCAGCAGCCGATAGCTAGGACCAAGAAGAACCCCACACAGATCTGTGCCATGCCAACTGAAAATCTTCCTCAAGTCCAGTGCCCGGCTGACCACCGTCCCGAATGATTCACAGCCATCGGTCTCTTGTTTCCATTCATCCATGCAGAGATCCATTCAAGAACCAGCAATCGATCGCTCGTGCCCCCTCCATCAAAAGATCTGCCTTTGCCATTGCCGGCTGACCGCGGTCGATGCTCCATTCGAAGCCCCCTCCGATGCCTCTGTTCCCCATCTTTGCTCATGCTCGTCACCAAAGCCCCATCGCCCTACTGCCATGACACCCGCCACCTGCCGAAGAGGCCATGCCACCAACTCCCATGGCCGCCATCCTCAACCAAATGACATCGCTTGCGAGATTCCACCGGAATCATCCCTCCCACGACCGGGACCCCTATTCTGGGCATTCCGCACGGCCGTCAAAGCACCGAGAGATACTTTGCACGAATGTGAAAGCATCTTCGGGCTTCTCAATGCCGACTTCAAGTGCAGAGCCTTTTGCACGCTTCTCAAAGCATAGCCGGCTTCCCCTAATTCTGACTTTAGAATAAAGGCAAAAAAAAGTTGAAAAAAAAGAGAGAAAAAAAATGAAAGAAAAAATATATAAAAAAGTGAAAGTTTATTTGAATAAAAAAAATAAAAAAAGGGAAAATATAATTTGGGCCTGGTTGAACCTAGCCTAAAGGTCGTTTCTTAGCGACCAACGGTTCGATCTCCTAGAATATAATCTTGATCGGAGCATGTTCCCCATCAACTTTGTATCAGAGCATTAGGTTAGGTTAGGTTAGGTTAGCTAATTTTATTTTAATTATATTATTTGTGAAAAAAAAAATTAGTTTACAGATGATGCATTGAGGAGCCAATTTTTTGAAGCCTGACTTGACAGAGTCAAATTTTTCCCACCTCAGGAGAAATGATGGGGACATCGATTAGCCCAGAATCCCAAGCAATTTAGATCAAACTTGAAGCCCAGCCTAGAACCTGAAGCCTAGCCCAGCCCAAAAGCTGAAGCCAATCCAACCCAGAAGCCAGCCTAGAACCTGAAGGCAACCTAGCCCAAACCCTGGGGCCCAAGATCCTGGAGTTGATGAACACACATTCCGATGTAGCACAAATCTCGAAGTACACAAACATCGAAGCAGGATAAATAAAATATTTTATTTCTATGGGTGTACGAGGGATCGGGGTATCTTGAAATTTTAGGATTAGTTTCCATATGATTTTTTAGAATTTATTTTATCGTTGTTTTAGGATTTATCTTGTTTGTACGATTTAGGTGGATTAGTTTAATTTTAATAGTTTGAATGTTTAGGATTGAGTTGAGGTATCAGGATATCGGATATCTCAGAGTAGCCTATTTATTATTTTATCGATCAAATAAAAAAATATTATTACAATGAATTATTGAAAAAAAAAAATGTGCTTCATTTCTCCGGGTAGGGAGATCATTGTTTCTCCGGGTAGGAGAACGGTGCCTCAATCTTTGTCCCTTCCAGGTAGGAGAAGGGTGAGAAGCCTGTAGTACATTTTTTTTCCTTCCGAGATCTTCCTTTCCATATTTCCTCTCTGTCTCTTCTCTATTTCAACTCCCAAACACAAATCCCACCGAAGGACCACGGACAAGCCGATGACCTCCACTGCCAGCAGCCGACAGCGAGGACCAAGAAGAACCCCTTGCAAATCCGTGCCATCCCGACTGGAAATCTTCCTTCAGGCAAGTGCCCGGTCGACCATCTCCAACGCTCCCAGCCCACGCCTTGATCGGATCCGGCATTCGCCCGTCTCCTCAGTTCAAGACCAAGCCGGCATCCCTCCGCCACCCGTAGCTTGCCTGTCGATAGCCACACCACCGTCCTGAATGATTCACAGCTACCGGTCTCTCATTTTCATCCATCCATGTGGAGATCTGCCCGAGAACCAGCCATCGGCCGCTCGTGCCCCCTCCATTGGAAGATTCGCCTTCGCCACTACTGGCCGATCGCGGTCGATGCTTCGCCTAAAGCCCCCTCCGATGCTTCCATTCCCCATCTTTGCTCACCTCCTTACCGAAGCCCAATCGCCCTGCTACCATGATGTCTACCGCCCACCGGAGAGGCCACACCACCAACACCCCTGGCCGTAGTCCTCTGCCCAACACCATCACCAGTGAGATACCATCGGAATCGTCCCTCCCATAACCAGAACACCTGTTCTGGGTGTTTCGCATGGCCATCAAAACACCGAGAGATACTTTGCACGAACATGAAAGCATCTTTGGGCTTCTCAATGCCGACTTCAAGTGCAGAGCCTTTTGCATGCATCTCATAGCATAGCCGACTTCTCCTAATGCCGACTTTAGAATAAAGGCAAAAAAAAAAGTGGAAAAAAAAAGAGAGAAAAAAAAATGAAAGAAAAAATAAAAAAAAAGAAAGTTTATTTGAATAAAAAAATTTGGGAAAAAATAATTTGGACCTAGTTGAACTTAGCCTAAAGGTCATTTCCTAGCGACCAATGGTCTGATCTCCTAGAATATAATCTTGATCGGGGCATGTTCCCCATCACCCATTTACTAAAGCATTACCCAAGTTAGTAGTTAGATCGCCACTGAGAAAGTATGGGTATAAAGTATAAGGGTGATTGGCTTTAGTGCAAGTGGGAGATTGAAAGAAAAGTACCCTAAAAGCCAATCATTGTAAGGGCATTTTTGTAATCTTCCAACTCTTGTATGATATTATATTAATAAAGGCATTTATTTTCATCATATACTGTTGTGTCTTATTTATGGATTATGATGAATCCCAAAAATTAGGACAATGGAATTAGGGTTATGATAAAGATCATAATAGTGAGACCTAAGTTCCTATAAACCCTAATCAAAATGTTCCTAGTCAATGGACCATCGATTCGGGAATCGATGAATCTGGTAAGACTAGCTTATCCTATGTATGCTCAGTTAATGAGGATGGTTGGTTTCACAACCATTTGTGTAGAGACACTAATACAAGGATAAGGGTGATTGTCAAGGTATGAGTACACTGAACTGATCCATACCGGGACTATCTTATGGAAGTCTTACTGCTTGTCAAAAGATAGGTCTTAGAGTAGGAGTTGTGCATGTGATCTTTAGACCTGAGGTCACCATGGTTACTTGTTCGCACTAAGCCATATTTTTGGTTCATACTCATTCATGACATTGAGTCATGTACGGAGTGTTCTTGGTATGGTGGATGGTGTACGAAGGATGTGAGTGGACCAACAAGGAATCGCTTATTCCTGGTAAGAGGAATTATTATCTTATATAATCTCTTTGATGAGTGACTCAAGAAGCCTTTGATTAAAGCAGGATGATATCAGAAGTGATTTTTAATCAGTCATCAGTTGAGTCCTCATGATCGAGCTGAGATTCGATATGACTAAGTGTTAGGGTTTGACATATATCCATACCTATCACTTAATCGGAATAATGGGAGATCGAAAGATTAAATTACACGGTAACTTTCTACTGAAGGGTATTTTGGTACTTTCCACCAAATTCTACATTTTTTCAATAGGCATGATACATTGCTAGATGTCAATCTTGTCTTGTAGGTTTTCATGAACCAATTAGGTTGGTTTCGTGAGTCAATTTGATGGATGTTTCGAATTGGATAATTAGGTGAGCCAATTTGACCTAATTAGGTTAATCGGGTTCGATTGGATCGAATCGGCTCAAACCTAAACCTACTGCTAGCTAAATGTGGAATTCAAAAGGTCACACATATTAGGGAGTTGACCAAGGAAGTCATTCATGGTTTAATTAAAGTCATGGGATCCTAATTGGTAGCAAGATTGCACACTAGCATGTGTAGGCTAACCTAATTCCTAACCCAAGTCGATTTAGGTCCAGTTGCTTGCTATTATGATTAACCAATTTAAGAGAGAGTTAAATTGGGTTAAGTCTGAGTTAAGATAGCGTTTATCAGGTTTTATTCTAATTTATTTGGACTTGGATTGCCACTTGGATCAGAGTCCAAGATGGCATGGACTCTTGGGCGCAATATTGCGCGCGCCAAGGAAGAGTGGGCGCAAAAATGACCAAGAGTTCTTCTGCAGATGAATCACTTTGGTTGATTCAACTGGGACTCTCTTGGTACATATCCCCATGCCCCTTAGGATTGTTTTTGATAGGTCAACATGTTTTGAATTAGCGTGAAAAGGGAATGCGCGCATGAAGAGACGTGTCTCTTCATTTGGCGTGCGACCTGAAGCATTGTCCTTCTCCTATCAGGACTCTTCAAATTCTTCGATGTTTGGAGATTGAAGAAGCACCTCTTGGCTTCCCAGAGATTGGTACTTGCCATGTGGCAAGTGACAAATCATCCAGGAATGAGAATGGATGTTGATATGCGCTTTGGTGTATGATAAGACATATTAGATATGATTTTTCAAGCCAAATAATTTCTCTTTGGTCTTGAAAAATCATATTTGATAATATGTTGGAAGGACATATCACACACCCCTCTTAAAACTATAAATAGAGGAGGTGATATGAGTTTCAGATATCTAATTCCACCATAAAGTTATTCTGAAAGTTTTTGTTCTCCCTCCCTCCTTTAAGACAAAGCTTGTCTCTTTAAGACAAGGTTGTTCTTACTAGGACAAGTCTTAGAATTTAAGACATAAGCCTAGAGTATTCTAGAAGAGGGCAATAACAAATCCAAGAGTGGTTTTGGAAGGCATTCAGAGTATCCTACAGAAGGATAGGGTATCCTTCAAAGGTCAAAGTCCAGAAGGCTATCAAGAAGAATCTTAGTCAAGCATGCAACTGAAGAAGGAATTCTTCCTTGGTTCAATTCTCATATGGATCACCGTTGGAGGGCTCACACTTGTGAGCCTTGTGGAAAGAAGTGGAAAATGGCATTTCAGGTATGTTTCTTGTACTTTATTTATGATTCATTAATTGATAATGTCTAAGGGGATCCGGGAATTAGGATTTTTTCTAGCCAGTTAGGGTTTTCATGCTTGAATTTTTGTTTTAAAATTCACTCTCGCATTTAGCATGATGACCTAGGCTCCTAGAAATTTTCATCAAACTTGAGCACTGGAGCCGACTCAACCAGAGAACCCTACTATCTCAACCTTCTACCACTTCAGCACTTCAACTACTTGGAATAATTCAGCACTTCAACTACTTGGAATAATTCAGCACTTCAAATACTTGGAATAATTAGGAGTAACTTCCCAACCACCATGCCAAGTTGGACCAAACATCACCAGGCATAGGTGGAAGCCATGCCAACATGGAAGACACCTCACATTGGGTGGCCAATTTCAAATTCAAAAAAAGAGAGTTGGCCGACCACTATTTTCTCCATAGATCAAGCATTGTTGCAACTCCCCACTCTCTTCATGGTTACAATCCCTCCATGTATCTTGCTTAAGTTACAACTTCCCTCATTTTTCTCCATGTAATTGGAAATTTCAAAAGCTTTGGAAGGTCTATAAATACCTCTCCAAACCATCTTGTAATGGAGCTAATGAGTGAATGAAAATTTGAGTTCCTATCTTCTTAATTTGTGTGTTTGCAAATGACTTCCGTGAAGGAGAGAGTGTGAGGCTCAAGCTATCTACCAAATAGCCATTATTCGACCAAAGCATGCCATCCCTTCACTCATTTAAGAGGGCTAGCCATCATCCTTCCAAGGACGCCATGATTTCATCTTCCAAGGTTACCATCTCCAACATCAAAGGATGCCATCCTTCTTCATCCAAGGCTACCATTCCTCTTCATTCAAGGACACCCTCTTCTTCATCCAAAGGAGCCATCCCTTCTTCATTCAATGGAGCCAACCCTTCCACCCTCAAGCCATCATCCACCCAATCCAAAGACTCCAACAACTCTACTCTTATTATTGACTTCTTCTTTCCACTTTCCTCATCCATACCATGCCACTTATATCTTTCAATATAAAATTCTCTATGATTTTGAGTTAAAGAGAAGGTTTACCTTGCTTCGGAACCAGCTACAGAAAGAGTCTTCATCCAAGGAGTGATAGTCTTCAAGTTCATTCGCAACTCCATGGAATACTAAAATTAATCCACCACCAAAGGAGTGAGAGCTCATCATTGGTAAGTGAACCCTTCCAAGACTCTTAGGTCTGATTAGTTGAAGGTTTATGTCCTATTTAGAATGGTTTCTCAACCGTTAGGTCCTTTCTTCCTTTGATTAAATTGAAACTACATTGCGGGTAAGCTTAATTTTCATTAAGAAGTCTTATCATTTGGTTTACTTGGCCCTATCTTATGCATGAATCTTACTAATGTAAGTAGGTGTCATTTCTCAATTTAAATTGCTAATATGTTAAGTTAGAATTCCACTTTGCATCCCGCATCAATTTGGTATCAGAGCATAGTTAGCTAGGACATGAATGTGCATTGTTTGCATTCTTCATTCTAGAGTTTCATGCTTCCTGAGCGGATATACAAAAGTATACTATCATGACCCATGAGAGTAATGAGCTACGGCCGGACATGAAAATCTTTAGGTTAAAGGTTTAATATGCTAATTGCTTGCTTGGTGTGTGACTTGCATGATGCTTGAAGTGCATGATTTTCTTTTGTTTAGCACATTTAACACTCCATAATTCTTGGCATAATTCAAATTTAAATTTTCCTACCAGGAGTTTTGGAATTTAACATTTAAATTTTTTTATTTTGAATTTTGAATTCTAAAATTTAAAATTTGAATTTGAAATTTTAATTTAAAATTTCAAATTTTGAATAACTAGTTTTAAATTTTATTGAGTAGTTAAGATTGTTGTGTTGTCGCATTCATTCTAAATCATTTAAGGGCAATGCTATCATAAGATAAGGAAAGGATTTTATCACCTTTCCTAGGCCCAAAAATAACCCAACTTATCTTGCATCAAACCCAAGCCTTAAATAAAATTGAGTAGAAACCTAATTAGAACTAGGGACATCAACAAGTCAAGTTCATGTTCATGTTGAGGCATAGTATTAATTAATTCTATACTTATTCCTAGATATTGGTGTCTAAGACTAGAGGTCCAATGGAAAGTGCCTTAAGTGGATTTGCAATTTTTAATTAGGACCCTACAGAGCATGGGGAGCCTTCCGTAATCCCACCTCTTACCTGGCCAGTTGAAAGGGTGACTACAGTCTTAGTTAGTGCCTTGTTAATTCATGCTAACTTGAACTTCTAGGTCTAGGAGCCTTAGAAGCAAGGTTTGTATTGAATGATCACTAGATCAGGTACCCCATACCATCACTTACAAACCCAACCAGATTTCACCATGGATCCCAACCTTGAGTTTTGATGAGAACTATGACTGAGCAGTTCAAGCAATTGAACAATAGATTTGATCAAGTGGAGGAAAGAATAGGATGTGATCAACACTCCAGCGGAACCAATTCATCAATCTAGATGCGCGAACAACCATCTGCCAGTGGCTCAAAGATGATCATGGTAGGATACAGGTCAAACAAAGATCAAATGATCCCTTGGAACGATCGAGAAGTAACAGAGAAGGAAAAAAGAGAACGAAATCTGGAAGAAATGAGGATTCTCTTTCTTGATTGGTTTTCTTGGACTATTACAGAATGACCTCCCATTAACTAACTGTTCCATATACATATATATACACACCACGATCAGGAAGAAACAAAACCCTCCAAAACTTCCCCATGTGGCAACATGTGATTCAAAGAATCCCGTCATCCGAGCTGGCTCGAACTGCTCGAGTTGACTCAAACCCCTCGAGTCAGCTCTTCCAGATCGCAGATTATCCGTTCTGTGTATGGGAATCGACTCCCAGACATCTGAGCTGGCTCTCAGCAGAACCGAGCCGACTTGCTTGAAATCGAGCTGACTCCTCTCCCTACAATCATGATGTGCCAACCATTAGAGTCGACACGAACTAGAACTGAGCCAACTCCAATGCTTAAACTGACCAAAACTCAGTCTAACATCTAGGACTTTTTCCGGACACAATCCTAACCCTTGATACATCATGAGAGACCATGATAACCGGACCAACTTTAACCTTGGCCCAACCTCATGGAATCTTCGATACAACACCTAAGCCTCAACAATCTCCACCTTGGTGATCCAAGATTACAGGTTTTTTACACCAGACTCCTTGGACCCATCAACCACATACATGACTGAAAGCTTTCTCCCAGTAGAGCCTTTGTAAGTGTATCTGCCTGATTCTTCTTGGTATGGACCTTTACCAGTGACACTTCTCCATCCTCCACCAGCTCTCGAATCCTTTGGTACCTCACGTCTATATGCTTTGTATGTGCATGATAGACTGGGTTCTGAGTCAAATGTATGGCAATTTAATTATCACTATGCAGGACCACCATACATTGTTCCACCCCTATCTCAACCACTAGACTCTTCAGCCATAGTGCTTTCTTTGCAGCCTCAGTAATACCTATATACTCAGCCTCTATTGTAGATAGAGTAGTGATAGGTTGAAGGATAGATCTCCAAGAAACCAGTCCACCATACAAGCAGAACATATAACCAGTAGTAGACCTTCTTGTATCAAGATCACCTGCATAACTAGCATCAACATACCCTTCCAAAGGACCCAAACCTCCATATGACTCCCTGGAGTTCCTTCCTTGTCCTTCTGGCTGCCCACCAAATACCAATCCATGCTTTTGAGTCCCTTGTAGATACCTCACAATCTACATCAATGCTTTCCAGTGTTCCTTCCAAGGATTTTCCATGTACCTGCTCACTTGGCTTATGGCATATGCTATGTCTAGCCTGCAACACACCATAGCATACATAACACTGCCTATACCATTTGCATATGGAACTTTTTCCATGTACTTTCTCTCTTCATTTGTCTGGGGGCTCTGCATCTTTGAGAGAGATATGTGCCTTGGTAATGGTGTCTTCACTGGTTTGGCTTTCTCCATCCCAAACCTACCAAGAATCTTCTTGATGTAACATCCTTGTGATAAATGGAGAATCCCCTTGCATCTATCCCTGTAAATCTCTATTCTAAGGATTTTCTGAGCTAGACCCAAATCCTTCATCTCAAGCTCAACAGATAATGCTTTCTTCAGCTGATTCACATCACTCATACTTCTGTAGGCTATCAACATATCATCCACATACAGAAGTAGATACAAAACATTATCAGTATCCACATCCTTGACATACACATAGTAGTTGTGTTCACATCTGAGAAACCCAAGGCTTAAGATGAATGCATCAAATCTCTGATACCACTAGCGAGGTGGTGCGGGCACCAAAGTTTGAAAGAGGCTTCAGTCTAATTCAGTATGGCTTTAATTCTTTCATTGAACTTATGTCTTGTAAATAGAGTAATTTTACTTCTTTAATTGAATTTGAGTCATTTAATTAGGTTGGGTTTATTTTAATTTGGTTTCTTTTGAGTCCATTTGGGTTTTTGAGTCCAATTAGGGTCGAATTGGTCTTATATTTAGTTTAGTAGTTGAGTCCAAGAGAAGATTGGAATTGGTTCAATATAAGCAAACTCACTTGAAGATTGGATGCATTCAACCACTCCAACAATTTAATCCAAGGAGGATGCCACTTCAGCAAGCAATGTTGGATGCCATGTCAACCTCCCAACCACATGGCATACACCTCATCAAGCCACATCACCATTTGCCACATCACCAAGGAGAATTCAAATTCAGAGGAGTCGGCCAAGGGGTTTCAACCTTCCACCATTATAGCTAGCTAAAGTTGCCATTCCCATGAAAATCTCCATGTAATTCAAATTTCTACCCTTATAGCTAGCAGTTTCCCATGAAAAGCTCCATGTATTTCAAATTTTTAATGTTCTTTGGAGGTTTATAAAATCTACTCCAAGCTCTCTTGTAAATGGTTGTTGATATGAATGAAAAGTTAAAGTTTCTTCTCTTCCATTTGTGTTATCAGATGTCCTCCGAGAGGGAGTGGGTGAGAGGCCCTTAGCTACTTCAAGAAAGCCATTTTCCATGCCAAGAACCATTTTCCATTCCATCCAATCACTATATTCCATCTTCCAAGGTGCAAGGAAACCATTCAAAGGAGGCCGGCCAAGCTACTTCCACTCCACCAAATTTCTTCTTAACTTCAACCTTCAATTCATTAGTATTCTATCATTCAATTTCTGTTTTAACTCTAATTGGTTTGTGTAGGATCCCCGGGATTTTTAGGTTCCAAAGAAGAATGTCTTCCGAGACAAGAAATAGAGACAAGAAACCATACCATCCAGAGGAATCTCCTTGTCACCCAAGAGCTTCATCCTTGAGTCCAATCTTTCCAATCGCTGAAATGTTAATGACCGGGTACCCCTCTTTAAATGTTTTTAGATATGAAATATTAGAGTAATTAAGTCCTAGCCCGTGTGGTTTCTTATCCAAAAAGATCATTTCTCTTTACTACTTTGAAGGTTCTCATTCAAGTCTAGTTTATCATGCAAATTTCTTCATGAAGATTTCAGTTTTGTTTACATGGAAAAGTAGCCTAGCTTCACTTCATTTTTCATTTTATTTCTACTATCTCCTCCTAGATTGCATCATTCCATTTCATCCCACATCAAATTGGTATTAGAGCATGGTAGGTTAGGGCTTAGCATCTTTTTTCAGACTTGGATTGGGTGCTACACCATTACCGTCCGGTCATAGGAAAAAGAAGGGCTACAAGACCCTCACATCCCATTCACCGGGGATTTCCTATGGCGTATAGGGGTGCCGATGTGATTGACCCTTGAAAGGAAACACAAGAGGGTAAGTTTTAAATCCTAAAGAATAGTTTTGCATCATTGGAATCGAGCATCTTTAAAATGTTTGCTGTTCTATCATGTTTCCATTATCTAAGTTCTAGGAACTTTCAAGCATAGCACAAATTTTATTTTTCAATTTCCTTTCATTTGGTACATCAACTATGAGTTAGAAATGTTCTGTGATTTTTTTTGAATTTTCTGACACTGATACATAGCACTCTTTGATGGGGGATGATAAGGGACTCCTGATCTAGTCAGCATGAGCAAAGCACGCAAAATCGTCTATGATCTACTAGACCTAGAATCTTAACCAGTTGCCTAAGTCAGGGTGGCAAACTAGTCTGTAGTAACTCTATGCTTGGCCAGGTAGGTGTAGGAAAGTGGAGGTCCCTGAATGCCAACCTTAGACACCAATCTGGGATTGGTCAGGTAGGCGGACCAAACTCACAAGCCCTGATCACCAAGCCTAGACACCAAGAGCAGTAGCACACATAGAATGGGCTGATGCCAAGAATAGACACTTAGTCTTGACTCGACCAGTTGGTGTCCCTAAGCTCTCTTGAGCAAAATTAGTATCTACTTGATTTTAATTAGAGCTTGGGTTCGTGATGCAGGTTAGTGATTTTATTTTGGGCTAGGGATAGGTAATGAAATTCTGACCCTATGTCAAATTGTCACCCTTAACGTGATATATGAAAATGATTGCAAGCAAATGATCTAATGAGATGTCTCTAAATTATATTTTTAGATTTTTGATGTATGATAACAGAGATAAGATGAAGGAAATAAAATGATATGACCCTAAATGCAAGATTAAACTATATGACAAATGAAAACGTAAGAAAATGCAATTGCTGAAACTCTCATAATAGAACTTGCTCTCAGGTAATATTCTAGCTTGTAGAAATTCTACAAATTGAAATAAATTATAAGAAAATTACCAAAAATACTTTGAATTAATGTGATCTAACAAAATAAAAGTCACGAGATTTGGAGATTCTTACAAGCAGAAAAAACTAAAACAACAGACTATATTCAGAAAGAGAAAAATGCAGAAATTTAAAGATGAGATCTAAGATGCAAAATTTTTTTGTTCTTTTAAATCTATTCTTCTTGTATTTATCTTTCAAGGTCTATCACAATGGCACCCCTACACGCCTTAGGAGATCCCTGTGGAATGGGAAGAGAGGGTCTTGAAACCCTACTTTTCTCCTAAGACTGGATGGCCTGGTGAAGCACCTAATCCAGGTACTTAAGAAGTGCTAAGTCCTAACCTTGCTCTGATACCAGAAATGATGGAGGACTAACTAGATGCGAAGATGAAATGATAATGCAAGTGATTTTTAGGGCTTTGTGATTTCTAGATTTTAATGGTTTCTTTGGATTTTCGAAAATAAGTAAGAGATGATCTGGGATTCTATAACAATAAGAACTATCAAGTAAGTAGATGGTCCCTAAACAATGATAAAGAGAGGACCCCGGGATTGAGAAACCCCATAGGACTTAGCTCTCCGATCAAGATCTACTTAGGAGTCAGGGGGCAAAACCTCAAAGATCTGAAGCGCCCGATGCAGAGATCGCTCACCTTGGCAGATGCGGCCTGGATGATCGAACCATCAACCCTGCGGAGGCGCCGACTGGCTATCTGAAGATCTCGATGGCAAAGGCAACCGTCACCGTACTTGTGTCACCTGGAGGACCTGCGAGCATTTAAGAAAAGAGATAAAGGTTAAGTCTCAATTAGAAGGAAAAGCAGTGGAATAATGAAAGAAAGGGTTGTTGAGATGGGGGAGTTCTGCTTGATTCAGAGTTGGATGATGGAGTTGCGAAAGTGACGATAGTTTGAGGCCTCACACCTCTCGATGCTCGAAGATGAAGGTGCTCCCTCTCGGAGATCGACGTTCCTAGTGAACGAAGGCAACTAACAAGAGATTGGAACTCAAGAATATAATTTTTCATTCACCAAGATTAACCTTACAAAAGAGGGGTTAGGTCCTTTAAATAGGCACCTTAGGACCCTTTTGAAATTCAAATGAAAAATTACAAGAATTCTTTAATGGGCACCCAAACCTTTTGACTTTCTTCTCTCCTTGGCCGACCAAGAGCTGGTCTTGAATGGGCATGGCATGATGCAAGGAATGGAGGAGAGATCTTGGCACCTTGAACTTGGAAAGTAGCTCTTTTGTTTTGGAAGAAAGCATGAAGTGAGGCTTGGAGCAAGGCATGTGGTTTTCTTCCTTCCTTGGTTGTGCATCCCTTTTTGGTACAAAGCATGACATGGGGAGTTGGAAGTGGAGGTGCCCATGGATCTTGTCCCTTCCTTTCAAAGAGGTTCAAACAATTTGGGAAGAAGACTTGATTGGAGGGCTTGAAGCAAGGGATTTGAATTCCCAACTTCAACTCCCCTTTGACCTTCCCTTTGGCCGACCACCCTTACTTGGAAAAGAGCTTGATAGGGGGAGGGAAAGAGGGCAAGTGTCAAGTGATGTTGTCTTCCTTTAAGCGTCCAAAATTCAAATTTTGTGTCACCCACATGGCCAAGTGAAGTGGCACCACATAGGATGATGATGTGGCATCCCAGGCTTGATTTGGCATCCTTCATGTCTTGGCCCAAAAGTGACTTGGTTTCAAGACCAATCTAGCTTGGGCCCATATTTCCAACAGACTCAGACTGGACTCGATTTATGACTGGACTTAGTACAGGACACAATTTGACCCAATTGGTCAAAGTACAGACTAGACATGAGACTTAATTTAAAGCAAAAGAAAATCACAAGATTGAGACTAGGCTTGAAGCCTTATTACAACACCCAAAAATTGAAACCCTTACCAGAGGTCTGGTGCCCACACCTCTCTTCAGCCCCACTTCAGAACTGCAACACACAAAAATTCTGTACCTAAAATTTGGGTTCATATGCATGTTTGCATTCATCTCATGGTAAATCAATTTAAGGGCATCAATATGACATGGGGATAAGATTTAATCACCTGTCCTTAGCCCAAAACCACCACCTTGCATAGCGAACCCAACCCTTAATTAAAACTGAGTAGTACTCTAATTCCTAGGGACACGCACAAGTCTAGTTCAAGTCATTTGGGAAAATTGGTGCACCCACTCCTGCATCTATTTCTGAAAGCTGGTGTCTAGGCTAGGGGTCAAGTGGCAAACACCCTAAGCTATTCTTGTGGGTTTTAATTAGGAACCAATGAGAGCTAGGGGAGCCTCCCACAGACCCATCCCTTACCTGGCAAGTGGATAGAATAGCTGTTGATTTGGTTGTACCTAGTCAACTCACCTTACTTGAGCTACTAGGTCTAGTAAACCCCTAGCCTGAGTTTGAGTCTGTGTGCATGGCAACTAGATCAGGAGCACCCTACCAACAAACCCAAGCTCAATCGAGGGTAACCATGGACCAAAATTTTGAGACCTTGATGAAAACCTTGAATGATCAAATGACCCGACTGAACCAAAACCTGATTAACCAATTAGCTCAGACCAACCAAAGCATGACTGATCAGATGGCCCTCATCACTGCTAGACTTGACCGATTAGTGGCTCGTGCCCTTGGAAAAACTCATGAAGTTCAGAATGAATTAGAATCTGAACCAGAGTTTGATACACCCATCAATCCTAGAAGGGCTCTGCACCAAGACCTTTTCCCTGAACCCAATCCTAGGAGGCCTCATCAAGACCCTTTCTTTGAGCCAAATCCTAGGAGACCCAACCTTGATCGAGTCCATAACCTAAATCGTAGGAGAGCACACCATGACCCAGCTTATGAGCCAAATCCTAGGAGACCCAATCAGGATCAAATGGACCATGATGATCGAATCCTTAGGAACATTAGATTGGAAGCACCCATTTTTTATGGAAATCTAGATCCTAAGGTTTATATAGACTGGGAGGGAGAGATGGATCAGTATTTTGAGTGGTATGACATGATTGAGGAGAGGAAGTGCAAATTTGCGAAGCTGAGGTTAATCTATCAGGCCAGGCTAAATTGGGGAAATGTTGAAAGGTTGATTCAACAGAGAGGTGATGTTCTCATAGTAACCTGGAGGGCAATGAAGATTTGGCTTAGAGAGAAGTAGCTTCCTATGTCCTACCACCAAAGACTTTTAGACCAGTGGCAGAGATTGACCCAGGGAACCAAGAGTGCAGCTGAGTACATTGCAAAATTTGATGAGTTTGTGATGAGATGCAATGTCGATGAGTCCAAATCAGTTACCCTATCTAGGTTCAAAGCCAGATTAAGGGAAGAGATCCAGAAGGAGTTATTTTTGAGAGAAGTCTAAGATCTAGAGCTAGCCTACCAGGTAGCACGAGAGGTTGCCAGAACCCCGTAGAACTAGTGCACCTAGTCAGTAGCCAGGACTAAGTAAAATGCGCCCAAACTGACCAAATCCTAGTACACCTCTGACTCGTAGAGAGGATAGGGGTAAAGCACCAGAAGTTTAGAGAACCCCAAATCTTAATTCTCCTTATTTTAGATGTTATAAGATAGGCCATTATGCTAGTAATTGCCAACTAGAGCCTTGCACATAGGAGAATTAGCGAAAAATGAGTCTGAACCCGTAGAGCCCCTAAATGATTATGTTGAGAAAGTATGTCAAGTTGAGGATAATTTGGTAGATGAGTATGAAGGTGACGAGGATCATGTAGAGCCTGACCTTTTGGGAGTAGTTAGATGCATCCTTACCCAAACTGAGACCCAGGAAGATTGGCATAGGACTAACATCCTACAAACCTTTTTCAAGTTAGGGGATAAGGTGTGTAAGATAATCATAGATAGTGAGAGTTGTGTGAATGCCATATCCACTAGTGCTGTCAAAACTTTAGGCTTATCCATAGTTCCTCATCCAAATCCCTATAAGGTTTCTTGGATAGACTCCATTTCAATTCCTATCAAGCTTAGGTGTCTAGTCCAAATCCAATTGGAGTCCTATCAAGGGAAGGTGTGGTGTGACATCCTACTAATGGGAGTGAGTAGTATCATCTTAGGTCGACCCTAGTTATTGACCATGATGCAACCCTTTATGGCTGATCTAATTCTTATGCATTCATGCACTTTGGAAAGAAGTTTGTGATCAACCCTACACCACCTAAGGACACTATTAAGATAGGATCGAGCCACCTAAAGGAAAAGAAGACTGGAGTCAACCTGATAACTGTAAACGAAATTGAGAAAGAGCTTATTGAGGGTACACCTGTTTGGGTCTTAACCACTAAGAAAATTCAAGAGCCTTCCTAAAAAGAACACCCTCAGGAAGTGGTTGAAGTGTTAGAGGACTTTAAGGATGTGTTTCCAAATGACCTACCTGACCACCTTCCACCACTTAGGGACATCCAACACGCCATTGATTTAGTCCCAGGAGCAACCCTACCCAACCTCCCACATTATAGGATGAACCCTACCAAACATCTTGAATTACAAAGACAAGTAGGGGACCTCCTTAGGAAAGGATTTATTCAGAAAAGTTTGAGCCCTTGTGCAGTACCTGCATTATTGACCACTACGAAAGATGGCACTTGGAGGATGTGTGTTGACAGTCATGCCATTAATAAGATCGCAACTAAATATAGGTTTCCCATACCCCGTTTCGATGACATGTTAGATATGATGGCCAGAGCAATAGTATTTTCAAAGATTAACCGTAAGAGTGGCTATCATCAGGTTAGGATTAGACCTGGGAATGAGTGGAAGACTGCGTTTAAGACTAAGGAGGGTCTTTTTGAATGGGTAGTGATGCCTTTCGGACTATCCAATGCTCCTAGCACCTTTATGCGGATAATGAACCAAGTCTTATGCTTATTTATAGGAAAGTTTGTCGTAGTTTACTTCGATGAAATTTTTATATATAGCAGGACCAAGGAGGATCATTTGGATCATTTGAGGCAAGTCTGTTTAGCTCTTAGAAAAAATAGTCTCAACACAAACTGAAAATGTGTGATTTTCTCACCAATATAGTCATTTTCCTAGGTTTTGTTATCACAACTAATGGAGTTTCTGCTGATCCCGAAAAGATTAAGTCAATTGTAGAGTGGCCTGTGCCAAATAGTGTTCATGAAGTACGAAGTATTCATGGCCTAGCTATTTTTTATAGAAGATTCATGTGAGGTTTTAGCACCCTTGTTGCACCAATCACGGATTGCATTAGGAAGGGCCATTTTGAATGGACCAATGTTGCTGATAGGGCCTTCCTAGACATTAAGAAGAAAATGACACAAGCACCTATATTAAGACTGCCTGATTTTTTCATGATTTTTGAGGTGGCTTGTGATGCATATAGAGAAGGTATTGGTAGAGTTTGGAGCCAAGAAAATCACCCTGTAGCATTTTTTAGTGAAAAACGAAATGAGGCTAAATGAAAAAACTCCACCTATGATAAGGAACCTTATACGGTAGTCCAGGCTTTAAGGTATTGGAGGCACTACCTTTTACCGCAGGAGTTTGTCCTTTTCTCTGATCATGAAGCACTCCGGTTCCTCAATTCTCAAAGGAAACTGAACCTTAGGCATCGTAAGTGGGTAGAATACATTCAGGCATACACTTTATATTGAAACACCATGCCGGGACTAAAAATCATGTAGCCGTTGCCCTGAGTCATCGATCCTTATTTTTGACATCAGTCAGCACTGAAGTCATAGGATTCGATAGGTTGAAGGAAGAATACCCCAATTGTCCAGACTTTAGTGAAGTTCATCAAACTCTTTAACATGGACCATCTAGTATATTTAGCAATTACACTCTACGTGATGGTTTTCTTTTAAAGGATGATAAGCTATGTATCCCATGAACATCAATTAGAGACTTCTTAGTGTGAAAAATTCATGCTGGATGATTGGCTGGCCACTTTGGAAGAAATAAGACCATATTAATAGTTGAGGAAAAATTTTACTGGCCAGGCCTTAAGAGAAACATAGCCAATATTATTTCCCGATGTAGGACGTGTGCTATTGCCAAACATCAAAGGCAAAACACTGGGTTATACACTCCTTTACATGTGCATGACTGTCCATGGAAGGATCTTAGCATGAACTTTGTTTTAGGATTGCCCAAGACCCTTAGGAATTCAATCTTTATAGTGGTTGACAGATATTCAAAGATGGCCCATTTTATACCCTATTCCCAAACTTTTGATGCCTCTAGGGTAGCCAAGCTTTTCCTCGATCAAGTAGTCAAATTGCATGGGTTACCTAAGACCATTGTTTCTGATAGCGATGTTCGTTTCACAAGTTACTTTTGGAAAATCCTTTGGCACCTACTAGGAACAAAATTAAACTCCTCAACTGCTTAACACCCCCAGACTGATGGACAGATCGAAGTAGTAAATAGAAGTCTAGGGAACTTTTTGAGGTTTCTTGTTGGAGAGAGTCTGGGAAACTGGGATTTGCTATTACCTCGTACCGAATTCGCTTATAATAATTCAGTCAATAGGTCTACTGGTAAGAGTCCCTTTAAGATTATCCATGGTTATAAACCTAGGAGACCTATCGACTTCATTCCATTACCCACTCCTGCACGAATGCCTGAGTCTGTCAAGTCATATGCATAGCATATTAAGGACTTGCATAAGGAGATTAGTAGGAAAATTCAAATGAGAAATAAAGTCTATAAGCATATGGCCAATTCACGTAAACGAATGAAAGAATTCTATGTAGGGACCTCTGTAATGGTTAAACTTAAACCTGAAAGGTACTCGTCGGGAACTATGAAGAAACTGCATGCCCGGGGAGCTGGACCTTTCAAAGTATTAAAGAGAGTTGGACCTAATGCATACATGTTAGAGTTACCACCGGATTATGGCATTAGTTCAACATTTAATATTTTTGATTTGAAAGAATACAAAGAGCCAGCATTAATTCCTAGTGAGCCTTTTGGACCTTATCCAGCCTTTGAGAGTGAAACCCTACCTGATTGTCCACCAGCACCACGGCTAGAATGGAGAGATAGGATTGAAAGAATCTTGGATGACCAGGTAATTACCACCAGAAGTAAGGGCTATCAACGTTATCTGGTTCAATGGCAAGGAAGACCCAAATCCAAGGATTCCTGGATCACCCGAGAGGATCTACAACAAATTGATCCAGACTTGCTAGAAAGATATCAAAGTTAGACCAGCCCTTACTTGACAGGGTCAATTTTTTCCACCCCGGGAGAATTGGTACAGGCACCAAAGTTCAAAAGAGGCTTCAGTCTAATTCAGTATGGCTTTAATTCTTTCATTGAACTTATGTCTTGTAAATAGAGTAATTTTACTTCTTTAATTGAATTTGAGTCATGTAATTAGGTTGGGTATATTTTCATTTGGTTACTTTTGAGCCCATTTGGATTTTTGAGTCCAATTAGGGTCAAATTGGTCTTGTATTTAGTTTAGTAGTTGGGTCCAAGAGAAGTTTGGAATTGGTTCAATATAAGCAAACTCACTTGAAGATTGGATGCATTCAACCACTCAAACAATTTAATCCAAGGAGGATGCCATTTTAGCAAGCATTGTTGGATGCCATGTCAACCTCCCAACCACTTGGCGTACACCTCATCAAGCCACATCACCATTTGCCACATCTCCAAGGAGAATTCAAATTCAAAGGAGCCGGCCAAGGGGTTTCAACCTTCCACCATTATAGCTAGCTAAAGTTGCCATTCCCATGAAAATCTTCATGAAATTCAAATTTTCACCCTTATAGCATGCAACTTCCCATGAAAAGCTCCATGTATTTCGAATTTTCAATGTTCTTTGGAGGCTTATAAAATCTACTCCAAGCTCTTTTGTAAATGGTTGTTGATATGAATGAAAAGTTAAAGTTTCTTCTCTTCCATTTGTGTTATCAAATGTCCTCCGAGAGGGAGTAGGTGAGAGGCCCTTAGCTACTTCAAGAAAGCCATTTTCCATGCCAAGAACCATTTTCCATTCCATCCAATCACTAAATTCCATCTTCCAAGGTGCAATGAAACCATTCAAAGGCGGCCGGCAAAGCTACTTCCACTCCACCAAATTTCTTCGCAACTTCAACCTTCAATTCATTAGTATTCCATCATTCAATTTATGTTTTAACTCTAATATGGTTTATGTAGGATCACCGAGATTTCTATGTTCCAAAGAAGAAGGTCTTCTTAGACAAGAAACAGAGACAAGAAGCCCTACCATCTAGAAGAATCTCCTTGTCATCCAAGAGCTTCATCCTTGAGTGTAATCTTTCTAATCGCTAAAATGTTAATGACCAGGTACCGCTCTTTAAATGTTTTCAAATATGAAATATTAGAGTAATTAAGTCCTAGCTCGTGTGGTTTCTTAGCCGCAAAGATCCTTTCTCTTTACTACTTTGAAGGTTCTCATTCAAGTCTAGTTTATCATGCAAATCCCTTCATGAAGATTTCAGTTTTGTTTACACGGAAAAGTAGTCTAGCTTCACTTCATTTTTCATTTAGTTACTACTATCTCGTCTTAGATTGCATCATTTCATTTCATCCCGCATGACGAGGTGATTGTTTCAAACCATACAATGATCTCTGGAGTAAACACACCTTATCTTTCTGTCCAATCTCTATGAAGCAATCAGGTTGCTTCATATAGATCTTCTCATCCAGACTTCCATGTAAAAAGGTTGTCTTTACATCCATTTGCTCCAATTCCATACCATGTTCTGCCACCAATGACAACAACACCCGGATTGAAGTATGGCGTACCACAGGAAAAAATACCTTAGTGTAGACAAATCCTTCCCCTTGTGAGTATCCCTTTGCAACCAGCCTTGCTTTGAATCTCACTCCACCTTGCTTTGAAGGTACTGATTTCTTTGTGAACACCCATTTGGAGCCAATTGCATGAGTATCTTCCGGTAGATCCACCAACTGCCATGTCTTGCTCTTCCTAAGAGATTCCATCTCCTCCATCATGCCTTGCTTCCATGATTCTTTATCAGAACTCTCCATGGCCTCCTTGTATGCTTTTGGATCTCCATTCATAGATATGAGAGCATAAGATATGCTTTCATCCATGCCATATCTAATTGGTTCTGGATTGTATGCTGAGGTTTATGCAAAGCCACTCCCCTTGCACTGGCCTGCAAGACTTCTATGTGTGGCTGCTCCAGCAATTGTTCCTGCACTTCACTTTGAACAACTGATTTTTTTCTTCTGATCCTTCAAAATAAAAAGACTTTTCCCGCCTAACTCCACCTTAACTGAAGCACCCTTGTCAACTAATGTAGACGGCCTATCTCCACCTGTGAAGGACAATCAATGCTATTCACCTTTGAAGTTGCAGCTCCATCTGTACTTCCCGATATCTTCAAGATGCTCTTCCCATCAAAAATAACATCCCTACTGATCACTGCCTTTTGAGACTGTGGATCCTATAGTAGGTAACCCTTGACTCCTTATGGATATCCAATGAAGATCATCTTCTTTGACTTTGGATCCAACTTACTCCGTTCAGTTGCCTCCACATGTGCATAAGCTGGGCAACCAAACACCTTCAGGTGGCCAAGCTTCACCTTCTTCCCACTCCAACTTTCTCTGGAAGTCCTCCATCCAGCTTGAAATGAAGGGACCTGTTCACAAGAAAACATGATAGAGTAATGGCATCACCCTAAAAGGCCTTGGGCAGTGATGATTGCAGCCTCATACTCCTTGCCTTCTCCAATAGTATTCGGTTCATCCTTTCTGCAACACCATGCAACTGTGAAGTCATCCTTACTGTGAAATGGTGTTTGATCCCATTCTCCTCATAGTAATTTCTGAACTCTATGCTAGAGTATTCTCCTCCATTATCAGATCGAAGGCACTTCACATGTCTCCCTGTCTCCTTCTCTACTTTAGCCCTCTAGGCTTTGAACCGGGTGAACACCTCTGGTTTTTTCCTTATCAGATACACCCATAATTTTCTAGAGAAGTCATCAATGAAGGTAACAAAATACCTTGCTCCGCCCCTGAATAAAATAGGTGCCGGTCCCCATACATCTGAGTGAACTAGTTCTAAGAATTCTTCACTCTACTTGGTACCATTGGAAAACTTCACCCTATGCTGTTTGCCAAAAATGCAGGGCTCACACAGGACATTTCCTTCGTCAGTGCTGGAAGATTTCTTCATCTTCTTAATTTTATGAGCCCTCGGTCACTCAAGTGACCCATTCGATAGTGCCATGACTGGTAGGAAAGCTTCTCCTCCTGTGCTGCTACAAGCACCTCCGCACTATCAATCACCACTGATCCTTCCATCTTGTATAGATTATTGCTCAGTCTTCTCCCTCTCATCACTAACAAAGCTCCCTTAATAATTCTCAAACATCCAGTACCAGCTCGGTAACTAATGGCATAACCCCGCCCTTCAAAGTAGACCAAAGAAATCAGATTCTTCTTCAATTCTGGTACATGTTTGATATTAGACAGAGTCCTTATCACTCCATCATGATCCTTATCCTGATGGTGCCAACTCTGGGCACTGAACAAGGGTGATCATCACCAAGTCTTACGCTACCTCCATCAGCCTTTTCATAGATATCAAACCAGTCCCGATGTGAGGTATAATGATAAGAGCATGCTGAATCCAATGTCCACGCATTATCCCAATCAACTGATCCATCTGATACACCAGCACCACTTGTGTTGGCCTTTCCTTTCTCAGTCTTCAAAAGAGGGCAATTCCTTTTGAAGTGACCCAGCTGATGACACTTGAAGTACTTCAAACCCCTCTTACTACCTTGAAACTATGATATGCCCTTTGATTTCCTCCTAACTCTTTCCTTTGGTCTTCCTTGCCTCTCATTCACAGTAAGAACCTTCGAGTTAGGACTTCCTTTGTAGATCTTCTCCCTTTGCTCGTTTGACCTGAGCACTCCAATAACCTCTTCATAGATCAAGGTTTCTTTCCCATACACTAAGGTTGTTATTAAACCATCATATGATCCCGGGAGCGAACACAACAGCAACAATGCCCGATCCTCCTCATCAATTTTCACAACCAGACTCATAATCTCTGCATAAACTTGGTCTAACCTCTGAATGTGAGCCATGAGCTCGCCTCCTTCAGGCATTCTCAGACTGTATAGCTACTTCTTCAACCATAGCTTGTAGTCATGTTCTTGCCCATGTATGTGTTCTCCAATCTCAAACAAAGTCCCCTTGCCATAGTCTCGGTACACACCTTCGGCAAAACCTAATCTGCCAACACATTCTGATGGTGCTGAATATGATCTCTTCCAACTCTTTCCAATCCTCAACACTGATCTTTTTCGGTCTCTCTTTAACAAAGACCTTATAGATCCTTTGTTGAACCTGTAAGGGTTTTGGTGACCAGGGTGGAAGCGTGGATTTCAAAAATTTTTTTTGAAACCACTACCAAACCCTTAACCCAAGACCTCCTTACTAGGAATTAAAACATACAAACATGCATATATAATATAAACTAGAGTTTAGGCACAAACCTAAACCGCTAGTATCCAATCCGATGAAGAAAACCCTGATTCAGCGTTCTTCTCCACCAGGTGCCCAAATGTTCACCCTCCAATGGTGATCCACACGAAACTCAGACCAAGGAAGAACTCCTTCAAGTTGCTTGGAGAAGTGGAACTCTTTCGGCAGCCTTTGGTCTATTGACCACTGTAGGACACCCTGTCCTACTGTAGGGCACTAAAGACACTCTCCTAAACCACTCTTGGTTTTAGGACAACCTTCCTCTAGGACCCCTTAGTCTTATGTCATTAAACAAAGCCTTGTTTTAGCAGAAAAGACCTTGTCTTAATAAGACAAGTCTTGTCTTAAAGAAAGAAGGAGGGAGAGAGAGACACTCAGAATATTACTTCGATAGAATTCTTATATCAGACTCATTTCACCACCCCCTATTTATAGATACAAGAGGGGCGTGTGATATGTCATCCCATCAACTTATCAGATATGATTTTTCAAGACCGAAGAGAAGTTATCTGGCTTGAAAAATCAAATCTAATAAGCCCATTCATGCACCGAAGGCCTTATTCCCATCCCTTCTTTTATCTAGACGAATTCTCACTTGCCACATGTCAATTACCAATCCCTAGGTAGCCAAGTGGTGCCTCTTCAATCTCCAAACAACAAAGATTATGAAGAGTCCTGATAGCAGAAGGACACTCCATCAGAACCGTGCACCACATGAAGAGTTGCGACTCTTCATGCACCGCGCGTGCCATCCTTCTTCCACGCAAATTTCAAAGAATGTTGACTAGTCAAAACATAGGCAATATGGGTGTCATTGGAAAGAACATAAAACTTTCTTTCTGACCATATAAATTATATTCAAATCAGAGATCAATAGCTCATTCTGTGCCCTTTTGAAGTTAAGGTATCATTTAGTTACCAAGAGTCTCATGCTATTGGGACTCTTCATGTATGGTGCCTAAAATACCCTTAAATCTAAATTAAAATCAGACTTAGCTCTGATTAGGCTAGCCCCACTTAGGACTCAACCTAATTTAGGTTTTCCATAATTAGGTTAGCCAAATTACAAAACAACCGGACCCAATCCAATTGGGTTAGGAATTTGGTTAGCCTACATATGCTAGTATGTAATCCGGCTAACTAATTAGGATCCTATGACCCTAATTAAATCATGAATGACTTCTTTGGCCAAGTCTCTATTATGTGTGACCCATTGGGTTCCACATCTAGCTAGCAGTAGGTTTAGCTTTGAGCCGATTCGAACCGATCGAACCCGATTGACCTAATTAGGTCAAATTGGCTCACCTAATTGTCCTATTCGAATCACACATCGAATTGACTCATGAAACCAAATCAGTTGGTTCATGAAGACCTACAAGACAAGATTGATATCTAGCAATGTGTCATGCCTACCCGAAAGATGAGGAATTTTGATGGATTTACCAAAATACCCTTCAGTGGTGAGTTACTGGGCAATTCAGTCCTTCGATTTACTTGCACCCTGAATATGGCTATGGATATGGATACTTGTTAAATCCAATTTCATATTCATTCTTTGCTCAATCTGAAAATGATGATTCATTAATGAACCATTAGAAACTATTTCTAATGTTCAAACTTTGATCAAAGATTTCTCGAATCTTCATTTGATTGAAATCATCTGGATGCGCTTCCCTCTTACTAGGGTTGATCGATTCCATTTTGACCTACTCATAACCTCCATATGCAATCCACCATACCCAGTATCACCCCATGCATGACTCAGTCTCATGATTGAGTGTGAACCAAAGTATGGATTCATGCATACAAGGTACCATGGTAGTCTCAGGTCAAAGGACCACATGCACTACTCCCACTATGAGAACTATCTATTGACAAACAGATAAGGTTTCATTAGATGTTCTCAAGCTGGATACATTCAGTGAACTCATTCTTTAATGAGCACCCACATCCTAGTATTAGTGTCAAACACAAGTGAATGTGTGATCATTCACCCTCTTCACCAAGCTTACATAGGATGTGCTGGTCTTACCGGAAATATTGATCCCCTACTCAAATCCCATCAACCAGGAATATTCTAGATTAGGGTTTTAAGGCTTTAGGTCTCACTGGTATGATCTCATCATAACCCTAGAACCATAGCCCTAATCTATGGGGTTCATCATATCTTAATAAAATTAATATGACATGGCGTATGATGAAAATAAAATTCCTTTATTAATTGATAATGTCAATACACTGGTTTGGGATACAAAAGAAAATCCCATCAAAATACAACATTTCGATTGGCCTTAAGGGCATAATCCTTTCAATCTTCCACTTGCACTAAAGCCAATCGCCTTTAAATTTTAACCCCATACATTCGATGTGGTGATCAAACTCCCGCTGTGGTAGAGCCTTAGTGAATGAGTCTGCTATGTTGTTCTTCATTTCTACTCTTTTAATGCAGACTTCTTATTTTTCAACAATCTCTCGAATGAGATAGAAGCGTCCTAGAATGTGCTTTGATTTGTGATGAGCTCTAGGTTCCTTAGCTTGAGCGACAGCTCCAGTATTATAACAGTAAAGTTGTACTAGACCTTCAATCTCTGGAACAACGCCCAACTCTGAGATGAACTTCTTCATCCAGACAGCTTCCTTGGCAGCTTCATTAACAGTAATGTATTCTGCCTCAGTTGTTGAGTCAGCTACAATCTGCTATTTAGAACCTTCCAACTTACAGCTCCTTCATTTAGGATAAAAACATACCCTAAAATAGATTTGCTATCATCTGGATCCGATTGAAAACTAGAATCTGAATAAGCTTCCAGTTTAAGATCAGATCCTCCATATATCAGAAAAATATCCTTAGTCCTTCTCAAGTACTTAAGAATATTTTTCACAGCCTTCGAGTGATCCTCTCCTGGATCAGCCTGAAATCTACTGGCTATACCTAAGGCATATGCCACATCAGGCCTGGTACATAATAGAGCATATATTATAGATCCTACAGCAGAAGCATAAGGTATAGAACTCATTCTATTTCTTTCTTCGGGTATCTTAGGAGACATCTTAGAAAGATGTATGCCATGACCAATGGGCAAGTAACCTCTTTTACTTCCCTCCATGCTAAATCTCTTTAGCACTTGGTCAATGTACCTAGACTGGGAAAAGCCTAGCATCCTCCTAGATCTATCTCTATAGATCTTGATACCCAGTATATAGGATGCTTCTCCCAAGTCTTTCATGGAAAACTATTTAGATAACCATACCTTGACTGATTGTAGCATTGGGATATCATTCCCAATGAGAAGTATATCATCCACATACAGAACCAAGAAAACTATGGCACTCCCACTAGTCTTCTTGTACACACAAGGTTTATCCTCATTTTTGATAAAGTCAAACTCTTTGACTGTCTTATCAAATCGGATGTTCCAACTCCTGGATGCTTGCTTTAATCCATAAATGGATTTTTTCAGCCTACATACCTGATTAGATTTAGTCTCCAAGCAAAACCTTCTAGCTGTGACATATAGACCTCTTCCTCGAGAAAACCATTAAGGAATGCAGTTTTCACATCCATCTGCCAGATTTCATAATCATGATATGCTGCTATAGCAAGCATGATCTGAATAGATTTGAGCATGGCAACAGGAGAAAATGTTTCATCATAATCTATTCCTTGTTTTTGTCTAAAACCCTTAGCCACTAATATGGCTTTATAAGTTTTGACTTGGCCATCTGCCCCAATCTTTCTCTTATAGACCCTTTGAAAGGGATATGCCCTACAAGCCAATCTATGTTGTATCTCCTAAACCATTATAATTGATAATATTCTAATAAAGGCATTATTTTTCATCATACGATGTGTTTATATTATATGATGAACCCCATAGATTAGGGCTATGATTTTAGGGTTATGATGAGATCATACTAGTGAGACCTAAAGTCTTAAAATCTTAATCTAAAGTATTCCTAGTCAAAGGAACCCTAAGTAGGGGATCAGGGTTTTTCCGATAAGACTAGCACATCCTATTTATACTGGAGAGGGTGACTGTTCTCACAGTCACTTGTGTATGACACTAATACTAGGATGTGGGTGCTCATTAAAGAATGAGTTCACTGATATGATCCAACTTGAGAACATCTAATGGAGGCTTAGCTACATGTCAATGGAAGGTTCTCATAGTGGGAGTGGTACAAGTAATCCTTTGACCTGAGACTGCCATAAGTACCTTATATACATGAACCCATGCTTTGGTTCAATTCTAATCATGACACTGAGTCTGCACAGGATTGATACTGGGAATGGTGAATTGGATATGAAGGTAATGAGTAGGTCAACAAGGAATCGATCACTCTTAGTAAGAGGATAATACATCCAGCTAGTTATCAATTGGATGATGATTCAGGGAATCTTTGATCAAAGTAAAGATATTAGAGATGATTTCTAATATCAAGATAATTGCATCATCAATATAAGATTGAGCTAGAAATGAATGTAATATTGGAATTGACATATATCCATATCCATAATTATATTCTGGGTGCAGGCTGATCGAAGGATTTAATTGTACGGTAACTTTCTACTGAAGGATAGTTTTGGTATTTCACCAGAATTTCCATATCTTCCGGGTAGACATGACACGTTGCTAGACGTCAATCTTGTCTTGTGGGTTGATTAAATTGAATGATCACTTATTAGGAAGAGTCCTAATTGATTATAATCGGGTAAGCCCGATTTGACCTAAATCGATTAGAAAGAGTTCTAATCAAATTAAGTCAACTTGTATTCGAACCCACTGCTAGCTAGATGTGGAACCCAATGGGTCACACACTTAAGAGAATTGATCAAGGGTTTAATTTTGTAATTAAATCATTTTGCATGATGACACTCTAGCAGGTGTTGCAAATCCTAGCTTCTATTCGAATTAGATTCGAATTAGGGTTCCGGATTGGTTCAATTTGTGTTCTAATTGGATCTAATTAGACCCTAATTGAGTTTATAGGGATTATGGCTAACCCTATTGGCTAACCAAGTATTTAGGCTAGCCCCCCACCCGCCCCTTATTTTTTTCATGCCAAAATGCCAAGAGTCCATGCGCTAATGGACTCTTGGCACGCCATTTGGAGGAGTCCAGGGGCGCATGGACTCTTAGCGCGCCCACTTAATTCTCCGATGAATTAAGATGGGGCGGCCCTTTAATTTCTCACCTTACCACCTCACTTGTCCCCCCTTGGATGGGAATCCAACGGTTGATGGGTTTTTAACAAAGAAAGAAAGCACTATTTCTTCCCGGTCGCATGAAATAACATCTCTTCGGAGTTGAAAAGTCGCGACTCCTTTCTTTTTAAAACATCGTGACTTTTCCTTTAAGAAAGGCCTTGGGATTTAATCTGGAAGGCCGTGAGAAGGAGGGAAGGGGCGTGAGAATATGAGAAGGGTGTGAGAAGGAGTTTACGGAGAGTTGTGTGGGCGCCTCTCTGAAAACTATTTAAGAGGTCAGGAAAATCAGAACTCGGGTGATTTTGTAATCTGAGTAGTGTTTTTATTTTTCTTCTTCCTCTCCAAAAGACTCCTTCCCTCTTTTCTTGTTTTACATTGTTTCTTTTATAGAGGACTCCTCTATCGAAACTCTGTTGCTGAACAAGAATAAAAGAGAAGGTCTCCGACGGTAAAGAAAAGAAGGAGTTCTGATTTTCATTCCTTTCTTTCTTACATTAAGACATTCTTGTCTTAATTTCTCCTCCAATTTAAGACAAGCCTATATCCTCTTAGGACAAGGTCTTATCTTCAAGACAAGGGTGTCTTAAAGGGCCAAGGTCTTAGTGGAAGGAGGAGAAGAGATCAATGAAAGGGAGACAACCTCTTATGTGGAAGAATTCCAGCCATAATCCGAAGAATTGAGTTCTAGGAAGAAGAACTCAATAGGAGGAACCATTGGACAAGAAGATAGTGTTCTTGATCATTGCTCTGTGTAGATCACCATCGGAGGGCGGTCACCTGGATGCCTGGTGAATTCAGTTAGCCCCTTCAACTTCAAGTTTGTTGGAATAAGCGATTACAGGTTGGTACCCTAATCCTAATTTGCATAGATAAGCTTGTCATATGTTATAGTCTTATTTAAGGAGTTCCTGGTTTAGGATTTTTAATGTGAATTTAGTTTCAATTTTGAAATTACCCTTCTGCTGCATTGCACCGGATCCCTACACCATTTGCATCCAATAGGGTTAACACCCTCTGGTGCATCAACCAAAGTCCACACTTGGTTGACATACATGGAGTCCATTTCGGATCTCATGGCTTCCAGCCATCTGTCTGAGTCCCTACTCATGACAGCATCCATATAGGTTAGACACTCATCATTCTCAATGATCCAGGCTTCATTATTTTCAATAACGAACCCATGCCTCTCAGGTGCATGACGCACCCTATCAGACCTATGGATAGGAGTGGTGTGTTCTGGTTCTATACTAACTATGTTATCATTTGGTTGAGATGTATCTATTTGTTGAACTTCTTCAAGTTCAATATTTCTCCCACTGCCCTTTTGTAGGATGAACACTTTCTCCAGAAAAGTGGCATGCTTACTGACAAAAACTTTTTATTCGGTAGGGTGGTAGAACAGATATCCTATACTATCTTTAAAAATATCCTACAAATAGATACCTATCTGCTCTAGCATCCAGCTTATGTCCAAAATTTCTTTTGACATAGGCTGGACATCCCTATATCTTAAGATACTTAAGATTGGGTTTCTTACCCCTCCATATCTCATACGGAGTACTAGAGATAGATTTAGATGGTGCTCTATTTAAGATATTAGCCATGGTTTCCAAAGCATATCCCTAGAAGGAAACAGGTAACTCTGTGAAGCACATCATGGACCGTACCATATCTAATAAGGTACGGTTCCTCCTTTCAGCAACACCATTTAATTGTGGTGTGTAAGGAGGGGTCCATTCATAGATAATTCCCTTTTTTTAAGGTGATCGAGAAACTCAGTGGATAAGTATTCACCTCCTCGATCGGATCGAAGGATTTTAATACTTTTCCTCGTTTGTTTCTCTACCATACTTTGATAATCTAAAAATTTATCAAAGGCTTTGGACTTATGTTTCATAAGATACACAAATCCGTACCTTAAAAAATCATCAGTAAACATGATGAAATAAAAGTATCCACCCTTGGCCTGAGTTGTCATAGGCCCACATACATCTGTGTATATGAGTCCTAATAACTCAGTTGTCCTTTCTCTATGTCCACTAAATGGAGTCTTGGCCATTTTACCCATGAGACATGATTCACAAGTTCCTAATGATTCATAATCATAAGAATTAAGAAAATTTTCCTTGTATAACTTGCTAATCCTAGTCTCACTAATAGGTCCAAGCCGATAGTGCTAGAGTAAAGTATTGTTTACATCATCTCTCTTTTGTTTGTTACTTACATGAAGTATATTGTCAGTATTGGATAGAGTTAAAAGACCATTGCAAAATATGCCACAACATATAATTTCATTAGAAAAGCTAATTGAGCAACCATTGCTCATCACATTCATAGTATAACCTTGTCTAAGTAACAAGGGTACATATATGATATTTCTAATGACCTTAGGCATATAGTAACAATCTCTCAGCTCTAAAATCTTCCCCGAAGGTAACTTCAAGATATAAGTCCCTACGGCCTCTGCTTGGATGGACTCTCCTCCAGCACCATAGAGCTCGAAGTTTCCTTCCTTCAATACTCTAAGCCTTTGCAGCCCCTGCAATATTTGCAGATATTATGACCACATGTGGTATCCAATACCCAAGTATTTGAAATGGAAGAATCCAATGATAAAATAGTATGAACTTCTTTCATACCTTTTGGTGCATACGATGCACCAGGCTTCACACTTGTAAAGTAAGCCTTGCAGTTCCTCTTCCAATGACCCGGTTTGCCACAGTGAAAGCAGGTCATCTGTCCGGAGGCCTTCTTTCCTTTCTTCTTCTTGATGCCCCTTTTTGGATTCAATCTCCTCTTGGAACCCTTTCTGCCTGACTTATTCTTGTTGATCCCATCCACAAGAAGAAGTGGAGCCTTATTTTTTTTTAAATGACTCTTTACTTTTTTTAACATGTTTAACAGCTCAGGCAAGGAAGTGTTAAGTTTGTTCATATGATAATTAAGAACAAACTATGAAAATGACTCCAGGAGTGACTGCAGTATCAAATCCTGATTCAACTCCCCATCCATAACAAAACCCAATTGACCTAATCGAGTGATCAGGTCAATAACCATCAGTACGTGGTCTTATACGGATGTACCTTCTATCATTCTCGCACGGAACAACTGCTTAGATATTTCATATCTAGCAGTTTGACTATGTTCTCCATATAGCTCTTCTAGATTGAGCAGTAGGGAGTTAGTGTCCATGCTATCATGTTGCCTCTGCAACTCATTGGTCATTGAGGCAAGCATGATATTTTTGATAGTGAGTGAGTCATTTTGCCACAACTTGTATGTGGTCTTTTCCTCTTGCGAGGCATCTTCACCTAAAGGTTCCAAGGTAGGGGTATCAAGAATGTAAGAAAGTTTTTCCTGGCTGAGTACTATCTTTAGGTTTCTCAACTAGTCAACATAGTTCGGTCCAATCAATTTATTGGCATCAAGTATACTACGGAGTGAGAGTGAAGAGGCCATTTAATCCACATTAACAAAGAACATAACATAAGTAAACAACCAATATTGACAAAACATAATTAAATTAGGACTTTAACTTAATTATGTCTCCCACTATTTTATCAAGCATCATAACCCTTTATATGATGATCGAGAAATCCTAATTGGTTTTCTTAGTGGGGTTGAGATCCTAATTCCTTATAAAAGACCTTGTGTGTACACAACAAATTTTTTATAAGTTCAAAGGTAGGAAAACTCTTTCCAATTGTATCTCATATAATTCTCAACAAAACCCGGCCTCTAAAATATTAATAGCCTTGTGTGTGCACAACAAACTATAATATTTTTAATTAAGTAAGACCCTTCCTAGACACTGAATGATCAACTAATCATCTTGATTATTTTGCTTTTGGTATATGACACTACAACTTAATATAATTTTCATAGAGGGTAATTCAAATAGAAGCACATTCTAATATTACCATTCATCAACCATGCATCATATATCATTTTATAATGTGCCAAATGTGTCATCATACTAGGACAACCATCTACCACATAATGGATCCACCATTATGCCAGGGCAACCTTTTTCAGTATGATGACTAGAAAGCTAAACATACCTCTATATCGGTTAAGGTTTAAGTGTAAACCCTAACCAGTGACATACATATATGCATAAATATATCAATCATATGTAACTTTAAACTTTTGTAGAGTCCTACAAAATTGGGCAACTTCAAATTTTGTAGAGTCCTACTAAAATAGGCAACCTCAAGAGTCCAACAAAATTGGGCAACTTCAAATTTTGTAGAGTCCTACCAAAATGGGCAACCTCAAGAGTCATACAAAATTGGGCAACTTCAAATTTTGTATGATTTAGCCCTAATAAGGTGGCTCTGATACCACTGTAAGGGTTTTGGTGACCAGGGCGGAAGCGTGGATTTTAAAAATTTATTATAAAATCACTACCAAACCCTTAATCCAAGACCTCCTTACTAGGAATTAAAACATACAAACATGCATATATAATATATACTAGAGTTTAGGCACCAACCTGAACCGTTAGTATCCAATCCGATGAAGAAAACCCTGATTTAGCCTTCTTCTCCACCAAGCGCCCAAACGTTTGCCCTCCAATAGTGATACACACAAAACTTGGACCAAGGAAGAACTCCTTCTTCAAGTTGCTTGGAGAAGTGGAACTCTTTCGGTAGCCTTTGGTCTATTGACCACTGTAGGACACCCTGTCCTAGTATAGGGCACTAAAGACACTCTCCTAAACCACTCTTAGTTTTAGGACAACCCTCCTCTAAGACCCCTTAGGCTTATGTCTTAAAACAAAGCCTTGTCCTAGTAGAAAAGATCTTGTCTTAACAAGACAAGTCTTGTCTTAAATAAAGGAGGGAGAGAGAGACACTCAGAATAATACTTCGCTGGAATTGTTATATTAGAATCATTTCACCGCACCCTATTTATAGATATAAGAGGGGCGTGTGATATGTCCTCCCATCAACTTATTAGATTTGATTTTTCAAGACCGAAGAGAAGTAATCTGGCTTGAAAAATCATAACTAATAAACCCATTCATTCACCGAAGGCCTTATTCCCATCGCTTCTTTTATCTGAACGAATTCTCACTTGCCACATGTCAATTACCGATCCCTAGGAAGCCAAGAGGTGCCTCTTAAATCCTCAAACATCAGAGATTATGAAGAGTCTTGATAGCAGAAGGACTCTCCATCAGAACCGCATGCCACATGAAGAGTTGCGACTCTTCATGCACCGCGCGCGCCATCCTTCTTCCATGCAAATTTCAAAGAATGTTGACCAATCAAAATATGGGCAATATGGGTGTCATTGGAAAGAGAATAAAATTTCATTTTTGACCATATAAATTATATTCAAATCTGAGATCTATAGCTCATTCTGTGCCCTTTTGAAGTTAAGGTATCATTTTGGTACCAAGAGTCCCATGCCATTAGGACTCTTCATGTATGGCACCTAAGATGACCTTAAATCCAAATTAAAATCAGGTTTAGCCTTGATTAGGCTAGCCCCACATAGGACTCAACCTAATTTAGGTTTTCCATAATTAGGTTTGCCCAATTAGCAAGCAACCGGACCCAATCCAATTGGGTTAGGAATTTGGTTAGCCTACATATGCTAGTATGTAATCCGGCTAACCAATTAGGATCCTATAACCCTAATTAAATCATGAATGACTTCCTTGGCCAAGTCTTTATTGTGTGTGACCCATTGGGTTCCACATCTAGCCAGCAGTAGGTTTAGATTTGAGCTGATTCGATCCGATCGAACCCAATTGACCTAATTATGTCAAATTAGGTCACCTAATTGTCCAATTCGAATCACACATCGAATTGACTCATGAAACCAAATCAATTAGTTCATGAAGACCTACAAGACAAGATTGACATCTAGCAACGTGTCATGCCTACCCGGAAGATGAGAAATTTTGGTGGATTTACCAAAATACCCTTTAGTGGTGAGTTATCAGGCAATTCAGTCCTTCGATCTACTTGCACCCTGAATATGACTATGGATATGGATACTTATCAAATCCAATTTCATATTCATTTCTTGCTCAATCTGATAATGATGAGTCATTAATGAACCATTAGAAACTATTTCTAATGTTCATACTTTGATCAAAGATTTCTCGAATCTTCATTTGATTGAAATCATCTGGATGCGCTTCCCTCTTACTAGGTTTGATCGATTGCTTTTTAACCTACTCACAACCTCTATATGCAGTCCACCATACCCAGTATCACCCCATGCATGACTTAGTGTCATGATTGAGTGTGAACCAAAGTATGGATTCATGCATACAAGGTACCATAGCAGTCTCAGGTCAAAGGACCACATGCACTACTCCCACTATGAGAACTATCTATTGACAAACAGATAAGGTTCTATTAGATGTTCTTAAGTTGGATCCATTCAGTGAACTCATTCTCTAATGAGCACCCACATCCTAGTATTAGTGTCAAACACAAGTGACTGTGAGATCATTCACCCTCTTCACCAAGCATACATAAGATGTGCTGGTCTTACCGGAAACATTGATCCCCTACTCAATATCCCATCGACCAGGAATATTCTAGATTAGGGTTTTAAGGCTTTAGGTCTCACTGGTATGGTCTCATCATAACCCTAGAACCATAGCCCTAATCTATGGGGTTCATTATATCTTAATAAAATTAATAAGACACAGTGTATGATGAAAATAAAATGCCTTTATTAATTGATAATGTCAATACACTGGTTTGGGATACAAAAGAGAATCCCATCGAAATACAACATTTCGATTGGCCTTTAGGGCATAATCCTTTCAGAACCAGCAAGTCTTTTACCTTTTGTTGCCATATAGTAAAATTTTCCTTGCCATCATACTTCTCAAAATCCACCTTGAAACTACTTGACGCCATTACCACAATCAAGAAGAATCAAAAATGTACCAGATCTTACCTTTTAGCACTCCTTTTATGTAGAGATCTTCCTTTCTTCACGCAACCAAAGCTTTGATACCAAAATTATGAGCAAAAATCATCCTGATCAACACTCCAGTGGAAGTAATTCAGCAATCTAGATGCATGAACGACCATCTGCTAGCGATCCAAAGATGATCATGGTAGGATACAGGTCAAACAAAGATCTAACGATCCCTTGGAACGAACGAGAAGTAAAGGAGGAGAAGAGAGAAAACAAAATCTGGAAGAAATGAGGATTCTCTTTCTTGATTGGTTTTCTTGGACATTTACAGAATGACCTCCCTTTGACTAACCATCCCATATACATATATATACACACCACCATCAAGAAGAACCAAAACCCTCCAAAACTTCCCAGTATGACAACACGTGATTCAAAGAATCCCTTCATCCGAGCCAACTCAAACTGCTCGAGTCGACTCCTTGCTACAGAGAGTACTCTAGAAGAGTCGGCTCGAACCCCTCGAGTCAGCTCTTCCAGATCGTAGATTATTCATTCTATGTATGGGAGTCGACTCCCAGACATCCGAGCTGGCTCCTAGCATAACCAAGCTGACTCGCTTGAATCCGAGTCAACTCTTCTCCCTACAATCATGCCGTGCCAACCATTAGAGTCAACTCAAACTATAACCGAGCCGACTCCTACACCCAGACTGACCAAAATTCAGTCTAACATCTAGGACTTTTTTTGGACACAATCCTAACCCTAGATACATCATGAGAGACCATGATAACCAGACCGACTTTAACCTTGGCCCTACCCCCTGGAATCTTGGATACACCACCTGAGACTCAACATAGGAACTCTTGAAGAGACCCGCATGACTCCTACTGAGCCACAATCTTTTAGATTGGCTCCCCTCCATCCTAGAGTCCAATGCCACGAACCTACTCCTGACCCACATCAAAGAGGGCCACACTATGACTATGATGACCAAGAAGAAAGAGCTCTTAGGAATATTCATCTAGATGCACCCACTTTCGGTAGAAATTTAGATCCTAAGGTTTATATAGACTGGGAGAGTGACATGGATCAATATTTTGATTTGTACGAGATGTCGGAAGGGAGAAAATTTAAGTTTGCCAAACTTAGGTTGGTCTGACAGGCTAGATTGTATTCGAGAAATGTTGAGCGCATTTGTAGACAGAGAGGTGACATGCCCATAGCCACATGGAGAGCCATGAAGATCAAACTTAGGGAAAAGTACCAGCCTTTGTCCTATAAGCAAAGGCTCTTAGATCAATGGCAAAGATTGAGTCAAGGAAATAAAATAGTGTCAGAATATATTGCCAAATTTGATGAATTTGTCATGAGATGTAGTGTGGTTGAATCTAAAGTTGTGACCTTGTCTAGGTTTAGAGCAGGTCTACGTGAAGAAATCCAAAGGAAATTATTTCTGAGAGAAGTCCATGTTCTAGACCAAGCCTACCAAATTGCTAGGGATTATGAGAGATTTCATAAGGGACCCATTATCCATCGACCTGAACTAAATAGGTTTAGCAGCCCTAGAAATAGGCCAGGTCCGAGTCAGAGTCCATCCAATCGACCCAATCTCACTACCCCACTAACTTGCAAGGATGACAAAGGTAAAAGCCCTGAAGTTCGTAGAGAGAGTAATGTTCATTATTTTAGGTGTCATAAGGTTGGCCACTATGCTAGTCAATGTCCCACCCGAGCATTACATATAGGGGAATTGGAAGAGGAAGCCCCTGTACCCACGGAAGATTATGAGGAAGAAGTATATGAGGCAGAAGTCAACTTACTTGATGAGTATGAGGGAGATGAAGAAATCATTGACTCATCTAAAATTTTGGGAGTTGTTAGATGTATCATGATCCAGACTAAGGAGTAAGAAGATTGGCGTAGGACTAACATCCTACAAACTTTTGTTGATATAGGAAAAAAAGTTTGCAAGATCATCATAGATAGTGGAAGTTGTGTCAATGCCATTTCCACCAGCGCTGTCAAGAACTTAGGTTTACCCACCATTTCCCATCCCAATCCATATAAGGTATCTTGAATAGACTTGACCTCGGTTCCCATCAAGCTTAGATGCCAAGTTACAATCCAGGTCCAGTCATGCCAAGAGAAGGTTTAGTGTGATGTTCTTCTTATGGGGGTTAGCAGTATCATCCTAGGCTGACCATGGTTGTATGATCATGATGCCATATTATTTGGTCATTCTAATTCTTGTTCCTTCACCCATAATGGAAAGAAGATTGTTATCGATTCTTCACCACCTAAGGACAATGTTAAGAGAGGATCTAGTAACCTGAAGGACAAAAAATAGGGGAAGAATTTGATTAGTACTAAAAAATTAGAACATGAGCTTAATAAAGGTTCACCTATTTGGATGTTGTCTACCAAAGAAGTCCATAATCAGTCCCATAAGGAACAACCACGTGAAGTGATAAGGGTTTTGAAGGAATTTCAAGATGTGTTTCCAGAAGACCACCTAATCACCTTCCATCTTTAAGGGATATTCAGCATACCATAGATTTGGTCCTAGGAGCCACATTACCAAACCTTCCACACTATAGGATGTGTTTTACTGAACATTCTGAGTTACAACGACAATTTGGAGATCTCCTCCAAAAGGGATTCATTAGGAAAAGCTTGATCCCATGTGCAATAACTGCCCTCTTGACCCCCAGGAAAGATGGCACATGGAGAATGTGTGTAGATAGTCGAGCTTTCAATAAGATAATAGTCAAGTATCATTTCCCTATTCTCCATTTGGATGACATATTGGACATGATGGCCGGAGCCACTATTTTCTTCAAAATTGATCTTAAGAGTGGCTATCATCAAGTAAAATTAGACTTGGAGATGAATGAAAAATGGCTTTCAAAACTAAGGATGACTTAGTAATGCCTTTTGGTCTTTCCAATGCCCCTAGCACCTCATGAGGATCATGACACAAGTCCTACAATCATTCATTAGAAAGTTTGTTGCAGTATACTTTGATGATATCTTGATATACAATAGGACTAAGGAAGACCATTTAGACCATCTCCACCAAGTATGCCAAGCCCTTAGGAAAGATAACCTTTATGCCAACATGAAGAAATGTAGCTTCTTGACCAATTGAGTCATTTTTCTAGGTTTTGTCATTATCATAGGAGTGTCTGCCAACCTAGAGAAGGTTAAGTCCATAGTTGAGTGGGCCATACCCAAAAGTGTACATGATGTACGTAGTTTCCTTGGCCTTGCCACCTTCTATAGGAGATTTATTTGAGGATTCAGTTTGATTTTTGCACCCATTACCGATTGCATTAGGAAGAGAACCTTTGAATGGACCAAAGCCATGGATAGAGCCTTCTTAGAAATCAAAGAGAAAATGATCCAAGCACCCATTTTGAGATTACTTGACTTTTCAAAGGTATTTGAGGTTGCTTGTGATGCCTCTGGAGTAGGAATTTGGGGAGTCTTAAGTCAAAAAAATCATCTAGTGGCATTTTTCAATAAGAAGTTGAATGAAGCAAGATTGAGATATTAACTTATGATAAGAAATTCTATAAGGTAGTTCAAGCTTTAAGGTATTGGAGACACTACATATTACTGCAAGAGTTCATCCTTTATTCTGACCATGAAGCACTCTAGTTCTTTAATTTCCAAAAGAAACTGAACCCTAGGAATAGCAAATGGGTAGAGTACATTCAAGACTATACCTTTATTTTGAGGCACCGTCCTGGCACTAAAAATAGGGTTGCCAATGCGTTGAGCTGTTGTTCCATACTCTTGACTCTATAAGTACTAAAGTCTTGGGATTCGATCGATTAAAAAGGAAGTACAAAAACTGTCCTGACTTTGGTAAAATTTTTGAATCTGTTTGCCAAGGACCATCTAGTGTATATAGTGACTATACCCTTCATGATGGCTTCCTTTTCAAAGGGAATAAGTTATGCATTCCTCGAACATCCATTAGAGAATTCTTAGTGTGGGAACTTCATGATGGAGGTTTAGCTGGCCATTTTGATAGAAACAAGACCATTTTAGCTATGGAAGACCAATTCTTTTGGCCTAGTCTTAAAAGGAATGTTGCCCAAGTCATGGCCCAATGTCGAACATGTGCTGTTACCAAACAGCAAAAGCAGAACACTGGACTATACACCCCTCTACCAGTCCCTGATTGCCCATGGCAGGATCTTAGTATGGACTTTGTATTAGGGTTACCAAGGACCACAAGGAAACATGATTCTTTCTATGTTATAGTTGATCGATTCTCTAAGATGGCACACTTCATACCATGTTCTCAGACTTATGATGCTTCGAGAATGGATAAGCTTTTTCTAAATGAAGTGGTTAGACTACATGGTTTACCAAAAATTATTGTGTTAGATAGAGATGTTAGGTTCACTAGCTATTTTGGAAAACCCTTTGGCATATGCTAGGAACCAAACTCAAATTCTATACTACCTACCATCCTCAAATTGATGGTCAGATTGATGTTGTCAATCGAAGTCTAGGAAACCTGTTAAGATGCCTAGTCGGTGGTAGTATAGGAAATTGAGATCTCTTATTACCTCGTGCCGAATTTGCTTATAATACCTCAGTTAATAGGTCTATTGAGAAAAGTCCATTTGAGGAGGTCCATGGTTACAAACCTAGGAAGCCCATAGACCTTATCACTTTACCCATACATGCATGAGTTTCTGAGTTTGCTGAGTCATAGCATAGCATATTAGGGATTTACATAAAGAAATCATTAAGAAAATCAACTTGAGCAATAAAACTTACAAGCATATGGCTAATTCATATAAGAGGATCAAAGAATTTTATGAAGAAGATTACATGATGATTAGACTCAAACCTGAATGGTTCCCATCTAGAACCATGAAAAAATTACATGCCCGTGGTGCATGCCCATTTAAAATCATAAAGAAAATTGGTCCTAATGCATATATACTTGAGTTACCATCTGACTTAGGTATCAGCTCGACCTTCAATATTTTAGACTTAATAGAGTATAAGGAGCCAATGATGATACCTAGTGAGCCTTTTAGGCCTAAGCTTATTTTTAAGAGTGAGCCTACCCCTAAGTGTCCACCAGCCACTTTACCAGAGTGGCGAGACACAATTAAGCAAATTATGGATGACAAGACTATCATTACCAGGAACAAAGACTACCAACACTATCTGGTTTGTTGGCATGGTCGACCAGAATTTGAGGACTCGTGGATCACTCAAGAGGATCTACAATGAATCGACCTAGACTTACTAGAGCATTAGAAGAGTCAAATTGACCCATACTCGATAGGGTCGAGTTCTTTCCATCCCGGGAGAGTTAGTGCGAATACCAACAATAGTCTTCAATCAAATTCATGGATTGAATCATAAAGAAATTAAAACAAGATCAAAGGCCATTTAAATCGAAGTCACATGGAAGCCTCAAAAATTGGAGCCAGCTCAACCTCATCCTTGAGAGACGACTGGAGCACTAGAGCTGACTCGACCAGAGAACCCAACTATCTCAACCTTCTACCACTTCAGCACTTCAACTACTTGGAATAATTCAGCACTTCAACTACGTGGAATAATTTGGAGTACCTTCCCAACCACCATGCCAAGTGGACCGCCACATCACTAGGCATAGGTGGAAGCCATGCCAACATGGAAGACACCTCACATTAGGCGACCAAGTTCAAATTCAGAAAAATAGAGTTGACCGACCACTATTCTCTCCATGGATCAAGCATTGTTGCAACTCCCCACTCTCTTCATGGTTACAACCCCTCCATGTATCTTGCCTATGTTACAACTTCCCTCATTTTTCTCCTTGTAATTTGAAATTTCAAAAGCTTTGGAAGGTCTATAAATACCTCTCCAAACCCCCTTGTAATGGAGCTAATGAGTGAATGAAAATTTGAGTTCCTATCTACTCCATTTGTGTGTTTGCAAATGACTTCCATGATGGAGAGAGTGTGAAGCTCAACCAATCAATTAAATCATCATTATTTGACCAAAGCAGGCCATCCCATCACTCATTCAAGAGGGCTGGCCATCATCCTTCCAAGGATGCCATGATTTCATCTTCCAAGGTCACCATCTCCAACATCCAAGGACACCATCCTTCTTCATCCAAGGATACCATTCCTATTCATTCAAGGACACCCTCTTCTTCATCCACAGGATCCATCCCTTTTTCATCCAAAGGTGCCAACCCTTCCACCCTCAAGCCATCATCCACCCAATCCAAAGACTCCAACAACTCTACTCTTATTATTGACCTCTTCTTTTCACTTTCCTCATCCATACCATGCTACCAATATCTTTCAATGCAGGATCCTCTATGATTTCAAGTTAAAGAGAAGGTTTACCATGCTTCGAAACCAGCTACAGAAAGAGTCTTCATTCAAGGAGTGATAGTCTTCAAGTTCATTCGCAACTCTATGGAATGCTGAAATTAATCCACCACCAAAAGAGTGAGAGCTCATCATTGGTAAGTGAACCCTTCCGAGACTTTTAGGTCTAATAAGTTGATGATTTTTGTCCTAGTTAGAATGGTTTCTTAACCATTTGGTCATTTCTTCCTTTGATTAAATTGAAACTACATTGTGGGTAAGCTTAATTTTCATTAAGTAGTCTTATCATTTGGTTTACTTTGGCCCTATCTTATGCATGAATCTTGCTAATGTAAGTAGGTGTCGTTGCTCAATTTAAATTGCTAAGATGTTAAGTTAGAATTGTTTTTTGCATCCCGCATCAGATAGGGAGTTGGAGAAGGGGTCGACGGTGATGTTGGGTAGGGAAAAAGGTGAAGTTGGACTTCTTGGGATAGGAAAGAGCAAAGGTGCATGGCATATTAGGCCAAGAAAAGAGATCATAGGTGGTGGAAATGGCAATTATGGGCAGTGGCAGTGGTGGCTTGTATCAAGCCGGTAGTAATGGGCGGCAGCTTCGATGACAGGATGATCGGTGATGGGAAGGAGACGATGGTGGAAAGGAAGCAATGGTGATGGGAAGACTGAGATGATGCTGGACAGGGAGGAGGCAACAGCTCCATTCATCAAGAAATGGTGATGATGATGATGGGAAGAGGGCTGATGACATGTGGTGGTGTGGTGAGGTGGTGACTGCTCGAGACAGGGAGAGTAGCTGATGATAGTGAGGCGAGGTAGCATGGTGGTGTCTCGAGACTGAGATGGGGATAGGAGGAAGATTATCCATGGAATTGGCCTGTAGACCGAGTGGCTAGTCCAAGATGGGCCGATTGCTCTAGAATCTATGCTAAACATGTTTTATAGTTTTTGCTTGATTTTGGACCCGTTTGAACATCGATTTGAGTGCCGTTCAATTTCTTGGATTCTATAGATCAAGCTCTTTTCATCTATGAACTTCTTTTTTACAAAACAATAATAAAAATAATAATTTTTAAAAAATAAAGATTATTAATATATATTTTATTACTTAAGTTGGGATATTTAATACAATTATCAATACCCCTACATGCCATAAGAGATCCCATCGAATAGGAAGAGAGGGCTATTAAACCCTACTTTAATCTTATGATCGGATGGCCTAATTATTCCAACTAATCTCAGTACAAAACATAACGAGAATCAAATTAATTTTTTGATTTATATACGTGTATTATCATGCCAAAAGAACCTAGGGCTCTAATACCAATTGAAGGAAATAGCAGGCTATTTCATACAAGCAATTCAAAACTATTTTAAAAAATAAGCAGTGGAAGACAAAAAATTAATCAAATTAATCTAAACATGCATAAGATTATATCATAAAACAACCTATACTATGATCTATGACATTATAATGAAGCATATAAAATTTGAAACAAAAATAGCAAATAGCATAGATCATTTCTATGCAACGAATCCAATAATGTATATCACATCTACAGTGTCAATGAGTTCAGAACCCATTACCTTTGCACGGGTTGATGATCATTGTGGCTGAGTAATTATGGTATACTTGCTTTGCTAGCCACACATGCATTTGGCCTCTAGAGGTGATCCACATAGAGTCCTATTATGACCAATTTCCTCAGAGTGCAAGCTCTTCACTAAGACTTCAACAACTGATCTTTTCTTCTTCTTCAGAACACCAAGACACTCTAGGAGATGAAGAAGACTACCTTGGGAGGAATAAGGTAGAGGGAATTAAAGAAGAGATAAAAAATAACTTTTTGTTCTCACTTCCCAATGAAAGAATTATGCTCTAAAAGCTAATCTTTGTACAGACATTTCTATAATATTCAAACTCATGTATGATACAATTTATTGATAAAAGGCAATTGTTGATCATCATATTGGTGCATCTTATCAAGATTATGATGAACCCCATAAGTTAGGGCAATGAAATTAGGGTTATGATGGAGATCATATTAGTGAGATCTAAGTTCCTATAAACCATATCTAAAATGTTCCGAGCTATTGGATCATTGATTTGGGGATTGATGTTTCTAGAAAGACTAGCGCATCCTATGTATACTCATCGGAGAGGGTGGTTGGTCTCACAACTACTTGTATAGGGACACTAATACAAGGATGTAGACGCTCATTAGGATTTGATTTCACTGAACTGATCTTCTTGGGGAACATCTTATGGAGGTCTTACTACTTGTCAAAAGATGGTTCTCATAGTAGGAGTTGTGCAAGTGATCCTTAGACCTGAGATCACCATGGTTCCTTATGCACATAAAGCCATGTTTTGGTTCATACTCATTCATGACAAAGAGTCATGTATGGGGTGTTCTTAGATATGGTGGATTATGCAAGAAGGATATGAGTGGATCAACAAGGAATCAATCACTCCTAGTAAGAGGAAGACTTATCCCATGTAATCTCTTCAATTGTTGACTCAGGAAGTCCTTGATCAAAGCAGGATGAGATTAAAAAGGATTTCTAATCTTTCATCGATCGAGTCTTCATTATTGAATTACGATTTGAAAGGATTAAGTGCCAGGGTTTGACAATTCTCCATACCCATCACTTATTCGGGATAAAGGGGGATCAAAGGATTGAATTGCATGGTAACTTTTTATTGAAGGGTATTTTGATAATTTTCACCAAATTCATCATCTTCTAGGTAGGCATGATATACTGCTCGACATCAATCATATCTTGTAGGTTTTTATGAATCAAATTGGATGGATTTATGAGTCAATTTGGAAATTAGTTCGAATTGGCTAACTTGGGTCAACATGATTTGACCTAATTGGGTCAAATAGTTTTGATTGGTTTGAAATAGCTTGGACCTAGACCGACTACTGGCTAGATGTGGAGCCCAAAGGGTCACACATGCTAGGAAATTGGTCAAGGAAGTTAATTGGATTTTGGCTACGGTCATTGGATGCTAATAGGCTAGCTAATTTGCATACTAGCATATACATGCTATCCTAACTCCAACCCAATTGAATTGGGTCAATTTGCTTGCTATTTAGGCTAACCAATTTAAGTGTGATATAGATTGGGTTGAGTTCCAAGTTAGGGTAGCATTTATCTATATTTATTTGGAATTAATTGAGCATTATCCTTGGATTATGGAAGAGTCCAAGTGGGATTGGACTCTTGGTGCCATGTTTGGCGTGCACCAAGATTAAGGGGCACAGAAGGACCAAGAGTCATTCTGCAACTAAATCACTTATTCCAGATAAATGCTAGGCCACACTTCCATTTCTCCATGCCCATTTGGATTGGGCTTGACTAGTCAAAAGATGGAATTGGCATGGAAGAATTGTGGTGCGAGCACCAGACTCAAAAGAAGACTTCAGAGCTCCATCTGGATCTCTGATTAACCTTGCCCGAAGAATTAGGATTTTTTGGCTTGTAATAAGGGTTGACTTGATCAACTCAATTTTAGCTTGAGTCTGTATTACCTGCATTTTTATTTTGTTGAGTCATGTTGACTCAGTAGTGGTCTAGGACTTCAACCTGGGGTGATACATTTTCTCCCAAGGCCAAGCAAGTGGGCGCCACACTCCCAACCACACTCCCAGCCACACGCCTGAGTCCAGGGGATGCCACATCTCCATCCAGTATACTCTGGTCCCCACACTATAGATAGCAGCTCCCTTCTCTCATGCGCCAATTGAGGAGAAATCAACCAGGGATCCACAAATCAAGGGGGCGGCCCAAGACCTTCCAAAAGAGCCAAACAATGAAAGGAAAGAAATTTTTCTTGGAGAGAACTTCAAGGAGGCGCCTATTCCCTGCCAAAAATACCCAAAACATAGATGGGAAGGACCTTGACTTAGGGAGAAAGAAAAGGAGGAGTCCAAAAGAGTTGAGCCATGGAAGGAAAGGAATCCTCTCTTGAAGAACAAAGCTTGGAGGCGCCATCTACCTTCCTTTTAAAACCCAAATCAATTTTTTTTGGAACCTTTGGCCGGCCATATGTGTAAGGATTGATCCTACAATCCTAATTTACAGATCCCCTCCTTTAGTCCCACATGGAAAGATGTAAAACCCTACTCTCTTGTAAAGTCCTATAAATTAAAACCCCTTTGTAAATTCTAATGAATATGATGAATGAAACCAACTTTTTTTTGTGAGCAAACTCTGTGTTTTCTCTCTTCCGCACTTGCATCCAAGTGTTGAGCTCCGTGAGGGAGTAAATCTGGGATCCCCAGGAACGTTGAGGAGGTGTGAGATCTCCAAACCCCAAACCCTAGGTTAGCCACTTCTACTCCAAAACCCTAGCCGCCCATCATCCACTTCAATCCACCAAACCCTAGCCTATCCCACCTCCCACGGCCTCTCTCTCCAAGTCCAGGCCGACCACCAGCATCCAGCTCCAGTCCGGATACATCAGATCCATAGCTCTTTTCAGAGGGAGTCGAATCAGCCTTCAAGAGAATCCGGATCTCAGCGACATCAGCCTTCAAGTTCTTCGAACTGGTAAATCCTTTCCTGAGTATCTGATCCATCACTTGTTTTTCTTCTTCCCAGATCTTGAGTTCAGGAGAAGCCGACCCAGCCACGAGACCAGTATTGGAGGATCCATTGCGAAGATAGCCGAATCCGAGGATCCAACAATCTGCTCGAGAGAGTTCTTCCACCCAAATTCTGTGAAGATCACTGTCTGGTTGGTAAACCATCTCTTCTCTTTATTTCTGTCATGTTGAAAGTTCAGAGCGAAACCCTAGGTCTGGGAGTTTCTCAACCCCCAGCGATCCGTTACTTCTGAACTACTCTGATAACTTAGCTTCTTCTAAATTGTGCTTTCAATCCTTACCTAGTTTCCATCAACTTAGTTTAACTTTACTTTGAGTCAAAGCCAATTTATAAAATATATATAAAAAAAAAAGAATTAATCTTACTTTTACTTCTGCATACGCTTCTTTGTTCTTTGTTCTGCATCATTTTTGGTATCAGAGCCCTGTCTAGGGTTTCTGTTTTGATTGTTTGTTTGAGTCTCTCTCTTTTTACTTTGTCTGCTCGAAGTAGACTCCCCAGGATGTCCGGTCCTAGGAACGAAGCGAGGTGCAAACCTCCTCTTCCCATTCCACGGGATGTTCCTAGGGCGTGTAGGGGATCCGTTGGGTTACAACTTCGTAGCAGGAATTGTAAACGGGGAAGTACTCTATTTTTAGTCGGTAACTATCCTTTTACAGGAATTGTTTCTCACTGTAGGTAACTCCAAATTTAGTGATTTTTATTTTTCTGAAACCAGTATAATTGAAACTATTTTGCATAATTTTTCTGTGATTTATTGGTTTCCGTGAGATTTCTGAGAGTTAAATTACTGCACTCTATTTTTATGTTTCTGCAATTCAATTATCTTGAGTGATCATCTCCTAATTCATCTTAAGGGCATTCGAGCATCTAAGATAAGGGGAGGAGTTGATAACCTCTCCTTAGCCCAAAACCACTACCCACTCATTCGATCCTAAGCCTAATTTTAAAATTTATTAGACTTAATTTGCCCTAGTGGGCTAGGGACATCAACAAGTCGGGTCAAGGCTAGTGTTGAGTCAGTTTGTCTGGTTACTCTGTGTGTGCTTTGTACTCAGTGTCTAGAATGGTGGTTCAGGGATTCTATCCCGAAGGGCTTATGTGCTGGTCCGCCTACCTGGCCAATCATTAATTGGTGTCTAGGATTGGTATCTAGGGACCTAACACTCCCCTTACACTTGCCTGGCTGAGTCCCGAGTTAGTACAGGCTAGCTTGCCACTCTGATTGGGCATCTAGTTTGGGCTCTAGGTCTAGTTAGCCTGTAGTCGTTCAGTTGAGTCTCATTTTATGTGTTTGCTTGCATCATGTCTACCCGGAATGGAGTGCCCTACCAACCTGGTCAAACCCAACCTGATTTAGAGGCCATGGTTAGAGCTCTAACTGAGAGTATGAACAAATTGAGTCAGGATGTGACTACCACTATTGCCCAGTTTAAAGAACAAGTCCACGAGGATTTTGCCCAGCATAGGGATCGAGTCCAAGTACTTGAGGAACCTAGGCATCGAAATTGGACTCCTGACCCGGATTTTAATGTGCCTCAACCTCACCCACACCAAGAGCCTAGAAGACCTTTATACAGAGATCCTGAACCTAATCATAGGAGGCCTGACCCAGAACCTGAGGATAGAGATGATAGGTTCATTCGGAACATCAAGTTAGATGCACCCACTTTTGATGGTAGCTTAAACCCTAAGGTGTATTCTGATTGGGAGGGTGAGATGGACTAGTACTTTGAGTGGTATGCCATGTCTGAGGAGAGGAAATTCAAGTTTGCCAAGATGAAGTTAGTACGTCAAGCTAGGTTATACTGGGGGAACATTAAGCTGACCACTAGAAGACGAAATGTAGAGCCCATAACCACTTGACAGGGTATGAAAGAGAAGCTTAGAGACAAGTACCTACCCATTTCATACCAGCAAAATCTGTTAGACCAATGGCAGACTTTGAAACAAGGGAACCGATCTGTATCAGACTACATAACCACCTTTGATGAGTACCTGATGAGATGTGATGTGAGTGAGGCCCATGAGGTCACTTTGTCTAGATTTAGGGCTGGACTTAGGGAAGACATTAAGAGAGAGTTATTTCTGAGAGAGGTTACTGACCTAGACCAAGCCTATCAGATTGCATTGAACACTGAGAAGTTTCAGAGAGGACCCATGCCTTCTAGGGTTAGTGCCCCAATCCCAAGAAATGGACCTAGCCAGGTTACCCCTAGCAAGCCTAATTAGGGTATTCCCACCCCTAGGCCCATGGACAAAGGTAAGGCACCTGACACCCAGAGAACCCCTAGTATCATCTGTTTTAAGTGCCAGAAGCCCGGTCATATCTCCAACCAGTGTACAGCCATAGCTTGTTTTAAGTGCCATAAGGTAGGTCATGTTTCTAGCCAGTGCCCTCGTAGATCCCTTTATATAGAAGAGGGAGGAGAAGAGAATTCCGAGCCCAATGAGGAGTTTGAAGAAGAAGTTTATGAGGCCGGAATGAATTTGGTCGATGAGTATGAAGGAGAGGAAGAATCCACAGAGTCTGACCAATTAGGGGTTGTGAGATGCATCCTGTCCCAGACTAAAGTTCAGGAAGATTGGCATAGGACTAACATCCTACAGACTTTCCTTAAACTAGGGGATAAGGTATGTAAAATCATCATAGATAGTGGAAGCTGTGTGAATGCCATTTCTGCTAGCACTGTCAAGATGTTAGGCTTAACTCCTGTCCCCCACCCCAACCCCTATAAGGTTTCTTGGGTAGACTCTACCTCTATACCCATCCAGTCTAGATGTCAGGTCCAAATCCAAATGCAATCCTATCAAGAGAAGATTTGGTGTGATGTCTTGCCCATGGGGGTGAGCAGCATAATTCTTTGAAGACCTTGGTTATATGATCATGATGCCACCCTCTTAGGAAAATCCAACACCTGTGTCTTTAGTTTTAATGGGAAGAAAATCACAATCCATTCAGTCCCTCCTAAGGACAAGGTAGCTAAAGGACCCAATAAGGTCAGAGAGATGAAGACTGGGGTGAACCTAATTAGTGCTAAGGATCTAGAACAAGAAATTCATAGTGGTTCACCTATTTGGATGTTGACTACTAAGGAACTTAGGACTCCTACACCCTCAGAGCCTCCTCAGGAAGTTAAGCCTTTATTAGAAGAATTTGAGGATGTTTTTCCCGAGGATCTGCCAGACCACCTTCCACCTCTTAGGGATATTCAGCATTCCATAGATTTAGTCCCAGGAGCTACTTTACCCAACTTGCCCCATTATAGGATGAATCCATCTGAGCATAAAGAACTGCAAAAGCAGGTTGGAGAATTGTTGAGGAAGGGGTTCATTAGAGAGAGTCTTAGCCCTTGTGCAGTCCCTGCACTTCTAACCCCGAAGAAGGATGGCACGTGGAGGATGTGTGTTGATAGTCGTGCCATCAACAAAATCACAATCAAGTATAGGTTCTCCATCCCTAGACTAGATGATATGCTAGATATGATGGCCGGTACCATGGTTTTTTCTAAAATTGATCTCTAGAGCGGCTATCATCAGGTTAGGATTAGACCAGGGGATGAGTGGAAAACCACCTTCAAAACTAAGGATGGTCTCTATGAATGGGTTGTTATGCCTTTTGGGTTGTCCAATGCCCCTAGTACTTTCATGAGGATTATGACCCAGGTACTTAGAGCTTTCATAGGAAAGTTTGTAGTGGTCTATTTTGATGACATCCTGATCTATAGTAAGATCCCTGCAGATCACCTAGGCCACCTTAGACAAGTCTGCCAAGTTTTGAGGAATGATAGTCTCTACGGTAATCTCAAAAAGTGTGAATTTATGACCAGTAGAATTATCTTCCTTGGTTTTGTTGTAACCCCTGACGGCGTGGCTGCCGATCCAGAAAAGATTAGGTCGATAGTAGAATGGCCAGAGCCAACCAGTGTGCATGAAGTCAGAAGTTTTCATGGCTTGGCTACCTTCTATAGGCGATTCATCAAGGGGTTTAGTACTGTAGTTGCTCCTATCATAGACTGTATTAGGAAGGGAGAATTCTAGCGGACTATAGCAGCCCATAAAGCCTTCCTAGATCTTAAGGATAGGATGACCCAGGCACCCGTTTTGAGGTTACCGGACTTTTCAAAGGTATTTGAGGTTGCTTGTGATGCTTCAGGAATAGGTATAGGTGGGGTCCTAAGCCAAGTGAACCATCCCGTAGCATTCTTTAGTGAGAAACTTAATGATGCTAAGCTTAGGTATTCTACCTATGATAAGAAATTTTATGCGGTAGTACAAGCTTTGCGTTACTGGAGACATTATTTACTACCGCAAAAATTTGTGCTATTTTCGGACCATGAGGCTCTTAGATTCTTGAGTTCCCAGAAGAAGCTTAACCCTAGGCATGCTAAGTGGGTAGAGTATATCCAGTCCTATACTTTTGTTTTGAAGCATAAGGCTGGGTCTAAAAATAAGGTAGTTGATGCCCTTAGTCATCGATCTTTGTTGTTGAATTCTGTTAGGGCTGAAGTCATAGGGTTTGAGCAAATCAAAGAGGAATATGAGTCATGTCCGGATTTTAAAATTGTGTACCAGGATCTAACTCAAGGACCATCTAGTGATCATAAGGATTATTCCCTTTTAGATGGCTTTCTGTTCTTTAAGAATAGGCTTTGCATCCCTAGAACTTCTCTTAGGGAATTTTTGATTTGGGAAACTCATGCTGGAGGTTTAGCTGGCCATTTCGGAAAAGATAAAACCACCCTGGCTATTGAAGACCATTTTTTCTGGCCTAGCTTAAAAAGAGATGTAGCACACATTGTGGCTAGGTGTCGGACCTGCGCTGTTGCCAAACAGCGAAAACAGAACACCGGCCTTTATACCCCACTCCCTGTCCCAGATCATCCTTGGCAAGATGTGAGCATGGACTTTGTGTTAGGTTTGCCTAAGACCCAGAGAAGGCATGACTCCATCTGTGTTGTAGTAGACCGATTTTCCAAGATGGCCCATTTCTTGCCTTGTTCCCAAACATTTGATGCATCTAAGGTAGCCACCCTGTTCTTTAATGAGATAGTTCGACTCCATGGCCTACCCAAGACCATTGTTTCAGATAGGGATGTCCGGTGCACTAGCTATTTCTGAAAAACCCTTTGGCATAAGTTAGGGACAAAACTTAAGTTTTCAACTGCCTATCATCCCCAGACTGATGGCCAAACCGAAGTAGTGAACCATAGTTTAGGCAATCTATTAAGGTGTCTTGTTGGTGAAAATATTAGGAACTGGGATTTGTACTTACCTAGAGCTGAATTTGCATACATTGACTCAGTCAATAGGTCTACAGGTAAGAGTCCATTTGAAATTGTGCATGGTTACAAACCTCACACACCTCTTGACCTAGCTCCTTTACCAGTCCACACACGAGTCTCCGAGTCTGCCGAAGTTTTTGTACAGCATATAAAAGACTTGCATAAAGAAATTCATGCCAAAATAAATTTAAGTAATGAAACTTATAAGAAGTTGGCTGATTCTCAAAGGCGAGTCAAAACTTTTATTGAGGGAGACTATGTAATGATTAGGTTAAGGCCTGAACAGTTTCCTCCTGGAACTGTTAGAAAGTTGCATGCTAGAGGAGCTGAACCATTTAGAGTAGTGAAGAGAGTAGGATCCAATGCCTATGTGCTCGAGTTGCCTCCAGAACTAGGCATTAGCTCCACTTTTAACATTACAGACCTAGTAGAGTATAGAGAGCCAGCTGTGATTCCCAGTGAGGCTTTTGACCCTAATCCTGCTCTTGAGAGTGAACCCAACCCTGTGTGTCCACCAACAAACTGGCCTGTGAGGAAAGAGCAGATTGAAATGATCCTGGATGATCAGGTTATCTCTACTTGTAATCGAGGATACCAAAGATACCTGGTTCGCTGGCAAGGAAGGCCAGATTCTGATGACTCTTGGATCTCCCGAGAAGAATTACAAGAATTCGACCCAGACCTCTTGGAGAAATACTAGAGCCAACTTGATCCATACTCGACAGGGTCGAGTTCCTCCCACCCTGGGAGAATTGGTGCGGGCACCAGACTTAGAAGAAGACTTCAGAGCTCCATCTGGATCTCTGATTAACCTTGCCCGAAGAATTAGGGTTTTTTGGCTTGTAATAAGGGTTGACTTGATCAACTCAATTTTAGCTTGAGTCTGTATTACCTGCATTTTTATTTTATTGAGTCATGTTGACTCAGTAGTGGTCTAGGACTTCAACCTAGGGTGTTACATTTTCTCCCAAGGCCAAGTAAGTGGGCGCCACACTCCCAGCCACACTCCCAGCCACACGCCTGAGTCCAGGGGGCGCCACATCTCCATCGAGTATACTCTGGTCCCCACACCATAGATAGCAGCTCCCTTCTCTCATGCGCCAATTGAGGAGAAATCAACTAGGGATCCACAAATCAAGGGGGCGGCCCAAGACCTTCCAAAAGAGCCAAACTATGAAAGGGAAGAAATTTTTCTTGGAGAGAACTTCAAGGAGGCGCCTATTCCCTGCCAAAAATACCCAAAACAAAGATGGGAAGGACCTTGACTTAGGGAGAAAGAAAAGGAGGAGTCCAAAAGAGTTGAGCCATGGAAGGAAAGGAATCCTCTCTTGAAGAACAAAGCTTGGAGGCGCCATCTACCTTCCTTTTAAAACCCAAATCAATTTTTTTTTGGAACCTTTGGCCGGCCATATGTGTAAGGATTGATCCTACAATCCTAATTTGCAGATCCCCTCCTTTAGTCCCATATGGGAAGATGTAAAACCCTACTCTCTTGCAAAGTCCTATAAATTAAAACCCCTTTGTAAATTCTAATGAATCTGATGAATGAAACCAACTTTTTTTTGTGAGCAAACTCTGTGTTTTCTCTCTTCCGCACTTGCATCCAGGTGTTGAGCTCCGTGAGGGAGTAAATCCGGGATCCCCAGGAACGTTGAGGAGGTGTGAGATCTCCAAACCCCAAACCCTAGGTTAGCCACTTCTACTCCAGAACCATAGCCGCCCATCATCCACGTCAATCCACCAAACCCTAGCCTATCCCACCTCCCACGGCCTCTCTCTCCAAGTCCAGGCCGACCACCAGCATCCAGCTCCAGTCCGGATACTTCAGATCCATAGCTCTTTTTAGAGGGAGTCGAATCAGCCTTCAAGAGAATCCAGATCTCAGCGACATCAGCCTTCAAGTTCTTCGATATGGTAAATCCTTCCCTGAGTATCTGATCCATCACTTGTTTTTCTTCTTCCCAGATCTTGAGTTCAGGAGAAGCTGACCCAGCCACGAGACCAGTATTGGAGGATCCATTACGAAGATAGCCAAATCCGAGGATCCAACAATCTGCTCGAGAGAGTTCTTCCACCCAAATTCTGTGAAGATCACTGTCTGGTTGGTAAACCATCTCTTCTCTATATTTCTGTCATGTTGAAAGTTCAGAGCGAAACCCTAGGTCTGGGAGTTTCTCAACCCCCAGCGATCCGTTACTTCTGAACTACTCTGATAACTTAGCTTCTTCTAAATTGTGCTTTTAATCCTTACCTAGTTTCCATCAACTTAGATTAACTTTACTTTGAGTCAAAGCCAATTTCTAAAATATATATAAAAAAAAGAATTAATCTTAATTTTACTTCCGCATACGCTTCTTTGTTCTTTGTTCTGCATCAAATTGTGTTGCACAAAATGAAGGGATGCATCCCCTCATGTGTGGCATGCAATCATAAATCCAAAAGTCCTTCTGCTTGAAGGCTTCTAGTTCTCTGATATATCCATTGGAATTCCATGTCCTTTAGCTAAATTTTGACTGGTTACTTGCCACATGGCAAGTGAAAAAATTGCTAAAAAATTGAAGAGAAACATATATGTCTCATGGCGCAACGATATGACATATCATGATAAGACCTTTCAGCCAAGGGACTCCTGCCTGAAGGGTCATATCTGATCATTAAAAAATTAGATCAAGGGTTGAGAAAAGGTTTATCAAGCACCACTTCTCTCAGTATAAAAGGTATTGATATTCTGACACCAAAAACATTCCAAAACAATTCAAAAGAAATCCTTTCTATTTTTCTTCCTTCTCTTAGGACAAGAAATCTTTTTTAAGACAAGACTTGTCATTTTAAGATAAGAGCCTAGGAAGAGATATAGGAGTGATAATCACATTTTGAAAGAGAATTTAGAAAGGTATTTGAGTGCTTCATGGAAGGGTAGGGATTTTAGCAAACGGAGAATGGTTGCTGAAGGAAGAAAGGCTGCCTAGAGGAGTCCTAATCAAATAAGCAAGTTTGGAATGAGGGCTTCCTTGGTCTGATTCCTATATGGATCACCTTTGGAGGGCATACACTTATGTTCCTTATAAAAATTAAGGAGTATAGCGCTCCAGGTATTCATCTATAATTTTAAATTGTTCCTTATAAAAATTAAGGAGTATAGCGCTCCAGGTATTCATCTATAATTTTAAATTATGATTAGTAGTTGGTCATGGTCAAGTAGTCCTTAGGTCTAGGGTTTCAGTCGATTAGGGTTTCAATAATGAAAATTTTGAAACCCAGTCTTCTGCTGTATCAGCCTGAAATGTAATAGAGGTATCAGAGAAATCTTGATTCAAGTAATTAGTAGTCATTTTAGTATTAATTGTTTGCTTCGCTATAACTCTTGCATGATTAGTTCATATTATATATGTGATATGTTATGCTCCAAGTAACTACTTTGGATTAGGTTAGTCACCATTGCCATCCGGTCATAGGAGCTAAGTAGGGTTTAAAGGCCCTATCTTTCCATTTAATGGGATCTCCTATGACATGTTGGGGTGTCGCTGTAGCCTTATCCCATGAAATAGTGAGGTGAATGGATTGTTATTCTAATTGTGCTATGGTTATGCATATTAGGTTTAATATGCTTATTTACTAGAATATGTGTCATATTCGCATGGTTAATTAGGATGTATTGAAACCATCAAAGCCTTCATAAAATTATATTTAGTCATAGTGTTATAGAAAATCTTGATGCAAATCCTTTTTAGGGTTTGATTGATCGATTGGTGTTTAAGGAAAGTGGTTATGGGCAGGTAAAGAGAATGTAGTTTATAATTGATTCCATTATTTACCTGGCCAAAATTATTTGTTGTCTAAGCCAAGAATGGAGGGGCTCCTACACCTCTTCCACTTACCTAACCAATTTGATTAATTTAGACCTTAGAATTGGAAATGCTAATTGATTTTAAACACACTACAATATTCCTTCCTTTATGCCAAGCCAAATTTATATCAAAACTATAGTAGGTTTGTTGAGCAAACTTAAGGCTTACTATTAGGGTTTGATAAAAAAAAAATTTAACATGGTGCATTTTATGCTTTATAGTATGCATTTTATGCTTTATAGTATGCATTTATGCTTTATAGTAAGCTTGATATTGTTACTTTAATGAGTAAGCTTAAAGGTGACATCATTCAATCATGACTATATAAAATGAAGGGTCCAACTAAACTAAGATATTATGGTTTGTTGTACAAATACAAGGTTGTAAGTGTCTTAGAGGCAAGTATTATGTTGAGAATTATAAGGGATGCAATTGAAAAAGAATTTCCTATCCTTGAACTAATAAATGCTTGTTACACAAACACAAGATATTTATAAAGAATTGGGATCTCAACCCAACTAAACAAACTAGATATTGTTTTCTCATTTACTGTAGTTAAGGGTTATGGTATTCAAAAAAAATAGTGGAAGATATAATTATATTTAAAATCCTTATCTAATTATGATTATCATCTTGAGTGGTTTGCTTATGTATGACTATAGATTTATTAATGGCTTCATCATTATCATTGCGGGGCATACTAGATGCCAACAAGTTGACCGGTCTGAATTATGTGGACTGGTTGAGGAACCTGAGGATTGTAGTATCTTAGGAAAGCTTGCTTATATCCTTGATTCTCCTGACCCAGATCTGATAGCAGAGGATGCAACTGAGGAGGAAAGGACCACTTATAAAATGTGGCAGATTGATAGCATAACTATCAAGTGCATAATGTTGGCCTCTATGAGCAACGAGTTGCAAACACAACATGAGGATATGGAACTTAGTCCATACTGCTCAATTTCATAGAGCTGTATGGAGAGCATAGTAGGGCTGTTAGATACAAGATATCGAAGTAGTTGTCTTGGGCATGTATGAGTAAGGGCTCTTCCGTTCAGGCACATGTCCTCAAGATGATTGACTTAATCACTCGATTTTGTCAATTGGGGTTTGTGGTGGATGGAGAGCTTAATGAGGACTTAATCCTGCAGTCACTCCCAGATTCTTTCTCACAGTTTGTCATGAATTACAACATGAACAAACTAAATATGTCATTACCTTAGCTACTGAATATGCTCATGACAACAGAGAGCCACTTCAAAGGTGATAAAGCTTTGCTTCTTCTGGTTGATGGAAAGAAGAAGCAGGCAATGAAGAAGGGTTCAAAGAGGAAGAAAAACCCTAAGAGTAACTTCTAGAAGATGAAGAAGTCAATGAAACCCTCTGTTGATAGGACTTGCTATCATTATGGGAAGCAAGGGCACTAGAAGAAGAATTGCAAGTTATATCTTGCAAGTCCGGAGCAAGATGCTGGTGGAGCATCTAAAGGTTTGTGTACATGATACAAACAAACTTGTCACAGAGTTCTTCAATTTATGATTCATAAGTATTGGATACCGCATGTGGGTCTCATATCTGCAAGTCATTACAGGGGTTACAAAGACCTAGAAGCTTGAACAAGGGTGACTTTGAGCTGTTCAACATGAGTGGTGAACCCATTTCAGCAATGTTATTGGCACTTATCTATTGTTATTGCCATTAGGCAATATTCTTGAATTAAAAGATTATTATTATGTATCCAATATTATAAGGCATATTATTTTTGTACTTTTGTTGTTAAAATAAGGTTATGAAATAAATTTGTCGAGCCATGGGTGCTTGATTTTATTTTCAAAGAAATTCTTTGGTTGTGGTACATTTTCTAATGGTCTTTTGATTTTATCACTCATTGATGAGGTTATGCTTGTTGATAACAAGAAAAGAAAGATAGATGATGTGAATATCACCTATCTTTGGCATTGCATTTGGGTCATATCAATGAGTCCATGATTAACATGTTGTACCAAGATAATTTCTTTGATCCTTTTGACTATGAATCATTAGGAACTTATGAGTCCTATCTTATGGGTAAGATGACCAAGTCTCCATTCACTGGATATGAAGAAAGCACAATTGAGTTGTTAGGTCTAGTACACACAGATGTATATGGTCCTATGACAACCCAGGCTAGAGGAGGATACTCTTATTTCATCAGTTTTACCGATAATTTATCGAGGTTCGGATATGTGTATCTTATGAAACACAAGTCCAAAGCCTTTGATAAATTCAAAGAGTATCAAAGTGAGGTTAAGAAACAAACTAGGCATAGTATTAAAATCCTTCAATCTAATTGAAGAGAAAAATACTTGTCTAGTAAATTTCTTGATCATCTTAAAGATAAAGGTATTCTTTCTGAATGTACACCTCCATACACACCATAGTTAAATGGTGTAGCAGAAATGAGGAATTGTACCTTGTTGGATATAGTATGGCCCATGATGTGCTTCATGGATCTTCTAGTATCCTTCTGGGGTTATGCCCTAGAGACTGCTGCTTACATAGTGAACAAGGTGCCATTAAAGGTAGTTAAAAGCACTTCATATGAATTATGAAAAGGGAAAAGTTCAAGTCTTAAGTATTTTAAGATTTGGGGTTGCCCTACTTATGTTAGGAATATTTTTGGACATAAGCTAAGTGCTAGGGTCGATAAGTGTAGGTTTGTAGGTTATCCTAAAAAAGGTATGCAATATATTTTCTACCACCCTAATGAGCTAAAAGTATTTATTAGTAAGCATGCCGCATTTTTGGAAAAGGAGTTTATCCAAGAAGGGGGCAGTGAGAGGATATTTGAACTTAAAGAAGTTCAACCTATACTTGATGCCACATTCTTGGAAAAAGGAGTTTATCCAAGAAGGGGGTAGTGGGAGGATATTTAAACTTGAAGAAGTTCAATCTATACCTGAAGCAATTCCTCAATCAGATATTCCTAAGGTTTAGGAACAACCACAATACACACCTCCTCTCCTAGGTCCAAGAGAGTGCGAAGTGCACCTCTCAGATATTGGTTTTATCATTGGGAATGATAATGAAGCCAGTATCATATAGGATGATGATCCTGTGACCTATGTAGAAGCTGTCATGAGTAGAGACTTTGACAAATGGCTAGAAGCCATGAAATCCAAGATGGACTCCATGTGCTCAAATCATGTTTGGACATTAGTTGATCCACCTGAGGGAGTAAACCCAATTGGGTGTAAATGGGTCTTCAAGAAGATGATAGGAGTAGATGGTCAAGTAGAGACCTACAAGGCCAGGCTGGTGGTGAAAGATTTTAGACAAAGACATGGTATTGACTATGATGAAACTTTTTCACTACTAGCCATGCTCAAGTCCATTCGGATATTGCTTGCCATAGCTACATACTATGATTATGAGATCTGGTAGATGGATGTAAAGACTGCTTTTCTTAATGGATATTTTGAGCAAGAAGTCTATATGTCATATCCAAAGGGGTTTGTCTTAAGTGAGAGACCAAACCAAGTATGCAGGCTTAAGAAATCCATTTATGGATTGAAGCAAGCATTGAGGATTTAGAACATCCATTTTGATGAGATGATAAAAGAGTTTGCTTTCATCAAGAATGTCAATGAACCGTGTGTGTGTATGAAGACAAGTGGGAGTGCCCTTGTTTTCTTGATTTTTAGTATGTTGATGACATACTCATCATTAGCAACGATATACCAATGTTGCAATCGATCAAGTCTTGGCAATCAAAGAAGTTTTCTATGAAGGATTTGGAAGATGCATCCTATATACTCAGTATAAAGATCTATATAGATAGATCTAAGAGAATGCTAGGCTTATCCCAATCCAGGTACATTGACTTAGTTTTGAAGAGATTTAACATGTAGAGAACTAAGAGAGCTTACTTGCCCATGAGTTAAGGCATACATCTATCCAAAAAGATGTCTCCTAAGACACCAGAAGATAAAGGATGAGTTTGATTCCTTATGCTTAGGCTACAGGATCAATTATGTATGCCATGTTATGTACTAGGCCTAATGTTGCTTATGTCTTGGACATAGTAAGCAGGTTCCAGGCTGATCTAGGAGAGGATCATTGGAAAGCTATGGAAAACATTCTTAAGTATCTTAGAAGGACTAAAGATGTTTTTCTAATATATGGTAGATCAGAGTTGAAACTAGAACGATATATTGATTCTAGTTTTCAATCAAATCTTGATGATAGCAAATCCATATCAGAGTATGTCTTCACCCTATATGGAGGTGCAGTGAGTTGGAAGAGTCCAAAATAGCAAACTGTAGCTAACTAAGTCATTTAGGTAGAGTATATAGCTACAAGTGTAGCCATAAAGGAAGCTATGTGGATCAAGAAATTCATCACAGAATTGGATGTGGTTCCTGCTGTACAACAACCTATGGCACTTTATTATGATAATACTGGAGTGTTGCACAAGCTAAGGAACCAAGGTCTCATCAAAAGTCCAAGTACATCCTAAGATGCTTTCACCTCATTCAAGACATCATAAATAGATAAGATGTTGTCATCGAACAAGTAGATACAAAGAACAACATAGCAGACCCATTCACTAAACACTACCACAATAGCAGTTTGATCGTCTCTTGGATTGTATGGATGTAAGATACAAGGGTGATTCACTTTAGTGCAAGGGGGAGATTGAAAGAATTATGTCCTAAAAGCCAATCTTTGTAGGGGCATTTTTATAATCTTCCAACTCATGTATGATATTATTTATTAATAAAAGATAATTGTTGATTCATCATATTGCTACATCTTCTCAAGATTATGATGAACCCCATAGGTTAGGGCAATGAAATTAGGGTTATGATGGAGATCATAATGGTGAGACCTAAGTTCCTATAAATCCAATCTAAAATGTTTCAGTCATTGGATCATCGATTCAGGCATTGATATTTTCGGAAAGACTAGTACATCCTATGTATGCTTAATGGAGAGGGTGGTTGGTTTCACAGCCACTTGTGTAGAGATACTAATACAAGGATGTGGATGCTCATTAGGGTATGGTTCACTGAACTAATCCACCTTGGAAACATCTTATGGAGATCTTAGTACTTATCAAAAGATGGTTCTCATAGTGGAAGTTGGGCAAGTGATCCTTAGACTTGAGATCACCATAGTTACTTACGCACATAAAGCCATGTTTTAGTTCATACTCACTCATGAGAAAGAGTCATGTATGGGTTGTTCTCAGATAAGGTGGATAGTGCATGAAGGTTATGAGTGGATCAATAAGGAATCGATCACTCCTAGAAAGAGGAGGACTTATCCCATGTAATCTCTTTGATTGTTGACTTAGAAAGTCTTTGATCAAAGTAGGATGAGATTAGAAAGAATTTCTAATCTTTCATCGATCGAGTCTTCATTATCGAATTGAGATTTGAAATGATTAAGTTCTTGGGTTTGACAATTCTCCATACCCATCACTTATTTGGGATAAAGGAAGATCGAATGATTGAATTGCACAATAACTTTTCATTGAAGGGTACTTTAGTAATTTCTATAAAATTTCTCATCTTTTGGGTAGGCATGTGTTGCCCAGGTGGCTTTTTCCTAAGAGGGGGGTGAATTGGGAATTACAAAATTTTCGCAAGTATGTGCACAAGTAATTCCTTTTAGTGGTTAGGTGCTGTGTTAGTCAGAGAATAAATGCAGAAGCAAAAATGTAAATCAAGCACAACACAAACAAGGCAGGTTTATAGTGGTTCGGAGCAACCCAGCTCCTACGTCCACTATCCATGTTCACCACTCAGGATTTCGACTATATCACCCAAACCGAAATACAGTCGGATTGTTTTACAGGCTCATAATCCCAACCTCTACACTTTGGTTTTTGAACTGGGCTCACCAAAGAAATCCATACCAGGTTTTCACAGGCTCATCTAGAACCTCTACACTTTGGTTTTGAAAAAGGCTCACAAAAGAAACCTTTTTGGTTTTTACAACCGGGCTCACCAATAACCCAAGTATTCTAAAAATAGAATAAAGAAGCAACAAAAATGACAAACTCTGTTGTCTGGTGGTTGCCAATACAACTCGAGTGAAGCTCAATTGAATGCTCTTCAATGCACTTCAATGGCTTCCTTGCTTTCTTCGAAAGGTGCTTCAATCTTCTGGTAAGAGTTGGTGAAGGCTTGAAGGCTGACTTCAAAGCTCAAGTGCTCTCACTTCTTTCTTCAATAAATATTAAATAACTATTCATTAACTCATTAGTCTCTCCAAGGATGTTTTCATACCTCATTTATAGAGACTTCAACTGCCTTCCCTTGATTTTGAACGTTGTAGACCATTGGGAGGTGACAGGTTACCATTGGAGCACTTTTGGAATTCAAAAACTAAAAACTGGAACTAGCCGTTGGAGGTGACCCCATCATTCTAGTCGGCTCGGATCAAGTTCGGGTCGGCTGGGCTGAACACCAGTCGGCTAGCTTCCACAATTAAGAAAATGGGTCACTCTGGATGAGTCACTAGACTGAATTCCAGTGGCTCAGATCTCAGAGGCTCTCAAAGCAATCTCAACCAAGTTCTGGATGAGTCGGCTAGGCTAAAATGCAGTCGGCTTGGATCCCTGAGAATCTTAGAACGTTCTCAACCATGTTATGGACGAGTCAGCTGGGCCTTGGTGCCAGTCAGCTGGATCTATGTGCTAGAGAACTTCTTTCCTGTGCCAGTGTCAGAGTCGGCTAGTTCCTCCATCCAGTCGGCTTGAGAGTGGTTCTTCAGCCAGATCAAATTCAATTCTCCAGAACACTTGTGCCAAGCTTTGAAGACTTTTTCAAGGTCTTCTTACAATAAATTCAAGAAAAATTGAAGCTTGAAAACTACTAGAAGTAACCATTTATCTTGATTTAAGTAGAAAATTTTGGTAGGGTTCTTCTTCACAAGATTCTAAATACTTTACAACTCAACACAATGCAATAAAGATTGTAGGGTTTAGAAAGTGTGTCAATGTTGTTTTCCTACAAAAACTTGTCAATCATTTGAAGAATTGTTAGATAACCAAATGTATGCTCCAATGTTTTGTTATCATCAAAATAACTTTAGGGGTCAACAATCTTCCCCTTTTTGATGATGACAAAACACTGGGCATGAAAAGAATCTATTCTATTCACAAGTATGGATTTATAACATAGTAAGCATTTACACTTGTTTGACAATTCATAAAATCAACTGTATTCTCAAATGTGTATCAATATATGCTATACAGTTATACACAAGGTCAAATTTATAAACTGTAAGTATCAGAGAATGATTGTTTGTATGTATCAAGCATTATTAAGTATTGATAGAAAGATGAAATAAGTAGAAAGCATCATAGTAATCATTGAAGCATGTAAATTAAACATGTATATCTCCCCCTTTTAATAAAATTTCAAAACAATATGAAATTTCTCTAAGTTTCTCCCCCTTTAACATTCATTTGAACAGTTTAACAAAAAAGTATGCAAAACATCATTCAAAAAAAATTAAGCTCCCCCTGTCTATTGCAGTTCATTGAGTTTCTTCTTTCATGCACTCTATGGTTCTCCCCTTTTTGTCATCAAATCAAAAGGATTAAACAGTTAAGCTCAGATTTTTAAATAGATTGAGAAAGTTTCAAGATTTGTTTAAGATAATTTCACTTTCTCAACTTAGAGAGAGAATTCTATTTAAAAAAATAGAGAATGTAAATAGGATAACATAAGTACACACATTACACAGTGACCAAAAAGTATTCATTTCATTTCCATCAAAAATTCAGTACATCAACCATTACATAAATTTCAAAAAGCTTCCAAAAAGTACTGAAACTACTAAAGATCTACTCAGAATCATCCTTAGGTACATTGGCACCATGCCAAGAAGTAGGTCTAGGATGTCTGCTAGAGGAAGCATGAGGATGAGGTACCCTAGGGTGATGAGAAGTACTAGGAGTCCTAGTGTAAATCGGAGGTGGATCATATAAGGGTCTGGTCCTAGTAGTGACCTCCAAGGATCTGACAGTGCCACTGATAGACACCATCTCCATCCAGATTGCTCCAAGCAACAGCTCCATATCCTTGAGGCTTGCTGGCACTTTGTTCACTGCCTCCTTCATCTCATCGATTTCTTTTTGCATTGATATAAGCTCAGAAGCTTAGACATTGGCAAATGCCTCAGCTGATCCTCTAAGTCTGCCAAGCTCTAACCTGATGATCCTAATGCCTCTAGTGTAATCATCTGCCATATTCCTTGTTTCTGTAACATTTCTCATCTTGCATCTAAGCTCCCTCAACTTAATTCTGTATTCATTCAATGTAGCATCCACAGACTTCAAAATTGCATCAGAACATGAAGAGATACAATTCAGGATTGGTTGAAGTTCTATTTGAGGAGTAGATATTGAAGCTTCCATTGCTTCAACCTTTCCTTATAGATTTGAAACATGCTCTTCTAGTCTATCCAATCTGCTTTCCACTGACTTTTTTAGATCACTAAATAAAGAAGTAATTGTACCTGTCAGTGTATCAGTCAAGCTTCTCATCTGTTCTTCAATCTGAACTTGAATGATTGGAGGTTGTGGTGCAGCAGGAGGGTAGTCAAGTAGAGGAATATCAGCTATAGGCAAGTCAAACACGGGTGTAGGTAAATCAAACTCAGCAGCAGGCATGTCAAAAATAGGAGAAGGTGCTCTAGTCTCCTCAATAGTAGCAGTAGGCTCAGAAATATGAGGCTCAGGCTCAGGTACTGGTGCAGAAGAAGTTCCAGCTGCTTCTACATTCTCTTCTTCTTCTTCCTCTTCATTACTTGAGCTGCCTATTGCCCTAACATTTGTGCCTTTTTTCCTCCAAACTCCTTCCACTTAGAAGTACTCCATCCTCTCTAGAGTTTTGGAAGTGTAGATATATGTATAGCATAGTTCTATTCCATCTTCACCCTCCAAACTCACTCTTTGAGATTTAAACAGTAGGGTAAGCATCATTCCATAGGGTAGACAAAATTTAGCCTTTCTAACTGTCTCCTTCATTTGCATAATTATAATGTAGGATAGATTTACAGGAGTTTTCTCTAAACTGTGTTCCATAAGGCATAAATCTTTTTCACTCACCCAATCAAATCTTCCTGTTCTTTGCAAGAAAATTCTACAGATAAAATTGTGTAGCAATCTCATTTCTAAAGATAGGGTATTTGCAAACACAGTTCCAATTCCTCCAACATCTTCTTTGTTCAATATTGTTCTTAAGGTCTTTTCTCTATTGTCAATTAATAGAAATTTCACTCCCTCTGAAGGTAAATCTAGTAAACCATGGAGAAATTCCTTATTGACAATAATCCTCTTTCTTTTAACAGTGGACTCAACATGATTTGTTCCCAATCTTAGATTTTCATAGAAACTTCTAACAAGAGAGGGATAAGTCTTTTCATTCAAAGAACAAAACTTCCTCCATCCTTGATCTTCAATCAAATCTCCTATTTTCAACCCAATACCCTTAATAAATTCAAAGTTAATTCGATGGCCGGAGGTTACCGGTGTGTTGACATCGAGGGCACTTGACTATGAACGGTTGGAGCATCCCTTGCGACCTCTTCTACAAGTTCCTCACTATGAACGGTGCTACTTGGCTCTTCTTGATGCCTTTTTGACCTTCTTTCCTTTTCAACAGATGGAGCAGCCCTAATGGAGCGTTTACCCATTACATGCTTGGGTGCCATTGCTAGGAAAGATGGAAAATTAAGAGATTGGAGTGCTTGGAAGGGAGATAGAAGTCTTTGGAGCAGGTTTTGGAGAGGAACGAACCGTTAGAGAAGACAAAATAGTGATTGAATGGCTCAGAGAATGGTTTATAACCCAAGGCAAAAATACTTAGGTGTGAGATTCCAGTTGACTCGAATAGCCCTAAAAAGGCTCGAGTTGGCTCAGCTAAAGCTCTCCCAAAACCATCAAAAGATCTAGTCGACTCAAAAATGCTCGAGTCGGCTAGGCCAGAACTCGCTCAAAACTCTCAGAAAATCCAGTCGACTCGGTTTAAGATCCAGTCAACTCAAACAGAGAAATTAGAGTTTTGAAAAATTCGATCACAAATCAGAATGATTTTGAAGAGAATTTCAAAAGAAATTAAGGCTCAATGAAATAGAATAAATTCAGAAGGTTCTCTAGATAATGTTTCCTTAAATTTGAAGAAATTAGGTTAGAAAATTTAGAAAGGATCGCAAAGTCCTAATTTACTCCTAATTAGCTCAAATCTATCTTGATTAAGTGGCTTGGTAAATATGTCAGCTAATTGATCTTCAATAGGAATAAAATCAAGCACAATATTACCATTTAAAACATGATCTCTAATAAAATAATGTCTAATTTCAATGTGCTTGGTTCTAGAGTGTTGAATTGGATTCTTTGTCAATTTGATAGCACTTGTGTTATCATATTTAATTAGAATTTTAGATTGTGATATACCAAAGTCTTCTAATTGTTGTTTAATCCATAACACTTGAGCACAACAACTACCAGCAGCCATGTACTCAGTCTCAGCTGTGGACAAGGCTATAGAGTTTTGCTTCTTATAGTGCCATGAAATTAAATTCAACCTTAGAAATTGGCATGTACCGCTAGTGTTTTTTCTATCTATTTTACAACCAGCATAATCAGCATCAGAGAATCCAATCAAATTCAGGATAGAATGTTTAGAATACCAAATTCCTAAATTACTTGTTCCTTTCAAATATTTAATTATTCTTTTAACAGCAAGCATATGTGTTTCTTTTGGTGATGATTGAAATCTAGTACATACACATACACTATATAATATGTCAGGTCTAATTGCAATCAAATTCAATAAGGATCCGATCATATCTCTATATAGCTTTTGGTCAACATTGGATCCATCTCATCTTTGTCCAATCTGCATGCTGGGCTCATGGGTGTGCTCATTGATTTGCTACTCTCCATACCAAACTTTTTGATGATTTCCTTGATGTATTTGGCTTGGTTGATGAAGATGCCTTTTTTTATTTGTTTTACTTGAAGTCCAAGGAAGTAGTTCTGCTCATCCATTAAGTTCATTTCAAATTCTCCCTGCATAAGCTTAGCAAATTCTTTATATAGAGATTCATTAGTTGCACCAAAAATTATATCATCAACATATATTTGTACAACTAAGATGTCATTATTCTTCTTTTTGATAAATAAGGTTTTGTCTACATTGCCTCTTGAAAAATCATTTTCAATTAAGAAAGTGCTAAGTCTATCATACCAGGCTCTAGGTGCTTGTTTCAAACCATACAATGCTTTATTTAATTTGAATACGTGGTTTGGAAAAGAGTGATTTTGAAAACTTGGTGGTTGTTCTGCAACAACTTATTCAGAGATAAAACTATTAAGAAATGCACTTTTTACATCCATTTGAAAGAGTTTAAAATTCATGTAGCAAGCAAATGCAAGTAGTAATCTAATGGCTTCTAGTCTTGCTACGGGTGTATAAGTTTTATCAAAATCAATACCTTCTTCTTGGTTATATCCCTTAGCCACTAATCTATCTTTGTTTCTTATAATGTTTCCTTGCTCATCTAATTTATTTTTATAGACCTATTTGGTTCCTATTATTGGATGGTCAGTAGGTCTATCTACAAGTGTCCATACCTTATTCCTTTAAAACTGGTTTAATTCTTCATGCATTGCCATCATCCAGTTTGGATCAGTCTCAGCTTCTTCTAGGATATGGGGTTCTATTTGTGATGCAAAGACTACGTAATCATGTGCATCCTTATGTGCGTACCTAGTCCTAACACCATGTGAAGGATCTCCTATAATAAATTCTTTAGGGTGAGATGTAACATACCTCCAGTCCCTCGGTAGATCGGTGTAATCCTTACTTACCATTTCTTCTCCATCTTGAGTATCTTTGTCTTGAATGCTCAAGTCATCCATTCCTTTTTGCAATATACCTGCATCATTATCTATTCACTCTTCTTGTCTAAAAGGTGTAGGGTTAGTTCAATAAATATAACATGAATTGACTCTTCAATAGTAAGAGTCCTTTTATTAAAAACCTGATATGCTTTGCTATGTAATGAATGACCTAGGAAAATTGCATCATCAGCTTTAGAATCAAATTTTCTTAAATTGTCTTTTCCATTGTTGTGCACAAAGCATTTACAACCAAACACATTAAAATAACTAATATTGGGTTTTCTATCATTCCAAAGCTCATAAGGGATTTTCTTTAAAATAGGATGGATCAAAACACGGTTTAAAATATAACATGCAGTGTTCACCGCTTCTGCCCAAAAGTACTTTAGAAGATTTCCTTCACACAACATTGTGCGAGCCATTTCTTCCAATGTCTGACTTTTCTTCTCTACAACACCATTTTGTTGAGATGTTCTAGCAGCAGAGAAGTTGTGATCAATGCCAAATTCAGTACAATAATCTTCAAAAAACTGATTTTCAAATTCAGTTCCATGATCACTTCTAATTGAAATCAAAGATAAGTTCTTTTGATTAGAAATCTTTTTATGAAATTTTCTGAAAACATGAAAAGTTTCATCTTTCGAAGCAATAAACAAAATCCAAGTAAATCTCAAAAAATCATCTACTATCATAAGAGCATATTTCATACCTCCTAGGCTTGTGGTCCTAGTAGGTCCGAAAAGATCCATGTGAAGTAGTTCAAGTGGTCTTGTTATAGAAACTATATTCTATGATTTAAAACTCTCCCTAGTTTGTTTACCCATCTAGCATGCATCACAAACATGATTTAAATCAACTTTAAACTTAGGCATGCCTCTAACAAGATCTTTAGAAATTAGTTTGGCAATAGAATGCATGCTAGCATGACCTAATCATCTATGCCATAGTAAGCCTGACTCTTTGGTCTTAGCATTCATTGTAACTAGACTAGGGCTACTTGACATGGCAAGATCATTAAGATCTACCACAAAAATATTTTCAATCTATGTCTAATGAACTTATTGCTAGAATCTAAAGAGTTAGTTACTAAATACATAGAGGATTCAAAGATAACCTTGAAGCCTTTATCACACAATTGACTTATGCTTAAGAGATTATGCTTCAACTTGTCTACTAGCAAAACATTTTCAATAAAAGTGAAGGGAGTTATTTTGATCTTACCAATATCGATTATTCTTTCTTTGCCATTGTCTCCTAAGGTGACAGTTCCTCCTTCCTTCATTTCAAGGATGATAAATTGGTCCTTGTCACCCGTCATATGTCTTGAGCAGCCAGTGTCTATGTACAATCTTTTCTTCAATCTTTGGGCTGCAAGACATTTCTGCAAAATAGCCAATGAATTCTTTTAGGTACCCAAGCTACCTTGGGTCCTTACAGGTCAACAGAGGTGGTTCCTTTGGGAACCCAAATCTTTCTTACTTTCTTAAGGATATTTCTATAATTATTGCATTCAAAAGCTTTATATCCTATTCTTTTACAAACATAGTATACAACTTTAGAGTTTTTGATAGAAATAGAATTTGAAGTTCTAAAAGTTGATGCACTTGATGCAGATTTTGAACTTTTTGAAATGTATGCATGTTGGCTCAAATTCTTAGGAACATATAATAATGACTTTGAAGTTGAAACAATTTTTGGGGTAGCTAGAACCTTTTGAGATAAAACATTTTGAACAGGTGTTTTGGATTTCACAAAAGTAGTTACTAAAATTCCATTCATAAAAGAAGTTTTAAAACCAATTCCAGCTTTGTTTCCTGAAATCCGTTGTTCTTTTAAGATTAACTCAAGCTTATTTGAAGATAAAGTGAGTTTTTCAACTAAAGGCTTGAGTTTTGTAACCTCCTGTTTCAATTCAGTGTTTTCAGCGAATAAATCATTGTTTTTCTTCTCACATGAAAGATTTTCATTTTTCAGCTTTTCAAATTTTTCAGAAAAGTCATGCAGTTCTTTTTGTAATAAAAGGTACTTTTCTGAAATTTCATCTTTTTGTTTAAGTAAGGAATCATTCATATTTTTCAATGATTTTATCTTTACTCCAGCTTTCTTAAATTCAGATAGTAAATCATGAAAAGTAGAATTTAATTCATCAAAAGTGAATTCAGTGCAGTTGTTAGGGGATGTTACTTCATCTTTGAGACCCATTAAGCATAAATTTGCAGTCTTGGTGGTCTCTTCTTCTTCAGATGAAGATGATTCTTCACTGTCGGACCATATGGCAAACATGGCTTTCTTTTTTTTCTTTTGTCTGAAGGATTTCTTTAATAGTGGACAGTCTGGATGTATATGCCCCGGCTTCTTGCATTCATAGCATATGGGGACTACCTCTTTATCTTTTTCTATGTCCTTTTCTTTTTCTTTTCCATAATCCTTCCTATGAAATTTCTGGTTGTATCTTCCTTTCTTTCTTCCCATAAATTTTCTGAATCTCCTCACAACCATAGCAATGTCATCGTCTTCTAGGTTGTCATTGGAGGAGGTGCTTTCTTCTTCAGATTCTTCATCATCCCTCTTTGATTCGGAAGCAACTTTGAAGGCTATTGTCTTCTTTTTCTTTTGTTCGTCTTCCATTTTGTGCTGCATTATCAGCTCGTGGATGATGAGAGATCCTAACAGTTCATCCAGTAGAAGTGTGTTAAGATCTTTGGCTTCCTGGATTGCAGTCACTTTGGGATCCTATTTGTCAGGTAACGATCAGAGTATCTTCTGAACTAGATCTGCATTAGAGTATACCCTTCCAAGACTCTTCAAACCGTTAATAATATCTGTAAATCTAGAGAACATGGTAGAAATTATTTCAGAAGGTTCCATTTTAAATAATTCATAATTATGAACTAATAGATTTATCTTGGAGGTTTTCACTTGGGAAGTACCCTCATGGGTCACTTTGAGTTTATCCCAGATTTCCTTTGCTGAAGAGCAAGTGGAAATTCGGTTGAACTCGTTAGCATCCAAAGCACAATATAGTAAATTCATTGCTTCGGCATTCAATTCTCCCATCTTCATGTCCTGATCATCCCAGTCCTCTTCAGGTTTAGGGATGTCCATGCTATCAATTTTAATTATGGGAATGTGTGGCCCTTTTAAGATGACCTTCCATAATTGAAAATCTACAGCTTGTATATAAATTTTCATTCATGATTTTCAATATGAATAATTAATGCCTATGAATAGTGGAGGTCTGTTTGTTGACTGGCCTTTGACCAAGGATGTACTCATGGTATGAGCCATCAATCTTCACTCAAGTAATCAGAGACACTGCTCTGATACCAGCTGTTGCCCAGGTGGCTTTTTTCCAAGGGGGGGTGAATTGGGAATTACAAAATTTTTGCAAGTATGTGCACAAGTAATTCCTTTTAGTGGTTAGGTCTTGTGTTAGTCAGAGAATAAATGCAGTAGCAAAAAGGTAAATCAAGCACAACACAAATAAGGAAGGTTTATAGTGGTTCGGAGCAACCCAGCTCCTATGTCCACTACCCAAGTTCACCACTCGGGATTTCCACTATATCCTCCAAATCGGAATACGGTCGGATTGTTTTACAGGCTCACAATCCCAACCTCTACACTTTGATTTTTGAATCGGGCTCACCAAATAAATCTACACTAGGTTTTCACAGGCTCACCTAGAACCTTTATACTTTGGCTTTGAAAAAGGCTCACCAAAGAAACCTATTTAGTTTTTACAACCGGGCTCACCAATAACCCAAGTATTCTAAAAATAGAATAAAGAAGCAACAAAAATGACAGACTCTGTTGTCTAGTGGTTGCCAATACAGCTCAATTGAATGCTCTTCAATGCACTTCAGTGGCTTCCTTGCTTTCTTCAAAGGGTGCTTCAAGCTTCTAGTAAGAGTTGGTAAAGGCTTGAAGGCTGACTTCAAAGCTCAAGTGCTCTCACTTCTTTCTTCAATAAATATTCAATAACTGTTCATTAACTCAATAGACTCTCCAAGGATGTTCTCATACCTCATTTATAGAGACTTCAATTATCTTCCCTTGATTTTGAACGTTGTAAACCATTGGGAGGTGACAGGTTACCATTGGAGCACTTTTGGAATTCAAAAACTGAAAACTGGAACTAGCCGTTGGAGGTGACCCCGTCATTCCAGTCGGCTCGGACAATCTTCGAGTCGGCTCGGATCAAGTTCAGGTCGGCTAGCTTCCACAGTTGAGAAAATGGGTCACCTGGACGAGTCGGCTAGACTTAATTCCAGTCGGCTCGGATCTCAGAGGCTCTTAGAGCAATCTCAACCATGTTCTGGATGAGTTGACTAGGCTAAAATGCAGTCGGCTTGGATCCCTGAGAATCTCAGAACGTTCTCAACCATGTTCTGGACTAGTCGGCTAGGCCTTGGTGCCAGTCGACTGGATCTGTGTGCCAAAGAACTTCCTTCCTGTGCCAGTGCCAGAGTCGGCTAGTTCCTCTATCCAGTCGGATTAAGAGTGGTTCTTCAGCCAGATCAAATTCAATTCTCCAGAACACTTCCAAGCTTTGAAGACTTCTTCAAGGTCTTCTTACAATAAATTCAAGAAAAATTAAAGCTTGAAAACTATTAGAAGTAACCCTTTATCTTGATTTAAGTAGAAAATTTTTGTAGGATTCATCTTTACAAGATTCTAAACACTTTACAACTAAACACAACGCAATAAAGATTGTAGGATTTAGAAAGTGTGTCAATGTAGTTGTCTTACAAAAACTTGTCAATCATTTGAAGAGTTGTTAGATAACCAAATGTATGCTCCGATATTTTGTTATCATCAAAATCACTTTAGGGGTCAACAGCATGACACGTTGCTAGATGTCAATCATGTCTTGTAGGTTTTCATGAATCAAATAGGATGGATTCATGAGTCAATTTAAAAATTGGTTCGAATTGGCTAACTTGGATCAACTCGATTTGACCTACACTCGATAAACATTGTCATCTTGTAACAATGTATCATTTAGTTGTAAATAATCTTAAGAACTATATGATAAATCATCCATTATCATATTAAATATAGTTCTAAGGACTCCATCACAAAATATTTCATTACAACAAGATGTAATGTAACGAACTACCAAATAATTTTTATTAATAATAATTCATATACATTTATAAAGTGCACAACTATCTACAGGTTAGATGGTTGGCATCTGGGCGTAATTCCCAATAGTCATGCATTCATGACCTTCAGCACTCTGACCAAGGTGATGCCCAGGTACACTATATCATGTCCAATAAAAAATCTCACCTAGTTAGGTTTATATCAAGTGGCATGCCAGGCCATGTTATGCCATATGATTAGAGAGACAACTTAAACCTCCACACCTTGCCCGTCAGTATAATCAGATCCAAATATCATGGTAACACCTCGAGATTCATGCAAAGATGTTCTCCAGGCAATAGTCTGTCAAGTACTAGGCAGAATCATCCCAGACAATATAAATATATACAAACATCATAATTCAAGTAGCAAGGCATTCGACACAAAGAAATGAAGCCAAAAGAATAAGAATTCTTATCCATTTTTTGAAAAAGATGGGGGGAGTACAAAGTCAAGAAGCCCTAAGGCCCTCATCAACCTCTCCCTCCTGTTCCTTGTAGCACTCACAATCTCTTTAGGCATGGCATTGTTATAAATAAGTGGCTCGATCACCCCCACAAGTGCACCTCATCTACTATGCTAGATGAGCCCCAGACTTTCCTGGTGACGAAAGGTTCAGAATGCTCCTTGGAGGTCTCCTCTCATCAATGCTTGCCCCTTATTGACTTTTTGAAGCACAAGCGAGCTCTGCTTCTAGGTGAGTGGCCTTCATTTCCACCTCAACCACCCAAGCCATAGCGTTGCCAAGTACTAAGCATCGTCTACCTTGGTGGCTTGCTCGGAGGTAATAGCATCTTTTGCATCAATCAATCTCCCCCACAAGAGAGAAAGCTCATATTGCAAGCCTTCGGTAGGCTTGGCAGACCACCGCGTCTTCCATGAGCCTTCCCCCTCACGTACAGCCTCGCCTACTAGAGAAGGAATTGCCTCACCCTTCTCCACAGCACCTTCCTAGCAGCACTGAATAGTGCACTTACCTTGCGGGGTGCCCCTCTCTCCTTCGTGGATCCTCACTGGAGGCACTAGATAGTGTAGCTTGCTTCCACTTAGCTTTGTCAGTGCTGCCATATAACATGGCATGCTAGCAAGACAGTCCTCCACCAACGGACTGGGGCCTCCCTACCATGAGTCCACGTACCCTCCACTAGCGCACTCAGTTTGGGTGACCATGTCGACCTTGCCAAGACCTAGGGATCCTCCGTCTACATGCCCACGGAGACCCTAGCCACCACCATAGAAGCTTCACCCATGGCTGGCCTCATCTCAGCACCCTCTAAGAATTAGGCAAAATTATAATGGGTGGCATTTAGCTCCCAGGTCAGGTCCTCATTCATGTCTTTGTATAGGTCCAATCGACATTTGACCATCTACCTAGTTCCTTAGTCATGGACTAGTCATGCTTTGTAGAAGTGCACACATTCTCTATGTTCTTTAACCTGCACCAACCATCAGTGAGCTCTCTATTCATGCTTTCAAGCTCCTCCCAAAGCTACATGGCACTAGTCTCCACCACTTGCCAGGAAAAAGAAATGGCCAACTGGGTCTAAGGGAGAAACTCATAATGATGACAGGTGTTGCCCTACTTGCAAGCACTGGGTGAGGCAGTCAATCGGCCTCCTGGGTAGTGAGTCAGGCACTCGACTAGCACAAGCTAGAGAGTCATGAAGCTAGTTGCAGCTGCTATGTTTGGTAACCATGGGGAGTATTCCTATCAGGCACCTATCCCAAGAGATGCTGCCACAAGAGTTGTAGCCCCTTCATGCACACCAGCCTTGCCCATAGTCTCTCCTATCGCCTCAATAGCGAGCAACTCAATGACGATCGAGAGAACTTTGGATATCACCTAGACTACTGGAAGATCCACCGTGATAGGCCCCTCTACTTCTCTAACTACCTCACCCCTCAGCACATCAATGATAGCTAGGAGAACTTTAGCTATAGCCTTGATCGCTGGTGGACCAGCCATCATAGGCTCCACTTCTTTGGCTACCTTAGCAATGGTTGGCTCCACTGACATAGCGAACTTTGGTAGCCTAGCCACCTACACCTCCTCATCTTCTACGATAATAGAAAGTGTAAGCGGGGCAAATACTAGGGTCACCTCTACTATCACGATGTTGATGCGGGACAGAGATCGGTGATGGATTGCTAGCGAGCATAGAAGTCACTAGAGATTAGGGTTTGCATAGGAGAAGAAAGAGAGGGCAAGGAATACTTGGGTTTCTCACCGATTTCCCCTGGAGGACAAGCACATAGCAAGGGGCTCACACAGATGCCCTAGGGATCAAAGCACACAGCTACCTCGAAAAGTTCACATAGAACTAAAGAAAAATTCATTCATTGTTAAAAAATACAAGAGGGGGTGGGGTATTTATAGATTCACCCCAGGGTACATAACTTAAGAGCTAAGAAACCCTAACTTATAGGCCAAGAAACCCTGGTGGACCTGGTCAACAGTGGGCTTATCTCGGACTGGAGCTCTCTCTCACCGGCTTGATAGCATGAAGGGCCAAGGTGCAAGAAGGCCAGTGCTGGTTGGGGGGGCCTGGTGAATCTCCTGGTTGTGAACTCTCCTCTTGTACAAGACCTGAATAAAAACTATATTGACTTGACTGGACTGAAAATAACTGGACCTGACAAGTGGACTCAATTGGACTCAGTTGTCTCACTTTATTACAGGACTAATGGAATCAAATAAAATAAAATAAAATAGATTTTTGGTCCCCATCACTCCCGTGTGGTGGGGAGAACTCGACTCCATTGAGTCAAGCTCAACATGGTTTGACGGAACCGAAACTAACCAAATCAAAGCAGGCGAGGTTCATATTTTTTTTTTGTTCCTCTAATTTTTTTTTTCACTGTTCTTTTCCTTTCGCAATTGAAGTTGGCGAATGAATGCAGATTATGCATTCATGTTCGTGCGGCTTCCTGCGCCTCTTCACAAACAAACCAAAATAGAGCTTGTGGGGAGGCTTCACTGGCGGGCTTTGTCGACAACGGGGTTGGGGATGAGGACGGCGGCCCGGGGGAATGGCGGTGCAGATGAAGACGGCATTCGACAGCGGTGGGGGTGCCGGCGATTGTGGTGAGGAGGGCATCCTAAGTCTCGACGGGGCAAACACCCCACCTGCCGGCATCCCAGGCCTTGACATCCAACGAGTAGGGCCGCTTCCCCTCAGCGAGATCCCAATGAAGGCTGATTTCATCCTTCCCACCACTAGCGCAGAGCGAACCGTCGAGGCTGACAGCAATGGTGTTAACGTAGCCACCGTAGTCATTGAGGGTGCTGTGGAGCTTGATGGTGCAGTCGCGGGAGGCAGAGATGATCCACCGATAGTCGACAGAGAAGGCCACCAAGAGGATGTCCTTGCTGTGGCCGATGAAGCGGCAGGTTATTTTGCCGATGGAGAGGTCCCAAAGGCGGAGCTCGCCATCCCAGGAGCTAGAGAGGGTGAACTGGATTTTGGAGGAGAGGACCGTATCCTCGATGAAGTGGGAGTGGCCGGTGAGACGCCGGTGGGTGACACCGTAGGAGGACGCTGCGGTGCCCTCGGCGGAGAGTAGGGCATCCTTGGTGAGATGCCACACGAGGATGGACTTGTCCCGAGACGAGGAGACTATCATGTCAGGGTTGTCGATCGGGTCCGAGGACTCGACCTCGAGGATGATGGTCTTGCTGGTGAGGATCTTCACACAGATCTGCATCTTGGCAGTGGCTCTCCGGTGGTGGAAGTTGGCTGCAGCTTGCGTTACGATCTGGGCACCAGAGGGAGGGGGTTGGGGGTTTGGGCGTCGGCTGCTGGCGGTAAGCAGGAACAGGGCATCGACCGGCAAGGGATGGGAGACTTCATATGACAGAGGATGAAGAGGGATCTAGGCATGAACTTCTGGATTAGTGGAGGCGTGATTCACGGGCGATGGCAGCATGGGAGAGGATCGGGTGCGGGGGCATTGACGAATGTCGGTGGCTGACTGAGGTTTGAGAAGTTGCACAGGGATCTGGACAGGACGAAGGATTTGGAGCCGGGAGGAAAAACAAAACCCTAATCCACTGTGCTTTGATACCACTTGATGCAGGACAGAGATCGGGGATGGTTCGCTGGCGAGCATAGAAGTCACTAGAGATTAAGGTTTGCATAGGAGAAGAAAAAGAGGGCAAGGAATACCTGGGATTCACACAGATTCCCCATGGAGGACAAGCACATAGCAAGGGGCTCACAAAGATGCCCTAGGGATCAAAGCACACAGCTACCCTGAAAGGTTCACACAGAATTAAAGAAAAATTCATTCATCATTCATTGTTAAAAAATACTAGAGGGGGTGGGGTATTTATAGATTCATCCCAGGGTACATAACTTGAGTGCTAAGAAACCATAACTTGTAGGCCAAGAAACCCTGGTGGACCTGGTCAACAGTGGACTTGTCTCTGACTTGAGCTCTCTCTTGCGGGCTTGATGGCATGAAGGGCCTAGGTGCAAGAAGGCCAGCGCTGGTTGGGGGGGCCTGGTTAATCTCCTGGTTGCGAACTCTCCTCTTCTACAAGACCTGAATGAAAACTACATTGACTTGACTGGACTCGACTGGACTGAAAATAACTGGACCTGACTATTTGGACTCAACTGGACTCGGTTATCTCACTTTATTACAGGACTAATGGACTCAAATAAAATAAAATAAAATAGATTTTTGGTCCCCATCAGATGTCCATCGGGGAAGGCAAAGCCATCTCTATCTCCTCGACTGGGACACACACCTCAAGATTAGGGGCGGGCATCCTTGAGACCACTTTGGCAATGCCCCCTAAAGAAAAGGGTGCCTCTTCACCTACTATTGTGCAACCCTTCTCTACCTTGGCCTCACCATCATCTCTTTTCCTCATTCGTGACTTCTTGGTGAGATGCCTGAGTAACTCCTCAAGCATGAACTTGAACCTCATTGCCTAAACAATATAGTAGTGAGCTAGATCAGTCTGCAAGCAAGGAAAATGGAAAGTGAAATTCATTGAAATTAGAGTTCATCAAAAATATTATATTCCATTTTAGTGAAGTGCCTGGGGGCTTCCCAGGTCCTTTGCCAGGGAGCTGGGCTCGTCGATGCTGGAGGGTCGTCCGGTCTTTGAAGCCGAGGAGCTAGGCTCGCTGGTGCCTAGGGGCTCCCAGGTCTTTGTGCCGGAGGACTTTTCTCCATGATTTGATTGGTGACAATGTTGCCCAGCCAAGGGGACCTAAGCTCGGAGGGGCGCCTCGCGGTGGAGGAGGCCAAGCTCAACTCCTGACCATGGGTCCCAATCACAAGGGGTCTGCCTTTGGTGGGAGCTCATGCTTGGCTCCGGTCTAGGCATCCCGGGCTTTCGGGAACTGACCTGATGGAGGACGGGGCTCGGCTTCGGCCGTCGTCGTGGAGCCGGGCTCGGGGGTGCTGTTGATGATGAGCTGAATGGCTCAGAGGTGCTTTTGGCCAGAGATCTGAGCTCCGGTCTTGAGTAGGCATCCTGGAGCTAGGCTCGGGGGTGTTGATGATGACAAGTTGCGTGGCTCGGTGGTGCCCTTGGCTGGAGGTCTGAGCTCCGGTCTTGAGCAGGCATCCTAGAGCTGGGCTCGGGGACGTTGATAATTAGAATTTTTGGTGCCGGGAGTCGAGGTTCTGAACCTTGGCATCTTGGAGCTGGGCTCGAAGAGTTGGTGCCGAAAGACGTCTTCCTGAATTTTGATGCCGGAGAGCTGGGCTCGCCGGTTCCTTGGGGCTTCCCAGGACTTTGATGCCAAGGAGCCGGGCTCGCCGGTGCCTAGGGGCTTCCCAGGTATTTGATGCTGAGGAGCTGGGCTCATCGGTGCCTGGGGGATTCCCAGGTCTTTGATATTCCTGCAAGGTAAATAAACCATTGCACAGGAAAAGGACCTTTATTTCAAATGGAGGGAGAACTTACATTATTGATAGTATCTCCTAAGATTACAAGCATTCCATGTCCGGAGAAATCTGGCACCATCTATGTCCTCGAGATAGTAGGCCCCCTGTGAGAGGGCCTCGGCCACTTTGTATGGGCCTTCCCAGTTCGGCGAGAGTTTGCCGCATTCTCTGGGTTGAGACGCCTCAGCTCGGTGCAATACTAGGTCGCCAGGTCGGAAGGTCTTCAACTTCACTAGGGCGTTGTAATATCGGGTGACCCGTTGCCGGTACGCTGCCATCCGAAGCCTGGCTTTGTCCCTCATTTCTTCGAGGAGGTCCAGGTTAAGGAGGAGGTGCGCCGAGTTCCATGCTTTGTCATACTGCTATATGTGGAGCGTGGGTATGCCGAGCTAAACTGGAATCATTGCCTCCATGCTGAAGACGACGTTGAATGGCGTTTCACCCATTGCCGTTCTAGGCATTGTGTGGTAGGCCCACAGGATGCTCGAGAGCTCTTCCGTCCATCTGCCCTTCGCTCGATCCAGCCTGGTGAGGAGCCCTTGGAGGATGGTTATGTTGGTGACCTCAGCTTTTCCATTCGTCTGGGAATATGCATCCGAGGTGAACCGATGTTGGATCCCGTGCTCGACACAAAATCCTTCGAACTCCTTATTATTGAACTGTTTCTCATTGTCGGTAATGACGCAGTTGGGGAGTTCGAAAAGGCAAATGACTGACTTCTAGAAGAATTGTCGGATGTTGGCATCCATAATCCAGGCCAATGACTTGGCTTCAACCCATTTGGTGAAGTAGTCCACTGCTACCAGAAAAAACTTTCGCTACCCCGGCACCATGAGAAATTGCCCCAGAATTTCCATCCCCCACTGCGCGAAGTGCCAGGGTGATGACAGCTGAGAGATGAGCAGGGCCGATAGGCGCTGGACATTGGAATGACGTTGGTACTTGTCACATTTCTTGATGAAGTCAACAACGTCTTCCCTCATCATCTCCCAGAAGTATCCCTGTCGGAGTGCCTTGTGAGCTAGAGTTCTTCCTCCCACATGGTTCCCACAGAGGCCCTCATGTATCTCTTGGAGCACAGAGGTTGCCTCCATGGGTCTGAGGCACTTCAAGAGGGGGTAGGAATAGGATCGGCGATAGAGATTACCGTCCATTAAGACAAAATGGGTGGCCTTTCTTTTGATGAGGCCAGCTTCCCGGCGGTCCTTTGGTAAGAGGCCGTCCTAGATGTATTTGACATATTTGTCCATCCAGCTCGGCTCATGAGCCACTTGTTGTACCTCTTTAGGGCCCTCGTAGCTTAGACTCTCGAGGTACTCGATGCATGCATGCCCCAGGGATGAGTCCGGTAAGGTTGCAAGCCTCGACAGCGCATCTGCTCGAGCATTTTCTTCATGGGGAATGTGGGAAACGTGGAAGTAACAGAAGCCCACCATGCTTGCACGAACTTTTTCTTGGTACTTCACCATCTGGGGGTCTCGGGCCTTGTATTCCCCGGAGACTAGTCCAGCGACCAGTTGGGAGTCGGTGAAGACCCTCAAGTTCTGCACGCCCAGTTCGAGGGACATGCTTAGGCCCGCGAGGAGTGCTTCATACTCCGCCTGGTTGTTCATGGCAGGAAACTTGAAGCGGAGGGCACATTCCGTCACCACCCTGTCAGAATTGATGAGGATGAGGCCCACCCCGCTTCCACAGGAGTTGGAGGCTCCATCCACATGGAGGATCCAGGGGTCTTCCAGTGGTACGGGCTCAGCTTGGGTCTCTGGGACTGTCCGATATGGTTCCTCTGGGAGTCCCGTGCATTCGACCATGAAGTCGGCTAGGACTTGGGCCTTCTACGATGACCTCGGTCGGTAAGCAATATCAAACTCGCTCAGCATCAGGGATCATTTGGCCAGTCTCTTGGAGGTCTCGGGATGGGCTAGCATGGTCCTCAGCGGCTGATCAGTGACAACCGCATTGTGGTGCGCTTGGAAGTATGGCCTGAGGCATTTAGCAAACATGATAAGTGTAAAAATTAGTTTCTCAAAATGGGTATACCTGATCTTCGCGTCCAGGAGGATTTTGCAAGTGTAGTACACCAGCTTCTGGGACCCGTCCTAGTGTGTACAGATGAGGATCGAGCTGATGGCCACTAGAGTCATCGCCAGGTAGAGTAAGAGCTCCTCCCCTTCCTCCAGTCTGGATAGTAGAGGCAGGGAGGCCAGGAACTCTTTCAGCTCCTCAAAGGCTATCTTGCACTCTTCGGTCCAGGTGAAGTCATGCATTTAGCACAATGCCTTAAAGAAAGGGTGGTAGCGATCGGTCGACCATGAGATGAATCATCTTAAGGCTGCGATCCTCCATATCAGGCGTTGGACCGGCTTCTTGGATGTTGGGTGCTCCATGTCGAGGATCGCTCGGACCTTCTCCGGGTTTGCCTCGATGCCCCTTTGGGTGACCATGAACCGAGAAATTTCCCTACCGCCACATCGAAGGTGCACTTCATTGGATTGAGCTTCATTTGGTGCTTCCGGAGGCTGTGGAAGGCTTCGATGAGGTCGGCGATGTGGTCCGAGCTCGACTTGCTCATCACGAGCATGTCATCCACGTACACATGCATATTTCGGCCGATCTAGTCTTTGAAGACTTGTTGACCAGATGTTGGTACGTGTCTCCAGCATTCTTTAGGTCGAAGGGCATCATCCTGTAGCAGTATGTCACTCGGTCAGTGACGAAGGCAGTATGCTCCACGTCCTCTGGATGCATCCGGATTTGGTTGTATCTGGAGAATGCATCCATGAAGGAAAGCAACCTATGCCTCGATGTGGAGTCCACCAACTGGTCTATCCTCGAGAGTGGGAAGTTATCCTTCGGGCATGCTTTATTGAGGTCGGTGTAGTCCACACGGATCCTCCACTTGACATTATTCTTCTTTACCATCACCACATTTGCCAACCAGCTCAGGTAGTGCACTTCTCGAATGAAGCCAGCGGCCAGAAGTTTTTCAACTTCTTAATTGACGGGCCTTCTGCCTCTCAGGGGCGAAGCTCCTCTTCTTCTGCCGAACTGGTTTGCACCTCGGATTGACATTGAGCTTGTGGGTGATGACTTCAGGGGGTATGCCTGGCATGTCTGCCGCTGTCCAAGCAAACACATCTGCATTGGCCCGCAAGAATTCCAGCAATGGACCCTTCTCCTCCTCGGGCAGCTGAGCTCTGATCTGCATGGTCTTTGTCAGGTCAGGCCCTAGCTGGCAAGGAAGTAGGTGCTCGGCCGGGCTTCCTCTAGGGTCCTGGACCCACTGGTCGAGCTCGTCCGGCTCAAGAACCTCCTCGAGCACCTGGGTCCCGGGGAGGGTTTGGAAGTAGTGCTGCACCGGCTAGGGTGTACCCCTCATCTCTCCGATGCCTCATGGAGTTGGGAATTGCATGAGCAGTCTCTTGGTAGAGACCACAGCGTCGAGAAGGTTGAGCCCAGGTTGGCCCAAGATCACGTTGTAAGGCGAAGGGAGCCTAACAACCGTGGACGTCATCATGACGGTACCCTACCGAGGTGGTGTCCCAACAGTGACTGGGAGAGTGATCTCCCCCTCCACCCTCATGGAATCCCCAGTGAAACCAACGAGGAGTGTATGTACAAGCTTGAGTTGAGCAGAGGGAAGATTCATCCTGGAGAAAGCATCATAGAAAAGCACATCTGTGGAGCTTCCACTATCTACCATGATGCATTTTATAAGATGTTTTGCAATCGTCATCTCGACGACAACAGCATCATTATTTATATTTTTCACTCCATCTCCTAGTTTATTTATAAAGGGGAGTACAATCTCAGGGTTCCCTGCCCCCCGGGCCTTCTCGGAGGCACCCCCAGTCCCCCAGTGTATCATTCCTACCGGCTTCTCGGTAGGACAATTGTCGACCGCCGGGACTGGTGGAAGGGTGACTAGTACTTGAGATTCCAGCTGAGATCTGCCCCCCACATACCTTCTGAGGTAGCCTCTCTTGATGAGCTCCTCAATCTCCCATTTGAGGTTGCAGGCATTCCTCAGTGTCGTGGCTGTGGTCGTGATGGAAGCGACAGTACTTTGACTTGTCACAGGTGGCAGACGGCTTCAATGGCGATGGGCGCCTCAGGTAGGTCTCGCCCTAGATCTCCATGAGGATCTTCATCCTCGGGGCAAGAAGGGGAGTGAGATTCCTTTTAGGGACGGGAGTGCTCCTTGGCCCTGGTCCAAGACGGGAGCTCCGAGCTGGTGGCACCGGCTTCCATGCCCTGGGCACATCGACGGGCATGGGCCTCCTCGGTGGCTTCCCGTCGAGCTCTCGCCGAATATGATCCGCCTCGTCAACGTGGATGTACTTCTAAGCACGAATGAGGAGCTCGAAATAAGACTTTGGAGGCTTTTTGTCAAGTGAGTACGTCAAGCAGGAAGTCTTGAGTCCTCGCTTCAGGGCCATCATGGCGACCGACTCCTCCAAACAGTAGATCTCTAGGGTGGCAGCCTTGAAATGAGCCACGTAATCCCGCAGCGGCTCCTGATCCTATTGCCTGATGGAGAAAAGGCTGTCCGTCTCGCATGGCATCTTTCGACAGGCATCGAAATGAGCCACGAACTTCTGCCCCAGCTGGGCGAAGGAGTTGATGCTTTCTGGCTCGAGGCGGGAGAACCATACTTGAGCCGCATTCCGGAGAGTAGCAGGGAAGGCGATGCACAACAGAGCGTCGGCAGCCCCCTGGACCCTCATGAGGGCCCGCTAGCTTTCCAGGTGGTCCAGGGGGTCGGTGGTCTTGTTGTAGGGGTCGACCTGCGGCATGCAGAAATGATGGGGAATCGGCTCTGCCTGAATCTCCTGAGAGAACGGAGGACGGGCTTCATAGCCTGCTGGCTCAATAGTAGAGCCAGGCAAGTTGACGAATCGGTGAGATAGCTCCGCTAGCTTGCGGTCATGCTCCTCCAAGCGCTTCTCCACCCTGTGCCTAATGGCCTCATCCGTAGACCCCTCCGCTGAGAGGGGTGGGGAAGGTGATGCGGGTGCACGGTGCACACGACAAGGGGCCTTGCCCCTCCTACCCTGACGGGGTATGGATGCCCCCGGTCAAGGTACGGTGAGCAGCTTTCTTCGTCAGTGGACCCGGCCCGGCATCACTTCAAGGGAGTCTGGTGGGTACCCCGGGGATCTGTCATGGCCTACGGCTGTGAAGGCCTTCCATGGAAGGAACGCAGGCTATCGCGGGGTGCCGCGGCATGGGCCGCGGGGGTCTCCCGCTGCTGGTGTATAGCCAAAGACCGATGTTGGTGCTGAAGCTGGTGCACTGCTGCAGTGAGAGTATGGATCTACTGAGTGAGTGCAGTCAGCTGAACTTCCAGTGGAGGTGGTTGAACCAGGGTAGGCAACTCCGTCTCCAGATCGTGCAGGTTCCCATGAGAAAGGGATGCCTCCGCATGGCCGGGAGAGACTCCCCTTGCCCGAGTGATCACCATCCTTCCGATGGATTGCTTGAACAGGGATTGGACTACATCACAAGTGGTTTAATATATCCGTGCCCCTACCTAGCACACCAATCTGTTGCCGCCAAGATCATTGTGGACCGTAGCTGCGGATGGAGTCGGGCATCGCGCGTCTTCCCGCTTAGGAATGCCTTTGGCACCTCGGGACCTGCAAAGAAGCAATGTCAGTGACCCAGGCTGGGGATTTCGGCGGGGGCACTCCGACGGTCAAGTCAGTGACGATCTAGGGGAATAGATCCTCCTGGTCGAGCCCCTCTGGATGAGCTCCATGCTAGGAGGAGTGAATATAGTATGAGTGACAGATGAGGATGAGCTGGGCGTGGTGTTGGCCGAGGTAGTCTTGCCCTCCTCTCTGGCCTTCATCCCTTGTGTTGCTCTGGTTCCTCCGGTGTTCTTGAATTGAAAAGTATGCTATGGATGTTGTGATACTGGATCAGATGTAGATACCTCTTTTGCTTACTCTGGCAAGATTTTCTACCTTGGTTTGCTTTGGGATCTCCTCCCACTGTCGTGTACGGTAAGGTACCGTGATGTATACGGGACGTATCTCCTATTTTGACAGTTGAGGAAGCTTCCATATGTTTCTGACATTCCTTCTGCCTGTCCCCCTCATGGGAGCCTGACAAGGCCTCGATCGATGGGCCGCCAGTCTTGGGACTCGTGCTCTCCGGTAGTGTCTTTTCTCTGGTTATATGCTGGATCGACAGAGGGCATGGCACCTTGATATGAGCTTTCCTTCCTTTATGGAGTGAGTGACGACAGTGGGCATTGATCGTGGCATGGTTGGTGTTGTCATACGGCCCTCGGGAGTATCGTCACTATCATCGGAGGGGAGGCATGGCTCCCTTGGTAGCTGGCGCATTGGTTTGAACTGAAGGCCGAGCTGGAAGGGTAGGGCTCGACTCAGTGGACTCGCCTCGGTGCTGCTCGACTGCGGAGGGGTGTCTCATGGCAGAGGAGGCTGAGCTCGACTCCTGACCTTGGGGCCCGGCTTCATGAGAGCTCTGCACCGGGGTGCCGCCCAGCCCATGGGACCTGAGCTTGGAGGGGTGCCTAATGGTGGAGGTGGCTAAGCTCGACTCCTGACCACGGGGCCCGATCCCGAGGGGTCTGCCTTGGGTGGGGACTTGGACTCGGCTTCGGCCTAGGTGTTCCAGGCTTACAGGAATGGACCTGACGGAGGACAGACTTGGCTTCGTCAGGCGGAGGTGTTGCTTTAAGGGAGCTCAGTCCGACGAGGGTGCTCGTGTTGAAAGCTTGTCGTGGCATCTGATGGGGGCTCCACGTTAGCTACCTGGTGCCACGTCAGCTATCTCATGCCACATCAGCGATTTGGCCCCATCAGATCCTATCATCAAATTCCTAAATGAGGTTGTACTACCAGAAGACGAGGCAGAGGCCAAGAAAATCTGCTAGATGGCATCCCAGTATGTCATCTTAGACGGGACCCTCTATAAGAGATCATTCTCTCAACCACTGCTAAAATGCTTGGGATCGATAGATGCGAATTATGCCCTGAGAGAGGTCCATGAGGGCATATGCGGTGATCACTTGGGAGGTAGGTCTCTGGCATATAAGATCGTTCGACAAGGGTATTACTGCCTCTCAATCTAGAAGGATTCGGTTGACTTTGTACGAAGGTGTGACCAGTGCCAGAGGTAAGCCAATGTTCAGAGATAGCCTGCAAGTCACCTGACCTAACTGGCAGCCCCATGGCCTTTTGCCTAGTGTGGAATGGACATCCTTGGCCCATTCTCGCCAGCATCAGGGCAAAGAAAGTTCCTTCTTGTGGCCATCGACTACTTTACAAAGTGGTTAGAAGCCGAACCATTGGCCTAGATAACGGAGGGCAAGGTGGAGAATTTTGTAAAAAATTCCATCATATTCCGGTTCGGCATCCCACGTGTCATAATCACGGACAATGGGAGATAGTTCGACAATCCAAAGTTCAAGGACTTCTACGCTCGGTATCATGTTCAGCATCGGCTGACCTCCGTTGCCCACCCCCAGTCCAACGGAGAAGCCGAAGCCACTAATCAGACCATTCTCCATGGTCTGAAGACAAGGTTGAACACCGCCAAAGGGCTTTGGGCCGAAGAGTTGACCTCCGTTCTTTGGGCATACCGAACTATCCCAAGAATGGCCACCGGCGAGTCTCCGTTCAACCTGGCATACGGTACCGAAGCTGTATTACTTATTAAAGTCTCTTTACAGTCCCTGAGGATTGACAACTACGAAGAGCCTGGGAACTCCGATCATAGAAGGATCGACCTGGATCTGCTGCCAAGCACCAGACTTCAGGCCCAGATAAGAATGGCGGTGTACCAACATAAGGTCACCAAATACTATAACTCAAGAGTGAAGGAGCAAACTTTCTGCATAGGGGACATGGTATTACGAAGGATGGAAGTATCCAGGCCAGCAGAACAGGGTAAACTCTCCCTCAACTAGGAAGGTCCATATCAAGTCGAAGAAGTTATTCGACCAGGAGCATATCGACTCAAGACCCTGGATGGGAAGACTCTGTCCTGGCCATGGAATGAACAAAACCTTCGCAAGTATTATCAATAAATGAGTTCCTAAATTTCCTATAAAAAATTGCTCAATCCTACTCAACTCAGAATGGCTTGTTGCATCGACTGAACGACAACAGCCTAAGCAGCCCGATCTGAAAAATCAGTTAACTGCACAAAGGAGAGTCTGATCTACTCACCTTATCGGTATGCCCGACGAGCGCAACGGATGGCCCAGTCAGGCCACCAAGAAGATAAAAGGCGCAGGGATGGTTTTTGTAACCACCCTATGGTAAATCCGAAGACGCACTAGGGCAGGCCTGAACAGCCTACCTTGATCATGACAGAAGTGCACAGGGATGGTGTAAACACCCTACCCTATGGTAAATCCAAAAATGTTCCTAAAAGGACCACTATCATCCTTTCTGTCGACAACAGACATTCCAAGAACGGTCCAATTGACCTCACTTCTTCCCTTAGACCAAAAATGGTCCGAGGAATTTACATTCCAGACAAAACATGATATAACATATCGCAAGAAACACATAGGAAGAGGTAAGAGAAAGATATTTCATTTCATTTTTTGATTTTTACAAAAAAAAAGAAAGAAGAAACTCTCATAAAGAGAGAACAAAAAAAGAGACTCTCAAAAAGAGAGACCAAAAAAAAAAAGAGGTAGTAGCAGAGAGATTGTGGGAAATTTTTCAAAAACCTCCAACCGAATTTTTTCCGTACCGGTGGGGGGAGATCTGAAGGGACGACGAAGGGGCCCCAGGGTTCCCATCTGAACCAGAATCTGACCCCTCATCGAAGTTGGAATCAAATTCATGCCCGGGAAAGGGAACGGAGGGCTTGATGTTGTCCAGGCCCATCAAGTCATAGAACATGAAGGCCTTCCTCCTGTACTCCCGGAACCCTTGATCGAAGGAGTCCAGAGCTGCCTCGGTGACCTCCTCCTTGATGGCAGCAGACACCCTAAAGTTCGAGATGGCATTCACCGCCTCCTTCTTGGCCTCCTCCACCTTCACGACTGCCACCGTGACTTGGGACCTGGCCTCCAACAGGCAAACCTTCTTCTCCAGACGATCCACGAGAGGCTCATCGTCAACCCCCGACTCGAAGAACTCCGGACTCCTCTTCCTCTTTGGGTCAACAGCCCTTCTGTTCACATCCCGACGAAGCTCGGAAGCGCTGAACCTCATTTCCAATTGGAAGAAGGAGTCTACGAGAGTAGTAGTCCTTGACAGCAGAAGGCAAGGTCCTATTTATAGAGACCCTGCACCCATGACCGACTCCGGGGAGGCATTCTCCACGTCTTTTCCCAACCGTATCAGAGAGCGCCATGTGTCCAAGCGACGCTTCGAGAACCAGAAGGCCACTCGGGGGTCATTCCTAGGACAACAACTGCTGGTGCTTCGAATCCGGGGAAATCCCCATCGTGCGACGATAACATTAATGGCTCCTTTTTGGAAAAAGGAGACCTGGCGGCACACAAGGTGCGAGAAATCATGACTGTACGAGTATCGATACACTGCATGGATAACGAGAAACATGATCAAACTTCCCTAATCACCGCATGATGGGGAGTTAATGCCTGTCTACCCCAATGGATAGATTTAGTATCAAATGGAGGGTGACACCAGCTTAATCAATTATAGACGGTCTTCGGCAATGGAGTTCTAACCTATTCCGGAGTTCATCTTCATCAACTACCAATCAAATGGCCTTCGGCCACGACCGTTCGACCAAGCCAAAGAAGAGCAAGTGAAACTTGTTCAGGCTATGACTAAAAACATAATACAGCATATGCAAGAGGAGAAGAAGCCACTTTAAAATTTGGAAAAGTTATCATGCAAAAGCCGTTGACAGTCCAAAAAAGGAAAGGAAGAAAATGCATCTAAAGCTACTCGGATTATTCAACATCAACAGGAGGAGACCCAACACCACATGACTGAAGCAACTTGTCAACCTATGCAGAAAGGATCTCGTCAATTTGGGCCGGGGCCGGAGAACCTTCAGCTTGGACTCCCCCAGCCTGAACCTTCTCCTGTACCGGAATCGGAGTTGGGGTCGCCTCCAGATCTTCGACTGATGTAAAGGCCTCCTCACCTGGGCATGGCGCCTCTTCTGTCTCTACTGTGGCTTCGGCCTCCTCTTCCTTCTCCTCCTCTTCTTCGGCTATGTCAAAGGGAGGGATGCCAGAAAGATCAAGGTGGGGGAAGGCCTCCCTTACCTTGGAAAGTCCATCATTAAAGCCATGCTGGTAGCCATACAAAGATGCTTTATTCATTCCCTCTTGGAATTGTGAAGACTTCTTGAAGTATGCTACAACATCGTCCACCCGCTTTCTCAGGGATACGGACTCTCTCTTGGCCGCTTCAGACTCCAGAATCACCTCTTCGGCCCTCCTAGTAGCCTCCTCCGCTGCCTTGGTCAAACTCTCTATCTTCTCCTGATTCTCCCTGGCAGCTTACTCCAAGAAGTCAATTTGTTTCCTGCTTTTCCTCCACCCTGCCCCTTGCTCCGCTATTGTTAGATGGGCATTCTTTAATTCACCCTTCAAGTCATGAACCTCGTCATTCACCCGGAAAAGGCGGTCCTCCATAGACTGTCTCAACTCTTCGGCTACTTCTTTTGCAGCCCTGGCAGTATGGAGCTCCTCCTTGTGGCCATGGATGAAGCCGTCAACATTTTCCAGGCCCTCCTCCATAAAGGTAAGGACATTGACCAACTGCATCAAAAACATGGAGTCATGGATTGAATAATGGTGCGGGCACCAGACTCAGAAGAAGACTTCAGAGCTCCATCTGGATCTCTGATTAACCTTGCCCGAATAATTAGGGTTTTTTGGTTTTTAATAAGAGTTGACTAGATCAACTTAATTTAGCTTGAGTCTACATTACTTGCATTTTATTTGTTGAGTCATGTTGACTCAGTAGTGGACTAGGGTTTCAAAATGGGATGTTACACTTTCTTCCAAGACCAGGCAAGTGGACACCACACTCCCAGCCACACTCCCAGTCCAGGGGGTGCCATATCCACATCCAGCAGCTTTTGGTCCCCACTCCACAGATGGCAACCTCCTTCTCTCATGCGCTAGATAAGGAGAAGTCCACCAAGAGACCACCAATCAAGGGGTGGCCAAGACTTTCCCAAGGAAATCCAAGCAAAGAAGGGAAGAAATTTCTCTTGGAAGAGCATATCAAGGGGCGCCCATTACCTGCCAAAAAACCTAAAACAAAGATGGGAAGGGCCTTGACTTAGGGAGGAAGAAAAGGAGGAGTCCAAAAGAGTTCATCCAGGGAAGGAAGAAAATTTTTCTTAAAAAATCCAAGCAAGGTGGCGCCATCTACCTGCCATTTATAACCCAAATCCTAATTTTTGGTATTTTGGCCGACCATATGTAAGGGATTTGCCCTAATTTGGAGATCCCCTCCTTTAGTCCCACATGGGAAAATATGAAACCCTTCTCCCTTGTAAAGCATTATAAATTAAACCCCTCTTGTAAGTTGAAATAAATCAGATGAATGAAACCAAATTATTTTTGTGAGCAAACTTTGTGTTTTCTCTCTTCCGCACTTGCATCCAGGTGTTGAGCTCCGTGAGGGAGTAAATCCGGGTTCCCCAGGAACCTTGAGGAGGTTTGAGATCTCCAAAACCCAAACCCTAGGTTAGCCACCCCACTCCCAAAACCTAGCCGCCCATCACCCTTTTCTTTCCACTAAGCCCTAGCATATTCCACCTCCCACGGCCTCTCTCCCCAAGTCCAGGCCGACCACCAGCATCCAGCTACAGTCCGGGTACTTCAGATCCAAAGCTCTTTCCCGTGGAAGTTGAATCAGCCTTCAAGAGAATCCGGATCTCTGCGACATCAACCTTCAAGTTCTTCGAACTGGTAAATCCTTCCCTGAGTCTCTGAATCCCTCACTTGTTTTTCTTCTTCCTAGATCTTGAGTCCAGGAGAAGCCGACCAAACCACAAGACTAGTATTGGAGGATCCATTACGAAGATAGCCGAATCCGAGGATCCAACAATCTGATCGAGAGAGTTCTTTCACCCAAATTCTGAGAAGATCACTGTCTGGTTGGTAAACCATCTCTCCTCTCTATTTCTATTCTGTTGAAAGTTCAGAGCGAAACCCTAGGTCTGGGAGTTTCTCAACCCCCAGCGATCCGTTACTTCTGAACTACTTTGATAATTTAGTTTCTTCTAAATTGTGCTTTCAATCCTTACCTAGTTTCCTTCAACTTAGTTTAGCTTTACTTTGAGTCAAAGCCAATTTCTGAAATATAAAAAAAAAAAAAAAAAAAATTAATCCTAAATTTACTTCCGCATACGCTTCTTTGTTCTTTGTTCTGCATCATTTTTGGTATCAGAGCTTCCGTTCTGCATCATTTTTGGTATCAGAGCCCTGTCTAGGGTTTCTGTTTGATTGCCTGTTTGAGTCCCTCTCTTTTTACTTTGTCTGGTCGAAGTAGACTCCCCAGGACGTCCGGTCCTAGGAACGAAGCGAGGTGCAGACCTCCTCTTCCCATTCCACGGGGTGTTCCTAGGGCGTGTAGGGGATCCGTTGGGTTACAACTTCGTAGTAGAAATTGTAAACGGGGAAGTGCTCTGTTTTCAGCCCGTAATTGCCCTGTTGCAGGAATTATTTCTCACTGCAGGTAACTCTAAATTCAGTGATTTTTATTTTTCTGAAACCAGTATAATTGAAACTAATTTGCATAATTTTCTCACGATTTATTGGTTTCCGTGCAATTTCTGAGAATTAAATTACTGCAACTCTATTTTTGTGTTCTGCAATCCATTTATTTTGAGTGTTCATCTCTTAATTCAACTTAAGGGCATTTGAGCATCTAAGATAAGGGGAGGAGTTGATAACCTCTCCTTAGCCCAAAACCACCATCCCTTCATTCGAACCTAAGCCTTTAATCTAAAATTGATTAGACCTAATTTGCCCTAGTGGGCTAGGGACATCAACAAGTCGGGTCAAGGCTAGTGTTGAGTCAGTTTGTCTGGTTACTCTGTGTGTACTTTGTACTCAGTGTCTAGAACGGTGGTTCAGGGATTCCATCCCGAAGGGCTTGTGTGCTGGTCCGCCTACCTGGCCAATCTCTGATTGGTGTCTAGGATTGGCATTCAGGGACCTAACACTCCCCTTACACCTGCCTGGCTGAGTCCTGAGTTACTACAGGCTAGCTTGCCACTCTGATTGGGCATCTAGTTTGGGCTCTAGGTCTAGTTAGCCAGTAGTCGCTTTAGTCTAGTCACATTCTGTGTGCTTGCTTGCATCATCATGTCTACCCGGAATGGAGTACCCTACCAAACTAGTCAAACCCAACTAGATTTAGAGGCCATGGTTAGAAATCTTACCGAAAGTATGATCAAATTGAGTCAGGACATGAATGAGTGTTTTTCCCAATTTAGGGATCGAGTCCAAGTACTTGAGAAACGTAGACATCAAAATTGGACCCCTGATCCAAAATTTAATAGGCCCCAACCTCACCCATGTCAGGAGCCTAGGAGGACCTTATACCATGATCCCGAGCATAACCTTAGGAAGCCTAACCATGATATCTATAGTGTGGATCGTGTCTATGAGAGGTCCTTACAATATTCTAGACCAGTCACTCAACAACCCAAGTCTTCTAGATCAAACCATTTAGATCCACACCCATGCCCAAGTAAGGTCTCTACTAGCTTGAAACCCAGTGTGACCTAAGTTCCTATATCTCAAGAATGTTTGTTTTGTAGAGAAAGAGGCCATAAATCTAGTCAGTGCCCATGCATAGGACTGGCTTGTGCACAGCTAAGTGGTAAGAATCCTAAGGATGACATTAATGAGGGAGAACCCAAGCCTACCAATGAGGAAGAAAGGTTTGGTATGACAAGTCTAGAATCAGTTGACCCGATTACCACTGACTTGAAACCCATTGAAGATGGCATCGAGGAAGTATATGATGCTGGCTTGAGTCTAGTTGATGAATATGAGGGGGAAGAACTTGAAGAATGTGACATCGATACTATTGGTTCCTTACCTGAGGAGACCTTGGAGAGCAACCAAGTGGTAGGACCTAGTTCAGAAATTCAAGAGATTTGTGAGAATCAGGTTCCTTTAGTCAAATACCCCCAGGAAGAACTCATAGTGTTAGCCCGAGCTATCAGTTCGTACCCTCTAATGACAGTCATTTTCCAAGTACCAATTGAAGATCTTTTCACTGAACTGTTTAAGTTTGCCCACCCTATGGTAGATCCTCTCCTTAGGATGACTGAATCAAGCCTCTTACAATTGGACCTTGTCCCATGCCCAGCCACTAAGGTCTCTCCCGTAATCTCAGTTGGACATCCTTTTCTTGAGCAGATTGATTCACCCAGTCCTGTAGAAGTCCTCCTTATGGCCCCAGACCCCTTCCTTCGCATGACTAACCTACCCTTCTATAGAGTATACCTTTCCGCACCCATAGGTCAAATTTCAAGTCTTGAGGTCATCATCCATAGGCCCTTCCATGAATCATTCTCTAATCTAGTTCTTGAGAAAGTGGATCATTATTTGCTTAGAGAACAAACCTTAACTATTGCAATCACATGTCCTAGGCTACTCCCCGAACCATCTCTTGATCCATTCCTAGGAGTAGCAAACTTTCCCTTTCGTAAGGATGACCAGTTGACACTCATAGATCACCATTCAAACCTTCAGGTCACCACCTTTAGTCAACAGGTAATTCAAGACCCCACCTCATATTTCCTCCCTTTCTCTAGGACTTCCAATGCTTCTTATACCATCCAAGTATACTTTGTCAAAGTCTTTAGAGTGAATCACATGTCAGAATCTATTGGGTTTGTCACCTACTTCTGGAAGACCTTATGGAACCTACTAGGCACCCATGATAAGTTTTCATGCTCTGCATGCCATCCTCCGACCCAAGGTCAAACCCAGAGAGCCATAGTTTGTTAGGTTTAGACCTAGGGTTCCTTTGAATAAAAGTCCATTCTTTAGGAATGCATCGTCAGGCGAGTTTAGGACATTGTCTTAGATTTTGATTGAGTGAGAATACCAGGAATTGGGATTTGTATTTACCCAGGGCTGAATTTGCATATAATGACTCGGTCAATAGGTCTACGGGTAAAAGTCCATTTGAAATTGTGCATGGTTACAAACCCCACACACCTCTTGACCTAGCTCCTTTACCAGTCCACACACGGGTCTCCGAGTCTGCCGAAGTTTTTGCACAGCATATAAAAGACTTGCATAAAGAAATTCAAGCCAAAATAAATTTAAGTAACGAAACTTATAAGAAATTGGCTGATTCTCAAAGGCGAGTCAAAACTTTTGACGAAGGAGACTATGTAATGATTAGGTTAACGCCTGAACGGTTTCCTCCTGGAACCATTAGAAAGTTACATGCTAGGGGAGCTGGACCATTTAGAGTGGTAAAGAGAGTAGGATCCAATGCCTATGTGCTCGAGTTGCCTCCAGAACTAGGCATTAGCTCCACTTTCAACATTACAGACCTAGTAGAGTATAGGGAGCCAGCTGTGATTCCCAGTGAGGCTTTTGAACCTAATCCTACTCTTGAGAGTGAACCTGACCCTGTGTGTCCACCAACAAATTGGCCTGTGAGGAAAGAGCAGATTGAAAAGATCCTGGATGATCAGGTTATCTCTACTCGTAATCGAGGATACCAAAGATACCTGGTCCGCTGGCTAGGAAGGCCAGATTCTGATGACTCTTGGATCTCCCGAGAAGAGTTACAAGAGCTGGACCCAGACCTCTTGGAAGGATACCAGAGCCAACTTGATCCATACTCGACAGGGTCGAGTTCCTCCCACCCTGGGAGAATTGGTGCGGGCACCAGACTCAGAAGAAGATTTCAGAGCTCCATCTGGATCTCTGATTAACCTTGCCCGAAGAATTAGGGTTTTTTGGTTTTTAATAAGAGTTGACTAGATCAACTTAATTTAGCTTGAGTCTACATTACTTGCATTTTATTTTGTTGAGTCATGTTGACTCAGTAGTGGACTAGGGTTTCAAAATGGGATGTTACACTTTCTTCCAAGACCAGGCAAGTGGACACCACACTCCCAGCCACACTCCCAGTCCAGGGGGCACCATATCCACATCCAGCAGCTTTTGGTCCCCACTCCACAGATGGCAACCTCCTTCTCTCATGCGCCAGATAAGGAGAAGTCCACCAAGAGACAACCAATCAAGGGGGCGGCCAAGACTTTCCCAAGAAAATCCAAGCAAAGAAGGGAAGAAATTTCTCTTGGAAGAGCATATCAAGGGGCGCCCATTACCTGCCAAAAAAACCTAAAACAAAGATGGGAAGGGCCTTGACTTAGGGAGGAAGAAAAGGAGGAGTCCAAAAGAGTTCATCCAGGGAAGGAAGAAATTTTTCTTAAAAAATCCAAGCAAGGTGGCGCCATCTACCTGCCATTTATAACCCAAATCCTAATTTTTGGTATTTTGGCCGACCATATGTAAGGGATTTGCCCTAATTTGGAGATCCCCTCCTTTAGTCCCACATGGGAAAATATGAAACCCTTCTCCCTTGTAAAGCATTATAAATTAAACCCCTCTTGTAAGTTGAAATAAATCAGATGAATGAAACCAAATTTTTTTTGTGAGCAAACTTTGTATTTTCTCTCTTCCGCACTTGCATCCAGGTGTTGAGCTCCGTGAGGGAGTAAATCCGGGTTCCCCAGGAACCTTGAGGAGGTGTGAGATCTCCAAAACCCAAACCCTAGGTTAGCCACCCCACTCCCAAAACCTAGCCGCCCATCACCCTTTTCTTTCCACTAAGCCCTAGCATATTCCACCTCCCACGGCCTCTCTCCCCAAGTCCAGGCCGACCACCAGCATCCAGCTACAGTCCGGGTACTTCAGATCCAAAGCTCTTTCCCGTGGAAGTTGAATCAGCCTTCAAGAGAATCCGGATCTCAGCGATATCAACCTTCAAGTTCTTCGAACTGGTAAATCCTTCCCTGAGTCTCTGAATCCCTCACTTGTTTTTCTTCTTCCTAGATCTTGAGTCCAGGAGAAGCCGACCAAACCACAAGACTAGTATTGGAGGATCCATTACGAAGATAGCCGAATCCGAGGATCCAACAATCTGCTCGAGAGAGTTCTTCCACCCAAATTCTGAGAAGATCACTGTCTGGTTGGTAAACCATCTCTCCTCTCTATTTCTGTTCTGTTGAAAGTTCAGAGCGAAACCCTAGGTCTGGGAGTTTCTCAACCCCCAGCGATCCGTTACTTCTGAACTACTCTGATAATTTAGTTTCTTCTAAATTGTGCTTTCAATCCTTACCTAGTTTCCTTCAACTTAGTTTAGCTTTACTTTGAGTCAAAGCCAATTTCTGAAATATATAAAAAAAAAAAACAAATTAATCCTAAATTTACTTCCGCATATGCTTCTTTGTTCTTTGTTCTGCATCATTTTTGGTATCAGAGCTTCCGTTCTGCATCAAATAATTCTCAAAACAAAGGAGATGGTAAGGACCATACCTGTTGCAGGGTGGAGAAGGCAGAATCGAAAACCTTGGAAAGGTTCTGATTTCGAAGAATTGCCAAGTTATGAGGTAGCAGCGTGCTCTTCAGCGCCTGCCTAGCTACGCGGTGACCAGCAGTCCCCCCATAGGTGAAAGCTCCGAAGAGTTCGCCAAACGGCTTCTAGCTGGGGAAGCCCCACGAACAAACTCTCCCTCGACTTGCCGTGCTTTGCCCCTATCAACTGCAGGGGGGCAAAATGGTGGCACATCCACCGCCTGAGGCAGATTCCCCGTTGTGTGAACCGGGAAAGTAGCCACCGATGGAGTTTCGACTAGACAAGGTCTCAACGGGGCCCCTTCCATGGGTTCCATATCTTCCCCTAAGGTTCCCCGGGTTGACGAAGTGCTCCGGTCCCCCTCAGGACCGTCCCTTCGAGCCTTCTTCCAAACTGCCGAACTTGTGAGAGGGGCTTATGCAACCCTCTTCTTAGAAGTCTGACGGAGCCAGCTCACATCGGGCTTCATTTTGCTACCTACAAGCAGAAAAACTCCTTTCAGTAGACTGAGCTACAACAAGAGTGTTATTAAATGGTCCATTCAACGGCATTGAAGTCCCTGTGATGCTGAAATGTCCTGCAACTAAAAACAGGGAAAGAAAAGGCAGCAACAAGAGCAACAGCAATGGAGGTTGAATTGGCTCCCAGGTGCTCAAGCAAACACCCTCTAGAGGAGGGACATGCCAGGGGCTCCTCTGATCCGGCTTCTCGTGCGATGCTAGTCACCGGAAAGCCTTGAAATGGCGGGAGGGAAGAAGGAAGAACAGAATGCTCTGTTCTCAGGTTTGTTTTCTCCAAAACAAAGAGACCTTCCACCAAATGAGCACCAATAGAACAGGGAATCAAAGAAGGTCTTTCTCTTCCAATCTCTCACAAGAACTCAAGCTCTAAACCATCGGTTGAAGTTCTTAAAAGAAGAACAAGCATCAAAGTTTTTCAGCCCCTTAGAAAATTTCAGTGCCCAGAAATTTACATCGCCTAGGATTTTTATCCCCGGTGTAAACCATCAAAACGTTGATTTTGGCAGAAGGGACGAGCTGGGAAAATGAGAGGTCAGCAGGTTTCAGGATGAATCAAATTCATCATCAATAACACAATAAAGGGCCTTCAATTGGTGGTTAATTTCAGCCAAAACAAAGAGAAAACGGGAGAGAAAAAGACTCTTAAAATCCCTGTTCGCCCAAGCCAAATAACCGTGTACATGGGTCCAATCCGGTTCATAACTGGTTAAAAAAAAATTCCAAACTGGTACAAAATAAAATTAGATCAAAATCTAATTTACAGATAGCCTGGACAAGTCCCGGTCACCCAGAAACAATTCTCGGTAGATCCGAATAAATTTTGATCGACCCAAAACCCGAGTCAATCCAATGAGTGCTCAATGGGATCACCATCCCGGACCAAGAAACCGTAGTATCTGTCTGGCTGACGTGGTACTCTACCGAATCTCCTAATAATGGGTTATAGATGTGATCCAATCATAGCCGATTCAATAATGTCCTTAGAGTGTGCAGGTTCTTCTACTGGCTGAACTTCACCAAGTTCAATCTTAGAGGCTACAGTCTTTTCTTCAAGAAACTCCTTTTCCAAAAAGATAGTCCTAAGAGCGACGAACACTTTCTGTTCATCCTCCAAGTAGAAGAAATACCCTTTGGTTTCCTTAGGATAACTAATAAACAGGCACTGATCAGACCTAGGACCAAGTTTTTCTGAGTCTAAATACTTTACATATGCCGGACAACCCTAAACTCGAAGGTGTGAGATTGAGGGCTTACATCCAGTCCACATATCATATGGAGTAGAGATAATAGACTTACTCAGAACGTTATTTAACAAGTGACAAGCTATCTCAAGTGCATATCCCCAAAAGGATAGTGGTAGAATTGCAAAGCCCATCATGGATCGAAGCATGTCTAGCAAGGTTCGATTCTTCCTTTCGGACACACCATTCAACTGTGGTGTTCCCGGAGGAGTCCATTGAGAGAGAGTCCCATTCTCCTCAAGGTATGTCACAAACTCACTAGATAGGTATTTACCGTCTTGATCAGATCGAAAGATTTTAATACTTTTTCCAGTTTGTTTTTCTACTTCATTATGATATCGTTTGAACATTTCAAACGACTCAGATTTATGTCTCATCAAAAAGACATAACCGAACCTCGAAAGGTCGTTTGTAAATGTAATGAAATATTTGTATCCACCTCTGGTACTAACTGTCATGGGTCCGCATACATCAGTATGTATGAGACTCAGAAGTTCTGTAGCTCATTCACCTTTTCCAGTAAAAGGTGACTTTGTCATTTTACCAAGTAAACAAGATTCACAAGTAGGCAGTGATTCAGAATCACTGACCTTGAGGAGACCTCCTCACAACTTGTTTATCCTATTCTGGTTTACATGACCTAGCCTACAGTGCCAAAGATATAGATCACTGACATTTTCTAACCTTGGGCCTTTGCTAGATGTGTACATTACACTAACAGGCCATGATAATACATAAATGCCATTATTTAACTTAGCTTTCATTATCACAGAGTTATTCAAAATAACCTGGCAAAAATCTCCTTTTACTGATAGTTCAAAACCATAATTGGCCAAAAGGCCTACAAAGATTATGCACATAATGAAACTAGTACAGTAATGATAGTCGACTAACTCGATAGTACAAGACTCAAAGACAAGACTCAGAACTTCGATCGCTAGTGCTGGAACACGATTTCCATTCTCGATGCTCAGAAATTGTTCCCCATCCTCGAATCTCCTGCTAATATGCAGTCCTTGTAACGAATTACAGACAAGAATAGGACTACAGGTATCCAATACCCAGTTAATAGTATCACAAATAGAGAAATTACAAGGTTTTATCCAGCACTATGCTACTTTCCCTTCCTTGGCCTGTTCGGATCTAAGGATGCATGGTAAAGAGGACAGTTCCTCTTCCAGTGTCCTTGCTTCTTGCAGTAGCACTCTGCAATAGACTGGTCAGCTTTCACTTTCCTGGTCTAACTCGGGCCAGAAGCATTCAGCACCTTCTTTCCCTTTCTTTTATTCTTCCCTTTTTTAAAGGGACGACAACCTCTAGAACCTCCCACTAAATTTACCACCCCCTTGTTCAGTTGGTGGTCTTTCATGAAAATCTGCAGCAATCCCATCAAACCATGGTAATTGACTGCAGGCATGTTCATTCTATAATGATCAAGAAAGCCAAGATAGGAGGAGGGCAGAGAATTCAAGATCGCATCCTTGCCGAGCTGCTCGTGCAAGGGACATCCGAGCTTGCCCAATTTTTCTATCAGCTCGATCATGTACAATACATGATCAGTGATAGAACCACCATTCAGCATCTTGGTATTGTAGATGGAACAAGATACTTTGTACCGCTCTACATCGTCCGGTGTGCCGAAAGATTCCTTCAACTTTTGAAGAATCTCATATAGTTGGGCCTCCTCGAACTTGTGACTGAACTCGTCGTTCATTGCCACTAGCATAATGCATCGGACAGTAGTTCGTTCAGAAACCCACTTCTGATAAGTGTCCTGACTGAACTCTGAGCATCAGCAGAGGGAATTTTAGGTGCTGGATCCGTTATCACATAAAGGATCCGTTCATGCTCCAGGACAATCCTCAACTTTCAAAACCAACTATCGAAGTTGTGACCCTTCAACTTCTCATTATCGAGAAGTGACCGGAATGAATGATTTGAAGACATATGAAAGAAAAAACAAGACCATATTAGAGTATGAATTAATTAATTAACCAAAAAACTTGGACTTTAGTCTAAAGGTCTCTCCCACTAATTTTTCAGATTGGGAGCCTCTAACTCCAATCCGTGAAATCGCTATTTCAAAGTGGGTACTGAAATCTAATAGACCACGTATAAGCCCGACTATGGCCAGCTCACCCATATGCACCTAAAGGTAGGTTCACTAACCAATTGCTTCCCTAAGCAACTTCCAGTATGTTATTTTGCCCCAGAGAGCACCCCAATCGGCCTAGGGGCCTCCTATTATGGGTCTCCGGTTAGGTCCAACCATTAACATGATAAATCCAATACTTCCAGCCAACGAATGACCAAGCATGACTATGGCCGGCTCACCTGATCACTGTCAAGAAGGTTGCACCGAACAATCATCCATGAGAGAGCAGTTCCAGTAACCAGATGCACACCCGTTCTATGGAACTACCGATGAACACCAAGTTAAAGGACATATTACTAACTCACTTAATGGGAGGCTAAGACACCATCAACTCTTTAATTTAGTCTTTTTCAGGACATAATAATTTTAGAGGATTTTAGGTTATGATAGAAGTATAAGACAAGAACATGGATCATCCTCCCACTGAACAAATCAGTTTTCAGGAGGGTTGAACCAATTCAACAATTAATCCATGGGCACTTACTGATCAGTCAGACTGATTAACCTGAATGACATGGGTTAACTCGAGTCAATGAGCTTTTCTAATCAGTTCTGGTTGACACGACTAGCCAGGTAGGTGAGATCATGGGTGAGTATCCGCCATTAACCATCTTTCCTAGACACCAACCAAGTTGGCCAGGAAAGAGGTAGCCTCATACAACCATGATCACAAATGCCAAACCAACCTCAACACCAACCAGTTTACCAGACTCGATCAGATTAGCATAAAAACTTGGGCTTCCATGGAGCCACTAATTAGATCCATTTTAGATGAATGGACTAAACATCTAACTATTAGATAGTTCTAAAAGAAGGACCTTAATCAACTTTTGATTAGTCTTCTTATTATCCAGTTCAACTAAACATAGGTCTAACCCAAGTTGTGGACCCAATTAGATAGCTAACCCAATTAACCCAATTGGCTTATTTAAATGACATTAGGTTTCATAAACCCTACGAAAACTTGCCATTTAATTAATCATACAGTTCAAAATTGTTTGAATATAAGCCAAAATTTTTTAATTAAAACAATTTTAATTAAAATATGTAAAACTCCTTTTACATATAAAATCATGCATCATATCTAGATTTATGCTTTTATAAATATTACATTACCAAAAACAAAATTTATAAGTCATGCCAAAAATGTATCTGAATTAAAATAATTTTAATTCCATTGATTTCCATAAAGGATCCTTCTGAAGAGGCCAACACAAACGAAACGCATCGTGCCAAAGACACACGCCATGGTGAAGGTCTCAACTAGGTTCCTAAAAATACTCTCTAATCATACCCTATGATTAAAATACAGATACATTTCTTAAGATTAAATAATTTAATCTACTATACATGCAATCAAGAAATGTTACTCCTGAACATGGTGCTCTAATACCACTGAAAGAAAAAGCGGGTGTTGCAGGGGCCTACACTAAGCATGCAACACATAAGGAGCAGGTATGTATTTTAAAACTATTTTAAAATAACAGTGGAAAAACCTGCTACGCACAGGATCTAACATGTTCAAGATGCATGTACAGGCATAAAATAAGGTATGAAATGGCATGTAATATTTATAAACAAATTTATAAACCTAGATCTAGGCATGCATGAAAATAAAAACCAGAAACTTTACCTTATTCCTGCTTGGAATAATCAAGGGATAACTCTGGAATTGCTGGAATACCAGGAATAAGTTTATTCCTGTCTTCTTCTTCCAGCAGCCTTTGAAACGTTGTTTTTCTTCCTTTCCAAAAGCAGCAAAGCCCAAAGCAAAATTGCCAACACCTTGGTCTCTTCTTCTGCAACAATGGCTAGGCAGTAGCTTGATGGAATTGGCTTCAAGAGAGTGTTATTGGATGGTCCATTCAACGACGTTGAAGTCCCTGTGATGCTGAAATGTCCTGCAACTAAAAACAGGGAAAGAAAAGGCAGCAGCAAGAGCAACAGCAATGGAGGTTGAATTGGCTCCCAGGTGCTCAGGCAAACATCCTCTAGAGGGGGGACATGCCAGGGGCTCCTCTGATCCGGCTTCTCGCACGATGCTAGTCGCTGGAAAGCCTTGAAATGGTGGGAGTGAAGAAGGAAGAAAAGAATGCTCTATTCTCAGGTTTGTTTTCTCCAAAACAAAGAGATCTTCCACCAAATGAGCACCAATAGAACAAGGAATCAATGAAGGTCTTTCTCTCCCAATCTCTCACAAGAACTCAAGCTCTAAAGAATCGGTTGAAGCTCTCAAAGGAAGAACAAGCATCAACGTTTTTCAGCCCCTCAAAAAATTTCAGCACCCAGAAAGTTACATCGCCCAGAATTTTTATCCCCAGTGTAAACCATCAAAACGGTGATTTTGGGAGAAGAAGGGACCAGCTGGGAAAATGAGAGGTCAGCAGGTTTCAGGACAATTCAAATTTGTCATCAACAACACAATAAAGGGCCATCAATTGGTGGTTAATTTCAACCAAAACGAAGAGAAAACGAGAGAGAAAAAGACACTTTAAATCCCTGTTTGCCCAAGCCAAATGACCGTGTAGATGGATCCAATCAGGTTCACAACCGGTTCAAAAAAAATCCCAAACCGGTTCAAAATAAAATTAGATCAAAATCTAATTTATAAATGGCTTGGACAAGTCCCGATCACCTAGAAAAAATTCCCGGTAGATCCGAATAAATTTTGATCGACCCAAAACCCAAGTCAATCCAAAGAGTGCTCAATCAAAATGTTACCAAAATGATTCCTAATCATAAATCGGTACCTGGATCAGGGAAAGATCCTCCATGGCGTGTGACCTCATAGGTTTGAACCTAGATGGTAGCACTTGAATAATTCTAATACAAGCACAAGATACCATCTAGCAATGGGTCCCGGCGTCCGGATAGGTCAAAGATGCGAGAGCAATCAATCGAACCTCTGGCATATGGTTACCGTATAATTCATCCATTTGACCTCCAATGCACAGGATGACCTAGGGTTAAACTGCCAACCCTAGCTGAGTCAATTCATAACATGTCTCAACCTCGCAAGTCCAATGACTCCTCACTAGGACTATCCCGGTCGAGGATTTGCTAAATTGAGACATTGCGAGACATCAATCCAAACTATTTGGATAGGTCAATTCCATCTTGGTCCACCACTGCTCCACAAGTACTTGCCTGTACCTAGAAACCTTCCGTCACCAGATTAGAAATCCGGGTAGTCCGGCACCAAAGCACAGGGAGTTGCTTGCAAGCTACTATGATGATCTTAGGTCGGAGGGACACATATATCCATATCCAATCGTGAGTATCCCTTTGGCAGAAAGGAGCTTCACGGAGTCATGTTCAATGAGATATCATATATCCTACTTGCAGATCACATCAATGTCACCACACTCTTTTGGTCAAAAGGACAACCAAACGATGTGAACCACAACAACCTACACTTGATACATTGCCATCCAGTATAATGTATCTTTTGGTTGTGAACCTGGTTTAAGGACCACTCAATATATCCTCTCTATATCGAAGTCAATGTAGTCCTAAGGACTTCATCACATAAAAATAGTTCAGTACAGGGAAAAGTCAGAATGTGATGAGCTACCAAAATAATATTTATTAATTCATACAAAGAGTATAATACTCAGCTCAACCACCTACAACCTAGGTGATTGGCTTTGGGACACAATTCCCAACACCCCTTTCCTGGCGTGCCAATCTGTTGGTCACCAAGATCTTGAAAACCTTCCCCTACCTGGCGTGCCAATCTGTTGCTGCCAAGATCACCGTCGCCTGCAGCTCTGTCATGCCGAGGGATCCTCCCGTCATCACCGGGCACCATGATGGACATTTCAGGGACCCGTCCGCTCTGTCTCGCTCCGTGGCTGCCCATCGACGGCCATGCCAGCCCTCTTCATTCCTTCCTTCCTACAAGACAAGGGAGACTTCGGCTGGGGATTTTGACGAGAACACTCCAACGATCAAGTAAGTGGGATAATTGAGGGGAACAGACAAGACCTCCACAGCGTAGGGCTTGGGGGGTCCATCCGCCAGGAGGGTGTTACTCGAGAATAGGAATGTAAAAGAATAGAAAAGAGGAGGGATCAAGTACGGGGAGTGGGGAGGCTTCTCAGGCCGGTGGTTTGCCCGGCGGTGCTTAGTCGCCTGCCTACTTTCCTCTCCCTCCCTTTTCCCTGCGTGCTTAGCTTCTTTACCTTCCTCCGGAGGCCAGGTCAGAGCCCTATGGCCTTAAGGGAACCTTTGAGAGAGAGAGAGAGACTCCGTCCTCCCTTTCTTAGACCTTCAGGTGGCACTCTGAGCTGAGAAGGTCCTCCTTTCCTAGAGAAATAGCCCTCTCCAGCGAGCCATCCAGAGAGACCTACCATCTTCTTGGCTTCCAGGCCTCTTATAGGAGGGGTGCTTCTATTTCAGGAGAGACTGCCTAGGGAGGTAGGTCCTTTGGCCTAGGCCTAATTCTCCTCTTAGTGAAGCTCTGAGCATTGCACCATGACCGTCGGTGGCTATTGGGGGTGCAGTTATGGACATGGCAGTATGTTGCTAGGCATGGGATCTAGGGGCACCCACGTCGTACCTCTGGCATTGTCTGCAGAAAGCTGTAGGTGGGCAGGCTTTGCTTTGCCATAATTCAAATATCTATTCCTCTAGCAGGAACTCCATATTTGGGGCTCTGCTTCGGGGTACGGACACGACCTCGGTAGTGAGTGGACCTCAGTCGGGGGGGCTCGCCTAGTGAGCTCGGCCTTGGTTGGGAGTTGACCTCGGCAAGGAGCCAACCTTTTTAAGGGGCTCGCCTAATCAGCCAGGCCTCGACTGGGAGCTTACCTCATTAGGGAGCCGGCCTCAAATGGGGGGCTCGCCTAATGAGCCCGGCCTCAGCTGGGAGCTGACTTTGACAGGGAGCTGGACTCAGACGGGTGGCTTGCCTAATGAGCCCGACCTCGACTGGGAGCTGACCTCGGTAGGGAGCCGGCCTCAGACCAGGGGCTTGCCTAATGAGCCCCACCTCAGTTGGGCGCTGACCTCGGTAAGGAGCCGGCCTCAGATGGGGGGGCTCGCCCAATGAGCCCGGGTGGCAGGTCTTCTGTCATAGCCGCTCGCGCGGTCCATGTCAGCAGATGTTGCCACATCACCTATGAATATGGATATCATAAGAGCACTATAGATAGTGGTGTATGTATGAAGGGAGCTGGTGGGAAGAGATGGAGATTAACTATTATGGAATTCTTGTATAAGTGATCAAGTTGACCGACATTGGAGGTAAAATTATTATTCTATTTAAATACCAATGGTTTTGATAATAATAATAGTATGAAGGTTGATCCATGGCACAAGCTTATTGAAATCAAACATGAATCAAAAACATATCTTAATGAGCCACTTGTGCTAGCTCACCAGGCTATTCAAATGTATTATACTTTTTTCCATCAAGGAAGAGAGGAAGGAAAGATTGATGGATTGTATGCAAAATTAAGTCTCGAGCCATTCATTACATACTCAAAGAAGAAAAGAGCCCTATTCATTAGAATTAATTCAGAAGGATGAAACACTATGAGTTCATCAATCCTATATAGATACAAAATTGGATTCAACAAGAATTCTCCTACATGATAGCCAACATGAGAAGATAGGTCATATTAAGTTTGTTTTAGGGGACAATCCTATCCAAGAAAGAAAAGAAGAGTAAGAAGAGGAGGAAGAAGAAAAAATAGAAGAGGAAGAAGAAGAAATGGAAGAAGATGAAGAAATGAAAGAGGAGGAAGAAGAAGAAATGAAAGAAGAGTATGATTTGGAAGAAAATTTCTAATGCTAGGGTATTAAATTATATATATTATATTTCATGATTATTTTCTATTTTGATATTATGTATTTAATTTTGATACTTATAAAGCAATGTTAATTTATAAAATTGTAGATATTATATTTTTAATATAATACATTTAGTTTTTTATTTATGATTGTTTGTTTATGATTATGATATTTGTGGTAGTTTTAATTTACTATAATTGCTTATTATTACAATTTTAAAAAAATATATTTTGAAAAATATAATTAATATTTTTTAAAAAAATAAAAAAATTAGAAAAATTATTATCAATGGCATTAGAGATGGCTAATGCCATCGGTATTGCTTTTAGTAGTGATGAAATTTATTAGTGATGGTAATATTTTATTACAATTTTTTATCATTTTAAAAAATTATAAAAGTTTATTATCAACGGTATTAGAAATGTATAGAACCATTAGTATAAGGTATTAGCGATGTTGAACATTAGCATTGGCAATATTTTGTCACTAATTATTTTTTTTATTTTTTTATTTTAAAAAAATTGAAAACCTTATTATTGACAGCATTACCATCGCCATAGCCATTGCTAATAGCAATTATTATGATAGCCTTTTTATCATTGCTAATAATGGATATTAGCAGCAAAGTTTTTTTTGATGTACAATTAGTGATGGGTTCCATCGCTAATGGTATTAACGATGGATTTCTATTATTTGTGATGGAAAATAGTAGTCACTAATAATCAAATTTTAGTAGTGGTATAGTTCGATATTCCATAATTTTTCAGCCCAAAATCCTTTGGCTTGGTCAAGTCTAGACATTAACCCTTGTAGGATAGTCTGATTTATGACTTCGGCCTCCCCATTCGACCATGGGTAAGCCATTGAGATTGATCTATGGTTGATGTGGAGCTTAAAGCTAAATTTCTTGAACTTTGGATTATCAAATTAATGGACATTATCTATGACAATGGTGTGCGACAAGCCAAATCAATAAATAATAAACTTCTAGATGAAGTCTTACATCTTCTCATCAATAATCTGTGCTAGGGGGTTTGGTTTCGACCCACTTGGTAAAATAATCCATGGCAACAATTAGAGATTTTTTTGTCCACTTGCTATGGTAAAGGCCCAAGGATATCAATCCCCTACATAGAAAATGACCATGGAAAATTTATCAGACCGATCTCGGTTGTCAAGTTTTTTTGGTTGTTTGCAAGCCTTTGACATTGATCACATTTTTTAACCAAGTTGGTTGAATCTTCTTGCATAGTGTGCAAGGAATATCCCTATCGGATGAGCTCATACACTAATGATCTATTCCTTAGATGATTCCCGCACATGCCTTCATATACTTCTTGAAGTGCATAATTGGATTCAAATAGTTTGAGACATTGAAGTAGAGACAATGAGCTAAACCTCTAATATAGCCTTCCATCTAGATTGACATAGCAAGGAGTGAATCACTTGATCTTGCAAGCTTTATTTCATCACTAGGTAGAACTCCTTTGGTGATGTACTTTATATATGGATCAATCCATCTTGGTTCATTATTAATATGATGAACTTTAGTTGGTTCTTCAATGCTGGACCTCTTTAAGTTTTCAATGAGGATCCTTTAGTGAGGATGGAATATCCCAATATCACTAGATGAGATTAAGTTTCTTCCTCGAGAATTTTATGATCTTGGTATTTGTTGGATTTTCAAGAGCTTGAAATTTGAAAAGAGGTCCTTTATCTTTTGGAGATATTTAGGCATAGTAGGGGCTCGGGCTTCAAATTCACCTCAGACTTGTCATATAATGAGTGGGTAGTCTGAGAAGACTTTGAGCTCTTTTACTTGATGTTCCTTTGCAATCTTTAGATTGACTACTAATGCTTCATATTCGGTAGCATTATTAGAAGCATTGAAATCAAACTTAAGAGTGTATTCAATAATTACTCCATCAGAATTTGCAAGAATTAGCCCAGCTCTACCCCCATGGGAATTTGAGGCTCCATCCCATGCAAGACCCAACATGAATCCTTTGTGCTTCAAAGGGATTGATCTATGGACATTGATTCTAAAATAATTGTGCCATGAAAGCCAATCACAGTTATTGTATCAGTGGTATTTTTGTATTCTCTCAATTCAAGATTGATATTAATAAAAGGTATTTGTTGATTCATCATACTGCAGCATCTTATCAAGATTATAATGAACCCTATAGATTAGGGTAATGAAATTAGGATCATGATGGAGATCATAATAGTGAGACCTAAGTTCATATAAATCCTAATCTATAATATTCCTAGTCATTGGATCATCGACTCGGGGATCGATGTTTTCGAAAAGACTAGCACATCCTATGTATGCTTGATGGAGAGAGTGGTTGGCCTCATAGCCATTTATGTAGGGACAATAATACAAGGATGTGGGTGCTCATTAGGGTATGAGTTCACTTAATTGATCTGCCTGGAGAACATCTTATGGAGATCTTACTACTTGTCAAAAGATGGTTTTCATAGTAGGAGTTGTGCAAGTGATCCTTAGACCTGAGATCACCATGGATTCTTATGCACATAAAGCTAGGTTTTGGTTCATACTCATTCATGACAAAGATTTATGTACGGGGTGTTTTTGGATGTGGTAGATTATGCATGAAGGATATGAGTGGATCAACAAGGAATCGATCACTCATAGTAAAAAGAGTACTTATCCCATATAATCGCTTCGATTGTTGACTCAAGAAGTCTTTGATCAAAGTAGGATAAGATTAGAAAGGATTTTTAATCTTTCATTGATCGAGTCTTCATTATCAAATTAAGATTCAAAAGGATTAAGTGCTAGGGTTTGATAATTCTCCATACCTATCACTTATTTGGAATAAAGGAAGATCGAAAGATTGAATTATACAATAACTTTTTATTGAAAGGTATTTTGATAATTTCTACCAAATTTCTCATCTTTTGGGTAGGCATGATATGTTACTAGATGTCAAACATGTCTTGTAGGTTTTCATGAATCAAATTGGATGGATTCATGAGTCAATTTGGAAATTGGTTCGAAATGGCTAACTTCGGTCAGCTCAATTTGACCTAATTGGGTCAATCAATTTTGACTGGATCGAAATAGCTTGGACATGGACCTATTGCTAGTTAGATGTAGAGCCCAATGGATCACACATGTTAGGGAATTGGTCAAGGAAGTTAATTGGATTTTGGTTAGGATCATTGGATCCTAATAGGCTTGCTAATTTGCATACTAGCATATGCATGCTAAACTAACTCCTAACCCAATTGGATTGGGCCAGTTTGCTTGCTATTTGGGCTAATCAATTTAAGTGGGACGTAGATTGGGTTGAGTCCTAATTGGGAAAGAACTTATCAATATTTATCTAGAATTAATTGAGTATTATCCTTGGATTATGGAAGAGTCCAAGTGGGATTGGACTCTTGGTGCCATATTTGGCATGCGCTAAGATTAAGGAATGTAGAAGGATCAAGAGTCCTTCTGCCAATTAATCACTTATCATAGATAAATGCTAGGCCACTCTCCCTTATCTCCATGCCCTTTTGGATTGGGCATAACAGGTCAAAAGATGGAGTTGGCATGGAATAATTATGGTGCACAAAATGAAGGGACACGTCCCTTCATGTGTGGCACGCAATCTTAAATCTAGAGTCCTACTTGAAGGCTTCTGGTTCTCCAATACATCCATTGGAATCCCACATTTCATAGCCAAATTTTGACTAGTTACTTGCCACATGGCAAGTGAAAAAATTGCTAGAAAATTGAAGAGACATATATGTCACTTGGCATAGTGATATGACATATCATGATAAGACCTTTCACCCAAGGGACTCCTTTTCCTTGAAGGGTCCTATATGATCATTAGAATATTAGATCAAGGGCTGAGGAAAAGGTTTATCAGGCACCCCCTCACTTAATATAAAAGGCATCAGTATTCTGATGACAAAAATATCAAAAAATAATCCGAAAGAAATCCATTCTATTTCTCTTCTTTTTGGACAAGAAGTCTTCTTTAAGATAAGACTTGTCATTTTAAGATAAGAGCCTGAGAAGAGATATAGAAGGGATAATTGGATTCTTAGAGAAGATTTAGAGATGTCTCTGAGTGCCCTACAGGAGGGTAGGGATTCTAGCAAAGGGAGAAAGGTCGCTGAAGGAACAAAGGCTGCCTGGAGGAGTCCTAGTCAAATAAGCAAGCTTGATAGGAGTGTTTCCTTGGTCTGGTTCCTATGTAGATCACCTTTGGAGGGCATACACTTGTGTGCCTTATAGAAATTAAGGAGTTTAGCACTCCAGGTATTCCTCTATAACCCTAAAATTATGATTTATTAATTATCATGGTCAAGTAATTCTTGGGTCTAGGGTTTCGGCCGATTAGGGTTTCAACAATAAAAATTTTGAAACCCAGTCTTTCATTATATCTTCCCAAAACCCAACTGTGGTATCAGAGCAATCTTGATACATGCAATTAGCAGTCATTTTAGTGTTAATTGCTTGCTTTGTTATGACTGTTACATGATTTGTTCATATTACTTATGTGATATATTGTGCTCTTAGTAATTGCTTTGGATTGGGTTAGTCGCCATGGCCATCGGGTCATAGGAGCTAAGTAGGGTTTAAAGGCCACTCTTTCCATTCATCTCTTTCCATTCACTAGGATCTCCTATGACATGTTGGGGTGCCATAGTAGCCTTATCCATGAATAAGTGAGGTGAATGGATTGTTGTTTTAATCATGCTATGGTTATGCATATTAGGGTTAATATGCTTATTTGCTAGAATATGTGTCATGTTAGCATAGTTAATTAGGATGTGTTTGAGACCATCAAAGCCCTCATAAAAATTATATTTAGTCATAGTATTATATAAAATATTAATATGAATCCTTTTTAGAGTTTGATTGATCGATTAGTGTCTAAGGAAAGTGGTTATAAGAAGGTAAAGAGAATGTGATTTTTAATTGGTTCCGTTACTTACCTAGCCAAAGTTATTTGGTGTCTAAGGACCTTTTTAGAGTTTGATTGATCGATTAGTGTCTAAGGAAAGTGGTTATAAGAAGGTAAAGAGAATGTGATTTTTAATTGGTTCCGTTACTTACCTAGCCAAAGTTATTTGGTGTCTAAGGTAAGAACGGGGGGAATCCCATACCTCTTTCACTTACCTAGCCAATTCAATTAATTTATACCTTAGAATTAGAAATGCTAATTGATTTTAAATACAATACAATTTGCCTTCCTTCATGCCAAGCCAAATTTGTATTAAAACTATAGTAGGTTTGTTGAGCAAACTCAAGCTTACTTTTAGGATTTGATAAAAAAAATTGACATGGTGCAATTTATGCTTTATAGTATGCTTGATAATGTTACTTTGTTGAGCAAACTCAAGGGCGACATTATTCAATCTTGACTATAAAAAATGAAGGGTCCAACTAAACTAAGACATTATAGTTTGTTGTGCAAACACAAGGCTGAAAGTATCTTAGAGGCAAGTATTATGTTAAGAATTGCAAGGGATGCAATTCGAAAAGAATTTCCTACTCTTGAACTTATAAATATTTGTTGTGCAAATACAAGACATTTATAATGAATTGGGATCTCAATCCCATTAAAGAAACCAGATATTGGTTTCTCGTTTATCATAGTTGAGGGTTATGATATTTAAAAAAAATAGTGGGAGACATAATTAGATTTAAAGTCCTTATCTAATTATGATTATCATCTTGAGTGGTCTACTTATATATTGTTCTTGTTTGACTATAGATTTAAATTAATGGCTTTATCATTATCACTGCGGGGCATACTAAATGCCAATAAAATGACTGGACCAAACTATATGGACTGGTTGAGGAAATTGAGAATAATACCTGCTTAAAAAAAAGTATCCTACATCCTCGATTCTCTGGATCCAGACTGATCAAAGATGATGCGATAGAGGTCGAAAAGGCCACTTAAAGAATGTGGCAGAATGATAGCTTGACTGTCAAGTGCTTTATGTTAGCCTCGATGTGCAGTGAGCTACAGAGTTAACATAATGATATGGAACCTCAGTCCATACTACTTAATATCAAAGAGCTGCATGGAGAGCATAGTAGGACTGCTAGATATGAGATATCAAATTTGTTATTTCGGACATGTATAAGTGATGACTTGCCTATATAGGTCCAAGTTCTCAAGATGATTGACTTAATCACCTGATTAGGTTAATAAAGTTTTGTCATGGATAAGGAGCTTAATCAGGATTTGATCCTGCAATCACTCCCAGTTACTACTCTTAATTTGTCATAAACTACCACATGAACATACTGAATCTTTCATTATCAAAGCAACTTAACATGCTTAAGACATCTAAGAGCCACTTCAAAGATGATAAGGCTCATCATCTTCTTCTAGTTGATGGAAAGAAGAAAGGAGTAATGAAGAAGGGTTCAAAGAGAAAGCTGAACCTGAAGAAGAGCATCAAAAAGAAGAAAAAGGCAAAGAGGTCTTCAAATAATGGATTCTATTTCTTTTGCAGCAAGAAGGGACATTAGAAGAGGAACTGCAAGATGTACCTTGCAAGTCTGAAGCAAGATGCCAATGGAGCATCAAGAGGTTTGTCTATAATACAAACAAACTTATCATTGAGTTCTTCAACTTTTGATTCATAGGTATTGGACACCACATCTGAGTCTCATATATGCAAGTCTTTGTAGAGACTCCATAAGATTAGAAGATTGAAGAAAGGTGACTTCGAGTTTTATGGCATGAGTGGAGAGGCTATTCATGCAGAGCTGTTGAAACCTTCATGTTATTATTGCCTTCAAGCAAGATATTAAAATTAAAAGATTGTTATTTCATTCCAAATGTTGTTAGGAATATTATTTCTGTACCTTTGTTATGAAGACAAGGTTTTGAGATAAAAATTGAGAGCAATGGTTGCTCCATTTTTCATTATAATGACTTGTTTGGAATGGATAAATTTGTAAATGGCCTTTTAATTCTATCCCTCAATGATGAAGTATAACTGTAGAAAACAAAAAGAGATAGAGGGATGATACTAATAAAACATTCCTTTGGCATTGCCGATTAGGTCATATAAGTGAGTCAAGGATTAACATGTTATACAAAGATAATTTCTTTGGCCCTTATTATTATAAATCATTACGAACTTGTGAGTCTTGCCTCATGGATAAAATGACCAAGTCTCCATTCACTTGACATGGAAAAAGGGCTACTGAGTTGTTAGGGTTAATATATTCAGATGTACGTAGACCTATTTCAACTTAAGCAATAGGAGGATACTCTTATTTTATCATATTTATTGATGATTTATCTAGGTTTAGATATGCATATCTCATGAAACATAAATTCGAAGCCTTTGATAAATTTAAAGAGTATTAAAATATAGTTGAGAAATAAATTGGAAAAAGTATTAAAGTCCTTCGATCTGATTAAGGAGGAGAATACTTATCTAATAATTTTTTTAATCATCTTAAGAAAAATGGTATTCTCTCTGAATGGACCCCTCCATATACACCATAATTAAATGGTGTAGCAGATAGGAGGAACCATACCTTGTTAGACAAGGTAAGGTCCATGATGTGCTTCACAAATCTTCAATATCTTTCTGGGGATTTGCCCTAGAAATAGCTGCATATGTATTAAATAGGATACCATCAAAATTAGTACCTAGCACTCCATATGAATTATGGAATAGCAAAAAATCAAATCTTAAATATTTTAAGATTTGGGGTTGTCCAGCTTATGTTAAAAAGGAATTAGGACATAAACTAAGTGCTAGGTCTGAGAAATTAGGTTTATTGATTATTCTCAAGAGGGTATTGAATACCTATTTTATCATCATACTGAACAAAAGGTCTTTGTTAGTAGGCATGCCATTTTCTTGGAAAAAGAATTTATCCAAGAAGAAGGCAATGAGAGAATAATTGAATTGAGTAAAGTTCAAAATGAACAAACAAGTTCTTCAACAAGAAGTACTAGTTGATCAAGTACAACCACAACACACACCTCCTCTCCATAGGTCAGAAAGAGTGAGGGAAGCACCTCTAAGATATGGTTTTGTGATTGGAAATAATAATGAAACCAAGTCATTAAAGATGATGATCCATTGACCTATACTAAAGCAATCATGAGCAAGGACTCTAACAAATGTCTCAGTGCCATGAAATCCAAAATGGACTCCATGTATGACAACCAGGTTTGGACCTTGGTTGACCCACATGAGGGAATTGTCCCAAGAGGGTGAAAATGGATCTTCATGAGGAAGATTGGAGTAGATGGGCAAATAGAAACCTACAAGGCTAGGTTGGCGGCAAAAGGTTTCAAGAAAAAAAAATGGTATTAATTATAATGAAACTTTTTTGCTAGTTGTCATGCTCAAGTCCATTAGGATTTTGTTTGCCATTGCTGCATACTATGATTATGAGATCTGGCAAATGGTTGTTAAGACTACATTCCTTAATAAGAATATTGAGAAAGAAGTCTATATGTTACAGCTAGAGGGTTTTGTCTCAAGTGGGAGACCAAACCTAGTATGCAAGCTTAAGAAAATTCATTTATGGATTGAAGCAAGCATCAAGGAGCTGGAACATTCATTTTGATGAAACTATTAAGGAATTTGGTTTCATCAAGATTATGGATGAGCCATGTGTGTATATGAAGACAAGTGGGAGTGCCATTGTCTTATTGGTCTTGTATGTCCATAACATACTTATCATTGGAAATGATATTCCAATGATGCAATCAGTTAAAACATGGTTGTCAAAATGGTTTTTCATGAAGGATTTGGAAGAAGTATCCTATATCCTAGGAATAAAGATCTATAGAGATAGAACAAAAAGGATGCTAGGTTTATCCCAATCCGGGTACATAGATTTAATATTAAAGAGATATAATATGGGAGAAAGTGAGAAGGGTTACTTGCCCATGAGTCAAGGCATACACCTATTTAAAAGGATGTCACCTAAGACTCCAAAAGAAAGAGATAGGATGAATAAGATCTCTTATGCTTCGATAGTGGGATCAATTATGTATGTAATGCTATGTATCAGGCCTGATGTTGCTTATACTTTAGGCATAGTAAGCAAGTTCTAGGTAGATCCAGGGGAGGATCATTGAAAAACTGTGAAAAACATTCTTAAGTACTTAAGAAAGACTAAGAAAATTTTTCTAATATATGGAGGATCAGATTTAAAACTAGAAGGCTATATAGATTTTAGTTCCCAATCTGATCTAGATGATAATGAATCCATATCAGGGTATATCTTTACTTTGAATGGGGCTGTGAGTTGGAACAGTACCAAGCAACCAACTATAACTAACTCAGTCATTGAGGTAGAATACATGCTACTTGTGAAGCCACTAAGGAAGTAGTCTGGAAGAAGAAGTTCATCACCAAATTGGGCATAGCTCCTGCAGCACCACAACCAGTGCCATTATATTGTGATAACATTGGATCTGTTGCTCAAGTGAAAGAACAAAGGTCTCACTATAAGTCTAAGCACATTTTGAGATGCTTCCACCTCATTCGAGAAAACATTGAAAGAAATAATGTGGTAGTAAAATGAGTTGATACAAAGAACAATATAGTAGACCCATTCATTAAGGCACTTCCTATACAGTAGTTAGATCGCCATCCAGATAGTATGGGTATTAAATACAAGGGTGATTGACTTTAGTGCAAGTGGGAGATTGAAAGAATTGTATCCTAAAATTCAATCACAGTTATTATATCAGAGGTATTTTTGTTTTCTTTCAACTCAAGATTGATATTAATAAAAGGCATTTGTTGATTCATCATACTACAACATCTTATCAAAATTATGATGAAGCCCATAGGTTAGGACAATGGAATTGTGGTCATGATGGAGATCATAATGATAAGACCTACTAAGTCTCTATAAATCCTAATCTAAAATGTTCCTAGTCGTTGGATCATTGATCGAGGGATCGATGTTTCTAGAAAGACTAGCACATCCTATGTATGCTTGATGGAGAGGGTGGTTGGTCTCATAGCCATTTATGTAGGGACACTAATACAAGGACGTGGGTATTCATTAGGATTTGAGTTCACTGAATTGATCCACATTGAGAACATCTTATGGAGATCTTATTACATATAAAAAGATGGTTCTCATAGTGAGAGTTGTGCAAGTGATTCTTAAACCTGAGATCATCACAGTTCCTTATGCACCTAAAGCCATATTTTGGTTAATACTCATTCATGACAAAGAGTCATGTATGAGGTGTTCTCGGATGTGGTGGATTATGTATGAAGGATGTGAGTGGATCAACAAGGAATCAATTACTCCTAGTAAGAGGACTTATCCCATGTAATCTCTTCGATTATTGACTCAAGAAGTCTTTGATGAAAGCAGGATGAGATTAGAAAGGATTTCTAATCTTTCATCAATCGAGTATTTATTATCGAATTGAGATTTGAAAGGATGAAGTGCTAGGATTTGACAATTATCCATATCCATCACTTATTCGGGAGAAAGGGAGATTGAAGAATTAAATTATACGGTAACATTCCAATAAAGGGTATTTTGATAATTTCTATAAAATTTTTCATCTTTCGGGTAGGCACGACATGTTGCAAGACATCAATCATGTCTTGTAGGATTTCCTGTATCAAATTAGATGGATTCATGAGTCAATTTAGAAATTGGTTCGAATTGGTTAACTTGGGTCAGCTCGATTTGCCTAATTGGGTCAATCGATTTCGATTGAATCGAAATAGCTTGGATCTGCACCTACTGCTAGTTAGATGTGGAGCCCAAAGGGTCACATATGCTAGGAAATTGGTCAAGGAAGTCAATCAGGTTGTGGTTAGGGTCATTGGATCCTAATAGGCAAGCTAATTTGCATACTAGCATTAAGCGTGCTAGCCTAACTACTGATCCAATTGGATTGGATCAGTTTACTTGCTATTTGGGCTAACTAATTTAAGTGAGACTTAGATTAGGTTGAGTCCTAATTAGGACAGCATTTATCTATATTTATCAAGAATTAAATGAGAATTATCCTTGGATTATGGAAGAGTTCAAGTAAGATTAGACTCTTGGCACCATGTTTGGTGTGTGCCAAGATTAAGGGGGTGCATAAGGACCAAGAGTCCTTCTGCCACCTAATCAATTATTCAAAATAAATGATAGGACACTCTCCCTTATCTCCACATCCTTTTGGATTGGGCTTGATCGGTCAAAAGATGAAATTGGCATGGAAAAATTATGGTGCACAAAATGAAGGGATGCATCCCTTCATGTGTGGCGCACAATCTTAAATCCAGAAGTCCTTCTACTTGAAGGTTTCTGGTTCTTTGATACATCCATTGGAATTCCATGTCCCTTAGTCAAATTTTGACTGGGTATATACCACATGGCTAGTGAAAAAATTGCTGGAAAATTGAAGGGACACATATATGTCTCTTGGCACAATGATATGACATATCATGATAAGACCTTTAATCCAAGTGACTCCGCTTGAAGGGCCCTATCTAATCATTAGAAAATTAGATCAAGGGGTGAGAAAAAGGTTTATTAGGAACCCCCTCACTTTGTATAAAAGGAATCAATATTCTAATGCCAAAAACATCAAAAAAAATCAAAAAATAATCTAAATGAAATCCTTTCTATTTCTCTTCCTTCTCTTAGGATAAGAAGTCTTTTTTAAGACAAGACTTGTCATTTTAAGATAAGAGACTAGGAAGAGATATAGGAGGGATAATTGGATTTTTAGAGAGAATTCAGAGAGGTCTCTGAGTACCCTACAGGAGGATAGGGGTTCTAGCAAAGGGAGAAAGGTCACTGAAGGAAGAAAGGCTGCTTGGAGGAGTCCTGGTCAAATAAGCAAGCTCGATAGGAGTACTTCCTTGGTCTGGTTCATGTGTGGAGGCATACACTTGTATGCCTTGTAAAAATTAAGGAGTATAGCACCCCAGGTATTCTTCTATAATCCTAAAATTATGATTTATTAGTTGTCTTGGTCAATTGTGCAGGGAAACCTTTCCCCCGGGTAAGGGGCGATACATGCATTTTAAAACTTTTCTAAAATCATGCAGCAGTGGAAAGCGATAAAATAATTTTATCAATAAATGTTAATCTAATTAACACATGCCCCAACCATGATCTAAATACATCTGGAGTAATGTAAATATGAAATCATGTATTAATTTATCCTACATAATTTAAAACATACCTTTCACCAAAGGATGCAAGAAGATGCTCGGGCTGCCTGTCGCAATCTCAACGGTGTCTCGGGCCTATTGGAGGGCCTCTGCTCTGCTAGCAACACACGTGTCCTACCTCTGCTAGCAGCACATGATTCCTGCCTCTACTGGTATCTACACAGGGCTCATCATAGCTGAGTCGTAGGGGACACCGGATTGCTAGATCCTTGCTGCCCCCTCCTCTTTCAGCAACTCGGGCTTACTTCGGAAGATCACCCACCCGACACCTGGATCAGCTACTGACTTCTATCTTGCAAACTTGCTTTGGCAAGATCAAGGACTTTCTTTCCTCTCCTTCCTCTATCTAAACAAGCTCTCAATACATGGAAGAAATTTAAGAGGAGGAATGAATAGTGAAGAGACGGAACTATTTGGAACTATTTGGAAAGAAAACCTCCCAAGTGTTTTCTCCCCTTCTCCCTTTCTCTTCCCTCACCCAAGCTCTCTCCAAAACCAAAACTCATGGCCAGCCACACCCCTGTCCCCTCCTTATATAGGCCACACCATAATAATGGGATGATGGTTGGTGTTTAGAGAAGAGAAGATAAACCTTCTCTCTTTAAATGCTTTCATACTATCATGAAAGCTTTATCTTGCTTTAATCCCTCTTAATGAGATCAATTCCTCATTCCAAGTCACCAACCATGGTGATCATGACTATTTAATGAGGGATTACCAAGTCAAAATGGGGAGGGTATCAGGTGAAGACTAAGACTTAAGAAGTCTTTGCTTATGTCATCCCTTACATCACCCATGCTTACATAATGCAAACATCATCCATACCTACATCATGCAAACATCACCCAAACTTACATCATGCAAACATCATTCATGCTTACATCATGTAAACATCATTCATGCTTTCATCATGCATACATCATGCTTACATCATCAATGCTTATATCATGCAAACATCATCCATGCTTACATCATGCAAATATCATACAAACATTATTCATGCTTACTTTATGCAAACATCATCATGTTTACATCATGCAAACATTATGTGGCATGCGGAAGGAGAGATAGGGAGTGCCATGTGGCATGAGGAGAGAGAGTCCTAGTCCAACTAGGCTCTGACTCATGGTCTAATTTAAAATTGATTTGACACTCAAATCAAAAGCCAGATTTAAAACCTAATCGAACAAATTTCGAAAAGGCTATTGACCTTAACATAATTTGGATTAATTAAAATTAAATTAAATCTAATTTAATTTAATAAATAATTAATCCATATTTAATTCGATCATCTCTTATTTGTAATAATTACAATTAGGACCAAATCGATTTGTTGATTAGTTACTTAAGCCCCTTATATGTGTGACCCCTCAGGTTCAAACACTATACGGTAGCACGGGAATATTTTCAGTACCAGCCAAGGTTGCCATCTAGCAATGACACCCGGTGTCTGGATAGGTTAAAAAATTGTAGAGCAATCTGAACCTATCGAATATGGAATAGCACTGAACTTATTCCTTGATCATCCTGATGTTCTAGATGGCATAGGGTTAAACTGCCCAACCCTAATCAAGCCATCTCAATATGTCTCAAACAAAGAATCCTTGTAACCCTTTACAAGGAATGTCCTGGCCAAGGTCTTTCTCAATTGAGGCATACTAAGCATTCAAACCAAACCATTTAGAGAGATCAATCCTATCTCGATCCTACTACGCTACACAAGTACTTGATTGTACATAGTAACCTTCCATCACCAGATTAGAAATTCTGGTAGTCCAGCACCTAAGCATAGTGAGTTGCTTGCAAGCTACCATAGTGATCTCAAGTCAGAGAAATAATTAATGTCCACATTCTAATGCAAGACTTCTTCGGTAGAAAGAGAGTCCTGCATGAGAGTCATGTTCAGTGAAGTGTCAAAACACAACACCTGATGTCATACTAGCATCCCCATGCTCCTTGGTTAAGAGGACAACCAACAGTCATGACATCAACGACCTACTCTTGATACACCATCATCCTGAACAGTGTATCTTTTAGTCGTGAACTAGTTTATGAACTATACGATGCATCCTCTCTGCATCGCATACAAGATAGCTCAAAGGACATCATCACACAAGAGTTCAATTAGGAAGATAACATGTGATGAACAACCAAAATAAATCTTTTATTCAATTTAATAATTCATACATATACATGAGTTGCACAACCATCTACAGCCTAGATGATTGGCTTTGGAACACAATTCCCAACAAAGTGGTCCTCGGGTCTAGGGTTTTGGCCAATTATGGTTTCAATAATGAAAATTTTAAAATCCATTCTTCTGCTATGTCAGCCCGAAACCCAATAGATTCTTGCCCGAGCACTGTGCTTTCAACAAGAAAAATGGCCATTGCTTGAGCTTTCATTTATGGTCATGGTTGATACTCATATCAAGTTCCTCAAGCTTGATGTTTAATTTTATAACACATCCCAAAGTGTCTATCCTTTTCAAGATAGACTTCATTGATTGGTTAGTCAGAATAATAATATTATGAGCTTAAGATAGGGTCAAAGTGGTCAAGCATAGATAATATAGTATACTTCATTTTCTTGGCTTTGGAATATTGAGTTTCATCATCTTATAAAATTTTGCTAGTGTAATATATTGGTTTTTGGGTTTTTGCATCATCTTGAACAAATACCAAGCTAACAACTATTGGTGAAATAGATAAATACATATATAACTTCTCACCTAGAATCAGCTTTGATAGTAGAGGTGAGGATTTGATATAGTTTTGTAGCTTCTTGAAGGAAGATTCACATTTATCCATCCATTTGAAATATTTTATCTTTTTTAATGCCTTAAAGAAGGACAAATACTTCTTAGCAGATCTTGAGATGAAATGGTTGATGGCTACTACCCATCCTGTCAACTACTAATCTTCTATTTGGATCTTGGATGATTTATCACTACTAGATGTTGGATTCTGGGCAGGGCACAATGGAAGACCGGGTTTCAAAATTTTCATTATAGAAATCCTGATCGATCGGAATCCTAAACCCTAGGACCACTTGACCATGACAATTAATAAATCAAAATTCAGGGTTATAGAAGAATACCTAGAGAGCTATACTCCTTAATTTCTATAAGGCACACAAGTGTATGCCCTCCAGAGGTTATCCACACAAGAAACAAACCAAGGAAGCACTCCTACCAAGCTTGCTTATTTGACTAGGACTCTTCAGCATCCTTTCAGACTTTCTCCCTTGGAACCCCTACCCTCCTATAGGGCACTCAAAGACCTCTCTGAATCCTCTCTCAAAATTTGATTATCCCTCTTATATCTCTTCCTAGACTCTCATCTTAAAATGATAAGTCTTGTCATAAAAGGACAAGCCTTGCCTTAAAAGGACAAGGAAGAGAAAATAGAAAAGGATTTCTTTCAGATCAAAATGCAATGCCTGGCATCAAATTACTGATACTTATTTAAAAAGAGGGATGAGGTGTCTGATAAGTAAAAGAATAGTGCTCTAAAAGTCAATCTTTGTATGGGTATTTCTATAATCTTCCAACTCATGTATGATATTTTGTTGATAAATGAAAAGGCATTTTGATTCATCATATTGCTACATCTTATTAAGATTATGATGAACCCTATATGTTTGGAAAATGGAATTAAGGTTATGATGGAGATCATAATGGTGAGACCTAAGTTCCTATAAACCATAATCTAAAATGTTCCTAGTCGTTGGATCATTGATTCGGGGATCGATGTTTTTGGTAAGATTAGCACATCCTATGTATGCTCAAAAGGAGGGTGGTTGGTCTCACAGCCACTTATGTAGGGATACTAATATAAGGATGTGGTGCTCATTAGGGTATGTTCACTGAACTGATCCACCTTGAGAACATCTTATGCAGGTTTTACTACTTGTTAATAGATGGTTCTTATAGTGGGAGTTGTGCATGTGATCCTTAACCTGAGACTACCATCGTATCTTATGCACATGAACCCATATTTTGGTGCATACTCATTCATAGCAATTAAGTCATGTACAGGGTTATTCTAGATATGGTGGATTGTGTATGAAGGTAATGAGTAGGTCAACAAGAAATCGATCACTCCTAGTAAGAGGGAACTTATCCCATGAAATGTCTTCGATTGTTGACTAGGGAAGTCTTTGATCAAAGCATGATGAGATTAGATAGGGTTTCTAATCTTTCATCAGTTGAGTCTTCATTATCGAATTAAGATTCAAAAGGATTAAGTGCTAGGGTTTGATAATTCTTTATACCCATCACTTATTCGGGATAAAGGGAGATCGAAGAATTGAATTATACGGTAACTTTCCACTGAAGGGTACTTTGATAATTTCTACCAAATTCCATATCTTTTAGGTAGGCATGACAAGTTGCTAGACGTCAATCATGTCTTGCAGATTTTCATGAATCAAATTGATTGGATTTATGAGTTAATTCGAAAGCAGGTTCGAATTGGTAACCTAGATCAGTTCAATTTGACCTAATTAGGTCAATCAAGTTTGATTGAATCGAATTGGCTTGGACCTAGACCTACTGCTAGCTAGATGTGGAGTCCAAAGGGCCACACATATTAGGGAATTGGCCAAGGAAGTCAATTAAATTTATATTAGGATCATGGGATCCTAATTGGCTAGCTAATTGACATACTAACATATGTTGGCTAACCCAACTCCTAACCAAATTGGATTGGATCTACTTGCTTGTTATTTAGGCTAACTAATTTAAATGGTTAGATTCCTAAGTGGTGCAGATAATACAGTATTAATCTGGATTTTATTTGGCTTTATCTTGCATTTATGGAAGAGTCCATGTTGGCATAGACTCTTGGGCGCCACTTTTGGTTTCAAGCCAATTCCCTATACAGATGGACCAAGAGTCCTTCTACCAATGAATATGTTGACCCCTATAATGATTTTGATGATAACAAAATATTGGAGCATGTATTTGTTACTAACACTTTTGAATGTTTGAGAAGTTTTTGTAGGACATTTTAAAAGAACAATCATGCTACCTACATTTAATTAATCTTTATAGTATATCAATGTAATCATGAAAATTTGTTCAAATAGTGAAAAGCCCTAAATAACTTAAGTGTAAATTCTTGTAAAAGGGGCAATTCTATATTATTTTACTTAGATTAGGACCTGAAGAAGTTTGATAGTGTTTAGAAGCTATTTGAAGAAGTTTGGACACTTTTGAACTTAAGTCACTCGGGCCGACTAGAGGAGCAGAGCTGACTCAATTTCTGGCACAGTACAAGCTTTCTTATACTCTGTCAACTGAGCTAACTCAGAGAGGTTAGAGCCGACTTTACCAGAGTACCAAAATTACAATTTTGAGGAACCAGACAATCGAGCCGACTCAAGTGCAGCCGAGCCGACTCTTCTAGAGTCTGCAAAATCTAAGTTCTGAAAAACTAGTTAGGTGAACCGACTCGATTGAGAAGAGCCGACTCGACCAGAGTGCAGTTTCAACATGTCTGAGAATTCGAGCCGACTCGACCCAACTAAGCTGACTCAAATCCTAATTTTTGGTGAGTAACGGCTAGTTCCAGAATTGATTTTTTGAATCTAAAAAGTGCTCCAGTGGCTATATTTTGACTCCCAAGGAACTATAAAGGTCATTTTTACTTGGGATCAGTTCAAAACACTATAAATGAAGGATTAAAGTCAAGTTTAAGTTTTTTTTTGAGAAAAAGAGAGAAAAGTTTATTGAATATTTTCAAGAGCATTCAAGGAAGAACTCAAGTCCACACCTACTTTCTATCAACAACTTGAGACATTTATTGAAGAAGTTTGGAAGCCTTAAAGAGCATTAAAGGAACAATCAAGAAGACTTCTTAAAGGGCATCAACTGCAACCATCCAATAAAGTTTAGTTTGTCATTAATGTTGCTCTATTTTTAACTCTTTATTTGAGTTGTTCCAAGTATAGCAGGGGCTATATCTTGGAGATTGTTTAAGGTTTTTGGTGAGCCTTTGAGAAACCAAGTTTGGATTATTAGTGAGCCCAGAAAAACTAACATTATATTGGGTTCTTGGTGATCCCAGTGTAAAACCAAGATTGTCTTTGGATTGTGAGCCCGGCGTAAAACAAACCGGTTGTATTTCATGGGTGAATATAGTGGAAATCCCAAGTGATACCTTGGGTAGTTGACTAGGAGCCTGGTTGCTCCGAACCACCATAATTTCTTAGTGATCGTGCTTGTGTTGATTGTGTCTCTTACTTTCTTTCACATCTCATACATAAATCACATCACTCATTACACTAAGTTTCTAAAAGAGCACATACTTGTGAAAAAGTTTTAAATATCCAATTCACCCCCCTCTTGGGTTGGCCAACTGGGCAACAAATTTATTTTTTTAAAGAAAAGATCTATGGCAAACCCTATGAGTACCTCTTTGGATGAAGGCTAATCTACAAAAAGACCTCCACTTTTCATAGGCACTAATTATACCTACTGAAAAGTACGAATGAAAATTTACATTCAAGAAGTAGATTTTTAATTATGAAAAGTTATTCTAAAAGGACCTCACACACCCACAAGAAAGGTTGATGGCATAGCATTCCAAAACCTAAAGAGGAATGGGATGAACATGACATGAATATGGATGAATTCAATGCCAAAGCCATGAATCTTTTGTACTGTGCTTTGGATGCTAACAAGTTTATCCGGATTTCTACTTGCATGTCTATAAAAGAAATTTGGGATAAACTTGAAGTAACCCATGAAGGAACCGCTCAAGTGAAAACTTCCAAGGTTAATATTCTTATACATAATTATGAATTATTTAAGATGGAGCCCAATGAAACTATATCTACCATGTTCATAAGATTTATAGATCTTATTAACGGTTTAAAGAGTTTTGGTAGGACATATTCAAATATAGACCTTGTGCAGAAAATCTTAAGATCATTACTAGATAGATGAGATCCGAAGGTCACTGCGATTCAAGAGGCCAAGGACCTCAACACACTCCCATTGGATGAGCTACTGGGTTCCTTGATCACTCATGAGCTTACAATACAGCACCACAGTGAGGATTATATCAAGAAGAAAAAGTCAATAGCATTCAAAGCCGCGGCTGAACTCAAGAAACAAGAAGAAGAAATAGAAGAAGAAAGCCCTTCCTTAGATAAAGATGAACTTGAAGACGATGATATTGCTCTAGTCTTGAAGAGATTCAAGAAATTTATGGGCAAGAAAAAGGCAATATATTGGAGAAAAAATCCTAAAAAGGAGGAACATAACAAAGAGAAAGAAAAAGAAAAATAAAAAGAAAGAGATAAAGAGCAACAGCCTATTTGGTACGAGTGCAAGAAACTAGGGCACTTCCAATCAGATTGCCTACATTAAATAAAGGATTTAGAAAGAAGAAGAAGAAAGCGATGGTTGAGATGTGGAGTGACAGCAACGAGTCTACAATAAATGAAGAGGAAGAGACATCCAAAACTGCAAATATTTGTCTCATGGGACTTGAAGATGAGGTAATGTCTCCTAAACCTATTGATGAGTTTACATATGAAGAATTAAATACTGTATTTTATGAATGTTTATCTGAATACAGAATGGCAGGTTTAAAAATTAAGACTTTGAAAAATAACTGTGATGCTTTGATAAAAGAGAAGAGTGAAGCTTTAGAAAAGAACAATATTTTGCAAAAAGAACATAAGAGTATTTCTAAAAAATATAATGCTTTGCAAGCAGAAAAGAATGAATATCTTGAAAGAATAAGGCTTTAAATGAAGAAAATACACGTTTACAAAAAGAAGTTGAAAAACTCAAGCCCTTAGTTGAAAAATTAACTTTGAGTTCAAATAAGCTTAAACTAATATTGAAAAATTAAAGAGAAACAAACAATAGAGTTGGAATTGGTTATAATTCAATGCATACAAATAATATTTCAGCTACTAAGTTTTCAGCTTCAAAATCTTATGTACTAAAGTTTTAGCTCCGAAATCTTTTGCATCAATGTTTTCTATATCTAAATCTTTTCAAAAAACAAATATAATTTGTTATTCTTGTAATGGGGTTGGTCACAAGTCTTTTGAATGCAATTTGAAAAGAAAAAATAGAAGTAAAGTGAAAAAGATTTGAGTTTCCAAAGGAGCCACTCCTACTAACCTGCAAGGACCCAAGAAAGCTTGGGTACCTAAAAGAATTACTTGATTATCTTGCAGGAATGTCTTGCAGCCAAGAATTCAAAGAAAAGATGGTATCTGGATAGTGGCTGTTTAGGACATATGATGGGTGACAAAGAATAATTCATCACCCTGAAAATGTAAGATAGAGGAATGATCACTTTTGGTGACAATGGTAAGGGAAAGACATTGGTATTGGTAAGATCGGAATTACCCCTTCTAAATTCTTTAAAAATATATTGCTAGTAGACAAGTTGAAGTATAATTGTTAAGTATAAGTTAATTGTGTGATAGAGTCTTCAAGGTTGTCTTTGAATCTTCAATGTGTATAGTAACTAGTTCTTTTAATTCTAGCACTAAGTTTGTTGGTCATAGACATGGAAACATTTATGTTGTAGATTTGAATGATCTAGCAATATCCAATAGTATAAGTCTTCTGGTAATGAATGCTAAGACCAAGGAATCTAGCCTACTATGGTATAGAAGATTAGGTCATGCTAGCATACATACTTTAGCTAAATTAATTTTCAAAGATCTAGTTAGAGGTTTACCTAAATTCAAAATTGATTTTGAATATGCATGCGATGCATGCTAGTTTGGTAAACAAACAAGAAAAAAATTTAAATCAAAAAATATTGTTTCAACTACTAGACCTTTAGAGCTACTACACATGGATCTATTTGGACCAACTAGGACCATAAGCCTAGAAGGTATGAAATATGGACTTATGATAGTAGATGATTTTTCAAGATTTACATGGGTCTTGTTTATTGCACATAAAGATGAAGCTTTCAAAGTATTTCAAAAATTTCACAAGAAAGTTTCAAATTAGAAAAATCTTTCGGTTATTTTTATTAGAAGTGATCATGACATAGAATTTAAAATTCAATATAGAAGAGTATTGTACTGAGCATGGCATTGATCCCAACTTCTCCGCTCCTAGAACATCGCAGCAAAATGGTATTGTAGGGAGGAAAAATAAGACATTGGAAGAGATGGCCCGAACTATATTATGTGAAGGCAATATTCAAAGGTACTTCTGGGCAGAAGCTGTGAACATTGCCTATTATATTTTGAACCATGTCTTGATTAGACCTATCTTAAAGAAAATCCCCTATGAACTTTGGAATGATAGAAAACCAAGTATTCATTATTTTCATGTTTTTGGTTGCAAATGCTTTGTACTTAACAATGGAAAGGATAACCTTAGAAAATTTGATGCTAATTTTGATGAAGCAATATTTCCCAGTTATTCTACTTTTAGCAAAGCTTATAGAGTATCTAATAAGAGAACATTGGCTATTGAAGAATCTGTCCATGTTATATTTGATGAAACTAACCCCTCACCTTCTTGAAAAGAAGAGTGCATTGATAATGATGCAGGTATAATTAATAAAGCTATGGAGGACGTGAGCCTAAAGGACAAACAAGCAGGACAAGGTGAAGAAATGGTAAGTAAAGATCATGGTGACTTACCAAAGCAATGGAGGTATGTAACATCATACTATAAGGATTTAATTATTGGTGATCCCTCACAAGGAGTTAGAACTAGGTCATCACATAGAGATGCACATGATTACCTAGCTTTTATTTCACAAGTATAACCAAATAGCATAGAGAAGCAGGAAAATGATCCCAATTGGATGATGGCCATGCACGAAGAACTAATTCAATTTCAAAAAAATAATGTTTGGACTTTAGTGAATAGACCTTCTAATCATCCCGTTATAGGCACTAAATGGGTTTGTAGAAATAAGTTAGATGAAAAAGGAAATGTAATTAAAAATAAAGCTAGATTAGTGGCCAAAGGATATAATTAGGAAGAAGAAATAGATTTTAATGAAACCTATGCATCAGTAGCAAGATTAGAAGCTATTAGATTGTTACTTGCATTTGCTTGCTACATGAATTTCAAATTATTTCAAATGGATGTAAAAAGTATATTTTTGAATGGTTTATTTCAGAAGAAGTTTTTGTAGAATAACCACCAGGATTTGAAAACCATACTTTTTCTAATCATGTTTTCAAACTTAATAAAGCATTATATGGTTTAAAACAAACATATAAAGCATGGTATGATAGATTGAGTAGTTCTTGCTTGAAAATGATTTTATTAGAGGTAATGTAGACACCACTCTGTTCATTAAAAGAAAAGAAAATGATATGTTAGTTATACAATTTATGTAGATGATATAATTTTTGATATAACTAATGAAAATTTGTGTAGAGAATTTGCTGAGCTTATGTAGGACAAATTTGAAATGAGCTGATGGGTGAACTGACCTACTTCCCTGGACTCCAAATTTAGCAAACAAGAGAAAGAATATTTATTAACAAGCTAAGTACATCAAGAAAATCATCAAGAAATTTGGTATGGAGTCAGCCAAAGAAATTGGTACACCCATGAGCCCCACCTGCAGATTTGACAAGGATGAAGATGGAAGCAGCATTGATCAAAAACTCTATCGAGGTATGATTAGATCATTGTTGTATTTAATTGCTAGTAGACCTGATATCTTGTTTAGTGTTTGTATATGTGCTAGATTTCAATCAAATCTAAAAGAAACACATATACTTGTTGTTAAAAGAATTATAAAATATCTAAAAGAAATAAGTAATCTAGGTCTATGATATTCTAAGCAATCTTTAATCAATTTAACTGGATTTTCTGATGCTGACTATGATGGATGTAAATTTGATAGAAAAAGCACTAATGGTACATGTCAATTTCTAGGGTTGAACTTAATCTCATGGCACAGTAAGAAATAAAACTCTATAGCATTGTCTACTACTGAGGTAAAGTATGTGGCTGCAAGGAGTTGTTGTGCACAAATACTTTGGATTAAGCAACAACTAGAAGACTATGGTGTTATTCAAACAAAAATTTCTATCAAATGTGATAATACAAGTGTTCTTAATTTGACAAAGAACCCAATTCAGCATTCTAAGACAAAACATAGAAATAAGATATCATTTTATTAGGGATCATGTACAAAATGATAATATTGAACTTGAATTTGTTCCAACTGAAAATCAATTAGCTGACATCTTTACTAAGCCACTTAATGAAGATAGATTTCAAATGATTAGAAGAGAATTAGGTTTGTGTGACCCTTTTTAGAATTTTTGACCTAATTTTTTAAATATTAAGGAAAAATTATGTAGAAGACCTCCATCACCAATTTAAGCCTACTGACAACCTTATCTAGAGTATATCTAGGGAATGAAACCTTTTTTAGAGCTTTTAGAGCCATTTTCTGAGTTTTGGCTCGAGCCGACTTGAGCAGGAGTTGAGTCGACTCGAATGTCAGACTTTATTATAAAGCCGATAGCCCTAAAAAATCCCTTTCATTTCCCATTCACTATTCAAAAGAAGCCCTAGGGGACCACTCTCTCTTCCATTCCAAAAAAAAAACTACCTAAATATTCTCTTTCCATCTTAGATCTTGACTGTATGGCTCCAAAGAAGGCAGTTTCCAAGAGACCAAGGCATGCGGATCCGAGTTCGGTCCAACAGGAAAAGAGATCCAAAAGGCATGAGGATGAGCTGACTCAGGTTGAAGAACAAGAGGAACCAAGGAATATCTCTCCGACACCTACAAGGCAAGTTATCCCAATGTAAAATCATCCAGTAACTGGCGATAGAAAGATTGATTTCTTATTTCTTGAACGCCAAAATTTTACAATAGGTAACTGGATTGAGATTCAGGGCTAGGTGTATTTTTGCTCATTGGATATACCTACATACCCTATACTTGTTAGAAGTTTCTTCGAAAATTTTTCTTTTGGAGAAAACAATGTGGTATCAACTGTAAAAGGAGTAAGAATGACTATTGATGAATCAAGGATAAGTTATGTTTTACATATGCCTAACAAGGAAAAACTTCATTTGAACTTGAAAAAGAAATAGAAAACCCTAAGACTTATATTGGAAAGAAGAGAAGCTGGGGGAGTTACTAATGTACATGCCAATTTGTTATCATTGGAGATGAGACTTTTACACAATATTAGTAGTAGGATCTTTTTGCCCCATATAGGTTGCTTTGATTGGGTAAGCTAACGTGATATGATGTTTATGAGAAATATGGTTGAGGGAGAGGCCTTCAATCTTCCATTCATTATGTTGACACGGATACGGGATGCAGCCAGGAGAGTGAAAGCCTGTCTGCCTTATGGGATGATGTTTATTTTGTTGTTCCAAGAGTTTGGCAAAGACTTGACTGGAGAGGATGGACGACTTCTTCACCACACTAACAGATACTCGGTGAAATCCCTGCATAGGATGGGATATCACCAAGTTCAAGGAGTTTGGGTCAAAAAAAACATATGGTCAGAGAGTGTTGCATCAGTCTTCAGATAAGGATGAGGCAGAGCACGAGATTGCAGCTACTGGCATTGTCAGAGAGGAGTCTGATGGAGATAGTGATAGCGATGAGGATTCCATTGATTAGCCGACCCAGGGATAGGATAGGATGATTGGATAGATTGCCAGCCCCAAGACTCCACCAGCATCATCAACAGCACCAGCAGCTAATTCAGTACCATCGACCTCAACTGGCACTCAGACTGGTCTTTCCTTCGAGTGTCTCACTCAGTTTGCTAAGACTCTAACGGGATCCTTCATATTGATGTTTGGCAGTCTTCGCCAAATACTCAATTAAGGCATAGAGGAGTTCCAGACAGAGATGAGGGAGCTGACATGCAGAGTTGAATCCATAAAGATGAGACAGCGGATCCAAGATGACCATAGTGCTAACCTCAAAGACTTAAGCTCTGACTTTGGGAGACTTCGAGGAGCAGCTGACTCCTTTGCCAGAGATCGGGCTTCTACATTGCATGTGTTATAGTAAGGAATTCAAAGGATAGAGTCAGAGTTGAGGACTGTTCTGCTCTTCATCACTGTAGTGAGATCAGGAGCAGGAGGATCTAGAGCTTCTACTTCTTGGCAGGCACCTCCACAGCACTCATCCATATTAATACAGCCACCACCTCATGCCAAACCATCAAGACAGCCACCACCACCTCCTATTTAGAGTGATCTACACTCTATCCAGACTGAGCCTACTCCAACTAGATCTAGAGCTAAGCCTAAGACCAAAACTACTGTACCTAAAGCTCCCACCAGAACTAGACTTAGGGATCTTAGGCATAAACCTTTATAAACGAAGGTTTCTTCTACTATCTTAGAAATAGGTTCTTCCTCTAATGAGGAAGAAGATGATTAGATCATGCTAGATCTTGTTTTGTTGGTTGTATCTTTTATATCAAAAAACTTGCTTATATATATATATATGTGTGTGTGTGTGTGTGTGTGTGCACTTTGTTTCAATGTCATTGTCATTCTACTCTTTTAACTCTTCTGTGATGCATAAAGCTTGGACTCTATAGTAAATATCAAACATTTGTCATTGAAAAAAAAAGAAAGGAAAGTATTAATAAGAATATAAAGATTATAAAGAGAAAGTGAAATTATCTCAAATCATGTTAATATTCTTACTCTATTTCAAAAATTATTGAATGCTTAAAGAAACCTTTTTTTGATGACAAAAAGGGAGAGTAATGTTTGTGTTGTGCATGGAAAAATGTTGAAAAATGTTATGCATGGAAAATTCAAAATTCAAATTTCACGAGAATATGCAAAATAGGGGGAGAAGTCAATTAGTTCTGATATTTTCTTGAAATCAATAAGCTCTGATACATGGAAATCAATGAAACTAAATTAGCCCTGATACTTTTTAATGCTCAATTAGCTCTGATACTTTCTTGATGCTTTATTAATGGAAATTAATTACTTTTGATACATTTTAGATATTTATTTTGCTCTGATATACTTTGATGCTTACTTGGCTCCAATACATTCGACTCTGATACTCAACTAGCTCCAATACAATCTAAAGCAAAAGCAGTTTCTTTAACAAATATTGACTCTAATACAAAAAGCCCTGACATTTTTTGATACTTATTGGTACATTCTAATACATTCTCGATACATGTTTATATAATACTTATTTAAAAAGTTCTTCCATGCCCAGTGTTTTGTCATCATCAAAAAGGGGAATATTGTTGACCCCTAGAATGATTTTGATGATAACAAAATATTGGAGCATGTATTTATTACTAACACTTTTGAATGTTTGCGAAGTTTTTGTAGGACATTTCAAAAGAACAATCATTCTACCTACATTTCAGTAATCTTTATAGTATATCAATGTAATCATGAAAAAATGTTCAAATAGTGAAAAGCCCTAAATAACTTAAGTGTAAATTCTTGTAAGAGGGGCAATTCTATATTATTTTACTTACATTAGGACTGGAAGAAGTTTGATTGTGTTTGGAAGCTGTTTGAAGAAGTTTGGATACTTTTGAACTTAAGTCACTCAAGCCGACTCGAGGAGCAAAGCCAACTCATTGTTTTGGCATGGTACAAGCTTTTCTGATACTCTGTCAACCAAGCCGACTCGAAGATGTTAGAGCCGACTCGACCAGAGTACCAAAATTATAGTTTTGAGGAACCAGACAATCGAGCTGACTTATGTGCAGCCGAGACGACTCTTCCAGAGTGTCTAAAATCTCAGTTCTGAAAAACAAGTCAGGTGAGTCGACTCGACTAAGAAGAGTCGACTCAACCAAAGTGCAATTTCAACATGTCCGAGAATCCAAGCAAACTCGAATCCTAGTTTCTGGTGAGAAATGACTAGTTCCAAAATTAATTTTTTGAATCTAAAAAGTACTCCAATGGCTATATTTCGACTACCAAGGCACTACAAAGGTCATTTCTACCTGGGATCAGTTCAAAACACTATAAATAAAAAATTAAAGTCAAGTTTTAGTTTTTTTAGAGAAAAAGAGAAAAAAGTTCATTGAATATTTTCAAGAGCATTCAAGGAAGAACTCAAGTCCACACCTACTTTCCATTAGCTACTTTTGACTTTTATTGAAGAAGTTTGGAAGCCTTGAAGAGCATTAAAGGAGCAATCAAGAAGGCTTCTCAAAGGTCATCAACTGCAACCATCCAACAAAGTTTGGTTTGTCATTAGTGTTGTTCTATTTTTAACTCTTTATTTGAGTTGTTCCAAGTACAACAGGGGTTGTATCTTTGGGATTGTTTAAGGTTTTTGGTGAGCCTTTGAAAATCAAGTTTGGGTTGTTAGTGAGCTTGAGAAAACTAACATTGTATTGGGTTCTTGGTGATCCTGGTGTAAAACCAAGATTGGGTTTTGGTTTGCAAGCCCGGTGTAAAACAAACTGGTTGTATTCCATGGGTGAATGTAGTGGAAATCCCAAGTAGTATCTTGGGTAGTGGATATAGAAGCTGGGTTGCTCCGAACCACTATAAATTGCTGGTGTTTGTGCTTGTGTTGATTGTGTCCCTTCCTTGCTTATGCATCTCATACTTAAATTACATCACTCACTACACTAAGTTTCTAAAAGAGCACATACTTGTGATAAAGTTTTAAATACCCAATTCACCCCCCCTCTTGGGTTGGCCAACTAGGCAACAGAATCACAAATGCCAGATAGAGTTCCAAAGGACTCCTCATCTCCACACCCTTTCATGTGGGCTTTGACTGGTCAGCATAATGATATGACATTAATAGTGTTGCGTGCACAAATAAAGAGTCACGTCTCTTCATTCGGTGTTAATTAAAGAGGCCAAGAGTCCTTCTATTTTAAGTATCTTAAAATCTCTAACACCTCTTATTCAAAAGCCACATCTCTAGCCTTATTTTGACCAGCTAATGCCATGTGGCAGATGGAAAAATAGCTAGGAAATTTGAAGAGACATTTTTACGTCTCTTGGAGCATGAAAGCATGTTATTATGAGATGTCTTATCATTAATAAGACTCCTTATTGAAGGGTCTTATCAGATGGCTGAGAAAGGGATAGGTGCCCCATTCCTCTCTATAAAAGGCATTGGAGATTTGATGCCAAAGCACTTCATTTCCCATCTGAATACTCCAACCTGCTATTTTCTCTTCCTCCCCACTTAAGACAAGCTTTGTCTTTTTAAGACAAAGTTTGTTCTTTAAAGACAAGGCTAGTCATTTAAGATAAGAGCCTATGGAGAAAAATAGAGGAGATATTCGAGATCCGAGAGGGGATATAGAGAGGTATCTAAGTGCCATACAGGAGGGTAGGGAGTCCAGCAAGGGAGAAAGTCCGAAAGGCTGCCAAAAGAGTCCCAATCAAACAAGCAATTATTATAGGAGTGCTTCCGTGGTCCGGTTCTTGTGTGGATCACCTTTGGAGGGCATGCACTTGTGTGCCTTGTGAAAATAAAGGATTATAGCACTCTAGGTATTTTTCTATAACCCTAAAGAATTGATTTATTGATTGTCATGATCAAGTGGTCCTAGGGTTTAGGGTTCCGGTCGGATAGGATTTCAAAAATAAAAATTTTGAAACTCGATCTTCCACTGTGCCCGGTCGGAGGAACCCAATAGTGGTATCAGAGCCACCTTGATGCTTGCAATTAGTATTCACTTTAGAGTTGATTGCTTGCTATGATATGAAGCAATGCATGATTAGTTCAAATTACATATATGCAATATGTTATATCCTAGTAACTACTTCGGATTGGGTTAGTCACCATGGCCGTCCGGTCATAAGAGCCAAGTAAAGTTTAAAGGCCTTCTCTTCCCATTCAATAGGGTCTCTTATGGCATGTAGAGGTGCCGCTATGGCCTTATCCCATGAACAAGTGAGGTGAACGGATCGTTATTTGAATCATGTTTATGTTATGCATATTAGGGTTAATATGCATGTTTTGTTGAAATGAATGTCATGATAACATGATGAATTAGGATGTGTGTGAGACCATCAAAGCCCTCATAAAATCATATTTAGTCGTAGTGTATGTTAATCATGATGCAAATCCGATTAGGATATGATCAACTAATTGGTGCCTAGGCAAGTGGTTCTGCGAATGTAAAGGGAATGACGTTTTTTATTGGTTCCGTTGATTGACCTGGCCAATTTAATTAGTATCTAAGGAAAGCAACGGGGGGACCCCACATCTCTTCCACTTATCTGGCCAATTTGGTCACATCTAAACCCTATGTTGGTAATGTTGATTGATTAAGTACACTACAAAATTGCCTTCCTTCATGCTAAGCCAAATCTATGTCAAAAATTATAGTAGATTTGTTGTGTAACACAAGGTCTACTTTAGGGTTTGATATGATATTTGTCTTGGTGCATGTTATGTTTTATAGCATGACTGATGGTGTTGCTTTATTGTATAACACAAGGGCAACATTATTCAATCATGGCTATATGGAAATGAAGGATCTGACTAAACTAAAGATATTATGGTTTGTTATGTAACACAAGGCTATAAGTGCTTAGAGGAAAGTGTTATGTTGAGAATTGCAAGGAATGCAATTGGAAAGGGATTTTCCTACCCTTGAACACATGGGTGTTTGTTGTGTAACACAAGGCATTTATGAGGAATTGGGGTCTTAACCCCACTAAGGAATCCCTGAGAGGGTTTCCCACTTACCATAGTTGATTGTTATGGTATTCGATAGAAAATAGTGAGAGACACAATTAGATACAAAAAGTCCTTGTCAAATTTTGAATATTATCATGAGTGGTATGCTTATAGTTGTTCTTTATTTAATGTAGATTTTTACATTATAGCTTCTACTCTTTCACTATGGGGCATCTTGGATGCCAATAAGTTAACCAGACCAAATTATGTGGACTGGTTGAGGAACCTGAGAATTGTATTAGCTCATGAGAAAATTACCTATATCCTCGATTCTCCTGATCCACTTCCGGTAGGAGAGGATGCTACTGAGGAGGAAAGGGCCACAAATAAAATGTGGCAGAATGCCAGCATGACTGTCAAATGCATCATGTTGGCCTCAATGAGTAATGAGTTACAGAGGCAACATGAGGAATAGAACCTCAGTCCATATTGCTCAACCTTAAAGAGCTATATGGAGAGCATAGTCGGACTGCTCGATATGAATTATCGAAGTAGTTGTTCTGAGCATGCATTAGTGAGGGCTCCTCTATCCAGGCACATGTCCTTAAGATGATTGACCTAATACTCGATTAGGTCAACTAGGATTTGTGATGGATAGTGAGCTTAATTAGGACATGATCCTGCAGTCATTTCCAGATTCCTTCTCGTAGTTTGTCATGAATTACCACATAAACAAACTGAACTTATCATTGCTTGAGCTACTGAATATTCTCAAGATAGTATAGAGCCATTTTAAAGGTGACAAGGCTTAACTTCTTCTAGTAGATGGAAAGAAGAAGCAGGCAATGAGGAAGGTTTCAAAAAGGAAGAAGAACCCTAAGAGTAGCTTCCAGAAGAGGAAGAAAGAAAGGAAGCCCTTTGCTGATGGGATCTACTATCATTGTGGAAAGCAAGGGCACTGGAAGAAGAATTGCAAGTTGTATCTTGCAAGTTTGAAGCATGATGCTGGTCGAGCATCAAAAGGTTTGTACATGATACAAACAAACATGTCATTGAATTCTTTAGCTTTTGATATATGGGTATTAGATATCTCATGTGGGTCTCATATCTGCAAGTCATTGCAAGGGTTATAAAGATCTAGAAGCTTGAAGAAAGAGAGATGATGTGAATTTCACTTATCTTTGGCACTACCATTTAGGTCATATAAGTGAGTTCAGGATAAACAAGTTATACAAAGAGAACTTCTTCGATCCTTTTGATCTTGAATCATTAGGAACTTATGAGTCCTGTCTCATGGGGAAGATGACCAAGTCTCCATTCACTGGACATGGAGAAAGGGCAATTGAGTTGTTAGGTCTAGTAGACACAAATGTGTGTGGTCCTATAACAACCCAGGCTAGAGGAGGATATTCATATTTCATCAATTTTACTGATAATTTATCAAGGTTCGGATATGTGTATCTTCTGAAACACAAGTTCAAAGCCTTCGATAAGTTCAAAGAGTATCAAAATGAGGTTGAGAAACAAATTGGGCAAAGTATTAAAATCCTTCAGTCTGATCGAGGAGGAGAATACTTGTCTAGCAAATTTTTTGATCATCTGAAAGACAAAGGCATTCTCTCTGAATGGACCCCTCCATACACATCACAGTTAAATGGTATAGCAAAAAGGAGGAATCGTACCTTGTTATATATGGTACAGTCCATGATGTGCTTCAAAGATCTTTCAGTATCTTTCTAGGATTATGCCCTAGAGACTGCTACCTACATACTGAATATGGTGCCATCAAAGGCAGTTAAAAGCACTGCATATAAATTATGGAATGGGAAAAGGCCAAATCTTAAGTATTTTAAGATTTGGGGTTACCCTACTTATATCAAGAATATTTTTGGATATAAGTTAAGTACTAGAGCTGACAAGTGTAGGTTTGTAGGATATCCTAAAGAAAGTATTGGCTACCTTTTCTACCACCCTACAGAGCTAAAGGTTTTTGTCAGTAGGCATGCCACATTCTTGGAAAAGGAGTTTATCCAAGAAGGGGGCAGTGAAAGGATATTTGAACTTGAAGAAGTTCAACCTACATTCAATACAATTTCTCAACCAAATGTTCCTAAGGTTCAGGAACAACCACAACACACACCTCCTCTCTGTAGGTTAGAGAGAGGGTGAAGTGCACCTCTTAGGTATGGTTTTGTTATTAGAAACGATAATGAAGCCAGTATCATACAGGATGATGATCCTGTGATTATACAAAAGTTGTCATGAGTAGATACTCTAACAAATGGCTGAAAGCCATGAAATTTGAGATGGAATCCATGTACTCTAATCAGGTTTGGATATTAGTTGATTTACTTGAGGAAGTAAACCCAACCGGGTGCAAATGGGTTTTCAAGAAGAAGATTGGAATAGATGGTCAAGTAGAGACCTATAAGACCAAGCTGGTGGCAAAAGGTTTCAAACAAAGATATTGTATTGACTATGATGAAACTTTTTCACCAGTAGCCATACTCAAGCCCATTCGGATATTACTTGCTATTGCTGCATACTATGATTATGAGATCTGGTAGATGGATGTAAAGACTGCTTTCCTTAATGGATATCTTGAGGAAGAAGTCTATATGTCACAACCAAAGGGGTTTGTCTCAAGTGAAAGATCAAACCAAGTATGCAAGCTTAAGAAATCCATTAATGGATTAAAGCAAGCATTGAGGAGTTGGAACATCCACTTTGATGAAATTATCAAGGAGTTTGGTTTCATCAAGAATGTGGATGAACCGTGTGTGTATAAGAAAACAGGTTGGAGTGTACTTGTTTTCTTGATTTTGTATGTTGATGACATACTCATCATTGGGAATGATATCCCAATATTGCAATCGATCAAGTCTTGGCTATCAAAATAGTTTTCCATGAAGGATTTGGGAGAGGCATCCTTTATACTAGGTATGAAGATCTATAGATATAGATCTAAGAGGATGCTAGGCTTATCCCAATCCAGGTACAATAATTTAGTGTGGAAGAGATTCAACATGGAAGGAAGTAAGAAAGGTTACTAGCCATGAGTCAAGGCATATATTTCTCTAAGAAGATGTCACCTAAGATACTAGAAGAGAGAAAGAATGAGTATGATTCCTTATGATTCGGCTATAGGATCAATTATATGTGCCATGTTATGTATTAGGCCTGATGTTGCTTATGCATTGGGCATAGCATGCAGGTTCCAGGATGATCCAAGGGACGATCATTGGAAAGCTATGAAAAACATTCTTAAGTATCTGAGAAGGACTAAAGATATTTTTCTTATATATGGTGGATCATAGTTGAAACTAGAAGGGTATACGGATTCTAGTTTTCAATCAGATCCGGATGATAGCAAATCCATATCAGGGTATGTCTTCACCCTATATGGTGATACAGTAAGTTAGAAGAGTACAAAGTAGTAAATTATAGCTGGCTCAGTTACTGAGACAGAGTACATAGCTGCTTGTGAAGCTACAAATCCATGTGGTAAAAGGAGGAATAATGCTGAAAACCAAAGAGACAGATTTATCTCTTGGTGCATGAAAAGTCTTATCTACATATGTCCTTTTATCATAATAAGACTCCTTCTATTTGAAGGGTCTTATCAAATGGATAAAGGATAGACATATTAGGTAACCCATCCCTCTCTATATATTGGCATCAATAATCTGATGCCAAGGCATAAGAGTCTCCCATCAGAATACTACCTGCTATTTTCTCTCCCTCTTCCTTAAGACATGATTTGTCTCTTTAAGACAAAACTTGTTCTTTCTAGACAAGGCTAGTCTAATTAAGACAAGAGCCTAAGGAGAAAAATAGAAGGGGTATTAGGGAACTAAGAGTGGATTTAGAGTGTTCTCTGAGAGCCTTACAGGAGGGTAGGGGATCCATCAAAGGAAGAAAGTCCAAAAGGCTGCCGGAAGAGTACCAGGCAAACAAGCAACTTTCATAGGAGTGCTTCCTTGGTCAACTTCTTATGTGGATCACCTCTAGAGGGCATGCACTTGTATGCCTCATAGAAATTAAGGAATATAGCATTCCAAGTATTCCTCAATAACCTAAAAAATTTGATTTATTAGTTGTTATGCTCAAGTGGTCGTAGGGTTTAGGGTTCTGACCGGTCAGGGTTTTGAATATGAAATTTTTGAGACCTAGTCTTCTGCAGTGCCCGGCTTTGGAAACCCAATACGCATAACTAGTCATAAGATGGCTAAAAGGTGTGGGGTCTAAAGGGATGCATTGGAAAAAAATAGAAGCCTTCAAACAAAAGGACTTTTAGATTCAAATCAATGCCAAGAATGAAGGGATGCACCCATTCATTGCGTGTGCTATTTATTTTATACCAAATCCTCCTTTTGACCGGTCAAAGCCCATCCAAAAGGACGTGGAGATAAGGAAGAAGGGCTTAGAGATTATCTAGAAAAGTTGATTTAGAAGTAGAATGACTCTTGGTCCTCTGCACCCCTTCAATCTTGGCGCATGCCAAACTTAGGGCCAAGTGTCCCTTTCATCTTATACTCTACCATAAATAAAGGATAAAGCCCATAAAATCTAGATAAATACTGATCAAGGCTTCCCCACTTAGGACTCAACCCAATCTAAGTTCTACTTAAATTAGTTAGCCCAAATTCCAAGCTAACTGACCCAATCCAATTGGGTTAAGAGTTGGGCTAGCCAACATATGCTAGTATGTTAATTAGATAGCCAATTAGGATCCTATGAACCTAATAAAAATATAATCGACTTCCTTGGCCAATTTTCTAATGTGTGTGATCATTTGGGTTCCATATCTATTCAGCAGTAGGTCAAGGTCCAAGCCATTTCGATCCAATCGAAACTGATTGACCTAATTAAGTCAATCGAGCTGGCTTAAGGTTCCAATTCGAACCAACTTCCGACTTGACTCATGAATTCGATCAATTTGATTCATAAAAATCAACAAGAAATTATTGATGTATAGAAATATGTCATGCCTACTTAGAAGATGAGAAATTTGGTAGAAGTTATCAAAATATCCTTCAATGAAAAGTTACATGCAATTCAATCCTTCAATCTCCCTTTATCCCAAATAAGTGATGGGTATGTAGAATTGTCAAACCCTACCGCTTAATCTTTTTGAATTTCAATTCAATAATGAAGACTCAATTGATAAAAGATTATAAACCCTATCTAATCTCATCTTGCTATCAAAGACTTCCTGAGTCAACAATCGAAGAGATTACACGGGATAAGTCCTCTTAATAGGAGTGATCGATTCTTTGTTGATCCACTCACATCCTTCATACACAATCCACCATTTCTGAGAACACCCCGTATATGACTCTTTGTCATGAGTATGAACCAAAATATGTCTTTATGTGTGTAAGGAACCATGGTGATCTCAAGTCTATGGATCACTTGCACAACTCCCGCTATGAGAACCATCTTTTGACAAGTAGTAAGACCTCCATAAGATATTCTCAAGATAGATGAGTTCAGTGAATTCATACCCTAATGAGCACCTATATCCTTATATTAGTGTCCCTACACAAATGGCTGTGAGATCAACCACCCTCTCGATCGAGCATACATAGGATGTGCTAGTGTTTTCGGAAACATCAATCCCTGAATCGATGATCCAATGACTAGGAACATTTTATATTAGGGTTTATAGGAACTTACGTCTCAAAATTTTGATCTTTATCATAATCCTAATTCCATTGCCTTAACCTATGGAATTTATCATAATCTTAATAAGATACAGTAGTATGATGAATCAAATGCCTTTTATTAATAAATAATATCATACATGAGCTGGAAGATCATAGAAATGTCCATACAAAGATTGGCTTTTAGGGCACAATTCTTCAATCTCTCACTTGCACTAAAGCCAATCATCCTTGTATTTTACACCCACATAATCTAAGTGGTGATCAAACTATTGCTGTGGTGTTCTTTAGTGAATGGGTATGTTATGTTGTTCTTTGTATATACTCGTTTAATAAGAACATCTTGTCTTTCTATGATCTCTCGAACGAGGTGGAAGCATCTTAGGATGTGCTTGGACTTATGATGAGACCTTCATTTCTTAGCTTGCACAACTACTCCAATGTTATCATAATAAAGTGACACAGGTAGTTGAATGGCTGGAACCATGTCCAATTCCATGATGAATTTCTTCATCCACATAGCTTTCTTTTCGGTTTCACTTATAGATATGTACTCTACCTCAGTGATTGAGTCAGCATAGTTTGCTGCTTTGTACTCTTCCAACTCACTATACCATCATATAAGATGAAGACATACCCTAATATGGATTTGCTATCATCTTGATTTGACTGAAAATTGGAATCCATATACCCTTCTAGTTTCAACTCTTATCCACTATATATTAGAAAAACATCTTTAGTCCTTCTTAGATACTTAGGAATGTTTCACAGCTTTCCAATGATCCTTCCCTGGATCAGCCTGGAACCTGCTTACTATGCCCAAGGCATAAGCAACATCAGGCCTAGTACATAACATGGCATATATAATTGATCCTATAATCGAAGCGTAAGGAATCAAGCTCATTCTCTCTCCCTCTCTCCTCTGGTGTCTTAGGAGAATCTTCTTGGAGAGATGTATGCCTTGACTCTTGGGCAAGTAATCTCTTTTACTTCCCTCCATGTTGAATCTCTTCCACACTAAGTCAATGTACCTGGATTGGAATAAGCCAAGCATCCTCTTAGATCTATCTCTATAGATCTTTATACCCAGTATATAGGATGCCTCTCCCAAAATCTTGATGGAAAACTGCTTTGATAGCTAAGACTTGATCGATTGCAACATTGGGATATCATTCCCAATGATGAGGATGTCATCAACATAAAAAACCAAGAAAACAAGGGCACTCCCACTTGTCTCTTGTACATACAAGTTCATCCACATTCTTGATGAAACCAAACTCTTTGATCGTCTCATGAAAATGGATGTTCCAACTCCTCGATACTTGCTTTAATCCATAAATAGATTTTTTAAGACTGCATACTTGGTTTGGTCTCTCATTTGAGGCAAACCCTTTTGGTTGGATATATACATTTCTTTCTCAAGATATCCATTAAAAAAAGTAGTCTTTACATCCATTTATCAGATTTCATAGTCATAGTATGCAGCAATGGCAAGCAATATTTGAATGAACTTGAGCATGGCTACTGGTGAAAAAGTTTCATCATAGTCAATAGGTCTTTGTTCGAAACTTTTGCCACCAGCCTAGCCTTTTAGGTCTTTATTTGACCATCTGCTCCAATCTTCTTCTTGAAGACACTTTTACATCCAATTAGGTTTACTCCCTTAAGTGGATCTATTAATGTCCAAACTTGATTATAGTACATAGAGTCCATCTTAGATTTCAGGCTTCCAACCATCTATCAGAGTCTCTAATTATGACAGCTTCTGTATAGGTCACAAGATCATCACCTTGTATGATAATGGCTTTATTATCATTTCCAATGACAGCCATATCTGAGAGGTGCACTTTGCACTCTCTCTGACCTATGGTGAGGAGGTGTGTGTTGTGGTTATTCCTAAACCTTAGGAACATGTGGTTGAGGTATTGCATCAGGTGTAGGTTAAACTTCTTCAAGTTCAAATATCCTCTCATTGCCCCCTTCTTGAATAAATTTTTTTCCAAGAATGTGGCATGCCCACTGACAAAAACTTTTTGCTCAGTAGGGTGGTAGAAAAGGTAACCCAAACATTCTTTAGGATATCCTACAAACCTGTACTTGTCAGCCCTATCACTTAGCTTATATCTAAAAACATTCCTGACAGAAGCAGGGCACCCCAAATCTTAAAATACTTAAGACTTGGCCTTTTCCCTTTCCATAATTGATATGAAGTGCTTTTAATTGCCTTTGATGGAACCCCTTCTAGTATGTAGGCTATAGTCTCTAGAGCTTAAACCTAGAAGGATATTGGAAGATCTGTGAAGTACACATGGACCGTACCATCTTCAACGAGGTATAATTTCTCCTTTCTGCTACACCATTTAACTATGATGTATATGGAGAGATCCATTCAGAGAGGATGCCTTTATATTTAAGATGATTAAAAAATTCACTAGATAAGTATTCTCCTCCTTTATCAGACGAAGGATTTTAATAATATGCCCAGTTTGTTTCTTAACCTCACTTTGATACTCTTTGAATTTATTAATGGCTTCAAACTTGTGTTTCATATGATATACATATTCAAACCTCGATAGATCATCAGTAAAACTGATGAAATAATAGTATCCTTTTCTAGCCTAGGTTATCGTAGGACCACACACATCTATGTACTAGACCGAACAACTCAGTTGCTCTCTCTCCATGTCTAGTGAATGAAGATTTGGTCATCTTATCCACGAGACAGGACTCACAAGTTCCTAATGACTCATGATCAAAAGGTTCAAAAAAAATTTTATTGTACAACTTGTTTATCCTGGTCTCATTGATATAACCAAACGACAATGCTAGAGATAAGTGACATTCACATCATCTATCTTTCTTTTCTTATTCTCAATAAGCATAACCTCATCATTGAGTGACAGAATCAAAAGACCATTAGCAAATATACCACAACTAAAGAATTTTTTTGAAAGGAAAATCATGCACCCATGGCTTGACAAATTTATTTCATAACCTTGTTTTAATAACAAAGGCAAAAAAATAATATTATTTATAATATTTGGTACATAATAATAATATTTTAATTCAAGAATATTGCCCGATGGCAGTAACAGCAAATAGGTTCCAATAGCTTTAGCCTGAATGGGTTCACCACTCGCGTCGAATAGCTCGAAGTCACCTATTGGCGTGGAGTCCCTATATCGGCCGGTCGGAGCTGCTGCATCGCAGGACCGCTTCCTGGATCACCTGCAAAATAGGTCCCTTGCCGGAGTTGTTCCGACGGGGGACACTCCGATGTCTAAGTCAGTAGCGGATCCCAGCCACAAAATGGGGAAGAGCATCGAGAGTATAAGGGAATGGCTCTTAGAGTATATGCGAGTGTATGAATATGTGTGTCTGTGCATACCTCTCTCGAGCCATTTTTCTTATCACTATTTAAGAGGATGCCTTTGACCTGTGGCCCGCCCTTTTTTCGGTGATTATGGAGAGTTGATTTCTCCCCATGATTGGCAATCGTGGGTTGTCATTGAGCGGTTCCGACCAGACCGAAGGTGTGGCAGCTGGAATTACATGCCATGATCATGGCATGGAGATTGCCGATAGTAACCGTTAGTTACAGTTGCCTATCTGGGCCAAATTGTGGTCCCATCTTCGAATTTTTCATATTTAGGGAGATTCTCGATCGGAGACTTAGCCCTCTGCATGGGCCGGAGACTTGGAGTCTATCCAGGGCCGGAGATCATGTCTCTAGTAGAAGCCAAATTATATGTCTTCGAAAGTTGATGAGGAGCCTGGTCTTCGGTTAAGACTGAAGATGTCATCCGAAGATCTGACCTTTGGATGTTGTGGATCGGTGAGAAGTCTTGGGTCGCCTGTAGTTGACCTGACCTTTCCTTGGTCTGAAGTCCGTGGTCCAGAGAAAAGGGCTTCGGCCAGCCGAACTAGTGTTTGGTTCGTAGCTGAACCGGGATATCCCAATAGTTGCCCCCCTACTCTCAGTTTTCGAAGCAGAGTTTACCTCGAGAAGTGAGAGTACTAATGCTTTGTCATTTTCCTCCCAGGAGATAGTGTAGCAGATGATTATGGGATCTCTGATTGGACTATCCATCATGATTGCTGGTTGATCAGGGAATCAGGTGGTGGACAGCTGTCACTCCCATGTTGGGGGAGAAGGAAAAAGTGGGCGGCCCTGGGACCGTCTTTCTTTTTCACATTGCACGATGGTTTAGCCAATCTTTCAGTTGAGATTTGGATGATTGTGGTGGCTTTCCTCCGTCCGTTGGATGATGGATGCGCCTCATCTTGGTGGTTAGTTGAAGGCGGGTTACCTCCCTGGGTAACCTTGGGTCAAATCAACTTGGTAGGGCTTCAGAGACCCCTGTTTTCCTCTTGGGAAAGGGAGAAGGTCCGGCTAAGGAAGCTTCTTCAACCTCATCGCATCCTTCGTCTAGCATTCCTTGTTCTGGACTATCAGTCTATTCCGCAGGTAGAATCTTCCTTCTACCCCTTTTGCTTCATTCTTTTATCATGGAAGAAAACGTAGAAAGTCATGGGAAAAAGTTGGGTCCTCGGGGGCCAGCGATGTAGTATGTCCGGAGTTGATCTCCAGTTCAGTTTCTCAGGGAAAGGCGGCCCTTCTTTGGGAATGCTATCGGATTCCTGAGGAATTCCCTTTTGTTCTCCCCTCACCCGAGGAACGGATGAACAAACCTTCCCCGGGTGTCTAGCTGTGTATGAAGATCATCTGAAAGCTGGTCTTCGGTTTTCCCTATACCCCTTCTTCATCAAGATCTTCAGCTTGTACCAAGTGGTGCCAGCGCAGTTGACCCCAAATAGCATCCGAAACATCTGCGGGTTCCTGGTCTTGAGCAGCATTGCAAACATAGAACCTAGGACCAATTTATTCATGGCCTTCTTCGTACTCAAGAGAGATTTCCACAGTAATGGATGGTGGGTAATTGGCCCTCGATCAGGCCGCAAGGTTATCAAGGACATGCCTAGTGCCATCCATGGGTGGAAACCCATTTTTGTGTTTATATTATCTTTTGATCCATGGGGCTTCGACACTGTTTGGAAGAAGCCTCGTTTAATCGCCAATGACGGGAAGAAGCTCTTGGCGGCTGATCAGTCGGATTACGATCTCTTGGTCGATTCGGAAGTTGCCCCTATCCGAGAGTTGTTGGAGGAGAGAAATCTCTCTCTCGCGGGAATTAGCAAATTCCCCACATTAGGTACAGTGACGGAAATTTCTGCTCCCCTTCCCCCAGTTTTGTTGTAGCTCAGTCGACTAAAATAAACTCTTTTGCTTGTAGGTGGCAGGATGAAACCCGGTGTGAGCTGGCTCCGTCAGACCTCTGAAAGAGGGTAGCACAAGCCCTGATGCAGAACGGAAGCTCTGATACCAAAATGATGCAGAACGAAAGAGATGATGCGATGCGGAAGTAAATTAAGACTAATTCATTTTTTTTTTTTTTTCAGAAGTCGGCTTTGACTCAAATGAAAGTTAAACTAAATTGAAAGAAACTATATAATAACTGAAAGCACAATTCAAAGAAACTAGATTATCAGAGTAGTTCAGAAGTAAAGGATCGCTGGGAGTTAAGAAACTCCCAGACCTAGGGTTTCGCTCTGATCTTTCAACAGGACATAACTAAAGGGAAGGGAAGGGTTATATACCAGGCAGTGATCTTCAGAGAGTTTGGTGGAAGGACTCTCTCGAGCAGATTGTTGGATCCTCGGATTCGGATATCTTCGCAATGGATCCTCCAATACTGGTCCTTTGGCAGAGTTGGCTTCTCCTGAACTCAGGATCAGGGAAAGAAGAAGAACAAGTTAAGGAACCAGATACTCAAAGAAAGGATTTACCAGATAAGAAGAACTTGAAAAAAATTGATGTTGCTGAAATCCTGATTCTCCTGGATGCTGATCTGACTTCCTCTGGGATTTGCTCTATATTCGAAGTAGCCGATCTGGACCTGGATGCTAGTGGTCGGCCTCTACTTGGAAGAGAGGGGCCGTGAGATGATGAGGTAGATTAGGGCTTGGATGATTGGTGGAATGAAGAAGATGATGGTGGCTAGGGTTTGGAATTGAAGTGGCTAACCTAGGATTTTGGTAGGATTTTGGGGTTGGAGATCTCACACCTCCTCAAGGTTCCTAGGGAACCCGGATTTACTCCCTCATGGAACTCAACACCTAAATACAAGTGCGGAAGAGAGAAACACAAAGTTGCTCACACAGAAATTGATTTCATTCATCATTTAAATTCAAGAGTTACATAGAGTTGAATATATAGACATAACAAAGAAATAAAATTTTATACATTTTCCATGTGGGACTAATCGGACCAACCCACACTTTAGGCATCAAATTCTCTTCCCAAGACTCCTTCCATGAGTGGGCAGCCCAAAAACTCCAAGAAAACTTGAAAATCAGCTCCAAATGGCAGGTTATGGGGGTGTCTCCTAGTATCTCTCCATGAATCAAGGTCTTTTTCTTCATGGTTTGGCTCATTTAGACACCTCCTAGTCTTGCTCCACAAGTTTAGGCTTCTTCCTTTCATGGCTTTGGCACTTTTGGAAACTTTTGGGAACCTCCTTGAATTCCTCCCCAAGACATGCTCTCTTCCCTTTTATAACTTGGATTTTTAAGGAACATTGTGGGGCACCTCCTTGATCCTCTCTTCAAGAAAAATTCTTGCCATCCTGGCTTGGGTTTATCTGGAAAAAAATTGGCTCCTCCTTGGATTGAGGTATCTTGATGGATTTCTCTCCCAAGTGGTGCAAGAAAAAAGGAACTTACTTCTTGTGGTGTAGGGACCAAAGAAACTGGATGGAGATGTAGCGCCTCCTAGACTCTGGCATGTGGCTGGGAGTGTGGCACCCACTTGCTTGGGCCTGGGAGAGAAAATGTGGCACCCTGGACCTTGACTTGACTGAAAAAAAAAGTGGCACCAACCTGGAGAAGACCTAAACCACTACTAGGACTTTTACTGAGTCAACATGACTCAACAAAATTTAAATTGCAGGGAAATACAGACTCAAGACTAAAATTGAGTTGACCAAGTCAACCCTTATTACAAAACCAGAAAACCCTAATTCTTCGGGCAAGGTCAATCAGAGATCCAGATGGAGTGCTGAAGTCTTCTTCTGAGTCTGGTGCCCGCACCAAGCCCCTCTCACAAGGTCGACGGTTTGGAAAAGGGCTCGAAGGGACGGTCCTGAGGGGGACCGGAGCACTTCATCTTCTCGGGGAACCTCAGGAGAAGACGTGGCACTCGTGGAAGGGGCCCCGTCGAGACCTTGTCCAGTTGAAACTCCACTGACGGCTGCTTCCCTGGTTCGCATAATGGGGAGTCCTTCTCAGGCAGTGGGTGTGCCGCCACTTTGCCCTTCTGCGGTTGATTGGGGCAAAGCACGGCAAGTCGAGGGAGAGTTCATTCGTGGGGCCTCCCCAGTTGGAAGCCGTTCGGCGAACTCTTCGGAGCTTTCACCTATGGGGGTACTGCTGGTTCCCACCGTAGTCAGGCACGCGTAGAAGGGTACGTTGCTACCTCATTACTTGGTAGTTCTTTGGAATTGGAACCTTCCCAGGGTGTCAGACTCTGCCTTTTTCACCCTGCAACAGGTATGATTCTTGCCGTCTCCTTTGTTTTGAGAACTGTTCGTTCCATAACTCCACATTTTTGATGTAGTTGGTCTATGACCTTACCTTTATGGAGGAGGGCCTGGGAAATGTTGACGGCCTCATCTATGGCCTCAAGGAGGAGCTCCATGCTGCCAGGGCTGCAAAAGAAGTGGCCGAAGAGTTGAGACAGTCTATGGAGGATCGCCTTGTCTGGGTGAATGATGAGGTTCATTACCTGAAGGGCGAATTGAAGAATGCCCATCTGATAATAGCGGAGCAAGGGGCAGGGTGGAGGAGAAGTAGGAAACAGATTGACTCCTTGGAACAAGCTGCCAGGGAGAACCAGGAAAAGATAGAAAGCTTGACCAAGGCAGCGGATGAGGCTTCTAGGAGGGCCGAATAGGTGATTCTGGATTCTGAAGTGGCCAAGAGAGTGTCCGTGTCTTTGAGAAAGCGGGTGGACGATGTTGTAGCATACTTCAAAATGTCTTCACAATTCCAAGAGGAAATGAATGAAGCATCTTTGTACGGCTGCCAGCATGGCTTTAATGATGGACTTTCCAAGGTAAAGGAGGCCTTCCCTCACCTTGATCTTTCCGGCATCCCTCCCTTCAATATAGCTGAAGAAGAAGAGGAGGAGGTAGAGGAGGCCGAAGCCGCAGTAGAGGCTGAAGAGGCGCCATACCCGGGTGGGGAGGCCTCTGCGTCAGTCAAAAATCTATGGGTGATCCTAACTCAGATTTCGGTTCATGAGGAGGTTCAAGCTTGGGAAGTCCAAGCCGAAGGTTCTCCGGTCCTCGCACAGATTAATGAGTTCTTTTTTGCACAGGTTGACAAGTTGTTTCAGTCATGTGGTATGGGGTCTCCTCCTGTTGATATTGAGTGATTCAAGTTGCTTTGGATGTATTTTCTTCTTTTTCCCTTTGTATTGTCAATGGATTTTGTATGACAACTCTTCCAGATCTTGAAATGACCTTTTTTTCTCTGTATATGCAATGTTGCATTTCGTATGTAGCTTGAAATGGTTTTACCATTCTTTTTTCTGCTTGGTTGAATGGACATGGCCGAAGTCCGTTTAACAGGTAGTTGATGAAGATGAACTCCGTTGTCGAAGACCATCTATAATAAATTAGGCCGGTGTCACCCTCCTTTGGATGCTAAATCTATCCGTTGGGGTAGACAGGTGTCAACTCCTCGTCAACCGGTGATTAGGGAAGTTTGATCGCATTTCTCGTTGTCCACACGGCATATCGATAGTCATGATTTCTTGCACCTTGTGTGCCGCCGGGTCTCCTTTCTTCAAAAAGGAGCCATTAATGTTGCCGTCGCATGATGGAGATTTCCCCGGATTCGAAGCGCCGGCAGTTGTTGTCCTGGGAATGACCCCCGAGCAGCCTTCTAGTTCTTGAAACATCGCTCGGACACGTGGCGCTCTCTGATGCAGCTTGGAAAAGATGTGGGCACGCCTCCTCGCAGTCGGTCGTGGGTGCAGGATTTCTATAAATAGGACCTTGACTTTTGCCGTCAAGGGCCATTATTCTCATTGACTCCTTCTTCCAATTAAAAATGAGGTTCAGCACTTCCGAGCTTTGTCAGGCCGCGAAGAGAAGGGCTGTCAACCCAAAGAGGAAGAGGAGTCCAGAGTTCTTCGAGCCGGGGAATGATGAGGAGCCTCTCGTGGACCATCTGGAGAAGAAGGTCCGCCTGTTGGAGGCCCAACTGAGGGAGGCCAGGGCCCAAGTCATGGCGGCAACCACGAAGGTAGAGGAGGCCAAGAAGGAGGTGGTGAAGGCTATCTCAGACTTCAAGGTGTCTGCTGCCTTCAGGGAGGTGGTGCCGAGGCGGCACTGGACTCCTACCATCAGGGGTTCCGGGAATGTAGAGGGAAGGCCTTCATGTTTTAGGACTTGAAGGGCCTGGACAACATCAAGCCCTCCGTTCCTTTTCCCAGGCATGAATTTGATTCCGACTCTGATGAGGGGTCGGATTCGGGTTCGGATGGGAACCCCGGGGCCCCCTCATCGTCTCTTCTGAGCTCCCCCCATCGGTGTGAGAAAAATCCGGCGGGAGGTTATTGAAAGTTTCCTGTGTCTTTCTAATGTTACTCTTTTTTTTTTTTGGTCTCTCTTTTTTGGGAGTCCCTTTTTTTGTGTTCTCTCTTTATGAGAGTTTCTTTTGTCTTTTCTTTCTTTTTTTTTTGGAAAAAATTGAAAGAAAAAAAAAGAAAAAAAAAAAAAGTATCTTTCTTTTACCTCTTTTCATGCATTTCTTGCGATATGTTGTATCATATTTTGTCTGGAATGTAGATTCCTGGGACCATTTTCGATCTATAGGAAAGAAGTGAGGTCGGTTGGACCATTCTTGGAATGCTTGTTGTCGACAGAAAGGATGATAGTGGTCCTTTTAGGCATGTTTTCGGATTTACCGTAGGGTAGGGTGTTTACACCGTCCCTGTGCTTTTCTGTCGTGATCAAGGTAGGCTGTTCAGGCCCGCCCCGGCGCATCTTCGGGTTTACTATAGGGTAGGTTACGAAAACCATCCCTGCACCTTTGATCTTCTTGGTGGCCTGGTTAGGCCATCCATTATGCTCGTCGGGCATACTGATAAGGTGAGTGGATCAAACTCTCCTTTGCATAGTTGACCAATTTTTCAGATCAGGTCATTTAGGCTGTTGTCGTTCAGTCGAAGCAACCAGCCATTCTGAGTCGAGTAGGGTTGAGCAATCTTGCATAGGAAATTTAGGAACTCATTTATTGATAATATTTACGAAGGTTTTGCACATTCCATGACCGAGATAGAGTCTTCCCCTCCAGGGTCTTAAGTCAATATGCTCCTAGTCGAATGACCTCTTCGACTTGATATGGGCCTTACCAGTTGAGGGAGAGTTTACCCTATTCCATTGGCCTAGATACTTCTGCCCTTCGCAGTACCATATCCCCTGTGCGGAAAATATGTTCTTTCATCCTTGAGTTATAATATTTGGCGACCTTTTGTTGGTATGCCGCCATTCTTATCTGGGCCTGAAGTATGGTGCTTGGCAGTAGATCTAGGTCAATCCTTCTACGAATGGAGTTCTCAGGCTCTTCATAGTTGTCAATTCTCAGGGATTGCAGGGAGACTTTAATAGGTAGTACAGCTTCAGTACCATATGCCAGGTTGAACGGAGACTCGCTGGTGGCCGTTCTCGGGGTAGTTCGGTATGCCCAGAGATTAGAGGTCAGTTCTTCGGCCCAAAGCCCTTTGGCGACATTCAACCTCGTAATTAGACCATGGAGAATTGTCTGATTAGTGACTTCGGCTTCTCCATTGGACTGTGGATGAGCAACGGAAGTCAGCCGATGTTGGACATGATACCGAGCATAAAAGTCCTTGAACTTCGGATTGTTGAACTGTCTCTCGTTGTCCGTGATTATGACACGTCGGATGCCGAACCATAATATGATGGAATTTTTTACAAAATTCTCCACCTTGCCTTCTGTGATCTGGGCCAGTAGTTCGGCTTCTACCCACTTCGTAAAGTAGTCAATGGCCACAGGAAGGAACTTCCTTTACCCTGATGCCGGCGGGAATGGGTCGAGAATGTCGATTCCCCACTGGACAAAAGACTATGGGGCGGTCGGTTGGGTCAGGTGACTCGCAGGCTGTCTCTAAACACTGGCGTACCTCTGACACTGGTCATACTTTCATACAAAGTCAGCCAAATCCTTTTGGATGGAGGGCCAGTAATACCCTTGTCGAATGATCTTGTATTCCATTGATCACAACATATTCCCTCGTGGACCTCTCTCAGGGCATAATTCGCATCTGTCGGTCCTAAGCACTTTAGCAGTGGCTGAGAGAACGATCTCTTATAGAGGGTTCCATCTAAGATGATGTACTGAGATGCCATCCAGCGGATCTTCTTGGCCTCGGCCTTGTCCTCTGGCAGTTCTCCCTCATTTTGGAACTTGATGATGGGATCCATCCAGCTTGGTTCAGCGTTGATCTAGCGCACCTCCCCAGCCTCTTCGACTATGCTTGGAGTTTCAAGATGTTCAATAAAGGTATGCCCGAGGGACTCCGGTGCTGTAGTTGCCAGTCGAGACAATGCATCCACCCGGGAATTCTCTGATCGTGGGACATGGATGATCTCAAAATGTTCTAGTTAAGAGGATAAGGTCCGTACCTTCTCAAGGTACTGCACCATGGTTGGATCCTTGGCTGCATATTCTCCATTAACTTGATTTACAACCAGCTGGGAGTCTGAGAAGGTTCGGAGTTGCTGAACTCCCAAATTTTTGGCAATCCGAAGTCCGGTGAGCAAGGCTTCGTATTCGGCCTGGTTGTTAGAAGCATGGAAGGAGAACCAGAGTGCGTACTCTATGTTGTGACCATCAGGTTCGGCCAGCATAAGTCCAGCCCCGCACCCAGTAGCATTGGAATCTCTGTCCACATGAAGCACACAGTCGGACTTTGGGACTTCGTCTTCTACCGAAGATGCTTCGTCTTCGGACATCCAGGGGCATTCAGCCAAGAAATCGGAGAGCACCTGGGCCTTCATAGCTGCTCAGGGCTGGAAACTGATATCAAATTCACTTAACTTCATAGCCCATTTGGCTATCCTTCCAGAGGTGTCCGGAGATCGGAGAACGACCTTGAGGGGTTCATCGGTCAGCACCATAATGGCATGGGCATGGATGTATGACCGTAGTCGCTTCGGCGCAATCACCAAAGAGTAGATCAGCTTCTACATCCTCGCATATCGCATTTCGGCATCATGCAGGACCTTGCCGATATAGTAGATCGGCTTGTGGGATCCATCTTCATCTCTCCAGACAAGGACCGAACTAATGGCTTCATCTAAAGCAGAGAGGTATAGGTAGAGAACCTCGCCTTCTTGTGGTTTGGAGAGTAGTGGCAGGGTTTCCAAGTACTTCTTAAACTCCTCAAAGGCAGTGTGACAGTCTTCGGACCATTCAAAGCCCTTTGACTGTCGGAGTACCTTGAAGAATGGGAGGCATTTCTCGACTGACCAAGAAATGAATCTTCTTAGGGAGGCAATTCTCCTTGTTAACTGCTGGACTTCCTTTTTGTAGGAGGGATGTCTTATTTCTCTTAGAACTTGAATCTTCTTAGGGTTTGCCTCAATCCCTTGTTTGGTGACATGAAAGCCTAAGAACTTACCCGAAGTGATCCCAAAGGCGTACTTTGCCGGGTTTAGCTTCATGCAGTAGCGCCATAGAGCACTGAATGACTCTTCTAAGTCATGGATATGATCTTTCCGGAGGAGGCTTTTGACGATCATGTCATCAACGTAGGCCTCCATGTTTCTTCCCAGTTGCTTTTCGAATACCTTGTTGATCAATCTTTGAAATGTTGCTCCGGCATTCTTGAGGGCGAACGGCATCATCTTGTAGCAGTAAAGTCTTTTATTAGTGATGAAAGCCATCTTCTCCTCGTCCTGTGGATCCATTCTAATTTGGTTATAGCCGGAAAAAGTGTCCATGAAGCTCAGCAACTGGTGGCCGGTAGTAGCATCGACCAGCTGATCAATCTTCGGGAGAGGGAAGCTATCTTTTGGGCAAGCCTTGTTAAGGTATGTATAATCGATACAGATCTTCCACTTGCTACTGGCTTTCTTCACCATTACCATATTGGCCAACCACTCGGGGTAGTGGGCCTCTCGGATGAACCATGCTTTAAGGAGATTGCCTACTTCTTCGTCCATGGCTTGCTGTCATTCAGGAGTGAATCACCTTTTGTTCTGCCGCACTGGCTTATACCCAGCGATAACTTCCAGCCGATGAGTGATTACTTCGACAGGAATCCCCGGTATATCCGAAGCTGACTAGGCGAAGATGTCGGCGTTGTCTTTAAGGAAACCGATCAACTCCATTCTGGTTTCCTCATCCAGTGCACTCCTGATCTGCACAACTCTGGAGGGCTCTTCCTTTGTCAAAGGGACCGGGATAGTCCTCTCCATGGGTTCACCAAGGCTTGTGTTTGTATCCCTCAGATCCAACTGATCCGGAGTTGCTGAGTCGTTGAAATGCCTGTCTTGGATCATCAGGTACCGCTGCACTATCCTCTAGGCTCCTCTAACTTCTCCAACACCATTCCTAGTGGGGAAGTGCACCAAGAGGTAGTGAGAGGAGATCACGGTTCAGAACTTGTTCAAGGCAGGCTGCCCTAGAATGGTGTTGTATGCTGAGGGGATGTGGACCACCGCGAAGTTGATTGGCAGTGTCTTTTATCGAGGTTCAGTGCCAAGGGTTACAGGCAACACTATCTCTCCCTCAGCATGAACTTGATTGCCCCCAAAATCGGTGAGCGGTATGGGGGATCTTCATAGTTGATGTCTAGGCAAACATATTTTAGAGAATGCATCGTAAATCAAGACATCAGTCAAACTTTTATTATCAACAAGGATTCGCTGTACATCATAATTGGCCACTACGGTCGAGATTAAAAGGGGATCATCATGTGGGAGCCAAACTACCACAAGGTCATCGTTGGAGAAGAGGATAGCATTGTTGTCCTTGAGTCTCTTTGGGGCATCATCCTCATCCCTTCTCCAATTGGTGGGTCGGTGTATCATCCCTACACCTCCATTGGTGGGCCTTTGATTTGGCAGTTCGGCCTCTTCGGGAGGTGGCTAGAGAATAGTTGCTTCCGACCGAGGTCCTTGGCGACTGATGTACCACCCCAAATACCCTTTCTTGATAAGATCCTCAATTGCATCTTCCAGCTGGATGCACTCTTCAGTGTTGTGGCCATGGTTCTGGTGGAATCGGCAGTATTTGTTCCTATTTTTTATGGAAGAGGAGGCCTTCATGGGATAGGGTCGTTGGAGATAATTTTCTTTCTCTATCTCCATGAGGATCTTCTCTTGAGGGAGGTAGAGGGGGGTGTAGGAGTCGAATCTTCCTCCCGATGCTCTAGACCTGGGAGGACTTCTTCGGCAGTTAGTATATTTGCCGCCATTGTAATTGGAAATTAGGGGACCTTGTCCCCTGTTGTTCTTCTTTTTTGAATGGGGCTTCCCTTCAATCAGTCGTCGGTTAGCCACCTGCTCTTCAGTATCGACATATTTCTAAGCCCTTGATAAGAGCTCAGTGTAGCTTTTAGGAAACTTCTTGTCTAGGGAAAAGGTAAGCCTGAAGGTACGAAGCCCTTTCTTCAGTGCAGACATGGCCACATGTTCGTTGAGATCGGGGATCTCAATTGTGGCCACATTAAACCTGGAGATGTAATCTCGCAGGCTTTCTCCTTCATTCTAATGAAGAAGGAATAGTGTGTCCGTATTCTAGGGAGTCTTGCGGCAGGTCCTGAACTGCAAGACAAACAATTTTTCTAACTCGAAAAAGGATTCGATGGTACTTGGGCGTAGGCTTGAGTACCATATCCGAGCAGCTTTCTTCAAGGTAGCCAGGAACGGGAGGTAGTACATCACGTCCGAAGCATCTTGGATCATCATATGGGCCTTGAAACTGCCCAAGTGGTCGAGGGGATCGGAGGTGCCATCGTAGGATTCCATTTGAGGAACCCTGAAGTGGCGAGGAATAACTTCGACCATGATATGGTCAGTGTAGGGTGGGCGTAGATCACCCATAATCAAATCATCGAGATCCTTCAGATCCCGCATTTGCTATTCCCGCGCCTTCACCATCTCTGATTCGATGGCTCTGAATCTTCCATCGTAATCGGGAGTCTGCTTTGGCGCCCTCTCCACGGAGGTGGAGTCTTCGAAGGAGGACGAGGGAGTTTGCCTAGGACTTTCCCTTTCTATAAGAAATCGATGGACCTAGGTAGTCTCGAAGTTTGGCCTTCAGTAGAGGGCCGAGAATGGGGGGAGGGATGTGTAGGATCTTCCCGTTGGACACTCTTCCTTCGGGACCGAGAGCTATGTCTGGATATGGTCGGTGGGTTTCCCATCAGAAAAGCTCTGTTCTAGAAGTCCTGAACCATGGCCGTGAGGTTGGTGACTTGGTTCACAAGGGCTTCAAACTACTGTAGTCCTACAACATTATGGGAGGTGGGACGTCGTTATCCCTCGGGGGTGCGCCCCCTTTGGATGGAGCACGACTTCGACTTGTAGAAGCTATCTGAGTCTTTCCTCTCGCCATTTCTCCTTGTCTAGGAGGGAGCCTAAAGAGTGCTGTGTGGCCCCCTACCTATCGTGCCACTCTGTTGGCATGGAGTCCCTGTAGCAGCCGGTCGGAGCTGCTGCACCGCAGAACCGCTCCTTGGTTCACCTGCAAAACAGGTCCCTTGCCAGAGTTGTTCCAGCGGGGGAACTCCGATGCCTAAGTCAGTGGCGGATCACAGCCACAGAATGGGGAAGAGCATCGAGAGTATAAGGGAAAGGCTCTTAGAGTCTATGCGAGCGTATGAATATGTGTGTCTGCGCGTACCTCTCTCAAGCCATTCTTCTTACCACTATTTAAGAGGAGGCCTCTGGCCTGCGGCCCGCCCTTTTTCTGGTGATTATGGGGAGTCAATTTCTTTCCATGATTGGCGATCGTGGGTTGTCATTAAGCGATTTCGGCCAGACCGGAGACGTGGCAGCTGGAATTGCATGCCATGATCATGGCATGGAGATTATCGATTGTAATCATTGGTTACAGTTGCCTATTTGGACCAGATTGTGGTCCCATCTTCGAATTTTCCCTGTTTAGGGAGATTCTCGATCGGAGACTTAGCCCTCTGCGTGGGCCAAAGACTTGGAGTCTATCCAGGGTAAGAGATCATGTCTCTGGTAGAAGCCGAAGAGTATGTCTTCGGAAGTTGATGAGGAGCCTAGTCTTCGGTTAAGATCGAAGACGTCATCTGAAGCTCTGACCTTTGGATATTGTGAATTGATGAGAAGCCTTGGGTCGCCTGTAGTTGTCCTGACCTTTCCTTGGTCCGAAGTCCGTGGTCCGGAGAAAAGGGCTTCGACCAACCGATCTAGTGTTCGGTTCGTAGCTGAACCGAGATATCCCAACATTACCCTTCTTCAAGCTTCTAGGTCTCTGTAACCCTTGCAATAACTTGCAGATATGAGACCCACATGCAGTATCCAATACCAACATTCAAAAGCTGAAGAACTCAATGATAGGTTTGTTAGTATCATGTATAAACCTTTAGATGCTCCATGAGAATCATGCTTCAGACTTGCAAGATACAACTTGCAATTCTTCTTTTAGTGTCCTTGCTTCCTATAGTGATTGCAGGTCCAATCAGCAGAGGGCTTCGTTGCTTTCTTCCTCTTCTGGAAGTTACTCTTAGGGTTCCTTTTCCTTTTTGAATCCTTCCTTATTGCCTACATCTTCCTTCCATCAACCAGAAGAAGCTGAGCCTTATCATCTTTAAAGTGGATCTCTACTGTCTTGACCATATTCAGTAGCTCAGGCAATGGCATATTCAGTTTTTTCATATGATAATTCATGAAAAACTATGAGAAGGAATTTGGGAGTGACTATAGGATCAAGTTTTGATTAAGCTCTCCATCCATCATAAATCCCAAATGATCTAATTGAGTGATCAGGTCAATCATCTTGAGGACATGTGCCTGAACAGAAGAGCTCTCATTCATCCGTGCTCGGAACAACTGCTTCATTGTCTCATATCGAGCAGTTCAACTATGCTCTCCATAAACTCTTTAAGATTGAGCAATATGGACTGAGGTTCCATTTCCTCATGTTGTCTCTATAACTTGTTGCTCATAAAGGCCAACATGATGCACTTGATAGTCATGCTATCATTCTGCTGCATTTTATATGTGGTCTTTTCCTCCTTAATAGCATCCTCTCCTACCAGATCTAGGTCAAGAGAATCAAGAATATAGGCAATCTTTTTCTAAGCTAATACAATCCTCAGGTTCCTCAACTAGTCCACATAATTTAGACCAATCAACTAGTTGGCATCCAAGATGCCCCATAGTGAAAGAATATAAGCCATAATGTAAAAACCTACATTAAATTAAATAACAACTATAATTGACCACTCATGATGATATTCATAATTAGACAAGGACTTTTGCATCTAATTGTGTCTCCCACTTTTTTTTTTTTTTAATACCATAACCCTCAATTATGATAAGTAGGAAACCCTGCCAGGCTTCCTTAGTGGGGTTGAGATCCCAATTCCTCATGAATGCCTTGTGTTAATCACAACAAACACCCATGAGTTCAAGGGTAAAAAAATCCTTTTCCAATTGCCACCCATGCAACTCTTAACATAACACCTACCTCTAAGATACTTATAGTCTTGTGTTAATCACAACAAACTAGAATGTCTTAGTTTAGTTAGACCCTTCATTTCCATATAGCCATGTTTGATAAGTGTTTCTCTTGTGTAAATCACAACAAAGCAACACCACCAATCATGCCATAAAGCATAAGATGCACCAAGATAAATATCATATCAAACCATAGAGTAGGCCTTGTGTCAATCACAACAAACATACAATAGTTTTTGACATGAATTTGGCTTAGCATGAAGGAAGGAAATTTGTAGTGTTCAATTAGCATTTTCAATTTAGGATTTAGATATGACAAAATTGGCTAAGTAAATAGAAGAGATGAGGGGGTCCCCCATTGCTTTTCCTGGATACCAAATAAATTGGCCAGGTCATACAACGAAACCAATTAAAAATCTCATTCCCTTTACCATTGCAGCACCACTTTCTTGACACCAAATAATTGATCAAACCCTAATCAGATTTACATCATGATTAACTTATACTATGACTAAATATATTTTTTATAAGGGCTTTAATGATCTCAAACACATCCTAATTAACCATGTCAACATGACACATATTCCAGCAAACAAGCATATTATCCCTAATATGCATAACAATTGCATGATTTATACGATAATCCATTCACCTCACTTGTTCATGGGATAAGGCCACAGCGGCACCCCAACACACCATAGGAGATCCCATGGAATGAAAAGAGAGGGCCTTTAAACCCTACTTAGCTCCTATGACTGGATGGCCACGGTGACTAACCCAATCCAAAGTAGTTACTAGAAACATTGCAAATCATGTATGTATATGAACTAATCATGCAAGAGTCATATCAAAATAAGCAAATAACACTAAAGTGACTACTAACTACATGCATCAAGGCAGCTTTGATACCATTGTTGGGTTTTAGATAAGGGTGCAGTGGAAGACCGGGTTTCAAGATTTTCATTATAGAAACCCTGACCGGTTGGAACCCTAAAACCTAAGACCACTTGACCATGATAACTAATAAATCAAAACTTTAGGATTATAGAAGAATACCTGGAGTGCTATACTCCTTAATTTCCATGAAGCACATAAGTGTATGCCCTCCAGAGATGATCCACACAAGAACCGAACAAAGGAAGCACTCCTACCAAGCTTGCTTATTTGACTAGGACTCTTCAGATAGCCTTTTGGAATTTCTCCCTTTGTTGGAACCTCTACCCTCCTGTAGGATACTCAAAAATCTCTCTAAATACTCTCTTAGAATCTGAATATCCTTCCTATATCTCTTCTTAGACTATTATCTTAAAATGATAAGTCTTGTCTTATAGGGACAAGCCTTGTCCTAAGAGGACAAGAAAGAGAAAATAGAAAGGGATTTCTTTTGGATCATAATGGAATGCCTGTCATCAGATTACTGATGCCTATTTATAGAGAGGGATGAGGTACCTGATAAGTCCCATCCTCAGCCCTTTGATAAGACCCATCAAGCAGAAGGAGTCTTTTGGATGAGTAGACTTATCATGAAATGTCCTCCCATGCACCAAAAGACATATAAATGTCTCTTTGCTTTTCCAGCCAATTTCTTCACCTACCACATGGCATATAACTAGTCATAAGATGGTTAAAAGGCATGGGATCCTAAGGGATGCATCAGAGAAAAGTAGAATCTTTTAAATAGAAGGACATATGGATTCAAATCAGCGCCAAGAATGAAGGGACGCGCCCCTTCATTGTATAAACTATTTATTTCATGCCAATTCCTCCTATTGACCGATCAAAGCCCATCCAAAAGGGCATGGAGAAAAGGAAGAGGGGCTTACAGATTATCTAAAAAAGGTGATTTAGAGGCAGAAAGACTCTTGGTCCTTCCACGCCCCTTCATTCTTGGTGCATGCCAAACTTGGCACCAAGTGTCCCTTTCACCTTGGACTCTACCATAAATAAAGAATAAAGGCCAATAAAATCTAGATAAATACTGATTAAGGCTACCCCACTTAGGACTCAACCCAATCTAAGTTATACTTAAATTGGTTAGCCCAAATAGCAAGCTAACCGACCCAATCCAATTGGGTTAGGAGTTGGGCTAGCCAATAAATGCTAATATGTTAATTAGCTAGCTAATTAAAACCCAATGACCCTAATAAAAATATAATTGACTTCCTTGGCCAATTCTCTAATGTGTGTAACCCTTTGGATTCCATATCTAACCAATAGGAGGTCTAGGTCCAAGCCATTTCCATCCAATTAAAATCGATTGACCTAATTAGGTTAAATCGAGCTAAGTTGCCAATTTGAAACAACTTCCAACTTGACTCATGAATCCTATCAATTTGATTCATGAAAACTTACAAGACATGATTGTTATCTAGTATTGTATCATGCCTATCCAAAAGATAAGGAATTTGATTGAAATTATTAAAATTTTCTTCAGTAGAATGTTACCATGCAATTCAATCCTTCGATCTCCCTTTATCCCGAATAAGGATGGTATGGAGAATTGTCAAATCTTAGCACTTAATCTGTTTGAATCTCAATTTGATAATGAAGACTTGATTGATGAAAGATTAGAAACCCTATCTAATCTCATCTTTCTTTGATCAAAGACTTCTTAAGTCAACAATCGAAGATATTACACAGGATAAGTCCTCCTCTTAATAGGAGTGATTGATTCCTTGTTGATCCACTCACATCCTTCATACACAATCCACCATATCCGAGAACACCCCATATATGACTCTTTGTCATGACTTATTATGAAGCAAAACATGACTTTATGTGCATAAGGAACCATGGTAATCTCTGGTCTAAGGATTACTTGCACAACTCCCACTATAAGAACCATCTTTCGACAAGTAGTAAGACCTCCATAAGATTTTCTCAAGATGGATTAATTCAGTGAGCTCATACCCTAATAAGCACCCACATCCTTGTATTAGTATCCCTACACAAGTAGCTGTGAGACCAACCACCCTCTACATCGACCATATATAAGATGTGTTAGTCTTTCCAAAAACATCGATCCCCAAATCGATGATCCAATTACTAGGAACATGTTAAATTAGGATTTATAGAAACTTAGATCTCACTATTATGATCTTCATCATAATCCCAATTTTATTGCCCTAACCTATGGGGTTCATCATAATCTTAATAAGATGCAGCAGCATGATGAAATGCCTTTTATTAATAAATAATATCATACATGAGCTGCAAGATCATAGAAATGCCCATATAAAGATTGGCTTTTAGGGCACAATTATTTTACTAGAAGCTTAGATCTTTTGTAGGTTGGCTTTAATTCCTCATTGAGTTACTAGGAATCACAGTAACTTTCTAGAGATTACATTGAAGGCATATTTGTTAGGTTTGAGATTCATTTAATGTCCCTTTAGTTCTCTGAAAGCTTCTTTAAGATCAATAATATGGTAATCTAATTTAGTACTTTTGGCTAGCATAACATCAACATAAACCTCCATATTTCATCTGATCTGGTTCTAAAAGACTTTGTTAACAAGTCGCTAATAGGTAGCCCCTATATTTTTAAGACCAAAAGGCACATCTTGTAATAATACAAATCTCTTTCGATGATGAATGCCATCTTTTCTTTATCTTCGGGGGCCATCCAGATCATATTATATCTTGAAAAGGTATCCATAAAGCTTAGTAGCTTGTGTCCTGAGTGCAGTCCACTAGTTAATCAATCCTTGACATGGAAATCTATCATTCAAGCACACCTTGCTCAGGTCAATGTAGTCAATACAAATTCTCCACATGCTAGTAGCTTTTTTGACCATGACTATATTGACAAGCCACTCTGGAGGTAAGCTTCTCAAATAAACTTTGTGTTGGTGGAAATCTACTTGAGCCAAGGATGTGAAGCCAAAGTTAATAAGCTTGATTGATTCCTTTTACATGTTCTTCGATCATTCTTCGGATTAGATCATTATTGATTAGCTAACAATTTTTTTTTTTGGCTCCAACATTATTGGACACTTATGACCTGACCAAGCATATTCTAGCTAACCAATCCTCTTTAGGCTGACCAAGAACCTTTTGGCCTACCAAGCCTCTTCAAGCCGACCAAGCTATTAAATGTATGCCCTAGAAGCCAATTTGACAAACACATTTTTTTCTATGATATAATTTTATATTTAATATTCTAAATTGGGCTATATTTTTATAAATATTACATATGTATCCACATATCGTTCAAGGAGTTAATGGATAATGACACGTATCCTTAAGAGCTGAGAATTTAAGACATGTGTCATTATAAATTAACATCTAAATTGCTCCGAACATAAGATCATCATAGAAATGGTAATTGATCAGGTTAGATTGGTCCATGGATTGCTTCTCTTAGGGTAGATGAGTCTTGAGTCTATAGTATGAGGACACTGGATGAGAGTGCAAGTTGTTGATAGAGAATAATGGCATTGAACATGACCATCATGAGAAGTCACATGGATGTCTACTCACTCGTCACTAACTTTCTCGATGTGCAGTGCCTTGGCTGATCATAGTGGGATTGCTATAGTTTGATAACATATAAACATGGTTCCTAGCTATTTAGGTCATTGTGGTGTTCGTTGGCTACTGTAAGTTCATTATAGGAGTAAGTTATGCACTTATAGGGGATCTATTGATCTTAATAGCTAAGGAGTAGTCCTATGCGATTTAAGAAGCCAAGTCCTTAAGACAATGTCCATAGTAATGTGAATAAGGAAAGAGTTTTTATAAGTTTTTATAATTTGAACTTGAACTAATTGAATCTTGCATATGATTGATACATAGGATTTTATGAATTTCTATGGCTTACATCTTATCAGGACCTCGATAGAGAAACTTAATCTGGTGCGGACACCAAAGGCACCAAAATAAGGCAGAGGCTTCTCAACCCTCTGTAGATCACTTAATTGACATTCAAGTCTACTATAATAAAGCTTAACTGTTTTATTTAAATCCTGTAATTAGTCAGCTCATGTTGAGCTAGTTCAGTTCAGTATTAGTCAGCTCATCTCGAGATAATTTTATATTTTTGAGTTCTATCCAAGCATATCAAAGACTCAAGACCACTTCATACAAGTGAAGACCAAGTCCAACCTAATTGAAGACATGGAAGTTGAGCCCAAGTCCAACCCAGCTTGAAGATTTGAAGACCCCAGGAGAAAAATTCAGAAAACCCTAATTCCTTGCAGATGCCCTCAAGATGCCCAGATTTCCTTCTAGATGCCAGAATATATTCATAGACCAGGGCATCCATGATTCCAGAGGTCCACCTGTATCCTAGCCCAAAGAAATCAAGCCCAGGTGCCAAGCCCAAGCCCCTAAGAAGCAAGATACCAAGGAATATTCCTGCTACCTGGCTACCAGGCCACCCCAGCTTCCAGAGGCCCAAGCCCATGCACCCAAGCCCCTTTGGGCTGGCCTCTTGCTGCTCTTAGAAGCCCAACATGCCCCCCTAGGCATCCTTGGAGTGTTGACCAAGTCAAGAGTGTTTTTAGGGACTTTTTCTACCTAATGTTTCCTTATTTTCTAGCTAGGGTTTGAGTAGGAGTAGGATTCTTATGTAAAGACTAATGTGTCCTTACTTGGAGCCCAAGGTTAAAGGTTTATTTAAGGAACCCTAGCCTCTTGTATGAGACTAGATTTTGATATATGAAATAAACCTTGAGTTCTTCTATTGCTTTGAGTGTTACCCTGCTGTGTGCATAGAGGGATTTGAGAGTTCTTCTTCCCGATGTTTGCAACCATCTTCCTGCCGCCAACCATCCTTCCGGCCCCCTCCAAAACTTTCTTCTCTTTGATATTTTCCTTTGTTTTCTTGATTTCCTCTTAGTTTTCTAACCCCTGACAGGTCATTTGCAGGTCCCCGAGTTCCTATGAATCCAACGACTCCAGCCAAGCCTTAATTTGACCACCGAGCAGAAAGCCAGGTATCCGCGGGTCTTTGGCTCGATTTTTCAGGCAGCATCCATCGAGAAACGAGATATCCCTTCACTGCGATCTTCACCAGGTGCTTTGGACGTTGTCAGGTACACCCCCTCTACCTCCAGTCTTATTATTGTAGGAGAACTTGCCCTAACCGAGGCTTCTCAGCCCCGGCGATCCTTCTTTAGTACTTTTCTAGGTTCTAATCTGCATGCTTGGCTTCAAAAATTCATACAAAATTCCCTACAACTAATTTCGATCTGAAATTTGGGAATTAATCACCTAATCCCACATATAAAACATACAAAAAAATTGCATGCATATTAGTCCCGCATCATAATCATACGGTAACTACACCTAGAGATTCATCTTTCTATTATATTAGGTTGCCACTACATGCTACTAGGTATCACTGGTAGATTGTGAAAACTCACTATGATCATTTCGGATTAATGATCCTTGAAGGGGTGAGTTGGAGTCCTTGTAGTCTATTGAAAGAGTTTCGATAATACTATGATATAGATTATGGTATGTCTCATAACTAGATAGAATGGAACCTAAGGGGTCACACATAAAAGGAACTTGACCTGATTATACAGTTGGATCAATATGTAAGAGTTACATATTTGAAAATTATTAAATATGTAAGGGTTACATATTTAGAAACTACTTATTATGTAAGGGTTACATATTTGTAGCTGCTAATTATATTAGCATAGAAAACTTAATTACAAGTGTTGTAATATAATTTAGCTTAATTAAATTATAAATCAATTTTTAATTAAATTAAACTAGATTAATTTAATTAGGCTTCACCTAATTTGAGGCTAATTGGGTTTAATTATCTAAGTAAGACTTAGATTGATGTCCTAATTGGATTAGGTTTGATAGCCTTCCAAATTTAACTTGAATCAAGTTCAAACCAAATTTAAAATTGATCCAAATCAAAGCCAAATTGAACCACGATGTCAACCTTCTAGTTGAATGGGTTTCTCTCTCTTAATTCATGCCAACTAAGGAGAGCGGGTGCTAAAATTATTGCCCCCTTCTCTTGACATGCATGAAGAGAAGAGGACGTGCAAGTTGGCACCTCCCCTTCTCATCCAAGACTCTCTCTCCCCAATTTATTTTGGACTCTTATCTGATTTGAATTTGATTCAAATTAGATTAAAGTTTTGATTTTATTAGATTTTTAGGTGGCATTAAGATGGATTTTTTCATGGAGTTTTAAGGAGGACGAAAAAAGTTTTTGCACTTCATCCTTTATCGCCACTTCTAATCAAATTCCCCACCTCATTTGAATTCAATTCAAATTGGATAAGATAGGATCTTATCAAGATGAGTATGTAGCATGGAGTTCTAAGGGGCATGTATTTATTTTTGTGTGACAAAAAACAAATGAAGAAGTGGTTAGTGCTAGGAAGAGGTATATCTATATTGTTATTTTGTCGCTAACTTTCTTGCACCGCCCCCTCCTCCTTTCTTCTAAAATTCTTCATGCTGAACCTGATAGACAGAGAAAGATTAAGAGAGAAAACAAGAGAGAAGAGTTTTCTTCCTTCTTTGTGTCTTAAGTCCAATCTCCCTCGATTCAACTTGAAGAGTTTATGTAGGTTTTTTAGGACTTCTTCTTCTTCCTGAAGAAGGGGTTCGATCTAACTTTTAAAGTGAGGCTAGCAAGATGCTAGCACTCTGGTAACCTTGGTGCTTCTATTAGGCCATCTCTATATGGATACCAATAGAGGCTGAGCACATACATGGCTTTGTCAGAATCCAGGACATCCATTAGATCTATCCAAAGAAGATGGAGTAATGCAGCAGGTATGTATTTTTGATATACTTTTAACTTTTATGTTTCAGATCTTATATGTTCATAATGTGGATTCTATATGCATGTTAGATTATTTTTCATTTTGCTATTTTTATTAAAAAAGTTTCTTTGAAAACTCTGCATGCAACTTCAAGGATCATGCGACGATTCCTAGCATTGGTATCAGAGCCAATGTCATGATGCATATAGATTTGAAATCAGATCTAAAAAATCTGATTTATGATCTTAAAAATTAGATATAAAAGTGGGTTTGAAATCTAAAACTAGATCTAGAAAATCAAAAATAAGATCAAAAAAATTGGATCAGTAATCTTCAATTGTGAACCAAAATTTTAAATCTAAAATTTTTGTAGTTTAGAACTGCTTGTTGATCTAAAATCATAGATGATTTGATTTGAAAGTTTTATTTTTTGGATCTAAAATTTAGATCAAGAAGTCATGATTCATGATTAGTTCATTATTCTTAAAAATTATTTTTAGATTTAATATTCTAAAAATTTGAATTCATGAATGTTAAAATTGTCTAGATCTAAATATCATGCATTTATGTATGTTCATGATATGATTATATATGTAGTTTTGATTTAAATATAGTTTTGACATCTAAACTAAAACCTTATGTTCATAATGTACTTAATTAAATATCTAAAATTGAAATATTAAAGATCTGAAATTAAGATTAAAAGATTTAAAATTGAGAATTTAAGATCTAAAACCCTAAGAATAAAATATGAAGGATAGGATATGGGTTGAATCGATTAGGTTCTTGCAATTGGATTGCATTTTGGTTATCGATTTGTTCATGATCGAACCCAATCGATTGAGCTCTTAATGAAACCAAATCAAGAGTTGATTAGGATTAGGTAAAGAATGCTCAGAACTGGTGCGGGCACCAGACTCAGAAGAAGACTTCAGGGCTCCATCTGGATCTCTGATTGACCTTGCCCGAAGAATTAGGGTTTTATGGTTTTGTAATAAGGTTTGACTTGGTCAACTCAATTTTAGTTTGAGTCTGTATTTCAACTCAATTTTAGTTTGAGTCTGTATTTCCCTGAAATCTAAATTTTATTGAGTCATGTTGACTTAGTACAAGTCCTAGTAGTGGTCTAGGTCTTCTCCAGGGTGCCACATTTTCTTCCAGGACCAAGCAAGTGGGCACCACACTCCCAGCCACACGCCAGAGTCCAGGAGGCACCACATCTCCATCCCAGTGTCTTGGTCCCCACACCCAAGGGAGCAAGAATTTTTCTTGAAGCCAAAATCAAGGAGGCGCCCCATATGTACCTTAAAAGGCCAAGCTAAAGGAGGAAAGAGGCATTTCTTGGGGAGAACTTCAAGGGAGCACCCAATCCATGCCTAAAAAGCCCAAAGCAAAGTTGGGAAGAGCCATGACTTGGGGAGAAAGAAAAGGAGGTGTCCAAAAGAGTTGAGCCATGGAAGGAAAAAAATTTTTCTTGAAGAGCAAGGCTAGGAGGCGCCACCTACTTACCATTTGGAGCCATCAATCAACACTTCTGGAACCTCTTGGCCAGCCATATGAGAAGAGATTGATTCTACAAACCTAATTTGAAGATCCATCCTATTAGTCCCACATGAGAAGATGTAAAACCCTGACCTCTTGTAAAGTCCTATAAAATAAACCCCTCTTGTAAGTTTTAAAAACAACTAATGAATGAATTCAAATTTTGTGTGAGCAACTTTATGTTTCTCTCTTCCGCACTTGCATTCAGGTGTTGACCTCCGTGAGGGAGTAAATCCGGGTTCCCTAGAAACCTTGAGGAGGTGTGAGATCTCCAACCCCAAAACCCTAGGTTAGCCACTTCAACTCCAAACCCTAGCCGCCCTTCATCCTCTTCATTCCACCAAACCCTAGCCTACCCCATCTCTCACGGCCCCTCTCTCCAAGTAGTGGCCGACCACCAGCATCCAGGTCCAGTCCGGCTTCTTCGAATACGGAGCAAATCCTAGAGGAAGCCAAATCAGCATCCAGGAGAATCAGGACTTCAGCAACATCAACTTTCAAGTTCTTCTATCTGGTAAATCCTTCCTTGAGTATCTGGTTTCATAAATTGTTCTTCTTCTTTCCCAGATCTTGAGTTCAGGAGAAGCCAACTCTGCCAAAGGACCAGTATTGGAGGATCCATTGCGAAGATATTTGAATCTGGGGATCCAACAATCTGCTCAAGAGAGTCCTTCCACTAAACTCTGTGAAGATCATTGCCTGGTCTGTAACACTTCTCTTCTCTTTACTTCTGTCCTGTTGAAAGTTCAGAGCGAAACCCTAGGTTTGAGAGTTTCTTAACCCCCAGCGATCCTTTACTTCTGAACTACTCTGATAACCTAGTTTCTTTAAATTGTGCTTTCAATTATTACATAGTTTCTTTCAATTTAGTTTAACTTCCCTTTGAGTCAAAGCCGACTTCTGAAAACATTAAAAAAAAATAACAAAAAAAGAATTAGTCTTAATTTACTTCTGCATCGCATCATCTCTTTCGTTCTGCATCATTTTTGGTATCAAAGCTTTCCATTTTGCATCATTTTTGGTATTAGAGCCCTGTCTAGGGTTTCTGATTTGCTTGCATGTTTTGAGTGTCTCTCTTTTTTACTTTGTCTGCTCGAAGTAGACTCCCTAGGACGTCCGGTCCTAGGAACGAAGTGAGGTGCAAACCTCCCCTTCCCATTCTAAGGGGTGTTCCTTGGGCGTGTAGGGGATCCGCTGGGTTATAACTTCGTAGCAGGAATTGTAAATGGGGGAAGCATTCTGTTTCAGTCTGTAACTATCCTATTTCAAGAATTGTTTCTCATTGCAGGTAACTCCGAATTATTTGATTTTTATTTTTCTGGAACCAGTATAATTGAAACTAATTTACATAATTTTACTGTAATTTATTGGTTTCCATGAAATCTCTGAGAGTTAAATTACAGCAACTCTGTTTCTATGTTTCTGCAATTCAATTGTTTTGAGTGATCATCTCCTAATTCATCTTAAGGGAAATTGAGCATCTAAGATAAGGGGAGGAGTTGATAACCTCTCCTTAGACCAAAACCACCACCCATTCATTCGATCCTAAGCCTAAGTTTAAAATTTATTAGACTTAATTTTCCCTAGTAGGCTAGGGACACCAACAAGTCGGGTCTAGGCTAGTGTTGAGTCAGTTTGTCTAGTTACTCTGTGTGTGCTTTGTACTCAGTGTCTAGAATGGTGGTTCAGGGATTCTATCCCGAAGGGCTTGTGTGCTGGTCCGCCTACCTGGCCAATCACTGATTGGTGTCTAGGATTGGCATTTAGGGACCTAACACTCCCCTTATACCTGCCTGGCTAAGTCCCGAGTTACTACAGGCTAGCTTGCCACTCTGATTGGGAATCTAGTTTGGGCTCTAGGTCTAGTTAGCCCGTAGTCGTTTCAATCGAGTCTCATTTGGTGTGTTTGCTTGCATCATCATGTCTACCCGGAATGGAGTACCCTACCTACCTGGTCAGACCCAACCTGATTTAGAGGCCATGGTTAGAGCTCTTACTGAAAGTATGAACAAATTGAGTCAGGATATGAATGAGAATTTTACCCAGCTTAGGGATCGAGTCCAAGTAGTTGAGAAACGTAGACATCAAAATTGGACCCCTGATCCAAAATTTAATAGGCCCCAACCTCACCCATGCTAGGATCCTAGGAGGACCTTATACCATGATCCCGAGCATAACCTTAGGAAGCCTAACCATGATATCTATAGTATGGATCGTGTCTATGAGAGGTCCTTACAATATTCTAGACCAGTCACTCAACAACCCAAGTCTTCTAGATCAAACCATTTAGATCCACACCCATGCCCAAGTAAGGTCTCTACTAGCTTGAAACCCAGTGTGACCCAGGTTCCTATATCGCAAGAATGTTGGTTTTGTGAAGAAAGAGGCCATAAATCTAGTCAGTGCCCATGTATAGGACTGGCTTGTGCACAGCTAAGTGGTAAGAATCCTAAGGATGACATTAATGAGGGAGAACCCAAGCCTACCAATGAGGAAGAAAGGTTAGGTATGACAAGCCCAGAATCAGTTGACCCGATTACCACTGACCCGAAACCCATTAAAGATGGCATCGAGGAAGTATATGATGATGGCTTGAGTCTAGTTGATGAATATGAGAGGGAAGAACTTGAAGAATGTGACATCAATACTATTGGTTCCTTACCTGAGGAGACCATGGAGAGCAACCAAGTGGTAGGACCTAGTTCAGAAATTCAAGAGATTTGTGAGAATCAGGTTCCTTTAATCAAATACCCCCAGGAAGAACTCATAGTGTTAGCCCAAGCTATCAGTTCGTACCCTTTAATGACAGTCATTCCCCAAGTACCAATTGAAGATCTTTGCACTGAACTATTTAAGTTTGCCCACCCTATGGTAGATCCTCTCCTTAGGATGACTGAATCAAGCCTCTTACAATTGGACCTTGTCCCATGCCCAGCCACTAAGGTCTCTCCCATAATCTTAGTTGAACATCCTTATCTTGAGCGGATTGATTCACCCAGTCCTGTAGAAGTCCTCCTTATGACCCCAGACCCCTTCCTTCGCATGACTGACCTACCCTTCTATAGAGTATACCTTTCCGCACCCATATGTCAAATTTCAAGTCTTTAGGTCATCATCCATAGGCCCTTCCATGAATCATTCTTCAATCCAGTTCTTGAGAAAATGGATCATTATTTGCTTAGAGAACAAACTTTAACTGTTGCAATCACATGTCCTTGGCTACTTCCCGAACCATCTCTTGATCCATTCCTGGGAGTAGCAAACTTTTCCTTTCGTAAGGAAGATCAGTTGACACTCATAGATCACCATTCAAACCTTCAGGTCACCACCTTTAGTCAACAGGTAATTTGAGACTCCACCTCATATTTCCTCCCTTTCTCTAGGACTTCCAATGCTTCTTACACCATCCAAGTATACTTTGTCGAAGTCTTTAGAGTGAACCACGTGTCAGAACCTATTAGGTTTGCCACCTACTTCTGGAAGACCTTATGGCACCTACTAGGCACCCATGATAAGTTTTCATGCTCTGCATGCCATCCTCCGACCCAAGGTTAAACCTAGAGAGCCGTAGTTTGTTAGGTTTAGACCTAGGGTTCCTTTGGAAAAAAGTCCATTCTTTAGGAATGCGTCGTCAGTCTAGTTTAGTTTTTCTTGACCCTTTACTAGGCTTTGACTCAGATTTTGGTTTGATTGAGAGCACTAGGAATTGGGATTTGTATTTTGTCCAGGGCTGAAATTGCATTCAATGTTTCGATCAATAGGTCTATAGGCTAGAGTCCCTTCGAAATTGTTCATGGATACAATCCTCACACACCACTTTATTTGATTTCACTATTAGCCCACACACACAAGTCTCTTGATGCACTTGCATAGCATGTAAAGGACTTGCATAAAGAAATTCATGCCAAAATAACTTTAAGTAATGAAACTTATAAGAAGTTGGCTGATTCTTAAAGGTGAGTCAAAACTTTTGTTGAGGGAGACTATGTAATGATTAGGTTAAGGCCTGAATGGTTTCCTCCTGGAACCGTTAGAAAGTTACATGCTAGAGGAGCTGGACCATTTAGAGTGGTGAAGAGAGTAGGGTCCAATGCCTATGTGCTCGAGTTGCCTTCAGAACTAGGCATTAGCTCCACTTTCAACATTACAGACCTAGTAGAGTATAGAGAGCCAGCTGTGATTCCCAGTGAGCCTTTTGAGCCTAATCCTGATTTTGAGAGTGAACCCAATCCTGTGTGTCCACCAACAAACTGGCCTGTGAGGAAAGAGTAGATTGAAAAGATCCTGGATGATCAGGTTATCTCTACTCGTAATCGAGGATACCAAAGATACCTAGTCCGCTGGCAAGGAAGGCCAGATTCTGATGACTCTTGGATCTCCCAAGAAGAATTACAAGAATTGGACCCAGACCTCTTGGAGAGATACCAGAGCCAACTTGATCCATACTCGACAGGGTCGAGTTCCTCCCATCCTGGGAGAATTGGTGCGGGCACCAGACTCAGAAGAAGACTTCAGGGCTCCATCTGGATCTCTGATTGACCTTGCCCGAAGAATTAGGGTTTTCTGGTTTTGTAATATGGGTTGACTTGGTCAACACAATTTTAGTTTGAGTCTATAATTCTCTGTAATCTAAATTTTGTTAAGTCATGTTGACTCAGTACAAGTCCTAGTAGTGGTCTAGGTCTTCTCTAGGGTGCCACATTTTCTTCCAGGACCAAGCAAGTGGGCACCACACTCCCAGCCACACGCCAGAGTCCAAGAGGTGCCACATCTCCATCCCAGTGTCTTGGTCCCCACACCCAAGGGAGCAAGAATTTTTCTTGAAGCCAAAATCAAGGAGGCACCCCATATGTACCTTAAAAGGCCAAGCTAAAGGAGGAAAGAGGCATTTCTTGGGGAGAACTTCAAGGGGCGCCCAATCCATGCCTAAAAAGCCCAAAGGAAAGTTGGTAAGAGCCATGACTTGGGGAGAAAGAAAAGGAGGTGTCCAAAAGAGTTGAGCCATGGAAGGGAAAAATTTTTTCTTGAAGAGCAAGGCTAGGAGGCGCCACCTACTTACCATTTGGAGCCATCAATCAACACTTATGGAACCTCTTGGCCGGCCATATGAGAAGAGATTGATTCTACAAACCTAATTTGAAGATCCATCCTATTAGTCCCATATGGGAAGATGTAAAACCCTGACCTCTTATAAAGTCCTATAAAATAAACCCCTCTTGTAAGTTTTAAAAACAACTGATGAATGAATTCAAATTTTGTGTGAGCAACTTTATGTTTCTCTCTTCTGTACTTGCATTCAGGTGTTGAGCTCCGTGAGGGAGTAAATCCGGGTTCCCTAGGAACCTTGAGGAGGTGTGAGATCTCCAACCCCAAAACCCTAGGTTAGCCACTTCAACTCCAAACCCTAGCCTCCCTTCATCCTCTTCATTCCACCAAACCCTAGCCTACCACATCTCTCACGGCCCCTCTCACCAAGTAGTGGCCGACCACCAGCATCCAGGTCCAGTCCGGCTGCTTGGAATACGGAGCAAATCCCAGAGGAAGCCAGATCAGCATCCAGGAGAATCAGGACTTCAGCAACATCAACTTTCAAGTTCTTCTATCTGGTAAATCCTTCCTTGAGTATCTGGTTCCATAAATTATTCTTCTTCTTTCCCAGATCTTGAGTTCTGGAGAAGCCAACTCTGCCAAAGGACCAGTATTGGAGGATCCATTGAGAAGATATCTGAATCCGGGGATCCAACAATCTGCTCAAGAGAGTCCTTCCACTAAACTCTGTGAAGATCATTGCCTGGTCTGTAACCCTTCTCTTCTCTTTACTTCTGTCCTGTTGAAAGTTCAGAGGGAAACCCTAGGTCTGGGAGTTTCTCAACCCCCAGCGATCCTTTACTTCTGAACTACTCTGATAACCTAGTTTCTTTAAATTATGCTTTCAATTATTACATAGTTTCTTTCAACTTAGTTTAACTTCCCTTTGAGTCAAAGCTGACTTCTGAAAACATAAAAAAAAAACAACAAAAAAGAATTAGTCTTAATTTATTTCCGCATCGCATCATCTCTTTCGTTCTGCATCATTTTTGGTATCAGAGCTTTCCGTTCTGCATCAAGAACTTAAGAATGGTCTAAGCTTATCGATTTGATTGACCTAAAGACCTGATTTGGCTCAGTAGTCAAGCCTAAATCGCTAAAGCCGACCAATTTAAAATTGAAAAACCAATTATTGTCTAAGGCAAATGGTCGAAAGGGGTTTTTAATTGGGACTATTCTCTTTATTGGCCAATGATGAGATCTAAAAAAAGAAATGAGGACCCTCCTACCGATCTCTACTTACCTGGCTAATATGGTCAATCTATTTTTGATTAAGTTGCTTAGTGATTCAAGTTCACCCATGCCATCTTGGTTAGTTAGACATGAGATTGTGCTAACTAAACAAGATGTCCATGCCATCTTGGTTAGTCATACATGAGATTGTGCTGACTAAACAATATGTGACCTAAATTAGGTTACTTAGATGTGAGATGCGCTGACCTGAACCAGGTTAGTAAGACATGAATGTGTTAACCTAAACTAGGTTAGTCAAACATGATATATCCTGACCTGATCTAGGTTAGCCAAAATGAGATTGTGCTAACTAATTAAGCTGACACCTATACCAAACCCCCTTATAAATATTAAGTACTAGATCTTCCACCATTATAGATAAGGGCGCCTTTCTGGTGTTGATTATTCTTGACTAGATATAGTGGTTCAGTTGCATCGTGGGGTGCAACTACTTTATTAAAATGAGATATTGAAGAATAAAGATGGGGTTGGGCCCAATAACTATTAAGTGAAGAACATATTGCCACACCAAATGATGGGCAGACTCGGGCTTGACTTGGACATGGCTGGAGCTAGCATGGCTATTGTCATGAAGCCTAGTCTCGTAGGGTCCTATCACCGGGAGTCGGTTTTGCAAGACAAGGAAGACTAGAAAGTCTATACACTAGGGGTGGTTTTCCAATGGCAGACCCTTCAATGCCTAAGTTAGTCTCTTGGAAAGTCAAACAAAGGAGGCTTGGAGACCCCTCTAGGTTTAGAGAGTAGGTGGAGTTGAGAGGAGCCAGAGAATGAATGAGGAAGGGAGATGGAGCAAGGTCTATGGAAGAAGGGATGCTTAGTGTAGGCGAGGCCCACTTCTTGGGAGATGACATATTGGTGAGTAGATTTGCGAAGGCCAAGATACTTCACCAATAAGAAAAGTTGTATTAGAAGACCTGCAAATATCTTGATGAAACTTGGATGGATGCTCAAAGAATCAATGAGCTGGAGGTTTGCCTCTTAGAGTAGCTAGTAGTGGATTGTCGACTCCATGTCTCGTTGCCCCCCTCCGTTCTTCTCCGATTGCTCACATACCTTGACCATTCTCCTCTTACATAGAGGGTTACAGAGAATCGATTTATAGGTATGTACCTTTTACTTAAAGGTAGGGAATGATGGTTGGCATATTTTGACTATTGTAGGTATGCTCGGAGTGGGAGATCATACTATGGTAGGTGAGGCAAAGAGTGTAACTAGTATAGCACATCCCTACGATGAGGCATCCCTTAAGTTGCAAATATTAATGACCACCGCACCTAGTGCACTCATGATTGGGTGGATGGGGGTAGGCCTAGTATTGGTCGATGTCCACAAAGCGAGTTAGTGAGAATGCATCTTAGTATCTAGGTGGTGAGGCACTAGGAGGTTGCCTTGTTGCTTGAGCTAGCTGACACATATCTAGAGTTGGTTGGAGCCTTGATGCCATCTAGACTAACCAAATCCAGACATATTAGATGCCCTCCACCTCCAAACCATATGCCTAAGCTTCTAGGGCCTTAGGTGAAGGAATTAAAGATCCAATTTGTTTAACAAGGTGCAGGGGCCTATTATTCAAGGTCAAGCTGGCAAGTTAGGCACTATGCGAGGTAGCCCATGGCGAGTCATGCGAGGCTGTGTTGGGTGATGCAACTTGTGGCAAGGTAGGTGAGGTTGCGTTGGGCAAGGTAATGCATGATGAGGTAGGCGAGGATATGCTCATTAAGATTCATGCTAGGATGATGCGGGATGAAGCTCTGATACCAGAAATGATGCAGGACTACTATGCTAAGATGGATGAGATGCATGCAAGTGATTTTTCTTTCTGTTATTTCATGTTTTTAATAGGTTTACTGATTCCCAAAAGTCAAGTAGAGAATATAACTAGTGATTCTGTAAGAACAAGAAATTTCTGGCATGCACATATAGCCTATAAACAAAGATAAAGAGAGGACCCCCGGATTAAGAAACCCCGATAGGACTTAGCTCTAGATCAATACCTACATAGGAGACTAAGGAGTGCAAACCATTAAGACTCTGATGTGCCCGATGCTAAGTTCGCTCTTCTCGTGGATGCGGCTTGGAAGATCAAGCCTTCGACCCTATCGATTCGCCAGCTTTTTATCCGATGGTCCCGAAGGAAAGGAAGACCGACTCCTCTATCCGTGTCACCTAGAGGACCTACGAGCAACCAAGTGAAGGGGTTAGAAAATAGCAAGAAGAGGGTATAAGAAAGTAAAAAGTGATGGAAAAAATGAGTTGAGGATGGAGGTCGAGAAGGGCTCTTCTCGTTGGGCGTCAAGGTGGATCTTCCAGGGGCGTCGAAGCTTGAAGATGGATTGGTAGCTTATGAAGGAAGAAGGTAACTCATGGCCTCTCACTCCTTGATGTCATGAAGAACAAAGGCACTCTTTCACATAGTTCCTAGTCTAAGAAGATAAGGGTTAAAAGAAGAAGAAACTTGTCTAATTTTCATTTCATCAAAACTTCGTTCAGAAGAGGGCTAGGGTTCTTTTTATAAGCACCCATGTTCTCATTTAAATTTGAAAGAAATGTTACAAGACTTGATTTGGGGAGGAGACAAAGGTGGGTTGTCTTCATGAGTCAAAGGATGCCCATTTGAAATTTGAAAATTCTCCTTCAAGAAGCCTTGGCCGACTTTGACTTGGTTTCCTCCTAGGTGGAATGGCTTAATTTGGGGGAGTGAAGAGAGGATGTTGTCTTTAAGAATCAAGGGGGCACCCATTTGAAATTTGAATCCTTTCTTCATGACACCTTGGCCTTGGTGGAAATGCTTGATTCGGGGAGGGAAGAGAGGAAGGTTGTCTCCATTTGAGTTTTGAACTCTTCCTTAGCCGATCATGATCTTTGGAGAGGCTTGATATGTGGAGTGAGGTGGAGATGATGTTGGCTTGGATCAAGGAGTGGTTTAATGGGCATCGACATGTCATTTGAATTTGAATTTTCAACTTGTCTTGGCCACCCAAGGTGCTTGATGAAGTGGTGATGCGGGACAAATAATCGATGTAACCTTGTTATTTGGAAAACAGGGAAATAACAAAACAAAGTACGATCGTGGGAGGGCTAAGAAGCCTCCCGGGACTAGGGCATACTAACTCTAAAATCCTAAGATAGCTAATCTCTTTTGTTTTCAATTTTCTGGGTGGATGTGGCGAAGGAAGGATGGAGATGGGAAATCGGGAACTGGAACTTATGGCCTTGAGACTCACTCTAGCGGGGGACGCACACAGAAAGTCAGGGGTCAAAGCCTAAAGCTACCCTCTCGAGGGATCACAGCTCCAACTACCCTAAGCATAAAGCTACCCTCCCGAAGGGGTCACAGCACCAGCTACCTTGAGCTCTCATCGAACCCATAATGCACACAGCAGGGATCTCACATAGATGTGCTAGGATGACTCTCGAAGGACACGAGGAAAAAAAGAAGACGAGATAGGGGATAATTATGGTGCTCATCGAACCCATAATGCACACAGTAGGGAACGCCTCACACCCCTCATCGAACCCATAATGCACACAGCAGGGAACGAAGGAAAATGGGCCTCAGCCCAGAACCAGAACCGGAACCAACCCAAAAAACTATATCAAATCTCTCTGATTATTACAGGGGGAGAGGGGGCCTTTATGTAGAAAAACCAAAATCTTTCTTAGCCTCTAAGAAAACTAAAAAAGGAAAAATAAGATACATCAAAATTCGCATTGCATCAAAAGTGGTGCTAATATGCTTTGAGAAGCGTGTCAACTTGATGATCTGCTCTAGAAAGCATGCTACTCTGAAAATGGGATTGCTCTGAAAGTCGTGCAAACAACAACACACGGTCGTGGAAGGGAAGAACGGTCTTTGGCAAGGCACCAGCGGACGGCCAGGAAGCGGGTGGCGGACGGGCCGACGGACGGCTGGCGGTGGGCTGCGTGCGAGACGGCACAAGAATGGCACGGCATGCCCCAGGGTGTGCCGTTTGGTCTCCCATGGCCGTGGGAGACCTCAGCATGCCGGCGTGGCCGGTGGACGACGGGGAAGGCCGGGGATGGCGGTATGGTGGCCGGCGGACGTGCGGGCGACGACGGCAACGGCGGCAGTGGTGCAGGGGCACACGTGGGCGGACGGATGCCTCCCGTGTCCGTTCGTCTTCCCACGAGCGTGGGCGGTGGCGGACCCCACCGGCGGCCGCGCAAGGGCCGAGTGCTGCGAGAACGGCGGGGGTAGCAGGCCGGCGGTGGCAGCGGCAGCGATGGCCATGGGCCATGGCGGGCGGACGCCTCTGCATCCGTTCGTCTTCCCACGGGCGTGGGGCGGCGGCGGTGGCTTTGCCAACGAGGGCGGGAGCCGGCGAGCACCGGTGGCGGTCCGGTGGTGGCGGCCAGGGGTCGGGCGGCCCGGATCTGGTACCGGCGGGGTGGAGGCTAGGGTTTTGAAATTCGTTTTAAAACCATGGGAGAAAGACAATGAAGATGGAATAAAACTGGAATAAGGTGAGAATAAGATCGAGATAAAACTAGAATAGAGGGAATAGGTGGAATAGCGGGAATAAGTAAAAATAAAAAAAATGCAAAAAAATAAGAAAAAATGGAGAAATTACTCGGACCTATCCTGGATCCCCGTCATTCTCTTTGACCGCGAAGAACTCGACTCCGTCGAGTTCGAAAAATGGAGCACACCCTAAATCCACAACTAGCTCTGATACCAAAATTGATGCGGGACGAAAAATCATTGTAACCTGATTATTTGGAAAACAGGGAAACAACTAAACAAACTAGGACCGTGGGAGGGCTAAGAAGCCTCCCGGGACTAGGGCATACTGACTCTAAAATCCTAAGATAGCTGATCTCTTTTGTTTTCAAATTTCTGGGTGGATGTGGCGAAGGAAGGATGGAGATGGGGAACCAAGAACTGGAACTCATGGCCCTGAGACTCACTCTAGCATGGGATGCACACAGAAAGTCAGGGGTCAAAGCCTAAAGCTACCCTCCCGAGGGATCACAGCACCAGCTACCCTGAGCATAAATCAACCCTCCCGAAGGGGTCACAGCACCAGCTACCCTAAGCTCTCATCGAACCCATAATGCACACAGTAGGGCTCTCACGTAGATGATGTAGGATGACTCTCGAAGGATAAGAGGGGATAAAAAAGATGAGATATGGGATAACTAGGGTGCTCATCGAACCCATAATGCACACAGCAGGGAACACCTCACACCCCTCATCGAACCCATAATGCACACAGCATGGAATGAAGGAAAACGGGCCTCAGCCCAGAACCAGAACCGGAACCAACCCAATAATCTATATCAAATCTCTTTGATTATTCCAGGGGGAGAGGGGGCATTTATACAGAAAAACCAAAACCCTCGGTTTCTTAGCCTCTAAGAAAACTAAAAAAGGAAAATAAATTACATCAAAATTCGCGTTGCATCAAAAGTGGTGTTGATCTACTCTGAGAAGCATGTCAGCTTGATGATCTGCTCCAGAAAGCATGCTGCTCTGAAAATGGGATTGCTCTGAAATCCGTGCAAACACGGATACATGGTCGTGGAAGGGAAGAACGGTCTCCGGCAGGGCACCAGCGCACAGTCGGGAAGCGGGTGACGGACGGGCCGGCGGACAGCTGGCGGTGGGCTATGAGCGAGATGGTGCAAGAATGGCACGGCACGCCCCAGGGTGTGCCGTTTGGTCTCCCTGGCCGTGGGAGACCTCAAGGCATCGGCATGGCCGGTGGACGGCGGGGTAGGCCGGGGATGGCGGGATGGTGGCCGGCGGACGTGCGGGCGGGGATGGCAACGGCGGCGGTGGCGCAAGGGCGCACGTGGGCGGACGGACGCCTCTCGTGTCCATTCATCTTCCAACGGGCGTGGGCGATGACGGACCCCACCGACGCCCGGGCAAGGGCCGGTGGGCGGCGGGAACGGTGGTGGGCAGCAAGCCGGCAGCGACAGCGACGACGGCGACCGTTGGCTGTGGTAGGCGGACGCCTCCGCGTCCGTTCATCTTCCCACGGGCATGGGGCGGCGGTGGCGGCTTTGCCAGCAAGGGCGGGGGCCAGCGAGCACCGGCAACGGTCCGGCGGTGGCGGTCGTGGGTCGGGCGGCCCGGATCTGGGACCGGCAGGGTGGAGGCTAGGGTTTTGAAATTCATTTTAAAACCATGGGAGAAGGACAGTGAAGATGGAATAAAATTGGAATAAGATAAAAATAAGATCGGGATAAAACTGGAATAGAGGGAGTAGGTTGAATAGCGGGAATAAGTAAAAATAAAAAAAATGTTGAAAAATAAGAAAAAATGGAGAAAATACCCGGACCTGCCCTGGATCCCCGTCAAGTGGCGCCTCCCATGCAATGTGGCATTGATGATGTGGCACTCCATGAGCTGAATTGGTACCCCCCCATGCCATGTGGCACTGATGATGTGGCACTCCTCATAAGTTGGCACTCCTAAACTGTCATGGAGAGGTGGATTGACTTATCTTCAATTGGGCTTGACTTAATTTCCCACTTGTGAACCCATCTACAAACTAGCTTGAGCCCATCTTCAAATTAAATTGAGCTTGTGAACCAATTTGGCTTATTACAGGTCCAATTGACCCTAACTTGACCAAATTGGCAAAATTACAAGACTAAACCAAAAATTGAAACCAACTAGATAATAATTACATGACTCGAAAGCAAATTACTCAGGCTTTAAGCCTTATTATAAGACCTAAAATACTTATAAACCCTAATCAGGGATCCATAGAGGGTTGAGGAGCCTCTGTCTAATCCCGGTGCCCACACCAATTCTCTCGAGGTGGGAGAAACTTGACACTGTCGATTAAGCATTGATCTGGCTTTGGTATTTCTCAAGAAGATCGGGGTCAAGGCATCACAAGTTCTCTTGGGGTAACCCACGAATCATTGGATTTCGGTTGGCCTTGCCAACGGACCAGGTAACGCTAATAGTCTTAGCCCCGGGTGGTGATAGCTTGATCATCCAGGACACGCTCGATCCGTTCTCCTCTCTCTAGTAAATTAGAAGTGGACACTCAGGGTCAGGTTCACTCTCAAAAGATAGGTTAGGCCCAAATGGCTCGCTGGGTATGGTTGTCGGTTCTCTATACTCGACTAAGTATGAGATATTGAAAGTTGAGCTAATGCCATAATTTGTGGGTAGCTCAAGCATATAGGCATTAGGGCCAACTCTCCTTATCACTTTAAAGGGGCCAGCTCCATGAGTATGAAGTTTTTTAATGGTTCCTAGGGGAAACCGTTCAGGCCTAAGCCTAATCATTACAAAATCTCCTATGTCAAATCCTTTGGCTTGCTTTCAGGAATCAGCCAATTTCTTGTATGTATTATTACTTAGATTGATTTTTGGCTAATCTCCTTATGCATGCTGTGTGAATGACTCTACGGACTTTGAGACTCGTACTGACACCTAACAAATGCAGACTTAACTATGCATTCCTATTGAGAAAAAATTTATTGGACTCTCTGGGGTCTAAACCTAAAAGACTATAGACTCTCTAGGTTTGACCCTGGTTTTGCATGCACAGGAAAAATTACAATTGATCCCTAACAAATGCCATAAGGTCTTCAAAAGGTAGGTCTCAAACCTAACATACTCGAAGAACTGGTGCAACCGAACAACCTCAACACAGTGGGATTTGAAAGTTTGAAGAACATTGGTAGCCTTAAGCTGTGATTGGAAATAGGAATCGGAGTCTTGGGACCATCTATTGGAAACATGGAATAGACCTTGGTTACTCAGTATGACCTTAAGATTTGAACATTGGTCTATGGGTGACATAAAGTCAAATTGAAGAATGGAGAATTTGGTCATCGCAAGTACAGGTTTTTCAAGAAAGGAAGACTTAGTCAGTTTTAGAAAAAGGTCATCAGCTGGGGTTAGAGGAATGAACTCTTTATAAAAGAACTAAATGAGGTTTCGGGTTGAGGCTAAAGGAGTGGGTTCTTCCTGAGGGCATTGACTTACAAGACCAAGTTCTCACTAATTTCCTGTTGTTTTGATGTTTCAGGACTAGGCTCAAGAATCTTATCTTCTATAAGGATTTTCTCAGGTAAGGTACTAGAGTTATCCTCCTCGAAATCTTCTCCTTCATATTCGTCTACCAAACTCATGTCAGCCTCATATACTTCTATAATGGGTTCTAATTCTTCCTCTTTTAATTATTCTTTCAGTATGGCTTCATTCTGATCAACTAATCCTGGGTTAGCCATACCTAATTTCTTCTCAATGTTATTATTTTGGATTAGAGGTGATACAGATGAGGGTTGATCAACAAAAGTTTGGTTCAAACTAGGTGTCAGACCAATGGAGATTTGACTCAAGCTGGTAGAGATTGAATTTAGGTCCTAAATACTTGATCTAGCATGCCTCAAGGACCTCTCATAGTTTTGGGCTACTCGATAGGCTTGCTCCAAACTATAGATATTATGTATAAACAATTCTCTTCAGGTATCTTTCCTCAAACCTTCTTCAAATCAGATTAGGATATCATATGGATCCATATTCACAATATAGTGCATTAGATGCTCGAATCTATCAATATAATTACTGACTGATCCATTACCTTGGGTCAACCTCTCTAAGTGGTCTAGGAGATTTTGTTGGTAGGATGTAGGTACCTTTCATGAAGCTTGCTCTCATTCCTTTCCAGGTCCTAATGGGTTCGTGTCTCTCATATGCTATCCTTCCCTGAACATATTGCCAATAAGACTTGGCTTGACCCCATAGATGCATTCGGATAAACCTAACCTTTCCATCCTCAGACATTTCATTCCACTTAAAATAATCATCCACATCTTCCTCCCAGGCAATGTAAACCCGAGGATCAAGACTACATCGAAATGAGGGAGCTTCTGTCCTAATGTTCCTAATGGGTCTTTCCTCTGATTCAACCAAGTATGGGTATGGGCTTTTAGGGCTAGGCTTAAGGGCAAGATCATGATAATAGGCTCTTGGATCAAGAGAATTGGGCCTAGAGGATTTGACTTTAGCATGGGCCTTGCAGGCTTCTGCCGGTGCCTCCGCTTGGGCCATCTTTTGGTTCAATTGGGCCAGTTGTTCATTGAGGGCCCTCAAGTGGGTTTCAAGGTTTGACCCCATGACTACACTTGGCTGGATATGGACTAACGGGCTAATGGACTCCTAATCTAGACTAGCCATGCAACACACAATGGAGGGTACTATGGTTTGCTATATCTATGAATTTAAACAGAATGGATTAACTTAGATGACACACAGCACAACAACTAGCCCTTTCACTAGCCAGGTAAGAGGTGGGAGTGTGGGAGGCCCCCATGCTTTCGCAGGGACCAAATTAAGGAACCACAATACTGCTTAGGTCGTTTGATGCTAAATCTCTTGCCTTAGACACCAACTTTCCAGTACTAATTGAAGGGTTGCAAGCACTAGCTTCCCCACAATGGTTAAACCTGACTCGTTGATGTCACTAAGCTATTAGGTTGCTATTAGATTTTATGTTAGGCTTAGGTTCGAAATGCAAGTTGGTGGTTTTTGGGCCAAGGAAGGTAATGACCTCCTTCCCTTATGTAATGATATTGTCACCCTTAAGTCAATTATACATATGATAGCATACACATGATGTCTAATGAAGTGAACGAAGATTTCTTGTGTTTTGACATGTATAGGCAGAAATATAAGATGCTGGAAATTAAATAATATGAACCTAAAGTGCAAAATTAGACTATGTAGAAATGAAAGTATGATGAAATTAACTTTCTAGAAATTTAGAGCATAATTGTTCTCAGATAGTAATCAAGCATGTAGAAAATCTACAGACTGAAATAAAATCTAAAAAAATTCTGAAAAATACTATCAATTATGTGGAGTTTAGAAAAATAAAAATCAACAAATTCGAAGATTCTTACATGTAAAAACAACTAAAACAATAGACTATATACTGGGTTGGAAAATGCAGAATTTTAAAGATGCTGAAATCTAATAATGCAAAACTTTCTTTAAGATCTAAGATACCTATCTCCTTGTTTTCTTCTTCAAGGGTCAATCACAGCGGCACCCCTACACGCCATAGGAAATCTTCGTTGAAAGCGATGTGAGGGTGTTGCAGCCCTACTTTTTCCTATGACCGAACGGTAATGGTGAAGCACCCGATTCGAATACTTAAGAAGAAACTAAGTCCTAACCTGGTTTTGATACCAAACATGATGCAGGATGAAGCTCTGATACCAGAAATGATGCAGGACTACTATGCTAAGATGGATGAGATGCATGCAAGTGATTTTTTTTTTCTATTGTTTTAAGTTTCTAATAGGTTTACTGATTCCTAAAAGTCAAGTGGAGAATAGAACTAGTGATTCTGTAAGAACAAGAAATTTCTAGCATGCACATATATCCCCTAAACAAAGATAAAGAGAGGACCACGGGATTGAGAAACCCCGATAGGACTTAGGTCTAGATCAATACCTACTTTGGAGACTAAGTAGTGCAAACCATTAAGACTCTGATGCGCCTGATGCCGAGTTCGCTCTTCTCATGGATGCGGCCTAGAAGATCAAGCTTCGACCCTGCAAATTTGCCAGCTTTTCGTCCGATTGTCCCGAAGGTAAGGAAGACCGACTCCTCTATCTGTGTCACCTAGAGGACCTACGAGCAACCAAGTGAAGGGGTTAGAAAATAGCAAGAAAAGGGTATAAGAAAGTAAAAAGTGATAGGAAAAAAGAGTTGAGGATGGAGGTCGAGAAGGGCTCTTCTCGTTGGGCATCCAGTTAGATCTTCCAGGGGCTTCCAAGCTTGAAGATGGATTGGTGGCTTGCAAAGGAAGAAGGTAACTCAGAGCCTCTCACCACTCGATGTCCCGAACAACAAAGGCAATTTCTCACAGAGGTACTAGTCTAAGAAGATAAGGGCTAAAGGAAGAACAAACTTCTCAAATTTTCATTTCATCAAAACTTCGTTTATAAGAAGGCTAGGGTCCTTTTTATAAGAACCCAAGATCTCATTCAAATTTGAAAGAAGTGTTCCAAGACTTGATTTGGGGAGGAGACAAAGGTGGGTTGTCTTCATGAATCAAGGGGAGCCCATATAAAATTTGAAAATTCTCCTTCATGAAGCCTTGGCCGACTTTGACTTGGTTTGCTCCTAGGTGGAATACCTTGATTTGGGGGAGTGAAGAAAGGATGTTGTCTTCAAGAATCAAGGGGGCACTCATTTGAAATTTGAATCCTTTCTTCATGACACCTTGGCCTTGGTCGAAATGCTTGATTCAGGGAGGGAAGAGAGGAAGGTTGTCTCCATTTGAATTTTGAACTCCTCCTTGGCCGATCATGATCTTTGGAGAGGCTTGTTATGTGGAGTAAGGTGGCGATGTTGTTGGCTTGGATCAAGGAGAGGTTTAATGGGCATCTGCATGTCATTTGAATTTGAATTTTCAACTTGTCTTGGCCGCCCAAGGTGCTTGATGAAGTGGCGCCTCTCATGCCTTGTGGCATTGATGTTGTGGCACTCTTTAAGCTGTTTTGGTACCTCCCATGACACGTGGCATGATGATGTGGCACTCCTAACATGGCATGGAGAGGTGGCTTGAATCATCTTCAATTGGGCTTGACTTGATTGCCCACTTGTGAACTCATCTTCAAACTAGCTTGAGCCCACCTTCAAATTGACTTGAGCTTGTGAAGCGATTCAGCTAATTACAAGACGAATTGACCCTAACTTGACCAAATTGGCAAAATTACAAGACTAAACCAAAAATTGAAACCAACTAGATACTAATTACATGACTCGAAAGTAAATTAATCAGGCTTTAAGCCTTATTACAGGATCCAAAAGACTTTGAAACCCTAATCAGAGATCCATAGAGGGTTGAGGAGCCTCTATTTAATCCTGGTGCCCACACCATAGGATCTGGCATGGCCTTTTTGATGGTCATGGTATCTAGAGCGGGGTAGTTTAAAAATTGCTACAGTAATTTAGACTTTTGGGATGTAATGATGCCCCTCTCGGGATAGCACCTTTAATGACAAATTGACATGGGATGCATTGATCAATGAGGCTAAAACTGGTGCCCTCTCATTGAGATGAAAGATAGGCCTTTTCAATGAGTATATATGTACGGGAGTCAATTGGGCCTACTTTCCCTTTGCGGTATCCAAGTGATCTGAGTAGCAAAGTAGCAGGGAAAAGTAAAGGGATCTTAAATTATCGGTAGAGTGTACTAGTAGCTATTAGCGATGGGTTTCTCTATCTTTCCTTCCTTTCTTCTTCTTCTTCTCTCTTCTTCATTTATATCCAACATGTGATGATCATGGGGGTAGAAGAGCCGGTTTGATGCCTGAGACTGTGGCCTCCATCTTGATAAAGGAGAAGGTCCACTAGCTGGGAGAGACGTTTGCTTCGTAAGCATTCATCTAAAAGTTCTTGCAGAGGATGAGCGCATCACTAATGGGATGGTAATGAAGGTCATCCTTCATGAGGAGTCTTTGAATATGGATCTCATGATCCCCATACTTTCGATGATGGCAAACTTGCTACAGTGGTACAATTTTGCTTGGTGTAGTTGGTCCCCAATGCCTAGAGGGCAATCATTGGCTTCTTCAGCTTGATGGTCCACCACTACTTGGAGTCAGGGCAAGGAATTTTGCCACTTCTTCAAAGTGAAGGCTTCTTAGGGGTGGTGGTACATCTCCCCCCATAAGGGGTTCAGCTTCTTGTTTGGTTTGGTGAAGCTACATGGCTGGAAGTCATATTCTTCATCGCAGTCTCCCTATCATCGTGTATGTTCACAAGATGCTGGGGTGAGGTCGAGCCCTCATAGTTTCTAGATCATTCAGTGCTGTAGGAATAGGAGCAGATCATGGTGGACAAGCTGTCGCTGGTGTAGGTCCTACCATAAGACACTCTTTTGTTGGAGAGTTGGTTGGATGCTCTCTACGCAATAAAAACTTCTTTGTCCTGAAGTAGGCTTCCCCCATCAATTATTTGATGAATAGTCCCTCACATGTTAAATTGGTAGAGTGACCTTGTCTTCTAGTGCAAGCTTAGCAATCCATGGTAGGCCACAAGCAGTGGCCATCAATAGGCCACCTCCACCACCTTTGACTAATTCGAAGGGGAAGATGGTGCATTCTGATGGGGACCTCACCAGTAAGGATCCCGGAGCAAGCATGAATCTTTGAGCTGCACGAATCTCGGAGCAAATCCAGAATAAATTTAAGATTTAGCTTTTATTTGAAATTTGAATTAGGATTTTGTTGGTTAAGATTGAGATATGGATAGGCTTATCTTATCCTATCTTGTGTTTGAATTTGAATCATCTCTATCTTTTTATCCTGTATTCAAATTCAAATGAGGGTTGGACAGGTCTATAAATACAACCCTCAGTACTTTGTAAGAAAGTTTTTTAGAAAAAAAAATTTGAGTTTTTAGAAGAGTGATTCTTCTTGCCTTCGCCTTTGGGCATGGGCGTGATGCCCTAGTTATCCCCCTTCCCATTCCATCTTCTTTATCCCCTTGTGACTTTTAAGATTCATCCTAGCGCCTCCAAGTATCGAGGATGGTGTAATACCCTAGAGGTGAGAGGTCTCTTCGTTAGGGTGTGTCCCAAAGTCCATGAGTTCCAAACCCTGTCTTCATGCCCCACTATTCCTTCGCCATCCTTTATCTAAAAAAACCCAAAAAAAATATGATACCCTAATTTTGGTGACTTCTAGGATCACCAACGATCCTACCTATCCCTCATCAATTTTGGTATCAGAGCCTAGAAAAATTAGGGTACCTTCATATTATTTCAAATTTCCTCCAACCAGCTATCCCCCATTTTCCAGATTCAACCAAAAAAAAAAAAAAATCTCCCAACCCATTCATCCAGGTCACCAATAATTTTTCTTCCCGGAACTTCATCTCCATATTTTTGTTCTTCATCGCTGCTTCCCTATTTCTCTATATTACTGAAATCTTCCCTCTTCCCCTCGCTACTCAAATCCTGAAAACTTCAACTCCCAAATAATCCAGTCCACCAATTCATCCCACCCGCTCCACCATCGCACAACACCCCATCTAGATCAAAGCCCCACCAGAATAATTCCTCAGAAGCCATTGCTGGCCAAGCCCGTTCCAGTCCCACTGAACCGCCAGATGGCCCAGAGGCCCTCCCTGCTCCCGCCTCTATCGGCATCACCACCGATCCCGCCCCATCACCAATGCCGTTGCAGCCACCACCCTAATCCTTCTCTCCCATTCCCCCCACCGAAAAACACCCTACAGCTGCCACCACCCCTGTCGCCGCCAATGCCCCACCCGCCGCCCCACATCTTCTAATTTCCATAACATCACCCCGCCCTCCTCTGTTGCCTTCGACTTCGATAATTCAACCCGTCACCCTGCCTCTTGTGCTTGGATAGACCTCACCTCTGCCAATCCCCATCGTCGCCGGCTGCTCCCTCACCGCTGAACTTCTTCCGCCCATGAGCAAAACCACCATCGACCGGATCTTTCCCGTCGAGAGTTTTTCTCCCCCTGTTTCGCCTTCTCCATGCTTCATCACCTTCATCTTCTCTGTGCTCATCTTCATTGTCATCGCCATCACCTACCAACCCCTGGACCATTGGCTTCACCAACTACGGCAAAAATGGCAACGTGTCGGAGAACAATTTCTGGTCGTACAGTTCCGATGGCAACACATCGGAGAAATTCTCCAACTAACGTGACCAAGCCAATGTCGACGACGACAGCTTCACCTCCTATGCCAAAGAGAACAATGCTGGCTTCACCAATTTTGAGAACTATGGCAACTCCTTCAATCAAGGCAGCGACTCCTTCAAAGGCTACGGCGAGGGGTCCATCAACCACACGATCGCATTCGCATCCTATTCCGGCGATAACACCACTTTCAAGGGCTACACCAAGACCGGGAGCATCGGTTTCAAGAGCTACTGCAACTCCTCCATGCTCCCATCCTCCACCGTCGCGGCGTTGACGTCTTTGCATCCGTCTCTAGTGACCGCACCGCCCACGTTTGGGACGTCCGTCCGCGACCTCCCATCCACCCTGTTCTGGTTTCGATCCGTGAAGAAGGAGAGGGACACACGAACATGAAAGCAAATCCCCCTCCCTCTTGCTGACTTCAACTCAACACAAATTTCAAAGCTGCACGCTCCTTAAAGTGGCACAGATTTCAAAGCACACCAATCTCAAAGCTACACCATTTTCAAAGCAAAGCTGATTAAAAAAAATCATGGTTATGTCAAGCTAAAAGTTTGGAGTTCCTAGAGCCTGAAGTCAAGCTGAAGCTGGAGCTTGACCCAAACTCGACATAGTCGAGTTTTCCCTACCTCAGGGGAATGATGGGGACCTCACCAGCAAGGATCCCGGAGCAAGCACGAATCTTGGAGCTGCACGAATCTCGGAGCATATCCAGAATAAATTTAGAATTTAGCTTTTATTTGAAATTTGAATTAGGATTTTGTTGGTTAGGATTGAGATATTGATAGGCTTATCGTATCCTATCTTGTGTTCGAATTTGAATCATCTATATCTTTTTATCCTGTATTCAAATTCAAATAAGGGTTGGACAGGTCTATAAATACCACCCTCAGTCCTTTGTAAGAAAAGTTTTTGAGAAAAAAAAATTGAATTTTTAGAAGAGTGATTCTTCTTGCCTTCGCCTTCGGGCATTGGCGTGATGCCCTAGTTATCCCCGTTCTCATTCCATCTTCTTTATCCCCTCATGACCTTTGAGATTCATCCTAGCACCTCCAAGTATCGAGGAAGGGTGTAATGCCCTAGAGGTGAGAGGTCTCTTCATTAGGGTGTGTCCCAAAGTACATGAGTTCCAAACCCTGTCTTCCAGCCCCACTATTCCTTCGCCACCCTTTATCTAAAAATTTCCAAAAAAAAATATGATACCCTAATTTTGGTGACTTCTAGGCTCACCAATGATCCTACCCCTGTCCCTCATCACATTCCCCATCTCTTGTGGAAGGTGTGGGGAATGCTGAGAAGATCAAAGGCTCGGGCACCGATGATGGAGTCTCCAATGTGGGTAACCAAGCTGACTACAAGGGCTAAGGTAGTCATTGCTAAGGTGAAGTGGGTGGCAGACCCCTTGATAGATGTGGGTGAGGGTAGAGAGGTGGGGCCTTCTATCACTTAAAAGAGTGCTCCTACCCTTAGTGAGATTTGTTTGTTGACGGTGGAGGAGTGCCTCAGGTTTTTGGATGACTCCGTTCTTACAGGAGTCAAGGAGGAGGCATTAGGAAGGCCTGTTGGTGAAGGACCTGTAGTGGTTCATCTGAGTCACCATGTCAGTAAGTCTTCTCCCTAAAATTTCTTGCCGATGTTGACTGTCCTTTGAGGATAGAAGCCATACTGAGAAGGGTGTTTGAATGCAAGGCTACTTGGAGACCTAAGGACTACTATAATATGTGGACTGCCTTCTTTAATAAGGGAATGCAATCATGGAAGCTCGCCCAAGTGGCAAAAGGAGAGCACGACATAGCAGTTTAGGAACTCAACCTATCTAATGAGCAACTGGTGACTAAGAGGGCTAGGGCAGACATGATAGAGGCCTCTCTGGTAGTCTTATCTGCTTGCCTCAATAAGAGCATAGTGGAGTGCATGGAACTCCATCACCTGTTGGCAGAGGCACAGGGTCAGAAGGAGAAGGACCATGTAGGAGTTCGAGTAGCACTTGGTGAGTTTAAAGCAAGAGGCACCAAGGCAATGAAAGTGCTTGGCAAGGTAGAGGCCAGGGGTGCCAAGGTCGATGCGAGGATCATTGAGGCCGAGGTGAAAGCTCGAGTGGTGGAGGAAGCACTTGGCAAGGTTAGGGATCAGGCCTTCGCTGTGGAGGAGGAGGCATAGGCACAGGCCTCTAAGGTAGTGGCAGAGGCGGTCACGGCCTTCAAAGCTATAGAGGAGTGTCATCTTGAGGTGTTGGAAGCAAGTAGAGGTGCTTTCTAGCAAAGCTTCGAGTTCTTTAAGGGGCAAGTCACAGTGCTATTCTCGAACATCAATGTTGGGAAGCAAAAGATGAAATTACCTTGAAGAAGTGATGAGGGCTCCTTAGTCTCTAGTAGAAAGGGCCCAAAAAAAAGTGAAGATCTAGCCAGCCTCTATGATCGGCACATGTGTCCTTTTACTTTTTCTTTTTCTTTTCTTTTGCATTGGCCATTAAGGCTTGTACAAAATACTTGGAACCTCTAGTGCCTCCGAGCCAAACTCCAGGATGCCATGGTCCAGAACTCAGATTTCTGGCACCGGAATCCTCAATCATCAACGTCCTTGGGACTGGCTCCGAGACACTAAGGTTCAAGACTCAGATTTCCAATACCAGGCATCTCAGACTTCGACGTCTCCGAGCCCAGCTCCAAGACGGTGACTATTGAATCACGTCCCTAAGAAACTGAGTCCAAGGCTAATGTTCATCACCGGCATGACCTCAAGCTCAATGCCTGGTCCATGCTAGTCGAAGTCTTCGACTCCCGTCTCGGACCACCCCGCACCGAAAAAGAAGAAAAAGCAAAGAAAGGGAGGAGAAGAGAGAGAAGAGACATTCCACATTGCAGATAATAGAGACACAATGATTGCAAAAGTGAATTTCATTACCGAAGGAGTTGGTTACACTATCTTCCGAGCCCCGACAGGCCGGGTGACCTGGTCAAGAAGAAAAGAAAACAAAAGAAAAGTACAACTATAAAAAGAAAAAAGATCCTATCCTAAGGAGCTAGCTCCTTCCCCGGGCGGTGCACGGCTGGAACCTCTCCATCCTCCACCTCCGTCGCTTGGGCATGCCCTTGGGTGACCTCCGCTGGAGGAGCAGGTTCAGCTGCTGGAGCCACTAGGGTGGATCAGCTGCATCCAGTTGCGGCGCAGGTGCTGCCCTCACTGCTGTCGGTGTCGGCTCCCTGGGACCGGGCATGGCTGAGATCACTGGGGTACGAGCCTCGATTAGAGCAGCTCCCTGCCTTGCCACCACCATCGTAATTGTAGAGGAAGCCTTCTTCCCCGGGACTCAAAGCACGGCCAGCTACTCTTCGGACAGGACTCCCTGCAGCTGGGATCGGCAGTATGCAAACCCCTTGGTGAAGGAGTCCGTTGTCGCTTCCCGGAAGTCCTTGAGGTACTCCGGGGTCGCCTTGAAAGTAGCAACTGCATCAGTAGCTACTTTCTCTATAGCTTCGGCCCGGTGCCGGACCTCCTCCAGCTGCGCTCCCAGGCACTCGGACTGACGGACAGCCACCTTCAGTCCCTTCTCAGCAATTTCGGTGGCATGGTGGGAAAGAGCGGCCTTCTCCTCCGCATCGACAGCTCTCTTCTCGGCCACGGCCACCTTCTTCTCGGTGGAGGTGGCCCTCTCTCTAGCCACCTCTGACTCGGCCCGGAGCTCCTTCAGCCGGGCCTTCATGGACTCGAGCTTGCTGTCGAGCTCCTTCCTTATTCTAGCCGCATCAGCTACTTCGGTCTGGAGGCTCTTCACCTTCTGGCCAGCCTCCCGGACCTCCGCATCCTTCTGGCCTACCTCTGCCTTGAGGGATGCGAGCTCAGCTCCCTACTCTCTATCCCTCCTCGCCCAATTGTGGCAGTAATCCCTTATGAGGATTAGCTCCCGCCCTTGATGCAGTGGGAAGAGCCAGATTAGCAACAAAATGAAGTAAAAGAAGGCAAAAAGAAATCAAGGTAAAGAAAAGCTACTTACAGCATATAGCTGGGTGAACGACGTCATGATGACATCACTAAGGAGTCGCCCACTCCCCTCGTGCCTGTCGCATGACTGGACTGAGAAGTCCATCATGCGCTCCGCCAGGCTCGTGTCCTTCATCAAGGACACGTTTAGGCCTAGCCAGAAAGGTACTCGACGGTAGTCCCTCTCCTGTGTTCCCACTGATTCGGCTCCTTCAGTGGCAAAGGGCTCCCTTGGCGCTAACTGGGAGATCGGCACCACATCGGACCGGACTTGGGGCACCGACCTGACTTCTCACGCCCCCCCGTCCTCCTCCGCACTGGTGACCTCCGGGGTGGGGGGCACCGAACTGGCGATAGCGGTGGCTGACCTCGCGCGGACAACCACCTCGGGCTCGGACACCATTACCGGCTCGCGCTGCCCGGAAGGCTCAGGGATGGGCTTGCTGCCCTCTTCTACCTGCGCTCCTATACTGGTGCATCCACCACAGCCTGCACCGGCCTCACCCCGTCCCCAGCTCGGGCTCTCTTTGGCATTGGCTCGGCAACACCAGTGGCCTGCTCTCGCTCCTTAGAGAACGAGAGCAGCTCGTCCATCGAGAGAACTTCATTGCTGCACCAAGATAGAAACAAGGTCAGACCTCAAAAAAAAAAAAAAAAAAAAAGGAGAGAAGAGAAAATAAAAAGAGGGTGGCCAAGTTGAACTCACCTGACTCCTGCACTGAGCCGACCCCAACCTCGCAGAGATTTTGCTCGGACAGCAAAACCTCGAGCTAGGGGATCTCCGCCGATTTGAGCTGCTCGTACAGTTTGACATCGACCGCCTCGACAGAAGTGTTCCTGTTTGGGGACCAATCTGGGTCACTCCAAACCCAGTCGACCCCCTCTATGGAAGCAAAGAAAAATTCACTCTTCCATCCCTTGATGGAAGAGGGGAGGACAAATTTTATTCCCCGAGGATGGGAAGAAAGAGACCAGCACCCCTCCTCGGTGGGGTGGCATTTCAAGGAGAAAAAAGTCCTAAAAAGGGAAAAACGGGCAACAATCCTGTGGAAGTGACACAAGACTATGAAGCTAAAGATTGTCCTAATGGCGTTGGGGACCAACTGAGCCGGGACAAGACGGTAGTTGGCCAGAAATGAAAGGAAGAAGGGTTGAAGAGGAAAATGGAGGGCCCCAACAAAGGCCTCCTCATAAAAAGCGATCTGCCTAGGACCGCTAGAAGTCACCCGCTCTCCCGGACGAGGAACGGAGAGATGGACGGACTCGAGAATCCCAATGGTTTCCCGGATGGCCAACAGATCTTCGGAGGTGATCGCCAAAGCAACACCACCGGGACCTATTGACCGGAAAGACTCAGATTGAAGAACAGGAGTAGGAGGAGGAGCAGGAACTAAGGCTAGATGAGCAAGAGGAGAAGAATCGGGTTCCCTAATGGTCACCGGGCCATGGATAGGCCTCTTGCTAAACTCAAACCTTGCCGCCTCCATCTCCTCGTCGGAGGAGTAGGGAGTCCTCGGCCAGGAGGTTCCGACTTCAGCCTGGCAAGAGGGACGGAACTCCGGACCGAAGCGATCCATGGAGAAATGAAAGAAAGAAAAAGAAAGAAAGGGATTAGAAAAATACTAAGACAACTCCTAGAGGACGAGAAAGGGGGGCTAACCTGCAAAAACCCTAAGAAGTCACCGATGGCCGGAGAGGAAGAAGAAGAGAGAGAATACTCCTACAAGATGCTGGGCGCGCAAAGTTTGAATGAGGGTAAGCTTCGAAAAGACTTACCTTTCCTTCCTAAACTACCTATGCCCGACCGTACCTTTGCGGCCCCCCAGAAGGCGCCTGCCGCGCGTCAACCATCCATTGGGCCAGCATGCCCATCCGACCGTGGTCGCTCCGACTTCCGTGCCTGCCTCAATTGCTCCCCTTATGTGGCCACGTGACATCCTCCCACAGGCTCGTAAGATCGTAGAGCGAGGCACCACCGATTTTGGCCATCATTGCACCAGATTTCTCTGCCTTTCCATGTCAATGAAATAATTACGCCCTTCGCCCCAAGTGCCATGTGCCAATGGGCCTCGGGTGTGGGGGGAAAATGATAGGGCCAGATCGCTGATGTGGCATGAGGCAGCTGACATGGCGCGAGGTAGCTAACATGGAGCCCCCATCAGATGCCACGATAGGCTTTCAACACGTCTGCCCTCTCCAGGCTGAGCTCCCATGAAGCAACACCTCCATCCGTCGAAGCCAAACTCTGTCCTCCGCCAGGTCCGTTCTTGCAAGCTCGGAACACCTAGGCCGGAGCCGAGTCCGAGTCCCCACCCAAGGTAGACCCCTCGTGATTGGGTCCCATGGTCAGGAGTCGAGCTCAGCCTCTGCCACGAGTCACCCCTGCGAGCTCAGGTCCACTGGACTGGGTGGCACCCTGGTGCCGAGCTCACCTAAAGCTGGGCCCCGTGGTCAGGAGTCAAGCTCAGCCTCCTCCGCCATGAGGCACCCCTTAGCAACCGAGCTAGGCCCGTCTCCACCCTACTGAGCAGCACTGAGGTGAGTCCACCGAAGGCGGGTCCTACCCTTCCAGCTTATCCTTGAGTTCAAACCAACGCGCCAGCTGCCAAGGGAGCCATGCCTCCCCTCCGAGGATAGTGACGATACTCCTGAGGGCCGTACGACAACACCAACCATGCTGCAATCAATGCCCATGGCCGTCACTCACTCTAGAAAGGAAGGAAAGCTCACATCAAGGTGCCATGACCTCCACCGATCCACCATACAACCGGAGAAAAGACCCTACCGGAGAGCGCGGGTCCCAAGATTGGAAGCCTACCGAGGCCTTGTCAGGCTCCTAGGAGGGGGACAGGCAGAAGGAATGTCAAAAATTTATGGAAGCTTCCTCAACTGTAAAAACAGGAGAGACGTCCCGTCTACATCATGGTACCTCATCGTACATGATAGCGGGGGGAGATCCCAAAGCAAACAAAGGTAGAAAATCCTGCCAGAGTAAGCAAAAGAGGTATCTGCATCTGATCCAGTATCACAACCTCATAGCATACTTCTCAATTCAAGAACACCGGAGGAACCAGAGCAATACAAGGGAGGAAGGCCAGAGAAAAGGGCAAGACCACCTCGGCCAACACCACTCCCAGCTCATCCTCATCTTCCACTCACACTATATTCACTCCTCCTAGCATGGAGCTTATCCAAAGGGGCTCGACCAGGAGGATCTATTCTCCTGGATCATCACTGACTTGACCGTTGGAGTGCCCCCGCCGAAATCCCCGGCCTGGGTCACTGACATTGCTTCCTTGCAGGTCCTGAGGAACCAGAGGCATTCCCAGGCGGGTGGATGTGCGATGCCCGACTCCATCCACAGCTATAGGCCACGACGATCTTGGCGGAAACAGGATCCATCTAGCTTGGCTCAGCATCGATCTGGCGCACCTTCACAGCCTCTTTGGGTATGCTTGGAGTTTCAAGATGTTCAACAAAGGTGGGCTCGAGAGATTTCGATGTTATAGTTGCTAGTCCAGATAATGCATCCGCCCGGGAATTCTTTGATCGTAGGACATGGATGATCTCAAAATATTTCAATTGAGAGGATAAGGCCCGTACCTTCTCTAGGTACTGCACCATGGTTGGATCCTTGGCTACATATTCTTCTTTAACTTGATTTACAACCAGCTAGGAGTCTAAGAAGGCCCGGAGTTGTCGAACTCCCAAGTTTTTGGTGATCCAAAGTTTGGCAAGCAAGGCTTCATATTCAGCCTGGTTGTTAGAAGCATGGAAGGAGAACCGAAGTGCATATTCTATGGTATGGCCATCAGGTTCGGCTAGCATAAGACCAGCCCAACATCCAGTAGCATTGGAAGCTTCATCCACATGAAGCATCCAAATGGATTTAGTCTCCTTCGGGACTTCATCTTCTATCAAAGATGCTTCATCTTCGGACCTCCAGGTGCATTCAACCAAGAAATCAGAGAGCACCTGGGCCTTCATAGCCGATCGGGACTGAAAGCTGATGTCGAATTCACATAACTTCACAGCCCACTTGGCATCCTTCCAAAGGTGTCCGGAGACCAGAGAACGGCCTTAAGGGACTGATCGGTCAGCACCATAATAGTGTGGCCATGGAAGTACGGCCATAGTCACTTCTCCGCAATCACGAAGAGTAGATCAGCTTCTGCATCCTCGCATATCGCGTTTCGGTATCATGCAGAACTTTGCTGATGTAGTAGATTAGCTTGTGGGATCCGTCTTCATCTCTCCGGACGAGGACCGAGCTAATTGCTTCATCTGAAGCAGAGAGGTACAGATAGAGTACCTCGCCTTATTTTGGTTTGGAGAGTAGTGGCGGGGTTTCCAAGTACTTCTTCAACTTCTCAAAGGTAGTGCGACAATCTTCGGACCATTCGAAGCCTTTTGACTATCGAAGTATCTTGAAGAATGGGAGGCATTTCTCGGCTGACCAAGAAATGAATCTGCTTAGGGAGGCGATTCTCCCTGTTAACTGCTGGACCTCCTTTTTGCAGGAGGGATGTCTCATATCCTTTAGGGCTTGGATCTACTCAGGATTTGCCTCAATCCTTCGTTTGGTGACAAGAAAGCCCAAGAACTTGCCCGAGGTGACCCCAAAAGTGTACTTTGCCGGGTTTAGCTTCATACGGTAGCACCGTAGAGTACTGAATGACTCTTCCAAGTCATGGATGTGATCTTTTCATAGGAGGCTTTTGATGATCATGTCATCAACGTAGGCCTCCATGTTTCTCCCCAGTTGCTTTTCGAATACCTTGTTGATTAACCTTTGAAATGTTGCCCCGGCGTTCTTGAGGCCGAATGGCATCATCTTGTAGTAGTAGAGACCTTTGTTAGTGACGAAGGCCATCTTCTCCTCATCTTGTGGATCCATTCTAATCTGGATATAGCCAGAAAAAGTGTCCATGAAGCTCATCAACTGGTGGTTGGCAGTAGCGTCGACCAGCTGATCAATCTTCGAGAGAGGGAAGCTATCTTCTGGGCAAGCCTTGTTGAGATATGTGTAATCGATGCAGATCCTACACTTGCCACTAGCTTTCTTCACCATTACCATATTGGCCAACCACTCGGGGTAGTGGGCCTCCCGGATGAACCTTGCTTTAAGGAGCTTGCCGACTTCTTCGTCCATGGCTTTCTGTCTTTCAAGAGTGAAACTCCTTTTCTTCTACCGTATTGGTTTGTACCCACGGGTAACTTTCAGTTGATGAGTGATCACTTCGGCAAGAATTCCAGGCATATCCGAAGCCGACCAGGAGAAGACATCGATGTTGTCTTTGAGGAAACGGATCAGCTCCATTCTGGTTTCCTCATCAAGGGTACTCCTGATCTACACAACTCTGGTGGGGTCTTCCTTTGTCAAAGGTACCAGGATAGTTCTCTCCATGGGTTCACCTGAGCTTGTAGTTGTATCCCTCGGATCCAGCTAATCCGGGGTTACAGAGTCATTGAAGTGCATGTCTTGAATCATCAAGCACTGCCGTGCTGCCCTCTGGTCTCCTCGAGCTTCTCCGACACCGTTCCTGGTGGGGAAACGTACCAGGAGATAATGAAAGGAGATCATGGTTTGTAACCTGTTCAAGGTGGGCCACCCCAAAATGATGTTGTAAGTTGAGGGGATCCAGACCACCGTGAAGTTGATCGATAGTGTCTTTTGTTGAGGTTCAGTGCCAAGGGTCACAGGTAACACTATTTCTCCCTCAGCATGAACTTGATTGCCCCCAAAACCAGTGAGCGGTATGGGAGACCTTCGTAGTTGATGTCTAAGCAAACATATTTTAGAGAATGCATCATAAATCAAGACATCAGTCAAACTTTCATTATCAACAAGGATTCGCTGTATATCATAGTTGGCCACACGGTCGAGATTACAAGGGGATCATCATGCAGGGGCCGAACTCCTGCAAGGTCTTCATCGGAGAAGAGAATAGTGTTATTGTCTTTGAGTCACTTTGGGGCATCATCCTCATCCCTTCTCCAGTCGGTAGGTCGGTGTATCATCCCTACACCTCCGTTGGTGGGCCTTTGATTTGGCAATTCAGCCTTTTCGGGAGGTGGCTGGGGAACAATTGCTTCCGACCGAGGTCCTTGGTGACCAATTTACCACCCCAAATACCCTCTCTTGATGAGGTCCTCAATCGCATCCTTCGCTGGATGCACTCTTCAGTGTTGTGGCCATGGTCCCGGTGGAATCGGTAATATTTGTTCCTATTCCTTACAGAAGAGGAAGCCTTCATGGGATGGGGTTGCTGTAGATAATTTTCCTTCTCTATCTCTATGAGGATCTTTTCTCAAGGAAGGTTGAGGGGGGTGTAGGAGTCGAATCTTCCTCCTGATGCTCTGGGCCTAGGAGGACTTCTTCGGCGATCTGTATATTTGTCGTTGTTGTTATTGGAAGTTGGGCGACCTTGTCCCCTGTTGTTCTTTTTTTTTGAAGGGGGCTTCCCTTCAATCAGTCATCGGTTAGCCGCCTACTCTTCAGCATCGACGTATTTCTGAGCCCTTGATAAGAGCTCAGCGTAGCTGTTAGGGAACTTCTTATCCAGGAAAAAGGTAAGCCTAGATGTACGAAGTCCCTTCTTCAATGCAGACATGGCCACATGCTCGTTGAGATCGGGGATCTTAAGGGTGGCCGTATTAAACCTGTAGATGTAGTCTCGCAGGCTTTCTCCTTCATTCTGGTGAAGAGGAATAGTGTGTCCGTATTTTGAGGTGTCTTGCGGCATGTCCTGAAATGCAAGATAAATAGTTTTTCTAACTCGAAAAAAGAATCAATGGTACCTGGGTGCAGGCTCAAGTACCACATCCGAGCAGCTTTCTTCAAGGTAGCCAGCAACGCGAGGCAGTACATCACGTCCGAAGCTCCTTGGATCATCATATGGGCCTTGAAACTACCCAAGTGGTCTAGGGGATCGGAGGTGCCTTCATAGGATTCCATCTGGGAAACCCTGAAGTGCCGAGGAATGACTTCGGCCATGATACGTTCGGTGTAGGGTGGGCATAGATCACCTACAATCAAATTGTCGGGATCCTTCAAATCTAGCATTCTCTGCTCCTGTGCCCTCGCCATTTTCGATTCAATGGCTTTAAATCTCCCATCATAGTCGGGAGTCTGTTTTGGCGCCCTCTCAACGAAATTAGAGTCTTCGGAAGAGGGTGAGGGAGTTTGCCTAGACCTTTTCCCTTTCTGCGGGGAATCGGCGGATCGAGGCAATCTCGAAGTTCGACCTTCAGGAGAGGGCCGAGAACGGGGGAGTGATGTGTGGGATCCTCCAGTGGGGCTCTCTTCCTTCGAGACCGAGAGCTATGTCTGGAGGCGGTTGGTGGGTTTCCCACTGGAAAAGCTCTATTTTGGAAGTCTTGAACCATGGCCGTGAGGTTGATGACCTGGTTCACAAGGGCTTCAAATTGTTGTAATCCCACAACAACTGTGGGAGGTGGGGTGTCGTTCTCCCCCGGGGGCGCGCCCCCTTGGGACGGAGCATGACTTCGACTTGTGAAGGCTATCTGAGTCTTTCCTCTCGCCATCATGAACATCTTACTTCCCGTTGTTTAGGAGGGAGCCTGAAGAGTGCTGTGTTGCCCTCCTTCCTAGCGCACCAATCTGTTAGCGTGGAGTCCCTGTATTGGTCGGTCGGAGCTACTGCACCACAGGACCGCTCCCGGTTCACCTGCAAAATAGGTCCCTTGCTGGAGTCGTTCCGACGAGGGACACTCCGATGCCTAAGTCAGAGACGGATCCTAGTCACAGAATGGGGAAGAATGTTAGGAACGAGAAGGAAAGGCTCTTAGAGTATTCATAAGTGTATGAGTATGTGTATCTGTATGTACCTCTCGAGCAATTCCTCTTACCGTTATTTAAAAGGAGGCCTCCGGGCCACGGCCCCACTCTTCTCCTGGTAATTACGGAGAGTTAATTTCTCCCCATGATTGGCGATCATAGGTTGTCATTGAGCAATTCTGGCTAGATCGGAGGTGTGGCAGCTGGAGTTGTGCGCCATGATCATGCCATGATCATCCATAGATCTGGACTTCGGATGTCGTAGACTAGTGAGAAGCCTTGGATTGCCTGTAGTTGGCCTGACCTCTCCTGGTTCGAAGTTAGTGGTCCAGAGAAAAGGTCTTCGTCCAACCGAACTGGTGTTCGGTTCGTACCTGGACCGGGATACCCCAACAACTCTCTTGAAGCCAATTCCATCAAGCTACTGCCTAGCCATTATTGTAGAAGAAGAGACCAAGGTGTTGGCAATTTGCTTTGGGCTTTGCTGCTTTTGGGGAGGAAGAAAAATAATGTTTCAAAGGCTGCTAAAAGAAGAAGATAGGAATAAACTTATTCTTGGTATTCCAGCAATTCCAAGGTTATACTTGGGTTATTCCAAGAAGGAATAAGGTAAAGTTTCTGGTTTTTATTTTCATGCATGCCTAGATCTAGGTTTATAAATTTGTTTATAAATATAACATGCCATTTCATGCCTTGTTTTATGCCTGTACATGCATCTTGAACATGTTAGATCCTGTGCGTAGCAGGTTTTTCTGCTGTTATTTTAAAATAGTTTTAAAATACATACCTGCTCCCTGTGTGTTGCTTGCTTAGTGTAGGTATCTGCAACACTCGCTTTTTCTTTCGGGGAGAAGTTTTCAAGATCTTGACAACCAACAGATTGGCATGCCGAGAAGGGAAAAGTTTTCAGGATCCTGGCAACCAACAGATTGGCGTGCTAGGTAAGGGAGGTTTTCAAGATCATGGCGACCAACGGATTGGTGTGCCAGGTAGGGGGACAAGATTTCAAGACTACCCTCAACCCTTGGGGCAGGCCGGGGGTACAAAAAAAAAATGAAAATGACCATGCTTTTTCGAATGCCGGTCGCCTCCTGCTATGCCCTCGAGTCAGAAGTGGCCCCATCAATGTTCCCTAAAGCCGATGATCAACATGATCGACCCATATTTCTCCCCCCGACGGGTAACTCTCTTGCCCTATCACCTTCATTATGTGAAAAGCTATGTGACAGGTCCACAAGGAAAGCTTCTGTCTCAACATCAATGGCAAGTATTGCTGCCTAACACCTACTGCTGAGCCCACGGTATAGGGACATCAGTCGGGAAGCTCGAGGCGCCCCTGCCATCTACCACCGAGCTTTTAGTTCAGCTCTTGCCTTGCTCACATGCCGGAGAGGTTCGCGGGGAACCCCAGCAGTCTCGTCCACCGCTTGGCTTGCAAACTAGCACCCACCGCACAAACGATCCTAGGATGTCCGCGGTGATGCCAAAAGCTCCGCCACCGGACTCGCAACATGGTCAACCAACAAGCTGAGCCCTCTCGATGGGCCCACATCAAGGCTTCGAGCTCGGAGCAGTCCACCACCTGGACAAGGATGTAAGACACCTCCCTTGATTAATAAAACTCAACTCCAGTGCAACCTTATCTTCCATTTATGCAGGGACTTGTTCAATCGACTTCGTGCCGGCCTAAGCCCAGAAACTCCCGAAGCCCAGTACTCTAAGCCCAAAAACTCTAGAAGCTTGGTACTCTAAGCCCAAAAACTCCTGAAGCCCTGCACTCTAAGCATGGAAACTCCCGAAGCCCGGTACTCTAAGCCCAGAAACTCCCGAAGTCGACACTCAAAGCCCAGAAACTTCTGAAGCCCGGCACCTTAAGCCTGAAAACTCCCGAAGCCCAGTACACTAAGCCCGGAAACTCTCGAAGCCTGGAAACTTCTGAAGCCCAGCACTCTAAGCCCAGAAACTTTTGAAGACCAACACTCAAAACCCAGATACTCTCGAAGCGTGGCACTCTAAGCCCAAAAACTCCCAAAGCTTGGCACTCTAAGCCCGAAAATTCTCGAAGCCTGGCACTCTAAGCTCGAAAAATTACGAAGCTTGGCACTTAAAACCAGAAGCTCCACTGGCCTCCTGGCTCTGGCAGCCTTGCTCATAGTTTGGAGATGTTTGCCGGGAAACTCTAGAAGTCCCGAACACCTACCGCCTGACTCACAGCTTGGCACATCAAACCTCCTGATCTACTTCATCAGGCCTCCCGGCCTCCTCTATCCAGCCTCCTGGCTCCGGTCGCCTTGCTTACAGTCCAAAGATGTCTGCCGGGAAACTCTAGAAGTCCCGGCCGTCTACTGCCTGACTCATAGCTTGGCATATCAGGCCTCCTGGCCTCCTTCATCAGGCCTCCTGGCCTCCTTCATCAGGCCTCCTGGCCTTCCCCTACACCAGACCTCCCGGCCTCTTTCATCCAGCCTCTCGGCTTTGGCTGCCTTGCTCACATCAAGAAATGTCCACCGGGAAACTCCAGAGGTCTTGGCCATCTACCGCCTGACTCATAGCTTGGCACATCAGGCCTCGCAGCCTCCATCATCAGGCCTCCTCCATCTAGCTTCCCAGCTTTGGTCGCCTTGCTTACGGTATGAAGATGTCCACTAGGAAACTCTAAAAGTCCCGACCATCTAATGCCTGACTCATAGCTTGGCACATCAGGCCTCCTGGCCTCCTTCATCAGGCCTCCCGATCCCCTCCATCTAGCCTGCCAGCTTCGATCACCTTGCCTACAGTCTGGAGTGTTCGCTAGGAAACTCCAGAAGTCCTGGCAATCTACTGCTTGACTCATGACTCGGCACATCAGGACTCCTCCTCCATCAAGAATCTCAGCCTTTCTCACCAGGCTCCTTAGCCTCCAGTGCCAGGCTCTTTGGCCTCCTCCATCAGGCTTCTCAACCTTCTTCAGCAGGCTCCTCAGCCTCTGGTGCCAGGCCTCTTGGCTTCCTCTACCAGGCCCCCCAGGCCACCTCCATCATGCTTCTCTACCTCCTTCACCAGGCTCCTCAGCCTCCGGTGCTAGGCCGCTCAACCTCCTTCATCAAGCTTCTCAACCTCGTTCACCAAGCTCCTCAGCCTCCGGTGCCAAGCCCCTTAAACTCCACCATCAAGCTTCTCAGGCTCCTTCACCAAGCTTCTCAGGCTTCGGTGCCTGGCCTCTCGGCCTCCACTACCAAGCCCCCACGGCCTCCTCCATCAAGCTTCTCCGCCTCCTTCACTAGGCTCCTCAGCCTCTAGCACCAGGCCCCTCTGCCTCCTCCATCAGTCTTTTCAGCCTCCTTCACCAGGATCCTAAGCCTCCGGTAATAGGCCTCTCAGCTTCTTCCATCAGGCCCCTCGATCTCCTTCATCAAGCTTCTTAGCCTCCTCCATTAGGCTTCTCAGCCTCCTTCATCAGGCTCCTCAGCCTCTTGCATCAAGCCTCCCAACCTCATTCATCAGGTCCCCCAGGCCTCCTTCATCGAGCTCCACAACCTCTAGCATCATCCTGCGGGAGCCGAAGGTCTGGGACAGACTTAAGATGGCCCCGAGCATATACCTCCCTATTCCGAGGACTAAAGAAGGGGAAGAGAAAATGGATACACCCCATATGATAAAAGAAAAAATATTTTTTCATTTAATCAAAAGTCTCTTACATCAAAGGAGATCCCCCGACAGGCCGGGAGATCTCTTAGAGGGTAGATTACAAGCAGAGGGAAAGGGGAGCTCGGACCAATGAATAAGCTTTGCCCCCCGGCGATGACCTCTACCTCCAGAAGTATGCCGACCTTCTTTTCTATCTCGGATGCCCTTCCTTTGGTGTTTCGCTCACCATCGACTGAGGAAAAAGCATCCCTCCACCACTGCCTCTACCGTGCCATCCTTGGAACTCATCGATTCCATGATTCCAAGAGCAGCAACGGTGGCTCCTCGTTAGGCTCCCTTCCATGGCACCATAATGGCCACGGCCCCTCTGCAACGACCACCACCCTGGTCACCACCTCAGCATCAAGGACCTCCGATCTTGAGAGGAGGCGTGAGCAGCCTCTTTCTCCCTCTTCAGCTCTACTACCCCCATTTTTGAGAGTAGCCTTTTTTTCTCTCCTCCGGGGGTCCTCACTAAATGAAACTTCGAGCTCGATAGATTTCTTCTCCATCTCGGATGTCCACACCTTGGTATCTTCTGATCGCCCCCGAAGAAGGTGAAAAGACTCCCTCTCCCCCTCTCCCTCCTTGACCAGGGGACTGGAGTCCAACAGGGGTCCTCCTCTAGTGTAGCCCGAAGGTGAGGGGAGGGAAGAAGGAAAAATCATGAAGGAAGAAGAAGAGCGCACTATGGAATGTTGCACATTGGCACCCAAAAGATCCCTTAAAAAGGCACAATGGTAAGCCCTTCGCAGTAAAGACCGCCGCTTGCCTGTGCTTCGTCTCGATGCAAAGCATATGCCTTTTCGACTCCCTGTCCAATAGGAGGTCACTACGTGGCCCTTCAGGATGCTCTAGATAGGTCAACCCTGAGGTCATTGCTTCAATTCAAACGAAGCAATCATGTTGCCTCAGTGGGAAATTGAGTAGAGCATCCCCTTGTTTGTATCAGGGGCATGATTTTCGGGTTGTAGGCACCCGAGACATTGATGGCATCGTAGGAGCATCCTCCACATTAGTGGGCTCATTACTCTCTTCACCTCGAGCGCTACCACACCCTCAAGGCTCGAGAGTGGGGGGCATCTGATGTAGTGACATCCGCTAACATGGAGCGTGTGGGCAGCTATGATGATAGAAGACTTGCCACCTGGGCTCATCGGGTGAGCCCCCGTGTTTGAGGCTGAATCCCTACTGAGGTTAGCGCCCAGTCGAGGCCAAGCTCATTAGGTGAGCCCCTCATCTGAGGCTGGCTCCCTACTAAGGTCAGCTCCCAGCCATGGTCGGGCTTATTGGGCAAGCCCCCCGTTTGAAGCCAGCTCCCTGCCAAGTCAACTCCCAATCGAGGCCGGGCTCATTAAATGATCCCCCCGTCTGAGGCTGGCTCCCTGCTGAGGATAGCTCCCAGCTGAGGCTGGGATCACTGGGCGAGCCCCCCCATCTAAGGTCCGCTCCCTGTCGAGGTCATGTCCGTACCCTAGAGTGGAGCCCCCGATATGGATTTCTCGCTAGAAGAACAGATATTTGAATTATGACGAAGTAAAGCCTACTCATCTGCAGCTTTCTATAAGTAGTGCCAGAGGTACGACGTCGGTTCCCCCATACCCCATGCCTAGTGATGTATTGCCACCTCCATAGTCGCACCACCAATAGTCTCCAACGATCATGGTGCAATGCTCAAAGCTTCCCCAAGAAGAGAATCTGGCCCAGCCCTAGGACCTGCAACCCTGAGCGGTCTCTCCTGAAATAAAAGCACCCCTCTTATAAAGGGCTTGGAAGCCAAGAAGATGGCAGGTGTCTTTGGCTGGCTCTTTAGAGAGGGCTATCTCTATGGGAAAGGAGGACCTTCTTGGCTCGGAGCACCCCCTGAAGGTCCAAGAAAGGGAGGATGGAGTCTCTCTCTCTCTCTCGAAGGTTCCCCCAAGGCCATAGGGGTCAGACCCAGCCTTTGAAGGAAGGTAAGCATGCGAGAAAAAGTGAGGGAGAGGTAAGTAGGCAAGCGACCAAACACCGCCGAGTGAACCATCGTCCCAAGAAGCCTCCCCTCTCCCCGCTCTCAATCCCTCCTTTTTCCATTCCTTTATGTTCATATTCTCAAGTCACACCCTCCTGGAAGATGGGTCCCCCATGCCCTATGCCATGGAGGTCTTGTCTATTCCCCTTGATCATCCCACTGACTTGATCATAGGAATGTCCTCGCCGAAATACCCGACCCGGGTCTCCCCTATCTTGCAGGAATGAAGGAACAAAGAGTGCTAGCATGGCCATCAGTGGATAGTTGCAGAGCGGATGGAGCAGACGAGTCCCTGAAAGGTCCATCGCGATGCCCGGTGGTGACAAGAGGATCCCCCAGCATGATGGAGCTGCAAGCAGTAGCGATCTTGGTGGTAATAATGGGTATAAAATTTAAAACCATTAATGTTACAACCATTATAGCTGTTACATATTTTGCTACCCATAACCTAATAGTCTTAGCTTATTAGGAATAGAGTCCCCACTAACACAACTTGCAATTATCAAAAAAAAAAAAGAAAATTAAAATAGGTGAAATGATAATGGCTACTTACTAGTTGATGGAACTAATTTGCAAAATTTTATGAGTACCGTATAGAAATTTCTTACTCACCTATTCTCGGGTTGTCTCATTTTAGCATCTCATTATATAGCCTAAACATTAATAAGATTAGTTTACTATAATAAGTGATTGAAAAGTCAAAACTTTGATGGACACTTACTCAATATATGGATTGAACTCCTCACAGTTTAAAGAAATATGTATCTCTACTTATCAAAATTCAACATCTATTAAAGCCTAGCAAACCTCATGCCCAAATTCATGAATAGGATAGGCAGATATTGAGATATCTTACTCCAAACCCTAACCACCACCATCATCATGTTAGCCAACTTGAGTTAGCTTTGTTTGCACACTGAGATTAAAGTAGTGTTCGTTGAAATTTAAAACTTTTTCTATTATATAAGCCTCTGCAATAGAACCTTCAATTCTAACATTATTTTTCACTTTCTTCTTGAGATCTCTATCATAGGCGATCAAAAATAAAACCTAACACACTACTATAGCTAGCGGCGAGTCGGGATCGTATTCTTGGAAATCAAGGGCAATTATTTCATGAAAAAAAATTTAAAAAAATATAAATATAGAAGAGAGATGATGGGTTAATTAAAACTAATTAATTAAATCTAAATATGAGATCGAGGGATTTATAAGTTAAAAAGATATCTTCAGGTTTTCAGGTAATCTCTAATATTAAACTTGCAATTGCTCAAATCTACACAATCAAAATTCATAATTGCATCAGAATCTTTCAAACTAGCCCCTAGCATAGACTATCTTGCCGAGTATGAACCATATCATATCAGGATCATGGCCCATCCCACAATTATAGGCTTTCCAATGCTTAGTTGAAAAGATCCTAATAAAATATGTAAATAAAAATCCTAAAATTAATCATCTATATTGAGCATAGACCATATCGTATCAAGATCATGATCCATCCTACTAGATAATTAATTTAGGAAATCAAATAGAATAGAATTGAAGAGAAATTTGAAAATATTTATTCAACTACATAGAAGAGAGAAATAATTACAAATTTGATAGAAGGGTTCCTGTACTTCTCTCTATACTACATCTCAGTTAAGCATGGCTCCTGGATACATCTTCATGAAGTTTGGGACATTGTCACCACACCTCCTCTCCTGAAGAACTCTTTTTCTTGGTCCCTCTCCCTCACTCTCTCTCCTAACCTAATACAATAATCTAACTAAAAGAAAAAGAAAAGAAAGGAATTATTGGAGTAACTATGCTTGGACTACTGTATGGGGTCCTCCTTTTATCAAGCTCATATAGGGCTTCCTTCCAGTCAAATTTGGAGTCAGTCAGGCTCAAGATTGACTAGATATTGTGCAGGGAATTCTCAGCCATCCATTCTGCAACACAAATCTTAGATCTTGCCAAAAATCATGCGAAGGCTGGTCTCCTTTTTTCTTTGGCAAACCGAGTTTGATCCGGACTCCTATCACATCCCAGATTGAAGCCTAGGTCCTTCTTCGATTGGGACTTGGAGTGTGGCGGCATGAGGCATTGACGGGAGGTGGTGGATGGTGATGAACGATGGTGACAGGAAAAATGGTGACTATGGGAGATGAAGAAGATGATCCAATGTTTCAAAATAGGGAGGATCATCAATGAACAGATACTGGCAGACGAGGGATGGAGGTGACGACCATGGAGGGCAGTGTCTACATGATGGTGATGACAAGAGGTGATGACCAGATAGAGGAGAAGAAAATGAAGGTCATCGGTTAAGCATGGGTCTTCGATGATATTCTAGTGAGGGAGCAGTATCCGATGAGCTGACGGCGACGAGAGGTGGTCTCCAGCGATGAAACATGACCAATTTCTGCCTACTATCCATGAAACAGCTCATGGACCATGGTTCATGGCAGCCATGGACCGAGCGGCTGGTCCATGGTGGACCGGTTGTGCCAAAAATCATGCAATTATTTTATAAAATTTAAACTTGAATTCCGGGCTCATTTGAACTTCGATTTGGATACTGTTTATGTCGTTGGACTCCAAAAATTGAGCTCTTCCCATCCATGGACTCCTTTTCTACAAAACTTAGATAACAATTATCAATTTTAACTTAATATATATTAATTAATATATTTTAATGGTTAATGTGAGATAATTAATACACTTATCACATCTCCCAACTTAATCATTACTAGTCCCTTAGTAATGTAATTAAAATAGAATTATGTGTCACTAAGATCCTCCCTTACAAAACTAGATCTAGGTTTGAGGTCAGCAGAAGCTACTAGTATCGCTAATTGAGTATTGAGTTTTCAAAGTAAATTTCATAATCAAACTATCAGAAGCTTTCTTATAGCTCATCTAAAGAACTACAGTACTTGTGTTTGTGATGGCCAACTTAGTATTTCAGTACTAGCTTGTAAGGAACATGGTATCTTTGCCTATCACCTACTTTGATTAATTTTCTATGCACTCCCGAGGTAAGTATATGAGCTGAGGTAGCTTTCACACTACCCTTTTTTTGTGATGTCTTCACACTATGCACTTTTTGATGCAATCATTAATGCTTATTTAGGTAAAGGTGCCCATTTACTTGATGGTAAACCAGTGTCTAGAATCAACTTTTTTTCTTTCTTTTTCCTTTTTTTTTTTTTTTTCTTTTTTAGGTAGGTAGCACTTTCCTCAAATTCAAGTTTCTCTCAATAGGATTTATATCAATTACCAATTTTCAATAATAGCTGAATCTCCTATTGACCTTACAACTAATACTAAGTTTACCTTGTTAGTATGCATGTGCAATGGAACCTAAGTAGGCTGCTAAATGTCTAACCAGCTAGTCTACTCCTTGGCTCACTACAGTAATTAGCCATACTTTCTAATTCTATTACCTTTTCCTAGTCAATTTTGCTCAAGGATTTCTTTCATGGCACATGATTTATAAAAAGTTTTCAAAGTTTTCAAAAATTACCAAGGTGTTTTCAAAATATTTTTCAAAAATGATCTTCCCTTACCCCCCAACTTAATTTCCATTATCCTTAATGGAGTAAGGAAGAATAAAAGAAGGAGAGATATCACCTCGATGAGATATGCCTCGTGCAGTGCCAGGAGTGATCGTGCAGAGCAATCTCTTATTCCTGGAAAAATGAAAATCACTAAAGTAGAAAATAAAAAGATTGGGTTGCCTCCCAACAAGTGCTAAGTTTAACATCTTTAGCTAGACCACTCAGAGATTTCATTCTATCCAACCCGTATCTTGACGTGGGTTTATAATTTCCTACATGATTTGGCTTCAACTTCAAAATATTTCTTGTATTGAACCATTGAGTAGCTTATTACCCTAATAGTTAACAATTATTTCTATATCATTAGATCTAGGTATAACTTCAATACTAGTCGGGGTTCTAATAAACCTAGATCGACATACTCAATGTGCTCAGTATACGAAGGAAGTATTTTAAGATCCCCATGTGATGCCTCTTCCTTCATAGGCAAAGGTTTAACTAGAAACATAAGGAATTCAGCTAATAATTTTGACCTTGAAACAAGTCCTTTCTGATCTATAATTTGGCACTTCCTCCGAATCAATATCAATCCTATCTCCATACATCGTTTTAACACTATAGATAAATTTTAGAAACAGTTCTCAAAAGTAGTGCCAAATACAAAAAAACTTGATATAAAAGTTTTAAATTCGTTAGCCCCCATTTATGAAATATTCCATCTAATAACTTCTTTATGTACTTTTAGAACACCTATAATTTAGACTTCCTGATTACATATTACTGGTAAGGTATCAGTGGATGCGATAGGAAGTGGCTTCAATTCTTGATCAGGTGGTGATTCTAACAAGGGAGCTATTGGGGGTGTGGGTGATGGCTTATGTTTCTCGCTCCAAGGTAAGGTGGTGTTGAGGTAGGGTATTTTTACAAGGTCATTTATCTCTATGGTACATCCTTTTATATAAGATCATCCACCTCCAAGTGATCCAAACTAGGATTTAATGAATTATAGAGAAAACTTTTATGCATGGCTTCCTCTATTATATCATATATTTGTGATCTTTGGGAGGTCTCAATTGATGCCATCATTATACCTAATTGTTCTTCTTTCCCAATGAAAATAATGGATGATTCTAGGGTTCTTGGGATTAGGACCATAGGTAAGTTAGGTGATAATGGAAGTGGTTCATCCCTCCATTGTGATTTCTCTTCATATATTTTTACCTTAATCAAATTCTTTAGGTTTGTCTTTTTGGTTAGGTAGGGTTGTTCTATGACCAACTCATTCCTGAGAGTCATATTCGATTGTTGAGGGGTCGTCACATTGATATCAAAATTTTTAGTTAGGTATTGTCCCTCATTCTGTCTCTCAGGTTGACTAGGCAACTCTTCTTCACTAATAGCTATTGCCAATTACTTATTTGCATCTCCAAACGGACAATAGCATCGGTTTTGGAGGTTATCTGTTGGCCCATGGTCTGCATAAAGGTATCCAGGGTGGCATTGGTGCTATTTATCATGGCATGGGCATCAACTTTGGTTTTAACCAAGGTTTCTAGGCTCTTTTCTAACTTGCTGATTCCTTCCTCAAGATCTAAATCTGGTTGATGATTAGGTACTTTGTTAGGCCTAGGATAGTGTTGATCAAAATCTTGGGTTCTTAGTATTGTATCTTGTGACCACATAGAATTGGGATGATGATCTCACCCTAGGTTATAGGTTGGGGCATAAGGTTCAGTCATATATATGTCATTAGGTACACTCCCCTATATAAACCCATATTAGGTTGGGTGCATCAAGTAAGGACATCCCTCTATAACATGGTCTAGTGCGTCACATGCGTGCATATGGGTGCTGGCACATGATGAAATTGGGTATATCCTCTACATTCTAAGACCTCAATCCTATGGATCAATGATGCCATGTTAGTTCCTATAGGTTATCTTGGATGATTGTATTCATCTTCAAATCTCATAAAATTAGGATGCATATCAATTTGTTGTGGTTGATTCATAAAATTGTTAGCTTGGGCTCTCATTCTATATGGTTGGTCGGCCTCAATGTTGTCCCAATACTCTTGTAGGGTTCGAGGTCGTTCATTGGGATAAGGAAAACAGTACTCTATTAAGCTCTTTGGTCATTCAATGGGATCCATGACCTTTTAATCTTGTACAATAAGATTGTATCTAACCAATCGTCTCTTTGTCTTAGCAAGACTTTTTTTTGATTTTTTAATTTATTATATGGGGAGAGAGGGGAGAAGAAGAGAAAAGAAAGAGAGAGAAGAAGTCTAAAGATGAGAATCTAAAGAGTCCTAAATCTAGAGATGATAAAAAAGGATGTCTTAATTAAGTTAAGATTTGGTCTGCACAGACAAGTTATCACACATTGACTCTCTATCCTTGGATTACCCTATGTCTAGACAGCTTTTAATTGCTAAGGTTGCCTTTGAGTCTTCGAAGTCAGATACTAACTAGTAACTGGCCAGGTAAGGATAAGGTCAATGGGGGTCTCCCCTTTTCTTTCCTTAGACACCAATTAAATTAGCCAGGTCAGACAATGGAACCAATTAAATAACCACATTCCTTTAAGGCTACATCATCTTTGAACACCTTTCCTAGACACTAGTGAACCAGTTAATACTAAGCTAGTCCAATTCTCAGGGTCCCTTGCCTAGTGATCTCGAAAATCTGTATGGGCCAACATCTAATTAATTTTAATTTAAGGCTTAGGTTATACAGTATGCAGTGGTGGTTTCTGGGCTAAAGAAGGGTGATGAAATACTCACCTTATGTTATTTAGAAGTTATGCCCTTAAAGTATTTTATGGAAATGTAGTGCAAGCCAAACAAGGTGTCCAAATAAGTTAAGAAGTTTTTAAGGTTTATTAATTTGTTTCCTTAAATTAATTAAGTTTTATGGAAAGTGTCTTAGGGTTTTCTTGTAGGTTATTTAAGGTAAGTTAATTAAAAAGAAAGTTAATTATGTTAGGAGTTGGTTTGTAAAAAGAAGGAATTTTTTTTTATATGTTAAGAAAAAAATTAGAAAATCTAATAATTAAGGCAACTAACTAAAAAAAGGCAATAACCTAATGATGGCAATAAATATATACAAAGAGGAGATTTTTTTTATTTCCTTTTTTTTATGAAACAATCATGCCTAGATCCTCAGCAACGGTGCCAGAATTTGATCGCTACATAGGTGATAAAAAATAAACCTAACTCACTACTATAGCTAGCGACGAGTCTAGATCGTATCCTCGGGAATCAAAGGCAATTATTTAATGAAAAAAACAAAGAAAAAAGATAAATATAGAAGAGAGATGATGGATTAATTAAAACAAATTAATTAATTCTAAATATGAGATCGAGAGGTTTATACGATAAAAAGATGTCTTCGGGTTTCTAGGTAATCTCTAATATTAAACATGCAATTGCTCAAATGTACACAATCAAAATCCATAATTGCATCGAAATCTTTCATATTAGCCCCTGGTATAGACTATCTTATCGAGTATGAACTATATCTTATCAAGATCATGGCCCGACCCACAAGTATAGGCTATCCAATGCATAATTGAAAAGATTCTAATAAAACATGTAAATAAAAATCCTAAAACTAATCATCTATGTTGAGCATAGATCATATCATATAAGATCATGATCCATCCCACTAGATAATTAATTTAGGAGATCAAATAGAAAGGAATTGAAGAGGAATTTGAAAATATTTATTCAATTGCATAGAAGAGAGAAATAATTACAAATTTGATAGAAGGATTCCTATACTTCTCTTCGGATTGCACCTCAGTTGAGCATGGCTCCTGGACACATCTTCATGAAGATTTGGGATGCTATCACCATACCTACTCTCCTGAAGAACTCTTTATCTTGGTTCCTCTCCCTCTCTCTCTCCTAACCTAATACAATAATCTAACTAAAAGAAAAAGAAAAGAAAAGAATTATTGGAGTAACTAATGCTTGGACTGCTACCTGGGGTCCTCCTTTTATAGAGATCATATAGGGTTAGCTTCCTCCCAGTCAAATTTAGAGTCAATCGGGCTCATGATTTGCTAAATATTATGTAGGGAATTCTCAACCATCCATTTTGCATCACAGGTCTTAGATCGCACCAAAAATCATGTGAAGACCGGTCTCCTTCCTTCTTCGATGAACCGAGTCTGATCTGGACTCCTGCCACATCCCGGATCGAAGCCTGGGATCCTTCTTCGATTGGGACTTAAAGTGTGGTGGCTTGAGGCATCAACGAGAGGTGGTGGATGGTGGAAAATGATGGTGACGGGAAAAATGGTGAATATGGGAGATGAAGAAGATGACCTAATGTTTCAAAACAGGGAGGATCATCGGCGAACGGATGCTGGTGGATGAGGGATGGAGGTGACAATCATGGATGGCGGTGTCCGGATGGTGGCAATGATAGGAGTTAACAACCGAATAGAGGAGAAGAAAAATGATTATCACCATTCAAGCACAAGGTCTTCCGCTGATTTTTCGGTAAGGGAGCGATCTCCGGTGAGCTGACGGTGATCAGAGGCAATCTTCAATGGTGAAGCATGACCAATTTTTACCTACAGTTCATGGAACGGCCTATGGACCATGGTTCATGGCAGCCATGGACCGAGCATGTATTCTGTGGATCGAGCAACCGGTCCATCGATCCTTGGTGGACTGGCTGCACAAAAAATCATGCAATTGTTTTATAAAATTCAAACTTGAATTTCAGGCTTGTTCGAACTCCAATTTGGGTTCCATTTATGCCGTTGGACTCCAAAAATCAAGCTCTTCCCATCCATGGACTAATTTTGTACAAAACTTAAATAAAAGTATCAATTTTTACTAAATATATATTAATCAATAGTTATTTTAATGGTTAAATTTGGATAATTAATAGACTTATCAGTAGTATTGGTTGAACTTTAAAATTTCTTATATTATATAAGCCTCTACAATAGAACCTTCGATTCTGACATTATTTTTCACTTTCATCTTGAGACATACATGTATCTTTCAAATGGATACATCCACGTATATTGTACTAGTCCCTCCACCCTAGTTTCATATGCCAGATGAATCATGAGGAACTCCATGGAGTTGAAGAAGCTAGAAGGGAATATCTTCTACAACTTGCATATAGTCTCTAGGCTTATAGCTTCAAGACTAGAGATGTAGTCGGTAGATAATTTGGTAGCACAAAAAATGTCTTTAAAGAAAAGAATAAGCTTGGTCAAAGAACTCCATAGAGAGTTGGGAAGGAAATCATGCAAGCCAATGGTAGTAATTGTTATATGAAGATATGGCAGTCATGGCTTTTTAGCCCATAAAACCTACAATCTTTGACATTAATGCATCTAGCTAGATTACTTGCATAACTATCTAGAAATTTAAAATTTTTACACTATTCACATTTATCCTTCAACTGCTCCCTCATTAAGGTGTAAGATAATTTCGACTTTAAAATTTTTCTAGGTGACACCTCAACCAGCTCTAATAGAGAATGTTTATATTGTTATTCATATTTGCTCAAGCCTTGGGGCTATCCTTCGTCTTTCCCTTGACTTCCTAACAATATAGAAAATATTATTAAATATATTCTTCTCAATGTGTATAACATCAAGGTTATGACAGATCAAATTGGTGGACCAGTATGGCAACTCCTAAAAGATGCTGTGTTTCACCCAGTTATGAGCTCTATCGAATCCACAAGATTTTTGCTTGTCAAATTCTTTGCCAAACAAGACTTTGTCAACTTAGGATATCCTTTGAAACACTTCCATACCATAGAGGCATGGTGGTGCACTAACCTTCTCTATCATATTCCTCCTAAAAGTGTCCCATTGCTTTTGAAATGGATGATCATCGAGAAAAACATTATCATGACAATCGAACTAGCAGAGCTTATGACCATGCTCAAGTTGAAATGATTTCATATTGTCCAACTTGCTAGCTTCTCATGAGTGTTCCATCCTAACAGCATCCTATAAGAAGGAAATCACTAAGGTCCAAATTAGTATAGCCTTCATTACAAAATTTTGCTTCTTCAATGCATCAAATGTATGTATCCATCGGACCATAAGGATTTTAGCTCATAATAGAAGGCCATAGATATACATCAATGTTTTTACTAGGGTGTCATGGTCCAAGAATGACCAACATAAGAAAGATGTTATATTCTTTTATGCACATCTCAGGTGGCAGATCGTATAGAGTAATAAAAACTAGCTAACATGAATAAAGGACTGCTATTAGGAAATGTGTCCTAAAGCTAATTATCTAAGTTGTAGATAGTTGAACTCATTATAATTTACATATAAATCATTAATTAATAAAAGTTATTTTGGTAGTTCATCATATCTTGTACATCTTCTTTTACATGAATTCTTTTGTGATGAAGTCCCTAGAACTACTTGTATTTGATAAAGGAGGATTTATCATATAGTTTTGACTTATTTGTAACTAAATAATATATTGTTACCTAGAATGACAATATTTATCGAGTATTGGTCATGTGCCATATGGGTTAGTTATCCTCATAACCAAATAGTATAGAGATACTAGTATGGCATGCAGGTGAGTGTATGTATATATTTACTAAACATGACCAACTCTATAGAATACTTTGCTATCAAGAGTATCTCGTAGAAGGATATGGGTATATGTGTTCTTCTAACTTGAGATCACCATGGTCACTTGCAAGCAACTCACTATACTTTGGTATTAGACTACCTATAATTCTACTATGATGATGAAAGATTTCTAGGTACAGTCAAGTACTTGTAAAGCTGGTGGGTGAGTCAAGATGAGATTAAGTACTCCAAGGTGTTAGATATAATGCTTTGCTATATTTCAATTTAGCAAAACCTTAGTGGGGATAATCCTTATGAGAAGTCATAGGATTTATTAGGTTGAGACATCTATGGATATACTATTTAGGATTGGCAATTGACTTTAATTGCATTCTAAGCATTGAATCAAAGGGATAAATTATATGGTAACTATATGCCTGGGTTATTGAATGTTGCTTTACAATTATTCGACCTATTTAGATATCAGGTACAACTACTAGATAGTCATACCAATTATTTTAGAAATTTATTCTTGTATTATTGATTTTGTGTTCAAACTATAAGATAGTCACATCAATTAGTTTAGAAATTTATTCTTGTATTATTGATTTAGTGTTCAAACTTATAGGGTCATAAATAATTGAAGTTCCTGGCTGATCATGATGGCTGATTAATGATTAAAAATTATTCAAGGATATAATTATCAATATGATTGATATTAACCATATACAAGTGTTATAAAAAATAATTAATTATAAAAGGATTAATTCATAATTAGATTGCTAATTAGATAAATTTGATTGAGCAAAGAGTTTTAGGTCAAGTCTAATTGAATTAGTCTTGATTAGGTCTTATCCGATTAGGTTATACGATGGCCTAATCGCAAAAGGGAGGCTAGATCCAAGTAGGGAGCGGGTGAATGGCCATGGGAATAGTGGTGCAAGGCCACAAGGAGGAGGAATGGCCATGGGAACACTAGTACAGGGATGCGGGGAGGCCAAATTCGAGTGGGGTGAGGCCAATAGCCATGGGGAGGAGGGAACGGGTGGGTAGGTAGGGCAGCCGATAGGGGAGCATGGGACGGCGAGTCAGCAAGGGAGAGGGAGCCGATGAGAGAGCAGGGTAACCGAGGCAAATGAAAAAAAAATTAGGAGGGGGGAAATTTTTTCCTAGCTCGTGCTCCCAAGTGTGTTAAATGGGATCACTGTTAGTAATGGCAATGTATGTGATAGCTAATAGTGGTCACTAAATTATTAATTTTAGCACAACTATTAGTTATAGTAGTCTGACGTTGCTAATTTTGTTGCTAATAATTAAAAATTTTTAATGATCGCCTTTTCTATCACTAATAAATAAATTCATTATTAATAAAGAAATTTAAAAACCTTTTTAAAAATTTGAATTTCAAAAATTTTAGTGATGGCTTAGTCATCGCTAATAGTCAACCCTCGATCGCTAATGGAACATTTTTTGGATCGATTTTATGGTTGTTAAAAATGGATATTTATGATGGTTAATTAGCCATCACTAATTACCATCGATAATACTTTTTTTGTATAGTGCACAGTGTTAAATGGACTATTTATTTATATTTTTACATAATGTGTCCTTGAATCATTTGAGAAATTAATAAGATGATGGCACATATTTTCAAGAGTTAAGATTTGAGACATGTATCATTATAGATTAATTCCTAAATTACTTTGATCATTGGATCATAATGGAGATGGTGATAATGCATCAAGATTGGTGATGGATTGCTTCCTTTTTGGATAGACGAGTCTCGAGTCTATAGTTTGGGAATAGTAAAATAAGACTGCAAGTGGTTGTTCAAGAATAATGATATTGAGTGTGACCATACAAGAAGTCACTTGGATATCTATTCATTTGCAGTGACTTTCTTGATGCTGTAGTAGTGTAAGTAGTTCTTTGATCTATGTGCCTTGGCTACTCATAGTGAGTTTGCTATATGTTGACTGCACAATCACTTGGTCTCCTAGTCATTTGGATCCTTGCTATGTATATTTGCTATAGTAGATTTGCTTGAAGATGGAATCTATCGACTTTAGTAGTACAGAGATAGTCATAGATGATTTGTGAAGTTAAGTCCTTAAGACAGTGGCCAAAACAATATCATAAATGGAAAGGATTTCCGTAAGATTTCATAGCTTGGACTCAAGTGAATTAAATCTTATATATGACAGATAATAGGGTTTGTTGAGTTTTCCATAACCTCTATCTTGTTGCGACTCATAATAGAAGAATTGAATCATATGATAAATACACCTAGAGGTTCATTACTTCTATTCTATTGGGATGCCACAATATGCTGCTAAGTGTTACTAGTGGATTGTAAGATTCACAGGATCATTTTGATAATTGGTGATCCTAGCTGATGAGAGTTGGAATTATTCCATCCATTGAAAGGAATTTCAATGATATTTTGATAGAGATCATAGCATATCTTACTATCAAGCAAAACATAACCTATGTGGTCACACACAATAGGGATTTGACTCGATCAAATAATTGATTCATTTTTCAAATCATACCAACATTGAATTGTCAATGTGATTGATAATTGTAAAAATTTATAAAACTTACAAGAGAGAACAATTTGCTAAGAGTTAGCAAAGACCTAATTGCAATTATTGCAAACTAATTTGATTTGATTAAATTAGATTTCTAATCCTAGTCAAATTAAATTAGATTTAATTTGATTGGGTTTTGGATTAGTTCAAATTTAATTGGGTTTACTAGTCCTAATAGGTTTGGACTAAACCCAATTTAAAATGGTTTAAAAATCATAAAATCCCACTTATATAGAACTCTCTCTCCTTAATCCATGCCTACAAGGGTTGGCACCAAGGGTGGGCACACAAATGAGGAGGTGCACTTTTCTTTTTTGTGTGAAGAGTTCTCATGCAAAAAGAAGGGGAGCCCAAGACTTAGCACCTCATAAGAGTCCTCTTATAGGTGTTATCCCTTATCTCATCCTATTTTAAGTTTGAATTTGATTTAAACATGAATTTTAAATTTTGTGATTCAAACTCAAATTTTGAATTTGAATTTTGAACTCCAATTTTAAATGAGGATTAGGTGGTTAAGATAATGTGGCATTATGATTAAAAGGAGGCACCCTCTTGCATTTTTTCATCATACATTTATGAGAGAAAAAAAGAAACAATGCCCCCTTCCTTTCTTGCACCCACCTTTCTCAATGCCAAGTGAGGGAGAGAGAAAAGAGTTTTGGCATCCCCCTTGTTTGTTTTGACACCAAAGTAGTTCCTCATGTGTGAAGGAGTTCACATAAAGTCTTACTGTCAAAATTTCTTCCTGCTCTTTAGAAGATAAGAAGATCTCAAGGAGAGAGAAGCCTATAAGAAAGCTAGCACCCCAATGGATTCAAGCCTTCTGATTGAGATTGCTCCTTGTGGATACCTGTAGAAGTCAAACAACTGTGTAGCTTTCAAGAGACATCAACTAATCCTTCGATTAATAGATCATGGTGAAAATCTACCGGTGAAAAGGAAAAAAAATCATATTTTTCATTTAAGGTATATATATGAATTTTATGTTTTTATTTAGAATAGAAAACAACATTCTAACATAAGGTTGCCCAGGTATAATGATAGATTTGTTATACTGAAAGGTGTCCTAGAATCTTATTTTAAATTAATGATTTAGATATGATCTTAATATCTCATATGCAAGATCCAATTAGGGTACTTTTAAGATCCAATTTTGTGCATGTTTTAGATTAAAAAGTATAAAATATGATTTAATTCCATCATAAAATTTTGATTATTAAAAGTTAAAAATCTATATGCATGAAAATACTTGATTTTCTAACAGTGATACCAGAGCCGCCTTCATATGTATGAGATTAAGATTAAAAATCAATAAAATTCAGATCTAAAAAAATCTGAAACATTAAGTTTCAAAATCTAAAATTAATGAATATTTCTATAACATTTTGATATAAGGTTGTCCTGGCCTAATGATAGAATTTTGTTATACTGAAAAGGTTATCTTAGAATGATGTTAAAACTCTTTTATTTTGAGTTTTTCAAAAAATTTTAGATCAATTTTTGTGATTTATACATGAGATGGAGTTTTTGATTCAAATATCAAATTCTATTTTAGATCAAAAATTTTCTTTTCATGTTTCATACATTACATTTTTAGATCTAAAATTTAGTTCAAGTTTTGAATTTCTGATGCTCATGATCAAAGTGTTTAGTCATGGATAAACCTAATCAGGCATTGTTGTCGGCTAGATCACCATGGCTTGCAGCTCCTACATGGCACCGGTGAATGGGCTTCCCGCTTGGCATCCTCCAAGTGTGGCCAGTCCTGTAAAAGAGAGGAGACCCGGGCTAGGGATCCTGACGGGGGCACTCTAACGATCAAGTCAGTGGGTGATTAAGGGGAACAGATCCTTCTTAGTAGAGCCTAGAGTGGTCCCTTGGGATTCTTAAAGAGATAGATTAGAAGTTAGAGTAGTGGGAGCTAGAATAGTGGCAGCTATAATAGTGGGAGCTCTTGGGGGAGTCTCTAGATGTTTCTCTTGTCCTTGTGCTTCACTCGCTTGTTCCTACTTGCACTAGTTTCTGCTTGATTTCACTTGCACTTTTTTGAAGGCCCTCTTTTGCACTTTTTATAGAAGTTCATTTCATCTGGCAGGGCGTAGAACCCTGATCTGATGCTCTCTGGGAGTGCCTTCTATGGGTGGAGCATAGGCCTGTCCCTCTTCTTAAGAGGAGGGAGACAAGGTCCATTGCCCTCGTATGAAATTTCTGCCATGGGTGTAGGTGAAGTACTATGAAGATGCATACCTTTCATGGTGAGTGCGAGTGGCACACCACGAGACCTGACACCCCGACAGGATACTGCTTCTTACGTGCATCGTGCCACCATGTTTGGGGACTTGGCAAAGCACTAGCATGGTGGGAGATTCTACAGGATCTGAGACTCCTAGTTAAACCTTCCTCTTTCAGATGGTACAGGTGGTGTGTTGAAGGGCATGATACCCGGGTGGAGTACCTTTCCATAGAAGGTACCGTTAGTGAACTGAGAGGGATGCTCCTCCACAAGGGATACAGATGGCATGCCCTAGCGGAGTGCCACTCCATAGAGGTTGTAGCCGGTGTGCCCTGAAGAAGTGCAACTCCGTAGAGGTGATAGGCGGCATGCCCTAATGGAGTGCCACTCCATAGAGATGGTAGGCGGCATACCATAGTAGAGCACCACCAACAGAGGTGGCTATCTAGTGCGAGTGCCAGAATTTGAAAGAGACTTCAATCGAACCTAATCAATCCAGGTTCTTTGTGGATTACCAATGAATAAGCCATTTCAGTTTCAACTTTTAATTTTAGCTGAGTCCTGTAGGGTCAAGTTAATTTCAGCTTAAGAATTTCAACATGAGTCCTGTAATCAGAGTCAAGTCAATTTTAATTTCAGCAAAAGTCCTGTAATTACTCATAAGAGGCAAGTTGGGTTCAATTTAGTCTTGTAATTGGTCAAGTTGGGTTCAAATTAGTCAAGGCAAGATCAAGACCATTGGATGAAAGCATGGAATAAAGCTTGAACACTAGTAAAGAAGCATCATGATTGGATGGAGCAAACCACCTCAACCTCCACACCAAGATGGAATGCCACCTCACCCTCCATGCCAAGATGGAATGCCACGTCACTCCCATGCCATATCAGCTCCATTTTTGCGCCCAAAGCCTAAGGAATTCAAATTTGAAATTAAGTTGGGATGCCCCACTTATCACTCCACCTTTTCATGCATGTAATTCAAATTCCAAAGGGCTTGGGAATCAAGCCATTGAATGAACGAAAAAAAAAAGTCTTTCTTCTCTTCCATTGCCTTGTTGCATTGTCACTCTGTAGGGAGAGGGCATGAGGCCCAACCGGTTCATCCAAGCTCCAAGAAATCGCCAACAATCCTTTTCTTCCCCTTCTTCAATCATTTTCCTCTCTTCTCTTTCCTTCCATGCCTACTGATGTTCTCTATTGCAGGAATCCCTCCATGGCCATGAGTTGAGGATAGAGTCTACCTTCCCTTGGAATCAACTGTGTTAGGTGTCTTCAATCAAGGAAGTGGTAGTCAACCTTAATCAGAAATCCACAGAGGGTTGAGGAGCTTCTGTCTAATCCTGGTGCCTGCACCAACTCTCTAATCGAAGGAATCATCCCTCTTGAGCGAGTATACGAAAGTATACTTATGACCTATGGGAGTAGTGAGCCAAGGCTGGATGTGAGATTCCACGATTGGAGGGTCCGTTGTGCTAAGTGCATCTTGCATGATTGGAATTAATGAACGCTACATTATATGTTTTCTCCTCTAGCACAACTTAGGTTCTAAATTTCTAGTACAATTCAAATTTGAATTCTCCTAACCATAATTTAAAATTCAAAATTTAAAATTTAAAATTTGAATTTTGAAATTTTAAATTTTAAATTTGAAAATATAAAATTTGAATTTTGAAATTTTAAATTTTAAATTTGAAAATTTAAATTTGAAATTTGAATTTCAAATTTAGAAATTTAATTTTTGAAATGAATGTCTATCTTAGTCTTTGCATTCTATTGATTAGTTAGATTCTTGATTGTGCATTCATTCTAAACACTTAAGGGAAATCCTATCACAAGATAAGGGAAGGATTTCATCACCTTTCCTTGGCCCAAAAATAACTAACCACATATTGCATTGACCCAAGCCTAATCTAAAGCTGAGTAAGAACCTAAACTAGGGACATGAACAAGTCAAGTTCATATTTCATGTTGAGACTTAGTACTAGTTAATTCTGTATCTACTCCTAGATATTGGTGTCTAAGGCTATGGGTCCAACGACAAATGCCTTAAGTGAATTTGTGATTTTTAATTAGGACCTCGTGAAAGTGAGGGGAGCCTCCCACAATCCCACCTCTTGCCTGGCCAGTTGAAAGGGTGACTGCAGTCTTGATTGGTGCTTTGGCAATTATGGTACCTTGAACTTCTAAGTCTAGGAGCCCTAGAGACTAGGTTTTGTATTGCATGACCACTAGATCAGAAACCCTATACCAACATTCCCAATCTCAACCAAGTCTCACCATGGACCCCAATCTTGAAACATTGATGAGAACCATAACTGAGCAATTTAGATAACTAAATAATAGGTTTGACCAAAAGAAGGAGCGAATCGGGACCCTTGAAGAGACCCGTATGACCCATACCGAACCTGAATCACCTAGACCAACTCCCCTTGGCCTAAGAACCCTTCGCCATGATCCCACCCTTGAACATAGCCCTAGACACCCACACCAAGATTTTACTGATTCGAAGGAAATAGCCCTTAGGAACATACATCTCGATGCACCCACTTTTGATGGAAATCTAGACCTTAAGGTGCATGTTGATTGGGAGAGTGACATGGATCAATAGTTTGAGTGGTATGAGATGTTGGAAGAGAGGAAGTTCAAAATTGATAAACTTAGGTTAGTCCGACAAGCTAGGTTGTATTGGAAAAATGTTGAGCGTATTTGTCGTCAAAGAGGAGACATGCCCATAGTCATATGGAGGGCCATAAAAATCAAACTTTAGGAGAAGTACTTACCCTTGTCCTACGAGCAGAAACTTTTAGATCAATGGTAGAGATTGAGCCAAGGTAAAAGAACCGCATCCGAGTACATTGCTAAGTTTGATGAATTTGTCATGAGATGTAGCATGGTTGAGTCAGAGGCCATCACCTTATCTAGATTTTGAGTAGGCCTTCATGAAGAAATTTAGAGGAAACTATTCCTGAGAGAAGTCCATGACCTAGAACAAGCTTATCAAGTTGCTAGGAACTGTGAAAGATTTCAGAGGGGACCCATGATCCGTCGACCTAAACCTAGTAGGATTAGTACCCTAGGATATAAGCCAAATTCTAGTCAAGTTCCATCAACCCGACCCACTCCTACTACCCCATTAGGTCACAAGGATGACAAGGGTAAGGCCCCTGAAGTTCAAAGGGATAATCACCAAAATGTGCATTGCTTCAAGTGTCATAAAGTTGGCCACTATGCTAGTTAGTGCCTTACCCAAGCTGTACACTTAAGAGAATTTGAAGATGAAGCTCTTGAATCCCTTGAAGAATTTGAGAAAGAAGTGTATGAAGAAGGAACAAACTTAGTGGATGAGTATGAGGGAGATGAGGAAATTATAGATCCACATGAGTTATTGGGAGTCGTTAGATGTATTCCGCCCAAACAAGAGAGCATGATGATTAGCATAGAACCAACATCCTACAAACTTTTGTCAAAATAGGATAAAAGGTTTGCAAGATCGTCATAGATAGTGGGAGTTATGTTAATGCCATTTCAACTAGTGCTGTCAAAGTCTGGGATTGACCATTTCTCCCCATCCCAACCCTTATAAGGTATCTTGGATTGATTCGACCTCCGTTCCTATTAAGTTAACATGCCATGTTACAATCCAATTCCAGTCCTATCAGGAGAAAGTTTGGTGTGACGTTCTTCCTATAGGGGTTAGTAGTATCATTCTAGGCTGACCCTGGTTGTATGATCATGATGCTACCTTGTACGGTCGATCAAACTCTTATTCATTCACCCACCTAGGAAAGAAAATCGTTATAAACTCTTCACCACCTAAGGACAACACCAAAAGAGGGTCTAGTAATCTAAAGGAAAAGAAACAAGGATTAAATTTGATCAGTGCTAAGGATTTAGAATGAGAGATTAATGAGGGTTCACCAGTTTGGACATTGTCCACCAAAGAAGTCTAGGATCAATTCCAGAAGGTGCAACCCTAGGAAATAGTAGATTTTTTTAAGGATTTTCAAAATGTGTTTCCAGAAGATCTTCCTAATCACCTCCTGCCATTAAGGGACATTCAACATGCCAAAGACTTAGTCCCAAGAGCCACCTTACCAAACCTTCCACATTATAGGATGAATCCCACTAAACACTGAGAGTTACAAAAGCAAGTTGGAGATCTCCTCAAAAAGGGATTCATTAGGAAAAGTTAAAAAGGGATTCATTAGGAAAAGCCTGAGCCCTTGTGCTGTACCTACCCTTTTAACCCCCAAAAAGGATGGCGCTTGGAGAATGTGTGTAGATAGTCGTGCCATCAATAAGATAATGATCAAGTATTGTTTTCCTATTCTCCGTCTTAATGATATGTTAGACATGATGGCCAGAGCCACAATTTTCTCTAAGATTGACCTTAAGAGTGGCTAGCACCAAGTTAGGATTAGTCCTGGGGATGAGTAGAAGACAGCTTTCAAGACTAAGGATAGCCTTTACAAATGGGTAGTGATGCCTTTTGGCCTTTCTAATGTCCCTAGTACTTTCATGAGGATCATGGCCCAAGTCTTAAGATTGTTCATCGAAAAGTTTGTCGTAGTTTATTTTGATAACATCCTAATCTACAATAGGACAAAGGAAGGCCACATAAGCCATCTTCAGCATGTATGCCAAGCTCTTAGAAAGGATAGCCTCTATGCCAATCTTAAGAAATGCAGCTTCCTGACCCCTAGAGTCATTTTTCTAGGTTTTGTCGTTACCCCAGAAGGAGTGTTTGCCGACCCAAAAAAGATTAAGTCCATAGTTGAATGGCCTATACCCAAAAGCATACATGATGTACGTAGCTTCCATGGCCTTGCCACCTTCTATAGAAGATTCATTTATGATTTTAGTACGATTATTGCACCTATTACTGACTGTGTTAGGAAGGAAACTTTTGAATAGACTAAGAATGCCAATAAAGCCTTCCTTGAGATCAAAGAGAAAATGACCAGCACCAATTTTGAGGCTACCTGACTTTTCAAAGATTTTTAAGGTTGCTTGTGATGCCTCCGGAGTTGGAATTGGAGGTGTTTTGAGTCAAGAGAATCATCCTGTAACCTTTTTTAGCAAAAAACTAAATGAAGCAAAGTTAAGATATTCAACTTATGATAAGGAATTATACGCGATAGTTCAAGCCTTAAGGTATTGGAGACACTATCTACTACCATAGTAATTTGTTTTATATTTAGACCATGAGACGCTCCGATTCCTTAATTCTCGAAAAAAGTAAAACCCTAAGAACGGAAAGTGGGTAGAGTATATCTAGGCTTATACCTTTATTTTGAAATACCGTGCTGGCATTGAAAATCGAGTTACCGATGCACTCAATCGTCATTGCATGCTCTTGACCTCTATAAGCACCGAAGTCATAGGATTTGACAAGTTGAAAGAAGAATATGAAAATTATCCTGACTTTAGTAAGATTTTTCAATATGTTTGTCAAGGACATCTAGTTTGTATAGTGACTATACCTTTCATGATGGATTCCTTTCCAAAAGAAATAGGTTGTGCATCCCTCAAACTTCCATCCAAGAATTCTTAATTTGGGAAATCCATGCAGGAGGTTTAGCTGGCCATTTTGGTAGGAACAAAACCATTCTAGCAGTTGAAGACCAGTTTTTTTGGCCTAGCCTCAAACAAAATGTGGCCCAGTGTCAAATTTGTGCTGTTGCCAAACAGTAAAAACAAAATACTGGCCTATACACCCCTTTGCCAGTACCTGATTGTCTATGACAAGACCTTAGTATGGATTTTGTGTTAGGATTACCAAAGACCATGCGAAGACACGACTCTATCTATGTTATGGTCGATCACTTTTCCAAGATGGCACACTTCTTACCTTATTCCCAATTTTTTTATGCTTCAAAAGTGGCTAAGCTATTCCTAAATGAAGTGATTAGGTTACATGGTTTGCCCAAAACCATTGTGTCTGATAAGGATGTCTGATTCACTAGCTATTTTTGGAAAACCTTATGGCATATGTTAGGAACCAAATTGAAGTTTTTTATCAGCTACCACCCACAAACTGAAGGCCAAATAAAAGTTGTGAATAGGAGTCTTGGAAACCTGTTGAGATGTCTAGTTGGTGAGAGTACTGGAAATTGGGACCTTTTGTTACCAAGTGCTGAATTTACCTATAATAGCTCAGTCAATAGGTCCACTAGAAAAAGCCCATTTGAGATTATCCATGGATACAAACCAAAAAAGCCCATAGACCTTATCCCTTTATCCATATATGCACGAGTTTCTGAATATGCAAAGTCATATGCACAGCATGTTAGAGATTTGCATGAATAGATCAGTAAGAAAATTAACTTGAGCAATGAAACTTACAAACATATGGCTAATTCCTATTAGAGAGTCAAAGAGTTTACTAAAGAAGATTATGTGATGATTAGGATTAGACCTGAACAGTTCCCACCCAAAACTATGAAAAAGTTACATGCCCGCGGTGCAGGTCCTTTCAAAATTTTAAAGAAAATTAGACCTAATGCCTATGTGCTTGAGTTACCATCTGATTTTGGTATCAGTTCAACTTTCAATATCTCAGACCTAATAGAATATAAAGAACTAGCAATGATAGCAAGTGACCCTTTTAGACCTGATCCCATTTTTGAGAGTGAACCTATCCCTGAGTGGACACCAACCACATTTCCAGAACGATGAGATAGGATTGAGTGTATTCTAGATGACCAAGCTATTACTATCCGGAATAAAGGATATCAATGCTATTTGGATCATTGGCAAGGTTGATTAGAATCTAAAAACTCATGGATCACTCGAGAGGATCTGTAAAGGATCAACCCAGACTTACTAGAACACTACCAAAGTTAAGTTGACCCATACTTGATAAGGTCGAGTCCTGGTCGAGTCCTTCCCACCCCGGAAGAATTGGTGAGGGCACCAGAATTTGAAAGAGACTTCAACAAATCTAATCAATCCAGGCTTGTTGACTCTAGTCTTGATTTTGATGATTGACAAAATGTTTAAGTATATATGAGTACTAATTATGTTTTAAGTGTATTTCTTAGATCTTAGTACTCAACCATGTTGAATGAAGAAATGCTTGTATTTCAGTTGAAAAAGTTCTTAAATTAATGAAAAATCAAATATATGGACTTTGGAATTAATATGAAAGGATTTGAAGATGGTTCAGCAAAACCGGCACGGCAAAATTTCAGTGGCACGCTTCAGAGGTCGACACCAGAGGTCGACACCTGTCCAGAGGTCGACACCTGAGGTCAACACCTGTCCAGAGGTCGACACCAGAGGTCGACTCATAGCCTGAGAATTCAAACTGGGCAGAACTATGGTTTTCTGGATTTTTGCCTTAGATAAACTGGAGGTCGACTCATGAGGTCGACACTTGATCCAGAGGTCGACTCATGAGGTCGACTCATGGTATAACGGCTAGTTTTTCTGAACTTCTGATTTGATTTCTAACGGCCATAAACGGCCATATTTTTGATTCTAACGGTCTTGTGGAGTTGTTTCAGCATGAATGAGGTATTTAACCTCCACCAAACTTCAAAAAAGACATGGAGACAAGGTGAAAAGGATTAGAGTGAAAGTAAAAAGCCTTCAAGCAATTCCAAGCCAAAAAGAGTGAGAAATCCAAGAGATTCCTTAGCCAAAAGCTTTCCATCTTTGAGGAATCCAACTTTCAAGAGTTTGGCATTTAGTGAGGTCAAAGATTCCAAGGGAAAAGGCTTGAAGAGTCTCCATCAAAAGCTTCAACGAATTTCTTATTGCTCAAAAAGGAGTTTGTATTGTTTTTATTCATTGTATTAAAATTCTATTTGTGGTAGGCTAGTTTCAAGGGAATTTGAAACTAGTGTGAGGTTTGTTGGTGAGCCAATTGATAAAACCAACTAGGGTTGCTTGTTAGCCCAAATCCAAAACAAGTGAGTGAGGTTTGTTGGTGAGCCAATTGATAAAACCAACTAGGGTTGCTTGTAAGCCTGAAGCCAAAACAAGTGAGTGAGGTTTGTTGGTGAGCCAATTGATAAAACCAACTAGGGTTGCTTGTTAGCCCGAAGCCAAAACAAGTGTGTAAGGTTTTGACTTGTGAGCCTGGTAAAACAAGTCGGCTGTAATCTAAAGATTATAGTGGAAATTTCCAAGTGGAGCTTGGGGAGTGGATGTAGGTGCTAGGTGCACCGAACCACTATACTTCTTGTGTGTTTGCATTGCCTTTCTCTTTATCTTCTTTTGCTCTTTAATTGTCGTTTTATTTCATTGCTTCCGTTGCACAATTATTTGAGCACTATCACTCTTCATCTTAGATCTTGTTAGCACATATATTGCTTTAATTTTTAAAATACCCAATTCACCCCCCCCCTCTTGGGCACCATATCTGGGCAACAAGTGGTATCAGAGCTCGGTGCTCTGATTGAAAATCTAACGATTTTGAGCTAAAGATTATGGTAACCCTTGTAGGTATTAGTGTTAGACCACCATTTTTCAATGGCATAAATTACTTATTTTGGAAAACTCGCATGCGCATCCATATTCAATCTATTAGTTATCATCTTTGGAAAACCATTATTAGTGGTCCTCATATTCCTTCAATTTTGGTTAATGGCATTTCCATTCCAAAGCTTGAAGAGGATTGGAATGAATATGACATTAAACAATTTGAACTCAATGCTAAAGCAATGAACTTGCTTTATTGTGCATTGGACTTAAATGAATTTAATAGAGTTTCTACATGCACATCAGCGAAGGAAATATGGGACACACTTGAAGTTACTCATGAGGGTACTCTTCAAGTGAAGAACAATAAAATTAATTTGCTTATACATTCTTTTGAAACTTTTGAAATGATGCATTATGAATCTATATCTGATATGTTTTCAAGATTTATGACTATTATTAATGAATTAAAAATTCTTGGCAAAATCTATACTAATGCTGATTTGGTGAACAAAATTCTTAGATCCTTGCCAAAATCATGGGATCCAAAGGTGACGGCGATCCAAGAAGCTAAAGATGTAGAAACCTTACCTTTGGAAGAGCTTATCGGTTCACTCATGACCTATGAGTTGAACTTATGGAAAAGGATAGTGGAAACTGATACAGAAAATAAAATAATAGCTCTCAAGGCCAAAAGGAAATTCAAGGCAATGATGGCAACTTGGAGCGATAGCGAAGATTCAAGTACGGATTATGAAGTTGCCCATCTTTGTTTCATGGCAAATGAGAAAAAGGTATGTGCTAAAAATAATTATGATTTTACCTTTAAAGAATCACATGATGCATCTAATGATCTTGTGCATGAATACAGATTGCTAAAAATTGAGCACAAGAAATTAAATAGGCATGTAGATTCATTTTCTCTTGACAACACCAATCTTGCAAATAAAAATGATGATTTAAATGCCAAGATTGATATTTTGAAAAATGAAAAGAATAATTTTACTAAAGAAAAAGAATTTTTAGAAAAAGAAGATGTTATTTCAAAAGATTTATGTAAAAAAGTTTTTAATGAGAAAAATATTTTGATTGAGGAAAAGAAGCAAAAACTCTTGAAGAACTTCAATATTCCTGCTTCTTTCAATTCTTCTAATAAATGTGGTTTCAATGCTTATCCTTCTAGAAAAGTTTGGGTTCCAAAAGGAACTATAATTACTAATCATAAAGGACCCAAGAAAGTTTGGGTACCAAAAATGTCCTCTTAATTTGTTTTGCAGGAATGTCTTGCAACCCAACATGAAGAAAAGAAGTTCTTGAAAAGAGGTTGTACAAGACAATTTAAAGAAGTGGACAAGCTATATTTCGGACTAAATGGTAAAAGGAAGGATTATGTATATTGGTAAATTCTAAACATCTCCTTCCATAATTAAAATTGTAGATTAATTTTTATTGCATCAATTACTTTGAAAAATTATTTTAAATAGTTAATTAGAATCAAGTTTGGACTTATCATCATTGGCTATGATCATGAACTTTTTGGTGTTGATGAATTTCATGCTATCATGATTAAATTTATGATTGTAAGACCTTCACTTGATTTTGATTAATGTATTTCATGAAAAATACTTTTAAAGATGCATATTGATTTGAAAAATGTTTTAATTGATTGATTAGAATCAAGCTTAGACTAATAATCATTTGTTGTGATCATGACCATTTTGATGTTGATGGATTTCAAGCTCTCATGGTCAAACTTGTGATTATTAGATCTTCACTTGATTTTGATTAATATAGTTTCTAAATTATTTCAAGTGAAATGCTATGATTTATATGTTTTTATTTTTGGCATCTATGCATAATCTAGAAATGATTTGGATCAAGTATAGAACTAGTAGTTAAGGATTACTTTTAAGAAGAAGGTATGCTTATTGACAAACCCTTGCTCTAATAGCTAGACTTGATATCATATTACTTCTAGCATTTGTATGGATATCAAATCATCTTAAAATAAATTTGAAAAATGCTAAACGTTTTTATGCGATATAAATGCTTTGTATTTTGAAAATCATGAATATCTTGAAAAATTTCAAATCTTGATGCATAAGCTTTCATGTTTTATTCCTGAAATAAATGCATATTTTTAAAGGAGGAATAACATTCAGGGGGAGCATCCAAAGATTTGTTATCATATTTGATGCTTTGAATATCTTGTTGATATCATGCTTTGCTTATATTGCTCTGGTACTCCTTGTTTTCAAATCTAATTCTTTGGAGGAGTTACATTCAAATGGTATCATATTCTATTGGCATCAAAATTTTTTTTATATAAGATTTCCTAGTAATCGCTTCGGATTGGATTAGTCACCATGGCCGTCCGGTCATAGGAGATAAGTAGGGCTTAAAGACCCCTCTCTTCCCATTCAACGGGCTCTCTTATGACGTGTAGGGGTGCCGCTGTGACCTTATCCCATGAACAAGTAAAGCAAATGGATAATATACATCAAATCATTTCTTGCATGTGCTTACATTCTTTGGTATCTTGTTCACCTTATATCATATTCAATTGATATCATAAATATTTGATTTCATGCATTGATTTTGATGACCTGCTTGCTATTCTTTCCAACTTCATTTCCACTTTGTATTGCCTTTCACCCTTTTTCATGATGTCAAAAAGGGGGAGAAAATTGTTAAGTATGAAAAGGGGAAGATTGGATAAACATGAAAAATCTTTTGAGAAATGAAAGAAAATGCAAAAGGGGGAGAAGAATGTTTTTAACTAAAGGAAAGAATTAGTAAGAAGAAATTTGAAAATTTTGCATATTTTGAAAAATATTTTTTAAGATTTTTTGGATCATATTTTGAGGGGGAGCTTGGTGCTTATTGTTTTGAGCTTACATGTTTATCTTATTGTTAATCTTTTTAAGCTTACCCTATTCATATACTTAAAGGTTTTGTCATCATCAAAAAGGGGGAGATTGTTGACTCTAGTCTTGATTTTGATGATTGACAAAATGTTTAAGTATATATGAGTACTAATTATGTTTTAAGTGTATTTCTTAGATCTTAGTACTCAACCATGTTGAATGAAGAAATGCTTGTATTTCAGTTGAAAAAGTTCTTAAATTAATGGAAAATCAAATATATGGACTTTGGAATTAATATGAAAGGATTTGAAGATGGTTCAGCAAAACCGGCACGGCAAAATTTCAGTGGCACGCTTCAGAGGTCGACACCAGAGGTCGACACCTGTCCAGAGGTCGACACCTGAGGTCAACACCTGTCCAGAGGTCGACACCAGAGGTCGACTCATAGCCTGAGAATTCAAACTGGGCAGAACTATGGTTTTCTGGATTTTTGCCTTAGATAAACTGGAGGTCGACTCATGAGGTCGACACTTGATCCAGAGGTCGACTCATGAGGTCGACTCATGGTATAACGGCTAGTTTTTCTGAACTTCTGATTTGATTTCTAACGGCCATAAACGGCCATATTTTTGATTCTAACGGTCTTGTGGAGTTGTTTCAGCATGAATGAGGTATTTAACCTCCACCAAACTTCAAAAAAGACATGGAGACAAGGTGAAAAGGATTAGAGTGAAAGTAAAAAGCCTTCAAGCAATTCCAAGCCAAAAAGAGTGAGAAATCCAAGAGATTCCTTAGCCAAAAGCTTTCCATCTTTGAGGAATCCAACTTTCAAGAGTTTGGCATTTAGTGAGGTCAAAGATTCCAAGGGAAAAGGCTTGAAGAGTCTCCATCAAAAGCTTCAACGAATTTCTTATTGCTCAAAAAGGAGTTTGTATTGTTTTTATTCATTGTATTAAAATTCTATTTGTGGTAGGCTAGTTTCAAGGGAATTTGAAACTAGTGTGAGGTTTGTTGGTGAGCCAATTGATAAAACCAACTAGGGTTGCTTGTTAGCCCAAATCCAAAACAAGTGAGTGAGGTTTGTTGGTGAGCCAATTGATAAAACCAACTAGGGTTGCTTGTAAGCCTGAAGCCAAAACAAGTGAGTGAGGTTTGTTGGTGAGCCAATTGATAAAACCAACTAGGGTTGCTTGTTAGCCCGAAGCCAAAACAAGTGTGTAAGGTTTTGACTTGTGAGCCTGGTAAAACAAGTCGGCTGTAATCTAAAGATTATAGTGGAAATTTCCAAGTGGAGCTTGGGGAGTGGATGTAGGTGCTAGGTGCACCGAACCACTATACTTCTTGTGTGTTTGCATTGCCTTTCTCTTTATCTTCTTTTGCTCTTTAATTGTCGTTTTATTTCATTGCTTCCGTTGCACAATTATTTGAGCACTATCACTCTTCATCTTAGATCTTGTTAGCACATATATTGCTTTAATTTTTAAAATACCCAATTCACCCCCCCCTCTTGGGCACCATATCTGGGCAACAAGGCTCCTTGTAGATTACCAATGAATAAGCCTTTTCATTTTCAACTTTTAATTTTAGTTGAGTCCTGTAGGGTCAAGTTAATTTCAGCTTAAAAATTTCAACATGAATCATGTACTTAAAATCAAGTCAATTTTAATTTCAGCAAAAGTCTTGTAATTACTCATAAGAAGCAAGTTGGGTTCAATTTAGTCTTGTAATTGGTCAAGTTGGGTTCAAATTAGTCAAGAAAAGATCATGACCATTGGATGAAAGCATGGAATAAAGCTTGAACCAAAGTAAAGAAGTGATGCGGGACTAATATGCATGCAATTCTTTTTGTATATTTTATATGTGGGGTTAGGTGATTAATTCCCAAATTTCATATCAAAATTGGTTGTAGGGAATTTTGTATGAATTTTTGAAATTAATCACCTAACCCCACATATAAAATATACAAAAAGAATTGCATGCATATTAGTCCCGCATCATCTGGTATCAGAGCTTAGATTAGGGCTTTTTTCTACAATTTTTCAGTCCGTATATGCTCTGTTATTTAAATTATTTCTCCCTGATAAAATCTCCAAAAATTTTTAAATTTGTTTAGCTGGATTTATCATAATTAAAAGTATTTTTTTAAAATTTTTCAGATTTTATTTCGATATGTCAATTTTCTTCAAGCTGAAATAATGCCTGCAAATTTTTGGCTCTGTTTTTTCAGCAAGACAAGTTTGGAAGTTTTAGGGTTTTGTTTAGCATCTTTTTGCATATCTTTTAATTTTAGTATATTTCCTGCATATTAGGCCATAATTTGCAAGTTTTCTTTTGTTTAAAAAAATACCAAAATATAAAAAAAAAAATTACATATTCTTTAAAAGCTACCAAAACATATAACCCTAATTTGCATCTGTTGCCTGCCATCTTTGCATAATCTACTTTTAAGGGCACTCTTGCTATGTCAGATGGGGGGGGGGATTTGATCACCTCTCCTTAGCCCAAAACCATACCCCTTGCATTCGGTCCCAAGTCTTAACCTAAAATTAACTAGACTTAATTTGCCCTAGTGGGCTAGGGACACCAACTGGTCAGGTTCGGGCTAAGTGTCAGATCATTATGTCAAGCTAACCTGTGTGTGCTTTGTGCTCGGTGTCTAAAATGGTGGTTTAGGGATTCAATCCTGAAGGGCTTGTGTGCTGGTCCGCCTACCTGGCCAATCTCTGATTGGTGTCTAGGCTTGGCAATCAGGGACCTAACACTCCCCTTACACCTGCCTGGCTGAGTACCGGGTTACTATAGGCTAGTTTTCCACTCTGATTGAGCATCTAGTTTGGACTCTAGGTCTAGTCAGTTGTAGTCGGTTTGATCGAGTCTTGCATGAGCACTAGATCAGGGGTTTCATATCATCCACCATCTTCACTTTTGCCTGAATCCATGGACAAACTTGAAACCCAGATTAAAGCCCTTACTGATCGAATGGCCTAGATGGCTACCCAGATGACCCTGGTGCGGGCATCAGACTCAGAAGAAGACTTCAGGGCTCCATCTGGATCTCTGATTGACATTGCCCGAAGAATTAGGGTTTTCTGGTTTTGTAATAAGGGTTGACTTGGTCAACTCAATTTTAGTTTGAGTCTGTATTACCCTGCAATTTAAATTTTGTTGAGTCATGTTGACTCAATACAAGTCCTAGTAGTGGTCTAGGTCTTCTCCAAGGTGCCACATTTTCTCCCAGGACCAAGCAAGTGGGCGCCACACTCCCAGCCACATGCCAGAGTCCAGGAGGCACCACATCTGCATCCAGTGTGCCTTGGTCCCCACACCACAAGAAAGCAGGTCCCTTCTTTCATGCGCCACTTGAGGGAGAAATCCATCAAGATACCTCAATCCAAGGAGGAGCCAACTTCTTTCCAGATAAACCCAAGCCAGGATGGCAAGAATTTTTCTTGAAGAGAGGATCAAGGAGGTGCCCCACAATGTTCCATAAAAACCCAAGTTATTAAAGGGAAGAGAGCATGTCTTGGGGAGAAAATCAAGGAGGCACCCAAAAGTTTCCTAAAGTACCAAAGCCATGAAAGGAAGAAGTCTAAACTTGTAGAGCAAGACTAGGAGGTATCCAAAAGAGCCAAACCATGAAGGAAAAATCCTTGATTCATGGAGAGATACTAGGAGACACCCCCATAACCTGCCATTTGGAGCTGATTTTCAAGTTTTCTTGGAGTTTTTGGGCTGCCCACTCATGGAAGGAGTCTTGGGAAGAGAGTTTGATGCCTAAAGTGTGGGTTAGTCCTATTAGTCCCACATGGAAAGTGTATGAAATTTTATTTCTTTATTATGTCTATATATTCAACTCTATGTAACTCTTGAAAAAAATAGATGAATGAAACCAAATTTTTTTTGTGAGCAAACTTTGTGTTTTCTCTCTTCCGCACTTGCATCCAGGTGTTGAGCTCCATGAGGGAGTAAATCCGGGTTCCCCAGGAACCTTGAGGAGGTGTGAGATCTCCAAAACCCAAACCCTAGGTTAGCCACTTCTACTCCATAACCCTAGCCGCCCACCATCCACTTCAATCCACCAAACCCTAGCCTATCCCACCTCCCACAGCCTCTCTCTCCAAGTCCAGGCCGACCACCAACATCCAGCTACAGTCCGGGTACTTTAGATCCAAAGCTCTTTCCAGAGGGAGTCGAATCAGCCTTCAAGAGAATCCGGATCTCAGCGACATCAGCCTTCAAGTTCTTCGAACTGGTAAATCCTTCCCTAAGCCTCTGAATCCATCACTTGTTTTTCTTCTTCCCAGATCTTGAGTCCAGGAGAAGCCGACCCAACCACAAGACCAGTATTGGAGGATCCATTATGAAGATAGCCGAATCCGATGATCCAACAATCTGCTCGAGAGAGTTCTTCCACCCAAATTCTGTGAGATCACTGTCTGGTTGGTAAACCATCTCTCCTCTTTATTTCTGTCATGTTGAAAGTTCAGAGTGAGACCCTAGGTCTGGGAGTTTCTCAACCCCCAGCGATCCATTACTTCTGAACTACTCTGATAACTTAGCTTCTTCTAAATTGTGCTTTCAATCCTTACCTAGTTTCCATCAACTTAGTTTAACTTTACTTTGAGTCAAAGCCAATTTCTGAAATATATAAAAAAAAAAAAAGAATTAATCTTAATTTTACTTCCGCATACGCTTCTTTGTTCTTTGTTCTGCATCATTTTTGGTATCAGAGCATTCTGTTCTACATCATTTTGGTATCAGAGCGTTCTGTTCTACATCAGACCCAGTTAAATCAGTCTGGTACCGAAACCAACAATAGAATTGACCATCTTGCCAATAGGTTTGATCAATAAGAAGGCCGTGTATGGACCCTGGGTAAAACCCCTGGGTCACAGTCTGAGCCAGATCCTCAGTCCTCTCAACCTAGGAGGACCCCAAACCCTAATCCATACTATGAGGTCGAGCCTAGGAGAGCTCCTTATCCTGACCCATACTATAATCCTGAACCTATGAGGACCCCAAACCTTGATCCATTCCGTGAGGTTGAATCTAGGAGAACCCCCCAGCTTGACCCATACTATAATCCTGAGCCTAGGAGGACTCCAAAGACTGATCCATACCTTGAGGCTGAACCTAGGAGAGACCATCATCCTGACCCAATCCCTGAGATTCGTCCTAGAAGGCCCAATCAGGATTTTGTAGACCATGAGGACAGATTCTATAGACATGTTAAGCTTGATGCCCCAACTTTTGATGGTTGTCTAGATCCTAAGGTCTATATAGATTGGGAGGGAGAGATGGATCAATATTTTGAGTGGTATGATATGATAGAGGAACGTAAGTTTAGGTTTGCTAAGCTTAAGTTGGTTCGGGAAGCCAGGTTACATTGGGCTAGTGTTGAGAGAACCCATAGTCGAGGAGGGCGTGATCCTATAACCACCTGGTGGGCCATGAAGGGTAAGCTTAGGACAAGATACGTTCCAGCTTCATATCATAGTGGTTTACTAGATCAATGGCAATGATTTAATCAGGGTAACAAGAGTATAGATGAGTACATCACAAAATTTGATGAGTATTCCATGCGATGTGATTTGAGGGAATCTGAGGATGTTGTCTTATCTAGGTTTAGGGTCGGAATGAGAGATGACATTAAGAAAGAGCTCTATATGAGAGAGGTTAGAGACCTGGACCATGCTTACCAGATTGCTAGGGATCATGAGCGTTTTCATAGAGGGCCCGTTTATCATAGACCTGAGCCCACTAGATACCCTAGTCAGTATCCAGTAGCTAGCCAGCCCCATCAGAGTCGACCCATGCCCAGCCGACCTAGCCCGAGTCGACCCAGTCCTAGTCAACCAGGCCTGAATCGACCCAGTCCTAGTCAGCCAAGCCCGAGTCAACCCCAGCCTAGTAATCCTTTAACCCGTAAGGATGATCGAGGAAAATCTGTTGAGGTCAATAAGAGTTACACTCCCTAGAAGACCTGTTTCAGATGTAATAAGCCAGGCCACTTTATGAGCCAATGTCCAGTTAATGCCTTACACCTAGGTGAACTGCAGGAAGAAGAGCCTGAATCCGTAGTCAAACTTGAGGGAGAAGTTTATGAGGCTGATGATCAGTTAATAGATGAGTATGAAGGTGAGGAGGAGGAACCTAAGTCTGAGAACCAATTAGGAGTGGTTAGGTGCATCTTAACCAAAACCCCAGTTAAGGAAGATTGGCATAGGACTAGCATCCTACAGACTTTTGTTAAGGTAGGGGGTAAGGTTCTTAAGATCATCATAGATAGTGGAAGTTGTGTCAATGCCGTCTCTACCAAGATAGTTAAATCTTTAGGGTTGACCACAGTTCCCCATCCTAGCCCGTACAAAGTTTCTTGGGTAGATTCCACCTCCATCTAGATTCAAGTTAGGTGCCAAATTTTAATTAGATTGCAGACCTATAAGGAAAAGATTTTGTGTGATGTCATCCCCATGGAAGTAAGTAGTATTATCTTAGGTCGACCTTGGCTTTTTGATCATGATGCAACCCTATATGGTCAGACCAACGTTTGTGCATTCAACTACCATGGGAATAAGTTTGTTATCAATCCAGCTCCCCCTAGGGACCCAGTTAAGAGGGGTTCTAGTAGCCTTAAGGACAAGAAACCTGGAGTTAACCTGATTAAGGCTAGGGAGTTAGAAAAATAGATTGCTGAGGGTAACCCTGTTTGGATCTTGACCTCCAAGGAAATATTAGAGCAGGCCCAAAAGGAACACCCTAAAGAAATTGTTGTAGCTCTGAAAGAATTTGAGGATGTCTTCCCTGAGGATTTACCTGATCAACTACCACCCCTTAGAGACATCCAGCATGCAATAGACTTAGTTCCAGGAGCCACTTTACCAAACCTTCCTCACTATAGGCTGAATCCCAGTGAACATCAAGAATTACAGAAACAAGTGGGAGAATTACTTAGGAAGGGTTTCATTAGGGAGACCCTGAGTCCATGTGCAGTCCCTGCTCTACTGACCCCTAAGAAGGATGGTACCTGGAGGATGTGTGTAGATAGTAGAGCTATCAACAAAATAACTGTGAAATATAGATTTTCCATCCCCCGATTGGATGATATGTTAGACATGATGGCCGAAGCCAGAGTTTTCTCTAAGATAGACCTTAAGAGCGGCTATCATCAGGTTAGGATTAGACCTGGGGATGAGTGAAAAATTGCTTTCAAGACTAAGGATGGCCTATTTGAGTGGGTTGTAATGCCTTTCAGACTATCCAATGCACCAAGTACTTTTATGAGGATTATGACCCAGGTCCTGAAAGAGTTTACAAGAAAATTTATTATGGTCTACTTTGATGATATTCTGATTTATAGCAAGACCAAGAAGGACCACCTTAGTCATCTAAGACTAGTATGCCAGACCCTTAGGGAGAATAGCCTCTATGATAACTTTAAGAAGTGTGTTTCATGACATATAGGGTTATCTTCCTAGGTTTTGTTGTCACCCCTGAGAGAGTTTCTACAGATCCTGAAAAGGTTAGGGCAATTGTTGAGTGGCCTACACCCTCTAGTGTCCACAATGTGCGTAGTTTCCATGGCCTAGCAACCTTTTACAGGAGATTTATTAGGGGTTTTAGTACAGTCATCGCACCTATCATTGATTGCATTAGGAAGGGTACATTTGAGTGGACCAAAGCAGCTGATAAGGCCTTCCTAGAGCTTAAGGATAAGATGACCCATGCACCCATCCTTAGATTACCTGACTTTACTAAGGTGTTTGAGGTCGCTTGCGATGCCTCGGGAGTAGGAATAGGTGGGGTACTAAGTCAAGAGAATCACCCTGTAGCCTTCTTCAGTGAGAAACTGAATGAGGCTAAACTTATGTACTCTACCTATGACAAGAAATTTTATGCGGTAGTCCAGGCCCTTAGATATTGGAGACATTACTTACTACCGCAGGAGTTTGTCTTATTTTCTAACCATGAGGCACTCCGATTCCTAAACTACCAAAAGAAACTAAACCCACGGCACGGTAAATGGATTGATTACATTCTGGCTTATACTTTTGTCCTGAAGCACCGTGCCGGCATTGAAAATAAGGTAGCAGATGCCCTGAGCCGTAGGTCTCTACTGTTAGGATCAGTTAGCACCCAAGTCATAGGGTTTGATAGGTTAAAGGATGAATATGAAACTTGCCCAGACTTTGGAGACATTTATCAGACCCTCAACCTAGGACCAACCAGTATCCATAGTGAGTATACCCTTCAAGATGGCTACCTTTTCTAGAATAATCGACTCTGTATACCCAAAACTTCCCTTAGAGAATTCCTAATTTGGGAGACCCATGCTGGAGGTTTAGCTGGTCATTTTGGTAGAAATAAGTCGATCTTAGCAATAGAGGACCAGCTTTTTTGGCCAGGATTGAAAAGGCATGTTGCACAGATTGAAGCCAGGTGTAGAATTTGTGCTGTTGCAAAACAACAGAAGCAGAACACTGGTCTTTACACACCTTTACTAGTGCCTAATCGCCCTTGGCAGGACCTAAGTATGGAATTCGTGTTAGGTTTACCTAAGACCCAGAAGAGACATGATTCTATCTTTGTAGTGGTCGATAGGTTCTCTAAGATGGCTCACTTCATTCCCTGTTCCCAGACCTTTGATGCGTCAAGAGTAGCCAAGCTTTTCTTAGATCATGTGGTTAAACTCCATGGCCTACCCAAGACCATCATATCTGATAGGGATGTTAGGTTCACCAGTTATTTCTGGAAGACCTTATGGCACCTATTAGGGACCAAGCTTAAGTTTTCTACAGCCTACCACCCTCAAACAAATGGCCAAACTGAAGTGGTGAACCGTAGTCTAGGAAACTTCGTTAGATGCCTGGTAGGTGAACATGTTGGAACTTGGGATCTATTATTACCTAGAGCAGAGTTTGCCTACAATAGTTCAGTAAATAGGACAACGGGTAAGAGTCCTTTGAGATAGTCCATGGGTACCAGCCTAATTGTTCCATTGATCTAATTCCTTTGCCTATTCACGCACGAGTCTCAGAGTCTGCAGAGTCATTTGTACAGCATATTAGAGACTTGCACAAGGACATTAGCCAAAAGATAAACATAAGCAATGAAACTTATAAAAAGTTGGTTAATTCCCGAAGAAGGATCAAGGAATTTGATGTAGGGGATTCTGTCATGATTAGGCTTAGGCCAGAGCGGTTCCCACCAGGGACCGTTAAGAAGCTTCATGCTCATGGAGCCGGACCTTTTAAAGTGTTAAAGAGGGTTGGATCAAATGCCTATGTGTTATACTTGCCTTCGGATATGGGCATTAGTTCTACCTTCAATATTACAGACCTGGTTGAGTATAGGGAACCGGCAACGATACCCAGTGAGGCTTTTGGACCTATCCCTTATGTTGAGAGTGATCCTTACCCAGAGTGTCCACCAATTAATTGGCCTGAGAGAGGAGAACAGATCGAGCGTATCCTGGATGATCAAGCCATTATGACCCGGGGCCGCGGTTATCAATGCTTCCTAGTCCGATAGCAGGGCCGGCCAGAGTCGGATGATTCATGGATTTCTCGAGAGGACTTTCAATGCCTCAACCCAGACCTTCTCGAGAGATATGTGAGCCAGTCTGATCTTCACTCACAGGGTCGAGTTCCTCCCACCCCGAGAGAATTGGTGCAGACACCAAAGGCACCAGAATAAGGTAGAGGCTTCTCAATCCTCTATGGATCACTTAATCGACATTCAAGTCCACTATAATAAAGCTTAGCTATTTTATTTGAGTTCTGTAATTAATCAGCTCATGTCGAGCTAGTTCAGTCCAATTTTAGTCAGCTCATGTCGAGCTAATTTTATTTTTTTAGGTCCTGTCCAAGCAAATTGAAGACTCAAGACCACATCATACAAGTAAAGACCAAGTCCAACTAGATTGAAGACATGGAAGTTTAGTCCAAGTCCAACCCAGCTTGAAGATTTGAAGACCCCAGGAGGAAAATTCAAAAAAATACTGATTCCTTGCAGATGCCCTCCAGATGCCCAGATTCCCTTCCAGATGCCAAAGTATATTCATAGACCAAGGCATCCATGATTTTAGAGGTCCATCTGCATCCTAGCCCAAAGAAATCAAGCCCAAGCGCCAAGCCCAAGTCCCTAAGAAGCAAGATACCATGGAATATTCCTGCTACATGGCTACCAGGCCACCCCAGCTTCCAGAGGCCCAAACCCATGCACTCGAGCCCCTTTGGGCCGGCCTCTTGCTGCTCTTAGAAGTCCAACACGCCCCCCTAGGTGTCCTTGGAATGTTGGCCAAGTCAAGAGAGTTTTTAGGGATTTTTTCTACCTAATATTTCCTTATTTTCTAGCTAGGGTTTGAGAGGGAAAAGGATTCTTATGTAATGTCAATTGTACCCTTACTTGGGCCCAAGGTTAAGGGTCTATTTAAGAGACCCTAGACTCTTGTATGAAGAGGGATTTTTGATATGAAATAAAACTTGAGTTCTTCAATTGCTTTGTGTGATTACCTTGCTGTGTGCATAAAGGGGTTTGAAAGTTCTTCTTCCCGGTGTTTGCAACCAACTTCCTGCCACCAACCATCCTTCCAGCCCCTCCAAAACTTTCTTCCCTTTGCTATTTTTCTTTATTTTCTTGATCTCCTTTGAGTTTTCTAACCCTTGACAGGTCATTTGCAGGTCCCCGAGTTCCTACGAATCCAACGACTCCAGCCAAGCCTCAATCGGACCATCGAGCAGAAAGCCGGGTATCCGCGGGTCTTTGGCTCGATTTTCCAGGCCGCATCCATCGAGAAACGAGAGATCCCTTCGCTGCGATCTTCACCGGGTGCTTCACACGTTGTCAGGTACACCCGCTCAACCCCGGTGATCCTTCTTTAGTACTTTTCTAGGTTCTAATCTGCATGCTTGGCTTCAAAAATTCATACAAAACTCCCTACAGCAAATTTTGATCTGAAATTCGGGAATTAATTACCTAACCCCACATATAAAATATACTAAAAGAATTGCATGCATATTAGTCCCCCATCAAGAAGCATCAAGATTGGATGGAGTAAACCACCTCAACCTCCATGCCAAGATGGAATGCCACCTCACCCTTTATGTGGTGCGGGCACCAGACTCAGAAGAAGACTTCAGAGCTCCATCTGGATCTCTGATTAACCTTGCCCGAAGAATTAGGGTTTTTGGTTTGTAATAAGAGTTGACTAGATCAACTCAATTTAGCTTGAGTCTACATTACCTGCATTTTATTTTGTTGAGTCATGTTGACTCAGTAGTGGACTAGGGTTTCAACCTGGGATGTTACATTTTCTCCCAAGACCAGGCAAGTGGACACCACACTCCCAGCCACACTCCTAGTCCAAGGGGCGCCATATCTACATCCAGCAGCCTTTGGTCCCCACTCCACAGATGGCAACTTCCTTCTCTCATGCGCCAGATAAAGAGAAGTCCACCAAGAGACCACAAATCAAGGGGGGCGGCCAAGACTTTCCCAAGAAACCCAAAGCAAAGAAGGGAAGAAATTCTCTTGGAAGAGAACTTCAAGGGGCGCCCACTACCTGCCAAAGACATCCAAAACAAAGATGGGAAGGACCTTGACTTAGGGAGGAAGAAAAGGAGGAGTCCAAAAGTGTTGATCCATGGAAGGGAAGAAATTTTTCTTGAAGATCCAAGCAAGGTGGCGCCATCTACCTGCCTTTTATAACCCAAATCCAATTTTTTTGGTACCTTGGCCGACCATATGTGTATGATTTACCCTAATTTGTAGATCCCCTCCTTTTAGTCCCACATGGAAAGATGTGAAACCCTCCTCCCTTGTAAAGCCTTATAAATTAAACCCCTCTTGTAAGTTTACACCAATCAGATGAATGAAAGAAATTTTTTTATGAGCAAACTTGTGTTTTCTCTTTTTCGCACTTGCTTCCAGGTGTTGAGCTCCGTGAGGGAGTAAATCCGGGTTCCCCTGGAACCTTGAGGATGTGAGAGATCTCCAAAACCCCAAACCCTAGGTTAGCCACTCCACTCCCAAACCCTAGCCGCCATCACCCTTCTCTTTCCACCAAGCCCTAATCTATTCCACTTCTCACGGCCACCCTCTCCAAGTCCAGGCCGGCCACCAGCATCTAGCTCCAGTCCAGATATTGCAGATCTACAACAATTCTAAGAGGAAGTCAGATCGGCCTCCAGGAGAATTCGATTTCAGCAACTTTGGCTTTCAAGTTCTTCAACCTGGTAAAATCTTTTCTTGAGTTTCTGAATTCCTTCACTTGTTCCTCTTCTTCCCAGATCTTGAGTCCAGAAGCAGCCGACCAAACCATGAGACCAGTATTAGAGGATCCATTGCGAAGATAGCCGACTCCGAGGATCCCACAATCTGCTCGAGAGAGTTCTTCCACCAAAATCCTGAGAAGATCACTGTCTGGTTAGTAAACCATCTCTCCTCTCTATTTCTGTTCTGTTGAAAGTTCAGAGTGAAATCCTAGGTCTGGGAGTTTCTCAACCCCCAGCGATCCGTTACTTCTGAACTACTCTGATAATTTAGTTTCTTCTAAACTGTGCTTTCAATCCTTACCTAGTTTCCTTCAATGTAGTTTAGCTTTACTTTGAGTCGAAGCCAATTTCTGAAATATATATAAAAAAATAATAATAATAATCTTAATTTACTTCCGCATATGCTTCTTTGTTCTTTGTTCTGCCTCATTTTTGGTATCAGAGCCCTGTCTAGGGTTTCTGTTTGATTGCCTGTTTGAGTCCCTCTCTTTTTACTTTGTCTGCTCGAAGTAGACTCCCCAGGACGTCCGGTCCTAGGAACGAAGCGAGGTGCAATCTTCCTGTTCCCATTCCATGGGGTGTTCCTAGGACGTGTAGGGGATCCGTTGGGTTACAACTTCGTAGCAGAAATTATAAACGGGGAAGTGCTCTATTTTTAGCCCGTAATTGCCCTGTTGCAGGAATTATTTCTCACTGCAAGTAACTCCAAATTTAGTGATTTTTGTTTTAATGAAACCAGTATAATTGAAACTAATTTTCATAATTTTCTCATAATTTATTGGTTTTTTTGTGATTTCTGAGAATTAAATTACTGTAACTCTATTTTTGTGTTCTGCAATCCATTTATTTTTGAGTGTTCATCTCTTAATTCAACTTAAGGGCATTTGAGCATCTAAGATAAGGGGAGAAGTTGATAACCTCTCCTTAGCCCAAAACCACCACCCCTTCATTCGAACCTAAGCCTTTAATCTAAAATTGATTAGACCTAATTTGCCCTAGTGGGCTAGGGACATCAACAAGTCGGGTCAAGGCTAGTGTTGAGTCAGTTTGTCTGGTTACTCTGTGTGTGCTTTGTACTCAGTGTCTAGAACGGTGGTTCAGGGATTCCATCCCGAAGGGCTTGTATGCTGGTCCGCCTACCTGGCCAATCTCTGATTGGTGTCTAGGATTGGCACTCAGGGACCTAACACTCCCCTTACACCTGCCTGGCTGAGTCCTGAGTTACTACAGGCTAGCTTGCCACTCTGATTGGGCACCTAGTTGGACTCTAGGTCTAGTTAGCCCGTAGTCGTTCAGTTGAGTCTCATTTTGTGTGCTTGATTGCATCATGTCTACCCGGAATGGAGTACCCTACCAACCTGGTCAAACCCAACCTGATTTAGAGGCCATGGTTAGAGCCCTTACTGAGAGTATGAACAAATTAAGTCTGGATATGAATGAGAATTTTGCCCAGCTTAGGGATCGAGTCCAAGTACTTGAGGAACCTAGGCATCGGAATTGGACTCCTGACCCAGATTTTAATGTGCCTCAACCTCACCCACACCAAGAGCCTAGAAGACCTTTATACCGAGATCCTGAACCTAATCATAGGAGGCCTGACCCAGAGCCTGAGGATAGAGATGATAGGTTCATTCGGAACATCAAGTTAGATGCACCCACTTTTGATGGTAGTTTAAATCCTAAGGTGTATTCTGATTGGGAGGGTGAGATGGACCAGTACTTTGAGTGGTATGCTATGTCTGAGGAGAGGAAATTCAAGTTTGCCAAAATGAAATTAATACATCAAGCTAGGTTATACTGGGGGAACATTGAGCTGACCACTAGAAGACGAAATGTAGAGCCCATAACCACTTGGCAGGGTATGAAAGAGAAACTTAGAGACAAGTACCTACCCATTTCATACCAGCAAAATCTGTTGGACCAATGGCAGACTTTGAAACAAGGGAACCGATCTGTTTCAGACTACATAACCACCTTTGATGAATACCTAATGAGATGTGATGTGAGTGAAGCCCATGAAGTCACCTTGTCTAGATTTAGGGCTGGGCTTAGGGAAGATATTAAGAGAGAGTTGTTTCTGAGAGAGGTTACTGACCTAGACCAAGCCTATCAGATTGCACTGAACACTGAGAAGTTTCAGAGAGGACCCATGCCATCTAGGGTTAGTACCCCAATCCCAAGAAATGGACCTAGCCAGGTTACCCCTAGCAAGCCTAATCAGGGTATCCCCACCCCTAGGCCCATGGACAAAGGTAAGGCACCTGACACCCAGAGAACCCCTAGTATCGTCTATTTTAAGTGCCAGAAGCCCGGTCATATCTCCACTCAGTGCACAGCCATTGCTTGTTTTAAGTGTCATAAGGTAGGTCATGTTTCTAGCCAGTGCCCTCGTAGATCCCTATATATAGAAGAGGGAGGAGAAGAGAATTCCGAGCCTAATGAGGAATTTGAAGAAGAAGTTTATGAGGCCGGAATGAATTTGGTTGATGAGTATGAAGGAGAGGAAGAATCCACTGAATCTGACCACTTAGGGGTTGTAAGATGCATCCTGTCCCAGACTAAAGTTTAGGAAGATTGGCGTAGGACCAACATCCTACAGACTTTCCTTAAACTAGGGGATAAGGTTTGTAAAATCATCATAGATAGTGGGAGCTGTGTGAATGCCATTTCTACTAGCACTGTCAAAATGTTAGGCTTAACCCCAGTTCCCCACCCCAACCCCTATAAGGTTTCTTGGGTAGACTCTACCTCTATACCCATCCAGTCTAGATGTCAGGTCCAAATCCAAATGCAATCCTATCAAGAGAAGATTTGGTGTGATGTCTTGCCATGGGGGTGAGCAGTATAATTCTTGGAAGACCCTGGTTGTATGATCATGATGCCACCCTCTTAGGAAAATCCAACCCTGTGTCTTTAGTTTCAATGGGAAGAAAATCACAATCCATTCAGTCCCTCCTAAGGACAAGGTAGCTAAAGGAACTAGTAAGGTTAGGGAAATGAAGACTGGAGTGAACCTAATTAGTGCCAAGGATCTAGAACAAGAAATTCATAGTGGTTCACCCATTTGGATGTTGACTGCTAAGGAACTTAGGACTCCTACACCCTCAGAGCCTCCTCAGGAAGTTAAGCCTTTATTAGAAGAATTTGAGGATGTTTTTCCCGAGGATCTGCCAGACCACCTTCCACCTCTTAGGGATATTCAGCATTCCATAGATTTAGTCCCAGGAGCTACTTTACCCAACTTGCCCCATTATAGGATGAATCCATCTGAGCATAAAGAACTGCAAAAGCAGGTTGGCGAATTGTTGAGGAAGGGGTTCATTAGAGAGAGTCTTAGCCCTTGTGCAGTCCCTGCACTTCTAACCCCGAAGAAGGATGGCACGTGGAGGATGTGTGTTGACAGTCGTGCCATCAATAAAATCACAATCAAGTATAGGTTCCCCATCCCTAGACTAGATGACATGCTTGATATGATGGCCGGTGCCATGGTTTTTTCTAAAATTGATCTCAAGAGCGGCTATCATCAGGTTAGGATTAGACCAGGGGATGAGTGGAAAACAGCCTTCAAAACTAAGGATGGTCTCTATGAATGGGTTGTTATGCCTTTTGGGTTGTCCAATGCCCCTAGTACTTTCATGAGGATTATGACCCAGGTACTTAGAGCTTTCATAGGGAAGTTTGTAGTGGTCTATTTTGATGACATCCTGATCTATAATAAGACCCCTGCAGATCACCTAGGCCACCTTAGACAAGTCTGTCAAGTTTTGAGGAATGATAGTCTCTACGGTAATCTCAAAAAGTGTGAATTTATGACCAGTAGAATTATCTTCCTTGGATTTGTTGTAACCCCTGACGGCGTGGCTGCCGACCCTGAAAAGATTAGGTCCATAGTAGAATGGCCAGAGCCGACCAGTGTGCATGAAGTCAGAAGTTTCCATGGCTTGGCTACCTTCTATAGGCGATTCATCAAGGGGTTTAGTACCGTAGTTGCTCCTATCACAGACTGCATCAGGAAGGGAGAATTTCAGTGGACCAAAGCAGCCCATAAAGCCTTCCTAGATCTTAAGGATAGGATGACCCAGGCACCCATTTTGAGACTACCAGACTTTTCAAAGGTATTTGAGGTTGCCTGTGATGCTTCAGGAGTAGGTATAGGTGGAGTCCTAAGCCAAGAGAACCATCCCGTAGCATTCTTTAGTGAAAAACATAATGATGCTAAGCTTAGGTATTCTACCTATGATAAGAAATTTTATGCGGTAGTGCAAGCTTTGCGTTACTGGAGACATTATTTACTACCGCAAGAATTTGTGCTATTTTCGGACCATAAGGCTCTTAGATTCTTGAATTCTCAGAAGAAGCTTAACCCTAGGCATGCTAAGTGGGTAGAGTATATCCAGTCCTATACTTTTGTTTTGAAGCATAAGGCTGGGTCTGAAAATAAGGTAGCTGATGCCCTTAGTCGTCGATCTTTGTTGTTGAATTCTGTTAGGGCTGAAGTCATAGGATTTGAGCAAATCAAAGAAGAATATGAGTCATGTCCGGATTTCATGACTGTGTACCAGGATCTAACTCAAGGACCATCTAGTGAACATAAGGATTATTCCCTTTTAGATGGCTTTCTGTTCTTTAAGAATAGGCTTTGCATCCCTAGAACCTCTCTTAGGGAATTCTTGATTTGGGAAACTCATGCTGGAGGTTTAGCTGGCCATTTCGGAAAAGATAAGACCACTCTGGCTATTGAAGACCATTTTTTCTGGCCTAGCTTAAAAGAGATGTAGCACACATTGTGGCTAGGTGTCGGACCTGCGCTGTTACCAAACAGCGAAAACAGAACACCGGCCTTTATACCCCACTCCCTGTCCTAGATCATCCTTGGCAAGATGTGAGCATGGACTTTGTGTTAGGTTTGCCTAAGACCCAGAGGAGGCATGACTCTATCTGTGTTGTAGTAGACCGATTTTCCAAGATGGCCCATTTCTTGCCTTGTTCCCAAACATTTGATGCGTCTAAGGTAGCCACCCTGTTCTTTAATGAGATAGTTCGACTCCATGGCCTACCCAAGACCATTGTTTCTGATAGGGATGTTCGGTTCACCAGCTATTTCTGGAAAACCCTTTGGCATAAGTTAGGGATGAAACTTAAGTTTTCAACTGCCTATCATCCCCAGACTGACGGCCAAACCGAAGTAGTGAACCGTAGTTTAGGCAATCTGCTAAGGTGTCTTGTTGGTGAAAACATTAGGAACTGGGATTTGTACTTACCTAGAGCTGAATTTGCATATAATGACTCAGTCAATAGGTCTATGGGTAAGAGTCCATTTGAAATTGTGCATGGTTACAAACCCCACACACCTCTTGACCTAGCTCCTTTACCAGTCCACACATAGGTCTCCGAGTCTGCCGAAGTTTTTGCACAGCATATAAAAGACTTGCATAAAGAAATTCAAGCCAAAATAAATTTAAGTAACGAAACTTATAAGAAATTGGCTGATTCTCAAAGGCGAGTCAAAACTTTTGACGAAGGAGACTATGTAATGATTAGGTTAAGGCCTGAACGGTTTCCTCCTGGAACCGTTAGAAAGTTACATGCTAGGGGAGCTGGACCATTTAGAGTGGTAAAGAGAGTAGGATCCAATGCCTATATGCTCGAGTTGCCTCCAGAACTAGGCATTAGCTCCACTTTCAACATTACAGACCTAGTAGAGTATAGGGAGCCAGCTGTGATTCCCAGTGAGGCTTTTGAACCTAATCCTGCTCTTGAGAGTGAACCTGACCCTGTGTGTCCACCAACAAATTGGCCTGTGAAGAAAGAGCAGATTGAAAAGATCCTGGATGATCAAGTTATCTCTACTCGTAATCGAGGATACCAAAGATACCTGGTCCGCTGGCTAGGAAGGCCAGATTCTGATGACTATTGGATTTCCCGAGAAGAGTTACAAGAGCTGGACCCAGACCTCTTAGAGAGATACCAGAGCCAACTTGATCCATACTTGACAGGGTCGAGTTCCTCCCACCCTGGGAGAATTGGTGCGGGCACCAGACTCAGAAGAAGACTTCAGAGCTCCATCTGGATCTCTGATTAACCTTGCCCGAAGAATTAGGGTTTTTGGTTTGTAATAAGAGTTGACTAGATCAACTCAATTTAGCTTGAGTCTACATTACCTGCATTTTATTTTGTTGAGTCATGTTGACTCAGTAGTGGACTAGGGTTTCAACCTGGGATGTTACATTTTCTCCCAAGACCAGGCAAGTGGACACCACACTCCCAGCCACACTCCCAGTCCAAGGGGCGCCATATCTACATCCAGCAGCCTTTGGTCCCCACTCCACAGATGGCAACTTCCTTCTCTCATGCGCCAGATAAAGAGAAGTCCACCAAGAGACCATAAATCAAGGGGGGCGGCCAAGACTTTCCCAAGAAACCCAAAGCAAAGAAGGGAAGAAATTCTCTTGGAAGAGAACTTCAAGGGGGCGCCCACTACCTGCCAAAGACATCCAAAATAAAGATGGGAAGGACCTTGACTTAGGGAGGAAGAAAAGGAGGAGTCCAAAAGAGTTGATCCATGGAAGGGAAGAAATTTTTCTTGAAGATCCAAGCAAGGTGGCGCCATCTACCTGCCTTTTATAACCCAAATCCAATTTTTTGGTACCTTGGCCGACCATATGTGTATGATTTACCCTAATTTGTAGATCCCCTCCTTTTAGTCCCACATGGGAAGATGTGAAACCCTTCTCCCTTGTAAAGCCTTATAAATTAAACCCCTCTTGTAAGTTTACACCAATCAGATGAATGAAAGAAATTTTTTATGAGCAAACTTGTGTTTTCTCTTTTCCGCACTTGCTTCCAGGTGTTGAGCTCCGTGAGGGAGTAAATCCGGGTTCCCCTGGAACCTTGAGGAGGTGAGAGATCTCCAAAACCCCAAACCCTAGGTTAGCCACTCCACTCCCAAACCCTAGCCGCCATCACCCTTCTCTTTCCACCAAGCCCTAATCTATTCCACTTCTCACGGCCACCCTCTCCAAGTCCAGGCCGGCCACCAGCATCTAGCTCCAGTCCAGATATTGCAGATCTACAACAATTCTAAGAGGAAGTCAGATCGGCCTCCAGGAGAATTCGATTTCAGCAACTTTGGCTTTCAAGTTCTTCAACCTGGTAAAATCTTTTCTTGAGTTTCTGAATTCCTTCACTTGTTCCTCTTCTTCCCAGATCTTGAGTCCAGAAGCAGCCGACCAAACCATGAGACCAGTATTAGAGGATCCATTGCGAAGATAGCCGACTCCGAGGATCCCACAATTTGCTCGAGAGAGTTCTTCCACCAAAATCCTGAGAAGATCACTGTCTGGTTAGTAAACCATCTCTCCTCTCTATTTCTGTTCTGTTGAAAGTTCAGAGCGAAACCCTAGGTCTGGGAGTTTCTCAACCCCCAGCGATCCGTTACTTCTGAACTACTCTGATAATTTAGTTTCTTCTAAACTGTGCTTTCAATCCTTACCTAGTTTCCTTCAACGTAGTTTAGCTTTACTTTGAGTCGAAGCCAATTTCTGAAATATATATATAAAAAAAAAATTAATCTTAATTTACTTCCGCATATGCTTCTTTGTTCTTTGTTCTGCATCATTATGCCAATAAGGAATGCCACCTCACTCCCATGCCACATCAACACCATTTTTATGCCCAAAGCCTAAGGAATTTAAATTTGAAATCAAGTTGGAACGCCCCACTTTTCACACCCTTTTTCATGCATGTAATTTAAATTCCAAAGCGCTTGGGACGTTAATAAATACCCCCTAACCCTCTTGTAATCAAGCCATTGAATGAATGAAAAAAAAGTTTTTCTTCTTTTCCATTGCCTTGTTGCATTGTCACTCTGTGAGGGAGAGGGTGTGAGGCCCAACCGGTTCATCCAAGCTCCAAGAAATTTCCAACAATCCTTCTCTTCGCGTTCTTCAATCATTTTCGTCTCTTCTATTCTATTTCCTTCCTTGCCTTGGAATCAACTGTGTTAGGTGTCTTCAATCAAGGGAGTGGTAGTCTTCTAATCCAGTCGCTAGTCCTTTAAGTGTTGAAGTTTGATCCACGTACAAAGTTGAGATTTCATTGTTGGTGAGATAATTCCCTAGTCCATAGCGGTCTTCGACATATTGAAGCACCATTCCCAGCAGATCTTGATGCATGGCAAGCATCCAGTGGTCAGCACTTGGCCTGGAGTGGTTTCATGCATACTGAAGTGCCACTCTCAGTAGATTTTGATTTGTGGCAGGCATCCAACAGTGGGAGAGGTGAAAGGATGAACATTTTGATCGGTATAATGTAACGGGGTGCTGTCAATCTTTTGAAAAGAGGCCATTTTGCCTTAACCACCCCTTAAAAACCTTCGAGCGAGGGAGTAGAGGAGAACCAGAGCCTTTTCATCCAGTTTTGACTTACTAACTTGAGGCACATAGTGTTGGAGTTCTCCCAAGAATAGAAAATTGCAATCGAACAGGCATCAACTACCTGTCACAGTGAAAGTAGATATAAAAATAATTTATATCTAATCATGCAATTCATAAATAAATCTAATTTTTTTATCATAAATTTTTAACATGCTTTAACATATGAGAAAATTTTCAGATCTAAAATAAAAATTATTTTAAGCATAAAATATTTACCTGGATCGCTATTCGGGCCTGCTCTGAAAAGCATATAGATTCGCTACTGAAAACTGAGATTTTGTTGGAGCTGCGCAAATGCCCAGCCATTGCTGGTATCCACATGAAGCTCTCACAACTGAGTCGTAGAGGGCACCGGACTGCTAGATCCTTGCAACCCTCTCCTCTTTCAACAAATTGCCTGCTTTAAGAACATGCCAATCTGAATCTGGACCGGCTTTCGGCTTCTGTCTTGCAAATCAAACTTTCAAGATCTTCGGACACTTTCCTCTCTTCTTTCTCTTGTACAGCATCTTTATAGACCTCACAAAAGGAAGAAGGAAATAAAAAGGGGAGAAAGAACTTGGCACCATGAGAGAGAATCTCAGGTGAAGACACCCCAAAAGAAAAGCTCATGGCCAACAGGAATATTCACGATGGAATGAGAGAAATATTCATGCAACTGTTCTCTCTTTGGTCAGCCACCTTTCTTCCTATTTAAATTCAAGTTCTCCCATCCCATCAAAATAAAACTCCAATGTTTTATTTTATCTAGCTAGGATTTAAGAGTGAATGAGAACGACTCCTCATATTCCTCCATGCCAAAAGAAGGATTAACACCATCTAATATTCACGCTTCCTCTCTTTTGTCGCCCAAACACATGGGGCCCACAAGGTAGGCATGTGAAGGGAAGGGGAGACATGGAGAGAGAGTCCTAGTCTATCTGGACTCTAGGTGATGGTCCAAATGAAGTGATTTTACAATCAAACTAAAGTCGATTTTAAATCCGATCGAACCATTTCGAAGTAGTCATTGACCCAACTCAATTAGGATTAATTAATTGAGTTTAACTCAATTAAATTAAATCTAATTTAATATAATTAACAATTAATATAATTAATTAATTGTAATATTATAATTGGGTCAACTATTAATTGTAACACTTATAATTAGGTTCAAATTGATTTGATGATTGGTTACTTGAGCTCCTAATATGTGTGACCCCTCAGGTCCTATCCTATCTGGTAATGAGACATGCTATAATTTTTATTATATATCATTGAAACTCCTTTCGATGGACTGAAATAATTTCAGCTCAACCCTAATTAGGATCATCAATCCGTAAACAATCCTAATGGGCTCTCATAATTCACCAGTGACACGTAGCATTATGTAGCGGCAACCCAGCAGAATAAGATTAGAATTCCTAGGTGTAGTTACCATTTGATTCGATTCCTCTATCAAAATCCCGACATGATGTTGGTTACGGATACTCATCAAACCCATCAGTCATATGCTTAACCTAATTAACTCAAGTCCAATTATGATACTAATGAAAACACCTTTTCATTATCACTCTACTATGACCATAGATTTTTGGACTTAGTCTCATTAAGCTTGCATAGGATTATACCTTACTACTAAGGCTGATAGATCCATACAAGTGAACACCCTACTCCTACAATAAACTTACTGTAGCCAACGAACACCGCACGGTCCCATATGGATAGGAACTAGGTGATTGTGCTATCAAACTATAGCAACCTTATTGTGAGTAGCTGAGACACTCTAGGTCAAAGAACTATTTACACGACTACAGCATCAGGAAGTTATCGATGAGTGAGTAGTCATCGTATAACTTCCTATACTTGGTCACGCTCAGTACCGTTGATCTCTATCAACTACCTGCACTCTCACTCTAATGTCTCCACACTGTAGGTCAGAGACTCATCTATCCAAAAGGGAAGTGATCTGTGCATCGATTTTAATGGATCAATCACCATCCTCATGATATTCCAATAATCAAGAGCATTTAAGAGTTAATATATAAAGATACATGCCTCAGATTTTCAGCTCTTGAGAATATATGTCATTGTCCATTAACTCCATGGACGATTCATAGACACAACAATATGAATGAAACTAATGCCCTTTTATTAATAAGAAAAATTAAGTACAAAGTTCTTATCCTAAAATTAAATGTGTCAGGCCAACATGGCTTTCAGGGCATACACCTAACACATAGGTCAGTCCTTCTCCTTCTTCCTTCCATCCTCTCCTTCAGCCTATGCTAAAGGGGATCAGTTAGGGTTCTAGGTTGTTCTGTTCTCCATTCCCTTCTTCCTTCTTTGAGATGAGTCTTTCCGGTGGGAGGCACCATCGCCCAGACCATTCTAACAAGGCGGGGCTATCCCAATTGAGGCCTCCTTCCTCGGATAGTGAGGAGGAGGAAGTCCCTCTTAGAATCCATAAGGGCCCCTAGTGGATGGAGACAGTTATAGGACCCCTTTCTGTTCCTCCTCCATCTCCTCCTCCCATCTAGGACTCGGTCAGTCCTTTTGGCATTACTTCAGCAATGACCTGGGAGGACCTCTTTCATCTCCGAAGTGCCTAAAGGATTCCAGATTCCGTCCGGCTCTCGGCTTTGGGGCCGAAGGAGCGGGTCACTTCCAGTGGCCCAAGTTGGATCACCCTTTACAAGGACTTCTTCCTCGGGGACTCCACCTTCCACTACATCCTTTTTTCCTTTCTTTTTTCACTAATTACCATCTGGTACTGGCCCAGCTTGCCCCAAACACCATTAGGACCATTTCTTATTTCATCATCCTTTGTCTTTTCCATGGGGTTATTAATTGTTTTTCTTTGTTCAGGGCCCTATTCACCCTAAAACGCTACCTGGTTGATAACGGGTGGTGGTTCATGGCCCCCTGCCCGAGGGCCTTAAATTTGACCTACCTACTTCCATCAAGGGATGGAAGAGCAAGTTTCTTTTTACCTCGATTGAGGGAGTTGACTGGGTCTGGAGTGACCCAAACCACACACCCAATCGGAATGCCTTGGTGGAGGCTGCTGATAGGGAGGTGTATGACCGGCTCATCATCTCTGAGGTTTTTTCACTTCGGGACCTGCTGACCAAACATAATCTATTCGAGGTCGGGGTCAGCCCAATCTGATCCATAGGTAAGGCCCAAAACTCAAATTTCTTTTTAAAAGGAATTCTTCTCTGCTTTGAGTCTAACTGGAGTTTTCTTCTCTTTGCAGGCATGAAGTTCTCCATGGATAAAATCCAGGAAATGTCCCAAAATAGGCTTGCATCTTCTTGTCCAGGGAGGACCCACAGAAAAGGCCCCATGAGGAGCCAGAGTGGAGGCCCACTACTGTGCCATCAGCTAGTCAGGGAGAGAGGAGGCCTAGGCCGGCCCCAGCTCATCTAGAGTAGCGACCAAACACCCATGCATTGGTCCAGTAGGGGTGTCGTAGCTAGAGAGGGGGCTGCACGGGCTCCTCAAGCAGCCCCTCCAGCATCGAGATCCTACCACCACTGAAGGTGGAAGATATGGCGACCGACTCCATCACAAGATGAAGAGTGGCAGCACTGGCATCTTTGGAAGCAGCCATCACCTGACCAATTGCTCCCTCAACATCCACCACACTAGGCCTAGAGGCATCCCCTGTAGCATTTAGCCCGGGAGCACCAAGGGTGTCAACCCCGATCCCGCCGAATGTGGCAGTCACCCTTGACACCGTGTTGGCCAAAAAGATGGTGGATTTCATCGTCCAACCATGCGACCATCGAGAGAGGAGTGGCAAGCAGCTGTCTGCCCTTCTCATAGGCTTGTTCCCTCCTCATTAGCCATCCTTCCATTACATATATTGATTTAGCTATCCCTTTCTTTTCCATAACTACAGGTGGCCGCCGATGACTTGCTGATCTGGGACTCTAGCCTGGCATTGGCCTGATGCGACGTCAGCCATCGCAAGTGCTCGAAGGCCATGGAGGTGGAGACCCGGGCCCAGTCTGAATGGGTGCATGATTTGGAGGGGTAGACCAAAGCCATCCAAATTGAATTGGCCAACACCAAGACCACGGTGGCTGAGCTGGAGGGACAGGCCAAAGACCTTGAGGGGGCCCTGGCGGTAGAGAGGGAGAAGATAGCTCACATGGCAGAGGAGTGGGCCTAGTCCATCACGGAAGTGGTGCACCAAGAGGGGCGGGCGCAGACCCTCCAGGTCTAACTCAAAGCAGTAGTGGACTGGGCGATGGCGGCTGTCAGGAGGAAACAATGGCGATGGCCCTGATGGAGGCTATGAAGAAGGAAGCTGTTAAAGCCATACCCAACTTCAAGGCCTCCGTGGCTTTCATCGACAAGGTCTGGGAGGCAGTCCTTGACTCGTTCCTCAAAGGGTTCGAGGATTGCAAAAGAAAGGTGGGCCATGCCTTCTCCTAAAAAGGCTTGGAGTCCATTATCTGGGACATGCAAGGCAGCGGTGATAAAGAAGAGGCCCCATCCGAAGAGGCTAGCATAGGAGCAGATGGGGCACCAGAGGTAGAGGCGAGGGTGGCCACACCAGAGGTCGAAGCAAGGGAGGCAGCCAACCCAGCCACCCATCCGACTGAGGGCCAGTAAGAGACCGACGAAGTCTCCCATTGACCCGACAAAGCTCCAGCATTATCTCCGTGATTTTTCTTTTCTTTTTTTTCTGTATATGAACATTTTGAAGGACCTCTTGGCCTATCATGGGGTCCTTTCCATTATAAACACTTTTCTTTCTATTAATGAAGAACAAAGTTTCAACACCATCTTATCTCTTCCTCCTTTTTTGAACTTGGTGGGTTTTGAGGGGCTCCTTAGCCTGCCAGGGGGTCCTTCCCATTATAAAGGTTTTTTCATCAACAATGTTTCTCTTCTGCAATGAGCTTCATCTTGTCTCTTTCCCCCTTTTTTTTCTCTTTTTTCCCTTCTTTCTTTTTGCATGGTATAGATATGAACCACATGAACCACATGGCCAAGTGCAAAGTTCCCAAAGTCCCCGCCCTCTTGGCCAAGTTTAAAAGCTGGTAGATGGCCAAGGGGACTTTGGTAATTCTCTGGCTCCACCTTTTTGGACTAAGAATCATGTAGATTGGAGTTCGGGGCTCCTGGAGTTTCTTGGCTTGCCTTCATCAAACATAGAGTCTGATGGATAGAGTGCAGGGCTTCTAGAGTTTCCTTGCTTGACTTTGCCAAACTTGGAGTCCGATGGATAGAGTACGGGGCTTCTAGATTTTCTTGGCTTACATCACTAAACTTGGAGTCTAACAAAAAGAGTCTGGGGCTTTTGGAGTTTCCTGGATTGCATCACTGAACTTAGAGTCCGACGGGTAGAGTACAAGGCTTCTGGAGTTTCCCGACTTGCCATCACCAAACTTGGAGTCTAATAGATAGAGTGCAGGGCTTTTGGAGTTTCCTGACTTGTATTGCCAAACTCAGGGTCTGACAGATAGAGTGTGGGGCTTCTAGAGTTTCTTGGCTTGCATCGCTAAACATGGAGTTCAACAGATATAGTACAAGGCTTCTGGAGTTTCCCGACTTGCATTGCCAAACTTGGAGTCCAACGGATAGAGTGTGGAACTTCTGGAGTTTCTTGGCTTGCATCGCTAAACTCAGGGTGTGACGGATAGAGTGTGAGGCTTCTGGAGTTTTCTGGCTTGCATCATTGAACTTGGACTCTGATGGATAGAGTACAGGGCTTCTGGAGTTTTTTGGCTTGCATCGCCAAACATAGAGTCTGAAAGATAGAGTGCAGGACTTTTGGAGTTTCCTGGCTTGCATCATCAAACTTGAAGTTCGATAGATAAAGTGCTGGCCTTTTTGAGTTTCTCAAGTTGCATCACCAAACTTGGGGTTCAATGGATGGAGTACGGGGCTTCTGGAGTTTTCTAACTTGCATCGCCAAACTTGGAGTCTGATAGATAGAGTGCGGGGCTTATAGAGTTTCCTAGCTTGCATCACCGAACTTGGAGTATGATGGATAGAGTATAGGGCTTCTAGAGTTTCCTGGATTGCATTGCCAAACTTGTAGTCCAACAGATAGAATGCAGGGCTTCTGGTGTTTCCCGACTTGCATCGTCGAACATGGAGTTCGACTGATAGAGTGTAGGGCTTTTGGAGTTCACGAATTGCATCACCGAACTTTGTATCTAACAGATAGAGTGCGGGGGTTCTAGAGTTTCCTGACTTGCATCGCCAAACTTGGAGTCTGATGGATAGAGTTCCTGCAAGGTGGGAAATAGTGTTCCTCCAAAAAGGAACCTTTATCATTAAAAGTGAGTCTTACATTTTTGTAGTACACCCTTAGGTTGCTGGCATTCCAGGTTCGGGGGAATTGGGCACTATTGAGTCCAACAAGGTAGTAGGCTCCATACGATAGGGCTCGACCACCTTGTAGGGACCATCCTAGTTTGGGAAGAGTTTGCCACATTCCCCAAGCTGGGAGACTTTCGCTCACCGCAGGACTAAGCAGCCCGGGTGGAAGGCCTTCAACTTCATGTGAGAATTGTAGTATCAGGCCACCCATTGCCTATAGGCCACCATATGGAGCCGATCTTTGTACTTTGTTTCTTCTAGTAGGTCCAGGTTGAGGAGGAGGTGGTTCAGATTCTCAGCTTCATTGTATTGCTCCACCCATAGTGTGGGAAGGCCCACTTCCACTGGGACGACCTCGAAGCTGAAGATGAAAATGAAAGGTATCTCACCCGTCACCGTCTAAGGCATTCTGTGGTAGGCCCATAGGATACTAGGGAGCTCCTCAACCCATTGACCCTTGGCCTCGTCTAGTCTTGTTTGGAGTGCTTAGAGGATGGTCCGGTTGGTTACCTCGGCCTCCCCATTGGTCTAAGGGTGAGCCACTTAGGTAAGGTGATGGTGAATGTTGAGATTGGTGCATAATTCCTCAAATGTTTAGTTATCAAACTATCATCCATTATCAGTTATGATTAAGTGGGAAAGTCCAAAATGGTAGATGACTGACTTCTAGAGGAAAGATCTTGCCTTGGCTTTAGTAACCTGCACTAGCAGCTTGGCCTTGATCCACTTGGTGAAGTAGTTGATGGCCATAATCAGGTACTTCCGTTGACTGGATGTTGGGGGAAAGGGACCCAAGATGTCTATTCCCCATTGGGTGAATGGCCATGGAGCGGAGAGTTAGGAGAGTGGCATGGCTGTCTGATGTTGTATGTGAGCGTGTCGTTGGCAATGGTCGCAACTTCTCATGAAGTCATCCTCATCTTCCCATAGGGTCTCCCAGTAGTACCCTTATCGAAGGGCTTTTTATGCTAGTGTCCTACCCCCACGTGGTTCCCACAGACACCCTCATGTATGATGAGGGACAGGACTCTAACATGATGCATGCAGATGAATGACATAAGAAGGATCAGAAAATCAGATTAAAGGAGCAATGATTTTTGATGTTATTTATGTTTAGTTCCCGAAAACATCTATGACTAGGTTAGGATTTCATGCAATTGTTAGAATTCTTATCCACATGCTAGAACTATCAAAGAAATAAAGCAAGTAATGGATCCTAGGTCTTAGAAGGCCTATTAGGAGCATGTTCATCTTCAAGAAATCAGACAAAAAGAGATGGGAATTAGGTTTAACATACCGGGCAATGATTTCTAGCTGTAGTAGAAGAGATCGCTCCGCTTAGATCAGCACCTGGATAATCCGGTCACTTTCCCGCGAATCTGTCGACTTTTTCTTAGCTTCGTTCGAGGGCAAAGAAGACATCATCCAGAGGACATGGTACCGGAGCGATCTTGTAAATGTCTGGGGTTAGTGTCAAGGATGATGGAAAAAATATAAAACTAAAGAAGATGGAAGAGGGGAAGAGAGGGGATGTTGGAGAGGCTGACGGTCTGCTTGAGAAGATGGATACCTGGTCTTGGATGAGGGTGGCCTGAAAGCATGGAGGGTGTCTTGGCTTGAGGAAGAAGGCTGGACAGCTTGGCTTAGAGGGAGGAGAGAGGTTAGTAGGGGGCGGCTAGGGTTTGTAAAACTATGGCACTCAAGTCTCACACACTCACTTCCAAACAACAACACAAGCTAACACAAAAAAAATCACCAGAGTTTTATTTCCTGAATAAGAGATATCATTACAAGAGGGGGAGGGGGTGGGTATTTATAGGCTCACCCAGGTCCTCTCTTTATTAGGATTGGAGTACAAAATTTGAGTAGGAAAAGGATTACAAAATTTGATTATGAAGAGAATTACAAAATTTGAATAAAACTACACTTACTAATTGACTTGGGAAAGAATATTCTTCTTTGACCTGGTCTTCTCTAAGGGCACCTGTGTTGGGTTCCGGTGTAATGCAGCGGAAGGGTAATTTCAAAATTGAAACTAAATTCACACCAAAAACCCTAAACCAGGAACTCCTTAAATAAGACTAGAACATATGACAAGCATATCTATGCAAATTAGGATTAGGGTACCAACCTGTAATCTCTTATTCCAACTTTGATGTAGGATCAAGATTTGATGTTGAATGACCCTTTTGAATTCACCAGGCATCCAAATGTCCACCCTCCAATGGTGATCCACAAGAAAATTGATCAAGATGCTCGCTTCTTCAAAAGGTTCCTTCACTTGAATTCTTCTCCCATAACTCAAGATGACTATGGCTAAAAAAACTCCACGGCAGGGACTTCTTACTTCTTTTCTTTCTTCTTCCTCTCCCTTTCTTAAGAACTTGTCCTAAGAATACACTCTTGTCTTTAAGGAGGAGGAGGATTTAAGACACTAATGTCTTAATGTAAAGGAAATAGGAAATAGAGTATATCTTCTTTTCTTTTACCGTTCGAGAGATTCTTCCTATCTCTTGTTTTAGACTTGAGTTTCAACAGAGAAGAGAACTCTGTAAAAGGGAAACTCTTGTGTCCTAAACAAGCTAAGGAGGAATCTGTCTCCTGGAAAGGAAAGACAAATAAAAAAAAACTCTGTTGTACATTAGCCAAAACACCCGAGGCCTCTGTTCCTTAAATAGACTACAAAAAGATGTCTTCTCAAAAGAACACAACTCTCTGTAAACACCATTCCCCTTTTTCTCATGCCCCTTCCCTATTTTCTCATGCCCCATCCTTCCTTCTCATGGCCTTCCGGATAAATCCCATGGCCTTTCTTAAAGGAAAAGTCACGATGTTTTTAAAAGAAAGGAGTCACGAATTTAAATCTCCGAAGAGATGTTATTTCGCGCAACCGGGAAGCAATAGGCGCTTTCTTCCTTTCTTAAAAAAACATCAACCGTTGGATTCCCATCCAAGGGGGCATATCTGAGGTGCTAATTCTAAGAAATGAGGCCGCCCCATCTTAATTCATCGGAGAATTAAGTGGGGCGCGCCAAGAGTCCATGCGCCATGGACTCTTCCAAATGGCGCACCAAGAGTCCATTAGCGCATGGACTCTTGGCATTTTGGCATGAAAATGCTAAGGGGTGGGTGGGGGGCCAGCCTAGGTGCATGGTTAGCCAATAGGGTTAGCCATAATCCCTATAACCTCAATTAGGGTCTAATTAGATCCAATTAGAACCCAAATTGAATCAATCCGGAACCCTAATTCGAATCTAATTCGAATAGAAGCTAGGTTTTGCAACACCTGCTAGAGTGTCATCATGCAAAATGATTTAATTACAATATTAAACCCTTAATCAATTTTCTTAAGTGTGTGACCCATTGGGTTCCACATCTAGCCAGCAGTGGGTTCGAACACAAGTTGACCTAATTTGATTAGAACTCTTTCTAATCGATTTAGGTCAAATCAGGCTTACCTGATTATGATCAATTAGGACTCTTCCTAATAAGTGATCATTCAATTTAATCAACCCACAAGACAAGATTGACGTCTAGCAACGTGTCATGTCTACCCGGAAGATATGGAAATTCTGGTGAAATACCAAAACTACCCTTCAGTGGAAAGTTACCGTATAATTAAATCCTTCGATCAGTCTGCACCCAGAATATAATTATGGATATGGATATATGTCAATTCCAATATTACATTCATTTCTAGCTCAATCTTATATTGATGATTCAATTATCTTGATATTAGAAATCATCTAATATCTTTACTTTGATCAAAGATTTCCTGAATCATCATCTGATCGATAACTAGCTGGATGCATTCTCCTCTTACTAAGAGTGATCGATTCCTTGTTGACCTACTCATTACCTTCCTATCCAATTCACCATTCCCAGTATCAATCCTGTGCATGACTCAGTGTCATGATTAGAATTGAACCAAAGCATGGGTTCATGTATATAAGGTACTTATGGCAGTCTCAGCTCAAAGGATTACTTGTACCACTCCCACTATGAGAACCTTCTATTGACATGTAGCTAAGACTCTGTTAGATGTTCTCTAGTTGGATCATATCAGTGAACTCATTCTCTAATAAGCACCCACATCCTAGTATTAGTGTCATACACAAGTGACTGTGAGAGCAGTCACCCTCTCCAGTATACATAGGATGTGCTAGTCTTACCGGAAAAACCCTGATCCCCTACTCAGGGTTCCTTTGACTAGGAATACTTTATATTAAGGTTTTAAGACTTTAGGTCTCACTGGTATGATCTCATCATAACCCTAAAATCATAGCCCTAATCTATGGGGTTCATCATATAATATAAACACAGCGTATGATGAAAAATAATGCCTTTATTAGAATATTGTCAATTACAATGGTTTGGGAGATACAACATAGATTGGCTTGTAGGGCATATCCCTTTCAATCTCCCACTTGCACTAAAGCCAATCGCCTTTAAATCTTAATCCCATACACTCAAGGTGGTGATCAAACTCTTGCTGTGGTAGAGCCTTAGTGAACGGGTCTGCTACATTGTTCTTTGTATCAACTCTATTTATGTAGACATCTTGTCTTTCTACTATTTCTCGGACGAGATGGAAGCATCTCAAAATGTGCTTGGACTTATGATGAGCTCTTGGTTCCTTAGCTTGAGCAACAGCCCTAGTGTTGTCACAGTAAATTGGCACTGGGTTTTCAATCTCAGGAACAACACCCAACTCTGTGATGAACTTCTTCATCCAGACTGCTTCCTTGGTGGCTTCACTGACAGCTATGTATTCTGCCTCTGGGTTGAGTCAGCTACAGTCTGCTGCTTGGTACTCTTCCAAGTCACTGCTCCACTATTTAGGGTAAAAACATATCCCGAAATGGATTAGCTATCATCAGGGTCTGATTGAAAACTAGAATCAGAATAAGCTTCTTGTTTAAGATCAGAACCACCATAAACCAGAAAAATATCCTTAGTCCTTCTCAGGTACTTAAGAATATTTATAACTGCTATCCAATGATCCTCTCCTGGATCAGCCTGAAACCTACTAACAATGCCTAAAGCATATGGCACATCAGGCCTGGTATATAACATGGCATACATTATGGACCCTATTGCCGAAGCATAAGGTATAGAATTCATTCTATTTCTTTCTTCAGGTGTCTTAGAAGACATCCTTTTAGAAAGATGTATGCCTTGACTCATAGTAAGATAACCTCTTTTACTTTCATCCATGCTGAATCTTTTCAGCACTAAGTCAATGTACCTTGACTGGGATAAACCTAGCATCCTCTTAGACCTATCTCTATAGATCTTAATACCTAGTATATAGGATGCTTCTCCCAAATCTTTCATGGAAAACTGGTTTGATAGCCAAACCTTGACTGATTGTAACATTGGGATATCATTCCCAATGAGGAGTATGTCATCTACATACAGAACCAAGAAGACTATGGCACTCCCACTAGTCTTCTTATAAACACAGGGTTCATCCACATTTTTGATAAAACCAAACCTTTTAATAGTTTCATCAAAGCGGATGTTCCAACTCCTTGAAGCTTGCTTTAATCCATAAATGGATTTCTTTAGCTTGCATACTTGATTAGGTTTATTCTTTGAAATAAAACCTTCTAGCTGTGACATGTAGACTTCTTCCTCAAGGAAACCATTGAGGAATGCAGTCTTCACATCCATCTGCCAGATCTCATAATCGTGGTATGCTGCTATAGCAAGTAAAATCCGGATTGATTTGAGCATGGCAACATGTGAGAATGTTTCATCATAATCAATTCCCTGTTTTTGTCTAAAACCTTTTGCCACTAATCTGGCTTTATAGGTTTCAACTTGGCCATCAGCCCCAATCTTTTTCTTATAGACCCATTTGCACCCAATAGGATTAACACCCTCTGGTGCATCGACCAAAGACCCATACTTTGTTTACATACATAGAGTCCATCTCGGATTCCATGGCTTCTTACCATCTATCTGAATTAGTGCTTAAGATAGCTTCCGTATAGGTCAGAGGTTCATCATTTTGAATGACTTGGGCTTCATTATTTTCAATAATAAATCCATACCTCTCAGGTGCCCGTGGCACTCTATCAGACCTACGGGGAGGAGTTTTGTGTTCTGGTTCTGTCCTAACTATATGTTCTAATGGTTGAGAACTGTCTATCTGTGTTTCTTGTACTTCTCCAAGTTCAACAGTTCTACCATTGCCCTTTTCTAAAATGAACTCTTTTTCTAGAAAAGTGGCATGCCTGCTGACAAAAATCTTTTGTTCAGTAGGATGGTAAAACAGATATCCTCTACCCTCTCTGGGATATCCTACAAATAGACGTTTATCCACTCTAGGTTCCAACTTATGTCCAAAATTTTTTTTAACATAAGCTGGACATCCCCATACATTAAAATATTTAAGATACGGTTTCTTTCCACTCCAAATTTCATATGGAGTACTAACAACGAATTTAGAAGGTGCCTTGTTCAGAATGTAAACAACAGTTTCTAGGGCATGACCCCAGAAGGAAATGGGTAAATTTGTGAAGCACATCATGAATCATACCATATCTAATAAGGTACGATTCCTCCTTTCAGCTATACCATTTAGTTGTGGTGTATAAGGAGGGATCCATTCAGAAAGAATTCCATTAACTTTAAGATAGTCTAAAAACTCCGTGGATAAGTATTCTCCTCCTCGATCAGAACGAAGAACTTTAATACTTTTCCCGGTTTGTTTTTCGACCATACTTTGATACTCCTTAAATTTATCAAAGGCTTCAGATTTATGTTTCATAAGATACACAAATCCGAACCTAGATAAATCATCTATAAAAGTGATAAAATATGAGTATCCACCTCTGTCCTGAGTTGTCATTGGACCACGTACATCAATATGTATAAGTCCTAATAACTCAGTTGACCTTTTCCCATGTCCAGTAAATGGAGTCTTGGTCATCTTACCCATGAGAAATGATTTGCAAGTTCCTAATGATTCATACTCATAAGGATCAAGGAATTTTTCTTTGTATAACTTGCTTATCCTAGACTCATTAACTTGACCAAGTCGATGATGCCAAAGTAAAGTATTATTAAAGTCTTTTCTTTTTCTTTTATTATTGACATGAAAAACACTATCATTGGAAGAAAGAGTTAAGAGCCCATTGCTAAATATGCCAGAACAAATAATTTTATTAGACAACATTATCGAGCAACCAGTGCTCGTTACATCCATTACATATCCTTGTTTTAATAACAAAGGAATAGATATAATGTTCCTAATAATCTTAGGCATATAATAACAATTTTCTAACTCCAAGATCTTCCCTGAAGGCAACTTCAGAATATAGGTCCCTACAGCTTCTTCTTGGATGATATCACCACTAGCACCGTAGAGATTGAAGTCACCTTCCTTCAATACTTTAAGCTTGTAGAGGTCCTGCAAAGATTTGCATATATGGTAACCACAAGCGGTATCCAATACCCAAGTATTTGATATAGACGAATTTAATGTCAATATAGCTTGTATCTCATACATACCTTTTGGTGCATCTGACGCACCAGGCTTCACAGTTGCAAGGTAAGCCTTGCAATTCCTTTTCCAATGTCCCGCTTTGCTGCAAAAGAAACAGGTTGACTGTTTTGAGGCCTTCTTTCCTTTCTTATTCTTATTGATGCCACCTTTAGGGTTTAGCCTCCTATTAAAACCCTTTTTGCCTGATTTCTTCTTATTGGTCTTATCAACAAGAAGAAGTGGAGCCTTTTCTTTCTTAACGTGGCTCTCCACTATTTTTAACATATTTAACAGCTCAGGCAAGGAAGTGTTCAGTTTGTTCATGTGATAATTCAAGACAAACTGAGAAAATGACTCCGAGAGTGATTGCAGGATTAAATCCTGATTCAACTCCCCATCCAAAATAAAACCTAATTGACCCAATCTGGTGATTAAGTCAATTATCTTCATACCATGATCCTGAACGGATGTTCCCTCTGTCATCCTAGCATGGAATAACTGCTTAGATATTTCATATCTAGCAGTTCTGCTATGTTCTCCATAAAGCTCTTTTAAATTGAGCATTATGAATTGAGTATCCATGCTTTCATGCTGTCTCTGTAACTCATTGGTCATAGAGGCTAGTATGATACACTTGACAGTAAGGGAGTCATTCTGCCACATTTTGTATGTGGCCATATCTTCCTCTGTGGCATCATCCCCTAGTGGATTAAGATTAGGGGTATCAAGAATATAAGAAAGTTTTTCTGAACTCAGCACAATCTTTAAATTTCTCAACCAGTCACATAGTTCGGACCAGTCAGTTTGTTGGTATCTAAGATACTTCGCAGTGATAATGAAGATGCCATTTATCTACATTTAATAAAGAACAATACATAAGCAAACAATCATGAAATGACTTACATAATTAAATTAGGTCTTCAATTTAATTATGTCTTCCACTATTTTATCAAAAAATCATAGCCCTCACTATGATAATCGAGAAGAACCCTGATCGGTTTTTCTTAGTGAGATTGAGATCCTAATAACTTATAAAAGATCTTGCAGAAAACACAACAAATCTTTTATAAGCTCAAAGGTAGGAAACTCTTCCAATTATATCTCATATAATTCTCAAGAAGTAACTTGGCCTCTAGAATATTATTAGTCTTGCAGAAAACACAACAAACCATAATGTTCTAGTTAAGTCAAGACACTTTCATTTCTATACAGTCAATACTCAAATATAATGCCCTTGCAGATAACACAACAAAGCATTATACTGAATATACTGTAAGCATATCTATGCACTAGACAAGTATTATGTCAATCACCATATTAGGTCTTGCAGATAACACAACAAACCTAATGTGGTTCATAACACAATAATGATCCAGCATGAAGGAAGGCCAATACATAGTATTTTTAACACTAAGCATTTTAGTCAAGATTTAAATTTAATCAAATCGGCCAGGCAAGTGGAGGAGATGTGGGAGTCCCCCCGTTGCTTTCCTAGACACCAATAAAAATTGGCCAGGTCAGTCAACGGAACCAATTAAAAACCACAATTCTCTTTACCTTCCCAGAACCACCTTTCTAGACACCGAATGATCAATTGTACATCATGACTAGTGATGCTTATTAGTTAAATATACTAAGACTTAATATAATTTTTAAAAGGAGGGATTTATAAATTTCCAGCACATTCTTATAGAACGTATCACAATCAACATATCACTCTTATAAACAAATATGTGCTAAGTGTGTCATCATACTAGGACAACCATTTACCACATAATGGATCCACCATTATGCCAGGGCAACCTTATTTCAGTATGATGACTTCAAAACTAAACATATCTCTATAATAATTAGGGTTTGAGTGAAAGACCCTAACTAGTGGCATACATCAAAACATAAATGCAATCAAGGATATGCTAAGTGCAGTAACATATTAGGATTTAAAAAACCCTAATATGTAACATACAAACTATCATAGATTATAGTCCTAATTAAGATGGCTCTGATACCACTGTTGGGTTCTGGTGCAACACAGCGGAAGGGTAATTTCAAAATTGAAACTAAATTCACACCAAAAACCCTAAACCAGGAACTCCTTAAATAAGACTAGAACATATGACAAGCATATCTATGCAAATTAGGATTAGGGTACCAACCTGTAATCGCTTATTCCAACTTAGATGTAGGATCAAAACTTGATGTTGAATGACCCTTTTGAATTCACCAGGCATCCAAATGTCCACCCTCTAATGGTGATCCACAAGAAAATTGATCAAGATGCTCACTTCTTCAAAAGGTTCCTTCACTTCAATTCTTCTCCCATAACTCAAGATGACTATGGCTGAAAAAACTCCACGGCAGGGACTTCTTACTTCCTTTCTTTCTTCTTCCTCTCCCTTTCATAAGACCTTGTCCTAAGAATACACTCTTGTCTTGAAGGAGGAGGAGGATTTAAGACACTAATGTCTTAATGTAAAGGAAATAGGAAATAGAGTATATCTTCTTTTCTTTTACCGTTCGAGAGATTCTTCCTATCTCTTGTTTTAGACTTGAGTTTCAATAGAGAAGAGAACTCTGTAAAAGGGAAACTCTTGGGTCCTAAACAAGCTAAGGAGGAATCAGTCTCCTGGAAAGGAAAGAAAATAAATAAAAACTCTGTTGTACATTAGCCAAAACACCCGAGGCCTCTGTTCCTTAAATAGACTACAAAAAGATGTCTTCTCAAAAGAACACAACTCTCCGTAAACACCATCCCCTTTTTCTAACGCCCCTTCCCTATTTTCTCACGCCCCATCCTTCCTTCTCATGGCCTTCCGGATAAATCCCATGGCCTTTCTTAAAGGAAAAGTCGCGATGTTTTTAAAAGAAAGGAGTCGCGAATTTAAATCTCCGAAGAGATATTATTTCGCGCAACCGGGAAGCAACAGGCGCTTTCTTCCTTTCTTAAAAAAACATCAACCGTTGGATTCCCATCCAAGGGGGCATATCTGAGGCGCTAATTCTAAGAAATGAGGCCGCCCCATCTTAATTCATCGGAGAATTAAGTGGGGCGCGCCAAGAGTCCATGCGCCATGGACTCTTCCAAATGGCGCGCCAAGAGTCCATTAGCACATGGACTCTTGGCATTTGGCATGAAAATGCTAAGGGGTGGGTGGGGGGCCAGCCTAGGTGCATGGTTAGCCAATAGGGTTAGCCATAATCCTTATAACCTCAATTAGGGTCTAATTAGATCCAATTAGAACCCAAATTGAATCAATCCGGAACCCTAATTCGAATCTAATTCGAATAGAAGTTAGGTTTTGCAACACCTGCTAGAGTGTCATCATGCAAAATGATTTAATTACAAAATTAAACTCTTGATCAATTCACTTAAGTGTGTGACCCATTGGGTTCCACATCTAGCCAGCAGTGGGTTCGAACACAAGTTGACCTAATTTGATTAGAACTCTTTCTAATCGATTTAGGTCTAATCAGGCTTACCTGATTATGATCAATTAGGACTCTTCCTAATAAGTGATCATTCAATTTAATCAACCCACAAGATACGATTGACGTCTAGCAACATGTCATGTCTACCCGAAAGATATGGAAATTCTGGTGAAATACCAAAACTACCCTTCAGTAGAAAGTTACCGTATAATTAAATCCTTCGATCAGCCTGCACCCAGAATATAATTATGGATATGGATATATGTCAATTACAATATTACATTCATTTCTAGCTCAATCTTATATTGATGATTCAATTATCTTGATATTAGAAATCATCTAATATCTTTACTTTGATCAAAGATTTCCTGAATCATCATCCGATTGATAACTAGCTGGATGCATTCTCCTCTTACTAAGAGTGATCGATTCCTTGTTGACCTACTCATTACCTTCCTATCCAATTCACCATTCCCAGTATCAATCCTGTGCATGACTCGGTGTCATGATTAGAATTGAACCAAAGCATTGGTTCATGTATATAAGGTACTTATGGCAGTCTCAGCTCAAAGGATTACTTGTACCACTCCCACTATGAGAACCTTCTATTGACATGTAGCTAAGACTTCATTAGATGTTCTCTAGTTGGATTATATCAGTGAACTCATTATCTAATAAGCACCCACATCCTAGTATTAGTGTCATACACAAGTGACTGTGAGAGCAGTCACCCTCTCCAGTATACATAGGATGTGCTAGTCTTACCGGAAAAACCTTGATCCCCTACTCAGGGTTCCTTTGACAAGGAATACTTTAGATTAAGGTTTTAAGACTTTAGGTCTCACTGGTATGATCTCATCATAACCCTAAAATCATAGCCCTAATCTATGGGGTTCATCATATAATATAAACACAGCGTATGATGAAAAATAATGCCTTTATTAGAATATTGTCAATTACAATGGCTTGGGAGATACAACATAGATTGGCTTGTAGGGCATATCCCTTTCAACCTGGGCATGTGGGCTCACTCTGGGGCACCATTCTTTGATAGACTGGGTAGGGCGCCAATCATTAATGTGCCTGGGGTGCCAACACCTGATGGGCTTCTGGGCTAGGGCACCTGGGAGAAGGAATATTCCATGGTGCGCCTAGTATCTTCAAGTGTGTAGGCTCAATGTGCTTGGGCGACATGAAAGGTCCAGGGTGGTTTGAGTAAGGTGCAGTTGCAAGGTCTCCAGCTCTTGGGTGAGGCCTGATAAACTTCTGATCTGGGGATCCTCTCCTCTTATTCTTGAAAATTACAGGACTCAAGTAAACTCAACTTACAAATGGACTCAAATAACAGGACTTAAATGAATTCAATTTGTTACAAAACTTGGCTCACTTTGATATAAGTGACATAGTACTAATAAACTACAGGACTCATGAGATTAAGACAAAGGATTTACTGGACTTGATTGGATTTGTTACCTCACTTATTACATGACTAAATTGATGGACTTTATTACAAGACTTAAAAGGATTGACCAACACATGACTTAAAGAACAAATTACAACTTGAAGTCTATGTCTGATATGATATCCCCATCAATTCTTCCAAGGTGGGAAGAACTCGACCCTGTCAAGTAAGAAGGTTGATCTGGCTCAGGCACTGCTCTGAGGGGTTTGCGTTGAGGTGTTGTGGATCCTCTCGAGTAATCCACAAATCCTCGATCTCGATCGACCTTGCCAACGAACCAAGTGACATGGTAGCCTTTGATCTAGGTACTAATGGCTTGGTCATCCAGGATATACTCAATCTTTTCCTCTCACAGGCTAAATTGATTATGGACACTCAGGGTTGGGTTCGCTCTAAAAGAAAGGGTCAAGCTCAATAGACTCACTGGGTATCATTGCTGGCTCCCTATACTCAACTATGTCTTAGATATTGAAGGTTGAGCTTAATGCCTAATTAGGTAACTCAGGCACTAGATTCAACTTTTTTTATCACTTTGATGGATCCAGCTAATGGATATATAGCCTAATATCACAAGATTTTACTAGCGAACTCTTAGACTCTTTTCAAGAATTAACCATGTTCTTCTAAAAATCATTGCTTACAGTAATCTTATGATTAATTCCTCATGCAAATCTCTAATCATGCAGTGCAAATACTCAGAACAACTAATGACATGCAGTCAAACACCTAAGGCCAATGCCTAATGCAGGCAAACAAATGACTAAATCTTAAACTACAACTGGGGGTTTAACCCTTTGTCAGGAGGGTGACATGCAGATGAGAATGGTGCACGGACTCCTACTAGGTGCCATAGGGTCCTCCAAAAGTAAGATGCAAATATGACATGCTCAATGAATGAATGTAGTATGCAAACCTCTACAAAATGTAGATGAATGGTTAAAGAAACATAAGAAGATTTAAGAAAAGACAGAAAACACTAGGTGGATTTAGGGTTAGTCTTGTAGGGTAGAAAGTAAGAAAAGGGTTCAGGGTTGATTGGATAGAATAAGATATAGGAAGGGATGTCAGGGATTAGTCCTAAACTAATAAGGTTGACCTTATGGGATTGATGTATACCTACAAGGTTTGCATTATGGAAGAATGGGTCACTAATCTTAGGGAAGAGATCGATTGGAGTCAAAGGAGTGACTTCATCCTGAGGGTACTGATTTAAAGAGATCAGGTCCTTAATAAAATCTTTTGGCTCTTGAATCTCAGGACTAGACTTTATAATTGGGCTTTAATCTAATGGCTCCTTAGGCAAGATTCTAATAGTAGGGTTGGGTTCCTCATGGTCCTCTTCCTTCAACTGTACTTCCACTACAAGTTCAGCCTAGGTGTGGTCAGGGTCAACTAACTTTGGGTTTGGGTTTGTTTCTATCTGGGTATGGTCAAGGTCAACTAATTCTGGGTTGGCTTTAGTCTGGGTAACTACTGGGTCAACTAATTCTAGTTCATCTATAGGTATCTCCTTTTCTTTTTCATATTCATCCACTAAGTTTACATCAGCTTCATATACTTCCTCTTTAATGTCTTCCTCGTGAACCAACGGGGTGGTAGTGGGGGTTGGCCAAGGGGTAATTGACTAGATCCTAGTTTCTAATTATGGGCACAAGTCCTAGTTGGTTCAGGTTGACAAAGGGGATCTTGACTAATACTTGGCTGATACCTAGGGATATTAATCCAATAGGGTTCAAGTCTACTAAGGGTTATGGGTTCCTTGGGTTCATAGGATATGGGTGCATAGGGTCTGGGTTTTGATGATCTGGATTCAAGGTGTGGGGTTCTCCTATGGTTGGAAGGTGTGGGCAAAGATGACTCGTGTTTGAGTCTAGTATGGGTCCTACGGGATCTCATTAGGGTTTCTAATCAGTCATCTAACGGATCAAACCTACGGATCAATTGATTGTGATTATGGGTCATTTGGTCGAATCTTTGGTACACTTGGTCAAATCTATGGTTGATTTTGGCAAGCTGATTAGTGATGGTCTTCATGAAAGTCCCAAAATTGGATTCCATGGTGGAACTAGGTTGGGGTTTAGACTGGTTGTATTGGACTCCTGACCTGATGGTCATGCAATCAATCAATCAAGGTGGTATGATGCAGTAAAGCATATAAAGGTTATCACATGCTAGGGTTTGCTAGACTTAGAGCCAAAACCTAGTGAGTTAACTCAACTTACACTCAACACAACACCTAATCCATCCACTGGCTAGGTAAGATGTGGGGTAGTGGGAGGCTCCCCGTGCCTGTGACAGGGTCCTAATTAAAAACCACCAATCCACTTAGGGTGTTTGCCTTTGGACCTCTAGGCTTAGACACCAACTTTTAGTAATAGGTGATGGGTTGGGTGCACTAGTTTCTTCACTAGACTCGGACCCGACCTGTTGGTGTCCCTAGCTTACTAGAGCAAATTAAGTCTAATTAATTTTAATTAGGTTTGGGTTCTGATGCTGGGTGGTTGTTTTGGGCCCAGGACAGGTGATGAAATCCTGCCCTGATCTAAGATAATGAGAGTGCCCTTAAGATTGATTTAGTGCAAATGATGAACACACAATGAAACCTGATGTAATCCATCCCTGATCTGAGATAGTGAGAGTACCCTTAAGATTGATTTAGTGCAAATGATGAATATACAATGAAACCTGATGCAATCTAAAAATAAAGCAAAAAATATTTTTTTTTTTGGGTCTCTTTTTATGAGGTGGCAACTTAAATTTGAGTTGGTTAAGTTATCAAACAAAATTAGCTTGGGTTTTGGGAGGGTTTGGATGTAAGTTAAGGTTGGGTTAAGTCAAGTATGCAGAATTAGCAGAAATTGAAATTTTTTTGTTCAGTATTTGATGCAGAGGTTAGCATGGATTTCAATGTAGAAAAATTCTAAAAAATCTACAAAACAGAGAATGACATGTGAGGATGATTCCTACCAAATTTAATGCAAAAAAAAATTGGTATGATGATGCAAAACCTAGGGTTTCTAACTGGGTGCAGGAAAACATAGAATTCTGGTTAGGGTTTCTAAGATATAGATTTTATTATATTTTTATTATCTGTATAATTAACAAAAAATGCTGAAAAAATATATAACTTGACATAGAAGACGTGATGGAAATTTCAAAGAAAAATAAAATGCCTATGTTTATGAAACAGATCTATACTCGGACCCCTAATGTAGAAATAGTATGCAGAAATTTTGTTAGGGTTTTATTTTTTTACTATTTTTATGTTGATTTTTGGATATGAAAAATCCAAAACTATAATAGAAAAATAGATCACAAAACAGAGGATAATCACCATGAAAATCAGAGAAAAACAAATATGTTTGATAGAAAAAATAGTCCTTTGTTTTGAGGGGTTATGCATAATTCAGGATGCAGAAATCTAACTAGGATGCAAAAACATGCCCTAATCCCGCTCTGATATGAAAATTGATAAGGGACGGGACTCTAACATGATGCGTGCAGATGAATGACATAAGAAGGATATGAAAATCAGATAAAAAAAGTAATGATTTCTGATGTTATTTAGGTTTAGTTCCCGAAAATAGCTAAGACTAGGTTAGGGTTTCATGCAACAGTTAGAATTCCTACCCACATGCTAGAACTATCAAAGAAATAAAATAAGTAAAGGATCCTAGGTCTAAAAAGGCCTATTAGGAGCATGTTCACCTTCAAGAAATCAGACAAAAAGAGATGGGAATTAGGTTTAACATACCAGGCAATGATTTTTTATTGCAATAGAAGAGATCGCTCCACTTAGATCGGTGCCTGGATAATCCAGTCACTTTCCCATGAATCTGTCAGCTTTTTATCAGCTTCATTTGAGGGCAAAGAAGATGTCATCTAGAGGGCATAGTACTGGAGGGATCTTGCAAACATCAGGGGTTAGTGTCAAGAATGATGAAAAAAATATAAGACTGAAGAAGATGGAAGAGGGGAAGAGAGAGGCCGGCGGTCTGATTGAGAAGATGGATGCCTGGTCTTCGATGAGGGTGGCCTGGTAGCAAGGAGGGTGCCTTGTGTTGGCTCCACCCAGTGATTTTGATGAATAACAAAACATTGAGCACATATTGTATTCTAATGTGAATTTCAAGTTGTGAGTTTTCAGGAAGAAAGCACCTCAAAATTCCAAAAACTTATGGTGTATGGCACGCAATGGCACGGAGCAATTCTCACATATCCGGACATTCTCTTCATTGAAAAAGGGCTAATATTTGCTTAACTATTATGTGTTTATGCATTCATGAACTTTATTTTTGATTTCGAGGCTTTTACTCTTGATTCTGGATGTTTTCAGTCTCAAGTGTCGACACCTAGACAGACAAGTGTCGATACTTCAGCATTTGGCACGAAGAAAAATCCTTGGCACGCCAAGTGTCGACACCTAGAATTCAAGTGTCGACACCAAGTGTCGACACTTAGGTTTCAAGTATCGACTCAAGGCTTGAGAATTTTGAAAATACAGAACTTGTTGGTTCGAGAATTTTTGTGTCAAGTGTCGATACCTGTGCATCAAGTGTCGATACTTGAATGATCAAGTGTCGACTCCCAGAATTCAAGTGTCGACACCTAACAGCCAAGTGTCGACACCTGACAGCCAAGTGTCGACACTTGCAGCCTGACAACTCTAACGGATCTATTTTTCTGGCTTGCAGAAATGGGATTTCAAGCTCTAAACGGCTATTTCCAATGCTCCAACGGTCACAAACCATTTTTAGAAGGTTTTTGGTGTATTTAATCTCCACCAACCTCATTTTAAAGCAAGGGAAGTGAGAAGAAGTCAAGAAGAAAAAGAGAGAAGTTTATTCAAGAGCATTCAAGTCCACTCTAAAGCCAAAAAGCCTTTATTCTCTCCAAACTTCAAATCAAAAGCCTCTTCTAGCTTGATTCCACTGAAAAAGCCTACTTGCTCAAATCTACTACATTCCAAAAGGAGGCAACTTGAAGAAGAGTGAAGTCAAAGCAATCCTTGGGCTTCAAAGATTCCAATCCACTCTTGAAGAGAGTTTGTTGTAGCATTTAAATTTTATATCTGATTTGTTGTGCTTTAACCTTGCTTTCAAGGGTGTCTTGAAAGAAGGTTATTGTGGTTTGTTGGTGAGCCAAAGTGTTAAAACCAACTAGGGTTAACTTGTGAGCCCGAAGATAGAACAAGTAGTTAGGTTTGTTGGTGAGCCTAAGTAATAAAACCAACTTAGGTTTTTGACTTGCGAGCCTTGTAAAAAACAAGTCAACTGTAATCTAGTGTGGATTATAGTGGAATTCCCAAGGGTGGCTTGGGGAATGGATGTAGGTGCTAGGTTTGCACCGAACCACTATATATCTTGTGTTTGTGTGTGATTGCTCTTTTCTTTTTGCATTCTTTAATTAAGTGCTATTATCTTGCATCTAATTATTTGTTACTCACAAGCACCACTAGACCTTTTGTTTTATTGTGTTAAATTTTTAAAAGACCCAATTCACCCCCCCCTCTTGGGCTCCATTTCTGGGCAACAAGTGGTATCAGAGCACCGGTACTCTCTTGTAGGTCCAAGGATCTTGAGTAAAAGATCATGGAAGCCCCAATAGGCATGGGTATTGTTGAAGGTCAAGCCTCAAACCGACCCCCACTATTTAATGGCACAAATTACACATACTGGAAGACACGCATGCGCATATTTATACAAGCTCTTGATTATAATTTGTGGAGAACAATAGTAAAAGGTCCTCATCAGCCTACAATGATGATTAATGGCATTCTCACCCCTAAAATGGAAGATGATTGGGATGAGAGTGACATTAAGCAAATTGAGCTTAATGCAAAGGCAATGAACCTTTTATTTTGTTCTCTTGATCCTAGTGAGTTTAACAGAATATCCAACTGTCTCTCCGCAAAGGAGATTTGGGATACACTTGAGGTTACCCATGAGGGTACACACCAAGTAAAGACCACCAAAGTCAACATGCTAATTCACACTTATGAAATGTTTAAAATGGAACCTATTGAATCTATCAGTGAAATGTATACTAGGTTCACAAACATTGTGAATGGCATGAAAAGTTTAGGAAAAATAATTTCTAATGGTGAACTTGTAAATAAACTTCTCAGGTCTCTACCAGCTTCATGGGATGCAAAGATCACTGCAATCGAAGAAGCAAAAGATATCAACACTCTCCCACTGGAACAACTGTTGGGCTCCTTAATGACATATGAACTATCTATCAAACAGAAGAACGGAGAGGTGGACAAAAAGAAAAAGACAATAGCATTCAAATCTACTACCAGAGAAGACTCAAGCGAAGACTCTGAAGAGGATGACGAAGAAGATGAAACTGCTATGTTGGCAAGGAAGTTCAGAAGGTTTATGAGGAAAAAGAAATTCAACTACAAAAAGAAACCTCTGAAGGGTGAGCCCAGTAAAGAAAAAGATAAGGAGAAGAAGGAGGAGCAGCCCACATGTTTTGAGTGCAAAAAGCCAGGGCATTTCAAGGTAGACTGCCCCTTACTAAAGAAAGGCAGAAGAAAGTTAAGGAAAAAGGCCATGATGGCAACCTGGAGCGAAAGTGAAGACTCCAGCTCTGAGGAAGAACAACAGGAAGTGGCAAATTTCTGTCTAATGGCCGATCAAGAAGAGGTATGTTCTGAAACTAAAAATGAATTATCTTTTGATGAGCTTCATGAAATTTTTGATGAACTAGTAATAAAATTTCAAAAATTAAAATCAAAACATAAAGACATAAAGAAGCAAAATCTGGAACTAGCTAAAATAAATAACAACCTTTCAAATGAGAATGAATACCTTCTAATACAAAATAAAAATCTAAATGATAAGATTATGGGTCTTGAAAATGAAAAGAATATACTTGAAAAGAAAAGTAACTTAGTTTCAAATGAAAAATTATCAAGACAACGCAAAGAAATTTTAATGGAAAACAAGAAATATAAAGAGGAAATCGATAAACTAAAGCCTTTTGTCGAAAAATTTACTTACAGTTCTGAAAAATTGAATTTACTATTAAATAATCAAAGAGCAGTATTTGACAAAGCTGGTTTATGATTCAGAACTCATAAGAAACAAAAACTCCTTAAAATTTCTTTGTACCTGCATCTTCTTCAATTACATGCTATACTTGTGGTGTTATAGGACATAAATCTTACATGTGCAACAAAAGAAAATTAAGAAAAACTAAGAAAGTTTGGGTTCCAAAAGGAACCAATGCCACTAACCAAAAAGGACCCAAGATGGCTTGGGTACCTAAAGTCTCCACTTGATCTTTATTGCAGGTATGCCTTGCAACCAACAAGAAGAGAATGTGGTATCTTGATAGCGGTTGCTCAAGGCATATGACAGGAGATGTGGAGCAGTTCTCATCACTCACATATCAAAATGGTGGCAATGTAACTTTTGGTGATAATGGAAAGGGAAAAATCATTGGTATTGGTAAAATCCATATCACCCTACCTCTTATATTGATAATGTTTTATATGTTGATGGTTTAAAACATAACTTGCTTAGTATTAGTCAATTTTGTGATAAAAATTTTAAAGTTGTTTTTGAATCTTCTTTGTGCATTGTTTCTAGTCTAGATGACAATGGCATTAAATTCATCGGTCATAGGCATGGCAATATTTATATGGTTGATCTTGATGATCTCCCTATTCAGAAAGGTCAATGTCTAGTGGCAATGGAAGCCAAGATCGATGAAGCTAGTTGGCTTTGGCATCGTAGACTAGGACATGCTAGCATGCATTTAATTTCAAAACTTAGCAAAAAGAATTTAGTAAAAGATTTGCCTAAACTGGATTTTGAAAAAGATAAGATTTGCAGTGCATGTCAACTTGGAAAACAAACAAAATCTTCTTTCAAACCTAAAGGAGTAATCTCTACATCTAGACCTTTAGAATTGCTTCATATGGACCTCTTTGGGCCTACTAGAACATCTAGTTTGGGAGGTAAGAAGTTTGGTATAGTCATTGTAGATGATTTCTCACGTTTTACATGGGTCATGTTTTTAGCACACAAAGATGAAACGTTTTCTGAATTCATAAGATTTCACAAAAGAGTTTTAAATGAAAAAGGTGTTTCAGTAATTTCCTTAAGAAGTGATCATGGAACTGAATTTTAAAATGCCGATTTCAATAAATTCTGTATTGAAAATGGAATTAATCATAATTTTTCTGCATCTAGGACACCTCAACAAAATGGGGTAGTAGAAAGAAAAAATAGAACTCTTGAAGAAATGGCACGCACCATGCTTTGTGAAAATGATTTACCTGGATACTTTTGGGCGGAAGCCATAAATACTGCATGCTATATCTTAAATCGTGTTTTAATTCGACCGATTTTAAAGAAAACTCCTTATAAGCTTTGGAAGGGTAGAAAACCTTCAATCCATTATTTTAATGTTTTTGGTTGCCGTTGTTTCATCTTAAACAATGGTAAAGACAATCTAAGTAAATTTGATGCCAAATCAGATGAGGGAGTCTTTCTAGGCTACTCCACATCTAGTAAGGCATACAGGTCTTCAACAGAAGGATACTTGTTGTTGAAGAATCCATTCATATAGTATTTGACGAAACTAACCAAAAATCTTCAAGAAAAGAAGATGTACTTTTTGATGAATCAGGTAACAAGAAGACTGAAGAAAGAAACAACAATGAAGAACTTACCAAGGAACAGAATGATGATCAGAACACCGACAAAGATCAAGCACAAGGTGATGAGGATACCTCAACTGTTGATCCTTTACCAAAAGAATGGAGGTATGCTCATGGACACCCAAAAGAACTAATTATAGGTGATCCATCTAAAGGTGTAAGTACTCGATCATCACTTAGAAATATTTGTGACTACTTAGCTTTTGTGTCTCAAATTGAACCTAAAACTATTGAGAAAGCTGAATGTGATAGTAATTGGATAAATGCTATGCAAGATGAACTTAATCAATTTAAAAGGAACAATGTTTGGACACTAGTAGATAGGCCCTCAAACACATCAATTATTGGCACAAAATGGGTTTTTCGAAACAAACTTGATGAAAATGGAATAGTAATTAGAAATAAAGCTAGACTAGTTACCAAAGGATACAATCAGGAGGAAGGGATAGATTTTGATGAAACCTTTGCTCCTGTGGCTAGACTTGAGGCAATTAGGCTACTATTAGCTTTTTCCTGTTTCATGAACTTTAAACTGTATCAGATGGATGTTAAAAGTGCTTTCTTGAATGGATTAATTGAAGAAGAAGTTTATGTTGAACAACCCCTGGTTTTGAAAATTCTGAATTTCCAAATCATGTTTATAAACTTCATAAAGCTTTATATGGATTAAAACAAGCTCCAAGAGCTTGGTATGATCGTTTAAGCTCTTTTCTACTAAAAAATAATTTTGCTAGAGGAAATGTGGATAAAACATTGTTTTTAAAGAAAAGAATGATGATCTCTTAGTAGTACAAATCTATGTTGATGATATAATATTTGATGCTACTAATGAATCTCTTTGTCAAGATTTTGCAAGTCTAATGCAGGGTGAGTTCGAGATGAGCTTGATGGGAGAACTAAATTTCTTCCTCGGACTCCAGATAAGGCAAACCAAAGAGGGGATCTTCATCAACCAAACAAAATACACAAGAGAAATACTCAAGAAGTTTGGGATGGAGAACACTAAGCCATTAGGTACCCCTATGAGCTCTACATGTAGACATGACAAGGATGAATCAGGTAAATCAATTGATCAAAAATTATATCGTGGAATGATTGGTTCGTTATTATATCTTACTGCCAGTAGGCCAGATATCATGTTTAGTGTCTGTATGTGTGCTAGATATTAGTCCAATCCTAAAGAGTCTCATCTTTTGGCTGTTAAACGCATATTTAGATATCTATCTGGCTCAATTAAATTGGTTTATGGTACTCTAGAGATTCTTCATATGATTTAATTGCTTATTCTGATGCTGATTTTGCTGGATGTAAACTTGATCGTAAAAGTACTAGTGGAACCTGTCAGTTTCTTGGAGTAAATTTGATCTCCTGGAGTAGCAAGAAACAGAACTCTGTTGCTCTATCTATGGCAGAAGCCGAATATATAGCAGCTGGGAGCTGTTGTGCTCAAATCCTCTGGATCAAACAACAACTCGAAGACTTTGGCATAAAACTAACTAAGACACCCATAAAATGTGATAATACTAGTGCAATCAACTTATCTAAAAATCTAGTGCAACATTCAAGAAGTAAACACATTGAAATAAGACATCATTTCATAAGAGATCATGTACAAAACTCAAACATAATTCTTGATTTTGTCTGTACCAATGATCAATTAGCTGATGTGTTTACAAAGCCTTTGAGTGAGGATAGGTTCTATCTGATTAGAAGGGAGTTAGGTGTAATTGATCCATTCTCCTAGGACTCTCTTAGTATCCTTTTTACCTTGTCCTAAAAGATCAATACTTATTATTTTAAACCCCAAGAATTTTTTTATTTTTTCCGGATTTTCTTGAATTTTCTTGGCCAAGTGTCGACACTTGGAAAGTGTCAAGTGTCGACACCTGACCAAGTGTCGACACTTGACAAATCCGAAGTGTCAACACTTGCGAATCTGAACTATTTTAAAACGGGCCGAACGAAGGGTTTTTTGAAAATTTTCCTTCCCCAAATTTCTTGGAACAGTGGTCCCCCCTGTCCAAACCCATCTTTTCACCCTTCAATCCGTCTCAAATCAGGTATTTTCCCTCTCTAATTTAGTTTTTATTTCTCTATGTTTTTAACTTTATTGTTTTTAAACCAAACAATCGTGTTTTAGGTTTTTCGAACTTTTTTCTTCAATCTAACCGGATTTTTGTGTGTTTTAGTAAATTTCTAAAACTCCATTTGAGGGAATCTTGTTTTAGATTTGTTTTCCTCGAATTTCCCTCATCTTTTTGGTGTTTTTCAACCCTTTTTCACAAAAATCACTATTTCATCAATTTTGGGCAAAATAAAATGGGTTTTCATCTAATTTAAATGTAATAAATCCTTTTATTGATGATTAGGAAGGATTTCTAGTATTGCATTTTGAATATTTTCGCCTATTTGCAAAAACCCTAAATGCTTAAAACCTAAATCCCATGGTTTTTGATTTTTTTTACAAAAATAATTTTTGGGATTCAAATGTGCTCCACCCAACACAAATTTTACCTACAATTTTTACTCAAAATTTCTTATCTTGATCAAAACTTATTAATTCTGATTTTGAGACCAATTTAAACTCTAATCTCAACCTATGGCCAGTCGTTTGTTCTGAACCTTTTTCATTCTTCCTGGTCAGTTGGCTGATATGGGTCCTAGGAAGAGACTTGCAGTTAGAGCAAGGCCTAGTCAGGGTAGTGAGAGGAGGTCGAAGGCCAGATTCGATCCCGCTCCGCAGAGCAGTTCAGCCACTCCGAGCTCCCCCTGCAGAGAGGATGGCAGGGAAGTCAGTAGCTTCAGGGAGGAGAGTAGATCTACACTGTTTCGACAGGCACCATTTTGGCATTAGAGGGATACTCTCAGATGCAGGGTTAGTACCCTTCTGCACCATGCAGGAGAGATACTATCCTCACCTGGTGAGGGAGTTTTACGGTGCCCTGGACTGTCGACGACTCTTATGGACGACATCCGTCAGAGGTATACAGATCTCATTGACTGATGAGTTGCTGATCCGAGTATGGGAGATACCCCGGAGAGGAGTCAATGCGTTCTCAGTTGATGATAGAGAGGCAGCTTTCAGATGCATCCTTGAGCGAGAGGATGTTCGCGATATCTCAGTAGTTACTGCGAACCAGTTATCTTTAGAGATGCGACTGCTGCACCACATTATCGCACGGATCCTTCTACCGAAGACTGGCAGATTTGATTTCATCACAGAGAGAGAGCTGATGTTGATGACCAGTCTGATCGAGAGGAGACCAGTTGACATACCGGCCTTGATGCTATAACAGATGCATGATGCTGCCACTCAGCGCCGACACTGTTTGCCATACGTGATGGCACTGACCCGTCTTTTCAGAGCTTGTGGAGTATCATTGGAGGGGGAGATCCCCAAGGAGATACTGCACACAGATGTATATGATGTGAGGTCATTGCACCGCATGGGTTTCAGGATGGTTGGAGGTCGATGGGTTCGGAGAGAGTCTGGCCAGGAGCTAGATGAGGAGGATGAGATTCGAGAGGCTGAGGCTGGACCATCTGAGCCAGCAGTCCTTCCTCCAGTGGATGTACCATCGACACAGGCAGAGCACCTGTCACCTGATGCTTCAGTTCCTCCACCACCATCTACTGGATTATCCTTTGAGGAGCATGACAGAGCCCAGTTCACACAGATCAGAGGAGAGGTGACTCAGCTGCGTAGCGAGGTCGAGCTTCTACGAGCACAGACTACCTCAGAGCACGCTGAGATCCGCAGATCTATGGAGGAGGGTTTTACACGTCTTGAGGATCTTCTGAGATCACTTATACCTCCTGCTACACCTGCTCCTGCTCTATATGATGATGATGATGATGATGATGATGATGACGGCGGCGATCACCAGAGCGACCATACTGATATTGCTGATGGAGGTGATCAGGATGTTGACCGAGCCACTGAGGTGGTAGGCACTGACAGCGACAGTGTAGGCGAAGCTGATGCTTATGAGGTGGTCAGTCGAGATCCTCCGACTACACCTGCTCCTTCTACTGCTCTAGTTGACTTTGTTCCAGATCCTATTGAGCCAGCTGATCATCTTTCGCCTCCTTCTACCAGATCTTCTAGGGTTGTACCCGCTTTTGATCCTACCGGCCATACCAGGAGTCTTAGAGCTTTAGCACCTCCTAGGGCTTTAGCCACCAGATCTAGGATTAGTGCTCCTTTTAGTCTTGATGTTCCTTCTGATGAGGACTAGCCTCACAGATGACTATTTCATATCTCTTTTTATGTTTGATATATGTATGTTTCAGTTTTGTTTGTACTAAAAACTTGTCTCATATATATATGTTTGTTATACTTCAGTTTGTCATATTTTAGCTCTGATATAATGGGATATTTTAACTCTAACACAAGCACAATTTCAGCTATAATATTTTTTATACTCTCTTTTTGTATACATGCTAATTGAAAGGGGGAGGTTATTTTTTTATGATTGACAAAAAGGGGGAGAGAAAAAGTAATGAGAAAAAGTAATGTTAAAAAGTAATTGTTATGACGAAAAAAAGTGATAATGGATGTTTAATTGTTTTTGAGAATTTGAGGACATGTATCTTGTTTAAAAGAAAAAAATGCATTATATTGATTTGTGTATCTTGTTTAAAAGAAAAAGATGCATTATATTGATTTGAAGTTTACCTTAATAAGAAGTATCTAATTAAGGGGGAGATTGTTTCCTATTAATTAGAAAACTCATGGTTTGAACTATGTTCTCTCTTTTTCTCAAGGTTTTGTCATCATCAAAAAGGGGGAGATTGTTGGCTCCACCCAGTGATTTTGATGAATAACAAAATATTGAGCACATATTGTATTCTAATGTGAATTTCAAGTTGTGAGTTTTCAGGAAGAAAGCACCTCAAAATTCCAAAAACTTATGGTGTATGGCACGCAATGGCACGGAGAAATTCTCACATATCCGGACATTCTCTTCATTGAAAAAAGGCTAATATTTGCTTAACTATTATGTGTTTATGCATTCATGAACTTTATTTTTGATTTCGAGGCTTTTACTCTTGATTCTGGATGTTTTCAGTCTCAAGTGTCGACACCTGGACAGACAAGTATCGACACTTCAGCATTTGGCACGAAGAAAAATCTTTGGCATGCCAAGTGTCGACACCTAGAATTCAAGTGTCGACACCAAGTGTCGACACTTAGGTTTCAAGTGTCGACTCAAGGCCTGAGAATTTTGAAAATACAGAACTTGTTGGTTCGAGGATTTTTGTGTCAAGTGTCGACACCTGTGCATCAAGTGTCGACTCCCAGAATTCAAGTGTCGACACCTGACAGCCAAGTGTCGACACCTGACAGCCAAGTGTCGACACTTGCAGCCTGACAGCTCTAACGGATCTATTTTTCTGGCTTGCAGAAATGGGATTTCAAGCTCCAAATGGCTATTTCCAATGCTCCAACGGTCACAAACTATTTTTAGAAGGTTTTTGGTGTATTTAATCTCCACCAACCTCATTTTAAAGCAAGGGAAGTAAGAAGAAGTCAAGAAAAAAAAGAGAGAAGTCTATTCAAGAGCATTCAAGTCCACTCTAAAACCAAAAAGCCTTTATTCTCTCCAAACTTCAAATCAAAAGCCTCTTCTAGCTTGATTCCACTAAAAAAGCCTACTTGCTCAAATCTACTACATTCCAAAAGGAGGCAACTTGAAGAAGAGTGAAGTCAAAGCAATCCTTGGGCTTCAAAGATTCCAATCCACTCTTGAAGAGAGTTTGTTGTAGCATTTAAATTTTATATCTGATTTGTTGTGCTTTAACCTTGCTTTCAAGGGTGTCTTGAAAGAAGGTTATTGTGGTTTGTTGGTGAGCCAAAGTGTTAAAACCAACTAGGGTTAACTTGTGAGCCCGAAGACAAAACAAGTAGTTAGGTTTGTTGGTGAGCCTAAGTGTTAAAACCAACTTAGGTTTTTGACTTGTGAGCCTTGTAAATAACAAGTCAACTGTAATCTGGTGTGGATTATAGTGGAATTCCCAAGGGTGGCTTGGGGAGTGGATGTAGGTGATAGGTTTGCACCGAACCACTATATATCTTGTGTTTGTGTGTGATTGCTCTTTTCTTTTTGCATTCTTTAATTAAGTGCTATTATCTTGCATCTAATTATTTGTTACTCACAAGCACCACTAGACCTTTTGTTTTATTGTGTTAAATTTTTAAAAGACCCAATTCACCCCCCCTCTTGGGCTCCATTTCTGGGCAACACCTTGGCTTGAGGAAGAAGGCTAGATGGCTTGGCTTAGAGGGAGGAGAGAGGTTAGTAGGGGGCAGCTAGGGTTTGGAAAACTAGGGCACTTAAGTCTCACACACTTACTTCCAAAGAACAACACAAGCTAACACAAGAAAATTCACCAGAGTTTTATTTCTTGAATAAGAGATATCATTACAAGAGGGAGAGGGGGTGGGTATTTATAGGCTAACCTAGGTCCTCTCCTTGTTAGGATTTGAGTACAAATTTGAGCAGGAAAAGGATTACAAAATTTGATTAGGAAGAGGATTACAAAATTTTAATAAAACTACACTTCCTAATTAACTTGGGAAAGAATATTCTCCTTTGACCTGGTCTTCTCTTGGGGCACCTGGGCTTGTGGGCTCACTCTGGGGTGCCATTCTTTGTTGGACTGGATAGGGCGCCATTCATGAATGGGCCTGGGGTGCCAACTCCTGATGTGCTTCTGGGTTGGGGCGCCTGGGAGAAGGAATATTCCATGGTGCGCTTGGTATCCTCAAGTGTGTAGGTCCCATGGGCTTGGGCATCATGAAAGCTCTAGGGTGGTTTAAGTAGGGTGCAGTTGCAAGGTCTCCAGCTCCGAGGTGAGTCCTGATAAACTTTTGATCTGGGGATCCTCTCCTCTTGTTCTTGAAAATTACAGGACTCAAGTAAACTCAACTTATAAATGGACTCAAGTAATAGGACTCAATGAATTCAACTTATTACAAAACATGGCTCACTTTGATATAAGTGACATAGTACTTATGAACTACAGGACTCATGAGATTGAGATAAGGGATTCACTGGACTTGATTGGGTTTCTTTCCTCACTTATTAAAGGACTCAATTGATGGACTTTATTATAGGACTTAAAAAAATTGACCAACACATGACTTTGAGAACAAATTGGAGCTTGAAGTCTATGTCTGATCTGATGTCCCCATCAGTGTATCTCCTGGAGCACATAGGCAACCTATAAGGGTCTCAGACACTTCAATAAGGGATAGGATTGGGACTTCCAGTAAAGTTGCACATCCATCAGTACGAAGCGTGCAGCCTTCTTCTTCAGGAGACTGGCCTCAATGCAATTCTCAAGCAAACTGCCATCGGTGATGCACCTGATGTAGCAATCTATCCAACTAGCCTTGTGGGTGACCTGCTAGACATCGCCAGGAATGTTGTAGCTAGGGGTCTCCAAATTTTCGATGTAAGCATGCCCTAGTGACGAGTCTGGCAAGGTTACATGATGTGGTACCAGCTCTGATACCAAAAATTGATACAGGATAGACCCCGATCAATATTTAGTCTAGGAGATCGGACTGTTGGTCATTAAGAAACAACCCTAGGCAAGGTTAAACCCAATTTATTTTTTCCCCAAATTTTTTTTTATTCAAATAAACCCCTTTTTTTCATATTTTTTTCCTCTTTTTTTTCACTCTTTTTTTTTTTCCTCTGGTTTTTTTCCCTCTTTTTATTGTATTTTCATTTTTCACCTTTTCTTTTATTGGATTCCTGTGCTTGAAGTCGGCAAATGTATGCCGACTAAGCATTTACAACCATGCCCGAATAGGGAGCTCTTCTCTCTTGACCGAAACAGGGAAGGTCTTCAGAGGGGCAGATCTGGCGACCTCTCCATCGATGACAGTGATGGACTAAAGGCGGCAGCACGATGGGTAGAAGGGCAGCATGGCTTGTTCTGGTGACTGGCATGGCTTGGAGGATGGAATGGCACATTCGTCTATATGGCATGGTCGACAGGTGGAGGTGGGATCCAATCAACTGATGTTGGTTCGGTCGGCCATAGGAGAGGAGTGAGATGGAGGAGGGATGGCTAGTAGAAAGGCATCCTGGTGGTGGGAAGGCAAAGGTGACTCATCAATGGCTTCGGGCGAGGAGGACCTGATGGCAGATGAAGGGATGGCAGCGGATGAAAGAGTGGTGGCGCTAAAGGTTGGAGTGGATGGAGTGGATAAAGGCTCCAAAATCTCAACCTCAGAGAGGTGGCCAAGGAAGCGGAGGGTGGCATCGCGGATATGCTCATTGGGATGTTGGAGGTTGATGCGGAGGTCCTGGCAGATGATGATCATCTCTGGGATGACGCAACCATGGGCATCATGTAAAGATCTGTGCACAGGGGGCTCCGATGGTTGGTCACTCGAGTGACTCCAGAAAATGGCAATCGGGCAGATTCGGGAAGATGGATCGGTGGTTGATTCAAGAAAGAGGAAACAGAGAGGGAAAAGAATAGTGATAAAAAAAATGTTGGGAACCCTTCTCCTATCCAGAGAAATAAAGGTTGGGTCTCTTCTCCTGCCTGGAGAAATAAAGGTTGGGTCTCTTCTCCTACCTAGAGAAATGAAGGTTGGGGCTCCCTTCTCCTACCTGGAGAAGGCCCTTCTCCTACCCTGGAAAAGCAAAGATCTCCAAATCGAAGAAACAAAGCAAAGATCTGTTTCAATAAATCATTGTCCATATTTTTATTTGAATGACAAAACTATTAAATAGGCTAATCTGAGATATCTGATATCCAGATCTCAAATATCTCAACCTCAATCCTAACACATTTAAACTATTAAAAATAAACTAATCTAACTAAATTCTAAAATAACTTATAAACAATCAAGATAAATTCTAATATCCTAATATCCCAATCCCTCGTACACCCAAAATTATGCTTATCTTCATTTGGATGTGCTTCGGGATTCGTGTTGCTCGAGGATCCATGCTGCTTCAGGATATGTGTTACATTGATTGAGGCTTCAGGGTTTGGACTGTGTTGGCTTCAGGTTCTGGGCTAGGCTTCAAGTCTGGGCTGGGCTAGGCTTCGGGTTATCGGCTAGGCTGGGCTTCAGGTTCTGGGCTGGCTTCTGAGCTGGGCTGGTCAATGTCTCCATCATTACAAGTCTGGATAGAGCGTCAGCACGGGCATTTTCTTTATGAGGGATGTGGGGGATGCTGAAATGTTAGAAGCCTGCCATGCTCGAATGCACCTGTTCCAGGTATCTTTCTATTTGAGGATCTTGGGCTTCGAACTCTCCCGAGACTTGACCTGCAACCAGCGAGTTGGTGAAGACTCTCATGCTTGACATGCCTAGCTTGTGGGATACCTTCAACCTCATGAGGAGTGCTTCATACTCAGCCTGGTTATTTGTAGCTTTGAACAAGAAGCATAATGCGCACTCGGCCACAACCTCATTAGGGTTGGCAAGGATGAGGCTAGCTCCACTTCTTCTTGTAATGGATGCACCATCCACGTGGAGTATCCAAGCCATCTCATCACCTGGCAGTTTCATCGGATGCTTTGAGGAGGCCTCTTCTAACACTTCACTTGTCCAGGTGCATTCCACTAGGAAGTCAACCAGCACCTGTACATTCTGAGATGGCCTTGGGCGATAGGTGATGTCGAACTCATTAAGCTTTACCATCCATTTAGCCAGACATCTGGACATACTTGGATGGCTAAGGATGGCTCTTAGAGGTTGGTCAATGAGGACCATGATTGGGTATGCTTGAAAGTATGGCCTAAGACATTGAGCAGGCATAATGAGTGCAAATATTATTTTTTCAGAGTAGGATACCGGGTCTCCGCATCCCGTAGTAGCTTGCTAACATAGTACACCAATCTCTGAACTCCATCTCTATTCATGTGTACGAGCATCGAGTTGACAGCCCTTGTGATGGGGACATCAGATCAATTAAAGACTTCAAGCTCTAATTTATTCTCTAAGACATGTGTTGGTCAATTTTTGCTAAGTCCTGTAATAAAGTCCATCAATTGAGTCCTATAATAAGTTAAGGAAAGAAGTCTAATTGAGTCCAGTGAATCCCTTGTCTCAACCTCATAAGTTCTTTAAGTCCTGTTACTTGAGTCCATTTGTAAGTTAAGTGAGTCCACTTGTCCAAGTTTAGTTAGTTTACTTGAGTCCTTTAATTTTTAAATACAAGAGAAGAAAATTCCCAGATCAGGAGTTTATCAGACCTCACCCAAGAGCTGGAGACCTTGCATGTACGCCCTTCTCAAGCCACCCTAGGCCTTTCATGCCACCCAAGCCCATGGTGCCCCCCCACATTTGAAGATACCCCAGGAGAATATTCTTTCTTCCAGGCACCCCAGTCCAGAAGCCCATTAGGAGCTGGCACCCCTCAAGACCATTCTTGCAGTTGGTGCCCATCCTAGTCTAGGTCCACCAAGGTTGGCACCCAAGCCCAAGTCCAAGCCCAGCAGGGAGTGGAAAAGTCAAAGCTGCCCAAGAGGATTTCATCCAAGCCCAAGCCCATGGAGAAAATTCAAAGCTTCCAAGTTCTACAAGGAGTCTAATGTCCAAGTCCTACTAGAATTTAAGCCTCCTAATTTAAATGAAATTTTGTACTCCTAATTCTCGTTAAACCTTATACTCCTTGTCCCATACAAACTTGTAATCCAATTTTGATAGGAAAAGGGCCCTGGGTGAATCTATAAATACCCCACCCCTACCCCTCTTGTAAGATAATCTCTTATCATGAATTAAAACTCTGGTGAATTTTTCTTGTGACAATTTGTGTTCTTTGGAAGTGTGTGAGAGACTTGTGTTATTTTCTTGTGAGCAAACCCTAATTACCAACCATCCTTTCCTCTTCCCCTAAACCCTAGCCATTGTCCATCCCAGCAAGAGTTCTTAGATGCCCACCATCAGCCCTCTCCAAGATCCAGACGCCCGAAGCTTCCTCCATGGCCACCAACCCCCTGCAATTCCATCTTCCAATCATCCTTCAACCTGATCTCCAGTTTCTTATTTTTCCCTTCTTGTTCATCTCTAACCTTTGACGTTTGCAGGATCCCTCCAGTACCATGCCCTCTAGATGAAGTTTTCTTTGATCCAAATGAAGCAGATAAAAAGCCTGTGGATGTAGAGGAAGAAAGGAAGGAAAGGAAGAAAGGATGTAGAAGAAGATGAAGACCCCCAAGAAAGAAGTCCTCGTACAAAGCTATTCGACCCGGGCCACTGGAGGTGACCCGCTCCCTCGACCCCGGAACTGAGAGTCAGATAGAGTCTGGGATATCATATGTCTCTAGGAGCATGAAAGATCCTCTCTGGTCATCATCGAGGCGACACCGGAGGGTCCGGTCAAACCAGAAGGAGGAACAGGAGGACTAGAAGGGGGAAGAGTAGAAGGAGGGGCCCTAGGACCATCGATGACTATCCCTATAGGCCTAAGGTTCTTATGGATACTAAGGCTCAAGGGAGCCTTATCCTCCTCATCAGAGGATGGGGTCTCAGCCAAGAAAGACCTACCTCGTTCGGATTGCTGGAGGGAGGGCGATGCCAATCGGAAGAACTCATTCTAAGTGAGAAAGACAAAAGATGAATAGAAGTGGTGCGGGCACCAGACTCAGAAGAAGACTTCAGAGCTCCATCTGGATCTCTGATTAACCTTGCCCGAAGAATTAGGGTTTTTGGTTTGTAATAAGAGTTGACTAGATCAACTCAATTTAGCTTGAGTCTACATTACCTGCATTTTATTTTGTTGAGTCATGTTGACTCAGTAGTGGACTAGGGCTTCAACCTAGGGTGTTACATTTTTTCCCAAGGCCTAGCAAGTGGGCGCCACACTCCCAGCCACACTCCCAGCCATACGCCTGAGTCCAGGGGGCGCCATATCTACATCCAGCAGCCTTTGGTCCCTACACCACAGATAGCAGCTTCCTTCTCTCATGCGCCAGTTGAGGAGAAATCCACCAGGAGTCCACAAATCAAGGGGGCGGCCCAAGTCTTTCCCAAAAGAACCAAACTAAGAAAGGGAAGAAATTCTCTTGGAGAGAACTTCAAGGAGGCGCCCACTACCTGCCAAAAATATCCAAAACAAAGATGGGAAGGGCCTTGACATAGGGAGGAAGTAAAGGAGGAGTCCAAAAGAGTTGATCCATGGAAGGAAAGAAATTCTCTTGAAGACCCAAGCAAGGAGGCACCATCTACCTGCCTTTTATAACCCTAATCAAATTTTTTTGGTACCTTGGCCGACCATATGTATGGATTATCCTGATTTGTAGATCCCCTCCTTTAGTCCCACATGGGAAGATGTAAAACCCTACTCCCTTGTAAAGCCTTATAAATTAAACCCCTCTTGTAAGTTTAAATCAATCAGATGAATGAAACCAAATTTTTTTGTGAGCAAACTTTATGTTTTCTCTCTTCCGCACTTGCATCCAGGTGTTGAGCTCCGTGAGGGAGTAAATCCGGGTTCCCCAGGAACCTTGAGGAGGTGTGAGATCTCCAAAACCCAAACCCTAGGTTAGCCACTCCACTCCCAAACCCTAGCTGCCATCACCCTTCTCTCTCCACTAAGCCCTAGCAAATTCCACCTCCCACGGCCTCTCTCTCCAAGTCCAGGCTAACCACCAGCATCCAGCTACAGTCCGGGTACTTCAGATCCAAAGCTCTTTTCAGTGGGAGTCGAATCAGCCTTCAAGAGAATCCGGATCTCAGCGACATCAGCTTTCAAGTTCTTCGAACTGGTAAATCCTTCCCCTGAGTCTCTGAATCCCTCACTTGTTTTTCTTCTTCCCAGATCTTGAGTCTAGGAGAAGCCGACCAAACCACAGACCAGTATTGGAGGATCCATTGCAAAGATAGCCGAATCCGAGGATCCAACAATCTGCTCGAGAGAGTTCTTCCATCCAAATTCTGAGAAGATCACTGTCTGGTTAGTAAACCATCTCTCCTCTCTATTTCTATCCTGTTGAAAGTTCAGAGCGAATCCTAGGTCTGGGAGTTTCTCAACCCCCAGCGATCCGTTACTTCTGAACTACTCTGATAATTTAGTTTCTTCTAAATTGTGCTTTCAATCCTTACCTAGTTTCCTTCAACTTAGTTTAGCTTTACTTTGAGTCAAAGCCAATTTCTGAAATATAAAAAAAAAAAAAATCCTAAATTTACTTCCGCATACGCTTCTTTGTTCTTTGTTCTGCATCAAGAAGGCCTAATAGCCCTAAGGTGGAACTCTCTCGACCAAACTGGAAGCAAGGTAGAAGAGAAGGAAAACTAACCTGGATGCCTGGAAGAGAAAGGGGGGACTGGGAAAGAAGAGCTTTGGTCCTCCTACGAGGTGCGAAGGTTTGAAAGAGATAGTTTGAGGAAAGCTTTCCTTCTTTTCAAAATGGTCGGAATGCACCCATGCATCTTTTTGTCCCTCACACCACCGAATATGCACCATGTGTCAAAATCGACTTAGAATGATGCCTTGATATCTCGAGGATCGCCTCGAGCCCGGTGACCTGATGACATGGCTCTCCGTAGTGGCTGCAAGGCATGACCTATAAATCATCAGTGATCATGGCATTAATAATGCTAGATGTCTGTCTTCTCCATATTAGCGTCACCATAACACCCTTCATCATTAGTTCCATGTCGCATCAAAACTCAAGAGTGGAGGGCAACTGATGCAGCAAGACACTGACGTGGAGCACTCTCGAACCTAGCTGGTGGCCATGTTGGCAATCGATGCCAACTAGACGAAGATCCTGGTGCAGCCTTCGTTCTTCATGACCCTCATGCTAGAGCGGCTCCCCCGAGGTCGAGCCTCGATCGAGGTCGATCCTCGATCAAGGTCAAGCCCTCATTCTTCGTGCTCCTCATACCGAAGCGGCTCCCCCATGGTCGAGACCCGGTTGAGATCAGGCCCTCACTTTTCATGCCCCTTATGCTAGAGCGGCTTCCCCGAGGTTGAGCCCCGATCGAGGTTAGGCCCTTGTTCTTCATGACCATTATGTCGGAGTGGCTCCCTTGAGGTTGAGCCTCGGTCGAGGTCGGTCCCTTGCTCTTCCAACCCATCGTGTCGAAGCAGCTCTACCGAGGTCGAGCCCCAACCGAGGTCAGGCCCTCATTCTTCATGCCCCTCATGCTGGAGTGACTCCCTTGAGGTAGAGCCTCGATCGAGGTCAGGCCCTCACTCTTCAAGCCTGTGGGATAAGTCTCCTTCCTTGCTCGAGGCCGCTCCCATGGTCAATGTCAACCTCTCCCGGGTGGGCAAGCAGCGATGCCGGCAAGTGGCACCATCGCCCTCCCCCTGACATGCCTTGGGAGACTGGCATGCTTAACGGGTGATGGCACACCGCTTGAAATGCTCGAAGCACACCAGCTGTGCCCCTGTGAAGCTGTGTCCTACCAGGGCACATCGGTCTATAAGGGATCGCCCTACCAGAGCACCAAAACTACTAGCCCACTATCGGTGCCACCGAGGAAAGGAACTTCACTACCCACTATCTGCACCACCCAACAAATGAAGGGCTCGTCAAAGAATTCAGACCTTGTAGCACCTGCCCACGGACTAGTGCTCTACCAAATGGTGGAGCAGCACCAATGGGAAGTAGTGCCTTGTCAGGGTGTCAAGGTCCATAGCGAATCTTCTTGCCACGAAGGAGGCATGCCCCCTCCATGTTCTACAGGGGCTCAGTTAGTGGCCAGTCCCCGACCACTTGAGGGAAAAATACAAGCCAACATCCCACTCGCAAGGAGGGTAGATAGAAGGATGGAGAGAGATAAAGTCTCATACCTTGTAGGAGACACCGCTCATTTATAAGAGGAACTGAAGGGGTCTCAAGCGAAGGTAAATGAGAAGGGGCTGTGATGCAGCACGATGATGAGAATGCAATCTAAATGATGGAATGAGAAATGAGAGCAATGAAGCCTATTAACAGGTACTAAATTTTTGATCAAAAGTACTAAGGTAAAACTATGGAAGGAGCACTGAAATTTGGAACTTACGCCATGATGTAGTTATTTAAATCCTAGAGAAGATTAGGGCTAATGATTATGGAATCTAAACCTAGGAAAACTGTCTTTAATAACCCAGACTTAAGAATATTAGAAGGGAATTGTTACCATGATGAGCACTACATGTTGGTGTATATTCGTTGAAGCAATCAAATAAACAAGCCCTGGATGAAAAAATGACTCTTCCATCGAAACAAGTTCTCACCATACTTGATCTGATGGCAATGACCCCCCTTCTTGAACTCCGGATCGTAGAAGGAACCAAGTGGTCGTTGAGGGAAGATGGGATCCTTGGAGACATCGTTGGCTAGGGAAGTAGAAGATCACACGCCAAGATTGAAACACAACCACACTACAAAACACTTCCTTCATAGAAAAACTACTCCTTCTTATTTCATCATCCAAAAGTTCCCCCTTTACCATAGGCGTACAAGAGGCTTTTAATGGCCTTTCAATCAATTTGAAATTCCCCATATCATGGAGAAATATTAGGGGGGGTTACATGAAATGTGGAGGATTTGGTTAAGGGTTACATGGAATGTGGAGGATTTGGTGGAGGGTTACATGGAATGTGGAGGATTTGAATCCTTGGTCCCCGCTTGAAGTTGGCGCCTCTTGGTGATTACTTGGCAAGGTGAGTTGGCATGGTGAGGTCCCCACTTTGAAGTTGTTTTGATGTGGCACCACTTGGTGATGACTTGGCAAAGTGAGTTGGCATGGCGAGGTGGTTTCCAAATCCAATGATGTGGCAAGGTGAAATGGCATGGTGACATGGTGCATCCTTCTCCATGGCACCCCTTGGAGATGACTTGGCAAAGGTGATGTGGCATTCTTTGGTGATGAGTTGGCATAGGTGGTCCATGATGATGTGGCTCTCCAAGTAAAGATGGTCTGGCCCAATTTCAAGTAGTTCTTGAACTTGACTCAATACAAAGCCTAATTGACTCTAATTGAACTTTAAAACCCCAAAAGAAAATAAAACTGGACTCAACAAATATACAGGACTCATACGAGACTTGAGTTCCTAGTCTCAATCCATAAAGAACTTGGTATTAGTTGAAGCTTCTTTCTGAGCCTGGTGCCCCCACCAGGCTGGCACCACAGCAAAGTGCTAGGTACACCGAGAGCATCCAAGAACCCCAAAGAGAGCTCCGACAGCCACTACTACTCGTGCCCTCCTTCTCGATCTAACCTCTCATTTTATCTCTTTCTTAGAGACCTCCAAGGGTGGAAACTACTTCAGGATCCATTCGGGAGGACCTGTTCCCTTGGGTCGCTCACTGATTTGATCGTCGGAGTACCCCCACTAGAATTCATGGCCTGGGTCTCTTTTCTTTTGCAGGTTTGGGAACACACATCAAATACCAGATGGGAGTGCAATCAACTGATATCGGACAAGTGCTACAAGCCACAATGACTTAGGCGGTAACACCTCGCACTCCAAAGCCGGTAAACTTACAAAACCCCACACTCAGTATTGGGAAACATACAAAACCCCACACTTAATGCCAAGAAACATAAAAAGCCCCACACTCAAAGTCAGGAAACTTACGAAGCCCTGCACTCAAAGCCAAGAAACACACGAAACACCACACTCCAAAGTCGAGAAACTTATGAAGCCCCGCACTCAACTAACTTGCTCACAGTCTAGAGATCTTAGCTAGGAAACTTCTGAAATCCCACCATCTACCGCTTGACTCATAGTTTGGCAAATCAAGCCAGGAGACTCCAAAAGCCCTGCACTCAACTACCTTGCTCACAGTCTAGAGATATCAACAGGAAAACTTCTAAAATCCCACTATTTATCACTTGACTCATAGTTTAGCAAATCAAGCCGAGAGACACCAGAAGCCTCACATTCAATTAACTACCTTACTCACAGTCTGGGGATGTCAGCTAGGGAACTTTTGAAATCCCACCATCTACCGCTTGACTCATAGTTTGGCAAGTCAAGCTGAAGACTCTAGAAGCCCCGCATTCAACTGCCTTGCTCAAGTCTGGAAATGTCAATTGGGAAATCCCTGAAATCCCACCATCTACCACTTGACTCATAGCTTGGTGAATCAAGAAGCTCCAGAAATCTTGCACTCGAGTCCGTATGACTTCGAGACAAGGAGAATGGGGATGAAGTGTTCACAGAAACCTTCATGCCAATCCTAAGGTTCCAGAGTCAACCTGGAGCAACTAAGGCCTGGGAGAGAGAGGCATGCACATACAGTGGCCAAGAAGCCTATCTCTTAACCATGCAAAAGGGTAAAGGAATTAAAGAAAAAAGAAGAACCAAGCTAAGTACGCTAGTAGAGTTAGATTATTTCTTCATTACAAAGATAAATCCCTCACATACTCTAAAGAATTTTTTGGAAGTATCTCAAAGCAAAAAAAAGGGGAAAAGAAGAAGAAAAAGGAAAAGAAGACAAAGAGAATGAGGCACACCAGTTGGAAAGAAAAAATATTTTCATTAATCAATGTCTTCTCTACATCCTATGAAGGCTCCCGACAGGTCGGTAAGCCTCCCAGAAAATCTAAGTTACAAGAGAAGAAGCAAAATTTCAAGCCTCGCTCGTCGGCTCCTTTCTTGGCCGGCAAGTGACCCATTCTGATAGGGGCGCATCCTGGATGGCAGCAGCTTCGACTTTGACTTTGGTCATCTCCAGCTCTAGCTTTGGCAGCATCTCTATGGCAAGCATCCTTAGAAGCACAGGGAAGGGCAGCTCAGGGAGGATGTCTTCCAACCCCTTCGACCCGAGGAGATGAATGGCCTTACCTCGAAAGTAATTTAACACCTGGTGGTAGGAGTACAACACCACCTCAGCAACCTCATCCTTGAAGGTCTCGGATGCCTTGAACTTGGGGATGGCCTCGATGGCTTTCTTCTTGGCCACCTCCATTAGTGCAGCGGCCACCATGGCCTTCTCCAAGGCTACCACAGTCTTGGACACTTCCTCACCAAGTTCCACTTGCAGCGTCTGCGCCCTACCCTCTAGGTGGGCTACCTTCACCATGGAGGCAGCCACCTTCTTAGCATTGCAGAGGCTCTCCCCCTTTTCTTCCTTCAGGACAGTTTCAAGCTAAATCGATTTCTTCTCCAAGCTGGTCACCCTCGCCTCAGAGCTAGCCAGTTGGTCCTGGAGGGCCTTCACCTGGCCCTCCAATTTTAGGCCCGGGTGGCCTAAACCCGGGCCTCGTCTGATGGGGGACAGATGCAGAGGATCATTGGTGAGTGATGGAAGAAAAAATATGATGAAAGGAATATGCTAGCACGGATGATGCAAAGGTGGTTATATCTTGTTTTCTTTTTAGGGTTTTATCTTTGGTTCCCGATTGCAAGCAAACAGAACATAGGAAAATTGAAAGAAAAGAGATCTATGCTAGCAGATCAATCCCTAAGAAATGATAGACCAGGACCCCGAGATTAAAGAACCCCGGGATTAGGACTAGCTCGATACACCCAATACCTACCTAGGAGATGGGGATGCAAACCTTTCAAATTCTGAAGTGCCTGGTGCAGAGATCGCTCCACTCGATGGATGCGGCCTGGATGTCCGAGCAATCGTGCCCGTGGATGCGCCAGTTCCTAGTCATGTGGCCGTGATGGCAAGACGACCCATCTCCAATGTCCGTAGCACCGAGGAAGACCTGTAGGCAGCAAGAGAAAGAACGGTTAGCGAAGAGATGAGAAGTGTTGAAGTTGAAATAGGGTTAGGGTAGAGAAACAGGGCTTCGAGCCCGGTATCCGACTGGAGTCTGAAATCGAAGTTGATAACTTGGGGCCTCGCACCCCGTGACGTCCCGAAGGACGAAGGACTTGTGGCCTCCCACCACTCGACGCCCGCAGGCGAAGGAACGTGGCCTCACACCACTTGACGCCCTCAGGCGAAGGAACGTGGCCTCACACCACTCGACATCCCTGGGGATGAAGGAAGAGTTTCACTCACTCACAACCTAGTCTAGGGAGACAGAGGATTGGAGAAGAAAACACTCAAAAAAAATTTTTGTATTCATTCACTAACTTTTACAAAGAGGGGTTTGGGTCTTTTAAATAGGTACCCAAAGATACATTCAAAATTCAAAAGAAAACCCATTCAAAATTTGAACCAAAAATACAACTCAATTTGAAAGTGGCGCCCAAGCTTTGGAGAGCTTTCTTCTTGGCCGACCAGCTTGGTATGGCATGATGCTTGGCTTGGAGTGGGGGAGTTGCTCCTTGGACTTCCTTCTTTGCTTGCTTGGTTTTGGTAGAAAACATGAAGTGAGGCTATCTTGGAGGGATTTGTCCCACTTTGACTTTTCTTGGCTTGATTCAAGGCCGACCAAATGGGAATAATCCTAGGCGTGGCATGATTGGAGGCTTGGAGAGGGGGATTGGTCTTTGACCTTCCTTCCTTGCATGGCTTATTTCGGTAGAATGCTTGGATTGAGGCTTGATGTCTTCACCATGCCTTTCTTGCTTAACTTCATCAAGGGATCATGCCTTTCTTGCTTAAATTCTTTATGGAAGAAGGCTTGAGTGGAGGCATGCATCAAGGGATTTGAAACTTCTTTCCACTTGGAGAATGGAGGATGCCTTTCTTGCTTGACTTCTTTATGGAAGGAGTCTTGAGTGGAGGCATGCATCAAGGGATTTGAAACTTCTTTTCATGACCGCCCATCCTAGATTGGAAGAGAGCTTGAAGAGGGGAGGGGAAGGGGGCATGGATCATGTGAGTGGTCCCCTTTCTTAGGCGCCCAAAACAAACCACATGTCATCACCTCAGTGCGCCACATAAACAGATAAGGTGGGCCCTGAGCTAACATGTTTCCTTGCCTTTGTTAGGCTTAAAAGAGACTTAACTTCTGAACCACTAAAGACTTCATGGGCTTAGATTCGGCCCGACTTATTACAAGACTCAGCTCGACCCGATGGGTCGAGGTACAGACTCCATTTAAGCAAATAAACTAGAGGCTGACAGCCTTATTACAGGACTCGATAAACACAGAACACTAATCAGAGATCCCCCGAAGATTGAAGGGCTCAAGTCAAACCCTGATGCCCACATCAATTCTCCAGGGGTGGGAGAAACTCGTCCCTGCCGAGTGGAAGTTGATTTGGCTTTGGTACTTTTCCAGCAGTCGGTGAATGGCAGGTCCTCCTAGGTGATCCACGAGTCATCAGATTTGGGGTCGGCCTTGCCAACGGACCAAGTAACCTGAAAGCCTTTGCCCTGGGCTGCGGTAGCTCGACCATCTAAGATACGCTCGATCCACACTCCTTACTCAGGTCAATTTGGAAGTGGACACTCTGGTCAGGTTTACTCTCCAAAAAGGATTAGGCTCAAATCACTCGCTAGGTGGTTTGCTGGTTCCCTATACTCAACTAAGTGCAAGATATTGAGAGTCGAGCTAATGTCCCAAATTAGTGTATTAGGGTCACTCTCCTATCACTCTAAGGGATCAATTCAGCGAGCATAAAAACTTCTTTATTATTTCAGAATCCCCAATTCTCAACTTAGCTTGCTTTCAGGAACAACCAAATTTTAATTATTAATTTTCGTGTCCCTAGTATGCAATGCAAGAGATCATGCAGATTCTGAGACTCAAGCAACACTCAACAAAAGCAAACTAAACTAGGTATTCCTAATAAGAGGAATTTATTCGGGTCCTAGGGCCTAAACCTACTAGACCATGGGTTCTCTAGGCTTGACCCTAGCCTGGTATGCATAAGAAAATTTTTTTAGGATCCCTAACAGATGCCATAAAGTATACCAGAAGTAGAGGGCGAATGGGATGGGCTCTAAGGAGTCACACATTCTGGTTGTCTCAATAAAAAGTAACCTCCTGGCTCTAGGGATATGAGATGGCTTAGGAAAAGGCAGGGAATAAAAAGGAGACTCAGGGACTGGTTCGTAGTTTAGGCAGCTGACCTTAATGAATGAATGAAGGTCTAAAGGTGTGGTCATCTTAACCTCATGGTCAGTACTAGGAGGATCGATAGGTGCAAGTCCTCGGGTAGGCGGGATACTCCTAGATAGTGGAGGGCTTTCGGGAAGGTCTTCGAAACATTCATCTTGAGAATCTATACCTTCATCTACTTCGTTTGATCCTGGCTTGGTCAGTTCTACTACAAGGTCTATAGTGGACTCAGGATCATTATCATTTGGGTCCTTGCTAAGTTCTGGGGTATCCTTAATGATTCCATCAGGTGGGAGCTGATCAATTAAATTATCAGGCGATACCTCCTCACATTCTTCTTCTTCTACATATTCATTAATCAAGCTTATGTCAGGCTCATATATGACCTCTTCAAACTCACTAAAGGGTTCTAATCCTTTCTCCTTTGGTTCCTCTATAGGCACGACTATGGTTGGGTCAACTACTTTTGGGATGGCCATACCTAACTCCTTCTCAGTGTTTTCTTTCTGGGCAAGAGGTGACACGGGTGGGGATTGATAAACAAAAGTCTGGTTCACTACAGATGTCGGATCAATCAGGATTTGATTCAAGTTGGTAGAGGTCGGCTTTAGATCCAAAGTATTAGATCGAGTATATCTTAAATACCACTCACAGTCTTGGGCTTCTTGGTAGGCTTGCTCTAACTTATTGGTCTTTTCAAAGCCTAATTTTCTATAGATGTCTGGGTGTAGCCAAGCCCTAAACCTTAATGTGATCTGAACCTCGGTCTCAATGGTATTACATTTCATGACATACCACTGGAAGTCCTCGATATACTCAGACACCTTGTCTCAATTGGTACCACCGGCCTAGAAGTCTTTGCTCATAGGATTCACCTAGGTACCATGCTCTCAACTTACTTCTCATGTCTTTCCAAGTTACCTTAGACTCTTGTCTCTCATACTTCATGCTTCCTCTAACATCAAACCAATAACGTTCGGCTGAACCCCGAAGATGCATTTGGGCAAACCTGACCTTACTATCCTCACACAGATCGCTCCACTTAAAATATTCATCCATATCGTCCTCCCAATCAATATAAACCTGACGATCATGACTTCCTTGAAAATGATGAAACTGAGTATAGACTCTAGGGTTAGATGCCATGAAAATATTGACTAGCTAAAGGGCAGTTAGGCTAAAGGACTCCTAATTCTAGATTAGTCATGCAACACACAACGAACGTCTAAGATCTAATAGACCTAGAATCTCAACCAGTTGCCTAGATCAGAGTGGCAAACCAGTTTGTAGTAGCCTTGTCCTTGGCCAGGAAGGTGGGGGGAGTGGAGGTTCCTCTCTGCTTGCCTTAGACACCAATTTTGCAATTGGCCAGGTAAGCGAACCAACCCACAAGCCCTGATTCACCAAGCCTAGACTCCAAGAACTCAGTACAAACAGATTGGGCTGTCACCAAGATTAGACACTTGGTCTCGACTCAACCAAATGGGTGTCCCTAAGCTCTCTAGAGCAATTAGGTGTCTAACTGATTTTAGTTAGGGTTTGGGTTCGGGATGCAAGTTAGTTGTTTGTGGGCTAGGGACAGGTGATGAACTCCTTTCCCTATGTCAAATTGCCACCCTTAAGTGTTTTTATGAACAATGTAGGCACAGAAATGTCTAAGAAAAAGATTTAATATATATATATATATATTTAGATATATGGATGATAAGCAAAGTGCAAAAGAAGTCTAAATACGAACTAATTGCATGAACTAACTAAATGAGACAAGAAAGAGATGCTTGCTGAAACTACAGGCCTGAGATTTTCTCAGGTGATATTTTGGCTTGTACAATTTCTACAGGCTCAAATAAAATCTGAGAAAAGATCCGAAGAATCCTCTAAATGCAACAGATCCAAAAAAAGAAAAATAAAATAAAATGGAGATTTCTATAAAGAGAAAAACTTAAAATAGCAGACTATATATGGGCTGGACAGAATGCAAAGACCTAAATGCAAGAGCACTAGTCCTAGCCTAGGCTCTGATACCAAGAATGATGTGAGAAAAAAAATGATGAAAGGAATATGCTAGCATGGATGATGCAAAGGTGGTTATATCTTGTTTTCTTTTTAGGGTTTTATCTTTGGTTCCCGACTGCAAGCAAAGAGAACCTAGGAAAACTGAAAGAAAAGAGATCTATGCTAGCAGATCAATCCCTAAGAAATGATAGACCAGGACCCCGAGATTAAGGAACCCCGGGATTAGGACTAGCTTGATACACCCAATACCTACCTAGGAGATGGGGATGCAAACCATTCAAATTCTGAAGCGCCTGGTGCAGAGATCGCTCCACTCGACGGATGCGGCCTGGATGTCTGAGCAATCGCGCCCGTGGATGCACCAGTTCCCGGTCATGTGGCCGTGATGGCAAGATGACCCATCTCCGATGTCCGTAGCACCGAGCAAGACCTGTAGGCAGCAAGAGAAAGAATGGTTAGCGAAGAGATGAGAAGTGTTGAAGTTGAAATAGGGTAAGGGTAGAGAAACAGGGCTTCGAGCCTGGTATCCGACTGGAGTCCGAAATTGAAGTTGATAACTTGGGGCCTCGCACCCCGCGACGTCCCGGAGGACGAAGGAATTGTGGCCTCCCACCACTCAATGCCCGTAGGCGAAGGAACGTGGCCTCACACCACTCGACGCCCTCAGGCGAAAAAACGTGGCCTCACACCACTCGACATCCCTGGGGATGAAGGAAGAGTTTCACTCATTTACAACCTAGTCTAAGGAGACAGAGGATTGGAGAAGAAAACACTCAAAATTTTTTTTTTGTATTCATTCACTAACTTTTACAAAGAGGGGTTTGGGTCCTTTAAATAGGTACCCAAAGATACATTCAAAATTCAAAAGAAAACCCATTCAAAATTTGAACCAAAAATACAACTCAATTTGAAAGTGGCACCCAAGCTTTGGAGAGCTTTCTTCTTGGCCGACCAGCTTGGTATGGCATGATGCTTGGCTTGGAGTGGGGGAGTTGCTCCTTGGACTTCCTTCTTTGCTTGCTTGGTTTGGTAGAAAACATGAAGTGAGGCTATCTTGGAGGGATTTGTCCCACTTTGACTTTTCATAGCTTGATTCAAGGCCGACCAAATGGGAATAATCCTAGGCATGGCATGATTGGAGGCTTGGAGAGGGGGATTGGTCTTTGACCTTCCTTCCTTGCATGGCTTATTTCAGTAGAAGGCTTGGATTGAGGCTTGATGTCTTCACCATGCCTTTCTTGATTAACTTCATCAAGGGATCATGCCTTTCTTGCTTAACTTCTTTATGGAAGAAGGCTTGAATGGAGGCATGCATCAAGGGGTTTGAAACTTCTTTCCACTTGGAGAATGGAGGATGCCTTTCTTGCTTGACTTCTTTATGGAAGGAGTCTTGAGTGAAGGCATGCATCAAGGGATTTGAAACTTCTTTCCATGACCGCCCATCCTAGATTGGAAGAGAGCTTGAAGAGGGGAGGGGAAGGGGGCATGGATCATGTGAGTGGTCCCCTTTCTTGGGTGCCCAAAACAAACCACATGTCATCACCTCAGTGCACCACATAAACATATAAGGTGGGCCCTGAGCTGGCATGTCTCCTTGCCTTTGTTAGGCTTAAAAAAGACTTAACTTTTGAACCACTAAAGACTCATGGGCTTAGACTCGGCCCAACTTATTACAAGACTCAGCTCGACCCGATGGGTCGAGGTACAGACTCCATTTAAGCAAATAAACTAGAGGCTGACAACCTTATTACTTGACTCAATAAACACAGAACCCTAATCAGAGATCCCCCGAAGTTTGAAGGGCTCAAGTCAAACCCTGATGCCCACATCAGTGAGACTAGAAGTCACCTAGATTAGGGTACATTTTTTTTTGATTTTTTTTAGGGGTGGTGAAGGAATAGTGGGGATGGAAGACAGGGATTTGAATCTCATGGACTTTGGGACTCACACTAACGAAGAGGCCTCTCACCTCTAGGGCATTCCACCCTCCTCGATACTTGGAGGCATTAGGGTGAATCTCAAAGGTCATGAGGGGATAAAAAAAATGGAATGGAAAGGGGGATAACTAAACATGACCTCACATCATGTCCTGAGGTTGGGTCTCACACCCTCTCCTCACGGAGTGAAAGAAAAGAATCTTCCTTTCCTAAAAACTCATCTTTATTAACTAAAATATTTTTTTACAAAGGACTGAGGGTGGTATTTATAGACTTGTCTAACCCTCATTTGAATTTGAACACAAGATAAAAAGATAGGGATGATTCAAATTCAAATACAAGATAGGATAAGATAAGCCTATCCATATCTCAATCCTAACCAACCAAATCCTAATTTAAATTTCAAACAAAAAGATAAACCCAAATTAATTTATTCTGGACATGCTTCGAGATTCGTGCATCTCTAGAATCCATGTTGCTCCAGGATTCGTGCAGGCTGATGTCCCCATCATTTTCCTGAGGTGGGGAAAACTCAACTCCATCGAGTCAAGATCAGGGGGGCTTTGATGAACCACATCCAAAGACTCTGCTCTGAGATATGTATAGCTTTGAAATCTATGCAGCTCTGAAATTATGGAGCTCTGGAAACTATCCCAAATTATTATTTTTTCCTCTATTTTTTTTATTTTTTTTCTCTTTTTTTCTTTTTCTCTCTTTTTTCACTTTTCTTTTCTTTATTTCCTACTCTTGAAGTCAGCATTGGGAAGCCGGCTTTGCTTTGAGAACTGTGTAGGAGGAGGGACTGCCTTCATGATCCTGCAATGTTTCTTCTCCATCTCCACGGACTCGAACCAAAAACAAAGGGGGCTTGCAGGGATGCTTCGCTGGTGTCGGTGCTGGGTGGGGACGGTGGCATGGCTGGCGTTTGGCATCACGGGATCGACGGAGATGGTGGTAGGGCATGGTGGTATCGTAGCTAGGGCGATGGGGTGTCCGGATCTGCGGCATAGAGCGGAGATGGCCGGTATGGATAGGATTCCAATGGTGTCATGCGATGCAGGCAATTGTAGCCGGGAGGAGTTCCAGTGGTTTCTCATGGAAGGCAAAGCGGGACTTGCGGTTGATGGGCACTAGGTGTGGGTGGTCACGAGGGTCGTCAGATCGTGGTTGGGGGTGATGTCAGTCGGTGGCGGCGATGGATGTGGGGGCTTTGAAGAAGTTGGAGAACTAGTGATGGGCGGTGAAGGCAATTAGAGCTCGGAGGAGTCGGAGTCGGCAAAGCTCTCGGAGTTGTTTCGGTCATGGTGGGTGGAAGTTCCAGTCAGCATCATTGGCACGAATGGGAGCAACGGTCGATGGTGGAAGGGAGGCTATCCAGTGGAGGTGCCAATCGAATCTAGACTGGGGCTGTTCTGTTTGGTAAGAGGATGGTAGAGACGAGCGACCGGAGTCCCTGTCACAGGTGGAAAAGTGGCAGCAGCGGGCGATGAGATTAGGGGATGGAGGCAATGAGGCATCGGTGAGGTGGCGGAGGTCTGCTACTTGTGGGGGACACATATGGTGGTGGCGATCTAAGGTGGGACTGCTCTGCTCTGGTGATGACGGACGGGAGGGAGTGGGCGTCGCTCGCTCAGCATGGATCTCTCGAACAATGGGAGGCGGTGGAGTCGGAGTCGTCGGCTGCTGGGTGTTGATGGTCAATAGCTACTTGGTGGGTAAGAAGACGGCGAGGTGGATGTCGACGGTGAAGACGTCTACGATACGGGACTAGAGGGCGAGGGCAAGAGGCTGGCGGTGCTGTTACCAGAGGAGGTCGGATACGCGGTGGCCCTGGATGGCAAGGAAGCCCTTATAGTTGAGGAGGTAGTGGGAGAAGGAGGAGCAGGTGGGGTTGTGGTGGCGGGCAGCAAGGAGGTCAGTGACGGACAATTCACCGGAGAGTGGGGGAATTGTGGTGTGGCAGCGGGGTAGTAGGGAGGCGATGGTGGAGTTTGGGAGGAAGCACGAAAAGAAGAAAATTAAATTGTTGGCAACTTCAATTTTTTTTTTTTTTTTGATCTGGGAACATGATAGGATAGAAAAAAAAAATTTGATCGGTGGTGGGGAATCTGGATTGATATGAAGGTACCCTAATTTTCTAGCTCTGATTCCAATTTGATGGGGGATAGGTGGAGTGGATTGTTGGTGAGCCTAGAAGTCACCTAGATTAGGGTACCATTTTTTTTGGATTTTTTTTTGGGGTGGCAAAGGAATAGTGGGGATGGAAGATAAGGATCTCATGAACTTTGGAACTCACACTAATGAAGAGACCTCTCACCTCTAGGGCATTCCACCCTCCTCGATACTTGGAGACGTTAGGGTGAATCTCAAAGGTCATGTGGGGATAAAGAAAATGGAATGGGAAGGAGGATAACAAGACTCATGGCCTCATATCATGTCCTGGGGTTGGGTCTCACACCCTCTCTTAACGGAGTGAAAGAAAAGAATCTCTCTTTCCTAAAAACTCATCTTTATTAACTAAACTATTTTTTTACAAAGGACTGAGGGTGGTATTTATAGACTTGTCCAACCTTCATTTAAATTTGAATACAAGATAAAAAGATAGGGATGATTCACATTCAAATATAAGATAGGATAAGATAAGCCTATCCATATCTCAATCCTAACCAACCAAATCCTAATTTAAATTTCAAATAAAAAGATAAACCTAAATTAATTTATTCTGGATATGCTCCGAGATTTGTGCAGCTCCGAAATCCATGCTGCTTCAGGATTTGTGCAGGTTGATGTCCTCATCATCGTCCCTCTCCTTTCTAAGGTGGAACTCCCGTTTCATTAGCCCCTGGTAGGAGTTCCGAGGAGCTAACATAGAGGGCCACCTGCATGAAGAGCATCAATTAGTATCTCAACAGAGAAGAAAGAAAGAATGTAGTAACCAGGAAGGTAACTTACCGAGAAGAGTTGGGGAAACACCCCAGTCAAGACATCCACTACTTGTCGGTCGGTCCTCTCTTGGCGGTCCAGTGGCTAGGCAAGAGCGGTTAGGATCTCCTCGACCAACTTTCCATCCCTCATCAACCTGGCATCCCGAGGCATGACGAGGGATATTTTCTTCGACCCCGACCTTGGCATCCCGGATGGTTTCGAGGGTTTTGTGGAAGTGGCCGACGGGGGCATGGCAGTGGCAGACCGATCGGTGGCAGGTTTATCTCCAGATGGTGGGGCCGGTCTCTCTATGGCAGCGTCTCTTTCCACCTCTACTGGTCGGGCCTCCCTCCAGGGCCCGTGATGGGGACATCGAAACCCATCCGGATTATTTACCTTTTCTCTCAAATTTTATTTTATTTTATTTTATAACTTTTATTCCAATTATCCCATTTATTTCCTCTATTCTCATTTTATTCTCTTCTTATCCCTGATTTATCCTCGATTTATTCCCATCATCTTCTTCCTTCGTTCATTGCACAGATCTTCCATCCCTTCATCCTCCACCTCGTTGCCGATGACAAGGCTGCCCTCTTCGCCACTGACAATAATCGATGGGCCCTTACCATTGCCTCCACCTCGTTCGGCAGTGCTGCTGCCGCCCTTGCTCCATCACCGCTCCCTCCCATCTGGAAGACCCACGCCTAAGCCGACCGTGCCGCCCGACTACCTCTCGCCACAACGGCTTATGCCACCATCTCCAAGCCACCGGATCCTAGCCATCCAGGCCAAGATTTAGGAGATCTTCATGCCAGCTCCAACCAGTCCATGCCCCCATCGGATCCTCCCATGGCCCCTGCAGCCGCCGGCCTGTCCGCCCTCCACCTCACCCACGAGCACCGCCTCCTTCAAATCCTTCAAATCCTCAGCTCCATGCCATCATGGCCATCCATCGGGATCTGCCGGCCCGTCCGCCCTCCACCTCGCCCGCGAGCACTGCCTCCTCCTCCTCCAAATCCTCCAAATCATCAATTTTGCCATCCCCGGCCCCACGCCGTTGCGGCCATCTCTCGGGATCCGCCGGCTCGTCCACCCTTTGCATCCCCTGCGAGCTCGATGTCGAGGTCCACGTCCTTCATCCCATTATGCTCGATCATCTGTTCCACGGTCACAGAAGAAGGATTTGCATAGATCTAGATGCAAAAATAGCTTTGCACGGATCTCAAAGCTACTGATTTAGGATTCCAAAATAATAATAATAATAAATAATAATAATAATTAAAAAAAATTCAATGTATATCTTTACTTGGGTCCTAAGCTTTGTAAGCCTAAATAAAGGCATCCCCTCTTGTATTTGAAAGCTGGTGAAGAATAAAATAAGTTTTTTAGAAGATTGTTTCTTCGTTCGCCCCCGCATGGGCGGGGAGGGTGAGAGCCCCAATAGTGTTAACCCTGCATGGGGAGGGTGTGAGGCCCAATATTGTTGCCTTCATTCTTTGAGAATGTAGACCTCCATGAGGGGTGGGTGTGAGGCCCGTTATTGCCTTCGCCTCTGGGAGTCGAGGGGTGTGAGACTCTATGCCTTCACCTTTAGGAGTCGAGAGGTGTGAGACCCTATGCTTCGCCTTTGGGCATCGAGGAGTGTGAGACCCTATGCCTTCACTTTCGAGCATCATGGGGCGTGAGGCCCTAGTTTGCCTTTGTCCTTCGGGACATCGAGGGGTGTGAGGCCCTGGTTATCCCCTTCTTGACCCTAATCCCAGGAGATTTCTCAGCTCTCCAACGATCCTCCTAGCCTAGTCCCACATCAATTTTGGTATCAGAGTGGGAGAGGATTAGGGTTAAAGAAAAAAAGAAGAAAAAATTGCAGCATCGAGCCTGACTCGACAAAAGCGAGTTTTCCCCACCCCAGGGGAATGATGGAAACATCAAAACCCATCCGGATTATTTATCTTTTCTCCCATATTTTATTTTATTTATTTTATAATCTTTATTCCAGTTATCCCATTTATCTCCTCTATTCCCATTTTATTTTCTCTTTATCCTCGATTTATCCCTAATTTATTACAGTCATCTTCTTCCTTCATTCAACACCCAAATCTTCCATCCCTTCATCCTCTGCAGCATTGCCGATGATAAGACCACCCTCTTCGCCACCGACAACAATCGATGGGCCCTTACCGTTGCTTCTGCCTCGTATGGCGGTTCTGCCGCTGCCCCTACTCCACCGCCACTCCCTCCTGTCCGGAAGACCGATAGCTGAGCCGACCATGCTGCCCGGCCACCTCCCGCCATGATGGCTTCCCCCACCATATCCACAGCCACCAGATCCTAGCTGTCCAGGCCAAGATCCGAGAGATCTTCATGCCGGCTCCAGCCCATCCATGACCCTATCAGATCCTCCCATGGCCCCTACAGTCTTCGGCCCATTCGCCCTCCACCTTGCCCGTGAGCACCGCCTCCTTCAAATCCTTCAAATCCCTGGCCCCACACCATCACGACCGTCCCCCAAGATCTTCCACTCGTCCGTCCTTCGCCTCACCCGCGAGCACCGCCTCCTCCTCCTCCAAATCCTTCAAATCATCAGTTTCGCCATCCCCGGGCCCACGCCATCCCGGCCATCCCCCGGGATCCATCCGCCCTCCACCTCACCTGCAAGCTTGATATCGAGGTCCACATCCTCTGCCCCATTTCGCTCGATCATCTATTCCATGATCACAAGAGAAGGATTTGCACAGATCTAGATGCAAAATAGCTTTGCACGGATCTCAAAGCTTATAGTTTAGGATTCCAACAATAATAATAATAATAATTTTAAAAAAATTCCATGTATAACTTTACGCATGTCCTAAGCTTTGTAAGCCTATATAAAGGCATCCCCTCTTGTATTTGAAAGCTGGTGAAGAATAAAATAAGTTTTTTAAAAGATTGTTTCTTTGTTCGCCCCCACATGGGCGGGGAGGATGAGAGGCCTAATAGTGTTGCCCTGGCATGGGGAGGGTGTGAGGCCCAAAGAGTGTTGCCTTCATTCTTTGAGAACATCGACCTCCGTGAGGGAGTGGGTGTAAGGCCCGTTATTGCCTTTGCCTTTGGGCATCGAGGGATGTGAGACCCTATGCCTTCGCCTTTAGGCATTGAGGGGTGTGAGATCCTATGCCTTCACTTTCAAGCATCGAGGGGCGTAAGGTCCTAGTTTGCCTGTCCTTCGAGTCATCGAGGGGTGTAAGGCCCTGGTTATCCTCTTCTTGACCCTAATCCCAGGAGACTTCTCAGCACTCCAACGATCCTCCTAGCCTAGTCCCATATTAGCCCGTGGGTTGGAGGATGGAATGTCGACCCTGGCATGGCCGATGCTGTTGCCCAGTAAGCAACCCAAAAGTCGGGGGGGTGAATTGTGTCTCTAAAAATTTAAATGCAAGTATAAGAACCAATCTAATAATCAAACTAAGTACTATGAATGTAAGTGCAAATTGATTATAATAAGTATGCATCGGAAATATAAAAGCAATAAAAGAGGAGCAAATGAAAGAGACAAGGAATCATAAACGTAAACCAAATATAATGGTTCAGTGCTATCCAATGCACCTACATCCACTCCCCAAGGCCCAATTGGGAATTCACTATAATCTCAACCGATTATAGCTAATTAGTTTTCCAGGCTCACTAATCAAAACCCGACTTGTTTACACAAGGTTCACAAGTCAAAACCTCACTTGGTTTTCCAGGCTAACCAAGAACCTAAATGGTTTTAAGGCTCACCAATAACCTCCTTGGTTTTTCAATAGGCTAACCAAAAACTTTTACAACAATAATAAGTTTGAAGTAAAGAAAAAATGAAAGCTTTTTTATAAAAGTGGATATCTCTTTGAAGCTTGTTGTAGTGTTGCCTTCAACTTGATGAAGTCTTTTTTTAATGCTCAAGAAGGTTGAACTTGAATGCTCTTGAAGGCTCTTGAATGCTTGGAGACTTCTTTTTGCTTGAAGGTGGTTGAACTCAATGAATGGGAGTGAATGCACTTCTTTTCTTTTTCTCTTATTGATCCTCTCTTTTCTCCTTGTGTTTAGATTTGATTTGAATCATTTAAATACTTTTCCAAGGCCTCAAAGTAGATTTATGGCTGTTAGACATGAAAAACTAGCCGTTGGGAGCCAAGAGGAGCGAGTTCTATATTTGAAAAACTAGCCATTATTGTTCCCAGAACTATAAGTGTCGACACTTCAAGCTATGAGTCGACACTTAGGGTCGACACTTACACTCTATGAGTCGACACTTAGTTCAAATATCTTCAATGAAGCTTTCTGAAATTCTCAGATGTGTCAACACATCCTCAGGTGAGTCGATACTTGGAGTCGACACTTAGCATCCATGTGTCGACACTTCAGGCAAGTCTTCAACTTCAGCAAGTTCTGTAACACAAAAATCTCAGGTGATGATTGATCCATGTGTCAATACTTTGAGTCGATACCTGACATCCATGTGTTGACACTTCAGCCGTGCCATCTAAAATTCTATTTGCATACCTGCTTGAGTCGACACTTCCTCACTCAGGTGTCGATACTTGAGTCATGTGTCAACACTTCACTGAGTATTTCATAGAAATAGATGAACTTCTGCTGAAACTAATTTGTGTTGAACTCATGTGTCATTTCAAGCATTCCTCAATTACCAAAGTCTTCTTTAAGTAGATTTTTCATCCATAGTTGGGTCTTTTCAATCAGTTTTTTGTTAAGTTGATGAGCACCTTTTTCTATAAAAGCACACTTCAAAGAAATAGTTAGTACTCAACTTATACTTAAGCATTTTGCTTATCATCAAAATCAATAACGGAGTCAACAATCTGCCCGTTTTTGATAATGACAAAATCTTTAAGTATTTAATAAGCTTTCAAAGGAACTTTTTAAAGTGCTTAGAGCTAATTGCGACAGGTATTGAAGTACTAAAAGAGATGTTTCAGAGTGAGAGTATTGCAATGGCTAAGAGTATCATAACTTAAAATTTATAAGAGATAAAATCATGTAACGTGATACTCTTAAACAAATTCAGCAATAAACGCTGTGAAGAGTGTAAATACTCCCCCTGAAGAGATGACTAATACAATTGATCTCTGAACATCTTTTAATGTCAAAAAGACTGAAATTTAAACATCTAATTAAGCATGAAATTCAATCAATTTAAAATGGATTTTCAAATTAAAGGAGGTATTACTCTCCCTCACTTAATGAAATTTTCTGCTCATTCATATTTATACTCATTCATATTTCTCCCTCTTTTTGTTATCATTAAAAAGGAAAGAAGAGGACAATAAATAAGAACATGAATGTAAGTCATTCATAAAAGAAAACATTGAATTGCTCAAAATAAGTAATGCATTTCATTTATTTAAAATTATATGGTAAAGTAGAACATAACATAGCATTCACTTGATACAAGATTGGTACAAAGAGTGAACATCAAAACATACAAAAATTATAGAAATCTAAACTATATAAAGACTATCCTAAGCATCAACCTTATCATCTAAGGATCCAATGTCGATCGGCTCAGTATTTGTAGAAGCACGAGATCGAGGCCATATCAATCGAAGATCTCGAAGACGGGTCCTGGTCGATCGTGAAGGAGTACGATGACCACATCCTCTGCATCTAACATAAGTCCTCCCTCTAGCTAGAGCAAAAGAGGTAGAAGCCATGTCAGTAGCAGAAGCAAAATTGATCGGAGTGACAGTCTCAACAACTATCGGATGTGGTGTATGATTAAATAAATGGCCGGAATCAAGATGATGGAAACCAGGAATGTAGAATCCTAGCTCCCAGATAAGGGAAGATGCATGCAAGGAAGGTGAATGAACAACAGGTGTACTAATGATCGGTGTATCAGCTGAAGAAGTGATAGGTGTATCAATGATCGGTGTATCTACTGAAGAAATGATACGTGTATCAATGATAGGTGAAAGTATAGGAATGGTAGTATGATTGACTGGTGTAGAAGGAGGTGTGGGTAGGATAGGAGTCTGAAGGATGAACTCGAAGGATCATGATGGGACTCCTATGTAAGTTAGCTACTGTCTCCGGCACTGGCTCTGTCATCAAATCTAGAAAGTAAAAACCATCAAAGTCAGTCTCATCATCATCATCATCTCTGTCTGGTCCCAGAGCAGGTAGAACTAGAGCAGAATCAGTTGAAGCTGAAGTATTGGGAACACTCCTAGAAGAGAGTCAACTCAATGTGGACAATATAGCAGAGATACCACCCTCAATCCTCGATGTCTCTCTCTAGTCTCCATAATGAAATAGTCAAGTCGCTGGTGAACAATCATAATCTTCGTCTCAATGCGAGCGACTCTGTCCACAAGACTCTCAGAAGCTCCTGGAACATCGGATCGTGCTGGCTCAAGCTGAGGAGCAGGCTCAGGCTACCCTGAAAGCTCGGGCTGAATCTCAGGCAAATGAGTCTCTGAAGGTCCTGCCTCACTTGAAAATATGTGCTCCTCATCCACAGTATCCTCATCTCTATCAGTGGCCTGACCTGATACTCGTCGTCTCCACTGGTCTCTGACCAACTGATATCCCATCCGGTGAAGTGATCTGATGTCGTAGACATCAATGTGCAATAACATCCGGTAGGGATCTCATCCAATACCACTCCATATGCTTTGAAGTGCAGGGTCAAGCCCATCCCATAGGGAAAACAAAGTCTCTGACTGATAGATGCCTCCATTATTTGATGTATCATAAGTGCCAGTAGGCAAACAGGTGCATGCTGAACTAAAGAGACCATCACCAGTAGCTTTCTCTCTATGATGAAGTCAAAATGGTCGGTCATCGATAGAAGGTTCCAAGCTACGATATGTAGTACCTCATCTCAATAGAGAGCCTAGATGCAACAATAGTGGCTCCCTCAGGTAAATCATCTGACTCAAAAATGCACTGGAGTCCACTGAATCTGTCCACTAGGCTGTCAACCACAGATCCTGTCAAGGGTATATCCCATACTCTGCTCAGAACCTCTGTAGTCACATGGATATCTCTGCCATGGACCTGTGTAATCCATCCATCACTACCACAGGCTAAGGATCCATAGAACTCTCGTATCAAGCCCGGGTAGAATCTCTTAGTCAACGAACAGAAAGGAACAAAACTAGCATCCCTAAGCCACTAGCCTATCCGAAAGTGTTGATGTTCAAAGAATCCAAAGTCCACACAGTGTCCTTCGATAACAGTCTTCGAACCCATGCGACTGGATGCAGGAAAAAGTGACCGAACTGGGGGATCAGGTGCACTGGCTTCATGTCTAGCTTTTGTCCTTCTTTTATCTTCTTGGTTGGATGGCCGAGGGTGACGAACAACTTGCTTTCTAGGTCCCAATCCACAGATTCAAGATTTGAACAAAAGAGGAGAGGGAACTAGGGTTCTTAATAGTCCAAAATCAAAATGGGAGAGAGAATGTGGCAAAAACTGAACCAAAACTTGTCCAAATCAAAAATTTGAGAGGGTTTGAGATGAAATTTAGAGGGAAACAACATGTAGAACAGTGTTAGGGCAGGTGTCGGCTCAAATTAGGAGAGAAAATGCCAAGAAAACACTTCATTTCTGCTTTTATTCTCAGTCTGTCACCGTTCAAGTGTCGACTCATGACACAAGGCCAAGTGTCGACACTTCAAGGTGTCGACACTTACAAGTATCAACACTTTAACTTAAAACTGAAAAAAAAGAAAATGAAGTATTGATCAAAATCACTAGAAATATAATGAAATTCAAGATAATTGAATGTAATTGATATCAAATTTGATCTTTCAAGGGTCAAAGAGTGAAAAATCTCAATCAAAAGGATTGATGACCCCAAGTTCTCTTCTAATCATACTGAACCGATCTTCTTGGAGCGGCTTAGTCAAAATATTAGCTAATTACATTTCAGTACAAATAAGTTCAAGCACAACATCATTATTTTCAACAAGATATCTAATAAAATGATGCCTAATTTTAATATGTTTGCTTCTAGAATGCTGAATCGATTTTTTAGTTAAGCATATTGCACTAGTGTTATCACATTTTATGGGTGTCTTTGTTAATTTGATTTCAAAATTTCAAGTTGTTGCTTAATCCACAATAATTGAGTACAACAACTTCCTGCTGCAATATACTCAGCCTCAGCTGTGGATAGTGCAACTGAAGTTTATTTCTTGCTAAACCAGGAGATTAAGTTAACTCCAAGAAATTGGCAAGTTCCACTAGTACTTTTTCTATCAAGTTTACACCCAGCAAATTCAGCATTAGAGAATCCAATTAAATCAGCAGATGAGTTTCTAGAATATCACAAGCTAATATCAATTGTACCAGATAAGTATCTATTAAAGCGCTAAACAGCCAACAGATGAGATTCCTTAGGATCAGACTGATATCTAGCATATATCCATACACTGAACATTATATTTGGTCTACCAGCAGTCAAATATAATAAAGAGCCAATCATACCTCTATACAATTTTTGATCTACATATTTACCATGCTCATTTTTATTAAGTTTACAAGAGGGGCTCATAGGTGTACCTATTGACTTAGTAGTCTCCATCCCAAACTTCTTTATGATTTCTCTTATATACTTAGCTTGGTTGATGAAGATTCAATCTTTGGTTAGCTTGATTTGGAGTTCAAGAAAGAAATTGAGTTCTCCCATTATGCTCATTCCAAACTCACCCTGTATAAGCTTAGCAAACTCTCGACAAAGAATTTCATTAGTAGCGCCAAAAATAATATCATCAACATAGACTTGCACTACTAATAAATCATCATTTTTCTTCTTTAGAAATAAAGTTGTATCAACATGGCCTCTAGAAAATTCATTTTCAATCAGAAACTTGCTGAGTCTGTCAAACCATGCTCTGGGTGCTTGCTTTAAACCATAAAGTACCTTGTCTCATTTAAAAGTATAATCAGGATGTGTATGATTTTCAAAACCAGGTGGTTGTTCAACAAAAATTTTTTCTGCTATATAACCATTCAGAAAAGCACTTTTAACATCCATTTGAAATAGTTTGAAATTCATAAAACAAGCAAATGCTAATAGTAGTCTAATTACCTCAAGTCTAGCAACAAGAGCAAAGGTTTCATCAAAATCAATTCCTTCCTCCTGGTTATAGCCTTTGGCAACTAGCATAGCTTTTTTTCTAATTACAATTCTATTTTCATCTAATTTATTTCTAAACACCCATTTAGTGCCAATAACAGAAACATTAGATGATCTTTCTATTAATGTCCAAACATTATTTCTATCAAACTGAATTAGCTCATCTTGCATAGCATTTTCCAGTTAGGATCTTTTTCAGCATCATCAAAACATTTAGGCTCTACTTGAGAAATAAAAGCAATATAGTCACATTCATTTTTAATTGAGGATCGAGTTCTTACCCTTTTAGATGGATCTCCTAGCATTAATTCCTTAGGATGTCCATTAGCATACCTCAACTCCTTAGGTAGATCTTGATGCTTTGGTGTGGATTGTATGGCTTCTTCTTTTTCATCTTTATCTTGTTCTTCTTCACTTTGTTGAGAGGGTTGATCATCTAATGTCAGCTTTTGTAACTTATCAGCACCTGTACATGCATCGTAAGTATCCTCTTTTCTGGAGGATTTGTTAGTAGACTCTTCAAAAACTATATGCATAGACTCCTCTACAACTAAGATTCTTTTGTTAAAAATTTTGTATGCCCTGCTTGATGTAGAGTATCCTAGAAATATACCTTCATCAGACTTGGCATCAAATTTTTCAAGATTATCTTTACCATTATTTAAAATAAAACTTTGACAACCAAAAACTCAAAAATACTTTAAAGTTGGTTTTCTTTGATTCCAAAGTTCATAAGGAGTTTTCTTTAAAATAGGCCAGATTAAAATGCGATTTAGAATATAACAAGCAATATTATTAGCTTCAGCCCAAAAATATCTTAGCAAATCATTTTTACAAAGCATAGTGCATGCCATTTCTTCTAAAGTATGATTTTTTCTTTCTATCACCCATTTTGTTGAGGTGTCTTAGATACAGAAAAATTATGTTTAATAACTTTTTCATCACAAAAATTTTTGAAATCTTTATTTTCAAATTCAAAACCATGATCACTACGTATAAAAATAACTAAAGTACCTTTTTCATTTTAAATTTTTTGGTAAAACTTTACAAATACTGAAAATGATTCATCTTTATAAGCAAGAAAGAAAATCCAAGTAAACCTCGAAAAATCATCCACTATAACCAATCCATGTTCTAGTTGATCCAAAGAGATCTATATGGAGTAGTTCTAGTAGCCTACTTATAGTAACAAAACCTTTAGGTTTGAAAGATGTTTTAACTTGTTTTCCAAATTGGCAAGCTTGGCAAACTCTATCTTTTTCAAAAACAAGTTTTGGTAAATCTCTTACTAAATCCTTTTAGAAATGTTTTGAGAGTAAATACATACTAGCATATCCTAGTCTTCTATGCCAAATCCAACTAGTCTCATCTTTAGTAAAATTTATTGCAACTAGGCATTCTCCATCAGGGAAGAATTGATTATCCAAATCTACCAAATAAATATTAGCATGCCACTTTTCAATGAAATTTACTTCATTTTTATCAGGACTAGCAATCATGTAATAAGATGATTTAAAAATAACTTGAAAACCTTTATCGCAAAATTGACTAATATTTAAAATATTATGCTTTAAACCTTCAACTAAGAGTACATTACTAATACAAGTAGAAGGTGAGATGTGAACCTTACCAGTACCAATGATTTTTCTTTATCATTATCATCGAAGGTCACACTCCCTCCATTTATTACTTCAAGAGAAGTGAATTGCTTCACATCTCTTGACATGTGCCTTGAACAACCACTATCAAGATACCATAGTCTTTTGTTTTCCTTAGTTGCAAGACATACCTGTAAAATAAATCAAGTTTTATTTTTAGGTACCAAAGCCAACTTGAGTCCTTTAGGGTTAGTACTTAAATTGGTTCCTTTTGGAACCCAAACTTTTCTAGAGTCATTGATCTTTCTCATATTACGTTGAAAAGCTTTGTGTCCTTGTTTTTTACATAAAAAGCATGTTATACTTGAAGATGTAGGTACAAAAAAGTTTTTCAAATACTTTTCTTATCTTTGGGGTTCGTTACCTAATCCTGCTTTATTAGAAATGGCTCTTTGGTTATTTAAAAGAAGATTTAGTTTTTCTGAGCTATAAGTAAACTTTTCAACAAAGGGTTTTATTTTGTCAAGCTCATTTTTGTAATTTTTGTTTTCTAATTCTAAATCCTTGTTTTTCTTCAAAAGATCACCGTTTGAAATGATAGTTTTAGGTCTTTTCAAAACATCATTTTCCATAGTTAAAGTCTTATTTTTCTTTTATGAAACATCAAGTTTAGTTTTCAATTCACTAACTTCATTTAAAAGAGAATTGTTCTAATGAGAAAAACTATTTGCATGCTTTTTTAATTTTTTATTTTCAGATAAAATCAGTTTGTAATCATGCATTAACTCATCAAAAGTATTTTTTAATTCATCAAAGGAAAAATCTACTTCAATATCAGAAATTACCTCTTCCTATTCTTGTTGTGCCATGAGACATAGATTTGCAATTTCAACTTGTTCTTCTTCTGAGCTGGAGTCTTCACTATCACTTCAGGTTGCCATCATAGCTTTCTTCTTAATCTTCTTCCTTGACTTCTTTAGGAGAGGGCAGTCAAATTTATAGTGTCCAGGCTTCTTACACTCGAAGCATGTAGGTATCTCCTTCACCATTTTTCTATCTTTCTCCTTTTCTTTTTCCTTCTCTTTGGTTGTTTGGCACTTTTTCTTATAAGGGAATTTATTTTCATGAATCTTCTAAATTTTCTTACTAGAAGTGCTTCCTCACTTTCATCATCTTCTTCTTCTTCTTCCGATTCATCATTTGAGGATTCTTCTTGAATAGTAGACTTGAAGGCCATCCCCTTTTTTTTTTGTCCATATCCATAGACTTTTGCTTTAAATTCAGTTCATAAGTCATGAGAGATCCCACCAATTACTCCAATGATAATTTTTCAATATCTTTAGCTTCTTGGATGGCGGTCACCTTCAGATCCCATGAAGTTGGAAGTGACCTGAGAATTTTGTTAACAAGATCAACATTAGACATTATTTTTTCTAAACTTATCATTCTATTTATAATATTTGTGAATCTAGTATACATGTCAGTGATAGATTCATTTGGTTCCATTCAAAATATTTCATAAATATGCACTAACATGTTCACTTTTGTATTTTTCACTTGATCGGTACCCTCATGGATAACTTCAAGTGTGTCACATATTTCCTTGGCAGATGTGCATGTAGAAATCTTATTGAACTCACTAGGATCTAATGCATAATAGTGAAGATTCATTGCTTTTGCATTGATCTTGGATTGTTTAATGTCATTTTCATCCCAATCCTCTTTGAGCTTTGGGATGGAAATACCATTCACAACAATCGAAGGAACATGAAGACCCTTATCAACAACCTTTCACAAATTATAATCAATTGAGTGCATGTATATTCTCATTCTAGTTTTCCAATACGTATAATTTCTTTCATTGAAATATCGAGGTCTATTTGAGGCTTGTCCCTCAACTACACTAGTACCAATAGGGGCTGCCATAGATCTTTACTCAAGGCGGTTAGACCTATAAACTGAGAATAGGGCTCTGATACCACTTGTTGCCCAGTAAGCAACCCAAGAGGGGGGGTAAATTAGGTTTTTAAAAATTTAAATGCAAGTACAAGACCAATATAATAATCAAACTAAGTACTATGAATGCAAGTGCAAATTGCTTTTAATAAGTATGCAGCAAAAATATAAAGCAATAAAAGATGAGCAAATGAAAGAGACAAGCAATCACAAACACAAACCAAATATAGTGGTCGGTGCTATCCAATGCACCTACATCCACTCCCCATGGCCCTCTTGGGAATTCACTATAATCTCAACCGATTACAGTCGATTAGTTTTCTGGGCTCACTAATCAAAATCTGACTTATTTTTACAAGGCTCACAAGTCAAAATCTCACTTGGTTATTCGGGCTAACTAAGAACCTAAATGGTTTTAAGGCTCACCAACAACCTCCCTTGGTTTTGTAGGCTAACCAAGAACCTAAATGGTTTTAAGGCTTACCAATAACCTTCTTGGTTTTTCAATAGGCTAACCAAAAACCTTTACAACAACAATAAGTTTGAAGTAAAAAAACAATGAAAGCTTTCTAATAAAAGTAGATATTTTTTTGAAGCTTGTTGTAGTGCTGCCTTCAACTTGATGAAGTCTCTTTTTAATGCTCAAGAAGGTTGAACTTGAATTCTCTTGAAGGCTCTTGAATACTTAGAGACTTCTTTTTGCTTGAAGGTGGTTGAACTCAATGAATAGGAGTGAATGCACTTATTTTCTTTTACTCTTCTTGATCCTCTCTTTTCTCCTTGTGTTTAGATTTGATTTGAATCATTTAAATACCTTCCCAAGGCCTAAAAGTAGGTTTATGGCTGTTAAAGATGAAAAACTAGCCATTGGGAGCTAAGAAGAGCGAGTTCTGCATTTGATAAACTAGCCATTACTATTCCCAGAACTGTAAGTGTCGATACTTCAAGTTGTGAGTCGATACTAAGGGTCGACAATTGCACTCCATGAGTTAATACTTAGTTCAAATATCTTCAATAAAACTTTTTGGAATTCTCAGATGTGTCGACACATCCTCAAGTGAGTTGACACTTGGAGTCAATACTTAGCATCCATATGTCGACACTTCAGGCAAGTCTTCAACTTCAGCAAGTTCTGTAACATAAAAATCTCAAGTAATGATATGATCAATGTGTCAACACTTTGAGTCGATACCTGAAATCCATGTGTTGACACTTCAGTCATGCGAAAATTCTGTTCGTGTACCGGCTTGAGTCGACACTTCCTCAGTCATGTGTCGACACTTGAGTCATGTGTTGATACTTTGAGTCGACACTTCACTGAGATTTTTACAAAAATAGCTGAACTTCTGCTAAAACCAATTTGTGTTGAACTCATGTATCCTTTCAAGCATTCCTCAATTACCAAAGTCCTCTTTAAGAAGATTTTTCATCCATAGCTGAGTCTTTTCAATCAATCAATTTTTTATTAAGTTGAGCACCTTTTTCTATAAAATATACTTCAAAGAAATAGTTAGTACTCAACTTATACTTAAGCACTTTGCTTAACACCAAAATCAATAACAGAGTCAGTAGGTGCAACAGGAGGCCCCCTCCTGGCAGGCTCACCAGCGGGCCTCCATCCTAACTCCTCCCGAGCTTTCTTCATAGGTTCCCCTTTGGGCCTACGAAGGTAGCCCTCTTCCTGGATGTGCTAAGAAGCTCATTCATCGAGAACCTCATCCCTGTGAAACATAAAAAAGATTGGTCAGTCACCTATCCAAGCTAGAAATGAAACCCAAAAGAAAAAGAAGCCCATTATCAAGCCTTACCCTTAGGTGGGGCCTAGCTGACTCTAGCGTCGATGAGGTTTTGCTCGATGAGCAGATCTCGATGGGCTGGAACCTCAAAAGTAACAAGCCGGTCGACTATCTCTTTGTCAGCTGGCTCGACTGTAGATTATCGGTTGGGAGAGTAGTCTTGATCACTCCAAACCCAGTCCACCCCCTTAATCGAGGCAAATAGGAACCTGACCTTCCATCCCTTGATGGAAGAAGGTAGGTCAAGATAGAGGGTCCTAGGGCAAGGGGCCACGAACCACCACCCCTTATCAGATAGGTGGCGCTTCAGGATGAACAAAACCTTGAAGAGGGAGAAATGGACAACAATCCCATGGAAGTGACAAAGAATAATGGAGCAAAAGATAGTCCGGATAGTATTAGGAGCAAGCTGGGCCAAGACCAAGCAAAAATTGCTCAGGAAAGAAAGAAAAAAGGGATGGAAAGGAAGATGAAGACCCCCGAAGAAGAAGTCTTCATATAAGGTGATTCGGCCCAAGCCACTAAAACTGACCCATTCCTCTAGTCTTGGAACAAAAAGGTGAATGGAGTCAAGGACGCCAAACACATTCTGGACATGGAGGAGGTCCTCACAAGTCATCACCGAAGCTATACCAGCAGTATTGCCCGACTCCCTGACAGGAGCAGCACGAGGAGGAAGAGGAGCCGTAGGGCATCCAATGACAATCCCCAGTTGGTAGGGACCCTTGCAGACCATAAAAGGAACATCCTCCTCCTTGCTATCTAAGGAAGGAGGCCTCGGTTTAGATGGACCCACCTCACCAGAAAAATTTGGTTGACAATGCCCTCCACCAAAAAAACTCATGGTGAACAAGGAGAAAGAAGGCAAAGAAGAAGGAAGCCTAGAGACCTAACAAGAGCTCTCCTTCAGCACAGGCATAAGGAGAAGAATAGAAGAGGGAAAGGAAGGAGAAGGATAGAAGAGAAGAAGGAGGGAGAGGTCTAACCTGTTAGAGACTTCAAACCTTGGGGAAAAGAGGAAGATTAAGGAAGAAGATATACTCTGCAGCCTTCTATGCTTGGAACACCCTTAAGGGGAAAGAGGGCAGAAGGGCAAGTCCCTTTCAAGTACTTACAGAGTCCCATCACCTCGTACGAGTCAAAGATGTGCACCTCTTCTTCTCCCTGGCCAACCGAAGCTCACCACGAGTCAAGATCTGCTAAGGGTGATGCTTCGATTCAGAGGAAATGCATCGGGCATGGTGCAGTACTTATGGCATCCTTAAAGGAAGGCTGACGTGGCACCACTTCGTTGGGATGGATGCATGATCTCCAGGGCACCAGAACTCGATGCATTAATGGTGTTGGAAGTGTGCCCCTCCATGTTAGTGTGATCATTACTCTCAATGCCCCAAGCACCGCTTCATTCTCCAAGCTCGAGAGTGGGAGGCATATGATGTGGCATAATCGCTGACGTGGAGACCATGATGACGATAGCTGGTGATTGTGTAGGTAAAAAGTGCCACCTGGATGCGGCACTCAAATAAAGACCCAAAGGTGAGCCCTCCATCCAAGGTCAGCTCCTAGCCAGGGTCATGCTCATAAGATGAGCCCTGCATTTGATGTCAGCTCCTAGCTGAGGTTGTGCTCATGCTTTCTAAGGGCAAGCCCTCCGTCCGAGGTTAGCTCCCAGCCAAGGTCTTGCTTATAAGGCAAGCCCTCCACCTGAGGTTAGCTCCCGGCCAGGGTCGTGCTCATGCTTGCCAAAAGCGAGCCCTCCATCCGAGGTCAGCTGATGGAGGACGGGATGGGGGATGGATCGTTGTTGAGCCTAAAAGTCACCTAGATTAGGGTACCACTATCTTTTTCTTCTATTTCTTTTTTTTTTGTTGGGAGGTGGTGAAGGAACAATGGGGAAGGAAGAAATGGATGGTTGGGTTTGGATAACTAGGGCCTTACACCCCTCGATGTTCCGAAGAATAAAGGCAAACTAGGGTCTCACACCCATCGATGTTCTAAAGAACAAAGACAAACTAGGACCTTATGCCCCTAGACACTCGAAAGCGAAGGCATAGGGTCTCACACCCCTCGACACACAAAGGCAAAGGCAAGACGGGCCTCACGCCCACTCCTTTACGAAGGCAAAATGAAGAATCACTCTTCTCAAATCATCACCATTATTATTCTTTGAATACAAGAGAGGGGTCCTTATATAGAGACCAATTACTTCGGAAGCAAGTAAAGGAAACATGAAAAATGTGAAGCACCACAATCCTTCTTAGTTTGCTGATTGAAAACATGGAAGGTGTTATACAATTCCCAAAGAAGCTCAAGAAAAATAACTAAAGAAGGGGGGGACCAAGGGGGGACCATGTGGGGTGCCAAACACCTGCTCCCTTGGGCTTGGGGTGGACCACATCTTTCCTTAGTTGCTTGGCATGAATCAAGGGATTCATGTTTATCTACTTGACCTTCTTTCTTTGCTTCAGGGGGGCTTGAAGTGAGGTCTAGTGGCTCTCCTCTTTGACTTGATCAACCAAATTAATTGATGGATGCTCTCGGGTCCCCATCATTACCCTGGAGTAGGGAGAACTCAACTCCGTCGAGTTTGAAGATGACTTGGGTGGAACTGAAACCCATACATTATTTGAAATCCATGTAGTACTTGATGATTTCTTTTTGGGATTGCTCCGAGAATCATGTAGTTTTAAAATTGGTGCAGCTATGAGATCCATGCTTCATCTTTGGGCTGCTTTGAGATCTATGTGCTTGAGGAGTGTGTAGCTTTCACATTCGTGCGTGTCTCCTTTCTCCACTGACAGAAACCAGGGAGTAGAGGAGAGACTTTGGAGGAGTTTGCCAGTGTCGGCGCTGGGTAGAGTCGGTCCGGCTGTGAGCGTGCGATAGCCATGGGGAGGGCGTGTGTGATGGCAGGTCCTGATCGGTGCTGTGAATGATGAAGGGAAGGCCGGATGAGAGATTGTTGCAATCTGGGGAAAACTGATGTCCCGTTCGGTGGACCAGTGATGGGTGGGGCAGTCGCCCAGCATCAGCGAGAGGAGGGAGATGGGCGGGGTGTTTGGCATCTCAGCAGCAAGGAAGATTGTGTTATGATTGTTGTTGGTGGCCGTTGGGCGGTGGTTGCTGGAGTCTCAGCAACAGGGCCCAATTTTTGGGTGGCTTCTGGCCTGAGGTGGAGGGTGGAACGGTAGGGGCTCTCCACCGGCAACGGTGCTGTGGAGGAAGACGAACGGCCGGAGTCTTTCATGGGCAATGGATAGCGGTGGAGGTGTTCCCAGTGAGATTGGTGACTGGAAGATGGCCGGATGGTGCTTGCAGCATCGATTGGAGGATCCGGTTGATGGCTCGGGCAGAGGTGGACATAGCTTCTTGCTGGGTTGGCCATATGGGAGGTGGAGGCGGATGGATGAAGGAAGGAGATGATGAAAATAACTCGAGGATAAGTTTGGGATAAGCAGAGAATAGGGGGAATAACAGGAATAAGATGGTAAAAAAAGAAATAATGGATACCCTAAATCTCTGGGCTCTGATACCAAATTGATAGGGGACAAGATGGGGGATGGATCGTTGGTGAGCCTGAAAGTCACCTAGATTAGGGTACCACTATTTTTTTCTTTTATTTTTTTTTTTGTAGGGAGGTGGTGAAGGAACAATGGAGAAGAAAGAAATGGATGATTGGATTTGGATAACTAGGGCCTCACACCCCTCGATATTCCGAAGAACAAAGGCAAACTAGGGCCTCACACCCCTTGATGTTCCGAAGAACAAAGGCAAACTAGGGTCTCATACCCCTCGATGTTCCGAAGAACAAAGACAAACTAGGGCCTCACACCCCTCGACACTTGAAAGCGAAGGAATAGGATCTCACACCCCTCGACACCCGAAGGTGAAGGCAAAACGGGCCTCATGCCCACTCCTTTACAGAGGTAGAATGAAGAATCAATCTTCTCAAATCATCATCATTATTATTCTTTCAATACAAGAGAGAGGTCCTTATATTGGGACCAATTACTTAGAAAGTAAGTAAAGAAAACATGAAAAATATGAGGTGCCTCAATCCTTCCTAGTTTGTTGATTGAAAACATGGAAGGTGTTATACAATTCCCAAAGAAGCTCAAGAAAAATAAGGAAAGAAGGGGGGGACCAAGGGGGGACCATGTGGGGTGCCAAACACCTGCTCTCTTGGGCTTGGGGTGGACCACATCTTTTCTTAGTTGCTTGGCATGAATCAAGGGATTCATGTTTATCCACTAGACCTTCTTTCTTTGCTTCAAGGGGGCTTGAAGTGAGGTCTAGTGGCTCTCCTCTTTCACTTGATCAACCAAAAAAACTGATGGATGCTCTCGGGTCCCCATCATCAGCTCCCAACCAAGGTCGTGCTCATAAGGCAAGCCCTCCGTTTGAGGTCAGCTCCCGGTCGGGGTCATGCTCATGCTTGCCAAAGGTGAGCCCTTTATCTGATGTCAGCTCCTAGCTAGGGTCATGCTCATAAGGCGAGACCACCGTTTGAGGTTAATTCCCGATCGGGGTCATGCTCATGCTTGCCAAAGACGAGCTCTCCATCCGAGGTCAGCTCCCAGCCGGGGTCATGCTCATAATGCGAGCCCTCTATCTAAGGTTAGCTCCCAACCAAGGTCATGTTCATGCTTACCAAAGGTGAGCCCACCATCCGAGGTCAGATCCCAACCAGGGTTGTGCTCAAAAGGCAAGCCCTTCGTCTGAGGTCAGCTCCTAGTCAGGGTTATGTACATGCTTTCCAAAGCTGAGCCCACCATCCGAGGTCAGCTCCCAGCCAGGATGTTGCTCATGAGACGAGCCCTACATCCAAGGTCAGCTCCTAGCCAGGGTCATGCTCATAAGGCGAGCCCTCTGTCTGAGGTCAGCTCCCGACTGGGGTTATGCTCGTGCTTTCTAAGGGTGAGCCCTTCATCCGAGGTCAGCTCCCAGCTAGAGTCGTGCCCATATGGCGAGCCCTCTATTTGAGGTCAGCTCCCGGCTGGGGTCGTGCTCATGCTTTCCAAGGGCGAGCCCTCCATTCAAGGTCAGCTCCCAGCAAGGGTCATGCCATCTAAGGTCAGCTCCCGGTCAGGGTCGTGCTCATATTTTTTGAAGGCGGCCCCCGCATCTAGGATCGAGTGCCCAGTCGAGGTCGTGCTCATGCTTTCCAAAGGTGGCCCCCACATCCGTGGTCGAGTTCCCAGCCAAGATCATGCTCCCACTTCTAGAGTCAAGCTCCCAAGATTGAGCTCTCCCCCACCTCCTACCGAGATCAGAGTTCTCACCAGCAGCAAAAAGAGAGAAAATTAGCAGAGGTATAGACTGTGACATGGAAGCTCCCAGCTACCTGTAACTTCTTGGATGTAGCGGACGCCCTGCCAAAAATTCTAACTCTGCAATGCACCACCCACACATTCTGCGCAATGCATGCTATACCAGGCTCCACACCCTGTAGTGCACCGCCATGTCAACAACCATGCAACCGAAGGCTCTGACCCTCGCAACACAAAACCTGACCTCCTCCAAGAGTAATATTCCATTAAGGCTACAGGCCCTGCGACACTCCGATTGTCCCTCCTGGAATAGAAATGCTCCATCATGGCTCGGGGCTCAGCGACATGGCACCTGCCCCTCCCACGAGAAATTGCACCACCATAGGGACAAGATCTGTACTGCGCCGGCGATCACCCCCTAATAGAAGGATCTCCTCCAGAGGACCGGTCCGATAGGGGGAAGGCTATAGATAAACAAAAATCCCTCCAAAAAGGGATACCAGGAAAGGGACATCTCAATGAAGCCCTAGGCTTGGTCTGGGCTACTCCTACTCATACAAAAATAAAAGAAAGGACTCCCAAGAGGGGAGGAGGTGATCGGTAAGACTTAGAGAGCAAACGGTTAAGGAACCAGCCAAGTGAACCTCCCAGCCCTTTGATCTCCACTCGACCCTGTCCTTCCATTTCAATTCCATCTTTCATCCTCTACACGGAGAGTCTCCAAGCTCTTTGCCATAGAGATTATATTCCCCTTGATCATCCCAACTGACTTGATCATTGAAGTGTCACCACTGGAATCCCTGGCTCGAGTCTCCTCTTTTTTGTAGGCCATGCCAAAAGAGGATCGAGCATCCAACTGGAGCTTGGTGAGTCCATTCCACATCAGAGCTATAGGCCACAGTGATCTTGGCGGCAACAATTTCAACAATGCGATCAAATCTTTGATTTCATCAAGAATAAGGAAAAAGCCTTATGTCAACAAGAAGGTCATGGGAGTGCTGTTATGTCTCCTGTATTATATGTGAATGATATCCTCTATATTGGGAATGAAATTTCCATGCTGACCTCGGTCAAAATCTGGTTATCCGAAGAGTTCTCATGAAAGTTTTAGGAAATGTACCTAAAACTAATTGTTTAAGTTGTAGATGGTTGAGCTTGTTGTAATTTATACGAGTCATTAATGAATAAAAATTACTTTTGGTAGTTCATCAAATCTTGTGCATCTTGCTCATATGAACTCTTTGTGATAAAATCTTTAAAACTACTTCTATTCTATAAAGAAGGATTTATCATGTAATTTTTGTTGACCCTTGGAATGATTTTGATGATTACAAAATATTGGAGCATGTATGCTTCACTAATTCTTTCAATTACTTAAAAAGTCTTGCAGGAAAATGTTTATCTTTACATTAGTTGGTTTTCTATCTAGTAAAAGGTATTCCAACATTGTATGAACTCTTGTATACTTCAAGTTGTAAAGCCCTAATCTTTCATATTTGTAATATTGTAAAAGGGCTATAAAAATTATAAAAATGAGAGTAAGTTAGTTCTTGTTGGAATCTTGAATTGAAGAAGTTTGGTGAAGTTTTGAATCATAAGAAGAATTTTTGCAAGAGCCGACTCATGGATCAAGAGCCGACTCATATTCTGGCACGGCACAAAAAATTTCAGAGTTTCAAAACCTCTAGCCAACTCAAGCATCAGAGCCGACTCATCCAAAAATTGTTTTGTTGGTGACTATGACTTCAAACCGACTCAACCCAGAAAAGCTGACTCATGCAGAATTTGATTTTTCATTGATTGAGAGTTTGATCCGACTCAACCCAGAGTAACCAACTTGCATAGAACTTTTATTTGGGTTATTTGAGACTTCGAGCCGACTCATAGACCTTGAGTCGACTCAAGTGATGGATTTTTGCAGTCTAACAGCTAGTTGTAGAACTTCATTTTTGAATTCCAAAAACCCTCCAACAGCTCTATTTCAGTTCCCTAGGCCCTACAATGGCTATTTCTGATGAAATACTATAAAAAGGAGTATTTATGAAGGATTAAATAATTTTTGAAAGATTATTCATTGATTATTCTTCGGAAGTTGAAACGTTTTCAAATCTTTCACCAACCCACTTCAAGAGCATTCAAGAAAGGATTCAAAGATTCACCAACTATTCTTCATCATTGAATCCAACCTTTTGAAGAACAAAAGAAGCAGCTTGAAGAACATTAAAAAGCATTCAAAGCTAGGCTTCACTTTAATCTTCATCGGCAACACTCAAACAAGTTTAGATTGTTGTATAGTTGCTTTAAATTTTTGATAAATCTTGTTTTATCTTTAAGAATAGCAAATGGGGCTATGTCTTAAGAGAGTGGTAAAGGTTTTTAGTTGAGCCCTTTAAAAATCTAAGTTGGGTTCTTGGTGATCCCGGTATAAAACAAAGATTGGGTTTTCTTTGGTGAGTTCGGTTCTAAAAACCAAAGGGTTCTAGATTCTTGGTTAGCCTATGTTAAAACTAAGTGTGGGTTTTCTTTGATGATCCCAGTAAAGCCAAAGTATATAGGTTTGGATTGTGAGCCTCTTAAAACAATCCGACTGTATTCCGGTTAGGGGATATAGTAGAATTCTCAAGTGGTGCTTGGGTAGTGGACGTAGGAGCGGGTTACTCTGAACCACTCTAAATCTTCTGTGTTTGTGATTATCTTGATTATGCTTAATTATTTACTTCCACATTGTATATTTCACCACAATACTAAAAGGATTTTAAATTGCACATACTTACTAAAGTTTTTATAATCACAATTCACCCCCCTCTTGGAAAGCCACCTGGGTAACAAGTGGTATCAGAGTGGAGTCTCTGAAAATTACTTAGAGTAAAGATTGATGGCACATCCCATTAGCACTTCTTTGACCGAAGGCCAATCCACAAATCGACCTCCACTTTTTACTGGAACCAATTATACATATTAGAAGGCTATGATGAAAATATACATTCAAGCCATAGACTTTCATTTGTCGAAAATAATTTCGAAAGGACCTCGCACACCCATTATTAGAATTAATGATGTTGAGGTTCCCAAATCGAAAGAGAAATGGGACGAAAATGATATGAGATTAGCTGAGCTTAATGCCAAAGCTATGAATTTACTTTATTACACTTTGGACCCAAATGAGTTTAACAAAATTTTTACTTGCAATTCTGCTAAAGAAATTTGGGATAAGCTTGAGATCACACACGAAGGCACATCACAAGTTAAAACTTCAAAAATCAATCTTCTTGTGCACAATTATGAGTTGTTCAAAATGGGTCCTAGTGAAACTATATCCACCATGTATATACATTTTACTGATATCATAAATGGTCTTAAAAGTCTTGGTAGGACTTATACTAATACTGATCTAGTCCAAAAGGTTTTGAGATCTTTGTCAGATAAATGGGAAGCAAAAGTTATAGTAATACAAGAGGCAAAAGACTTGAACACCCTGCCGTTGGATGAACTGCTGGGATCACTAATTACTCATGAACTAGCAATGCAATGAAGAATAGATGAAGATTCAAAAAGGAAAAAGGCTATAGCATTTAAGGCTACTAAAGAGGACAAAGATGAAGATTCAGATACATCTGATGATGATGATCTGGAAAATGATGAAATTGCCCTAGTAATGAAAAAATTCAAAAGGTTTATGAGTAGAAGAAGAACAAACAGATTGAGAAAAAATTTAGAAAAGGAGAATTTAGAAAAGAAAGAGAAAAAATAAAAAAAAGGATAAGGACAAGGATCAAACCCCTATTTGCTATGAATGTAAGAAACCTGGATACATACGTCCTGATTGTCTAGAGATTAAGAAAAAGATGATCAGAAGAGAGAAAATGAAGGCAATGCTTGTGGCATGGAGCGATAGTGATGAATCTACATCAACCGGAGAAGATGAAGATACAACAAAAATTGCTCAAATCTGCCTTATGGGTCTGGAAAATGAGGTAACAACTTTAGAACCTAACTTAGAATTTACATATGATGAGCTTCATAATGCTTTTTGTAAATTATTTGTAGAGTACAAAAAGGCTGGTTTGAAAATAAAAAATTTGAAAATTAATTGTGATTCATTTGAAAAAGATAAAAATGAAACTATTGGAAGAAATAAGATCTTACAAAGCGAATTAAGTTTGATTTGTGAAAGACTTAAAATAACTCAACTTGAAAAGGAAGAACTTCATGAAAAGAACAAAGTTTTGCAAAATGAAAATACTGATTTGAAAAAGGAAGTTCAAAAGCTTAAACCTTTGATTGAAAAATTAACCTTAAGTTCTAACAAACTTGAACTGATTTTGAAAGATCAAAAAGATACAAATAACAAATTTGGAATTGGCTATAAAAGTTTCAAATAAATTTTCTGCATCCACATCTTATGCAGCAATATAGACCTAAATTTGCATCATCATATACTTTTTACTCAAAGCCAAAAACTATATGCTTTGCTTGAAATACTGTTGGTCATAAAGCATTTGAGTGTCATTTGAAATATAATGGCAAAAAGAAAATTAAGAAAATTTGGGTTCCAAAAGGAACCAATCCTACTAACTTACAAGGATCCAAGAAAGCTTGGGTACCTAACTTGTTGTTGTGATACTACTTTTGTCGTGCCGAGGTACTTTTGTATTGTATCACTCTTGTACTAACACTTTTCATATATATACATATCTCTTTTTAAGATACATCCGATACATGTTATGAATGTTCTCCTTTTTACATATTTTTGTTGATGACAAAAAGGAGAAGGGAGAAAGCATGAAAATATGAATGAAATATGAAAATGTGAATGAATGAAATATGAAAATGTGAATGAATGCATCAAAATATGAATGAAATATGAAAATGTGAATGAATGAAATATGAAAATGTAAATGAATGCATGAAAATATGAATGAAATATGAAAATGTGAATGAATGTGCATAAAAGTGTGAATATGAAAGTAAACATGAAGAAACTATTACTACATTAGTAAGGAGGATCTTGTGTTAAGTTTTCATTGAAACTTACTTCAAATACAAGTTAATTTTGTGAAGTTTCGATAATTAGTACTTAGATGATACATTATGATACATTGTGTTGATACTTAATACACATATGATACATTGTGTCGATACTCTTCAGTTTAACAATTTGATACTCAATTTGGTTTGATACACATTATGTCTAATATTCTTCGATACATAGTAAACATAAAGTGTTTTTAAATCCTGTTCATGTCCAGTGTTTTGTCATCATCAAAAAGGGAAAGATTGTTGACCCCTGGAATGATTTTGATGATCATAAAATATTGGAGCATGTATATGTTACTAATTCTTTCAATTACTTGAGATGTTTTTGCAGGAAATTAGTTATCTTTAGTTTAATTGGTTTTCAAATTGGTTGAAAGGTAATTCAATATTGTATAGACTCTTATGTACTTTAAAATTGTAAAAGCCCTAATTTTTTAACTATGTAATCTTGTAAAAGGGCTGTAAAGTTGTAAAAATAAGAGAGAGTAGATTAGCTCTTGTAAGATTCAAATGTTGAAGAATTTTGGAGAAGTTTAAAGCATTAAATGAAGTTTTGGCAAGAGCCGACTCCTTATGGCATGGCACAAAAAGATTTTAGAGTTTCAGTATCTCGAGCCGACTCAAGCCCCAAGAGCCGACTCGTCCAGAGTTATGTTTGTTGGTGACTGTGACATCGAGCCGACTCTGCCTTGAAGAGCTGACTCAAGGAAAATGTTGTTTTGTATTGGTTGAAGGTTCGAGCCGACTCCAGCTTGAAGAGCCAACTCGCACAAAATCTTTTTTAGGCTGTCTGAGACTTCGAGTTGACTCGTGGACCTCGAGCCGACTAGAGTGACTATTTTCTGCACTCTAATGGCTAGTTGCTGAAAGTGATTTTTGAACTTCAAAAGGTCTCCAACAGCTCTTTCATGATTTTCTAGGCCCTACAATGGCTATATCTCATGGAAAACTCTAAAGGGGAGTATTTTTGATGGATTAAATGATTTTTCAAAAGGGATTTTTCATTGACTTATCCTGGGAATTTGAAAAGCTTTCAAGTCTTTCACCAACCCACTTCGAGAGCATTCAAGATAGGATTCAAAGCTCTACCAACTTCTCTTCATCATTGAATATGCTCATAGAAAAAGCAAAGAAGCATCTTGAAGAGCATTAAAAGAGCATTCAATGCTAAGCTTCATCTTGATCTTCATCGGCAACATTTAAACAAACTCAATTTGTTGTATAATTGCTTATAATTTTTCTCATATCTTTGTTTTCTCTCTAAGAACAGCAAGGGGTTGTGTCTTAAGAGAGGGTTAAAGGTTTTTAGGTGAACCATATAAAAATCTAAATTGGGTTCTTGGTGATCCCAGTATAAAACAAAGTGTTAGGGTTTTTTTGATAATCCTGTTTAAAACCAAAGGGAGTTGGGTTTTCTTTGGTGATCCCGGTAAAACCAAAGTGCATAGGTTTGGATTGTGAGCCTGGTAAAACAATCTGACTGTATTCCGGTTGGGGGATATAGTGGAAATCCCAAGTGGTTCTTGGGTTGTGGATGTAGGAGCCGGTTGCTCCGAACCACTCTAAATTTCCTTGTATTTGTGCTTGTGCTTATTTTACATTATTGCATTTACTTAATTACTTCCGCATTGCATGTTGCACCACAACAGCAAAAGGATTTCAAATTGCACATACTTGCCAAAAGTTTTTATAATTTCAATTTACCCCCCTCTTGGGAAGCCACCTAGGCAACAAGTGGTTTCAGAGCAGAGTCTCTGAAAATTAATTAGAGTAAAGATAGATGGCACATCCCATGAGCACTTCTTTAGCTGAAGGCCAATCCACAAATCGACCTCCACTTTTCATCGAAACCAATTATACATATTAGAAGGCGAGGATGAAAATATACATTCAAGCCATAGATTTTCATTTATGGAAAATTATTTTGAAAGGACCTCACACATCTACTATTAGAATCAATGATATTGAGATTTTTAAATTGGAAGAGGAATGGAACGAAAATGATATGAAATTAGCAGAGCTGAATGCCAAAGCTATGAATTTGCTATATTGTGCTTTGGACCCAAATGAGTTTAACAGAATTTTGACTTATAATTATGCTAAAGAAATTTGGGATAAGCTAGAGATTTCACATGAAGGCACATCACAAGTTAAAACTTCAAAAATCAATCTTCTTGTGCACAACTATGAATTATTTAAGATGAATCCTAGTGAAACTATATCTGCTATGTATACATGCTTTACTGATATTATCAATGATCTTAAAAGTCTTGGTAGGACTTACACTAATGCTGATGTTGTTCAAAAAGTTTTGAGATCCTTGCCAGAAAAATTTGAAGCTAAAGTGATAGCGATTCAAGAGGCAAAGGACCTGAATTATACAATATGCAATGCAACAAAGAACTGATGAGGATTCCAAAAGAAAAAAAAACTATAGCATTTAAAGCTACTGAAGAAGACAAGAATGAAGATTCAGATTCATCTGATGATGATAATCTTGAAAATGATGAGATAGCCCAAGTAATGAGAAAATTTAAAAGATTTATGGGTAGAAGAAGAACCAATAGATTGAGGAAGTAATTTAGAAAAGGAGAGTTTGGAAGAGAGAAAAAAGGACAAAGAAAAAGAGGACAAAGACAAAGATCAAATCCCAATCTACTATGGATGCAAGAAACCTGGACATATATGTCCTGACTGTCCAGAAGCCAAGAAAAAGATGATTAACAGAAAGAAGAAGGCAATGCTTGTAGCATGGAGTGATAGCGACGAATCTATATCTACTGAAGAGGATGAAGAAACAACAAAAACTACTCAGATCTGTCTTATGGGTTTGGAGGACGAGGTAACTACTTCTAAACATAATTTAGAATTTACATATGATGAGCTGCATAATGCTTTCTGTGAATTGTTAGTAGAATATAAAAAAGCTGGTTTGAAAATGAAAACTTTGAAAAACCATTGTGACATAATTAAAAAAGATAAAAAAGAATTTGGTGAAAGAAATAAGGTTTTGCAAAGGAAATTAAGTCTAATTTGTGAAAGACCTAAAATCACTCAATTAGAAAAAGAAGAGCTTCTTGAGAAAAATAAAAGTTTGCAAAATGAAAATGATGATTTGAAAAAGGAAGTTCAAAAGCTTAAGCCTTTGGTTGAAAAATTAACCTTGAGTTCCAATAAGCTTGAACTAATTTTGAAAGATCAAAGAGAGACAAATAACAAATTTGGAATTGGTTACAAAGGGACAACATCAAATAAATTTTCTGCATCTACATCATATGCTCCTAAATTTATTACTTCAAAATAGTATAGACCTAAATTTGCATCATCGTATACTTTTTATTGAAAGCCAAGAATTGTATGCTATGCTTGCAATAATATTGATCACAAGGCATTTGAGTGTCATTTGAAACATAATGGCAAGAAGAAAACCAAAAAAAATTGGGTTCCAAAAGAAACCATTTCTACTAACTTGCAAGGACCCAAGAAAGCTTGGGAACCTAAATCTATTACCTGATTATTTTGCAGGGATGTCTTGCAGCCACAAATATAAAGAAAAGATGGTACCTTGATAGTGGCTAATCAAGATACATGATGGGTGATATTGATCAATTCTTCATCCTAGACCAAAAAGATGGTGGAATGATAACCTTTGGGGATAATCACAAAGGAAGGATAATCGATATTAGTAAAATCAAAATTACTCTTACATTTATTGAAAATATATTACTTGTAGAAAATTTAAAGCATAATCTTTTGAGTATTAGTCAACTTTGTGATATTGGTTTTAATATTTTTTTCAAGTCCTCAATGTGTATAATAGTTGATCCACTTGACTCTAGTACAAAGTTCATTGGACATAGACTTGGTAATATTTATGTAGTAGATCTTAATGATCTGGCTATGTCAAGCAACACAAGTCTTGTAGCAATGAATGACAAGAGCAAGGAATCAAGTTTACTATGGCATAGGCAACTTGGACATGCTAGTATGGACATCATTTCAAAACTTATTTCAAAAGATTTAGTTAACGGTTTGCCAAAACTCAAAGTAAATTTTGATTATGTTTGCGATGCTTATCAATTAGGAAAGCAAGTGAGGGAGAGTTTTAAATCCAAAAATATTGTTTCTACTACTAGACCCTTAGAGCTACTTCACATGGACCTATTTGGACCTACTTGGATAACAAGCCTAGGTAGTATGAAATATGGTCTTGTAATTGTAGATGATTCTTCAAGATACACATGGGTTTTGTTCATTGCACATAAAGATGAAACTTTCAAAGTATTCAAAAAGTTCTATAAAAGAGTTTTAAATTTGAAAAATCTCTGTTATTTATATTCTAAGTGATCATGGCACTGAAATTAAAAATCAACATTTTGATCATTTTTGCACAAAGTACGGTATTGATCACAACTTCTCAACTCCTAGAACACCATAGCAAAATGGTGTTGTAGAAAGAAAGAATCGTACTTTGGAAGAGATGTCCAGAACAATGCTTTGTGAAGAAAATCTTCCAAAATACTTTTGGGCAGAAGCTATAAATACCACTTGCTATATTTTGAACAGAGTTTTAATTAGACCTATCATTAAAAAAACCCCCTATGAACTGTGGAATAATAGAAAGCCTAATATTAATTACTTTCATGTTTTTGGTTGTAATTATTTTGTTCTTAATAATGGTAAATATAATCTTGGTAAATTTGATGCAAAATTCGATGAGGCTATTTTTCTTGGATATTCTTTAAATAGTAAAGCCTATCGAGTTTTCAACAAAAGAACTTTGACTGTGGAAGAATCAATATATGTTGTTTTCAATGAATCTGATATTACATCTTCTAGAAAAGAAGATCGTACCGATGATGATACAGGTACACTAGAACATGGACTGAAGGATTTGACTCTCAAAGATAAACAAACAAGTGAACAACGTAAAGAAGAGGTAATCATGAATCATGATGATATACTTAAAGAATGGATGAATGTACACTCACATCCCAAAAAACTAATTATAGGAGACCCATCTCAAGGTGTTAGAATTAGAGCTGCACATAGAGATGCATATGACTTGATTGCTTTTGTTTCTCATGTAGAACCACACACTATAGAAGAAGCTGAAACTGATCCTAATTGGATGTTAGCCATGCATGATGAGTTAAACCAATTTATGAGAAATAATATTTGGACTCTAATAGCAAGACCTAATGATTACCTTGTTATAGGAACTAGATGGGTTTATAGAAATAAACTTGATGAGCAAGGTAATGTAATTAGGAATAAGGTTAGATTGGTAGAACATGGTTATAATCAAGAAGAGGGAATAGATTTTGTGAGACCTATGCACCAGTAGCTAGGTTAGAGGCTATTAGATTACTATTAGCATATGCATGCTTTATGAATTTCAAAATATTTCAAATGGATGTAAAGAGTACATTTTTAAATAGTTTCTATCTGGAGAAGTTTTTGTCAAACAACCACCAGGTTTTATCGATCACACATTTCCAAATAATGTTTACAAATTGAATAAAGCTTTGTATGGTCTTAAATAGGCACCTAGAGCCTAGTATGATAGACTAAGTAAGTTTTTAATTAGCAATGATTTTGTAAGAGGCAGTGTTGATACTACACTATTTATTCAAAAAAAAGATAATGATATTTTAGTCGTTCAAATTTATGTTAATGATATTATATTTGGATCTACCGATGAATCTTTGTGTCAAGACTTTGCTAAGTTAATGCTGGGTGAATTCGAAATGAGCTTGATGGGTGAGATGAGTTACTTCCTTGGGCTTCAGATCAAACAATCTAAGGAAGGTATCCTGATCAACCAGGCCAAATATATCAAAGAGATTATCAAAAAGTTTGGCATGGAATCAAGCAAAGAAATTGGAACACCCATGAATCCTACATGTAGACTTGATAAAGATAAAACTAGCACAAATGTTGATCAAAAGCTATATAGAGGTATGATCGGTTCTTTACTTTATTTAACAGCCAGTAGACCTGATATTTTATTTAGTATTTGTATGTGTGCACGTTTTCAATCTAATCCAAAAGAGTCACACATCATAGCTATTTGATGGGGACATCACCAGCATGGATCCTGGAGCAAACACAAATCCTAAAGTTGCACGAATCTTGAAGTAGCATGAATTTCAGAGCAGCATGAATCATGATGCAATATAAATTTCGATGCAAATAAATTTAGATTTGAAGATCATTTCATCCTCCACATAAGAATGTCCCCACATGAATGCCAAGTGGCGCCCAACACATGATGACACATAAGTGCCCACATGAATGCCAAGTGGCACCCAACACATGATGACATAAGAATGCCCACATGAATGCCAAGTGGTGCCCATGCATGTAGATTTTCAGATTTTGACACTTGGCAACCACAAGGAGACACTTGGCACCCATGCATTTTACCATCTCTTTTCATGAAACTTGAAATTCAAATTTGTAGCTACCTTCCCCCTCTTTCCATATAAAATTTGAATTTCAAATGGAGCTTAGAAGGCTATAAATAGGCCCCTAATCTCTTTGTAAAATGATGCTATTGATGAATGAAAGTCTTTTTTTGAGAAGAGTGACTCTTCTTTTGCTCCGTGAGGAGGGGTGTGAGGCCCAACCCCAGGATATGATATGAGATCATGTCTAGTTATCCCCTTCCTTGATTCCATCTTCCTTACCACCCTCATGTCCTTTGAGATTCACCCTAACAGCTCCATTAGTGAGATGGGTGAGTCATCCTTGAGGTGAGAGATCTCTCCATGGGTATGAGTCCCAAAGTCCATGAGAGTCCAAATTTCTATCTTTCATCCCCATTATTTCCTTCACCACTCCCTTACAAAAAATACAAAAAAAAAGTAGCCTAATCTAGGTGACTTCTAGGCTCACCCACGATCCTACCCCCATCTGTCCCCTATCAATTTGGTATTAGAGCCCAAGTTGATTAGGGTATTCTATATCTTTCCCTCTTTTCTCTCTCCTCCACTTATTCTCCTTATTCCCATTATTCCTACTATCCTGACCTTATTCCTCCTCTATTCTTGGTTTATTCCGGTCATCCTCTTCCTAAACCTATTCAAATTCAAAGCCCAGAACACTCGATCCACCACCCATAGCCTGCCACCAAGCTCCCTCCCCCGTCACTGCCACTCTCCGGCCTGAATCTCACCAAAGAGCCCATCGGCAAGATCTCTTGCTTCTCCGGCACGTCTGACCCCATCTTCGACCACCACACCTGCGGCAAAGTCTAGGCCCAACACTCCTCTGCTGTCGCCATCCTCCTTGCCCCCTGCGGCCATCGATGACATCGACTACTCTGAAGCTCAGCCACATCGTGCATGTGGAGATTGACCTCATAGATTGACCTCATCGATGACCTGAAGAAATTCATCACAGAGTTGGGAGTAGTTCCTGAGATTGAGAACCCGGTGCCACTCTATTGTGATAACACTGGAGCAGTTGCTCAAGCTAAGGAACCGAGAGCCCATCACAAGTCCAAGCACATTCTGAGACGCTTCCATCTTGTCCGAGAGATAATCGAAAGACAAGAAGTCTGCATCAATAGAGTGGATACAAAGAACAACATAGCAGACCCGTTCACTAAGGCTCTACCACAGCGGGATTTTGATCGCCACCTCGATTGTATGGGGTTAAAGAATAAGTGCGATTGGCTTTAGTGCAAGTGGGAGATTGAAAGGATTATGCCCTATAAGCCAATATCTGTATCTCCCAGACCATTGTAAATTGACAAATTAATAAAGGCAATAATTTTTCATCATTCGCTGTGTCATTATATGATGAACCCCATAGATTAGGGCTATGGTTGTAGGGCTATGATGAGATCATACCAGTGAGATCTAAAGGCCTTAAAACCCTAATCTAGAATATTCCTAGTCATAGGAACCCTGAGTTGGGGATCAGGGTTTCCGGTAAGACTGGCACATCCTATGTATGCTGAAAAGGGTGACTGCTCTCACAGTCACTTGTGTAGGACACTAATACAAGGATGTGGGTGCTCATTAGCGAATGAGTTCACTGAATAGATCCAGTTTGAGAACATCTAATGGAGCCTTAGCTACTTGTCAATAGATATTTCTCATAGTGGGAGTTGTACAAGTAGTCCTATGACCTGAGACTGCCATAATACCTTATGTACATGAACCCATGCTTTGGTTCAATCTCATTCATGACACTGGGTCATGCACAAGGTTGACGCTGGGTGTGGTGAATTGTATATGAAGGAAATGAGTAGGTCAACAAGGAATTGATCACTCCTAGTAGGAGGAGATTGCATCTAGCCAAATTAGGTCAGATGATGATTCAGGAAATCTTTGATCAAAGTACAGATATTAGAAATGATTTCTAATATCGAATTAATTGAATCATTAGTGTATGACTGAGCTGGGAATGAGTATAAACTGGATTTGACATGATTCCATATCCATAATTATATTCGGGATGCAAGATGATTGAAGGATCGAATTGTACGGGAACTTTCCACTGAAGGGTAGTTTTGGAATTACACCAGAATTTCCATATCTTCCGGGTAGACATGACACGTTGCTAGACGTCAATCTTGTCTTGTGGGTTGATCAAATTAAATGGTTTAATTGGATCACTAATTAGGAGGAGTCCTAATTGACTGACTCGAGTTAGCTCGATTTGACCTAAATCGATTAGAATGAGTTCTGATTAGATTAGGTCAACTTGCACTCGGACCCACTGCTGGCTAAGTATGGAACCCAATGGGTCACACACTTAGGACAGATAATCAAGGTTTTAATTTGGAATTAAATCTCGTTTGCAGATGAACACACTAGCATGTGTTGCAAACCATGGCTTCTACTTGAATCGGATTCGAGTTAGGGTTCCGATTTGGTCTTTTTTAGATCCAAATTCATTCCGGTTTGAATCTAATTGAAGATTCAACACATTGGGCAAATAATAGGCTAGCAATTGGGCTAACCTAAGAGGCTAAACCCCTTTCCCACATCGCCTAAGTCCCTCCCCTTTTTTTTTCCACGCGCGCGCGCAAGGAGAAGAGTCCACGCGCGCGTGGACTCTTTCCAAGTCGCGTCTTTGCATGAAAAGAAAGAAAAAAGGGCCGGTGTTTTTTTGAAGAGGCGTGGAAGAGAGTCCACCTAGGCGTGGACTCTCCAAAAAGGGGAAAATACCGTGAAAAGAAAAGGAAAAACACCGAAGGGGCGCGACTCTTCTTTCTGCGCGCGCCCTTCTGTGTTTTTCGCGATCCTTCTTCGCATCTTCCCATCCCAAAGGCCGTGAGATTAATCCCAAGGGCCGTGAGATAAAGAGAGAAGATGTGAGAAGGGAGAGAGGGACGTGAGAGGATGATTAAAAGGTGAGAAGGTGCCTCTCTGTCGCCTATTTAAGGAGAAGACTTCACCATGAAAATTTATTCCAGATTTTCTACGGCGAAGCCTTACTTCTTTTTCCCTCTCCCTCTCCAGAAGACTGTTTCCCCCTCCTCTCTTTCCTCTTTGATTCCTTTACAGAGCCTAGGCTCTGTCGAATCTTAGAACGGAAGGAGAGTCAGAGAGAGAAACTCTCCGACGGTAAAGGAAGAAGGCGCCCCTCCTTCCTTTCTTTCTTACATTAAGACAATCTTGTCTTAATTCTCTTCTCCCTCCAAGACAAGCCTTGTCTCATTTTAGGACAAGGGCTTATTCTTAAGACAAGAGTGTCTTAAGGGGCCAAAGTTGCTAGAAGACGAGGAGAAGGGTAAGAGAGAAGGTTTAGTCCCAGTTTGGCTAGAGGAGTCCTAGCCAATAGCCCATATATCAAGTTCTTAGGGTAGAGCTTGATTGGAAGGAACCCAATTAAGGAGTCAGTGTCTTGATCATCTGCCCGTGTGGATCACCATTGGAGGGCGGACAAGTGGACGCCTGGTGTGTTCAAAAGGTTACTCAATTTGGAGATTATTTCTACATCAGACTGGAAATAGCAATCTGAGGTTAGTATCTAAACTATGTTTAAATTTGGACATGCATGTAGTTACAGTTTTAATTGCTAATAAGGAGATTTTGGGATTAGGGTTCGGACCTGATTTCATAAAATTTTGAAATCCACGCTTCCGCACTGGTTCCCGAACCCAACAGTGGTATTAGAGCCTCCTTATTAGGATTAAAACTTATGCAGTTCAATTCATGATGTAGTATCATGTTAAAGTTTTTATATTGATGCATAATGCATGTCTTTGATTGAACATGAGTTTGATGATTGCCACCAGTTAGGGTTTTCCACTGAAACCCTAATTGTCTTAGAGATATGATTAGCCCTGGAGCCATCATACTGAAATAAGGTTGCCCTGGCATAATGGTGTATCCATTATGTGGTAAATGGTTGTCCTAGTATGATGGCACACATTTCACATATTTGCTTAGTTTAAAGCATGTATTAATATATGTGATAGCTTTTAATTGAATGTGCTGGCATTGCATGAAACCCTCTTAAAATTATATTAAGTGGTAGTATAGTTAACCGATAAGCATTATTAGTCATGATGGATAATTAGTCATTTCGGTGTCTAGAAAGGTGGTTCTGGGAAGGTAAAGGGAATCGTGGTTTTTAATTGGTTCCGTTGACTGACCTGGCCAATTTTAAATTGGTGTCTAGGAAAGCAACGGGGGGACCCCCACATCTCTTCCACTAGCCTGGCTGATCTGATTGATTTAATTCTTGACTAACATGCTTGGTGTTAAAATACTATTATTGGCCTTCCTTCATGATAGGTCATTATCGTGTTACGATCTATACTAGGTTTGTTGTGTACACACAAGACCTAATATGGTGACTAACACAATTTTTGGCCTAATACAATTATTTGTTTATGGCATGATTTAAAGTAATATTTTGTTGTGTACACACAAGGGTATTACTATTAAAGTCATGACTATATGGCTATGAAGGGTCTTACTTAACTAAAATATTATAGTTTGTTGTGTATACACAAGGCTATTAATATTTTAGAGGCCGAGATAAGTTGAGAATTGTACGGGTTACAATTGGAAAGAGTTTTCCTACCTATGAACTTATATAAGATTTGTTGTGTACACACAAGGTCTTTTATAAGGGATTGGGATCTCAACCCCACTAAGAAAGACCAATTAAGGTTTTCTCGATCATCGTATAGAGGGTTATGATGCTCGATAAAATAGTGGGAGACATAATTAAATTAAAGTCCTAATTTAATTATGTGTTGTCATTTCATGGTTGTTTGCTTATGTATTGTTCTTTGTTTAAATGTAGATAAATGGCCTCTTCACTCTCACTCCGTAGTATTTTAGATGCCAACAAATTGACTGGGCCTAATTATGTTGATTGGCTGAGAAATTTAAAAATAGTACTCAGTCAAGAAAGAATTTCCTATATTCTTGATACCCCAATTTTGGAACCACCAAGGGAAGATGCCTCGCAAGAGGAGAAGACCACATATAATATGTGGCAAAATGACTCACTTACTGTCAAGTGCGTTATGCTTGCCTCTATGACCAATGAGTTGCAGAGGCAGCATGATAGCATGGATACTAACTCCATACTGCTCAATTTAAAAGAGCTTTATGGAGAACACAGTAGAACTGCTAGATATGAAATATCTAAGCAGTTGTTCCGTGCAAGGATGACAGAAGGTACATCAGTACAAGACCATGTATTAAAGGTAATTGATCTAATCACTCGATTAGGTCAATTAGGTTTTGTAATGGATGGGGAGTTGAATCAAGACTTGATCTTGCAATCACTCCCAGAGTCATTTTCACAGTTTGTTCTTAATTACCATATGAACAAACTTAATTCTTCCTTGCCTGAGCTGTTGAATATGTTGAAGACAACAGAGAGCCATGTAAAGAAAAATAAGGCTCCAGTTCTTCTTGTGGATAAGAAGAAGACAGGCAAAAGGGGTTCCAGTAAGAGGATGAATCCCAAAGGGGGCATTAAGAAGAAGAAAGGAAAGAAGGCCTCCGGACAGATGACCTGCTTTCATTGTGGCAAGCCGGGTCATTGGAAAAGGAACTGCAAGGTTTACCTTGCAAGTGTGAAGCCTGGTGCATCAGAGGCACCAAAAGGTATGAAAGAAGTTCATACTATTTTGTCATTGGATTCTTCCATTTCAAATACTTGGGTGTTGGATACCGCCTGTGGTCATAACATCTGCAAATCATTGCAGGGACTTCAGGGGCTTAAAGTATTGAAGGAAGGTAACTTTGAGCTCTACGGTGCTGGAGGGGACCCCATCCAAGCAGAAGCTGTAGGGACTTATATTTTGAAGTTATCTTCAGGGAAGATCTTGGAGCTAAGGAATTGTTACTATATGCCAAAAATCATTAGAAATATCATATCTGTACCCTTGTTACTTAAACAAGGATATACTATGAATGTAATGAGCAGTGGCTGCTCAATTTCTTTATCTAATGAAATTATATGTTATGGCATATTCTGCAATGGTCTATTAACTCTTTCCATTAATGACAATATTTTTCATGTTTCTAACAAACGGAAAAGAGATGATGTTAACAATACCTTACTTTGGCATTGTCGACTTGGACATATTAGTGAGACTAGGATTAACAAGTTATACAAAGAAAATTTCTTTGATCCTTATGACTATGAGTCATTAGGAACTTGTGAATCATGTCTCATGGGTAAGATGACCAAGACTCCATTTAGTGGACATGGAGAAAGGACAAAAGAGTTATTAGGACTCATACACACAGATGTATGTGGGCCTATGACAACTCAAGCCTATGGCGGATACTCATACTTCATCACATTTACTGATGATTTTTCAAGGTATGGATTTGTGTATCTTATGAAACATAAGTCCGATGCTTTTGAAAAATTTTTAGAGTATCAAAGTATGGTAGAGAAACAGACAGGAAAAAGTATAAAGATCCTCCGATCAGATAGAGGAGGTGAGTACTTATCCACTGAGTTTCTTGATCACCTTAAAGATAAGGGGATCATCTCTGAATGGACTCCTCCTTACACACCACAATTAAATGGTGTTGCTGAAAGGAGGAATCGTACTTTATTGGATATGGTACGGTCCATGATGTGCTTCACGGAGTTACCTTTTTCTTTCTGGGGATATGCTTTGGAAACAGCAACTTATATCTTGAATAGAGTACCATCTAAAACTGTCTCTAGCACTCCATATGAATTATGGAGAGGTAAGAAGCCCAATCTTAAGTATATTAAGATATGGGGATGTCCAGCCTATGTAAAAAGAAATTTTGGACATAAACTAGATGCTAGAGCAGACAAATGTCTATTTATGGGATATCCTAGAGATAGTATAGGATATCTGTTCTACCACCCTACTGAACAAAAGGTTTTGGTCAATAGGCATGCCACTTTTATGGAAAAGGAATTCATCCTACAAAAGGGCACTGGTAGAAATATCGAACTTAATGAGATTCAACAAATAGACACTTCTCAGTCAAGTAACAACATAGTTAATATAGAACCTGAACACACTCCTATCCGTAGGTCTGATAGGGTGCGACAGGCACCTGAGAGGTATGGGTTCATAATTGAAAATAATGAAGCCCAAATCATTCAAAATGATGAGCCTCTAACCTATACGGAAGCAGTCATGAGTAGAGACTCAGACAGATGGCTTGAAGCCATGAGATCCGAGATGGACTCCATGTATGTCAACCAAGTATGGTCTTTGGTTGATGCACCAGAGGGTATTAACCCTATTGGGTGTAAATGGGTCTATAAAAGGAAGATTGGGGCAGATGGCCAAGTTGAAACTTATAAAGCCAGATTGGTGGCTAAGGGTTTCAGACAAAAGCAGGGAATAGATTATGATGAAACATTTTCCCCTGTTGCCATGCTCAAATCTATTCGGATTATGCTTGCTATAGCAGCATATCATGATTATGAGATCTGGCAAATGGATGTAAAAACTGCATTCCTCAATGGTTTCCTTGAGGAAGAGGTTTATATGTCACAGCCAGAAGGTTTTGTCTTGGAGACTAAACCTAATCAGGTATGTAGGCTAAAGAAATCCATTTATGGATTAAAGCAAGCATCCAGGAGTTGGAACATCCGATTTGATAAAACAGTCAAAGAATTTGATTTTTTCAAAAATGAGGATGAACCTTGTGTGTACAAGAAAACTAGTGGGAGTGCCATAGTTTTCTTAGTTCTATATGTTGATGATATACTTCTTATTGGGAATGATATCCCAATGCTATAATCAGTCAAAGTGTGGTTATCGAAACAGTTTTCCATGAAAGACTTGGGAGAAGCATCCTATATACTGGGTATAAAGATCTATAGAGAAAGATCAAGAAGGATGCTAGGCTTGTCCCAGTCTAGGTACATTGACCAGGTGCTAAAGAGATTTAGCATGGAGGAAAGTAAAAGAGGTTACTTACCTATTGGTCATGGCATACGTCTTTCTAAGAGGATGTCTCCTAAGACACCTGAAGAAAGAAATAGAATGAATTCTATACCTTATGCTTCGGCTATAGGGTCGATTATGTATGCTATGTTATGTACCAGGCCTGATGTGGCATATGCCTTGGGTGTAACCAGTAGATTTCAGGCTGATCCAGGAGAGGATCACTGGAAGGCTGTGAAAAATATTCTTAAGTACCTGAGAAGGACTAAGGATATTTTTCTTATATACGGAGGATCTGATCTTAAACTAGAAGCCTATTCAGACTCTAGTTTTCAATCAGACCCAGATGATAGTAAATCCATTTCAGGGTATGTCTTTACCTTGAATGGTGGAGCAGTAAGTTGGAAGAGCACTAAACAGCAGACTGTAGCTGACTCAACTACCGAGGCAGAGTACATAGCTGTCAGTGAAGCCGCCAAGGAAGCTGTCTGGATGAAGAAATTCATCACAGAGTTGGGAGTAGTTCCTGAGATTGAGAACCCGGTGCCACTCTATTATGATAACACTGAGCAGTTGCTCAAGCTAAGGAACCGAGAGCCCATCACAAGTCCAAGCACATTCTGAGACGCTTCCATCTTGTCCGAGAGATAATCGAAAGACAAGAAGTCTGCATCAATAGAGTGGATACAAAGAACAACATAGCAGACCCGTTCACTAAGGCTCTACCACAGCGGGATTTTGATCGCCACCTCGATTGTATGCGGTTAAAGAATAAGAGCGATTGGCTTTAGTGCAAGTGGGAGATTGAAAGGATTATGCCCTATAAGCCAATATCTGTATCTCCCAGACCATTGTAAATTGACAAATTAATAAAGGCAATAATTTTTCATCATTCGCTGTGTCATTATATGATGAACCCCATAGATTAGGGCTATGGTTGTAGGGCTATGATGAGATCATACCAGTGAGATCTAAAGGCCTTAAAACCCTAATCTAGAATATTCCTAGTCATAGGAACCCTGAGTTAGGGATCAGGGTTTCCGGTAAGACTGGCACATCCTATGTATGCTGAAAAGGGTGACTGCTCTCACAGTCACTTGTGTAGGACACTAATACAAGGATGTGGGTGCTCATTAGCGAATGAGTTCACTGAATAGATCCAGTTTGAGAACATCTAATGGAGCCTTAGCTACTTGTCAATAGATATTTCTCATAGTGGGAGTTGTACAAGTAGTCCTATGACCTGAGACTGCCATAATACCTTATGTACATGAACCCATGCTTTGGTTCAATCTCATTCATGACACTGGGTCATGCACAAGGTTGACGCTGGGTGTGGTGAATTGTATATGAAGGAAATGAGTAGGTCAACAAGGAATTGATCACTCCTAGTAGGAGGAGATTGCATCCAGCCAAATTAGGTCAGATGATGATTCAGGAAATCTTTGATCAAAGTACAGATATTAGAAATGATTTCTAATATCGAATTAATTGAATCATTAGTGTATGACTGAGCTGGGAATGAGTATAAACTGGATTTGACATGATTCCATATCCATAATTATATTCGGGATGCAAGATGATTGAAGGATCGAATTGTACGGGAACTTTCCACTGAAGGGTAGTTTTGGAATTACACCAGAACTTCCATATCTTCCGGGTAGACATGACACGTTGCTAGACGTCAATCTTGTCTTGTGGGTTGATCAAATTAAATGATTTAATTGGATCACTAATTAGGAGGAGTCCTAATTGACTGACTCGAGTTAGCTCGATTTGACCTAAATCGATTAGAATGAGTTCTGATCAGATTAGGTCAACTTGCACTCGGACCCACTGCTGGCTAAGTATGGAACCCAATGGGTCACACACTTAGGACAGATAATCAAGGTTTTAATTTCAAATTAAATCTCGTTTGCAGATGAACATACTAGCATGTGTTGCAAACCATGGCTTCTACTTGAATCGGATTCGAGTTAGGGTTCCGATTTGGTCTTTTTTAGATCCAAATTCATTCCGGTTTGAATCTAATTGAAGATTCAACACATTGGGCAAATAATAGGCTAGCAATTGGGCTAACCTAAGAGGCTAAACCCCTTTCCCACATCGCCTAAGTCCCTCCCCTTTTTTTTTCCCACGCGCGCGCGCAAGGAGAAGAGTCCACGCGCGCGTGGACTCTTTCCAAGTCGCGTCTTTGCGTGAAAAGAAAGAAAAAAGGGCCGGTGTTTTTTTGAAGAGGCGTGGAAGAGAGTCCACCTAGGTGTGGACTCTCCAAAAAGGGGAAAATACCGTGAAAAGAAAAGGAAAAACACCGAAGGGGCGCGACTCTTCTTTCTGCGCGCGCCCTTCTGTGTTTTTCGCGATCCTTCTTCGCGTCTTCCCATCCCAAAGGCTGTGAGATTAATCCCAAGGGCCGTGAGATAAAGAGAGAAGACGTGAGAAGGGAGAGAGGGACGTGAGAGGATGATTAAAAGGTGAGAAGGCGCCTCTCTGTCGCCTATTTAAGGAGAAGACTTCATCGTGAAAATTTATTCCAGATTTTCTACGGCGAAGCCTTACTTCTTTTTCCCTCTCCCTCTCCAGAAGACTGTTTCCCCCTCTCTTTTCCTCTTTGATTCCTTTACAGAGCCTAGGCTCTGTCGAATCTCAGAACGGAAGGAGAGTCAGAGAGAGAAACTCTCCGACGGTAAAGGAAGAAGGCGCCCCTCCTTCCTTTCTTTCTTACATTAAGACAATCTTGTCTTAATTCTCTTCTCCCTCCAAGACAAGCCTTGTCTCATTTTAGGACAAGGGCTTATTCTTAAGACAAGAGTGTCTTAAGGGGCCAAAGTTGCTAGAAGACGAGGAGAAGGGTAAGAGAGAAGGTTTAGTCCCAGTTTGGCTAGAGGAGTCCTAGCCAATAGCCCATATATCAAGTTCTTAGGGTAGAGCTTGATTGGAAGGAACCCAATTAAGGAGTCAGTGTCTTGATCATCTGCCCGTGTGGATCACCATCGGAGGGCGGACAAGTGGACGCCTGGTGTGTTCAAAAGGTTACTCAATTTGGAGATTATTTCTACATCAGACTGGAAATAGCAATCTGAGGTTAGTATCTAAACTATGTTTAAATTTGGACATGCATGTAGTTACAGTTTTAATTACTAATAAGGAGATTTTGGGATTAGGGTTCGGACCTGATTTCATAAAATTTTGAAATCCATGCTTCCGCACTGGTTCCCGAACCCAACACCCAAAGCAAGCATGAATCCTGAATTGCATGAATCTCGAAGCAGCATGAATCACGATGCAGTATGAATTTCGATGCAAATAAATTTAGATTTGAAGATCAATTCATCCTCCACATAAGAAGTTCCCCACATGAATGCCAAGTGGTGCCCAACACATGATGACACATGAATGCCCACATGAATGCCAAGCGGCACCCAACACATGATGACACAAGAATGCCCACATGAATGCCAAGTGGCGCCCATGCATGCAGATTTTCATATTTGGACACTTGGCAACCACAAGGAGACACTTGGCACCCATGCATTTTGCCATCCCTTTTCGTGAAACTTGAAATTAAAATTTATAGCTACCTTTCCTCTCTTTCCATGTAAAATTTGAATTTCGAATGGGGCTTAAAAGGCTATAAATAGGCCCCTAATCTCTTTGTAAATGGATGCTATTGATGAATGAAAATCTTTTTTAGAGAAGAGTTACTCTTTTTTTGCTCCATGAGGAGAGGGTGTGAGGCCCAACCCCAGGACATGACGTGAGATCATGTCTAGTTACCCCTTCATTGATTACATCTTCCTTACCACCTTCATGTCCTTTGAGATTCACCCTAACGGCTCCATTAGTGAGGCGTGTGAGATGCCCTTGAGGTGTGAGATCTCTCCGTGAGTATAAGTCTCAAAGTCCATGAGAGTCTAGATTTCTATCTTTCATCCCCATTATTTTTTTCACCACTCCCTTACAAAAAATATAAAAAAAAATCCTAATCTAGGTGACTTCTAGGCTCACCCACGATCCAATCCCCATCTATCCCCCATCACTACCGGCTTAGTATTCGAACCTGTGGGGTCACACACCATAGGGGTTTCTATCTGATCTAAAGGCTGATTGATGATTGAGAATAGTTTGCCATCACTGGAGGTCAATATGATTGACCATGTTCCAAGTGTCGACACATGGAAGTGTCTCCACTTGCAAGGTCAACACTTGGAAAGTCGACACTAGGAAGTGTCGACACTTGGCTGTGACGAGCAAAAATTCTAGAAAGAATTTTTGAAAAGTTTTGATCTCAATTTGAATTTTGAATTATGGTTGATTTTGGCTCCAGCCTTCATAGAATGATGGTCATTCTTTGGATGGTTTTGACCTCAATTCGAATTTCGAATTTTGGCTAGTTTTGGCTCCAAGCTTTCATGGAATGATGGTCATTCTTGCCTTTTGAGCTTAGAGCCAATTTAGTATGGCCCTTGACCTTCTCACCCAAACACTCCTCCTTCCTCTTTCTCTCTCTCATGGCTACCTCTATAAATAAGGGTTATTTTAAGGGCTGTTGGTTGGCGAGAAGAAAAAAAAGAGTTTTCTTGTTGAATGAGATTGTTGAAATTCTAAGAGGGAAAAGAAAAGGGGCTTGGAAGGACTAGGATTTTGGGTGTGTGACTATCTAGCACTCAAGCTAGGTCTTGGGAAGAGAGCTAGTTAGGAAGGATTCCACCTCTCCTCCTTATCTTCCAAGAAGAAGTCAATCGACCTCAAGGATCCCAAGGAGCTAGCACTCTAAGGGAGTTAATCAGAAGCAAGCCTTGATGTGAACTACCCGTAGAGACCAGACATGGGTGTGGCTCGAGGGATTTTCACAACCTTTTTCTAAAGGTATAACGATAAGGTATCCTTATGCCTTTTGGTTCTTTTTCTGCTTATGATGTCTTTTGCATGCTATATTATCATACTTGTTCCTGTTGCAAGCAGATTGGAGATTATTTTGATCGATCTACCAAGCCTTCCACTGTGCTTATTTTAAAATTATTTTAAAATACATGTTTTTTGCCATGCAGGCTCGTTTTGCTGGCCCTTTCAATGGTATCAGAGCTAGGTTCTTCATAGTATAATAATGCTAGCATGCTTTAACATCATAGTTTTCTTTTAAAGTACTTGGATTGAGTGCTACACCATGGCCGTCCGGTCATAGAAGAGAAGTAGGGCTGCAAGACCCTCTCTTCCTATTCAATGGGGTCTCTTATGGTGTGTAAGGGTGCCACTTGCAACTGACTCATTATTGATCCCTCGAATGATTTTGATGATCACAGATTATTGGAGCATGTATATGTTACTAATTCTTTCAATTACTTAAGAAGTTTTTGCAAGAAATTGGTTACCATTAGTTTAAATTGGTTTTCAAATTGGTTGAGAGGTAATTCAATTGTGTATAAACTTTTTTGAACTTTGAATTGTAAAAGCCCTAATTTTTCAACTTTGTAATCTTGTAAATGGGCTGTAAAATTATAAAATTAAGGTATGTAGATTAGCTCTTGTTTGATTCAAGTATTGAAGAATTTTGGAGAAGTTTGAAGCATTAATTGAAGTTTTGACAAGAGCTGACTCATGAATCAAGAGCTGACTCCTTGTGACATGGCATGAAAAAATTTTAGAGTTTCAATATCTTGAGTTGACTCATGTCCCAAGAGCTGACTCGTGAAAGAATACATGTTTCTGAAGTCTGAGATCTCGAGCCGACTCGAGCTCCAAGAGCCGACTCATCTAGAGTTATGTTTTTTGGTGACTGAGACTTCGAGCCAACTCCAGCTTGAAGAGCCAACTCTCACAGAAATTATGTTTGGGCTATCTGAGACTTCTAGCCGACTCCTGGACCTCGAGCCGACTCGAGTAGTCATTTTTTGCACTGCAATGGCTAGTTGCTGAAAGTAATTTTTGAATTCAAATTCATCTCCAACAGCGCTTTCATGAATCTCTAGGCCCTAAAATGGCCATATCTCATGAAAAACTATAACAGGGATTACTTTTGATGGATTAAATAAATTTTGGGAGAATATTATTGATTTATTTTGAGAATTTGAAAAGTCTTCAAGTCTTTCACCAACCTACTTCAAGAGCTTTCAAGTTATGATTCAAAGCTTCACCAACTTCTCTTCATCATTGAATCCACTCATTGAAGAAGCAAAGGAGTATCTTGAAGAGCATTAAAAAGTATTCAAAGCTAGGCTTCATCTTGATCTACACCGACAACATTTAAACAAACTTGGTTTGTTGTGTAGTTGCTTTCTATTTCTCCTAATCTTTTTTTTCTCTCTAAGAATAGCAAGGGGCTGTGTCTTAAGAGAGGGTTAAAGGTTTTTAGGTGAACCTTGTAAAAACCTAAGTTGGGTTCTTGGTGATCCCGGTATAAAACCAAGTGTAGGGTTTTCTTTGGTGATCTCATTCAAAACCAAAGGGAGTTTGGGTTTTTTTAGTGATCCGGTAAAATTAAAGTGTATAGGTTTGGATTGTGAGCCTAGTAAAATAATCTGACTGTATTCCAGTTGGGGGATATAGTGGAAATACCAAGTGGAGCTTGGGTAGTGGACGTAGGAGCCAGTTGCTCTGAACCACTCTAAATTTCCTTGTGTTTGTGTTTGTGCTTACTTTAGCTTATTGCAATTTACTTAATCACTTACGCATTGCATATTGCACCACAACACCAAAAGGATTTCAAATTGCACATACTTGTGAAAAGTTTTTATAATCCCAATTCACCCCCCTCTTTGGAAGCCACCTGGGCAACAAGTGGTATCAGAGCAGAGTCTCTAAAAATTTCTTAGAGTAAAGATAGATGGCACATCCCATGAGCACTTCTTTGGCCGAAGGCCAATCCACAAATCGACCTCTACTTTTCATCGGAACCAATTATACATATTGGAAGGAAAGAATGAAAATATACATTCAAGCCGTAGATTTTTATTTATGAAAAATTATCTTGAAAGGACCTCACACACCCACTGTTAGAGTAAATGATATTGAGGTTCCCAAACCAGAAGAGGATTGAGAGAAAAATGATATGAAATTAGCTGAGCTGAATGCCAAAGCTATGAATTTGCTGTATTGTGCTTTGGATCTAAATAAGTTTAATAGAATTTCAACTTGTAATTCTGCTAAAGAAATTTGGGATAAGCTAGAAATTACACATGAAGGCACTTCACAAGTTAAAACATCAAAAAACAATCTTCTTGTGCATAACTATGAGTTATTTAAGATGGATCCTAGTGAGACTATATCTTCTATGTATACTCATTTTACTGATATTATCAATAGTCTCAAAAATCTTGGTAGGACTTACACTAATGCTGATCTTGTTTGAAAAGTTTTGAGATCTTTGCCAGATAAATGAAAAGTTAAAGTGATAGCTATTCAAGAGACAAAGGACCTGAACACCCTACCATTGGATGAGTTGCTTGGATCATTAATTACATATGAATTAGCCATTCAATAAAGGACTGATGAAGATTCCAAGAGAAAGAAAGCTATAGCATTTAAAGCTATAGAAGAGGACAAGAATGAAGATTCAGACTCATCAGATGATAATGATCTTGAAAATGATGAGATATCCCTTATAATGAGAAATTTTAAAAGGTTTATGGGTAGAAGAAGAATAAATAGATGGAGGAAGCAATTTAGAAAAGGAGATTTTGGGAGAAAAAGAGAAAAAGATAAACAAAAGGAGAAAGATAAAGATAAAGATCAAGTTGCAATATGCTATAGATGCAAGAAATCGGGACATATCCATCCTGACTGTCCTGAAGCAAAGAAAAAGATGATCACCAGAAAGAAGAATAAGGCAATGCTTGCAGCATGGAGTGACAGCGATGAATCTACATCCACTGAAGAGGATGAAGAAGGAACAAAAACTGCACATATATGTCTTATGGGTTTGGAGGACGAGATAACTACTTTTGAACCTAATTTAGAATTTACATATGATGAGTTACATAATGCATTTTGTGAATTATTAGTGGAATACAAAAACGCTGGTTTGAAAATGAAAACTTTGAAAAATTATTGTGATACAATTGAAAAGGATAAAAATGAATTTGGTGAAAGAAATAAGATTTTGCAAAGGGAATTAAGTCTAGTTTGTGAAAGACTTAAGATCACCCAATTTGTAAAAGATGAGCTTCTTGAGAAAAATAAAGGTTTGCAAAATGAAAATGATGATTTAAAGAAAGAAGTTCAAAAGCTTAAGCCTTTAGTTGAAAAACTAACCCTAAGTTCCAACAAGCTTGAACTAATTTTGAAAGATCAAAAAGAGACAAATAACAAATTTGTAATTGGTTACTGTTGACCCCTGGAATGATTTTGATGATCACAAAATATTGGAGCATGTATTTGATACTAACTCTTTACAAATGTTTAAGAAGTTTTTGTAGGAATGAATTACCTTTGTTTTAAAATGATATTCAAACTCACTTAAGGAAATTCAATTGAGTTTGTAAATGCCCTAAGTTATGAAAGTTGTAATCATGAAAAATGGACTTAAAAGTGTAAATAATTTGATAAAGCATGTAAAGTAGCTTCTAGTTATTTCAATGATAAAGTTTTTAGGGAGCTTGAAGCAAATTTTTAAAGTCTTGTGAGAGCCGACTCAAGGCGGCACGGCACAGAGGCAAATTTCAGAGTTTCAGAACTAAGAGTCGACTCCCAGGTCAAGAGCCGACTCTTACAGAAATATAGTTTTTGAAGTTCTGAGACCTAGAGCCGACTCCTAGATCAAGAGCAGACTCCAGATATGCATGTTTGTCAAGTATAAAAGCATGAAGCCAAGAGCCGGCTCCTACAGAACTTTGATTTTGGCATTCCTGAGACTTCGAGCCGACTCCTGGAGCTCGAGCCGGCTCGTAGAGCCGTTGTCTGCACTTCAACAACTAGCTATAAAATTTGAAATTTGAGTTCCACAATGCCTGCAATGGTCATTTCATGATTCCCAAGGCCCTACAATGGCCATATCACTTGAAAAACTATAAAGGGGATCATTTTTTGAGGGATTAAAAAATTAATGAAGATTTATTGCTGAATATTCTTGAGAAAAAGAAGAGCTTCCAAGTTATTCCTTCACCTACCTCAAAGAGCATTCAAGTGAGATTCAAAGCTTCACCAACTCCACTCCATCATTGAATCCACTCATTGAAGAAAGGAAGAAGCAACTTTGAAGAGCATTGAAGTTTTTTTAAAGCTTGACTTCGCTTTGATCTTCATCGGCAACTTCAAAAGTTGAAGGTTTGTTGTAGTTGCTTATTTTACATTCTTTATCTTGGTTTGCTCTCTTAGAACAGCAAGGGACTGTATCTAGAGAGAGAGTTGAAGGTTTTAGGTGAACCTTATAAAATCTAAGTTTGAGTTCTTGGCTTTCCCAGTTTGAAACCAAGTGTTTGGATTTTCTTTGATGATCCCGTGTAAAACCAAAGGGAGTTTGGGTTTCTTTGGTGATCCCGATAAAACCAAAGTGTATAGATTTGGATTGTGATCCTTGTAAAACAATCCGACTGTATTCTAGTTATGGGATATAGTGAAAATCCCAAGTGATCCTTAGATAGTGGTTGTAGGAGCCGGTTGCTCCGAACCACTCTACTTCTTGGTGTTTGTGATTGTGATTACATTACTTGATTGCTTTAATTTGTTTACTTCCGCTTTGCACACTTCACTTCTACACTAAAAGAATTTCAAAGCGTACATACTTGCAAAAAGGTTTTTAATCCCAATTCACCCCCTTCTTGGGAAGCCACCAGGGCAACAAGTGGTATCAGAGCAGAGTCTCTGAAAGATACTTAGAGTTAAGACATATGGCAAATCCCATGAGCACTTCATTGGTCGAAGGTCAATCCATAAATAGACCACCACTTTTTACCAGAATTAATTACACTTATTGGAAGGCAAGAATGAAGATATACATTCAAGCCATAGATTTTCATCTTTGGAAAATTATTTTGAAAGGGCCTCACACACCCACAATTAGAGTTAATGATGTAGAGGTTCCCAAGCCAGAAGAGGACTGGAATGAAAATGATATGAAACTAGCTGAGTTAAATGCCAAAGCGATGAATATATTGTATTGTGCTTTGGATCCAAATGAGTTTCACAGAATTTCAACTTGCAATTCTGCTAAAGAAATTTGGGATAAATTGGAAATCACACACGAAGGCATTTCTCAATTTAAGACATCTAAAATTAATTTGCTTGTAGATAATTATGAGTTGTTTAAGATGGATCCTAGCGAGACTATATCTGCTATGTATACTTGTTTCATTGATATTATAAATGGTCTCAAGAGTTTAGGTAGAACTTATTCTAATGCTGACCTTTTGCAAAAAGTCTTAAGATCCTTGCCAGATAAGTAGGAAGCCAAAGTGATAGTAATTCAAGAAGCAAAAGATCTGAATACACTACCACTAGATGAGCTGCTTGATTCTTTAATTACTTATGAATGGCTATGCAACAAAGGACTGAAGAAGATACAAAAAGGAAGAAAGCTATTGCATTTAAAGCGACTAAGGAGGACAAAAATGAAGAATCTGATTCATTAGATGATGATGATCTAGGAAGTGATGAAATTGCCCTAGTTATGATGAAATTCAAAAGGTTTATGGGCAGAAGAAAAATGAATAGATGGAGAAAGCACTACATAAAAGGTGACTTTGGGAAAGAAAAGGAAAGAGACAAAGAAAAAGATAAAGAGAAAGATAAAGATCAAGTACCTATCTGCTATGGATGTAAGAATCCAAGACACATCCGTCCTGATTGCCCTGAAGGAAAGAAGAAGGTATTCCCTAGAAAGAAGAAGAAAGCAATGCTAGCTGCTTGGAGTGATAGTGATGACACCACATCTACTGAAGAGGACGAAGAGACAACAAAAATAGCACAAATTTATCTTGCGGGTTTGGAGGATGAGGTAAGTACTTCTGAACCTAATTTAGAATTCACTTATGATGAATTGCATAATGCTTTTTGCGAATTATTGATAGAATACAAAAAAGCTGGTTTGAAATTGAGACATTTGAAAAATAAATGTGATGTATTAGAAAATGATAAAAATGAATCTTGTGAAAGAAACAAAATCTTACAAAGAGAACTAAATTTGGTTTGTGAAAGACTTAAGATTGTTCAAATTGAAAAAGAAGAACTTTTTGATAAAAATAAGCATTTGAAAAATGAAAATGATGATCTAAAGAAAGAAGTTCAAAAATTAAAACCTTTAGTTGAAAAGTTAACCATAAGTTCTAACAAACTTGAGTTAATATTGAAAGATCAAAAAGAAACAAATAATAGATTTGGAATTGGTTATAAAGGTTCTATTTCAAATACTTTTTCTACTTCTACTTCATATGCTCCTAAATTCATTAGTTCTAAACATGTAAGACCTAAATTTGCATCATCTCGTAGTTATTATTCAAATTCAAGGATTGCATGCTTTGCATGTAATAATGTTGGTCATGAAGCATTTGAATGTCATTTGAAACACAATGATAAAAGAAAAATTAAGAAAGTTTAGGTTCCAAAAGGAACCATTTCCACTAACTTGCAAGGACCCAAGAGAGCTTGGGTACCTAAATCTATTAAATGATTATTTTGCAGGGATGTCTTGCAGCCACAAGCATAAAGAAAAGATGGTATTTTGATAGTGGCTGTTCAAGACACATGACGGGTGATGCTGATCAATTCTTCACCTTAGAACAGAAGGATGGTGGAATGGTAACATTTGGGTATAATAGAAAAGGAAGGATAATCGGAATGGTAACATCAAAATTACTCCTACATTTATTGATAATGTATTACTTGTAGAAAAATTAAAGCATAATCTTTTGAGCATTAGTCAGCTATGTGATATTGATTATAATGTATTTTTCAAGTCATCAATGTGTATAGTAGTTGATCCACTTGACTCAAGTACTAAGTTCATTAGACACAGACTTGGTAATATTTATATGGTAGATTTAAATGATCTATCTATGTCAAGTAATACAAGTCTTGTAGCAATGAATGACAAGAGCAAGGAATCAAGTTTACTATGGCATAGGCGACTTGGTCATGCTAGTATGGACACAATAGCTAAATTGATTGCAAAAGATTTAGTTAATGGTTTGCCTAAGTTTAAAGTTAATTTTGATTATGTTTGTGATGCATGTCAATTAGGAAAGCAAGTGAGGGGAAGTTTTAAATCTAAAAATGTAGTTTCAACTTCTAGACCTTTAGAGCTACTTCACATGGACCTATTTGGACCTATTAGGACTACTAGCCTAAGTGGTATGAAATATGGACTTGTGATTGTAGATGACTTTTCTAGATACACATGGATTTTATTTATTGCACACAAAGATGATACTTTTAATGTATTCAAAAAGTTTTACAAAAGAGTTACAAATTTGAAAAATTTATTTGTTATTTCAATTCGTAGTGATCATTACACCGAATTTGAAAACCAATATGTTGATCGTTTTTGCACAAAGCATGGAATTGATCATAACTTTTCTGCACCTAGAACACCACAGCAAAATGGTATTGTAGAAAGAAAGAATCGTACTTCAGAAGAGATGTCCAGAAACAATGCTTTATGAAGAAAATCTTCCAAAATATTTTTGGGCAGATGCTGTTAATACCGCATACTATATTTTAAACAGAGTTTTAATTAGACCTATTATCAGAAAAACCCCCCATGAGCTTTGGAACAATAGAAAACCAAATATCAAATATTTTCATGTTTTTGGATATAAATATTTTGTTCTCAACAATGAAAAAGATAATCTTGGCAAATTTGATGCAAAATCCGATTAGGCTATTTTTCTTGGTTACTCTTTAAATAGTAAAGCCTATTGAGTTTTCAATAAAAGAACATTAACTATTGAAGAATCTATATATGTTGTTTTCAATGAATCTGACATTACATCTTCGAGAAAGGAAGATTTTGCTGATGATGATGCAGGTACACTATAGCATGGAATGAAAGACCTGAATCTTAAAGACAAACAATCAAGTGAACCATAAGAAGAAGAGGTGAGTAAAAAGCATGATGATATACCTAAAGAATGGAGGTATGTACATTCACACCCTAAAGAATTAATTAGAAGAAGCCAAAATATAGAACCTCATAATATAGAAGCCGAAACTGATCCTAATTGGATGTTAGCAATGCATGATGAGTTAAACCAATTTAGGAGAAATAATGTTTGGACCTTAGCTGAAAGACCCAATGATCATCCTATTATAGGCACTAAATGGGTTTACAGAAATAAATTAGATGAAAATGGAAATGTAATTAGAAATAAGGCTAGATTGGTTGCAGAAGGATATAATCAAGAAGAAGGAATAGATTTTGATGAAACTTATGCACCAGTAGCTAGATTAGAAGCTATTAGACTGCTACTAGCTTATGCATGTTTCATGAATTTCATGTTATTTCAAATGGATGTATAGAGTGCTTTTTTAAATGGTCTTTTATCTGAAGAAGTTTTTGTTGAGCAACCTCCCAGTTTTATCGATCATATTTTTCCAAACCATGTTTTTAAATTGAATAAAGCTTTATATGGCCTGAAACAGGCACCTAGGGCCTGGTATGATAGACTGAGCAAATTTTTAATTGCAAATGAATTTGTTAGAGGTAGTGTTGACACCACACTGTTTATTCAAAGAAAGAAAAATGATATTTTGGTTGTTCAAATTTATGTTGATGACATTATCTTTGGATCTACTGATGAATCTTTGTGTCAAGACTTTGCTAAGCTAATGCAGGGAGAATTCGAAATGAGCTTGATGGGCGAATTAAGTTACTTTCTTGGACTTCAAATTAAACAAACTAAAGAAGGTATTCTGATCAACCAAGCCAAGTACATTAAAGAAATAATCAAGAAATTTGGCATGGAATCAAGCAAGGAAATTGGAACACCAATGAGTCCTGCATGTAGACTTGATAAAGATGAGAATGGCACAAATGTTGATCAAAAGCTATACCGAGGTATGATCAGATCATTACTTTATTTAACAGCAAGTAGACCTGATATATTATTTAGTGTTTGTATGTGTGCACGTTTTCAATCTAATCCTAAAGAATCACACATCATAGCTGTCAAAAGAATTATTAAATACTTGAAAGGCACTTGTAATGTAGTACTGTGGTATTCTAAGCACACATCACTAAAATTAACTAGTTATTCTGATGCTGATTATGGAGGATGTAAAATAGATAGAAAGAGCACAAGTGGCACCTGTCAATTTCTAGGTGTTAACTTCATCTCTTGGCACTATCGCAAACAGAACTCTGTAGCTTTATCTACTGCTGAGGCAGAGTATGTAGCTGCTGGGAGCTGTTGTGCTTAAGTGCTATGGATCAAGCAACAACTAGAAGATTATGGTGTTGTCCAATCTAAAATTTCTATCAAATGTGACAATACTAGTGCTATTAACTTATCAAAAAATCCAATTCAGCACTCACGAACTAAGCACATTGAAATTCGAGATCATTTCATTCATGATTATGTTTTGAATAATGTTGTTGAACTTGAATTTATACCTACTAAAGACCAATTAGCGGACATTTTCACTAAACCTTTGAGTCAAGACAGATTTGAGAAAATTAGAGGAGAATTAGGGTTATGTGACCCATTTTGAATCAATTTGACCTAATTTTTGAAAATTAAGGAAAAATTATCTAGAAATTTCAAAATTCTTTTTAGAGCATATGGCAATCTAATTTGGACTCTAGGAATCCTAGGAAATTGATTTTGACCCTTTTTAAATTTTAGAATAGATTTTAGCTTGAGCCGACTCGAACTCTCAGCATTCTAGTGAGCCAATGCTCATGACATACTCAGACTTTTTAAATAGGGTTTCAAACTTTCCCTATTCACCACTCTTTCCAAATTTCAACCGTTCCTCTCTAGTCGACTCTTCTCTTCCCACCCAAAAACCTCTCCAACACCCTTTCTACCTTCTAGAATCCTTAATCCATGGAGAATGGGGCCTCGCAAGGTGGTGGTAAAGAAGGCAACTTGGGTGGTTCAGACTGCAGCAGAGGAAAGGAGGAGCAAAAGGCATTTAGATACTTTATTCCTAGATGAAGAGCAGCAACCAGAGCAAGAAGAAGCTATTCCGGCACCCCGGCAGATCATTCCTATGGGAAATCATCAAGTAACACCCGGTAGGTGCATTGACTTCAATTTTATTGAGCAAGAACAGTTAAACATTGGAATGTGGCTTAAAGGACAAGGGTGGAAAGAGCTTTGTCAGTTAAATGTTCCAACCTACCCAAATTTGGTTAGACAGTTCTTTGAAAATATGTCTCTAGGAGCTTTTCACATTGAAGAAACAGTTAAAGAAAAAATAATTGAGATAAATGAACAAAAGTTGTCAAATTTGTTAAATATTCCTAAAGAAGGGGACTGTTATTTGGTAATGAAGGAAAGGGTGAATACTCTCAGACTTATTTTAGGAAGATCCAATGTAAAAGGAGTCATTCATGTGCATGCAAACCAGCTCTCATTGGAAATGAGACTGTTACACAACATTATTAGTTAGATTTTCCTATCCAGGACTGGCAGATTTGATTGGGTTAGTGAGCAAGATCTTGTTTTCATGAGGAGACTGATTGAGGGGAAGCCCCTCAACCTTCCATTCATCATGATCTCATAGATGAGAGAGGCTGTGTGGAGGGCACGAGCCTGTTTACCCTACGGGATGGTTTTCACCTTGTTGTTTCAGGAGGCATGCATAGACCTTACTGGGGAGGATTGTCGATTGTTGCTGCACACCGACAAGTATACAGTGAAATCCCTGACTAGGATGGGATTTGTCATGGTTGATGGGAACTGGATCGAAAGACCTCAAGAGTACCTATAGCACACTCAGAGGACCCAGATGATGACATTCAGGCTACACAGGGTCTTGGTGAGAAGGCTGAGGGACATACAAATGAGGCTAGACCTTCCGAGCCAGCTCTTGCTACACCACATTCACCTATCAGGACTCCTACTGCTGCTAGAGCTGACACTGATGATAGACTCCATAGAGTTTTGGAGGAGATTTCTAGTCTTAGGACTGATACTGACCAGAGGATCACTTCTCTACAGTCTGAGATGTAGTAGGGCATTCATGACATCATGGTTATATTGAGGTAGTTATCAGCAGCCAGCCAGCATTGACCTTTTACCGGCACTTCTACTGGCACAGCTACCGGCACAGCGACTGGCATACATGCTGAGCAGAGACAGGAGGCACACTGCACCGAGGCACCATATCATGACACACCTACAATTGGTGAGCCTCAGGATCCGATGGAGGTAGCTGGATCTGTTGATATTGGAGTGACTCCGGCCACTCAGTTACTTTCTTCCACCAGCACTTTGGCCCTATCTCTTGTTCTACCTACTGCCAGACCTACACCCATCTTCATCTCATCTGAATCTAAAACCAAACCTAAACCTAAATCTAAGGCTACTAGGACTTCCACACCCACTAGGACTAGGATTAGGGATCTCTGCCCTAGGTTTCCCAAATTCAAGCCTAGTCCAGGTATTTTAGAGGTCGGTTCCTCCTCTGATGAGGAAGAATCTGATAGTGGTCCTAGCACCTCTTTCTGATGGTTAGGTTTTATCTTATGTGACTTTTTATTTTGTACTTTGGTTATGTGATACTATTTTGTTGTGCCGTGGCACGTTTGTAAAGTATCACATACACTATGTATTGACTCACTTTATATATCTATATTTCACTTGTCTTGATATATATTTCACTTGTCTTGATACATTCTCATTTACATACTTTGTTATGATATTTCTCATTATATATTGTGTATATATGTTGTGAATGTCTCTCTATTTCTCATCTACCTTTTATTGATGACAAAAAGGGGGAGAATGGAGACTATGTATATTTGGGCATGAAAATTGCTATTGATTTCTGAAAATTGCTGAAAATTGCTGTTGATTTCATGAAAATTATTAAAAAATTGGTTACAAAAGCTATATGGATAATTGAATGTTATGAAATTTTGATAAAATGAATGTTTGATTCATAGAAAGTTGATGAAACTTAAGTTGACTTCAAAAGGCTGAAAATTCTATAAGTTTCGATACGCTTTATATAGTTAATATCTTTGATACATCATGTATCGATACATCATGTTGTGATACTTATGAAAGTTCATGTTTCGATACACTTGATACATAATATTTGGCATTCAGTCATGTACATTTGATACATTGTGACACATTGTTTTGATACATTGTGACACATTGTATTGATACACTGATACCTAACCTACATGATACGTACAAACTTGAAAATACTGAAATTGTAAAGTGATTTAATTTTTTTTATCATGCCCAGTGTTTTGTCATCATCAAAAAGTGAGAGATTATTGACACTTGGAATGATTTTGATCATCACAAAATATTGGAGCATGTATTTAATACTAACCTTTACAAATGTTTAAGAAGTTTTTGCAGGAATGAATTACCTTTGTTTTAAAATGGTATTCAAATTCACTTAAGGAAATTTAATTGAGTTTGTAAATGTCCTAAGTTATGAAAGTTCTAATCATGAAAAATGGGCTTAAAAGTGTAAATAATTTGATAAAGCATGTAAAGCAGCTTCTAGTTATTTCAATGATGAAGTTTTTGGGGAGCTTGAAGCAAATTTTTAAAGTCTTGTGATAGCCGACTCAAGGCGGCACGACATGAAGGAAAATTTCAAAGTTTCAGAACTAAGAGCCAACTCCCAGGTCAAGAGCTGACTCTTATAGAAGTATAGTTTTTGGAATTCTGAGACCTAGAGCGGACTCCTAGATCAAGATCAGACTCCAGGTATGCATGTTTGTCAAGTATAAAAGCATGAAGCCAAGAGCCGACTCCTAGTCCAAGAGCCGGCTCCTACAGAACTTTGATTTTGGCATTCCTGAGACTTCGAGCTGACTCCTGGAGCTCGAGCCGGCTCGTAGAGCCGTTGTCTGCACTTCAACAACTAGCTACAGAATTTGAAATTTGAGTTCCATAACACCTCCAACGGTTATTTCATGATTCCCAAGGCCCTACAACGGCCATATCACTTGAAAAACTATAAAGGGGATCTTTTTTGAGGGATTTAAAAATTAATGAAGATTTATTGCTGAATATTCTTAAGAAAAAAAAGAGCTTCCAAGTTATTCCTTCACCTATCTTAAAGAGCATTCAAGTGAGATTCAAATCTTCACCAACTCTACTCCATCATTGAATCCACTCATTGAAGAAGGGAAGAAGCAACTTTGAAGAGCATTGAAGTTTATTTAAAGCTTGACTTCGCTTTGATCTTCATTGGTAACATCAAAACAAATTTGGTTTATTGTAGTTGCTTATTTTACATTCTTTATCTTGGTTTGCTCTCTTAGAACAGTAAGGGGATGTATCTAGAGAGAGAGTTGAAGGTTTTAGGTGAACCTTGTAAAACCTAAGTTTGGGTTCTTGGTTTTCCTGGTTTGAAACCAAGTGTTTGGATTTCTTTGGTGATCCCGTGTAAAACCAAAGGGAGTTTAGGTTTCTTTGGTGATCCCGGTAAAACCAAAGTGTATAGGTTTGGATTGTGAGCCTTGTAAAACAATCCGACTGTATTCCGGTTGGGGGATATAGTGAAAATCCCAAGTGGTCCTTGGGTAGTGGATGTAGGAGCCTGTTGCTCCGATCCACTCTACTTCTTGGTATTTGTGATTGTGATTACATTGCTTGATTGCTTTAATTTGTTTACTTCCGCTTTGCACACTTCACTTCTACACTAAAAGAATTTCAAAGTGCACATACTTGCAAAAAGGTTTTTAATCCCAGTTCACCCCCTCTTAGGAAGCCACCTGAGCAATAGTTATAAAGGTTCTATTTCAAATAAATTTCTTGCATCTACATCATATGCTCCTAAGTTTTTTACTTCAAAACAATCTAGACCTAAATTTGCTTCGTCACATAATTTTTATTCAAAGTCAAGAACTGTATGCTATGCTTGCAATAATACTAGTCATAAGGCATTTGAGTATCATTTGAAACATAATGACAAGAAGAAAATCAAGAAAGTTTGGGTTCCAAAATGAACCATTTCTACTAACTTGCAAGGACCCAAGAAAGCTTGGGTACCTAAATCTATTACATGATTATTTTGCAGGGATGTCTTGCAGCCACAAATATAAAGAAAAGATGGTGCCTTGATAGTGGCTGTTCAAGACACATGATGGGTGATATTGATCAGTTCTTCACCCTAGAACAAAAAGATGGTGGAATGGTAAAATTTGGCGATAATTACAAAGGATGGATAATCAATATTGGTAAAATCAAAATTACTCCTATATTTATTGAAAATGTGTTACTTGTAGGAAAGCTAAAACATAATCTTTTGAGTATTAGTCAGCTTTGTGACATTGGTTTTAATGTTTTCTTCAAGTCTTTAATGTATATAGTAGTTAATCCACTTGACTCTAGTACTAAATTCATTGGACATAGACTTGGTAACATTTATGTAGTAGATCTTAATGATCTGGCTTTGTCAAGCAATACATGTCTTGTAGCAATGAATGACAAAAGCAAGGAATCCAGTTTACTATGGCATAAGCGACTTGGACAAGCTAGTATGGATACTATAGCAAAACTAATTTCAAAGGATTTAGTCAAAGGATTTTCAAAGTTTAAAGTTAATTTTGATTATGTTTGCGATGCTTGTCAACTAGGAAAACAAGTGAGGGGGAGTTTTAAATCTAAAAACATTGTTTCTACTATTAGACCCTTAGAGCTACTTTACATGGACCTATTTTGACCTACTAGGACTACAAGCCTAGGCAGTATGAAATATGGCCTTGTGATTGTAGATGATTTTTCAAGATATACATGGGTTTTATTTATTGCACATAAAGATGAAACTTTCAAAGTATTCAAAAAGTTTTATAAAAGAGTTTCAAATTTGAAAAATCAATATGTTATTTGTATTCTTGGTGATCATGGTACAGAATTTGAAAATCAACATTTTGATTACTTTTGCATAAAGCATGGTATTGACCATAACTTCTCTGCTCCTAGCATACCACAACAAAATGGTGTTGTAGAGAGAAAGAATCGTACTTTGGAAGAGATGTCCAGAATAATGCTTTGTGAAGGAAATCATCCAAAAACTTTTAGGCAGAAGCTATAAATACTGCTTGCTATATTTTGAACAAAGTTTTGATTAGACCTTTCATTAGAAAAATCCCCTACGAACTGTGGAACAATAGAAAGCCTAATATCAAATATTTTCATGTTTTTGGCTATAAATTTTTTGCTCCTAACAATGAAAAAGATAATCTTGGTAAATTTGATACGAAATCCAATGAGACTATTTTTCTTGGATATTCTTTAAATAGTAAAGCCTATCAAGTTTTCAACAAAAGAACTTTGACTGTAGAAGAATCAATTTATGTTATTTTCAATGAATCTGACATTACATCTTCTAGAAAAGAAGATCGTGCTAATGATGATACAGGTACATTAGAACATGGACTGAAGGATTTGACTCTCAAAGACAAACAATCAAGTGAACTACATGAAGAAGAGGTAAGCAAAAATCATGAAGATATATCCAAAGAATGGAGGTTTGTACACTCACATCCCAAAGAACTAATTATAGGAGACCCATCTCAAGGTGTTAGAACTAGAGCAACAAATAGAGATACACATGACCTGATTGCTTTTGTTTCTCATGTAGAACCACACACTATAAAAGAAGCAGAGACTGATTTTAATTGGATGTTAGCCATGCATGATGAGTTAAACCAATTTAGGAGGAATATGTTTAGATCCTAGTAGAAAGACCTAATGACTATCCTGTTACTGGTACTAGGTGGGTTTATAGAAAAAAACTTGATGAGCAAGGTAATGTAATTAAAAATAAGGCTAGACTAGTAGCACAAGGATATAATCAAGAAGAGAGAATAGATTTTGATGAGACTTATGTACCAATAGCTAGATTAGAAACCATTAGATTACTATTAGAATATGCATGCTTTATGAATTTTAAGTTATTTTAAATGGACGTAAAAAGTATATTTTTAAATGGTTTTCTATCTGAAGAAGTTTTTGTCAAACAACCAACGGGTTTTATCGATCACACATATCCAAATCATGTTTTCAAATTGAATAAAGCTTTGTATGGTCTAAAACAGGAACCTAGAGCCTGTTATGATAGACTAAGTTTTTAATTGCAAATGATTTTGTAAGAGGTAGTGTTGACACCACACTGTTTATTCAAAGAAAAGATAATGATATTTTAGTTATTCAAATCTATGTTGATGATATTATTTTTGGATCTATTGATGAATCTTTGTGTCAAGACTTTGCTAAGTTAATGCAAGGTGAATTCAAGATGAGTTTGATGGGTGAGCTGAGTTACTTCCTCGGGCTTCAGATCAAACAATCTAAGGAAGGTATTCTGATCAACCAAGCCAGAATATCAAAGAGATTATCAAGATGTTAGGCATGGAATCAAGCAAAGAAATTGGAACACCCATGAATCCTGCATGTAGACTTGATAAAGATGAGAATGGCATAAATGTTGATCAAAAGCTGTACAGAGGTATGATCAGTTCTTTACTTTATTTAACAGCCAGTAGACCTGATATTTTATTTAGTGTTTGTATGTTTGCACGTTTTCAATCTAATCCAAAAGAGTCATACATTATAGCTATTAAAAGAATCATTAAGTATCTTAAAGGCAGATGCAATCTATGTTTTTGGTACTCTAAGCATACATCTTTGAAATTAATTAGTTATTCTGATGCTGATTATGGAGGCTGTAAAATTGATAGAAAAAGCACAAGTGGCACCTGTCAATTTCTAGGTGTTAACTTGATTTCATGGCACTGTCGTAAACAGAACTCTATAGCACTATTTACTGCTAAGGCATAATATGTGGTTGTGGGGAGCTGTTGTGCTCAAGTGTTATGGATCAAGCAATAACTAGAAGATTATGGTGTTATCCAATCTAAAATTCCTATTAAATGTGATAACACTAGTGCTATTAACTTATCTAGAAATCCAATTCAGCATTCTCGAACTAACCACATAGAAATTAGACATCATTTTATATGAGATCATGTTTTGAATAATGTTGTTGAATTAAAATTTGTACCTATTGAAGATCAACTTGCTGACATTTTTACTAATCCCTTAGTCAAGATAGATTTGAAAAGATTAGAGGCAAATTAGGCCTGTGTGAGCCATTCTGAATGTTTTGACCTAATTTTTCAAAAATAAGGAAAAATTATATAGACTTTTAAATTTTCATTCTAGAGCTTATGATAACCTATTTTGGTGATTAAAAACCCATAGAATTTAATTTTACCTATTTTTGAGTTTTGAGCTGAATTTTGGCTCGAGCCGACTTGAGTCACCAAGTGGTTCGGCAAGCCGACTAGAGAGTCGGGCTGAGGGTTTTTAAATAGGGTTCCATAGGTTTGAAATCACTATTTCTTTCTTTATTTCTCACTTTCCCTTAGCCGACTCCTCTCTCTAACCTAGAAAAAGCTCCTAGAACACCTCCTAAACCCTCCAAAATCCTAATCTAAGCTAGATGGCTCCTTGAAAGGTCGTGGCAAAGAAACCTAGGAGAGTGGTTCAATCAGTGGCGGAGGAAAGAAGGACAAAGCGTCGGTTGGATACTTCTAACTCGGCAAAGGAACATCAAATAGAGCATGAAGAAGAGCAAGAGGCACCAAGGCAAGGAATATTAATGGGAAATAGACAAGTTACATCGGGTAGATGCATAGATTTCAATTTCCTAGAACAAGAAAATTTGCACATTGGAGATTGGTTGGTTAGACAGGGTTGGAAAGACTTTTGTATGCTCAATCTTCCCACTTATCTAAACCTTCTTAGGCAATTTTTCGAGAACACGTCCTTGGATGCATTTCACATTGAAGGTACTGTGAAGGGTAAGCATATTGAGATCATTGTACAGAAGTTGTCTAGTGCTCTTCATATACCAAAAGAAGGTGAGAGCTACCTAGTGTTGAAGGACAAGCAAAAGACTTTGAGATTGGTACTTGAGAGGACAAATGTGAAGGGAGTTATTCATGTCAGTGCCAATCAATTATCTTTAGAGATGAGATTATTGCATAATATTATTAGTCGTATCTTTTTACCCCTGACGGGGAGGTTTGACTGGGTTAGTGAGCACGACCTAGTCTTCATGAGATGCTTGGTTGAGGGGGAGGCCCTCAATTTACCATTTATTATGCTATCACAAATGAGGGAAGCTGCTTGTAGGGCACGAGCATGTCTTCCATACGGGATGGTATTTCCCCTACTATTTCAGAATGCCCTAGTTGATTTGTCTGGAGAGGACAGCAGACCATTTTTGCACACAGACAGATACAACTTGAAATCTCTGACTCAGATGGGATTTATTAAGGTTGAGGGTCACTGGATTAGGAAGAGCTCAGGTCTTCCAGTGACTCATTCAGAGGATGATTCAGATGAGGATATTCTGGCAGCACAAAGACAGGGAGTAAAGGCAGAGGCATATGTTGACGAGGTTGGACCCTCAGAGCCAGCTCGTTCTACTCCTTGATCAACTATCAGAGGATCGACTGCTGTTGGACCGGGTGATGATTATTGATTGCAACATGTATTGGACAAGATCTCGAGTCTTCACAGAGGGAGATCTCAGACTGATGCCAGGATTTCTGCACTTCAGTCAAAGATGCACAGGGCTTCCATGATATCATGGCTATTCTTTGATAGCTTACAGCAGTAGTCAGTCTGTTTCGACTTCTTCTATAGCACCACCTGACACTGGCACAGATTACGGGCAGGGACAGGCAGCACACTTCAGTGACATTCCTTCTAAGGCCACTCCTGTTGAGGCTGAGACTGGTACTGAGATTCGAGGATCTGATGTTGGAGACACTCTAGCCACAGAGATATTGTCTACCACCAGCACTCTAGCCTTGTCTTTTGATCCTCCTACTGCCAGACTGACTCCTATAATGATTTCCTCTGAGTCCAAAGTTAAAGTTAAAGCCAAAACCAAAACCTCTAGGACTACTACACCTATTAGGACTAAAATCAGGGTCCTTAGGCCTAGGTTTCCTAAGTTCAGGCCTGCTCCAGGCATTTTAGACATTGGTTCATCCTCTAGTGAGGAAGAGCTTGATGATGACCCTAGTCCTTCATTTTGATGTTGTTAGTCCCTCCTTTTGATGTTTTTAGGACTTTATTATTTTCTTGTTTTATTGTTGTGATACTACTTTTGTCGTGCCGAGACATTTCTGTACTGTATCACTCATATACTGATTGTTTCATATATATATATGACTTTCTTATGATACATGTCTTTTTATGATACACATTGTGAATGACTTTCTATGAATGAATGTTCTCCTATTTTATATTGTTGAGAATTGTGTCCCAAAGCCAATCGCCTAGGTTGTAGGCGGTTGAATTAAGTATTGTACTCTTTGTATGAATTAATAAATATTATTTTGGCAACTAATCACATTCTTACATTTTCCTGTAATGAACTCTTTTTTATGTGATGAAGTCCGTAGGACTACATTGACTTCGATATAGAGAGGATATATCGAGTGGTCCTTGAACCAGGTTCACAACCAAATGATACATTATACTGGACGACAATGTATCAAGTGTAGGTTGTTGTGGTTCACATTGTTTGGTTGTCCTCTTGACCAAAGCAGTGTGGTGATACTGATGTGATCTGCAAGTGGGATATATGATATCTCATTGAACGTGACTCCATGTAGCCCCTTTTCTACCAAAGGGATACTTACGATTGGATATGGGTATATGTATCCCTCCGACCTGAGGTCATCATGGTAGCTTGCATGCAACTCCCTATGCTTTGGTGCCGGACTACCCAGATTTCTAATCTGGTGATGGAAGGTTTCTAGGTACAGGCAAGTACTTGTGGAGCAGTGGTGGACCAAGATGGAATTGACCTGTCAAATAGTTTGGATTGAATGCCTCGCAGTGTCTCAATTTAACAAATCCTCGGTCAGGGTAGTCATAGTGAGGAGTAACTAGACTTGCGAGGTTGAGACATGTTGTAGATTGACTCAGCTAGGGTTTGCAGTCTAACCCTAGGTCATCCTGAGCATTGGAGGTCAAAGGGATGAATTACACGGTAACCATATGCCAGATATTCAATTGATTGCTCTCGCATCTTCGACCTATCTGGATGCCAGGACCTATTGCTAGATGGTATCTTGTGCTGGTACTGGAATTGTTCCAGTACTACTGCCTAGGTTTGAACCTATGAGGTCACACACCATAAAGGATCTCTTCCTGATCTAGGTTCCAATTTATGATTAAGAATCATTTTGGTAACGTTTTGATTGAGCACTCTTGGGATTGACTCGGTTTTAGGTCGATCAAATTTGTTCGGGTCTACCAAGAATTATTTCTGGGTGATCGGGACTTGACCAAGCCATTTATAAATTAGATTTTGATCTAATTTTATTGTTAATCGGTTTAGAACCGGTTTGGGATTTTTTGAACCAGTTGTGAACCGTTTGAACCAATCCACATGGTATTCAATGGCTTGGATGAACAGGGTATTCACGGCATCTTTTTTCCTCCCATTTCTCTTCATTTTGGCTGCATATTTAACCACCGATTAATTACTCCTAATTACTTCATTGTGAACAAATTTGATTCATTCCCGAAACCTGATGGCCTTTTGAATTCCCAGCAAGTCTCCTAGGCTTCCCGAATGACCGGTTGAATTGTTCTTGTTGCTTATAAAATTCTGGGCTGTGGTACGCTGTGGGTGTGCTTGCTTTTGAGAGCTTCCAACCAGTGTTTTAAAGCCTTAGTTTCTTGTGTGAGATTGGGAGAGAAATAGTTCTTTGATTTCTTGTTGATAACGGTGCTCAATTGGTGAAGGAAGATACTATTGTTTTAGGAGAAAACAATAACAGAACAAGAGTGTTATGTTTCCTTATCTCCTTCCCACCATATGAAAAAGCTTCTGGCGACTAGCATCGCATGAGAACCCAGACCAGAGGATCCCCAGGCGTGTCCCCCCTCTAGAGGGTGTTCCCATGAGCACCTGAGAGCTGGACCTACCTCCATTGCTGCTGGTTGTGTCTCCCCTATTTTTGAGTTGCAGGTTTCCTGTTGCTACCTTGGAAGAGAGGAAGAGTTCCAAACATTCTTGGATAAACCGTGTTTAAGCTCTCCTTTGAAGCAAGAAGATACCTTACTGTTGGTGAAGGAAGAGAGACCAAGAGATTGGCCTTTTGTGTTTGGATTTGTTACTGCTGAAAAGAAGGAAAAATCAACATTTCTAAGGCTGCTGGAAGAAGAAGACTGGAATAACTTTATTCCAGATATTCCAGCTATTCCTGTGTTATCCCTATTTTATTCCAAGCAGGAATAAGGTAAAGTTTCTGGTTTTACATTTTCATGCATTTGTAAATCTAGGTTTATAAAATAGTTTATAAATATTACATGCCAATGTTATGCCATGTTTTGCCTATACATGTATCTTGAAGATGTTAGATCCTGTGCGGAGTAGGTGTTTCCACTATTTTTTTTAAAATATTTTAAAATACATACCTGCTCCCTTTGTTGTTGCATGCTTAATGTAGGCACCTGCAACCCCTGTTTTACTTTCAGTGGTATCAGAGCACATGTTCAGGAGTAATATTTCTTGTTTGCATGTATAGTAGATTAAATTGTTTAATCTTAAGATATGTATCTGTATCTTAATCATAGGGATGATTAGAGAGTACTTTTAGGAACCTAGTTGAGACCTTCATCATGGCCGTATGTCTTTGGCACGATGTGGTTCGTCTATGTTAGCCTCTTCAGAAGGATCCTTTAAGGAAATCAAAGAAATTAAAATTGTTTTAATTCAGATACATTTTGACATGTAATATTTATAAAAGAATAACTAGATATGATACATGATGTTATATGTAGAAAGAGTTTTACATGTTTTAATTAAAATTGTTTTAATTAAGATTTTGGCTTATATTCAAACAATTTTGAATAGTCTGATTAAGTTAAATGACAAGTTATCTTTGGGTTTATGAAACCTAATGTCATTTAAATAAGCCAATTGGGTTAATTAGGTTAGCTGTCTAATTAGGTCCATTATTGGGTTAGACCTATGTTTAGTTGAATTGGATAATAAGAAGACTAATCAAAAGTTGATTAAGGTCCTTCTTTTAGATCTATCTAATAGTTAGATGGGTTAGTCCATTCATCTAAATGGATCTAATTAGTGGCTCAGTGGAAGCTCGAGTCTTTAAGCTAGTCTGATCGAGTCTGGTAAACCGATTGGTGTCGAGGTAGGTTTGGCATTTGTGATTATGGTTGTATAAGGCTACCTCTTTCCTGGCCAACTTGGTTGGTGTCTAGGAAAGATGGTTAGTGGCGGATACTCACTCATGATCTCACCTACCTGGCCAGTCGAGTCGACCAAAACTGATTAGAAAAGCTCATTGACTCGAGTTAACCCATGTCACCCATGTTGATCAGTCTGACTGATCGGTAGGTGCCCATGGATCAATTGTTGAATTGGTTCAGCCCTCCTGAAAATTGTTTTGTTCAGTGGGAGGATGATCCATGTTCTTGTCTTATTCTTCTGTCACAACCTAAAATCCTCTAAAATTATTAGGTCTTGAAAAAGACTAAGTCAAAGAGTTGATGGTGTCTTAGCCTTTCATTAAGTGAGTTAGTATTGTGTCCTTTAACTTGGTGTTCATCGGAAGTTCCATAGAACGGGTGTGCATCCGGTTACTTGAATTGCTCTCTCATAGATGATGGTTCAATGCAACCTTCTTGATGGTGATCAGGTGAGCCGGCCATAGCGTGCTTGGTCATTCATTAGTTGGAAGTATTGGATTTATCATGTTAATGGTTGGACCTAACCGGAGACCCGCAATAGGAGGCCCCTAGGCCAATTAGGGTCCTCTCTGGGGCAAAATTATTTACTGGAAGTTGCTTAGGGAAGCAATTGGTTAGTGAACCTACCTTTAGGCATGTATGGGTGAGCTGGCCATAGTCGGGCTCATACATGGTCTATTAGATTTCAATACCCACTATAAAATAGTGATTTCACAAATTGGAGTTAGAGGCTCCCAATCTAAAAAATTAGTGGGAGAGATCTTTAGACTAAAGTCCAAGTATTTTGATTAATTAATTAATTAATTCATACTCTAATATGGTCTTATTTTTTCTTTCAGATGTTTTCAAATCTTTCGCTCTGGTCACTTCTCGATAATAAGAAGTTAAAGGGTCACAACTTCGATAGCTGGTATCGGAAGTTGAGGATTGTCCTGGAGCATGAACAGATCCTTTATGTGATAATAGATCCGGCACCTGAAATCCCCTCTGCTAGTGCTCAAAGTTCGGTTAGGGATACTTATCAGAAGTGGATTTCTGATCAGACTACTATCTAATGCATTATGCTAGCGACAATGAATGACGAGTTCAGTCGCAAGTTTGTGGAGGCCCAACCAGATGAGATTCTTCAAAAGTCGAAAGAATCTTTCGACACATTGAAAGATGTAGAGCGATATAAATTATCTTGTGCCATCTACAATGCCAAGATGCCGAATGGTGGTTTAGTCACTGATCATATATTGTACATGATTGAGCTGATTGAAAAGTTGGGCAAGCTCGGATGTCCCTTGCGCGAGCAGCTCGGCAAGGATGCGATCTTGAATTCTCTGCCCTCTTCCTATCTTGACTTTCTTGATCATTAAAGAATGAACAAGCCTGTAGTCAATTACCATGATTTGATGGGATTGCTACAGACTTTCGAGAAAGACCACCAACTGAGTAAGGTGGTGTGGACACCAGAAACCGAAAGAAACTTAACTCCAACAAGGTTAGCCTTATCCCAATTTGGATCGAAGATAATTAGGTTACCTTGTATCCTTTAGTTCAAAAATGTTTTATTTTCAAGAGCCATTTCCTTTTCAAGAGTCCTGTAAATGTTTTATTTTCAAGAACCATTTCCTTTTCAAGAGTCCTGTAATTAATCAAGAGTGTTTATTAAGTCATGTAATTACTTTTAAAAAAAAAATTCATTTCCTGTAAGTCCGTTTCAAGTTTAGGTCAGTCAAGTCAGTTCAGTTGAGTTAAGTCTATTCAGTTAATCAAGTCTTAAAGCAATAAAAGCCAGCAACAAGACTAAAATTCTGGATCCCAGAATTTGACCACATGAAGAAGAGAAGACACATCAACCAAGCAAGAGAAAAGGACCATCAACTAGGACCACTTGGCGCCACATGTCATTCCTTATCCAAGTAGAAGACCATCTCATCATGCCATGTCATCAGGCACCACCTCACTAGTCACCTCATCACTCTTTGGCGCCAACAAGGAAGATTCAAATTCAAGGAGGTTGGCCACACCCCTCCAAGTCCTCCACCAAATCCTCCAACCCCCCCCATCCCTCCGAACTCTCCACCAAATCCTCCAACCCCCTTGTAATCCTCCTCGATTTGGGGAGTTTTTAAATTTCAAAAGCTAGCTTTGTGAGGCTATTAAAGGCCTTGGACGCCCATTGTAAAGGGGATTTGATTGATGAGATGAATGAAAAATGAAGTTGAAGTTGAAGTTGTAGTCTTATGTTATTTCTTTGAGTGATTGTTCCTAAGCACACCCCCCCCCACTCGAATCTACTTTCTTCTCCAAGCCATCCAACACCAAGTTCAAGAAGGATACATTGGAGCCGGCCAAACCATCTCAGACTTCCTTCCTTGCTCATAAATTATTCCATCCATCCCATATGCCTGCTTTCTTCTTTCTTAACTTTTGATCTTCATTGCAGGGTCCTTCGAAGTCTTTGAGTTGTGAACAGGGTTCCCCTTGACAATTAACCAACAAGCTGAAGCCCAAGCCCAGCGTTCTGATCTCTGTTATCCAAGTTCTCCAGTCCAGAGCAACGGTAGTTTCAAGGTTTGAAATCATTAGAAGGTTAGAAAGCTCAACAAGGCAAGTCCTCAATCATTAGCCCCTATTGTCTAGATCTTCTTCCTTCTTAGTTTTAGGATTGTGTCTAATCATGTAATAGTCCCTTTTCATGTAATCCTTAAGACTTATTATGATGAGTACAATGCTAGTGTAATTAGGTTTCATTACTCTACAAATACTAATCAAATCATTAATCATATGCTTGCCACATCAGCTAAGGTCCGAACAACACCCTCCTGCTGGGGTCCGGCCTGTCGCTCCCTGTCAGCGATCCGACCCACCGGAGTTAAGGTCCGAACAACCACCTCTTGCTAGGGTTCGGCCCGTCGCTCCCCGTCAGCGATCTGACCCATCGGAGTTGAGGTCCGAACAACCACCTCCTGCTGGGGTCCGACCCGTCGCTCCCGGTCAGTGGTCTGACCCACCGGAGTTGAGGTTCGAATAACCCCCTCCTACTGGGGTCCGGCCCATCGCTCTCCATCAGCGATCCGACCCACCATAGCTGAGGTTCAAACGACCCTCTCCTACTGAGGTCCGAACGACCCTCTCCTGCTGAGGTCCGACCCGTGATTCTCTGTCTGGGGTCTGGCCTGTAGCTCTCCTTCAAAGGGTTGGCCATTAGTCTAGCCGACCGGCTTTCCCATGGCCGACGTTCGACAGGCGAACCTTAGCATCCAGGGAATTCCATAAGCACCTTTCTATTACTGCAGGATCCTGCTATCCCAACAGCCCTGCTCCACTACTTTCATGATGCTGCCGTATCTGCGTAGCACATGGCCACTCTCCAGATTCTCCTAGGGACAGATCGATCTTTCTCAGCCTCTCCCCTAACGTATTTTGGACTGTCCTGTACCTATATAAGGTACCCGGCGAATCCCGCTCGAAGGTAGGAGAACTCTTCCCTCTCCATATGCTGTTCTTTTCGTGGTTCCTCCATTATGTTGCCTTCAACCTCCTACTAACTTAGGCATCGGAGGGTCTCCCACCGGAACACCACCGATGCCCTTGGGGACTTCGTTGCAGGTTCGCCCGGGAGAGGAATGCTCCAACATATCCAACCCCGGTCTAGGAGTTGACACCGCAACAAACAGGATTTAAAAACACTTTACAATTACAGTGTATCATTTTCACATGTATCAAATGATATTAGACATAGTGTGCATCAACCAGTTGAGTATCAAGGTATCAATACAATGTATCACAATGTATCATATGTATAATAAAACTGAAAACTATCAACACAAAGTATCATATGTATCGATACAATGTATCATCTACACCATATGTGCATTAAGTATTGAAACATAATGTATCAAGAGTATCATCTATGTATTGCATATCGAAACTTCACAAATTAACTAGTATTTGAAGTAAATTTCATGAAAACATAACAAAAACTCAACATAAGCTCTCCCTTACTAATGTAATAACATTTCTTCATATTTTCTTCAAATTTTCACATTCATATTCACATTCATACACATTTTTCATGTTCATATTTATATTCACATTCATATTCATATCTTCACACTTTCATGCACATTCATTTTCTCCCTTCTCCCCCTTTTTGTCATCAACAAAAGGTATATCTGAAGGTAAAACAGGGGTTACAGGTGCGTACATTAAGCATGCAACAGCAAAGGGAGCAGGTATGTATTTTAAAATATTTTTAAAATAACAGCGGAAACACCTACTCTGCACAGGATTTAACATATTCAAAATACATATATAGGCAAAACATGGCATAACATTGGTATGTAATATTTTCAAACTATTTTATAAACCTAGATTTACACATGCATGAAAATGTAAAACCAGAAATTTTATCTTATTCTTGCTTGGAATAAAGCAGGGATAACACAGGAATAGCTGGAATATCTAGAATAAAGTTATTCCAGTCTTCTTCTTCCAGCAACGTTTGAAACGTTGATTTTTCCATCTTTTCAACAGTAACAAATCCAAACACAAAAGGCCAATCTCTTGGTCTCTCTTCTTTCACCAACAGCAAGGTATCTTCTTGCTTCAAAGGAGAGCTTAAACACGGTTTATCCAAGAATGTTTGGAACTCTTCCTCTCTTCCAAGGTAGCAACAGGAAACCTGCAACTCAAAAACAGGGGAGACACAACCAACAGCAAGGGAGGTAGGTCCGGCTCACAGGTGCTCATGGGAACACCCTCTAGAGGGGGGACATGCTTGGGGCTCCTTTGGTCCGGGTTCTCAAGTGATGCTAGTCCCCCGAAGCTTCTTCAAACGGTGGGAAGGATATAAGGAAACAGAACACTCTTGTTCTGTAATTGTTTTCTCCTAAAACAACAGTATCTTCCTTCACCAATTGAGCACCACTATCAACAAGGAATCAAAGAACTATTTCTCTCCCAATCTCACACAAGAAACTTAGGCTCTAAACCACTAGTTGGAAGCTCTCAAAAGCAAGCACACCCACAGCGTACCACAGCCCAGAATTTTTTAAGCAGCAAGAACAATTCAACCGTTCATTTGGGAAGCTTAGGAGACTTGCTGAGAATTCGAGAGGCCATCAAGTTTTGGGAACGAATCAAATTCGTTCACAATGAAGTAATGAGGAGTAATTAATCGGTGGTTAAATATGCAGCCAAAATGAAGAGAGATGGGAGGAGAAAAGATGCCTTGAATACCCTGTTCGTCCAAGCCATTGAATACCATGTGGATTGGTTCAAAACGGTTCTCAACCGGTTCAAAAAATCCCAAACCGGTTATAAACCTATTCACAATAAAATTAGATCAAAATCTAATTTATAAATGGCTTGGTCAAGTCCTGGTAACCTAGAAACAATTCCTGGTGGACCTGAACAAATTTGATCGACTCAAAACCGAGTCAATCCCAAGAGTACTCAATCAAACCATTACCGAAATGATTCTTAATCATAAATCGGTACCTGGATCAGGGAGTGATCCTGATGGGGAACTAATATGCATGCCATTTTTTTTGTATATTTTACATGTTGAGTTAGGTTATTAATTCCCGAATTTCAGATCAAAATTATTTGTAGGAAATTTTGTATGAATTTTTGATGATTAGCATGCAGATTAGGACCTAGAAAAGTAGCAAAGAAGGACCGCCGGGGCTGAGAAGCCTCGGTTAGGGCAAGTTCTCCTGCAATAAAACTACTGGAGGTAGAGGGGTGTACCTGACAATGTCTATGAAGATCGCAGTGAAGGGGTCTCTCGTTCCTCGATGGATGCGGCCTGGAAAACCGAGCCAAAGACCCGCAGATACCCGGCTTTCTGCTCGGTGATCCGATTGAGGCTTGGCTGGAGTCGTTGGATTCGTAGGAACTCGGGGACCTACAAACGACCTGTCAGGGGTTAGAAAACTCACAAAGGAACAAGAAAACAAAGGAAAAACAGTAAGGGAAGGCTTCTTTTGGAGTGGGCATCCAGGGATCTGAGATGCTTGTTGGTAGCAGGAAGATGATTGCAGCATTGGGAAGAAGAACTTTCGCAAACCCCTTTATGCACACAGCAGGGTATCACACAACTCAATAGAAGAACTCAAGGTTTTCATTCATCAAAATTCTCCTCATACAAGAGGCTAGGGTCCCTTAAATAGACCCTTAACCTTGGGCTCCAAGTAAGGGTACATAAGTCTTTACATAAGAATCCTTTTCCCTCTCAAACCCTAGCTAGAAAATAAGGAAATATTAGGTAGAAAAATCCTTAAAAGTTTTCTTGACTTGGTCAAGACTCCAAGGATGCCTAGGGGGGCGTGTTGGGCTTCTAGGAGCAGCAAAAGGCCGGCCTAAAGGGGCTCGGGTGCATGGGTTTGGGCCTCTGGAAGCTGGGGTGGCCTGGTAGCCAGGTAGCAGGAATATTCCTTGGTATCTTGCTTCTTAGGGGCTTGGGCTTGGCACCTGGGCTTGATTTCTTTGGGCTAGGATGCAGATGGACCTCTGGAATCATGGATGCCCTTATCTATGAATATACTTTGGCATCTGGAAGGGAATCTGGGTATCTGGAGGGCATATGCAAGAAATCAGGGTTTTCTGAATTTTTCTCCTGGGGTCTTCAAATCTTCAAGCTGGGTTGGACTTGTGCTATACTTCCATGTCTTCAATCTAGTTGGACTTGGTCTTCACTTGTATAATATAGTCTTGAGTCTTCAGTATGCTTGGACAGGACTAAAAAAAATAAAATTAGCTCAACATGAGCTGACTAGCATTGGACTGAACTAGCTCAACATGAGCTGACTAGTATAGAATTGAAATAACAACTAAAAATACTCAAATAACAACTAAAATGGATTAAAATGAGCTAAATCCTTATTACAGATGGACTCATAAATTATTGATCAATTTACAGAGGGTTGAAAAAGCCTCTGTCTTATTCTGGTGCCTCAGGTGTCCCCACCAGATCCTCTATGGCATGTGACCTTATAGGTTTGAACCTAGATGGTAAAACTAGAACAATTCCAGTACTAGCACAAGATACCATCTAGCAATGGGTCCCGGCGTCCGGAAAGTCGAAGATGCGAGAGCAATCAATCGAACCTCTGGTATATGGTTACTGTATAATTCATCCCTTTGACCTCCAATGCTCAAGATGACCTAGGGTTAGACTGCCAACCCTAGCTGAGTCAATCCACAACATGTCTCAACTTCGTAAGTCTAGTGACTCCTCACTATGACTACCCCGGTCGAGGATTTGCTAAATTGAGACACTGCGAGACATTCAATCCAAACTATTTAGACAGGTCAATTCCATCTTGGTCCACCACTGCTCCATAAGTACTTGCCTGTACCTAGAAACCTTCCATCCCCGGATTAGAAATCCGGGTAGTCCAGTACCAAAGCACAGGGAGTTGCTTGCAAGTTACCTTGATGACCTCAGGTCGGAGATACACATATACCCATTCCAATCATCAATATCCCTTTGGCAGAAAAGGGGCTACATGGAGTCACGTTCAATGAGATATCATATATCCCACTTGCAGATCATATTAGTGTCACCACACTCCTTTGGTCAAGAGGACAACCAAACGATGTGAACCACAACAACCTACACTTGATACATTGCCATCCAGTACAATGTATCCTTTGGTTGTGAACCTGGTTCAAGGACCACTCGATATATCCTCTCTATATCGAAGTCAATGTAGTCTTAGGGACTTCATCACATTAAAAGGAGTTCATTACAGGGAAATGTAAGAATGTGATGAGCAGCCAAAATAATATTTATTAATTCATGCAAAGAGTACAATACTTAATTCAATTACCTATACCTAGGCGATTGGCTTTGGGACACAATTCCCAACATCTCTCACTTGTACTAAAGCCAATCAAAACAGCATATAATACCCATTTCCCTTTTACAAAAGTCGAACTCTTTTATTCCGAGGGCTTTATTAAAAATGTCGGCTAGATTTTTCTTTCCATCGATCTTTATAAGATTGATGTCGCCTCGTTCTATGATCTCTCGTACGAGGTGGTAGCGCCGCAGAATATGCTTGGTGCGGTGATGAGCTTTCGGCTCCTTAGTTTAAGCAATGGCTCCAATGCTGTCAAAGTACATTGGAACAGAACCATCTAGGAAAGATGCCACCCCTGGCTCTCCAAGGAACTTCCGCAACCACACAGCTTCCTTCGCTGCATCTGATGCTGCAAGGTACTCTGCCTCGCATACCAAGTCTGCAACTATTACATGCTTGGAACTTTTCCAACAAATCGCTCCTCCATTTAGGGTAAATACAAACCCTGACACACTCTTGCTATCATCTCTGTCTGACAAGAAACTGGAGTCAGTATACCCAACAAGTTTTAAGTCAGATTCTTCATAAATCAGCCATTGATCTTTAGTATTTCTCAAATACTTCATGATGGACTTAACCAACTTCCAATGCGCCTCACCTAGGTCAGACTGGTATCTGCTCACTACTCCTAGTGAGTATGCCATGTCTGGTCTAGTACATGTCATAGCATACATGAAAGAGCCACTGCAGAAGCATAAGGTACTCTACTCATGCGCTCTCTTTCCTCAGGAATTATCGCACAATCCTTCTTGGAAAGAGTAATTCCATAACCTATCGAAAGATAGCTTTTCTTGGAATTTTCCATGCTGAACCGTTTCATCACAGTATCAATATGCATAGACTGGGACAATCCCAGAAGCCTCTTAGATCTATCTCTATAGATCTTCATACCCAGTATGTAAGAAGCTTCACCCAAGTCCTTCATGGAGAACTAAGATGACAACCAAACCTTTATTCCTTGTAATGTTGCGACGTCATTCCCGATTAAGAGAATGCCATCAATATACAGTACCAGGAGTACAATCACAGGACCATTAACCCACTTATAAATGCACGATTCTTCTTCGTTCCTAACGAAGCCATACGATTTGATACACCTATCAAACCGTAAGTTCCAACTTCGAGTGCTTGCTTGAGTCCATAAATGGACCTCTACAACTTGCATACTTTTGACTCGTCTGAGGATGTGAACCCTTCAGGCTATATCATATACACCTCCTCTTCCAGCTCACCATTAAGGAAAGCGGTTCAGACATCCATCTGCCAGATCTCATAATCAAAATATGCTGCTAAAGCATGCAAGATCCGAATGGACTTGAGCATTACCACAGGAGAGAAAGTCTCGTCATAATCGATACCATATCACTGACGATACCCCTTGGCAACTAGACGGGCTTTATAGGTCTCCACCTTCCCATCTGCACCCCTTTTCCTCTTGAAGATCCACTTGCACCCGATGGATTTTATCCCTTCAGGCGGATCAACCAATGTCCATACATTGTTGATTTCCAAGGACTCCATTTTGGATCGCATGGCTCCAAGCCATGCCTCAGAGTCAGATCACTGAAGTGCATCCATATAGGTGATCGGATACTCATTGTTCTCTTCGAGTTCAATGGGATCGCCATCCCAGACCAAGAAACTATAGTATCTGTCCGGCTGACGCGGTACTCTATCGGATCTCCTAATAATGGGTTCTGGGTATGATCCAATCACAGCTGGTTCTATGATGGCCTTAGAGTGAGCAGGTTCTTCTACTGGCTGAACTTCATCAAGTTCAATCTTAGAGGCTACAGTCCCTTCTTGAAGGAACTCCTTTTTCCAAAAGATAGTCCTAAGAGTGACGAACACTTTCTGCTCATCCTCCATGTAGAAGAAATACCCTTTGGTTTTCTTAGGGTAACCAATAAACAGGAACCTATCAGACCTAGGACCAAGTTTATCTGAGTCTAAACGCTTTACATATGCCGGACAACCCCAAACCCGAAGGTGTGAGATTGAGGGCTTATGTCCATTCTACATCTGGAGACAACAGACTTACTTGGAACATTATTTAACAAGTGACAAGCTATCTCAAGTGCATATCCCCAAAAGGATAGAGACAGAGTTGCAAAGCCCATCATGGATCGAACCATGTCAAACAAGGTTTGATTCCTCCTTTCAGACACACCATTCAATTATGGTGTTCCTAGAGGAGTCCACTGAGAGAGAATCCCATTCTCCTCAAGGTATATCAAAAACTCACCAGATAGGTATTCACCGCCTCGATTAGATCGAAGGGTTTTAATACTTTTTTTAGTTTATTTCTCTACTTCATTACGATATCGTTTGAACATTTCAAACGACTCAAATTTATGTCTCATCAAAAAGACATAACCGAACCTCGAAAGGTCGTTTGTAAATGTAATGAAATATCTGTATCCATCTCTGACACTAACTATCATGGGTCCACATACATCAGTATGTATGAGACTCAGAAATTCTGTAGCTCGTTCACCTTTTCTAGTAAAAGGTGACATGATCGTTTTACCAAGTAAACAGGATTCACAAGTAGGCAGTGATTCAGAATCACTGACCTTAAGGAGACCATCTCTTCGCAACTTGTTTATCCTATTCTGGTTAACAAGACCTAGCCTACAGTGCCGAAGATACAGATCACTGACATTTTCTACCTTGGACATTTGCCAGATGTGTACATTATACTAACAGGCCGTGATAGTGCATAAATGCCATTATTTAACTTAGCTTTCATTATCATAGAGTTATTCAAAATAACCTGGCAAATATCTCCTCTTATTGATAGTTCATAACCATAATTGGCAAGAAGGCCTACAAAGATTATGCACATAATTAAACTAGGACAATAACGATAGTCGACTAACTTGACAGTACAGGACTCAAAGACAAGACTCAGAACATCGATCGCCAGTACTGGAACACGATTTCCATTCCCGGTGCTCAGGAACTGTTCCCCATCCTCAAATCTCTTGCTAACCTATAGTCACTGTAATGAATTACAAACATGATTAGGACTACCGGTATCCAATACCCAGTTAGCAGTATCACAAATAGAGAAATTACAAGGTTTTATCATATATGTCCAGCAGTCTGCTACTTCCCTTCCTTGGCTTGTTCGGATCTAAGGATGCTTGGTAAAGAGGATAGTTCCTCTTCCAATGTCCCTGCTTCTTGCAGTAGAAGTACTCTACAAAAGACTGGTCAGCTTTCACTTTCTTGGTCTGACTCGGGCCAGGAGCATTCAACACCTTCTTTCCCTTCCTTTTATTCTTCCCTTTCTTAAAGGGATGAAGACCTCTAGAACGTCCCACCCACTAAATTCACCACCCCCTTATGATGCGGCAAGCATATGATTAATATTTAGATTATGGTTTGTAAAGCAATGAAACCTAATTACACTAGCATTGTACTCATCATAATAAGTCTTAAGGATTACATGAAAAGGGACTATTACATGATTAGACACAATCCTAAAATTAAGATGGAAGAAGATCTATATAATAGGGGCTAATGATTGAGGACTTGCCTTGTTGAGCTTTCCAACCTTCTAATGATTTCAAACCTTGAAACTACCGATGCTCTGGACTGGAGAACTTGGATAACAGAGATCAGAACGCTGGGCTTGGGCTTCAGCTTATTGGTTCATTGTCAAGGGGAACCCTGTTCACAACTCAAAGACTTCGAAGGACCCTGCAATGAAGATCAAAAGTTAAGGAAGAAGAAAGCAGGCATATGGGAGGGATGGAATAATTTATGAGCAAGGAAGGAAGTCTGAGATGGTTTGGCCGGCTCCAATGTATCCTTCTTGAACTTGGCATTGGATGGCTTGGAGAAGAAAGTAGATTCGAGTGGGGGGGGGGGGGTGCTTAGGAACAATCACTCAAAGAAATAACATAAGACTACAACTTCAACTTCAACTTCATTTTTCATTCATCTCATCAATCAAATCCCCTTTACAATGGGCGTCCAAGGCCTTTAATAGCCTCACAAAGCTAGCTTTTGAAATTTAAAAACTTCCCAAATCGAGGAGGATTACAAGGGGGGTTGGAGGATTTGGTGGAGAGTTTGGAGGGATGGGGGGGGTTGGAGGATTTGGTGGAGGACTTGGAGGTGTGTGGCCAACCTTCTTGAATTTGAATCTTCCTTGTTGGCGCCAAAGAGTGATGAGGTGACTAGTGAGGTGGCGCTTGATGACGTGGCATGATGAGATGGTCTTCTACTTGGATAAGGAATGACATGTGGTGCCAAGTGGTCCTAGTTGATGGTCCTTTTCTCTTTCTTGCTTTGTTGATGTGCCTTCTCTTCTTCATGTGGTCAAATTCTGGGATCCAGAATTTGAGTTTTGTTGCTGGATTTTATTGCTTTAAGACTTGATTAACTGAAATAGACTTAACTCAACTGAACTGACTTGACTGACCTAAACTTGAAACGGACTTACAGGAAATGAAATTTTTTTTTTAAAAGTAATTACAGGACTCAATAAACACTCTTGATTAATTACAGGACTCTTGAAAAGGAAATGACTCTTGAAAATAAAACATTTACAGGACTCTTGAAAAGGAAATGGCTCTTGAAAATAAAACATTTTTGAACTAAAGGATACAAGGTAACCTAATTATCTTTGATCCAAATTGGGATAAGGCTAACCTTGTTGGAGTGAAGTTTCTTTCGGTTTCTGGTGTCCACACCAATTCTCCTGGGGTGGGCAGAACTTGACCCAGTCGAGTATGGTTCAGTTTTGCCCTGGTAATGCTCGAACAAGTCTGGGTTAAGTCTTTGCAGGTCCTCTCGAGTAATCCAAGAGTTGTCCGACTCAGGTTGACCTTGCCATTGAACCAGGTATCGCTAATAGTCCTTATTCCTGGTAGTAATGGTCTTGTCATCCAGGATTCTCTCAATCCTCTCTCTCCGCTCAGGTAGGGTTGGTGGTGGACACTCGAAAATATGTTCACTCTCAATAAAAGTTTCTGTCCCAAAAGGCTCACTAGGTATTAGTACTGGTTCTTTGTATTCTACTAGGTCTGAAACATTAAAAGGTTGTACTGATACCCATATCAGGTGGAAGTTCCAAAACATATGCATTAGGCCCTATTTTCTTTAAGATCTTGAAAGGTCTCGCTCCGCGGGCATGCAGCTTCTTTATGATTCCAGGTAGGAACCATTCAGGGTTGAGCCTAATCATTGCATAATCCCCTTCACAAAATTCTTTAGCCCTCTTATGTGAATCAGCTAAATGTTTGTAAGTCTCATTGCTCAGTTTGATCTTATTACTGATTTCTTTATGCAAATTTGTGACATGCTGTGTGAAAGATTCAGCAAACTTAGAAATTTACACAAGCACTTACAAAATGCAGACTGAACTAGGCATCCTTATTGAGAGAAATTTTATTGGACTTTCTAGGACCTAAACCTAACAGATTATTGACTCTCTAGGTTTGACCCTGGTCTGGTATGCACATGAGAATTTACCATGGGTTCCTAGCAAATGCCATAAGGTTTTTCAAAAGTAGGTAGAAAAGGAATAGGCTTTAAAAGCTCATGCATCCTAGTAAACTCATCCAAATGAAACTTAATGGCTCTAAAATTATGATAAGACTCAGGGAAAGGAAGGAAATAGGAATCCGAGACTTGGGATAATTTAGGGGAATCTTGAAACAGACATTGGTTACTCATGATGACCTTAAGATTAGAATTTTGATCTACAGGCGGGATGCTTCTAGGTAGTTGAAGGTCATCAGGAAAGTCTTCTAAAATAATGATTAGGTTCTTCTCAGGTACCTGAAGGAGTTCTTGTGTCGAAGCTAAAGTATTGGGTTCTTCCTGAGGGCATTGTCTTACAGGAACCAAGTCCTCACTAAATTTTGGTTGTTCTGATGTTTCAGGACTAGGCTCAATAATCTTTTCTTTACCAAAGATTTCCTCAGGTAAGGTACTAAAGTTGTTCTCTTCACAGTCTTCCCCTTCATATTCATCTATTAAACTTATGTCAGTCTCATACATATATTTACTAGGTTGTTCAAATTTGCCTTCTTCCTTCCCTAGCCCTTCAGTTTGAGGATACCCTAAGTCTTGAGTATCAATGAACTCAATTTGTACTTCAGGGTTCTTACTCCTATCATTCATATAAGCTAATGGGATAGTAGGAGTTGGTTGGTCTAAGGAAAATTGTTTAGCCAGCATTTGGTTCAATTGGGCCATTTGATCATTTAGGGCTTTCAGCATGGTTTCAAGATTCGGGTCCATGGCTACACTGGACTGGGTCTGGATTGGTGAATTTGAGGCTCCTGATCTAGTTTTCATGCATGCAAGTAGACTCAAGCTCAAGCTAAGGTTTCCTAGACCTAGAGCATAAATTAGAGGTCTAATTAAGTGAACCAACTAGCTAGTAGTACTTATGGGACTTAGCCAGGTAGGTGGAGGAGAGTGAAGGTCCCTGATTGCCAATCCTTAGACACCAATCTTAGATTGGCCAAGTAGGCGGACCAAATCACAAGCCCTGATGCACCAATACTAGACTCCAAGCCAGTAAGCACACACCAATTAGCTGACAGTTAACTTGACCCTAACCTGACCCAACTTGTTGGTGTCCCTAACCCACTAGGGCAATTAATGTTCTACTCAATTTTAATTAATGGGCTAGGATCGATATGCTGGTTGGTGATTTTTGGGCTAGGGACAGGTGATGAAACCGTGACCCTATGTCAAATTGATGCCCTTAATTTGATTTCTCATGAGAGGAATGAAATGCAAAGGTGCTGCAGAAGTGTGTTGCAGTTTGAAAGTGGTGTGGAAAACGTGAAAAAGAAAATGTCCAAAAATTCTGAAAAATTCATAGAGGATTCCTAACTTATATGTTTCAATGTAGATGAAAGGAATTTTAAATCTAAAATCTATACTACTCTAAGAAGATCCTACAAATGAAGATAAATAAAAAGGATAAAACAGAACCCTAAAATAGTGTCGAACTGCACAAATTTTCGTTTTTTTCATAATTTTTTTCTGATGATGAAATTTAATATGGTGATAACTGACTTAAAATGGAACAAGAACAAAAATAGTTCAACAAAAAATTAGTGACTTGCCTTTGGAGCTACAGACGGATTACAGTAAATAGATGCAAATTTTCAGAAAACAGAACCTAATCAAAAAAGTGCAATGGCTTACCCAAACTTCAATCTAAAAAATTCACGTCCGGCCAGGGGCTCATTATTCCCATGGGTCATGACAGTGTATTGGAGTACACCCGCTCAGGAGGCGTGAATTTTAGATCTTGCTTGGATTTAAAAAAAACTATTCTACCCTAATGCAACCATGCTCTGATACCAATATGATGCGGCAAGCATATGATTAATGATTTGATTAGTATTTATAGAGCAATGAAACCTAATTACACTAGCATTGTACTCATCATAATAAGTCTTAAGGATTACATGAAAGGGGACTATTACATGATTAGACACAATCCTAAAACTAAGAAGGAAGAAGATCTAGACAATAGGGGCTAATGATTGAGGACTTGCCTTGTTGAGCTTTCCAACCTTCTAATGATTTCAAACCTTGAAACTACCGATGCTCTGGACTGGAGAACTTGGATAACAGAGATCAGAACACTGGGCTTGGGCTTCAGCTTGTTGGTTCATTGTCAAGGGGAACCCTGTTCACAACTCAAAGACTTCGAAGGACCCTGCAATGAAGATCAAAAGTTAAGGAAGAAGAAGCAGGCATATGGGAGGGATGGAATAATTTATGAGCAAGGAAGGAAGTCTAAGATGGTTTGGCCGGCTCCAATGTATCCTTCTTGAACTTGGTGTTGGATGGCTTGGAGAAGAAAGTAGATTCGAGTGGAGGGGGGGGGTGCTTAGGAACAATCACTCAAAGAAATAACATAAGACTACAACTTCAACTTCAACTTCATTTTTCATTCATCTCATCAATCAAATCCCCCTTACAATGGGCGTCCAAGGCCTTTAATAGCCTCACAAAGCTAGCTTTTGAAATTTAAAAACTCCCTAAATCGAGGAGGATTACAAGGGGGGTTGAAGGATTTGGTGGAGAGTTTGGAGGGATGAAAGGGGGGGGGTTAGAGGATTTGGTGGAGGACTTGGAGGGGTGTGGCCAACCTCCTTGAATTTGAATCTTCCTTGTTGGTGCCAAAGAGTGATGAGGTGACTAGTGACGTGGCGCCTGATGACGTGGCATGATGAGATGGTCTTCTACTTGGATAAGGAATGACATGTGGTGCCAAGTGGTCCTAGTTGATGGTCCTTTTCTCTTTCTTGGTTGATGTGTCTTCTCTTCTTCATGTGGTCAAATTCTGGGATCCAGAATTTGAGTCTTGTTGCTGGCTTTTATTGCTTTAAGACTTGATTAACTGAAATAGACTTAACTCAACTGAACTGACTTGACTGACCTAAACTTGAAACGGACTTACAGGAAATAAAATTTTTTTTCTAAAAGTAATTACAGGACTCAATAAACACTCTTGATTAATTACAGGACTCTTGAAAAGGAAATGGCTCTTAAAAATAAAATATTTATAGGACTCTTGAAAAGGAAATGGCTCTTGAAAATAAAACATTTTTGAACTAAAGGATACAAGGTAACCTAATTATCTTCGATCCAAATTGGGATAAGGCTAACCTTGTTGGAGTGAAGTTTCTTTTGGTTTCTGGTGTCCACACCATTAGCCCCAGTAATAGTCAGAGCTCTGAAAGGGTGGCCCGGTCGGACTGCAAGAATGAGCCGATTTTGCTTGAGGGTGAGCCATCAGGGTACAACAGTTGTCCCCCTTGCCCTTATGCTTCGAGCGAGCCCATGGGCTCGAAGGGCAAGGGCATTAAATGGCAGTAAATGCATCAGTCCTTCAGACGATGGTGAATACAATTTGGCAAGCTGCAACCGGCAGCCTTCTCCTCCGATTTTTGCTCTGGTGATATCATCCAAGTAGAAGCTGTAGGGACCTATATTCTGAAGTTGCCTTCAGGGAAGATCTTGGAGTTAGAAAATTGTTATTATATGCCTAAGATTATTAGGAATATTATATATATTCCCTTGTTATTAAAACAAGGATATGTAATGGATGTAACGAGCACTGGTTGCTTGATAATGTTATCTAATGAATTTGTTTGTTCTGGCATATTTAGTAATGGGATCTTAACTATTTCTTCCAATGATAATATTTTTCATGTCAATAATAAAAGAAAAAGAGAAGACTTTAATGATACTTTACTTTGGCATCATCGACTTGGTCATGTTAATGAGTCTAGGATAAGCAAGTTATACAAGAAAAAATTTCTTGATCCTTATGAGTATGAATCCTTAGGAACTTGCGAATCATGTCTCATGGGTAAGATGACCAAGACTCCATTTACTGGACATGGAGAAAGGTCAACTGAGTTATTAGGACTTATACATACTGATGTATGTGGTCCAATGACAACTCAGGCCAGAGGTGGATACTCATACTTTATCACTTTTATAGATCATTTATCTAGGTTTGGATATGTGTATCTTATGAAACATAAATCTGAAGCCTTTGATAAATTTAAGGAGTATCAAAGTATGGTCGAAAAATAAATCGAAAAAAGTATTAAAGTTCTTCGGTCTGATCGAGGAGGAGAATACTTATCCACAGAGTTTTTAGACTATCTTAAAGTTAATGGAATTCTTTCTGAATGGACCCCTCCATACACACCACAGCTAAATGGTATAGCTGAAAGGAGGAATCGTACCTTATTAGATATGGTACGATCCATGATGTGCTTCACAAATTTATCCATTTCCTTCTGGGGTCATGCCCTAGAAACTGCTGTTTACATTCTGAACAAAGTACCTTCTAAATCCGTTGTTAGTACTCCATATGAAATTTGGAGTGGAAAGAAACCGTATCTTAAATATTTTAAGGTATGGGGATGTCCAGCTTATGTTAAAAGAAATATTGGACATAAGTTGGAACCTAGAGCGGATAAATGTCTATTTGTACGATATCCTAGAGAGGGTAGAGGATATCTGTTTTACCATCCTACTGAACAAAAGATTTTTGTCAGCAGGCATGCCACTTTTCTAGAAAAAGAGTTCATTTTAGAAAAGGAAAATGGTAGAACTGTTGAACTTGGAGAAGTACAAGAAACACAGATAGACAGTTCTCAACCATTAGAACATATAGTTAGGACAGAACCAGAATACAAAACTCCTTCCCGTAGGTCTGATAGAGTACCACAGGCACCTTAGGCAGATGGATGTGAAGACTGCATTCCTCAATGGTTTCCTTGAGGAAGAAGTCTACATGTCACAGCCAGAAGGTTTTATTTTAAAGAATAAACCTAATCAAGTATGCAAGCTAAAGAAATCCATTTATGGATTAAAGCAAGCTTCAAGGAGTTGGAACATCCACTTTGATGAAACTATTAAAAGGTTTGGTTTTATCAAAAATGTGGATGAACCCTGTGTTTATAAGAAGACTAGTGGGAGTGCCATAGTCTTCTTGGTTCTGTATGTAGATGACATACTCCTCATTGGGAATGATATCCCAATGTTACAATCAGTCAAGGTTTGGCTATCAAACCAGTTTTCCATGAAAGATTTGGGAGAAGCATCCTATATACTAGGTATTAAGATCTATAGAGATAGATCTAAGAGGATGCTAGGTTTATCCCAATCTAGGTACATTGACTTAGTGCTAAAAAGATTCAGCATGGATGGAAGTAAAAGAGGTTATCTTCCTATGAGTCAAGGCATACATCTTTCTAAAAGGATGTCTCCTAAGACACCTAAAAAAAGAAATAGAATGAATTCTATACCTTATGCTTCGGCAATAGGATCCATAATGTATGCCATGTTATGTACCAGGCCTGATGTGGCATATCCTTTAGGCATTGTCAGTAGGTTTCAAGCTGATCCAGGAGAGGATCATTGGAAAGCAGTTAAAAATATTCTTAAGTACCTGAGAAGGACTAAGGATATTTTTCTGGTTTATGGTGGTTCTGATCTTAAACTAGAAGCTTATTCTGATTCTAGTTTTCAATCAGACCCTGATGATAGCAAATCCATTTCGGGATATGTTTTTACCCTAAATGGTGGAGTAGTGAGTTGGAAGAGTACCAAACAGCAGACTGTAGCTGACTCAACCACAGAGGCAGAATACATAGCTGTTAGTGAAGTCGCCGAGGAAGCAGTCTGGATGAAGAAGTTCATCACAGAGTTGGGTGTTATTCCTGAGATTGAAAATCCAGTGCCACTTTACTGTGACAACACTGGAGCTGTTTCTCAAGCTAAGGAACCAAGAGCACATCATAAGTCCAAGCATATTTTGAGACGCTTCCATCTCGTCCAAGAAATAGTAGAAAGACAAGATGTCTACATAAATAGAGTTGATAAAAAGAACAATGTAGCAGACCCGTTCACTAAGGCTCTACCACAGCGAGAGTTTGATCGCCACCTCGAGTGTATGGAACTAAGATTTAAAGGCGATTGGTTTTAGTGCTAGTGGGAGATTGAAAGGGATAAGCCCTACAAGCCAATCTATGTTGTATCTCCCAAACCATTGTAATTGACAATATTCTAATAAAGGCATTATTTTTCATCATACGCTGTGTTTATTATTATATGATGAACCTCATAGATTAGGGCTATAATTTTAGGGTTATGATGAGATCATACCAGTGAGACCTAAAGTCTTAAAACCTTAATCTAAAATATTCCTAGTCAAAGGAACCTTGAGTAGGGGATCAAGTTTTCCGGTAAGACTAGCACATCCTATGTATACTGAATAGGATGACTGCTCTCACAGTCACTTGTGTATAACACTAATACTAGGATGTGGGTGCTTATTAGAGAATGAGTTCACTGATATGATCCAACTTGAGAACATCTAATGGAGTCTTAGCTACATGTCAATAGAAGGTTCTCATAGTGGGAGTGGTACAAGTAATCCTTTGACCTGAGACTGCCATAAGTACCTTATGTACATGTACCCATGCTTTGGTTCAATCCTAATCATGACACTGAGTCATGCACAGGATTGATACTGGGAATGTTGAATTGGATATGAAGGTAATGAGTAGCTCAACAAGGAATCGATCACTCTTAGTAAGAGGAGATTGCATCCAGCTAGTTATCAATCGGATGATGATTCAGGAAATCTTTGATCAAAGTAAAGATATTAGAGATGGTTTCAATATCAAGATAATTGAATCATCAATATAAGATTGAGCTAGAAACAGATATAATATTAGATTTGATATATATCCATATCCATAATTATATTTTGGGTACAGGCTGATCGAAGGATTTAATTATACGGTAACTTTCTACTGAAGGGTAGTTTTGGTATTTCACCAGAATTTCCATATCTTCCGGGTAGACATGACACGTTGCTAGACATCAATCTTGTCTTGTGGGTTGATTAAATTGAATGATCACTTATTAGGAAGAGTCCTAATTGATCATAATCGGGTAAGCCCGATTTGACCTAAATCGATTAGAAAGAGTTCTAATCAAATTAGGTCAACTTGTATTCGAACCCACTGCTGGCTAGATGTGGAACCCAATAGGTCACACACTTAAGAGAATTGGTCAAGGGTTTAATTTTATAATTAAATCATCTTTGCATGATGACACTCTAGCAAGTGTTGCAAATCCTAGCTTCTATTCGAATTAGATTTGAATTAGGTTTCCGGATTGGTTCAATTTGGGTTCTAATTGGATCTAATTAGACCCTAATTGAGGTTATAGGGATTATGGCTAACCCTATTGGCTAACCAGGTATCTAGGCTAGCCCCCCACCCGCTCCTTAGCCCTTGCACGCCAAAATGCCAAGAGTCCATGCGCTAATGGACTCTTGGCGCGCCAAATGGAGGAGTCCATGGGCGCATGGACTCTTGGCACGCCTACTTAATTCTCCGATGAATTAAGATGGGGCGGCATTCCTTCTCTCTTTTAGTACCTCAATTATCCCCCCTTGGATTGGAATCCAAGGGTTGATGTTTTTTTAAGAAAGGTAGAAAGCATTCGTTGCTTCCCGGTTGCGCGAAATAACATCTCTTCGGAGATTAAAAGTCGCGACTCCTTTCTTTTAAAAACATCATGATTTTTCATTTAAGAAAAGCCATGGGATTTATCTGGAGGGCCGTGAGAAGGAAGGATGGGGCGTGAGAAAATCAGAAAGGGCATGAGAAGTTTTTCACGGCGCCTCTCTGAGATCTATTTAAAGGGTCAGGAAAATCAGAACTCGATAATTGAGATTTTTCTTTCTTCCTCTCCTGAAGACTCTTTCTCTCCTTTCTTGTTCTTGCACTATTTCCTTTACATAGTACACCTCTGTCGAAACTCTGCTACTGAACAAGAACAAGAGCGAAAGTCTCCGACGGTAAAGGAAAGAAGAAGTTCTGATTTTTGTTCTTTCTTTCTTACATTAAGACATTCTTGTCTTAATTTCTCCTCCAATTTAAGACAAGCCTAAATCCCCATAGGACAAAGTCTTATCTTCAAGACAAGAGTGTCTTAGAGGGTCAAGATCTTAGTGGAAGGAGGAGAAGAGATAAAAGAAAGGAAGGCAACCTCTTGTATGGAAGAATTCCAGCCATAATCCGAAGAATTGAGTTCTAGGAAGAAGAACTCAATAGGAGGAACCATTGGACAAGAAAATAGTGTTCTTGATCATTGCTCTGTGTGGATCACCATCGGAGGGCGGACACTTGGATGCCTGGTGAATTCAAATAGTCCGTTGATCTTCAAGTTTTAAGTCTTCGTAAATTGGAATTAGCGATTACAAGTTGGTATTCTAATTCAATTTGCATAGAAATGTTTGTCTTCATACATTCTAGTCTTATTAAGGAGTTCCTGTTTTAGGGTTTTTGTGCATATTAAATTTCAATTTTTGAAATTAACCTTCCGCTGCGTTGCACAGAAACCCTACAGTGGTATCAGAGCCACCTTAATTAGGACTATAATCTATGATAGTTTGTATGTCACATCTTAGGGTTTTTTTTAAATCCTAATATGTTACTGCACTTAGCATATCTTTGATTGCATATATGTTTTGATGTATGCCACTAGTTAGGGTTTTTCACTCAAACCCTAATTATTATAGAGATATGTTTAGTTTTGAAGTCATCATACTGAAATAAGGTTGCCCTGGCATGATGGTGGATCCATTATGTGGTAAATGGTTGTCCTAGTATGATGACACACTTAGCACATATTTGTTTATTTATAAGAGTGATATGTTGATTGTGATACGTTCTATAAGAATGTGCTGGCAATTTATAAATCCCTCCTCTTAAAAATTATATTAAGTTTTAGTATATTCAACTAATAAGCATCACTAGTCATGATGTACAATTGACCATTCGGTGTCTAGAAAGGTGGTTCTGGGAAGGTAAAGAGAATTGTGGTTTCTAATTGGTTCCGTTGACTGACCTGGCCAATTTTTATTAGTGATAGGAAAGCAACAGGGGGACTCCCACATCTCTTCCACTTGCCTGGCCGATTTGATTAAATTTAAATCTTGACTAAAATGCTTAGTGTTAAAAATACTATATATTAGCCTTCCTTCATGTTGGATCATTATTGTGTTATGAACCACATTAGGTTTGTTGTGTTATCTGCAATACCTAATATGGTGATTAACATAGTACTAGTCTAGTGCATAGATATGCTTACAGTATATTCAGTATAATGCTTTGTTGTGTTATCTGCAAGGGCATTATATTTGAGTATTGACTGTATAGAAATGAAAGGGTCTTGACTTAACTAGAACATTATGGTTTGTTGTGTTTTCTGCAAGACTAATATTGTTCTAGAGGCCAAGTTACTTCTTGAGAATTATATGAGATATAATTGGAAGGGTTTCCTACCTTTGAGCTTATAAAAGATTTGTTGTGTTTTCTGCAAGATCTTTTATAAGTTATTAGGATCTCAATCTCACTAAGAAAAACCGATCAGGGTTCTTCTCGATTATCATAGTGAGGGCTATGATTTTTGATAAAATAGTGGGAGACATAATTAAATTAAAGACCTAATTTAATTATGTAAGTCATTTCATGGTTGTTTGCTTATGTATTGTTCTTTATTAAATGTAGATAAATGGCATCTTCATTATCACTGCGAAGTATCTTAGATACCAACAAACTGACTGGTCCGAACTATGTGGACTGGTTGAGAAAGTTAAAGATTGTGCTAAGTTCAGAAAAACTTTCTTATATTCTTGATACCCCTAGTCTTAATCCACTAGGGGATGATGCCACAGAGGAAGATATGGCCACATACAAAATATGGCAGAATGACTCCCTTACTGTCAAGTGTATCATACTAGCCTCTATGACCAATGAGTTACAGAGACAGCATGAAAGCATGGATACTCAATCCATAATGCTCAATTTAAAAGAGCTTTATGGAGAACATAGCAGAACTGCTAGATATGAAATATCTAAGCAGTTATTCCGTGCTAGGATGACAGAGGGAACATCCGTTCAGGATCATGTTCTGAAGATAATTGACTTAATCACCAGATTGGGTCAATTAGGTTTTATCATGGATGGGGAGTTGAATAAGGATTTAATCCTGCAATCACTCCTGGAGTCATTTTCTCAGTTTGTCTTGAATTATCACATAAACAAACTGAACACTTCCTTGCCTGAGCTGTTAAATATGTTAAAAATAGTGGAGAGCCACGTTAAGAAAGAAAAGGCTCCACTTCTTCTTGTTGATAAGACCAATAAGAAGAAATCAGGCAAAAAGGGTTTTAAAAGGAGGCTAAACCCTAAGAGTGGCATCAATAAGAATAAGAAAGGAAAGAAGGCCTCCAAACAGTCGACCTATTTCTTTTGCGGCAAAGCGGGACATTGGAAAAGGAATTGCAAGGCTTACCTTGCAACTGTGAAGCCTGGTGCATCAGATGCGCCAAAAGGTATGTATGAGATACATGCTATATTGACATTAAATTCATCTATATCAAATACTTGGGTATTGGATACCGCTTATGGTTACCATATATGCAAATCTTTGCAGGACCTCCATAAGCTTAAAGAATTGAAGGAAGGTGACTTCAATCTCTACGGTGCTAGTGGTGATATCATCCAAGCAGAAGCTGTAGGGACTTATATTCTGAAGTTGCCTTCAGGAAAGATCTTGGAGTTAGAAAATTATTATTATATGCCTAAGATTATTTGGAATTGTTATTATATGCCTAAGATTATTTGGAACAATATATCTATTCCCTTGTTATTAAAACAAGGATATGTAATGGATGTAACGAGCACTAGTTGCTCGATAATGTTATCTAATGAATTTGTTTGTTCTGGCATATTTAGTAATGGGCTCGTAACTATTTCTTCCAATGATAGTGTTTTTCATGTCAATAATAAAAGAAAAAGAGAAGACTTTAATGATACTTTACTTTGGCATCATCGACTTGGTCATGTTAATGAGTCTAGGATAAGCAAGTTATACAAGGAAAAATTCCTTGATCCTTATGAGTATGAATCATTAGGAACTTGCGAATCATGTCTCTTGGGTAAGATGACCAAGACTCCATTTACTGGACATGGAGAAAGGTCAACTGAGTTATTAGGACTTATACATACTGATGTATGTGGTCCAATGACAACTCAGGCCAGAGGTGGATACTCATATTTTATCACTTTTACAGATGATTTATCTATGTTCAGATATGTGTATCTTATGAAACATAAATCTGAAGCCTTTGATAAATTTAAGGAGTATCAAAGTATGGTCGAAAAACAAACAGGGAAAAGTATTAAAGTTCTTCGGTCTGATCGAGGAGGAGAATACTTATCCACGGAGTTTTTAGACTATCTTAAAGTTAATGGAATTCTTTCTGAATGGACCCCTCCATATACACCACAGCTAAATGGTATAGATGAAAGGAGGAATCGTACCTTATTAGATATGGTACTATCCATGATGTGCTTCACAAATTTACTCATTTCCTTTTGGGGTCATGCCCTAGAAACTGCTGTTTACATTCTGAACAAAGTACCTTCTAAATCCGTTGTTAGTACTCCATGTGAAATTTGGAGTGGAAAGAAACAGTATCTTAAATATTTTAAGGTATGGGGATGTCCAGCTTATGTTAAAAGAAATTTTGGACATAAGTTGGAACCTAGAGCGGATAAATGTCTATTTGTAGGATATCCTAGAGAGGGTAAAGGATATCTGTTTTACCATCCTACTGAATAAAAGATTTTTGTCAGCAGGCATGCCACTTTTCTAGAAAAAGTGTTCATTTTAGAAAAGGGAAATGGTAGAACTATTGAACTTGGAGAAGTACAAGAAACACAGATAGACAGTTCTCAACCATTAGAACATATAGTTAGGACAGAACCAGAACACAAAACTCCTTCCCGTAGGTCTGATAGAGTGCCACGGGCACCTGAGAGGTATGGGTTTATTATTGAAAATAATGAAGCCCAAGTCATTCAAAATGATGAACCTCCGACCTATACGAAGCTATCTTGAGTACTGATTCAGATAGATGGCAAGAAGCCATGGAATCCGAGATAGACTCTATGTATGTCAACCAAGTATAGTCTTTGGTCGATGCACCAGAAGGTATTAATCCTATTGGGTGCAAATGGGTCTATAAGAAAAAGATTGGGGCTGATGGCCAAGTTGAAACCAATAAAGCTAGATTAGTGGCAAAAGGTTTTAGACAAAAACATGGAATTGATTATGATGAAACATACTCACCTATTGCCATGCTCAAATCAATTTTGATTTTACTTGCTATAGCAGCATACCACGATTATGAGATCTGGCAGATGGATGTGAAGACTGCATTCCACAATGGTTTCCTTGAGGAAGAAGTCTACATGTCATAGCCAGAAGGTTTTATTTCAAAGAATAAACCTAATCAAGTATGCAAGCTAAAGAAATCCATTTATGGATTAAAGCAAGCTTCAAGGAGTTGGAACATCCGCTTTAATGAAACTATTAAAAGGTTTGGTTTTATCAGAAATGTGGATGAACCCTGTGTTTGTAAGAAGACTAGTGGGAGTGCCAGTCTTCTTGGTTCTGTATGTAGATGACATACTCCTCATTGGGAATGATATCCCAATGTTACAATCAGTCAAGGTTTGGCTATCAAACCAGTTTTCCATGAAAGATTTGGGAGAAGCATCCTATATACTAGGTATTAAGATCTATAGAGATAGATCTAAGAGGATGCTAGGTTTATCCCAATCTAGGTACATTGACTTAGTACTGAAAAGATTCAGCATGGATGGAAGTAAAAGAGTTTATCTTCCTATGAGTCAAGGCATACATCTTTCTTAAAGGATGTCTCCTAAGACACCTGAAGAAAGAAATAGAATAAATTCTATACCTTATGCTTCGGCAATAGGGTCCATAATGTATGCCATGTTATGTACCAGGCCTGATGTGGCATATGCTTTAGGCATTGTCAGTAGGTTTCAGGCTGATCCAGGAGAGGATCATTGGAAAGCAGTTAAAAATATTCTTAAGTACCTGAGAAGGACTAAGGATATTTTTCTGGTTTATGGTGGTTCTGATCTTAAACTAGAAGCTTATCTGATTCTAGTTTTCAATCAGACTCTGATGATAGCAAATCCATTTCGGGATATGTTTTTACCCTAAATGGTGGAGCAGTGAGTTGGAAGAGTACCAAGCAGCAGACTGTAGCTAACTCAACCACAGAGGCAGAATACATAGCTGTCAGTGAAGCCACCAAGGAAACAGTCTGGATGAAGAAGTTCATCACAGAGTTGGGTGTTGTTCCTGAGATTGAAAACCCAATGCCACTTTACTGTGACAACATTGGAGCTGTTGCTCAAGCTAAGGAACCAAGAGCTCATCATAAGTCCAAGCACATTCTGAGACGCTTCCATCTCATCCGAGAAATAGTAGAAAGACAAGATGTCTACATAAATAGAGTTGATACAAAGAACAATATAGTAGACCCGTTCACTAAGGCTCTACCATAGCGAGAGTTTGATCGCCACCTCGAGTGTATGGAACTAAGATTTAAAGGTGATTGGCTTTAGTGCAAGTGGGAGATTGAAATGGATATGCCCTACAAGCCAATCTATGTTGTATTTCCCAAACCATTGTAATTGACAATATTCTAATAATGGCATTATTTTTCATCATACGCTGTGTTTATTATTATATGATGAACCCCATAGATTAGATCTATGATTTTAGGGTTATGATGAGATCATACCAGTGAGACCTAAAGTCTAAAACCTTTATCTAAAATATTCCTAGTCAAAGGAACCTTGAGTAGGGGATCAAGTTTTCCGGTAAGTCTAGCACATCCTATGTATACTGAATAGGGTGACTGCTCTCACAGTCACTTGTGTATGACACTAATACTAGGATGTGGGTGCTCATTAGAGAATGAGTTCACTGATATGATCCAACTTGAGAACATCTAATGGAGTCTTAGCTACATGTCAATAGAAGGTTCTCATAGTGAGAGTGGTACAAGTAATCCTTTAACCTGAGACTGCCATAAGTACCTTATGTACATGTACCCATGCTTTGGTTAAATCCTAATCATGACACTGAGTCATGCACAGGATTGATACTGGGAATGGTGAATTGGATATGAAGGTAATGAGTAGGTGAACAAGGAATCGATCACTCTTAGTAAGAGGAGATTGCATCCAGCTAATTATCAATCGGATGATGATTCAGGGAATCTTCGATCAAAGTAAAGATATTAGAGATGGTTTCTAATATCAAGATAATTGAATCATCAATATAAGATTGAGCTAGAAAAAGATATAATATTGGATTTGACATATATCCATATCCAAATTATATTTTGGGTACAGGCTGATCGAAGGATTTAATTGTACGGTAACTTTCTACTGAAGGGTAGTTTTGGTATTTCACCAGAATTTCCATATCTTCCGGGTAGACATGACACGTTGCTAGACGTCAATCTTGTCTTGTGGGTTGATTAAATTGAATGATCACTTATTAGGAAGAGTCCTAATTGATCATAATCGGGTAAGCCCGATTTGACCTAAATAGATTAGAAAGAGTTCTAATCAAATTAGGTCAACTTGTATTCGAACCTACTGCTGGCTAGATGTGGAACCCAATGGGTCACACACTTAAGAGAATTGATCAAGGGTTTAATTTTATAATTAAATCATCTTTGCATGATGACACTCTAGCAGGTATTGCAAATCCTAGCTTCTATTCGAATTAGATTCGAATTAGGGTTCTGGATTGGCTCAATTTGGGTTCTAATTGGATCTAATTAGACCCTAATTGAGGTTATAAGGATTATGGCTAACCTTATTGGCTAACCAGGTATCTAGGCTAGCCCCCCACCCGCTCCTTAGCCCTTGCACGCCAAAATGCCAAGAGTCCATGCACTAATGGACTCTTGGCGCGCCAAATGGAGGAGTCCATGGGCGCATGGACTCTTGGCGTGCCCACTTAATTCTCCGATGAATTAAGATGGGGCGGCATTCCTTCTCTCTTTTAGCACCTCAATTGTCCCCCCTTGGATTGGAATCCAAGGGTTGATGTTTTTTTGAGAAAGGCAGAAAGCATTCGTTGCTTCCCGGTTGCGAGAAATAACATCTCTTCGGAGATTAAAAGTCGTGACTCCTTTCTTTTAAAAACATCATGATTTTTCATTTAAGAAAAGCCATGGGATTTATCCGGAGGGCCGTGAGAAGGAAGGATGGGGCGTGAGAAAATCAGAAAGGGCGTGAGAAGTTTTTCACGGTGCCTCTCTGAGATCTATTTAAGGGGTCAAGAAAATCAGAACTCGGTAATTGAAATTTTTCTTTCTTCCTCTCTTGAAGACTCTTTCTCTCTTTTCTTGTTCTTGCACTGTTTCCTTTACAGAGTGCACCTCTGTCGAAACTCTGCTACTGAACAAGAACAAGAGCGAAAGTCTCCGACGGTAAAGGAAAGAAGAAGTTTTGATTTTTGTTCTTTCTTTCTTACATTAAGACATTCTTGTCTTAATTTCTCCTCCAATTTAAGACAAGCCTAAATCCCCTTAGGACAAAGTCTTATCTTCAAGACAAGAGTGTCTTAGAGGGTCAAGGTATTAGTGGAAGGAGGAGAAGAGATAAAAGAAAGGAAGGCAACCTCTTGTGTGGAAGAATTCCAGCCATAATCCGAAGAATTGAGTTCTAGGAAGAAGAACTCAATAGGAGGAACCATTGGACAAGAAAAAAGTGTTCTTGATCATTGCTCTGTGTGGATCACCATCGGAGGGCGGTCACTTGGATGCCTGGTGAATTCAAATAGCCCGTTGATCTTCAAGTTTTAAGTCTTCGTAAATTGGAATTAGCGATTATAGGTTGGTATTCTAATTCATTTTGCATAGAAATGTTTGTCTTCATACATTTTAGTCTATTTAAGGAGTTCCTATTTTAGGGTTTTTGTGCATATTAAATTTCAATTTTTGAAATTACCCTTCCGCTGCGTTGCACCGAAACCCTACAGAGGACCCAAAGTTCGTCGGCTTCATGCTCCAAGAGGGGATCCTTCACTAGGCTGGACTCAGCCGGCACCCGATATTAGGTAGGACGAGAGCCGTAGAGGGAGAAAGAGAGAGAGACCGGCTATTATATCTCCCGTCGGCTTTGCAACCGTACCTCACTTTAATTTTGTTTGATGACAGTGGCAAAATGAAGCCAGATCGGGTGATCCTTTCGGCACGATCTGCACAACGGAGGGACGTTCGCATTACGGAGCCAACCCCACAGGAGCCGAAGAAGCGAACGGCCGAACCGGTGCCCGAAAGGCCGAATAAACAACGGACGGCAGAGCTGTCCCCCACGGTGGTGTCGGTCAGGTCAGAGGATGACATGCCTCTGACCGAACGTCGAAGGGTGATTGCTTCCGAGCGATCCTCTTTGAGCGGGCAGCCGGTCGCCCGGATGGAGGAGAGGCTTCCGATATCGACCGAGGCAGACGCGGCTACTTCGTCTCTGCCATTTGGTGGGGACACCCGAAGCACCAGAATAAGACAGAGGTTTTTTAACCCTCTATGAATTGATCAATAATTTATGAGTCCATCTATAATAAGGGCTTAGCCCATCTGAGTCCATTTTAGTTGTTATTTGAGTCTTTTGAGTTTCAGTTCTGTACTAGTCAGCTCATGTTGAGCTAGTTCAGTCCAGTGTTGTCAGCTCATGTCGAGCTAATTTTATTTTTTTGAGTCCTATTCAACCATATCGAAGACTCAAGACCACATCATACTCTAGGTCTAGTCAGCTATAGTCGGTCTGATCGAGTCTTGCATGAGCACTAGATCAGGGGTTTAATGTCACCCACCTCCTTCACAAATGTCTGAACCCATGAAAAATTTGCAAGCCCAAATAAAAGCACTCACTGAGCAACTAACCCAATCCATGGCTCAGTTAACTCAGTCTGGTACTCAAACCAACAATAGAATTGACCATCTTGCCAATAGGTTTGACCAATTAGAAGGCCGTGTAGGACCATACAAAGAACCCATGTGATGCGGCACGATGATGAGAATGCAATCTATATGATGGATTGAGAAATGAGAGCAATGAAGCCTATTAACAGGTACTAAATGATGGATTGAGCAATGAGGTTTAGTTTCTATAGTTTAGGGTTTAGATTGTCAAGGTTTAGTGTTTGGGGCTTAGGGTTTTAGGGTTTAGAATTTATGGTTTTAGGATTTAGCAGTTAGGGTTTAGAGGTTTAGGGTTTAGGATTTAGGATTTAGGTTTTAGAGTTTTGGTTTTAACGTCTATGGTTTAGTGCTTTAAGAATTTTGGGTTTAGGGTTTAGGGTTTTAGATTTTGGGTTTTGGGTTTGGTGGTTTAAGGTTTAGGTTTAAGGTTGTTTAATCTATTCTTAATTGAGCCTAAACAACTATTGAAACATACACAAATTATAGTTGATTTGCATCTTGGATGAAGGTAACCCAAATGGGTCTCAAAAACTAAATGATGGAAGTTTGATTTTTTTGCCAATAAGACATGCAATCTTTTATGACAAAACATTATGACCTTAAAATCCTTTATTTTGAAATACAATTTTTATTTAAATAGTTTTGGAATCAATAGGAGGATGCTTTATAACTGTTTTATGGTGTCCTAAAATCCTTGATCTATGGTATCCAAGGAACCATATTGATTTCCTCTATCCTTTCTAAAAGAATAATTTCAATTCTTTACATCTGCTTTCCTATATATGACTAGTATTATCTATAGGTGCATTCCAATTAGCTATACTATTTTCTATATCCTCATAGATTTCAGATGTTGCTTTTTTTAAGGACATGTTCCTAAGATTATAAGATTGGTCTTTATGATCAGGTCTAGGAGTAACTTTTCTTAAGGTCCTAATGAAATGAGCCATATTTTTTGTGACTCACTCAAAGAGGACCTGCCCAAATTGCACTTCAATGCTGGTTTGCATAGCTTGTGTTTGAGAGAAAAAGCTACAAGCAGGGGAACTACCATAAGCTATTTGTATCCATCCTGTCCCATCTATGCCAAATCCAAAGTGCTTAAGCAAATTCAGCTAGCATTTGTATTATACTATTTATCATCTTCTTCCTTTAAATTTTGAACCCTGAATTTTCTCAAATATTTGAACTATGAACACTGTAGAAATAACACTTTCACAAAATCACTATATAGTATTGTGGCCACACTATTGCACAAAGAAAAAATACTCTGATGCATCTATGCTATACTAAATCCATAGTAAAAGCATTTGTTTGTTAAATCACTATATAGTATTATGGAAATACTTTGATAGTACTATATAGATAACACTGTAGAAATAGCACTTTTGCAAAATCACTATATAGTACTGTGGCCACACTATTGCACAAAGAGAAAATACTCTGATGCATCTATGCTATACTAAACCCACAGTAAAAGCATTTGTTTATTAAATTTTTCTGCTAGCTTTGTTATGTTTTTCCTTCAATAATTAGATTATATAAAATATTACAGACTTAGCTTAGTTCCTGTGCATGCATAGTTCATTTATTTTATAATAGATGCATGGTGGTGTCCAAATTATATTTAGATTGCATAGTACCTCTTATATTATATTAGAATGCATATTAGTGTATCATGTTAAGTTAATATATCTAAGATAGTTTATATTACAATAAGCGTTCATCTGCATGATTGCATGATAGTTAATATCATAATATTTCATCATTTAATTGTTTATATTATAATATGTGCTACATGATTGTTTGATTAGGTTTAATTAGATTAATTAATTAATTATCTATTTGTTTTTTTCCTAGTTTGCATAGCTTGTGTTTGAGAGAAAAAGCTACTAGAAAGGGCACTACCACAAGCAATTTGTACCCATTCTATTCCATCTATGCCAAATCCAGAGCACATAAGCAAATTTAGCTAGCATTTGTAGAACCAATGCTTTTCTAATGAAGGGTTGAAGTAACCGCAAATAATGCTTGGAATTAAACCTTGTACTATTATAGCAAGTGCTCAATGGTGCATTTCAAATTCGTATTTATTATGAGCATAATAGTTATGAGAGTATTTGTTTTTCAGAATAGATTGATTATGACGATGGTGGGTTATGTTCTTATGTTGAAGTGACTACTGACAACACTTGGTATTAACCTTGTTTCAAGTGGTCAATAGTGCATTTCGAATTGGTATTTGTTATGAGCATAATAATCATAAAAGTGTTCATTTTTAGAGGAGATTGATTATGTTAGATGGTGGGAAAGTCATGAGAGTGTTTGTTTGGGTTATGTTTCAAAGAGGGACAAGACTATACAAAGATGTGGGGAACTCAAAAGCTGGATTGCAAAGAAGAGGGTTAAGGGTTTACGGGTTTAAGGTTTAGCATTTAGGGTTTAGGTTTTAGGATTTAGGGTTTACAGTTTTTGGATTTAGGGTTTAGGATTTATGGTTTAGGTTTTAGGATTTAGGGGAGTGATGTGGCAACATCTGTTGACGTGGAGCCTACACAGCCGCCAGTCGGCGGTCGCATGGGTGGGGACTGCCACCTGGACACGGCCCTCGGGTGGAAGGCCGAGGGGAGCCCTCCTGTAAAGGTCAGCTCCCAGCCAGGATCGCACCCTTGCTATCGAAGCGAGCTCTCCTATCGAGGTCGAGCTCATGCGGCAAGCCCTCTATCTGAGGTCAGCTCCAGGCCAAGGTCATGCTCATGCTGCCGAAGCAAGCCCTCTTGCCGAGGTCAACTCCCAGCCGGGGTCGAGCTCTTAAGGCGAGGACCCTGTCGAGGTCAGCTCCTAGCCAGGGTCGTGTTTCTAAGGTGACCCTCTATCTGAGGTCAGCTCCCGGCCGGGATCATGCTCACACTGTCGATGTGAGCCCCCCGTCTGAGGTTAGCCCCCAGCTAGGTCAAGCTCGTAAAGCAAGCCCTCCTACCAAGGTCAGCTCCCAATCGAGGTCGAGCTCATGGGCGAGCCCTCAATCAAAGGTCAACTCCTGGCTGTGGTTGTGCTCACGCTGTCGAGGCGAGCCCCCCGTCTAAGGTCAACACCCAGCCGGGGTCAAGCTCCTAAAGCAAGCCCTCCTGCCGAGGTCAAATCCCAGTCAAGGTCGAGCTCATGGGGCAAGCCCTTTGTCTAAGGTCAACTTCCAGCCAAGGTCATGCTCATGCAGTCGAAGGTGGACCTCCTGAATGGAGGTCCTTCTTTGCCATATGAAGGCTAGAATTCCTGCCAATGGTGAAGGAGAGAAAGATCAACGGGAATTCAAACCACCGCCAGAGATCCCTATCCACCTGCAACCTCCGAAAGGTGGCGCATGCCATGCTACCAGTGCTAGCTTTATGACACGTCGCCTGCATGCTCTGCACAAGGTAAGCCCCGTCAGACCCAGGGCCCTATAACATGCCGCCATGTCCACTACCGTATGGTTGAAGGACACTAACCCACGCAGCACGGGACCTAGAGTTATCCTAAAAGGAGAATCCTATCAAAGCATAGGCCCTGCAATTATCGGATAGTCCCCCCAAGAATGTAAACTTCCCACCATGGCACAGGGTTCAGTGGCATAGCACCTGCCCCTCTCAAGAAGAGCAACACCCCCAGCAGAAAGAGAGGAAGAAGAAAGAAGAGGGCGAGAGGGGGGCTCCAGGAGGCGGACGGATGGACTCTCCTCCTCAGAAGGAGGGGACCGGAAGGGGAAAAGAAGGAGAAGCCATAAGCAGCGGCAAGCCACTCCGTAGAAGACTGCGAGAGGGCACACAAAGAAGGACATCAGGACATAACCAGAAAAGAGAAGGAAGGTAAGTAAGAAGGTAAGTGAGCTAGAGGGAGATAAAGGTAAGCAAACAATCAAAAGTTCAGTGGACAAGGGACTGGCCAAAGAGATCCTCCTTGTCCCCAGCTATCCATTCCCTTTTTCCTTTTGCTATTTGGTCATTATCATCTTGTCACCCCATGGGATGAGGGAGTCCCCCAAGATAATTGCCTCAAAGATTTTGTTCCCCTCGATCATCCCATTGACTTGATTGTTGGAGTGTCCTCGTTGGAATCCTCGGCCCGGGTCTTCTTTATTTTGCAGGCCGATCGAATCGAAGAAGCTCCTACATCACCATCAACGGCAAACACCACCGCCTTGCTCATAGCCCAGAGGTGGTAGCAAGATGCCACCCACCATGTAACTCACAGTGGGATGCCGCTTGTGCCCGAAGGCCCTTTAAAGCTACATAGCTAACCGGAGGCCACCACGTGTTGGCACTAGGTGCCACCCGATGCTTCGATTCATGGAATGGACACCTTGATCCAACCAGGGCATTGATGATCCCTCCACTAGAAAATTGAGCGTAGCACCTCATTATGTAAAGGCACGGTCTTCGGGGCATTCCCAATCGAAGAATTGATGGCACAGAAGGTGCATCCCTCCATGTCAGCATGGTCATTACTCATCCCTCCATGTCAGCATAGTCATTACTCCCATCACCACGAGCGACACTTCATTCCCCAAGCTCGGGAGTGGGGGGCATCTGATGTGGCAACATCCACCGACGTGGAGCCTACACAGCCACCAACCGACAGCCACATGGGTGGGGACTGCCACCTGGACATGACCCCCAGGTGGATGTCGAGGGGAGCCCTCCTATCGAGGTCAACTCCGATTCGAGGTCAAGCTCGTAAAGTGAGCCCTCTTATCGAGGTCAGCTCCCAGTTGGGGTCATGCTCATGCTACCGAAGCAAGCTCTCCTACTGAGGTTAACTCCCGGTCGGGGTCAGGCTCATGCTATCGAAGCAAGCCTACTTGCCAAGTACAGCACCCAACCAGGGTTGAGCTCCTAAGATGAGCCCTCCATCTGAGGTTAGCTCCCGACTAGGGTCATGCTCATGCTGCTGAGGCGATCCCCCCATCTAAGGTTAGCCCCCAACTAAGTCGAGCACATAAGCGAGCCATCCTACCGAGGTCAGCTCCTAGCTAAGGTCGAGCTCATGGGGTGAGCCCTCTATCTGAGGTCAACTCTCGGCCAGGGTCGTGCTCATGCTACAAAAGGTGAACCTCCCGAATGGAGGTCCTTCCCTGCCATATGAAGGCCAAAATTCCTACCAGTGGTGAAGAATGGAAAGATCAACAGGAATTGAAACCATGACACGGAGGTCCCTGTCCACCTGTAACCTCCAAAAGGTGGTGCATGCCATGCTACTAGTGCCAGCTCTGTGACATGCCACCCACATGCTCTGCACAAGGTAAGCCCCATCAGACCTAGGGCCCTGTAATGTGCCACCACGTCCACTACCGTATGGCCGAAGGATGCTGACCCATGCAGTCTGGGATCCAGAGTTCTCCCAGAAGAAGAATCCTATCAAAGCCATAGGCCCTGCAATGCTTGGATGGTCGCCCCAAGAATGGAAACTTTCTGTCATGGCACGGGGCTCAATGGCACACACTTGCTCCTCTCAAGAAGAACAACACCCCCAGCAGTGGGGGAGAGAAGAGGAAGAGGAAAGAAGAGGGTGAGAGGGGGGCTCCAAGAGGCCGATGGATGGACTCTCCTCCTTGGAAGGAGGGGACCGAAAGAAAAAAAAAAGGAGAAGCCACGAACAGTGACAAGCCCCTATGGAGAAGAATCTGTGAGAGGGCATACAAAAAAGGACAGCAGGACACAGCCAGAAAAGAGGAGGAAGGTAAGTAAAAAGGTAAGTGAGTGGGAGGGAGAGAGAGGTAAGCAAGAAGTCAAAAGCTCAATGGCCAAGGGACCGGCCAGAGAGATCCTCCCCATCCCCCGCTCTCCATTCCATTTTTCCTTTAGCTATTTTATCATTATCATCTTGTCACCCCCTGGGGTGAGGGAGTCCCCCAAGCTCTTCGCTTCAGAGGTTCTGTTTCCCTCGATCATCCTGCTAACTTGATCATCGGAATGTCCTCCCTGGAATCCCTAGCATGGGTCTCCTCAGTTTTGCAGGCCGATCGAACCGAAGAGCTGACCCTCAAAGAGGAGGAAGCACTCCTGGTGGGAGGAGGCATTAATGCAGTGGTGATGCACCGAAGCTACAGGCCATGATGATCCAGGGGGCAACAGATTGCCAGGTAGGGGGGCACGATAGTAGCCGCCTCCCTAGGGGGCAGGCGGGGACACAAGAGCTCCCTCTTAGGGGCCTACCCAAAGAAAGAGAAGAGAAGGGTCTGATGATAGCAGAGAGAGGGGCTTGTGTTTGTGGGTTTTTCGAATACCTGTCACCTTTCATGGTACTCTCCGGTTAGACCCAGAATCTAGGCATTCCCCTACACATGGGGCTTCCATCATCTCATGCAAACCTAACGGGTAACTCCCTTCCCCACTACCTTTGCGACATGACAACTGTGTTATCATTCTATAGGAGAAGCCCCTGCATCACCATCAATGGCAAGCACCACCGCCTTTCTCACAGCCCGGAGGTGGCAGCGAGATGCCACCCACCGCACGACTTACAGCGGGGCAAACCAACAAGAGACGGGGCTTGATCCCGGGGGACTGCCTGTCGGTAAAGGATGGCATGCTATTGTAACCCCCGTAAAGGATCCCAACAAAGTGGTCGAAGCCCAACCAAGCAAAGCCAACTACCTCGCTGGTCCCGGTGCCTCCTGATGCTCACGAACCTGGAACACGAGCAATTTAAAAGAGCGCTACTGATGATGTAAAACTTTTTCTCGATTATCTAAGTCCCCTTTTGTGCAACTTTGTCTTTCACCTATACAGGGATGTCTCTGTCCGACTCAAAGACCGGCGAACTCAAGCCGGGCCCCCCAACTAGCCATGCTCCTCGCCGTGCTCAAAGTCCAAAGGTGGCAGCAGGGCAACCGGCCATCTATCGCTTGACGCAGAGTATGGTGCCCTCAAGCTGGGCCCCCTAGCAGGCCCATGCTCTTTGCTGTGCTCACAGCCTGGAGGCGGCACCGAGATGTCATCTACCACGTGACTCATAGCATGGTAAATCGAGAAGCTCGGTGCACCCCAGCATTGCCATGCTCATAGCCCGAAGGCAGCACTAAGACACCATCTACCGCGAGACTCATAGCATGGCAACACCTCATCTCCAACAAGTTAGGCCCACTCCATCAGGCCCGCCCTCATCAACCGAGCTCACTACCCAGAGGTGGAACCAAGGTGTCGTCTACCGCGTGACTCACAGCTTGGCTCACCTATAACTCTGGTGCCCCATAGCCTCATGGCTGCACTCATAGCCAGGAGGCGATACCAAGATGCTGTCTACCGCATGACTCACAACATGGCGAATCGAGAAGCTCGGTGCCCCCAACATCGCTCACAACCTAGAGGCAGCACCAAGATGCCATCTACCGTGTGACTCATAACGTGGCAAATCAAGAAGCTTGGCACCCTCCTCAGCCATGCTCATAGCCCGGAGGTGGCACCAAGATGCTGTTTACTGCATGACTCATAGCATGGCAACTCCTCATTAGTGAGCCAGGCCCACTCCATCAAGCCCGCCCTCATCAACCGAGCTCACAGCCCGGAGGTGGCACCAAGGTGCCATCTACCGTGTGACTCATAGCTTTGCTCACCTATAACTTCGGCACCCCACAGCCTCATTGCCACACTCATAGCCCGAAGGTGGCACCAAGATGTCGTCTATCATGTGACTCATAGCATGATGAATCGAGAAGCTCGGTGCCCTCCTCAACCAAGCTCACAGCCTGGAGGTGGCAGTAGGGCCACCCACCATCTACTATGTGACTCATAGCTTCGCTCACCTATAAGTTCGGTGCCCCACACCTCATGACCATGCTCACAGCCTGGAGGTGGCATCGAGAAGCTGTCTACTACATGATTCACAGCATGGTGAATCGAGAAGCTCAACACCCCCAGCCTTGCTCATAGCTCAGAGGTGGCACCAAGATGCCATCTACTGTGTGACTCAGAGTATAGCAATTCATCATTGATGAGCTAGAATCACTCTATCAAGCCTGCCCTCATCAGCCGAGCTCACAGCCCGGAGGTGGTGGCAGGCCAACCTGCCACCTACCATGTGACTCGCAGTTCGGCACTCTCAAGCCGAGCCCACTCCATCAGGCCTACACTCACCAGCCAAGCTCACAGTCCAGAGGTGGTGACAAGGCAACCTGCCATCAATCACTCGACTCATAGTTTGGCACTCTCAAGTCGAACCCACTCCATCAGGCTCGCACTTTTCAATCGAGCTCATAACCCTGAGGTGGCGATAGTGCAACTCGCCATCTACCCGAGGCCCATGGCTAGGCAATCTTCAAGATGGGTCCTTTCGATAGACCCACGCTCAGTCACCCCGCTCATAGTCTGGAGGTGCAGTTGGGGATTCCTAAAACCTCGCTATATACCGCATGACTCATAGTTTGAAACCTATAAGTTGGGAAACTTATGAAGCCCCGCACCCACTGCCTTACTCATAGTCTGGAGATGTCCGCCATGAAACTTCAATAGTCCCACCATCTACCGCTTGACTCACAGCATGGTGAACTGAGCCGAGATATTCTAGAAGCCCTGCATCCAGTTGCCCTGCTTATGGCCCGAGGATGTCGGTGGGAAATCCCTGAGCTCCCATCATCGGTCGCCTGGCTCATGGCTTGGAAAACTGAGGAGACTCCCCAGAAACAATCCAAGCCAAAGAAAGGAGAAATAGCAAGCAAAGTGGAGGGAATACAAAGCATTTCGATTGAAGGGAAAAGAAAAATTATCCTCATTGAAACGTCCTTGATGTTGGAGAAAGTCCCTTAGCAACCCGAGAGGCCACACAGTAGATTCAAGCTCAAAAAAAAAGAAAAGAGGAGAATAGTAGTTGTAAAGGAAGAGGTGCCTTCATTGATCAAAAGTCTCTTACATCCTATGGAGGCTCCCGATAGGCCAAGAGCCCTCTAGAAATCCTAAGATACTAGATGAAAGGAAGATAGGCTAAAGCCCCAACTCTGCTCCTTGCTTGATCGATAGGCGGGTCCCCTCAGCCCTGGTGCAACACTCACTAGGGGGCTCCAGATTTAACCTTAACCTCTATGATCGGCGTAGCAGGCACTAGCAGGGTAGGTCGGTCCTGCACTCTACCCTTGAGGAGTGGTTGGGGACATGCCAATCCCTTCTACCCGAGCATACAGGTGCCCTTCCACAGGAGATTGCTGGATCTCTAGAGTCCGGCATCGGCTCCACCGCCCCCTTCTTAGAGTTCACCGATCTCATGATTCCAAGGGCAGCTACAGCAGCTCCATGTTAGGATACTCCTATCAGCACCATAATGGCCATGGCCCTTCTCTGATCTAGTGAACTAGTAGGGGGCTCCAGACGCCCCCCATCTCTAAGGCAGCCTCTTTCTCTACCCCAATTACATGACCGGAGGCTCTCCCCCTTCACATCCATTGGGGAAGCTTCAAGCTTGATGGATTTCTTCTCTGAACCAGATGCCCTCGCCTTAATGCTAGCTGGTCGCTCCTGGAGAGCCTTCATTTGGCCCTTTGGGTCTTGAGCTGAAATCTTGAGATCTACCAAGAGCCCTCCCTCGGTATAGGCTAAAGGAGAGGGATCGAAGAAGGAGAACATAGAGGCCAATGCTGGAACGAGAAGGGGGCTGACGAAGAAGGAAGTAAGCATTGCAAAACCCTGGCCACCTGCACCCGAAAACCCTTTAAAAGCTACATAACCAATCGGAGGCCATCACGTGTTGGCACCAGGTGCCCCCCGATGCTTCGATTCATGGAATGGGCACCTTGATCTAGCCAGGACATTGATGATCCCTCCATTGGAAAACTGAGCATAGCACCCCATTAATGCAAAGGCATGGTCTTCGGGGCATGGCCAGTCAAAGCATTGATGGCATAGAAGGCGCATCCCTCTACGTCAGCATGGTTGTTACTCCCATCACTCTGAGCGACACTTCATTTCCCGGGCTCGGGAGTGGGGGCATCTAATGTGGCAACATCTGCTGAGATGGAGCCTACATAGCCGCCAGCCGGTGGCAGCATGGGTGGGGACTGCCACATGGACACAGCCCCTGGATGGAAGGCCGAGGGAGCCCTCCTACCCGAGGTCAGCACCTAGCTGGGTTCACGCTCGTGCTGCTGAAGCGAGCTCTCCTGTCGAGGTCAGCTCCCAGCCAGGATCGAGCTCATAGGGTGAGCCCTCCATCTGAGGTCAGCTCCCAATCGGGATCATGCTCATGCTACCGAAGCATACCCTACTATCGAGGTCAACTCCCAATCGAGGATGAGCTCCTAAGGCGAGCCCTCCATCTGAGATCAGCTCTCGATCAATGTCATGCTCACGTGTCGAGGTGAGCCCCCCATTTAAGGTCAGCCCCCAGCTAGGTTGAGCTCGTAAAGCGAGCCCTCATGCCAAGGTCAAGCTCATAGGGTGAGCCCTCTATCTAAGGTCAACTCCTGGCTGGGGTCATGCTCACGTTGCTGAGGCAAGCCCCTATCTAAGGTCAGCCCCAACCAGCGTCGAGCTCATAAAGAGATCCCTCCTACCAATGTTAGCGCCTAGCCGAGGTCGAGCTCATGGGGTGAGCCCTCTGCCTCAGGTCAACTTCTGACCAGGGTCGCGCAAACATTACCAAAGGCAAACCTCCCGAATGGTGGTCCTTCCCTACCATATGAAGGCCAGAATTCCTACCAACGATGAAGGAGGGAAAGATCAACAGGAATTCAAACCATGGCATGGAGGTTCCTATCCACATACAACCTCTGGAAGGTGGTGCATGCCTTGCCACTAGTGCCAGCTCTATGACACGTTGCCCGCATGCTCTACACAAAGTAAGCCTCATTAGACCCAGGGCCCTATAACATGCCACCATGTCCACTACAGTATGATCGAAGGACACTGACCCATGTAGTGCGGAACCTAGAGTTCCCCCAGAAGGAGAATCCTGTCAAAGCCATAGGCCCTGCAATGCTCAGACAATCCCCCCAGGAATGGAAACTTCCTGCCATGGCACGGGACTCAGTGGCACAGTGCCTGCACCTCTCAAAAAGAACAACACCCCCAGCAGAAAGAGAGGAAGAGAAAAGAAGAGGGCGAGATGGGGGCTCCAAGAGGCGGACGGATGGACTCTCCTCCTTGAAAGGAGGGGACAGAAAGGGGAAAGAAGGAGAATCCATGAGCAACGGCAAGCCCCTCTAGAGAAGACTCCATGAGAGGGCACACAAAAAAGGACACCATGACATAGCTAGAAAAGATGAGGAAGGTAAGTAAGAAGGTAAGTGAGTGGGAGGGGGAGAGAGGTAAGCAAACAATCAAAAGCTCAGCGACCAAGGGACCGGCCAGAGTGATGCTCCCCGTCCCCTGCTCTCCATTCCCTTTTTTCTTTTGCTATTTGGTCATTATCATCTTGTCACCCCCTGGGGCAAGGGAGTCCCCCAAGTTCTCCACCTTAGAGGATTTTGTTCCCCTCGATCATCCCACTGACTTGATCATCAGAGTGTCCTCGCCAGAATCCCCAACCTGGGTCTTCTCATTTTGCAGGTCGATCGAATCGAAGAGCAGACCCCCAAAGAGGAGGTAGCGCTTCCGGTGGGAGGAGGCACCCGATGCAGTGGTGACACGCCAGAGCTACAAGCCATGACAATCCAGGCGGCAACAGGGAGTTTAGGGTTTAGGGTTTAAAGTTTAGTGATTTAGAGTTTAGGGGGTTTACATTTTAGGTTTTAGGATTTATGGTTTTAGGATTTATGGTTTTAGGGTTTTGGGTTTAGGGTTTAGTGTTTAAGGATTAGGGTTTATGGTTTATGGTTTATGGTTTTAGGATTTAGGATTTAGAGTTTACAGTATAGGGTTTAGGTTTTTAGTGTTTAGCATTTAGGGTTTAGGGTATAGAGTTTAGGGTTGTTTTATTTAGTCTCAATTAAGCCAATCCACTATTGAGACACACACAAATTAAAGCTGTTTTGCATTTTGGATGTGCCCAAGATAACCAAAATGGATCTCAAAAACTAAAGGAAGGAAGTTTGATTTTTATGCTAATAAGACTTGCAATGTTTTGTGACAAATCATCCAATTATAAACTTAATATCCTTTATTTTGAAATACAAATTTTATTTAAAATATTTTTGGAATTAATAGAAGGATGCTTTACTACTATTTTGTGGTGTTCTAATTTCCTTGATCTGAGACATCCCAGGAACATTATTGATTTCTTCTATCTTTCTAAAAAAATATTTTTAATTCTTTTAGTTACTTTCTTATATATGACTAGTATTTACTCTAGGTACATTCCAATTAGCTATACTATTTTCTATATTCTCTTAGACTTTAGATGTTGCTTTTCTTAAAGACATGGTCCTGATATAATGAGATTGGTCTTTGTCATCAGCTCTAGCAGTACTTTTCATGAAGGTCCTAATGATATAAGCCATTTTTTTTGTAACTTACACAAAAAGGATTGGCCCAAATTGCCCTTCAACGCCTTTCCTTGACTAGCAAGAGACTTACAAAGGAACACCTTAGGATTTAGGGTTTATGGTTTACGATTTAGGTTTAGGGTTTAGGGTTTAGGGTTTAAGGTTTTTTGGTTTTAGGGTTTAAGGTTTAGGATTTAGGATTTAGGGTGGTTTAGGGTTTAGGGTATAAGGTTTAGGGTGGTTTAGGGTTTAGGGGATTAGGTTTAGGGTTTAAGTATTAGGGTTTAGTGTTTAGGGTTTAGGTTAAGGGTTTAGAGGTTTAGTGATTAGGGTTTAGGGTTTAGGGTTTAGGTTTAGGGGATTAGTTTTTAGGGTTTTAGGTTTTAAGGTTCGGGGTTTAGGTTTTGGGGATTAGATTTTAGGGTTTAGGCTTTAAGATTTAAGGTTTAGTGTTTAATGTTTAGGGTTTAGGGTTTTAGGGTTTAGGGTTTTAAGGTTTAGGGTTTAGGGATTAGGGATTAGGGTTTAGTATTTTAGGGTTTAGGGTTTTAGGGTTTAGGGTTTTAAGGTTTAGGGTTTAGGGATTAGGGATTAGGGTTTAGTATTTTAGGGTTTAGGTTTAGGGTTGTTTAATCTAGTCTCGATTGAGCCAAAACCACTATTGAAACATAAACAAATTATAGCTAAATTACTTTTTGGATGTGCCCAAGGTAACCCAAATGGGTCTCCAAAATTGAAGGAAGTTTGATTTTTATAACAATAAGGCATGCAATCTTTTGCGACAAAGCATCCAATTATAAACTTAAAATCCTTTATTTTGAAATACTAATTTTATTTAAAATATTTTTGGGATCAATAAGAGGATGCTTTACCTCTATTTTGTGGTGTTATAATTTCCTTGATCTAAGGCATCTTAGGAACCTTATTGATTTCCTCCATCCTTTCTAAAAGTATATTTTTAATTCTTTCAATCTACATTCCTATATATGATTAGTATTTACTCTAGGTACATTCCAAATAGCTATACTAGTTTCTATATCCTCATAGACTTTAGATGTTGCATTTTTTAAAGACATGGTCCTGATATAATGAGATTGGTCTTTGTGATCGGGTCTAGATGTGCTTTTTGTGATGGTCCTAATGATACAAGCCATATTTTTTGTGATTCACTCAAAGAGAATTAGCCCAAACTGCCCTTCAACACCTTCCCTTGGTTAACACAAGACATACAAATGCAAGCCTTAGGGTTTTAGGGTTTAAGATCTAGGTTTTGGGTTTAGTGTTTTATTGTTTAAGGTTTAAGGTTTAGAGTTTAGGGTTTTAAGATTTTAGATTTAGAGTTTAGAGTTTAGGGTTTAGCATTTTTGGGTTTAGGGTTTAGGATTTTGGTTTAGTATTTTAGGGTTTAGGGTTTACGGTTTAGGGTTTAGTGTTTTAGATTTTATGTTTTAGGCTTTAGGATTTTAGGGTTTAGGATTTTAGGGTTTTGAGTTTAGGGATTAGGGTTTAGGGTCTAAGGTTTTAGGGCTTAGGGTTTAGGGTTTAGGATTTTGGTTTTAGGTTTTATAGTTTAGGGTTTAGGAATTTTGGATTTAGGGATTAAGGTTTAGGGCTTTGGGTTTTGGGTTTAGGGTTTAGTGTTTTAGGGTTTAGGATTTAGGGTTTAGGGTTTAGGTTGTTCAATCTAGTCTCAATTAAGCCTAAACCACTATTGAAACATGCACAAATTATTATTGATTAGCATTTGGATGTGTCCAAGTTAACCCAAATGGGTCTCAAAAACCAAAGGATGGAACTTTAATTTTTATGCCTACAAGGCATGCAATCTTTTATGACAAATGATGCGGGACAGACCTCGATCAATATTTATTCTAAAAAATCGAACCATTGGTCATTAAGAAATGACCACTAGGCTAGGTTCACCCCCAATTATTCAAACAAACACTTTTTTTTCATATTTTCTCTTATTCCTCTGATTTTCTTTTCTTTTTTTTCCCTCTAATTTTCTTTTTTTTCACTAAAATCGGCAGGGGGGCCAGTTATACTTTGAGGATCGTGCAAGAAAAGTCAGCCCAAAATGCAGCATTTGCATTCATGTTCGAGCAGGGCCTTGCTTCTTTTTCCCCACAGATGGAATCCAGGGACAGGGGAGGCTCACGGAGGGGCTCGTCGACGTTCCCGACGGAGCCGTTGCCAAAGATGGGGCAGCACGACCAACAGACGGTGGCGTGGCTAGGAGAAGGGCGGTTTGGTGGCATGGGGGCCCGATTCCGATGATTGACAGTGGACGAGGGAGGAGCCTGGCGGATCTAGCATCTTGCTGGCAGGAAGAAAGGAGCATCGTGCGGCAGCGATTGGATGTCCCCGATTGCAGGCAGAGGCGACGGGCGGCCGGAGTCCATCTGGGAGATGGGGCAGGGTGGTGAGGCATCGCAGCAGCAAGGGGATCTAGAGAGTGCAAGCATCGGTGGTGGGCAGAGGTGACCCATCATCAGCTTCGGGCAAGGAGGACGTGGCGGTAGATGCAAGAAGTCACGGTGGTAGGGAGATGGTGGTGCGAACGATTTTGGGTAGTACATCCTAAGGTGTCCACCATTGCACTGAGCCAACAAGTCCTGTCGAAGGGAAGGGCTTTCTCGGCTAGCTTTGAGGCATCCGGGAGAAGCTGCTCATCCTGGGAAAGATGGTAGACGGCTCAGATGGCAAGGATCTATGGATGGATTCGGTTGATTGGCAATCGGGAAGTGGACAGGGAGAAGCAAGGAATGACTAGCGATGGAGGAAATGGGCAGTGGGAAATCGTGGGTTAATAGGGGATTGTAATCTCAGAGTACTTGAGATTAGCAGGGACTAGAACTTGAGATTAGTAGGGAACAGAGAAAAGGGGAAGAGAGAAGAGTTCGGTAATCCAAAGAAACAAGGGAACAGGGATGAAGAACAAGAGTTGGAGAAGAAAGATCGAATGATAAATTTAGGAAGAAAAAATAGAAACCATGGTTGGGTTCCCCACCCAGGCTTCAACGCCCACTCTTAACTAGAGTGACCATGTAGGGCATCAACACCCTCCTTAACTAGGAGTGATGCACCCTCTTCTGAACCAGGAGTTCTTATTTTCCCATCCCAAAAATTCATCGTCTCGTCTGGTTTTATTTAATTGATAAAATAATAAATAGGCTACTCTGAGATATTCGATATCCTGATACCTCAACCTTAATCCTAATACATTCAAACTATTAAAATAAACTAATCTAACTAAATCAAATTCTAAAATAATGTATGGAAACTAATCCTAAAATAAGATATCCCAATCCCTCGTACACCCATAAAAAATTAGCTTATCTTCATTTGGATGTGATCTGAGATTCATGCTGCTCCGGGATCTATGCTGCTTCGGGATATGTGCTGCATTGACTTCAGGAATTGGGGCTTCAGGACTTGGGCTGGGCTGACTTCAGGTTTCAAGCTGGGCTGGCTTCAGGTTTCAAGCTGGGCTAGATTCTGGGCTGGTCGATGTTTCCATCATTCCCCTGAGGTGGGGAGAACTCGACTTTGTCGAGTCAAGCTTCAGCAATCTTCTGGCTCAATGATGCACATGGTCTACACACTGAAATTTTTTTATATATACAAATAATGCAATTAAAAATAAAATTGACTAACCTAACATAACCCTTGCTCTGATACCAAAATTGATGTGGGACAGACCCCGATCAATATTTATTCCAGGAAATTTGATCGTTGGTCGTTAAGAAACGACCACTAGGCTAGGTTCACCCCTAATTATTCAAACAAACACTTTTTTTTTTTCGTATTTTGTCTTTTCTTTTTCCTCTGATTTTCTTTTCTTTTTTTTCCCACTGATTTTCTTTTTTTTCCACTAAAATCGGCAAGGGGTCGGTTATGCTCTGAGGATCGTGTAGGAGAATTGGCCCCGAATGCAGCATTTGCATTCATATTCATGTGAGGCCTTGCTTCTTTTTCCCCATGGACAGAATCCATGGACAGGGGAGGCTCATGGAGCGGCTCGCCAGCATTCCCGCTGGAGCCGTCACCGGAGACGGGGTGGCATGGCCAATGGACGGTGGCGTGGCTAGGAGAAGGGTAGTTCGATGGCATGGGGGCCCAATTTTGATGATTGACAATGGATGAGGGAGGAGCCTGGCGGATCCGGCATCGTGCTAGTGGGAAGAAAGGAGCATCATGCGATGGCGATTGGATGTCCTCAGTTGCAGGTAGAGGTGACAGGTAGACAGAGTCCGTTTAGGAGATGGGGCGGGGCGGTGAGGCATCGCAGTAGCAAGGGGATCCAGCGAGGGCAGGTACCAGTGGTGGGCGGAGGTGACCCGTCGTCAGCTTCAGGCGGGGAGGACATGGCAGTGGATGCGAGAAGTCATGGCTGCAAGGAGAAGGTGGTGCGAACAATTTCGGGTAGTACATCCAGAGGTGTCTGCCGTTGCACCGAGCCAACAAGTCCTGTCGGAGGAGAGGGCTTTCTCGGCTAGCTCCGGGGCATCCGGGAGGAGCTGCTCATCTTGGGAAAGATGGTAGATGGCACAGATGGTGAGGATCTGTGGATGGATTCGATCGATTAGCAATCAAGAAGTGGATAGGGAGAAGCAAGGAACAACTAGCGGTGGAGGAAATGGGCAGTGGGAAATCGTGGGTTAACAAGGGATTGTAATCTTCGAGTACTTGAGATTAGCAGGGAATAGAACTTGAGATTATAGGGAACAAAGAACAGGGAAAGAGGGAAGAGTTCGATAATCCAAAGAAATAAGGGAATAGGGATGAAGAACAAGAGTTGGAGAAGAAAGATCGAATGATAAATTTAGGAAGAAAAAATAAAAATCACGGTTGGGTTCCTCATCCAGGCTTCAGCACCCACTTTTAACCAGAGTGACCATGTAAGGCATCAGCACCCTTCTTAACCAGGAGTGATGCACCCTCTCCTTAACCAGGAGTTCTTATTTTCCCACCCCAGAAATTCATCATCTCGTTTTATTTGATCGATAAAATAATAAATAGGCTACTCTGAGATATCCGATATCCAAATACCTTAGCCTTAATCCTAATACATTCAAACTATTAAAATAAACTAATCCAACTAAATCAAATTCTAAAATAATGTACAAAAACTAATCCTAAAATAAGATATCCCAATCCCATGTACACCCATAAAAAATTAGGTTATCTTCATTTGAATGTGCTCCGGGATTTGTGCCACTTCGAGATCCATGCTGCTTCGGTGTATGTGCTGCATTGACTTCAGGATTTGGGGCTTCACGATTTGGGCTAGGTTGACTTCAGGTTTCGGGCTGGGCTGAATTCAGGTTTCAGGCCAGGCTGGCTTCTAAGTTGGGCTATAGGTTCTGGGCTAGCTTCTGGGCTAGGCTGGTCGATGTCCCCATCAACAAATCTTCCAATATAAATTAAAAATCTTTTATTTTGAAATTCAAGCTTTAGGTAAAATATTTTTGGAATCAATTGGAGGATGGTTTACCACTGTTTTGTGGTGTTATAATTTCCTTGATCTGAGTCATCCTGGGAAGCTAATTGATTTCCTCTATCCTTTCTAAAAGAATATTTTCAGTTCTTTTAGTTTGCTTTCCTATATATGACTGGTATTTACTCTAGGTGCATTCCAATTAGATATACATTTTTCTATATCCTCATAGACTTCAGGTGTAGCATTGTTTAAAGTCATGTTCTTGATACAATGAGATTGATCTTTGTGATCGGATCTTGCAGTTCTTTTTAGGAAGGTTCAATGATACGAGTCATATTTTCTATGACTCACTCAAAGAGGATTGGCCCAAACTACCCTTCAATGCCTTTCCTTGGCTAACATGGGACTTACAAAGGAACGTCTTAGTGTTTTAGGGTTTAGGGTTCAGGGTTTAGGATTTAGGGTTTAGAGTTTAATGTTTAAGATTTAGGATTTAACATTTAGGGGTTCTAGGGTTTAGGGTTTAGGGTTTAAAGTTTACGGTTTAGTGTTTAGGTTTTAGGGTTTAGGTTTTAGGGTTTAGGATTTAGGGTTTAGAGTTTAATGTTTAAGGTTTAGGATTTAACATTTAAGGGTTCTAGGGTTTAGGGTTTAGGGTTTAAAGTTTATGGTTTAGTGTTTAGGGTTTAGGGTTTAGGTTTTAGGGTTTAGAGTTTAGGGTTTAGGGTTTATGATTTTAAGGTTTAGGGTTCCGGTTTTAGGGTTTACAATTGTTAGTCTCAATTGAGCTTAAACTACTATTGAAACAAACACAAATTATAGCTGATTTGTATTTTGGATGTGCCCCTATATTATACTGTTATAGCTTTTTCCTTTAAAACCCAAACCCTAGATTGTTCTTAGATATCTAAACCATGGTAAGGTACTATTGTAGTAACCAAACTGTAGTAGCCAAAATTATGAACACTATAGCAATAGCATTGTAGTAGAACTACTGTATAGTACTATGGATGTAGTGTTGCACAAAGAGAAAATACTCTGACTATGCATATGCTTTACTAAACCCATAGGAAAAGAATTTATTTATAATTTCTTTTGCTTGCATTAATAATGGCTTACTGAATCCACAGTAAAAGTATTTGTTTATTAATTTTATCCATTGGCTTTGTTACATTGTTCCCTACACAATTAGATTATATAAGGTATTACAAACTTGGCTTAGTTCATGTGCATGCATAATTCCATTTTTTTTAATAGATGCACAATTGTGTCCATTTTATATTTAGATTGCAAAGTGCCTCTAATATTATATTAGAATGCATAGTAGTGCATTGCATTAAGTTAATATATCTAAGATGGTTTATATTATAATAAGAATTCATCTACATGAATGCATGATATTTTATATCATAATATTTCATCATTTAATTGCTTATATTATATTGTGACTTGTATGTTTGTTTGATTAGGTTTGATTAGATTAATTAATTAATTATCTATTTGTTTTGTTTGCTAGTTTGCTTAGCTCGTGCTTGAGAGAAAAAGCTACTAGAAAGGGCACTACCACAAGCTATTGTACCCATCCTGTCCCATCTATGCTGAATCCAAAGTGTTTAAGCAAATTTAGCTAGTGCTTGCAGAACCCATGCCTTTCTAATCAAGGGTCAAAGTGACTACTAACAATACTAGGACTTAAATCTTGTACTATTAGAGCAAGTGCTCAATGGTGCATTTTAAGTTGGTCTTTATTATGAGCATAATAGTCATGAGAGCATTTGTCTTTTAGAGGTGATTGATTATGATAGATGGTGGGAATGCCATGAGAGTGTTTGTTTGGGTTATGTTTCTTTGGAGGGACTAGATTGTGCATAGAAGAGGGAAACTCAAAAGTTGGATTGCAAAGAAAAGGGTTTAGGGTTTAGGATTTAGGTTTTAGGATTTAGGGTTTAGGATTTTAGGATTTATGTTTTAGGGTTTAGGGTTTATGGCTTAGGTTTTAAGGTTTTGGGTTTGGGTTTTAGGGTTTTAAAGTTTAGAGTTTATGGTTTCGGGTTTTGGGTTTAAGGGTATTTAGGGTTTAGGTTTTAGGATTTAGGGTTTAGGGTTTAAGGGTGTTTAGGGTTTATATTTTATGATTTAGGGTTTGGGATTTTAGGGTTTGGGTTTAGATGTTTAGGGTTTAGGGTTTAGGGTTTATGGTTTAGGGTTTAGGGTTTTAGAGTTTAAGGTTTCAGGGTTTAGGGTTTAGTATTTAGTGTTTAAGGTTTTGAGTTTAGTATTTTAGGATTTAGGGTTGTTTAATCTAGTCTTAATTAAGCCCAAACCACTAGTGAAACACACGCAAATTATAGCTGATTTGCATTTTGGATGTGCCAATGGTAACCCAAATAGGTCTCAAAAACTAGAGAAGGAAAGTTTAGTTTTTATGTTGTTGACCCCTGGAATGATTTTGATGATAACAAAACATTGGAGCATGTATTTGATACTAATGATCTTCAAGTACTTTAAAAGTTTTTGTAGGTAATTCCAAGTGGGAGTTTGACAATTATACACTATTAAGACCATTGGCACACTTTCTTATATCAAAATGAGTTTAATGTATTACTCTTGTCATTTGAAAGCCCTAATGATTGATATTTTGTAATATTTATGTAAAAAGGGCAAAACAATAAAATTCAATGTATTCTGTAAGAAAAACATGTTAGAATAGGTTTAAAATTTGTTTAAGAAAAGTTTGAACAAGTTTGAAGGCAATATGGAGCTTTTTGAAGTGGGTCAACTCAAGCCAAATCTATTGGTTCGAGCTGATATATGGGATGGCATGGCACGGCAAAGAACTGAAGGCTGGCACTGAAAGCTGCTAGAGTCGACTCGACCAGAAGGCTTGAGAACTCAAGCCGACTCCTCCTAAGTGAAGAAAAATTCAACTCTGAGAAACCAGTCATCCGATCCAACTTAACTAAAAAGAGCCGACTTTTATAGAGTTCAGTTTTTACATGTTTGACATACGAGCTGACTCGAGTCATCCAAGCCGACTCGAATCCCAGTTTTTCAAATTGCTATGGCTAGTTCCAAAAATACTTTTTTGAATCCAAAATGGTTCCCAACGGCCATATTTCAGTTCCCAATGCACTCCAATGGCCAAATCCACCTAGGGACACTCCAAAGAGATATAAATGATGTATTTAAAGCAAGAAAAAGTAAGAAGAGAAGAAGAGTATTGAATATTCCAAGAGCATTCAAGCAAGAACTCAAGTCTTCAACAACTTCCAATCCAATTCTTGAGTCAATCATTGAAGAAGCTTAGAGAGCCTTAAAGAGCATTGAAGAAGCATTGAAGAGGCCCTTATTCAATAGCTATAACTGCAACAACTCAGCTTCTAAGAGTTTGTTTTTGTTGCAATTTTATTACTCTATTTTGGGTGTTGTAGCAAGTGCAGCAAGGGGCTGCATCTTGTGATCTTGTTTAAGATTTTTGGTGAGCCTTGAAAATCAACTTTGAATTGTTTGTGAGCCCATGAAAACAAATGTTGTATTGCATTTTGGTTTGTGAGCCTGGTATAAAACAAACCGGCTGTATTCTTGAGGGAATATAGTGGAAATCCCAAAGGTGCACCTTGGATAGTGGACATAGGAGCCGAGGGTTACTCCAAACCACTATAAATTTATGGTGTTTGAGTGTGCTTGTCTCTTTACTCTATTCCTTTTACTTTATTGCTTCCGCATTGCTCTGCACACTACTAACACATACACAACCTAGTATTTAAATTAGTCATACTTGCTTAAAATTTTTAAAACACCCAATTCACCCCCCTCTTGGGCTTGCCAACTGGACAACAAGTGGTATCAGAGCAGTGTCTCTATATAACCCAATCATTTAGAGAAAAGATCTATGGCAAACCATAGAGCACATCTTTGGCTGAAGGCCAATCAAGTAACAGACCTTCACTTTTCACCGGCATAAATTATAGTTATTGGAATGCTAGAATGAGGATTTATATTCAAGCTATTGATTTTCAACTATGAAAAATTATTTTAAAAGGATCACACACACCCACCATGAAGGTTAATGGAGTTGACATCCAAAAACCAGAAGAGAAAAGGGCTAACAATGAAATGAAAATGGATGAGCTTAACGCTAAAGCCATGAACCTTCTCTATTGTGCCTTAGATGCCAATGAGTTTAACCGAGTTTCCACTTGTGCTTCAGCAAAGAAAATTTGGGATAAACTACAAGTAACACATGAAAGTACTAACCAAGTTAAAACATCAAAAATTAATATGTTAGTGCATAGTTTTGAACTGTTCAAAATGGATCCCAATGAGTCTATATCTCAAATGTTTGCAAGATTTACCAACATTATTAATGGTTTGAAAAGTCTTGGCAGGACTTATGTAAATGTAGATATTGTTAAAAAAATCTTGCGATCCTTGCTGGACAAATGGGACCCTAAAGTAACTGCAATCCAGGAGACAAAGGACTTGGACAATCTACCATTGGATGAACTTCTTGGACCCTCATCACACATGAACTTGCAATGAAATGCCATACTAAAGATGATGGAAAGAAGAAGAAGACCATCGCACTTAAAGCTACATTGGAGGAGAAAAAATCTGAAGAAATAGAAGAAGAAACTCCCTCCTCGAGTGAAGAACTTGGAGATGACGAGATGGCTTTGGTCATGCAAAAATTTAGAAGATTTATGGATAAAGGAAAAGAAAGATATATGAAGAGATTCATATCTAAGGGTGAACAAAACAAGGATAAAGAAAAGGATAAAGAACAATACCCTATATGCTACGAGTGTAAGAAGCCCGAACATTACCGATCTGAATGTCCTACTCTAAAGAAGGGCTACAAAAAGAAGAAAAAGAAAGCTATGGTAGCAACATGGTCTGACAATGAGGAATCATCCTCAAGTAAAGAAGAAGATCAATCAAAATCAGCAAATATTTGCTTGATGGGATTAGAGGATGAGGTATCTCCCAAATCTACTCTTGATTTCACTTATAATGAATTGTATGCTGCATTTCATGACCTTCTAATTGACTATAGAAAGGCTGGCTCAAAAATTAAAATCATGAAAAATAATTATGATACATTATTGAATGAGTAAAATGAAATTTCTGAAAAGAACAAATATTTGCAAAAAGAATTAAGTTGTATTTCTGAAAAATATAAAGTTTTACAAGTTGAAAAAGATGAAGAACAAAAGTTTGCAAAATGAAATGGATAGACTCAAGCCCTTAGTTGATAAACTGATTTTAAGTTCAAACAAGCTTGAACTAATTTTGAAAAATCAAAAAGAATCAAATAATAGAGCTGGGATTGGATACAACTCAATGCATACCAACAAGTTTTCAACTTCAAATCCTTATGCATCAAAGTTTTCAGCATCCATGTCTTTTCAAAAGTCAAGGGTTGTTTGCTTTTGCTGTAATGGTTTAGGACATAAAGCATATGAGTATAATCTGAAATTGAAAAGAAAGAACAAAACAAAGAAAATATGAGTTCCTAAAGGAACCAAGGCAACTAACCTTCAAGGATCCAAAAAAACTTGGGTACCTAAAAAATCTACTTGATTTGTTTTGCAGGGATGTCTTGCAGTCCAAAATCATAAAAAGAAATGGTATTTGGATAGTGACTGCTCAAGACATATGATGGGTGACAAGGAACAATTCATCACCGTTGAGATAAAAGAAGGTAGAATGGTCACATTTGGTGACAATGGTAAGGGGAAGATCATTGGCATTGGTAAGATCAAAATCACCCCTACCACTTTTATTGAAAATGTATTGCTAGTTGACGAATTAAAGCATGACTTATCGAGTATCAGTCAATTATGTGATAAAGGCTTCAAAGTAATATTTGAATATTCTATATGCATAGTAATTAGCACACTTGATTCTAGCATTAGATTTGTAGGTCATAGACTTGGAAATATCTATGTGGTAGATTTAAATAATCTAGCCATGTCGAGAAATTCAAGTCTAGTGGCAAGGAATGCTAAAACCAATGAATCTAGTCTACTTTGGCATAGAAGATTAGGTCATGCTAGCATTCATACTTTGTCAAAGTTGATTTTTAAAAACTTAGTAAATGGTTTGCCAAAAGTTAAAATTGATCTTGATCATGTTTATGATGCTTGTCAATATGGTAAACAAACTAGGAAAAGTTTAAAATCAAATAATATTATTTCAACTTCAAGATCATTTGAGATACTTCACATAGACTTATTTAGACCAACTAGGACCACAAGCCTAAGAGGTAAAAAGTATGAACTTGTGATAGTAGATGATTTTTATAGATACACATGGATTTTATTTTTGGCACACAAAGATGAAGCATTCAATGTCTTTCAAAAGTTTTATCAACAGATTAGAAATTAGAAAAACTTTTCAATTATTTCAATTAGAAGTGATCACAGCACTGAATTTGAAAATCAACAATTTGAAGAATTTTGCACTGAACATGGCATTGATCACAACTTTTTAGCCCCTAGAATACCATAACAAAATAAAGTTATAGAGAGAAAAAAATAGAACATTGGAAGAGATGGCCCAAACCATGTTGTGAGAAGGCAATCTTCTAAGGTACTTTTGGACAAAAGCTGTGAACACTGCATATTATATATTGAATCATGTTTTGAATAGACCTATTTTAAAGAAAACCCCCTATGAGCTTTGGAGAGATAGAAAGACAAATATTAATTACTTTCATATTTTTTGTTGTAAATACTTTTATTAAATAATGGAAAGGATAACCTTGGAAAATTTGATGCTAAATCTAATGAATGAATATTTTTTGGTTATTCAACTTCTAGTAAAGCATATAAAGTTTTCAATAAAAGAACATTAACTGTAGAGGAGTCTATTCACGTAATATTTGATGAAGCTAACTCCTCACCTTCTAGAAAAGAAGAGTACATTGATAATGATGCAGGTACTATTGACAAAGTAATGAAAGACATGAGCTTAATGGACAAACAGGTAGAGAAGAAGATGAAATGGTAAGTAAAGAGCATGGTGATTTCCTAAGGAATGAAGGTATGTACATCACCATCCCAAGGAATTAATTATTAGAAATTCATCTGAAGGTGTTAGAACTAGATCTTCACTTAGAGATGCACATGATTATCTTGCTTTTGTCTCATAAGTAAAACCAAATTGCATAGAAGAGGCTGAAAATGACCCAAATTGGATGATGGTTATGCAAGAAGAACTTAATCAATTCAAAAGAAATAATGTATGGACCTTAGTAGATAGACCCTCTAATTATCCTGTTATAGGTACTAAATGGATATATCGAAATAAATTAGATGAAAAAGGCAATGTAATTAGAAATAAAGTTAGATTAGTTGCCAAGGGTAAAACCAAGAAAAGGAATAGATTTTGATGAGACTTATATACTTGTAGCAAGACTAGAAGCTATTAGACTTTTACTTGTATTTGCTTGCTGCATGAACTTTAAATTATTTCAAATAGATGTGAAAAGTGTATTTTTAAATTGTTACATTTTTTAAGAAGTTTTTGTAGAACAACCCCCCGGATTTGAAAACCATGCTTTACATAATCATGTTTTCAAACTCAATAAAGCATTATATGGTTTAAAATAAGTACCTAGAGCATGGTATGATAAATTAAGTAAATTCTTGCTTGAAAATAATTTTACTAGAGGTAGTGTAGACACAACTCTATTCATTAAAAGAAAAGAAGATGAATGTTAGTTGTACAAATTTATGTAGATGATATAATTTTTGGTGCAACTAAAAAGATTTGTATGGAGAATTTGCTGAGCTTATGCAGGACGAATTTGAAATGAGCTTAATGGATGAGTTGACCTACTTCCTTGGATTTCAAATTAAGTAAACAAAATAAGGAATACTATTGTCCCAAAGCCAATCGTCTAGACTATAGACGGTTGTGCTATTTTGTAATTATATATGAATTTCTTAATGAATAAAAGTTATTCTTTTGGCTGTTCATCACATGTGCATCTTTTTGAAAAGAACTCTTGTGTGATGGAGTCCTTAGAACTATATTATATTTGATATAGAGAGGATATATCGAGTAGTTCTTAAACTGGTTCACAACCAAAGGATACATTATTATAGGACGACGATGTATCAAGGTATAGGTTATTGTATGTCATATTTGTTGGTTGTCCTCTTAACCAAGGTGTGTAGGACACTAATATGACATACAGGTAAAATGTATGACATCTCACTGAACGTGACCAACTACGGAGCTCCCTTCTGTCAAAGGATTGCTTGCGAAGGGATATGGGTATATGTATCCCTCAGACCTGAGGTCATCATGGTAGCTTGCAAGCAACTCACTGTACTTTGGTGCCGGACTACCTGAATTTCTAATCCAGTGATGAAAGGCTTCTGGGTACAGTCAAGTACTTGTAGAGTGGTGGTAGATCAAGATGGGATTGATCCCTCCAAATGGTTTGGAGTGAATGACTCACTATGTCTCAATTTAGCAAAACCTTGGCCAGGGTAGTTCCTATGAGGAGTCACAGAACTTGTAAGGTTTGAGACACAATCCGAATGTACTAGGTTAGGGTTGGCAGTCAACCCCTAGGTCATCCTGAGCATTTTGAGGTCAAAGGGATGAATTATGCGGTAACCATATGTCAGAGATTCTAGAAAGTGCTCTACAATCTTTAACCTATCCGGACATCGGGTATCATTGCTAGATGATGACTTTGATTGGTACTAGAAGTGTTCCAGTGCTATCAGCTAGTGTTCAAACCTATGGGATCACACACCATAGGGATTTCTATCTGATCTAAAGGCTGATCGATGATTGAAAATCGTTTGCCATCACTAGAGGTCAATATGATTGACCATGTTCCAAGTGTCAACACTTACAAGTGTCGACACTTGGAAAGTCGACACTAGGAAGTGTTGACACTTGGCTGTGACAAGCAAAAATTCAAGAAAGAGTTTTTGGAAAGTTTTGATCTCAATTCGAATTTTGAATTATGGTTGGTTTTGACTTCAAGCCTTCATGGAATGATAGTCATTCTTTGCAAGGTTTTGATCTCAATTTGAATTTCAAATTTTGGCTAGTTTTGGCTCTAAGCTTTCTTGGAATGATGGTCATTCTTGTCTTATGAGCTTAGAACCAATTTAGTATGGCCCTTAACCTTCTTCCCCAATCACTCCTCCTTCCTCTTTCTCCCTCTCATGGCTACCTATAAAAATAAGGGTTGTTTTAGGGTCTGCTGGTTGGTTGAAAAGTTTTCTTGTTGAATGAGATTGCTGAAATTCTGAGAGGGAAAAGAAAAGGGGCTTGGGAGGACTAAGATTTTAGGTGTGTGACTACCTAGCACTCAAGCTAGGTATTGGAAAGAGAGCTAGTTAGGAAGGGTTCCATCTCTCCTCCTTTTCTTCCAAGAAGAAGTAGATCAGCCTCAAGGATCCCAAGGAGCTAGCACTCTAAGGGAGTTGATCAGAATCGAGCCCTGGTTTGAACTACCCGAGAGGCCAGTCACGTGTGTGGCTCGAGGGCTTTTCACAACCTCTTCCTGAAGGTATAATTGTAAGGTATCCTTATCCCTTTTGGCTCTTTTCCTGCTTATGATATCTTTTGCATGCTACATTATCATACTTGTTCCTGTTGCAGGCAGATTGGTAGATCATTTTGATTGACCTACCAAGCCTTCCGCTATGCTTATTTTAAAATTATTTTAAATTTTTTTTTGCCATGCATACTCCTTTTGCTTTCCCTTCAAATACTTATCAACTAAGCTAAGTACATCAAGGAGATTCTTAAGAAGTTTGGTATGGAGTCAGCCAAAGAAATTGGCACACCCATGAGCCTTACCTGCAGACTTGACAAGGATGAAGATGAAAACAACGTTGATCAAAAGCTTTATCAAGGTATGATTGGATCATTGTTGTACTTAACTACTAGTAGACTTGATATCTTATTCAGTGTTTGTATATGTGCTAGATTTTAATCTAATCCAAAAGAATCACATATACTTGCTCTTAAAAGAATTTTAAGATATCTAAAAGGAACAAGTAATCTAGGTCTATGGTATTCTAAACAATCGTCCTAAGAATTAATTGGACATATAGATGTTGATTATGGTGAATGTAAAATTGATAGAAAAAGCACTACTGGCACATGACAATTTTTAGGGTTGAACTTAATCACTTGGCATAATAGAAAGCAAAACTCCATGGCACTATCCATTATTAAGGCAGAGTACGTGGCTGCAGGGAGTTGTTGTGCTCAAGTGCTTTGGATTAAGCAATAGCTAGAAGACTTTAGTATTGATCAAATCAAGATTCCTATTAGATTATGATAACACCAGTGCTATAAACTTAACAAAGAATTCAATTCAACACTCAAGAACAAAATACATAGAAATTAGACATCACTTTATTAGAGATCATGTACAAAATGGTGACATTGAACTTGAATTTATTTATACTGAAAAATAATTAGCTGATATTTTCACAAAACCACTTAGTGAGGATAGATTTAAAATGATTATAGAAAAATTAGGCCTGTGTGACCCCTTTTAGATTTTTGACCTAATTTTTCCAACAATTAAGAAAAATTTATCTAGAAGACCTCCATCACCAATCTAAGGACAATAACCACTTTATCTAGTATATTTCTAGGGATAGGATCATTTTTGCTAAACTTTTGGACCCTTTTTCTTGATCTTTGCTCAAGCCGACCTGAGCAGATAAGTGTTCTGGCCAAGCCGACTCAGCTAATGGGCTCATGCTTTTTTAAAATCCATAGGACCCAAAACCTAGGTCTCATTTTTTCCTGTTGAACCCTAGCCACAGGCAAAAGAAATCCCTTTCCAAGCCTTAGGGACCACACCTTCTCCCATTCTCCCTTAGATCCATGATCCATGGCTCCAAAGAAGGAAACTGCTCGATTAGGAAAATGGAAGGCTTCAAGCTCTAGTACAGTGGAACGAAGAGTCAAAGCTTGCCATGAGGAGTCAACTCAAAGAGATTTGCCCCTTTCCCAACCTAGGAAAGTGATTTTGATGGGAAATCATCCCGTTACCTTCGGAAGAAAGGTAATCTTCAAATTTTTTAAGCAAGAAAATTTCTAGATTGGGGATTGGATCTCATTTCAAGAGTGATAGTTTTTCAGTTCTTTAGATTTACCCACATACCCCACTTTAGTAAGATCTTTCTTCGAGAACCTGACACTTGGAGCTGATCAAATCATGTCTACTATTAAAGGTGTAAATATTATAGTGGATGAGCAAGTTCTGAGCAGAGTGTTACATCTTCCTACTAGAGGAAAGTGCTATCTGACTTTGAAGAAAAAGCAAGCTGCCTTGAGAATAGTTTTAGAGAGGAAGAATGTAAGTGGGATTGTAAATCTTCAAGCAAACCAACTTTCTTTGGAAATGAGGCAGTTGCATAGCTTTATCAGCAGGATAACTTGCCCAGAATAGGTAGATTCGATTGGGTGAGCAAGAGGGATATGGTTTTCATGAGCTATTTGATTGAGGAGGAGCAAATCAACCTACCCTTCATTATGTTGACACAAATGAAGGATGCAGCCAGGAAAGATAGAGCGTGCCAACCATATGGCATGGCTTTTATCCTGATCTTTAGAGATTTTGAAGTTGATTTGATAGGAGAGGATGCTAGACCTTTACTACACACTAACAGATACTCTGAGAAGCCTCTTCATCAAATGGGATATCAAAAGATTAAAGGACAATGGATGAAGAAGACTTCTGGATAGAGGATAGTACATCCTTCTGATGATGATGATGAGGAGCTTGAGACTACTACTGCTACTGCTGCTAGATAGGAGGACTCAGATGAAGATGCAGATTCAGAGTCCAATGACAGTTCTGACAATGATGGCGACTCCATCAAAGAGGAGGCTGATGATGTTGCTCCTCACCTGCTAAGATGGGTGGATAGCCTGGTAGTTCGAGGACTCCACCTGGCCCATCTACAGATCCTTTAGCCCCTTCTACTTCAGTTGTTGATTCTACTCAGACTACAGTGACCATAGAGTAGCTCACTCAATTTACATATAACCTGACTACCAGATTCAACTCTATGTTCGGCGATCTTCGTCAGATAGTTAAGAGTGGCCTTCAAGAGTTTCATAATGATATGAGAGAGCTCACTTTGAGAGTAGAGACAGTTGAGCACAATCAGAGGATGCAAGAGGATTATCAGATTGATCTCAGAGATCTGTGTTCTGACTTTGGTAGACTACGTGGCACTGCTGATTTATTTGCTGCAAAGGATAGAGACTGAGCTCAGAGCAGTTCTGCTTGGCTTCACAAGAGTGAGACCCAGCTTTGGAGCTTCTTCCTTTAGACAGCCACCTAGGCCACCTCCACAATCTACTCCTAGGGCTAGACAGTCACCTTCACACTCTAGACCACCTCGTAGAGCTGGTCCTGCTTCTAGGACTCGTAATTCTAGAGGACCTTCACCTCCTATTAGATCTTCTAGAGTGTATGCTTTTGAGAACCTAGATATAGATTCTAGCAGTGAGAGTAACCATGATATCTTTTAGAAACACATTGTGATGTATCATTTTTTTTTGTATGACTTATGCTTTGATTTAAAGGCTATAATTTCTTGGATATATATGTAATGAATCTTTTTGACAGTAAGGATACATATCATTTCAGCTCAATGTGTACTTCTATTATATCTCTCATTCACTTTGTTTTACCTTTTTGTTGATGACAAAAAGGGGGAGTGGTAATAATGATGCATGGAAATTAATGTAAAATGTATGCATGAAAACATGCAAGAAAATGAAAAAGGGAGAGAAATTATTTGTGCATCGAAATTAATTAAAAGTTAATTCATAGAATATATGAATACTGAAGCAAAGGGAAGTTTTTGATAAACTCAATATTTGCTCTGATACTTCTTGATACATAACTGATACATTTTGATACTCTCTGAAACACTTCAATTTAAACTATATACAAGTCACTTTGATACTTCTTAGTGCTCATACAATACATATACATAACTGTAAAGTTTTAATTCCTCCATGCCTAGTATTTTGTCATCATCAAAAAGGAAAAGATTGTTGACCCCTAAAATGATTTTGATGATAACAAAATATTGGAGCATGTATTTGATACTAATGATCTTCAAGTACTTTAAAAGTTTTTATAAGTAGTTCCAAGTGGGAGTTTGACAATTATACACTATTAAGACCATTGGCACACCTTCTTGGATCAAAATGAGTTTAATATATCACTCTTGTCATTTGAAAGCCCTAATGATTGATATTTTATAATATTTATGTAAAAAGGGTGAAATAGTAAAAATTCAATATATTCTATAAGAAAAACATGTTAGAATAAGTTTAAAATTAGTTTAAGAAAAGTTTGAAGAAGTTTGAAGGCAATCTGGAGCTTTTTGAAGTGTGTCAACTCGAGCTAGCTCTATTGGTTCGAGCTGATACATGGGATGGCATGGCATGGCACAGAACTGAAAGCTGGCACTGAAAGCTGCTAGAGTCGACTTGACCAGAAGGCTTGAGAACTCGAGCCGACTCCTCCACAGTGAAGAAAAATTTAGTTCTGAGAAACCAGTCATCCGAGCTGACTCAACTAAAAAGTGCCAACTTTGATAGAGTTCAGTTTTTACATGTCTGAGCATCCGAGCCAACTCAAGTCATCCGAGCTGACTCAAATCCCAGTTTTTCAAATTGCAATGGATAGTTCCAGAAATACTTTTTTGAATCTAAAATGGTTCCCAATGGCCATATTTCAGTTTCCAATGCACTCCAACGGCCAAATCCACCTAGGGACACTCCAAGGAGATATAAATGATGGATTTAAAGCAAGAAAAAGTAAGAAGAGAAGGAGAGTATTGAATATTCCAAGAGCATTCAAGCAAGAACTCAAGTCTTCAACAACTTCCAATCTAATTCTTGAGTCAATCATTAAAGAAGCTTAGAGAGCATTGAAGAGGCCCTCATTCAAGAGCTATAACTATGACAACTCAGCTTCTAAGAGTTTGTTTTTGTTGCAATTTTATTACTCTATTTTGGGTGTTGTAGCAAGTGCAGCAAGGGGCTGCATCTTGTGATCTTGTTTAAGATTTTTTGTGAGCCTTGAAAACCAAGTTTGTATTGTTTGTGAGCCCATGAAAACAAACATTGTATTGGATTTTAGTTTGTGAGCCCGGTGTAAAACAAACTGGCTGTATTCTTGAGGGAATATAGTAGAAATCCCAAGAGTGCATCTTGTGTAGTCGACATAGGAGCCGAGGGTTACTCCAAACCACTATAAATTTATGGTGTTTGAGTATGCTTGTCTCTTTACTCTATTCCTTTTACTTTATTGCTTCCTCATTTCATTGCACACCACTAACACTTACACAACTTAGTGTTTAAATTGTACATACTTGCTTAAAATTTTTAAAACACCTATTTCCCCCCCTCGCTTGGGCTTGCCAACTGGGCAACATATGCTAATAAGACATACAATCTTTTGTGACAAATCATTCAATTATAAACTTAAAATCCTCTATCTTGAAATATAAATTTTGTTTAAAATATTTTTGGAATCAATAGGTAGATGCTTTGCCACTATTTTGTGGTGTTATAATTTCCTTGATTTGAGGCATCCTAAAAGCCTTGTTGATTTCTTCTATCTTTTCTAAAAGAATATCTTCAATTCTTTTAATCTACTTTCCTATATATGACTAGTATTTGCTTAGTTACCGATGCGGAACGATGCAATACGGTGTAAGATGATCTAATTTTAGTCTAAGATATTTTAAAGAGCAATGATCATAGCAGTAAAGCAACTAAATATAACAGACTAAAGAGAATAAAGAAAGTAACTAACTACTTACCCGCAATCTGATCCACAAGCTATAAAGAATATGGACCCGACGGCTAGGAAACCATCTAAGATTAGGCTATTCCATGCTTCAACTACCAAATCTAATGAGAAAGTATTGGTTGCTGACCCCAATAGAGATTCTCTTTGACTCAGGATAGATCGGCTACTTGGTCGCTCAAATCTCGCAGCAGGATGAAGATCGGGAATCCAGATTTCAGATCTATCATCAGATCTCAGTTCAGAAGCAAAGGATCCATCCTCTAAAGTCTTTGAATACCTAGGATCTACAGAGAAGGCAGCAAACAAGACTTTAAGAATGAAGTAAATCAGATTCAAAATAGAAAAAGGAAGGGTTGGATGCGTAGAGCTTGAAGAAGATCGATAGCGGCTTGTCGAACAAAGCAGAACCTCTACTCAAGGACCTCACCACCTTGAGCTCTCAAGGACCTCCCCGCCTTGAGCTCTTAAGGATCTCCCCACCCTTAGAGAAAAATACTAAAGCCTAACCCACCTTTATCAAAGAAAGAATGCATCTTTATTTCATGAATGGATAATAATTACAAGGAGAGTATGGGGTCCTATTTATAGGTTTTTTACATATGAAGATAACATAGGACTCCATTTGAATTTAAATTACAAATTTGAACTTCAAATACTCCTTGGCTTCTTGGCATCTTCCTTGAATTTGAAATTTGAATTGGCTTTTCATGACAACTTTAGATGAGATGAAGGCTTTTGGCTTGTGCGACAAAATTAAGATATGAGATGGCGCTAATCATTTCTTAATTTAGCGCTAATCCTCCCCACTTCTTGGCATGAAATCCTTCTTAATCTAATTTTTAATCTTCCATGGTTGGCAACATGAGATAAGAAGTCCTTTTGAATGCTTGAATTTGAGTTTAAAATCCTTGAATTTGAAAGAAGTTTGGATGAGGGGGCTTCCATTTTTATCTCTTATCTTAGGACACTTTGAATTTAAATTCTCACTTAATCTTGGAATTCTTTCAAACTTCAAATAGGCTGGCTATCTTGGAATTGGCATCAAGAAACGAAGAAAGCAGATGGCACACATTCATCTGAGTGTGAATCCTTTTGGCATGAGAAAAACGCATTTGGATAAGGATAAGGCTCCCTTTGAAATGTGGATGACTCTATCTAATCTTGGATTCTCCCATTTAAATTTGAACTAATCCTTGGTATGGGCATCATTGGAGTGTAATGGGCGATAGTGAGAGGGGGGGGTGCCAGATGAAAAACAGAGTCCTTCTGCTTTACTCCTCTTAAATGGATGCCTCCTTGAAATTGAAATGGGCGATGAAAAATAAATGGGATGGGGTGCCTCTCTTGGATAAGGATGACTTTGTCTTGATGTCCAAATATCCGGATGTCCCAATGTCTGGATGTCTGGTGAAAAATTTGGACAACCCTTTTTTGATCTAGAATTGATCTATCAAGGTGATGATGACTTGGGTCTTGGATACTTATGACACCCCTTGACTTATTCAAGCACTAATTACAGGACTCAAATTGGGCAATTCACCAAACAAAGCAAATTAATGCTATTTACAAGACTCTTAAACCAATTGATGGACTCAATGGACTCAATTGGTAACTCAACAATCCTAATTGACCAAATTACACTCAATTTGATCAAATTACAACTCAATTTGACTTAATTACAAACTCAAAACAACTAGGACTCGAGTGTTCTTTGTGAAAAACACATGGACTTACTCATTGGTGATCCAAATTGAATTAGAAAAGGTTTGCTTCCTCTTCTTGGCTCTTGTGTCCTCACCAGTTACCTTCTAATTAGATATACTATTTTCTATATCCTCATAGACTTCAGATGTCAAATTTTTTTAAAGACATGGTTCTGATATAATGAGATTGGTCGACATGGTTCTGATATAATGAGATTGGTCTTTGTGATTGGGTCTAGCATTATTTTTTGTGAAGGTCCTGATGATACAAGCCATATTTTTTGTTACTCACTCAAAGAGGATTAGTCCAAAATACCCTTCAATGCCTTTTCTTAGCTAACACATGACTTGGGCATGCCTAAATCCTAAACACTAAACCCTAAAACCCTAAATCCTAAACCCTAAAACCCTAAACCTTAACCCCTAAACCCAAAATCGAAAACCCTAACCCTAATCCGTAAGCCATAATCCTAACCCTAGTAATATGCCCTCCTCCATCTTACTCTTCTTTTACATCTCCCTCTCCCTCTCACTCTCTTTCTACACCATGAGGGTGAAGAGGATGATACCACACAACCAAATGTCCACTTTAGCATTGTCATAGCCCTTGCAACAAAGGATCTTGAGAGACACATAGGATAGGATGCCAAAGAAGATACAGAAGAGAACTCTTCTTCCTCTATTCTAGTGGATTATGATTATGGATAATTTTTCAATCTAAATGTGCTTTAATTGGTTAGTGATAAAACCTATATTTATACACTTATTTTAAGTATTTTAAGCAATTATTAGTACTAACATCTTATAAAAACTCTAATTTTATAATTAAACTAGACTTTCTTGTAAAATTAATTATTTTTAAAATACCTTTGAAAAATATGAAATTAGAGCACATTTATGAAAAGTAGAGGTTGAACCAAACACCACACACCTATTAAAATATTTAATAAAAAAATTAATTTATATTTCTTCCTCTATGATAGGTACATCAAGATTAATAAAGATATTCAAAATTTCAAAATCCTAGAGATTTGATAAAAGTACTGATTTAGAAGCTCACCAATATGAAGCGCTCAATCTACATGTTCTAACAGGTCTAGAATCACTTAAAATTCAAGTCCAGTATAGTTTTTAGAGTAGACGGTCCACCATGGACAGCTGCTCGATCTACAGCTTCTACTTCATGGACCATCATCTTCCCCAAGCCACCCGATATTGCTGCTTATCGTTGCTCCTCCCCAGTCTGGACACCACCACCGTTGCTGCCATGGTCGTCCTTCATTCCAAGCCATTTGTCGCCATCCCGGGACATTGGCATGCCACCCATCATGCCGCCATCCTTCCCTAAGCCATTGGCTGCCATCATCTTCCCCATCATTGATCTACTATTATTGATGCCTCTCGAGACATAGCCTGAGATGCCACAGGTCACCACCTATTGCTACCCTCTCCTTATCTCAAGATCTGAGAAATGGCTCACTATCACCTCCCTATTCCCTACCCGCCTTTACCACCATCGCCATTTCCTCCCTAGCCTGAGATGCTACTGATGTCACCTCATCGCAGCCCCTATCAGCCCGAGACTCCGCCTTTACCACCATCGCCATTTCCTCCCTAGCCTGAGATGCTACTGATGTCACCTCATCGCAGCCCCTATCAGCCCGAGACTCCTTCCCATCATCACCTTGTCATCTCCTTCCGATCCTAGCCATGATCCACCACTCCCACCGCACTTCTCTGTCCTGTGATGCCATGATCAGCCATCCTCCCCACCTTCATCTTCCTCCCTATCCGCTATCGCTCACCACACCATGCCCCATGCCAACCGTCACCCCCTCTCAACCACCATCAATTTCATCCTAAGTTATGTTCTACCCATTGCTCCTTGTTTCGAACTCTCTATCACAGTCACCGATCCATCCCTTATCCAAGCCATCATTGCCATCCACTGAGAGATCCAATGGTGGGGATGAGTCCTAAATAAAGGGAGGAGTCCCTAGGCGTCTCAAGCCTGATCCATGACCACCTAATGAATCCCAACCATTTAATGTAGCTAAATGGATGGCTAAAATTAACCCCAACATGATTTGAGCCTACTTGACTTGATTTTAATGGTTTGATCATCATCCGATGCCCATAATAATTTCAAGAGTTCTACCATGAGTCTAAACCCTAATCTTGCACTAATTTTGCTTTTCTCCCCTCTATAAAAGGAACCCCTGGGCTACACGAAAATCCATCTAGGAGAGAGGGGTATGGTACAGGATAGAGGGCCTAGCTTTGGGTTACAGGTTGGCCTCTAAGAGTGAGATTTCTTAGAGGAGAAGCTTTGTCTCCTATGCCATCTTTTCATCTACACTAATCTTCAAATCAAGATCCAAAAGGAAAGAAAAAGAGGAAAACCAGTTTACTCCATGGAGTACGATGGAGGAAGGCAAAGAGACATCAACCAACTTCCTAACGAGGCTGCGCAAATCAACTTCGGATACTTTGTTACTGCTTTCTAATCACTTTATTGTTATTTTTAATTCTTTGTACTTAGATTCAGATTTTAATTAATGCTAAGTTTATCTTCATACAATTTAATTTTTTATCGCAAGTAGATGCTAAGATCTAATTAGTAGATTGAATGTACCAAGTTTAAATTCTTATTCTTTAAATTCTTTTATACTTTTTAATTTTATTTTCTCACTCAAAATATTTTTCTTTTCTTTTTAGAATAAAATATTTTATATAATCCTAGAGGCCTTCTCCATGGATTCAACCCGACTCATCCTTTATATATTTTTAATTATTTTAAGAAGTCAGATATTTAAACTGATAATCATGGTATCTTAATGATAATATCATGAATCTATCAAATTTTTGGCACTGTTATCGGGAAAGGCAAGAAAGTTAAAATTTTTGATTTCTTTGATTTTTTTTTTATAAATTTAACTTACTAATTTTTCTTGTTTTTCTTGCAAAAAAAAAAGAAAAAGAAAAAGAGAGGAGAAGGAAAGTCGTCTATAATTTTGATGAGATCAACCTTAACCCTTAATCAATTTCTTTTTTTATTAGTTGCTTTTAATTAATTTCTTTCTTTTCAAATTAACCAAAAAAATGTTTTTTTGTTTCTTTTTATTAGCCTCCTTCCATTTTAAATCTACCTAAAATTTTTTAGGGTTAGATTTATTTTCTTTTTTGATTGCTCTCTTTTAATTAGTTTCTTCCTCCTTTTTAAATTAACATATGTTGCCCAGTAAGCAACCCAAGAGGGGGGGTGAATTGGGTCTCTAAAAATTATTTGATGAAATGCAAGAGTGTGTTATCCAATCCAACGATTAAACTAAGTACTATGAATGCAAATGAAGTGCTCTTAAGTAAGTGTGCAGCAGAAATATAAAGCAATAAAAGTAAGAGCAAATGGAAGAGACAAGCAATCACAAATACAAGAAAGTATAGTGGTTCGGTGCTATCCAATGCACCTACATCTACTCCCCAAGATCCCCTTGGAAATTCACTATAATCTCAATCGATTACAGCTGATTAGTTTTCCTGGCTCACTAATCAAAACCTGACTTGTTATCATAAGGCTCACAAGTCAAAACCTCACTTGGTTTACGGGCTAACCAAGAATCTAAATGATTTTAAGGCTCACCACCAACCTCCCTTGGTTTTGTGGGCTAACTAAGAACCTAATTGGTTTTCAAAGGCTCACCAATAACCTCCCTTGGTTTTCCAATAGGCTAACCAAGAACCCTTACAACAAAAATAGTTTGAAGTAAAGAAACAATGAAAGCTTTCTAATAAAAAGCAGGTATCTCTTTGAAGCTCGTTGTTGTGATGCTTTCAACTTGATGAAGCCTCTTTAATTGCTCAAGAATGATTGATCTTGAATGCTCTTGAAGGCTCTTGAATGCTTGAAGGCTTCTTCTTGCTTGAAGGTGGTTGAACTCAATGAATATGAATGAATACTCTCTTTTCTTTCTCTTTTGTTCTTCCTTTTCCAATCTCTTGTATTTTGATTTGATTTGAGTCATATAAATACCTTTCCAAGGCCTCAAATTCAGTTTCTAGCCATTAGACACAAAAAACTAGCCATTGGGAGCCAAGAGGGATGAGTTCTGCATTTAAAAAACTAGCTATTACTGTTTCCAGAACTCCATGTGTCGATACTTCGGGCTGTGAGTCGACACTTCAGGTTGACACATGCACTCCTTGAGTCGACACCTAATTCAAATATCTTCAATGTAGCTTTCTGGAAATCTCAGATGTGTCGACACTTCTTCATGTGAGTCGACACTGTGAGTCGACACTTGGTATTCATGTATTGACACTTCACCCAGATCTTGAACTTCAGCAAGTTCTGTAACCAAAAAATTTCAGGTGATGAGCTAATCCATGTGTTGACACTTTGAGTTGACACTTCAAGTCCATGTGTTGACACTTCAGCCGTGCCATCTGAAACTTTCTTTGCGTACCGGTTTAAGTCGACACTTCACTATCATGTGTCAACACTTCACTAAGATTTTTACAAAAATAGCTGAACTTGTGCTGAATCAAGTCTGTGTTGAACTCAAGTATCCATTCAAGCAATTTTCTACTATCGAAGTCTTCTTTGAGCAGATCTTTCATCTAAATTTGGACTTCTTCAATCAAACAGCATTTGTCAAATTGATGAGCACCTTTTTCTATAAAAACATACTTCAAAGAAATCATTGGTACTCAACTTATACTTAAGCATTATCAAAATCAATAATGGAGTCAACAATCTTTTCCTTTTTGATGATGACAAAACCTTTAAGTATAAATTGCATAAAAAGGTTTCAAAAAAACTTTTCAAGGTGCAAAGAGCTAATTGCAATAGATGTTGAGATATTGAAAAGGATGTATCAGAGCAAGAGTATTATAATGGCTAAGAGTATCAGAGCTTGGAATATATAAAAGATAAATTCATGTGTCATGATACTCTAAAAGAAACATGCTCAAAAGAGACAAATTCAGCAAAAGACTAGAGTCCCCCTGAATAAATGATTCGTAAAAAATTTGTTAATATCTTTTTAAACATCTAAAGAAAAGATTTGATATGAAATTCAATTCAAAGTTGATTTTTAATACAAAAGAGGTATTACTCCCCCTTACTCAATGAATTTGTAAAGAATTTTCAATTTAAGCTCAAAGAATTCTCAAAAAAATTTTCAACCACAAAAGAATTATCAAACATGAATTTTCAAGCACATTTATACGTTAGTCATACTTTAGTCTTATTACTCCCCCTTTTTGTTATCATTAAAATGGAAGGAAGGAAGAATAAGTAAAACATTGAAGTACAACATAATAATTCATTCAATCATTCATAAACAAAGACAATGAAGTAGTGAAGGAAATTAATGCATTTCATTCATTTGAGGTCATAACATGAAGTACAACATAAGATTTCATTCAAAGTCAGAATTTTATACATAACGAGAATATCAAAACATATAAAAAGTGCAGAAAAGAAAACTAACTAAACATAAAAAGTATCCTAATCCTCATCCTCTGAAGATCCAATCTACATCGGTCCAGTGTCAGTGAAAGCACGAGCTCGGGGCCATATCGATCTGAGATCACGAAGACGGGTCCTGGTCGATTGTGAAGGAGTACGACGATCATGTCCTCTACATCGAATATATGTCTTACCTCTAGCTGAAGCAAAAGAGGTGCAGGCAATGTCATAAGCAGGAATAGAACAGATCGAAGCGACGGTCTCTACAACTATCGAATGTGGTGTACAATCAAATGAAGGATGGAATCAAGATAATGGAAACCAGGTGTGTAGAAACCTAGCTCCTAAGTAAGAGAGGATGTATGAACTACAGGTGTATCAACTACAGGTGAATCAAAAATTGGTGTATCAGCTGAAGAAATGATAATCGTATCAATGATAGCCATATCAGCTAAAAAAATAAAAATCGGTAAGTCAACAATGGGAGTATCAATGATGGGGGTATCAATGATAGGTGAATCAATAACAGGTGAAAGGATAGGTATAGCAGTATGATCATCAAATCTAGATGGTGGAGTAGATAGAACAGGAATCTAAATGGGTGAACTAGAAGGATCTCGAATGGGACTCCTAGGTAAGTCTACTGTCATCTCTGTCGCTGGCTCTGACATCAAGTCTGGAAAGTCGAAACTATCAGAGTCAGTATCCTCATCATCATCATCAATATCATCCATGACTGGTGCGGGAGCAGGTGGAGCTGGAGCAGAATCTGGAACACTCCTAGAAGAGGGTTTGGACAGTGCAGTCAAGATAGCAGAGATGCCATCACTCAAACCTCTGTGACTCTCTCTGGTCTTCGCAATGAAACTGTCAAGCGACCTAATAATCATAACCTCTATCTCTACATGAGCGACTCTATCCACAAGACTCCCTGAAGCTCCTGGAGCATTTGACTGAGCTGGCTAAGGCTGAGGTATAGGCTCAGACTGAGAAGCAGACTCTGGCTGCGTTGCTGGCTCAGGCTGAACTCTGGAAGAGGTGCCTCTGAAGGTCCTGCCTTGCCTAAAAATATGTGCTCCTCCTCTACTGCATCATCTTCTCTATCATCGGCCTATCCTGATACTCTTCATCTCCACTGGCCTCTAACCAACTAATATCCCATCCGGTGTAGTGACCTGATGTCATAGACATCAGTATGTAGAAGCATCCGGAAGGGCTCATCATCAAATGTCACACCGTACTCTCTGAACAGCAGTGTCAACCCCATCCCGTAGGGTAAGCAAAGTCTCTGACTCATCGATGCCTCCGTCATCTGATGTATCTAAAGGAAAACCATTGCACCGGATGCCTACCCTAGGCATGCTACACTAGGGAGTAGGTATTGCATAATTAAAAATTTTAAACATGCAAACGGAAAAACCTACTCATGCATAGGATCTAACATAAACATGGTGCATGAAATAGATACATAGGCATGTAAAGGCAAGTGCAATAATTATAAACAACATGATAAAATCTAGATCTAAGCATGCATGATAACAAAAATAAATAATATACCTCATCAAAGCAGGAAGAAGCCGACTTCCTCAGTCTTCAAAACAGACAGCAGCAAATCAAGGCAACCGATTGAACAGCAAATCAGATCTGCAACTGCAAGAAGAAGAGATGATTGGTCCAATCTCTCAAGGAGTCCGAATGTCCACCCTCTAGAGTATCCACGCGTGGGCTCTCGCTGATCTAACTCCCGAAAGGATGCTAGTCCTCCAGGAATAAAACAACAGGTCACGGCAATGTGGAGCAGGGAAAATCCAAAAAGAAAACTCACGGACGATCTTCTCCAAGATCGCCCAAACTCCACCTTGAGCACACACTGCTTCTCTGGTGAGGAGAAAACCTTAGCAATCGGGGACCATCAACAAATCCAGGAGCAGGGATCTTGTTCGATTTCCTCCCATGAACCAAAGAGAAAAAACAAAATGGGGAAGAGAGAGAAGGAGTTCTTCACAGTCGGTCTCTCATTCCCTGTTACAATCCCCTGTTCCTCCCTTCTCAAATGCCCTATTTTCCTCACCTCTCATCCACCGCACTACCATCAACCAAGTAAAATATTTGTTGAGAAAACCCATGAATGCCAGGAAAGAAACCATGAAGGAGGGAAATCAATGGAGAGGTGTTCAGATAAAATCCAAACACCTATTTGAAATGCCTCAAGATCGGTGGAGAATTGCTAGGAACTCACTGGCTTGGAAGAGAACAAATGGCTGAAACATGGTGAAAAAAATCGAGACCGTGAGGAAGGAAAAGATGTGCGGGAGAAAACATGAGAGAGCCCTTCCAGTTCATGGTGCAAATGAAACAATCGGATATCCAAAGCGGCAATCCGATCAACACGAGGTCCATATCTCTTCACACGGTAAAAACATGGCAACCGAGAGCAGGGAAGAGGGAGAAATACCGTGTAAATGAACCAAAAGCATCGTGAAACTTGCCAAGAAATAAATCGATTCATCAAACCCCGGTCCGACCAAAACCCGATCAATAAGAAAAACGGGATCCAGTCCTGGTCTACCAGGAACAATTCCTGGTTGACCCAAACCAATCCTAGTCAATCTAAATCAGACCCGGTACACCAAAAAAATCCAATGTATGCTCAATCACACTGTTTGACCTTAATACCAAAATGATTCCCAATCATTGATCGGCTTCCAAATCAGAAAGAAATCCTCTATGACATGTGACCTCATAGGTTCGAACCTAAACGGTAGCACTGGAACACTTCCAGTACCAGCACAAGATACTATCTAGCAATGGGTCCCAGCATCCGGATAGGCTGAAGATGTGAGAGCAATCTATCGAACCTCTGGCATATGGTTACCATATAATTCATCCTTTGACCTCCAATGCTCAAGATGACCTAGGATTAGACTGCCAACCCTAACTGAGTCAATCCATAACATGTCTCAACCTCGCAAGTCCAGTGACTCCTCACTAGGACTACCCTGGCCGAGGATTTGCTAAATTAAGACACTGCGAGACATTCAATCCAAACAACTTGGATAGGTCAATTTCATCTTGGTCCACCACTGCTCTACAAGTACTTGCCTGTACCCAGAAATCTTTCATCACCGGATTAGAAATCTGGGTAGTCCAGCACCAAAGCATAGGGAGTTGCTTGCAAGCTACCATGGTGACCTCAGGTAGAGGGACACATATACCCTATCCAATCGTAAGCAATCCTTTGGCAGAAAGGAGCTCCACATAGCACATTCAATGAGATGTCACACATCCCACTTGCAGATCTCATCAGTGTCACCACAGTCCTTTGGTCAAGAAAACAATCAAACGATGCGAACCACAACAACCTACACTTAATACATTGCCGTCCTGTATAATATATCCTTTGGTTATGAACCTTTTTAAAGGACCACTCGATATATCCTCTCTATATCGAATCAGTGCAGTCCTAAGGACTTCATCATATAAAAAGAGTTCATTACAAAGAAATGAATAATGTGATGAGCTGCCAAAATAAAGTTTTATTAATTTATATACAAATTACAATACTGAGCATAACCACCTACAACCTAGGCGATTGGCTTTGGGACATAATTTCCAACAACTCCCACTTGTACTAAAGCCAATCAGAACAGTATCTAATACATATTTTCCTTTTACAATAGTCGAACTCTTTGATTTCGAGGGCTTTAGTGAAGGGGTCGACCAGATTCTCCTTTCCATCGATCTTCATAAGATTGATGTCGCCTCGATCCATGATCTCTCGCATGAGATGATAGCACCACATAATATGCTTAGTGCGGTGATGAGACTTTAGCTCCTTAGCTTTAGCAATGGCTCCTGCACTGTCAAATACACTAGAACAGGACCATCTAGGGAAGGTGCCACCCCTAACTCTCTAAGAAACTTCCATAACCACACAGCTTGCTGCATCTGATGCTGCAATATACTCTGCTTTGCATACCGAGTTTGCAACTATTGCCTACTTGGAACTCTTCCAGCAGATAACTCCTCCATTCAGGATAAACACAAACCCTGACACACTCTTGCTATCATCTCTATCTGACTGGAAATTGGAGCCAGTATACCATACAAGTTTCAAGTCAGGTTCTCGATAAATCAACCAATGGTCCTTAGTATTTCTTAAATACTTCAGGATGGTTTTAACCACCTTCCAATGTGCCTCACCTGGGTCAGACTGGTATCTGCTCACCACTCTTAGTGAGTATGCCACGTCTGGCTAGTACATGTCATAGCATACATGATAGAGCCCACTGCAGAAGCATAAGGAACTCTACTCATGCGCTCTCTTTTCTCGAGAGCTGTCGCACAATCCTTCTTGGAAAGAGTAATTCCAGAACCTATCGAGAGATAGCCTTTCTTGGAATTCTCCATGCTGAACCGTTTCAGCACGGTATCAATGTACGTAGACTAGGACAATCCCAAAAGCCTTTTAGATCTATCTCTATAGATCTTCATACCCAGTATGTAAGAAGCTTCACCCAAGTCCTTCATGGAGAACTGAGATGACAACCAGACCTTTATTCCTTGCAATGATACGATGTCATTCTTGATTAAGAGAATGTCATCAACATACATTACCAAGAATACAATCACAGAACCATTAATCCACTTATAGATGCAGGGTTCCTCTCCATTCCTAACGAAGCCATATGATTTGATACACCTATAAAATTGCATGTTCCAACTTCGAGATGCTTACTTGAGTTCATAAATGACCTCTGTAATTTGCATACTTTTGACTCGTTTGTGGATGTGAACCCTACAGGTTATATCATATACACCTCCTCATCCAGCTTTCTATTCAGGAAAGCAGTTCAGACATCCATCTACCAGATCTCATAGTCAAAATGTGCTGCCAAAGCAAGCATGATCCGAATGGACTTAAGCATTGCCACAGGGGAGAATGTCTTGTCATAATCGATACCATATCGTTGACGATACCCCTTTGCAACCAGATGGGCTTTATAGGTCTCCACCTTTCCATCTGCGCCCCTTTTTCTCTAGAAAACTCACTTGCACTCGATAGGTTTTATCCCTTCAGGTGGATCAACCAATGTCCATACATTGTTAATCTCCATTGACTCCATCTCGAATCACATGGCTCCAAGCCATGCCTCAAAGTCAGATCTCTGAAGTGCATCCATATAGGTGATCGGATCCTCATCATTCTCGTCGAGTTCAATGGGATCACCGTCTCAGACCAAGAAACCGTAGTATCTGTCCGGCTGACATGGTACTCTACTAGATCTCCTAATAATGGATTTCGGGTGTGATTCAATCACAGCCGGTTCTATGATGTCCTTAGAGTGTGAAGGTTCTTCCACTGGTTGAACTTCACCACGTTCAATCTTAGAGGCTACAGTTCCTTCTTTAAGGAACTCCTTTTCCAAAAAGATAACACTAAGAGCAACGAACACTTTCTGTTCGTCCTCCAAGTAGAAGAAATACCCTTTTGTTTCATTAGGATATCCAATAAACAGGCACTGATCAGACCTAGGACCAAGTTTATCTGAGTCTAAATACTTTACATAAGCCGAACAACCCCAGACCTGAAGGTTTGAAATTGAGGGCTTACGTCCAGTCCATAACTCATATGGAGTGGAGACAATAGACTTACTCAAAATATTATTCAGCAAGTAACAAGCTGTCTCAAGTGCATATCCCAGAAGGATAGCGACAGAGTTGCAAAGCCCATCATGGATTGAACCATGTCCAACAAGGTTCAATTCTTCCTTTCGGACACACCATTCAACTAGGGTGTTCCTGGTAGAGTCCACTGTGAGAGAATTCCACTCTCCTCAAGATATGCATTAACTCATCGGATAGGTATTCACCGCCTCGATCAGATCGAAGGGTTTTAATACTCTTTCTAGTTTGTTTCTTCATTACGATATCGTTTGAACATTTCAAATGACTCATATTTATGTCTCATCAAAAAGACAAAGCCATATCTTGAAAGGTCGTCTGTAAATGTAATGAAATATCTATATCCACCACTGGCACTAACTGTCATGGATCCACATACATCAGTATGTATGAGACTCAGAAGTTTTGTAGCTCGCTCACCTTTTCTAGTAAAAGGTGACTTGGTCATTTTACCAAGCAAACAGGATTCACAAGTGGATAGTGAGTTTGAATCACTGACCTTGGGGAGGCCATCTCCTCACAACTTGTTTATCCTATTGTGGTTAACATGACCTTGCCTACAGAGCCATAGATACAAGTCACTGACATTTTCTATCCTTGGGCTTTTGCTAGACGTGTACATTATATTAACAGGCCATGACAAAACATAAATGCCATTATTTAACATAGCTTTCATTATCACAGAGTTATTCATAATAACTTGACAAAAATCTCCTTTTATTTAAAGTTCATAACCACAATTAGCCAATAGGCCTACAGAGAAAATGCTTATAATAAAACTAAAATAATAATGATAGTCGACTAATTCGACAGTACTAGACTCAGAACTCCAACTGCCAGCATTGGAACACGATTTCTATTTTTGATGCTCAGGAATTGCTCCCCATCTTCGAACCTCTTGCTAACCTGCAGTCCCTGCAACGAATTGCAAACATGAATGGGACTACCAGTATCCAATACCCAGTTAGCAGTGTCACAAATAAAGAAATTACAAGGTTTTATCATATAAATACCTTGTCCAGCACCCTGCTGCTTTCCCTTCCTTGGCCTGTTCGGGTCTAAGGATGCTTGATAAAGAGGATAGTTCCTCTTTCAGTGTCCCTGCTTCTTACAATAGAAGCACTCTACACTAGCTTGATAAGCTTTCACTTTCTTGGCCTGACTTGGGCCAGGAGCACTCTGCACCTTCTTTCCCTTACCTTTCTTCTTTCCTTTCTTAAAGGGATGACAACCTCTAAAACCTCCCACTAAATTCACCACCCCCTTATTCAGTTGGTGGTCCTTCTCATAAGTCTGCAGCAATCCCATCAAACCATGGTAATTGACTGCAGGCTTATTCATTCTATAATGATCGAGAAAGTCAAGATAGGAGGAGGGTAGAGAATTCAGGATGAGCCGAGTTACTCATGCAAGGGACATCCGAGCTTGCCCAATCATTCGATCATCTCGATCATGTATAATACATGATCAGTGATCAAAATGCCATTCCGCATTTTGGCATTGTAGATGGCACAAGATACTTTATACCGCTTCATATCGTTTGGCATGCCAAAAGATTCCTTCAACTTTTGAATGATCTCATTTGGCTAGGCCTCCTCGAATTTATGACTGAACTCGTCGTTCATCACCGCTAACATTATGCATCGGACAGTAGTCCGATCAGAAACCCACTTCAAATAAGTATCCCTGACCGAACTCCGAGCATTGGCAGGAGGGATTTCGGGTGCTGGATCCATTATCACATAAAGGATCCGCTCGTGCTCTAGGACTATCCTCAATGTTTGATACCAGCTATCGAAATTGGGACCCTTTAACTTCTTGCTATCGAGAAGTGACCAGAGCAAAAGGTTTGAAGACATCTGAATTCCAATTAAGACCAAATTAATATATGAATTAATCAATTAAACCAAAAGGCTTGGACTTTAGTCTAAAGGTCCCTCCCACTAAATTTTTAGATTTGGAGCCTCTAACTCCAATCCGTGAAATCATCATTTCATAGTGGGTACTGAAATCCAATCATGTATGAGCCCAACTATGGCTGGCTCACCCATATGCACCTAAAGGTAGGTTCTCTAACCAATTGCTTTCCTAAGCAACTTCTAGTAATAAATTTTTGCCCCACAGAACCCCCAATCGGCCTAGGGCCCTCCTATTATGGATCTCTGGTTGAGTCCAACCATTAATATGACAAATCCAATGCTTCCAACTAACGAATGACCAAGCCCGACTATGGCTGGCCCACCTGATCACCGTTAAGAAGGTTGCATTGAACCATCATCTATGGAAGAGTAATCCTAGTAACCGAATGCACACCCGTTCTATGGAACTGCCGATGTACACCAAGATAAAGGACTCATTACTAACCCACTTAATGGGAGGCTAAGACACCATCAACTCATTGACTTAGTTTTTTTACAGGACCTAATAATTTTAGAAGATTTTTAATTAAATTATGACAGAAGAATAAAGAGAAGAACATGGATCAACCTCCCGCTGATCAAATCAATTCTTAGGAGGGTTGAATTAAATTCAACAAGTTGGTCCATGGGCACCTAAAGATCAGACAGGCTAATCAACTTGGGTGACATGGGTTAACTCGAATCAATAAGCACTTCTAATCAGTTCTGGGTCACCGGATTGGCCAGGTAGGTGAGATCATGGATGAGTATCCGCCATTAACCATCTTTCCTAAACACCAAACAAGTTGGCCAGGAAAGAGGTAGCCTCATGCAACCATGATCAAAAATGCCAAACCTGCCTAGACACCAATCGATTAACCAAACTTGACTAGACTAGCCTAAGAACTCGGGCTTATCACAGAGCCACTAATTAGATCAATTTAAGAAGAATGGACTAACCCATCTAACTATTAGATAGATACTAAAGAGAAGGTCCTTAATCAACATTTGATTAGTTCTCTTAAGTCCAATTCAACTAACCTTCGGTCTAACCCAATAAACGGACCCAATCAGACAGCTAACCTAATTAACCCGGATGGCTTGTTCAAATGACATTAGGTTTCATAAACCCTAATCTGGCTTGTCATTTAATTAATCTTTCAATTCATAATTGTTAGATTATAAGCCAACTTTTAATTAAAACATTTTTAATTAAATTCATGTAAAACCCTTTAACATCTTTCATGCATCATATTTAGTTCTATCATATCATTTATAATATTGCAAGCCTATGCCAATGTATAATCATGTATCAGGATTAAAATATTTTTAATACCATAGGTTTCCTTTAAGGATCCTTCTGAAAAGGCCAACACAGACAAACCGTCTCATGCCATAAAAATTAAGGATTTTAAATCCTGATTAATCTAGACACACGGCCATGGTGAAGGTCTTAACTAGTTTCGTAAAAGTAATCCCTAATCTAGATACAGATCCAAAACTAACAATACATGCAATCATGATATACTACACAGGAACCTATGGCACTGATACCACTGAAGAAAAACCAGTGCACCAGACGCCTACCCTTGGCATGCTACACTAGGGAGTAGGTATTGCATAATTAAAAATTTTAAACATGCATACGGAAAAACCTACTCATGCATAGGATCTAACATAAACATGATGCATGAATAGATACACAGGCATGTAAAGGCAAGTGCAATAATTATAAACAACATGATAAAATCTAGATCTAAGCATGCATGATAACAAAAATAAATAATATACCTGATTGAAGCATGAAGAAGTCGACTTCCTTAGTCTTCAAAATAGATCAGCAGCAAATCAAGGCAGCCGGCTGAACAGCAAATCAGATCTATAACTGCAAGAAGAAGAGATGATAGGTCCAATCTCTCAAGATGTCCAAATGTCCACCCTCTAGAGTATCCACACGGGCTCTCACTGATCCAACTCCTGGAAAGATGCTAGTCCTCCAGGAATAAAACAACAGGTCACAACAATGTGGAGCAGGGAAAACCCAAAAAGAAAACCCACGGACGGTCATCTCCAAGACCGCCCAAACTCCACCTTGAGCACACACTGCTTCTCTGGTGAGGAGAAAACCTTAGCAATCGGGGACCGTCATCAAATCCAGGAGCAAGGATCTTGTTTAGTTTCCTCTCGCGAACTAAAGAGAAAAAATAAAATGGGGAAGAGAGAGAAGGAGGTCTTCACGGTCGGTCTCTCATACCATGTTACAATCCCCTGTTCCTCCCTTCTCAAACACCTTGTTTTCTTCACCTCTCATCCACCGCACGGCCATCAACCAAGTAAAACATATGTTGACGAAACCCGTGAATGCCAAGAAAGAAACCATGAAGGAGGGAAATCAATGGAGAGGTGTTTAGATAAAATCCAAACACCCATTTGAGATGCCTCAAGATCAATGGAGAATTGCTGGGAACTCGCTGGCTTGGAAGAGAACAAATGGCTGAAACATGGTGAAAAAAATCGAGACCGTGAGGAAGGAAAAGATGTGCGGGAGAAAACATGAGAGAGCCCTTCCAGTTCATGGTGCAAATGAAACAATCGGATATCCCAAGCAGCAATCCGATCAACACAAGGTCCATATCTCTTCACACGATAAAAACATGGCAACCGAGAGTAGGGAACAGGGAAAAATACTGTGTAAACAAACCAAAAACACCATGAAACTTGCCAAGAAATAAACCAGTTCATCAAACCCGGGTTCGACCAAAACCCGATCAATAAGAAAAATAGGGTTCAATCTTGGTCTACCAGGAACAGTTCCTGGTTGACCCAAACCAATCTTGGTCGATCCAAATCAGACCAGGTAGACCAGAAAAATCCAATGTGTGCTCAATCATACCGTTTGACCTTAATACCGAAACAATTCCCAAATATTGATCGGCTCCCGGATCTGGAAGAAATCCTCTATGGTGTGTAATCTCATAGGTTCGAATCTAAATGGTAGCACTGGAACACTTCTAGTACCAGCACAAGATACCATCTAGCAATGGATCCCGGCATCTGGATAGGCCAAAGATGCGAGAGCAATCTATCGAACCTCTGGCATATGGTTACCGTATAATTCATCCTTTGACCTCAAATGCTCAAGATGACCTAAGGTTAGACTGCCAACCTTAACTAAGTTAATCCACAACATGTCTCAACCTCGCAAGTCTAGTGACTCCTCACTAGGACTACCCCAGTCGAGGATTTGCTAAATTAAGACACTGCGAGACATTCAATCTAAACAACTTGGATATGTCAATTCCATCTTGGTCCACCACTGCTTTACAAGTACTTGCCTGTACCCAGAAACCTTCCATCACTGGATTAGAAATCTGGGTAGTCCAGCACCAAAGCACAGGGAGTTGCTTGCAAACTATCATGATGACCTCAGGTCGGAGGGACACATATACCCTTATCTAATCGCGAGCAATCCTTTGGCAAAAAGGAGCTCCACAGAGTCACGTTCAATGAGATGTCACACATCCCACTTATAGATCACATCAATGTCACCACACTTTTTTGGTCAAGAGGATAACCAAACGATGCAAACCACAATAACCTACACTTGATACATTGCTGTCCTGTATAATGTATCGTTTGGTTGTGAACCTTTTTAAAGGACCACTCGATATATACTCTCTATATCAAAGTCAGTGCAGTCCTAAGGACTTCATCACATAAAAAGAGTTCATTACAGAGAAATGAATAATGTGATGAGCTGCCAAAATAAAGTTTTATTAATTCATATATAATATACAATACTGAGCATAACCACCTACAGCCTAGGCGATTGGCTTTGGGACATAATTTTTAACAGTATCATGAGTACCGGAAGGCAAACTGGAGTGTGCTAAACTAAGGAGACTATCACGAGAAACTCTCTCTCTGTGATGTAATCAAAACGTCCAGTCTTCAGTAGAAGAATCTGGGCAACAATGTGATGTAGTAGTCTCATCTCAGCAGAAAGACAGGATGCAGGAATAGTGGCTCTCTTGGGTAAAATATCCAACTCGAATATGCACTGGAGTCCACTAAATCTATCCACCAGATTATCTACAACTGATTCGGTCAAGGGTATATCCCATACTTTACTCAAGATGTTTGCAGTCACAGGGATATCCCTACCTCGGACCTGAGCTAACCATCCATCACTGCCATGGGCTAAAGATCCATAGAACTCTCGAATAAGGCTCGGGTAGTATCTCTCACTCAATGAGCAAAAAGATGTCAAACCAACATCTCTAATCCACCGACCAATCCTGAAATGCTGCTGGTCAACAAATCCAAAATATACACAGCATCCCCTGACAACCATCTTCGAACTCATGCGACTGGAAGCAGTGAAGAGTGGTCGAACAGGTTTATCTGGAGCTGCGGCTTCATGTCTTGCTTTTGTTCTTCTCTTCTTCCTAATTGGATGGCCAAGGGTGATGGATGACTTGTTTCCTAGGTCCCATTGCACAGAAGAATGGTTTGAACAAGAATGGAGAAGAAACCTAGGGTTTCTAGGGTTCAAAACAGAAATGGAAGAGGGAATGTCACACAATCCGAACCAAAAACCATCCAAAATGAAGAATCGAGGAGGTTTGAGCTAAGATTTGGAGGGAAGGAATAGTTAGGAAGGAGTTAGGGCAAGTGTCGGCTCGAGTGGGGAGGAAAAATGGGAAGAAAATGCTTCATTTTCACCTTTAACCTCGGTCTGCAGCCGTTCATGTGTCGACTCATGAAACAGTCCCATATGTCGACACATCCAGGAGTCAACACATACATGTGTTGACACATCGACTTAAAATTGAAAATCTAGAAAATGAAGCACATATCAAAATCATGAGAAATACAATGAAATTCAATAATGTTAATGTCAAATTTGTTCTATTTTGAGTCAAAGATTGGAAAAATTTAATCAAAAAGATTAATGATCCCGAGTTCTCTTCTAATCATACTGAACCGATCTTCTTGGAAAGGCTTAGTTAAAATATCAGCTAATTACAATTCAGTACAAATAAATTCAAGCACAACATCATTATTTTCAACATGATCTCTATTAAAATGATGCCTAATTTTAATGTGTTTACTTCTAGAATGTTGAATAAGATTTTTAGTCAAGCAAATAGCACTGGTATTATCATAGTTTATAGGTGTACTAGTTAACTTGATTCCAAAATCTTCAAGTTGTTGCTTAATCCACAAGATTTGAGCACAATAATTTCCTACTGCAATATACTCAACTTCAACTATGGATAGTGCAACTGAAGTCTAATTCTTGCTAAACCAGGAGATTAAGTTAACTCCAAGAAATTGACAAGTTCCATAAGTACTTTTTCTATTTAATTTACATCCAGCAAAATCAACATCAGAATATCTAATTAATTCAGCAGATGAATCTCTAGAATACCATAAGCCAATATCATTTATACCAGATAGATATCAAATAATGCACTTAACAGCCAAGAGATGTAATTCCTTAGGTTCAGACTAATATCTAGCACACATGTATATACTGAACATTATATCTAGTCTACTAGCAGTTAAGTACAATAAAGAGTCATTCATATCTCTGTATAATTTTTGATCTACAGATTTACCATGCTCATCTTTATCAAGTTTATAAGAGGGGCTCATAGGTGTACTTATTGACTTAATAGTCTCCATCCCAAACTTCTTTAGAATTTCTCTTGTATACTTAGCTTGGTTAATGAAGATTCCATCTTTAGTTTGCTTGATTTGGAGTTCGAGAAAGAAATTGAGTTCTCCCATCATGCTCATCTCGAACTCACCCTACATTAGCTTAGCAAACTCTTGACAAAGAATTTCATTAGTAGCACCGAAAATAATATCATCAACATAGATTTGCACTACTAATAAATCATTAATTTTCTTCTTTAGAAATAAAGTTTTATCAACATGGCCTCTAGAAAATTCATTTTCAATCAAAAATTTGCTGATTCTTTCATACCATGCTCGGGATGCTTGCTTTAAACCATAAAGTGCCTTGTGCAATTTAAAAACAAAATCAGGATTTATGTGATTTTCAAATCTAGGTGGTTGTTCAATGAAAACTTCTTCTACTATAAAATCATTTAAAAAAGTACTTTTAATATCCATTTGAAGGAGTTTGAAATTCATGAAACAAGCAAATGCTAATAGTAGTCTAATTGCCTCAAGTCTAGCAACAAGAGCAAAAGTTTCATCAAAATCAATTCCTTCCTCCTGATTGTAGCCTTTGGCAACTAGCCTAGCTTTATTTCTAACAATAATTCTATTTTCATCTAACTTATTCCTAAACACCTATTTAGTGCTAATAATGAAAACATTAGATGGTCTTTCTATTAATATCTTAACATTATTTCTATCAAACTAAATTAATTCATCTTGCATAGCATTTATCTAGTTAGGATTTTTTTCAGCATCTTCAAAACATTTAGGCTCTACTTGAGAAACAAATGCTATATAATCTCATTCATTTCTAACTGAGGCTCGAGTTCTTATCCCTTTAGATGGATCACCTAGGATTAACTCCTTATGATATCCATGAGCATACATCCACTCCTTAGATAGATCTTGGTGCTTTGGAGTGTCTTCACCTTTTTCATCTTTATCTTGATTTTCTTCACTTTGCTGAGAGGGTTGATCATTTAATGTCAACTTTGAAGCTTATCAGCACCTGCACATGCATCAGAAGTATCCTCTTTTCTGGAGGATTTGTTAGCAGACTCTTCAAAAATAACATGTACAGACTCCTCTACAACTAGGGTTCTTTTGTTAAAAACTCTGTATGCCCTGCTTGATGTAGAGTATCCTAAAAAGATACCTTCATCAGATTTGGCATCAAATTTTCCAAGATTGTCGTTGCCATTATTTTAGATAAAACATTGACAACCAAAAAATCAAAAATATTTTAAAGTTGGTTTTCTTTGATTCCAAAGTTCATAAGGAGTTTTCTTCAAAGTAGGGCAGATTAAAACTCGATTCAAAATATAACATACAATATTAATAGCTTCAGCCCAAAAATATCTTGGTAAATCATTTTCACAAAGCATAGTGCATGCCATTTCTTCTAAAATATGATTTTTTCTTTGTACTATCCCATTCTGCTGAGGTGTTCTAGGTACAGAAAAATTGTGTTCAATATCTTTTTTATTACAAAAATTTTTGAAATCTTGATTTTCAAATTTAGAAACATGATCACTATGTATGCAAATAACTAAAACACCTTTTTCATTTGAAACTTTTTAGTAAAACTTTACAAATGCAGAGAATGATTCATCTTTATGAGCAAGAAAGAAAATCCATGTAAATCTTGAAAAATCATCCACTATAACCAATCCATATCTCTTGCCTCCTAAACTAGATGTTCTAGTTGGTCCAAAGAGATCCATATGAAGTAGTTCTAGTGGCCTACTAGTATTAACAAAATATTTAGATTTGAAAGAAGTTTTAACTTGTTTTCCAAATTGACATGCTTGGCAAACTCTATCCTTTTCAAAACTAAGTTCCGGCAAATCTATTACTATATTCTTTTTGCAAAGTTTTGAAAGTAAATACATACTAGCATGACCTAGTCTTCTATACCAAAGCCAACTAGTCTCATCTTTAGTAGAATTCATTACAACTAGCCATTCTCCATTAGACAAAGATAGATCATCTAAATCTACCAAATAAATATTACCATGCCTTTTTTCAATGAATCGTACTTCATTTTTATCCAGACTAGCAATCATGAAATAAGAAGATTTGAAAGCAACTTGAAAACCTTTATAGCAAAACTGATTAATACTTAAAAGATTATGCTTCAAACCTTCAACTAAAAGTACATTGCTAATACAAGTAGAAGGAGTAATGTGAACCTTACCAATACCAATGATTTTTCTTTTGCCATTATCCCCAAAGGTCACAATCCCTCCATTCATTGCTTCAGGAGAGGTGAATTGCTTCACATCTCCCGTCATGTGCCTTGAGAAACCATTATCAAGATACCATAGTCTTTTATTTTTTTGGTTGCACGATACAGCTGCAATACAAATCAAACTTTGTTTTTAGGTACCCAAGCCAACTTGGGTCCTTTAGGGTTAGCACTTAAATTGGTTCCTTTTGGAATCCAAATTTTTTCATAAGTATTAATTTTTCTCATATTACATTGAAAAGATTTATGACCTTGTTTTTTGCATGAAAAATATGTTATGCTAAATGATGCGGGTACAAAAAAGTTTTTGAAATATTTTTGTTGTCTTTGGGATCTATAACCTAATCCTACTTCGTTAAAAATTGCTCTTTAGCTATTTAAAAGAAGATTTAATTTTTTTGAACTATAGGTAAACTTTTCAACAAAAGGTTTCATTTTGTCAAGCTCATTTTTGTACTTTTTATTTTCCAATTCTAAATCCTTTTTTTCTTCAAAAGATCACCATTTGAAATGATAGTTTTGGATATTTTTAAAACATCATTTTCCATTGTTAGAGCATTGTTTTTCTTTTCTAAAACATCTAGTTTAGTTTTCAAATCACTAACTTTATTTAATAAAGAATTGTTTTCATGAGAAAACTATTTGCATGCTTTTTCAGTTTTCTATTTTCAGATAAAATTAATTTGTAATCATGCATTAGTTCATCAAAAGCATTTCTTAATTTATCAAAAGTAAAATCTATTTCTATATCCGAATTTACATCTTCTTGCTCTTGATGTGCCATGAGACATAGATTTGCAATTTTAGCTTGTTCTTTATTCATCAGCTTGCTCTTGATGTGCCTTCTTCCTTAGCTTCTTCTTTGACTTCTTTAGGAGAGGGCAGTCAAATTTATAGTATCCCGGCTTCCTACACTCGAAGCATGTAGGTATCTCCTTCTCCTTTTCCTTTTCTTTTTTTTTTCCTTTCTCTTTTCCCTTCTCTTTAGTTGATTGGAACTTCTTCTTGTAAGGGAACTTTCTTCTCTTCATGAATCTTCTAAATTTTCTTGCAAGAAGTGCTTCTTCACTTTCATCTTCTTCTTCTTCTTCGAATTCATCAATTGAGGATTCTTCTTGTATGGTATATTTGAATGCAATCCCCTTTTTCTTCTTTTCCATTTCTATAGATTTTTTTTTCAAATTTAGCTTATAAGTCATGAGCGATCCTACCAGCTGCTCCAATGATAGCTTGTCAACTTCTTTAGCTTCTTAGATGGTGGTCACCTTCTGATCCCATGATGTTGGAAGTGACCTGAGGATTTTGCTGACAAGATCAGCATTAGACATTATTTTTTCTAAACTTCTCATTCTATTTATAATATTTGTAAATCTAGTGTACATATCAATGATAGACTCATTAGATTCTATTTGGAACATTTCATATGTGTGCACTAACATGTTCACTTTAGTGTTCTTCACTTGATCGGTACCCTCAGGGTAACTTCAAGTGTGTCCCATATTTTCTTGGCGAATGTGCAAGTAGATATCCTATTGAATTCACTAGGATCTAATGCACCATAAAAGAGATTCATTGCTTTTGCATTGATCCCGAATTGTTTAATATCACTTTCATCACATTCCTTTTTAAGCTTTGGGATGGAAACACCATTAACCATAATCGAAGGAATATGTGAACCTTTATCAACTACCTTCCACAAGTTATAATCAATAGAATGCATGTATATTCTTATTCTAGTTTTTCAATAAGTATAATTTGATCCATCGAAAAATAGAGGTCTATTTGAGGCTTGTCCCTCAACTATACTAGTACCAATATGGGCTATCATAGATCTTTACTCAAGGTGGTTAGACCTATAAACTGAGAACAGGGCTCTAATACCACTTGTTGCCCAGTAAGCAATCCAAGAGAGGGTATGAATTGGGTCTCTAAAAATTATTTGATGAAATGCAAGAGTGTATGATCCAATCCAACAATTAAACTAAGTACTATGAATGCAAATGAAGTGCTCTTAAGTAAGTGTGCAGTGAAAATATAAAGCAATAAAAGTAAGAGCAAATGGAAGAGACAAGCAATCACAAACACAAGAAAGTATAGTGGTTCGGTGCTATCCAATGCACCTGCATCCACTCTCCAAGATCCCCTTGAAAATTCACTATAATCTCAACCGATTACAGCCGATTAGTTTTCCGAGCTCACTAATGAAAACCCGACTTATTTTCATAAGGCTCACAAGTCAAAACCTCACCTGGTTTTATGGGCTAACCAAGAACCTAAATGATTTTAAGGCTCACCACCAACCTCCCTTGGTTTTGCGGGCTAACCAAGAACCTAATTGGTTTTCAAAGGCTCACCAATAACCTCCCTTGGTTTTCCAATAGGCTAACCAAGAAACCTTACAATAAAAATAGTTTGAAGTAAACAAACAATTAAAGCTTTCTAATAAAAAGCGGGTATCTCTTTGAAGCTCGTTGTTGTGATGCTTTCAACTTGATGAAGCCTCTTTAATTGCTCAAGAATGATTGATCTTGAATGCTCTTGAAGGCTCTTAAATGCTTGAAGGCTTCTTCTTGCTTGAAGGTGGTTGAACTCAATGAATAGGAATAAATGCTCTTTTTTCTTTCTCTTTTGTTCTTCCTTTTTCAATCTCTTATATTTTGATTTGATTTAAGTCATATAAATACCTTCCCAAGGCCTCAAATTCGGTTTCTAGCTGTTAGACATGAAAAACTAGCTGTTGGGAGCCAAGAGGGATGAGTTCTGCATTTGAAAAACTAGCCATTACTGTTTCCAGAACTCCATGTGTCGACACTTCAGGCTATGAGTCGACACATGCATTCCTTAAGTCGATACATAATTCAAATATCTTAAATGTAGCTTTCTGAAAATCTCAGATGTGTTGACACTTCTTCAGGTGAGTCGATACTGTGAGTCGACACTTGGTATTCATGTGTCGACACTTCATCCAGATCTTCAACTTCAGCAAGTTCTGTAACCAAAAAATCTCAAGCGATGAGCTGATCCATGTGTCAACACTTTAAGTTGACTCTTCAAGTCCATGTGTTGACACTTCAGCCATACCATCTGAAACTTTCTTTGCGTACCGGCTTGAGTCGACACTTCACTATCATGTATTGATACTTAGTGTTATGTGTCAACACTTTGAGTTGACACTTCACTGAGATTTTCACATAAATAGTTGAACTTGTGCTGAATCAAGTCTGTGTTGAACTCAAGTATCCATTCAAGCAATTTTCCATTGTCGAAGTCTTCTTTGAGCATATCTTTCATCTAAATGTGGACTTCTTCAATCAAACAACATTTATCAAATTGATGAGAACCTTTTTTTATAAAAACACACTTCAAAGAAATCATTAGTATTCAACTTATACTTAAGCATTTTGCTTATCATCAAAATCAATAACGGAGTCAACAATATAAAAAATATATTTTTAGTTGCTTTTAATTAGTTTCTTTCTTTTAAAATTAACCTAAATAGAAAATTTTTCTTTTTAGTTTCTTTCTTTTCAAATTAACCTAAAAAGAAGAAAATTCTTTTTTAGTTTCTTCCTTTTCAAATTAACCTAAAAAGAACAAAATTACTTAACCTATTAATTAACTACCTTAAATATTAGATTTGATTTTTTACTTTTATTTAGGATCTAGCTACTTTATATGCTTAACCTAATTTAATTTTCTTTCTCTCATATTTAATTAACCTAATTTAAAACTCACATATTATTCCTCTTGCTTAAAATAACATAAAATAAAAGGAAAGCAAAAACATTACATAACACTTAACTAAAATAGAGAAACTAATTAAATCTTAAAAACTTATTACTTGTTTTAGACATAATTTCTTCTTGCATCCCATATTTTCATAAAATATCTAAAGGTACTAACCTGTTAACAAGATAAGATGGAAATTTGATCATCCTTCCTTAGCCTACAAACCACCACCCTACATCCTACATACCTAAGCCTTCTAATTAAAATTAACTATACGTCAACTCCTATGAAACTTGAGCTCAATAGGACAAGGCACCGACTAAGTGAGGATTGGCTAATTGACTGGTATCAGGAAAGGGATTTAAGGATGTAGTCTTGAAAAAAGATGGTTTTTAATTAATTCTGTTGACTGACCTAGCTAATCTAATTGATGTCTAAGGAAAGCAATGGGGGACCCCCACTGATCTTATCCTTACCTGGCCAATTGATTAGTTAGTTTTTTTACTTGGAGGGCTCTAAGATAGCCTTGGCAATTAAGAGCTATCTAGATTTAAGATAATCCTTAGATAGAGAGTCCATGTTATGCTAACTTATTTATAAATAACATCAAATCCCAACTAATTCCTTTCTTACTCTCTTAGCTCTAGGACTTCTTAGACCCTCATCTAATAACTCCTTTCTATCTTTCTTCCTTCCTCGTCTCACCTCTCCTCTTTAAAAAATAAATAAATATGTAAATAAATAAGGATTGCCCGATTTAAAATCCTGATTGCATATCCAAATAATTAAAACAATCTAACAAATTAAATCAGTGCTAGAGCATAAATCATTTTAGTAAAGTATCCTTTCTTTCGGCACACCAGGTTTATTCGAGCCTACTCACTTTGTGAGTGAATGCCTAACCACATACCAACTTCTTAGGTCTATGAATAACCAAGTTTATCATGATCAAACCCAAATGGCCTATAGACCAGGAAATATTCCATACTTTAATGCTTATAATTTCGGCTAGAGGGCTCAACCAAATTTTTCATGGCAACCACACTCAGTGGTTACCCCGGTGACATAAAGATCTCAGTTTGTAGATGCACCCTACTATGATATGCCCGATCCATAATATCAACTTTCTCTAGCTACCTATAGTCCATTATTTGAAGAGAAGGTTCTGCAAGTATCATGCCCACCTCCTCAACAGACCAATCTAGACTATGACAGGTTTGCTCACTTTCAATAAATAATCATGACCCAACTGAAATCTATTGATGAGCTAATAGATCAAACTAACTAACTATTAATCCAACTTGATAAAGAGGAGGGAGGTGGACTACCTAATCAGCCTGAGAGTAACCTAAAGAAACCATACTTAGCCCAAAATTTTAATAATCCTCTAATTTTTCCTAAACAATCAACCACAACTCTTGGGAATGAACTAGTCTTAGAGCAACTCTACACAATCATAAAGACCGATATAGATAATTTGGATAAAATTAAAAAAAAATATGAAAAAAATAAACTAGTGTGACAAACCAATTCTATCATAATTCCACTTACCTATAGCCCCATTCCTTAGTGCCCTAGAATCATCCATGCTTTTTAATAGGATGGGAGAACAAATAGATGCAATGATGAAATAGTTGATCCTTTCTAAGAACTATAATTGCATAATATAATAAAGGAACCCAACCCCAAAGTTCTCTCCTATGATTCAGTTGATCTCTGTCTAGCTCATTTCCGAGTAAATAATTTTGATGTCTATGTGTATACCACAAAAATTCATAACTTAATTCAAATACCCTACTTTGAAATCATCCCACTATGGATTGACGAACATAATCCATCACCTAGCCCACCAATAGCTTCCTTGTTAGAATCACCACCTAATCTAGAACTGAAACCACTTTTGAATGCATCCATTGAAATTTATTTAGTGATCTTTATCCAGGAAGTCCAACTTAGTGGTATTCTTAAAGCACATAAAAAAGCTATCAAATGGGATATTACGAAAATGAGTGATCATGATCTTGAAGATTTTATAATCAATTTCTCCATATTTGGCACAAATCTTGAGGACTACCTCCAAAATATTTTCATGATATTAAAATGATGTATGAAGATAAGTTTAATATTAATCTAAAAAAATGCCTAGCTTTAAAATGGAAAAGGATATTAACCAAACATATCAAAACCAAGAAGGAAATTAGGGTAGAACAATCCATAATTGAAGAAATTCCTAAACTACCACCTTCAATCTCGACCCAACAAACATAATCCCTTCCTAGTCATCGTATAAATTATAATAATATTTTAAAATCCTAGTATAATATGCTTGCTCATTGTACTCTTGTGATTTAGACTAACCATCGTAGAATACACTCTACGGATATTTTTTCTTCCATGATGATAAGGCCTCTTGATTAGCCTTTCCTTTTAAAATCTTGAGGGAAGTGCTAATATTGATTATATATGAAACTCGCTTGTAACATCTGGCTGAAGATGTTAAATTTAGCACTTGTTGGAAGGCAACCCAATTTCTTAGGAGTAGTCTTAATAAAGTTAGGTTGAAGACGGTAAATTTAGCATTTATTGAGAGGCAACTCAATATTTATTTTCATGCTCTTCAAAATAAAAAAATTTAATTCAAATTGATTGTTGTAGCCTGTATCTTATTGATAAGCTCCCTCTTCTCAAGTAACTTCTATCACTATATTTTTTTTTTATCCTTATAATATGAATTTAATTTTTTAACTTGTTTATACCATTAAGAATAATGATATTTAAGTTGGGGGTAGGGACAAACTATTAAATTTTTTAAAAAAAATTTAAAATTTTTAAAAATCTTTGAAATTTTTTGAAAATTCCTTTAAGAATTTTAAAAATGGAGAAATTTTATCTTAAATAAATCATGTGTTAAGAAAGAAAATTTTGAATAAAATAGACTAGAAAAAAGTAATAGAGTTAGAAAGTATTTGCTAATGACTATAGTGAGTTAAGGAGTAAACTAGTTGATCAGACTTTTAGTGGCTTATTTAGATCATCTAAAGACTATTAACACTTTTAATTACACATGCATACAAGTGAAGCAAAGTGTTAGTTGTAATGTTAACTGAGGACTCAATTATCACTAAAAATTAGTAATTAATATACATCCCAATTAAAACAACTTGAATTTAAGGAAAGAGATGCCTACCTTAAAAAGAAAAAATTAGGTAGTGTGAAAGCTACCTTGCATTTAAGAAAAAAGCTACCTGTCCAAAATAAAAGTGCGAAATATAGAGTATATGTGAATTTCCCTAAGCTTAGTGACCAGGTCTCTGCACCTAAGTCAAGTGTGAAGGTTTGCATCAAATAGTGAAGGGAAGGCCAGAATGCTCGACACTTAAAAAAAAATCTGGTAGTGTAAAAGCTATCTTAGTTCATAAGCTTGATAAGAGAAAATATATTTATCCTTTATAAGTTAGTATCAAAAGCTAACCAAAGTAGTGAAAGTAAAAAATGTGGTTGCAGGTGCCTACGCTAAGCATGCAACAGCATAGGGAATAGGTAAGTATTTTAAAATATTTTTAATAAATACGGAAAATACCTACTCCGCACAAGATCTAGCATATGCAAGATGCATGTATTGGCATGATACAGGACATATAATATTTATAAATATTTTGATAAATCTAGATCTACACATGCACCGAAAATAAAACCCAAAAAAACATACCTTATTCCCAGCTGGAATAAGTCTGGGATAAACCTGGAATAGACTGGAATAACTGGAATAAAGTTATTCCAGTCGTCTTCCACCTTGGGCTGAAAACTGGGCTTCTGAAAAGTTCCCGGAACGCCACCTTCTGGACCTCCGATCGCTCCCAAATTTGAGCTGTAGATTCTTAAGGAAGTCCTCTTCGATTTGGCACTAGTTTCTGCAAGAAAAACTAAGCCAATAAATCATAAAAATTCGTCGAAATCTGCTGTACGAAAATGGCAGCATAATAGAGTAGCTGTCTTCGTCGTTGGATTTCGGGCAACTGGAGTGATCCCGGCTCGCGTGGTTTGCTCCGAGGAGTAGAAGAATACTCCCTCTAGAGGGGAGACATGCCCGGGGCTCTCCGATCCCTCTCCACGCGCAGTGATAGCTGCCGGAAGAAAGTTCACGGTCATAGGTTGCTGCAGCAAAACAGAATTGCTGCAGCATGGATTTTGAGCACGAGAACAGGGATTAATGGCTTGGTTTCTCTTCCTTCTACTCACCAAAACCTAGCCCTCAACTTCACAGGTGGAAAGGAAGGGAATCCCAGCAAACAAGAACTCTCACAGCCCCTTATTTTTATTCTCACACGGTGACGACCTTCTCTCTGTTATTCGAACCAGGGGACTGCAGCCAAGAATATATAAAGGAGCAGCAGCAAGGGAGATATATGCTGGGAAAGGCCAAAGGATTTCGGAGGCTTAAAACCATCCATTAAACCAGCATTTAGGAGTAATAAAAATGGGTTTAAAGTGCAAGCGATGGAGGGAGGCGAGAAGACATCCAACAACGTCGGACGATAGGAATTCCCCCAGCGAGAGGAAAAAGACCGTGTGAAGTGGTCAAAGGGAGAAACAACGGTCCATTAAAAAATCTGGTACAATCCAATTATAACCGGTCCATTTGAATGGGTTCAATGTAATTTAACCCAAAGGTTGAATCCCAAAAAATGGTTTAATTCAATTTGAACGGTCCAAGCCCAATAAAATAATTCAATTGGTTCACAACCAATTGAAGGCCGAATTTACCTCCGAATCAGTTCAAATCTGATTCAAAAAAATCCTGGCGCAGACTTGGTCAGCCCGGAACAATTTTCGGCTGACCCAACCAAGGGCAAGACCAGGAAAAAGTGCTCAAATAAATACCGTATCCATAAAACCGAAGCGATTCCCAATCGTATTCGGTATCCGGATCAGAGAGTTATCCTCTGTGGCGTGTGACCTCATAGGTTCGAACCTAAACGGTAGTACTGGAATGATTCTAGTACCAGCACAGGAAACCATCTAGCAATGGGTCCCGGCATCCGGATAGGTCGAAGATGCGGGAGCAAACTATCGAACCTCTGCCATATGGTTACCGTATAATTCATCCCTTTGACCTCTAATGCTCAGGACGACTGAGATTGGGCTGCCAACCCAGACTGAGTCAGTCGACTACGTGTCTCAACCTCGCAAGCCCAGTGACTCTTCACTAGGGCTACCCCGGCCGAGGATTTGCTAAATTGAGATACTGCGAGATATTTAATCCAAACTGTTTGGACAGGTCAATTCCATCTTGGTCCATCACTGCTCCACAAGTACTTGCTTGTACCTAGAAACCTTCCGTCACCGGATTAAAAATCCGGGTAGTCCGGCACCAAAGCACAGAGAGTTGCTTGCAAGCTACCGTGATGACCTCAGGTCAGAGGGACACTTATACCCATATCCAATCGTGAGTATCCCTTTGGCAGAAAGGGACTGCACGGAGTCACGTTCAATGAAATATCACATATATCCCACTTGTAGATCACATCAGTGTCACCACACTCATTTGGTCAAGAGGACAACCAAACGATATAAACTACAACAACCTATACTTGATATATTGCCGTCCAGTACAATATATCCTTTGGTTGTGAACAGGGTTTAAGGACCACTCGATACATCCTCTCTGTATCGAAATTAGTGTAGTCCTAAGGACTTCATCACATGGAAAGAGTTCTCTTAAGGAAATACAATATGTGATGAGCTGCCAAAAATAATATTTTATTAATTCATTGAAAAAGTACAATACTTAGCACAACCGCCTACAACCCAGGCGATTGGCTTTGGGACACAATTCCCAACAACTCCCACTTGTACTAAAGCCAATCAGAAGAGTATCTAATACCCATTTCCCTTTTACAGTAGTCGAACTCTTTTATTCCGAGGGCTTTAGTGAAGGGGTCGGCCAGATTTTCTTTTCCATCGATCTTTAGAAGATTGATGTCGCCTCGTTCAACGATCTCTCATACGAGGTGGTAGCGCCGCAGGATGTGCTTGGTGCGGTGATGAGATTTAGGCTCCTTAGCTTGAGCAATGGCTCCAGTGCTGTCACAGTACACCGGAACAGGGCCATCTAGGGAAGGTGCCACCCCTAGCTCTCCGAGGAACTTCCGCAACCACACAGCTTCCTTTGCTGCATCTGATGCTGTAATATATTCTGCTTCGCATACCGAGTCTGCAACAGTTACCTGCTTGGAACTTTTCCAGCAGATCGCTCCTCCGTTCAAGGTAAATACAAACCCTGACACACTCTTGCTATCATCTCTATCTGACTGGAAACTGGAGTCAGTGTACCCCACAAGTTTCAAGTCAGGTTCTCCATAAATCAGCCATTGATCTTTAGTATTTCTTAAATACTTAAGAATGGTCTTAACCACCTTCCAATGCGCCTCACCTGGGTCAGACTGGTATTTACTCACTACTCCTAGTGAGTATGCCACGTCTGGTCTAGTACAAGTCATAGCATACATGATAGAGCCTACTGCAGAAGCATAAGGTACTCTACTCAAGCGCTCTCTTTCCTCAGGAGTTGTCGCATAATCCTTCTTGGAAAGAGTAATTCCAGAACCTATCGGGAGATAGCCTTTCTTGAAATTTTCCATGCTGAACCGTTTCAGCACGGTGTCAATGTACGTAGACTGGGATAGTCCCAAAATCTTCTTAAATCTATCTCTATAGATTTTCATACCTAGAATGTAAGAAGCTTCACCCAAGTCCTTCATGGAGAACTGAGATGATAACCAGACCTTTATTCCTTGCAATGCTGCGACATCATTCCCGATTAAGAGAATGTCGTCAACATACAGTACTAGGAATACAATCACAGAACCATTAACCCATTTATAGATGAACGGTTCTTCTCCGTTCCTAACGAAGCCGTACGATTTGATACACCTATCAAACCTTAAGTTCCAACTTCGAGATGCTTGCTTGAGTCCATAAATGGACCTCTGCAACTTGCATACTTTTGATTCATCTGTGGATGTGAACCCTTCAGGCTGTATCATATACACCTCCTCTTCCAGCTCCCTATTTAAAAAAGTGGTTCGGACATCCATCTGCCAGATCTCGTAATCAAAATATGCTGCCAAAGCATGCATGATCCGAATGGACTTGAGCATTGCCACAGGGGAGAAAGTCTCGTCATAATCGATACCATATCGTAGACGATACCCCTTGGCAACCAGACGGGCTTTATAGGTCTCTACCTTCCCATCTGCGTCCCTTTTCCTCTTGAAGATCCATTTACACCCGATGGGTTTTATTCCTTCAAGCGGATCAACCAATGTCCAAACATTGTTGATTTCCATGGACTCCATTTCGGATCGCATGGCTCCAAGCCATGCCTCAGAGTCAGATCTCTGAAGTGCATCCATATAGGTGATCGGATCCTCATTGTTCTCATCGAGCTCAATGGGATCGCCGTCCCGGACCAAGAAACCATAGTATCTGTCCGGCTGACGTGGTATTCTACCAGATCTCCTAATGGGTTCAGGGTGTGATTCAATCACAGCCGGTTCTACGATGTCCTTAGAGTGTGTAGGTTCTTCTATTGACTGAACTTCATTAAGTTCAATCTTAGAGGCTATAGTTCCTTCTCCAAGGAACTCCTTTTTCAAAAAGATAGCTCTAAGAGAAACAAACACCTTTTGTTCATTCTCCAAGTAGAAGAAATACCCTTTGGTTTCCTTAGGATAACCAACAAATAAACACCGATCAGACCTAGGACCAAGTTTGTCTGAGTCTAAACGCTTTACGTAAGCCGGACAACCCCAGACCCAAAGGTGTGAGATTGATGGTTTACGTCCATTCCACATCTCATACGGAGTGGAGACAACAGATTTACTTGGAACATTATTTAATGAGTAACAGGCTGTCTGAAGCGCATATCCCCAAAAGGATAGCGGCAGAGTTACAAAGCCCATCATGGATCGAACCATGTCCAACAAGGTTCGATTCCTCCTTTCGGACACACCATTCAACTGTGGTGTTCTTGGAGGAGTTCACTGAGAGAGAATTCCATTCTCCTCAAGATATGTCAAAAAAGCACCAGATAAATATTCGCCACCTCGATCAGATCGAAGGGTTTTAATACTTTTTCCAGTTTGCTTTTCTACTTCATTACGCTATCGTTTGAACATTTCAAACGACTCAGACTTATGTCTCATTAAAAAGACATAACCGAACCTTGAAAAGTCGTCTGTAAAAGTAATGAAATATTTGTATCCTTCTCTAGCACTAACTGTCATCGGTCCACATACATCAGTATGTATTAGACTTAGAAGTTCTGTAGCTCGTTCACCTTTTCCAGTAAAAGGTGACTTGGTCATTTTACCAAGTAAACAGGATTCACAAGTGGGCAGTGATTCAGAATCACTGACCTCGAGGAGTCCATCTCCTCGCATCTTGTTTATCCTATTTTGGTTAATATGACCTAGCCTACAGTGCCAAAGATACAAATCGTTGACATTATCTAACCTTGGGTGTTTGCAAGAAGTGTACATTACACTAACAGGCCTTGATAGTACATATATGCCATTATTTAATCTAGCTTTCATTATAACAGAGTTATTCAAAATAACATTGCAAAAATCTCCTTTTATTGATAGTTCAAAACCACAACTGGCCAAAAGGCCTACAGAGATTATGCTCATAATGAAACTAGGACAATAGTGACAGTCGACTAGTTCGACAGTATAAGACTCAAAGACAAGATGCAGGACTCCGACCGCCAGTACTGGAACACGATTTCCATTCCCGACGCTCAGAAACTGTTCTTCATCTTCAAATCTTTTGCTAACTTGAAGTCCCTGTAACGAATTACAAACATGAATTGGACTACCAGTATCCAATACCCAGTTAGCAGTATCAACAATTGAGTAATTACAAGGTTTTATCATATAAATACCTTGTTCAGCAGACTTCTGCTTTCTCGGCCTGTTCGGATCAAGGGACGCAATATAAAGAGGACAGTTCCTCTTCCAGTATCCCTTCTTCTTGCAGTGGAAGCACTCTGCAGAAGACTGATCAGCCTTATACTTCCTGGTCTGACTAGGGCCAGGAGCATTCTGCACTTTCTTTCCCTTCTTATTTATTTTCTTCTTCCCTTTCTTAAAGGGACGACGACCTCTACTACCTCCCACTAAATTCACCACCCCTTGGTGGTCTTTCTCGAAAGTCTGCAGCAACCCCAAAAGACCATGGTAGTTGACTGCAGGCTTGTTCATTCTATAATGATCGAGAAAATCAAGATAGGAGGAGGGAAGAGAATTCAGGATCGCATCCTTGCCGAGCTGCTCGTGCAAGGGGCATCCGAGTTTGCCCAGTTTTTCAATCAGCTCGATCATGTACAATACATGATCAGTGACTGAACCGCCATTCGGCATCTTGGAGTTGTAGATGGCACAAGATACTTTGTACCGTTCTACATCATCCGGGGTGCCGAAGGATTCCTTCAACTTTTGAAGGATTTCATCAGGTTGGGCCTCCTCAAATTTGCGAGTGAACTCGTCGTTCATCGCCGCTAGCATAATGCAACGGATAGTAGTCCGATCAGAGACCCACTTCAGATAAGCATCTCTGACCGCACTCCGTGCATTAACGGGAGGGATTTCAGGTGTCGGATCCGTTAACACATACAGGATCCGTTCGTGCTCCAGAACTATTCTTAACTTTCGATACCAACTATCGAAGTTGTGACCCTTTAACTTCTCATTATCGAGAAGTGACCGGAGCGACAAGTTTGAAGACATCTGAAAAGAAAATAAGACCTATTAGTGTATGAATTATTAAATTAACCAAAAGACTTGGACTTTAGTCTAAAGGTTTCTCCCACTAATTTTTCAGATTGGTAGCCTCTAACTCCAATCTGTGAAAACACTTTCTCAAGTGGGTACTGAAATCCAATAGGCCACGCATGAGCCCGACTATGGCCGGCTCACCCATACGAGCCTAAAGGTAGGTTCGTAAACCAATTGTTTCCCTAAATAATTTTCAGTATTTTATTTTGCCCTAGAGAACACCCCAATCGGCCTAGGGGCCTCCTATTGCGGGTCTCTGGTTAGGTCCAACCATTAAAATGACTAATCCAATGCTTCCAGCTAACTAAAGACCAAGCCCGACTATGGCCAGCCCACCTGGTCCCGTTAAGGAGGTTGCACTAAATCATCATCGATCAGATAGAAATTCCAGTCGCCGGATGTACACCCGTTCTATGGAACTGCCGATGCACACCAAGCTAGTGGACATATTTCTATCCAACTTAATGGGAGGCTAAGACACTGTCAACTCCTTGACTTAGTCTTTTTAAGGACCTAATAATTTTAGAGGATTTTTTTTTTTTTTTTTTTTTAGTTATGACAGAAGAAAAAGGTAAGGACATGGATCATCCTCCCACTGAATCAATCAGATTCCAGGAGGGTTGAATTAAATCAACAATTGATCCATGGGCACCTATTGATCAGTCAGACCGATCAACCTGGGTGACATGGGTTAACTCGAGTCATTGAGCTTTTCTAATCAGTTCTGGTCGACTCGACTAGCCAGGTAGGTGAGATCATGGGTGAGTATCCGCCATTAACCATCTTTCCTAGACACCAACCAAGTTGGCCAGGAAAGAGGTAGCCTCATACAACCATGATCATAAATGCCAAACCTACCTCGACACCAGTCGGTTTACCAGACTCGATCAGACAGCCTAAAGACTCGGGCGTCCACTGAGCCACTAATTGGATCCATTTTAGATGAACGGATCAACTAATCTAACTATTAGATAGTTCTAAAGAATGACCTTAAACAACTTTTGTTTAATCTTCTTTTAATCTGGTTCAACTAAACTTAGGTCTAACCCAGTGATGGACCCAACTAATCAGCTAACCCAATTAACCCAATTTGGCTTATGCAAATTTTATTAGATTTCATAAACCTAAAAATTTTTATTAAGCCAAATACTTAATTAAAATATATTTTAATTAAGTCTCTATGTAAAATAATTTTACATCTTAAATTATGCATCATATCTAGATTTATACTTTTATAAATATTATATGACCCAAATAACAAAATTATAAATCATGCCAAAATTATAAAATAATTTTAATTTCTTTTTGATTTCCTTAAAGGATCCTTCTGAAGAGGCCAACACAGACGAACCGCATCGTGTCAAAGACACACGGCCATGGTGAAGGTCTCAACTAGGTTCCTAAAAGTACTCTCTAATCCCAAGATTAAACAATTTAATCTACTATACATGCATCAAGATATGTTACACTAGAACCTGGCTCTGATACCACTGAAAGTAAAAAATGTGGTTGCAGGTGCCTACGCTAAGCATGCAACAGCACAGGGAATAGGTAAGTATTTTAAAATATTTTTAATAAATACGGAAAATACCTACTCCGCACAGGATCTAGCATATGCAAGATGCATGTATTGGCATGATACAGGACATATAATATTTATAAATATTTTGATAAATCTAGATCTACACATGCACCGAAAATAAAACCCAAAAAAACATACCTTATTCCCAGCTGGAATAAGTCTGGGATAAACCTGGAATAGACTGGAATAACTAGAATAAAGTTATTCCAGTCATCTTCCACCTTGGTCTGAAAACTGGGCTTCCGAAAAGTCCTCGGAATGCCGCCTTCCGGACCTCCGATCGCTCCCAAATTTGAGCTGTAGATTCTTAAGGAAGTCCTCTTTGATTTGGCACTAGTTTCACAAGAAAAACTAAGCCGATAAATCATAAAAATTCGTCGAAGTCTGCTATGCGAAAATGGCAATAGAACAGAGTAGCTATCTTCGTCGTTGGATTTCGGGCAACTGGAGCAATCCCGGCTCGCGTGGTTTGCTCCGAGGAGTAGAAGAATACTCCCTCTAGAGGGGAGACATGCCCAGGGCTCTCCGATCCCTCTCCACGCGCGGTGCTAGCCACCGGAAGATGGTTCACGGTCACAGGTTGCTGCAGCAAAACAGAATTGCTGCAGCAGGGATTTTGAGCACGAGAACAGGGATTAATGGCTTGGTTTCTCTTCCTTCTACTCACCAAAACCTAGCCCTCAACTTCACAGGTGGAAAGGAAGGGAATCCCAGCAAACAAGAACTCTCACAGCCCCTTATTTTTATTCTCACACGGTGACGACCTTCTCTCTGTTATTCGAACCAGGGGACTGCAGCCAAGAATAAGGGAGATATATGCTGGGAAAGGCCAAAGGATTTCGGAGGCTTAAAACCAGCCATTAAACCAGCATTTAGGAGTAATAAAAATGGGTTTAAAGTGCAAGCGGTGGAGGGAGGCGAGAAGATGTCCAACAATGTCGGACGATAGGAATTCCCCCAGCGAGAGGAAAAAGATCGTGTGAAGCGGTCAAAGGGAGAAGCAACGGTCCATTAAAAAATCCAGTTCAATCCAATTATAACCGGTCCATTTGAATGGGTTCAATGTAATTTAACCCAAAGGTTGAATCCCAAAAAAAGGTTTAATTCAATTTGAACGGTCCAAGCCCAATAAAATAATTCAATTGGTTCACAACCAATTGAAGGCCGAATTTACCTCCGAATCAGTTCAAATCTGATTCAAAAAAATCCTGGCGCAGACTTGGTCAGCCCAGAACAATTTTTGGCTAACCCAACCAATGGCAAGACCAGGAAAAAGTGCTCAAATAAATACCGTATCCATAAAACCGAAGCGATTGCCAATCGTACTCGGTATTCGGATTAGAGAGTTATCCTCTGTGGCGTGTGACCTCATAGGTTCGAACCTAAATGGTAGTACTGGAACGATTCCAGTACCAGCACAGGAAACCATCTAGCAATGGGTCCTGGCATCCGGATAGGTCGAAGATACGGGAGAAAACTATCGAACCTCTGGCATATGGTTACCGTATAATTCATCCCTTTGACCTCTAATGCTCAGGACGACTGAGATTGGGCTACCAACCCAGACTGAGTCAGTCGACTACGTGTCTCAACCTCGCAAGCCCAGTGACTCTTCACTAGGGCTACCCCGGCCGAGGATTTGCTAAATTGAGATACTGCGAGACATTTAATCCAAACTGTTTGGACAGATCAATTCCATCTTAGTCCATCACTGCTCCACAAGTACTTGCCTGTACCCAGAAACCTTCCATCACCGGATTAAAAATCCGGGTAGTCCGGCACCAAAGCACAGGGAGTTGCTTGCAAGCTACCGTGATGACCTCAGGTCAGAGGGACACTTATACCCATATCCAATCGTGAGTATCCCTTTGGCAGAAAGGGACTGCACGGAGTCACGTTCAATGAGATATCACATATATCCCACTTGTAGATCACATCAGTGTCACCACACTCATTTGGTCAAGAGGATAATCAAACGATGTAAACTACAACAACCTATACTTGATATATTGTCGTCCAGTACAATATATCATTTGGTTGTGAACAGGGTTTAAGGACCACTCGATACATCCTCTCTGTATCGAAATTAGTATAGTCCTAAGGACTTCATCACATGGAAAGAGTTCTCTTAAGGAAATACAATATGTGATGAGCTGCCAAAAATAATATTTTATTAATTCATTGAAAAAGTACAATACTTAGCATAATCGCCTACAACCCAGGCGATTGGCTTTGGGACATAATTCCCAACAAGTAGATGATAAAAGAAAATATATTTATCCTTTATAAGTTAGTACCAAAATGCTAAGTTAGTCATCATGAACACAAATGCTATAGATTTTTAGATGAATTCTAAGGAAGTTCTGATTATACTGACTACGAAATTTATTTCTAAAACTCAATACTTAGTAATATTTGCTAGATCTTTTTACTTTCAACCTTAGATCTAGTTTTGTAAAGGAAGCTGTTAATGATACATGGTTATAATTTAATACTTATATATCTATTGCATTGCTAATGGACTACCAATGAAAAAGTTGGAGGGTAGATAAATCATATTTTTATACACTTATTTTAAGTATTTTAAGCAATTAATAGTACTAACATCTTATAAAAATTCTAATTTCATAATTAAACTAGACTTTCTTGCAAAATTAATTATTTTTAAAATATCTTTGAAAAATATGAAATTAGAGCATATTTATAAAAAGTAGAGGTTGAGCCGAAGCACCACATGCCAATTAAAATATTTAATAAAAAAATTAATTTATATTTCTTTCCCTTTGATAGGTACATCAAGATAATAGAGATATTTAAAATCCTGAAATCCTGGAGAATTGATAGAATTACTAATTTAGAAGATCGCCAACATGGAAAGCTCAATCTACAGGTTCTAAGGATATAGACAGGAGCCAAATCGGAGCTCAAATGGATCTGAATCACTTAAAATCTAAGCCTAGCATATATTTTAAAGTTGGACTAGCCGCTCGATTTATCATGGATTGGTCACTCGATCTATAGCCCTCTATTTCATGAACCATCATCTTCCCCAAGCCACCTAACATTGTTGATCATCATTTCTCCTCCCTAGTTAGACACTACCATTGTTACTACCATGATCATCCTCCCTTTTGAGCCATCTGTCCCATCCCAGGATGCCGGCATGCCGCTCATCGTAACGCCATCCTTTCCCAAGCTGTCGGCTGCCATCATCTTCCCCATCATCAATCCTCCATTGTTGATGCCTCCTGAGACATAGCTCAAGATGCCACAAGTCGCTGCCTATCGCCACCCTCTCCTGTCACAAGATATGAGTAGTCGCTCACCATCACCTCCCTGTTCCCTGCCCGCCATTACTACCACCCACCATTTCCTCCCTGCCTTGAGATGTTGCTAACGTCACCTCGCTGCAGCCCCTATCATCCCAAGACTCCTTCCCATTGCCTTGTCATCTCCTTCCCATCCTTGCCACGATCCAACACTCCCACCACCCATCTCTGTCCTGTGATGCCATGATTGGCCATCCTCCCCACCTTCATCTTCCTCCCCCTTGTCCATCACCGCTCATCGGACCTGCCCCCTTGCCAACCATTGCCCCCTCTCAACCACTACCGCTTTCATCCCAAGCTACAATCTACCCATCGCTCCTTATTTCGAGCTCTCCATCATAGTCACCGATCCACCCCCTTGTCCAAGCCATCACTGCCACCCACTGAGAGATCCAATGGTGGGAATGAGTTTTGAATAAAGGGAAGAGTCTCCAGGAGTCTTAAGTGCGATCCGCGGCCACCTGATGAATCCCAACCATTCAATGCAGCTAAATGGATAGCTAAAATTAACTCCAACATGATTTGAGCCTACTAGACTTGATTTTAATGGTTTGATCATCATTCGATGCCTAGAATAATTCCAAGAATTCTACCATGAGTCTAACCCCTAGTCCAACACTGATTTGGCTTATCTTCCCTCTATAAAAGGGATCCCTGGGCTACAAGAAAAATCCATCAAGCAGAGAAGGGTATAGTACAGGGTAGAAGACCTAGTTTTGGATTGCGGGTTAGCCTTTAAAAGTAAGGTTTCTTAGAGGAAAAGCTCTGTCTCCTACACCATCTTTTACCTACACCAATCTTCAAATCAAGATCCCAAAAGAAAGAAGAAGAGGAAACCTAGTTCGTTCCATGGAGTACGAAGGAGGAAGGTGAAGTGACATCAACCAACTTCCCGATGAGCCTGCACCAATCAACTTCGAATGCATTGTTAATGCTTTCTAGTCTACTTTATTGTTATTTTAAATCCCTTATACTTAGATTCAGCTTTTAATTAATGAAGATTTTTTCCTCATGCAATTTAATTTCGTGTTGCAAGTAGATACTAAAATTTAATTAGCAGATCTAACATACCGAGTTTAAATTCCTATTCTTTAAATTCTTTTATATTTTTAATTTATTTTCTGACTCAAGATATTTTTGTTTTCTTATTAAAATCAAAGATTTCAAATTATTCTAAGCTTTATTTTTTCCGTAGATTTGACCCGACCCATCTTTTTTATGTATTTTTAATTATTTTAAAAATTATATATTTAAACTATAATCATGGTATTTTAACGATAATATCGTGAACCTAACAATTACTGTTTGGTTGCAACCAATGGACCCAAACCAGCAAGCAAATCACTATTGCTTCTTGCATTAGGAAACTAATCGAGTACAAGACTTATGTTGATTTATCTTGTAAACAAGGTAAGGTTAAAGTCTTAAATCCTTCACCCGTTTATGCTAAAACTATCTCAATTCCTTTAGCATGGTTCTCAGAGGCCAAAATCGAGATGGAGGATCAACATCATATATGCAGACCAAATTGCTCCATGGTAATATATTCCTAGTAGTAAGGTTTTGAAAGCATTTGTCTAGCCTCAAGAACGAAGGAAGCCAGTCCTTCAAACATAGCTTCATAAAGCTTTGACGAGTGATAGACATCCAAAATGAGATGAGAAAATTAAAATATCATCTTTGTCTCCCATGTTCAGTGAGTTGTAAACAATCAAAAGATAGATTACTCACTGGCTCAATTTTGGAAAGGATCACTTGCTTTCTATTATATGAAAATGTAACAAGAAAATATCTGACCTACTCTCCAACCAAATTTCTAATTAATTCTTTAAATTAAAGCCTACCTCATTGCATCAACCACCCATTAGGGGAGAAGATAGGAAAGGGTAGGGAGGAGTAAAATATTTGTGCCACATGGACGTTCATAATTAAGGAGCTCACAAGCTCCAAGCCTTCCTTTCTTCCTGTTGCCGTATCTTCTCCAGGGCCAGGTCAGTCGGCGGTGCTGGAGCGCGTCTCATCCGGTCGACCTACAACAAAAGTCTCCAAAGCACCGGCAGTGTTCCGGCAAGGGACACTCCGATGCTTAAGTCAGCCAAAGAGTGAGAGCAACAGAATGGAGGAATAAAAATGGGCAGCATTTGGAGAGGGAAGAGTGAACTTAACTTCGAGCAGGGTCCCCCGGATACCTTACATAGGCATGGAACAGTCCAAAAGTTGTTATGGGGCAGGCTGAGAAAGATCGATTCGCCCCTACTAGGATCTGGAGAGTGGCCACGTGGCGCCCTGAGGGGGCAAAGTCATGGGAGTAGTGGAATGGCGTTGCTGCGATGGCAGAATTCTGTTGTAACAAAAGGACTTTCTGGAACACTCTAGGGTCCCGAAGTGAACCAGTCGGACCCCAGCAGGAGTGGCCGTCGGAACCCTGCCCCAGTGGGTCGGCTGCCGAAGGAGATAGATGAGCCGGTCCCTAAAAGGGGTGGCCGTCGGATCTCTGCACCAGTGGGTTGGCTGCCAAAGGAGATAGATGAGCCAGACCCCAGAATCTGCCCTAGTGGGTTGGCTACCGAAGGAGATAGATGAGCTGGACCCCAGAAGGAGTGGCCATCAGACCTCTACCCCAGTGGGTCGGCTGCCGAAGGAGATAGATCAGCCGGACCCCAGAAGGAGTGGACGTCGGACCTCTGTCCCAGTGGTTTGGCTTTGCACGTCCATCGGCATTCTCAGAAGGGCCGGTCCTCTTGGATCGCCAAAAGAGACCGGTGCAATTCAGTGGTGAGCCAGATAGGTACAATAGTTGCCCCCTTGTCCTTGAGCTTCGAGCGATTCTGCGGTCTCGAAGTGCAAGGGCAATATTTGTCATTAAATGCATCGGCTCCCCAAATGATGGCGAACTTGAACTGGCATGTAGCAGCCAGTTCAATTATGCTCCGAATCTCGATCCTTGGACAGGTGTTGGCACCGCATTGGCGGTAGCAGTAGAGGTAGTTAATGCTGGTACGGCACCATAAAGAATCGTCAGTCCATAATGCCCGCCCGACAGACCTCAACGCGACGTGGGCCACGTGGCAGGATCCAAACGATTGGCATGGAACCTTGAGTGGTGTATCCATGGCTAGCCGGGCGGTTATGCGGATCACAATCGGACGTGAACCGGCACGTCCCCTCGGCATCTCCGTCCAATCAAGACATCACGTTGAATGCCACGGATCGCAGCACTCGAGGGGCGCCGGGAGGCGGCCCCTCAACACCTATAAAAGGAGGGGAGAATGCCCGAAGGGGGTCTTTCGCTGCACCCAGGGTTGGAGAGAGATAGTTTTTTTGTTCTGCTCCTGTCGCCTGTGCCTTAGGAATTCGCCCGCCAGGTTAGTTCCGCCCCCATCTTCTTCTTCAATCATCACCTTCCTAAGGATGGCCCCTGTTGGTTAAATCCTAGTTCGGGGGGATAGGGAGCCCGATCCCTACGACATCCCCACCACCATGACTCGGGAGAGAGTAGAGAGTCTTAGGGCCATATACAATATACCGACTACACTTCATCTCACAGTCCCCAACAAAGAGGGAAAAGTGAACAGTCCGATGAACTTAGGAGCCTTACCTCTGTACGAAGACCACCTAAAGGCTGGACTCCGATTTCTCCTTCAAAGCTTCTTCATCCAAATTTTTAACCATTTTAGGATTACCCCATCTCAGCTAACCCCGAATAGCATTACGGTGATCTGTGGCTTTGTTGTCGTGTGCCGGGAAGCCGACATCGAGCCTAGCTTGTCCCTGTTCAGTAATTTCTTCCTCTTAAAATAGGACTTCCGAAGCCGAGAGTGGTGGGTGTTCAGTCCGTGACCCAATCGGAAGATCTTAGGGAGACTCCCATCAGCCATCCACGGGTGGAAGTCCCGATTTTTTTATGTAGATATCTTGGAGCCATGGGGATTTGAGCCGGCATGGGGTGATCCCTTGTCAAGGGCAGCTGATGGGAAGAGGGTTCTGAGGGCTGATGAGATCGATTTTCACAAGCTGAACGATGAAGACCCAAAGTTCGTCAATTTCCTGCTTTTTGAAGATAGCCTATATCGTGCTGGGATCAGCCAGCACCAAAATCTGGGTAGGATAGATACCTACGCCGGATACGATCCCCCTTCATCCGAATTTATTTTAACTGACTTGTTTGTCGACAGGTGGAAAGATGAGGCCAGACCGGTCGATCGTCGCGATGCTGGCCACACAAAGGAGGGTTGGTCAGACTTCAGAGCCAGCGTGGTGCGGACACCAGGCACAAGAAGAGATTTCAGTAAGCTTAGCTAGGTTCTTATTTGAGTCCTGTAATAATTTAGTTCTTATTTGAGTCCTGTAATAATTTAATTTTGCATTTGTTTTCTTTTAAATTGAGTCATGAGTCAAGTCTCATTGAGTCCTGTTTTAAATCAAATTTCATTGAGTCTTGTTTAAGTCAAGTTCAGGCCAGTCCAATTGCAAAATCATGAAGGGTTAGTGTCTAGTCAAAAGTCAAAGGGAGCATGGTCCATGGGTTCACCACCAAAGAAGCCACATCATCACATGGAAGCCACATCATCACATGGAAGCAACCTCCTTGCCACATCACAAGGAGGTTCAAATTCAAGGAAATTTGGCCAAAGAAGAGGGAATTTTGAATTGTCCAACCTCCCCACCCATCTCTCCTACATTCATGGGGATGACCCACCTTTCTAGGAGTTGCATTTTGAATTCAAAAACAAACAAGGCTGCAAAGAAATTCTTATAAGAGTCCTTGGTTTTTGTAAAAAGGGTAGATCATGATGAATGAAGAAAATAGCCTTTTGTTTTTCAAAGAAGTTCTCTTGCTTGTGATGTTTGGTACCCTATGAGAGGGTAAGGTGTGAGGCCTTGAAGTTTTGATATCCTGTAATCTACAACTCACCCTCTCCACTCCAAGATCTTGCATGAATTCGGCTTAGAGGAAATCTTCCAAGAGCTTGCCAAGGATTGCCTCATCAACAACTAGTGCAACAAAGGTTTCTACAACAAACCTTGAAGTCATCCTGCTAAGGAGCCATGGAAGATTCAAGACAAACCTCCACAACCTCTTCCCATCTTGTTTATTTATTTCTGTTATCCCAATCATAAATTCTCTTCCTAATCCCTCCATCTAATTTTGTTGCAGGATCCCCGAATTTATTCTTGAGTTCCAAAGAAGGAGGTTAGATTTGCTAAGAACTAGAAAACCTACCTAGGATAATTTCCTTATCATCCAGAATCCCCCCCTGAGTGTGTTATTCAAGAGAGTAGTTTAATGCCTAGAAGCCCTCTTATGAACTCTTTCAGATCTGAAATTGGTAAGGTGAATTAGCTCTAATCTGAGTGGTTTTCTAACTACTAAGATCCTTCTCTCTTAATTATCTTGAATAGAACAAATTTTAGGGTTTTGTGTGACATTTCAGAATTTCCTTTATTTACATCTAGGTTCTTTGCTTTGAATGGCTAACTCTTATTGCTTTGTTTTGAGTTTTACTAATTTGATTAAGAGCATGTCATTTCCATTGTTTTCCACATCATTTGGTATCAGAGCCAGTTAGATTAGAGCATCATAGTTAAAAACCCTGTTTTTCTGGTTTGCATGATATTTTCTCTTGTGCTATAAGATTATAGCCAAATCTTTGCATCGTAATACGAAGGTGAAATCAGGTTGTCCTACTATAAGGTGGATCCTTATAGTGTAAGGTTGTCCTATCTTAGTTATTGCTCATTGACCACATAGAAGAAATCTATGTAGGTCTGATTTCCCTGCTTGCTGTAATTCTGTGCAGGCTGACTGTAATCCGCCTGCAACTCCAAAAGCAAGTAGTGAATTTTGCATTGAAACATTTTTTTTCTTGTTCCATTTCAAGTTAGTTGTCACCATATTAAATTTCATCATCAGGGAAAAATCACAAAAAAAATGAAAATTACTGCATTCCATTACTGTTGCTGAAATTCCTGTATGTTCTGTTCTGATCCTTTTCACATTGTTTAAATTTAATGATTTGCTCAGCATAGTATAGATTTTGTCTTTTAATTTACTTTTATATGGAATATCCTCTATCAGTTAGCAATCTTCTGTGAATTTTTCAAATTTTTTTGAAACTGTTACACAGCACTTCTCAGCCCCATTTTGAACTGCAACACACAATATTTTTACTGCTGAGATTAGGGTTTATATGCATGTTTTGCATCATTTCATGATAAATCAATTAAGGGCATCATTATGACATGGAGGTAGGAATTAATCACCTGTCCTTAGCCCAAAACCACAACCCGTCATCTCAATCCCAATCCCTTAATTAAAATCAATTAGACCTAATTACCCTAGTGGGTTAGGGACACCAATGGATCGGGTTCAGATTAGGGTCAAGTTAATTGTGTCAACTAATTGGTGTGTGCTTACGGGCTTGGTGTCTAGGATTGGTGCATTAGGGCTCGTGGGTTGATCCGCCTACCTGGCCAATCTCAGATTGGTGTCTAAGGATTGGCAAAACAGGGACCTCCACTCCCCTTTCACCTACCTGGCCAAGTCACATAAGTTACTACTAGCTAGTTGGTCCTTTTAATTAGATCTCTAAATTGAGCTCTAGGTTTAGGAGCCTTAGTCGTCTTGGTTTGAGTGCATTATTTCATGAAAACTAGATCAGGAGCTTTATATTCACGAGTCCAAACCCAATCCAGTATAGCCATGGACCCGAATCTTGAAACCTTGATGAAAGCCCCAAATGACCAAATGGCCCAACTCAACCAAAATTTGACTGATCAGTTGGCCCAAAACAACCAGAGCATGAGGGAGCAAATGTCCCACATTACTGCTAGGCTTGACCGACTAGACTCTAGAACCCCTGGAGGAAATCAAGATGCCCAGAATGAGCTAGACCCTGAGCCTGAATTTGAGACACTAGCCAACCCTAGAATGATCCCAAGATAAGGCCTTTTCCAAGAGCATGATCCTAATCGAATCTATGAACCAAATCCTAGGAGACCCACCCCAACCCAATTGGACCAAGATGATCGAACCTTGAAGAACATTAGGTTGGAAGCCCCCACCTTCAATGGAATATTAGATCCCAAAATCTACATTGATTGGGAAGGTGAGATGGACCAGTACTTTGACTGGTATGAGATGAGTGAGGATAGGAAGTATAAATTTGCAAAGCTTAAACTTGTGCGTCAAGCTAGGTTACATTGGAGAAATGTTGAGAGACTAGCTAGACAAAGAGGAGATGTCCCTATAGTAACTTGGAGAGCAATGAAACTTAGGTTGAGAGAGAAATATCTTCCTATGTCCTACCATCAGAGATTGTTAGATCAATGGCAGAGACTGACACAAGGGAACAAAAGTGTGGCTGAGTATATTGCAAAGTTCGATGAATTTGTAATGAGATGCAATGTCGATGAATCGGAGTCAGTGACTTTGTCTAGGTTTAGAGCCAGACTTAGAGAGGAAATCCAGAAAGAACTATTCATGAGGGAAGTCCATGATTTGGAGCTAGCATACCAAATAGCGCGTGATGCAGAACGATTCCATAGTGGTCTAGTTTTTCGTCGACCTGAAGCCCCTAGGCTTAGTGTTTCTAGTTAGCATCCAGGACAAAACCAGTTAAGGTATAATCGACCCAATTACAACACCCCTCAGACCCGAAGAGATGATAAAGGGAAAGCACCTGAAGTCCAAAGGAATCCGAATGCATGCTTCAAATGTCAAAAGGTAGGTCACTATGCTAGCAACTGTCCAAATAGAGCCTTACACATAAAAGCAGCAGAGGAAAATGAATCTGAGCCCATAGAGCCCTTAGCAGATTGTGAGGAAGAAGTATATCAAGCTGATAATTGTTTAGCTGATGAGTATGAAGGGGATGAAGAGATTGTTGACTCATCAGAAATGCTAGGAGTCGTCAGATGTATCTTGACCCAAAATAAGGTACAGGAAGATTGGCGAAGGACTAGTATCCTACAGACTTTTGTCAAGATAGGGAAGAAAGTTTGTAAAATCATAATCGATAATGGTAGCTGTGTCAATGCAATTTCAACAAGTGCAGCCAAGAGTCTAGGATTAACCACTATCCGTCATCCCAACCCTTACAAAGTTTCATGGATAGATGCTACCTCGATACCTATCAAATTTAAATGTCAGGTCCAGATCCAATTCCAATCCTATCAAGAAAAGATTTGGTGTGATGTGCTTCCTATAGGAGTTGAAAGGGATATGCCCTACAAGCCAATCAATATTGTATCTCCTAAATCAATGTAATTGACAATATTCTAATAAAGGCATTATTTTTCGTCATACGCTGTGTTTTATTATGATGAACCCCATAGATTAGGGCTATGATTTTAGGGTTATGATGAGATCATACCAGTGAGACCTAAAGTCTTAAAACCTTAATCAAAAATATTCTTAGTCAAAGGAACCCTGAGTAGGGGATCAGGATTTTTCTGGTAAGACTAGCACATCCCATGTATACTGGAAAGGGTGACTGCTCTCACAGTCACTTGTGTATGACACTAATACTAGGATGTGGGTGCTCATTAGTGAATGAGTTCACTGATATGATCCAACTTGAGAACATCTAATGGAGTCTTAGCTACATGTCAATAGAAGGTTCTCATAGTGGGAGTAGTACAAGTAATCCTTTGACCTGAGACTGTCATAAGTACCTTATGTACATGAACCCATCCTTTGGTTCAATCCTAATCATGACATTGAGTCATGCACAGGATTGATACTGGGAATGGTGAATTGTATATGAAGGTAATGAGTAGGTCAATAAGGAATCGATCACTCTTAGTAAAAGGAGATTGCATCCAGCTAGTTATCAATCGGATGATGATTCAGGGAATCTTTGATCAAAGTAAAGATATTAGAGATGGTTTCTAATATCAAGATAATTGAATCATCAATATAAGATTGAGCTAGAAATAAATATAATATTGGATTTGACATATATCCATATCCATAATTATATTTTGGGTGCAGGCTGATCGAAAGATTTAATTATACGGTAACTTTCTACTGGAGGGTAGTTTTGGTATTTCATCAAAATTTCCATATCTTCCGGGTAGACATGACACATTGCTAGACGTCAATCTTGTCTTGTCGATTGATCAAATTTAAAGATCACTTATTAGGAAGAGTCCTAATTGATCAAGTCGGGTAAGCTCGTTTTGACCTAAATCGATTAGAAAGAGTTCTAATCAAGTTAGGTCAACTTGTACTCAGACCTACTGCCGGCTGGATATGGAACCCAATGGGTCACACACTTAAGAGGATTGATCAAGATTTTAATTTGTAATTAAATCATCTTTGCAGAATAACACTCTAGCAAGTGTTTCAAACCCTAGCTTCTATTCGAATTGGATTTGAATTAGGGTTCCGAATTGGATCAATTTGGGTTCTAATTAGACCTAATTAGATCCTAATTAAATATATAAAAATTTGGACTAACCCATGGCTAAGACTACATCTTAATTAACACCCAAGCCCATCCATATAGGTCGCCCAAATTATTTGTGCGCATGGATAAGAGGAAAGACTCCACGCGCGCATGGACTCTTCATGCGCACGTGAAGTCTTCACAGCAATTTTTGCATTTTGGCCAGTTATTCTCTATTAGCGCATCTCCTAATGACCATTAGATGGTCATCTAACGGTTTAGGGGATTTTGAGAAAGATAAAAGGTGCTAACTCTTCCCGGTTGCGCGATATAACGTCTCTTCGGAGATCGAAACATCGCGACTTCCTTCTTCTTAAAACTTCATGACTTTTTTTTTAGGAAGAGCCATGAGTTTGAATCTGAAGGGCCATGAGAAGGAAGGAGAGGGCGTGAGAAATGTGGAAATCCGTGAGAAATAGTTTACGAAGAGTTGTGTTCTTTTGAAAAGACATCATTTTGTAGTCTATTTAAGGAACAGAGGCTTCGGGTGTTTTTCTGATGTACGACAGAGTTTTTTATTTTTCTTTCCTTTCCAGGAGACTGATTCCTCTTTAGCTTGTTTAGGACACAAGAGTTTCCCTTTTACAGAGTTCTCTTCTCTGTTGAAACTCAAGTCTAAAACAAGAGATAGGAAGAATCTCTCGAATGGTAAAAGAAAAGAAGATATACTCTGTTTTTATTTCTTTTTACATTAAGACATTAGTATCTTAAATCCTCCTCCTCCTTCAAGACAAGAGTGTATTCTTAGGACAAGGTCTTCAGAAAGGGAGAGGAAGAAGAAAGAAAGGAAGTAAGAAGTCCCTGTCATGGAGTTTTTCAGCCATAGTCCTCTTGAGTTCTAGGAGAAGAATTCAAGTGAAGGAACTTTTGAAGAAGCAAGCATCTTGATCAATTTTCTTGTGGATCACCATTGGAGGGTGGACATTTGGATGCTTGGTGAATTCAAAAGGGTCATTCAACATCAAGTTTTGATTCTACATCAAAATTGAATTTAGCGATAACAGGTTGGTGCCCTAATTCTAATAGTGTAGGTTTGCATGTTTCTCATATATTTTAATCCTGAATAAGGAGATCCTGGATAAGGGTTTTGGTGTAAATTTCATCATTTTGAAATTATCTTTTCCACTGTGGTGCACTGGAACCTTTCAGTGGTATCAGAGCCACCCTTATTACAGTTAAAACATATGGAAATTATTTATATGTGTTTTTGTTGTAGTGTCGCATGTTAGGGTTTTAAACCCTTGAATGCGATACACTTAGCATATTTATGTGATGCATGTATGTTTGATAATTTATGTTTGATGTGTGTCACTAATTAGGGTTTTTCACTTAAACCCTAATTATTATAGAGATATGTTTAGTTTTGAAGTCATCATACTGAAATAAGGTTGCCCTGGCATAATGGTGGATCCATTATGTGGTAAATGGTTGTCCTAGTATGATAACACACTTAGCACATATTTTCTTATTTATAAGAATGATATGTTGTGATAAATTTTATAAGGATGTGCTGGCAATTTATAAATCCCTCCTCCTAAAAATTATATTAAGTCTTAGTATATTTAACTGATAATAATCACCAGTCATGATGAACAATTGATCATTTCGGTGTCTAGAAAGGTGGTTCTGGGAAGGTAAAGAGAATTGTGGTTTTTAATTGGTTCCATTGACTGACCTGACCAATTTTTATTAGTGTCTAGGAAAGCAACGGGGGGACTCCCACATCTCTTCCACTTGCCTGGCCGATTTGATTAAATTTAAATCTTGACTAAAATGCTTAGTGTTAAAAATACTATATATATTGGCCTTCCTTCATGCTGGATCGTTATTGTGTTATGAACCACATTAGGTTTGTTGTGTTATCTGCAAGACCTAATATGGTGATTGACATAATACTAGTCTAGTGCATAGAGATGCTTACAGCATATTCAGTATAATGCTTTGTTGTGTTATCTGCAAGGGAATTATATTTAAGTATTGATTGTAAAGAAATGAAAGGGTCTTGACTTAACTAGAACATTATGGTTTGTTGTGTCTTCTGCAAGACTAATAATGTTCTAGAGGCCAAGTTACTTCTTGAGAATTATATGAGATATAATTGGAAGAGTTTCCTACCTTTAAGCTTATAAAAGATTTGTTGTGTTTTCTGCAAGATCTTTTATAAGTTATTAGGATCTCAATCTCACTAAGAAAAACCTATCAGGGTTTTTTTCGTGATTATCATAGTGAGGGCTATGATTTTTGATAAAATAGTGGGAGACATAATTAAATTAAAGACCTAATTTAATTATGTATGTCATTTCATGATTGTTTGCTTATGTATTGTTCTTTGTTAAATGTAGATAAATGGCATCTTCATTATCTCTACGAAGTATCTTAGATACCAACAAACTGACTGGTCCAAACTATGTGGACTGGTTGAGAAATTTAAAGATTGTGCTGAGTTCAGAAAACTTTCTTATATTCTTGATACCCCTAGTCTTAATCCATTAGGGAACGATGTCACACAGGAAGATATGGCCACATACAAAATGTGGCAGAATGACTCCCTCACTATCAAGTGTATCATACTATCCTCTATGACCAATGAGTTACAGAGACAGCATGAAAGCATGGATACTCAATCCATAATGCTCAATTTAAAAGAGCTTTATGGAGAACATAGCAAAACTGCTAGATATGAAATATCTAAGCAGTTATTCCGTGCTAGGATGATAGAGGGAACATCTGTTCAGGATCTTGTTCTAAAAGTAATTGACTTGATCACCAGATTGGGTCAATTAGGTTTTATTATGGATGGGGAGTTGAATCAGGATTTAATCCTGCAATCACTCCCAGAGTCATTTTCTCAGTTTGTCTTAAATTATCACATGAACAAACTGAACACTTCCTTGCCTGAGCTATTAAATATGTTAAAAACAGCGGAGAGCCACATAAAGAAAGAAAAGGCTCCACTTCTTCTTATTGATAAGACCAATAAGAAGAAATTAGGCAAAAAGGATTTTAATAGGAAGCTAAACCCTAAGAGTGGCATCAATAAGAATAAGAAAGGAAAGAAGGCCTCCAAACAGTCGACCTGTTTCTTTTGCGGCAAAGCGGGACATTGGAAAAGGAATTGCAAGGCTTACCTTGCAACTGTGAAGCCTGGTGCATCAGATGCGCCAAAAGGTATGTATGAGATACATGCTATATTGACATTAAATTCATCTGTTTCAAATACTTGGGTATTGGATACCGCTTGTGGTTACCATATATGCAAATCTTTGCAGGACCTCCACAAGCTTAAAGTATTGAAGGAAGGTGACTTCAATCTCTATGGTGCTAGTGGTGATATCATCCAAGCAGAAGCTGTAGGGACCTATATTCTGAAGTTGCCTTCAGGGAAGATCTTGGAGTTAGAAAATTGTTATTATATGCCTAAGATTATTAGGAACATTATATCTATTCCCTTGTTATTAAAACAAGGATATGTAATGGATGTAATGAGCACTGGTTGCTCGATAATGTTATCTAATGAATTTGTTTGTTCTGGCATATTTAGCAATGGGCTCTTAACTCTTTCTTCCAATGATAGTGTTTTTCATGTCAATAATAAAAGAAAAAGAGAACACTTTAATAATACTTTACTTTGGCATCATCGACTTGGTCATGTTAATGAGTCTAGGATAAGCAAGTTATACAAGGAGAAATTCCTTGATCCTTATGAATATAAATCATTAGGGACTTGCGAATCATGTCTCATGGGTAAGATGACAAAGACTCCATTTACTGGACATGGAGAAAGGTCAACTGAGTTATTAGGACTTATACATACTGATGTATGTGGTCCAATGACGACTCAGGCTAGAGGTGGATACTCATATTTTATCACTTTTACAGATGATTTATCTAGGTTCGAATATGTGTATCTTATGAAACATAAATCTGAAGCCTTTGATAAATTTAAGGAGTATCAAAGTATGGTCGAAAAATAAACCGGGAAAAATATTAAAGTTCTTCGATCTAATCGAGGAGGAGAATACTTATCCACGGAGTTTTTAAACTATCTTAAAGTTAATGGAATTCTTTTTGAATGGACCCCTCCTTATACACCACAGCTAAATGGTGTAGCTAAAAGGAGGAATCATACCTTATTAGATATGGTACGATCTATGATGTGCTTCATAAATTTACCCATTTCCTTCTGAGGTCATGCCCTAGAAACTGCTATTTACATTCTGAACAAAGTGCCTTCTAAATCCGTTTTTAGTACTCCGTATGAGATTTGGGGTGGAAAGAAACCATATCTTAAATATTTTGAGATATGGGGATGTCTAGCTTATGTTAAAAGAAATTTTGGACATAAGTTGGAAGCTAGAGCGGATAAATGTCTATTTGTAGGATATCCTAGAGAGGGTAGAGGATATCTGTTTTACCATCCTACTAAACAAAAGATTTTTGTCAGCAGGCATGCCATTTTTCTAGAAAAAGAGTTCATTTTAGAAAAAGGCAATGTTAGAACTGTTAAACTTGGAGAAGTACAAGAAACACAGATAGACAATTCTCAACCATTAGAACATATAGCTAGGTCAGAACCAGAACACAAAACTCCTCCCCGTAGGTTTGATAGAGTGCCACGGGCACCTGAGAGGTATGGGTTTATTATTGAAAATAATGAAGTCCAAGTCATTCAAAATGATGAACCTCTGACCTATACGGAAGCTATCTTGAGTAGTGACTCAGATAGATGGCAAGAAGCCATGGAATCCGAGATAGACTCTATGTATGTCAACCAAGTATGGTCTTTGGTCGATGCACCAGAGGGTGTTAATCCTATTGGATGCAAATGGGTCTATAAGAAAAAGATTGTGGCTGATGGCCAAGTTGAAACCTATAAAGCCAGATTAGTGGCAAAAGGTTTTAGACAAAAACAGGGAATTGATTATGATGAAACATTCTCACCTGTAGCCATGCTCTAATCAATTCGGATTTTACTTGCTATAGCAGCATACCACGATTATGAGATCTGGCAAATGGATGTGAAGACTGCTTTCCTCAATGGTTTCCTTGAGGAAGAAGTCTACATGTCACAACCAGAAGGTTTTAATTTAAAGAATAAACCTAATCAAGTATGCAAGCTAAAGAAATCCATTTATGGATTGAAACAAGCTTCAAGGAGTTGGAACATCCGTTTTGATGAAACTATTAAAAGGTTTGGTTTTATCAAAAATGTGGATGAACCCTGTGTTTATAAGAAGACTAGTGGGAGTGCCATAGTCTTCTTGGTTCTGTATGTAGATGACATACTCCTCATTGGGAATGATATCCCAATGTTACAATCAGTCAAGGTTTGGCTATCCAACCAGTTTTCCATGAAAGATTTGGGAGAAGCATCCTATATACTAGGTATTAAGATCTATAGAGATAGGTCTAAGAGGATGCTAGGTTTATCCCAGTCAAGGTACATTGACTTAGTGCTGAAAAGATTCAGCATGGATGGAAGTAAAAGAGGTTATCTTCCTATAAGTCAAGGCATAAATCTTTCCAAAAGAATGTCTCCTAAGACACCTGAAGAAAGAAATAGAATGAATTCTATACCTTATGCTTCGGCAATAGGGTCCATAATGTATGCCATGTTATGTACCAGGCCTAATGTGGCATATGCTTTAGGCATTGTTAGTAGGTTTCAGGCTGATCCAGGAGAGGATCATTGGAAAGCAGTTAAAAATATTCTTAAGTACCTGAGAAGGACTAAGGATATTTTTCTGGTTTATGGTGGTTCTGATCTTAAACTAGAAGCATATTCTGATTCTAGTTTTCAATCAGACATTGATGATAGCAAATCCATTTCGGGATATGTTTTTATCCTAAATGGTGGAGCAGTGAGTTGGAAGAGTACTAAGCAGCTGACTGTAGCTGACTCAACCACAGAGGCAGAATACATAGCTGTCAGTGAAGCCGCCAAGGAAGCAGTCTGGATGAAGAAGTTCATCACAGAGTTGGGTGTTGTTCCTGAGATTGAAAACCCAGTGCCACTTTACTGTGACAACACTGGAGCTGTTGCTCAAGCTAAGGAACCAAGAGCTCATCATAAGTCCAAGCACATTCTGAGACGATTTCATCTCGTTCGAGAAATAGTCGAAAGACAAGATGTCTACATAAATAGAGTTGATACAAAGAACAACGTAGCAGACCCATTCACTAAGGCTCTACCACAGCGAGATTTTGATCGCCACCTCGAGGGTATGGGGTTAAGATTTAAATGCGATTGGCTTTAGTGCAAGTGGGAGACTGAAAGGGATATGCCCTACAAGCCAATCAATATTGTATCTCCCAAATCAATGTAATTGACAATATTCTAATAAAGGCATTATTTTTCGTCATACGCTGTGTTTTATTATGATGAACCCCATAGATTAGGGCTATGATTTTAGGGTTATGATGAGATCATACCAGTGAGACCTAAAGTCTTAAAACCTTAATCTAAAATATTCCTAGTCAAAGGAACCCTGAGTAGGGGATCAGGATTTTTCCGGTAAGACTAGCACATCCCATGTATACTGGAAAGGGTGACTGCTCTCACAGTCACTTGTGTATGACACTAATACTAGGATGTGGGTGCTCATTAGTGAATGAGTTCACTGATATGATCCAACTTGAGAACATCTAATGGAGTCTTAGCTACATGTCAATAGAAGGTTCTCATAGTGGGAGTGGTACAAGTAATCCTTTGACCTGAGACTGCCATAAGTACCTTATGTACATGAACCCATCCTTTGGTTCAATCCTAATCATGACATTGAGTCATGCACAGGATTGATACTGGGAATGGTGAATTGTATATGAAGGTAATGAGTAGGTCAACAAGGAATCGATCACTCTTAGTAAGAGGAGATTGCATCCAGCAAGTTATCAATCGGATGATGATTCAGGGAATCTTTGATCAAAGTAAAGATATTAGAGATGGTTTCTAATATCAAGATAATTGAATCATCAATATAAGATTGAGCTAGAAATAAATATAATATTGGATTTGACATATATCCATATCCATAATTATATTTTGGGTGCAGGCTGATCGAAAGATTTAATTGTATGGTAACTTTCTACTGAATGGTAGTTTTGGTATTTCACCAGAATTTTCATATCTTCCGAGTAGACATGACACGTTGCTAGACGTCAATCTTGTCTTGTGGGTTGATCAAATTTAAAGATCACTTATTAGGAAGAGTCCTAATTGATCAAGTCGGGTAAGCTCGTTTTGACCTAAATCGATTAGAAAGAGTTCTAATCAAGTTAGGTCAACTTGTACTCAGACCTACTGCCGGCTGGATATGGAACCCAATGGGTCACACACTTAAGAGGATTGATCAAGAGTTTAGTTTGTAATTAAATCATCTTTGCAGGATAACACTCTAGTAGGTGTTGCAAAGCCTAGCTTCTATTCGAATTGGATTTGAATTAGGGTTCCGAATTGGATCAATTTGGGTTCTAATTGGACCTAATTAGACCCTAATTAAATATATAGGACTTTGGGCTAACCCATGGCTAAGAATACATCTTAATTAACACCCAAGCCCATCCATATAGGCCACCCAAATTATTTGTGCGCGTGGATAAGAGGAAAGACTCCACGCGCGCATGGACTCTTCATGCGCGCGTGAAGTCTTCACCGCAATTTTTGCATTTTGGCCGGTTATTCTCTATTAGCTCATCTCCTAATGACCATTAGATGGTCATCTAACGGTTTAGGGGATTTTGAGAAAGATAAAAGGTGCTAACTCTTCCCGGTTGCGTGATATAACGTCTCTTCGGAGATCGAAACATCGCGACTTCCTTCTTAAAACTTCAAGACTTTTTTTTTAGGAAGAGCCATGAGTTTGAATCTGAAGGGCCGTGAGAAGGAAGGAGAGGGCGTGAGAAATGTGGAAAGCCGTGTGAAATAGTTTACGAAGAGTTGTGTTCTTTTGAAAAGACATCTTTTTGTTATCTATTTAAGGAACAGAGGCTTCGGGTGTTTTTCTGATGTATGACAGAGTTTTTTATTTTTCTTTCCTTTCCAGGAGACTGATTCCTCCTTAGCTTGTTTAGGACACAAGAGTTTCCCTTTTACAGAGTTCTCTTCTCTGTTGAAACTCAAGTCTAAAACAAGAGATAGGAAGAATCTCTCGAACGATAAAAGAAAAGAAGATATACTCTGTTTTTATTTCTTTTTACATTAAGACATTAGTGTCTTAAATCCTCCTCCTCCTTCAAGACAAGAGTGTATTCTTAGGACAAGGTCTTAAGTAAGGGAGAGGAAGAGAAAGAAAGGAGGTAAGAAGTCCCTGCCGTGGAGTTTTTCAGCCATAGTCCTCTTGAGTTCTAGGAGAAGAATTCAAGTGAAGGAACTTTTGAAGAAGCAAGTATCTTGATCAATTTTCTTGTGGATCACTATTGGAGGGTGGACATTTGGATGCCTGGTGAATTCAAAAGGGTCATTCAACATCAAGTTTTGATTCTACATCAAAATTGGATTTAGCGATAACAGGTTGGTGCCCTAATTCTAATAGTGTAGGTTTGCATGTTTCTCATATCTTTTAATCCTAAATAAGGAGATCCTGGCTAAGGGTTTTGGTGTAAATTTCATCATTTTGAAATTATCTTATCCACTGTGGTGCACTGGAACCTTTCAGGAGTAAGTAGCATCATCCTAGGCAGGCCATGGCTATTTGATCATGATGCGACCATTTTCGGTCGATCAAATTCATGTGCCTTCACTTTTAATGACAAGAAAATTGTCATTCACCCTACTCAGCCTAAGGACAACACTAAGAGAGGGTCGAGCAACCTGAAAGACAAGAGACTGGGATTGAACCTAATAAATGCAAAAGAATTAGAACAAGAAATCAATGGAGGTTCACCCATTTGGATGCTAACTGTTAAGGAAACCCAAAGTTGAAACCTTGTAGAACAACCTAAGGAAGTGATCAAATTGTTAGAGGAATTTAAAGATGTCTTTCCTAAAGACATACTTGATCACTTACCACCATTAAGGGATATTCAGCATTCTATAGATTTAGTCCCTGGAGCCACCCTACCCAACTTACCTCACTATAGGATGAACCCTACCGAATACTTAGAATTGCAACGACAAGTAGGGGACCTTCTTAGAAAAGGATTCATCAAAGAAAGTCTGAGCCCCTGTGTAGTACCTGCACTCCTAACCCCTAAGAAGGATGGCACGTGGAGAATGTGCGTCGATAGTCATGCCATAAACAAAATTACGGTGAAATATAGATTTCCCATCCCCCGTTTGGATGATATGTCGGACATGATGGCCGGCGCAAATATGTTTTCTAAGATTGACCTGAAGAGCGGCTATCACCAGGTTAGAATTAGACCAGGGGATGAATGGAAAACAGCATTCAAAACTAAGGACGGGTTATATGAATGGGTAGTAATGCCTTTTGGATTAACCAATGCACCGAGTACATTTATGAGGATGATGACCCAGGTCCTACGAGCTTTCATGGGAAAATTCATGGTGGTATATTTTGATGATATCTTGATATATAGTAGGACCAAAGAAAACCATGTGGACCACCTTAGACAAGTCTATACAGCCCTTAGGAAAGAAGAACTCTATGCTAATTTAAAGAAATGTGAATTCATGACCCAAAGAGTTACCTTTCTAGGTTTCATTGTCACCCCTGATGGAGTTTCAGCCGATCCTGAAAAGATAAGATCCATAGTTGAATGGCCCGTTCCCAAAACCATTCATGATGTTCGTAGCTTCCATGGATTGGCCAATTTCTATAGGAGATTTATTAGAGGATTTAGCTCCATTGTTGCCCTGATAACGGATTGTATTAGGAAGGGAAGTTTTGAATGGACAAAAGTAGCTGACAAAGCCTTCCTAAATATTAAGAAAAAGATGATACAAGCACCTGTCTTAAGACTGCCGAATTTTTCTAAAATTTTCGAGGTAGCTTGTGATGCCTCTGGAGTAGGTATTGGAGGGGTATTGAGTCAAGAGAATCATCCAGTGGCATTTTTTAGTGAAAAGTTAAATGAGACTTGGGCGAGATATTCAACGTATGACAAAGAGTTGTATGCAGTAGTCCAGGCTTTGAGATATTGGAGACACTATCTGATACCGCAAGAGTTTGTCCTCTTTTCTGATCACGAAGCCCTTAGATTTTTGAGCTCCTAGAAGAAACTGAATCCTAGGCACGCCAAGTGGGTAGAGTTCATCCAAGCCTACACTTTCGTCCTGAAACACCGTGCTGGAACTGAAAATAAGGTTGCTGATGCTTTGAGTCGTAGAGCCTTGTTTATAAATTCAATTAGCATTGAAGTCATGGGTTTTGAAAGAATTAAGGATGAATATGACACCTGTCCAGACTTTAGTAAAATTTTTCAGGCTTTAAAACAAGGACCATCCTCTGATCATAGTGAATACACCCTTTTAGATGGATACCTATTCAAAGAAAACAAACTATGTATTCCCAAAACATCTTTAAGGGACTTTCTAGTTTGGGAAACCCATGCCGGAGGCTTAGCTGGTCATTTTGGTAGAAACAAAACCATCCTAGCTGTAGAAGACCAGTTTTATTGGCCAAGACTGAAATGACAAGTTGCCCAAATAGTGGCCAGATGTCGAACTTGTGCTGTTGCCAAACAGCAGAAGCAAAACACTAGACTCTATACACCCTTACTTGTACCTGATTGTCCCTGGCAGGACCTGAGCATGGACTTCATGATAGGTTTACCTAAGACCCAAAGGAGACACGATTCAATTTTTGTTATGGTCGATAGGTTCTCAAAAATGGTCCATTTTATCCCATGTTCGCAAACATTCGATGCATCCATGGTAGCCAAACTTTTTCTAGCGAAGTGGTCAAGTTACATGGGCTACCTAAAACTATAGTGTCTGATCGAGATGATAGGTTCGCCAGCTACTTTTGGAAGACGTTATGGCATTTGCTAGGCACCAAACTAAAATTTTTCACTGCCTATCACCCACAGACTGATGGACAAACTGAGGTAGTCAATCGAAGCCTAGGGAATCTGTTAAGATGCTTAGTTGGTAAAATATGGATAATTGGGATCTTCTCCTCCCTCGTGCCGAATTTGCTTACAACAGCTCGGTCAATAGGTCTACGGGAAGAAGTCCTTTTGAGATAGTCCATGGTTACAAACCTAGGAAGCCTTTAGATCTTATTCCGCTACCCACACATGCACGAATTTCTAAGTCTGCCGAGTCATATGCACAGCAAATTAGAGAATTGCATAAAGAAATTAGAAAAAAAATTCAAATGAGTAACGAAGTATATAAGCATATGGCTAATTCATAGAAAAGAACAAAAGAATATAATGAAGGAGATTTTGTAATGATTAAACTAAGACCTGAAAGGTTCCCACCGGGAACTATGAAGAAACTACATGCCCGGGGAGCTGGACCTTTCAAAATAATTAAGAAAGTTGGACCTAATGCATACGTGTTAGAGTTGCCACCAGAATATGACATTAGTTCAACCTTTAATATTTCTGATCTGAAAGAGTATAAAGAACCGGCATTAATTCCTAGTGAGCCTTTTGAGCCTTGTCCTATTTTTGAGAGTGCAACCTTACCTGAATGTCCACCAGCAAAGCCACCAGACCGGAAAGATCGAGTTGAACAAATTTTGGATGATCAGGCAATTACCACTAGGAATAAAGGTTATCAACGTTACCTGGTTCGTTGGCAAGGACGACCCGAATCGGAGGACTCCTGGATCACCCGAGAGGATCTTCAACAGATTGACCCAGACCTATTAGAAAGATATCATGAGCAGGTTGATCCTTACTCGACAGGGTCGAGTTCCTTCCACCAGGGGAGAATTGGTGCGGACACCAAGCACAAGAAGAGATTTCAGCAAGCTTAGCTAGGTTCTTATTTGAGTCCTGTAATAATTTAGTTCTTATTTGAGTCCTATAATAATTTAATTTTGCATTTGTTTTCTTTTAAATTGAGTCATGAGTCAAGTCTCATTGAGTCCTGTTTAAATAAAATTTCATTGGGTCTTGTTTAAGTCAAGTTCGGGCCAGTCCAATTGCAAAATCATGAAGGGTTAGTGTCTAGTCAAAAGTCAAAGGGAGCATGGTCCATGGGTTCACCACCAAAGAAGCCACATCATCACATGAAAGCCACCTCCTTGCCACATCACAAGGAGGTTCAAATTCAAGGAAATTTGGCCAAAGAAGAGGGAATTTTGAATTGGCCAACCTCCCCACCCATCTCTCCTACATTCATGGAGACGACCCATCTTTCTAGGAGTTGCATTTTGAATTCAAAAACAAACAAGGCTGCAAAGAAATTCTTATAAGAGTCCTTGGTTTTTGTAAAAAGGGTAGATCATGATGAATGAAGAAAACAGCCTTTCTTTTCCAAAGAAGTTCTCTTGCTTGTGATGTTTGGTACCCTATGAGAGGGTAAGGTGTGAGGCCTTGAAGTTTTGATATCCTGTAATCTACAACTCTCCCTCTCCACTCCAAGATCTTTCATGAATTCGGCTTAGAGGAAATCTTCCAAGAGCTTGCCAAGGATTGCCTCATCAACAACTAGTGCAACAAGGGTTTCTACAACAAACCTTAAAGTCATCCTGCTAAGGAGCCATGGAAGATTTAAGACAAACCTCCACAACCTCTTCCCATCTTGTTTATTTATTTCTGTTATCCCAATCATAAATTCTCTTCCTAATCCTTCCATCTAATTTTGTTGCAGGATCCCCGGGTTTATTCTTGAGTTCCAAAGAAGGAGGTTGGATTTGCTAAGAACTAGAAAACCTACCTGGGATAATTTTCTTATCATCCAGATCCCCCCGTGAGTGTGTTATTCAAGAGAGTAGTTTAATGCCTGGAAGCCCTCTTATGAACTCTTTCATATCTGAAATTGGTAAGGTGAATTAGCTCTAATCTGAGTGGTTTCCTAACCACTAAGATCCTTCTCTCTTAATTATCTTGAATAGAACAAATTTCAGGGTTTTGTGTGACATTTCAGAATTTCCTTTATTTACATCTAGGTTCTTTGCTTTGAATGGCTAACTCTTATTGCTTTGTTTTCATTTGAGTTTTACTAATTTGATTAAGAGCATGTCATTCCCATTATTTTCCGCATCACAGTGGCCCAGAAGCCGAAGAGAAAATTGATAAAGGAACCAACGTCGGAGAGGCCACAGAAACAGCGGGCAAGGGAGCAGCCTGCCATCATCATTTCCGTTGAATCCAGAACCGGTGGCGTACCGTAGCCAGGCCATCGGCCCGTCGAGCAGGATGAACACCCGTCGCCATCCGTGCACTCGGCCACTTGGAAAGAAAAGGAGCAGCCACCGTCATACCATGAGGAGACGACCCCCGCTCCACTGCTCGCCGAATCGATGGAGGAGGTCCCTCCCGCAGACAAGGAGCCAAAGGTCATCAAGAAGAGGGCCGTTGGAAAGGAGGTCATCGATGTTAGTGACGATGCGCGCCAACTGGAGCGCACAATCGAAGATGCAAGGCAGGTCAGGACCTTGCTGGAGAGGGCCGTCGCCGGAACCGATTGGAATAAGAACCAGCGGACGGTCAACGAAGCTACGAGGAGCATCTTCCACCATGTAATGGGGGTAAGTCATCCGATTTTGAGCTCCTTACCCTCATCCATTCAGTACTAACTTTCTTTTATTATGGATAGGCCCTCCAAGATGCATTGTTACTAGACAATAGTTTGGGTGAACTGCTGGATCTAAAGGATCACTCAAGCCGGGAGATCGCGAGAGTGAAGGAGGCGAGAGACATCGTCGAAGTGGCACTGACGGCCGCTAGGTTGGAATTGTCCATCCTACGCGTGGCCGAAGAAGAGCGTTCTGCCTTACGGGCTGAGGCAGAGGCTCAGAAGATTCAGATCGAGGCCCTGTAGACTTAGCGGGATGAATTGAGCACCCAGCTGAGAAGCAAGAAGCGCAAGGTGAAGCTCCTTGCCCGCAAATTGGCCGAAGAGAGGTCTCGCTTGTCGGAGTCAGAGAAGTTGTCAAGGAAGCACCATGCCGATGCTGAGAAGCACAAGGCCGAAGCCGAGAAGTACAGGGGGCTATTGAAGTCATCCCAAGAGTTGATGAAGTCGGCTTCCGAAAGGGCCGTGGAGAGTACAAGGCCTCGGAGAAATTCAGAGCAGAGATGAACGAGGCCGGTTCCTACTCCTTCGACTTTGGCTACGAAGATTGTTTGGAGAAGGTCCAACGGGGCTTCCTAGAACTTGACCTCTCCTTTCTGCAACTACCTAAGCCAGTAGAGGACACTGAAGAAGAAGGCTCATCCGAGCAAGGGGATGAGACACCTGCCGAAGCCGAGGCAAAGGGGGTTGAGCCGAAGATCGTGACTGAAGCCGAAGCAATTGCTGACATCCAAACTGGCATCCTAGTCGTGCAAGAGGCAACCGAAGCAGAAGTCAAAGTCCCGGGGGCTTCGAAAGCTGATGTAACTTCGGTAGGTCAGACCTGAGTTGTCTGTAAAGGTCTGACCTCCTTTTGTAAATACTTGAGTAATGAAATTATATTTTGTCTATGATAGTATGTATTCGTTTGGTTTGACCGAATCCCTTTCTCTCTGAAAATGCTTCAAGTATTTCCTTTTGGCAAGTTAGGAACTCAGGTAGCCGAGTGACGCCCCATAGTAGCTAGGCACAAAATCGATAGCTTAAGGACGTCAGCATGAGTCCGTATTCTATCAAGTCCAGATCGAGTTTCCCGAAGTCGAAGTAAATGATTCAAACGAACCGGAACAAAGGGAAACTAATTCCGCACACAATTTGTCAGCCTGTTTGGCTCGAAGAATGATCGAGGCATGCCAGAGCGGGCAGCTTAGGCTGGATTGATACCCAGGATTTTTCCTTTCAAGTATGGGCCTGTCGGAACATCCGAGCAAGGAGAAGTCGAGGAAGCTGAGGGACCATTGCTCAGGCTGGACTCATTTACTTAGAAAATTTCTTCCCTGGTATCGGTCCATCGACTCATCCGACCTAGGAGCCTTTGCTGACCGAAGTCGGACTTTTGGAAGTGGGCTGCCCTAGAGCCTTTGCCGACCAGAGTCAGACTTTCAGAATTGGGCTGTCCTAGAGCCTTTGCCGACCAAAGTTGGACTTTCGAAATTGGGATGCCCTGGAGCCTTTGCCAACTGGAGTCGGACTTTTTGGAGTTGGGCTGCCCTAGAGCCTTTACCGACCAGAGTCGGACTTTTGGAATTGGGCTACCCTAGAGCCTTTACGACTGGAATCGGACTTTTCGAAGTTGGGCTGCCCTAAACCTTTACCGACCGGAGTCAGACTTTCAGAATTGGGCTGCCCTAGAGCCTTTGCCGACCGGAGTCGGACTTTCGAAATTGGGCTACCCTAGAGCCTTTGCCGACCGGAGTCGGACTTTCGGAAGTGGGCTGCCCTAGAGCTTTTGTCGACTGGAGTCGGACTTTCGAAATTGGGCTGCCCTAGAGCCTTTACCGACTAGAGTCGGACTTTTTAGAGTTGGGCTGCCCTAGAGCCTTTGCCGACCAAAGTCGGACTTTTGAAATTGGTTCATAGAAAGTTGACTTTATTGATAATATCTATGAAGGTTATCTACATTCCACGGGTTTGCTATTTGCCATCTGTCTAAACACTCGATTCGGTAGGTTCCTGCCGGGATCACTTCAACGACTCGATAGGGTCCTTCCTAATTTGGAGAGACTTTTCCTTATTTGGTTGTCTGGAAACCTCTACCCTTCGCAAGACTAGATCTCTGACTCGAAAAGTTCGTGCCTTGACCCGCGAGTTGTAATATCTTTCCATCTTCTGACGGTAGGTCGCCATCTTCGAGCTCGTTCATAGTCTAGTTTCTTCAAGTAGGTCCAGGTCAGCCCTTCGCTGCTCGGAGTTAGCTGGTTCGGCATAATGGTCAATCCTTAGAGATTGGAGAGAGACCTCAACATGGATAACGGCTTCACTTCCGTAAGTCAGATTGAAAGGTGTCTCCCCTGTTGCCGACTGAGCGGTTGTCCGGTATGCCCAAAGCACAGAATAAAGTTCTTCGACCCATAGTCCTTTGGCATCATTCAACCTTGTCTTCATCCCATGTAGGATTGTCCGATTAGTAACTTCGGCTTCTCCATTAGACTGGGGATGGCTGATTGAGATGAGCCGATGAGATATATGGTACTGTCCACAGAAGTCCCGGAATTTTGGGTTATCGAACTGCCTTCCATTATCAGTGATGATCATTTGCAGGATGCTGAATCGATAAATAATGCAGTTCCGGACAAAGATTTCTACCTTGGCTTTCGTGATTTGCGCCAACGGTTCGGCCTCCACCCATTTGGTGAAGTAATCGATCGTCACAATGAGAAACTTTCGCTGACCAGATGCCGGAGGAAAAGGTCCAAGGATATCCATCCCCCACTGAGCGAAATGCCATGGCGTGGTGATCGGAGTCAGCTGGCTGGCGGGCCTCCTTTAGATATTGGCATACCTTTGACATGCATCACACCTTCGGACGAAGTCCGAAGCATCTTTCTGGATTGTAGGCCAATAGTATCCTTGTCGGATGATTTTATAGGCTAAGGACCGTCCCCCAAGGTGATCGCCGTAGATGCCCTCATGAACTTTCTTGAGGGCATAGTCAGCATCGGTCAGCCCCAGGCACTTCAAAAGAGGCTGAGAGAATTATCACTTGTAGAGGACGCCGTCAAGGATGACGTACTTGGATGCTGACCAGCATATGTGCTTGGCTTCGGTTGGATCGTCAGGGAGAGCTCCTTGATTAAGAAAAGTGAGGATCGGATCCATCCAAGAAGTCTCCTGATCAACTTGTTGGATCTTATTCGGCTCTTCGTGAATCTAGGGCACTGCAAGTGCTCCACAAAGGTTCAGTCGGAGGTATTGGTGCCTGCTGTAGCCAATCATGATAGAGCATCCGCTCGAGAGTTCTGCAGACGAGGTATGTGGAGGATTTCGAAGAACTTGAGCCGAGAGATGAGATTATGTACCTTATTCAAGTGCTTGGCTAGGGTCAAGTCCCTTGTTTCAAACTCACCCTTCACCTAGTTGACCACCAGCTGGGAGTCGAGAAGACTCTTATTCGGCTGATACCTAGTTCATTGGTGATTCGCAGTCCTGTGAGTAGGGCTTCGTACTTCGCCTGATTGTTCGACACCTGAAAGGAAAAGTGAAGAGCATACTCCAAGCTTTCTCCATTGAGGTTGGCTAAGATCAAGCCGGCCCCACAACTTGCAAGGTTGGATGATTCGTCTACATGCAGCGTCTAAGCAGGTTCGGCCTCGGCGATGGTGTCAGCCTTAGATACTTCGGCTATTATAAAGGATGAACACTATTTTCAAGTACATTCGGCGATGAAATCAGCTATTACCTGAGCTTTCAAAGTTGATCGGGACTGGAAGGAGATGTCGAACTTGCCAAGTTTGATGGCCCATTTAGCAAGCCGACCAGAGGTGTCCGGGCTTCGTAGCATTACTTTGAGCGGTTGGTCGGTGAGCACTACAATTGGATGAGCTTGGAAGTAGGGTTGAAGCCTTTTGGCCGCTACGACCAAAGAATATACCAGCTTCTACAACTTCGGATACCTTATTTCGGTGTCATGGAGGACTTTACTGATATAGTAAACTGGTTTCTGGTGGCCATCTTCTCCCACTCTGATGAGTACAGAGCTAACTGCTTCGTCCGATACCGACAGGTACATATATAATGGCTCCCCCTCCATTGGTTTGGCCAGCAATGGAAGTTCCCTCAGATATTATTTTAATGCTTCAAAGGCTGACTGACATTCTTCGATCCAGGTGAAACGATCCGACTAGCGCAGGGTCTTGAAGAAAGAGAGGGACTTCTCAGCCGAATGGGATATGAAACGACTGAGTGAGGTGATTCGGCCGGTAAATTCTTGCACCTGCTTCTTGTTGGTCGGATGTCCTATCTCGAGGATGGCTCTGATCTTGTCGGGATTGACTTCAATCCCCTTTTGAGTGACCAGGAAGCCGAGGAACTTGCCTGAGGTTACGTTGAACACACTTCGCAAGATTGAGCTTCATTTGATGGCGTCTCAAGGCATCAAAGGTCTCTTGCAAATCTTTGATGTGGTCGGCCCTTTGGAGGCTCTTCACTATCATATCATCCACATAAGCCTCCATATTTCTGCCTAACTGTCCTTCGAAAACACGGTTGATCAATCTTTGAAAGGTGGCATCGGCATTTTTCAAGCCGAAGGGCATCATCCTGTAACAGTAAAAGCCTTTGTCGGTGACGAGGCAGTCTTGTCCTCGTCCTCCAGATGCATCCTAACCTGGTTATACCCAGAAAAGGCATCCATAAAACTCAGAAGCTGATGGCCGGTCGTGGCATCCACCAGCTGATCAATCTTCGGCACAGGGAAGCTATCTTTCGGACAAGCCTTGTTGAGGTCGGTATAATCTACATAGATCCTCCACTTCCCTTTGGCCTTTTTCATCATGATGACATTCGCCAGCCACTCAGGGCAGTGAACTTCTCTAATAAAATCGGCATCCGAAAGCTTTTTTACTTCTTCATCAATAGCCCTCTGCCTTTCGATAGTGAAACTCCTCTTTTTCTGTCGGACAAGCATATAGCTCGGATCCACCCTCAACTGGTGGGTGATGACGTCCGACGGGATTCCCGGCATGTCCGAGGCTGACCAGGCAAAGACGTCGGCATTGCTTCTAAGAAAGCCGATTAGCTCTGACTTGATGTCTTCGCCGAGGGAGCTTCCAATTTGGAGGACTTTGGTGGGGTCATCCTCACAAAGAGGAACAAACAGGATTTTCTCGTCCGGTCGACCACGGCCATCGGCTTCAGCCCTTGGATCGAGCTGCTCCAGCGTAGGACAGCCTTCCGACTGTTGGTTAAGGATAGTCAAACATTGTCTGGTCATCCGTCGGTCTCCCCTTATTACTCCGACCCCGCTCCTGGTTGGAAACTTCGCCACCATATGGTAAGTAGACATGATGGCTCGGAACTTATTGAGAGCCGGTCAGCCTAAAATAGCATTGTATGCCGAGGTTGTCCGGAGGACCATAAAGTTGATGAGGAGAGTTTTCTGGAAAGGCTTCGTCTCGATCGTTATGGATAAGGTGATTTCTCCTTCAACTCCGACGGAGTTTCCTCCGAAGCCCGTCAGCGATATGAGGTACTCATGCAGCCTCGACCGGGCCAAGTTCATTCTCAGGAAAGCATCATATAACAATACCTCTGTGGAGCTTCCATTATCTATAAATATTCTCTTTACATCATAGTTGGCAATAATCGCTGAAACAACTACAGGTTCATTTTCAAAAACATGGGACTCTAGAAGGTCCTCGTCGGAGAAGGTGATGGCGTTGGAGCCCCTTAATCTCTTGACGATGTCCAGACCATCCTCGTAGCCCCAATTGGTCCTCTGATGTGACATGTTGACGCCCCCATTAGTCGGCCTTTGGTGGGGAAGCTCCGCCTCCTCTGGAGGGTTTCTGGCGATGGAGGCTTCAGCCCGATCCTGACGGGGTCGGATGTACTTTCTCAAGTACCCCCTTCGGATGAGATCTTTGATGGTGTCCTTCAGCTGCAGGCACTCCTAGTATTGTGCCCATGGTCCCAGTGGAACTTGAAATATTTGTTCTTGTCCGTGGAAGTATGTGGGACCCTCATTGGGCGAGGCCTTTGGAGGAAGGCCTCATTTTTGATCTCCAGGAGGATCTTCTCCCTCGAGAGGGAGAGGGGCGCGTAGCTTTCGAACCTCCTGGGGTAGTCCTTTGGCTTCATACTATGGCATCGGGCGGACCTATTGTTGTTGGGGGTTCGGACCTCAGGAGCCTTGTCGCTCCGCTTCTTGGCATTCGGCCTCCCCTCCTCCTGTCATCAGCTTGCCGCCTACTCCTCGATGATGGCATACCTCTGCGCCCAGGTCAGCAGCTCAGGGTAGCTCATCGAAAATCGCTTGTCCAGGGAGAAAGTAAGCCTGGACGATCATAGCCCTCTTTTGAAGGCCGACATAGCCACCGCCTCATTCAGGTATGGGACCTCCATGGCCGCTGAGTTGAAACGGGCCATGTAGTCCCGGAGCGTCTCTCCCTCTCTTTGCGACACGAGAAAAAGGCAGTCGGTATTTCTTGGAGTCCGACTGCAGGTCCTGAAATGAGAAAGAAAAAGATTTTCAAGTTGGGGGAAGGAGTGGATCGTACTTGGTCGGATGGCGGAAAACCACATCCAGGTGGCCTTCTTTAGGGTTGCTGGAAAGGCAATGCAATGGAGAGCATCGGAAGCACCTTGTACCATCATGTGGGCATTATAGGTGCCCAGATGGTCCAGCGGGTCGATGGTGCCGTCGTAGGGCTCCACCTGAGGAACTTTGAAGTGGCGGGGGACCGGCTCCACCAAAATCTCTTCGGAGAAGGGTGGGCGGGAATCGTATACCTGCCCTCCTTCGGCTTTCTGCCGAACAACAATTTCATCTATGCACTCCTCAATGCACAGAATTTTATTGGCGTAGCCTCTCGAGGGTTCGGCTGGAGGCCGACCACCGATCGGGATGGATTCGGTGTAGGAAGGCGAGGCCGATCTCGCCCTCTTGCTATCGGCTTGTGCCCCATGGGACCTCCTGGGCTCCACCACGGGATAAGAACAATGTTGGACTTCTAGCTGTCGGCTCCCACCGGCAGCTGGTTGATGATCGGTGCAAGATACGGCGGGTGGCTATTGCTGGTTGTCGGCCATCTCCTGGAAATGCTGGACTGCTGCCGTGAGTATTTCAATTTGGCTTACCAACATCTGGAACCGTTGCAATCCCAGGGTGATGGTGGGCTCCGCAGCAGTGGCAAGGACAGCGGTAGCGGTGGTGGCGCTTTCCCTCGGGGGTTCTTTGGACCTGGATGGGGAAAAATCCCTAGTAGAGGGGTTCGACGCTCTTCCCTTGGCCATCGCCCCGCAGATAAACAGATTCCTCCTTTTAGTGAAAGGGGACAGCCCCTCCTTCTAGCGCCAATATGTTGTTGTATCTTCTCCTGGGCTGGGTCGGTCGGCAATGCTGGAACGCACCTCGTCCGGTCGACCTGCAACAAAGTCCCCAAAGCGCCGGCCGTGTTCCGGCGGGGGACACTCCGATGCTTAAGTCAGCCGAAGAGTGAGAGCAACTGAATGGAGGAATAAAAATGGGTAGCATTTGGAGAGGGAAGAGTGAACTTAATTTTGAGCAGAGTCCCCTGGATACCTTATATAGGCGCGGAATAGTCCAAAAGTTGTTATGGGGCAGGCCAAGAAATATCGATTTGCCCCTACTAAGATCTGGAGAGTGGCTACGTGGCGTGGGCAAAGTTGTGGGAGTAGTGGAACGGTGCTGCTGCGGTGGCAGAATTCTGTTGTAACAAAAGGGCTTTCTAGAATACTCTAGGGTCCCGAAGCGAACCAGTCGGACCCCAGCAAGAGTGGCCGTCGGACCCCTGCCCCAGTGGGTCGGTTGTTGAAGGAGATAGATGAGCCTGTCCCCATAAGGGGTGGCCATCGGATCTCTGTACTAGTGGATCGGCTGCCGAAGGAGATAGATGAGCCGGACTCCAGAAGGAGTGGCCATCGGGCCTCTGCCCCAGTGGGTCGGCTGCCGAAGGAGATAGATGAGCCGGACCCCAGAAGGAGTGGCCATCGGACCTCTATCCCAGTGGGTCGGCTGCCGAAGGAGATAGATGAGCCAAATCCTAGAAGGAGTGGGCGTCGGACCTCTGCCCCAGTAGTTCGGCTTTGCACGTCCGTCGGCATTCTCAGAAGGGCCGGTCCTCTCGGACCGCCAAAAGAGACCGGTGCAATTCAGTGGTGAGCCAGATATGTACAACATTTCCTATCTCTCTCTCTTATTGTGTGCGCAGACATGTTCCAATTGGATCTATTTTAGAGCTTCAAGTTTCCAATGTATTGGCCTTGGTAGTGCCCTGCATAAGAAGACAACTGCTCTAAGTGGGAGGACGGAGAGAGGGGGATTTCATAAAGGTGGAAGCTCCATTTGGGAGGCGAGGTATCATGTTTGTTAATGTCTCCTTCTTTCTCCAACACTTGCGTTCTTAACTCCTATTTTTTGTGGTCTAGGATTTGTGGATGGAGAGGGGGGAGAGGAAGAGTGGGGAGGATTGGAGGCCGGGGGATCGTCGATGGGGTTTGTACAGTTGTTTGAGGAAGAAGGGTTGGGAGAGAGAAGAGGTTCAAGTTTAGGATTTGAGGATAGGTTGTCTATAGGGATTATGGTAATGATAGATCCAATCATTATCTTATTGCCTCTATATATCATCTGATGGGTAGGTACTTCTGACAAACAACATCCATATTAGCTAACAAGCATCACAAACAAGCGCTGAAACTAATTTAAAGGATGGTAGGCAATATTGTAACAATCTCGAAAATGCATGATTGACATTACAATAATTGAACATACGGAGGCATATTTGCAAATTCATACGAAATGTAGAGATTTATCTTTTGTAGCCTTGATAAAATAGTTGGTATTTTGTATACCTTTCAGCTCATTAACTATTACACCTAGAATGTAATATGGTTCGACCTGAACAGAGCTCAATTTGGGTTGAACAAAATCCAGTCTCAACTAAGCCCAAACCACAATTGAAACACAAATTATAACTGATTTGCATTTTGGATGTGACCAGGGTAATCCAAATGGGTCTCAAAAACTAAAGCAAGTTTGATGTGCCAATAAGACATGCAATCTCTTGTAACAAATCATCCAATTATAATCTTAAAATCCTTTATTTTGAAATACAAATTTTATTTAAAGTATTTTTGGAATCAATAGGTATTGTAAAAGCATAACTACAAGTCTGGAAGGTTGAGTTTGAATTCTCACCGCATTGTGCTTCCTAATAAGATTGGTGCTTCCTGATAAGTCCGGAACCATGCTCCTGATACCTCCTTAAGCATGGCTCTCGCATGAGGCCCATTGCTTTGGCCTGCGAGGTCACCTACCCATCTACGATGGTTAAGGCCACAAATGGTAAAGTTGACTCATGACTTAATCCAACCCATTCTACTTTGAAGGATTTATTGGACTAAGTTTGGTTCCAAAACTATACTCGTTCCATTTTCTGTCCGGTTTGGATTATTCAATTTTGACATAATTTGATCTAATCCAACCCATTTGATTTCTGGATCAATTTTGAATCTTCTAGCTCTATAACCTAACCCAGCTCGATCCCAGTATACTATTAGAATCCAACTCCATTTGCACTTCTAACTTGTGATTTAGGACTTATATGAACAATATTCTAATAATAGTAGTTATTTTATATTCTAATTTATTTTGAAAGTAATATTATTAAAATGTAGTTCCTATTTTATATGGTTAATAGTAGTTAACTATGTAATAATTAAAATGTAGTCAAATATGTTTGACCAGATCTGATTCAAATCCTTATTTTTTTGAGTTGAAACCAAATTATACATGACCTAATCCAACTCAAATAATCCATTTGATTAAAAATTTTGATTATGGACTTAACTTAACTCAACCCAATCTTCTATTGAATTGGATCTAAATCCAATATTAAGATCTGATTAAAAAACCAAATCAGATAAGTGTCATTCATAACCCGATCCGATCTGATCCATTTGCACCCCTAATAATGGTAGAGATCATAAATGGTTGATGCTGAACAAGTTGGTTAGGCTGGAGATGTGAACACCAATTCAACAAAATGGTAGGACTACCTTCTGTAATAGCTTGTATGATTGGCTTGGTTTCGAAACCCAAAAATGGAATGGAGTGTTAGCTTCCATACCCAAAAGGTTGCTAAAAGGCACGATGGTTATAGCATTCTTATTTCCTTTGCTTGACTTAGAGGTAGGTTTTTTCAAAAGGCAGGTTGACAGCAAAACAATTACTCAATAATATCCGGATGAAGTGCTACATGCTTTGATGTTTCTAATCAGCTGTCAAAACCTAAATGCTCTTCCTGGCTTCTGCCCATTGGTTCCTCTGACACCAGTGGGATTGGGCAGATTTCCCATTCCACATTACCATATGCGACTTGCAAATTTGTAGTAGCATACCAATCGTCTGTAAATATATATCTTGAATGACATCCCTATCTATTGGTGTGGAGTCCCTGGATCGGCCAGTCAAAGCCGTTGCATCGTAGGACCGCTTCCTGGTTCACCTGCAAAACAGGTCCCTTGCCAGAGTTGTTCCGGTGGAGGACACTCCGATGTCTAAGTCAGTGGCGGATCCCAGCCATAGAATGGGGAAGATGTCGAGAGTGGAAGAGAAAAAGAGTTCTTGGAGATTGAAAATGTGTATGTGCGAGATTATTCATGCGTACCTCTCGAGCCATCCTTCTTATCCATATTTAAAAGATGGCCTCCGGTCTATGGCCCGCTCTTTTCCCAGAGATCATGGGAAGCCATTCACTCCCATGATTGGCGATCGTGGATTGTCAATGAGCAGTTCCAGCCAGATCGGAGGCGTGGCTGCAGAAATTGTGCGCCATAATCATTGCGTGATGAGTGTCGATTGTATCCGTTGGTTACAGTTTCTTTTTTGGAACAGATTGCGGTTCAAGCTTCGGGTTTCCCCTTGCATGGGCTGAAGGCTTGATATTCTCCCGAGGCCGGAGATCATGTCTACGGCGGGGACCGAAGTTCGTGTCTTCAAAAGTTGATGAGTAGTTCAGACTTCGGCCGGGGCCGAAGGTGCTACCCGAAGGACTGGCCTTCGGATGTTGTAGTTCGGTGTGAAGCCTTGAGTTGCTTACAGTTGGCCTTCACTTAGTCCGAAGTCCGTAGTCCGGAGAACCGGGGCTTCGATAAGTCGAACCGGAGCCTGGTTCGTAGCTGAACCAGGATATCCCAACAGTTGCCCCCCTACTCTCAGTTGTCGAAGCGAAGAGCTGCCTCGAGAAGTGAGAGTATTATAGCCTTGTCGCTTTCTTCCTGAGAGACAGCGCAGTAAATGATTACGGGACCTTTATTGGGCTGCCCATCATGATCTGAGAATCAGATGGTGGATAGGTGCCATTCCCTGATTGGGAAACAGTAGGTGGCCCTAAGACTATCTCTTCTCGTCCCGTTGCAAAGTGGTTAAGGCAATCTTTTGGTTGGGATTTGGATAGTTGTGGTGGCTGTTCTCCGTCCGTTGGATGAAGGATAGATCTTATCCTGGCGGTCAGTCATAAGTGGGTTACCTTCCAGGATAATCTTGAGTCAAATTAACCCTCTGTGGGGGTCCAAAGACCCTTTTATTTTGGGGAAGGGTGACGGTCTGGGCAAGGAAGCTTCTTCAACCTCGTCTCATTCTCCGCCAAAACCACTCTGGAGTACTAATCTATTCTTCAGGTAGAATCCTCTTTCCGTCCCTCTGCTTCATTTCTTTGTCATGGAAGAGACCGTAGAGAGTCAGGGGAAGCAGGTTGGGCCCTCGGGGGCCGGAGATACAGTAGGTCCGGAGTCGGTCCCCAGCTCGGTTTCTTAAAGCAAGACAACCTTTCTTTGGAAACGCTACCACATTCCTGATAAATTTTCCTTTGTCCTCCCTGTGCCCGAGGAGCGGGCGAACGAAGCTCCCCCTGGGTGCCTAGCTGTATACGAAGATCACCTGAAGGCTGGTCTTCGGTTTCCCCTGCACCCCTTCTTTGTTAAGATTTTTCGCTTGTACCAAGTGATGCCAGCGCAGTTAACCCCAAACAGCATCAGGAACATCTGCGAGTTCCTGGTCATGTGCAGCATTGCCAACGTAGCACCTAAGACCAACTTGTTCTCGGTCCTTTTCGTCCTCAAGAGGGAATTCCACAGCAACGGATGGTGGGTGATCGGTCCCAGATCAGGATGCAGGGTGATTAAGGATATGCCCAGCGCCATCTACGGGTGGAAACCTGTCTTTATATTTGTGTTGTCCTTCGACCCATGGGGCTTCGACACTGAGTGGAAGAAGCCTCGCCTGACTGCCAATGACGGAAAGAAAGTCTTGGCGGCCGATCAGTTGGATTATGATCTTCTGACCAACTCGAAAGTTGCTCCTATCTGGGAGTTGTTGGAGGAGAGGAACCTCCATCGAGCGGGAATCAGTAAATTCCCCTCACTAGGTATAGCAGTGGAAATTTCTGCTTTTCTTCTTTAAGTTTCATTGTAGTTCATTTAACTAAGGTGATCCCCTTGCCTGCAGGTGGTGGGATGAAGCGCAATTTGAGCTAGCTTCGCTAGACCTCAGAGAGGAGGGTGGCACAGGCAGGCCCCTTCCACCAGGTCTGCAGCTCGGAAGAAAGCTCAGAGAGATGATCCCGAAGGGGACCAAAGCACTTCATCTTCCCGAGGCATCTCGGGAGAAAATGCAGCGGCCGCAGAAGAGGTTCCAGCGAGGCCCTGCCCAGTCGAGACTCCAGCGGTGGTTGCCTCCCCAGTCGACACAACGGGGGGCCCGCCTCAAGGAGTGGATGTGCCACCGATTTGCCCCTCTGCTGCCAATAGGGGCAAGGCACGGCAAGTCGAAGGAGAGTCCGTCTATGGAGCTTCTTTAGCCGGAGGTCGCTCGACGAACCCTTCGGAGCTCCCGCCTGTGGGAGAGCTGCTGGTTCCGAAGGAAGCCAGACAGGCGTTGAAGGGTACGATACAGCCCCGCAACTTGGCAATTCTCCGAAATCGGAGCTTTCTCAAGTGTCTGATTCCGGCTTCGCCGCCCTGCAACAGGTATGACTATCACCGCCTCCTTTGCCTTAAGAGGTATTTGACCCTCGATTCTTCTTTTTTGATGTAATTGGTCTATGACTTCACCTTCATGGAGGAAGGCTTGGAGAACGTGGACAGCCTCATCTATGACCTCAAGGAGGAGCTTCAGACTGCTAGGGCTGCCAGGGAAGTAGCCGAGGAGCTGAAGCAATCCATGGAGGATCGTCTTGTCCGGGTGACTGATGAAGTTCGTGACCTGAAGGGCGAACTGAAGAGCGCCCACTCGAGGATAGCGGGACAAGAGGCAGGGTGGAACAGGAGCAGGAGGCAAGTTGAGTCCCTGGAGCAGACTGACAGGGAGAACCAGGAGAGGATGGAGAGCCTGTCCAAGGTGGCGGAGAAGGCTTCTAGGAGGGCCGAAGAGGCGATCCTAGAAGTCGAAGCTGCCAAGAGGGAGGCCGAAGCCGCCAAGAAGGAGTCCGAAGCTTTGAGAAAGCAAATAGACAATGTCGTGGCTGACTTCAAGATAACTTCGCAATTTCAGACAGAGATTGATGAAGCATCATTGTATGCCTACCAGTACGACTTCAATGATAGGCTTTCCAAGGTAAAGGAGACCTTCCCTCACCTCGACCTTTCGAAGATCCCCTCCTACAACATAATTGGAGAGGAAGGAGAAGAAGCGGAGGAGGCCGAAGCCGCAGGGGAGGTCGAGGAGTCACCATGTCCGGCGGAGGAGGCTGCTACCCCAGTCGAAAACCCGGAGGTGATCCCAGCTTTGATCTCGGCCCAGGAGGCGACTTAGGCTGGAGGAGTCCAGGCTGAAGGTTCTCCCATCCCGGTCCAGATTGATGAGACCCTCTCCGATCAAGTTGATAGGTTGCTCCAGTCTTGTGGTGTGGAGCCCTCTCCTGTTGATGTTGAGTGACCTGGATCACTCCGAATGTATTTTCTTCCTTTTTTACTTGTATTGCCAATAAACTTTGTATTGCAATTTTTCCAGATTTTGGAATGAATTCTCCTTTCTTTGCATATGCATCATTGTGCCTCATGTGTAGCCTGAAATGGTTCCATCATTTCTTCTTTGGCCTAGTCAAACGATAGCCTTCAAAGGCCGTCCAATTGATAAGAGTCGGTTTTACCGTTCTCTTTTCTGCTTAGTTAAATAGTCGTGGCCGAAGGCCGTTCAGTCGGTAAGGACGAACCTTTGAACGGACCAGAACTCCGTTGCGTTGCCTTCCTTCGGATGATTAGCTTGTCCGTTGGGGCGGACAAGAGTCATCTCCCTGCCAATCAATAATTAGGGAGATTTGATTAGGATCACCGTTGTCCACGTGGCACGTCGAAATTTGTACAGTCATGATCTCTTGCACCTTATGAGCCACCGTGCCTCTTTTTCCCAAAAAGAGATCATTAATGATGCCGTCGCATGATGCAGATTTCTCCGGATTCGAAGCGATGGCGGTTGCGGTCCTGGGTATGGCTTCCGAGAGACTTTCTGGTCCTCGAAGCATCACCCAGACACGTGGCACCTTCTCATATGGCCGGGAAGGACGTGGGACGCGCCTCCCCGCAGTCGATCATGGGCACAGGGTTTTTTATAAATAGGACCCTGCCCCCTGCTGTCGAAGGCCATCATTTCTGTTGGTGTCTTCCTTCCATTAGCCATGACGTTCAGCACTTCCGAGCTCTGTCGTGCAGTGAAGATGAGGGCTATTGACCCCAAGAGGAAGCGAAGTCTGGAGCCATCTGGGCCCGTAGGTGAAGAGGAGGAGCCTCTGGTGGACAGTCTCGAGAAGAAGGTCCGCCTTCTGGAGGCACAGTTGAGGGAGGCCCGGGCCCAAGTCACGGCGATGGAGGAGGCGAAGAAGGAGGTGGCGGAGGCCGTCGCAAACTTCAGAACTTCTGCCTCATTCAAGGATGAGCTCGCCGGGATGGTCCTGGACTTCTTCCACCAGGGGTTTCGGGAGTGCCGGAGGAAAGCCTCCAAGTTTTATGACTTGGAGGGCTTGGATAATATCAAACCCTCCGTTCCCTTCCCCGGCCACGAATTCGATTCTGACTCCGATGAAGGGTCGGACTCGAGTTCGGACGGGAACCCCGGGGGCCCTTCGTCGTCCCATCTGGTCTCTCCCCGATGGTACGAGAAAAACCCGTCGGGGAGTTAATTCAAATTTCCCAACTCTGCTGTTGTTGTTGTTGCTGCTTTTTTTTTTTTTTGTATCTCTCTTTTGGAGAGTTTTTCTTTTCTTTTTCTTACTCTCTTTATAGGAGAGTTTCTTTCTTTTTCCTCTTTTCTTTCTTTTCTTTTCTTTTTGTAAGAAAAATTGAAAGAAATAGAAAATCTTTTCTTTTACCTCTTCCCGTGTATTTGCTGCGATGTGTTGCATCACGATTTATCCATAATGTAGACTCCATAAATCACTTGCGGTTTGTAGGGAAGAAGTAGGGTTCGTTGAACCATTCTGAGAGTGTTTGTTGTTGACGAAGAGGACAACAATGGTCCTTCTAGGCACGTGTTCGGATTTTTCATAGGGTATGGTGTTTACACCATCCCTGTGCACTTTCTGTCATGATTAAGGTAGGCTGTTCAAGCCCGCCTCCGCGTGTGTTCGAATTCACCGTAGGGTAGGTTATGAAAACCATCCCTGCACCTTTGATCTTTTTAGTGGCCTGGTTAGGCCATCCATTGCGCTCGTCAGGCATACCGATAAAGTGAGTAGATCAGACTCTCCTTTGCGCAGTTAACCGATTTTTCAGATCAGGTCATTTGGGCTGTTGTCGTTCAGTCGATGTAACTAGCCATTCTGAGTTGAGTAGGGTTGAGGAGATTTGCACAAGAGTTTTTTGGAACTTTTTCATTGATAGTATTTGCGAAGGTTCTATACATTCCATGGCCGGGATAGGGTCTTCCCCTCCAGGGTCTTGAGTCGATATGTCCCTGGTCGAATGACTTCTTCGACTTGATATGGGCCTTTCCAGTTAGGGAAGAGTTTACCCTATTCCGTTGGCCTGGACACCTCTGCTCTTCACAATACCATGTCTCCCGTGCGGAAAGTTTGCTCCTTCATCCTTGCATTGTAGTACTTTGCAACCTTTTGCTGGTATGCCACCATTCTTATCTAGGCCTGTAGCCTGATGCTTGATAGCAGATCTAGATCGATCCTTCTGCGATCGGAATTCTCAGGCTCTTCATAGTTGTCGATTCTTAGGGACTGTAGGGAGACTTTGATAGGTAGCACGGCTTCGGTACCGTAGGCTAGGTTGAACGGAGATTCGCTAGTGGCTGTTCTTGGGGTAGTTCGGTACATCCAAAGAAAAGAGGTCAGTTCTTCGGCCCAAAGCCCTTTGACGGCGTTCAACCTTGTCTTTAGACCATGGAGAATGGTCCGGTTGGTGACTTCGGCTTCTCCGTTGGATTGTGGATGTGCAACGGATGTTAGCCGATGCTGGATATGGTACCGAGCACAGAAGTCCTTGAACTTTGGATTGTCGAATTGTCTCCCGTTGTCCGTGATGATGACGTGTGGGATACCGAACCTGAAGATGATGGAATTTTTCACAAAACTTTCCACCTTGCCCTCTGTGATTTGGGCCAATGGTTCGGCTTCCACCCATTTTGTAAAATAGTCGATGGCCACTAGGAGAAACTTTCTTTGCCCTGATGCTAGTGGGAACGGGCCAAGAATGTCCATCCCCCACTGGGCAAAGGGTCATGGGGCTGCCAACTGAGTCAGGTGACTCGCAGGTTATCTCTGTACATTGGCATACCTCTGGCATTGGTCGCACTTCCGCACGAAATCAGCTGAGTCCTTCTGGATGGAGGGCCAGTAATACTCTTGTCGAATAATCTTGTATGCTAGAGATCTGCCTCCCAGGTGATTCCTGCATATGCCCTAGTGGACCTCTCTCAATGCATAATCTGCATCGGTGGGTCCGAGGCATTTCAGCAGTGGTTGGGAGAACGATCTCTTGTAGAGGGTTCCGTCTAAGATGACATACTGAGATGCTATCCAGCGGATCTTCTTGGCCTCTGCCTTATCTTCGGGCAGTTCTCCTTCATTCAACAATCTGATGATGGGATCCATCCAGCTTGGCTCAGCATCAATCTGGCGCACCTCTGCAGCCTCTTTGGCAATGCTTGAAGTTTCAAGATGTTCAACAAAGGTGTGCCCGAGAGAATCCGGTGCTGTAGTTGCCAGTCGAGACAGTGCATCCGCCCGGGAGTTCTCCAATCGGGGAACATGAATAATTTCAAAATGTTCCAATTGGGAGGATAAAGCCTGAACCTTCTCCAAGTATTGCATCATGGTTAGATCTTTGGCTGCGTACTCTCCATTGACTTGATTCACAACCAGTTGAGAATCGGAGAAGGTTTGGAGTTGTCGGACTCCCAGATCTTTGGCGATCCGAAGTCCGGCGAGTAAGGCCTCATATTTGGCCTGATTATTAGAGGCATGGAAGGAGAAACGGAGTGCATACTCTATAATCTGGCCGTCAGGTTCGGCCAACATGAGTCCAGCCCCGCACCCGGTAGCATTGGAAGCTCCGTCCACATGAAGCACCCAAACGGACTTCATCTCCTTCGGGGCTTCTCCTTCATCCGAAGAGGCTTCATCTTCGAACTTCCAGGTGCACTCGGCCAGAAAATCGGAGAGCACCTGGGCTTTCATAGCCGCTCGGGGCTGGAAGCTAATGTCAAATTCGCTTAGCTTCATAACCCACTTGGCTATCGTTCCAGAAGTGTTCGGAGATCGGAGAACGGCCTTGAGAGGTTGATCAGTCAGCACCACGATAGCGTGGGCTTGGAAATATTGCCGTAGTCGCTTTGCCACAATCACTAAAGAGTAAATCAGCTTATGCATCCTTGCATACCACGTTCCTACGTCATGCAGGATCTTACTGATGTAGTAGATGGCTTGTGGGACCCGTCTTCCTCCTTCCAGACAAGAACCGAGCTCACTGCTTCGTCTGAAGCAGATGGGTATAGGTAGAGGACCTCGCCTTCTTTTGGCTTGGAGAGTAATGGCGGGGTCTCCAAATACTTCTTCAATTTCTCAAAGGCAACGCGACAGTCTTCGGACCATTTGAAGCCCTTTGATTATCGAAGTACCTTGAAGAAAGGAAGACATTTCTCGATGGACTGAGAGATAAATCTGCTTAGGGAGGCAATCCTCCCTATCAACTGTTGGACTTCCTTTTTACAGGAGGGATGTCGCATATCCTTCAAGGCCTGGATCTTCTCGGGGTTGACCTCAATCCCTCGTTTGGTGACAAGGAAGCCCAGGAATTTACCCGACGTGACCCCGAAGGCGCACTTCGTCGAGTTTAACTTCATTTAGTAGTGCCAGAGAGTGCTGAATGAATCCTCCAAGTCACGGATGTGGTCTCTCCGGTGGAGACTCTTGACGATCATGTCATCAACATAGGCCTTCATATTTCTTTCCAGTTGCTTTTCAAACACCTTATTGATGAGTCTTTGAAATGTTGCTCTGGCGTTCTTGAGGCCGAACGGCATCATCTTGTAGCAGTAGAGACCTTTGTCAGTGATGAATGCCGTCTTCTCCTCATCTTGCAGATCCATTATGATCTGGTTGTAGCCGGAGAAGGCATCTATAAAGCTCAGCAACTGGTGGTCGGCGGTAGCGTCGATCAGCTGATCAATCTTTGAGAGAGGGAAGCTATCTTCTGGGCAAGCCTTGTTGAGGTCTGTATAGTCGATGCAGATCCTCCACTTGCTGCTAGCTTTCTTCACCATTACCATATTGGCCAGCCACTCGGGGTAGCGGGCCTCTTTGATAAACCCTGCCTTGAGGAGCTTGCCAACCTCTTCATCAACAGCTTGCTGTCTTTCGGGGGTGAAGTTCCTCTTCTTCTGTCGCACCGGCTTGTACCCAGGGGTTACTTCCAGTCGATGAGTAATCACTTCGGCGGGAATCCCGGGCATGTCCGAAGCCGACCAGGCGAAGACATCGGCGTTGTCCCTGAGGAAACGGATCAGCTTCGTTCTGGTTTCCTCGTCAAGGACGCTCCCGATTTGCACAACTCTGGAGGGATCTTCCTCTTTCAAAGGTATCGAGATGGTCCTCTCCATGGGTTCACCAAGGTTCGTGGTTGAATCACTCGGATCCAGCTGATCCGGAGTAGTCGAGTCTTTGAAATGCCTATCTTCAATCATTAGACATTGCCGTGCCATCCTCTGGTTCCCTCTAACTTCTCCAACACCATTCCTGGTGGGGAAGCGTACTAAGAGGTAGTGAGAGGAGATCACGGTCCGGAACCTGTTCAAGGCGGGCCTTCCCAGAATAATGTTGTATGCAGAGGGGATCTGGACCAACGTGAAGTTGATTAACAATGTCTTTTGTCGAGGCTCGGAGCCGAGGGTTACAGGCAACACTATCTCCCCTTTGGCATAAACTTGGTTGCCCCCGAAACCGAAGAGTGGTATGGGGGATCTTTGTAGTTGATGTCTAGGCAAACACATTTTGGAGAATGCATCGTACATCAAGACATCAGTCAAACTTCCATTATCAATAAGAACTCTCTGTACATCATAATTGGCCACTACGGCCGAAATTACAAGAGAGTCGTCGTGAGCCGGACTCCCGCAAGGTCGTCGTTGGAGAAGATGATGGAGTTATCTTTCTGTCACTTTGAAGCTTCATCTTCATCCCTTCTCCAGTTGGCGGGCCGGTGTATCATCCCTACACCTCCGTTGGTGGGCCTTTGATTTGGCAATTCAACCTCTTCGGGAGGTGGCTGGGAAACAGTTGGTTCCGACCGGGGCCCCTGGCGACCGATGTACCATCCCAGGTATCCTCTCTTGATGAGATCCTCGATCGCATCCCTCAGCTGGATGCATTCTTCTGTGTTGTGGCCGTGGTCCTGGTGGAATCGACAGAATTTGTTCCTGTTCCTTGCGGAAAAGGAGGCCTTTATGGGATGGGGCCGTTGGAGATAGTTTTCTTTTTCTTTCTTTATGAGGATCTTTTCTCGAGGGAGGTTAAGGGGGGTGTATGAGTCGAATCTTCCTCCCAATGCTCTGGGCTTGAGAGGGCTTCTCCGGCGGTCTGCATATCTGCCGCCATTGTTATTGAAAGTTTGGGGGCCTTGCCTCCTGTTATTCTTTTTCTTTGAAAGGGGTTTCCCTTCAATCAAACGTCGATTCGCCGCCTACTCTTCAGCATCGGCGTATTTCTGAGCCCTTGATAGGAGCTCAGCATAGCTTTTAGGAAACTTCTTGTCCAGGAAAAAAGTAAGCCTGGAAGTTCGAAGCCCCTTCTTCAGAGCTGACATGGCCACGTGCTCGTTGAGATCGGTGATCTCAAGCATGGCCGCATTGAACCTGGAGATGTAATCTCTCAGGCTCTCTTCTTCATTCTGGTGAAGGAGGAAGAGTATCCGTATTTCGAGGAGTCTTGCGGCAGGTCCTGAAATGCAAGACAAACAATTTTTCTAACTCGAAAAAGGAATCGATGGTACCTGAACGCAGGCTCGAGTACCACATCCGAGTGGACTTCTTCAAGGTAGCCGGGAACGCCAAACAGTACATCGCGTTCGAAGCTCCTTGAATCATTATATGGGCTTTGAAGCTGCCCAAATGGTCGAAGAGGTCGGAGGTGCCGTCGTAGGGTTCCATCTAGGAAACCCTGAAGTGCCGAGGAATGTCCTCAGCCATGATGCGGTCGGAGTAGGGTGGGCATAGATCACCCACAATCAGGTCCTCGGGATCTCTCTAATCCCGCATTCTCTATTCCCATGCCCTTGCCATCTCTGATTCGATGGCTCTGAACCTCCTGTCATAATCGGGAGTCTGCTTGGACGCTCTCCACCGGAGTGGAGTCTTCAGAGGAGGAGGAAGTTTGCATAGGCCTTTTCCCTTTTTGTAGGAAATCGGCAGACCTAAGCAGTCTCGAAGTTCGGCCTTCGGGAAATGGCCGAGAATGGGGGGAGGGATGCGCTGAATCCTCCCATGGTGCTCTCCTTCTTCGAGATCGAGAGCTATGTCTAGAAATAGCCGATGGGTTTGCCACCGGAAAGGCTCTGTCTTGAAACTCTTGAACCATGTCCGTCAGGTTGGCGACCTGATTCATAAGACTTTGAACTGCTGTGCTCCCACAGTAACTGTGGGAGGTGGAACATCGTTCTCCTCCGGGGGTGCACCCCCCTGAGACAGAGCACGACTCCGGCTTGTAGAAGCATTTTGAGCTTTTCCTCTTGCCATCAAAGAATTCTTTGTTTCTTCCCCTTGTTTGGGAGGGAGCTTAACAAATGTTAATAATACGCCCCCCTTCCTGGCACACCAATCTGTTGGCGTGGAGTCCCTAGATCGGCCGATCGGAGCTGCTACGTCGCAGGACCGCTCCCTGGTTCACCTGCAAAACAAGTCCCTTGCCGGAGTTGTTCCGGCGGAGGACACTCCGATGCCTAAGTCAGTAGCGGATCCCAGCCACAGAATGGGGAAGATGTCGAGAGTAGAAGAGAAAAAGAGTTCTTGGAGATTGAAAATGCGTATGTGCGAGATTATTCACGCATACCTCTCGAGCCATCCTTCTTATCCATATTTAAAAGATAGCCTCCGGCCTGTGGCCCGCTCTTTTCCCGGAGATCATGGAGAGCCATTCACTCCCATGATTGGCGATCGTGGATTGTCAATGAGCGGTTCCGACCAGATCGGAGGCGTGGCTGCAGGAATTGCGTGCCATGATCATGGCGTGATGAGTGTCAATTGTAACCGTTGGTTACAGTTTCCTTTTTGGAACAGATTACGGTTCAAGCTTCGGGTTTCCCCTTACATGGACCGAAGGCTTGATATTCCCCCGAGACCGAAGATCATATCTACGACGGGGATCGAAGTTCATGTCTTCAGAAGTCGATAAGTAGTTCAGACTTCGATCGGGACCGAAGATGCTATCCAAAGAACTGGCATTCGGATATTGTAGTTCAGTGTGAAGCCTTGAATTGCTTACAGTTGGCCTTCGCTTAGTCCGAAATCCGTAGTCCGGAGAACCGGGACTTCGATAAATCAAACCGGAACCTGATTCGTAGCTGAACGAGGATATCCCAACACTATCCAACCACGGAGAACAGCCCAAAATGGCAATTGGCACCATAACAGGAGTTATTGCCAAAAACAAGTCGCTAGGTTCCTCTGTAAGCAAGGTAAGCCTAGGCTACAGATATGATGAGCATGGAAAGATCTATATGACTATGAACACTATAAGCATTCAATATTCACAAAGTGAAACTTGGACCAGCGAAACGAAGAAAAAGTGAGAATATAACTGAATTTAGAACCATCCTTGCACAATGGGTTAGTAAGCAGTCAGTGAGAGATAAACACGGTTTTAGCAGCAAGCTTCTCCAAGCATGAGTAGAAAGGATTTAAAAGCCCCAAGAAAAGCACCCTCTCAACCAACTTGTTCAACCATTCAACCTACAAATCACCCAGCTGCCCAACTCACACCAGGTCCTGCACCTGCCTCGGCATCAGCAAATTCCTCATCATCCTCAGAATCTGTGGAACTCCATTGCTGCTTCATCCAATGTCTGGTCCTCACTGTCACCATCTGTTGCTATTTCATCCTTCAACTCCTTCTGAAGGACTGCCTGGCCATGTAAGTCCCCTGCCTCAGATGTTGTCATGGTTCCACTGAAACCACCATGAACTTGTTTGTTGCCAGGCACGACCACATCAACAGTGTCACTTTGATCAACGGGCACAAAAGGAACATTGGCTGCATGTGGGAACAATGGTTTTGGACTAAGAGGTTTTAAGTTACTCGGCAAGAGATCTCCTCCTCTGATATGGATGGCATTTTTGGACTGTACAGCTTTGATAATTGAAGCAGCATCAGATGGAGAGGCAATTCGGGCCCCTGCAGCAAGGGCAGCAGCACGAACGGGATTTGTGGCAGCCAAAAGTAATCTTGATGGGTCCTTAACTGCTGCAAGAGAATCAGGTGCTCCATCTGGTATTCCCGTACATGACTGCTGTGCTGTTACCAGGTGCGGAGCCAGTTGCAATTGATGCAGTGCTGATGAAGTATTGCCAGAACAATGTGTACTGTTTGAATTTGATGGGGCTGTTTCAGTTTTAGAATACAATTAGTGGATGCTATTTGTGTCCAGCAGCTTGTGATCGCTATTGTAACGCTATTGTAAAGTTTGAACAGTAGAGGTTTCTGAACAGCTAAGCAGCAAAATAGAATGATAGAAATTTTTTAAAAAAGATCTTATCTTAATGGTAGTTAGATGCAGCATTGATAGCATGAGAAACAAGTTTCAGGAAATTGAAGCTGAAACTAGATAATTTGGTAAAATTTTTGAACGTCAATGTAATTGGACGGGCAAATACAACAAGAAATGAGAAACAGAAGTTGAAACATGTTTCAAACTTCTTGCAGAAAAGAAGAGTGGGGGTTAACAGTACCACCTGAAGAAGCAGCTGATAGATTGGCCACCAACGGCACACAAAATGCCATTGGAACTGCTACAAGTTGCATTGATGAACCTGAACTTGAAGTATTGCTGCCACTGCCAGGACAGTTGGAATGTCCCATCTCAACCAAATTCAATCCCTGAAAATTTCAATCAATAATCAATGTCCAATGGAACATTATAGTTCAATAGAAAAATGATGATAATAGAAAAGCTTACAGAGATATAAGAAGTAAATATTAATGTGAAATAGTATTTTGCAAGGAGAACATGATAGAAACCAGGTTTTTTGTCAACTGAAAGCGTCGATGTTATCAAAAAATAAAATAAAATCATATTATAGAAAACTTACCAGGTTCAAAATCATGCATAAGTTATGAAATTAAATGGATGACTCCTAAAAGTTATGAAACCTGTCATAACCGGAAAAAGCAAAAAAGTTGGGGTAGTAGAAAGATAACATGATGAGCAACACCTCTTAGACATTCTGCATACATGTTAAACTATACAAGTGATATTAGACTAAGGGTTTATGAATAGGTAGAATGTGAACATGGAGAATAAATCTAATACAGTTTTTGCATGGGCACGGTCGCATTGTCATAGTTGCAGGCATGACTGACGTGGTTATATTTAGGGATGGCAATCGGATTGGGTCGGGTATATACGGGACGGATCAGATATGGATCGGATCAGAAAAGCCTCAACCTGAACCTAACATGTTTATTAAAAGGGTTATAATTTAGAACCTAAACCTAACCCATTTAATAAACAGGTAACCCAACCCGACCTGTTTATTAAATGGATAACCTACTAACTTGACCCGACCCGACATATTTAACCTGTTTAATAAATAAATATTTTGTTTATCTAACACAACTTAACCCAACCTGTTTAATAAATAAGTAAACTAGGTTAAACAGGTTACCTGACCCGACCCGACCTAACTCAAAAATTAAATGGATTAAACAGGTCAGACATAAAAAACCTGAACCCAACCCGTATATTAAATGGATTAAACAGGTCAATCCGTTTACAACCCTAATCCATTTATCCTAAATCCAGACCTATTTATGACAGGTTAAAAATGGGTCAGGTTGATGGGTCGGGTCATATTTTGCCACCCCTAATTATAGTATATAAACCATTTGGAGGATGGCTATCATGTGATTTATTGCAAATGTTTAGACTATAAAATGATCTACCAACAAACCAAACAAGATTTATTAGTCATCTCAAACAAGGAAAAATACTACCTTCCTCTTTTTCCATTCCAAAGTTACCCTTTCATGAAAAATTTGAGCTCTCTCTCTCTACAAAAAAGGTGAAGGCATATATGCAGCAATGGATTCAGAAGGTATTATAGATTGTTAGTAACAAATAAGCATAACACAACATCTTCATCTTGGACCTCAAGGAACTCAAAGTTTGGTAGGACCACCCTCAGATTCACAGGTAGAAGATAATGGCTGATTGGGAGCATGAGACCTTGCTTCCCCCGGTGGAGTCATATTCCTTCATTTTCCTGGAAGCAAGCTTAGCTAGTGAAGATGTGGTGGATTTGATAAAAGAATTTGGGCTTTCTTTTTTGTTTTCAGATGTTTATATAGGACCTCTTAAATATTCTTTGACACAATTAAGTAAAGAGCATCAGGGAGTAGCAAGAAAAAACAATTAACCCCATGTTGATAATTGGTAAACATTAAAATACATTTCATTTTTAAAATACCTCTTAAATATTACAAAAAGCACTGTTTATAATGTAAATATAGAGATAGAAGAAAAAGTAACAAGACAGAACTACATACAAACACATTCACATTTTTATAAATGATGGCAAACTGATTTAGAAATTTTTATTTTTTAAGATGCCTGAAGTTTCTTCTCATTAACCATGGATTCGGTTGGTCCTTTGATACATTATTAGATTGAAGAAACTAGTCTGGAAAAGAACTAGTAATTGGAGACCAGTTGGAACTATAAAGTATAATATATAATTATGGTCATCAGGTATTACTATCACTAATTTTTTTTCAAAAAAATAATCCTGACCCTTTTATCAAGCCTTGCCCCAACTCTCTGGGATTGTCCTAATGAATTCTTATCTGAAAGTAATTCCTAATGTATATTGTGAATTTCTTTCCCAGTTTTAACTTACTTTTATGACAGTAAACCTAAAATCAATGGTCATGTTTTCATCATCCAGGCTGAGATCAACATCAGAAATGATATGCACAAAGAATTAAAAAATATATATATCAGGAAACAGGTAGCCAGATACAAATAAGAATATATAGGCCAAGAAATGGATGGCACATGATGTGAGAATCACACGATACTCCAAGAGAAATAGAACTAGTGATGAATTGAAGGGCCCTATCTCTTTTGTATTTTACTATTACTAACGTTATACTTTGGATAGCTTAATATAGCAAGGAAGCGAAGGAACTCTCATACCTACATGGTGTTGTAGAGTATCAATAGGAATCAAAAATATATTCCATTAGTAAACAAAAAATTGTCCGAATCCTAATAGGTCATCTCCAAGGTCATACCATCCAACCCCAACTTGCCAAACTTTCACATGCATTCTACTGCATCAAGATTTTCATGAAAAAAGGTAATGAAAAACCTCAAACAATGGAACATCTTCTAGTTTCTCTCCATTCAGATCTTATGGCACACTTCACGTAAAACACCTCCTAGAGGTGTTAATTTTCTTGTCAGAGTTAGCAATGTGAATACTTTGTATGGTGAAACAATCTTCTATATGACAAATATGATCTATGTTAAGTAAGATTGCACCCATTTCTTGGGCTGAACCAATTAGGTCAAAAATGATAACTATCAAATAGCAACCCATGATTAATATGAAGTATACAAGTGAAAATAATTAACATGCTAAGTTAATTTTCATCCTAATTTATATAAATAGAGACAATAGTGAGTCAAAATCCATGGCATAAAGTATATCTAGAATTAAAGTAACAAAGCTTATAAACATACCAGTCTAAAATTGTAAATATGTCCTGCTGTTGAACAAAAGAACCTAAAAATCTAACTAAATAAAGAAAAGCTTAAATTTAGTATGTTCATGTAAGTTCCAGCCAGAAATCTTAGATGGATTCTAAAATGCTATATTAACAATTTTGACATGTTTTTGAATTGATTTATAACGATCTTTTAACTTTTTTTTGAAAAAAAACCACATAGGTTTCATATTAAGAGGTCCAAGCATGCCAAGCCTGGATTAGAATTTGGTTTTTCCCAGCTTAGTTCTCAGAACAACCAATCATTTTTGAATCATTATTCCTCTTAAAAATATTTAAAAAAACAGGAAAAAGCAAAAAGAAAGCAATACGTCATGTCGGTTAAATTGAAAGTACTGGAAAATGTTGAACAGGTTCATGGATAAATTTGTTGTAGAGTAAATTAGCTCTAATTAGCCTAAAGAGCAAAATAAGCTACAAACAAGTATCATTCCTAGGAGATGCCAATATGAAGCAACTAAGAGTGTGGACTTTAAAGAGCAAGATCAACCACGGATCACATTCTGACACGTCCTGGATGCTATAGGTTAATCACGAAAAGTACAAACGTTAAATTTTGGGCAAAAAAAGGATGTGTTACTATAAAATTTGGCTCAGAATCAGAGTGGCCGAAAGACAGCAGCGACTACTGGGTAGCGATGGCAAAACCTGCAAAATAAGTCTCTGATCGGAGTTGGCTCTAGCGGGAACCCTCCAACACTCAAGTCAAAATTCTGGAATAAAAAGGAAGGAGTGAGCATGGCCAGAACAAAGGAGTTCCATCTAGTTATTTTAGTCGGTAGGTTCCCGGCTTGACAACTTCCACTTGGTATAGACCTTTCCAATTTGGAGATAATTTGACTTGTTGGCCAAGTTGAAAGACTTCCACTCGGCGTAGCATCAAGTCGCCAACTCTAAAAGTTTTACTTCGTATTCTGGAGTTAAAATATTGAGCAACTTTGTATTAGTAGGCCGCCATTCTGATGCATTCTCTCGAGCTTCATCCAATAGGTCCAAGACTGCATGCCGTCTTTCGGGTTGGTTTTCTTGTTAAAATTTTTGACTCGTGCCGATGGGGACTCCAAGCTCAATGGGCACCACTGCTTCAATTTTGAAGGCCAAGCTAAAGAGTGTTTCTCCCATCAAGATCCTTGATGTTGTCTTAATATGCCCAAAGCACATGATAAAGCTCATCGGTCCATGACCCCTTGGTTTTGCTCAATCTCTTCTTTATGCCTTGAAGGATGGTTCAATTCATCGCCTCAGCTTCCTCATTCGCCTGGGGATGAGCTACGAAAGTGAGGTGATGTGAAATTCTATACTCTTCGTAGAATTCTTCAAATCTGGTCCCCATGAGTTGTCGCCCGTTGTTAGTGATTAGTACTTAGGGCAGGCCAAACCGACAGATTATAGATTTCCACACGAAATCCATTACCTTTGCTTCACTGATGCAGGATAATGGCTCGGCCTCCACCGACTTGTAAAATGATCCATGGCGACTAGCAAGAATTTCTGTTGTCCCGAAGCAAATAGAAACAGGCCAAGAATATCCATTATCTATTGTGTGAAAGGCCAAGGTGCACATATAGGGATAATCGACATAAAGGTAGGCATTGTATGCTTGCATTTCTTTGACACATATCACACCACCTAACAAGGTTCTCCGCATCTTTCTGCATTGTCGACCAGTAGTAGCCTTGCTGAAGAAGTTTGTAGGCCAATGCCCTTTCTACAATATGGCTCCTACACATCCTTTCATGGACCTCCCTTAGTGCATAATCGACTTCGGACGGGCATAGACACTTAAGGAGAGGAAGAGAAAAAGACCTTTTATAGAGTTTTCCTTTATGTAGAAGATATCAAAAGGCTTGATATTTTATTTTACAAGCCTCTTTTGGTCTGCAAGGAGTGTTCCATCCTACTGATCAACAGGTCAGTCCAAGAGGGCACATCATCCAGCTACATCACCTTTGCTGATTCTTCAATAGTTGACTTTGTCACCACTCCAAAATAAGCTATTTTGGACAAATCCATTAGTATCGATGTCACTAATTTGGATAGCAAATTGGCTCAAGAGTTCTCCGTTGGTATTTGTCGGATTTCAAAGCTATGGAACATGGAAACCAAATTTCCAACCTTTTGAAGGTACTTTATCTGTTTATCATGTTTGCTCCTCGAGACTTAGTCGCCATTGATGTGCTCAACAACCAGTTGGAAATTACTGTAGGCCTTCAAGTCTTGCACCCCTAACTTCTTAGCCACCCAGAGCCCTGCGCTCAAGGCTTCATACTTGACTTCATTGTTCATTGCAGGGAACTCGAAACGCAAGGCATACCAGCTACGACTCCTGGGCTCATAAGAATCAACCCCACTCCTGATCCTATATGAAGTTGGATGATCCGTCTACATACACCTTCCAAATATTGGTAGGACCCTCCATGGAACCTTCTTGCCTCAGCATTGGGGGTTCTGCTTTGTCTGGTTTGGATAGCTCATTAGGGAAGGTACATTCGACCAGAAAGTCGACTAGTATCTAGACTTTGATTATTGATCAAAGGTGAAACTTGATGTCAAATTCGGAAAGCTTGGTCGCTCATTTGGCAACTTGCTCAAACATGTCCAATCGGTGCAAGATATTCATCGATTGATCAATCAGGAGGGTGATGGTATAAGCTTGGATGTATGGTCAAAGCTTTCGAGCAGCAATAAGAACATAGACCAACTTTTCTAGCTAGAGTACTGCATCTCCGCATCCCTCAAAGATCCGACTGATGTAGTAGACTACCTTCTAGATCTTGTCTGTTCCTGAATTAGCACCGCACCCATTGCCACGGGCAAAGTCGCTAAGTACAAGAATAGCTCTTCGCCCAATTGGACTTATCCAGCAGGGGATGGAACTAAGGTAGCTTTTGAGGTCTGCAAATATTTTATGGTATTCCCCAATCCACTGAAGTTCTTTGGCTGCTTCAGGACTTAAAAAAAGGGAAAACATCGCTTAGCCGATCTTGAGACAAACTAATTCAAAACAGCAATTCTTCCGATGAGGTGCTAAACATCCTTGACCATCCTCGGGGGGTTCATTTCTGCATGGCCTTAATTTTTCCAAGTTGGCCTCTATCCCTCAAATGGAGACCACAAAACTGAGTAACTTTCCAAAGATCATCCCAAAAATACACTTGGTCGGGTTCAGCTTCATCTGGTATTTTTGTAAAATGATGAAAGCTTCTTTAAGGTCGTCAATGTGGACCTGGCAGATTTACCCTTAACAAAAATGTTATCTACATACACCTCCATATTTCATCTGATATGATCTTTGAAGACTTTGTTCACGAGACATTGATAGATTGCACCTGTATTTTTCAGATTAAATGGCATGACCCTGTAACAGAAAAGACCCTGGTTAGTGATAAAAGCAATTTTCTCCACATCTGCATGAGCTATCAGCATGAGCTATCAGGATTTGGTTATGGCCGAAAAAGGCATCCATGAAGCTGAGGTCATGGCCCGATGTGGCATCCACCATCTGATCAATTCTTGATAGCGAGTAGCTATCTTTTGAGTATACCTTGTTTAAGTCAATGAAGTCGATACAAATTCATCATTTCCCATTTGTCTTCTTCACTATGACTATGTTGGTGATCCATTTTGGATAAATTGTCTCCTGGAAAATGCTTGCATCAAGAAATTTGTTGACCTCCTTGGCTATCGCCTTCTATCATTCAGGCATTAAGCTTCACTTCCTTTGCTTGAATATTCAATACTTTGGATCCACGTTTAGTAGATGTACTATTATTGAGGGATCAATGCCCGGTATGTCTACTGGCATTTAGGCGAAAACATCGACATTCTCCTGCAAGAACAAGGTTAGTTGATCTTTAGTTACTTGATCCAGATCAAATCCAATTCGGACCGTATTCCTTGTTCCCGTCTACCAATGGTATAGAGATGAGGTCTTTGGTTGGTTCTCCCCATTGCTCTGCTAAATCATTACAGGTGTCCAACCCTTCGACTGGGTAGGCATCAATGGTTCCGACTCCTCGAAGTGCAATATAATAACAAAGGCACGCTAAGTCTTGATCTCCGTGGATCTCTTCGATCCCATGTCATCAAGAATTTCATCAAGTAATACATGGACACGACAACTCGGAAGGCATTCAAGCCCGGTCGTCTGAGAATAGCGTTGTATGCTAAGGATGCTTAGACAACGAGGAAGTCAACTTGGACAATAGACCAGCAAGGATATTGTCCCATCCTCACAGGCAAGGTGACAACCTCTTCCACTTGAATTGTACTCCTAGTAAATCCAACCAATAAGGAGTCTACTCTTCCTAGCCGATCAAGGGATATCCCCATTTTGACAAAGGCATCATAATATAGAACAACAACTGAACTTCCACTATCAATGAGAATGCGTCATACATAACAGTTTTCAATATTTAAAGATATAATTATCGCATCATTATATGGGAATTGAACTCCTTAATCGTTTTTAGTAAAGGTTATCGATTCTCCAACCCACCTCTTCGCCGCTCTTTCCTCCATACCAAAGTCTCTACTGCAGCACCCCCCAATGATAGTGTTTATAATCCCGATTGGTGGTGGGTCACCCTGGAGCTCGGCCTGTCTTGGTTGTTCAGGTGGGCAGGACAACTTCCACCGGTTCTCTTGCTCCTTCCTATACCAAAAGAACCGATCAAGGTGGCCACATTTGATAAGCTCCTCGATCTCGTCGTAGAGCTGAATGCACTCCGTATCATGGCCATGATCTCAGTGGTATAAGTAGTATGTGTTTGGATTCCTTCGAGTTAGGAGAGTTCACAGCTTCTTAGCCTCTGAGAGTCCCTCCTTTATTTCCATCAGCACATGCACCCTCGGCGCATTTAGCGAAGTGTAGGCATCATATTTTCTTGGTCATGATGCACATAGATCTCCCCTACAAGGGCTCCTAGGTCAGCGGTTCCGAGGGGTTCCATTTCTTTGATATTGAGATGGCAACGTAGAGCATTGTCGGACCCTTTCCTCCTAGTTTGGAAAGCATTTCCAATCGGCTTCTAATTTCTAACCCCCACTAAGTGGCAAGGGCTTCTTTCTGTGCAAAAACATCCTCCATTCGCGCATACTTCTATGCTCAGGTTAGCATGTCGATGAAATCCTGGGATAGGTCTTTATCAATAACTTCTTGAGGTCATTCTTTTGTAATTCACTCATCAGAGCGAACGTGACGACCAACTGATCCAAGTTGCGGACCTCTAAAGTGGTCATGTTGAAGCAGTTAACGAAGGCTCGGACAACTCTCCTTCCTTTTGCTTGAGGGTATGAAGGAAGTCCGATCGCTTTTGTTATCGCCGACTACTAACAAAATGGCCAACGAAGGATCAGCTTAGTTGCTCAAAAGAGTGAACCAATCCTGATATTAGACCCAAATACCAGTGTCGAGCCACTCCCTTTAAAGAAACGAGAAGGCTCAACAGCGGATGGCATCGGTGGCTCTATAAAGGAGCATCAATGCCTTGAAGCTCTCCAAAGATCAATGGGATCGGTCATCCCATTAGTCTCCAACTGAGAAGCCTTGAAGTATCGAAAAAGTGGTGCCTGCATTATCCTGATGTCAAAGGGTGGGTCGTTGTTGAACCTATCACGCGACGTCGAGCAATGGCTACAAATCACTTCAATTCGCTGATCTAACACTTAAAGTTTCTACTCGACCTTAGATCCTGAATGGTAAGAGCCTTCTATCGCTGGAGAGATCACTGGCTCAGAGTCAAACCATGCCCCGATTGAGGGCTTCGAGATCGTCGCTTCCTTGGGCTCCTAGGGCAACCTTGGTAAGTAGCCCTCATTATTAAATCTTTGGGAAAGGCCTATGATTGCTCCAGTGGTAGCAGTGCCAGATCAGGCAGTGCCGTAGGAGGCAATGTGGCAGCCGGCTACACCACAAGTTGTGGTGTCGTGAGTTATGCATCGTAGGAAGTGGTACAAGGATGGCTTGAATAGCTTGAATGACCACCACCATGTTTCAAACCTGCTAAAAAAGCATATTGAACTGCTCTGCACTAATTACTGCTGGATGCGGAGGTGGAGAGGCTCTTGTCGATATCAACGGGGCCCAATTGTTGGCTTGGCTCTCTGCCTGTCAGGAGCTGGCAGTGTTAGTGCGGCGGGACAACTTTTTTGGATGGCATTATTAACCTGCCCTTGGTTCATGCTCCTCAAAACTATATTAGACCCTTCCTCTATTATGTTGGTGCCAAAATCTGTCAGGCACCAGAGGTGCTGGAGCTAGTGATGAGAGGTCTTCGAGAGAGACCTACAAAAATCCCTGACCGAAAGGTGTTCCAACAAGAACCCTCCAATGCTAAGTCAGATCTATAGCCCAACAGTATGAGAAGCATGAACCAGGATTTTTGGCTTACCTTGGAGGCTCCTAGGAAGCCCTTTTTTATAGGCAGGAGACAAGGACATTTCCAAGGTAAAAAGTTCTCGGTGGGTTCAATGAGAAATGACATGGCTGGAGATCCTATCATGCGGGCCATTAGAGGATCTTCCTATCCATACAAAATATCTACTTTCCTTAATGAAAATTATTTTTTGTATGGAATCAGCCATATTTCTTAATGACGACTAGACCACTGCATGGGACCAGTCATGTTCCCCTTAATTGCACAAATATGCCAGCAATTAGCGAACATGGAGCATGATGTGCCCTTCTAGCCCTACAATCTGAGGCATGGAGATGAGCATGATTGTGTTAGCCTTTGGACGATCTAAGAAGATATTGCCTGAGGATATGCTCGCTATCAGATACAAGGATCCAGGATCGGTCCAAGCACCTTTGTCCAAGTCGAGGAATGATCGATCCAAGGGATGCAAGGCATGATTCTGCTTTGCTCGAAGGAGAGCCGATCCTACCTGTCAGAGCCAGGGTTCAGCTGGTGCTGAGATTCAAATGTTGTAGATCAGTTAATCGAGGCTCGACCGGCCAAAAAATGCTTGGTTGGATTATACCAGTCAGCAAACACGTGCTGATAGCTTTTGAAGAATTGGCTGATGAAGGAAGCATCAATCACTGTTGAGGCTTGCTCAAACGAGGGTAATCAGTAATTGGCACTCAGCTAGTCCGATCAGTTGGGAAAGGTGACAGCCTCGCTGATGAGGGGTTGGTAAAGTGATGGGACTGAGCATGCACCAAGCATGTAATGGGACTGTCTGATAATATTAGAGTCGAGGAAAAATCACCAATCGATCGAGGGTCAAATCTAATAGATGATCAACAAACATGTAGCCCCAATCCAATGAAAGGTTGGCGAACATGTAGCAAGACTGACCGACAAGGCTTATTGACTTGGATCTCATATTCTTGGCCCAAGTTCCCCTAATAGGATCTTCCTTATGCACAAGAATCAAACTTATTTCGGTTAGTGGATTGCCGAATACAAATACAACTCTTTGCCTGGCTCAGGTTTGCTAAAAAGTGGGGAGCTAAGGTAGCTCTTCAAGTCTTAAAATGCTATCTGATACTCCTCGATCCACTGGAAGTCTTTTGTTGCTTCAAGGTCTTAAAGAAAGGGAGACACTGCTCAACCAATCTAGAAACAAATTGGTTCAGGACAGCGACTTTACTAATCAGGCATTAAACTAACTTTATCAACCTCAGCAGGTACATATCCCGCACTATTCAAATCTTCTTGGGATTAGGTTCAATGTCTTGGCGAAAAACCATGAATTCAAGGAACTTTCGTAAAATAATTCCAAAGATGCACTTGGTGGGATTAAACTTTATCAGACACTAGTGTAAACTAGTGGTCTCCCTCATGTTGTTAACATGATTTCTGATGACATGGCTTTTAACCAACATATCGTGCATATACACCTCTATGTTATGCCCACTCTAACCTTTGAAGATTTTATTAACTATCCATTGATAAGTAGTTCCTGCAATTTTTTTTTAGGCTAAAGAGCATGACCCTGTAACAGAAAAGACCTTGATCAATAACAAAAGCTATTTTTTCCTTATCCTAAGGCATCATCTAGATCTGGTTATAGCCAAAAAAAGGCATCCATGAAAATAAAAAGCTTGTGGCCTAAAGTCGTATCCACCAATTAGCCGATACTTGAAAATGGGTAGCTATCCTTCGGAGAGACTTTGTTTAGGTTGGTGAAGTCTATACAGATTCGCCACTTTCCATTTGCCTTTTTCACTAAAACCACATTGGCAAGTCAATCTAGGTTACTTCCCTAATAAATCTAGCACCGACCAACTTGTCAACTTCTTCTGCAATCACCATTCGCCGCTTTGAAGCAAAACTCACTTATATTGCTTGATGGGTTGGTATAGGATAAATGCCCGGCCTGTCAGTTGGAGACTAGGCAAAAATAACAACATTATCTTGAACAAAAAACAAGATTACTAGTGAAATAGATAGTAATTACTGATATAGTAATTACTATAGGTTGCATCTCAATTGAAAAATATATCAATTATGTATATTGAAAAATATATCGATTATAAATATTCTCTATATAATCCTATTTAGGAAACATATCAATTAGGGATTCATTATTGCTCGATATAAATAGGCCCACTTGTACCATGAAGTCAAGTGAATACAATTATTCCTTCCTATATTTTCATCTCTCCTTTTTCTACATGGTATCAAAGACAAGGGAGATAAAACCCTAGGCACCATATAAGAAACCCTAGCCACCATAGGGAGAGAACCCTAGTTGCATGCCCTGCCTTATTGCCGTCCATCCTTCCCTATTGCCATGAGCTCTTCCTTGCTGCCAATCGATCTCCCTAGCATTTGGTCCTCCTGGTGCTGCTTAGTTTTTCTTGGATTATCTTGACCTTCTCTTGAAGTATTTGTAGATCTCCCTTTACTCCAAGTCAATATGCCAGCACCTTTGTTGTCTCGACAAAATCGGGTATTTTATTTCTGCTTTCTCTAGTTCGCCTTTGGTGACCACATAATAACTTTCTAGTCCTAATTATTTATCTTGGACTGCTACTATTCAATTATGGTTTAAGGGGTAAGGATATGAAGACCACCTGATTAAGAAACCTACGACGTTCCTGCTATTGACCAGCCTTCTTGGCAAAAGATTGATGCTCAGTTGTGTAGTCTCTTATGGTCTACTATTAATCACAGACTCTTCTCCACATACCACCCTTATCAGACTTGCTACGATCTATGAAAAAAGGCTAAAGTCTTATACATTAATGATATCCAATGCTTTTATGCAGTTATTTCTGACATGTTGCATCTTCAAAAACTTGACTAGGAGATGTCTACCTATATAGACTAGATTCAAACCATAAAAGAGGAGCTTGCTGAACTATTGCCCATCGCTACTGATAATAAGGTACAGGAACAATGAGATAAGCTCTTTATGGTTCTTACCTTGGCTAGGCTTCCCTCCACAGGAACAATGAGATAAGGCACAGGAACAATGAGATAAACTCTTTATGGTTCTTACCTTGGCTGGGCTTCCCTCCACTCTTGCATCAGTCCGTCATCAAATTCTGGCTAGCCCTATAGTGCCCTCTATAGAAGATGTTTTTGCATGCCTACTGCATGTTTCTTCCTTACTTGTGACTACTCTTGAAACTTCTCCCATCGACTCTGTTGTCCTTGCATCTCAAGCTTCCGACTAGAACAGTCATGGTAGAAGCAATGGCCGTGGAGGTAATCTTCAACGACTACGATGCACTTATTATCATAAGATGGGCCATACTCAAGATCGTTGTTTCAAGTTAAATGGTTAGCCATCTCATACAACAAATATGGCCCAAACTAACTCCACTCCAATTGTGCCTCACTTTGAGGAGATATCGTCTCAAACTAGCTCCATCTCTGCTGCTAATTATGATGCATATCTTCAATATAAAGCCACCAAGCAGTCAACTATTGCCTCTACTACTCAAGATGGTAATTCAGTTGCTTATCTTACTCATTCCTCTCCACTTAGACCTTGGATTCTTGATTCTGGTGCCTCGAATCACATCTCGGATAATAAACAACTTTTCTCCAGTATTAGTAGTTTTCCCCTCTTCCTATAGTTACCTTGGCTAATCGCTCTAAAACCTTAGCTCAAGGTGTTGGTCAGGCTAGACCCATTCCCTCTTTATCTTTAGATACTGTACTTTATGTCCCAGTGTGTCCCTTTAATCTTATATCCATCAGCAAATTAACTAGTTCCTTGAATTGTTTTGTCACATTCCTTGATCATTCCATTCTTGTGTAGGACTGGGTACGGTACGGATGATTAGCACCGGGCATGAGTCACAGGAACTTTACTATCTCACATTGCATACTTCACAAGTGGTCTATACTTCCAACGAGTCACCTTCTCTTATTCATAGTCGTTTGGGGCATCCTAATCTTTCAAAGATTCAGAAAATGATTCCCCATCCCTACTCACTATCATTACTTGAGTGTGAGTCGTGCCAGCTTGGAAAACAAGCATGTGCTTCATTTCCAAAGCATGTATGGGGCCCTAGTCATGTTCATTTCATTTTGGGTTTTCAGTACTTTATAACATTTTTTAATAATTATTTTTGTTGCACTTGGTTATTTTTAACAAAAAATTGTTCTAAGTTATTCTCTATATTTAAAACTTTTTGTGCTGAAATTCGTACTCAATTTGGCATTCCAATTCGTACTATATATAGTGATAATGCATAAGAATATTTTTCTGCCCTATTCAATAACTTCATGTCTTCGTAAGGCATCCTTCATCAATCTTCATGCCCTCGTACTCAGTAAAATGGAGTTGCTGAGCATAGAAACCATCATCTCATTGAGACTACCCACACATTACTCTTACATAATATTGTCCCTATCCGCTTCTAAGATGCTATTCTCACTACCCATTACTTGATTAACAGAATGCCTTCATCAGTTTTACAAAATCAGATTCCACATTCCATTGTTTCATACCCAATCCCTTTATCCTCTCCCTTTTCGTGTATTTGGTTGTATTTGCTTTGTTCATACTCTACCCCCTGGACAGGATAAGCTCTCTATCAAATCTCTTAAATGTGTTTTTTTGGGCTACTCTCATCTTCAAAAAGGATACCGATGTTACTCTCCAGACACAAATTGGTACTTTACTACCATCGATGTTACCTTTCATGAGAGCTCATCCTTTTCATCTTCTCCTGAGCATTCCATCATACCTGAGGCTCACCCTCTTCCATACATTAGGCCCCTCGAGGATGCTCCATCTCATTTATCATCACTGACTACATTCTGGTCCATCTACATGCCTAGTTGATACTTCTGCTGACTCACCCCCTGCTCCAATGTCGGTGCCTACCATAAATCCACCTCCAATTGATAGTCCTCCCATTGCTATTCGAAAAGGTATTCGCTCCACTCGTAACCCTCATTCTATTTATAGTTTTTTGAGTTATCATCATCTGTCTTCACCCTATTATGCCTTTGTTTTCTCATTGTCTGCTTTTTTTTAATAAAACTACCAGTGAGGCACTGGCCCATCCACGGTGGTGGCAGGCAATGGTTGATGAAATGGTGGCTCTGCATTCCAGTGGCATTTGGGAGTTGGTTCCTTTACCACAGGATAATTTGACTGTTAGTTGTCGTTGGATTTACACAATAAAGGTTGGTCCTATGGAAAGATTGATCGGCTTAAGGCATGGCTAGTTGCCAAAGGCTACACCTAGATATCGGGCTTGGATTACGGTGACACTTTTTAACCATTGGCTAAGACTTCCTCAGTTTGTCTTCCTCTCTATGGCTACCATGAAACATTGGCCCCTCTACCAACTAGATATTAAGAATGCTTTCCTTCATGGAGAGCTTGCCGAAGAAGTCTATATGAAGCAACCGCCTGGCTTTGTTGCTCATGTGGGGAGTTTGGCTTAGTTTGTCACCTTTGTCGATCTCTTTATGACTTGAAACAGTCTCTATGGCCTTGGTTTGGAAGGTTCAACAAAGTCATTCAGTAGTTTGGTATGGTTCGCACTAAAGTTGATCATTTGGTTTTCTATCATTATTCTTCACAGGGTCAATGCATATACTTGGTTGTCTATATGGATAATATGGTTATTACAAGCAATGATCAGGATGGAATTTGTCAACTAAAGCAACACCTCTTTTGTCATTTTTAGACCAAGGATTTGGATCACCTTAAAGACTTTCTGGGTATTGAAGTAGCTCAATCTACTAATGGTATTGTGATCTCATAGAGGTAGTATGCATTACACATATAGGAAGAAACTGGCATGTTAGATTGTTGACCTGTTATACACCCATGGATCCTAATGTCAAACTTCTACTTGGATTAGGGGAGCTTCTTTCTGACCCTGGATGATATCGAAAACTAGTTGGGAAACTGAATTATCTCACTATCACTTGACCAGATATCTCCTTTGTTGTAAGTGTCGTTAGTTAGTTCCTACAAGCACCATGTGCTAATCACTAGGATGTTATGATTCACATTCGCAAATATATTAAAGGAGCACTGGGCCAAGGACTCTTATTTAAAGATAAAGGGCACATCCAAGTGATTAGTTATATAGATACAGATTGGCCAGGGTCTCCCTCTAATAGGCAATCAACATCAGGATACTGTGTTTTTATTGGAGGCAATCTAGTATCCTGGAAAAGTAAAAACAAGATATTATAGCCAAATCAAGTGCAGAAGCAGGATACTAAGCTATGACGTTGGCTACACATGAACTTATATGATTGAAGCAACTACTCCAAGAATTAAAATTTGGCAAAGTCAAACAAATGCAGCTAATATGTGATAATCAAGCAACCATGCAATATTGCCTCCAATCCAATCTTCCATGAGAGGACCAAACTTATAGAAGTAGATTGCCATTTCATTCAAAAGAAGATTATGTCCAGTTGCATTGCTACTAGTTTTGTCAACTCAAATGACCAACTAGCAAACATATTCACTAAGTCTCTCAAAGGTCCTTGGATTAACTATATTTGTAACAAGCTTGGTACATAAGATTTATATGCTCTAGCTTGAGGGGGTGTTAAAATAGATAGTAATTACTACTATAATAATTACTATAATATGGTTGCATATCAATTGGAAAAACATATCAATTATGTATGTTCGAAAACATATCAATTATGAATATTCTTTGTATAATCCTATTTAGGAAATATATCAATTAGGGATTCATTATTACTTTATATATAGAGAGCCCACCTGTACCATGAAGTCAAATGAATACAATTATTCCTTCCTATCTTTTCATCTCTCTTTTTTCTACAATTACGTTTGGTCAAGTTGTCCAGGCTTAAACCGACCCAAACCACGTGTTCCTTGTTCCCGTCTTCTAAAGGAACTTCAACTAGGTCCTCCTGTGGTTCCTCATGCTCCTTTTTGAGATAATCCCAGGTATCCAATCCTTCAACAAAGAGAGTTTGAGGTTGTTTTGCTTTTCACAGGGCAGCGTGTAGCATTGTCGTGTTAAGGCCTAATCTCCTCAAACTACACCAGGCCCCTACTATGTTGGGAACTTCAGCATCAAGTGACACATTGTAGCATTGTCGTGTTAAGGCCTAATCTCCTCAAACTACACCAGGCCCTTGCTATGTTGGGAACTTCAGCATCAAGTGACACGTTAATACCACGGACCTAAGTGCATTCAGAACTAGCAACCTAAGGATAGCATTGTATACTGAGGGGATATTGATGACTAAAAAATTGACTTGTACCATGGACCATCGAGATGTGTGTCCCATTGTGACTAGCAAGATAATGATCCCTTCAACAAGTACTGCTTCTCTAGAGAATCTCATGGTTGATGACTCTAACCTTCCTAACCATTCTAAGAAAATACCCATTCTAGTGAACGCATCATAATATAATGTCTATTGAGCTTCCATTATCCACCAAAATATGGCATACATCATAATTTGTAATATTTAAAATTACCAACACCGCATCATTATGCGGGAAATGATTTCCTGTACATCTTTCTCGAAGAATGTAATAGCTTCTTCGATCTTTTGCCTCTTAGATAAATCAGTCGAGGTTCCCAATCTACTTCGTTGCCCCCCAATGACAGTATTAAGCACTGTGGCTGCAGGTTGATTTTCGGCAGCTACTTCCCGCTAAGGTGGTCCCTGTGGTGGCATGGGCGGAACCTTGCACTACTCCCTTCTATTCCAAAGGAACTTATCCAGCCATCCTCATCTAATAAACTCCCCGATCTCGTCTTAAAGCTGATGCAATCTTTCATGTCATGGCCATGATCATGGTGATAGAGGCAATATTTGTTCGGATCAAGGCACTGGTTTGGCCGCATCCTTCTTGATTGAGGTAATTGCTCCCTTATGTTCATTAATAGATGTGTTCTTGAAGATTTAGTGAAGTGTAGTTGGTGAATCACCTAGGTAGTGAGGCATTTCGCCGACCCCCAAAGGGACTTTTGGGTCAGTGATTCCGCAGCGAAGTCCTGGATCGGTGACATCGGGGCGACATCGGGGTGGAGCCCTGGATCACTGCCGAACTTTCCAACCATTGTTCGGCAAGAGTTTCTCTTCCTTAGCCACTTCAATCGTGGTCCCATGTAGTTCATAGCTTCGTCAGTGTTTACATACTTCTCCATTCAGGTCAACATTTCTATAAAATCTTAAGGATACCTTTTTTCTAAAGAAAAAAAAGGAATGGACACTTCTGAAGCCTGCCTTTAAAACAATCATCACAACCGATTGATTCAGATCGCGCACTCCAAGAATGACCACATTAAAGCAGTTCATATAAGACCAAAGTGGCTCACCTTCTCTTTCCTTGACGTTTATCAATGAATTTGATCCTTGACATTGCCTTCAACTACTAACAAAATGAGTTACAAATGACCTGTTGAGCTGATCAAAAGAATGGATGAAACTTGGCTTCAAACTGGAAAACAAATATCAAGCTACCTTCTTGAGGGTTGAAAGAAAAGCTCGACACAGAATCCCATCCATGGCCTCATGGAGTAGCATCAGAGCTTTGAAGTTCTCCCAAGTGTGCAACTGGATCGGTTAAGCCATCATATGCTTGAAACTGAGGCATCTTAAAATAACCAGGGACCAATCCTTGCATGATTCTAGTGATGAAGGATGGATTGGTACCAAAGCCAAGCACATCATGTTAGATACGTGCCTGGTTGCATAATGCCTTGATCCATCGACTCATCACTTGTAGCTTTCCCTCCATATTTGCATGTTGCACCGTACATGCCTCGGAACATCGATGTAGAGATTGATCTAGGATAGATCTCTTTCCTGATTCTAGAACAAGCGACCGCTTGCTCGCTCAGGACTTCTAGGTCAGCACATCCATATTTGTCTCTCCCGATCTAGATTACGCGGATGAAGTTGAGATGGGTTAGGTTGAGGTGCTTCCTGTGGTATAAGGTTTGGGTGCTACATCACCTGGACCGCGGCGGCAAGCATCTATACCTACCGGACGAGAGAGTTAAACAATTCTTGGCTTACTCCTACGGCTGGCTAAAGCGAAGGCAACAACACCTCTTACTGTTGCACTAGTGCTTGATCATTAGCAGGAATTTCAGCCACTCTGGAAATGATAGCAATAAAGCGACGCAACGAAATTCTTCTACGTAGGGCCATAGTGGCAACTCCTACTCCTTCCCAAAAGTGGGCCTGAGCCCTTCCTCTAGCGCCCATATGTTGCTACAGAATCTGACTTAGTAGCCAGAAGACAACTACAACTGTTGGGTAGTGGTGGCAAAACCTGCAAAACAAATCCTTAACTGGAGTTGGCTCTAGCAGGGACCCTCTGGCGCTAAAGTTAGGATTCTAGAGTAAAAGGGAAGGAGTGAACATGAGGGGGAGGTAGTTGCATACCTGGGATGCCCTGGAGGCCTCTATTTATAGTTAGAGACTGAGTTGTCATGTGGGAAAAGGAAAGCTAGGCCATTATCGAGACCTCATCGGGCATGAAGTGTTTTGACATTATCTGTCATTCCCGCAGATCTAATAAGGACGATCCAATAAGGGTAATCTGATAAGGATAAATGATCCTGTTTGTATACACCTAGTTGTTATCAAAAATGGGGATTGCGGCTCGTACAAACTGAGAGCCCACTTCCCGTGGGTCAATTAGTTTACATCACCCACTACTCATGGGGTGGATTGGATCAAATGGGACTGAAGACCGGCTGAGCCAATGTGGGCGCCATGTCAGCAGGCCCAAAGTAGATTTTTTGCTTATATGTATCAATCAGGTTTTCAAATAATTCCATCATAGATTCCATCCTTAACATCAATTGTAAAAATGGATTGCAAACTTTTAGGACTAAGAAACAGAACTAGCAAACTGGAAATGATTTTAAACAGGTTATCTCCTCTTCCATGGATACCCTTGGAAGAGACGCATTTTTATTTTTTCATCAAAATGTGCTTCTTGTTACCTACAATTTTAAGCACTTTTATCCTTGCTCAAGAAATAATTTGGCATTACCACCAAAGCTGCTCTTAGTGTTGATATTGAGAAATCACAACCAAATATCTGGCAACAGAGTGTTTGATATTACAGGCAGCAGATGTTTCTCTTGAGCACCAAACATGACCAAAAAAGTGTTTCCCATGCTTGCCATTAGAGGAAACTGATTCAAGAAACAATACAAAATGAGAAAGAGAAAAATTGGTAGAAATAAGAGATCTTAATGCAGGAAACAGAAAACATAATCATAAATTAATCCAAAAAAATTATGAAAACATATCAAATTGTATAGAGAACACAGAGCAAATATTAGGAAACCAGTTTTATAAGTCTGTGTTCCCACTGGTTCCTTAAGTTGGATTCAATTTGTAAACAGCTACAAGCTTAATTTATGGGTATGTATGCAGAAACTTCTCTTTTTTTAATTGTGACTCTCTTCCTAGAAAAAGAAACAAATAAAATGTCATGGTATACCATAGAAAATGGATGGTTTTATCAAGGCCATTACCAAGAAATTGTAATTTAGTTATTTTTCTTTTTCTTTCTTCCAATCCCCTCTTTGCTACATCCTTCAATGCTTACTTATTGGTAGCCAAGTTCCTAGAAATTTCCTTTCTTTCACAGCTCAAGTTTTGGAGCATCTCAAAAGAATTGCCTTTGTTTCCTAATTCAGTTTCCCAAGAAGCTCTTAGTTGAGCAGGAAACAGGTTAACTCACATGGAAACTTCTTCAAAAAGCCTGGTGTGCCGTGATTGATAAAGGGACCGTCAGTTCCTTCACATGTTCTTTTTGATTTGTTAAAGAAGAGGACTAACATTCGCAATGTGATCTGATGATGCTGAATCCTGCTTGAACACTGGAATATGCTGGAGGAGGAGGAGGTGCTCACAAGTTGTACCTACAAAAAAGACCTCCGGGAATGGCTTCGGCGCGAGCACTCCGATACTCAAGTCAATATTTCAGACCATAGAGAAAGAAATAGAGCGGAGCGAAATCTAGTATAATGTAAAATATGCATACCTCAGGGGCTCCCTTCTCCCTTTTATAGACAAGGAAGAAGAGCATTTCTGGAATGCTGAAATCCTTAGCGAGTTTAGTGGAAAGTAATAGGGCTGCAGGCTATCATGATATCTATCTTCCTTAAAATGAAGTTTTGTCTCTTCCACTTGGGACTGTCTCTTCCATATTGCTGGTTAGGCCATTTAATGATGATAGGGACTATGGCTTGAAACATATCACATTGCCCTTAATGGAGGGGATTTAGCAGAATATTACAAGAGATGGTCTTCTGACCATATCATTGTATGCATGGAAATGGGCGTCGGTTATTTGTTTTCTTGGTTGCCTGGAAGTATTTGCTAAGGAATTTCTCTCTTATAAAGGATGAACCAGACTGAAGAGGATCCAAGATGAGGGTCTGCTAGGCTGAGGCTCAGTCAGGCCGAGGCTTAAGACATTAACTCATTCAGAAAGGGCTTTCCTAGATGTTAGAAGGGTGAAGGTCCCTTATCAAGACCGAAGAAATTTCCCTTGTCTTAGGCTTATGGGTCCTGGGTCAGACCTATCCTTTGCCAAAGTCGAGGGCCGAAGATCTTTGGAGAACATCCCTTTTTGGTGCACTGGGGCTTAGTTGTTGAAGGCAAGGTGGGCATTTGAAGAGGCTAGAGGTTGACCAGGCTGAGGATCAATTAGGCTAAGGGTCTACCAGTCCAAGGCTGAGGGTCAGTTAGGATAAAGATCTACTGGCTGAGCAGATGAATCAGGCTAAGGGCCAAGGGCAAATGAATTGGACAGAGGGCCGAGGCTCTGCTAGAATGAATATGAATTGGACATAGGATTGAAATTCTGCTAGAATGAATATAAGTTGGGTAGAGAGCCGAGGTACTGCCATAATGAATATGAATTGGGCAAAGGGACGAGGCTCTGCCAGAATGAATATGAATTGGGTAGAGGGCAGAGGCTCTGCCAGAATGAATATGAATTGGGCAGAGGGCAGAGGCTCTGCCAGAATGAATATGAATCAGGCAGAGGGCAGAGGCTCTGCCAGAATGAATATAATTGGACAGAGGGCCGAAGCTCTGCTAGAATGAATAAGAATTGGGCAGAGGACCGAGGCTCTGCCATAATGAATATGAATGGGCAAAGGGCTAAAGCTCAGCCAGAATGAATATAAGTTAGGCAGAGGACCAAGGCTCTGCCAGAATGAATATGAATTGGGCAGAGGACCAAGGCTCTGCCAGAATGAATATGAACTGGGCATAGGACCAAGGCTCTGCCAGAATGAATATGAACTGGGCAGAGGACCAAGGCTCTGTCTTCGATTTTATTCTTAGGTTGCCTAATATATCATATGCTACCTTAGGATTTTATTTTCTTCTAGGCTCAAGGGTCTTCCAAGAACAAACTTTGGACGAGGCATCTCAAGGAGAAGCATGTACCTGATATTGTTTCATCAGGAACTCCAAGAGCAACTCTGATAACATTTCTCTATTTTTTGTAGATGTTTAGTTGATGTTCTATTTGAGCAAATTCTTTGCATATAAACAACCCCAAGGATTGGGAGTCCAATACCGAGGGTCAGCGAAGCCAAAGAAGACCTGAATGCAGCCTTGCTTCATCTTGAAGATGTCTAGTGATTGCTTGTTTTTTCATCCTATCCGAGGATTCTCAGGATTCCAAGTGTGGGGGGCTTACCCCTACATCAGTTACCCCCCACTCTTTAGTCTGAGCCTGAAGGATCTCGGGCTGAAGAGTAAATCCAGTTGCATGCCCGAGAAATCCTGAGGGTTTCCATGGTTAGCTGTCATGATTATTTCTTGGAGTAAAGATGCAGCAAGCTTCACTGATGCCCCTATGTAGTAATACTTTGAAATATAAATTTTGTTGGACCAATCAAGGGTCCTCAAGATTTCAGCCAACCAAAGATTATTGAAGAGTCCTAGGACTATCTAGCCCAAAGCTATTTGGAGTCATGAGTGCTAAATTGCCTTGGATCTTTAACCGGCTAATGGTAACCGGCTAATGGTCGTTTGGGACCATCAAACACCAATTAGAGGAGCCTTCATAGAATGATCAGGCCAAAGGCTCTCCAATGCTATGTCAAGCTGAAGGCTTTCCGATGTTTGGCCAGGCCAAAGGCTTTTTGGTATTTAGCGTTAACCGGCCAAAGACTTTCCAGTGTTGCGTTGGACTGAAGGCTTTCCAATATTTGGCCAAGTCGGAAGCTTTCTGGCATTTAGTGTTAAACGGGGCCAAACACTTATCGGTGCTACATCAGGCCGAAGGCTTTCTGACGTTTGGCTAAGCCGAAGGCTTTCTAGCTTTTAGCTTTAACCAGACCGAAGGCTTTCCGGTCTGCATCAGGCCGAAGGCTTTTCATCGTTAGGTCATGCCGAAGGCTTTCTGACTTTTAGCTTTAACCAGACCAAAGGCTTTTCGATGTTACATCAGGTTGAGGGCTTTTTGGCTTTTAGCCTTAACCGGACCAAAGGCTTTTCTGTGCTGCATCGAGCCAAAGGCTTCCGACATTTGGCTAGGCCGAAGGCTTTCTAGCTTTTTAGCTTTAACCGGCCCGAAGGCTTTCCAGCTTTCATCATTGTTGCACTGCAAGCTAATCAAAGAGTTGTTTAAGGGTAGGGCCAATCCGAAGGCTCCAATTTCCTATCAATCATCAAGAATGCATGTCATTTTTATCATAATCATTTTTATCAAAGCATGAAAGATTTACATTACTGATAAGTTGGAGTTCCACAATCTGGACAGCAATCACATAAAACTTCTTGGGCTTGTTGCCAAATCAACCCCCAGGAATGACATTCATCACCCATGTTGCAAGTAGGTTTTCCGTAGCTTTTATAGGCTTGCAGACTTGTAAGAAATAAGACCAGAGTGAAATGGCTTGGCACAACTTCCTTATTTTTTTGACCTTGGGGGCTCTGCTTTTGCGTTAGCTAAGGAGGTCGACCTCTGTTTCGATGTTGGACTCAGCCTTCATGATCCAGCTTTGGTCATTACACGTGTGCCAGCCACAACTTTATTTTCCTCATCACCCTCCTGAACATCTTTGTACCGTTTTGAAGATCTAGGATGGAGGTTCTCCAAAAAAAATAAATTTAGGCAAGAGTCTAAGTGATGAGTCAGTGGAGGATGCCTTGAAAAGCATATTGAACTTAGACGTCTTCGACATGGGAGGGTGCCCATATGCCTGGCTTCTACCAATGTCACAAATGTTGACAATCGTGGGCCACTACTTTACACGGCCAACTAGAGCAATGCCTTAGGGTAATTGCTGCACATGACCAGCTTGATCAACACTGGGCTTCGAGGGTCATTCAGTGTCAACCAAGGTTCACGGAACCGTCCCGTACTGCCCGATACAGGGCGTACCGTACCATACCGACCAAGAGCCGATACGGTTCACGTATAAAAATCGATTCAGCATTAAAAAAATAAAAAAATAATAATTCCATACCGGTACGGTACCGTACCGGTACGAACCTCCCGGTTCGGGTCGATTCGGGCTCGGTTCAGTCCGGTTCGGGTCGGTTCGGGCTCGGTTCATGTTCGGTTCAATGACAGGGGGGAGAGATTGTTTTTTTTTTAATTTAACATGCCGGTACACATACCAGTACTGTATGGTACAGTACGGACCGTACAGTATCGTACCGCTCGCTCACCAGTATGGGTCCTGGTACCGATTCAACAGACCTTGGTGTCAACCCTTCATTTTCCAGAACATAGGTTATCATGCAAAATCATGCACATTAAAATAGTGAATTCAAAATTTTTCTAAAGATAAATGGAGTTTTATTACTAATGGATTAGAGAAATTCCACGGCCCAAGTGGTGGTGTCCCATCGAGCTTCTGGATTCGCCACCGAAATACCCCCCAGTGATGACATTCATGACCCTAGATCTTGGTTTTCTGTGGCTTTTGTAAGCTTGCTGACCTATAGGAAACAACAAAATGATAGATGAGGACTTTAATACTTCTTACCATAAAACCTTTAAGAGTTTGGTTTCTTTGAAGCTCTGGCTTCTTGGAAATCCGGCTTTTGGGTGGCCAACTCCTAGAGCTTGGTCTCCACCTTGTCTTTGGGCTTGGCCTTCAGTTTGGCCCGATCTTGATAGCCTCATATTTCATCTCAACTTTGTTCTCCACCGCAACTGGGATTAGCTGTGCATCATGAGAAGGAATGGAGGGGGCTACCCAACCAATCGTCCGTGTCATTTGCGCCTCCTCCCCAAGAGACATGTACACTATATGTGAATGCCTCCCTGGCCCCCACGAGGAAGAACCATGGCACTAGCCAGCAGATACACTTTGGCCTCGATTTTGAGAAGGAACTCCAACCACCTTGGCTGCTCTGCCGCTACCTCTATGGTATATGGGTTTGGAAGCAAGGGAGCTAAATTAAGGATGATTAAAGAGGGATGCCTTTGGATGAGAGTCCGATCCCGAGGAAGAGGCTTTAATCGAGAACCGAATTCGAGTTCTTCAAAGACGGTTAGTAACCTTTGGCATTATTGACTATGATTTTGATTATGATAAAATACTTAAGTATATTTGAATACTAATTGTGCATTAAGTATGTTAATCAATTATAGGTACTCAAGATTTGAATTTAGAGAAGTTTCAGCATTGATGCAGCCAAGTGTCAACTCATGAGATCCAAGTGTCGACTCAAAGTATCGACTCATGAACAGTAAAGTATCGACTCAAAGCCTAAGACCAAACAGGTACAGAACGTGGTGATTTCAAGAGTTTGGTCAAGATGGCACTAGAGATGACGAGAAGCCAGAGAGATGCCACCTTTCTTTTTCCTCATCTTCCCTTTCTCTTTTCTTTCTTCTCTCTCTTTCTTCCTTTTTTTTCTTTTTTTTCTTTTTTTTGTGGCAGCCTTGCCGTCGATCTGCGCATCGCCACCCATAATGGAAAGGATGATGGACATACCTGCTGAAGCCACTGGGCCTTAGTATTAAATTGCCTAGACCACGATCAGGTCTAGCTTGACCCCTTGGTTTAGTAGTGTCAATTTAGCGGTTCTAGAGCAAGGACTTCCGGCATGCCGACCAGCTTGTTGGGAGATGGTTGCATGGAAGAGCTAAGTGGACACACCTTTGGGTGGTGTTGACATTCTGCTCACTGCTTCTTCCCAAAATAGGTGATATAAAGGTAAACCTTTGGGTAGACCCTTCCTTCATCTAATGACACTGAATCCCGCTTGAACGAATATGCTACAAAAGGGGGTGCTCATGGACTGTACCTATAAAAAAGACTCGCTGAGGATGGTCCCAGCACGAGCACTCCGATGCTCGAACAATATTTCAAGCCATCGAAAAAGAAATAGAAAGAAGAGAAGCTTGAATAATGTAAAAAATGCATACCTTGGGAGCTCCCAAGGAGCCCCCTTTTATAGACAAGGGAGAAAGGCATTTCTGGAATGCCAAAACTCTAAGTGGATTTAGTGGGAAGTGATAGGGCTGCAGGCTGTCATGATGTCTGTCTCCCTTTAAATAAAGTTTTGTCTCTTCCACTTAGGACTCTCTTCCATATTGCCGATTGGGCCCTTTAATGATGATAGGGACTATGGCCTGAAACAAAGTAGGCTGCCCTTAATGGAGGGGATTTAGTGGAATATTATAAGAGATGGTCTTCTAACCATGTCACTATATGCATGGAAATAAGCATCGGTTATTTGCTTTTTTTGATTGCCTGAAAGTATTTTACTAAAAAATTTTCCTCTTCCAGAGGATGAACCAAACTGAAGAGGATCCAAGATGAGGGTCTACCTGGCTGAGTAATGCGGCACGATGATGAGAATGCAATCTAAATGATTAATGTTTTGAATATGGTTTGTAGAGCAATGAAGCCTATTAACAGGTACTAAATTTCAGATCAAAAGTACTAAGATAAAGCTATGGAAGGAGCACTAAAATTTGGAACTTACGCCGCGATATAGTTATTTAAATCCTAGAGAAGATTAGGGCTAATGAATATTGAATTTAAACCTTGGCATCGATCTTCAATAACTCAGACTTAAGAGATTAGGAGGTGTTATTTACCCAAGATGATCACTCCCTGGTAGATTCATTGAAGCTCTTAGACGAACTAGCCCTGAAGTGGAAGATTGGCATTCCAAAGAAACTAGTTTCATTCAACATTGATATTTGGCAAGAGAACCCTTTCTTGAACTCCGAATCGTAGAAGGATCCTGCACAATGAACAGGTTAGACTGGGACCAATTTGAAAGATATCAAAACAAAGAAACCAAACAGGCAAAGGAACTTCGATGGAGGCATGGATCCCTAGAGGTGGATGTCGGCGTTGGACACTTGAAAGCTTGAAAAGAGAAAATCAAACACACCCAAAAAAAACAAGAGGATACTACCAAAAAAAACACCTTCTTCAACTACTACACTTAAATTTCATTTCATCCAAAAAGCTTTTTTTTCCATGGGCGTACAAGAGGCTTTTATTGGCCTTTCAATCAATTTGAAATTCCCCATATCATGGAGAAATATTAGGGGGGGTTACATGAAATGTGGAGGATTTGGTGGAGGGTTACATGGAATGTGGCGGATTTGGTGGAGCTGGTTGCATGATTTGTGGATGGAGTTGGCCGACCTCCTTTGAATTTGAAAACACTCCTTGGTCGACCACTTGTAGCTTTCATGTAATTTAAAATTTGAATGATGCCACGTGGCAGGTGAGGTGGCAATGATGTGGCGTGGCAAGGTGGCATGGTGACATGGCGCATCCTTCTCCATGGCGCCCCTTGGAGTTGACATGGCAAAGGTAATGTGACGTCCTCTGGTGATGAGTTGGCACCGGTGGTCCATGATGATGTGGCATTCCAAGTAAAGCTGGTCTGGCCCAATTTCAAGTAGCTCTTGAACTAGACTCAGTACAAAGCCCTAATTGACTCTAATTGAACTTTAAAATCCCAAAAAAAAATAAAACAGGACTCAATAAACATACAGGACTCATACGAGACTTGAGTTCCTAGTCTCAATCCATAAAGAACTTGGTATTAGTTGAAGCTTCTTTCTGAACCTGGTGCCCCCACCAATTCTCTCCGGGTGGGAGGAACTCGACCCTGTCGAGTATGGTCCAGCTTGGCTTTGATATTGCCCAAATAAGTCCGGGTCCAGTCGTTGCAGGTCCTCTCTAGCGATTCAGGAGTCGTCAGATTTTGGTCTCCCTTGCCAACGGACCAAATATCGATAGTAATCCTTGTTTCTGGTAGTGACAATCTTATTATCCAGGATTTGTTCAATTTTCTCTCATTTTTGAGGAATGGTTGTTTGTGGATACTCGGGTAATGGTTCACTCTCAAAAATATGGTCAGGCCCAAAAGGCTCACTAGGTATCATCATGGGTTCCTTATATTCTATCAAGTCTGAGACATTAAAGGTCGGGTTGATACCTAGGTCTGAAGGTAATTCCAATATATAAGCATTAGATCTAATCTTCTTTAGGACTTTAAAGGGGCCTGCACCATGGGTATGTAGTTTCTTGAAAGTCCCGGATGGGAACATGATCTCTCTCATAGAATTCCTTGACTTTCTTTCTTGAATTAGTCCTATGTTTATAGGATTCATTGCTCAAATTTATTTCATGATGCAAATCCTCGACATGCTATGCATAGGACTCAGCAGACTCAGAAACTTACACAAGCACTTACGAAATGCAGACTGAACTAGGCATCCTTATTGAGAGGAATTTTATTGGACTTTCTAGGACCTAAACCTAACAGATTAATGACTCTCTAGGTTTTACCCTGGTCTGGTATGCACATGAGAATTTACCATGGGTTCCTAGCAAATGCCGTAAGGTTTTCCAAAAGTAGGTAGCAAAAGGAATAGGCTTTAAAAGCTCATGCATCCTAGTAATCTCATCAAAATGAAACTTAATGGCTCTAAAATTATGATAAGACTCAGAGAAAGGCAGGAAATAGGAATCCGAGACTTGGGATAATTTAGGAGAATCTTGAAACAGACCTTGGTCACTCATGATGACCTTAAGATTAGAATTTTGATCTACAGGCGAGATGCTTCTAGGTAGTTGAAGGTTATCAGGAAAGTCTTCTAAAATAATGATTGGGTTCTTCTCAGGTACCTGAAGGAGTTCTTGTGTCGAAGCTAAAGTATTGGGTTCTTCCTGAGGGCATTGTCTTACGGGAACCAAGTTCTCACTAAATTTGGTTGTTCTGATGTTTCAGGACTAGGCTCAATAATCTTTTCTTTATCAAAGGTTTCCTCAGGTAAGGTACTAAAGTTGTTCTCTTCATAGTCTTCCCCTTCATATTCATCTATTAAACTTATGTTAGTCTCATACACATATTTACTAGGTCTAGATTTGCCTTCTTCCTTCCCTAGCCCTTCAATTGGAGGATACCCTAAGTCTTGAGTATTAATGAACTCAACTTGTATTTCAGGGTTCTTACTCCTAGCATTCATATGAGCTAATGGGATAGTAGGAGTTGGTTGGTCTAAGGGAAATTGTTTAGCCAGCATTTGGTTCAATTGGGCCATTAGATCATTTAGGCCTTTCAGCATGGTTTCAAGATTCGGGTCCATGGCTACACTGGACTAGGTCTGGATTGGTGAATAAGAGGCTCCTGATCTAGTTTTCATGCATGCAAGTAGACTCAAGCTCGAGCTAAGGTTTCCTAGACCTAGAGCACAAATTAGAGGTCTAATTAAGTGAACCAACTAGCTAGTAGTACTTATGGGACTTAGCCAGGTAGGTGGAGGGGAGTGAAGGTCCCTGATTGCCAATCCTTAGACACCAATCTGAGATTGGCCAGGTAGGCGGACCAAATCACAAGCCCTGATGCACCAATCCTAGACACCAAGCCTGTAAGCACACACCAATTTGCTGACACAGTTAACTTGACCCTAACCTGAACCCAACTTGTTGGTGTCCCTAACCCACTAGGGCAATTAACGTTCTACTCAATTTTAATTAACGGGCTGGGATCGATATGCTGGTTGGTGATTTTTGGGCTAGGGACAGGTGATGAAACCCTGACCCTATGTCAAATTGATGCCCTTAATTTGATTTCTCATGAGATGAATGAAATGCAAAGGTGTTGCAGAAGTGTGTTGCAGTTTGAAAGTGGTGTGGAAAACGTGATGAAAAAATGTCCAAAAATTCTGAGAAATTCACAGAGGATTCCTAACTTATATGTTTCAATGCAGACGAAAAGAATTTTAAAACTAAAATCTGTACTACTCTAAGCAGATCCTACAGATGAAGATAAATAAAAAGGACAGAACAGAACCCTAATGACAGTGTCGAACTGCAGAAATTTTTATTTTTTTTATAATGTTTTTCTGATGATGAAATTTAATATGGTGATAACTGACTTAAAAAAGAACAAGAAAAAAAATATTTCCACAAAAAATTAGTGACTTGCCTTTGGAGTTGCAGACGGATTACAGTAAACAGATGCAAATTTTCAGAAAATAGAACCTAATCAAATAAGTGCAATGGCTTACCCAAACTTCCATCTAAAAAATTCACGTCCGGCCAGGGGCTCATTATTCCCATGGGTCGTGACAGTGTACTGGAGTACACCCGCTCAGGAGGCGTGAATTTTAAATCTTGCTTGGATTTAAAGAAAACTATTCTATCCTAATGCAACCATGCTCTGATACCAAATTGATGCGACACGATGATGAGAATGCAATCTAAATGATTAATGTTTTGAATATGGTTTGTAGAGCAATGAAGCCTATTAACAGGTACTAAATTTCAGATCAAAAGTACTAAGGTAAAGCTATGGAAGGAGCACTAAAATTTGGAACTTACGCCACGATATAGTTATTTAAATCCTAGAGAAGATTAGGGCTAATGAATATTGAATTTAAACCTTGGCATCGATCTTCAATAACTCAGACTTAAGAGATTAGGAGGTGTTATTTATCCAAGATGATCACTCCCTGGTAGATCCATTGAAGCTCTTAGACAAACTAGCCCTGAAATGGAAGATTGGCATTCCAAAAAAACTAGTTTCATTCAACATTGATCTTTGGCAAGAGAACCCTTTCTTGAACTCCGAATCGTAGAAGGATCCTGCACAATGAACGGGTTAGACTGGGACTAATTTGAAAGATATCAAAACAAAGAAACCAAACAGGCAAGGAAACTTCGATGGAGGCATGGATCCCTAGGGGTGGATGTCGGCGTTGGACACTTGAAAGCTTGAGAAGAGAAAATCAAACACACCCAAAGAAAACAAGAGGATACTACCAAAAAAAATACCTTCTTCAACTACTACACTTAAATTTCATTTCATCCAAAAAGCTTTTTTCCCATGGACGTACAAGAGGCTTTTATTGGCCTTTCAATCAATTTGAAATTTCCCATATCATGGAGAAATATTAGGGGGGGTTACATGAAATGTGGAGGATTTGGTGAAGGGTTACATGGAATGTGGCGGATTTGGTGGAGCTGGTTGCATGATTTGTGGATGGAGTTGGCCGACCTCCTTTGAATTTGAAAACACTCCTTGGTCGACCACTTGTAGCTTTCATATAATTTAAAATTTGAATGATGCCACGTGGCAGGTGAGGTGGCAATGATGTGGCGTGGCAAGGTGGCATGGTGACATGGCGCATCCTTCTCCATGGCGCCCCTTGGAGTTGGCATGGCAAAGGTGATGTGACGTCCTCTGGTGATGAGTTGGCACCGGTGGTCCATGATGATGTGGCATTCCAAGTAAAGCTGGTCTGGCCCAATTTCAAGTAGCTCTTGAACTTGACTCAGTACAAAGCCCTAATTGACTCTAATTGAACTTTAAAACCCCAAAAGAAAATAAAACAGGACTCAATAAACATACAGGACTCATACAAGACTTGAGTTCCTAGTCTCAATCCATAAAGAACTTGGTATTAGTTGAAGCTTCTTTCTGAACCTGGTGCCCCCACCACTGAGGCTCGGTCAGGCAAAGGCTTAGGACTTAACTCATTCAGAAAGGGCTGTCCTCATGTTAGAAAGGTGAAGGTCCCTTATCAAGACTGAAAGAATTTTGTCCTTCCTAAGCTCATGAGTCCTGGGTCGGACCTAATCTTCTTGCCAAAGCAGAGAGCCGAGGGTTGGTTGGAGCCGAAGATCTTTGGGGAACAACCTTTGTTGGTGCACCAAGGCTTAGTTATTGAGGGCAAGGTGGGCCTTTAAAGAGGCTGGAGATCGACCATACTGAGAGTCTACCAGGCCAAGGGATAGTCAAGATAAAGATCTACTGGCTAAGCAAATGAATCAGGTTGAGATCGAGGCTCTGCCAAAATGAATATGAATTGGGCAGATGGCCAAGGCACTGCTAAAATAAATATGAATTGGGCAGAGGGCCAAGGCACTGCCAGAATGAATATGAATGGAACCGAGGGCCGAGGCTATGCCAAAATGAATATGAATGGGATAGAGAGTCAAGGCTTTGCCAAAATGAAAATGAATTGGGCAAAGGATCGAGGCTCTACCAGAATGAATATGAATTGGATAAAGAGCCGAGGCTATGCCAGAATGAATACGAATTGGACAGAGGGCTAAGGCATTGCCTTTGGTTTTATTCTTAGGTTGCCTAATAATATGCTACCTTGGGATTTTATTTTCTCTTGGGCTCAAGGGTCTTCCAAGAACAAACTTTGAATGAGGCATCTCTCTTCGCATGTGACCGATGTTGTTTCATCAGGAACTCCAGAGCAACTCAATAACATTTTTGTGTTTTTGTAAATGTTTAGTTAATGTTCTATTTAAGCAAATTCTTCACATATAAACACCTCGAGGGTTGGGAGCCCAATACCGAGGGTCGGTGATGCCGAAGAAGACCTGAATGCAGCCTTGCTTCATCTTGAAGACGACTGGTGACTGCTTGTGCTTTCATCCTACCTGGGGATCCTTAAGATTTCGAGGTTAGGGGGAGGGTTTACCCCCACATCATGATCCAAGGACCAAGCTAAGACCAATGGACTCCTAACATTAAGTGTCATGGTGTCTTAATAACCGGAGAGTTTTAGTTGATTGATTCACATACTTTCACTTATATCTCAAGAAAATTGTTCCACGCATGGTGAATAAGAAGACAATGTGACTCATCCATTTTCTTTGTAAGCATACAAGATAAATTAAAAAAGAAGAAATGAAAATAATTCATTGATCGCAAGATGACCATGAACACCTTAAACTCTAGAATAAATAGGACCTTTCTTCTAGAGGATAAAGATACTAGAATAGATATGACCTTCACTTTAGAGGAAAAGGGAATAATGAGAAGATACAAGAATGGGCATGACTCTCCACATCCAGGTGTGGTATGTTTTTCTAGGTGATGAAAAAGATCCAAACAAAGCCTTCTTGATCTTCTTATAATGAAAGGAGCATGTCATTACCCATAATAACTTCCCCTGGGTAGTTCTATACATAAATAACTTCCTTCCCTTCTAACTTATCAATAGTCTTCTCCAAAAGTAACCTCCTTTGGTGGTTAATTCTATGAACAACTGCAAGCTTCTTGTGCATTGCTTTTGTATGAATGACAAGTTGCCAATCGTGGTCTCTCCAAATGCCAATATATAACTAAATAAATAGTTTAACCAAAGCTTGGTTAATTCCTCATTATTAATCATTAATTATAGTTTGACACTTGGAAAAATAGATACAACCAAAGACCGAAAAAAAAATTATGATTAAATGATTATATTAGATACAATGTAAAGTCATACTTATCTCCATTTATAAATAAATGGAAAACAAGGAGAAAAGCAAAGCCATTTAGAATGTGTTGTAAGATTTATGTATTTGCTTTAGTGCAATTTGACAACCAGCAAAAACCCAGAGGCATTTCCAGCAGATCTAACTGTAGCAAAACAATGATGCACACAACATGATCCAGGGGACTCAGATGAGCAACATATCTTGTGTGATTTTTTCAGGATTCATAGGTAAAGCCATTAGCAGTTAATCAGCAAGAGTTGCTATTTGAAGTGAAAGTGGCTTAGCATGCCTAACTGTAGCATGAAGACTTGGATGGAACAGAAAGTATATAAAGGAAAATAAGGTTTTTTGGGTGACAAGGAACCTGAGGTGGCTGCGATGCAGTTCCTTCAAACTTGGGATCTCCTTTTGGATGCCCACCAATGGAATAGTTAGCATTATAGAACCATTTTCAGTCAACCCACCAGCAGGTATTGTTGAAGGGAACAGTTGTCTCTGGACAATAAGTGAAACAGGTAAATTCATGCCTCGCGTACATTGAAGTAGCTGGTGGTCATTGGTAAGGGTACAGCACGCCTGGCCATCAGGTGTACTTAAAACCAAAGGAGCTGCTGCACCTACACAATTTGGGGACCCAGAATCACTTGATAAAACAGGAGAAACTAAAACAAAAAAACTAATGGGCTGTTGCCAATATAGAGCTTCCTCTGATGAGAGTGTTTGTTTAGCTTCCTGTGGTGCTATTGTCTGTTTTATTTCATTTGAATTTACCCCTTTAACTTTCAGATCTTTTTCATTTAATGCCTTACCATTATCTTCGTGAGTACTTCTTTTAGGAAAAGCACCTTGGCACCCAACTTTCCCAACATTTTTCTTTTCTGTGGTAACCTTTTTTGCAGCCTCTTGTAGAGCTCGTATTGCTACATTGTAAATAGCCATAGATGTTGCCCCATCCTCTGCAAACTTAATAGCTTCACGACATAAACTATTGTAGCGCCAGGTCAACGATTGTTGGCAATCTTGGCTGTTACTTTGGGAATCATCTTTCTCTTCATCCTTTACTACCCTCTGATTTATTCCACTAATGCCTTCATCCTTAGCATTTCTTGTCCACCTTTTTAAAATGTAACGAGATGGGAGCATATTAACACCCAATTCACTGAAGACTATTAAAATATGTCTACAAAGAATGCCTGAGTATTCAAACATCTGACAGCTACATGTTGCAGTAGTTTCAGATGGACTAAACTCAACAATATATGCTTTATGTTCTTCCTCATTCTTTCTTACACTATATATGGTAATCTTTCCATCCTCTGTAATTTTATCTGCTGTATATCTACATGTTTCAATCAACTCTTCTTGAAATATTTTGAATACTTTCCTTGTATACAGCTCTGCTGCTTGCTTTTCCATTGATGATGATGAAGATGTCTTAAGATTTGGTAAAGAGTAAATCGTATCAAAATCTGCTTTAACCTCCTTCTCATACCAACTATCTAATGCCTTTTCATACTGCTGAATAAACATTTGTGCATCAGTCTGCGCATTTATATACCCTTCAAAAATGAACTTCTGCTTTCACATTGTTGTGCTGATGACATTTCTCCAAAGAACGCATTCCTCAAGTACACAGGAACACACTGATGGCGGCAACCATAAACTGATTGAAGCCACTCATTATTTCCGAGGTCAAACCTAGCCACAAGACTCTGCCAACTTGATTCAAACTCATTAATTGTCTCTGTCATATTAATACATTTAAGAAATTCCTCCTTGAAAGAAGGATATGCAAGAAATACATGCGACAGTTTATCCTGACCTTCTTTCAAGATGTGCCACTTGCAAATACGATGTCGTGTATGGGGAAATACGCGTGCAACCGCAGCTTGTACCACTATGTCTTGTTCTGAGATCATTGAGGTGGGATGTCGTCCAGAAATTGCCGAATGCAACATCTCAAAGAGCCAGGTGAGTGAAGATTCAGAGTCATCCACAATAAGTGCACAACCAAACAGCACAGGTTGCCGATGATGATTAACTCCCGTGAAAGTAGCAAATGGGATTTGGTACTGATTCTTTTTATATGATGTGTCAAAGGTGACGACATCTCCAAAGTGTTTGTAAGCCATTCTTGATCTTGCATCAGCCCAAAAAACATTACCCACACTCTGATCCCCATCAAGTTGCCATGCGTGAAAGAAGCCAGGATCTTCAGCTTGCATGTGCTTGATGTACTCTACAATAGTTTGAGTTTCTCTTCCAACTTTTGTCTTAGGAATGGTCTCACCATAACATATTTTGGTCTCGTGAGATTCTTCTTTAATTGCCAGCATTTCACTGCCTTGGTCCGCTCTTGCTCTTTGGAAATCATTCGCAGCTCTCTTCCCACTCTCAGATAGAAGCCTATGCGACCGGAGGCAATGCACTCGGCTTGGGGCCACAAGAGCATGGTTATGTGCCTTCTCAAGCCTCGAAACTACCCACCTCCCATTCTCCTGCTTCTTCACTCGGATCATTGCCTTACAACCGACTCTTGAGACGGCCCGCGTCCGCCTCAGCTTCCCTTCACTGCAGGGATCCTGCTTGGCCCGGTAGGTCCGGAAGCCCTCCTTGGCACACACAAACTGCCGCGAAGTGATTGTCCCGTCGCGCCTGGAGCGATGGAAGACACTGATCCTGGTATTGAATCCCAGGCGGCGAGCATAGCTGTTGTAGAAAGTCCAAGCATCCTCCTCGGTGGCAAACTCCATGCCTTCAAAAGGTTCAATTTTGGCGTCTCCTCCCGGGGACCTGGCAACCGGGCTCGCCGGCATTTCCTCGCCCTCACCGCTGCTGCGTTCCATGACCAATTCCAGCCCGTAGTCCATTCCATCGCTGTCTCTGTGGCCCATTTCCGTTTCCATTGATTCACCACCGCAGCTGATGGTACCCTCCACGAACCCAAGAGCTACAACCCCACAAGTTGGCACCTTTTCTTACCCACATGAGAAAAAATTAGATTTTTTAGACATTACACATAAAAACAGGAAGAAACCAACAAGATTTTCCAATATGTGAATCTCGTTTCTCGCCATTGCGAACCCAATCGGATTTTCAAGATCCCTGTTTCGAAAATCCAGTGGAACAGAGGGTTAACCTATTTTGCTAAGCTTAGAAAAAGGGAACCCTACTTCGCATAATCCACTTTCTCTGGCAGAGAATAGTTTCTCGAAAAGAAACAAGGAAAATGGATAAAAGACCGACCTTTTATTCCCTCTTTTTTCCCTCTATCCTCCTCTTTTTACTCGGCTTCTTTTCTTCACCATCATCTCATGGGAAGCACCCGATTGCTGCGAATTGGGCGAGGACAGAGGACACTGCTGAGAAGAGAAGGCAACCGGCTGGAGCGGTCCAGTTTGACCGGGTAGGATCTCCCGTTGGCATAATATCTCGAGGTGGATTGGTTTTTTTGAGGTAGAGCTGTCAATATGCATTAGCTCGTCCCGGTCCGGTCCTAATTTATATGGATTTATATTTGATGGACCGGATCGGGCTAGATCTATTTATATAAATAGGTTAAAAAAATTTAATTTGGTCTGGTCCTACGTGGGCCGTGGGCTAGGATCGGGCCCGCCTCCTATGTAGGTTGTGGGCTAGGGCCGTGGACCATGGACTAGGGATCCACGTGCTAAAAATATCAAGTATGAAAAAAATGAATCAATTTATACTATTCGTTTCTACATATTTTGGGACTGAAAATATATGCTAATATTATGGTAGGAGATGCAATGATAAGAGGTATCTCTGTAGGACAAAAGAAGCGTATTACAACAGATAAATCTAACAAGAAAAAGAAGAGGCTGGATTAGAAGTCTGTGAGCCCTCATGGCAGGCCGGCACGGCGACACGACATCAGGGAAAGCCTGTGAGTCCTCACGATAGGCCGGCACGGCGACGGTGGCACCCCGCGACCCCGAGCCCCCTCGGACCCATGCCTCACTGGTTACTGCCTCTAATGATTCGTTGAGAGAAATCAAAAAAAAAAAAGATGGAAGAATGACGAGTCCTCACCACCGAACGGCCGAAGTCCTGGGTTCCAACCGGCGTCACGATCTCGCGAAAGAAGAACGGCGACCGTGGGGTGGGGTTCTTCGTTCTCCCGTCTCCAGTTCTCCCAAATAGCCAAACTTGAGACTCCGTTCTCCGACGGCTCTTCGTGAGTCACTCACGGACTCACCAGTTCTCTCCGGCGGAGGGTGGTAGAGGGCGGCGGCTTTGACCTAACCCTAACAGAGGGTCCTGAGTCCCAAGTCTCCCGTCGTCGTCGAGTAAATAAAATCCATAATGCCTTCAGTCTTCACTCTGTAAGTAGTAATTAGCAAGTCCTAAATTAGTAAACCGTAGGACCGTAAATGAGTTGACTAACAGTAACAGATTAAGTGAGCCCTGACCCGTAAGGCTAAGTTTTTTTTTTTTTAATTATATCATGGCCCATGGGCTGGCCCGGCCCTAACCCTATTGAGCCCATGGGCTATAGGTGCTGAGCCAAAAAGCCCACTTACATAAATGGGCCAATTTTTTTCAGCCCGGCTCGGTCCATTTATAAGGCCAAATGGGTTGGTCCATGGGCTCTAGCCCATTTTGACAGGTCTAGTTTGAAGTCCGGTGGAACAACGGCCATCCCTGCATTTTGGATTGAGCCGAAATTGAGTCCAAGCTAGGCCTCCGGCACTGGCTATTGGACCAGGGTTGTTAACTTTGGAAGCACTTGGGCCTGGATTCTTGGTGTGCATATATGTATAGGTATGTGCCCACCTCTCCGGCCCTCTCCTTCCCGCACTCTCCCTACACTTTCTTTCATTTCCCATCTCTGATTCTCTCCCTATCAATTTCTCCCTCCCTCTCCCTCCTCCTTCCTCCCTATGTCATGTTAGTGCTAAGAGTTGGAGATGGAAGCTTAATTCAATCGAGCTTTAATCAAGGTAAGACCTATTTGGTCCTCAGGTTAGACACCCATTAAAACCTAGGTTAAAAGCCTTGATAAGTGTTGCTGCTGGTGCTCGATAGAATGTCAAAGTTTGTTAAAGGAGTGATGCTCACTAGCAACACCTGCAAAAAAGTTTTGGCTGGAGTTACTCTAGTGTAGACTTTCTAATGCTCAGGTGATAAAGATATCATCCTGCACTAATCTTGAGGACATCGTCCAGTACTAATCTTGAAGACATTGCCCAATTCTAATCTTGAGAACATTGTCCAGGACTAATCTTGATGCAGATAATTTTTTGGTATATGGGGTATGGGTATCTTAATAATTTTTATCTCTGACTCGGTTGAATCAGAGTTTTTAGGATTAGTTTGTTTCGAGAATAAATTTGTTTTAGGAATTTGTTTTTTTTAATTTTTGAATTTGTTAGGATTGGAGTATTGTTCCAGTTGTTTAGTGTTTGTTTTAGAATTTGTTTCCTCAGTTTGCTCCAGTATTTAAAAGACTGTAAGTCTCTTAAAAAAATGATCAACATTCTGACTAAAAAATTTTGAAGTATTCCTCCTCTTCTCCTGGTTCCCTCCTCTTCCCCTTCCTCCTCTTCTTCTCTCTTTTAGATACTTCTCCCTCTCTTCTACTCCTTCCCTCTGCTCTTCTTCTCTTCTCCTGGTTCTTCTCTTTCTTCTTCTCCTCCGGTTCTTCTCCTCCTATTCTCCTCCTTCTCGACTTCTAATTCTCTCTCTTCCTCCTTCCCTTCTGGTTCTTCTTTTCCTTGGATTCTCCTTCTTCCTCCTATTCTTCCCGGTTCCCCATCTCCCTTTCTCTTCTTCAATCTCTATTTCTTCTCCCCCTCTATTTCTTCTTCTCGATTTTTTTCTCCCCTGTTTAATCTCCCTCCCTCCTCTCCACTCTTCCTTCCTCCCTTCCCCTTATTCTTCTTATTCTCTTCCCCTTATTCCCTTAGGTAGTATTTGGTTGGTAAAAATTTATTCTGAGAATAGGAATAGGTATTCTCCAAAAATAGCTTATTCTCGTTGTTATTCTCAATTTGTGTTTGGATGAAAATCTGATATTCCCCCTTATTCCAGTACAATTAATGTGGTGTTATTCTAAATGGTGTTTGGATGAGATATGAATAAGCCTGTATTCGACCAAGAGTAGGGAAGGATTTTCTGAAATTCCAAAAATACCCCTACTCAAATATATAAATAAAATGAGTTATAAAATTCTTTTTTAATTTTATATTTAAGTAAATATATTATTATATTAATAATAATTTATTAATATGATGTATTAAAAACATGTTATACCAAATAATTTATTAATGTGGTGTATGTAAATATAAAATTAAAAAATAAATTTATTAATATTAAATTTAAATTATGATGTATTAAAATGATGTTATACAAATTAATTGATTATTACAACATATTAAATTAATATAGCTATAACAACAAATATTATTTAATTTATTATTATGATCCAGTAATATTAAATTATTATTTTTGACTTATGAATTTTTAAATTAAATATGTATGCAATGGCAGATATACAATTCAGATATCTTATAATGCAAGTAAAAAATATCTTGTGACATAAGCAAACTATGTAATATCTATATCAAAAGTACCTATTTTATTATTAATCTGAATTATCATAATAAATATAAAAGATGAATACATTTTACAAGAACACGAATATAATATAAATGCCCAGACAATACACAAATGAACATGAGTTTCCATAAGTCCAATAAAAAAAATGATATAATTAACTAGCAAAACAGTCATGCTCTGCACTTAAATCCTTAATCATCAACACCAACCAATAATCAACTGTGGTTATGCAAACTGCTCTACAAACCATTTTGAAGTATTATATCCCCTGTAACAAAAGATAAACAGTTACATTTAACAATAAATACTTGTCAGTAGTACAAAAATATATAATTCACATACCCTATCTGAATTGATATAAATGAAATACCAAACCTGTGCAATAAAATTTCTTTATGACAATCGATAATAGTAACCTGAAATTTGACATGGCAACATAACAGTCTTGGTTAAGGGCCATTAAGGGCCACCAAGAATATAAGCATAGCACACAACAGCTGCCAAAATGTAAACTAGTACAAATATATAGTTTAGAAAAATGGCTCAGGACAGTGAATGTAATCTCACTTGAGCACCACGGCAACAAGAGGAAAACAACAAATGTTGCATTTCCACTCCTGCTTCCAAGCAATGCTCAATCAATAGGCTGCCTATCATCATAGCCACATAAATAATATATACCTTATGGAAAGAAAGGACTTGAATGACACGCAGTCACTTGAACATTATAGAAGCACACCTGGACCTGTCTAGCAAATATCAAATATATGAGCATCATAAACCATTAGAAACCACATATTCGTGAGGTATAAATATTTCTTCGTAGATCCGTTCGCTGCAGTAAAAGTGAACAAGGCTGCCCATATCAACCAAGACAGTGAACAAGGAGCCAGGAACTCATGATTCGAAGACCAAAGCATACACATCAACCGGCCCAACCACATTATAATAGGAAAATAATTGAACCGGACTAACAACAAAGTGAAGCTGGTAGTAAAAGTGAACAAGGCTGCCCATATCAACCAAGACAGTGAACAAATCCCTCAGGAACTCCTGATTCCAAGACCAAAGCATACACATCAACCGGCCCAACCACAACATAATAGGAAAACAAATGAACCGGACTAACATCAAAGTGAAGCTGGCAGTAAAAGTGATTACTTTTATTTTGCAATGGCTTTCCTGATGGAGAGATGTGGCGAGATGATGGTCTCTATGGACTTTCACAAGCCAGTTCCAACACCTTTCCTGACCAAGACATACCAGCTCATAGATGATCCTTGCACTGATCACATTGTATCCCGGGGTGAAGATGAAACCACCTTTGTGGTGTGAAGACCTGCAGAATTTGCAAGGGATCTCCTGCCCAACTACTTCAAACACAACAACTTCTCAAGCTTTGTAAGGCAGCTCAACACCTATGTAAGCATCTAAAAAACTCTTGATAGATTTTTCTTTCAAAAATGTTATATTGAATGCTTTCCTTCCCCTGTTTTGTTTTTTGAAACAGTTCTTAGCTTTCTTCTATAAAAAAAGGAAACAGTTCTTAGCTTTCCATATGCTATTTTTGTAAGAGATGTTTATCTCTTTCAGCAACTGTCTGGTGCAAAAAATTCTTGATGTCACCTACTTTTTCTTTTCTCAAAATGTTGTATGAAGTTGGTTGATGAAGGACTTGATGAGCATCACCAAGTGACTTGGATGCAACTTCTGTCCCATCCCTTCATTTTTCTTGAGGTCCCATCACATAATGTTGTATGATTTTATTTTTTGAGTAACAAAGTATATTATTTCTCCTCCATAACCTCTCATGTGTCTCTCTGGTCAAGTTGCAACTCAGCTTGCTCTATTCATCCTTGTCAGAACTACATTTACTTATATTCTCAAAAAAAAATCAGTATAACTTATCTTCAATGTTAGAGAAACCATGAAGCTATCCATGGAAGTCATACCATAAAACCAACAGAACTTGACTCACCAGGCAAAGTCGCACGGCATGTATACTGGTGGCACGGCCTCTACCAGTCAAAGTGACACGGCAGAAACCAAATGAACAAAATGATAATACATGAAGTACATAATGAACAAAATACTTTAACAAGGACAGTAAAAAATACCTATAATTCATATAAAACTTCAAAATCCTGAAACGATAAGGGCTGCCATGAATATAAGTATAGCAACTTGAAAGCTGCTATTATTAGTACTAGTACAAATATATATTTAAGAAAAATGGCTCAGAATAGCGAATGTAATCTCAATCGAGCATCACGGCTACAAGATATGTGCAAACAACAAATGTGTAATTCCACTCCTGCCTCCTAGCAATGCTCAATCAATCAATAGGCAGCCCATCATCATTGCCTTAGTTAAAAAACCATGTACATATTTACAATCAAATAATATAAGGAAGCTCAATATAGCGGGACTTTAAGGGCTGCCACTTTAGTAATGCCTTATAATGGTAAATTGAATTTGTGGCTCAGCAAAATACGGAATCCTCATCAATGGAGCATTACGGCTATAATAGTAACAAACCTCGATACATGGTATCACTAGTGTCTCCTGGCATTGCTCCGTCCATAGACAGCCCATCATCATTGCCACATTCCAAAAATCGAACGAATATCAAATAACAAAATATAAATTGTAAAAACCAAGAAGTATGTAGATCGGAAAAGATGGCTCGGTACATTCAAAATTGATATGACTTAGAACATCACGGCTATAATAGTATGTACAAATAACCAATATTATGGTCAACTATTATCTCCAGGCCATGCTCCATCAATAGGCAACCCAACATATTTTACTTTCATAAAACCAGAAACTTCAAAATAATGTATCGGATTCACTTGGAACCATTCAAACATGATTGGCACACAAGAGAAACATAGCAATACTTTATGCACACGATAAAAACATAGCAATACTTTATGCAGACGACAAAAACATAGCAATACTTTATGCACACAATAAAATGCAACATACAACAAACATTAACACATCTTAATAATACAATATTAATAATTCATAACATCCTAGTTTTATTTAGTAGCACATGTCAGCAAGCCCAGCACATAGCCTATGAGGATGGCAAGTACTACAACAAACATTAGGACACATCACGAGTGACCATTATTGCCCCTGTCATGATGAATGTTGTCTGCCTCAACCTCATTGATAGCATATTCACGTAGAGTAGGATTGTTGAAACCTCATACATATCTGTCAAATGCATCGAATGCCTCTGATTGTATCCTAAACTTTTTATATAACGCATGATTGTAACCAGAAACTTCACGTTGACATTCAGCCCATGAGTCATAAACTCTCTTTCGACGATCCTCAAAAACCACATAGTACTTTCTAGATGTCATTACTGGAGGTCGTTAACGAGGAACTCGCCTTCCTGTATAACAAAAAAATAACATCACTTTATACATAGTGTAGTAATGTAAATTAACAACAGTTTGTACCAAACAATTTATCAAATAAATCCCAATATTTAGGGGTAAAAAGGTATGTCATTTTCTTTCTATTCATTTGCACATACCCCAGTGTAGATGATCAACCCATGGCCTATTCGATATGGAATTACGTAGATCTTCCCCTCTATGTCATTCATCATCACCGATAATTAGCAAAGGATCTATGTTATCCTCGTTATGGTCAGGAGGCATTAGTGCTAATGACATGTTGAAGTACTTGTCATTACCCTGGTTGCATCTTATGAAATTATGAATAATGCAACAAGCCATTACTATCTACTTCTATACCTTGAATGAAAATGGTATAGCAGTCCTCAAAATCTTAAAATGTTTCTTCAAAATTCCAAAGGCCTTCTCTACACAATTACGTAATTGTGCATGTCTATGGTTGTATAGATCTCGATTATTTGAATATCGTTGAGTTCGAGGATTGTTGAATGTACTCAGGTGGTACCTATTTCCCCGATAAGGAGCCAGGAACTTATTGGTATTCACATATCCAAAGTCAACAAGGTAATATTTTCGTGAAACGTATAATTCGTTTATATTAACTCAATGACAGTGTCAATGATATCCCATGAAATTAATTATTCGTAAAGCATTCAATACCTTCAGGGACCATGAAAGCACCGGACTCCACATACCAACACAAAATACACATGTCAGCTGCAGAGCCCTCCCAGCTAGTATAGATGAAAAGAAAAGTGCGATCAAATGAAGCAGCTGCCATAATATTTTGAGAAAGTGTTTCCTTGCGATTCCTGAATCGAGGTTGTTTGCTCTTCTTTATTAGAGCAGGTATGTATGTACCATCAACAGTGCCTACAGTATTTTTTGATGACACATACCTAAAGTAAATCAAATCACGAATATAACATAGTAATAGTAATTAGATAAAGCTTTGAATTATATCATGAAGTATGGATAGAAGAGGTTGTTATCACGGATTCTTGGATGCACACCCACATCATCAGATGGTTGAACTATGAAATCATGCTTTAGGAAACAAATCCCTTTAAGAACTTTGTTAAAGTATCTTGATATCGTCTCACCTGAATGTTGGAAAGTTTTAGACAAAACTCTATTGCTGACCCCATGCCCTATACAGTACAAAAAGAAAGCTAATTGTTCGATAGAGGTTACGTTTCGAGTGCCACTTATAACTCCTCGTAAGACAAGCAACTGTTCTAATTGTTGGAACATATTAATTGTCATTCAAAAATGAGAGTAACCCCTGTCAGGATGACCACTCATAATGTCTGTAATCAGATTGTGACCTGAAAATGGACGAGTTCGACATGGTCTCCTGTAATGTATGTTATAATCCTCCAACTGAATAAGTCCAGTACTTAACAATGTCATAACAACATCATCCCAAAAATCTTCCTCATCAATAATGAATTGCAATAGCTAATTCGGGAGAGACATCTAAATAAAATATTTGGGATTAGAAATGGAAATATAAAATATACTTCCTCTATAATTCATATCATCAATCCATAAGTATTAAAACTAATAGAACAATTTGGATTGCTGGGAAAAAATTGTAAAGAAACAAATATAGAAATACGAAATGAGAGATTTAAATACTATTTCATTGATATTAAGGCCAAAAAGATACACATATATATATCCTATGAAGATGACATAACAGCATACACAAAAGTAGAACATTTAATTAAACATAAAAATAGCAATACAAACATAAAACACTTATAATAATACGTCGTTCAAGCATATGTAACTTTAAAGTAGTTAAGAAAATGTTAACTTCAGCATACATAGAAATACAGTATGTCATCCGTTAACCATGTCTGTAAGTATCATTAGACTGATTTCGTGGTGCAGAAGAGCTTATACCGAAAAATTACGAGCTGTGTTCAGGAGATGTTGAATGAGCTGCACTTGAGCTACCTCTAGTACTAGCCCTAAAAACTTGGTCCATGAATGATGGTATACCATCTTGAATTCCTGATTGCATAGAAGTCGAAGTAAACATATGTGGTGCAGAGTGAATGTTTGGATTCATAAAAAAATTTGGGGCAGCTCTGTGGACATCATGCATGGGATTGGGAGTGTAAACGTTTGGGACATATACATTTGATACAGGAGGAGCTTGCATCGATCTAGGGCCTTGATTAAATTCGGATAGTTGTCGTCGAAGCCATGCATCCAAAACATGCCCATCATAGTTTATAAAGAACCATCGATTGTCCTCATTTTTGAAAATTTCGAATGCACCTATTATGCATTTAGGTGTAATTCCGGGTAAACTCTCCAACTTAGCCATGTATTAAGCAATAGAATGAATATTTGGCCTACCAAGCTTCTCCCTATGTAGAAGCTCGTTTGCAATTTCCAATCTTCTTTCTTGTTCAGCGATCTCTTGTAGTGCATCACTTGCATCACTACTAATCCGAGATCGACATGACCTACCGGTCTGGGAAATTAACCTCCTACTCTTTTTGTTAGAAGAGGAAGGCTGTCCTTCAGAAATTGGTTCAGTTACGGGTGTTGAGGTACATGCGGGCGGGCTGTTGGGTGCCTCTTCTGACTTGCTTTCTCAGAATCTTCCAAACGGTAGAATGAAGCAGCAAATACACGGTCAGTATTTTGTGAGGATTGCCTGATATTCAAGGCATCAAAGTTTGCCGTCTGTCCTTCATCATCGGATGTTGAATTATCCGATACACCTTCCGATAAAACAGATGTGGCCATGTGCCTACTGGTGGCTGTGCTTCTAGAGAACAAGATCTCTAGATCTTCATAGGCAGGAAAAGGCTTATCCTTAATGCGGGCATAAGTTTTGTTCACCTGTATGTCATACAGGTGTACGTGTTAACTAGATAAATTGATATGCTTCACACTTGGTTAGAATGGTATTAGCTACAAAGCACTCACCATAATGATCTCCCACATTTATTCATTACCGGGAGTAGGCACCTTCAATACCGGATCCCAGTCCCAACCCGATCGATTAGCTAGGTTGAAATACAGATTGAAGGTTTTTTGAGGACCTTCAGCCTGTTCTTCAGGTTGGGGTACGTGAAACTCTTCATTGTTTGTTGATTAAAAGACAAGGTCATCTTTTTCCAAGTTTTCTTTGTGAAGGTTCCATTTATACAATTACCTTCATCATATTCTTGCTGCATTAAGGCAATCATGATCATGTCGAGGGAATCCGTCCAATTAAGTGCCCTTCAACGTGAGGAACCTTCCACATCTTGTTCACCCTTATCATGTGATTTGGACATTTTAGAAACAACTGTAACTTTAATCCAAGAAACATTCGTCATAAAGGTATTGAAGCTTTAAAGGAAGAAAGGTAGGGCAAAAACTTTAATCCATGACTACATGCTGGATGCTTAAAAAAAGATAATAATACGAATCTTAACCATCATCGAGGGCTGCCAAAAAGGAAGAAAGGTAGGGCAAAAATTCTCTATAAATAAATCTCTGTATATGAAAATTTCAGCTCATCCGGGCTATATAGAAAACTTAGATCAACGATTCATGTAAACAAGATAATCAGATAAAATACTACAAGCGAACATCATGTAAATATACTAACTTTGATTAATAGGAAAGACCAAAAACAAGATCTCTCTCATACCATCCCAACTATCAGTTTAGGGTTTCTATCAAAACATATATCTACCACCAAATAATGTAACATAAACCAAACAAATGCTCAGAAACAGAGGGAGAAAACGTACAAATACAAGTTCATAAATCCTAGGTGGAGTCATTATTAATGAGTATCATACAATAATATGAAGTACTACAGAACATTATAGAGTTGCACTTTTTGCTAAACATTATTAATATTTAGGTGGTACCTAAGGTTTTCATCCGGACTGCGATGCCGGAGAATTGCATCGTTGTCGGTATCAAGCACCGCCTAGTTGCCGTATAAGTTTAAATCTTGGCACTGGTATCTCGCCCGATATAAATTGTTAAAAACAAACATAAATTGATATTATTTATCTACTTCCTTAAATAAAATTTTTAATTGATAAGTTTTAAAATTAAAATTTAAATATAACTTTTAATTCTGAATTTATTATATCGGTTCAAGTTTAAATGTCTAAATTAATATTTTTCAAGATTTCGTCCAAACTTTTTCATTAATCATGTTGGTTGGAATAATGTGATGAGTTCAGTTAAGACTTTGAAATATGAACTATCATTTATTTATTATTTTTTTATGGAAAGAAACACTTCATTAATAAATAGCAAAGGTAAGCATAAGTAAGAAGACAACAGCATAGAAGACAAGTCCAAGGAATATAGAAAACCATCATTACAGTAGACACGGGAAAGTGTAATACAAAAACCAGAAAAAAAGATACGAGGGAGTAAGATATTAAATAACAAATGTAGCGAGTACAGTAGAAGGTGAAGAGGTACTAATAAACGAAGTAGCTTATAAATATGAACTCTCATTGAAGATTAGTTTTGTTGGGTGCCAAAAACAAGATATAAAAACAGAGATTAATTGCTTCAAGGAACAACATGCTACATGGGTTAGGACAAAATAATTTATAATGTTAGAGATCTTAGAGTTTTAATTAATGAATTTCCTTAGATACTCCATGTCTATTGCTCCATCCACCGGAACCAAACAAAGGAAAGGGTCAAGGAATAGAAGTGCGCAACAAATCCAATTCCAAAATTTTGAAGTTGCCAAAGACTGATGGAATACTCTTCAAGTGGTCTCCTTCCCAACAGATCTCCAGAAAAGAGAATGAAATGAAAAGGAAAACAACAGATCAATTGAGATGGAAAAATGTCTTACCTTCTTAAACCCTAATCCTAAAACTTCCCACCAAATAAATTTCATAAATCCTAACCCAAAAACAACCATAGCAAGGCAGCATTTTCCAACACCATGGAAAATTAGGGAACGAGGAGGGGTTTGGGATGATGTACCTCTTCCGAAACCAGGATGGCAGGCAGAACCATGGAACGTCCCTTTGCCATCAGCACGAACAAGCATGGCTCCCCAATACACAGTGAGAAGATTAAAATGAAAACCATGGATCAAACAAATCCCTGAAACAGAAGTGTACTCACCTCAAGCCATGTATAGGTACTTCGACTGATCGTGGACGTCGAGGGGAAAGGTCGGAGAACGGAGGGGAGAATGGAGGGGAGAGATGAAAGCTAGGGTTCGACTATTGGCATTGGAAGGGGAGAAAGAAGCTTTTGGATAAAACCTAGACCAAAGACATGGCTGCCCATGGAATCCAGAAACAAGAATACCGTAATTCCATAGGGACCCATGGAATAGGTATTCGGGAATTACCTAGTTTGATCGGAATAAGAAATTTCTTTTATTCTCCATCGATTTTGGCACTGTTTGGCAGAATAAGAGGGATAATCCCCTTATTCCACCCCCTATTCCGCAACCAAACACAGCCTTACTATTCCCCAAATTCCCCTATTCCCAACTCCCGACCACCAAAATCCATTATTGGATCAATCCACCTCCGTGCCTCCCATGCTCTTCCACCATCGTCATATCCGGCCCCTTCGCCCCATCCTCCACTCTCCGTCGCCCTCACCAGCGAGCAAAAACCCTATGCCGCCCTCTCACTCCACAGGACCGAGAAGATGCCCTTCCTCAACCCTCAGCCTCTTAACGATGCCCCTTGCTGTTGGATTCATCGAGTCCATCGTCTCTCTTCCATCTAGAGGGATCCACGGCCAGCTTGACGACAACCGTCCCCTCACAAACACCCAATTTCCCCCCTTCGAGCCGACATCAATTTTCCAAAGCCACCAGTCTCCCTTATTTCAATTCCCGATCATAGATCCCACACTACCATCACTCTTCCAGCTCGAGCCAAGCGCACCACTTCTCATCCGATCTCGATGATCCCTCACTCACGATCAATCCGCCTTTGGCCATCTCCTCAACCAAGCCGGCCGCCATCTCCCACCCGATGATAATTTCGTGCAAAAATCGTCCCTTCCAATCGAGCACCCCATCCTGATTCTCCATCCACCATTCTTGGGCTTGTCCGATTGCTGGACCCCTCTAAACACCCAACCATCGACGTCCACCAATGAAGCCACAGATAGTCGCTGACCACCGATGAAATCTCCATCTGAATCCATAGCTACAGCAGGAACCACCCTCCAAGCACGGATGTCCGTGCCATCCTTTTCCCCATCGTTGATGGGGACATCAAAACCCATCCAGGTTTTCCTTTTCTTTATTCAGATTTTTTTATTTTTAGTTTAAAAATATTTATTCCAGCTATTCCACCTATTCCCCTTATCCTCACTCTATTCCATGTTTATTCTTGATGCATTCCATGTTTATCCCTGCCATCTTCTTCCTCCCAGAAAACTCCCAGAACCTCCATCTTTCTCCATTTTTCTTCCCGTTTGACCTGGATCTGCCATGCCCGACCATCGACGACCCCGACGACCGTCCACCTCCCCCATGGCATCGATCTCCTCGTGGGAATGCTGGTGAATCCCACAGGACCGCCCACGATCATGCACCCCTGCGACTCCTCCAACTACCGTCCACCCCTGCGGCTCCGCCCACGCGCCCTTATCCCCCGCACCGTCGTCCATCGCTGCCCGAGCCACCGTCTGCCACTGCCCGAGCCGTCCCCACTGGACCTTTGCCCGTGAAGCCATCTCCACACCTCCATGTCGCGCCCCTCTTTCCCGCGACCATCGCCCAGCCCGTCGATGCCCGGTCATCCCCGCCACTGCTGCCCCCTGCCCCACCACCGCACCCTCCTATCCGGAAGACTCATGGCCAAGCCAACAGTGCCGCTCGGTCATTGCAGATCATCCAGATCTGCCTCAACGGTGCCGCCCAACGACCATCTCCTCAACGGCGCCACCATCTCCTCTACCACCTCCAGCCTAACCACCATCAGCACCCGCGGCCACGACTCTCCAGTCCCTCCTCGCTGGATTTGCCCCAGCCGCTCTTCCCCATCCATCCGCCCCTGTTCCACGGCCATGGGAAGAAAAAAAATCTATGCACGAATCTCAAAGCAGAAAAAACCTACACAAATATCAGAGCAGTGAATTTTCTACGCAGATCTCAGAGTAGAAGAGGAATTTGAATTCGAATTTGAATGGGTCCACATTTTCCTCCACAAATGACGCCCCTCTTCATGAAAACGTCCACTATTTTCTCTCCTTATTTTGTTATTTTTGAATTTCGAAATTTGAATTTCAAAATGGCTTGGTGTCTATAAAATAGGCTCCAATCCTTCTTATAAAATTTAATTGATGAATGAAAATTTTGTTTTAGAGAAGAGTGATTCTTCTTCCGCTCCAAGAGGAGAGGGTGTGAGGCCCAACCCCAGGACATGACGTGAGGTCATGCCCAGTTATCCCCCTTCCCATTCCATTTTCTTTATCCCCTCGTGACCTTTGAGATCCATCCTAGCACCTCCAAGTATCGAGGAGGGTGTAATGCCTTAGAGGTGAGAGGTCTCTTTGTTAGGGTGAGTCCCAAAGTCCATGAGATCCAGATCCCTATCTTCCATCCCATTATTCCTTCGCCATCAAATTAGAAAATCAAAAAAAATTAGAATACCCTAATCTAGGTGACTTCTAGGCTCACTGTTCGATCCTTCCTCCCCCTTACCTGTCCCGCATCAACCGTGCCACCGCCAGTCACTGGAATAGGGCTATGCCACCATCTCCCCATGCCGCTGCCTTCACTCCAACATCGTTGCCGATGGAAGTCCCACTGAATTCCACTCCAAAGACCATCCCCCATTTTGGTCCAAAAAGGAGAGCTCCCGCACGATCATGAAAGCCGAGGCGGTTTGCATTGCCAACTTCAGGCTAAATTCAGAAAAAAAAGGAGAGGAAACCATGAAAAAAAAAAAAGAAATATGAAAAAAAAATTTAAAAAATGTGTGAATTTGTTTGATTTATTGGATATATTCCGAGTTTAGCTAATCTAGCCTAGTGGTCACTTCTTAATGACCAACGATCTAACCTTCTAACATAATTTTGATCAGGTCATCCTGCATCAAATTTGATATCAGAGCATAGTTTAGGTTAGATTTAAAATAAAAAATTTATCTCATGGCTATTTGGTTCATTGACGAGTCAAGACAAGTCAAGCTCGAATCAGAAGATACCTAGAATTGTCTAAGACTTTGGAGCCTAACTCGATGGAGTCGAGTTCTCCCCATCCCAGGAAAATGATGAGGACATCGTCCAGCACTAATCTTGAGGACATCACCTAGCACTAATCTTGATGTAGATAATTTTTGGATGTATAAGGTGTGGGTTATCTTAATAATTTTTATCTCCGACTCAGTTGAATCGGAGTTTTTAGGATTGTTTGTTTCGAGAATAAGTATTTTAGGATTTTGTTTTTTTTTTAATTTTTGAATTTGCTAGGATTAGAGTATTGCTCCAATTGTTTGGAGTTTGTTATAGAATTTATGTCCTCAGTTTGTTCTGGAATTTAAAAGGTTGTAAGTCTTTTAAAAAAATGATTGACATTTTGAATAAAGAAATTTCTGAGTATTCCTCCTCTTTTCCTGGTTCCCTCCTTCTCTTCCCCTTCCTCCTCTTCTTCTCTCTTCTGGATACTTCTCCCTCTCTTCTTCTCCTTCCCTCTGCTCTTCTTCTCTTCTCCTGATTCTTCTCTTTCTTCTTCTCCTCCGGTTATTCTCCTCCTTCTCTACATCTAATTCTTTCTCTCTTCCTCCTTCCCTTCTGGTTCTTCTTTTCCCTGGATTCTCCTTCTTCCTCCTGTTACTCTCCTCTTCCCGGTTCCTCGTCTCCCTCTCTCTTCTTCAACCACTATTTCTTCTCCCCCTCTATTTCTTTTTCTCGATTTCCTTCTCCCCTATTTAATCTCCCTCCCTCCTCTCCACTCTTCCTCCCTCCCTTCCCCTTATTCTTCTTATTCTCTTTCCATTATTCCCTTACTATTCCCCAAATTCCCTATTCCCAACTCTCGACCACCAAAACCCATCATCGAATCAATCCACCTCCGTGCCTCCCACGCTCCTCCACCATCGTCATATCTGGCCCCTCCACCCCATCCTCCACTCTCCACCACCCTCACTAGCAAGCGGAAACCCCGCACCGCCCTCTCCCTTCGCAAGATCGAGAGATGCCCTTCCCCAACCCTTGGCCTCTCGATGATGCACCCTACCATCGGATTCACCAAGTTCGTCATCTCTCTTCCATCTGGAGGGATCCATGGCCAGCTCGATGATGACTGTCCCCTCACAAACATCCGATTCCCCCCTTCCAGCCGACATCAAGTTTCCAAAGCCTCCAATCTCCCCTGTTTCAATTCCTGTTCACAGATCCCACACCACCGTCACTCTCCCAGCCCCAACCAAGCATGCCATTTCTCATCCGATCTCGGTGATCCCTCGCTCACGATCCATCCACCTTTGGCCGTCTCCTCAACCAAGCTGGCTGCCACCTCCCACCCAATGATAATTCCATGTCAAAATCCTCCCTTCCAATTGAGCACCCCGTCCAAATTCTCCATCCACCATTCTCGGGCTTGTCCAATCGCTGGACCCCTCCAAAAGCCCCATCATTGACGTCCACCAGTGAAGCCACGGATAGTCACCGACCACCGATGAAATCTTCATCTAAATCAATAGCTACCATGAGAACCACCTTCCGAGTGTGGACGTCCGTGCCACCCTTTTCCTCACCATGCCACTACCAGTTATTAGAATGGGGCCATGCCACCATCTCTTCATGCTGTCACCTTCACTCCGGCACCGTCACCAGTGGAAGTCCCATCGAATTCCACTTCGAAGACAATCCCCTGTTTCGATCCAAAGAGGAGAGCTCTCGCATGATCGTGAAAGTGCACGATCATAAAAGCCGAGTCAGTTTGCATTGCCGACTTCAGGCTAAATCCAGAAAAAAAAAGAGGAAACAGTGAAAAACTGGGAACTGATAGGAGAAAGAGAAAGCGGAGATCGGGAAGGGAGAGTCTACATTAGGAGCTCCCAAGGAGCCTCTTTTATAGATGAGGCCTAGGGGCATTCTCAAGATAAAAAGCTCTTAGTAGGGTTTGGTGAGAAGTGACAAGGCTAAAAATCTCATCACATGAGCTATCAAGGAATCATTCCATTTTGTACAAAATGTCTGCCTTCCCTTAATTGGGATTTTATCTTTTATGCAAAATTGGCCATGCCCCTTAATGATGATATTAACCATTGCATGGGTCTAGTTGCGCCCCTTAATTATGAAAATATGTTGATGATTAGTAAAATAGAGTATGATATGGCCTTCTAGTCATGCAATCTAGTGCATGGAGATGAGCATTAGTGAATCCATCCTTTGGGCTATCCAAGGAAGCACTACCTGAGAGTTTCTATCCACCATTAGGTACAAAGACCTAGTGTTGGCCCAAGTACCTTTACCAAGGTCAAAAATCAATCGAGCTAAGGGACTCAAGGCATAATTTTATTCTATCCAAAAGATGGTGGGTCCTGGTTGTCAAAGGTTAGGTTCAGCCTGCACAACCTCAAGATACCGAGGGAAGGGTTAGCCCCCATATCAATTGCCCCCCACTTCTTAATCCAAGCATGAAGAGTCTTGGGCTAAGGAGTAGACTATGCATGCCTAAGAGATCTCGAAGCTAGGTCGAAGAAAAAATGCTTCTCAAGAGGAGTGCATGGTGGATTGGCGAATGAGAAACCACCACGCACCACATTTATGGCTTTCCTCAAAGAAAGGGGAGAATTTATTATAGCCTTTTCCTTAAAAAAGGGGGCTAGGGCCATCCTTTTTGTCATTGTTCTGGCTTAGTGAGGGAAGGTCTTGCACACTAAGGGATAATTTCTGGTAAGGATTTCTAGCACTGGAGTTTAGGATCACCCATGACTCTTCAATATGGCATAAAGACTAATGGATCTAAGCAATTTGAAAATGTTGTGAGGCTGCTAGAAAGCTTCAAAAGTCTAGCACCTCGGTGGAGCTGACACCCAACCAGTCCACACAGTTGCCACCGAGGGAGCAGGTGTTAGAAAAGCATGCCTTATAGTTGTTGACTCTGAGCTTTTCTAAGGGTCCGAGGGTGGCCAAGGACCTAGTTCAATCCCTTCACCTACTTGTCAATTTGGTGATGATATCCAAGGCCGACCCTAAACTTTATAGGCATGGGTTTTTCAATCAATTATTTAGGTAGGGCACTCAACATATTTTGCTGCCCAGCTAAAGCAACCCAAGAGGGTGGGTGAATTGGGTTTCTAAATTTTTTACAAAAATTAAGGACTAATGCTAGTTGTTTTTCAAAGTGTTTGTGTGCTCAAAAATGATATGCAGCAGAAGTAGTAAAGTAAATGTAGAAAGAGTAAAAGCAATCACAAACATACAAATTTATAGTGGTTTGGTGTATCCCAAAATACCTACGTCCACTCCCCAAGCTTTCCGTGGATATTTCACTATAATCCAACCTTGATTATAGTAGATTAGTTTTTTGGGTTCACTAATCAAAATCCCTTGGTTTTCACAAGGTTAACCAAAAATCTAGTTGGTTTTCAACACAAGGCTTACCAACAACCTAATTGGTTTTCATACAAGGCTTACCAACAACCTAGTTGATTTTAACTCAAGGCTTACCAACAATCCAAGTACTAGATTCAATCCACTTGAAACTAGGAACAACAAAATTTTCAAGTACAATATAAGAATACAAAAAGCTTTCTCAAAAGTAAATAAATTTGATGAAGCTCTTGATTATTGTTGAGAAGCTTATCTCCAAGTTGTTAAAGCCTCAATCAATTCTTGAGAATATGGACTTGAATTCTCTCTTTAAAACTTGAATGCTTGAAGGCTCAACTTCACTCAAAAATATATGTTCTTCAATGAATGTTTAAATGAATTGCAATGAATACTTCCCTCTTATGTTTGATGGGCTTTAAATACCTTTCCAAGCCTTAAAGGATAGTTTATAACCATTAGAGAGGAGGAAATAGCCATTAGACATAAATTGAAGAAGTTCTGCACTTCAAAAAACTAGCCATTACTGTTCACTCAGACCTGTAAATATCGACACTTTAGAACATGAGTTGACATTTTGTGTCGACACTTTAGATTATGAGTCGATACTTGAGTCAAAAAAATTTTTTAAAGCTCTCTGGAATGCATTGGTACATTGACACTTCTTCTGGTAAGTCGACACTTCATCTTCATGAGTCGGTACTTGGACAAATTTCTAAAATCAGCATATTCTGTATCATTTTTGATCTCAGGTCTTGAGTCGATACTTGGCTGACCATGAGTCGACGCTTCAGATCATGAGTTGATACTTGAGCATGCCGGCTAAAACTTTTTCTGCATATCAGCTCAAGCTTCTGTGAGTCGACACCTTGAGTCGATACTTGAGTTCCATGAGTTGACACTTGGTTGAAATATTGCTAAAACTTGTCCAAATTCAAAGTTTGAGTCCTTTAAAGTCATTCTTATAAACCAAGGTACATTCAACTTGAAAATCCATTAGTTTTGGTGACTTCTTAAACTATTTGACAAGCAATTTTATCTTACAACATACTTTAACTTTGATGAGTACCTTATCTTGATAAACACACTTTTACATATAATTAGTACTCAAACATACTTAAGTATTTTGTTATTCATCAAAATCAAGATAGGAGTCAACAATCTCCCCCTTTTTGATGATGACAAAATCTTTAAGTATATAAACATAGTAAGCTTAAAAGATTTGCGTAGTAAGTATCAGAGCAATTAACTATAAGTATCAGAACTAAGTTGCAATGATTATTAAGAGAAGAAACTCATCATTTAATATGTAACTTGAATAAATCTTCAACAATGTATCAGAGCAAAGTATCACCATCGAGCATATAACTTGAATGAATTGATTCATATGGCTATAATGTATCAGAGCTATAAGCTTATATAAGATGTTTAAAAGATGTATCAGAGCTATATATATATTAGAATGTATTAGAGCAAATACATATATAAGATGGTTAAAAAGTGTATCAGAGCTAAAATAGATTTGGAAGAATGAGTATCAGAGCAAAAATAAAAAAGTTTGAAACATAATATGAGTATTAAAGCAAAATCTTTAGAGCATCAGAGCAAATAATATAATATTAAGATAGAGAGTATTAGAGCATAAAAAAATATGAAGATAGACAGTATCTGAGCATATAAAATAATATAAAAATAGAGAGTATCAGAGCATATAAAAAAGAAAATAATATAAAAATAGAGAGTATCAGAGCATATAAAAGAAAGTATTAGAGTAAAAACAAAGTATCAGAGCATGAAAAAATAGAGCTCCCCCTCAACATATGATCTGAAAATATTTTTCAAACTTTTTAATACTTTAGAAATCTCTCTCTTTAATACTTCCTCCTCTTACTTATCTTCCTTCTTGCTTATTACTTATTGCTTTCTTTCTCTTCCTTTCTTTTTAGTTATACTATTTGTTCCCTCCCTATGTTTACCATTTATTTTTCATTTATACCATTCTCCTTATTTATACCATTCTCCCTCTTTTTGTCATCATAAAAAAGTGAAGAGTAGTGCAAGGTGGAGAAACAAGTACCAAAGCTCTCCCTTTAATGTAGGGATAAGGTGTAATGAACAATAAGAAGGGTGTCAAAAGCATTAAAAGTAAAGAATGAACACATAAGTGAAACTTGAAACTAAAAACATCATAGATGTATTTCCAAACATTTTGTGATATAATACATCCAAAAGATGATACACTTATACAAAATTTGATACAAAAACTAAAACACTAATATAAACAACATACAAAATGTGATACACATCATACATCTAACTGACATGCTGACCAACCCTAGTGGGCACTGTCCTCATCAGTGGAAGACCCAATCTCTAATAAAATAGGTCCGGTAATCCTAGAAGGACGGGGTCGAGGCCACATGGGCTGAAGATCCGCTAGTTTGGTCTGGATGGCTCTAGGAATGCCTCCACTGGCTCTGGCTCTACCTCTGCCTCTGGCTCGCATTCTCCCTCTGGCTCATGCTGGAGAAGCAATATCGAGAGCAGGATCAGAAAGGGAAACAGGGTCAGTAGGTGTATAATCAAAGATAGGACCAGTAGAAAGAATATGAAATTTAGGAGTGTAGAAACCCAACTCCCTGGATAAAGAAGAACTAGGTAAATATACAGAATGAATTATTGGTGTCCTATCAGAGAAGTAGGGGGAATAATGATCGATGGTGTAGGTAAATCAACAAAAGTATTAGGTGGATCAGTAGATAAAACAGGTGTGGATACATCAGGGTTAGAAGGATCAGATATAATAGGTGTGCTAGGTAGGATAGGGGTTTGAAGAGCTGGACTCAAAGGATCAGAAGCACCCTCAGAAGGCAAAATGATATTAGCTACAGCAGACTCCGTATCAACTCTCACCTCAGGCTTGAGCTCTGCTATAAAGTCATCAACATCAAAGTTCAATGACAAAAAGCCCTGATCATCTCCTATCTCAATATCATCTGCTGGTGGAGCTGATGGAGTAGGTGGTGCTGGTGGAGCAGGTGGAAAATCTAGCGATGTTGGAGGGAAAGATGGTCTACCAGAAGATAATCTCTATAGAGCAGCCATCACAGTAGCAAACCCCTCTCTCATCTCATTAATTCCGATCCTCATCTCTACATGCATTAGATCTACTCACTATCTCATAGTCTGCATCTCAGTCTCCAGGCGAGTCATCCTATCCTTAGTAATGTCTGCAGGAGGTGGCACCTCAGTATGCACTGAAACTGTGGGCTTGGGCTATATCTCAGGTGCATCTCTAGGTAGCTCAGATGACCTGGCCTCATCTCTATATGTCTTCTCCTCCTCCTCTGCAGAAGTATCCTCCTCATCATCCGAGTCAGTGTTAGATGCCTGTCATGAACCTCTGCACCTCTAATGACCTCGGTGCCTCTGATAACCTATCTTGTGTAGAGACCTCTCATCATAGGTGTCGATGTGCAGTAGCTATCTGTAGAGCTCTCCGACGACATCAACTCCATAGGCTCTAAACAGTATGGTGAGACCCATGCCATATGGCAAGCATAGTCTCCTACTCATCACCACCTCCATCATTTGATGAACCATAAGTACCGACAGGTAGATGGGTGTCCTTCGAATGAGTGCCACCATCACCAAAGCTCTCTCTCTCTGTGATGAAGTCAAAATGCCCAATCTTTGGCAGAAGGATCTAGGCTACAATGTGATGAAGAAGCCTCATCTCCACTGATAACTATGATGCAACAATAGAAGCTCCCTCACCCAGGTCATCTCTCTCTAGAATGTATCTAAAATTGCTGATCCGGTTTCTAAGAGAGTCTGCAATAGCCCCCTCATAGGAATCTCCCAGACATGGCTCAATATCTCTGTAGATAGCGGGATAAAGATGCCTCTAACCTCTGCGATCTATCCATCACTATCCCTAGCCAAGGTCCCATAGAACTCTCTCTGATGCGGGACGGATCCCAATCAGGATTATTTTAGGAGTGGATCGTTGGTCGCTAGGAAACGACCTTTAGGCTAGGTTTAACCAAATCCAAATTATTTTTCCTAAAATTTTTTTATTCAAATAAACTCCTTTTTTTTTCTATTTTCTATTTTTTCATTCATATTTTTTCTTCTTTTCTTCACTCTTTTTTTTTCTTTATTTCCTACACTTGAAGTCGGCATTGGAAAGCCGGTTATGCTTTGAGAACCGTGTAGAAGGAGGGACTGCTTTCACATTCGTGCAGGTTTCTCTTTCTTCTCCATGGACTCAAACCAGGAACAGGGGAGGCTTGCAGAGGGGTGTTTCACCGGTGGGCTCTCCGACGACGTGCTGGGGAGGAAGACGCCGACACGGGGCATGGACTCCTCCACGAACTCAAACCAAGAACAGGGGAGGCTTGTGGAGGGGTGTTTCACTGGCGAGCTCTCCGGCGACATGCTAGGGAGGAAGATGCCGACATGGGGAAAAGATGGCCGGCATGGACAGGGTTCCAGCGGCCAGCGATAGAGGGAGGAGCTTCCATTGGGTGGCACAGACATTGCGCGGCTCTGTGGCACAAGGGGGTTCCATGGGTGTCTCTAGTGAGATCGAAGACCGTGAGGCATCAATTTGCCGACAGCGGGAGAAGAAATGGATGGGCGGCTGGAAGCAGAGTCGACGGCATAAGATCGGGTGGAGATGGATGGGGCTTGGCGGTGGATCTCTCTGGATGTTTGCTTTTGACGTTGTGAGCAGAGATGGAGGCTTGGATCTGGGTGGAGGTGTACCTATCGGTGGCATGGACGATAGAGGTGGAGGTCGGCGACGTGGGGATCAGGCATGCCTGAGGGATCGGGTGGATCCGGAGGATGGGGTGGTTGCGCGGAGAAGGTTGATTGGGCGATGGATCTGGGGAGATGGCGGTTGCTCTCTTGGCTTGGTCGTGGGCCTTTCCGGATGGGAGGGAGGTGACGGACTCAGAGGCGTCGACGTACAGCTTGGTGTTTGGATGGTTGACCTCTAGCGAGGTCAGTGACCGGACAGTGAGAAGATGGGTCAATTTGGTCGGCTGCAGTGTCTGCGAGTTGAGACAGGGGAGATGGATTGCAAGCTTTGGTTGCTTGTTATTGATTTGCTAATGGCTCGAAGAATTTGATTCTCAGATTGGGAGGAGAAAAGAAATAGAGAGGGGAAAAGGGAAAAAACAAAGAAACGCGGAGAGGAAAATTTAGGAAGAAAAAAGAAAAATCATGGTTGGGTTAACCACCCAAGCTTCAGTGCCTACTCTTAACCAGAGCGACCATAGGGCATCAACACCCTCTCTTTAACCAAGAGTTTTTGTTTTCTCTTCCCAAATATTTATCATCTAATCTTATTTGAAGAATCATAAAATAATTAAATAGGATAATCTGAGATATACGATATCCTGATGTCAGATACCTCTCAACCTCAATCCTAACACATTCAAATTATTAAAAATAAACTAATCCAACTAAATCCTAAAACAACGATAAAAATAAATTCTAAAACAACGTACGGAAACTATTCCTAAAGTTTTGAGATATCCCAATCCCTCGTACACCCATAAAAAAATACACTTATCTTCATTTGAATGTGCTTCGGAATTCATGCTGCTCAGGGATATGTGCTACATCGACTTCAGGATCTGGGATTCAGGGTTTGGGCTGGGCTGGGCTTCAGGTTCTGGGCTGGACTACTTCAGATTCTGGGTTAGTCGATGTCCCCATCACTCTCATCAGGGCATAATAAAATCTCTCATGGAGGGTACAAAACTAAACCAAAACAGCATCTTTCAGCCAATCTCCAATTTTGAAGTGCTGCTGATCAATGAAATCGAAGTCCACATGACGTCCCCCTACAATAACCTTGGAGGCCATGGGGACTGCTCTTAGGACTGGTGGTGGTCGAGCCGGAGGATCATGCTGCACAGGAGCCTCTGTCCGCTAAGGAGAGTCATGTCTGGCCTTGGTGCGATGCTCCATACCCCTAGATACTGATTATGGCCTCCTCACCAACTATTTCCTGGGTCCCATTGTCCAGAGAATAGAGAAATGCAAAAATGGAGAGGGAAACAGGCAATGGAGTCATGGTCAAACCATGAAGAACCAAGAAAAGCAAGGGAAAGTGAGCTCAAAACTCAAAATGAAAATATTAGAACCCTAAACGAGAACTAATGGAGGTTGGGACATAAGAAGTAGAGGTGTCGGCTTAAGTGAAATGGAATAAAAAATTGATCAAATGCCCTATTTGTTTACCATTTCCATCGGCCAAGTGTCGACTCATGGGCCAAGCCAAGTGTCGAAACTTCGAAGTGTCGACACTTCAGGGAAAATAGAGAAACATAGGGAAAAAATCATAAAAAAGATCAAGAAAATTAATTTCAACAGCTAATAATGATTGATCATGATTTTTAGGACATTAGGTTAAGAGATTTTCAAAGAGAATTCCAAAGGTCATAAGAAATGATTGACTTTAATCAAAAGGATTAATGGCCCATAATTCTCTTCTAATCATATAGAACCTATCTTCATTAAGTGGCTTGGTCAGAATATCAACTAATTATATTTTAATATAAACAAACTCAAGCAGAACATCATTATTTTGAACATGATCTTTAATGAAGTGATATCTAATTTCTATGTGCTTACTTCTTGAATGTTGTACAGGATTTTTAGTTAAGTTAATTGCACTTGTATTATCATATCTAATTAGTGTCTTAGTTAATTTGATGCCCAAATCTTTGAGTTATTTTTTAATCCACAAGATTTGAGCATAATAACTTCCAGCTGCAATATATTCAACTTTAACTATAGATAGTGTAATTGAATTTTGTTTCTTGCTAAACCATGAGATTTAATTAACTTCAAAAAATTGACAGGTTCTAGATATACCTTTTCTATCTAACTTACACCCAGCAAAGTCAGTATCAGAATATGCAATCAAATCTATAGCTGAATCCTTAGAGTACCACAATATAATATCAACAGTGCTAGATAGATATCTAAGTATGCATTTAATAGCTAATAAATATATTCTTTAGGTTCAGACTGATATCTTGCACACATACATATAGTAAACATGATATCTAGCCTACTTACAGTTAAGTACAATAAAGAACTAATGATACCTCTATAAAATCTCTGATCAATACTCTTACTAGATTCATCTTTGTCAAGCTTATATGAAGGGCTCATAGGTGTGCCAATAGGTTTAGTCTTCTCCATCCCAAACTTTTTTAGAATCTCCTTTGTGTATTTAGCTTGGTTAATAAAGATCCCTTTATTAGTTTATTTAATCTGGAATCCGAGGAAGTAGCTCAATTCTTTCATCATGCTCATCTCGAACTCTCCCTGAATGAGCTTAGTAAATTCTTGACAAAGAGTTTCATTAGTGGCACCAAAGATAATATCATCAACATAGATCTGTACTACTAAGAGATCATCAGCCTTTTTCTTTAAAAACAAGGTAGTATCTACATGACCCCTAGTAAAACCATTATCAATCAAAAATTTGCTTAACCTTTTATACCATGCACGTGGGGCCTATTTTAAACCATAAAGTACTTTATACAGTTAGAAAACATGGTCAGGATGTGCATGATTTTCAAAACTAGGTGGTTGTTCTACATATACTTCTTCAGCTATATATCCATTTAAAAATATACTTTTAACATCCATTTGATACAATTTGAAATCCATGTAACATGCAAATGCTAAAAGTAATATAATAGCTTCAAGTCTAGCTAATGGGGTAAAGGTTTTATCAAAATTAATTCCTTCTTCTTGATTATAATCCTTAGCTACCAGTATAGCTTTATTTCTAGTCATAATTCAATTTTCATCCAATTTATTTTTATATACCCATTTAGTGCCTATTATTGAAGTATTAGATGGTCTTTCTATTAATGTCCAAACTTTATTTCTTTCAAATTGGTTTAATTCTTCTTGTATAGCAATCATCCAATTTAGATCCTTTTCAGCTTCTTTTATATTTTTAGATTTTATTTGTGAAACAAAAACAATATAATTATATTTATTTCTAATAGAAGATCTAGTTCTCATCCCTTTCAATGGATCATCTAAGATTAGTTCCTTAGGATGTCCATGAGCATACCTCCATTCCTTAGATAGGTCCTTCTGCTCTGGTAAAGGTCTTGTGACTTCTTCTTCATTCTCCTTGTTTTGCTCTTCCTTATTTTCTTTGGAAGGATGGTCATTCAAAGTCAGCTTTTCGAGTTCTTGAATACATGCAACATCATCCAAAGTATCATCTTTTCTAGAGGACTTGTTAGTAGACTCTTCAAACATAGCATGCATAGATTCTTCTACTACAAGTGTTCTTTTGTTAAAAATCCTATATGCTTTGTTAGATGTGGAGTATCCTAAGAAAATACCTTCATCTGACTTGACATCAAATTTGCTTAAATTATCTTTGCCGTTGTTCAATATGAAACACCAGCAACCAAATACACTAAAATACTTTAAAGTAAATTTTCTTTCTTTCCAAAGTTCATAGGGTATTTTCTTTAAAATTGATCGAATTAAAACTCGATTTACAATATAACAAGCAGTATTGATAGCTTTAGCTCAAAAATATTTAGGTAGGTTATTTTTGCAAAGCATTATGTATGCCATTTCTTCTAAAATTCTATTTTTTCTTTCTACTATCCCATTTTGTTGAGGTGTTCTAGGTACAGAAAAATTATGTTCAATTCCTTTTTCATTGCAAAAATCTTTAAAATCTTGATTTTCAAATTCAGTTCCATGATCGCTATGAATACAAACAATAGAAATTATTTGAAACCTTTCTATAAAACTTTATGAAAGCAGAAAAAGATTCATCTTTATGAGCTAAAAATAAAATCCAAGTAAAACGAGAGAAATCATCCACTATAAGTAGACCATATCTCTTGCCTCCTAGGCTTGTGGTCATAGTTGGCCTAAAAAGATTCATATGGAGTAGTTCTAATAGCCTAGAAGTTGAAATAATTTCTTTTGATTTAAAAGAGGTTCTTGTTTGTTTACCAAGTTGACAAGCATCACAAAATTTATTTTTTTCAAATCTAAGTTTAGGAAAATCTTTTACTAAATCCTTTTTGCATAATTTGAAAAGTAAATGCATGCTTGCATGACCTAATCTATAATGCCATAGCCAGCTAGTTTCATTGATTATGGCATTCATTACAATTAATCATTTACCATCTTGTAAAGGTAAATTATCAAGATCAACTAAATAGGTGTTGCCATGCTTATTTTCAATGAATTTTAGCCCGTTATCATCAAGACTAAACACCATGCAAAGAGACGATTCAAAAATAACTTTAAAACCGTTATCACAAAATTGACTAATACTTAGTAAATTATGTTTCAATCCTTCTACCAATAACACATTGTCAATAAAAGTAGATGGAGAAATGTAAACTTTACCGATATCGATGATTTTTCCTTTTTCATTATCTCTAAAAGTCACATTCCCTCCATTTAAAGCTTCAAGAGAAGTGTATTGCTTCACATCTTCAGTCATGTATCTTGAGCAACCACTATCAAGATACCACATCTTCTTTTCTCCTTGGTTGCAAGACACACCTGCAAAAAAGATCAAGTTTTTGCTTTAGGTACCAAGCCATCTTGGGTTCTTTTGGGTTAGTAGTAATGGTTCCTTTTAGAACCCAAGCTTTTTTAGATTTGTTTAATTTTCTTAAATTGCAATGATATACTTTATGTCTAAATTTTCACAATAAAAATATGTAATACTAGAAGATGCAGGTACAAAAAAATTTTGAAGTACTTTTTTTTGAGCTTTATACCCCAAGCTAGCTTTGTTGAAAACTGCATGTTGACTATTCAATAGTAAATTTAGTCTTTCAGAATTAAACGTGAATTTTTCAATAAATGGCTTAACTTTATCAAGCTCTTCCTTGAACTTTTTGTATTCCAACTCAAGGTCTTTGTTTTTCTTTATAAGCTCATTATTTGAAACAAAGGCCTTGGATCTTTTTAGAACTTTTATCTCCTTTGAGAGAGCATTCTTTTTCATTTCCAAAATAGTAACCTTGGCTTTTAATACTTTGTTTTCATTTTCAATATTGTTGTTTTCAAAAGCAAAAGAATCAGCTTGCTTCTTTAATTTCTTGTGCTCAAGTTTTAGCAATTTATATTCATGCACAAGTTTATTAAAAACATCTCTAAGTTCTTCAAAAGTAAATTTAGATTCAAATTGTACCTCATTTTCATGTGCCATGAGGCAAAGATTGGCAACTTCTTGCTCTTCTTCCTCTAAGCTAGAATCTTCACTTTCGCTTCAAGTAGCCATCATTGCCTTCTTCTTGTATTTCTTTTTGAACTTTTTAAGGAGAGGGCAATCGAACTTGTAATGACCGGGTTTCTTGCATTCAAAATAGATGGGTTGGTCCTTCTCCTTCTTTTTTTCTTTTTCTTTGTCCTTGCCTTTGTCCGTACTAGGCTCTCCTTTGAGTGGCTTCTTTTTGTATGGGTATTTCTTTTTTCTCATAAATCTTTTAAATTTCCTAGCCACTAGAGCCTCCTCATCTTCATTTTCACTTTCTAAAGACTTGTCACTTGAAGGTTCCGTTGGTGTAGTAGATTTGAGGGCAATTATCTTCTTCTTTCTATCCGTATCCATTGCTTTTTGCTTTAGGTTTAACTTATAAGTCATAAGTGAACCAATGAGCTGCTCCAAAAATAATGTTTCAACATCTTTTGCTTCTTGGATCGCCGTCACCTTTGGATTCTATTAAGATGGTAATGATCTAAAAATTTTATTAACCAAATCAGCATTAGACATAACTTTGCCAAGACTTCTCATTCCATTAACAATATTATTAAATCTTGTGTACATATCAGTGATGGATTCACTAGGCTCCATTCTAAACATTTCATATATATGCACAAGTATATTTACTTTAGTATTTTTTACTTGATGGGTAACCTCGTGTGTAACCTCAAGTATGTTCCATATTTCCTTCGTCGATGCACATGTAGAAATTCTATTGAATTCACTAGAATCCAATGCACAATAAAGTAAGTTCATTGCTTTGGCATTAAGCTCAGATTGCTTAATATCATTTTCATCCCAATCTTCTTTAAGCTTGGGAACAAAAATGCCATTAACCAAAATTGAAGGAACATATGGACCTTTAACAACTACTTTCCAAAGATTATAATCAATAGAGTGCATATAAATTTGCATACGAGTTTTTCAATATATATAATTTATGCCATTAAAAAATGGTGATCTATTTGAGGCTTGACCCTCAATAATACTAGTACCTATTGGGACTGCCATAGATCTTTAACTCAAGGCAGTTAGACTTACAAGCTGAGTACAAGGCTCTGATACCACTTGTTGCCCAGCTAAAGCAATCCAAGAGAGGGGTGAATTGGGTTTCTAAACTTTTTGCAAGAATTAAGGACTAATGCTAATATATTTTTCAAAGTATTTGTGTGCTCAATAATGATATGCAGCAGAAGTAGTAAAGTAAATGTAGAAAGAGTAAAAGCAATCACAAACACACAAATTTATAGTGGTTCAGTATATCCCAAAATATATATGTCCACTTTCCAAGCTTTTCTTGGGTATTCACTATAATCCAACCTTGATTATAGTAGATTAGTTTTTCAGGCTCACTAATCAAAATTCCTTGGTTTTTACAAGGCTAACCAAAAATCAAGTTGGTTTTCAACACAAGACTTACCAACAACCTATTGGTATTCATATAAGGTTTACCAATAACCTAGTTGGTTTTAACTCAAGGCTCACCAACAACCCAAGCACTAATTTCAATACACTTGAAACTAGGAACCATAAAGTATTTCAAGTATAACGTAAGAATATATTAAAGTTTCTCAAAATACAAATAAATTTGATGAAGCTCTTGATTGTTGTTGAGAACTTGTCTCCAAGTTGTTGAAGCCTCAATCAGTGCTTGAGAATATGGACTTGAATGCTCTCTTTAAAACTTGAATGCTTAAAGGCTCAACTTCACTCAAAAATATTGGTTCTTCAATGAATGTTTGAATGAATTGAAATGAATACTTCCCTCTTGTGTTTGGTGGGCTTTAAATACCTTTCTAAGCCTTAAAGGATATTTTATAGCCATTGGAGAGGAGAAAATAGCCGTTAGATATAATTTGGAGAAGTTCTGCACTTCAAAAAACTAGCTATTACTGTTCACTCAGACCTGCAAGTATCAACACTTCAGATCATGAGTCGACACTTCAGATTATGAGTTGACACTTGAGTCAAAAAAGTTTTCTGAAGCTCTCTAGAATGCATTTGTACGTCGACACTTTTTCTGGTGAGTCGACACTTGAGTCGACACTTCATTTTCATGAGTCACACTTGGATAAATTCACAAAATCAGCATGTTCTGTATCATTTTTGGTTTCAAGCCTTGAGTCGACACTTGGCTGACCATGAGTCGACACTTCAGATCATGAGTCAACACTTGAGCATACTTGCTAAAACTCTTTCTGCATATCAACTTAAGCTTCTGTGAGTCGATACCTTGAGTCAACACTTGAGTTCTATGAGTCGATACTTAGCTGAAACCTTACTGAAACTTGTCCAAATTCAAAGTTTAAGTCCTTCAAAGTCATTCTTATATACCAAGATCAATTTAACTTAAAAATTCATTAGTTTTGGTGACTTCTTCAACTATTTGACAAGCAATTTTATCTTATAACATACTTTAACTTTGATGAGTACCTTATCATGATGAACACACTTTAATATATAATTAGTACTCAACTATACTTAAGTATTTTGTTATTCATCAAAATTAAGATAGAAGTCAACATATTTCTTGAATACCTCATCTCTGAATCTATTTGATAATGGTTTGCCATGCAATTGGAATATTACTTTGACTTCTATATAGAGTCAATGAGGCGGTGGAGATCAAAGTTGCAGCAGTCGATTGATAGACCGCTTCCACTAAAATGTTAGTCTACGAGGCCAAAGGGCAAGCATCAAAGGCATTACTAGCATTCTAGTAAGCAAAGAGGCGTGCTATGCCATGATAGATGATGCCAAGGGTTCAACAAAAAAGCTAAATTAGGCAAGAGAATGGCTGGCATCAATACGTAAGTAGATGATTGAAGCCCATCAATGAGAAGTTCAAGTTACCAAGAAGGCACAGGCAAACATTATGAATATGAAGGAAGGCTTTCATGTTGAAATCACGAACCTAAAGAAGGATTCTTGCACCTGGGTTCACTAGCTATGGGACGAACTTTAGTCAGTAAGAGATGAAAATAGATAGCTTTGGGGCAAACCCTAATAGGCTCACAGCCAGATTTATAGTCAAGGATCCTTAAGCCAGGAGCAAAAAAGAATATGTTAACTAGAGTAGGCTCGAAATGAAGCTTTGGTCGAAGCCCAATTCTTTCATAAAGCACTTGAGGAGAAGAGGAGAAATGCAAAGAGGATTTGGGCCTACAACCCATGCTACGAAAGCATGAAAGGTAGTGGTTCTAAAGGGCAAGCTGAAGACTGTGGAGAAGACCATTGAGACCTTGAAGAATACTATTGACAAGTGTAGGCAAGAGGCCAGAGAATTACAGAGTAAACTATTGGTGAGCGAGGCTCAACTAGGTTCAACCGATGTTTAGCTTTGATTGGCGGAGATGAAGGCATACGAAACTAGTTTTGAAGAATGTAAGGCCTTGATGAGATAGATTCTTCCATCGGTTAAGGCGAGCATGTTTCAAATCCCCATCCCAATGATTTCTCAAGTCTTAGCCATTCTTCATACTGACTAAGGCCGAAAATAATGACTTCTTTTTCTTCCTCTTCTTTTGTTTGTTTGTGTTGTTCCTCTTTTTCTTGTCTCCTTGTAATTATTTAGTCGTAACATGAATAAAGTTTACTATTTTCATGAAATCTGTGTATGCTTTGATATTTTCTCTAGAGATTGGATGTCTGATGCTGGTCTCATGGGCCCTAGCCTTTGGCCAAGTATGATGAGTTAGCCTTGGGCATTTCACAAAGTTAAGGGAGGTGTAAATCTTGTTAATGGGTCCTTTGGCTTTTCGATAGAATGTCCAAGTGACACATCCTCTGAAGCACAAGGGACAATAGTGCTAAGCCAGTTGGGCTCGATGTTCAAGGCAACATGTCATTACAGGTTTCATGAGGCTCATTACAGGTTTCACGAAGTAGTGCCTATCTTAAATGAGTCATGGCAAAAGAGGAGGCATGAGGCTAGAGGCGAAATGAATTGCCTAAGATCATAGGAAGTGAACCATCAAAGGATGCTGCATTTAGTGTCTATACCTTCATGATCCATGGGAGATGGAAGGGGCCAGTCTCAAGCTACCAAGTGTCAAGCCCCTAATAGCGGAGATCACCCTGGCATTATATCTTGGTCGTTGAAGGGTTACATATATGTAGCAGGGGTCTGGGCTCTACCTGTTAAGTCTTTGGCTTTTCCTTCTTCCTTTCTTCTTCCCTGAAGGCTACTCCAAAGAGTGAGGTTCCCTTGCCAACCAGTCTTTCTAGTGACTGACCCCTCTTCTCCATCTAGGTTAGGTTCTCTTTATAGTTTTCTAGACCTACATTCCTTAGTTTTATCTTTTTGGTCCTTGTTGCCATTCTTTTGCCTTCCCATGTTTGAATCTACAAGGAACAGTTATGTTGTCCATTTCTTAAGCCAATTTTTCTTGATTTTCACTATGTTTCCTTGACATTTTGGAGATGGGTGAATCCTTTTATTCGACAGGTTCTTGGTCTTCAAAATGAGGACCAACTAAGTCTTGGATTCTGGTCGAGGCTCTGGGGGCTTCCTCAGGGCATGAGGATTCTGAACCAAAGGAGTTTCCACCCATGGACTTCTAGTCCAAACTCTATGGAGCAAGCCTGGACCTAATTTGGTATCAGTACCAAGTCCCATCTGAGTTCAAGTTGGAAGTCCCTCTCCCGATCGATTGGATATTCAATCCTCTCTCGAGTTAGATCACTCTTTACGAAGAGTGTTTCTAGGCTAGGCTTAGGCTATCTCTTCATGACTTTTTCGTTTAGCTTTTTCAATTTTTGGGGATGCCTCCATGTATAGTTGCATTGTACTCATCGTGATACATTTGTGGCTTTAAGATGGTTTATGTCCTAGCTAGTGTCCAGGGAAAGAATTGTGCCCTAAAAGCCAATCACAGTTATTATATTAGTGGCATATTTGTATTCTTTCAACTAAATATTGATATTAATAAAAGGCATTTATTGATTCATCATACTGCAGCATCTTATCAAGATTATGATGAACCTCATAGGTTAGGACAATGGAATTAGGGTTATGATGGAGATCATAATGGTGAGACCTAAATTCTTATATACCCTAAACTAAAATGTTCTTAGTCGTTGGATCATTGATTCGGGGATCGATGTTTCTGAAAAGACTAGCACATCCATGTATGCTCGATGGAGAGGATGGTTGTCTCACAGCCATTTGTATAGGGACACTAATACAAGAATATGAGTGCTCATTAGGGTATGAGTTTACTAAACTGATCCACCTTGAGAATATCTTATGGAGGTCTTACTACTTGTAAAAGATGGTTCTCATAATGGAAGTTGTGCAAGTGATCCTTAGACTTGAAATCACTATGGTTCCTTATACACATAAAGTCATATTTTGGTTCATACTCATTCATGACAAAGATCATGTACGGGGTGTTCTCAAATGTGGCGGATTGTGCATGAAGGATGTGAGTAGATCAATAAGGAATCAATCACTCCTAGTAAGAGGAGGACTTATCCCATGTAATCTCTTCCATTGTTGACTCAGGAAGTCTTTGATCAAAGCAAGATGAGATTAGAAAGAATTTCTAATCTTTCATCGATCAAGTCTTCATTATCAAATTAAGATTCAAAAGGATTAAGTGCTAGGATTTAAAAATTCTCTATCCCCATCACTTATTCGGGATAAAGGGAGTTCGAATGATTGAATTGTACGGTTACTTTCCATTGAAGAGTATTTTGATAATTTCTAGCAAATTTCTCATCTTCCGGGTTGGCATGACATGTTGCTAGATGTCAATTATGTCTTGTAGATTTTCATGAATCAAATTGGATAGATTCATGAGTCAATTTAGAAATTGGTTTGAATTGGCTAACTTGGGTCAACTCGATTTGACCTAATTGGGTCAATCAATTTTGATTAGATAGAAATAGCTTGGACCTGGACCTACTGCTGGTTAGATGTGGAGCCTAAAGGGTCACACATACTAGGAAATTGGTCAAGAAAGTTAATTGAATTTTAGTTAGGATCATTGGATTCTAATAGGCTAGTTAATTTGCATACTAGCATATGCATGCTAGCCTAACTCCTAACCCAATTGGATTGGATTAGTTTGCTTGCTATTTGGGCTAACCAATTTAAGTAAAACTTAGATTGGATTGAGTCGTAATTGGGGCAGCATTTATTTATATTTATCTAGAATTAATTGAGCATTATCCTTGGATTATGGAAGAGTCCAAATGGGATTGAACTCTTGGTGCCATATTTGGCGTGCACCAAGATTAAGAGGTGCAGAAGGACCAAGAGTCCTTCTACCACTTAATCACTTATTCTAGATAAATGCTAGGCCACTCTCCCTTATCTCCACACCCATTTGGATTGGGCTTGACCGGTCAAAAGATGGAATTAGCATGGAAGAATTATGGTGCACGAAATGAAGGGACACGTCCCTTCATGTGTGGCACACAATCTTAAATCTAGAAGTCCTGCTTGAAGCCATATGGTTCTCTGATACATTCAGTGGAATTCCATATCCCTTAGCCAAATTTTGGCTAAGGGACTTGCCACATGGTAAGCGAAAAAATTGCTAGAAAATTGAAGAAACACATATATGTCTCTTGGCATTGTGATATGACATATCATAATAAGACCTTTCACCCAAGGGACTCCTTCTGCTTGAAGGGTCCTATCTGATCATTAGAAAATTAGATCAAGGGCTGAGAAAAAGATTTATCAGGCACCCCCTCACTTAGTATAAAAGGCATCGGCATTCTGATGCCAAATACATCCAAAATAATTCGAAAGAAATCCTTTCTATTTCTCTTCCTTCTCTTAGGACAAGAAGTCTTCTTTAAGATAAGACTTGTAATTTTAAGACAAGAGCCTAGGAAGAGATATAGGAGGGATAATCGGATTCTGAGAGAGAATTTAGAGAGGTCTCTAAGTGCCCTACAGGAGGGTAGGGGTTCCAGCAAAGGAAGAAAGGTCGCTGAAGGAATAAAGGTTACTTGGACAAGTCTTAGTCAAAAAAGCAAGCTTGATAGGAGTGCTTTCTTGGTTTAGTTCTTGTGTGGATCATCTCTGCAGGGCATACACTTGTGTGCCTTGTAAAAATTAAGGAGTATAGAACTCCAGGTATTCCTCTATAATTCTAAAATTATGATTTATTAGTTGTCATGGTTAAGTGGTCCTTGAGTCTAGGGTTTCTAAAATCCTAGATTATGATTTAAGAAATAGGGTGACAAGCATGATGAATTTTAGGATTTCTAAAATCCTAGCATAAGCAAGACATGAAAAAAATTTTCATACAAGCATGTTGATTTTAATAAAATCATATTATCATCTAAAGGGCATGCTAATATGCTAGATTAGACATAAAAAATTACATCTAAATATATAAAAATTAGAGGAAGGAAGAATCAACTTACCTTTATCACTTTCCTTTCCTTCTTCCTAAATTGGATCAAATCGGTGATGTTCAGGGTTCCTGTTGAAGCCGCATGCATGCCTAGCCTGTACTGGTATCCAATGGGGATGATGCTGATCGACTTTCCAAGGCCCTCAGAGTACTAGCTCCTTACAGGCCTCTTTTCTAGCTTGGATCTAGACTTTCCTTCAAGAAGATCTCGAAGAGGAAGGCTATAGCCTTTGCAGCATGCCTTCGCATGAACCTTTTATGCAGATCATCAGGACAGACTTCTAGGATACTATGGGAGGATGAAACTCTTTCTTCTCCCCTTATACTCTCTCTAAACTCTCTTCTCTAAGAGATTTTGGGCATGGAATAATCAAAAGAAAGAAGATAGGGCATTAGTAAGAAGAAGGATAGTGGCAATATTGTATGAGAAGCAAGATTAGTGCCTGCACCCTTCTCCCCTCCTATTATGATTATCGCACAACAAAGCCCCACCCTTCTCATGCAAACTCTAGATAAGGCTTCTCCCTAATTAGACAAGGGTCCACCTTAACATAAATCTCATTTAAATTGGAAGTGGGCAAGGGAGAAAATGGAGTCAAGAAATAATGTGTGATGGGAAACTTTTCATGCACTAGTTTTATTTTTCTTAAGAGTTTTGTCACATGTAATGAAAGTCCACAACTATTCCATGTCATATCTAGATAAAAACTAATCCTAATTCAAGTCAAAAACAAGTTAGGATCAGGCTTTATCAAGATATAAGAGAAAGAAATATAGAAAGAAGGGTCACAAACACTTGGTGCACCTTCTCTTACAAATCTATGCATGAAGATTTTTCTATCTCATAGAATGATGTACAAATCACAATTATACAATATAAAATAGAGGTTTAATCCTAATCCAATTAGATTTATGTGTCCTAATTCATTTGAATTTAATTTGGTTTAAATCAAATCCAAGTAGAGCTTGATTCGAATCGAATTCGAAAAGGCTGTCAACCCTATTCCAAATAAGATTGAAATCTAAGACCAAACCTGGATACTTAAATATAATTAAATTAAATCTTATTTAAATTAATTAGGACTTGATCTAAAATTTAATTAAGTTTAATTATATTTCAACTCTTATAATTAAGTTTTTGGTACTAAAATTAGTAGGTGCTAAAATTAGCAGCTACTAAATTTGTAACCATTACAAATTTAGCAATTTCTAAATTTGATCCAAGCTTTGATCAGGTCAAGCTCCTTTTATGTATGACCTCTTAGGTTCTATTCTATCTATTAATGAGACATACTATGATCTCTATCATAGTATTATCAAAATTCTTTTGATGGATCAAAATAATCCCAACTCAATCCTAACATGGATCGTTGATTCGAAAATGATTCAAGTGAATTTCTACAATCCACCAGAGATACCTAGCAGTATTAGTGGCAACCTAATAGAATAGAAGGATGAATCCTTAAGTATTGTTATTGTGTGATCAAGTTCCTTTATCAAGAGTCTTGATAGGATGCAGTCATGAAATTTCGTTAAACCCTAAGTATCCATCATATGCTATTAAAGAATTTGGTTTCATCAAGAATATGAATGAGCCATGTGTATATAAGAAGACAAGTGGGAGTGCCATTATTTTCTTGGTCTTGTATGTCGATGACATACTTATCATTAGAAATGATATTCCAATGATGCGGTCATTTAAATCATAGTTATCAAAATGGTTTTCCATGAAAGATTGGACAGAAGCATCCAATATTCTAGGAATAAAGATCTATAGAGATATATCTAAAAAGATGCTAGGGTTATCCTAATACAGGACATAGACTTGATATTGAAGATATTCAATATGGAGGGAAGTAAGAAGGGTTACTTGCCCATGAGTCAAGCCATATACCTATCTAAAATGATGTAACCTAAGACTCCAGAAGAAAGAGGTATGATGGATAAGATCCCTTATGCTTCGATAGTAGGATCAATAATGTATGCAATGCTATGTACCAGGCTTGATGTTGCTTATGCCTTAGGCATAGTAAGCAAGTTCCAGGCTAATCCAGGGGAGGATCATTGAAAAGTTATGAAAAACATTCTTAAGTACCTAAGAAAGACTAAGGATGTTTTTCTAATATGTGGAGGATTAGATCTAAAACTAGAAGGCTATACAGATTCTAGTTTTCAATTTGATCTAGATGATAGTATATCCATATCTGGGTATGTCTTTCTCTGAATGAAGGAGCAGTGAGTAGGAAGAGCATCAAGTAGTCGATTGTAGCTGACTCAGTTACTAAGGCAGAGTACATAGCTGCTAGTGAAGCCATGTTGCCCAGGTGGCTTACCTAAGAAGGGGGTGAATTGGGTATTTAAAAAATTATTGCAAGTATGTGCTCCTTTTTAAGTTCTTAGTGTGGTATGTGCTGTGATTAAGTTAACTACTACAGAAGCAAATAAGAACAGGAAATACAATCACAAACATAGTAAATTTTATAGTGGTTCGGAGCAACCTCGCTCCAACATCCACTATCCAAGATACCACTTGGGATTTTCACTATATTCACCCTCGGAATACAGCCGGATTATTTTCACGGGCTCACAATCCAAAACCCAAACTTGGTTTTATCCCGGGCTAACCAAAAACCCAATACAAAGTTAGTTTTGAATGGGATTACTAACAACTCACTACACTTGATTTTTAAGGCTCACCAATAACCTATCAAACTCCAAGTTATAGCCCCTTGCAATACTTGGTACAACTCAAATGAAGAGTTAAAAGAATAAAGCAACAATATGACAAATCGAAGTTGTCGGATGGTTGCAGTTGCAGCACTTGAGAAGCCTTCTTGGTTGTATTTTGAATGCTTTTTTAGGCTTCTTAACTTCTTTAATGAATGCCTCAAGATTCTGATAAGAGTTGGTGAAGTCTTGAGTGCTTTCTTTGAATGCTCTCTAGTATGTTCTTTTGAATGTTCAGTGAAAGCTTTTTAATTTCTCATTCCTTTTTCATTAATTTCTCCAAAAGTGGTTCATATCACTTATAAATACTCCCTCCAATTGATTTTAAGTGATTTTAGCCATTGTAGACCGTTGGGATTCGAAATATGACCATTGAAGACTATTTTGGATTCAAAATAAGAGTTATGGAACTAGCTGTTACTAACCTGAAACTATCACTCGAGTCGGCTCTGATAGCTCGAGTCGGCTTGGATCCTCAGGTAGGTCAGAACTTCACTCTGGTCAAGTCATCTCTTCTGCTTCAAGTCGGCTCAGATTTTCAATTAGGTCAAAATGACACTCTGGTCGAGTCCGCTCGGATAGCTCTAGTCGGCTCAAATTCTCAGAACTTCAGAATTGAACTCTGCCCGAGTCGACTCTTCTGACTCGAGTCAGCTCGAATGTCTAAGTGCCAGAAAACTTCTTGCCATGCCAAACTTTGAGTTGGCTCACCAGTCTTGAGTCGGCTCTTGAGACTTAGTTTCTCAAATGTTCAAATTTCTTCAGACTTCTTCCAGTGACTTCAAAATAGCTCAAAGACTTTCCAACTTCTTCAAAAACTGATCTTGAGAAAATTAAACTAGAAAATTATATAGAAGTGGCCCTTTTTATGAAAACATGATTGATTTTTCTTTGGGCTCTTCTTTATATTGTATTTCAACAAAAATTAACTTGACATTCTACAATGTTGTAGGAAGCAAGGTTGTTCAATGAAAACATCCTGCAAAATCTTTGAGAATACTTAAAAGATAGTCAGTAATTAATTGCATGCTCTAATATTTGGTTATCATCAAAATCATTCTAGGGGTCAACAATCTCTCCCTTTTTGATGATGACAAAATATCGTGCATGGAAAAACTTTATGTATGTAAAAAAAAACTTGTGTATGACTTTCAAATTGAGATATATTCATGTGTATCAACAAGTATAATGAAAGTATTAACAGTATCAGGGTTTATCAACAGAGTATCAAATCTTTTGAATTAGATGTAATGAGTATCAAAGTTAATATCTTTCAAAAGCTATTTTTTCCTAAAATAAGTTGAAGTCAAGAATGTATCAGAGCTTAAAAAATATCAAGACACAATGTATCAGAGTTTAGAAAAGTCAAGACACAATGTATCAAAGTTTAGAAAAATCAAGACACAATGTATCAGAGCACAATGTATCAAAACTTAGGCAACAATTATCAAGACAAACAAAATGCATCAGAGCTTGGTTATCAAAGAATGTCAGAGCTATTATAATAGGATTGTATCAGAGCTGTTAATAAAGCAAATTGTGAACAACAGGAATGACTCCCCATGTTTCACTCAAACCAAACACAGTTTCAATAGATTTTGCCAAAAGATTTTTCAAGTTTTCCATGCACATACAAGTACTCCCCCTTTTTGTCATTAGTCAAAAGGTGGTTAAAAAAAATTACTTTATCTTTTTAAATAGAATGAGAACATTGATAACATAATTTCACTTTATCATAGAATATTTTCAATTTAAATTCTTCATTAACACTCTGATAAGGTGTTTCTCTCCCTCATCAGGTTAATTAAAGAGATTAAATATTGAGATCATTCAAAGAAGCAATAAGATAAAACAATAAGAAGGCACATCATCAACACAATGATTTATAAAAGATAGCATTTCTTTACTTTGAAGGAAAGTACAAGACATCTAAAATATACATCAAGAAGAAAACAAAAATACAAACTAGTCATCTTCCTCACTGGAGGAAGATCCAATGTCTAGAATAACAAATGAGGTTTTGGTTTCTATAGGTTTAAATCTTAGATCCCTATGTCTAGTCCTAGTAGGGGTCTTAGAAGCTTTAGGTTTTGCCTTAGCCCTAGTTTAGGTTTGGCTCTAGTGGGTGTGGGCTCTACTTTAATGTCAGAAGGTGGCATACAAGGTTCTACTGGAGCTAGTAAAGCAGGCTGTGAAGAGATAGGTGTGGGATCAAATAATTCAGGTGGTACAAATGATGGTGCCTGAGCTTGTGGTGGAGAAGGTGAGTGTGGTGGTGGCTGCCTGGAAGAAGATGCTCTGAAACTGGAAAAGAATACCCAAACTGTCCTCAACTCAGTCTTCAGCTCTTCTACTCCCTTTTGAATGCACAGTATCTCAGCTACCTGCTGTGCACTAAAAGTATCAGCAGCTCCTCTTAATCTACCAAAGTCTGCATGTAGCTCTCTAATAACAGAATGAATGTCCTCTTGTGGATGCGGTCTGCTCTCCACTGCCTCCACCCTGGTAGTCAACTGTGCCAGCTGTGCCCTGATCTCCTATAAACTAGTGTTGACTGTCTGACGAAGGTTGTCAAACATCGAAGTAAATGAGCTCATCAGGGTCTCAGAAAGAAGTCTAATCTGCTGGGCTATGAAAGCCTATGAAGTTGATGGTGCTAAAGTAGAAAGTCTAGGAGCATGTCCAATAGAAGGTGCTAGGGGTGTCTTGGGATTGTCAGGCTCTCTCTATGTTTGACCATGCTCATCAGTATCGCCTATGTATGCTGGATGCCCTGGTTGATCATCCTCATCCTCGTCATCATCAGAGGAGGTGGCAACCCACTGCCTAGATATCCTTTTCGACCAAACACCTTTTACCAAATGGTAACCCATCCTTTGAAGGGATTTTGCCAAATAGGTACCCATGTGGTATAACGATCTGCCATCCTCTCCTGTCAGGTTTAGTCCAACCTCCTAAAATAGCAGTGTGAAGACCATTCCGTATGGCAAGCAAGCCTTTATCTTTCTTGCTGCCTCTCTCATCTGTAGAAGCATGATGTAAGGTAGATTGAGAGCCTCCCTCTCAATCAAATATCTCCTGAATATTAGGTCCCGTTCACTTACCCAGTCAAAGCAACCAGTCCTAGGCAGGAAAATTCGACTGATAATATTGTGCAGCAATCTCATTTCCAATGAGAGCATATTTGCCTGCACATTTTTGATTGTGTCAACTTCTGATCTTTCCAATATTAATTTCAAAGCCCTTTGCTTGTTTTTCAGAACCAAGTGATTTACACCCTTATTTGGCATTTGTAAAATGTTGCTTAATTTTTTTTCATCTACAATCAGTCTTACCCCTTTTATTGTAGATTCAATATGGTACTCCCCAAGGATAAGATTCTCAAAGAAAGCTTTCACAAAATTTGGATAAGTAGGGGTGTCTAAAGAATAGAAAAATGTCCATCCCTGGTTTTCAATCCATTCCCCTATCCTTACTCCTAATTTATCCAAAAATGAGAATACAATCCTTCTACCACTAGTGACAGGTCTGTTGGCCATCAAAATTACCTGCCGTTGGGGTGAAGGTGACTCATTTTCTACTTCTTCTTCTTGCTGCCTTCGAGTTGACTCTTCTTCTTATCTTCTCTTACTTCTTCTTTCACTTTGAGCACTAGAGTTGATGGCCCGAGGATTCTTCCTTACTGCTCGTTTTGGAACCATTCAAAAAATAAAGAGGGAAAGATGTAGAAATTCAAGGAAAATGGGAAGGGAGAGTGATCCCAAAGCTTGTGGAAGGATTTTTGGAGGTTTGGCTAGGATTCAACATTGAAAATGAGCCCTAAATTGGTCTTACGGGTTTTATATAAAAAGTCATAACCCGACAATCGAGTAGACTCGGCCAGAGGCATGTCTGCTCGAGTCGGCTTGAGCAAAAATGCTTGAAAAGGTTCTAAAAACCTACCAAAAAGATTCCTAAGGGTGTAGCACTCTAGATAAGGTGGTCATTGTCTTTAAATTTATGTAGAAGGTCTTCTAGATAATTTTTCTTAATTTTAGAAGAAATTAGGTCAAAAAATCTAAAAAGGATCATACAACCCTAATTCACTTCTAATCATTTCAAATTTTTCTTCATTTAGTGGCTTAGTAAAGATGCCAACAAGTTAGTTTTTAGTTATAATGAATTCAAGCTCAATATCTCCATTTTGTACATGATCTCTAATGAAATGATGCTTAATTCCAATATGCTTTGTTCTTGAATACTGAATAGAATTTTTTGTAAGAGTGATAATATTTATGTTATCACATTTGATAGGAATTTTAGTTTGTGTAACACCAAAGTCTTCTAGTTATTATTGCTTTATCCATAACACTTGTGCACAACAACTCTCTGCAGCTACATACTCTATCTCAGTAGTAGATAGTGCTATGAAGTTTTATTTCTTATAGTGCCATGAAATTAAGTTCAACACTAAAAATTGGCAAGTACCACTAGTGCTCTTTCTATCAATTTTACATCAACCATAATCAGCATCATAAAAGCCAATTAAATTTAATAAAAATTGCTTAGAATACCATAAACTAAGATTACTTGTTCCTTTAAGATATTTTATGATTCTTTTAATAGAAGTCAAATGTGATTCTTTAGGATTAGATTGGAATCTAGCACATATGCATACACTGAACAAGATATCAGGCCTACTAGCAGTTAAGTACAACAGTGATCCGATCATATCTCAATAAAGCTTTTGATCAATGTTGTCGCCATCTTCATCTTTGTCTAATCTGCATGTAGGGCTCATGGGTGTTTTCATTTCTTTGGATGACTCCATACCAAACTTCTTAATAATTTTCTTGATGTAATTTGCTTGGTTGATAAAAACTCCTTCCTTTGTTTGCTTAATTTAGAGTCCAAGGAAGTTGGTCAGTTCTATTGGAAATTGTGTCCCAAAGCTAATCATCTAGGTTGTAGATGGTTGTGCAACTCATGTATATGTATATGAATTATTGAATTAAATAAAAAGTTTATCTGGTTGTTCATCACATGTCATCTTCCTAATTGAACTCTTGTGTGATGATGTCCTTTGAGCTACCTTGTATGCGATATAGAGAGGATGCATCGTGTAGTTCATAAATTAGTTCATGACCAAAGGATATGCTATTTCAGGATGATGGTGTATCGAGAATAGGTCATTGATGTCATATCTGTTGGTTGTCCTCTTAACTAAGTAGCATGGAGATGCTGGTATGACATCAGGTGTTGTGTTTGACACTTCACTGAGCGTGACTCTCATGCGAGGTTCTCTTTCTGTCGAAGAGGAGTCTTGCATTAGAATGTGGACATGAATTATTCCTCTAACTTGAGATCACTATGGCCGCTTGCAAGCAACTCATTATGCTTAGGTACCGGACACCCGGATTTCTAATCCGGTGATGGAAGGTTGCTAGGTACAGTCAAGTACATGTATAGCGATAGTAAGATCGAGATATGATTAATCTCTCCAAATGGTTTAGATTGAATGTTTAATATGCCTCAATTGAGAAAGACCTTGGCCAGGGCATTCCTTATAAGGAGTTACAAGGATGATTCTTTGTTTGAGACATATTGAGATGGACTGATTAGGGTTGGGCAGTTTAACCCTAAGCCATTCGGAGCATTAGGAGATAATAGGAATAAGTTCACTGCTATACCATATTCGACAGGTTCATGTTGCTCTACAACCTTCAACCTATTCGAACATCCGGTGTCATTGCTAGATGGCGACTTTGGCTGGTACTGGAAGTGTTTCTGTACTACTGATTTAGTGTTTGAACCTATGAAGTCACACACTGAGGGTTTCTTCTTGCTTTGCTGGCATGCGAACGATTGAAAATTGTTCCGAACTAGTTTGATAAGAGTTTTTAAAACTGCTTGAGCCAACTCATTTGGATGAGTCGACTCAAGTCATTCGAGTTGACTCGAGTAGTCAAGTCGACTCGCTTGACGGACTGCTAAAATTCCTAAATGCTTCATTAATTCTTGTAATTATTGTGGGCTTTAATGGTGGGCATTTCAAGGTCTTTATTTCTACTGTTGCCGAATCCCAAGGGGCTTATAACTCCCCTGAATTCCAAGGGACTCAAACTCCCCTTTTAATCTATTCAGATCTTAATCTTAAATGTTGAACATTCAGGTTTGGTTTTTTATTTTCTATTCTGAGTTTTGCTGGAAGAACAGAGAAGAAGATCAAGAGACTTTGCCATTTTCTCGTGGTTAGAGCTCGCACTTGATCTATGAGAGACTATCAGAGAGGGGGTTGGAGTTTTGGGAGGGATTCTTGAGTGCATACCTTCTATTGAAGGTTTGGGATAGAGCGTTGGGAAAGGATTCTCAAGCGTCTTCATTCCAGTACCACTATAGCAATAGTCCTTCAAGGAGTTGAAGGAGTCCGCATATCTTCAAGGAGTTGAAGAAGGAGTCCTTGCTGCTGACATTATTTCTGGAGGGGCTAGCACCTCGAAGGAAGGAGAAGAACCATGCTACATGGTGTGAACCACCCGTAGAGGCGGTACGTGTGTGCTGCTTGCAGAGCAGGAGTTTTTTTTTTTCACAGGTTGAAGCCACCCTTGGGATTGCAACTGAGAGCCAGGGATTTTGTTGCAACCTTTGGTGAACGTCACTAAGGTATGTCTTTATTTTATGTATGACATAATTATCTTTACTACATCATTGTGTGATTTTTGGAATGGTTCTGTTTTTCATACAATGTTTGCATGATTTCATATTTACATTACTCTAGATGTACCTCGATCCTAGTGGGGACTTGTGTTAATTAGATTAACATCTACAAATAAAATGATTTTATCATTTTCCGCTACTGCATGCCTTTAAAATTTTTTTAAAATGCATGTATCACCCCTTAGGAACAGTTCCTTATAAGTTCACCCATCAAGCTCATCTCAAATTCACCCTGCATTAACTTAGCAAATTTTCTACAAAGATTCTCATTAGTTGCACCAAAAATAATGTCATCTACATAAATCTGTATAACAAACATATCATTCTCTTTCTTCTTGATAAACAAAGTTGTATCTACATTACCTCTAACAAAATCATTTTCACGTAAGAACTTATTTAATCTATCATACCAGGCTCTACGTGCTTGTTTCAATCCATATAATATTTTATTAAGTTAGAAAACATGATTTGAAAAAGTATGACTTTCAAAACCTGGTAGTTTGTTCTACAAAAACTTTTTCAGATATAAAACCATTCAAAAATGCACTCTTTATATCTATTTGAAATATTTTATAATTCATGTAGCAAGCAAATGCAAGTAATAATCTAATGGCTTCTAATCTTGCTACGGGTGCATAGGTCTTATCAAAATCTATTCCTTCTTCTTGATTATAACCTTGTGCCACTAATCTTGCTTTATTTCTAATTATTTTTCCTTGTTCATCTAGCTTATTCCTATAAACCCATTTGGTTTCTATTACTGGATGGTTTGAGGGTCTATTTACTAAGGTCCATACATTATTTCTTTCAAATTGATTAAGTTCTTCATGCATGGCCATCATCCAATTAAGGTTATTTTCAGCCTCTTCTATACTATGTGGCTCTACTTATGAGATAAAAGCTAGATAGTCATGTGCATATCTAAGTGAAGACCTAGTCCTAATACCTTGAGAAGGATCACCAATAATTAAATCTCTAGGATGTGAAGTTACATACCTCCATTCTTTTGGTAGATCACCATGATCTTTACTTACCATTTCTTCTCCTTCTTGAGTTGGTTTGTTCTTCAAGCTCATATCCTCCATTTCTTTATCAAGTGTACCTCCATCATTGTTTATACAGTCTTCTTTTCTAGAAGGTGAGGGATTAGATTCATCAAAGATAACATGAACAGATTCTTCTACTGTTAATGTTCTTTTATTAAACACTCTATAAGCTTTGCTATTAATTGAATAACCAAGAAAGATAGCTTCATCAGATTTAGCATCAAACTTTCCTTGGTTATCCTTTCCATTATTTAACACAAAGCATTTACAACCAAAAATATGAAAGTAATGAATATTAGGCTTTTTGTTAGTCCAAAGTTCATAGGGGGTTTTCTTCAAAATCGGTCTAATCAAAACATGATTTAAAATATAGCAAGCAGTATTCACCACTTCTGTCCAAAAGTACGTTAGAAGATTGCCTTCACATAACATTGTTCGGGCCATCTCTTTCAAAGTCCTATTTTTCCTCTCTACAATACCATTTTACTATGGTGTTCTAGGAGCGAAGAAGTTATGATCAATGCCATGCTCAGTGTAATAATCATCAAAATATTGATTTTCAAATTCTGTACCGTGATCACTTCTTATTGAAATAACTGAAAGATTTTTCTGATTTGAAATTTTCTTATGAAATTTTTGAAAAACTTTAAATGCTTCATCTTTGTGTGTAATGAATAAAACTCAAGTAAATCTTAAAAAATCATCTACTATCATGAGTCCATATTTTATACCATCTAAGCTTGTAGTCCTAGTTGGTCCAAATAGGTCCATGTATAGTAGCTCAAGAGGTCTAGAAGTTGAAACCATATATTTCGATTTAAAACTCTCCTTAGTTTGTTTACCTAGTTGACAAGCATCACAAACATATTCAAAATCAACTTTGAATTTAGGTAAACCTCTAACTAGATTTTTGGAAATTAACTTAGCAATTATATGCATGCTAGCATGACCTAATCTTCTATGCCAAAGTAAGCTAGACTTCTTGGTTTTAGCATTCATTGCCATAAGACTTGTACTACTAGACATGGCTAGATCATTCAAATCTACCATATATATGTTTCCAAGTTTATGACCAATGAGCTTGGTGCTAGAATCAAGTGAGTTAGTTACAATACACATAGATGATTCAAAAATAACCTTGAAGCCGCTATCACATAATTGACTAATACTTAGCAAGTTGTGCTTCAATTTGTCAACTAGCAATACATTTTCAATGAATGTAGAGAAGGGGTTATTCTGATCTTACCAATGCCAATTATTTTTTCCTTGCCATTATCACCAAAAGTAACCATTCCTCCATCCTTCATCACTAGGATGATGAATTGATCCTTGTCACTCATCATATGTATTGAGCAACCGCTGTCCAGATACCATCTTTTCTTTGTATTCTAGGCTGCAAGACATTTCTGCAAAATAGTCATGGAGTTCTTTTAGGTATCCAAGCTTTCTTGGATCCTTGCAGGTCAGTAGAAGTGGTTCTTTTGGAAACCCAAATATTTCTAATCTTACTTTTATCATTTCTTTTGAAATTGCATTGAAATGACTTGTGACCAATCCCATTACATGCATAACAAACAATTCTTGAATTTTGCAAAGATACAAAAGTTGAAGCTCTAGATGCAGATGTAGAAGCATTTGAAACAAATGACCATTGATTTGAAAACTTAGGTGCATAAGCTTTTGAGGGTATAAACTTTGTTGCTGAAATTTTATTTGTTTGCAAAGAATTATAACCAATTCTAGCTTTATTATTTGAGTCTCTTTGATCTTTCAAAATCAATTCAAGTTTATTTGAACTCAATGTTAGCTTTTCAACCAAGGGTTTAAGTTTTTTAACTTCTTTTTGCAAGCCAACATTTTCTTCATGCAAAACCTTGTTTTTCTCAAGAAAATCATTCTTTTCAGTTTCCAAAGCAATATATTTTTCAGAAAAGCCACTCAACTCTTTTTGTAAAATCTTATTCTTTTTTAAAATCTCTTCTTTTTCTTTTATCAAATTATCATTACTATTTTTAAAGATTTTATTTTCAAACCGACCTTTTTATATTCAGCCAACAATTCATGAAATGCATTATTTAGCTCTTCAAAAGTAAATTCTTCATGAGGATCAGGAGACATTACCTCATCTTCAAGACCCATTATGCATATATTCATAGTTTTTGTGGTCTCTTCTTCTTCATTTGAAGTAGACTCCTCACTATCGCTCCAAGTCGTAACCATAGCTTTCTTTTTCTTCTTTTTGAAAGATTTCTTCAAATTTGGATGCTCTGATCTAAAATGCCCAGGTTTCTTGCATTCATAGCAAATAGGCTGTTGCTCTTTATCCTTTTCTTTATCCTTTTCTTTATTTTTTGCTATATTCTCCTTTCCTATGAAATTTTCTCCAATACCTTTCCTTTTTCTTATCCATAAACTTTCTAAATCTTCTCACTATAAGTGCAATGTCTTCATCTTCAAGATCATCTTCGGAGGAGGGGCTTTCATCATCAATTTCTTATTGTTTCTTTATTTCTGTAGCAGCTTTGAAGGTAATTGATTTTTTTTTTTCAGGTCATCTTTACTTCTATGCTGCATAGCTAGCTTATGAGTAATCAGGGATCCTAATAGCTTATCCAATGGTAGAGTATTTAAATCCTTTGCTTCCTGGATGGCAGTCACTTTCGGGTCCTACTTATCTAGAAGTGATCTTAATATCTTTTGCACAAGATTTGCATTAGAGTAAGTCCTGCCAAGACTCTTTAAATCATTAATAATATCTATAAAATGTGAGAACATGGTAGAAATAGTCTTATTGGGTTCTATCTTGAACAATTCATAATTATGTACAAGAAGATTAATTTTTGAGGTTTTCACTTGGGAAGTTCCTTCGTGGGTTACCTCGAGTTTATCCCAAATACTTTTTGCTGATGTGCAAGTAGAAATTTGATGAACTCATTGGCATCCAAAGCATAATATAACAAGTTCATGGCTTTGGCATTCAGCTCACCCATTTTCATATCGTGTTCATCCCATTCCTCTTCAGGTTTTGGGACATCCATGTCATCAAATTTTATCATGAAAACTTGAGGTCTCTTAAAAATGACCTTCCATAATTGAAAGTCCACAGCCTGAATATATATTTTCATTCAGGCTTTCCAATAAGTATAGTTAGTGCCTATGAACAGTGGAGGTCTATTTGTGGATTGGCCTTTGGCCAAAGAGGTACTTATAAGGTTTGCCATAAGATCTTTACTCTAATTAAAATTTAGAGATACTGTTCTGATACCAGTTATTGCCCACGTGGTGTACCTAAGAGGAGGGGTGAATTGGGTATTTAAAAAATTATTGCAAGTATGTGCTCCTTTTTAAGTTATTGGTGTGGTATGTATTATGAATTAAGTTAACTATTATGGAAGCAAGTAAGAACAGGAAACACAATCACAAACATAGTAAATTTTATAGTTGTTTGAAGCAACCTCGCTTTTACGTCCACTACCCAAGATACCACTTGGGATTTTCACTATGTTCACCCTCAGAATATAGCTAGATTGTTTTCACGGGCTTATAATCCAAAATCCAAACTTGGTTTTATCCCGGGCTAACCAAAAATCCAAGACAAAGTTAGTTTTGAAATGTGATCGTTGGGATTCGAAATATGACCATTGGAGACCATTTTGGATTCAAAATAAGAGTTATGGAACTAGCCATTACTGACCTAAAACTATTACTCGAGTCGGCTCGGATCCTCAGGTAGGTCAGAACTTCAGTCTGGTCTAGTCAGCTCTTCTACTTCGAGTCGGCTCGGATTCTCAGTTAGGTCAAAATGACACTCTGGTCGAGTCGGCTTGGATAGCTCGAGTCGGCTCAAATTCTCAGAACTTCAGAATTGAACTCTGCCCAACTGGCTCTTCTGACTCGGGTCGGCTCGAATGTTTGCATGCTAGAAAACTTCTTGCCATTCCAAACTTTGAGGCAGCTCGCCAGTCTTTAGTCGGCTCTTGAGACTTAGTTCCTCAAATGTTCAAATTTCTTCAAACTTCTTTCAGTGACTTCAAAATTGCTCAAAGACTTTCCAACTTCTTCAAATACTGATCTTGAAAAAATTAAACTAGAAAATTACATAGAAGTGGCCCTTTTTATGAAAACATGATTGATTTTTCTTTGGGCTCTTCTTTACATTGTATTTCAACAAAAATTAACGTGGCATTCTATAATGTTGTAGGAAGCAAGGTTGTTCAATGAAAACATCCTACAAAAACATTGAGAACACTTGAAAGATAGTGTAATTAAATGCATGCTCCAATGTTTGGTTATCATCAAAATGATTCCAAGGGTCAACAAGCTGCTAAGAAAGCCATCTGGATGAAGAAGTTCACATGGAATTGGGTATGGTTCCTGCTATACAGCAACAAGTGCCATTGTATTATGATAACACTAAAGCTGTTGCACAAGCAAAGAAACTAAGGTCTCACCATAAGCCCAAGCACATCCTGAGATGCTTCCACCTCATTTGAGAAATCAATGAAAGAAATGATGTGGTGGTAGAATGAGTAGATACAAAGAATAATATAGTAAACCCATTCACTAAAGCATTACCACACAGCAGTTAGATCGCCACTTAGATTGTATGGGTATTAAAATACAATGGTGATTGGCTATAGTGCAAGTGGGAGATCGAAAGAATTATATCCTAAAAGCCAATCTTTGTATGAGCATTTCTATAATCTTCTAGCTCATGTATGATATTACTTTTTAATAAAAGGTAATTATTGATTTATCATACTGCTGCATCTTATAAGATTATGATGAAGCCCATAGATTAGGCTAATGATTTTAGGGTTATAGTGATAACAGTGAGACCTAAAACCTATAAACCCTAATCTAGATATTCCTAGTCGTAAGATCATCGATTCGGAGATCGATGAATTCGGATAGACTAGTACATCCTATGTAAGCTCAATGAAAAGGGTGGTTGGTCTCACGACCACTTGTGTAATGACACTAATACAAGGATGTGGGTGCCCATTAAGTTATGAGTTCACTTAATTGATTCGATAAGGAACATCTAATGGAAGTCTTACTTACTTGTCAAAAAGAATTTCTCTTAGTGGGAGTTGTGCAAGTGATCCTTAGACCTGAGACTACCATAGTATCTTGTGCACATAAACCCAATGTTTGGTGCATACTCATTCATGGCAATTAAGTCATGTACGGGGTGCTTCTTGATATAATGAATTATGTATGAAGGTAATGAGTAGGTCAACAAGGATCAATCACTCCTAGTAAGAGGACTTATCCCATGTAATCTCTTCGATTATTGACTCAGGAAGTCTTTGATCAAAGCATGATGAAATTAGATAGGGTTTCTAATCTTTCATCGATTGAGTCTTCATTATCGAATTGAGATTCGAAAGGATTAAGTGCTAGGATTTGATATTTATACATGCATTTCACTTAATCGAGATAAAAGAAGATGAAGGATTGAATTGTACGATAACTTTTCATTGAGGGGTATTTTGGTAATTTTGACTAAATTCCTTATCTTCTGGATAGGCATGATATGTTGCTAGATGTCAATCATGTCTTGTAGATTTTCATGAATCAAATTAGTTGGATTCATGAGTCAATTTGAAAGCTAGTTCGAATTGGCAACTTAGGTCAGCTCAATTTTCACCTAATTAGGTCAATCGATTTTGATTAGATCAAAATAGCTTCGACCTAGACCTACTGTTGGCTAGATGTGGAATCTAAAGGATTGCACACATTAGAGAATTAGCCAAGGAAGTCAATTGTATTTTTATTAGGGTCATTGGATCCTAATTGGCTAGCTAATTAATATACTAGCATATGTTGGCTAGCCCAATTGGATTAGGTTAGTTTGCTTGATATTTGGGCTAACCAATTTAAAGGGGACTTGAATTAGGTTATGTCCTATTTAGGATATCATTTGTATGATTTCATGTGGATTTATTTGGGCTTTATCTTGGAATTATGGAAGAGTCCAACTTGGATTGGACTCTTGGCGCCAAGATAAATATGCACCAAAATAAATATGCATAGAAGGACCAAGAGTCCTTTTGCCAGTCAATCACAAATTCCAGTTAATGGATAGGACTTTCTCCCTTATCTCCACATCCTTTTTGATGGGTTTTGACTGGTCAAAAGAGGTGTTTGGCATGGAAGAAATGAGGCGCACAAATTGAAGGGTTGCGTCCCTTCTTTTTGGCACAAATTCAAGAGGTAGGAGTCCTTCTGTTTGAAGGCTCCTGGTTTCACTGATATGTCTCTTGGAGTCTCACATCCCCTAGCTTATTTTTGACTAGTATTATGCCACATTGCATATGAGAAAAATCGATGGAATAATGAAGTGACACCTATATATCTCTTGGCACCTGAATAGACTTTTCATGATAAGTCCTTTCACCAAAAGACTCCTTCTACTTGAAGGGTCTTATCAAGGGGCTGAGAAAGAGGCTTATCAGGTGCCTCATCCCTCTCGATAAATAAGCATCGGTAATTTGATGCTAGGTGTTAGGACAAGCTATACAACCCGACTAGCAAAAGGCCAGATTGGGCCCAAGGAATATACTAAAAGGCTAGGTTAGGCCCAAGGACTAGTCAAACGATAAAAGCTGACCAACCCGTTGAGGCGACCAACCCATAAATGCTAACCATCTCATAAAGGTTGACCATCTCATAAAAGTTGACTAGCACATAATGGCCGACCAGCGTGTAATGGTCGACCCAGCATAAGAAGAATGAAGATGACAAGAAATGAGGTAGTTGTTCTACCAGAATAACCAACTACTATTATTACAGGCACATGTTAGTTTCTAACGAAACTAACCACCTGAGGCCCATCCAACTAAATTCTGTTAAGGATTGATCAGCTTGTCGATGCCACTACCGGACACTAGCTCCTAAGCTTTATGGATGCCTTCTTGGGCTATAACCAGATTCGGATGAATCTTGAAGACAAGGAGAAGATGGCCTTTGTCATAGATAGGGGGCTATACTATTACAAGGTAATGCCCTTTGGCCTAAAAAATGCCGGAGCGACATATCGAAGCTGGTGAACAAGATCTTCAAGAGTCAGATCGACAAGACTTTGGAGGCATATGTCGATGACATGATTGTCAAAAGTATCCAAGTTGACGAACATATCAGGGATCTCCAAGAAGCTTTCGACATACTACGAAGACATCAGATGAAGTTGAATCCAACTAAATACATCTTCGAAGTCATGTCAGGGAAATTCCTAGGTTTCCTTTTTACCAATCAAGGAATCGAGGCTAATCCAGAGAAAATCTGAGCTATCCTTGACATGAGACACCCCTCCAATAAGAAGAAAGTCCAACAGTTGACTAGACAGATCGCATAATTAAGCTGATTCATCTCTGTTGTCCAGTAAGCAACCCAAGAGGGGGGGTGAATTGGGTCTCTACAAAATATTTACTTGATGCAATGCAATGCTATGCAATCTAATTCAACAAATAATTAAGCAAGGTACTATGAATAAAGATATAAAGCTCTTAAAAAAAAGTGCAACAGAAATAAAGAGCAATAAAAGTAAAGCAAGTAGAGAGATCAATCAACCACAAAGACGAAGAAATATAGTGGTTCGGTGCTATCCAATGCACCTACATCCACTCCCCAAGATCTTCTTGGGAATTCACTATCATCACACTGATTACAGTTGATTAGTTTTATGGGCTCACTAATCAAAAATTCAACTTATTTTCACAAGGCCAACAAGTCAAAACCTTACTTGGTTTTACGGGCTAACCAAGAACCTAAATGGTTTTATGGGCTAACCACCAACCTCCCTTGGTTTTCCGGGATAACCAAGAACCTAATTGGTTTTAAAGGCTCACTAATAACCTCCCTTGGTTTTACAATAGGCTAACCAAGAACCCTTACAATAAATAAAGTTTACAAGTAGAGAAAAAATATAAGCTTTCTAAAATAAAGTGTGTATCTCTTTGAAGCTCGATGTAGAGATGCTTTGAACTTGTTGAAGCCTCTTGAATGCTCAAGAATAGATAATATTCAATGCTCTTGAAGGCTCTTGAATGCTTCGAGACTTGTTTTTGCTTGAGAGTAGTTGAAACTTCAATGAATAGGAGTTAAAGCTCTCTTTTCTTCTCTCTTGAATGCTCTTATTTCATTCTCATCAACTACTATGCAATATTTTGAATATTTACCCTTTTGATTTGATTTGCAGAATATAAATACCTCTCCAAGGTCTCAAAACAGGTTTCTAGCCATTAGACTTGAAAAACAAGCCATTGGAGGGCAAAAGGGTCGAGTTTTGCATTTGAAAAACTAGCCGTTACTATTCCCAGAACTTCATGTGTCGACACTTCAGGCTGTGAGTCGACACTTCCTGTTGATACTTGAACTTCTTGAGTTGACACTCATTTTAAAAATCTTCATTCTGGTTCTCTGAAAATCTTAGATGTGTCGATACTTCTTCAAGTGAGTCGACATTTTGAATCGACACTTAGCTTCCATGTGTCGACACTTCTGTAGTTCTTCATTTTCAGCAAGTTCTGTGGCTTGAAAATCTCAGACGATGAGCTGATATATGTGTCAACACTTTGAATCGACACTTCAGGTCCATGTGTTGACACTTCAACCGTGCCATCTGAAACATTCTTGCGTACCGGCCTGAATCGATACTTCACTTCCATGTGTCGACACTTGGTATCATGTGTCGACACTTTGAGTCAACACCTTACTGAAATCTTCATAGAAAAGTCTGAACTTAGCTGAAACAGATTTCTACTTAACTCAATTATCCATTCAAACAATCTTTGACATTCCAAGTCCTCTTTGAGCAATTATTTTCATGTAAACTTGACTTCTTCAATCAAACAAGCTTCTTTAAATTTATGAGTATATTTTTCAACAAAAACATACTTCAACGAAATCATTAGTACTCAACTTATACTTAACCATTTTGCTTATCATCAAAATCAATAACGGAGTCAACAATCTCTCCCTTTTTGATGATAACAAAACCTTTAAGTATAAATTGCATAAAAGTCTTTTAAAAGAATTTATCAAGGTGCATAGAATAAAATGCAATAGTTGTATCAAAATGATTTTCAATTTCGATAAGATATATCAGAATAAGAATGATATAATGATTAGAGCAAATTGTAATGATTAAGAGTATCAGAGCTTTGGGATATATATGAAACATAATCACATTTATCATGATACTCTACATGAAAATTCAGCAATAAGTAAAGCTCCCCCTAAATTGATGATTCATAAAATAATTTGTAAATGTCTTTTCAAACACTTAAAGAGGGGTTTTAAAATGAAATTCACTTTAAAAAGGATTTTCAATGAAAACAAGGTATAGCTCCCCCTTTCTTAAAGAATTTGTAAACAATTTCAATTCAAGTTTTTAAAATACTTTCAAATTTTGTTTATCCCTTACATATCACAAATATAAATCACATTTGTTGATCCCTAAAATGATTTTGATGATAACAAAAAATTGGAGCATACATTTGGTTATCTAACAACTCTTCAATTGATTGACAAGTTTTTGTAGGACAACTACATTGACACATTTTTAAATTTCTACAATCTTTAATGTTTTATGTTGAGTTGTAAAATACTTAGATTCTTGTAAAGAAGAACCCTACAAAAAGTTTCCTGTTAAAATCAGTTAAAGGGTTACTTCTACTTGTCCTTCTTGCTTCAAGTTTTCTTGAATTTATTGTAAATAGTTCTTGAAGAAGATTGTTAAAGCTTGGGACAAGTGTTATGGAAGTTTGAAGTTGATCTAGCTGAAGAACCACCTTCGAGCCGACTAGATGAACAACCCAGCGACTCTGGCACTAGCACTGAAGACAAGTTCTCTGGCACACAGATCCAGCCGATTGGCACCAAGGTCCAGCCGACTCGTCCAGAACAAGGTTGAGAACGTTCTGAGATTCTCAGGAATCTAGCTGACTGGATTTAGATCCAGCCGACTCATCCAGAACTCAGTTGAAAATGGTCTGAGAAGTCTCTGAGATTCTAGCCGACTCATCCAGAGTGAGATATTTTTTCAACTGTGGTAGCTAGCCGACTAGCACTCAGCCCAGTCGACCTGAACTTCATCCGAGCCAACTCGAAGTTTGTTCGAGCCGACTGGAATGATGGGGTCACCTCCAATGGCTAGTTCTAGTTCTCAGTTTTTGAATTTCAAAAGTGCTCCAACAGTAACTTGTCACCTCCCAATGATCTACAACGTTCAAAATCAAGGGAAAGCAGTTGAAGTCTCTATAAATAAGGTATGAGAATATCCTTGAAGAGGCTAATGATTTATTGAGCATTTATTGAACACTTATTGAAGTGAAGTGAGAGAGCACTAGAGCTTTAAAGATTACCTTCAAGCCTGCAACAACTCTTACCAGAAGCTTGAAGCACCTTTTGAGGAAAAGCAAGGAAGCCATTGAAGTGCATTGAAGAGCATTTAGTGGATCTTCACTCGAGCTGCATTGGCAACCACCTAGACAACAGAGTTTGTCTTTATTGTTGCTTTTCTTATTCTATCTTTTAGAATATCTGGGTTATTGGTGAGCCCTGTTGTAAAAACCAAATAGGTTACTTTGGTGAGCTTTAAAACCAGAGTGTAAAGGTTTCTTTGGTGAGCCTAGCTAAAAACCAAAGTGTAGAGGTTTGGATTGTGAGCCTGCAAAACAATCCGACTGTATTCTGGTTTGGGGGATATAGTGGAAATCCCGAGTGGTGAACTTGGATAGTGGACATAGGAGCTGGGTTGCTCCAAACCACTATAAATCTACTTTGTTTGTATTGTGTTTGCTTTATCTTGTAGCTTCTGCTTTCTTTCTCTGATTAACACAGCACCTAATCACTAATTGGAATTAATTGTGCACATACTTGCAAAAATTTATAATTCCCAATTCACCCCCACTCTTGGGACTAAGCCACCTGGGCAACAGCTGGTATCAGAGCAGTGTCTCTGATTACTTGAGTTAAGATCGATGGCTCATCCCATGAGTACATCCTTGGCCGAGGGCCAATCAACAAATAGACCTCCACTATTCATAGGCATTAATTATTCATATTGGAAGGCACGAATGAAAATTTACATACAAGATGTAGATTTTCAATTATAGAAGGTCATCTTGAAAGGGCCACATATTCCCATAATTAAAGTTGATGGCATGGACATCCCTAAGCCTGAAAAAGACTGGGATGATCATGACATGAAAATGGAAGAATTGAATGCCGAAGCAATGAACTTATTATATTGTGCTTTGGATGCTAACGAGTTCAACCGAATTTCCACTTGCTCATCGAGTAAGGAAATCTGAGATAAACTCGAAGTGACCCATGAGGGAACTTTCCAAGTGAAAATCTCCAAGATAAATCTTTTAGTTCATAACTATGAATTATTTAAAATGGAACCTTTTGAAATAATATTTGCCATGTTCTCTAGATTTATAGATATTATTAACGGTTTAAAGAGTCTTGGCAGGGTATACTCTAATGCAGATCTAGTTCAGAAGATCCTTTGTTCTTTGTCAGACAAATGGGATCCCAAGATAACTGCAATCTAGGAAGTCAAAGATCTTAACACTTTGATGCTGGATGAATTACTGGGATCACTCATCATCCACGAGCTAACAATGCAACATAGAACGGAAGATGAGTAGAAGAAAAAGAAGATAATAGCCTTCAAAGCTACTTCTGATTCAAAAAGGGATGATGAAGTATCTGAAGAAGAAAGCACCTCCTCCAATGACGACCTAGAAGACGAAGACATCCCATGGTTGTGAGGAGATTTAGAAAATTCATGGAAAGAAAGAAAGGAAGGTACAACTGGAAATTTCACAGGAAGGATTATGGAAAGGAAAAGGAAAAAGACAGAGAGAAAGACAAAGAGGTAGTCCCCACATGCTACGAATGTAAGAATCCGGGGCACATTCGTCCGGACTGTCCAATGCTAAAGAATCCTTCAGACAAAAGAAGAAGAAGAAAGCCATGGTTGCCACATGGTCCGATAGTGAAGACTCAACTTCATCGGAAGAAGAAGAGACCACCAAGATTGCCAATCTTTGCTTAATGGGTCTTGAAGATGAGGTAACATCCCCTAACAACTATACTGAATTTACTTTTGAAGAATTAAATTATGTTTTTCATGATTTACTCTCTGAATTTAAGAAAGCTGGAGTAAAGATAAAATCATTGAAAAATACGAATGATACTTTACTCAAACAAAAGGATGAGATTTCAGAAAAGAATACTTTATTACAAAAGAAATTGCATATCTTTTCTGAAAAATTTGAAAAACTGAAAAATGAGAATTTATCATATGATAGGAAAAATATTGATTTACTTGCTGAAAACAATGAATTAAAAAAGGAGGTTACAAAACTCAAGCCTTTGGTTGAAAAACTCACTTTATCTTCAAATAAGCTTGAGCTAATTTTAAAAGAATAACGAATTTCTGGAAATAAAGCTGGAATTGGTTTCAACACTTCTTTTGTAAATAGAATTTCAGCAACAACTTTTGTGAAATCCAAAACACTAGCTCAAAACATTTTATCTCAAAAAGTTTCAGCCACACCAAAAGCTATTTCTACTTCAAAATCTTTATCATATGCTCCTAAGAATTTGATCAAAAATGCATACTTTCCAAAAGGTTTGAAATCTGCATCAAGTGCATCAACTTCTAGAAGTTCAAATTCTGTTTCTAACAAAAATTCTAAAGTTGTTTGCTATGCTTGTAAAATAATTGGACATAAAGCTTTTGAATGCAATAATCTTAGAAATGTCCATAAAAAGATAAAAAAGATTTGGATTCCTAAAGGAACCACCTCTACTGACCTGCAAGGATCCAAGGTAGCTTGGGTACCTAAAAGAATTCATTGATTGTTTTGCAGCCCAAAAATTGAAGAAAAGGTGGTACTTGGACAGCGGCTACTCAAGACATATGACGAGTGACAAGGACCAATTCATCATCCTTGAAATGAAAGAAGGAGGTATGGTCACCTTTGAAAATAATGGCAAAGGAAGAATAATCGGTATCGGTAAAATCAAAATAACTCCCTTCACTTTTATTGAAAATGTTTTGCTAGTAGACAAATTGAAGCATAATCTGTTAAGTATAAGTCAATTGTGTGATAAAGGCTTCAAGGTTGTCTTTGAGTCCTCTATGTGTATAGTAACTAACTCTTTAGATTCTAGCAATAAATTTATTGGACATAGACTCGGGAATATCTATGTGGTAGATCTTGATGATCTTGCCATGTCTAGTAGCCCTAGTCTAGTTATAATGAATGCTAAAACCAAAGAGTCAGGCTTACTATGGCATAGACGATTAGGTCATGCTAGCATGCATACTATTGCCAAATTAATTTCTAAAGATCTTGTTAGAGGCATGCCTAAGTTTAAAGTTGATTTGAATCATGTTTGTGATGCATGCCAAATGGGTAAACAAACTAGTGGAAGTTTTAAATCAAAGAATATAGTTTCTACAACAAGATCTCCTGAACTACTTCACATGGATCTTTTTGGACCTACTAGGACTACAAGCCTAGGAGGGATGAAATATATTCTTGTGATAGTAGATGATTTTTTGAGATTTACATGGGTTTTGTTTATCGCATCGAAAGATGAAACTTTTCATGTTTTTAGAAAATTTCATAAAAAGATTTCAACCCAAAAGAACTTATCTTTGATTTCAATTAGAAGTGATCATAGAACTGAGTTTGAAAATCAAATTTTCGAAGATTATTGTACTGAGTTTGGCATTGATCACAACTTCTCCGCTCCTAGAACACCTTAACAAAATGGTATTGTAGAAAGGAAAAACAGGACATTGGAAGAAATGGCTCGCACAATGTTGTGTGAAGGCAATCTTCCAAAGTACTTTTAGACAGAAGTGGTGAACACTGCATGTTATATTTTAAACTACGTTTTGATCTATCCTATTTTAAAGAAAACCCCCAATGAGCTTTGGAATGACAAAAAATCCAATATTAGTTATTTTCATGTATTTGGTTGTAGATGCTTTGTGCATAATAATAGAAAAGATAATTTGGGAAAATTTGATTCTAAAGCTGATGATGTAATTTTCCTAGGTTATTTATTACATAGCAAAGCATATAGGATTTTTAATAAAAGAACTCTTACTGTTGAAGAGTCAATTCATGTTGTTTTTATTGAAACTAACCCTACACCTTCTAGACAAGCAGTGCATAGATAATGATGCAGGTACATTGCAAAAAGGAATGGATGACTTGAGCATTCAAGACAAAGACACTCAAGGTGGAGAAGAAACGGTAAGTAAGGATCACACTAATCTACCGAGGGACTGGAGGTATGCTACATCTCACCCTAAAGAATTAATAATAGGAGATCCTTCATATGGTGTTAGGACTAGGGTTGCACATAAGGATGCATATGATTACCTAGCCTTTGTATCACAAATAGAACCTCATAGCTTAGAAGAGGCTGAGACTGACCCAAACTGGATGATGGCAATGCATGAAGAACTAAACTAGTTTAAAAGAAATAATGTATTGACACTTGTAGATAGACCTACAGACCATCCAATTATAGGAACTAAATGGGTCTATAGGAATAAATTAGATGAACAAGGAAACATTATAAGGAACAAAGCTAGATTAGTGGCTAAGGGATATAACCAAGAAGAAGGTATTGATTTTGATGAAACTTATGCACCCGTGCAAGACTAGAAGCTATTAGATTATTACTTACATTTGCTTGCTACATGAACTTTAAACTCTTTCAAATGAATGTAAAAAGTGCATTTCTTAATGATTTTATCTCTGAACAAGTTTTTGTGGAACAACCACCAGGTTTTGAAAATCTTGCTTTTCTAAACCACATATTCAAATTAAACAAAGCATTGTATGGTTTAAAACAAGCACCTAGAGCCTGGTATGATAGACTTAGCACTTTCTTAATTGAAAATAATTTTTCAAGAGGAAATATAGATAAAACTTTGTTTATCAAAAAGAAAAATAATGTCATCTTAGTTGTACAAATATATGTAGATGATATCATTTTTGGTGCAACTAACGAATCTTTATGTAAAGAATTTGCTAAGCTTATGCAGGGAGAATTTGAAATGAGCTTAATAGGCGAGCTGAACTACTTCTTTGGACTTCAAGTAAAACAAACTAAGGAAGGCATCTTCATCAACCAAGCCAAATACATCAAGAAAATCATCAAAAAGTTTGGTATGGAGAGTAGCAAAACAATGAGCACACCCATGAGCCCAGCTTGCAGATTGGACAAAGATGAGAATGGATCCAATGTTGACCAAAAGCTATATAGAGGTATGATCGGATCCTTATTATATTTGACTGCAAGTAGACCTGATATATTATACAGTGTATGTGCATGTGCTAGATTTCAGTCATCACCAAAAGAAACACATATGCTTGCTATAAAAAGAATAATTAAATATTTGAAAGGAACAAGTAATTTAGGAATTTGGTATTCTAAACATTCTACTTTGAATTTGATTGGATTCTCTGATGTTGATTATGCTGGTTGTAAGATAGATAGAAAAAGCACTGTGGTACATGTCAATTTCTAGGGTTGAATTTAATTTCATGGCATTGTAAGAAGCAAAACTCCGTAACCTTGTCCACAGCTGAGGCTGAGTACGTGGCTACCGGTAGTTGTTGTGCTCAAGTGTTATGGATTAAACAACAACTAGAAGATTTTGATGTATCATAATCTAAAATTCCAATTAAATGTGATAACACAAGTTCTATCAATTTAACAAAGAATCCAATTCAACACTTTAGAACCAAGCACATTAAAATTAGACATCATTTTATTAGGGATCATGTTTCTAATGGTAATATTGTGCTTGACTTTGTGCCAACTGAAGATCAATTAGCTGACATTTTCACCAAGCCACTCAATCAAGATAGATTTGAGCTAATTAGAAGTGAATTAGGACTTTGTGATCCCTTCTAGATTCTTTAACCTAATTCCTTCAATTCTAAAGAAATTTGATCTAGAAAACCTCCTCTATCTATTCTATTTTATTGAGCTTTAATTTTCTTCAAATTCTATTCGAAATCCTTCTGAATTTTGTTCAAATTTTTTAAAACTCTACTCTTCTTGTTCGAGTTGACTGGATCCTAATCTGAGTCGACTGGATTTTTTTATGAGTTTTGAACTTGTTCTGGCCTAGCCGACTCGAACAGTTTCGAGTCGACTGGATTCTCTGATGGTTTTAGGATTGCTCTGGCTGAGCCAACTCGAGCCTTTTTAAGGCTACTCGAGTCGACTGGATTTTCGCACCGAGGCTTTATACCTAGGGATATAAACTGTTCTCCGAACCGTTTAGCTTCCATATTGTTTCTTCTAACGGTTCACTCATCTCCTAAACCCTCTCCAAAGTCTTCCTTCTCCCTTCCAAGCATCCCAATTTCTTGTTCTTCGGTCTTCCCTAGCTATGCACCTAAACGTGCGACAGGGAAACGGTCTGCTAGGGTTGTTCCTTCGGTTGAATAAGAAAGAAGATCCAAGAGAAGACAAGAAGAGCCAAGCACTGAAGGAATGGCAGAGGAAGCCACTAGAGAAGCTCCATCAGCTCTTATCCAGGTGCTCTCAATGTCTACTCATCCGGTAACTTCCGGCCGCCGAATTAATTTTGAGTTTATTAAGGGCATCGGATTAAAGATAGGAGACTTAATAGAAGACCAAGGGTGGAGGAAATTTTGTTCATTGAATGAGAAAACCTATCCCACTTTGGTTAGAAGCTTTTATGAGAACCTAAGGTTGGGAACTAACCATGTGGAATCCACTGTCAAAGGAAAAAAGGTTATTGTTAATGAAGAGTCCTTGCAGAATTACTGGATATTCCTTCTGAGGGACTGAGATTTTTAGTGATTGAAAACAATTTTGAGCAAAGAGGATGTAGGAGGCATTGGCATTGTTTTAGCTAACACCCTTTCATTGGAGATGAGGCTACTTCACAACTTCATTTGTAGAATTTTCCTACAAAGAACTGGTAGGTTCGATTGGGTGAGCGAAAAGGATCTGTGACTCATGGAGCACATTCTTGAAAGAACCCCTGTCAATTTGTCTTATATTATAATCATGCAGATGAAAGAAACTGTAAGGAAAGCCAAATCCTATTTGCTATATGGTATGATGCTTACAGTGTTGTTTAAATCCCATAGAGTCAGTTTAGATGGTGAAGATGGATTGGAATTACATCACACTGATATCTACACATCTAAAACACTTCAGGGAATGGGATATTTACAAGAGAAGGAGTCTGGAGAAAGAAGGGAACAAATGTAAGAGCCATTGGCAGCTCCAGTAGTAGTAGTAGTGAAGAAGAAGAAGAGGAAGAACATGTAGAAGCAGCTGGAACTTCTACATCTATACCGGAACTTGAACCATTTGTACCTGAGCCTGCTGCCGTCACTGAGGAGACTAGAGCACCATCACCTATGTTTGACATGCCTGCAGCAGAATTTGACTTGCCAGTACCGGAGTTTGACCTGCCTTCTACTGATGTTCCTTTGCATAACTATCCTACTGCAGCTACACAGCCTCAAATTGTCCAAGTCCAGATTGAAGAGCAATTGAAGAACTTGACAGATTCACTGACTAGTACTATGACTTCCTTATTTAGTGATTTGAAACAATCAGTGGACAACAGGTTGGACAAATTAGAAGAGAATGTATCAAATCTAAAAGAAAAGGTTGAAGCTATTGAAGCTTCAAGGACTGCACCTCAGATAGACCTTCAGCCTATTCTGAATTGCATCTCTTCAAATTCTGAAACTATTTTGAAGTCTGTGGATGCCACTTTAAATGAATATCAGACTGAATTAAAAGAGCTTAGAGGCAGAGTTGGAACCATTGTTGATACAAGGGGCATGGTAGAAGATTGTACTAGAGGCATTGGTATCTTAAGATCGAAATTTGGCAGACTTCGAGGATCAGCAGAAGCCTTCGCCAATGTCGAAGCAGCTGAACTTGTGTCTATGCAGAAAGAGATTGGAGAAATGAAAGAGGCAGTAGATAAAGTACCTGTTAGCCTCAAGGACCTGGATCAGCGGATGGGAGCAATGTGGGTGGAAATGGTATCCCTCAATAGTACTGTCAGATCTTTAGAAATCACTGCTAGGACAAGACCATTATATGATCCGCCACCCATCTCCACTAGGGCACCTAGTATTTTTGTTCACCCTAGGGCTCCTCCTCCACATAGTCATTCTCCTAGACCCACTTCTTGGCAAGGTGTCAATGTTCCTAGTGATGATTCTGATTAGACATCTTGTAGTTTCAATACCTTTTGGATGCTTTTTGGAACTTTTGTAATGATGTACTGAACACTTTTTGATAGAAATGAAATGAACATCTTTTGATTACTGTGTAATGTGTGTATTTATATTCTCCTGTTTACACCTCTATTTGTTTAAATAGAATTCTCTCTTAAAGTTGAGAAAGTGAAATTATCTCAAAATTTTCTCAATCTATTTAAAACTCTGAGCTTACTTGTTTAACCTTTTTGAATTGTTGACAAAAAGGGGGAGAATCTTAGTGTGCATGAAAGAATACATGAATTGCAATAATAACACTAAAGTAAAGTAAACAGGGGGAGTTTTTTAAAGCATTTCTAAATGATCTCTTGCATATTATTCTGATAAAATGTTCAAATGAATGTTAAAGGAGGAGAAACTTATAGAAAATTCATATTATCTAGAAATCTTACACACAGGGGGAGATATACTCGTTCAATTTACATGCTTCAATGATGCTCTCAACTTATCATATCTATCGGTCGATACTTAATGTTGCTTGATACATTCAAGCAATCAATCTCTGATATTCATAGCTTATGAATTTGATTTTGTGCAAAACTGTATAGCACATACTGATATACATCTGATATTACAGTTGATTTTTAAATTTAAATGCTACATACTTGTGAATAGATTAAATTCTTTTCATGCCTATTGTTTTGTCATCATCAAAAAGGGGTAGATTATTGACCCTTAAAGTGATTTTGATGATAACAAAATATTGGAGCATATATTTGGTTATCTAAGAACTCTTCAATTGATTGACAAGTTTTTGTAGGACAACTACATTGACACATTTTTCAATTCCTACAATCTTTAATGTTTTGTGTTGAGTTGTAAAATACTTAGATTCTTGTAAAGAAGAACCCTACAAAAAGTTTCATGTTAAAATTAGTTAAAGGGTTACTTCTACTTGTCATTCTTGCTTCAAGTTTTCTTGAATTTATTGTAAGTAGTGCTTGAAGAAGATTATTAAAGCTTGGGACAAGTGTTCTGGAAGTTTGAAGCTGATCTAGCTGAAGAACCACCTTCGAGTCGACTGGATGAACAACCCAGCTGACTCTCGCACTAGCACCGAAGACAAGTTCTCTGGCACGTAGATCCAGCCGACTGGCACTAAGGTCCAACCGACTCATCCAGAACAAGGTTGAGAACATTCTAAAATTCTCAAGAATCCAGCCGACTGGATTTAGATCCAGCCGACTCATCCAGAACTCAGCTGAAAATGGTCTGAGAAGCCTCTGAGATTCCAGTCGACTGGAATTCAGCCCAGCCGACTCGTCCAGAGTGAGGTATTTTTTCAACTGTGGTAGCTAGCTGACTGGCACTCAGCCCAGTCGACCCGAACTTCATTCAAGCGGACTCGAAGTTTGTCCGAGCCGATTGGAATGACGGGGTCACCTCCAATGGCTAGTTCTAGTTCTTAGTTTTTGAATTCCAAAAGTGCTCCAACAGTAACCTGTCACCTCCCAACAGTCTACAACGTTCAAAATCATGGGAAGGCAATTAAAGTCTCTATAAATAAGGTATGAGAACATCCTTGAAGAGGCTAATGATTTATTGAGCATTTATTGAACACTTATTGAAGTGAAGTGAGAGAGCACTAGAGCTTTAAAGATTACCTTCAAGCCTGTAACAACTCTTACCAGAAGCTTGAAGCACCTTTTGAAGAAAAGCAAGGAAGCCATTGAAGTGCATTGAAGAGCATTCAGTGGATCTTCACTCGAGCTACATTGGTAACCACCCAAACAACAGAGTTTGTCTTTATTGTTGCTTTTCTTATTCTATCTTTTAGAATATCTGGGTTATTGGTGAGCCCTATTGTAAAAACCAAATAGGTTACTTTGGTGAGCCTTTAAAACTAGAGTGTAGAGGTTTCTTTGGTGAGCCTAGCTAAAAACTAAAGTGTAGAGGTTTTAGGTGAACCTGTAAAAACCTAGCTTGGGTTTCTTTGGTGAGCCCGGTTTCAAAAATCAAAGTGTAGAGGTTTGGATTGTGAGCTTGCAAAACAATCCGACTGTATTCCGGTTTGGGGGATATAGTGAAAATCCCGAGTGGTGAACTTGGATAGTTGACGTAGGAGATGGGTTGCTCCGAACCACTATAAATCTACTTTGTTTGTCTTGTGTTTGCTTTATCTTTTAGCTTCTGCTTTCTTTCTCTTATTAACACAGCACCTAATCACTAATTGGAATTAATTGTGCACATACTTGCGAAAATTTTATAATTCCCAATTCACCCTCCCTTTTGGGACTAAGCCACCTGGGCAACAACATTTATACTTAAATCTTACCATACTACTCCCCCTTTTTGTTATCATTAAAAAAGGTAGGAAGACAAATAGGCTTATCATTTAAGATATAGAATTTAAGTGTAATGTATGAACAACATTCCAATTCATAAGGACAATGAAATAACAAGGAAATTTAAATCATTCATTCATTAAAGGTCACAAACATGAAGTACAACATGATATCTCATTTCAAGTCAGAGTTTGTACAATAACAGATAAAACATACATAGATACATAAAAGTAAACTATCTAAAAAATACATAGATATCCTAATCCTCATCCATATCATCATCATCATCAGAAGATGATTCGATCTCAATCGATCATGTATCAATAAAAGATTGGGCTCGAAGCCACATCGATATGAGATCTCGGAGTCGGGTCCTGGTCGGTCGTGGAGGGGTACGACGACCACATCCTCTGCATCGAGCATATGTCCGACCTCTGGCTGGTGTAGTAAAGGTAGAAGCAATATCTTCCGCAGGAGCAAAACTAATCGGTTCGATAGTCTTAGCGACTGCGGGAAGTGGCGTGCAATCAAAAGAGGGACCGGAGTCAAGATACTGAAAGCTAGGAGTATAAAAACCAAGCTCTCGATAAGTGAGGATGTGTGAATGGTAGGAGTATCAACAATGGGTGTGTCAAAAACTAGTGTATTAACTGATGATACAATAGGTGTATTAGGGAAAGATGTATCAGCTATAGAATGAATTGGTAAGTCTGTAATCAGTGTATCAATGATAGTAGTGTCAATAATTGGTGTATGAACAATGGGTGAATCAATAATAGGTGAATGAATAATAGGAGTATCAATAACTGGAGAATCAATAACTAGTGAAAGTATAGGAATCGAAACATGATCAACTGATCTGGAAGGAGAGGATGGGACTGGAGTCTGGGTAGGTGAACTAGAAGGATCAAGAGTAGGACTCCTGGGCAAGTCTGCCGTCACCTCCGTCGCTGGCTCTGTAGTTAGATCTGGAAAATCGAATCCACCAGAGTCAGTCTCCTCATCATCTCCATCAATATCATCACCATCAACATCACTCCATCAACAATAGGTACAGGAGCAGGTGGAGCTGTATCAGCAACTTGAGTACTCACTAAAGGTCTAGACAGTGCAGTCAGTATAGCTGAGATGCCATCACTCAATCCACTATGGCTCTCTCTAGTCTCAGCTATAAAGTAGCCAAGATTCTGTCTAACAATCAAAAGATCAATCTCAATGCATCTAACTCTGTCTAATAAGCTATCAGAAACACCCTGAGTCTTCATCTGAGCTGGCTGAGGTTGTGCCGAAGTAATAGGATCAGACTGAGATGCAACCTCTGGCTATGCAGCTATCTCAGGCTGATTCTCGAGAGGTCCTGCCTTGCTGGAGAGGATGTGCTCCTCCTTTGTAGCATCATCATCATCAGCTCTGTCGTCGGCCTGACCAGATATCCTCTGTCTCCACTAGCCTCGGAACAGATGATAACCCATCCGATGTAATGACCTGATGTCATACACATTAATATGAAGTAGCATGCAAAAGGGCTCATCCTCAAAGCTGATGCCGTACTCTCTGAATAGAACAGTCAACCCCATCCCATAGGGCAGGCAGAGTTACTGGCTCATCGATGCCTTTGTCATCAGGTGAATCATAAGCATTGGAAGGCAGACGGGCGTGCACTGAACCAATGAGACCATCACTAGCAACTCCTACTCAATGATGTAATTAAAGCATCCGGTCTTCGACAGAAGTATCCGGGTGACAATGTGGTACAGTAATCTCATCTCTATTGCCAGTCGAGATGCGGGTATGATGGCTCCCTCAGGCAATATATCAGACTCAAAGATACACTAGAGTCTACTCCTCTGTCCATCAGGCTGTCCACCACTGAACCAGTCACCGGAATGTCCCATACTCTGCTCAGAACCTCTGATGAAACTGGGATATCTCGGCCTCTCACCTATGACATCCATCCATCAGTCCCACGGGCGAGTATCCATAAAACTCTTGAATAAGCCCGGGGTAAAATATCTCGCTGAGTGAGCAAAAAGAAGTCAAACTAGCCTATCGAATCCACTGTCCGATCCTAAAATGTTGCTGGTTGATAAAAGTGAAATCCACTCATCATCCCCCAATGACGGTCTTCAAGCTCATATGGCTAGAAGCTACAAAAAGTGGTCGTGCGGGCGGATCAGGAGCTCTAGCCTCATGTCTAGCCTCCGTTCTTCGTTCTTCTTCCTGATTTGACTGACGAGGTAGATGGACTAATTGCTTTCGGGGTCCCATTGCTTGGAATAAAGATTTGGGCAAGAATTGGATGGAAACCTAGGGCTTCTAAGGCTCAAATTCCAAATTGGAGGCGAAATCTTGCAAAACCCGAACTACCAAGTGCTCCAAATGAAGAATCAACAGGTTTAAATCACGAAATAGAGGGAAGGAATAGTGAGGAGTACCGTAGATCATGTATTGGCACGAGAGAGAGAAAGAAATGGGGAGAAAAGCCATTCAGAAACCCCTTATTCTCAGTTTGCTGCCGTTCAAGTGTCGACTCACGAATGTGTCGACACATTCAGGTGTCGACATATCAATGTGTTAACACATCGACTTAAAAACTAAAAAATAAGAGAAATAAGGGTTTATCAAAATCACTGAAAATATGATTAAATTCAATGAAAATTAACAATGATTGAGTAAGATTGATGTCAAATTGATCTAATTTGAGTCAAAGATAGGAAAAATTTAATCAAAAGGATAATGATCCCGAGCTCTCTTCTAATCATACAAAATCGATCTTCCAGAAGAGGTTTAGTTAAGATATCAGCTAATTGAAATTCAGTACTAATAAATTCAAGCATAACATCATTATTTTCAACATGATCTCTAATAAAATGATGTCTAATTTTAATATGTTTACTCCTAAAATGTCAAACAGGATTTTTAGTCAAGCAAATAGCACTGGTATTATCATATTTAATAGGTGTACTAGTCAACTTGATTCCAAAATCTTCAAGTTGTTGCTTAATCCACAAGATTTGAGCACAACAACTTCCTGCTGCAATATACTCAGCCTCAGCTATGGATAGTGCAATTGAAGTTTGTTTCTTGCTAAACCATGAGATTAAGTTAACTCCAAGAAATTGGTAAGTACCACTAGTACTCTTTCAATCCAATTTACAACCAGCAAAATCAACATCAGAATATCCAATTAATTCAGCAGATGAATTTCTAGAATACCATAAACCAATATCAATAGTACCAGATAGATATCTAATAATGCGCTTAACAACTATCATATGTGATTCTTTAGGTTCAGATTGATATCTAGCACACATACATATACTGAACATTATATCTGGTATACTAGCAGTTAAGTACAGTAAAGAGCCAATCATACCTCTGTATCACTTTTGATCTACTGATTTACCATGTTCATCTTTATCAAGTCTACAAGAGGGGCTCATAGGCGTACCTATTGCTTTAGTAGTCTCCATCCCAAACTTCTTTATAATTTCTCTTGTATAGCTTGGTTGATGAAGATTCTATCTATAGTTTGCTTGATTTGGAGTCCGAGAAAGAAATTGAGTTCTCCCATCATGCTCATCTCGAACTCACCCTGTATTAGCTTAGCAAACTCTTGACAAAGAATTTCATTAGTAGCACTGAAAATGATATCATCAACATATATTTGTACTACTAATAAATCACTATCTTTCTTTTTCAAAAACAGTGTTTTATCAACATTGCCTCTAGAAAATTCATTTTCAATTAAAAATTTGCTGAGTCTTTTATACCAGGCTCGAGGTGCTTGCTTTAATCCATAAAATGCTTTGTGAAATTTAAAAATATGATCAGGATGTGCATGATTTTCAAATCCAGGTGGTTGTTCAACAAAATTTTTTTCTATTATAAAACCATTTAAGAAAGCACTCTTAATATCCATTTGAAATAGTTTAAAGTTCATAAAACAGGCAAATGCTAATAATAGTCTAATTGCTTCAAGTCTAGCAACAGGAGCAAAAGTTTTATCAAAATCAATCCCTTCCTCCTGGTTGTAGCATTTAGCAACTAGCCTTATTCCTAACAATAATTCCATCTTTATCTAATTTATTCCTAAATATCCATTTAGTACCAATAATAGAAACATTAGATGGTCTTTCTATTAATGTCCACACAATATTTCTATCAAATTGAATTAGTTCTTCTTGCATGGCATTAATACAATTAGGATCTTTTTCAGCTTCTTCATAACATTTAGGCCCTACTTGTGATACAAAAGCTATATAATCGCATTCATTTCTAATTGAGGCTCAAGTTCTTATCCCTTTAGATGGATCACCTAGGATTAATTTCTTAGGATGTCCATGAGCATACCTCCACTCCTTAGGTAGACTTGATGCTTTGAAGTGTCTTCTCCTTTCTCATTCTTGTCTTGATCTTCTTCATTCGGTTGAGGAGGTTGATCATTCAGTGTCAACTTTTGAAGCTTGTCAGCACCTGCACAATCATCAGATGTATCCTCTTTTCTGGAGGATTTGTTAGTAGATTCTTCAAAAATAACATGCACTGACTCTTCTACAACTAAAGTTCTTTTATTGAAAACTCTGTATATCCTGCTTGATATGGCGTATCCTAAAAAGATACCTTCATCAGACTTGGCATCAAATTTTCCAAGATTATCTTTTCCATTGTTTAGAATTAAACATTTACAACCAAAAACTCAAAAATACTTTAAAGTTGATTTTCTTTGATTCCAAAGTTCATATTGAGTTTTCTTCAAAATAGGGTGGATTAAAACTCGATTTAAGATATAACATGCAGTATTAATAGCTTCAGCCCAAAAATATCTTGGCAAATCATTTTCATAAAGTATACTACATGCCATTTCTTCCAAAGTATGATTTTTTCTTTGTACAACCCCATTTTGCTGAGGTATCCTAGGTGCAGAAAATTTGTGTTTAATTTCTTTTTCATTACAAAATTTTTCAAAATCTTGGTTTTCAAATTCAGTTCCATGATCACTGCGAATGCAAACAACTAAAACACCTTTTTCGTTTGAAACTTTTCGATAAAATATTATAAAAGTAGAAAGAAAATCCATGTAAATCTCAAAAAATCATCCACTATGACTAATCCATACCTCTTGCCTCCTAGACTTGATGTTCTAGTTAGCCCAAAGAGATTCATATGAAGTAGTTTTAGTGGTCTACTAGTAGTTACAAAACCTTTTGGTTTAAAAGAAGTTTTAACTTGTTTACCAAATTGACATGCTTGGCAAATTCTATCTTTTTCAAAACAATGTTCAGGTAAATCTCTAACTAAATTCTTTTTGCAAAGTTTTGAAAGTAGATACATACTATCATGCCCTAATCTTCTATGCCAAAGCCAACTAGTCTCATCCTTGGTAGAATTCATTGCAACAAGGCATTCTCCATTAGGCAAAGATAGATCATCTAAATCTACCAAATAAACATTACCATGACTTTTTTCAATGAATTGTACTCCATTTATATCCAGACTAGCAATCATGCAATAAGATGATTTAAAAATGAGTTGAAAACCTTTATCACAAAATTGACTAATGCTTAAAAGATTATGTTTTAAACCATCAACTAGAAGTACATTACTAATACAATTAGAAAGAGTAATATGAACCTTACCAATACCAATGATTTTTCATTTACCATTATCCCCGAATGTCACACTCCCTCCATTCAAAGATTCAAGAGAAGTGAATTGCTTCACATCTCCCGTCATGTGCCTTGAGCAACCACTATCAAGATACCAAAGTCTTTTATTCTCCTTGGTTGCAAGACACACCTACAATAGAATCAAGCTTTGTTTTTAGGTACCCAAGCCAACTTGGGTCCTTTAGGGTTAGCATTCAAAATGGTTCCTTTTGGAACCCATACTTTACCAAAAGAATTAATTTTCCTTAAATTGTATTAAAAAGATTTATGACCTAGTTTTTTACATGAAAAATAAGTAATGCTAGATGATGCAGGTACAAAAAAGTTTTTGAAACACTTTTATTTCTTTTGTGGTCTATAGCCTAATCCTGCTTTATTAAAAATGGTTCTTTGGCTATTCAAAAGTAGGTTTAATTTTTCTGAACTATAGATAAATTTTTTAACAAAAGGCTTTATCTTTTCAAGTTCATTTTTGTACTTAACATTTTTCAATTTTAAATCTTTATTTTTCTTTAAAAGATCATCATTTGAAATAACATTTTTGGGTCTTTTCAAAACTTCATTCTTCATTGACAAAGCATTATTTTTCTTTACTAAAACATCCAATTTAGATTTCAAATTATTAACATCATTTAGCAAAGAATTATTTTCAAGAGAAAATCTATTTGCATGCTTTTTCAACTTTTTATTTTCAGATAAAATCATTTTATAATCGTGCATACGTTCATCAAAAGCATTTCTAAGCTCATCAAATGTAAAATCTATTTCAGCATCAGAATTTATCTCATCATGTTCTTGATGTGCCATTAAGCAGAGATTTACAACTTCTGTCTGCTCTTCTTCAGAATTGGAGTCTTCACTGTCACTCCAGGTGGCTATCATTGCTTTCTTTCTTAATTTTTTCCTTGACTTCTTAAGGAGAGGGCAATCGAACTTGTAGTGTCCCGGCTTCTTGCACTTGAAGCATGTAGGTATTTTCTTCTTCATTTCCTTTTCTTTTTCCTTCTCTTTCTCTTTTCCTTTTTCTTTTGATTGATATTTCTTCTTGTAAGGAAACTTCCTCCTCTTCATGAATCTTTTGAATTTCCGTGCAAGGAGGGCTTCTTCACCTTCATCTTCTTCTTCATCTTTGGACTCATCTATTGAGGATTCTTCTTGTATGTTTGATTTGAAAGCAACCCCCTTCTTCTTTTTGTCCATGTCCATTATTTTTTGTTACAAATTTAGCTCATAAGTCATGAGCGATCCGACCAGCTACTCTAGAGGTAGTTTGTCAACATCCTTGACTTCTTGAATTGCGGTCACCTTCGGATCCCATAATGTTGGAAGTGACCTGAGGATTTTATTTACAAGATCAGCATTAGACATTACCTTTCCAAGACTCTCATTCCATTAACAATATTTATGAATATTGTGTACATATCAGTGATAGATTCATTAGGTTCCATTCGGAATATCTCATATATGTGTACTAACATGTTCACTTTAGTATTTTTTACTTGATCGGTATCCTCATGGATAACTTCAAGTGTGTCCCATATTTCTTTAGCAGAGGTGCATATAGATATCATATTAAATTCACTACGATCTAATGCACAATAGAGGAGATTCATTACCTTGGCATTGATCTCAGATTGCTTAATATCATTTTCATCCCAATCTTCTTCGAGCTTTGGGATGGAAACACCATTAACCACTACTGAAAGAATATGAGGACCTTTATCTACAACTCTCCACAAGTTATAATTAATAGAATGCATATAAATTCTCATCCTAGTTTTTCAATATATGTAATTTGATCCATTGAAAAATGAAGGTCTATTTGAGGCATGACCCTCAACTTAAGATAGTAAAGCCTATATACCGAGAACAGGGCTATGATACCACTTGTTACCCAATACGCAACCCAAGAGGGGGGTGAATTGGGTCTCTAAAAATATTTACTTGATGCAATGCAATGCTATGCAATTCAATTCAACAAATAATAAATCAAGGTACTATGAATACAAATATAAAGCTCTTAAATAAAAGTACAGCGAAAATAAAGAACAATAAAAGTAAAGCAAGTAGAGAGATCAATCAACCACAAAGACTAAGAAGTATAGTGGTTTGGTGCTATCCAATGCACCTACATCCACTCCCCAAGATCTCTTTGGGAATTCACTATAATTACATCAATTACAGTCGATTAGTTTTGCGGGCTCACTAATCAAAAACCCAACTTGTTTTCATAAGGCCAACAAGTCAAAACCTTACTTAGTTTTACAAGCTAACCAAGAACCTAAATGGTTTTACGGGCTAACCACCAACCTCCCTTGGTTTTCCGGGCTAACCAATAACCTAATTGATTTTCAAAGGCTCACCAATAACATCCTTGGTTTTATAATAGGCTAACCAAGAACCCTTATAACAAATAAAGTTTAGAAGTAGAGAAATAATATAAGCTTTCTAAAATAAAGTGGGTATCTCTTTGAAGCTCAATGTAGAGATGCTTTGAACTTGTTGAAGCTTCTTGAATGCTCAAGAATGGATGATCTTCAATGCTCTTGAAGGCTCTTGAATGCTTGGAGGCTTGCTTTTGCTTGAGAGTGGTTGAAACTTCAATGAATAGGAGTTAAAGCTCTCTTTTTTCTCTCTTGAATGCTCTTATTTCATTCTCATCAACTACTATAAAATATTCTGAATAGTTACCCTTTTGATTTGATTTGGAGCATATAAATACCTTTCTAAGGCCTTTAAACAGGTTTTTAGCTGTTAGACTTGAAAAACTAGCCATTGGAGGGCAAAAGGGTCGAGTTTTGCATTTGAAAAACTAGCCGTAATTGTTTCCACAACTTCATGTGTCGACATTTCAGGCTATAAGTCGACACTTCCTGTCGATACTTGAACTTCTTGAGTCAACACTCAGTTCAAAAATATTCAATCTGGTTCTCTGAAAATCTCAGATGTATCGATACTTTCTCAAGTGAGTCGATACTTTGAGTCGACACTTAGCTTTCATGTATCGACACTTCTGTAGTTCTTCATTTTCAGCAAGTTCCGTGGCTTGAAAATCTCAAGCGATGAGCTGATCCATGTGTCGACACTTTGAGTCGACACTTTAGGTCCATGTGTTGATACTTCAGCTATGCCATCTGAAATATTCTTGCGTACCGATCTGAGTCGACACTTCACTTCCATGTGTCAACACTTGGTATCATGTGTCGATACTTTGAGTCGACACCTTACTGAAATCTTCACAGAAAAGTTTGAACTTGAGCTGAAACAGATTTCTACTTAACTCAATTATCCATTCAAGCAATCTTTGACATTCCAAGTCCTCTTTGAGCAATTCTTTTCATGTAAACTTGGCTTATTCAATCAAACAAGCTTCTTCAAATTTATAAGCACCTTTTTCAACAAAAACACACTTCAAGAAAATCATTAGTACTCAACTTATACTTAACCATTTTGCTTATCATCAAAATTAATAACGAAGTTAACAATCTCTCGATCGACTGAAAGGTGCCTTCCTTTCTTTAAAACTTTGCAATAATCAAGGGATTTCGAGTGGCCAGACAGTTGCTAACAAGACTTCGAAGGGCTTAAGAGATATTTGGTCAATCCAATCCGACTCTCAAAACCTAAAGAAGGAGAGACTTTATATCTTTACCTCGCCACTTTGGATGAAGCTATTAGCTCGGTGCTAGTCAAGAAGGGCTTCGATGGCATCTACAAACCCATATACTACATCAGTAAGGTACTTCACGATGCTGAGGTGAGATACCCAAAAACTCAAATATTGAGGTATGCCTTGGTGATTTTGGTGAAGCGCTTGAGGCCCTACTAAACAGTCCCATCCAATCATCGTGCTGATGGATCAACCATTAAGAGCCATCTTGCAATGCCCTGATACTTTGGGCAAAATGGCTAAATAGGCTACTAAATTAGGGGAGTTTGATACAAATATCAACCCTGACCATTAATGAAAGCCCAAGTATTGGTCAACTTCATCGCTAAATGCACTTGGAGCAATAATGAAGAGAAAAGCTAGACACCAGCCGAAGACACTAAAGTCAACTCCAATTCCACATAGGTTTTTCTTGTGGATGGAGCATCTAATTCTTCTAGTTATGGAGCTAGCCTGATTATAGCCAACCTCGATGGAGATATCATAGAGTATGCTCTTCGTTTCTCTTTCAGGACATCAAATAATCAAGCTGAATATGAAGCCCTTCTGGCAGGACTCAAAAGGCTTCAACAAGTACAAAGCAACTCTATATCGAGCTACATCGACATATTCGCTTTTTTATTGAAAGCTTACGTTAGTTCTTTATTTCTAAACCTTATTTCTTATAAAGGTTCTTGGTTAGCCTATTGTAAAACCAAGTAAGGTTATTGGTAAGCCTTGGAAAACCAATAAGGTTGGTGGTTAGCCCACAAAACCACTTAGGTTCTTGGTTAGCCTAGAAAACCAAGGGAGGTTGTTGGTTAGCCTTGTGAAAACCAATTAGGTTCTTGGTTAGCCCATAAAACTAAGTGAGGTTGTGACTGTGATCCTTGTAAAAATAAGTTGGGTTTTGATTAGTGAGCCCGGAAAACTAATCGGCTGTAATCGTGTGATTATAATGAATTTCCAAGGAGATCTTGGGGAGTGGATGTAGGTGCATTGGTTGGCACCGAACCACTATAGTTTTGGTGTTTGTGATTGCTTGATCTCTTTATTTATTGCTCTTAATTTTTACTGCACTTATATTTGGAGCATTGCATTTGAATCATAGTACCTTGCTTATATATATTTGTTAAATTGGATTGCTTTGCTTTGTAGTCATTTTAAGTTAGCTTAAATTAATATTTTTTTAGACCCAATTCACCCCCCCTCTTGGGTTTCTTACTAGGCAACAAGTGGTATTAGAGCCCTGTTCTCAGTGTATAGGCTTTACCACCTTGAGTAAATATCTTTGGCAGCCCCAATTGGTATTAGTGTAGTTAAGGGACAAGCTTCAAATAGACCTCCATTTTTCAATGGAACAAATTATACTTATTGGAAAACTAGGATGAGAATTTATATGCATTCTATTGATTATAATTTATGGAAAGTGGTAAATAAGGATCCTCATATTCCTTCGATAGTAGTTAATGGTATTTTCATCCAAAAACTTGAAGAGGATTGGGATGAAAATGACATTAAACAATCCGAGATTAATGCAAAGGCCATGAATCTTCTCTATTGTGCATTAGATCATAGTGAATTTAATAGGATATCTACATGCATGTCTGCCAAAGAAAAATGGGACATACTTGAAGTTACCATGAGGGTACTGATCAAGTAAAGAATACTAAGGTTAATATGTTAGTGCACATATATGAGATGTTCCGGATGGAACCAAATGAATCTATCACTGATATGTATACATGATTCACTAATATAGTTAATGGTATGAGAAGTCTTGGTAAAGTCATGTCTAATGCTGATCTTGTGAATAAAATTCTTAGGTCACTTCCAACATCATGGGATTCGAAGGTGACCGCAATTCAAGAAGCAAAGGATATGGACAAGCTACCTCTTGAGCAGCTAGTGGGATCGCTCATGACTTATGAGCTCAATCTCAAATAAAAATCTGTGGACATGGACAAGAAGAAGAAGGGGATTGCTTTCAAATCAAATATATAAGAAGAATCCTCAATTGATGAGTCTGAAGATGAAGAGGAAGAAGAAGGTGAAGAAGCCCTCCTTGCATGAAAGTTTAGAAGATTCATGAAGAGGAGAAAATTTCCTTACAAAAAGAAACATCAATCCAAAGAAAAAGGAAAAGAAAAAGAGAAAGAAAAAGAAAAGGAAAAGAAAAGGAAAAGGAGAAGAAAGTTCCTATATGCTTTCGAGTGCAAGAAGCCGGGACATTACAAGTTCGACTGTCCTCTCCTTAAGAAATCAAGAAAAAAATTACGGAAGAAAGCAATGATGGCCACTTGGAGTAACAGCGAAGACTCTAGTTCAGAAGAAGAGCAGACTGAAGTTGCAAATCTCTGCTTCATAGCATATCAGGACAATGATGAGGTAAGTTCTGATACTGAAATTGATTTTATTTTTGATGAACTTAGAAATGCCTTTGAAGAGCTTATATATGAATATAAATTAGTTTTATCTGAAAACAAGAAATTAAAAAAGCATGCAAACAGTTTTTCTTTTGAAAACAACTCTTTACTTAATGATGTTAGTTCTTTGAAATCTAAATTAGATATTTTAGAAAAGAAGAACAATGCTTTGTCTATGAAAAACTAAGTTTTGAAAATACCAAAGAATGTTATTTCTAACAATAATCTTTTAAAGAAAAATAATGATTTAGAACTTGAAAATGCTAAATACAAAAATGAACTTGAAAAGATAAAACCTTTTGTTGACAAATTTACTTATAGTTCAAAAAAGTTAAATTATTCTTAAACAATCAAAGAGCAGTTTTTAATAAGGCAGGTTTAGGATACAAACCACAAAGGTAACAAAAATATCTTAAAAATTTTTTTGTACCTGCATCATCTAGCATTACTTGTTTTACTTGCAAAAAGCTAGGTCATAAATCATATCAATGTAATTTTAGAAAAGTCATTTCTTTTGGTAAAATGTGGGTTCCAAAAGGAACCATTTTGAATGCTAACCCTAAAGGACCTAAGTTGGCTTGGGTATCTAAAAACAAAGCTTGATTTTATTACAGGTGTGTTTTGCAACCAAGAAAAATAAAAGAGTTTGGTATCTTGACAGTGGTTGCTCAAGGCACATGACTGGAGATGTGAAGCAATTCACTTCTCTTGAAGCTTTGAATGGGGGGAGTGTGACCTTCGGTGATAATAGTAAAGGAAAAATCATTGGTATTGGTAATGTTCACATAACTCCTTCTAGTAGTATTAGTAATGTACTTTTAGTAGATGGTTTGAAACATAATCTTTTAAGCATCAGTCAATTTTGTGATAAAGGTTTTCAAGTAGTTTTTAAATCATCATATTGCATGATTACTAGTTTGGATATAAATAGAGTACAATTCATTGGAAAAGGCATGGAAATATTTATTTGGTAGACCTAGATGATCTATCTTTGCCTAATGGAGAATGCCTTGTTGCAATGAATTCCACTAAAGAAGAGACTAGTTGGCTATGGCATAGAAGGTTAGGGCATGCTAGTATGTACCTTATTTCAAAACTTTGCAAAAAGAATTTAGTTAGAGATTTACCTAAAATTTATTTTGAAAAAGATAGAATTTGAAAAGCATGTCAATTTGGTAAACAAGTCAAAACTTCTTTCAAACCAAAAGGATTTGTAACTACTAGTAGGCCACTTGAACTACTTCATATGGATCTCTTTGGACCAACTAGAACATCAAGTCTAGGAGGCAAGAGATATGGATTAGTCATTATGGATGATTTTTCAAGATTTACATGGATTTTATTTTTAGCACAAAAAGATGAATCATTTTCTGTATTTATAAAGTTTTATAAAAAAGTTTCAAACGAAAAAGGTGTTTCAGTCATTTATATTCGTAGTGATCATGGAACTGAATTTGAAAATCAAGATTTCGAAAACTTTTGCAATGAAAAAGGAATATAACATAATTTTTCTGCACCTAGGACACCTCAGCAGAATGGGGTAGTAGAAAGGAAAAACCGTACTTTGGAAGAAATGGCACGTACTATGCTTTGTGAAAATGATTTGCCAAGATATTTTTGGGCTGAAGCTATTAAGTTAGCCTGTTATGTTTTAAATCGAGTTTTAATCCGCCCAATTTTAAAGAAAACTCCTTATGAACTTTGGAACCAAAGAAAACCAACTTTGAAATATTTTTGAGTTTTTGGTTGCAAATATTTGTTTTGAACAATGGAAAAGATCATCTTGGGAAGCTCAATGCCAAGTCTGATGAAGGTATCTTCTTAGGATACTAAATATCAAGTAGGGCATATAGAGTATTTAATAAACGAACTTTGGTTGTAGAAGAGTCAGTACATGTTGTATTTGAAGAATGCACTAACGAATCCTTGAGAAAAGAGGATACATCTAATGATTGTGCAGGTGCTGACAAGCTTCAGAAGCTGACATTAAACAATCAAGCTCAACCAAATGAAGAAGATCAAGACAAGGATGAGAAAGAAGATGACACTCCAAAGCATCAAGATCTACCTAAGGAGTGGAGGTATGCTCATGGACATCCTAAGGAATTAATCTCAAGTGATCCATCTAAAGGGATAAGAACTCGAGCTTCTATTAGAAATGAATGTGATTATATAGCATTTGTATCTCAAGTAAAACCTAAATATTTTGAAGAAGCGAAAAAAGACTCTAATTGGATCAATGCTATACAAAAGGAATTATTTCAATTTGATAGAAATAATGTTTGGACTCTTATAAAAAGACCATCTAATGTTTCAATTATTGGCACTAAATGGGTATTTAGAAATAAATTAGATAAAAATGGTTTTGTTATTAGAAATAAAGCTAGGTTAGTTGCTAAAGGCTACAATCAGGAGGAAGGGATTGACTTTGATGAAACTTTTGCTCTTGTTGCTAGACTTGAAGCAATTAGGCTATTATTAGCATTTACTTGTATTATGAATTTCAAATTATTTCAAAGGGATGTTAAGAGTGCTTTCTTAAATGGTTTTATAACTGAAAGAGTTTTTGTTGAATAACCACCTGGATTTGAAAATCATGCACATCCTGATCATATTTTTAAATTACATAAAGCACTTTATGGATTAAAGCAAGCACCTAGAGCATGGTATGAAAGACTCAGCAAATTTCTGATTGAAAATGAATTTTCTAGAGGAAATATTGATAAGACTCTATTTTTGAAAAAGAAAGATAATGATTTATTAGTAGTACAAATATATATTGATGATATTATTTTTGGTGCTACTAATGAAATTCTTTGTCAAGAGTTTGCTAAGCTAATGCAGGGTGAGTTCGAGATGAGCATGATGGGAGAACTCAATTTCTTTCTCGGACTCCAAATCAAGCAAACTACAGATGGTATCTTCATTAACCAAGCTAAGTACACAAGAGAAATCATTAAGAAGTTTGGAATGGAGACTACTAAACCAATAGGTATGCCTATGAGTCCCTCTTGTAGACTTGATAAAGATGAACATGGTAAATCTGTAGATCAAAAGTTATACGAGGTATGATAGGCTTTTTATTGTATATAACTGCTAGTAGACTAAATATAATGTTTAGCATTTGCATGTGTGCTAGATATCAGTCTGAACCTAAAAACTCACATCTTATGGCTGTTAAGCGCATTATTAGATATTTGTTTGGTACTATTAGTATTGGTTTATGGTATGCTAGAAATTCGTCTATTGAATTGATTGGATATTCTGATACGGATTTTGCTGGTTGTAGATTAGATAGAAAGAGTACTAGTGGAACTTGCAAATTTCTTGGAGTGAACATAATCTCTTGGTTTAGCAAGAAACAAACTTCAGTTGCATTATCCACAACTGAGGCTGAGTATATTGCAGCAAGAAGTTATTGTGCTCAAATCTTGTGGATTAAGCAACCACTTGAAGACTTTGGAATCAAGTTGGCTAGAACTCCTATTAAATGTGATAATACCAGTGCTATTTGCTTGACTAAAAATCATGTTCAGCACTCTAGAAGTAAGCACATTAAAATTAGATATCATTTTATTAGGAATCATGTAGAAAATAATGATGTTTTGCTTGAATTTATTAGTACTGATTGTAATTAGCTGATATTTTAACTAAACCTCTTCTAGAAGATCGGTTTTGTATGATTAGAAGAGAGCTCGGGATCATCAATCCGTTTGATTAAATCTTTCCCATTATTTGACTCAACCTAGATCAATTTGACCTTATTCATGATAAATCATGTTTAATCATTGTTGATTTCACTCTAGAATTATCTTATCTCAATTGATTTTGATCTGCCTATGAAATCCCTGACTTTTTGGTTTTTAAGTCGTTGAGTCGACACATATGTGTCGACACCAAAATGTGTCGACACATGCGTGAGCCGACACATGAACGACAGCAAACTGAGATTTAAGAGATTTTCAAACCGTTTTTTCCCCAAAATTTTTTCTCTTCTGAGCCAACACTAGGTTGCAAGGTACCTTTACTGTTCATCCTTTCATTTCGTTGCTTTTGCCCATCATTTTCTTGGATTTGGACATTTGGTAGCCATTTTTTGTTGGATTCCTTCATAGGTTTTGATTTCTAAACCCTAGAAACCCAAATTTCCACCAAAAACCTTGTCCAATCTTTGAATCTAAGTAATGTATCCTCGGAAGCGAGTTGTTCGTCGACCTCGTTAGTCAAACCACGAGGAAGAGTGAAGGATGAAGGCCCGACACAAGTCTAGAGTTGCAGATCCGCCTGCACGTTCACTTTTTGTTCTGTCTAGCCGGATGAGCTCAAAGACAATGGTTGGAGGACGTCGAGTAGATTTTTCTTTTATGGACCAGCAGCACTTTTGGATAGGAGAGTGGATTCGATAGGCTGGGTTGACCACTTTTTGTTCACTCAGTAAGAGATATTACCCCGGGTTGATGAGAGAGTTTTATGGATCACTCGCCCGCGGAGCAGATGGTTGGATAGCACAAGTTAGAGGATGGGATATCCCTATTTTTTCAGAGATTCTGAGTAGAGTATGGGATATACCGATGACGGGATCTGTTGTTGACAGTCTGATGGATTGAGTCAGTGGTCTCCAATGCATTTTTGAGTCTAACATTCTACCAGAGGGAGCCACTGTTTCAGCATCTAGGTTATCTGCAGAGATGAGACTAATGTACCATATCATTACCCGGATTCTTCTATCGAAGACTGGACATTTCGACTATATCGCAGAGCGGGAGTTGCTCATGATGGTCTCACTGGTTCAACGCATGCCAGTATGCATTCCAATTCTAATGATACATCAGATTACAGAGGTGTTGACTAGCCAGAGGCTCTGCCTATCGTATGGCATGGGACTGACATTATTGTTTCGGGAGTACGGAGTCAGCTTTGAGGATGAGCCTTATCGTACATTGCTTCACACTGATATATATGACATCAGGTCATTGCATCAGATTGGCTATCATTTGGTCCGAGGCCAGTGGACATGCAGGATATCAAGTCAGGCCGAGGATCGAGCTGATGATGATGACACAACATAGGAGGAGCGGATTCTTTTAGGTGAGGCTGGACCCAGCGAGACTCAGCCTGAGATGGTAGAGCAGCCAGTAGTTGCTCCTTAGTCTGGTCTTTCTACATCTGCACAGCCTCAGCCAGCATAGACGGAGACACCAGAGATTTTAGATAGTTTAGAGGATAGAGTCAGACTTATAGAGATTGATGTATTTATCATGAGGCAGCATCTTGATGTATTCATAGCTGAGATGCGAGAGAGCTATATTGGACTTAGTGATGGCATCTCGGCTATTCTTTCTACAATGTCAAAATCTTCAGTGAGTGCTCCGACTGCTGATGTTGCTCTTGTTCTTGCTCATGTACCTACTCCTGCACCAACTGATGATTTTGTTGATATTGATACTGGTGACGATACTGCTATTGGAGTTGATGAGACTGTTGGTGATACAGTTATTGGAGATGATGATGGAGATGAGGAGACTGACTCAGACAGATTTGATATTACTGTCTTACTTCAGAGCCAGTTGAGGAGGTGATGGATGACTTGCCTATGAGCCCTGTTATTGACCCTTCCATCCCACATATCTAGATTCCTATTCCATCTTCTCCTTCTAGATCGGATGATCGCACACCTGTTCCAATTCCTATCCTTACTCTAGTTATCGATACACCTATTATTGATATACCTGATTTTGTTTCCCCTGATGTCGATACATCATTTGTTCATACACCTATCATTGAGACCCCCACTGTGGATACATCTTTTGTAGATACACCGATACTTTCTATAGCTGATATACCTATTATTACATCTGCTGAGACCCCTACTTTTGACTCACAGACTACTAATACTCCTACCCTTCATATTGCATCACTCATTCAAGAACTTGGGTTTTATACACCCGGCTTTTAGCATCTTGACTCTAGACCTTCTTTTGATTGCACACCTCTTCCAGTGGTGGCTGAGGTTGTTGTTCCGATCACTTCTATTCCTACGGAGGATATTGTGTCTACCTCTACTGCTCCAGCCAGAGGTCGGACATATACTCGTCGTAGAGGATGTGGTCATCGTACCCCTCTATAGCCAACGAGGACCAGACTTAGAGATCTTTGATCGAGATGGTCGCGAGCTCGATCTTCTACTAATACTGGACCAATTGAGATCGGTTCATCTTCTGATGAGTCTATGGACGAGGATTAGGATTTTATGTACTTTTAGATAGTTTGTTTTTGTGCTTATATGTACTTTTATCTTTGCTATGTATTAGTTTGTTGTACAAACTCTAAGTGTATATGAAAACCTTGTTGTTCCTCATCTCTATGTTTGTGATGTAAATGAATGTTCTATCTTGAATTGCTTTTATATCTCTTGTTGTCTTCACTTTTAATTTAGAAAATGAATTTATTATCTCAATGATATTTCTTGACTATTCGATTTATTTGTTTCCCTACCTTTTTAATGATAACAAAAAGGGGGAGTAGTTTTAAATGAGATTTAAATTTAAGTATAAATGAATATTTCATAAAATAAAAGTAGAGGATAGACAAAATTTTAAAAACCCTGAATTGAAAATCATTTACAAAATTCCTTAAGAAAGGGGGAGCTTTACTTTTTGTTCATTTGAAAATCCTTTCAAAGCAAATTTAACCCTTAAAACCCCTCTTTCAATGTTTGAAAAGATTTTTACAAATTTTGTTATGAATCATTGATTCAGGGGGAGCTTTGTTGTTTGCTGAAATTTCTTGTAGAGTATCACGATACATGCCTTCTTTGCATTTAAATAAATACCAAAGTTCTGATACTCTCTATCTTTGTAACAAGCTCTAACTCTACTACTTGTGTTCTGAATTGGTATATCTTTAATGGAAGTAATGTTGATATACTTAATGCTTTCAATGTTATGCACCTTGATCAACTCTCTTAAAGCTTTAATTTTAAAAGCAATTTATACTTAAGGGTTTTGTCATCATCAAAAAGGGGGAGATTGCTAACTCTACTAATTGATTTTGATGATAAGAAAAATAGTTAAGTATAAGTTGAGGACTAATGATTTGCTTTGAGTGTATTTTTATTGAAAAGGTGCTCACAAAATTTGAAGAAGCCCAATTGCCTTGAAAAAGCCAAGTTTGAAAGAAAAGTTTGCTCAAAGAGGACTTGGACACTTAAGAGATGGTTGAATGGATGGCCAAGCTAAGTGAAAACTTGTTCTAGCTCAAATTCAGTAGTTTTTGTATGTTTTTCAGTAAAGTATCGACTCAAAGTGTTAACAGATGATATGAAGTGTCAACACATGAGGATGAAGTGTCGACTCAGGTCGATACACAACAAAGTTTCAAATGGCACAGATGAAGTATCGACACATGGACCGAAGTATCGACTCAAGGTGTCGACACATGGATCAACACATCGCCTGAAACTTTCAAGCCACAGAACTTGCAAAAGTAGGAGGAGTAGCTGAAGTGTTGACACATGGAAGCAAGGTGTCGACTCAACTGAGAAGGTGTCGACACATCTAAAATTTTTAGAGAATCTGAATGGAGCTTTTTGAACTATGTGTCGACTCAAGAAGAACATGTGTCGACCTTATATATTGACTCAACTCAGAAAGTGTCGACATATGAAGTTCTGGCAACAGTAACAACTAGTTTTTTCAAATGCAGAAGTCACCCAAATTGCCCCAATGACTAGATTTTCAAGTCTAACGGCTAGAATTTGGTTTTAAAGCCTTGGGAGGGTATTTATATGCTCAAAATCAAATCAAGAAAAAAGATATTCTGGTGCGGGCACCAGACTCAGAAGAAGACTTCAGAGCTCCATCTGGATCTCTGATTAACCTTGCCCGAAGAATTAGGATTTTTGGCTTGTAATAAGGGTTGACTTGATCAACTCAATTTTAGTTTGAGTCTATATTACCTGTATTTTTTATTTTGTTGAGTCATGTTGACTCAGTAGTGGACTAGGGCTTCAACCTGGGGTGTTATATTTTCTCCCAAGGCCAAGCAAGTGGGCGCCACACTCCCAGCCACACTCCCAGCCATACGCCTGAGTCCAGGGGGTGCCACATCTCCATCCAGCAGGCTTTGGTCCCCACACCACAGATAGCAGCTCCCCTCTTTCATGCGCCAATTGAGGAGAAATCCACCAGGGGTCTAAAAAATCAAGGGGGCGGCCCAAGACTTCCCAAAAGAACCAAACTATGAAAGGGAAGAAATTCTCTTGGAGAGAAATTCAAGGAGGCGCCCATTACCTGCCAGAAATACTCAAAACAAAGTTAGAAGGAGCCATAACTCGGGGAGAAAGAAAAGGAGGTATCCAGAAAGGGTTGAGCCATGGAAGGAAGGAGATTTCTCTTGAAAAGCAAGGTTAGGAGGTGCCCTAATCATTCCAATTAAAGCCAGATATAAAAGGCAACAAATTTTCTCTTTGAGGGCAAGGTTAAGAGGCGCCCAAACACTTCCAGATAAGGCCAAGCATAGAAGGAAAAAAATATTTTCTTGGAGTTCAAGACAAGGAGGCACCACCCACTTTCCTTTTTGAAGCTTCAATCAACTTTGGAATTAATTGGCCGGCCATATGAGTAGGGATTGATATCCTAATTTGAAGATCCCTCCTTTAGTCCCACATGGGAAGATGTAAAACCCTACTCTCTTGTAATGGCCTATAAATTAAACCCCCATGTAAGTTTGAAAAAGATAAGATGAATGAAATCAATTTCTTTGTGAACAACTTTGTGTTTCTCTCTTCCGCACTTGTATTCAAGTGTTGAGCTCCGTGAGGGAGTAAATCCGGGTTCCCTAGGAACCTTGAGGAGGTGTGAGATCTCCAACCCCAAAACCCTAGCTTAGTCCACCCATCTCTACTCCACCACCACCAAACCCTAATTTTCCATCTTCATCCCACGGCCCCTCTCTTCCACATCGAAGCCAGTCACCAGCATCCAGGTTCAGATCAACTGTTTCAACTACAGAGCCAGTTCAAAGGAGAGTCAGATCAGTATCAAGATCTCCGGAACTTCTACATCCAACAATCTTCATTAAGTACTCAGGTCAGTGTCTTTCTTTGAGTTTCTGGTTCTTTTTTTTATTCTTCTTCCAAATCCTGAGTTGGAGAAGAAGGCCAACCTTGCCATAGGACTGCAATCCGAGGATCCATTGCGAAGATACCCCGTCTCCAAGGATCCTATAATCTGCTCGAGAGTGTCCTTCAATTGAAGCAACGAGAGATATCACAGTCAGGTATAAAACCTTCTCTTCTCTCTTCGTCTGTTTCTTGAAAGAGGAGTAAACCCTAGGTCTGGGGGTTTCTCAATCCCCAGCGATCCTACTTCTGAGTTACTCTGATAATCCACTCCTTTTAATTGTGCTTTCTGTCATTTCTTAGTTTCTTTCAACATTAGTTTATCTTTCCTTTGAGTCAAAGCCGACTTCTGAAAATAAATAAATAAAAAAAATACATTAATTTTAATTTACTTCTGCATCGCATCATCTCTTTTATTTTGCCTCATTTTTGGTATCAGAGCTTCCGTTCTGCATCATTTTTGGTATTAGAGCTTTCGTTCTGCATCAATTTTGGTATCAGAGCCCTCGTTCTGCATCATTTTTGGTATCAGAGCTTCCGTTCCGCATCAATTTTGGTATCAGAGCTTTGTCTAGGGTTTCTGTTTTGATTGCTTGTTTGAGTCTCTCTCTTTTTACTTTGTCTGCTCGAAGTAGACTCCCCAGGACGTCCGGTCCTAGGAACGAAGTGAGGTGCAAACCTCCTCTTTCCATTCCACGGGGTGTTCCTAGGGCGTGTAGGGGATCCGTTGGGTTATAACTTCGTAGCAGGAATTGTAAACGGGGAAGTGCTCTATTTTTAGCCCGTAATTACCTTGTTGCAGGAATTATTTCTCACTGCATATAACTCCAAATTTGGTGATTTATATTTTGATAAAACTAGTATAATTGAAATATTTTTCATAATTTTCCTGTGATTTATTGGTTTCCATGAGATTTCTGAGAATTAAATTACTGCAACTCTATTTTTGTGTTCTGCAATCCAATTATTTTTGAGTGTTCATCTCTTAATTCATCTTAAGGGCATTTGAGCATCTAAGATAAGGGGAGGAGTTGATAACCTCTCCTTAGCCCAAAACCACCACCCACTCATTCGAACCTAAGCCTTTAATCTAAAAATTGATTAGACCTAATTTGCCCTAGTGGGCTAGGGACATCAACAAGTCGGGTCAAGGCTAGTGTTGAGTCAGTTTATCTGGTTACTCTGTGTGTGCTTTGTACTCAGTGTCTAGAACGGTGGTTCAGGGATTTTATCCCGAAGGGCTTGTGTGCTGGTCCGCCTACCTGGCCAATCTTTGATTGGTGTCTAGGATTGGCATTCAGGGACCTAACACTCCCCTTACACCTGCCTGGCTGAGTCCCGAGTTACTACAGGCTAGCTTGCCGCTCTGATTGGGCATCTAGTTTGGGCTCTAGGTCTAGTTAGCCCGTAGTCGTTCAGTTGAGTCTCATTTTGTGTGTTTGCTTGCATCATCATGTCTACCCGGAATGGAGTACCCTACCAACCTGGTCAAACCCAACCTGATTTAGAGGCCATGGTTAGAGCTCTTACTGAAAGTATGAACAAATTGAGCCAGGATTTGACTGCTACTGTTACCCAGTGTAAAGAACAAGTCCATGAGAGTTTTACCCAGCTTAGGGATCAAGTCCAAGTACTTGAGAAACGTAGACATCAAAATTGGATCCCTGATCCAAAATTTAATAGGCTCCAACCTCATCCATGCCAGGAGCCTAGGAGGACCTTATACCGTGATCCCGAGCATAACCTTAGGAAGCCTAACCATGATATCTATAGTGTGGATCGTGTCTATGAGAGGTCCTTACAATATTCTAGACCAGTCACTCAACAACCCAAGTCTTCTAGGTCAGACCATTTAGATCCACACCCATGCCCAAGTAAGGTCTCTACTAGCTTGAAACCCAGTGTGACCCAGGTTCCTATATCGCAAGAATGTTTGTTTTGTGGAGAAAGAGGCCATAAATCTAGTCAGTGCCCATGCATAGGACTGGCTTGTGCACAGCTAAGTGGTAAGAATCCTAAGGATGACATTAATGAGGGAGAACCCAAGCCTACCAATGAGGAAGAAAGGTTAGGTATGACAAGCCCAGAATCAGTTGACCCGATTACCACTGACCCGAAACCCATTGAAGATGGCATCGAGGAAGTATATGATGCTGGCTTGAGTCTAGTTGATGAATATGAGGGGAAAGAACTTGAAGAATGTGACATTGATACTATTGGTTCCTTACCTGAGGAGACCTTGGAAAATAACCAACTGGTAGGACCTAGTTCAGAAATTCAAGAGATTTGTGAGAACCGGGTTCCTTTAGTCAAATACCCCCAGGAAGAACTTATAGTGTTAGCCCGAGCTATCAGTTCGTACCCTCTAATGATAGTCATTCCCCAAGTACCAATTGAAGATCTTTGCACTGAACTATTTAAGTTTGCCCACCCTATGGTAGATCCTCTCCTTAGGATGACTGAATCAAGTCTCTTACAATTGGGCCTTGTCCCATGCTCAGCCACTAAGGTCTCTCCCGTAACCTCAGTTGGACATCCTTTTCTTGAGCGGATTGATTCACCCAGTCCTGTAGAAGTCCTCCTTATGACCCCAGATCCCTTCCTTCGCAAGACTGACCTACCCTTCTATAGAGTTTACCTTTCCTCACCCATAGGTCAAATTTCAAGTCTTGAGGTCATCATCCATAGGCCCTTCCATGAATCATTCTCTAATCCATTTCTTGAAAAAGTGGATCATTATTTGCTTAGAGAACAAACCTTAACTGTTGCTATCACATGTCCTAGGCTACTCCTCGAACCATCTCTTGATCCATTCCTGGGAGTAGCAAACTTTTCCTTTCGTAAGGATGACCAGTTGACATTCATAGATCACCATTCAAACCTTCAGGTCACCACCTTTAGCCAGCAGGTAATTCGAGACTCTACCTCATATTTCCTCCCTTTCTCTAGGACTTCCAATGCTTCTTACACCATCCAAGTATACTTTGTCAAAGTCTTTAGAGTGAATCACGTGTCAGAATCTATTGGGTTTGCCACCTACTTCTGGAAGACCTTATGGCACCTACTAGGCATCCATGATAAGTTTTCATTCTCTGCATGCCATCCTCCGACCCAAGGTCAAAACCAGAGAGCTGTAGTTTGTTAGGTTTAGACCTAGGGTTCCTTTGAATAAAAGTCCATTCTTTAGGAATGCATCGTCAGGCGAGTTTAGGACATTGTCTTAGATTTTGATTGAGTGAGAATACCAGGAATTGGGATTTGTATTTACCCAGGGCTAAATTTGCATATAATGACTCGGTCAATAGGTCTACGGGTAAGAGTCCATTTGAAATTGTGCATGGTTACAAATCCCACACACCTCTTGACCTAGCTCCTTTACTAGTCCACACACGGGTCTCCGAGTCTGTTGAAGTTTTTGCACAGCATATAAAAGACTTGCATAAAGAAATTCAAGCCAAAATAAATTTAAGTAATGAAACTTATAAGAAATTGGCTGATTCTCAAAGGCGAGTCAAAACTTTTGACGAAGGAGACTATGTAATGATTAGGTTAAGGCCTGAATGGTTTCCTCCTGGAACTGTTAGAAAGTTACATGCTAGGGGAGCTGGACCATTTAGAGTGGTAAAGAGAGTAGGATCCAATGCCTATGTGCTCGAGTTACCTCCAGAACTAGGCATTAGCTCCACTTTCAACATTTCAGACCTAGTAGAGTATAGGGAGCCAGCTGTGATTCCAGTGAGGCTTTTGAACCTAATCCTGCTCTTGAGAGTGAACCTGACCTTGTGTGTCCACCAACAAACTGGCCTATGAGGAAAGAGCAGATTGAAAAGATCCTGGATGATCGGGTTATCTCTACTCGTAATCGAGGATACCAAAGATACCTGGTCCGCTGGCTAGGAAGGCCAGATTCTGATGACTCTTGGATCTTCCGAGAAGAATTAAAAGAGTTGGACCCAGACCTCTTCGAGAGATACCAGAGCCAACTTGATCTATACTCGACAGGGTCGAGTTCCTCCCACCCTGGGAGAATTGGTACGGGCACCAGACTCAGAAGAAGACTTCAGAGCTCCATCTGAATCTCTGATTAACCTTGCCCGAAGAATTAGGGTTTTTGGCTTGTAATAAGGGTTGACTTGATCAACTCAATTTTAGTTTGAGTCTATATTACCTGCATTTTTTATTTTGTTGAGTCATGTTGACTCAGTAGTGGACTAGGGCTTCAACCTGGGGTGTTATATTTTCTCCCAAGGCCAAGCAAGTGGGTGCCACACTCCCAGCCACACTCCCAGCCATACGCCTGAGTCCAGGGGGTGCCACATCTCCATCCAGCAGGCTTTGGTCCCCACACCACAGATAGCAGCTCCCCTCTTTCATGCGCCAATTGAGAAGAAATCCACCAGGGGTCCACAAAATCAAGGGGGTGGCCCAAGACTTCCCAAAAGAACCAAACTATGAAAGGGAAGAAATTCTCTTGGAGAGAAATTCAAGGAGGCGCCCATTACCTGCCAGAAATACTCAAAACAAAGTTAGAAGGAGCCATAACTTGGGGAGAAAGAAAAGGAGGTATCCAGAAAGGGTTGAGCCATGGAAGGAAGGAGATTTCTCTTGAAAAGCAAGGTTAGGAGGTGCCCTAATCATTCCAATTAAAGCCAGATATAAAAGGCAACAAATTTTCTCTTTGAGGGCAAGGTTAAGAGGCGCCCAAACACTTCCAGATAAGGCCAAGCATAGAAGGAAAAAAATATTTTCTTGGAGGTCAAGACAAGGAGGCGCCACCCACTTTCCTTTTTGAAGCTTCAATCAACTTTGGAATTAATTGGCCGGCCATATGAGTAGGGATTGATATCCTAATTTGAAGATCCCCTCCTTTAGTCCCACATGGGAAGATGTAAAACCCTACTCTCTTGTAATGGCCTATAAATTAAACCCCCATGTAAGTTTGAAAAAGATAAGATGAATGAAATCAATTTCTTTGTGAACAACTTTGTGTTTCTCTCTTCCGCACTTGTATTCAAGTGTTGAGCTCCGTGAGGGAGTAAATCCGGGTTCCCTAGGAACCTTGAGGAGGTGTGAGATCTCCAACCCCAAAACCCTAGCTTAGTCCACCCATCTCTACTCCACCACCACCAAACCCTAATTTTCCATCTTCATCCCACGGCCCCTCTCTTCCACATCGAAGCCAGTCACCAGCATCCAGGTTCAGATCAACTGTTTCAACTACAGAGCCAGTTCAAAGGAGAGTCAGATCAGTATCAAGATCTCCGGAACTTCTACATCCAACAATCTTCATTAAGTACTCAGGTCAGTGTCTTTCTTTGAGTTTCTGGTTCTTTTTTTGTTCTTCTTCTTCTAGATCCTGAGTTCAAGAAGAAGGCCAACCTTTCCATAGGACTACAATCCGAGGATCCATTGCGAAGATACCCCGTCTCCAAGGATCCTATAATCTGCTCGAGAGTGTCCTTCAATTGAAGCAACGAGAGATATCACAGTCAGGTATAAAACCTTCTCTTCTCTCTTCGTCTGTTTCTTGAAAGAGGAGTAAACCCTAGGTCTGGGGGTTTCTCAATCCCCAGCGATCCTACTTCTGAGTTACTCTGATAATCCACTCCTTTTAATTATGCTTTCTATCATTTCTTAGTTTCTTTCAACATTAGTTTATCTTTCCTTTGAGTCAAAGCCGACTTCTGAAAATAAATAAATAAAAAAAATATATTAATTTTAATTTACTTCTGCATCGCATCATCTCTTTTGTTTCGCCTCATTTTTGGTATCAGAGCTTCCGTTCTGCATCATTTTTGGTATTAGAGCTTTCGTTCTGCATCAATTTTGGTATCAGAGCACTCATTCTGCATCATTTTTGGTATCAGAGCTTCCGTTCCGCATCATATTTAATACCAAAAGAGAGTTTTGAGAGAAAAGAAGAAAGAAGAGCCTTAACTCCTATTCATTCAAGTTTCAACCACTCAAAAGCTAAAGGAAGCCTCCAAGAATTCTAAAGCCATCAAGAGCATTGAGGATCATTCAATCTTGGGCATTCAAAAGGCTTCAACAAGTGCAAAGCAACTCTACATCGAGCTACACCGACATATTCGCTTTGTTATTGAAAGCTTATATTGGTTCTTTATTTCTAAACCTTATTTTTTGTAAAGGTTCTTAGTTTGCCTATTGTAAAACTAAGTAAGGTTATTGGTAAGCCTTGGAAAACCAATAAGGTTGGTGGTTAGCCTGCAAAACTACTTAGGTTCTTGGTTAGCCCGGAAAACTAAGGAAGGTTGTTGGTTAGCATTGTGAAAATCAATTAGGTTCTTGGTTAGCCCGTAAAACCAAGTGAGGTTGTGACATGTGATCCATGTAAAAATAAGTTGGGTTTTGATTAGTGAGCCCGAAAAACTAATCGGCTATAATCGTGTGATTATAGTGAATTTCCAAGGGGATCTTGGGGAGTGGATGTAGGTGCATTGGTTGGCACCGAACCACTATAGCTTTTGGTGTTTGTGATTGCTTGATCTCTCTCTCCTTGCTCTTTATTTATTGCACTTAATTTTTGCTGCACTTATATGTTAGAGCATTGCATTTGAATCATAGTACCTTACTTATATATATTTGTTGAATTGGATAGCTTTGCTTTGTACCAAGTCATATTAAGTTAGCTTAAATTAATATTTTTTTTAGACTCAATTCACCCCCCCTCTTGGGTTGCTTATTGGGCAACAGATGGGGACATCGACCAGCCTAGAATCTGAAGCCAACCCAACCCAAAGCTTGAAGCCCCAGATCCTGAAGTCGATGCAGCATATATCCCGAAGCAGCACAAATCCCGGAGCATATCCAAATGAAGATAAGTATAATTTTTTTATGGGTGTACGAGGAATTGGGATATCTTAAAATTTTAGGATTAGTTTCCATACATTTTAGGATTTAGTTGGATTAGTTTAATTTTTAAAATAAATAGTTTGAATGTGTTAGGATTGAGGTTGAGGTATCTCAAGGATATCGGATATCTAAGATTAGCCTATTTAAAATTATTTTATCGATCAAATAAAAGGAGATGAAGAATATTTGGGATGAGAAAACAAAACTCATGGTCAAAAAAAGGGTGCATCACTCCTAATTAAGGAGAGGGTGCGATGCCTTACATGGTCACTCTGATTAAGAGTGGGTGCTGAAGCCTGGGTGGGGAACCCAACCATAGTTTTTATTTTTTCTTTCTAAATTTTTCTATTCGTCTTTCTTCTTCATCTTCATTTACATTCTTTCTCTTCTCCCCTCTCTATTTTTTTTCTCCTGAATCAACCATCGAGCATTTCCCAGATCTGCCCAAGCATCATTCCTTCCCCAGATTTGACCAATTGCCAGAACCCCCCTGTGCACAGATCTCCACGCGATGCCACCCATTCGGAAGATCTCCATCGAGACCGTCCGCTGCCCAGTCAAACTCTTCTAGGCGCTCGCTGTAACCAGATCCATGCCCTGCTCCCACCAGAAGTCCAACCGGATCTATTCTTCTGGCCATTGTCCTCCCTGTGGACCATCACCAGCACCACTTGTTGCTTGATAACCGAGAAGATGGATCGATGCCCCGGCATGCCCATCACCCCGGCATGCCTGTGCCTGTGCCAAAGGATCGAGCCAACCACCCCGCCGCCCATCATTGCTGCCATCCTACTTCGCCCGACCACCCTATCTTCCAGATCGCCGGCCATCGGTGAAACCCATCTGAGCCCAACGCAACCCAACGGAACCACCTGCTCCGCTCATTATCATCGAAACCATCGAAAGAGAGGCTGCCCACCGGCCCATCCTGCTACTCATCCTTCCAGATCTCCTCCCTGCTTTTATGATGCCCGACATTGCCAGAGAGCCCACTAGCGAAACCTGCCAGAATTCCATGCCCGAGACCTTTCTCCCTATTTTGCACGCCCATCAAAGCATTGAAGACTCTTTGTATGGTCGGAGAAGCAAAGTCGGCCTCCTATGCCGACTTTAGAAAAGCATAGAAAAAAAAGATCATGAGAAAAACAAAAGTGAAAAAGGAAATACAAAAAAAGGGAAAAAAATAGAAGAAAAAAAAGAAATAGAAAAAAAATATTTTTTTGAATAATTTGGGCCTGGATGAACCTAGTCTAAAGGTCATTTCCTAGCGACCAACGATCCAGCCCGCTAAAATAAACCTGATCGGGGTCTATTCCGCATCAAATGGGTTCACCAAGGTGTACCACTGGAAAGGCCAATTCTTCTTACAACTTTCATGATGGCTTGGCCAATCACAATTACATGGCAGTTGCTAGATATGTAGAAGGCATAGGACCACCTAGACTTGTAGCTTCTAGAGAGGGGGATGGTTCAGAGATTGGAGACAATTGCTATTCCTCCCCTCGAAGAACTTCCATGAGAGGAGCTTCTAGCGACATTATGCTATAAGGATCCACTCACTACGAATAAGTACTTCTTCAAGCTTCTCCTCTTTATCTATTCTTTTCAAAATAGGAGAATGACTATCTATTTTCTAGTAGGCTTGTCACTTTAGAAGGTAGAGGTAGTGACCCAGAGGCTCGCTTCACCTATGGGGGGTAGGAAGGTGAAGTAGGTCCTAAATGAACTAGAGAAGGCTTCAATGGTCAAAAAGCAACAATGGTGCTTGGAGGATGCCCTTGTTCTTAGGTTAGGTGAGGCTTTCTTTAGGACCATCAGCATTTTGTTTAGCAAGGCAGCAAAGATGGTTAGGGAGGCTGCTATTGCAGTAGCTGTCAAAGATGTGAGGATGGCTAGAAGGCTCTAGAGCCTCCTCACAAAGTTATGGAGACTATCGATGAGGTGGTTGAGATAGGTAGGCTATGGCACCATTGCTATCATGGATAAAGCCACCAACAAGGTCTGTAGGGCCTTGAGTGAGGCTAGTGACGGTCATAGTGAAAATGTGGAGGAGGTCGCCATGTTGCTCATAAGGGCAAGTCTATAAGGAGGTACAATTCAAAGGTGATGAAGGTGAGGCTGCTGGCTGTGTCTGGCCTTAAAACTCATGATAGGGAGACTTGCCATTTGATGTGGGAAAAGTTTGTGCCCCTCGAGTTCAAGGAGGAGCTTCTTTGGGAGGAGGTTTCAAACAGTGTTCAGTGATTCATCCGTGCTTGATAATGGAAGATTATTGATCTTGGGTCTTCTATTTCTTAAGAAATTTGTTGGTAGATTGATTGGTGGCTCTTTTATAAAGTATCTTTGTAGCATGGGGACAACTTCAGCATCTATCAAGGCTGGAGGATGATTGAGAACAAGTTCATCAGCATAACTTGGCATTGGAGAGCAAACGAGAAGGCACTATAAGGGAGTTGAGCATTGTCTCCAAATAACTAACCACCAAGAAAAATCGAGGTAAGAAGGTCAAGGATGAATTGGTGTGGAACTAGTATGGGTCGGTGATCTTTAGGCTAAAGTCACCAAGCTGAAGAATGATGTGGCCTAGTGGAAAGGCAAGGCCGCAAATTGGTGAAGGAACTCACTAAAGCCAAGGGTAAGTAGCACTGTTGAAAGGTCTGCTTATTGGGGATGAGAGCGAAGTGGCCAAGCTAAGGGCCTTGCTTACTGATGTAGAGAGTGAGGCAAAAGTGTTGAAGGAGGAGGAAACAAGGCTTAAGGTCTCGCTCATCGATGTAAAGGGTGAGGCAATCAGGCCAAAGGAGGAGATGCCAGGCTGCAGGGGTCGCTTGCTGAAGCTGAAGAGAAAGAATCCCTTGCTGAGCACCATATCATAGATGCAGCTTAAGGCCTTCCAATAGGGAGAAGATTTCTACCAAGAACTATTAGAATCCTATTAAGATGCCTATGCCAAAGGCACCTGGTGGTATAGAAGGTGGCGAAGATCACCCAGACATTGATCATGGCATACCATCCTTGGGGAGGTCATCTTCTGGTAGCAAGTCTAGTAGCTCTGATGCAAAGGAGGGTAGTGAAGTGACATCGCCCGCTCCTTGACCTTTGTTTTTAGTCTTGCTTTTTTTGTTGAGGACTATCAAGTCATCTATAATGATGATTCATTTGAAATGAAATGAAGTTTTTGGTTTTTATTTTTCCTTCTTTATGCACCTTCTCCTTTTGAGTATTCTGATGCAAGGCTTCACATCTTGTTTGCATGTCAGGATATTGAAGGTTCGACCATCGAAGAAGAGGAAAAGAAGCAGCAGCCATAAGGTAGCCATTAAGAAGGATTGGATAGAAGTTGCGGAAGAGTGGATGGAAACTGCTCCCCTTGTCGTTACTGATCCGATGTTAGCATCCATCTTTAGGATTATTGAGACCAATCCTAAGGCTAAAGTGGAGGGGAGTGGCCAACCCATTGAAATAGGAGTGGATACTAAGCCAGAGGTGAAGTTTGGTAGCCACCCTATCGAGGAGGGTGAGGTCAATCTTGATAAAAAGGTGCCCCTACCCTTGCAAGGCTCAGCAGAACTCACTCTAGAGGTAGAGCTGATCCTAGAAATAGAGGAGATGCAGTTGGGTGGTGAAATGCCCCAATAGAAGCTTCAATCAAGCATGGTGAGATGGGCACAATCATGACCACTTTCCTAGTGGTGGTGACTGAGGGAGCAGAGTCTCTAGTAGTAGTTGAGGCATCACTTTCATCATCTAGGAGTCTAGTGATCACAAAGGAGTTGCCAGCAATTGTTGAGTCAGCTAGTTCTACTATCGCTATTATAATTGTGTCTACTATCAGAGTACCTGCCCTCCATCGGGTGATCGAGGAGGGAAGCTCTAACATTTTGAAGGTTGAAAGGTTGACGTTAGATGCAACCCGTCCTATTGATGTCACGATGCCATGATACATGTCGATGGAGGAGGCATTGGCATCCTTGCATCTTTATGCTGTCGAGGTGATGACGCATCTCTTGAGGATCATAGTCATAACATTTGATGGTACTGACACTTTTGGTATTGCAGGTGGATTTCTACATTCAGGCACTGGAGCATTCTATTGCCAGGCATGAGGCGATACTTCCAAATAGAGTCACTCATGTTGAGAAAGCATGGAACAGTACAGAAGAAGGTTAGGCTTCAATTGAACAGGAGTGAAGCATAGCTGAGGAGGCTCACCAAACTCTTGCATGAGAGCTCGATAGTTTATCTAAAAGAAATGATGAACTGCAAAGAAAGCCAAATGCTACTTACTAGGAGGTGGAGAGGCTGAGGGAAGGAAAAACTTGGTGTTCAAAAAGCCTCCATAGATCATCGTCAGTCATGGAACCCAGAGGAAACTTGACGTGATGTGAAGCTCCACCGACAAGGGGGTCCAAATGGCTATTAGTGTGAAGCTTGCAATCTGCATTCCTATCTCTACCCCATACTTGTCGATGTGGATGAGACTGGTAGGCAAGGCCCTCCTACCTAGGAATGCAGTCTGACACTTTCAATAAGGCTAATGAAGGAGAGAACCTCACATGCCTCGGCATGCTGTCCAGCACTACTGGTGAAGTTGATGCAAAGGAAGGTGAAATAGTTTGCCCCTACAGTGGATGAGATAGCTGGGAGTGAAAAAGGCCTATGAAGGACACCGTGGTCTAATCGAGATCTCATGGACCTGCTACAAGAGATAAACTTCTTCCAGACCATCATCCTTCTAGAAAGAAGCAAGGCTACGTGGCACCTAACTGAAGCATAGGCAGAGCTGTTTGAGTCCTTGCATGAGACTGACTGCCTGAGAGCCATGCTAAAGAGGTGATCTAAGCCTCATGTCATGAGGCCAGAGGTAGGTCATGTCGTGACTATTATGCTTGGGTATGGACCTAAGGACACCATTAAGGAATCTCTTTACCAAGTTTGATGATAATCCAATATCGTTTTGGTAGCCAAACACTAAGCCCTAGGTTGCTGCATGTCAAGAACCCTGCTATAGCAACCTAGTTCATGTCTCCATGATTCACCAGACCTTGAACAACTTTCCAGATCTAAAACTCTATCCCCAAACACCCTAAGATCTAGGGATAGGGGCATGGTACCTTAGGGCATGAAGATCTAGACTGAAATTTATGGATGAAGAGTCCTAGCTTGAAAGGGACTCCTTGGTAGCATCTCCTCGTAGTAGCCTTGACACCTATAAACCTTCAAACTTGTTCAGTACCCCACAAACCTTTTAGATCACTTCTAGATTTGAAAAACCTTGTTTGGAACCACACACTATCATGGAATAAGCCCTCCAAGATTCCTAGTCGAACTCCAAATACGACAAGGGGTGGCTCCAAATCCTTAGGTGCTAGGGATTCCTAGTTTGACTAGGAATCCTAGTGCTAGCCCTAACCTCTTCTCCAATGCCTCCCATATCTTAGGACATGTTCCATACCTAATCCACCTCCTGTTAGGACTTTGAATCACTTCCATACCTGTTGCCTTGCTATTTCTCCTTGGGTGGCATGCAATACTAGAGAGAGGAGAAGAGATAGGAAGAATAGAATTCTATTATTCATTTCAAGTTAGGTTTATATATGGTACCTTTTTATAGACCAAAGGATTCTCCTAATCCAAATAGGATTCAAAACATAATTCTAAACCTAACTTTAATTCTTCTAAGACTAATCAAATTAGGAGAGCACTCATCCAAGCCCATGTATATCCATGAGTTGACCCACTTTTACATCCACTTGGATTCAAACCCGATCCAATATTGAATTAGTCATCTCAAGATTTAAAACCTTGGACCTCGAACCTGTGGAGGCCAAACCTCTACCTTAGGACCAAATAGTCCTAGCCCTAGGACCTAAATCGATACTAGACACTAAGAGCCATCGCCATAGCTCTTCTCCTGGCCTCTCAAGGAATGGGAGCACCATACCTATACTAACAATCTCCACCTTTGTGCCCACAAGCTTGGCATGCTCCGTGTAATCCATCTGCATGATTCTGCTGCCACCATTCTACCATTGCAAACCTCACAGCTTCCAATGTAAATTCCAATGCCAATGCCAACCCTTTCAACCCTGAAGACCTTTAAGATGACCCAAAGGCCTCTTAGACGACCACCTACACCTAGCCTAAAGCTCTTTGCTTGTATCCGAGCATCCTCCTGTATCATTCTGATGTCTTTCTCTTTTGCACCTACACAAACCGTCGCTTCAGCTTCTCTTGGAGCGATTGCAACTCACCTATCCTGGCTCAGACCCACCTATCTCTCTCGGGGCTCAACTTAACCTCCTCATAATTATTCAGGCCCTCTTTCACTGCAACCAAACCATCTGACATGGTCTTCCTAGAATTACGCCTCTCCAATGCTTGCACATCCTGCATCACCTCATATAGTGCATCACTATCGCTGGTGCTGGAATCTGGCACGTTCTCATGTACCTCTTGGCTCTGAACGTATGCCAAACCTCTCTCCACCTATAGAAGCACCTCTTGTTAGTGCTCCACCTATATGATGACTCCTCCTACTTATCCTATGAAGATAAAAAAATAAAACCAAGGTCAGTTATCTAAAGCTTGCTTGGCCCGTAATGCACCTCCATGGCTGCTTCTCCTATTTTGGACCATCTGCACTTTGCGAACCCATCCAAAACACCCAAGAGGACCTCCTCATCCTCTAAACTAGTAGGAACACTCCAAGAATTAGACATCTCTATCATCCATTGGCTCTGCAAATCCTACTATAGTAGAACCACTGAAGGTACCCCAACTACTTCCTTGCCTTCCTATATCTGAAGGCTATGTGTAGTTGCTTCTTCTGCTCCACCTTGACCATGATCTTTTGGGTTGTTGGGAATTGTGTGTCCCAAAGCCAATTGTCTAGGTTGTAGATGAAAGAAAAATAGTGCATCAGATGCCTACTCTAGGCATGCTACACTAGGGAGTAGGTATTGCATAATTAAAATTTTTTAAGCATGCATATAGAAAAGCCTACTCATGCATAGGATCTAACATAAACATGATGCATGTAACTAATACACAGGCATGTATAGGCAAGTGCAATAATTATAAACAATATGATAAAATCTAGATCTAAACATGCATGACAACAAAAAGAAAATAATATACCTTGTAGAGCTTCCTTTTGTTCTGAATTTGGATCGAAGCAGGAAGAAGCCGACTCCCTTCTTGAACAAAATAGATTAGCTGGTTGAACTCCTTCAACAGCAAATCAAGGCAGTAGGTTGAACTCCTTTAATAGTAAAACAGATCTGGAAGAAGACATTAACGTGAACTTCCAACAGTCTTCAGAATAGATCCACAAACAGGGCTTCCACTTGATCTGTAACACATAAACAATAGCAAGAACAAGAAAGGGATCGGTCCAATCTCTCAAGGTGTCCAAATGTCCACCCTCTAGAGTATCCATGCGCGGGCTCTCGCTGATCCAACTCCCGGATGGATGCTAGTCCTTCGGGAATCAATGAACAGGTCACGGATATATGGAGCTGGGAAAGCCAAACAAATCTTCATGGACTGTCTTCTCCAAGACCGCCCTTACTCCACCAAGAGTACACAATGGAAAACTTAAAGATCAGGGAAGGATTTCATTGGATGCTCTACAAATTTCTGCACTCAGGTATTCATCCCAAAAGCTATCTCATAGATGGCTATTAATCACTCTCTGCTCCTCTCTTATCACATGCCCTGTTACTTCTCTTTTCTCTTATCTCACGGCCTACAACCAAGTTATATAAGAGGCTAAGAAAACCTGTGAAGGCAGGGAAGTCATCATGAGAGATGTTTAGATAAAACCCAAACTCCTTTTGAATTGGCTCTTGATCGGATTAAAATGCTGGGAACTGCAGGCTGGAAGAGAACAATGTGGGATATAACACCGTGAAAGCAGGGACCGAGAGATAGGAATGACGTGCGGGAGAGACCACCGTGAGACCCTTTCCAGATCGCTGTGCTATTGATTATTATTTGATATCCCAAGCTGCATTCGATCTTCATGTTGTTCTTATCCCATTCAAGCGAAAAAATAGGGCAACTCAGAGCAGGGGAAGTTTGGATAAAACAAACTACGTTGAACCATGGGGTTCACCGTGAGAACTAGTTTATGTAATGGGTTGGCAATACTGTGAGCAGGGAACCCATGCAAGTCTTCAAGCCAGTGTTTATAAATTGCTAGGAGAAAACACCGTGTAAATAGGCCATGTTTTAAATAGGTTCATTAAACCCAAAAACTGATTCATAAAGACCCCGGTCCGACCAAACCTGATCAGTAAGAAAATCGGGTCCAGTCTTGGTCTACCAGGAATAGTTCCTGGTTGACCCAAACCAATCCTGGTTGATCCAAATCAGACCTAGTTGATCAGAATAAATCCAATATGTGCTCATCAGACCGTTTGACTCAATACCAAATGATTCCCAATCATTGATCGGCTCCCGGATCAGGAAGAAATATTCTATGACGTGTGACCTCATAGGTTCAAACCTAAACGGTAGCACTGGAACACTTCCAGTACCAGCACAAGATACCATCTAGCAATGGGTCCCGGCATCCGGATAGGCTGAAGATGCGAGAGCAATCTATCGAACCTCTGGCATATGGTTACCATATAATTTATCCCTTTAACCTCCAATGCTTAAGATGACCTAGGGTTAGACTGCCAACCCTAACTGAGTCAATCCACAACATGTCTTAACCTCGCAAGTCCATGACTCCTCACTAGGACTACCCCGGTCGAGGATTTTCTAAATTGAGACACTGTGAGACATTCAATCCAAATAATTTGGACAGGTCAATTCCATCTTGGTCCACCACTACTCCACAAGTACTTGCCTGTACCCAGAAATCTTTTGTCACCGAATTAGAAATCTGGATAGTCCGGCACCAAAGCATAGGGAGTTACTTGCAAGCTACCATGGTGATCTCAGGTCGGAGGGACACATATACCCATATCCAATCGCGAGCAATCCTTTGGTAGAAAGGAGCTCCACGGAGTCACATTCAATGAGATGTCACATATTCTACTTGCAGATCACATTAGTGCCACCACACTCCTTTGGTCAAGAGGACAACCAAACGATGTGAACCACAACAACCTACACTTGATACATTGCCATCCTGTATAATGTATTCTTTGGTTATGAACCTTTTTAAAGGACCACTCGATATATCCTCTCTATATCGAAGTCAGTGCAGTCTTAAGGACTTCATCACATAAATAGAGTTCATTACAGGAAAATGAATAATGTGATGAGCTACCAAAAATAAAGTTTTATTAATTCATATATGAATTATAATACTGAGCACAACCACCAACAGCTTATGCGATTGGCTTTGGGACACAATTTCCAACAACTCCTACTTGTACTAAAGCTAATCAGAATAGTATCTAATACCCATTTTCCTTTTATAATAGTCCAACTTTTGATTTCGAGGGCTTTAGTGAAGTAGTCGGCCAGATTCTCCTTTCCATCGATCTTCATAAGATTGATGTCGCATCGTTCCACGATCTCTCGCACGAGGTGATAGCACCGTAAAATGTGCTTGGTGCGGTGATGAGACTTTGGCTCCTTAGCTTGAGCAATGGCTCTTGTGCTATCACAAAACATTAGAACAGGACCATCTAGGGAAGATGCCACCCCAGATAGAAAAGTGCCCTAAGAGCCAATCATTATGAGGGCCTTTTTGTAAACTTCCAGCTCATGTATGACATACTTTCATATTAATAAAGGCATTTGATTCATCATATACTGCTGTGTCATGTTTTTATTGGTTATGATGAACCCCATAGAGTAGGGGAATGGAATTAGGGTTATGATGGAGTTCATAACAGTGAGACCTAATTTCCTATAAACCCTAATCTAGAAAGCTTATTTGATGCCCTTTTCAATGACACCCATATTCCATATGTTTGACCAAGTCAATTTGATACTTTGGGCAGACTAAATGGAAAGGGAAAGACTATTGGCGCCTTTTGGCACACCCGGAGAATAAGTGGCATGCAAAAGGACTAAGAGTTTTTCTATAGATGAGACTCTAAGAGTTTCAACAAGAAGGAGCCTCTTCATTTTATCGCCATGGTCTTAAGAAGTCTAATAGCTGGTTTAAAGTTTAAAGGGATGGCTTGAAGAGGTGTGAAAGGTGGCGCGCACATGAAGAGTCGCGCCTCTTCATATGCACGCGCACAACAGAGGGCAGAGTCCTTCTGCCTCTGAAACTCTTCAAGCCTCATGTTACTTCAGATTAGAAGAGGCATCTCCCTTTCTCAGAAACTGGTATTTGACACATGGTGCGATGGGGATTAATCAGGTAAGTGAAAAGAACACAGATATGACTCTCCATTCCTGAAATCTTATCAGATATGTGTTTCATATCTGATAAGTGTTGTCGGGATGCATTTCATGCCCCATCTGAGATTATAAATAGGGATATGGTGAAATGAGAAATATGGACTTCGATTTTCTGAAAGTCTGAGTGTTTTATTTTTTCGAGAGTCAAGTATTCTTCCACTTTCTCCCTCCCTCCTTGTTTTAAGACAAGACTTGTCTTGTTAAGACAAGTTCTTCTACACTAGGACAAGGCTTGGTTTTAGGACATAAGCCTATAGGGTCCTAGAGGATGGTAGTCCTAGATCCTACAGTGGTTTAGGATAGTGTCTTGAGTGCCCTTTAGTAGGACAGGGTATCCTACAGTGGTCAATAGACCAAAGGCTGCCAAAAGAGTTCCACTTCTCCAAGCAACTTGAAGAAGGAGTTCTTCTTTGGTCCGAGTTTCGTGTGGATCACCGTTGGAGGGCTTGCGCTTGTGAGCCTTGTAAAAAAAGTTGGATTTCAGTGATCCAGGTATTTTTCTTGACTTTATTTGATGATTTATTAGTTGTAATTGCCCAAGGGGTTCCTGGAAATTAGGGTTTTCTATACATGTTATACATGTTAGGGTATCATGCTATGAAATTTTATTTTGAAAGTCAATTCCGCATGCTGCATGATCCCCGGCACCTTGGGTGAATTCCCATCAACCCCTATCTCTCTAAGGAACTTCTACAACCACACGACTTCCTTTGCTATATTTGATGCTGCAATGTAATCTGCTTCGCATACCAAGTCTGCAACTGTTGCTTGCTTGGAACTCTTCCAGCAGATTGCTCCTCCATTTAGGGTAAACACAAACCCTGACACACTCTTGCTATCATCTTTGTCTGACTAAAAACTGGAGTCAGTATACCCCACAAGTTTCAAGTCAGGTTCTCCATAAATCAGCCATTAGTCTTTAGTATTTCTCAAATACTTCAGGATGATCTTAACCACCTTCCAATGCACCTCACCTGGGTCAGACTGGTATCTGCTCACCACTCCTAGTGAGTGTGCCATGTCTGGTCTAGTACATATCATAGCATACATGATAGAGCCCACTGTAGAAGCATAAGGAACTCTACTCATGCGCTCTCTTTCCTCAGGAGTTGTCGCACGATCCTTCTTGGAAAGAGTAATTCCAGAACCTATCGAGAGATAGCATTTCTTGGAATTCTCCATGCTGAACCATTTCAGCACGGTATCAATGTATGTAGACTGGGATAATCTCAGAAGCCTCTTAGATCTATCTCTATAGATCTTCATACCCAGTATGTAAGAAGCTTCACCCAAGTCCTTCATGGAGAACTGAGATGACAACCATACTTTTATTCCTTACAATACTACGATGTCATTCTCGATTAAGAGAATGTCATCAACATACAATATCAGGAATATAATCATAGAACCATTAACCCATTTATAGATGCAGGGTTCCTCTTCGTTCCTAACAAAGCCATACAATTTGATACACCAATCAAATTGCATATTCCAACTTCGAGATGCTTGCTTGAGTCCATAAATGGACCTTTGCAATTTACATACTTTTGACTTGTTTGTGGATGTGAACCCTTCAGCCTGTATCATATACACCTCCTTATCCAGCTCCCCATTCAGGAAAGCGGTTTGGATATCCATCTGCTAGATCTCATAGTCAAAATGTACTACCAAAGTAAGCATGATCCGAATGGACTTGAGCATTTCCACAGGAGAGAACGTCTCGTCATAATCGATACCATATCACTGAAGATACCCCTTGACAACCAGACGGGCTTTATAGGTCTCCACCTTTCCATCTGCACCCCTTTTTCTCTTGAAAATCCACTTGCACCCGATGGGTTTTATCCCTTCAGATGGATCAACCAATGTCCATACATTATTGATCTCTATGGACTCCATCTTGGATTGCATGGCTCCAAGCCATGCCTCAGAGTCAGATCTCAGAATTGCATCCATATAGGTGATCGGATCCTCATCGTTCTCGTCGAGCTTAATAAGATCACCGTCCCGGACCAAGAAACCGTAATATCTATCTGGTTGACATGGTACTCTACTGGATCTCCTATTATGGGTTCCGGGCGTGATCCAATCATAGCCGGTTCTATGATGTCCTTAGAGTGTGCAGGTTCTTCCACTAGTTGAACTTCACCAAGTTCAATCTTAGAGGCTATAGTTCCTTCTCCAAGTAACTCCTTTTCCAAAAAGATAGCCTTAAGAGCAACGAACACTTTCTGTTCATCCTCCAAGTAAAATAAATATCCTTTTGTTTCCTTAGGGTACCCAATAAACAGGCACCGATCAGACCTAGGACCAAATTTATCTGAGTCTAAATGCTTTACATAAGCCGGACAACCCTAGACCCAAAGATGTGAAATTGAGGGCTTACGTCCAGTCCATAACTCATATTGAGTGGAGACAACAGACTTACTTGGAATATCATTCAGCAAGTAATAAGCTATCTCAAGTGCATATCCCCAGAAGGATAGTGGCAGAGTTGCAAAGCCCATCATGGATCGAACCATGTCCAACAGGGTTCGATTCCTCCTTTCGGACATACCATTCAACTAGGGTGTTCCTGGAGGAGTCCACTAAGAGAGAATCCCATTCTCCTCAAGATATGTCATGAACTCACCGGATACATATTCACCGCCTCGATCAGATCTAAGGGTTTTAATACTCTTTTCAGTTTGTTTCTCCACTTCATTATGATATCATTTGAACATTTCAAACGACTCAGATTAATGTCTCATCAAGATGACAACCATACCTAGAAAGGTCGTTTGTAAATGTAATGAAATATCTATATCCACCTCTGGTACAAACTATCATGGGTTCGCATACATTAGTATGTATGAGAGTCAGAAGTTCTGTAGCTTGTTCACCTTTTCCAGTAAAAGGTGACTTGGTCATTTTATCAAGCAAACAGGATTCACAAGTGGGTAGTGAGTCAGAATCACTGACCTCAAGGAGGCCTTCTCCTCGTAACTTGTTTATCCTATTCTAGTTAACATGACCTAGCCTACAGTAACATAGATACAAGTCACTGACGTTTTCTATCCTTGGATGTTTGCTAGACGTGTACATTATATTAACAGGCCGTGACAAAATATAAATTTCATTATTTAACTTAGCTTTCATTATCACAAAGTTATTCATAATAACTTGGAAAAAATCTCCTTTTATTAAAAGTTCATAACCATAATTGGCCAATAGGCCTATAGAGATAATGCTCATAATAAAACTAGGAAAATAATGATAGTCGACTAATTTGATAGTACTAGACTTAAAAACAAGACTCAGAACTCTGACCGCTAACACTGGAACACGATTTCCATTTTTGACGCTCATGAATTGCTCCCCATCCTCGAATCTTTTGCTAACCTGCAGTCCCTGCAATAAATTGCAAACATGAATAGGACTACCAGTATCCAATACCCAGTTAGCAGTGTCACAAATAGAGAAATTATAAGGTTTTGTCATATAAATACCTTGTCCAGCACCCTGCTGCTTTCCCTTCCTTGGCCTATTCGGGTCTAAGGATGCCTGATAAAAAGGACAGTTCCTCTTCCAGTGTCCCTGCTTCTTACAATAGAAGCACTCTACACCAGCTTGATCAGCTTTCACTTTCTTGGCCTGACTTGGGCCAGGAGCACTCTGCACCTTCTTTCCCTTTCTTAAAGGGACGACGACCTCTAAAACCTCCCACTAAATTCACCACCCCCTTATTCAGTTGGTGATCCTTCTCGTAAGTCTGTAGCAACCCCATCAAACCATGGTAATTGACTGCAGGCATATTCATTCTATAATGATCGAGAAAGTCAAGATAGGAGGAGGGTAAAGAATTCAGAATCACATCCTTGCCGAGTTGCTCATGCAAGGGCATCCGAGCTTGCCCAATCGTTCGATCATCTCAATCATGTACAATACATGATCAATGACCGAATTGCCATTCCGTATTTTGGCATTGTAGATGGCACAAGACTCTTTGTATCACTCCATATCGTCTGGCATGCCAAAAGATTCCTTCAACTTTTGAAGAATCTCGTATGGCTGGGCCCCCTCGAATTTGCGACTGAACTTGTCATTCATCACCGCCAACATTATGCATCGGACAGTAGTCTGATCAGAAACCCACTTCAAATAAGTGTCCCTGACCAAACTCCGAGCATTGGCAGGAGAGATTTTGGATGCTGGATCCATTATCACATAAAGAATCCGCTTGTGCTCCAGGACTATCCTCAATTTTCGATACCAGCTATTAAAATTGGGACCATTTAACTTCTCGCTATCGAGAAGTGACCGGAGCGAAAGGTTTGAAGAAATCTAAAAGGAAAATTAAGACCAAATTAGTACATGAATTAATCAATTAAACCAAAAGACTAGGACTTTAGTCTAAAGGTCCCTCCCACTAATTTTTCAGATTGGGAGCCTCTAACTCCAATCCGTGAAATCATCATTTCATAGTGGGTACTGAAATCCAATAGACCACGTATGAGCCCGACTTTGGCCAGCTCACCCATACACGCCTAAAGGTAGGTTCTCTAACCAATTGCTTCCCTAAGCAACTTCCAGTAATAAACTTTGCCCCATAAAACCCCTAATCTGCCTTGGGGCCTTTTATTGTGGGTCTCTGGTTAGGTCCAACCATCAATATGACAAATCTGATGCTTCCAGCTAATGAATGACCAAGCCCGACTTTGGCCGGCCCACCTGATTACCGTTAAGAAGGTTGCACTAAACCATCATCTATGAGAGAGTAATCCCAGTAACTAGATTCACACCTGTTCTTTGGAACTGCCGATGTACACTAAGCTAAAGGACTCATTACTAACCCACTTAATGGGAGGCTAAGATACCATCAACTCATTGACTTAGTCTTTTTTTAGGACCTAATAATTTTAGAGAATTTTAATTAAATTGTGACAGAAGAATAGAGAGAAGAACATGGATCAACCTCCCACTGATCAAATCAATCCTTAGGAGGGTTAAATTAAATTCAACAAGTTGGTCCATGGGCACCTAAAGATCAGACAGGCTTATCAACTTGGGTGACATGGGTTAACTCAAATAATAAGCTCTTCTAATCAGTTCTGGTTGACCGGATTGGCCAGGTAGGTGAGATCATGGGTGAGATCCGCCATTAACCATCTTTGCTAGACACTAACCAAGTTGGCCAGAAAAGAGGTAGCCTCATACAGCCATGATCAAAATTGCTAAACTTGCTTAGACACCACTCGATTTGACCAGCCTAAGAACTCGGGCTTACCACAGAGCCACTAATTAGATCCATTTTAGAAGAATGGACTAACCCATCTAACTATTAGATAGATACTAAAGAGAAAGTCTTTAATCAACATTTGATTAGTTCTCTTAAGTCCAATTCAACTAACCTTAAGTCTAACCCAATTAACCTCGATGGCTTATTCAAATGACATTAGGTTTCATAAACCCTAATCTATCTTGTCATTTAATTAATCTTTCAGTTCATAATTGTTAGATTATAAGCCAACTTTTAATTAAAATATTTTTAATTAAATCCATGTAAAACCCTTTTACATCTTTCATGCATCATATCTAGTCTTATCATATCAATTTATAATATTGCAAGCCTTAAAAAGTTTAGACATGCCAATGTATAATCATGTATCAGGATTAAAACATTTTTAATACCCTAGGTTTCCTTTAAGGATCCTTCTGAAAAGGCCAACACAGACGAACCATCTCATACCATAGAAACTTAGGGATTTTAAATCCTAATTAATCTCTATGGACACATGGCCATGATGAAGGTCTCATCTAGGTTCCTAAAAGTAATGCCTAATCTAGATACAGATCCAAAACCAACAATACATGTAATCATGATATGCTATACAGGAACCTGGCTCTGATACCACTGAAAGAAAAATAGTGCATCGGATGCCTATCCTAGGCATGCTACACTAGGGAGTAGGTGTTGCATAGTTAAAATTTTTTAAGCATGCATACGGAAAAGCCTACTCATGCATAGGATCTAACATAAACATGATGCATGTAACTAATACATAGGCATGTATAGGCAAGTGCAATAATTATAAACAATATGATAAAATTTAGATCTAAACATGCATGATAACAAAAAAAAATTAATATACCTTATAGAGCTTTCTTTTGTTCTAAATTTGGATCGAAGCAGGAAGAAGCCGACTCCCTTCTTGACCAAAATAGATCAGTTGGTTGAACTCCTTCAACAGCAAATCAAGGCAGCAAGTCGAACTCCTTCAACAGTAAAACAGATCTGGAAGAAGACATCAACGTGAACTCCCAGCAGTCTTCAGAACATATCAGCAAACAGGGCTTCCACTTGATTTGTAACACAAAAACAATAGCAAGAACAAGAAAGGGATCGGTCCAATCTCTCAAGGTGTCCAAATATCCACCCTCTAGAGTATCCACGCGTGGGCTCTCGCTAATCCAACTCCCGGATGGATGCTAGTCCTCTGGAAATCAATGAACAGGTCACGGATATGTGGAGCAGGGAAAGCCAAACAGATCTTCATGGACGGTCTTCTCCAAGACCGCCCTTACTCCACCAAGAGCACACAATGGAAAACTTAAAGATCAGGGAAGGATTTCACGGGACGCTCTATGAATTTTTGCACACAGAATTCGTCCTAAAAGCTCTCCACAGATGGCTATTAATCGCTCTCTGCTCCTCTCTTATCACATGCTCTGTTACTTCCCCTCTCTCTTATCTCATGGCCTACAACCAAGTTATATAAGAGGCTGAGAAAACCTGTGAAGGCAGGGAAGTCATCGTGAGAGATGTTCAGATAAAACCCAAACTCCTTTTGAATTGGCTCTTGATTGGATTAAAATGCTGGGAACCATAGGCTGGAAGAGAATAATGTGGGCTATAACACCGTGAAAGCATGGACCGAGAGATAGGAATGATGTGCGGGAGATACCACCGTATGACCCTTTCCAGATCGTTATGCTATTGATTATTATCTGATATCCCAAGCTGCATTCAATCTTCATGCTGTTCTTATTCCATTCAAGCGATAAAATAGGGCAACCGAGAGTTGGGGAAGTTTGGATAAAACAAACTACGTTGAACCATGGGGTTCACCATGAGAAATAGTTTCTGTAATGGGCTGACAATACTATGAGTAGGGAACCCATGCAAGTCTTCAAGCCAGTGTTTATAAATTGCTGGGAGAAAACACCATGTAAACTGGCCATGTTTTAAACCGGTTCATTAAACCCAAAAACCGGTTCATAAAGGCCCCGGTCTGACCAAACCTGATCAGTAAGAAAATCGGGTCCATTCCTTGTCTACTAGGAATAGTTCCTGGTTGACCCAAACCATTCCTGGTCGATCCAAATCAGACCAGGTTGATCAGAATAAATCCAATCTATGCTCAATCAGACTGTTTGACCTAATACCGAAATGATTTCCAATCATTGATCGGCTCCCAGATCAGGAAGAAATCCTTTATGGCATGTGACCTCATAGGTCCGAACCTAAATGGTAGCACTGGAACACTTCCAGTACCAGCACAAGATACCATCTAGCAATGGGTCTCGGCATCCGGATAAGCCGAAGATGCAAGAACAATCTATCGAACCTCTGGCATATGGTTACCGTATAATTTATCCCTTTGACCTTCAATGCTCAAGATGACCTAGGGTTAGATTGCCAAACCTAACTGTGTCAATCCACATCACGTCTCAATCTCGCAAGTCTAGTGACTCCTCACTAGGACTACCCCGGCCGAGGATTTGCTAAATTGAGACACTGCGAGACATTCAATCCAAACAATTTGGACAGATCAATTCCATCTTGGTCCACCACTGCTCCATAAGTACTTTCCTGTATCTAGAAACCTTCCATCATTGAATTAAAAATTCAAGTAGTCCGGCACCAAAGCATAGGGAGTAGCTTGCAAGCTACCATGGTGACCTCAGGTCGGAGGGACACATATATCCATATCCAATCATGAGCAATCCTTTGGCAAAAAGGAGCTCCACGGAGTCACGTTCAATGAGATGTCACACATCCCACTTGCAGATCACATCAGATTCACCACACTCCTTTGGTCAAGAGGACAACCAAACGATGTGAACCACAATAACCTACACTTGATACATTGTCGTCCTGTATAATGTATCCTTTGGTTGTGAACCTTTTTAAAGGACCACTCGATATATCCTCTCTATATCGAAGTTAGTGCAGTCCTAAGGACTTCATCACATAAATAGAGTTCATTACAGGAAAATGAATAATGTGATGAGTTGCCAAAAATAAAGTTTTATTAATTCTTATACAAATTACAATACTGAGCACAACCACCTACAGCCTAGGCGATTGGCTTTGGAACACAATTCCCAATAGTAGAGGTTGTGTGACTCATGTATATATATATGAATTATTAAATTAAATAAGAAGTTTATGCTAGTTGTTCATCACATGACATCTTTCTAATTGAACTCTTGAGTGATGATGTCCTTTGAGCTACCTTGTATGCGATGCAGAGAGGATACATTGCATAGTTCATAAACTAGTTCACGACCAAAGGATACATTGTTTTAGGATGATGGTGTATCGAGAGTAGGTCGTTGATGTCATGTTGTTGGTTGTCCTCTAAACCAAGTAGCATAGAGATGCTGGCATGACATCAGGTATTGTGTTTGACACTTTACTGAGCATGACTTCCATGCGAGATTCCCTTTCTGCCAAAGAAAAGTTTTGTATTAGAATGTGGATATGAATTGTTCCTCTAACTTAAGATCACTATGGTAGCTTGCAAGCAGTTCATTGTGCTTAGATGCCAAACTACCCAAATTTCTAATCTAATGATGGAAGGTTGCTGGGTACAATCAAGTACTTGTATAGCGATAGTAGGATCAAGATAGGATTGATCTCTCCAAATGGTTTGGATTGAATGCTTAATATGCCTCAATTAAGAAAGACCTTGGCCAGGGCATTCCTTGTAAGGAGTTACAGGGATTCTTTGTTTAAGACATATTGAGATGGACTGAATAAGGTTGGGCAGTTTAACCCTAAGCCATCTGGAGCATTAGGAGATCAAAAGAATAAGTTCAGTGATATTTCATATTTGACTGGTTCTTGTTGCTCTGCAACCTTCGACCTATCCGGATGCCGGGTGTCATTGCTAGATGGCAACTTTGGCTGGTACTGAAAATATTCCTATGCTACCGGTTTAGTGTTTGAACCTATGGGGTCACACACCGTGGGGTTTCTTCTCGATTTGTTGGCTTGGAAACGATTGGAAATTGTTCCAGACTCGTTTGACAACAAGTTATCAAACTGCCAATTGAGTCGACTTGAGGCGAGTCGACTCGTCTGACGGACTTTGCTGAAATCCAAAAATACTTCATTGATCCCTATAATGGTTATGGGAATTGATGCTTCACATTATAGAGTTTTAATCAAGCCAGTTGCTAAAGTCCAAAGGGTTTGTAACACCCTTGAATCCCAAGAGACTCCCAACCTCTTATTTAATCTCTTATTGATCTCCCCTTTATGGTTTTAATATAAAGGGCTATTTTGGGTGAGCTAAAATAGGAAGAATTGTTCACCTTTTTCAAGGTCGAGATTCTACCACTTTTGTTGGTTAGAACTCATCCTTAACCTCTGAGAGATTGTGAGATCAGATCTCATTCTTAGGAAGATAGTGTGAGGTTTGGGTTTTGGGATTCCTGTGTGGTTACCTTCCGTTGAAGGTTTGGGACATAGTATTTTGGGAAGGGTTCTTGGGCATTTATCTCATTTCAGTTCAGCAACTGGATTTTCAAGGTGTTAAAGAGGGAGTTTGCTACATCACATCATTTTCGAAGAGGCTAGCACCTCAAAGGAAGGAGGAGAATCTCCTTACCCCAGTGTGAACCACTTGCAGAGGCAGGATGTCTGTGCTGCTCGCAGAGATGGTGTTCCATTTGGAGTGCTTTCCTTGATGGTGATTGTCACCCGTATAAAAGGTTTGTACTCCTGTCCCATGGGCCTGAAGATATATTCTTCGGCACCCTTTTATGTGATTCATAGAATGGTTCCATGAGTCACTTAATTTGCATGCTTGATTTCATACATGTATTACTTAATATGCATAAAGATCTATGTAGGGCCATTGTTAATAAGATTAACATATAGATAAAAGCATTTTATCTTCTTCCGCTGCATCATGCATTTAGAAAAGTTTTAAATTGCATGTGTCAACAGCCCACCCTGGGTTCACCCAACATGGGTGACCTCTCCTCTTGCTTTCCAAACACTCATCCATAAAGAAACAGCCCCATGCTCCCCATTTTCACCAATGCACTTTGTTACGAATCTGTCATACACTCCGACCTTTCCTCCGAGACCGATTTAACCAAACTTGGGACAAAAGATCTACCACCAAAACCTTCCACTCCAAGAAGCTTTCCTTCTCATTAAGCCTCTTAACCTCCACTTTCAACCTGCTACTCCTGGTTGTCTAAACCACAACAAAAAAAGGTAGATCAAAACCATACCATGGAATAGGTGTAGATTTTAGCAAATCTGAATAAAATCACAATAGCCTTTTTCCTTCCTTCTTGGATGCCTCTCTCTACTTCCCACTTTCAAAACTTGACCTCCAGGGGTTCCTATCCTCACCATCTACCTAGGCTATGAGTCTTAATAGGTTCTGGAAAATGGGACCAGCAAAAAGACCCAAGAATGGTCTACAGTCAAATTCTATTTGGAATAGAATATCTGCAGCACCTTGTTCCTCCCTTCCATGCTCACCTGGCTCTGATACTAATTATTGTGACCCCTATGCTCATACATGGACCCGAGTGTTGGGAATTCTTGGTATGGTATGTAATCATGGATTTTAAAACTTTGATCATTTTGAAACCCAAAGACACCAAAAATCCTAATCCAAGATCTCTTTTATGCATTTCAAAAGCAAATCAACCAAATAAATATAAATAAATGATCATGTGACATACCTGGATTGCTGAAATCAAGAAATCCCACTAGGCACACAAATGTATGACCTCCAAAGGTGATCCACATGAGAATCTATCTGAAAAAGTACTCCTTGATTGTTTGATTTTTCCTTGCAACCTTTTCTTCAAGTGCAGTCTTTTCTTCTTTATTTGGACCTTTCCCTCTTCAAGAGCACTCCAAATGCTCTCTAATGATGCCCTCCTTTCTTGTAGAACCATTTCCTACCTCTATTTGTAGCCTTGTATTAAAATAGAGGACTTGTCCTAATGGGTGGACTTTGCCTTGTCAAGGAAATAGAGAGATAGGAAGGCCTCAGCTTTATTTTAGATGCCAGAACCCAAGCAGCCTCCCCCTTTAAATAGAGAAGGCATGAATTTTGGGGCATTAGATGAAGAGGGGAGGCAGGGGCACACATTCCCAAATTCCATCACATTTATTTAATTAATTACTGATTCATGGGGCTTTTAGGAGTTGACAAGTGGTGCCTCCTCATGAGGAGGCGCCTCTTTTTTTTATCCCGTACGTAGAAATAGAAGATTCTGTGCCATTTGCTTCTACCCCATCGAAAAGGTGGCATATGACCTAAAGGTCATGGGTTCAAGTCCTAACAAGTCCATAAATAAATAATTAATTAAATAAATTTAAATGAGAGAAAAATCAATCAAACTCATTTAAATTCAAAATAAAATGGTATAATAGAGACTGCAAGCCCGGGTCAACCCGAACTTCCCAAATCAGGCTGAATTCGAATCCAATTCAAATTAAAACACTTAGAAAAATTTGAAGAATTCTGTAAAATCAAAATAAATTCTAGATAAGCTACCTAATATGTGGCTAATCTTAATTTAAGTCCATCTTAAATTAATTATCCTCATCAGCAAGCAATCGGACCTAAACCGATTAGGTTAGGAGCTTCGGTTAGCCCATATATGCTAGTATGTGAACCTGGCTAACTTATTTAGGATCTAAAAATCCTAATAAGTTAAAATTAACTTCTTCGGTGAGTTCTCTAATGTGTGTGACCCTCTGGATTCCTCTCTAGCCAATAGTAGGTTTATGTTTAGCTCGAATTGATTTAATTAGGCAACCGACTAGCCAAATTGAGTCAAATTGAGCTAACCCAAACTATTAATTTGAACCAACTTTTAAATTAACTCATGAAATCAATCCAATTTGATTCATGAAGACCTACAAGACATGATTGATGTCTAGCAATGTATCATGCTTACCTGGAAGATGAGAAATTTAGTAGAAATTGCCAAAATATCCTTTAGTAACAAGTTATCATGCAATTCAATCCCTTGATCTTCCTTTATCCTGATTAAGTGATGGGCATAGATAAATGTCAAATCTTTACGCTTAATCTATTCGAATCTCTAGTCACTAATAAAGATTCAACCAATTAGAAAACCATTTCTAATTTTATCATGCTTTGATCAAAGACTTCTTGTGTCATCATTCGATGAGATCACATGGGATAACTTTTTCCCTTACTAGGAGTGATCAATTTTTGCTGACCTACTCATTGCCTTCATACACAATCCACCATATCCAAAAGTACCCCGTACATGACTTAATTACCATGAATGAGTATGCACCAAAATATAGATTCATGTGCAAAAGATACTATAGTAATCTTAGATCTAAGGATCACATACACAACTCCCACTAGGAGAACATTCTTTTTGACAAGTAAGACTTCCATTAGATATTCTCTTATCGGATCAATTCAGTGAACTCATAACCTAATGAGCACCTACATCTTTGTATTAGTGTCACTACTCAAGTAGTCGTGAGACCAACCACCCTCTCTATCAAGCATACATAGGATGTGTTAGCCTGTCCATATTCATCGACCCCCGAATCGATGATCCTATGACTAGGAATATTCTAGATTAAGATTTATAAGTTTTAGGTCTCGCTATTTTTTCCTGTAACCCTAAAACCATTGCCCTAATCTATGGGATTCATCATAATCTTATAATTAAAACACAAGACACATCATATGATGAATCAAAAATTACCTTTTATTTTCATTCATGAGTTGGAAGAAATTACAAATTTGCCACTAAAACTTTAAATGTGATTGGCTTTTAGGGCATAATTTTTTCAATCTTCCACTTGCACTAAAGCCAATCACCCTTGTTCTTTGTATCAACTCGTTCTACCAACACATCATTTCTTTTGATGATTTCTTGAATTAGGTGGAAGCATCTCAGGATGTGCTTGGACTTATGGTGAGACCTTGGTTCCTTCACTTATAAAACAGCTTTAGTGTTATCACGATATAATGGCACTAGTTATTGTATTGCAGGAACTATGCCCAATTTGGTGATGAATTTCTTCATCTAGACTGCTTTCTTAGTGCTTCACTAGTAGCTATGTACTCTACCTCAGTGATTGAGTCAGCTATAGTTAGCTTCTTGGTACTCTTCCAACTCACTACTTTTCCATTTAGAGTAAAGACATACCCTTATATGGATTTATTGTCATTTGGATCAGATTGGAAACTAGAATTTGTATAGCCTTCTAGTTTTAGATCCGATCCTACATATATTAGAAAAACATCCTTAATCCTTCTTAGGTACTTAAGAATATTTTTGACAGCTTTCCAATGATACTCCCTTGGATCAGCCTAGAACTTGCTTACCATGCTTAAAGCATAAGCAACATCGGTCTAGTACATAGCATTGCATACATTATTGATTCTACTACTAAAGCATAAGGGATCTTATTCATTCTATCTCTTTCTTCTGGAGTCTTAGGTGACATCCTTTTAGATAGGTGTATGCCTTGACTTATGGGCAAGTAACCCTTCTTACTTCCCTCCATATTGAATCTCTTCAATATTAAGTCTATGTACCTAGATTGGGATAAACTTAGCATCCCTTTGGATCTATCTCTATAGATCTTTATTCCTAGAATATAGAATACTTCTTCCAAATCCTTCATGGAAAACCGTTTTGATAGCCATGTTTTAACTATCTGCATCATTGGAATATCATTTCCAATTATGAGTATGTCATCGATATACAAGACTAAGAAGACAATGGCACTCCCACTTGTCTTCTTATATACACATGGCTTATCCATATTCTTGATGAAACTAAATTCTTTAATATTTTCATCGAAATGAATGTTCCAACTCCTTGATGCTTATTTCAATTCATAAATGGATCTCCTAAGCTTGCATACTTGGTTTGGTCTCCCACTTGAGACAAAACCCTTTGGCTGTGACATATAGTCTTCTTCCTTAAGATTTCTATTAAGGATTGTAGTCTTAACATCCATCTACTCTCATAATCATAGTATGCAGTAATGGCAAGCATACTCTTAATGGACTTAAGCATGGCAACTAGCAAAAAGGTTTCATCATAGTAAATACCATGCTTTTGCTTGAAATCTTTAGACACCAACCTAGCCTTGTAGGTTGCTATTTGCCCATCTGCTCCAAGCTTCCTCTTGAAGATCCATTTGCACCCTATTGGGATAATTCCCTCAGGTGGGTCAACCAAGGTCCAAACCTGGTTATCATACATGGAGTCCATTCCGAATTTCATGGCACTAAGCCATTTGTTAGAGTCCTTACTCATGACTGCTTCCATATAGGTCAGTGGGTCATCATCTTTAATGATGCTAGTTTCATTATTATTTCCTATTATAAAACCATATCTAGGAGGTACTTCCTGCGCTCTTTCTAACCTATGGAGAAGAGGTGTGTGTTATGGTTGTACCTAATCAATTGGTACTTCTGGTTGAGAAACTTGAGTTTGTTCATTTTGAACTTCACTCAATTCAATTATTCTTCCATTACCTTCTTCTTGGATAAATTCTTTTTCCAGGAAAATGACATGTTTACTAACAAAGACCTTTTGTTTAGTAGGATGATAAAAGAGATATCCAATACCCTCTTGAGAATAACCAATAAACCTATATTTCTCAGCCCTAGCACTTAGCTTATGTCTAAATTCTTTTTTAACATAAGCAAGACAACCCCAAATCTTAAGATGTTTAAGACTTGGTTTCTTGCCATTCCATAATTCATATGGAGTGCTAGGTACTGATTTTGATGCCCTGTTTAATACATATGCAGCAATTTTTAGGGCATATCTCCGGAAAGATATTGGAATATCTGTAAAGCACATCATGGACCTTACCATATCAAACAAGATTTGATTCCTCCTTTTTGCTACACCATTTAATTATGGTATATATGGAGGGGTCTATTCAGAGAGAATACCACTTTTCTTAAGATGATTAAAAAAATTAGTAGATAAGTATTCTCCTCCTCAATCAGATCGAAGGATTTAATACTTTTTGTAGTTTTTTACTCAACCATATTTTGATACTCTTTAAATTTTTCAAAGGCTTCAGATTTATGTTTCCTAAGATATACATATCTGAACCTAGATAAATCATCAATAAATATGATGAAATAAGAGTATCCTCCTTTAGCTTGAGTTGACATAGGTCCACATACATCTGAATGTAATAACCCTAACAACTCAGTTGCCTTTTCTCCATGTCCAGTGAATGGAGACTTGGTCATTTTATCCATGAGACAAGATTCATAAGTCCCTAATGATTTATAATCATAAGGGCCAAAGAATTATCTTTGTATAACTTGTTAATCCTTGACTCACTTATATGACCTAATCAGCAATGCCAAAGGAATGTTTCATTGGTATCATCTCTTCTTCTCTTTTTGTTTTCTACAAACAATACTTCATCATTAAGAGATAGAATTAAAAGACCATTCATAAATTTACCCATTTCATAAAAGTCATTAGAATGAAAGATGGAGCAACCATCGCTCTCAACTTTTATTTCAAAACTATGTCTTAATAACAAAGGTACAGAAATAATATTTCTAACAATATTTGGAATGTAATAACAATCTTTTAATTCTAATATCTTGCCCGAAGGCAACAATAACATGTAAGTTCCAACAACTTCAGTATGAATGGCCTCTCCACTCGCCAAAATGCTTAAAGTCACATTTCTTCAATCTTCTAATCTTATGGAGTCCTTACAAAGATTTGCATATGTGAGACCCACATGCGGTATCCAATACTCATGAATCAGAAGTTAAAGAACTCAATTATAAGTTTGTTTGTATCATAAACAAACCTCCTAATGCTCCACAGGCATCTTTCTTCAAACTTGTAAGGTATGTCTTGCAGTTCTTCTTCTAATGTCTCTTCTTGTCATAGAAGAAATAGGATCCATCATTTGAAGGCCTCTTTGTCTTCTTCCTCTTTTTGATGCTCTTCTTTAGGTTCAGCTTTCTCTTTGTACCCATCTTCACTATCCCTTTCATCTTTCCATTAACTAGAAGAAGATGATAAGCCTTATCTCCTTTGAAGTGGCTTTCAGCTATCTTATGCATTTTAAGCAGCTCTGGTAATGAAAGGTTCAATTTGTTCATGTGGTAGTTCATGATAAACTGAGAGAAGGAATCTGGAGTGATTACAGGATCAAATCCTGGTTAAACTCTCCATACATGACAAAGCCTAATTGACCAATCAGGTGATTAAGTCAATCATCTTGAGAGCATGGACCTGTACGAGTGAGCCCTTACTCATATGTGCTCGGAATAACTACTTCGAAATCTCATATCTTGCAATCCTACTATGCTCTCCATATAGCTCTTTGAGATTAAGCAATATGGATTGAGGTTCCATATCTTCATGTTGCCTTTGTAGCTCATTGCTTATCGAGGCTAACATGATGCACTTGACAGTCGGGCTATGATTCTACCACATTCTATAAGTGGCCTTTTTCTCCTCTATCCCATCATCTTCGATCATATCTGGTTTCGAAGAATCAAGGATGTAGGATACTTTTTTCTAAGTAAGTAATATTCTTAGGTTCCTCAACCAGTCCACATAGTTTGGTTTGGTCAGTTTATTGGCATTTAGTATGCCTCATAGTGATAATGATGAAGCCATTAATTTAAGTCTACAATAAAAGAAGAACAATACATAAGTGACCACTCCAGATGATAATCATAATTAGATAAGGACTTTAAATCTAATTATGTCTCATACTATTTTCTTTGAATACCATAACCCTCAACTATGATAAACAAGAAACCAATATCCAATTTCTTTAGTGGGGTTGAGATCCTAATATCTTATGAATGCCTTGTGTTTGCACAAGAAACATTTATAAGTTCAAGGGTAGGAAAATTTTCTTCCAATTGCATCCATGGCAATTCTCAACATTGAAAGTAAAAATGTGGTGCAGGTGCCTACGCTAAGCATGCAACAGCACAGGGAGCAGGTAAATATTTTAAAATATTTTTAAAATAAATGCGAAAAATACCTACTCCGTACAGGATCTAGCATATGCAAGATGCATGTATTGGCATGATACAGGACATATAATATTTATAAACATTTTAATAAATCTAGATCTACACATGCACCGAAATTAAAACCCAAAAAACATACCTTATTCCCAGCTGGAATAAGTCTGGGATAAACCTGGAATAGACTGGAATAACTGGAATAAAGTTATTCCAGTCATCTTCCACCTTGGGCTGAAAATAGGGCTTCCGAAAAGTCCCCGGAACGTCGCCTTCCGGACCTCCGATCGCTCCCAAATTTGAGCTGTAGATTCTTAAGGAAGTCCTCTTCGATTTGGAAATAGTTTCTGCAAGAAAAACTAAGCCAATAAATCATCAAAATTCGCCGAAGTCTGCTGCACAAAAATGGCAGTAGAATGGAGTAGCTGTCTTCGTCGTTGGATTTCGGGCAACTGGAGCGATCTCGGCTCGCGTGGTTTGCACCAAGGAGTAGAGTGGTACTCCCTCTAGAGGGGAGACATGCTCGGGACTCTCGGATCTGCCTCCATGCACGGTGCTAGCCGCCGGAAGAGGGCTTCACGGTCACAGAATTCTGCAGCAGAACTGGGCAGAATATGAGCTTGAAACAATGGGATTTTCTTTCCCTCTAAGGCTTCTAAACCCAGCTCCAAAGCTCTCTCCTTAAGCCTCTCAAAGAAGAAGAATGGGACAAGCCACAAACACTCTAGTTCTTCTCTCTCAAGCGTTCTCACGGTGAAAAAAAAAAACTTCTTTTTCAACAGGGATGCTGCAGGAGTTTAAATGGGCTGATGGGAGAAGTGGAAAACGGAGAGGGGGGAGGCCATGAGGCAGGGGCTGCAATAAATCCCAATTAACAGCCATTAACATAGGTTTAAAGCCATTAACCCATGTTAAAAACTATTAAACCAGCCTTTGGGAGGAAGGGAAGAAACGCCAGGGAGAAGATAAGACGTTCGTTTGGGCGTTTTGGCCTCTTCCAGCGGACGCATGGGATTCTCAGCAAAAGACCGTGTAAAACGGTCACGGTGAGAGGAACACACCGGTCCAACCGGTCCAACCCCATTTATTAAACCTTTTGGTTCAAACCCAACGGTGGTTCAATCCAATTGAACCGGTCCGAGCCCAATAAAAATTGTTCAATTGGTTCACAACCAATTGGAGGCCAAAACGAACTCCGAATCAGTTCAAAACTAATTCAAAAAAAAATCCTGGCACAGAGCTGGTCAACCCGGAACAATTTCCGGTGGACACAGACAAGGGCAAGATGGGAAAAAAAAAGTGCTCAAGAAATACTGTGACCATAAAATCGAGACGATTCCCAATCATAATCGGTATCCAGATCAGAGAGTTTATCCTCTGTGGCGTGTGACCTCATAGGTTCGAACCTAAATGGTAGCACTAGAACAATTTCTAGTACTAGCACAGGAAACCATCTAGCAATGGGTCCCAGCATCCGGATAGGTCGAAGATGCAGGAGCAAACTATCGAACCTCTGGCATATGGTTACCGTATAATTCATCCCTTTGACCTCAAATGCTCAGGACGACTGAGATTGGGCTGCCAACCCAGACTGAGTCAGTCGACTACGTGTCTCAACCTCGCAAGCCCAGTGACTCTTCACTAGGGCTACCCCGACCGAGGATTTGCTAAATTGAGATACTGCGAGACATTCAATCCAAACTGTTTGGACAGGTCAATTCCATCTTGGTCCATCACTGCTCCACAAGTACTTGCCTGCACCCAGAAACCTTCCGTCACCGGATTAAAAATCCAGGTAGTCCGGCACCAAAGCACAGGGAGTTGCTTGCAAGCTACCGTGATGACCTCAGGTCATAGGGACACTTATGCCCATATCCAATCGTGAGTATCCTTTTGGCAAAAAGGGACTGCACGGAGTCACGTTCAATGAGATATCACATATATCCCACTTGCAGATCACATTAGTGTCACCACACTCATTTGGTCAAGAGGACAACCAAATGATGTGAACTACAACAACCTATACTTGATATATTGCCGTCCAGTACAATATATCCTTTGGTTGTGAACCGGGTTTAAGGACCACTCGATACATCCTCTCTTTATCGAAGTTAGTGTAGTCCTAAGGACTTCATCACATAGGAAAGAGTTCATTTCCGGAAAATTCAATATGTGATGAGCTGCCAAAAATAATTTTTTATTAATTCATTGAAAAAATACAATACTTAGCTCAACCGCCTACAACCCAGGCGATTGGCTTTGGGACACAATTCCCAACAACTCCCACTTGTACTAAAGCCAATCAGAAGAGTATCTAATACCCATTTCCCATTTAAAATAGTCGAACTCTTTTATTCCGAGGGCTTTAGTGAAGGGGTCGGCCAGATTTTCTTTTCCATCGATCTTCAGAAGATTGATGTCGCCTCGTTCCACGATCTCTCGTACGAGGTGGTAGCGCCGCAGGATGTGCTTGGTGCGGTGATGAGCTTTAGGCTCCTTAGCTTGAGCAATGGCTCCAGTGCTGTCACAGTACACTGGAACAGGACCATCTAGGGAAGGTGCCACCCCTAGCTCTCCAAGGAACTTCCGCAACTACACAGCTTCCTTTGCTGTATTTGATGCTGCAATATATTCTGCTTCGCATACCGAGTCTGCAACAGTTGCCTGCTTGGAACTTTTCCAGCAGATCGCTCCTCCGTTCAGGGTAAATACAAACCCTGACACACTCTTGCTATCATCTCTATCCGACTAAAAACTGGAGTCAGAGTACCCCACAAGTTTCAAGTCAGGTTCTCCATAAATCAGCCATTGATCTTTAGTATTTCTCAAATACTTGAGGATGGACTTAACCACCTTCCAATGCGCCTCACCTGGGTCAGACTGGTATCTACTCACTACTCCTTGTGAGTATGCCACGTCTGGTCTAGTACAAGTCATAGCATACATGATAGAGCCTACTGCAGAAGCATAAGGTACTCTACTCATGCGTTCTCTTTCCTCAGGAGTTGTCGCACAATCCCTTTTGGAAAGAGTAATTCCAGAACCTATCGGAAGATAGCCTTTCTTGGAATTTTCCATGTTGAACCGTTTCAGCACGGTATCTATGTACATAGACTGGGACAGTCCCAAAAGCTTCTTGGATCTATCTCTATAGATCTTCATACCTAGTATGTAAGAAGCTTCACCCAAGTCCTTCATGGAGAACTGAGATGATAACCAGACCTTTATTCCTTGTAATGCTGCGACGTCATTCCCGATTAAGAGAATGCCGTCAACATACAGTACTAGGAATACAATCACAGAACCATTGACCCATTTATAGATGCACGGTTCTTCTCCATTCTTAACGAAGCCGTACGATTTGATACACCTATCAAACCGTAAGTTCCAACTTCGAGATGCTTGCTTGAGTCCATAGATGGACTTCTGCAATTTGCATACTTTTGATTCATCTGTGGATGTGAACCCTTCAGGCTATATCATATACACCTCTTCTTCCAGCTCCCCATTTAGGAAAGCAGTTCGGACATCCATCTGCCAGATCTCGTAATCAAAATATGTTGCCAAAGCAAGCATGATCCGAATAGACTTGAGCATTGCCACAGGGAAAAATGTCTCGTCATAATCGATACCATATCACTGACGATACCCCTTGGCAACCAGACGGGCTTTATAGGTCTCTACCTTCCCATCTGCGCCCCTTTTCCTCTTGAAGATCCATTTACACCCGATGGATTTTATTCCTTCAGGCGGATCAACCAATGTCCAAACATTGTTGATTTCCATGGACTCCATTTTGGATCGCATGGCTCTAAGCCATGCCTCAGAGTCAGATCTCTGAAGTGCATCCATATAGGTGATCGGATCCTCATTGTTCTCATCGAGCTCAATGGGATCGCCGTCCCGGACTAAGAAACCATAGTATCTGTCCGGCTGACGCGGTATTCTACTGGATCTCCTAATGGGTTCTGGGTGTGATTCAATCACAGCCGGTTCAACGATGTCCTTAGAGTGTGTAGGTTCTTCTATTGGCTGAACTTCATCAAGTTCAATCTTAGAGGCTATAGTTCCTTCTCCAAGGAACTCCTTTTCCAAAAAGATAGCTCTAAGAGCAACGAACACCTTTTGTTCATTCTCCAAATAGAAGAAATACCCTTTGGTTTCCTTAGGATAACCAACAAATAAACACCAATCAGACCTAGGACCAAGTTTGTCTGAGTCTAAACGCTTTATGTAAGCCGGACAACCCCAGACCCGAAGGTGTGAGATTGATGGTTTACGTCCATTCCACATCTCATACGGAGTGGAGACAACAGATTTACTTGGAACATTATTTAATAAGTAACAGGCTGTCTGAAGCGCATATCCCCAAAAGGATAGTGGCAGAGTTGCAAAGCCCATCATGGATCGAACCATGTCCAACAAGGTTCGATTCCTCCTTTCGGACACACCATTCAACTATGGTGTTCCTGGAGGAGTCCACTGAGAGAGAATTCCATTCTCCTCAAGATATGTCAAAAAAGCACCAGATAAATATTCGCCACCTCGATCAGATCGAAGGGTTTTAATACTTTTTCCAGTTTGCTTTTCTACTTCATTACGATATCGTTTGAACATTTCAAACGACTCAGACTTATGTCTGATTAAAAAGACATAACCGAACCTTGAAAAGTCATCTGTAAAAGTAATGAAATATTTGTATCCTCCTCTAGCACTAACTATCATCGGTCCACATACATCAGTATGTATTAGACTTAGAAGTTCTGTAGCTCGTTCACCTTTTCCAGTAAAAGGTGACTTGGTCATTTTACCAAGTAAACATGATTTACAAGTGGGCAGTGATTCAGAATCACTGACCTCGAGGAGTCCATCTCCTCGCATCTTGTTTATTCTATTTTGGTTAATATGACCTAGCCTACAGTGCCAAAGATACAAATCGTTGACATTATCTAACCTTGGGCGTTTGCTAGAAGTGTACATTACACTAACAGGCCTTGATAGTACGTATATGCCATTATTTAATCTAGCTTTCATTATAACAGAGTTATTCAAAATAACATTGTAAAAATCTCCTTTTATTGATAGTTCAAAACCACAACTGGCCAAAAGGCCTACAGAGATTATGCTCATAATGAAACTAGGACAATAGTGACAGTCGACTAGTTCGACATACAAGACTCAAAGACAAGACGCAGGACTCCGACCGCCAGTACTGGAACATGATTTCCATTCCCGACACTCAGAAACTGTTCTTCATCTTCAAATCTTCTGCTAACTTGAAGTCCCTGTAACGAATTACAAACATGAATTGGACTACCAGAATCCAATACCCAGTTAGTAGTATCAATAATTGAGTAATTACAAGGTCTTATCATATAAATACCTTGTCCAGCAGACTTCTGCTGTCTCGGCCTGTTCGGATCAAGGGACGCAATATAAAGAGGACAGTTCCTCTTCTAGTGTCCCTTCTTCTTCCAATGGATGCACTCTACAGAAGACTGATCAGCCTTAAACTTCCTGGTCTGACTCGGGCCAGGAGCATTCTGCACATTCTTTCCCTTTTTATTTTCTTCTTCCCTTTCTTAAAGGGACGACGACCTCTACCTCCTCCCACTAAATTCACCACCCCCTTATTAAGTTGGTGGTCTTTCTCGAAAGTCTGTAGTAATCCCAAAAGACCATGGTAGTTTACTGTAGGCTTGTTCATTCTGTAATGATCAAGAAAATCAAGATAGGAGGAGGGAAGAGAATTCAGGATCGCATCCTTGCCGAACTGCTCGTGCAAGGGGCATCCGAGTTTGCCCAGTTTTTCAATCAGCTCGATCATGTACAATACATGATCAGTGACTGAACCGCCATTCAGCATCTTGGAGTTGTAGATGGCACAAGACACTTTGTACCTTCTACATCATCCGGGGTGCCGAAGGATTCCTTCAACTTTTGAAGGATTTCATCAGGTTGGGCCTCCTCGAATTTGCGAGTGAACTCGTCGTTCATCGCTGCTAGCATAATGCAACGGACAGTAGTCCGATCAGAGACCCACTTCAGATAAGCATCTCTGACCGCACTCCGTGCATTAGCAGGAGGGATTTCAGGTGCCTGATCCGTTATCACATACAGGATCCGTTCGTGCTCCAGAACTATTCTCAACTTTCGATACCAACTATCGAAGTTGTGACCCTTTAACTTCTCGTTATCGAGAAGTGACCGGAGAGATAAATTGGAAGACATCTGAAAAGAAAATAAGACCTATTAGTATATGAATTAATAAATTAACCAAAAGACTTGGACTTTAGTCTAAAGGTTTCTCCCACTAATTTTTCAGATTGGTAGCCTCTAACTTCAATTCGTGAAAACACTTTTTCAAGAGGGTACTGAAATCCAATAGGCCACGCATGAGCCCGACTATGGCCGGCTCACCCATACGAGCCTAAAGGTAGGTTCGTAAACCAATTGTTTTCCTAAACAATTTTCAGTATTTTATTTTGCCCTAGAGAGCACCCCAATCGGCCTAGGGGCCTCCTATTGCGGGTCTCTGGTTAGGTCCAACTATTAAAATGACTAATCCAATGCTTCCAGCTAACTAAAGACCAAGCCCGACTATGGCCGGCCCACCTGGTCCCGTTAAGGAGGTTGCACTGAACCATCATCGATCAGATAGAAATTCCAGTCACCGGATGTTCACCCGTTCTATGGAACTACCGATGCATACCAAGCTAGTGGACACATTTCTATCCAACTTAATGGGAGGCTAAGATACTGTCAACTCCTTGACTTAGTCTTATTAAGGACCTAATAATTTTAGAGGATTTTTTTTTTTTTTTGTGACAGAAGAAAAAGGTAAGGACATGGATCATCCTCCCACTGAATCAATCAGATTCCAGGAGGGTTGAATTAAATCAACAATTGATCCATGGGAACCTATTGATCAGTCAGACCGATCAACCTGGGTGACATGTGTTAACTCGAGTCATTGAGCTTTTCCAATCAGTTCTGGTCGACTCGACTAGCCAGGTAGGTGAGATCATGGGTGAGTATCTGCCATTAACTATCTTTCCTAGACACCAACTAAGTTGGCCAGGAAAGAGGTAGCCTCATACAACCATGATCACAATTGCCAAACCTACCTCGACACCAGTCGGTTTACCAGACTCGATCAGACTAGCCTAAAGACTCGGGCATCCACTGAGCCACTAATTGGATCCATTTTAGATGAACGGATCAACTAATCTAACTATTAGATAGTTCTAAAAAAAGACCTTAAACAACTTTTGTTTAATCTTCTTTTAATCCGGTTCAACTAAACTTAGGTCTAACCTAGTGATGGACCCAATAAATCAGCTAACCCAATTAACCCAATTTGGTTTATGCAAATTTTATTAGATTTCATAAACCTAAAAATTTTTATTAAGCCAAATACTTAATTAAAATATTTTTTAATTAAGTCTCTATGTAAAACAATTTTACATCTAAAATTATGCATCATATCTAGATTTATACTTTTATAAATATTATATGACCCAAATAACAAAATTATAAATCATGCCAAATTTATAAAATAATTTTAATTTCTTTTTGATTTCCTTAAAGGATCCTTCTGAAGAGGCCAACACAAACGAACCGCATCGTGTCAAAGACACACGGCCATGGTGAAGGTCTCAACTAGGTTCCTAAAAGTACTCTCTAATCCCAAGATTAAACAATTTAATCTACAATACATGCATCAAGATATGTTACACTAGAACCTGGCTCTGATACCACTGAAAGTAAAAATGTGGTGCAGGTGCCTACGCTAAGCATGCAATAGCACAGGGAGCAGGTAAATATTTTAAAATATTTTTAAAATAAATGCGAAAAACACCTACTCCGCACAGGATCTAGCATATGCAAGATGCATGTATTGGCATGATACAAGACATATAATATTTATAAACATTTTAATAAATCTAGATCTACACATGCACCGAAATTAAAACCCAAAAAACATACCTTATTCCCAGCTGGAATAAGTCTGGGATAAACCTGGAATAGACTGGAATAACTGGAATAAAGTTATTCCAGTCGTCTTCCACCTTGGGCTGAAAATAGGGCTTCCGAAAAGTCCCCAGAACGCCGCCTTCCGGACCTCCGATCGCTCCCAAATTTGAGCTGTAGATTCTTAAGGAAGTCCTCTTCGATTTGGCACTAGTTTCTGCAAGAAAAACTAAGCTAATAAATCATCAAAATTTGCCGAAGTCTGCTGCACGAAAATGGCAGCAGAACGGAGTAGCTGTCTTCGTCGTTGGATTTCGGGCAACTGGAGCGATCCCGGCTCGCGTGGTTTGCTCCGAGGAGTAGAGTGGTACTCCCTCTAGAGGAGAGACACACCCGGGACTCTCGGATCCGCCTCCACGCACGGTGCTAGCCGCCGGAAGAGGGCTTCACGGTCACAGAATTCTGCAGCAGAACTGGGCAGAATATGAGCTTGAAACAATGGGATTTTCTCTCCCTCTAAGGCTTCTAAACCCAGCCCCAAAGCTCTCTCCTTAAGCCTCTCAAAGAAGAAGAATGGGACAAGCCACAAACACTCTAATTCTTCTCTCTCAAGCGTTCTCACGGTGAAAAAACAAAACTTCTTTTTCAACAGGGATGCTGCAGGAGTTTAAATGGGCTGATGGGAGAAGTGGAAAATGGAGAGGGGGGAGGCCATGAGGCAGGGGCTGCAATAAATCACAATTAACAGCCATTAACATAGGTTTAAAGCCATTAACCCATGTTAAAAACTATTAAACCAGCCTTTGGGAGGAAGGGAAGAAACGCCAGGGAGAAGATAAGACATTCGTTTGGGCGTTTTGGCCTCTTCCAGCGGACGCATGGGATTCTTAGCAAAAGACCGTGTAAAACGGTCACGGTGAGAGGAACACACCGGTCCAACCGGTCCAACCCCATTTATTAAACCTTTTGGTTCAAACCCAATGGTGGTTCAATCCAATTGAACCGGTCCGAGCCCAATAAAAATTGTTCAATTGGTTCACAACCAATTGGAGGCCGAAACGAACTCCGAATCAGTTCAAAACTGATTCAAAAAAAATCCTGGCACAGAGCTGGTCAACCCGAAACAATTTCCGGTTGACACAGACAAGGGCAAGACGGGAAAAAAAAAGTGCTCAAGAAATACTGTGACCATAAAACCGAGACGATTCCCAATCATAATCGGTATCCGGATCAGAGAGTTTATCCTTTGTGGCGTGTGACCTCATAGGTTCGAGCCTAAATGGTAGCACTAGAACAATTTCTTGTACCAGTACAGGAAACCATCTAGCAATGGGTCCCAGCATCCGGATAGGTCGAAGATGCGGGAGCAAACTATCGAACCTCTGGCATATGGTTACCGTATAATTCATCCCTTTGACTTCAAATGCTCAGGATGACTGAGATTGGGCTGCCAACCCAGACTGAGTCAGTCAACTACGTGTCTCAACCTCGCAAGCCCAGTGACTCTTCACTAGGGCTACCCCGGTCGAGGATTTGCTAAATTGAGATACTGCGAGACATTCAATCCAAACTGTTTGGACAGGTCAATTCCATCTTGGTCCATCACTGCTCCACAAGTACTTGCCTGTACCGAGAAACCTTCCATCACCGGATTAAAAATCCGGGTAGTCCGGCACCAAAGCACAGGGAGTTGCTTGCAAGCTACCGCGATGACCTCAGGTCAGAGGGACACTTATACCCATATCCAATCGTGAGTATCCCTTTGGCAGAAAGGGACTGCACGGAGTCACGTTCAATGAGATATCACATATATCCCACTTGCAGATCACATCAGTGTCACCACACTCATTTGGTCAAGAGGACAACCAAATGATGTGAACTACAACAACCTATACTTGATATATTGCCATCCAGTACAATATATCCTTTGGTTGTGAACTGGGTTTAATGACCACTCGATACATCCTCTCTGTATCGAAGTCAGTGTAGTCCTAAGGACTTCATCACATAGGAAAGAGTTCATTTCAGGGAAATTCAATATGTGATGAGCTGCCAAAAATAATTTTTTATTAATTCATTGAAAAAATATATTACTTAGCTCAACCGCCTACAACCCAGGCGATTGGCTTTGGGACACAATTCTCAACAAACATAACACTTGTCTCTAAGACACTTACAGCCTTGTATTTGCACAACAAACCATAATGTCTTAGTTTAGTCGAACCCTTCATTTATATAGTCATGATTGAATAATGTAACCCCTGAGTTTGCTCAATAAAATAATATTATCAAGCATACTATAAATCATAAAATGTGCCATGTCAAATTTTACATCAAACCCTAATAGTAAGCCTTGAGTTTGCTCAACAAACCTACTATAGTTTTGATACAAATTTGGCTTAGCATGAAGGAAGGCATATTGTAGTGTTTTGAAATCAATTTGCATTTCCAATTGTAAGGTTTAAATTATTCGAATTGGCCAGGTAAGTGGAAGAGGTGTGGGAGTCCCCCCGTTCTTGCCGTAGACACCAAATAATTTTGGCCAGGTAAGAAATGGAACCAAATGAAAAATCACATTTTCTTTACCTTCCCAGAACCACTTTCCTTAGACACCAATTGATCAATCAAATCCTAAAAATAATTTGCATCAAGATTTTATATAATACTATGACTAAATATAATTTTTAGGAGGGCTTTTACCATCTTGAGCACATCCTAATGTTTCAATCTATCATTACTTAGGCATATTTCTATCTATATGCCAAGTGTGTCATCATTCTAGGATAACCTTACAACAAAATAATGACTAACATCATCTAAACATATCTTTATATCGATTAGCGCTTTAGTGAAAACCCTAATCAGTGGCATACAATAATTAACATATTCCAGCAAATCAGCATATTAACCTTAATATACATAACCATAGCATGATTAAAATAACAACCCGTTCACCTTACTTGTTCATGGGATAAGGCCATAATGGCATCCCAACATGTTATAGGAGATCCCATTGAATTGAAAGAGAGGGCCTTTAAACCCTACATAGCTCCTATGACCATACGGCCATGGTGACTAACCCAATCCGAAGCAACTACTAGGATCATAATATATGACATATGTAATATGAACTAATCATGCAAGAGACATAGCAAAGCAAGCAATGACTACTAATTTGATCATTTATAATCATTTTGATTACTAATTGAATGCATGAAGGTGGATCTGATACCACTGTTGAGAATTCTTGGTGTGGTATGTAATCATGGATTTCAAAACTTTGATCATTTTGAAATCCAAAGACACCAAAAATCTTCATTCAGGATCTCCTTTATGCATTTCAGAAGTAAATTAACCAAATAAATATAAATAAATGATCATGTGACATACCTGGATTGCTAAAATCAAGAAATCCCACTAGGCACACAAATGTATGCCCTCCAAAGGTAATCCACACAAGAATCTATCCGAAGAAGTACTCCTTCTTGATTGCTTGATTATTCCTTGCAGCCTTTTCTTCATTATTTGGACCTTTCCCTCTTCAAGAGCACACCAAATGCTCTCTAATGATGCCCTCCTTACTTGTATAACCTTTTCCTACCTCTATTTGTAGCCTTGTCTCATACCTGGATTACTGAAATCAAGAAATTCCACTCGGCACACAAATGTATGCCCTCCAAAGGTAATCCTCATGAGAATCTATCCAAAGAAGTACTCCTTGATTGCTTGATTCTTCCTTGTAGCCTTTTCTTCATTATTTGGACCTTTCCCTCTTCAAGAGCACTCCAAATGCTCTCTAATGATGCCCTCCTTTCTTGTATAACCTTTTCCTACTTCTATTTGTAGCGTTGTCTTAAAGTAGAGGACTTGTCCTAATGGGTGGACTTTGTCTCAATAAGGAAACAGAGAGTAGGAAGGCCTTGACTTTTTTTAGATGCCAGAACTCATGCCACCTCCCCCTTTAAATAGAGAAGGAAGGGGCATGAATTTTGTGGTATTATATGAAGAGGGGAGGCACCATCAAGGGGCACACATTCATCATGGGCACGATGAGAAAGGGGGGGCACGAGGAAATGAGAAGAGGTGCAATAGTTCTCCGAAGAGACGCCTCTTCTTTCTTTCTGCCTTTAGGTTATGGCTTTGATCCCAAATCCTATCACATTTATTTAATTAATTACTATTTTATGGGGCTTTTAAGAGTTGACATGTGGTGACTCCTCATGAGAAGGCACCACTTATTTTTTTTTCATATGCAGAAACAGAAGCATCTGCACCATCTGCTTTTGCCCTATCCAAAAAGGTGGCATATGACCCACAAGTCATGGATTCAAGTCCTAATAAGCCCATAAATAACAAATTAATTAAATAAATAAATTTGGTGATGAATTTAAATAATAAAAAATAAATTAAACATATTTAAATTTGAAATAAAATGGTCCAATAGAGACTGCAAGCCTAGGTCAACCCAAACTTACCAAATCTGGCTGAATTCGAATCCAATTCAAATTATAACACTTAGAAAAATCTAAAAAATCTTGTAAAATCATAATTAATTTTAGATAAGCTACCTAACACATGGATAATCTTAATTTAAGTCCATATTAAATTAATTAGCCCCATCAGCAAGCAATCGGACCTAAATCGATTAGGTCAGGAGTTCTGGTTAGCCCACATATGCTAGTATGTGAACCTGGCTAACTTATTTAAGATCTAAAAATCCTAATAAATTAAAATTAACTTCTTCGATGAGTTTTCTAATGTGTGTGACCCTCTGGGTTCCTCATCTATCCAGTAGTAGGTTTATGTTTAGCTTGAATTGATTTAATTAGGCAACTGACTAGCCAAATTAAGTCAAATTGAGCTAACTCAAACTGTCAATTTGAACCAACTTTTAAATCGACTCATGAAATCAATCCATTTTGATTTATGAAGACCTACAAGACATGACTGACATCAAGCAACGTATCTTTCCTACCCAGAAGATGAGAATTTTGGTTGAAATTATCAAAATATCCTTCAGTAGCAAGTTATCGTGCAATTTAATCCTTCAATCTTCCTTTATCCCGATTAAGTGATGGGCATGGATAAATGTCCAACCCTTACACTTAATCTATTTGAATCTCTAGTCACTAATGAAGACTCAATCAATTTGAAAACCATTTCTAATTTTATCTTGCTTTGATCAATGACTTCCTGGTCATCATTCGATGTGATCACACGAGATAACTTCTTCCCTTACTAGGAGTGATCGATTCTTTGTTGACCTACTCAATACCTTCATACACAATCTACCATATCTAGAAGCACCCCATACATGACTTAAATGCCATGAATGAGTATGCACCAAAACATGAGTTCATATGCACATGATACTATGGTGATCTCAGGTCTAAGGAGCATAACTCCCACTAGGAGAACATTCTTTTTGACAAGACTTCCATTAGATATTCTCTTGTTGGATCAATTCAGCGAACTCATAACATAATGAGCACCCATATTCTTGTATTAGTGTCACTACTCAAGTGGTCTTGAGACCAACCACTCTCTCCATCGAGCATATATAGGATGTGTAGTCTATCCGGATTCATTGATCCCTGAATCGATGATCCTATGACTAGGAATATTCTAGATTAAGGTTTATAGATTTTAGGTCTCACTGTTTTTCCCTGTAACCCTAAAACCATTATCCTAATCTATGGGGTTCATCATTGTTGTGCCCGTCCGGCTAACCCTGGGTCGGACTGACCCCAGGCGTTCGGTCGGCTGACCTTTGCGGGAGGGTCCAAGAGGCCATCTGAAAAGAGGTCCGACCCCCAGTTCTTGAAGAGGACCCCACGGCCTCTTTCCTGAAGGGCTGACCCAGAAAACCCTGAGGGCCGATAGATGCCTCCCCGCGCATGTGTTGGCTTCTTTGGGGCCCCTAGCGGACACCCCGGTCGGCCGGGTGACTCCCCTCGGCCGAGGCCGACCCACCATTGAGGGGACTGCCCGAAGGTTCCAGAAGCCCCTCTCTGGCAAGTTCTGACATTCTGTTGCAACAAACTCCACCACATAGTCACGACACCCACCGCCAGGCCATCACTCTGATCCTCCTACCATGCTGCCAGGCCACGACCTCACCACCATGCTGGCTCTTCTGGGAGCAAATCTGGGTTTTCCTAGCCTGTCCCCCAATAGAATTTTGCCACACTCCATGCCTATAAAAGATGCCCGGGAGATCTCCGCGAGGGAAAGGTATTCTTTCTTCCCTACCATGAATGATTTTTCCTGAGTTCTTTCCATTCCATTGCTCTGATTCCTCCTTTAACTTAAGCATCAGAGTGTGGTGCGGGCACCAGACTCAGAAGAAGACTTCAGGGCTCCATCTGGATCTCTGATTGACCTTGCCTGAAGAATTAGGGTTTTCTGGTTTTGTAATAAGGGTTGACTTGGTCAACTCAATTTTAGTTTTGAGTCTGTATTTCCCTGTAATTTAAATTTTATTGAGTCATGTTGACTCAGTACAAGTCCTGTAGTGGTCTAGGTCTTCTCCAGGTTGGTGCCACTTTTTTTTCAGTCAAGTCAAGGTCCAGGGTGCCACATTTTTTCTCCCAGGCCCAAGCAAGTGGGCGCCACACTCCCAGCCACACGCCAGAGTCCAGGAGGTGCCACATCTCCATCCAGTGTCTTTGGTCCCTACACCACAAGAAGTAAGTTCCTTTTTTTTCTTGCACCACTTGGGAGAGAAATCCATCAAGATACCTCAATCCAAGGAGGAGCCAATTTCTTTTCAGATAAACCCAAGCCAGGATGGCAAGAATTTTTCTTGAAGAGAGGATCAAGGAGGTGCCCCACAATGTTCCATAAAAATCCAAGTTATAAAAGGGAAGAGAGCATGTCTTGGGGAGGAATTCAAGGAGGTTCCCAAAAGTTTCCAAAAGTGCCAAAGCCATGAAAGGAAGAAGCCTAAACTTATGGAGCAAGATTAGGAGGTGTCCAAATGAGCCAAACCATGAAGGGAAAATCCTTGATTCATGGAGAGATATTAGGAGACACCCCCATAACCTGCCATTTGGAGCTGATTTTCAAGTTTTCTTGGAGTTTTTGGGTTGCCCACTCATGGAAGGAGTCTTGGGAAGAGAATTTGATGCCTAAAGTATAGGTTAGTCCTATTAGTCCCACATGGGAAATGTATAAAATTTTATTTCTTTGTTATGTCTATATATTCAACTCTATGTAACTCTTGAATTTAATGATGAATGAAATCAATTTCTGTGTGAGCAACTTTGTGTTTCTCTCTTCCGCACTTGTATTCGGGTGTTGAGCTCCGTGAGGGAGTAAATCCAGGTTCCCTAGGAACCTTGAGGAGGTGTGAGATCTCCAACCCCAAAACCCTACCAAAACCCTAGGTTAGCCACTTCAATTCCAAACCCTAGCCGCCCATCATCTTCTTTATTCCACCAATCATCCAAACCCTAATCTACCTCATCATCTCATGGCCCCTCTCTTCCATGTAGAGGCCGACCACCAACATCCAGGTCCAGATCGGCTACTTCGAATACAGAGAAAATCCCAGAGGAAGTCAGATCAGCATCTATGAGAATCAGGATTTTAGCAATATCAATTTTTTTCAAGTTCTTCTTATCTGGTAAATCCTTTCTTTGAGTATCTGGTTCCTTAACTTGTTCTTCTTCTTTTCCAGATCCTGAGTTCAGGAGAAGCCAACTCTGCCAAAGGGCCAGTATTGGAGGATCCATTGCGAAGATATCCGAATCCGAGGATCCAACAATCTGCTCGAGAGAGTCCTTCCACCAAACTCTGTGAAGATCACTGCCTGGTACATAACCCTTCCATTCTCTTTATTTCTGTCCTGTTGAAAGTTCAGAGCGAAACCCTAGGTTTGGAAGTTTCTCAACCCCCAGCGATCCTTTACTTCTGAACTACTCTGATAATCTAGTTTCTTCGAATTGTGCTTTCAATTATTATATAGTTTCTTTCAATTTAGTTTAACTTTCCTTTGAGTCAAGCCGACTTTTGAAAATATATATAAAAAAAAGAATTAGTCTTAATTTACTTCCGCATCGCATCATCTTATTCGTTCTGCATCATTTTTGGTATCAGAGCTTTCGCTCTGCATCATTTCAAGAAATGGCTGACCATCAACAGCAGCTGCCAGTGGCTTCCTGCATCAATAATCAGCCTGTTGCCGATGTAAGCTAGCAGTTGGAGGCGCCTCCACCTCCGTCCCTCGTTGTTTCGGAACCCCGGGGATCCTTGAGGGCCCGCGCTGAAGGAAAGAGGGCGAGATCAGCTTCCCCCTCTTTCATCGATTCTGTCCCTCTCGATGACCGGTGCCCCACTACAGACCCGCATGACTACGGTCGAAAAATCATTCACATGGAAGAGCGCATTACCGAGATTATCGAGCGATAGAGGGTAGAGGGGGGTCAAGCGTGCGACACTCGCCCGCCTTTCTCTGTCGAGATTCTGGTGGAGCCTATACCCCGGCATTTCAAGATCCCGTAGGTGGACCCCTACGATAGTACCACCGATCCATTGGACCACCTGGGCACCTATAAAGCCCACATGATGGTGCAGGGTGCATCCCACATGCTTCACTACATCGCCTTCCCGGCGACTCTGAAGAAGGCCGCACGGATGTGGTTCTTCGCCATCTGCCCAGGTACGATCCATTCCTTTTCTCAGCTCAAAGCCCTTTCTCTTTCTCATTTCAGGACTTGCAGTCAGACTCTAAAAAACACCGATTGCCTCTTCCTCATCCAACAAAAGGAGGGAGAGATCCTCCGGGACTACATGGCCCACTTCAACTCGATCGCTATGGAGGTCCCAGACTTAAATGAAGTGGTGGCCATGTCAGCCTTCAAGAGGGGGCTCCGCTCGTCTAGGCTCACATTCTCCTTGGACAAGAAGCTTCCAGCGAGCTACACCGAGCTGCTGGCTAAGGTGCACAAATACGCCCTAGCAGAGGAACAATTGGCGAACCGATGCCAGGTTGAGGGGAGGTCAGTCCCAAAGAAGCGGGGTGATAAAGCCCCTGTAATCCAACCTCCCGACGATGACAGCCGATCCACCCGGTGCCAGAGCCCCAAGCAGTGGGACTACCCCAAGCGGTTCAACAACTATGCACCCCTCTCCCTACCATGGGAGAAAATCCTGATGGAGATCGAGAATGAGGCCTTCTTCCAAAGGCCTCGACCGATGAGAGGCCCTCCTGCCGCCAAGAGTAAAAATAAATACTGTCGGTTCCACAGGGACCATGGGCACGGCACAGAAGAGTGCCTGCAGCTGAAAGACGCCATCGAGGACCTCATTGGAGAGGGTATCTGAACAAGTACGTCCGACTCCGTCGGGATCTGGCCAGGACTTGAATTGCTAGAGACCCCCCGGAGGAGGTTGAGCTCCCCAATCAGTGCCCAACAGATGGGGGCATTGGCATACTGCACCGACGGTCCGACTGGGGGTGTAAAGAGGGTCAAGACATTGTAAAGAGGTCCAAGGGATCCAATGTAATCAGTTTCTCTGATGAGGACCTCTTGGAGCCTCCTCTTCCGGGTGATGACCCTGTGGTCATGTCGGCTATCATTGCCAACTATGATGTAAAACGCATCCTTATTGATAATGGAAGTTGCACGGAAGTTTTACTATATGATGCTTTCGTCCGGATGAACTTGTCCAGATCCAGGCTGCGGGAATCCATGGCACCGCTCACTGGCTTTGGGGGGAACTCCGTCAGGGTTGAAGGGGAAATTACTTTACCCATGACCCTCGGGACAGAGCCTTACCAGCGAACCTTCTCCGTCAACTTTGTGATCATCCGTACGACCTCGGCGTACAACACCATTTTGGGTCGACCGACCCTCAACAAGTTTCGGATCATTGTATCCACTTACCATTTGCTGGCCAAGTTTATGACCCGTGACAGAGTTGGAGAGTTGAGAGGAGACCGCAGAGTAGCTAGACAGTGCCTAGCTATTCACGACAAGCAGCTGGACGGGCGCCCCACACTCGAGCAGCTTGACCCCAGAGATGAAGCCAACGGCCATGGTCAGCCCATCAAGAAGATCGTATTTATGCCCCTTAGAGAGGATGATCCCACAAGAGTCCTCCAAATAGGGAGCACTCTGGACGAGGGGGCTAGGAAGGAGCTGGTCGACTTCTTGAGAAGCAATGTAGACGTCTTTGCCTTGTCAGCGTCGGACATGCCGGGCATCCCGGCGGACATCATCACCTACTAGCTCAGGGTGGATCCTACTTATAGGCCCGTCTGGCAGAAGAAGAGGAGCTTCGCAGCCAAAAGGTAGAGGGCCATTGAAGAGGAAGTGAAGAAGCTCTTCGATGCCAGCTTCATCAGGGAGTCCCATTACCCGGAGTGGCTGGCCAAAGTCGTCATGGTGAAGAAGGCTAGTGGGAAGTGGAGGATTTATGTGAATTACACAGACCTCAACAAGGCATGCCCTAAGGACAGCTTCTCCCTGTCGAAATTGATTAATTAGTAGACGCGATAGCCGGCCACCAACTCTTGAGCTTCATGGATGCTTTCTCCGAGTATAACCAGATCAGGATGCATCCCGAAGATGAGGAGAAGATGGCCTTTGTCACAGACAGGGGGCTATATTGCTATAAGATGATGCCTTTTGGCCTAAAGAATGTGGGTGCCACCTTCCAGAGGCTGATCAATCGAGTCTTTGAAGCTCAGCTTGGGAGGAACATGGAGGCATACATTGATGATATAATTATCAAAAGCCTCCATAAGACCGACCACATCAGGGACCTGCAGGAATCCTTCGTGATGTGGGCATCAGGGTTTGACTTGAGCCCTTCAAACTTCGGGGGATCTCTGATTAGGGTTCTGTGTTTATCGAGTCCTGTAATAAGGCTGTAAGCCTCTAGTTTATTTGTTTAAATGGAGTCTGTACCTCGACCCATCGGGTTGAGCTGAGTCTTGTAATAAGTTGGGCCGAGTCTAAGCCCATGAAGTCTTTAGTGGTTCAAAAGTTAAGTCTCTTTTAAGCCTAACAAGGCAAGGAGACATGTCAGCTCAGGGCCCACCTTATCTGTTTATGTGGCGCACTGAGGTGATGACATGTGGTTTGTTTTGGGCGCCCAAGAAAGGGGACCACTCACATGATCCATGCCCCCTTCCCCTCCCCTCTTCAAGCTCTCTTCCAATCTAGGATGGGCGGTCATGGAAAGAAGTTTCAAATCCCTTGATGCATGCCTCCACTCAAGACTCCTTCCATAAAGAAGTCAAGCAAGAAAGGCATCCACCATTCTCCAAGTGGAAAGAAGTTTCAAATCCCTTGATGCATGCCTCCACTCAAGCCTTCTTCCATAAAGAAGTTAAGCAAGAAAGGCATGATCCCTTGATGAAGTTAAGCAAGAAAGGCATGGTGAAGACATCAAGCCTCAATCCAAGCCTTCTACCAAAATAAGCCATGCAAGGAAGGAAGGTCAAAGACCAATCCCCCTCTCCAAGCCTCCAATCATGCCACGCCTAGGATTATTCCCATTTGGTCGGCCTTGAATCAAGCCAAGAAAAGTCAAAGTGGGACAAATCCCTCCAAGATAGCCTCACTTCATGTTTTCTACCAAAACCAAGCAAGCAAAGAAGGAAGTCCAAGGAGCAACTCCCCCACTCCAAGCCAAGCATCATGCCATACCAAGCTGGTCGGCCAAGAAGAAAGCTCTCCAAAGCTTGGGCACCACTTTCAAATTGAGTTGTAATTTTGGTTCAAATTTTGAATGGGTTTTCTTTTGAATTTTGAATGTATCTTTGGGTACCTATTTAAAGGACCCAAACCCCTCTTTGTAAAAGTTAGTGAATGAATACAAAAAAAAAAATTCGAGTGTTTTCTTCTCCAATCCTCTGTCTCCCTAGACTAGGTTGTGAGTGAGTGAAACTCTTCCTTCATCCCCAGGGATGTCGAGTGGTGTGAGGCCACGTTCCTTCGCCTGAGGGCGTCGAGTGGTTTGAGGCCACGTTCCTTCGTCTGCGGGCATCGAGTGGTGGGAGGCCACAATTCCTTCATCCTCCGGGACGTCGCGGGGTGCGAGGCCCCAAGTTATCAACTTCGATTTCAGACTCCAGTCGGATAGTGGGCTCGAAGCCCTGTTTCTCTACCCTAACCCTATTTCAACTTCAACACTTCTCATCTCTTCGCCAACCATTCTTTCTCTTGCTGCCTACAGGTCTTCCTCGGTGCTACGGACATCGGAGATGGGTCGTCTTGCCATCATGGCCACATGACCGGGAACCGGCGCATCCACGGGCGCGATTGCTCGGACATCCAGGGCACATCCGTCGAGTGGAGCGATCTCTACACCAGGCGCTTCAGAATTTGAAAGGTTTGCATCCCCATCTCCTAGGTAGGTATTGGGTGTATCGAGCTAGTCCTAATCCCGGGGTTCCTTAATCTCGGGGTCCTGGTCTATCATTTCTTAGGGATTGATATGCTAGCATAGATCTCTTTTCTTTCAGTTTTCCTAGGTTCTCTTTGCTTGCAATCGGGAACCAAAGATAAAATCCTAAAAGAAAACAAGATATAACCACCTTTGCATCATCCATGCTAGCATCATCATTCATCTTTTTTCCGCATCATTCTTGGTATCAGAGCCTAGGCTAGGACTAGTGCTCTTGCATTTAGGTCTTTGCATTCTGTCCAGCCCATATATAGTCTGCTATTTTAATTTTTTCTCTTTGTAGGAATCTCTGTTTTATTTGATTTTTCTTTTGATAGATCTTTTGCATTTAGAGGATTCTTTTGCTCTTTTCTCAGATTTTATTTCAACCTGCAGAAATTCTACAAGCCGAAATACCACCTGAGAAAATCTCAAGCCTGCAGTTTCAGAAAGCATCTCTTTCTTGTCTCATTTAGTTAGTTCATGCAATTAGTTCATATTTAGACTTCTTTTGCACTTTGCTTATCATCCATATATCCAAAATATATATATATATTAAATCATTTTCTTAGACATTTGTGAGTCTACATTGTTCATAAAACACTTAAGGGTGGCAATTTGACATAGGGTAAGGAGTTCATAACCTGTCCCTAGCCCACAAACCACTAACCTGCATCCCGAACCCAAACCCTAACTAAAATTAGTTAGACACCTAATTGCTCTAGAGAGCTTAGGGACACCCATTTGGTCGAGTCGAGACCAAGTGTCTAATCTTGGTGACAGCCCAATCTGTTTGTACTGAGTTCTTGGTGTCTAGACTTGGTGAATCAGGACTTGTGGGTTGGTTCGCTTACCTGGCCAATTGCAAAATTGGTGTCTAAGGCAAGCAGAGAGGAACCTCCACTCCCCTCCACCTACCTGGCCAAGGACAAGGCTACTACAGACTGGTTTGCCACTCTGACCTAGGCAACTGGTTGAGATTCTAGGTCTATTAGATCTTGGACGTTCGTTGTGTGTTGCATGACTAGTCTAGAATTAGGAGTCCTTTAGCCTAACTGCCCTTTAGCTAGTCAGTATTTTCATGGCATCTAACCCTAGAGTCAATCCTTAGTTTTGTCCTTTTCGAGGAAGTCATGATCGTCAGGTTTATATTGATTGGGAGGATGATTTGGATGAATATTTTAAGTGGAGCGATCTGTGTGAGGATAGTAAGGTCAGGTTTGCCCAAATGCATCTTCGGGGTTCAGCCGAACGTTATTGGTTTGATGTTAGAGGAAGAATGAAGTATGAGAGACAAGAGTCTAAGGTAACTTGGAAAGACATGAGAAGTAAGTTGAGAGCAGGGTACTTAGGTGAATCCTATGAGCAAAGACTTCTAGGCCGGTGGTACCAATTGAGACAAGGTAATAGGCCAGTGTCTGAGTATATCGAGGACTTCCAGTGGTATGTCATGAAATGTAATACCATTGAGACCGAGGTTCAAATCACATTGAGGTTTAGGGCTTGGCTACACCCAGACATCTATAGAAAATTAGGCTTTGAAAGACCAATAAGTTAGAGCAAGCCTACCAAGAAGCCCAAGACTGTGAGTGGTCTTTAAGATATACTTGATCTAATACTTTGGACTTAAAGCCGACCTCTACCAACTTGAATCAAATCCCGATTGATCCAACATCTGTAGTGAACCAGACTTTTGTTTATCAATCCCCACCCATGTCACCTCTTGACCAGAAAGAAAACACTGAGAAGGAGTTAGGTATGGCCATCCCAAAAGTAGTTGACCCAACCATAGTCGTGCCTACAGAGGAACCAAAGGAGAAAGGATTAGAACCCTTCAGTGAGTTTGAAGAGGTCATATATGAGCCTGACATAAGCTTGATTAATGAATATGAAGAAGAAGAAGAATATGAGGAGGTATCACCTGATAATTTAATTGATCAGCTCCCACCTGATGGAATCATTAAGGATACCCCAGAACTTAGCGAGGACCCAAATGATAATGATCCTGAGTCCACTAGAGACCTTGTAGTAGAACTAACCAAGCCAGGATCAAACAAAATAGATGAAGGTATAGATTCTCAAGATGAATGTTCCAAAGACCTTCCCGAAAGCCCTCCACTGTCTAGGAGCATCCCGCCTACCCGAGGACTTGCACCTATCGATCCTCCTAGTACTGACCATGAGGTTAAGATGAGCACACCTTTAGACCTTCATTCATACATTAAGGTCAGCTGCCTAAACTTCGAACCAGTCCCTGAGTCTCCTTTTTATTCCCTGCCTTTTCTTAAGCCATCTCATATCCCTAGAGCCAGGAGGTTACTTTTTATTGAGACTACCAAAATGTGTGACTCCTTAGAGCCCATCCCATTCGCCCTCTACTTCTGGTATACTTTATGGCATCTGTTAGGGATCCTAAAAAATTTTTCTTGTGTATACCACGCTAGGGTCAAGCCTAGAGAACCAATGGTCTAGTAGGTTTAGGCCCTAGGACCCCAATAAATTCCTATTACTAGGAATACCTAGTTTAGTTTGCTTTTGTTGAGTGTTACTTGAGTCTCAGAATCTGCATGATCTCTTGCATTGCATACTAGGGACACGAAAATTAATAATTAAAATTTGGTTGTTCCTGAAAGCAAGCTAAGTAGAGAATTGGGGATTTTGAAATAATAAAGAAGTTTTTATGCTCGCTGAATTGGTCCCTTAGAGTGATAGGAGAGTGACCCTAATACCCTGATTTGGGACATTAGCTCGACTCTCAATATCTTGCACTTAGTTGAGTATAGGGAACCAGCAAACCACCTAGCGAGTGATTTGAGCCTAATCCTTTTTGGAGAGTAAACCTGACCAGAGTGTCCACTTCCAAATTGACCTGAGTAAGGAGTGCGGATCGAGTGTATCTCGGATGGTCGAGCTACCGCAGCCCAGGGCAAAGGCTTTCAGGTTACTTGGTCCATTGGCAAGGCCGACCCCAAATCTGATGACTCGTGGATCACCCAGGAGGACCTGCCATTCACCGACTGCTGGAGAAGTACCAAAGCCAAATCAACTTCCACTCGACAGGGTCGAGTTTCTCCCATCCCGGGAGAATTGATGTGGGCATCAGGGTTTGACTTGAGCCCTTCAAACTTCAGGGGATCTTTGATTAGGGTTCTGTATTTATCGAGTCCTGTAATAAGGCTGTCAGCCTCTAGTTTATTTGCTTAAATGGAGTCTGTACGAGCTGAGTCTTGTAATAAGTCGGGCTGAGTCTAAGCCAATGAAGTCTTTAGTGGTTCAAAAGTTAAGTCTCTTTTAAGCCTAACAAAGGCAAGGAGACATGTCAGCTCAGGGCCCACCTTATCTATTTATGTGGTGCACTGAGGTGATGACATGTGGTTTGTTTTGGGCGCCCAAGAAAGGGGACCACTCACATGATCCATGCCCCCTTCCCCTCCCCTCTTCAAGCTCTCTTCCAATCTAGGATGGGCGGTCATGGAAAGAAGTTTCAAATCCCTTGATGCATGCCTCCACTCAAGACTCCTTCCATAAAGAAGTCAAGCAAGAAAGGCATCCACCATTCTCCAAGTGGAAAGAAGTTTCAAATCCCTTGATGCATGCCTCCACTCAAGCCTTCTTCCATAAAGAAGTTAAGCAAGAAAGGCATGATCCCTTGATGAAGTTAAGCAAGAAAGGCATGGTGAAGACATCAAGCCTCAATCCAAGCCTTCTACCAAAATAAGCCATGCAAGGAAGGAAGGTCAAAGACCAATCCCCCTCTCCAAGCCTCCAATCATGCCACGCCTAGGATTATTCCCATTTGGTCGGCCTTGAATCAAGCCAAGAAAAGTCAAAGTGGGACAAATCCCTCCAAGATAGCCTCACTTCATGTTTTCTACCAAAACCATGCAAGCAAAGAAGGAAGTCCAAGGAGCAACTCCCCCACTCCAAGCCAAGCATCATGCCATACCAAGCTGGTCGGCCAAGAAGAAAGCTCTCCAAAGCTTGGGTGCCACTTTCAAATTGAGTTGTAATTTTGGTTCAAATTTTGAATGGGTTTTCTTTTGAATTTTGAATGTATCTTTGGGTACCTATTTAAAGGACCCAAACCCCTCTTTGTAAAAGTTAGTGAATGAATACAAAAAAAAAAATTCGAGTGTTTTCTTCTCCAATCCTCTGTCTCCCTAGACTAGGTTGTGAGTGAGTGAAACTCTTCCTTCATCCCCAGGGATGTCGAGTGGTGTGAGGCCACGTTCCTTCGCCTGAGGGCATCGAGTGGTGTGAGGCCACGTTCCTTCGCCTGTGGGTGTCGAGTGGTGGGAGGCCACAATTCCTTCATCCTCCGGGATGTCGCGGGGTGCGAGGCCCCAAGTTATCAACTTCGATTTCGGACTCCAGTCGGATAGCGGACTCGAAGCCCTGTTTCTCTACCCTAACCCTATTTCAACTTCAATACTTCTCATCTCTTCGCTAACCGTTCTTTCTCTTGCTGCCTATAGGTCTTCCTCGATGCTACGGACATCGGAGATGGGTCATTTGCCATCACGGCCACATGACCGGGAACCGGCGCATCCACGGGCGCGATTGCTCGGACATCCAGGCCGCATCCATCGAGTGGAGCGATCTCTGCACCAGGCGCTTCAGAATTTGAAAGGTTTGCATCCCCATCTCCTAGGTAGGTATTGGGTGTATCGAGCTAGTCCTAATCCCGGGGTTCCTTAATCTCGGGGTCCTGGTCTATCATTTCTTAGGGATTGATCTGCTAGCATAGATCTCTTTTCTTTCAGTTTTCCTAGGTTCTCTTTGCTTGCAATCGGGAACCAAAGATAAAACCCTAAAAAAAAAACAAGATATAACCACCTTTGCATCATCCGTGCTAGCATCATCATTCATCTTTTTTCCGCATCACTTCGATGCGCTGAGACGCCACAAGATGAAGCTGAACCCCGCTAAGTGTATCTTCGGGGTGACCTTCAAAAAATCTCTTGGCTTCCTGGTTACTCAAAGAGGTATTGAGGTCAACCCGAAATGATCAAAGCCATCATCGACATGACTCATCCGACCACTAAAAAGTAGGTGCAAGAACTTATGGATCGCATTGCTTTTCTCAACCGCTTCATCTCTCAGTCAGTCGAGAGATCTCTCCCATTCTTCAAGACCTTGCACCGGTCAGATTGCTTCCAATGGACTGATGAATGCCGGTCGCCTTTGAAGCCTTGAAGGACTATCTGAGGAACCCTCTGCTCTTGGCCAAGCCAATGGAGGGGGAAGTGCTATATCTATACCTGTCGGCCTCTAGCGAGGCCATCAGTGCTGTCCTCGTGCGGGTGGGGGAAGGCGGCTAGCAGAAACCTGTCTACTATATCAGCAAGGTCCTTCATGATGCTGAGGTAGGTATCCTAAGGTGCAAAAGATAGTCTACTCACTGGTTATAGCGGCAAAGTGCCTCTGGCCCTACTTCCAGGCATATCCGATCATCGTATTGACTGACCAACCTCTCAGGGCGATCCTTCAAAGCCCTGACACCTCCGGATGGCTCGCCAAGTGGGCCACAGGCTGAGAGAGTTTGACATCTCTTTCCAGCCATGATCATCCCTAAAAGCCCAAGTAATAGCTGATTTCATTGCGGAGTGCACCTAGGGGACGAAGACAACCCCAACCATGGCTGAGATGCCTGTGGCTGATCCCATGAGAGAGGCCGAGCCTGTTTGGACCCTGCATGTAGATGGAGCTTCTAATCTCTTGTGGTGCGGTGCAGGCTTGATCCTAGCTGATCCTGGTGGGCATTGTTTGGAATATGCCCTACATTTTGCATTCCAGGTGTCGAACAACCAGGCGGAATACGAAGCTTTACTTGTAGGGCTGAAGATAGCAAATGAATTGGGCATTGGCAGGATCCGTGCTTTCTCCGACTCCCAGTTGGTAGTCAATCAGGTGAAGGGAGAATTTGAAGCAAGGGACCCTTCCTTGACTAAGTACTTGGACAAGGTACGGGACCTGGTATCTCAACTTAAATTTTTTGAGATCCTCCATATACCTCGGCAACAAAACTCCTGGGCGGATGCCTTATCACGGCTGGCCACTGCCGTGGTCGGTACCTCCGATCGGAACTTCGTGGAGCATCTGCAGCACCCGAGCATTGCCGATGAGCCGACGAAGATCCACCAGGTTGAGCAAGAAGCCTCGAGGATGAACCCGATCCATACATTCCTGGTGCGATGGACCCTTTCAGATGACCTGGCGGAAGCCAGGCATGTTTGCTCAATGGCCTCTAAATACGTCATCCTCGATGGGGCCCTCTACAAGCATTCATTCTTGCAACCATTTCTGAAATGTTGGGGTCGACCGATGCGAGCTACGCGCTCCAAGAGGTGCACGAGGGCATCTATGGCGATCATCTCGGTGAGAGGTCCCTAGCTTACAAAATCATCCGGCAGGGCTATTATTGGCCTACAATCTAGAAGTGCGATGCGTGCCAGAGGTACTCCGGCATCCAAAGGAGGCCCGCCAGCTAGCTGATCCCACTCATGGTGCCTTGGCCATTTGCATAGTGGGGCATGGACATCCTGGGACCTTTTTCCCCAGCGTTCAGTTAACAGAAGTTCCTTATCGTGGCCATTGATTACTTCACTAAGTGGGTAGAGGCAGAAGCATTGGCATAGATAACAGAGGCCAAAGTGGAAAACTTTGTCCGAAACTGCATTATCTTTTGGTTCGGCATCCTGAAGTTGATCATCACCGATAATGGAAGACAGTTTGACAACTCTCAGTTCTGAGGTTTCTGTCAATAATACCACATCGCCCATCGGCTTACTTCGGTCGGTCACCCTCAGTCCAATGGAGAGGATGAGGTCACTAATAGGCGATCCTGCATGGGTTGAAGACCCGGCTGAATGAAGCCAAGGGGCTCTGGGCGAAAGAATTTCATTCAGTGCTTTGGACGTATCGGACAACCGCCCGGACGGCAATGGGGGAAACCCCGTTCAACCTGACCTATGGGAGTGAGGCGGTCATCCCCGTGGAAGTATCTCTACAGTCCCTGCAGATTGACCAGTTCACCGAGCCGACCAACTCGGAGCAGTGGAGGGCTGACCTAGATATGCTGGAAGAAACCCGGCTCCGAATGAGTATGAAGATGGCAACCTACCACCAAAAGATGGCCAGATATTACAATTCACGGGTCAAGATGCGGACCTTCCAAGTTGGGGATCTGGTCCTGCGGAAGGTGGAGGTTTCTAGGCCAACCGAGCAGGGGAAACTTTCTTCCAATTGGGAAGGCCCTTATCGGGTTACTGAAGTAATTCGAGCTGGAACCTATCGACTCACACATTTGGACGGACGACAGATAGTGCACCCATGGAATGTAGACAACCTTCGTAAGTACTATCAATAAAGTCTACAACTTCTTCAACTTCTTCCAGCCCACTCCAAAAGTCTGACTCTGGTCGGCAGAGGCTCTATGGAAGCCCACTCCGAAAGTCCGACTCTGGTCGGTAGAGGCTCTAGGGCAGCCCACTCCGAAAGTTTGACTTCGGTCGGCAGAGGCTCTAGGGCAGCCCACTCCGAAAGTCCGACTCCGGTCGGCAGAGGCTCTAGGGCAGCCCACTCTGAAAGTCCGACTCCGGTCGGCAGAGGCTCTAGGGCAGCCCACTCCAAAAGTCCGACCCTGGTCAGCAATCATCCTAAAATAACCTCCGAGGGACCGCATGGAAGATAGGCCACAATATGGGCTAACTCATGGATGAGGGCCTGAAGCAAGTGTTTAAATACCTGGTTCGAATTAAGCTACCACCCTCAACTACCCTACTGGCTTCTGGCCCAAACAAGCCGACTGAAAATACTTAGGAATTTCCCTAAAGAGTTCAAGTTCAAGCTATGTTAATGCCTGTCGGCCATTTCAAAGGAGCTCGTGACCCTGTAGTACCGAGAGGCCGACCAGAAATACTTAGAATAACTTCAAAAGGAAAGTATTTGTTTCATGCCTACATACATTGAAAATAGTCAAAAGGCCTTTTTATTTATATCAAAAGAGGATGCTTACAAAAGAAGGTGGGTCAGACCTTTACAAACTCCTTAGTTCCGACCCACAGAAGATACGTCAGGGGCCACAACCTTAGCCCCATCAGCTACAACTGAGTGATCGGCTGGAGCCGCGGCAGCTGGAAGTTCAACTGGGGAAGCCACCACCTCCGTGCCAGCTGGTGTTGGGGTTTCGGACCTAGCCACTCCTGCCTCACCTTCTGCTTGAGGTTCCACCTGGGGTTCCTCCCCCTCTGTTGGGTCCTGCAGCTCGGTGCCCGACAGATCCAGCTCTAGGAAGAGCGAAGCTACCTTCTTCAGGTAGTCATCGTAGCCTTCCCTATCGAAGTCCGATGCCGCCTCGTCCACGTCTTCAGTAAAGCCATCGAAAGCTTTGTATGCCACCACGGCTTCTTGGGCTTGCCTCATGGCCAATTCTTTGGTTCCCTCAAGTTGAGTCACCAATTGTGCTGCCACCGCCTGTTCGGCCTGGGCCCTCTTATCGGCCTCCGTGGATCGCTTCTCGTCCTCTCCCAGTCGGTGGGCGAGTGTGTCAATCTTTGCCTTTCTTTTCTTCAGCCTGGCCTCCTGGTCGGCCAGCCAACTCTCGGCCTCCTTCAGAGCCGCCTTCGCCGACTCTGTCTAGGGTCAGGCTGCCACCAGTCCCTCTTCAGAAGACTTCAGAGATGCCATTATGGCCGCCTAGGCCACCTCCAGCTCCTGAACTCTCTTCGTGGAGGTCTTGGCAGCATGCACCACCCGACAGATACCGTCGTCCATTAGGGAGATGCCATGGAGGAGCTGCAAACGTAAGGCCGGATTAGTACCATTCCTAAGGAAAGAAAAGTAAAGAAGTAAAGGGACAAGTTAAAGCCCTTGCCCTCATGAAGTCGCGGTAGGACTCCGCGACAACATCGATCAGATTTCTTTGGATCGACACCTCCCAATCAGCATCCATCATGGCCCCCCTCAGCAGGCTCCGTGCCCTCCTAGGGTGGTCAAGTGTGCGCCAGTGCTGGAATTCCTCCTGGCGGATTTCTTTGTCCGACTCTTTAGCTTTGCTATCGGCTGCCCCTTCTATGGCCATCCTCTTCCCCTTGTCGATCAAGGGGACTGCCTCCTCTGGACCGACGGGTGTAGGAGTTGACGCTGCTGCTGTGTCGGACGTTCCTAGCCACTTCTGCTCTAGTCGGATGGCTGACCCACCTGGCGAAGCCGGCGCCCTCAACTTTTTCCTTGCCATGCGCTCGGTGAGGGGGACGCCATCTTCATCCGAATCGACCTCGACAGCGGGGATGGGTCGCTCCTCCTCCCATCTTTTCTTCTGTCATTTAGCGGCTGGCACTGAGGTCGATTCTGGGATGGCCCGCTTCCACACTGCCCGTCGGATGAATTTGGATTTGTCGATCCTCTGCATCCTTCCTCATGTTGCAGGAAATTCAGTGTTAGTGAAGGAAAATGAGAGAGAGCCAAGGATCTAAGAGAGGAGGTCGGCCCTTGCCTAGGATTCCTTGGGGGCTGATCCCCGCATGGTGAAGGGTTTCCTCCCCCAATAGCTCGAATGCCGCTGTCGGGCCAGCTCTACTGATCTCTTTAAACTTATCCTGGTCGGCTACTGAAATTGACCTCCCCTTGCGGACTCTCGACCACTGTTCCCTCCACAATGGCTCGAACCCCCAAGGTTGGAGATCGCTGACAAAGAAGAACCAGGCCTTCCACCCATGGACAGCCAACGGGAGACACTTCAGGATTTTTCGGCCTTGGTGGGGAATAAATAATACCCATTCCCAACTCCTAAAGTCCCTCTTCAGGTAGAAGAAATTACCGAAGAGGGACAGACTGGGTTTGGACCTAGCCCTATGGCACAGCACAATGAAGCAGCATATCGCCCGAATGCTGTTCGGGGTCAGTTGCACCGGGGTTACCCTATAAAAGTTGAAGATCTCTATGAACAAGGGGTGTAGGGGGAACCTCAGTCTGGCCTTAAGGTGGGATTTGTACATTGGGAGAGTCCCTGGTCCTAAAGGGTTGTTCGCTCTCCCCTCTCGGCCTGGGAGTGTAAGGTGTAGGGTGGAGGGAATGCCATACACCACCCTGAGTTTCTCGACCCGTTCTCGGGTCATGGTCGAGGATATCTCGCTTGGCCCTAGGTCTCTAGACCTATGGGTCGGACCTCCACTACCAGAAGCCATTAGGGCTAAAAATAAGGAAGGAAGACTGGGACTAACCTGGGACTGGACTCCTAGAAGCCGGGTTTTGTAGAAGGAGGGGACTCTATCTCGTAGAGCACAGGCGCAGTAGGAAAAACCCTCTCGCGCTGCTTCCCCCGTCCTTTTATAGGCCTCCAAGGGAGGAAAAGAGAGAGGAGCGGCGGCTGCCCGTCCCATGAGCATTCCAGCTATCCCATCAGGAGACGTGACTGCTTGCATTTCGGAGTTTGAAGCATCAAGAGCATCCCGTCGTGCGGATGGCGATCCACGTGAATGCCAGATCATCGGTGGAAGGCCAGCCTATGAAGTGACATCGACCGACCGGATGCCGTTGTGTGGTGCGGCACCCTACTCCACCCTGGCTCGGTGCAAGACAGCCTGGCCTTCATTATGGTGCCTGATTTGCATTAACTACCCTGCCTACACTCCAACGTGTGGCTGACAGCTATCCAGGGAGCCGTTCAAGGGAGATTCAAAGTGACCTGACACCTCGACCTAGGATCTGCCGTAGATGCACGTAATCATGCTCCTGCCCTTTGAAGCCACATGACCCCTCAAGGCCCAGGAGCAGGGGGAAACTGTTGTGCCCGTTTGGCTAACCCTGGGTTAGACCGGCCCCAGGCATCCGGTCGACTGACCTTTGCAGGAGGGTCCAGGAGGCCATGGGAAGAGAGGTCCGACCCCCAGTTCTTGAAGAGGATCCGACGGCCTCTTTCCCGAAGGGCTGACCCAGAAAACCCTGAGGGTCGATAGACGTCTCCCCGTGCGTGCGTTGGCTTCTTTGGGGCCCCTGGCGGATGCCTCGGTCGGCCGGGTGACTCCCCTCGACCGAGGCCGACCCACCATTGAGGGGACTGCCCGAAGTTCTAGAAGCCCCTCTCTGGTAAGTTCTGACATTCTGTTGCAATGAACTCTACCACATAGCCATGACTCCTATCGCCAGGCCATCACTCTGACCCTCCTACCACGCCGCCAGGCCACAACCTCGCCACCATGCTGGCTCTCCTGGGGGCAAATCTGGGTTTTCCTAGCCTGTTCCCCAACAGAGTTTGGCCGCGCTCCATGCCTATAAAAGGCACCCGGGGGATCTTCGAGAGGGAGAGGTATTCTTTCTTCCCTACCATGAATGATTTTTCCTGAGTTCTTTCCATTCCATTGCTCTGATTCCTCCTCTAACTTAAGCATCGGAGTGTCCCTTGCCGGAGCCCCTCCGGTGCCCAGGGACTTTGTGCAGGTTGACCGGTAGAGGAACTCTCCAGCATATCCACCGAGCCCGGTCTAGGAGGAGGAGCGGCAACAATCATAATCTTATAATTAAAATACAAGACAAAGCATATGATGAATAAAAAATGCCTTTTATTATCATTCATGAGTTGGAAGAAATTATAAATTTGCCACTAAAACTTTAAATGTGATTGGCTTTCAGGGCACAATTCTTTCACTGAGGACACCAGGAAGGAGCCCTCTATTAAGTTTAATGATAATCCGATGTCATTTGGGTAGCCAAACATGAAGCGCTAGGTCCCTGCATGTCAAGAATCCTGCTGCAGTGACCTAGTTCATGTCTCTATGATTCACCGGACCTAGGACAATTTCCAGATCTCAAACTCTATCCCTAAACATCTTGGGAACCAGGGATTGGGGTGTGGTACCTTGGGAAACAAAGATCTAGATTGAAAACATGGATGAGGAGTCCTAGGTTGATAATAACTCCTTAGCAGCATCTCCCTGCAGTAGCCTTGATGCTTAGGAGCCTTCAAACTTGTCCAACATCTCATAAACCTTCTAGATCACTTTCTAATCTAAAAAACCTTGTTTGGGACCTCAAACTAGCATGTAATAAGCCCTCCATGAATCCTAATTGAACTCTAAATAGGTGGGACAAGGGGTGGCTCTAAATCCTTGGGTGCTAGTGATTCCTAGTTTGACTAGAAATCCTACCACCCTTTCCTCTTCTCCAATGCCTTCTACACTTTTAGGATGTGTTCCATATCTAATCCACCTTCAGGACCTTGAATCAATGAGAAAATAATCAAGAATACCATAGATTGATTGAGAATAAGAAGAACAAGGAATGGTGCCAATATCTCCTAAGGCACCAGTCTGTCACACCCCGACCGGATGCCCATCCAGGCATATAACAGATAGCCGCATATCCTCAGGGTTCACCCCATCGAATATGCAATGCTTATCTTTATAAATTAACATTTAGACAATGGTGAAAAAAAAAATCACTATACTTTATTATTTCTAGAGCATTTCAATCCAAACTAACAGATGAAATCTCACAAAAACCTCAGATATAATATGAGCATAGTTTAACTAAAATTTAAAATAAACATGAATTTTGAACTAAAATTCCTAAATCCTAACTCCTCATTGACTAGTCCCAAAGCCCGATGGATCTTTCAAATCTATAATAAAGGTAATAAAAATAGGGTGTGAGCTTGATAGGCTCAGTAAGTTATCATCATCTCCAATATATATGCATAAATATGTCAATAACAAACAGTAAGCATAAACAAATCATACAAACAAGATATCCAGCATCATGATAAAATAAACTACAAAATCATGCAAATATACACACTTAATTGCAAACAACATGACTATGATGGCCAACCATATACTATACTCTCCTTATCCATCTGACATGGCCACGATCGACCCATGGCTAGTCTCGAAAGAGAGTAGAATCCTGATTGCACATACCAAAATTGGTCATGTGCCAGTGATTGCTCCACTAGAGGCATGGAAGGAAACTATGTTGCCCAGTAAACAACCCAAGAGGGGGGGTGAATTGGGTTTCTAAAAACTATTTGCAAGTATGTGTGCTAATTCAATAATCAATACAAATGCTAGTGAGATGCAAGTGTTGTGTTCTCTTAAAGAGTATGCAATAAAAATTTAAATTACAATGAAAGTAAGAGCAAATATAGAGAAATAATCAATCACAAACACAAAGCAAGTATAGTGATTCGATGCTCTCAAATGCACCTACATCCACTCCCCAAGATCCACTTGAGAACTCACTATAATTACTCATGATTACAGCCGATTAGTTTTCTAGGCTTACTAATTAAAACCCCTTTTGGTTTTCACAAGGCTCACCAAAAGAAACCTCTTGGTTTTCAAAGGCTAACCAAAAATCTCCTTGGTTTTCGACTAGTCTAACAAAAAACCTCCTTGGTTTTCAACTAAGCTAACCAAAAATCTCGATTTTGTTCTTAGGCTCACCAAAAATCTTGATACAACAAAGTATGAAATGAAGTAAAGAATACAAGAAAAGCTTTCTAATAAAAGATGTTATCTCTTTGAAGCTTGATGAAGATGCTTGTCTTCAATTCGATGAAGGCTCAATCAATGCTCAAAAGGTTGGACTTGAATGCTCTTGATTGCTTTGAATGCTTGAAGGCTTCTTTATCTTGGAAGTAGTTGCTCTCAATGAATGTTTGAGTGAATGAGCTTTCTTTTCTTCCTTTTTCTCTTCTCTCTTCTTTCTTGTTATTTTTTGTTTTGCTCGATTTGAATTTAATCCACTTAAATACCATCCTAAGGCCTAAAAGATGGTTTATGACTGTTAGATACAAGAAACTAGTCATTGGGGGTGAAAGGGACGAGTTCTGCATTTGAAAAAACTAGCCATTATTGTTCCCAGAACTCTAAGTATCGATACTTCAGTCCTATGAGTCGACACTTAGGGTCAACACTTAAGTTCCATGAGTCGACACCTAGTTCAAAATTTAGCTTTGAGGCTCTCTAGATATCTCAGGTGAGTCGATACTTCATCTGGTGAGTCGACACTTCATCTGGTGTGTCAACACTTGAGGTGAGTCTTGAATTTCAGCATGTTTTGTAAAAAAATTATCTCAGGCTTTGAGTCGATCCTTGAGTCGACACTTGAATGGCATGAGTTGACACTTCAAGCATGCCATCTGAAACTTCTTTCTGTGTGTCAGCTTGAGTCGACACTTGCACTGTCATGAGTCAACACTTGAACTGTGAGTTGACACTTGCTGAAACTTCTTAAAAATTGACTGAAACTCTGCTAAATCCTTTTCAACTGAACTCTTTAATTCCTTTCAAGCAAATCTTAGATACTTAAGTCCATTAAATATTGATGTTTCATCCATAGAAAAGGCTTCTTCAATCATTTGACAAGCAATTCAATTGGACTAACTTGATGAGTACATTTTCCTTAATAAAAACACACTTTAGCAAACCGTTAGTACTCAATTATACTTAAGTATTTTGTTAATCATCAAAATCAATAATAGAGTCAATAATCTCTTCCTTTTTGATAATGACAAAACCTTTAAGTATAACACAAAAAAAAAATTCAAACAAAATGAAGCTTTTGCAATATATAAAAGATAAATACTCATTTACAATGCATTAAAGCCATAAAAAGATATGAGAATTAAAATTGCATATACCATGATACTCAATATGTGTTTCAAAGTTAAAATAAATTTTATAGAGATAGTGAGTGAGATTAATATAGAAATCATCTATAGTTGAGCTTCAACAAAAAAATTTTAACTAGAGATAGAAGAGTATAAAAGTTCCCCCTCAAAGGGTGATCCGAAAAACTGATTTTCAAAGAATTTTCAAGAAATTGCTCCTTAAAAAGATTTTCTTCTTAATGCTCCCCCTCACTCATTGCTCATTTCTTTTTCACTCATGCTCACTCTTTTGCTCTCTTTGTATTCTCATTTTACTCAATATTTCTCTTTTATTATTTCTCTTCCATCTCCTATTTTATTTCTCTCTCCCTTTTTGTTTTTCATTTTCATATAACTCTCTCCCTTTTTGTCATCATTAAAAAAAGGTTAAAGAGAAGAAAGGATGATAATGATAGAAATTAAGCAATAATCACAAGAGTTAATATCCAAAGATAAAATATTGATATAAAAACTTCATTCATTAAAGTCAAAAGTTCATACATTGATACAAACTTTCATACATAGATACAAGATGGTAAACAAACATAGATGCATACAAGTAATGCTAGAATGTAAGCTAACTAACATAGAGACTACCCTAAGAAGTATGCTCCTCATCAGAAGATCTAATCTCAATCAATCCAGTATCAGTAGAAGGACGGGATCGTGGCCACATTGGTCAGAGATCAGAGAATCGGGTTCGGGTAGGTCTCGATACAACACGATGGTCTCGTTCTCTATGTCTGACATAAGATCTACCTCTAGCTGGTGCAGAAGAGGTGGAGGCAATATCAGTAGCAGGAACATCACTGACCAGAGCAATTGTATCAAGAGGAAGTGGTGTATGGTAAAAGATGGGTCTAGAATTAGGATGGTGGAGATCAGGGGTATAAAATCCAAGTTTCTTGATAAGGGAAGATGTATGCAAAGATGAAGAATGTAAGACTAGTGTACCAGAAGATGGAATGATAGGAGTAGATGCAGGAATGGAAGGAGGATGTGGATCATATCTAGAAGGATAGGATAAAATCGTAGTCTTAAGATATAAATGGGAAGGATCAGGAATGGGGCTCCTAGGAACATTTGCTGCTGTCTATGGCTCTGGCTACATCATGAAATCTATCGCATCAAACTTTGCGAAGTTAGACTGATCATCTACCATGTCAGGTCCTGGAGCTGATGGTTCTGGAGGTGAATCAGATGGAGCTGGAGGTGGAGGAGCTCTGCCCGATGAAGGTCTAGCTAATGCAGATAAAATGGTAGAGATGCCATCACTCAATCCTCGATGGCTCTCCCTCATCTCCATATGCATCCTGTCGACTCGCTGATGAATAATCATGACCTCAGTCTCTATGCGAGCGACCTTGTCTTCTAAACTATTAGTAGCACTAGGGATATCTATCTATGTAGGAATGGCTAGCTCGGGTTGAGGAGTAGGCTCAGGCTATGCCTTAGAAGTGTCTCTATGTAGCTCAGATGTCCTTGTCTCACCTAAAAAGATATGCTCCTCCTTTGCCACCTCATCATCTCTATCAATGGCCTAACTAGATATATGCCATCTCCACTGGCCTCTGACTAGATGGTACCATATCCTATGAAGAGATATGATGTCATGACATCTGTGTGTAGTAGTTGTCTGTAAGGCTCATCATCTACAACCACTCCATGAGCTCTAAAGAGAAAAGTCAATCCCATCACGTAGGGCAGATAAAGTCTCTGGTTGATCGATGCCTTTGTCAACTGATGTACCATAAGCATTGGGAGGCATACCGGAGTGCATTGTACCAGAGGCACCATGACCAAAAGCTCGTGCTCTGTGATGAAGTCAAATCATCTGATCTTTGACAGAAGAATCTGAGATACAATGTGGTGCAGTAACCTCATCTCAGCATCAGTCTCGAAGCAACTACAGTGGCTCCCTCAAGAAGATCATCCATATCAAAAATACATCAGAGTCCATTGATCCTATCCACTAGAGCATCCATAACAGATCCTCCGATAGGAATGTCCCATACTTGGCTCAGAATCTTTGTAGATATGGGGACATCTCTGCCATAGACCTATACTATCTAGCCATCACTACCTTGGGCAAGTGATCCGTAGAACTCTAATCAATCTCGGGTGGAATCTCTCTGATAATGAATAGAAAGGTGCTAAACTCGCATCCCTCAGCCATTGGCCAATTTGGAAGTGTTGCTGGTCTAGGAAATCAAAGTCCACTCATCAACCACCGATGATGGTCTTTGATCCTATCCTATTTGCTGCAGAAACATGAGGTCTGGCAAGAACATCAGGCTTATCTACTAGTCTATCCTCATGCCTGGCCATTGTTCTTCTCTCTTCCTCCTGAATGGAAGGTCTAGGATGTCGGACAACTTATTTTCTAGGTCCCATTCCAAGGAAACAAGAGAAGAAGGCAAGGAAGGAGAGAAAACTAGGGTTTCTATGGTGAAAAACTAGGAAACGGGATGAAGAACAATAGAAAACCAAAATATACCTATCCCAAATGAAGAATCAAGTGATTGGAACTAAAATTTGGAGGGAAGGAGATGATGGAGCACTATTTGGGGATGAGTCGACTTGAATTGGAATGAAAAAATTGAAGAAAATACTTTGCTTTCCCTATTTTAACTCGGTCTGTTGATGTTCAAGTGTCGACTCATGACATAGGATCAAGTGTCGACACTTCCAGGTGTCGACACTTTCAAGTGTCGACACCTCAACTCAAAATCAAAAAAAAATGTAAAAAGGATCATCGATCAAAATAGAATAAAATTTCAATGAATTTAGAGAGATTAAATATGATTTACAAGCAATTTGATCAATCAATAGTTAAAGATTGTGAAGAGATGGAAATATCAATCAAAAAGTTTGATGACCCCTAGTTCTCTTCTAATCATACAGAACCGATTCTCTTGGAGAGGATTAGTCAATATGTCAGCTAGTTGCATTTCAGAACAAACAAATTCAAGCATAATATCATTATTTTTAACATGATTTCTAATAAAATGATGTCTAATTTCAATGTGTTTATTTCTAGAGTACTGAACAAGATTTTTAGTTAAATTTATAGTACTTTATCATATTTTATGGGTGTCTTAGTTAGTTTAATTCCAAAATCTTCAAGTTATTGTTTAATCTACAAGATTTGAGCACAATAATTTCCTGCTGCAATATACTCAGCCTTAGTTATGGATAGTGCAACTGAAGTTTGTTTCTTGCTAAACCAAGAGATTAAGTTAGCTCCAAGAAATTGGCAAGTTCCACTTATAGTTTTTCTATCTAATTTACACCCAGCAGAGTCAGCATCTGAGTAACCAATCAAATCAATAGATGAATCATTAAAATACCACAAATCAATATCAATTGTACTAGATAGATATCTAAGTATGCACTTACAATCAATAAGTGAGATTCTTTAGGATCAGACTGATACTAGCACATATACAAATACTAAACATGATATCTGGTCTACTAGCAGTCAAATATAATAAATAACCAATCATTCCTCTATATAATTTCTGATCAATAGATTTACCATGCTCATCTTTATCAAGTTTACAAGAGGGGCTCATAGGTATACTATCTTGGTAGTCTCCATCCCAAACTTTTTTAAGATTTCTCTTGTATACTTAGTGTTGGCCAGATATGGTGCCCAAGAGGGGGGGTGAATTGGGTAATTAAAAAATTAAAGCAATATATGTGCTATCAAGTTTTAAGGTGAAGAGTGATAGTGCTCAAATAATTGTGCAACGGAAGCAATGAAATAAATCAACAATTAAAGAGCAAAAGAAGAGCAATGCAAACACACAAGAAGTATAGTGGTTCGGTGCACCTAGCACCTACATCCACTCCCCAAGCTCCACTTGGGAATTTCCACTATAATCTTTAGATTACAGCCGACTTGTTTTACCAGGCTCACAAGTCAAAACCTTACACACTTGTTTTGGCTTCGGGCTTACAAGCAACCCTAGTTGGTTTTATCAATTGGCTCACCAACAAACCTCACTCACTTGTTTGGCTTCGGGCTTACAAGCAACCCTAGTTGGTTTTATCAATTGGCTCACCAACAAACCTCACACTAGTTTCAAATTCCCTTGAAACTAGCCAAAGACAAAAGAATATGAATACAATTAATAAAACTAGACAAACTCCTTTTGAGCAATAAGAAATTTGTTGTAGCTCTTGATGGAGACTCTTCAAGCCTTTTCCCTTGGAATCTTTGGACCTCACTAAATGCCAAATCCTTGAAAGTTGGATTCCTCAAAGATGGAGAGCTTTTGGCTAAGGAATCTCTTGGTTTTCTCACTCTTTTGGCTTGGAATTGATTGAAGGCTTTGTACTTTGACTCTAAACTTTTTCACTTTGTCTCCTTGTCTTTTTTGAAGTTTGGTGGAGGTTAAATACCTCATTCATGCTGAAACAACTCCACAAGATCATTAGAATCAAAAATATGGCCGTTTATGGCCGTTAGAAATCAAATCAAAAGTTCAGAAAAACTAGCCGTTATGCCATGAGTCGACCTTATGAGTCGACTTCTGGATCAAGTGTCGACCTCATGAGTCGACCTCCAGTTTGTTTTAGGCAAAAATCCAGAAAACAATAGTTCTGCCCATTTTGAATTCTCAGGCTATGAGTCGACCTCTGGTGTCGACCTCTAGACAGGTGTTGACCTCTGGTGGTCGACCTCTAGAGCGTGCCACTGAGATTTTGCCGTGCCGGCCATGCTGAACTTTTCTTCTCTTCATGAGTCGACCTCTGGTGATCGACCTTTGACAAGGTGTCGACCTCTGGTGGTCGACCTCTGATCTGAAATTTTCTGAAACTCTTAGAGATGTGCGTGCCATGCTTGAGTTTCTCCAAGCCTTTGTTTCTTTAGTTAATTATTTCTTAACAGGAAGGTCCAATATGAGAAATTTGATCTTGTCCAAGGTAGAAGAGCTCTTTTCCAAATCAGGCAAACTTAGTTTCATCATTGTACTCTTGATACTCTTTTTGAATAACCTAAGTCCTGAAACTTTATCTTGAGATGAAACATTAGTCCAAACATATACTCAACCTTTTGTTAATCATCAAAACTAAGGAGCCAAAGTCAACAATCTCCCCCTTTTTGATGATGACAAAACCTTGAGTATATATGCAATTAAGTCCAAAAGCAAAATATAGCAGTGATAAAAATTTTCAAAGAATCCTTACATGCATAAAAATTTTACTTTTCATCTATTTTTTGTGAAACCATTCTCAAGAGTCAAAAAGATTTTACTTTTCATTTACTTCTTTCTTTTTGTGAAAGCATTCTCATGAGTCAAAAAGATAAGAAACATACAAGCTTTACTCATAAGAATCATATATACTTTACTACACATAAGAAGGAGTCTCATATATACTTTACTACTCATGAGAATCATATATACTTTACTACTCCCCCTTTTTGTCAAGAATCAAAAAGTCCATTTTTGTAGTGAAAGATATATTAAGAAAACTTATGTTCAATTATAATGAAGTATTTAGTTGCATAAAATACATGCTCCCCCTCAATTTGTGCATTCAATATAACAAAAATATTCTATCTTGAGGGTTTAAAAAGATAAATGCTAAGAGCTGGTATCAGACAGTAAAATATCACAATATAGATAAAAACAAATGTATTCAGTTACAAAATTGCTTACATAGTAAGCACAAAATACTGATACAACAAACCATACAAAGCAAACTAAGTACAACAAGTAAATCTATGAGGCTACTCCTCATCAGAAGGTATATCAAAAGAGACAGGAGCCATGATCCTAGATGAGGATTTTGGAGTCCTATGAGAGTGACTCCGAGTCCTCAGAGAGGGACCAGACCTAGGGGTAGTCCTACGAGATCTATAGGTCCGAGGAAAGGGCTCCACAGATGTCCCGACTGAAGCAGTAGCAGAAGGAGTAGACGGATCAGTATGTTGAGTAGACTGAGCTGGGGTCTGCCTGCTGACTAGCTCATAAGCTGTGGGATCATCAATGTCTGTCTCTGTATGCTCATCTATATCATCCGGAATCCCAGTAATAGTCTCAAACAGTGACTCTGTAAGCTCAGTATCAACTGGCACATCTGTGGCTGGAGGATCTGTACTCGGAAGATCTGTAGCTGGAGGATCAGTAGCAGGGGGTATCTCTGGAATCGGATCTGCAGGTGGAATATCAGAACTACCTGCTCCAGGCTAATCTCCATCACTGTCACTGTATCCACTGGAGTCATCATCATCATCATCTGAATGTGGAGGAGATACTATCGGATCTACAGTCCCTGATGGCAGTGCTAATCTCAGTAGGCTGAGGATCTGTCAGAATCCTGTATCCATACTAGCTGAGAGAGCACCAATGCGCATGTCTGTGTGTATCCGCAGATCATGTAGCTCCTGTCGTACACCAGTGATCTCTGTCCGGACCTCTGAAATGTGATCAGTCACTCTCTGCTCAAAGTTCGATATCCTCGCTGAAGTCCTCCGTGGTGTAGCAGTAGTAGTAGGTGCTGGAGCTGATGAGGGTGGTGGCGTGAATGGCTCAGGCTCCGCAGTCTCTGACTCTGGTGCTGGGCGAGGAGGTGTACCATGATCAGTAGGCTCTGAAGGCCCTGCCTTAGTAGCTCGGATCTCATCCTCCTCATCTGGCTCCTGGCCAGACTCTCGTCGCACCCAGCGGTCACCAATCAGTCGAAATCCCATCCTATGCAGGGATTTCTCTCCATAAGTATCAGTATGCTGCAGCTGACTGAAGGGTATACCGTCAAATGAAATACCATGCTCCCTGAATAGCTGAGTCAGCCCCATGCCATAAGGCTAAACAAGTCTCCTGTGAGATGCTGCCTCACCCATCTGCTGAAGCATGATCCTGGGAAGGTTGATGGGAGTCCGCTGTCTCAGGGACACCATCAACACCAGCTCACGCTCAGTGATAAAATCGAATCTCCCGCTCTTCAGAATCAAGATACGGGCGATGATATGATGCAGCACTCTCATCTCTAGTGAAAGCTGGTTAGCGGCTATTATGGAAATGCCGCTAACATCCTCACGCTCTAGAATACATCTGAAGGCGTGCTCTCTGTCGCTGATCGAAGTGGCAGTAGTGCCATGAAGTGGAATCCTCCAAACGCGACTGATGACCTCCGGTGTCACTGGAATCTCGATCCCACGTACTGTAGCAGACCATCCAATGCCATCAGTGGCCATGGATCCATAAAACTCCCTGATGAGGTCTGGGTAGAATCTCTCAGACATCGTACAGAAATGAACCAGACCTGCATCTCTCAGTACATCTCCAATAAAGAAGTGATGATGATCCCAGAATGGTATATCCACACGCCCCCCACTAGCAATGCTCTTCCGTACTAAGCTGGCTGGCACTAGTGCAGGTGGCTCTGGGGTCGGCTCACGCTCATGTCTGACCTTTCGTCGTCGCTCAGTACTACCCTGGCCTTGTTCCAATCTCCTTTTCCTTACTGCCAAGTGCTTTCTCGGACCCATATGAAAGGAAGAGGGGTTTACTTACGGAGAAGTGCAATGAAGCAAAGCTAAGAGGAAAGGAGAGGGAAAGAGAGGTTCATGAATTAAGAAAAAGAGGAGAAGGTGAAATGGTGAGATAGGGTTTGTGAGAATGGAGAAAATCGAGAGTAAATGAAGAAAAAGTAAGAAACAGACGAAAGAAATAAGTGATTTCAATTGAAAAACAATCGAGATTTGAGGGTAGATAGATGCAAAGGCTTTGGTTGTCCAAAACCAAAAACACGGTCAAAAAGAGGTTTGATTCCAAGGAAAGCAAGAGGAGAGGAGAGGATTTCCCAAAAAGATGAAGGAGAAGGGTGGAAATGCACTGTTTAGGGGTTTAGGGAAGTTGGAGGGGGACCACACGACGGAGAAGTGAAAAGAAAATGGAGAAAAAAGGCTTGCGGACGGGTTTTAAAAAAGAGGTTTTCTGTTCAAGTGTCGACCTCTAAAAATTTTCAGGGGTCGACCTCAAGTGTCGACCTCCAAAAGCCTTAGGGGTCGACCTCAAGTGTCGACCTCCAAAAATTAAAGTGTCGACCTCTAACAATAAATTACCCAAAATAAAATTCTGTAAAATTTTAAAAAATTGATATAATTTAGAAAAATAATCTTCAAACATATTTGATAATTTATAAATCATTTTTGAGGAATTTTGATGAAAATTGAAGACTTTCAAGCAAAAGGATCAATGACTCCCAGTTCTCTTCTGATCATACAAAATCTATCTTCATTCAAAGGTTTTGTGAATATATCAGTTAATTGATAATCAGTACAAATAAATTCTAACAACACATTAGAGTTTTGAACGTGATCTCTTATGAAGTGATGTCTTATTTCAATATGTTTGCTTCTTGAATGTTGTACAGGATTTTTCGTTAAATTGATTGCACTAGTATTATCACGTCTTATGGGTGTCTTAGTTAGTTTGATGCCAAAGTCCTCGAGTTGTTATTTGATCCATAGAATCTGAGCACAACAGCTTCCAGCTGCTATATATTCAGCTTCCGCCGTAGATAGAGCAACCGAATTCTGTTTCTTACTGCTCTATGAAATCAAATTAACTCCTAGGAATTGACAAGTTCCACTAGTACTTTTTCGATCAAGTTTACACCCAGCAAAATCAGCATCAGAATATGCAATTAATTCATATGATGACTCTCTAGAGTACCAAAGACCAATTTCGATAGACCCAGATAAGTATCTAAATATACGTTTTACAGCTAAGAGATGTGATTCTTTAGGAGCAGACTGTAAACGTGCACACATACAAACACTAAACATTATATCTGGTCTACTGGCAGTTAGATATAGCAATGAACCAATCATGCCTCTATATAATTTTTGGTCTACTGATTTACCACATTCATCTTTGTCTAATTTACATGAAGAGCTTATAGGGGTACCTATTGGTTTGGTAGTCTCCATCCCAAACTTTTTCAATATCTCCCTTATGTACTTGGCTTGGTTGATGGAGATCCCCTCTTTGGTTTGCTTAATTTGGAGTCCGAGGAAGAAGTTGAGTTCTCCCATCATGCTCATCTCGAACTCACTCTGCATTAACTTAGCAAATTCTTGACAAAGACATTCGTTAGTAGCACCAAAAATAATATCATCTACATATATTTGTACTACTAAGAGATCATCATTTTTCTTTTTCAAAAATAATGTATTATCTACATTACCTCTAGAGAAATCATTTTTCATCAAAAAAGAACTTAATCTATCATACCAAGCTCTAGGAGCTTGCTTTAAACCATACAATGCTTTATGCAATTTAAAGACATGATTAGGAAATTCATGATTTTCAAAACCAGGAGGTTGTTCAACATAAACCTCCTCTTCAATAAATCCATTTAAAAAGGCACTCTTTACATCCATTTGAAATAACTTGAAATCCATAAAACAAGCAAAAGCAAGTAAAAGTCTAATTGCTTCTAGCCTAGCAACAGGAGCAAAGGTTTCATCAAAGTTGATCCCTTCTTCCTGATTGTAGCCTTTAGCAACAAGTCTAGCTTTGTTCCTAATTACAATACCATGCTCATCAAGTTTATTTCTAAAAACCCATTTTGTGCCAATTACAGAAACATTAAGGGGTCTTTCAGTTAAAGTCCAAACATTATTTCTTTTAAATTGGTTTAGTTCATCTTGCATAGCATTAATCCAGTTACAATCTTTTTCAGCTTCTTCTATTGACTTAGGCTCTATCTGAGATACAAAAGCTAAATAATCACAAACATTTCTAATAGAAGAGCGTGTACTTACCCCCTTTGATGGATCACCAATTATTAGCTCTTTAGGGTATCCGTGTGCATACCTCCATTCTTTAGGTAATGGTTTTGGTGAAGTTGCATTGATCTCTTGAATTTGATCTTGATTCTCTTGATCATCATCTCCTTTGGGCTCATCTTCATTGATTGTCAATTGTTCAAGCTTCTTTGTACCTGTTTCAACATCAATAGAATCTTCTTTTCTAGAAGATTTTTCGTTAGATTCATCAAACACTACATGAATTGATTCTTCAACCAGAAGAGTTCTTCTGTTGAAGACCCTGTATGCCTTGCTAGAAGTAGAGTATCCTAAGAAGATACCCTCATCTGACTTGGCATCAAATTTACTGATATTATCTTTGCCATTGTTTAATATGAAACAGCGGCAACCAAATACACGAAAATACTTGAGATTAGGTTTTCGATTTTCCAAAGCTCATATGGTGTTTTCTTCAAAATAGGTCGAATTAAAACATGATTTAAAATGTAACAGGAAGTATTAATGGCTTCTGCCCAAAAATATCTAGGTAAATCGTTTTTGCAAAGCATTGTGCATGCCATTTCTTCAAGTGTCCTGTTCTTTCTTTCTACCACCCATTTTGTTGAGGTGTCCTAGGTGCAGAAAAATTATGACTAATACCATTTTCATTACAAAAAGCTTCAAAATCATGATTGTCAAATTCAGTTCCATGATCACTACGCAAAGAAACAATAGTGAGATCTTTTTCGTTTGAAACCCTTTTATGAAATTTAACAAAAGCTGAAAATGTTTCATCTTTATGAGCTAAAAACATCACCCAAGTAAATCGTGAGTAATCATCTACAATTACTAGCCCATATTTTTTACCTCCCAAACTAGTTGTTCTGGTTGGTCCAAAGAGGTCCATATGCAATAATTCAAGGGGTCTAGTAGTAGATACTACTCCTTTAGGTTTGAAAGTAGATTTAGTTTGTTTTCCAAATTGACATGTAGCACAAATCTTATCTTTTTCAAATGTGAGTTTTGGCAATTCTTTTACAAGATTCTTTTTGCTTAATTTTGAAATCAACTGCATACTGGCATGCCCTAGCCTACGATGCCAAAGCCAACTAGTTTCACTTGCCTTGGCTTCCTTAGCCACTAGGCATTGACCACTTTCCATGGCTAGATCATCAAGATCAACCATGTAAATGTTTCCATGCTTAAGACCAGTGAACTTGATGCCATCGACATCTAGACTAGATACCATGCACAAAGATGATTCAAAATTACTTTAAAATCCTTATCACAAAACTGACTAATTCTAAAAAGATTATGCTTCAAGCCATCAACAAATAATACATTATCTACATAAGCATTAGGGGTGATATGGATTTTACCAATTCCGACGATTTTGTCTTTTCCATTATCACCAAAAGTAACGTTTCCACCATCAATAGCAGCTAGTGATGAGAATTGCTTCACATCCCCAGTCATGTGCCTTGAGCAACCACTATCCAGATACCACATTCTTCTTTTATTTTTGGTTGCAAGGCACACCTGCAAAAATTGATCAAGTTGAAACTTTAGGTACCCAAGTCATCTTGGATCCTTTAGGGTTAGTCAAATTGGTTCCTTTTGGAACCCAAATCTTTTTAAAGGTATTTAATTTTCTTCTATTACAAACATATGATTTATGTCCTAATTTACCACATGCATAGCAGGTAATATTAGAAGATGCAGGTATGAAAAAGTTTTTGTAAAGTTTTTGCTGATTGTATGGCTTAAATCCAAGTCCAGCTTTGTTAAACACTGCATGTTGACTATTTAAAAGCATATTTAGTTTTTCTGAACTAAAAGTAAACTTTTCTACAAAAGGTTTTACTTTTTCTAACTCTTCCTTGTAATTCTTGTTTTGAAGCAATAGTTCTTTATTTTGTTTTTCAATGTTCTCATTAGTTTTAAGACTTCTATTATTTTTCAAAGAATCATTTTCTTTTAAAAGATTATCCTTATCATTTGTCAAGGTCTTTACATGTTCAGTTAATTTCTTGTTTTCTTGAACTAAATCTTCAATTTCAGTTGAAAACTTTTCTGAATTTTGGTAAGCTCAAAATTTAGCTTTCTTAATTTCTTATTTTTCAGTTTTAATTTTTCATATTCTATAACTAAGTCATCAAAGGCATCATGTAATTCATTGAAAGTAAATTCAGTTTCAGGTTCAGAATTTACCTCATTATCTTCATTGGCCATGAAACATAAGTTGGCGACTACCTGCTGCTCTTCATCACTGCTAGAGTCCTCACTCTCACTCCAGGTAGCCATCATGGCTTTCTTTCTCAACATCCTTCGACTCTTTTTAAGCAAAGGGCAATTCGTTTTGTAATGTCCAGGCTTCTTGCACTCGAAGCAGATGGGTGGATCCCTTTCTTTCTCTTTCTCTTTTTCCTTATTGTGATCACCTTTTTGTGGCCTTTTCTTGTAGAAGCCCTTCTTCTTTCTCATGAATCTTTTGAATTTTCTTGTAATGAGGGCTATCTCATCATCATCAGCTTCTTCTTCTGATTCATCACTTGACTCTTCTTTTGTAGTGGACTTGAAGGCTATGGCTTTTTTTTCTTGTCATTGTCCACTGTCTTCTGCTTTAGTGAAAGCTCGTAGGTCATCAGTGATCCAAGAAGCTGCTCGAGAGGTAGAGTATTGACATCCTTGGCTTCTTCTATAGCTGTTACTTTCGCATCCCATGAAGCCGGAAGAGACCTGAGAAGTTTGTTAACCAGTTCACCATTAGATATAATTTTTCCCAAACTCCTCATACCATTTACTATATTGATAAATCTAGTATACATTTCACTTATACTTTCAGTTGGTTCCATCCTGAACATCTCATACGTATGAATGAGCATGTTCATCTTTGTGGTCTTCACTTGGTGTGTACCCTCATGGGTAACCTCAAGTGTATCCCAAATTTCTTTGGCGGAAATACAATTTGATATTCTGTTGAATTCACTAGGGTCAAGTGCACAGAATAGCAAATTCATCGCCTTAGCATTTAACTCAGCTTGTTTGATGTCATTGTCATCCCATTCTTCTTCAGACTTTGGGGTGATAATCCCATTAACCAAGTGAGTGGGCTGATGAGGCCCTTTAGTAATTATTCTCCATATATGATAATCAACAGCTTGTAAATAAATACGTATACGAGTTTTCTAGTATGTGTAGTTTGTGCCATTAAAGAAAGGAGGGCAATTTGATGCTTGTCCTTCAACTATACCCATTCCAATTGGGGCGGCCATGATTTTTAACTCAAGATCGTTGGACCTACAAGAGAGTACCGGTGCTCTGATACCACTTGTTGCCCAGATATGGTGCCCAAGAGGGGGGGTGAATTGGGTAATTAAAAAATTAAAGCAATATATGTGCTATCAAGTTTTAAGGTGAAGAGTGATAGTGCTCAAATAATTGTGCAACGGAAGCAATGAAATAAATCAACAATTAAAAAGCAAAAGAAGAGCAATGCAAACACACAAGAAGTATAGTGGTTCGGTGCACCTAGCACCTACATCCACTCCCCAAGCTCCACTTGGGAATTTCCACTATAATCTTTAGATTATAGCCGACTTGTTTTACCAGGCTCACAAGTCAAAACCTTACACACTTGTTTTGGCTTCGGGCTTACAAGCAACCCTAGTTGGTTTTATCAATTGGCTCACCAACAAACCTCACTCACTTGTTTTGGCTTCGGGCTTACAAGCAACCCTAGTTGGTTTTATCAATTGGCTCACCAACAAACCTCACACTAGTTTCAAATTTCCTTGAAACTAGCCAAAGACAAAAGAATATGAATACAATTAATAAAACTAGACAAACTCCTTTTGAGCAATAAGAAATTCATTGTAGCTCTTGATGGAGACTCTTCAAGCCTTTTCCCTTGGAATCTTTGGACCTCACTAAATGCCAAATCCTTGAAAGTTGGATTCCTCAAAGATGGAGAGCTTTTGGCTAAGGAATCTCTTGGTTTTCTCACTGTTTTGGCTTGGAATTGATTGAAGGCTTTGTACTTTGACTCTAAACTTTTTCACTTTGTCTCCTTATCTTTTTTGAAATTTGGTGGAGGTTAAATACCTCATTCATGCTGAAACAACTCCACAAGACCGTTAGAATCAAAAATATGGCCGTTTATGGCCGTTAGAAATCAAATCAAAAGTTCAGAAAAACTAGCCGTTATGCCATGAGTCGACCTCATGAGTCGACCTCTAGATCAAGTGTCGACCTCATGAGTCGACCTCTAGTTTGTTTTAGGCAAAAATCCAGAAAACAATAGTTATGCCCATTTTGAATTCTCAGGCTATGAGTCGACCTCTGGTGTCGACCTCTGGACAGGTGTTGACCTCTGGTGGTCGACCTCTGGAGCGTGCCACTGAGATTTTGCCGTGCCGGCCATGCTGAACTTTTCTTCTCTTCATGAGTCAACCTCTGGTGGTCGACCTTTGACAAGGTGTCGACCTCTGGTGGTCGACCTCTGATCTGAAATTTTCTGAAACTCTTAGAGATGTGCGTGCCATGCTTGAGTTTCTCCAAGCCTTTGTTTCTTTTGTTAATTATTTCTTAACAGGAAGGTCCAATATAAGAAATTTGATCTTGTCCAAGGTAGAAGAGCTCTTTTCCAAATCAGGCAAACTTAGTTTCATCATTGTACTCTTGATACTCTTTTTGAATAACCTAAGTCCTGAAACTTTATCTTGAGATGAAATATTAGTCCAAACATATACTCAACCTTTTGTTAATCATCAAAACTAAGGAGCCAAAGTCAACACTTAGCTTGGTTGATGAACATCCCATCTTTGGTTTGCTTGATTTGGAGTCCGAGAAAGAAATTAAGCTATCCCATCATGCTCATCTCGAACTCACCTTGCATAAGCTTGGCAAACTCTTGACAAAGAATTTCATTAGTAGCACCGAATATAATGTCATCAACATAAATTTGCACTACTATTAGATCATCATTTTTTTAGAAATAATGTAGTATCAACATGGCCTTTAGAGAAATCATTTTTAATTAAGAATTTACTCAACCTTTCATACCATGCTCAGGGTGCTTGCTTTAAACCATAGAGTGCCTTGTATAGTTTGAAAACATGGTCAGGATGTGCATGATTTTCAAAATCAAGTGGTTGTTCAATAAATACTTCTTCAATAAAACTATTTAAAAAATCACTTTTGACATCCATTTGAAATAATTTAAAGTTCATGAAACATGCAAATGCTAATAATAGTCTAATTATCTCAAGTCTAGCAACAGGAGCAAAGGTTTCATCAAAATCAATCCCTTCTTCCTGATTGTAGCTTTGGCAACCATTTTCATCAAGTTTGTTTTTGAAAACCCATTTTGTACCAATAATTAAAATATTAGATGGTCTTTAAACTAAAGTCCAAACATTATTTCTTTTGAGTTGATTTAGTTCATCTTGCATTGCATTAATCCAATTAGGATCTTTTTTAGCTTCTTTAATGCATTTCGGTTCAATTTGAAAAATAAAAATAATATAGTCACATTCATTTCTAATTGAAGATCTTGTTCTTATCCCTTTTGATGGATCACCTAGGATTAACTCCTTAGGATGTCCATGAGCATACCTCCACTCTTTGGATAGATCCGGATGCTTTGGTATGGGTTGTATGACTTCTTCTCTTTCATTCTTGTCTTGATCTTCTTTATTCTCTTGAAAAGGTTAATTATCCAAAGTAAGCTTCTTTAGTTCTTTAGCACCTGCACATACATCAGAAGTATCCTCTTTTTTGGAGGATTTGTTAACAGATTCTTCAAATACTACATGTATAGATTCCTCTACTACTAAAGTTCTCTTATTAAAGACTCTATATGCCCTGCTTGATGTAGAGTATCCTAAGAAGATACCTTCATCAAACTTGGCATCAAATTTTTTTAAATTATCTTTACCATTATTCATAATAAAGCAACGACAACCGAAAATTTGAAAATATTTCAAAGTAGGTTTTCTTTGTTTCTAAAGCTCATATGGAGTTTTCTTTAAAATCGATCGAATTAAAACATGGTTTAAAATATAGCATGCAATATTTACTACTTCAGCCCAAAAATATCTTGGCAAATTATTTTTACGAAGCATTGTGCATGCTATTTCTTCTAAAGTATAATTTTTCCTTTCTACTACCCTATTATGTTGAGGTGCCTAGGTGCAAAAAATTATATTATATTCCTTTTTCATTACAAAAGTTTTCAAAATCTTGATTTTCAAATTCAGAACCATGGTCACTACGAATATAAATAATTGAAGTACCTTTTTTATTGGAAACTTTTCCATAAAACTTTATAAAAACTGAAAACAATTCGTCTTTGTGAGCTAAAAATATAACCCATGTAAATCGAGAAAAGTCATCCACTATAACTAATCCATATCTCTTGCCTCCTAGGCTAGATGTCCTAGTTGGTCCAAAGAGATCCATATGGAGTAGTTCTAATGGCTTAAAAGTTGAAATAAATATTGAGGTTTGAAAGATGTTTTTACTTGTTTTCCAAATTGACATGCTTCACAAATTTTGTCTTTCTCAAAACTAAGTCTTGACAAATCTCTTACTAAATCATTTTTTAATAATTTTGATAATAAATACATGCTTGCATGACCTAATCTACGATACCACATCCAACTAGTCTCATTAATATTGGAATTCATTGCAACTAGGCATTCACCATTAGGCAAAGATAGGTTATCAAAAATCAACTAGATAGATATTACCATGCCTTTTTCCAATGAATTTTACTCCGATATTATCAGAACTAGCAATTATGCAAAGAGATGATTCAAAAGCAACTTGAAAACCTTTATCACAAAATTGGCTAATACTAAGCAGATTATGTCTCAAACCTTCAACTAAAAGAACATTATCAATCCAAGTAGAAGGAGAGATGTGAACCTTATCGATACCAATAATCTTTCCTTTACCATTATCACCAAAGGTTACACTCCCTCCATTTAGTGCCTTAAGAGAGATGAATTGCTTCACATCTGCGGTCATGTGTCTTGAGCAACCACTATCGAGACACCACAGTCTTTTCTTTTCTTTGGTTGCAAGATACACCAACAAAATAAATTAAGTTTTATTTTTAGGTACCCAAGCCAATTTTGGTCCTTTAGGGTTAGTACTAAAAGTGGTTCCTTTTGGAACCTAAATCTTTCTAGAATTGTTAATTTTTCTCGAATCATAATGGAATGCTTTATGACCTATCTTTTTGCAAGAAAAACATGTGATGCTTGATGATGCAAGAATAAAGAAATTTTTGAAAAACTTTTTCTATTTTTGGGGTTTAAAACCTAATCCAGCTTTGTTAAAAATAGCTTTTTGATTGTTCAAAAGAAGATTTAACTTTTCAGAACTATAGATGAAATTTTCAACAAAGGGTTTTACCTTATCAAGCTCATCTTTATATTTCTTGTTTTTAACTTCAAGATCTTTGCATTTCTTCAAAAGCTCATTATTTGAAATATTTACTTTAGATCTTTTCAAAACTTCATTTTTCATTGATAAAGCTTTGTTTCATTTTTCTAAAACATCAATCTTATTTTTCAAATCATTAACTTCATCCAAAAGATAATTATTTTCATGTGAGAAAGAGTTTGCATGCTTTTTCAATTTTTTATTTTTAGATATTATCAACTTATAATCATGCATTAACTCATCAAATACAGTTCTTAATTCATTAACAGTATCATCAACTTCAAGATCAAAATTTATCTCTTCTTCATGTTGTACCATGAAACAAAGATTTGCGATTTCAGTTTGTTCTTCATCTGAGCTGGAGTCCTCACTGTCACTCCAAGTCATCATCACTGCTTTCTTTCTAAGCTTCTTCTTTGATTTTTTTAGGAGAGGGCAGTCATACTTGCAATGTCTAGGCTTCTTGCATTCTAAGCAAATAGGTACCTCCTTGTCCTTGTCCTTTTCTTTTCCCTTTTCCATACTTGGTTAGAACATTTTCTTGTAAGGGAATTTCTTTCTTCTCATTAATTTTCTAAATTTCTTGCTAATAGTGCTTTATCACCCTCATTCTCTTCTTCTTCTTCTGATTCTTCATTTGAAGACTCTTTTTGTGTTATGGACTTGAAAGCTATAGTCTTCTTCTTCTTATCCATATCCATTACTTTTGCTTCAAGTTCAACTCTTAAGTCATGAGTGAACCTACTAGCTGCTCCAATGGAAATTTCTCAACATCTTTGGCTTCTTATATGATGGTCACTTTTGGATCCCAAGATGTTGGTAAAGACCTGAGAATTTTGTTAACAAGAATGGCATTAGACATAATTTTACCTAGGCTTCTTATGCCATTTACAATATTAGTGAACCTAGTGTACATATCAGTAATATCAGTAATTGATTCATTAGGTTCTATGCGAAACATCTCATAAGTATGTACAAGCATGTTAACCTTAGTATTTTTTACTTGATCAGTACCCTCATGAGTAACCTCAAGTGTGTCCCATATTTTTTTAGCTGAGGTGCATGAGGAGATCCTGTTGAATTCACTAGAATCCAATGCATAATAAAGGAGATTCATTACTTTCGTATTGATCTTGGATTGTTTAATATCATTTTCATTCCAATCCTCTTCAAGCTTTGGGATGGAAACATCATTAACCACAATCGAAGGAATATGAGGACCTTTATCCACTACTTTCCATAAACTATAATCTATAGAATGCATGTAAATTCTCATTCTAGTTTTTCAATATGTATAGTTAGTGCCATTAAAATAAGGTGGTCTATTTGAGGCTTGTCCCTCAACTACACTAGTACCAAGAGGGCTGCCATAGATCTTTACTCAAGGTGGTTAGACCTATATATTGAGAACGTGGCTCTGATACCACTTATTGCCCAGTAAGCAACCTAAGAGAGGGGTTGAATTGGGTTTTTAAAAACTATTTGCAAGTATGTGTGCCAATTCAATTATCAATACAAATGCTAGTGAGATGCAAGTGTTGTGTGCTCTTAAAGAGTATGCAGCAGAAATTTAAATTGCAATGAAAGTAAGAGCAAATAGAGAGAAACAATCAATCACAAACACAAAGCAAGTATAGTGGTTCGGTTTTCTCATATGCACCTACGTCCACTCCTCAAGATCCACTCGAAAATTCACTATAATTACTCATGATTACAGTTCATTAGTTTTCTGGGCTTACTAATCAAAATCCCTTTTGGTTTTCACAAGACTTACCAAAAGAAACCTCTTGGTTTTCAAAGGCTAACCAAAAACCTCATTGGTTTTCAACTAGACTAACCAAAAATCTCCTTGGTTTTGTTCTTAGGCTCACCAAAAATCTTGATATAACAAAGTATGAAATGAAGTAAAGAATACAAGAAAAGCTTTCTAATAAAAGCTGTTATCTCTTTGAAGCTTGATGAAGATGCTTGTCTTCAATTTGATGAAACCTCAATCAAAGCTCAAAAGGTTGGACTTGAATGCTCTTGATTGCTTTAAATACTTGAAGGCTTCTTTAGCTTGGAAGTAGTTTTTCTCAATGAATGTGTGAGTGAATGAGCTTTCTTTTCTTCCTTTTCTCTTCTCTCTTCTTTCTTGTTGTTTCTTGTTATGTTCCATTTGAATTTAATCTATTTAAATACCATCCCAAGGCCTAAAAGATGATTTACGACCGTTAGACATGAGAAACTAGCCATTGGGGGTGAAAGGGATGAGTTCTACATTTGATAAAATTAGTCATTACTGTTTCCAGAACTCCAAGTATTGATACTTCAGTCCTGTGAGTCGATACTTAGGGTCGATACTTAAGTCCCGTGAGTTGATATATAGTTCAACATTCAGCTTTGAGGCTCTCTGAAAATCTTAGATGAGTTGACACTTCATCTGGTGAGTCGACACTTGAGGCGAGTCTTGAATTTTAGCATGTTCTGTAAAAAATTTGTCTCAGCCTTGGAGTCGATCCTTGAATCGACACCTTGAGTTGACACTTGAATGGCAAGAGTCGACACTTCAAGCATGCTATCTGAAACTTCTTTCTGTATGCCAGCTTGAGTCAACATTTGCTGAAACTTCTTCAAAAATGGCTGAAACTTTACTGAATTCTTTTTCAACTGAACTCTTTAATTTCTTTCAAGCAAATCTTAGATACTTAAGTCCATTAAATATTGATATTTCATCCATAAAAAGGGCTTCTTCAATCATTTGACAAGTAATTCAATTTGACTAACTTGATGAGTACCTTTTCCTTAATAAAAATATACTTTAGCAAACTGTTAGTACTTAATTATATTTAAGTATTTTGTTAATCATCAAAATCAATAGTGTAGTCAACAAAGTAGCTCTGATATCATACAAGAAAATATACATTCTCAGCATGTACCAGCAACTACCATGCATGGCTAAAGAAAAGGCAACTAGCTCTTGACTACACATACCGTATATCGATCATGTACTAGTGATCGCCCCATTGGAGGCCCGGAAGGAGACTAGGTCCTCGTGTGATCATAGTTGGACTAGAAAGCATCAACACCAACATACATGACAATGAATGCAACCTAATACAGATCAAATTATACTATATATATTTAACATTGCACAATCATTATAACATATTTAGCATGAAATACTAGAGGTCAAGATAACTCATCTAAAAGAACTCTATACTTATCTCAACTCTGATACTGCTCTATCAACAGGCAAGATGAAAATCCTGACAAGATTAATTATGTGATCAATTTTCTATCTAAAATAAACTAGCATAGAAGAATAGCTCTTAGTCCAGTTTGTATCTTGGCCTAAATCACCAAAAGAGTCGATTCAAATTTTATTATTATTTTGATATTTATTTTATTATTATTATTTTTTCTTCTTTCCTTCTCTCTCTCTTTTTTCTCTCTTTTTTTTTCTTTCTTTCTTTCTTTCCCGATCTTCTTCCCCTCTCGGCTTGAGCTCACCTCCTTTGCTCTGGTGAGCTAGAGAAAGGATGGTGGCCCACCGGGGTTTTCTGGATGGAGCAGTGATAGGGTCGGCCAATGTATCCTTGACTATCTTGGCCATGGTAGAAGAATCAGAGAAAAAAAGATAAACCATTTCAATCTAGCTAAATAATCCCTTGAATTAAAACCTAGGATGAAGAGGGCTTACCTGTGATGGTCCAAGAATGATCAGCCACCAGAGAAGAGGGAGGAGATTTTGGTGAAAAATCTCGATGATGGTGTGGGGTTTTAAAGATAAGAATGAGGAGATTTCCTCACTGTTCGAGGAAAAAACTCCTCACGCCATCCATACTCCTCACGCCACCAGACTCCTCCTTCCATCCTTGTGGTCCGATCGAGAAAATCTAGCAAATTGCTTGCTTGGATAAGAGGGGAACGAGATCCCCTATTTCGACAAACTCCCACACTCCATTTTTTTCCTATTTCTTGAATTGAAGTCGGTAAATGGCTACCGACTTCAACCCAAAAAGGCCCAAAAATAAGTGGGCTTCACACTCCCCTCCTACAAAAAAAATTCGGCCTCGAAATTTAACATACCTGATTCATGAAATAGCTGAGGATACTTGGCTTGCATAGACTCTTTAAGTTCCTAAGTTGCTTCTCACTTTGAATGGTTTCTCCATTATACTTTGACATAAGGAATTATATGTCGTCTTAAGACCTATTCCTTCATATCTACAATTTTTACTGGTTGCTCTTCATAGGATAAATCTTCTCTTCGTTGAAGTGGTCCAACCTCGAGCACGTGATTAGGATTGGGTACATATTTCCTTAGCATGGATACATGAATCACGTTATGAACTCCAACCAGTGATGGTGGTAAAGCAAGCTGATAAGCTACCGTCCCAATCTTGTCTAAGATTTCAAAAGGTCCCACATACCAAGGGCTTAATTTATCTCGTATCTCGAATCTCATAACTCTCTTAATAAGAGATACTTTGAGAAACACGTGATCTCCTTCTTGGAATTCCAATGCTTTTCTTCTATTATCTGCATAGCTCTTTTGTCGGCTCTAAGCCGAAAGAAGCCGCTTCCTAATAAGTTGAATTTTTTTCATTATTTATTGAATAATTTCTAGTCCCAAGAGTTTTCTTTCACCAACATCATCCCAATAGACAGGAGTTCTACATCGCCTTCCATAGAGAGCTTCAAAGTGAGCCATTCAAATAGATACTTGATAACTGTTATTATATGCAAACTCCACTAATGATAAATATTCATCCTAGGACCCCTTAAGGTCTAATATGCATGCTTTTAACATATCTTCTAGAGTTTGAATAGTTCTTTCCGATTGGTCATCCATTTGGGGATGAAAAGCTATACTAAATTCCAACTTGGTCTTCATTGCTTGATGTAAACTCCTCCAAAATTATGATACAAACTTTGTATCCTGATCAGATACAATTGATACTGAGATACCATGGAGTCTGACAATTTCATCTATATATAATTTAGCTAACCTATCCAAAGCATAATTAATTTTAATAGGCAGGAAATATGCTAACTTGGTCAATTGATCTATAATCATCTAGATGGCATCAAATCCTTTAAGAGTTCTTGGCAAACCAGAAACAAAGTCCATCGTGATATGTTCTCACTTCCATATTGGAACGGTAAGGGGTTGCAATGGTCCTGCGGCCTTTGATGTTCAGCTTTCACTTGTTGATAGTTTATGTATTGGGCAATATATAATACTATCTCTCTTTTCATACCACTCCACCATAAGTTTTCTCAAAGGTCTCTATATATTTTTATACTTCCTGGATGCATAGTGTAGGTAGAATTATGAGCTTCTCCCAAAATTTCTTTTTATGCTTGCATCATTTGGAATACATAATCTATTTCTAAATCTTAAAAATCCATCATCATGAATTATAAACTCTATTGCACCCCTGATTGTACCTTCTCTCTAATTCTTTGTAATTCAGGATCACTTAATTAAGATGTTTTAATTTAATCAATTAAAGTAGGTTATACATTCAAAGCAGAGAGTTGGATTTCAGAATCTTGTACCTATACTTCGATATTTAACTTTCCAAGATCTTGAAGAATATCTTTTTGCAAAGTGATCAAGGCTGCTATATTACCTCCAAATTTTCTACTTAAAGCATCAGCTACCATATTTGCTTTTCCCGGATGATAGCTAATTATTAGATCATAATCTTTTATAAGCTCCAACCATTTTTTTGCCTTAAATTTAATTTTTTTAAAGAAAATAAGTATTTAAAACTCTTATGATCTATAAATATTTCACATGATACTCCATATAAATAATGCCTCCAAATCTTTAGTGCAAATACTACTACCGCCAGCTCCAAATCATGGGTAGGATCATTCTACTCATGGAACTTCAACTATCGGGAAGGATATGCTACTATCTTTCCATTTTGCATAAGAACATATCCGAAACCCTTTTTAGATGCATCACTAAAGATAGTGAAACCTCTATTTCCAGATGGTATGGTAAAGATAGGGGCCGATACTAAACACTTCTTTAGTTCTTGAAAACTTCTTTCGCATTTCCCAGTCCATTCAAATTTTGTTCCTTTATGGGTTAACTGAGTTAAAGGTATTGCAATGTGAGAGAATCATTCTACAAATCTTTGATAATATCCTACTAACCCAAGAAAACTAGGACCTCTATCACATTGGTAGGTCGATTTCAATTCACAATTGCTTCTATCTTTTTTGAATCAATGGATATGCCATCTTTAGAGATTATGTGTCCAAGAAAAGAGATACTCTCGAGCCAAAATTGATATTTCTTTGACTTTGCATATAATTTTTATTCTCTTAATATCTTAATACTTTATTCAAATGTTCTTCATGTTCTCTGTTATTTTGGGTATATACTAGAATATCATCTATGAATACAACTACACACTGATCTAGATAAGTCCTGAATACTCTGTTCATCATATCCATAAAAGTTGCTGGAGCATTTGTTAATCTAAATGGCATGACCAAGAATTCATAATGTCCATATCTAGTCTGGAAAGCTGTCTTAGAAATATCATCAGTCTTAATTTTCATTGGTGATATCCAGATCATAAATCAATTTTTGAAAACACTCGAGAACCCTATAGCTGATCAAAAAAATCATCAATTCTTGTTAGAGGATACTTATTTCGAACTATCAACTTGTTCAATTCTCTATAGTCAATGCATAACCTTAAGCTTCCGTCTTTCTTCTTGATAAAGAGTACTGGAGCAGTCCACATGAGACACTAGGCTGGATAAAACCTTTATCAAGTAGTTCCTGGAGTTGTTCTTTAAGCTCATTTAGTTCCGCTAGAGCCATTCGATAAGGGGTTTTGGAGATAGGTTTGGAGCTAGGTATAAGATCAATAGCAAGTTCTATCTCCCTATCAAGAGGTAATCCTAGCAAATCTTCTAGAAACATATCAGGGAACTCTCTCACCACAGAAATAATTTTCAGCTTCACTTCTCCTTGCTGAGAATCTATTATATTAGCCAAGAAACCCATGTAACCCTTTCTTAACATTCTATTGGCTTGCATAACAGAAATAATTTTGGTAGAAATGTTTGCTCCACTACCAATAAAGTTAAAAGGTTCTTGTCCTGGAATCTAAAAGATCACTTTCTTTTCAAAACAATCTATTGTAGCATGATAAGAAGCAAGCCAATCCATTCCTAGAATTATATCAAAGTTCTTCATCTCTAATACCATTAGATCGGATACAAGATCATGATCCCTGATGCTCAAAGGGCAAGATGGACAAATCATATCCACCATAATAATACCACCATTTGGAGTAGTTACACATATTTCATAATCCAATTTTTTAGGCATGATATTAACCTTCTTAGCAAATCTTGATGAAATAAAAGAATGTATCGCTCTAGAGTCAAATAGGATAAAAGCATATGCAGAAGCCACCTTAACAATACATGTCACTAAAGCATTCGATGCCTGAGCATCCTGCTGAGTCATGGCATATACATAAGCTTGGGTCTCTGGTTGTGGATGTCCTCCATATCCTTTCTCTACGGATTGGCACTGATAAGAAACTGGTCATGCTGGATAGTTTAAGCAGGTGGTCTAGATTCACTTGGATAAGGTTGCTGATAATCAGTGTTTTGATGAAGTGGGCAATCCACAGCCTTATGACCCTACTGGCCATAATCAAAACATGCTCCAAAAAACTAGGACAATCATGTACCAAGTGAAAACCTCGACACCTTGTACAACAAGACCCATTACTCTATTCAGGTCCTTTATTTTGCCCAGGTGCATTCCATGGTTTTGATTGATTGCTAGAAGGTCGACTACCTTGTTGCCCATTAGACCTCAACCTTTTCTTCTGTTGGCACTCTCTTTCTTGTTGCATATTGTTAACCTCTTTCTCAACAATCTTGGACTTATTAACCATATCTCGATATGAGTTCAATTGCATTGGCCTTACCCCAGCACGGATTCTAGGTACTAGTCCTTTTTCAAATCATCGAGCTTTGATGCCATTAGTAGCCACCAAATCTAGAGTAAAGCGAGACAACTCGATAAACTTGGTTTTATACTGGTTCACTATCATATTTTCTTGAATCAGCCTTATAAATTCACTCTCCTTTTCAAATTTGAGGCTCTCGGGAAAATACATATCCATAAATTCTTGTTGAAACATATTCCAAGTGATTGGCCTATTACAATCATGTTGCCTCTTGACAGCTTCCCATCATTCAAAAGCTTCACCTTGCAACTGATAAGTAGCAAAATGGACTTTGTCATGATCAGTGCAATCCATGCTAGCAAAAGCCTTTTCCATCTCTTTAATCCATTTCAGTAATTCAGTGGGTTCGGTGGAGCCTTCAAAAATAGGTAGTGCTAGCTTCTTAAACTCACCAATCCCTCGATCCATGCTGGAAGATTGGTCATCTCTATTTCCCTGCTATCGCATCTCCTGAACAAATTCAACTAAAGTTGTATGAGATTTGCTACCTGACCATCAGAACTAGTAATCCCCTGATTGTTGGGTACATTATACTAGTAATGAATAGGGCTAGCTGCTTGACTCTCACCTTGATCTGGTGATGGACTATGAGCTACCCTAGAAGTACTAGCAGCTCGAACTATTCCTGCTACTCGAGAGGTATTTCCCTTAATTTAAGAAGCTCCATTTGTTAGGAAGATGTCCCTGGTCCATGAGGCACTACGGGTTTGAGAGGTGTGATCATTTGGGTGACTGTGATGCATATTAATAGCTTGGGAATTTTTTGTAGCATTGGATCCCCTTATGGATCATGTTTGAACCATTTTCACCTGGTTCACAAAAATATTAGATTCAATCAAATTTAATCTACACATATATATATATTTAAATCATTCAATCATATTCTAATCAATTCTACCCCATACTAACTATCTATTATAATTATAGGATATCTGAACCAGGCTCTGATACCACTAAATCTAGCATGCCCCGGCCCAATGCCCAGCTAGGCATGTAACAGACAACCACGTATCCTCAGGGTTCACCCCGTCGAATATACAAGACTTATCTTTATAAATTCATATTTAGATAATGGTGGAAAATAAAATCACTAACTTTATTATTTCAAGAGCATTTCAATCCAAACTAATAGATGAAATCTCACAAAAAATCCCAGATACAATATGAGCATAGTTTAACTAAAATTTAAAATAAACATGAATTAAGAACTAAAATCTCTAAATCCTAACTCCTCACTGATTGGTCCCAAAGCCTGATGGATCTTCTGGATTTATAATAAAGGTAATAAAAATAGGGTGTGAGCTTGATAGGCTCAGTAAGTTATCATCACCTCCAATATATATACATAAATATATCAATAATAAATAGCAAGCATAAACAAATATACAAATAGGTTATCTAGAACATGATAAAATAAATAACAACATCATGTAAATATGTACACTTAGTTACAAATGACATGACTATGGATGGCCAACCATGTACTTTACTCTCCTAGTCCATCTAACTATGGTCACGATCGGCCCGTGGCTAGCCCCGAAAGAGACTAGAATCTTGACTACACATACCAAACTGGTCATGTGTCAATGATCACCCCACTAGAGGCCCGAAAAGAAAACTTGCTCTGATATCACATGAGAAAATATGTATCTTCAACATGTGCCAGCAACTTCAATGCATGGCTAAAAATTAAAGGCAACTAGCTCCTAACTACATATACTGTACATCATTGGTCATGTGCCAGTGATCGCCAAACTGGAGGCCTAGAAGAAAACTAGGTCCTTGTGTAATCATAGTCGGACTAGAGAGCATCAACACCAACACACATGATAATGAATGCAACCCAATGCAGATCAAATTATACTACACACATTTAACATTGCACAACAATCATAATATATTTAGCATGTTGTACTAGAGGTCAAGATAACTTACCTGAAAGAACTCTATACAACCTATTCGAATCTTAACTCTAATACTACTCTATCGATAGGCAAGATGAAAACCCTGACAAGATTAATTATGTAATCAATTTTTTATTTAAAATGAACTAGCATACAAGAATAGCTCTTAGTCCAGTTTGGGTCTTGGCCTAAATCACCAAAAGAGTCAATTCAATTCATTTTATTATTTTGACATTTATTTTATTATTCTTTTTTCTTTTTTATTATTTTTTTCTTTTTCTCTTTTCTTCTCTCTCTCTTTTTTTCTTTCTTTCTTTCTTTCTCGATCTTCTTCCCCTCTTGGCTTGAGCTCACCTACTTTGCTCTGGTGAGCTAGAGAAAGGATGACAGCCCATTGGAGTTTTCCAGATGGAGCAGTGATGGGATCGATCGATGCATCCTTGACCATCTCGACCATGGTAGAAGAATCGAGAAAAAATAGAATAAACCATTTCAATCCAACTAAATAATCCCTTGAATTAAAACCTAGGACGAAGAGGGCTCACCGACGACGGTCCAAGAATGATCGGTTGTTAGAGAAGAGGGAGGAGTTTTGGAGAAAAATCTTGACTATTGGATGGGATTTTAAAGAGAAGAACGAGGGGATTTCCTCACCATTCGGGGAAGAAACTCCACCTCCATCCACACTCCTCATGCCACCGGTCCCTCATCTTACCCACTTACCTAGCTAATTTGGTTATATCTAGACCTTAAATTAGAAATGTTAATTGATTAAGCACTACAAATTGCCTTCCTTTATGCTAAGCCAAATTCATGTCAAAAAACTATAGTATGCTTGTTATGATTAATACAAGGCCTACTCTAGGATTTGATATGATATTTGTCTTGGTACATTTTATGCTTTATGGCATGATTGGTGGTGTTGCTTTGTTGTGTTTGACACAAGGGCAACATTTATCAAACATGGTTGTGTAAAAATGAAGGGTTTGACCAAACTAAGAGATTATAGTTTGTTGTGTTTGACACAAGACTATTAGTGTCTTAGAGGCAGGTGTTATGTTGAGAGTTACAAGGGTTGCAATTGGAAAGGAGTTTCCTATCCTTGAACTCATGTGTGTTTGTTGTGATTAACACAAGGCATTCATGAGGAATTGGGATTTCAACCCCACTAAGGAAGTCCTGGGAGGATTTTCCCGCTTATCATAGTTAAGAGTTATGGTAATCAAAAGAAAAAATTGGGAGACACAATTAGATGCAAAAGTCCTTGTCTACTTGTGAATATCATCATAAGTGGTGGTGTGGGCAATAGGGCCAGAAGAAATCGATAGGTTGAACTCACATCCCTGTGGATCACCTGTGAATGAAGCCCTGAACCCAAACTCCTTTTACCATGTAAATATTTTATTTTAAATTTTGTTATTTTGACTTAGTTAGGGTAAACCCTTCTTACCAACTGTAATTAGGATTTTGTTATTTAGCCTTTTGGGCTAAACCCTTTTTACCACATTGAGTCAAAACCCCATTTAGCGGTTGTGTCAAACCCTATTGGGCTAAACCCTGTTTATCAAATTTATTCTTTGTTGCATGTGGTTATGCCTTTTGATCAATTGATCAAGTGGGGCTTTAGTTATTTTATTTTGAGTCTTATAATAATTAGTTATTGAGTCATGTAATATAAGGGGGATCCAATTGAAGATCCATGTGACTTCATGTGCACCCAATTGAAGATCCCATGTGCTAGCTCAAGATAAACCATGTGGTTCAGTGTGCTAGCTCAAGTCAGCTTGTTCTTGGTGCCATCTTTTCAAGACTTTTGGACATCAACACATATCATGTTTGGACATGACATGACACTTTATTGGGACAACATCACTTGGCACTTCATCCAGGACAAGAACACATGACATGTCTGAAAATTGCTTGCCATTGGGACAACACACTTGCCATGTCACTTCATGTTACACCTTGGTTGGCCCATATGAGAAGAATTAATTGGCACCCTCCTTTTCTAAGATAAGTAAATGAGAAGAAGTCTCATCCTTGGCGACCCTCCACTCAAGTTAATTCATGCCAAAACAAGAGAAGTCGGCCAAAGCATTCTAGCCTCTTCCTTGACACCATCTTCCAAAGAGTTCAAGCCAAATTATTCATTCAAAGTGTTGGAACTCCAAGGGTTTCTACTTCAAGCATTTCAATCAAACAGGTTCAGAGCTGTTTAAGTTTTGAGAACTCAAGAGTCTCACCAAAACTCTTGAGTCCTCTTCTATCCAGACTGAAGAGTCCATTTACCTGCAGAAGCCTATAACATCAAGACTCTAGAGTCCAACAACCATGGCCAAGTGATGGAGCATCTTGACCCTACATCAAGCCACCTCACCAACCCTCATCTTGGCACCCAAATGAGATGAGAACTTCATGATTATCACCCACTTTGGAAAGGAGTCAAGATCAGCCCAACAAGCAAGAGTCCAGGCCATCCAGAGCAGGATTCTAGGAGTTGTAGTCCAAGGAAGAAAAAGTTTAGTCTTTGAATCCCTTACACCACTGGTTGAGGGTCTATAAATACCCCATCAACCCTCTCTTGTAATTCATTATTATTATTTATCAATAAAGAGACTCCATCAAAACTTATTCCTTTGCTATGTGCATTGTGGGGTGTGAGGCCCTTTTCCTTTGTTCTTCGGAACATCACGGGGTGCAAGGCCCTATTTATCCTACCATCCAGCCGATAAGAAAACCTAGCCACCTCTTCTAACCTTTTCCTTCCATTCATTTTCCTTCCTTTGCTGCTTCCTAACTTAAGTTTTAATTGCTGAGTGTTTGCAGGTGATCTGGAATCAAAGACAGGTGTTCTTGCCTTGGAACCGGCATCACACAGAAGATCGAAGCCCGGGATCAAGATCTTGAAACCCTACCGTAGAATCTTGATAGTGCAGCGAGATCTTTATCAGAGAGACAATTCTATGTTGGTAAAACTGAAAACCTATTCCCTTCTCTTTGATCTCTGAATAGTTGATCAGTGGACCCTAGTTTACGGTGATTTCTTAGCCACCAAATCTTGATTTTCTTGCTTACTTATTAGGTTTACTTGTGGGTAGTTAACTAGAACTAGTTCACTTTGTTGCATATTTTGAGTCTTCTTAAAAATAAGAAAAAATATAAAAAAACTTAATCTCTATTTTTTCTACTAATTAGATCTTAATATCAATAATTTAGTTTTAATTATCATCCCGCATCATCTTTAGTATTAGAGCGAAGGTTAAACTAGGGTTTAATCGCTCTTATGCTGAAATTTCTGCATACCTAGTTAGGCTAAAATTAAATTGCATCAAAACCATATTAAATTTTTTTTAAAAAAATAGTAATAAATTTCTTGTTAATCCTCTATTAATCCTCTGCTAAAATTAGATAAAAAAAATTATTTTCTATTTTTTGATGGAAGGAAATCACACCTCCTGAGTGGGTATACGAAAGTATACTTTGACCCATGGGAGTAATGAGCTACAGCCGAACGTGAAATCCTGAGATCAGAAATCTAAAATTAATCAGATCTAATACTTAATTTATAGATAATATAAAAAAATTATTAATTATTATTATTTTTATTATTTTTAATTATTTTAGTTTGATTGCATCTAAGGTTTCATATTTGTGTGATGCATCATCCAAACCTAATCTTAAGGGCATTCAATATCTACATAAGGGAGGGATTTCATTGCCCTTCCTTGGCCCACAACCACCAACTTTTGCATCGATCCTAGCTTAATTAAAATTAATTAGACTTAATTTGCTCTAGTGAGCTAGGGACACCAACAATCGGGTTCCAAGTATTGTATGAAAGCTAGTGCACCCAATCCTTTGATTATCACTTGAATCTGATATGGTGCGGGCACCAGACTCAGAAGAAGACTTCAGAGCTCCATTTGGATCTCTGATTGACATTGCCCGAGAAATTAGGGTTTGTTATAAAGGTTGACCTGGTCAACCAGTTTATTTATTTTTATTTATTTCTTGAGTCACCATTTAAATTTTGTTGAGTCATGTTGACTCGGTGCAAGTCCCGATGTGATTTCAATTTGGTCCAAAATGGTGCCACATTTGTCTTCCAATCAAATCAAGGTTCAAGCAAGTGGAAGCCACACGCCCAGCCACACTCCGAGCACACGCCAAAGTCCAGGAGGCACCACAGAGGCATCCCAGTGTCATGGTCCCCACATCCAAAGAAGAAAAAAATCAAATTGGAAGCTAATTTAAAGGAGGCGCCCATACCTGCCAAGTTTGTCCAAGCAACGAAGGAAAGGGACTTCTCTTGGAGAAGAAATCAAAGAAGGACATCCAACCTACTCCTAATTGAAGTTCAAATCAAAATCAAAGAGCTTAACTTGGAGTGGAAGAAAAGAAGAAATGCCATAAGAAGAAGAGGACTCCAAATCCAAATCCAACTCCAAAGGAGGCGCCATAAAAATTCCAAAAAAATTCCTTTATGGCCGTCCCAATTTTTTTTGAACTCTTGGTTGGCCAAGAGAGAAGATTTTCTACCTAATCTAGAGGTTGGAGGAGTTTAGTCCCACATGGGAATATGTACAAGCTTGGAGAAAATTTTAGGTCTATATAATAGACCTCTCTTTGTAACTTTGAAAAATCAATGAAGAAAAATTATTTTTGCTATTCTCTTGTGTTGAGTGACCTAGGTTTCTCTTCTTCCGCACTATTCTAAGTGTTGAGCTCCGTGAGGGGGTAATCCGGGTTCCATTGGAGCCTTGAGGAGGTGAGAGATCTCCATCTTTATCCAAAACCCTAGGTTAGCCACTTGAAATTCCAAAACCCTAGCCGCCCTTCATTATTTTCAATCCATCAAACCCTAGCTCCATCCATCTCCCACGGCCTCTCTCTCTCTACAAGTCCAGGCCGTCCACCTTCATCCAAATCCAGTTCGGCTACTTCAGATCCAGAGCAAGTTCCAAGGAAAATCACATCAACATCCAGGAGAATCCAGTTTTCAGCAATTTCAATCTTCAAGTTCATCAACCTGGTAAATCTTTCCCTTGACTCTCTGATTCCATCAATTGTTTTTCTTCTCTTCCAGATCTTGAGTTCAGGAGAAGCCAACCTGCCAAAGGACCAGTATTGGAGGATCCATTACGAAGATATCTGAATTCGAGGATCCAACAATCTGCTCGGGAGAGTTCTTCCACCAAAATCTGTGAAGATCATTGTCTGGTTAGATAAACCATCTCTTCTCTTTATTTCTGTTCTGTTGAAAGTTCGGAGCGAAACCCTAGGTCTGGGAGTTTCTCAACCCCCAGCGATCCGTTGCTTCTGAACTACTCTGATAATTTAGTTTCCTTAAAATTGTGCTTTCAATTATCATATTAGTATCTTTCAATGTTAGGTTAACTTTTCTTTGATTTGAAGCCAACTTCTACAAACATATAAAAACAACAAAAAAAAATTAGTTAATCTTAATTTACTTCCGCATCGCATCCCTTTATTTGTTCTGCATCATTTTTGGTATCAGAGCCCAGTCTAGGGTTTCTGATTTGCTTGCTTGCTTTGATTGTTCTCTTTTTATTTTGTCTGCTCGAAGTAGACTCCCCAGGACGTCTGGTCCTAGGAACTAAGCGAGGTGCAAGCCTCCTCCTCCCATTCCACGGGGTGTTCCTAGGGCGTGTAGGGGATCCATTGGGTTATAACTTCGTAGCAGGGATTATAAACGGGGAAGACAATCTAGTTGCAGCCCGTAATTGCCCTGTTGTCTGAATTATTTCTCCCTGCATAAAACTCCGAATTGCATGATTCTTGCTTCGTTGAAACCAGTATAATTGAACCTATTTTCAATTATTTTTCTGTAATTTATTGGTTTCGGTAAAAATTCTGAGCATTAAAATACAGCAACTCTATTTTTTTGTGTTCTGCAATTCAATTCTTTTTGGAGTGATCATCTCATAATTTACTTAAGGGCAATTGAGCATCTAAGATAAGGGGAGGAGTTGATTACCTCTCCTTATCCCAAAACCACCATCCAATCATTCGAACCTAGACCTAATTTAAAATCAGTTAAACCTAATTTGCCCTAGTGGGCTAGGGACACCAATTGGTCGGGTCTAGGCTAGTGTTGAGTCAGTTTGCCGTGTTATTCTGTGTGTGCTTAGCACTCAGTGTCTAGAACGGTGGTTCAGGGATCCATTCCCGAAGGGCTTGTGTGCTGGTCCGCCTACCTGGCCAATCACTGATTGGTGTCTAGGATTGGCAATCAGGGACCTAACACTCCCCTTACACCTGCCTGGCTGAGTCCTGAGTTACTACAGGCTAGCTTGCCACTCTGATTGGGCATCTAGTTTGGACTCTAGGTCTAGTGATCCAGTAGTCGATTTAGTCTAGTCTCATTTTATGTGCTTGCTTGAATCATCATGTCTACCAGAAACGGAGTGCCATATCAACCTGGTCAAACCCAACCTGATTTAGAGGCCATGATCAGAACTCTTACTGAAAGTATGGCTAAAATGAATCAGGATATGACAAACACTGTGGCCCAGTTTAGCGCACAAATTCATGAGGATCTTACCCAACTTAGGGACCGAGTCCAAGTACTTGAAGAACCTAGACATCGGAATTGGACTCCTGACCCCGATTTTAATGTGCCTCAACCTCACCCACATCAGGAGCCTAGAAGGCCTTTATATAGAGATCCTGAACCTAATCATAGGAGGCCTGACCCAGAGCCTGAAGATAGAGATGATAGGTTCATCAGGAACATCAAATTAGATGCACCCACTTTTGATGGTAGTCTGAACCCTAAGGTGTATTCTGATTGGGAGGGTGAGATGGATCAATACTTTGAGTGGTATGCTATGTCTGAGGAGAGGAAATACAAGTTTGCCAAGATGAAATTAGTGCGTCAAGCTAGGTTATACTGGGGGAACATTGAGCTAACCACTAGGAGACGGAATGTTGAACCCATAACCACTTGGCAGAGTATGAAAGAAAAACTGAGAGATAAATACCTACCCATTTCATACCAGCAAAACCTGTTAGACCAATGGCAAAACCTGAAACAAGGAAACCGATCTGTCTCAGACTACATAGCTACTTTTGATGAATACCTAATGAGATGTGATGTGAGTGAAGCCCACGAAGTCACTTTGTCTAGATTTAGGGCTGGACTGAGGGAAGATATCAAGAGAGAACTATTTCTGAGAGAGGTTACTGATCTAGACCAAGCCTACCAGATTGCACTGAATACTGAGAAATTTCAGAGAGGACCTATACCTTCTAGGGTTAGTGCCCCAATCCCAAGGAATGGACCTAGCCAAGTTTCCCTAGTAAACCTTTTCAGGGTACTTCTACCCCTAGGCCCATGGACAAAGGTAAGGCACCTGACACCCAGAGAACCCCTAGTTCAAATATCACCTGTTTTAAGTGTCAGAAACCAGGTCACATTTCCAGTCAGTGTACTACCATAGCCTGTTTCAAGTGTCATAAGGTAGGTCATGTTGCTAGCCAGTGCCCACGTAGATCCCTTTACATAGAAGAGGGAGAGAATGATAATTCCGAGCCCAGTGAGGAATTTGAAGAAGAAGTTTATGAGGCCGGAATGAATTTGGTTGAGGAGTATGAAGGAGAGGAGGAACCCAATGAATCTGACCAATTAGGAGTTGTAAGATGCATCCTATCCCAGAATCTAGTTCAAGAGGATTGGCGTAGGACTAACATCCTACAAACTTTTCTTAAATTAGGGGATAAGGTATGTAAGATCATCATAGATAGTGGGAGCTGTGTAAATGCCATCTCTACTAGCACTGTCAAGATGTTAGGCTTAATCCCAGTTCCCCATCCCAACCCCTATAAGGTTTCTTGGATAGATTCTACCTCCATACCCATCCAGTCTAGATGTCAAGTCCAAATCCAAATGCAATCTTATCACGAAAAGATTTGGTGCGATGTTTTACCCATGGGGGTGAGCAGTATAATTCTCGGAAGACCTTGGTTGTATGATCATGATGCCACCCTCTTAGGAAAATCCAATACCTGTGTCTTTAATTTCAATGGGAAGAAGATTACGATCCATTCCGTTCCCCCTAAGGACAAGGTAACTAAAGGAGCCGGTAAGGTTAAGGAGATGAAAACTGGAGTGAACCTAATCAGTGCTAAGGATCTAGAACAAGAAATTCATAGTGGTTCACCCATCTGGATGTTGACTGCTAAGAAACTTAGAACTTCGGAACCCTCAGAGCCTCCTCAAGAAGTTAAACCTGTGTTAAAAGAATTTGAGGATGTCTTTCCCGAGGATTTGCCAGACCACCTTCCACCTCTTAGGGATATCCAGCATGCCATAGATCTAATCCCAGGAGCGACTTTGCCCAACTTGCCCCATTACAGGATGAATCCATCTGAGCATGAAGAACTGCAAAAGCAGGTTGGAGAATTATTGAGAAAGGGGTTTATTAGAGAAAGTCTTAGCCCTTGTGCAGTCCCAGCCTTACTAACCCCAAAGAAAGATGGCACGTGGAGGATGTGTGTTGACAGTCATGCCATCAATAAAATTACAATCAAATATAGGTTTCCCATCCCTAGACTAGATGACATGCTTGATATGATGGCTGGTGCAATGGTTTTTTCTAAGATTGATCTCAAAAGTGGCTATCATCAGGTTAGGATTAGACCCGGGGATGAATGGAAAACTGCTTTCAAAACTAAGGATGGTCTTTATGAATGGGTTGTTATGCCTTTTGGGTTGTCCAATGCCCCTAGTACTTTCATGAGAATTATGACCCAGGTACTTAGAGCTTTCATAGGAAAATTTGTGGTGGTCTATTTTGATGACATCCTGATCTATAGTAAGACCCCAGCAGATCACCTAGGCCACCTTAGAGCAGTCTGCCAAGTTTTGAGGAATGATAGACTCTACGGTAATCTTAAGAAGTGTGAATTCATGACTAGTAGAGTTATCTTTCTTGGTTTTGTAGTAACCCTGACGGCGTGGCGGCCGGTCCTGAGAAAATTAGGTCCATAGTAGACTGGCCAGAGCCAACCAATGTGCATGAAGTTAGAAGTTTCCACGGCTTGGCTACCTTCTATAGGTGATTCATCAAGGGGTTTAGTACTTTAGCTGCTCCTATCACTGATTGTATTAGGAAGGGAGAATTTCATTGGACTAAGTCAGCCCATAAAGCCTTCCTAGATCTTAAGGATAAAATGACCCAGGCACCCATTCTGAGATTACCCGATTTTTCTAAAGTATTTGAGGTTGCCTGTGATGCTTCAGGTGTAGGAATAGGTGGAGTCCTAAGCCAAGAGAATCATCCCATAGCATTCTTTAGTGAAAAACTTAATGATGCTAAGCTTAGGTATTCTACCTATGATAAGGAATTTTATGCGGTGGTGCAAGCTTTGCGTTACTGGAGACATTATTTGCTACCGCAGGAATTTGTACTATTTTCGGACCATGAGGCTCTTAGATTTCTGAACTCCCAAAAGAAGCTTAACCCTAGGCATGCTAAGTGGGTAGAATATATCCAGTCCTATACTTTTGTCCTGAAACATAAGGCTGGAGTTGAGAATAAGGTAGCTGATGCCCTTAGTCGCCGATCTCTATTATTAACTTCTGTTAGAACTGAGGTCATAGGGTTTGAGCAAATCAAAGAGGAATATGAGTTTTGTCCGGATTTCACAACTGTGTATCAGGATCTAGTTCAAGGACCATCTAGTAATCACCAGGATTATACCCTTGTAGATGGTTTTTTGTTCTTCAAAAATAGGCTTTGCATCCCTAGAACTTCTCTTAGGGAATTTTTGATTTGGGAAATCCATGCTGGAGGTTTAGCCGGCCATTTTGGAAAAGACAAGACCATTCTAGCTATTGAAGACCACTTTTTCTGGCCTAGCTTAAAAAGGGATGTAGCTAATATTGTAGCTAGATGTCGAACCTGCGCTGTTGCCAAACAGCGAAAACAAAACACTGGCCTTTATACCCCACTCCCTGTCCCAGATCGTCCTTGGCAAGATGTGAGTATGGATTTTGTGTTAGGTTTACCTAAGACCCAGAGGAGACATGATTCTATCTGTGTCGTAGTCGACCGATTCTCTAAAATGGCCCACTTCTTGCCTTGTTCCCAAACCTTTGATGCGTCTAAGGTAGCCACACTTTTCTTCAATGAGATAGTTAGACTCCATGGCCTACCTAAGACAATCGTTTCAGATAGGGATATCCGGTTTACCAGTTACTTTTGGAAGACCCTTTGGCATAAGTTAGGGACAAAACTTAAGTTTTCAACTGCCTATCATCCCCAAACTGATGGCCAAACTGAAGTAGTGAACCGTAGCCTAGGAAATCTGCTGAGATGTCTTGTTGGTGAAAAAACCAGAAATTGGGATTTATACCTACCAAGGGCAGAATTTGCGTACAATGACTCGGTCAATAGGTCTACGGGTAAGAGTCCATTTGAAATTGTACATGGGTACAAACCTCACACACCTCTTGACCTAGTCCCTTTACCTGTCCACACTCGAGTCTCCGAATCTGCTAAGAATTTTGCACAGCATGTAAAAGACTTGCATAAAGGAATTCATGCCAAAATAAATTTAAGTAATGAAACTTATAAGAAGTTGGCTGATACTCAAAGGCTAGTCAAATCTTTTGTTGAGGGAGACTATGTGATGATTAGGTTAAGGCCTGAACGGTTTCCTCCTGGAACCGTTAGAAAGTTACATGCTAGGGGAGCTGGACCATTTAGAGTGGTAAAGAGAGTAGGATCCAATGCCTATGTGCTCGAGTTGCCTCCAGAACTAGGCATTAGCTCTACTTTCAACATTACAGACTTAGTAGAGTACAAGGAGCCAGCTGTGATTCCTAGTGAGCCTTTTGAGCCTAACCCTATCATTGAGAGTGATCCCGACCCTGTGTGTCCACCAACAAACTGGCCTGTGAGGAAAGAGCAGATTGAAAAGATCCTGGATGATCAGGTTATCTCTACTCGTAATCGAGGATACCAAAGGTACCTGGTCCACTGGCAAGGAAGGCCAGATTCTGATGACTCTTGGATCTCCCGAGAAGAGTTACAAGAATTGGACCCAGACCTCTTGGAGAGATACCAGAGCCAACTTGAGCCTTACTCGACAGGGTCGAGTTCCTCCCACCCTGGGAGAATTGGTGCGGGCACCAGACTCAGAAGAAGACTTCAGAGCTCCATTTGGATCTCTGATTGACATTGCCCGAGAAATTAGGGTTTGTTATAAAGGTTGACCTGGTCAACCAGTTTATTTATTTTTATTTATTTCTTGAGTCACCATTTAAATTTTATTGAGTCATGTTGACTCGGTGCAAGTCCCGATGTGGTTTCAATTTGGTCCAAAATGGTGCCACATTTATCTTCCAATCAAATCAAGGTTCAAGCAAGTGGAAGCCACACGCCCAGCCACACTCCGAGCACACGCCAGAGTCCAGGAGGCACCACAGAGGCATCCCAGTGTCATGGTCCCCACATCCAAAGAAGAAAAAAATCAAATTGGAAGCTAATTTAAAGGAGGCGCCCATACCTGCCAAGTTTGTCCAAGCAAAGAAGGAAAGGGACTTCTCTTGGAGTAGAAATCAAAGAAGGACATCCAACCTACTCCTAATTGAAGTTCAAGTCAAAATCAAAGAGCTTAACTTGGAGTGGAAGAAAAGAAGAAATGCCATAAGAAGAAGAGGACTCCAAATCCAAATCCAACTCCAAAGGAGGCGCCATAAAAATTCCAAAAAAAATTCCTTTATGGCCGTCCCAATTTTTTTTGAACTCTTGGTTGGCCAAGAGAGAAGATTTTCTACCTAATCTAGAGGTTGGAGGAGTTTAGTCCCACATGGGAATATGTACAAGCTTGGAGAAAATTTTAGGTCTATATAATAGACCTCTCTTTGTAACTTTGAAAAATCAATGAAGAAAAATTATTTTTGCTATTCTCTTGTGTTGAGTGACCTAGGTTTCTCTTCTTTCGCACTATTCTAAGTGTTGAGCTCCGTGAGGGGGTAATCCGGGTTCCATTGGAGCCTTGAGGAGGTGAGAGATCTCCATCTTTATCCAAAACCCTAGGTTAGCCACTTGAAATTCCAAAACCCTAGCCGCCCTTCATTATTTTCAATCCATCAAACCCTAGCTCCATCCATCTCCCACGGCCTCTCTCTCTCTACAAGTCCAGGCCGTCCACCTTCATCCAAATCCAGTTCGGCTACTTCAGATCCAGAGCAAGTTCCAAGGAAAATCACATCAACATCCAGGAGAATCCAGTTTTCAGCAATTTCAATCTTCAAGTTCATCAACCTGGTAAATCTTTCCCTTGACTCTCTGATTCCATCAATTGTTTTTCTTCTCTTCCAGATCTTGAGTTCAGGAGAAGCCAACCTGCCAAAGGACCAGTATTGGAGGATCCATTACGAAGATATCTGAATCCGAGGATCCAACAATCTGCTCGGGAGAGTTCTTCCACCAAAATCTGTGAAGATCATTGTCTGGTTAGATAAACCATCTCTTCTCTTTATTTCTGTTCTGTTGAAAGTTCGGAGCGAAACCCTAGGTCTGGGAGTTTCTCAACCCCCAGCGATCCGTTGCTTCTGAACTACTCTGATAATTTAGTTTCCTTAAAATTGTGCTTTCAATTATCATATTAGTATCTTTCAATGTTAGGTTAACTTTTCTTTGATTTGAAGCCAACTTCTACAAACATATAAAAACAACAAAAAAAAATTAGTTAATCTTAATTTACTTCCGCATCGCATCCCTTTATTTGTTCTGCATCATTTTTGGTATCAGAGCCCAGTCTAGGGTTTCTGATTTGCTTGCTTGCTTTGATTGTTCTCTTTTTATTTTGTCTGCTCGAAGTAGACTCCCCAGGACGTCTGGTCCTAGGAACTAAGCGAGGTGCAAGCCTCCTCCTCCCATTCCACGGGGTGTTCCTAGGGCGTGTAGGGGATCCATTGGGTTATAACTTCGTAGCAGGGATTATAAACGGGGAAGACAATCTAGTTGCAGCCCGTAATTGCCCTGTTGTCTGAATTATTTCTCCCTGCATAAAACTCCGAATTGCATGATTCTTGCTTCGTTGAAACCAGTATAATTGAACCTATTTTCAATTATTTTTCTGTAATTTATTGGTTTCGGTAAAAATTCTGAGCATTAAAATACAGCAACTCTATTTTTTTGTGTTCTGCAATTCAATTCTTTTTGGAGTGATCATCTCATAATTTACTTAAGGGCAATTGAGCATCTAAGATAAGGGGAGGAGTTGATTACCTCTCCTTATCCCAAAACCACCATCCAATCATTCGAACCTAGACCTAATTTAAAATCAGTTAAACCTAATTTGCCCTAGTGGGCTAGGGACACCAATTGGTCGGGTCTAGGCTAGTGTTGAGTCAGTTTGCCGTGTTATTCTGTGTGTGCTTAGCACTCAGTGTCTAGAACGGTGGTTCAGGGATCCATTCCCGAAGGGCTTGTGTGCTGGTCCGCCTACCTGGCCAATCACTGATTGGTGTCTAGGATTGGCAATCAGGGACCTAACACTCCCCTTACACCTGCCTGGCTGAGTCCTGAGTTACTACAGGCTAGCTTGCCACTCTGATTGGGCATCTAGTTTGGACTCTAGGTCTAGTGATCCAGTAGTCGATTTAGTCTAGTCTCATTTTGTGTGCTTGCTTGAATCATCATGTCTACCAGAAACGGAGTGCCATATCAACCTGGTCAAACCCAACCTGATTTAGAGGCCATGATCAGAACTCTTACTGAAAGTATGGCTAAAATGAATCAGGATATGACAAACACTGTGGCCCAGTTTAGCGCACAAATTCATGAGGATCTTACCCAACTTAGGGACCGAGTCCAAGTACTTGAAGAACCTAGACATCGAAATTGGACTCCTGACCCCGATTTTAATGTGCCTCAACCTCACCCACATCAGGAGCCTAGAAGGCCTTTATATAGAGATCCTGAACCTAATCATAGGAGGCCTGACCCAGAGCCTGAAGATAGAGATGATAGGTTCATCAGGAACATCAAATTAGATGCACCCACTTTTGATGGTAGTCTGAACCCTAAGGTGTATTCTGATTGGGAGGGTGAGATGGATCAATACTTTGAGTGGTATGCTATGTCTGAGGAGAGGAAATACAAGTTTGCCAAGATGAAATTAGTGCGTCAAGCTAGGTTATACTGGGGGAACATTGAGCTAACCACTAGGAGACGGAATGTTGAACCCATAACCACTTGGCAGAGTATGAAAGAAAAACTGAGAGATAAATACCTACCCATTTCATACCAGCAAAACCTGTTAGACCAATGGCAAAACCTGAAACAAGGAAACCGATCTGTCTCAGACTACATAGCTACTTTTGATGAATACCTAATGAGATGTGATGTGAGTGAAGCCCACGAAGTCACTTTGTCTAGATTTAGGGCTGGACTGAGGGAAGATATCAAGAGAGAACTATTTCTGAGAGAGGTTACTGATCTAGACCAAGCCTACCAGATTGCACTGAACACTGAGAAATTTCAGAGAGGACCTATACCTTCTAGGGTTAGTGCCCCAATCCCAAGGAATGGACCTAGCCAAGTTTCCCTAGTAAACCTTTTCAGGGTACTTCTACCCCTAGGCCCATGGACAAAGGTAAGGCACCTGACACCCAGAGAACCCCTAGTTCAAATATCACCTGTTTTAAGTGTCAGAAACCAGGTCACATTTCCAGTCAGTGTACTGCCATAGCCTGTTTCAAGTGTCATAAGGTAGGTCATGTTGCTAGCCAGTGCCCACGTAGATCCCTTTACATAGAAGAGGGAGAGAATGATAATTCCGAGCCCAGTGAGGAATTTGAAGAAGAAGTTTATGAGGCCGGAATGAATTTGGTTGAGGAGTATGAAGGAGAGGAGGAACCCAATGAATCTGACCAATTAGGAGTTGTAAGATGCATCCTATCCCAGAATCTAGTTCAAGAGGATTGGCGTAGGACTAACATCCTACAAACTTTTCTTAAATTAGGGGATAAGGTATGTAAGATCATCATAGATAGTGGGAGCTGTGTAAATGCCATCTCTACTAGCACTGTCAAGATGTTAGGCTTAATCCCAGTTCCCCATCCCAACCCCTATAAGGTTTCTTGGATAGATTCTACCTCCATACCCATCCAGTCTAGATGTCAAGTCCAAATCCAAATGCAATCTTATCACGAAAAGATTTGGTGCGATGTTTTACCCATGGGGGTGAGCAGTATAATTCTCGGAAGACCTTGGTTGTATGATCATGATGCCACCCTCTTAGGAAAATCCAATACCTGTGTCTTTAATTTCAATGGGAAGAAGATTACGATCCATTCCGTTCCCCCTAAGGACAAGGTAACTAAAGGAGCCGGTAAGGTTAAGGAGATGAAAACTGGAGTGAACCTAATCAGTGCTAAGGATCTAGAACAAGAAATTCATAGTGGTTCACCCATCTGGATGTTGACTGCTAAGAAACTTAGAACTTCGGAACCCTCAGAGCCTCCTCAAGAAGTTAAACCTGTGTTAAAAGAATTTGAGGATGTCTTTCCCGAGGATTTGCCAGACCACCTTCCACCTCTTAGGGATATCCAGCATGCCATAGATCTAATCCCAGGAGCGACTTTGCCCAACTTGCCCCATTACAGGATGAATCCATCTGAGCATGAAGAACTGCAAAAGCAGGTTGGAGAATTATTGAGGAAGGGGTTTACTAGAGAAAGTCTTAGCCCTTGTGCAGTCCCAGCCTTACTAACCCCAAAGAAAGATGGCACGTGGAGGATGTGTGTTGACAGTCGTGCCATCAATAAAATTACAATCAAATATAGGTTTCCCATCCCTAGACTAGATGACATGCTTGATATGATGGCTGGTGCAATGGTTTTTTCTAAGATTGATCTCAAAAGCGGCTATCATCAGGTTAGGATTAGACCCGGGGATGAATGGAAAACTGCTTTCAAAACTAAGGATGGTCTTTATGAATGGGTTGTTATGCCTTTTGGGTTGTCCAATGCCCCTAGTACTTTCATGAGAATTATGACCCAGGTACTTAGAGCTTTCATAGGAAAATTTGTGGTGGTCTATTTTGATGACATCCTGATCTATAGTAAGACCCCAGCAGATCACCTAGGCCACCTTAGAGCAGTCTGCCAAGTTTTGAGGAATGATAGACTCTACGGCAATCTTAAGAAGTGTGAATTCATGACTAGTAGAGTTATCTTTCTTGGTTTTGTAGTAACCCCTGACGGCGTGGCGGCCGGTCCTGAGAAAATTAGGTCCATAGTAGACTGGCCAGAGCCAACCAATGTGCATGAAGTTAGAAGTTTCCACAGCTTGGCTACCTTCTATAGGTGATTCATCAAGGGGTTTAGTACTTTAGCTGCTCCTATCACTGATTGTATTAGGAAGGGAGAATTTCATTGGACTAAGTCAGCCCATAAAGCCTTCCTAGATCTTAAGGATAAAATGACCCAGGCACCCATTCTGAGATTACCCGATTTTTCTAAAGTATTTGAGGTTGCCTGTGATGCTTCAGGTGTAGGAATAGGTGGAGTCCTAAGCCAAGAGAATCATCCCATAGCATTCTTTAGTGAAAAACTTAATGATGCTAAGCTTAGGTATTCTACCTATGATAAGGAATTTTATGCGGTGGTGCAAGCTTTGCGTTACTGGAGACATTATTTGCTACCGCAGGAATTTGTACTATTTTTGGACCATGAGGCTCTTAGATTTCTGAACTCCCAAAAGAAGCTTAACCCTAGGCATGCTAAGTGGGTAAAATATATCCAGTCCTATACTTTTGTCCTGAAACATAAGGCTGGAGTTGAGAATAAGGTAGCTGATGCCCTTAGTCGCCGATCTCTATTATTAACTTCTGTTAGAACTGAGGTCATAGGGTTTGAGCAAATCAAAGAGGAATATGAGTCTTGTCCGGATTTCACAACTGTGTATCAGGATCTAGTTCAAGGACCATCTAGTAATCACCAGGATTATACCCTTGTAGATGGTTTTTTGTTCTTCAAAAATAGGCTTTGCATCCCTAGAACTTCTCTTAGGGAATTTTTGATTTGGGAAATCCATGCTGGAGGTTTAGCCGGCCATTTTGGAAAAGACAAGACCATTCTAGCTATTGAAGACCACTTTTTCTGGCCTAGCTTAAAAAGGGATGTAGCTAATATTGTAGCTAGATGTCGAACCTGCGCTGTTGCCAAACAGCGAAAACAAAACACTGGCCTTTTTACCCCACTCCCTGTCCCAGATCGTCCTTGGCAAGATGTGAGTATGGATTTTGTGTTAGGTTTACCTAAGACCCAGAGGAGACATGATTCTATCTGTGTCGTAGTCGACCGATTCTCTAAAATGGCCCACTTCTTGCCTTGTTCCCAAACCTTTGATGCATCTAAGGTAGCCACACTTTTCTTCAATGAGATAGTTAGACTCCATGGCCTACCTAAGACAATCATTTCAGATAGGGATATCCGGTTCACCAGTTACTTTTGGAAGACCCTTTGGCATAAGTTAGGGACAAAACTTAAGTTTTCAACTGCCTATCATCCCCAAACTGATGGCCAAACTGAAGTAGTGAACCGTAGCCTAGGAAATCTGCTGAGATGTCTTGTTAGTGAAAAAACCAGAAATTGGGATTTATACCTACCAAGGGCAGAATTTGCGTACAATGACTCGGTCAATAGGTCTACGGGTAAGAGTCCATTTGAAATTGTACATGGGTACAAACCTCACACACCTCTTGATCTAGTCCCTTTACCTGTCCACACTCGAGTCTCCGAATCTGCTGAGAATTTTGCACAGCATGTAAAAGACTTGCATAAAGGAATTCATGCCAAAATAAATTTAAGTAATGAAACTTATAAGAAGTTGGCTGATACTCAAAGGCGAGTCAAATCTTTTGTTGAGGGAGACTATGTGATGATTAGGTTAAGGCCTGAACGGTTTCCTCCTGGAACCGTTAGAAAGTTACATGCTAGGAGAGCTGGACCATTTAGAGTGGTAAAGAGAGTAGGATCCAATGCCTATGTGCTCGAGTTGCCTCCAGAACTAGGCATTAGCTCTACTTTCAACATTACAGACTTAGTAGAGTACAGGGAGCCAGCTGTGATTCCTAGTAAGCCTTTTGAGCCTAACCCTATCATTGAGAGTGATCCCGACCCTGTGTGTCCACCAACAAACTGGCCTGTGAGGAAAGAGCAGATTGAAAAGATCCTGGATGATCAGGTTATCTCTACTCGTAATCGAGGATACCAAAGGTACCTGGTCCGCTGGCAAGGAAGGCCAGATTCTGATGACTCTTGGATCTCCCGAGAAGAGTTACAAGAATTGGACCCAGACCTCTTGGAGAGATACCAGAGCCAACTTGAGCCTTACTCGACAGGGTCGAGTTCCTCCCACCCTGGGAGAATTGGTGCGGGCACCAGACTCAGAAGAAGACTTCAGAGCTCCATTTGGATCTCTGATTGACATTGCCCGAGAAATTAGGGTTTGTTATAAAGGTTGACCTGGTCAACCAGTTTATTTATTTTTTTATTTCTTGAGTCACCATTTAAATTTTATTGAGTCATGTTGACTCGGTGCAAGTCTCGATGTGGTTTCAATTTGGTCCAAAATGGTGCCACATTTGTCTTCCAATCAAATCAAGGTTCAAGCAAGTGGAAGCCACACGCCCAGCCACACTCCGAGCACATGCCAGAGTCCAGGAGGTGCCACAGAGGCATCCCAGTGTCATGGTCCCCACATCCAAAGAAGAAAAAAATCAAATTGGAAGCTAATTTAAAGGAGGCGCCCATACCTGCCAAGTTTGTCCAAGCAAAGAAGGAAAGGGACTTCTCTTGGAGAAGAAATCAAAGAAGGACATCCAACCTACTCCTAATTGAAGTTCAAATCAAAATCAAAGAGCTTAACTTGGAGTGGAAGAAAAGAAGAAATGCCATAAGAAGAAGAGGACTCCAAATCCAAATCCAACTCCAAAGGAGGCGCCATAAAAATTCCAAAAAAAATTCCTTTATGGCCGTCCCAATTTTTTCTGAACTCTTGGTCGGCCAAGAGAGAAGATTTTCTACCTAATCTAGAGGTTGGAGGAGTTTAGTCCCACATGGGAATTTGTACAAGCTTGGAGAAAATTTTAGGTCTATATAATAGACCTCTCTTTGTAACTTTGAAAAATCAATGAAGAAAAATTATTTTTGCTATTCTCTTGTGTTGAGTGACCTAGGTTTCTCTTCTTTCACACTATTCTAAGTGTTGAGCTCCGTGAGGGGGTAATCCGGGTTCCATTGGAGCCTTGAGGAGGTGAGAGATCTCCATCTTTATCCAAAACCCTAGGTTAGCCACTTGAAATTCCAAAACCCTAGCCGCCCTTCATTATTTTCAATCCATCAAACCCTAGCTCCATCCATCTCCCATGGCCTCTCTCTCTACAAGTCCAGGCCATCCACCTTCATCCAGATCCAGTTCGGCTACTTCAGATCCAGAGCAAGTTCCAAGGAAAATCACATCAACATCCAGGAGAATCCAGTTTTCAGCAATTTCAATCTTCAAGTTCATCAACCTGGTAAATCTTTCCCTTGACTCTCTGATTCCATCAATTGTTTTTCTTCTCTTCCAGATCTTGAGTTCAGGAGAAGCCAACCCGCCAAAGGACCAGTATTGGAGGATCCATTACGAAGATATCTGAATCCGAGGATCCAACAATCTGCTCGGGAGAGTTCTTCCACCAAAATCTGTGAAGATCATTGTCTGGTTAGATAAACCATCTCTTCTCTTTATTTCTGTTCTGTTTCGGAGCGAAACCCTAGGTCTGGGAGTTTCTCAACCCCCAGCGATCCGTTGCTTCTGAACTACTCTGATAATTTAGTTTCCTTAAAATTGTGCTTTCAATTATCATATTAGTATCTTTCAATGTTAGGTTAACTTTTCTTTGATTTGAAGCCAACTTCTACAAACATATAAAAACAACAAAAAAAAAAATAGTTAATCTTAATTTACTTCCGCATCGCATCCCTTTATTTGTTCTGCATCATGATGTCTAAGGCTAGAGGTCTAGAGGCAAATGCCCTAAGCAATTTCATGGTTTTTAATTAGGATCCTGCGAGAGCAGGGGGAGCTTCCCACGACCCCACCTCTTACCTGGCCAGTGGATAGGGTAATTACTGAATTGGCTGTATTTTGAGTTGACCCATTCTACTTGAGCTTTAGGTCTAGGAAATCCTAGTCCGAGTCAAGTTCTGTGTGTCTGCATTGCATAACCAATAGATTAGGAGTCTGACCCAACCAGTAGTCTCACCCCAACCTATTGTGACCATGGAGTACAACCTTGAAACCTTTATGAGGTTCATGAATGATTAGTTTACCCTGGTGAATAATAAATGTGATCGAATAGATAAGCAATTCGAAAATCTAGAGAGAATCCATAAGATTCGTACTAACCTTGGTTCACCTAGACCAACATCCCTTGGCCCCTTAACTCATCGACTCAAACCCACTAGGATCAATACACCTAGTCAGAACCTCAAAATCAGTCCACCTCCCCTTAATCGACCCACCTCTACTATCCCATTGGTTCACCAAGCTGCTATTGTAGTGGAAGTTTATGACACTGATGTGAGCTTAGTAGATGAGGAGATATAGGAGGTAGACCTAGAGTTAGATAATCCTGACCATACCCAAACTAAGGCCAACCCAGAATTAGCTGACCCAGTAGGCACCCAGGCTGAAGCCGGCCCAGAATTAGTTGACCCTGATTGTACCTTGACTGAAACTATACTGGTAGGACCCTTAGAAAAAGAGATCCAAGAGGAACCTAACCCTACTACTGAGACTTTACCTAAGGAAACACAAGAAGAGACTCAAGTCATAGAGCCTATTGAGGACATGATTTCTTTAGTCTGGTACCCTCAGGCTGAAGTCAACCCTTTGACTCTAATTGAAGATCTCTTTCCTGAGATCAGTGACCCATTCTTCAATAGGGCAGACCCTGTAGCTATACCTCAAACCCTTAAGGTCAACCCCATTAATCTAGGACTATTCCATGAGAACCCTTCTTATTTCCAATCTAACTTTGGATCCACTTCTTATTTTCTACCTTTTACTGAAGCTTCCTATGTTTCTCTAACCAATAGATTGCATTTTGTAGAGGTTGCTGTATTACATACATTCATTGAACATGTTAGGTTTACAATATATTTCTGGAGAACCTTATGGCATCTATTAGGAGTTCTTGTTAAATTTTTATCTGCATGTCACCTAGCAACCAAGGATCAAACTCAGTTATAGTTTAGGGTTTACATGCATGTCAATAATAATAATAAAAATAATAAATGAAAGAAATAAATATTTTCAAGAAAAAAGACTCAAAGAATATAATAAAGGAGATTTTGTCTGGTTAGACTATGACCTGAACGGTTCCCACCTGGAACCATGAAAAAGTTACATGCCCATAGTAGTGGACCATACAAAGTGATTAGGAAAATTGAGTCTAATGCTTATGTGCTCGAGTTGCCACCTGAACTAGGTATTAGTCCAACTTTCAACGTTTCAGACCTTATTGAGTATAGGGAGCCAATGTTGATTCCTAGTGAGTCATTTGGGCCTAATTCAGTCATTGAGAGTGAACCAACCCAAGTATGTCCACCTGTCATACCACCATCCCAGAGAGACAAGATTGAGTGGATCTTGGATAACAAGATCATTGCTATCCAGAGCAAAGATTATCAGTGATATCTGGTTCGTTGGCAAGGACGACCTGAGACTGATGATTCTTGGATCATCAAAGAGAACTTGTAGAGAGTTGACCTAGACTTACTAGAGTGCTATCACAGCAACATTAACCCATACTCGATAGGGTCAAGTTCCTCCCACTCGGGGAGAATTGGTGCAAGCACTAGGGCTAAAAGAAATCGGCAGGTTTAACCACATCCCTGTGGATCACCTGTGAATGAAACCCTGAACCCAAACCCCTTTTACCATGTAAATATTTTATTTTAAATTATGTTATTTTGACTTAGTTAGGGTTAGCCCTTCTTATCAACTATAATTAGGGTTTTGTTATTTAGCCATTTGGACTAAACCCTTTTTACCATATTGAGTCAAAACCCCATTTATCGATTGTATCAAACCCTATTGGGACAAACCCTGTTTACTAAATTTATTTTTTGTTGCATGAGGTTATGCCTTTTGATCAATTGATCAAGTGGGGCTTTAGTTATTTTGTTTTGAGTCTTGTAATAATTAGTTATTGAGTCCTGTAATACAAAGGGGACCTAATTAAAGACCCATGTGACTTCATGTGCATCCAATTGAAGATCCCATGTGCTAGCTCAAGACAAACCATGTGGTTCCATGTGCTAGCCCAAGTCAGCTTGTTCTTGGTGCCACCTTTTCAAGACTTTTGGACATCAACACATGTCATGTTGGACATGACATGACACTTTATTGGGACAACACCACTTGGCACTTCATCCAGGACAAGAACACATGACATGTTTGAAAATTGCTTGCCATTGGGACAACATACTTGCCACATCACTTCAAGTTACACATTGGTCGGCCCATGTGAGAAGAATTAATTGGCGCACTTCTTTTTTAAGATAAGTAAATGAGAAGGAGTCTCATCCTTGGCACCCCTCCACTCAAGTTAATTCATGCCAAAACAAGAGAAGTCGGCCAAAGCATTCTAGCCTCTTCCTTGACACCATCTTCCTAAGAGTTCAAGCCAAATTATTCATTAAAAGTGTTGGAAGTCCAAGGGTTTCTACTTCAAGCATTTTAATCAAACAGGTTCAGAGCTGTTTAAGTTTCTAAAACTCAAGAGTCTCACCAAAACTCTTGAGTCCTCTTCTATCCAGACTGAAGAGTCCACTTATCTGCAGAAGCCTACAACATCAAGACTCTAGAGTCCAACAACCATGGCCAAGTGATGGAGCATCTTGACCCTACATCAAGCCACCTCACCAACCCTCATCTTGGCACCCAAATAAGATGAGAACTTCATGATTATCATCCACTTTGGATTGGAGTCTAGATCAGCCCAACAAGCAAGAGTCCAGGCCATCCAGAGCAGGATTCTAGGAGTTGTAGTCCAAGGGAGAAAAAGTCTAGTCTTTGAATCCCTTACACCACTAGTTGAGGGTCTATAAATACCCCATCAACCCTCCCTTGTAATTCATTATTATTATTCATCAATAAAGAGACTCTATCAAAACTTCTTCCTTTTCTATGTGCATTGCGGGGTGTGAGGCCCTTTTTCTTTGATCTTTGAAATATCGCGGGGTACGAGGCCCCAGTATCCTACCTATCCAGCGGACAAGAAAACCTAGCCACCTCTTCTAACCTTTTCCTTCCATTCATTTTCCTTCCTTTGTTGCTTCCTAACTTAAGTTTTAATTGCTGAGTATTTGCAGGTGATCTGGAATCAAAGATAGTGTTATTGCCTTAAAATCGATATCATATAGAATATCGAAGTCCGGGATCGAGATCTTGAAACCCTACAGCAGAATCTTGAGAGTCCAGCCTGATCTGCATCAGAGTGATGATTCTACATTGGTAAAATTGAAAACTTATTCCCTTCTCTTTAATCTCTGAATAGTTGATAAGTAGACCCTAGTTTACGGTGGTTTTCTAGCCACCAAATCCTGATTTTTTTGCTTACTTGTTAGGTTTACTTGCGGGTAGTTAACTAGAACTAGTTCACTTTGTTACATACTTTGAGTCTTTTTAAAAATCTAAAAAAAATATAAAAAAATTTAATCTCTATTTTCTCTGCTAATTAGATCTTAATATTAGTAATTTAGTTTTAATTATTATCCTGCATCAAGTGGTCTGCTTATAGTTGTTTTATTTAATGTAGATTTTAGATTATGGCTTCTACTCTATCACTACAGGGCATCTTGGATGCCAACAAGTTGACCAGTCAAAATTATGTAGACTGGTTGAGGAACCTGAGGATATTAGCTTAGGAAAAGCTTGCCTATATCCTCAATTCTCTTGACCCAGATTCGATAGGAGCAGATGCTATTGAGGAGGAAAGGGTCATATATAAAATATGGCAAAATGACAGCATGACTGTCAAGTGCATCATGTTGGCCTCTATGAGCAATGAATTATAAAGGCAACATGAGAAATAGAACCTCAGTCCATATTGCTCAATCTTAAAAAGCTTTATGGAGAGCATAGTCAGACTGCTCGATATGAGACATCGAAGCAATTGTTCTGAGCATGCATGAGTGTTGGCTCTTTTGTTTAGGCACATGTCCTTAAAATGATTGACCGATCACTCGATTAGGTTATCTAGGATTTATGATGGATGGAAAGCTTAATCAGGACTTGATCCTGTAGTCACTCCCGGATTCCTTCTCGTAGTTTATCATGAATTACCATATGAATAAACTGAATTTGTTATTGCCTGAGTTGCTGAATATGCTCAAGATAGCAGAGAGCCACTTCAAAGGTGATAAGGCTCAATGATGCGAGACAGTTATGATGTGGTGTAGGATGATTCAATTTTAGCCTAGATGATTTAGAGAGCAATGATCATAGTAAAGCAACTAACATAATAGATTGAAGAGAGTAAAGAAGGCAATTAACCACTTACCCACAATCCACTCCATAAGTTATGAAGAATAAGGACCATCGATAGCTAGGAAACCATCTAAGATCAGGCTATTCCACATTTTAATTACCAAATCTAATGAGAAAAGGATTGGTTACTTACCCCAATGGATATTCACTTTGAATCAAGATGGATATGCTGTTCGGTCGCTCAGATTTCGTAGTAGGATGAAGATCAGGACTCCAGATTTTAGATCTACCATTAGATCTTGGTTCGGAAGCAAAGGATCCATCCTCTAAAGTCCTTGAACACCTGGGATCTGCAAAGAAGGCAGCAAATAAGATTTTAAGAACAAAGTAAGCAAGCTTCAAAATGAAAAAAAAAGAAATGTTGGATGTGTAGGGCTTGTAGAAGATCAGTAGCAGCTTGATGAATCTGGTAGAACCTCCACTCAAGGACCTCACCACCTTGAGCTCTCAAGAAACTCCCCGCCTTGAGCTCTTAAGGACCTCCCCACCCTTAGAGAAAATCACTAAGCCTACCCAACTTTGTGGAAGAAGAAAGACAGCATTTCATTTCATAAATCAATAATCAATAATTACAAAGGGTATGGGGTCCTATTTATAGAGTTCTTCACACATGAAGATATCATAAGACTCTTTTAAATTTAAATTACATTTAAATTTGAACACTCCTTGGCTTCTTGGCTTCTTCCTTGAATTTTGAATTTTGAATTCCTTCTCTCCATAGCTTGGGCGACAACATAAAAAATTGTTTGGCAAAATGAAGTTGGGCGCTAATCCTTCTTTCTTATTTCTCATTTGGCACTAATTCCTTCTCATCCTTGGCATAAAATTTGAATTGAATTCTATTCCCTTGGTCAGCAACATGGGATAAGAAAGGCTTTGAATGCTTAAATTTAAGTTTAAAATCCCTCCTTTGAATTTAAAAGAAGATAAAAGATAACTCCTTTGTTGAACTTTGGATAAACCTCCATTTATCTTGGACTCTTCAATTCATCTTGGACTCTTCAATTCATCTTGGACTCTTCCATTTAATTTTTGAATGGACCATGGGGGGCGTCATCTGGAATGGGCATCAAGAATGAGGGAGGGGGCACCAGTTAAGAAGCAGAGTCCTTCTGCTTTACTCCTCTCAATTTAGCGCCTTCTTGAAATCTCAAATGGGCGATGAAAAATAGGATGGGGCACCTCTTTTGGATAAAGATGGATTTTGAATATTGTCCCAATATCTGGATGTTTGGATGTCCGGATGTCTGAGTATCTGGATGTTTGAATGTTTGAATGAAAATTTGGACAACCCTTTTTTTACCTAAAATTGATCTATCAAGGTAATGACAACTTTGGTCTTGGGTACCTATGACATCCCTTAACTTATTCAAACCCTAATTACAGGACTCAAACTAGATTATTCATCAAACAAAGCAAATTAATGCTATTTACAAGACTCTTAAACCAATTGATAGACTTAATGGACTCAATTGGTAATCCAGTAATCCTAATTGACCAAATTACACTCAATTTGATCAAATTACAACTCAATTTGACCTAATTACAAACTCAAAATAACTAGGACTCGAGTGTTCTTTGTGAAGAACACATGGATTTACTCATTGGTGATCCAAATTGAATTGGAAAAGGTTTGCTTCCTCTTCCTGGCTCTTGTGTCCTCACCAGTTCTCCCGGAATGGGAGGAACTCGACCCCGTCGAGTATGGGTTAATTCGGCTCTGGTAATATTCTAGCAAGTCAGGGTTCAACTTTTGAAGATTCTCTCTACTGATCCAAGAATCCTCAGACTCAGGACTCCCTTGCCAACGAACCAGATATCTTTGGTAGTTCTTATTTCTAGTAGTTATGATCTTATCATCCATGATCTGCTCAATCTTTTCTCTCCTCTCTGGTAATTTGGCTGGTGGACATTCTGGGATAGGGTCACTCTCAAAGGTGGGATCAGGCTCAAATGGCTCACTAGGTATCACCATTGATCCCTTAAACTCGACTAAATCAGATATATTGAAGGTCGGACTAATACCTAACTCAAATAGTAATTCTAGCATATAAGCATTAGGTCCATTCTTCTTTATAATCCGATACGGTCCAGCACTACGGGTGTGTAGTTTTTTCATGGTTCCAATTGGAAACCACTCATGTCGTAACCTGATCATGATGAAGTCCCCTTCATTAAATTCTTTAAATCTCTTATGTAAGTTAGCCTCGTGATCATATGATTATTGTTCTTTTTAATTTTGTTACTAATTTCTTTATGCAATGCTTTGACATGTTATGCAAATGACTCTGTGGACTCTGGGACTCAGACTGACACTTGATAAAAACAAACTCAACTATGTAATCTTATTAAGAGGAAATTTATTGGATTCTTAGGGTCTAAACCTAACAGACGATTGATTCTCTAGGTTTGACCCTGGTCTGGTATGCACATGAAAAGTTATCATGGATTCCTAGCAAATGCCATAAGGTCTTCCAAAAGTAGGTAGCAAAAGGGATGGGCTTTAAGAGCTCATGTAGCCTGGTAATCTCTACAAAATGAAACCTAATGGCTCTAGAAGCATGATAAGAGAAGGGTAGGAAATAAGAATCGGAGTCTTGGGGTAACTTAGGGGAAGCATGAAATAGACCTCGGTTACTTAGGATGACCTTAAGATTTGAATATTGATCTATTGGCGTAAGATCTATGGCAGGCAGGATGCTTCTAGGTGGCGGAAGGTCATCTGGAAGGTCTTCAGGAAGTTCATCTTGAAAATCTTCTAAAATAATGTCGACCTCTCGGGGTTGTTCCTCAGGAACTTGAAAGAGGTCTTGTGTCGAGGCTAAAGGATTGGGTTCTTCATGAGGGCATTGAGTTACGGGAACCAAGTCCTCACTAATCTCCTGTTGTTCTGATGTTTCAGGACTAGACTCAATAATCTTTTCTTTTCCAAGGGTTTTCTTAGGAAAGGTACTAGAGTTGTCCTCCTCGAAGTCTTCTCCTTCATATTCATCCATCAGGTTTTCTCCAGCTTCATATATTTTCACTATGGTTTCAGCTTGAATAACCTTCTAGTCAATTAACTTTGAGTCTGCAATAGATGTTTCCTCTTCAAGGTCATTCTTAGGAACAAATGGGGTCACAAGAGTGGGTCGACTTGGATTAGGGTTTAGTCGGCTCTGATGAAAATTGGGTTGACTCTGTTGTAGAATGGGTCGACTCGGATGGACTAGGCTAGATCCTAATTTTTGATAAGGGGCACTAATCCAAATGGGTTCTGGCTAATGAATTCTGGGTCCAAGGAAAGTCAGTTTAGGTGAACCAAGGTTAGTCCAGGCCCTACAGGTTCTTTTTAGGTTGTTGAGTCACTTATTTAGTCGGTCACACCTTTTGTCCATCAGGGCACATTGTTCATTGAAGGTCTTCAGTAAAATTTTTATAGTGGACTTCATGATCAAACTGGGTTGGGTTTGGCCTGCTCTAGTGGTCATGCAATGCAAAAATTACAAATCAACCTAAGTCTAGGGTTCCTAGACCTAAGGTTCAATATAGTGCTTAGTCAAGGTAATAACCAAGACTGTAGTAACTCCTCGATTGGCCAGGTAAGAGATTGGGTGTTGGGAGGCTCTTCTCACTTTCGTGAGGTCCTAATTAAAGAACCACTAGTCTGCTTAGGACGTTTGCCTCTGGACCTCTAGCCTTAGACACCAATTCTCAGAAGCACACACAGAAGTGACTACTATAATGGGTTAACACGTATATAAAACCTGACCTGTTGCTGTCCCTAGCTTTAAGTGCTACTCAATTTTAATTAAGGCTTAAGACTATTCAAATAGGGTTGGTTGTTTTGGGCTAAGGAAAGGATCTCAATCCTTCCCTTATGTTATATTGCTTGCCCTTAGAATTGGTTTAAAATATGAATGCACAATCAATTCTAGTTACCAAGATAAGATATGATCACACTAGCAACTCAAAATTTAAACTTTGAATATCAAATTTTAAATTTAGATTTTAGATTTGAATTTTAAATTTTAAATTTTGGATTTTAGATTTAAGTTATAGGAATTAAATTTTAGTGGAATCTAAATAGATCGAATGTGCCAAAGAAACCCTAATTTGTGCTTAAAAAATTAATCAAGCAATCTTAAACACACAAATCACAAAAAAAAATTCTAGCAAGCAAGCATACACTTAAGCACAAAACAAACTTCAATCTCAGGTTATCACGTCCGACCGTAGCTCATTACTCCCATGAGTCATAAATATACTTTCGTATATTCGCTCAGGAGGCATGATTTCCTTCCACCAAAGTACTCTAAAATAATTATAAAAATATTTATTTTTTTTAAAAAAAATCTTCAGATCTGAAATCTATGAGGAAGATTTAGATCTGAGTTTGTTTTGGCTTAAATTAATGAAAAAAAATCAAATGAACTAAGTTTCAGATAGCTATGATGAATGCTATCGAAACTAGGTAAAAAAATTGCTGCAGACCTAAATTATGCAGCAGAGATTAAAAAAAATGCAGAAAAATATTTTTTATTTTTTTAAATAAAATCTGAGATGCTACTTACTGGCTTACTAGGAATTAATAGAAAACTAATTTCAGATGAAAATAACTAATCTAATATGGTGTTCTATGCAGATCAAGTTCAGGTATGTGCAGAATTCAGCAAGCATGAAACCCTAATCTAACCTAAGGCTCTGATACCGATAATGATGGGGTACATAGCTCTGATACCAATAAGATGATGTGGGATAGTTACAATGTAGTGTAGGATGATTCAATTTTAGCCTAGATGATTTAGAGAGCAATGATCATAGTAAAGCAACTAACATAATAGATTGAAGAGAGTAAAGAAGGCAATTAACCACTTACCCGCAATCTACTCCACAAGTTATGAAGAATAAGGACCGTCGATGGCTAGGAAACCATCTAAGATCAGGCTATTCCATGCTTCAATTACCAAATCTAATGAGAAAAGGATTGGTTACTTATCCCAATGGAGATTCACTTTGAATCGAGATAGATCTGCTATTCGGTCGCTCAATTTCATAGTAGGATGAAGATCAGGACTCCAGATTTTAGATCTACTGTCAGATCTTGGTTTGGAAGCAAAGGATCTGTCCTTTAAAGTCCTTGAACACCTGGGACCTGCAGAGAAGGTAGCAAATAAGATTTTAAGAACAAAGTAAGTAGGCTCCAAAATGAAAAAAAAAAGAAATGTTGGATGTGTAGGGCTTGTAGAAGATCGGTAGCAGCTTGATGAATCTAGCAGAAACTCCACTCAAGGACCTCACCGCCTTGAGCTCTCAAGGACCTCCCCATCTTGAGCTCTCAAGGACCTCCCTGCCTTGAGATCTCAAGGACCTCCCCTCCCTTAGAGAAAATCACTAAGCCTACCTAGCTTTGTGGAAGAAGAAAGACAGCATTTCATTTCATAAATCAATAATCAATAATTACAAAGGGTATGGGGTCCTATTTATAGAGTTCTTCACACATGAAGATATCATAAGACTCTTTTAAATTTAAATTACATTTAAATTTGAACACTCTTTGGCTTCTTGGCTTCTTCCTTGAATTTTGAATTCCTTCTCTCCATGGCTTGGGCGACAACATAAAAAAATTGTTCGGCAAAATGAAGTTGGGTGCTAATCCTTCTTTCTTATTTCTCATTTGGTGCTAATTCCTTCTCATCCTTGGTGTAAAATTTGAATTGAATTCTATTCCCTTGGTTGGCAACATGGGATAAGAAAGGCTTTGAATGCTTGAATTTAAGTTTAAAATCCCTCCTTTGAATTTAAAAGAAGATAGAAGATAACTCCTCCTTTGAACTTTGGATAAACCTCCATTTATCTTGGACTCTTTAATTCATCTTTGACTCTTCAATTCATCTTGGACTCTTCCATTTAATTTCTGAATGGACCATGGGGGGCGCCATCTGGAATGGGCATCAAGAATGAGGGAGGGTGTGCCAGTTAAGAAGCAGAGTCCTTCTGCTTTACTCCTCTCAATTTAGCGCCTCCTTGAAATCTCAAATGGGTGATGAAAAATGGGATGGGGTGCTTCTTTTGGATAAAGATGGATTTTGAATGTTGTCCCAATATCTAGATGTCTGGATGTCCGGATGTCTGAGTATCTGGATGTTTGAATGTCTGAATGTCAGAATGAAAATTCGGAAAACCCTTTTTTTACCTAAAATTGATCTACCAAGGTAATGACAACTTGGGTCTTGGGTACCTATGACACCCCTTAACTTATTCAAACACTAATTACAGGACTCAAACTAGACAATTCATCAAACAAAGTAAATTAATGATATTTACAAGACTCTTAAACCAATTGAAGGACTTAATGAACTCAATTGGTAACCCAGCAACCCTAATTGACCAAATTACACTCAATTTGATCAAATTATAACTCAATTTGACCTAATTACAAATTCAAAACAACTGGGACTCGAGAGTTCTTTGTGAAGAACACATGGATTTACTCATTGGTGATCCAAATTGAATTGGAAACGGTTTGCTTTCTCTTCCTAGCTCTTGTGTCCTCACCACTCACCTTCTTCTAGTTGATGGAAAGATGAAGCAGGTAATGAAGAAGGGTTCAAAGAAGAAAAGGAATCCTAAGAGTAGCTTCCAAAAGAGAAAAAAGTTGAGGAAGCCCTCTACTGATGGGACCTGCTATCATTGTGCGAAGCAAAGGCACTAGAAGAAGAATTGCAAGTTATATCTTGCAAGTCTAAAGCAGGATGCTGGTGAAGCATCTAAAGGTTTGTACATGATACAAACAAACTTGTCATTGAGTTCTTCAGTTTTTGATTTATGAGTATTAGATACCTGTGGGTCTCATATCTGCAAGTCATTACAGGGGTTACAAAGACCTAGAAGCTTGAAGAAGGGTGACTTCAAGCTGTTTGGTACGATTGGTGAACCCATTCATGTTGAAGCTATTGGCACCTATCCATTTTTATTGCCATCGAGCAATATTCTTGAATTAAAAGATTATTATTATGTACCCAACATTCTAAGGAATATTATTTCTATACCTTTGTTGTTGAAACAAGGTTATGAAATAAATTTAACGAGCCATGGGTGCACGATTTTCTTTTCAAAGAAATTCTTTGATTATGGTACATTTTCTAATGGTCTTTCAATTATGTCACTCAATGATGAGGTTATGCTTGTTGAGAAAAAAAAAGAAAGAGAGATGATATGAATGTCACTTATCTCTGGCATTGCCATTTGGGTCATATCAATGAGTCTAGGATAAATAAGTTGTACAAAAATAATTTCTTTGAACCTTTTGATTATGAATTATTAGGAACTTGAGAGTCCTGTCTCATGGGTAAGATGACCAAGTATCCCTTGGTTTTCCAGGCTAACCAAAAACCTTGATGGTTTTGCGAGCTCACCAACAACCTACCTTGGTTTTGCGGGCTAACCAAGAACCTAGTTGGTTTTACGGGCTAACCAACAACCCAACTTATTTTATCTTCGGGCTCACAAGTCAAAACCCTAGTTGGTTTTTACCACATAGGCTCATCAACAACCTTTGATGGTTTTCACTAGGCTCACCACCAACCTAGATACAAGAAATGAAGAATGAAAATAAAAAGCTTTCTTACAAAGCAAATTTTTATTTGAAGCACGTTGATTATTGATGTTGTGCTTGTCTCCATGTTGTAGAAGCTTCAATGGATGCTTGATCTTGTTGCTCTTGGAAGCTCCTCTCCTCTTTGAATTCTTGGTGGCTCAACACTCAACAAATTGGATCCTCAAAATATCCTTCACATATTTTTACTTGGAAATCAAAGGATTTATCTTTCAAACCATGGATCCTCTTCTCTCTTCTTCTCCCTTGCTTCTCCAAGTGTTTAAATATCCCTCCAAACCTTATTTGACCGTTTATGATCGTTGGAGGATGAATTATAGCCATTGGAGCCAAGTTGGAGAAGTTCCACAGCTCAAAAAACTAGCCATTACTGTTCAAGTGTCGACACTTCACCTCCAGGTGTCGACACTTCACCTCCAGGTATCGACACTTCATTCTCCAGGTGTTGATACTTCACTTCCAAGTGTCGATACTTTAGCTTCAGGTGTCGACACTTGACTGTAAGTGCTATCCGAAGTTTTCTATTTGTCTCAGGCCTTGAGTTGACACTTCACTCTTCAAGTGTCGACACTTGATCCTCAGGTGTCGACACTTGCTTTCCAGGTGTCGACACTTCATCTATGCCAGGCTGAATTTTCTTCAAATTTCACTTCTTTGAGTACCTATAACTGATTTATACACTTAATGCACAATTAGTACTTAAATATACTTAAGTATTTTGTCATAATCAAAACCAGAGTCAACAATCTCTCCCTTTTTGACGATGACAAAACCTTTAAGTATATAAACAAGGTAAGCTCAAAAATAAATATAACATGCTCCAAAGATAAATAATAAGATTAAAGCAATGAAGCAATGAAAAATATTGAGCTCTCCATCAAAATATGATCCAAAAATAATTTTTTAAAAGCTCCCCCTCAACATATGATTTCTAAATTATTTTTCAAAGTTTTTCAAAATATTCAAACTTTCAAATTTTCAAATTTGGGCTGCCATGATCTTTAGCTCAAAATCGTTAGATTTTCAATCAGAGCACCATGCTCTGATACCAATTATAGGCTCAGGTAGGCAACCTAAGAGGGGGGGTGAATTAGACTTTTAAAACTTTTTGCGATTCGAACAATATGTGCTAATTCAAAATATGTGTTTGTAAAATTAAGATAATAAAGTACAGTAAAAATAAAAAAATAAAAGTACAAGAAGAACAATAACATAAATACAAAGGTTTATAGTGATTCGGTGCACTCCAAGGCACCTACATCCACTCCCCAAGATCCCCTTGGGAATTCTACTATAATCTCACGATTACAGTCAACTTATTTTCCGGGCTCACAAGTCAAAACCCTTGGTTTTCACGGGCTAACCAAAAACTCGGTTTTCCAGGCTAACCAAAAACCTTGATGATTTTGTGGGCTCACCAACAACCTATCTTGGTTTTGCGGGCTAACCAAGAACCTAGTTAGTTTTACGGGCTAACCAACAACCCAACTTGTTTTGTCTTTGGGCTCACAAGTCAAAATCCTAGTTGGTTTTTACCACATAGGCTCACCAACAACCTTTGATGGTTTTCACTAGGCTCACCACCAACCTAGATACAAGAAATGAAGAATGAAAATAAAAAGCTTTCTTACAAAGTAAATTTTCTTTGAAGCACGTTGATTGTTGATGTTGTGCTTGTCTCCATGTTGTAGAAGCTTCAATGGATGCTTGATCTTGTTGCTCTTGGAAGCTCCCTCTCCTCTTTGAATTCTTGGTGGCTCAACACTCAACAAAATGGATCCTCAAAATATCCTTCACATATTTTCACTTAGAAATCAAAGGATTTATCTTTCAAACCATGGATCCTCTTCCCTCTTCTTCTCCCTTGCTTCTCCAAGTGTTTAAATAGCCCTCCAAACCTTATTTGACCATTTATGATCGTTGGAGGATGAATTATAGCCATTGGAGCCAAGTTGGAGAAGTTCTGCAGCCTAGAAAACTAGCCATTACTGTTCAAGTGTCGACACTTCACCTCCAGGTGTCGACACTTCATTCTCCAGGTGTCGACACTTCACTTCCAAGTGTCGACACTTTAGCTCTAGGTGTCGACACTTGACTGTAAGTGCTATCCGAAGTTTTCTATTTGTCTCAAGCCTTGAGTCGATACTTTACTCTTCAAGTATCGACACTTGATCCTCAGGTGTCGACACTTGCTTCCTAGGTGTCGACACTTCATCTATGCCAGGCTGAATTTTCTTCAAATTTCACTTCTTTGAGTACCTATAACTGATTTATACACTTAACGCATAATTAGTACTCAAATATACTTAAGTATTTTGTCATAATCAAAACCAGAGTCAACACCCACCATCGGCTGCACTACCTTATTGGGTTTTCTAGGATTTCTATGGCACAGTGGAAGAATGAATTTCAAAAATTTCATTAATGAAAACCCTACAACTAGAAAATCCTAATTCCAAGATCTCTTATTCACTACAATTAACAAGTTACTAATTAGGGTTATGAAGAATACCTAGAGTGCTAATTCCTTCTTCTTTCCACTAGGCTCACAAATGCAAGCCCTCCAGAGGTGATCTGCACGGGAATCAAACCTAGGAACCTCTCCTTTGTAGGTTGCTTGATCAATAGGGACTTTTCTGAAGACCTTTCTTGCTTTAGCAGCCTCTCCTTCCTTGCTTAGACCTTTGCCTTCCTGTAGAGCCCTCTGAACCTTCTCCAAAACCTCCCTTCACTCTTTTTCTCACTTTCTAAATCTCTTCCTACACTCTTGTCTTAAAATGAAGAACTTGTCTTAAGAAAAGACCTAAATTCTAACAAGAGAGAGAGGAGACAAGGAAGATGTTAGACAGTAAGAAAGAAGGTTTTGTTATCTCCTTCATCCTAATCATCAAAGCCTATTTATAGGAGAGGGGAAGGTGCCAAATAAGCCTTGTCATCAGCCCATGATAAGCCTTTCAATTTATCAAATAAGACTCTTCATATATAAGGAGTCTTATTAATGAAACATCATGACCTTTTATGCGCCAACTGCCTGATTCAAGTCCCTTCAAGTTTTCATCCGACTTCTCTATTTGCCACTTGGAATTTTCCGATTACAATGAAACCAAGGGACATGGATTTTGAGTAAGAAGAGTCGGGGATTCAAAGCACCTTAAAGCAAAAAAACTCTACTTCTCAGAATTGCACCAAACATGAAGAGTCGTAACTCTTCATGCGCTAACTTCTTCCACCGAACTTTTTTTCTCATTTTGATTAGTCATAACCATTTTAACTTGGCATGGAGATTAGGATGAAGTCCTTTGGACTTTATCTAGCTAAGTAACTGATAGGCAGAAGGACTCTTGGTCCTCTTTTCTGTGCACCAAAATGAAGAATGGTGACTTTTCACTTTATGCGACAGCCATGTTTCTCCATGCCAATTTCCAAACTTTGACAAGTCAAAGTATGTGTAATATGGGTGTCATATGAAAGGGGATTAAATTTAGTTTATCACCTCATAATTGATTAACAAGCAGAAGGACATTTGGTTTTTCTGCAACCTTTTCATTGTCGACCATTTCATTTGGCGCCAAGAGTCCCAAACCCTTGGAACTCTTGGTATTTGGTGCATAAAAGCTTCAATAATATCAGATAAAATCATCCCACTTAGGACTCAACTCAATCTAGGTCTCCCATAAATTGGTTAGTCCATTTAGCGACCTTTAAATCCAATTCAATTGGGTTAGGAGATTAGGTTAGCCTACACATGCTAGTGTACAATCTAGCTAACCAATTAAGATCCCTTGATCCTAATTAAATATCAATTGACTTCCTAGGTCAATTCTCTAATGTGTGTGACCCTTTGGATTCCATATCTATCTAGCAATAGGTCTAGGTCTAAGCTGATTCGAACCAATCGAACCCGATTGACCTAATTAGGTCAAATTGAGCTGACCTATGTTACCAATTCGAACCAGCTTTCGAATTGACTCATGAATTCAATCCAATTGACTAATGAAAACCTACAAGACATGATTGATGTCTAGCAACGTGTCATGCCTACCTGAAAGATGAGGAATTTGGTACAAAGTACCAAAATACCCTTTAATGGAAAGTTACTGTTCAATTCAATCTACCGATCTTCCTTTATCTAGATAAAGTGATGGGCATGGATAAATGTCAAACCCTAACACTTAATCATTTCAAATCTCTATTCGATAATGAAGACTCTATTGATGACTGGTTAAAAACCACTTCTAATCTTATCTTGCTTTGATCAAAGACTCCCTGAGTTATCAATCGAAGAGATTACTTGGGATAACAATTCCTCTTACTAGGAATGATCGATTCCTTGTTTGTCCACTCACATCCTTCATACACCTTCCACCATATCTAAGAACACCGCGTACATAACTCAATGTCATGAATGAGTATGAACCAAAACATGGATTAGTGTGCAGAACGAACCATGGTGACCTCAAGTGTAAAGATCACTTGCACAACTCCTACTATGAGAACTATCCTTTGACAAGTAGTAAGACTTCCATAAGATAGTCTCGGTGCAGATCAGTTCAGTGAACTCATACCCTAATGAGCACCCTTATCCTTGTATTAGTGTATTTACACAAGTGGTTTTGAGACCAACCACCCTTTCCATCGAGCATACATAGGATAAGCTAGTCTTTTCAAAAGCATCAATCCCCGAATCGATGATCCAACAACTAAGAACATTTTAGATTAGGGTTTATAGGAACTTAGGTCTCACCATTATGATCTCCATCATATCCCTAATTCCTTTTCCCTAATATATGGGATTCATCATAATCTTTAAATAAGACACAGCAGTATGATGAAACAAGATAATACCTTTAATTAATATAATAATACCATACAAGAGTTGGAAGATTACAAAAATGCCCTTATAAATATTGGCTTTTAGGGCACTTTTCTTTCAATCTCCCACTTGCACTAAAGCCAATCGCCCTTGTATTTTATACCCATACAATCTAAGTGGCAATCTAACTGCTGTTGAGGTAGTGCTTTAGTGAATGGGTCTGCCATATTGTTCTTTGTATCAACTCGTTCGATGACAACATCATGTCCTTGAACGAGACGGAAGCATCTTAGGATATGCTTAGGCATTTAATGAGACCTTGGTTTCTCAGCTTGTACAACAACTCTAGTATTACCACAATAAAGTGACACCAATTGTTCTATAGTAGGAACCATGCCCAATTCCTAAATGAATTTCTTCAACTACACAGCTTCCTTTATGGCTTCACTTGCAGCTCTGTACTGTGCCTCAGTGACTGAGTCAGCTACAGTTTGCTATTTTGTACTCTTTAAACTTACTGCACCACCATATAGGATGAAGACATACCCTGATATGGATTTGCTATTATTTAGATCTGATTGAAAACTAGAATCTATATATCCTTCTAGTTTTAAATCTAATCCACCATATAGAAGAAAAACATCCTTAGTCCTTCTCAGGTACTTAAGGAAATCTTTCATAGCTTTCTAATGATCCTCTCCTGGATCTGCTTGGAACCTGCTTACTATACCTAAGGCATAAGCAACATCAGGACTGGTACATAACATGGTATACATAATCGATCCTACAGCCGAAGCATAAGGAATCATAGCCATCCTCTCTTTCTTTCGATGTCTTAGGAGTCATTTTCTTGGAAAGATGTATGCCTTGACTCATAGGTAAGTATCCCCTCTTACTTCCATCCATGTTGAATCTCTTCAACACTAAGTCAATGTACCAAGATTGGGATAAGCCTAGCATCCTCTCAGATCTATCTCTATAGATCTTTATCCCTAATATATAGGATGCTTCTCCCAGATCCTTCATAGAAAACATTATTGATAGCCAAGTTTTGACCGATTGTAACATTAGGATATCATTTCCAATGATTAGTATATCATCAACATACAAGACCAAGAAAGCAAGTGCACTCTCACCTATCTTATTGTACACACATGGTTCATCCACATTCTTGATAAAACCAGACTCCTTGATTATTTTATCAAAGTAGATGTTCCAACTCCTCGATGCTTGCTTTAGTTCATAAATGGACTTCCTTAGTTTGCATACTTGGTTTGGTCTCCCACTTGAGACAAAACCCTCTAGCAGTGTCATATAGACTTCTTCCTCAAGATTTTCATTGAGGAAAGCAATCTTTACATCCATATGCCAGATTTCATAATCATGGTATGCTGCTATAGCAAGCAATATCTGAATGGACTTGAGCATGGCTACTGGTGAAAAGGTTTCATCATGGTCAATGCCATGTTTTTGTCTAAAACCTTTTGCCACCAGCCTGGCCTTGTAGGTCTCTACTTGACCACCTGCTCCTATTTTCTTCTTGAAGACCCATTTACACCTAGTTGGGTTAATTCTTTCAGGTGGATCTATCAAGGTCCAAACCGATGGAATACGTGGAGTCCATTTCAGATTTCATGGCATTTAGCCATTTGTTAGAGTCTTTACTCTCGACAGCTTCCGTATAGGTCATAGGATCATCATCCTGAATGATACTAGTCTCATTGTTATTCCTGATGACAAAGCCATATATGATAAGTGCACCCTACACCCTCTTTGATCTTTAGAGTGGAGGTGTATGTTGTGGCTGTTCCTGATCAACAAGAACCTCTAGTTGAAGAATTTCATTTGAAGACTCTTCAAGAATTGGTTGTTGGTTCTGAACTTCACTAAGTTCAAGTGATGTTCCACTACTTCTTTCTTGGATAAATTCTTGCTCCAAGAATGTAGCATGTCTACTGACAAATACCTTTTGTTTAGTAGTATGATAAAAGGGGTATCTAGCACCCTCTTTGGGATAACCAATGAACCTGCATTTGTCAGCCCTAGCACTTAACTTATGTCCAAAATTATTCTTGATATAAGCATAGCAACCCCAAATCTTCAAGTATTTAAGATTTGGTCTTTTGCCATTCCATAACTCATATGGAGTGCTAGTCACTGACTTTGATGGTACCCTGTTCAAAAATAAGCTGCAGTTTTCAAGGCATGTCCCTAAAAAGAAATATGAAGATCTGTGAAGCTCATCATGGACCTCACCATGTCTAACAAGGTACGATTTCTCCTTTCTGCCACACCATTTAATTGGGGTGTATAAGGAGGTGTCCATTCAGAGATTATGCCTTTGTCCTTAAGATGATTTAGAAACTCACTAGACAAGTATTCTCCTCCTCGATCAAAATGAAGAATTTTAATACTATGTCTAGTTTGATTTCAACCAAGCTTTGATACTCTTTAAACTTATCAAAGGCTTCAAACTTGTATTTCATTAGATATATATGACCAAACCTAGATAAACTATCTATAAATGTGATGAAATAAGAGTATCCACCTCTGGCCTGAGTTGTCATAAGTCCACACACATCAGTATGTACAAGACCTAATAACTCTGTTGCCTTGTCTCCATGTCCAATGAATGGAGACTTGGTCATTTTTCCTTTGAGGCAAGATTCACAAGTTCCTAATGATTGAAAATCATAAGGATCAAAGTAATTATATTTGACTAACTTGTTTATCCTTGACTCACTTATATGACCTAATCAGCAATACTAGAGAAATGTGACATTGACATTATCTCTTTTTCTTTTCTTGTTATCAATAAGTAATAAATTGGTTTGTATCATGTACAAACCTTTAAATGCTCCTCCAGCATCTTTCTTCACACTTTCAAGATATGACTTGCAATTTTTCTTCCAATGTCTTTGCTCACCGTAGCGGAAATAGGCTCCATCATTACCAGCCTTCTTTGCCTTCTTCTTCTCGATGCACTTCTTAGGGTTGAATTTCTTTTTCAAACCCTTTTCATTACCTATTTCTTCTTCCCATCAATGAGAAGAAGATGAGCCTTCTCTCCTTTAGAATGGGTCTCTGATGTCTTAAGCATGTTAAGCAGCTCAGGCACAGAAGTTTTTAGTTTGTTCATATGATAATTTAGAATAAACTAAGAGAAGGAATTTAAGAGTGACTACAGGATCAAGTCCTGGTTCAGTTCACTGTTCATTACAAACCCTAATTGACCTTATCTGGTGATTAAGTCAATCATTTTTAAAACATGGGTTTGCACTGATGAACCCTCACTCATTCATGCATGGAACAACTGCTTCGATATCTCGTATCGAGCAGCACTACTTTGCTCTCCATAGAGCTCCTTTAGATTGAGCAATATAGACTGAGGTTCCATCCCTTCATGTTGCCTCTGAAGCTCATTGCTCATCGAGGCTAACTTGATGCACCTGACAGTTGTGCTATCATTTTGCCACATTTTATGTGTGGCCCTTTCCTCCTCGAAAGCATCCTCTCTGGTTGGCTCTGGATCTAGAGAATCAAGAATATATGAAAGCTTCTCCTGAGTCAATACTATCCTTAGGTTCCTCAACCAGTCCACATAATTGGGACTGGCCAACTTGTTGGCATCTAAGATGCCCCGCAGTGACAAATTTGAAGCCATATTAAATTCTACATTTATTTAAAGAATAATATAAGCAGACCACTCAAGATGACATTCAAAACTAGATAAGGACTTTATATCTAATTATATCTCCTACTATTTTATTCAAATACCATAACCCTCACCTATCGTAAGTGAGAAACCTTACTAGATTTCCTTAGTGGGGTTGAGATCCCAATTCCTCATAAGTGTCTTGTGTTACATAACAAACACTCATGAGTTCAAAGGTATGAATTCCTTTCCAATTACAACCCATGCAATTCTCAACAAATAAACTGCCTTTAAGACACTTACAATCTTGTGTTACATAACAAACTATAATATCTTAGTTTAGTCAGACCCTTCATTTCTATAGAGCCATGATTGAATAATGTTAACCTTGTGTTACATAACAAAGCAACAATTCCAATCATGCTATATAGCACAAGTGCACCAATGCAAATTGTATATTAAACCCTAGAGCAGGCCTTGTGTTACACAACAAACCCACTATAGTTTTGATATTAATTTGGCTTAGCATGAAGGAAGGCAAATTATAGTGTGCTTAATTAATTAACATTTCCAATTTAAGCTCTAGATATGACCAAATTGGCTAGGTAAGTGGAAGGGGTGAGGGGGCCCCCCCATTGCTTTCCTTAGACACCAATTAAACTGGCCAATTCAGACAACAGAACCAATTAATAATCTCATTTCCTTTACCTTCCCAGAACCACTTGCCTAGACACCAATTGGCTGATCAAACCCTAATCGATTTTGCATCATGATTAACTTTACACTATGACTAAATATGATTTTAATGAGGGCTTTAATGGACTCTTATGCATCCTAAGTAAACATCATATTCATGACAGCATATTATCCCTAATATGCATAACATAGCATGATAATAACAATACTCTGTTCACCTCACTTATTCATAGGATATGGCCACAGCGGCAACCCTACATGCCATAGGAGACCCCATTGAATAGAAAGAGAGGGCCTTTAAACCCTACTTGGACCCTATGACCGGATGACCATGGTGACTAACCCAATCCAAAGCTATTACTAGGAAAACACATATTACAAATATGTTTCTGAATTAATCATGCATAGAATCATATAAACATTCGATAACATGCACTATTCATCATAGTATTCACTATCATATATAGATTAGGGTTTAAGTATAAAAGCCCCTAACCAGTGGCAAGCATCATACCTATGATTACCATACATAATCATACAATATTTTCATTAAACCCTAATTATTTGCATGCATCAAAATATATGATCAAACTAACTATCACATAAGCATTCGATCATGCATTGGACCATTAACTGAGTGAAATAAGGGGGCTCTGATACCACTGTTGGGTTTTCTAGGGTTTCTATGGCATAGTGGAAGAATGAATTTCAAAAATTTTATTCTTGAAAACCCTACAACTAGAAAACCCTAATTCCATGATCTCTTATTCACTACAATTAACAAGTCACTAATTAGGGTTATGAAGAATACCTAGAATGCTAATTCCTTCTTCTTTATACTAGGCTCTCAAATGCAAGCCCCCCAAAGGTGATCCGCATGGGAATCAAACCTAGGAACCTCTCCTTTGTAGGTTGCTTGATTAATTGGGACTGTTCTGAAGACCTTTCTTACTTTAGTAGCCTCTCCTTCCTCGCTCAGACCTTTACCCTCCTGTAGAGCCGTTTGAGCCTTCTCCAAAACCTCCCTTCACTCTTTTTTCACTTCCTAAATCTCTTCCTACACTCTTATCTTAAAATGGAGAACTTGTCTTAAGACAAGACCTAAATTCTAACAAGAGAGAGAGGAGACAAGGAAGATGTTAGAAAGTAAGAAAAAAGGTTTTGTTATCTCCTTCAGCTTAATCACCGAAGCCTATTTATAGGAGAGGGGAAGGTGCTAGATAAGCCTTCTCATCAGTAATGATAAGCCTTTCAATTTATCAAATAAGACTCTTCATATATAAGGAGTCTTATTAATGAAACATGACCTTTTGTGCGCCAACTGCCTGATTCAAGTCCCTTCAAGTTTTCATCCAACTTCTCCATTTGCCACTTGGCATTTTCTTGTTACAATAAAGCCAAGGGACATGGCTTTTGAGTAAGAAGAGTCGAGGATTCAAAACACCTTAAAGCAGAAGGACTCTACTTCTCGAAATTGTGCCAAACATGAAGAGTCGCAACTCTTCATGCGTCAACTCCTTCCACTGAACTTCTTTTCTCATTTTGACCGGTCATAACCATTTTAACTTGGCATGGAGATTAGGATGAAGTCCCTTGGACATCATCTGGCTAAGTAACTGATAGGCAAAAAGACTCTTGGTTCTCTTTTCTGTGCACCAAAATGATGAATGGCAACTTTTCACTTTGTGCGATAGCCATGTTTCTTCATGCCAATTTCCAAACTTTGACAAGTCAAAGTATGTGCAATATGGTTGTCATATGAAAGGGAATTAAATGTAGTTTATCACCTCATAAGTGATTAACAAGCAGAAGGACTTTTGGTCCTTCTGCAACCCTTTCATTGTCGACCATTTCATTTGGCGCCAGGAGTCCCATACCCTTGGGACTCTTGGTATTTGGTGCATAAAAGCTTCAATAATATTAGATAAAATCTGATAAAATCACCCCACTTAGGACTCAACTCAATCTATGTCTCCCATAAATTGGTTAGTCCATTTAGCAACCTTTAAAACCAATTCGATTGGGTTAGGAGATTAGGTCAGCCTACACATGCTAGTGTGCAATCTAGCTAACCAATTACGATACCTTGATCCTAATTAAATGTCAGTTGACTTTCTAGGTCAATTTCCTAATGTGCGTAACCCTTTGGGTTCCACATCTAGCTAGCAGTAGGTCTAGGCCCAAGCCAATTCGAACCAATCAAACCCGATTAACCTAATTAGGTCAAATTGAGCTGACCTATGTTGCCAATTTGAACCAGCTTTCAAATTGACTCATGAATTCAATCCAATTGACTCATCAAAACCTATAAGACATGATTGACGTCTAGCAATGTGTCGTGCCTACCCAAAAGATGAAATATTTGATGGAAAGTACCAAAATACCTTTCAATGAAAAGTTACCATGCAATTCAATCTTTCGATCTCCCTTTATCCCGATTAAGTGATGGGCATGGATAAATGTCAAACCTTAACACTTAATTATTTTGAATCTTTATTCGATAATGAATACTCTGCTGATGACTGATTAGAAACCACTTCTAATGTCATCCTACTTTGATCAAAGACACTCTGAGTCATCAATCGAAGAGATTATTTGGGATAACAATTTCTCTTATTAGGAATGATCGATTCCTTGTTGGTCCACTCATATCCTTCATACACCTTTCACCATATCTGAGAATACCCTGTACATAACTCAATGTCATGAATGAGTATGAACCAAAACATGGCTTATTGTGCATAAGGAACCATGGTGACCTCAAGTCTAAAGATCACTTGCACAACTCCCACTATGAGAACTATTTTTTGACAAATAGTAAGACTTCCATAAGATAGTTTCAGTACGGATCAGTTCAGTGAACTCATGCCCTAATGAGCACCCTTATCCTTATATTAGTATCTCTACACAAGTGATTGTGAGACCAACCACCCTCTCCATTGAGCATATATAGGATAAGCTAGTCTTTCCAAAAGCATTGATCCCCGAATCGATGATCCAACGACTAGGAATATTTTAGATTAGGATTTATAAAAACTTAGGTCTCACCGTTATGATCTCCATCATAATCCTAATTTCTTTACCCTAACTTATGGGGTTCCACATAATCTTTAAATAAGACACAACAGTATGATGAAATAAAAAAATGCCTTTAATTAATATAATAATGTCATACAAGAGTTAGAAGATGACAAGAATGCCCTTACAAAGATTGGCTTTTAGAGCACTTTTCTTTCATGCATGACTCTACTGGATCTGCCATTATTGCCACTCATGGCTACTCCTCCCTGGCCATGTCTCCTTCTACCCGATGCCACCACCCTAAGCCTCTTAGGTCATCGCCTTCATCCTTCCCATGCTGGCTACCTACCCCACTACCACACACCATCATCCCCATCACCACCTGCTCAAGGAGATGCCACTGCCTAGCTTGCCATCACCATCTTCCCTCTACATCACCATTGAACATTGCTCTCATCACCAGCCTAAGAGATAGCCCGAGCCCCATCGTAGTCACCACCCATCGCCACCCCTGTCAAGCCTGTCCATCTTCACTGCTACCATGGCAACCATTCTTCCTTCCAAGATCCAGCTATCCCTCAACTCATAGCTTCATCTTCCCACATCATTGATGCCATCCTTCTCATCCCCATTATCACCACCTCTGAACTGCCTTCCTTCTCCTTGTTCCAAGCCACTCAGTCCACGATCTTCTTAGCATGATCCATGATGATGATGTTCCCATTGAGTACAATCTGAGGGCCAAGAATAATCAATTCTGATGCATGTGATTTGAGCTAGATTCGAGCATCATTCAAGCCAATTTGACAGCCCTCACTAAGCTCAATCAATTTAAGTGATGATCAATGGATTTGATATAATCTGATGGACTAGAATAGGAGTCTAATCTCAGTCCTACACTGATTCGACCTTCACCAATCTCTATTTAAAAGACCCTAAACTACAAAAAAGGAGCATCTTGAAGAGAGGGTACAGTACAGGGTAGGAGGCATAGCTTGGCTTGCAAGTTACACTCTAGAGAGAAAGGTTTCTTTGGGAAGAGTTCTATCCCTACACCATCTTTAAGCCTATTCCATCCCAAGATCAAGATCTAAAGAAGAAAAAGAAGAGGAAGCTCAGTTCACTCCATGGAGTATGATGGAAGAAAGTGAAGTGACATCAACCAACTTCCCGACGAGGCTACACCAATCAACTTTGGAGCTTTATTACTACTTTCTTAGATTTAGTTATTATTTTTAATTCTTTGTAACTAGATTCTAGTTTTAATTTATGTAAAGTTTATTTTCATGAAATTTAAATTTATGTCCTTTACTTTTCTTGCAAGTAGATGCTAGGATCTGATTAATAGATCAAACATACCAAAGTTTTAATTTTTGTTCTTTACACTTTTAATTCGTATTTCCTAACTTTGAAATATTTTTACTTTCCTTTTAAAATCAAAGATTTCAATTTATCTTATGCACTACCTTCTCCATGAATTTGACCCAACTCACTACTTCTATGTAAGTTTAATTAATTAGAAGTCAGATTTTAAATTGATAATCATGGTGTCTTAACAATAACATCATGATCTATCATGTTTTTTGGCATCATTACCAAAGAAGGCATGAACACTATTATTTTTTATTTCTTTGATTTCTTGTAATATAGTTTACTAATATTTTTTTTATTTTTCTTGCTGAAAAAAGAAAAAAGAGGAGAGAGAAAGTTCTACAATTTTGGTGAGATCAGTCCTAATCCCAGATTTATTTTTGTTTTATTTACTATCTTTTAATTAGTTTTCTCCTTTTCAAATTCACATAAAAAGAAAAAAATATTTTTAATTACTTTTAATTAGTTCCTTTCTTTTCGAACTAACCTAAAAAGAAAAAAATCCTTTTTTTGTTTCTTTCTTTTCAAATTAACCTAAAAAGAAAAAATATTTTTAGTTGCTTTTAATTAGTTTCTTTCTTTTCAAACTAACCTGAAAAAAAGCTTCTTTTTTGTTTCTTCCTTTTCAAATTAACCTAAAAAGAAAAAAATCACTTAACCTATTAATAAACTACCTTAAATACTAGATTAGATTTTTTGCTTTTATTTAAGATATCTAGCTACTTTATATTTCTAGCCTAATTTAGTGTTATTTCACTCATATCTAACTAACCAAATTTGAAACCTACCTTTTAATCATTTTGCTTAAATTAACATAATATAAAAAGAAAATAAAAACACTACATAACACTTAACTAAAATATAGAAACTAATTAAAACTTTAAAAAAATATTATTTATTTTGGACATCTTTCTTTTTGCATTCCATGTTTCCATAAATTATCTTAAGATATTAACCCATAAACAACATAAGGTGGGGATTTTATCACCCTTCATTGATCCACAAATCACCACCTTGTGTTCAACATACCTAGGCCTTTTAATTAAAATTAACTAGATGTTAGTCTCTAAAAAACTCAAGCTCAACAGGATAAGGTATCTGGAAGAGTTAGACCAAGTCAGGATTGGTTGATGGACTGGTATCTAGGACAGGAATTCAAGGATGATATAGCCCTGAAAAAAGGTGATTTCTAATTAGTTCTGTTGACTAATTTGGCCAATCTAATTGATGTCTAAGAAAGTAATGAAGGGGGACCCCCACTGATCTTACCCTTACATAGCCAATTATTTAGTTAGTTTTGACTTGGAGGGCTCCAAGGTGGCCTTGGTAGTTAGGAGTGTCTAGATTTAGAATAACCCTAGGATAGAGAGTCCATGTTATGCTAACTTGTTTATAAATAATATCAAACCCTAACTAATTCTTTTCTATATCTTTCTTAGATGTAAGACTCCTTAGGCCCTCATCTTTAGAATTCTTTTCTATCTTTCTTCTTTCTTCGTCTCACCCCTCCTCTTAATATATATATAACTAAGGATTGCTGTGATCTAAAATACTAATTGCATATCCGAACAATTAGAATAATTTGACAAACTAAATCAATGTCAGGAATATGAATTGTTATAGTAGAGTACCCTTTCTTCCAACATGCTAACACCAAGTTTGTTCAAGCCCCATTCATTTTGTGAGTGAATGCCCTATTGTATACCAATTTTCTGAGTCTAGGTATGACCAAGTTTATCAAGATCAAATCCAAATGACCTATAGCTAAAGAAATAATCTATACTTTAATGCCTGCAATTCAGGTTGGGAGGCTCAACCAGATTTTTCATGGCAACCACATCCAGTGGTTACCCTGGCAATCCAAAGATCCATGTTCATAGATGAACCCTATTATGATCAGCCTATCTACAACATCAACCTTCTCCAACTAACTATAGCCCATTATTTGAAGAGAAGGTTATGCAAGCATTTAGTAATCAACCATCATGCCCATCTCCTCAACAGACTAATCTAGATGTTGATAAGTTTGCTCACTTTCAACAAATAATTATGACCTAACATCAATCTATCAATGAGTTAACGGAATAAACAAACCAACTATTTGTTGGGTTATGGTTGTGCAGTGAAAGACTGGATTTCAACATTTTAATCCTTGAAATCCTAGTCAATCGAAACCTTAGACACGGGACTCCCTTGGTTATATCAATTAATAAGGCAAAATATAAGGAAATAGAAGAATACTTGTAATGCTAATATCCTCTATTCCTCTAGGTGTACAAGTTTATGCCTTCAAAGATGATCCACAAGGATCTGGATCAAGAAAGCACTCCTCTTTCTTACTTGACTCTTTGGTAACCTTTCTTTCTTTAACAGCCTTTCTTCTCTTCTAGGATATTTTCCTTTTATGAAGAGTACCTTAAAATCTCTCTAAAAGCTTTCTTACTATCCTATTATCCTTTCTAATTCTCTTCATAAGCCCTTGTCTTAAAATGGTAGACTCTTAAAATAAAAGACTTGTCCTAACAAGGGAAGGAAGAGAGCTGTCAAGACAAACTTTGAATGCTTTGATTTCAATCACCGAAGCCTTTATATAGAAAGAGAGGAGGTGCCTAATACACCCTTTCATGAGCCCCTAATCTGATATTTAACATATCAGATAAGACCCTTCAAGAAGGAGTCTTTAGGTAGAAAGGAGTAGAGTGAAACATTGCTTCACTAATATTTTGCACCAAGAGTTACTTATCACAACTCTTCAAGAAAAACTGATAATTAGTTTTTAATTTTAGAATTAAACTTTGTCCAACACCCTAATTAGCATATAAATTAGATAGACTTATTTGAAAAAAAGTGATTGATAAACAGGACTCTAGCCCAACCCATGCACCATGTATTCCAAGCATCACAACCCTTCATAAAATCATGCTAATAATTACATAATTTGACCGATCAAATTCAATCCAAATGGGCATCTATTAGAAAGGATAGAGGCTAAGACTTATCATCAAAAAGGTAATTTAATTTTAAAAGGACTCTTGGTCCTTCTGTGTCCCTTAATGTGTGCATATGCCAATATTGGTGCCAAGAGTCCCAAGCCCTTGGGACTCTTGATTTCATCAATGGATAAAGGATATAAAATTAAGATAAACCCCAATCTAGCTGCCCTACTTAAGGCTTAACCTAATTTAAGCCCCACTCAAATTAGTTAGCCCAAATAGCAAGCATTTAAATCCCATCTAATTAGGTTAGGAGTTAGGCTAGCCAACATATGCTAGTATGTTAATTAGCTAGCTAATTAAGATCATATGACCCTAATAAAAATATAAATTGACTTCCTTGATTAATTCCTTAATATGTGTGACCATTTGGACTCCTCATCTAGCTAGTAGTATGTCTAGGTTCATGTTGCTTTAGTTCGATTAGAAATCAACTAATCGAATTATGTCAAATCAAGCTAATCCTTGTTGTCAATTTGAACCATCCTTCAAATTGACTCATGAATTCAATAAATTTAATTCATGATAATCTACAAAACATAATTGACATTTAGTGACATATCATGCCTACCAAGAAGATGAAAAATTTAGTAGAAATTATTAAAATATCCTTTAGTGGTAAGTTACCATGCAATTCATCCTTCGATCTTCCTTTATCCTGAATAAGTGATGGATATAAAAAATTATCAAACCCTCATACTTTATTCATTCGAATCTTAAATCACTAATGAATATTAGACTAATAAAAATTAGAAACCCTTTTCTAATTTCATTTTGCTTTGACCAAAGACTTCCTGAGTCATCATTTGATGAGATATCATGGGGTAAATACTCCTCTTACTATGAGTGATTGATTCCTTATTGACCTACTCATAACCTTCATATATAATGCACCATATCTATGAAAATCCCATACATGACTAAGTCATGAATGAGTATGAATCAAAACATGGATTCATGTATATAAGATATCATGGTGATCTCAGGTCTAAGGATCACTTGCATAACTTTCACTAAGAGAATCATCTTTTGATAAGTAAGTAAGACTTTCATAAGATGTTCTCATGATGGATCAATTCAGTAAATGCATACCCTGATGAGCATCCATATCCTTGTATTAGTATCCCTACATAAGTGATCATGAGACCAACCACTCTCTCCTGTAGGGTTATGGTTGCATACCGAAAGGCTGGATTTCAGAATTTTAAACCTTGAAACCCTAGACAACCAAAACCTTAGATCTATAACTCCCTTGATTATATCAATTAATTGGATAAACTATTTGGAAATAAAAGAATACCTATTGTTATATCAAAAGGTTGAGCCTCCACAAGGCAATGGTCAATGCAAGGCACCTGCTGTGGCTGGTGGAGAGGATGATCGAGCTAAGGGTGGCGGACACGACAGTGAGCGAGTGGAGCGAGCAAGCGGCGCTCGTGGCTAACCTCCAGAGGACGTTCAGGGTTGATGCATGGCAGAACATTGCACCTGGCCTGTCGTCGCTGGTGATGGGTGCACTAGTCAGCTTGCCAATGCTGTGGTTGCCGGGTCGATCCTGGCTCATGTCATATGCCAAAGAATTGCTGTGGAAGTCCCTCAGCTTCTCCACCCGCAATGTGGATGACTGCCCACACCTGATCTCAGCATTCAATACCTGGTTTAGGCAGGCAAATCGACCACCACATGATGACAGCACCCATTAAAAGTAGCTTATGCCAATGGAAGACTGATATATGATCATGCCCATGAGGTTGTTTGGAAGTAGACATGCGTGGATGAGAATAAAAGGCCTCAATGTTTCTATCCTTCTCTTCTGAAGGCCGATTGACAGAAGGCCGACACAGAAGGCCAAAAGGCTAATCAACATGAAGACTAGCTGACCCTGAAAGCTGACCTTGAAGGCTGACCCAGAAGGCCGACCCTAGAAGGCCGACCCAGAAGACTAGAAGGCCAATCAACTTGAAGACTAGGTGACCCTAAAGGCCAACCCCAGAAGGCCAGAAGGCCAATCAACTTGAAGACTAGCTGACCCTGAAGGCTGACTTAGAAGGCCGACCCCAGAAGGCCGACCCCAGAAGGCCAACCAAGAAGGCTAGTAGGCCAATCAACTTGAAGACTAGCTAAAGCTAAAAGCTGACCCAAAAGGCTGACCCCAGAAGATCGACTCCAGAAGGCCGACCCCAGAAAGCCGACTGACAGAAGTAGAGGTCCAGCTGATTCACTTATGCTGAGCTTGATGGACATTTTCCCTTAACCGGACGACTCACCTCCGTCAGACCGACTCATTCCCATCCAGGGAACCGCTCGAAGGCTCCAGAAGCCCCCATCACTCTGATCCTCCTGACGGCACCGCCAGGCCACGACCCTGCCACACTGTCAGGCCATGATTTTGCCATGCCGCCAGACCACAATTCTGCCATGCCGCCAGGTCACGACCCTGCCACCACGCTGGCTCTCATGGGGGCAAATCGATCTTGTTCGACCTCCTCCCTAACAGATTTTGGTGCTACTCTACGTCTATATAAGGTAAAGCAAAGCAAACCCCATGTATGAGGAGAAAAAACCCATATCTTTCAATTTTGGGCCTTCTCTTCTCACCCTCTGGAACATGGAGAGACCTCAAGCTCTCCATGCCAAAGGTCTCCCATTCTCCATGATAGTCTCACTGACTTGATCGTCGGAGTGCCTGATGCAGAACAAAGACAAAGAAGCGTATGCGAAAGTAAATTAAAATTAACTCTTTTTTTTTTATATATTTTAGAAAATGGCTTTGACTCAAAATAAAGCTAAACTAAGTTGAAGGAAACTAGGTAATGATTGAAAGCACAATTTAGAAGAACTAGGTTATCAGAGTAGTTCAGAAGTAACGGATTGCTGGGGGTTGAGAAACTCCCAGACCTAGGGTTTTGCTCTGAACTTTCAACAGGACAGAAATAAAGAGAAGAGATGGTTTACCAACCAGACAGTGATCTTCATAGAATTTGGGTGGAAGAACTCTCTCGAGCAGATTGTTGGATCCTCGGATTCGGCTATCTTCGCAATGGATCCTCCAATACTGGTCTCATGGCTGGGTCGGCTTCTCCTGAACTCAAGATCTGGGAAGAAGAAAAACAAGTGATGGATTCAGAGACTCAGGGAAGGATTTACCAGGTCGAAGAACTTGAAGACTGATGTCGCTGAGATCCGGATTCTCTTGAAGGTTGATTCGACTCCCTCTGGAAAGAGCTTTGGATCTGAAGTATCTGGACTGGAGCTGGATGCTGGTGGTCGGCCTGGACTTGGAGAGAGAGGCCGTGGGAGGTGGAATAGGCTAGGGTTTTGTGGATTGAAGTCGATGGTGGGCGGCTAGGGTTTTGGAGTAGAAGTGGCTAACCTAGGGTTTGGGTTTTGGAGATCTCACACCTCCTCAAGGTTCCTGGGGAACCCGGATTTACTCCCTCACGGAGCTCAACACCTAGATGCAAGTGCGGAAGAGAGAAAACACAAAGTTTGCTCACAAAAAAAAATTGGTTTCATTCATCTGATTGATTTCAAACTTACATGGGGGTTTAATTTATAGGACATTACAAGAGAGTAGGGTTTTACATCTTCCCATGTGGGACTAAAGGAGGGGATCTTCAAATTAGGATTGTAGGATCAATCCCTACTCATATGGCTGGCCAAATAATTCCATAAGATGATTGAGGCTTCAAAAAGGAAAGTGGGTGGCGCCTCCTTGCCTTGACCTCCAAGAAATTATTTTTTTCCTTCTATGCTTGGCCTTATTCGGAAGTGTTTGGGCACCTCTTAACTTTGCTCTCCAAGAGAAAGTTTTTTCCTTTTATATCTGGCTTTATTTGGAATGACTAGGGCACCTCCTAACCTTGCTCTTCAAGAGAAATCTCCTTCCTTCCATGGCTTAACCTTTTTTTGGATACCTCCTTTTCTTTCTCTCAAAGTTATGGTTCTTCCTAACTTTGCTTTGGGTATTTTTGGCAGGTAATGGGCGCCTCCTTGAAGTTCTCTCCAAGAAACTTTCTTCCCATTCATAGTTTGGCTCTTATGGAAGTCTTGGGCCGCCCCCTTGTTTTGTGGATCCTTGGTTGCTTTCTCCTTAATTGGCGCATGAAAGAAGGGAGCTGCTATCTGTGGTGTGGGGACCAAAGTCTACTGGATGAAGATGTGGCGCCCCCTGGACTCAGGCGTGTGGCTGGGAGTGTGGCGCCCACTTGCTTGGCCTTGGAGAAAATGTGACACCCCAGGTTGAAGTCCTAGACCACTACCGAGTCAACATGACTCGACAAAATAAAATGCAGGTAATACAGACTCAAGCTAAAATTGAGTTGATCAAGTCAACCCTTATTACAAGCCAAAAAAATCCTAATTCTTCGGGCAAGGTTAATCAGAGATCCAGATGGAGCTCTGAAGTCTTTTTCTGAGTCTGGTGCCCGCACCAATTCTCCCAGGGTGGGAGGAACTTGACCCTGTCGAGTATGGATCAAGTTGGCTCTGGTATCTCTCCAAGAGGTCGGGGTCCAATTCTTGTAATTCTTCTCGGGAGATCCAAGAGTCATCAGAATCTGGCCTTCCTTGCCAGCGGATCAGGTATCTTTGGTATCCTTGATTACGAGTAGAGATAACCTGATCATCCAGGATCTTTTCAATCTGCTCTTTCCTCACAGGCCAGTTTGTTGGTGGACACACAGGGTTGGGTTCACTCTCAAGAGCAGGATTAGGTTCAAAAGCCTCACTGGGAATCACAGCTGGCTCTCTATACTCTACTAGGTCTGTAATGTTGAAAGTGGAGATAATGCCTAGTTTTGGAGGCAACTCGAGCACATAGGCATTGGATCCTACTCTCTTCATCACTCTAAATGGTCCAGCTCCTCTAGCATGTAACTTTCTAACGGTTCCAGGAGGAAACCGTTCAGGCCTTAACCTAATCATTACATAGTCTCCTTCATCAAAAGTTTTGACTCGCCTTTGAGAATCAGCCAACTTCTTATAAGTTTTATTACTTAAATTTATTTTGGCTTGAATTTCTTTATGCAAGTCTTTTATATGCTGTGCAAAAACTTCGGCAGACTCGGAGACTCGTGTGTGGACTGGTAAAGGAGCTAGGTCAAGAGGTGTGTGAGGTTTGTAACCATGCACAATTTCAAATGGACTCTTACCCGTAGACCTATTGACCGAGTCATTATATGCAAATTCAGCTCTAGGAAAGTACAAATCCCAGTTCCTAATGTTTTCACCAACAAGACACCTTAACAGATTGCCTAAACTACGGTTCACTACTTCGGTTTGGCCATCAGTCTGGGGATGATAGGCAGTTGAAAACTTAAGTTTTGTCCCTAACTTATGCCAAAGGGTTTTCCAGAAATAGCTAGTGAACCGGACATCCCTATCTGAAACAATGGTCTTGGGTAGGCCATGGAGTCGAACTATTTCATTAAAGAACAGGGTGGCTACCTTAGATGCATCAAATGTTTGGGAACAAGGCAAGAAATGGGCCATCTTGGAAAATCGGTCTACTACAACACAGATGGAGTCATGCCTCCTCTGGGTCTTAGGCAAACCTAACACAAAGTCCATGCTCACAACTTGCCAAGGACGATCTGGGACAGGGAGTGGGGTATAAAGGCTGGTGTTCTGTTTTCGCTGTTTGGCAACAGCGCAGGTCCGACACCTAGCCACAATGTGTGCTACATCTCCTTTTAAGCTAGGCCAGAAAAAATGGTCTTCAATAGCCAGGGTGGTCTTATCTTTTCCAAAATGGCCAGCTAAACCTCCAGCATGAGTTTCCCAAATCAAAAATTCTCTAAGAGAGGTTCTAGGGATGCAAAGCCTATTCTTAAAGAACAGAAAGCCATCTAAAAGGGAATAATCCTTATGTTCACTAGATGGTCCTTGAGATAGATCCTGGTACACAATCTTAAAATCCGGACACGACTCATATTCTTCTTTGATTTGCTCAAACCCTATGACTTCAGCCCTAACAGAATTCAACAACAAAGATCGACGACTAAGGGCATCAGCTACCTTATTTTCAGACCCAGCCTTATGCTTCAAAACAAAAGTATAGGACTGGATATACTCTACCCACTTAGCATGCCTAGGGTTAAGCTTCTTCTGGGAATTCAAGAATCTAAGAGCCTCGTGGTCCGAAAACAGCACAAATTCTTGCGGTAGCAAATAATGTCTCTAGTAACGCAAAGCTTGCACTACCGCATAAAATTCCTTATCATAGGTAGAATACCTAAGCTTAGCATCATTAAGTTTCTCACTAAAGAATGCTATGGGATGGTTCTCTTGGCTTAGGACTCCACCTATACCTACTCCTGAAGCATCACAGGCAACCTCAAATACCTTTGAAAAGTCCGGTAACCTCAAAATGGGTGCCTGGGTCATCCTATCCTTAAGATCTAGGAAGGCTTTATGGGCTGCTTTGGTCCACTAAAATTCTCCCTTCCTAATACAGTCTGTGATAGGAGCAACTACAGTACTAAACCCCTTGATGAATCGCCTATAGAAGGTAGCCAAGCCATGGAAACTTCTGACTTCATGCACACTGGTCGGCTCTGGCCATTCTACTATGGACCTAATCTTTTCAGGATCAGCAGCCACACCGTCAGGGGTTACAACAAAACCAAGGAAGATAATTCTACTGGTCATAAATTCACACTTTTTGAGATTACCGTAGAGACTATCATTCCTCAAAACTTGGCAGACTTGTCTAAGGTGGCCTGGTGATCTGCAGGGGTCTTACTATAGATCAGGATGTCATCAAAATAGACCACTACAAACTTCCCTATGAAAGCTCTAAGTACCTGGGTCATAATCCTCATGAAAGTACTAGGGGCACTGGACAACCCAAAAGGCATAACAACCTATTCAAAGAGACCATCCTTAGTTTTGAAGGCAGTTTTCCACTCATCCCCTGGTCTAATCCTAACCTGATAATAGCCGCTCTTGAGATCAATTTTAGAAAAAACCATGGCACCGGCCATCATATCTAGCATATCATCTAGTCTAGGGATGGGGAACCTATACTTGATTGTGATTTTATTGATGGCACGACTATCAACACACATCCTCCACATGCCATCCTTCTTCAGGGTTAGAAGTGCAGGGACTGCACAAGGGCTAAGACTCTCTCTAATGAACCCCTTCCTCAACAATTCGCCAACCTGCTTTTGCAGTTCTTTATGCTCAAATGGATTCATCTTATAATGGGGCAAGTTGGGTAAAGTAGCTCCTGGGACTAAATCTATGGAATGCTGAATATCCCTAAGAGGTGGAAGGTGGTCTGGCAGATCCTCGGGAAAAACATCCTCAAATTCTTCTAATAAAGGCTTAACTTCCTGAGGAGGCTCTGAGGGTGTAGGAATCCTAAGTTCCTTAGCAGTCAACATCCAAATGGGTGAACCACTATGAATTTCTTATTCTAGATCCTTGGCACTAATTAGGTTCACTCCAGTCTTCATTTCTCTGACCTTATTGGTTCCTTTAGCTACCTTGTCCTTAGGAGGGACTGAATGGATTGTGATTTTCTTCCCATTGAAACTAAAGACACAGGTGTTGGATTTTCCTAAGAGGGTGGCATCATGATCATACAACCAAGGTCTTCCAAGAATTATACTGCTCACCCCCATGGGCAAGACATCACACCAAATCTTCTCTTGATAGGATTGCATTTGGATTTGGACCTGACATCTAGACTGGATGGGTATAGAGGTAGAGTCTACCCAAGAAACCTTATAGGGGTTGGGGTGGGGGACTGGGGTTAAGCCTAACATTTTGACAGTGCTAGTAGAAATGGCATTCACACAGCTCCCACTATCTATGATGATTTTACATACCTTATCCCCTAGTTTAAGGAAAGTCTGTAGGATGTTAGTCCTACGCCAATCTTCCTGAACTTTAGTCTGGGACAGGATGTATCTCACAACCCCTAATTGGTCAGACTCTGTGGATTCTTCCTCTCCTTCATACTCATCGACCAAATTCATTCCGGCCTCATAAACTTCTTCTTCAAACTCCTCATTGGGCTCGGAATTCTCTTCTCCTCCCTCTTCTATATAAAGGGATCTACGAGGGCACTAGCTAGAAACATGACCTACCTTATGGCACTTAAAACAAGCTATGGCTGTGCACTGGTTGGAGATATGACCGGGCTTCTGGCACTTAAAATAGATGATACTAGGGGTTCTCTGGGTGTCAGGTGCCTTACCTTTGTCCATGGGCCTAGGGGTGGGAATACCCTGATTAGGCTTGCTAGGGGTAACCTGGCTAGGTCCATTTCTTAGGATTGGGGCACTAACCCTAGAAGGCATGGGTCCTCTTTGAAACTTCTTAGTGTTCAGTGCAATCTGATAGGCTTGGTCTAGGTCAGTAACCTCTCTCAGAAACAACTCTCTCTTAATGTCTTCCCTAAGTCCAGCCCTAAATCTAGACAAAGTGACCTCATGGGCTTCACTCACATCACATGTCATCAGGTATTCATCAAAGGTGGTTATGTAGTCTGAAATAGATCGGTTCCCTTGTTTCAAAGTCTGCCATTGGTCTAACAGATTTTGCTGGTATGAAATGGGTAGGTACTTGTCTCTAAGTTTCTCTTTCATACCCTGCCAAGTGGTTATGGGCTCTACATTTCGTCTTCTAGTGGTCAGCTCAATGTTCCCCCAGTATAACCTAGCTTGACGTACTAACTTCATCTTGGCAAACTTGAATTTCCTCTCCTCAGACATGGCATACCACTCAAAGTACTGGTCCATCTCACCCTCCCAATCAGAATATACCTTAGGATTTAAGCTACCATCAAAAGTGGGTGCATCGAACTTGATGTTCCGAATGATCCTATCATCTCTATCTTCAGGTTCTGGGTCAGGCCTCCTATGATTAGGTTCAGGATCTCGGTATAAAGTTCTTCTAGGCTCTTGGTGTGGGTGAGGTTGAGGCACATTAAATTCTGGGTCAGGAGTCCAATTTCGATGCCTAGGTTCCTCAAGTACTTGGACTCGATCCCTAAGCTGGGCAAAATTCTCATTCATATCCTGACTTAATTTGTTCATACTCTCAGTAAGAGCTCTAACCATGGCCTCTAAATCAGGTTGGATTTGACCAGGTTGGTAGGGTACTCCATTCCGGGTAGACATGATGATGCAAGCAAACACACAAAATGAGACTCAACTGAATTGACTACGGGCTAACTAAACCTAGAGCCCAAACTAGATGCCCAATCAGAGTGGCAAGCTAGCCTGTAGTAACTCAGGACTCAGCCAGGCAGGTGTAAGGGGAGTGTTAGGTCCCTAGATGCCAATCCTAGACACCAATCAGAGATTGGCCAGGTAGGCGGACCAGCACACAAGCCCTTCGGGATGGAATCCCTGAACCACCGTTCTAGACACTGAGTACAAAGCACACACAGAGTAACCAGACAAACTGACTCAACACTAGCCTTGACCCGACTTGTTGATGTCCCTAGCCCACTAGGGCAAATTAGGTCTAATTAATTTTAAGATTAAAGGCTTAGGTTCGAATGAGTGGGTGGTGGTTTTGGGCTAAGGAGAGGTTATCAACTCCTCCCCTTATCTTAGATGCTCAAATGCCCTTAAGATGAATTAAGAGATGATCACTCAAAAATAAATGAATTGCAGAAACACAAAAACAGAGTTACAGTAATTTAATCCTCAAGAATCTCACGGAAACCAATAAATCACAGAAAAATTATGAAAAATAGTTTCAATTATACTGGTTTCAGAAAAATAAAAATCACTAAATTTGGAGTTACCTGAAGGGAGAAATAATTCCTGCAACAGGGTAATTATGGGCTGAAAACAGAGTACTTCCCCGTTTACAATTCCTGCTACGAAGTTGTAACCCAACGGATCCCCTACACGCCCTAGGAACACCCCATGGAATGGGAAGAGGAGGTTTGCACCTTGCTTCGTTCCTAGGACCGGACGTCCTGGGGAGTCTACTTCGAGCAGACAAAGTAAAAAGAGAGAGACTCCAACAAGCAATCAAAACAGAAACCCTAGACAGGGCTCTGATACCAAAATTGATGCAGAACAAAGAACAAAGAAGCGTATGCGGAAGAAAATTAAAATTAATTCTTTTTTTTTTTTTTTTATATTTCAGAAATTGGCTTTGACTCAAAGTAAAGCTAAACTAAGTTGAAGGAAACTAGGTAATGATTGAAAGCACAATTTAGAAGAACTAGGTTATCAGAGTAGTTCAGAAGTAACGAATCGCTAGGGGTTGAGAAACTCCCAGACCTAGGGTTTCGCTCTGAACTTTCAACAGGACAGAAATAAAGAGAAGAGATGGTTTACCAACCAGACAGTGATCTTCACAGAATTTGGGTGGAAGAATTCTCTCGAGCAGATTGTTGGATCCTCGGATTCGGCTATCTTCGCAATGGATCCTCCAATACTGGTCTCGTGGCTGGGTCGGCTTCTCCTGAACTCAAGATCCGGGAAGAAGAAAAACAAGTGATGGATTCAAAGACTCAGGGAAGGATTTACCAGGTCGAAGAACTTGAAGGCTGATGTTGCTGAGATCCGGATTCTCTTGAAGGCTGATTCGACTCCCTTTAGAAAGAGCTTTGGATCTGAAGTATCCGGACTGGAGCTGGATGCTGGTGGTCGGCCTGGACTTGGAGAGAGAGGCCGTGGGAGGTGGAATAGGCTAGGGTTTGGTGGATTGAAGTGGATGGTGGGCGGCTAGGGTTTTGGAGTAGAAGTGGCTAACCTAGGGTTTGGGTTTTGGAGATCTCACACCTCCTCAAGGTTCCTGGGGAACTCGGATTTACTCCCTCACGGAGCTCAACACCTGGATGCAAGTGCGGAATAGAGAAAACACAGAGTTTGCTCACAAAAAAAAATTGGTTTCATTCATCTGATTGATTTCAAACTTACATGGAGGTTTAATTTATAGGACATTACAAGAGAGTTGGGTTTTACATCTTCCCATGTGGGACTAAAGGAGGGGATCTTCAAATTAGGATTGTAGGATCAATCCCTACTCATATGGCCGGCCAAATAATTCCATAAGATGATTAAGGCTTCAAAAAAGGAAAGTGGGTGGCGCCTCCTTGCCTTGACCTCCAAGAAATTATTTTTTTCCTTCTATGCTTGGCCTTATTTCGAAGTGTTTGGGCGCCTCTTAACCTTGCTCTCCAAGAGAAAGTTTTTTCCTTTTATATCTGGCTTTATTTGGAATGACTAGGGCACCTCCTAACCTTGCTCTTCAAGAGAAATCTCCTTCCTTCCATGGCTCAACCTTTTTTTGGATACCTCCTTTTCTTTCTCCCCAAGTTATGGTTCTTCCTAACTTTGTTTTGGGTATTTTTGGTAGGTAATGGGCGCCTCCTTGAAGTTCTCTCCAAGAAACTTTCTTCCCATTCATAGTTTGGCTCTTATGGAAGTCTTGGGCCGCCCCCTTGTTTTGTGGATCCTTGGTTGCTTTCTCCTTAATTGGCGCATGAAAGAAGGGAGCTGCTATCTATGGTGTAGGGACCAAAGTCTACTAGATGAAGATGTGGCGCCCCCTGGACTCAGGCGTGTGGCTGGGAGTGTGGCGCCCACTTGCTTGGCCTTGGAGAAAATGTGACACCCCAGGTTGAAGTCCTAGACCACTACTGAGTCAACATGACTCAACAAAATAAAATGCAGGTAATACAAACTCAAGCTAAAATTGAGTTGATCAAGTCAACCCTTATTACAAGCCAAAAAAACCCTAATTCTTCGGGCAAGGTTAATCAGAGATCCAGATGGAGCTCTGAAGTCTTCTTCTGAGTCTGGTGCCCGCACCAGTGCCTTTGCCGGAATCCTCGGCACGAGGCATTCTCTGTTTTGCAGGCTCCCGGAGAGGAAGAACCTGGAAGAGGTATGACCCCGGTGAATCTGCGGCAACACCTATAATGCTAATATCCTTTTCTTTCTACAAGGCACACAAGTGTATATCCTCGAGAGGCCACAGAGGAACTGAACCAAGGAAGCAATCCTCTTGCTTGCTTGACTCCTTCCGATAGCCTTTCTTCCTTCAACAACCTTTTCTCCCTTTTATGACTTTTTCTCTTTTGAAGAGTACTTCATACCTCCCCAAAAACTCTCTTACTATCCTATTATCCATTCTAATTTTTTTCTTAAGTCCTTATTTTAAAATGGCAGACTTGTGTTAAAATAATAGACTTGTCCAATAAGAGAAGGAAGAGAATTTGCCCTTATCTTAAAATGGCAGACTTATCTAAAAATAATATACTTGTCTAATAAGAGAAGGAAGAGAATTATCAGGATAATTATTGGATGCCTTGGCTTCAATCATTGAAGCCTTTAAATAGGAAGAGTAGAGGAACCTAATACACCCTTTCATCGACCCCTTATCTGATATTTAACATATCAGATAAGACCCTTTAATTAGAAATAGTCCCTTGGTAGAAAGGTGCGAAGTGAAACATCATTTCACTAATTATTTGTGCCAAGTATTGCTTATCGCAACTCTTCAAAAAAAAAAAAATAATAATCTTTAATTTTAGAATTAAAGACATGGTCCCACACCCTAATAGGCATATCAAGTAGAGAGCTTATATGAAAAATAAATGATTAACAAGTAGAAGGACTCTTAGCCTATCCATGCGCCATATACATGAAGCGTTGCATCCCTTCATTATTCATGCCCTTTCTTACATCAATTGACTAGCCAATTCTAGTCAATTTGGGCATCCAATAGATAGGATAGGGGCTAAGCCTTATCACCTAAAGGTGATTAATTTGCGGAAGGACCAAGGGTTCTTCTGCACCACTTACCTTATGTGTATGCCAATATGGCACCAAGAGTCCCATGCACTTGGGACTCTTGGTTTAATTAATAGATCAAGGATAATAAATTAGGATAAATCTCAATTTGATTGCCACACTTAAGGCTCAACCCAATTTGAGTATCACTTAAATTGGTTAGCCCAAATAGCAAGCATTTAAACCTAATATAATTAGGTTAGGATTTAGTCTAGCTAATAAATGCTAGTATGTTAATTAGATAGACAATTATAATCCTATGACCCTAATAAAAGTATAAATGACTTCCTTGATCAATTTCTTAATGTGTGTGACCCTTTGGGCTCCTCACCTAGCTAGTAATAGATCTAGGTTCATATCGATTTAGTTTGATTAGAAATCAACTAATCAAAATAGGTCAAATCGAGCTAATCCTAGTTGTCAATTTGAATTATCTTTCAAATTAACTCATAAATTCAATCAATTTAATTCATGATAACCAACAAGACATGATTGACATCTAGCAACATATCATGCCTACTCAGAAGATAAGAAATTTGATACAAATTATCAAAATACACTTAAGTGGCAAGTAACTATGCAATTCAATTGTTTGATCTCTCTTTATCTCAAATAAGTGATGGGTATGAAAAATTGTCAAACCCTTATACTTTGTTTATTTGAACATCAAATCACTAATGAAGACTCGATTGATAAAAAATTAGAAACCATTTTCTGATTTTATTCTACTTGGATCAAAGATTTGCTGAGTCATCATTTGATAAGATTGCATGGGATAAATACTCTCCTTACTAGGAGTGATCGATTCCTTGTTGACCAACTCATAACCTTCATACACAATTCACCGTATCTATGAACATTCCATATATGACTAAGTCATGAATGAGTATAAACCAAAATATGGATTCATGTATACAAGATACCATGGTGATCTTAGGTCTAAGGATTACTTACACAACTTCCACTAAGGGAATCATCTTTTGACAAGTAAGACTTCCATAAGATGTTCTCATGATGGATCAATTCAGTAAACTCATACCCTGATGAGCACCCATATCATTGTATTAGTATCCCTACACAAGTGATCATGAGATCAACCACTTTCTCCATTAAGCATATATAAGATATGCCAGTCTCTCTAGAAACATCAATCCCCTACTCGATGATCCTATGACTGGGAATATTTTAAATTATGATTCATAAGATCTTAGGTCTCACTTTATGAACTCCATCAAAATCCTAAAATCATTGTCCTAATTTATGAGATTTATTATATTTTTAAAATAATAAAATATAAGACACAGCATATGATGAAAGAAAATACCTTTATTAATATTATACATGAGTTGGAAGAATTTTATAGATAAGCTCCTATTTTATATGAAATAGAATTGGCTATTAGGGCACTATTCTTTCATCTCCATTGAGCATACATAGGATGTGCTAGTCTCTCTCGAAACATTGATCCATGACTCAATGATCCTATAACCAGGAATATTTTAGATTAGGATTTATAAGATCTTAGATCTCACTATTATGAACTCCATCATAATCCTAAAAATATTGTCCTAATTTATGGGGTTAATCATTGTTATACCCAATCGGCTTTCCTTCAAACTAGATCGGAGCCTACGGCCCCTCGACTGGGTCAGACCAAAGGTTTGGTTGCTCACCGAAGGTCCGATCGACTCACCAGTGGTCTGACTGACCCACTTGAAGTTCGACTGACTCACCGGGGGTCCAGCCGACCCACCAGAGGTCCGACCGACCCATTTCAGCCGAGCCCACATCGACCCGAGGCAGGCCGCTCCAAGAATGGCCCGGAGGCTCTAGAGGGTCCTTCTAGCTAGTGCCAGGATTCCGTTACAACAGAATCCTGACATCTTGGTGCCATTACTCTATGGATCCCATGATCTTGGTGTCGTTACCTTGTAGGTCTCACGATCTGGTGCCACCTGATCACTACCAAGATTCTTTTAGGGGTAGATTGGCCATTCCCAGCCTAGCCCCTAATAGATTCTGGTGAAGTTCCATACCTATATAAGGTAAAACAGGGTCTCCGAGTGATAAGAGAGCTTTTTCCTTTCCACAAGCTATCTCCATTGATTCCTCCATTCTATTGCTCTAAGGCTCCCACTAACTTAGCCATCGGAGGGTCCCTCACTGGAACACCTCTGGCCCATGGGATGTTTTTGTAGGAACCAGGGAGATGCACGCTCCAGCCAGGTCGAGAGAACTCGGTCCAGGAGATTTGGTGGCAACAGATTGGCACTAGAGGAAGGGCGGCCCGAACCTCCGTTCTTGTTTCCCTTCTCCAAAAGGAGGAATCCATCGCTAAGTAAAAGAATGGCGAATGGAAGAGCTCAAAATACCTCCAACAGGAGAGGCCGCTCCCAGGCGAGTTCGGGAGAGCCTCTTAGGGAGAACAACGCTGCCCAACCTACCATCACCCTGGGATAGCAGTAGTTCCAGACTCTTCTGAACTGCATCGACACTCTCACCACCACGGCTCAGAACCTCCAAGATGCGGCCAACAATAGATAGCAGCCACCCTGGCATCCAGAACCAGTCATCCACCTATTGCCAAAGGGAGTAGACAACAGGGAATCCCATGACACCACTCCCGTGCTACCCCGGAGCCCCGAAGGTCACAAAGGACTCGTGCCGACAGGAAAAGAGTGAGGTCTACCTCATACTCTTCCATGGACTCGATCTTTGACAATGACCAGCGATGCGGTGAAGACCTGAGAGACTATACCAACAAGCTCCAGTGCATGGAGTTTTAAATTGCCAAACTCATCGATCGGCAGAAAGGAGAAGAAGCGCTGGCGTACGACTCCCACCCACCATTTTCTTCCATAATTATAGGGGAAACTATCCCCCATCACTTCAAGATCCCCCAGGTGGATGCTTACGATGGCACCATTGACCCTCTAGACCATTTGAACACTTACAAGATCCACATGATGGTGCAGGGCACCTCCGATGCCCTCCACTGCATCGCCTTTCCTGCAACACTTAAGAAAGTGGCTCGGATGTGGTTCTCCACCATCCAACCAGGTATGATTCACTCCTCCCAACTGGAAAAGCTCTTTTTGTCCCATTTCAGGACCTGCAGCCGGATGTCTAGGAAGATGGACTGACTCTTCCTCATGCAGCAGAATGAAGGAGAAACTCTTTGGGATTATATGGCCCGAGTTAATTCGGCAGCCATGGAGGTCCCGGACCTCAACTAGCACGTAGCTATGTCAGCCTTCAAGAAGGGGCTGTGATCATCCAGGCTCACCTTCTCACTAGACAAAAAGATCCCGATAAGTAACTCCGAACTACTGACCCGGGTGTAAAAATATGTCCTGGAAGAAGAACAAGCAACAAGCCGATGCCAAGCTGAAGGGAGGTCGACTCCCAAGAGGAGGAGCGATAGGGCTCCCGAAGTCTAACCTCCCAATGATGGCACCAACTCGGCTCGATGCCGCAGTCCTTAGTCGAATGACTTTCGTAGGAGGTTTGAGACTTACACACCTCTCTCCCTCCCGAGGGAGAAAATCCTTATTGAGATAGAGAAGGAGACCTTCCTACAGAGGCCTCGCCCGATGAGGAGCCCCTCCACGTCAAGGAACAAGGACAAGTACTACCAGTTCCATTATGACCATGGGCACAACATAGAAGATTGCCTCCAATTGAAGGACTCGATCGAAGACTTCATCAGAATGGGATACCTGCACAAGTACATCCGACCCCAGAGGAACCGGGCTGAAACTTCCATTGCCAGGAACCCCCCAGAGGAAACAGAGCTACCCAACCATGCCCTACTGATGAAAATGTTGGCATGCTCCACCGTTGGTCCGACTGGAGAGACGAACGAGGTCAGGACATCTCAAAGAGGCCTCAGGGTTCTAATGTAATTAGTTTCTCTGACGAAGACCTCCCAGAGACCAGGTCTCTAGGAATGATCCTATTGTAGTGTCGGTAGTAATTGCCAATTATGACCTATGAAGGATCCTCATTGATAATGGAAGATCCACTGAAGTTTTGCTGTATGATGCCTTTGTCAAAATGAATCTGCCTAGAACTAGGCTGCAAGAACCCCCAACACCATTTACCGGGTTCGGGGAGAACTCTGTCGGCATAGAAGGAGAAATAACTCTACCCGTGACCATCAGATCAGAACCTTTTTAGAAGACCCTCCTTATCAATTTTATGGTCGTCCACACGATATCAGCTTACAATGCCATATTGGGGTGACCGATCCTTAACAAATTAGGAGCCATTGTGTCTACCTACCACTTGCTAGCAAAATTTCTGACTCTGAATGGGGTCAGAGTGATGAGAGAAGATTGTAGGATGGCCATGCAATGTTTGACCATTAAGGACAGGCAGTCGGATGACCGTTCCATCTTGGAACTGCTTGATCCCAGGATCGAAGCTGACTACTACAGAGAACTAGTCGAGAAGATTCTATTCGTACCTCTTAGAGAGGACAATCCTACTAGGGTCCTGCAGATCAGAAGCATGCTCGATGAAGAAGCCAAATCAGAGCTGGTCAGCTTCCTATGAAACAATGCTGACGTTTTTGCCTGGTTGGCATCCGACATGCCAGGCATCCCGTCGAAAATCATAACCCATTAGCTTAAGATGGACCCCACCTATAAGCCTGTCTGACAGAAGAAGAAGAACTTCACCTCCGAGAGACAGAGGAAGATCGATGAGGAGGTCAAGAACTTTCTCGAAGCTAGCTTCATCAAAGAAGCCCACAACCTCGACTGGCTGGCAAATGTCATGATGGTGAGGAAGGCCAACAGGAAGTGGAGGATATGTATAGACTGAAGGAAAACATGGTGCAACAGAAGCCTACTCTAGGCATGCAACGCTAGGGAGAAGGTATTGCATAATTAAAAATTTTAAACATGCAGCAGAAAGTACCTACTCATACATAGGATCTAACATATCATGATGCATGTAACAAAATATACAGGCATGTATAGGCAATTGCAATAATTATAAATCATATGATAACGACTAGATCTAGGCATGCATGATAACCAAAAAAAAATATACCTGACCGAAGCAGACTCCCTCAGTCTTCAGATCAGACCAGCAGCGACCGGTTGAACTCTTTCAACAGCAAAATAAGATCTGCAACAGCAAAATATATAGGTCGATGCAACCTCTCGAGGTGTCCAAGCATCCACCCTCTAGAGTATCCATGCACAGGGCTCTCGCTGATCCGACTCCCAGATGGATGCTAGTCCACAAAGAATCCAAAAATAGGTCAGGATATGTGGAGCAAGAAAATCAAACAGATTTTACGGACAGTCTTCTCCAAGACCGCCTAGACTCCATGAATAGCACACTGGAAACTAAAGAATAGTGGAAGGGTTTCACGGGACACTTCAACGTTTTATCAACTCACAACCAGTTGCAAACCCCTGCTTCTCTCCTCCCACGGCCTTTCACCAAGATGTACGAGAAGCAAAGAGAACTGTGAAGGAGGGAAGACATATGATACCAAATAAAGCAGAGTGCTCTTTCAAACACCCTTCTCCTCTCTCTTTGTTTCTTCTTCACCTCCTGTTGCTTCTCTCTTACTTCTTTCTTACTTCTCTCTTGGTGCTCCGAGCCTTTAACCAATAGGGTGTATTTATAGGCAGAGAATTCAATCCGTGAAGGCAAGGGAAAATGGTGGAAGAGGAATCCAGATCGGTGTAAAAGATTTTCAGATCTCCCAATCCAAAGAGAACTCTTGCTGTTCAAATCCCATACTAGTGTGAAACTAGGACCGAGAGGGAGGAAGTCATCATGGGAGAGATCACCGAGCGAACTCCTTCCAGTTCATGGTGTTCCAATTCCAAACAAACAGCAACTCACTCGCACGGTAGATGAGAAGTAGAGAAGTCCGTGAAGATGGAGAAGATGCGTGAGAGAGAGCCCTTGTTCGGTTTAAATGCTGGGAACATGTGCGGGAGATATACATCAAGAGAGGCAATCTAGATTGCCTTACTCGATCTCCATGCCATCCATATCCAATGCATTCGGTCAAACAGGGGAGGAGAAGCCTCATTGAACCAATCACCATGTAAACCAACCAGTTCAACCAGATCAAAATCCGGTTCACAAAAACCAAATAAAAAATTGGTTTATATAAAACCAAAACTTGGTTCACTTAGACTGCAATCCGACTGAACCCAACCATTAATAAAATTGGGTCCAGTCCTGGTCTTCCAAGAACAATTCCTGGTCGATCCAAACCCATCCTGGTCGATCCAAATCAGACCAAAAAATCCAATGTGTGCTTAATCAGTTTGTGTGACCTAAATACCGAAATGATTCCCAATCGTTGATCGGTTCTCAGATCAGGAAGAAATCCTCTATGGCGTGTGACCTCGTAGGCTCGAACCTAAATGGTAGTACTGGAACATTTCCAGTACCAGCACAAGATACCATCTAGCAATGGGTCTCGGCGTCTGGATAGGCCGAAGATATGAGAGCAATCTATCAAACCTCTGGCATATGGTTATCATATAATTCATCTCTTTGACCTCCAATGCTCTAGATGACCTAGGGTTAGACTGCCAACCCCAACTGAGTCAATCCACATGACTCAACCTCGCAAGTCTAGTGACTCCTCACTGGGACTACACCGACCGAGGATTTACTAAATTGAGACACTGCAAGACATTCAATCCAAATAATTTGGACAGGTCAATTCCATCTTGGTCCACCACTGCTCCACAAGTATTTTCTTGTACCCAGAAAGCTTCCATCACCGGATTAGAAATCTGGGTAGTCCGGCACCAAAGCACAGGGAGTTGCTTACAAGCTACCATGATGACATCAGGTTGGAGGGACACATATACCCATATCCGATCGCGAGCAATCGTTTGGCAGAAAAGGAGGCTCCACAGAGTCACGTTTAATAAGATGTCACACATCCCACTTGCAGATCACATCAGTGTCACCACACTCCTTTGGTCAAGAGGACAACCAAACGATGTGAACCATAACAACCTACACTTGATACATTGCCATCCTGTACAATGTATCCTTTGGTTGTGAACCTGTTTAAAGGACCACTCGATATATCCTCTCTATATAGAAGTCAGTGCAGTCCTAAGGACTTCATTACATAAATAGAGTTCATTATAGGGAAATGAAAATGCGATGAGTTGCCAAAATAAAGTTTTATTAATTCATATACTAATTATAATACTGAGCACAATCGCCTATAACTTAGGCGATTGGCTTTGGGACACAATTCCTAATAACTCCCACTTGTACTTAAGCCAATCAGAATAGTATCTAATACCCATTTCCTATTTACAATAGTCGAACTCTTTGATTTCAAGGGCTTTAGTGAATGGGTCAGCCAGATTCTCCTTTCCATCGATCTTCATAAGATTGATGTTGCCTCGTTCCATGATCTCTCGCACGAGGTGATAGCACCACAGAATATGCTTGGTGCGGTGATGAGACTTTGGCTCCTTAGCTTGAGCAATGGAACTTGTGCTGTCACAATACACTGGAACAGGACTATCTAGGAAAGGTGCCACCCCTAGCTCTCCAAGGAACTTTCACAACCACACGGCTTCCTTTGCTGCATCTGATGCTATAATATACTCTGCTTCGCATACTGAGTCTGCAATTGTTGCCTGCTTGGAACTCTTCAGCAGATCGCTCCTCCATTCAGGGTAAACAAAAATCCTGACACACTTTTGCTATCATCTCTATCAGATTGGAAACTGGAGTCAGTATACCCCACAAGTTTTAAGTCAGGTTCTCCATAAATCAGCCATTGGTCCTTAGTATTTCTCAAATACTTCAGGATGGTCTTAACCACCTTCCAATACGACTCACCTGGATCAGACTGGTATCTGCTCACTACTCTTAGTGAGTATGCCATGTCTGGTCTAGTACATGTCATAGCATACAAGATAGAGCCCACTGCCGAAGCATAAAGAACTCTACTCATGTGCTCTCTTTTCTCAGGAGTTGTTGCAAAATCCTTCTTGGAAAGAGTAATTCCAAAACCTATCGGGAGATAGCCTTTCTTGGAATTTTTCATGCTGAGCCGTTTCAGCACGGTTTCAATGTACATAGACTGGGACAATCCTAGAAGCCTCTTAGATCTATCTCTATAGATCTTCATACCTAGTATGTAAGAAGCTTAATCCAAGTCCTTCATGGAGAACTGAGATGACAACCAAACCTCTATTCCTTGCAATGCTGTGATGTCATTCCCGATTAAGAGAATGTCATCAACATACAGTACTAGGAATACAATCACAGAACCATTAACCCACTTATAGATGCAGGGTTCCTCTCCATTCCTAACGAAGCCATACGATTTGATACACCTATCAAATTGCATGTTCCAACTTCGAGATGCTTGCTTGAGTCCATAAATGGACCTTTGCAATTTGCATACTTTTGACTCATCTGTGGATGTGAACCTTTCAAGCTGTATCATATACAACTCCTCATCCAGCTCCCCATTCAGGAAAGCGGTTCGGACATCCATCTGCCAGATCTCGTAGTCAAAATGTGCTCCCAAAGCAAGCATGATCCGAATGGACTTAAGCATTGCCACAGGAGAGAATGTCTCATCATATTCGATACCATATCGTTGATGATACCCCTTGGCAACCAGATGGCCTTTATAGGTCTCCACCTTCCCATCTGCACCCCTTTTTCTCTTGAAAATCCACTTGCACCCGATGAGTTTTATCCCTTCAGGTGGATCAACCAATGTCCATACTTGTTGGTCTCCATGGACTCCATCTCGGATGCATGGCTCCAAGCCATGCCTCAGAGTCAGATCTATGAAGTGCATCCATATAGGTGATCGGATCCTCATCATTCTCATCGAGCTCAATAGGATCCCCGTCCTGGACCAAGAAACCATAGTATCTGTTTGGCTGACACGGTACTCTACTGGATCTCCTAATAATGGGTACTGGGTGTGATTCAATCACAGCTGGTTCTATGATGTCCTTAGAGTGTGCAGGTTCATCCACTGGTTGAACTTCACCAAGTTCAATCTTAGAGGCTACAGTTCCTTCTCCAAGGAACTCCTTTTCCAAAAAGATAGCCCTAAGAGCAACGAACACTTTCTGTTCATCCTCTAAGTAGAAGAAATACCCTTTTGTTTTCTTAGGGTACCCAATAAACAATCACCGATCAAACCTAGGACCAAGTTTATCTGAGTCTAAATGCTTTACATAAGCAGGACAACCCCAGACCCAAAGGTGTGAAATTGAGGGCTTATGTCCAGTCCATAGCTCATATGACTGGAAACAACAGACTTACTCGGAACATTATTCAGCAAGTAACAAGCTATTTCAAGTGCATATTCCCAGAAGGATAGCGACAGAGTTAAGCACATCATGCATCGAACCATGTCCAACAGGATTTGATTCCTCCTTTCGAACACACCATTCAACTAGGGTGTTCATGGAGGAGTCCACTGAGAGAGAATCCCATTCTCCTCAAGATATGTCATGAACTCACCGGATGGGTATTCGCCGCCTCGATCAGATTTAAGGGTTTTAATATTCTTTCCAGTTTGTTTCTCCACTTCATTACGATATCGTTTGAACATTTCAAATGACTCAGATTTATATCTCATTAAGAAGACATAACCATACCTGGACAGGTCGTCTGTAAACATAATGAAATATCTGTATCCACCTCTGGCACTAACTATCATGGGTCTGCATACATCAGTATGTATGAGACTCGGAAGTTCTGTAGCTTGTTCACCTTTTCCAGTAAAAGGTGACTTGGTCATTTTACCAAGTAAATAAGATTCACAAGTCGGCAGTGAGTTAGAATCACTGACCTCGAGGAGGCCATCTCCTCGCAACTTGTTTATCCTATTATGGTTAACATGACCTAGCCTACAGTGCCATAGATACAAATCACTGATATTTTCTATCCTAGGGTGTTTGCTAGACGTGTACATTACATTAACAGGCCATGACAAAACATAAATGCCATTATTCAACTTAGCTTCATTATCACAAAGTTATTCACAATAACTTGGCAAAAATCTCCTTTTATTAAAAGTTCATAACCATAATTGGCCAATAGGTCTATAGAGATAACGCTCATAATGAAACTAGGACAATAATGACAGTCGACTAATTCAACAGTACTAGACTCAAAAATAAGGCTCAGAACTCCGATCGCCAGCACTGGAACACAATTTCCATTTTTGATACTCAGGAACTGCTTCCCATCCTCGAATCTCTTGCTAACCTGTAGTCCCTGCGACGAGTTGCATACATGAATAGGACTACCAGTATCCAATACCCAGTTAGCAGTGTCACAAATAGAGAATTTACAAGGTTTTATCACATAAATACCTTGTCCAGCACCTTGCTGCTTTCCCTTGGCCTGTTCGAGTCTAAGGATGCCTGATAAAGAGGACAGCTCCTCTTCCAGTGTCCCTGCTTCTTACGATAGAAGCACTCTGCTTTCGCTTGATCAGCTTTCAGTTTCTTGGTCTGACTTGTGCCAAGAGCACTTTGCACCTTCTTTCCTTTATTTTTCTTTTTTCCTTTCGTAAAGGGACGACGATCTCTAGAACCTCCCACTAAATTCACCACCCCTTTATTTAGTTGGTGGTCCTTCTTGTAAGTCTACAGCAACCCCATCAAACCATTGTAATTGACTGCAGGCTTATTCATTCTATAACATCAAGAAAGTCAAGATAGGAGGAAGGTAGAGAATTCAGGATCGCATCCTTGTCGAGTTGCTCGTGCAAGGGACATCCGAGCTTGCCCAATCGCTCGATCATCTCGATCATGTACAATACATGATCAGTGACCGAACTGCCATTATGCATTTTGGCATTGTAGATGGTATAAGACACTTTGTATCGCTCTACATCGTCTGGCGTGCCGAAAGATTCCTTCAACTTTTAAAGGATCTCGTCTAGCTGGGCCTCCTCAAATTTGTGACTGAACTTGTCGTTCATAGCTACCAACATTATGCATCGGACAGTAGTCCGATCAGAAACCCACTTCAAATAAGTGTCCCTAAACGAACTCCGAGCATTGGCAGAAGGGATATCGGGTGCTGGATCCGTTATCACATAAAGGATCCGCTCATGCTCCAGGACAATCCTTAACTTTTGATACCAGCTATCGAAATTGGGACCCTTTAACTTCTTGCTATCGAGAAGTGATCGGAGCGAAAGGTTTGAAGACATCTGAAAGGAAAATTAAGACCTAATCAGTATATGAATTAATCAATTAAACCAAAAGACTTGGACTTTAGTCTAAAGGTTCCTCCCACTAATTTTTCAGATTGGGAGCCTCTAACTCCAATCCATGAAATCATCATTTCATAGTGGGTACTGAAATCCAATAGATCACATATGAGCCCAACTTTGGCCGGCTCATCCATATGTGACTAAATGTAAGTTCTCTAACCAATTGCTTCCCTAAGCAACTTCCAGTAATCAATTTTGCCCCAGAGAACCCCCAATCGGCCTAAGGGCCTCCTATTACATGTCTCTGGTTAGGTCCAACCATCAATATGACGAATCCAATGCTTCCAGCTAATGAATGGCCAAGCCCAACTATGGCCGGCCCACTTGGTCACCATTAGAAAGGTTACACTGAACCATCATCTATGAGAGAGTAATTCTAGTAACCGGATGCATACCCGTTCTATGGAACTGTCGATGTACACCAAGCTAAAGGACTCATTACTAACCCACTCAATGGAAGGCTAAGACACCATCAACACATTGACTTAGTCTTTTTCAGGACCTAATAATTTTAGAGGATTTTAATTAAATTATGACAGAAGAATAGAGAGAAAAACATGGACCAACCTCTCACTGATCAAATCAATTCTCAAGAAGGTTGGATCAATTCAACAAATTGGTCCATGGGCACCTTAAAATCAGTCAAGTTGATTAACCTGGGTGACATGGGTTAACTTGAATCAATAAGCTTTTCTAATCAGCTCTGGTTGACTGGATTAGCCAGGTAAGTGAGATCATGGGTGAGTAACCGCTATTAACCGTCTTTCCTAGACACCAACCAAGTTGGCCAGGAAAGAGGTAGCCTCATGCAATCGTGATCAAAATTTCCAAACCTGCTTAGACACCAATTGATTAACCAGACTCGATTAGACTAGCCTAAGGACTCGGGCTTTCCATAGAGCCACTAATTAGATCCGTTTAGAAGAATGGACTAACCCATCTAACTATTAGATAAATACTAAAGAGAAGGTCCTTAATCAACATTTGATTAGTTTTTTCAAGTCCAATTCAACTATCCTTAGGTCTACCCCAATTAATGGACTTAATCAGACAGCTAACCCAATTAACCCGGATGGCTTATTCAAATGACATTAGGTTTCATAAACCCTAATTAGAACTGTCATTTAATTAATCTTTCAATTCATAATTGTTAGATTATAAGCCATCTTTTAATTAAAACTTTTTTAATTAAATTTATGTAAAACTCCTTTTACATGTTTCATGCATCATATCTAGTTTCGTCATATCAATTATAATATTGCAATGAACATGCCAATGTATCAGGATTAAAACCTTTTTAATACCGTAGGTTTCCTTTAAGGATCCTTTTGAAAAGGCCAACACAGACGAACCGCCTCGATCTATAGAAACTCAGGGGTTTTAAACCTTGATTTTCTATGAACATACGACCTTGGTGAAGGTCTCAACTAGGTTCCTAAAAGTAATCCCTAACACGTAATCATGATATGCTACATAAGAACCTGTGGCTCTGATACCACTGAAGGAAAACATGGTGCAGCAGAAGCCTACTCTAGGCATGCAACGCTAGGGAGCATGTATTGCATAATAAAAAATTTTAAACATGCAGCAGAAAGTACCTACTCATACATAGGATCTAACATATCATGATGCATGTAACAAAATATATAGGCATGTATAGGCAATTGCAATTATTATAAATCATATGATAATGACTAGATCTAGGCATGCATGATAACCAAAATAAAATATACCTGACTGAAGTAGACTCTCTCAGTCTTCAGATTAGATGCGTAGTGACCGGTTGAACTCTTTCAATAGCAAAATAAGATCTGCAATAGCAAAATATATAGGTCGATGCAACCTCTCGAGGTGTCCAAGCATCCACCCTCTAGAGCATCCACGTGCAGGGCTCTCGCTGATCTGACTCCCAGATGGATGCTAGTCCACCAAGAATCCAAAAACAGGTCAGGATATGTGGAGCAAGAAAATCAAACAGATTTTACGGACAGTCTTCTCCAAGACCGCCTAGACTCCACGAATAGCACACACTGGAAACTAAAGAATAGTGGAAGGGTTTCACGGGACACTTCAATGTTTTATCAACTCACAGCCAGTCTGCAAACCCTTGCTTCTCTCCTCCCACGGCCTTTCACCAAGATGTATGAAAAGCAAAGAGAACTGTGAAGGAGGGAAGACATATGAATACCAAATAAAGTAGTGTGCTCTTTCAAACACCCTTCTCCTCTCTCTTTGTTTCTTCTTCACCTCCTGTTGCTTCTCTCTTACTTCTTTCTTACTTCTCTCTTGGTGCTCTAAGCCTTCAACCAACAGGGTGTATTTATAGGCAGAGAATTCAATCCATGAAGGCAAGGAAAAATGGTGGAAGAGGAATCTAGATCAGTGTAAAAGATTTTCAGATCTCCCAATCCAAAGAGAACTCTTGTTGTTCAAATCCCATACTAGTGTAAAACTAGGATCGAGAGGGAGGAAGTCATCGTGGGAGAGATCATCGAGCGAACTCCTTCCAGTTCATGGTGTTCCAATTCCAAACAAACAACAACTCACTCGCACAGTAGAAGAGAAGTAGAGAAGTCCGTGAAGATGGAGAAGACGCATGAGAGAGAGCCCTTGTTCGGTTTAAACACTAGGAACATGTGAGGGAGATATACATCAAGAGTGGCTATCCAGATTGCCTTACTCGATCTCCATGCCATCGATATCCAATGCATTCGATCAAAAAGGGGAGGAGAAGCCACGTTGAACCAATCACCAAGTAAACCAACCAGTTCAACCAGATCAAAATCTAGTTCACAAAAACCAAATAAAAAATTGGTTTATATAAAACCAAAACTTGGTTCACTTAGACCATAATCCGACTGAACCCAACCATTAATAAAATCGGGTCCAGTCCTAGTCTTCCAAGAATAATTCCTGGTTGACCCAAACCCATCCTGATCGATCCAAATTAGACCAGAAAAATCTAATGTGTGCTTAATCAGTTCGTGTGACCTAAATACTGAAATGATTCCCAATCGTTGATCGGTTCCTGGATCAGTGGTGGGGATACCAGAGGCACCAAAATAAGACAGAGGCTTCTCAACCCTTTGTGGATCAATTAGCAGCATCAGAGTCCATTTGTAATAAACATTTAGTCCATTTGAGTTGTTATTTTATCTCTTGAGTCCTGTACTAGTCAGCTCATGTTGAGCTAGTCTTCTTCCTGAGTCCTGTACATGTCAGCCCAAGTACAAGAGAAGACCAAGCTACTCCAAGTGGAGATCAATCCAACTGAAGACATGAAGACCAACCCAACTAAAGACATGAAGACCATGGAAGGCCCAGTAGAAGAAATCAGATTATGGGATTTTGTGTGACACCACAGGATCCAAGATGTCTTCCGATAATCCTGATTCCTTGCAGATGCCCTCCAGATGCCCAGATTCCCTTCCAGATGCCAAAATATATTCATAGATCAGGGCATCCATGATTCCAGAGGTCCACCTGCATCCTAGCCCAAAGAAATCAAGCCCAGGTGCCAAGCCCAAGCCCAAGCCCTTAAGAAGCAAGATACCAGGGAATATTCCTACTACCTGGTTACCAGGCCACCCCAGCTTCCAGAGGCCCAAGCCCATATGCCCAAACCCCTTTGGGCCAGCCCCTTGCTGCTCTTAGAATCCCAACATGCCCCCCTAGGCATCCTTGGAGTGTTGACCAAGTCAAGAGAGGAGAGTGTTTTTAGGGATTTATTCTACCTAATGTTGCCTTATTTTCTAGCTAGGGTTTGGGTGGGAATAAAATTCTTATGTAAAGTCTAATATACCCTTACTTGGAGCCCAAGACTAAGGGTCTATTTAAAGGACACTAGTCTCCTGTATAAGAGGAGATTTTTTATATGAAATATACTTGAGTTTTCTACAATTGCTTTGTGCTACCCTGCTTTGTGCTTACAGGTTTTTGGTGTCTTCTTCTTCCCGATGTTGCAATTGCTTCCAAGCTTCCTCTTCCCATGCCCTTACTGCCTTTTCTTGAGTTTTTCTTGTGTTCCAACCTTGCTTGCTCACCCTTAATGGTTGTTTGCAGGTCCCTAAGTTCCTACGAGTCCAACGACTCCAACGGGCCGTAATCAGACCACCAATCAAAAAGCCGAGAATCCCTAGGTCTCTAGCTTGGTTTTCTAGGCTGCATCCATCGAGGACGAGTGATCTCTTCACTACGATCTTCATCAGGCACATCAGACATTGCCAGGTACACCTCCTCTACCACCAGTAGTTTTATTGTAGGAGAACTAGCCCTAACCGAGGCTTCTCAGCCCCGGCGATCCCTCTTTATTGCTTTCCTAGGCCTGATCTGCATGCGTAGCTTTTAAAATTCATATAGAATTATCTACATCATATTTTGACCTGATATTCGAGATTTAACCACCTCATCCAACCCCTAAAAGACAAAAAAATAATCGCATGCATATTAGTCCCGCATCATCTGGTATCAGAGCTTAGATTAGGGCTTGTTTTCTGTATCCTTTACAATCCGTACATGCCTATTCCTTTAATTGTTTCTCTCTGCCCAGAACTCCAAAACTTCCAATTTTTATTTTTATTTATTCATCTTAATTAAAATTATTTTACAAGATTCGTGCACATTTTGTTTTAGTCTGTGCCATTTTTGCAAGCCAAAATACAGCCTATAAATATTCGGCTCTATTTTTTTTAGCAAGACAACTTTGGAAGGTTTAGGGTTTTGTTTAGCATCTTTTTGCATATATTTTATTTTTAGTATGTTTCTAGCATATTAGGTCATTGGCTACAAATCATATTTATGCAAAATAACAAAAAAACTATAATAATAATAATTATATATATAAAAGCTACCTAAAATACTTAAACCCTAATTTTGCATCATCTGCCTGCCATCATTACATAAACTACCTTTAAGGGCACTCTTGCTATGTTAAATGGGGGGAGGCTTTGATCACCTCTCCTTAGCCCAAAACCACATCCCCTGCCTTTGGTTCCAAGCCTAACTTAAAATCTATTAGACTTAATTTGCCCTAGTGAGCTAGGGACACCAACTGGTTGGGTCCGGGCTAAGTGTCAGATCACTGTGTCAAGCTAACATGTGTGTGCCTTATGCTTGGTGTCTAGAATGGTGGTTTAGGGATTCAATTATGAAGGGCTTGTGTGCTGGTCCACCTACCTGGCCAATCTCTGATTGGTGTCTAGGATTGGTAATCTGGGACCTAACACTCCCCTTACACCTGCCTGGCTGAGTACAGGATTAATATAGGCTAGTTTGCCACCTTGATTAAGCACCTAGTTTTGGACTCTAGGTCTAGGGAGCTGTAGTTAGTTTGATCGAGTCTTGTGTGAGCACTAGATCAGGAGCAACTTATCATCTACCATCTCCACTTTTTGTCTGAATCTATGAATAATCTTTAAGCCCAGATTAAAGCCCTTGCTGACCAAATGGCTCATATGTCTTACCCAGTTAATTACCCAGATGACTCAGTCTGGACCAATAGCCTCAACCCAACTCAACCTAGTGAAACTAGGGAGTCCAACCCTAGGAGGACCCAATACTCTGACCCATATAGGGAGCCTAACCCTAGGAGAACCCCTTACCATGATCCCTATTTGGAACCCAACCCTAGGAGAGCCACTAGGTACATTGTGTTGGTAGCACCTAAATTTGGGATCCTGAGTGTGAGGATTATCTTGCTTGGGAAAGAGATATGGACTTATATTTTGAACAAAATTGGGATTTCGATTATGAAAGATGTCAGTTCAAGTTTGCTAAAGCTAAGTTAGCTCACCAGGCCAGGTTAGACTGGGATAATGTTGAGAGAATACTTAGGCTAAAAGGCCATGAACCCATAACTATCTGGAGTGACATGAAACTTGAACTAAGGAGAAAGTAACTACCCAAGTCCTATCAGCCCAAGAGACCCACAACCAATAGATCTTATGACTCCAAATCCTATGAACCTAGAACCTATGAGCCCATATCCCATGAGTCCAGTAGACCTAAGACCCATAGAGTTGAATCCAAATCCTATGACCCCAGATCCTATAATCCCATGACCCATAGATCTGCGCCCTTGTCCTATAAGCCCTTGGAGCCCATAACCCCTTGGTATCAGCCTAGTACTAGTCAAGTTTTTCCTAGTCAACTTGAACCCCATAAGGTTAGTACCCCTCATAATCACAAACCAGGACCTAGACAATTTTTCCTTAGCCGACCTTCCCCTACCATCCCTTTGATTGACAAGGCTTACATTAACGCAGAAGTGTATGAAGCTGATATGAACTTAGTGGATGAGTATGAGGGAGAAGAGGAGACACCTTTAGAAGACCTAGAATTAGTTGACCCCATAGGTACCCAGGTAGAAGCCAATCAAGAGTTAGTTGACCCCGACTATACCCAGCCTAAAGCTATAGTGGAAGAACAATTAGAGGAAGAGAACCTAGATACTGCTGCTAGAACCTTACCTGAGGAAACCATAGAGGAGAGCCAAATTATAGAGTCTAGTCCTAAAATATAAGAACCAGAAGAATTTATTAAGGACCTGATCTCTTTGAATAAGCACCATCAGGATGAAACCCCTCCTATAGTTCCCATTAAGAACCTCTTCCATGAGATTAATAACCCATCCTTTCATTATGCAAACCCCATAGATATACCGCAACCCCATAAGGTTAGCCTTATTAGTCTAAAATTAGTCCCTGACATGCCTTCTTATATCGTACTTTATCCAACTAAATCTGAAACCTTTTTCTCCACTCTACTAGACTACTTCTGAACCCAGTTCCTATTTTCTGCCCTTTCCTAACACCTCCAGCATTTCTAGGATCATTGATTGTATTTAGTTGAGATTAGCATACTGCATGCACTCATTATGCATATTAGGTTTGCATTATACTTCTGGCATACCCTATGGCATTTGCTAGGAGTCCATTCTAAATTTTCATGTGCATGTCAAGCTAGGATCAAACCTAGAGAACCTATAATCTCTTAGGTTTAGGTCTAAAGAGTGCAATAAAAATTTTCCTCCATAGAAATGCAGAGTCGAGTCTGTTAGGTGTTGGTATGAGTCCTTTGCATCATCTATTAGGAGTCTGCATATGCCTAGCATGTTCACCACCTGCACTAATCTTGAATCAACCTGACTAATTCCTGAAGAAGGGCTAATGAATTTGATGTAGTGGATTCTATCTTGGTTAGGCTTAGGCCTAAAAGAAGCTTCATGCTCACAGAGCCAGACCTTTTAAAGTGATAGAGAAGGTTGGATCAAATGCTGATGTGTTAGATTTGCCTCTGGATTCGGGCATTAGTTCTACCTTCAATATTACAGACCTGGTTGAGTACAAGGAACCGACAGTGATACCCAGTGAGGCGTTTGGACCTATCCTTCCATTGTGAGTGACCCTAACCTAGAATGTCCACCAATTAATTGGCCTTAGAGAGGAGAACGGATCGAGCATTTCCTAGATGATCAAGCCATTACAACTCGGGGCCGCGGCTATCAGCGCTTCCTGGTCCGTTGGCAAGGCTGGCTAGAGTCAAGCGATTCATGGATTTCTCGAGAAGACTTGCAGCGCCTTAGCCCAGACCTCCTCGAGAGATATGTGAGCCAGCCTGATCTTCCCTCGACAGGGTCGAGTTCCACCCACCCGGGAGAATTGGTGGGGACACCAGAGGCACCAAAATAAGACAGAGGCTTCTCAACCCTCTATGGATCAATTAGTAGTATCAGAGTCCATTTGTAATAAAGATTTAGTCCATCTGAGTTGTTATTTTATCACTTGAGTCCTGTACTAGTCAGCTCCTGTTGAGCTAGTCTTCTTCCTGAGTCCTGTACATGTCAGCGAAGTACAAGAGAAGACCAAGCCAGTCCAAGTGGAGATCAACCCAACTGAAGACATGAAGACCAACCCAACTAAAGACATGAAGACCATGGAAGGCCCAGTAAAAGAAATCAGATTATGGGATTTTGTGTGATACCACAGGATCTAAGATATCTTCCGAAAACCTTGATTCCTTGCAGATGCCCTCCAGATGCCTAGATTCCCTTCCAGATGCCATAATATATTCATAGACTAGGGCATCCAAGATTCCAGAGGTCCATCTGCATCCTAGCCCAAAGAAATCAAGCCCAGGCATCAAGCCCAAGCACTTAAGAAGCAAGATATCAAGGAATATTCCTACTACCTGGCTACCAGGCCACCCCAGCTTCCAAAGGCCTAAGCCCATGCACCCAAACCCCTTTGGGCAATCTTCTTGCTGCTCTTAGAAGCCCAACACGCCCCCCTAGGTATCCTTGGAGTGTTGACCAAGTCAAGAGAGGACGAGAGAGTTTTTAGGGATTTATTCTATCTAATGTTGCCTTATTTTCTAGCTAGGGTTTAGGTGGGAATAAAATTCTTATGTAAATTCTAATATACCCTTACTTGGAGCCCAAGACTAAGGGTCTATTTAAAGGACCCTAGTCTCTTGTATGAGAGGAGATTTTTTATATAAAATATACTTGAGTTTTCTATAATTGCTTTGTGCTACCTTGCTTTGTGCTTAAGGATTTTCGGTGTCTTCTTCTTCCCGGTGTTGCAATTGCTTCTAGCCTTCATCCAAGCTTCCTCTTCCCACGCCCTTACTGCCTTGTTTTTGAGTTTTTCTTGTGTTTCCAACCTTGCTTTCTTATCCTTGATGGTTGTTTGCAGGTCCTCGAGTTCCTACGAATCCAACGACTCCAACCGGGCCACAATCGGACCATCACTCAGAAACACGGGAATCCGCAAGTCTCTGACTTGGTTTTCCAGGCCGCATCCATCGAGGATGAGTGATCTTTTAACTGAAATCTTCATCGGGCACATCAGACATTGCCAGGTACACCCCTTCTGCCACCAGTAGTTTTATTATAGGAGAACTAGTCCTAACCGAGGCTTCTCAGCCCCAGCAATCCCTCTTTACTGCTTTCCTAGGTCCTGATCTTCATGTATACCTTTTAAAACTCATATAGAATTATCTACATCATATTTTGATCTGATATTCAGGATTTAACCACGTCATCCAACCCCTGAAACACAAAAAAATAATTGCATGCATATTAGTCCCGCATCAATCAAGAAGAAATCCTCTATGGCATGTGACCTTATAGGCTCGAACCTAAATGGTAGTATTGGAACATTTCCAGTACCAGCACAAGATACCATCTAGCAATGGGTCCCGGCATCTGGATAGGCCAAAGATACGAGAGCAATCTATCGAACCTCTGGCATATGTTTATCGTATAATTCATCCCTTTGACCTCCAATGCTCTAGATGACCTAGGGTTAGACTGCCAACCCCAACTGAGTCAATCCACAACATGTCTCAACCTTGCAAGTCCAGTGACTCCTCACTGGGACTACCCTAGCCAAGGATTTGCTAAATTGAGACACTGCGAGACATCAATCCAAACAATTTGGACAGGTCAATTCCATCTTGGTCCATCACTGCTCCATAAGTACTTGCCTGTACCCAGAAACCTTCCATCATCAGATTATAAATCTAGTAGTCTGGCACCAAAGCACAGGGAGTTGCTTGCAAGCTACCATGACGACCTCAAGTTGGAGGGACACAAATACCCATATCCAATCACGAGCAATCCTTTGACAGAAAAGGAGGCTCCACGGAGTCACGTTCAATGAGATGTCACATATCCTACTTGCAGATCACATCAGTATCACCACACTCCTTTCGTCAAGACGACAACCAAACGATGTGAACCATAACAACCTACACTTGATACATTGCCATCCTGTATAATATATCCTTTGGTTGTGAACATGTTTAAAGGACCACTCGATATTTCCTCTCTATATCGAAGTCAGTGCAGTCCTAAGGACTTCATCACATAAACAGAGTTCATTACAGGAAAATGAAAATGCGATGAGCTGCCAAAATAAAGTTTTATTAATTCATATACTAATTACAATACTGAGCACAACTGCCTACAACCTAGGTGATTGGCTTTGGGACACAATTCCCAACATAGACTACACTGACCTCAAAAAGCCTACCCGAAGGATAGCTTCCCCTTACCAAAGATTGATCAACTGGTGGATGCCACTACCGGTCATCAACTTTTGAGATTCATGGATGCCTTTTCCATGTATAACCAGATTAGTATGGACCCGAAAGATGAGGAGAAGATAGCTTTTGTCACTGACAAAGGGTTGTACTGCTATAGGATGATGCCCTTCGGCCTAAAGAATGCCGGAGCCACTTTCTAGAGGCTCATCAATAGGGTCTTCGAGGGGCAACTTGGAAGAAACATGGAGGCATATGTTGATGACATGATAGTCAAGAGCCTCTAGAGAGCTGACCACATCAAGGATCTAAAAGAGTCCTTCGATGCCCTGAGGTGCCACCGGAGAACTTGAACCCAGCCAAATACACCTTTGGGGTGACCTCCAGAAAATTTCTTGGCTTTTTGGTCACACAGCGAGGAATTGAAGTCAACCCTGACAAAATCAAGACCATCATCGACATAGGCATCCAACCAGCAAGAAACAAGTTGTTGACCCCTAAAGTGATTTTGATGATAACAAAACATTGGAGCATACATTTGGTTAACTAACAACTCTTCAAATGATTGACAAGTTTTTGTAGGACAACTATAATGACACACTTTCTAATCCCTACAATCATTATTATTTTGTGTTGAGTTGTAAAGTGTTTAGAATCTTGTAAAGAAAATCCTACAAAAATTTTCTACTTAAATTAAGATAAAGGTTACTTCTAGTTGTTTTCAAGCTTCAATTTTTCTTAATTTTATTGTAAGAAGACCATGAAGATGTCTTTAAAGCTTGGCACAAGAGGTTCTGGAAGATTGATTTTGATCTGGTTGAAGAACAAATTTCGAGCCGACTGGATGGAGGAACCAGCCAACTCTGGCACTGGCACAGGAAAGAAGTTCTCTGGCACACAGATCCAGCCGACTGGCATCAAGGCCCAGCCGACTCGTCCAGAACATGGTCGAGAACATATGAGATTCTCAGGGATCCGAGCTGACTGCATTTTTGCCTAGCCGACTCGTTCAGAACTTGGTTGAGAATGCTTTGAGAGCCTCTGAGATCCGAGCCGACTAGAATTCAGTCTAGCCGACTCATCCAAAGTGACCCATTTTCTGAACTGTGGAACCCAGCCGACTGGCGTTCAGCCCAGCCGACCCGAACTTGATCCGAAATAACTCGAAGATTGTCCGAGCCGACTGGAATGACGGGGTCACCTCCAACAGCTTGTTCCAGTTTTCAGTTTTTGAATTCCAAAAGTGCTCCAACGGTAACCTGTCACCTCCTAATGGTCTACAACATTCAAAATCAAGGGAAGGCAGTTAAAGTCTCTATAAATAAGGTATGAGAACATCTTTGGAGAGACTAATGAGTTAATGGACATTTATTGAACATTTATTGAAGTTAGAAGAGAGAGAGCACTTGAGCTTTAAAGTCAGCCTTCAAGCCTTCACCAACTCTTACCATAAGCTTGAAGCATCTTTTGAAGAAAGCAAGGAAGCCATTGATGTGCATTGAAGAGCATTTAATTGAGCTTCACTCGAGCTGTATCGGCAACCACCAGACAACAGAGTTTATCATTTTTTTTTGCTTCTTTATTCTATTCTTAGAATACTTGGGTTATTGGTGAGCCCGGTTGTAAAAACCAAATAGGTTTCTTTGGTGAGCCTTATTAAAACCAAAGTATAGAGGTTTCTTTGGTGAGCCTTCTTAAAAATCAAAGTGTAGAGGTTCTAGGTGAGCCTGTAAAAACCTAGTGTGGATTTCTTTGGTGAGCCTGGTTCAAAAACCAAAGTGTAGTGGTTGGGATTGTGAGCTTGTAAAACAATCCGACTATATTCCGGTTTGGGGGATATAGTGGAAATCCCGAGTGGTGAACTTGGATAGTAGACGTAGGAGTTGGGTTGCTCCGAACCACTATAAACTTGCCTTGTTTGTGTTGTGCTTGATTTACTTTTAGCTTCTGCATTTATTCTCTGACTAACACAGTACCTAACCACTAAAACAAATTACTTGTGCACATACTTGCAAAAATTTTGTAATTCCCAATTCACCCCCCTCTTGAGAAAAGCCACATGGGCAACAGCTGGTATCAGAGCAGTGTCTCTGATTACTTGAGTAAAGATTGATGTCTCATCCCATGAGTACATCCTTGGCTGAAGGCTAGTCAACAAATAGACCTCCACTATTCACATGCACTAATTATTCATATTGGAAAGCACGAATGAAAATTTACGTACAAGCTATAGATTTTCAATTATGGAAGGTCATCTTGAAAGGGCCACACATTCCCATAATCAAAGTTGATGGCCTGGACATCCCTAAGCCTGAAGAGGACTGGGGATGATCATGACATGAAGATGGGGGAATTGAACGCCAAAGCAATGGATTTATTATATTGTGCTTTGGATGCAAATGAGTTCAACCAAATTTCCACTTGCTCTTCAGCTAAGGAAATCTAGGATAAACTCGAAGTGACCCATGAGGGTACTTCCCAAGTGAAAATCTCAAAGATAAATCTTATAGTTCATAATTATGAATTATTTAAAATGAAACCTTCTGAAATAATTTCTGTCATGTTCTCTAGATTTATAGATATTATTAATGGTTTGAAGAGTCTTGGCAGGGTATACTCAAATACAGATTTAGTTTAGAAGATACTTCGTTCTTTACCTGACAAATGGGATCCCAAAGTAACTGCAATCCAAGAGGCCAAAGATCTCAACACACTTCTACTGGATGAACTGCTGGGATCACTCATCACCCATGAGCTGAAATGCAGCACAGAATGGAAGACGAATAAAAGAAAACAAAGATAATAGCCTTCAAAGCTGCTCCCGAATCAAAGAGGGATGATGAATAATCTGAAGAAGAAAGCACCTCCTCTAATGACGACCTAAAAGATGATGACATTGCTATGGTTGTGAGGAGATTCAGAAAATTTATGGAAAGAAAGAAAGGAAGATACAACCAGAAATCTCATAGGAAGGATTATGGAAAGGAAAAAGAAAAGGACAGAGAAAAAGATAAAAAGATAGTCCCCACATGCTACGAATGCAAAAAGTTAGGGCACATACGTCTAGACTGTCCACTATTAAAGAAATCCTTCAGACAGAAGAAGAAAAAGAAAGCCATGGTTGCCACATGGTCCGACAATGAAGAATCATTTTCATTTGAAGAAGAAGAGACCACCAAGACTGCAAATTTATGCTTAATGGGTCTCGAAGATGAGGTAACATCCCCTAACAACTGCACTGAATTCACTTTTGATGAATTAAATTCTGCTTTTCATGATTTATTATCTAAATTTAAGAAAGCAGGAGTAAAGATAAAATCATTAAAAAATATGAATGATTCTTTACTCAAACAAAAGGATGAAATTTCAGAAAAGAATCTTTTATTACAAAAAGAACTGCATGACTTTTCTGAAAAATTTGAAAAGCTGAAAAATGAAAATCTTTTATGTGAAAAGAAAAATAGTGATTTACTTGCTGAAAATAATGAATTAAAAAAGGAGGTTACAAAACTCAAGCTTTTAGTTGAAAAACTCACTCTATCTTCAAATAAGCTTGAGTCAATTTTAAAAGAACAACGGATTTCAGGAAACAAAGCTGGAATTGGTTTTAAACCTTCTTTTATAAATGGAATTTCAGCAACTACTTTTGTGAAATCCAAAACACCTGTTTAAAATGTTTTATCACAAAAGGTTTTAGCTACACCGAAAATTATTTCTTCTTCAAATTCATTATTATATGTTCCTAAGAATTTGAGCAAAAATGCATACACTTCAAAAAATTCAAAATCTACATCAAGTGCATCAACTTTTAGAACTTCAAATTCCGTCTCTATCAAAAATTCTAAAGTTGTTTGCTATATTTGTAAAAGAGTAGGATATAAATCTTTTGAATGCAATAATTCTAGAAATGTCCTTAAAAAAGTAAGAATGATTTGGATTTCCAAAGGAATCACCTCTGCTGACCTACAAGGATCCAAGATAGCTTGGATACCTAAAAGAATTCATTAACTGTTTTACAGGAATGTCTTGCAGCCCAAAGATTGAAGAAAAGATGGTACTTAGACAGTGGTTGCTCAAGACATATGACGGGTGACAAGGACTAATTTATCACCCTTGAAATGAAAGGAGGAATGGTCACCTTTGGAGACAATGGCAAAGGGAGAATATCGGTATTGGTAAGATCAAAATAACTCCCTTCACTTTTATTGAAAATGTTTTGCTAGTAGACAAGTTGAAGCATAATCTCTTAAGTATAAGTCAATTATGTGATAAAGGCTTCAAGGTTGTCTTTGAATCTTCTATGTGTATAGTAACTAACTCTTTAGATTCTAGCAATAAGTTCATTGGACATAGACTTGGAAATATCTATATGGTAGATCTTAATGATCTTGCCATGACAAGTAGCCCTAGTCTAGTTGCAATGAATGCTAAGACCAAAGAGTCGGGCTTACTATGGCATAGACGATTAGGTCATGCTAGCATGCATACTATTGCCAAACTAATTTCTAAAGATCCTGTTAGAGGCATGCCTAAGTTTAAAGTTGATCTAAATCATGTTTGTGATGCATGCCAAATGGGTAAACAAACTAGGGGGAGTTTTAAATCAAAGAATATAGTTTCTACAACAAGACCACATGAACTACTTCACATGGATCTTTTCGGACCTACTAGGACCACCAGCCTAGGAGGTATGAAATATGCTCTTGTGATAGTAGATGATTTTTAAGATTTACTTGGATTTTGTTTATTGCTTCTAAAGATGAAACTTTTCATGTTTTCAGAAAATTTCATAAAAAGGTTTCAAATCAAAAGAACTTATCTTTGATTTCAATTAGAAGTGATCATGGAACCGAATTTGAAAATCAATTTTTTGAAGATTATTATACTGAATTTGGTATTGATCACAACTTCTCCGCTCCTAGAACACCTCAACAAAATGGTGTTGTAGAGAGAAAAAATCGGACATTGGAAGAAATGGCTCGCACAATGTTGTGTGAAGGCAATCTTCCAAAGTACTTTTGGGCAGAAGTGGTGAACACTGCATGTTATATTTTAAACCGCGTTTTAATCCATCCTATTTTAAAGAAAACCCCCTATGAGCTTTGGAATGATAGAAAACCCAATATTGGTTATTTTCATCTGTTTGGATGCAAATACTTTGTGCATAACAATGGAAAAGATAATTTAGGAAAATTTGATTCTAAAGCTGATGATGCAATTTTCCTAGGTTATTCATTACATAGCAAAGCATATCGGGTTTTTAATAAAAGGACTCTTACTGTTGAAGAGTCAATTCATGTTGTATTTATTGAAACTAACCCTACACCTTCTAGACAAGAAGAGTGCATAGATAATGATGCAGATACATTACAAAAAGGAATGGATGACTTGAGCATTCAAGACAAAGATACTCAAGTTGGAGAAGAAACGGTAAGTAACGATCACACCAATCTACCGAGAGACTGGAGGTATGTTACATCTCACCTTAAAGTATTAATTATAGGAGATCCTTCACATGATGTTAGGACTAGGGCTGCACATAAGGATGCACATGATTACCTAGCCTTTGTATCACAAATAGAACCCCATAGCTTAGAAGAGGCTGAGACTGATCCAAACTGGATGATGGCAATGCATGAAGAATTAAACCAGTTTGAAAGGAATAAGGTATGAACACTTGTAGATAAACCTACTGACCATCCAATAATAGGAACCAAATGGGTCTATAGGAATAAACTAGATGAGCAAGGAAACATTATAAGAAACAAAGCTAGATTAGTGGCTAAGGGATATAACCAAGAAGAGGGTATTGATTTTGATGAAACTTATGCACCCGTAGCAAGACTAAAAGCCATTAGATTACTACTTGCATTTGCTTACTACATGAACTTTAAACTTTTTCAAATGGATGTAAAAAGTACATTTTTTAATGGTTTTATCTCTGAACAAGTTTTTGTGGAACAACCACCAGGTTTTGTCACTCTTTTCCAAACCATGTATTCAAATTAAATAAAGCATTGTATGGTTTGAAACAAGCACCTAGAGCCTGGTATGATAGACTTAGCACTTTCTTAATTGAAAATAATTTTTCAAGAGGAAATGTAGACAAAACTCTATTTATCAAAAAGAAGAATAATGACATTTTAGTTCTACAAATATATGTTGATGATATCATTTTTGGTGCAACTAACGAATCTCTATGTAAAGAATTTGCTAAGCTTATGCAGGGAGAATTTGAAATGAGCTTAATGGGCGAGCTGAACTACTTTCTTGGACTTCAAGTAAAACAAACAAAGGAAGGCATCTTCATCAACCAATCCAAATACATTAAGAAAATCATCAAAAAGTTTGATATGGAGAGTAGCAAATCAATGAGCACACCCATGAGCCCAGCTTGCAGATTGGACAAAGATGAGAATGGATCCAATGTTGACCAAAAGCTATAGAGGTATGATCAGATCCTTATTGTATTTGACTGCAAGTAGACCTGACATATTATATAGTATATGTGCACGTGCTAGATTTCAGTCATCATCAAAAGAAACACATATGCTTGCTGTTAAAAGAATAATTAAATATTTGAAAGGAACAAGTAATTTAGGAATTTGGTATTCTAAATATTCTACTCTGAATTTGATTGGATTCTCTGATGCTGATTATGCTGGTTGTAAAATAGATAGAAAAAGCACTGGCGGTACATGCCAATTTCTAGGGTTGAATTTAATTTCGTGGCATTGTAAGAAGCAAAACTTCAGTGTTGTCCACAGCTGAGACTGGGTACATGGCTGCTGGTAGTTGTTGTGCTCAAGTGTTATGGATTAAACAACAACTAGAAGATTTTGGTGTATCACAATCTAAAATTCCAATTAAATATGATAACACAAGTGTTATCAATTTGACAAAGAATCCAATTCAACATTCTAGAACCAAGCACATTGAAATTAGACATCATTTTATTAGAGATCATGTTTCAAATAATAATATAGTGCTTGATTTTGTTCCTACTGAAGATCAATTAGCTGACATATTTACTAAGCCACTCAATCAAGATAGATTTGAGCTAATTAGGAGTGAATTAGGACTTTACGATCCTTTCTAAATTCTCTAACCTAATTTCTTCAAATTTAAGGAAACATTATCTAGAGAACCTCCTGAATTCATTCTATATCATTGAGCCTTAATTTCCTTTGAAATTCTCTTCAAAATCTTTCTATTTATGATCAATTTTTCCAAAACTCTATTTTCTCTATTCGAGTTGACTGGATCTTAATCCGAGTTGACTAGATTTTCTGAGAGTTTTGAGCGAGTTCTGGCCTAGCCGGCTCAAGCATTTTTGAGTCGACTAGATCTTCTGATGGTTTTGAGAGAGCTCTGGGCGAGCTGACTCGAGCATTTTTAGGGCTATTCGAGTCGACTAGAATCTCGCACCTAAGTATTTTGCCTTGGGTTATAAACCCTTCTCCGAGCCGTTCAACCCTTATTTTGTCTTCTCTAACGGTTCGTTCCTCTCCAAAACTTGCTCCAAAGACTTCTATCTTCCTTCCAAGAACTCCAATCTCTCAGTTTTCCATCTTTCCTAGCAATGGCACCCAAGCGTGCAATGGGTAAACGCTCCGTTAGGGTTGCTCCATCTGTTGAAAAGGAAAGAAGGTCAAAAAGGCATCTAGAAGAGCCAAGTAGCACCGTTCACAGTGAGGAACCTGTAGAAGAGGTTGCAAGGGATGCTCCAACAGTTCCTAGTCAAGTGCCCTCGATGTCTACACGTCCGGTAAGCTCTGGCCGACGCATTAACTTTGAGTTTATTAAGGGGATTGGATTGAAAATAGGAGACTTAATTGAAGATCAAGGATGGAGGAAGTTTTGTTCTTTGAATGAAAAGACTTATCCCACTCTTGTTAGAAGTTTCTATGAAAATCTGAGATTGGGAACTAATCATGTCGAGTCCACTGTTAAAGGAAAAAGGACTATTGTCAATGAGGAATTTCTCCATGGTTTACTAGACATACCTTCTGAGGGAGTGAAATTTCTAGTAATTGATAATAGAGAAAAGACCTTAAGAACAATATTGAACAAAGAAGATGTTGGAGGAATTGGAACTATGTTTGCTAACACCCTGTCTTTGGAAATGAGATTGCTTCACAATTTTATCTGTAGAATATTCTTGCAAAGAACAAGAAGGTTTGATTGGGTGAGTGAAAAAGATTTATGCCTTATGGAACGCATTCTAGAAAAAACTCCTGTCAATTTATCCTACACCATAATTATGCAAATGAAGGAGACAGTTAGGAAGGCTAAATCATGTCTACCCTATGGGATGATGCTTACCCTTCTGTTTAAATCTCAAAGAGTGAGTTTGGAGGGTGAAGATGGAGTAGAACTTCACCACACAGATGTGTACACCTCCAAATCTCTAGAGAGGATGGGATATTTCCAAGTTGAAGAAGTATGGAGGAAGAAAGGTACAAATGTCAGGGCTATAGGCAGCTCTAGTAGTGAAGAGGAAGAAAAAGAAGAGAATGTAGAAGCTGCTGGAACTTCTTCTGCACTTATTTCTGAGCCTGCTGCTACTGTTGAGGAGACTAGACTACCTTCTCCTATTTTTGATATGCTTGCTGCTGAGTTGATTTGCCTGCACCCGAGTTTGACTTACCTACATCTGATATTCCTCTACCTGACTACCCTTTTGCAGCACCACAACCTCCAATCATTCAAGTTTAGATTGAAGAACAAATGAGAAGCTTGACAGATACACTGACAGGTATAATTACTTCTTTATTTAATGATCTGAAAAAATTAGTGGATAGCAGATTGGATATACTAGAAGAGCATGTTTCAAATCTACAAGGAAAGGTTGAAGCTATGGAAGCTTCAAGATCAACACCTCAGATAGAACTTCAACCAATCCTAAATTGTATCTCTTCAAGTTCTGAAGCAATATTGAAGTCTGTGGATGCTACATTAAATGAATACAGAACTGAGTTGAGGGAGCTCAGATGCAAGATAGGTACTATTGCAGAGACAAGAAGCATTGCAGATGATTACATTAGAGGCATTGGGATCATCAGGTCGGAGCTTGGAAGACTTCGAGGATCAGCTGAGGCATTCGCCAATGTCCAAGCTTCTGAGCTTATATCAATGCAGAAAGAAATTGGTGACATGAAAGAGGCTGTGAACAAAGTGCCAACAAGCCTCAAGGATATGGAGCAACAGCTTGGAGCAATTTGGATGGAGATGGTGTCTATCTGTGGCACTATCAGATCCTTGGAGGTCACTGCTAGGACCAGACCCTTGTATGATCCACCTCCTATTTCCATTAGGGCTCCTAGTACTTCTCATCACCCTTGGGCACCTCCTCCTTATGCTTCCTCTAGTAGACCACCAAGACTTGCTTCTTGGTATGGTGCTAGTACACCTACCAATGTACCTAAAAAGAAATCTGAAAGTGAATAGGTCTTTAATATTTCTATACTTTTTGGAAATCGTTTGAAGTGTTTGTAATGATTGATGTACTGAAATTTTTGATAGAAATGAAATGAACATCTTTTTGAACACTATTGTGTATTTGTGTCATCCTGTTTACACTCTCTATTTTTTTAATAAAATTCTCCCTCTAAGTTTGAGAAAGTGAAATTATCTCAAACAAATCTTCAAACTTTCTCAATCTATTTAAAATTCTGAGCTTATCTATTTAATCCTTTTGATTTGATGACAAAAAGGGGGAGAACCGTAGAGTGCATGAAAGAAGAAACTCAATGAACTACAATAGACAAGGGGAGCCTAATTAGTTTTGAATGATTTTTGCATACTTTTTTATTAAAATGTTCAAATGAATGCTAAAGGGGGAGAAACTTAGAGAAATGTCATATTGTTTAGAAATTTTATAAAAAGGGGGAGATATACATGTTTAATTTACATGCTTCAATGATTACTATGATGCTCTCTACTCATTACATCTATCTGTCAATACTTAATGCTACTTGATACATACAAGCAATCATTCTCTGATACTTATAGTTTATAAATTTGACCTTGTGTATAACTGTATAACATATATTGATACACATTTGAGAATACAGTTGATTTTATGAATTGTCAAACAAGTATAAATGCTTACTAGAATATATATCCATACTTGTGAATAGAATAGATTCTTTTCATGCCCAGTATTTTGTCATCATCAAAAAGGGAGAGATTGTTGACCCCTAAAGTGATTTTGATGATAACAAAACATTGGAGCATATATTTGGTTATCTAACAACTCTTCAAATGATTGACAAGTTTTTGTAGGACAACTATATTGACACACTTTCTAATCCCTACAATCTTTATTGTTTTGTGTTGAGTTGTAAAGTGTTTAGAATATTGTAAAGAAAAACCCTACAAAAATTTCCTACTTAAATCAAGATAAAGGGTTACTTCTAGTTGTTTTCAAGCTTCAATTTTTCTTAATTTTATTGTAAGAAGACCTTGAAGATGTCTTTAAAGCTTGGCACAAGAGGTTCTGGAAGATTGAATTTGATCTGGCTGACGAACAAATTTCGAGCCGACTGGATGGAGGAACCAATAGACTTTGGCACTAGCACAGGAAAGAAGTTCTCTGGCACACAGATCCAGCCGACTGGCATCAAGGCCCAACCGACTCATCCAGAACATGGTTGAGAATGTTTTGAGATTCTCAGGGATCCGAGCCGACTGCATTTTTGCCTAGCCGACTCATCCAGAACTTGGTTGAGAATGCTCTGAGAGCCTCTGAGATCCGAGCCAACTAGAATTTAGTCTAGCCGACTCATCCAGAGTGACCCATTTTCTCAACTGTGGAATCCAGCCGACTGGCGTTCAGCCCAGCCGACCCGAACTTGATCCGAAACGACTCGAAGATTGTCTGAGCCGATTGGAATGATGGGGTCACTTCTAATGGCTAGTTCTAGTTTTCAGTTTTTGAATTCCAAAAGTGCTCCAACAGTAACCTGTCACCTCCCAATGGTCTACAACGTTCAAAATCAAGGGAAGGCAGTTAAAGTCTCTATAAATAAAGTATGAGAACATCTTTGGAGAGACTAATGAGTTAATGGACATTTATTGAATACTTATTGAAGTTAGAAGAGAGAGAGCACTTGAGCTTTAAAGTCAGCCTTCAAGCCTTCACCAACTCTTACCAGAAGCTTGAAGCATCTTTTGAAGAAAGCAAGGAAGCCATTGAAGTGCTTTGAAGAGCATTCAATTGAGCTTCACTCGAGCTATATCGGCAACCACCAGACAACAGAGTTTATCATTTTTTGTTGCTTCTTTATTCTATTCTTAGAATACTTGGGTTATTGGTGAGCCCGGTTGTAAAAACCAAATAGGTTTCTTTGGTGAGCCTTATTAAAAACCAAAGTGTGGAGGTTTCTTTGGTGAGCCTTCTTAAAAATCAAAGTGTAGAGGTTCTAGGTGAGCCTGTAAAAACCTAGTGTGGATTTCTTTGGTGAGCCCGGTTCAAAAACCAAAGTGTAGAGGTTGGGATTGTGAGCCTGTAAAACAATCCGACTGTATTCCAGTTTGGGGGATATAGTGAAAATCCTGAGAGGTGAACTTGGGTAGTGGACGTAGGAGCTGGATTGCTCCGAACCACTATAAACTTGCCTTGTTTGTGTTGTGCTTGATTTACTTTTAGCTTCTGCATTTATTCTTTGACTAACACAGCACCTAACCACTAAAAGGAATTTCTTGTGCACATACTTGTAAAAATTTTGTAATTCCCAATTCACCCCCCTCTTGGGAAAAGCCACCTGGGCAACACAAGTGCAAGAACTCATTGGTCAGATAGCCTCTCTCAGTCACTTTATTTCTAGATCAGCCAAAAAATGTCTCCCTTTCTTTAAAATTCTACGGTGGTCGGACCTCTTCCAATGGATCGACGAATGTCGATCGGCATTTGAAGCACTGAAGGCATATCTGGAGATGCCTCCCTTACTTGCTAAGCCTGTGGAGGGAGAGCCCATGTATCTATATCTGTCAACATCGAATGAGGCAGTGAGCTCCGTCCTCGTCCGGATAGGAGAGAACAACCAGCAAAAGTTCGTCTACTACATCAGCAAGGTACTCCATAACACCAAAACAAGGTATCCCAAGATGCAGAAGCTTGTCTACTCCCTAGTTATGGTAGCCAAGTGATTGTGGCCCTACTTTCAGGCACATCCGATCATCATCCTAACTGATCAACCTCTCAAGATGATCCTCAGAAGTCCCGATACCTCGAGGTGACTTGCCATGTGGCCCGTCAAGCTTGGCAAATTCGACATCTCCTTCTGGTCTTGGTCGGTTGTGAAGGCTCAGGTGATCGACGATTTCATAGGAGAGTGTACCTGGTGACAGAAGACACCTATGCAAACGGTCAACATACCTGAGGATGATATTGCTAGAGAGTCAGACCTTGCCTGGACACTCCATGTGGACGGGGCCTCTAACCTTGCTAGTTGCAAAGTAGGCTTAATCTTGGCTGACTCGAATAGACAGAGCCTAGAGTATGCCCTACATTTCGCATTCCATGTATCAAATAACTAGGCAGAATATGAAGCTCTCCTCGTAGGACTAAGGATAGCTGATGAGTTGGGCATCGATCGGATCAGAGCCGACTCTGATTCCCAACTGGTGGTGAACCAAGTGAGGGGCAAATTCGAGAAGAGAGATTCAACCCTGGCTAAGTACCTGAGTAAGGTATAGAGCCTTGTGACCTGACTCATATCTTTCGAGATACTCCATATACCTCGAGCACAAAACTCTCGGGCGAATGCCTTGTCATAGCTAGACACCGCCATCACTAACCCCTCCGACCAGACCTTTGTGGAGCACCTAGAAAACCCAAGCATTGCTGAGGAGACATCAGGGATCCACCAAGTGGAGCGAGAGGCTTGTTGGATGGACCTTATCCTTACGTTCCTCAATGAAGGAACCCCGTCAGAAGATAAAATCGAAGCCAAACATGTGTGCTAGATAGTCTCGAAGTATGTCATCCTTGATAGAATCCTCTACAAGCAGTCATTTACACAGCCACTACTCAAGCATCTAGGGCCATCAGATGCCAATTACGCACTCAAAAAAGTGCACGAAGGCATATGTGGTGACCACCTGGGAGGTAGATCTTTAGCCTACAAGATCATCTAACAAGGCTACTATTGGCCAACCATCCAGAAGGACACCTGATGGGGGACTAATATGCATGCAATTTTTTTTGTATATTTTATATGTGGGGTTGAGTGATTAATTCCCGAATTTCAGATTAAAATAAGTTGTAAGAAATTTTATATGAATTTTAGAAGATCAGCATGCAGATTAGGACCTAGAAAAGTAGAAAAGAAGGATCGCCGAGGCTGAGAAGCCTCGGTCAAGGCAAGTTCTCCTACAATAAAATAACTGGAGGTAGAGGGGGTGTACCTGACAATGTCTGTGAAGATCGCAGCAAAAGGGTCTCTCGTTCCTCGATGGATGCGGCCTGGAAAACCAAGCCAAAGACCCGTGGATACCCGGCTTTCTGCTCGGTGATCCGATTGAGGCTTGGCTGGAGTCGTTGGATTCGTAGGAACTCGGGGACCTGTAAACGACCTGTCAGGGGTTAGAAAACTCACAAAGGAACAAGAAAACAAAAGAAAAATAGCAAGGGAAGGCTTCTTTTGGAGTGGGCGTCCAGGGATCTGAGATGCTTGTTGGCAGCAGGAAGATGATTGCAGCAATGGGAAGAAAAACTCTCGCAAACCCCTTTATGCACACAGCAGGGTATCACACAACTCAATAGAAGAACTCAAGATTTTCATTCATCAAAAAATTCTAACTTCATACAAGAGGCTAGGGTCACTTAAATAGACCCTTAATCTTGGGCCCCAAGTAAGGGTACTTTAGACTTTACATAGGACTCCTTTTCCCTTACAAACTCTAACTAGGAATACATGGCAACCTAGGTAGAAAAATTTTAAATGGAATGGGACTCCCTCTCCTTGTCTTGGTCGGCCAAGTGGGTGACCATAAGTGGCCGACCAAGGGGAAGGTAATTCTAAGGAGGGGCGCCCTAATTTCTCCCTGGGCCTGGGCTGGCCCAGTTTCCTTCTGGCTGGTCTCCAGGCTTCAGGTTTGCACTTGTTTTAATTCTCCTCCGGGGATCTTCATGTCTTCTAGTTAGGTTGGACTCGGGCTCAACATCCATGTCTTCAATCAGGTTGGACTTGGTCTTCACTTGTATGATGTGGTCTTGAGTCTTCAATATGGTTGAATAGGACTCAAAAATAAAATTAGCTCGACATGATCTAACTAACATTGGACTGGACTAGCTCAACATGAGCTAAATAATTACAGGACTTAAATGACAACAACTCAGCTGGACTAAGCTTTATTACAGTGGACTCGAATGTCAATTAAGTAATCCACAGAGGGTTGAGAAGCCTCTGCCTTATTTTGGTGCCTTTGGTGTCCGCACCAACACCACAGATTTTGTTAGAAGGTGCGATGCATGCCAGAGGTACTCCAATGTTCAAAGGCGACCAGTTAGTCAGCTAATCCCGCTAATAGCTCCCTAGCCATTCGCACAGTGGAAAATGGACATCCTCGAGCCATTTCTCCTAGCATCCAAACAATGGAAGTTCCTAATTATAGCCATCGACTACTTCACCAAGTGGGTGGAAGCTAAGCTGCTGGCATAGATCATCGAAGCCAAGGTAGAGACCTTCATCAGAAACTGCATCATCTATCAGTTTGGCATACTGTAGGCAATCATCACTGACAATGGTAGTAATTCGACAACCCAAAGTTCCAAGATTTCTACCAATAGTACCATATCTCCCACTGGCTGACTTCAATCAAACACCTCCAATCCAACGAAGAGGTCGAAGTCACCAACAGGATGATCCTACATGGGTTGAAGACTCGACTGAACGATGCCAAGGGACTCTAGGCGAAAGAACTTCATTCAGTGCTCTGGGCCTATCGGACTACCTCTCAGATGGTGACTAGAGAAACTCCATTCAATCTCACCTACAGGAGTGAGGAGGTCATATAAGTAAAAGTCTCCTTGTAGTCCCTTCGAATCAATCATTTTGCTGAACCAGCCAATTCTGATTAGAGAAGGGCCGACCTTGACTTACTCGAGGAGACCCCACTTTAGGCGGACCTAAGGATGGTGACCTATCATCAATGAATGGCCAGATATTACAATTCTTAAGTCAAGGCTCGAAGCTTTCAGGTCAGAGACTTGGTTCTACGAAGATCAGAGATATTTAGGCCAACTGAACAAGGAAAGCTCTCCCCCAACTAGGAAGGCACCTATCAGGTAATCAAAGTGATCTAGGCCAGAACTTATTGACTTAAGCATCTAGACAGATGGCAGGTGGTGCATCCTTGGATTGTAGATGACCTTCGCAAATATTATCAATAAAGACAATAATTTACACTACAAACAAGTCCAATTTTGATCAGCAAAGGCTTTAGTGTAGCCTACTCAAGTTCGACTCTGATCGGCAAAGGCTCTAGGACAGCCCACTCAAGTCCGACTCCGATCAGCAAAGGCTTTAATGTAGCCCACTCAAGTCTGATCCGATCGATAAAGGCTCAAGGACAGCCCACTCAAGTCCGACTCCGATCAATAAAGGCTCTAAAGCAGCCCACTCAAGTCTGACTCCGATCGGCAAAGGCTCTAGTCTAGCCCACTCAAGTGCGATTTCAATCAACAAAGGCTCTAGTGTAGTCTACTCAAGTCTGATTCCAATCGGCAAAGGCTCTAGTGTAGCCCAATCAAGTCTGATTCAGATCAGCAAAGGCTCTAGTGTATCCCACTCAAGTTCGATTCCGATCGGTGAGGCTCCAGTGCAGCCCGCTCAAAGTCCGATCCTGATCAATAAGGCTCTAGCAAAGCCCACTCAGAATCTGACCTCGGGTAGAAAGCACTTTGTTGGATCCTTAAACCCTTAAGGGATTTCCCTATAAATGACTAGTTCAAAGGTTCCTTAGAAATATTTCTAAAAGAGATAAGTTTGGGCTAAACCAACCTCTCGACAATTAGAATTATTTTTAAAAGAGATGAGATCAGACTAAGCCAATCGTTCCACATTCAGAAAAAACAAAAAAATGTCGAAGACATATGATAAAAGAAAATTTCATTTCATTCATTGATTAAAACTTTCTATACAAGAGTGGGCAGACTTTTACAATCAGTCTTAATTCCTGCCCTATGGGTACAACGGGGGAATAGTTGGAGGCTGCATTCAAAGTCCCGACCGACGCCTCCATCGACCTCATGTCGGCAGCAACTTGGGCGTCAGCCTCGATGTTGGTCGGCCCCCCTTCTTCTTCCACCGGCTACCTCAATTGTATGGCAGATAAGTCGAGCTCCGAAAAGACTTTGGCTACCTTCTTCAGGTAGTCGTCGAAGCCATACTCATAGCTCGCCGCTCCGATCTCCTCCATCTCATTGTTGAAGCTGGCGAAAGCCTTGTATTTTGCCATAGCATTGTAGACCTACTCATCCGCTAGCTCCTTTGCCTCTCTCAGCTAGGTCATGTACTTCACCAACACTGCCTGATGGGCCCACACGCTCCTCTTAAAGTCGGACCGCTCCTCCTCCTCACTCAACCGATGGAACAAGGAGGTAACCTTCACCTTCTTCTTCTTCTTCAACTTGGCCTCCCATTCGGCCAGCTAAATCTGCGGGTCTTCTGCTTGCTTCTTCAAGGACTGGGCTTTGGCCAGACTAGCGATAAAATATCCTCCACGGCCTTCCATGATGCCTCTGCCACCGCTCTAGCCATCTCCGACCCCTTGGCCTTCTTGGTCGAGGCCTCTATCATGTGAATCATCTCGTCGAGGCCTGAAAGGGATATGCCCTACAAGCCAATCAATATTGTATCTCCTAAATCAATGTAATTGACAATATTCTAATAAAGGTATTATTTTTCGTCATACGCTGTGTTTTATTATGATGAACCCCATAGATTAGGGCTATGATTTTAGGATTATGATGAGATCATACCAGTGAGACCTAAAGTCTTAAAACCTTAATCTAAAACATTCCTAGTCAAAGGAACCCTGAGTAGGGGATCAGGGTTTTTTTTCGGTAAGACTAGCACATCCCATGTATACTGGAAAGCGTGACTGCTCTCACAGTCACTTGTGTATGACACTAATACTAGGATGTGGGTGCTCATTAGTGAATGAGTTCACTGATATGATCCAACATGAGAACATCTAATGGAGTCTTAGCTACATGTCAATAGAAGGTTCTCATAGTGGGAGTGGTACAAGTAATCCTTTGACCTGAGACTGCCATAAGTACCTTATGTACATGAACCCATCCTTTGGTTCAATCCTAATCATGACATTGAGTCATGCACATGATTGATACTGGGAATGGTGAATTGTATATGAAGGTAATGAGTAGGTCAACAAGGAATCGATCACTCTTAGTAAGAGGAGATTGCATCCAGCTAGTTATCAATCGGATGATGATTCAGGGAATCTTTAATCAAAGTTAAGATATTAGAGATGGTTTCTAATATCAAGATAATTGAATCATCAATATAAGATTGAGCTAGAAATAAATATAATATTGGATTTGACATATATCCATATCTATAATTATATTTTGGGTGCAGGCTGATCGAAAGATTTAATTGTACGGTAACTTTCTACTGAAGGGTAGTTTTGGTATTTTACCAGAATTTCCATATCTTCCGGGTAGACATGACACGTTGCTAGATGTCAATCTTGTCTTGTGGGTTGATCAAATTTAAAGATCACTTATTAGGAAGAGTCCTAATTGATCAAGTCGGGTAAGCTCGTTTTGACCTAAATCGATTAGAAAGAGTTATAATCAAGTTAGGTCAACTTGTACTCAGACCTACTGCCGGCTGGATAAGGAACCCAATGGGTCACACACTTAAAAGGATTGATCAAGAGTTTAATTTGTAATTAAATCATCTTTGCAGGATAACACTTTAGCAGGTGTTGCAAACCCTAGCTTCTATTCGAATTGATTTGAATTAGGGTTCCGAATTGGATCCATTTGGGTTCTAATTGGACCTAATTAGATCCTAATTAAATATATAGGACTTTGGGCTAACCCATGGCTAAGACTACATCTTAATTAACAGCCAAGCCCATCCATATAGGCCGCCCAAATTATTTGTGCGCGTGGATAAGAGGAAAGACTCCACGCGCGCATGGACTCTTCATGCGTGCGTGAAGTCTTCTTATTTCACCACAATTTTTGCATTTTGGCCAGTTATTCTCTTTTAGCGCATCTCCTAATGACCATTACATCGTCATCTAACAGATTTGGGGATTTTAAGAAAGATAAAAGGTGCTAACTCTTCCCGGTTGCACGATATAACGTCTCTTCGGAGACCGAAACATCGCGACTTCCTTCTTCTTAAAACTTCATGACTTTTCTTTTAGGAAGAGCCATGAGTTTGAATCTGAAGGGCCATGAGAAGGAAGGAGAGGGAATGAGAAATGTGGAAAGCCGTGAGAAATAGTTTACGGAGAGTTGTGTTCTTTTGAAAAGACATCTTTTTGTAGTCTATTTAAGGAACAGAGGCTTCGGGTGTTTTTCTGATGTACGATAGAGGTTTTTTTTATTTTTCTTTCCTTTCCAGGAGACTGATCCCTCCTTAGCTTGTTTAGGACACAAGAGTTTTCCTTTTACAGAGTTCTCTTCTCTGTTGAAACTCAAGTCTAAACAAGAGATAGGAAGAATCTCTCGAACGGTAAAAGAAAAGAAGATATACTATGTTTTTATTTCTTTTTACATTAAGACATTAGTGTCTTAAATCCTCCTCCTCCTTCAAGACAAGAGTGTATTCTTAGGACAAGGTCTTAAGAAAGGGAGAGGAAGAAGAAAGAAAGGAAGTAAGAAGTCCCTGCCGTGGAGTTTTTCAACCATAGTCCTCTTGAGTTCTAGGAGAAGAATTCAAGTGAAGGAACTTTTGAAGAAGCAAGCATCTTGATCAATTTTCTTGTGGATCACCATTGGAGGGTGGACATTTGGATGCCTGGTGAATTCAAAAGGGTCATTCAACATCAAGTTTTGATTCTACATCAAAATTGGATTTAGCGATAACAGGTTGGTGCCCTAATTCTAATAGTGTAGGTTTGCATGTTTCTCATATACTTTAATCCTGATTAAGGAGATCCTGGCTAAGGGTTTTGGTGTAAGTTTCATCATTTTGAAATTATATTTTTCACTGTGGTGCACTGGAACCTTTCAGTGGTATCAGAGCCACCCTTATTACAGTTAAAACATATGGAAATTATTTATATGTGTTTTTGTTGTAGTGTCGCATGTTAGGGTTTTAAACCCTTGAATGCTGATACACTTAGCACATTTATGGGATGCATGTATGTTTGATAATTTATGTTTGATGTGTGTCACTAATTAGGGTTTTTCACTCAAACCCTAATTATTATAGAGATATGTTTAGTTTTGAAGTCATCATACTGAAATAATGTTGCCTTGGTATAATGGTGGATCCATTATGTGAAAAATGGTTGTCCTAGTATGATGACACACTTAGCACATATTTTCTTATTTATAAGAATGATATGTTGTGATAAATTTTATAAGGATGTGCTGGCAATTTATAAATCCCTCCTCTTAAAAATTATATTAAGTCTTAGTATATTTAACTGATAAGAATCACTAGTCATGATGAACAATTGATCATTTCGGTGTCTAGAAAGGTGGTTCTGGGAAGGGAAAGAGAATTGTGATTTTTAATTGGTTCCGTTGACTGACCTGGCCAATTTTTATTGGTGTCTAGGAAAGCAACGGGGGGACTCCCACATCTCTTCCATTTGCCTGGCCGATTTGATTGAATTTAAATCTTGACTAAAATGCTTAGTGTTAAAAATACTATATATATTGGCCTTCCTTCATGCTGGTTCGTTATTGTGTTATGAACCACATTAGGTTTGTTGTGTTATCTGTAAGACCTAATATGGTGATTGACATAATACTAGTCTAGTGCATAGAGATGCTTACAGCATATTCAGTATAATGCTTTGTTGTGTTATCTGCAAGGGCATTATATTTAAGTATTGACTGTAAAGAAATGAAAGGGTCTTGACTTAACTAGAACATTATGGTTTGTTGTGTCTTCTACAAGACTAATAATGTTCTAGAGGCCAAGTTACTTCTTGAGAATTATATGAGATATAATTGGAAGAGTTTCCTACCTTTAAGCTTATAAAAGATTTGTTGTATTTTCTGCAAGATCTTTTATAAGTTATTAGGATCTCAATCTCACTAAGAAAAACCTATCAGGGTTTTTTTCTCAATTATCATAGTGAGGGCTATGATTTTTGATAAAATAGTGGGAGACATAATTAAATTAAAGACCTAATTTAATTATGTATGTCATTTCATGATTGTTTGCTTATGTATTGTTCTATGTTAAATGTAGATAAATGGCATCTTCATTATCACTACGAAGTATCTTAGATACCAACAAACTGACTGGTCCAAACTATGTGGACTGGTTGAGCAATTTAAAGATTGTGCTGAGTTCAGAAAAACTTTCTTATATTCTTGATACCCCTAGTCTTAATCCACTAGGGGACGATGCCACACAGGAAGATATGGCCACATACAAAATGTGGCAGAATGACTCCCTCACTGTCAAGTGTATCATACTAGCCTCTATGACCAATGAGTTACAGAGACAGCATGAAAGCATGGATACTCAATCCATAATGCTCAATTTAAAAGAGCTTTATGGAGAACATAGCATAACTGCTAGATATGAATTATCTAAGCAGTTATTCTATACTAGGATGACAGAGAGAACATCCGTTCAGGATCATGTTCTGAAAGTAATTGACTTGATCACCAGATTGGGTCAATTAGGTTTTATTATGGATGGGGAGCTGAATCAGGATTTAATCCTGCAATCACTCCCAGAGTCATTTTCTCAGTTTGTCTTGAATTATCACATGAACAAATTGAAGACTTCCTTGCCTGAGCTGTTAAATATGTTAAAAACAGTGGAGAGCCACATAAATAAAGAAAAGGCTCAACTTCTTCTTATTGATAAGACCAATAAGAAGAAATCAGGCAAAAAGGGTTTTATTAGGAAGCTAAACCCTAAGAGTGGCATCAATAAGAATAAGAAAGGAAAGAAGGCCTCCAAACAGTCGACCTGTTTCTTTTGCGGCAAAGCGGGACATTGGAAAAGGAATTGCAAGGCTTACCTTGAAAGCCTGGTGCATCAGATGCGCCAAAAGGTATGTATGAGATACATGCTATATTGACATTAAATTCATCTGTTTCAAATACTTGGGTATTGGATACCACTTGTGGTTACCTTATATCCAAATCTTTGCAGGACCTCCACAAGCTTAAAGTATTGAAGGAAGGTGACTTCAATCTCTACGGTGCTAGTGGTGATATCATCCAAGCAGAAGCTGTAGGGACCTATATTCTGAAGATGCCTTCAGGGAAGATCTTGGAGTTAGAAAATTGTTATTATATGCCTAAGATTATTAGGAACATTATATCTATTCCCTTGTTATTAAAACAAGGATATGTAATGGATGTAACAAGCACTGGTTGCTCGATAATGTTATCTAATGAATTTGTTTGTTCTGGCATATTTAGTAATGGGCTCTTAACTCTTTCTTCCAATGATAGTGTTTTTCATGTCAATAATAAAAGAAAAAGAGAACACTTTAATAATACTTTACTTTGGCATCATCGACTTGGTCATGTTAATGAGTCTAGGATAAGCAAGTTATACAAGGAGAAATTCCTTGATCCTTATGAATATAAATCATTAGGAACTTACGAATCATGTCTCATGGATAAGATGACCAAGACTCCATTTACTGGACATGGAGAAAGGTCAACTGAGTTATTAGGACTTATACATACTGATGTATGTGGTCCAATGACGACTCAGGCCAGAGGTGGATACTCATATTTTATCACTTTTACAGATGATTTATCTAGGTTTGGATGTGTATCTTATGAAACATAAATCTGAAGCCTTTGATAAATTTAAGGAGTATCAAAGTATGGTCGAAAAATAAACTAGGAAAAGTATTAAAGTTCTTCGGTCTGATCGAGGAGGAGAATACTTATCCACGGAGTTTTTAAACTATCTTAAAGTTAATGGAATTTTTTCTGAATGGACCCCTCCTTATACACCACAGCTAAATGGTGTAGCTGAAAGGAGAAATCGTACCTTATTAGATATGGTACGATCATGATGTGCTTCACAAATTTACCCATTTCTTTCTGGGGTCATGCCCTAGAAACTGCTGTTTACATTCTGAACAAAGTACCTTCTAAATCCATTTTTAGTACTCCGTATGAGATTTGGAGTGGAAAGAAACCATATCTTAAATATTTTAAGATATGGGGATGTCCAGCTTATGTTAAAAGAAATTTTGGATATAAGTTGGAAGCTAGAGCGGATAAATGTCTATTTGTAGGATATCCTAGAGAGGGTAGAGGATATCTATTTTACCATCCTACTGAACAAAAGATTTTTGTCAGCAGGCATGCTATTTTTCTAGAACAAGAGTTCATTTTAGAAAAAGGCAATGGTAGAACTGTTAAACTTGGAGAAGTACAAGAAACACAGATAGACAATTCTCAACCATTAGAACATATAGCTAGGTCAGAACCAGAACACAAAACTCCTCCCCGTAGGTCTGATAGAGTGCCACGGGCACCTGAGAGGTATGGGTTTATTATTGAAAATAATGAAGCCCAAGTCATTCAAAATGATGAACCTCTGACCTATACGGAAGCTATCTTGAGTAGTGACTCAGATAGATGGCAAGAAGCCATGGAATCCGAGATAGACTCTATGTATGTCAACCAAGTATGGTCTTTGGTCGATGCACCAGAGGGTGTTAATCCTATTGGGTGCAAATGGGTCTATAAGAAAAAGATTGTGGCTGATGGCCAAGTTGAAACCTATAAAGCCAGATTAGTGGCAAAAGGTTTTAGACAAAAACAGGGAATTGATTATGATGAAACATTCTCACCTATAGCCATGCTCAAATCAATTCAGATTTTACTTGCTATAGCAGCATACCACGATTATGAGATCTGGCAAATGGATGTGAAGACTGCTTTCCTCAATGGTTTTCTTGAGGAAGAAGTCTACATGTCACAACCAGAAGGTTTTATTTCAAAGAATAAACCTAATCAAGTATGCAAGCTAAAGAAATCCATTTATGGATTGAAACAAGCTTCAAGGAGTTGGAACATCCGTTTTGATGAAACTATTAAAAGGTTTGGTTTTATCAAAAATGTGGATGAACCATGTTTATAAGAAGACTAGTGGGAGTGCCATAGTCTTCTTGGTTCTGTATGTAGATGACATACTCCTCATTGGGAATGATATCCCAATGTTACAATCAGTCAAGGTTTGGCTATCCAACCAGTTTTCCATGAAAGATTTGGGAGAAGCATCCTATATACTAGGTATTAAGATCTATAGAGATAGGTCTAAGAGGATGCTAGGTTTATCCCAGTCAAGGTACATTGACTTAGTGCTGAAAAGATTCAGCATGGATGGAAGTAAAAGAGGTTATCTTCCTATGAGTCAAGGCATACATCTTTCCAAAAGAATGTCTCCTAAGACACCTGAAAAAAGAAATAGAATGAATTCTATACCTTATGCTTCGACAATAGGGTCCATAATGTATGCCATGTTATGTACCAGGCCTAATGTGGCATATGCTTTAGGCATTGTCAGTAGGTTTCAGGCTGATCCAGGAGAGGATCATTGGAAAGCAGTTAAAAATATTCTTAAGTACCTGAGAAGGACTAAGGATATTTTTCTAGTTTATGGTGGTTCTGATCTTAAACTAGAAGCATATTCTGATTCTAGTTTTCAATCAGACATTGATGATAGAAAATCCATTTCGGGATATATTTTTACCCTAAATGGTGGAGCAATGAGTTGGAAGAGTACTAAGTAGCAGACTGTAGCTGACTCAACTACAGAGACAGAATACATAGCTGTCAGTGAAGCCGCCAAGGAAGCAGTCTGGATGAAGAAGTTCATCACAGAGTTGGGTGTTGTTCCTAAGATTAAAAACCCAGTGCCACTTTACTGTGACAACACTGGAGCTGTTGCTCAAGCTAAGGAACCAAGAGCTCATCATAAGTCCAAGCACATTCTGAGACGCTTCCATCTCATCCAAGAAATAGTCGAAAGACAAGATGTCTACACAAATAGAGTTGATACAAAGAACAACGTAGCAGACCCGTTCACTAAGGCTCTTCCACAGCGAGATTTTGATCGCCACCTCGAGGGTATGGGGTTAAGATTTAAAGGCGATTGGCTTTAGTGCAAGTGGGAGATTGAAAGGGATATGCCCTACAGGCCAATCAATATTGTATCTCCCAAATCAATGTAATTGACAATATTCTAATAAAGGCATTATTTTTCGTCATACGCTGTGTTTTATTATGAAGAATCCCATAGATTAGGCCTATGATTTTAGGGTTATGATGAGATCATATCAGTGAGATCTAAAGTCTTAAAACCTTAATCTAAAATATTCCTAGTCAAAGGAACCATGAGTAGGGGATCAGGGTTTTTTTTTCGGTAAGACTAGCATATCCCATGTATACTGGAAAGGGTGACTGCTCTCATAGTCACTTGTGTATGACACTAATACTAGGATGTGGGTGCTCATTAGTGAATGAGTTCACTGATATGATCCAACTTGAGAACATCTAATGGAGTCTTAGCTACATGTCAATAAAAGGTTCTCATAGTGGGAGTGGTACAAATAATCCTTTGACCTGAGACTGCCATAAGTACCTTATGTACATGAACCCATCCTTTGGTTCAATCCTAATCATGACATTGAGTCATGCACAGGATTGATACTGGGAATGGTAAATTGTATATGAAGGTAATGAGTAGGTCAACAAGGAATCGATCACTCTTAGTAAGAAGAGATTGCATCCAGCTAGTTATCAATCGGATGATGATTCAGGGAATCTTTGATCAAAGTAAAGATATTAGAGATGGTTTCTGATATCAAGATAATTGAATCATCAATATAAGATTGAGCTAGAAATAAATATAATATTGGATTTGACATATATCCATATCCATAATTATATTTTGGGTGTAGGCTGATCGAAAGATTTAATTGTACGGTAACTTTCTACTGAAGGGTAGTTTTGGTATTTCACCAGAATTTCCATATCTTCCGGGTAGACATGACACGTTGCTAGACGTCAATCTTGTCTTGTGGGTTGATCAAATTTAAAGATCACTTATTAGGAAGAGTCCTAATTGATCAAGTCGGGTAAGCTCGTTTTGACCTAAATCGATTAGAAAGAGTTCTAATCAAGTTAGGTCAACTTGTACTCAGACCTACTGCCAGCTGGATATGGAACCCAATGGGTCACACACTTAAGAGGATTGATCAAGAGTTTAATTTGTAATTAAATCATCATTGTAGGATAACACTCTAGCAGGTGTTGCAAACCCTAGCTTCTATTCGAATTGGATTTGAATTAGGGTTCCGAATTGGATCCATTTGGGTTCTAATTGGACCTAATTAGACCCTAATTAAATATATAGGACTTTGGGCTAACCCATGGCTAAGACTACATCTTAATTAACACCCAAGCCCATCCATATAGGCTGCCCAAATTATTTGTGCACGTGGATAAGAGGAAAGACTCCACGCGCGCATGGACTCTTCATGCGCGTGCGAAGTCTTCTTATTTCATCACAATTTTTGCATTTTGGCTGGTTATTCTCTATTAGCTCATCTCCTAATGACCATTAGATGGTCATCTAATAGTTTTGGGGATTTTGAGAAAGATAAAAGGTGCTAACTCTTCCCGGTTGTGCGATATAATGTCTCTTCGGAGACCGAAACATCGCGACTTCCTTCTTCTTAAAACTTCATGACTTTTCTTTTAGGAAGAGCCATGAGTTTGAATCTGAAGGGCCATGATAAGGAAGGAAAGGGCGTGAGAAATGTGGAAAGCTGTGAGAAATAGTTTACGGAGAGTTGTGTTCTTTTGAAAAGACATCTTTTTGTAGTCTATTTAAGGAACAGAGGCTTCGGGTGTTTTTCTGATGTACGATAAAGGTTTTTTTTATTTTTCTTTCCTTTCCAGGAGACTGATTCCTCCTTAGCTTATTTAGGACACAAGAGTTTCCCTTTTACAGAGTTCTCTTCTCTGTTGAAACTCAAGTCTAAAACAAGAGATAGGAAGAATCTCTCGAAAAGTAAAAGAAAAGAAGATATACTATGTTTTTATTTCTTTTTACATTAAGACATTAGTGTCTTAAATCCTCCTCCTCCTTCAAGACAAGAGTGTATTCTTAGGACAAGGTCTTAAGAAAGGGAGAGGAAGAAGAAAGAAAGGAAGTAAGAAGTCCCTACCGTGGAGTTTTTCAACCATAGTCCTCTTGAGTTCTAGGAGAAGAATTCAAGTGAAGGAACTTTTGAAGAAGCAAGCATCTTGATCAATTTTCTTGTGGATCACCATTGGAGGGTGGACATTTGGATGCCTGGTGAATTCAAAAGGGTCATTCAACATCAAGTTTTGATTCTACATCAAAATTGGATTTAGCGATAACAGGTTGGTGCCCTAATTCTAATAGTGTAGGTTTGCATGTTTCTCATATGTTTTAATCCTGAATAAGGAGATCCTGGCTATGGGTTTTGGTATAAATTTCATCATTTTGAAATTATCTTTTCCACTGTGGTGCACTGGAACCTTTCAAGGCCCTCATCCATCAGCAAGATATCATGGAGAAGCTACAAATAGTAAGCCATATTAGTCACATACAAGGTAAAAGGAGAAGAGGAAAAAGATGAAGGAATAATATGTTACCTTCATCAGGTTGAGGTAGGCGCCTCTCGCCACCTTGTTCATCTTGCACCGACAGTACTCCTCCTAATTGGCCCCAATGATAGCCTCTTTGAGTAGATCCCTGGCTTTCTGGGGGTTTTGAAGAGTGTGCCATGTTTGAAGGTGTCGTAGCTGACCTCATCGACATCCAATCCTCCAACTACAACTTTTCGTTTGTCAGCGAGGCGAACCGCCTCTATCGGCTCAACTAATGGTGAGGCTGAAGTCGTCCCCACTTTGGTCGGCTTAGAGGGGATTTGCTCTGGTCGGGCAGCCGACTCCTCGACAGTGGGCGGAGGTCCCGACACCCTCACCACCAACCACTCCGACATGGGTACATTGTCCTCGTCGGATTCCGATGCCACTCTGATCGCGGGCCATTCCTCTACCCACTGCTTCTTCGGCTTGTCCGCAATCAGCTTCGTGGACTGGGTGGTCCTCTTCCTTGCCGCCCACTCTGCTACCTTCGTTCTATCGAGCTTCATCTTCTCTCTTGTTACAAGGGCAAAATCGAAGTAAGTAAAGAAGAAAATAAAGCTTATAAAACAAAAAAGGGACCGACAGCAATGGTTTCTACCCTATCTAAGTGTTTGTGGTGGCTGACTCTAGCCAAGTAAAGGCTATCCTCCCGAAGCAACTCCGGCACCATTGTGACATCGACCGCCTCCATCTCATTGAAGTCAGCTTGGTTGGCGATCAACACCACCCTCCCTTCATTAGCCTTTAGCCTTTGTTCCCCCCATGATAGGTCGAAATCCCAAGGCTGAAGGCTGTGCACGAAGAAGAATTTGGATTTCCATCCATGGATGGCCGACAGGAGCCCTCCAAGTATCTTCTGCCCAGGATGGGGGCTAAGCACCCACCACTCTTTGCTCCTAAAGTCTCTCTTCAGAACAAAGAAGGTGGTGAACAGGGAGGTCCTAGGCTTTGCTCCGGCTCTTTGGCACAGAACCATGAAGCAGCTGATGGCCCGAATGCTATTCGGGGTCAGCTGCGCATGGGTAATCCTATAAAGGTTGAAGACTTCGATGAAAAAGTCACATAAGGGGAACATTAGGTGAGCCTTTAGGTGATCCTCATATATTTGGAGGGCTCCACGGCTTAGTGGCCAGGTCACCCTCCCCTCCCGGTCTGGGACAGTGAGGTGCAGGTGGAGGGAATGTTGTATCTAACCCTAAAGACCTCTACCCGATCCCGCGTCAATTCAGATTGGACCTGCTTGGGACCTAGCTCCTTCTCCCTACAGTTGGAGGCCATTACTATGAGGCTTGAAGGAAAGGAGGACTAACTTGAGAACTGGTTTCCTAGGAAGATGGAGACGGTGGAATGTGGTGCTCCATTTCCAAGTACGGATGCAGCAAGAAACTCCATCCAAAGTCTCAACGCCTATTTTTTATAGCCCTTAGGAGAACCAGTTCTTGCCATCCCTCGAGTGCCGTGACCCAGGCATCAGGCAGTACAACTCCCCACATAATGGAAGTCGATGCAATGGAAAGAAGCACATTAAAGCCACGATCCACGTGATTGCCAGATCAGCGATGGAGGGGTTGCCTCCAGGGTGGCACCAACCGCCCAGATGTCACCACGTCACTCAAGTCACCTCCGAAGCTCGACGATCGAGCGGGCCAGGTTGGCCACTCATCATTGCGCCCCTTCTACATTAACTGCCGCTCCCTCCGCTTCCAATGCAGTGTTGACACCTATCCCGAGCGATAGTTCCAGAGTGGGAAATGACCAGACATAGCACGCCCAATTAGATCCGCAATCACATCAAGGACAAGTGCATTCAATGCGAGAATGATGCTCTCGCCCTTCGAAGCAACAAGCCCACCCGAAGGCCAAGAGCATCGGGGGCAACTGTTATACCCAATCGACTTTCCTCCAAACCAAACCCAAGCCGACGGCCCCTCGACCAGGTCGGACAAAAGGTCCGACACACTAATGGTATGACCGATCTACTTGAGGTCTGACCGACTCATCAAGGGTCCAAACGACACACTAGGGGTATGATCGACCCACTTGAGGTCCGACCGACTCATCAAGGGTCCGACCGACCCACCAGAGATCCGACCGACCCATTTCAACTGAGCCCACATCAACCCAAGGCAAGCTACTCCAAGGACAGCCCGGAGGCTCTAGAGACTCCTTCCAGCTGGTGCCAGGATTCTGTTACGATAGAATCCTGATATCTTGGCACCATTACTCTGCGGATCCCATGATCTCGGCACCGTTCCCTGTAGGTCTCATGATCTGGTGCCACTTGGCCACTACCAAGATTCCTCTAGGAGTAGATTAGCCATTCCCAACCTGGCCCCTAACAGATTCTGGTGAAGTTCCATGCCTATATAAGGTAAAAGGGGGTCTCCGAGTGTTAAGAGAGCTTTTTCCTTCTTACAATCTATCTCCATTGATTCCTCCATTCTATTTCTCTAAGGCTCCCACTAACTTAGCCATCGGAGGGTCCCCTGCCGAAACAGCTCTGGCCCATGAGACATTTTTTGTAGGAACCGGGGAGACGCACACTCCAGCCAGGTCGAGAGAACCCGGTCCGGGAGATTTAGTAGCAACAATCATAATCTTAATATAACAAAGTATAAGACAGCTTATGATGAAATAAAATGCCTTTTATTAATATCATACATGAGTCAAGAGAATTTTATAGATAAGCCCCTATTTTATAAAAAATATAATTGACTTTTAAGTTACTATTCTTTCAATCTCCTGCATGCACTAAATCCAATCACTCTTGTATTTAATTCTCATACAATCTAAATGGCGATCAAATTACTATTGAGTAAGGTCCTTAGTGAACGGTTATGCTACATTGTTCTTTGTACCTACTTGTTCTACAATCACATCTTGTCTTTCAATGATTTCATGAATGAGATGGAAGCACCTTAAGATATGCTTGGATTTTTTGTGAGACCTTTGTTCTTTAGCTTGTGCAATAGCTCCAATGTTATCATAATAAAGTGGCACTGGTTGTATCACAAGAACTACACCCAACTTCAAGATGAACTTTTTTATTCTTGATAGCTTTCTTAGTAGCTTCACTAGCAGCTATGTTGGTGGGGGCCCCAGGATCAGACACAGATTACTGGGCCCTATTTGGTTTACCTAGCTATGTGTCAAAGTTTTGTAATCAATTAGAATTGAGTCCTATAATAAGTTGAGGTTAGTTGATTTATCTCAACCCCCAACCTAGTCCAGTACATTGAGTCCTGTATACCAATAGGAGTCTAGTGTGAGTTCAGTTCTTGTACAAGAGAGGAGGCTACGCTATTTTAGAGTTCTATCAGACCTCATTTTGAAGCCAAAAGCAATTACATTAGCTTAGGGGACCTTAATCGACTCCCAGGTGCCCTGATTTTTCCCGGGTGCCATTTTAGATGCCAGATTCCCTCAAGATGCTTTCAAAATATTCCATATGCTAGGAGCCCATGTTTACCACGCTATTCCAGAACTCTAGGCCTTAAAATCAAGCACAGATGCTAAGCCCAAGCCCTTAAGAAGAAAGATTCAAGCCAGATTCCCTGGAATACGCCAACCCATGCGCCTAACCCCTGGAAGCCCACCTAGACCCCTCAAATTTTTGTCCAAGCCCATGAAGGAGGCATCCTTGCTGCTGCCCCAAGGTCCAAAAATGAATTTGAGGAGTTTGACCAAGTCCAAGCCAAGTGGGGAGAGTAAAGAAGAGAAGACTAGGTCAAAATTCTAACCAAGTTGGGATTCCTAGTCCTTTTAAAACTTTGTAATTTTAACCTAGCTAAGAATGGACTTGTATTCCAATTGAAAAGAGGATATGTAACCCAAGTGTAACCATGGTTAGTGAGGGCATGGGAACTCTAAAAATACCCCACCCCTCCCCCTCTTGTAAGCATCTTTTTCTTATGAATAAACCTTTGCTGAAATTTGATTGAATTGTCTTGAGTTTGAGTTTTGGTTCTCTCTTTGAGTGCTCTCCTTGTGTTCCTGGATCAAAACCCTGCTGCCCTAGCACCCTCCCACATCCATGGAGATCAGCCATACCCAAGGAATAGGAGTCCTTGCTGCTGTCCAAGTCCAAGAGCTTCTTCTTCCCCGGCTGCCAGCTTTTATCCCTAATCCTGATTTCCTTCAAACCCTAGTTCCTTTTCTAGTTTTTATTTGCTATTTTGATTAACTCTAACACTCACAGGATCCCTGAGGTGCTTCCCCTCCCCTGAAGAGGCCTTTTTTGCTGCTCGGACTGCCCAGATCTGCCATCAGATTCAAGGGAGACAAGGCTTCTTCTTCCAGGCTTCGATCAGAGTTGTGAGTGATCTTATCTGTTACTAAATTTTAATCTCTAACTAGTAAGAAGCCTTTCCTTCTCTTATTATCTGATTTGAATGAAGACAAACTATCCTAAATCGGGAGTTTTTCAACTCTCGGGTCCTGGTTATTTCATTAGTTTGCATGAGTTTGCCTGCGATCCGATGATTCTTTGCACTGCTAGACTTTCCGCTAGTTCTTACTTTATTTTGGAAATCTAGCCTGCAAATATAATTATAAAAATCACAAAAAAATTATTTTACTATTTTTCCTGTATGTTTAGTAGCCTTAGAGTCATCTCACATTAGTTTGATATCAGAGCAGGTTTAGGATAGTTTTTTATTTGCTTTGCATTCACAAACCCTAATTCTGCATTCTATCCACTACATTAGGTGTCTAGTTTCCATCTGATGTTGGCATCTTAAACATTTTATTTTTTTATGAAATTTACATTGCATGTCCTCTGTTCTATTCTAGTAATTATAAAGATTTTTAATTAATTTTACTAAAACTCTAAATCTCTAAAATTTAGAATAATAGAAACCCTAACAGAATCCTGATAATTTTTATAGCAGTCTAAAAAACCCTAGGTTTGCATCATTATATGATTTTTTTCTATATGAAATATGGTAGGTTTCATCAATGCCTTCCATCCTCTATTTTAGATTTTTTCAGATTTTTTTCTACATCGATATCTATGTCAAACTCTGCAACCACTGAAACTTTAATTCACTGATTTTTGCTACATTCTGCATTTTGACTCGACCTAACCTAATCAACTACCAAACCCCCAATCCTAAGCCAAACTTTGTTTGATAACCTCAGTTAACATAAACCTAACTTGACACATCATAAATCATTAAAAAAATATTTTATTTTCTGATTGTTTTAGATTGCATCAGGGCCATCGATTGCCATCATTCTTAACCTAATCTTAAGGGTAATTCTCTATCTCAGATCAGGGCAGGATTTCATCACGTGTCCTAGGCACAAAACCACCATCATCATACTAACCCAAAACTAATTAAAATAAATTAGACCTAATTTGCCCTAGTGGGCTAGGAGACATCAACAGGTCGGGTCCGAGCTGTGTGGGCCAACTAGTGCATTTAACCTCTTAGCTATTACTGAAAGCTGGTGTCTTAGGCTGGGGATCCAGAGTCAAATGACCTAAGTGGTGCTGTGGTTTTTAATTGAGTCCCTGCGAAAGCATAGAGGGCCTTCCACACTCCCACCCCCTACCTGGCCAGTGGAAGGATTAGCTATTGGGTTAGGTGTAAGTTGAGCTGACCCACCCAGTTTCTGGCTCTAGGTCTAGGAAACCCTAGATTATACTAGCCTTTTCTTTCTCTTTTGCATGCTTGGTTGCATCACTTCATTTTGATTGTTTGATTTTTGCATGATCACTAGACTAGGAACCCAATACCAGAAGTCTAAACCCCAACCTAGCTCAACCATGGACCCTAGTCTAGAGGCTTTTATGAAAACCATGACCGAACAATTTGACCGAATCGGTTTAGCCAATAACCAAATAAATGCCCAATTAACCACCCTGATGAACCAATTGACCCCATCCCAAAACCAGCTGAATGCCCAATAGACCAACAATCTGACCCAATCCCAAAATCAAATGAATAATAAGTTTGACTAGGTAGGGAACCAATTAGGAGATCTAGGGAAAACCCCTGAGACCCATATCAGACCTAAACATGAGCTTGACCATAGGACCCCATGTTCCCAACCTCCCAACTCTAGGAAAGCCCAATACCCCGATCCATACCCTGAGCCCAAGAGATCCACAAACTATATGTATGAGCCCAAATCCTATGACTCTAGATCCTATAACTCTAGAACTTATGCACCCAGATTCTCTGAACCCAGATCCTATGTACACATTTCCTATGAGTCTAGTGATTTTATAACTCCTAAATATGAGTCTAGTAATAGGCTAGTTTCCCTCAGCCAACCTGAATCTGATAGGATTAGTACCTATGGGTATAGCCCAGTTTCTCCTAGTCAATCTAAATCCCATAAGATCAGTACCGCTAGAGATGAACCAAGTATTAGTCAGGAATCCTTTAGTTTACTAACCTATGTTACCCCAGACTTTAGCCAGTTTTCCTTTAGCCAAACCCCTCTTACCACCCCATTAGTTTACCAAGATAACCTAGAAGAAGAAATATATGAGTAAACGAGTACGAGGAAGAAGAAGAGTTCCCCATAGAAGACTTAGAGTTAGCTTAATCATTAGATGACCAGGTAGAAGACCACCCAACATTAGTTGAACTTGACCATACCCAAGTAGGAGCAGACCTAGATTTAGCGAACCCTAGCCATACCCAGAAAGTAACCGACATAGAGTTAGCTGACCATGTAGTGGAAGAACCCTTAAAGGAAGAAGACTATGAGGAACCCAATCCTACTATTAGAGTTTTACTTGAGGAGACACTAGAAGAAAGTCCAATTAGAGAGCCCAGTCCTTTGATTTATGAACCAGAAGAGTTTATTAAGGACTTAATCTCTTTAGATCAATGCCCTCAGGATGAAGTCACCTCTTTGACTCCACTTGATCTTTTTCCTAAAATAAATGACCCTTTCTTCCATTATGTAGACCCTTTAGATAGACATCAAACCCATAAGGTAAACCTCATTAGTCTAGGATTAATTCCCGACACCCCTTCTTACATCTTAGCCTATCCAATCAACCCCGAATCCTTTTCTTACTTTCCACCCAATCGGATTAACCCTGAATCCATCTCATATTTTCTGCCTTTTCTTGAGTTTTCTTATGTTTCTTTAACAATTCATTTGCATTTTATAGGGGTAATCATACTGCATTCATTCATTGCATAGGTTAGATTTGCATCATATTTTTGGCATACCCTATGGCACCTAGTAGGCATACACAGTAAGTTCTCATGTGCATGCCATGCTAGGGTCAAATGTAGAAAGTCTATAGTTTGTTAGGATTTGTCCCGTAGAGTTCAATAAAACTTTCTTTGATAGGAAGGTTTAGTCGAGTCTTTTAGGTATTAGTTTTGAGTCCAATAAATGCACAGCCTAAATTACATGTCTACACCTGCAATACCCTCTGCACAGCATATGCATATAGAAATTAGTCAAAAGCTGAACATAACTAATAAATTAAATAACAACTTGGCTAATTTTCAAAAGAGAGATAAAGAATTTTGAAGGAGATAAGGATTTTCTGCTCACAAAGCTGGCCCATCCAAGATAATGAATATCTATGGACCCAATGCCTAAGTGCATGAGATACTACCTGATTTAGGTATTAGCTCCACCTTCATCATCTCAAATCTTATAGAGTCTAGGGAGCCAGCAGTGATACCTAGCGAGCACCTTGAGCCTATTCCTCCCTTTGAGAGAGAACCCACCCCAGAGTGTCCACCAACCAATTGGCCAAATAGTGAGGAAAAGATTGAGAGAATCCTGGACAATCAAGCCATATGTACCTAGAATCGTGGCTATCAGAGGTACTTGATCCGATGGCAAGGTCGGCCAGAATCTGAGGACTCATGGATCACCCATGAGGATCTGCAGCACTTCAACCCAAACCTACTCGAGCATTATGAGAGCCAAGTTATCCCACACTTGATGGGGTCGAGTTCCTCCCACCCCGAAAGAATTGGTGGGGGCCCCTGGATCAGATACAGATTACTGGGCCCTATTTGGTTTACCTAGCTATGTGTCAAAGTTTTGTAATCAATTAGAATTGAGTCCTGTAATAAGTTGAGGTTAGTTGATTTATCTCAACCCTCAACCTAGTCCAGTACATTGAGTCCTGTATACCAGTAGGAGTCTAGTGTGAGTTTACTTCTTGCACAAGAGAGGAGGATACGCTATTTTGGAGTTCCACCAGACCTCATTCTGAAAACAGAAGTAGTTACATCAGCTTAGGGGAGCTCAATCGACGCCCAGGTGCCCTAATTATGCGCTGATTTTCTCCAGGTGCCATTTTAGATGCCAGATTCCCTCAATATGCTTCCAAAATATTTCATATGCCAAGAGCCCATGTTTACCAAGCTATCCTAGCACTCCAAGCCTTAAAATCAAGCTCAGGCGCCAAGCCCAAGCCCTTAAAAAGCAAGATTCCAGCCAGATTTCCTGGAATATGCCAGCCCATGCGCCCAACCCATGGAAGCCCATCTAGACCCCTCAAATTTTTGTCCAAGCCATGAAGGAGGCATCCTTGCTGCTGCCCCAAGGTCCAAAAATGAATTTGAGGAGTTTGACCAAGTCCAAGCCAAGTGGGGAGAGGAAAGAAGAGAAGACTAGGTCAAAATTCCAACCTAGTTGGGATTCCTGGTCCTTTTAAAACTTTGTAATTCTAACCTAGCAAGGAATGGACTTGTATTCCAATTGGGAAGAGGACTTGTAACCCAAGTGTAACCATGGTTAGTGAGGGCATGGGAACTCTATAAATACCCCACCCCTCCCCCTCTTGTAAGCATCTTTTTCTTATGAATAAACCTTTGCTGAAATTTGATTGAATTGTCTTAAGTTTGAGTTTTGGTTCTCTCTTTGAGTGCTCTCCTTGTGTTCCTGGATCAAAACCCTACTGCCCTAGCACCCTCCCGCATCCCTGGAGACCAGCCATGCCCAAGGAATAGGAGTCCTTGCTGCTGTCCAAGTCCAAGAGCTTCTTCTTCCCTGGCTACTAGCTTTTAGCCCTAATCCTGGTTTCCTTCAAACCCTAATTCCTTTTCTGACTTTTATTTGCTTTTTTGATTAACCTCTGATACTCACAGGATCCCTAAGGTGTTTTCCTCCCCTGAGGAGGCCTTCTTTTCTACCCGGACCACCCAGATCCGCCATCAGATTCAAGGGAGACAAGGCTTCTTCTTCTAGGCTTTGATCAGAGTTGTGAATGATCTCTTCTGTTGCTAAATTTTAATCACTGACTGGTAAGAAACCTTCCCTTCTCTTATTATCTGATTTGAATGAAGATAAAATATCCTAAACTAGGAGTTTCTCAACTCTCAGGTCCTGGTTATTTCATTAGTTTGCATGAGTTTGCCTACGATCCGATGATTTTTTGCACGCTAGACTTTCCGCTAGTTCTTACTTTATTTTGAAAATCTAGCCTACAAATAAAATTATAAAAATCACAAAAAAAATATTTTATTATTTTTCATGCATGTTTAGCAGTCTTAGAGTCATCCCACATCATATGTATTCTGTCTCAGTAACTGAGTCAACTATAGTTTGCTATTTGGTACTTTTTCAACTTACTACACCTTCATACAAAGTAAAGACATACATGATATGGATTTACTACATCTAGATCTGATTGAAAACTAGAGTCAGTATAGCCATCTAGTTTTAAATATGATCCTCCATATATTAGAAACACAACTTTAGTCCTTCTAAGGTATAAGAATATCTTTTACCGCTTTCCAATGATCCTACCTTGGATCAACCTGGAATCTGCTTGCTATGTCTAAGGTATAAACAACATTAGGCCTGGTATATAACATGGCATATATGATTGATCCTATAACTAAAGCATAAAGAGTCTTACTCATCCTTTGTCTCTCTTCAGGTGTCTTAGTAGACATCTTCTAAGAAAAAAGTATACCCTGACTCATGAGCAAGTAACCCCTTTTACTTTCCTTTATATTGAATCTTTTCAATACTAAGTCAATGTATCTGGATTGAGATAAGTCAAGCATCCTCTTAGATCTATCTCTATAGATCTTTATACTTAGTATATAGGATGCTTCTCCCAAATCCTTCATGAAAAACTATTTAGATAGCCAAGCTTTGACTGATTGTAATATTGGAATATCATTCCTAATGATAAGTATGTCATCAACATACAATATTAAAAAAAAATGGCACTCCTATTTGTCTTCTTATACATACATGGTTCATCCATATTTTTATGAAACCAAATTTCTTAATTGTTTCATCAAATTAGATGTTCCAACTCCTTGATACTTGCTTTAATCCATAAATAGATTGCTTAAACTTGCATACTTGGTTTGGTCTCCCACTTGAGACAAACCCTTCTAGCTATGACATATAGACTTCTTTTCTCAAATACCCATTAAGGAATCTAGTCTTTACATCCATTTTCCATATTTTATAATTATAGTATGCAGCTATAGCAAGCAAAACTCTAATAGACTTAAGCATAGCTACTGGCAAAAATGTTTTATCATAATCAATTCCATGTTTTGTTTAAAACCTTTTGCCACTAGCCTAGCCTTGAGATCTCTACTTGGCCATCTACTCCAATCTTCCTTTTGAAGACCCATTTGCATCCTATTGGATTTACTCCCTCAAGTGGACTAACCAAGGTCCAAACTTGGTTGGTATTCATGGAGTCCATTTTAGATTTCATAGCATCAAGCCATTTGTTAGAGTCTTTACTCTTGATAATTTTTTATAGGTCAAAGGACCATCATCTTGAATGATACTAGCTTCATTATCATTTTTAATGACAAAGCCATATCTGAGAGGTGCATCCCGCACTCTCTCTGACCTACGGAGAGGAAGTGTATTGCAGTGGTACCTTATTAAAAAGTACTTGTGGTTGAGGAATTTGAGGTTGATTGTCTATAGGAGAAGGTTGTTGATCTTGTACTTTATTAAGTTCAAGTATCCTCTCATTGCCTCCTTCTCGGATAAATTCCTTTACCAAGAAAGTGGTAAGCCTACTAACAAAAATATTTTATTCATTAAGATGATAAAAGAGGTATCCAATACCTTCTTGAGGATAACCTATGAACCTATTTTTATCAACCCTAGCACTCAGCTCATGTCCAATTACATTTCTAACATAAACTAGGCTACCCCAAATGTTAAGATATTAAAGACTTGGTCTTTTTTCTCTCGATAATTCATATGGAGTGCTAGCTACTGATTTTGATGGTACTCTATTTAGTATATAAGTAGTAGTCTCTAGGGCATAACCCTAGAAGGATACAGGAAGATCAGTGAAGCTCGTCATGGACCTTACCATGTCTAACAAGGTATAATTCCTCCTTTTTGCTACACCATTTAATTGCGGTGTATATGGAGGAGTCCATTATGAGAGAATGCCTTTGTCCTTAAGATGATCAAGAAACTTACTAGATAAGTATTCTCCTTCTCGATCTGATCGAAGGATTTTAATACTCTTTCAAGTTTGTTTCTCAACCATACTTAGATACTCTTTAAATTTATCAAAGGCTTCAGATTTTTGTTTCATAAGATACACATATCCAAACCTAGATAAATCATTAGTAAAGGTGATGAAATAAGAGTATCCTCCCCTGGCTTGAGTTAACTTAGGTCTACATACATCTGTATGTATTAACCCTATTAACTCAGTTTCCCTATCTCCATGACCAATAAATGGAGATTTGGTCATCTTACCCATAAGACAAGATTTATAAGTTCCTAATTATTGATAATCTTAAGGATGAAAGAATTTATCTTTGTATAACTTATTTATCCTAGACTCACTAATAAGTCTATTAATTATCCCAATTTAACCATTAAAATAAAGATTAATTAATTAATATTTATTAAGAATTGATACTTTTTATTAATATTTTATAAAAAAGAGTCCATAGATTAAAAGAGCTTGATTTTTGGAGTCCAATGGCATAAATGGTATATAAATCAGAGTTCAAACGAGCCAAGAATTTAAATTTGAAGTTTATTAAAAAAATGCACATATTTTAAAGCAACCGGACTATCGTGGACCGACCGCTAGGTCTACAAAACATAAGCTAGCTCTCGGGCATCTATTACTACTGGTCCACGGACCCTATCTATGGACAATCTTTGCCATTTTAAGTTGCTAACTATTGAAGACGTCATTTGGTCATCGATGCCAAGAAAGCCACCATGGCTAGAAAAGCCACCGAAAGACATATTTTTGGACCGGCCACCACCCATCACTGCATCACCACCGGACCAAGATGCTAGCTACCATCCTCCCCATGAAAGGCACCATGATCTGGCAATCTTCCACAGTCTCGAACCCCTCACTGTCGCTTCCTCTCCATCGTAGTCCAGAGATGCCTGTTGCCATCATCTCTTCTCAGTCCAACTTCATCACTTGTCCCCTCATAATCTTGAGTTGCCGCCTCCTTGATGTCGCCATTGGTCATCTTCTCCATCATAGCCATGTCCCCATTGTAGCCCTCCTAATTTGAGCCACCATCCCTTGCCCATCACAGTAATTAATGTCATTTCCTCACTACTCTTCCATATTCTGATTCACTGCTACCCACTCACTATTCTGAGCTACCACTATCCTCCTCATCATAGCTAGTTAGTCACCAATGCTGTTGGCTTCGATGAAGATGATTCCAAATTGGAGGAGTCCGAAGCTCAAGAACGATCTGTGATTATCCAATGAATCCTAACCATTCAAAGCTGATTATCGAATGGATGAAATTAACTCCAATATGATTTAAGCCTAGTGGACTTAAATTTAGTGGTTGGATCATCATCTAGCATCCAAAATAATTTTAGGAGTTTGAGAAGGAGTCTAGTCCCATCCTCACTGATTCAGCCTTCACTAAACCCTATTTAAAGGTCCCAGGCTATAAAAGAAAAGCATCTTGAAGAGAGGAGTATGGTACAGGGTTGAAGGCTTAGCTTTAGATTGCAGATTGGCCTCTAAGAGTGAGGTTCTTTAGAGGAAAAGCTCTGTCTTCTATGCCATCTTTTTGCCTACACCAATCTTCAGATCAAGATCAAAAGAGAAAGAAGAAGAGGAAGCCCAGTTCACTCCATAGAGTACGACAGAAGAAGGCGATGTGATATCAACCAACTTTTCGATGAGGTTGCACCAATCAACTTTGGATAATTTGTTATTGCTTTTCATAGTTTATTTAATTATTATTTTTAATTTCTTGTATTTAGATTTTAATTAATGCAAAGTTTATTTTTATGCAATTTAATTTTTTGTTATTTACTTTTATTGCAAGTAGATGCTAAGATCTGATTAGCAGATTGAATGTATCGAGTTTTAATTTTCTCTTACATTTTTAATTTTTATTCTTCGTGACTCTAAAATATTTTTCTTTTCTTTTTAAAATTGAAATTTTTAAACTATTCTAAGCACTGCCTTTTATATGGATTCAACCCGACTCATCCTTTCTATGTTTTCAAATTTATTAAAAAGTTGATTAATTAAATTAATAGTCATGGTGTCTTAATGACAACATCACGATCCTATCACTTACTAATATGACCTAATTGGCAAAGCTAGAGAAAGGTGACATTAATATCTTCTCTCTTTCTTTTCTTATTTTCAACAAGTAAAACTTCATCATTAAATGAAAAAACTAAAAGATAATCAACAAATAAACTAGTTCCAAAAAATTTATTAGAATGAGAAATAGAGCATCCACTGCTCTTTATATTAATTTCAAAACCTTATTATAATAACAAGGGTACATAAATAACATTTCTAAAAATATTTGAAACATAGTAATAGTCTTTCAATTCTAAGATTTTGCCCAAAGGAAATAATAACAGATATGTGTGCACATCTTTTGCTTGAATGGCTTCACCACTCGTACCATAAAGCTCGAAGTCACCCTTCTTCAAGCTCTTAATTCTATGAAATCTATGCAAAGACTTGCATATTTAAGACCCATATGCAGTATCCAATACCCATGAATCAGAAGTTGAAGTACTCAATGTAAGTTAGTTTGTATCATGTACAAACCTTTTGATGCTCCACTAGTAACATGCTTTAGACTAGCAAGATATGACTTGCAGTTCTTCTTCTAGTATCCCTACTTGTTGTAGTGAAAACAGGATCCATTAGTAGAGGGTTCTTTTGCCTTCTCCTCTTCTAGATGCTTTTCTTAGGGTTTCACTTTCTTTTCGAACCCTTTTTTATTACTATTTTCTTCTTCCCATTAATTAGAAGAAGATGAGACTTGTCCCCTTTAAAATAGCTCTCAGCTATCTTAAGTATGTTAAGTAGCTCCAGTAATGAAAGGTTTAGTTTGTTCATATAATAGTTCATGGTAAACTGAGAGAAGGAATGAGGGAGTGATTATAGGATCAAGTCCTGATTAAGCTCTCCATCCATAACAAATCCTAATTAACCTAATCGAGTGATTAAGTCAATCATCTTTAGTATATGGAATTGAACATATGAGCCCTCACTCATACATGCTTGAAACAACTGCTTCGATATTTCATATTAGGCAGCCCTAATTTGCTCTCCAAAAAGTTCTTTAAGATTGAGCAATATAGACCGAGGTTCCATTTCTTCATGTTATCTCTATAATTCATTGCTCGTAGAGGCTAACATAATGTACTTGATAGTTAAATTATCATTCTACCATATTTTTTATGTAGCCCTTTCCTCCTCTGAAGCATCATCTCTGATCGGATCTGGATCAAGAGAATCGAGGATGTAGGATATCTTCTCCAAATATAAGACAATTCTCAGGTTCCTTAACTAATCCATATAATTAGGATTAGTCAACTTATTGGCATCTAAAATACCATACAGTGATAAAGTAGAAGCTATAATATTAATCTACATAAATAAAGAATAATGTATAAGCAGACCACTCAAGATAATATATACAACTAGATAAAGGCTTATTAATCTAATTGTATCTCCCACTATTTTTCTACGAATACCATAGCCCTCACCTATGGTAAGCGAGAAACCCTAACAAGATTTCTTTAGTTGGGTTGAGATCCCAATTCCTCAAAAATGTCTTGTGTTTACACAATAAACATTTATGAGTTCAAGGATAGGAAATTTTATTTTTCAATTGCAACCCATGCAACTCTCAACATGACAGCTACCTCTAAGACACTTACAGCCTTATGTTTACACAACAAACTATAATGTCTTAGTTTAGTTAGACCCTTCATTTCCATATAGTCATAATTGAATAATGTTACTTTGTATTACACAACAAAGCAGTACCATCAATCATGCTATAAAGCATTAGATGCGCCAAGACAAATTTTTACATCAAATCCTAGAGTAGGTCTTGTGTTTACATAATAAACCTACTATAATTTTTGACATAAATTTGGCTTAGCATAAAGGAAGGAAATTAGTAGTGTTTTAATCAATTAGCATTTCCAAGTCAAGATCTAAATTGATCGAATTGGCCAAGTAAGTAAGTGATCCAATTAAAAACCATGTTCTCTTTATTTTTCCAAAACCACTTTCCTAGACACATTGATTAGTCAAACTTTAAATAGATTTGCATTATGATTTTATAACACTACGACTAAATATAATTTTTAAAAAGGGCTTTCATGGTCTCACGCATATCCTAATACTATAAACTATCTAACAGGCATATCACAACATCATATGTGCCAAGTGTGTCATCATTCTAGGACAATCTTATAATATAGCAAACATCCACCACTATGTTTAGATAACCTTATTTCATTATGATGATTGAATAATCTAAACATATCTCTATGTTGATAATGGTTTAAGTAAAATCCTAATCAATGGCATACATCAATCAACATATGCTACAACTATTATGCTAGACATAAACATTCAAATATTTAATTAACTATTAATTGAATGAATCAAGGTGGCTCTGATACTACTGCTGGGTTATGGTTGTGTAGCAAAAGATCAGATTTCAAGATTTAATCCTTAAAATCCTAGTCAATCAAAATCCTAGACCCATGACTCCCTTGATTATATTAATTAACAAGGCAAAATATTAAAACATAGAAGAATATCTATAATACTAATATCCTTTATTCCACTAGGCACATAAGTGTACGCTCTGTAGAGGTGATCCACATAAGAACTGGATCAAGGAAGCACTCCTCTTTCTTGCTTGACTCTTTCTGGCAGCCTTTCTTCCTTCAGCAGCCTTTCTTCTCTTCTAGAACCTTTTATCTTTTGAAGAGTACCTCAAAACCTCTCCAAAATTTTTTTTACTATCTTATTATCATTTCTAATTCTTTTTCTAAGTACTTATCTTAAAATGGTAGACTTGTCTTAAAATAAAAGTCTTGTCCTAATAAGGAAAGGAATAGAGTTGTCATAACAAACTTCGGATGCTTTGGTTTCAATCACTGAAGCCTTTAAATAGGAATAGAGGAGGCATCTAATACACCCTTTCATCAGCCCCTAATCTAATATTTACATATCAGATAAGACCCTTTAAACAGAAGGAGTCTCTAGGCAAAAATATAAAAAGTGAAATGTTGTTTCACTAATATTTTACACCAAGAGTTTTTTATTGCAACACTTGGAGAAAAACTGATAATTAGTCTTTAATTTTAGAATTAAAGACTTGGACCAACACTCCAATAGGAGTATAAATTAGATAGGCTTATCTAAAAAAAGGTGATTAATAAGCAGAAGAATTCTAGCCCATCCCATGCACCATATATTCCAAGCATCACAACCCTTCATGAAATCATGCCCATAATTACATAATTTGATCAATGAAATCCAGTCCAAATGGGCATCTATTAGAGAGTATAGGGGATAAGGCTTTTCACCAAAAAGGTGATTTAATTATAGGACTTTTGGTCCTTCTGCATCCCTTAATGTATGCATACGCCAATATTGGCACCAAGAGTCCCAAGCCCATGGTACTCTTGGTTTAATCAATGGATAAAGGCTATAAAATCAGGATAAATCTTAATTTAGCTACTCCACTTAAGACTCAACCCAATTTTAGTCCCTCTAAAATTAGTTAGCCCAAATAGCAAGTATTTAAGCCCAATCTAATTAGGTTAGGAGTTAGGCTAGCCAACATATGCTAGCATGTTAATTAGCTATCCAATTAGGATTTATGATCCTAATAAAAATTTAAATTGACTTCCTTGATCAATTCCCTAATATATGTGACCCTTTAGGCTCCTCATCTAGCTAGCAGTAGATCGAGGTTTATATCGATTTAGTTCGATTAGAAATCAACTAATTGAATTAGGTTAAATCGAGCTAAGCCTAGCTACCAATTTGAACCATCTTTCAAATTGATTCATGAATTCAATCAATGTAATTCATGATAATCTACAAGACATGATTGATATCTAGTAACATGTTATGCCTACCTAGAAAATAAGAAATTTGATTGAAATTATCAAAATACCCTTTAGTGGCAAGCTACCATGAAATTCAATCCTCCGATCTTCCTTTATCTCGAATAAGTGATGGGTATAGAAAATTGTTAAACCGTCATACTTTATTCATTCAAACCTCAAATCACTAATGAAGACTCAACCGATAAAAAATTAAAATTCTTTTTTAATTTCATCCTACTTTGATCAAAAACTTCTTGAGTCATCATTTGATGAGATTGCATGGGATAAATACTCGTCTTACAATGAGTGATCAATTCCTTGTTGACCTACTCATAACATTCATACATAATTTACTATATCCATGAACATCCTATACATGACTAAGTCATGAATGAGTATGAACTAAAATATGGATTCATGTGTATAAGATACCATAGTGATCTCAAGTCTAAGGATCACTTGCATAACTTTCACTAAGAGAATCATCTTTTAATAAGTAAGACTTCCATAAGATATTCTCATGATGAATCAATTTAGTGAACTCATAACCTGATGAGCACCCACATCCTTATATTAGTGTCCTTACACAAGTGGTCATGGACCAACCACTATCTCCATCGAGTATATATAGGATGTGCTAGTCTCTTTGAAAACATCGATCCCCGACTCAATGATCCTATGACTAGAAATATTTTAGATTAAGATTTATATGATCTTAGATCTCACTATTATGAACTCCATCATAACCCTAAAATTATTGTCCTAATTTATAGGATCCATCATAATTTTAAAACAACAAAGTATAAGACATAGCATATGATGAAACAAAATGCCTTTTATTAATATCATACATGAGTCAAGAGAATTTTATAGATAAGCCCATATTTCATAAGAAATATGGTTGGTTTTTATGACACCATTCTTTCACTATTAATCAAAAAGAAGAGGGAGGTGAACTGCCTAATCAACCCGACCTAGACGGACTATACCTAACTTAAAATTTTAATGACCCTCTATCTTTTCTTGAATAATCAACTCTAACTTCTAAGAATGAACTATTCTTAGAACAATTATGTACAACCATAAAGACCAATATAAACAATTTGGCTAAGGCAAAAAGATGTATGGAGAAATTAAACTAGTGGGACAAACTAATTCCATCATTACCCCACTCACCTATGGCCCCAGTCTCAAGTGCACTACAATCATCCATGCCTTTTAATTGGAAGGGAGAGCAAATAGATGCAATGATGGAATTAGTTGATCCTTCCCAAGAACTATTATTGCATAATATAATAGAGGATGCTACTCTTATAGTTCTCTCATAGAATTTAGTAGATCCCTATCTAGCTTTTTTCGGGATAGATAATTTCAATGTACATGGATATACCATAGAAGTTCATAACTTAATACAAACATCCGACTTCAAAACCACCCCACTTTGGATTGGCAAGCAACAAAAGTCATCACCTAGCCCCCAAAAGTTCCATTATTAGAATCACCACCTATATTAAAACTGCAACCACTTCTTGATGTATCCATTGAAACTTTTTAAGTGACCTCATCCAGGAAGCCAACTTTGTGGTATTCTAAAAGCACTTAAAGAAGCAATCGCGTGAGATATTATTAAAATAAGAAATCATGATCTTAAAAAAATTATAATCGATTTCTCCATATTCAGTACTAATCTCGATGACTGCCTCCAAAATCTTCCCATGATATTTAAATAATGTATGAAGATAGGTTTAATTAATCTGGAAAAAGTGCCTAGCTTTAAAATAGAAAGGGATACTGACCAAACACATCATGTCCAAGAAGGGAAGTACGGTAGATCAACCCATAAATGCCAAAATTCCTAAACTACCATCCCCAGTCTCTACCCAACAAACACAATCCCTTCCTAATCATTATATAAACTATAATTATATGTTTAAATCTTGGAATAACATGCTTGTCAATGTACTTTATTGATTCAGGCTAATTATCATAAAATACTCTAAGGATATTTTTCTGCAACGATGACAAGGCCTCCTAATTAGCCCTGTCCTTTTAAAATTTTAAGAAAAATGCTAAAATTGGTTATACAAGAGACTCCCTTTTAATATTCAGTTGAAGATGTTAAACTTAGCACTTGCTAGGAGGCAACCAAATATTTATTTTCATGCTCTTAAAAAAAAGAAATCCAATTTGAATTGATTATTGTAGCTTTTGCCCCTTTATCTTGTTGATGAGCTCCCCTTCTCAGATAACTTCTATCCCAATATATTTTTCTTTTATCCTTATGGTTTGTATTTATTTCTTTAACTTGTTATACCATTAGGGATAATAGTATTTAAGTTGGGGGTAGGAAAAACTTCTTGAAAACTAAAATTTTTGAAAAGGCATTCAAAATTTTTAAAGAGAAAACTTTTATTTTGAATAAATCATGTGTCAAGAAAAAAGTCTAAAGCAAAATAGACTAGAAACATGTAATAGAATTAGAAGATATTTGCTAATGACTATAGTGAGTCAAGGAGTTGACTAGTGCTTAGTCTTTTAGCAGCCTACTTAGGTCACCTAAAGGCTATTAGCACTTTGATTGCACATGCACACTGACAAGACAAAGTAGGTGTTAGTTGGAAGGCCAACTAAGGACTCAATTATCATTAAAAATTGGTAATTGATATACACCATAATTAAAGAAACTTGAATTTAAGGAAAGAGCTATCTACCAACAAAAATCAGGTAGTGTGACAGCTATCTTGAATTTAAGGAAAGAGCTCCCCATTTAAAATAAAAGTACAAAACATAGAGTATATGTGGATCGCCCTAAGCTTAGTAACCTGGTCTCCGCACCTAAGTCAAGTATGGAGGTTCATATCAAATGATGAAGAGAAGGCTAGAATGCTCAGCACTTAAAATAATTTTTAGTAGTGTGAAAGCTACCTTAGTTTATGAGCTTGATTTGGGGGTATATAGAAAGTTAACCAAAGTAGGTGATAAGAGAAAATACATTTGTCCTTTATAAGTTAGCACTAAAATGCTAAGTTAGTCATCATGAACACAAGTGTTATAAATCTTTAGATGAATTCTAAAAAGGTTTCTAATTATATAGACTATGAAATTTAAATCTGAAACTCAATACTTTGTGATACTTGCTAGATCTTTTACTTTCAATCTTAGATCTATTTTTATAAAGAAAACTCTTAATGACACATGATTATAATACTTATATGTCTATTGCATTGCTAAGGGACTAGCAATTAGTAACTTAGGAGGTGTGATAAATTACATATTTATACATTTATTTTAAGTATTTTAAGTAATTATTGATGCTAACATATTCTAAAAATCCAAATTTTATAATTAAATTAGACTTTCTTATAAAATTAATTATTTTTAAAATATATTTGAAAAAAGTGAAATTAGTGTGCATTTATGATAAGTAGATATTGAGCTGAGTATCAATCTAAGTACCAAAATAGTTTCACACCATTAAAATAGTTAATAAAAAAATTAATTCATATTTCTTCCTCTTTGATAGGTATAATTAATTTAGTATAGATATTTGAAACTCTAGAACCTAAGAAATTTGGTTGAATTAACAATTGAGGTAGTTGCCAACATGAAGAGGCTAATGTGTAGGTTGAGAGGATGCAAACAGGAGTCAAATCGAAGGTCAAATGGGTCTAAAATCAAGGAAAAACTAATATAATCAAAATTTGCACAGATTTTAAAGTAATCGGTCCATCATGGACTGATCGCTGGTCTATAAAAGCTCAAATGGTCCATAAGATGACATTGTTTTTAGTCCACCACTTAGAGTTATGGATCGTGAAAGAATTCATAACTGATGACACTATCGTCCTTCGCCACCAGCACCTTCCTTGCTAGCCGAAGAAGCCGCCCGATGCTGCCCCACTCCTTGTTCCATGTCGTCATCACTAGTCATCTCATCCTACCATGCCATCGCACCATCGCCCCCCTCTCTCCACCATCATTCTCTCCGCATAGCCAACCAAGATCCAGCTATCCCACCATCAATTACATTGCCCACCTCTGCCTAATCTGCCATTACTACCACTCGTCATTACTCCTCTTTGGCCAAGCCACCCTCTACCTGATTTCACCACCTTGAGCCTCCCAAGCCACTACCTTCATCCTCCCCATTTCGGCCACGTGCCCCACTGCCGCAAACCATCTTCCCCATCACCACCAGCTCGAGGAGATGCCGCTACCTAGCTTGCCATCGCCATCTTCCCTCTCATCACCGTTGAACACCGCTACCATCACTAGCCTAAGAAATAGCTCGATCCTCCATCATAGTCACTGCACATTACCGCCCCTATCGAGCCCAACCATCTTCATTGCCTAGCACCATAACCATCATTCTTCCTGCCATTTCTTAACTCATAGCTTTGTCTTCCCACGTCGTCGATGCCATCCTTCCCATCACCTTACCAGTGCCCCTAAGCCACCTTTCACATTATTCTAAGCCACTCGGTCCACGATCTTCTTGGAATGATCCATGATGATGATGTTCCCATTGAGTGTGATCTGAGGGCCAAGAATAATCAATTCTGATGCATGGGATTTGAGCTAGATTCTAGCATAATTTAAGCCAATTTGATAGCCCTCACTAAGCTTAATCAATTTAAGTAATGATCAATGGATTTAATGTAATCTAATAAACCAAAATAATTTAAAGAGTTTTAGTAGAATTCTAATCCTAGTCCTACACTAATTCAACCTTCACCAATCTCTATTTAAAGGATCCCAAACTACAAGAACAGAGCATCCTGGAGAGAGGGTACGATACAGGATAGGGGGCATAGCTTGGATTGTGGGTTAGCCTCTAAGAGTGAGGTTTTTTAGAGGAGAGTTCTATCCCTACACCATCTTCAAGCCTATTCCATCTCCAAGATCAAGATCTAAAGAGGAAGAAGAAGAGGAAGCCTAGTTCATTCCATAGAGTACAATGGAAAAAGGCAAAGTTATTGACCCCTAGAATGATTTTGATGATTAAAAAATATTGGAGCATGTATGTTTTACTAATTCTTTCAATTATTCAAGAAGTTTTGCAGGAAAGTGTTTATCTTTACATTAGTTGTTTTCTATCTAGTTGAAAGGTATTCCAACATTGTATAAACTCTTGTATACTTCAAGTTGTAAAGCCCTAATCCTTTATGTATGTAACCTTGTAAAAAGGCCTCTAAATTAGTAAAAAATGAGTGCAAATAGGTTAGACATGTTTGGCAAGCTCTTTGAAACTTTTTGGAAGATTTGCTCTTGTTGGAATCTTGAAATGAAGATGTTTAGAGAAGTTTGAATGCTTGAGAAGAACTTTTGTTCGAGTCGACTCATGGATCAAGAGCCGACTCTTATTCTGGCATGGCACAAAAAATTTCAAAGTTTCAGAACCTCGAACCGACTCAAGCCTTAAGAGCCAACTCGATGAAGAACTTATGTTTTTGGTGATTGTGACCTCGAGCCGACTCAAGCCTAGAAGAGCCGACTCGTCTAGAGTTTGTTTTGTTGGTGACTGTGACTTCGAGCCGACTCAGCCTTGAAGAGCTGACTCATGCAAAATTTGATTTTCTATTGATTGAGAGTTCAAGCCGACTCAACCTAAAAGAGCCGACTCGTACAAAATTTTTTTTGGGTTGTCTGAGACTTCGAGCCAACTCATGGACCTCAAGTCGACTCGAGTGATGGATTTTTGCAGTCTAATGACTAGTTGCAGAATCTCCATTTTGAACTTCAAAAGCCCTCCAATGGCTCTATTTCAGTTCCCTAGGCCCTACAATGGCTTTTTTTGATTGAAAACTATAAAAGAGAGTATTTATGAAGGTTTAAACAATTTTTGAAAGATTATTCATTGATTATTCCTTGGAAGTTAAAGAGTTTTTAAGTCTTTCACCAACTCACTTCAAGAGCATTAAAGATAGGATTCAAAGCTTCATCAACTGATCTTCATCCTTGAATCCAACCTTTTGAAGAAGTAAAGAAGTAGCTTGAAGAGCATTAAAGAGTATTCAAAGCTAGGCTTAGATTTGATCTTCATCGGCAACACTTAAACAAATTTGGTTTGTTGTAAAGTTGATTTATCTTGTCTTCTCTCTAAGAACAGCAAGGGGTTATATCTTAAGAGTGTATTAAAGATTTTTAGGTGAGCCTATTAAAACCTAAGTTTGGGTTTTCTTTGGTGAACCCAGTTCTAAAAACCAAGGAGATATAGGTTCTTGGTTAGCCTATGTTAAAACCAAGTGTGGGTTTTCTTTGGTGATCTCGGCAAAATCAAAGTGTATAGGTTTGGATTGTGAGCCTGTTAAAATAATCTGACTATATTTTAGTGGGGGATATAGTGAAAATCCCAAGTGATACTTGGGTAGTGGATGTAGGAGCGGGTTGCTCTGAACCACTCTAAATTCCTTGTGTATGTGATTGTGCTTGTTTAAGTTCATTACATTTATTTACTTGCTTCCGCATTGCATTGTTCACCACAACACTAAAAGGATTTTAAATTGCACATACTTGCTAAATTTTCATAATCCCAATTCATCCCCCTCTTAGGAAGCCACCAGGGCAATAAGTGATATCAAAGCAGAGTCTCTGAAAATTCTTTAGAGTAAAGATTGATGGCACATCCCATGAGCACCTCCTTGGCCGAAGGCCAATCCACAAATCAACCTCCACTTTTCACTAGAATTAATTACACATATTGGTAGGCTAGGATAAAAATATACATTCAAGCCATAGACTTTCATTTATGGAAAATAATTCTAAAAGGACCTCACACACCCATCATTAGAATTAATGATATTGAGGTTTCCAAACCGGAAGAGGAATGAGACGAGAATGATATGAAATTGGCTGAGCTAAATGCCAAAGCTATGAATTTACTTTATTGTGCTTTGGACCCAAATGAGTTTAACAGAATTTCTACTTGCAATTCTGCTAAAGAAATCTAGGATAAGCTTAAGATCACACACGAAGGCACATCACAAGTTAAGACATCAAAAATTAACCTTCTTGTGCACAATTATGAATTATTCAAAATGGATCCAAATGAAACTATATCTACTATGTATACTTATTTTACTGATATCATAAATGGTCTTAAAAGTCTTGGTAGGACTTATACTAATGCTGATCTAGTCTAAAAGGTTTTGAGATCCTTACCAGATAAATGGGAAGCAAAACTTACAGCTATTCAAGAGGCAAAGGACTTAAACACCCTACCATTGGATGAGCTGTTGGGATCATTAATCACTCATGAGCTAGCCATGCAGCAAAGAATAGAAGAGGACTCAAAGAAGAAGAAGATCATTGCTTTTAAAGCAACAGAAAAGGACAAAGATGAAAATTCAGAAACTTCTGATGATGATATAGAAGATGACAAATTTGCCCTAGTTATGAGAAAATTTAAGAGATTTATGGGCAGATGAAGAACAAACAGATGGAGAAAGCAATTTAGAAGAGGAAAATTTGGAAAGGAAAAAGAAAAAGACAAAAAAAAGGATAAGGATAAAGATCAAACTCCTATTTGTTATGGATGCAAGGAGCCAGGACACATACATCCTGATTGTCCAAATTCAAGAAGTTGTTCAAGCAAAAGAAAAAGAAAGCAATGCTTGTAGCGTGGAGCGATAATGATGAATCTACATCAACTGAAGAAGATCAAGATACAACAAAGATGGCTCAAATCTGCCTTATGGGTTTAGGGGATGAGGGATGTCTTGCAGCCATGAATGCAAAGCAAAGATGGTACCTTGATAGCGGCTGTTCAAGATACATGATGGGTGATATTGATCAATTCTTCATCCTAGAACAAAAAGATGGTGCATGGTAACCTTTGGTGATAATTGCAAAGGAAGGATAATCGATATTGGTAAAATAAAAATTACTCCTTCTACTTTCATTGAGAATGTACTACTTATAGAAAAATTAAAGCATAATCTTTTAAGCATAAGCCAACTCTATGATATTGGTTTTAATATTTTCTTCAAGTCTTCAATGTGTAAAGTGGTTGATCCTCTTGACTCTAGTACAAAGTTCATTGAACATAGACTTGGTAACATTTATGTAGTAGATCTTAATGATCTAGCTATGTCAAGCAATACAAGTCTTGTAGTAGTGAATGATAAGAGCAAGGAATCAAGTTTACTATGGCATAGACGACTTGGACTTGCTAGTATGGATACCATTGCAAAACTTATTTCAAAAGATTTGGTTAAAGGCTTACCAAAGTTTAAAGTAAATTTTGATTATGTCTGTGATGCATGTCAATTAGAAAAACAAGTGAGGGAGAGTTGTAAATTCAAAAATATTATTTCTACTACTAGATCCTTAGAGCTACTTCACATGGATTTATTCGGACCTACTAGGACAACAAGCCTTGGTGGTATGAAGTATGGCCTTGTGATTATAGATGATTTTTCAAGATACACTTGGATTTTGTTCATTGCACATAAAGATGAAACTTTTAAAGTATTCAAAAAATTTTACAAAAAAGTTTCCAACTTCAAAAATCTTTCTGTTGTTTCTATTCGTAGTGATCATGGTACAGAATTTGAAAATCAACATTTTGATCACTTTTGCACAAAGCATGGTATTGATCACAACTTCTCCGCTCCTAGAACACCACAGCAAAATGATGTTGTAGAGAGAAAGAATAGAACTTTAGAAGAAATGTCTAGACAATACTTTGTGAAGGAAATCTTCCAAAATACTTTTCAATAGAAGCTGTGAATACTGCTTACTATATTTTAAACAGAGTTTTGATTAGACCTATTATAAAAAAAGTCCCCTATGAACTGTGGAACAATAGAAATCCTAATATCAATTACTTTCATGTTTTTGGTTACAAATGTTTCATTCTTAATAATGGTAAAGATAATCTTGGTAAGTTTGATGCAAAATCCGATAAGGCTATATTTCTTGGTTATTCTATAAATAGAAAAGCCTATTGAGTTTTTAATAAAAGAACTTTAACTGTGGAAGTATCAATTTATGTTGTTTTCAATGAAACTGACATGACATCTTCTAGAAAAAAAGATTGTGCTGATGATGATGCAGGTACACTTGAACATGGACTAAAAGATATGATTATAAAAGATAAGCAAACAAGTGAACAACATGAAGAAGAGGTAAACAAAGATCATGAAGATAAACCTAAAGAATGGAGGTATGTACATTCACATCCTAAAGAACTTATTATAAAATATCCATCTCAAGGTGTTAAAACCAGAGCTTCACACAAGGATGCACATGATTTGATTGCTTTTGTATCTCATGTAGAACCACATACTATAGAAGAAGCTGAAACCGACCCTAATTGGATGTTAGCCATGCATGATGAGTTAAACCAATTTAGGAGAAATAATGTTTGGATACTTGTAGAAAGACCAAATGACTATCCTGTTATAGGCACTAGATGGGTATATAGAAACAAACTAGATGAGCAAGGAAATGTAATTAGGAATAAGGCTAGATTGGAAGCTCAAGGTTACAATCAAGAAGAGGGAATAGATTTTGATGAGACCTATGTACCAGTAGCTAGGCTAGAGGCTTTTAAATTACTCTTGGCATATGCATGTTTTATGAACTTTAAATTATTTCAGATGGATGTAAAGAGTGCTTTTCTAAATGGTTTTCTATTTGAATAAGTTTTTGTCGAACAACCATCTGGTTTTATAGATCACACATTTTCAAATCATGTTTTTAAGTTGAATAAAGCTTTATATGGTCTTAAACAGGCACCTAGAGCCTAGTATGACAGATTAAGCATATTTTTAATCAAAAATAATTTTATAAGAGGTAGTGTTGATACTACCATGTTCATTCAAAAGAAAAATAATGATATTTTGGTTGTTCAAATTTATGTTGATGATATAATATTTGGATCTATTGATGAATTTTTGTGCCAAGATTTTGCTAAGTTGATGTAGGGTGAATTCGAAATGAGTTTAATGGGTGAGCTAAGCTACTTCCTCGGGCTTCAAATCAAACAATCAAAGGAAGGAATTCTGATTAACCAAGCCAAATATATTAAAAAGATTATCAAAAAGTTTGGCATAGAATCAAGCAAAGAAGTTGGAACACCCATGAATTCTGCATGCAGACTTAATAAAGATGAAAATGGCATAACTGTTAATCAAAATTGTATAGAGGCATGATTGGTTCTCTACTTTATTTAACTGCCAGTAGACCTGATATTCTTTTTAGTGTTTGTATGTGTGCACATTTTCAATCAAATCAAAAAGAGTCACACATTATTATTGTTAAAAGAATCATTAAGTATCTTAAAGGTACATGTAATTTAGGCTTATGGTATTCTAAGCATTCATCTTTAAAGTTAATTCGTTATTCTAATGCTGATTATGGTGTCTATAAAATTGATAGAAAGAGTACAAGTGGCACTTGTTAATTTCTAGGTGTCAACTTAATTTCATGGCACTGCCATAAACAGAACTCTGTAGCACATTCTACTAATAAGGCAGAGTATGTGGCTACGGGGAGCTGTTATGCTAAAGTGTTATTGTCACATCCCGAATCTAGTACTGGAATCGGCTACGCGACCAGCCGCATAAGCTCTAGGTTTTATCCTAGAGATCATGCAAGGCCTAATCTTTAATTCAACATCCAAATAGTGGTAAGGAACAAATTTTATTAATTATTTATTGATTCCAAGAATTTTTCATAAATATCAACTAAAATTTAATATAAACTCAAAGATCAACACCTAAACCCTAGCTCCTCACTGACTGGTCCCAAAGTCCAATTGATCTTCGGTATCTGTAACAAAAACATAGAAAAATAGGGGTGAGCTACACAGGCTCAGTAAGTTATCAACACCTCAAGTATAAATATAAAAAATGAGCCATTAATAAATAACAAGCACAAACACATCATGCAACTAGATGTCTATCAATGTAATAATATAATCAACAACATGATGCGAATATGTACACTTAATCTCAACCGACACTTACACGACTATGGATGGCCAACCATTTACTTTACTCTCCTAGTCCCTTTGACTATGGCTACGATCGGCCCGTGGCTCATCCCACAAGAGACTAGATCCTAACTCACATATCGAAATCGGTCATGTGCCAGTAATCGTCCCATTGGAGGCCCATAAGGAAAACTAGCTCTGAGTATCACACGAGAAATATGCATCCTCTGCATGTGCCTGCCACGCATGGCTAAAATAAGGCAACTAGCTCCTGACTCATATACCGCTCATCGGTCATGTGCCAGCAATCACCCCGCCGGAGGCCCACAAGGAGACTAGGTCCTTGTATGATCATAGTCAGACTAGAGAGCGACAACACCAATACAATGCATGCAACCCAATGCAATCCAATTCAGTCCAATACAATCCAATGCAAATTAAAATATATTACATGCATTTAATATTTTATAAATACATAACATATTTGGCATATAATATCAGAGGTCAAGATAACTTACCAAAAAGGATCCACCAACAAGTACAATTCAAACCTAGATCTGATCTTCCAAGGACAATGACGATCCTGACCAATAAATTTTAAACATATAATTAATTTCTATATAATAAAACTAAAATGAAAACTATGTTATCATGAGGCACTCTTCTCAATCCAATTTCAATTCTGATCTAGAATTTACCTTTCCTCCCTTTCTCTTCTCTCTCCTCTCTCTCCTCTCTCTCTCTCCTTCCTCGTCCATGATGGCGGGGGATCTCGCGAGTGAGCCACCGACGGCAGCTCCAGCCACCAGGAACCACCCCGGCAATGGACTCTCAGGTAGGTTTCTCTCTCTCTTTCTCTCTCTTCATATATTTTTTTCCTTTTCCCCTTTTTTTTCTCTTCTTTTTTAATTTCTTTTTTTTCTTTTTTTCTTATGGAACAGAGCCCCCCTCTTTTTTTTCCACGAAACGGAGGCTTTCTTTTCTTTTTTCTTTTTGTCCCATTCCCTTCTCCTCCCATCGTCTCCGCCCAGACCAGCTCTTCTTCCCTCCGATGGCACCACCTCTGGACTCTCATCCCCCTCCACTTCCTCGACGATGATCACCTCTTCTACGAGCAACCCCCTCCTTCTTCTCCATAGAAGGGACAGAGGGTCCTTCCTCTGTCCATGAACCAGTCCCTCAGTCCCATCCATGGCGATCGTCCTCATCACGGGAGACTCTGAGCTTGTCGGTGGGTGTTGGCGGAAGAAGATCCATGGGTTTGGGTTTTAAAGAGAAGAACGAGGTTCTCCTTGCCATATGGGAAACAAACTCGACCGATCGAAGTCCTTAACCATCCCAAACACAACGTCGACGAAATCCCTCCTCCCTACGGCCTCTCCTCCATTTTCACCAGTAAAAACAACGGCTAGATAAGGATGAGGAAGTCTCCCCTGTTCCCATTCTTTCTTCTTCTTCTATTTTTTTTTTCCTGGGTTCCGGGTGAAGTCGGCAAGGGTTGCCGACTTCAGCCCAAAATGGCCCTAGGCCTCACATTCTCCCCTCCTAACAAAAATTTCATCCATGAAATTTAAAAGTAATTTAGGTCTTCCGAAAGTCAAATATACATAATCCAAAACTCATATATACCATTTGGCCCAAATTCAATAATCCCAATAAGAGCTCCTATTCACACGTCATAGTACACTTTAATCTTACTATCTTTAGTCACCACACTTCTGCTGCGCACTCTGATATAACTTTTCAAATCCTTTAATATTTTTTGATACCATTTCTTTGCTCAAAGTAACATTAATAACAAGGTAATCTAAATCTTCTCATAGATTTTAAATTTGACTTGGAGTTTAACATATCCATTAAGTTCCATAAACATATGGAAGATCAAATAATCCAATCCATAATTGCTAACATAAACCATCAAAGATTCTATTAAAATATGCATGCCATGTCCACACATCATTAAATCCACCAATAGCAAATTGCAAATCTATACATTATCCCAAACACATTTTCATTATATAATCGAAAGATTCTCTCTCTTAATATCATTAAACTCCTACATCATAAACATATTGCAACAGTCCCCAAATTTATAATCCATAATTTAACAAAACTTGCAAGCTATCATAATCTTCATCCATATCAAATTTAGGACCCCAACATTATTTAATTAAGAACTGAATACATATATTCAGCATAACATAACACACTATACTTCTAGGTCAACACTTCTGAATCTCGATCTAATCCATTTATCAGAGATAAAAAAATACATCTAATCTAGCACTTCAATATCCATAATATGCTTACTTATCATGATCAAATAGTATCAACCATTCAGTCTCATCCAAGATCAATCTCTATAAAATCATATTCCAGATCTTATGCACAGAACCTAGGGATTAGAAATCTAACTTTGAATCCATTCCAATTGGTCATAACATTAAGTTCAAATATCACAATCCATAGTGATCACAATCTAAATTTTAATATCACTCAATAATATCCTAACTACTTATGTTGGTCTCAAATAATCATAACCCAAACTTTGATATCATTAAATCATGTCTTAATAATCATCATACTAATTCTTAATCACCTATATCATAGTTTGTAATTACATCAAAATTAGACTTCCAAATTAAATCAAATCCATAATATAACTCAAAATACACCTCCAAATATCCATTATCTAGTCTTGATAATATCCTTCCAAAAATTAAGCTAAGAGAATTTAATCATTTTATTTGTGCAAGCCTTTTACACATAACAAAACCCTTGAAACTATAATATACACCTATCAAAAGAACTTAAATAAGTCAAAATCCTACTTCTACCCCACTCTTACTAACTAAGTCATCTTGATCTTAAACCTTTGCTCTGATACCACTCTATCACGTCCTAAATCCAGTACTGGAATTGGCTATGCGACCGGCCGCATAAGCCCTAGGTTTTATCCTAGAGATCATGCAAGGCCTAATGTTCAATTCAACATCCAAATAGTGGTAAGGAATAAATTTTACTAATTATTTATTGATTCCAAAAATTTTTCATAAAATTTAACTAAAATTTAATATAAACTCAAAGATCAATACCTAAACCCTAGCTCCTCACTGACTGGTCCCAAAGTCCAATTGATCTTCGGTATCTATAACAAAAACATAGAAAAATAGGGGTGAGCTACACAGGCTCAGTAAGTTATCAACACCTCCAGTATAAATATAAAAAATGAGCCATTAATAAATAACAAGCACAAACACATCATGCAACAAGATGTCCATCAATGTAATAATATAATCAACAAACATGATGCGAATATGTACACTTAATCTCAACCGACACCGACACGACTATGGATGGCCAACCATTTACTTTACTCTCCTAGTCCTTTTGACTATGGCCACGATCGGCCCGTGGCTCACCCCACAAGAGCCTAGATCTTAACTCACATACCGAAATCGATCATGTGCCAGTGATCGCCCCACTGGAGGCCCATAAGGAAAACTAGTTCTGAGTATCATATGAGAAACATGCATCCTCTGCATGTGCCTGCCACGCTTGGCTAAAATAAGGCAACTAGCTCTTGACTCACATACCGCTCATCGGTCATGTGCCAGCAATCGCCTCGATGGAGGTCCACAAGGAGACTAGGTCCTCGTATGATCATGGTCGGACTAGAGAGCGACAACACCAACACAATGCATGCAACCCAATTCAATCCAATACAATCCAATACAAATTAAAATATATTACATGCATTTAATATTTTATAAATACATAACATATTTGGCATATAATATCAGAGGTTAAGATAACTTACCAAAAAGGATCCACCAACAAGTATAATTCAAACCTAGATCTGATCTTCCAAGAACAATGACAATCCTGACCAATAAATTTTAAACATATAATTAATTTCTATTTAATAAAAATAAAAAGAAAACTATGTTATCATAAGGCACTCTCCTCAATCCAATTTCAATTCTGATCCAGAATTTACCTTTCCTCCCTTTCTCTTCTCTCTCCTTCCTCGCCCACGATGGCGGGGGACCTTGCGAGTAAGCCACCAATGGCAGCTCCAACCACCGGGAACCACCCCGGCAATGGACTCTCAGGTAGGTTTCTCTCTCTTCATATATTTTTTTCCTTTTTCCCTTTTTTTTCTCTTCTTTTTTATTTTCCTTCTTTTCTTTTTTTCTCACAGAATAGAGCCCCCCCTTTTTTTTCCACGGAATGGAGGCTTTCTTCTTTTTTTTCTTTTTCTCTCGTTCCCTTCTCCTCCCATCATCTCTGCCCAGACTAGCATCTTCTCCCCTCCAATGGCACCTCCGCTTCCTCGATGATGACCGCCTCTTCTACAAGCAACCCCCTCCTTCTTCTCCATAGAAGGGATAGAGGGTCCTCCCTCTGTCCATGAACCAGTCCCTCAGTCCCATCCATGGTGATCATCCTCACCACGGGAGACTCTGAGCTCATCGATGGGTACTGGTGAAAAAAGATCCATGGGTTTGGATTTTAAAGAGAAGAACGAGGTTCTCCTTACCGTACGGAAAACAAACTCGACCGATCGAAGTCTTTAACCATCCCAAACACGACGTCGATGAAATCCCTCCTCCCCACGGCCTCTCCTCCATTTTCATCGATGAAAACAACGGCCAGATAAGGATGAGGAAGTCTCCCCTATTTCCATTCTTTCTTCTTCTTCTATTTTTTTTTCCTGGGTTCTGGGTGAAGTCGGCAAGGGCTACCGACTTCAGTCCAAAATGACCCTAGGCCTCATAGTTATGGATCAACCAATAGCTAGAAGATTATGGTATCATCCAGTCTAAAATTTCTATTAAATGTGATAACATTAGTGCTATTAACTTATCTAAAAATCCAATTCAGCATTCTAAAACTAAGCATATAGAAATTAGACATCATTTCATTAGAGACCATATTTTGAATAATGTTGTAGAATTAGAATTTGTACCTACAAAAGATCAACTTGCTGATATTTTAACCAAACCTCTTAGCCAAGATAGATTTGAAAAGATTAGAGGTGAGTTAGGTCTATGTGACCCATATTAAGAATCTTGACCTAATTTTTCAAAAATAAGGAAAAATTATCTAAATGTTTCAAAATTCTCTTCAGAGCTTATGACCACCTTCTCTAGTGCTAAGGAACCTATAGAATTTTATTTTTTAGTTTTCTGAGCTTTAACCTTGATTTGTGCTCGAGCCAACTCGAGCACCCTATTTTTTTGTCGAGCCAACTCGAGAGTCGGGCTGATGGTTTTTTAAATAGGGCATCGTTAGGTTTCAAAATCCATTTTCTTCTGCCTTTCCTATTCTATTCCAACTGTTCCCTATTCCACTCCAAGGAAAAGCCTTAGAACTCCAAACCGCTCCTAAACCCTAATCCAACCACAATGGCACTATGAGGGTTGTGCGAACCATAGCAGAGGAGAGAAGAACAAAGAGGAGGCTTGACACTTCAAATCCAATGGTAGAGCCGCAAGAAGAACATGAAGAGGCTTCGGAAGCTCCAAGACAGGTTGTTCTTATGGGTAATAAGCAAGTTACTTCCAGACGTTGTGTTAATTTTACTTTTTTAGAGAAAGAAAATTTGAAAGTTAGTGATTGTCTCAATGCACAAGGATGGAATTTACCTACATTTCCAAATCTAGTAAGGCAATTCTTTGAAAATATGTCACTCGATGCATTTCATGTGGAATCAATTGTGAAAGGGAAGCATATTGAGATAAATGAACAAAAATTAAGTGACATTCTTCAAATACCTAAGGAAGGAGAGAGCTTTTTGGTATTAAAAGAAAAACATAAGACTTTGAAGATAATTCTTGAGAGAACTGATGTTACTGGTATCATACATGTCGGGGCTAATCAACTTTCTTTGGAAATGAGGTTGATTCATAATATCATGAGTCATGTTTTTCTACAAAGGACTGGAAGATTTGACTGTGTGAGTGAGAGAAATCTGGTATTTATGAGATGTCTAGTTGAGGGGGAGGCCCTCAACTTATCTTATATCATGATTTCCCAGATGAGGGAAGCTGCTCGTAGGGCACGAGCATGTCTTCCATATGGCATGGTGTTGACTTCGTTATTGATTTTGATGATAAGCAAAACGGTTAAGTATAAGTTAAGTACTAATGATTTCTTTGAAGTGTATTTTTGTTGAAGAAGGTGCTCACAAATTTGAAAAAGTTTGCTTGATTGAAGAAACCAAGTTTGGATGAGAAGAACTGCTCAAAGATGACTTGGACAATCAATAGTTGCTTGAATGATTATTTGAGTTAAGTAGAAATGTGTTTCAGCTCAAGTTCAGATTTTTTTGTGAAGATTTAAGTGAGGTGTCGACTCAAAGTGTCGACACATGACACCAAGTGTCGACACATGGAGGTGAAGTGTCGACTCAAGCCAATACGCAAAGTATGTTTCAGATGGCATGGCAAGTGTCAACACATGGACCTGATGCATCGACTCAAAGTGTCGACACATGGATCAGCTTATCGCCTGAGATTTTCAAGCCACAGAACTTGCAGAAAATGAAGAACTGCTGAAGTGTCGACACATGGAAGAGAAGTGTCGACTCACCTGAGGAAATGTCGATACATCTAAGATTTTCAGAGAACCAGATTAAAGATATTTGAATTGGGTATCGACTCAAGAAGTTCAAGTATCGACTCAAAGCCTGAAGTGTCAACAAAAGGAGTTCTGGGAACAGTAATGGCTAGTTTTTCAAACACAAAACTCGATCCTTTTGCCCTCCAATGACTAGTTTTTCAAGTCTAATGGCTAGAAATGGGATTTGAGGCTATGGAGAAGTATTTTTATGCTCTAAATCAAATCAAATTGAAAACTATTGAGTATTATTGATGAGAATGAGATACGAGCATTTAAGAGAGAAGAAAAGAGAGCTTTAACTCCTATTCTTTAAAGATTCAACCACTCTAAAGCAAAAGCAAGCCTCCAAGCATTCAAGAGCCATCAAGAGCATTGAGGAGTTCAAAGCACTTCTACATCGAGCTTCAAAGAGATACCCGCTTTTGTTTAGAAAGCTTACATTTTTTCTTTACTTCAAATCTTTATTTGTTGTAAGGGTTCTTGGTTAGCCTATTGTAAAACCAAGGGAGGTTATCGATGAGCCTTTGAAAGCCAATAAGGTTGGTGGTTAGCCTGCAAAACCACTTAGGTTCCTGGTTATCCCAAAAAATCAAGAAAGGTTGGTGGTGAGCCTTAAAACCATTTGGATTCTTGGTTAGCCCATAAAACCAAGTGAGATTTTGACTTGTTGACCTTATGAAAACAAGTTGGGTTTTTGATTAATAAGCCCACAAAACTAATCAACTGTAATCGGTGTGATTATAGTGAATTCCCAAGAGGATCTTAGGGAGTGGATATAGGTGCATTGGATAGCACCGAACCATTATATTTCTTGGTCTTTGTGGTTGATTGATCTCTCTACTTGCTTTTCATTTATTGCTCTTTATTTCCACTGCACTTTTAACTTAAGAGCATTATATTTGAATTCATAGTACCTTGCTCATTTAATTGTTGGATTGGATTGCTTAGCATTGCATTGCATTAAGTAAGTACTTTTTTAGAGACCTAATTCACCCCCCCTCTTGGGTTGCTTACTGGGCAACAAGTGGTATCAGAGCTATGTTCTCAGTGTATAGGCTTTACTGCCTTGAGTAAAGATCTATGACAGCCTCAATTGGAACTAGCGTAGTTGAGGGTCAAGCCTAAAATAAACCTCCATTTTTTAATGGATCAAATTATACATATTGAAAAACTAGGAAGAGAATTTATATGCATTCTATTGACTATAATTTATGGAGAGTTGTAGATAAAGGTCATCATATTCCTTCAGTAGTGGTTAATGGTATTTCTATCCTAAAGCTCGAAGATGATTGGGATGAAAATGACATTAAGCAATCCGAGATCAATGCCAAGGCAATGAATATCCTCTATTGTGCATTAGATCCTAGTAAATTTAATAGGATATCTACATGCACCTCTGCTAAAAAAATATGGGACACACTTGAAGTTATCCATGAGGGTACCGATCAAGTGAAAAATACTAAAGTGAACATATTAGTGCACACTTATGAGATGTTCCGAATGGAACCTAATGAATCTATCACTGATATGTACACAAGATTCACAAATATTGTAAATGGAATGAGAAGTCTTGGAAAGGTAATGTCTAACGCTGATCTTGTGAATAAAATCCTCAGGTCACTTCCAACATCGTTGGATCCGAAGGTGACTGCAATTTAAAAAGCCAAGGATGTTGACAAATTATCTCTAGAGCAGCAGGTTGGATCGTTCATGACTTATGAGTTGAATTTGAAACAAAAATCAATGGACATGGACAAAAACAAGAAGGGGATTGCTTTCAAATCAAACATACAAGAAGAATCCTCAATAGATGAGTTCGAACAAGAAGAAGAAGATGAAGGTGAAGAAGCCCTCCTTGCAAAGAAATTTAGAAGATACACAAAGAAGAGGAAGTTTCCTTACAAAAAGATATATCAATCAAAGGAAAAAGAAAAGAGAAAGAGAAAAAAAAAAAAAAAAAAAGGAGAAGGAAATACCTACATACTTCGAGTGCAAGAAGCCAAGACACTACAAGTTTGATTGCCCTCTCCTTAAGAAGTCTAGAAAAAAATAAGAAAGAAAGCAATGATGGCCACCTGGAGTGACAATGATGAAAGGATTATGCCCTAAAGGCCAATCGAAATGTTGTATTTCGATGAGATTTTCTTTTGTATCCTAAACCAGTGTATTCACATTATCAATTAATAAAGACATTTTATTTTCATCATACGTTGTGTTTTATTAATTTTATTAAGATATGATGAATCCCATAGATTAGAGCTATGGTTCTAGGATTATGATGAGATCATACCAGTGAGACCTAAAGCCTTAAAACCCTAATCTAAAATATTCCTGGTCGATGGGATATTGAGTAGGGGATCAATGTTTCCGGTAAGACCAGCACATCCTATGTATGCTTGGTGAAGAGGGTGACTGATCTCACAGTCACTTGTGTTTAACACTAATACTAGGATGAGGGTGCTCATTAGAGAATGAGTTTACTGAATGGATCCAGCTTGAGAACATCTAATGGAACCTTATCTGTTTGTCAATAGATAGTTCTCATAGTGGGAGTAGTGCATGTGGTCCTTTGACCTGAGAATGCCATGGTACCTTGTATGCATGAATCCATACTTTGGTTCACACTCAATCATGACAATGAGTCATGCATGGGGTGATACTGGGTATGGTGGATCGTATATGGAGGTTGTTAGTAGGTCAAAAAGGAATCGATCAACCCTAGTAAGAGGGAAGCGCATCTAGATGATTTCAATCAAATGAAGTTTCGGGAAATCTTTGATCAAAGTATGAACATTAGAAATAGTTTCTAATGGTTCATTAATGAATCATCATTATCAGATTGAGCAAGGAATGAATATGAAATTGGATTTGACAAGTATCCATATCCATGGACATATTCAGGGTGCAAGTAGATCGAAGGACCGAATTGCCCGGTAACTCACCACTGAAGGGTATTTTGGTATTTTGGTAAATCCACCAAAATTTCTCATCTTCCGGGTAGGCATGACACATTGCTAGATGTCAATCTTGTCTTGTAGGTCTTCATGAACCAATTGATTTGGTTTCATGAGTCAATTCGATATGTTATTCGAATTGGACAATTAGGTGAGCCAATTTGACCTAATTAGGTCAATCGGGTTCGATCGGATCGAATCGGCTCAAATCTAAACCTACTGCTGGCTAGATGTGGAACCCAATGGGTCACACATAATAGAGACTTGTCCAAGAAAGTCATTCATGATTTAATTAGGGTCATAGGATCCTAATTGGTTAGCCGGATTATATACTAGCATATGTAGGCTAACCAAATTCCTAACCCAATTGTATTGGGTTCGGTTGCTTGCTAATTGGGCTAACCTAATTATGGGAAACCTAAATTAGGTTGAGTCCTAAGTGGGGCTAGCCTAATCAGAGCTAAATCTGATTTTAATTTGGATTTAAGAGCATTTTAGGCGCTATACATGAAGAGTCCCAATGGCATGGGACTCTTGGTACCTAAATGATACCTTAACTTCAAAAGGGCACAGAATGAGCTATAGATCTCTGATTTGAATATAATTTATATGGTCAAAAAGAAAATCTTATGCTCTTTTCAATGACACCCATATTGCCTATGTTTTTACTGGTCAACATTTTTTGAAATTTGTGTGGAAGAAGGATGGCGCACGCGGTGCATGAAGAGTCACAACTCTTCATGTGGCGCGTGGTTCTGATGGAGAATCCTTCTGCTATCAGAACTCTTCATAATCATCGATGTTTGGAGATTGAAGAGGAGCCTCTTGGCTTCCTAGGGACCGGTAATTGACATGTGGCAAGTACAAATTCGTCCAAATAAAAGAAGGGATGTGAATAAGGCCTTCGGTGCATGAATGGGTTAATTAGATATGATTTTTCAAGCCAGATAACTTCTCTTCGGTCTTGAAAAATCATATCTGATAAGTTGATGGGAGGACATATCACACGTCCCTCTTGTATCTATAAATAGGGGGCGATGAAATGAGTCGATATAAGAATTCCACCGAAGTATTATTCTGAGTGTCTCTCTCTCCATCCTTCTTTCTTTAAGACAAGACCTGTCTTGCTAAGACAGTGTCTTTTCTACTAGGACAAGGCTTTGTTTTAGGACATAAGCCTAAGGTATCCTAGAGGAGGGTTGTCCTAAAACCAAGAGTGATTTAGGAGAGTGTCTTTAGTGCCCTACAGTAGGACAGGGTGTCCTACAGTGGTCAATAGAGCAAAGGCTGCCGAAAGAGTTCCACTTATCCAAGCACCTTGAAGAAGGAGTTTTTCCTTGATCCGAGTTTCGTGTGGATCACCGTTGGAGGGCGAACGTTTGGGCGCCTGGTGGAGAAGAAGGCTGAATCAAGGTTTTCTTCATCGGATTGGATACTAGCGATTCAGGTTGGTGCCTAAACTCTAGTTTATATTATATATGTATGTTTGTATGTTTTAATTCCTAGTAAGGAGATCTTGGGTTAAGGGTTTGGTAGTGGTTTCATAATAAATTTATGAAATCCATGCTTCCACCCTAGTCACTAAAACCCTTATAATGGTATCAGAGCCACCTTGTTAGGGCTAAATCATACAAAATCTGAAGTTGCCCAAATTTGTAGGACTCTTGAGGTTGCCCATTTTTGTAGGACTCTACAAAATTTGATGTTGCCTAATTTTGTAGGACTCTTGAGGTTGCCCATTTTGGTAGGACTCTACAAAATTTGAAGTTGCCCAATTTTGTAGGACTCTTGAGGTTGTCCATTTTTGTAGGACTCTACAAAATTTGAAGTTGCCCAATTTTGTAGGACTCTACAAAAGTTTAAAGTTATATATGATTGATATGTTTATGCATACATGTATGTCACTGGTTAGGGTTTTCACTTAAACCTTAACCGATATAGAGATATGTTTAGCTTTATAGTCATCATACTGAAATAAGGTTGCCCTGGCATAATGGTGGATTCATTATGTGGTAGATAGTTGTCCTAGTATGATGACACACTTGATACATTATAAAATGATATATGATGCATGGTTGATGAATGGTAATATTAGAATGTGCTTCTATTTGAATTGCCTTCTATTAAAATTATATTAAGTTGTAGTGTCATATACCAAAAGCAAAATAATCAAGATAATTAGTTGATCATTCAGTGTCTAGGAAAAGTGGTTCATGATTGATAAAGAGGATGTGGTTTTTAATTGGTTCCGTTGACTGACCTGGCCAATTTTTATTGGTGTCTAGGAAAGCAACGGGGGGACTCCCACTACTCTCCCACTTACCTGGCCGATGAGATTAACTTAATTCTTGATTGATATGCTTAGTGTAATATTCTCTACATTAGGCCTTCCTTCATGCTAGGTCATTATTATGTTATGATCCGTATTAGGTTTGTTGTGTACATACAAGGCCTATTATGGTAACTAACACAAGTTTGGCCTGGTGCATTTGATGCTTATGGCATGATTTAATATAATACTTTGTTGTGAATACACAAGGATATTATTATTACAATCATAACTATAAAGGAATGAAGGGTCTTACTTAACTAAAAATATTATAGTTTGTTGTGAACACACAAGGCTATTAATATTTTAGAGGCCAGGTCTTATATAGAACTTATAAAAGATTTGTTGTGTATGCACAAGGTCTTTTATAAGGAATTAGGATCTCAACCCCACTAAGAAAACCAATTATGGTTTCTCGATCATCATATAGAGGGTTATGATGCTTGATAAAATAGTGGGAGACATAATTAAGTTAAAGTCCTAATTTAATTATGTTTTGTCAACATTGGTTGTTTGCTTATGTTATGTTCTTTGTTAATGTAGATTAAATGACCTCTTCACTCTCACTCCGTAGTATACTTGATGCCAATAAATTGACTGGACCAAACTATGTTGACTGGTTGAGAAACCTAAAGATAGTTCTCAGCCAGGAAAAACTTTCTTACATTTTTGATATCCCTACCTTGGAACCTTTAGGGGAAGATGCCTCGCAAGAGGAAAAGAACATATACAAGATGTGGCAAAATGACTCACTCACTGTCAAATGTATCATGCTTGCCTCTATGACCAATGAGTTGAAGAGGCAACATGATAGCATGGACACTAACTCCATACTGCTCAATCTAAAAGAGCTATATGGAGAACATAGTCGAATTGCTAGATATGAGAATCTAAGTAGTTGTTCCGTGCGAGAATGATAGAAGGTACATCCGTACAAGACCACGTTCTGATGGTTATTGACTTGATCACTCGATTAGGTCAATTGGGTTTTGTTATAGATGGGGAGTTGAATCAGGATTTGATCCTGCAGTCACTCTTGGAGTCATTTTCATAGTTTGTTCTTAATTATCATATGAACAAACTTAACACTTCCTTGCCTGAGCTATTAAACATGTTAAAAATAGCAGAGAGCCATTTAAAGAAAAATAAGGCTCCACTTCTTCTTGTGGATGGGATCAACAAGAAGAAGTCAGGCAGAAAGGGTTCCAAGAGGAGATTGAACCCAAAAAGAGGCATCAAGAAGAAGAAAGGAAAGAAGGCCTCCGGACAGATGACCTGCTTTCACTATGGCAAGCCGGGTCGTTGGAAGAGGAACTGCAAGGCTTACCTTGTAGGTGTGAAGCCTGATGCATCGGATGCACCAAAAGGTATAAAAGAAGTTCATACTATTTTGTTATTGGATTCTTCCATTTCAAATACTTGGGTATTGGATACCGTCTGTGGTCATAATATATGCAAATCATTGTAGAGGCTGTAGAGGCTTAGAGTATTGAAGGAAGGAGACTTCGAGCTCTATGGTGCTGGAGGAGAGTCCATCCAAGCAGAGGCCGTAGGGACTTATATCTTGAAGTTACCTTCGGAGAAGATTTTAGAGCTGAGAAATTGTTACTATATGCCTAAGGTCATTAGAAATATCATTTATGTACCCTTGTTACTTAGACAAGGTTATACTATGAATGTGATGAGCAATGGTTGCTCAATCAGCTTTTCTAATGAAATTATATATTGTGGTGTATTTTGCAATGGTCTTTTAACTCTATCCACTAATGATAATATACTTCATGTAAGTAACAAACGAAAGAGAGATGATGTAAATAATACTTTACTCTGGCACTGTCGACTTGGAAATATTAGTGAGACTAGGATTAGCAAGTTATACAAGGAAAATTTCCTTAATCCTTATGATTATGAATCATTAGGAACTTGTGAATCATGTCTCATGGATAAAATGGACAAGACTCCATTTAGTGGACATAGAGAAAGGACAACTGAGTTATTAGGACTCATACATACAGATGTATGTGGGCCTATGACAAGTCAAGCCAAGGGTAGATACTCTTATTTCATCACGTTTACTGATGAATTTTCAAGGTACGAATTTGTGTATCTTATGAAATATAAGTCCGAAGCCTTTGATAAATTTTTAGAGTACCAAAGTATGGTAGAGAAATAAACTAAAAAAAGTATTAAAATCCTTCGATCATATCGAGGAGGTGAATACTTATCCACCGAGTTTCTCGATCACCTTAAAGAAAAGGGGATTATCTCTGAATGGACCCCTCCTTACACACCATAATTAAATGGTGTTGCTGAAAGGAGGAACCATACCTTATTAGATATGGTATAGTCCATGATGTGCTTCACAGAGTTACCTATTTCCTTCTAGGGATATGCCTTAGAAACCGTGGCTAATATCTTAAATAGAGTACCATCTAAATCTATCTCTAGCACTCCATATGAGATATGGAGGGGTAAGAAACCCAATCTTAAGTATCTTAAGATATGGGGATGTCCAGCCTATGTCAAAAGAAATTTTGGACATAAGCTAGATGCTAGAGCAGATAAGTGTCTATTTGTAGGATATCCTAAAGATAGTATAGGATATCTGTTCTACCACCCTACTGAACAAAACATTTTTGTCAGCATGCATGCCACGTTTCTAGAGAAAGAGTTCATCCTACAAAAGGGTAGTGGGAGAAATATTGAACTTGAAGAAGTTCAATAAAAAGATACATCTCAACCAAATGATAACATAGTTAGTATAGAACCAGAACACACCACTCCTATCCATAGGTCTGATAGGGTGCATCATGCACCTGAGAGGTATGGGTTCATTATTGAAAATAATGAAGCCCGGATCATTGAAAATGATGAGCCTCTAACCTATACGGATGCTGTCATGAGTAGGGACTCAGACAGATGGCTGGAAGCCATGAGATCCGAAATGGACTCCATATATGTCAACCAAGTGTGGACTTTGGTTGATGCACCAAAGGGTGTTAACCCTATTGGATGCAAATGGATCTATAAGAAAAAGATTGGGGCAGATGGCCAAGTCGAAACTTTTAAAGCCAGATTAATGGCTAAGGGTTTCAGACAAAAACAGGGAATAGATTATGATGAAACATTTTCTTCTGTTGCCATACTCAAATCTATTCGGATCATGCTTGCTATAGCAGCATATCATGATTATGAAATTTGGCAGATGAATGTGAAAACCGCATTCCTTAATGGTTTCCTTGAGGAAGAGGTCTATATGTCACAGCCAGAAGGTTTTGTCTTGGAGACTAAACCTAATCAGGTATGTAGGCTGAAAAAACTCATTTATGGATTAAAGCAAGCATCCAGGAGTTGGAACATCCGATTTGATAAGACAATCAAAGAGTTTGACTTTATCAAAAATGAGGATGAACCTTGTGTGTACAAGAAGACTAGTGGGAGTGCCATAGTTTTATTGGTTCTGTATGTGGATGACATACTCCTCATTGGGAATGATATCCCAATGTTATAATCAGTCAAGGTATGGTTATCTAAACAGTTTTCCATGAAAGACTTGGGAGAAGCATCCTATATACTGGGTATCAAGATCTATAGAGATAGATCTAGAAGGATGCTAGGCTTATCCCAGTCTAGGTACATTGACCAAGTGCTAAAGAGATTTAGCATGGAGGGAAGTAAAAGAGGTTACTTGCCCATTGGTCATGGCATACATCTTTCTAAGAAGATGTCTCCTAAGACACCTGAAGAAAGAAATAGAATGAGTTCTATACCTTATGCTTTGGCTGTAGGATCTATAATATATACTATGTTATGTACTAGGCCTGATGTGGCATATGCCTTAGGTATAGCCAACAGATTTCAGGCTGATCCAGGAGAGGATCACTGGAAGGCTGTGAAAAATATTCTTAAGTACTTGAGAAGGACTAAGGATATTTTTCTGATATACGGAGGATCTGATCTTAAACTGGAAGCTTATTCAGATTCTAGTTTTCAATCGGATCCAGATGATAGCAAATCTATTTCAGGATATGTTTTTATCCTAAATGGAGGAGCTATAAGCTGGAAGAGTTCTAAACAGTAGACTGTAGCTGACTCAACAACTGAGGCAGAATACATTGCTGTTAGTGAAGCTGCCAAGGAAGCTGTATGGATGAAGAAGTTCATCTCAGAGTTGGGCGTTGTTCCGAAGATTGAAGGTCCAGTACCACTTTACTGTGATAATACTGGAGCCGTCGCTCAAGCTAAGGAACCTAAAGCTCATCACAAATCAAAGCACATTCTAAGACGCTTCCATCTCATTCGAGAGATTATTGAAAGACAAGAAGTCTACATTAAAAGAGTAGAAACGAAGAACAACATATCAGACCCATTCACTAAGGCTCTACCACAGCGGGAGTTTGATCGCCACCTTGAGTGTATGGGGTTAAAATTTAAAGGCGATTGGCTTTAGTGCAAGTGGGAGATTGAAAGGATTATGCCCTAAAGGCCAATCGAAATGTTGTATTTTGATAGGATTTTCTTTTGTATCCCAAACCAATGTATTGACATTATCAATTAATAAAGGCATTTTATTTTCATCATACGCTATGTCTTATTAATTTTATTAAGATATGATGAACCCCATAGATTAGGGCTATGGTTCTAGGATTATGATGAGATCATACCAGTGAGACCTAAAGTCTTAAAACCATAATCTAGAATATTCCGGGTAGATGAGATATTGAGTAGGGCATCAATGTTTCCGGTAAGACCAGCACATCCTATGTATGCTTGGTGAAGAGGGTGACTGATCTCACAGTCACTTGTGTTTGACACTAATACTAGGATGTGGGTGCTCATTAGAGAATGAGTTCACTGAATGGATACAGCTTGAGAACATCTAATGGAATCTTATCTATTTGTCAATAGATAGTTCTCATAGTGGGAGTAGTGCATGTGGTCCTTTGACCTGAGACTGCCATTGTACCTTGTATGCATGAATCCATACTTTGGTTCACACTCAATCATGACACTAAGTCATGCATGGGGTGATACTGGGTATGGTGGATTGCATATGGAGGTTGTGAGTAGGTCAAAAAGGAATCGATCAACCCCAGTAAGAGGGAAGCGCATCCAGATGATTTCAATCAAATGAAGATTCGGGAAATCTTTGATCAAAGTATGAATGTTAGAAATAGTTTCTAATGGTTCATTAATGAATCATCATTATCAGATTGAGCAAGGAATGAATATGAAATTGGATTTGACAAGTATCCATATCCATAGTCATATTCAGGGTGCAAGTAGATCGAAGGACTGAATTGCCCGGTAACTCACCACTGAAGGGTATTTTGGTAAATCCACCAAAATTTTTCATCTTCCGGGTAGGCATGACATATTGCTAGATGTCAATCTTGTCTTGTAGGTCTTCATGAACCAATTGATTTGGTTTCATAAGTCAATTCGATGTGTGATTCGAATTGGACAATTAGGTGAGCCAATTTGACCTAATTAGATCAATCGGCATTCGATCGGATCGAACCGGCTCAAACTTAAACCTACTGCTGGCTAAATGTAGAACCCAATGGGTCACACACAATAGAGACTTGGCCAAGGAAGTCATTCATGATTTAATTATGGTCATAGATCCTAATTGATTAGCCGGATTACATACTAGCATATGTAGGCTAACCAAATTCCTAACCCAATTGGATTAGGTCCGGTTGCTTGCTAATTGAGCTAACTTAATTATGGAAAACCTAAATTAGATTGAGTCCTAAGTGGGGCTAGCTTAATCAGAGCTAATCTGATTTTAATTTGGATTTAAGAGCATTTTAGGTGCCATACATGAAGAGTCCCAATGGCATGGAACTCTTGGTACCTAAATGATACCTTAACTTCAAAAGCGCACAGAATGAGCTATAGATATCTGATTTGAATATAATTTATATAGTCAGAAAGGAAATTTTATGCTCTTTCCAAAGACACCCATATTGCCTATGTTTTGACTGATCAGTATTCTTTAAAATTTGCATGGAAGGATGGCGTGCGCGGTGCATGAAGAGTCGCAACTCTTCATGTGGCGCACGGTTCTGATGGAGAGTCCTTCTGCTATTAGGACTCTTCATAATCTCTGATGTTTAGAGATTGAAGAGGCACTTCTTGGCCTCCTAGGGATCGGTAATTGACATGTGGCAAATGAAAATTCGTCCAAATAAAAGAAGGGATGTGAATAAGGCCTTCAGTGCATGAATGGGTTTATTAGATATGATTTTTCATTCTAGATAACTTCTCTTCGGTCTTGAAAAATTATATCTGATAAGTTGATGGGAGGATATATCACACGCCCCTCTTGTATCTATAAATAGGGGGCGGTGAAATGAGTCTGATATAAGAATTCCATCGAAGTATTATTCTGAGTGTCTCTCTCTCCCTTTTTCTTTCTTTAAGACAAGATTTGTCTTGTTAAGACAAGGTCTTTTCTACTAGGACAAGGCTTTGTTTTAGGACATAAACCTAAGGGGTCCTAGAGGTGGGTTGTCCTAAAACCAAGAGTGGTTTAGGAGAGTGTCTTTAGTGCCCTACAGTAGAACAGGATGTCCTACAGTGGTCAATAGATCAAAGGATGCCGAAAGAGTTCCACTTATCCAAGCAACTTGAAGGAGTTCTTCCTTGGTCCGAGTTTTGTGTGGATCATCGTTGGAGGGCGAACGTTTGGGCGCCTAGTGGAGAAGAAGGATGAATCAGGATTTTCTTCATCGGATTGGATACTAGCAGTTCAGGTTGGTGCCTAAACTCTAGTTTATATTATATATGCATGTTTGTATGTTTTAATTCCTAGTAGGAGGTCTTGGGTTAAGGGTTTGATAGTGGTTTCATAATAAATTTTTAAAATCCATACTTCCACCCTGGTCACCAAAACCCTTACAAGTGAAGACTCCAATTCTGAAGAAGAGCAGACAGAAGTAGCAAATCTCTATTTAATGGCACATCAAGACCATGATGAGGTAAATTCTGATACTGAAATTGATTTTACATTTGATAAACTTAGAAATGCTTTTGATAAACTCATGCATGATTATAAACTGATTTTGAGTGAAAATAAAAGTTGAAAAAGCATGCAAATAGTTTTTCTCTTGAAAACAATTCTTTGCTAAATGAAGTTACTGATTTGAAATCTAAATTGGATATTTTTGTAAAGAAAAACAATGCTTTGTCAATAGAAAATGAAGTTTTGAAAAGTCCTAAGAATATTATTTCAAATGGTGATCTTTTAAAGAAAAATAAAGATTTAGAATTGGAAAATGCTAAGTACAAAAATGAACTTGAAAAGATAAAGCCTTTTGTTGAAAATTTTATCTATAGTTTAGAAAAATTAAACCTACTTTTAAATATCCAAAGAGCCATTTTTAATAAAGCAAGATTAGGCTATAGACCATAAAAGCAACAAAAGTATTTCAAAAACTTTTTTGTATCTGCATCATCTAGCATTACTTGTTTTTCATGTAAAAAGCTAGGCCATAAATCTTTTCAATGCAATTTAAGAAAAATTAATTCTTTTGGTAAAGTGTGAGTTCCAAAAAGAACCATTTTAAATGCTAACCCTAAAGAACTCAAGTTGGCTTGGGTACCTAAAAACAAAGCTTGATTTTATTACAGGTGTGTCTTGCAACCAAGGAGAATAAAAGACTTTAGTATATTGATAATGGTTGCTCAAGGCACATGATTTAATATGTGAAGCAATTCACTTCTCTTGAAGCTTTGAATAGAGGGAGTGTGACCTTTGGGGATAATGGTAAAGGAAAAATCATTAGTATTGGTAAGGTTCACATAACTCCTTCTAGTTGTATTAGTAATATACTTCTAGTTGATGGTTTGAAACACAATCTTTTAAGCATTAGTCAATTTTATGATAAAGGTTTTAAAGTCATTTTTAAATCATCATATTGCATGATTGCTAGTCCGGATATAAATGGAGTACAATTAATTGGAAAAAGGCATGGAAATTTTTATTTGATAGATTTAGATGATCTATCTTTGTCTAATGGAGAATGCCTTGTTGCAATGAATTCTACTAAGGATGAGACTAGTAGGCTTTGGCATAGAAGATTAGGGCATGCTAGTATGTATCTGCTTTCAAAATTTTGCAAAAAGAATTTAGTTAGAGATTTACTTGAAATTTGTTTTTAAAAAGATAGAATTTGCCAAGTATGTCAATTTGGTAAACAAGTTAAAACTTCTTTTAAACCAAAAGGTTTTTTAACTACTAGTAGGCCACTAGAACTACTTCATATGGATCTCTTTTGACCAACTAGAATATCAAGTCTAGGAGGCAAGAGATATGGATTAGTCATAGTGGATGATTTTTTGAGATTTACATGGGTTTTCTTTCTAGCACAAAAAGATAAATCATTTTCAGCTTTTATAAAGTTTTATTGAAAAGTCTCAAATGAAAAAGGTGTTTCATTTGTTTGCATTTGTAGTGATCATGGAACTGAATTTGAAAATCAAGATTTCAAAAATTTTTGTAATGAAAAAGGAGTTGAACATAATTTTGTTGTACCTAGGACACCTTAGCAGAATGGGGTAGTAGAAAGAAAATTTCATACTTTGGAGGAAATGGCATACACTATGCTTTGTGAAAATGATTTGCCGAGATATTTTTGGGCTGAAGCTATTAATACTGCATGTTATATCTTAAATCGAGTTTTAATCCACCCTATTTTTGAAGAAAACTCCATATGAGCTTTGAAATCAAAGAAAACCAACTTTAAAGTATTTTCAAGTTTTTGGTTGTAAATGTTTTATTTTAAATAATACAAAAGATAATCTTAGAAAATTTGATGCCAAATCTGATGAAGGTATCTTTTTAGGATACTCCACATCAAGCAGGGCATACAGAGTTTTCAATAAAAGAACTTTGGTTATGGAAGAGTCAGTACATGTTATTTTTGAAGAATCTACTAACAAATCTTTCAAAAAAGATGATACTTCTGATGAATGTACAGGTACTGACAAGCTTCAAAAGTTGATACTGAATGATCAACCCCAGCCAAGTGAAGAAGATCAAGACAAGAATGAGAAAGGTGATGACACTCCAAAGCATCAAGATCTACCTAAGGAGTGGAGGTATGCTCATGGACATCCTAAGGAATTAATCCTAGGTGATCCATCTAAAGGGGTAAGAACTCGAGCCTCAATTAGAAATAAATGTAATTATATAGCTTTTGTATCATAATTAGAGCCTAAATATTTTGAAGAAGCTGAAAAAGATCCTAACTGGGTTAATTCCATGCAAGATGAACTAATTCAATTTGATAGAAATAATGTTTTGATATTAATAGAAAGACCATCTAATGTTTCTATTATTGGCACAAAATGGGTATTTAGGAATAAATTAGATAAAAATGGAATTGTTGTTAAGAATAAAGCTAGGCTAGTTGCTAAAGGCTACAACCAGAAGGAAGGGATTAATTTTAATGAAACTTTTGCTCCTGTTGCTAGACTTAAAGCAACTAGACTATTATTAGCATTTGCTTGTTTTATGAACTTTAAACTATTTCAAATGGATGTTAAGAGTGCTTTTTTAAATGGTTTTATAACTGAAAAAGTTTTTATTGAACAACCACCTGGATTTGAAAATCATGCACATCCTGATCATGTTTTTAAATTGCACAAAGTACTTTATGGATTAAAGCAAGCTCCTTGAGCCTGGTATGAAAGATTCAGCAAATTTTTGATTAAAAATGAATTTTCTAGAGGTCATGTTGATAAAACACTATTTTTAAAAAGGAAAGATAATGATTTATTAGTAGTACAAATATATGTTGATGATATAATTTTTAATGCTACTAATAAAATTCTTTGTCAAGAGTTTGCTAAGCTAATGCAGAGTGAGTTCGAGATGAGCATGATGGGAGAACTCAATTTCTTTCTTGAACTCTAGATCAAGCAAACTACAGATGGAATCTTCATCAACCAGCAAAATATACAAGAGAAATTATAAAGAAGTTTGGGATGGAGACTACTAAAGTAATAGGTATGCCTGTGAGCCCCTTTTGTAGACTTGATAAGGATGAACATGGTAAATCAGTAGATCAAAAGTTATACAGAGGTATGATTGGCTCTTTACTGTAGACCAGATATAATGTTCAGTGTATGCATGTGTGCTAGATATCAGTCTGAATCTAAAGAATCATATCTAATGGCTGTTAAGCACATTATTAGATATCTATCTGGTACTGTTGATGTTGGTTTATGATATTCTAGAAATTCATCTGCTGAATTGATTGGACATTCTGATGCTGATTTTACTGGTTATAAATTGGATAGAAAAAGTACTAGTGGTACTTGCCAATTTTTTGGAGTTAACTTAATCTCATGGTTTAGCAAGAAACAAACTTCAGTTGCACTATCCACAACTGAGGCTGAGTATATTGCAGCAGGAAGTTGTTGTGCTCAAATCTTGTGGATTAAGCAACAACTTAAAGATTTTGGAATCACTTTATTAAAGTTGGCTAGTACACCCATTAAATATGATAATACTAGTGCTATTTGCTTGACTAAAAATCCTGTTCAACATTCTAGGAGTAAACATATTGAAATTAGACATCACTTTATTAGAGATCATGTTGAAAATAATGATGTTATGCTTGAATTTATTAGTACTGAATTTTAATTAGCTGATATCTTAACTAAACCTCTTCTAGAAGATCGGTTTTGTATGATTAGAAGAAAGCTTGGGATCATTAATCCTTTTGATTAAATTTTTCCTATATTTGACTCAAATTAGATCAATTTGACATCAATCTTACTCAATTATTGTTGAATTTAATCATATTTCCAGTGATTTTGATCAACTCTTGAATCTCTTATTTTTTGGTTTTTAAGTCAACGTATCAACACATTGATGTGTTGACACCTGAATGTGTCGACACATTCGTGAGTCCACATTTGAATGGTAGCAGACCGAGAATAAAGGGTTTCCGAATAATTTTTCTCCCCATTTCTCCATCTCCTTCGAGCTGACACATGTTCTAAGGTACTCCTCACTATTCCTACTCTCTGTTTCGTGATTTAATCCCATCGATTCTTCGATTTGGACACTCGGTAGTTCAGATTTTGCTAGATTTCATCTCTCATTTGGATTTTAAGCCTTAGAAGCCCTAAGTTATCACCCAAACCTTGTCCAAATCTTTATTCCAAGCAATGGGACCCCGAAAGCAAGTAGTCCATCAACCTCGTTAGTCAAATCAGGAAGAAGAATGAAGGATGAAGGCCAGACATGAGGCTAGAGCTCCTGATCCTCCCGCACGACCACTTTTTGTAGCTTCTAGTAGGATGATCTTGAAGACCATCATTGGGGGATGACGAGTGGACTTCACTTTTATTGACCAGCAACATTTTAGGGTCGGACAGTGGATTCGACAGGCTGGTTTGACTTCTTTTTGCTCACTCAATAAGAAGTTCTACCCAGGGTTTATTAAGGAGTTTTATGGATCACTCGCCCGTGGGTTTGATGGATGGATGGCACAGGTGAGAGGCTGGGATATCCCAGTTTCATCAGAGGTTCTAAGTAGAGTATAGGATATTCCAATGACTGGTTCAGTGGTGGACAGCTTGATGGACAGAGTAAGTGGACTCCAGTGTATCTTTGAGTCTAATATTTTTCCAAAGGGAGCCACCGTACCCGCATCTCGACTATCTGCAGAGATGAGATTATTGTACCACATTATCACCGGGATACTTCTACCGAAGACTGGATGCTTCGATTACATCACTGAGCAGGAGTTGCTAGTGATGGTCTCTTTGGTTCAGCGCATGCCTATCTGCCTTCCAGTGCTTATGATTCACCAGATGATGGAGGCATCGATGAGCCAGTGACTCAGCCTGCCCTATGGCATGGGATTGACTGTTCTATTTAGAGAGTTCGGTGTCAGCTTTGAGGACAAGCTCTTCTGCATGCTACTTCATACTGATGTGTATGACATCAAGTCATTATACTAGATGGGTTATCATCTGTTCTGAGGCCAGTGGACTTGCAGGATATTTGGTCAGGTCAAGGATAGAGCTGATGATGATGATGCTACAGAGGAGGAGCGCATCCTCTCCGACAAGACAGGACCTAGTGAGAGTTAGCCTGAGATAGCTGCATAGCCAGAGGTTGCATCTCAGTCTGATCCTACTACTTCAACACAGCCTCAGCCAGCTCAGATGGAGACTCAGGGTGTTTTCGATAGCTTATTGGACAGAGTCAGAAGCATCGAGATTGATCTTTTGATCATAAGACAACATCTTAACTATTTCATAGCTGAGACCAGAAAGGGCCACAGTGGACTGAGTGATGGCATCTCAACTATATTGATTGCACTGTCTAGACCTTCAGTGAGTGCTCCGGTTGCTGATACAGCTCCACCTGCTCCTGCACCTATTGTTGATGATGATGGTGATGATATTAATGGAGATGATGAGGAGACTGACTCTGGTGGATTCGATTTCCCAGATTTGACTTCAGAGCCAGTGGCGGAGGTGACGGCAGACTTGCCCAGGAGTTCTACTCTTGATCCTTCTAGTTCACCTACCCAGACTCCAGTCTCATCCTCTCCTTCCAGATAGGATGATCACATTCCTATTCTTATTCTTTCACCAGTTATTGATACTCCTGTTATACATACACCTATTATTGACTCACCCGTTATTTATATACCCATGATTGACACTCCTATCATTGATTCACCGATTATAGACTTATCCATTCATTCTTTAGTTGATACATCTGTCCTTGATACACCTATTGTATCATCAACTGATACCCCAATTTTTGACACACTGATTGTTGATACTCCTACTATTCACACATCCTCACTTATCCAAGAGCTTGGTTTTTACACACCTAGCTTTCAGTATCCTGATTCCGTTCCCTTCTTTGATCCCACGCCACTTCCGGCAGTCGTAGAGACTGTCGAACTGATTAGTTTCATTCCTACAGAGGACATTGCTTTTATCTCTACTACTCCAGCCAGAGGTCAGACATATGCATGATGCAGAGGACATGATCATCGTACCCCTCCATGACCGACTAGGACCTGACTTTGAGATCTCAGATCGATGTGGTCTCAAGCTCGATCTTTTACTGATACATGATCGATTGAGATTGGATCATCTTCAGATGATGATGATATGGATGAGGATTAGGATATTTAAGTATTTTTAGATAGTTTACTTTTATGCATCTATGTATGTTTTGTCTTTTATTGTACAAATTCTGACTTGAAATGAGATATCATGTTGTACTTCATGTTTCTGAATGAAATGATTTACACTTTTCTTAGTTCTTCATTGTCTTTACTTATGAATGAATGAATTTTCATTTTAAATTCAATGCTATATCCTGAATGTATTGACTATTTATCTTCCTACCTTTTTAATGATAACAAAAAGGGAGAGTAGTATAGTAAGATTTAAGTATAAATGTGATATATTTTTGCAAGTAGTAAGTATAAATGTAAAGTGTATTTGTGATATGCAAGGGGTAAATGAGAGTATTTGTAAAATTTGAAAATTATTTTGAAAACTTAAATTGAAACTGTTTACAAACAACTTAAGAAAGGGGGAGCTATACTTTGTTTTCATTGAAAATTCTTTTTAAAGTGAATTTCATCTTGAAACCCCTCTTTAAGTGTTTGAAGAGTATTTACAAATTATTTTATGGATCATCAATTCAGGGGAAGCTTTACTTATTGCTGAATTTTCATGTAGAGTATCACGATACATGTGATTATATTTCATATATATCCCAAAGCTCTGATACTCTCAATCATTACAACTTGCTTTGATAATCTAAAATCATTATATCATTCTTATTCTGATACATCCTGTCGAAATTGAAAATTACTTTGATATAATTATTGCATTTAGTGCTATGTACCTTGTTGAATTCTTTTAAAAGCTTATTATGCAATTTATACTTAAGGGTTTTGTCATCATTAAAAAGGAAAAGATTATTGACTCCATTATTAATTTTGATGATAAGTAAAATGGTTAAGTATAAGTTGAGTACTAATGATTTCTTTGAAGTGTATTTTGTTGAAGAAGGTGCTCACAAATTTGAAAAAGTTTGCTTGATTGAAGAAACCAAGTTTGGATGAAAAGAACTACTCAAAGAGGACTTGGACAATCAATATTTGCTTGAATGATTATTTGAGTTAAATAGAAATGTGTTTCAACTCAAGTTTAGACTTTTTTGTAAAGATTTCAGTGAGGTATCGACTCAAAGTGTCGACACATGACACCAAGTATCGACACATGGAGATGAAGTGTCGACTCAAGCTGGTACGCGAAATATATTTCAGATGGCATGGCTGAAGTATCAACACATAGACCTGAAGTGTCGACTCAAAGTATCGACACATGGATCAGCTCATCGCCTGAGATTTTCAAGTCATAGAACTTGCTGAAATGAAGAATTGCTGAAGTATTGACACATGAAAGAGAAGTGTCGACTCAAAGTGTCGACTCACCTGAGAAAGTGTCGACACATCTGAGATTTTTAGAGAACCAGATTGAAGATATTTGAACTAGGTGTCGACTCAAGAAGTTCAAGTATCGATAGAAAGTATCGACTCAAAGCCTCAAATGTCGACACATGGAGTTCTAATAATAGTGACGGCTAGTTTTTCAAACACAAAACTCGACCCTTTTGCTCTCCAATGGCTAGTTTTCAAGTCTAATGGCTAGAAATGAGACTTGAGGCTTTGGAAAAGTATTTATATGCTCTAAAACAAATCAAATTGAGAACTATTGAATATTATTGATGAGAATGAGATAAGAGCATTCAAGAGAGAAGAAAAGAGAGCTTTAACTCCTATTCTTTGAAGATTCAACCACTCTCAAGCAAAAGCAAGCCTCTAAAAATTCAAGAGCCTTCAAGAGCATTGAAGATCATCCATTTTTGAGCATTCAAGTGGCTTCAATATGTTCAAAGCACTTCTACATCGAGCTTCAAAGAGATACCCACTTTTATTTAGAAAGCTTACATTGTTTCTTTACTTCAAATCTTTATTTGTTGTAAGGGTTCTTGGTTAGCCTATTGTAAAACGAAAGGAGGTTATTGGTGAGCCTTTGAAAACCAATAAGGTAGGTGGTTAGCCTGCAAAACCACTTAGGTTCTTGGTTATCCTAGAAAACCAAGGGAGGTTGGTGGTGAGCCTTAAAATCATTTAGGTTCTTGGTTAGCCCGTAAAACCAAGTGAGATTTTGACTTGTTGGCCTTGTGAAAACAAGTTAGGTTTTTGATTAGTGAGCTCGCAAAACTAATCAACTGTAATTGGTATGATTATAGTGAATTCCAAAGGAAATCTTGGGGAGTGGATGTAGGTGCATTGGATAGCACCAAACCACTATATTTCTTGGTCTTTGTAGTTGATTGATCTCTCTACTAGCTTTTTATTTATTGCTCTTTATTTTCACTGCACTTTTAATTTAAGAGCATTAAATTTGAATTCATAGTACCTTGCTCATTTGATTGTTGGATTGGATTCTTAGCATTGCATTGTATTAAGTAAATAATTGTTTAGATACCCAATTCACCCCCCATCTTGGGTTGCTTACTGTGCAACACATGGTATTCACACTGCTCTTTCAGGATGCTCAGGTAGATTTGTCTGGTGAGGATAGCAGACCATTGCTTCATACAAACATATATAATGTTAAGTCATTGATCAGGATGGGATTCCTAAAGTTTGATGGACACTGGATCAGAAAAACTTCAGGACTACTGGCGACACATTCAAACGAGGAGTGAGGTGATGATGATCAGGCAGGTCAGGCACAGGATACTGAGGCTGAGCCATAGACTGATGAGGCTGGACCTTTTGAGCCAGCACCTTCTTCACCTCAGGTACCTGTGAGAGGATCTACTGCTGATGGTTCAGGTGATGATAGCAGGTTGCAACTGATTCTGGATGAGATCTCTACTCTACAGAGAGGCAGGGTAGAGACAGATGCCAGGATACTGGCACTTCAGACTGAGATGAGAAATGGCTTCCAGGAGATTCTATCTATTCTTCAATAGATAGGATAGCTAGTCATTCAGCACCTCCTCCATCTTTAGTAGGACCTGATATTCATGATACTGACTATGGACAGGGAGAAGCAGAGCACTCTACTGATATTCCTACTACAGCTGCTACTCTTGTTGGGCTTGGTACTGGTACTCAGGGTTAAAGCACTAGCATTACAGATACTCCTATGATGTAGATTCTATCGACTACCAGCACCCTTGCATTATCTGATGTTCCTCCTTTTGGATGGCAGACACCTATCTTGATTTCTTCTGAGCCTCCAACTAAATCTAAACCTAAAACTTCTAAGACTTCAGCTCCAGTTAGGACTAGACTTATGGACCTGAGACCTAGGTTCCCTAAATTTAAACCTGCTCCTGGTATTTTAGAGCTTGGTTCTTCTTCTAGTAAAGATGAACCTAGTAATGATGAGCCTAATCCATCCTTTTGATTTTTAGGATTTATTGTTTAGTATTTTCTATTGTTGTGTGTGATACTATTTTGGTGTGCTTTGGCACTCTTGCAATGTATCACCTTTGTATTGACACTTTATATATATATATATATATATATATATATATATATATATATATATATATATATATATATATATATATATATATATATATATATATATATATATATATCTTTTCTTATGTTTCACTTGATACATGTTTAAATGATTGTGAATGATTTAGTTTGTGAATGAATGTTCTCCCTAAATTATATTCTTTTATGTTGATGACAAAAAGGGGGAGATGAGCATGAAAAATAAGTTGAGCATGAAAATATGAAGAGAGTATTGTTATATAAGAAAGGGGGAGCTTTTGTTAAGTTCTTGTTAAACTTATTTCGAATGCAAAGTTAGTATTGTGATGATTTGATACTTAGCGCATGAATGCTACAAATGATACATTGTTTTGATACTCTTCAACAACTTGACACTTTATTTGCATTGATATACTTTTTAATACATGTGAATATGATACATATTATTACAGGTAATTGAAAAGTGCTTTTAAATCTCTTCATGCCCAGTGTTTTGTCATCATTAAAAAGGAGGATATTATTGATCCCTGGAATGATTTTGATGATTACAAACATTGGAGCATGTATGCTTTACTAATTCTTTCAATTATTCAAGAAGTTTTGCAGGAAAGTATTTATCTTTACATTAGTTGGTTTTCTATCTAGTTGAAAGGTATTCTAACATTGTATAAACTCTTGTATACTTCAAGTTGTAAAGCCATAATCTTTTATGTATGTAATCTTGTAAAAAAGGCTCTAAATTAGTAAAAAATGAGTGCAAATAGGTTAGACATGTTTGGCAAGCTCTTTGAAGCTTTTTGGAAGATTTTCTCTCGTTGGAATCTTGAATTGAAGATGTTTGGAGAAGTTTGAATGCTTGAGAAGAACTTTTGTTTGAGCCGACTCTTATTCTGGCACGGTACAAAAAAATTCAGAGTTTCAGAACCTCAAACTGACTCAAGCCTTAAGAGCTAACTCGATGAAGAACTTATATTTTTGGTAACTGAGACCTCAAGATGACTCAAGCCCAGAAGAGCCGACTCATCCAGAGTTTGTTTTGTTGGTGACTGTGACTTCGAGCCGACTCAGTCTTGAAGAGCTGACTCATGCAAAATTTGATTTTCTATTGATTGAGAGTTCGAGCCGACTCAACCTAGAAGAGCCGACTCGCATAGAATTTTTTTTGGGTTGTCTGAGCTTCGAGCCGACTCATGGATCTCGAGTCGACTCGAGTAACGGGTTTTTGCAGTCTAACGGCTAGTTATAGAATCTCCTTTTTGAACTTCAAAAGCCCTCCAATGGCTTTATTTCAGTTCCCTAGGCCCTACAATGGCTATTTTTGGTTGAAGAATATAAAAGGAAGTATTTATAAAGGTTTAAATAATTTTTGAAAGATTATTCATTGATTATTCCTTGGAAGTTAAAGAGTTTTCAAGTCTTTCACCAACTCACTTCATGAGCATTAAAGATAGGATTCATAGCTTCACCAACTGATCTTCATCCTTGAATCCAACCTTTTGAAGATGTAAAGAAGTAGCTTGAAGAGCATTAAAGAGTATTCAAAGCTAGGCTTTGATTTGATCTTCATCGGCAACACTCAAACAAATTTAGTTTGTTGTAAAGTTGCTTTATACATTTGATTTTTCTTGTCTTCTCTCTAAGAATAGGAAGAGGCTATATCTTGAGAGTGTATTAAAGGTTTTTAGGTGAGCCTATTAAAACCTAAGTTTGGATTTTCTTTGGTGAACCCAGTTCTAAAAACCAAAGGGATTTAGGTTCTTGGTTAGCCTGTGTTAAAACCAAGTGAGTGTTTTCTTTGGTGATCTCGATAAAACCAAAGTGTATAGGTTTGGATTGTGAGCCTGTTAAAATAATCCGACTGTATTCTGGTGGGGGATATAGTGGAAATCACAAGTGGTGCTTGGGTAGTGGACGTAGGAGTGGGTTGCTCTGAACCACTCTAAATTCCTTGTATTTGTGATTGTGCTTGTTTAAGTTCATTGCATTTATTTACTTGCTTCCACATTGAATTGTTCACCACAATGCTAAAAGGATTTTAAATTGCACATACTTGCTAAATTTTATAATCCCAATTCACCCCCCTCTTAGGAAGCCACCTGGGCAACAAAAGTGACATCAACCAACTTCCTACAAGGTTATGCCACTTAATTTTGGATGCTTTGTTACTGCTTTCTTAGATTATTTAGATATTTTTTTTAATTCTTTGTAATTAAATTCTAGTTTTAATTTATGTAAAGTTTATTTCTTTGTAATTTAAATTTATGTCCTTTACTTTTCTTGTAAGTAAATGCTAAGATCTAAATAATAGATCTAACATACCAGAGTTTTAACTTCTATTTTTGTATTTATATTTCCTGACTTCAAAATATTTTTTATTTTCTTTTAAAATCAAAGATTTCAATTTATTTTATGCACTGTCTTCTCAATGACTTGACCTAACTCGCTACTTTCTACATAAGTTTAATTAATTAGAAGTTGGGTTTTAAACTAAAAATCATGGTGTCTTAACGACAAAATTGTGACCTATCATCTGTGTATCCAAAGGTTGCCAATCTTGACAACAAGTCCACCTAGGCATTCTTTGTCCAAGGGATCTACACAATCTCAAAGGAAAGGAAAGATGAAATAATCTCCCTTATCTATTTGTGATACCTTTTCATGGTGGGGGCTATGGTATCGAACTCATCTTAAACTTGCCCCATGATCAGCTAGGAATCATTAAGGGTTAGAGATGCTGAACCTCATGCTCACGAGCAAGTCTCAACCCCACAAGAAGGGTTTCATATTCCTCCTCATTATTGGAGGCTTTGAAGTCAAAGCTAAGTGCCTTCTTAGTAACGACTACCTCCAGGTGAGTAAGGATCATCGTGGCCCCAGACCCTCTAGCATTAGAAGCTCCATCAATATGGAGAGGCCAAAACTCACCCACCAACTCCGATCCTAGCTTCATCGACTCTAGTCTAGACTCTACCCTGTTGGAGATGGTGCACTCCATAAGAAAATCTATCAAGGCTTAGGCCTTGATGGAGGGCAAGGATGGTAATGGATGTCGAACTCGCCTATACCCACTACCCACTTGGCGATCCTTTTAGAAGCATTGATCTTCTATAATATCTAGTGTAGAGGCTGATTAGATAGGACCATGATGGAATGTGCTTAGAAGTAAGGATGAAGATGCCCGACTCAGGTCAGGAGGGCAAAGGTGACCTTCTCCACCTTTAAGTAATGGGTCTTTATATCCTTAAGGATTTGGTTGATGTAGTAAAATGGCTTCTACATTCCATCCTCCTTTCAAACGAGCATAAAACTCATGACCACGAGGAAATGGCCAAATAGAGGTAGAGCATTTCCCCTATGACTGGCCTTATGAAAAGTGGCATAGTGGTGAGGTAGGTCTTTGATAGGCTATGATGTTGTCATTAAGACATCACAGATATCAGTTTAATTAACCAACTTCTAAATTAAATTAAAAATACATAGAAAAGGTGAGTCGGGTCGAATCCATGGAGAAGGTAGTGCATAAAAGAAATTGAAATCTTTGATTTTAATAGGAAAAGGAAAGAATGATTTGAAGTCAATAAAAAGATGTTCAAAGTGCAACAAAGAAATATAACTTGGTATGTTTGATCCGCTAGTCAGATCTCAGCATCTACTTGCAAGAAGAATAAATAATAAAAATTTAAGTAATATAAAAATATTTGATTACAAGGAATTGAAAATAAAAACTAAATAAACTATGAAAAATAGTAATAAGACTGGAAGTAGATCGGCACAGCCTCATCAGGAAGATGGTCGATGAACTCTCTCCTTCCTTCATACTCTTGAGAGCGAACTGGCTTTCTCTTTTTCTTCCTCGTTGGATCTTGAACTTAGAGATGGAGTAGTCTTGAAGATGATGTAGGGGCAGAATTCTTCTCCAAGAAATCTCACTCTTAAAAGCCAACCTATAACCCAAAGCTATGCCCTCTACCCTGAACCATACCCTCTCTCTAGGATGCTTTCTTTTATAACCCGGGGGTCCTTTAAATAGTGCTCGTCTAGGGCTTTGATGCGAGACTATTTATGCATGCTAGTTACTTTTATGTTGTTGTGCATTAAGTTAGGAGTTTGTATCCTGAATTTCAAGCCAAGATATTATGTAAGGAATTCTATAAAAAATCTAAAGCATAGGCATGCAGAAATAAATCCTAATAGTGAAGAAACAGGACCGCAAAGGCTAAGAAGTCCTGGTTAGGACTAGCTCTTCTGCAATACCATTACCAATGGAGTCTAGGGGGTGTACCTAGCAATGATTTGTAGATCGATCCATGAAGAGTTTGCTCATTGCACTCGGATGTGACCTGGAAAATAAAGCTATCGACCTTGCAGATTCGCGACTTTCATCTGGTGGCCCGAAAGCTGGACAAATGGAATCCTTGGATTCATGAACTCTAAGGGACCTACAAATCACCTATCACAGGTTAGAAAACAAGGAAGAAAAGGGTTAGATCACTGAAAGAAGAAGAAGGGGAAGAGGCTTGAGGAAGGTGGCCAAGAGGTGAAGAATGCTGGTGGCTTGGAGGCAGGGTGCAGGGATCACACAGAAACTCTGAGGGATCACACAGATACCCTTAATCACATAGAAATTCACTTAAAATTTTGAGAAAAACTCAAGAGAAATTCATTCATAACGATTTATAATAATTAATCATTAGTTACAAGAGGGTGGAGGGGTGGGGTATTTATAGATGTTCTCATGCCCTCTCCTGTTATGATAGGAATACAAAATTTGATAGGGAGAAAGATTTTAAAGTTTCTTAGAACTAGGAGTATATAATTTGAGTAGAAATAAAACTTAATCTCCTAGTGAGAAGTGGACTCTTCTCCTTCTTTGACTTGGTCGAGGGCTCCTTATGGGCTTAGGCTGGGATGAAATTCTCTTGGGCTGCTTTGACTTTTCCACTCCCTGCTAGGCTTGGACTTGGGCAACAACCTTATTGGACTGGGCTTGGAGGGGTGCCAAAGGTAAGAATAGGCCTGAGGGCATCATGGCCTGATGGAATGAGGATGCCAGGGAATTGGACTTGGGCCTATGGTGCCACTTCATGAATTCTTGTGGGCTGGTATGTTGGGGTGCTTCTCCTGAAGGACTTGGACAACATGAAGGAAGTCCAGATGCTGGGTTGGTGACTTGAGTGTGGGTCCAATGGTCCTCCTCTTGAATATGACTTGAATGAAAGAAATTATAGGACTCAAAGGGACCTAATTGACAAGACTAAAAGTAGGCCAAATAATACAAATGGACTCAATTGAACTCAGGACTCGAAGGACTTAGTGAATCTAATCGACTAAAATTATTACAGGACTTAAATTGACACAAAACCTCAAAATGAACTAACTCAACTAACTTAGTTCAACTGAACCGAACATAACCAAAAACTTGACTCATAAATCCTAATGGTGTGAGTCAACTCTAAATACAGGACTCAAGTATAACAAGGCCTGAAAACAAAACTCAATGCCCAAATACAAGACTCAAATGGCTTACATAGCCAGATTATTGGACTCAGAGATAAAATTTGAATCATGGCTAAGGGACTCAAACTCAGAGACCCATAGTGAACTAGGGTTGACCTGATTTCTCCATCAGGCTTCCTCCTGGTTAAATTTAGACTCAATCAGGCTCTAGATTGGCCAGATATCATGTAAAAGATTTTCAACCATTCATAGCCTTGGATCATGCTAGGATTTGAGCAATGTAGCTTCCTTTCCTTCTCTGCTGAACAAAGTCCAATCTAGACTAGTAGGTCCCAAAATCTCACTTTCCCTCATCGATCAAGACTTGGATTTGAGCACGATGAGGATTGGTCGGCAGTGGGTAGCAATGTGGGGTGCTGGTGGTGAGTGGCGGCAAGCACGGTGGTAGTGGTGTTGGTTAAAAAAATGGGAAGAAGGCAGTGATCAAGGGGAAAAACCATTGACATGGCGGTCCTGGGCTTCTTGATGGTGCTGGGCGATGGCCAATGATGGGGCATTTGATGGAAAGGAGGCCGGTGACAAGCGATGGCAGGAGATGGAGTGGATGGTGATCGATCAGTGAAGAGAGAAAATGATGGCCAGTATAATTTCCATGGTTTTTCTAGTGAGGGAAGACTCCCGACAATAAGGGGAAGCTTCCGGTGGCGAGATGGTGGTTCGGGTGATAGGGCAATGAAAATCCTTCCATGGTCCACGGTTCAGAGCCATGAACCACTAGTAATGGCATCCCGTGGACAATCTAGACCTCTATACATCAAACGGCTGGTCCACGGTGGACTGGCTGTTTTAAAATGCATTCACTTCCTTTATTAATTTTCAAAATTCAATTTTAGCCCGTCTAAACTTTGATTTGAGTATCGTTTATGCCGTTCAACTATAGAAATCAAGCTCTTCATAATGATAGTCTTCTTTCCTACAAATGATATATAAAAGTATTAATTTAATATAAATAAATATAGTTTAATTATTAAATTAATGGCTTTATATGTGTATATAATATAATTATCATAACTCCTAACTTGAACTTTGCTCATCCTCGAGTAAAGCAGATGAATTAACTATGTATACAAACTCATTCTTGAATTGAAAGTTGACTTTGATAGTTCTAAAAATAGTTGATACCCGGCCAGACTATTAAAGAGGTACTTCATTTGATCACTGAGTCAACCCAATTAGTGGTGAGTGTTGACCATAGAATTTTTTAGAGGTTTTCCTTATTATCTTCCCAACTTACTCTTTAAATCATCTAACTTAATTTAAGTCAGATTTGTTGCCTTTTATACTTTAGTCCTTTTAATCTTTCTTCTTTTTTTTTTCATTTTTTTAGAAGTCCAATGCAATGTCTTGACCTCTTAAGTATTAGCATCCTCACCTTTTGATGCAAACTACAATGCTTACTTAGGCGAAGGGACCCGGTTACTCAGTAGGGTGCCATTGCTTAACAGATCTCTTGACCTTCTCACCTTTTGACGTGAACCACAATACTTACTTAGGCGAAGGAGCCTGGTTTCTCAATAAGAGTTCAAGAAGAGCTATGAGGTTTGACTAACTCTTTAATTTTATTTTTTTAAAGGGCTTTTTGTATATCTCAACATTTCCATCCCTACTCTTAATAAGCAGATTCTTTATTGAGATAAGAAGGAAAAGAGTTTTGGAATTACTTCCAAAATTTAACTTGGTCAACACCCTACCATTTGTTGGGTTTTCCTAGTGATTTGCTCCTTAGTATCTCTAAAACTATCTAGGCCATTAATCAATCATTGATTATGGTACCTAATTAACTTCAAAATCAGATAAAATTTAGATGCAAAACTAATTACTTATGGTTGTACTTGAAGACCTAATTAGATTAGTTATTCTTCCCCTAACTTGATCGACATTGTCCTCAATGGAGAAGGAAAATAAATGGTGCAATATGTAAAAAGAAAGAGCAAAAAGCATACCTGGAGTGAACGTGCTTTGGGAGTTAAAGAAGGCTTCATGAAGTAGTGGGATCTTGTACTGTTTGGTCTCATGTGGTGGTTCCAAGGCTCAGGGGACCAAGTCTAAGGCCATGGTCCAATGATCATGATGCTGTCATGTAATTTCTAGGGCTAGTTTGGACCCTAGAATGAAAGGTTGTTAGCCTTCCAGGTCTTGAGATTCAGGAGACTTAGGCCTCAAGGGACCAGCTTGTATTGAGCTAGTTTTGAGTCCTAGGTATGTGTGATTGGGTTGAGTCAAGGGTGTACTTGGGCTTGAAAAACTCAATTATGCATTAAGTTAGCTTATGGGAGTTTTAGGGTTAGGTCATGGTGACCTAATATATATATACTTTGTACATGAGGCTAATTGGAGCCGTCATAGTAAAATAACATTTCTTCCTGATATCCATCTTCTACCTCCCTCTCTTCCTCTCTGGTTGTCACTCTCTATTAGGGTAATATCAATATCCAAGCCACCATACCCTAGGAAGGGAAAAATTCCTTAGCGCCTAGGGAATCCTAGTCGAAGTAGGAATCCCTAACACAAGGGATTCTTGCACCACCCACATGCAAATCCTATTCCCATCAAACATGGTGATCTTAGGCATCTTCAAGGTTGGTTTCAAGTCTTATGCAGAGGGGAATTAGATCTGGAAGAGGTCTGGTTAGATTGGTGGGCATTGGAAGAAGATTGTCATGGTTTCCTAGTCTAAGTAGGAAACACTGCACCTAGCATCTTGGGAGTCATCCCTTTCTTTACCCTTTAAGAGTTTGACCAGGAGATTTGGTGGTTTAAATACCCACTAGTTGGAGGTCCCAAAATTGGTGGTTTCATATCCATATCAAATATGCGACACTCCGGGCACTCTAAACAAGTTAGGAGATTTCTGCACAAGAAGATTGAATCCCTGTAGGCTGATTGTTTCAATCCCCTATTGCTGCACTTCCAATATAATGTTCTAAGGTTGGTTGTTGGTAGAAGGTTGTCTATGCACCTAGGAATGTGCTCCAACAAGTGGTATTAGAGTTTGAGTTGTGTGGAGTTCATGGGAGACATCGGAAGTTGTAGATCTTCAAGTGCTAAAATTTCAGCAAGGTTCCTGCCAAAGTATTTCTCAAATCCCTTGGTTTATTTATTGTATGTTTGGCTTGGATCCGGCCATGGGTAACAGCAAGAAGGTTGATTTCGAGAAGTTTGATGGGAAAAAGAATTTTTTCATGTGGAATGTCTGTGTGGAAGATCTCTTGGTTCAGTTGGATCTGGATCAAGCATTGGAGAAAAGCCTGACGGGTTATCGGAGAAGCAATGGATGTCCTTAGAAAAAAAGGCCTGTGCCATGATTAGAGGGTGTTTTTTGGATGTGGCTCTCTACTTGGTGATAAAGGAGAAGACCCCGAAGGGTTTGTTGTCAAAGTTACATAGTCTCTAGATGGGAAAGAACATGTGCAACAAATTGATGCTGAAAAATAGACTCTATAGTCTTCGAATGTAGGAGGGCAAAAATGTAGTGGATCATATTCAAAAGTTTGACCAGATGTGCAACAAGTTGCTAAACATTAGGGTGAAGTTAGATGAAGAAGACAAATCATTGCTTTTACTTTGCTCGCTGCCCCCTTCCTTTGATTCATTGGTTACTACACTTCTCTACGACAAGGAGATCCTGGAGTATGAAGATATGGTCTCGGTGCTGCGGTCTAATGAGTAGAGGGAGAAGTTGACCAAGGAAGGTGTCCCCCAAGAGGGCTTGGCCGTGGGGGAGAGATCTGGAAGAGGAAAGGAAAGATCCAAGCAGAGGAGGCATTCAAAGTCCCGGAGGAAGATTAGGAGCCGGAATGAAGTAAAGTGCTACAAGTGCAAAGAGATCAGACACTTTAAATTGGATTGCCCATGATGGAAGAACCAGAAAGGAGATAGAGGATCTGATTCTTTGAGCATGGTGGATGATAAAGAGGTGGAGGATGACCTCCTAGTTATATCAGATGGTCACATGCATCACACAGACATATGGACTATTGACTCCACCTGTTCGCATCACTACACCCCGAATCGATCTTGGTTTGTGACCTATACCAAGATTGATGAGGGAAGCATGACTGTTGACCCCATAAGTGAATTTAATGCTAACAAAATATTGGAGCATGCATTTGTTTCTCTACCAACTCTTCAAGTGTTTTACAAATTTTTATAGGATGAATTCATCTCTCAATTTCAACTCCTACATTTTCATTTCTTGTTTTGAGCTGTGTTGTAATTGAATATTGTAAAGAAGTACCCAATGAAAAAGGAAAGTAAAAACTAATCAAATGGGTTACTTTTAGATGTGTTTCAAGCTTTTAATTTCTTAGAAATGTGTTGAGTTTGAAGACATCTTGAAGCTTGAAGACATGTTGGATGAATTCTGGAGATAGACTAAAAAAATCACTGAAACATTCATCCGAGCCGACTCTGGCATATGGCACGCATGAGGATTCTGGCATGCAGATATCCAAGCCTCTGACTCGTCTAGAGTACTACTTCCTGAATCAGACAGGCGAGCCGACCCAAGGGGAGTCTGAGCCAACTCTATCATATTGTTAGACAGCCGAGCGGACTCTTCAGTAAATCGAGTCGACTCCTCCAGAGTCCAGAAAAAGAGTTCTGTGAATCATAGCCAATCAGTCAACAAGAATGGAAGTTAGTCGACTCGTCCAGACTGAAATTCTGAAGGCCTGAGGATCCGAGTCAACTAGAATGAAGGCGAGTCGACTCTTACAGCGTGAGGAATCAGGACACTATGTAAGCGAGCTGACTTGATTGAAGAGAGTCGACTCAACCAGAACTACTACAAGGATCTGAGCCGACTCAAGTAATCCGAGCTGACTCGAATGGCAGTTACATGCATATAACAGCTAGTTCCATAACTTGGAATTTGAATCCAAAAAGTGCTCCAATGGTTAAATATCACATCCCAACATTCTACAATGACTAAAACTGCCTGAGAAAGGTACAAGATTATATATTTGAGGGATTTAAACTTCTTTGAAGAGAGTTTTTGAAAAAGAGAAAAAGAGTTAATGCATTATTGAATATCCAACCAAGTCAACAAGCAAGAGAGCACTGAGAGCATTCAAGATAGCCTTCAAGCCTTCACCAATTCTCATCTAAAGCTTGAAGCACTTAGTAAAGAAGCTATAAAAGCCATTAAAGTGCATTCAAGTGCATTCACGTGGGCTTCTCTCAAACTGCATCGGCAACCATTCGACAAAAAATTTGTTTGTCATTCTGTTGCTTTTCTTTTCAATTCATTTTGAATGTTGGATTATTGGTCAGCTCGAATGAAAAACCAAATAGATTCTTGGTTAGCCTTTGTTAAAACCAAGTATTGGGTTCTTAGTGATCCTGGTAAAACCAAGTTAGGTTTCTTTGGTGAGCCCAGTTTAAAAATCAAAGTGTAGAGGTTTGGATTGTGAGCCTGTGAAAACAATCCGACTATATTCCGATGGGGGATATAGTAGAAATCCCAAGTGTTAATCTTGGATAGTGGACGTAGGAGCTGGGTTGCTCTGAACCACTATAATTGTTGTGTGTTTATGTTATGCTTTTCTGATCCAATTTTGTTTTTGCATTTAAATTGTTATAACAGCACCTTAAAAGGGATTTCAAAGAGCACATTATTTCTTAAATCTTTTAATTCCTAATTCACCCCCTCTAGGAAAAGCCACCTGGGCAACAACTGGAATCAGGGCAGTGTCTTTGAACCATTTAGAGTAAAGATTGGTTCCTCATCCCATGAGTACATCCTTAGCCAAAGGCCAATCTTCTAATAGACCTCCACTCTTCACTGGCATAATTATTCTTATTGGAAAGCTAGAATGAAAATCTATATACAAGCTGTCGATTTTTAATTATGGAATGTCATTCTAAAGGGCCACATATTTCCATGATTAAAATTAATGACATGGATGTCCCTAAGCCTGAGGAGGACTGGGATGAACACGACATGAAGATGGGGGAATTAAATGCCAAAGCAATGAATTTATTATATTGTGCTTTGGATGCCAACAAGTTTAATCAATTTTCACTTGCTCTTCAGCAAAGGAAATTTGGGACAAACTCGAAGTGACCCACGAAGGAACTTCCCAAGTGAAGACTTCGAAAATAAATCTCTTGTACATAGTTATGAATTATTTAAAATGAAATCTACTGAAACTATCTCTGCCATGTTTACTCGATTAACAGATATTATTAATGGTTTGAAAAGTTTGGCAGGATTTACTCAAATGCTGACTTAGTATAGAAGATCTTAAGATCACTTCCAAACAAATGGGACCTCAAGTGACTGCCATCCAAGAAGCGAAAGATGTAAACACCTTATCTCTAGATGAATTAATGGGTTCACTCATCACACACGAATTGGCCATGCAGCATAGAACTGATGATGATCAAAAGAAGAAGATGACAATTGCCTTCAAAGCTATATTGGAATCAAAGAAAGATGAGGAATCGGAAGATGACTGCACCTCCTCCGAAGATGATCTAGAAGACGAAGATATCGCAATGGTCATGAGGAGATTTAGAAGGTTTATGAAAAAGAAAAAAGCAAGATACAATAGAAAATTTTATAAATGAGGAGAGCACTACAAGGACAAGGACAAGGACAAAGAAAAGAAAAAAGAATAAGTCCCCACCTGCTATGAATGTAAGAAACTGAGGCACATTCATCCAGATTGTCCACAATTAAAGAAACTATTCAAGAAAAGAGCAAGAAGTCTACCTTGACTGAAGCGAGGAGTCTACCTTGACTGAAGAGGAAGAGACAACAAAATAGCCAATTTATGTCTAATAGGTCTCGAAGACGAGGTAATATCCCTTGATGCTCAAATAGAATTTACATTTGATGAATTAAATTATGCTTTTCATGATTTATTATGTGAATTTAAAAAGGCTGAAGTAAAGATTAGATCCTTAAAGAATACCGATGATTCTTTACATAAGGAAAAGAAGAAATTTCAGAAAAGAATAACTTATTGTAAAAAGAATTACATGTCTTTTCTGAAAAGTATAAAGCTTTGAAAACTAAGAATAGTGCATGTCTAGGCAAAACCAAAGCTTTGATGAATGAAAACATAAATTTGAAAATGGAGGTTGAAAAACTCAAGCCACTTGTTGAAAAACTTACATTATCTTCTAACAAGCTTGAGTAGATCTTAAAAGAACAAAGAATTTCTAGAAATAAAGCTGGAATTAGTTTTAATTCTTCAATTTCAAACAGAATTTTAGCTACTACTTTTGTAAAACCAAAAGCTTATGTTCCAAAATTAATATCTCAAAATGCTTTTGCAACAAATGTTTCTGCTCCTAAAGCTACATTGTATGTTCCTAAGAGCTCAAATAGAAAATCTTTTATATCTGCATCTCATGCATCAATATCTAGAACTTCAAAATCTACATCTTTTCAGAATTCTAGAGTTGAATGTTTTGCATGCAAAGGATTAGGACATAAAGCTTTTGAATGCAATATCTTTAAAAATGTCAAAAGTAAAGCAAGAAAGATTTTGGTTCCCAAAGGAACCACCTCTGCTAACCTGCAAGGACCCAAGTTAGCTTGGGTACCTAAAAGAACTTCTTGATTATCTTGCAGGAATGTCTTGCAACCAAAAATTGATGAAAAGATGGTATCTTGACAGTGGTTATTCAAGGCATATGACAGGTGACAAGGATCAATTTATCATCCTAGAGATGAAAGAAGGAAGTATGGTTACTTTTGGAGATAATGACAAGGGAAAAATAATCGGAATCGGTAAGATCAAGATAACCCCTATACTTTTATTGAAAATGTATTGCTAGTAGATAAGTTGAAGCATAATTGCTAAGCATTAGTCAATTATGAGATAAAGGCTTCAAGGTTATCTTTGAATCATCTATGTGTATTGTAACAAACTCTGATTCTAGCAGTAAGTTCATTAGACATAGACTTGAAAATATTTATGTGGTAGAACTTAATGATCTTGCCATGTCAAGTAGCTCCAGTCTAGTTGTAATGAATGCTAAGACCAAGGAGTCTTGCTTACTTTGGAATAAATGATTAGGTCATGCTAGCATGCATACTATTACTAAGTTAATTTTCAAAAATTTAGTTAGAGGAATGCCTAAGTTTAAAGTAGACTTTGATCATGTTTATGATGCATGCCAAATAGATAAATAAACTAGGGAGAGTTTTAAACCAAAATATAATTTCAACTTCTAGACCTCTTGAGCTACTTCACATAGACTTATTTGGACCAACTAGGACAACAAGCCTAGGAGGTATGAAATATGCCCTTGTGATTGTGATGATTTCTCTAGATTTACATGGGTTTTGTTTATCGTTCACCAATATGAAACCTTTAAAATATTTCAAAAATTTCACAAAAAGGTTTCAAATCAGAAAAATCTTTCAATAATTTCAATTAGGAGTGAACAAGGCACCGAATTTAAAAATTAGTTTTTCGATGATTATTGCACAAACAATGGCATTGATCATAACTTCTCCGCTCCTAGAACACCACAACAAAATGATGTTGTAGAGAGAAAAAATAGGACTTTGGAAGAGATGGCCCAAACAATGTTATGTGAAGGCAATCTTCCAAGGTACTTTTGGACAGAAGTAGTGAACACTGCTTGTTACATTTTGAACCGTGTTTTGATTCATCCTATTTTGAAAAAAAATCCCTATGAGCTTTGGAATGAAAAGAAACCTAATATTAATTATTTTTATGTATTGGTTGTAAATGCTTTGTGCATAACAATGGTAAAGATAATCTAGGAAAATTGATGCTAAATTTGGTGAAGCAATTTTCTTGGTTATTCATTACATAGCAAAGTATATAAAGTATTTAACAAAAGATCTCTCACTGTTGAAGAATCTATGCATGTTATTTTGATAAAACTAACCCTTCACCTTCTAAGAAAGAAGAGTGCATAGACAATGATGCAGGTACAATTCAAAAAGAAATGGAAGATATGAGCATACAAGAAAGACCAATCGAAGAAGGAGAAGAAATGGTAAGGATCAAGATATTAGGACTAGGTCATCACATAGAGATGCACATGATTACCTAGCCTTTGTATCACAAATAGAATCTTATACCTTAGAAGATGAAAATGACCCAAACTGGATGATGGCCATGCATGAAGAACTAAACCAGTTTGAAAGAAATAAGGTATGGACATTAGTTGATAGACCTTCAGACTATCCAATCATAGGCACCAAAAGGGTCTATAGAAACAAGTTAGATGAGCAAGGAAACGTAGTAAGAAACAAAGCTAGATTAGTGGCTAGGGATATAACCAAGAAGAGGGCATTGATTTTGATGAAATATATGCACCTGTAGCAAGACTAGAAGCTATTAAATTACTTCTTCCATTTGTTTGCTACATGAATTTAAACTTTTTCAAATGAATGTTAAAAGTACATTTTTAAATGGTTTCATTTCTGAACAAGTTTTTGTAGAACAACCACCAGGTTTTAAAGATCATATTTTTCCAAATCATGTGTTTAAATTGAATAAAGTATTATATGATTTGAAATAAGCACCTAGAGCCTGGTATGATAGACTTAGCACCTTCTTAATTGAAAATGATTTTACAAGAGAAAATGTTGATAAAACTCTTTTCATTAAGAAGAAAAATAATGATATATTAGTTGTACATATTTATGTTAATGATATTATATTTGGTATAACTAATGAAACTCTTTATAGAGAATTTGCTAAGTTAATGCAAGGAGAATTTGAAATGAGCCTAATGGGTGAACTTAACTACTTCCTTGGACTTCAAGTAAAACAAACAAAGGAAGGAATCTTCATCAACCAAGCCAAGTACACCAAATAAATAATCAAAAAGTTTGGTATGGAGTCAAGCAAACAAATGAACACACCCATGAGCCCATCTTGCAGATTGGAGAAAAATGAAAGTGGATCTAACATTGACCAAAAGCTCAATGGAGGTATGATTGGATCCTTGCTATATTTGACTGCAAGTAGACCTGATATCTTGTATAGCATATGTGTATGTGCTAGATTCCAATCTAATCCTAAAAAATCAAATATGCTTGTTATTAAAAGGATTATCAAATATTTGAAAGGCACAAATAATCTAGGTCTATGGCTTTCAAAATATTCTTCATAAAATTTAATTAGATTTTTGGATGCTGGTTGTAGAACTGATAGAAAAAGCACTAGCGATACATGCCAATTTCAAGGATTGAATTTAATCTCATGGCACTATAAGAAACAAAACTCAGTAGCACTTTCTACTACTGAGGCAGAGTATGTTGCTGTAGGGAGTTGTTGTGCACAAGTGTTATGGATTAAACAACAACTAGAAGACTTTAGGTTACACAATCTAAAATTTCAATCAAATATGGTAATACAAGTGCTATAATTTGACAAAAAATCTAATTCAGCATTCTAGAACTAAGCATATAGAGATTAGACACCATTTTATTAGAGATCATGTTTTGAATGGTGACATTGAGCTAGAATTTATCCCGACTGAGAACCAACTAGCTGACATTTTCACTAAGCCACTCAATCAGGATAGATTTGAAATGATTAGAGAAGAATTAGGTCTTTGTGATCATTTCTAGATTTTCCTAACCTAATTCCTTCAAAATTAAGAAAAATTATCTAGAAGACTTCCTACATCAATTCAAGATCTTTGAACAACTTTCCTTGAGATTTTATTGAATTAATTTCAATTTCTGAATCATTTCAACTTTTATGGAAAGTTTCTGTTCGAGTCGACTCTGGCAATTTTGCTCTGGTCGAGCCGGCTCGAATCTCTAATATTTCAGCTCTTACTCTGGATGAGCCGACTAGGTCAATTTAGGGTTGCCTAGCCAACTCGAATCTTTGTTTCTTCTGAGTTCGCTTTGGTCGAGCCAACTTGGATGATTTTAGGGCAAACCAAGCCGACTCGGATGTTGGGCAAACAATTTTTTAATAAAGCCGAGTAACATTTTCTAATTTCTTATTCTCTTCATTTTTACTCCAAACCCTAACTGTCCACTAAAAACCTCTCGAAACCTACTTTCTTCTACTCCATTCCTTGTTTCAACCTTGAGCGTGTGTGCGATGGCTCCCAGAAGATCTGGAAGGAAGCGCTCTCACGTCGTTGAATTAAGTTCTCATAGTGTGAATCAGAATGATGGGGACATCAAAACCCACCCAGGTTTTTCTTTTTCTTTTCTAGATTTTTTTTATTTTATTTTTTATTCCAACTATTCCACCTATCCCCGTTATTCCCACTTTATTCATAGCTTATCCCTAACTGATCCCTCTATTATTCCTGTCATCTTCTTCTTCCATCCATCTCCCAGATCTGACCATCCCTTCATCCTCCACCCAACCCGCTATCCACCGGTCGTCTCCGCCATGCCATCAGCCACCTCCCCATCTAAAACCTCCTAGTCGAGCACCTGTCACTCCGATTCTCGGAGATCCATGCCGGCCCATTTGCCCTCTACATCGCCCGCAAGCTCGACCTCAAGCCCAGGAAGAAATAGAACCATCAGCCACCAGCCTTCCATCATTGCCGACCATCAGAACCACCCAGATCCATCTCCGCTCCTCTAACTCTCTCTCGTCTTTTTTTTACTCCCTCCCTTGTGACTTGTGAAGCACCTGTTCCATCACAAAAGCAGCCATAGAGAGTTTGATGGCCAAAAGTAGGATAAAGATCTGTCATCGCATCCCGTCGCCACTTGGATTCTGTCCACCGCCTTGATCCTACTTCTTATATTAGAAGCTGGAGACTGTCCAAGAAACTCCGCAGACCTTGAAGTTGATCACCGTCTACTCCTCTTCCTCTCTACCGTCTGCAGGACCCCAACCGAATGGCCTCCTCCGTTCCTTATCGCTGGTCGCTAGAATCTGCTACACACCGAAGGATGCCACCCTTACCGGATCTATAGCCCTAGCCATTCTTCCCCGTCCGCCGCCCACTGTTCCACGATCACAGAACCTGCATAGATCTCAAAGTAGAGCAGCTTTGCACAGATCTCAAAGCTATGCACTTCTTAGAGCAGGAGCTTTCTACACAGTCATTAGGCATGCACAGATTTCGAAGCAACTCAGCATGGATCTTGATGCATTCATATTATATTTTATTAATTTTAATTTTTTTTAATCTGGATGTATTTATTAGTTTGAAGTTATTTTAATTTTAAATTTATTTTAGATTAGATTATTAGTTTGAAGTTTGTTAGGATTGGGATAGGTTTCATCTTTATCTTATAAGAGGGTTGGAAAGTCTATAAATACCACCCTCAGTCATTTGTAAAAAAACTGGAGAATAAAGATGAGTGCTTAGAAAAGAGTGTTTTTTTCATTTGCACCACATGGGGAGGGTGTGAGGCCTGTTTTTCCTTCGCCATTGGGTGTCGAGGGGTGTGAGACCCTATTCCTTCGCTTTTGAGCATTGTGGCATGTGAGGCCCTTTTCCTTTGTTCTTCAGAACATCACGGGGTGTAAGGCCCTTTTCCTTTATTCTTCAGAACATCACGGGGTGTAAGGCCCTTTTCCTTTATTCTTGTTGATCCTAATCCCAGGAGACTTCTTAGCTCTCCAACGATCCCCATCAATTTGGTATCCCTAACCTTCTCCAATGATGAATGAATTTTTTTCTTGAAAGAAATTCCCTTGCTTGTTAGCTTGGTCCCTTATGAGAAGGTGGGCGTGAGGCTTAGAGTGTTTTCCCTTTCCATCTCCACACATCCAACATAGCTTCATCCCTTCCATCTTATAGTCCATTCGGCCAACCAAAGGAGCATTTCTTTAGTCCATGTTACCTCCATTTCCAATGAATCCAATCCTCCAAGGTGTTCTTCACATAATCACACGAGTTATCATTCCAAAAGAGCCATAGAAGATCCATGCCAAGACTACTCCAAGCTTCCTTTGTTTATTTCAAAGATTCTTCCCCTCCACTCCTCCATTTCAATCTCTATCCTCTAATCCCTCTACATCTCTTTGTTGCAGAATCCCCGAGCTTCCAGTCTCCAAAGAAGAAGGTCTACAATGTCAAGAACTGGATACAAGAGGCGTTGCAATCTAAAAGAACCTCCTTGTCATCCAGGAACTTCCTCTTTGAGTGTATCCAGTGCCAAACTTTGAAATATTGATTTCCGGGTACCCTTCTTTAGAAAGACTTTCAGATATGAAATATTAGTTTAAACTTAGCCCTAACCTGAGTGGTTTCTTAGCCACAAAGGTCCTTCTCTTATTTATTTTAAAATTGTTTTATTTCAAGTCATGTTTAACATTTAGATTCCTCTCATAAAAATTCTACTTCTTTACATTGAATGGTGGCATCTATTTACTTCATTTTTCATTTAGTCATTACTAATTCCATTAAGGATACATCATTCCATCATCGTTCTCCATCATCATTCAAGAAAAAACTTCACGAATGATGAATGATGAATGAATTTTTTTCTTGAAAGAAATTCCCTTGCTTGTTAGCTTGGTCCCTTGTGAGAAGGTGGGCGTGAGGCCTAGAGTGTTTTCCCTTTCCATCTCCACACATCCAACATAGCTTCATCCCTTCCATCTTATAGTCCATTCGGCCAACCAAAGGAGCATTTCTTTCATCCACATCCCCTCTATTTCCAATGAATCCAATACTCCAAGGTGTTCTTCACACAATCATACAAGGAGTTATCATTCCAAAGGAGCCATAGAAGATCCACGCCAAGACTACTCCAAGCTTCCTTTCTTTATTTCAAAGATTCTTTGCCTCCACTCATCCATTTCAATCTTTATCTCTAATCTCTTTATATCTTATTGTTGCAGAATCCCCGAGCTTCCAGTCCCCAAAGAAGAAGGTCTACTGTGTCAAGAACTGGATACAAGAGGCATTGCAATCTAGAAGAATCTCCTTATCATCCAGGAACTTCTTCTTTGAGTGTATATAGTGCCAAACTTTGAAATATTGATTGCCGAGTACCCCTCTTTAGAAAGACTTTCAAATCTGAAATATTAGTTTAAACTTAGCCCTAACCTGAGTGGTTTCATAGCCATAAAGGTTATTCTCTTATTTATTTGAAATGGTTTTATTTCAAGTCATGTTTAACATTTAGATTCCTCTCATAGAAATTCTACTTCTTTACATTGAATGGTGGCATCTATTTACTTCATTTTTCATTTAGTCATTACTAATTCTATTAAGGATACATCATTCTATCATCGTTCCCCATCATCTATTTACTTCTTTTCTAGATTTTTTATTTTATTTTATTTTTTTTATTCCATCTATTCCACCTATCCCTGCTATTCTCACTTTATTCCAAGCTTATCCCTGACTTATTCCTCTGTTATTCTGGTCATCTTCTTCCTCCATCCATCACCCAGATCTGACCATCCCTTCATCCTCTGCCCAACCCATTGTCCGCCGGTCGTCTCCACCGTGCCACCGGCCACCTCCCCATCTAAAACCTCCTGGCAGATCACCCGTCGCTCTGGTTCCTGGAGATCCACACCGGCCCATCCACCCTCCGCATCACCTGCAAGCTCGGCCTCAACCCCAGGAAGAAACAGAACCATCCAGCCATCGGCCCCCCTTCCATCATTACCGACCACCAGAACCGCCTAGATCCATCTCCGCTCTTCTATCTCTCTCATCTTTTTTTACTCCCTCCCTTGTGACCGACGAAGCGCCTATTCCGTCATAGAAGCAGCCACAAAGAGTTTGATGGCCAAAAGTGGGATAAAGATCTGTCATCGCATCTCATCGCCACTTGGATTCCGTCCACCACCTTGATCCCACTTCTTATATTAGAAGCTGGAGACTATCCAAAAAACTCCATAGACCTTGAAGTCGACCACCGTCTACTCCTAGCCTTGTCCCCCATCACAGAAGAAGAAAAGAGAAAAGAAAAGGAAATCCACTCTAAGACAGAATGAAGAAGAAGCACCTTCTCCACTAAGGCAAATCACTTCAATGGCCAATCGGCTGGTCACCTGTGGCAGAAGGATTGATTTCACCTTCTTGGAAGATTTAGGTATGAAGATCAGAAACTGGATTGAGAACCAAGGATGGACATTTTTCTGCTTATTGGACACTCCGACTTACCCTTCCTTGGTAAGAATATTTTTTGAAAATCTAATCCTTGGAGAATATCATTTGGAATCTGTTGTGAAGGGAGTAAAGATTGTTGTGGATGAAGAAAAGCTGAGCAGTCTACTGCACATGCCCACTAACGGTGCAACTGAACTAACCCTGAAAGACAAAAACAGGCACTAAGGCTAATCTTGGAAAAATCAAATGTAAGCTCCGTCAAATTTGTACAAGCCAACATGCTTTCCATAGAAATGTGGCTGCTTCATAACATGATTAGTCGTATCTTTCTTCCTCGAACCGGTTGTTTCGATTGGGTAAGTGAATGGGACATGATCTTCATGAAACACCTCATTAAGGAAGAAGCCCTCAATTTTCCATATATTATGATGTTTTAGATAAGGGAAGCAGCAAGAAAGATCAAAGCATGCTTGCCCTATGGCATAGTACTTACAATGATATTCAAAGATGCTAGAATTGATCTGATAGATGAAATTGGCAAACCACTTCACCACTCAGACACCTACTCAGCTAAATCTCTTAGGAGAATGGGATATCACTTGCAAGGAGTCTGGTTGAAGAAACTTTCAGAACAAAAGTCTACCTGCTCATCTGATGATGACAATGATGAACCTCCTACTGATGACCCAAATGATGCTGCATATGAAGATAATGATGAAGAATCTTCTAGATCCTTTAATGAAAACTCCATCATAACTTAAAGAATTCATAGCCCAACAGATGGAAACACTTTCAGAATCTCTTACAAGCTACATCAACTCAGCTTTCAGCAAAATACACCAGTCAATTGATGCCAGCTTGAAGGAAATCAAGATAGAGCAAAAGTTACATATGAAGAAAATACAAACAGAGCTAGAAGATTTCAAAGAACTTCGAAGTGTCCTACTGCACCCACACAAGGAAACCTGCACTGCTAAGGATGCTTCCATACAGATTTGCAAAGAGCTACCAGCACCTCCTGCTCAACCAATCTTTGGGCCTTCAGAATTACCATCATCTGATCCTCCAATTTCTAAGATTGAACCTGTCCTACCCAAGGGGAAACCAAAAACTAAGAAAACTAGAATACCTATAGCCCCTGTTAGAACTAGATTTAAGGATCTTAGGTTCAAGCCTCTAAAGACCAAAACTTCAGATAAGATTATAGATGTTGCTTCTTCCTCTAGTGAGGAAGAACAGTAAGATGTTTTGGTTGTACTTTTGGATACAATGATCTCAGCACTTTTGACTATCTTTATACTAGTGTTTGATTGTACTGCTTTCACTTCTTGTAACTTGTATTGAGCATTTTAAATAAAATGAAAGTTATTTTGGTATCTGCTAGCACTGTCTTGAAATGATTTGAGCTTATGCAATGTTTACAATGCTAATCTAATGAATTTTAATTAGAATATCAAAATGAAATTGAGAAAGTAAAATTATCTCAAACAAATATTAAAAACTTTCTCATTCTATCCTAAAAATTGAGCTTTAATTCAATACCTTTTTAATTTTTGACAAAAAGGGGGAGAACTTTAAGCTAACATGAAAATTTTGAGCTAAAAAATTTGAGCTAACAGGAGAACTTTGAGCTTACTTGAAAAATATCTACAACTGATATGAAGCATTGGAGAATATATAAAAAGAAGAGAATGTTCATAAATGCATGAAAAGAATGAAAAAAGGGGAGAGTATAAATGATTGTGTTTAAATGAACTTAAATGTTTCACAATTAAAGAACCTATAGAAAAGGGAGAAATTTATTGAAAACAAATGGCTTTAGCTCAAAACCTACATTTTACTCTGATTGCTCTAAACTTTAGCTCTAGAATTAGCTCTAATTCTTTCAATTTTGAAATTTGATACTTCATGTTTATTCTAATTCTGATACTTTAAGCGCACAAATTTTAATACTCTGATCCACACAAAAGCAATAACATTGATACTGTATAATTTCTTCACAAGAGCTCTGATACTTACTTGCAAATATAATTAGCTCTGATACATGTCCATACTTACTCTCAAATACTATTATACATGTAATTGTAAAGAATTTTTCATGCCTAGTGTTTTGTCATCATCAAAAAGGGGGAGATTGTTGACCCCATAAGTGATTTTGATTATAACAAAATATTGGAGCATGCATTTATTTCTCTAACAACTCTTCAAGTGTTTTACAAGTTTCTGTAGGATGAATTCATTGCTCAATTTCAAATTCTACATTTTCATTTCTTGTTTTGAGTTGTGTTGTAATTGAATATTGTAAAGAAGTACCCAAAGAAAAAGGAAAGTAAAAACCAATCAAATGGGTTACTTCTAGATGTGTTTCAAGTTTTTAATTTCTTAGAAATATGTTGAGTTTGAAAACATCTTGAAGCTTGAAGACATGCTAGATGAATTCTGGAAATAGACTGAAAAAATCATTGAAACATTCATCTAAGCTGACTCGAAGAGAAGAGAGCCGACTCTGGCATATGGCATGCATGAGGATTCTGGCAAGCAGATATCCAAGCCGACTCTAAGGGACTCGAGCCGACTCATCCAGAGTACTACTTCCTGAATCAGACAGGCGAGCCTACCCAAGGGGAGTCCGAGCCGACTCTGTCATATTGTCAGACATCCGAGCTGACTCTTCAGTAAATCGAGCTGACTCCTCTAGAGTCCAAAAAAAGAGTTCTCATAACCACAACTAATCAAGTCGACTGGAATGGAAGTAAGCCGACTCATCCAGACTGAGATTCTGAAGGCCTAAGGATCTGAGTCGACTAGAATGAAGGCAAGCCGACTCTTACAGAGAGAAATCAGGACACTGTGCAAGCGAGCCAACTAGATTGAAGAGAGTCGACTCAACCAGAACTACTCTAAGGATCTGAGCACTTAAGTAATTTGAGCTGACTTGAATGGCAGTTACAGGCATATAACGGCTAGTTTCAGAACTTAGAATTTGAATCCAAAAAATGCTCCAACAGTCAAATATCACATCCCAACAGTTTACAATGACTAAAACAACCTAAGAAAGGCACAAGATTATATATTTGAGGGATTTGAACTTCTTTGAAGAGAGTTTTTTAGAAAGAGATAAAGAGTTAATGCATTATTGAATATCCAACCAAGTCAACAAGCAAGAGAGCACTGAGAGCATTCAAGATAGCCTTCAAGCCTTCACCAACTCTCATCTGAAGCTTGAAGCACTTAGTAAAGAAGCTATAGAAGCCATTAAAGTACATTGAAGTGCATTCAAGTGGGCTTCTCTCGAGCTGCATCGGCAACCATTCGATAAAAAATTTGTTTATCATTCTGTTGCTTTTCTTTTCAATTCATTTTGAATTGTTGGGTTATTGGTCAGCCCGGTTGAAAAACCAAATGGTTCTTAGTTAGCCTTTGTTAAAACCAAGTGTTGGGTTCTTGGTGATCCTAGTAAAACCAAGTTGGGTTTCTTTGTGAGCCTAGTTTAAAAACCAAAGTGTAGAGATTTTGGTGGGGACACCAGAGGCACCAGAATAAGACAGAGGCTTTTCAACCCTCTATGGATTGATCAATAATATATGAGTCCATCTGTAATAAGGGCTTAGCCCATTTGAGTCTATTATAGTTGTTATTTGAGTCTTTTAAGTTGTTATTTCAGTTCTGTACTAGTCAGCTCATATTGAGCTAGTTCAGTCCAATCCTAGTCAGCTCATGTTAAGCTAATTTTATTTTTTTTGAGTCCTGCCCAAGTACACTGAAAACTCAAGACTACATCATACAAGTGAAGACCAAGTCCAACCAGATTGAAGACATGGAAGTATAGCCTAAGTCCAACCCAGCTTGAATATTTGAAGACCCCAGGAGGAAAATTAGAAACCCTGATTCCTTGCAGATGCCCTCTAGATGCCCAGATTCCCTTCCAGATGTCAAAGTATATTCATAGACCAGGGCATCCATGATTTCAGCGGTCCATCTGCATCCTAGTCCAAAGAAATCAAGCCCAGGCACTAAGCCCAAGCCCTTAAGAAGCAAGATACCAAGGAATATTCCTACTACCTGGCTACTAGGCCACCCCAGCTTCCAGAGGCACAAACCCATGCGCCCGAGCCCCTTTGGGCTGGTCCCTTACTGCTTCTAGAAGCCCAACACGCCCCCGTAGGCATCCTTGGAGTGTTGACCAAGTCAAGAGAATTTTTAGGGATTTTTCTACCTAATATTTCCTTATTTTCTAGCTAGGGTTTGAGAGGGAAAAGGATTCTTATGTAAAGACTAATGTGCCCTTACTTGGAGCCCAAGACTAAGGATTTATTTAAAGGACCCTAGTCTCTTGTATGAGGATTGATTTTGATATATGAATTAAAACTTGATTTCTCTTCAATTGCTTTATGCTACCCTACTATGTGGTTAAGGGGTTTTATTGGGGTTTTCTTCTTCCTGAAGTTGCAACAGATTCCTGCCGCCAACCAACCTTCCGGAGCCCTGGCCGCCCTCCTCCAAAACTTTCTTCCCCTTGCTGTTTTCTCTTGTTTCCTTGTTTCCTTATGAGTTTTCTAACCCTTGACAGGTCATTTGCAGGTCCCCGAGTTTCTACAAATCCAACGACTCTAGCAAAGCCTTAATCAGACCACCGAGCAGAAAGCCAGGTATCCACGGGTTTTGGCTCGATTTTCCAGGCCGCATCCATCGAGAAACGAGAGATCCCTTCACTACCATCTTCATCGGGTGCATCAGATATTATCAGGTACACCCCTTTACTGCCAGTAATTTTATTATGGGAGAACTTGCCCTAACTGAGGCTTCTCAGCCTCGGCGATCCATCTTTACTGCTTTCTTAGGTCCTAATCTGCATGCTTAGATTCTAAAATTCATATAGAATTTTCTACAACTTATTTTGATTTGATTTTTGGGATTTAATCACTTAATGCCACATATAAAACACACAAAAATAATTGCATGCATATTAGTCCCGCATCATCGGGTATCAAAGCCAGGTTAGGGCTTGTTTTCTGCATCTTTTATAGTCCATATATGCTCTGTTATTTTAGTTATTTCTTCCTGTTTAGAACTTCAAAAGTTTTGAGATTTATTTTTTTGGATTCAACATAATTCAAATATTTTACAGAGTTTTTGCAGATTTTTTTTCAATTTGTGCAATTTCTACTAGCCAAAATATAGCCTACAAATTTTTGGCTCTATTTTTTTCGGCAAGTCAATTTTGGAGGGTTTAGGGTTTTGTTTAGTATCTCTTTGTATATCTTTTATTTTTAATATGTTTCTAGCATATTAGGTCATTGGATGCAACTCATATTTCTGCAAAAGAATAAAAAAAAAAATACATATATAAAAGCTACCTAAAACACTTAAATCCTAATTTTGCATCATCTGCCTGCTATCATTGCATAAACTACCTTTAAGGGCACTCTTGCTATGTCAGATGGGGGGAGGATTTGATCACCTCTCCTTAGCCCAAAACTACATCCCTTGCATTCGGCCCCAAGCCCAACTTAAAATCTATTAGACTTAATTTGCCCTAGTGGGCTAGGGACACCAACTAGTTGGGTCCGGGCTAAGTGTCAGATCATTATGTCAAGCTAACATATGTGTGCCTTGTGCTTAATGTCTATAACGTAGTTCAGGGATTCAATCCCGAAGGGCTTGTGTGCTGGTCCACCTACCTGGCCAATCTCTGATTGGTGTCTAGGATTGGCAATCAGGGACCTAATACTCCCCTTACACCTGCCTGGCTGAGTACAGGGTTACTATAGGCTAGTTTGCCACCATGATTGAGCATCTAGTTTGGACTCTAGGTCTAGTCAGCTGTAGTCGGTTTGATCGAGTCTTGCATGAGTACTAAATCAGGGGTTTCATATCACCCACCTCCTTCACAAATGGCTGAATCCATGGTCCTTCTTGATGCTAAATTTGATGCCCTTGGAGAAAGGTTAGCCCAAATCCTCAATCTTAGGCTTGAGCAAGCAAATGCCCAGTTGACCCAGAAGCTTGAACAAATAGATGCCCAACTAGGAACCCTAGAGAAAACCCGTAGGACCAAAACTAGATCCAAACCTGAACCAGAACTTGAGTCACCTCCCCATCCTAGGAGAACCCCTCGCCATGACCCTTATGATGATATTGAACCTAGGAGGACCCCAAATCCTGATCCATACCATGAGGTTGAACCTAGGAGAGCCCATCATCCTGACCCATACTATGATACTTAACCTAGATCCTATGACTCTAGATCCTATTTACCCACATCCTATAAACCCAGTATACCCACAACCTATAGATCTTATGACTCCAAATCCTATGACTCTAGAACCTATGAGCCCATAACCCATGAGCCCAGTAGACCCAAGACCCATAGAGCTGACCCAAAATCCTTTAACCCCAGATCCTATAATCCCATGACCCATAAATCTGCGCCCTTGTCCTATGAGCCCAGGGAGCCCATAACCCCTAGGTATCAGCCTAGTACTAGTCATGTTCCCCCTAGTCAACTTGAACCCCATAGGGCTAGTACCCCCAAATATGAACCCAGCAGTAAGCCACTACCCCTTAGGCAACCTGAACCTACTAGGATTAGTGTCCATAATCAGAAACCATGACCTAGCTAATTTTTCCTTAGCCGACTTTCCCCAACCATTCCTGAGATTCACAAGGCTTACATTAATACAGAAGTGTATGAAGTTGATATGAGCTTAGTGGATGAGTATGAGGGAGAAGAGGATACACCTTTAGTAGACCTTGAATTAGCTAACCCAGTAGATACCCAGGTAGAAACCAACCCAGAGCTAGTTGACCTTGACCACATCCAACCTAAAGCTATAGTGGAAGAACAAATAGAGGAAGAGAACCTAGGTACTACTGCTAGAGCCTTACCTGGGGAAACCATAGAGGAGAGCCAAATTATAGAGTCTAGTCCTAAAATACAAGAACCTAAAGAATTTATTAAGGACCTGATCTCTTTGAATCAGTACCCTCAGGATGAGCCTCCTCCTATAGTTCCCATTAAGGACCTCTTCCCTGAGATTAATAACCAATCCTTCCATTATGTAAACCCCATAGATATACCGCAACCCCGTAAGGTTAGCCTCATTAGTCTAGGATTAGTCCCTAATGCACTTTCTTTTATCCTACTTTATCCAACTAACCTTGAACCTTTTTCCCTACCCTACCAAACTAATTTTGAACCCACTTCCTATTTTCTGCCCTTTCCAGACACCTCAAGCATTTCTAGGATCATTATATTGCATTTAGCTGAGATTAGCATACTGCATGCATTCATCATGCATGTTAGGTTTGCATCTTACTTCTGGCATACTCTTTGAAATTTGCTAGGAGTTCACTGTAAATTTTCATGTGCATGTCAAGCTAGGATCAAACCTAGAGAACCTATAATCTATTAGGTTTAGATTCAAAGAGTTCAATAAAATTTCCTTCGATAGGAATACATAATCGAGTTTGTTAGGTATCAGTATGAGTCCTTTGCATCATTTGTTAGGAGTCTGCATGTGCCCAGCATGTTCACCACCTGCGCTAATTTTGAAATAACTAGCCAATTCCCGAAGATGGACCAAAGAATTTGATGTAGTGGATTCTATCTTGGTTAGGCTTAGGCCTAAAAGAAGCTTCATGCTCGCAGAGTCGGACCTTTTAAAGTGATAGAGAAGGTTGGATCAAATGCCTAGGTGTTAGACTTGCCTTTGAATATGGGCATCAGTTCTACCTTCAATATTACAGACCTGGTTGAGTACAGAGACCTGGCAGCGATACCTAGTGAGGCCTTTGGACGTATCCCCTCTTGTTGTGAGTGACCCTAACCCAGAGTGTCCACTAACAAATTTGGCCTGAGAGAGGAGAACGGATCGAGCGTATCCTGGACGATCAAGCCATCATGACCCAAGGCCGTGGCTATCAACGCTTCCTGGTCCGATGGTAAGGCCGGCCAGAGTCGAACAATTCATGGATTTTTCAAGAGGACTTGCAACGCCTCAACCCAGACCTCCTCCAGAGATATGTGAGCCAGCTTGATCTTCACTCGACAGGATCGAGTTCCTCCCATCCCAGGAGAATTGGTGGGGACACCAGAGGCACCAGAATAAGACAGAGGCTTTTCTACCCTTTATGGATTTATCAATTATTTATGAGCCCATCTGAGTCCATTTTAGTTGTTATTTGAGTCTTTTGAGTTGTTATTTTAGTTTTGTACTAGTCAGCTTATGTTGACCTAGTTCAGTCCAATGCTAGTCAGCTCATGTTGAGCTAATTTTATTTTTTTTGAGTCCTATCTAAGTACACTGAAAACTCAAGACTACATCATATAAGTGAAGACCAAGTCCAACCAGATTGAAGACATAGAAGTATAGCCCAAGTCCAACCCAGCTTGAAGATTTGAAGACCCCAGGAGGAAATCAGAAACCCTGATTCCTTGCAGATGCCCTCTAGATACCCAGATTCCCTTCCAGATGTCAAAGTATATTCATAGACCAGGGCATCCATGATTCCAGAGGTCCATCTACATCCTATCCCAAAGAAATCAAGCCCAGGCACTAAGCCCGAGCCCTTAAGAAGCAAGATACCAGGGAATATTCCTACTACCTGGCAACCAGGCCACCCCAGCTTCTAGAGGCCCAAACCCATGCACCCGAGCCCCTTTGGGCTGGCCCCTTGCTACTCCTAGAAGTCCAACATTCCCCCCTAGGCATCCTTGGAGTGTTGACCAAGTCAAGAGAATTTTTAGGGATTTTTCTACCTAATGTTTCCTTTTTTTCTAGCTTGGGTTTGAGAGGGAAAAGGATTCTTATGTAAAGACTAATGTGCCCTTACTTGGAGCCCAAGACTAAGGGTATATTTAAAGGACCCTAGTCTCTTGTATGAGGATTGATTTTGATATATGAATTAAAACTTGAGTTCTCTTCAATTGCTTTGTGCTACCCTGCTTTGTGCTTAAGGGGTTTTATTGGTGTTTTCTTCTTCTAGGAGTTGCAATAGATTCCTGCCGCCAACCAACCTTCTAGAGCCCTAGCCGCCCTCCTCCAAAACTTTCTTCTCCTTGCTATTTTTTCTTGTTTCCTTGTTCCCTTGTAAGTTTTCTAACCCCTGACAGGTCATTTGCAGGTCCCCGAGTTCCTACGAATCCAACGACTCTAGCCAAGACTCAATCAGACCACCGAGCAGAAAGCCGGATATCCATGGGTCTTTGGCTCAGTTTTCTAGGCCGTATCCATCAAGGAACGAGAGATCTCTTCGCTGCGATCTTCATCGGGCGCATCAGATGTTGTCAGGTACACCCCCTCTATCGCCAGTAATTTTATTGTGGGAGAACTTGTCCTAATCGAGGCTTCTCAGCCCTGGCGATCCATCTTTACTGCTTTTTTAGGTCATAATCTGCATGCTTAGTTTCTAAAATTCATATAGAATTCTCTACAACTTATTTTGATCTGATTTTTGGGATTTAATTACTTAACTCCATATATAAAAAATACAAAAATAATTGCATGCATATTAGTCCGCATCAAGTTTAGATTGTGAGCTTGTGAAAACAATCCGACTGTATTCCAGTGGGGATATAGTGGAAATCCCAAGTGGTTATCTTGGATGGTGGACGTAGGAGCTGGGTTTCTCTGAACCACTATAATTATTGTATGTTTGTGTTGTGCTTTTCTGATCTAATTTTGCTTCTACATTTAAATTCTTTATCACAGCACGTAACACCTTAAAAGGGATTTCAAAGAGCACATTATTGCTTAAATCTTTTAATTCCCAATTCACCCCCTCTTGGGAAAGCCACCTGGGCAACAATGACACTTGGAGATAATCACTCATGCAAGGTTGCTGGTATTGGAAGTGCTCAAGTGAGGATGTTCAATGAAATCGTGAAGACTCTTACAAATGTAAAGCATGTTTCCAAACTGAAGAAAAATCTAGTGTCACTTAGCTACTTGGAGCAGAGCAATTTCAGCTTTAGCTGTCGAGCCAGGAGTGTAGTTCTAGATATCTCAAATGGAGCTACGATAGTGATGAGAGGTAGGAGATTGGATAATAACCTCTACAACTTGGAGGGATTAGTTGTGACTGGCAAGACGAATACAGCAGCTACAGCACAGGATCAATAGGGGGTTCATCGATTGTGGCACTACCGCCTAGACCACATGAGAGATCATGGAATGAAGAAGCTGAGCAAGCATGGATTGATTCCAGATTTGGATGGAGGAGTTTTGGAAGTGTATGAGCCATGCTAGATGGAAAAACAGAAGAGAGTTCAGTTTGTCAGTTGTTCAGCCCACAGTGCAGCCCCACTAGAACTAGTTCACAATGATGTGTGGGGACCAACTCCGATTTTCACCAAAAATGGAGTGAGATACTTCTTGACCTTGATAGATGATTTTTTCAGGAAGGTTTGAGTCTATTTCATGAAGGAAAAATAAGAAGTCTTCTCAAGATTCAAGGTGTGGAAAGCTGAAGTGGAGAAGGAGCAGGGTAGAAGTGTGAAGTGTCTGCATTCAGACAATGGTGGAGAGTACACCAGCAAGAAGTTCAAATTTTGAAGAGTGTGGAATCAAAAGACACTTCTCGATTAGAGGAACTCCTTAGAAAAATAGTATGGCCAAATGAATGAACAGGAATCTTATGGAAAGGCACGGTGCAAGAGGATGCAGGCAAGGCTTCCTAAGACGTTCTGGGTTGACATAGTTGACATAGCCTATTATTTGGTGAATCGGTCACCTCACACTAAGTTAGATGGTGGAATTATAGAGGAGCGATGGTATGGAAGGATGATTGGGCTAATCCATCCATGACTGTTTGGATGCATGGCATTTGTGCAGTAGGTGCTAGTTGGTGGAGTAAATTGGATGCGAGATCTCGAAAGATGGTATTCTTGGGTTATCCACAAGGAGTTAAGGGATATTGGCTATGGCATCCCTTGGAGATTAAGGTCATCATTAGTAGGGATGTAACCTTTGATAAAAATTTAGTTCTCCAAAGATCAGGTGGCATAGAGGAGCAATAAGAGTGACAGGCGGTCTAGTAGGGCAGCACTGGATAACCCACATCATTTTCTATTTTGCCACTTTCAGGTGCATCTGGATGACTTGAAATTTAGGTGGAGCACTCCCAAAGGGTGCCTCCACATGTGAAGAGAGCTTGAACAGGTGATGGAAGCCAAGAGGACCAGCAAGAGCAGGCTGGTGTGGGCACCAGGATCAGATAGTGATTGCTGGGCCCAATCTCATTTACTGATTAGGATTTATGAGTTCTGTAGTCCTTAGTAATGTGTCACTTGAGTCCTTGTAACACAAGTGAACCAACTGAGTCCTGTAATAGAGTGGGACATGTGAGTCCACGTGAGTTTTTGTCCCAATTCAAGTGTCCTGTAATTTGGGTTTCATCCAAGAGGAGAGTCACCAAGAGTCACCAAGGCCCTCCACCAGAGTAGAGTTCAAGTACCTGGACCCTTACTCAGGCCCACCTAGCCTTGGCGCCCAAGAGATGGACCTTCATGCAGCCAAGCCCAGTGTAGGCGCCCCTCCAGATGGTGCCCTTCTTCAGTCCAGTGCCCCTGCCAGGTCCACACCAGCTGGCACCCCCCCTCAAGCCCAAAATGCCCTAGCCCATCAAGAGAAGGCACACCATCCCAGGCCTTGCCACCCTCCCCAGATTATCATGAATGGCGCCCCAGCCCAAGCCCTCCAAAGCTGGCACCCCAGCCCAAGAATTGAAGCTTGCAGTTGACCAAGTCCACCAAGGTTTCTTGGCCCTCAAGTCATGTAATCCTATTTTGTTTTGGAGTCTAGGGACTAGTGTAACTCTATAAATACCCACCCCTCATCTCTTGTATGAGTATCTCTTTTCATGAAATAAAATACTTGATTGAGTTATTCAATTGTTTCCTCCAATTTGGAGTGGGTGTGAGACCCATGGTTACTTTCTGTGTGTGCAAACCCAAGCCGCCCATGCTACCCTCTCTCTTCCCTCAAACCCTAGCCATCCTAGCCCCCATCACCAACCCCTAACGCACCAAGCCCTAAGAGCCCAAGCCGCCACCCATATCTTCCATCTTCCATCAACCCGCCAACATCCAAGTGCTCCTGCCCTTGGCCGCCCCTTCCATCTCCTTTCCAGGCATCCCTTAGCCTCCAGGCCACCAAGCACTTCATCCCAGGCACCCCACCCTGCTGCCAGGCCACCCATCATCCAAGCCAAGCATCCCCTTCCCCAAGCAAGCCACCAACATCTCCAGCAGCCTCTCTCTCTCTCTCTTCCATCTACATCCTGTTTCTTATTTTTTCTTGACCTCTGTGAACCTAACCCGTGACATGTGCAGGATCCTTCTGGTGAACACCTCCAAGGAAGAGGCTTTCTTGCTTCCTAGACCAACTAAAAAAATGATGGCTGATCCATGTGATGAAGGCTGATCATCCAGGCGCCAATCCAGAGTGTTGAGTGATCCCGTCTACGACAGGATCAAACATCGTTGCAAGGTAAACACCCAAACCCTCTCCTAAGTTCTAATTCTTTTGAAGGTACACTATCCTAACAGGGGGTTTTTCAATTTTCGAGGTCCTATCTCTTTATTACTCTGCATAATTCTAATTGCGAGTATAGTGGTCTTGTCATTACATACTTTCCTGCTATTCTAGGCACTTTTTCGGGACTTTAGCCTCTGAAATTAATTCTTAAAAAAATACAAAAAATAGTTTACTATTATTTTCTTTATACATATCATCCCTAGAGTCATCCTGCATCAGTTTGGTATCAGAGAGGGTTTAGGATAGCCTTTCATCTTCAAAACACCAAAAAAACATCAAACCACTAAATTTCTGCATCCTGTCATCTACATTAGGGGTCCGAGATTAGCTCTGTTTCACCAATTTAGGCATACTATTTTTTCTGAAATTTGTACTGATCAATCTCTAATTAGTTTCCTTAATTACTTTGATTTTTTCTATATTTGATAGAACTGAAAAAAACAAAAAATTCTGCATCCTAGAAACCTTAACCAGAAATCTATTTTTCCTGCACCTAGTTAGAAACCCTAGGTTTTGTATCATCATACTATTTTTTTTTTTGCACAAAATTTAGTAGGAATCATCCTCACACGTAACCCTCTATTCTGAAAATTTTTGAGAATTTTTCTACTCTGAAATCTGTGCTAACCTCTACATCAAAAATAGAACCAAAATTTTCAATTTCTGCTGTTCTTGCATACTTGGCTTTACTAAACCTAATCAACTACCAAACCCCACCTAACCCAAGCCAATTTTGATTCATCACTTAACCAACTTGACATTAAGTTGCCACCTCATAAAAAGACAAAAAAAAATATTTTATTCTTTGTTTTCTGTTATTAGATTGCATTGGGGTTCATTGATTGTGCATCATCTACATCTAACCTAATCTTAAGGGCAATTTACTCTGTCAGATCAGGGCAGGATTTCATCACCTGTCCTGGGCCCAAACCACCACCTTGCATACGTACCCAAACCCTAATTAAAATTAACTAGCAACCTAATTGATTTAGGGACACCCACCGGTCAGGTCCGAGTCTAGTGAGGGAACTAGTGCACCCAACCCATCATCTATTACTGGAAGCTGGTGTCTAAGGATAGAGGTATAGTGGCAAACATCCTAAGTGGACTGGTAGTTATTTAATTAGGACCCTGTCATAGGCAGGGGGAGCCTCTCACCACCCAACTTCTTACCTGGCCAGTAGAAGGATTAGGTGTTGTGTTGTGTGTAAGTTGAGTTAACTCACCAGATTTTGACTCTAGGTCTAGCAAATCCTAGAACGTGTTAACCCTTGTGTGCTTGACTGCACCATAACCCTTGAGTGTTTGATTGCATGACCACCAAGTTAGGAGTCCAGTATCATCAGTCCTAAGCACAATCTAGCTCAGCCATGGACAATGACTTTGGTGCTCAACTAAGGGCCCTTACGGATCAGATAGCCCGAATGAATGCCCAAATAACCCAAAGGTTGGACCAAGTAGAAAACCGTTTAGGAAATGTAGAAGAGAACCCAAGAGTCCAACACTGAACCTGATCCTAAATCACCTCTTCCCATGCCCCCTAACCCTAGGAGAGCCCAATGCCATGACCTATTCCAAGAACCCAACCCTAGGAGGCCCAATCAGGAGATTCAAGACCAGGATGAGAGACTTATGAGGAGCCTCAGGATAGACGCACCCACCTTTGATGGCACCCTAGATCTCAAGACCTACATAGATTGGGAAGGAGGCATTGAATAATTTTTTGAATGGTATGAAACTGAAACTGAAACTTAGAGAGAAATATGTTCCCCCATCCTACCAATAAAGACTTCTAGACTAATGGCAAAGGTTAAATCAAGGAAGTAGGTCTGTGTCAAAGTACATAGCCAAGTTGGATGAGTGTGCCACAAGGTGTTGCCTAGACGAACCCGAATCAGTGACCCTATCTAGGTTTAGGGCTGGCCTTCGTGAAGACATCCAGAGAGAATTGTATTTAAGGGGAGTCAACGATCTAGATCAAGCCCACCAGGTAGCTGAGAATTATGAGAGGTTCTAGGAAGCACCCATAGCCCGTAGACCTGAGCACCTTAGGCTTAGTGCCCCTAGTTCTAGACCAAACCCTAACCCAGTATACCCAGGCCAACCCAACCCTAACCAAGCATATCTAGGCTGACCCAACCCTAACCCAGCATACCCAAGCTGACCCAACCCTAACCCAAATCACCCCAAACCTAACCCATATCATCCCAACCCTAGCCCGAGTTGACCCAGTTCTAGCAACTCAATACCCTTTAGGGATGATAGGGGTAAGGCACCTGAAACCCAGAGGAACCTGAGTCCCCACCCAAATGCTTGTTTTAGATGTCATCAGATGGGACACTTTGCTAGCTAATGCCTAACCAGATCCCTACACATAGGTGAAGTAGAGGAAGAAGAATCTAAACCCAATGATGAAATTGGAGAGGAGATCTATGAAGCTGAAGAGAACCTGATAGATGAATATGAAGGAGATGAGGAGGTTCTTGACCAGTCTGACCTATTAGGGGTAGTTAGGTGCATCCTAGCCTAGGCTAAGACACAAGAGGATTGGCATAGGACCAATATCCTACAAACCTTAATGAAATTAGGGGATAAGGTATGCAAAATCATTATAGATAGTGGGAGCTGTGTGAATGCCATTTCACTTAAGGTAGTCAAAACCCTAGGCTTGAACCCAGTTCCCCATCCTAGCCCCTATAAGGTTTACTAGATAGACTCCACATACATATTTATTAAGTCTAGATGCCTAGTCCAGATCCAGTTTCAGTCTTACCAAGATAAGGTGTGGTGTGACGTTATACCCATGGGAGTTAGTAGCATAATTTTAGGTAGACCCTAGCTTTATGACCATGATGCTATCCTGTACTGGTGGGGGCATCAGGATCAGACACAGATTACTGGGTCCCATATGGTTTACTGATTAGGGTTTAGAGCCTTAGTCATGTGTCATAATTTTGTAATCAAGTAAGATTTGAGTTCTGTAATAAATTGAGGCTAGTTGATTTTTCTCAACCCTAGTCCAGTTATTAAGTCTTGTACTTGAGTATTAATCCAGTATGAGTTCAATTTTATACAAGATGAGAGATTACATAATTTTGAAGTTCTACCAGGCCTCATCTAGGAGCTAGAAGCCTTCATAATAGCTTATTGGGCCTTGTTTGCCACCCTAGGGTCCAAGATTCCTTCTAGATGCCCTAGATGCCCTCCAGATGCTTTCCAGATGCCTTGATACCCTCCAGATGCCAGAGTATATTCCTAGCCTAGGGTGGCCCATGATCCTAGAGGTATATCTGCACCCCAGCCCAAGAGAATTCAAGCCCAGGCGCCAGGCCCAAGCACTTAGAACCAAGATTCCAGGAATATTCTGAAACAAGGGCATCCTAGTTTCCAGGACCTAAAGCCCATGCATCAAGGCCCAAAGGAGGACGCCCTCTTGCTACCCATGAAGCCCACATGCCCAAGCCCAATACATGTAGGCATCCAAGCCCTTTGACCAAGTCTAAGCCTTTGACCAATTCAAAGGAAGAAGGAAATCCAAGTAGAATAAGGAAAACTAGTTTCATTCAAAGTGTATTCTCCCAATCTTAATCAAACTTGTAATCCCTTTCCCTCTCTACTTTGTATTCCTATCCTAACTAGAAGAGGACTTGGAGAACATCTATAAATACACCACCCCTCCCCCTCTTGTAAGTAATCTTTATTCATGATATCAAAACTCTAGTGATTTTTATTTAAGATTGTTCTTGTGTTCTTGTGTAACTTTATTCTTGTGTTGAGGTGTGTGTCCTTGAGTGCTATAGTCTTCCAAGCCCTAAGTGACCAAGATTGCTGCCTTCAAGCCCTAAGACACAAAGGAAAAGGAAGCCCTAGGCCGCCTAAGCATAGAGTTCATCTTCCCCTTCCAACCGCCAACTCCAATCAACCCTAAATCCCAGCTTTCTTCCAAATCCTAGTTCAATATTATTGTTTTCATATTTGTTTTCTAACAATCCTTTGATGCTTGCAGGATCCCCATAGTACTCACCTCCAAGGAGGAGGCCCTCTTGGCCTCTAGGATCAATCCTAGATAGCTGACTGATTCGAGGTCTAAAGGCTTGTCTTCCAAGCGCCAATTCAGAGTGCTGTGTGATCTCTTCATCGATCGGATCTTCAAATCCCTACCTGGTACAATCCTTCCCCCTCCTAACTTTTGATTTACTGAAGGTACTCTATTCTAAATCGGGGGTTTCTCAATCTCCAGGGTCCTATCTTTTATTATTTTGCATGAGTCCTTATGCGGGTATAATGATTCTTGGCATTACTAGTTTCCTGCTATGCTTTACTTGATATCGGGAACTTTAGCCTGCAAATTAAATCCCTAAAAAAATTCTAAAAAAATATTTTTGTTTTCCTGCATTCATGATAGTCTTAGGATCATCTCGTATCATGTACGGCCGATCCAATTCATGCTCATTTAATTTTCATGGGATGAAGATTATGATTAACCCAACCCCACCTAAGGACAAAGTCAAGAGAGGATCTAGCTCATTGAAGGAAAAGAAATCTGGAATCAATTTAATTACCGCTAAGGAGCTAAAGAAAGAGATTTTTGAGGGGACTACAGTTTGGATGATAGCTACTAAGGAAGTACCTTATCAAATCCATAAAAAGTACCCTCAGGAAGTTAAAAAAATCTTAGGCAAATTTGAAGATGTATTTCCTGACAGCATGCCATAGACTTAGTGATGCAAGACAATATGTAAAAACTAATCTACTAATTATTATGCTAATTAAAAGTGATTAACAGAGATTAAACATTTTAGGATTTTCAGATTTAAAGACTCGAAGAGATCAATAAAGCAAAACTAGTCACTAGTTATCTATCCGCAAAGTAGATCTAACAAAATAAACTAGAAAAACCAAGAATTGGTGATTAAAAAATTAATTTAAACTAGGGTTCTACTTATCAAAGAATCAAAAATTAAAGAGTAGGGATGGGTATTTAAATTTACCAACAATGATTATATCCCTCTGGTGTGGATATGATAGGACTCTCAAAGAACTTGTGGCAGAGCTTCAAGAAGGTCGATCTTCGGTTTTCGAACTTCCACGATGTTGGTTCCAAGGCAAGAAAACCCTGACTTCGAATCCTTGATCACCTGCAATCACTTAAAAGAAACTCGAATTAGATGGTTGTAGAAAGAAAAGGAAGAAGATGGAAAAGAGGAAGGAATGAGAGTTGGAAGATGGTGACTAGGGTTTTCTGATTATTGGATATGTAGGGCCTCACACCCCATGATGCTCTGAAGAACAAAGGAAGGGCCTCACACCCCGCGATGCACACAGCAAAGGAATTGATAGAATGCCAGCTTTATTTCATCAATAATAATTGTATTTACAAAAGGAATTAATGGTGGTATTTTTAGACCACCAACGAGAGTCGTATAGGTTACAAAGTCTTGTATCGGTTTCCCTTGGGCAACAACTCCTTGAATCCTTGCTTCTGGCATCATGAACTCTAGCTTTTGATCTTCCTTGGACTTCATCCATGCTTGGGCGACAACACTGGATAAGACTCCATCAGGTGGGCGACAACTTGGATGATGAGATGGGCGACAATCCTTTGGAATTTGGGCAATGAAGTGAGGAATCTTTATGGCTTACTCCTCTCAAAATCAACGACAAATCACTTCTTAATTGAGCAACAATGTGGATGAATATGGCATCTCATCCTCCTCCTTTGAAATTCAAATGGGACTCTTGAAGTAAGAAACTTTTTTGAACCTTCTCCTTGATGGGCATCCTTTTGAGATGGATTCTTGGCCAACTACTTCTTGGATTTAGTGACAAAAAAAAAAAGGATGGGTGGTGCTAAGGCTTGGACTCCTTCTACTTTACTCATCTTAAAAATAAATGGTGCTAATTTCTTTCTCATGTGGCCAACCAAGGTAAGTGACATGGCATGTGATGTTGTCCCGATGAGGTGGCAAGTGATGTCCAAACATGTCATGTGATGATGTCCAAACTTGTGGCATGTGACATAGGCTGATGATGTGGCATGACATAATAGCAAGATGACATATGGTGAGTAACTTAGGTGTCCAAGATGAAGTGGCACATGTGAAGGTGGGGTGCCAAGAGGTAGTTAGCACATGGCTTGACTTGGGTTACACATGGAGTCACATGACTTGATTTGAGCTAGCACATGGAGTTACATGGGTCTTGACTTGGGTCCCCTATTGTATTACATGACTCAACTAATAATTACAAGACTCAACCAACTAATTAAGTAAAGCCCAACTTGATCAAATTGATCAAAAGGCATAACTAACTAAACAAACTTGGTAAATAGGGTTTAGCTCAAAAGGATTTAAATAGGTTTTGACACAACCTGATAAATAGGATTTATATAAAACCATAATTAGTAAAAAGGGCTAAATAATACAGGACCATTATAATAGAATTTATGATCCAATTGAAATTGGGATTTTTTTACAGACTTAATTTTGGGTCCGGGGGATTTTTATAGGGACTCAATTTTGGGGTTTAGGGCTAAACCCAACTAAGCTAAAATAACAAATTTAAGATAACTATTTACAAATGATTGGGGTTTGGGCTTAGGGCTTTATTCACTTGTGATCCACAGGGATGTGGGTTTGACTTGTCATTTTTTTCTGGCCCTGGTGTCGCACCACTTAGTCCCAGGAGCCACCCTACCCAACTTGCCCCACTATAGGATGAACCCAACTGAGCATCTAGAGCTACAAAAATAGGTAGGAGAACTCCTTAGAAAATTGTTTATTAGGGAGAGCTTACGTCCTTATGTTGTACCAGTCCTATAAACCCCAAAGAAAGATGGCACATGGAGAATGTGTGTTGACAGTTGTGCCATAAACAAAATTACTATGAAATATAGGTTTTCCATCCCCTGCTTGGATGATATGTTAGATATGATGGCCGATGCAACCATCTTCTCAAAGATCGACCTTAAGAGTGGCTATCATCAAGTTAGGATCAGACCAGGGGATGAGTGGAAGGCTGCATTCAAAACTAAGTATGGTCTTTATGAATGGGTAGTCATGCCATTTGGGTTGTCCAATGCCCCTAGCACCTTTATGAGAATCATGATCCAAGTCCTAAGGATGTTCATAGGAAAATTTATAGTGGTTTATTTTGATGACATCCTGATCTACAGTAGGACTAAGGAAGACCACCTAGATCATTTAAGACAAGTCTATCAAACCCTTAGGAAGGAGAATCTCTATACCAATCTGAAGAAGTGTGATTTCTTGACCCATAGAGTCATCTTCCAAGGATTTGCGGTGACCCCCGAAGGAGTGTCAGCTGACCCTGAGAAGGTTAGATCCATATAGTAGAGTGGCCAGTGCCAACTAGTGTCCATGATGTACATAGTTTCCATGGTCTAGCCACCTTCTATAGGAGATTTATATGGGGATTTAGCACCATTGTAAAACCCATAACTAATTGTATTAGGAAAGAAAATTTTGAATGGACCAAAGTTGCTGATAGAGCCTTCCTAGAGATTAAGGATAAGATGACACAAGCACCCATCTTGAGGTTACCTTGTATGGACACCAGGGCCAGAAAATATCGACAGGTTGAACCCACATCCTTGTAGATCACCTGTGATTAAAGCCCTGGACCCGACCCCTTTTACCATATAAATATTTTATTTTAATTTCTATTATTTTGGGTTAGTTAGGGTTAGCCCTTTTTACCAACTATAATTAAGATTTTGTTATTTAGCCTTTTGGGCTAAACCCTTTTTACCACATTGATCAAAATTCCATTTATCGATTGTGTCAAACCCTATTGGGCCAAACCCTATTTACCAATCTATTCTTTTTGTTACAAGAGGTTAAGCATTTTGATCAGTTGATCAATCAGGCTTTAGTTATTTGGTTTTGAGTCTTGTAAAAATTAGTTATTGAGTCCTGTATTACAAGGGGGATCCAATTGAAGACCCATGTGACTTCATGTGCATCCAATTGAAGACCCATGTGCTAGCCCAAGACAAGCCATGTGCTAGGCCAAGACAAGCCATGTGCTAGGCCAAGTCAATTTATTTTTGGTGCCACCGTTCCAAAAATATTAGACAATACCTACCACATCATCATGGGATATCAAAACATGTCTTGTTTGGACATGTCATTTTGAGACAAGAACACATGCCGTGTCACTCTATTTCGGACATCCCACATGCCATGTTTTTTTGGACACTTGTGAAGTAATTGGCGCCAACATGAGAAGACTTCGCACCAACTTTTTTAAGATGAGTAATTAAGAAGGTTTCTACGAAATTAGTGCCATCCATTTCATGTATTCCATGCCAAAAAACTAAGGTGTTGGCCAAGCAATTCTTCCCCTCCTTCATGCCAACTTCTAAAGAGTTTCAAACAAAAGTGTGTAAGGTGTTGGAGGTCTAAGGATTTCTACCTCAATTATTTCATTCAAACAAGTTGCCAGCTACTTAAGTTCCTAGAACTCAAGGGTTTCATCAAAACTCTTCAGCCTTTTCCTATCCAGACTAAAGAGTCCACTCACCTGCAAAGCCCACATCATCCATATTCTAGAGTCCAGCAATCAAGGCCAAGTGATGAAGCATCTTGACCCTAAATCAAGCCACCTCACCCTATCTCCATTTTGGCACCCATTTTGGAAGAGAAGCTCATGGTTGGCGCCCACTTTTGAAAGGAGTCCAGATCAGCCCAACAAGCATGAGTCCATACCACTTAGACCAAAATTCCAGGAGTTGCAGTCCAAGGGATAAAAAGACTACTATTTGAATCCCTTACACCACTAGTTGTGGGTTAATAAATACCTCTCTACCCTTAGTATATTTATTCATTCATTCATCAATAAATAAAGTTATTCTGCCAAGATTTCTTCCTTTGCAATGTGCATCACGGGGTGTGAGGCCCTTTTTCTTTATTCTTGGAACATCGTAGGGTACGAGGCCCTAGTTATCCTACCTATCTAGCCGACAAGAAAATCCAACCATCGCTACTAACCCTTCCCTTTCCTTCTTTCTTTTTCTTTGCTGATTCCTAACTTAAATTTCCTTTATTGAGTGTTTGTAGGTGATCAGGAATCAAAGTTAGGTAATCTTGCCTCGAAACCAACATCGCACTGAAGATCAAAGCCCGGGATCGAGTTCTTGAAATCCTGCCATGATAATCTTGAGAGTCCTGTTAGATCTGAAGAATCAATCTTCGTTGGTAACTTTAAACCTCTTCCTTCCTCTTTAGTTTCTGATTAGTTGAAAGTTAATCCTAGTTTTGATGGTTTCTTAGCCACCAGATCCTGCTTTCCTAGTTATTTTGTTAGGTTTACTTGTGCAAGTAGTTAACTAAACTAGTTTCCTTCACTGTCTCCTTCAGGTTTTCTTTTAAAATCTAAAAAGGATATATATGAATTATTCTCTACTTTCCTCAGATAATTAGATCTTACTCACAGTAATTTAGTTTAATTTATTTGTCCCGTATCAGTTTTGGTATCAGAGCAGGTTGAATTATGGTTTAATCTCTCTTGTGTTGATTTAGTTTCTCTTAAAGTACTCAAATCGGGTGCTTCACCATGGCCATCCGGTCATAGAAAAAAGTTGGGCTGCAAGACCCTCACCTTCCATTCAAATAAGATTTCTTATGGTGTATATGGGTACCTGGTGCGAACACCAGTAAAGACTTCAATCATTATGGATTGACTCATAAAGCAGCACACTCAGCCTCCTCAACATGCCAATCCGATTTGAGCACCGGAGAGTATTTTTTGCTACTTGGAATAATTACTAGAGGGAATCTACTTATTTGGAATAAGTCCAGTTATCCAGGATAAAGCAAGTCATTGGAATAAACAAATCCTCATCCTAGTTGGAAAGCAACGTCATCACCAACTCACCTAGCCATGTCATCACCAACTTACTTAGCCACATCATCACCAAGCGGCGCCATGAAGAAGGCCAAAAATTTTCAAATGTCATTTCAAGTGGGCGACCAAGGTTAATTCAATTTGGCCGGCCAACCCCCTTCCACATTTCATGTAACAAGTTTCCCCCATATCCTCCAACCTTCCTTGTATCTCTCCTTGATTTGGGGATTTTCAAAAGGGATTGAAAGGCTATTAAAAGACCTCTTCATCTCCCATTATAAGGGGATGCCTATTTTTTTGATGAGGAAATGAAATGAATTTGCATTTGTTTGTGAAGAATGTTTGTAGTATTTTAAGTGCTTCTTCTTTGGGCGTGTGACATCTCCATCTCAAGCCAACAAGTTTCAGCATCAAGCCTTCGCCATCCAAGGATTCATCCCTCCATCAAAGATGATTTGTCTCCTTGATTTCTTGCCTCCGAACTTTGTTTTGATGTCTTTTCAAATTAGTCCAAACCTAATCCATTCTCTGTGCAGGGTCCTTCTACGATTCAGAGTCCAAGAAGAGGTCACTTGCCATAAGATCAATTATGACTTGAGCCTGTTTCTTTGGAATACTAATCTTTACTTCCAGGGTTAGTTCATTCGAGTGTTTCATCGAAACTACATCAACAAGGTAGTGATCATCATGGGTAATGAATACATCCTAATATCTTAAGTCTGAATTATTGAAGGTATTCTCCTAGGTTTAAGATTCATAATCATTTAATCCTAATCTTCTCTAGGACTAAGTAGCTACATCGCGGCATAGATTTAATGTTTCATGTTCTTTCCATAGTTGCACCTTAGTACTCTTTATCTAGGATATTAGTGAATGTTAATAGGTTTCATTGCTCAAATATTTCAATCCATTAACTAGATTGCATCATCCTCATCATACCGCATCATTTTGGTATCAGAGCCAGGTTGGACCATACTCGACAGGGTCGAGTTCTCGCCACCCCGAGAGATTTGGTGCGGACACCAGTAAAGAACTTCAATCATTATGGATTGACTCATAAAGCAGCACACTCAGCCTCCTTAAAATGCCAATCCAATTTGAGTACCGGAGAGTATTTTTTGCTACTTGGAATAATTACAAGAGGGAATCTACTTATTTGGAATAAGTCCAGTTATCCAGGATAAAGCAAGTCATTGGAATAAACAAATCTTCATCCTAGTTGGAAAGCCACATCATCACCAACTCACCTAGCCACATCATCACCAACTCACTTAGCCACATCATCACCAAGTGGTGCCATGAAGAAGGCCAACAATTTTCAAATGTCATTTCAAGTGGGCGACCAAGGTTAATTCAATTTGGCCGGCCAACCCCCTTCCACATTTCATGTAACAAGTTTCCCCCATATCCTCCAACCTTCCTTGTATCTCTCCTTGATTTGGGGATTTTCAAAAGGGATTGAAAAGATATTAAAAGACCTCTTCATCTCCCATTATAAGGGGACGCCAATTTTTTTGATGAGAAAATGAAATGAATTTGCATTTGTTTGTGAAGAATGTTTATAGTATTTTAAGTACTTCTTCTTTGGGCGTGTGACATCTCCATCTCAAGCCAACAAGTTTCAGCGTCAAGCCTTCGCCATCCAAGGATTCATCCCTCCATCAAAGATCATTTGTCTCCTTGATTTCTTGCCTCCTAACTTTGTTTTGATGTCTTTTCAAATTAGTCCAAACCTAATCCATTCTCTGTGCAGGGTCCTTCTACGATTCGGAGTCCAAGAGGAGGTCACTTGCCATAAGATCAATTACGACTGGAGCTTGTTTCTTTGGAATACTAATCTTTACTTCCAGGGTTAGTTCATTCGAGAGTTTCAACAGAACTACATCAACAAGGGAGTGATCATCATGGGTAATGAATACATCCTAATATCTTAAGTCTGAATTATTGAAGGTATTCTCCTAGGTTTAAGATTCATAATCATTTAATCCTAATCTTCTCTAGGACTAAGTAGCTACATCGCGGCATAGATTTAATGTTTCATGTTCTTTCCATAGTTGCACCTTAGTACTCTTTATCTAAGATATTAGTGAATGTTAATAGGTTTCATTGCTCAAATATTTCAATCCATTAACTAGATTGCATCATTCTCATCATACCGTATCAGTACTACTGTGAATTGACCCTTGAAAAAGAAAATAAAGAGATAGGCATCTTTAGGATTTATTTTCTGCATCACGTCCATCACAATACATGGTCTATTATTTTAATTTTTTTTGCATGTAGGTAACTTAGAATCAACTGATTCTTATCTTGCTAGATCAACCATAAATGTTAGTATTTTTCAAAATATTCTCATGAATTATTTCAATCTGTAGATTTCTTCTTGCCAGAATACTGCTTGAGAACAGATCTTCCCTGAATTTTAGAAATTCTAGTTTAGGGTTCTTTTTGCATAAATTTTATATTTTTAATTTCCTGTATCTTTGGGTTTTTTCTACAAAATATATCTCTACTGAAAAACAAAGAATAAAATAAAAAAATAATTAATTTTATTTTTCTATTATTTGAATTATTTTAGTTTGATTGCATCTAGGGTTTCATCTTGTGTGTGCATCATCAAGTAACCTAATCTTAAGGGCACTTGAGCATCTCAGATAGGGCAGGAGCTTCTCACCTGTCCTGGGCCTACAACAACCTTCTTTGTATCCGAGCCTAACCCTAATTAAAATTAATTAGACTTAATTGCTCTAGTGAGTTAGGGACACCAACAGGTCGGGTTCCAAGTATTGTGTGTAAGCTAGTGCACCCAATCCTGTGATTATCACTTGAATCTCGTGTCTAAGGCTAGAGGCCAGGGGCAAACGCCCTAAGCAGTTTCATGGTTTTTTAATTAGGATCCTACGAGAGCAGGGGGAGCCTCCCACGATCCCACCTCTTACCTAGCCAGTGGACAGGGTAATTATTGAATTGGCTGTAATTTGAGCTGACCCATTCTACTTTAGCTCTATGTCTAGGAACCCTAGTCCAAGTCGAGTTTGATGTGTTTGCATTGCATGGAAACTTGGTCAGGCACACCCTATTAGTCTCATCGAAACCCAACCCAATTTAATCATGGATCCTAGTTTTGAGACCTTCCTTAGGACATTCACTGAACAATGTATCCAAATGAACCATAAGTTTGATCGACTGAACCAACGATTAAGGAACCTAGAGAAAACTTTTAAGACCCGTCCTGAACCTAAATTTGAAACACACCATACCATTCCTAGAACCCAACCCTAGGATAGCCCCTCACCAGAACCCAATCTGTGAGAATAACTATAGGAGACCCAATTATGATTCCATAGACCAGGATGAGAGAGCCACTAGGAACTTTAGACTAGAAGCACCTATATTTTATGGTTATCTTGATCTTAAGAATTATATCGATTGGGAAGAAGGTATGGATTTGTATTTTGAGAAGGAACTAATGTCTGAAGGAAGTCAGTTTAAGTTTGCTAAGCTTAAGTTAGTATGCCAGGCTAGAATTTATTGGGATGATATTGAAAGAATGATCAGACGAAGAAGAGACATATCCATAACTACTTGGAGCGACATGAAACTTAAACTTAAGGAAAAGTACTTACCCAGATCATATGAACCTAGTTCCTATGCACCCAAATCCATTGAACCCAGCTCCTACGAACCTAGATCTATGACCCATAGATCCGAGCCCATATCCTATGAACCCAAGGAACCCATCACCCTTAGCCAAAACCCATTAGGATTAGTACTCCTTATCAAAAATTAGGATCTAGTCAAATCCACCCAAGTAGAACCATTCCTCAGTAAAGTCGACCTAATTCTCACCCGAGCTGACTCAGCCCTAATTCGAGTCGACCCACCCCTAGCCAGTTTCTCCTTAACCAACCTACTCCTACTACCTTATTGGTTCACCAGGATGACATTGACATAGAAGAGTATGAAGCTGAGGTGAACTTAGTGAATGAGTATGAAGGAGAAAAGGAGCTACCTATAGCTTACCCAGAATAAGCTGACCCTGACCACACCAAGACTGAAGCCAAAGTGGAAGAACAGTTAGAGGAAGAGAACCATGATCCTGCAACTATAATTCTACCTAAGGAGACACTAGAAGGGAACCCAATTACAGAGCCTAGTCCTAAAATTCAAGAACCAGAGCAAATTATTGAGGACTTGGTTTATTTAGACCAGTACCCTCAAGAAGACTTCATCTCTGTGGTCCCAATTGAAGATCTCTTTCCTGAAATTGCTGACCCATTCTTCTATAAAGCGGACCCTTTATTCCCTATAGTTGTGAATCAATGTCCAAACCTTAAGGTCAACCCCATTAGTCTAGAACAAATTCATCAACCTTTTTCTTATTTCCCACCCTACCAGTCTAACCCTGAATCCACTTCCTATTTTCTACCTTTTCCTGAAGCTTCCCATGTTTCTAGGATCATTACTTTGGATTTTATAGAGGTTAGCATGTTGCATAAGTCCATTGAGCATGTTAGGTTTACAACCTATTTCTGGCAGACCCTATGGCATTTAGTAGGAGTCCATGCACCATTCTCATCTGCATGTCACCCACCGACCAAGGATCAAGCATAGAATTAAAATTAAGGACTTAAATAGACAAAAAAATAAAATAATAATAATAATAATAAATAAAAGATAAATAAATAAATAATTTTTTTTTACTAGTAATGCATAGTTGAGTCTATTAGACATTTGCAAAGTCATATGCACAATACATTAAAGAATTGTATAAGAATCATATGGCTAATTCTAGAAAAAGACTTAAGGAATACAATAAAGGAGACTTTGTTATGGTTAAACTACGACCTGAACGATTCCCACCTGGAACCATGAAAAAGTTACATGCCCATAGTAGTGGCCATACAAAGTGATTAGAAAAATTAGGTCTAATGCCTATGTGCTCGAGTTACCACCTGAACTAGGTATTAGTCCAACTTTCAACGTTTCAGACCTTATTGAGTATAGGGAGCCAACGTTGATTCCTTTTGAGCCATTTAGGCCTAATCCAATTCTTGAGAGTGAACCAACCCAAGTATGTCCACCTGCCATACCACCAGCCCAGATAGACAGGATTGATCAGATCTTGGATGACAAGATCATTGCTACCTAGAACAAAGATTACCAGCGGTATCTAGTTCGATGGCAAGGATGACCTGAACTGATAATTCTTGGATCACTAGAGAGGACTTGCTGAGAGTTGACCCAGACTTGCTAGAGTGCAATAATAGTGACAATGACCCATACTCGATAGGATCGAGTTCCTCCCATTCGGGGAGAATTAATGTGGACACTAGGACCAGAAAATAGCGACAGGTTGAATTCACATCCTTGTGGATCACTTGTGAATAAAGCCCTGGACCCAATCCCTTTTACCATGTAAATATTTTATTTTAATTTCTATTATTTTGAGTTAGTTAGGGTTAGCCCTTTTTACCAACTATAATTAGGGTTTTGTTATTTAGCCTTTTAAGCTAAACCCTTTTTACCACATTGATCAAAACCCCAATTATCGATTGTGTCAAGCCTTATTGGGCTAAACCCTATTTACCAATCTATTCTTTTCGTTACATGAGGTTAAGCCTTTTGATCAATTGATCAATCAGGCTTTAGTTATTTGGTTTTGAGTATTGTAAAAATTAGTTATTGAGTCCTGTATTACAAGGGGGATCCAATTAAAAACTCATGTGACTTCATGTGCATCTAATTGAAGACCCATGTGACTTCATGTGCATCCAATTAAAGACCCATGTGCTAGCTCAAGATAAGCCATGTGCTAGCCCAAGACAAGCCATGTTCTAGGCCAAGACAAGCCATGTGCTAGGCCAAGTCAATTTATTTTTGGCACCACCTTTCCAAGAATATTGGACAACACCTGCCACATCATCAGGGGACATCAACACATGTCTTGTTTGGATATGTCATTTTGAGGCAAGAACACATGCCATGTCACTCTATTTCGGACATCCCACAAGCCATGTTTTTTTTGGACACTTGAGAAGTAATTGGCGCCCACATGAGAAGACTTCACGCCAACTTTTCTAAGAAGAGTAATAAAGAAGGTTTCTACCAAATTAGCACCATACATTTCATGTATTCCACGCCAAAAAATAAGGTGTCGGCCAAGCAATTCTTCCCCTCTTTCATGCCAACTTCTAAAGAGTTTCAACCAAAGTGTATAAGGTGTTGAAGGTCCAAGGGCTTCTACCTCAAGTATTTCATTCAAACAGGTTGCCAGCTGCTTAAGTTCAAGAGTTTCACCAAAACTCTTGAGTCTTTTCCTATCTAGACTAAAGAGTCTAACTCACTTGCAAAACCCCACATCATTCAGACTCCAGGTCCAGCAATCAAGGCCAAGTAATAAAGCATCTTGACCCTATATCAAGCCACCTCACCCTATCTCCATTTTGGCACCCATTTTGGATAAGAAGCTCATGGTTGGTGCCCACTTTTGAAAGGAGTCCAGATCAGCCCAACAAGCATGAGTCCAGGCCACTTAGACCAAAATTCTAGGAGTTGTAGTCCGAGAAAGAAAAAGACTACTATTTGAATCCCTTACGCCAATGGTTGTGGGTCTATAAATACCCCTCAACCCCTTGTAATTTTATTCATTCATTCATCAATAACGAAAGTTATTCTGCCAAAATTTTTTCCTTTGCTGTGTGCATCGCAAGGTGTAAGGCCATTTTCCTTTGTTCTTCGAAACATCACGAGGTGCGAGTTCCTAGTTATCCTACCTATCCAGCTGACAAGAAAACCCAACCATCACTTCTAACCCTTCCCTTTCCTTCTTTCCCTTTCTTTGCTAATTCCTAACTTGAATTTTCTTTGTTGAGTGTTTGCAGGTGATCAAGAATTGAAGTCAGGTAATCTTGCCTCGAAACCAGCATCGCACGAAAGATCAAAGCCCGGGATCGAGTTCTTGAAACCCTACCGTGATAATCTTGAGAGTCCTGTTAGATCTGAAGAATCAATCTTCGTTGGTAACTTGAAACCTCTTCCTTCCTCTTTAGTTTCTGATTACTTGAAAGTTAATCCTAGTTTTGGTGGTTTCTTAGCCACTAGATCCTGCTTTCCTAGTTATTTTGTTAGGTTTACTTGTATGAATAGTTAACTAAACTAGTTTCCTTCGCTGTCTCCTTCAAGTCTTCTTTTAAAATCTAAATAAAAAATTTAAAAATTATTCTCTACATTCCTCAAATAATTAGATCTTACTTATAGTAATTTAGTTTTATTTATTTATCCCGCATCATTACCTAATTTTTTCAAAGTCTTTGAGGTAGCTTATGATGCTTCGGCAGTAGGTATAGGAGGAGTTTTGAGCCAAGAGAGTCACCCAGTAGCCTTCTTTAGTGAAAAACTTAATGAGACTAAGCTTAAGTACTCAACCTATGACAAGGAATTCTATGTGATAGTACAAGCCCTTAGATACTGGAGATATTATCTACTATCCCAGGAGTTTGTCCTCCACTCTGACCATGAAGCACTTCAATTCCTAAACTCCCAGAAAAAGTTGAGCCCTAGGCACACCAAGTGGGTAGAGTATATCCAAACCTATACCTTTATGCTGAAACATCAGGCTGGAACTAAAAATAAGGTAGCTAATGCCCTTAGCCATCGTGCCTTGCTTCTGAACTCTGTTAGGATTGAAGTCATTAGATTTGACCGATTGAAGGAAGAATATGAAACCTGTCCAGACTTCAGTAAAATTTTCCAAATCATTAGTCAAGGACCATCTTGTTCCCATAGCGAGTACACCCTCCAGGATGGTTACCTTTTCAAAAATAATAGATTGTGTATTCCCAGGACCTCACTTAGAGAAATCTTGATTTGGAAAACCCATGCAGGTGGTATAGCTGGTCACTTTGGTAGAAATAAGACCGTTTTAGCTGTAGAGGACCAATTCTTTTGGCCTAGTTTGAAAAGGGATGTTGCTCACATAGTGTCCAGGTGTCGAACTTGTGTTGTTGCCAAGCAGCATAAGCAAAACACTGGTTTATACACCCCTTTACCTGTACCAGATCGCCCATGGCAAGACCTTAGCATGGACTTTGTACTAGGACTACCTAGGACCCTAAGGAAACATGACTCCATTTGTGTAGTGGTCAACGGGTTTTCAAAAATGGCCCATTTTATACCCTGCTTTCAGAACTTTGATGCCTCTAAGGTAGCCCGACTCTTTCTTGATCATGTGGTTAGGTTACATGGCCTTCCTAAAAGCATGTGTCTGATAGGGATGTCCGTTTCACCAGTTACTTCTGGAAGACTCTTTGGCACTTGTTAGGAACCAAACTTAAGTTCCATAGCCTACAACCCTCAGACCAATGGCCAAATAGAGGTAGTGAACTGAAGCCTAGAAAACCTACTAAGATGCCTTGTAGGAGAGAACACCAGGAATTGGGACATTCTTTTATCCAGAGCCGAATTTGCCTATAACAATTCAATCAATAGGTCCATATGTAAGAGCCCATTTAAGGTTGTTCATGGTTACAAACCCAACAAGCCTCTTGACCTGATCCCCTTACCCTTGCATGCACAAGTCTCTGAGTCAGCTGAGTCATTTTCACAGCATGTTAGGGATTTGCATAAGAAAATTAGTCAAAAGATTAACATAAGTAATGAACTCTATAAAAATTTTGATAATTCCCAAAAAAGAGCTAAATAATTTTTTGCATGGGATTATGTAATGATCAGGCTTAGGCTAGAGTGGTTCCCTCCAGGGATCGTAGAGAAACTACATGCTCATGGAGCTAGACTCTTCAAAGTAATAAAAAGAGTTTGACCCAATGCCTATGTTCTCGCGTTACCACCTGAGTTAGATATTAGTTCAACCTTCAATATTTCAGACCTTGTGGAGTAAGGGAACCAGCAACGATACCATGTGAGCCCTTTAGACCTAACCCCTTCCTTGAGAGCGAACCCATCCCAGAGTGTCTACCCACAAATTGGCCTATAAGAGAGGAAAGGATTGAGCGTATCTTGGACAATCAAGCCATCAATACCTGGAACAAAGGCTATCAACGATATTTAGTCTGATAGCAAGGTCAGCCAGAATCTGAGGACTCATGGATCACCCAAGAGGATCTGCAGTGCCTCAACCCAGACATACTAGAGTAGTACGAGAGTAGAGATGACCCTTACTTGACAAGGTCGAGTTCCTCCCACCCGGAAAGAATTGGTACGGGCACCAGGATCAAACAGTGATTGCTGGATCCAATCTAGTTTACTGATTAAGATTTCTATGTTTTGTAGTCCTTAGTAATGTGTCACTTGAGTCTTGTAACACAAGTGAGCCAATTGAGTCCTGTAATAGAGTGGGATATGTGGTCCATGTGAGTCCAGTTGAGTTTTGTCCCAAGTGAAGAGTCCTATAATTTTGGTTTCATCTAAGAGGAGAGTCACCAAGAGTCACCAGGCCCCTCCACCAGAGCAGAGTTCAAGTACCTGGACCCCTACTCAGGCCCCCTGAGCCTTAGCACCCAAGAGATGGACATTCATGCCGCCAAGCCTAGTGTAGGTGCCCCTCCAGATGGTGCCATTCTTCAATCCAGCACCCCTGCCAGGTCCACACCAACTGGCACCCTCACTCAAGCCCAAGATGCCCTGGCCCATCAAGAGAAGGTGCCCAATCCCAGGCCTTGCCACCCTCCCCAGATCATCATGAATGGTGCCCTAGCCCAAGCCCTCCAAAGCTGGCGCCCAAGCCTAGGAATTGAAGCCTGCAGTTGACCAACTCCACCAGGGTTTCTTGGCCCTCAAGTCATGTAATCTTGGTTTGTTTTGGAGTCTAGGGACCTGGGTAACTCTATAAATACCCACCCCTCATCTCTTGTATGAGTATCTCTTTTCATGAAATAAAATACTTGATTGAGTTATTCGATTGTTTCCTCCAATTTGGAGTGGGTGTGAGACCCGTCGTTACTTTCTGTGTGTGCAAACCCTAGCTGCCCTTGCTACTCTCTCTCTTCCCTCAAACCCTAGCCATCCTATCCCCCATCACCAAACCCTAACATGCCAAGCCCTAAGAGCCCAAGCTGCCACCCATATCTTCCATCTTCCATCAACTTGCCAACGTCAAAGTGCTCCTACCCTTGGCCACCCCTTCCATCTCCCTTCCAGGCATCCCCTGGCCTCCAGGCCACCAAGCACTTCATCCCAGGCACCCCACCCTACTGCCAGGCTTCCTATCATCCAAGCCAGGGGTCCCCTTACCCAAGCAAGCCACCAACATCTCTAGTAGCCTCTCTCTCTCCCTCTTCCATCTACATCCTATTTCTTATTTTTTCTTGACCTTTGTGAACCTAACCTATGATGTGTGCAGGATCCTTTTGGTGAACACCTCTAAGGAAGAGGCCTTCTTTGCCTCCTGGACCAACTTAATAAAAGTTGATTGATCCACGGGATAGAAGGCTGATCATCCAGGTACCGGTCCAAAGCATTGAGCAACCCCGTCTATGGTAGGATCAAACATCATTGCCAAGTAAACACCCAAACCCTCTCCTAATTTTTGATTTTTTTGAAGGTACACTGTCCTAATCAGGGGTTTCTCAATCCTCAGGATCCTATCTTTTTATTACTCTGCATGATTCTAATTGCAGGTATAGTGGTCTTGTCATTACATACTTTCCTACTATTCTAGGCACTTTTTCAGGACTTTAGCCTCTAAAATTAATTCTTAAAAAATATTAAAAAATTTGTTTACTATTATTTTCTACATACATATCAACCCTAGAGTCATCCTGCATCACAAGCTAGACTCAGGAGGGATATTGGGGTTGCACTACACAAGCCCAAAAGGGACGTCAGGCAACCGGATCAATATGGCTTCAGAGAGATGGTGACAATACACCCTGGTGATAGCAAATGGAAACCCTTACACCTATGAGGAGGCTATGGAGAGCCAAGACAAAGAAAGGTGGGTCCAAGTAATGTCCGAGGAAATGCAGTCTCTCCAAAAGAATGATACATGGCAATTGGTACAGTTGCCATAAGGAAAGAAACCTATAGGATGCAAGTGGGCTTACCAACGTAAGGAGGGACCTTTGGAATAGGGGGGCATCAGGTTCAAAGCTCGATTAGTGTCTAAGGGATACTCTCAGAAGGAAGGAATTGACTTCAGCGAGGTTTTCTCTCCCGTTGTTAGACATACTTCCACCAAGGTACTACTAAGCATTGTAGCAGCTCAAGACTTAGAGTTGGAATATATGGATGTCAAGATGGCATTTCTCCATGGGAATCTAGAGGAGAGTATCTATATGGAGCAGCCCCCATGGTTCAGAGAGCTAGGATCAGAAGGAAAAGACTATTTGTTGTAGAAGTTGCTGTACGGGTTGAAGCAGTCACCGAGGTAGTGGTACAAGAGGTTTGATACTTTTGTAAGGAGCATTGGACTTTCCATGTGCGATCATGATTCTTGTATTTATGTGAGGACTTTGGATGATGGCTCTAGGATCCATCTACTCTTGTATGTGGATGACATGCTAATAGCATGCAAGAGTAGAAAGATTGTGTAGGAATTGAAGGCAACTTTATCTCGGGAGTTTGAGATGAAAGATTTGGGGCCTGCAAGAAAGATTTTAGGGATAGAAATCTTCAGAGACTAAGCCAAGAATGTGCTACATTTATCTCAGGGTGGTTATATAAAGAAGGTTTTGGAGAGATATGGGATGAACAAAGCAAAATCGACAGAGCTGCCTATTGCCAAACACTTTAGACTCTCGAAGACCATGACACCAAAGACTGAGGTGGAGGTTCAGGAGATGGAGAGGGTGCCATATGCCTCTAGTATTGGAAGTCTAATGTAAACCATGGTTTGTTGTAGGTCGGATATGACACATTCAGTGAGTCAAGTCAGTAGGTTCATGGCACAGCCTGGCAGGGAGCACTGGCAAGCACCGAAGGGAGTCTTCGGTACTTGGCAGGCACAATTAGAGTTGGCATCTGCTACAGATAGCAAATAGGTGCCAAGAGACTCTCCAACATGTCCAAGGAGGCTCAAGGACTGATAAGAGGGTTCATGGATGTGGATTTTGGTGGAGATGTGGACATCCATTGCTCAACGACATGTTTTATTCTCAGCTTGTTTGGAGGTCCCATTTCATGGAGATCATGCTTGCAACCCATTACAACTTTATCAACCATGGAGGTGGAGTACATTGCTATTACAGAGGTGCCAAAGGAGGCCATATGGTTGAAGGGCTTAGCATCGGAGATGGGCCTTGAACAAGAGGCTGTCAGGGCACACTACGATAGCTAGAGTGCACTTCTACTTACACAAAACTCTGTCTATCATGCTCAGACCAAGTACATCGACATCAGATACCATCGAGTTAGAGAGCTCATGGAGGATGATGAGGTGGAGCTGGTGAAGGTACATACCAAGGAGAATCCAGCAGATGCACTGACGAGGGTTCTACCGCGTGATAGATTTCGCAAGTGTGTAGCACTGATGCAGCTTATGGATAAGATGGAGTTGGCTGAAGCCTTGAAGCACAAAGGTGGAGATTTTTGTGTCTCATGTGGTGCTTCCAAGTCTCAGGGGACCAAGCCTATGATGGGTTTCTTAAGGGTCATCATGCATGTATGATGCATTGGATTTCAAAAATTTGCACAAAGAAAAACCCTTATTGGCTAGAAACCCTAATCCCAAGATCCCCTCATTCATATACAACTAATATATCACTAATATGGTTCATGATAAATACCTAAAATGCTGTTTTCCACTCCTTTCCACTAGGCTCACAAGTGCAAGCCCTCCAACGGTGATCCACACGAGAATTGACCCAAGGAAGAACTCCTACTTCAGTTGCTTGCTTGACTAGGACTCTTCTTGACAGCCTTCTGGACTTTGACCTTTGTAAGACACCCTACCCTTTTGTAGGGTATTCTGAATGCTCTCCAAAACCACTCTTGGATTTGGGATTTCCCTCCTATAGGACACTCTAGGCTTATGTCTTAAATCCTAAGACTTGTCCTAGTAAGAACAACCTTGTCTTAAGGAGACAAGGTTTGTCTTAAGGAGGAGGGAGGGAGAAAAAACACTTAGAATAAACTACGGTGGAAATCTCTGATTGAAAACTCAAAACACTATCCCTATTTATAGATTTAAGAGGGGTGTGTGATATGCCCAGTCACTGTCTTATTAGATAAGTTTTTTCAAGACCGAAGAGTAGTGATCCAGTTGAAAAAACTTATCTTGATAAAACTCTTCATGCACCTAGGCACATATCTACGTCCCCTCCATTTCCAGACATAATCTCCACTTGCCACATGGCAAGTATCGGTCACTGGGAAGCCAAGAGGCATCTCTTCATTCTTCAAGCATCGGGGAATTTGAAGAGTCTTGATGAAAGAAGGATTCTGCTTCAGACCACGCACCAAATAAAGGGACGCACCCATTCATGCGCGTGTTATCCTTCCATGCATTTTTCATGCCAATTCACAATATGTTGACCGGTCAAAAATGATCCTAGCATGATCGTTTCTCCGATTACTGACTGTATTAGGAAGGGAGATTTGAATGGACTAGAAATGCCAACAAAGCCTTCCTAGAAATAAAAGACAAGATGACTAAGGCCCCAATTTTGAGATTACCTGATTTCACCAAGGTTTTTGAGGTCGGCCGTGACGCATCAGGTGTAGGAATAGGAGGAGTGTTAAGTCAGGAAAATCATCTTATTGCCTTTTTTTAGTGAAAAATTGAATGATGCCAAACTAAAATATTCCACGTATGATAAAGAGCTGTATGCGGTAGTCCAAGCCCTTAGGTATTGGAGACATTACTTATTGTCGCATGAGTTTGTTCTCCATTATGATCATGAAGCACTCATTTCCTGAATTCTCAAAAGAAACTAAATCCAAGGCATGGAAAATGGGTAGAGTTTATACAAGCCTATACTTTTATCCTAAAACACCTTGCTGTAAGTGAGAATAAGGTTGCCGATGCACTTAGTAGAAGAACCATGTTGTTGAACTGTGTAAGTGCTGAAGTGGTCGGATTTGAGCGATTGAAGGAAGAATATGAGTTCTGTCCAGACTTCGAAAAAATCTATGAGGCAATTAAGCTAGGATCATCCAGTGAGTTTAGCCAGTACACCTTAAGGGATGGTTACCTGTTTAAGGAAAATAGGTTGTGTGTCCCGAAAACTTCACTTAGGGACTTTCTTATCTAGGAAATACATGCTGGAGGATTAGCAGGACACCTTGGACATAATAAGACTATCCTTATTGTAGAGGAATAATTTTTTTGGCCTAGTCTTAAGAGAAACATTCCCAAGTGGTAGCCCAATGAAAGACATGTGGTGTGGCGAAGCAACAGAAGCAAAATACTGGATTATATACCCCACTCCCTGTTTCAGACTGCCCATGGCAAGACTTAAGTATGGACTTTGTCTTAGGATTACCTAAAACTCCTAGGAGACATGATTCTATCTTTGTGGTAGTAGATAGGTTTTCTAAGATGGCCCATTTTGTCCCATGTTCCCAAACTTATGATGCATCTAGAGTGGCCAAAGTATTCATGAATGAAGTGGTTAGGTTACATGGCTTGCCTAAAACCATCATGTCAGATCGAGATGTTAAGTTCACTAGCTATTTTTGAAAAACCTTATGGCATATGCTAGGAACCAAATTGACATATTCTACTGCCTACCACCCCTAGACTGATAGCCAAACTGAGGTAGTAAATCAAAGTCTAGGGAACCTATTGAGGAGTCTAATGAGAGGGAGTACTACTAATTGGGATCTATTACTGCCTAGAGCCGAATTTGCCTATAACAATTTAGTCAATAGATCAACTTGGAAAAGTTGGTTCGAAATTGTTCATGGATACAAATCTTGGAAGCCATTAGATCTGGTTCCTTTACCTATTAATGTATGCATATCTGAGTCTACTGAGTCATTTGTACAACATATAAAGAACTTGCATCATGAAATTATTAAAAAAATTAAAGAGAGCAATGACTCATATAAACAAATGGCTGATTTAAACAAAAGGTTTAAGGAATTTAAAGTAGGAGACCAAGTTATGATCAGGCTCAGACCTGAGTGATTTCTTTCTGGAACGATCAAGAAATTACATGCCCAAAGTGCAGGACCTTTCAAAATAATTCGTAAGTTTGGATCTAATGCTTATGAGATTAAGTTACCACCAAATTTAGGCATAAGTCCAACTTTCAACGTATCAGATCTTGTTGAGTACAGGGAGCCGATACTACTACCTAGTGAGCCATTTGGGCCTGACCCCATTCTTGAGAGTGAGCCTATCCCTGATTGTCCACTAGCCAAAACCTTAAATCGGAGAGATAGGGTTGAACGAATTTTGGATGAAAAAATGATTGTCACTCGGAATAAGGACTACCAGCGGTACTTGATTATATTGGCAAGGACATCTCGATTTCGATAATTCTTGGATAACTTGAGAGGATCTGTAGAAGATCAATCTATATTTGCTCAAGTGCTACCTGAGCAGAGCTGACCTTTACTCGACGGGGTCGAGTTCCTCCCACCTAGGAAAAATTGGTGGGGATACCAGAGCCAGAAAGTAGCATCCATTCCACCTTATATCAATTTGAATCACTACTAATTGATTCAATCTGGTTTAATGAGTCATTAAGTCCAGTTAGGATTTGATTTGGTTTAATTTGAGTCTGTTTGAATTTCAATTTGAGCCTATGTACTTGGGATTATGAGGAAGTTTTTCATTAAGTTGTAATTGGTCTAATTGGATCTCTATTGGGTCTAAATTGTTGTTTGGGTCTAGTAATTAATCTTTGGGTCCATTTTGGGTTTTAATGGGACCTAAGTTATTTTTGTATGGAGTTAACTAAGTCTACATAACATGAAAGAAGTTAAGAGGGGTCCATATCCACATTTATTTGGTTAGCTACTTGAAGAAAGGAAGCTTCACGCATATTCTTTCCCCCAAGAAAACCTTTCATGTATTCTCTCACCAAACAAAGAGCTTTAAAGGTGGAGGGGGTTTTTTTGAAGGAGCTTTATGAAGGTAGCAATTAAGGAGCTTTAAAGGTGGAGGGAGTTTCTTGAAGAAAGCTTTTTGAAGGCAGCAATCAAGGAGTCTTAAATGAAGAATTAAATGGCACAAGCTTTGAAGGCATTTAAGAGAGTTGGCTAAAGCTTTTCTACCTTTCACAAATTCTCTTCCCTTCCCCATGTAATCTCTCTCTTGGAGGTGTTTTAGGTGGGCTCCACTCCTATTTAAATGTAGCAATTTAACTTCAATCGGCCAAGGAAAGAAAGGGGAGAAGATCAAAGGGTGGAGGATCAAGTCAAGATAACCATCTTTATGAAGCATTGGTACCCATTCCAAAACTTCAATTTAAATTCAAAAATTGTAATTCCCTCTTCTTTTATTTTAAATTTGAATTTCAACCCATATTTTTACTTGTAATGAGGCTATAAAAAGAGCCCAAAACCCTTATTTGTAAGCATGATATTTTGAGTAATGAAAAGATAAAGTGCTGTTGCATTTTCTCCAATTCCTCCATAGCTAGTTTGCTTGAAGGTGCTAGGTGTGACGCCTAGAACAACTTGGGTGCGACGTCCAAGTTTCCAATTCCTCCATAGCTAGTTTGCTTGAAGGTGCTAGGTGAGACACCTAGAACAACTTGAATGCGATGTCCAACTTTCATAGGGTGTGATGCTATACTTATCAGTTTCGGTTCTACTATTAAATTTGCCATTTGAAGACTCTTTAAGGCCTCAAGCAAGTCGAAGAAGAAGACCCTGGGAATATAATCAACCTTGATGCCAACCCTTTTCCCCCCTTTAACTCTATTCTTCTGAGTTCTTGGCATTCTCAGCACTCTACTAGTAATTAACTTTGATATTTTTTTGTAGATCATTTCGAGATCTAACTCTGAAGATCGGAGTCCTTGCTTTGGAACCAGTGTGATTGGAGTCCAGACGCTTGATCGATCGATTTTGGAGTCGGGCTCGTCAACTCTAGAGTGTTGCGATCTAGATCTTCAATCGAGGGAATTTCAAAGAATATTAGTAAATCTAAACCCCTTTCCTTCTTCTAGATCCAAAACTCTGATGCGGGACAGAGCGGGGGAGGATCGCTGGCGAACGTAGAAGTCACCAGGGGATTAGGGCTTGCACTCAAGAACAGGGAACCAAGACGTCACACCCACTCCAATCCGGAGAAAAACTCAAAACTCAGATCAAAATAACTTTAATTTATATTCATAGAAAAAAAGATACTTCATACAAGAGGGAATGTGTGGTATTTAAAGATTCTCCCCATGGTACATGACTTGAGGGCTAAGAAATCCTGGTGGACCTAGTCAACAGTGGGCTTGTCTTGGACTGGAGCTAGTCAAGTTCAACGGGGGTTTGATGGAACCATAACTAATCAAATCAAAACAAAGAGACTAGTTTCAATTTTTTTTTCTTTTTTTTTTCACCTTTCTTTCTTTCTTTTTTTTTATTGGATGCTCTGAGATCAGTATGGCTTTGAAGATTGTGCAGCATTGAGATCCGTGCTGCTCCAGAAAGCTTGCTACTCCAGAAATCGTGTGCTTTCATGTTTGTGCTGGACGTCCTTCTTCTCCATGGACCGAAGGTTGGAACGGAGCAGGGGGGGGTATTCCGGTCGAATCTCACCTGTGATGGCACTGGAGGGCAGGCAGCAGTGCAAGGAGGCTTCGCTGGCGGGCTTCATCGGTAACTGTACAGAGAACGATGGGTCTGCTTCCTCATGGACCGCTGCAGGGTGGAGCAGGGGAGGGAGTCCGGTGGGGCTCGCTGGCGTTGGCACCGGGCAAAGGATGATGTTGGCACGTGAGGAAGAGGGCCAGACGGACGGCACGGGGCGATGGCGTTCGGTTGCGGTGGGGGCGCGGGCGGCAGTGGGGGGCATCCCAGGTCTCAGCGGGAAAAACACCCCACCTACTGGCATCCCAGGTCTAGGGGGCACAGGAGCCGGCAAGCCTCAGTGGTGGTGGTAGGCTATGCATGATCTAAGCGGGTGGCGGCATGGGGAAGGGCGCAAGAGACACCCCTGGCCTGGCGGCCACTTGCATGGGGGCTGAAGGAGGGCGAGCACCCATGGGAGCTGGGGGGAAGCTTAGCATCTGCACAGGATGAGCAACCCATGGACGGGATGCCATGGTCGGCTGCGTAGCCGAGGCCGGGGTCGGCGAGGGCGGCGACGGTGGCAGCCTGGGCCTTGGCAAAGGACTCGTCGAGGCGGAGGGGGAGGGACGACTCTGATACCAAACTGATGCAGGATGACTCTAAGATTGCTAAACATGCATAAAAAATAGTAAAATTTTTTTTTATGATTTTTATAATTGTATTTGCATGCTAGATTTTCAAAATAAAGTAAAAAACTAGCGGAAAGACTAGCAATGCAAAGAATCATCGGATCGCAGGCAAACTCATGCAAACTAATGAAATATCCAGGACTCGAGAGTTGAGAAATTTCCAGTTTAGGATAGTTTGTCTTCATTCAAATCAGATGATAAGAGAAGGGAAGGGTTCTTATCAGTCATAGATGATAATATCAGTAGCAGAAGAGATCACTCACAACTTGATCGGAGCCTAGAAGAAGAAGCCTTGTTTTTCTCGAATTTGATGGCTGATCTGGGCGGTCCGGGCAGCAAAGAAGGCCTCCTCAGGGGAGGGGAAGCACCTCGGGGATCCTGCAAGTGTCAGAGGTTAATCAAAGCAGCAAATAAAAATTAAAAAAGGAACTAGGGTTTGAAGGAAATCAGAATTAGGGCTAAAAGCTTGCAGCCAGGGAAGAAGGAACTCTTGGGCTTGGACGGCAGTAAGGACTCTTGTTCCTTAGGCATGGCTGATCTCTAGGGATGCCAAGGGATGCTAGGGCAGTAGGGTTTCAATCAAGAAACACAAGGAGAGCACTCAAAGAGAGAACCAAAACTCAAACTCAAGACAATTTCACAAAATTTTAGCAGGGTTTATTCATAAGAAAAGATGATTACAAGAGGGAGAGGGAGGGGGAGGGGTATGGCGAGGGACGTGAGATCCCGCTGAGGAAGGGGGGTTGGGGCATCGGCTATAGGCGGTGAGCAAGAATAGGGGGATGTGGGAGGCTTCACGCGACGGAGGCGGAGGGGGAGACTTGATCGGAGGCGGTGCTGGAGACGAGCTTCACGGGCGATGGAGAGGAGGAGAGGGGCTTAGGTACAGGACGTTGATGGACCTCGATGATCGATCGAGGTTTGAGAAGTCTTGCACAGGGAGACCTGGACAGGAGGAAGCCAGGGAGGAAGAGAAAACCCCAATCCACTGTGCTCTGATACCAAGTTTATATGGGATGAAGTGAGGGAGGATTGCTGGCGAGCATAGAAGTCACCAGGAGATTAGAGCTTGCACTCAAGAACAGGGAACTAGGGCGTCACACCCACTCCAATCCGGAGAAAAACTCAAAACTCATATCAAAATAACTTTAATTTGTATTCATAAGAAAAAAGATACTTCATACAAGAGGGGAGGTGTGGTATTTATAGATTCACCCCAGGGTAGATGACTTGATGGCTAGAAACCCTGGTGGACCTGGCCAACAGTGGGCCTGTCTTGGACTAGAGCTCTCTCTTGCAGGCTTGGTGGCATGAAAGGGCACAGGTGCATGAAGGCCAGCTCTGGTTGGGAGGGCCTGGTGAATCTCCTGGTCTGATCCTCTCCTCTTGACTTGAACAACACTACAGGACTAAAGGGACTCAACTGGACTCACATGTTCCACTTTATTATAGGACTTGATTGGCTCACTTTGACTCAAGTGACTCAGAACTAAATGACTCAAAAAAAATAAACTAAAATAGAATCTCGGTCCCCATCAAACTCGAAAGTAGGTAACCTAATCTAGGATGGTTTCTTAATCACCGCGATCCTCCCTTACAGTTATTTGACAAGATCTGCATGCGGGTAGGTAATTTCGATAACTAGTTGTCACTTTATTTTTTTAGGTCTTCTTGTTTGTGTTTGCTATTAGGATATCAGTTATTTCTCTCAAAATACAAAATATAATATAAATCAAGATAAGCATGGCACATCACTCATCTCCATCCCGTCCCGCATCAAATTTGGTATCAGAGCATGCTTAGATTAGGTTATCATCATTGCATCTAGTTTCTGTTCTGCATCTACTCATATATAGTTTGATATTTTAATTGTTTCTATTTATAGGTAAGTCTAAAAATTGTGAAATTTATTTTGTTGAGTGTATCACATTTGAAAGTATTTTACTGAATTTTTTCATGATTTACTGAGTTCTATGAAATCTTTTCTCTTCTATTTTTGGCCTGAGAATAGATTATATCAAAACTTCAGCAAGCATGATTTTGATTCGTTATGGTTTGGGTTTTCACTAGTTTGCATGTTTGTCTACTGCATTCATACATTAAGCGATTTTAAGGGCAATTCGAACATGTCAGATGGGGGGAGGAGCTGATAACCTCTTCCTAGCCCAAAACAACCAACATTGCATTGAACCCAAGCTTTGAATAATAATCAAGTAGAAATTTAATTGCTATTGCTCTAGAGAGCCAGGGACACCCACAAGCTCGAGTCGATCCAAGTGTCAAGCCAATTTAAACAACTTGTTTGTGTGTGCTTGTGTGTCTGGTGTCTGGCAAGTGGTTCAGGAATAAGAGCCCAAAGGAAGGTGAGTTGGTCCGCTTACCTGGACAATTTCAAATTGGTGTCTAAGGCAAGCAAAGAGGGACCTCCACCAACCTTACACTTACCTAGCCAGGTGCCAAGTTACTACAACCAAGATTGTCATTTTGACCTAAAATTTGGTTTGGGCTCTAGGACTAGTTAGCTATAGTCGGTTAGGCTTGTTTGAGTGCATCGAGTTGTTTGCATGACTACTAGGACTGGAACACCATATCAAGTTCCCCAGGACCAACCTAGTACATCCATGGATTCAAACCTTGAAAATCTCATGAGATCTATGACTGAGCAGCTTAGGCAGCTTAGCACTAGAGTCGATCAGAGGTTTGATCAGATGAATGGAAGAATAAGTTTGCTGGAGGAATCTCATGTGTCTCAACTTGACCCTACACCCATTGGAGCTACCCCTCAGCATGACCTAGGATCCCAGCATCCAAAATTGACTGCTGACCCAATTCCTAGGCATCAAGCCCAGCATAGAGAAGTTACCCCGAACCAATCCCTAGGTATCAAGCCCAACATAGAGAGGTCAGACCTGACCAAATTCCCAGGCATCGAGTCTAGCACAGAGAGGTTATCCCTGACCCTATTCCTAGGAAGCCATAGTATGATATAGATGATCAGGAAGAGTGAGCCCTCAAGAGTATTAGATTTGATGCACCCATATTTGACAGTACCTTAGATCCTAAAATTTATTCCAATTGGAAAAGTAACATGGATCAGTATTTCAAATAGTATCCTATGTCGGAAGAGCATAAGGTCAAATTTGCTAAGTTTAGATTAGTCCGACAGGCACGACTATATTGGGATGCTGTGGAGAGACTAGAGCAACAGAGGGAAAACCAACCTATAGATATATGGCAGGAGATTAAATATAGATTAAGGGCTAAATACCTACCTTTGTCTTATAAACAGAGGTTATTAGATCAATGGTAGAGGCTGACCCAAGGAAACCGAACTGTGTCCGAATACATCACTCTTTTTAACAAATATGCTTTGCAGTGTGGTGTGTCTGAGTCTGAATTGGTTACTTTATCTAGGTTCAAAGTAGGCCTAAATGATGACATAAGTAGGGAACTGTTTCTAAGAGAGGTACATGATTTAGAACATGCCTACCAGATTGCTTTGAATTCTGAAAGGTTTCAGAGGAGATCTGTTACCTATCAACCTGACCCGACTAGGTTTAATGTTTCTGGAAATAGGCCAAATCAGAACCAAGTTCCTGCCAATCGATCTAGACCCAATCCCCAGCCTATTCATAAGGATGATAAAGGGAAAGCACCTATGGTTCAGAAGGATAGGAACCAGACCACAATATATTTTAGGTGTAACCAGACTGGTCATTTTGCCGCTCAATGTCCATCACAAGCCCTACACATAGGGGGACCTGAATTGGAGGAACCTGAAACTAAGGAGTCTTGTGATGAAGAGGTTTATGAGGCTAGAACTGAACTAATAGATGAGTATGTAGAGGAGGAAGAAATCATCGGTATGGATCAACTAGGAGTGGTTAGATGTATCTTGACTCAAGCTAAAAAGAATAAGGATTGGTGTAGGACCAACATCCTACAGATCTTTATTAGAATAGGGGATAAGGTATGTAAAGTCATTATTGATAGTGGGAGTTGTGTCAACGCAATTTCTACTAATGCTGTTAAAAGCTTAAACTTACCAATTATCTCACATCCAAATCCCTATAAGGTATCCTGGATCGACGCAACTAGCATTCCCATCAGGTTTCGATGTAAGGTTACAATTCAGATACAATCCTATCAAGAAAAAGTTTGGTGCGATGTCCTCCTAATGGGAGTCAGTAGTATCATCTTAGGAAGACCTTGGTTGTTTGATCACGATGCCACCTTGTTTGGACGATCGAACTCGTGTTCTTTTCACCATCTAGAAAATAAGATAGTGATTAATGCAGCTCCACCCAAGGACCATGTTAAGAGAGGGTCAAGTCACTTAAAGGAAAAAGAGCCTGATCTGAACTTGATCTCTACAAAGGAGCTAAAACGAGAAATAGTTGGAGGGTCACCAGTTTGGGTTCTGGTTACCAAGGAAGCTCAGGATCAACCAAAATTAGAACATCCTAAGGAGGTCCTAGACTTATTAGAAGAATTTAAGGATGTTTTTCCTGAAGATTTACCAGATTAGGTACCTCCATTAAGAGATATTTAGCATGCAATTGATTTGGTACCGGGAGCCACCTTACCAAACCTTCCCCACTATAGGATGAACCCTACAGAACACCAAGAGCTACAAAGACAAGTAGGGGATCTGATTAAAAAGAGATTCATTAGGAAAAGTTTGAGTCCTTATGCTGTCCTAGCACTTTTGACTCCTAAGAAGGATGGCAGTTGGAGAATGTTTATGGATAGTCGAGCCATCAATAGGATTACTATAAAATATCGATTTCCTATACCCTGACTCGATGACATGCTAGATATGATGGCTGGATCTACCATCTTTTCTAAGATAGATCTAAAAGTGGTTACCATCAGGTGAGAATTAGACTTGGGGATGAGTGGAAGACGGCTTTCAAAACTAAAGATGGCTTGTATGAATGGTTAGTGAGGCCCTTCGGATTATCAAACGCTCCAAGTACGTTTATGAGGATTATGACTCAGGTGCTAAGGCCCTTTATTAGAAAATTCATGATCATTATGTTGATGATATCCTCATATACAGTAAGATTAGGGAAAATCATTTAGACCATCTTCATCAGGTTTTTCAGACCCTTAGGAAAGAAGTCTTGTGTGCTAACCTAAAGAAGTGTTGTTTCATGTCAACTAGGATTATCTTCTTAGGTTTTATAGTGACACCAGAAGGAGTGACCGCTGATCCTGAGAAAGTAAAGTCTATAGTTGAGTGGCCTATACATAAGAATGTTCATGACCTCCGTAGTTTCCATGGATTAGCTACTTTTTATAGAAGGTTCATTAGAAAATTTAGCACGATCGTTTCTCTGATTACTGACTGTATTAAGAAGGGAGAATTTGAATAGACTAGAAATACAAACAAAGCCTTCCTAGAAATAAAAGACAAGATGACTAAGGCCTTAATTTTGAGATTACCTGATTTCACCAAGGTTTTCGAGGTCGCCTGTGACGCATCAGGTGTAGGAATAAGAGGAGTGTTAAGTCAGGAAAATCTTCCTATTGCCTATTTTTAGTGAAAAACTGAATGATGTCAAATTGAAATATTCCATGTATGATAAAGAGCTGTATGAGGTAGTCCAAGCCCTTAGGTATTGGAGATATTACTTGCTGTCGCATGAGTTTGTTCTCCATTCTGATCATGAAGCACTTCATTTCCTGAATTCTCAGAAGAAATTGGTGGGGACACCTGAGGCACCAGAATAAGACAGAGGCTTTTTCAACCCTCTGTAAATTGATCAATAATTTATGAGTCCATCTATAATAAGAGCTTAGCTCATCTGAGTCTATTTTAGTTTTTATTTGAGTATTTTTAGTTGTTATTTCAGTTCTGTACTAGTCAGCTCATGTTGAGCTAGTTCAGTCCAATGCTAGTCAGCTCATGTTGAGCTAATTTTATTTTTTTGAGTCCTGTCCAAGCATACTGAAGACTCAAGACTATATCATACAAGTGAAGACCAAGTCCAACTAGATTGAAGACATGGAAGTATAGCCCAAGTCCAACCCAGCTTGAAGATTTGAAGACCCTAGGAGGAAAATTCAGAAAACCCTGATTTCTTGCAGATACCCTCCAGATGCCCAGATTCCCTTCCAGATGCCAAAATATATTCATACCAAGGCATCCATGATTTTAGAGGTCCATCTACATCTTAGCCCAAAGAAATCAAGCCCAGGTGCCAAGCCCAAGCCCCTAAGAAGCAAGATACCGGGGAATATTCCTGCTACCTGGCTATCAGGCCACCCCAGCTTCTAGAGGCCCAAACCCATGCACCCGAGCCCCTTTGGGCCAGCCTTTTTCTGCTCCTAGAAGCCCAACATGCCCCCCTAGGCATCGTTGGAGTCTTGACCAAGTCAAGAAAATTTTTAGGGATTTTTCTACCTAATATTTCCTTATTTTCTAGCTAGGGTTTGAGAGGGAAAAGGATTCTTATGTAAAGACTTATGTACCCTTACTTGGAGCCCAAGGTTAAGGGTCTATTTAAGGGACCCTAGCCTCTTGTATGAGGAGATTTTTTGATGAATAAAAAAACCTTGAGATCTTCTATTGAGTGGTGTGATACCCTGCTGTGTGCATAAAGGGGTTTGTGAGAGTTTTTCTTCCCAGTGCTGCAATCATCTTCCTGCTGCCAACAAGCCTCTCAGATCCCTGGACGCCCACTCCAAAAGAAGCCATCCCTTGCTATTTTTCTTTTGTTTTCTTGTTCCTTTGTGAGTTTTCTAACCCCTGACAGGTTGTTTACAAGTCCCTGAGTTCCTACGAATCCAACGACTCCAGCCAAGCCTCAATCGGATCACCGAGCAGAAAGTCGGGTATCTGCGGGTCTTTGGCTCGGTTTTCCAGGCCGCATCCGTCGAGGAACGAGAGACCCCTTCACTGCGATCTTCACAGACATTATCAGGTACACCCCTCTACCTCCAGTAGTTTTATTGTAGGAGAACTTGCCCTAACCGAGGCTTCTCAGCCCCGGCGGTCCTTCTTTACTACTTTTCTAGGTCCTAATCTGCATGCTGATCTTCAAAAATTCATACAAGATTCCCTACAAATAACTTTGATCTGAAATTCGGGAATTAATCACCTAACTCAACATGTAAAACATACAAAAAAAATTGCATGCATATTAGTACCCCATCATTTGGTATCAGAGCTTAGATTAGGGCTTGTTTTCTGCAATTTTTCAGTCCGTATATACTCTGTTATGTTAATTATATCTTTCTGATAAAAAACTCAAAAATTCTGAAATTTATTTTTATAGATTCATCATAATTCACAGTAATTTTAAGAATTTTCGTAGATTTTATTATGGCATGTGAATTTTCTGCAAGCCGAAATACAGCATACAAATTTTCGGCCCTGTTTTTTTTTCAGCAAGACAAGTTTGGAAGTTTTAAGGTTTTGTTTAGCATCTTTTGCATATCTTTTTATTTTAGTATATTTCTTGCATATTAGGCCATGATTTGCAAGTTTTCTTCTATTTTAAGAAAATACCAAAAACAAAATAATAATAAAATAAAATTACATATTCTCCAAAAAAAAAATACCAAAAACATCTAATCCTAATTTGCATCATTTGCATGCCATCATTGCATAATCTACTTTTAAGGGCACTCTTTCTATGTCAAATGAGGGGAGGATTTGATCACCTCTCCTTAGCCCAAAACCACATCCCTTGCATTTGGTCCCAAGCCTTAACCTAAAATTAACTAGACTTAATTTGCCCTAGTAGGCTAGGGACACCAACTGGTCGGGTCCGGGCTAGTGTTAGATCACTGTGTCAAGTTAACCTGTGTGTGCCTTGTGCTCAGTATCTAGAACGATGGTTTAGGGATTCAATCCCGAAGGGCTTGTGTGCTGGTCCGCCTACCTGGCCAATCTCTGATTGGTGTCTAGGATTGGCAATCAGGGACCTAACACTCCCCTTACACCTGCCTGGCTGAGTACAGGGTTACTATAGGCTAGTTTGCCACCCTGATTGAGCATCTAGTTTGGACTCTAGGTCTAGTCAGCTATAGTCGGTCTGATCGAGTCTTGCATGAGCACTAGATCAAGAGTTTCATATCACCCACCTCCTTCATAAATGTCTGAACCCATGGAAAATTTACAAGCTCAAATAAATGCCCTAGCTGATCAAATGGCCCAGATGGCTACCCAGATAACTACCCAGATAACCCAGTTAACTCAGTCTCGTATTCAAACTAATGATAGAATTGACCATCTTTCCAATAGGTTTGATCAGTTAAAAGTCCGGGTAGGAACCCCAGAAAAAAACCATGGGTCACGGTCTGAGCCAAATCCTAATTCCCCTCAACCTAGGAGGACCCCAAACCCTGATCCATACCTTGAGGCTAAACCTAGGAGAGCCCATCGTCATGACCCAATCCCTAAGGTTAGTCCTAGAAGACCCAATCAATATTTTGTAGACCAGGAAGATAGATCCTATTTACCCACATCCTCTAAGCCTAGTATACCCACAACCTATAGATCTTATGACTCCAAATCCTATGAACCAAGAACCTATGAAACCAAAACCTGTGAACCTAGATCCTATGACTCTGGATCCCATGATCATAAATCCTATGCACCCACACCCTATATGCTTAGTAGACCCAACACCCAATATTCTGACCCATATAGGGAGTCCAACCCTAGGAGAACCCAATATTCTGACCCATATAGGGAATCCAACCCTAGGAGAACCCAATATTCTAACCCATATAGGGAGTCCAACCCTAGGAGAACCCAATATCCTGACCCATATAGGGAGTCCAACCCTAGGAGGACCCCATACCATGATCCATCCTTAGAACCTGACCATAGAGCTGACCCAAAATCCTATGACCTCAGATCCTATAATCCCCTGACGCATAGATCTGCACCCTTGTCCTATGAGCCTAGGGAACCCATAACCCCTAAATATCAACCTAGTACTAGTCGTGCTTCTCCTAGTCAACCTGAACCCCATAGGATTAGTATCCCTAAATATGAACCCAATAGTGAGCCACTACCTCTTATACAATCTGAACCTACTAGGAGTAGTACCCATAATCAGAGACTATAACCTAACCAATTTCCTGCTAGCCGACCTTCTCCAACCATTCCTGAAATTCACAAGGCTTACATTGCGCGGAAGTGTATGAAGCTGATGTGAGCCTAGTGGATGAGTGTGAGGGAGAAGAGGAGGCACCTTTAGTAGACCTCGAATTAGCTGACCCAGTAGATACCCAGGTAGAAACCAACCCAAAGCTAGTTGACCTTGACCACATCCAACCCAAAGCTATAGTGGAAGAACAAATAGAGGAAGAGAACCTAGGTACTGCTAGAGCCTTACCTGAGAAAACCATAGAGGGGAGCCAAATTATAGAGTCTAGTCCAAAAATACAAGAACCAGAAGAATTTATTAAGGACCTGATCTCTTTGAATCAATACCTTCAAGATGAGTCCCCTCCTATAATTCCCATTAAGGACCTCTTCCCCGAAATTGGTGACCCATCCTTTCATTATGCAAACCCTGTAGATATAGCTCAACCTCGTAAGGTTAACCTCATTAGTCTAGGATTAGTCCCTGACATGCCTTCTTATATCGAACTTTATCCAACTAACCTTGAACATTTTTCTCTACCCTACCAAACTAATTCTGAACCCACTTCCTATTTTCTGCCCTTTCCTGACACCTCCAGCATTTCTAGGATTATTAGATTGCATTTAACTGAGATTAGCGTACTGCATGCATTCATTACGCATGTTAGGTTTGCATTATACTTCTGGCATACCCTCTGGCATTTGCTTGGAGTCCATTGTAAATACTCTTGTGCACACCATACTAGGGTCAAACCTAGATAGTCTATAGTCTCTTAGGTTTAGGCCCATAAAAGTCTAATAAATTTCCTTCGATAGGAATGCAAAGTCGAGTGTATTAGGTGTTAGTTTGAGTCCTTTGCATCATTTTGTTAGGAGTCTGCATGTGCCCAGGATGTTCACCACCTATACTAATTTTAAACAAACTGGCTAATTCCCGAAGATGGATCAAAGAATTTGATGTAGTGGATTCTGTCTTGGTTAGGCTTAGGCCTAAAAGAAGCTTCATGCTCGCAGAGCCGGACCTTTTAAAGTGATAGAGAAGGTTGGATCAAATGCCTAGGTGTTAGACTTGCCTTCGGATTTGGGCATTAGTTCTACCTTCAATATTACAGACCTGGTTGAGTATAGGGAACCGGCAGCGCTACCTAGTGAGGCCTTTGGACCTATTCCTTTTCATTGTGAGTGACCCTAACCTAGAGTGTCCACAAACAAATTTGGCCTAAGAGAGGAGAACGGATCGAGCGTATCCTGGACAATCAAGCCATCACGACCCAGGGCCATGACTATCAACGCTTCCTGGTCCGATGGCAAGGCCGGCCAGAGTCGGACGATTCATGGATTTCTTGAGAGGACTTGCAACGCCTCAACCCAGACCTTCTCGAGAGATATGTGAGCCAGTCTGACCTTCACTCGACAGGGTCGAGTTCCTCCCACCCCAGGAGAATTGGTGGGGACACCTGAGGCACCAGAATAAGACAGAGGCTTTTTCAACCCTCTGTAAATTGATCAATAATTTATGAGTCCATCTATAATAAGAGCTTAGCTCATCTGAGTCTATTTTAGTATTTATTTGAGTATTTTTGGTTGTTATTTCAGTTCTGTACTAGTCAGCTCATGTTGAGCTAGTTCAGTCCAATGCTAGTCGGCTCATGTTGAGCTAATTTAATTTTTTTGAGTCCTGTCCAAGCATACTGAAGACTCAAGACTATATCATACAAGTGAAGACCAAGTCCAACTAGATTGAAGACATTGAAGTATAGCCCAAGTCCAACCCAGCTTGAAGATTTGAAGACCCTAGGAGGAAAATTCAGAAAACCCTGATTTCTTGCAGATGCCCTCCAGATGCCCGGATTCCCTTCCAGATGCCAAAATATATTCATATACCAAGGCATCCATGATTTTATAGGTCCATCTACATCCTAGCCCAAAGAAATCAAGCCCAGGTGCCAAGCCCAAGCCCCTAAGAAGCAAGATACCGGAGAATATTCCTGCTACCTGGCTACCAGGCCACCCCAGCTTCCAGAGGCCCAAACCCATGCACCCGAGCCCCTTTGGGCCAGCCTTTTGCTGCTCTTAGAAGCCCAACACGCCCCCCTAGGCATCGTTGGAGTCTTGACCAAGTCAAGAAAATTTTTAGGGATTTTTCTACCTAATATTTTCTTATTTTCTAGCTAGGGTTTGAGAGGGAAAAGGATTCTTATGTAAAGACTTATGTACCCTTACTTGGAGCCCAAGGTTAAGGGTCTATTAAGGGACCCTAGCCTCTTGTATGAGGAGATTTTTTGATGAATAAAAAAACCTTGAGTTCTTCTATTGAGTGGTGTGATACCCTGCTGTGTGCATAAAGGGGTTTGTGAGAGTTTTTCTTCTCAGTGCTGCAATCATCTTCCTGCTGCCAACAAGCCTCTCAGATCCCTGGACGCCCACTCCAAAAGAAGCCTTCCCTTGCTATTTTTCCTTTGTTTTCTTGATCCTTTGTGAGTTTTCTAACCCCTGACAGGTTGTTTACAAGTCCCTGAGTTCCTACGAATCCAACGACTCCAGCCAAGCCTCAATCGGATCACCGAGCAGAAAGCCGGGTATCCGTGGGTCTTTGGCTCGGTTTTTCAGGCCACATCCATCGAGGAACGAGAGATCCCTTCATTGCGATCTTCACAGATGTTGTCAGGTACACCCCTCTACCTCCAGTAGTTTTATTGTAGGAGAACTTGCCCTAACCGAGGCTTCTCAGCCCCGGCGGTCCTTCTTTACTACTTTTCTAGGTCCTAATCTGCATGCTGATCTTCAAAAATTCATACAAGATTCCCTACAAATAACTTTGATCTGAAATTCGGGAATTAATCACCTAACTCAACATGTAAAACATACAAAAAAATTGCATGCATATTAGTACCCCATCATTTGGTATCAGAGCTTAGATTAGGGCTTGTTTTCTGCAATTTTTCAGTCCGTATATACTCTGTTATGTTAATTATATCTTCCTGATAAAAAACTCAAAAATTCTGAAATTTATTTTTCTGGATTTACCATAATTCACAGTAATTTTAAGAATTTTCGTAGATTTTATTATGGCATGTGAATTTTCTGCAAGCCGAAATACAGCATACAAATTTTCGGCCCTGTTTTTTTTTCAGCAAGACAAGTTTAGAAGTTTTAGGGTTTTGTTTAGCATCTTTTGCATATCTTTTTATTTTAGTATATTTCTTGCATATTAGGCCATGATTTGCAAGTTTTCTTCTATTTTAAAAAAATACCAAAAAAAAATAATAAAAAAAATTACATATTCTCCAAAAAAAAAATACCAAAAACATCTAATCCTAATTTGCATCATTTGCCTGCCATCATTGCATAATCTACTTTTAAGGGCACTCTTTCTATGTCAAATGAGGGGAGGATTTGATCACCTCTCCTTAGCCCAAAACCACATCCCTTGCATTTGGTCCCAAGCCTTAACCTAAAATTAACTAGACTTAATTTGCCCTAGTGGGCTAGGGACACCAACTGGTCGGGTCCGGGCTAGTGTTAGATCATTGTGTCAAGTTAACCTGTGTGTGCCTTGTGCTCAGTGTCTAGAATGGTGGTTTAGGGATTCAATCCCGAAGGGCTTGTGTGCTGGTCCACCTACCTGGCCAATCTCTGATTGGTGTCTAGGATTGGCAATCAGGGACCTAACACTCCCCTTACACCTGCCTGGCTGAGTACAGGGTTACTATAGGCTAGTTTGCCACCCTGATTGAGCATCTAGTTTGGACTCTAGGTCTAGTCAGCTATAGTCGGTCTGATCGAGTCTTGCATGAGCACTAGATCAAGAGTTTCATATCACCCACCTCCTTCATAAATGTCTGAACCCATGGAAAATTTACAAGCTCAAATAAAATCCCTAGCTGATCAAATGGCCCAGATGGCTACCCAGATAACTACCCAGATGACCCAGTTAACTCAGTCTCGTATTCAAACTAATGATAGAATTGACCATCTTTCCAATAGGTTTGATCAGTTAAAAGTCCGGGTAGGAACCCCAGAAAAAATCCATGGGTCACGATCTGAGCCAAATCCTAATTCCGCTCAACCTAGGAGGACCCCAAACCCTGATCCATACCCTGAGGCTAAACCTAGGAGAGCCCATCGTCATGACCCAATCCCTAAGGTTAGTCCTAGAAGACCCAATCAATATTTTGTAGACCAGGAAGATAGATCCTATTTACCCACATCCTCTAAGCCTAGTATACCCACAACCTATAGATCTTATGACTCCAAATCCTATGAACCAAGAACCTATGAAACCAGAACCTGTGAACCTAGATCCTATGACTCTGGATCCCATGATCATAAATCCTATGCACCCACACCCTATATGCCTAGTAGACCCAACACCAAATATTCTGACCCATATAGGGAGTCCAACCCTAGGAGAACCCAATATTCTGACCCATATAGGGAATCCAACCCTAGGAGAACCCAATATTCTGACCCATATAGGGAGTCAAACCCTAGGAGAACCCAATATCCTGACCCATATAGGGAGTCCAACCCTAGGAGGACCCCATACCATGATCCATCCTTAGAACCTGACCATAGAGCTGACCCAAAATCCTATGACCCCAGATCCTATAATCCACTGACCCATAGATCTGCACCCTTGTCCTATGAGCCTAGGGAACCCATAACACCTAAGTATCAACCTAGTACTAGTCATGCTTCTCCTAGTCAACCTGAACCCCATAGGATTAGTATCCTTAAATATGAACCCAGTAGTGAGCCACTACCCCTTATACAACCTGAACCTACTAGGAGTAGTACCCATAATCAGAGACTAGAACCTAACCAATTTCCTGCTAGCCGACCTTCTCCAACCATTCCTGAGATTCACAAGGCTTACATTAACGTGGAAGTGTATGAAGCTGATGTGAGCCTAGTGGATGAGTATGAGGGAGAAGAGGAGGCACCTTTAGTAGACCTCGAATTAGCTGACCCAGTAGATACCCAGGTAGAAACCAACCCAAAGCTAGTTGACCTTGACCACATCCAACCCAAAGCTATAGTGGAAGAACAAATAGAGGAAGAGAACCTAGGTACTGCTAGAGCCTTACCTGAGAAAACCATAGAGGGGAGCCAAATTATAGAGTCTAGTCCAAAATACAAGAACCAGAAGAATTTATTAAGGACCTGATCTCTTTGAATCAATACCTTCAAGATGAGTCCCCTCCTATAATTCCCATTAAGGACCTCTTCCCCGAAATTGGTGACCCATCCTTCCATTATGCAAACCCTGTAGATATAGCTCAACCTCGTAAGGTTAACCTCATTAGTCTAGGATTAGTCCCTGACATGCCTTCTTATATCGAACTTTATCCAACTAACCTTGAACATTTTTCTCTACCCTACCAAACTAATTCTGAACCCACTTCCTATTTTCTGCCCTTTCCTGACACCTCAAGCATTTCTAGGATTATTAGATTGCATTTAACTGAGATTAGCATACTGCATGCATTCATTATGCATATTAGGTTTGCATTATACTTCTGGCATACCCTCTGGCATTTGCTTGGAGTCCATTGTAAATACTCTTGTGCACACCACACTAGGGTCAGACCTAGATAGTCTATAGTCTCTTAGGTTTAGGCCCATAAAAGTCTAATAAATTTCCTTCGATAGGAATGCAAAGTCGAGTGTATTAGGTGTTAGTTTGAGTCCTTTGCATCATTTTGTTAGGAGTCTGCATGTGCCAAGCATGTTCACCACCTATACTAATTTTAAACAAACTGGCTAATTCCCGAAGATGGATCAAAGAATTTGATGTAGTGGATTCTATCTTGGTTAGGCTTAGCCCTAAAAAAAGCTTCATGCTCGCAGAGACGGACCTTTTAAAGTGATAGAGAAGGTTGGATCAAATGCCTAGGTGTTAGACTTGCCTTCGGATTTGGGCATTAGTTCTACCTTCAATATTACAGACCTGGTTGAGTATAGGAAACCGGCAGCGCTACCTAGTGAGGCCTTTGGACCTATTCCTTTTCATTGTGAGTGACCCTAACCTAGAGTGTCCACAAACAAATTTGGCCTGAGAGAGGAGAACGGATCGAGCGTATCCTGGACAATCAAGCCATCATGACCCAGGGCCATGACTATCAACGCTTCCTGGTCCGATGGCAAGGCCGGCCAGAGTCGGACGATTCATGGATTTCTCGAGAGGACTTGCAACGCCTCAACCCAGACCTTCTGGAGAGATATGTGAGCCAGTCTGACCTTCACTCGACAGGGTCGAGTTCCTCCCACCCCGGGAGAATTGGTGGGGACACCTAAGGCACCAGAATAAGACAGAGGCTTTTTCAACCCTCGGTAAATTGATCAATAATTTATGAGTCCATCTATAATAAGAGATTAGCTCATCTAAGTCTATTTTAGTTTTTATTTGAGTATTTTTAGTTGTTATTTCAGTTCTGTACTAGTCAGCTCATGTTGAGCTAGTTCAGTCCAATGCTAGTCAGCTCATGTTGAGCTAATTTTATTTTTTTGAGTCCTGTCCAAGCATACTGAAGACTCAAGACTATATCATACAAGTTAAGACCAAGTCCAACTAGATTGAAGACATGGAAGTATAGCCCAAGTCCAACCCAGCTTGAAGATTTGAAGACCCTAGGAGGAAAATTCAGAAAACCCAGATTTCTTGCAGATGCCCTCCAGATGCCCAGATTCCCTTCCAGATGCCAAAATATATTCATATACCAAGGCATCCATGATTTTAGAGGTCCATCTACATCCTAGCCCAAAGAAATCAAGCCCAGGTGCCAAGCCCAAGCCCCTAAGAAAAAGATACCGGGGAATATTCCTGCTACCTGGCTACCAGGCCACCCCAGCTTCCAGAGGCCCAAACCCATGCACCCGAGCCCCTTTGGGCCAGCCTTTTGCTGCTCCTAGAAGCCCAACACACCCCCCTAGGCATCCTTGGAGTCTTGACCAACTCAAGAAAATTTTTAGAAATTTTTCTACCTAATATTTCCTTATTTTCTAGCTAGGGTTTGAGAGGGAAAAGGATTCTTATGTAAAGACTTATGTACCCTTACTTGGAGCCCAAGGTTAAGGGTCTATTTAAGGGACCCTAGCCTCTTGTATGAGGAGATTTTTTGATGAATAAAAAAACCTTGAGTTCTTCTATTTAGTGGTGTGATACCCTGCTGTGTGCATAAAGGGGTTTGTGAGAGTTTTTCTTCTCAGTACTGCAATCATCTTCCTGCTGCCAACAAGCCTCTCAGATCCCTGGACGCCCACTCCAAAAGAAGCCTTCCCTTGCTATTTTTCCTTTGTTTTTTTGTTCCTTTGTGAGTTTTCTAACCCCTGACAGGTTGTTTACAAGTCCCTGAGTTCCTACGAATCCAACGACTCCAGCCAAGCCTCAATCGGATCACCGAGCAGAAAGCCGGGTATCCGCGGGTCTTTGGCTCGGTTTTCCAGGCCGCATCCATCGAGGAACGAGAGACCCCTTCACTGCGATCTTCACAGACGTTGTCAGGTACACCCCTCTACCTCCAGTAGTTTTATTGTAGGAGAACTTGCCCTAACCGAGGCTTCTCAGCCCCGGCGGTCCTTCTTTACTACTTTTCTAGGTCCTAATCTGCATGCTGATCTTCAAAAATTCATAAAAGATTCCCTACAAATAACTTTGATCTGAAATTCGGGAATTAATCACCTAACTCAACATGTAAAACATACAAAAAAAATTGCATGCATATTAGTACCCCATCATTTGGTATCAGAGCTTAGATTAGGGCTTGTTTTCTGCAATTTCTCAGTCCGTATATACTCTGTTATGTTAATTATATCTTCCTGATAAAAACTCAAAAAATTCTAAAATTTATTTTTCTGGATTCACCATAATTCACAGTAGTTTTAAGAATTTTCGTAGATTTTATTATGGCATGTGAATTTTCTGCAAGCCGAAATACAGCATACAAATTTTCGGCCCTGTTTTTTTTTCAGCAAGACAAGTTTGGAAGTTTTAGGGTTTTGTTTAGCATCTTTTGCATATCTTTTTATTTTAGTATATTTCTTGCATATTAGGCCATGATTTGCAAGTTTTCTTCTATTTTAAGAAAATACCAAAAAAAAAAATAATAAAATAAAATTACATATTCTCCAAAAAAAAATACCAAAAACATCTATTCCTAATTTGCATCATTTGCCTGCCATCATTGCATAATCTACTTTTAAGGGCACTCTTTCTATGTCAAATGAGGGGAGGATTTGATCACCTCTCCTTAGCCCAAAACCACATCCCTTGCATTTGGTCCCAAGCCTTAACCTAAAATTAACTAGACTTAATTTGCCCTAGTGGGCTAGGGACACCAACTGGTCGGGTCCGGGCTAGTGTTAGATCACTGTGTCAAGTTAACCTGTGTGTGCCTTGTGCTCAGTGTCTAGAACGGTGGTTTAGGGATTCAATCCCGAAGGGCTTGTGTGCCGGTCCGCCTACCTGGCCAATCTTTGATTGGTGTCTAGGATTGGCAATCAGGGACCTAACACTCCCCTTACACCTGCCTGGCTGAGTACATGGTTACTATAGGCTAGTTTGCCGCTCTGATTGAGCATCTAGTTTGGACTCTAGGTCTAGTCAGCTATTGTCGGTCTGATCGAGTCTTGCATGAGCACTAGATCAAGAGTTTCATATCACCCACCTCCTTCATAAATGTCTGAACCCATGGAAAATTTACAAGCTCAAATAAAAGCCCTAGCTGATCAAATGGCCCAGATGGCTACCCAGATAACTACCCAGATGACCCAGTTAACTCAGTCTCATATTCAAACTAATGATAGAATTGACCATCTTTCCAATAGGTTTGATCAGTTAAAAGTCCGGGTAGGAACCCCAGAAAAAAACCATGGGTCACGGTCTGAGCCAAATCCTAATTCCCCTCAACCTAGGAGGACCCCAAACCCTGATCCATACCTTGAGGCTAAACCTAGGAGAGCCCATCGTCATGACCCAATCCCTAAGGTTAGTCCTAGAAGACCCAATCAAGATTTTGTAGACCAGGAAGATAGATCCTATTTACCCACATCCTCTAAGCCTAGTATACCCACAACCTATAGATCTTATGACTCCAAATCCTATGAACCAAGAACCTATGAAACCAGAACCTGTGAACCTAGATCCTATGACTCTGGATCCCATGATCATAAATCCTATGCACCCACACCCTATATGCCTAGTAGACCCAACACCCAATATTCTGACCCTTATAGGGAGTCCAACCCTAGGAGAACCCAATATTCTGACCCATATAGGGAATCCAACCCTAGGAGAACCCAATATTCTGACCCATATAGGGAGTCCAACCCTAGGAGAACCCAATATCCTGACCCATATAGGGAGTCCAACCCTAGGAGGATCCCATACCATGATCCATCCTTAGAACCTGACCATAGAGCTGACCCAAAATCCTATGACCCCAGATCCTATAATCCCCTGACCCATAGATCTGCACCCTTGTCCTATGAGCCTAGGGAACCCATAACCCCTAAGTATCAACCTAGTACTAGTCATGCTTCTCCTAGTCAACCTGAACCCTATAGGATTAGTATCCCTAAATATGAACCCAGTAGTGAGCCACTACCCCTTATACAACCTGAACCTACTAGGAGTAGTACCCATAATCAGAGACTATAACCTAACCAATTCCTGCTAGCCGACCTTCTCCAACCATTCCTGAGATTCACAAGGCTTACATTAACGCGGAAGTGTATGAAGCTGATGTGAGCCTAGTGGATGAGTGTGAGGGAGAAGAGGAGGCACCTTTAGTAGACCTCGAATTAGCTGACCCAGTAGATACCCAGGTAGAAACCAACCCAAAGCTAGTTGACCTTGACCACATCCAACCCAAAGCTATAGTGGAAGAACAAATAGAGGAAGATAACCTAGGTACTGCTAGAGCCTTACCTGAGAAAACCATAGAGGGGAGCCAAATTATAGAGTCTAGTCCAAAAATACAAGAACCAGAAGAATTTATTAAGGACCAGATCTCTTTGAATATTGCAAGATGAGTCCCCTCCTATAATTCCCATTAAGGACCTCTTCCCCGAAATTGGTGACCCATCCTTCCATTATGCAAACCCTGTAGATATAGCTCAACCTCGTAAGGTTAACCTCATTAGTCTAGGATTAGTCCCTGACATGCCTTCTTATATCAAACTTTATCCAACTAACCTTGAACATTTTTCTCTACCCTACCAAACTAATTCTGAACCCACTTCCTATTTTCTGCCCTTTCCTGACACCTCCAGCATTTCTAGGATTATTAGATTGCATTTAACTGAGATTAGCGTACTGCATGCATTCATTACGCATGTTAGGTTTGCATTATACTTCTGGCATACCCTCTGGCATTAGCTTGGAGTCCATTGTAAATACTCTTGTGCACACCACACTAGGGTCAGACCTAGATAGTATATAGTCTCTTAGGTTTAGGCCCATAAAAGTCTAATAAATTACCTTCGATAGGAATGCAAAGTCGAGTGTATTAGGCGTTAGTTTGAGTCCTTTGCATCATTTTGTTAGGAGTCTGCATGTGCCCAGCATGTTCACCACCTATACTAATTTTAAACAAACTGGCTAATTCCCGAAGATGGATCAAAGAATTTGATGTAGTGGATTCTATCTTGGTTAGGCTTAGGCCTAAAAGAAGCTTCATGCTCGCAGAGCCGGACCTTTTAAATTGATAGAGAAGGTTGGATCAAATGCCTAGGTGTTAGACTTGCCTTCGTATTTGGGCATTAGTTCTACCTTCAATAATACAGACCTGGTTGAGTATAGGGAACCGGCAGCGCTACCTAGTGAGGCCTTTGGACCTATTCCTTTTCATTGTCAGTGACCCTAACCTAGAGTGTCCACAAACAAATTTGGCCTGAGAGAGGAGAATGGATCGAGCGTATCCTGGACAATCAAGCCATCACGACCCAGGGCCATGACTATCAACGCTTCCTGGTCCGATGGCAAGGCCGGCCAGAGTCGGACGATTCATGGATTTCTCGAGAGGACTTGCAACGCCTCAACCCAGACCTTCTCGAGAGATATGTGAGCCAGTCTGACCTTCACTCGACAGGGTCGAGTTCCTCCCACCCCGGGAGAATTGGTGGGGACACCTGAGGCACCAGAATAAGACAGAGGCTTTTTCAACCCTCTGTAAATTGATCAATAATTTATGAGTCCATCTATAATAAGAGCTTAGCTCATCTAAGTCTATTTTAGTTTTTATTTGAGTATTTTTAGTTGTTATTTCAGTTCTGTACTAGTCAGCTCATGTTGAGCTAGTTCAGTCCAATGCTAGTCGGCTCATGTTGAGCTAATTTAATTTTTTTGAGTCCTGTCCAAGCATACTGAAGACTCAAGACTATATCATACAAGTGAAGACCAAGTCCAACTAGATTGAAGACATGGAAGTATAGCCCAAGTCCAACCCAGCTTGAAGATTTGAAGACCCTAGGAGGAAAATTCAGAAAACCTCGATTTCTTGCAGATGCCCTCCAGATGCCCGGATTCCCTTCCAGATGCCAAAATATATTCATATACCAAGGCATCCATGATTTTAGAGGTCCATCTACATCCTAGCCCAAAGAAATCAAGCCCAGGTGCCAAGCCCAAGCCCCTAAGAAGCAAGATACCGGGGAATATTCCTGCTACCTGGCTACCAGGCCACCCCAGCTTCCAGAGGCCCAAACCCATGCACCCGAGCCCCTTTGGGCCAGCCTTTTGCTGCTCCTAGAATCCCAACACGCCCCCCTAGGCATCGTTGGAGTCTTGACCAAGTCAAGAAAATTTTTAGGGATTTTTCTACCTAATATTTCCTTATTTTCTAGCTAGGGTTTGAGAGGGAAAAGGATTCTTATGTAAAGACTTATGTACCCTTACTTGGAGCCCAAGGTTAAGGGTCTATTTAAGGGACCCTAGCCTCTTGTATGAGGATATTTTTTGATGAATAAAAAAACCTTGAGTTCTTCTATTGAGTGGTGTGATACCCTGCTATATGCATAAAGGGGTTTGTGAGAGTTTTTCTTCCCAGTGCTGCAATCATCTTCCTGCTGCCAACAAGCCTCTCAGATCCCTGGACGCCCACTCCAAAAGAAGCCTTCCCTTGCTATTTTTCCTTTATTTTCTTGTTCCTTTGTGAGTTTTCTAACCCCTGACAGGTTGTTTACAAGTCCCTGAGTTCCTACGAATCCAACGACTCCAGCCAAGCCTCAATCGGATCACCGAGCAGAAAGCCGGGTATCCACGGGTCTTTGGCTCGATTTTTCAGGCCGCATCCGTCGAGGAACGAGAGACCCCTTCACTGCGATCTTCATAGACATTGTCAGGTACACCCCTCTACCTCCAGTAGTTTTATTGTAGGAGAACTTGCCCTAACCGAGGCTTCTCAGCCCCGGCGGTCCTTCTTTACTACTTTTCTAGGTCCTAATCTGCATGCTGATCTTCAAAAATTCATACCAGATTCTCTACAAATAATTTTGATCTAAAATTCGGGAATTAATCACCTAACTCAACATGTAAAATATACAAAAAAATTGCATGCATATTAGTACCCCATCATTTGGTATCAGAGCTTAGATTAGGGCTTATTTTCTGCAATTTTTCAGTCCGTATATACTCTGTTATGTTAATTATATCTACCTGATAAAAAACACAAAAAATTCTGAAATTTATTTTTCTGGATTCATCATAATTTGCAGTAATTTTCAGAATTTTCGTAGATTTTATTATGGCATGTGAATTTCCTGCAAGCCGAAATACAGCATACAAATTTTCGGCCCTATTTTTTTTCAGCAAGACAAGTTTGGAAGTTTTAGGGTTTTGTTTAGCATCTTTTGCATATCTTTTTATTTTAGTATATTTATTGCATATTAGGCCATGATTTGCAAGTTTTCTTCTATTTAAGAAAATATCAAAAAAAATAATAATAAAATAAAATTACATATTCTCCAAAAAAAAATACCAAAAACATCTATTCTTAATTTGCATCATTTGCCTGCCATCATTGCATAATCTACTTTTAAGGGCACTCTTTCTATGTCAAATGAGGGGAGGATTTGATCACCTCTCCTTAGCCCAAAATCACATCCCTTGCATTTGGTCCCAAGCCTTAACCTAAAATTAACTAGACTTAATTTGCCCTAGTGGGCTAGGGACACCAACTGGTCGGGTCCGGGCTAGTGTTAGATCACTGTGTCAAGTTAACCTGTGTGTGCCTTGTGCTCAGTGTCTAGAACGGTGGTTTAGGGATTCAATCCCGAAGGGCTTGTGTGCTGGTCCGCCTACCTGGCCAATCTCTGATTGGTGTCTAGGATTGGCCGATCAGGGACCTAACACTCCCCTTACACCTGCCTGGCTGAGTACAGGGTTACTATAGGCTAGTTTGCCACCCTGATTGAGCATCTAGTTTGGACTCTAGGTCTAGTCAGCTATAGTCGGTCAGATCGAGTCTTGCATGAGCACTAGATCAAGAGTTTCATATCACCCACCTCCTTCATAAATGTCTGAACCCATGGAAAATTTACAAGCTCAAATAAATGCCCTAGCTAATCGAATAGCCCAGATGGCTACCCAGATAACTACCCAGATGACCCAGTTAACTCAGTCTCATATTCAAACTAATGATAGAATTGACCATCTTTCCAATAGGTTTGATCAGTTAAAAGTCCGGGTAGGAACCCCAGAAAAAAACCATGGGTCACGGTCTGAGCCAAATCCTAATTCCCCTCAACCTAGGAGGACCCCAAACCCTGATCCATACCTTGAGGCTAAACCTAGGAGAGCCCATCGTCATGACCCAATCCCTAAGGTTAGTCCTAGAAGACCCAATCAAGATTTTGTAGACCAGGAAGATAGATCCTATTTACCCACATCCTCTAAGCCTAGTATACCCACAACCTATAGATCTTATGACTCCAAATCCAATGAACCAAGAACCTATGAAACCAGAACCTGTGAACCTAGATCCTATGACTCTGGATCCCATGATCATAAATCCTATGCACCCACACCCTATATGCCTAGTAGACCCAACACCCAATATTCTGACCCATATAGGGAGTCCAACCCTAGGAGAACCCAATATTCTGACCCATATAGGGAATCCAACCCTAGGAGAACCCAATATTCTGACCCATATAGGGAGTCCAACCCTAGGAGAACCCAATATCCTGACCCATATAGGGAGTCCAACCCTCGGAGGACCCCATACCATGATCCATCCTTAGAACCTGACCATAGAGCTGACCCAAAATCCTATGACCCCAGATCCTATAATCCCCTGACCCATAGATCTGCACCCTTGTCCTATGAGCCTAGGGAACCCATAACCCCTAAGTATCAACCTAGTACTAGTCATGCTTCTCCTAGTCAACCTGAACCCCATAGGATTAGTATCCCTAAATATGAACCCAGTAGTGAGCCACTACCCCTTATATAACCTGAACCTACTAGGAGTAGTACCCATAATCAGAGACTAGAACCTAACAAATTTCCTGCTAGCCAACCTTCTCCAACCATTCCTGAGATTCACAAGGCTTACATTAACGCGGAAGTGTATGAAGCTGATGTGAGCCTAGTAAATCAAACTTTTGGAAACCTATTGAGGAGTCTAGTGGGAGGGAGTACTGCTAATTGGGATCTATTACTACTTAGAGCCGAGTTTGCCTATAACAATTCAGTCAATAGATCAACTGGGAAAATTCTGTTTGAAATTGTTCATGGATACAAACAACGGAAGCCATTAGATCTGGTTCCTTTACTTATTAATGCATGCATATCTGAGTCTGCTGAGTCATTTGCACAACACATAATGGTGCGGGCATCAGACTCAGAAGAAGACTTCAGAGCTCCATCTGGATCTCTGATTAACCTTGCCCGAAGAATTATGGTTTTTTGGCTTGTAATAAGGGTTGACTTGATCAACTCAATTTTAGCTTGAGTCTATATTACCTGCATTTTTATTTTGTTGAGTCATGTTGACTCAGTAGTGGACTAGGACTTCAACCTGGGGTGTTACATTTTCTCCCTAGGCCAAGCAAGTGGGCGCCACACTCCCAGCCACACTCCCAGCCATACGCCTGAGTCCATGGGGTGCCACATCTCCATCCAGCAGGCTTTGGTCCCCACACCACAGATAGCAGCTCCCTTCTCTCATGCGCCAATTGAGGAGAAATCCACCAGGGGTCCACAAATCAAGGGGGCGGCCCAAGACATTCCCAAAAGAACCAAACTATGAAAGGGAAGAAATTCTCTTGAAGAGAACTTCAAGGAGGCGCCCATTACCTGCCAAAAATACTCAAAACAAAGTTAGAAAGAGCCATAACTTGGGGAGAAAAAAAAGGAGGTATCCAAAAAGGGTTGAGCCATGGAAGGAAGGAGATTTCTCTTGAAGAGCAAGGTTAGGAGGCGCCCTAGTCATTCCAACTAAAGCCAGATATAAAAGGAAACAAATTTTCTCTTGGAGGGCAAGGTTAAGAGGCGCCCAAACACTTCCAGATAAGGCCAAGCATAGAAGGAAAAAAATAATTTTCTTGGAGGTCAAGACAAGGAGGCGCCACCCACTTTCCTTTTTTGAAGCCTCAATCATCTTTGGAATTATTTGGCCGGCCATATGAGTAGGGATTGATCCTACAATCCTAATTTGAAGATCCCCTCCTTTAGTTCTACATGGGAAGATGTAAAACCCTACTCTCTTGTAATGTCCTATAAATTAAAATCCCTTTGTAAGTTCTAAGGAATGAGATGAATGAAACCAAATTTTTTTTTTTTGTGAGCAAAACTTTGTGTTTTCTCTCTTCCGCACTTGCATCCAGGTGTTGAGCTCCGTGAGGGAGTAAATCCGGGTTCCCCAGGAACCTTGAGGAGGTGTGAGATCTCCAAAACCCAAACCCTAGGTTAGCCACTTCTACTCTATAACCCTAGCCGCCCACCATCCACTTCAATCCACCAAACCCTAGCCTATCCCACCTCCCACGGCCTCTCTCTCCAAGTCCAGGCCGACCACCCGCATCCAGCTACAGTCCGGATACTTCATATCCAAAGCTCTTTCCAGAGGGAGTCGAATCAGCCTTCAAGAGAATCCGGATCTCAGCGACATCAGCCTTCAAGTTCTTCGAACTGGTAAATCCTTCCCTGAGTCTTTGAATCCATCACTTGTTTTTTTTCTTCACAGATCTTGAGTCTAGGAGAAGCCGACCCAGCCACGAGACCAGTATAGGAGGATCAATTGCAAAGATAGCCGAATCTGAGGATCCAACAATCTGCCTGAGAGTTCTTCCACCCAAATTTTGTGAAGATCGCTGTCTGGTTGGTAAACCATCTCTCCTCTTTATTTCTGTCCTGTTGAAAGTTCAGAGTGAAATCTAGGTCTGGGAGTTTCTCAACCCCCAGCGATCCGTTACTTCTGAACTACTCTGATAACTTAGCTTCTTCTAAATTGTGCTTTCAATCCTTACCTAGTTTCCTTCAACTTAGTTTAACTTTACTTTGAGTCAAAGCCAATTTCTGAAATATAAAAAAATTAAAAAAAAAGAATTAATCTTAATTTTACTTTCGAATATGCTTCTTTGTTCTTTGTTCTGCATCATTTTTGGTATCAGAGCTTCTGTTCTACATCATTTTTGGTATCAGAGCCCTGTCTAGGGTTTCTATTTTGATTGCTTGTTTGAGTCTCTCTCTTTTTACTTTGTCTGCTCGAAGTAGACTCCCCAGGACGTCCGGTCCTAGGAACGAAGTGAGGTGCAAACCTCCTCTTCTCATTCCACGGGGTGTTCCTAGGGCGAGTAGGGGATCCGTTGGGTTACAACTTCGTAGCAGGAATTGTAAACGGGGAAGTATTCTATTTTTAGCCCGTAATTGCCCTGTTGCAGGAATTATTTCTCATTGCAGGTAACTCCAAATTTGGTGATCTTTGTTTTGCTGAAACCAGTATAATTGAAGCTATTTTGCATAATTTTCCTGTGATTTATTGGTTTCCGAAAGATTTCTGAGAATTAAATTACTGCAACTCTATTTTTGTGTTTCTGTAATTCAATTAATTTTGAGTGATCATCTCTTAATTCATCTTAAGGGCATTTGAGCATCTAAGATAAGGGGAGGAGTTGATAACCTCTCCTTAGCCCAAAACCACCACCCACTCATTTGAACCTAAGCCTTTAATCTTAAAATTAATTAGACCTAATTTGCCCTAGTGGGCTAGGGACATCAACAAGTCGGGTCAAGGCTAGTGTTGAGTCAATTTGTCTAGTTACTCTGTGTGTGCTTTATACTTAGTGTCTAGAACGGTGGTTCAGGGATTCCATCGCGAAGGGCTTGTGTGCTGGTCCGCCTACCTAGCCAATCTCTGATTGGTGTCTAGGATTGGCATTTAGGGACCTAACACTCCCCTTACACCTGCCTGGCTGAGTCCTGAGTTACTACAGGCTAGCTTGCCACTCTGATTGGGCATCTAGTTTGGACTCTAGGTCTAGTGAGCCAGTAGTCGCTTTAGTCTAGTCACATTCGGTGTGCTTGCTTGCATCATCATGTCTACCCAGAATGGAGTACCCTACCAACCTAGTCAAACCTAACCAGATTTAGAGGCCATGGTTAGAAATCTTACCAAAAGTATGACCAAATTGAGTCAGGACATGAATGTGGGTTTTTCCCAGTTTAGGGATCGAGTCCAAGTACTTGAGAAACGTAGACATCAAAATTGGACCCCTGATCCAAAATTTAATAGGCCCCAACCTCACCCATGCCAGGAACCTAGGAGGACCTTATATCGTGATCCCGAGCAAAACCTTAGGAAGCCTAACCATGATATCTATAGTGTGGATCGTGTCTATGAGAGGTCCTTACAATATTCTAGACCAGTCACTCAACAACCCAAGTCTTCTAGATCAAACCATTTAGATCCACACCCATGCCCAAGTAAGGTCTCTACTAGCTTGAAACCCAGTGTGACCCAGGTTCCTATATCTCAAGAATGTTTGTTTTGTGGAGAAAGAGGCCATAAATCTAGTCAGTGCCCTTGCATAGGACTGGCTTGTGCACAGCTAAGTGGTAAGAATCCTAAAGATGACATTAATGAGGGAGAACCCAAGCCTACCAATGAGGAAGAACGGTTAGGTATGACAAGCCTCGAATCAATTGACCCGTTTACCACTGACCCGAAACCCATTAAAGATGGCATCGAGGAAGTATATGATGATGGCTTGAGTCTAGTTGATGAATATGAGGGGGAAGAATTTGAAGAATGTGACATCGATACTATTGGTTCCTTACCTGAGGAGACCTTGGAGAGCAACCAAGTGGTAGGACCTAGTTTAGAAATTCAAGAGATTTGTGAGAATCAGGTTCCTTTAGTCAAATACCCCCAGGAAGAACTCATAGTGTTAGCCCGAGCTATCAGTTCGTACCCTCTAATGACAATCATTCCCCAAGTACCAATTGAAGATCTTTGCACTGAATTGTTTAAGTTTGCCCACCCTATGGTAGATCCTCTCCTTAGGATGACTGAATCAAGCCTCTTACAATTGGACCTTGTCCCATGCCTAGCCACTAAGGTCTCTCCCGTAATCTCAGTTGAACATCCTTGTCTTGAACGGATTGATTCACCCAGTCCTGTAGAAGTCCTCCTTATGACCCCAGACCCCTTCCTTCGCATGACTGACCTACCCTTCTATAGAGTATACCTTTTCGCACCCATATGTCAAATTTCAAGTCTTGAGGTCATCATCCATAGGCCCTTCCATGAATCATTCTTCAATCCAGTTCTTGAGAAAATGGATCATTATTTGCTTAGAGAACAAACTTTAACTATTGCAATCACATGTCCTAGGCTACTTCCCAAACCATCTCTTGATCCATTCCTGGGAGTAGCAAACTTTTCCTTTTGTAAGGATGATCAGTTGACACTCATAGATCACCATTCAAACCTTCAAGTCACCACCTTTAGTCAACAGGTAATTCGAGACTCCACCTTATATTTCCTCCCTTTCTCTAGGACTTCCAATGCTTCTTACACTATCCAAGTATACTTTGTCGAAGTCTTTAGAGTGAACCACGTGTCAGAACCTATTAGGTTTGCCACCTACTTCTGGAAGACCTTATGGCACCTACTAGGCACCCATGATAAGTTTTCATGCTCTGCATGCCATCCTCCGACCCAAGGTCAAACCTAGAGAGCCATAGTTTGTTAGGTTTAAACCTAGGGTTCCTTTGAATAAAGTCCATTCTTTATGAATGCATCGTCAGTCGAGTTTAGGACATTGTCTCAGATTTTGGTTTGATTGAGGGAACCAGGAATTGGGATTTGTATTTTGTCCAAGGCTGAAATTGCATTCAATGTTTCGATCAATAGGTCTATAGGCTAGAGTCCCTTTGAAATTGTTCATGGATACAAGCCTCACACACCACTTGATCTGATTTCACTACTAGCCCACACACACAAGTCTCTTGATGCACTTGCATTGCATGTAAAAGACTTGCATAAAGAAATTCATGTCAAAATAAATTTAAGTAATGAAACTTATAAGAAGTTGGCTGATTCTCAAAGACGAGTCAAAACTTTTGTTGAGGGAGACTATGTAATGATTAGGTTAAGGCCTGAACGGTTTCCTCCTGGAACCGTTAGAAAGTTACATGCTAGAGGAGCTGGACCATTTAGAGTGGTGAAGAGAGTAGGATCCAATGCCTATGTGCTCGAGTTGCCTCCAGAACTAGGCATTAGCTCCACTTTCAACATTACAGACCTAGTAGAGTATAGAGAGCCAGCTGTGATTCCCAGTGAGGCTTTTGAACCTAATCCTGCTCTTGAGAGTGAACCCAACCCTGTGTATCCACCAACAAACTGGCCTGTGAGGAAAGAGCTGATTGAAAAGATCCTGGATGATCAGGTTATCTCTACTCGTAATCGATGATACCAAAGATACCTGGTCCACTGGCAAGGAAGGCCAGATTCTGATAACTCTTGGATCTCCCGAGAAGAATTACAAGAATTGGACCCAGACCTCTTGGAGAGATACCATAGCCAACTTGATCCATACTCGACAGGGTCGAGTTCCTCCCACCCTGGGAGAATTGGTGCGGGCACTAGACTCAGAAGAAGACTTCAGAGCTCCATCTGAATCTCTGATTAACCTTGCCCGAAGAATTAGGATTTTTTGGCTTGTAATAAGGGTTGACTTGATCAACTCAATTTTAGCTTGAGTCTATATTACCTGCATTTTTATTTTGTTGAGTCATGTTGACTCAGTAGTGGACTAGGACTTCAACCTGGGATGTTACATTTTCTCCCTAGGCCAAGCAAGTGGGCGCCACACTCCCAGCCACACTCCCAGCCATACGCATGAGTCCAGGGGGTGCCACATCTCCATCCAGCAGGCTTTGATCCCCACACCACAGATAGCAGCTCCCTTCTCTCATGCGCTAATTGAGGAGAAATCCACCAGGGGTCCACAAATCAAGGGGGCGGCCCAAGACATTCCCAAAAGAACCAAACTATGAAAGGGAAGAAATTCTCTTGGAGAGAACTTCAAGGAGGAGCCCATTACCTGCCAAAAATACTCAAAACAAAGTTAGAAAGAGCCATAACTTGGGAAGAAAGAAAAGGAGGTATCCAAAAAGGGTTGAGCCATGGAAGGAAGGAGATTTCTCTTGAAGAGCAAGGTTAGGAGGCGCCCTAGTCATTCCAACTAAAGCCAGATATAAAAGGAAACAAATTTTCTCTTGGAGGGCAAGGTTAAGAGGCGCCCAAACACTTCCAGATAAGGCCAAGCATAGAAGGAAAAAAATAATTTTCTTGGAGGTCAAGACAAGGAGGCGCCACCCACTTTCCTTTTTTGAAGCCTCAATCATCTTTGGAATTATTTGGCCGGCCATATGAGTAGGGATTGATCCTACAATCCTAATTTGAAGATCCCCTCCTTTAGTCCCACTTGGGAAGATGTAAAACCCTACTCTCTTGTAATGTCCTATAAATTAAAACCCCTTTGTAAGTTCTAAGGAATGAGATGAATGAAACCAAATTTTTTTTTTTTGTGAGCAAAACTTTGTGTTTTCTCTCTTTCGCACTTGCATCCAGGTGTTGAGCTCCGTGAGGGAGTAAATCCGGGTTCCCCAGGAACCTTGAGGAGGTGTGAGATCTCCAAAACCCAAACCCTAGGTTAGCCACTTCTACTCTATAACCCTAGCCGCCCACCATCCACTTCAATCCACAAAACCCTAGCCTATCCCACCTCCCACAGCCTCTCTCTCCAAGTCCAGGCCGACCACCCGCATCCAGCTACAGTCCGGATACTTCAGATCCAAAGCTCTTTCCAGAGGGAGTCGAATCAGCCTTCAAGAGAATCCGGATCTCAGCGACATCAGCCTTCAAGTTCTTCAAACTGGTAAATCCTTCCCTGAGTCTCTGAATCCATCACTTGTTTTTTTTCTTCCCAGATCTTGAGTCCAGGAGAAGCCGACCCAGCCACGAGACCAGTATTGGAGGATCCATTACGAAGATAGCCGAATCCGAAGATCCAACAATCTGCCCGAGAGAGTTCTTCCACCCAAATTCTGTGAAGATCACTGTCTGGTTGGTAAACCATCTCTCCTCTTTATTTCTGTCCTGTTGAAAGTTCAGAGCGAAACCCTAGGTCTGGGAGTTTCTCAACCCCCAGCGATCCGTTACTTCTGAACTACTCTGATAACTTAGCTTCTTCTAAATTGTGCTTTCAATCCTTACCTAGTTTCCTTTAACTTAGTTTAACTTTACTTTGAGTCAAAGCCAATTTCTGAAATATAAAAAAATAAAAAAAAAGAATTAATCTTAATTTTACTTCCGCATACGCTTCTTTGTTCTTTGTTCTGCATCATTTTTGGTATCAGAGCTTCTGTTCTACATCACATAAAGAACTTGCATCATGAAATCATTAAAAAAATTAAAGAGAGCAATGACTCATATAAACAAATGGCTGATTCAAACAAAAGGGTTAAAGAATTTAAAGTAGGGAACCAATTTATGATCAGGCTTAGACCTGAGCAATTTCCTTCTAGAACGATCAAGTATTACATGCCCGAAGTGCAGGACCTTTCAAAATAATTCATAAGTTTCGATCTAATGCTTATGAGATTGAGTTACCACCAGATTAAGGCATAAGTCCAACTTTCAATGTATCAAATCTTGTAGAGTACAGGGAGCCAATACTGCTACCTAGTGAGCCATTTGGGCCTGACCCCATTCTTGAGAGTGAGCCAACTCCTGACTGTCCACTGGCTAAAACCTCAAATTGGAGAGACAGGGTTGAATGAATTTGGATGAAAAAATGATTGTCACTCGGAACAAGGACTACCAGCGATACTTGGTTCATTGGCAAGGACATCCCGATTTCGATGATTCTTGGATAACACGGGAGGATCTGTAGAAGATCAATCCAGATTTGCTCGAGAGGTACCTGAGCAGAGCTGACCTTTACTCAACAGGGTCGAGTTCCTCCCACCTGAAAGAATTGGTGGTGACACCAGAGCTAGAAAGAAGCATCCATGCCACCTTATCTCAATTTGGATCACTACTAATTGATTCAATCTAGTTTAATGAGTCATTAAGACCAGTTAGGATTTGATTTGGTTTAATTTGGGTCTGTTTGAATTTCAATTTGAGTCTATGTACTTGGGATTTTGAGGAAGTTTTTCATTAAGTTATAATTGGTCCAATTGGGTCTCAATTGGGTCTAAATTGTTGTTTGGATCTAGTAATTAGTCTTTGGGTCCATTTTGGGTTTTAATGGGACCTAAGTTATTTTTGTATGGAGTTAACTAAGTCTACATAACATGAAGGAAGTTAAGAGGGGTCCACATCCATATTTATTTGGTTGGCTACTTGAAGAAAGGAAGCTTCACGCATATTCTTTCCCCCAAGAAAACCTTTCATGTATTCTCTCACCAAACAAAGAGCTTTAAAGGTGGAGGGAGTTTCTTGAAGGAGCTTTATGAAGGTAACAATTAAGGAGCTTTAAAGGTGGAGGGAGTTTCTTGAAGAAAGCTTTTTGAAGGCAGCAATCAAGGAGTCTTAAATGAAGAATTAAATGGCACAAGCTTTGAAGGCATTTAAGAGAGTTGGCTAAAGCTTTTCTACCTTTCACAAATTCTCTTCCCTTCCCCACGTATTCTTTCTCTTGGAGGTGTTTTAGGTGGGCTCCACTCCCATTTAAATGCAGCAATTTAAATTCAATCGGCCAAGAAAAGAAAATGAGAAGATCAAAGGGTGGAGGATCAAGTCAAGATAACCATCTTTATGAAGCATTGGCACCCATTTCAAAACTTCAATTTAAATTCAAAAATTGTAATTCCCTCTTCTTTTATTTTAAATTTGAATTTCAACCCATCTTTCTACTTGTAATGAGGCTATAAAAAGAGCCCAAAACCCTTCTTTGTAAGCATGATATTTTGAGTAATGAAAAGACAAAGTGCTATTGCATTTTCTCCAATTCCTCCATAACTAGTTTGCTTGAAGGTGCTAGGTGAGATGCCTAGAACAACTTGGATGCGACGTCCAAGTTTCCAATTCCTCCATAGCTAGTTTGCTTGTAGGTGCTAGGTGAGACGCCTAGAACAATTGGGTGCTGTTGCCTAGGTGGCTTCCCAAGAGGGGGATGAATTGGGATTAAAAACTTTTGCAAGTATGTGCACTTTGAAATTCTTTTAGTGTAGAAGTGAAGTATGCAAAGCGGAAGTAAATAAGTTAAAGCGATAAATCAATGAAAGCACAATCACAAACATCAAGAAATATAGTGGTTCGGAGCAACCGGCTCCTACATCCACTACCCAAGGACCACTTGTGATTTCTACTATATCCCCCAACCGGAATACAATCGGATTGTTTTACCAGGCTTACAATCTAAACCTACACACTTTGGTTTTACCAGGATTACCAAAGAAATCCCAACTCCCTTTGGTTTTACATAGGATCGCCAAAGAAAACCCAAACACTTGATTTTAAAACGGGAAAACCAAGAACCCAAACTTAGGTTTTAAGAGATTTACCTAAAAACCTTTAACTTTCTCTTAAGACACGGCCCCTTACTGTTCTTAGGGAGAAAACAAAGATAAAAAAAATGTAGTCAAGCAACTACAACAAACCAAGTTTGTTTTGGTGTTGTCGATGTAGATCAAGATGAAGTCAAGCCTTGAGTGCTCTTCAATGCTCTTCAATGCTGCTTCTTTCCTTTTTCAATGAGTGGATTCAATGATGGAGTGGAGTTGGTGAAGCTTTGAATCCAACTTGAATGATCTTTTAGGTAGGTAGTGGAATGACTTGAAAGTTCTTTGATTCTCAAGAAAATTCAACAATAAAGCTCTAATAATTGTTTAATCCCTCAAAAATAATCCCCTTTATAGTTTTCCATGAGATATGGCCGTTGTAGGGCCTTGGGATTCATGAAATGGTGGTTGTAGATGAATTGGGATTTAAATTTCAACTTCAGCAACTAGCCATTGGAGTGCAGGTAACGGCTCCATGAGTCGGCTCGAGTTCCAGTAGTCGGCTCGAAGTCTCAGACAAGCCAAAAATAAACTTATGTAGGAGCCGGCTCTTCAGGCTGGAGTCAGCTCTTGCCTTCTAGCTTCAGTCAAGTCAAAAACATACATACCTAGAGTCAGCTCTTGGACTAGGAGTCGGCTCGAGTTCTCAGAACTTCAAAAAATATATTTCTGGAAGAGTCGGCTCTTGGACTGGGAGTCGGCTCTTGGTTCTGAAACTTTGAAACTTTCTCCGTGCCGTGCCACCATGAGTTCGCTCTTGCAAGTCTTTAAAAGTTGCTTCAAGCTTCCCCAAAAATCTTCAACATTGAATCAACTAGAAGATAATCTATATACTTTATCAAATTTTCACAATTTTAAGCCCATTTTACATGATTACAGCATTCATAAGCTAGGGCTTTTACAAACTCAATCGAATTACCCTTAAGTAAATTTGAAAACCATTTTAAACAAAGGTAACCAATTCCTGCAAACTTTTTAAACAATTTGAAAAGAGTTAGTATCAAATACATGCTCCAAAGTTTTGTGATCATCAAAATCATTCCAGGGATCAACAATCTCCCCCTTTTTGATGATGACAAAATACTAGGCATGATTAAAAATTTAAAAGCACTTTATAATTGCAGTATTTTCAGGTCTGTGTATCATATAGGTTAGGTATCAGTGTATCAATACAATGTGCCATAATGTATCAAATGTATAGAATTGAATACCAAATATCATGTGTATCAAGTGTATCGAAACATGATGTATCATATGTATCATAACATGATGTATCTATACATGATGTATCGATACATGATGTATCATGGGTATTAACTATATGATGCGTATCGAAACTTATGGAATTTTCAAACTTTTGAAGTAAACTTAAGTTTCATCAAATTTTCATGAATCGAACATTCATTTCATCAAAATTTCATAACATTCAATTATCCATATAGCTTTTGTAAACAATTTTTGAGCAATTTTCATGAATCAATATAGATTTCCAAGAAATTTTCATGAATCAACATAGCTTCCATGAATCAATATAGCTTTTTCTTTTTCATGCTACACAGTCTCCATTCTCCCCCTTTTCATCATCAACAAAAGGTATATGAGAGAATAATAGTTTAATGATAACAAGAATTGACATTCATTCATAACATTAATTCAATTATAATATTGATTCAATCATAACATTAATTCAAGTGAACATGTATCATAACAAGTGAAGTATATATATATATATATGAAATAAGTCAGTACATAGCATATGTGATACTGTACATATGTGCCATGGCACGACAAAATAGTATCACACAATCAGAATTCAACAAAATAAACAATAAAATAAAGTCCTAAAACAATGATAAAAACTTAAACATCAGAATGAAGGGCTAGGATCACCATCAGGTTCTTCCTCATCAGAGGAGGAACCAACCTCTAGGATACCTGGACTAGGTATGAACTTAGGGAACCTAGGGCGGAGATCCCTAATCCTAGTCCTAGTAGGAGTAGAAGTCCTAGTCACTTTAGTTTTAGGTTTAACTTTGGTTTTTGATTCTGATGAAATAAAGATAGGTGTAGGTCGGTAGTAGGTGGATCAACAGATAATGCTAAAGTGCTGGTGGTCGAAAGCATCTGAGTAGCCGGAGTCACTCCAACATCAGTAGATCCAGAAGCCTCCATACTATCCTGAGGCTCAACAACAGTAGGTGTGGCGTGATAAGGTGCATCAGTGCAATGTGTCGCCTGTCCCTACTCCGCATGAGTGCCAGTACCAGTCCCAATGCCAGTGCCAGTCGCTATGAAAGTAGAAGGTGCATGCTGGCTGGCCACAGATAGCTATCTCAGTAAAGTCATAATATCGTGAAAACCCTGCTGCATCTCGGACTGAAGTGAACTAATCCTCCTGTCAGTGTCAATCCTGAGACAAGAAATCTCCTCCAAGACTCTCTGAAGTCTATCATCTGTATCATTTCGAGCAGTAGTAGGAGACCTGACTGGTGAGTGAGGTATAGTAGGAGCTGGCTCAGATGGTCCAGCCTCATCAGTCTGTGCCTCAGTCTACTCACCATGTCCCTGAGCAGCCTGTGCATCATCATTTGAATCCTCTGAATATGCTACAAGAACACCTGATGTCTTCCTGATCTAATTTCCATCAACTTTAATGAATCCCATTCTGGTCAGGGATTTCATAGTGTACCTGTCGGTATGCAGCAACAGACGGCAATCCTCTCCAGTAAGATCAACATGAGCATCCTAGAATAATAATGTAAACACCATCCTGTAAGGCAAACAAGCCCATGCCCTACGTACTACCTCCCTCATCTGAGAAATCATAACAAATGGCAGGTTGAGGGGCTCCCCCTTAATCAGTCACCTCATAAACATAAGGTCTCTCTTATTGACCCAGTCGAATCTCCCCGTCCGAGATAAGAAAATCCTGCAAATGATATTGTGCAACAGCCTCATCTCCAATGAGAGCCGATTTGCACTTACATGTACAATTTCCTTTACATTTGATCTCCCCAAAATGAGTCTAAGTGTCTTCACCTTCTCCTTCATAACTAAATAGCATTCTCCTTCTTTTTGTATATTTAGTAAACTTGAAAGCTTCTGCTCACTTATTTCTAGGTACTTCCCTTTCATTATTCCTTCCAAATGAAATGCTCCCAGTGACATGCTCTAAAAAAATTAATGAACCAGATTAGGATAAGTTGGAACATTTAATTGACAAAAATCCTTCCAACCCTGTTTTTCAAGCCAAACACTGATACTCAACTGTTCTTGTTCTAGAAAACTGAAATCGATGCACCTACCTAGGGTAACCTACCAATTTCACATAGGAATTACTTGCCGGGGTGCAGGAACTTCTTCCTCTTGCTCAATTGGTTGATCCTCTTTCAGAATTGAAGTGTCCAATCACCTCTCGATCCTCCATTCTTTAGCGACAGACCGAACTACTCTCCTTGCTTTCTTTGCCACAGCCTTGCGAGGTGCCATTTTGCAATGATTAAAGGTTTGAAGAGGTTTGAAAGGATTTTTGGAGAGTTTCCTAGAGTGGAGTGAGGAGTCGGCTAGGTTGAAACGGTCAAAACCTAGAAAACACAATGAATAGGAAATACGAAAACCCTACTTAAAAAGCTTCGGCCCAACCTTCGAGTCGCTTGCCTAGAGCCCTGAGAACTCGAGTCGGCTCGCCGAGAGCCCTGAGAACTCGAGTCAGCTCGAGCTAAAAGCCAATCTAAAGATAAAAATGGATCAAACTCAGTTTCTAAAGGTTTCTAGAGTCTAAATTAGGTTATCCTATGCTCTAAAGAAAAATTTGAAATCTCTAGATAATTTTTCCTTAACTTTCAAAAATTAGGTCAAATAGGTTCAGAATGGGTCACATAGCCCTAATTCTCCTCTGATTTTCTCAAATCTATCTAAACTTAATGGTTTAGTAAAAATGTCCGCTAGTTAGTCTTCAGTAGGTACAAATTCTAATTCAACAACATTGTTTAAAACATGGTCACGAATAAAATGATGTCGAATTTCAATGTGCTTAGTTCGTGAGTGCTGAATTAGATTTTTTGATAAATTAATAGCACCAGTATTTCACATTTAATAGAAATTTTGGATTGGACAACACCGTAATCTTCTAGTTGTTGCTTGATCCACAATACTTGAGTGCAACAGCTCCTAGCAGCTACTATTCTGCCTCAGCAGTAGATAGTGCTACAGAGTTCTGTTTGCGACAGTGCCAAGAAATCAAGTTAACACCTAGAAATTGGCAGGTGCCACTAATGCTTTTTCTATCTATTTTGCATCCTCCATAATCAGCATCAAAATAACTAATTAACCTCAGTGATATGTGCTTAGAATACCACAAACCTACATTACAGGTGCCTTTCAGGTATTTAATAATTCTCTTAACAGCCATGATGTGTGGTTCTTTAGTATTAGGTTGAAAGCGTGCACACATACAAACACTAAATAGTATATCAGGTCTACTAGCTATTAAATAAAGTAATGATCGATCATACCTCGATACAGTTTTTGATCAACATTTATGACATTCTCATCTTTGTCAAGTCTACATGTAGGACTCATTGGTGTTACATTTACCTTGCTTGATTCTATACCAAACTTGATTATTTCTTTGATGTACTTGGCCTGGTTGATCAGGATACCTTCTTTAGTTTGTTTAATTTGAAGTCCAAGAAAGTAAATCAATTCGCCCATCAAGCTTATTTTGAATTCTCCTTGCATTAGCTTAGCAAAGTCTTGACACAAAGATTCATCAGTAGATCCAAAAATAATATTATCAACATATATTTGAACAATTAAAATATCATTTTTCTTTCTTTGAATAAACAGTGTGGTGTCAACACTACCTCTTATAAAATCATTAGCAATTAAAAATTTACTCAATCTATCATACCATGCTCTAGGTGCCTGTTTCAGATCGTATAAAGCTTTATTTAGTTTGAAAACATGATTTGAAAAAATATGATCGATAAAACCAAGAGGTTGATCAACAAAAACTTCTTCAGATAAAAAATCGTTCAAAAAAGCACTCTTTACATCCATTTGAAATAACTTGAAATTCATAAAACATGCATAAGCTAGTAGCAATCTAATGGCTTCTAATCTAGCTACTAATGCATAAGTTTCATCAAAATCTATTCCTTCTTCTTGATTATATCCTTGTGCAACCAGTCTAGCCTTATTTCTAATTACATTTTCATCTTCATCTAGTTTATTTCTATAAACCCACTTAGTGACTATAAAAGGATGATCATTGGGTCTTTCTACTAGGGTCCAGACATTATTTCTTCTAAATTGGTTTAATTTATCATGCATTGCTAATATTCAATTAGGATCAGTTCTGGCTTCTTCTATATTATGTGGTTCTATATGTGAAACAAAAGCAATTAAATCATATGCATCTCTATGTACAGATCTAGTTTTAACACCTTAAGATGGGTCTTCTATAATTAATTCTTTAGGGTGTGATTATACATACCTCCATTCTTTAGGTATATCATCATGCTTTTTACTCACCTCTTCTTCATGTGGTTCACTTGATTATTTGTCTTTAAGAGTCAGGTCTTTCAGTCCATGCTCTAGTGTACCTGTATCATCATCAGCAAAATCTTCCTTTCTCGAACATGTAATGTCAAATTCATTGAAAACAACATAAACAGATTCTTCAATAGTCAAAGTTCTTTTATTGAAAACTCGATATGCTTTACTATTTAAAGAATATCCAAGAAAAATAGCCTCATCGGATTTTGCATCAAATTTACCAAGATTGTCTTTTTTATTATTAAGAACAAAACATTTGCATCCAAAAATATGAAAATATTTGATATTTGGTTTTCTATTGTTCTAAAGATCATAGGGGGTTTTTCTAATAATAGGTCTAATCAAAACTCCACTTAAAATATAGCATGCAGTATTAACAGCTTCTACCCAAAAGTATTTTGAAAGATTTTCTTCACAAAGCATTGTTCTGGATATCTCTTCTAAAGTACGATTCTTTCTTTCTACAATACCATTTTGCTGTAGTATTCTTGATGCAGAAAAGTTATGATCAATACTGTGCTTTGTGCAAAAATGATCAAAATACTGATTTTCAAATTTGGTACCATGATCACTACGAATTGAAATGACAGAAAGAATTTTCAAATTTGTGATTCTTTTGTAAAACTTTTTGAATACATTAAAAGTATCATCTTTATGTGCAATAAACAAAATCCATGTGTATCTTGAAAAATCATCTACAATCATAAGTCCATATTTCATACCACCTAGGCTGGTAGTCCTAGTAGGTCCAAATAGGTCCATGTGAAGTAACTCTAAGGGTCTAGAAGTTGAAACTATGTTTTTAGATTTAAAACTCCCCCTCACTTGTTTTCCTAACTGACATGCATCACAAACATAATCAAAATTAACTTTGAATTTAGGCAAGCCTTTGACTAAATCTTTTGTAATAAGTTTAGCTATGGTGTCCATACTAGCATGACCAAGTCGCCTATGCCATAGTAAACTTGATTCCTTGCTCTTGTCATTCATTGCTACAAGACTAGTATTACTTGACATAGCTAGATCATTAAGATCTACCACATAAATGTTACCAAGTCTGTGTCCAATGAACTTAGTACTAGAGTCAAGTGGATCAACTACTATACATATTGATGACTTGAAGAATACATTAAAACCAATGTCATATAGCTGACTAATACTCAAAAGATTATATTTTAACTTTTCTACAAGTAACATGTTTTCAATAAATGTAGAATGAGTAATTTTGATTTTACCAAAACTGATTATCCTTCCTTTTCTATTGTCACCAAATGTTACCATTCCATATCCTTCTATTCTATAGTGAAAAATTGATCAGCATCACCAGTCATATGTCTTGAACAACCGCTATCCAAATACCATCTTTTCTTTATACTTGTGGCTGCAAGACATCCCTGCAAAACAATCATTTAATAAATTTAGGTACCCAAGTTTTCTTGGATCCTTGCAAGTTAGTGGAAATGGTTCCTTTTAGAACCTAAACTTTCTTAATTTTCTTTTAGTCATTATGTTTCAAATGACATTCAAAAGCTTTATGACCAATGTTATTACATGCATAGCATACAATCTTTGAATTTGAATAATAACCATGAGATGATGCAAATTTAGGTCTAACATGTTTTGAACTAATGAATTTAGGAGCATATGAAGTAGAAGTTGAAAATCTTTTTGAAATAGAGCCTTTATAACCAATTCCAAATTTGTTATTTGTTTCTTTTTGATCTTTTAAAATTAATTCAATTGTTAGAACTTAGGATTAATTTTTCAATTAAGAGTTTCAATTTTTGAACTTCTTTCTTTAGGTCATCATTTTCATTTTTTAAATCCTTATTTTTCTCAAAAAGCTCTTCTTTTTTAACTTGAACAATCTTAAGTCTTTCACAAACCAAATTTAATTCTCTTTGCAAGATTTTGTTTCTTTCACAAAATTTATTTTTGTCTTTTTCAAATACATCACATTGATTTTTTAAATCTCTCATTTTTAAACCAGCTTTTTTGTATTCTATCAATAGTTCAAAAAAAGCATTATGCAATTCATCATAAGTAAATTCTAAATTAGGTTCAGAAGTACTTACCTCGTCCTCCAAACCCATAAGATAGATTTGTGTGGTTTTGTTGTCTCTTCATCCTCTTCAGTGGATGTAGTTTCATCACTATCACTCCAAGCAGCTAGCATTGCCTTTTTTTTCTTTTTAGAGAATATCTTTTTCTTTCCTTCAAGACAATCAGGAGGGATGTGTCCTGGCTTCTTGCATCCATAGCATATAGGTACTTGATCTTTATCTTTTTCTTTTTCTTTTTCTTTATCTCTTTCCTTTTCTTTTCCAAAATCACCTTTTCTATAATGCTTTCTCCATATCTGTTTATTTTTCTTCTACCCATAAACCTTTTAAATTTCCTCATAATTAGGGCAATTTCATCATTTCCAAGATCATCATCATTTGATAAATCAGATTCTTCATTCTTATCTTCCTCAATAGCTTTAAATGCAATGGCCTTCTTTCTTTTTGTATCTTCCTCGGTCCTTTGTTGCATAGCCAATTCATAAGTGATCAAAGATCCAAGCAGTTCATCCAGTGGCAGTGTATTTAGGTCCTTTGTTTCTTGAATTGCTGTCACTTTGGCTTCCCACTTATCTGGAAAAGATCTTAAGACTTTTTGGACAAGATCACATTAGAATAAGTTCTACCCAGACTATTTAGGCCATTTATAATATCAGTAAAATTAATATACATGGCAGATATAGTCTCACTATGATCCATTTTAAACAACTCATAATTATGTATAAGTAGATTGATTTTTGATGTCTTAACTTAAGAAGTGCCTTCGTGTGTGGTTTATAATTTATCCCAAATTTCTTTAGCAGAATTGCAAGTTGAAATTCTATTAAACTCATTTGGATCCAAAGCACAATACAATAGGTTCATTGCTTTGGCATTCAATTCAGCTAATTTCATATCATTCTCGTCCCAATCCTCTTCTGATTTGGGAACCTTTACATCATTAACTTTAATTGTGGGTATATGAGGTCCTTTCATGATAATTTTTTATAAGTGAAAGTCTACAGCTTGAATGTATATCTTCATTCTTGCCTTCCAATAAGTGTAATTAATTTCGATGAAAAGTGGTGGTCTATTTGTGGATTGACCTTCGGCCAATGAAGTACTCATAAGATGTGCCATATGTCTTTACTCTAAATAAATTTCAAAGACTCTTCTCTGATACCACTTGTTGCCCAGGTGGCTTCCCAAGAAGGGTGTGAATTGGGATTAAAATCTTTTGCAAGTATGTGCACTTTGAAATTCTTTGTGTAGAAGTGAAGTGTGCAAAGCAGAATTAAATAAGTTGAAGCAATAAAGCAATGAAAGCACAATCACAAACACCAAGAAATAGAGTGGTTCGGAGCAACCGGCTCCTACATCCACTATCCAAGGACCACTTGGGATCTCCACTATATCCCCCACCCGGAATACAGTCAGATTATTTTACCAGGCTTACAATCCAAACCTACATACTTTGGTTTTACCGGGATTACCAAAGAAACCCTAACTCCCTTTGGTTTTACACGGGATCACCAAAGAAAACCAAAACACTTGGTTTTAAACCAGGAAAACCAAGAACCCAAACTTAGGTTTTAAGAGGTTCACCTAAAATCCTTTAACTCTCTCTTAAGACACAGTCCCTTACTGTTCTTAGGGAGTAAACAAAGATAAAGAAAATGTAATCAAGCAACTACAACAAACCAAGTTTGTTTTGGTGTTGCCGATGTAGATCAAAATGAAGTCAAGCCTTGAGTGCTCTTCAATGCTCTTCAATGCTGCTTCTTTCCTTCTTCAATGAGTGGATTCAATGATGGAGTGGAGTTGGTGAAGCTTTGAATCCAACTTGAATGCTCTTTTAGGTAGGTAGTGGAATGACTTGAAAGCTCTTTGATTTCTCAAGAAAATTCAACAATAAAGCTCTAATAATTGTTTAATCCTTCAAAAATAATCCCCTTTATAGTTTTCCATTAGATATGGTCGTTGTAAGGCCTTGGAATTCGTGAAATGGCCGTTGGAGATTAATTGGGGTTCAAATTTTAACTTCAGCAACTAGCCATTGGAGTGCAGGTAACGGCTCCACAAGTCGGCTCGAGTTCCAGGAGTTGGCTCGAAGTCTCAGACAGGCCAAAAACAAACTTCTGTAGGAGCCAACACTTCATGCTGGAGTCGGCTCTTGCCTTCTAGCTTTCAGTCAAGTCAAAAATATACATACCTAGAGTCAGCTCTTGGACTAGGAGTCGGCTCGAGTTCTCAAAACTTCAAAAAATATATTTCTGGAAGAGTTAGCTCTTGGACTGGGAGTCGGCTCTTGGTTCTGAAACTTTGAAACTTTCTCCGTGCCGTGCCACCATGAGTCTGCTCTTGCAAGTATTTAAAAATTACTTCAAGCTCCCCTAAAAATCTTCAACATTGAATCAACTAGAAGCTAATCTACATACTTTATCAAATTTTCATAATTTTAAGCCCATTTTACATGATTACAGCATTCATAAGCTAGGGCTTTTACAAACTCAATTAAATTACCCTTAAGTAAATTTGAAAACCATTTTAAACAAAGGTAACCAATTCCTGAAAACTTTTTAAATAATTTGAAAAGAGTTAGTATCAAATACATGCTCCAATATTTTGTGATCATTAAAATCATTCCAAGGGTCAACAGGTGCAATGTCCAAGTTTCATAGGGTGTGACGCTATACTTATCGGTTCTGATTCTATTATTAAATTTACCATTTGAAGACTCTTTAAGGTCTACATCCAATCCTTTGAAGAGATTCCTCAAGCAAGTCAAAGAAGAAGACCATGGGAGCACAATCAACCTTGACTCCAACCCTTTTCCCCATTTAACTCTATTCTTCTGAGTTCTTGGCATTCTCAACACTCTTCTAGTAATTAACTCTGATATTTTTTGGTAGATCCTTTCGAGATCCAACTCTGAAGATCTGAGTCCTTGCTTTGGAACCAGTGTGATTGGAGTTCAGATGCCGGATCAGTCGATTTTGGAGTCGGGTTTGTCAACTCTAGAGTGTTGTGATATAGATCTTCAACCGAGGGAATTTCAAAGTGTATTGGTAAATCTAAACCCCTTCCCTTCCTCTAGATCTGAAACTCGAAAGTAGGTAACCTAATCTAGGGTGGTTTCTCAATCACTGTGATCCTCCCTTACAATTATTTGACAAGATCTACATGCGGGTAGGTAATTTCGATAACTAGTTATCACTTTATTTTCTTTAGGTCTTCCTATTTATTTTTGCTGTTAGGATATCAGTTATTGCTCTCAAAATATAGATATATATATATAAATCAAGATAAGCATGGCACATCACTCATCACCATCCCGTCCCGCATCATTAATTAGATTATGAATGACTTCCTTGGTCAACTCCCTAACATGTGTGATCCTTTGGGTTCCACATCTAGCTAGCAGTAGATTTTGGTTTAAGCCAATTCGAACCAATCAAACCCGATTGACCTAATTAGGTCAAATTAAGTTGACCTAAATTGCCAATTCGATCTATCCATCAAATTGACTCATGAAACTAATCCAATTAGTTCATGAATACCTACAAGACATGATTGATGTCTAGCAACATATCATGCCTACCCGGAAAATGAGAAATTTGGTTGAAAGTACCAAAATACCCTTCAGTAGAAAGTTACCGTGCAATGCAATCTTTCGATCTTCCATTATCTTGATTAAGTGATGGGTATAGATAAATGTCAAATCCTAGCACTTAATCATTTTGAATCTCTGTTCGATAATGAAAACTCAGTTGATGACTGATTAGAAACCACTTTTAATCTCATCCTATTTTAATCAAAGACTCCTTGAGTCATCAATCGAAGAGATCACTTGGGATAACAATTCTTCTTACTAGGAATGATCAATTCCTTGTTGGTCCACTCATATCCTTCATACACCTTCCACCATATCTGAGAATACCTCATACATGACTTAATGTCACAAATGAGTATGAACCAAAACATGGCTTAGTATGCATAAGGAACCATAGTGACCTCAGGTCTAAAGATCACATGCACAACTCCTACTTTGAGATCTATCTTTTGACAAGTAGTAAGACTTCCATAAGATTATCCTGGTATGGATCAGTTCAGTGAACACATACCCTAATGAGCACCCTTATCCTTGTATTAGTGTCCTACATAAGTGGCTGTGAGACCAATCACCCTCTTAACAAAGCATACATAGGATAAGCTAGTCTTTCTGGACTTATCAATCCCTGAACCGATTGTCCATCGACTAGGAACATTTTAGGTTAGGGTTTATAGGAACTTATTTCTCACTATCATGATTTCTATCATAACCCTAATTCCATTTGCCATAACCTATGGGGTTCATCATACTCTTTAAATAAGAAACAGCAATATGATGAAATAATATGCCTTTATTAATATATTAAATATTATATAGGAGTTGGAAGATTGCAAAAATGCCCTTACATAAGATTGGCTTTTAGGGCACTTTCCTTTCAATCTCCCACTTACACTAAAGCCAATCACCCTTGTACTTTATTCTCATACAATTTAAGTGGCGATCAAATTGCTGCTGCGGTAATGCTTTAGTGAATGAGTCTGCTATATTGTTCTTAGTATCAACTCGTTCGATAATAACATCTTGTCTTTTTATGATTTCCCGAACGAGATGGAAATATCTTAGAATTTGCTTAGACTTTTGATGAGACCTCGGTTCTTTTGCTTGTGCAACAACTCCTATGTTATCATAGTATAACGTCACTGGCTGTTGTATTTCAGGAACCATGCCCAATTCCATGATGAATTTCTTCATCTAGATAGCTTCCTTCGTAGCTTCACTTGCAGCTATGTATTCTGCCTCAATGACTGAGTCAGCTATGGTTGGCTGCTTTGTACTCTTCCAACTTACTGCACCATCATATAGGGTGAAGACATACTCTGATATGGATTTACTATCATCTGGATCTGATTGAAAACTAGAATCCATATATCCTTCTAGTTTCAACTCTGATCCTCCATAAATATGAAAAAATCTTTAGTCCTTCTAAGGTACTTAAGAATATTTTTCATAGCTTTCTAATGATCCTCACCTGGATCTGCATGGAACCTACTTACTATGCCTAAGGCATAAGCAACATCAGGCCTGGTATATAGCATAGCATACATAATTGATCCTATAACCGAAGCATAAGAAATCATAGCCATCCTTTCTCTTTCTTCTAATGTCTTAGGAGACATTTTCTTAGAGAGATGTATGCCTTGAATCATAGGTAAATAACCCCTTTTACTTCCATCCATGTTGAATCTCTTCAATACTAAGCCAATGTACCTGGACTGGGATAAGCCTAGCATCCTCTTAGATCTATCTCTATAGATCCTTATACCTAGTATATAGGATGCTTCTCCCAAATCCTTCATGGAAAACTTTGATGATAGCCAAGTTTTAACCGATTGTAACATTGGGATATCATTCACAATGATCAATATGTCATCAACATACAAAACCAAGAAAACAAGTGCACTCCCACTTGTCTTCTTATACACATATGGTTCATCCATATTTTTGACAAAACCAAATTCCTTGATTATTTCATCAAAGCGGATGTTCCAACTCCTCGATGCTTGTTTTAGTCCATAAATAGACTTCTTTAGCTTGCATACTTGGTTTGGTCTCCCACTTGAGACAAAACCCTCTGGCTATGTCATATAGACTTCTTCCTCAAGATTTTCATTAAGTAAAGCAGTCTTGACATCCATCTGCCAGATTCATAATCATGGTATGCTGCTATTGCAAGCAATATCCGAATGGATTTGGACATGGTTACTAGTGAAAAGGTTTCATCATAGTCAATGCCATGTTTTTGTCTAAAACCTTTTTCTACCAGCCTGGCCTTGTAGGTTTCTACTTGGCCATCTGCTCCTATCTTCTTCTTGAAGACCCATTTATACCCTATTGGGTTAATTCCTTTAGGTGGATCTACCAAGGTCCATACCTAATTGGAATACATAGAGTCCATCTCAGACTTCATGGCACTTAGCCATTGTCGGAGTCTTTTCTCTTGACAACTTCCGCATAGGTCACAGGATCATCATCCTGAATGATACTGGCTTCATTGTCATCCTTGATGACAAAGCCATATCTAAGAGGTGCTCCTCGCACCCTCTCTGACCTTCAAAGAGGAGGTGTGTATTGTGGGTGTTCTTGATCTACAAGAACTTCTGGTTGAGGAATTTCACTTAAAGACTCAACAGGTTGTTGGTTATGTTCTTCACTTAATTCAAGTGTAGAATTACTACTTCTTTCTTGGATGAATTCATGCTCCAAGAATGTAGCATGTCTCTGACAAATACCTTTTGTTCAGTAGTATTATAAAAGAGATATCTAACACCCTCTTTAGGATAACCAACGAACCTATATTTGTCAGCCCTAGCACTTAACTTATGTCCAAAATTATTTTTGATATAAGCATAACAATCCCAAATCTTTAAGTACTTAAGATTTGATCTTTTGCCATTCCATAACTCATATGGAGTGCTAATCACTGACTTAGATGGTACCCTGTTCAAAATATAGGCAGCAATCTCCAGGGATGTCTCCATAAAGAAATGAAAAGATCTGTGAAGCTCATCATGGATCTCATCATGTCTAACAAAGTGCAATTTCTTCTTTCTGCCACACTATTTAATTGGGGTGTATAAGGAGGGGTCCATTCAGAGATTATGCCATTGTCCTTAAGATGGTTTAGAAACTCACTAGACAAGTATTCACCTCCTCGATCAGAATGAAGAGTTTTAATAATATGTCCAATTTGTTTTTCAACCATGCTTTGATATTCTTTAAACTTATCAAAGGCTTCAGACTTATGTTTCATTAGATACACATGACCAAACCTAGACAAGTCATTAATAAAAGTGATGAAGTAAGAATATTCATCTCTAGCTTGAGTTGTCATAGGTCCACACACATCAGTATGCACAAGACCTAATAACTCAATTGCCCTGTCCCTATGTGTATTGAATGGAGACTTGGTCATTTTTCCTTTGAGGCAAGACTCATAAGTTCCTAATGATTGAAAATCATAAGGGTCAAAGTAATAATCTTTAACTAACTTGTTTATCCTTGACTCACTTATATGACCTAACCAGCAATGCCAGAGAAATATGACATTGACATTATCTCTCTTTCTCTTCTTGTTATCAACAAGTAAAATTTTATCATTAAGTTCTAAAGTTAGAAGACCATTAAAAAAATAACCATGTCCAAATATTTTATTGCAATGAAGAATAGAGCAGCCACTGCTCTTTACATTTATTTCAAATCCTTATTGTAACAACAAGGATATTGATATAATATTTCTTACAATATCCGGTACATAGTAGCATTCTTTTAACATTAAAATATTATCCGAAGATAATAATAGAAGATAGGTGCCCACAGCTTTAGCATACATGGCTTCTCCACTAGCGCCATATAGTTTAAAGTCACCTTTCTTCAATTCTCTAATTCTATGGAGTCCCTGTAAAGATTTACAAATATGAGACCCACATACGGTATCCAATACCCATGAATTAGAATAGAATCACTCAATGATAAATTAGTTTATATCATGTACAAACCTTTAGATGCTCCACTTGCATCTGGCTTCACACTTGCAAGATATGTTTTGCAATTCTTTTTCCATTGCCCTTGCTTGCCGCAGTGGAAACAGGCTCCATCATTAATTGCCTTCTTGACTTTCTTCTTCTTCTAGATGCTCTTTTTAGGATTGAGCTTTTTTTTCAAACCCTTTCTATTTTCCTATTTTTTCTTCCCGTTAATAAGAAGAAGATGAGCCTTATCACCTTTTGAGTGGCTGTCTACTGTCTTTAACATATTTAGTAGTTCAGGCAAAGATATATTCAGTTTGTTCTTGTGATAATTAAGAACAAACAAAGACTAGGAATTTGGAAGTGATTGCAAGATTAAATCCTGATTGAGTTCACCATCCATCACAAACCCTAATTGACCTAATCAGGTGATTAAGTCAATCATTTTTAATACATGGGTTTGTATAGAAGAACCCTTACTCAGCCATGTATGGAACAACTGCTTTGATATCTCATATCGAGCAGCTCTACTTTGCTCTCCATATAGCTTCTTTAAGTTGAGCAATATGGACTAAGGTTCTATACCTTCATGTTGCCTTTGGAGCTCATTGCTCATCGTGGCTAACATGATGCACAGGACAGTTGTACTGTCATTTTGCCACATTTTTTGTGTGGCAATTTCCTCCTCTGATGCATCTTCTCCAATCAGCTCAGGGTCTAGAGAATCCAGAATATAAGAAAGTTTTTTCTAAGTAAGAACTATTCTCAGGTTCCTCAACCAGTCCACATAATTGGGACCGGTTAATTTGTTGGCATCTAAGATGCCCTGCAGTGATAAATTTGAAACAATTATATAAATATCCTATATTTTATTAAGAACAATATCAGCAGACCACTCAAAATGACATTCATAACTAGATAAGGACTTTATATCTAATTATGTCTCCTACTATTTTATTCAAATACCATAACCCTCAATCTATGGTAAGCGAGAAACCTTACTGGTTTTTTTAGTGGGGTTGAGATCCCAATTCCTCATGAGTGCCTTGTGTTACACAACAAATACTCATGAGTTCAAAGGTCGGACTTCATTTCCAATTGTAACCCATGCAATTTTCAACAAATAAACTACCCTCTAAGATGCTTATAGTCTTGTGTTACACAACAAACTATAATTTCTTAGTTTAGTCAGACCTTTTATTTCTATATAGCCATGATGGAATAATGTTGTCCTTGTGTTACACAACAAAGCAACAATTTCCAACCATGCCATAAAATACTAAGTGCACCAAGACAAATTTTATATCAAACCCTAGAGTAGGCCTTGTGTTACACAACAAACCTACTATAGTTTTGATATTAATTTGGCTTAGCATGAAGGAAGGCCAATCATAGTATACTTAATCAATTAGCATTCCCAAGTTAAGGTTTAGATATGACCAAATTGGCCAGATAAGTGTAAGGGGTGAGGGGGTCCCCCCGTTGCTTTCCTTAGACACCAATTGATTTGGCCAAGTTAGACAACAGAACCAATTAAAAACCTCATTCCCTTTACCTTCTCAGAACCACTTGCCTAGACACTAACTGGTTGATCAAACCCTAATCAGTTTTGCATCATGATTGGTTTATACTATGACAAAATATGTTTTTATGAGGGCTTTGATGGTCTCATACAAATCCTAAATAATCATGTTATCATTGTTCGTAACAAGAAGTATAAACAAAAGCATATCAATCCAGCATATGCAAAAATATGATTATCCTTCAAGCATATTTATCTTAACATGCAAATCATAGCATGATTTTACAATTCTCCATTCACCTCACTTATTCATGGGATATGGCCACAGTGGCATCCCTATACACCACAGGAGACCACATTGAATGGGAAGAGAGGGCCTTTAAACCCTACTTAACCCTTATGACCGGATGGCCATGGTGACTACCCAATCCAAAGCAGTTACTAGGATAAGACATGTTACTAAGATGCATTTGATTAGTAATATGCATAATATCATATTGAAACAATAACATGCTCTTTTCATGATAATATTTACAATCATACATAGATTAGGGTTTAAGAATAACAGCCCCTAATCCAATGGCAAATATCATACTATGATTATTTTTCATAACCATGCAGCATTCCACTGAACCCTAAGTAATGGCATGCATCAAAAAATGGTGCGAGCACCAAAGTTCTAAAGAAGCTTTAGTCTAATTTAGTATGGCTTTCATTCTTTTATTGAACTTATGTCTTGTAAATAGAGTCAGTTTACTTTTTTAATTGAATTTGAGTCATGTAATTAGAGTTGGATTTATTTTAATTTGGTTTCTTTTGAGTCCAATTAGGATCAAATTGGTCTTGTATTTAGTAAGTTTAGTAGTTGGGTCCAAGAGAGGTTTGAAATTGGTTAAATGTAAGCAAGCTCACTTGAAGATGGAATGCACTCAACCACTTCAACAATTTAAGCCAAGGAGGATGCCACTTCAGCAAGCCATGTGGGATGCCATGTCAACCTCACAACCATGTAGAGTACACCTCAGCAAGCCACCTCATCACATGCCACATCACCAAGAGGGATTCAAATTCAAAGTGGGTGGCCAAGGAGTTTTATCTTCCACCATTTTAGCTAGCTATTCCCATAAAATCTCCATGTAATTTGCATTCCACCCTTATAGCTAGGAACCTCCCATGAAAAGCTCCTTGTAATTCGAAATTTCAAAAGTCCTTGGAGGCATATAAAATCTACTCCAAGCTCTCTTGTAAAGGATGATAAATTTTGAATGAAAAAAAAGAGTGTTTCTTCTTCCAATTGGTGTTATCGAATGTCCTCCGAGAGGGAGTGGGTGAGAGGCCCTTAGCTACTTCAAGAGAGATCTTCTTCCACGCCAATAGCCATTAACCAACCTTCTAGTCCATCCAAGCACTCCCTTCCCAAGTCCAAGGAGCAAGAAGAGCCATTCCAAGGGAGCCGGCCAAGCTACTTCTACTCCAATCATCATCTTCTCAACTTCAACTATCATTCCAATTGTTTCTACCTTTCAATCTCCTTTTAACCTCAAATATGGTTTGTGTAGGATCCCCGGGATGTCCAGGTTTCAAAGAAGGGGGTCTTTCAAGGCAAGAAATAGAGACAAGAAGTCTCAATATCTAAAGAAATTACCTTGTCATCCAAAGGCTTCGACCTTGAGTGTAACTTTTCAAGTCCTTGAGATGTTGATGCCTGGTTACCCCTCTTTAAATGTTTTCCCCGATCTGAAATGTTAAATTAATTAGGCCCTATCATGTGTGATTTTCTAACCACGAAGATCCATTTCGCTTTAATATTGTGAAAGTTCTCATTCAGGTTTAGTTTCTATGCAAGCTCCCTTCATGATAGTTTCATTTCTTTTACACGGAAAGTAGCCTTACTTTACTTAATTTCTCATTTAATTGATACTATCTCCTCTTAGATTGCATCATTACATTTTGTCCTGCATCAAATTGGTATCAGAGCACGGTAGGTTAGGGTTAATTTTGAATTTCTGCATTTAGGTAGGTTGCTGAAATTTCTGCATGCATAGCATTTATACTTACTACATAGTTTTCTTTGTAAATCCAATCTAGATCTAAGATTCACGCCTCCTGAGTGGGTGTACACCAGTACACTATCACGACCCATGGGAATAATGAGCCCCTGGCCGGACGTGAATCATTAGGTTGAAGTTTGGTATGCGAATACCTTTGTTTGTTTAAATTTTGCTTGTTGTATTTCTGAGTAGGCTGACTATGATTTGCATAAAAGTCTTAATGAAAGTAGTTAATTTTTCATTAAAATAATTTTTTTCCTACTCCATATTATGTTAGTTATTAGCATGCAAAATTTTATCTTTCAGAAAAAATCACAAAAAAAATGAAAATTCCCACACTCCATCACTACTGCTAAAATTTATGCTGTTCTGTTATGTTCTTTTTACATTATCTAAATTTTAGTATCTGCTCAGCATAGTATAGATTTTATCTTTAAATTTCCTTTCATATGGTATATCCCCTACAAGTTAGGAGTGTTTTGTGATTTTTTCAAATTTTTATGAGATTGATACACATCACTTTTCTACCCCACATTAGAACTGCAATACATTGATTTCTGCACCTGAAATTTGGATCCATATGCTTGTTGCATTCATTTCATGGTAAAACAAGTTAAGGGCATCAAATAGACATAGGGTCAAGATTTCATCACCGGTCCCTAGCCCAAAAATCACCAACTTGCATAACGAACCCAACCCTAATTAAAACGAAGTAGACATTTAATTGCTCTAGTAAGCTAGGGACAGCCACAAGGTCGGGTCGAATAAAGTGTCAAGCCAACTTTGACAACCTGTTTGTGTGTACTTGTATCTGGTGTCTAGGCAAGTGGTTCAGGGACAAGAGCCTGAAGGAAGGTGGGTTGGTTCGCTTACCTGCCCAATTTCAAATTGGTGTCTAAGGCAAGCAAAGAGGAACCTCCACCAACCTTACAATTACCTGACCAAGTGCGAAGTTACTACAACCCGGATTGTAGATTTGACTTAACATTTGGTTTGGGCTCTAGGTCTAGCAAACCCCTAGTCTAAGTTTGAGTCCATGTGTGCATGGCAACTAGATCAGGAGCACCTTACCAGCAAACCCTAGCTCAATCGAGTGCAACCATGGACCAAAATTTTGAGACATTGTTGAAGACTTTGAATGATCAAATGGCCTGACTTAACCAAAACCTAACTGACCAATTGGCCCAGATCAACCAAAGCATGACAGATAAGATGGCCCAAGCAGAGGCATGGCAGAAGCCCGTAAGGCCCATGCCAAACTAGTGTGGGCACCAGACATCTGATTAGGGTTTCAATTTTTGGGTCCTGTAATAAGGTTTCAAGCTTAAAGCATTGTATCTTCTTTTTTTTACTCATGAATTTAGTTTCAATTGATTTTGTTTTAGTCTTGTACATTGACCAATTTGGTCAAGTTGGGTCAATGGGTCCTGTACTTAGCTAAATTGGTTCTAGTCTGAGTCTACTGGAAGATTGGATCCAAGCCTATTTGAAAGAGTGGTCATTGAGTCTACTCCAAATATTAATGGGTCAAGCCATTTTCCATGCCTTGAAGGATGCCACCTCAGCCCTTGAGCACCACCTCACCCATCCCATGTGGCACCACATCATCATGACAAGTGGGCAGCCTAAATCAAGAGGAAATGCAGAATTTTGGATGTCGTCAACCCAAGTGGACACCATCCCTTGACCCAAGCCTCTAATCAAGAGGAAGTGCAGATTTCTTAGATACCATCAAGTCATATGGACAAAATCTCTTGATCCAAGCCTCCCTTCCCTTCCCCTATCAAGTTTTCTCCCAAAGAAGGGTGGGCAAAAAAGGAAGGTCAATGGGAGTTGAAGATTTGTGAAGACATGTCCCTTGCTTCAAGCCCCCATATCACGCCTTCTTTCCAAAGTGTTTGATCAACCATGGAAGAAATTCAAAAGTCCAAAGGCGCCAAGATAAGATCCATGCTTCATGCCCCCACATCAAGCCTTTCTCTATAAAAGCTTGGATGGTCAAGGAAAGAAGCAATGATCAAGTGGGTGCCCATGATTCTTGAAGACATGCTCCCCTCCTCACTCCCCCAAATCAAGCACTCCACCATTTTAAGGTCAACCAAGAGAGGATTCGATGGAGAAAATTCTGATTTTATGGTGCCATCTTCATGAAGACTTGTAATATTTTTCATTCAAATTTTGAATGAGTATTAAGGTGCCTATATAAAGGGCCTTACCCCTCCCTTGTAATGCTAATTATGATGAATGAAAAATACAAGTTTTTCTTGAGAGCCAAATTCTCTTTAGTTGCCTTCTTTCATTAGGAACATCGATCTCCGTGAGGGAGCGCCTTTGCCTTCGGGCATTGAGAGGTGTGAGGCCTCAAGTTACTGTCTCTTTCGCAACTCCATCCCCCAACTTTGAGTCAGAGTCCATTAGGACCATCCAACCGGGCACCTAGTAAGAAGAACTCCACCCATCACCACATCAACTCTCATCCTTTCATCTATTGCTTTCTTTTGATCGAATCCAAACTCTTCTCTTGAATGCTCGTAGGTCCTCCAGGTGCCACGAACATGGAGTCAGTTTTCCTTGCCTTCATGACCTTCAGACGGCAAGCCGATGCATCCGCGGGGTTGAAGGCTCGATCATCCATGCCACATCCGCAAGAGCGAGTGAACTCGGCATCGGGCATTTCAGATCTTTTGAGGTTTGCCATCCCAACTCCTAAGTAGGTATTGACCCGAGAGCTAAGTCCTACGGGGATTCTCAATCCCGGGGTCCTCTCCTTATCCTGTTTAGGGGCTTACTTGCTAGTTGAAGTTCTTATTACTATAGAACCCTAGATCTATTCTCTCTTACCTTCGGGAATCCTAAACTTCATTAAAACCCTAAAAATCACAAGAGAAAAAAAAAAATCACCTGCATCATCCTAGCATCTAGTTAGTCCCGCATCATGTTTGGTATCAGAGCTTTATCCCACATCATGTTTGGTATCAGAGCATGGTTAGGACTTAGCATTTCTTAAGTACTCAGTTAGGTGCTTCACCAGGCCATCCGGTCTTAGGAGAAAAGTAGGGTTTCAAAACCCTCTCATCCCATTCCACGGGGATCTCCTAAAGCGTGTAGGGGTGCCATTGTGATTGACCTATGAAGGCAAACACAAGGAGATAGATTTAGATGTTTTAACAAAATAAGTTTGCATCTTTAATTTCAGCTTTTTAGAAATTCAGCATTCCTGTACATAGTCTATTATTTTAATTATTTCTATTTGTAGGAATCTCCAAATTTTTCAGTTTTTATTTTGTTAGATCACACGTAATTGATATTATTTTTGATAATTTTCTCAGATGTTTTCAAATTTTATTGCAGCTTATAGAATTTCTACAAGCCGGAATACTACCTGAGAAGAAATTCTATTTTGAGAATTTCAGCAAGTGCATTTTTCTTATGTTTTCATTCCTTAGATAGTTTAATTTGCATTGAGCTTCATCTCTTGTCATTTCCTTCTTCTCATTTCTGCTTTCATCCATTACAATCCAATAAAATAATAATAATAATAATAATAATAATAAGAATAATTTAGAGACATCTTATTATATCATTTTGCATGCCATCATCCTCATAAATCATCTTAAGGGTAGCAATTTGACATAGGGTCAGGATTTCATTACCTGTCCCTAGCCCAAAAATCACCACCCGTCATCTCGAACCCCAATCTCTAATTAAAATTGAATAGACACTTAATCTACTCTAGTGAGCTAGGGATATCCACAAAGTCGGGTCAAACCAAGTGTCAAGCCAAGTTAGACAACTTGTTTGTGTGTGCTTGTGTAGCTGGTATCTAGGCAAGTGGTTCAGGGACAAGCGCCCGAAGGAAGGTGGGTTGGTTCGCTTACCTGGCCAATTTCAAATTGGTGTCTAAGGCAAGCAAAGAGGAACCTCCACCAACCTTACACTTACCAGGCCATGTGCCAAGTTACTACTACCAAGTTTGTCTTCTTGACTTAACTTTTGGTTTGATCTTTTAAGTCTAGCAAACCCTAACATCTTTCGTTGTGTGCTGCATGTCAACCAGATCAGGAGTCCCTTATCAACCCCATCTTTCCCAATCAAGTGAACCTATGGAGAATGAACGAGAAGATCAATTTAAGGTCATCCTTGAACAATTGGCTAGGATGAATAGTAGGCTTGACAAGCTTGATGATAGAATTGGAGCCTTAGAGAAGAATAGTCCTAGACCCTCTATCGAGCCTGAGTCTGAATCACCTTTCCCCCTAGGGATTACCCTCATCATGAACCATCCATAGAAGCTAAACCCAGGAGAATTCCCCATTTTAACCCAGCCCAAGAGATTCACCCTAGGAGACCCAATCAGGAGTTCCTGGACCAGGAAGAACTACACGAGTCTGATGACCTGTTAAGACTAATTAGGTGCATCCTTACCCAGGACATAGTGCAAGAAGATTGGCGTAGGACAAACATCCTACAAACCTTTGTCAAACTAGGGTATAGGGTGTGCAAAATCATAATTGATAGTGGGAGCTGTGTCAATGCCATCTCTTCAAGTACTGTCAAAGCCCTAGGATTGACCCCAGTTCCTCATCCCAACCCGTATAAGGTCTCTTGGGTAGATTCAACTTCCATACCCATAAAGTCTAGGTGCCAAGTCCTGATCAAATTATAGTCTTATGAAGAGAAGATTTGGTGTGATGTCCTTCCCATGGGCGTCAGTAGTATTATCTTAGGACGACCTTGGCTGTACGATCATGATGCCACCCTTCGTGGTCGGACCAATACCTATACCTTTAACCACCATGGGAAGAAATTTACAATCAACCCAGTTCAGCCTAAGGATCAGGTTAAACGAGGATCAAGTAGTCTAAAGGAAAAGAAGCTAGAAGTTAACCTGATCCAGGATAATGAGTTAGAAGAAGAGATTACAGGGAAAGGACCCTTTAAAAAATTTCAGGGAGAGAAGGATGAACAATCTAAGAATTTGAATACAAAAACCCCTAAGCCCATTGAAGACTTTAAGGTTGAACCCATTGAAAATCTAGGGAAAGAAACTCCTGAGCCCATTAAAGAATTGAAAGAAAACATCTATGAACCAAGTTTAGTAGAGGAGTGTGGTGAAGATGGGCCCAAGGTTGAAATCATTAAGGAATCAAAGGAAAATAAACCTGAACCCACTACAAAATTTGAAGAGGAAATGATCGAGCCAGGATCACATCTAGTAAATGAACATGAGGATTCACCAGTCTTTTCTATAGGAGTTCAGGAACCAACCCTTAATGAACCAATACAAAGAGAACATCCTCAAGAGATGGTTGAAGCTCGGAAAGAAATTGAGGATGTAGTTCCTGATGAGTTCCCTGATCAGTTACCATCCCTGAGGAACACCCAGCCAGCCCTAGAACTTGCACCCATCGATCAATGTCCAAATTTTAAAATCATCCTGATTAATCAAGGTCTGTCTCATGCATCCCATAGATTGCCCCAAGAATCCGATTCCTATTTCCTACCCTTCCCTGAGCCTTCTCACATTTCTAGAGCCATGGGGTTACTTTTTGTTGAGATTACCAAAATGCATGACTCCGTGGAGCCCATCCCTTTTGACATCTACTTCTGGCATACCTTATGCCATTTGCTAGGGATCCTTGATAATTTTTCTTGTACATACTAGACCAGGGTCAAACATAGAGAGTCAATAATCTATTAGGTTTAGGCCCTAGAGAGTCCAATAAAATTCCGCTCTATAGGAATGCATCGTTATGTCTGCATTTTGCATTATGCATTAAGTATAAATTTTAAATAATTTGGTTGATTCCTGAATGAGAGTCGAAGAGTTGATCAAAGGGATTCTATAATGGTTAGGCTTAGGCCTGAACGGTTTCCATCAAGAGCCATTAAGAAACTTCATGCTCATGGAGCTGGCCCCTTTAGGGTGATAAGGAGAGTTGGCCCTAATGCCTATGTGCTTGAAATACCCTGGATTATGGCATTAGCTCGACCTTCAATATCCCAGACTTAGTCGAGTATAGGGAACCAGCAAACATACCCAGCAAGTTATTTGGGCCTAACCTTTCATTTGACAACGAACCCGACACAGAGTGTCCACCTCCAATTTTACCTGAGAGAGAAGAGCGGAACGAGCGTGTCCCGGATGAACAAGCTATGACCACCCAGGGCAAAGGCTTTCAACATTACTTGGTCTGATTGCAAGGCCGACCATAGTTCAATGATTCGTTGGATACCCAAGAGGACTTGCAGCACCTCGACCCCTACCTTCTGGAAAAATATCAAAGCCAAATCAACCCTTACTCGATAGGGTCGAGTTCCTCCCACCCCGGGAGAATTGGTGTGGGCACCAGATCTCTGATTAGGATTTCAATTTTTGGGTCTTGTAATAAGGTTTCAAGCCTAAAGCATTGTATTTTTTTTTTTTAGTCATAAATTTAGTTTCAATTGCTTTTGATTTAGTCTTGTACATTGACCAATTTGGTCAAGTTGGGTCAATGGGTCCTATACGTAGCTAAATTGGTTCTAGTCTGAGTCTATTGGAAGATTGGATCCAAGCCTATTTGAAGGAGTGGTCATTGAGTCTAGTCCAATTATTAATGGGTCAAGCCATTTTTCATGCCTTGAAGGATGCCACCTCAACCCTTGAGCACCACCTCACCCATCCCATGTGGCACCACATCATCATGACAAGTGGGCGGCCCAAATCAAGAGGAAATGCAGAGTTTTGGATGCCATCAACCCAAGTGGACACCATCCCTTGACCCAAGCCTCCAATCAAGAGGAAGTGCAGATTTCTTGGACACCATCAAGCCATATGGACAAAATCTCTTGATCCAAGCCTCCCTTCCCTCCCCTATCAAGTTTTCTCCCAAAGAAGGGTGGGCGAAAAAGGAAGGTCAATGGGAGTTGAAGATTTATGAAGACATGTCCCTACTTAAAGCCCCCAAGCCTCCCTTCCCTCCCCCTATCAAGTTCTCTCCCAAAAAAGGGTGGGCGAAAAAAGAAGGTCAATGGGAGTTGAAGATTTATGAAGACAAGTCCCTTGCTTCAAGCCCCCATATCACGCCTTCTTTCCAAAGTGTTTGATCAACCATGGAAGAAATTCAAAAGTCCAAAGGTGCCAAGACAGGATCCATGCTTCATGCCCCCACATCAAGCCTTTCTACATAAAAGCTTGGATGGTCAAGGAAAGAAGCAATGATGAAGTGGGCGCCCATGATTCTTGAAGACATACTCCCCTCCTCACTCCCCCAAATCAAGAACTCCAACATTTTAAGGTCGACCAAGAGAGGATTCCATGGAGAAAAATCTGATTTTATGGCACCATCTTCATGAAGACTTGTAATATTTTTCATTCAAGTTTTGAATGAGTCTTAAGGTGCCTATATAAAGGGCCTTACCCCTCCCTTGTAATGCTAATTATGATGAATGAAAAATACAAGTTTTTCTTGATAGCCAAATTCTTTTTAGTTGCCTTCGTTCATTAGGAACATCGATCTCCGTGAGGGAGCGCCTTCACCTTCGGGCATCGAGAGGTGTGAGGCCTCAAGTTACTGTCTCTTCCACAACTCCATCATCCAACTTCGAGTCAGAGTCCATTGGGATCATCCAACCGGGCATCTAGCAATAAGAACTCCACCCATCACCACATCAACTCTCATCCTTTCATCTATTGCTTTCTTTTGATCGAATCCTAACTCTTCTCTAGAATGCTCGTAGGTCCTCCAAGTGCCACGAACACGGAGTCGGTTTCCCTTGCCTTCGTGACCTTCGGACAGCAAGCCGGCGCATCCGTGGGGTTAAAGACTCAATCATCCAGGCCATATCCGCAAGAGTGAGTGAACTCGGCATCGGGCGCTTCAGATCTTTTGAGGTTTGCCACCCTAACTCCTAAGTAGGTATTGATCCGAGAGCTAAGTCCTACGGGATTTCTCAATCCCGGGGTCCTCTCCTTATCCTGTTTAGGGGCTTACTTGCTAGTTGAAGTTCTTATTACTATAGAACCCTAGATCTATTCTCTCTTGTCTTCTTGAATCCTAAACTTCATTAAAATTCTAAAAATCACAAGAGAAAAAAAAAATCACCTGTATCATCCTAGCATCTAGTTAGTCCCGCATTATGTTTCGTATTAGAGCTTTATCCCACATCATAAACTCAACTCCTCTAGGCCCAATTCCCTTGATCCAAGAGCCTATGATCATGATCTTGCCCCTGAGTCTAGCCCTAGGAGCCCATACCCGTACTTGGTTGAATCAAAGGAAAGGCCTATTAGGAACATTAGGATAGAAGCTCCCTCATTTCGAGGCAGTCATGATCCTCGAGTTTACATTACTGGGAGGAAGATATGGATGATTATTTTAAGTGGAATGAAAAGTTTGAGGATGGAAAGGTTAGGTTTGCCCGAGTGCATCTATGGGGTCTAGCCGAGTCTTATTAGAACAATGTTCAGGGAAGGGCGGCGTATGAGAGACACGAACCCATTAGGACCTGGAAAGGAATGAAGAGCAAGCTTCGTGAAAGGTATATCCCTACATCCTATCAACAAAATCTCCTATACCACTTAGAGAGGTTGACCCAAGGTAATGGATCAGTCAGTAATTATATTGATAGATTCGAGCATCTAATGTGCTATATTGTGAATATGGGTCCATATAATATCCTAATCCGATTTGAAGAGGGTTTGAGGGTAGATATCCGAAGAGAATTGTTTAGACATAATATCTATAGTTTGGAGCAAGTCTACCGAGTAGCCCAAAACTATGAGAGGTCCTTGAGGAATGCTAGATCAAGTATTTTAGACCTAAATCTGACCTATGCCAGCTTGAATCATATCCCCATTGGTCCAACACCTAGTGTGAACTAGACTTTTGTTGATCAACCCTCATATGTATCACTTCCAACCCAGAAGGATGACATTGAAAAGGAATTAGGTATGGCCGACCCAGGATTAGTTGACCAGAATGAAGCCATACTCAAAGAACAATTAAAGGAGGAAGAATTAGAACCTTGATAGAAGTATATGAGACTGACATGAGTTTGGTAGATGAATATGAAGGAGAAAACTTCGAGGAGGACAACTCTAGTACCTTACCTGAGGAAATCCTTGTAGAAGATAAGATTGTTGAGCCTAGTCCTGAAACATTAGAACAACAGAAAATTAGTGAGGACTTGGTTCCTGTAAGTCAATGCCCTCAGGAAGAGCCTACTCCTTTAGCCTCAACCCGAGACCTCATTCAGTTCCCTTGTAAAGAGTTCATTCCTCTAACCCCAGTTGATAACATTTTTCTGGAACTAACCAAGTCTTCCTTTCATGAAAAATCTGCACTTACAATGACCAAATTCTCCATCCATCAATTTGACCTTATGACACCCACAGCTCAATGTCCAGATTTAAGAACATCATGAATAACCAAGGTCTATTTCATGCTTCCTATAGATTATCCCAAGACTCTGATTCCTATTTCCTACCCGTTCCTGAGTCAACACATGTTTCTAAAGCCATTAGGTTACACTATATTGAGATCACCAGGTTGCATGAAGCCTTAGAGACCATCCCATTTGCGACCTACTTTTGGAAGACCTTATGGCATTTGCTAGGGGTCCATGATAATTTTTCATGTGCATACCAACCCAGGGTCAAACCTAAAGAATCAATAATCTATTAGGTTTAGGCCCTAGAGAGTCCAATAAAATTCCTCTCAATAGGAATACATAGTTGAGTCTGTATTTTCTTTTTGACAAGTGTCAGTATGAGTCTCAAAGTTTGCAAAGTCATATACACAGCATATTAAGGAATTGCATAAGGAGATTAGTAAAAAAATTCAAATGAGCAATGAAGTCTATAAGCATATGGCCAATTCACATAAACAAATGAAAGAATTCAATGTAGGGGACTCTGTAATGGTTAAACTTAGACCTGAAAGGTTCTCACCGGGAACTATGAAGAAACTACATGCCCGGGGAGCTGGACCTTTTAAAATATTAAAGAGAGTCAGACCTAATGCATACGTGTTAGAGTTACCACCGGAATATGGCATTAGTTCTACATTTAATATTTCTGATCTGAAAGAGTACAAAGAGCCGGAATTAATTCCTAGTGAGCCTTTTGGACCTTACCCAGCCTTTGAGAGTGAAACCCTACCTGAGTGTCCACTAGTAATTCCACCAGAGCGGAGAGATAGAGTTGAACGTATCTTGGATGACCAAGTGATTACCACTAGAAGTAAGGGCTATCAATGTTATCTAGTTCGATGGCAAGGAAGACCCGAATCCGAGGATTCCTGGATTACCCGAGAGGATCTGCGACAAATCGACCTAGACCTGCTAGAAAGGTACCAAAGTTAGATCAATCCTTACTTGACAGGGTCGAATTCCTCCCATCCCGGGAGAATTGGTGCGGGCACCAAAGTTCTAAAGAGGCTTCAGTCTAATTCAGTATCGCTTTCATTCTTTCATTGAACTTATGTCTTGTAAATAGAGTCAGTTTACTTCTTTAATTGAATTTGAGTCATGTAATTAGAGTTGGGTTTATTTCAATTTATTTTTTTTTTAGTCCAATTATGATCAAATTGGTCTTGTATTTAGTAAGTTTAGTAGTTGGGTCCAAGAGAGGTTTGAAATTGGTTAAATGTAAGCAAGCTCACTTGAAGATGGAATGCACTCAACCACTTCAACAATTTAAGCCAAAGAGGATGCTACTTCAGCAAGCCATGTGGGATGCCATGTCAACCTCCCAACCATGTGGAGTACACCTCAGCAAGCCACCTCATCACACGCCACATCACCAAGAGGGATTCAAATTCAAAGTGGGTGGCCAAGGAGTTTTATCTTCCACCATTTTAGCTAGCTATTCCCATAAAATCTCCATATAATTTGAATTCCACCCTTATATCTAGGAACCTCCCATGAAAAGCTCCTTGTAATCCAAAATTTCAAAAGTCCTTGGAGGCTTATAAAATCTACTCCAAGCTCTCTTGTAAAGGATGATGAATTTTGAATGAAAAAAAAGAGTGTTTCTTCTTCCATTTGGTGTTATCCAATGTCCTCCAAGAGGGAGTGGGTGAGAGGCCCTTAGCTTCTTCAAGAGAGATCTTCTTCCATGCCAATAGCCATTAACCAACCTTCTAGTCCATCCAAGCACTCCCTTCCCAAGTCCAAGGAGCAAGAAGAGCCATTCCAAGGGAGCCGGCCAAGCAACTTCTACTCCAATCATCATCTTCTCAACTTCAATCATCATTCCAATTGTTTCTACCTTTCAATCTCCTTCTAAGATCAAATATAGTTTGTGTAGGATCCCTGGGATGTCCAGGTTTCAAAGAAGGGGGTCTTCCAAGGCAAGAAATAGAGACAAGAAGTCCCAATATCTGAAAAAATTACCTTGTCATCCAAAGGCTTCGGCCTTGAGTGTAACTTTTCAAATCCTTGAGATGTTAATGCCTGGTTATCCCTCTTTAAATATTTTTCCAGATCTGAAATGTTAAATTAATTAGGCCCTATCCTGTGTGGTTTCCTAACCACGAAGATCCATTTCTCTTTAATATTGTGAAAGTTCTCATTCAGGTTTAGTTTCTATGCAAGCTCCCTTCATGATAGTTTCATTTCTTTTACATGGAAAGTAGCCTTGCTTTACTTAATTTCTCATTTAATTGATACTATCTCCTCTTAGATTGCATCATTACATTTCGTCCCGCATCAACTAGCTATCTAGTAAGCTTGATCATACAAATGATAATTAATTGAATGAATTAGGGTTTGCTCTGATACCACTTATGGGTTTCTTAAGGGTCATCATGCATGTATGATGCATTGGATTTCAAAAATTTGCACAAAGAAAATTCCTTATTGGCTAGAAACCCTAATCCCAAGATCCCCTTATTCATATACAACTAATATATCTCTAATATAGTTCATGATAAATACCTGAAATGTTGTTTTCCACTCCTTTCTACTAGGCTCACAAGTGCAAGCCCTCCAACAGTGATCCACACAGGAACTGATCAAAGGAAGAACTCCTACTTCAGTTGCTTGCTTGACTAGGACTCTTCTTGACAACCTTCTGGACATTGACCTTTGTAGGACACCCTACCCTCTTGTAGGGTATTCTGAATGCTCTCCAAAACCACTCTTGGATTTGGGATTGCCCTCCTATAGGACACTCTAGGCTTATGTCTTAAATCCTAAGACTTTTCCTAGTAAGAACAACCTTGTCTTAAAAAGATAAGGTTTGTTTAGGAGGGAGGGAGAAAAAACATGCAGAATAAACTATAGCGGAAATCTCTGATTGAAAATTCAGAACACCACCCCTATCTCTAGATTTAAGAGGGGCGTGTGATATGCCCAGTCACTGTCTTATCAGATAAGTTTTTTCAAGACTGAAGAGTAGTGATTCGATTGAAAAAACTTATCTTGATAAAACTCTTCATGCGCCTAGGTGCATATATGCGTCCCCTCCATTTCCAAACTTAATCCCCACTTGCCACATGGCAAGTACCAATCACTAGGAAGCCAAGAGGCATATCTTCATTCTTCAAGCATCGGAGAATTTGAAGAGTCCTGGTGGCAGAAAAATTCTACTTCAGGCCGTGTGCCAAATGAAGGGACGCGTCCCTTCAAGCACGCGTTATCCTTCCATGCATTTTTCACACCAATTCATAATATGTTGATCGATAAAAAATGAACCTAGGAGGTGTGGGGATATGTGCCAAAGAGTCATAGATGAATTAGCTAGAGTGATTCATCTGCAGAAGGACTCTTGGTCCTTTCTGCAATCCCTTTCCTTAGCACGTGCACATATGCGCCCAAGGAGTCCATGCCGACTTGGACTCTAGTCCAAGTGGCATTTTGTTGACTCCATAAGTGATTTTGATGATAACCAAACATTGGAGCTTATATATTTATTTCCGATAACTCTTCAAGTGTTTGACAAGTTTTTGTAGGATGGATTAAATGTTCAAAATTCAACTCCTACACCTCTGTTTTCTTATTTGAGTTGTGTTGTAATATGTTTTTATAAAGAAGAACCCAATAAAAAAGCTAAGAAAAAAATCATATAAAGGGGTTACTTCTGTGTATGTGTGCCTTGAAATTAGTTATGAGTTGGTATGCTTAAAGATGTAAAGAGTTGGTAAGAGTTTTTCTTTAAGTTTAAGTATAGAAATCCTGAAGAAGATACTCGAGCCGACCCAACTTGTTGAAGAGCCGACTTCGCCTACTGGCATGCAGCAAGGATTCTGGAACGCAGCAATCCGAGCCAACTCGAAGGTAATCGAGCCGACTCTAATGAATCCTAGTCGACTGGAATCAGTCCGAGCCAACTCCTACAGAGTCCAATTTCTGAAGATTTCTGAGAATAGCTAGGAGAGCCGACCCGAACCAGAAAGAGCTGACTCTGCCGAACCTAATTTTGAAAGCCTGAGAAAGTGAGCCGACCCGAACTGCATCGAGCTGACTCTTCCACAGTGAGGATTTCCGAACCTGAGAAAAAGAGCCGACTCCTTGAGTTCAAGTGTTTCAAAGAAAGAAGTTCGAGCCGACCCAAGCTATCAAGAGCCGAGTCATCTAAAGTGATGTTTTGCACCCTGAGACAAAGAGCCGATTACATCGAAGATTTGGTGACTCGACCTATCGACTCGAAGGATCTGAGCCGACTCGAAGGAATTCGAGCTGACTCGAACGTCATTTCCTGGTATCTAATGGCTAGTTACAGAATTTATTTTTGAATGCCAAAAAGTGCTCCAACGGTCACAAGTCACATCCCAATGGTCAAAAATGTCTCTAACTGCCTTGGAGTGATGAAAGACTTTAAATTTAAAGGATTTGAACTTCCTTGAAGCAATGAATTAAAAAGTTCTTCAAAGAAAAGAGAGCCTCATTGAATATTCTACCAACCAATAGCAAAAGAGCACAAGAGCATTCAAGCTAGACTTCAAGACTTCACCAACTCTGATTTGAAGTTTGAAGCAACTTTGGGAAGAAGCCACTGAAGCAATTACAGTTTATTCAAGTGCATTCAAGTGGACTTCCATCAAGCTGCACCGGTAACTATCCGACAAATTGAGTTTGTCATTTTTGTTGCATTTCTTTCAATTCATTTTTGAATTGTTGGGTTATTGGTGAGCTCGGTTGAAAAACCAAATAGGTTCTTGGTGAGCCTTGATAAAAACCAAGTGTTGGGTTCTTGGTGATCCTGGTAAAACCAAGTTGGTTTCTTTGGTGAGCCCGTTAAAACCAAAGGGTGTTGGGTTTTCTTTGATGATCCCGTAAAACCAAAGTGTAGAGGTTTTGGATTGTGATCCTGCAAAACAATCCTACTGTATTCGGGTGTGAATATAATGGAAATTCCAAGTGGTATCTTGGGTAGTGGACGTAGGAGCTGGGTTGCTCCGAACCACTATAAATTTGGTGTGTTTGTGTTGTGCCTCTTTACTCCTTTTTTAGCTTCTGCAATTTATAACTCTGTCACAGCACCTAACACCTTCTAAGAGATTTGTAATAGCATATTACTTGCTTTAAATTTTAAAATTTCCAATTCAACCCCCTCTTAGGTAGCCACCTGGGCAACAACTGGTATCAGAGTAGTGTCTCTGAATGCATTAAAGTAAAGTTTGATGGCTCAACCCATGAGTACATCTCTGGTGGAAGGCCAATCAACTAATAGACCTCCACTATTCACAAGCACAAATTATGCATATTGGAAAGCACAAATGAAAATTTATATCCAAGCAGTTGATTTTAAGTTATGGAAGGTCATTCTAAAGGGTCCTTATATTTTCATGACTAAAATTGATGGAGCGGACGTTCCTAAACCTGAAGAGGATTGGGACGAACACGACATGAAGATGAGCGAATTAAATGCAAAAGCCATGAACTTATTGTATTGTGCTTTGGTTAGTAATGAGTTTAATTGAAATTCTATTTGCTCTTCCGTAAAAGAAATTTGGGATAAACTCGAAGTGACCCATGAAGGAACTTCTCAAGTGAAGTCTTCTAAAATCAATCTTCTTATGCACAGTTATGAACTATTTAAGATGGAACCGAATGAAACAATCTCTGCCATGTTTTCACATTTCACCGACATTATTAATGGCTTAAAAAGTCTTGGCAGGGTATATACTAATGCAGATCTAGTACAAAAGATATTGAGATCTCTTTCGAACAAATGGGATCTGAAAGTGACTGCCATCTAGGAAGCAAAAGATTTGAATATCCTATTGCTGGATGAACTGCTAAGATCTCTCATCACACATGAATTGAACATGCAGCACTGAACTGAAGATGATCAAAAGAAGAAGAATTCAATTTCCTTCAAAGCTGCTATGGATTCTAGAAAGAATGAAGAATCGGAAGAAGAAAGCTCCTCTATTGAAAGCGACATGGAAGATGAAGATGTTTCCATGGTCGTTAGAAAATTTAGAAGGTTCTTGGGAAGAAGAAAAGGAAGACACCTCAAAAAATTCTACAAGAACAAATATTTCAGTAAGGAGAAGGACAAAGAAAAGGAAAAAGAAAAGGAAGTACCCATCTATTATGAATGCAAAAAGCCAGGGCATATCTGACCAGATTATCCATTACTGAAAAAGGGCTTTAAGAAAAAGAAAAAGAAAGCTATGGTAGCGACATGGAGTGACAGTGAAGCATCCTCATCAATTGAAGAAGAAGAGACCATAAAATCTGCAAATCTATGTCTGATGGGTCTTGAAAATGAGGTATCATCCCCTGAGCTACAAACTGAGTTTTCATATGATGAATTGAATTCTGCATTTCATAATTTACTTATCGAATTCAAGAAAGCCGGGGTTAAAATTAAATCCTTGAAGAAACAAAATGATGTTTTATCAAAAGACAGGGATGAAACTTTTGAAAAGAATAATATTTTGCAAAAAGAATTGAATAACCTTTCTGACAATGTTATTGCCTTGAAAATGAGAAAAATATTTTAAATGAGACAAATAGAATTTTAGTTGCCGAAAGTGTAGATTTAAAAAGGGAGGTTGAAAAACTTAAACCTTTAGTTGAAAAACTTACTTTGAGTTCTAATAAGCTTGAGCTAATTTTGAAAGAACAAAAGGATTCTAAAAGTAAAGCTGGAATTGGATTTAATGCTTTAAATGATAAAGGAATTTTAGCAACAAGATTTATATCTTCAAAAGCTTCAGCTTTAAATGTCAAATTTGAAAAAGCTTTTCCATCGAAATCTATTTCAAATGGCTTGAAATATGTTCCTAAGAATTCTATACAAAATTCTTTCAAACCTAACATTTCTGTTTCTGCATCTTTCATAGCTTCAAAGCATACATCACTCAAAAATGATAAACTTATTTATTATGCATGTCATAGATTTGGGCATAGATATTACCAATGCAATTCGTTGAAAAATTTCATAATTGGTGCATTGAAATATAAAACCATTAGGGTTCCAAAGGAAACCAATTTTGCTAACCCGAAAGGACCCATGTTAGCTTGGATACCTAAAATCACTTCTTGACTATTTTGCAGGATGGTCTTGTAGCCCACAAATTAAAGAAAAGATGGTATCTTGACAACGACTGTTCAAGGCATATGATGGGTGACAAAGATCAGTTCATCACCCTACAAATGAAAGGAGGATTGGTTACATTTGGAGATAATGGCAAGGAAAAAATAATTGGAATCGGTAAGATCAAAATAACCCCCTGTACTTTCATTGAACATGTGCTGCTAGTAGACAAATTGAAGCATAATTTATTGAGTATTAGTGAATTATGTGATAAAGGCTTCAAAGTTATCTTTGAATCATCTATGTGTATAGTAACTAACTCTCTTGATTCTAGTAACAAATTTATTGGCCATAGACTTGGAAACATCTATGTAGTAGATCTAAATGATCTAGCCATGTCCAGTAGCTCCAATCTAGTAGCAATGAATGCTAAGACCAAGGAGTCATGTTTATTATGGCATAGACGATTAGGTCATGCTAGCATGCATACAATTGCCAAATTAATCTCAAAGAATCTAGTTAGAGGTTTGTCACATTTTAAAGTAGATCTTGATTATGTATTTGATGCTTGTCAACTAGGCAAACAAACTAGGGGAGTTTTAAATCGAAAAATGTTATTTCAACAACCAGACCCCTTGAGCTACTTCATATGGACTTATTTGGACCAACTAGGACCACAAGCCTAGGAGGTATGAAATATGGCCTTGTGATTGTAGATGACTTTTCTAGATTCACATGGGTATTATTTATTGCACATAAAGATGAAACATTTGATGTATTTGAAAATTTCATAAAAAACTTTCAAATGAGAAAAACCTTTCAGTTATTTCAATAAGAAGTGATAATGGAACTGAATTTCAAAATCAATTTTTGATGAGTATTGCACTGAGCACGGCATTGATCACAACTTCTCTGCTCTTAGAATACCACAACAAAATGTTGTAGAGAGAAAAAATAGGATTTTGGAAGAAATGGCCCGAACGATGTTATATAAAGGTAATCTTCCAAGGTACTTTTGGGCAGAAGTAGTGAACACTGCCTGTTATATATTAAATCATGTTTTAATATGACCAATTTCAAAAAAAAACCCTATGAGCTTTGGAATGGAAGAAAACCAAATATCAATTACTTTCATGTTTTTGGGTGTAAATACTTTATGTTAAATAATGGCAAAGATAACCTAGAAAAGTTTGATGCAAAATCTGATGAATCTATATTCCTTGGTTATTCCTTACATAGCAAAGCATATAGAGTGTTTAACAAGAGGACTCTTACTGTAGAAGAGTCAATTCATGTTATCTTTGATGAAGCTAACCTCTCACCATCTAGAAAAAATGAGTATATAAATAATGATGCAAGTACTCTACAAAAGAAAATGGAAGATCTAAGCATACAAGACAAGCCAACACAAGATGGAAGTGAAATGGTAAGTAAGGATCATGCTGATTTACCAAAGGAATGAAGGTATGTAACATCACATCCCAAAGATTTAATTATTGGTGATCGTTCTCATGGTGTTAGGACTAGGTCAGCATATAGAGATGCACATGACTACCTAGCTTTTGTATCTCAAATTAAACCACACAGTTTAGAAGAAGCTAAAACTGATCATAACTGGATGATGGCCATGCATGATGAATTAAACCAATTTAAAAGAAATAAGATTTGGATACTAGTTGATAGACCTAAAGATCACACAATTATTGGAACCAAATGGGTCTATAGGAACAAACTAGATGAGAATGGCAAGGTTATAAGGAATAAAGCAAGGTTGGTAGCAAAAGGATATAATCAAGAAGAGGGTATTGATTTTGATGAAACTTATGCTCCCGTAGCAAGACTAGAGGCTATTATATTACTTCTTGCATTTTCTTGCTACATAAACTTTAAACTTTTTTAGATTGATGTCAAAAGTGCTTTTCTAAATGGATTTATTTTTGAACATGTTTTTGTAGAACAGCCACCAGATTTTGAAAATCATGCTTTTCCAAATCATGTATTTAAATTGAATAAAGCTTTGTATGGTTTGAAACAAGCACCTAGGACTTGGTATGATAGATTGAGCAAATTTTTACTTGAAAATGATTTCAAAAGAAGAAATGTTGACAAAATCCTTTTTATTAAAAATAAAAAAAATGATATGTTAGTTATACAAATTTACGTTGATGATATAATATTTGGTGCAACTAATGAAAATCTCTGTGAAGATTTTGCTGAGCTGATGTAGGGTGAGTTTGAAATGAGCCTTATGGGTGAGCTCAACTACTTCCTTGGATTACAAGTCAAACAAATGAAGGATGGAATCTTTATAAACCAAGCCAAATACATCAAAGAAATGATCAAGAAATTTGGCATAGAAACAAGCAAAGAGGCTAACACATCCATGAGCACTACCTGCAGACTAGACAAAGATGAATGTGGATCTGATGTTGACCAAAAGCTTTATAGAGGTATAATCGGATCCCTTTTATATTTAACAGCCAGTAAACCTGATATCTTGTATAGTGTATGTGTTTGTGCTAGATTTCAATGCAATCCTAAAAAAACACATATGCTTGCTATTAAAAGAATTCTTAAATACTTGAAAGGGACAAGTAATTTAGGTCTTTAGTATTCTAAAGAATCATCTTTTAACTTAATTGATTTTTTTGATGCTGACTATGCTGGTTGCGAAATTGATAGAAAGAGCATTAGTGGTACATGCCAATTTCTATGGTTGAATTTAATTTCATGGCACTGTAAGAAGCAAAACTCCATAGCATTGTCCACTACTGAGGTAGAATATGTTGCAGTTGGTAGTTGTTGTGCTCAAGTATTATGGATTAAATAACAACTAGAAGACTATGGTGTTACACTATTTAAAACTCCAATCAAATATGATAACACAAGTGCCATTAATTTGATAAAAAATCATGTTCAGCATTTACGAACAAAGTACATTGAGATTAGGCACCATTTTATAAGAGAACATGTATTGAATAATGATATTTTTCTTGAATTCGTGCCAATTGAAAACCAACTTGCTGATATTTTTACCAAACCATTAAATTTGATAGATTTATAATGATTAGAAGTGAACTAGGATTATGTGACCCTCTCTAGAAATACTCCCATAATCTTAAGGATAAATTATCTAGATAACTTCCTAATTCAAATTTTGTGATAAAATGAGGTTTGATTGAAATCCAAAATTATTATTTTTGTGCTCCCTCTGCTCGAGCCGACTCGAGCAGATGAACTATTGGTCAAGCCGGCTCGGATGTCGAGCCATTGCTTTTTAGTCCGAGCCGTAGGATTTGATTTTTCCATTTTGTACTCCTAAACCCTAGTTTATTTCCTTTAAAAACCTTCCAAATACTTCCAACTTCCAAGAACAGTGTCGAAATTTGAATTTCTTCACTCTATGGCACCAAAAAGCGCTGTTGGGAAGAAATCAAGAAGAGTTAATGATGCGGCTCTGCAAGAAAGGAGGATGAAATTTCGAGAAGACTATGTTTCCTGGAATCCACCTCAGTCTGAAGAGGCTAGTCCAACTTCTCCCAGTCACCAAATCTCTCTATGTATGAGACCAATCACCACGGGCAGACGGATTTTATTTGAATATATGAAGGAGATAGGCTTTGTGATTGATGATTTTATTGAAAATCAAGGATGGAAGAATTTGTGTTCTCTAGATGTTAAAATCTATCCAAACCTAGTGAGAATGTTCTATGAAAATTTAAGGTTTGGAGAGAACTTCATTGAATCTTTTGTTAAGAGAAGAAGGATAATTATATCTACTGAAATTCTGGGAAGTGTTTTCGACATGCCTTTTGAAGGCACAGAATATTTAGTACTGAAAGACAGAACCAAAGCACTGAAAGACAGAACCAAAGCACTATAAACAGTATTAGAAAGAACTGAGGTAAGTGAAATAGGAATTCTCAAAGCAAGCATGTTATCTATTGAGATGAGAATTCTACATAATTTTATTAGTAGGATATTTTTACCCAGAACTAGACGTTTTGATTGGGTCAGTGAAAGAGATCTGTGCTTTATGGAACTCTTGATTAACAGTGATAAGATCAATTTGCCAGCTATTATGACTTGCCAAATGAAGGAGGCAGTAAGAAAAGTTAAGGACTGCCTACCCTATAGAATGGTTCTATCACTCTTCTTTCAAAATGCAAATGAGATCTGACAGGAGAGGACAGCAAGACACTACTCCATACTGATATATACACTGCAAAAACTTTTCAAAGAATGGGATATCTATTGTTAGATGCCACTTGGAGAAAGAAAATCGATGTCCCAGTAGCTGAAGAAACTGAGGAGATTCAAGAACAAGCAGAGGCTGGTGAAGACACTACCGTGCATATTCCAGAACCATAGCCATAGATGGGATCATCAGTACAAGTAGACTTCGACACCTTTTTTCCAGACATCTCAGTACCAGATATGCCTAATATACCATGTGGTACAACTACTTTTACTCAGTCTACTGATATTCCAATTCAAAGTCACACTACTACTACTCCTACTGTAGATAATTCATTATAACAAGACTTCATGACATAACAAATGAATAACATGACTGAAACTATCAAGTCATCTATGGTTACAATGTTTGGAGACTTCAAAAGTAGTTGATGATAGACTAACTCAATTTGGAGGGCAGATAGATGATCTGAAGAGAAGGATAGACATAATTGAAACCTCCAAGACTGCAACCGATGCAACCGAAACTAATCTACAGCCAATCCTTCAATTGATTGCATCAAGTTCTGAATCTACTAAAAACTCAATCACTCAAGTTCTTGAAGCATATAGAACTGAAATGGACAACTTGAGAATAAGAATGGGGTCAGTTGAAGCAGGAAAAAGGATGGAGGATGATTATACCAAAGGTATTGGTATAATTAGAAGTGAGTTTGGCAGATTAAGAGGATCAGCAGAGGCATTTGCCAATGTTCGAGCCATAGAATTCTTTACATTGCAAAAAGAAGTGGCACAAATAAAGGAATCAATAGAAGATTTAATTGCCTCTAAAAGAACAAAGAAAATGGAAGCAGCACTCAAATCTTTGAACAGCTTCTTGTGGAAGATAATGACTAAGATTGAAGAAATTCAAGCTGCTCAGAGCGCACCTCCTTTTTCTTCTTCTACACCTTTTCCTAGTCATTCTACTCAACCTAGACAACCTGCTCCACACCTTAGGCCACAAGGAACCCATGATTTACCATAATTTGTTGACTCAATTGCTTCTCTACCACTTGGTATTCAGATTCCAGGTCAACATTCACATCCTAAGGTAAACATAGATAGTGATTAAATGTATTACTCATCACTTTGTACTTTGTACTGAACTTTTTTAATGAAGTGAAAAGTACACATTTTGTTCTATTTCTCTATGAATGTTTATGTTCAATTGACTGATTTTTAATTAGAATTTCAAGATGAATATGAGAAAGTGAAATTATCTCAAACAAGTTTTAAATACTTCTCATTTTTTTTATTTTATTCCAAGCTTAACTCCTACTCTACCTTTTTGATTGATTGACAAAAAGGGGGAAAACGGTATGCTGTGAAATATTTGCATGAAAAGAATGAAAAGGAGAAAATATTTTTATGATTATATATTTGCTCTAACACACAAAGCCTGAAAGCTAAACTCAAATTAAGCTCTGATACATCATGATACATATTTAAGAGGCTCTGATACATAATGATATATATTTGTGATACATAATGTTTTAAGTTTTGACTTTTAATAGCTCTGAAAATATATAGAAAGTGAGTCAAAACATGAAGTATCTTACTGAGGGGAAGATTACCTCTCTCTGCCCTAATTCTCCTTTCATTATTTGGCACCAACTGAAGTCAATCTATTTTACTTGTTCATATATACTTGCAAATATGATTATACAAGTAATTCTAAAGTATTATATTGATTTTTCATGCCCAGTGTTTTGTCATCATCGAAAAGGGGAAGATTGTTGACCCCATAAATGATTTTGATGATAACCAAATATTAGAGCATGTATATTTATTTCTGACAACTCTTCAAGTGTTTGACAAGTTTTTGTAGGATAGATTAAATGTTCAAACTTCAACTCCTACACCTCTGTTTTATTGTTTAAGTTGTGTTGTAATGTATTTTTATAAAGAAGAACCCAATAAAAAAGCTAAGAAAAAATCATATAAAGGGGTTACTTCTATGCATGTGTGCCTTGAAATTAGTTTTGAGTTGGTATGCTTAAAAATGTAAAGAGTTGGTAAGAGTTTTTTTTTAAGTTCAAGTGAAAATCCTGAAGAAGATGATCGAGCTAACCCAACTTGTTGAAGAGCCAACTCCGCCTACTGGCATGTAGCAAGGATTCCGGAATGCAGCAATCCGAGCCGACTTGAAGGTAACCGAGCCAACTCTAATGAATCCGAGTCGACTGGAATCAGTCCAAGCCGACTCTTCCAGAGTCCAATTTTTGAAGATTTCTGAGAACAGCCAGGCGAGCTGACCCGAACCAGAAAGAGCCGACTCTGCCAGACCTAATTTTGAAAGCCTGAGAAAGCGAGCCGACCTGAACTGCATCGAGCTGACTCTTTCAGAGTGAGGATTTTCGAACCTGAGAAAAAAAGCCGACCCAAACTGAAGAGAGCCGACTCCTCGAGTTCAAGTTTTTCAAAGAAAGAAGTTCGAGCTGACCCAAGCTATCAAGAGCCGACTCGTCCAGAGTGATGTTTTACACCCTAAGACAAAGAGCTGACTATATCAAAGATTTGACAACTCGACCTATCGACTCGAAGGATCCGAGCCGACTCGAAGGAATCCGAGCCGACTCGAACGTTGTTTCCATGTATCTAATAGCTAGTTCCAGAATTTATTTTTGAATGCCAAAAAGTACTCCAACAGTCACAAGTCACATCCCAACGGTCATAAATATCTCTAACTATCTTGGAGTGATGAAAGACTTTAAATTTAAAGGATTTGAACTTCCTTAAAGCAATGAATTAGAAAGTTCTTCAAATAAAAGAGAGCTTCATTGAATATTCTACCAACCAACAGTAAAAGAGTATAAGAGCATTCAAGCTAGACTTTAAGACTTCACCAACTCTGATTTGAAGTTTGAAGCAACTTTGGAAAGAAGCTACTGAAGCAATTAAAGCTTATTCAAGTGCATTCAAGTGGACTTCCATCAAGCTGCACCGGCAACTATCCGATAAATTGAGTTTGTCATTTTTGTTGCATTTCTTTCAATTCATTTTTGAATTGTTGGGTTATTGGTGAGCCCGGTTGAAAAATCAAATAGGTTCTTGGTGAGCCTTGATAAGTGTTGGGTTCTTGGTGATCCTGGTAAAATCAAGTTAGGTTTCTTTGGTGAGCCTATTAAAACCAAAGGGTGTTGGGTTTTCTTTGGTGATCCCGTAAAACCAAAGTGTAGAGGTTTTGGATTGTGATCCTGTAAAACAATCCTACTATATTCGGGTATGAATATAATGAAAATTTTAAGTGGTATCTTGGGTAGTGGACGTAGGAGCTGGGTTACTCCGAACCACAATAAATTTGGTGTGTTTGTGTTGTGCCTCTTTATTCCTTTTTTAGCTTCTGCAATTTATAACTCTGTCACAGCACCTAACACCTTCTAAGGGATTTGTAATAGCATATTACTTGCTTTAAATTTTAAAATTCTCAATTTACCCCTCCTCTTGGGTAGCCACCTGGGCAACACATTTTATGTCCAGTTAAATCAGGATAAAACCTGATATAGGTTGTCTTAATTAAAATATAACCCAATTTAAGTCTCTCTTAAATTGGTTAATCAAATTAGCAAGCAACTGGACCCAAATCGACTTGGGTTAGGAATTAGGTTAGCCTACACATGCTAGTGTGCAATCTAGCTAACCAATTAGGATCCCATGATCCTAATTAAATTATGAATGACTTCCTTGGTCAACTCCCTAACGTGTGTGACCCTTTGGATTCCATATATAGCCAACATTAGATTTAGGTTTAAGCCGATTCGAACCAATCGAACCCGATTGACCTAATTAGGTCAAATTAAGCTGACCTAAATTACCAATTTGATCTGTCCATCGAATTGACTCATGAAACCAATCCAATTGGTTCATGAATACCTACAAGACATGATTGACGTCTAGCAACGTGTCATGCCTACCCGGAAGATGAAGAATTTGATAAAAAGCACCAAAATACCCTTCAATAGAAAGTTACCATGCAATTCAATCTTTCGATCTCCCACTATCCTAATTAAGTGAAGGGTTTGGATAAATGTCAAACCCTAGCACTTAGTCATTTCAAATCTCTATTCGATAAAGAAGACTCAACTGATGACTGATTAGAAACCACTTCTAATCTCATCTTGCTTTGATCAAAGACTCCTTGAGTCATCAATCGAAGAGATCACTTGGGATAATAATTTCTCTTACTAGGAACGATCAATTCCTTATTGGTCCACTCATATCCTTCATACACCTTCCACCATATTTGAGAACACCCTGTACATGACTTAATATCATGAATGAGTATGAACCAAAATATGGCTTAGTGTGTACAAGGAACCATGGTGACCTCAGGTCTAAAGATCAAATGCACAACTCCTACTTTGAGATCTATCTTTTAACAAGTAGTAAGACTTCCATAAGATAGTCCCGGTGCAGATTAGTTCAGTGAACTCATATCCTAATGAGTACCCTTATCCTTGTATTAGTGTCTCTACACAATTGGCTGTGAGACCAACCACCCTCTTAACAAAGCATATATAGGATAAGCTAGTCTTTCCAGACTTATCGATCCCCGAACTGCTAGTCCATCGACTAGGAACATTTTAAGTTAGGGTTTATAGGAACTTAAGTCTCACTATCATGATTTTCATCATAATCCTAATTTCATTTGCCATAACCTATGGGGTTCATCATAATCTTTAAATAAGACACAGCAATATGGTGAAACAATATGCCTTTATTTATATATTTAATATCATACAAGAGTTGAAAGATTACAAAAATGCCCTTACATAAGATTGGCTTTTAGGGTACTTTCCTTTCAAGATAAGGCCAAGGTCCAATGATCATGATGCTGTCATGGAATTTCTAGGGCCGGTTTGGGCCCTAGGATGAAAGGTTGTTAGCCTTTTGAGTCTTGAGATTTAGGAAACTTGGGCCTCAAGGGGCAAACTTATATTGGGCTGGTTTGAGTCCTAGGTATGTGTAATTGGGCTCAGTCAAGGATGTGCTTGGGCTTGGAAAACTCAATTATGCACTCAGTTGGTCTATGGGAGTTTTAGGATTAGGTCAAGGTGACCTAGTATATATATACTTTGTATATGGGGTTGATTGGAGCCGTCATAGTGAAATAACATTTTCTTCCTGATATCCATCTTCTTCCTCCCTATCTTCCTCTCTGGTTGTCACTCTCTATCAGGGTATTATCAGCATCCAAGCCGCTATACCCTAGGAAGGGAAAAATCCCTTAGCACCTAGGGACTCCTAGTCAAAGTAGGATCCCTAACACAAGGGATTCTTGCACTGGCCACTTGCAAATCCTATTCCCATCAAACATGGTGATCTTAGGCCTCTTCAAGGTTGGTTCCAAGTCCTATTCAGAGGAGGATTAGATCTGGAAGAGGCCTGGTTAGATTGGTGGGTGTTTGAAAAAGATTATCATGGTTTCCTAGTCCAAGTAGGAAACCAGTGCCTAGCATCTTTGGAGCCATCCCTCTCTACCCTTTTGGAGTTCGACCAGGTTCTTTCGAGGGTTGAGTCCTCACTAGTTGGAGGTCCCAAGTGAGGTGGTTTCACATCTATATCAAATCTAAAACATTTGGGGCACTCTGAACAAGTTAGGAGATTTTTGTATAAGAAGGTTGAATTCCTGCCAGGATGATTGCTTCAATCCCCTATTGCTGCCGCTTCCAATATAATATTCTATGGTTGGTTGCTAATAGAAGCTTGTCCACACACCTAGGAATGTTCTCCAACATGTACTTCCATCTAAGTTCCTATAATTATACTAAAAAAATGAGATTGTTGGGTTGCCTCGTAACAAGTGATAAGTTTAACATCTTCAGCCAGACACTTATTTTTATTTTATTTTTAAGGGTATAAAAATAAAGATTGGGTTTGCCTCCCAATAAGTGTTAAGTTTAATATCTTCTGCCAGACATTATGAGAGAGTCTAGTAGATAGTTAAGTTTTATTGTGTCCTTCAAAATATCAAAAGGACAAGGCCAATCTGTCTTGTCATCATGGCAAAAAAATATTCATAGAGTGAAAGAATTGTACCATAAAAGTCAATCTTTGTATGGACATTTCTATAATCTTCCAACTCATGTATGATATTATTTATTAATAAAAGGTAATTATTGATTCATCATACTACTACATCTTATCAAGATTATGATAAATCTCATAGGTTAGGGGTAATGGAATTAGGGTTATGATGAAGATCATAATGGTGAGGCCTAAGTTCTTATAAACTTTAATCTAAAATATTTCTAGTTATTGAATCATCAATTCTAGGATCGATGTTTTCGAAAAGACTAGCACATCCTATGTATGCTCGATGGAGAGGGTGGTTGGTCTCATAGCCACTTCTGTAGGGATACTAATACAAGGATGTGGGTGCTCATTAGGGTATGAGTTCACTGAATTGATCTACCTTGAGAACATCTTATGGAGGTCTTACAAGTTTTCAAAAGATGGTTCTCATAGTGGGAGTTGTGCAAGTGATCTAAAGACCTGAGATCACCATGGTTCCTTATGCACATAAAGCCATATTTTGGTTCATACTCATTCATGACAAAGAGTCATGTATGGAGTGTTCTCAGATATAGTGGATTGTGCATGAAGGATGTGAGTGGATCAACAAGGAATCGATCACTCCTAGTAAGGAAGGACTTATCCCATGTAATCTCTTTGATTATTGACTCAAGAGTCTTTGATCAAAGCAGGATGAGATTAGAAAGGGTTTCTAATCTTTTATAGATCGAGTCTTCATTATCAAATTAAGATTCAAAAGAATTAAGTGCTAGGGTTTGATAATTCTTCATACCCATCACTTATTCGAGATAAAGGGAGATCAAAGGATTGAATTGCACGGTAACTTTCTATTAAAGGGTATTTTAGTAATTTCAATCAAATTTCTTATCTTTCAAGTAGGCATGATATATTGCTAGACGTCAATCATGTCTTGTAGGTTTCATGAATGAAATTGGTTGGATTCATTAATCAATTTGGAAGTTGGTTCGAATTGGAAACTTGGGTCAACTCGATTTGACCTAATTAGGTCAATCATTTTTTATCGGATCGAAATAGCTTGGACTTGGACCTATTGCTAACTAGATGTAGAGCCCAAAAGGTCACACATGCTAGGAAATTGGCCAAGGAAGTCAATTGGATTTTGGTTAGGGTCATTTGATCCTAATAGGCAAGCTAATTTGCATACTAGCATATACATGCTAACTTAACTTCTAACCCAATTACATTGGATTAGTTTGCTTGCTATTTGGGCTAACCAATTTAAGGGGATCTTAGATTGAGTTGAGTCCTAATTGAGATAGCATTTAAGTATATTTATCTATAATTTATTGGATATTATCCTTGGATTATGGAAGAGCCCAAAGGGGATTGGACTCTTGGCACCATATTGGCGTGCACCAAGATTAAGGGGTATAGAAGGACCAAGAGTCCTTCTGCCACTTAATTACCTATTCTAGATAAGTGCTAGGCCACATGGCAAGTGAAAATATTGCTAAAAAATTGAAGAAATACATATATGTCTCTTGGTGTAATGATGTGGCATGATATGGCATATCAACATAAAACCTTTCACCCAAGGGACTCCTTCTACTTGAAGGGTCCTATATGATCATTAGAAAATCAGATCAAGGGTAGCGAAAAAGGTTTATCATACACCCCCTCACTCAGTATATAAAGGCATCAGTATTCTGATGCAAAGAAGATCCAAAAGAAATCTTTTCTATCACTCTTCCTTCTCTTAGGACAAAAGGTCTTCTTTAAAACAAGGCTTATCATTTTAAGACAAGAGTCTAGGAAAAGATATAAGAGTGATAATTAGATTTTGAGAGAGGATTCCAAGAGGTCTCTGAGTGCCCTACAAGAAGGTAGGGATTCCAGCAAAGGGAGAAAGGCCGCTGAAGGAAGAAGGCTACCAGAAGAGTCCTTGTCAAATAAGCTAGCTCGATAGGAGTGCCTCCTTGGTCCAGTTCCTATGTGGATCACCTCTGGAGGGCATACACTTGTATGCCTTATAGAAATTAAAGAGTATAGCACTCCAGGTATTCCTTTATAATCCTAAAGTTATGATTTATTAGTTGTCATGGATAAGTGGTCCTTGTGTTTAGGATTCTGGTTGATTTGGGTTTCAATAATAAAAAGTTTTGAAATCCAGTCTTCTGTTAAATCATCCTGAACCCATCATAGAGTACTCTATGATGATTGGCCCAAATCAATAAAATACACTAGACAAGCATATTATTGTAGGATTTAAAAATATTATTATAGTTTATATAATACTTAAGAAGGGATTGTATTTGTCGGGCTGAGATTGGAGGTGGTAGTTTAAAAATTTCTTCAATTATGGGTTAGTCTTCCCTACTCCCCTTCTCAGGCATGATGTGTTCGATCAATATCCCTCTCCATTTTATATTTAGGCACCTTTTTCAGATTAATAATAGACCTATCTCCATACATTGTTTTAATATCATGGAAAGGTTTTGGAGGCAGTTCTCAAAATTGGTGCCGAATATGGAGAAATCAATTACAAAATTTTTAAGATCTTGATACCTCATTTCAATAATATCCCACTCGATAACTGCTTTATGTGCTTTTAGAATACAATTGAGTTGGGCTTCCTGGGTAAGGTTCACTTATAAAGTTTCAATGGGTGCATCAGGAAGTGGCTTTAGTTCTAGATTAGGTGGTAATTCTAACAAAGGAGCTATTGGTCGGATAGGTGATGGCTTTTTTTGTTCATTAATCAAAAGTGAGGTGGTTTCAAAATAAGGTATTTGTATTGGATTATTAACTTGTGAGATATACCCATCTATATTAAAATTATCCATCCCAAAATGAGCCTGATAGGGATCTACTATATCCTGGAAGAGAACTGTGGGGATGGCTTCCTCTATTATGTTCTGCATTATAGTTCCTAGGAAGGCTCTACTAATTCCATCATTACATCTATTTATTCTTCCATCCCATTAAAAGGCATGGACAATTCTAGGGCACTAGAGACTGGGGCCATAGGTGAGTGGGGTAACGATGAAATTGGTTCATCCCACAAGTTTAATTTTTTCAAATATTTTTCTACCTTAGCCAAATTATCTATGTTGGTATTTATGGTTGTAAAATGTTGTTCCAAGACCAATTCATTCTCGGGAGTCAAAATTGATTGTTCAGGAAAAGATAGAGAGTTATTAAGGTTTTGAGCTAGGTATGGTCCCTCTAGGTTGCTCTCGAGTTGACTAGGTAGTTCACCTCCCTCCTCTCTATTAAGCTTAATTAATCGTTGGTCAGTTGATCCATTGTTTATTAATAGCTTGCTGTTGGGCTACAATTATTTATTGATACTTGTTGAACCTTCTCTTCAAATAATGGGTTAAGTTAGTTAGAGAAGGTTGACATTGAGGATAGGGTGATCATAATATGATGTCTCTATGAACATAGGTCCTTGAGTTGCTGGGGTAACGACTAGGTATGGTTGCCATAAAAAATTTGGTTGAGCCTCCCACCTAAATTATAGGCATTAAAGTATAGGTTACCTCTTGAGCTATAGGCCATTTGTGTTTGATCTTGAAAAACTTGGTCATATATAGACTCCAAAGATTGGTACATGATTAGGAACTCACTCTTAAAATAAGTGGGACTCGAATAAACTTGGTGTGCAGGGAGAAAGGGTACTCTACTATAGGGATTCATTCTCCTGGCACTGATTCATTCTATAGGATTGTTTTGATTATTTAGATATGCAATAAAAGTTTTAGATCAAAGCAATCTATTATTTATTCATATATTTATTTATTATTATTATTACTATTTTTTTAAGAGGAATGGTGAGATGAAGAAGGAGAAGAGTTCTAAAGAAGAGAGCCTAAGGAGTCCTAGATCAAAGAGAGAGCGAAAAGGAAAATTAGTTAGGGTTTAATGTTATTTACAAACAAGTTAGCATTACAAGGACTCTCTATCCTAGGGTGCCCTAATTCTAAGTAGCTCCTAACTTCCATGGCAACCTTGGAGCCCTCTAAGTTAAAAACTGACTAATCAACTAACCAAATAAGGATAAGATTAGTGGGAGTCCCTCGTTGCTTTCCTTAGACACCAATTATATTGGCTAGGTCAGTCAACAGAACCAATTAAAAACCATCTTTCTTCAGGGCTACATTATCCTAAGTTAATTAGCCAATTCTGACTTGGTCCAACTATTTTGGATGCCTTGTCCTATTGAGCTCAAGTTTCTTAGGGGCTGGCATCTAATTGATTTTAATTAATAGGCTTAGGTCAATGCAAGATGCTAGGTGGTGGTTGGTGGGCCAAGAAAGGGTTATCAACTCCCAACCTTATGTTGTTTATGGGTTAATACCCTTAAGATATTTTATGAAAATATGCCAGGTAAAAAAGAAAGGTATCTTAAACAAGTAATAATGTTTTAAGTTTTAGTTAGTTACCCTATTTTAGTTAAGTATTAGTGGTGTGTTTATTTTATTTTTATGTTGTATTATTTTAAGCAAGAAAGATAAAAGGCAGCTTTTAATCTTGGTTAATTAAATGTGAAAAAAAAGACTAAAATTATGCTAAGCAAATAAAGAAACTATAGATTAAGACAAGAAATCAAATCAGTATTTAAGGTAGTTAATTAAAAATTTAAGTAATTTTTTAAGGTTAATTTTTTAAAAGGAAGAAACTAAAAAAGAAATTTTTTTTGGTTAGTTTGAAAAGAGAGAAACTAACTAAAAGGAAGACACCAAAAAAAGATTTTTTTTCTTTTATGTAATTTGAAAAAGATAATAGTAATTAAAAAAGAAACAAATCTAAAAGAAATTAGATAGTTTTTTTTAAAAAAAAAAGAGACTAATCAAAAAGGAAACAAAAAAAGGAAATTTTTTTTGGTTAATATGAAAAGGCAAAATTAATTAGAAGTAACTAAAAAGAAAATTATTTTGGGGTTAGGATTGATCTCACCAAAATTACAAAAATTTCCTTCTCTTTTTTTTTCTTTTCTTATTTTTATGGCTTTTTTTGGATCTGCAAAAAAAATAAGAAAAAAATAGTAAACTAAATTTACAGAAAAATCAAAGAGATCAAAAATATTAGCATTCATACCTTCCCGGGCAACGGTGCCAAAAACTTGATAGGCCGTGATGTTGTTATTAAGACACCATGGCTATCAGTTTAATTAATTAACTTCTAAATTAAATTAAGAATACGTAGAAAGGGTGAGTTAGATCAAATCCGTGGAGAAGGAAGTGCATAAAAGAAATTGAATTCTTTGATTTAATAGGAAAAGGAAAGAATAATTTGAAGTCAAAAAAAGATGTTCAAAGTACAACAAAGAAATAAAACTTGATACATTCGATCTGCTAGTTGGATCTTAATATCTAATTGCAAGAAGAATAAATAATAGAAATTTAAATTATATAAAGAATTCTGATTATAAGGAATTGAAAATAACAACTAAATAAACTATGAAAAAAGTAATAAAGACTGGAAGTAAATCGGCACAGCCTTGTCGAAAAGATGATCAATGAACTCCCTTCTTCCTTCGTACTCCTTGGAATGAACAAGCTTTCACTAGTTCTTCCTCCATGGATCTTAATCTTGGAGATGGAGTAGGCTTGAAGATGGTGTAAGGGACAGAACTCTCCTCTTAGAAGTCAACCCATAACCCAAAAGTATGCCCTCTATCCTTTATTGTACCCTCTCTCCAAGATACTTTCTTCTGCAACCCAGGGGTCCTTTAAATAGAGCTCATCTAGGGCTTCCTCCAGATCAAATTTGGACTTAATCAAGCTCCATATTGGCTAGATATCATATAAAAAATTCTCAGATATTCATAGCCTTGGATCACACCAGGATTCGTGCAACGTGGCTTCCTTTCCTTCTCAACCAAAGAAAGTCCAATCTAGACTTGTAGAATTCCAAAATCCCACTTTCCCTCTTCTATCAAGACTTGGATTTGAGCATGATGAGGATTGGTCAGCGACGGGCGGTGGCGTGGGGCGGCAGCGGCGAGCAGCGGCAAGCATGGTGGTGATGTAGGACAGAAACCAAAATTAAATTACTGATATTTAAACCTAGTTAGCAGAGAAAAAATAGAGATTAATTTTTTTTTTTTTTAGAATTTTAGAGACTCAAAGCATTTAATAAAGAAAGACTAGTCTATTAGCTATTACCCGCAAAGTAAACCTAACAAAGTAAACTAGGAAAACTAGGACTTGGTGGCTGAGAAACCATCGTAAACTAGGGTTTATCTATTCAACGAGTTAGAAATTATGAGAAGGGAATAAGCTCTGATTTTACCAACGAAGATACACTCCTTTGAATTGGATCTGACAAACTCTTAAGATCTTTATGGCAGTGTTTCAAGAACTTGATCCCGGGCTCCGATCTTCCACACGAAGCTTGTTTTGAGGCAAGAACACCTGATCTTGATTCTTGTTCACCTGTAACACTCAACAAAGAAAGATTTACAAATTAAAAACAGCAAAGGAAAAGAAAGAATGAAAGAAAGGAAGGTTTAGAAATTGTGGATTTGGATTTCTTGACGGCTGGAGAAGTAGGATAACTAGGGCCTCGCACCCCGTGATATTTCGAAGAACAAAGAAAAAGGACCTCACACCCCGTAATGTTCCGAAGAACAAAGGAAAAGGGTCTCACACCCCGCGATGCACATAGAAAAGAAAGAAAATATGACAGAATTTCATTGTATATTGATGAATAATTGATGAATTACAATGGGGGCTGGTGGGGTATTTATAGACTCCCAACCAGTGATGTAAGGGACATAAACACTAATCTTGTGCTCCCTTGGACTACAACTCCTAGAGTCCTACTTCTGGGCATCTTAGACTCTTGCTTGTTGGGCTGATCTGGACTTCTGTATGTGAATGGACTCTTCAGTTTGGATTGAAGAAGACTCAAGAGTTTTGGTGAGACTCTTAAGTCCTAGGAACTTAAGCAGCTTCCAACCTATTTTATCAAAACTCTTGAAGTAAGAAAACCTTCCAACCTTCTCTTTAGATGATTAGATGACTTGGAACTCCTTAAATGCAGGCATTGAAATGTTGGCCGAATTCTTCCTTAGTTTTGGTGTGAAGGAATGGAGTGGAAGGTGCCAACTTGGAAGTCTCCTTCTGCTTTACTCCTCTTAAAAAAAATAAGAGGCACTAACTCCTTCTTAAGTGGCTGACCAAAGGGTGTTGTCATGTGGTGATGTCTTAATCTTGTTGCATGTCCAAACACAAGTGACATGTCATGTGTTGATGTCCCCTGGTGATGTGGCAGTGTTGTCTAGAAGTCTTGCAAAGGTGGTGCCAAATAGGATGACATGTGGCAAGAAACTTGTGCTAGCACATGGAGTCACATGGGCTTGTCTTGAGCTAGCACATGGGTCATGATTTGAGTCATATGGATCTTCAATTGGGTGCACATGGGATGCTATCTTTGGTCCCCTCTTGTAATACAGGACTCAATGACTCAACTAATTACATGGACTCAATGAATAACTAACCACACGATTTAACCAACTAATAACTAATTAAACCAACCATACTTAATTAAGCTTTCAAATAAAAACCCAATTACATTTGGTAAAAGGGGCTAATTAAATTGGACCACTAAGATCTCAATTGGGTAAATAGGGTTTGACTCAATTGGAGTTTTGACTCAACTTGGTAAAAAGGGTTTTATCCCAAAATAAACAAAACCCTAATTATAGTTGGTAAAAAGGGTTTACCTTAACTAAACCAAAATAACAAAATTTAAAATAAAATATTTACATGGTAAATAGGGTTGGGTTCATGGTTTTACTCACAGGAGATCCACAGGAATATGGGTTCAACCTGTCGATTTCTTTTAGCCCTAGTGCCCGCAACAGGTGGTAGTGGTGTTGGTCAAATAAATGGGAAGAAGGCACTGATCAAGGGGAGAAACCATTGGCATGGTAGTCTAGGGCTTCTCGGTGGTGCTGGGCGATGACCGGCATTGAGGTATTTGATGGAAAGGATGCTAGTGGTGAGTGGCAGCAGGAGATGGAGTCGATGGTGACCAATCGGTGAAGAGAATATATGATGACTGGTAGCTTTTCCATGGTTTTTCTAGTGAGGAAAGGCTCCCGACGATGAGGGGAAGCTCCTGGTGGCGAGTCGGTGGCTCGGGATAGTGGCTCGGGTGGCGGGCGATGAAAATCCTTCCACGGTCCACGGTTTAAAGCCATAGACCATTAGCAATGGCATCCCATTGACCACCTAGACCTCTATAGACCAAGCGACTGGTCCACGATGGACCGGCTACTTTAAAATGCATGCACTTCCTTTATTAATTTTCAAATTTTAATTTTGGGTCCATCTGAACTCCGATTTGAGTGTCGTCTATGCCATTGGACTCCAAAAATCAAGCTCTTTATAATAACAAATTTTTTCTACAAATAATGTATAAAAGTATCAATTTAATATAAATAAAGATAGTTTAATTATTAAATTAATGCTTTTATATGTGTTTATAATATAATTATCAGTCTTGAGCTACTCCAAGGAGGCCTAGCAATCCTCCACCACTAGAAGTCCTTGATCTATCTCAAGGCTTTGAAAAAAGGTAGGTACTTATCATTGGACCTTGCCATCAATTAGCTTAGTGCAGTAACCCACCCTACAAGACACTAAACCTCCTTCTGACTCCTGCACCTGACATGTCTAGGATCGGTTGGAGCTCCTCGAGATTCACCTCAATTCCATGGTGTGATGCCATAAAACCTAGAAACTTCCTAGAAGAGACCCCAAATGTGGACTAATTGGAGTTAAGCCACATGCGGTACTGATGCAGGATAATCATGAAAATATAATCTACTGATTATTAATCTAATTAATAGAAAAAATAGAAATTAATTTTTTTTATAATTTTCAATTTTTTTAATAACTCAAAGGAAGTAATTAAGGAAACTAGTCAACTAGTTTATGCCCGCACGAGTAGATCTAACAAAGCAACTAGAAAAACAGGATTTACTGGCTAAGAAACCACTGTAAACTAGGGTCTACTTTCAAAAATTTAGAAACTAAAGAGTAGAGAAAGGTTTTTGAATTTTACCAACGTAGAATTTTACCTTTGAAGTAGATTTGTTCGAACTCTCAGGATTTTGCTGCATGGCTTCAAGATTTCGATCTTCGGGCTTCGATCTTTTGCGATATCGGTTCCAAGGCAAGAACACCTTGACTTTAATTCCTGATCACCTGCAATCATGTAATAAAGAAAGATTTCAGTTAGAAAGAAGCAAAGAAAGAAAAGAATAGAAAAGTGAAAGAGAAGAGGGAAGGAAGTAGTTGGCTAGGGTTTTTCTGTTGTTTGGATAAGTAGGATAACTAGGGCCCCACACCTCGTGATGCTCTGAAGAATAAAGGAATAGGGCCTCACACCCCGCGATGCACATAGCAAAGAAAAAATTTGATAGAATGTCATTGTATTTCATCAATAATTTATTAATAATATAGGGGGGTTGATGGAATATTTATAGACCAACAACCAGAGGTGTAAGGGTTAGAAAGACTACTGTTTCTTTTCCTTAGGCAACAACTCCTGGAAACCTTGCTCTGGGCATCTTGGACTCTACTCTTAGGCTGATCTAGGACTCTCTCCAAGGTGGACGACATCATGGGACTCTCATCCTATTTGGGCACCAAGGATGAGGATTGATGAGGTGTCATGATGAAGGGCCAAGATTGCTTCATATATTGCCTTGATTGCTAGACTCTAGAATCTGGATGATGTGGGCTCCTACAGGATAGTGGACTCTCCTGTCTAGATAAAAGAAAACTCAAAAGTTATTATAGGATTTTTGAGTTCTCTAATCTTAAGCAACTTGTAACATGTTTGATCAAAACACTTAAGGTAGAGAACCATTGAATCTCCTTCACTTTGGGTGATCAACTAGGCTTGAAACTCCTTGAAAGTTGGCATCAAAGAAAGGAAGAGAAGCTTGGCTAACTCCTTGGTTCTGGCATGAATTTATTTGAGGGAGATGGTGCCAACTTGAAGACTCCTCATTTACTTATCTTAAGAAAAAGGGGTGCTAAACTTGATTTCATTTGGCCGACCAAAAGGGTGACATGGCAAGTATGGCATTGTCCCAAGGAAGTGCCAAGTGGTGCTGTCCCGATAAAGTGTCAAGTGATGTCCAAACATAGCATGTGATGTTGTCCAAATTCTTAAAAAGGTGGTACCAAGAAGTGGTTGCATATGACAAGTGACTTGGGCTAGCATATGGAGTCACATAGCTTGTCTTGAGCTAGCACATGGAGTCACATAGGTCTAGACTTGGGTTCCCCTTATATTATAGGACTCAACTAACTAACTAATCACATGATTTAACCAACTAAAAAATAACTCTAAGCCTAACTTGATCAAATTGATTAAAAGGCATAGACATGTAAACAAGTGGTTCAACTTGGTAAAAGGGGTTTGGCCTAAAAGGCTAAAAAAAATAAAAATCCTAATTACAGTTGGAAAAAATGGCTAAACCCAACTAAGCCTAAATAACAAATTTAAAATAAAATATTAACAGGTAAAAGGGATTTGGGTTTAGAGCTTTATTCACAGGTGATCCATAGGGATGTGGGTTCGACCTGTCGATCTTTTCTGGTCCTGGTGTTCGCACTAATTCTTCCCGGATGGGAGAAACTCACCCTGTTGAGTATGGGTCAACTCCATTATGATAGCGCTCTAGTAAGTCTGGATCAACTCTCTGTAAGTCCTCTCTGGTGATCCAAGAATCATCAATCTCGGGTCATCGTTGCCAACGAACTAGATATCGCTGATAGTCTTTACTCTGAGTAGCGATTATCTTGTCATCCAAGATTATCTCGATCTTGTCTTTCTGGGCTATTGGTATGGTAGGTGGACACACTTAGGTTGGCTCACTCTTAAGGACTGGATTAGGCACAAAAGGCTCACTAGAAATCAACGTTGGCTCTCTATACTCGATAAGGTCTGAAACGTTGAAAGTAGAACTAATGCCTAGTTCAGGTGGTAACTCAAGCATGTAGGCATTAGATCCAATTTTTCTAATTACTTTGTATGGTCCACTACTACGGACATGTAACTTCTTCATGGTTCTAGGTGAGAACCATTCAGGTCGTAGTCTAACCATGACAAGTCTCCTTCATTGTATTCTTTGAGTCTTCTTCTCTTTTTTTTTTCTCTATTGACATGCATGTAAACCCTAAACTACAACAGAGTTTGATCCTTGGTTGGTGGGTGACATGTAAATGAGAATAGTACATGGACTCCTACTAAATGCCATAGAGTTTTCCAGAAGTAAGTGGCAAACCTATAATGCTCAAAGGATGTATGTAACTTGCTAACCTCTATAAAATGCAACCTAATGGTTCTAAAAATCTTGGAAATCTCAGGGAAGGGTAGGAAATAAGAAAAGGGCTCATGGATTAGTCCTAAACTAACGGGATCGACCTTAAGGGTTGGACATTGATTCACACCTACAGGGAATAAAGGGTCAGCTTGAAGAAAGGATGAATCAAGAATTTCAGGAAAAAGATCTTCAATGGGGACTGATGGAGTGAATTCTTCCTGAGGTTGCTAGTTTGGAAAAATCAAGTTCTCACTGATTACTTCAGGGCTAAGCTCTATAGCTTGACTTTTTTCCAGGGTTTCCTCAGGTAAGGTCCTAGCAAGAGAGTTAAACTCCCCATTATTCTCTTTTACTACTTGTCCTTCACTCAAGGTACGGTCAAGGTCAACTAACTCTGGGCTGGCTTCAGCCTGGGTGCTTACCGGGTCAACTAATTCTAGGTCAGCCATATGTATTTCCTCTTCTCCCTCATACTCATCCACTAAGTTCACCTCAGCTTCTTACACTTCCACTTCAATGTCATCCTGGTGAACCAATAGGGTAGTAGGAGTAGGTTGGTTTAGAAAAAATTGGCTAGGATGTGGACTAGTAGGGGTAGGTTGGCTCGGATTAGGGTTGAGTCGGCTCAGGTGAGAATTCGGTCGACTCTGCTGAGGAATGGGTTGACTCGGATGGACTTTACTAGATCCTGATTTTTAATAAGAAGCACTAATTCTAATGGGTTCTGGCCAACTAAGGAAAACTTGACTAGCACTGGATTAACACCTAAGGGTTATGGGTTCATTAAGTTCATAGGATATGGGCTCAGATCTATAGGTCATGGATCTGGGTTCGTCGGAGCTGGGTTCATAGGATCTGGGTGCATAGGAACTAGGTTCATATGATCTAGGTAGGTACTTTTCTCTAAGTTTAAGTTTCATGTCACCCCAGGTAGTTATGGGTATGTCTCTTCTTCATTTGATCATTCTTTCAACATCATCCCAGTAAATTCTAGCCTGGCGTACTAACTTAAGCTTAGCAATCTTAAACATTCTTTCATCAGACACTAGTTCCCTCTCAAAATATAGATCCATACCTTCTTTCCAATCAATAATCCTCAAGATCAAGATCACCATCAAATGTAGGTGCTTCTACCGTAAAGTTCATAGTGGCTCTCTCATCCTGGTCTATGGAATCATAATTGGGTCTCCTTGCACTAAGATCCCAGATTGGGCCATGGCAAGGGGCTATCCTAGGGTTGGGAGGTGTGGGTAAGGGTGTCTCAAGTTTAGGTTAAGGACGGGTCTTATGGGTTTTCTCTAGGTTACCTAATCGGTCATCTATTCAGTCAAACTTATTGTTCATCAGGGCAAATTATTCAGTCATGGTCCTAAGGAAGGTCTCAAGGTTAGAATCCATGGTCAAACTGGGTTGGGTTTGGATGAGACTACTAGTATGGGGTTCCTAATCTAGTAGTCATGCAATGCAATCATATAAAATCGAACTAGGGTCTCCTAGACCTAGAGCTCAAGTAGAATGGGTCAGCTCAAATTACAACCAATTTAGCAATTACCCTATCCACTAGCCAGGTAAGAGGTAGGGTCATGGGAGGCTCCCCCTACTCTCGCAGGGTCCTAATTAAAAACCATGAAATCGCTTAGGGTGTTTGTTTCTAGACCTCTAGCCTTAAACACCATATTCAAGTGATAATCAAAGGATTAGGTGCACTAGCTTTCACACAATACTTGGAACCCGACCTGTTGGTGTCCCTAGCTCACTAGAGCAAATTAAGTCTAATTGATTTTAGTTAGGCTGGACTCAGATGCAAAGAAGGTTGTTGTGGGCCCAAGACAGGTGATGAGATCCTGCCCTAATCTGAGATGCTCAAGTGCCCTTAAGATTCGGTTACTTGAAGATGCAGTCACACAAATATGAAACCCTAAATGCAATGAAATTAAAATAATTAAAAATAATAGAAAAATAAAAATTAATTTTTTTTTAATTATCTACAAAATTAGTTTTAGATCTGATTAATTTTAGATTTTCGATCTCGGGATATCACGTCCGGGCATAGCTCATTACTTCCATGGGTGGTGACAATATATTTGTGTATACTCGCTTAGGAGGCGTGATTTCCTTCCACCAAAAAGTAGCAAATAAAATTTTTATTCTGATTTTTTTTTCTAAGATTAGCATAGGATTAACAGCAAATTTATTACTAACTTTTTTGTATTTTTTTAATGGTAGTTTTATACAATTTAATTTTAGCCTAGTTCTAGGTATGCAGAAATTTCAGAACTAAAAGTTAAACCCTAGTTTAACCTTCTCTCTGATACCAAAATGATGTGGGACAATCATGATAACCTAATCTATTGATTATTAACCTAATTAATTAAAAAAATAGATATTGATTTTTTTATAATTTATAGTTTTTTAATGACTCAAAGGAAGTAATTAAAGAAACTAGTCAACTAGTTTATGCCCGCATGAGTAGATCTAACAAGGCAACTAGAAAATCAGGATTTGGTGGCTAAGAAACCACCATAAACTAGGGTCTACTTTCAAAAATTCAAAACTAAAAAGTAAAGAAATGTTTTTTAATTTTACCAACGTAGAATTTTTCCTTTAAAGTAGATTTGTTGGAACTCTCAGGATTTTGCACGAGGCTTCAAGATTTCGATCTTCGGGCTCTGATCTTCTGTGATATCGATTCCAAGGTAAGAATACCTCGACTTTAGTTCCTGATCACCTGCAATCACTCAATAAAGAAATATTTTAGTTAAAAAAAAGTAAAGAAGGAAAAGGATGGAAAAGTGAAAGAGAAGAGAGAAGGAAGTAGTTGGCTAGGGTTTTTCTGATATTTGGATAAGTAGGATAACTAGGGCCTCACATCTCGCGATACTCCAAAGAACAAAGGAATAGGGCCTCACACCCTATGATGCACAAAGCAAAGAAAGATTTTGATAGAATGTCATTGTATTTCAACAATAATTCATTAATAATACAGGAGGATTGATAGAGTATTTATAGACCAACAACCAGAGGTGTAAGGGTTACAAAGACTAGTGTTTGTTTTCCTTAGGAAACAACTCCTGGAAACCTTGCTCTGGGTGTCTTGGACTCTGCTCTTGGGCTGATCTAAGACTCTCTCCAAGGTGGCCAACATCATGGGACTCTTATCCTATTTGGGCGCCAAGGATGAAAATTAATGAGGTGTCATGATGAAGGGCCAAGATTGCTTCATAGATTGGCCTTGATTGCTGGACTCTGGAGTTTGGATGATGTGGGCTCCTATAGGATAGTGGACTCTCCAGTCTGGATAGAAGAAAACTCAAGAGCTCATATAGGATTCTTAAGTTCTCTAATCTTGAGCAACTTGTAACCTGTTTGATCAAAACACTTAAGGTAGAGAACTTTTGAATCTCCTTCACTTTGGGTGATCAACTAGGCTTGAAACTCCTTGGAAGTTTGCATCAAAGAGAGGAAGAAAAGCTTGGCTGACTCTTTGGTTTTGGCATGAATTTATTTGAGGGAGATGGCACCAACTTGAAGACTCCTCATTTACTTATCTTAAAAAGAAGGGGCGCTAAACTTGATTTCATTTGACCGACCACAAGGGTGACATGGCAAGTGTGGCATTGTCCTGAAGAAGTGCCAAGTGGTGTTGTCCCGATAAAGTGTCAAGTGATGTCAAACATAGCATGTGTTGTTGTCCAAATTCTTGAAAAGGTGGTGCCAAGAAGTGGTTGCATATGACAAGTTACTTGGACTAGCACATGGAGTCACATGGCTTGTCTTGAGCTAGCACATGGAGTCACATGGGTCTGGACTTGTGTTCCTCTTGTATTACAGGACTCAACTAACTAACTAATCACATGATTTAACCAACTAAAAATCAACTCTAAGCCCAACTTGATCAAATTGATCAAAAGGCACAGACATGTAAACAAGTGGTTCAACTTAGTAAAAGGGATTTGGCCCAAAAGGCTAACAAAAATAAAAATCCTAATTACAGTCGGTAAAAAGGGCTAAACCCAACTAAGCCTAAATAACAGAATTTAAAATAAAATATTTATAGGTAAAAGGGTTTCGGTTCAGGACTTTATTCATAGGTGATCCACAGGGTTGTGGGTTCGACCTATCGATCTTTTTTGGCCCTGGTGTCCACACCAGCTACCTTCACAGCATCAGGAAGGTCTCCTCCAGGTCCACCATGTGCTATCCCTCCTTAAGGCTCTTCACTAGCATGTTGTTGATGTATACTTTCATGTTGCATCTAATCTAGTCTTTGAAGATCTTGTTGACGAGTCACTAGTAAGTGGCTCCAGAATTTTCAAGCCGAAGGGCATGCTTTGTAGTAGTATAGTCCTAGATCAGTGATGAACACTATCTTCTCCTCATTCTTAGGTGCCCTCCAAATCTAGTTGTACCTAGAGAAAGCATCCATGAAGTTAAGGATTTCATGCCCAGAGGTTGAATCTACAAGCTGGTCGATTCTGGGTAGAGGAAAACAATTCTTTGGATAGGCTTTGTTCAAATTGGTGAAGTCAATACACACTTAAGATCACATTGGCGAGCTAATCTAGGTACTGGACTTCCTAAATGAAGCTAGCCTCTAAAAGCTTCTCCACCTCCTGCTTGATGGCATGCTGGCACTTAAAGGTGAAGCTTCTCTTTTTTAGGTGAACTGGGGGGTGCAGAGGACACATAAGAGGAGTCAGACATATCCAATAGAATAGGAACCAGTTCTTCTATAGGCTCTCCTCGCCACAACTTTTGCTAATGCCAGAGGTCAAGGCTCTCAATGGGTATGGCGTTCTTAGGCTTCTTGCTTTTGATGGTTGCCACATAGCATCATCTTGCCAGGGCTTCATCACCTCAGACCTTACCCACTCCATGGGTCGTAGGGGACTTCATGAGTAGGTGGTAAGTCAAGATCACATCTCATAAAGCATTCAAGCATAGCCTCTCCAAGATGGCATTATAAGCTACTAGGACCTTGACCACCAAAAAATCTAGCAGGATCGTGGCCTATCTCGAGGCCTAGCTTGCTATCACAAGGAGAGTGGTGATGCCTTCAATAGGGACAACATCTCCAAAAAAGCTAATCAAGGGGGTGTTGGCCGTTCGGAGGTGATCCTTGAGCAAGCCCATCTTAAAAAAAGCACTATAAAAGAGAATGTCCACGGAGCTTCCATTATCCACTAGAATTATTTTTACATCATAGTTTGTGATTGTAAGGAAAACAACCACAAGATCATCATGCAGAAATAGAGAACGATCTATGTTAGCAATAGAGAAGGTAACGGACTCCTCCTCCACCCTCTAGTACTTAGGCTAAGGAGCCTCCATTTGGGCCACCCTGACATAGGCTCGCCACCCAGAAAAACATTCCCCGTAGCAACCAGTCCATCTGAGATGATGTCAACAATGATTTTATCTCCAAAGGAGGTTCGGCTATCAATGGAGGCACTTAGCTGGTGGCCTTCAAGGTGTTAGGCTGACTAACATAGCTGTGCAGGTAGCTATGCCGAATCAGTGACTCGATCTCCCTCTTTAAGGTGATGTAGTTCTTGGTGTCATTCAGTAGTCCCGATGAAATTGATAGTACTTCTTTGGATCCTTCTTGGCCTTCTTGTTCATCATCCTTGGATACTGGACAATATTCTAACCTTTGATCTCTATCAAGATTTGAAACTAGAGACCATTCAGAGGGGTGAAGTCCTCACATTGAGGCTACCTGGGACTTTTAGATTAGGGATGGAACTCCATCCCTCTTCTTCTTTTGTTATTATTGCTGCTGCTATGGAGGCAAAGGAGGATGGGTGGGATCCTCTCGAGCATGCTACTAGTTACCCTTCTCCTTTTGCTTCTCCACCATGGCCTTAGTATTGATGTACTTCTCAGCATGGGTCGAGTTCAAAAGGCTTCTAGGAAACTTCTTGAAATGAGAGAAGTAGAAACTGCCTCCATGCATTCTTCTCTTCAAGGATAACATGGCAACTAAGGGCTTAAGGCGATGAACCTCTAGCATGGCTACTTTGAAGCAACCCATGTAAGTAGTGAAGAGCCTCACCCCCCTCTTGCTGAATAGAGAAGAAGAAGTCAGAGCCTTGCTCAGGCCTCTTACTGCTCTAGAATTGGGCATGAACTATCGATCGAATTTTTTGAAGGAATGGATTGATCCTGGTAGGAGCCGGGTATACCAAGCTCTCACCACTTCCCTAAAAGTAGTCAGGAAGGACTTGCCCATGAGAGTATCAGATTCTCCTTGAAGAAGCATGAGGGATCTGAAACTCTCTGGGTGGTCAAAAGGGTCGATGGTGTCATCATAGGCCTCCATAGCAGGCACCTTGAAATAGTGAGATGTTGGTTCCTACATGATCTTGCAAAAGAATTGGGAGCAAACCATGACCCAAGGCTCGCCACCTGGAAACAATTTCTATTAGTGAAGCTCTTTCAAGTAGCCATCCACTTCTTGGAGCTTACAGGCCTACTCACCTTGTTGCCTAGATTGTTGGGTGGGGAATGACTTGAAGACTCCTCCAATGAAGCTACCTGTGTAGAGGAAGAGGAAATAGAAATACAAGAGCTAGATTGATGCACCTTGTTTGGCCCCTAATAGGAGTGATGACTACGAGATGTGATGGGCTTGGGTGAGGCTTGGTGAGAGGCTCACCTTACATTTCTAGCTAATTGCCTCACTTAGAGTTCCTCAAGCTTGATAGGAGTAGCCCCTGGCTCACCTCACACCTCGGGATGATCACTTTGTGCCCTTGGATGATCACCTTGTGCCCTAGGATGATCACCTCACCCGAGGAGGGTGGATGCACTAGACATGTTTAGCAAGCTGGCTCTGCCTCCAACCTTGATGGGGCCTACTTTTGGCCTTGCACCAAGGTCATCAGAACCTCGACTTGCTTGGAGAGGTGCTGGAACCACTCAATGGTGATGGTTGGAGCAATGGATGGTCCTACCTCTTCTTCCCCTATTGGGGTAATCAAAGGTAGGGTGGCCAAGGTTGTGGATGCCTTGGCAAGAGTAGATAGGATCATTCTCTGGCCTTTGACCATGGCATAAGCTATGGATGGAAGATGTCCAGAGGCAAACTCCAAACCTCAATAAAGTTTATGCACACCTGGCCCTTCCTCTAGCACCAATCTGTTGCCATGCTGGGAAGTAGTACTGACTCTGACTCAACTCATGGATGGCTGGAGATGAGGTCGCTACTGATGTGAAGTTAGGTCTTATAACAGCCTATCACTAGGAGTCAATCCTACAAGACAAAGAGGGTCAGAAGGCCCAAACTTTTCTAATGGTGGACCCTCTAATAACTATGTCAATCTCTCAATGGGCAAATAGAGGTGGTTTGGAGTCCCCTCTAGAATTCAAAATGAAGTAGGAATTTAGAGAGGGAGAGAGGAGCTAAAGAAGGAAAAAAGGTGGGAGACATAATGAAATCTATAGGAGAAGGATGCTTAGAGCATATAAGATTTGCTTTCCGGGAGATGGCACACCAATGAGTGAAATATAAAAGGCCTGAACACTTTATGGAAGATGGAAAGTATTTAAAGAGGCCTGAAAATGTCTTGATTGGCACTCAGGTGGATGCTTGTGGAGTTAGAGAGCTTCAGGGTATGCTCTTTGGATGATAGCACTCTTGAGAGATGAGGGTTCTTAGTTCCATCTTACCTGCCCTCCTTGTTCTTCTCCGTTGGCTCGCTTACCATAGCCTCTTGCCTAGCCTAGCTTTGCTTGGCCTCTCTTAGAGGATCCTTGGGAAACAAGTTAAAAGCATGTACTTGAAACCTAAAGATAGGGTATGGTGTGAGCTATAGGAGAGTGGCATCTGGCATATCTTAGTGGTTGCAGGCATGCCTATGGTAGAGGCTATACTATAGTTGGTGGAGCAAGGAGTGGTGACCAGCATGGCATGTCCCTATGATTGGGCATTCCTTAGTCAGTGAGCATTTATGGTGACTACTCCTAGAGTATGCATGATTTGAGCAAGAAAGGATGAACTTGGCATTGGCCAACATCCCATAGTGAGTTGGTGAACATGTAGTTTGATATATAGGTTGCGAGGTATGGAGAGGTGTAGGGTTTGTATGGTGCTTCCAAGCCTTGGAGAGACTTGGAAGGCATTGTGAGTTGGTGAGCGTGTAGTTTGATATATAGGTTGCGAGGTATGGAGTTGTGTAGGGTTTGTATGGTGCTTCCAAGCCTTGGAGAGACTTGGAAGGCATGGCAGGGATGCTAGAGGTGATCCCTGGATGCTTGGAGGCATACCAAGCAGTTTATGGAGGTGTTCCAAAGGTCCTGGAGGTGTTCCAGGGGTTCATGGGTGTCATGGATAGGTTTGAGGGCTTAGGTTTATAAGTTTCCAGGGCCCTTTGAGTCATGTTGGGTCAGAAGTTTGACCCAAGGGTTGTGAGAACATGTGAGACATGGGTGTTCACGGTCTCTGGATTAATGTTTTCATATGGGCTTATTGGGAGAGTATTTTAAGAGATTATAATATAATCCAATTGGGTTATGGGGTTGGGTCCAGGTTAGTTAGTTGGTTAGGAGGTTAGCCAGTTGGTTGGTTGTAACCAATTAGGAAGCCCAACCACCTAAGAGTCCTAACTGGTTTGGTCCAAGAAATCCAAGTCCTAACTGCCCAAGACCAAGAAGACATCCAAGGAAGAAACTGTACGCCCCATCTATTTAAGAAAGGTGGGGGCGTGCATGCATGGTGTCTCTCGGTCAAGAGAGAACCATGGGGGCTTGAGATTGCCCCCCTTTGGGGAGTGACCATGGGGAGTTCTTTCGATATTTGGGAGCCATGGTTCAAGGGCAAAGAGGGGTGCTTGTGGACGGTTGTTCACATGGAGGGCTTGGGCCATGGAGTGTTCCACAAGGTTTGGAGAAGGGTGTTTCGTACATGAGTTCTTGGGGCATGAAGCCTGCAAGAGAGAAGACATGCAGGTAACGGCGAGAAGCTTCTGGGTTTTAGAAGGGGTGTCGGGTGTGTCTGGTCTTGTTGATTATAACAAGTTTTTTCTCTAAAAGATTAAAGCAATTTCTCTTTTTCTCCTATATATATCTTCTATTTTCTTATGTGAATCTTGAATCCAAGAACAGGTTGCTTTAGTGGTATAGGTGTTGATCCGGGTCTTCAACAAGAGGTATCGATGCCTAGGAATCTCTACAAGATGTAACCCAGTCATCTATGTTGGCTGACATGTGTTGGTCATGGATTGGAGCTTCGACACCATGCTAGACCAATCAAATCCTATCATATCAAAAGTCAATTATATTTTTTGTTAGGTCATTTGATCCTAATTGGATAACTAATTGACATGCTAGCATATGTTGGCTAACCTAACTCCTAACCAATTAGAATGGATTTGTTTGCTTGCTATTTAGGTTAACAAATTTAAGTGGACTTAAATTAGATTGAGCCTTAAGTATTTAGCCAAATTGGAGTGCCACAAGGCCTTATCCAAGCAGCAAACCAAGAGTCCCAAGCACCTTGGACTCTTAGATTAATTGGTATGTAGATGGACCAAGAGTCCTTCTACTGCCTAATCACTTTGTGTGGATAAAGTTTATCTCTCCCTCTCTCTCTTCTGTGCCCCTTGGATGGGGATTAGACCTAGTCAAAGATCTAATTTTGGCACAAATCATAAATGGCATGAAAGGGTTTTTAGTACTAATTTTTGTTGGTATAAGGGAAAGGACTTAGAGTCCTGCATCAGTTTAGGAGCCATGTAGCAATTCCAGATTAATCCTATCACATCTCCATGCCCCTTCATTGATTTTGACTTGGTTTAAGACCACGTGGAAGGAGGAAAGCCATTAGATTATGAAGAGGCATGCTAGATACTTCTTTTGGTGCAAAGAAGTCTGAAATGTCTTATCAATTTGGTGTTTCAACGCAAGTTTTTTTCACCAGACTCCTACTTTAAGGGACATATCTGAAACATAGGATATTAGATAAGTATCTAGGAAAAGGTGTGATTGGTGCCTCCTCTCTATCTATAAAAGGGACTTGGGATTAGAGTTTGAAGCATTCCAACTTGTTAAAATTATCCTCTTCCTTCCCTTGTTAAGATAAGTCTTTATAATTAAGAAAAGTCTACCATCTTAAGATAAGGGCTTAGAAAAAGAATTAGAAAGGACAAAAAGATAGTAAAGAGAGGTTTTAGAGAGGTCTAGAGATACCCTATAGAAAGGTATAGGTCCTAGCAAGGCTGAGGCTATTAGGAGGAAAAATTTAGCAAACAAGGTTGGAGTACTTTCTTGATCTAGTTCCTATGTGGATCACTTTTGAAGGGCATGCACTTATTGTTAGAGGATGTTCCTAGGTGTGTGGACAACTTTTTACCAGCAACCAATCTCAGAAACTTATATTGGAAGCAGCAGCGACAGGGGATTGAAGCAATCAGCCTGGCAGGGATTCAACCTTCTTGTACAGAAATCTCCTAACTTGTTCATAGTGCCCCGAACGTTCTAGATATGATATGGATATGAAACCACCTCTCTTGGGACCTCCAACAAGTGAAGATTGAACCCTCAAAATCTCCTGGTCTAAATCCAAAAGGGTAGAGAGAGGGATGACTCCAAAGAGGCTAGGCGCTAGGTTTCTAAATATCTTATCTTGGGGGTTCTTGGGAGCTCCTTTTATAAGTGAGGCCTAGGGGCCTTTTCAGAATAAAAAGATCCTGGCAAGATCTGATAAAATGTGACCATTGCTGGAGGCTCAATTGTATGGGATTGTCAAGTAGGATCATGCCGTGTCCATACAGGATCACCCATACCCTTTAATTAGGGCCTTATCTTCTGTATAGAATCGAACATACCCTTTAATTACAAAAGTTTGCTTGAAGTTATGGGGTATGGCTAGACTTCCTTATGAGTGTATGGGGATGAGCATCAGCTTAGTCATCTTTTAAGTCATCTGAGGAACCTTATAGTTAACATTCCTGGTCAAGCGCAACAAGGGCCTTGGGTCGGATCCCAACCATTTCTATTAAGGCTTGGGGTCGACCAACCCACAGGTCAGCCAAGATGAGGGGGTCTCAAGCACAACCCTATTTCCTCTAAGGAATGGTAGGTTGTCATAGTTGGCTCAACCTATGCGGCGACAAGATTCGAAAGGGAGCCTTAACCCCCACACCAATTATGATAATTAATTAATATATTAATTTATTAATATAATTAATATATACATATCTAGTCCACTTGAAAGTCATATCCAACCTAAACATCATCTTGAAATCATCAATCTCATGTTAGGCCCTCATAAAAGTTGGCACGTGTGTGATCTAAAATGCTAAGGGTCTGCTTGGATGCTAATAGATCTTTCCAATATGATAAGACCTTCCAACGAGGGCCATACAACAAGCCAAAGGAGAGTTGGCAGTTAAACAAAGAAGGATGATGGGAGAAGCGGGAGTAATTAGGCCATCTGGCATACTCATTAATTCTAATCAAGCTTTGTAATCTCAATACTTAAACCCATATAGGATTATGATTATGCAGCAAAAGATTGGATTTCAAAATTTTTAAATCTTGAAACCCTAGTCAACCAAAATCCTAGACCGAGGATCCCTTGATTATGATATAAAAAATACCTGTAATGCTAATAACCTTTATTTCACTAGGCAAATAAGTGTATGCCCTCCAGAGATGATCCACAGAGGAACTAGATCAAGGAAACACTCTTATTTCTTACTTGCTTGATTAGAAACTCCTTCCGATAGCCTTTCTTCCTTTAGCAACATTTCCTCTCATTTAGAACTTTTTTCCTTTTGAATAGTACTTCAAAACCTCTCCAAAAACTCTCTTGCTATCCTATTATCCTTTATATTTCTCTTCGTAAGCCCTTGTCTTAAAATAAAAGACTTGTCCTAACAAGGAAAGGAAGAGAGTTGTCAAGACAAACTTTGGATGGATTTGCATTGAAGCCTTTAAATAATTAGAGAGGAGGTGCCAAAAGCATCCTTTCCTTAGCCCTTAATTTGATATTTAACATATCAGATAAGATCCTTTAAGCAGAAGGAGTCTCTAGACAGAAAGGTACTAAGTAAAACATATGGTGTTTCACAAATACTTTGCACCAAGAGTTGCTTATCACAACTCTTCGAAATAAATATTGTTCTCGCCAAGATCATCGTCGCCCGTAGCTACTGTCGACGTCGGATCATCCTTCGTCCTCTCTGGGTTGGCCGGCGCTTTAGGATCTGCAAAACAGGGGTTAGTGACCCGGGCCGGGGATTCCAACGGGGGCACTCCGATGCTCAAGGCAGTGACAATCCAAGAAAACAGATCCTCCTGGTCGAGTCTCTTGTGATGGACTCCATGCTAGGAGGAGTGGAAATGATGTGAGTAGAGTGAGAGTGGGGACTGGGGGTGCAAGTGTGCCGGGAAAGGTGGTCGCCAAGGTGGATGGGTCCTCCTGTGTGGCCTCCTTCCCCTCACCTGCTTAGACATTTGTTGTTTAGCTTGAGTTACCTTTTTGTCTCGGATGTCGAAGGTTCTTTTAAGTCCAGATGAGTGTTGAATGTCTACCTTGGGATTTCCCCCAAGCTGTCAGGCACGTGTGACGATGTTCCATGCTGCAGATGGGACGTCTCTTTTGATATGTACTGTAAGGAGCGTGTGGCGGCGTTTTGTGTCATTGATGGAACATCTTTTCTGGTTGGTGGTGAGGAAACTGCTGTGCATTCGGGCATTTCTTCCGGTCATTCCATTCTGGGAAGCCTAGTAGTGTCTTAATTGGTGGGAACTTCCCCCTCTCCTGGCGTAAGCGGCACCCAAAGGCAGTTATTATGATTTGATTGGTGCTTCTTCATGGCCCTCGGGTGGCCCGTCGGTGCCCCGGGGGGGTGGCTCTGCTCTTTTGGTGGCCGGTGGCGTTGTTCGAGGTGGTTGCCGAGCTGGAGAGCTAGGACTCGGCTCCAGCCCAGAGGGGGCCTGACCTCGACTTTGGAGAAGCTTGAACCGATGGAGGAGGGCTCGACTCCTACTCAGAGAGCTCGACCTCGGAGGGGCTCAGCCCGGCGGTGGAGGGCCGAGCTCGACTCCGGCACAGGGGGCCTGACCTCGGAGGGGCTCGATCTGACGGAGAAGGTCGGCACGCAACCCCTGCCCAAAGGGCTCGACCTCTAAGGGGCTCGCTCTGGTGATGGGGGTTGCTCGGCTCCGGCCTAGGTGACCCGAGCTCGCAGGCATCGACCTGGCGGAGGACGGAGCTCAGCTTCGATGGATCAGGGGAGCTCGGCTCGGCAAAGGAATCCGAGATGGAGTGTCCACCGTGGTAGCTTTTCTGACATGGCATCCGATAGGGGTCACATGTCAGCCTTCCGCCGTATCATTTGCCCCCCACTCCCAAGTCTCGTATGTGCGAAGCGCTCGGGGCGAAGGGAGTAATGTTGTGCTGATGTGGAAAGGCGAGAATCCAGCACAATGATGGCCATGAACGCTGGCACTTCGGGGAGCGATTTCTTTGACCTATCTGATGGAGCCACGTGGACACGTTTTAGGAGTGGTTATTATGGGCACAGAATTCCAGGCGGCTACAGCCGAAGCCAGATGCCGCCCTGCCGATGGTCGATACGTGACGTGGATCCAATGGTGGGGAGCTATGACGGTGCGGTCGGACGCCCGCCATTTCGAAAGAAAAGGTGATCTTTCTCGAAGTGTACCTTCTTTCAAATTCTACATGCTCGCCTTGGTGCCAGGTCTTTCCTTCGCTCTCTCGGCCACTTCTGCCTCCCCAAGTCCTGAGCAGGTCAGTTTCCTTCCTCGCACTGGTCGGGAGAGACTCTCTTAGGGTTAGGTTCCCCTTTGGATCTTCATCCATCTCCTCCCTCTTTCTTCTCTTCTTGTTCCTTGACCTTCATGTCTCGCTTCGGGCCAAATTTCTGTCCCGTTACTGACCAAGGTGAGGCCGGGCCTTCGAGAACAAGGCCGCCTTCTTCTTCCGATGAGGAGGAGGATGCGATGCACTTCGAGGTTAGCCGAAGGCGCGCGCCTGGGGGAATAGTGATTAGGGAGCCCGCGTCTTCTCCCCCATCTCGTCCTCTTCTTTTACCTTTTGCGCCTACTCCCAAACCTTCTCGGTCAATCGATCCCGGGAAGATCGCTTCGGTGATCACGGTCGTGGACCTTAAGACCATCCGGGACACTTATGGTATCCCGGACGGTGTCCAGCTCTCAGTTCCTCGACCGGGGGAGCGGGTCACCTCCAGTGGCCCGCGTCGGATAGCCTTCTATGAGGAAACCTTCTCGGGTGGCCTCTGATTCCCGTCCACCCTTTCTTCCTCTCTGTCCTGAGCCATTACCATCTTGTCCCCACCCAACTTGTCCCAAATGCCGTCAAGACCATTTTTTCCTTCATTGTCTTATGCCACTTCCACAGGATTGTCGCCCATTTTTTCTTGTTCAGGGCTTTCTTCACCCTAAAATGCCACCCCACCGAGGGGTGGTGGTCTCTTTCCTCCCGCCCTAGGGGGATTAAGTTTGAACTTCCCTCTTCCATCAAAGGATGAAAGAGTAAGTATTTTTTTGTCTCGGACGAGGGGGTTAACTGGGTCTGGAGCGACCATGATCGATCCCCCAACCAGGATTCCACGGTCGACACAGCCGATTTGGAGGTGTACAACCAGCTTCACTCTATCGAGGTCCCTTCACTTGAGGTCTTGCTATCGGAATAGAATCTCCACGAGGCCGAGGTCGGCCCAACACAAGAGTTGGGTGAGTTCGGCTCAAGAATCCTTTTTATTTTCATTATCTTTTTCTTCTTTCTTCTTTTTTTTTTTGGAGCTGACGTCTTCTTCCTCGATGCAGGCATGAAGTTCTCTATGGAGGAACTCCTCTCGTTCTCTGAGGAGAGGAACCAGGTGGAGGGCACCGGCGAGCCTGCTCCAAAGAGGGCTCGGGTAGATGTCAGCGCGAGCGCGGCACCGGCCGAGCCCATTCCCGAGCTAAGGAAAAAGAGGGCTGCTGAATCCACCCCCGAGCCTCCGAGGCAGTGCAATTCGGCCCCCGCGTCGGAGTCCAAGGTGGTAGTTCGGGCAAGATCTACTGTCACTGCTACTGTGATGGCGTCGCCTCCTCTGGAGATCGTTAAGGTTGAGGAGGACACGGAGCTGGAGGGCGCGGGGCCGACATCAGCGGTTCCGTCTGAGGTGGCACTAAGCTCTCAACCCGCACCAATAACTTCCACTGTCGATGGAGCAGGTGGTCCCGAATCGATGACAGGTAAAAGAGACAAGGACTACCATCGGGTCCCCTTCAGATTGGGGCCTAATGTCTCCCTTGCGAGGGACCCGACACTTGCCGAGCTGATGATGGATTTCTCCGTCCAGTCCTACGACCGGCAAGAGAGGAGCAGGAAGTACCTGACCGACACCATCAACGCATCCTTCTCCAACCTCTACGCCGTTAGTTGATTTTCGATATGCCTTGCTCTCTCTCTCACTTTCCTTTTGACTAACATCATTCTTGATGCAGCAAGGCACCGAACTCCTACTGATCCGAGACTATTGCCGCAACTGGGTCAGGAGGGATAAGGAGCGCGAGGCGGAGTTCGAGTCTTCAAAGATCGAACTGAGGCGAAAGAGTGACAACCTCTGGGAGGCTAACATGATGATCAAGAACCTCTGGGGCGAAGTTGCCAACACCGGGCGATGCTCAAGGGAGCTCGAGGAAGATCTCAAGTCAAAGGGCACCCAGCTTAAGGGGCTTCAGGCTGAGCTGGAGGCAGTGAAAGGGCGAGCCGTCTCCTCTGAGAAGAAGGCCGTGGCCATCAACTAGAAGGCTGCCGAGGTAGAGAGGAGGGCCTCTGTTGCCGTTAATTTAGCTAAGGCCGTGAAGAAAGAGGCCACCGAGGCCATCCGCAGAGCTGAGGATGCAGACAAGAGGGTGGTAGAGGCGGTTTCTTATTACAAGGCTTCTGAGGAGTTCAAGCTGGACTTCAAGGAGGCAGCGACGGACTCCCTTTTCAAGGGGTTCGCTTACTACCGATCCTAGCTGTGCGGCATTCTCTCGGAAGAGCGGATGGCCGCCCTCCGACTCCCGGGATTCAAGGGTGCGAAGGGGCCGATCCCCGCACCAGTTACAATGAAAAAGCATCCTATTGCGGTCATGCCGGCTCCTCGAGTAGCAACAGCAGAACCGACCCCACAGGTGGTGGCGGCCAAACCGGCTCCACCGGTGATGATGATCGAACCAACATCGCTGGCGGTGGTGGCCGAAGGAGGGGCCCCGGCTTCAGAGGTCAAGGGCAGCGAAACTTCGGTGGCGCACCGTCCTGGGAAGGCACCGACGGAGTAGAGTATGGTCTCTTTTTCAGCCGTAGCCTTGGGCTGTTTTCTTTCCTGGGCTGCCCGGCATGTCGGGCCCCAGAAGTATTGTAACTCCTTCTATTGAGTAATAAAAAAATATATTTTGTCAAATTGTCTTGCCCCTTTTTCTTTCTTTTTGTGCATGTGACGAGATCAAAAAGAAGACTCCTCTTTTGTTTCAGGGTGCCCAAGACTTGGTGGCCGGAAAGCTGAGCTTCAGGCTTGGAGATGTGGTGGCTGGAGATCTAAGCTCCGGGCTTGGATGTCTTGGAGCTGGGGAGCTGGTTCGACTCCAGCTTGGGGGGCTCGACCTCCGAAGGGTTCGACCCGGTGGAGGGGAGCTTTGAGGGGAGCTAGTTCGGCTCTGGCTCGGGAGGCTCAACCTCCGAAGGGCTCGATCGATGGAGGGGAGCTTTGAGGTCTCGGTGCTGGGCTTTGGGACCTGGTGCCGGAAAGCTTGGTTTCGGACTTTGATGTCTTGGAGCTAGGCTCGAAGACTTGGAGGTCTCGATGCTGGGCTCTAGGACCTGGTGCCGGAAAGCTTGGTTCTGGGCTTTGATATCTTGGAGCTGGGCTCGAAGACTTGGAGGTCTCAGCACTGGGCTCTGGGACCTAGTGCCAGAAAGCTTGGTTCCGGACTTTGATGTCTTGGAGCTGGGGAGCTAGTTTGGCTCCGGCTCGAGGGGCTCGACCTTCGAAGGGCTCGACCCGGCGAAGGGGAGCATTGAGGTCTCGGTGCTAGGCTCTGCGACTTGGTACCGGAAAGCTTGGTTCCGGGTTTCGATGTCTTGGAGCTGGGCTCAAAGACTTGGAGGTCTCAGTGCTGGGCTATGGGACCTGGTACCAGAAAGCTTGGTTCTGGGCTTTGATGTCTTGGAGCTGGGCTCGAAGACTTGGAGGTCTCAATGCTGGTCTATGGGACCTGGTGCCGGAAAGCTTGGTTCCGGGTCTTGATGTCTTGGAGCTGGGCTTGAAAACTTGGAGGTCTCGGCGTTGGGCTCTAGGACCTGGTGCCGGAAAGCTTGGTTCCAGGCCTTGATGTCTTGGAGCTGAGCTCGAAGACTTGGAGGTCTCGGTGCTGAGCTCTAGGACTTAGTGCCGGAAAGCTTGGTTCCGGGCTTTGATGTCTTAAAGTAAGGCTCGAAGACTTGGAGGTCTCGGTACTGGGCTATGGGACCTGGTGCCGGAAAGCTTGGTTCCGGGCTTTGATGTCTTGGAGTAGGGCTTGAAGACTTGGAGGTCTCGGTGCTGGGCTCTGGGACCTATTATTGAAAAGCTTGGTTTCGGGCTTTGATGTCTTAGAGCTAGGGAGCTAGTTTGGTTCCAGCTTGGGGGGCTAGACCTCCGAAGGAATCGACCCGGCGGAGGGGAGCTTTGAGGTCTCGGCACTAGGCTCTAGGACCTGGTGCTGAAAAGCTTGGTTCCGGGCTTTGATGTCTTGGAGCCAGGCTCAAAGACTTGGACAAGATTCTCCTGCAAGGAAAGAAACGTTTGCACAAGGGGAACCTCAATTATCGATGAGAATGAGCCTTGCATCATTGGTGCCGGAGGATCTGGCCCCGCATTTTGACATCGGGGGGTTTGCCTCTGGGTTATGGTATGCCAGGACTTGGGCCGGGTAGTGATTTTCCTGTGAGGTGAAAGGTAATCTATGCAAAAGAGGGCCTTTATTATATTAAAGGGTGAGCCTTACATTACTGGTAATACTTCCTCAGGTTACAAGCATTCCACATTCGCGGGAATCTGGCACCGTCCAGATCCGCAAGGTAGTAGGCTCCATGCGGAAGAGCTTCGACCACCTTATAGAGACCTTCCTAGTTTGGTGAGAGCTTGCCGCACTCCCGGAGTTGAGATGCTTCAGCTCGGCGGAGAACCAGGTCGCTAGTTTGGAAGACCTTAGGCCTCACTCGGGCATTATAGTATCGGGTGACCCGTTGCCGGTACGCTACCATCCTGAGTAGGGCCTTGTCTCTGGTCTCTTCGAGGAGGTCCAAGTTGAGCAGAAGGCACGCCGTGTTCTGCACTTCATCATATTGCTGCACCCGCAGCATGGGCAAATCGAGCTCGACCGGGACCACGGCCTCGGTATCGAAGACAAGGTTAAAGGGCGTCTCGTCGGTTGCAATCCTGGACATTATGTGGTAGGCCCAGAGAACATTCGGGAGCTCTTCCGCCCACCTGCCCTTGGCCTAGTCCAGTCTGGTCCTGAGTCCCTGGATGATGGTACGATTGGTTACTTCGGCCTCTCCGTTGATCTGGGGGTGAGTGATGGAGACGAAATGGTGCTGGATGCCGTGCTCGGTGCAGAAGCCTTCAAACTCCCGGTTGTCAAACTGCCACCCATTGTCGGTGATGATGCAGCGGGGAATTCCGAAGCGGTATATTATCGACTTCCAGAAGAATTAGCGAACCTTTGCTTCCACGATCCGTGCCAGTGGCTCCGCCTCCACCCATTTGGTAAAGTAGTCAATGGCCACCAGCAAAAACTTTCGTTGCCCTGGTACAGGGGAAAACGGCCCCAAGATATCCATTCCCCATTAGGCGAAGGGCCAGGAGGCGGAGAGTTGTGAGATCAGCCCCGCTGGCTGATGCTGTATGTAAGCGTGGCACTGGCATTTGTCGCATCTCATCACAAAGTCGGTGGCGTCCTCCTTCATGGTCTCCTAGAAGTATCCCTGGCGGAGAGCCTTGTACGCCAACATCCTTCCTTCGACGTGGTTCCCGCACAAGCCTTCGTGTATATACTGGAGAACGAAGGCTGCCTCTACGAGTCTCAGGCACTTCAAGAGTGGGTATGAGTAGGACCGACAGTAGAGCTATCCTTCCATCAGGAGAAACCGGGAGGCTTTCTTTTTGATGAGGCTGGCCTCCGCGCGGTCCTAGGGCAAAGCGCCATCAGTAATATACCTGACATACCTATCCATCCAGCTCATCTTCGGGGTGACTTGCTGCACCTCCACAGGAGCTTCGTAGCTCGGATTTTTGAGGTACTAGATATATGCATGCCCTAGCAATGAGTCTGGTAAGGTTGTGAGTCTCAACAGTGCATCCACGTGAGTGTTCTCCCCCCGGGGGATATGAAAGATACTGAAACATCGAAAGCTTGTCGTGTATGAGCAGACTCATTCCAGATACTTTCTCATCTAGGGATCTCTAGCTTCATTCTCTCTAGAAACCTGTTCGGCCACCAGTTGGGAGTCGGTGAAGACCTTCAGGCTCTGGACACCTAGCTCGCATGAGACTTTCAGGCCTGCAAGGAGCGCTTCGTACTCCGCCTGGTTATTTATCGTGGCGAACCTGAAGCGGAGGGCACATTCCACCACAATCCCGTCACTGTTGGCGAGAATGAGCCCTGCTCCGCTTCCGCAGGAATTGGATGCACCGTCTACATGGAGGATCCACGGTCCCTCCTTCGTGCCGGGCTTGATTTGATGCTCCTCGGGAGTCTGCCCTCGCTCCTCGACGAGTCCTGTGCACTCGACTAGGAAGTCAGCCAGGACTTGGGCCTTCTGTGATGACCTCGGCCGATACGCGATGTCGAACTCGCTCAGCGTTAGGGACCACTTGGCCAAATGCCCGGATGTTTCAGGATGGCTAAGTATGGTCCTCAGCAGTTGGTCCATCACCACCGCGATAGGATGCGCTTGGAAGTAGGGCCTGAGGCGCTTAGCATACATTATTTTAGCAAAAATAAGTTTTTTGGAGCGGGTATACCTGATCTCCGTATCGCGGAGGATTCTGCTGGTATAGTATACCGGCTTCTGAGATCCGTCCTTGTCCGCATGGATGAGGACCGAGCTGACAGCCCCGGGTGTGACTGCCAGATAGAGCAACAGCTCCTCTCCTTCCTCCGGCCTAAAGAGCAGCGGAGGAGTGGCCAAGAACTCCTTCAACTCTTCAAAGACTGCCTTGCACTCTTCCATCCAGGTAAAGTCGTGCATCTTGCACAGTGCCTTGAAGAAGGAAAGACAGTGGTCGGCCAACCTCGAAATGAACCGGCTCAGGACTGCAATATGCCCCGTCAGGCACTAGACCTGCTTCTTGGAGTCGGGGGCTCCATGTCGATGATCGCATGGACCTTCTCCAGGTTCGCTTCAATGCCCCTCTAAGTGACCATGAAGCCCAAGAACTTCCCTGCCGCCACTCCGAAGGCGCACTTTGCTAGGTTTTGCTTCATTTGGTGCTTTCAGAGATTGTTGAAGGCTTTCGGCAAGGTCGACAACATGGTCTGAACTCGGCTTGCTTATGACAAGCATATCATCCACGTACACCTGCATGTTCTGGCTAATCTTATCTTTGAAGACTTTGTTGACCAGACGCTGATATGTAGCCCCAGCATTCTTTAGATCGAAGGATATCATCTTATAGCAGTAAGTCTCTTAGTCGGTAATAAAGGCGGTGTGCTCCTCGTCTTCTGGGTGTATCCAGATTTAATTGTATCTGGAGAATGTGTCCATAAAAGAGAGAAGTCGGTGACCCGAGGTAGCATCCATGAGCTGGCCAATCTTTGGGAGGAAGAAACTATCTCTTCGGCATGCCTTGTTCAGGTCGGTATAGTCAACACAAATCCTCCACTTGTTGTTGCTCTTCTTCACCATCACTACATTCGCCAGCTAGCTTGGGTATTGCACCTCCCGGACGAAGCCGGTGGCGAGGAGTTTATCGACTTCCTCGTTGATTGCCACCTGCATTTCAGGAGCAAAACTCCTCTTCTTCTACCGAACTAGCCTGTACTTCGAGTCAAAGCAAGCTTGTGAGTGATGATGTCAAAGGGAATACCTGGCATGTCAGCCGCCATCCAGGCGAACACATCTGCGTTCGCTCGCAAGAACTCCAGTAGGTGGGCTCTTTCCTCCTCTTGCAGCTAGGCCCCAATCTGCACAATCTTCTCCTGATCGGGTCCGAGCGGAAAAGATAGCATGCGCTCAACCAGGCCACCTCTGGGGTCCTGTGCCCTTTGGTCGAGCTCGTCCGTCCTGGGATCTTTCTCGAGTACCTTGGTACCCGGGAGGGTTTGGAAACAGTGCTAGACGGGCTGAGGTGCACCTCTCATTTTGCCAACTCTGTAAGGAGTTGAGAACTGCACCAGCAATTGCTTCGTGGAGACTACGGCATCGAGCAGATTGAGTCCGAGTCGGCCGAGGATCACATTGTAGGCAGAGGGGAGTCTAACTATTATGAAGGTTATCATGATAGTGCTCTGTCAGTGGGGTCCCAGCGGTGACCGGTAGGGTGACTTCCCCCTCAACCCCCAAAGAGTCCCCTATGAAGTCGACAAGGGGTACATGTACAGGCCTGATCTGTGTAGTAGACAAATTCATTCTAGAGAAGGCATCATAAAAAAGCACATATGTTAAGCTTCCACTATCAACCATGATACGTTTTACAGAATGCTTCGCGATTGTCATCTCGACGACCACGACATCGTTACTTACATTTTCCCCCCAACCTTTCCCTTCCCTCATAAAGGGGAGTACATTTTCAGATTGTCCTGCCCCCCGGGCCCTCTTGGACGTGCGCTCGGCTCCTCAACTTATCATCCCCACCGGCTTCTCGGTAGGGTGGTTATCCACTATAGGAACTGGTGGGAGAGCAACGAGCGCCTGGGGTTCTACTTGAGGTCTGCCCCCCACATACCTCCCGAGGTAGCCACTCTTGATGAGTTCTTCGATCTCCTTCTTGAGGTTGTGGCATTCCTCGGTGTCATGGCCGTGGTCGTGGTGGTAGCGACAGTACTTCGTCTTGTCATGGTGGGAGGACGGTCTCATCGGAGGCGGGTGCTTCAGGTAGGGCTCACCTTTGATCTCCATCAGGATTTTCATCCGCGGGACGAGCAGGGGAGTAGGTGTCTCTCCTGGGATTGGAGCACACCTCAGTCTCGACCCATGATGGAAGTTCGGAGGTGGAGGACCTGGCTTCCACATCCCGGATGCATTGATGGGAACCAGCTTTTTTGAGGGCCTCCTGTCTAGCTCTCTCCTCGTACGGTCTGCCTCCTCGGCACGGATGTACTTCTGAGCTCGGAGGAGGAACTCGGAGTAGCTCTTGGGGGGCTTCTTATCGAGCGAGTAGGTTAGGCGGGAAGTCCTGAGCCCTCGCTTCAGGGCAGCATAGCAACTGGCTCCTCAGGGTTGTAAATCTCCAAAGCGATAACTTTGAAGCGGGCCACGTAGTCTCGTAGTGGCTCGCGATCCTGTTGCTAGATGGAGAAGAGGTTGTCTGCCTCTCGCGGCACCTTTCGACAGGTGTCGAAGTGGGCCATGAACTTCCATTCCAGCTGAGCAAAAGAACCGATGCTTTCGGGCTTGATGTGGGTGAACCAGACTCGAGTCGCCTTCCGGAGGATTGCCGGGAGGGTGATGCAAAGAAGAGCATCGATGGCCCCTGGACCCTCATGAGGGCTTTGTTACTTTCCAGGTGGTCCAGAGGGTCGGTGGTCCCATCGTAGGGATCCACCTGCGACATTCAGAACCGGTTGGGAATTGGTTCCTCTTGGATCTCTCGGAAGAAAGGGGACGGGCATCATAGCCTGTTGGCCCGTCAGCAAGGCCCTGCATGTTCGCAAATCGATGGGTTAACTCCGTCAGCTTGTGCTCGTGCTCCTCCATGCATTTCTTGGCTACATGCCTGATGGCTTCATCGATAGAACATTCTGTGGAAAGAGACACAGAAGGTGACATGGGTGCACGGTGCTCATGAAGGGGGGACTTGCCTCTCTGACCTCGGTGGGGTTTAGATGTCACCCGTTCGAGGGTAGGGGACCGGCTCTCTCCATCGGGAGACCTGGCCCATTGTCTCTTCACCGGAGTCAAATGATTGCCCCGTTGGTCAGTGGTGGCCCGCGGCTGCGAAGGTCTCCCTTGGAAGGATCGCAGGCTATCGTGAGGTGCTGCGGCGTGGACCACGAGGGTCCCTGGCTACTGGTGGGTGGCCAAGGACCGCTACTGGTGCTGGAGCTGGCGCACTACCGTAGTGAGGATTTGCACATATTGGGCGAGTATGGCTAGCTAGACGTCCGCCGGAGGTGGCTAGGTGGGAGCCGGGAGCTTCCCTTATGGACTGTGCGGGTCCCCTTCAGAAGGGGGGTCTCCCGCATGGCTGGTGGAGACTTCTCTTGCTCGTGTTGTCACCATCCTCCCGGCGAACCACTTACAGGGGACTTGGGCAGGATCAGAGTATGCCAACTCCGCCGTCCCCCCTACCTGGCATGCCAATCTATTGCTGCCAAGATCATCGTGGCCCGTAGCTACTGTCGACATCGAATCTAATAGAAAAGTGCCCTAAGAGCCAATCATTATGAGGGCCTTTTTGTAAACTTCCAACTCATGTATGACATATTTCCATATTAATAAAGGCATGTGATTCATCATACTACTGTATCACGTTTCTGATGATTATGATGAATCCCATAGAATAGGGCAATGGAATTAGGGTCATGATAAAATAACAGTGAGACCTAATTCCTATAAACTTTAATCTAGAATGTTCCTAGTTGTTGGACCATCGATTCGAGGATCGATGAATCCGGAAAGACTAGCTTATCCTATGTATGCTCAGTTGATGAGGATGGTTGATCTCACAATCACTTGTGTAGACACGAATACAAGGATAAGGGTGCTCATCAGAGTATGAGTACACTGAAACTGATCTGCATCGGGACTATCTTATGGAAGTCTTACTACTTGTCAAAAGATAGATCCCATAGTAGAAGTTATGCATGTGATCTATAGACCTGAGGTCACCATGGTTCCTTGTGCACACTAAGCCATACTTTGGTTCATACTCATTCATGGCATTGTGACATGTACGGGGTGTTCTGGGTATGGTAGAAGGTGTCCGAAGGATGTGAGTGGACCAACAAGGAATCGATCATTCCTAGTAAGAGGAATTGTTATCCCATGCAATCTCTTCGATGAAAGACTCAAGGAGCCTTTGATCAAAGCAGGATGAGATTAGTGGAATCTAATCAATCATCAGCTGAGTCCTCATGATCGAGCTGAGATTCGATATGATTAAATGTTAGGGTTTGACATCTATCCATATCTATCACTTAATCAGGATAATGGGAAATAGAAAGATTGAATTGCATGGTAACTTACTACTGAAGGATATTTTGGTATTTTCTACCAAATTTCTCATTTTCCGGGTAAGCATGACACGTTGCTAGATGTTAATCTTGTCATGTAGGTTTTCATGAACCAATTGATTTGATTTCATGAGTCAATTTGATGTGTGATTCGAATTGGACAATTAGGTGAGCCAATTTGACCTAATTAGGTCAATCGGGTTCGATCGGATCGAATCGGCTCAAACCTAAACCTACTGCTGGCTAGATGTGGAACCCAATGGGTCACACATAATAGAGACTTGGCCAAGGAAGTCATTCATGATTTAATTAGGGTCATAGGATCCTAATTGGTTAGCCGAATTACATACTAGCATATGTAGGCTAACCTAATTCCTAATCCAATTAGATTGGATTCGATTGCTTGCTAATTGGGCTAACCTAATTATGGGAGACCTAAATTAGGTTGAGTCCTAAGTGGGGCTAGCCAAATCAGAGCTTGATCTGATTTTAATTTGGGCTTAAGGGCATTTTAGGTGCCATATATAAAGAGTCCCAATGGCATGGGACTCTTAGTACCTAAATGATACCTTAACTTTAAAAAGGCACAGAATGAGCTATAGACCTCTGATTTGAAAATAAATTATATGATCAGAAAGCTTATTTAATGCTCTTTCCAATGACACCCATATTGCATATATTTCACTGATCAATATATGCTGCTTTGGGTGGAGAGTGAAGTGGGAAAGGAAAGTGACGCCCTTTTGGCGCACCCGCGAGAAGTATGGCGCGCAGAAGGACTAAGAGTCCTTCTGCAGATGAAACTCTGGGAACTTCATCAAAGTGGTGCCTCTTCACTTTATCCCCACACCTCTTGGAGAGGATTGACCGGTCAAAGAAGTAGAAGGGGTGGCGTGAAAACAGAAAGAAATATTGGCGCGCAGATGAAGAGTCGTTCTTTTCATCTGCGCATGCACTATTCTGAGGCAAAGTCCTTCTGCCCTTAGGACTCTGCCTATTCCATGCTATTCAAGATTGAAAGGTCGCCTCCTTCCATTCTTCATAACCGGTATATGCCACATGGCATATGGGGAACTACTCTGGAAAGGGAAAGAACATCAAATAAGACTCTTGAAGCATGAAGAGCCTTATCAGACATAAAGAGTCAAATCTGATAAGGAGTCTCGGGATGCTTTTCACGCCCCATCTAAATCTATATAAAGGGGGTTCGGTGATATGAGACAAAAGATTTTCGGTCATCAAAAACTGAAGTCCATTTTCCCGAGAGTTATCTGAGTGCCTCTTTATGTTGTCTCCCTCCCTCCTTTTAAGACAAGACTTGTCTTTTTAAGACAAGGTCTTATCTTTTAGGACAAAGCTTTATTTTAGGACATAAGCCTAAGGGATCCTAGGGGAGGGTTGTCCTAAAGCCAAGAGTGCTTTAGAAGAGTGTCTAGAGAGCCCTACAGTAGGACAGGATATCCTACAGTGGTCAAAGGTCCAAAGGCTGTCCTAAGAGTCCTATTGAAGCAAGCAATCCGGTAGGGATTCTTCCTTGGTTCAAGTCTCGTGTGGATCACCATTGGAGGGCTTGCACTTGTGAGCTTCGTGGAAAGTATTGGATTTAGCAATCCAGGTATGTTAATTGACTTTATTTATGATTCATTAGTTGTAATTGCCCAATGTGTTCCTGTGAATTAGGGTTTTCTATACATGTTATACATGTTAGGGTATCATGCTATGAAATTTTATTTTGAAAGTCAATTCCGCATGCTGCATGATCCCCGTGACCCTAGGAGAATTCCCATCAGTGGTATCAGAGCCCACCTTGTGGCATACCAATTATGAATCTATTTGAAGTTTGATGAAATTTCATTACCGAGCCAACCACCCTGTCGAGTCAACCCGGCCAAATTCATATACATGATTTCTTGTTTCTTTATGAAATGATATGATAATGCAATTATATGAAATTTTACATATTAGGGTAATATGTTTAATTTCAGTTTTTTATGAAATGCATGATATTATGTCAAGTATGAAATTATGCATGTTGTTTTTACCCTAGTAACTGCTTTGGATTGGGTTAGTCACCATGGCCGTTCGGTCATAGGAGCTAAGTAAGGTTTAAAGGCCCTCTCCTCCCATTCAATGGGTCTCCTATGGCATGTATGGGTGCCGCTGTGGCCATATCCCATGAACAAGTGAGGTGAACGGGATATTGAAATATCAAGCCATGTTTTGCATATTAGGGTAATATGCTTGATGACATGAAATTTATGTATATGCTAAAGTGATATGCATTGTGTTTGTTATAAACTTGGTTATCATGTTCAATGTTTATACTTGTAGTAATAAACATTATTATCATGATAGTATTTAAAATATGTTTTGAGACCATCAAAGCCCTCATCAAAAACAATATTTAGTAATAGTATAAAACTTAGTCAAGATGCAAAACCAGTTAGAGTTTGATCAGCCAATTGATGTCTAGGCAAGTGGTTCTAGAAAGGTAAAGGGAATGAGGTTTATAATTGGTTCCGTTGTCTAACCTGGCCAATCTAATTGGTGTCTAAGGAAAGCAACGGGGGGACCCCCTCACCCCTCCACTTACCTGGCCAATTTGGTCATATCTAAATCTTAATTTGGTAATGCTAATTGGTTAAGTATACTATAAAGTTTCCTTCCTTCATGCTAAGCCAAATTTATGTCAAAGCTATAGTAGGTTTGTTGTGTACACACAAAGCCTACTCTAGGGTTTGATATAAGATTTGTCTTGGTGCACTTAGTGCTTTATAGCATGGTTGGATATGTTGCTTTGTTGTGTACACACAAGGGCAACATAATTTAATCATGGCTATATGGAAATGAAGGGTCCGACTAAACTAAGACTTTATGGTTTGTTATGTACACACAAGGCCATAAGTGTCTTAGAGGAAAAGATAATTGTTGAGAATTGCACGGGTTGCAATTGGAAATGTTGTCCTACCTTTGAACTAATGTGTATTTGTTGTGTACACACAAGGCACTCTTGAGGAATAAGGATTTCAACCCCACTAAGGAAACCAGGAAGGTTTCTCGCTTACCATAGTTGAGGGTTATGGTATTTGAAGAAAATAGTGGGAGACATAATTAAATATAAAGTCCTTATCTAATTATGAATGTCATAATTGAGTGGTCTGCTAATATTGTTCTTTAATTAAATGTAGAACATTTATTTTAATGGCTTCAAACTTATCACTGAAAGGCATCTTTGATGCCAACAAGTTAACCGGTCCAAACTATGTGGATTGGTTAAGGAAGAAGGCTGATGGAGCCTGTTTCCATTACAGCATATTTGGGCATTGGAAGAATGATTGCAAGACTTGTCTTGCAAATGTGAAGCTAGATGCAAGTGGTGTATCTAGGGGTTTGTACATGATACAAACCAATTTATCATTGAGTAATATCATTTCTAATTCATGGGTATTGGATACCGCATGTGGATCTCACATATGCAATTCATTGCATGGACTCCACAGAATTAGAAATATAAAAAAAGGTGACTTCAAATTATATGGGGCAAGTTGAGAACCCATAAATGCTAAAGCTATGGGCACCTATATTCTGTTATTACCTTCGGGTAATATTATAAAGTTGGAAGAATACTACTATGTGCCAAATATTGTAAGAAATATTATTTCTATACCCTTGTTATTACAACAGGGATATGAAATAAATGTAAAGAGCACTGGCTACTCTATTCTTCAAAATAATACAATATTTGGGCATGGTAGTTTGTTAATGATCTTCTAACTTTGGAACTCAATGATAAATTTTTCTTATTGATGATAAGAAGAGAAAAAGAGATAATGACAATGTCACATATCTCTGGCACTGTCGATTGGGTCATATCAGTGAGTCAAGGATAAACAAGTTAGTCAAAGATAATTACTTTGACTCTGATGATTTTCAATAATTAGGAACTTGTGAATCTTGTCTCAAAGAAAAAATGACAAGTCTCCATTCACTAGACATGGAGATAGGGCAACTGAATTGTTAGGTCTAGTACATACTGATGTATGTGGACCTATGTCGACTCAGGCCAGAAGAGGATATTCTTATTTCATCACTTTTATTGATGATTTATCAAGGTATGGTCATGTGTATCTAATAGAAGTCCGAAGCCTTTGATAAGTTTAAAGAATATCAAAGTATGGTTGAAAAACAAACTAGACTTAGTATTAAAACTTTTCGGTCTGATCGAGGAGGGGAATACTTGTCTAGTGAGTTTCTAAACCATCTAAAGGACAAAGGCATTATTTTTGAATGGACCTCTCCTTATACATCCCAGTTAAATGGAGTGGCAGAAAGGAGAAATCGCACCTTGTTGGACATGGTAAGGTCCATGATGAGCTTCACAGATCTTCCCATTTCCTTCTAGGGACATGTCCTAGATACTGCTACATACATATTAAACAGGATTCCATCTAAATCAGTGAATAGCACTCCATATGAATTATGGAATGGCAAAAGACCAAATCTTAAGTATTTGAAGATTTGGGGTTGCCATGCTTATGTCAAGAATACCTTTGGACATAAGCTAAGTGCAAGGACTGATAAATGTAGGTTTGTTGGTTATTCAAAAGAGGGTGTTGGATACCTCTTTTATAATGCTGCTGAGCAAAAGATAATTGTCAATAGGCATGCTGTATTCTTGGAACAAGAATTTATCCAAGAAGAATGTAGTGATTCTTCACTAGAGTTATGTGAAGAACAGAACCAATAAATCAATGAGCCTTCAAGTGAAATTCCTCAACCAGAGGTTCTTGTGGATCAAGAATAACCACAATACACACCTCCTCTCCGAAGGTCAAAGAGAGTGCGGGAAGCACCTCTCGGATATGGCTTTGTTATCGGGGATGACAATGAAACCAGTATCATACAGGATGATGATCCTATGACCTATGTGGAAGCTGTCGAGAGTAGAGGCTCAAACAAGTGGCTTGGTGCTATGAAATATGAAATAGACTCCATGTATTCCAATTAGGTTTGGACTTTGGTAGATCCACCTGAAGGAATTAACCCAATAGGATGTAAATGGATCTACAAGAAGAAGATTGGAGCAAATGGTCAAGTTGAGACCTACAAGGTTAGACTGGTAGCAAAAGGTTTCAAACAAAGACATGGTGTAGACTATGATGAAACCTTTTCTCCAGTAGCTATGCTCAATTCCATTTGGATACTGCTTGCCATAGCAGCATACCATGACTATGAGATCTGGCAAATGGATGTAAAGATGCTTTCCTCAAAGGAAACCTTGAGGAAGAAGTCTATATATCACAGCCAGAGGGTTTTGTCTCAAGTGGGAGACCAAATCAGGGATGCAAATTAAAGAAGTCCATTTATGGACTTAAGAAAGCATCGAGGAGTTGGAACATCTATTTTTATGAAACAATCAAAGCATTTAGTTTTGTCAAAAATGTGGATGAACCATGTGTATATAAGAAGACAAGTGGGAGTGCACTTGTTTTCTTGGTTTTGTATATGGACGATATACTGATCATTGGAAATGATATCCCCATGTTGCAGTCGGTTAAAACTTGGCTATCATCAATGTTTTCCATGAAGGATTTGGAAGAAGCATCCTATATACTGGGTATAAGGATTTATAGAGATAGATCCAAGAGGATGCTGGGTTTATCCCAATCCAGGTACATTGACTTGGTGTTGAAGAGATTCAACATGGATAGAAGTAAGAAAGGTTACTTGCTAATGAGTCAAGGCATACAATTCTCTAAGAAAATGTCTCCTAAAACATCAAAAGAAAGAGAGAGGATGGCTATGATTCCTTATGCTTCGGCTATAGGATCGATAATGTATACCATGTTATGTACCAGGCCTGATGTCGCTTATGCCTTGAGCATAGTGAGCAATTTTCAGGCAAATCCAGGAGATGATCATTGGAGAGCTGTGAAAAATATTCTTAAGTACCTGAGAAGGACTAAAGATATTTTTCTAGTATATTGCGGATCTAAATTGAAACTAGAAGGTTATACATATTCTAGTTTTCAATCAGATCCAGATGATAGCAAATCCACATCAGGATATATCTTCACCCTGAATGGTGGTGCAGTGAGTTAGAAAAACTATAAAGCAGCCAACAATAGCTGACTAGTCACTGAGGCAAAGTACATAGCTACAAGTGAAACCATAAGGGAAGCTGTGTGAATGAAAAAATTCATCACGGAATTGGGCATGGTTCCTACTATAGAACAACTAGTGTCACTTCATTATGGAAATACTAGAGTTGTTGCGCAAGTTAAGGAACCAAGGTCTCATAATAAGCCCAAGCACATTCTAAGATGCTTCCACCTTGTTCAAGGACAAGATGTTGTCATGGAATAAGTTGATACAAAGAACAATATAGCAGACCCATTCACTAAAGCATTAGCCAAGCGGCAGTTAGATCGTCACTTAGATTGTATGGGCATAAAATACAAGGGCGATTGGCTTTAGTGCAAGTGGGAGTTTGATAGAAAAGTGCCCTAAGAGCCAATCATTATGAGGGCCTTTTTGTAAACTTCCAACTCATGTATGACATATTTTCATATTAATAAAGGCATGTGATTCATCATATACTGCTGTATCATGTTTCTGATGATTATGATGAACCCCATAGAATAGGAAAATAGAATTAGGGTTATGATAAAATAACAGTGAGACCTAATTCCTATAAACCTTAATCTAGAATGTTCCTAGTCGTTGGACCATCGATTCGAGGATCGATGAATCCGGAAAGACTAGCGTATCCTATGTATGCTCAGTTGATGAGGGTGGTTGATCTCACAACCACTTGTGTAGAGATACTAATACAAGGATAAGGGTGCTTATCAGAATATGAGTACACTGGAACTGATCCGCACCGGAACTATCTTATGGAAATCTTACTACTTGTCAAAAGATAGATCCCAGAGTAGAAGTTGTGCATGTGATCTTTAGACCTGAGGTCACCATTGTTCCTTATGCACACTAAGCCATATTTTTGTTCATACTCATTCATGGCATTGCGACATGTACAGGATGTTCTGGGTATGGTAGAAGGTGTACGAAGGATGTGAGTGGACCAACAAGGAATCGATCATTCCTAGTAAGAGGAATTGTTATCCCATGCAATCTCTTCAATGAGAAACTCAAGGAGCCTTTGATCAAAGCAGGATGAGATTAGTGGAATCTAATCAGTCATCAGCTGAGTCCTCATGATCGAGCTGAGATTCGATATGATTAAGTGTTAGGGTTTGACATCTATCCATACCTATCATTTAATTGGGATAATGGGAGATCGAAAGATTGAATTGCATAGTAACTTACTACTGAAGGATATTTTGGTATTTTCCACCAAATTCCTCATCTTCCGGGTAGGCATGACACGTTGCTAGACGTCAATCTTGTCTTGTAGTTTTTCATGAACCAATTGATTTGGTTTCATGAGTCAATTCGATGTGTGATTCGAATTGGACAATTAGGTGAGCTAATTTGACCTAATTAGGTCAATCGGGTTCGATCGGATCGAATCGGTTCAAACCTAAACCTACTGCTGGCTAGATGTGGAACCCAATGGGTCACACACAATAAGAACTTGGCCAAGGAAGTCATTCATGATTTAATTAGGATCATAGGATCCTAATTGGTTAGCCGGATTACAAACTAGCATATATAGGCTAACCTAATTCCTAACCCGATTGGATTGGATTCGGTTGCTTGCTAATTGGGCTAACCTAATTATAGGAGACCTAAATTAGGTTGAGTCCTAAGTGGGGCTAGCCAAATCAGAGCTTGATCTAATTTTAATTTGGGCTTAAGGACATTTTAGGCGCCATATATAAAGAGTCCCAATGGCATGGGACTCTTGGTACCTAAATGATACCTTAACTTCAAAAAGGCACAGAATGAGCTATAGACCTCTGATTTGAAAATAAATTATATGGTCAGAAAGCTTATTTAATGCTCTTTCCAATGACACCCATATTGCATATATTTCACTGATCAATATATGCTGCTTTGGGTGGAGAGAAGTTGGAAAGGAAAGTGACGTCCTTTTGGCGCACCCTGGAGAAGTATGGCATGCGCAGGACTAAGAGTCCTTCTGCAGATGAAACTCTGGGAGCTTCATCAAAGTGGCGCCTCTTCACTTTATCCCCACACCTCTTGGAGAGGATTGACCGGTCAAAGAAGTGGAAGGGGTGGCGTGAAAGCAGAAAGAAATATTGGCACGCAGATGAAGAGTCGCTTCTCTTCATCTGCGCGCGCACTATTCTGAGGTAGAGTCCTTCTGCCCTTAGGACTCTGCCTATTCCACGCTCTTCAAGATTGAAAGGACGCCTCCTTCCATTCTTCATAACCGGTATATGCCATATGGCATATGGGGAACTGCTCTGGAAAGGGAAAGAACATCAAATAAGACTCTTGAAGCATGAAGAGCCTTATCAGACATAAAGAGTCATATCTGATAAGGAGTCTCGGGATGCTTTTCACGCCCCATCTGAATCTATATAAAGGGGGTACGGTGATATAAGACAAAAGATTTTTGATCATCAGAAACTGAAGTCCAGTTTCCCGAGAGTTATCTGAGTGCCTCTTTCTGTTGTCTCCCTCCCTCCTTCTTTTAAGACAGGACTTGTCTTGCTAAGACAAGGTCTTATCTTTTAGGACAAGGCTTTGTTTTAGGACATAAGCCTAAGGGATCCTAGGGAAGGGTTGTCCTAAAGCCAAGAGTGCCTTAGGAGAGTATCTAGAGAGCCCTACAGTAGGATAGGGTGTCCTACAGTAGGATAGGGTGTCCTACAGTGGTCAAAGGTCCAAAGGCTATCCTAAGTGTCCTATTGAAGCAAGCAACCTCGGTAGGGATTCTTCCTTGGTTCAAGTCTCGTGTGGATCACTGTTGGAGGGCTTGCACTTATGAGCCTCGTGGAAAGGATTAGATTTAGCGATCCAAGTATGTTAATTGACTTTATTTTATGATTCATTAGCTGTAATTGCCCAAGGGGTTCCTGAAAATTAGGATTTTCTATACATGTTATACATGTTAGGGTATCATGCTATGAAATTTTATTTTGAAAGTCAATTCTGCATGCTGCATGATCCCCGTGACCTTGGGAGAATTCCCATTAGAATCGTCCTTCTCCTCTCCGGGTTGGCCGGCACTTCAGGATCTGCAAAACAGGGATTAGTGACCGGACCGGGGATTCCGACGGGAGCACTCCGATGCTCAAGTCAATGATGATCTAGGGGAACAGATCCTCCTGGTCGAGCCCCTTGTGATGGACTCCACGCTAGGAGTGGAAATGATGTGAGTAGAGTGAGAGTAAGGGTGCAAGTGTGCCGAGAAAGGTGGTGGCCGAGGTGGATGGGTCCTTCTGCGTGGCCTCCTTCCCCTCACCTGCTTGGACGTTTGCTGTTTATCTTGAGTTACCTTTTTTTCCCGGGTGTCGAAGGTTCTTTTAAGTCCGGGTGATTGTTGAATGCCTACCTCGGGATTTTCTCCAAGCTGTCAGGCGCGTGCAGCGGCGTTCCATACTGCGGATGGGACGTCTCTTCCGATACATACCGTCAGGAGCATGTGGCGGCGTTCCGTGCCATGGATGAAATGTCCTTCTTGGTTGGTGGTGAGGAAACTGCTGTGCATTCTGGCATTCCTTCTGGTCGTTCCATTCTGGGAAGCCTAGCAGTGTCTTAATTGGGGAAAACTTCCCCCTCTCCTGGTGTAAGCAGCACCCATAGGCAATTATTATGATTTAACCGGTGCTTCTTCATGGCCCTCGGGTGGCCCGCCGGTGCCCCGGGGGGGTGGCTCTGCTCTTTTGGTGGCCGACGGTATTGTCCGAGGTGGTTGCCGAGTTGAAGAGCTAGGACTTGGCTCCGGCCCGGAGGGGGCCTGACCTCGACTTCGGAGAAGCTTGAGCCGGTGGAGGAGGGCTCGACTCCTGCTTAGAAAGCTCGACCTCGGAGGGGCTCATCTCGGCGGAGGAGGGCCGTGCTTGACTCCGGCACAGGGGGCCCGACGTCGGAGGGGCTCGATCCGGTGGAGGAGGTCGGCATGCGACCCCTGCCCAGAGGGCTCAACCTCGAAGGGGCTCGCTCTAGTGACGGGGTCGCTCGGCTCCGACCTAGGCGATCCGAGCTCACGAGCATTGACCTGGCGGAGGACAGAGCTCGGCTTCGATGGATCAGGGGAGCTCTGCTCGGCAAAGGAATCCGAGATGGAGTATCCACCATAATAGCTTTTCTGACATGGCATTCGATAGGGGTCACATGTCAGCCTTCCGCTGTATCAAATATGATAATTAGTCTTTAATTTAAAAACTAAAGACTTGGCCTAACACCTCAATAGACATATAAACTAGAGAGACTTATCTAGAAAAGGTGATTGATAAGCAAAAGGGCTCTTGTCCATCCCATGTGCCATATATTCCAAGCATCGCATCCTTTCATGTGCTCACTTGAATTCACGCCCATAATTTCTTTATTTGACCGATCAAATCCAATCCAAATGGGCACGGATGAGAGAAGATAGGGGCTAGTATTTATCAACAAAAAATGATTTATTTGTAGAACTCTTGGTCCTTCTGCGTCCCTTATTATGTGCACACGCCAATACTGGTGCCAAGAGCCTTAAGCCCTTGGGAGTTAAATCCAATCTAATTAGGTTAGGAGTTAAACTAGCCAGCATATACTAGTATTTTAATTAGCTAGCTAATTAGGATCCTATGATCTTAATAAAATATAAATGACTTTCTTGGTCAATTCCTTAACATATGTAATCCTTTGAACTCCTCATCTAACTAGCAGTAGGTCTAGATTCATGTTAATTTAGTTCGATTAGAAATCAACAAATCGAATTAGATCAAATTAAGCTAACCTTAGCTATCAATTTTTGAACCATCTTTTAAATTGTCTCATGAATTCAATTAATTTAATTCATAAAAACCTATAATACATGATTGACATTTAGCAATATATGTCATGCCTATCCAGAAGATGATAAATTTAGTAAAATTACCAAAATACCCTTCAATAGTAAGTTACCAAATAATTCAATCCTTCGATCTTCCTTTATCCTAAATAATATGAAAATTATCAAACCCTCATACTTTATTCATTCAAATCTCAAGTCACTAATGAATACTCGATCAATGAAAGATTAGAAATCATTTTCTAATTTAATACTACTTTGGTCAAAGGCTTTCTAAGTCATCATTTGATGAGATTACATGGAATAAATACTTGTCTTACTAAGAGTGATATATTCCTTGTTGACCTACTTATAACCTTCATACACAATTCACCATATCTATGAACATCCCATACATGACTAAGTCATGAATGAGTATGAAACAAAACTTTGATTCATGTGTATAAGATACCATGGTGATATCAGGTTTAAGGATCACTTGCACAACTCCAACTAAGAGAATCTTTTGATAAGTAAAACTTATATAAGTTATTCTCATGACGGATCAATTTGATGAACTCATATTCTAATGAGCACCCATATCCTTATATTAGTATCCTTACACAAGTAGTCATAAGACCAACCACTCGCTTCATCGAGCATATACCAGTCTCTTCAAAAAATATCGATCCCCAACTCGATGATCCTATGAATAAAAATATTTTATATTAAAATTTCTAAAATCTTAGATCTCATTATTATGAACTTCGTCATAATCCTAAATCCAATGCCCTGATCTATGATGTCCATCATAATCTTAAAATAAAAATATATGACATAATATATGATAAAGTCATCCATTCAAATTTTATTCGGATCTAAATCTAATCAAAACGTTGACTATCCGATCCAATCGAATCGGATATCCATAAATTTGAATTTTATTGTCATCCATGTTCAATAATTTAATGGCCGAGACCGAATGTTTCTTGGAGACCAAGGACTCCTCCAGCCATATGGGAAAAGGATAGTCCAAGAAGGCCATCACTTACTAAAATCAATGCTGCTAATGCTAAATAAGAATACATAAAACACAAATGACAATTCTGCGAACCATGAAAATACCTTAATCAGCTTGCTAGGCATCAAGGCGAGGCCTGCACTTGCATTTACCAAAAATAGAAGTTCTACGCACACGGCTCAAACAAGGCCTTGTCATATGGATGAAAGATCCTCATAGACAGACTTAATACCCGGTCGATCTGAAACCGGGCGAACACATCTTAAAGCTATCCCTAGCATTTCCTTCATGCCCTTGGCAGCTTCTGAATTTGCTATGTCAGGGGCCATGGCGGGATCGAAGCAATCTGACCCTCGGCCTTCCGCCACCCTCAGCCTCACCCAGTCAGTAAGATCAACACCTCCCTCCTCCCCCGAGATGACATCACCAGCGCACCTGCCAGTCAGGAGTTCCAGCAGCACCACCCCAAAGGCATACACGTCCGACTTGAAGGATGGGGACGGCTTCTTGGATGCTGCCAGCTCCGGGGCACGGTAGCCCAACACACCAGCATCAAGGATCTGCTCGATGGTCCCCGACTGGGTCATCAGGCGGTGGAGGCAGTAGTCTGCAACACGAGCGTTGAGGTCGAGGCCATCCAGTAGCACGTTGGTGGCTTTGAGGTTCCCATGGGGAATAGCTCGGTCGAAATGGAGATAGTTCAGGCCACGTGCAACATCAACGGCTATTTTAAGCCGCTGGGCCCAGGTTAATGGCGGGCCTTTCCTTCCAGGTCGATCTGAAAGCAATAGATCCAATAAACAAAGTTCATATCATGATCTTTCTAATTGTAGTAAAATAGTGTGGTTCAGTTTTGATTTTTTAGACGACGAGAATTTTCTTTTAGCAAAAGGAGTATCATATTGCTGAGGCCAAAAGAAACTTTATATTTAAGTACAGCAAAACAAAATGCAATAATACTTTCAGATCCGTACAGGTGTTTAGTGAAGAACAGAATATTCAGATAATTAAATAAAGAATTCTCTCCCAAAATCAGAACTTAAGAAAACAGTCAGTTACCTATCTACAAGATCAACAAAGTCAAAAATCCTAATGCTGATGGAGTGTCCAACCACAAAGGTTACCATCTTACATTAATGGAAGCAACAGAGATTTTCTTCCTAGATGTGTTCAAAAACTTAAAATATTATAGAACTCTCTTAATGCTTGTTTCTCATAAATTGAGGATTGATGACCACTGGATATATTTTAACACACTCATCGGTAATACTAACCAAATGGGCCTGCTATAGAAAACTCCTATGAAATTCTCAATACAATCCAAAGGTAAGGAAATTGAGAAAAGGGGTGAAATCCTATCTTATAAAAGAAAATTACTAAGAAAAGGACTTTGCTAGAAACCACTGTTCCATATTATTTATCCTGCTGAAAAATTACCCTCAATAAATAAAATATTCAGACACAAGAAGGTATCATAACATTAACAGGGAATGTGTTACTTTAAATGATAGTGGGACACAACCACCAAAAGCTTTTGGGAAGTGAGAAGAAACAAACCCGTCTCTAATATATACATATATATATATCAGATAAGATTATGTAGAAACAACCAAGAACCATGACAGATGAATAGGAAATATGAAGTGCCTGTCAGTGACCCACTATTTTCTCTTCTGTGTTTGTCAGATTATTTATCAAATCTCCATCCTCTGGGCAAAGCTGAATTACATGTATATCTCCTGTCATTTCCTCGAGAACATCTTCGCCGAGGTGCAAATTTATCTACCAAACTAAATGTTAAGTAATGCAGAAGTTGGTAAAATGGGACAAAGAAGCATACCATAAAGAAAGCTAGCAAGACTTCCTGGTGAAATGTAATCTGATAAAATAAGCTTCTCGTGCTGTGTGGGGCCCCAATAGTAACCTCGCAACCCCACAACATTTGGGTGCCTAATATTTGCAAATTTCTTTGCCTCCTTAGCAAATTCTTTCTTTGGCTTTGCCACACCTTCTCTGAGCCACTTCACCGTCAAGAGCACACCATTATCTAGTGCTGCCCTGTAAGAAGTCCCATGGCTGCTCCTTCCCAATACTTCTGCTGGTGCCCTTGATAATTCTTCTGGTGTCAGTGTGATTGTCTCATCCAAGAAATGTAAATCTCCTGCCAACCGATCAGGTGACCTAATATTCAAACTTCCCAGATTTTCCTGTGGATATGGATCCCCCAAATCTGGTGACCATGAGAAGCGGCTATTCTTGGATGGTGGTGAATAGCCAGACATGGCAGCCATTTTCTCTTCTGGGCTAATTATCTCAGATGAAGAACCTTTCCGGGTAGCTATAAGATCATCAGATGACACAACCAATGCACCACCAGCTTCCCTGCCTTTGGTTCCTGTAGTATCTGGCAAGGTCCTCTGAACATTTTTATCTGAAACTCTCTCAGACCGAGATCTCCTTGAAATCCTCTTGTAATGCAAAAGAATTACTAAAAGGATTAGAATCACCACAGCAAGAACACAAGCTGCTATAACTACAGCCTTGACACGAGGTCTGATTGACTTGTGACCAGGACTTCCGGATGGAGCCCTGCCAGATCCTGACGGGACTCCAGGAAATTGTAATCTAGAGTTTCCAGGATGGAAAGAAGAATCCGGGAACTTTCTCAGATTTGCTGGGACAATTCCAGATAGATCATTGTAAGAGGCATTGAAGTATACAAGGGTGCCAGGTAACGTAGCAGGCAATGCACCTGTGAAGTCATTTAGGGATATGTCAAGGGCAGTGAGGGAAATTAGTTTAGTAATAGCTGGTGGCAAAGGACCAGAGAACTTATTTGCAGAAACATCAAGCACTTGCAGACCAGTCAAGGAGCCAATATCATCAGGAAAACTACCATTAAAATGGTTGCCAGAAATATTAAGCACACGAACGTTGGACTTCTTCAATGAAGATGGAGAGAACATAATGCTACCCGCTAGTAAGTTGTTTTGAAGATAAAGCTCTTGCACTGTGGCAGACTTCAGCAAGTCAGTTAAAATAGGACCGCTGAACTGGTTAAAGCTGAGATCAAGAACAGAAAGCTTGGGGTACTGAGCAAAGATTTCTGGGATGGTGTTCATGAGATCATTATGAGAGAGATTGAGGTAATTAAGCTGTAAAAACTGCAAGGCTACCTCCGGAATGGGTCCCATCAACTGATTCTCACTTAGATCAATATATTCAAGGTCATCTGTCCATTTTGCAATCACAGATAAATTTCCAGTGAACTGATTCTTTGATAGGTCTAGAACTGTGCAGGTTCCTGTCAGCAACGGAAGTTCCCCAGAAATAGCATTAGAAGAAAGATTAAGGACATGCAAAGTTGTTGATGTGATCATATTAATATGTCCTGCAATATCAAAAGAAGAGAATGTTACTCGCAAGTGAAAACCAAGGCAAACAAATATTGAACTATATTAATTCCAATATATTAGATGGAATGGTGTCATTAGAGATGTCAAACTGTTTCCAAAGGAAAAGGTAAAAGAAACATGACACAAGTTACTCAAACAAAGCATTTTTGTTTGAATCATCTGTCCAGAACTTTTCCCCCTAAGGGACTACAGCACTTTGCATTGCCCAAAAAAATAAAACCAAGTTATATAATTTAAAATAAAAATTCATGTGGAAAATAAATCTTTCCTACTAGATAGTGAACTTTGCATTATGCTTTTTTCATTAAACCACCTTAATTAAAACTGACAGTATTGGTATCTGATGTAGACGTATAAGTAAAACCATCAGTATGCCTAAGCAATCAGAAACCCTTGCCCCATGAGCATCATAAGGTACATCTCTATGCCCATGAAATCCTAATGAGAATTGTTCTTGATAATGGTTGGACCTGAAATTTTAATGAAGGCATGTCTTACAATCTTTGGTCAAGGATAAGAGAGTAACCAAGAAGTGAATTTCTGTAGAGGCCTATATTTTCATAGGGTAGAATCAGAAAGAATGCATGGAGCAATTTTTTCAAAACTCATATTTGATTCTTTGTCCTCTATCTAGTTGATGAGCTTGCAAGTTTTCCATGCTTTTTACGCTTCCATTGACCATATCCAGATCGACAAACAGAATCGAAGAGTCCAACGTTGGAGGAAACCTAGACATAAAATTTTAATGCACAAGCTGAAAACATGAGCATAAAATAGTTCCCAATTCTATATGATTATATGCTCTGTGATGGCAAACCTACAAGTATATCCTACAAAACTTGCATGTATTTATATGCATGCAGATTCTTCCAGGTAGCCTCACAGACAACTAATTTCTTTGCATTTTTTCCTGAAATTGATAAAATATATCAGACTTCAAGTTTCTGCATCTTTTTGAGTATGTGGATATATACTTTCTTCCATTAACCACTTTCTCCAAACTACAACATCTTGAGTACTGTATCTTGAGTTTACATATTCCAAATCATTCAGACTTACCAGGTCTCCCTGCCCCACAGATTACTTCGCTTTCTCCAAAGAAAACAATTACAAGGTGAGAGTTTGTCAAGAGAGGAAAGAAGTAATTCAAAAATGGTCTTTTACGATGTGATTTATTTCATGATAGCAACATTTCATTGATATTACCACACACATCCATTTTGTTCGATGCACACAATCTATCCATCAGCTTACATATTCATGGCACAAATCAAACCGTTGTAGTCAGACATAGAAACTAGGAATAGTGATAGTAATACCAAAAGGAAAAACTAAAATGAGAAACAGATTGAACATTCAAGTATTGTACCATATACTGTAAATTAAGCACATTTACAATGGTTTTCTAAGATGCATAGCATACTCAGCAAAATGTAACTGAACAAATGAAAATCATTCGTAAAGTATACTATTCCAACATAAAATGCTAATTCAAACTGATCTATACCCATGCTAAAATTATGTCTATGTTTGAATCTATGAGAAAATGAAAATTTAAGAAATTAATATGAAGAGATAAAATAGCTCCTAAAGTTAGGGGCAGGCCCCGAAAGAGACCTACATATATCCTGCTATAAATTAAATTAAATTATACTCAAGCATGGTAAGTCATTCAAAAAAATAAAAAATAAAATAAAAAACTGTCATTCAAAAAATAAAATAAAATAACTGTCATTCAATCTTACTTAGAAACGGACATTTTATGTTTCAATGGTTGAACCTGCATACCTGACAGATTGTTTGCACTCAAATCCAGTTCGCTTAAAACCAGAGAATCTCCCTTCAGAAGACCACTTGGTAAGAATCCAGAAAAGCCATTGTTCCCTAGCCTTAGAACCTCAAGATCATAAACATAATTGAAGCCTGGCAGCTCCCCTGTTAACTGATTATAACTTAAGTCCAACACCTTCAACTGCCCAAAGGTAGACAACTCAACTCCTTCAATCAGTGACCCTGTTAGCCGATTGTTACTCAGATTCAAATACTTAACAGTATCCGAAATATCGGACAAAAACTTTAGCTCCTTTGGGTTTGAACTGATGAGCAAATTCCCACTAAAGTCAACACGCACAATGCTTGAGTCCATGAGAAAATTCCAATCAATGCCACCATCCAATTGGTTCCAGCTCAGGTCTAATGACTCCAGATTACTCATCCTTTCCAACCCAGTCAGTATCTTCTCTGTGAAAGCATTGTATGAGAGGTTCAATGAGACCAAGTTCCTAAGACTCTTCAATGATGAAGGCAAGGGACCAGACAGAGAGTTGTGACTCAAATCCAGGGACTGAATCGAGGCAAGCCCCCCAATAGAGTCAGGCAATGGCCCAGAGATGTTGTTCCAGGCCAATGACAGGTTCAGCAGGCTCCGAAGCTTCCCAATATCTTGAGGCAGCTCCCCAGAGAATGCATTGCTGGAGATATCCAGATACTTCAAGCTCTTGAACTCAGCCACATTTTCTGGCAATCTCCCGGAGAGGTTATTATTGGCCATCGAGAGCTTAACAAGCATTGTTAGGTTGGCAAGCACAGCAAGATGAGCAGTGCCAGAGAGGCTGTGGTTGTCGAGGACAACAGCAGCCACATTTCCACCATTGCACACAATACCATTCCAAGATGAGGGGCAGCCGTTGAAGTCAATAGACACCTCATTCCATGAGTCCGAGATGTAGCCAGTAGGGTCATGGGCGATCCCCTTCTTGAACTCAAGGAGGGCTATGATATCTTGCGAGGGGAGCTGAGCTAAGGAAGGGATTGCAACAAGAAATACCACCAATAATCTTCTAAAGAGACCCATCAAGACCAGCTGACTGTTGCATAAGTAGGATGTATCTGATATTGGGGCAGAAAGACTTTACTGTAGAACCCACTGAAATGAAGATATATTTCGTGAGAACATTCAGAACTCATCATGCAGCCATGGGTCTCAAAGATGATATATTACTTGATGAATACGCTTAGTTTTGGATGCATCATATATTGCTAGATGTGTTTCATGGACTACCAATAGTCAACTTTGGTCAGAATTGAACTGGACATGCATATCACAAGCAGGTGCCTTCCCACAAAGAAGTTAGATGGCTACAGATTTCTCTCGTGTCTCGGTGTTCCGCACACAAAGCTGCATGGATAAATTGTATTTGCAACGCCAAAACCAAAACATCCAAAAACAAAGTCAGCTTCATTGACTATCACAGTCAGCTACTTTAACTCCAACAAAAAACCACAAGAAATAAAAAGAAGGAAAACTGCTCAAACGGTAATAAAAAAGAAGGAATTGAACATTGTACACCAAACTAAAATCGATTCCAACAAAGTCAAAGAGATAGAAAGTATGTAAAACCCAGAGGAAGCATCTTGCTGCTACCAGTCTAGATCTTAGTGTAGTCTGCTGGGAATGATGGAAGGGCAGTGGTAGGATCTAACTGGGAACACGGTTGATGGGTTCAAGCCATCTTTAAAGTATACATGAGATGCTCATAATAAATGCTTGAAACTTCTAAGCAACCACAAATTAGCAAATAAGCATAATCGTGACACAAAGAAAATTGAAATCAAAAGGATGAAACACTTAAACCCCAAAGTGAACTGTCTCAACTTTAAAAACGATTCGTGGTCTACAATAAAATAAAAAGACAATGACAACGTGGAACAATTTTTATAAAAGAAATATTAAAACTCCCTCTCTAGCCCTCTTAGAACCCTTGTACAATGCTGCTAATCAAAGAACAGTTGAAGCATTTCAAAGAGGGTTTTGTAAAGATGAGAGAGACGGTTAAGAAGACCAGGAAAAAGCTTTATACAACTCTCTCACTCCTTTAGAGAAAACCAAACCCTAAAAATGTGCTTTTTTGAGGAAATCGAACACCGCCAGTATCCAGCATTCACTACAAAAAAGCAATCTATCGGCATCACTCTATCTACACACCATTACAAATCCTCTGCCAGCCAAAAAAAGGGGGAAAAAATCTCTATTGAACAAGAAATGGGAATTTTAATGCCTGGAGCCAAAAAACTGTTAGTTTTTCCAAAGATTTGAGCTTGAAGCAGCTAAAAACGGCAACTTTTACAAGGGATTAGAGATTTACCAAGGAGAAAAGCAGAGATTTTTCTTCTCCGAGATAACAACAGGGAGGGCGAATGAAGAGGGTAACAACTCCACCGCTGCGAGGGACCAAACCTACAGAAGCCTCCGGCTTTTAATGAATGGCGCGGGCCCGCGAACCTCCCCAGCCATTTAAGTCCCCCAAGCCCCCTTGATACAGACCCGAGATGGGAGAAAAGAAAAGCTTTAGAATGATCCTAGTAGACGAGAATAATTAGGTAACAAAAACCCTAATCCACATAGAGAAACCCTAACCCTTGAACTCCTCCCCGAGAGAGAGAGAGAGAGAGAGAGAGAGAGAGAGAGAGGAGCGAGCATGGGAACCTATCGGTGTTCTCCGCCTGCTGCTTTTGTTTGACGGAGGCTTCCTTACCCGCCAAAAGGTATCAAGTGCCTCGCGGACCCCAAATACTTCTAAAATCCACCTAATTAATTAATAAAGAGGCATTTTAACTACACTCTCTTTTTTTGATATATTGCCAAACTTTTCCATTTCGTTTCCCCAATGCTAGAAGGGCTAAAGGAGTAGCTCTTTTTAAAATGGGAGTAATTATATATCGGGCTATTAAATTAGACTTTGGCCGTGGAGCCCACCCAGGGTAAGATCCTTGGTCATTTTGACCGCTAACTTCCAGAAGTACTACAGGGAATGGTGCCATGTGAGTATGTGACCGCAGAGAGAGAGAGAGAGATTTTTTTTTTTTTTTTTTTTTTTTTTTTTTTTTCGACGGTGCCGGTGCGTAGATAATAATGTTGTGAATATGTGATTTACCCATTGTTCTGTTGTGACTTTTTTTTTTTTTACCAGGATAAAACAGCTAAGAAGCCTTTGTACCGGCTCCAATTCATTTAACACTTTTCTTTATAATGAGTTTGGTGAACAATTCTATCATATTTTGCTATTTGCCGTACCTAAACATCATTCTTTTATTCCGAGATGGTTCTCATCATCCAAAACAGGTAAATTACGATCATTATAACCATCAAATAATGATTAATAATTATTAGGATTGTTTTTACTGAATTTTTTTAAATAATACCAAAAAAAATTATAAAAATAGGAATCGTATAGTATATATATATATATAATATGAAAGTAAGTGTTTTTGGCTAGCATGGATACGCGGTGCAAAAACACCTGCCATATGACAAGCGAGGTACCAGCCGGACTTGAAATCATTTTTGGAAAAGACGATTTCATATAGGCACCTTCTTTCCACGTGCCTGGCTTTCCTAGCCACGACACGTGGCTAAAACCTCGCATCTGTTAAAAATAATTATCCATGTGGCGTGCCAGGGAGCGAGCTGGTTAGATTTTGTCTTTTCAAAAGACGATTTCATGTGAATTCATTTTTTGGACAGGTGAATTCGGACCACATGGCAGATTTCCGTGACCACGTGGCAGTTTTTCAAGGACGTGGTAGGCAAACGGGATGGAAAGAGACGTCTAAATTCGTCTTTCCGAAACACGATGTCAAAGAACGAATTCGTCTTTCCAAAAGATGAATTCTCGCCTGATAACTTCCCCGAGCCTTCTTTTTTTTCTGGTGCTTCGTTCTTCCTCTCGTTCTTCCTCTCTGGCCCCATTCGATCCATTCCATCCCCATCGCAGCCTTTTCTTTTCTTCCCCCTTGGCCCACTTCCCTCCGACCGGTCACCCGTTTCTCGGTTCCATTCCAGCTCGACCCCATTGCTCCCGGTCCGGGTTTGGTTTGAAGGTAATTTTTTTTTGTCCCACAATATTTTAAATTCATTTATATCTTTTTTTCTAGATCCGGTCTACGTTAATTTATGGTGAACATCCGGGATTGCTAGATCTTGCGGTTCAAAAAAATATATAGGTATTTTTTTAGTTGGTGTTATATTTATTGTGTAAATATTAGTTTTTGTAATTTAATTATGTTGCATGATTTTATTGTAATTTTTTGAATATAATGTTGTTGTTTTAGTTAAAATATTGAATAATATTGTTTAAATTAAAATAAACTTAAAAAATTCTTTAATTATGTTGTATGAATTTATTGTAGTTTTTAAATTTCATGTTGTTGTTTTAGTTAATAAACAGATTAATCATGATTAAATTAAAATAATCTAGGAAAAACCTAGTATAATAATTATAGATATTATTATTTTAATTGTTTAAATATTATTATTAGTAATTTTATTATGTTGTTGTTATTGATAATATATTAAAAAATAATATATAATGCTAGAATAAATAATAATTAAATTCAAAAATTAAAGTTGTAAATATAAATATTAAAATATTAATTAATAATTATGAATATATTTTTTATGTTTTGATTAGGGAAGGAACTGGGCCGGGCTAGTCCAATGGGCTTCGGGCCGGCCCGAAATCGGTACGTGCTTCAGGCCAGCTTTTAAGCATATATAATGATATAATATTTTCAGCATTTATTATGTTAGTTGTTTAAATATTATTATTAGTTATTTAATTATGTTGTTGTTATTATTTGATATAATCATAATAATATATTTATTGATAATGCTAAAATAAATAATAATTAAATATAAAAATTAAAGTTATAAATAAAATATTAAAAAATCAATTAATAATTATGACTATATTTTTTTATATTTGAGTTGATTATTAAATTTACATCAATTTTTTAAAATATTTTATACATAATTAATTAAAAAAAATTATGTAATGATATAAACATCAGAAAATAAATTTGTATATAATTTGGTAGTTTACTAACCCGATATTCCGAAATTAGTTTGATAAAATTTGCATTGCATTGAACCGTAGACCCGTCAATTGATTAATATGCATAAATTATAGTATCCATATATTATTTTTAATTTTGTATGGATCTTAGAATTATGTACATTAATCAATTGATTGTCCAAAGTGGACAGTTTGGGAATTGAAAATAATTTTACGGATCACTTTTTAGCAATGAAATGATGTACAATGGAGTTCAAACGAAATTTTGTGCAACATTTTTCTTTTATTAATGGATACAGTTGTACCCATATTATTTTCATTGCTTAAATTATGTTATAGTTTCAGGACTGCATTATGTTGTTGCTTTGGGAGTCCTATCGCATGTTCGTTGTTCATGTTGTCCCTTTGTATTATGTGTGTTGGATTGTAATACAATTATATGTTGGGTTGTGTTGCCCAGAGAGCAACCCAAGAGGGGGGTGAATTGGGTTTCAAAAATTTAAAGCTAAGCTTGATAAAACAGTAGCAAACTTTGCAAGACAAGATGTGCAAATCAATTCAACAAGGTACTGTGATTTAAATGCAATGCTTTAATGTATAAGTGCAGTGGAAATTAAAGGCAATATGTGAAATGTAAAGAGCAAGGAGGGAGAGAACAAGTAATCACAAACACAACAATCTATAGTGGTTCGGTGCCAACAATGCACCTACATCCACTCCCCAAGATCTCCTTGGGAATTTACTATAATCCAATGATTACAGCCGATTAGTTTTCCGGGCTCACTAATCAAAACCCGACTTGTTTTTACAAGGCTCACAAGTCACAACCTCACTTGGTTTTACGAGCTAACCAAGAACCTAATTGGTTTTCACAAGGCTAACCAAGAATCTCCCATGGTTTTCCGGGCTAACCAAGAATCTTAGTGGTTTTGCAAGCTAACCACCAACCTAATTGGTTTTCAAGGCTTACCAACAACCTCACTTGGTTTTCCAATAAGCTAACTAATAATCTTTACAAGTAAAAGATGGAGAAATAAAGAACCAATGTAAGTTTTCAATAAAAAGCAAATAGATCGATGTAGTGTTGCTTTGCACTTGTTGAAGCCTTTTGAATGCCCAAGATTGAATGATCTTCCATGCACTTGATAGCTTTGAATGCTTGAAAGGCTTCCCTTTGCTTGAGAGTGGTTGAGCTTTGAATGAATAGGAGTTAAGGCTCTTCTCTCTTCTTTTCTCTTTAAACTCTTTAAGGATATTCAATACTCTTGTGAATAGTTGAAAGGTTATTGTCCTGATTTGATTTGGAGCCTTTATATACCTTTCCAAGCCCCCAAAATCGAAATCTAGCCATTATACTTGAAAAACTAGCCATTGGAGGGCATTTGGGAGAGTTCTGCACTTGAAAAAATTAGCCGTTACTATTGTCAGAACTCCATATGTCGATACTTTCTCTTCATGTGTTGACACATTAGGTTGACACATGTTCTTCTTGAGTCGACACAAGTTCAAAATGTTCCATTCAGATTTTCTGGAAAAATCAGTTGAGTCGACCATTCTCAATTGAGTCGATATATTAAGTCGACACATTAGGTCCGTGTGTCGATACATCAACTGTTCCTTCAACTTCTGCAAGTTTTGTGGCTTGAAATTCTCACGCGATGTATTGATCCATGTGTTGACACCTTGAGTCGACACATAAGGTCCATGTGTTGACACATCATCTGTGCCATTTAAAATTTCGTTGCGTACCGGCCCGAGTCGACACACCATCTTCATGTGTCGACACATCATGTCATGTGTCGACATCCTGAGTCGACACATCATCAAAAAAGGTGCAGAAATTGTTGAACTTATGCCGGAACATGTTTTCATTTGCCTTAGTCATCCATTCAACCAGCTCTTTGAGTGTCCGAGTCTTGTTTTGTTCATTCATTCTATTCAAACTTGGTCTTCAACACAATTGGGTTTCTTCAAATTTTGTGAGCATCCTTTCAATGAAAATGCACTTAAAGCAAATCATTAGTCCTCAAATTATACTAAACTATTTTGCTTATCATCAAAATCAATTAGTAGAGTCAACAATCTTTCCCTTTTTGATAATGACAAAATCCTTAAGTATAAATTGCTTTAAAAGTAAAGCTTTAAGAGAATTGATCAAGATGCACAATATTGAAAGCATTAAGTATCAATCATTACTTAAAATTATAATCATTCAAAATACAAGTGATAGAATTTGAGATTGTTTCAAAGATAGAGAGTATCAAAACTTAGCCAGAACTTTGATATTCATTTAAATGCAATAAGAACATGTATCATGATACTCTTATAATGAAAGTTTCAACAATTAACAAAGCTCCCCTTGAATTAATGATTCATAACAAAATTTGTGAGAATCTTTTCAAAAACATTTGAAAGAGGGGTTTTGAGAATCAAATTTACTTTGACAAAAGGTGAAGCTTCCCCTTTGTTCATTCATTTATGGATGAGTCGACTTGATCATATTGTAGATGATGCTCTAGATGCTAGTATCATGGATTATCACAATCCCTATATGCAGTGGTACCGCAGCATCACGCGTCGATTCATCAGTCATCTTGGCGCGGTTGATGATTATATGGTAAGAAATTTAAGTTTTGCTATTTATTAATATTAAATTTTATATTCCTTGAAATTCATTGTTTATTTTTTATCTTACAGAGAAGTGCCATCACGCGGATACTTCAGCTGGCTCATCCAGATTGCATAGCGATGAACTCCAGACTATTACAAAGGTTTGTCATTCTGTCCTTCATACTGTCGGCGAGCATGCAAGTATCCCGTTACGGGAGTTTTATTAAGGGGTCGACAGAGAGTACGAGACTCCTTCACCTTACCACTATGGATCTTCATCAGGAGCACCTCCATTATTCCAGGATGGACGAGGTACTCGATATTATAGTACCTCTCCATATCCGATGCCCGAATTTACATCTACTGAGTTGTTGCTGCACATTTTGAGTCTACCGCTGTACCGGACTACATGTCGCAGTATGATTATTCCTGACATCGAGGACATGCCTATGGTGAGGGTTCGTCACATCACGTGTCGGCACAACAGGCATCCCAGGTCGGGGAACATATGACAGAGCATCAGCCACCAACTGAAGTTGTACCTCCACTTCATCATGTCCAGCCTCCACACAGGAAGAGAAGGGCACCATGTGGGACCTAGGATTTTTTTTTTTATGTATTGTATTTATAAAACTATATTTTGAAATAAAATTTAATTATAAAATTCATGATTTCTCATATGGTAATACAATAATTAAGATAGAGAAGATATATAGATTGAAATGATATCCAGCCCGGTACCACTTCGGTTGACAACCCGGTGTTAGTACGATTTCCAATTCGGCACCAGTTCGATCGATAGTTTATAGTTTAACTGTTTAGGGTTTAGTATTAGTAAAAAAAATTATTTACATCGAGTCATGGAAGTGGAAATGATAAGTCGTCATGAATGAGATTTTTTTAATAATAATGTAAAAAAAAAAATTAGTGATATGGTTGCCAGGGTCCAACCTTCAATCCTGACACCGGTCCGGCCCCCTTACTGCAATCGGTCTTACCATCGATCCAACAGCTAGAGTCCGGTACCACCGGTCTGGGCATCAAGGTCATGACACCGATCCGACCCCCAGTCCTGCCATTGGTCTTATGGTCCGTCCGGCATCTAGGGTTCGACCACTAGTCACGTGTTTAGGGTTTATCGGCATAATTTGAAATCTTCTCTAGCAAGGAGCAGTAGTGGGTCAAGGGGGAAGAAATCGTAGTGGGGCATGCGGGAGGAAAAGAGAAGAATGAAATAGAGAAAAAAAAAATCAAAAATTGGGCTCAGGGAAAGTTTAAAAACCTATTTTTATATTTTTTTTGTATTATTCAAAAAAAATTCATAAACTGGACTAGAGAAAAATTCAAAAATTTATTTTTATATTTTTTTTCATTATTCAATAAAAATTTAAAAACCGAGCTAAGGAAATTCAAACATAGGTATTATTTTTTTTCCCCACATTATTCAACAAAAAATTCAAAAAAAAGAAAAACCACTAAGAATTCGTCTTTGGGAAGGACGAGTTCTCTAGCAGTCTAAAATCATCTTTGCCCAAAATGATTTCTCAGCTGCCTGAAATCATCTTTGGCAAAGACGATATTTCAGTGAGAAATCGGCTTTGCCAAAACGAGTTCTCTTTGCCGCCACGTGTCGCGCTTGGGGGAGCCAGGGCATGTGGAGAGATCGTCTTTGCCAAAGATGATTTCTCAGTGAGAATTCAGCTTTGGCAAAGATGAGTTCTCTTGGCCACCACGTGTCACGGCTGGGGGAGCCAGGTACGTAGAGAGGTGTATGAAATCGTCTTTGGGAAAGACGATTTCTCAGTGTGAAATCGTCTTTCCCAAAGATGATTTCAAGCCCGACTGGCACCTCGCCTGCCATGTGGCAGGTGATTTTGGTGCCCCGTGTCCATGTCATTCAAAAATACATATTTCCGTAAATATACTGTATAAAACCTATTTTCATAATTTTTTTGGCATTATTTAAAAAAAAAATCTGTTTTTACTTCATTGTAGTGTCATAGAAGTTGATGCAGGGAAAATGCCACATCCAGGATTCCAAAAATTTCAAGACCAATGGTTAATTGATTAAATTCATTTTAAAATAAGATGGAGCCATATCCAAATTGATCCTATCTTCCATGCCAAGCCTACAGTATTCCAAATATGCACATATAAAACGAACAACCATTCAATTTAAAAATAATTGAATCTATATGATCGAAGTAGCACACTGCTAAATATTTAAAGGGATAGATTCTGCTTGGAATATTTTTTCAAAGCACCACATCGATCATCTGGTCTTGCTCCTTAAAAAGTAAAAGTCAGGGATGATACTTTAACTCCTAATCCTATAAGTCATCATACTAAAGTGCATTCGAACTCCTATGCCTCTACCAAACCTAACCTTCGGCCTTATAGCTCCTTACCGATACAAACATTTGATCTCTTAGCCTTCTGACAGTCCTAACCTTTGATCTTTCAGAAACAAACATTCGACCATTTGAATTACTATTTTATAGACCTGCAGTCATGATATATTTGATGAAATCCCTTTGGCATAAGAAATGCTTGGCCTCTCCAATTCTTAGGTTTCGTGGATTTCCAATCCTGAAGGACTTCAGAATCTACTGAATCTCACCACTTGGAATCAAAACCCGACCAATGGCCTCTCACCAAGGCATCCCACCATATGATTGAGAGAAAAGTCTACAACACTCATCCTGATATATCTCTCACGATAGACAAATGGTCAAATACCATAATCAAGAATGAATCTCAACCATTAAAAAAGTGTGGCCCCTCTTTAGACCATAATTCCTGAAGCTATTAAAGCAAATGGTGGAAAAAATATATAAGACAAAAGCTTCCACTAATGGAATGAAGATATCCTAGAAAAAAAGGATGATTCCCTCCTAGTAATCATGATGAAAGATAAAATCTGATCGCCTCTTGTCCACCTACCATTATTTCAAGATACCCTCACACTACTCTTGAAGCTTGGGTATAAAAAAGGGTTCTCAGTGAACCCCCAAAATGTATGCCCCCATGCACGCACGCATGTGCTCACACTCTTATCTCATTGCTTCACTTTTATTTTATGATTTGAGATACTGACTTGAGTATTGAAGGGCCTTTGTCGAAGCCACACTGGCCAGGATTTTTTTTATAGGTATAGCCACCAGCATCCTCTCTCTAGCCCACTTCGACATTTGAGCAGATTTCAACATCATCATATAGAGGAAGGGCCAACTATTTGCCCACTATTTAAAAAAGATTTCTAGTATAAATCACATGTCACCGAAAGGTATGTCTACTCGGCATTCTAATGCCACTACTTCACTACGGGTTAGTCAACCCATTGGAAACCTGGCCCTAAGGGCTCAGATTGACACCGCCCTACAAGGAAATCAACCTAACCCCCTATAATGACTCGCTCAATAAGTTCATGAGTTAATTACTGAGGTCCAAGCGATCTAATGCCCAGCAATATCTGCAGCACTAACTGCTACACCACACCCATAAGCAGACCTAGCCGAGCCACCGCAAACTCCTTCATCCTTGGGAGTTGCATGCTTGGGATGACTCTCACTATCGTAGGATGTCATGCTAGAGGAACCAATTCCTCTTGTGGCACTGGAAAACCCCAGACAAGCGAGGAGGCACTCCTTTTCACCCTAATCAGATGAAAGGACTACTCAGGCCTATTCGCTCCCATAATTTTCTAAAGCACACCTAACCAAAGATGCTGAGATGGATCACAAGTTTTAAGAAATTGACACATTAAAGCCTTGCAAGACCTAGCACCACCTAGAGATGATGACTTTGGCTTTACCATTGACCCACTCTTCAAGGTCTGTATCATGTAAGAGCCACTGCTAAGACATTTCAAGATACCGCAGTTGGAGACATATGACATATCTACCAATCTGATGGACCACTTACAGGGCTTCAAGATGTTAAGAGAAAAGAAAAGATTATTGTTTATTGATATTAAGGTCCTAAAAGCCTTTAAATAGAGTACAAGATCATCATATATGATAATATATAACTTCTAACAAAATTGCAATAATACTCCTAATATAACTAGATAGAGTATAATATTCTAGAAAATAATATTAGATATCTTGCTCTCTAACACTTGCTCTCAAGCTAGAGCTTATACATTAACTAAGCCGAGCTTGGAGCATATAGTAGAAGACCAAAAATAGAGTTGAGAGTTTTTGGTGAAGATGTTTGCGAGTTGATCTGCTGAACTAGTATAAAGTATCTAAATCTTGCAAAATAGGATAAACTATTGGTAGAGTCTTCAAATATTACTCAGTATTCGAGGAAGGAATACCTTATAAAACGAAGAAGAGAAGGTCCAGACAAAGATTTTATTTGCTTCTCAAAAGGAGACAAGAATGAGACAGACTTAAAAAAAATAATATTAGTCGAAATAATGTATCATCAGGTAACAAGATCATAACACTTATACTTTTATTGTATCCAGAAAAGTAAGTAAAGAAAGCCAAAGGAGAGCTATATAATCATCTTGTAGAGTTGAGTAAATAAACAAGGTTAGGTGAGAGCTACATAAATCATCTTTCTATTTATCCATAGAGTTAGTCACTATCTCGCTATCAGAGAAAAGATGGCAAGAGGAGCGTTGATCTTGTCCACAGAGTTGGTCAGGTGAGAGTTTGATATCATTTTCCTATCACTTGCAAAGATGATGCCATAAAGAGCGAAGGATAATGATGATAGCAATACAAGTAAAAGAAATCTGGATCACTGCATAGAAGATGAAAAGTTTAAAGAAGAGAAATTATCACTAGTCAACTTAAAGATAGATAAGGCATCACCTTTTTAAAAAATGAAATAACAATCCAGGCTAATGTAAACATAAGAGATAGATCACTGTATGAGTTGCATTGACTGTTTCAACAATTTTTTTTGCTTTGTCCTCATCACCTACCATGTCTACTAATGCAGGAATATGTTATCAGATAACTCTGATTTATTCTCCATGAACTTTGGAATTGTGGAATATAGATAGTTGTCATTTATGATTTTCACTAGCTCTGGGAAATGCCAAGAGTACCATTCTCTGACTCTCATGGAGAAGGTGTTAATATGCTTGCCGAGTGTATCGAGGAGAAATATGGCCTGAATAACCATTTTATCCATCCAATTAACATTAAACTTGACTTTTGCCCTACTATAACTATGCCCCAACACCAATTGAGCCTTCTCCAAATTTGACAGCTTTAAGTCTTTAATAAACCTATTGAAATGCAACCTTACACCATGAAGGAGCTTGAGTGTGAATTCATTGCCCTGGCAAGGAATCTTGGTCACCTTAAAGATCTGAGACCCAACCTTAGGCTCCATGTTGGCTCTACCCAGTGATTTTGATGAATAACAAAACATTGAGTGCATATTGTATTCTAATGAGGATTTCAAGTTGTGAGTTTTCAGGAAGAAAGCATCTCAAAATCTCAAAAACTTATGGTGTATGGCACGTAATGGCATGGAGCAATTCTCACAAATCCGGGCATCCTCTTCATTGAAAAAGGGCATCTAAATGTTTAAATATTATATGTTTATGTATTCAAGAATTTTATTTATGTTAGGCATTTACACTTGAATCTGAAAGTTTTCAGTCTCAAGTGTCGACACCTGGACAGTCAAGTGTCGACACTTCAGCATTTGGCACAGACAAAAATCCTTGGCACGCCAAGTGTCGACACCTATATTTAAGTGTCGACACCAAGTGTCAACACTTAGGTTCCAAGTGTCGACTCAAAGCCTGAGATTTTTGAAAATACAGAACTTTATAATATTGAGAATTTTTGTGTCAAGTGTCGACACCTGTGCATCAAGTGTCGACACTTGAATTTCAAGTATCGACACCCAGAGATCAAGTGTCGATACCTGACAGCCAAGTGTCGACACCTGACAGCCAAGTGTCGACACTTGTAGCCTGACAGCTCTAACGGATCTATTTTTCTAGCTTGCAGAACTTGCTTTTCAAGCTCCAAATGGCTATTTCCAAGGTACCAACGGTCACAAACCATTTTTTGGAAGGTTTTTGGTGTATTTAAGCTCCACCAACCTCATTTTAAAGCAAGAAAAGTGAAGAGAAGTGTATTCAAGTGCATTGAAGTCTACTCAAAAGCCAAAAAAGCTAATATTCTCTCCATACTTCACATCAAAAGCCTCTTCTAGCTTGATTCCTTTGAAAATCCTACAAGCTCATCCTTACTTCATTCCAAAAAAAGGCACCTTGAAGGAGATTCCAAGGAAGAGTGAAGACAAAGCATCCACTTGAGCTTCAAAGATTCCAATCTACTCTTGAAGAGAGTTTATTGTAATTTTAAATTACATATCTATTTTTATTGTGATTTGACCTTGCTTTCAAGGGTGTCTTGAAAGAAGGTTATTGTGATTTGTTGGTGAGCCAAAGGGATAAAACCAACTAGGGTTAACTTGTGAGCCCGAAGACAAAATAAGTGTTAAGGTTTGTTGGTAAGCCTAAATAACAAAACCAACTTAGGTTTTGACTTATGAGCCTTGTGAAAAACAAGTCGACTGTAATCTAGTATGGATTATAGTGAAATTCCCAAGGGTGGCTTGGGAAGTGGATGTAGGTGCTAGGTTTGCATCGAACCACTATAAACCTTGTGTTTGTGTGTGATTGCTCTTTTCCTCTCTTGCTCTTTAATTGTTGCTAACATCTTGCATCAAATTTATCATTTCTCACAAGCACCACTAGACCTTCATTTTATTGTCTTAATTTTTTAAAAGACCCAATTCACCCCCCCTCTTGGGCTCAATTTCTGGGCAACAAGTGGTATCAGAGCCTTGGTACTCTCTTGTAGGTCCAAGGATCTTGAGTAAAAGATCATGGCAGCCCCAATAGGAATGGGTATTGTTGAAGGTCAAGCTTCAAATCGACCCCCACTTTTTAATGGCACAAATTACACATACTGGAAGACACACATGCGCATATTTATACAAGCTCTTGATTATAATTTGTGGAGAACAATTGTAAAAGGTCCTCATCAGCCCACAATGATGATTAATGGCATTCTCACTCCAAAAATGGAAGATGATTGGGATGAGAATGACATTAAGCAAATTGAGCTTAATGCTAAGGCAATGAACCTTTTATTTTATTCTCTTGATCCAAGTGAATTTAATAGAATATCAAATTATCTCTCCGTCAAGGAGATTTGGGATACACTTGAGGTTACCAATGAGGGTACACACTAAGTGAAAACCACCAAGGTCAACATGCTTATTCACACATATGAAATATTTAAAATGGAACCTACTGAGTCAATTAGCGAAATGTATACTAGGTTCACAAACATTGTGAATGGCATGAGAAGCCTAGAAAAAATAATTTCTAATGGTGAACTTGTGAATAAACTTCTCAGGTCTCTACCAGCTTCATGGGATGCAAAGGTCACTGCGATTGAAGAAGCTAAAGATGTCAACACTCTCTCGCTGGAACAACTGCTGGGCTCTTTAATGACTTATGAGCTCTCCCTCAAACAAAAGAATGGAGAGGTGGACAAAAAGAAGAAGGCGATTGTGTTCAAATCTACTATTAGAGAGGACTCAAGCGAAGACTCCGAAGAAGATGATGAAGAAGATGAGACGGCTCTGTTAGCTAGAAAATTCAGAAGGTTCATGAGGAAGAAAAAGTTCATCTAAAAAAAGAAACCTCTGAAAGGTGAGCCGAGTAAAGAAAAGGACAAGGAAAAGGAGAAGGAGCAGCCTACGTGTTTTGAGTGTAAAAAACCCGGGCATTTCAAGGTAGACTGCCCCTTGTTAAAGAAAAGCAGAAGAAAGCTAAGAAAGAAAGCCATGATGGCAACTTGGAGTGAAAGTGAAGACTCCAGCTCTGAGGAAGAACAACAGGAGGTAGCAAACTTCAACCTGATGGCCGACCATAATGAGGTATGTTCTGAAACTGAAAATGAATTTACTTTTGATGAGCTTCATGAGGTTTTTGATGAACTAGTTATAGAATTTCAAAAGTTAAAGTCAAAACATAAAGATTTAAAGAAGCAAAATTTGGATCTAGCTAAAACAAATAACAATCTTTCAAATGAAAATGAATGCCTTCTTATACAAAATAAAAAATTAAATGATAAGATTATGGTACTTGAAAAAGAAAAGGATATCTTTAAAAAGAAAAGTGACTTACTTTCAAATAAAAATTTATCAAAACAAAGCAAAGAAATTTTAATTGAAAACAAAAGATATAAAGAAGAAATCGAAAAACTAAAACCTTTTGTAGAAAAATTTACTTATAGTTCTGAAAAATTGAATTTACTTTTAAATAACCAAAGAGCAGTATTTGACAACGCAGGATTAGGATTCAGAACTCATAAGAAACAAAACTCTTTAAAAATTTCTTTGTACCTGCATTTTCATCCATTACTTGCTATACTTGTGGTATCAAAGGACATAAATCTTATATGTGCAACAAAAGAAAATCAAATAATACTAAGAAATGTTGGGTTCCGAAAGGAACCAATGCCCAAAAAGGACCCAAGATGGCTTGGGTACCTAAAGTCTCCACTTGATCTTTATTACAGGTATGCCTTGCAACCAACAAGAAAAGGATGTGGTACCTTGATAGCGGTTGCTCAAGGCATTTGACAGGAGATGTGGAGCAGTTCTCATCACTCATACATCAAAATGGTGGCAATGTAACTTTTGATGATAATGGAAAGGGCAAAATTATCGGTATTGGTAAAATCCATATCACCCCTACCTCTTATATTGATAATATTTTATATATTGATAATATTTTATATATTGATGGTTTAAAACATAACTTGCTTAGCATTAGTCAATTTTGTGACAAAAATTTTAAAGTTGTTTTTGAATCTTCTTTGTGCATTGTTTCTAGTCTAGATGATAATGGCATTAAGTTCATTGGTTATAGGCATGGCAATATTTATATGGTTGATCTTGATGATCTCCCTATTCAGAAAGGTCAATGTCTAGTGGCAATGGAAGCCAAGATCGATGAAACTAGTTGGCTTTGGCATCGTAGACTAGGACATGCAAGCATGCATTTAATTTCAAAACTTAGCAAAAAGAATTTGGTAAAGGATTTGCCTAAACTAAATTTTGAAAAAGATAAAATTTGTAGTGCATGTCAACTTGGAAAACATACAAAATCATCTTTCAAACCAAAAGGAGTGATCTCTACATCTAGACCTTTGGAATTGCTTCACATGGACCTCTTTGGGCCTACTAGAACATCTAGTTTGGGAGGTAAGAAGTATGGTCTAGTCATTGTAGATGATTTCTCACGATTTACGTGGGTCATGTTTTTAGCACATAAAGATGAAACTTTTTCTGAATTTATTAGATTTCATAAAAGAGTTTTGAATGAAAAAGGTGTTTCAGTAGTATCTTTAAGAAGTGATCATGGAACCGAATTTGAAAATGCTGATTTTGATAAATTTTGTATTGAAAATGGAATTCATCACAATTTTTCTGCACCTAGGATACCTCAACAAAATGGGGTAGTAGAAAGAAAAAATAGAACTCTTGAAGAAATGGCATGCACCATGCTTTGTGAAAATGATTTACCTAGATATTTTTGGGCGGAAGCCATAAATATTACATGCTATATTTTAAATCGAGTTTTAATTCGACCGATTTTAAAGAAAACACCTTATGAGCTTTAGAAGGGTAGAAAACCCTCAATTCGTTATTTTCATGTTTTTGGATGCCGTTGTTTCATCTTAAACAATGGTAAAGATAATTTGAGTAAATTTGATGCCAAATCAGATGAGGGAGTCTTTCTAGGCTACTCCACATCTAGTAAGGCATATAGGGTCTTCAACAGAAGAACACTTGTTGTTGAAGAATCCATACATGTGGTATTTAATGAAACTAACCAAAAATCTTCAAGAAAAGAAGATGTACTTTCTGATGAAACAGGTAGCAAGAAAACTGAAGAAATAAACAACAATGAAGGGCTTATCAAGGAACAAAATGATGATCAAAACACTGAAGGATATCAAGCACAAGGTGATGAAAACACATCAACTATTGATCCATTACCAAAAGAATGGAGGTATGCTCATGGACACCCAAAAGAACTAATTATAGGTGATCCATCTAAAGGTATAAGTAATCGATCATCCCTTAGAAATATTTGTGATTACTTAGCTTGTGTGTCTCAAATTGAACCTAAAACTATTGAGGAAGCTGAATGTGATAGTAATTGGACAAATGCTATGCAAGATGAACTTAATCAATTTAAAAGGAACAATGTTTGGACACTAGTGGATTGGCCTTCAAACACATCAATTATTGGTACAAAATGGATTTTTCGAAATAAACTTGATGAAAATGGAATAGTAATTAGAAATAAAGCTAGACTAGTTGCCAAAGGATACAATCAGGAGGAAGGGATAGATTTTGATGAAAACTTTGCTCCTGTGGCTAGACTTGAGGTAATTGGGCTATTGTTGGCTTTTTCTTGCTTCATGAATTTTAAACTATATCAAATGGATGTTAAAAGTGCCTTTTTAAATGGATTAATTGAAGAAGAAGTTTATGTTGAGCAACCCCCTGGTTTTGAAAATTCTGAATTTCCAAATCATGTTTATAAACTTTATAAAGCTTTATATGGATTGAAACAAGCTCCAAGAGCTTGGTATGATCGTTTAAGCTCTTTTTTGCTGAAAAATGATTTTACTAGAGGTAATGTAGATAAAACTTTGTTTTTAAAGAAAAAGAATGATGATCTCTTAGTAGTATAAATCTATGTAGATGATATAATATTTGGTGCTACTAATGAATCTCTTTATCAAGATTTTGCAAGATTAATGTAGGGTGAGTTCAAGATGAGCATGATGGGAGAACTGAATTTCTTCCTCGGACTCCAAATAAGGCAAACCAAAGAGGGGATATTCATCAACCAAACAAAATACACAAAAGAAATACTCAAGAAGTTTGGGATGGAGAATACTAAGCCTTTAGGTACTCCTATGAGCTCTACATGTAGACTTGACAAGGATGAATCAGGTAAGTCTATAGACCAAAAATTATATCGTGACATGATTGGTTCATTGTTATATCTTATTGCCAGTAGGCCAGATATCATGTTTAGTGTCTGTATGTGTGCTAGATATCAGTCTAATCCTAAAGAGTCTCATCTTTTGGCTGTTAAACGCATACTTAGATATCCATCTGGCTCAATTGAAATTGGTTTATGGTACTCTAGAGATTCTTCATTTGAATTAATTGCTTATTCTGATGCTGACTTTGCTGGGTGTAAACTTGATCATAAAAGTACTAGTGGAACCTGTCAGTTTTTTAGAGTAAATTTGATCTCTTGGAGTAGCAAGAAACAGAACTCAGTTGCTCTATCTACGGCGGAAGCTGAATATATAGCAGCTGGAAGTTGTGGTGCTCAAATCCTCTAGATCAAATAACAACTCGAAGATTTTGGCATTAAACTAATTAAGACACCCATAAGATGTGACAATACTAGTGCAATCAACCAATCTAAAAATCCTGTGCAACTTTCAAGAAGTAAATACATTGAAATAAGGCATCATTTCATAAGAGATCATGTACAAAACTCTAATGTAATTCTTGATTTTGTTTGTACTGATGATCAGTTAGCAGATGTGTTTACCAAGCCTTTGAGTGAGGATAGGTTCTGTCTGATTAGAAGAGAGTTAGGTGTCATTGATCAATTCACATAGAACTCTCTTAGTATAAATTTTATCTAAATCCTAGAGCTCAAAACCTATTGATTAAAGCCCCAAAATTTTATCAAAATTTTTCCTATTTTTTAATTTTTTTTTGGAATTTTCTCGATTTTTTGGCCAAGTGTCGACACTTGACACATACGAAGTGTTGACACTTGCGAAACAGATTTTGTTTTTAAAAAGGATCGAACGAGGGTTTTGTATTTTTCTTTCCCCCGCTGATTTCTTGCAACAGTGGTCCCCTCTATCCAAATCCTTCCTTCTACTCTCTAATCCATCACAAATCAGATATTTCCCCCTTCTAATTTTATCTTATTTTTCCTCGTTTTTGGTTTTGTCGTTTTCGAACCAAACAACTATGATTTGGGTTTTCCGAGTATTTTTCATGAATCTAACCGGATTTTTGCATGTTTTAGTGGATTTCTAAAACTCCATTTGAGGGAATAGTGATTTAAACATATTTTTCTTGGATTTCCCTCATCTTTTGGCCGTTTTCACCCATTTTTCGCAAAAAACACTGTTTTATTAATTTTGGCCGAAATAATTTGGGTTTTCATCTAAATTAAACATACTAAATCCATTTATTGATGATTTAGAAAGGTTTTTCGAGATACATTTGCGACATTTTTGCCTATTTGCTAAAACCCTAAGTGTTTAGACCCAAATCCCATGGTTTTTGATTTTTAGACCTTACAAAAATTATTTTTCCAAAGATTCAAATGTGTTCTACCAAACAAAAATATTTTCTACGAATATTGTTCGAAAGTTTGTCATTTAATCAAAATATATTTTCTACAAATATTATTTTTACAATTTTTCAAACGTTGTTGATTCTGGTTTTCAAAACCTATCTGAACATTTTTCTAATCTCAACCTGTAGCCAGTCCCTTGTTCTAAGCCTTTCTTCCTTTTTTCTTGGTCAGTTGGCTATAATGGGTCCTAGGAAGAGACTTGCAGTTAGGGAGAGGTCCAGTCATGGTGTTGAGAGGAGGTCGAAGGCCAGATTTGATACAGCACAACCGAGCAGTACAGCCATACCGAGCTCCTCCCTGCAGAGAGGATGACAGGGAAGTTAGTAGCTTCAGGGAGGAGAGTCGACTTGCAGTGTTTCGACAGGCACCACTTCAGCATTCGACAGGTACTCACTGATGCAGGACTAGTACCATTTTGCACCATGCAGGAGAGGTACTATCCTCACCTAGTGAGGGAGTTTTATGGTGCACTGGACTGTCGACGACTACTGTGGACGACATCAGTCAGGGGTATTCAGATTTCATTGACTGATGAGCTTCTGAGCCATGTATGGGAGATACCTCGGAGAGGAGTCTGTGCCTTTTTAGTGGATGATAGAGAGGCGGCATTTAGGTGCATCCTTAAGAGAGAGGACGTTCGCGGTATATCAGTAGTTACCGCGAACCAGTTATCATTGGAGATGTGCCTTTTGCACCATATCACTGCACGGATCCTACTACCGAAGACCGGGAGATTTGACTTCATCACCGAGAGGGAGTTGATGATGATGACGAGTCTGATCGAGAGGAGGCAGATAGATATTCCATCCCTGATGCTCACTCAGATGTATGATGCTGCTACTCAGCGTCGACACTGTTTACCATACGGCATGGCACTGACCTGACTTTTCAGAGCGTGTGGAGTATCATTGGAGGGGGAGATTCCCAAGGAGATACTACATACAGACATGTACGACGAGAGGTCATTGCACCAGATGGGATACAGGTTAGTTGGAGGTCGATGGATTCGTAGAGAGTCTGGCCAGGAGCCAAATGAGGAGGACGAGATTCGAGAGGCTGAGGCTGGACCATCTGAGCCAGCAGTTTTTCCTCCAATCGATATCCCATTGACACAGACAGAGCACTTGTCTCCTGACACTTCAGCTCCTCCACCACCGTCTACAGGACTATCTTTTAAGGAGCATGCCAGAGCACGGTTCACAGAGATCAGAGGTGAGGTGACTCAGCTACGTAGCGAGGTCGAGCTTCTACGAGCACATACTACCTCGGAGCATGCTGAGATTCGCAGATCCATGGAGGAGGGATTCTCTCGTATTGAGAGTCTGTTGAGATCCCTTATACCTCCTGCAGCCCCTGCACTTGCACGATCTGACGATGATGATGATGATGATGATGATGGCGGCGATCACCAGAGCGACCATGCTGATTCTGCTGAGGGTGGTGATCAGGATATTGATCGAGCTATAGAGGTAGTGGGCAGAGACAACGACAGTGTTGGCGGTGCCGATGCTTATGACGTGGTCAGTCGAGATCCTCCTACTACACCAGCTCCTACTATCGCCTTGGTTGATTCCACACTGGACCTTATTATGCCAGCTGATCGTCTTTCACCTCCTTCCACTAGATCATCTAGAGTTGTACCCGCCTTTGGTCCTTCCGGCTGCACTAGGAGTCGTAGAGCTTTAGCACCTCCTAGGGCATTAGCCACTAGATCTAGGATCAGTGCTCCTTTCAGTCTTGATGTTCCATCTGATGAGGATTAGCCTCACAGATGTTTGTTTTAGCTCTTATATTGTATGTTTGATACTTATTTGACTCTGATGATATATGTATGTTTCAGCTCTTGCTGATAAATCAGCAAATTTTGTACTGAAATCTTATCTTATATATAAAAATTTATGTTCAGTACTCTTTACTTGTGCTTCAATGAATCAATTTACTATTTTTTTGACTCTGATACTCTTTTATCTTGGTATATTTTAGTTCTGATACTCTTTGATATTAGCATAATTATGACTTTGATATCTATGATATGTGTTTCTCTACTATCTTTTTGTCTCCATGCTCATTGTGAGGGGGAGGAAAAATTCTCCTTTCTAATGATTGACAAAAAGGGGGAGAAAGAGTATTGATTTTATTGATGTATAAATTTGTTGAGAAAAAGATGTTAATTCATAAATTTGTTGAGAAATTGAATTGATTGTGTTGATTTTTCACCTTGTAAGAATCTTTGAAGTTTACCTTAATAAGAAGTATCTAATTAAGGGGGAGATTGATTCTTCCTAACCATGAAGTTTTGCCTCTCTAATGGACTTAAATTCATATTCAAAAATTAAATGGTTAAAGTTTGAAATATGTTGCATTTTTACTCAAGGTTTTGTCATCATCAAAAAGGGGGAGATTGTTGGCTCCACCTAGTGATTTTGATGAATAACAAAACATTGAGTACATATTGTATTCTAATGAGGATTTCAAGTTGTGAGTTTTCAGGAAGAAAGCACCTCAAAATCTCAAAAACTTATGGTGTATGGCACGTAATGGCACGGAGCAATTCTCACAAATCCGGGCATCCTCTTCATTGAAAAAGAGCATCTAAATGTTTAAATATTATGTGTTTATGTATTCAAGAATTTTATTTATGTTTTCGAGGTATTTATACTTGAATCTGAAAGTTTTCAGTCTCAAGTGTCGACACCTAGACAGTCAAGTGTCGACACTTCAGCATTTGGCACAGACAAAAATCCTTGGCACACCAAGTGTCGACACCTATATTCAAGTGTCGACACCAAGTGTCGACACTTAGGTTCCAAGTGTCGACTCAAGGCCTGAGATTTTTGAAAATACAGAACTTTGTAATATTAAGGATTTTTATGTCAATTGTCAACACCTGTGCATCAAGTGTCGACACTTGAATGTTCAAGTGTCGACATCCAGAGATCAAGTGTCGACACCTGATAGCCAAGTGTCGACACCTGACAGCCAAGTGTCGATACTTGCAGCCTGACAGCTCTGACGGATCTATTTTTCTAACTTACAGAACTTGCTTTTCAAGCTCCAAACGGCTATTTCCAAGGTACAAACGATCACAAATCATTTTTTGGAAGGTTTTTGGTGTTTTTAAGCTCCACCAACCTCATTTTAAAGCAAGAGAAGTGAAGAGAAGTGTATTCAAGTGCATTGAAGTCTACTCAAAAGCCAAAAAGCCAATATTCTCTCCATACTTCACATCAAAAGCCTCTTCTAGCTTGATTCCATTGAAAAGCCTACAAGCTCATCCTTACTTCATTCCAAAAAGAGGCACCTTGAAGGAGATTCCAAGGAAGAGTGAAGACAAAGCATCCACTTGAGCTTCAAAGATTCCAATCTACTCTTGAAGAAAGTTTGTTGTAGTTTTAAATTACATATCTGTTTTTATTATGATTTGACCTTGCTTTCAAGGGTGTCTTGAAAGAAGGTTATTGTGGTTTGTTGGTGAGCCAAAGGGATAAAACCAAGTAGGGTTAACTTGTGAGCCCGAAGACAAAACAAGTGTTAAGGTTTGTTGGTAAGCCTAAGTGACAAAACCAACTTAGGTTTTGACTTGTGAGCCTTGTGAAAAACAAGTCGACTGTAATCTAGTGTGGATTATAGTGAAATTCTCAAGGATTGCTTGGGGAGTGGATGTAGGTGCTAGGTTTGCACCGAATCACTATAAACCTTGTGTTTGTGTGTGATTGCTCTTTTCCTCTCTTGCTCTTTAATTGTTGCTAACATCTTGCATCAAATTTATCATTGCTCACAAGCACCACTAGACCTTCATTTTATTTTAAAAGACCCAATTCACCCCCCCTCTTGGGCTCAATTTATGGGCATCACTCCACAACACCGAGGCTAAACTTAGCCTTCTTCCCTTCTTTTGGTTTGGGGACGTTGATTTTCAAGAAGTTCCTTAACGCATTAGTTATGAGCCCTTCAAGGATGGCGTTACATTGGTTAAGGGCATCAAGTGCCAAGGAGAAGGGGTGAAAAGCTATGAGTTTGATGACCTTTCCAAAGTGTGTAAGGTTGGGGATGGAGTTTCGGATGGCCTTCGTGTTTTGGTCAATCTCGTCGAGGCCATTGGCATGGAATAGGGAGTAACCAGAGGTGGATTCAAAGAGGAGATAAAGCACCATTTCCCTCCTGAGCGAGGCTTCCATGAATAGATGATTGGAGCCCTTGGGTTTCTCTCCTCTCTCTCCCCCTCTATTCTCCGATCAGGTTTTGGAGGTGCAAGGGAGGGTGGAGGCACACCAGGTGGAGAGGACTGGAGAGGCCTCATGCCAGAGAATAGGGAGAGGAGAAGAGTAGGTCAGTGACATGGGAGGCGACGAGGTCGAGGATGATGCGATCGATGTCGAAGCATAGGGGGGCCAAGGATTTGGAGGAGGGGCTAGAAGATGTAGCAGCGATAGTTGCTAGCAAGAGAGATTCATCCTGATGGCTGTTAGCAATGGTGAGAAGATCACATTATCACACTCCTCAAGCTATCTTAGAGCCTCCCATTTGAATCACCATGGAGGAAGGGAGGGAGGGAGAAGGTGGTGCCAGACGATGGTGGACAGGGAAGAGAAAAAGTAGCTATGAGTGGTGACCTCCTCGGACTTCCTTCTCTCTTTTTTTTTCTATTTTTCCTGAGGCTTGAGTGGGTGAGTAGGGAGAAGATGTTGGGGGTGGTGGTGGTTGGAGGATCTAGAAGAGGATCCATGTGAAAGAGACGTGGTGCTGATAGTGGCAGTGGTAAAGGGGGGATCCAGAAGAGGAGTAGAGAAGATGGAAGGGGAACGCGGGAGGAGAAGGGCAGCTACAGCGAGGAGGAAGAGGAGGAGTGTGGTGGTGGAAAAGGCTTAGCGATGGTGAGTAAGGGTGTTGACTCTGGTCTTGATTTTGATGATTGATAAAACACTTAAGTATATATGAGTACTAATTATATTGTTAAGTATGTTTATCAGATCTTAGTACTCATCCATGTTGAATGAAAAAATGCTTGTATTTTAATTGAAGAAGTCTTTCAAATTCATGGAATTTCAAGTTATAAGGACTTTGGAATATAAGGAAGACTTAGAAGGACTTAAAGTTTGATTTTGGAGAAGTTTTAGCAAGTTTCAGTACTAGCACACTCAAGTGTCGACTCATGAAAATGTCAAAGTGTCGACTCAAGGCCTAAGAACAAGAAAAATACAGAACTGTGTTAATCCAAAATTTTTGCCTTGAGTTGATCCAAGTGTCGACTCACAAAAATCAAGTGTCGACTCATGAAGAACTCAAGTGTTGACTCACCAGATTCAAGTGTCGACACTTGGTGTAATGGCTAGTTTTTCCGAAGTACAGAATTGATTCCAACTTACTTCAAACGGCTAGTTTTTCATCCCCAACGGTCATAAACGGTCATCTATGGGTTGGAGAGCTATATAAATACCAAAAATCAAATGGAAAAGTAATCTTTTGGTGAGATTATTGAATATCCTTCAAGAATTCAAGAGTTGAGTGGTTCAAGCCTTCAAGTTTCCAAAGATAAGAGAGTTAATCCAAGTCCACAACATCAAGCTTCATTCAAAGGCTTCAACAAACTGAAGACAAGCTTCTTCAACATCATCCAAGGTCTTCAAAAAGATACTTGCTTTATTTTTGAAAGCTTTATTGTATTGTTTACTCTTATTCTTACATTGTTGTATCAAGATTTTTGGTGAGCCTTGAAAAATCAAAGAGGTTGTTGGTTAGCCTTTGTGTAAAACCAACATAGGTTATTGGTGATCCCGTAAAACCAACATAGGTTGTTGGTGAGCCTGTAAAACTATTGGAGGTTGTTGGTTAGCCTAAGTAAACCAACAAGGGGTTTTGACTTGTGAGCCCAAGAAAACAAGTTGGGTTTGATTAGTGAGCCCAGAAAACTAATCGGCTGTAATCAAGTATGATTATAGTGAATTCCCAAGAAAAACTTGGAAAGTGGATGTAGATGCCTTGCAGTGCACCGAACCACTATAAATTTGTTGTGTTTATGTGATTGTTTTCTTTGTATATTTACTTTATTAATTATGCTGTATATTATTTTGAAGCACATAAACACTTTGGCAAAACACAATCACTTAATTATAATTAGCACATATTTGTTTTATATCCATTTAAAATAGTTCAAATAATTTTATAAAACCCAATTTACCCCTCCTCTTGGGTTGCATCATCACTGGGCAATAAAGGGGAAGTGGGTTGGCAACAGGAATTTTCGGATGCTCATGATAAGCAGGGAGGAGACAAGGGTGGAGGTGTGGGAGGCTTCATGGACAGAGGATGGGAGGTGCTCACTAGTTTTTTTTCATCATGAGAGAAAGAGGGTGTGTGGCAGAAGAGAGGGAGGTGGGTGGCCACTAGGGTTATGGAGGGAAGGTAGGCTCTGATACCATGTTAAGAGAAAGGAAAAGATTGTTGTTCATTAATATCAAGGTCCTAAAGGCCTTTAAATAGAGTGCAAGATCATCATATGTGATAACATATGACTCCTAACAGGACAACGTTAATATTCCTAATAGGGTTAAGGCTGAGTATGATATTCTATGAAATAAAATAAGATATATTGCTCTCTAACACAAGACAATGATGCTCTTGCATGGAGCCATTGATGTGGTATTGTGTTGTGCCTTTCTTTCAACTCTCAAAAATTAATGTGATACTAGTATTCCAACTTAAAGCTAGGTTCCATTCATTCCTTTGATCAGTTAAGTCAATTTTTTGCTTCCCATTTTACTAGTAGTAGAAAGCCATGATAGAGTTATGACTCCTTGATTCACATCAAGTAGAGAGAGGGAGAATCCCTCAGATCTTTTGTAAGCTGATTCACTGAAGCAGCTTTAGAGGTGTACAACCTCAACCATGCGGTTGCTATGACCACCCTGAAGTACGATCTTCAATAGTCTCTTTTCTTCCTAGAAAAGAAACCATCGTTAGATTTTTCTGAGATGCTTGCTAGAGGGAAAAAATATGCACAAGTAGAAGAAGAGTATGGCGCTTATGTTTTCCCAACTTGACTCCTATTCCATCTTCTACTTTGCCGCCTGCTGCAACTCCCGGGGATCAACCCTTGGCCTCAGGGCTTCCCTCGAGAAGAAAGGATTGAGAAAAAATGGCTGAGAAGCTAGTCACCTCCATGATGCTGAAGAATGCCTCCTTAGATCCAACATCTACGAAGCCTTTATTAGCTAGGCATCCTACCACTGTGGAAGTTTAGACAATATACTCCCCTCAATATCCTGCGTGCTCACATTTTGATGTAGATTTGAGGATAGTTGCTAGAAGCTAGAAAGATGCAAGCAAAGCTAGAAAGAAGGAACCAAAACTACTACTGTCTTTATCATCGGGATCATGACCATGACACAGAAGAATGCATGCAATTTCAAGATGAAATTGAGAAGCTCATTCACCATGGCAAGTCAAATATGTTCCTTCTTAATCGAGGAGAAAAACATGATGCCCCGATCCCTTGCCTACTAGAGCCACCACCCAGAGTGGAGGAACTCGCTGATCGACCCACCAGATATGATGTCCATGCTATCACTGGGGACCAGAGGAAGAAGCCTGAGCTAGCAGCTAGGAGGAGAGTCTTGATGAGGCCATAACCTTCACTTGAATCGACATAGAGGGGGTCTAATATCCCCACCACGATCCCGTCATCATAACACTCAATATTGATGACTGTAATGTCCACCATGTACTTGTTGATAGTGAAAGTTCAGTATATATTTTGTTTTATAATGCACTCTTAAAGAAGAATATTATCCTTGAATGACTAAAAAAGGTACATGTATTGATAACAGGATTTTCGGGAGAATCAATTCTTGTTGAGGGTACTATCACTTTATCAATGATAGTAGAAAGTATTCCCAACGATCCCAAGTGCATCTCACTTTTATAGTTATGAAGACCCCCTCAGCTTATAATATCATATTCAGCCGACCAGGATTTAATGCTCTACAAGTGATAGTGTCGACTTACTACTTGCAATAAGATTCCTTATATTGTGATGATTTGGAGAAGTGCACAAAAACAAAGCCTTAACAAAACAATGCTACTTGATGGCCTATCAAACCAAGTAAATCAAATCTCCAAATGATCTTTTTGTTGAAGGATTGGACACCAGAGATAAACTAATCGAAGAAAGAGGGAAGCTTGTAGAAGACCTTGTCACCGTATCCCTGCATGACGAGGACCCCCGACATGTTGTCCAAATAGGCTCGAGATTAGATAAAGACATGAAGTAATGGATGATAGCCTTCTTACAAAAAATGCTATTATCTTTGCTTGGAACCCCGTAGACATGCCATAAATTGATCCCAAAATAATGATGCACCATTTGAGGGTAGACTTGAATCATCGTTCTATGAAGCAGAAAAAAAGAAGCTTTGTACCAGAATATCAAAGAGCCATAGCAGAAGAAGTGTAGAAGCTAACTGATACCGGGTTTGTCAGAAAGGTTGACTATCCCAAATGGTTAGCTAATGTAGTGCTAGTGAAAAAGGCCAACAAAAAATGATGGATGCGCATAGACATCACAAAACTTAACAATGCTTGTTTGAAGGATAGATATCCTCTCCCCTGCATTGACCAACTAGTAAATGCAATGGCTAGCCACAAACTCCTAACCTTCATGGATGCATTTTCAGGATGTAACCAAATCCGAATGGTACCCAAAGATGAGGAAAAAACCTCTTTTATTATTGTCATGGGTCTATTTTGTTACAAGGTGATGTCATTTAGTTTGAAAAATATAGGAGCAACCTACCAACAACTATGAATAAGATCTTCAGGGATCAGATTAGTTACAACATGGAAGTTTATGTTGATAACATATTGGTAAAGAGCCATGCCTCCTGTAGTCATATGGAAGATCTTAAGGAAAACTTCACCATGCTACATCAGTGCTAGATGAAATTGAATCTTACTAAATGTGCATTTAGAATGATCTTAAGGAAGTTCCTCGGGTTTATGGTGTTTGGCCAAGGAATCGAAGCCAATCCAGAAAAAATTTAGGCCATAAAATAGATGGCTACCCCAAAGATCGTGAAAGATGTCCATACACTTACCAAACGAATTATAGTCCTCAGTCAATTTGTTTTAAATCAGTTAAATAATGTTTACCCTTCTTCTAGATACTGAAAAAGTCAAAAGATTTTAAATGGACTAAAAAATATCAGGAAGCATTTGAGAAGTTGTTAGCTCTATCTAGTGATTTTGATGAATAACAAAACGTTAAGTACATATTTTGTACTAATGTTTATTTCTAAGTTGTGAGTTTTCAGGAAACAAGCACCTCAAATTCTCAACATTAATGTTTCGTGACATACTTTGGCATGAAGTATCTTTCATGATTTGAGGAGTCTTTTCCATGCAAAAAGAGCTCAAACAAGTTTTATTATTTCTTATTTATATTGCATTTAAGTTTGATAAACAATACTTATGATTTTGGCTTTATTGGTACTCATTTCTGAATTTTGAAGAACCAAGGTCGACACCTAGAAAGCTAACTATCGACACTTCAGTATTTGGCATGAAGAAAAACTTTCTGGCATGCCAAGTGTCGACACCTAGATTTTAAGTATCGACACCTGAAACTTAAGTGTCGACACTTAAGTTTTCAAGTGTCGACTCAAGGCCTGAGATTTTTTGAAAATTCAGAACTTGGCCATGGAAGGTTTCTTATGTCAAGTGTCGACACCTATGAATCAAGTGTCAATACATGAAAGTTCAAGTATCAACACCTGAAAATCAAGTGTCGATACCTGACAGCCAAGTATCGACACCTAACGGTCAAGTGTCGACACTCGGGTTTTGACAACCCTAACATATCTATTTTATTAAAGTACATAAATATCTTTTCAAGCTCCAAACAGCTAGATTTAAATCTCCAACGGTCACAAACCATTTTTTGAAAGTTTTTGAAGTATTTAAGCTTCACCAAATTCATTCTTGAAGCATTGAAGTCCATTGAAAGCTCAAAAGCCAATATTCCCTCAAGAACTTTACTTTAAACACCATTAAAAGAGTGATTCCCTGAAAAAGCTTACAAGCTTATCCTTTCATCATTCCAAAAAGAGATCTTGAAGAATATTCCAAGAAGAAGACAAGATAAAGCATCAAATAGAGCCTCAAAGCTTCCATTCTACTCTTAAAGAGAGTTTGTTTTGTTTATTTAAATTATATATCTGAAATTCTCTTGTGTTTTGACCTAGCTTTCAAAGGTTTCTTGAAAGTAGGTTGTTGTGATTGTTAGTGAGCCAAAGGAAAAAAATCAACTAGGATTGACTTGTGAGCCCGAAGACAAAACAAGTGTAAAGGTTTGTTAGTGAGTCTAAGTGATAAAACCAACATAAGTTTTGACTTGTGAGCCTTTGGAAAAATAAGTCGGCTGTAATCTTGGAAAGATTATAGTAGAATTCCCAAGGGTGGCTTGGGAAGTGGATGTAGGTGCTAGGTTTGCACCGAACCACTATAAACCTTGTATTTGTGTGTGATTATCTCTTCTATCTCTTGCTCTTTACTTCTTACACTCTATTTATTGCTTTCTGTTGTATATATCTAGTGCATCAATTTCATTTTTCATAAACACCACAAGGTCTGTACATTTTTGCTTTAAATTTTTAAAAGATCCAATTCATCCCCCTTTTGGGCTCCATTTATGGGCAATAAGTGGTATCAGAGTACCGGTACTCTCTTGTAGGTCCAAGGATCTTGAATAAAAGATCATGGCAGCCCCAATTGGAATAGGTGTTGTTGAAGGTCAAGCTTCAAACTGTCCTCCACTGTTTAATGGCACGAATTATACTTATTGGAAAACTCACATGCACATATTTATTCAAACAATTGATTATAATCTTTGGAGGACAATCATAAAAGGTCCTCATCAGCCTACTATGTTGGTTAATGGCATTCTCACTCCAAAAATGGAAGATGATTGGGATGAGAATGATATTAAGCAAATAGAGCTTAATGCGAAGGCTATGAATCTATTATTTTGCTTCCTTGATCCGAGTGAATTCAATAGAATATCTAACTGTCTCACCGCTAAAAAAACTTGAGATACACTTGAGGTTACCTATGAGGGTACACACCAAGTGAAAATTACTAAGGTTAACATGCTCATTCACACATATGAAATATTTAAGATAGAACCTACTGAATCCATAAGTGAGATGTATACTAGGTTCACAAATATCGTGATTGGCATGACAAGCTTAGGAAAGATTGTATCTAATGGTGAACTTGTAAACAAACTTCTCAGGTCTCTTTCGACTTCATGGGACTCCAAGGTGATGGCCATAGAGGAAGCCAAGGACATCAATACTCTATCCCTCAAGCAACTATTAGGATCATTGATGACTTATGAGCTTTCTTTAAGATAAAAGAACATGGATGTTGACAAGAAGAAGAAAGTGATCGCTTTCAAATCCACCGCAAGAGAAAAGTCAAGCGATGAGTCTGAAAAAGAAGATGAGGAAGATGAGACGGCTCTAATGGCAAGAAAGTTTAGGAGATTTATGAGAAAGAAGAAATTCAACTTCAAAAAGAAACCTCTAAAAGGAGAGCCAAGCAAAGAGAAGGAGAAAGAGAAAGAGAAGGAGCAGCCCACATGCTTCGAATGCAAAAAATTGGGCCACTTCAAGATGGACTGCCCCTTAAGAAAAGCAGAAGAAAACTAAGAAAGAAGGCCATGATGACAACCTGGAGTGACAGCGAAGACTCCAATTCTGAGGAAGAACAGCAAGAACTTGCAAATTTCTGTTTGATGGTGGATCATGATGAGGTACTATCCGAAACTGAAAATGAGTTTATATTTGATGAACTGCATGAAGTTTTTGATGAGTTAGTTATAGAATTTCAAAAACTAAAATCAAAATATAAAGAACTAAAAAGGCAAAATGTGGATTTAGTCAAAGCTAATGACAAGTTTTCAAATGAAAATGATTGCATGTTCTTTCAAAATAAAAAGTTAAATGATAGGATTGTTATTCTTGAAAAAGAAAAGGAAGTTTTAAAAAAGAAAATATTTTCTGTATCAAATGAAAATCTTTCAAAACAAAACAAAGAAATTTTGGAAGAAAAAAAAAAATATAAAGAAGAAATTGAAAAGTTAAAACCTTTTGTTGATAAATTTATATATAGTTCTAAAAAATTAAATATGCTTTTAAATAATTAAAAACTATTTTTGACAAAGTCGGTTTAGATTTTAGAACTCAACAGAAATAAAATTTTTTCAAGAATTTCTTTGTGCCTGCATCATCATCCATTACTTGTTATACTTGTGGTACTATAGGGCATAAATCTTACCTGTGCAATAAAAGAAAATTGAGTAATATTAAGAAAATTTGGGTTTCAAAAGGAACCATTACCACTAACCTAAAAGGACCCAAGATGACTTGGGTACCTAAAGTCTCCACCTGATTTTTTATTATAGGTATGCCTTGCAACCAATAAGAAAAGAATGTGGTACCTCGATAGTGGTTGCTCAAGGCATATGACTGGAGATGTGGAGCAGTTCTCAACACTCGAATATCAAAATGGTTGTAATGTGACATTTGGTGATAATAAAAATGGCAAAATTATTGGAATTGGTAAAGTCCATATCACCCCTTCTACTTATATTGATAATGTGTTATATGTTGATGGTTTGAAACATAATTTACTAAGCATTAGTCAATTTTGTGACAAGGATTTCAAAGTTACTTTCGAATCTTTTATGTGCATTATTTCTAGTTTAGATGACAATGGCATCAAGTTCATTGGTCATAGGCATGACAATATTTATATGGTTAATCTTGATGATCTTTCTGTTCAAAATGGTCAATGCCTAGTGGCAATGGAAGTCAAGATCAATAAAACTAATTGGCTTTGGCATCGTAGACTAGGACATGCTAGTATGCATTTGATTTCAAAACTTAGCAAAAAGAATTTGATAAAAGATTTACCAAAACTCAATTTTGAAAAAGATAAAATTTGTAGTGCATGCCAGCTTGGAAAATAAACCAAATCAACTTTTAAACCAAAAAGAGTAATCTCTACATCTAGACCCTTAGAATTGCTTCATATGGACCTCTTTGGGCCAACTAGAACATCTAGTTTGGGAGGTAAGAAATACGGTATAGTTATTGTAGATGATTTCTTATATTTTACATGGATCATGTTTTTAGCATACAAAGATGAAACATTTTCTGAATTCATTAGATTTTATAAAAGAGTCTCAAATGAAAAAGGTGTTTCAATTGTATCCTTGAGAAATGACCATGAAACCGAATTTGAAAATTCTGATTTTGATAAATTCTGTATTGAAAATGGCATTCATCATAATTTTTCAGCACCTAGGATACCTCAACAAAATGGGATGGTAGAAAGAAAAAATAGAACTCTTAAAAAATAGCATGCACCATGCTTTGTGAAAATGACCTACATAGATATTTTTGGATGGAAGCCATAAACACCGAATGTTATGTTTTAAATCATGTTTTAATCCGACCAATTTTAAAGAAAACACCTTATGAGCTTTGGAAGGATAGAAAACCTTCAATTCGATATTTTCATATTTTTGGTTGCCGTTATTTCATCTTAAATAATGGTAAAGACAATTTAAGCAAATTTGAAGCCAAGTCAGATGAGGGTATCTTTCTAAGCTACTCTACATCTAGCAAGGCATATAGGGTCTTCAACAGAAGAATACTTATTGTTGAAGAATCCATACATGTTGTATTTGATGAATCTAACTAGAAATCTTCTAGTAAAGATGATGTGCTTAGTGATGAAATAGGTACCAAAATAATTGAAGAGGTGAACAACAATGAAGAGCCTACAAAGGAACAAGAAGTTCATCAAAACAATGAGGGAGATCAAGCACAAGGTGATGAAAACACATCTACAATTGATCCTCTACCCAAAGAATGGAGGTATGCTCATGGACACCCCAAGGAACTTATCATTGGTGATCCATCTAAAGGTGTAAGTACTCGATCATCCCTTAGGAATATTTGTGATTACTTAGCATTTGTATCTCAAATTGAACCTAAAACTATAGAAGAAGCTGAAAATGATTATAATTAGATTAATGCTATGCAAGACAAACTTAACCAATTTAAAAAAAATAATATTTGGACTTTAGTAGATAGGCCTTCAAATGTTTCAATTATTGGTATAAAATACGTTTTTAGAAACAAACTTGATGAAAATGGAATTGTTACAAGAAATAAGGCTAGACTAGTTGCCAAAGGATACAATCAGGAGGAAGGGATTGATTTTGATGAAACCTTTGCTCCTATGGCTAGACTTGAGGCAATTAGGCTATTGTTGACTTTTGCTTGCTTTATGGATTTTAAATTATTTCAAATAGATATTAAAAGTGCCTTTTTAAATGGTTTTATCGAGGAAGAGGTTTATGTTGAATAACCACCTGGTTTTGAAAACCATGAATTTCCAAACCATGTTTTCAAACTTCATAAAGCTTTGTATGGTTTAAAACAAGCTCCTAGAGCTTGGTATGATCGTTTAAGTTCTTTCTTGCTCAAAAATGATTTTACTAGAGGTAATGTTGACAAAACATTATTTTTGAAGAAAAAGAATGATGATCTCTTAGTAGTACAAATATATGTTGATGATATCATATTCGGTGCTACTAACGAATCTCTTTGTCAAGAGTTTGCAAAGTTAATGCAGGGTGAGTTCGAGATGAGCATGATGGGAGAACTTAACTTCTTTCTCGGACTCCAGATAAAGCAAACCAAAGAGGGGATCTTCATCAACCAAGCTAAGTACACAAAAGAAATACTAAAGAAGTTTGGGATGGAGAACACCAAGCCATTAGGTATGCTTATGAGCTCCACTTGTAGACTTGACAAAGATGAATCAGGTACATCTGTTGACCAAAAACTATATCATAGCATGATTGGTTCATTGTTATATCTTATTGCCAGTAGGCCAGATATCATATTTAGTGTTTGTATGTGTGCTAGATATCAGTCTAATCCTAAAGAGTCTCATCTTTTGGCTGTTAAATGCATACTTAGATATCTATCTAGCTTAATTGAAATTGGTCTTTGGTACTCTAAAGATTTTTCATTTGATTTGATTGCTTATTCTGATACTGATTTTGTTGGGTATAAACTTGATCGCAAAAGTACTAGTGGAACTTGTCAGTTTCTTGGAGTAAATTTGATCTCATGGAGCAGCAAGAAATAGAATTCAGTTGCTCTATCAATGGCAGAAGCCGAATATATAGCAACTGTAAGCTGTTGTGCTCAACTCCTATGGATCAAACAACAGCTCGAAGATTTTGACATTAAACTAATTAAGACACCCATAAGAAGTGACAATACTAGTGCAATCAATCAACTAAGAATCTTATGCAACATTCAAGAAGTAAACACATTAAAATAAGACATCATTTCATAAGAGATCATGTACAAAACTCTAATGTGGTACTTGAATTTGTGTGTACTGATGATCAATTAGCTAATGTGTTTACCAAACCCTTGAGTGAAGAGAGATTTTGTTTGATTAGAAGAGAGTTAGGTATCATTGATCCTTTCTCCTAGAACTCGCTCAAATTTCATCTTACCCAAGTTATTTTTACTCAAAAATCACTTTTATTAAGTCCCAAAAGCTTTTAAAACTTTCCTTGAATTTTTAAAAACTTTTCAGATTTTTTTTTTGAAAATTTCTTGGCCAAGTGTCAACACTTGGATTTTGCGAAGTGTCGACACCTGACCAAGTGTCAACACTTGAGAAATTCCAAGTGTCGACACTCGTAAAAAATTCTGACTTTTTTAGAGCAAAACCGAGCTTTTGTATTTCACTTTCCCCCATTTTCTCTTGAGCCGTTGTGGTCCTCAAAAGTCCTCAACCTTCCAAAATCGCCATTTTTCCTCTTTGCCCCGCCAAATCAAGGTAATCTTCTTCCCTCTTTTTTATTTTGAAACCGTAAACCCTAGTTTATCTATTTTCCATCCATCTTAATGTATTTAACTCGGATTTTTTGGCATTTTGAATTGTTTATAAGTCTCCATTTGGTGGAAACCTTATTTAACCGCATTTATCTTGGATTTCCCCTCAGATTTTGGACGATTCCACACTCAATCCATCCGATTTTCATGATTTCACTATTGCATTGGATTTTTTGGCCAAAATTCCAAGGTTTTTATTTTAATTTCAGATTTCTTAGCTTTGTGTTAGTTTTTCTTGGATTTCTTTCATGTGGAAGGAGTGATTGTTTTGATTTCATGATCTACATTTCGATTTTACTCCTCTTTCCACTATTTTATTGTTGGATTACTTGTTTTTAACCTAAAAATCCAAATGTGTTTTGTTTTTAGTCCTAATTTCATGGGTTTATTTTATATGTTTCAAATTGTCCTAGTTTACTAATTTTGTATGTTGGGATAATTTTTTTTTAAAAAAAACCACACATTTGATAGCTTTCCCTCTCTTTTCAAACTAAAAATTGTTTTTATCCCTCAATTTCATGTTTTAAAGTAAAACAATCTGGTTTTTATCCTAGTTTTCAAAACAAACCCTAACTTTTCTTAAACCAGTATCCTTCTTTTAGGAAAACCTAGGCTTGATTAGTTTCCTTAAGTCTAAACTCTTAGTTGATCTTTAGTTCCCAGTTTGTCCATCCCTTCAGTTCATTTACCTTCTTCCTTTCCCTTCTTGTTCAGCTTGTTGTAATGGGTCCAAGGAAGAGACTAGCAGTTAGGAGTAGGACTAGACATGGTTTTAAGAGGAGGACAAAGGCCAGACACAATGCTGGACAAGCCAGTAGTTTTGCAGCTCCAGTTTCCCCCCTATAGAGAGGATGGCAGGGAAGGCTGTGGCAGCAGGCAGATGGATCGACTTGGAGTTCTTTGATCGTCAGCACTTCCTGATTCGGCCGACACTCTCAGATGCTGGATTAGTACATTTCTGCACTATGCAAGAGAGGTACTATCCTCATATGGTGAGAGAGTTCTATGGTGCTTTGGACTATCGACGATTACTATGGAGCACCATTATCAGGGGAGTATAGATTTCATTGACCGAGGAGCTACTGAGTAGAGTTTAGGAGATTCCCCATCGAGGTATCAGTGTTTTCTCAGTAGAGGATAGGGAGGCAGCATTTAGGTGCATTCTTGAGCAAGAGGACGTTCGCGGAGTGACTATGGTCATCGCAAACCAGTTGTCTGTAAAGATGCGCCTATTACATCACATCACTACTTGGATCTTGCTCCCGAAGATAGGACATTTTGATTTCATCATGGAGAGGGAGTTGATGTTGATGGTTAGTCTGACCCAAAGGAGACTGATTGATCTACCCTCACTTATGCTGGTTCAGATGTGCGATGCGGTGACATAGAGGTGACATTGTCTACCATACAGGATGGCGCTGACCCGTCTGTTTCGAGCCTGTAGAGTTCCTTTGGAGGAGGAGATCCCCAAGGAGATTCTACACACTGATGTATATGACGAGCGATCGCTACACCGGATGGGATATCGTTTGGTCGCAGGGTGCTGGGTCAGGAGGGAGTTTGGTCAGGAGCTAGACGAGGAGGATGATATCAGAAAGGCAGAGGCCGGGCCATCAGGGCCAGTCAGTACACCTCCTTATGTTGCTCTAGCATTAGAGGCAGAACCTGTGACTCCTACTACTACACCTTCGACTCCTCCTCCGTCAACTACTGAGATATCCTTTGAGGAGCACTACCGGTAGCAGTTTTCAGAGGTACGAAGTGAGATAGTTGGTCTTGGAGTGCAAATAACTCAACTGAGGATTGAGTTAGAGGGCCTTAGAGCCCATACAGGTTTAGAGCATGCTGAGTTACGACACACTATGGAGGCAGGATTTGCATGCATCAAGGACTTGATCAGATCATTCCTTCCTCCAGTTTCTCTTGCAGTCCCACCTGTTGATGATGATGACCATCCAAACGGACATGATGACACTGATGAGGATGGTGCTGGTGATGGAGATGGTGGAGATGGTGATGATGGTGATGATTCTGATGCCGATTATTCTAGTGATGGGAGTTCATATGGCAGCATTGATCGTGCTGGTAGATATCAGATGCTCAGTAGAGATGATCCTCCAGCTACACCTACAATTCCTCCTCCAGCTAATATAGTTGATTCCACTCCATATTTCATTACTCCAGCTGACTTGCTTTCCCCTCCATCCACTAGATCTTCCAAGGTTGTACCCTTACTAGGACCTTCTGGCCATACTAGGAGTCGTAGGGCATTAGCTCAGGGACCTCCTAAGGCATTAGTTCCTAGATCCAGGATTAGCACCCCATTTACTCTTGAGCTTCCATCTGATGAGGACTAGCCTCATAGATGTTGTATGTTATTTATGTTTTATGTCTCATGATGTATCCTGATTATTTCAATGTTGCTGATGAGTCAGCAAGTTTTGTACTGAAAACTTTACTTGATATATACATATGCATTTCACTTTGATGATTACATTCTTTGAATACACTGTGATTGATCTTTGACTTTGATAATCTTGAAATTGATACTCTACTTTTTGGCTCTGATACTTGTTTACTCTTGAATCTTGTATCAGCTCTACTACTTTTTGAGGGGGAGCTTACTCCCTTTTCTATTTAATGATTGACAAAAAGGGGGAGTAGAATATTTGTGGTTGATTTTAAATTTCAAATTTGATACTACATACCTCATTTCATTCTTTAAAACTTGTTCTAATACGAATTGCTTCACTAAGAGGGAGAATCATCCCTTTTAACTCTGCAAGTTATGATTGTATGAGCTTAAGATCATATTTATGAAGAATCATATCTAGAATTTAAATTTAAATGTTCTTATACTCAAGATTTTGTCATCATTAAAAAGGAAAAGATTGTTGGCTCTACCTAGTAATTTTGATGAATAACAAAACATTGAGTACATATTTTGTACTAATGTTTATTTTTAAGTTATGAGTTTTCAGGAAACAAGCACCTCTGATGCAGAACAAATAAGATGATGCGATGCGGAAGTAAATTAAGACTTTTTTTTTTTTTTTTTTTGTATTTTGTTAGAAGTTGGCTTGACTCAAAAACAAGGCTAACTAATATTGAAAAAAAATATGCACTGAAAGAAAGCACAATTCAAAAATGTAGATTATCAAGTAATAAAGAAGTAGGATCGCTGGGAATTGAGAAACCCCCAGACCTAGGGTTTACTCATCTTTCAAGAAACAGATGAAGAGAGAAGAGAAGGTTTTATACCTGACTGTGATATCTCTCTTTGCTTCAATTGAAGGACACTCTCGAGCAGATTGTAGGATCCTTGGAGACGGGGTATCTTCGCAATGGATCCTCGGATTGTAGTCCTATGGCAAGGTTGGCCTTCTTCTCGTACTCTGGATCTGGAAAAGATGAAGAACAAGATAAGGATGTAAGAAACTCAAGGAAGAGACCTTTACCTGGGATAGCTCCGGACTGCTCGAACTTTGAAGATGAGGGAAGAGTATGGAGGTGGCGGTGGAAGATGGAGTGGATTTAGGGTTTGGCTGGTAGGGCGGCGGCTTGCAGATGAAAAGGACCTAGGGCTTGATATAGTGGGCGGTGGCTTCGAGAAGGAGATGGCGGCCTTGAATGAAGTAGAAATAGGGTTTAGGGATTTGGGTGTTGGCGGCTAGGATGATGAAAGGAAATTAGGGTTGGCGGCCAGGGATGAAAGCAGGGCAGGGTTTTGGTAACTTTGGAGATCTCTCACCTCCTCAAGGATCCAATGGAACTCGGATTTACTCCCTCACGGAGCTCAACACTCAAAGAAGTGTGGAGGAAGAGAACACAAGGTTGCTCAACACAAGAAAAGATTTCATTTACTCATTCTCATCAAAAGATTACATAAGGGTCCAATATATAGACCTTGCAAGAGAAACAAAATTACACTACTTCCCATGTGGGACTAAACATTCATCCTAAGCATGAAAAACTTTCCCTTGACCGACCAGGCTTCTTTCCTTGGAGTGGGCGGCCTCAAATGCAAGGTGATGGCTTCATATGGCAGGTATGTGGGGCACCTCCTAGTTCTTCTCCTTAAGTCATGGGTTTTCCTTCCATGACTTGCTCTTTCTTGGAAGAAAATCCTTATCTCCTAGTCTTTCTCCCTAAGACTAGGCTCCTTCCATTCATAGCCAGGTACTTTAGACAGGTGTGGGCGCCTACCTTGAAGTCCTCTCCAAGAAAAATCCCCTGCTCCTTTAGCTTGGTTTTTGGCAGCTTGTGGGCGCCTTCCTTGACTTCTCCTAAGAAAATTTCTTGCTCTCTTGGGCGTGGGGACCAGGGACACTAGGATGAAATGTGGTGCCAACTGGTCCTGGGAGTGTGGCTAGGAGTGTGGCGTTCACTTGCATTTAGCCTTGGAAGAAAAAATGATGCCCTAGGGAATGGCGCCAACCAAGACTTGACTTGGACTTAGACTGAGTCAACATGACTCAACAAAATAAAATGCAGACTCAAAGAAATAAAATAATCTGGTTGACCAGGTCAACCCTTATTACAAACCCTAATTTTCGGGCAAGGTCATTTAGAGATCCAGATGGAACCATGAAGTCTTCTTCTTATTCTGGTGCCCGCACCAATTCTCCCGGGGTGGGAGGAACTCGACCCTGTCGAGTAAGGCTCAAGTTGGCTCTGGTATCTCTCCAAGAGATCTGGATCCAACTCTTGTAATTCATCTCGGGAGATCCAATAGTCATCAGAATCTGGCCTTCCTTGCCAGCAGACCAGGTATCTTTGGTATCCTCGATTACGAGTAGAGATAACCTGATTGTCCAGGATCTTTTCAATATGTTCTTTCCTCACTGGCAAGTTTGTTGGTGGACACACAGGGTTGGGTTCACTCTCAAGAATAGGATTAGGCTCAAAAGGCTCACTGGGAATCACAACTGGCTCTCTATACTCTACTAGGTCTGTAATGTTGAAAGTGGGGCTAATGCCTAGTTCTGGAGGCAACTCGAGCACATAGGCATTGGATCCTACTCTCTTCACCACTCTAAATGGTCCAGCTCCTCTAGCATTTAACTTTCTAATAGTTCCAAGAGGAAACCATTCAGGCCTTAACCTAATCATTACATAGTCTCCCTCAACAAAAGTTTTGACTCGCCTTTGAGAATCAGCTAACTTCTTATAAGTTTCATTACTTAAATTTATTTTGGCATGAATTTCTTTATGCAAGTCTTTTATATGCTGTGCAAAAACTTAAGCAGACTCGGAGACTCGTGTGTGGACTGGAAAAGGGGCTAGGTCAAGAGGTGTGTGAGGTTGGTACCCATGCATAATTTCAAATGGACTCTTACCTGTAGACCTATTGACCGAGTCATTGTATGCAAATTCAGCCCTAGGTAAGTACAAATCCCAATTCCTAGTGTTTTCACCAACAAGACATCTTAGCAGATTGCCTAAGCTACGGTTCACTACCTCGGTTTGGCCATCAGTTTGGGGATGATAGGCAGTTGAAAACTTAAGTTTTGTTTTTAACTTATGCCAAAGGGTTTTCCAAAAATAGCTGGTGAACCAGACATCCCTATCTGAAATAATTGTCTTAGGTAGGCCATGGAGTCTAACTATCTCATTAAAGAACATGGTGGCTACCTTATACGCATCAAAAGTCTGGGAACAAGGCAAGAAGTGGGCCATCTTAGAAAATCGGTCGACTACGACACAGATAGAGTCATGCCTCCTCTAGGTCTTAGGCAAACCTAACACAAAGTCCATACTCACATCTTGCCAAGGACGATCTGGGACAGGGAGTGGGGTATAAAGGCCGGTGTTCTGTTTTCGCTGTTTGGCAACAGCGCAGGTCCGACACCTAGCCACAATGTGTGCTACATCTCTTTTTAAGCTAGGCCAAAAAAAGTGATCTTCAACAGCTAGGGGGTCTTGTCTTTTCCAAAATGGCCTGCTAGACCCCCAGCATGAATTTCCCAAATCAAAAATTTCCTAAGAGAAGTTCTAGGGATGCAAAGCCTATTCTTAAAGAACAGAAAGCCATCTAAAAGGGTATAATCCTTATGATCACTAGATGGTCCTTGAGCTAGATCCTGATACACAGTCTTAAAATCCGGACACGACTCATATTCCTCTTTGATCTGCTCAAACCCTACGACTTCAGCCCTAACAGAATTCAATAACAAAGATCGACGACTAAGGGCATCAGCTACCTTATTTTCAGTCCCAGCCTTATGTTTCAAAACAAAAGTATAGGACTGGATATACTCTACCCACTTAGTATGCCTAGGGTTAAGCTTCTTCTGGAAATTCAGGAATCTAAGAGCCTCATGGTCCGAAAACAGCACAAATTCCTGCGGTAGCAAATAATGTCTCCAGTAACGCAAAGCTTGCACTACCGTATAAAATTCTGTATCATAGGTAGAATACCTAAGCTTAGCATCATTAAGTTTTTCACTAAAGAATGCTACGAGAAGATTCTCTTGGCTTAGGACTCCACCTATACCTACACCTGAAGCATCACAGGCAACCTCAAATACTTTGAAAAGTCGGGTAACCTTAAAATGGGTGCATGGGTCATCCCATCCTTAAGATCTAGGAAGGATTTATGGACTGCTTTAGTCCACTGAAATTCTCCCTTCCTAATATAGTTTGTGATAGGAGCAACTACAGTACTAAACCCCTTGATGAGTCATCTATAGAAGGTAGCCAAGCCGTGAAAACTCCTAACTTCATGCACACTGGTCGGCTCTGGCCATTCTACTATGGACCTAATCTTCTCTGGATCGGCAGCCACACCGTCAGGGGTTACTACAAAACCAAGGAAGATAACTCTACTGGTCATGAATTCACACTTCTTGAGATTACCGTAGAGACTATCATTCCTCAAAACTTGGCAGACTTGTCTAAGGTGGCCTAGGTGGTTTGCAGGGGTCTTACTATAGATTAGGATGTCATCGAAACAGACCACTACAAACTTCCCTATGAAAGCTCTAAGCACCTGGGTCATAATCCTCATGAAAGTACTAGGGGCATTGGACAACCCAAAAGGCATAACAACCCATTCGTAGAGACCATCCTTAGTTTTGAAAGCGGTTTTCCACTCATCCCCTGGTCTAATTCTAACCTGATGATAGCCGCTCTTGAGATCAATTTTGGAAAAAACCATTGCACCGGCCATCATATCTAGCATGTCATCTAGTCTAGGGATGGGAAACCTATACTTGATTGTGATTTTGTTGATGGCATGACTATCAACATACATCCTCCACGTGCCATCTTTCTTTGGGGTCAGTAGTGTAGGGATTGCACAAGGGCTAAGACTCTCTCTAATGAACCCCTTCCTCAACAATTCTCCAACCTGCTTTTGCAGTTCCTCATGCTCAGATGGATTCATCCTATAATGGGGCAAGTTGGGTAAAGTAGCTCATGGGATTAAATCTCTGGAATGCTGGATATCCCTAAGAGGTGGAAGGTGGTCTAGCAGATCCTTCGGAAAAACATCGTCAAATTCTTCTAACAAAGGCCTAACTTCCTAAGGAGGCTCTGAGGGTGTAGGAGTCCTAAGTTCCTTAGCAGTCAACATCCAAATGGATGAACCACTATGAATTTCTTGTTCTAGATCCTTAGCACTAATTAGGTTCACTCCAGTCTTCATCTCTTTGACCTTATTGGATCCTTTAGCTACCTTGTCCTTAGGAGGGACTGAATGGATTGTGATCTTTTTCCCATTAAAACTAAAGACACAGGTATTGGATTTTCCTAAGAGGGTGGCATATGATTATATAACCAAGGTCTCCCAAAAATTATATTGCTCACCCCCATGGATAAGACATCACACCAAATCTTCTCTTGATAGGATTGCATCTGGATTTGGCCCTGACATCTAGACTAGATGGGTATAGAGGTAGAGTCTACCCAAGAAACCTTATAGAGGTTGGGGTGGGGGACTGGGGTTAAGCCTAACATTTTGACAGTGCTAGCAGAAATGGCATTCACACAGCTCCTACTATCTATGATGATCTTACATACCTTATCCCCTAATTTAAGGAAAGTCTGTAGGATGTTAGTCCTACGCCAATCCTCTTGAACTCTACTCTGGGATAGGATGCATCTCACAACTCCTAACTGGTCAGACTCTGTGGGTTCCTCCTCTCCTTCATACTCATCAACCAAGTTCATTCTGGCCTCATAAACTTCTTCTTCAAATTTCTCATTGGGTCCGGAATTCTCTTCCTCTCCCTCTTCTAAGTAAAGGGATCTACGTGGGCACAGGCTAGAAACATGACCTACCCTATGGCACTTAAAACAGGCTATGGCTGTACACTGGCTGGAGATATGACCTGGTTTCTGACACTTAAAAAAGGTGATACTAGAACTAGGGTTTCTCTGGGTGTCAGGTGCCTTACCTTTGTCCATGGGCCTAGGGGTGGGAATACCCTGAAAAGGTTTGCTAGGGGTAACTTGGCTAGGTCCATTTTTTGGGATTGGGGCACTAACCCTAGAAGGTATAGGTCCTCTCTGAAATTTCTCAGTGTTCAGTGCAATCTGATAGGCTTGGTCTAGGTCAGTAACCTCTCTTAGAAACAACTCCCTCTTAATGTCTTCCCTAAGTCCAGCCCTAAATCTAGACAAAGTGACCTCATGGGCTTCACTCACATCACATCTCATCAAGTACTCATCAAAGGTGGCTATGTAGTCTGAGACAGATCGGTTCCCTTGTTTCAAAGTTGGCCATTGGTCTAACAGATTCTGCTGGTATGAAATGGGTAGGTACTTATCTCTAAGCTTTTCTTTCATACCCTGCCAAGTGGTTATGGGCTCAACATTTCGTCTCCTAGTGGTTAGCTCAATGTTCCCCCAATATAACCTAGCTTGACGCACTAACTTCATCTTGACAAACTTGAACTTCCTTTCCTCAGACATGGTATACCACTCAAAGTACTGGTCCATCTCACCCTCCCAATCAGAATACACCTTAGGGTTTAAGCTACCATTAAAAGTGGGTGCATCTAATTTGATGTTCCGGATGAACCTATCATCTCTATCTTCAGGCTCTGGGTCAGGCTTCCTATGATTAGGTTCAGGATCTCTGTATAAAGGTCTTCTAAGCTCCTGGTGTGGGTGAGGTTGAGGCACATTAAAATCTGGGTCAGGAGTCTAATTCTGTTGTCTAGGTTCCTCAAGTACTTGGACTCGATCCCTAAGTTGGGTAAGATCCTCACAGACTTGATCCCTAAACTGGGCAACAATATCAGTCATATCCTGACTCAATTTGGTCATACTTTCGGTAAGAGTTCTAATCATGGCCTCTAAATCAGGTTGGGTTTGACCAGGTTGGTAGGGTACTCCATTCTGGGTGGACATGATGATGCAAGCAAGCACACCAAATGAGACTCGACTAAAATGACTACGGGCTAACTAGACCTAGAGCCCAAACTAGATGCCCAATCAGAGTGGCAAGCTAGCCTGTAGTAACTCAGGACTCAGCCAAGCAGGTGTAAGCGGAGTGTTAGGTCCCTAATTGCCAATCCTAGACACCAATCAGTGATTGGCCAGGTAGGCGGACCAGCACACAAGCCCTTCGGGATAGAATCCCTGAACCACCATTCTAGACACTGAGTACAAAGCACACACAGAGTAACTAGACAAACTGACTCAACACTAGCCTAGACCCGACCAGTTGGTGTCCCTAGCCCACTAGGACAAATTAGGTCTAATTAATTTTAAGATTAAAGGCTTAGGTTCGAATGCATGGGAGGTGGTTTTGGGCTAAGGAGAGGGTCTCAATCCTCCCCTTATATTGCAACTTCGGTGCCCTTAAGATACATTCAATTTATGCACACTCAAATAAAAAAACAGCTTGCATAAAATAAAAAAAGTAGAACAGAAGTAAAATTGATTTCAGAAAATCTACAAAAATTAATAAATCATAAAAATTTTATGTAAATTACTTTCAATTATACTGGTTCCAGAAAAATAAAAATTACTTAATTTAGAATTCTTTGCAGGGAGAAACAATTCTAATAAGAGTGCAGTTACTGGCAGAAAATAGAACGTGTGTCCCGTTTACAATCCCTGCCTAGAAGTTATAACCCAGCGGCACCCCTATACGCCCTAGGAACCCCCGTGGAATGGAAGGAGGAGGCTTGCGTCTCGCTTGTTCTTAGGACCGGACGGCCAGGGGAGTCTACTTCAGGCAGCAAAAGTGAAAAGGAACGAAAAAATAATCAAACAAGCAAGAACCCTAGACAGGGCTCTAATACCAAAAATGATGCAGAACAAATAAGATGATGCGATGCGGAAGTAAATTAAGACTTATTTTTTATTTTTTTTTTGTGTTTTGTTAGAAGTTGGCTTGACTCAAAAACAAGGCTAACTGATATTGAAAGAAAATATGCACTGAAAGAAAGCGCAATTCAAAAGAGTAGATTATCAGAGTAATAAAGAAGTAGGATCGCTGGGGATTGAGAAACCCCCAGACCTAGGGTTTACTCCTCTTTCAAGAAACAGACGAAGAGAGAAGAGAAGGTTTTATACCTGACTGTGATATCTCTCTTTGCTTCAATTGAAGGACACTCTTGAGCAGATTATAGGATCCTTGGAGACGGGGTATCTTCGCAATGGATCCTCGGATTGTAGTCCTATGGCAAGGTTGGCCTTCTTCTCGTACTCTGGATCTGGAAAAGATGAAGAACAAGATAAGGATGTAAGAAACTCAAGGAAGAGACCTTTACCTGGGATAGCTCCGGACTGCTCGAACTTTGAAGATGAGGGAAGAGTATGGAGGTGGTGGTGAAAGATGGAGTGGATTTAGGGTTTGGCTGGTAGGGTGGCGGCTTGCAGATGAAAAGGACCTAGTGCTTGATATATTGGGCGGTGGCTTGGAGAAGGAGATGGCGGCCTTGAATGAAGTGGGAATAGGGTTTAGGAATTTGGGTGTTGGCGGCTAGGATAATGAAAGGAAATCAGGGTTGGCGGCCAGGGATGAAAGCGGGCCAGGGTTTTGGTAACTTTGGAGATCTCTCACCTCCTCAAGGCTCCAATGGAACCCAGATTTACTCCCTCACGGAGCTCAACACTCAAAGAAGTGCGAAAGAAGAGAACACAAGGTTGCTCAACACAAGAAAAGATTTCATTTACTCATTCTCATCAAAAGATTACATAAGGGTCCAATATATAGACCTTGCAAGAAAAACAAAATTACACTACTTCCCATGTGGGACTAAACATTCATCCTAAGCATGAAAAACTTTTCCTTGACCGACCAGGCATCTTTCCTTGGAGTGGGCGGCCTCAAATGCAAGGTGATGGCTTCATATGGTAGGTATGTGGGGCACCTTCTAGTTCTTCTCCTTAAGTCATGGGTTTTCCTTCCGTGACTTACTCTTTCTTGGAAGAAAATACTCATCTCCTAGTCTTTCTCCCCAAGACTAGGCTCCTTCCATTCATAGCCAGGTACTTTAGGCAGGTGTGGGCACCTACCTTGAAGTCCTCTCCAAGAAAAATCCCCTGCTCCTTTAGCTTGGTTACTTTTGGCAGCTTGTTGGCGCCTTCCTTGACTTCTCCTAAGAAAATTTTCTTGCTCTCTTGGGCGTGGGGACCAGGGACACTGGGATGAAATGTGGTGCCAACTGGTCCTGGGAGTGTGGCTGGGAGTGTGGCGTCCACTTGCATTTGGCCTTGGAAGAAAAAATGATGCCCTAGGGAATGGCGCCAACCAGGACTTGACTTGGACTTAGACTGAGTCAACATAACTCAACAAAATGAAATGCAGACTCAAAGAAATAAAATAATCTGGTTGACCAGGTCAACCCTTATTACAAACCCTAATCTTCGGGCAAGGTCATTCAGAGATCCAGATGGAACCCTGAAGTCTTCTTCTGATTCTTGTGCCCGCACCAACCTCAAATTCTTGACATTAAAGTTTTGTGGCACCCTTTGGCTTGAAGTATCTTTTACGATTTGAGAAGTCTTTTTCATGCAAAAAGGGTTCAAACAAGTTCTATTATTGCTTATTTATATTGCATTTAAGTTTGATAAACAATACTTATGATTTTGGCTTTATTGGCACTTATTTCTAAATTTTGCAAAACCAAGTGTCAACACTTGGAAAGCTAAGTATCGGCACTTCAGCATTTGGCACGCGAAAAATATTTTTGGCACGCCAAGTATCGACATCCAGAATTTAAGTATCGATACCTGAAACTCAAGTGTCGGTACTTAAGTTTCCAAGTGTCGACTCAAAGCCTGAGACTTTTTGAAAATCCAGAACTTGGACATGGAAGGTTTCTTGTGTCAAGTGTTGACACCTGTGAATCAAGTGTCGTCACTTGAAAGTTCAAGTGTCGACACTTGAAAATCAAGTGTTGACACCCGACAGCCAAGTGTCGACACCTGACAGCCAAGTGTCGATACTCAGGTTCTGACAGTCCTAATGGATCTATTTTTTTAAAGTACAGAAATATCTTTTCAAGCTCCAAACGGCTAGATTCGAAGATCCAATGGTCACAAACCATTTTTTAGAAGTTTTTGAAGTATTTAAGCTTCACCAAACTCATTCTTGAAGCATTAAAGTCCATTGAAAGCTCAAAAGCCAATATTCCCTCAAGAACTTCACTTCAAAAGCCATTAAAAGAGTGATTCCCTGAAAAAGCTTACAAGCCTATCCTTTCATCATTCCAAAAAGAGAGCTTGAAGAATATTCCAAGAAGAAGACAAGACAAAGCATCAAATAGAGCCTCAAAGCTTCCATTCTACTCTTGAAGAGAGTTTGTTTTGTTTATTTAAATTGTATATATGAAATTCTTTTGTATTTTGACATAGCTTTCAAGGATTTCTTGAAAGTAGGTTGTTGTGGTTATTGATGAGCCAAAGAGACAAAACCAACTAGGGTTGACTTGTGAGCCCGAAGACAAAACAAGTGTAAAGGTTTGTTGGTGAGCCTAAGTGATAAAACCAACATAGGTTTTGACTTATGAGCCTTTAGAAAAATAAGTCGGCTGTAATCTAGGAGAGATTATAGTGAAATTTTCAAGGGTGGCTTGGGGAGTGGATGTAGGTGCTAGGTTTGCATCGAACCACTATAAACTTTGTATTTGTGTGTGATTATCTCTTCTATCTCTTGCTCTTTACTTCTTGTACTCTATTTATTGCTTTTCGCTGCATATAATCTAGTGCATCAATTTCATTTCTTACAAACACCTCAAGGTCTGCACATTTTTGCTTTAAATTTTTAAAAGACCCAATTCAACCCCCCTCTTGGACTCCATTTATGGACAACAGAAGTTCAAAGCCTATCTCGGTACCCCTCCACTTCTTAGTAAGCCGAATGATGGCGATGAGCTATATTTGTATTTGGTCGTTTCCCTTTTTACCATTATCTCTGTCCTTGTTTGAGAAGAAGACTGAACATAGAAGTCAGTGTATTATGTTAGCCGGGTCCTACAAAATATTGAAACCAGGTACACTCGATTGGAAAAGCTCGTCTTCGCTCTTGTTATATCAGTTAAAAATCTTTGACCATATTTTCAAGCCCATTCAGTAGTAGTCCTCATGAACCAACCCTTTTGAATGGCTCTACACCGACCTGATACTTCGAGCAGGATGGCTAAATGGGCTATTAAACTATTTGAGTTTAATTTAGCATTCTACTTGAGACCTTCAGTCAAGATACAAGTACTTGTTGATTTTGTCACTGAATGTACCATTCCTGAAGAACAACCCAAAGAAGAAGATCCCATGCTCGAAGACCTTGAGAACTAATAGGCAATGTGTTAGGTATTATATCCTAAAGCCAATCATTTAGACTGTAGATGGTTGTGCTATTTTATGATTGTATATGAATTTTTTAATGAATAAAAGTTATTCTTTTGGCTATTCATCACATATGCATTTTTTTGAAAAGAACTCTTGTGTGATGGAGTCCTTAGAACTATATTATATTTGATATAGAGAGGATATATCGAGTAGTTCTTAAACTGGTTCACAACCAAAGGATACATTATTATAGGATGGCGATGTATGAAGTGTAGGTTATTGTATATCATATTTGTTGGTTGTCCTCTTAACCAAAGAGTGTAGAGATACTGATGTGACATACAGGTGAAATGTATGACATCTCACTGAATGTGACCAACTACGGAGCTCCCTTCTACCAAAGGGTTGCTCGCGAAGGGATATGGGTATATGTGTCCCTCATACCTGAGGTCACCATGGTAGCTTACAAGCAACTCACTGTACTTTGGTGCTAGACTACCTGGATTTCTAATCCAGTGTTGAAAGACTTCTGGGTACAGTCAAGTACTTATGGAGCGATGGTGGATCAAGTTGGGATTGACCCCTCCAAATGGTTTGGAGTGAATGACTCACTATGTCTTAATTTAGCAAAACCTTGGCTAGGATAGTTCTTGTAAGGAGTCACAGAATTTGTAAGGTTGAGACACGATCCGTATGTACCAAGTTAGGGTGGCAATCAAACCTCAGGTCATCCTGAGCATTTTAAGATCAAAGGGATGAATTATACGGTAACCATATGTCAGAGGTTCTAGAAAGTTGCTCTACAATCTTCGACCTTTCCGGACATCGGGTATCATTGCTAGATGATGACTTTGACTGATATTGGAAGCGTTCCAGTGCTACCAGCTTAGTGTTCGAACCTATGGGTCACACACCATAGGGGTTTCTATTGATATAAAGGCTGATCGATGATTAAGAATCGTTTGCCATCATTGGAGGTTAATATGATTGAGCATATTTCAAGTGTCGATACTTGGAAGTGTCAACACTTGCAAGTGTCGACACTTGAAAAGTCGATACTAGGAAGTGTCGACACTTGGAAAGTCGATACTAGGAAGTGTCGACACTTGGTTGTGATGAGCATAAATTCTGGAAAGAATTTTTGGAAATTTTTGACCTTAATTCGAATTTTGATTTCTAATTGGTTTTGGCTCTAAGCCTTTATGGGATGATGGTCATTCTTTGGAAGGTTTTGATCTCATTTCAAATTTCAAATTTTGGCTAGTTTTGGCTCCAAGCTTTCTTGGAATGATGGTCATTCTTGCCTTATGAGCTTAGAGCCAATTTAGTATGGCCCTTGACCTTCTCCCCCAATCACTCCTCCTTCCTCTTTCTCCCTCTCATGGCTGCTTCTATAAATAAGGGTTGTTTTAGGGGTTGCTAGTCTATTGAAGAGTTTTCTTGTTGAATGAGATTGCTAAAATTCTAAGAGGCAAAAGAAAAGGGGCTTGGAAGTACTTAGGTTTTGGAAGTGTGACTACCCATCATTCAAGCTAGGTCTTGGGAAGAGAGCTAGTTAGGAATTGTTCCACCTCTCCTCCTTGTCTTCCAAGAAGAAGCATATCGGCCTCAAGGATCCCAATGAGCAAGCACTCTAAGGGAGTTGATCAGAATCAAGCCCTGGACTGCCCGTAGAGGCCAGACACGTGTGGCTCAAGGGCTTTTCACAACCTCCTCCTAAAGGTATAACGGTAAGGTATTCTTATGCCTTTTGGTTCTTTTTCTGCTTATGATATCTTTTGCATGCTACATTATCATACTTATTCCTATTACAGGCATATTGGTAGATCATTTTGAACGTCTACCAAGCCTTCTGTTGTGCTTATTTTAAAATTATTTTAAAATATTTTTTTTTGCCATGCATGCTTGTTTTACTTTTCCTTTAATGGTATCAGAGCTAGGTTCTTCATAGTATAATAATGCTAGCATGCTTTAACATCATAGTTTTCTTTTAAAGTACTTGGATTGAGTGCTTCACCATGGCTGTCCGATCATAGAAGAGAAGTAGGGCTGCAAGACCATCTCTTTCCATTTAATGGGGTCTCCTATGGCGTGTAGGGGTGCTGCTTGTAATTGACTTATGAAAAAGAAAATTAAAAGAAAATAAAGATTAAAATATTTTAATATAATATTATGATCATAAAATAAATTTAGATGAGATCTAAGAGTTTTGTTTTGATTGATTTTGATTAAAAATTTGAAAAAATAAACTTTGGATTTGAAATCACTGTTTTTGCCTTGTGACAGGCCTTAAGTCGACCCAAGTGTCGACACTTGAGTCGACTCATGTGTGCCTATAGAAAATATAACTTTCTATTAATACTCTATCTCAGGCCTTGAGTCAATACTCTAGTCGACTCATGAGTGCGAAGTGTCGATACTTGAGTCGACTCATGAGTGCATAGTGTCGACACTTGACCTGAGAATGTAGAAAAATAGTGAGTTCAAATTCTGATTCGTTGTAAAATTATTTTACATTATAAATTAAAATCATTTTACATTATAAATTAAAATTATTTTAATTTATAAAGGCTATTGAACTTAATTGAGAATTAAGTTACCTTGAATGATAAAGAACTCTAGGAATATGATTCAAAGATTTTAAGTCATTTCAATAAGCCTTAAGGATCAGGGTTAGCTTCTGTTAGGTCCTTAATTAGGTTAGACCTAAGTTTAGATGCATCGGACTATGTAGAGAACTAATCTAATCAAATGTTGACTTAGGATTTCTTTTCTATAGATCTCTCTGATAGTTAGATTAATTAATCCATAAATCTAAATAGACCTTATTAGTGTTTCAGTGGATAGCCCGAGTCTTTAGGCTAGTCTAATCAAGTCTGATGAACCAATTGGTGTCCAAGATAAGTTTGGCAATTTGATCTTGGTTCTTTGGGGCTACCTTTTACCTGGCCAACTCGGTTGGTGTTTAAGGCAAGACAGTTAATGATGGAACCCAACCCATGATCTCACTTACCTGGCCAATGTGGTCAATCAGAATTGATTGGATAGCTTACTGACTCGTGTTAACCCATGTCACCTAAGGTTAATCAGTCTTGACTGATTTTAGGTGCCCATTGATCATTAGTTATGTGTAACCCTCCTTGATAACTGATGTGGTCAGTGGGAGGTTGATCTATGTCTTCTCATCTCTTCTTTTATCATATTAAAATTAAACCCTCTAAATTATTAGGTCCATAAAAAGATGAAGTTATGGGGATAACCAAGTCTTAGCCTTCCGTTAAGTGGGATAATAATGAGTCTAATAGTTGGGTGTTCTTCGGTAGATCCAAAGATTGGGTGTTCATCGAGCTATTGGAATTACTGTTCCTAATATGATGGCTCAGTGTGACTCTCTTAACAGTAGTCAGGTGGGCCGACCAAAGTTTGGCTTGACCGTTCGCCAGTTAGAAGCATTGAATTTTGTCATGTTAATGGTTGAACCTAATCGGGACCTTCAATAGGAGGCCCAGAGGCCGATTGAAGTGCACCTTAGGTAAACCTAAATACTAGAAGTTACTTGGAGAAATAATTGGTTGAAAAACCTACCTTCATATATGCATGGGCGAGCTGGCCAAAGTCGGGCTTATGTGTTATCTATTGGGTTCTAGTACCCACTAAGGAATTAAAGTGATTCCTTGGATTGGAGGTAGAGGCTACCAGTCTGAACAAAATAGTAGGAGGCCCTTTAGACTAAAGTCCATGTCTTTAGGTTAATAATTCATATATACTAATAAGTTTTGGTTTTTCTTTCAGATGTCTTCCAACCTGTCACTCCGATCTCTTCTCGATAATGAGAAGCTCAAGGGTCCCAACTTTAATAACTAGTATCGAAGGCTCAGGATTGTCTAGAGCATGAACGGATATTGTATGGATATCAAATCCAGCACCTGAAACCTCTACTTCCAATGCTTGGGGTTCGGTTAGAGATACTTATCAAAAGTGGCTCTCCGACAGGACCACTTCTGATGCATTATGTTGGTAGTGATGAATGACGAGTTCAGTCACAAATTCAAAGAAGCCCAGTCGGAGAAAATCCTTCAAAGGTTGAAGGAGTCCTTCGACACACCAGATGATGTTGAGAGGTATAGGGTCTCCTGTGCTATCTATAATGCATGGATGCATGATAGGGCCTCAGTTACTGATCATATATTTATATGATCGAGATGATTGAGTGCTTGGGCAAGCTCAGATGTCCCTTGCATGAACAGCTCAGAAAAGATGCGATTCTGAATTCCATGCCCTTTTCCTATCTATATTTTCTCGATCATTTTAGAATGAATAAGCCTGCAGTTAACTACCATGGTTAGTTGGGGTTATTGTAGACTTATAAGAAAGACCATCAACTGAATAAAGGGATGGTAAATCTAGTGTGAGGATCTTCGGCAGGGCATCATCCCTTTAAGAAAGGAAAAAAAAAGAATAAAGAGAAAAAAGTACAGAATGCTTCTAGGCCCAGTCAGGCCAAGAGGGTGAAGGCTGATAAGAGCCAAGTAAAGTGCTAATTCTATAAGAAGCAGGGTCATTAAAAGAGGAACTATCCTCTTTATATTGCGTCCCTTGACCCGAATAGGTCTAAGAAGAGAAAGCAGTAGGACGATGCTGGACAAGGTATTTATATGATAACACCTTGTAGTTTCTCTATCCGCAATACTATTAACTTGGTATTGGATACAGGAAGTCCAATTCACATTTGTAATTCTTTGCAGGAACTTCAAGTTAGTAGAAGATTCGAGGACAATGAGAGATTCTTGAATGTGGAAAATGGAAGCCAAGTTTCAGTCCTGGCATTGAGAGTCCTCAAATTAGTTTTTGAGTCTTATATAATCATTTTGAATGAGTGTCATTATTGTCCGTCTTTCATCTTGAATGTCATTCTATAGGCCAATTGGTCATGTATGGTTATAAACTATCAATAAAGAATGACATTTGCAAAATCATTGGGAATGATTTTATTGTGATGAATGGATATATGAACAATGGTATTTATGTACTATCGCGACCTGTTAGTATAGTGTATACATCTAGCAAATGCCATAGGATAGATAATGTCAGCGATGCGTACCTATGGCATTGTAGGCTAGGTCATATTAATAAGAACAGGATAAACATGTTGAATAGTGAAGGTCTCCTCGAGATTAGTGAAAGTGGTTCACTACTAACCTATGAGTCATGTCTTCTTGGAAAGATGACAAAATCATTTTTTACTGAAAAAGGTGAATGAGCCAAAGAGATTCTAAGTTTGGTACATACTGATGTATGCGGATCCATGAATATTAGTGCCAAAGGTGGGTATAGTTATTTCATTACGTTTATAGACGATCTTTCGAGATATGGTTGTCTTCTTGATGAGACATAAATCTGAATTATTTGAAATGTTCAAATGATATCATAATGAAGTAGAAAAATAAACTGGAAGGTATATCAAAACCCTTCAATCAGATCGAGGCAGTGAATATCTTTCTGGTGAGTTTTGACATATCTTGAGGAGAATTGGATTCTCTCTCAGTGAACATCTCTAGGGATACCTCAGTTAAATGGAGTGTCTGAAAGGAGAAATCGAACCCTGTTAGACATGGTTTGGTCCATGATGGGCTTTGCTTCTCTACCGCTATCCCTTTGGGGGTATGCTCTGGAATCAGCCTGTTACCTTTTGAATAGGGCTCTGAGTAAGTCCGTTAGCAAAACCTCAAATGAGATATGGACTGGACATAAGCCATCAACACTCTCACACCTTCAGGTCTGGGGTTGCTCGGCTTATGTAAAATGTCTAAGAATGGATAAACTTGGACCTAGGTTTGATCGGTACCTATTTGATGGGTATCCAAAAGAGTTTAAGGGATATTACTTCTACTTGGCTAAGGAACAAAAGCTGTTCATCAGTCTTAGGGCTATCTTTTTGGAAAAGATGTTCCTTGGTGAAGGAACTATAGCCGCTAAGATTAAACTTAGTGAAGTTCAACAAATAGAGGAACCAACACACTTAAAGGACAACATAGAACCAGTTGTAATTAGTTCACACCCAGAGCCCACACAAGAACCATTAAGGAGATCCGGTAAGGTACTGAGTCGACCAGACATATACTACGATTTCTTGGTTCGGGACGGTGATCCCATTGAACTCGATAAGAACAATAAGGATCTGATCTCCTATATGGATGCGATGCAGAGGTCCAACTCTAAGAAATGGCTAAAAGCCATAAAATCTGAAATGGAGTCCATGGAAATCAATAATGTATGGACATTGGTTGATCCACTTGAGGGGATAAAACCCATTGGGTGCAAATGAATTTTTTTTTAAAAAAGGGGCGTAGACGGGAAAGTAGAGACCTATAAAGCTCATCTGGTTGCCAAAAGATATCGTCAACGTTATAGTATTGACTATGATGAGACGTTCTCTCCTATGGTAATGTTTAAATCCATTTGGATCATGCTTGCATTAGCGGCACACTTTGACTATGAAATCTGGTAAATAAATGTCTGAACAGCTTTCCTGAATGGTGAGCTGGAAGAGAAAATGTATATGATATAACCTGAAGGGTTCACATCTATAGACGAGTCAAAGGTGTGAAAGCTTCAAAGGTCCATCTATGGACTGAAATAAGCATCACGAAGTTGGAACATGCGATTTGATAAGTGTATCAAGTCATATGACTTCGTTAGGAATGGAGAAGAACCTTGTATTTACAAATAGGCTAATGATTCTGTGATTGTGTTCCTTGTATTGTATGTGGATGACATTCTCTTAATTGGGAATGACATCCTAGCACTATAAGGAATAAAGGTCTGGTTGTCATCTCAGTTCTCTATGAAAAACTTGGGTGAAGCCTCTTACATACTGGTATGAAGATCTATAAAGATAGATCTAAGAGGCTTCTGGGATTGTCCCAGTCTATGTACATCAGCACAATGCTGAAGCGATTCAGTATGGAAAATTCCAAGAAAGGCTATCTTCTGATAGGCACTGGAATTGCTCTCTTCATAAGGAATTGTGCGACAAATCCTGAGAAAAGAGAAAGTATGAGTAGAATCCCATATGCTTCGGTAGTGGGTTCTATCATGTATGCCATGACATGTACAAGACCAGATTGGCATACTCACTAGGCATAGTAAGCAGATACCAGTCTAACCCAGGTGAAGCTCATTAGAAAGTGGTAAAGACTATCCTTAAGTATTTACGAAATACTATGGACAATGGCTGATTTATGGAGAACATGACTTTAAACTTGTGGGATATACTGACTCTAGTTTTCAGTCAGATAGGGATGACAGCAAGAGTGTATTAGGATTTGTCTTTATCTTAAATGGAGGAGTGATCTACTTGAAAAGTTTCAAGCAGCCTACTGTAGCGACTCAGTATGTGAAGCAGAATACATTATAGCATTGGATGCAGTAAAGGAAGCAGTGTGGTTACAAAAGTTCCTTGGCTAGCTGGGAGTGGCACCTTCCCTAGATGGTCCTATCCGGTGTATTATGACAACACTGGAGCCATTGCTCAAACCAAAGAGCCGAAGTCTCATCATCACACAAAACACATTCTGTGATGCTATCATCTTGTATGAGAGATCGTGGAATGAGGTGACATTGACCTTCAGAAGATTGATGGAAATGAGAACCTGGCCGACCCCTTTACTAAAGCTTTTGGAGTTCGAGAGTTCGACAGTTGTAAATGGTAAATGGAAATAAGATTCTGTATTGATTGCTTTAGTCCAAGTGGGAGTTGTTCGGAATTGTGTCCTAAAGTCAATCGTCTAGACTGTAGATGGTTGTGCTATTTTGTAATTGTATATAAATTTCTTAATGAATAAAAGTTATTCTTTTGGCTATTCATCATATATGAAATTTCCTGAAAATAACTCTTGTATGATGGTGTCCTTAGAACTACATTATATTTGATATAAAGAAGATATATCGAGTAGTTCTTAAACCGGTTCACAACCAAAGGATACATTATTATAGGACGGCGATGTATTAAGTGTAGGTTGTTGTATATCACATTTTTTGGTTTTCCTCTTAACCAAGGAGTGTAGAGACACTGATGTGATATATAGGTAAAATGTATGAATCTCACTGAACGTGACCAACTACGAAGCTCCCTTCTACCAAAGGGTTGCTCGTGAAGGGATATGGGTATATGTGTCCCTCAAACCTGAGGTCACCATGGTAGCTTGCAAGCAACTCACTATACTTTGGTGTTGGATTACCTGAATTTCTAATCCAGTGATAAAAGGCTTCTGGATACGTCAAGTACTTATGGAGCAGTGGTGGATCAAGATGGGATTGACCCTCCAAATGGTTTGGAGTGAATGACTCACTATGTCTCAATTTAGTAAAACCTTGGCCAGGATAGTTCTTGTGAGGAGTCACAGAACTTGTAAGGTTGAGACACGATCTGGATGTACCAGGTTAGGGTTGGCAATAAATCCCAGGTCATCTTGAGCATTTTGAGGTCAAAGGGATGAATTATGCAGTAACCATATGCCAAAGCTGCTCTGTAATCTTCGACCTATTCGGATGTCGGGTATCATTGCTAGATGATGACTTTGACTGGTACTAGAAGTGTTCCAGTGCTACCGGTTTAGTGTTTGAACCTATGGGGTCAAACACTATAGAGATTTCTATCTGATCTAAAGGTTGATCGATGATTGAGAATCGTTTGCCATTACTGGAGGTCAATATGATTGATCATGTTCTAAATGTCGACACTTGGAAGTGTCAACACTTACAAGTGTTGATACTTGGAAAGTCGACACTAGGAAGTGTCCATACTTGGCTATGATGAGCAAAAATTCTAGAAAGAATTTTTGGAATGTTTTGACCTCAATTCAAATTTTGAATTTTGGTTGGCTTTGGCTCCAAGCCTTCATGGAATGATGGTCATTCTTTGGAAAGTTTTGATCTCAATTCAAATTTCAAATTTTGGTTGGTTTTGGCTTAAGCTTTCTTGGAATGATGGTCATTCTTGCCTTATGAGCTTAGAACCAATTTAGTATGGCCCTTGACCTTCTCCCCCAATCACTCCTCCTTCTTCTTTCTCCCTCTCATGGCTGCCTCTATAAATAAGGATTGTTTTAGGGGCTGCTGGTCAGTTGAAGAGTTTTCTTGTTGAATGAGATTGTTGAAATTCTAAGAGGGAAAAGAAAAGGGGCTTGGGAGGACTAGGGTTTTGGGTGTGTGACTACCTATCACCCAAGCTAGGTCTTGGAAAGAGAGCTAGTTTGGAAGGGTTCCACCTCTCCTCCTTGTCTTCCAAGAAGAAGTATATCAGTCTCAAGGATCCTAAGGAGCTAGCACTCTAAGGGAGTTGATCTGATTCGAGCCCTGGTGTGAACTACCCGTAGAGGCTAGACACGTGTATGGCTCGAGGGCTTTTCACAACCTCCCCCTAAAGGTATAACGGTAAGGTATCCTTATACCTTTTGGTTCTTTTTCTACTTATGATGTCTTTTGTATGCTACATTATCATACTTGTTCCTGTTGCAGGTAGATTAGTAGATCATTTTGATCGATCTACAAAGCCTTCCGCTATGCTTATTTTAAAATTATTTTAAAATATATTTTTTATGCCATGCATGCTATTTTGCTTTCCCTTCACAATGTACATGGATGGGGCTTCGAATGCTAAAGGCTCCAGAGTAGGGCTTATACTCATTAGCCTACAAGGATGGAACATCTAGTATGCCCTTCGGTTTGGGTTCTTTTCTACCAATAATGAAGCTAAATACAAGGCTTTAATTGCCAACCTTGACATCACCAAAGAACTAGGAGTTCAGCATTTGAAAGCCCATAATAACTCCTAGCTTGTGGTAAGCCACATCCTGAATGAATATGAGACCCGAGAGGAAAATATGAAGTGGTATCTCCAAAAGATCGAGGACATGATTTCGATCTTTTATAGTTTCAGCATCTACCAAATTCTTAGAGAGGAGAATATTTGGGCAGACACCCTATCGAAGCTTGAAACATCCATAACTAACGACTTGTGTGCGCAAGTCTTCTTTGAAATTTTGAAGGAGCCCAACATCAACAAGTCAATACCAGTGCTTCAAATAGATGCCGAACCTTGCTGGATGGACCCACTTATTTGGTATCTTCATGACTAGAGCCTCCCCTCAGATAGAGAGGAAGCCTGTAAGATGTGAAATCGAGCCGTTTATACTTTATGAAAAAAAGCTCTACAAGCAAAGATTTTCCCAACCCTTGTTGAAAACCTATACCCTGCTATAGCAAGCTATGCCCTCTAAGAAGTTCATGAAGGAATTTGTAGCAACCACTTGGGAACCAGGGCTTTGTCCCTTAAAATTTTGAGACAGGGATATTATTGGCCGACCATAGAATAAGATGTAAAGACATGGTCCAGAAGTATGACTGATGCTAGTGCCACTCTAATATATAGCGAATGCCAGCCACTCCACTAACTTCCTTAAGTGCACCATGGCCTTTCGCTTAATGGGATATGGACATATTAGGACCTTTTCCCTTGGCTATTGGAGGATGGAAGTTTTTGCTTGTGGCGAATGATTACTTCACCAAGTGGATAGAGGCTGAACCATTTGCTAAAATTACTAAAGCTAAAGAAAAGGACTTCATCTGGAAGTCCATAATCTATCTTGGGCTATTTCGGATCATTATTACTGATAATGATCGATAGTTTAGTGGTTACAAACTTGCCAAATTCTATCAAGATTTGGGTGTAACCCAATATTTCATTTTTGTCCGCCATCCCCAAGCAACAAGGAGACTGAAGTTGCTAATCGAATTCTCTTACAAGAATTGAAGACATGCATGAATTGAGCAAAAGGATGGTGGGCAGATGAGCTATGTCTCATCCTTTAGACCTACCAAACTATACAGAGGACTCCAACAAGTAAAACCCTCTTTAATATTGCCTTTGATATTGAAGTCATCATCCCTTTGGAAGTTAAACTCCCATCACCAAGGATGAAAAATTTTGATAAAGGTAACAACTCTGAATGACTTCAGGCAAACTTGAACTTGTTGGAGGAAGTTCGGGAGCATGCTGCTGTAAAAATGGTTGCTTACTAATAGATGGTTGCTTGCTACCACAACGCCCACATTCGGGATAAATTTTTTAAAGCTAAGGACCTAGTTTTAAGGAGAGCCGAAGTATCCCAGCCGACTCATCAAGGAAAACATTTTCCAAATTAGGACGGGCCATATCGGGTGAAGGAGGTTATTCGACCCGGCACCTATTGCCTGACATAGCTAGATGGCGCACCCTTATCTCGACCTTGGAATTATGAAAATCTATGAATGTACTTCCAATAGTGTACTCTTTTCTTTGAGAAGTTTCATATAAAAAATCATGTTTTTATTAGCAGGATACCTTAAAAAGGCTAAAGTAGCCACTGCGTCAGAAATCCTAAAAGAGAAATGGGAAACTTGCCAAAGTTCATGGAACCAAGATGCGAACCATTGGTGAAAACATGGGTAACCATAACCCTCGAGATTCAACAAGTAGCAAACATATAATATTATGCATAAAAATATAGGAAATAATCTTTTCTCATTGCAAAGTTCTAAGATACATATATTTTTATTTCAATCAAATGACACTTCTCTTGGAAGAATCCTATGAAATACAGGTGGGAAATAAAAAACTGGCAAGAAGACCATGCTATGGTAGGGAGGTTGATAAATCACATATTTATACATTTATTTTTGGTATTTTAAGTAATTATTAATGCTAATATCTTTTAAAAATTCTAATTTCATAATTAAACTAGACCTTTTTATAAAATTAATTATTTTTAAAATACCTTTAAAAAAGATGAAATTAGCACATTTATGATAAGTAGATGTCAAGCCAAAGCACCATACATCCATTATAATATTTATTGAAAAGTTTAATTCATATTTCTTCCTTTTTGGTAGGTACATTAAGATTGATGAAAACTTTTGAAACTTTGGAATCTAAGGAATATGTTTGAATTACTAATTAAAAATCTTGTCAATATAAAGAGCTTGATTTGTAGAATTTAATGGATCAAACGGTATGCAAATCAAAATTCAAATATATCCAAAATCAAGGAAAAACTAATGGAATCAATTTTGCATAGATTTTAAAGAAACTGGTCCACCATGGATCAACTGCTTGTTCTCTAAAAGCTTATATGATTCATAAGATGCCATTTTTATTGATCCATGACTCTGAGCCATGGATCGTTGAGGGATTTCTACTTCCAAAATTAATGGACAGCCATCTCCTCTACCTGATCTGTCTGGTCATCGTCCTCCTCGTCGCTAATCATCCCCCCATTCTCTCCATCACCGTCTTCATCATTGTCAGCCTAAGGCACTACCTGAGATGCTACCATCTTCCTTGCCCGATGTTGCTGCCCAGCCGATGCTGCTATCCTTCCCCCTGCCGCCACCCGAGCCATTACCACATCGATCATCATTGCCCACCTCAACCCGCTGTTGCTCCTCTCCTTTACCCCATGATGCCGCCCCAATCTCTCCACCGCTACTAGTCTTCTCTATCCCCAGAAGCTGGGAATGCCATTACTGCTCCTCCCTCACCATCACTAGCTATCTTCCTGATCCACCAACACTTCCATCATCAGTCACCACCCAGCCACCGTCCTCCTTCTTAAGAGCTACCTGCTATTACTCCTCTCGGCCTCCTCTCGTCACCTCTTCACCAAAGCCACCATTGAGATGCCACCATCGTTGCCATGGCCGTCATCTTCCCTGAGTCATAGCCACCATTCTCCTCTTTGGTTGAGTTCTCCTCTACTCGGGATGCCACCCAGCCAATGAGCCATCATTGCTTCTCCTCCTCAGTCCATAACCGTCATTTGCCCATGATCATCTCCACCATCCATCATCACCTTCATCCTCTCGATCCAATGGTTGACGAGACCCCCACTTGATAAAGACTTGTAGGCATGATCTAGCGGCTGAAAGGTAATTAAAAATCTAATACAATGGTGACAGTCAATTCCAACTTGAGAAGGGCCATCAAGCATGATCAAAAGACCACAAAAATCTAGATTAATTGATTTGATAGCTCTTGATTTATCTAACTTGATCTGGATGATCCAACACCAAAAATAATTCCAAGAGTTCTATCAGAAGTATAATCCCAGTTTACATTGATTCAGTCTCCACCAAGCTCTATTTAAAAGACCCCAGGCCATATGACAAGAGCATCCTAGAGAGAGAGTATGGTACAAGGTAGAGGGCATAGCTTGGATTGTAGATTGGTCTCTAAGAGTAAGATTTCTTAAAAGAGAGTTCTACCCTTACTCTATCTTTTAAGCCTATTCCATCTTCAAGATCAAGATTCAAAGATAAATAAGAAGAAGAAGTACTGTTTGCTCCATGGAGTACGACGGAAAAAGGCGAAGTGACATCAACCAACTTCCTAACGAGACTACAACAAATCAACTTCAGATGCTTTGTTATCACTTTTCTTTATTTATTTAGTTGTTATTTTCTTGTAATTAATTTTGATTAATGTAAAATTTATTTTTATGTAATTAAATTCCTATTTTTTACTTTTCCTGCAAGTAAATGCTAAGATCTAACTAATAGATCGAATATACCTGAGTTTAAATTTTTATTCTTTTATACTTTTTAATTTTATTTTCTAAGTCAAAATATTATTCTTTTTTTTTATAAAAATCAAAAATTTCAAATCATTAAAATACATTGCCTTCTCCATGGATTCGACCCATCTTGTTGCTATTTACTTATTTTTAATTTTTTAAAAGTTAGATATTTGAACTGATAATTACAGTGTCTTAATGATAACATCATGGATCCTATCAAGTTTTTGGCACCATTGCTGGAAAAGGCATGAACGATATTATTTTTGATTTCTTTGATTTCTTATAATACAGTTTACTAATTTTTTTATTTTCTTGAAGAAAAAAAGAGGAGAGAAAGAAAGTTCTACAATTTTGGTGAGATCAATCCTAATCCTAGATTAATTTTTTTCTTATTAGTTGCTTTTAATTAATTTCTTCCTTTTCATATTAACCAATTTTTTTTTTGATTAGTCTCCTTCCTTTTAAAATTTATCTAAATTCTTTTGGTTAGATTTATTTATTTATTTTATTGCTCTCTTTTAATTAGTTTCCTCCTTTTCAAATTAATATAAAATGAAAAAATATTTTTAATTACTTTTAATTAGTTTCCTTCTTTTCAAACTAACCTAAAAAGAAAAAAAAATTCTTTTTTAGTTTCTTCCGTTTCAAATTAACCTAAAAAGAGAAAAAAATATTTAACTTTTTTAATTACCTTGAATACTAGATTTAATTTCTTGCCTGGATATTAGTTGCTTTATATTCCTAGTCTAATTTACTTTTATTTCTCTCATATTTAACTAACCAAATTTAAAACCTACCTTTTATTCTTTTTTCTTAAATTAACATAACCTAAAAAGAAAATAAAAATATCACACATAACTTAACTAAAATAAAGAAACTAATTAATCCTTAAAAACCCATCACTTGTTGACATCTTTTCTTTTTGCATCTCATGTTTTCATAAAATATCTTAAGGGCATTAACCTATAAATAATATAAAGTGAGAATTTGATCACCCTTCCTTGGTCCACAAATCACTACCCTGCATCTTGTATTAACCCAAGCCTTTTAATTAAAATTAACTAGATGTCAGCCTCTAAGAAACTCGAGCTTAATAAGACCAAGCACCTTAAAGAGTTGAACCAAGTCAGGATTAGCTGATTGACTGGTATCTAGGAAAGGGGTTCAAGGATAATGTAACCCTGAGAAATGGTAGTTTTTAATTAGTTTCATTTACTAGCTTGACCAATCTAATTGGTATCTATGGAAAGCAATGAGGGGACCCCATTGATATAACTCCTTACCTAGCTAGTTGATTAGTTAGTTTCTGACTTGGAGGGCTCTAAGATGGCATTGGTAGTTAGGACTTGTCTAGATTTAGGATAATCCTAGGATAGAGAGTCCATGTTATGCTAACTTGTTTGTAAATAATATCAAATCTTAACTAATTCTTTTTTCTCTCTTAGCTCTAGGACTCCTTAGGCTTTCATTTTTAGAACTCTTTTCTATCTTTCTTTCTTCTTCGACTCACTGCTTATCTTAAAAAATAAAAAATAAATAAATAAATATATAAATAAATAAATATTGCTCTAATATAAAATCTTGATTGCAAATTTGAATAATCAGAATAATCCGATAAACTAAATTAGTGCCAAGAGCATGATTGTTATAATAAAGTACTCTTTCTTTCGGCATACCAAGTTTATTTGAGCTCCATGTGAGTAAATACTCAGCTACATACCAATTTCCTAAGTCTAGATATGAGCCAGTTTATCAAGATCAAATCCAAATGACCTACAGCTTAGAAAATAATCTATACTTTAATACCTATATTCATGTTGGGGGGCTTAACCAAATTTTTTGTAGTAACCAAACCCAATGGTTACCTTGATAATCCAAGGATCCATGTACATAGATGCACCATATTTTGATCAACCCTATCCGTAATGTCAATCTTCTCTAACTATCTATAGCCTATTATTTGAAGATAAGGTTCTGCAAGCATCAAACCCACTTTCTCTACAGACCAATCTAGATGTCGATAGGTTTGCTCAATTTCAACAAATAATTATAGCCCAACAGCAATCTATAGATAAGCTAATGGATTAAATTGAACAATGATTAATTAAACTTAATAGAGAGGAGGGAGGTGAATTGCCTAGTCAACCTGAGAGTAACCTAGAGGGACCATACTTAGTTCAAAATTTTAATGACCCTCTATTTTTTCTTGAACAATCAACTCTAACTCCTGGGAATGAACCGGTCTTCAAATAACTCTGCACAACCATAAAAACTAATATAGATAATTTGACTAAGAAAGAAAAATATATGAAAAAATTAAACTTATGGGGTGAACCAATTCCATTATTATCCCACTCACCTATGGTCCCATTCCCTAGTGCCCTAGAATCATCCATGCCTTCTAATGGGATGGGCAAACAAATAGATGTATTGATGGAATTAATTGATCATTCTTAAGAACTATAAATGAATAACATAATAAAGGAAGCCATCCCCATAGTTCTCTCCCAGGATTTAGTAGATCCCTGTTTGGCTTAGTTTGGGGTAGACAATTTTGATGCATATGGGTATACTATGAAAATTCATAACTTAATACAAATACCCTACTTCGAAACTACCTCACTTTGGATTGACAATCAACAAGAGCTATCACCTAGCCCACCAATAGCTTTTTTGTTAGAATTACCATCTGATCTAAAATTGAAACCACTTTTTGATGCACCTTGATATGGGATGACCGATCTAGTGATGCAATGTAGATTATTTATATATATATTTTTAAGTTATTGGTAAACTAAAACTATAAATCAAAATTAGCTAATTATTTTTTTAAATATGGAAGGGATAAAGCTACAATCAATTTTTTTTAATAACTACAAGCAATAATAAAAGTCCTAGATCTTTAAAAAAAGAGGATCATAGATAATTGAAAAACTACCTATAAGTTTAGGCTAAGCACAATAAATTAATATATTATTTTAATAAAATTAAAGAAAACAGCTCTCTACCAATATCAATTAAATATTTTAAGTAGAAAGGGGTGCTCACAAACTTGATCATGGTCAAAACTAGAAGTGGAAGCGTTGACCAAGTCGGGTTACGATCCTAGCTAGATAGCGAGTCCGATAAAGTCCTTGGGCCTTGAATACCAAAATATAATAGTTGTAGTCAGGATTTTTCAAATCAAAATAATTTTAAATCTAGTCCAATAAATTATTATAAGTTGGTGCAGGACTCAGGGATTGCTCTGAAATACATGAGGACTTTTTTTGCGAACAGGATACTCAGGGATCAAATGGTGTGAACCCCAAAATATTGATTTTAAAACCTTTTTTTTCACTTTTCTTTTTTTTTCCTCTGAACCTTGAAGTCGGCAATGAAAGCTGACTAAGCTTTCATGATTGTGTAGAAGTTTTTTTTTCTTTGAATCAATGGCCAGGTGGATCAGGGATCGGCTTTAGAGAGGATGGCCACGCTCAGCATTGGGGAGAGATATCATGGATGAAGGAGGAGACAATTGCCAGAGGTCTCGGAGAGGATTGGTTACTGGAGGGAGGGAGGTCCAGTGGTGTGAAGACTCGATTCTATGGCCTTGTTCCAGAGTTGGGTGTCATGGTAGCCCTTGGGGAATCGATATTTTCATGATTATGCTAAACTAGGGGAGAAGCTCTTCAGAGGGGAATTCTGGTAGAGCTTGTCGGTTGCTGGCAGTAACCAAAGAAGTAAGAATAGCGAAGGCATGATCAATGGGTGGCCAAACTCGAGAGCCTCTGAGTTCCAATGAAGGCATGGTTTCTTCAGTGAGGATCTTCTCTAGTCAGAAGGAAGGAAGATGCTGTGGCAAATAGCGGTAGTGAAGGCGACCGTGGCAGTTTTGATCATCATCGGGAGGCCAAGGGTTGTTGGTTGTGTCTGGTGGCTTGGTGATGTCTGACGAGATCAATAATTCAATGGTGGGAGGATGGTGGTTGGATTAGTCGGCTTCAGGTGGCGGCGTGGGATCGGCGGTCATTCGATGGTGAGGCGTTGGAATAGGAGGGCCATGGAGACTTTGTAAACTTGATGTTGGCTAGAAGGGGATTCATACATTTGAACCACAAAGCAACAGGAGGAAGAAGAAGATTATGGTAGGAGGAGAGAGAGTAAAGAGGAGAGAAAGAAGAAGGAGAAGAACTGAGAGAAGAGAAAGAAGAAGAAGAGAGGAAGAAGGAGAAGAGAAGAAGAGAGGAGGGGAATCAGGAAATCCAAATACTTTATTCAATTCTTTGTCGATGCCTCAACTGATACATGGGACTTCTTTAAATAGACCCTGGTCCTTCACGAATTAGAGACCAAAACTCTGGGACTCTTCAATAGATTGGAGATCATATAAACTAAAATGCTAAAACTCAAATCTAATTGAAACAACTAGCCTAATCTAAAATAGACTCCAGACTAATCTAGTATTCATGCTTTGAGATCCATGCATGACCTGGATAGAAAAATAATAAAAATAAAAATAATATGTCAAATCCCAATATATCCAAATAAAATAAAAAATATAAATATCTGCTCAAAGATGTACATCAAGATCTGTGCTGGATGATGTCTTCATCATTTTTCTAGGGTGGGGAGAACTCGACTCCGTCGAGTGGGCTCCATATTGCTCTAGTAATGTTCAAAAATATCAAGATCAATCTATTATAGTTTTTATAGGGTAATCCATGTATCCCTAGACTCAGGATAGCCTTGCCATCTCATCAGATATCTCTGATATCCACGAATCTTAGTAGAAATGACCTGCTCATCCAGAATCTTCTCAATCCTGTCATGTCTTCGAGAAACTCTTAGATGTGGACACTCGTTTGGGGGATCACTCTCATCGAAGGAGTTAGGCTCAAAAGGATCACTGGATATCGATATTGGTTCTTTATATTTTATTAGATCTAATATATTAAATATAGTGCTAATGCCATAATTAGATGGTAGATCCATAATATATGTATTTGATCCCAGTTTCTTTAAGATCTTAAAAGGGCATGCTCCTCGGCATGTACTTTCTTAATAGTTCTAGAAAGAAACTGCTATGGTCTAATCCATATCATAACATAATCTTTTACATCAAAATCATGAGCTCATCATGTGAATCAACTAATTGTTTATAGATTTGATTGTTGACATTAATTTTATTAATAATTTCTTTATGTAGATCTCTTACATGTTGTGCAAATTCTTCTACTGATTCAGATATCTTAACTTGCATGGATAATAAGTGTACAATATTATTATTATTATTTATTTTATTTTTTTAAGTCTGGGCATTCATCATTTTTTAAAAAGCATATAACATTTATAATTAATACCTATAAGAGGTTGAAAGTAAAAACATGGTTGCAGGTCCCTACGCTAAGCATGCAACAGCACATGGAGCAGGTAAATATTTTAAAACATTTTAAAATAAATACGAAAAATACCTACTCCGCTACAGGATTTCCCATCTTGCCCTTGTCTGTGTAGACTGGAAAATGTTTCGGGTTGACCAGCTTTGCGCCAGGATTTTTCTGAATCAGTTTTGAACTGATTCGGAGTTCGTTTCGGCCTCCAATTGGTTGTGAACCAATTGAACCCAATTTTTTGGGGTTGAACCAATTAAATTATATTGAACCCCTTTTAATTGGACCGGTTTTTTGAACCAAGGATTGAACCAACCGTTTGGTTTAAATAAGTTTGAACCAATTTCCTTTGGACCGGTTTTGAACCGGTGCTCTTTCTTTCACCGTGTAAATTTTTACACGTTGGAAGACCAAACGACCGAAATCGCTGGGCAACGTCTCTTCTACTCCCTCCACCGGATGGCCTTTAACCCTTCGTTCATTGTAGGTTAAAGGGTGTAACGCTGCCGTTCCCTGCCTCTCCCTCTCCCACATCCCTGGTACCTTTAAATTTATGCAATCCCCTGTTTCAGAAAGAGGTTCTTTTTCATCACCGTGCAAAACACCAGGGCGTCTTTCTTTGTGAGGCTGTGTGTTCTCCCTTTTTTGAGAGCTCCAACCTTGCTTCCATTGAGTGATCCTTGGGGTGGGATTTGGAGTGTGTGAGGGAGAGAAACAAGGCATCAATCCCCTCTTTAAAGTGCTCAAAAAAAAAACTGAGACCATGAAACCGAGGTGATTCCCAATCGTAATCGGTATCCGGATCAGAGAGTTATCCTCTGTGGCATGTGACCTCATAGGTTCGAACCTAAACGGTAGCACTAGAACCATTCTAGTACCAGCATAGGAAACCATCTAGCAATGGGTCCCGGCGTCCGGATAGGTCGAAGATGCGGGAGCAGACTATCGAACCTCTGGCATATGGTTACCGTATAATTCATCCCTTTGACCTCTAATGCTCAGGACGACTGAGATTGGGCTGCCAACCCAGACTGAGCCAGTCGACTACATGTCTCAACCTCGCAAGCCCAGTGACTCTTCACTAGGGCTACCCCGGCTGAGAAGTTGCTAAATTGAGATACTGCGAGACATTCAATCCAAACTGTTTGGACAGGTCAATTCCATCTTGGTCCATCACTGCTCCACAAGTACTTGCCTGTACCCAGAAACCTTCCATCACCGGATTAAAAATCCGGGTAGTCCGGCACCAAAGCACAGGGAGTTGCTTGCAAGCTACCGTGATGACCTCAGGTCAGAGGGACACTTATACCCATATCAATCGTGAGTATCTCTTTGGCAGAAAGGGACTGCACGGAGTCACGTTCAATGAGATATCACATATATCCCACTTGTAGATCACATCAGTGTCACCACACTCATTTGGTCAAGAGGACAACCAAACGATGTAAACTATAACAACCTATACTTGATATATTACCGTCCAGTACAATATGTCCTTTGGTTGTGAACTGGGTTTAAGAACTACTCGATACATCCTCCCTGTATCGAAATTAGTGTAGTCCTAAGGACTTCATCACATGGAAAGAGTTCTCTTAGGGAAATACAATATGTGATGAGCTGCCAAAAATAATATTTTATTAATTCATTGAAAAAGTATAATACTTAGCACAACCGCCTACAACCCAGGCGATTGGCTTTGGGACACAATTCCCAACAGAGGTCTACATCAACTTTAGTATCTATACTTTCTTCGTACCATATGATAAAGGTGTAGACCCAAAAGAATTCAATCCACTTTCCAAGTTTTAGACTTAATTTTTTTTATGAATTAATAAAACTAAAGGTCCCGTGGTCCGGGTATAGGATAAACTCTCGTGGAAGCAGATAATGCCTCTAGAACTTTAGGATATGTACTGTATAGAATTCTTTAAGATAGACATAGTTTAATAGACTTCTATGCTTAAGAGAAATAGATGGAGAACTTATCCTAGCTACATTATAGGAACTCGAGTGGTCTATAGGTACTAAATCTAGATGTGAAATATTATCGGAGAAATGGTATTATTGCAACTGTTACTATTGATGTGTTCTATGCATACGTTTTCATCATGATTATCAAGGGTATAAAGAATAGCAATGTTGTTTCTTCAGTCTTATTAGATTGGTTCAATATACTTTTATCTTCTTTTACTTCTAGTTGTTCCTTTAGTATAATGTCAATCTGTATAGGTTTATAGCTATCATAGATGTTTGCTAATTCAGGATCTGCTATATAAACTTCCTCTTGAGGATCATTTTTAGTATCTTCATTTGTAGGCTTTCCTATAAATAGTATAGTTAGGCACTTACTAGCAATATGGTCAGTCCCTTGCATAAAAAATATTGTATTTTGAAATCTATCATTTTAATTGATTGTGTCATAGGTCTGAAAGGGGTATGCCTAATTTGTACATTACTGGCTCCGTTTTCCAAATTTTCTATTCTTAATCTATTCTCTTGGCAAAAAATAGTCAGATTATCAATTTTTTTAGTAAGGCTTATAGGGATGCAGCTATTTGGTTAGGATCCATCGTATTATCTAATTCTAAAGATTCAGGATGGTGTTTTGCTCTTAACCTAGTGGTCATGCAAGGGTCACTACAAGGATCACAATCAAGCTTTGCATTGAATTTTTAGAATATAGTAACCAAATTTTCCCAACAATCTAGTACCAATCTAAAATTTAATTTTAAAATTTTCAAACATAGATTTCTTCCTTTTTAAGTCTAGTTTTTAGATCTGCAAATTTTATGATTTTCTGATAACCCTATCAATAGGAATCTTCAAAAGAATAGATGCTATATAGTTCTCTAGATTGTAATTTTTTGCATGCACAATCAGAAGTTCCTGATCAAATTGGCACGAATCCTAAAGTAGTTTCTTAAATTTGTACATGTAATTTTTTTTAATTTGAGCCTAGTTTTTAGAGACACTGATTTTATAATTTTTTGACTCTTCTAGAAATGGGACTTTAGGTTTAAATAGAAGTTGCTCAAAATTTTAGGTTGCAAAATTTCAGAACAAAGGCTAAGAGTTTAACTCCAAATCTAACATGAATTTTGAAGTAGTTTCAAGAATCCACAACCATAGAATTGCTTAGCTACAAGTCTATTTTATAATGAAGTAGATTTTATAATTTTTAGAGTTTTCCATAAATAGAACTTTCTAAAATAGTAAAGGATGTGCAGGATATACTGAATGATGAGATATGCAGAACTTTTTTTTTATATAATGCAAATATGCTTAACCTAAACTAAGCTATGCTTTGATACCAAAAAATTGATGTGGGATGACCTGATCTTGGGATGAAATATAGATTATTTATATATATATTTTAAAATTATTAGCAAACAAAAACTATAAATCAAAATTAGCCATTTTTTTTAAAAATATGGAAGTGATTAAACTATAATTGAATTTTTTTAATAACTACGAGCAAAAATAAAAATCCTAGATCTTTTAAAAAATAAGATCATGGATAATTAAAAAACTACCCATAAGTTTAGGCTAAGCATAATCAATTAATATATTATTCTAATAAAATTAAAGGAAATAGTTCTCTACCAATATCAATTAAATATTTCAAGTGAAAAGGGGTGCTCACAAACTTGATCATGGTCAAAACTAGAAGAGGAGGCATTAACCAAGTTAGATTACGATCCTAGCTAGATGGCAAGTTCGATGAAGTCCTTGGACTTAGAATACCAAAAGATAATAGTTGTAGTCAGGATTTTTCAAATCAAAATAATTTTAAACTGGTCCAATAAATCCAAAATTATAAGTTGGTGTGGGACACTGGGATTGCTTTGAAATACATGAGGATTTTTTGATCGCGAATAAGATACTCAGGGATCAAATGGTGTGAACCCCAAAATATTGATTTTAAAACCTTTTTTTCATTTTTCTTTTTTTTCCATTTTATTTTCTGAACCTTGAAGTCAGTAATGAAAACTGACTAAGCTTTCACGATCGTGTGAAATTTTTTTTTTTCTTTGAACCAATGGCCAGGTGGAATAGGGATCGGCTACGAAGTGGATGGCCATGCTCGGCATTGGGGAGAGATGTCACAGATGAAGGAGGAGATGATTACTGGTGGTCTCGGAGAGGATTGGTCACCAGAAGAAGAGAGGTCTGGTGGCATGAAGACTCGATTCCATGGCCCTGTTCCAGTGTTGGGTGTCACGATAGCCATGGGGGAATCGATATTTTCATGATTATGCTAAACCTGGGGAGAAGCTCTTCGGAAGGGAATTCTGGTAGAGCTTGCCAGTTATTGGTAGCGACCGGAGAAGTAAGAACGGTGAAGGCACAGTTGATGGGTAGCGAACTAGGGAGCCTCTGAGTTCTGACGAAGGCATGCTTTTTTTGGTGAGGATCTTCTCCGGTTAGAAGGGAGAAAGATGCCATGGCAAACAACGATGGTGAAGATGACCATGGTGGTTTTGATCATCATCGGGAGGCCAAGGGTTGTCAATTATGTTTGGTGGCTTGGTGATCTTTGGTGAGTTCAGTGACGGGATGGTGGGAGGATGGTGGTTGGTTTGGTCGGCTACAGGTGGCGGTGTGGGATCGGTGGTTGTTAGATGGTGGAACAGGGGAGGTTATGGAGACTTTGTAAACTTGATGTCGGTTGGAAGGGGATTCATGCATTTGAACCATAGAGCAATAGGAGGAAGAAGAAGATTAGGGGAGGAGGAGAGAGAGGAAAGGGGAGAGAAAGAAGAAGGAGAAGTACCGGGATAAGAGAAAGAAGAAGAAGAGAGGAAGAAGGAGAAGAAAAAAGAAGAGAAAAGGGAATCGGGAAATCCAAATACTTTATTCAATTCTTTGTCAATGCCTCAACTGATAAATGGGACTTCTTCAAACAGATCCTGGTCCTCCATGAATTGGAGACCAAAACTCTGGGACTCTCCAATAGATTGGAGACCAAATAAACTAAAATGCTAAAACTTAAATCAAATTGAAACAACTAGCCTAATCTAAAATAGACTCCAAACTAATCCAGTATTCATGTTTTGAGATTCATGCATGAGCTAGATACAAGAATAATAAAAATAAAAATAATATGCCCAATCCCAATGTACCCAGATAAAATAAAAAAATATAAATATCTACTTAAAGATGTGCATCAGGATCTGTGCTAGGCAATGTCCTCATCACACCCATTGAAACTTTCTAGTGAACCTTACTAGGAAGCCTAACTAAGTGATATTCTAAAAGCACATAAAGAAGCTATCAAGTGGGATATTACTAAAATGAGGGATCATGATCTTGATAATTTTTAATTAATTTTTTTGTATTCGGCACTAATCTTGAGAACTGCCTCCAAAATCTTTTCATGATATTAAAACAATGTATGGAGACAGGTTTAATATTAATCTAGAAAAGGTTCTTAGCTTTGACATGGGAAGGGATATTGACTAAGTACATCATGCCCGAGAAGGGGAGTATGGTAGATCAACTCATAAGTGAAGAAGTTTCTAAACTACCACCTCCAATCTCAACCCAACAAATACAATCCCTTTCTAATCATCATATAAACTATAATAATTTTTAAATCTTGGAATAATATGCTTGCCCAATGTACTTTATTAATTTAGGCTTATCATTATAGAGCACTCTATAGATACTTTTCTACCATGATGACAAGGCCTCCTGATTGGCCCTATCATTTTGATATTATGAGGGATATATTAAAGTTAATTGTCTACCGGACTCCCTTATAATGTCTGGCTAAAGATATTAAACTTAGCATTTATTGAAAGATAATCAAATATTTATTTTTATACTATTAAAAATATAATAATAATAATAAAATTTCTATCCAAATTGATTGTTGTAGCCTTTATTTTGTTAATAAGCTCCACTTGTCATGTAACCTCTATCCCTATATATTTCTTTTTGTTATGATTTGAATTTATTTCTTTAACTTATTTATATCATTAGGAACAATGGTATTTAAGTTAGGGGTAGAGACAGGACAAGCTTTTAAAATTTTTAATTTTTTTAAAAAAATGAAAATCTTTGGAAATTATTAAAGATTTTTGAAAAATCTTTTAAAATTTTAAAGAAAAAATTTTATTTTCAATAAATCATGTATCGAGAAAAAAATCTTGAGCAAAATAGACTAGGAAAAAGTAATAGAGTTAGAAGGTATTTGTTAATGATTGTAGCGAGTTAAGGAATAGACTAATGGTTGGTCTTTTAACAGCCTATTAGATTACCTAACGGTTGTTAGCACTTTCGATTGCTAAAAATTTTTGAAAAATCTTTTAAAATTTTAAAGAGAAATTTTATTTTCAATAAATCATGTATCAAAAAAAAAATCTTGAGCAAAATAGACTAGGAAAAAATAATAAAGTTAGAAGGTATTTGTTAATGATTGTAGCGAGTTAAGGAATAAACTAATGGTTGGTCTTTTAACAGCCTATTAGATTACCTAAAGGCTATTAGCACTTTCGATTGCACATGCACACTGACAAGACAAAGTAGGTGTTAGTTGTAAGGTCAATTGAAAACTCAATTATCATTAAAAAAATTAGTAATTAATATACACCCTAATAAAAAACTTGAATTTAAAGAAAGAGCTACCTACCTAAAAAAATTAAATAATGTGAAAGCTACCTTGAATTTAAGAAAAGAGCTACTTGTCCGAAATAAAAGTACAAAACATAGAGTATATATAGATTGTCCTAAGCTTAGTATCTGGGTCCCTACAACAAAGTCAAGTATGGAGGCTCGCATCAAATGGTGAAGGGAAAGCCATAATGCTCAGCATTCAAAAAAAAAATTTAGTGTAAAAGCTACCTTACATTCATTAACTTAATTTGGGGGTGTATAAAAATTAACCAAAATAGATGATAAGCTAAGAAACACTTATCCTTTGCAAGCTAATACTAAAATGCTAAGTTAGTCATCATAAACACTAGTGCTATAGATCTTTAAATGAAATCTAAAAAAAATTCTAATTATGCTGACTATGAAATTTGTTTCGGAAACTCAATACATAGTTAGTGATACTTGCTAGATCCTTTTACTTGCTCTTAATGATACATGGTTATAATTTAATTCTTATATGTCTATTACATTGCTAAGTGACTAGCAATGAATAAGTTGGAGGGTGTGATAAATCATATATTTATATATTTATTTTAAGTATTTTAAGTAATTACTAGTACTAACATCTTCTAAAAATCCTAATTTCATAATTAAACTGAACTTTCTTGCAAAATTAACTTTGAAAAAGATGAAATTAGAATATTTATGATAAGTAGATGTCGAACCAAAGCACTACACACCCATTAAAATATTTAATGAAAAGTTTAATTCATATTTCTTGTTCTTTGGCAAGTACATTAAGATTGATAAAATTTTTTAAAACTCTAGAACCTAGGAAATATGGTTAGATTACTGATTAAAAAGCTTGCCAACATAAAGAGCTTGATTTGTACAATCCAATGGATTAAATGGCATGCAAATCGAAGTTCAAATGGGCTTGGAATCAAAAAAATAATAGAATCAAGTTTAGCATATATTTTAAAGTAGCTGATTTACCATGGACTAGCTGCTTGGTCTATAAAAGCTTATACGATCCATAAGATGCCATTTTTACTAGTCCACGGCTCTGAGCCATGGACCGTGGAAGGATTTCTGCTCCAAAAATCGATGCATTACCATCTCCTTCGCCCAATCCATCCGGCCATCATCCTCCTCGTTACCTATCATCCCCCCATCCTTTCCATCACCGTCTTCATCATCATTGGCCTAAGACACCTCCTGAGATGCCACCATCTTCCTTGCCTGACATTGCAACCCAATCGACACTACTACCCTCCCCTTACTGCTACCCGAGCCACTGCCACGCCGACCATCATCACCCACCTCAACCCGCTGCTGCTCCTCTTCTTTACCCCATGCCTCCACCACCCATCTCTTCGTCGCTGCTAGTCTTCTCTATCCTAAGAAGCCAAGAATTCCATTGCTACTCCTCCCTCACCGTCGTCCACTATCTTCCCGATCCTCTAATGCCTCCATCGTCCAATCACCACCCAGCCACCATCCTCCTCCCTAAGAGCCATTTGCTAATGTTCCTCTCGGCCTCCTCCCATCGCCTCTTCACCAAAGCCACCACCGAGATGCCACCATCGTTGCCATGGCCATCATCTTCCCCAAGCCTAGCCACCATGCTTCTTCCTGGCCAAGTTGTCCTATACCCGAGATGCCACCTAGCCACCAAGCCATCACTGCTTCTCCTCCTCAGTCCATCACCACCATCTGCCCATGATCTCTCTACCATCCATCGTCACCTTCATCCTCCTGATCCAATGGCTGATGAGACTCCCAACCTGATGAAGACTTGTAGGCATGATCTAGCAGCTGAAGGTAATTAAAAATCTAATCTAATGGTGACAGGAAATTCCAGACTTGAGAAGGGCCATCAAGCATGATCAAAAGCCCACAACAATCTAGATTAATAGACTAATGGCTCTTGATTATCCAACTTGATCTGAATGATCCGATGCCTAGAATAATTCCAGGAGTTCTATCAGAAGTGTAATCCTAGTCCTATATTGATTTAGCCTCCACCAAGCTCTATTTAAAGGACCCCAGGCCATATGAGAAGAGCATCCTGGAGAGAGAGTATGATACAGGGTAGAGGGCATAGCTTGAGTTACAGGTTGGCCTCTAGACTGAGATTTCTTATAGGAGAGTTCTACCCCTACACCATTTTCAAGCATATTTTATCTCCAAGATCAAGATCCAAAGAGGAAGAAGTAGAGGAAGTCCAGTTCACTTCATGGAGTATAACGAAAAAAGGCAAAGTAACATTAACCAACTTTCCAACGAGGCTGCGATGAATCAACTTCAGATGCTTTGTTACCGCTTTTCTTTCTTTATTTAGTTATTATTTTCTTGTAATTAGATTTTAATTAAAGTAAAATTTATTTTTATATAATTTAAATTTCTGTTTTTCTTTTTCTCGTAAGTAGATGCTAAGATCTAACTAATAGATCGAATATACCCGAGTTTAAATTCTTATCTTTTTATGCTTTTTAATTTTATTTTCTTACTTAAAATATTACTTTTTTTTATAAAAATCAAAGATTTCAAATCATTAAAATGCATTACCTTCTCTATGGATTCAACATGACTTACTACTATTTACATATTTTAAATTTTTAAAAGTTAGATATTTAAATTGATAATCATGGTATCTTAATGACAACATCATGATCTATCAGAGGTACACCATATAGGCAAGTAAAGCTAATGGACAACACATCTAGGCCCTCACTACATGGTGTCAAGGCAACAAAAAGACTCCCATCGACCTGCCAGTGAGTGAAGAAAAATGAGCTCATGCAAACCAAAGGCCCCACCTACTACAAGAAGGAAAGGGGCAGGAACATCTTGGAGACTCCCGGTCACTTGCTACCCATGGCAAAAGCCCTAAGGGAGGATCCTCCACCTCTCTCTCCATCCCAATGTCTACGGATACTGGGTAATGAGAGAAAACTAGGAGAGGAAATTCATCACAAAACCCTCCTCCAGTTTCATACCCTTGCTAGCGATGGTAGTAGCAACACAATCGAACCATCAGCTATTTTTAATACCTCCCACTCCAAGGTGAGCACCCCCTCACCATGCCTTTCATCTAAGTACTCTTTTTAGGGGCACTTCCCTGTCTAAAGAAAATATCATGCATTTTCAATACTAGTACCCACAACCAATGACGCCACTAGGTGAAACTGGCCGAACCCCCTATTATAAGAGAGTCGGGAAGGAGTTGGCCAAATTAATGACCAACCAAAAGTTGGCATGTGTCTCTTTTGACATTAAGATTCTTGAAAAGAAAAACAAGCATGGCAGAATTTCAGGATTCAATCTCATTTCTCTCACCTTAAAATCAACATGAAAATCTTGTAGAATTCCTGGCCAAGTGGCATTGCAGATGCACCTATGGCTCAAGAAAATAATTCAAAATCCCTAAGATTTGGCACTACACATCAACCGTACTTCCTATCTTTAAGAATCTAGGAACTCAGGAAGGGGACATAAAGCATTTATTGTAGGATATCCGAAAAGCCTTTGGTCAGGACAAGGAGAATCAATGCCCAAAAGCCTTTGGCCGGGCCAATATTGGAAAGCCTTTAGCTTGATGCTCAACTCGTGAAAGCCTTTGATTGGGCTAACATTGGAAAGCCTTTGGCCTGACTCTTAAATTCCAAAAGTTTAACCGGGACAAGAAGAACTAATGCCCGAAAGCTTTTAGCCAGGCCAGCATTAGAAAGTCTTTGGCATGATGCTCAACTCCTGAAAGCCTTTGATAGGGATAAGAAGAATCAATGCCTAAAAGTCTTCGACTAGGCTAGCATTAAAAAATCTTTGGCCTGATATTCAACTCCTGAAAGCCTTTGGCTAGGATAAGAAAATCAACATCCAAAAGCTATTAGCCAAGCTAGCATTGGAAAGCCTTTGGCTAAATGCTCAACTCCTAAAAGCCTTTAGCTGAGACAAGAAGAATCAAAACTTGAAAGCCTTTGGTTGAGCTAGTGTTGGAAAGCCTTTGGCCTGATACTCAGCTCCCAAAAGTCTTTGACTGAGATAAGAAGAATCAATACCTGAAAGCTTTTAACCAATCTAGCATTGGAAAGCCTTTGGCCTGATACTCAGCTCCCAAAAGTCTTTGACTGAGACAAGAAGATGGCCTGATGCTCATCTTCTAAAAGCCTTTAGCCAAGACAAGAAAAATCAATTTTTGAAAGCCTTTGACTGGGCTAGCATTGGAAAGCCTTTAACTTGATGCTCAAATCCTAAAAGTCTTTCATTATGACAAGAAGAATCAATGCCCAAAAGCCTTTGACCAGGCTAGTATTGGAAAGCCTTTGACTTGATGCTCAACTCCCGAAAGCCTTTGGATATGACAAGAAGAATCAACATCCGAAAGCCTTCAATCATGCCAGCATTGAAAAGCCTTTGGCATGACGCCTGAAGGCTCTAACTTGGCTAGCATTGGAAAATGCCTAGAAGCCAATGACCAAACCTTATGCTCGATCTTGGGAGGCTCATAACTTGATGCCTGGTGCCCCAAGATAACTTTTGCCTAGAAAATAAGCCAGCATTCGGTAATCGACAGCAATATGAGACAATACTGGATGCTTTCAACATCCTTATCAGGTCCATGCTAAGTCATCTTGAGCTGCATAATGAGAAATTCCTGACCTGATTGACACAGATGTTAGGCAATTTGTTCCAATGAAGACCATCTATATTATAGTTCACGCCACTACCTAAAGATGACTCAGATGTTATGCTCTACTTCAGAAGCTGCATCAAGCCCTTGGCATGATGGTAATTAAGGTTCTAAAGCCCTTACTAGGGACCAGTAAGCTTCTAATTTTTTATGATTTCAAAAAATATCCATAAACATGCATTCCAAATCATGACACTTAGTCAAAAACTGAAAGTATTTCATTGGTAATATCAAAAAAGAACCTGAAAGTTTTACAGAATGGCTATTTTTATGAGACTAGCCAATAGTATATACATTAATACAAAGAAAAAAAAGAAAGATACATTTCGAATAGAAGGGGCACCAGTAGCTCCTTTGGTACCCATAGCTCCTACTTTTGGAGTGGATGCATTTGTAGTGGGGACATCTTAGTCTAACTCATCCTTGTCTAAGAAGCCCAGGTTGAGGTCTGAGTAGCATTTAAGGATCCTCTTTTAGGTATCATCCATGCCCCCAATTAAAGCTAGTCGAGCAAAGTTTGGCTTCTCTTGGTGGCACTCTTCAAAAGCCTTGTATGCTTCTACCGTCGTCCGTGCCACTTCTTTCTTTTGTACTTCAAAATTTGATATCTCTTGTCATGCAGACTTCAGGGCCCTCTTCTCCAGAAAGAGCTCCTCCTTAAGTTGATCTTTTTCAATCTCAATGCACTTGAAACTATCTTCGACCATTTTCTAGCGGGCTTCTACCTCCTTCAGGCATGATGCCAAATCCTTCTTCTTCTTTTCTTTGGTCACCCAGCGATCCATCAAGTCATAGTAATCTTTGATAAAATGGTATACCTACAAAGTGGCAAATCTAACAGTGAGTCATCGAATGATGAAAACCAAATTCAAAAGAAAAGAAGGAAACTAACCCTCATAGCACTCAAAACTGCATCCCTTCGGCATTGCTGGTTACCCTCTCCAACAAACCGATCTGCATCAACTAGGTGAATAAAATCCTGGGACCTGGTCATTCGAGACCCTCTCAAAAGTAACCGATACAAGGACAGAAGAGGAAGTCTTGGCTTTTGACACATGAGAAAAGTAACTGATTCAAGGACAGAAGAGGAAGTCTCAGCTTTTGACACCTGAGAACACTTCAAGATGTTTGGAGAAGCAACCTTCGAGATGTCGAACAGGATGACCTCAGGCTCAAGGGTGGCTATAGCCTGAACCCCCAATGGATCCATGATAAATCACATATTTATATATTTATTTTAAGTATTTTAAATAATTATTGGTGCTAATATCTTCTAAAAATCTTAATTTCATAATTAAACTAGACCTTCTTGTAAAATTCACTATTTTTAAAATATGTTTGAAAAAGATGAAATTAGAGTATAATTATGAAAAGTAGATGTCGAGCCGAAGCACTACATATCATTTAAAATATTTAATAAGAAGTTCAATTCATGTTTCTTCCTCTTTGGCAGGTACAAAGATTGATGAAAATTTTTGAAACTCTAGAATCTAAGAAAATTAATTGGATTACTGCTTAAAAAGCTTGCCAACATGAAGAACTCGATTTGTAGAATCCAATGGATTAAACTATACATAAATCAGAGTTCAAACAGACCCAGAATTAAGAAAAAATTATTCATTGCTAAGTTATGCATAACTTTTAAAGTAGCCGGTCCACCATGGACTGGCTGCTTGTCTACTAAAGCCTGCTTGGTCCAGTAGAACCATGAAAATTAGTCCACGACTTTGAGCCATGGACCATGGAGGGATTTAAGCCACCGCTTGTCACCACCCCACCGTCGCTCATTGCCGTCAGCACCCAAAGAACCATCGAGAGCCACCACTAGCCTCTTACTACCATTCTCACTAGACCAATGCGTCATCACCCTCACCTCTGCCGATCTTCCATGACTGCCACCATCGTCTTCCCATAACTATTACCTTCTTCCTCCTGCCACTGCCCATCAACGCCCCTGCTGGCCACCATAGCTTGCACCTGCTCTTCATCACCTCCCTTGATGCTGCCACAAGATGCTGCTATGAACATCTACTGCTACTCCTCTCCTCTACCCAATGCTGCCATTCTTCATCACCATCACCCTGCACCTAACGCCACCAAGCCATCATCCTCTTCTGCTCAATCCATCATCCCCATCCTTACTGTTCTTCTCCAATCCAATCCCTCCTCCTAAGACATACATCACCGACTTAAGGAGATGCTTCATAGCGTACCAACTATCTTATCAAAGATCCTACCAACTTGCATCTGCTCGTCATCACCTCCCATGCCACCCTTTATCCACCATCACCGAGCAGTTCTATGAGTTGATCCAATGAGCAAGAATCTTCCTGTAGTGACCCAATCGGATGGCTAGGCAGCATCCAAGAAATCAATCAGAGGAAGAGGATCCCGATGTAGTTTTGGCCAATTAAAGTGCGATCCACGTGATCTAGGCAAGATTTGGGCAATCCAAGCATGATTCAAGCCAATCTAATAGTCCTTACCTAGCTCAATCAATTTAAGTGATGATCAATGGATTTGATGTAACCTGATGACTTAGAATAATTTTAAGAGTTCTACTAGAAGTCTAACTCCCAATCCTGTACTAATTCTGCCTTCTCTATGCTCTATTTAAAGGACCTCTAGGCTATAGAAGGAAGCATCATGGAGAGAGGGTACGGTACAGGATAGAGGGCATAGTTTGGATTTCTGGTTGGCTTTTAAGAGTGGTGTATTTTAGAGGAGAGTTCTACCCCTATATCTTTTTCAAGCCTATTCCATCTCTAAGATCAAGATCTAAAGAGGAAGAAGAAGATGAAGCCTAGTCGCTCCATGGAGTACGATGGAAGAAGGCGAAATAATATCAACCAACTTCCTGATGAGGTTTCGATGAATCAACTTCAGATACTTTGTTACACTTTTCTTTATTTATTTAGTTATTATTTTCCTATAATTATATTTTAATTAATGTAAAATTTATTTTATGCAATTTAAATTTTTATCTTTTACTTTTCTAGTAAGTAAATGCTAAGATTTGACTAACATATTGAACATACTTAAGTTTAAATTCCTATTCTTTTATACTTTTTAATTTTATTTTCTAACTCAAAATATTATTCTTTTCTTTTTATAAAAATCAAAGATTTTAAATCATTAAAATGCATTACCTTCTTTATGGATTCGACCTGACTTGTTGCTATCTACTTATTTTTAATGTATTTGAAGTTGGATATTTAAACTGATAATTATGGTGTCTTAATGACAACATTGTAACCTATCAAGCCATGTCAGTTTTCCTCTTTTTCAAGGTAGCCCTCTTCAAGTTGCAGGTGTCCAAAGGATTCATATCTAAAATTGAAGAAAAAGGATGTTTAAAAGAAAAAAAAGATTGAAATAAAAAAGCAACTAGAATGGATTGAAATTCTTCTTACTTCTTGGCTGAACTCGGCTGACCCCCATATTAAAGAGGGTTACCTCAGATAGTAGCACTTTCAAGCTGGAAACTTGAAAATGCTGAAAAACACCGATCCACTTCTCCTCCCCAGATAAAAAGGAAAGATGAGTTAGTTGGCAAGATTGGATGCCCCATTCATGAAACCCCAATTACTGATATTCGGTTGCTTTACAAAAAAAAACTGCTTCTTCCAATGGTGGATAGAAGAAGGGGTGCCCTGAATCAAGGGATGCTGTCCTTTACGGGGATAGGCAAACCACCGTCCATGGTAGCAGTGGTGTTTGCCGAAAGAAAAGAAGTGGTGTTTGTTGAAAGAAAAGAAGACTCTAAAAAGTAGAATTGTAGGGTGAACTTTGGCTAAGATACAAACTACTGAGAAACTATATATAAGCTGCCACGTGTTTGATGTGACTGCACAAAGAGGAAGACTTATAGCATTAAATATTCGACTAAGAATGAAAATAATGGTAACCTCAACCTGGCTGGTAAATACTTTTTGTACAAAGTTAACCAGCTCGAAGGAGGGTTGCACACTTGATCTATCTTAAGAGGGACTTCCAGTTTGAAATCAAGAGAAATTTTATACTTGCTTCGTAGCTTCTCCAAATATGACTCTCATATTTCAGGTTAGATAAGGCAATAGCTACTATTACTTCACCGCATAAATTCTTGATTTGGTAGGTTCATGATCTGAAGACCATGAACCATCCAACTCAGGAGATCACTTAGAATTTGACATTGCAAGATAAAACAAAAATACCCAAAAATTATAAAAAACTACTTCAAAAAACTGATGAAAAGAACCCTAAGAGTTCAAAACTAGGAACAGACAACGAAAACCACTGAGGCCAAGACAAAAACTATCATAAACAAAGCAGAAAAATCCCTAACTAATCTACATGAAGGCTCGAAGAAGTCTTCATAAGAAGGAAATGGAATAAACAATGAGGAACACTAGTGGAACTCACCAGTAGTCACTGGATGGTAAGATGAGATCCTAGAGAATGCAAGAGGAAGAAGGAGAGAGTTTCAAAAGTGAAAGATAACTTAGGCGTCAAGGAGTTACCTATTTATAAAAGCCCTTTCAATAGCTTAGTTTCGATTAAGATAAAACCAACCCCATCAGATGGCTGACAAGTGGCACCCAGAGATAGGTCAAACCATGTCCCCATGGATCCCTATATCAAAATGTCTAGAATGCATCCTATTGGCTCATCGCCTTCAGTGCCAAAAAGCCTTGATCCTTTTCAAGTGCCGTATCATCTTAGGCCATCATGATATAATTAATATCTTTCATTCCTTACATGACTCATGGTAGGATGTCTTTTCGAATGCAATTTGATCTGGGAATTAATGCAATTTGATCGATGGAAAATCTTGATCATTCCACTATCCCACCCAAAAAGTTATCAAAGAAAACCAATAGAATTAAAATCGCCCGAAGAACAATGAAATACTTCCAAAAAATACCAAACCATGATACTTAGAAAAGTTTACGTTTCATTTATCCCAAAATTGTTTACAAGTTGAAGATAAAAAAAGTAAAAGTTTTATAATAAGTGGGAATCTTAATTTCCTTGTCCTCGCTCCCGATTTGCTTAGCTTGCATGAAAAGAAGCTATTGCACGCATTGTGTTATGAACGTAAAGTAAGCGAGCCCCAGCCTCCAAAAGAATATGGGCCATTGAAAGCTTGCAATCCTCAAATCTAGCATTGTATGCCTTACTTTGGCATGGTGAAGCTAAGTCTACATAGCCCCAAGTGTGCTTCGATCAAAGATACTTTGCTTTACAGCCTCATGATTTCATCGTCATAGTTATTGACATTCTTCTTCAAGTTATCGATAGTAATCCTAACCGCTTTTAATTGATTCTGCAATGATAGGTTCTCTTCCATGTTCATAGTTCAGTGGCTCTAAACCCATCAAAAGGTGGCTACGTTCCTATTCCTTTCCTCTTCTAGTTCCTGCTGAAGGTACCAAACTTTTGCTATAGCTTCATCCCTAGCTCACTCAGCTTGTTGAATTCTATCATCCTATGTCGAAGGTCCCTCACCTTGTATCCGATTCCGAGCAAGGTGAAGCTCCTTCCATAACTACTCATTCTGACTCCTGGTCGAATTGAACTCCTTCCAGAACCATTGAATTTGGCTATTCGCTTTAGCCTTTACGTTCTTAATTTCGATCAAAAAATTCTTCTCCAACTCGGCAATCTCTGCTTTGGTATGCAAAACTGTTTGGGCTCTTCTTGGCATGCAACTTTTATTTTCTAATACATTGAAGCTAGATGACTGCCCACCTCGTCTAGTTTTATTACTGAATGAATGATGTTCTTTAATAAAATATCCGCATGTTTTTTCTGCTCCCATAATTTTCCCTCTGCTTCAGAAGCCCTAATTTCAACTTCACTAAGTTTTTTTCACTATCGATGACTTTCCTCCCATCATAACAATCTTTACCTCACAAGTTTCGATCAACTCCATAAAGAAGTGAAGATGATGAGCCACTACATCAAATTAGGACATCATCGTGTTAAAGAGGGGGAAGGTGATGCAAGATGGAACAGTAATACCACAAAAATTGAATGATAAACCTCCTCCATACCTAGATGATTAACTCAAAAACCATACATCTATGCTCTTCAAACTCTACCTCATAGGCCTGATAGTCACCTACTGTCTGAAAGAAAGTCTGAGCCTACTATTCGATAGATAATGGACTCTTGAGAATATCTGGGATATTGGAGTCACCCCCCAATTCTTTGACCCAGGAAGCATTGATAGAAAGACCAAAATCCTTATTATTTAAAGCACCTGCCTTTTGACACTTCAAGACCACCCTCTGCAAATCCCGAATGTCACACAGGTCCATCGAGCATTCAAGCCATCATAAAATTTATTGAAAAACCTGTTGGATATCACCCTTTCCTCTAGAAATCACCACTCAATGAACAAAGAATCCCCCTAGTAAAAAAATCAGCAATAGCAAACCACCTTTGAGTGAGGCTACTTTATAAGGAAAATTAGCCATATTAATTCTTTGCATTCTTCGAGAAAATATCATAAGTGTAGAATATAGAAACTTTCTCTAACAAGCCTGCTTTTCAAGAATATGAAACCTAATGTAGCCCTCAGGATCCCTCAAGCATGATACTAGAACTACTCCTCAGCCCGTACACTTCATATTCAGACTAAGAAGTAGGGGGCAATTGATGTGGGGGGAAATCCCATATCCGAGATCCCAAAAGTTTTAGGGCCAATGATGGATTGATTGAATCTATTTTGGGATGAAATGGAGCCACATCTGGTTGATCCTACCTTCCATGCCAGGTCCACAGTACTCCAAAAATGTATAGATAGAATGAACAACCACCCAATTCAAAAATAACAAAACTTATATGATCGAAGTAGCATGCTACTGGATCACCCAAAGGGATAGATTTTGCTTCAGGATATTTTCCAAAAGCACTGCACCAATCATCTAGTCCTACTCCTCAAAGAGTAGAAGTTAGGGACAATACTATAATCGCTCGGTTCTATCAATCATCATACTAAAGTATATTCGATCCCCCAGGTCTCTGCCAGACCCAACCTTCGGCCTTACGGCTCTTTACTGACACAAACCTTCGATCTCCTAACCTCTTGACAGGCCTAACCTTCGATCTTTCATACACTTCCTAGATAGACATTCGGTCATTTGCATTATTATTTCATAGACATGTAGTTAGGATATATTTGACCAAATCCCTCTAGCATAAGTAATGTTTGGCCTCTCCAATTTTTAGATTCCATGGATCTCCAGTCTCGAAGGACTCGGGGTCTACTGAATCTCACCACTTGGAATTAAAACCCTGCCAATGGCCCCTCACCAAGGCATCTCGCCAAATGGTTGAGGGAAAAGTCTACCAATATTCATCTTGATATGTTTCTCATGACATAGAAACAGGCAAATCCCATAATCAAGAATGGATTTTAGCCATTAAATAAGCATGGCCTCTCTTTAGGCCATGATTTTCGGAGTCATTAAGGTAAATGGCGGGAAGATGTATAAGCAAAACATTCCATCAATGGAAGGAATATATTCATGGCAAAGAAGGATGATTCACTTCCTGTCCACCTACAATCATTTCAAGATACCTTCAGACTATTCATGAAACTTGAATATAAAAGGGGGTTCTCAGTGAACCACTTAAAGGTACACACCCCCCATGCAGGCATGCATATGCTTGCACTCTTATGTCACTACTACATTTTTACTTTATAGTCTGAGATACTGTCTTGAGCATTGGAGGGCCTTCACTAGAATCACCTCCGACAGGACTTTTTTTGCAGGTACTGCCACCAGCATCATCTCCTCAGCCTATTCTAGCGTTTAAGTAGATTTCAGCATCATCAAAAATTTTGGATCATAGAAAATAGATCGAAGAAGTTTTCAAAAGGATTGCTTAGGGGCTAGTTTGATATCTATTTTGGTCTAGGATCTAGATTTGTTTTAGCCATTTGTGACAAATAGGTTGAGTCAAGGGATCCAAAGTCATCCAATTGCTCAATTTAGTGAATATAGCACAAATTGAATTTGTTGTACAACTAAAATGTTAGCAGCAACAAATAATTGTTGCAAAAATCGAATAAAGATCTAAGTTTTATGTTTAACAACAAAAAAAAAAAGAATCTTAAGATTTAAGACAATGTACCATAGGTGGAACCAAGACCAAGGCATGCATGTTAACCTAGAGAATTCATGGGGCAGATATTCACTTCAAACAATTTAGAGAAATGAAGATGGTCCCATCTAGAAGAAATCTAAATGGCACTGTAAGGTTTAGGATAAAGAAAATATACGTAAAGGCTAAAGAGTGGTGATACAAAATTAAGGACAATTCAAAGACTTAGACAGGAACACAAAGATGTTTTAGTGTTTCTCTTGAGGCCCTTGACTAACCGACTAGCTAACCCATTCACAGTACACCCTAAGTCAACGAGACAAAACTTGATACCTATCTTTTATGTTACTTACGTTTAGATACTACTTGCAGGATTCCATTATTATATTCATATCATTATGTTACTCACATTTACGTTACTTGTTCAAGCCCCAAAAGATCAAGTGAATTGAATCATTATTATGTGTTGCATCCAGGATTTTTCCTTTTATTTGTTTGGCCAGGAGCACCTTGGATTCTAGGAGGTATGCCTGCGCCCCCTTTAAAAGTAGTAAAAGCCAGTGACCCCAAGGAGAAGTCTTCAGGTTATTATGAAGAATGAAGTAGCAGACCATGATCCATTAGCAAAAGCCAAATTCATGCAATAGTCTCCTTGTTTTTATTACTTTGTTTACAGATGGGAAAGTGTTTCAATGGGGTGGACCATGGAGGTGGGTGGTCTTCAAAAGATTCACCTTTTGAGCTTTGGGAACTGTTAAATTTCAGGTGGGGCCATGTTGTTGTACTCGTGATGCAAATGGGATCACAGAGGAGGCTGTTTGGCCCTTTTAGGCTGCACTGAATCAAGCATGAATTGAACTAAAACTAAGAGCCATGACTCAGCTTTCAAAGTTTAATTTGGTCTCGGCTTTCAACCAACAGGGTGAAAAATACCTGACCAACTGTAATTTACTGCATGGTAGATATCTGTTTTGATGTCTTTACTCGAGCAATGGAATATTTTGATTCAATCAGCTGATTCAATAGAAACTTGCTCAGATAAATAGATACAGTATTTTTGCTTCAAACTCCCAATTATTTCTAACATTTTATAAAATTAATGTGAATGCATAAATAAATAATATAAAATAAACATTTTCTGCACCATGAACTCTCACGAGTGCAGAATATAATCATTATATTCTTAACAAATTTGACAAATGAATGAATGATCATGATATTTTGATAATAATATGCATGTGAGTATATATTTCGAAGTTTTCCTTGCAAAAATCAACTTGTTTTAAATCTCTTGAGATTTTCTTTGATGATAAAACCTCACGAGTACAATTTGCTACTATGTTTTATCCTGACCAAGATAATTCATTGTCACCAAATGCGGAAAACAAGTATCAGCTTTTCATTTTCGTGGAGTACAACTAAGCTTCACGTGGTATCCATCTTTATGTTCCTCAAATTTGGAATCTATTTGATTTTGCACCTAATTTTGTCAAGAAATGGTACCATATAGTATGGTTTAAATGAAGGGCATCAACATGTTATCTTTATTGATGTAATCATATCTAGACAATTTGGTTATTCTATAGATTTAGATAACACCACACTGTTTTACGCCAAAAAATAGTCATACAAATGTTATTTAATAGATTGGATAATTCTTGTAGACTTCCTTATCATGCTCTTCTCACGTGACTCTTGATGCAGCACATTTATTTTCACCTAGTCCTAAGTTATTAAAGATTATTTGGATGTCTAGAATTTTTAAATTTAGGATAAAAATTATGATAGGATATAGAATTTGATCTTATAGAATTATATATCAAATTTTATTATTAAAAAATCATGTAAATAATCATATCATTTGTTTGGATAATAAATTAGAAATTTCTTTGCATCTCTTTTTCTCTTTTCCCTTTCTTCTTATCATTGTTAATATATCATATTAATTATTAAAATTATAAAATAATTCGTATAAAAAAGTTAATATATCTTTGCATGTTTTTGAAATTTTAAATTATTTTTTTTTCAATTTGGGATGTGATGTGGCGGGATCGCTGACATGGGGGAGCTGACAGGCGCCACGTCAAAGGAAGCTGCCGCGTCGGACGCCACGTCAATTCTCCTGCTCGGACTCCTTCACCGAGCTGAGCTCCCTCGAGACAACGAGCTGAGCTCCGTCCTCCGCCAGGTCGATCCCGCGAGCTCGGGATGCCTAGGCCAGAGCCGCACTCTGCCCTCCAGAGCGAGACCCTCGAAGATTGAGCCCCGTGGTCGTAGTCGAGCTCAGCCCTCCTCTGCCACGTGGAGCCTCTTCGAGGTCGAGCCCTCTGGACCGGGCCCGCACTCTGCCCTCCAGAGCGAGACCCTCGGAGATCGAGCCCCGTGATCGGAGTCGAGCTTAGCCCTCCTCCGCCACGTGGAGCCTCTTCGAGGCTGATCCCTCTGGACCGGGCCCGCACTCTGCCCTCCAGAGCGAGACCCTTGGAGATCGAGCCCCATGATCGGAGTCAAGCTCAGCCCTCCTCCGCACTCTGCCCTCCTCCATCGAGGCGACCCCGCAAGCTCGGGGCGTCTAGGTCGGAGCGAGCCCTACCATTCCAGCTCAGCCCTAACTTAGACGCGAGCACCGCCATCCCAGAACACTGGCGAGCCGCCCGGGGACTGCACTGGGACACCTGCAAGACCGCACTGACTGCCTGCAGCCGTCGGTTACACCAGAAAGGGGAGAGACCTACTGATCGAGACACCACGCTCCTCACCAACCGCCTGAACCACCCAAGAAAGGAAGCCAACCAAGAGATTCGAATCCTAGGGGCGGCGGCCCACCAATCGAGGTACTACCAGGTTTCTCGGAATGAGACAACCAAGGAGAATGTTAGAGTACATGACAGCTTTCCTTATTACGGATCGGGAAAGGCTCCTCGGGACACCGCCGCACGTGCATGACAACCCGATGGAGATCCCAAGATGAACGCCCAACGGTAACCTGGTTTACAAAACTCGGAGGTAACAACCATAATACAAGCAAGACATAAGCCATACCACTTGAACACAAGTGCAAGCTCAATCAAAAAGAGCACGGCACCACCAGCATACTCAAGCAAGGATGGGTGGAAGAGCCACATAGAGACTCCCTCTAGCCAGGCCACTCTTCTCCCGACACACTTACACCCCACTCTCATACCACTCACTCCTCCTCGTATGGAGTCCATCAAGAGGGGCTCGACCAGGAGGATCTGTTCCCCTGGGTTGTCACTGACTTGATCATCGGAGTGCCCCCATCCAAAACCCCAGCCCGGATCACTAACCCCTGTTTTGCAGGTCCAGGACCACCGGATGGCGAGACAGTGAAGGAGGTGTGCTCCGATGCCGACAGCAGCTACAGGCCACGACGATCTTGGCGGTAACAGATTGGCACACCAGGAAGGGGAGAGTAAGCAGTCTTTGATTCAGATCAAGTCCTCCACCTCTTCTACAAGCAGTCCGACGGAAGGATGGTGACAACACGGGCAAGGGAGGCTTTCACCAGTCGTGCGGGGGACTCCCCATCCTGGGGGAACCCGCACCACCAAGAGGTGGAGCCACCCATTTTGGTTCAACCACCTTCGCCGGAATCCCAACTGGCCACACTCGCCCAGCAGATGCAAGTCCTCGCTACGGCAGTGCGCCAGCTTCAGCAGCAACACCGGTCCCTGGCTACCCACCAACAGTCGGGGACACCCGCGGCCCATGCTGCGGCCCCCCGCGATAGCCTGCGTTCCTTCCAAGGAAGGCCTTCATAGCTGCGGGCCACTACTGATAACCGGGACAGCCATCAAACTCTGGCAAAAAGGCAACGAGCTGGTTCTACCGACAGGGAGAGCTGCTCACCAAACCTCGGGCGGGTAGTGCCCAGACCCCACCGAGGCAGAAAGAGCAAGACCCCCCATCACGGAGATCGTGCACCCATGTCACGTTCTCTCTCTCCCTCAACGGAGGGGTCTATTGATGAAGCCGTCAGGCGCATGGCAGAGAAGCGCCTGGAGGAGCAAGAATGCAAGCTGGCGGAGTTTTTCCGCTGGTTTGCCAACATGCAGGGCTCAACTAGTGAGCCAGTGGGCTACGATGCCCGTCCCCCTTTCTCCTAAGAAATCCAAGCAGAGCCGATCCAGCGCCGGTTTCGGATGCCGCAGGTGGATCCTTACGATGGGACCACCGACCCCTTGGACTACCTAGAAAGCGTTCGTACCCTCATGAGGGTCTAGGGGGCCACCATGCTCTCCTTTGCGTCACCTTTCTCGCTCCTCTTCGGAAGGCAGCTCGGGTGTGGTTCACTTGTTTGGGGCCTGAGAGCATCAACTCTTTCATCCAGCTAGGGTAGAAGTTCATGGCCCACTTCGATGCCTGTCAGAAGTTGCCACGAGAGGCAGACAACCTCTTCTCCATCCGGCAGCAGGACCGCAAGCCCCTGCGGGACTACGTGGCCCGCTTTAAGGCCACCATGTTGGAGATTTATAACCTTGATGAGCCAGTTGCCATGCTGGCACTGAAGCGAGGGCTCAGGACCTCTCGCCTGACCTACTTGCTGGACAAGAAGTCCCCCAAGACTTATTTCGAGCTCCTTCTCCGAGTTCAAAAGTATATCCACACCGAGGAGGCGGATTGTACAAGGCGGGAGCTCGATAAGAAGCCACTAAAGAAGCTGGCCCCCACCGAAATGCCCAGAACCTGGAAGCTAGCACCCCAGGCTCTGAACTCCTGGAGGGACCGGCCAAGATCGAAAGCGGCTCCTGTTCCCAAGGAGAGTTATACCCCCCTCCTCACCCCCAGGACAAAAACCCTCATGAAAATCGAAGGCGAGGACTACCTGAGATGCCCACCTCTGATGAAGTCCTCCACCGGCTATGATAAAACAAAATACTGTTGCTTTCACCGTGACCACGACCACGACATTGAGAAATGCCGTAACCTCAAGTGGAAAATCGAAGAACTCATCAAGAGGGGCTACCTCAAAAGGTTCGTGGGGGGCAGACCTCAGGTGGAATCCCAGACGCTCGTCGCTCTCCCACTGGCTCCAGCTATCGACAACCGCCCTACTGAGAAACTGGTGAACATGATCTCCTGGGGAGCTGCGCGCGAGCCCAAAAGAGCCTGGGGGGTAGGGGATCCTGAGAATGTACTCCCCTTTATGAGGGAAGGGGAAGATGGGAGAAAAAATATAAATAATGATGCCGTGGTCATCGAGATGATGATCGCGAGGCATCCTGTAAAACGCATCATGGTTGATAGTGGAAGCTCCACAGATGTGCTTTTTTACGATGCCTTCTCCAGGATGAACCTTTCTCCCGATCAACTCAAACCTGTGCATGCACCCCTTGTCAGTTTCACGGGTGATTCTGTAAGGGTAGAGGGAGAGATCACTCTCCCGGTCACTGCCGGGACCCCACCTCGATAGAGCACCATTATGATTACTTTCATAGTTGTCAGGCTTCCTTCCACCTACAACGTGATCTTGGACTGACCTGGGCTCAACTTGCTCGATGTTGTTGTCTCCACTAAGAGGATACTTGTACAGTTCCCCACTCCCTACGGTGTCGGGGAAATGAGGGGATCACCCCAGCCGGTGCAGCATTCTTCCAAACCCTCCCTAGGGCCAAGGTCCTCGAGGATGACCCCAGGGTAGACGATCTGGACCAAAGGGCCCAAGATCCCAGGGGAGGCCCGATCGAGCATCTATTCTCTTATCCACTTGAAGATGATCTTGTGAAGACGATGCAAATTGGAGCCCAGCTACTTGAGGAGGAGAGGGCCCAACTACTGGAGTTTCTACGGGTGAGTGTGGATGTGTTCGCCTGGACAGCGACGGACATGCCAGGTATTCCTCCTGATGCCATTACTCACAAATTGAGTGTTGACCCAAAGCACAGGCTAGTTTGGTAGAAGAAGAGAAGCTTTGCCCTGGAGAGGCAGGTAGTTATCAAGGAGGAAGTTGACAAACTCCTAGCTGTCAGTTTCGTTCGAGAAGTTCAGTATCTGAGCTAGCTGGCGAATGTAGTCATGGTAAGGAAGAACAATGATAAGTGGAAGATCTGTGTAGACTACACCGACCTAACAAAGCTTGCCCGAAGGATAGTTTCCTTCTACCGAAGATCGACCAGCTGGTGGACGTCACCTCTGGCCACAGGCTGCTCTCCTTCATGGATGTATTCTCTAGGTACAACCAGATCCGTATGCACCTAGAGGACAAGGAGCACACCGCCTTCATCACCGACCAGGGGACGTACTGCTACAGGACGATGCCCTTCAGTCTGAAGAATGCAGGAGCTACATACCAGCGTCTAGTAAATAAGGTCTTCAAGGACCAAATTGGCTGGAACATGCAAGTATATGTGGATGACATGCTCGTCATGAGCAAGCCGAGCTCGAGCCACATCGCTGACCTCGCTGAATCCTTCCATAACCTATGGCAACATCAGATGAAGCTGAATCCGGTGAAGTATGCTTTCTGGGTGGCGGCGGGAAAGTTCCCCGGCTTTATGGTCACCCAGAGAGGCATCGAAGTGAACCCGGAAAAGGTTCAAGCAATCATCGACATGGAGCACCCGACCTTCAAGAAGTAGGTCCAGCGCCTGATGGGGCATGTCGCCGCCCTCAGCAGATTCATCTCGAGGTCGGTCGATCGTTGCCTTCCATTCATCAAGGCGTTGCGCAAGATACATGACTTCACCTGGACGGAGGAGTGTAGAACATCCTTCGAGGAGCTGAAGAAATTCCTCGCCTCTCCCCCGTTGCTCTCCAGGCTGGAAAAGGGGGAGGAGCTCCTGCTCTATCTAGCGGTTACACCAGGAGCCGTTAGCTCGGTGCTCATCCGCATAGATGAGGACAAATCTCAGAAGCCGGTATACTACACCAGCAAAATTCTCCGCGATGCGGAGATCAGGTATACTCGCTCCGAGAAACTCATTTTTGCACTAATAATGTCTGCTAAGCGTCTCAGGCTCTATTTCCAAGCACACCCAATAGTGGTTGTGATGTACCAGCCATTGAGGACCATACTCAGCCAACCCGAAACTTTCGGGAGATTGGCCAAGTAGTCCCTGTTGCTCAGTGAGTTCGACATAGTGTATCGACCGAGGCCCTCACAGAAGGCCCAAGTCCTAGCTGACTTCGTGGTCGAGTGCACCGGGTTTGCTGAGGAGCCGGAGCAGACAATAGCGGAGCTCGGACCAGGAGAGGGATCCTCCACGTGGACGGAGCATCCAATTCCAGTGGGAGCGGAGTAGGCCTCATCCTCACCGACGGTGATGGGGTTGTGACGGAATCCGCCCTTCGCTTCAAATTCACCGCAACAAACAACCAGGCAAAGTACGAGGCACTCCTCGCGGGTCTAAGAGTCTCCCACGAGCTGGGTGTGCAGAATTTTAAAGTCTTCACCGACTCCCATCTAGTTGCCAGACAAGTCTCCAGAGAGTATGAAGCCAGGGATGCCCAGATGATGAAGTACCTAGAGCGGGTCTGCTCGAGCACGGCAGGCTTTCGGCGCTTCAGCATCTTCCACATCCTTCATTGGGAGAATGTGCATGCGGATGCACTATCCAGGCTCGCGACCCTGCTAGACTCATCACTGGGACGCGCCTACATCGAGTATCTCGAAGGTCCCAGCTGCAAAAGCTTAGAGGAGGTGCATTAAGTCACCCCCGAGCCGAGCTGGATGGACAAGTACATCAGGTACATCACCAATGGTTCTTTACCCGAGGACCGGGTAGAAGCAGCCCTCGTCAAGAAGAAAGCCTCCCAGTTTGTTCTGATGGAGGGCCAGCTCTACCGCCGATCCTTTTCCTATCCACTCCTGAGGTGCCTCGGGCCCGTCGAGACAACTTTTGTGCTCCAAGAGATACATGAAGGCCTCTGCGGGAACCATGTGGGAGAGAGAACACTAGCTTATAAAGCCCTTCGCCAAGGATACTTCTGGGAGACCATGAGGGAGGATGCCGCCGACTTCGTTAAAAGGTGCGACAAGTGCCGGCGGCGCCGATCTCCTAGCTCTCAGCCCCTTGACCTTTTGCCCAATGGGGAATGGACATCTTGGGGCTGTTTCCTCCTGCACCAGGGCAACGAAGATTTTTGCTGGTCACGATCGACTACTTCACCATGTGGGTCCAAGCAAAGCCATTGGCCCAGATCGCGGAAGCCAATGTTCGCCAGTTCTTTTGGAAGTCAATTATTTGCCGCTTCAAACTCCCCCATTATGTCATCACTGATAACGGGTGACAGTTCGACAACCAGGAGTTCGAAGGGTTCTACACCAAGCACGGTGTTCAACATCGATTCACCTCGGTAGCTCACCCTTAAACAAATGGGGAAGCCGAGGTGACCAACCAGACCATCCTCCAAGGGCTCAGGACCAGGCTGGATCAAGCTAAGGGCAAGTGGGCGGAAGAACTCCCAAGCATTCTGTGGGCCTACCACACAACGCCCAGAACGGCGACCGACGAGATGCCCTTCAACCTTGTTTTTGGTGCCAAAGCGGTCATCCCGATCGAGCTCGGTGTGCCCACGCTACGAGTGCAATAGTATGACGAGGCACGAAACTTGGCACACCTCCTGCTCAACCTGGATCTCCTCGAAGAAGCAAGGGATAAAGCCCGGCTACGAATGGCGACAACCGGCAATGAGTAGCCTGGTACTACAATGCCAGGGTCAGGCCAAAAGCTTTCAAACATGGAGACTTGGTGCTACGCCGGGCAGAGGCATCTCAACCCCGGGAGTGTGGCAAGCTCTAACCGAACTGGGAAGGCCCCTACAAGGTGGCTGAGGCCATCTCACAAGAGGCCTATTACCTCAAAGATCTCGACGGCGTCAGGTTCCCTCGAACGTGGAATACCTGCAACTTGCAGAGACACAATCAATAATGTAAGGTTTCCTATAAATAATAATGATAATGGTTTTTTCCTTGCACAAGTATCTATCTGTCTTGTAGGAAAACATCATCAACGCCTTCGAGCCTAGCTCCGAGGCACGAAGACCTGAGCCCAGCTCTCAGGCAACCCAAGATCGGAGCTCAGATCTCCGGCCAAGGGACCTTCGAGCCACGCCGCTCTCAATCATCAATGTCTCCGAGCCCAGCTCCAAGATGATAACCAAAGACCGGATCTCAGATCTCCGGCCAAGGGACCTTCGAGCCGCGCTGCTCTCAATCATCAACGTCTCCGAGCCCAGCTCTGAGACGCCAACCCAAGACCGGAGCTCAGATCTCTGGCCAAATAACCTTCAAGCCAAGCTGCTCCCAATCATCAACATCTCCGAGCCTAGCTCCGAGATGCCAACCCAAGACTGGAGCTCAGATCTCTGGCCAATGGACCTTCGAGCCAAGCTGCTCCTAATCATCAACGTCTCTGAGCCTAGCTCCGAGATGTCAACCCAAGATCGGAGCCCAGATCTCTGGCCAAGGGACCTTCGAGCCACGCTGCTCTTAATCATCAATGTCTCTGAGCCCAGCTCCAAGATGCCAACCCAAGACCAAAGCTCAGATCTTCGGTCAAGGGACCTTCGAGCCAAGTTGCTCTCAATAATCAACGCCTTCGAGCCCAGCTCCGAGGCGCCAAGACCTGAGCCCAGCTCTGAGGTGCCAAGACCTGAGCCCAGCTCTTAGGCAACCCAAGATCGGAGCTCAGATCTCTGGCCAAGGGACCTTCCAGCCACACTGCTCTTAATCATCAATGTCTTCGAGCCCAGCTCCGATATGCCAAACCAAGACCGGAGCCCACCTCTCTGACCAAGGGACCTTCAAGCCAAGCAGCTTCTATTAATGCCTCGAGCCTAGCTCCAAGGCACCAAAGACCTGAGCCCAGCTCTCAGGCGATCCCTGGACCGGGGCCCAGTTTTCTAGCCAGGAAGGCCTTGAGCCTAGCTCTAAGGCATCCAAGACCTGAGACTAGCCCTCAGGCACCTTGGACTGGGGCCCAGCTCTTCGGCCAAGGAACCACCGAGCCCAACTGTTCACAACTTGATGCGGGACTAATATGCATGCAATTCATTTTGTATGTTTTATATGTGGGGTTAGGTGATTATTTCCCGAATCTTAGATCAAAATTAGTTGTAGAGAATTTTGTATGAATTTTTGAAGCCAAGCATGCAGATTAGAACCTAGAAAAGTACTAAAGAAGGATCGCCGGGGCTGAGAAGCCTCGGTTAGGGCAAGTTCTCCTACAATATAATTACTGGAGGTAAAGGGGGTGTACCTGACAATGTCTGAAGTGCTCGATGAAGATTGCAGCAAGGGATCTCTCATTGCTCGATGGATGCGGCCTGAAAAATCGAGCCAAAGACCTGCGGATACCCGGCTTTCTGCTCGGTGGTTCGATTGAGGCTTGGCTGGAGTCGTTGGATTCGTAGGAACTTGGGGACCTACAAACGACCTGTCAGGGGTTAGAAAACTCAAAGGAGATCAAGAAAATAAAGAAAAACAGCAAAGGAAAGAAAGTTTTGGAGGGGCTGGAAGGATGGTTGGTAGCAGGAAGATTGCAAACACCGGGAAGAAGAACTCTCAAACCCCTTTATGCACACAGCAGGATAATCACACAAAGCAATAGAAGAACTCAAGGTTTATTTCATATATTAGAATCTAGCTTCATACAAGAGGCTAGGGTCCTTTAAATAGATCCTTAACCTTGGGCTCCAAGTAAGGGCACATTAGTCTTTACATAAGAATCCTTTTCCCTCTCAAACCCTAGCTAAAAAATAAGAAAATATTAGGTTGAAAAAATTCCTAAAAATTCTCTTGACTTGGCCAACACTCCAAGGATACCTAAGGGGGTGTGTTGGGCTTCTAAGAGCAGTAAGAGGCTGGCCCAAAGGGGCTCGGGTGTATGGGTTTGGGCCTCTGGAAGCTGGGGTGGCCTAGTAGCCATGTAGCATGAATATTTCCTGGTATCTTGCTTCTTAGGGGCTTGGGCTTGGCATCTGGGCTTGATTTCTTTGGGTTAGGATGTAGATGGACCTCTAAAATCATGGATTCCTTGGTCTATGAATATATTTTGGCATCTGGAAGGGAATCTGGATATTTGGAGGGCATCTGCAAGGAATCAGAGTTTCTAATTTTCCTCCTGGAGTCTTCAAATCTTCAAGCTGGGTTGGACTTGGGCTAAACCTCCATGTCTTCAATCTAGTTGGACTTGGTCTTCACTTGTATGATGTGGTCTTGAGTCTTCAGTATGCTTGGACAGGATTCAAAAAAATAAAATTAGCTCAACATGAGCTGACTAGCATTGGACTGAACTAGCTCAACATGAGCTGACTAGTACAGTACTGAAATAACGACTCAAAAGACTCAAATAACAACTAAAATAGACTCAGATGGGCTAAGCCCTTATTACAGATGGACTCATAAATTATTGATCAATTCACAGAGGGTTGAAAAGCCTCTGTATTATTCTGGTGCCTCCGGTGTCCCCACCACAACTGCCAGAACCTTGCACCCGACTTGCCGACACCAAAGCCTGGTAATTAAGCCCCAGGCAAGGTGAGACCCTCTTCTCTGATCTCCCCACTCGTCTAAAAAAAAAAAAAAATAGAGAAGAAAGAAAAGAAGAAAAAGAAGAAAAAGAAGAAAAAGAGAAAGAACAAAGAAAGAGAGGGAGGGGAAGGAAGAAAGAGAAAAAGAGGGAAGAACCAGGCAAAGGACGGGTTGTAAGAAAGTTCAAATTTATTAACCAAGAGCCAGTTACAAACATTTTTTGGGCCCCCGACATGCCGGGTGACCCTGACCAAGTACAGAAAGAAGACAAAGTATAAATAAAAGAAGAAAAGACTACTCTGCAATGGCCGGCCCCCCTGTTGAGCCTTGAGGCTGAGAGGTCCTGCCTTCAGGAACCTTCGACTGAATAGCTTCGACCTCGGATGGCTCGGCCTCGGCTGGCGTCGAAGGTTCGGAGGCCACAGCTTCCTCGACGATGACCTTCTCATCAGGCTCCGCATCTGAGGCCGAGGGGTACCTGAGGCGATCGCGGTTCTTGCTAGGAATGAATGCCTCGATCCGGCCACGCAAGAACATGAAGCCTTTATGGAAGGAGTTCGACACCGTCTGATGAATCTCGGCGATGAACTCCTTCGAGGCCTTGAACTTGGCAATGGCCTCCTCAGCATCCTTCTTGGCCTCGGTGGCCCCCTTACTTGCCTCGGCGGCCTCCATCCTGGCAGCCTCCGTCGATTTGGTCGCCACCTCCGTCACCTTCTCAGCCGCGGCCAACCTCTCTTTCCCTGCCGCCAGCTCCACCTGGGCAGTTTGGGAGGCCTCCTTGTGCCGATCAGCCTCGGCACTGTACCACTTTAGCTTCTTCTCGACGGAGGAGAGATCATCACAGCTTTCCTTGAGTGACTCCACTCCAGGTCAAGGGCCTCCAGGAGTTTCCTCGCTTGCCCCTCAGCATCGGCGAGCTGCTCCTCCAAGTCCTTGACCTTCTGCTCGAGCGCCTCGTTTGCCTCGGCCTTCTCCTTCAGATCGATCTTTAGAGACTCGATCTCGGTCGCCTGCAGCCACTCAACATGCTCCCAGTTCTGATAGCAGCCCCTAATGAAGAGGGCCTCAGCACCGATCTGCACCATGAAAAAAGGTCAACCCAAAAAAAAAGAGAAGAAAGGGGTAACTCACCGAGTAAAGCTAGGTGAAGATGGCACTGAGGACATCGTTCAGCCGTAGTCTGGCCATCTCCTGTCGGTTGCATGTCTGGATTGAAAAATCCATCATGTGCTCGGCCAGTGTGGGGCTCAGGAGGACAGAGCTCCCCAGCCCCATCTTGAAGGGGAGACGACGTCGCGCCTCCTCTGTCTTACTCTCTCCTGGAGTAGGCGGCCTTGCCCCACTAGCCTCAGGGCCCCTGGAGACAAGCCGAGGAGCTGATATCGGTGCAGGTAGTGCCTCAATCGTAGCCTTAGTCATGGCTCGAACCTCCTCATTCTCGACCTCGATCACAGGCGGACTCGGAGGACTGGAGGACGCAGCGGCAGTAGTTGCGGCCCTTGCCCGGGCTACTACCTCGGGCTCCGTGGTGAGGGCCGCCCCCTGACGACCGAGCCACTCTGGGATCTTCTGGGCCTCCTGCTGGACCGGCCCCGATGCCACAGATATCGCCCTCTCCACTTGTGCAGAGGCAGCTTAGGTCACCCCTGAACTCTGATCGATCGAAGCAGCAGGGCTCGGACCGGCCACCATGGTAGGAGCAGTCGCAGGTGCGCTCTCGCCCCAGACCTGCCTTGTCGGAGGCTCCTCGACCAGCCCGATCGGCGGCCTCTTTCGGGTGATCGCCAGCAAGTCACTCTCTGTAAAAATCATCCCTGCATGCAAGTCACACAACGGTCAGAGCCCGTAGGAAGCAATGTAAGAAATGCAGGGAAGAAAAAGAAAAGTTCAGGTCAAACTCACCCAACCCATTCATTGGGTCGACCCCGGCATCGAAGAGATTCTGCTATGATAACAGGACCTCGAGAGAAGGGATATGGGTGGTGTTGAGCTGCTCATAGTCATCCCGGTCAGTCGCATTGACCACAGAATTTTGGTTAGGGGACTGGTCCGAATCGCTCCAGACCCAGTCGACCCCCTCAACCACGGCGAAAAAAAATTTGCTCTTCCACCCCTTGATGGAAGAGGGGAGCTCGAATCTAATGCCCTTTGGGCGGGAAGACAAGGACCACCACCTATCCTCAATCGGGTGGCACTTTAGGGCAAAGAAAGCCCTGAACAAAGAGAACCGGGCAACAAACCCGTGGAGGTGACAGAGTACTACAAAGGAGAAAATCACCCTAATGGTGTTTGGCACTAATTGGACAGGGACCAAATGATAGTTATCCAAGATGAACATGAAGAAGGGATGGAAGCGGAGACTCCCTGAAAAGGTCTCCTCATAAAAAGTAATGCGGCCTGGTTCACTGGAAGTGACCCGTTCCCCCAGATGAGGGATCATAAGCCAAACAGAATGTGGGATGCCATAGACATCCTGAATGGTCCCCAGTTCCTCGGTGGTGATCGTCGAGGTGACCCTGCCAGGACCTGTGGACCTGGCAGACTCAGGAGCAGGTACAGAAGAAGGAGGAGGGAGAGAAGGACCAGACCCTGGTTTCCTAATGAGCACCGGACTGGGAGAACGCCTCCTACTGAACTCGAAGTGAGTCGCATCCTCCTCCTCACCGGAGGAAGAAGAAGATGCTGGCCTCTGCTCGGAGGGACTGGCCTAGCCCTGATCAGTGGAGGGGCAGAAGCCCGGGCAAAAGCGGGACATCCTCAAGAATGAGAGAAGTGAAGGACTCGAGGTAGAGGACGAAAGAGCGGACTCGACTCGAAGGAGACCCTAGACCCGGAGGGGGGACCCTACTTTGATGAACGGGGAAGAAAAAGGGGACTAACCTGGTTCCTTAGAAGATCTGAGGCAATTGGGAGGAAGAAGAAAGCTCGAACACAGCAGCAAGCATGGAGAATTCAAAAATATGGATATTTCGGGTAATGCACTCTTTTCATTTCAAAATGACCCGATGGATCCGTACCATTACGACCCCTCCACCAACGGATCCACGCCACGTGTTGTCCATCGGCGAAAATGGCATCCCGGTCACTCTGAATTCTGTGCCAATATTAACTACTCCTCGGATGTGGCCATGTGGTACCCCCTTATTGTCCTGCAGGACCATCTCATGGAGCGCCAGTAATCATGGCCATCATTATGCAAGATCTCCACCTTTCCATGTCAGCATCATAATTACTCCCTTCAGCCCGAGTGCCGCGCACTAACGAAACTCGAGAGTGGGGGGCAAATGATGTGGCGGGATCGCTGACATGGGGGAGCTGACAGGCACCACGTCAAAGGAAGCTGCCATGTCGGACGCCACGTCAATTCTTCTGCTCGGACTCCTTCGTCGAGTTGAGCTCCCTTGAGACAACGAGCCGAGCTCCATCCTCTGCCAAGTAGGTCCCGCGAGCTTGGGATGCCTAGACCGGAGCTGCACTCTACCTTCTAGAGCGAGACCCTCGGAGATTGAGCCCCATGGTCGGAGTCGAGCTCAGCCCTCCTCCACCACGTGGAGCCTCTTCGAGGCCGAGTCCTTTGGACCGGGCCCGCACTCTTCCTTCCAGAGCGAGACCCTCGGAGATCGAGCCCCGTGATCGGAGTCGAGCTCAGCCCTCCTCCACCACGTGGAGCCTCTTTGAGGTTGAGCCCTCTAGACCGGGCCCGCACTCTGCCCTCCTCCACTGAGGCGACCCCGCAAGCTGGAGCATCTAGGTAGGAGCGAGCCCTACCATTCTAGCTTAGCCCTAGCTCAGACACGAGCACCGCCATCCCAGGACACCGGCGAGCCGCCCGGGGACTGCACTGGGATACTTGCCAGATCACACTGACCGCCTGCAGCCACCGGTTACACCAGAAAGGGGAGAGATCCACTGATCGAGGCACCGTGCTTCTCACCAACCACCTGAACTACCCAAGAAAGGAAGCCAACCAAGAGATTCGAATCCCAGGGGCGGCGGCCCACCAATCGAGGTACTGCCAGGTTTCCTGGAATGAGGTGACCAAGGGGAATGTTAGAATACATGACAGCTTCCCTTATCACAGATCGAGAAAGGCTCTTCGAGACACCACCGCACACGCCTGACAGCCCGATGGAGATCCCAAGATGAATGCCCAATGGTAACCTGGTCTACAAAACTCAGAGGTAACAACCATAATACAAGCAAGACATAAGCCGTACCACTTGAACACAAGTGCAAGCTCAATCAAAAAGAGCACAGTACCACCAGCATACTGAAGCAAGGGCGGGTGGAAGAGCCACATAGAGACTCCCTCTAGCCAGGCCACTCTTCCCCTGACACACTTGCACCCCACTCTCACACCACTCACTCCTCGTGTGGAGTCCATCAAGAGGGGCTCGACCAGGAGGATCTGTTCCCCTGGGTCGTCACTGACTGGATTGTCGGAGTGCCCCCACCGAAAACCCCAGTCCGGGTCACTAACCCCTATTTTGCAGGTCCAGGACCATCGGACGACGAGACAGCGAAGGAGGTATGCTCTGACGCTGACAGCAGCTACAGGCCACGGCGATCTTGGTGGCAACAGGATGGATTTAAAATTTGTCTCTAAGGATTTGGACAATGCGGGTTGTACCTTTTGCATGATGACTAATTGATTTTTTTCATGACATCAACTATTGGATGGTGCAAAACAAGGCTTGTGCATGGCTCTTAAAGCACCCAACATCTTCCTTCCCTTCATGTGCACAACTTTCAAACCCTTATTTTGTATCGTTCAATGGCTAATGTCATGAAAAAAAGATCAATCATTCATTCACATGAAAGACATAACTCGAACTAGGATTTCGAATATGCCTCTCAAGCACTCGTTACTTGAATTTGATTATATATAATTTATATAAAAATCTTAAACGTATATTTGACTCGATTCAACCTAATTTGATTTGATTCAACTCCTCTTATCTAATCGATCCAACCTAATCCAAGATAGATACTACGGGTATGGTATAAAATTTTTAATTAATTATAGGATAGATATGGATTTGGAATTTGTCCTCAAATACTTGATATTGAAACTTATATATATATATATATATATATATATATATATATATATATATATATATATATATATTGTGACAATTACTTCTTCGGCCTCGAGGACCAACCGGACCACTGACTCGAAGGAGCTGGACCACTAACCAAGGATTAACCAGACTCCATCTACATTGCCGAATAAAAAGCAAACAACTACAATTATTGGTCCACCAGGCAACCAACTGAGTGCAAGATGACTAAACCAACCGCTAAACCAAATATCTACAATACCTTGTACCAAGCGATTGCAAACAACCAGGCCGACCATACTAATATCTCTTCATGCGCATCCTTCGAGTAAACACTTGAGCCTAACTAACTACCAGGTAGTCTTAGTCGAGCGCTCTAGGGTACAATGTCAAGATCTCCTCTCTCGATAGGGTCTTCTCAGTTGATGACGGGCAAGTTGTCCAAATATTTAGAATCCATGATACCCGAGTAAGTGACAAAGACCAATTAACTATAATTGTCTTGACAAAGATCCTGGTAGACAAGATCGTGGTAGACAAGTTCATGGAAAGCATGATCCTAATAGAATAAGCTATCATAATAGAAAGATCATAATAGAAAAGATTCCAAGAGACAAGATCCTAATACTCCACTAGAAATCTATTACACATGTCAGAGGAGGCTACCGTCCTAATAGCATTTGGTTACTCTGTATAACCCTATAAATATATAAGAGGGAACCTCGATGGTAAGGCCTGGACACTCTTCTCTCATGCTCATAGTCTCTCCATTGTTGCTCTCAACTCTGGTTGATATAGCCCATCTCATCCTTTCATTGACTTGAGCATCAGAGGGTCCCCCATCGGTCACCACTAGTTAAGGGACTGTTCTTGGAGGTCCCCATCCATGAATACCTAGAAGCAACACCTCTATCCATTGGAAAAGGCTAGAAGAACCTCAAGCACCACCGTAGTCTAGTAGATGGCGATTTATCATCAACAGATTGGCACACCAAGTAGGGGAAGCAAAAGAAGTATCAAGAAGATTCCAAAACTTGGAGCCCAATAGGAGTGACAACCCGAGTGCAAGACTCCTCCACCAGTCACATTGGACGGTCCACATGCCATGACGAATGGCTTAGTCCAACAATGGAGCTTCCTGCTCCACCATCCCCACCACCGATGACTCAACAAGACCTGCTCACTACCTTGACATAGCATGTCTAAACCTTGTTCACTTTGGTGCAGGGATTGCTGCAGCAGTAGTAGCAGCCTGAGGTGAAATAGCTATAATCAAAGATCCTAGCCATTCCAGCCACTGTTACTCACCCCAACCATCGATCTCCTTGTGAGAGATCTTCTCATCAATGGACTTCTCATCGACTAGCCATTCCAGCCACTGTTACTCATCCCAACCATCGATCTCCTCGTGAGAGATCTTCTCATCAATGGACTTCTCATCGATCGCAATCCTATTCACCCCATCGGGTAATCCATCGATCCCCCAGGGAAGGTCTATTAGATATATACCCTAAAAGGCAATTTGGCTGATACCTATTTTAATTCTAAGACATAATATTATATTTAATATTTTAATTTGGATAATTTTTCAAATATGTTTAGTCCATGTATTGTCCAAGAAATTAATGGACAATGACATATATTTTAAGAGTTAAGAATTTGAGACTGTATCATTATAGATAAATTCCTAAATACTCTCAATCATAGAATATCATAAAGATAGTGATTGATCCAGTTTGATCAGTGCATAGATACTTCCCTTTGGATAGATAAGTCTCGAGTCTATAGTATGAGGACATTGGAGTAAGAATACAAGTGGTTGCTAGAGAATAATGGTATCGAGCATGATCATCATGAGAAGTTACATAGATATCTACTCACTCGTTAGTAACTTTCTCAATGATTTAGTTATGTGGATGGTTCTTTGACCTGCAGTGCCTTGGCTACTCATAGTGGGGTTGCTATAGTTTGATAACACAAGATATTAGCCCTAGCCATTTGGATCCTTGCAGTGTTCATTGGCTACAGTAGATTCACTGTAAGAGTAGGAGTGCATTTATAGGAGATCTATTGACCTTAATTGATAAGGTGCAGTCTTATGCAATTTAAGAAGCTAAGTCTGAAAATCCATGGCCATAGTAGGTGAATGATGGAAAAAAAAAATTCATGAGTTTTACATTAGACTTAGGCTAATTAAATCTAGCATATGATATATGCTTAAGATTTGGTGAGCTAGCATGATTTACATCTTATTAGGACTTTTGATAGAAAAACTCAATCACACGGCAACTATACCTAGGGGTTCATCATTCTAATCTACTCGGTTGCCATGATATACTGCCAGGTATCACTGGTGGATTATAAGAACCCACTAGGATCGTTTCAGATCAATGATCCTTGATGAGGTGAGCTAAAATTATTTTGGTCTATGAAAGAGTTTGATAATACTATGATGGAGATCATGGTATGTCTTACTACTAGACAAAATGAAACCTAAGAGTCACACACAATAAGAGCTTGACCTGATTACATAGTTGGATCAAAATATGTAAGACTTATATATTTAATAGCTCTAAATTTATAAGGGTTACAACTTTAGAACTTGCTAATTTTGGTGCCTACTAATTTTGGCTCCTATTATTTTTGACACCTACTTATTTTGGCACCCACTACTTTTGGCACCTACTAATTTTGGTACTTACTAATTATTAGAATAAGAAACATTATTGCCAGAGTTGCAATGCAATTGGGCTAATTGGTTTTAATAATTTAAGTTAGACTTGAATTCTAATCCTAATTGGATTAGGGTTGATAGCTTTTCGACTTTGGCTCAAAATGAGTTCAATCGGATTCTAAATTGATCCAATTTGAGCTAGGAAGCTAAAGTCCCACTCTACTAGGACTCTCTCACCTCTCTACCTCATTTTGAGTTGAGTTGAGAAGAGGGGGTGCTAATGTTGCACCCTTCTTTTCTTGATGCATGTGCAAAGAAGAGAGACACCAATAGTTGGTGCCTCTCCTTCTCACCTAGGATTCTCTCCCTTTTGGATAAAGTCTATCCTAACTAAATATTCTAATCTGATTAGAGTTTCATTTAAGATTAAATTTTATCAACTTTGGACATGGAATATTTTATGCAATAAAATCTTTGTGAAGAAAGGAAGAGTGCTATATTTGATCTCACACCAAAATCTTCTTAACGCCTCTCATACTTTGGATAGGATTTAAAGTGGACAAGATAAGATGAGAGCTTATCTAAATGGAGGATGAGCATGGACAATTTGGGAGTGTTGGTGTGGAGTTCTAAGTAGCATAACTTATTTTGTGCAACAAAATAAGTGAGGAAGGAATTAGCGCTATATGATATGAGATATCTTATTTTTGGTGCACAATCTTCAATGATCCCTTTCCTCCTTCCTTAGAGTTCCATGCATTCAATAGCAAAAAGGAGAGAGAAATAATTTATAAAATTATAGAAAAAAAGATTTTTTCTTTTATGGCTTCCAATCTCCCTTGATATGGTGAAAAGGATTTTGTGCAATGATTTCTAGGGTTCCTTATTCTTCTTGAAGAAGGGACTTGATCTAGTAATTGAAGCGAGGCCTACAAGGTGATCACACTCTGATGGCCTTAGAGCCTTGATCAAGCCATCTCTACATGGATACTAGTAGAGGCCGAATGTGTGTACAGCTCCAGCAGAACCTGGGACATCCATCATATCCGATCAGATGAAGATGAAGTAGTGCAATAGGTAATTAGATTTGATCTACTTTGTAATATTTATTTTCAGATCTAATTTTTGTTCATGATATGGTATGCATACTAGACTAGAGTTTTGCTTTTTTCTGCTATTTAATTTAATTAAAATTATTTGAAACCAATGTATGCTACCTTGGGATCGTTAGATAATTTCTTCAAGTGGTATCAAAGCTACTGGTCATAAACTATTTTTAGATCCCAATCAGATCTAAAAAATTTGATTTTTGATTTAAAAAAATAAAATTTGGAAGCATGTTCTAGATCTAAAATTAGATCTAGAAATCAAAAGATCATATCTAAAAAATCACTAAAATCTTCGATTGAAAACCGAAATTTCATATTTGAAATTTCTATGGTTTAGAATAGCACATGATCTAAAATTTTGGATCAATTAAATCTAAAAAAAATATCCAAGAAATTTGGTTTTTGGATCGAAAATCTAGATCAGTGAGTCAAGTTTCATGATCAGTATATTAATTTTAAAATTATTTTTAGATTTAATGTTATGATTATTTGAATAATGAATGTTGAAATTTCAAGATCTAAATTTTTCATGTCTTAATGTTTTTCATGAGATGATTGCACTTGATAGTTTAGATCATAAATTAGTTTCAACATCTAAACTAAACCCTCATATTCATAATGCACCTAATTAAAGGTTTAAAATTAAAATTGGTTAGACTAATTTTGTGTTGACATAAGTTTATCCTACTATAAGGTTAATCACTTACAGTATTAGGTTGTCCTAGCACAGGATTAACCCATTTTGAAAATAGCTTTCAAAATATTAAATTAATAATTTATGATATGAAATTAAGGTTATTAGATTTGAAATTAAGAATTTAGATCTTAATCCAAAGCATAAAATATGAGGGATTGGATATTGGTCGAATCGATTAGGTCATGGAATCGGATTGCATCTAGTTTTAGGTTAAGTCAAACCCAATCGATTGAACTCTTGATCAAATCAAATCAAAAATTTATTAGAATTAGGTCAAGAATGCTTAAGATCATATCAATAGTCTAAGCTACTTGATACGATTGATATCAATCGATTGACCTAAAGACCTAATTTGGCTTAGTAGTCAAGCCTGAATTGTTTAAGCTGACTAATTCAAAATTGATAAATCAATTGGTGTCTAAGGCTAGTCTTGATCATCATTATTGATTGGGGCTAACTCTTACCTGACCAATTTAGTTGGTATCAAGGAAAGAGGTTACATGAAAAATCCCTCCCATCGATCTTACTTACCTGGCCGATTTGGTTGATTATATTTTGAATAAGGTTACTTTTTTATTTGAGTTCACCCATGCTATCTTGATTAGTTAGACATAAGATATGCTGACTAATTAAGATGTGACCTAAACTATGTCACTTAGATATGAAATGTATGGATCTAAACCAGTCAAACATAAGATGTGCTAACATGAATTAGACATGAGATATGCTGACCTAAACTAGGTAAGTCAAATATGAGATACGCTGACTCAAATTAGGTTAGATAGACATGAGATGTGCTGACCTAAACCTTATTTCTTATATGATATTACCCTTTAGCTTAGTACTTAGATTGAGTGCATCACCATAGCCATTTGGTCATAAGAGCAAACAGGGTTTAAAGTCTCTCTTGCTATTCAATGGTATTCTCTTATGACATGTAGGGGTGCTGCTGTGATTTGATTGATGAAGAAGAACTGCGAAAGGATTTTTTTAAATTGCATTGACTAAATTAGTTTAGTTAGAAAATTAGCCAAATGTGAGATTGTGCTGACTAATTATGTAGAGACCTAAATCTAAACCTCATCATATATATTAAGTGATATGTCTTCCACCATTGTAGAGATGCGGGCATCTCTCGGGTGTTGATTGTTCTTGGTTGGATATAGCAGTTTAGTTGCATTGGAAAGGTGCAACCATTCTATTAACCTGAGATATTATAGGATGAAGATGGGGTTGGGCCCAATAACTAGGCATAGTGAGGGATCCAATGATGGCTTCATTTTTGGATGAACGGTGGGTCTGACTTAACTAGGAAGTGTGGGCAATAACTATTAAGTGAGCCCACTTAACTTAGAGACTAAGTCACTGCAACATGCTTGAAAAGTATTGGACAAGAGTTATTCACTTATTGGTATAGCTTATTATGAATAACTAGGCATAGTGATGTACCGTATATTGGTGGAACTACAGTACCTACTAAGGATCCTAGTCATGTAGGATTTTTCATATCTCTACAGAAGAGTGTGTAAGATCCGTGAAAATAGTGGAAGCCTAATTTGTTCCTTAAAGTTCCTAGAACAAATTTAAAATTAAATATAATTATCTAACTTGAATCTTTACTCTCTATGGATTAAAAGTTATTTTCCAACCCTCTTAATCCTTAGAATAATCAATTAACCTAAACTTATTATAATGTCTAGTTCAATTAAAAAATTAATTAGACAGGCTGAGTATAGTAATAGACCTGGATTATCCTATGTTACCAAGCCATTCTAGCTGACCTAAGTGCAATCGATCCATGATCATTGTTTAATAATGATTAAGGATTAGGAGCTTGAGAAGCTCAGGCATATTGATGTATAAAGATTGTAAATGGATTTGATCCAACTATCTTTGTCTAATTCATTTGGATAATTTATTGAAAACTACCATTCGAATAAGATTAAGATAATTAGGTCAATAAATTAGTAACTATTAAAGGGACCTTGAAAGGCTCAAGGGACATGCTTCTCAATGCAGAGCAAACTTTCTCTTCCGAAAGATAGTCTAATTGGAAGAATAGGCCTGTGAAGATGCAAGAGATCGAGATCTTCCAAGAAGATGTCCATTGATAATGAAAAGGTATTTTCAATTCAAGTTTAATGACCATAGGAATTGTCCCATATACCTAGAATCCTTGAAGAATGAATATGATACACATTTGAAGGTATGTCAGTTGTTCAAAGAGATTATTAATTTTTGAGACAAAAATTTGATTTTTGTTTAGTATGAAATCACTGATCCATTTATTTTAAAAATGAATTTGGTTTGAATGATTTTTAAATATCAGTCTGTACTTGCATATGATGCATTTGCTGAGCAGTTAGTGAGTGCTATGGGATCTGAGAGATCCTGTGAAATGATGTCAATTTAAAGTATATAGGTGGTTGAAAAGAAAGGACAATCAATTTAGAAATAATAGGCAACCATAGGCTTTTTGGCTAATTAACTACTAAGTCATTTTTAATTTATGAATCTTGTTTTAAAGACTGTTAACTAAGATACCTTTTGTAAGACAAAGGGTGCAGTGAGGCCCACTAATATGCTTCTTAAGGTATACATTAATGTGTGTAGCACATTCAATGTGCAAGCCAAGAAAGTTTCTTAAGGTTCTTTGATTAGATCGAGGAAGAAAATACCTTAGAGAAGATTTCCAAAATCATCTCAACTTGTATGAAATAGTCTTATAACGGACTCTTCTTATATCTCAAACTCAATGAGGTGTCTGAGCAAATCCTATTGTATATGGTTCAGTCCATTATGGAATTCACTAATTTATCTTTAAAGATTTGACTACATAACTCAGTCGATATATTTAATTGGGTTCACTTTAACTCTCTTTTATCATACTTATTTGAGATATAGGTAGATGAGTTAGAGTTAAGGTCATTGATGGTATGTATCCTAAAGATCTATTAGGATACTTTTTCCTATTGATCATAAATTGTTGTGACCAAATATCTATATTAATGGTTAAATGGTTTATCCAAATTTAGCAGTGGGAGGATAATTACGCTTAAAGAGATAGTCTCAAAAGAGCAATGGGCCATAAAACCTATAAAACTCATTCGAGCAAAGCCAATGCATGTAGTTTCTTCTCCATCTTGTAAGTTTAGTAAGATCTCCGATCCTCCAAAAGGTACTGAGTTAAGCTTATAGAGGATTCAGAGAAAGTTTTTCTTGTAGAAGAAAAGAACATAGAGATAATTCCAGAAATCTATAATGAGATGATGTAAGACATCGATTCTGAGAAATGAAGTTAGACTCCATGTGCTACAACCTAGATAGACCTTATAGATCCACCAAGAGGTATAATACCTAATGGATACAATAGATCTATAAATGGATTATAGATAGAGATCTATAAGGCGAGGCTTAGATGAAAGGTTATAGTCAGTATTGACTATGAAAACATTTTTACCTATGACCAAGCTAAAATCTATACTAATTACTATTACATTAACCATGATGCAATTAGGTTAATAGACAGTGATGAGATCACAAGGTCTAAGCTACAAAGGGTTTATATAAATAAATTCAAATAGCTAAGAATTGGAATTCTCATTTTTATGATATAATCAAATTATTTGATTTTGCCAAGAATGAGAAAAAGATCTATATATTTATAAAAGGTCAGTGGAAGTATGTAATTCCATGCATTGTACGTAGATAATATTTTTCTATTAGAAATGTGATTTTTATGCTGACTTAGGTTATGATTATCTACATAATTCTCCAATAAAGTTCTTTGGAAAGCATCCTACATTTAGGATGTAGGTCTATAAGATAGACCAAGGAAGATGCTAATCCTATCACAAAATTGTACATTAAAGAAGTGCTAAAGAAGTCAGTCTAAAAACTCAATAGGAGATTTGACTCCTTAGGCATAGAATTAATCTCTAAAATATGCTCCAACACATTTAAAGAGAATTTAATATGAACTAGATCCTTTTGAGCTTTAGCCATAAGGAGCCTCATATAAACCATGCTATGTACATAATCTAATTTTTGCTATGAATGTCACGAGTGAATGTTAATAGAATCCGAGCTATGAGTGCTCGATAATTATGATAATATTCTTTAATCTTAAATACTACTAAAAATATATTTTAGATTTTGAGAGATGAAAAATTAAGGGAATAAGAATATATAATGTATTATTGTACAATGGTAGTTTGGAGCTGATCATTGTAGGTTTAACCAGGAAGATTGACTAAATTATCATCTATAAGGGTGCAAGGATGTGTTCTAATTTATAGATTATTGTAGAAATGAGTGAGATGTCATGAAATGACATAACACTCTATTATAGCAATAATGGTACCATAGCTCTAGTTAAGGAACCAAGATCTCACCAGAAGTCCGAACATATAGAGCGATGATTTAATTCAAGACTAACTTATTAAGGTGCAAAGAGTAAACTCCATATGAGTTGTGATAGACCCACTAGCTTAGTAAGCATTGGCTAGCTGAAACTAAAGCACATGAGATGTGTGGCTAAAGTATATGGCTGATTGACTTTAGTGCAAGTGAAAGATTGTTAGATGTATATCCTAGAAGCTAATCTAGCTGATACATTTTAATTCTAGAATATAAAATTATATTTAATATTCTAATTTGGATAATTTCTTCATACATGTGTCCATTTATCGTCCAAGAAATTAATGGACAATGAAACATTCTCAAGAGTTAAGAATTCTAGAATATAAAATTATATTTAATATTCTAATTTGGATAATTTTTTCATATATGTGTCCATTTATCATCCAAGAAATTAATGGATAATGACACATTCTCAAGAATTGAGAATTTAAGACATATGTCATTATAGATTAATTCCTAAATACTCCTAATCATAGGATATCATGGGAATGGTGATAGAACTGGTTTGATTAGTACATAGATCGCTTTCTTTTAGATAGACGAGTCTCAAATCTATAGTGTGGGGATACTGGAACGAGGGTACATGTGATTGTTAAAGAATAATGGTACCAAGTGTGACCATCACAAGAAGTTACATGGTTGTTTACTCACTTATTAGTAACTTTCTCAATGCTGTAGTTGTGTGAGTGGTTCTTTGACCTACGTGCCTTAGACACTCATAGTAGGGTTGCTGTAGTTTGATAACACAAAAATTGGTCCTAGCTATTCGAGGCCTTATGGTATTCGTTAGCTGTAGTAGGTCACTACAGGAGTGAAAGTGCACTTATAGCGGATCTACTGGCATTACTAGTTAAGATACAATCCTATATAATTTAAAAAGCTAAGTCTAAAAATCTATGGCCATGATTCAAAGTGTCAACTTACCAAATCAAGTGTCGGCTCACCAGTGCAGAGTAGAAGACTTCAAAAAATATTTTTGGTCAAGTGTCGACTCACTGATTCCTAGTGTCGACTCAAGGTGTCGACTCATGAAGGTCAAGTGTCGGCACTTGCTATAACGGCTAGTTTTTCTAAAGTACAAAACTTTCCCAGATTGTGTCTAACGGCCATATTTTCTTCTCCAACGGTCATAAATGGTCATTTATGGTTTGGAAAGTTATATAAATATCAAAAATCAAATGGAAAAGTAATCCTTTGGTGAGATTATTGAATATCATTCAAGGATTCAGGAGTTGAGTGGTTCAAGCCTTCAAGCTTTCAAAGATAAGAGAGTTGATCCAAGTTCACATCATCAAGCTACAATCAAAGGCTTCAACAAATTGAAGACAAGCTTCTTCAACATCATCCAAAAGCTTCAAAGAGATATTTGCTTTATTTTAGAAAGCTTTTATTGTACTCTTTCATATTGTTCTTACATTATTTACTCAAGGTTGTTGGTGAGCTTTTGTGAAAAACCAACTTGAGGTTGTTGGTTAGCCTTTGTATCAAAACCAATAAGGTTGTTGGTGAGCCTGTAAAACCAACTAGGTTGTTGGTCATCCCGCAAAACCAACTAGGTTGTTGGTCATCCCGTAAAACCAACTAGGTTGTTGGTCATCCCACAAAACTAACTAGGTTGTTGGTGAGCCCGCAAAACCAACAAGGTTTTTGGTTAGCCTGGAAAATCAAGGGGTTTGACTTGTGAGCTCGGTGAAAACAAGTTAGGTTTTGATTAGTGAGCCCAGAAAACTAATCGACTATAATCTTAGTGATTATAGTAGAATTCTCAAGAAAAACTTGGAGAGTAAATGTAGGTGCCTTGGAGTGCACCGAACCACTATAAATCTGTTGTGTTTGAGTGGTTGTTTTCTTTGTGCATTTACTTTATTAATTTCGTTGCATATTATTTTGAAGCACACAAACACTTTAGCAAAACACAAGCACTTAATTATAATTAGCAAATACTTGTTTAGTTCATCTTAAATCATTACAAATAGTTTTATAAAACCCAATTCATCCCCCTTCTTAGGTTGCTTCATCATTGGACAATAATTGGTATCAGAGCTCGATACTCTATTTGAAAATCTAATGATTTTGAGTAAAAGATTATGGCAACCTTTGTAGGTATTAGTGTTAGACCATCATTTTTTAATGGCATAAATTACATATATTAAAAAACATACATGCGCATTTATATTCAATCTATATATTATTTTTTTGAAAAATGATTGTTAATGGTCCACATATTCCTTCAATATTGGTTAATGGCATTTCTGTTCCAAAACTTGAAAAGGATTGGGATGAAAATAATATTAAGCAATATGAGCTTAATGCCAAAACAATGAACTTGCTTTATTATGCATTGGACCCTAATAAATTCAATAGGATCTCCATATGCGAAACAGCGAAGGAAATATGGGATACACTTGAGGTTACTCATGAGGGTACTCTTCAAGTGAAGAATACTAAAATTAATTTGCTTGTACATTCTTTTGAATTGTTTAAAATGCTGCACTATGAATCTATATTTGATATGTATGGAAGATTTATGAATATTATTAATGAATTGAAAAGTCTTGGCAAAGTCTATATTAATGCTGATTTGGTTAATAAAATTCTTAGATATTTATCAATATCATGGGATCCAAAGATAACGGCAATTTAAGAAGTCAAAGATATTGATACCCTACCTTTGGAGGAGCTTATTAGTTCATTCATGACCCATGAGTTGAATTTATGGCACAAAGAAGTGGTTGCTGATCAAGAAAAGAAAAAGATAATAGCTCTCAAGGCCAACAAAAAATTCAAGGTAATGATGGCAACTTGGAGTGATAGTGAAGATTCTAGTTCAGAGGAAGAACAAGAAATTGCCAATCTTTGCTTCATAGCAAATGAGGAAGAGGTATGTGCTAAAAATGAATATGATTTTACCTTTGATAAATTACATGATGCATTTAATGATCTTGTGAATGAATACAAAGTATTAAAAAATGAGCACAAGAAATTAAAAGATATATAGATTCTTTTTCTATTGAGAATACCAATCTTGCTAATAAAAATCATAATTTAAATGTAAAGATTGATATTTTAGAAATTGATAAGAATAATCTTTCTAAAGAAAAAGAAATTTTAGAAAAAGAAAATTTTGATTTGAAAGAGTTATCCAATAAGCTTTCAAATGAGAAAAATATTTTATTAAATAAAATAGAAATTCTAAGAAGATCCAAGATTTTTGTATCAAATGATGAGATCTTAAAGAAAAATCAAAAGCTCGAGTTAAAGAACAAGAATTTTTTTGTTGCTACTTCTTCCAATATTGCATGCTTTAAATATAAAAAATTTGGACTTAATGCGTATCCTTGTAAATTAAAAAAAATTTAGGTTCCAAAAGGAACCATAATACTAACCCTAAAGGATCCAAGAAAGTTTGGGTACCAAAATTGTCCACCTAGTATATTTTACAGGAATGTCTTGCAGCCCAAAGAAAGGAAAACAATTGAATAGTGGCTGTATAAGATAATATAAAGAGTGGACAAGCTACATTTTTTGACTAAATGGTAAAGGAAGGATTATACATATTGATAAATTTTAAACATTTCCTTCCACAATTAAAAATGTAGTTGAATATTTATATCAATTACTTTGAAAATTTGTTTTAAATGATTAATTAGAATAAAGTTTAGACTTATAGTCATTGGTTATTGATATGGCAATAGCGCTGACGTGGAGTATGCGTCAGATCCAGTTGGCCTCCAAGAAGTACCATGCGGCGTCATCCCCAGGCTCTCCTGCCAGGTGACTTGGCTAGCTGTCAAGCCGACCTTGGGCCAAGCTCGACACCTCTGTCGCTTCGCCAGGTGCCGACCCAGGCGGGGTCCACCTCAATCAAAGTGTGCCCTGTCCCTGCTCCTCCGCTAGGTGGCACCCCCAGATGGGTCCACCTCGGTCGAAGTCGAGTTGGCCTCTGCCACTTTGCCAGGTATCGATCCAAGCGGGGCCCACCTCGATTGAAGTGGCCCTGTCTCTACCCCTGCTCCTACATCAGGTGGCACCCCTAGATGGGTCCACCTCGCCAGAATTGAGCCAGGCTCTCCCTGCTCCTCCGCCAGGTGGCACCCCCAGATGGGTCCACCTCGACTGAAGTCAAGCTGGCCTCTACCACTTCGCCAGGTGTCGACCCAGGCGAGGTCCACCTCAACTGAAGTGGCTCAGCCCCTGCTCCTTCGCTAGGTGGCATCCCCAGATGGGCCCACCTTGTCAGAGTCAAGCCGGGCTCTCCCTGCTCCTTCGCCAGGTGGCACCCCCAGATGGGTCCACCTTGACCAAAGTCAAGCTAGCCTCTGCCACTTCGCCAGGTGTTGGCCCAAGCGGGGTCCACCTCGGTCAAAGTGGCCCTGTCCCTACTCCTCCGCCAGGTGGCACCCCCAGATGGGCCCACCTCACCGGAGTCGAGCCAGGATCTCCCTGCTACTTCGCCAGGTGGCACCCCCAGATGGGTCCACCTCGGTCGAAGTCAGCCTTTTCTGTGGAGCACGGAAGGATTGGGGGTGCAAGCCCTGAGGAGGCCATTGAGGACGGTGCGCACAGGCGGCGCATCCAGTACGGTGCCCCCAGGCTTGTAACGGTGCGCGGAACCTCATTGGCACCAGTTTAGAAGGGGCACCCTGCTCGAGGTACCGAATCCAGCACCCGGTAACCCAGTACTCCAAAAAGGGTGGGCCATGGTCAACGCCCCAAGCCCGAGGGCGCCTTCTCAAGGATTGGGACCCCGCCAGGTTCCCCTTTTCATGACTGCACGGTAGACGAGACCAGCTCACCACTTAACTCCTGACCATAAAGAGGAATGACCTGGGAGAACGGTCGCGAAGTGTCACTGACCTCCAGAGCCTCCCAAGGAGGAGGGGGAGAGGCACGAAGGTGTCCATCAACCAGTGACTTAGAAAAGGGGATGAGAGGGCAAGAACGAAGGTAAGCAATTGAGAGGATAAATACGTGCATAGGAAGAGGAGGCAATCCTTCAACAGGAGCTCCAGAGGAACTCGCAAGAGCAGGCCCAATGAGCCTAGTTGCAGGAACCAGAGTGCTGATCCCTCTCGTTCTCACTCATCTTTTCATCAAAGATTCTTCTAAGCATAGAGCCCCAGCAAGGATCTGTCATAGTTGATCTGTTCCACTTTACCGCTCTCTAACTTGACCGTCGGAGTACCCCCACCGGGATCCATGGCCCGGGTCTCTAACTTTTTTTTACAGGTCCAGGAGCATTGGGATTCCGCAGTCAAGGAGACCATAGTCCGGTGCCAACTCATAGCTTCAGGCCATAGCGGTAAGGTCGGTAATAGATTGGCATGCCAGGAAGGGGGGACAAGGCCTTTAGACGAGTAAGCCCCACCTCAAGCTCTCGAGTAGCTCGATTCCAATTATGGTGGTGACTCACAGGCGTGAAGCCTCCACCAGCTAGGCGGGGGAGGTTCCCTCTTCCTTGGGCCCTCGAAGCCCAGAAAGGGAACTCCCCGCTCCTCCTGTTCCACCTTCTCAGCTGCCCTCGACAAACGGTTAGTATGCTGCCATTATCCAATAATTACAGACATTGACCATGGCCGTGAGGCAGCTGCAGCATCAGCAGCACTCCCTGGTGATGCAACCCCAGCTAGGGACCCCCGCGGCCCAAGCGCGGGCCCCCGCGGATGCCTGCACTCCATCCAGGGCAGGCCGTCCCATCCACGGGTAGCAACCAATCCCCGCGGGAGTCACCAGACTCCCACAAAGAGAAATCATTCTGGGTCGACGGACCATGAGAGCCAATCCTTGGCAGAAAATAATGATGTTGCCAAGCGTAGCAAGCGCCATCGTGGCAAGGACCCTCGCCGCGATCCTTAGCACGTTCTTCTCCAGCGGCCTCGGTGGAAGGTTCCACTGACGAGGCCATCAAGTGTCTAGCTGAGAGGCACCTGGAAGAGCAAGAGCGCAAATTGGCAAAGCTCTCCTGTCGGTTCGCTAACATGTAGGGCTCCTCCAGTGAGCCAGTGGGCTATAACGCCTGACCCCCCTTCTCCTAGGAGATCCAAGAGGAATTGATTCCGAGTCGATTCCGTATACCTCAGGTGGATCCCTATGATGGGACCATTGACCCCCTGGACCATCTAGAGAGCTATAAGGCTCTCATGAGAGTCCAGGGGGTGACGGACGTCCTTCTGTGCATCACCTTCCTTGCCACCCTCCGGAAGGTTGCTCAAGTTTGGTTCACTCGCCTTGAGCCTGAATCTATCGACTCCTTCCAATAGTTGGAAGGAAAGTTTGTGGCACACTTTGACGCTTGTCAAAAGGTGCCAAGAGAAGTGGATAGCCTCTTCTCCATCTGCCAGCAAGACCAATTGCTACTGCAGGACTATGTAATCCGCTTCAAGACTGCCACCCTGGAGATCTATAGCTTGGACGAGCCTGTCGCTATGTTGGTGCTGAAGCGAGAGCTCAGGCCTCCCATTTGACATACTCGTTGGACAAAAAACTGCCCAAGACGTACTCTGAACTCCTTTTCCATGTCCACAAGTACATCTGAGCTGAGGAGGCTGACGGTACCAAGAGAGAGTTGGATGGGAAGCCTTCGAAGAGGCCCCCCTCGAAGGACGTTCAGGGGACCCGCAGGCCCGGGCCGCCCGCGAACTTCCGGTCGGGGCCAAAGTCAAAGAACAGTCCCGCTCTGGAGCGGACCTTCACTCCCCTTGTTTTTCCAAGAACCAAGATCCTCATGGAGATCGAGGGTGAGGGTTACCTGTAGGGTTCCAGTGCAACGCAGCGGAAGTGTAATTTCAAAATTTGAAACTAAATTCACACCAAGAACCCTAAACCAGGAACTCCTTAAATAAGACTAAAACATATGGCAAGCATATCTATGTAAATTAGGATTAGGGTATCAACCTGTAATCGCTAATTCCAACAAATTTGATATTGAAGGGGCTAATTGAATTCACCAGGCATCCAAGTGTCCGCCCTCCAATGGTGATCCACACAGAGCAATGATCAAGTAAACCTATCTTCTTTTCAATGGTTCCTCCTATTGAGCTCTTCTCCTAGAACTCAATTGCTTGGACTATGGCTTGAATTCTTCCACACAAGAGGTAGCCTCCTTTTCCTTGATCTCTTCTCCTCCTTCCACTAAGACCTTGGCCCTTTAGACACCCTTGTCTTGAAGAAAAGACCTTGTCCTAAGAAGACATAGGCTTGTCTTAAGTTGGAGGAGAAATTAAGACAATAATGTCTTAATGTAAGAAAGAAGGAATAAATCAGAACTCCTTTCTTTCCTTTACTGTCGGAGACTTTTACTCTTATTCTTGTTCAGTAGCAGAGTTTCGACAGAGGTGTACTCTATAAAGGAAACAGTGCAAGAGCAAGAAAAGAATAAAAGAGTCTTTAGGAGAGGAAGAAAGAATAAAAGAAAAAAATATTAACTCGGTTTTGATCTTTCCTGCCCCTTAAATAGTTTTCAGAGAGGCGCCTTCAAAACTCTCCGTAAACTCCTTCTCACACCCTTCTCATTTTCTCACACCCCATCCTCCCATCTCACGGCCTTCCAGATTAAATCCCATGACTTTTCTTAAAGGAAAAATGAGGTGTTTTAAAAGGAAAGGAGTCGCGACTTTTCATCTCCGAAGAGATGTCATTTCGCGCGCCCGGGAAGAAACAACGATTTTCTTCTTTCTTAAAACCTTTCCAGCCATTGGATTCCCATCCAAGGGCACACATGTGAGGCACTAATTATTAAGAAAGGAGGTCGCCCCATCTTAATTCATCGGAGAATTAAGTGGGGCGCGCCAAGAGTCCATGCGCCATGGACTCTTCCAAATGGTACGCCAAGAGTCCATTAGCGCATGGACTCTTGGTATTTTGGTGTGAAATGAATAAGGAGCGGGTGGGGGGCTAGCCTAGGTGCATGGTTAGCCAATAGGGTTAGCCATAATTCCTATTTTCATAATTAGGGTCTAATTAGATCCAATTAGAACCCAAATTGAACCAATCCGGAACCCTAATTCGAATCCAATTCGAATAGAAGCTAGGGTTTGCAACACCTGCTAGAGTGTTATCCTGCAAAGATGATTTAATTCCAAATTAAACTCTTGATCAATCCTCTTAAGTGTGTGACCTATTGGGTTCCACATCTAGCCAGCAGTGGGTTCAAATACAAGTTGACCTAATTTGATTAGAACTCTTTCTAATCGATTTAGGTCAAACCGGGCTTACCCGATTTGATCAATTAGGAATCTTCCTAATAAGTGATCTTTGAATTTGATCAACCCACAAGACAAGATTGACATCTAGCAACATGTCATGTCTACCCGGAAGATATGAAAATTCTGGTAAAATACCAAAATTACCCTCAGTAGAGAGTTACCGTACAATTAAATCTTTCGATCAGCCTGCACCCAAAATATAACTATGGATATGGATATATGTCAAATCCAATATTATATTTATTTCTAGCTCAATCTTATATTGATGATTCAATTATCTTGATATTAGAAACCATCTCTAATATCTTTACTTTGATCAAAGATTTCCTGAATCATCATCCGATTGTTAACTAGCTGGATGCAATCTCCTCTTACTAAGAGTGATCGATTCCTTGTTGACCTACTCATTACCTTCATATCCAATTCACCATTCCCAGTATCAATCTTGTGCATGACTCAGTGTCATGATTAGGATTGAACCAAAGCATGGGTTCATGTACATAAGGTACTTATGGCAGTCTCAGGTCAAAGGATTACTTGTACCACTCCCACTATGAGAACCTTCTATTGACATGTAGCTAAGACTCCATTAGATGTTCTCAAGTTGGATTATATCAGTGAACTCATTCTTCAATGAGCACCCATATCCTAGTATTAGTGTCATACACAAGTGACTGTGAGAGCAGTCACCTTCTCCAGTTTACATGGGATGTGCTAGTCTTACCGGAAAACCCTGATCCCCTACTCAGGGTTCCTTTGACTAGGAATATTTTAGATTAAGGTTTTAAGACTTTAGGTCTCACTGGTATGATCTCATCATAACCCTAAAATCATAGCCCTAATCTATGGGGTTCATCATATAATAATAAAACACAGCGTATGATGAAAAATAATGCCTTTATTAGAATTTTTTTTTTTAATTACAATGGTTTGGGAGATACAACATAGATTGGCTTGTAGGGCATATCCCTTTCAATCTCCCACTTGCACTAAAGCCAATCGCCTTTAAATCTTAATCCCATACACTCTAGATGGCGATCAAACTCTCGCTGTGGTAGAGCCTTAGTGAACGGGTCTGCTATATTGTTCTTTGTATCAACTCTATTTATGTAGATATCTTGTCTTTCTACTATTTCTCGGACGAGATGGAAGCGTCTCAGAATGTGCTTGGACTTATGATGAGCTCTTGGTTCCTTAGCTTGAGCAACAGCCCCAGTGTTGTCACAGTAAAGTGGCACTGGGTTTTCAATCTCAGGAGCAACACCCAACTCTGTGATGAACTTCTTCATCCAGACTGCTTCCTGGGCGGCTTCATTGACAGCTATGTATTCTGCCTCTGTGGTTGAGTCAGCTACAGGCTGCTGTTTGGTACTCTTCCAACTCACTGCTCCACCATTTAGGATAAAAATATATCCCGAAATGGATTTGCTATCACCAGGGTCTGATTGAAAACTAGAATCAGAATAAGCTTCTAGTTTAAGATCAGAACCACCATAAACCAGAAAAACATCCTTAGTCCTTCTCAGGTACTTAAGAATATTTTTAACTACTTTCCAATGATCCTCTCCTGGATCAGCCTGAAACCTACTGACAATGCTTAAAGCATATGCCACATCAGGCCTGGTACATAACATGGCATACATTATGGACCCTATTGCTGAAGCATAAGGTATAGAATTCATTCTATTTCTTTCTTCAGGTGTCTTAGGAGACATTCTTTTAGAAAGATGTATGCCTTGACTCATAGGAAGATAACCTCTTTTACTTCCATCCATGCTGAATCTTTTCAGCACTAAGTCAATGTACCTAGATTGGGATAAACCTAGCATCCTCTTAGATCTATCTTTATAGATCTTAATACCTAGTATATAGGATGCTTCTCCAAAATCTTTCATGGAAAACTGGTTTGATAGCCAAACCTTGACTGATTGCAACATTGGGATATCATTCCCAATGAGGAGTATGTCATCTATATACAGAACCAAGAAGACTATGGCACTCCCACTAGTCTTCTTATAAACATAGGGTTCATCCACATTTTTGATAAAACCAAACCTTTTAAGAGTTTCATCAAAGCGGATGTTCCAACTCCTGGAAGCTTGCTTTAATCCATAAATGGATTTCTTTAGCTTGCATACTTGATTTGGTTTATTCTTTGAAATAAAACCTTCTGGCTGTGACATGTAGACTTTTTCCTCAAGGAAACCATTGAGGAATGCAGTCTTCACATCCATCTGCTAGATCTCATAATCATGGTATGCTACTATAGCAAGTAAAATCCGGATTGATTTGAGCATGGCAACAGGTGAGAATGTTTCATCATAATCAATTCCCTGTTTTTGTCTGCAACCTTTTGCCACTAATCTGGCTTTATAGGTTTCAACTTGGCCATCAGCCCCAATCTTTTTCATATATACCCATTTGCACCCAATAGGATTAACACCCTCTGGTGCATCGACCAAAGACCACACTTGGTTTACATGCATAGAGTCTATCTCGGATTCCATGGCTTCTTGCCATCTATCTAAATCAGTGCTCAAGATAGCTTTCGTATAGGTTAGAGGTTCATCATTTTGAATGACTTGGGCTTCATTATTTTCAATAATAAACCCATACCTCTCAGGTGCCCGTGGCACTCTATCAGACCTACGGGGAGGAGTTTTGTGTTCTGGTTCTGTCCTAACTATATGTTCTAATGGTTGAGAACTGTCTATCAGTGTTTCTTGTACTTCTCCAAGTTCAACAGTTCTACCATTGCCCTTTTCTAAAATGAACTCTTTTTCTAGAAAAGTGGCATGCCTGCTGACAAAAATCTTTTGTTCAGTAGGATGGTAGAACAGATATCCTCTACCCTCTTTAGGATATCCTGCAAATAGACATTTATCCGCTCTAGGTTCCAACTTATGTCCAAAATTTCTTTTAACATAAGCTGGACATCCCCATACCTTAAAATATTTAAGATACGGTTTCTTTCCACTCCAAATTTCATATGGAGTACTAACAACGGATTTAGAAGGTACCTTGTTCAGAATGTAAACAGCAGTTTCTAGTGCATGACCCCAGAAGGAAATGGGTAAATTTGTGAAGCACATCATGGATCGTACCATATCTAATAAGATACGATTCCTCCTTTCATCTATACCATTTAGCTGTGGTGTATAAGGAGGGGTCCATTCAGAAAGAATTCCATTAACTTTAAGATAGTCTAAAAACTCCGTGGATAAGTATTCTCCTTCTCGATCAGAACGAAGAACTTTAATACTTTTCCTGGTTTGTTTTTCGACCATACTTTGATACTCAAATTTATCAAAGGCTTCAGATTTATGTTTCATAAGATACACACATCCAAACCTAGATAAATCATCTGTAAAAGTGATAAAATATGAGTATCCACCTCTGGCCTGAGTTGTCATTGGACCACATACATCAGTATGTATAAGTCCTAATAACTCAGTTGACCTTTCTCCATGTCCAGTAAATGGAGTCTTGGTCATCTTACCCATGAGACATGATTCGCAAGTTCCTAATGATTCATACTCATAAGGATCAAGGAATTTTTCCTTGTATAACTTGCTTATCCTAGACTCATTAACATGACCAAGTCGATGATGCCAAAGTAAAGTATCATTAAAGTCTTTTCTTTTTCTTTTATTATTGACATGAAAAACACTATCATTGGAAGAAAGAGTTAAGAGCCCATTACTAAATATGCCAGAACAAATAACTTTATTAGATAACATTATTGAGCAACCAGTGCTCGTTACATCCATTACATATCCTTGTTTTAACAACAAAGGAATAGATATAATGTTCCTAATAATCTTAGGCATATAGTAACAATTTTCTAACTCCAAGATCTTCCCTAAAGGCAACTTCAAAATGTAGGTCCCTACAGCTTCTGCTTGGATGATATCACCACTAGCACCATAGAGATTGAAGTCACCTTCCTTCAATACTTTAAGCTTGTGGAGGTCCTGCAAAGATTTGCATATATGGTAACGACAAGCGGTATCCAATACCCAAGTATTTGATATAGACGAATTTAATGTCAATATAGCATGTATCTCATACATACCTTTTGGTGCATCTGCCGCACCAGGCTTCACAGTTGCAAGGTAAGCCTTGCAATTCATTTTCCAATATCCCACTTTGCCGCAAAAGAAATAGGTTGACTGTTTTGAGGCCTTCTTTCCTTTCTTATTCTTATTGATGCCACCCTTAGGGTTTAGCCTCCTATTAAAACCCTTTTTGCCTGATTTCTTCTTATTGGTCTTATCAACAAGAAGTGGAGCCTTTTCTTTCTTAACGTGGTTCTCTGCTGTTTTTAACATATTTAACAGCTCAGGCAAGGAAGTGTTCAGTTTGTTCATGTGATAATTTAAGACAAACTGAGAAAATGACTCCGGGAGTGATTGCAGGATTAAATCCTGATTCAGCTCCCCATCCATGATAAAACCTAATTGATCCAATCTGGTGATTAAGTCAATTACCTTCAGAACATGATCCTGAACGAATGTTCCTTCTGTCATCCTAGCATGGAATAACTGCTTAGATATTTCGTATATAGCAGTTCTGCTTTGTTCTCCATAAAGTTCTTTTAAATTGAGCATTATGGATTGAGTATCCATGCTTTCATGCTGTCTCTGTAACTCATTGGTCATAGAGGCCAGTATGATACACTTGACAGTGAGGGAGTCATTCTGCCACATTCTGTATGTGGCCATATCTTCCTGTGTGGCATCATCTTCTAGTGGATTAAGACTAGGGATATCAAGAATATAAGAAAGTTTTTCTGAACTCAGCACAATCTTTAAATTTCTCAATCAGTCCACATAGTTTGGACCAGTCAGTTTGTTGGTATCTAAGATACTTCGCAGTGATAATGATGATGCCATTTATCTACATTTAATAAAGAACAATACATAAGCAAACAACCATGAAATGACTTACATAATTAAATTAGGTCTTCAATTTAATTATGTCTCCCACTATTTTATCAAAAATCTTAGCCCTCACTATGATAATCGAGAAAAACCCTGATCGATTTTTCTTAGTGAGATTGAGATCCTAATAACTTATAAAAGATCTTGCAGAAAACACAACAAATCTTTTATAAGCTCAAAGGTAGGAAACTCTTCCAATTATATCTCATATAATTCACAAAAATAACTTGGCCTCTAGAACATTATTAGTCTTGCAGAAAACACAACAAACCATAATGTTCTAGTTAAGTCAAGACCCTTTCATTTCTATACAGTCAGTGCCCTTGCAGATAACACAACAAGGCATTATACTGAATATACTGTAAGCATATCTATGCACTAGACTAGTATTATGTCAATCACCATATTAGGTCTTGCAGATAACACAACAAACCTAATGTGGTTCATAACACAATAATGATCCAGCATGAAGGAAGGCCAATATATAGCATTTTTAACACTAAGCATTTTAGTCAAGATTTAAATATAATCAAATCGGCCAGGAAAGTGGAAGAGATGTGGGAGTCCCCCCGTTGCTTTCCTAGACACCAATAAAAATTGGCCAGGTCAGTCAATGGAACCAATTAAAAACCATAATTCTCTTTACCTTCCCAGAACCACCTTTCTAGACACCGAATGATCAATTGTTCATCATGACTAGTGATGCTTATTAGTTAAATATACTATGACTTAATATAATTTTTAAGAGGAGGGTTTTATAAAATTGCCAGCACATTCTTATAGAACATATCACAATCATATCATTCCGATAAACAAATATGTGCTAAACGTGTCATCATACTAGGACAACCATTTACCACATAATGGATCCACCATTATGCCAAGGCAACCTTATTTCAGTATGATGACTTCAAAACTAATCATATCTCTATAATAATTAGGATTTGAGTGAAAAACCCTAACTAGTGGCATACACCAAAACATATATGCAACCAAAAAAAAATGCTAAGTGTAATAGCATATTAGGACTTAAAAAAAACCCTAATATGTAACACACAAAATATCATAGATTATAGTCCTAATTAAGGTGGCTCTGATACCACTGTAGGGTTCTGGTACAATGCAACGGAAGTGTAATTTCAAAATTTGAAACTAAATTCACACCAAGAACCCTAAACCAGGAACTCCTTAAATAAGACTAGAACATATGGCAAGCATATCTATGTAAATTAGGATTAGGGTACCAACCTGTAATCACTAATTCCAACAAATTTGATGTTGAAGGGGCTAATTGAATTCACCAGGCATCCAAGTGTCCGCCCTCCAATGGTGATCCACAGAGAGCAATGATCAAGTAAACCTATCTTCTTTTCAATGGTTCCTCCTATTGAGTTCTTCTTCCTAGAACTCAATTGCTTGGACTATGGCTTGAATTCTTCCACACAAGAGGTAGCCTCCCTTTCCTTGATCTCTTCTGCTCCTTCCACTAAGACCTTGGCCCTTTAGACACCCTTGTCTTGAAGAAAAGACCTTGTCATAAGAAGACATAGGCTTGTCTTAAGTTGGAGGAGAAATTAAGACAATAATGTCTTAATATAAGAAAGAAGGAATAAATCAGAACTCCTTTCTTTCCTTTACCGTCGGAGACTTTTACTCTTATTCTTGTTCAGTAGCAGAGTTTCGACAGAGGTGTACTCGGTAAAGGAAACAGTGCAAGAGCAAGAAAAGAATAAAAGAGTCTTTAGGAGAGGAAGAAAGAATAAAAGAAAAAAAATATTAACCCGGTTTTGATCTTTCGTGCCCCATAAATAGTTTTCAAAGAGGCGCCTTCAAAACTCTCCGTAAACTCCTTCTCATGCCCTTCTCATTTTCTCACACCCCATCCTCCCATCTCACGGCCTTCCATATTAAATCCCACGGCTTTTCTTAAAGGAAAAAACATGATGTTTTAAAAGGAAAGGAGTCGCAACTTTTCATCTCCGAAGAGATGTTATTTCACGCGCCCGAGAACAAACAACGATTTTCTTCTTTCTTAAAACCTTTCCAGCCGTTGGATTCCCATCCAAGGGCACACATGTGAGGCACTAATTATTAAGAAAGGAGGCCGCCCCATCTTAATTCATCGGAGAATTAAGTGGGGCGCGCCAAGAGTCCATGCGCCATGGACTCTTCCAAATGGCGCGCCAAGAGTCCATTAGCGCATGGACTCTTGGTATTTTGGCATGAAATGAATAAGGAGCGGGTGGGGGGCTAGCCTAGGTGCATGGTTAGCCAATAGGGTTAGCCATAATCCCTATTTTCATAATTAGGGTCTAATTAGATCCAATTAGAACCCAAATTGAACCAATCCGGAACCCTAATTCGAATCCGATTCGAATAGAAGCTAGGGTTTGCAACACCTGCTAGAGTGTTATCCTGCAAAGATGATTTAATTCCAAATTAAACTCTTGATCAATCCTCTTAAGTGTGTGACCCATTGGGTTCCACATCTAGCCAGCAGTGGGTTCGAATACAAGTTGACCTAATTTGATTAGAACTCTTTCTAATCGATTTAGGTCAAACTGGGCTTACCCGATTTGATCAATTAGGACTCTTCCTAATAAGTGATCTTTGATTTGATCAACCCACAAGACAAGATTGACGTCTAGCAACGTGTCATGTCTACCCGAAAGATATGGAAATTCTGGTGAAATATCAAAATTACCCTTCAGTAGAGAGTTACCGTATAATTAAATCTTTCGATCAGCCTGCACCCAAAATATAACTATGGATATTGATATATGTCAAATCCAATATTATATTTATTTCTAGCTCAATCTTATATTGATGATTCAATTATCTTGATATTAGAAACCATCTCTAATATCTTTACTTTGATCAAAGATTTCCTGAATCATCATCCGATTGTTAACTAGCTGGATGCAATCTCCTCTTACTAAGAGTGATCGATTCCTTGTTGACCTACTCATTACCTTCATATCCAATTCACCATTCCCAGTATCAATCCTGTGCATGACTCAGTGTCATGATTAGGATTGAACCAAAGCATGGGTTCATGTACATAAGGTACTTATGGCAGTCTCAGGTCAAAGGATTACTTGTACCACTCCCACAATGAGAACCTTCTATTGACATGTAGCTAAGACTCCATTAGATGTTCTCAAGTTGGATCATATCAGTGAACTCATTTTTCAATGAGCACCCACATACCAGTATTAGTGTCATACACAAGTGACTGTGAGAACAGTCACCCTCTCCAGTATACATGGGATGTGCTAGTCTTACCGGAAAACCCTGATCCCCTACTCAGGGTTCCTTTGACTAAAAATATTTCAGATTAAGGTTTTAAGACTTTAGGTCTTACTGGTATGATCTCATCATAACCCTAAAATCATAGCCCTAATATATGGGGTTCATCATATAATAGTAAAACACAGCGTATGATGAAAAACAATGCCTTTATTAGAAATTTTTTTTTTAATTACAATGGTTTGGGAGATTCAACATAGATTGGCTTGTAGGGCATATCCCTTTCATTACCTCCACCGACCTCCTCCTCAGAACCAAAAGTCTCGTCGCGACAAGATGAAGTACTGCCAATTCCATCGCGACCATGGCCATGATACGGAGGAGTGCCGTAACCTGAAGAGGGAGATCGAGGACCTCATCAGAAGGGGCTATCTCAAGAAATTCATGGGAAGGGAAGCCTCGGCAGAGGACCAGCCACTTGCTGCCCTTCCCCCCATTCCTGCAGTAGATAACCATCCCATGGAGAAGCCGATGGGCATGATTTCTTGGGGGATAAGGCATGCGTCAAAGAGAGCCTAGGAGGGAGGAGATCTGGAAAGTGTACTCCCCTTTGTAAAGGAGAAGGGAGGTGAAAATAAAAGTAAAAATGTAAATAACAATGCGATGGTGGTCGAATGACCATCGCTAAGCATCCTGTACAAGGGATTATGGTTGATAGTGGGAGCTCTACTGGCGTACATTTCTATGATGCTTTCCCCCGGATGAATTTATCTTGTGATTGATTAAAGCCAGTGCACACCCCTCTCATAGGTTTTGTCGGAGACTCTGTAGGATCGAGGGGGAGATCACACTCCCTGTTTACTGCCAGAACTCCGCCCCGACAGAGCATGATCATGATAACCTTCACCGTTGTCCGACTCCCGTCACCATACAATGCCATTTTGGGCCGTCCAGGGCTCAACCAGCTTGATGCAGTCATTTCCACCAAAGATTGTTGGTGCAGTTTTCCACTATTTTCGGGGTGGGAGAGATGAGGGGGTAGTTTAGCATTCAACATTGCCTGCAAGCTATCCCGGGTGCCCGGAGTGTCGAGCTCGACTCCGATGTCGACGACCTCGACCAAAGGGTGCAAGATCCCAGGGGCAGCCTGGTGAAGCACTTGCTGACATATCCCCTTCCCTTGGACCTGCAAAGAACGGTGCAGATAGGAGCCTAACTCCCGGAGGATGAGCGGGCTCACTTGCTAGACTTCCTTCGGGCGAACACAGATGTATTTACCTGGTCTGCGGCAGACATGCCAGGTATTCTCCCAGACGTCATCACCCACCAATTGAAGATCGATCCCAAGTGCCGTCCAGTTAGGCAGAAGAAGAAAAGCTTTGCTGCAGAAAGGTAGAAGGCGATCAACGAAGAGGTGGAGAAGCACCTCACTGCTGGCTTTGTGTAGGAGGTACAATATCCCGGTTGGCTAGCGAACATGGTGATGGTGAAGAAGAACAATGACAAGTGGAGAATCTGTATGGACTACACCGACCTCAACCGAGCTTGCCCGAAAGATAGCTTCCCCCTCCGGAAGATCGACCAGCTTGTGGACTTCACTTCAGGTCACCACCTTCTATCCTTCATGGATGCCTTCTCCGGGTACAATCAGAACCGGATGCACCTATAAGACGAGGAGCACACTGCCTTCATCACAGATCGCGGGACCTACTGCTACAAAATGATGCCCTTTGCCCTAAAGAATGCTGGTGCCATGTACTAGCGGCTGGTCAACAAGGTTTTCAGAGAGCAAATTGGTTGCAATATGTAGGTATACGTGGATGATATGTTGCTGATGAGCAAGCCGACCTCGGACCATGTCAACGACCTAGGGAAGACCTTCCGCAACCTCCGCCTCCACTAAATGAAGCTGAACCCGGCGAAGTGCGCCTTTGGTGTGGCGGTGGGGAAGTTCCATGGCTTCATGGTGACCCAAAGAGGGATAGAAGCCAACCCGGAGAAGGTTCAGGTGATCCTTGACATGGAGTCGCCCACCTCCAAAAAGCAAGTCCAGCGGCTCGCCGGTCGGGTAGTGGCCCTGAGCCAGTTTATCTCGAAATCCGCTGATCGTTGCCAGCCCTTCTTCAAGGTGCTGAGGAAGATGCATGACTTCTCCGGGACTAAGGAGTGTCAGGAGGAATTCAAGGAGCTGAAGAAGACCCTGGTGTCACCACCACTGCTCTCCCGGCTAGAGGAGGGAGAGGAGCTCCTCTTGTATCTGGCGGTCACTCCGGATGCCGTCAGCTCGGTCTTAGTTCGGATGGATGACAAAGGAATCCAGAGACCTGTGTACTATACAAGCAAGCCCCTCTGCGATGCGGAGCTCAGGTACTCTCGATCCGAGAAGTTGATTTTTGTACTAATAGTGTCTGCTTAGTGCCTTAGGCGTTATTTCCAAGCATACCCCATTATGGTCTTAACGGACCAACTGTTGAAGGCCATGCTTAGCTGACCTGACATATCTGGATGCCTGGCGAAGTGGGCATCAAAGCTCAGTGAGTTCAACATCATCTATCGACCATAATTGGCCATGAAGGCACAGGTACTGGCTGACTTTTTAGTTGAGTGTGCAGGCCTGGACGAGGGAATGGAAGATAACCCCCAGAGTCAACAACTAGGGTCTGAATCGAAGGAGGACATATGGGTCCTGCACGTGGATAGATCCTCTAACTCTGGTGGGAGCGGGGATGGCCTCATCCTCGCCAACAATGAGAGAGTCGTAGCTGAATGCATGATCCGCCTCCAGTTCGCCGCCACCAACAACCAGGCGGAATACGAAGCGCTCCTCGCAGGACTGACGGTCTCCCACGAGCTCGGTGTGACCAACCTGAGGGTCTTCACCGACTCATAGCTGGTCGTCAGGCAGGTCTCAGGCGAATATGAGGCATGGGATCCTCAAATGTTGAAGTATTTGGAATTGGTGCATGCGAGCACGGTGGGTTTCAAGTGCATCAGCATCTCCCACATTCCGCGCGGTGAAACACCCGTGTTGATGCCCTCTCTCACCTAGCAACCCTGCTGGACTCGTCGTTGGGCCATGCCCATATCGAACATCTCCAAGCCCCGAGCTATGAAGTCCCAAGGGAGATCTAGCAGGTCACCCCGAAGCCCATCTAGATGGACAAGTATGTCAAGTACATCACCGACGGCACCTTGCCCGAGGATCGGATAGAAGCCGGCCTCATCAAGAGGAAGGCCATGCGTTTCGTACTATGGATGGACTACTCTACCGGAGGTCATACTCCTACCCGCTCCTCAAATGTCTGAGGCCCACGGAGGCTGCACTCATGCTCTAGGAAATTCATAAGGGCCTCTGCGGGAACCATATGGGGGGCAGGACTTTGGCATACAAGTCGCGCCGCTCTCCCAACTGGTGCGGGCACCAGACTCAGAAGAAGACTTCAGAGCTCCATTTGGATCTCTGATTGACATTGCCCGAGAAATTAGGGTTTGTAATAAAGGTTGACCTGGTCAACCAGTTTATTTATTTTATTTATTTCTTGAATCACCATTTAAATTTTGTTGAGTCATGTTGACTCGGTGCAAGTCCCAATGTGGTTTCAATTTGGTCCAAAATGGTGCCACATTTCTCTTCCAATCAACTCAAGGTTCAAGCAAGTGGAGGCCACACTCCAATCCACACGCCCAGCCACACTCCGAGCACACGCCAGAGTCCAGGAGGCGCCATAGAGGCATCCCAGTGTCATGGTCCCCACATCCAAAGAAGAAAAAAATCAAATTGGAGGCTAAATTAAAGGAGGCGCCCACACCTGCCTATTTTACCTAAGCAAAGAAGGAAGAAAACTTCTCTTGGAGAAGAAATCAAAGAAGGACATCCAATTGAAGTTCAAATCAAAATCAAAGAGCTTAACTTGGAGTGGAAGAAAAGAAGAAATGCCATAAGAAGAGGAGGACTCCAAATCCAAATCCAACTCCAAAGGAGGCACCATAAAAATTCCAAAAAAAATTCCTTTATGGCCATCCCAATTTTTTTTGAAGTCTTGGTCAACCAAGAGAGGGGGTTTTCTACCTAATCTAGAGGTTGGAAGAGTTTAGTCCCACATGGGAATTTGTACAAGCTAGGAGAAAATTTTAGGTCTATATAATAGACCTCTCTTTGTAACTTTAGAAAATCAATGAAGAAAAATTATTTTTGCTATTCTCTTGTGTTGAGTGACCTAGGTTTCTCTTCTTCCGCACTATTCTAAGTGTTGAGCTCCGTGAGGGGCTAATCCGGGTTCCATTGGAGCCTTGAGGAGGTGAGAGATCTCCATCTTTATCCAAAACCCTAGGTTAGCCACTTGAAATTCCAAAACCCTAGCCACCTTTCATTATTTTCCATCCACCAAACCCTAGATCCATCCATCTCCCATGGCCTCTCTCTCTCTACAAGTCCAGGCCGTCCACCTTCATCCAGATCCAGTCCGGCTACTTCAGATCCAGAGCAAGTTCCAAGGAAAATCACATCAGCATCCAGGAGAATCCAGTTTCAGCAATTTCGATCTTCAAGTTCATCAACCTGGTAAATCTTTTCCTTGACTCTCTTGTTCCATCAATTGTCTTTCTTCTCTTCCAGATCTTGAGTTCAGGAGAAGCCAACCCGTCAAAGGACCAGTATTGGAGGATCCATTACGAAGATATCCGACTCCGAGGATCCAACAATCTGCTCGGGAGAGTTCTTCCACCAAAATCTGTGAAGATCATTGTCTGGTTAGATAACCCTTCCCTTCTCTTTATTTCTGTTCTGTTGAAAGCTCGGAGTGAAACCCTAGGCCTGGGAGTTTCTCAACCCCAGCGATCCGTTGCTTCTGAATTACTCTGATAATTTAGTTTCCTTAAAGTTGTGCTTTCAATTATCATATTAGTATCTTTCAATGTTAGGTTAACTTTTCTTTGATTTGAAGCCAACTTCTACAAACATATAAAAACCACAAAAAAATTAATTAATCTTAATTTACTTCCGCATCGCATCCCTTAATTTGTTCTGCATCATTTTGGTATCAGAGCCCAGTCTAGGGTTTCTGATTTGCTTGCTTGCTTTGATTGATTCTCTTTTTATTTTGTCTGCTCGAAGTAGACTCCCCAGGACGTCCGGTCCTAGGAACTAAGTGAGGTGCAAGCCTCCTCCTCCCATTCCACGGGGTGTTCCTAGGGCGTGTAGGGGATCCATTGCGTTATAACTTCGTAGCAGGGATTATAAACGGGGAAGACAATCTAGTTGCAGCCCGTAATTACCTTGTTGTCTGAATTATTTCTCCCTGTATAAAACTCTGAATTGCATGATTTTTGCTTTGTTGAAACCAGTATAATTGAACATATTTTCCATAATTCTTCTGCGATTTATTGGTTTCGGTAAAAAATTCTGAGAATTAAAATACAGCAACTCTATTTTTTTTGTGTTCTGCAATTCAATTCTTTTTTTTTTTTTGGAGTGATCATCTCATAATTTACTTAAGGGCAATTGAGCATCTAAGATAAGGGGGGAGTTGATTACCTCTCCTTAGCCCCAAACCACCATCCAATCATTCGAACCTAGACCTAATTTAAATCAGTTAGACCTAATTTGCCCTAGTGGGCTAGGGACACCAATTGGTCGGGTCTAGGCTAGTGTTGAGTCAGTTTGCTGAGTTATTCTGTGTGTGCTTAGCACTCAGTGTCTAGAACGGTGGTTCAGGGACTACGTCCTGAAGGGCTTGTGTGCTGGTCCGCCTACCTGGCCAATCACTGATTGGTGTCTAGGATTGGCAATCAGGGACCTAACACTCCCCTTACACCTGCCTGGCTGAGTCCTGAGTTACTACAGGCTAGCTTGCCACTCTGATTGGGCATCTAGTTTGGACTCTAGGTCTAGTGATCCAGTAGTCGATTTAGTCTAGTCTCATTTTGTGTGCTTGCTTGAATCATCATGTCTACCAGAAACGGAGTGCCATATCAACCTGGTCAAACCCAACCCGATTTAGAGGCCATGATCAGAACTCTTACTGAAAGTATGGCTAAAATGAATCAGGATATGACAAACACTGTGGCCCAGTTTAGCGCACAAATTCATGAGGATCTTACCCAACTTAGGGACCGAGTCCAAGTACTTGAAGAACCTAGACATCGGAATTGGACTCCTGACCCCGATTTTAATGTGCCTCAGCCTCACCCACATCTGGAGCCTAGAAGGCCTTTATATAGAGATCCTGAACCTAATCATAGGAGGCCTGACCCAGAGCCTGAAGATAGAGATGATAGGTTCATCAGGAACATCAAATTAGATGCACCCACTTTTGATGGTAGTCTGAACCCTAAGGTGTATTCTGATTGGGAGGGTGAGATGGATCAATACTTTGAGTGGTATGCTATGTCTGAGGAGAAAAAATACAAGTTTGCCAAGATGAAATTAGTGCGTCAAGCTAGGTTATACTGGGGGAACATTGAGCTAACCACTAGGAGACGGAATGTTGAGCCCATAACCACTTGGCAGGGTATGAAAGAAAAATTGAGAGATAAATACCTACCCATTTCATACCAGCAAAACCTGTTAGACCAATGGCAAAACCTGAAACAAGGAACCGATCTGTCTCAGACTACATAACTACTTTTGATGAATACCTAATGAGATGTGATGTGAGTGAAGCCCACGAAGTCACTTTGTCTAGATTTAGGGCTGGACTGAGGGAAGATATCAAGAGAGAACTATTTTGAGGGAGGTTACTGATCTAGACCAAGCCTACCAGATTGCACTGAACACTGAGAAATTTCAGAGAGGACCTATACCTTCTAGGGTTAGTGCCCCAATCCCAAGGAATGGACCTAGCCAAGTTATCCCTAGTAAACCTTTTCAGGGTACTTCTACCCCTAGGCCCATGGACAAAGGTAAGGCACCTGACACCCAGAGAACCCCTAGTTCAAATATCACCTATTTTAAGTGTCAGAAACCAGGTCACATTTCTAGTCAGTGTACTGCCATAGCCTGTTTCAAGTGTCATAAGGTAGGTCATGTTGCTAGCCAGTGCCCACGGAGATCCCTTTACATAGAAGAGGGAGAGAATGATAATTCCGAGCCCAGTGAGGAATTTGAAGAAGAAGTTTATGAGGCCGGAATGAATTTGGTTGAGGAGTATGAAGGAGAGGAGGAACCCAATGAATCTGACCAATTAGGAGTTGTAAGATGCATCCTATCCCAGAATCTAGTTCAAGAGGATTGGCGTAGGACTAACATCCTACAGACTTTTCTTAAATTAGGGGATAAGGTATGTAAGATCATCATAGATAGCGGGAGCTGTGTAAATGCCATCTCTACTAGCACTGTCAAGATGTTAGGCTTAATCCCAGTTCCCCATCCCAACCCCTATAAGGTTTCTTGGGTAGATTCTACCTCCATACCCATCCAGTCTAGATGTCAAGTCCAAATCCAAATGCAATCTTATCACGAAAAGATTTGGTGCGATGTCTTACCCATGGGGGTGAGCAGTATAATTCTCGGAAGACCTTGGTTGTATGATCATGATGCCACCCTCTTAGGAAAATCCAATACCTGTGTCTTTAGTTTCAATGGGAAGAAGATTACGATCCATTCCGTTCCCCCTAAGGACAAGGTAACTAAAGGAGCTGGTAAGGTTAAGGAGATGAAAACTGGAGTGAACCTAATCAGTGCTAAGGATCTAGAACAAGAAATTCATAGTGGTTCACCCATCTGGATGTTGACTGCTAAGGAGCTTAGAACTTCGGAACCCTCAGAGCCTCCTCAAGAAGTTAAACCTGTGTTAAAAGAATTTGAGGATGTCTTTCCCGAGGATTTGCCAGACCACCTTCCACCTCTTAGGGATATCCAGCATGCCATAGATCTAATCCCAGGAGCAACTTTGCCCAACTTGCCCCATTACAGGATGAATCCATCTGAGCATGAAGAACTGCAAAAGCAGGTTGGAGAATTATTGAGGAAGGGGTTTATTAGAGAAAGTCTTAGCCCTTGTGCAGTCCCAGCCTTACTGACCCCAAAGAAAGATGGCACGTGGAGGATGTGTGTTGACAGTCATGCCATCAATAAAATTACAATCAAGTATAGGTTTCCCATCCCTAGACTAGATGACATGCTTGATATGATGGCTGGTGCGATGGTTTTTTCTAAGATTGATCTCAAAAGCGGCTATCATCAGGTTAGGATTAGACCCGGGGATGAATGGAAAACTGCTTTCAAAACTAAGGATGGTCTTTATGAATGGGTTGTTATGCCTTTTGGGTTGTCCAATGCCCCTAGTACTTTCATGAGAATTATGACCCAGGTACTTAGAGCTTTCATAGGAAAATTTGTGGTAGTCTATTTTGATGACATCCTGATCTATAGTAAGACCCCAACAGATCACCTAGACCACCTTAGAGCAGTCTGCCAGGTTTTGAGGAATGAGAGACTCTACGGCAATCTTAAGAAGTGTGAATTCATGACTAGTAGAGTTATCTTTCTTGGTTTTGTAGTAACCCCTGACGGCGTGGCGGCCGATCCTGAGAAGATTAAGTCCATAGTAGACTGGCCAGAGCCAACCAATGTGCATGAAGTTAGAAGTTTCCATGGCTTGGCTACCTTCTATAGGCGATTCATCAAGGGGTTTAGTACTTTAGCTACTCCTATCACTGATTGTATTAGGAAGGGAGAATTTCATTGGACTAAGTCAGCCCATAAAGCCTTCCTAGATCTTAAGGATAAGATGACCCAGGCACCCATTCTGAGATTACCCGATTTTTCTAAAGTATTTGAGGTTGCCTGTGATGCTTCAGGTGTAGGAATAGGTGGAGTCCTAAGCCAAGAGAATCATCCCATAGCATTCTTTAGTGAAAAACTTAATAATGCTAAGCTTAGGTATTCTACCTATGATAAGGAATTTTATGCGGTGGTGCAAGCTTTGCGTTACTGGAGACATTATTTGCTACCGCAGGAATTTGTACTATTTTTGGACCATGAGGCTCTTAGATTTCTGAACTCCCAAAAGAAGCTTAACCCTAGGCATGCTAAGTGGGTAGAATATATCCAGTCCTATACTTTTGTCCTGAAACATAAGGCTGGAGTTGAGAATAAGGTAGCTGATGCCCTTAGTCGCCGATCTCTGTTATTAACTTCTGTTAGAACTGAGGTCATAGGGTTTGAGCAAATCAAAGAGGAATATGAGTCTTGTCCGGATTTCACAACTGTGTATCAGGATCTAGTTCAAGGACCATCTAGTAATCACCAGGATTATACCCTTGTAGATGGTTTTTTGTTCTTCAAAAATAGGCTTTGCATCCCTAGAACTTCTCTTAGGGAATTTTTGATTTGGGAAATCCATGCTGGAGGTTTAGCCGGCCATTTTGGAAAAGACAAGACCATTCTAGCTATTGAAGACCACTTTTTCTGGCCTAACTTGAAAAGGGATGTAGCTAATATTGTAGCTAGATGTCGAACCTGCGCTGTTGCCAAACAGCGAAAACAAAACACTGGCCTTTATACCCCACTCCCTGTCCCAGATCGTCCTTGGCAAGATGTGAGTATGGATTTTGTGTTAGGTTTACCTAAGACCCAGAGGAGACATGATTCTATCTGTGTCGTAGTCGACCGATTCTCTAAAATGGCCCACTTCTTGCCTTGTTCCCAAACCTTTGATGCGTCTAAGGTAGCCACACTTTTCTTCAATGAGATAGTTAGACTCCATGGCCTACCTAAGACAATCGTTTCAGATAGGGATGTCCGGTTCACCAGTTACTTTTGGAAGACCCTTTGGCATAAGTTAGGGACAAAACTTAAGTTTTCAACTGCCTATCATCCCCAAACTGATGGCCAAACTGAAGTAGTGAACCGTAGCCTAGGAAATCTGCTGAGATGTCTTGTTGGTGAAAACACCAGAAATTGGGATTTATACCTACCAAGGGCAGAATTTGCATACAATGACTCGGTCAATAGGTCTACGGGTAAAAGTCCATTTGAAATTGTACATGGGTACAAACCTCACACACCTCTTGACCTAGTCCCTTTACCTGTCCACACTCGAGTCTCCGAATCTGCTGAGAATTTTGCACAGCATATAAAAGACTTGCATAAAGAAATTCATGCCAAAATAAATTTAAGTAATGAAACTTATAAGAAGTTGGCTGATACTCAAAGACGAGTCAAATCTTTTGTTGAGGGAGACTATGTGATGATTAGGTTAAGGCCTGAACGGTTTCCTCCTGGAACCGTTAGAAAGTTACATGCTAGGGGAGCTGGACCATTTAGAGTGGTAAAGAGAGTAGGATCCAATGCCTATGTGCTCGAGTTGCCTCCAGAACTAGGCATTAGCTCTACTTTCAACATTACAGACTTAGTAGAGTACAGGGAGCCAGCTGTGATTCCTAGTGAGCCTTTTGAGCCTAACCCTATCATTGAGAGTGATCCCGACCCTGTGTGTCCACCAACAAACTGGCCTGTGAGGAAAGAGCAGATTGAAAAGATCCTGGATGATCAGGTTATCTCAACTCGTAATCGAGGATACCAAAGGTACCTGGTCCGCTGGCAAGGAAGGCCAGATTCTGATGACTCTTGGATCTCCCGAGAAGAATTACAATAATTGGACCCAGACCTCTTGGAGAGATACCAGAGCCAACTTGAGCCTTACTCGACAGGGTCGAGTTCCTCCCACCCCGGGAGAATTGGTGCGGGCACCAGACTCAGAAGAAGACTTCAGAGCTCCATTTGGATCTCTGATTGACATTGCCCGAGAAATTAGGATTTGTAATAAAGGTTGACCTGGTCAACCAGTTTATTTATTTTATTTATTTCTTGAATCACCATTTAAATTTTGTTGAGTCATGTTGACTCGGTGCAAGTCCCAATGTGGTTTCAATTTGGTCCAAATGGTGCCACATTTCTCTTCCAATCAACTCAAGGTTCAAGCAAGTGGAGGCCACACTCCAAGCCACACGCCCAGCCACACTCCGAGCACACGCCAGAGTCCAGGAGGCGCCATAGAGCCATCCCAGTGTCATGGTCCCCACATCCAAAGAAGAAAAAATCAAATTGGAGGCTAAATTAAAGGAGGCGCCCACACCTGCCTATTTTACCTAAGCAAAGAAGGAAGAAAACTTCTCTTGGAGAAGAAATCAAAGAAGGACATCCAATTGAAGTTCAAATCAAAATCAAAGAGCTTAACTTGGAGTGGAAGAAAAGAAGAAATGCCATAAGAAGAGGAGGACTCCAAATCCAAATCCAACTCCAAAGGAGGCGCCATAAAAATTCCAAAAAAAATTCCTTTATGGCCGTCCCAATTTTTTTTGAAGTCTTGGTCAACCAAGAGAGGGGGTTTTCTACCTAATCTAGAGGTTGGAAGAGTTTAGTCCCACATGGAAATTTGTACAAGCTAGGAGAAAATTTTAGGTCTATATAATAGACCTCTCTTTGTAACTTTAGAAAATCAATGAAGAAAATTATTTTTGCTATTCTCTTGTGTTGAGTGACCTAGGTTTCTCTTCTTCCGCACTATTCTAAGTGTTGAGCTCCGTGAGGGGGTAATCCGGGTTCCATTGGAGCCTTGAGGAGGTGAGAGATCTCCATCTTTATCCAAAACCCTAGGTTAGCCACTTGAAATTCCAAAACCCTAGCCACCTTTCATTATTTTCCATCCACCAAACCCTAGATCCATCCATCTCCCACGGCCTCTCTCTCTCTATAAGTCCAGGCCATCCACCTTCATCCAGATCCAGTCCGGCTACTTCAGATCCAGAGCAAGTTCCAAGGAAAATCACATCAGCATCCAGGAGAATCCAGTTTTCAGCAATTTCGATCTTCAAGTTCATCAACCTGGTAAATCTTTTCCTTGACTCTCTGATTCCATCAATTGTCTTTCTTCTCTTCCAGATCTTGAGTTCAGGAGAAGCCAACCCGCCAAAGGACCAGTATTGGAGGATCCATTACGAAGATATCCGACTCCGAGGATCCAACAATCTGCTCGGGAGAGTTCTTCCACCAAAATCTGTGAAGATCATTGTCTGGTTAGATAACCCTTCCCTTCTCTTTATTTCTGTTCTGTTGAAAGCTCGGAGTGAAACCCTAGGCCTGGGAGTTTCTCAACCCCAGCGATCCGTTGCTTCTGAATTACTCTGATAATTTAGTTTCCTTAAAGTTGTGCTTTCAATTATCATATTAGTATCTTTCAATGTTAGGTTAACTTTTCTTTGATTTGAAGCCAACTTCTACAAACATATAAAAACCACAAAAAAATTTAATTAATCTTAATTTACTTCCGCATCGCATCCCTTAATTTGTTCTGCATCACCAACTCTCCGCCCCTTGGCCTTTCGCCCAGTGGGGCATGGACCTCCTCGATCTCTTTCCTCCCGCATCTAGGTAGCATAAGTTTTTGATTGCCTCCATCGACTACTTCACGAAGTGGGTCGAGGCCGAGCCATTAGCCCGGATCACGGAGGTGAATGTTAGTAAGTTCTTTTGAAAGTCGATTATATATCGCTTTGGACTCCCACACACTATCATCACCGATAATGGACATCAGTTTGACTACCAAGAATTCGAGGAATTCTATAGCGACCTCGAAATTCATCATCGTTTCATCTCGGTAGCGCATCCCCAGACCAATGGGGAAGCCGAGGTGACCAACCAGACCATCCTGTAAGGGATCTGGACCAGGTTGGATCAAGCCAAAGGGTGATGGGCTGAAGAACTTTCCAGTGTCCTGTGGGCATAACACAACCCCAAGGACGGCCACCGGTGAAACTCCCTTCAACCTTGTCTTTGGAGCGGAAGCAGTAATCCCGGTGGAGCTTAGCCTGCTGACATTACACATGGAACAATATAATGAAGCTGAGAACCCAGCATGGCTGCTGCTCAACCTGGACCTCCTCGAGGAAACTAGGGACAAGGCACGAGTCTGGATGGTGGCCTACCGGCAATAGGTGGCCAGATACTACAACTCCAAGGTAAGGCCAAAGTCCTTCTGCCCGAGAGATCTAGTGTTGCATCACACCGAGGCCTCCCAACCTTGGGAATGTGGAAAGCTCTCTCCAAACTGGGAAGGTCCCTCTCAGGTGGTCGAAGCACTCCCTCACGGCACTTACTATCTTGCCGAGCTTGGCGGGGATCGATTTTCGTGGACATGGAATGCCGTGAACCTAAGGATGTATTACCAATGATATAAGACTTCCTGAATATTAATAATGAAATTCCTTTTTTGTGTAATATTTATTTTTATCTCGTAGGACCAACATTGCCCATCCTTAAGTCTGGCAAACAGGGTAAGGCAAAGATTTCGTGAAGCGGTCTGCGAGAAATGCAAAGTCTCAGAGTTCAGTCCGGAAGGTGGTGCAGAACCCAGTTCCCCCACGAGATCCCGGAGTTCAGTTTGGAGCACTGAGCGGAACCCAGTTCCAAGCCCCAGAGTTCAGTCCAGAAGGTGGCACGGAGTCCACGAGATCCTGGAGTTTAGTCCAGAAAGCCGGATGGAAACCAGTTCTGGCATGAGGTGCCGGAGTTCAGTCTGGAAGGTGGCGCGAAACGAAGTTCCCCTACGAGATCCCGGAGTTCAGTCTGGAGCACTAAGCGGAACCTAGTTCTAGGCCCCAGAGTTCAGTCCGGAAGGTGGCACGGAGTCCATGAAATCCTGGAGTTCAGTCCGAAAAGCCGAACGGAATCTAGTTCTGGCATGAGGTGCCAGAGTTCAGTCCGGAAGGTGGCGCGGAACTCAGTTCTCCCATGAGATCCTGGAGTTCAGTCTGGAGTGCCAAGCGAAACCCAATTCCAGGCCCCAATGTTCAGTCTAGAAGGTGGTACGGAGTCCACGAGATCCCGAAGTTCAGTCCGGAAAGCCAAATGTAACCCAATTCCGGCATGAGGTGCCGGAGTTCAGTCCAGAAGGTGTCACGGAACCCAGTTCTCCCATGAGATCTTGGAGTTCAGTCTGGAGCGCCGAGCAGTACCCAATTCCAGGCCTCAGAGTTCAGTCCAGAAGGTTGCACGGAGTCCACGAGATCCTGGAGTTCAGTCTGGAGGATGTTTCGGCGACCTAAGTCCCGGTACCGCAAGATCCTAGAGCTCAGTCTGGAGGATGCCTCGGCAACCTAAGTCCCGGTGCCAAAGATTTTCAAAGTGCAAGCCAAAAGCCCCAAGAGTCCCTTCTCGAAGCCTGGGGGTCTCCAGAACCTCATTTTAAACCGAGGGCCCAAGTCATGCTGCAAGTCGGAGTTATAGGCTTTGGACTCCCACAAAAGACAATGACAAGCAGCAATATAACAATCAAACGCAATACCAGCAAGCAGCAAAAAAAAAGTTTAAGGCAAGAATAGTGAAGAAAGGTAAACTTCCATTTCTAATGTAAGGCTTCTTACAAGGGAAAGGGTCCCAACAGACCGGGTGACCCAGAAAAAACAAAAGAGAAACCCTATACTAGAACATAAAATGGTGGACCTGAAGTCACTCCACTGCTGCCAGCCCCTCCTCTGGCTGGGAGGCCTCTGCGCTGCCAGCTGCGTCCTTAGGAGGCTGCTTGGAAGCCTCCTCGCCAGTGGCTCCCGGCGCTACTCCTCCTCCTTCAGGCTGCCCACTGGGGCCACCAAGGATGACCCCGGTCAGGTCGAGTTCGAGAAACTGGGCAGCCACCTTTCCTCGGCAAACTTCAAAGCCCTTTAAGAAGGAATCTACTACAGCCTCGTGCAACTCCTTCTCGAACTCTTCAGAGGCCCGGAACTTCAGCACAGCCTCCTGTGCCTCCTTCTGCGAGGCCGCCAGCAGCCCGTTGATGTAGGAGGTCTTCTCATTAGTCGCCTCCAACTCTTGTAGGACATCCTCGACCCGGCGCTCCAGTGATCGGGACTGCCCCCTGAGGTGGGACATCTCAGCCGCATTGTTTTTGGCCTGGTGCTGACCTGAGATCCTCTCCTCAGAAAGAGAGGTCTCGAGCTCCCTGACCAGCCCTTCGGAGCGGGCCAGGTCCTCTCGAAGGGTTTCATTCCTCCCCCTCAGCTCATGGCCTTTGTCCATAAGATCCTTCATGTTGGTTGCCATCTTGCCCAGCTTCTGCTCCTTCTCGGCCTCCTTCTTCGTCGAGGTGGAAAGGAAGTTTTGAAGTAGAAGCACATCGGTTCTGATCTGCATCAATGGAAGAGTTGAGGTTCTAGGAGGATCCAACTAGAACATTAAAAAGAAGGGCTAGAAGCTTACCATAAAGTGTAGGGGGAGGATCTCGAGCAGTGCATCTGCATAGTCCTGGCCACCACTTAGGCGGCGGTCCTGGGGCCGGGCCGCATACTCAATCATCTTCTCTGTGAGACCCTGGTCGCGGATGATGGAGGAGCACCGGTTGAGAATGGGCGGTGCAGGCTGAGGCTTGGGGGGGACTGAGCTGGAGTCCCCTCCTTGGGTGAAGCAGCAGTTGAAGGCGCATCCACTGGTGCAGTAGCAACCGGGGGAGGTGCCGGTCGCCCCACCTCCCCGCCCGCATTGATCTCGATGATGTCTACAATGGGCGTCCACTGCTGAGATGGCCTGGGGGCCGGACCCGTTGCCCTGGGCCCAGCAGGAACTGGAGTGGGCCTGGGCCCCTGGCTCATCTCTTTTCGGGCCCTCTTCGGTGGAGCCTTCTGGGCTCCTTCAGGGTCGTTCCTCTTCTGGGCCCCTTCCATCAGACTCTCAATGGAGAACTTCATCCTTGAAGAAAGAAAAATGTCAGAATGTCGGATGATTCAAAAAAAAAAGGGGGAAAAAAAGAAAAAAGAGGGTAGAGGCCCACCATCTCCCGTATTGGGCTGATCCCTATCTTGAACAAGTTCTGCTCTGAGAGCAGAACATCAAGGGAAGGGACTACATTGCCCAATAGCTGGGAATAGACCTCTTGATCCGCCGGCTCGACCTGAGAATTCCGATTTGGAGATCGATCCAGCTCACTCCAGACCCAGTCGACATCCCTAACTGAAGCAAAGAAGAATCGGTTCTTCCACCCCTTGATTAATATGGGGAGGTCGAACCGGAGGCACCTGGGCTAGGGAGAAAGGTACCACCAGCCATCATCGGTGGAGTATCGCTTCAGGGTGAAAAGGGCCTTGAACAGTGAAAAATGGGCAACGAACCCATGGAAGTGGCAGAAAACTATGAAGGCAAAGATAACCCTGATGGCATTGGGAGCCAACTGGGCAGGAACAGGTCGAAAATGGCTAAGAAATGAAAGGAAGAACAGATGGAGAGGAAAATGAAGACCCCCGGCGAGGAAGTCTTCGTAGAAGGTGATTCTACCAGGGCCGCTCAAAGTCACCTGATCCCTCGACCCTGGGAGTGAAAGTTGGATGGAGTCCGGGACCCCATACATATCCCGGATCCAAGAGAGGTCATCTCCGGTCATCGTTGAAACGAAGCTAGAGGGGCCGGAAGAAGTCTCTGCCACCGGAGGAGGAAGGGCAGAGACGAGAATAGCAGGAATGGTGGGAGGATCCCTAGGAGCCCTAGGGACTTCGATGGTTATACCGCCCGGCCGCAACCACCGCCAGACATCGATGGGAACATCATCCTCTGAAGAGGAGGGCGATGGAGTCCTCGGCCAGGACAGATCGGCCTTATCCGTGTTAGAAGAGGGATGGCGATGATGACCCAAAGGAGCCATCGAGACAAAGAAGGAAAGGGAAGGCCTGGTTTGGGAGGACTAAGACTCGAGAAAAAGCAGAAGAAGGAAATGGGGGTCACAGGGCACTCACCGGGACATTGTGGTGGAAGAATGGTGACCCGAGTGAAGAAGAGGGGGCGCTGCAACCGCCGGTGAGGTGTGAGAAAGCCAAAAGATCTCATTTCCGAAAAGTCTCCTCTCTTTTCAAACTAATCAATAGCGATTGTATAGCTCCTTTTTCTCCAAAGCCATTGGATGAGTGCCATGTGTGAAGACGCCAGATGACGATGCTTCAATTTGCTGGAAACCATATCGAGTCTGGCATGGTGTAATCATGACCCACTGAACATGCAGACGTGGCACCCATGCATTGGATCTCGGGCACAACGAGCGGAGCGGCAGCGACTCGGCATTTATTGCACAGGATTTTTGTCCTCCGATGTCATCTCCGAATTAACTCCCCACGTCCCTGCAGTGGCGCTCCGATGGGACTTGGGAGAGGGGGTAACTGATATGGCAATAGCACTGACGTGGAGTATGCGTCAGATCCAATTGGCCTCCAGGAAGTGCCACATGGCGTCATCCCCGGGCTCTCCTGCCAGGTGACTTGGCTAGCGGTCAAGCCGACCTCGGGCCGAGCTTGGTACCTCTGCTGCTTCGCCAGGTGCCGACCCAAGCAGGGTCCATCGTGGCCAAAGTGTGCCCTGTCCCTGCTCCTCCGCTAGGTGGCACCCCCAGATGGGTCCACCTCGGACAAAGTCGAGCTGGCCTCTACCACTTCGCCAGGTGTCGACCCAGGTGGGGCCCACCTAGGTTGAAGTGGCCTTGTCTCTGCCCCTGCTCCTTCGCCAGGTGGCACCCCCAGATGGGCCCACCTCGTTGGAGTCGAGCCGAGCTCTCCCTGCTCCTTTGCCAGGTGGCACCCCCAGATGGGTCCACCTCGATCGAAGTCGAGCTGGCCTCTGCCACTTCGCCAGGTGTCGACCCACATGGGGTCCACCTCGACCGAAGTGGCCCTGCCCCTGCTCCTCCGCCAGGTGGCATCCCTAGATGGACCCACCTCACCGGAGTCGAGCCGGGCTCTCCCTTCTCCTTCGCCAGGTGGCACCCCCAGATGTGTCCACCTTGGTCAAAGTCAAGCTGGCCTCTGCTACTTCGCCAGGTGTCGACCCAGGTGGGGTCCACCTCGATCGAAGTGGTCCTGTCCCTGCTCCTTCGCCAGGTGGCACCCCTAGATAGGCCCACATCGTCAGAGTCAAGCTAGGCTCTCCCTACTCCTTTGCTAGGTGGCACCCCCAGATGGGTCCACCTCGATCGAAGTCAGCCTTCTCCGTGAAGCATGGAAGGATCGGGGGTGCAAGCCCCGAGGAGGCCGCTGAGGATGGCGCGCCAGGCGACGCATCCAGTACGGTGCCCCCAGGCCTATAACGGCACGCGAAACCTTGTTGGCACCAGTTTAGAAGGGGCACCCTGCTCGAGGTACCGAGTCTAGCACCCGGTAATCCGATACTCCAAAAAGGGTGGGCCATGGTCAACACCCCAGGCCCGATGGTGCCTTCGCAAGGATCAGGACCTCGCGAAGCGTCGCTGACCTCTAGAGCCTCCCAAGGAGGAGGGGGAGAGGCATGAAGGTGTCCAGCAACCGGCGACCTAGAAAAGGGGACGAGAGGGCAAGAACAAAGGTAAGCAATTGAGAGGACAAATAAGTGCACGGGAAGAGGAGGCAATCCTACGATAGGAGCTCTAAAGGAACTCGCAAGAGCGAGCCCAACGAGCCCGGTTGCAGGAACCAGAGCGCTGATCCCTCTCATTCTCACTCATCTTCTCATCAAAGATTCCTCTAAGCACGGAGCCCCAGCAGGGATCCATCTTAGTGGATCTGTTCCACTTTACCGCTCTCTAACTTGACCATCAGAGTACCCCCGCTGGGATTCCCGGCTCAGGTTCTAACCTCTTTTTTGCAGGTTTGGGAGCATCGGGATTCCACAGTCAAGGAGACCGTAGCCTGATGCCAACATACAACTGCAGGCCATAGCGGTAAGGTCGGCAACAGTTATGATCATAAACTCTTTGATGTTGATGAACTTCATGCTATCATGATTAAACTTGTGATTATAAGACCTTCACTTGATTTTGATTAATGTATCTTAAATTACTTTTTGAAAAATATTTTTAAAGTTGCATATTGCTTTGAAAATTATTTCAATTAATTAATTAGAATCAAGTTTAGACTAATAGTTATTTGTTATGATCATGAACTTTTTGATGTTGATGGATTTTATGCTCTCATGATTAAACTTGTGATTATTAGACTTTCACTTGATTTTGATTGATATAGTTTTAAACTATTTCAAGTGAAATGTTGTGATTTATGTGTTTTTATTTTTGGTATCTATGCTTAAGTTAGAAATGATTTGGATCAAGACTAGAACTGGTAGTTAAGGATTACATTTAAGAAGAATGTATGCACATTGATAAATCCTTAATCCAGTAGCTAGACTTGATATCATATTACTTCTAGCATTTGTATGGATATCAAATCATTTCAAATGAATTTGAAATCATATTAAATTGAATCTTTAAATGTCAACCTCCTGCATTTTAAAAATCTTGTATATCTTGAAAACTCAAATCTTTGATTTCAGACTTAGTATTTATGTTCATATCTCAAATTGTCTGAAATTATGATACTTGTGCTTTCATGTTTTATTCCTCAATGAATGCATATTTTTAAGGGAGAATAATATTTAGGAGGAGCATCCAAAGATTTGTTGTCATATATACATGTATGATACTTTCAATATTTTCTTGATATCATACTTATATAACTCTAATACTCCTTGTTTTCAAATCTAATCTTTTGAGGGGAGTTACATTCAATTGGTATCAAAATTTATTTCATTTGTAATCTTCAGAAAAAAGGGAAGAAATTATTTCTTGCATGTGCTTATCATTTTGTGGTATCATGTTCAATTATTATCATATTTAATTAGTATCATGATTAATTGATTTCATGCATTGATTTTGATAATCCCTTGCTATTCTTTCCACCTTCATTCTCATTTTGTATTGCTTTTCACTTTTTCTTATGATGATAAAAAGGGGGAGAAAATGTTAAGTATGAAAAGGGAAAATATTTGATAAATATAAAAAATTATATGAGAAATGAAAGAAAGTGCAAAAGGGGGAGAAGAAACCAAAATGTTTTAATCTTAAGGAAAGAATTAGCAAGGGGAAGAATGTTTAAAATTTTTTGAATGATTTTTGTAAATATTTTTGAAATCATATTTTGAGGGGGAGCTTGATACTCATTGATTTTGAGCTTACATATTTATCTTATTGTTAATCTTTTTAAGCTTACCCTATTCATATCTTAAAGATTTTGTCATCATCAAAAAGGAAGAGATTGTTAACTCTGGTCTTGATTTTGATGATTGACAAAACACTTAAGTATATATAAGAACTAATTATATTTTTAAGTGTGTTTAACAGATCTTAGTACTCATCTATGTTGAATGAAGAAATACATGTTTTCGTTGAAGAAGTCATGGACCTTGGAACATATATTAAAGACCTTGAAGAACTCAAATATTAAATTTGGACAAGTTTCGGTACTGGTCAAGTCAAGTGTCGATACTTGGAAGTGTCCACACTTGAAGTGTCAACTCACAAAAAGCTTGGGCTGATATGTAGAAAAAATTTTTTTAACCGACATGCTGAAGTGTCGACTCATGATAGCCAAGTGTCAACTCAAGTGTCGACTCATGAACAATGAAGTGTCGACTCCAGGCCTGAGACCAAACAAAAGATAGAACGAGCTGATTTCAGGATTTTGGTCAAGTGTCGACTCACGGATTGAAGTGTCGACTCACCAGATGAAGTGTCGGCTCACTAGTGCAGAGTAGAATACTTCAAAGGATATTTTTGGTCAAGTGTCGACTCACTGATTCCAAGTGTTGACTCAAGGTGTCGACACTTGCTATAACGGCTAGTTTTTTTGAAGCACAAAACTTTTCCAGATTATGTCTAACGGCCATATTTTTCTCTCCAATGGTCATAAATGGTCATCTATGGTTTGGAGAGCTATATAAACATCAAAAATCAAATGAGAATGTAATCCTTTGGTGAGATTATTAAATATCCTTCAATGATTCAAGAGTTGAGTGGTTCAAGCCTTCAAGCTTCCAAAGATAAGAGAGTTGATCCAAGTTCACATCATCAAGCTGCAATCAAAGGCTTCAATAAATTCAAGACAAGCTTCTTCAACATCATCCAAGTTCTTCAAAGAGATATTTGTTTTATTTTAGAAAGCTTTTATTGTACTCTTTCATATTGTTCTTACATTATTTACTTAAGGTTGTTGGTGAGTCTTTGCGAAAAACCAACTTGAGGTTGTTGGTTAGCCTTTGTATCAAAACCAACGAGGTTGTTGGTGAGCCCATAAAACCAACTAGGTTGTTGGTCATCCCGCAAAACTAACTAGGTTGTTGGTGAGCCCGCAAAACCAATAAGATTTTTGGTTAGCCTGGAAAACCAAGGGGTTTGACTTGTGAGCCCGGTGAAAACAAGTTGGATTTTGATTAGTGAGCCTGGAAAACTAATCGGCTGTAATCTTGGTGATTATAGTGGAATTCTCAAGGAGAACTTGGGGAGTGGATGTAGGTGCCTTGGAGTGCACCAAACTACTATAAATCTGTTGTATTTATGTGGTTGTTTTCTTTGTGCATTTATTTTATTAATTCTGCTGCATATTATTTTGAAGCACACAAACACTTTAGCAAAACAAAAGTACTTAATTGTAATTAGCATATACTTGTTTAGTTCATCTTAAATCATTGTAAATAGTTTTATAAAATCCAATTCACCCCCCCTCTTGGATTGCTTCATCACTAGGCAACAGATAGATACTTAGAGTTTGGTGAGCTAACATAACTTGCATTTTGTCGGGACTCTCGATAGAAGAACTTAATTACATTATAACTACACTTAAAGATTTATCATTTTATTTTATTAGATTGCCACTACATGCTACTAGGCATAACTGGTGGATTGTGGAAACCCACTAGGATCATTTCGGATCAACGATCTTTGATAGGGTGAGTTGAAATTATTTCAGTCTATTGAAAGAGTTCGATGATACTATGATGGAGATCATGGTATGTCTCATTACCAGACAGAATGAAACTTGAGAGGACATACACAATAGGAGCTTGACCTGATCACATAGTTGGATCAAAATATATAAGAGTTACATATTTAATAACTCTAAATTTGTAAGGGTTACAAATTTAGAACATGCTAATTTTGGTACATACTAATTTTGGCATCTATTACTTTTGGCACATTCTAATTTTGGCACCTGCTAATTGTTATCACAAGAGACATTATTACAAGAGTTGTAATGCAATTCAGCTAATTGGGTTTAATAATTCAAGCTAGACTTGAATTCTTACCTTAATTGGATTAGGGTTGATGGCCATTCAAATTTGGCTCAAATTGGGTTCGAATTAGATTCCAAATTAACCCAATTTGAGCCAGGAAGCTAGAGTCCCAGTCTACTGGGACTCTCAAATCTCTCTACTTCATTTTGAGTTAGACTGGGACTCTCAAATCTCTCTACTTCATTTTGAGTTAAGTTGAGAAGAGGGGATGCTAATGTAGCACCCTTCTTTTCTTGATGCACATGAAGGGAAGAGAGATGCCAATAGTTGGCACCTCTCCTTCTCACCTGCGATTCCCTCTCTTTTGGATAAAGTCTATCCTAACTAAATATTCTAATATGATTAGAGTTTTATTTAGGATTAAATTTTATCAACTTTGGACATGGAATATTTTGTGTGACAAAATTTTTGAGTAGAAAGGAAGAGCACTACATTTGATCTCATGCCAAAATCTCCTTAACACCTCTCATACTTTGGATAGAATTCAAAGTGGATAAGATAAGATCTTATCCAAGCATAGACTCTTTGGGAGTGTTGGCATGAAGTTCTAAGTAGCATGACTTATTTTGTGTGACAAAATAAGTGAGGAAGGAATTAGCACTATATGATATGAGATATCTTACTTCTAGTGCACAATCTTCAATGCTCTTTTCCTCCTTCCTTAGAGTTCTACATATCCAATAGCAAAAAGGAAAGAAAAATAATTAAAAAATTATAGAATTTTTTTTTCTTTTATGGCCTCCAATCTCCCTTGATCCGGTGTAAAGGAGTTTGCATAGTGATTTCTAAGGTTCCTTCTTCTTCTTGAAGAAGGGACTTGATCTAGCAATTAAAGTGAGGCCTGCAAGGTGCTAGCACTCCGGTGGCCTTGGAGCTTTGATCAGGCTATCTCCATGTGGATACTAGTAGAGGTCGAGGGTATACGTAGCTCCAATGGAACCCGAGACAACCATCAGATCCGATCCGATGAAGATAGAGTAGCGCAGCATGTAAGTAGATTTGATCTACTTTATAATATTTATTTTCAAATCTAATTTTTATTCATGATATGGTCATGTATGCATGCTAGAATAGGGTTTTTCTTTTTGCTACTATTTAATTTTAATTAAGTTTTTTTGAAACCAAAGCATGCTACCTTGAGATCATCAGATGATTGCTTCAAGGTCCTCTTATCAATAGACCATCCACAGGTTATGGTCCCCTACACCATACTGTATAAGCCCCCAACACGAGGAGCAACAACAAGGAAGGGAGCTGAAGAGAGAGAAATGCCCCCACTCCTTGAATCCTACTAGGAAGGGTCCACTGATGAGGCTATTCGGTGACTAGCCGAGTGACAACTTGATGACTATGATCACAAGTTGCATGACATCAATCACCAACTTGCTGATCTTTAGGGAGGGAGCCAGGACTTGACATAGTTTAATACTCATCCCCCTCTTTCCTGTCGAATACTGGAAGATTGATTTTTACTTAGTTCAAAATGTCCTGGCAGGAGCCCTATGATAGCACCACCAACTTGTTAGACCATTTGGAAAGCTACAAAGCTCTTATGCAAATTCAACATGTCTTCAATTCCTTGCTCTACCTCGCCTTCTAGCCACTCTTCAAAAAGTGACCCAAGCATGGTATTTCCGACTTGAGTCAAGGAGTATCCACTCTTTCAAGCAACTGGAGAGGCAATTTGTGGCTCACTTCAATGCTAGTCAAAAGATGCCATGAGAGCCCAATAGTCTTTTCTCTATTCGACTACAAGACAGAGAATTCTTCAATGACTATGGGGCTCGATTCAAGGTGGCCACATTAGAGGTTTATAACCTGGATAAGTCTATGGCCATGCTTGCCCTGAAGAAAGGACTTCGCACCTCTCGCTTTCCTAATCTCTAGATAAGACTTATTTCAAGTCTTATTCGAAGATGCTGATCCGTGCATAGAAGTACATTCACATAGACAAGGGAGCTCTCCCTCAATGAGAGACTGACATGAGGTTGAAGAAAAAGTAGGCCCAAGAATAGCCCAACGAAGCCAAGCTGAAAAGTCTAACTCGTCCTGCCAATAGAGTCCCCAACCTAGGAATCATGCCAGCAAGTCTAGTAATTACATCCCTCTTCTTGTCCTCAGATTTAAAATTTTTATGGAGATAGAGGGGGAATAGTATCTGCGAAGGTCCTATTCGATGAATCCTTGGCTAACTGTGACATCACTTCCATCAAGACTATGGCCATGACATCAAAAACTACTTATAATTAAAGAAAGAGATTGAAGATCTTATTTAGCATAGCTATCTTGATAAATATGTTCATGTAGGAACAATTCGCCTTGATGCCCAGAACCCCAGCTAGCAGCAGATTCAAGCTTTGATTAACAATCAACTGATAGCTAGCCAAATTGATATGATCTCCTAGGGGCACAACATCCTTCGAAGAGGTTGAGAGGAGAGGAGAGTGAAAATGTAATCTCTTTTTTTTGGATAGAGACTTAGTTAAGGTCTAAAATCTCCATGATAATATTGTTATCATGTCTATAATAATAGTGAAATATGATGTATAGATGGTTTTAATTGATAGTGGAAGCTGGGTTAATGTCTTATTTTATGATACTTTTGTTCAGACGAATTTATCTATAAAATAGCTGAAATGGGTTTCTACACCTATAGTTAGTTTTTCTAGAAACTTCATCGAGGTCGAGGATAAGATTACATTTCCCGTCACTACTAGGATTCCACCTTGACAAAGTACCATTTTCCTCACATTTATGATTGTCTAGGTACCCTTACTGTACAATATCATTCTTGGATGGCTAGGGCTTAATCGATTAAATGCTATCATCTAAACCAAATGCCTTCTCATCTAGATTTTGACATGGAATGGAGTTGGTGAGATGCACGAAGACCAATAACAAGCTCGACACTGATTCTTGATGTCAACTAAAGTACAGAAAACTAATGAGATACCAACTATTGAATAATTAGACTAGAAAGAGCTAGAGAAAAGGGGAGAACTAGCCAAGCAATTACTTTCCTTTCCATTAAAGGATGAGCCTACGAGGATCGTGCAAACTGGAGGATTGAAATTGACTATTAAAATTCTTGTGATAAAATGCTGACATCTTTGCTTGGTTGATATTAGACATGCCTGGGATTTCTCCTGAAGTCATCATTCATAGGTTGAACATTGATCGAAAGTTCAAGCTAGTTCTTTAGAAGAAAAGAAATTTTGTTCCCAAAAGGAGAAGGCCATTAACAAAGAAGTTGACAAGCTTCTAGCAGCTGGACTTATTTGAAAGCTTATTATCTCGACTAGTTGGCAAATGTCATAATGGTCAAGAAGGTCAATGAAAAGTGAAGAATTTGTATTAACTATACTAACCTCAATAAAGTGTGCCTAAAGGATAGTTTTCCATTATCAAAGATTGATCAGCTAGTCGATGCTACTTCTAGATACAAGCTACTTAGCTTTATGGTTGCTTTCTCAAGCTACAACCAAATAAGAATGGCTCTCGAGGATGAAGAGAATACAACCTTTATAATTGATAAAGATATTTATTGTTAAAAGTAATTCCTTTCGGTTTAAAAAATGTAGGAGCCCCCTATCAACTATAGTCAACAAGGTCTTCAAAGACCAAATTGGTCGAATATGAAGGTCTACATTGATGACATGCTCATTAAGAGCTTTGAAGAAGCTGACCACATCAAAGACCTGAAGAAAGTCTTTAATGCTCTTCACCATCTTCAAATAAATCTGAATCAAGCAAGTTCACTTTCAATGTCACAACTAGCATGTTTTTCAGATTCTTAGTTACCAAGAAAGGCATCGAGGCAAATCCAGAGAAGATCCAGGAATTCTTAACATGCAGCATTTAACCTCTAAGCAGGAAGTGCAGTAGCTTATTGGACACATCACTACACTTAGTAGGTTCATTTCAAGATCAACTGAGCATTGCTTGCCATTCATCAAGATCCTACAGTATATATATAGCTTTTGGAGATGCAGATAAGCTTTTAAGGAACTAAAGAAGTTTCTCGAATCTCCACCCTTACTTTCCAAGATTGGAATCAGAGAGGAGCCCTACTTGTATCTTGCTGCATCTCCAAAATAGTCAGTTCTATACTTGCTCGGGTGGATGATAAAGGAGTCCAAAAATCCATCTACTACACCAACTAAGTGCTCCATGATACAGATCAGGTACTCTAAACCTAAAAAGATAGTTTATGCATTAATTATCTCTATGTAGTGTCACAAGCCCTACTTCCAAGCCTATTCAATCATCATTTTAATCGACTAACCACTTAAGGCTATCTTACGATGGCCCGACATCTTTGGGAGGATGGCCAAGTAGGTAATCAAGCTCAATGAATTTGATATCTCTTATCACTATAGGTCATTTATAAAGGTCCAAGTCTTAGCTGATTTCCTAGTTGAGTGTACATGGTTGGAACTAGCTTGAAGAGGCACTTATTGAGCAACCTAAACCAGGGATGACCTGGATTCTTCATATGGATGGAGCTTCAAATTTCTAAGGGAGTGAAGTTGGATTTATTATAACAAACTTAGGAGTAGTCACTGAGGATGCTTTATTCTCTTTGTTCAACATAACCAATAACCAAGCCAAGTATGAAGCTCTATTATTTGGGTTAAAGTTCGTAAAACAACTAAGAGTACAAAGTCTAATGATCATCATTGACTCTCAACTAGTAGCTAGTTAAGTAACCAGTGAATATGAAACTTGGGATCCAATAATGATCAAATACTTTGACAAAGTGCGGGCCTAACATCAGCACTCAAGTACTTTAGTATTTTTCATATCCCCTAGTGTGAGAATGCTAGGGTTGATGCATTCTCTTGGTTGGCAACCTTAGTAGACAACTCCTTTAATTGGATCTACATCAAGTGCCTAGAATTTTCTAACATTGACAAAATCGAGGAAGTATAACAAGTTGCCCATGAACCGAGCTGGATGGATCCTTTTATCAAGTTTCTGACTAAAGGCATCCTACTCGATAATCTCTTAGAGGTGAAGAGGTTCAAATAAAAACTTTCTCAATTTACTGCTAGATGGACAACTCCACAAAGATCTTTCTTATTCTCATTACTCAAGTGCCTGTGACCCACTAAAGCTGACTTTGTACTTCATGAGATCCATGAAGGAATCTACAGAAATCATATGCGAGGCAAGTCTCTAGCTAACAAATCTTTAAGATAGGGGTACTATTAGCCCACCATGCGAGAGGATACCATGGAGCTTGTTCGGAGATGAGACTAGTGCCAATTCTATGCCAACATTCAGTGGCAACTAGCAAGCCAACTAACTCAGCTCTCTTCTTTCTAGCCCTTCATCTAGTAAGGAATGGATATACTCAGTCAATTTTCCTCGATAATTAGCCAGTGAAAGTTCCTCATCATCATTATTGACTACTTTGCTAAATGGATGGAGGCAAAATCCTTAGTGCACATCACCGAGAGCAAAGTCAAGAATTTTCTCTAGAAATCTATCATCTATCGATTCAAACTTTTCTAAGTTATTATCACCGATAGTAATCGATAGTTTGATAACCTAGTATTTAAGGATTTTTATGCCGAACTTCACATCTAACACCAGTTCACATCTATTGAGCATCCTCAGTCAAATGCAAAAGTAGAAGTCACAAACCATACTATCCTTTAAGGACCCAGAACAAAACTAGATGAAGCCAAATGTTGGTGGGTGAAGGAGTTACCGAAGTGCTATAGGCATACCATTCGACTCTCTGGATATTAGCTAATGAGACTTCCTTCAACTTGGCCTTCAATATTGAAGTAGTGATCCCAGTCGAGATTGGACTCCTGACCATACAGATCGAGAACTTTGATGAGCCAAGCAATTCAAGTTGATTAAAAGCCAACCTTGACCTACTGGAAGATACTCGTAACCATGCTTAGTTAAGTATGGTAGCATACCAATAATAAGTTGCTCAGTACTATAATTCTCGAGTTTAATCGAAGACCTTTTATCCAGGAGATCTTGTACTATGACATGCAGAAGTATTAAGACCCACCAAGCAAGGCAAGTTATCTCTAAATTGGGAAAGACCTTACTGAGTAACTGAAGTCCTTCAGTAAGGAACTTACAAGCTAAAAGACCTCGACAGGATACAAATCCTTCAAACTTGGAATGCCAAAAAGCTCTGGTTGTAGTACTAATATTGTAATAATTTTCATTTAGCAATTCAAAGAAATTTTCTCTGGCAATGTTTTTAAAGGTCTCATTTTAATATTTAAACTCTTAGTGATTTAGCATCAAGTCTAATAAAGCGTGTTGAGTTATCAAGCCAACAAACACCGAGTCAAAGAAGATGGCTACGTTTACACCTCCATGTTGGATCTCACTCTCATTCAGTCTCCTAACACTCGATCAAAGAAGATGGTTGCATTCACAACCTCGATCTTGGATCTCACTCTCATTTGATCACTTGATACCTAGTCGAAGAAGCTAGCCGTGTTCACACTTCAATCTTGGGTTTCACTCCCATCCGATCGTCTAACATCTGGTCAAAGAAGAGAGCTACATTCACAACCTCCATCTTGGACCTCACTTCCATCCGGTCGCATGGCACCTAGCCAAAGAAGATGGCTATGTTCACACGTCCATCTTAGATGTTACTTCCATCCAGGCACTTAATACCCAGCCAAAGAAGATGGCTACATTCATAACCTCCATCTTGGGTCTTACTCCCATCTAGTTGACTAACATGTAGTTGAAGAAGATGGTTGCATTCTTAAACCTCCATCTTGAGTCTCACTACTATTTTTATTCAGATTTTACTTTCATTTTTATTTGAGTCTTACTCCCATTCTTATTCAGGTCTCACTCCTATCTTTATTCGAGTCTTATTCTTATTCTTATTTGGATCTCAATCCTATCCTTATTCAGTTCTTACTTCCATTTTTATTTGGATTTCATCCCCATTCTTATTTGGATTTCACTCACATCCTTATTCAGATCTTACTCTCATTCTTATTCATGTCCCATTTTCATTTTTATTCGGATCTCACTTCTATTCTTATTTGGGTCCTACTTCCATTTTTATGTAGATTTTACCTCCATTTTTATTCAGGTTTTACTTGCATCCTTATTCAAGTTTTACTCCCATTCTTATTTGGATCTCATCTCCATCTGTACTTGGGTCTCACTCCCCTCCAATCATGTAATATCTGACTGACTGCAAAAGATGGTTGCATTTCTACACCTCCATCTCCTCTCTTTGACTACTTAATGACTATCTAAAAAAGAAAGAAAAGTGCCAAGTTAGTCGACTCATACCTGACTAATCTACGACGGTGACTAGGGGATGCTCGATCATAAAGCCTTCAGCAATCGACTAAAACTTAGTTGCCAGAAGGAAACTAATTGCAAGGTTATTTTAGCCAAGGAGATACTTGCTAACCTGCCACCGCATTAATCGACAATTGACTTCTTGACTGATTAAGAAACCTAAACATCTAAATTGCTTACTTGGCCGAACCCAGGAAGTAAGGATATTTAGCTCAAGTTACTCCTCTGGCAAATAGACTATGCAAAAACTTAACATTACAAACAAACAATTGGGGACTAGTATTGAAAAAAGAAATATTTTCATTAATTTGGAAAGATTTTTATAAAAGATGGACCAAGTTTGAGAAAGTCCATACAAGAGTTGGGCCAAACATAAAAAGTGGAAAAAGGTTACAAAAAAAGAAATAAAGGCCTGAGCATTCCTTTTTGCCAATAGCTTCCCAAGTCCGAGGCTTGTCCACCATAGTCAGTAGCTTCTCACAGTTGGCAGAGAAAGCTTGAGGCTATTTTTTGAAGCGAAGAACCTAGTCAAGGAAGAAAACTGAGCCTTCTCCAAGAAGAGATGTTCCACCTAGCATGCACTTGGCATGCTTTAGTGGAACTATCTCCAAGGACATGTTTGGTGCTCTTTTCCTATCTCCAAGAATACCTTTAGTTCCCATCTGGTGCTTTGTTTGCACCATCTGCCTATCCCTCATTAGAATCTATGTCTCTAGATGCTTCAAGAATGGTGGCCATTTCCTTGAGGTTCTCAATTGCAACCATCTTGGGTGCTGACACCTCAACGACTGCTTCACCAGCCCTGACTCTTTTGGCAACCCCTTATTTGGATGCTTCCTCTCCCTCCTCTTCCAAGGGTGCTTCTCTATCTGCTTGTTTGTCGCTTACGTCTAGCCCTGGATAAGCCTAAACAACTGTCTGCTTGCGATCATTGAAGCCGATGACATACGTGTCCCTTCCGACTTTGGTAGCATCATTCTTGAATTCATCTAAGTTTTTATACTCTTTTATCGCCAAATACTGGAAGACATGGCTTGGTCCTCGACTGCCTTGACTTCTCATTGGCCAAGAGAAGAAGCTCCTTAATTTGGGAAAGCCGAGCATTAGCTTGGGCACACCGAGCATCTCTTTCAGTGCTGCGTGCTTGCTCCATGGCAAGCATCTCATCTTTCTCAACTATTCAGGCCTCCAAATCCTGAATAGCTTTTCTTGAGACTCCCAGAGAGTGACAAACTCTTCAGCTTGGCCTCCTACTCCTTGGAAGCCTTCAAAGTTGGTCAAGGCCCTCATCCCGAGATTCTGCCTCCTTCACTTGGGTAAACCAGGAATTTCTTTGTTTAGTAATTTGCTTAGTGCTCCATGAATTGTCGACATGTCATGGAGGAACTGTGCAAGGAAAAGAAAGAGTTAGTTATTTTGCACATGTTACTCGACAATGATACAAGATGAGAAAGGTACTTACCTTGACTACACCAGGGTAGATGCTGGCCTCAATTTTGTCCAAGCTATGATTCTTTCGCTCCTCTACATCCTAAGGAAGGATCATCAACTTGGATAGCTCCCCTACTATGTTGTTCAGGGTAGAGTCATCCTCCCAGACCTTCACCTTGTGGACCCATCCATCACCCTTTCTTACCCGGATGGTGGATGTGCACGTTCCTAAAAGATTTGAAGATACCCTCCTCTAAGTAGATTCACCTACTTCTAGAGCTTAAGTAATCGAGAATGACACCATCCTTGGAGGCATTGTTGCTATGAGAATCATGAAAAACCCACAAATAGGGGACTTTTCCCCTGTTTGACCAAAAATAGACCTCACCGGAAAGACTGGTAAGGCTACCATGGTTGAGTGGGAGAGGGCCGACGGAGTGATGTAAGTGGGTAGAGTTCTTCCTCGGCTAAGCAAACCCACCATAGAATGACTTTATCTCCTTCATTTTGGTTTGTTTAAAGCCACCATCATCGACTCAAATCAATTATAGATCGAGCTCTCATCGATGGCCGGATATTTTTCGACATCGCCAGTAAGCCTCCTTCACCATTTATTGGATTTGATTGGGTAGCGACAAGGGAGTATCTTTCTCTTTCTTGATTTCAGTTGGTGGCTGGACTGTCGTTGATAGCGCCACCCACCTAATCTCCTCTTTGTCTGACTGTGCTCTGTCGAGCACCATCGTGGGAAGCCATGTCCCTTTTCACCTAGCTACTGGAAGGTGGAAGACTGTTCAGGCCAAGCAGGGAAGAGAACTAGGGAAAGAAAGGAAGAAGATAAGGAAAAGAAAGAAGAAGGAAAATAAAAAGAAAGAAAAGAAAAAAAAGAAAAAAAAAAAAAAGAAAAAAAAAAAAAAAAAAGAAAAAGAGAAAAAAAGAGGGAGAGAGGAGAGAGAAAGAGAAGAGGAGAGAGAGGAAAAAGAGAAAGAGGAGAGAGAGAAGAGAGATGAGGAGAGAGAAAGGGAAGAGAGAAGATGAGGAGAGAGAGGAGAGAAGAGAAAGAGTAAAAATAAATAAATAAATATTTGAAAAGGGTGATTTAAATTTTATGAAATCAATTTAATTAGGTATTAATCAGAGGGTATTTAGAATGTTTTCTTATTGATTTACCCGATCCCCAATGATCAAACCTAAATGGATATCTAGATTAAGCCTAGTCTTGGACCAGACTAGAAAATCTCTTTTCTTATTATTTTCTTGGATTAAGGGTTAATTATTTAAATAATTTATTTTGCCAAAGCCTTCATCCCTTTTATCAGTAAGGGAGTGCTGAGAGTCTAGGGTTTGAATCGTGTGTTCCTGATAGAATCAATTTTCAATAAGTTTCTCGACCCCTAGTATATTCTACTATAGTTGACTTGATTTAAAGGTTAATTATTATTAAGTTATTCAAATGAGTACTTTATATATACTATGCATGGACATGTTTTAGCAAAATATTGAATTAAATATACATTTATTTGGAAAATGATTGTATCAATTTGCATCAAAAAATATGTTATTTATTGGTTATTATACTCTCTAGTCTGACTATGATCACACGAGTTAGGATCTAGTCTCCTTTGGGCCTCCAGTGGGATGATCACTGGCACATGACTGGTGGATGGTATGTGTAGTTAGGAGCTAGTTTCCTTCCGGGCCTAGCCGGCAGGGCAATTGCTAGTACATGCCGAGGATGTATGTTATCTCGTGTGATATCAGAGCTAGTATCCTTCTGGGCCTCTAGTAGGGCGATCACTGGTACATGACTGATGGACAGCATGTGTAGTCAGGATTTAGTCTCTTTCAGGGCTAGTGATAGACCGATTGTGTCCATAGTCAGAGAGACTAGGAGAGTGAAGTGAAAATGGATGGCCATCCTTGGTTGTTTTATTTTGAAAACATATTATTGTTAATTGTGCATTATAAAATTTTATATTAATTATGCTTTATGAAAATTTTATGTTGATTGATTTGACTTATTTTATTGATTTATGTTTTTTGAATAATCATTAAATTTTATACTTTGTAAACTAGCGATTTTAATAACTTACTAGGCTCATATATCTCATTATATTTTTTTTCCTTTTTCAGATACTACAGAGTAGTTGGGGCTCGGGGTTATGTTGTGAGAAGCTTAGAAAATTGGAGAAAGTTTTGATGAATTTCACTTATCCTTTATGTTTAGTGGTCATGAAGTCAAATTCACTATTATCTTTTATTATTCCAATATTTTGATGAATTTAAAAATTAAAAAATAGGCCTTACATATTTGATAGGATCAGATCCTAAGGATATGCGACCGTCTATTGTATGCCTAGCTCGAGCATCGGGCTAGGACGTGACAGTAGCTATGATGCCAAGGAAGTTATGGCCAAATGCTTCGAAGTAGTTGCCAGTGCTGAAGCAGTAGTGGCATGACCTCACCCCCTGGAAGAAGTTCTCGAGAAGTCATCGGGGAAGTAGCTATAATCTCAATATCTTTATCACCCTTAGGGGCTAATGGAGGATCTCTTGATTGGGGTGGTGGAACCTTTGCAGCATTTGAAAGGCCCCCAACATATGTCCCTGGGGCGGTGGAGCCTTTGCAACATTTGAGGGGCACCCAATAGATGGCCTTAGGCAATGCTTCTTTGCGACAATCTTCTTTAGGCACTCGTCTTGTAGGGCACCCTTTTCATGGCTATCAAAAGTGCTCAACAGAAACATTCCTCATGCCTACAAAATGAATGACATACTTAGCATCAAATTTGAAATTCAAAATAGAAGGAACATTGAGAGAAACTTATCGAGTGAGTTAATCAGACTCAACTTGACATCATTGAGATTTTGCTTGGTAAGAAGTTCTCACTAGGGGGGAGAACCTCCATATTACACAATTTGAAGAAGTCCTCTTCGTTAGACTCCAAGATTCGATCATTTTTATTTGGAGAAATATTTGGCTCTTCCTAACTCCAGAGAGTCCCTCACTGTTGGTCAGACGTAACAAAGAAGAATCGATTTTTCCAATGATAGATTGAAGAAGAGAGACCACTGATGATAGCTCTTTTATAGCGTAGGCTGATGAACCACTAGCCCTTAACCTTGGAATGCCTCTTCAGCATAAAGAAGGTCCTGAATAGTAATACTCAAGGCCGGATATCAAGAAAATGGTAAAGAAGAATAAAAGAAACAAGGATGTGGAAGGAACTCAGGGTAAGTTAAGTGGGAAATGTTGGGAATTGTATCCCAAAGCCAATCGTCTAGGCTGTAGATGGTTGTGCTAATTTTGTAATTGTATATAAATTTTTAATGAATAAAAGTTATTCTTTTGGTTGTTCATCACAAGTGCATTTTTCTGAAAAGAACTCTTATGTGATGGAGTCCTTAGAACTACATTATATTTAATATAGAAAGGATATATCAAGTAGTTCTTAAACTGGTTCACAACCAAAGGATACATTGTTATAGGACGATGATGTATCAAGTATAGGTTGTTGTATCTTACATTGGTTGGTTGTCCTTTTGATCGAGTGTGGTGACACTGATGTGACATACAAGTGAAATGTATGATATTTCACTGAACATGACCATTTGCGAAGCTCTCTTCTGCCAAAGGGTTGCTCATGAAGGGATATGGATATATGTGTCTCTCAAACCTGAGGTCACCATGGTAGCTTGAAAGCAACTCACTATACTTTGATGCTAGACTATCTGGATTTCTAATCCAATGATGAAAGGTTTCTGGGTGCAGTCAAATACTTATGAAGTAGTGGTGGATCAAGATGGAATTGATCCCTCCAAATAGTTTGGAGTGAATGACTCACTGTGTCTCAATTTAGCAAAACCTTGGCCAGGGTAGTTCTTGTGAGGAGTCATAGAACTTGTAAAGTTGAGACACGATCTGGATGAACCAAATTAGGGTTGGCAGTCAAATCCTAGGTCATCTTGAGTATTATGAGGTCAAAGGGATGAATTATGCTGTAACCATATGCCAGAGGTTCTTGCAAGTTGCTCCGCAATCTTTGACCTATCCGGATGTCGGGTATCATTGCTAAATGAGGACTTTGACTGGTACTGGAAGTGTTCCAGTGCTACTGGCTTAGTGTTCAAACCTATGGGGTCACACACCATAGGGGTTTCTATTTGATCTAAAGGTTGATCGATGATTAAGAATCATTTGCTGTCACTGGCGGTCAATATGATTGACCATGTGTTGACACTTGAGGGGTCGATACTTAGCTATGACAAGAAGTATTTTCGGAAGTCTTTTCTGGATGAGCCGACTCGACCTCTGCTCGAGCTGACTCGTTCTGTGTTCTAGATGAGCCGACTCGACCCCTACTCGAGCCAACTTGTTTCTACTGAAAGAACAGTCCAACTGTTCTATGTTCTAGACGAGCTGACTCGACCCCTGCTCGAGTCGACTCATCTCTGCTTGACTAGAAAACTCTGAACATATTTTTTAAGAAGCTTTTTGAGAAGGTTTTAACCTGGTTTGAATTTTGAATTCAAACTATTTTGGCTCCAAACTTTCATGGAATGATTGTCATTCATTCCTAATGTGGTTAGAGCCAAATTGGTATGCCCTTGACCTTCTCCCCCAGTCACTCCTCCTTCTTCTTTCTCCCTCTCATGGCTACCTTTATAAATAAAAGTTATTTTAGGGGCTGCTGGTTGGTTGAAGAACTGAAGAGAAAAGGGATTTTATGAGGACTTGGGATTGGGTGTGAGAATACCTAGCAATCAAGCTAGGTCTTGGGAAGAGAAAAAGTTGGGAAGGGTTCCTCCTTTCCTTCTTGTCTTCTGAGAAGAAGAAGATCGGCTTAAAGGATCCCAAGGAGCTAGCACTCCGAGAAAGTTGATCAGAGTCAAGCCTCGATGTGGATTACCTGTAGAGGCCAGACTCGTGTGGCTCGAGCGCTTTACCCTTTTCCACAGTATTTTCAAAGGTATAACGGTAAGGTACTTTTATATCTTTGATTATTTTTCTTGTTTTTGATGTATATTGCATGTTGCATTATCTTACTAGATCCTGTTGCTAGCAGATTGGTAGATCATGTTGATCGATCTACCAATCCTTCCACTGTGTTCATTTTAAAATAGTTTTAAAATACTTTTCATCTGCCTGGCTATGTTTTTCCTTCAAATGGTATCAGAGCACAGGTTTTCTTCATAGTATTATAATGCTAGCATGCTTTAACATCATTATTTTCTTTTAAGTACTTGGATTGAGTGCTTCACCTGAAAGGGATATGCCCTACAAGCCAATCTATGTTGTATCTCCCAAACCATTATAATTGACAATATTCTAATAAAGGCATTATTTTTCATCATACACTGTGTTTATATTATATGATGAACCCCATAGATTAGGGCTATGATTTTAGGGTTATGATGAGATCATACCAGTGAGACCTAAAGTCTTAAAACCTTAACCTAAAATATTCCTAGTCAAAGGAACCCTGAGTAGGGGATCAGGGTTTTTCGGTAAGACTAGCACATCCCATGTATACTGGAAAGGGTGACTGCTCTCACAGTCACTTGTGTATGACACTAATACTAGGATGTGGGTGCTCATTGGAGAATGAATTCATTGATATGATCCAACTTGAGAACATCTAATGGAGTCTTAGCTACATGTCAATAGAAGGTTCTCATAGTGGGAGTGGTACAAGTAATCCTTTGACCTGAGACTGCCATAAGTACCTTATGTACATGAACCCATGCTTTGGTTCAATCCTAATCATGACACCGAGTCATGCACAGGATTGATACTGGGAATGGTGAATTGGATATGAAGGTAATGAGTAGGTCAACAAGGAATCGATCACTCTTGGTAAGAGGAGATTGCATCCAGCTAGTTAACAATCGGATGATGATTCAGGGAATCTTTGATCAAAGTAAAGATATTAAAGATGGTTTCTAATATCAAGATAATTGAATCATCAATATAAGATTGATCTAGAAATAAATATAATATTGGATTTGACATATATCCATATCCATAGTTATATTTTGGGTGCAGGCTGATCGAAAGATTTAATTATACGGTAACTCTCTACTGAAGGGTAATTTTGGTATTTCACCAGAATTTTCATATCTTTCGGGTAGACATGACACATTGCTAGATGTCAATCTTGTCTTGTGGGTTGATCAAATTCAAAGATCACTTATTAGGAAGAGTCCTAATTGATCAAATCGGGTAAGCCCGGTTTGACCTAAATCGATTATAAAGAGTTCTAATCAAATTAGGTCAACTTGTATTCGAACCCACTGCTGGCTAGATGTGGAACCCAATGGATCACACACTTAAGAGGATTGATCAAGAGTTTAATTTGTAATTAAATCATCTTTGCAGGATAATACTCTAGCAGGTGTTGCAAACCTTAGCTTCTATTCGAATTGGATTCGAATTAGGGTTCCGGATTGGTTCAATTTGGGTTCTAATTGGATCTAATTAGACCCTAATTGAGGTTATAGGGATTATGGCTAACCCTATTAGCTAACCATGCACCTAGGCTAGCCCCCCACCCGCCCCTTAGTTTTTTCACGCCAAAATGCCAAGAGTCCATGCGCTAATGGACTCTTGGCGCGCCATTTGGAAGAGTCCATGGTGCATGGACTCTTGGCACGCTCCATAAAAAACTCCGATGTTTTTATATGGGGCGGCTTCCTTTCTCGTTATTAGCACCTCACATGTGTGCCCTTGGATGGGAATCCAACGGTTGGGAAATTTTTGAGAAAGACAAAAGGCGCAGACTCTTCCCGGTTGCGCGAAATAACGTCTCTTCGGAGACCGAAACATCACGACTCCCTTCTTCTGAAATCTCACGACTTTTCTTTTAGGAAAGGTCGTGAGTTTGAATCTGAAGGGCCATGAGAAAGTGGGAAGGGGCGTGAGAAAATGAGAAGGGCGTGAGATGGGTGTTTACGGAGAGGTGTGTGGGCGCCTATCTGAGATCTATTTAAAGGGTCAGGAAATCAGAACTCAAAAATGTTTTTCTTTTATTCCTTCTTCCTCTCCTAAACACTCTTTCATTCTTTTCTTGCTCTTGCACTGTTTCCTTTACAGAGTACACCTCTGTCGAAACTCTACTACTGAACAAGAATAAGAGTGAAAGTCTCCGACGGTAAAGGAAAGAAAGGAGTTCTGATTTATTCCTTCTTTCTTACATTAAGACATTATTGTCTTAATTTCTCCTCCAACTTAAGACAAGCCTATATCCTCTTAGGACAAGGTCTTTTCTTCAAGACAAGGGTGTCTAAAGGGCCAAGGTCTTAGTGGAAGGAGGAGAAGAGATCAAGGAAAGGGAGGCTACCTCTTGTGTGGAAGAATTCAAGCCATAGTCCAAGCAATTGAGTTCTAGGAAGAAGAACTCAATAGGAGGAACCATTGAAAAGAAGATAGTGTTTCTTGATCATTGCTCTGTGTGGATCACCATCGGAGGGCGGACACCTGGACGCCTGGTGAATTCAGTTAGCCCCATCAACTTCAAATTTGTTGGAATAAGCGATTACAGGTTGGTACCCTAATCCTAATTTGCATAGAAATACTTGTCATATGTTCTAGTCTATTTAAGGAGTTCCTGGTTTAGGGTTTTTGGTGTTAATTTAGTTTCAATTTTTGAAATTACACTTCCGCTGCGTTGCACCGGAACCCAACATCACCATGGCCATCCGATCATAGGAAAGAAGTAGGGCTGCAAGACCCTCTCTTCCCATTCAATGGGATCTCCTATGGAATGTAGCAATGCCATTTGTGATTGACTCATGAAAAAGAAAATAAGGAAAAATGTAAATTAAAAAATATTTTAATCTAATGTTATGATCATAAAATAAATTTAGATAAGATCTAAGAGTTTTATTTTGATCGTGTTTAATCTCTAACTTAGAATAGTTCAAGTAAGATGCATGAATTTGAAGTCATTGTTTTCTGCCCTCGCAGACGAGCTAACTCGACTCTTGCTCGAGCCAACTCATTTATAAAGGCAGAACAATCTGTCTATTATGGTTCTAGATGAGCTGACTCGATCCCTGCTCGAGTTGACTCATCTTTGCTAACAGATGAATCTGTTAGTTTTTTTGGTTTTGGATGAGCTGACTCACATTCTACATGAGTCGACTCGTCTAGAAAGCCCCAAAACAATGAATTCAAATTTGCTTGTAAAATTGTTTTACATTCTTAATTAAAACTGTTTCGATTAATTAAGGCTATTGGACTTAATTGAGACTTAAGTTATATTGAATGACAAAAACTCTAGGAATATGATTCAAAGATTTTAAGTCATTTCAATAAGACTTAAGGGTCATGGGTTAGCTTTTTTTGGATCCTTAATTGGGTTAGACCTAAGTTTAGATGCATTGGACTAAATAGAGAACTAATCTAATCAAATATAAAGTTAGGGTTTCTTCTCTATAAATCTCTCTAATAGTTAGATTGATTAGTCTATAGATCTAAATGGACCTAATTTGTAGCTCAGTGGTGGGGGCACCAAGATCAGACACAGATTACTGGGTCCTATCTGGTTTACTTAGCCATGTGTTTAATTTTGTAATCAAGTAAGATTGAGTCCTGTAATAAGTTAAAGCTAGTTGATTTGTCTCAATCCTAGTCTAGTCTTTGAGTCATGTACCTCAGTATTAGTCTAATATCAGTCCAATTTTTATACAAGAGAAGAGGTTACACAATTTTGGAGTCCCACTAGGCCTCATCCAGGAGCTAGAGGCCTTCACATCAGCTAATTGGGCCTTGTTTGCCACCCTAGGGTCCAAGATTCCTTCCAGATGCCCCAGATGCCCTCCAGATGCCTTCCAGATGCCATGATACCCTCCAAATGCTAGAGAATATTCCCAGACCAGGGCACCTCATGATTCCAGGAATATGCCAGCACCCCAAGCCAAGAGATTCCAAGCCCATGAGTCAAGCCCATGCACCCTAGAACCAAGATGCCAGGAATATACTAGGTCCATGCGCCCCAGCCCTTGGAAGCCAACCAGGGCCCATCTAAAATTCATCCAAGCCCAAGAAGATGCCCATTTGCTACTGCCCCATGAGTCCAAGCCAAATTCAAGTGGATCCAAAGTGGTTTGACTGGTCCAAGGAGGGAGGGAGAAGACTAGGTCAACATGGAATATGCTTTCCTAACCTTATAAGGAGTTCTATTCCTAAGTTCTTTGGGAATTGTAATTGGATTCAAAGTTATAGCCCTTTTTCTACTCAAATTATGTAATCCAATCCTAATTAGGAGAGGGCATGGGAACTTTATAAATACCCTATCCCTCTTCCTCTTGTATGCATTCAACTCTTATGCAATAAAACTCTGGTGAATTGTTTTCTGGTATTGGTGTTCTTGTGTTTTGTGGTTGTTCTTGTGTGCCCTAGCCGACCCCTGTTTCCTTGCAACCCTTCCACGCCTCAAGCATCAACCTTCGTCCTTGAGAAGAAGCCAAGCCATCCCCTGATAACAAGCTTTCTTCTTCTCCAGGCTGCCAGCATCCTAAACCCTAGTTCCTTTCTTCTTCTTTACATCTTATTTTCTTTTCTTTGATTACCTGTTTCTTGCTTAACCTTTGATGCTTGCAGGATCCCCGAGGTGTCTCCCCTTTCTAGAAGAGACCTTTTTTGCCTTCTAGACTGATCCAGATTGCCTTTTGATTCAAGGAACCAAAGGTTTGTCTTCCAGGCGCCATCCAGAGTGCTGAGAGAACTCTTCATCAAGTGGATCTTCAATCTCTGCCTGGTACAAACCTTCCCCCTCCCGATTTCTAATCCGTTGAAGGTATGCTATCATAAACTGGGGGTTTCTTAATTCCAGGGATCCTATCTTTTATTATTCTGCATGTGTCTTTTTGCGGGTATGATTGTTTCTTTCATTACATGTTTGCCTGCAATTCTTTACTTACTTTTGGGTTATTAGCCTACAAACTTAAATCCATAAAATTACAAAAAAACTAGATTTTCTATTTTTCCTTCATCTGCATCAATCTTAGGATCATCCCGCATCACTCAGTGGTCAGCTCGAGTCTTTAGGCTAATCTAATCAACTTTGATGAACCAATTGGTGTCTAGGTAAGTTTAGCAGTTTGATCATGGTTCTTTGGGGCTACCTCTTACCTGGCCAACTCAGTTGGTGTCTAAGGCAAGATGGTTGATGGTGAAACCCAATCCATGATTTCACTTACCTGGCCAATGTGGTTGATCAGAATTGATTGGATAGCTTATTAACTCGTGTTAACCCATGTCACCCAAGGTTAATCAGTCTTGACTGATTTAAGGTGCCCATAGATCATTAGTTATGTATAACCCTCCTTGATTGTTGATGTGGTCAGTGGGATGTTGATCCATGTCTTCTCATCTCTTCTTCTGTCACACTAAATTTAAATCCTCTAAATTATTAGGTCCATAAAAGGACAAAGTTATAGGGATAACCAAGTCCTAGCCTCCCATTAAGTGGGATGGTAATGGGTCCAATAGTTGGATATTCATCGACAGATCTAAAGATCGGATGTTCATCGGGCTATTGGAATTGCTGTTCCTAATATGATGGCTCAGTCCGACTCTCTTAATAGCGATCAGGTGGGCCGGCCAAAGTCAGGCTTGACTATTTGTTAGCTAGAATTATTGAATTTTGTCATGTTAATGGTTGCCTAATTGGGACCTTTAATAGGAGGCCCAAAGGTCGATTGAAGTGCACCTTGGGGCAAAAACCTAAATACTAGAGGTTACTTGGAGAAGTAATCGGTTGAAGAACCTACCTTTAGACGTGCATGGGTGGGCCGGCCAAAGTCGGGCTCATGTATCATCTATTGGACTCTAGTACTGTTGACCCCATAAGTGATTTTGATGACAACCAAACATTAGAGCATGCACATTTATTTCTAACAACTCTTTAAGTGATTTACAAGTTTTTGTAGGATGATTAATTTGTTCAAACTTCAACTCCTACATCTGCACTTCTTGTTTCGAGTTATGTTGTAATCTGATTTTGTAAAGAAGAACCCAATGAACAAGTTAAGAAAAATCATAAAAAAGGGTTACTTCTATGTGTGTTGTGCCTTAAATTTATTTTGAGTTGGTTTGTATCAAATGTATAAGAATGTTGGTGAGAGTCTTCTTGAAGTTTAATTATAAAAATCCTGAAGAAGTCACTCAAGCCGACCCAATCTCAAAAGAGCCGACTCTACCTCATGGCACGCAACAAGAATTCTGGCACGCAGCTATCTGAGCTGACTCAAAGGAAACCGAGCCAACTTTAGTGAATTCGAGTTGACTAGAATAAGTCTGAGCCGACTCTTCCAGAGTTTAGTTTTGAAGTATTCTGAAAACAAGCCAAGCGAGCCGACCCGAATCATAATGAGCCGATTCTGCCATACCAAATTTTGAAGACCTAGTGAAGCGAGCCGACCTAAGCTACAACGAGCTGACTCCTCTAGAGTAAAGATTTTCAATTCTGAGAAGAAGAGTCGACCCAAGTTCAAGCGAGCTAACCCCTCGAGTTCAATGTGTTCAACGACAAAAGTTCGAGCCGACCCGAGCTTTCAAGAGCTGACTCGTTTAGAGTGAAGTTTTTGCATCCCGAGACAAAGAGCTGATAGCACTAAAGAATTGGCAACTCGACCTATTGACTCGAAGGATCCGAGCCGACTCGAAAGAATCCGAGCCAACTTGAATATCGTTTCCAGGTACATAACGACTAGTTCCAGAATTTCTTTTTGAATGCCAAAAAGTGCTCTAATGGTTATATGTCACATCCCAATGGTTTACAATGTCTCAAGCTATCTTGAAGTGATGGAAGACTATATATTTGAGGGATTTGAACTTCTTTAAAAAAAAAGAAAGAAGAAAAGAAGAAAGGGTTTATTGAATATCTAACCAACCACCAAGCAAGAGAGCACAAAGAGCATTCAAGTTAGTCTTCAAGTCTTCACCAACTCTGATATGAAGCTTGAAGCACTTTGGAAAGAAGCCACTGAAGCAATTAAAGTGCATTGAAGCACATTCAAGTGGACTTCTCTTAAGCTGCACCGGCAACTATCCGACAATTAGAGTTTGTCATTATTGTTACATTTATTTTAATTTATTTTTGAATTGTTTGCATTATTAGTGAGCTCGTTTGAAAAACTAAATAGGTTTTTGGTGAGCCTTAGATAAAAAGCAAGGGTTAGGTTCTTGGTGATCCTGTGAAAATCAAGTTGGGTTTCTTTGGTGATCCTGCTTAAAACCAAAGGGAGTTGGGCTTCTTTAGTGATCCTACTTAAAACCAAAGGGTGTTGGATTTTCTTTGGTGATCCCATTAAAACCAAAGTGTAGGGGTTTTGGATTGTGATTCTATTAAACAATCCTACCGTATTCCAGTGTGAATATAGTGAAAATTTCAAATGGTATCTTGGATAGTGGATGTAAGAGCTGGGTTGCTCCAAACCACTATAAATTTCTATGTATTTGTGTTGTGATTCTTTGATCATGTTTAGCTTCTGCAAGTTATTATTTTGTCACAGCACCCAGCACTCTAGAAAGAATTTTTAAGTGCACATTATCTACTTAAATTTTTTAAATATCCAATTCACCCTTCTCTTGGGTAGCCACCTGGGCAACATGTACCCACTAATGAATTAAAGTAATTCAATGGATTGGAGGTAAAGGCTACCAGTCTGAACAATTAGTGGGAGGGGCCTTTAGACTAAAGTCCATGTCTTCAGGTTAATAATTCATATACACTAATTAGTCTTTGATTTTTCTTTCAGATGTCTTCCAACCTGTCACTCTGGTCTCTTCTCAATAACGAGAAGCTTAAGAGTCCTAACTTTGATAGCTGGTATCGAAGGCTCAGGATTGTCCTTGAGCATGAACGGATCTTATATGTGATATCGGATCTGGCACCTGAAACCCCTGCTCCCAATGCTCAGGGTTTGGTCATAGATACTTATCAGAAGTGGCTCTCTGATAGAACCACTGTCTGATGCATAATGTTGGCAGTGATGAATTTTGAGTTCAGTCAGAAGTTCGAGGAAGCCCAGCCAGAGGAAATACTTCAAAGGTTGAAGGAGTCCTTTGGCATACCAGATGATGTTGAGAGGTACAGGGTCTCTTGTGCTATCTACAACACGTAGATGCGTGATAGGGCCTCAGTCACTGATCATGTATTGTACATGATCGAGATGATTAAGCACCTAGGCAAGCTCGGATGTCCCTTGCATGAATAGCTCGGGAAAGATGCGATTCTAAATTCCTTGCCCTTTTTTTGTCTAGACTTACTCGATCACTATAGAATGAATAAGCTTGTAGTTAACTACCACGGTCTGTTGGGGTTATTGCAGACTTATGAGAAAGACCACCAACTGAATAAAGGGATGGTAAATCTAGTGGGAGGATCTTCAGCAGGGCATCGTCCCTTCAAGAAAGGGAAAAAGAAAAATAAAGGGAAAAAGGTGTTGAATGCTTCTAGGCCCAGTAAGGCCAAGAGAGTGAAGGCTGATTAGAGCCATGTAGAGTGCTTCTTTTGCAAGAAGCAGGGTTATTGGAAGAGGAACTGTTCTCTTTACATTGCATCCCTTGACCCGAACAGGTCTATGAAGAGAAAGCAGCAGGACGGTGCTGGACAAGGTATTTATATGATAATACCTTGTAGTTTCTCTATCTGCGATACTACTAACTAGGTATTGCATATAGGAAGTCCAATTCATATTTGCAATTCTTACAAGGACTTCAAGTTATTAGAAGATTCGAGGATGGCGAGAGATTCTTGAATGTGGGAAATGGAAGCCAAGTTCCAGTCCTGGAGTTGGGAGTCCTCAAACTTGTTTTCGAGTCTTGTACCATCATTCTGAATGAGTGTCATTGTTGTCCATCTTTTATCTTGAATGTCATTTTTGTAGGCCAATTGTCCATGTATGGTTATGAACTATCAATAAAAAATGACATTTGCATAAATCATTTGGAATGGTTCTATGGTGATGAATGGATAGATGAACAATGGTATTTATATACTATCATGACCTGTTAGTGTAGTGTACATGTCTAGCAAATGCTCTAGAATAGATAATGTCAGTGATGCATACCTATGGCATTGTAGGCTAGGTCATATTAACACGAACAGGATAAATAAGTTGAAGTGCGAGGGTCTCCTCGACTTTAGTGAAAGTGGTTCACTTCCAATCTGTGAGTCCTGTCTTCTTGGAAAGATGACAAAATCATCTTTTACTGGAAAAGGTGAATGAGCCAAAGAAATTCTAAGTCTAGTATATACTGATATATGCGAACCCATGAATATTAGTGCCAGAGGTGCGTACAGTTATTTCATTACATTTATAGACGACCTTTTGAGGTACGATTATGTCTTCTTGATGAGACATAAATCTAAGTCATTTGAAATATTTAAACGATATCGTAATGAAGTAGAAAAACAAACTAGAAGATGTATCAAAACCCTTCGATCAGATCGAGGCGGTGAATATCTTTCCGGGGAGTTTTTGATATATCTTGAGGAGAATGGGATTCTCTTTCAATAGACACATGCAGGGACACCTCAGTTAAATGGAGTGTCTGAAAGGAGAAATCGAACCCTGTTGACAATGTTCGATCCATGATGGGCTTACTTCTTTGGCATTATCCTTTTGGGGATATGCTCAGGAATCAGCATGTTACCTTTTGAATAGGGCTCCAAGTAAATCCGTTAACAAAATCCCATATGAGATATGGACTAGACGTAAGCTGACACTCTCACACCTTCGGGCCTGGGGTTGTCCAGTTTATGTAAAACATTTGGAAACGGATAAACTTGGACCTAGGTCTGACCAGTGCCTATTTATTGGGTATCCAAAATAGTCTAAGGGGTATTACTTTTACTTGGTTGAGGAACAAAAGTTGTTCGTCATTCTTAGGGCTATCTTTTTGGAAAAGGAGTTTCTTGGTGAAGGAATTGTAGCTGTTAAGATTGAACTTAATGAAGTTCAACAAGTAGAAGAACTGTCACACTTAAGGGACATCATGGAACCGGTTGTGATTAGATCACACCCTGAGCCCACACAAGAACCATTAAGGAGATCCGTTAGGGTACCGAATCGACCGAATGGATACTACGATTTCTTGGTCCGAGATGATGATCTCGTTGAACTCGATGAGAACAATAAGGATCTGATTACCTATATGGATGCAAAGGTTCGACTCTGAGAAATTGCCAGGAGCCATGAAATCCGAAATGAAGTCCATGAAAATCAACAATGTATGGACATTGGTTGATCCACCTAAAGGGATAAAACCCATTGGGTGCAAATGGATTTTCAAAAAATAGAGGGGCACAGACGGGCAGGTTGAGACCTATAAAGCCCGTCTGGTTGCCAAGCGATATTGTCAACATTATGGTATTGACTATGATAAAACATTCTCTCCTGTGGTAATGCTTAAATCCATTCGGATCATGCTTGCTTTAGCGAAACACTTTGACTATGAAATCTGGCAAATAGATGTCCGAATAGCTTTCCTGAATGGTGAGTTGGAAGAGGAGGTGTATATGATACAACATGAAGGGTTTACATCCACAGACGAGTCAAAGGTGTGCAAGCTTCAAAAGTCCATTTATGGACTGAAGCAAGCATTAAGGAGTTGGAATATACGATTTGATAAGTGTATCAAGCCATATGACTTTGTTAGGAATGGAGAAGAACCTTGCATTTACAAATGGGTTAATAACCTATGATTGTATTCCTTGTATTGTATATGGATGCCATTCTCTTAGTTGAGAATGATAACCCAGCACTGCAAGGAATAAAGGTCTGATTGTCATCTCAGTTCTCTATGAAGGACTTAGATGAAGCCTCTTACATACTCGGTATAAAGATCTATAGAGATAGGTCTAAAAGGCTTCTAGGACTGTCCCAGTCTACATACATCGACATTGTGCTGAAGCGGTTTAGCATGGAAAACTCAAAGAAAGGATATCTCTCGATAAGTACTGGAATTGCTCTCTCCAAGAAGGATTGTGCGACAACTCCTAAGGAGAGAGAGCATATGAGTAGAATCCCATATGCTTTGATAGTGGGTTCTATCATATACGCCAAGATGTATACTAGACCAGACGTGGCACACTCACTAAGCATAGTGAGTAGTCTGACCCAGGTGAAGCTCATTGGAAAGTGGTAAAGATCATCCTTAAGTATTTGCGTAATACTAAGGACCAATGGCTGATTTATGAAGAACCTGACTTGAAACTTGTGGAGTATTCTAACTCTAGTTTCCAGTCAGATAAGAATGATAGCAAGAGTGTGTCAGGTTTTATATTTACCCTAAATGGAGGAGCGATCTGCTGGAAAAGTTCCAAGAAGCCTACTATGCCAGACTTAGTATGCGAAGCAGAATACATTGCAGCATCAGATGCAGCGAAGGAAGCTGTGTGTTGTGAAAGTTCCATGGTGAGCTGGGAGTGGTACCTTTCCTGGATGGTCCTATTCTAGTGTATTTTGATAGCACTGGAGCCATTGCTTAAGCCAAAGAGTCGAAGTCTCATCAATGCACAAAGCATATTCTGCGGTGCTATCACCTTGTACGAGAGATCATGGAACAAGGTGACATTGACCTTTAGAAGATCGATGGAAAGGAAAACCTGGCTGACCCCTTCACAAAAGCTGTCGGAGTTTAAGTGTTTGACACTTATAAATGGAAAATGGGAATAAGATTCTATACCGATTGGCTTTAGTCCAAGTGGGAGTTGTTGAGAATTTTGTCCCAAAGCCAATCGTCTAGGCTAAAGATGGTTGTTCTAATTTTATAATTGTATATGAAGTTTTAATGAATAAAAGTTATTCTTTTGGCTATTCATCACATGTGCATTTTTCTGAAAAGAACTCTTATGTGATGGAGTCCTTAGAACTACATTATTTTTGATATAGAGAGGATATATCAAGTTGTTCTTAAACTGGTTCACAACCAAAGGATACATTATTATAGGACGATGATGTATCAAGTACAGGTTGTTGTATCTCACATTGGTTGGTTGTCCTCTTGACCTTGGAGTGTGGTGACACTGATGTGACATACAAGTGAAATGTATGACATTTCACTAAACGTGACCATCTATGGAGCTCCCTTCTGCCAAAGGGTTGCTCGTGAAGGGATATGGGTATACGTGTCCCTCAGACCTGAGATCACCTTGGTAGCTCGCAAGTAACTCACTATACTTTGGTATCGGACTATCTAGATTTCTAATCCAGTGATGAAAGGTTTCTGGATATAGTCAAGTACTTGTGGAGCGGTGGTAGATCATGATGGAGTTGACCCATCTAAATAGTTTGGAGTGAATGACTCGCTGTATCTCAATTTAGCAAAACCTTGGCCAGGGTAGTTCTTATGATGAGTCACAGAACTTGTAAAGTTGAGACACGATCTGGATGAACCAAATTAGGGTTGGTAGTCAAATCCTAGGTCATCCTAAGCATTATGATGTCAAAGGGATGAATTATGCAGTAACCATATGCTAGAGGTTCTTGTAAGTTGCTCTACAATCTTCGACCTATCCGGATATTGGGTATCATTGCAAGATAAGGACTTTAACTGGTACTGGAAGTATTCTAGTGCTACCGGCTTAGTATTCAAACCTATGAGATCACACACCATAGGGGTTTCTATATGATCTAAAGGCTGATTGACGATTAAGAATCGTTTACTATCATTGGCGGTCAATATGATTGACTATGTGTTGATACTTGAGGGGTCGACACTTAGCTGTGACGAGAAGTATTTTTGAAAATTTTTCTTGGATGAGCTACTTGACCTCTGCTCGAGCCAACTCATTCTGTGTTCTAGATGACCCGACTTGACCCCTGCTCGAGCTGACTCGTTCCTACTGAAAGAACAGTCTGACTATTTTGTGTTCTGGACGAGCTAACTCGATCCCTGCTCGAGTCGACTCATCTTTGCTCGACCAGAAAACCCTGAACGAATTTTTTGGGAAGCTTTTTGAGAAGGTTTTGACCTGGTTTGAATTTCGAATTTAGGCTATTTTGGCTCCAAACTTTCATGGAATGATTATCATTTTTTCCTAGTATGGTTAGAGCCAGATTGGTATGTGATGCGGAAAAAAAAAGGATGAAGATGATGCTAGCACGGATGATGCAAAGGTAGTTATATCTTGTTTTCTTTTTTAGGGTTTTATCTTTGGTTCCTGATTGCAAGCAAAGAGAACCTAGGAAAACTGAAAGAAAAGAGATCTATGCTAGCAGATCAATCCCTAAGAAATGATAGACCAGGACCCCGAGATTAAGGAACCCCGGGATTAGGACTAGCTCGATACACCCAATACCTACCTAGGAGATGGGGATGCAAACCTTTCAAATTCTGAAGTGCCTGGTGCAGAGATCGCTCCATTCGATGGATGCGGCCTGGATATCCGAGCAATCACGCCCGTGGATGCGCCGGTTCCCGGTCATGTGGCCGTGATGGCAAGACGACCCATCTCCGATGTCCGTAGCACCGAGGAAGACCTGTAGGCAGCAAGAGAAAGAACGGTTAGCGAAGAGATGAGAAGTGTTGAAGTTGAAATAGGGTTTGGGTAGAGAAACAGGGCTTCGAGCCCGGTATCCGACTGGAGTCCGAAATCAAAGTTGATAACTTGGGGCCTCGCACTCCACGACGTCGTGAAGAACGAAGGAATTGTGGCCTCCCACCACTCGACGCCCGCAGGCTAAGGAACGTGGCCTCACACCACTCGACGCCCTTAGGCGAAGGAACATGGCCTCACACCACTCGACATCCCTGGGGATGAAGGAAGAGTTTCACTCACTCACAACCTAGTCTAGGGAGATAGAGGATTGGAGAAGAAAACACTCGAGATTTTTTTTTTGTATTCATTCACTAACTTTTACAAAGAGGGGTTTGGGTCCTTTAAATAGGTACCCAAAGATACATTCAAAATTCAAAAGAAAACCCATTCAAAATTTGAACCAAAATATACAACTCAATTTGAAAGTGGCGCCCAAGCTTTGGAGAGCTTTCTTCTTGGCCGACCAGCTTGGTATGGCATAATGCTTGGCTTGGAGTGGGGGAGTTGCTCCTTGGACTTCCTTCTTTGCTTGCTTGGTTTTGGTGGAAAACATGAAGTGAGGCTAGCATGGAGGGATTTGTCCCACTTTGACTTTTCTTGGCTTGATTCAAGGCCGACCAAATGGGAATAATCCAAGGCGTGGCATGATTGGAGGCTTGGAGAGGGGGATTGGTCTTTGACCTTCCTTCCTTGCATGGCTTATTTCGGTAGAAGGCTTGGATTGAGGCTGATGTCTTCACCATGCCTTTCTTGCTTAACTTCATCAAGGGATCATGCCTTTCTTGCTTAACTTCTTTATGGAAGAAGGCTTGAGTGGAGGCATGCATCAAGGGATTTGAAACTTCTTTCCACTTGGAGAATGGAGGATGCCTTTCTTGCTTGACTTCTTTATGGAAGGAGTCTTGAGTGGAGGCATGCATCAAGGGATTTGAAACTTCTTTCCATGACCGCCCATCCTAGATTGGAAGAGAGCTTGAAGAGGGGAGGGGAAGGGGGCATGGATCATGTGAGTGGTCCCCTTTCTTGGGCACCCAAAACAAACCACGTGTCATCACCTCAGTGCGCCACATAAATAGATAAGGTGGGCCCTGAGCTGACATGTCTCCTTGCCTTTGTTAGGCTTAAAAGAGACTTAACTTTTGAACCACTAAAGACTTCATGGGCTTAGACTCGGCCTGACTTATTACAAGACTCAGCTCGACCCGATGGGTCGAGGTACAGACTCCATTTAAGCAAATAAACTAGAGGCTGACAGCCTTATTACAGGACTCGATAAACACAGAACCCTAATCAGAGATCCCCCGAAGTTTGAAGGGCTCAAGTCAAACCTTGATGCCCACATCAGTATGCCCTTGACCTTCTCCCCCAATCACTCTTCCTTCCTCTTTCTCCCTCTCATGGCTACCTCTATAAATAAAGGTTGTTTTAGGGGCTGCTAGTTGGTTGAAGAACTAGAAGAGAAAAGAAGTTTTGTGAGGACTTAGGATTGGGAGTGAGAATACCTAGCGTTTAAGCTAGGTCTTGGGAAGAGAGAAAGTTGGAAAGGGTTTCACCTTTCCTCCTTGTCTTTCGAGAAGAAGAAAACTGCCCGAAGGATCCAAAGGAGCTAGCACTCCGAGGGAGTTAATCAGAGTCGAGCCCCGATGTGGATTACCTATAGAGGCCAGATACGTGTATGGCTCGAGCGCTTTACCCTTTTCCACAGTATTTTCAAAGGTATAACGGTAAGGTACTTTTATATCTTTGATTATTTTTTTTGCTCTTGATGTATATTGCATGCTGCATTATCTTACTAGATCCTATTGCTGGCAGATTGGTAGATCATTTTGATCGATCTACCAAGCCTTCCACTATATTCATTTTAAAAGTTTTAAAATACTTTTCATCTGCATGGCTATGTTTTTCCTTTAAGAACAACCTGATAAAAGTCAACAACATTCAAGATGAATGAATGAATTAGGAACCAAAGGCTAGCTTGGAGATCTTCCTTGTATATAGCTAATTAATTATGTGGGCCGGAGGTTACTCGGTCCACCAGTCCTAGAGCATGAAGGTGAAAAGTATCTGGGAACCTATACTTTTTTTCACAAAGTTTGACAATGTCGTCTTTGGTCATCATAGAGACCTCGAACATCGGACTTGTTGGAAGAATTCTTCGGTTGTTAGAATGCATTTCCCGACTACTTCCTTGGTGGGCAAAGACTATCACCTCCACAAACTTGGTTCAGGCACTAGGCTCAGGAAGAGGCTTCAACCAATGCCAAGTTCTTTACGGATAGAAGACTAGGAAATTAAGTCCTGTAATAAGTCTATGAGTCCTGTACTTGTTTTTATTTGAATAATTGAGTCCTGTTTTATTTCAATTTGGGTCCAATTAGAGTTAAATTGGCTTTGTATTGAGTCGGGTTCAGGAGCTACTTGAGTTGAGTTTCAATTAAGCCAGATTAAGTGCAACCAGCTTCACCAACTACTTGGAGCACCACATCATCATGGAACCATGCCACCTTGGAGGACAAGTCATGCCACTTGGAGGATAGATAATGCCACATCACCAAGACAATTCAAACATGATTTTTCGTCCAAGATAAATTCAAATAAAGTTCCACTCTTCATGGGACGCCACCTTGCAAGAGCCATTCCACTTTCTTTGGGATGCCCTTGATTTTCTCTCTTGTAATTAGGAATTTCAAATTTGAAAGGGCCACTCCTCTTTTCATGGGATGCCCCTTGATTTTCTCCATGAAAGGAGGTGTAGTTTGAATTTGAAAGGGAGCTTAAAGTCTATAAAAGCTCCTAAGTTCTCTTGTAATGGAATGATGATGAATGAAATGAATTGTTTTCTTGAAAGTTCTTTCCTTTGCTAGCTAAAGTCCCTTGAGAGAAGGTAAGTGTGAGACCTAGGTTACTTAGCCAATTTCAAGCCTTTAATCCTTCTTCCATCTCCATTCGGCCAACCTTGAAGACTCTTCTTCAAGCTACTCCAAGACGTCCTCTCCCTCTTCCCAAAAAATATCATCTACATGGAAGTTCTCCATGCCATCAATTGAAGAAGATCCATGCTATGGGCGCCAAAGGAGATCCACTTCAAGCCAAACCTAAGCCTTTTTCTACCATTCATAACTTTCCTTCTCCATTCATCCAACCTTTCTTCTAAACCTCCTAATCTTTCTATCTGTCTATGCAGGAACCCTGGGTCTCCTAGTTTCCAAGATGAAGGTCTATTGTGCCAAAGAATCAGATACAGGGTGCCCTGAAACCTAGAGTAATCTGTTTGTCATTTAGTACTTCTTCTTGAGTGTCCCTTCCCACATTTCAGAATATTAATGCAGGGTAACCATCTTTAAAACCTTCCTTCATATCTGAAATAGTAGGGTAAGCTAGCCCTAACCTATGTGGTTTCCTAACCACGAAGGTCCCTTCTTAATTGCTTTGAAAGTTTCTTTTCTAGTCAAGTTTTTTTTTTTCCCTTATGTTCCTTTCATATAATTTTGTTTCTTTTACGTAGAATAGCTGTATGCATATTTGTTTCATTACCATTTAGTCTCTTTAATTCTTAGAAATGCATCATTCAATACTTGTTCCCCATCATCATGGTATCAGAGCACGGTAGGTTAGGGTTAATTTTGAATTTTTGCATTTAGGTAACTTGCTGAAATTTTCTGCATGCATAGCACTTATATTTGCTACATAATTTTTTTTGTAAATTTAATCTTGATCTAAGATTCGTGCCTCCTGAGCAGGTGTACACCAGTACACTGTCATGACCCATGGGAATAATAAGCCCCTGGCCGGACGTGAATCTTTAGGTTGAAGTTTGGTATGCAAATGTCTTTGTTTGTTTAAATTCTGCTATTCTGTCATGCATGCAATGTCTATGATCTAGGAACTACCACACCTAGCACAGATTTTAGTTTTTAATTTTCTTTCATCTGGTATGTCATCCATAAGTTAGGAATGTTCTATATTTTTTTCTGAATTTTCAGACATTTTTACATTACACTTTTTTCCACCACTTTAGAACTGCAACACATCAATTCTGCACCTGAAATTTGGATCCATATTCTTGTTGCAATCATTTCATGGTAAAACAAGTTAAGGGCACCAAATTGACATAGGGTCAGGATTTCATCACCTGTCCCTAGCCCAAAAAATTACCAACTTGCATAACGAGCCCAACCCTAATTAAAACGAAGTAGACATTTAATTGCTTTAGTGAGCTAGAACACCCACAAGGTCGGGTCGAATCAAGTGTCAAGCCAACTTTGACAACCTGTTTGTGTGTGCTTGTATCTAGTGTCTAGGCAAGTGGTTCAGCGACAAGAGCCCGAAGGAAGGTGGGTTGGTTTGCTTACCTGGCCAATTTCAAATTGGTGTCTAAGGTAAGCAAGAGAAACCTCCACCAACCTTACACTTACCAGGCTAGGTGCTAAGTTACTACAACCCGGATTATCAATTTGACCTAACATTTGGTTTGGGCTCTAGGTCTAGCAAACCCCTTATCCGAGTTTGAGTCCGAGTGGGCATGGCAACTAGATCAGGAGCACCTTACCAGCAAACCCAAGCCCAATCTAGTGTAACCATGGAACAAAACTTTGAGAGTTTGATGAAATCTTTGAATGACCAAATGACCCGGCTGAACTAGAACTTGACTGAACAATTGACCCAAACCAACCAAAACATGACTGATCAAATAACCCTCATCACTACTAGGCTTGATCGATTAGAAGCACGTATCCCTGGAGGAACTCATGAAGTCCAGAATGAGTTGCAGCCTGAACCTGAGTTTGAGACACCCATCAACCCTAGAAGGGCTCTTCATCAAGACCATTTCTTTGAGCCAAATCCTAGGAGGCCCAATCCTGATCGAGTCCATGACCCGAACCCTAGGATAGCACACCATGATCCAGTCTATGAGCCAAATCCTAGGAGACACAATCAGGATCAGACAGACCGTGACGAGCGAACCCTTAGGAGTATGAGGTTGGAAGCACCAACATTTGATGAAAATCTGGATCCTAAGGTTTACATAGATTGGGAGGGAGAGATGGATCAGTACTTCGATTGGTATGACATGACAGAGGAGAGAACATGCAAGTTCGTGAAGCTTAGGTTAATTCGTCAAGCTAGGCTTTACTGGGAAAACGTTGAGAGGTCTATTAGACAAAGGGGTGATGTTCCCATAATAACCTGGAGGGCAATAAAACTTAGGCTTGGAGAAAAATACCTTCCTATGTTCTACCACCAATGACTTCTAGACCAGTGGCAGAGATTGACCCAGGGAACCAAGAGTGTAGCTGAATACATTGTAAAGTTTGACGAATTTGTGATGAGATGCAATGTAGATGAGTCCGAGTCAGTTACTTTGTCTAGGTTTAGGGTAGGATTGAGAGAAGAAACCCAGAAGGAGTTATTCTTGAGGGAAGTCCATGACTTAGGGCTAGCTTATCAGGTAGCACGAGATGCCGAGAGATTCCATAGGGGACCACTTTATCACAGACCTGAACCCCCTAGAACTAGTGCACCTAGTCAGTAGCCAGGATCGAATCAGATGAGAACCAGCCAACCCAACCCTAGCACTGGTGTGGGCACCAGAATCAGGAAGAGACTCCAACCAATTCAAGTCAAATCCGAGTCCTTATGGTTGGATGAGTAAAAGAAAATCTTGTAATTTTTTTCTTTCTTTAATTTTGAGTCCAAATAATTATGTAATTCGAGTCCATTTCAATTTTATGTTGGGACTAGTCCAGCCTGAATAACCTTGTATTTGAGAGTTGGGTCCAAATAAGTCAAGTCCAATCCATGAAGAATCAAACCAAACCACATTTGAAGACTAAAGAAGACTCAAGACTTATACTCCAAAGCAAGACCAAAGCCACCTCAAGTGGGGACCACAGGCCACATGACACATGCCACCTCATCATCCAAGGTTGCTGCCACATCACACATGCCACCTCACCATCCATGATTGCTGCCACATCACACATGCCACCTCACTATCCAAGGTTGGCTCCCAAGAGAAGAAAAGGGGAATTTGAAATTGAATTGGCTACAACCTCCTCCACAACATCCTCCACTCTTCATGGGACGCCCCATATTTTTCTCCACAATTTTTTCTCCATGATATTTGGTGTAGTTTGAATTCAAAATAGCTTAATAGTCTATAAAAGACTCTTAGTCTTCTTGTAAAAGGATGATGAAAAAGAAAAATTAAAAATTTTCTTCTATGTGAGTTATATATGCCTAAGTGGTAGTTTTAAATTCTTCTCCCTATCCCATGCCAACCCTAGTTTCTCCTCCTCCATCTCCAATGCCTAAGACACCCTCCTTCTCCAATCTCAAGCTAGCTATTCAATATTCAAGGTTGATCAAGAAGACCATCACAAGGAGGCCGGCCTAATCCATTTCAAGTGATCTACCATGGCGCCAAGATTATTCTTCAACAATGCTTCCTCGACTCTTCTTTAGTTTCTCCATTTCATGACTAACGTATTTTTACCAAGTTCCTAATCTTGAGGTTTCTTTGTATAGGGTTCTCCGGGATTCCGAATTCAAGAGGAAGGAATTACTTGCCACAATCCAGAAAGCAAGAAGTGCCCTCAATTTGTAGTATGGTCTTGTCATTTGGGAGGTCTCTTCATGAGTGATCTTGATCTACTTGAAAGATTAATGCCAGGTATGTTCTAGTATCGATTAGGTCTGAAATATTAAATTTGCCTAGCTTAACTTGTGTGGTTCGAATCTTATTCCTATTTCTTTGTTATTTTGATAGTCTCAATAATTAGGTTTACGTTTGATCATTTGAGTTCTCTTCATTAGACCTCCTTTGATATTATATGCTGAACTAATCATATGCAAATAAGAAAATTGCTAAGTTAATCTATGCTAATCTCCTTTAGGGTTGCATCATTACATTCTCATCTTGCATGTCCCCACCATTCTTGGTATCAGAGCATGGTAGAATAAGTTCTTGATTGAATAGCATTAATTCCTTGAAGTACTTGGATCGGGGGCGTTACCAGGCCGTCCGGTCTTAGGAGAAAGTAGGGTTTAAACACCCTCTCTTCCCATTCCACGGGGATCTCCTAAGGCATGTCGGGGTGCCATTGTGATTGACCCATGAAAAAGAAAGCCAAAGGACTTCTTAGATTTCATTTGTGAATTTTGCATTGGGCACGTTCTATTTTTCTGCTTGCTGTATTTTCTGTAGGCTGACGTAATCCGCCTGCAACTCCAAAGGCAACTATCACATTCCTCGTTGGAATATTTTTTTTCCTACTCCATTTTAAGTTTCTTATCACCGTTTTAAATTTCAATCTGAGAAAAAATTTACAAAAAAAATGAAAACTCCAGCAATCCGTCAGTGTTATTAGGGTTTCTGTTCTGTTCTGTTCCTTTTCATTATCTTCATTTCAGAATCTGCCTAGAATAGTACAAATTTTATTTTGAAATTTTGTTTCATCTGGTATGTCATCTAGAAGTTAGAAGTTTTATGTGATTTTTTTAGATTTTTCTGACATTTTTTTATGTACTTATCAACATCACTTTTAAACTGCAACACACTACTTCTGCACCTGAAATTTGAAATTTGCATGCATCTCATGACAAATCAAATTAAGGGCATGAAATTGACATAGGGTCAGGATTTCATCACCTGTCCCTAGTCCAAAAATCACCAAATTGCATATTGACCCAATCCCTAACTAAAATTGATTAGACATTAATTGCCCTAGTGGGTTAGGGATATCAATTTGGTCGAGTCCAGGTTATTGTCAACTCATTGTGTCAACTAGTCTTGTGTGTGCCCTATTACTTGGTGTCTAGAATTGGGACTAAGGGCTTGGGTGCTGATCCGTCTATCGGGCCAATTCCACCGGGCCTAGGTAGGCCAGAGACAGGATCTCACACTCCCCTTGTTCTAAAACCTGGCCAAGTATAGAGTTACTACAATCTAGCTTGCCACCTTGATTAGGCAACTAGCTTGGAACTCTAGGTCCAGTTCAATTCAATTGGGAAAGCTTGTACAACCCATTTCTTCATCTATTATTGGAAGCTGGTGTCAAGGATAGAGGTTAAGTGGCTCAAGCCTAAGCGGTTCTTGTGGTTTTTAATTAGGACCCAGTGAAAGCTGGGGGAACCTCCCACAGACCCACCTCCTGACTGGTTAGTGGAAGAGAGTAGCTGTTGATTTGATTGTACCTAGTCAACTTAGTTTATTTGGACTAACCGGTTTAGAAAACTCGTAGTTCGGGTCTGAGTCTAATTGTTTGCATGACAACTAGGTCAGGCACACCTTTCCACCCTTCACAAGCCCAACCAAGTTCATCCATGGACACTAGTATGGAAACCCTTATGAGATCTATGATTGAGCGACTTGAACGTTTGGATGCTAGGTTTGACCAGTTCGAGGAAAGGATAGGAACCCTAGAGGAATCTAGGTTGACCCCAACTGAACCACCTTCACCCAGATTACCTTCAGTTCGCCCTAGATCCCAATGACAGGAACATACACCTGATCCAATTCATAGAAGGTCACATCAGGATTATACTGATCACACTCCGGAGCCAAATCCTAGAAGACCTCGCCATGATACTTTTGATCAGGATGATCGGGCCTTAAGGAATATACGTCTAGATGCACCAACCTTTGAGGGAAGCCTAGATCCTAAGGTGTACATAGACTGGGAGGCTGACATGGACAATATTTTGACTGGTATGATATGTCTGAAGAGAGAAGATTCAAGTTTGCCAAAATCAGACTAGTCCGTCAAGCTAGGTTGTATTGGGAAAATGTTGAACGCATAGCTAGGCAGAGGGGAGACTTACCTATAGTGACCTGGAGAGACATGAAGAGAAAGCTTAGAGAGAAATATTTGCCTATGTCTTATCAGCAAAGGTTGTTAGATCAGTGGCAACGATTGACACAAGGAAATAAGACTGTTTCTGAGTACGTTGCTAAATTTGATGAGTTTGTAATGCGATGCAACGTAGTCGAGTCTGAGGCAGCCATATTGTCGAGGTTTAGATCAGGATTGAATGAAGATATAAAAGGGGAACTATTTTTGAGAGAAGTCCATGATTTAGATTAGGCATACCAAGTTGCCATGGACTATGAGAGGTTTCAAAGGAGAGCTACATTTAGGCGACCTGAACCCATTAGGTTTAATCCCCCTGTTAGTCGACCTAGTTCAGTCCCTGGTACAACCAATAGACCAAGATCCAGCTCGAATCCAACCCCTAGGCACAACCCTGCCATTCCCCCAATTCCTAGAGAAGACAAAGGAAAAAGCCCTGAAGTTCTAGGTGAGAGGGAGCGAGTTTGCTATAAGTGTCGTAAACCAGGTCATTTCGTGAGCCAATGTCCCTCTAGAACTTTACATATAGGGGAGGCAGAAGAAGGTGAATCAGAACCCCTAGAGAATGATGAAGAGGAGGTTTATGAAGCAGGGGATTGCTTGGCTGATGAGTATGAAGGAGATGAAGAAAATGTAGATTCATCAGATGTGTTAGGAGTTGTGAGATGTATCATGACACAGACCAAGGAGTGGGAAGACTGGCGTAGGACTAGCATCCTATACACATTTGTCAAAATAGGAGAAAAGGTCTGTAAGATCGTGATCGATAGTGGAAGCTGTGTCAATGCCATTTCCACTAGTGTAGCCAAGAGTCTAGGATTACCCACTGAACCACATCCCAATCCATATAAGGTATCCTGGATCGATTCCACTTCTATCCCAATCAAGCAGAGATGTCAGGTCCGAATCCAACTTCAGTCCTATCAAGAACGAATCTGGTGTGATGTACTCCCTATGGGAGTAAGTAGCATCATCCTAGGTAGGCCATGGCTGTTTGACCATGATGTGATAATTTTTGGTCGATCAAATTCCCGTGCTTTCAATTTCAATGGCAAGAAAATTGTCATTCATCCAACCCAGCCTAAGGACAACACCAAAAGAGGAGTTAGCAGCCTGAAAGAAAAAAGGACTGGATTAAATTTGATAGGTGCAAGAGAATTAGAAAAAGACATTAATGAGGAAGCACCTATTTGGATGGTAGCTGCTAAGGAAACTATGGACCACACCCCTGTAGAACACCCTCAAGAGGTGGTCCAATTATTGAAAGACTTTGAAGACGTGTTTCCTGAGGATCTTCCCGACAATCTTCCACCTTTAAGGGACATACAACATGCCATAGATTTAGTCCCTGGCGCGACTTTACCTAATTTGCCTCATTATAGGATGAATCCAACTGAACATCAGGAGTTACAAAGGCAAGTTAGTGAACTTCTTAGAAAGGGGTTTGTTAGAGAAAGTTTAAGCCCTTGTGCAGTCCCTGCCCTGTTAACCCCAAAAAAAGATGGTACCTGGAGGATGTGTGTAGACAGCCATGCAATCAACAAGATTACTATCAAATATAGGTTTCCAATCCCGAGACTGGACGATATGTTAGATATGATAGCCGGATCAACAATTTTCTCCAAGATAAATTTAAAGAGTGGCTATCACCAGGTTAGGGTTAGGCCTGGAGATGAATGGAAGACCACTTTTAAGACTAAAGATGGATTATATGAGTGGTTAGTCATGCCGTTCGGTCTTTCCAATGCACCCAGCACCTTTATGAGAATTATGAATCAGGCGTTGAAAACTTTCATTGAGAAATTTGTGGTGGTCTACTTTGATGACATTCTTATCTATAGCAAGACTAAGGCAGACCATTTAACCTACCTAAGGCAAGTTTGCCAAGTCCTTAGAAAGGTTAGCCTCTATGCCAATATCAAGAAGTGTTATTTCTTAACACATAGAGTTATCTTTCTAGGATTCGTAGTAACATCTGAAGGAGTGTCCGCTGACCCTGTGAAAATTAAGTCAATAGTAGAGTGGCCTGTACCCAAGAGTATCCATGATGTCCGTAGTTTCCACGGTTTAGCCACCTTCTATAGGAGATTCATTAGAGGGTTCAGTACGATAGTGGCTCCAATCACTGATTGTATTAGGAAAGGAACTTTTGAATGGACTAAAGCAGCAGACAAAGCCTTCCTAACAATTAAGGAAAAAATGACACACGCACTCGTCTTGAGGTTACCCGATTTTACCAAAGTGTTTGAGGTTGCTTGTGATGCTTCTGGGGTAGGAATTGGAGGTGTCTTGAGTCAAGAGAATCACCTAGTAGCATATTTCAGTGAGAAGTTAAATGAAGCGAGACTAAGGTATTCCACCTATGATAGGGAGCGTATGCGGTAGTTCAAGCATTACATTATTGGAGGCATTATCTTCTACCGCAAGAGTTTGTCCTATTTTCTGACCATGAAGCTCTTAGGTTCCTTAGTTCTCAGAAGAAATTGAACCCTAGGCATGGGAAATGGGTAGAGTTCATACAAGCTTATACGTTCGTACTGAAACATCGTGCCGGAACTGAAAATAGGGCTGCTGATGCGTTGAGTCATCGTTCAATGTTGTTGAATTCTGTGAGCACTGAGGTAGTAGGGTTTGAAAGATTAAAAGAGGAATATCCTACATGCCCTGATTTTGGTGACATCTATCGATCCCTTCAACAAGGACCATCTAGTGAGCATAGTGATTATACCATTTTAAATGGATACCTTTTCAGAGGAAATCAGTTGTGTATCCCCAAGACCTTTGTTAGGGAATTTCTGATCTGGGAAGTTCATGCTGGGGGCTTAGCAGGACATTTTGGTAGAAATAAGACCATCTTAGCAATAGAAGACCAATTCTTTTGGCCTGGTCTCAAAAGAAATGTGGCCCAGATTGTAGCTCAGTGCCATACCTGTGCTGTTGCAAAACAGCAAAGACAGAACACCAGTCTGTACACACCCTTACCTGTCCATGATTGTCCATGGCAGGATATCAGCATGGATTTTGTAGTAGGCCTCCCTAAGACGTCTAGGAAGTATGATTCTGTCTTTGTGGTTGTCGATCATTTCTCCAAGATGGCTCACTTCATTCCTTGTTCTCAAACTTTAGATGCTTCGAAGGTGGCCAAGCTTTTTCTCGATCAGGTCGTTAGGCTTCATGGTTTACCCAAAACCATTGTGTCCGATAGAGATGTCAAGTTTACTAGCTATTTCTGGAAAACCCTCTGGCATATGCTCGGTACCAAACTGAAATTCTCTACTGCCTATCATCCTCAAACCAATGGCCAGACTGAGGTAGTAAACCGAAGCTTAGGAAATCTGTTGAGATGCTTAGTTGGTGACAACCTAGGAAACTGGGACCTATTACTTCCTCGTGCTGAATTTGCCTATAACAGCTCAGTTAATAGGTCTATTGGGAAAAGTCCGTTTGAAGTGGTCCATGGATACAGACCTAGGAAGCCTTTAGACCTAGCTCCTTTACCCACACATGCACGGGTGTCCGAGTCTGCCGAGTCATATGCACAGCATATTAGGGAATTGCATAAGGAGATTAGCCAAAAGATTCAAGCAAGCAATGAACTCTATCAGCATATGACTAATTCACATAAACGATTAAAAGAATTTAATGAAGGGGACTCCGTCATGATCAAATTAAACCTGAAAGGTTTCCACCGGGAACTATGAAGAAACTCCATGCCCGGGGAGCCGGACCTTTCAAAATAATAAAGAAAATTGGACCAAATGCTTATGTATTAGAATTACCACCAAGTTATGGCATTAGTTCGATATTTAACGTTTCAGACTTAAAAGAATACAAAGAACCTGCAAAATACCTAGTGAGCTTTTTGGTCCTAATATTTCTTTTGAGAGTGAAACACCAAATGAGTGTCCACCACCAAGTGTTCCCGAGAGAAAGGAGAGAATTGAAAGGATCTTGGATGACCAGATCACTACTACTAGGAATAGAGGCTACCAACGTTATCTGGTTAGATGGCAAGGATGTCCTAAATCTGAAGACTCCTGGATTTCCCGAGAGGACCTACAACAAATCGACTCGGATGCATTAGAAGCTTATCAAGCCAACCCTCACTCGATAGGGTCGAGTTCCTTCCACCCCGGGAGAATTGGTGTGGGCACCAGAATCAGGAAGAGACTCCAACCAATTCAAGTCAAATCCGAGTCCTTATGGTTGGATGAGTAAAAGAAAATATTGTAATTTTTTTCTTTCTTTAATTTTGAGTCCAAATAATTATGTAATTCGAGTCCATTTCAATTTTATGTTGGGACTAGTCCAGCCTGAATAACCTTGTATTTGAGAGTTGGGTCCAAATAAGTCAAGTCCAATCCATGAAGAATCAAACCAAACCACATTTGAAGACTAAAGAAGACTCAAGACTTATACTCCAAAGCAAGACCAAAGCCACCTCAAGTGGGGACCACATGCCACATGACACATGCCACCTCATCATCCAAGGTTGCTGCCACATCACACATGCCACCTTACCATCCATGATTGCTGCCACATCACACATGCCACCTCACTATCCAAGGTTGGCTCCCAAGAGAAGAAAAGGGGAATTTGAAATTGAATTGGCTACAACCTCCTCCACAACATCCTCCACTCTTCATGGGATGCCCCATATTTTTCTCCACAATTTTTTCTCCATGATATTTGGTGTAGTTTGAATTCAAAATGGCTTAATAGTCTATAAAAGACTCTTAGTCTTCTTGTAAAAGGATGATGGAAAAGAAAAATTAAAAATTTTCTTCTATGTGAGTTCTATGTGCCTAAGTGGTAGTTTTAAATTCTTCTCCCTATCCCACGCCAACCCTAGTTTCTCCTCCTCCATCTCCAATGCCTAAGACACCCTCCTTCTTCTCCAATCTCAAGCTAGCTCTTCAATATTCAAGGTTGATCAAGAAGACCATCACAAGGAGGCCGGCCTAATCCATTTCAAGTGATCTACCATGGCGCCAAGATTATTCTTCAACAATGCTTCCTCGACTCTTCTTTAGTTTCTCCATTTCATGACTAACGTATTTTTACCAAGTTCCTAATCTTGAGGTTTCTTTGTATAGGGTTCTCCGGGATTCCGAATTCAAGAGGAAGGAATTACTTGCCACAATCCAGAAAGCAAGAAGTGCCCTCAATTTGTAGTATGGTCTTGTCATTTGGGAGGTCTCTTCACGAGTGATCTTGATCTACTTGAAAGATTAATGCCAGGTATGTTCTAGTGTCGATTAGGTCTGAAATATTAAATTTTCCTAGCTTAACTTGTGTGGTTCGAATCTTATTCCTATTTCTTTGTTATTTTGATAGTCTCAATAATTAGGTTTACGTTTGATCGTTCGAGTTCTCTTCATTAGACCTCCTTTGATATTATATGCTGAACTAATCATATGCAAATAAGAAAATTGCTAAGTTAATCTATGCTAATCTCCTTTAGGGTTGCATCGTTACATTCTCATCTTGCATGTCCCAACCAAGCACCCCTCTGACCCGTAGAGATGATAGGGGTAAAGCACCAGAAGTTCAGAGGACTCCAAACCCTAATGTTGCATGTTTTAGATGTCATAAGTTAGGCCATTATGCTAGCAATTTTCCAACTAGAGCCTTACACATAGAAGAATTAGAAGAGAATGAACCTAAACCCATTGAGCCCCTAGGTGATAATGTTGAGGAGATATATCAGGATGAGGAAAATTTGGCTGAAGAGTATGAAGGTGACGAGGAACAAATAGAGCCTGATCTGTTGGGAGTAGTTAGATGCATCCTTACCCAAACCGTGACACAGGAAGATTGGCGTAGGACTAACATCCTACAAACATTTGTCAAATTAGGGGATAAGGTATGTAAAATAATCATAGATAGTGGGAGTTGTGTAAATGCCATATCTACTAGTGCTATCAAAACTTTAGGCTTGTCCACAGTTCCCCATCCAAATCCCTATAAGGTTTCTTGGATAGACTCCACTTCAATTCCTATCAAACATAGGTGCATAGTCCAAATCCAATTACAGTCCTATCAGGAGAAAGTGTAGTGTGATGTCCTACTAATGGGAGTGAGAAGTATCATCCTAGGTCGACCCTGGTTATTTGACCATGACGTGACCCTATATGGCCGATCAAATTCTTTCTCATTCATGCACCTAGAAAAGAAGTTTGTGATTAACCCAACACCACCTAAGGACACTGTTAAGAGAGGATCGAGCCACCTAAAAGAAAAGAAAACGGGAGTCAATTTGATAACTGATAAGGAGATCGAGAAAGAACTCACTTAGGGTACACATGTTTGGATTTTAGCCACTAAGGAAATTCAGGAGCCTTCTTAGAAAGAATGCCCTCAGGAAGTGGCTAAAGTGTTAGAAGACTTTAAGGATGTATTTCCAGATGACCTACCTGACCAACTTCCACCACTTAGGGACATCCAGCACGCCCCCCAACCTTCCACATTATAGGATGAACCCTACCGAACACTTAGAGTTACAAAGACAAGTAGGGGATCTCCTTAGGAAAGGATTTATTAGAGAAAGTTTGAGTCCTTATGTAGTACCCGCATTACTGACCCCTAAGAAAGATGGCACTTGGAGGATGTACATTGACAATCATGCCATTAATAAGATCACAACAAAATATAGGTTTCCCATATCCCGTTTGGACGACATGTTAGATATGATGGCCGGAGCAACAATATTTTCAAAGATTGACCTTAAGAGTGGCTATCATCATGTTAGAATTAGACCTGGGGATGAGTGGAAGACTGCGTTCAAGACCAAGGAGGGTTTTTTTGAATGGATAGTAATGCCTTTCGGACTGTCCAATGCTCTTAGTACCTTTATGCGGATTATGAATCAAGTCCTACGGTTATTTATAGGAAAGTTTGTCATAGTTTACTTCGACGATATTCTTATATATAACAGGACCCAGGAGGATCATTTGGACCATATGAATCAAGTCTATTGAGCTCTGAGGGAAAATAATCTCTTTGCAAATCTTAAGAAATGTGATTTTTTCACCCATAGAGTCATTTTCCTAGGTTTTATTGTCACACCTGATGGAGTTTCTGCTGACCCCGAAAAGATTAAATAAATTATAGAGTGGCCTGTGCCAAAAAGTTTTCATGAAGTACAAAGTTTTCATGGCCTAGCTACTTTTTATAGAAGATTCATTCAGGGGTTTAGTACCATAGTTGCGCCAATCATGGATTGCATTAGGAAAGGCCAATTTGAATAGACAAAAGCTGCTGATAGGGCCTTCCTAGATGTTAAGAAGAAAATGACACAAGCACCTATCTTAAGATTGCATGATTTTTCCAAGATTTTTGAGGTCACTTGTGATGCATCCGGAGTTGGAATAGGTGGAGTTTTAAGCTAGGAGAGCCATCCCATAGCTTTCTTTAGTGAAAAGTTAAATGAAGCTAAGCTTAAGTATTCCACCTATGATAAAGAGCTCTATGCGGTAGTGCAAGCTTTAAGGTATTGGAGACACTATCTACTACCGCATGAATTTGTCCTGTTTTTTGATCTCAAGACCCTTAGATTCCTTAGTTCCCAGAAAATGTTGAATCCTAGGCATGCCAAGTGGATAGAATACATCCAGGCCTACACATTTGTCTTGAAACACCATGCCAGAACTGAGAATAAGGTAGCTGATGCTTTAAGTCATAGAGCCCTGCTTCTAAACTGATTAGCTCTAAAGTCGTTGGATTTGAAAGACTTACGGATGAGTATGATACCTATCAAGATTTTAGTGAAGTTTACCAAGCTTTGAAATTAGGACCATCTAGTGACCACAGCGAGTACACCATTTTAGATGGTTATCTATTTAAGGAAAACAAGCTTTGTATTCCAAAGACTTCTCTGAGAGACTTTTTAATTTGGTAAACCCATGCTGGAGGTTTGGCTGGCCATTTTGGAAAAAACAAGACCATATTGATACTTGAGGAGAAATTTTACTGGCCAGGCCTTAAGAGACAGGTAGCCAATATTGTTGCCCGATGTAGGACATGTGCGGTTGCCAAACATCAAAGACAAAACACTGGGTTATATACTCCTTTACCTGTGCCGGATTGTCCATGGCAGGATCTTAGCATGGACTTCATTTTAGGACTTCCCAAGACCCTTAGAAAACACGATTCAATCTTTGTAGTTGTCGACAAATTTTGAAAAATGGCCCATTTTATACCCTGCTCCCAAACTTTTGATGCTTCCAGGGTAGCCAAGCTTTTTCTCGATCAAGTAGTGAAGTTACATGGGTTACCTAAGACTATTGTTTCTGATAGGGATATCCGTTTCATGATCTATTTTTGGAAAACCCTTTGGCACCTACTAGGAACAAAACTAAAATTCTCAACTGCTTACCACCCTCAGATTGATGGACAAACCGAAGTTGTAAATAGAAGTCTAGTAAATTTATTAAGGTGCCTTGTTGGAGAGAGTCTGGGAAATTGGGATTTACTTCTACCTCGTGCTGAATTCGCATACAACAGCTCGGTCAATAGGTCTACTAGTAAAAGTTCCTTTGAGATTGTCCATGGTTACAGACCTAGGAGACCTATCGACCTCATTCCATTACCCACACATGCACGAATGTCTGAGTCTGCCGAGTCATATGCATAGCATCTTAAAGAATTACATAAAGAAATTAGTAAGATGATTCAAATAAGTAATGAAGTTTATAAGCATATGGCTGATTCACGTAAACGAATAAAAGAATTTAATAAAGGGGACTCTGTCATGATAAAACTTAGACCTGAAAGGTTTCCACTAGGAATTATGAAGAAATTGCATGCTCGGGGAGCTGGACCTTTCAAAATAATTAAGAAAATTAGATCTAATGCATATGAGTTAGAGTTACCACCTGATTATGGCATTAGCTCCATATTTAATATTTCTGATTTGAAAGAATTTAAAGAACCGGCATTAATTCCTAGTGAGCCTTTTGGACTTCACCTTGCCTTTGAGAGCGAAACCCTACCTGAGTGTCCACCAGCAATTCCACTAGACTGGAGAGACAAGATTGAACGTATCTTGGATGACCAAGTAATTACTACTAGAAATAAGGGTTATCAACGTTATCTGGTTCATTGGCACGGTCGACCAAAATTTGAAGACTCCTGGATCACTCGAGAGGATCTACAACAAATAGATCCAGATCTAATTAGAAAAATACCATAGTCAAACTGATCCTTACTCAACAGGATCGAGTTCCTCCCATTCGGGGAGAATTGGTGTGGGTACTAGGCTCAGGAAGAGGCTTCAACCAATGCCAAGTTCTTTATGGATAGAAGACTAGGAAATTAAGTCCTGTAATAAGTCTATGAGTCCTGTACTTATTTTTATTTGAATAATTGAGTCCTGTTCTATTTCAATTTGGATCCAATTAGAGTTAAACTGGCTTTGTATTGAGTCGGGTTCAGGAGCTACTTGAGTTGGGTTTCAATTAAGCCAGATTAAGTCAACCAGCTTCACCAACTACTTGGAGCACCACATCATCATTGAACCATGCCACCTTGGAGGACAAGTCATGCCACTTAGAGGATAGATCATGCCACATCACCAAGACAAGTCAAACATGATTTTTCACCTAAGATAAATTCAAATAAAGCTCCATTCTTCATGGGACGCCACCTTGCAAGAGCCATTCCACTTTCTTTGGGATGCCCTTGATTTTCTCTCTTGTAATTAGGAATTTCAAATTTGAAAGGGCCACTCCTCTCTTCATGGGACGCCCCTTAATTTTCTCCATGAAAGGAGGTGTAGTTTGAATTTGAAAGGGAGCTTAAAGTCTATAAAAGCTCCTAAGTTCTCTTGTAATGGGATGAAGATGAATGAAATAAATTATTTTCTTGAAAGTTCTTTCCTTTGCTAGCCAAAGTCCCTTGAAAGAAGGTAGGTGTGAGACCTAGGTTACTTAGCCAATTTCAAGCCTTTTATCCTTCTTCCATCTCCATTCGGCCAACCTTGAAGACTCTTCTTCAAGCCACTCCAAGATGTCCTCTCCCTCTTCCCAAAAGATGTCATTTACAAGGAAGTTCTCCATGCCATCAATTAAAGAAGATCTATGCTATGGGCGCCAAAGGAGATCCACTTCAAGCCAAACCTAAGCCTCTTTCTACCATTCATAACTTTCCTTCTCCATTCCTCCAACCTTTCTTCTAAACCTCCTAATCTTTCTATCTATCTGTGTAGGATCCCCGGGTCTCCTGGTTTCCAAGATAAAGGTCTACTATGCCAAAGAATCAGATATAGGGTGCCATGAAACCTAGAGTAATCTGTTTGTCATTTAGTACTTCTTTTTGAGTGTCCCTTCCCACATTTTAGAATATTAATGCTGGGTAACCATCTTTAAAACCTTCCTTCAGATCTGAAATAGAAGGGTAATCTAGCCCTAACCTGTGTGGTTTCCTAACCATGAAGGTCCCTTCTTAATTGCTTTGAAAGTTTCTTTTCTAGTCAAGTTTTTTTTTTTTTCCCTTATGTTCCTTTCATATAATTCTGTTTCTTTTACGTAGATAGATGCATGCATATTTGTTTTATTACCATTTAGTCTCTCTAATTCCTAGAAATGCATTATTTGATACTTGTTCCCCATCAAAACTCTCTGAACTTCCCTCATTCGAGGAAGAGCTCTGTGATCCTTGCATTCTCGAGAAGTTACTCATCGAGTGATTTTCATCCTCCATGGAAGACATCTCTCGAGAATGTAAGAAGAAGATCCAAGGAAGAGAGAAAATCAAAGAAAACTCAAAGGAAATACCTTCATCCAAGAACTGGTGAAGACGGGACAAAGGAGATTCAAACAGCAAGAAAAAAGGGAAGAGAGTTCCTAGGAAAACTCTACAAAACCCTATAGTACCTCTAAAAAGCTTCTACTTCCCCAACTTAGGGACACTTCTCTGGAGAGTTAGAATACCATAGCTTTCACTTCCCTTTACTTCTTCTCTCTGCTAGTCTAGGTCACTACAACTATGGTAGAGAAGCCCTTTTTATATAGGACTAAATGGCTGAAATTGAAGCCTCGATTATGTTAAAGTCACCAGATCCCATTACATGGCCCACTCCCGATTGGGTACCATTTCACCACTTTAAAATTCCAACAAGCCAATTAACTCTTGGCACAGGTTCTGTGCTAATCAATTAAACTGCAACTATCAGCTACATGGCACTCCAAGAGTTACTATGCAATACCTTCGAGTACTATGCTAATAATTCTCTCCTATGATCTAGGTGACAAAATAGCTGGTGGCATTTTTCAAGGAGCTAATCAATGCCTAGATAATAAAGAGATTCGCCCAACTCTTGAGGTTGATGGAGTAATTACTTCCTTCACCTAAAGATGATAAAGCCAAATAAAGTTACTCGGTGATGCTCTAGACTCGAGAGTGGGGGGCATCTATTATGGCAACTGCTTACTCAACCTCGAAGACTAACCAAACCACTGACTATGGAGGAGCTATACCACCGACTAAGGAGCAACTAGATTGCCATCTTCACTACTGAATAAGGAGTGACTACTAATTATTGGTCCACCAAGCAACCAACTGAATGCAAGACGACTGAACCAACCACTACATTGACTATCTACAACATCCTGTACTGAGAGGTTGCAAATAGCTAGGTCAGACTGACATCCCTTCATGCGCATCCACCAAGTAAATACTCAAGACCGACAAACTACCTAGGTAGCCTTAATTGGGCATGCCGAGGTACAATGTCAAGGCCCCTTCTCTCTTAACAGGGTCCTCTCATTTAAAGATAAGCAAGTTGCCCAAATACTCAGAATCCATAACATCCAAGTGACAACAACTGATTAACTATAGCTATCTTGGCAAAAATCATGGTAGACACATTCATGAAAAGCAGTATCCTAATAGAATTAGCTATCCTAATAAAAAGATGCCAATATAAAAGATTTCAGAAGATAAGATCTTAGCACTCCATGAGAAATCTATTACACATGTCAAAGGAGGCCACCTCTCCAATAGCATTCGGTTACTCCGCATAACCTTATAAATTGGTAAGAAGAGATCCCCAATGGTAATGCCTAAACACCCTTCTCTCGTGCTCACAGTCTCTCCATTATCACTCTTAGCTCCGGCTACTATAACTTATCTCATCCTTTTACTAACTTGAGCATTGGAGGGTCTCCCATTGGTCACCATTGGTCAAGGGATTGTTCTTGCAGGTCTCCATCTGTGAGTATCCAGGAGTAGCACCTCTATCCATTGAAAAAGGCTAGAAGACCCTCAAGCTCCCACCGCAGTCCAATGGAGGACATTTTGTTGGCAACAATATATACTATAATAAATTTATTAATATATATAAATATATGTTGCCCAGCATGCAACCCAAGAGGAGGGGTGAATTGAGTTTTAAAAATATTTGCAAGTATATGCCAATTCAAAAATAATTTAGGTACTAGTGAATTACAAGTGTTTGTGTGCTATTCAAGAGAATGTAGCGGAAATAAATAAGGCAAAGTAAATAAGAGCAAATAATGAGAAAGCAAGCAATCATAAATACCAAGATATATAGTGGTTCGGTGCATACCCAAGCACCTACATTCACTCTCCAAGATCCACTTAGGAATTCCACTATAATATTTCTTGATTATAGTCGATTAGTTTTTCAGGCTCACTAATCAAAACCCAACTTGTTTTCACTGGGAACATAAGTCAAAACCCCTTTGGTTTTATGGGATAACCAAAAATCTAGTTGGTTTTGTAACTTAGGCTCACCAACAACCTACTTGATTTTGTCACTTAGGCTAACAAAAAATGATGAGGGATGGATTCTAAACATGATGTAGGATGACATGAAAGAGATGTACATAAAGAAAAAAAATCAGATTAAAGAAGTAATTATTTTCAGATTTTTTTTTGTGGTTTAATTCCCGAAAACTAGCCAAGATTAGGTTAGGATTATCTTGTATCAGTTAGAATTCTACCCGCATGCTAGAAACAATCAAGATGAAAAGAAAAAAGGATCATAGGGTTAAAAAGTATCTATAGGACATGCTTTAAACTTCAATAAAATAGAAAAGTGAGAAGGGAAGGGTTAGAATTACCTAGTAATGATTCTCCTTACATCATAGAAGGGATCTCATGCCTCGGATCGGTGCCTGGGTGAGGAAGCACTTGTCCCGCGGATCAGCCAGCTTTTTATCAATTTGATTCAAGGCAAAAAAAACCTTCATCTGGGGGCCACTTCTCCTGAGGGATCCTGCAAACATCAAAGGTTAGATATGTAAAAGATGGAAAAAATATTAAACAAGAAGTAGGAAGAAAATTGAAGGAGAAAAAAATTGCTGCGGATGGCGGATGGCCTGATTGATGGGAGGATGCCTGGCTGTGGATCTGGTGGCCTGGAGGGGATGGCACCGAGCTGAAGGGGGACACCTAGAGGATGTGGGAAGGGCACCCAAGGGTTAGGGCTAATTGGTGGAGGGCGACCTGGGTGGGAGAGAAGAAGAGGGCGGCCAAGCAAGAAGAAGGTGGGGGGGCATCCTAGATTAGATGGATGGTGATGGGCGGCCTATAGCTTGATTAGATGAGAGAGAAGGGGTAGTTAGGGTTTAAGAGAAGATTAGGGTTAGAAAGATAAATGGGCATCACATTCACTCCCTCATAGAGGTCGATGTTCTCAAAGAACGAAGGCAAATTAAATAAAAAGAAACTCTAAATTTTTTTTCATTCATCAAGTTCATTCATACAAGAGGGGAAGGGGTGGGTATTTATAGATTTACCCAGGGCCCTATCCCTATCAAAGTTGGAGTACAAGGTTGTATCAAAGTGGGAGTACAAAAGTGAATAAAATTAAAAGACTACTCTCTTTGTAGAATTGTGCTGGCTGACTCCTTGTTGGACTGCAGGACTTCTCTTGGGCTTGGGCTAGATGGGGCACCAACTGGAATGGGGGCTTGGGCTAGGGTGCCAAAGTATGAGGGCTTGGGAGTGAGGGCGCTTGCTACTTGGGCATGGGGTGCCAAGGCCTGGGGTGCCAGGGCTTAGGGCACCATGGGCTGGGGTGCCATGGGCCTGGTGGGGCACTAGGGCTAGTGGATCTAGGGGTGCCTTCTCTTGGAGGTCTGAGGTGCCAATCCTTTAGAGGTCTGGACAGCATGAATTGAGTCCAGATGCTTGGCTGGGTGACTTGAGTGGAGGGTCCAATGGCTCTCCTCTTGAACATGACTTGAATGAAAACCAAAAATTACAGGACTCAAAGGGCCCAATTGACAAAACTCAAAATAGGCCGAATAAAACAAATGGACTCAACTGACTGACTAAACTGAACTCAATGGACTTAGTGAATCCAATTGATTCACTTTATTACAGGACTCAATGTCTATAGGACTCAATGTGCTCATTGAAAAATTTGACCAAATTTCCAACACATGACTCAAAAATCTAATTGAAGCTTTAAATCTTTATCTGATCTGATGTCCTTATCAATTCTCTCGAGATGAGAGGAACTCGATCCTGTCGAGTAAGAACGTCAATCTAGCTCTGGTGGATCTGGGTTGAGGCATTATGGATCTTCTCAAGTGATCCATGAATCCTCAGATCTCGGTCGACCTTGCCAACGAACCAAGTGACATGGTAGGCTTTGTTCCGAGTAATAATGGCTTGGTCATCCAGGATACGCTCAATCATTTTTCTCTTACAGGCTAATTTGATGGTAGACACTCAGGGATGGGGTTCGTTCTCAAAGAAAGGGTTAGGTCCAATAGGCTCACTGGGAATTAATTATGTTCTTTTTATAAATGTCATTGCTCACATTAATCTTATGGTTAATTTCCTCATGCAGATCTCTATCATGTAGTGCAAAGACTCACAATAACACCTAATGACATGCAGACTCGACTAGACCCTGAACTACAATTGGGTTTGACTCTTGGTGGGTGAGTGATATGCAGATGAAACTTGGCATGAACTCCTAATAGATGCCATAGGGTCTTCCAGAAGTAAGATGCTAACCTAACATGAATCATGAATATATGCAATATACTAACCTCTACAGAATGCAATCTAATGATCCTAGAAATATTGGAAGCTTTAGGAAAGGGCAAGAAATAAGAGGTGGATTCAGGGTTAGCCTGGTATGATGGGGAACCAAGAGCTATTCGATGACCCACGAGCAAATCCGAGGAAGCATTTGAGCTAACCAACCTGTACTTTGAGCTGACTCAACCTTTCATCTTTAAGCCAACTCAACCTATTCTTCTTGAGCTAACTCAACCTATCTTGGAGGACACTTCATCCTACTTGGATGCCACTTCATCAGCTCTAACCACTTCATCATCCACATACGCACCACATGTATTACAAGTAATTCTAGTTTTTTTGTCACAACTCCCTAACTAAACTAGTTAGTAGTTAGAACTAGAAGTAGTTTCTTGTTACAACTCTCTAACTAAACTAGTTAGTAGTTAGAACTACAAGTAGTTATTACAACTAATTTTTATTTCTTGTTGTAACTCCCTTAGGTTAGTTACCCCATCCTTATCTCTTGATTGGGGCCTATAAATACCCCATCAACCCTTATAAGAAGGAGTCATTCAATCAATAGAGATTTAAATCAGTTTGAGTTTTTCTTTCTTGGTGAGGGTGTGATGCCCTTTTGTTTATGTTGTGGAGAGGGTGTGATGACCCTTTAGTTATCCCCTTCCCTTTGATTCCACCTCCATGGCCATTGAGATTTACTTTCATGGCTCTGTTAGTGAGATGGGTGGGATGCCCTAGACTAACAGGTGAGGTGAGTATGGTGCCCTAGAGGTGAGATGCCTCTCTGTGAATGTGAGTCCCAAAGCTCATGAGAGTTTTCATCTTCTTTACCCCCTCCATGGCTTTTGAGATTTACCTTTATGGCTCCATTAGTGAGATGGGTGGGATGCCCTAGACTAATAGTTGAGGTGGGTAGGGTGCCCTAGAGGTGAGATGCCTCTCCATGAATGTGAGTCCCAAAGTCCATGAGAGTCCAAACTTATGTCTCCCATCTCCAATATTTCCTTCACCACCTTAATAAAAGAAAAAAAAATAAAAAAAAGTAAAAGATAATTTCTAGTGGTACCCTAATTCTTGGTGACTTCTCAGCTCATCGACAATCCTTCACTCTTGTCTCGCATCAATTTTAGTATCAGAGCTACAGGTTGATTAGGGTATTCTATATCTTTCCCTCTTATTCTCTTTCCTCCACTTATTTATATATTATCATTATTCTCGCTATCCAAACCTTATTCCTCCTCTATTTTGGACTTATCCCTATCATCTTCTTCCTAAATCTACTTGAATTGAAAACCTAGAGCACTCGATCCACCACCTATAGCCCACCACCAAGCTATAACATTGTTTTACATTTATATTTGAAGGTGAAAAGCACCTACACCTAGCATACAATATGTAAAAAAAGGAGGGCAGAAATAATGCATTTTAAAATAATTTTAAAGCATGCACAACGAAAGGCTCGATAGATAGATTTAAATGATCTATCGATCTGCCCGCAACAGGATCTAGCATAATGACCTAGCATGCATCATAACATCAAAGCAAGATAATTTACATAAATATAAAAGTACCATACCTTTTTACCTTTGAGAGTGCTAGAGAGAAGCTGTGAGGAGGAGGAGGGTGCTCGAGCCACACACGTGTCTGGCCTCTACAGGTGATCCACACTAGGGCTCGACTCTGACCAACTCCCTCGGAGTGCTAGCTCTTCAAGATCCTTGGGCCAATCTTCTTCTTCCGGGAAGATTAGGAGGAGAGAAGGAAACCCTTTCCAAAACCTCTCTTCCCAAGACCTAGCTTGATTGCTAGGTTTCACACACCCAATCCCAAAACCTCTCACAACCCTTTTCTATTTTTTCTCTTAAAGCTTTTTTCAAAAGTCTCTGGATTAACCATTGGCAGCCTCTAAAAATGACATTCATTTATTGAGGCAGCAAGGAGAGGGAGAAAGAGGAAGGAGGAGAGATGAGGGAAGAGAATGGGGGAGAGGATCAAGGTCATACCAAATGTGTTCAACCCAAAGAGGTAAGTATGACCTTCATACCATATAACCTTGGAGCCAAAACTGGTTTGAATTCGAAATTCAAACCAGGTCAAAACTTGCCCAAAATCCTCCCACAAAATCTTTCCAGAATTTCAGTTCATCACAGGAAGTGTTGACTCACAAAAATTGTCAAGTGTCGACACTTCACCAAGTGTCGACACTTCACCAAATGTCAACACTTGCAAAATTTCAAGTGTCGACACTTGGAACAAAGTCAATCATATTGACTTCCGGTGATGGCAAACGATTCTCAATCGTTGATTAGCCATAAGATCAGATAGAAGTCCCTTATGGTATGTGACCCCATAGGTTCGAACACTAAGCCAGTAGCACTAGAACATTTTCAATACCAGTCAAAGTCCTCATCTAGCAATGATACCCGACATCTGGATAGGTCGAAGATGCAGAGCACCTCACAAGAACCTTGATATATGGTTGCCGTATAATTCATCCCTTTGACCTCATAATGCTCAAGATGACCTAGGGTTCAACTGCCAACCCTAAATTGGTTTATCCAGATCATATCTTAACCTCACAAGTTCTGTGGCTTCTCACAAGAACTACCCTGGCCAAGGTTTTGCTGAATTGAGACATAGTGAGTCATTCACTCCAAACTATTTGGTGAGGTCAATTCCATCTTGATCCACCACCACTTCATAAGTACTTTACTGCACCTAGAAACCTTTCATTACTGGATTAGAAATCCAAGTAGCCGGCACCAAAGTATAGTGAGTTGCTTGCAAGCTGCCATGGTGACCTCAGGTCTGAGGGACACATATACCCATATCCCTTCCTGAGCAACCCTTTGGTAGAAGGGAGCTCTGCAGATGGTCACGTTCAGTAAAATGTCATACATTTCACTTGCATGTCATACCAGTGTCTCACACTCTTTGATTAAGAGGACAACCAACAAATGTGACATACAACAACCTACACTTGATACATCGTCGTCCTATAACAACGTATCCTTTGGTTGTGAACCAGTTTAAGAACTACTTGATATATCCGCTCTATATTAAAAGAAGTAGTTCCAAGGACTCCATCATACAAGAGTTCATTTCAGAAAAATGTAAATATGATGAACAGCAAAAATAAATAACTTTTATTTATTAAAAGAATTCATATACAAAATACAAGGTAGCACAACCGTCTACATCCTACATGATTGATTTTGGAACACAATTCCCAACAACTCCCACTTGGACTAAAGCCAATCGATATAGAATCTCATTCCCATTTTCCTTTTATAATTGTCAAACTCTTAAACTCCGATGGCTTTAGTGAGGGGTCAGTCAGGTTTTCCTTTCCATCGATCTTTAAAAGGTCAATGTCACCTCATTCCACGATCTCTCATACCAGGTGATAGCATCGCAGAATATGCTTTGTGCGGTGATGAGACTTCGGCTCTTTGGCTTGAGCAATGGCTTCAACATTGTCACAGTACACTAGAACAGGACCATCAATGGAAGGTGCCATTCCTAGCTCACCAAGGAACTTCCATAACCACACAGCTTCCTTCACTGCATTTGATGTTGTAATGTACTCTGCTTCGCAAACTGAGTCCGCCATAATAGGTTACTTGGAACTTTTCTAGCAGACAGCTTCTCTATTCAGGGAAAGACAAAACCTGACACACTTTTGCTATCATCTTTATCTGACTGGAAACTAGAGTCAGTATACCCCACAAGTTTCAAGTTAGATTCTCCATAAATTAGCTATTGGTCCTTAGTATTTCATAAATACTTAAGGATGGTCTTCACCACTTTCCAATAAGCTTCACCTGGGTCAGACTGGTATCTGCTCACTACACCTAGTGAGTATGCCACGTCTGGTCTAGTACATGTCATGGCATAAATGATAGAACCCATTGCTGAAGCATATGGGATTCTACACATATGCTCTCTCTCCTCAAGAGTTGTTGCATAATTCCTTTTGGAGAGGTCAATTCCAATGCCTATCGAAAGATAGCCCTTCTTGGAATTCTCCATGCTGAACCGTTTCAGCATGGTGTCGATGTCTGTAGACTGGGACAGTCCCAGAAGCCTCTTAGATTTATCTTTATAGATCTTCATACCCAGTATGTAAGAGGCTTCTCCCATGTCCTTCATAGAGAACTGAGATGATAATCAGACCTTTATTCTTTGTAATGCTGGGATGTCATTCTCGATTAAAAGAATGTCATCCATATACAACACAAGGAATACAATCATAGAACCATTAGCTTATTTATAAATGCAAGGTTCTTCTTCATTCTTAATGAAGCCTTACGACTTGATACACTCATCAAATCGCATGTTCCAACTCCTTGATGCTTGCTTCAGTTCATAGATGGACCTATGAAGCCTACACACCTTTGACTCATCTGTGGATGTGAACCCTTTAGGTTGTATCATATACAACTCCTCTTCCAACTCACCATTCAGGAAAGCTATTCGAACATCCATTTGCTATATTTCATAATCAAAGTGTGCTGCTAAAGTAAGCATAATCTGAATGGATTTGAGCATTACCATAGGGGAGAACGTCTCGTCATAGTCAATACCATAACATTGACGATACCCCTTGGCAACCAGATGGGCTTTGTAGGTCTCCACCTTCCCGTCTGCATCCCTTTTTCTTTTAAAAGTCCATTTATATCCAATGGGTTTTATTATCCCTTCAGGTGCATCAACCAATGTCCATACATTATTGATCTCCATGAACTCTATTTCGGATTTCATGGCTCCTAGATATTTCTCAGAGTCAGACCTCTGCATCGCATCCATATAGGTGATCAGATCCTTATTGTTCTTATCGAGTTCAATGGGATCACCGTCCCGGACCAAGAAATCATAGTATCTGTTCAGTCGGCTCGGTACTCTACCAGATCTCCTTAATGGTTCTTGAGTAGGCTCTGGGTGTGATCTAATCATAATCGGTTCTATGTTGTCCCTTAAGTGTGTTGGTTCTTCTACTTATTGAACTTCACTAAGTTCAATCTTAGTGACTACAGTTCCTTCACCAAGAAAATCCTTATCCAAAAAGATAGCCCTAAGATCGACAAACAACTTTTGTTCTTCAGCTAAGTAGAAGTAATACCCCTTAGACTCCTTGGATATCCAACAAATAGGCACCAGTTAGACCTAGGTCCAAGTTTGTCCATTTTCAAATGTTTTATATAAGCCAGGCACCTCCAAACCCGAAGGTGTGATAGTGTCGGCTTATGTCCGGTCCATATCTTATATGGTGTTTTACTAACAGACTTACTTGAAGCCATATTCAGAAGGTAACAGGCTAATTCTAGAGCATACCCCCAAAAAGATACCGGCAGAGAAGCAAAGCCCATCATGGACCGAACCATGTCTATCAAGGTTCGATTCCTCTTCTCAAACACTCCATTTAATTGAGGTGTCCCTAGAGGTGTCCACTGAGAGAGAATCCCATTCTCCTCAAGATATGTCAGAAACTCACCTGAAAGGTATTCACTGCCTCGATCGGATCGAAGGGTTTTGATACACTTTCTAGTTTATTTTTCTACTTCACTATGATATCGTTTGAACATTTCAAACGACTCAGATTTATATCTTATTAAGAAGACATAACCATACCTCGAAAGGTCGTTTGTAAATGTAATGAAATAACCATACCAGACTCAGAATTTCATTGGCTTGTTCACCTTTTCTAGTAAAAGATGACTTAGTCATTTTTCCAAGAAGATATGACTCACACGTTGGAAATGAAAAATCTTCACTAAAATTGAGGAGACCCTCACTTTTCAACCTGTTTATCTTGTTCCTGTTAATATGACCTAGCCAACAATGCCATAGGTATGCTTTGCTGACATTATCTATCCTAGGATGTTTGCTAGATGTGTACATTACACTACCAGGTCACAATAGTACATAGATGCCATCATGCATTTGTCTAACAAAAATTACAGAACCATTCCAAATGATTTTGTAAATGTCATTCTTTATTGATAGTTCGTAGCCATAGATGGCCAACTGGCCTATAGAAATGACATTCAAAATAAAAGATGGACAAAAATGACATTCATTCAAGATGACAGTACAGGACTCGAAAACAAGTTTAAGGACTCCCAACGCCATAATTGGAACTTGATTCCATTTTCCACATTCAAGAACCTCTCACCATCCTCGAATCTTCTACTAACTTGAAGTCCCTGCAAAGAATTGCAAATATGAATTGGACTTCCTATATCTAATACCCAATTAGTAGTATCGTAAATAAAGAAACTACAAGGTGTTATCATATAAATACCTTGTCCAGGACCATCCTGCATCTTTCTCTTCTTGGACCTGTTCGGGTTAAGGGATGCAATATAAAGAGGACAGTTCCTGTTCCAGTGACCCTGCTTCTTGTAAAAGAAGCACTCTGTATGACTCTGATCAGCCTTCACTTTCTTAGCCTAACTGGGCCTAGAAGCACTTAGCACCTTTTTCTCTTTATTTTTCTTCTTCCCTTTCTTAAAGGGATGATGCCCCCCCGAAGATCCTCCCACTAGATTCACCACCCCTTTATTCAACTAGTGGTCCTTCTCATAAGTTTGCAGCAACCCCAACAGACCGTGGTAGTTGACTGCAGGCTTATTCATTCTATAATGATCGAGAAAATCTATATAGGAAGAAGGAAGAGAATTCAGTATCGCATTTTCTCCAAGCTGTTCATGGAAGGGACAGCCGAGCTTGCCCAGACACTCAATTGGTGCGGGCACCAGGCTCAGGAAAAGACTCCAACCAATCCAAATTAGGAAAGATTCTTTATGGTTGGAAAATTGAGAGCTTGAGTCCTGTAATAAATTTTATTTGAGTTTATTAGTCTTGTACTCATTTTAATTTGGTAATTGAGTCCATTATTTGTTTTAATTAAGTCTTTATTGTAATTAAGTCAAGGAGAGTCAGCCAAGACCAACCTGGTTTCAGCTCAACCAAGTCAAGAAGACTAGTGTGCGCATAGACCATGGGTTCACTAACTTGGAAGCCACTTCATCATTCCTCCTTACCACATCACCTGGACACATCACCATGGAATCTCGCCCAAGGAAGAAGGAATTTGAAATGGCCCAAATCCCTCCATAAATGGCACCCCATCTTCATGAAGTTGGCCACCATTTTCTCCCCTCATTTGTATTTTTTTGAATTTCAAAATTCAAATTTCAAATGGCTTAGTGTCTATAAATTAGGCTCCAAACCTTATTGTAAACACTTATGAAATTTGAATCAATGAAGAAAATATTTTCTTAGAATTCTCCCGTGCTTAAATGCTTGGTCCCTTGTGAGAAGGTGGGCGTGAGGCATAGAGTTCTTTCTTTTTCCAACTTTCCCTCTTCAACCTAGTTTCCTCCATCCTCCTTAGTCCATTTAGCCAACACAAGAAGCATCTCAAGAGTCCACATCTCCATCATTTATAATGAAGCCAACCATCCAAGGAGTTCTTTACATGATCAAGCCGGGAGTTGTAACCAAATGAAGCCATAGAAGATCTTCAACAAGACTACTCCAAGCATCCTTTCATCTTTCAAAGATCTCTCCCTTCACTTCTCCATATTAACCCTTTTCTCTAATCTCCCTCCACATTTTTTGTTGCAGGATCCCCGGGCTTCCAGACTCCTAAGAAGAAGGTCTCTCGTGCCAAAGAACCGGATACAAGAAGCCTTGCAACCTAGGAAATCTCCTTGTCATCCTGGAATGCTCTTCTTTGAGTGTTCCTAGTGCTAAAGTTATACATATTAATTGTCGGATAACCCTCTTTAGATAGGCTTTCAGATATGCAATTATTAGAATAACTAAACCCTAATTTGAGTGGTTTCTTAACCACGAAGGTCCTCCTCTCTTTATTTCTTTGAATGGTTTATTCTTTTAGTCAAGTTTAAATTTCAAAATCCTATCTTTGAATTCCTAGTTCATTATGTGAGTAGCTGCATCTATTTACTTCATCTTTCATTTAATTATTACTGATTTCATATGAAATACATCATCTCATAATTGTCCCCCATCATTAATCATCTCGACCATGTACAATACATGATCAGTGACCGAGGCCCCATCACGCATCCGCATGTTATAGATAGCACAGGAGACCCTGTACCTCTCAATGTCGTCTGGTGTTCCAAAAGACTCCTTCAAACTTTGAAGGATTTCTTCCAGCTGGGCTTCCTCAAACTTGCGACTGAACTCGTCGTTCATCACAGCCAACATGATGCATCGGACAGTGGTCCTGTCAGAGAGCCACTTCTAATAAGTGTCTTTAACCGAACCCCGAGCATTGGTAGCAGGGATCTCAGGAGCCAGATCCGATATCACATACAGGATCCATTCATGCTCCAAGACAATCCTGCGCCTTCGATACCAGCTATCGAAGTTGGGTCCATCGTGTTTCTCGTTGTTAAGAAGATACCGGAGTGACAAGTTGGAAGATATCTGAAAGGAAAACCAAAACTAATTAGTGTATATGAATTATTAACCTAAAGACATGGACTTTAGTCTAAAGGTCCCTCCCACTATTTTGCATAGATTTGTAGCCTCTACCTCCAATCCAAGGAATTACTTTAATTCCTTAGTAGGTACTGGAGTCCAATAGACAACACATGAGCTCAACTTTGGCCGGCCCACCCATGCGTGTCTAAAGGTAGGTTCTTCAACCGATTACTTCTCCAAGTAACCTCTAGTAATTGGATTTTGCCCCAATGAGCACTTCAATCAGCCATTGGGCCTCCTATTGAAGGTCCCGGTTAGGTCCAATCATTAACATGACAAAATTTAATGCTTCTAACTAATGAATGGTCAAGCCTGACTTTGACTGGCTCACCTGACCACCGTTAAGAGAGTCGCACTAAGCCATCATATTAGGAACAGCAATTCCAATAGCCCGATGAACACTTAATCTTTGGATCTACCGATGAACACTGAACTACTAGACACATTACTATCCCACTTAATGGGAGGCTACAACTTGGTTATCCCTATAATTTTATCCTTTTAAGGACCTAATAATTTAGAGGATTTTTAAATAATATGATAGATGAGAGATGAGAAAACATGGATCAATCTCCCACTGACCACATTAGCAATCTAGGAGGGTTACACATAACAAATGATCCATGGATACCTAAAATCAGTCAAGACTGATTAACCTTGGGTGACAAGGGTTAACACGAGTCAATGAGCTATCAAATCAATCCTGATCGACCATATTGGCCAGGTAAGTGAGATCATGGGTTGGGTTCCGCCATTAACCATCTTGTCTTAGACACCAATAGAGTTGGCCAGGTAAGAGATAGCCCTAAAGAACCAAGATCACAATGCTAAACTTACCTCGACATCAATCGGTTCATTAGATTTGATTAGACTAGCCTAAAGACTCGGGCTTTCCATTGAGCCACAAATTAGGTCCATTTAGATTATGGACTAATTAATCTAACTATTAGATAGATCTAGAGAAGAAATCCTAACTCAACATTTGATTAGATTAGTTCTCTAATTAGTTCAATGCATCTAAACTCAGGTCTAAGCCAATAAGGACCTAATAGAAGCTATCTCGTGACCCTTAAGGCTTATTGAAATGACTTAAAATCTTTGAATCATATTCCTAGAGTCCTTAGTCATTCTTAATTCTCAATTAAGTTCAATAACCTCAAATAAATTAAAACAATTTTAATTTATAAATGTAAAACAATTTTACAAAAAATTTCAAAATTTGAATTCACTATTTTTCAGAATTTCCAACCCAAGTGTCGACACTTTAGGAGCAAGTGTCGACTCAAGGCCTAAGACAAGGAAAAGAAAACAAAATGACCTGTTTCCTGGACATGCTCATTAGTCGACACTTCAAAGGTCAAGTGTCGACTCATGAGCCCAAGTGTTGACACTTCAAGGTGAAGTGTCGACACTACAACCTGTCTCAGAAGAAAAACAGAAACCAGTTCTCAGGTAAAAATACCATGAGTTGACACTTTAATGTCAAGTGTCGACTCATAGCCTGAGATAGTGAAAGAACAGTGACTTCAAATCCAAAGTTTCTCTAAACTTTCAATCAAAACAAATCAAAAAAATCATTTTAGATCTTATCTAAAGTTGATTTATGATCATGTCATTAGATTAAAACATTTTTAACCTACATTTTCTTTCTTCTTATTTTCCTTTTCAAGAGTCAATCACAGTGGCACATTTACACGGCATAGGAGATCCCATTGAATGGGAAGAGAGGGTCTTGCAGCCCTACTTCTCTCCTATGACCGGACGGCCATGGTGAAGCACTCAATCCAAGTACTTAAGAAAGAAAGGTGATGTTATTAGCATGCTAGCATCATTATACTACAAAAGGAACCTGTTGCTCTGATACCATTGAAGGTGAAAAGCACCTACACCTAGTATACAATATGCAGAAAAAGGAGGGCAAAAATAATGTATTTTAAAATAATTTTAAAGAATGCACAGTGGAAGGCTCAGTAGATTGATCTAAACGATCTACCGATATGCCCATAATAGGATCTAGCATAATGATTTAGCATGCATCATAACATCAAAGCAAGATAATTTATATAAATATAAAAGTACCATACCTTTATACCTCTGAGAGTGCTAGAGAGAAGCTATGTGGAGGAGGAGGGTGCTCGAGCCACTCACGTATCTGGCCTCTACAGATAATCCACACCGGGGCTCGACTCTAACCAACTCCCTTAGAGTGCTAGCTCTTCGGGATCCTTGGGCCGATCTTCTTCTTCCGGGAAGACTAGGAGGAGAGCAGGAAATCCTTTCCAAAACCTCTCTTCTCAAGACCTAGCTTGATTGTTAGGTTTCACACACCCAATCCCCAAACCTCTCACAACCCTTTTCTATTTTTTCTCTCAAAGCTTTTCTCAAAAATCCATGGATTAACCATTGGCAGCCTTTGAAAATGATGTTTATTTGTAGAGGCAGCAGGGAAAGGGAGAAAGAAAAAGGAGGAGAGATGAGGGGGAGAGAATGGGGGAGAAAATCAAGGTCATACCAAATGCATCCAACCCAAAGAGGTAAGTATGTCCTTCATACCATATAACCTTAGAGCCAAAACTGGTTTGAATTCAAAATTCAAACTAGGTCAAAACTTGCCCAAAATCCTTCCACGAAATCTTTCCAGAATTTCAGTTCATCACAGGAAGTCTCGACTCACAAAAATTGCCAAGAATTGACACTTCACCAAGTATCGACACCTGCAAAATTTCAAGTGTCGATACTTGGAACAAAGTCAATCATATTGACTTACGGTGATGGCAAACGATTCTCAATCATCGATTAGCCACAAGATCAGATAGAAATCCCCTATGGTGTGTGACCCCATAGGTTCAAACACTAAGCCGGTAGCACTAGAACATTTCCAGTACTAGTCAAAGTTCTCATCTAGCAATGATACCCGACGTCCGGATAGGTCGAAGATGCAGAGCACCTCACAAGAACCTCTGGCATATGGTTGCCGCATAATTCATCCCTTTGACCTCATAATACTCTGGATGACCTAGGGTTCAACTGCCAACCCTGAATTGGTTTATCCAGATCATGTCTCAACCTCACAAGTTCTGTGACTCCTCATAAGAACTATCCTGGCCAAGGTTTTGCTGAATTAAGACATAGTGAGTCATTCACTCCAAACTATTTGAAGAGGTCTATTCCATCTTGATCCACCACTACTCCACAAGTACTTGACTACACCCAAAAATCTTTCATCACTGGATTAGAAATCCAGGTAGTCCGGTGATAAAGTATAGTGAGTTGCTTTTCAAGCTGCCATGGTGACCTCAGGTTTGAGGGACACATATACCCATATCCCTTCAAGAGCAACCCTTTGGTAGAAGGGAGCTTCGCAGATGGTCATTTCAGTGAATGTCATACATTTTACTTGCATGTCACACCAGTGTCTCCATATTCCTTGGTTAAGAGGACAACCAACAAATGTGACATACAACAACCTACACTTGATACATCATCGTTCTATAACAATGTATCCTTTGGTTGTGAACCAGTTTAAGAACAACTTGATATATTTTCTCTATATCAAAAGAAGTAGTTCCAAGGACTCCATCATACAAGAGTTCATTTTAGAAAAATGTAAATAATATGAACAGCCAAAAAAATAACTTTTATTTATTAAAAGAATTCATATACAAAATATAAGGTAGCACAACCGTCTACAGCCTAGATGATTGGCTTTGGGACACAATTCCAACACAAGCTCCGTCCGCCATCGCTGCCACTCTCCGGTTCAGATCTCACCGGAGTCCATCGTAGTTTCCTTTCAACATCGCCTAGAAGCTTCTCCGTTCATCTTCCATCTCCTCCCATGTCTTCCCACCATCGAATCCAACATGGGAACCATAGCCGCCACAGACCTAGTCTCCCGCTCAGAGTCGCCCACAGCCATATCCTCCAGATGCCGGACCCCTTTGATGATCACCTAGATCGTGTCTGCCACCATCGTCCACCCAGATCCAAGTCTATCTCAGTTTCACCACCTCTGATAGAGATCATCACCATCTGCAAAGCCCCCCTTTCCTTGCCGATGGACACCGACGACACCAGACTCCTCCAGATCCATCTTCGTCCTCCTCTCCTTCCACGGATGAAGATGAACATGGATGGAGAGAAACACCCGATCATCTCCATCGCTCGATCTTGAATTCCCAACGGGACTAGTGTCTTCTTCCATGGCACCGTCCGCTCAGCCACCGCCTTGCACCATCGATGCCGATCGGATCCCCCATCTCCTGCCAGATTCCCTTGCTGCCGAGATGCTGGATGCCCTTTTCCATCTCTGCCATGATGCCAACTCCCTGTTTCCGGCCAACTTCCTACCCAGGCCGACACCCGCAACCGTCATCACTGTCTCCCAGGTCCACCAAGCTCCTCCCTCTATCACCAGCCATCGGAACCCCATCCGTGCCGGCCATCTTGTTGCCCAGGTGGCCTTTCCAAGAGGGGGTGAATTGGAAATTTAAAAAATTTAATCAGATATGTGCTCTTTTAAATCTATTTTAGTGGTAGGTGTTGTGTTTCAAATAATAGAGAGTGAAAGTAAACACAAATAGAAAGAGCATAATACAAACACAGCAAATTTATAGTAGTTCGGAGCACCCTCGCTCTTATATCCACAACCCAAGATATCACTTGGGATTTTCACTATATTCACTATCGGAATACAGTTGGATTGTTTTACCACGCTCACAATCCAAAACCCAACACTTGATTTTTAATAGGATCACCAAGAACCCAACACTTGGTTTTGAACAAAATCACCATGAACCTAACCTTGGTTTTGATCGGGCTCACCAAAAACCCTTACACTATTAGTTTTAAAATGGGATCACTAACAACCCACACTTGATTTTTAAACCGGGCTCACCAATAACCCACAAACTCATAAAGAGTTAAAAGAAAGTAAGCAACTAATGACAAACCTAAGTTATCTGATGGTTGTAGTTGTAGCTTAAGAGAAGCCTTCTTAAATGGGTTTTAATGCACTTCAATGGCTTCCTCTTCTTTCTCAATAAGTGCTTCAAGCTTCTGGTAGGAGTTGGTGAAGACTTAAAGGCTGACTTGAATGTTCTTTTAGTGCTCTCTTACTCACAAGCTCTTTTAATGTTCAATTAAGTATTAGTTCCTTTAAAGGTTGTCCAAATCCCATATTTATAGAGTCTTGTACTCTTCTTAGATGGATATAGTCGTTGTAGACCATTGGGACTTGACATTTGACCATTGGAACACTTTTTCAATTCAAAAATGAAGTTCTGGAACTAGCTGTTATCTACTTGGAATTGACGTTCGAGTCAGCTCGGATGCCTCGAGTCGGCTCGAATGCCTCAAGTTGGCTCGGATTCTCAGAGAGTTGATTTTTCACTCTAGTCGAGTCAGCTAGCCACAATCGAGTCAGCTCGAATCCTTAGTGTCAATGATTCCTCACTTTGGTTGAGTTGGCTTGCCTCAATCGGGTCGGCTCAGATTCTCAGGTCTTCAAAGTTGTACTCTAAGGAGTCAGCTCTCCTGGCTGTTCTCTCAGAATTGATTTTTCTAAACTCTGGAGGAGTCAGCTCGAATGCCTGAATGGTCGACTTGGATGCCTGAATGGTCGAATCGGATTCCTGACTGAATAGATGAGTCGGCTCAAACTTCCTTCGGGTCAGCTCGCTTGTCTGATTCAAGAAATGATGCTCTGGATGAGTCGGCTCGGGTTCCTCTGAGTCGGCTTGGATCTCTGCATGCCATAGATTAGAGTCGGCTCTCTTCATGCGAGTCGGCTCGAGTGAATCTTCAATAAAAACTTTAACTCTTCTCCAGAATTCATCTAGTAACACTTCAACACTTAAAACTCTTCCAAACTCAACTAATGACAAATTCTAAAGAAATTTAAGCTTGAAAAACACATAGAAGTAACCCTTTTTCATGAATATTGTATCAATCTTTCTTTGGGTTCTTCTTTACATGAAACATTTACAGCACAACACAAAACAAATAACAAGGTTGTAGGAGCTGTAATAGGGCATTAAGATCATCCCACAGAACCGAGGTCGACTTGCCAGCAACTGAGCCAACTCACAGCAATACCGAGCCGACTCTCCATAGAACTTTTTCCTGCTACCATGCCGTGCCAACCATTAGAGCCGACTCGAACCAGAACTGAGCCGAATCTAATGTCCAGACTGACCAAAAACTCAGTCTAACATCTAGGACTCATCCCAGACTCACTCCTAGCTCTAGATACATCATGTGTGACTCCTCTCAAAACTTGGAGCACCATATTTTCCCCAATAGGAAGGGCGTCCAAGGGTTAGGGTTGATTGGTGGAGGGCGGCCTAGGTGGGAGAGAAGAAGAGGGCGGCCAAGCAAGAAGAAGGATGGGGGGCATCCTAGAATAGATGGATTGTGATGGGTGGCCTAGGGCTTGATTATATGAGAGATAACGGGTAGCTAGGGTTTAAGAGAACATTAGGGTTAGAAAGATAAATGGGCCTCACACCCACTCCCTCACGGAGGTCAACGTTCTCAAAGAACGAATGCAAATAAAATAAAAGAAACTCAGTTTTTTTTTATTCATCAAGTTCATTCATACAAGAGGGGAGGGGGTAGGTATTTATAAGTTCACCTATGGCCCTATCCCTGTCAAAGTTGGAGTACAAGGTTGTATCAAAGTGGGAGTACAAAAGTGAATAAAATTAAAAGACTGCTCTCCTTGTAGAATTGTGCTGGCTAACTCCTTGTTGGATTGTAGGACTTCTCTTGGGCTTGGGCTGGATGGGGCACCAACTAGAATGGGGGCTTGGGCTAGGGTGCTGGAGTATGAGGGCCTGGGAGTGAGGGCGCCTGCTACTTGGGCCTGGGGTGCCAAGGCTTGGGGCACCATGGGCTGGGGTGCCATGGGCCTGGGGGGGTGTTGTGGCTAGTGGATCTGGGGGTGCCAATCCTTCAGGGGTTTGGGCATCATGAATGGAGTCCAGATGCTTTGCTAGGTGACTTGAGTGGGGGTCCAATAGCTCTCCTTTTGAACATGACTTGAATGAAAATCCAAAATTACAGGACTCAAAAGGCCTAATTGACAAAACTCAAAATAGGCCAAATAAAATAAATGGACTCAACTGACTAACTAAACAGGACTCAATGGACTTAATGAATCCAATTAATTCACTTTATTACAGGACTCAATGTCTACAGGACTCAATGTACTCATTAAAAAATTTGACCAATTTTCCAACACATGACTCAGAGATCTAATTGAAGCTTGAAATCTTTGTCTGATATGATATCCCCATCAAAATATCTCCATTGGTTTTAATACAAAGGCTCACCAACAAAACTCAATTCTAGTTTCAATTCCTTTGAAACTAGAAATAATAAAAAGACTCAAGTATAATGTATGAAATACAGAAAGCTTTCAACTAAAAGCAAGTATCTCTTTGAAGCTCTTTGATTGCTGTTGAAGATACTTGTCTTCAAGTTGTTGAAGCCTTAATCAATGCTTGAATGGTTGGACTTGAATGCTCTTGAATGCTTTGAAAGCTTGAAGGCTCAACTTGACTTGAAAGTAGTTGTTCTTTAATGAATATTTGAGTGAATGCACTTAACTTTTCATTAGTTGCTTTGCTCTTGAGTTTGGTCCACTTTAAATAACTTTCCAAGCTTCAAATGGTAGTTTTTGACTATTGGAGAGGAGAAAATAGCTGTTGGGGATGAAAAGGAGCAATTCTATGCTTCAAAAAATTAGTCATTACTATTCATCAGAAATGCAAGTGTCGATACTTTAGGTCATGAGTCGACACCTTGGGTTGATAGTTGGTTTCTATGAGTTGACACTTGTTCACAAAAGTCTTCTAAAGCTCTCTGGAATTTATTGGTGCATCAACATTTTTTCTGGTGAGTTGACACTTCATCTTCATGAGTCGACACTTGAGGAAAGCTTGATTTCAGCATGTTTTATATCATTTTTGTCTCAGACCTTGAGTCGATACATGAGTCGACACTTGACCTCCATGAGTTGATACTTCATGCATGCCATCTGAAACATCTTCTGTATATTAGCTCAAGCCTCTATGAGTCAACACTGTGAGTCAACATTTCACTTCTATGAGTTGACACTTAGCTGAAACTTTCTTAAAACTCATTTGAAACTCTGCTGAAACTTCTTCAAATTTAAAACTTGAGTCCTTCTAAGTCATTCTTATATACTTAAGTCCATATAACTAATAATTTTCATCAATGAAGGAGACTTCTTCAACTATTGGACAAGCAAATGGTGAGTACCCTGTTCAGGTAAAACACACTTTCAACATACAATTAGTACTCAAATATACTTAAATATTTTGTTAGTCATCAAAATCAATACAAGAGTCAACATTTTTTCTCTTTTTGATAAGTATTTTGTTAGTTATCAAAATCAATACAGGAGTCATCAATCTTTTCCTTTTTGAAGATGATAAAATCTTTATGTATACACATATAATAAGTCCAAAAGATTTACAATAAGTATGAAACTTTTGGCAATAAGTATCAAAGCTAATGATGATAATTATCAAAGTCTAAATTTGTAATGATTATTAAGCACTGAGACTCATTTATAATGTATCAGAGCTATATATATATGCATGAAGAAATTTAAATTTATATAGCTTCAATGTTAGAACTGTAATTGTGATGTATCGAGCTAGAGATTATGAAATATTAGAGCTATGATTACAAAGTATTAGAGCTGAGATGTATGTATATATATAATGATGCTCAAGAAGAGTACGAGAGCTAAAACATATTTGAAAAACATATATTTCAGCATAAAGTATTATAACAAAAACAACAAAGAAAAGCTTTAAGAGTATCAATACTTGAAACATGTACCAAGTGGATAGATAGTATCAGAGTAAAATTAATAGATCATAAAGAGTATCAAAGTATGAAATCAAAGAGTATCGGAGCATATTGAAAATGATAAGTATCAGAGCATAAAAATTAAGAGTAAATCAGAGCATATAATTAAAGAGCATAGAACAAAAGCTCCCTCTCAATATATGATCCGAAAAAATAATTTTCAAAAAGATTTTTGATAAAATTTGCTTTCTCTCTCTCTCCCTTACTTATTGCTCCCTTCTTTTCTTCATTTGTTGCCAATGCATTAATAATTTCATTACTTCTCCCAAAACTATTTCTCATTAATTCTGCACTTTCGATTGATTCTTTATACAACCAATTATTCTTCCCCTTTTTGTCATCATTAAAAAGTCAATATATAACACTTCAAAGAAAAAAGAATAAAGCAGATATGAAACATTGCATTACAGTAAGAGTGCATAGAGAAAATTTGAAAAAGTCAATATATATATAAAACTTCAAAGATTTTGATACATATAACAAAATTCGATAAAATATATATTGATACAAAAAAAATATAAAAATTACTGAAATACAGATTGGCTAGTACACAGACCAACCCTAAGGGACACTCTCCTCATCAGAGGAAGACTCGATCTCAAGACCTCATTAGAGGAAGACCCGATCTCAAGAATGATAGGACCTGTAACCCTAGAAGGTTGGGGTCGCGGCCACATCGATCAGAGATCTGATAGTCTGGTCTGGGTAGGTTTGGGTGCATCGCCACGGCCTCAGCCTCTGCGTTTGGTATATGCTCGTCCTCTAGCTGGTGTTGAATAGGATGAGGCAACATTAGAAGCAGGAGCATTAACTGTGATGCGATCAGCAGCTATATTAGTCGGGGGTGTGTCATCAAAAACTGGTCTAGAAGAAAGGATATGGAAACCAGGTGTATAAAACCCTAGTTCCCAGATCAAGGATGATGTGGAAGGATAGGTGGAGTCCTAGTGGGGATACTAAGAATAGGTGTGGGTAGATTAGTATCAAGTGTGTCTGAGTGTAGTATAGGTATGGGAACAAAAGAGTCAATCGGGTCAAGAAAGATGGGTGAGCTAGAAGGACTGGAGTCTCGAAAGATGATCTGGACAGATTTGGAACTGGAGTCCTCGATACGTCCTCAGCAGCATCTGGCTCGGGCTCTGCGATGTAGTCTCCAATGTCAAACTCTATGGATAAGTCACTCTAATCATCTCATATGTCTAGTGCTGGGGGCACTGGTGGTGCTGGAGGTACTGGAGGAGAGTTTGAGTATGAAGTGGATGGTACTTTGCTCGAAGGTAATCTGTCCAGTGTAGCAATATAGTAGTAATACCATCTCTAAAACCCTGATGATCCACTCTCATCTCTAAATGAATTCGATCGACCCACTGTCTGATAATCATAATGTCTGTCTCCAGTTAGGCAATCCTATCATCAATGGAGTCTTCGAGAGGTGGCACCTCAGTCTATGTCGGAATGGATGGCTCGGGCTGAGTATCAGGTATCTCTCTCTATGGCTCAGACAACCCAGCCTCATCAATATAGATCCGCTCATCTTCAATGGCATCCTCATCTGCATAAGTAGCCTGTCATGAGATCCTGCATCTCCACTGTCCTCCATGCAGATGAAATCCCTTCCTATATAAAGAACGTTCATCGTAGACATCCATATGCAGTAGCTTTCGGTAAGGCTCTCCATCTACGATGACACTATAAGCTAGGAACAGGATAGTCAAGCCCATGCCATAGGGCAAACACAGTCTCCAACTAGAAGCAGCCTTTGTCATCTGGTGTACCATAAGGACCGAGAGGCTGACTGGAGTCTACTAAATCAATGAAACCATCATCAGTAACTCTCGCTTTGAGATGAAATCAAAATGTCGGGTCTTTGACAGAAGAATTCAGGCAATGCTATGATGTAACAGTCTCATCTCTGGTGAGAGTCTGAATGAAACCACTATATCTCCCTCTGAAAGATCGTTTGACTCAAAAATACATCTGAAACCATTCAATCGATCCACCAGAGAATCTGCCATGGTGCCTCTCATGGGAATCTACCAAACTCTGCTCAACACCTCAGCATGAGTTGAATCTCAGTCGCTCGGACCTTTGCAATCCATGCATCTGCTCCTCTGGCTAGAGTATCGTAGAACTCCCGTATCAAGCTAGGATAAAATCTCTCAGATAAAGAGCAAAAATGTGTCAACCCAGCATCCCTCAGCCAGTCTCCAATACGAAAATGGTGCTGGTCCATGAAACCAAAGTCAACCTGCCATCCTCCAACTATGGCCTTGGAGGCCATCCTATCAACTTCTGAGATGAGTGGTCAGATTGGAATGCTCTACTGTGCCTAAGGCTCCAATGCTACTAGATCCTCATGCCATGCCTTAGTGCTCTGCTCAGCCTCCTGAACTGATGGATGAGCTCTCCTCACACTTGCTTTCGGGGACCCATTTTTAGAAAAGAGGAATAAAAACAATCTAGGGTAAAAAGGATAGGGATTTCATGATAAAATTGTGAGGAAATGATGAAGGAAAAATGAAAATGGGGAGGAAACTACTTCGAACAGTGAATTAGGCAGTTAGAATACAGATCGAAGTGAAATGGAGTATTGGGATACTATTCTAGGGTGAGTCGGCTCAAGGGATTGGAAGAAAAATGGAAGAAATTATTTGGTTTTTTTTATTTGTTCTTGGGTTCCCACTGTTCAAGTGTCGACTCACGATGTCAAGCCAAGTGTCGACACTTGGAGGTGTCGACACTTTGACAAAAATCAAAAAAAAGGGAAAAAAATCATAAAAAAATATAAAAATTGATTTTAATGATATTTTAAAGATTAAACATGATGCTCAAAGATATTTGATCAGAAAAATTTCAAGGTGAATTTGAAAGGTCATAAAGAAATCGAAATTCAATCAAAAGGATTAATGATCCCAAGTTCTCTTCTAATCATACAGAACCAACCTTCTTGAAGAGGTTTGGTCAGAATATCAGCCAATTGCATTTTAGTGCATACAAATTCAAGCATAACATCAATGTTTTTAACATGATTTCTAATAAAATGGTGTCTAATTTCAATATATTTTCTTCTAGAGTACTGAACAGGATTTTTAGTTAAATTTATAGCACTTGTATTATCATATTTTATGGGTATCTTAGTTAATTTGATTTCAAAATCTTCAAGTTATTACTTAATCCATAAGATTTGAGCACAACAACTTCCAACTATAATATATTCAGCCTCAATTATAGATAATGCAACCAAAGTTTGTTTCTAGCTAAACCATGAGATTAAGTTAACTCCAAGAAATTAGCAAGTTCTACTAGTACTTTTTTTATCTTATTTACACCCAGCAAAATCAGTATCAGAATAGCCAATTAATTCAATTGATGAATATCTAGAGTACCACAGTCCAATATCAATAGTACCAGATAAATATCTAAGAATGAGCTTAAAGCCATTAATTAAGATTCTTTAGGAGCAGACTGATATCTAGCACATATACAAATATTGAACATAATATCTGGTCTACTAGCAGTCAAGTATAGTAATGAACCAATGATACCCCTATACAATTTTTTATCAGCATTTTTATCATATTCATCTTTATCAAGTTTACAAGAAGGGCTCATAGGTGTACCTATTGGCTTAGTTGTCTCCATCCCAAACTTCTTTAAGATTTCTCTTGTATACTTAACTTGGTTGATGAAGATCCCTTCTCTAGTTTGCTTGATTTGAAGTTCGAGGAAGAAATTTAGTTCACCCATCATACTTATCTCGAACTCTTCCTGCATAAGCTTGGCAAACTCTTGACAAAGTATTTCATTAGTAGCACCAAAAATGATATCATCAATATAAATTTGTACTACTAAGAGATCATTTTTCTTCTTTTTCAAAAATAGGATAGTATCAACATGGCCTTTAGAAAAATCATTTTCAATCAAAAATTTTCTAAGTCTTTCATACCATGCACGGGGTGCTTGTTTTAAATCATAAAGTACTTTATGTAATTTGAAAACATGATTAGGATGTGCATGATTTTCAAAACTATGTGGTTGTTCAACAAAAACTTCTTCAGCAATATAACCATTTAAAAATATACTTTTAACATCCATTTAGAAAAGCTTAAAATTCATGAAACATGCAAATGCTAACAGTAATCTAATAGCTTCAAGTCTAGCTACTAGAGCAAAGGTTTCATCAAAATCAATTCTTTCTTTTTGATTATAATCCTTAACTACCAATCTAGCCTTGTTTCTAGTTACTATACCATTTTCATCTAGTTTATTCGTATACACCCATTTTGTACCAATTATTGAAATATTAGATGGTCTTTCTATTAGTGTCCAAACATTGTATCTTTCAAATTGATTTAATTTTTCTTGCATTGCAATTAACCAGTTAGGATCTTTTTTAGCTTCTTCTATATATTTAGGTTCAATTTGAAAAACAAAAGCAATGTAATCACATTCATTTCTAATAGATGATCTAGTTCTTATCCCTCTCGATGGATCACCTAAGATCAATTCCTTTGGATGTCCATGAGCATACCTCCACTCTTTGGATAGATCTTTATGATTTGGTGTGGATTTTGTGGCTTCTTCTCCATCCTTCTTGTTTTGATTTTCTTCATCTTCTTTGGAAGGAGGATCATCCAAAGTAAGCTTCTTTAGTCCTTCAACACTTGCACATGCATCAGAAGTATCCTCCTTTCTAGAGGATTTGTTAGTAGATTCTTCAAATACTACATGCACTGATTCTTCTACTACTAGTGTTCTTTTATTAAAAACTCTATATGCCTTGCTAGATATATAGTATCCTAAGAAGATACGTTCATCTGACTTGGCATCAAATTTGCTTAGGTTATCTTTTTCATTATTCAAAATAAAACATTGACAACCAAAAACTCAGAAATATTTTAAAGTAGGTTTTCTTTCTTTCCATAACTCATAAGATGTTTTTTTTAATATAGATCGAATTAAAACATGATTTAAAATATAACAAGTGATATTTATAGCTTCGATCTAAAAATATCTTGGAAGATCATTTTTATAAAGCATTGTGCATGCCATTTCTTTTAAAGTCCTATTCTTTCTTTCTACCATCCCATTTTATTGAGGTGTCCTAGGTGCAGAAAAATTGTGATCCCATTGTGCATGCCATTTCTACTTTCTTTTTCATTACAAAAATTTTCAAAATGCTGGTTTTCAAATTTAGTATCATGGTCACTTTGAATACAAATAATAGAAGTACCTTTTTTATTTGAAACTTTTCGATAAAATTTCATAAAAGCTGAAAATAATTCATCTTTATGAGCTAAAAATAAAATCCATGTAAATCAAGAGAAATTATCTACTATAACTAATCCATATCTCTTGTCTCCTAGACTTGTTATCCTAGTTGGTCTAAAAAGATCTATATGGAGTAGCTCTAATGGCCTAGAAGTTGAAACAAAATCTTTTGGTTTAAAAGATGTTTTTGTTTATTTTCCAAATTAACATGCTTCACATATTTATCTTTTTCAAAACTAAGTTTTAGTAAATCTCTTACTAAATTCTTTTTGCATAATTTTGAGAGTAGATACATGCTTGCATGATTTAACCTACGATGCCAAAGCTAACTAGTCTTATTAATTTTGGAATTCATTGCAACTCGACATTCACCATCATGTAAAGGTAAATTGTCAAGATAACAAGATAGATGTTGCCATGCTTATTTCCAATGAATTTCACTCCGTTACTAGGATTAGCTACCATTCAAAGAGATGATTCAAAAACAACTTAAAAACCTTTATCGCAAAACTGATTAATACTAAGTAGATTATGTTTCAATCCTTCAACTAACAAAATATTATCAATAAAAGTAGAAGGAGAGATGTAAACTTTATCAATACCAATGATTTTTACTTTACTATTATCTCCAAAAGTTATACTCCCTCCACTTAGTGCCTTAAGAAAAGTGAATTGCCTTACATCTCCTGTCATGTGTCCTGAGCAACTACCATCAAGATACCACAATCTTTTCTTTTCTTTGGTTGCAAAACATATCTACAAAATAAATTAAGTTTTCATTTTAGGTACCCAAGCCAACTTGGGTCCTTTAGGGTTAGTACTAATGGTGTTTCCTTTTGAAACTCAAATCTTTCTAGAATTGTTTAACTTTCACATATTACATTGATATACTTTATGTCTTAACTTTTCACAAGAATAACATGTAATACTAGAGGATGCAGATATAAAGAAATTCTTGAAATATTTCTATTATTTTTGAGGTTTAAAACCTAAACCTGCTTTGTTGAAAACTGTTCTTTGATTGTTCAATAAAAGATTTAGCTTTTCAAAACTATATATAAATTATTCAATAAATGGTTTAACTTTATTAAGCTCATCTTTGAATTTCTTATTTTCTGCCTCGAGATCTTTATTTTTCTTTAAGAGTTGATCATTTGACACAACAACCTTGGGTCTTTTCAAAATCTCTATTTTCATTGATAAAGTATTCTTTTATTTTTCTAAAACATCAATCTTAGTTTTTAAATCACTGTTTTCATTTGTAAGATTGGTGTTTTCATGAGAAAATGAATTTGCATGCTTCATCAACTTTTTTATTCTCAATCTTTAGCAATCTATATTCATGCATGAGGTCATCAAATGCATCTCTAAGTTCATCAAATATAAATTTAGGTTCAAAGTCAGATTGTACCTCATCTTCTTGAGCCATGAGATAAAGATTGGCGACCTCTTTTTGTTCTTCCTCTGAGCTGGAGTCCTCACTATCATTCCATGTTGCCATCATTACCTTCTTTCTAAACCTTCTCTTGGACTTCTTTAGGAGAGGACAATCAAACTTATAATATCCGAGCTTCTTGCTTTCGAAGCAAATCGGTTGATCCTTCTCCTTTTCTTTTTCCTTCTCTTTTCCTTTTTCCTTGCTTGGTTAAGGCTTCTTTTTGTAAGAAAATTTCTTTCTTCTTATAAATCTTCTAAATTTTCTTGCAATAAGAGCCTCTTCATCCTCATTTTCTCCTTCTTCAGATTTTTCACTTGAAGACTCATCTTGTATGGTAGAATTGAATGCTATGGTATTCTTCTTTTTATCAACATCTATTGCCTTTTACTTCAAGTTCAACTCATAAGTCATGAGTGAACCTACAAGTTGTTCCAAGGAAAGTGTCTCAACATCTTTGGCTTCTTGGATTGCTGTTATTTTTGGAACCTAGGATGTTGGCAATGATCTGAGAATTTTATTTACAAGATCAGCATTAGATATAATCTTACCAAGACTTCTCATGCCATTTACAATATTAATAAATCTTGTATACATATCAGTAATAGATTCATTAGGTTCCATTCTAAATATCTCATATGTATGTACAAGCATATTTACTTCAATATTTTTCACTTGATTGGTACCCTCATAAGTAACTGTTGGCTCCACCCAGTGATTTTGATGAATAACAAAATATTGAGTACATATTGTATTCTAATGAGGATTTCAAGTTATGAGTTTTCAGGAAGAAAGCACCTCAAAATTTTAAAAACTTATGGTGTATGGCACGCAATGGCATGGAGCAATTCTCACATATCCGGGCATCCTCTTCATTGAAAAAGGGCTTATAATTGCTTAACTATTATGTGTTTATGCATTCATGAACTTTATTTTTGATTTTGAGGCTTTTACACTTGAATCTGGATGTTTTCAGTCTCAAGTGTCGACACCTGGACAGTCAAGTGTCGACACTTCAGCATTTGGCACGGACAAAAATCCTTGGCACGCCAAGTGTCGACACCTATACCCAAGTGTCGACACTTAGGTTTCAAGTGTCGACTCAAGGCCTGAGATTTTTGAAAATACAGAACTTTGTTGTTTCAAGGATTTTTGTGTCAAGTGTCGACACCTGTGCATCAAGTATCGACACTTGAATGTTCAAGTGTCGACTCCCAGAAATCAAGTGTCGACACCTGATAGCCAAGTGTCGACACCTGATAGCCAAGTGTCGACACTTGCAGCCTGACAGCTCTAACGGATCTATTTTTCTGGCTTGCAGAAATTGGTTTTCAAGCTTCAAACGGCTATTTCCAATGCTCCAACGGTCACAAACCATTTTTAGAAGGTTTTTGGTGTATTTAATCTCCACCAACCTCATTTTAAAAGAAGAGAAGTGAAGAGAAGAAAAGAAAAAGAAGAGAAAGCAAGAGAAAAGTCTATTCAAGAGCATTCAAGTCCACTTAAAAGCCAAAAAGCTAATATTCTGTCCAAACTTCAAATCAAAAGCCTCTTCTAGCTTGATTCCACTGAAAAAGCCTACTAGCTCAACTTTACTACATTCCAAAAGGAGGCAACTTGAAGAAGAGTGAAGTCAAAGCATCCTTTGGGCTTCAAAGATTCCAATATACTCTTGAAGAGAGTTTGTTGTAGCTTTTAAATTTCATATCTATTTTATTGTGCTTTAACCTTGCTTTCAAGGGTGTCTTGAAAGAAGGTTATTGTGATTTGTTGGTGAGCCAAAGTATTAAAACCAACTAGGGTTAACTTGTGAGCCCGAAGACAAAACAAGTATTTAGGTTTGTTGGTGAGCCTAGGTGATAAAACCAACTTAGGTTTTGACTTGTGAGCCTTGTGAAAAACAAGTCAACTGTTATCTGGTGTGGATTATAGTGAAATTCCCAAGGGTGGCTTGGGGAGTAGATGTAGGTGCTAGGTTTGCACCGAACCACTATAAACCTTGTATTTGTGTGTGATTGCTCTTTTCCTCCCGTATTCTTTAATTAATTGCTATCATCTTGCATCTAATTTATTATTGCTCACAAGCACCACTAGACCTTCACTTTATTGTGTTAAATTTTTTAAAAGACCCAATTCACCCCCCCTCTTGGGCTCCATTTCTGGGCAACAAGTGGTATCAGAGCACCGGTACTCTCTTGTAGGTCCAAGGATCTTGAGTAAAAGATCATGGCAGCCCCAATAGGAATGGGTATTGTTGAAGGTCAAGCTTCAAACCGACCCCCACTTTTTAATGGCACAAATTACACATACTGGAAGACACGCATGTGCATATTTATACAAGCTCTTGATTATAATTTGTGGAGAACAATAGTAAAAGGTCCTCATCAGCCTATAATGATGATTAATGGCATTCTCACCCCTAAAATGGAAGATGATTGGGATGAGAATGACATTAAGCAAATTGAGCTTAATGCTAAGGCAATGAACCTTTTATTTTGCTCTCTTGATCCTAGTGAGTTTAATAGAATATCAAACTGTCTCTCCGCAAAGGAGATTTGGGATACACTTGAGGCTACCCATGAGGGTACACACCAAGTGAAGACCACCAAGGTTAACATGCTAATTCACACATATGAGATGTTTAAAATGGAACCTACTGAGTCTATCAGTGAGATGTACGCTAGGTTCACAAACATTGTGAATGGCATGAGAAGTTTAGGAAAAATAATTTCTAACGGTGAACTTGTGAATAAACTTCTCAGGTCTCTACCAGCTTCATGGGATGCAAAGGTCACTGCAATTGAAGAAGCAAAAGATGTCAACACTCTCCCACTGGAACAACTGTTGGGTTCTTTGATGACATATGAACTATCCCTCAAATAGAAGAACGGAGAGGTGGATAAAAAGAAAAAGACAATAGCATTCAAATCTACTACCAGAGAAGACTCGAGTGAAGACTCTGAAGAGGATGACGAAGAAGATGAAACAACTATGTTAGCAAAGAAATTCAGAAGGTTTATGAGGAAAAAGAAATTCAATTACAAAAAGAAACCTCTGAAAGGAGAGCCAAGTAAAGAAAAAGATAAGAAAAAGAAGGAGGAGCAGCCCACATGTTTTGAGTGTAAGAAGCCAGGGCATTTCAAGGTAGACTGCCCCTTAGTAAAGAAAAGCATAAGAAAGCTAAGAAAGAAGGCCATGATGGCAACCTGGAGTGAAAGTGAAGACTCCAGCTCTGAGGAAGAACAACAGGAAGTAGCAAATTTCTGTCTAATGGCCGATCAAGAAGAGGTATGCTCTGAAATCGAAAATGAAATATCTTTTGATGAGCTTCATGAGATTTTTGATGAACTAGTCATAGAATTTCAAAAATTAAAGTCAAAACATAAAGACTTAAAGAAGCAAAATCTGGAACTAGCTAAAACAAATAACAACCTTTCAAATGAAAATGAATACCTTCTAATACAAAATAAAAATTTAAATGATAAGATTATGGCTCTTGAAGATTAAAAGAATATATTTGAAAAGAAAAGTAACTTTCTTTCAAATGAAAAATTGTCAAGACAAAGCAAAGAAATTTTAATGGAAAACAAAAGATATAAAGAGGAAATCGATAAACTAAAGCCTTTTGTTGAAAAATTTACTTACAGTTCTGAAAAGTTAAATTTACTGTTAAATAACCAAAGAGCAGTGTTTGACAAAGCTGGATTAGGATTCAGAACTCATAAGAAACAGAAACTCTTTAAAATTTTCTTTGTGCCTGCATCTTCATCAATTACATGCTATACTTGTGGTGTTAAAGGACATAATTCTTATATGTGCAACAAAAGAAAATTAAGGAACACTAAGAAAGTTTGGGTTCCAAAAGGAACCAATGCCACTAACCAAAAAGGACCCAAGATGGCTTGGGTACCTAAAGTTTTCACTTGATCTTTATTGCAGGTATGCCTTGCAACCAACAAGAAAAGAATGTGGTACCTTGATAGCGGTTGCTCAAGGCATATGACAGGAGATGTGGAGCAGTTCTCATCACTTACATATCAAAATGGTGGCAATGTAACTTTTGGTGATAATGGAAAGGGCAAAATCATCGGTATTGGTAAAATCCATATCACCCCTACCTCTTATATTGATAATGTTTTATATGTTGATGGATTAAAACATAACTTGCTAAGTATTAGTCAATTTTGTGACAAAAATTTTAAAGTTGTTTTTGAATCTTCTTTGTGCATTGTTTCTAGTCTAGATGACAATGGCATTAAATTCATCGGTCATAGGCATGGCAATATTTATATGGTTGATCTTGATGATCTCCCTATTCAAAAAGGTCAATGTCTAGTGGCAATGGAAGCCAAGATCGATGAAACTAGTTGGCTTTGGCATCGTAGACTAGGACATGCTAGCATGCATTTAATTTCAAAACTTAGCAAAAAGAATTTAGTAAAAGATTTGCCTAAACTCAATTTTGAAAAAGATAAGATTTGCAGTGCATGTCAACTTAGAAAATAAACAAAATCTTCTTTCAAACCTAAAAGAGTAATCTCTACATCTAGACCTTTGGAATTGCTTCATATAGACCTCTTTGGGCCTACTAGAACATCTAGTTTGGGAGGTAAGAAGTTTGGTCTAGTCATTGTAGATGATTTCTCACGTTTTACTTGGATCATGTTTTTAGCACATAAAGATGAAACGTTTTCTGAATTTATAAGATTTCACAAAAGAGTTTTAAATGAAAAAGGTGTTTCAGTAATTTATTTAAGAAGTGATCATGGAACTGAATTTGAAAATGCCGATTTTAATAAATTCTGTATTGAAAATGAAATTAATCATAATTTTTCTGCACCTAGGACACCTCAACAAAATGGGGTAGTAGAAAGAAAAAATAAAACTCTTGAAGAAATGGCATGCACCATGCTTTATGAAAATGATTTACCTAGATACTTTTGGGCGGAAGCCATAAATGCTGCATGCTATATTTTAAATCGTGTTTTAATTCGACCGATTTTAAAGAAAACCCCTTATGAGCTTTGGAAGGGTAGAAAACCTTCAATCCGTTATTTTCATATTTTTGGATGCCGTTGTTTCATCTTAAATAATGGTAAAGATAATCTAAGTAAATTTGATGCCAAATCAGATGAAGGAGTCTTTCTAGGCTACTCCACATCTAGTAAGGCATACAGGATCTTCAACAGAAGGACACTTGTTGTTGAAGAATCCATTCATGTAGTATTTGATGAAACTAACCAAAAATCTTCAAGAAAAGAAGATGTACTTTTTGATGAATCAGGTAACAAGAAAACTGAAGAAATAAACAACAATGAAGGACTTACCAAGGAACAAAATGATGATCAAAACACTGATGGAGATCAAGCACAAGGTGATGAAGATATATCAACTGTTGATCCTTTACCAAAAGAATGGAGGTATGCTCATGGACACCCAAAAGAACTAATTATAGGTGATCCATCTAAAGGTGTAAGTACTCGATCATCTCTTAGAAATATTTGTGATTACTTAGCTTTTGTGTCTCAAATTGAACCTAAAACTATTGAGGAAGCTGAATGTGATAGTAATTGGATAAATGCTATGCAAGATGAACTTAATCAATTTAAAAGGAACAATGTTTGGACACTGGTAGATAGGCCTTCAAACACATCAATTATTGGCACAAAATGGGTTTTTCAAAATAAACTTGATGAAAATGGAATAGTAATTAGAAATAAAGCTAGACTAGTTGCCAAAGGATACAATCAGGAGGAAGGGATAGATTTTGATGAAACCTTTGCTCCTGTGGCTAGACTTGAGGCAATTAGGCTATTGTTGGCTTTTTCCTGTTTCATGAACTTTAAACTGTATCAGATGGATGTTAAAAGTGCCTTTTTAAATGGATTAATTAAAGAAGAAGTTTATGTTGAACAACCCCCTGGTTTTAAAATTTCTGAATTTCCAAATTATGTTTATAAACTTCATAAAGCTTTATATAGATTAAAACAAGCTCCAAGAGCTTGGTACTGCTGAAAAACAATTTCACTAGAGGTAATGTAGATAAAACATTATTTTTAAAGAAAAAGAATGATGATATCTTAGTAGTACAAATCTATGTTGATGATATAATATTTGGTGCTACTAATGAATCTCTTTGTCAAGATTTTGCAAGTCTAATGCAGGGTGAGTTCGAGCTGCGCATGATGGGAGAACTGAATTTCTTCCTCGGACTCCAGATAAGGCAAACCAAAGAGGGGATCTTCATCAACCAAACAAAATACACAAGAGAAATACTCAAGAAGTTTGGGATGGAGAACACTAAGCCATTAGGTACCCCTATGAGCTCCACATGTAGACTTGACAAGGATGAATCAGGTAAGTCAAAAGACCAAAAATTATATCGTGGCATGATTGGTTCATTATTATATCTTACTGCCAGTAGGCCAGCTATCATGTTTAGTGTCTGTATGTGTGCTAGATATCAGTCCAATCCTAAAGAGTCTCATCTTTTGGCTGTTAAACGCATACTTAGATATCTATCTGGCACAATTGGAATTGGTTTATGGTACTCTAGAGATTCTTCATTTGATTTAATTGCTTATCTGATGCTGATTTTGCTGGGTGTAAACTTGATCGTAAAAGTACTAGTGGAACCTATCAGTTTCTTGAAATAAATTTGATCTCCTGGAGTAGCAAGAAACAGAACTCAATTGCTCTATCTACGGCGGAAGCCGAATATATAGCAGCTGGGAGCTGTTATGCTCAAATCCTCTGGATCAAACAATAACTCGAAGATTTTGACATTAAACTAACTAAGACACCCATAAGATGTGACAATACTAGTGCAATCAACCTATCTAAAAATCCTGTGCAACATTCAAGAAGTAAACACATTGAAATAAGACATCATTTCATAAGAGATCATGTACAAAATTCTAATGTAATTCTTGATTTTGTTTGTACTAATGATCAGTTAGCTGATGTGTTTACAAAGCCTTTGAGTGAGGATAGGTTCTGTCTGATTAGAAGAGAGTTAGGTGTCATTGATCCATTCTCCTAAGACTCTCTTAGTATCATTTTACCTAAGTCCTAAAGCTCAAAACCTATTATTTAAAACCCCAAAAAAATTTATCAAAATTTTTCCTATTTTTTCCGGAATTTCTCAAATTTTTTGGCCAAGGGTCGACACTTGGAAAGTGTCAAGTGTCGACACCTGACCAAGTGTCGACACTTAACAAATCCGAAGTGTCGACACTTGCGAATCTGAACTATTTTAAACGGACCGAACGATGGGTTTTTTGAAAATTTTCTTCCCCCCTGGTTTCTTGGAACAGTGGTCCCCACTGTCCAAATCCGTCCTTTCACCCCTCAATCCTTCACAAATCAGGTATTTTCCCTCTCTAATTTCATTTTTATTTTTCTATGTTTTTAATTTTATTGTTTTCGAACCAAACAACCGTGTTTTGGGTTTTCCGAATATTTTTCTTGAATCTAACCAGATTTTTGCATGTTTTAATGAATTTCTAAAACTCCATTTGAGGGAATCATGTTTTAGATTTGTTTTTCTCGGATTTTCCTCATCTTTTGGGCATTTTTCAACCCTTTTTCACAAAAATCACTGTTTCACAATTTTGGGCAAAAAAAATTGGGTTTTCATCTAATTTAAGCATACTAAATCCATTTATTGATGATTTAGAAAGGTTTTTAGTAATACATTTGCAACATTTTCGCCTATTTGCAAAAACCCTAAGTGATTAAAACCCAAATCCCATGGTTTTTGACCTTACAAAAATAATTTTTTGGGATTCAAATGTGTTCCACCTAACAAAAATTTTTCCTACAAATTTTGCTCAAAAATTTTGTCATTTGATCAAAATTTATTGATTCTAGTTTTCGAAACCTATCTGAACTCTAATCTCAAACTATGGCCAGTCCTTTGTTCTAAACCCTTCTTCATTCTTCCTGGTCAGTTGGCTGATATGGGTCCTAGGAAGAGACTTGCAGTTAGGGCGAGGCCTAGTCAGGGTACTGAGAGGAGGTCGAAGACCAGATTTGATCCCGCACAGCAGAGCAGTATAGCCACTCCGAGATCCCCCCTGCAGAGAGGATGGCAGGGAAGTCTGTTGCTTCAGGGAGGAGAGTTGATCTACAGTGTTTCGATAGGCACCACTTTGGCATTAGGGAGATACTCACAGATGCAGGACTAGTACCGTTCTGCACCATGCAGGAGAGATACTATCCTCACCTGGTGAGGAAGTTCTACGGTGCACTGGACTGTCGACGACTTTTATGGATGACATCCGTCAGGGGTACATAGATTTCTTTGACTGATGAGCTGCTGAGCCAAGTATGGGAGATACCTCGGAGAGGAGTCTATGCATTTTCTGTTGATGATAGAGAGGCGGCTTTCAGATGCATCCTTGAGCGAGAGGATGTTCGCGGTATCTCAGTAGTTACCGCGAACCAGTTATCTTTAGAGATGCGACTGCTGCACCATATTATTGCATGGATCCTTCTACCGAAGACTGGCAGATTCGATTTCATCACCGAGAAAGAGCTGATGGTGATGACCAGTCTGATCGAGAGGAGACAGATTGATATACCCGCCTTAATGCTATCACAGATGCATGATGCTGCCACTCAGCGCCGACACTGTTTGCCATACGGGATGGCACTGACCCGTCTTTTCAGAGCCTGTGGAGTATCATTGGAGGGGGAGATCCCCAAAGAGATAATACACACAGATGTATATGATGAGAGGTCATTGCACCGGATGGGTTACAGGATGGTTGGAGGTCGATGGGTTCGGAGAGAGTCTGGCCAGGAGCCAGATGAGGAGGATGAGATTCGAGAGGCTGAGGCTGGACCATCTGAGCCAGCAGTTCTTCCTCCAGTAGATGTGCCATCAACACAGGCAGAGCACCTGTCGCCTGATGCTTCAGCTCCTCCACCACCATCGACAGGATTATCCTTTGAGGAGCATGCTAGAGCACAGTTCTCACAGATCAGAGGAGAGGTGACTCAGCTGCGTAGCGAGGTCAAGCTTCTACGAGCATAGACTACCTCGGAGCATGCTGAGATTCACAGATCCATGGAGGAGAGATTTACATGCCTTGAGAGTCTATTGAGATCACTTATACCTCCTGCTGCACCTGCACTTGCTCGATCTGATGATGATGATGACGATGATGATGATGGTGATGGCGGCGATCACCAGAGCGACCATGCTGATTTTGCTGACGGTGGTGATCAGGATGTTGACTGAGCTACTGAGGTAGTGGGCACTGACAGCGACAGTATAGGCGGAGCCGATGCTTATGAGGTGGTCAGTCGGGATCCTCCTACTACACCTGCTCCTTCTACTGCACTGGTTGACTTCGTACCGGATCCTATTGAGCCACCTGATCATCTTTCACCTCCTTCTACCAGATCTTCTAGGGTTGTACCCGCTTTTGGTCCTGCCGGCCGTACCAGGAGTCTTAAAGCTTTAGCACCTCCTAGGGCATTAGCCACCAGATCTAGGATTAGTGCTCCTTTCAGTCTTGATGTTCCATCTGATGAGGATTAGCCTCACAGATGTCTATTTCAGATCTTATTTTGTATGTTTGATACTTTATTGACTTTATTATGTATGTTTCAGCTCTTTTATACTGAAAATTTATCTCATCTATATATGTGTTTTTGTTCAGAACTCTGTTATCTTGAAAAATTTTGTGCTTCAGTTTATCATTCTTTAGCTCTGATACTCTTTATAATGATATATTTTAACTATGATATTCTTTGATATTAGCATAATTTCAGCTCTGATATTTGTTTCTCTACTCTCTTTTTGTATCTATGCTAATTGTGAGGGGGAGGTTATTCCCTTTTCTTATGATTGACAAAAAGGGGAGAACAAGTAATGATAGTAATGATTTTGATTTTATGGAGAACAAGTATTTGATTTTATGAAGAACAAGTATTGATTTTGATTTTATTGAGAAAAAGGTGTATTATATTGATTATATTGTTTTCACCTTGCAAGAATCTTTGAAGTTTACCTTAATAAGAAGTATCTAATTAAGGGAGAGATTGTTTCCTCCTATCTATAAAGTTGTTATCTCTATTGTGACTAAAATTCATGTGTATAAATTAAATGGTTAAAGTTTGAACTATATTGTCTCTTTTTTCTCAAGATTTTGTCATCATCAAAAAGGGGAAGATTGTTGGCTCCACCCAGTGATTTTGATGAATAACAAAACATTGAGTACATATTGTATTCTAATGAGGATTTCAAGTTGTGAGTTTTCAGGAAGAAAGCACCTAAAAATTTCAAAAACTTATGGTATATGGCATGCAATGGCACGGAGCAATTCTCACATATCCGGGCATCCTCTTCATTGAAAAATGGCTTATAATTGCTTAACTATTATGTGTTTATGCATTTATGAACTTTATTTTTGATTTCGAGGCTTTTACACTTGAATCTAGATGTTTTCAGTCTCAAGTGTCGACACCTGAACAGTCAAGTGTCGACACTTCAGCATTTGGCACGGACAAAAATCATTGGCATGCCAAGTGTCGACACCTATACCCAAGTGTCGACACTTAGGTTTCAAGTATCGACTCAAGGCCTGAGATTTTTGAAAATACAGAACTTTGTTGTTTCAAGAATTTTTGTGTCAAGTGTCGACACCTGTGCATCAAGTATCGATACTTGAATGTTCAAGTGTCGACTCCCAGAAATCGAGTGTCGACACCTGACAGCCAAGTGTCGACACCTGATAGCCAAGTGTCGACACTTACAGCTTGACAGCTCTAACGGATCTATTTTTCTGGCTTGCAGAAATTGGTTTTCAAGCTTCAAACGGCTATTTCCAATGCTCCAACAGTCACAAACTATTTTTAGAAGGTTTTTGGTGTATTTAATCTCCACCAACCTCATTTTAAAAGAAGAGAAGTGAAGAGAAGAAAAGAAAAGGAAGAGAAAGTAAGAGAAAAGTCTATTCAAGAGCATTCAGTCCACTCAAAAGCCAAAAAGCCAATATTCTGTCCAAACTTCAAATCAAAAGCCTCTTCTAGCTTGATTCCACTGAAAAAGCCTACTAGCTCAACTTTACTACATTCCAAAAGGAGGCAACTTGAAGAAGAGTGAAGTCAAAGCATCCTTTGGGCTTCAAAGATTCCAATCTACTCTTGAAGAGAGTTTGTTGTAGCTTTTAAATTTCATATATATTTTATTGTGCTTTAACCTTGCTTTCAAGGGTGTCTTGAAAGAAGGTTATTGTGGTTTGTTGGTGAGCCAAAGTATTAAAACCAACTAGGGTTAACTTGTGAGCCCGAAGACAAAACAAGTATTTAGGTTTGTTGGTGAGCCTAGGTGATAAAACCAACTTAGGTTTTGACTTGTGAGCCTTGTGAAAAACAAGTCAACTGTAATCTGGTGTGGATTATAGTGGAATTCCCAAGGGTGGCTTGGGGAGTGGATGTAGGTGCTAGGTTTGCACCGAACCACTATAAACCTTGTGTTTGTGTGTGATTGCTCTTTTCCTCTCGTATTCTTTAATTAATTGCTATCATCTTGCATCTAATTTATTATTGCTCACAAGCACCACCAGACCTTCACTTTATTGTGTTAAATTTTTAAAAGACCCAATTTACCCCCCCTCTTGGGCTCCATTTCTGGGCAATAGTAACCTCAAGTGTGTCCCATATTTTCTTCACAAAGGTGCATCTGGAAATTCTATTAAATTTACTAGGATCCAATGTACAATAGAGTAGATTCATTTCTTTAGCATTTATCTCGGATTGTTTAATATCATTTTCATCCCAATCCTCTTCTTGTTTTGGAATGAAAATGCCATTAACAATGACTGAAGGAATATGTAAACCTTTATCAACTACTTTTCATAAATTGTAATCAATTGAATGCATATAAATTCTCATACATGTTTTTCAATACGTGTAATTTGTGTCATTAAAGTTAGGAGGTCTGTTTGAGGCTTGTCCCTCAACAACACTAGAACCGAGTGGGGCTGCCATAGATCTTTAACTCAAGGTGGTTAGACCTATAAGCTGAGTACGTGGCTCTGATACCACTTGTTGCCTAGCAAGCAACCCAAGAGGAGGGGATGAATTGGGTTTTAAAAACTTTTGCAAGTATGTGCCAATTTAAAAATAATTTAGGTGCTCGTGAATTACAAGTATTTATATGCTATTCAAGGGTATGCAGTAGAAATAAACAAGGCAAAGTAAATAAGAGCAAATAATGAGAAAGCAAGCAATCACAAATACCAAGATATATAGTGGTTCGGTGTATACCAAAGTACCTACAACCACTCCCCAAGATCTTCTTGGGAATTTCACTATAATCTTCTTTGATTATAGTTGATTAGTTTTTCGGGCTCAATAATCAAAACCCAACTTATTTTCAACGGGAACACAAGTCAAAATCCCTTCAATTTTACGGGATAACCAAAAATCTAGTTAATTTTGTAACTTAGGCTTACCAACAACCTCCTTGGTTTTGTCACTTAGGCTAACCAAAAATCTCCGTTGGTTTTAACATAAAGGCTCACCAACAAACCTTAATTATAGTTTCAATTTCCTTGAAACTAGAAACAATAAAAAGATTCAAGTATAATATATGAAATACAGAAAGCTTTCAACTAAAAGCAAGTATCTCTTTGAAGCTCTTTGATTGCTGTTGAAGATGCTTATCTTCAAGTTGTTGAAGCCTTAATCAAAGCTTGAATGGTTGGGCTTGAATGCTCTTGAATGCTTTGAAAGCTTGAAAGCTCAACTTGACTTGAAAGTAGTTGTTCTTTAATGAATATTTGAGTGAATGCACTTAACTTCTCATTAGTTGCTTCCCTCTTGAGTTTGGTCCAATTTAAATACCTTTTTAAGCTTCAAATGATAGTTTTTGACCTTCAAATGGCAGTTTTTGACCGTTGGAGAGGAGAAAATAGCTATTGGGGGCGAAAATGACCAATTATGTGCTTCAAAAAACTAGCCATTACTGTTCATCAGAACTACAAGCGTCGATACTTTAGGTCATGAGTCGATACTTTTTCTAGTGAGTCGACACTTCATCTTCATGAGTCGATACTTGAGGAAAGCTTGATTTTAGCATGTTCTATATCATTTTTGTCTCAGGCCTTGAGTCGATCCTTGAGTTGACACATGAGTCGAAACTTGAGCTCTATGAGTCGACACTTCTTGCATGCCATTTGAAACATCTTCTGCGTATTAGCTCAAGTCTCTGTGAGTCGATACTGTGAGTCGACACTTCACTTTCATGAGTCGACGCTTGGCTGAAACTTTCTTAAAACTCATCTAAAACTCTGCTGAAACTTCTCCAAATTTAAAACTTGACTTCTTTTAAGTCATTCTTATATACTTAAGTCCATTTAACTTATAATTTTCATCAATGAAGGAGACTTCTTCAACTATTGGACAAGCAAATAAACTTTCAACAACAGCTTTGGTGAGTACCCTATTCTGGTAAAACATACTTTTAACACATAGTTAGTACTCAAATATATTTAAGTATTTTATTAGTCATCAAAATCAATACAAGAGTTAAAAATATATAACAAAATTTTAATAAATTGTTAATAAAGAAGATTTGAATCCTAAATTTTTGAATGAGCTAATCACTAAATTAACTATTGAACTATAATTATCTATTCTTTAAATAATTACTAATATATTTATTTAAACTTGTATAAACTCATATTTATTTAAACTTATATATAAACATCCAACACAAATCCCTGGTCATTACCTAAGCTTCCCTTTTTGGTCACTGCAAGCCACCTACCCTATTAAGACTCCTGAGGGCATAAGAAATAAAGGAAAAGCCCCTCTATCTCCATCAGAGACCAAGGCTAGGTTGGCCTCCAATGAGATCTAGGCCATAGAGGCCACCCTAGTGGAGGCAGAAGGGTTGAAGTTGGTTGTGGTGCTGAGGCTATAGAGCTGGATGGTAGCAGAGTCATAGACCATGGTGGCTTCCTCAATAGTGTTGTAAGTGTCTTGCCACACCTAGACATCTAGCTATGGGTCACGGATCTCCTCCATGTACTTTCTCAAAGGTTGCATTTGGTATGCAGTAATCTATTCAAATTACGAATAATTTTAAACTAGGCCCACTAGATTACCATATTTGGTATTTTTATAAAATGGTAATCTATCTTGCAGTGGTAATTTGGATTACCACTCATGTGGCAATCCAGATTACCGAAGTAGTAATCTAATTATTTTACAAAAATACCCCTATCCTGTTACTTTCTTTGGTGAGTAGGAAAGCAGACCCTCTTCACCTTCGTCATCTCGCACTCTCCCCGCCCCACCTCACCTCCACCTCTTGCTAGTGAGCTGCCATCACATCACTTCCAGAAAGATCACTGCCATTCAAGCCATCGCCGGTGACCGATAAGTTTTTTTTCTATAAAATATCCTCCTTCTCCTCCATCATCGATGATCAAGAAGAAGGCAGACCTTGCATCAGGCCACTCACTGCCCCGCTTTCGAGCCCCTGCAATGGCCCCTCCTCCTCCTCATCTTGGAAAGATTGCCGATCCTGCATTGGGTCGATCACCACCCCGCCTCCACCTCACCATCCTCCTCCTCCTCCTCCTCCTGCCTATCCATCGACCCTGCATCAGGCCACTCACCACCCTACCTCCGAGCCCCCTAACGGCCCCTCATCCTCCTTCTCCTCTCAAGAAGATCACCAGGGAATCCATCATCGCTCCACTCACTGACCTGCTTTATTCATTATTCTACCTTCTCTTAATGGAAATGACATGGGGGTAGTTCCATGAGGCAGTCCACATTGTTGGGTCCCATCATGTCTCTCAAGTCAGTGCTTGATGTAATGCGAGATTTTGAAAGGCCTACAAATACTTGATCGATATATATGTAGCCATCCAACAATAGGCCTCCTTATAAATATTATTATTTGTTCTGATAAAAGTAAAGAACATTATTTTTTCTGTCTAATTCTTGGCTTTGGAGTAGAATGGCAACTGATGTAATGGTATGGACCCATTGTTCATATGATAATATATTATTTAACTTTATATTAAAATTAAATATCCAAAATATGTAATATTTTAATCTTTAATTAGTTGAGCATGTGGTTTTAAACAATAGCATGATTATTGGTTAACAGCCATTGTAACTATTGCCGCCAAGATCGTCGTGGCCCATAGCTGCTGTCGATGTTGGGTCACCCCTCGTCTCTTTAGGATTGGCCTGTGCTTTAGGACCTACAAAATAGGGTTAGAGACCCGGACCGGGGATTCCGGTGGGGGCACTCTGACTGTCAAGTCAGTGACGATCCAGGAAAACAGATCCTCCTAGTCGAGCCCCTTGAGATGGACTCCATGCTAGGAGGAGTGAATATGGTGTGAGTAGAATGCAAGTGTGCTAGAGAGGGTGATGGCCAAGGTGAATCGGAGGTGGTCCTCCTGTGTGACATCGCCTCTCTTACTTGCTTCAGTGTGTTAGAGTATGTTCGTTACCTCCCCTGTTGGGGGTGCAGATGGCTTTTTTATGCCCAGGTGGTTGTTGGGCGCATACCTCAGGATCATAGTCATTCCAGCAAGCACGTGCAGCGATGTCCCGTGCCATGGACGAGATGTCTTTCCCAGTTTGTGATAAGGGAACCTGCTGTGCGCTCTGACATTCCTTTCAGTTGCTCTATTCCGGGAAACTTGGTAGTGCCTCGTCGGTGGGCCACCGCCCCCGAGATTCGAATCTCCTGGTTGACTTCTTCTTTTGGATGGTGCAGCCGGTTGGTGGAGAACCTGGCACCTCGATCATGAAGCTTCTTTCTTTTCTGGTGTAAGTGGTAGCTGTGGGTAGTTATTACAGCCGGTGGGCACTCCTTTGCGATCCTCGGGTGACTCGCCGGTGTCTGGGGAGGACGATATCGCCTCTTTGGTTGCTGGCACCTTCGTCTGCGGTGGAGGCCGAGCAACCAAAGAGGCGACATTGTCCTCCCCGGATGCCGGTGAGTCACCTGAGGATCGCAAAGGAGCGCCCACCAGGCTGTAATAACTTCCCACAGTGGAGGCCGAGCTAGAGTGGCATGGCTCGACTCTGAGGGGCTCGACTCCGAGGGCTCGACCTCGAAGGGGCTCCACTTGATGAAGGAGGGCTGGGCTCGACTTCGGACTAAGGGGCTCGACTTCAAGGGGGCTCGACCTGGCGGAGGAGGGCAGGGCTCGACTTCGAGGGGCTCAACCTCGAAGGGACTCCACTTGGCGGAGGAGGACTGGGCTCGACTCCGGACCAAGGGGGTCGACTTTGAGAGGGCTTGACCTGACGGAGGAGGGCAGGACGCGACTCCAGCCCAGAGGGCTCGACCTCGAAGGGGCTCCATGTGGTGGAGGAGGGCTGAGCTCGACTCCGGACCAAGGGGCTCGACTTCGAGGGGCTCGATCTGGGGGAGGTCACTTAGCTCTGACTTAAGCATCCCGATCTCGCGAGAACCAACCTGGCGGAGGACGGAGCTCGGCTTCGACAGGCCGCCCCAACTTTAAGAGGGAGCTCGGCCCGGCAAAGGAGTCCGAGGAGGAGTATCAGGCATAGCAACCTTCTCCGACATGGCGTCTGACAGGTGTTCCATGTCAGCGATCCTGCCACATCAGTAACAATTTTATCACCTCAATTAATATATTATTGATTTAAGTAACATGCAAAAAAAATGGTACTTATATTTCACCTATACCTTCTATTTTAATGAAATAATATTTTTATGAAATTTAAACTCTTTGCTTAAAATTCTCCAAAAAAAATTATATGGTCAAAGAACAATAATATTTATTTAATAATACATGAATTTTAATAAATTTGACTTAGAAATATTTTGGAAATTTGATGTTAGATTACTGGTAATCTGTTTGTTATACCAAATACAGTAATCAATCTTACTGATAGATTATTTGTGTATACCAAACATAGTAATCAGCATTACTAGCAATCTATCTTGCAGGTAATCTTGATTATCATTCAGGATTTTCTAGCGATCTGCCAAACATAACCTAAGATCATTGTCGGATGTTGGAACTTCATGTTCTCCAACATCGCACTGTTGTCCACCCTCGCATAGCAACTTTCCTCCTCACTCCAACTCTATTGGCTAGGTCTGGTACAATAGCACTAAACCTTCACTAACATTAGTTGCAGAGCAAGGATCCACTACAATCTTCTCGGCGAGCTAGCCAATGCGGTCGTCGGAGGAGCAGCACTCATTATCAGGAGTTGGACTCAATTGTTGGGGGGTGGGGGTTGTCGAGAGGAGTTGGAGCTTGATAAGCTTTGAAAAAAGAATAATGACCTCCAATAATCATTATTTTTAATAAAATTATCCATTTTTTTTTTATTTTATAATTAAATTATTTAAATAGAATTTTTTTAAAAAATATCTATAAAATTATCAAATTTTATAAGATTTGGATCATTCTTTCCAAATAGACTCTAAGTGTTGACATAGATGGGTACATTTTAGAATAGCTAATATCTCCTCGCTCAATAGGTGGCACCTCTTCCCAAGGAAGTGATTCAGAGTTCAATCCAAAGTACCAGAACTTTTTCTATAGTTTGAAAAAAAAGCACCACATTTAAGGACAACAGTCATTTGAGATAAAAGCTCTCACCTCAAATATCTCCCAAACAAACAAGAGGAAGAAAATTTTTTTCTAGCTTAGGCTCTACGGAGGGCCAAAAAGGACTACTATTAGCAATAGTAATGCATGTCATCACTACTAGCCATACTTTTAAGTTTCTCACATAAATTTGTTTTTTCCTCTTGTTCATTTATTTTTATTAAAAAAAATAAACAAGAGGAAAAAACAAATTTATGTAAGAAACTTAAAAGCATGGTTATTATGTTATATACTTTCTTTTAAAAACTAATATGTAAAATTATGGTACAAGATCTTTATTTATAACAACAAGGCTAGACTTTTCAAATTTGAGTTAGATTTTCTAATTAGACCTCAAATTTAAAAATTAGTAAATAATAATATTTTCAAAATCAAGCAAAAATGTGAAGTTCAACTCTTATATCAATTTTTCTTTGGCAAAATCATCAATTTTTTCATGAATTATGACCTAATGGATGTTTCGGATCCCTAAATGATCTCAAATTAGTCATTTTAAATCCAATATATCTTGTTTCTATTTCTTATATTTTGAAAAATTATTTAATTTAAAATTAAGTACAAATATATATATATATAGATTATATGAAAGTTATTCTTCTCGAAAATTTTGTCGAATTGATTTTTAATATTACGGGTCTTGCTCTTAAATTCTATCGAAAACTCTTAAAGTATTCTAGCAAGTTCATAATTGATTTGGTAATCCTCCAGGATCTAATTCTATACATCTACTTTAACATCTAACTAAATTGAAAAGGAGTTAAGATGAATATTTAAACCATATTGCTATTTTTTCCCCTTAAATATCTACTAACTTATGTGCTTTTTAAAAACAATTAGGAATATCAACAACTATATATTACAAATCTTTATTTGTTCCCCTTTCTTTTGTGGTTTTGGGAGGGGGGTGGGGGAAGGGGCTAGATTTTTAGAACCTAGGTACATGATTTATGACCATTAATTTGGACTTAAGATGTGATCTATTGGTTCAACTTGGGCTTACTCAAAGCAAAAGTGACTAATGGAAGTGCTCCTTGATAGATAGAACATGTGATATATCTTCCTAATGCTAATCACATGCAAATGCAAACAATTCTTCATGAATTTTTGGTCATCCAAGAGCAAGGCAAGTAGGGGCGAAAAATGTTTGATACAAGATATTGCGATAAAAACTGAAGTTTACGTAGTCAGTTTGAAATAGTCTCCTAAAGCCATATATGCTTGTTGCTGCAATTTCTCCTGGACCGGGCTCAGGTGGGCTTGGCTGGAGTGCTCTTCTTTCGGTTCCTGCAAAAAGTTCCCAAAGACCGGTGGTGTTCCGGTGGAGACACTCCGATGCTTAAGTTAGCGGGAGCTTGAGGGCAACAGAATGGAGGAATCAACGAGACTTATGGAGCAGGAAGAAAATACTTAGCTTGCATTCGTAGTCCCCCGTTACCTTATATAGGCACGGAATGCTGCCAAATTCTATTAGGGGGTAGGCTGGGAATGTCCGATTTGCCCCTAGGAGAGTCAGGATAGTAGCCATGTGGCACCAGGATATGGTCACGTCATAGAATTTATTATAACAGAATTCTGGTACAGCTGGAAGAGGCTTCTAGAGTTTTTAGATGAGGTCCTGCAGAAGATGGGTCGGTCGGACCTTCGATGAAATGGGTCGATCGGATCTCTGCTCCAGCAGGTCATTCGGATATCTGTCGGAGTGGATCGGTCGGACCTCTGCTGAAGGTGGATCGGATGGATCCTTGGTGGAGTGGGTCGGATGGACCTCTATTACAGCAGGTCGTTTGGACCTTTACCGGAGTGAGTCGGTCGGATCTCTGCTGAAGGTGGGTCAGATGGACCCTTGGTTCGCTCCGACCGAAGAGTTGTCGGCTCCGGTCCGGTTCAGGAAAAAGCCGATAGGGTATAACAATGCTCATGACCAAATTTATTGAATGTTTTCTTCTAGGTGCCTTAGCAACTATTGAAGCATCGAGTGATGATCACAGGTCTTTCCTTGCAAGAAAGACTAAAGTATCATGTTAAGAAATAACCCTCCTCCAAAGGTTGGAGAGTGGTGCAAACTTGCTCCTACATCTTAAGTTATGCCCCGATCAATATTTATTAATTATAACTTGTAGTTGAGTTTTACCGGGAGTTTAAAAGGACCTAACAGCAGGGAATTGAGGTCATTTGAAACCTACCATGGTTAGATATCACATCATAGATCTTGCAAAGTTATTTAATTTTTTTAAAAAATTATTAGAAATGGATTCCATGTGTGAAAGTTATTTTGTTGGAAAGTTTTGTCTTGTGAGCTAAGATGTGGCACATCTAGGTAAAATTGCATACTAGGTTTATAGCAGGTTTGTCGGTCTACCAAGATAAACTCTTGATCTCATAAATCTGTCTTTACATCTAATCAAATTGGGAAGAAGCTAAGATGAATTTATACACCATATTGTCATGGCTGTTAAAGAGTATAATAGCATTCACCATCCTATGAGCTGATTTTCTTTTTCGAAGTTGAAAATAGGAAAAAGCATGATTGAACATTAATTTGGACCTTCCATACATTACCTATTGGCTTGGCTTGGACCTGCTATAAGAAATTATCTAATGAGATTGCAACATGACAGATAGGACAGTTATTCTCTCTAAGCATAATATCTTTCCAAGGGAATCAAATGTTCAAAAAAATTTTGAACTTGAATGGTAACAAGGGTGAAAAATGTTTTATATAGGGAATCTGATGTAGCAAGAACTAAATTCAAAGATCCAACTTGGAACAAAGTGTCCTAAAGCCAGGTGACCAAATTTTACCACAATACTTGTACCAAAGAATATAAAAAATTATTTACGTGCATCTTCGCAGGACATTAATTGTTCTATTTGGATATGATTTTTCGCTATCATTGAAATTTTTGAAACAAATGTGATGGGTACAAGATAATTTTATCAAAAAAATTACGCAATCATGATTCTGGTTAGTAGATAGTAACATCAACAATAATGATGAAGATGGATAATCACAACTGCAGCAGCTCCAACATTACACTAACTAAATATTTTGTCGATATCCCCTTTGCTTTGCCGGACACCAATTTTTACTCTTGTATTGCTAAAGCAAGCACAGATCTTCGAGCAGGATGCTTTACTTTAAGAGGCCAACTGGCATTATCCATACTAAATTGTATTTCCATTTTGGAGCATGAGAAGGACTCTTAACTGGTCTTTTTCCTTCGTGGACGGTTTCCTGAGTGGTATGGAATTTGATTAACTCATTATGTCGTTTTCTAAGTTTCCTTCAATCTCAGGAAGAGAACTCTCTTATCAGTCCTTTTTTGACTTGTATTAGTATCCTGGGGCCTTGATAAAATGATGCATGGGCTAATCATTAATCAGCTCGCTAACCGGTTAATTAGCTGGGCAAGCCTTCACTCATTTGAATGAGATCTTTCTTAATTGTGATAACTTTTGGGTTATATAGTGAAAGAAGTGCATGCATCCTTTGGAACTTAAAATTCATATATATTAATTGATTGATACTCTAGGTGGCCCTAAATCATTGCTCCTGTCTTTGTTGAATCACAAATTTTATGCCAAACAAATCCTTTCTCTGTCCAAAACATCCTTCTAATTTAGCCTCGAAATATTCATTATGCTTATAAAGTAATAATTAGCCTTCACCTAAATAAAATCAGTGTATGATACCAAAACAAAGGCGAAGAAAATTCAAAAGAAAAACCGAAGCTAAATGAACAAAAAGGTCAGCAAATCATGTACTGCAAGGTTGGACATACTTAAACCCTTATCGAATCCATTCCCCCACCAGTCAGCAACCCATGTTATTGATAGGAAACGCTGTCGAGTTATATCCAATTGTCCTTCTATCTACAACCATGTATTCATTTATAATAAATTTGAGAGGTGAGGAAGCATTTAATCAATGCAAAACATTAAGCCAGGAAGTTTGGTTCGGTGTGACAGAGACAAGAGTGGCCAGTGGGAACCCCACAGCAAGCACTAGGCACTGATGGTGTTCTACACGTTGTTGGGCCACGGTTCAGCAGCGAGCCTCACCCCGTCACCATGACAATACTTTGTTGGGAACTCAATGGTGGCTTTTATGATTCTTTTCTCATTTGAGCTGCACGCATGTGTGAATGTCTCACTCATGGGTTCTAGGATTGCTGTTAGTTTCTAAACAGTGAAGAAACACTTCAGTCAATCAAAATCATCCACATTAGCTTAAATTCCCACCAAGGCATAAAATAATTTAGTAGTTCTGCATTTATCTGGCGATCAAGCAGCTTCCTTGTCTTCAAGAAAAGTGCAGCAAACCTGTGCCTTGACGTTTTACAGCATATTAATTGTTGCCACTCCGCCACCGGCCATCACCACAACGACGTGGTCAGACAACGCATGCACCAGCATCAACTTTAGGCATCACATTTTACTTGGGATCTATTATAACGGCTACTCCCCCCGGAGAAATATTTATATATATTTTTTTAATTTAAACTGATATTAATTATTATTTTATAATTTATTAAAATTGAATTGATTTTATGATCCATGTTGATAGATGTATGATGAGTCCAATATTATGTAATCATTATTTGGGCTAGGCGCAAATCATGTAGATTGGTGTGGTTGATGTGGCATGGTATAAGCCTTGACCTAATTAGCTCATGATGGGAGTGCCTGTTAGAGTTTATTTATAAATAACAGGATAGATCCCCTCTCTACTCCTCATTTTTATTATATAATATTCTGTATGAGTTTTGTTCTCACAGCTTGCCTCATCGATGAACCACCTGTTACGAGAGGATGCTGAAGAGAAGGACTCTACCTTCGATATTCACGTGAGCATCACTATTTCTAAGTTTGGAATTAATAGCAAATACAGGTAGGTATTGTAAAACCCTTATTAACAGATCTTTGATAATAGATATGATAAATAGTTTTAGATCTATTATCAAATAGATTAGATCTAAATGTTATGTATATCAATCTTCTGTCCATGATCCATGGGGATTAATGAAGGTTTTTCATATATTTGATATCAGAGCACTGGTATTTGTGGTAAAAAATTAGAATTATCTGTTCTTCCTATTTATCTGATATATATATAATATTGTTTACCAGACCTGTAAGATAAAATTATACATGCATATTATAATCATCAAAGAAGGCTTCTTGTTTTTTTTTATTTTCCTTAAAACCCCTTTTCCCTCTCCTTCCCACCAATGAGGACTAGCTATGATTTGTCGATCGTTGTTGATTGGAATGTCCAGACCATCATCAGTGTCGAGAGGTCACCGGTAGCAATGGAAAGAAATCTTGGAAGCCGATGGTGGCAAGGAAGAAGCCATGGAAGGCAATGGCTGTAGTGGGGAGAAACTGTGGAACAAAAAAAAAATGAAAGGCCATTCCTGGCCTTCTTGAATCCCAACTGGCTGAACCCCTTTTCCCCGAACCTCGGCGATGACAACGGTGATTTATTTCAGATCATAGACACAAAAAAAAAGAAAACCCAGTGATGGGAAGTGGGCTGGTGACCATGGGAGGCCACAGTCGGCCATCCCTAGCCAGTATCCATGACCAGTCACCCCCCAGTGGTGGCGATCCTGGTCGATTGTCATGTAGTGGTGATCGTTTGGTCACCAAATGCGATCAAAAAGAAATTTGGGAAGGAAGAAAAGTCGAACTGCTAGTCGTCGGATGCATCCTGATCTCTGGCGACACCACCGGAGTTACCAACCGGCTATTCCCGGTCAGTCGATGGCTATCCTGTCGGTCTTAGCACCGACGGTGAGGGGTTTGACGGAGGCGGCAGCGGAACAAAAAAAAATGATTGCCCGCTATTAGGCCCAGATCAGATGTCGACGACACCACCAAAGATGCTAACTGACCATTTTCTGTCAGTCGGTGGCCATCCCGCCGAGCCTTGCACTGGTAGTGAGCATTTTTGAAAGGGACGGCTGCGGACTGGTGATTCCCCTTATTTCGGTGTCGAGGAGAAGATGAAGAAGGTTGGCAGGTTTCGGGTTTTGGGTTTTAATCCAACATCCAATAACCCATTATCCCTTACAAAAATAAAAATAAAAAAAAATAAAGGGGTCATTTTACATTTTGGCCTCTTTTTTTATATGATATTATAAATTAGTCCTTTTACAATTTAGTCCCTACAAATCTATATTTATATATTAGTCCAAAAGGCCATTTTGTATTTAGGCCTTTGATCTTTTTGATAATATATATTACTCCTTTTATAGTTTAGACCATGTAAAATTTATATTTATATATTGGTCCAAAAAAATGTTAACATTATGGAATGTCAATGCATTGTGGGGCTCAGTTCTTTCTTACTTGGAAAGACTCTAAAATAGATATTCATAATTCTACGGTAGTGCATAAAGATAACTGGACCATTTGTACCTAACCCACTTGTTGGGCCCCTTGTTTCTTAAGGGTTCTATATTTATCTTTAAATGATGATTTCCATACTGCTCACATGCATTTCTAATAAACATGAGGACTTTAATAAAATAATGGGGACATTGGTTTGTTCATATTTAAAACTTGCCATGTTTGCTCCTTATGTCATCCCTAGTACTGTAGTCATGCTCACAACATCTTCAACATGTTGAGAATGACATTGAGGTGAAAACATTACATATCTCTGGTATTTCTTTTTGTTTGCTAATATTTCTAGAGATCATGGAGGCCGACATTTATCTCATTTCCACTGCTTGATGATGGTTGATCCATCATCGATTAGAAAGGATTGAAGGAGATAAGTTTAAATGGACTTTGGTTTTGGATCATCAAGTTTTTGGCCATTTTAAAACCTATTTCTCAGTAAGCAATCCAAGAAGGGGGGTGAATTGGGTCTCTAAAATTTATTAATGGAATGTAAGAGTGTGTAATCCAATTCAATAATTAAACTAAGTACTATGAATGCAAGTGAAGTGCTCTTAAGTAAATGTGCAACGAAAATATAAAGCAATAAAAGTAAGAGCAAATAGAAGAGACAAGCAATCACAAACACAATGAAGTATAGTAGTTCGGTGCTTATCCAATGCACCTACATCCACTCCTCAAGATCCCCTTGGGAATTTACTATAATCTTAACCGATTACAGTCGATTAGTTTTCTGGGCTTACTAATCAAAACCCAATTTGTTTTCACAAGGCTCATAAGTTAAAACCTCACTTGGTTTTACGGGCTAACCAATAACCTAAATGGTTTTAAGCTCACCACCAACCATCCTTAGTTTTGCAGGCTAATCAAGAACCTAATTGGTTTTCAAAGGCTCACCAATAACCTCCCTTGGTTTTCCAATAGGCTAACCAAGAACCTTTACAACAAATATAGTTTGAAGTAAAGAAATAATGAAAGCTTTCTAAAAAAGTGGGTATTTCTTTGAAGCTCGACATAGTGCTGCCTCCAACTTGATGAAGCCTCTTTAATTACTCAAGAATGATTGATTTTGAATGCTCTTGAAGGTTCTTGAATGCTTGGAGACTTGCTTTTGCTTGAAGGTGGTTGAACTTAATGAATAGAAGTGAATGCTCTCTTTTTTTCACTCTTGGTTATTCCTTTTTCATTCCCATGTATTTTGATTTGATTTGAGTTAAATAAATACCTTCCCAAGACCTTAAACTCGGTTTCTAGCTGTTAGACATGAAAAACTAGCCATTGAGAGCCAAGAGGGACGAGTTCTGTATTTGAAAAACTAACCGTTACTGTTTTCAAAACTCCATGTGTTGACACTTCTGGCTGTGAGTCAACACTTCAAGTTGACACATGCACTCCTTGAGTCGACACCTAGTTTAATTATCTTCAATGTAGCTTTTTGGAAATATCAGATGTGTCGACACTTATTCAGGTGAGTCGATACTATGAGTCGACACTTCACCCAGATCTTCAACTTCAGCAAGTTTTGTAACCAAAAAATCTCAAGAGATGAGCTGATATATGTGTTGACACTTTGAGTCGACACAACACATCCATGTGTTGACATATCAACCATGCAATCTGAAACTGTCTCTGTGTGCTGGCTTGTGTCGACACTTCACTGTCATGTGTCGACACTTTAAATCATGTGTCGATACTTTGAGTCGATACTTCACTGAGATTCTCTCAAAGCATCTGAACTTGTGCTGAATCAAGTCAATGTTGAACTCATGTATCCATTCAAGCAATCTTCAACTATCGAAGTCTTCTTTGAGCAGATCTTTCATCTAAACTTGGACTTCTTCAATTAAATAATATTTGTCAAATTGATGAGCACCTTTTTCTATAAAAACACACTTTAAAAAAATCATTAGTACTCAACTTATACTTAAGCATTTTGCTTATCATTAAAATCAATAACAGAGTCAACAAAACCCTATCCATTAATTGTATTGAGCCCAAATTGATGAGTTGGCTAGACCAAATCATATTGGGTCAGCCTAATTTTGGGTTAAGAGAAATTTTGTAATTAAGTCACTATAAAATTAAGAATTGTGTAAAGGGTCGATGTAAAATGATTGATATGCCCCTAAAATTTTGAAAATTATAAATGAGTCCTGAAGTTTTACATTTAGATCCCTGTTTTTCCTGAAAATGTATTTTATAGAAAAGTCTTTATATTTTCTGTAATTTATGATTTTGGTCCTTTATCATTATTTTTGATTAAAATTATTGGAACTTGCTCATTTTACATCCAATTTGAGCATTTTTTGGACCATTGGACTCGTACTAATTTGAAGAACATTTTAGTTGAGTTCTTCATATATGATGAAATATTTAAATAATTTAAAATTATTTATGTATAATTATATTCATTATTATATAATTCGAATATATTTTTGCGTAGTCTCAAAGATTTCGGAGTACTCTATGAATTTTGAATAGTTGAGTTATTAAGAATTAATTATTTATCTTTTATTATATTTAGAATTGTATATTGATGTTTCTATTATAGTTGATCCAAAATTGACTATAATTGATTGTGACACTTATTATATACTATAATTCTTATTATTGCTGCCAAGATCGTCGTGGCCCGTAGCTGCTGTCGGTGTCGGATTGTCCCTCATCTCTTCGAGACTGTCCTGCTCCTCGGGACCTGCAAAACAGAGTTAGAGACCCAGCCGGGGATTCCGGCAAGGGCACTCCGACAGTCAAGTCAGTGGCAATCCAGGAGAACAGATCCTCCTGGTCGAGCCCCTGAGATGGACTCCATGCTAGGAGGAGTGAATAATGTGTGAGTAGGGTGCAAATGAGTTGGAAAAAGTGGTGGCCGAGGTGAATTGGAGCTGGATGGCTATGTCTGGGCGATCCTTCCCGCGGATCTCCAATAACCTTGAATCCTCCGTCTCCTTGGTGGTTCTCCTGTGTGGCCTCTTTTCTCTTTCTCGCTTGAGGATTTTTCACCTTACCTCTTCATCGAGGGCTGTCGATGGCTCTTTTATGTCCAGGTGGTTACTGAATGCCTACCTCGGGATCTCCTCTATGCCAGCAGGTGCATGCGATGGTGTTCCGTGCCATGGACGGGACATCTTTCCTGATTCGTGATAAGGGAACCTACCATGCGCTTTGACATTCTTTCCGGTCGCTCCATTCTGGAAAAATTGGCAAAGCCTCGATCGGGGGATAGCCGCCTCCGGGATTCGAATCTTCCGATTGACTTTTTCTTTCGGGTGGTGTAGACGGTCGGTGGAGAGCACGACGTCTTGATCATGGAGCTTCCTCCTTTTCTGGTGTAAGTAGCAGCTGGGGGCGATCATCATGGCTTGGTAGGTGCTTCCTTGCAATCCTTGGGTGGCTTGTCGGCGTCCAAGGAGGACGGCATCGTCCCTTTGGTTGCTGGTGCTTCCATCCGAGGTGGAGGCCAAACTAGAGAGGCTGGGCTCAACTCCAGTCCAGGGGATCCGACTTTGAGGGGGCTCGACTTGGCGATGGAGGGCTGGGCTTGACCTTGAAGGGGCTCCACTTGGCTGAGGAGGGCTGGGCTCGACTTTGAGGGGCTCGACCTCGAAGGGGCTCCACTTGGCAGAGGAGGGCTGGTCTCGACTCTAGACCAAGGGGCTCAACCTCAAGGGGGCTCGGCCTAGCGGAGGAGGGCAGGGCTCGACTCTAGCCCAGGGGGCTCGACCTCAAAGGTGCTCAATCTGGCAAAAAAGATCACTCGGGTCCATCCTGGCATCCTGATTTTGCAGGAGCCAACCTGGCGAAGGACGGAACTCGACTTCGATGGGCCACCTCGATATTTTGAAGGAGCTCGGCCCGGCAAAGGAGTCCGAGGAGGAGTGTCCGTAGTGGCAGCTTTCTCTGACATGGCATCTGACAGGGATTACACGTCAGCGTTCTGCCACATCATTTGCCCCCCACTCCCGAGTCCCATTGGCACGGGGTGCTCGGGGCGAAGGGAGTAAATGCAATGTTGATATGGAAAGGTGAGGATCAGGTGTAATAATGGCCACGATTGTCGGCTCTTCGTGAAGTAATTTTTTCCACCTATCCATGGGAGCTACATGGACATGTCTGAGGAGCAGTTATTATGGGCACAGAATTCAGAGCATTCATAATCGAAACAAAATGCCAGCCTTGCCAATTGATGACACGTGGTGTGGATCCATCGGTGGGGGAGCTGTAACAGTACGGTTAGGCACCGATCACTTCGAAAGGAAAGGCAGTCTTTCTTAAAACATACCTTCTTTCAAATCCTGTGTGCCTGCCATCGTATCGAAGTTCTTCCTTTGCTCCCCCGGCTTTCTTTGTCTTCCCAGGTTTACCAGGTTAGTCTCCTTCCTCTCCATTCCGATCGAGTAGAGGCTTCCTTCTAGGGCTAGGTTCTTCTCCGGACTCTTGTCCGTCTTTTCTCACTTCCTTCTTTCTCTGTGTCCTCTGCCTTCATCTTCTTCTCAATGCCCCGCTTCGGCCCGAACTTCTGCCTCATAACCAACTAGGGTGAGGCCGGGCCTTCTAGGCCGAGGCTGCCTTCTTCTTCTGATGAGGAGGAGGATTTGTCATGTTTCGAGTTCAGTAGAAGACCCGCGCCTAGAGGGATAGTGATTAGGGAACCCGCATCTTCTCCTCCACCTCATCCTCTTCCTCTACCTGGACCTGCACCTGAACCTCCTCGATCGACGGGTCCCGGTAGGATTGCTTTGGTGATCACTGCCGTGGAGCTTGCGACCATCTGGGAGACCTATGGTGTCCCAGACTCCGTCAGGCTCTCGGTCCCTTGACCGAGGGAGTGGGTCACCTCCAGTGGCCCACATCGGATAGCCCTCTACGAGAAAACTCTCACGGGGGGCCTTCGGTATCCATTATACCCATTTTTTCTTTCTGTCTTGAATAACTACCGTCTTGTTCCTGCCCAACTCATCCCAAATGCCATCAAGACAATTTTTTGTTTCATTGTCTTATGTCACTTTCACGAGAAAGTTGCCCATTTTTTCTTGTTCAGGGCCTTTTTATCCTGAAACGCCACCCCACCAAGGATGGGTGGTGGTCTCTTTCTTCCCTCCCAAAAGGCATCAAGTTCGAACTCCCCTCTTCCATCAAAGGGTGGAAGAGCATATATCTTTTCACCTCGGTTGAGGGGGTTGACTGGGCTTGGAGCGACCCAGATCGGACCCCTAACCGGAACTCTACGGTCGAGGCAGCTGACCAGGATGTTTATGACCTGCTCCGCTCCACTCAAATCCCTTCACTCGAGGTCCTACTATCAGAGCAAAATCTCTTCGAGGCCGGGGTCAGCCCAATACAAGCGTTGGGTTAGTTCGGCTCGAACCTCATTTCCTTTCGTTCTTCCTCTTTCTTTTCTTCTTCTTTTTTTTTTGTACTCAGAACTGATGTCTTCTTTCTTGATGCAGGCATGAAATTCTCCATGGACGAGCTCCTCTCATTCTCCGAGGAGAGGGGCCAAGTAGAGAGGGTCAGTGAGCCCCCTTTGAAGTGAGCTCGTATAGAGGGTGGTGCAAGGGCAGTACCTGTCGTGCCAGCCGAGCCTGCTCCCGAGCTAAGTAGGAGGGTCATCAAGCCTGTCCCCGAGCATCCAAGGTAGTGTGATCCAGTTCTGGCACTGGAAACTGAGGTGGTTGCCCGGGCCAGATCCGTCGCTACTGCTACTGCGGTGGCGTCCCTCCCTCCGGAGATCATCGAGGTCGAGGAGGATGGAGAGCCCAAAAGGGCGGGGCTGACATTGGCGGTGCTGTCTGAAGCAGTGCCGGCCCTCAGCCTATACCGAAAGCTTCTCCTATCGATGGAGCAGGTGACCCAATGCTGACGGCGAGCAAGAAGGACAGGGATTACCATCGGGTGCCCTTCAAGCTAGCACCCAATGTCTCCCTGATCAAGGACCAAGCCCTTGCTGAGCGCATGATGGACTTTGCTATCCAGTCATACGACTGGCAGGAGAAGGCTGGGAAGCTCCTGGGCGATGCCATCAACACTACTTTCTCCTACCTGTTCACCGTAAGTACTTCCCTACCTTGCCTCGCCCCCTTCTCCCTTTCTCGTCTTCGCAACTGACACCTTCTTCGATGCAGCAAGGTGTGGAGCTTTTGCTCATTAGGGATTACTACCGCACTTAGGCCAGGAGGGATAGGGAACGAGAGGCGGAGCTCGATTCCTCGAAGGCTGAGGTGAGGTGGATGAATGACGAGGCTTGGGAGGCCAACATGAGGATCAAGGGACTCCGGGGCGAGGTTGCGAGCACCGAGTGACTTTAGAAGGAGCTTGAGGAGGAGCTCAAGGTCAAGAGGTCCCGGCTGAAGGAGCTCGGAGCTGAGTTGGAGGCGGCAAAGGAGCAGGCTACTTCCATTGAGAAGAAGATCACAGCTGTCGAGCAAAAGGATACCGGAGCAGAGGGGAGGGTCTCCACGGCAGTCAGCTCAGTGGAGGCTGCGAAGAAGGAGGCAGCCAAGGTGGTTCACTAGGCCAAGGTCACTGAAAAGGAGGCGACCGAGGTGACTTGCTGAACGGAGGCTGCCAGGAAGGAGGCGATCGAGGCGGTGGCCAGCTATAAGGCTTCCCGGAGTTCAAGCTTGACTTTAAGGAGGCGACGACGGACTCCTTCCTCAAGGGGTTCGCATACTACCGGACCCAGCTGCGGGGTCTCATCTCGAACAAGCAGATGGCTGGCCTCCACCTCCCGAGAACCATGGGAAGAATGTCTTCGACTCCTGGACTGGTGAAGGTAGAGGTGCATGCCGCCACAGCTGAACCGACCCCGCTGGTGGTGGCGGCTGAAGAAGAGGCCCCGGCCTTGGAGGTCGGAGAGAGTGAGACCTCAGTTGGGCATCATCCGGGGAAGGGACCGGTCGAGTAAAGTAGGGGCCCATAGCCACTGTAATCCCTTTCTTTTTTGTTTTTTACCTGGGCTGCCCGGCATGTCGGGGCCCAAGATCAATGTGTCATTTTGCCAAGTAATGAAAATATTTTTTACCCAACTCGACTTGTCTATTCTTTTTTTTTTTGTATCTTTGTATTGCAAGTATCTCCTTTCCACTTCTCGATCATTTGGATGCATGTACCTGTGCAGGCACACAGCCCTGAAGTACCAAGTGCCCGAGTAACCCCTCCCGTGGATCCCCGGAGAAGTGAAAAGGTGAGGAAGGAGTTCTTGACTTGCTTGGTCATGCCCTGTTTGGGGCCGAAGTGACTGTGAAGATCCCTCCGCTCTGCTCAATGTTAGGAAGCTTGGGTCCTGGTGTCGGGATGGGGTCAAGTTTCTGGTGCCGAAGGGGCTTGAGGTCCGGGCTTTGAATGCCAGGAAGCTAGGCTCCTGGTACCGGAGCAAGGTCCGGTCTTTGGTGCCAGAGGGGTGGGGCTTCGAATGCCAGGAAGCTAGGCACCCGGAGCTGGAGCAGGGTCCGATCTTTGGTGCTGGAGGAGCGTGAGATCCAAGCTTCAAATGCTAGGAAGCTCTGGCTCTTGGTGCCAGAGCAGGGTCCGATCTTTGGTGCCGGAGGGGCATGAGATTTGGGCAATGAATGCTAAAAATCTAGACTCCTGGTACCGGAGCAGGGTCCAATCTTTGGTGCCGGAGGGGTGTGAGATCCGTGCTTTGAATGCCAGGAAGCTAGGCTCCTGGTGCTAGAGCAGGGTCCGGTCTTTGGTGCCGGAGGGGCATGAGATCCGGGCTTTGAATGCCAGGAAGCTAGGCTCCTGGTGCCAGAGGAGGGTCCGGTCTTTGGTGCCAGAGGAGCATGAGATCCGGGCTTTGAATGCCAGGAAGCTAGGCTCCTAGTGCCGAAGTAGGTTTCGGTCTTTGGTGCCGGAGGGGCATAAGATCCGAGCTTTGAATGCCAAGAAGCTAGGCTCCTGGTGTCGGAGGAGGGTCTAGTCTTTGGTGCTAGATTTGTGGGTTCCGGGCTTTCGCATGCCAGACTTGGGGCCGGGCAATGATTCTCCTGCAAGGCAAAAAAGATTTGCACGAGGGGAATCTTCATTATCAGTGAGGAAAGACCTTACATTATTGATGCCGGAGAGCTGGGCTTCAGGCTTGAGTGCCGGAGAGCTGGGCTTCAGGCTTGAGTGCCGGAGAGCTAGACTCCGGGCTTTGGTGCTGGAGAGCTAGGCTCCGGGCTTGAGTGCTTGAGTGCCGGGGAGCTAGGCTCCACCCTTGGATGCCGGAGAACTCGGCTCCGAGCTTTAGTACCAAAGAGTCATGGGATCCGGGCTTGAGTGCGGGGGAGTTGGGATTCGTCATTGAATGTCAGAGGGCTAAGCTCTGGGCTTCGATACCGGAGAGCTACAGGATCCGGTCTTGAGTGCCGAGGAGTTGGGCTCCATCGTTGAATGCCGGAGGGCTGAGCTCCAGGCTCCGGTACTGGAGAGCTAGACTCCAGGCTTGAGCATGCCAGGCCTTAGACCGGACAGCGAAATCCCTACAAGGTAGAGAGCGATTTGCATAAAAGAAAATCTTTGTTTTTATTAGGAGAAACCCTTACACTATTGATAATATATTCTTAGGTTGCAGGCATTCCATGTTCGTGGGAATCTAGCACCGTTTAGATCCTCGAGATAGTAGGCTCCATGTGGAAGAGCTTTGACCACCCTATAGGGGCCCTCCCAGTTCGACGAGAGCTTGCCGCACTCACAGGGTTGAGACACTTTGGCTCGGCGCAGCACTAGGTCGCCAGGTCGGAAGACCTTTGGCCTTCCCTATGCATTGTAGTACTGGGCCACTTGTTGTCGGTATGCTGTCATTCGGAGCCGAGCTTTATCTCTGGTTTTTTCAAGGAGGTCCAAGTTGAGTAGAAGGCGCGCCAGATTCTCTGCTTTGTCATACTGCCATACCCGTAGTGTGGGCGCGCCAAGCTCAATTGGGGTGATGGCCTTAATGCCGAAGACAAGGTTAAAAAGTGTTTCGTCCGTCGCCGTCCTGGACATTGTGTGGTAGGCCCACAAAATACTTGGGAGTTCTTTCGCCCACCTGTCTTTGGCCCAGTTCAGCTTGGTCCTGAGTCCTTGAAGGATGGTCCAATTGGTCACCTCGACTTCTTCGTTTGTTTGGGGATGAGCTACCGAGGTGAAGCAGTGTTGGATGCCATGCTCGATGCAAAACCCTTCAAACTCCCGGTTGTCGAACTGCCATCGATTATCGGTGATGATGTAGTGGGGGAGTCCGAAGCGGTAGATGATTGATTTCCAGAAGAACTAGTGGACCTTGGCTTCTATGGTCCATGCTAGTGGCTCTACTTTCACCCACTTGGTGAAGTAGTCAATAGCCACCAGCAAAAATTTTCGCTATCCCGGTGTAGGGGAAAATGGCCCTAAGATGTCCATTCCCTACTGGGCAAAGGGCCAAGGGGCGAAGAGCTGGGAGAGCGGCGCTGTCGGTTGGCGCTGTATGCGAGCGTAGCGTTGACAACTTCACACTTCTTTATGAAGTCGTGGTGTCCTCCCTTATGGTCTCTCAGAAGTATCCTTGGCAGAGAGCTTTGTACGCCAGCATCCTTCCTCCCACATGGTTCCCGCAGAGGCCTTCATGTATCTCTTGGAGTATGAAGGTTGCCTCTGCAGGCCTTAGACACTTCAGGAGCGGGTAGGAGTAGGATCGATGATAGAGCTGCCCTTCCATCTGGACAAACTGAGAGACTTTCTTCTTGATGAGGCCGACTTCCGTGCGGTCCTCTGGTAAGGTGCCATCAATGATGTATCTGATGTACTTGTCTATCAAACTTGGCTCCATGATGACTTGCTGCACCTCCTCCGGGGCTTCATAGCTTGGATTCTCAAGGTACTCGATGTGGGCACACCCTAGTGATGAGTCCAGCAAGGTCGCGCGTCTCGATAGTGTATCCATGCGAGCATTCTCTCCACGAGGGATATGGGAGATACTGAAGTGTCGGAAACCTACCGTGCTCGAGCAGACTCGCTCCAGGTACTTCATCATCTGGGGATCTCTAGCTTCATATTCTCTAGAGACTTGTCAGGTCACCAGTTGGGAGTCACTAAAGACTTTCAGGCTTTTCATGCCCAGCTTGTGGGAGACCATTAGGTCTGCAAGGAGCGCCTGGTACTCCGCCTGGTTGTTTGTCGTGGCGAATTTGAAGTGGAGAGCACATTTTGCCACGATCCCGTTGCTGTTGGCGAGGATGAGGCCTACTCCGCTTCTACCAGTGTTGGACGCATCGTCAACGTGGAGGATCCAAGGCTCCTCCTCTGCTCTGGGCTCAACTTAATGCTCCGTTGTCTTCTACTCTAGCTCGTTGACAAGTCCTGTGCACTCGACTAGGAAGTCAGCTAGGACTTGGGCCTTCTATGATGACCTCGGTTGATATGCAATATTGAACTCACTCAGCATCAAGGACCACTTAGCCAGCCTCCTGGAGGTTTCGAGGTGGCTAAGTATGGTCCTCAGTGACTGATCCATCATGACTGCGATGGGGTGTGCTTGGAAGTATGGCCTGAGGTGCTTAGTAGACATTATCAAAGCAAAAATGAGTTTTCCATAGAGAGTATACCTGATCTCCACATCACGGAGGATTTTGCTAGTATAGTATACTAGCTTCTGAGACTCGTCCTGGTCTGCATGGATGAGGACTGAGCTGACGACCCCAGGTGTGACTGCCAGGTAGAGTAGTAGCTCCTCTCCTTCCTCCGGTCTGGAGAGCAGTGGTGGAGATGCTAGGAACTCCTTCAATTCTTCGAAGGCCATCTCGCATTCCTCTGTCCAAGTAAAGTTGTGCATCTTGCACAGTGCCTTGAAGAAGGGGAGGCAGCGATCAGCCGATCTCGAGATGAACCGACTCAAAGCTACAATCTGGCCCATCAGGCACTGTACCTGTTTCTTGGATGTCGGGTGCTCCATGTCGACGATCGCTTGGACCTTCTTTGGGTTTGCTTCTAATGCCCCTCTAGGTGACCATGAAGCTAAGGAACTTTTTTGTCGCCACTCCGAAAACACACTTCGCCAGGTTTAGCTTCATCTGGTGCTTCTAGAGGTTGTGAAAGGCTTCGGCGAGGTCGGCAATGTGATCTGAGCTCAACTTGCTCATGACAAGCATGTCATCCATGTACACCTACATGTCCCGACCGATTTGGTCTTTGAAGACCCTGTTGACCAGATGCTGGTACGTGGCCCCAGCATTCTTCAGACCGAAAGACATCATCCTATAGCAATATATCCCTCGATCAGTGATGAAGGCGGTGTGCTCCTCGTCTTCTAGGTGCATCTGGATCTGATTGTATCCAGATAATGCATCCATGAAGGAGAGTAGCCGGTGCCCCGAGGTGGCATCCACCAACTGATCAATCTTCGGTAGAGAGAAGCTATCCTTTGGACATGCCTTGTTGAGGTCAGTGTAGTCTACACAGATCCTCCATTTGCCATTACTCTTCTTTACCATCACTACATTTGCTAGCCAGCTCGGGTATTGTACCTCCCGAACGAAGCTGGTGGTGAGAAGTTTGTCCACTTCCTCATTAATCATTGCCTGCCTCTCCGGGGATAAGCTTCTCTTCTTCTACCGAACTGGTCGGTGCTTTGGGTCAATACTTAGCTTGTGGGTGATGATGTCAGGGGGAATACCTGGCATGTTTGCCGCCGTCCAGGTGAACATATCTGCATTCACCCGTAGGAACTCCAACAGGTGGGCCCTCTCTTCGTCTTGCAGCTGGGCCATAATCTACACTGTCTTTGCCTGGTCGGCTCCAGTGGATAAGACAGTAGGTGCTCGACCGGGCCACCCCTTGGGTCCTGCACCATTTGGTCGATATCGTCCATGCTGGGGTTGTCCTCGGGGATTTGGCTCCAGGGACAGTTTGGAGACAATGTTGTACCGGCTGAGGTGCCCCTCTCATTTCTCCGACACTGTAGGGGATGGGGAACTATACCAATAGCCACTTTCTGGAAACAACGGCGTCGAGCAGGTTGAGCCTAGGTCGGCCAAGAATCATGTTGTAGGTTGAGGAGAGCCTAACAATCGTGAAGGTCATCATAATAGAACTCTGTCAAGGTGGGGTCTCGGTAGTGATTGGGAGAGTAATTTCTCCCTCAACCCTTACAGAGTTTCCCATGAAATCGACAAGGGGAACGTGCACAGGTCTGAGCTGAGTGGAGGACAGGTTCATTCTGGAGAAGGCATCATAAAAAAGGACGTCAGTTGAGCTTCCACTATCGACCATAATCTATTTTACATGATGCTTTGTGATCGTCATCTCGACGACCACAACATCTTATTTACATTCTCTCCCCCATTTTCCCCTTCCCTCATAAAAAGGAGTACATTTTTAGGACACTCTGCCCCCCGGGCCTTCTTGGAAGTGCGCTCGGCTCCCCAGCATATCATCTCCACTAGCTTCTCGGTATTGCGATTGTCGACTGCAGGGACTAGCGGGAGAGTGGTGAGCGCTTAAGGTTAGGTCAAAGCCTTGCCCCCCACGTACCTCTCGAGGTAGCCTCTCCTTATGAGTTCTTCGATTTTCCTCTTGAGGTTGTGGCATTCCTCGATGTCGTGGTCATGGTCGCGATAGAAATGATAGTACTTTGTCTTGTCATGTCCAGTGGATGGCTTCATCGGAGGTGGGCACTTCAGGTAAGTCTCACCTTCGATCTCCATAAGGATTTTCATCCTCGGGGCGAGGAGGGGTGTGAACCTCTCCTCCAGAATGGGGTTGCTCCTTGGTCTCGGCCCCTGGCGAAATATCAGAGGTGGGGGTCCTGGCTTCCATGTCCCGGGCACCTCCATGGGAGTTGGCTTCTTCAGCGGCTTCCCGTCCAGCTTTTTTCTTGTACGATCTGCCTCCTCGGCATGGATGTACTTTTGGGCTTCGAGGAGGAGCTCATACTACATCTTGGGGGGTTTCTTGTCAAGCGAATAGGTCAGGCGTGATGTCCTGAGCCCTCGCTTCAGTGCCAGCATGGCAACTGGCTCATCAAGATTGTAGATCTCCAACATGGAAACCTTGAAGCGAGCCACGTAGTCCCGTAAGGGCTCGCGGTCCTGCTACCGGATGGCGAAGAGGCTATCTACTTCTTGTGGCACCTTTTGACAGGCATCGAAGTGGGCCACAAACTTTCTCACCAGCTAAGCAAAAGAGCCGATGCTTTTGGGCTTGAGACGGGTAAACCAGACCCGAGATGCCTTCCATAGGGTTGCCAGGAAGGTGATATAAAAGAGGGTATTGATTGTCCCCTGGACCCTCATGAGGGTCTTGTAGCTTTCCAGGTGGTCCAAAGGATCGGTGGTCCCATCGTAGGGATCCACCTACGGCATACGGAACCGGTTAGGAATCGGTTCCTCTTGGATCTCTCGAGAGAAGGGAGGACGGATGTCATAGCCTGCTGGCTCATTAGTGGAGCCCTGCATATTTGCAAACCAGTAGGATAGCTCTGCCAGTTTGCGCTCTTGCTCCTCCAGGCACTTCTCGGCTATGCGCCTGATGGCCTTGTCAGTTGAACCCTCCACTGAGGCCGAAGGAGATGGAGAAGGTGACATAGGGTGGTGTCTATGATGGGAGGTCTTGCCTTTTCGACCTTGGTGGGGCTTGGCCGTTACCCACTCGAGCATCGGGGACTGGCTCTCCTGATCGGTAGATCCAGTCCATTGCCTTTTTGCCGGCATCTGGTGGCTCCCTCGATGGTCGGCGGTGGCCTGCGGTTGCGAGGGCCCTCCTTGGAAGCAGCATAGGCTGTCATGGGGTGCTGCGGCAAGGGCCGCGAGAGTCCCTGGCTACTGGTGGGTAGCCAAGGACCGATGCTGGTGCTGGAGCTGGCACACTACTATAGTGAGAAGCTGCACCTGCTAGGCCAGTGCGACTAGCTGAGGGCCTATCGGGGGTGGTTGAGCTAGAGCAGGGAGCTCCACATCCGAACTGTGCGGGCTCCCATAGGAAGGGGGGTCTCCCACATGCTGGTGGAGACTTCTCTCACTCGTGTTATCACCATCTTCCCAGTGGACTTGCTTGCAGAGGGACCGGCTTTTGGAATAAAGGACCTATTGTCGCCCTTCCTGGCATGCCAATCTGTTGCCGCCAAGATCACCATGGCCCGTAGCTACTGTCGATGTCGGATCATCCCTCATCTCTTCGGGACTGTCCTGCTCCTCGGGACCTGCAAAACAGAGTTAGAGACCCGGACCGGGGATTCCGGTGGGGTCACTCCGATGGTCAAGTCAGTGATGATCCATGGGAACAGATCCTCCTGGTCAAGCCCTTGAAATGGACTCCATGCTAGGAAGAGTGCATAATATGTGAGTAGGGTGCAAATGAGTTGGGAAAAGTGGTGGCCGAGGTGAACTGGAGCTGGATGGCTATGTTCGGGCGATCCTTCTCGCGGATCTCCGATAACCTTGAATCCTCCGTCTCCTTGGTGGTTCTCTTGTGTGGCCTCTTTTCTCCTGCTCGCTTGAAGATTTTTCACCTTACCTCCCCGTCAGGGGCTATCGATGGCTCTTTTAAGTCTAGGTGGTTACTAAATGCCTGCCTTGGGATCTCCTCTGTGCCAGCAAGCACGTGTGGCGGTGTTCCATGTCATGGACGGGATATTTTTCCTGGTTCGTTATAAGGGAACGTACCATACGCTCTAACATTCCTTCCGATTGCTCCATTCCAGGAAACTTGGCAAGGCCTCGATCGGGGGGTAGCAGCCTTCGGGATTTGAATCTCCCAATTAACTTTCTCTTTCAGATGGTGCAGACGGTCGGTGGAGAGTGCGATGCCTTGATCAGGGAGCTTCCTCCTTTTCTTGTGTAAGTGGCAGCTAGGGGCGACATCATGGCCTGGTAGGTGCTTCCTTGCAGTCCTCGGGTGGCTCATCGGTGTCCAAGGAGGACGGTGTCATCCCTTTGGTCGCTGGCACTTTCGTCTGAGGTGGAGGCCAAACTAGAGAGGCTGGGCTCGACTCCGATCTAGGGGGTCTGACTTCGTGGGGGCTCGACCTGGCGGAGGAGGGCTGGGCGCAACTTTGAGGGGCTCGACCTCGAAGGGGCTCTACTTGGCAGAGGAGGGCTGGGCTAGACTCCGGACCAAGGGGCTCGACCTTGAGGGGGCTCGACCTAGTGGAGAAGGGCTGGGCTCGACCTCGAAGGGGCTTTACTTGGCGGAGGAGGGCTGGGCTCAACTCCAGACAAGGGGCTCGACCTCGAGGGGGCTCGACCTGGCGGAGGAGGGCAGGGCTCGATTCCAGCCCAAGGGGCTCGACCTTAGAGGGGCTCAATCTGGAGGAGGAGATCGCTCGGCTCTGACCTAGGCATCCCGATATTGCTGGAGCTGACTGGCAGAGGATGGAACTCGGCTTCGACGGGCCACCTTGATATTCTGAAGGAGCTCGGCCTGGCAAAGGAATCCGAGGAGGAGTGTCCGTCGGGGCAGCTTTCTTTGACATGGCATCTGACAGGGATTACATGTCAGCATTCTGCCACATCACTTATCCAAAGGTATTTTATAGTTGTGTAGTAAGTGTTATTGATAGAAGTGGTAGTTAGAATGTATTATAATATTATAATATGATCAGTGGGGTACATGTTGTTGAGTATCTCATTTTGGATTGATCTTTTTTTTGGCATATATGTCATTAAAGAATGTTAATATTTTTTGGTTATTGCATACAACCGCCTACCCAAAGGGGGTTGTTGTTTATTTTAATCTAAAAATATTGCATGAGGCATTATATTGCGGTGGTACTCTAGCTTTCATAGGTCTATCTGCCCAAAGGAGATAGGTTCGTGACTGTTAGGGTATTTCATTTGCTTTTGACTTTATGTGAAGAGTACTTATGTATATCATATGTTCTGTCTAAAGGAATATATGTGATATTGCATATGGACTCTTGTATATCATTTATGTATATGCCCATTGACTAGTATCTCGCATTCTTTCTATCTTTAATTATACAGTCATTTTATATTAATAATATTATTATTATTGAGGTCTTAACTAGGTCAAAATATCAAAAATAGATATTGTTACATCCGTGACAGTGACGTGGCCAGGCTCAGGCATCGCCGAATGCGAACAAGCCACGTGTGAGTTTTCCCGCCAGAATCAGTGCCACGCCCTTAAAGCTGGGGTCGGCAAGATCGCGCCGCCCGACGATTATCCGAGAGCAGACCGCCCAGGCCGAGGTCGAGCTCGGCGCGGGGTTCCTCCACCGACTCATCCGCGCCCGCGCGCGAAGGAGACGACCCAAGTGAGGTCGGCCGAGGTCGGCCGACCCCTCGCCTTGCGCCAGGTGGCCACCCGGAGACGGGTCCACCTCGGCCAAAGCCAGGCGACCTCCTGCCGCCTCGCCAGGTGTCCACCCAGGAGGGGTCCACCTAATGCGAGGTCGGCCGACCCTTCGCCTTGCGCCAGGTGGCCACCCGGAGACGGGCCCACCTCGGCCGAAGCCAGGCGACCCTCTGCCGCCTCGCCAGGTGTCCACCCAGGAGGGGTCCACCTAGTGCGAGGTCGGCCGACCCTTCGCCTTGCGCCAGGTGGCCACCCGGAGACGGGTCCACCTCGGCCGAAGCCAGGCGACCTCTTGCCGCCTCGCCAGGTGTCCACCCAGGAGGGGTCCACCTAGTGCGAGGTCGGCCGACCCTTCGCCTTGCGCCAGGTGGCCACTCGGAGACGGGTCCACCTCGGCCGAAGCCAGGCAACCCTCTGCCGCCTCGCCAGGTGTCCACCCAGGAGGGGTCCACCTAAGCCGAGGTCGGCCGATCCCTCGCCTCTCGCCAATTGGTCCCCGGAGATAGGTCCAACTCAGCCGAGGCCAGGCCGCTCGTACGGAGAGGCCCCCGGGGAAAGCGACGGGTCCCGAGGCCATCCCTCGGGCCGTACCGACCCCAGACGGCGTCCCGTACGGAGGGCGGCGGCACGCGGAATGTCACTTACATTGGCCCGGCAGGTCCCGCGGTCGAGAGACCCGATCCTGACGGAACAGGGCCCGCAAACGGATAGCGCCCACGCCCGGGGAAAAGAGCACCCTCACGAAGCCCGAGGCCTGACGACTTGCCGCTCTGCCAGCGCCGCCTTCCCCCTTTTTCTCTTCTGTCCTTGCCTTTTTCCTGCTGGGCCCGGTGGACGAGGCCGGAAAGCCGCCTGGCCTCCTTCACCAGAAAGGGAAAAGAAAGGAAGACAGGGAGGAGGAGTTTTCGAGGGAGAAAAGGACGAGCGCACGACGGAGGGAGATAAAGAGGGAAGGATCCAAAGACTGCAAGGTAAGCCAAAGAGCCTGGGGACAAGAAGGAAAGACCGGCGCAAGGCCTCGCTGGGAGGAAGAAAACCAGGGATCCCGAGAAGGGAAGACTGGACGCGAGCTCAGCGGGCAGGCCCAGCCGAGTTTCCGGTCCCCGGCGCTTTCCCTTCACCAGTTAACTCTCCAAGCCTGAGACCCTCCAGGGGGATCGGGAGAGAGAGTCTGTTCCTCCACGTCGTCTACTGACTTGACCGTCGGAGCCCCCTCGCCGGAATCCCCGGCCAGGGTCCTCTAACCCCCTTTTTTGCAGGCTTCTCGCAGGAAGGGAGGCTCCTCTGCCAGGCGGTCAGGGAGGATCGGCTGATCCTCTGCACGGGCGCGACGACGAGGACGGCAACAGATTGGCGCGCCAGGTAGGGGGGCAGGGCACTAACCCCCAGTGGGAACTAGCTTTTTGCAGGTATCACGCTCCCTAACAATGGTGGTCACTCGTGGTCGCGAGGCATCCACCAGCCGAGTGGGAGAAGCCCACTCCCCGCCAGGGGGCCACACCCCCGAACGGGAGCTTCCCGCTCCCCCTCCTCTTCTGCAGCAGCCTACCCCGGCAGACGGATCCCTTGCGGCCATCGTCCAGCAGCTGCAGACCTTGACCTCAGCGGTCCGACAGCTCCAGCATCAGCAACGGTCCCTGGCCACTCAGCCGTAGCCAGGGACCCCCGTGGCCCGAGTCGCGGGACAGCGTGGGAGCCTGCGCTCAATCCAGGGCAGGCCGTCCCATCCGCAAGCCATCTCCAACCCCCGAGAGAGCCGCCAAGCTCCCCCAAAGAAAGACTATTCCGGCTCGGAGGATCACGAGAGTCGATCCCCGACCGATGGGGCCGAAGCGGCGCATCGCGGCAAGCGACGCCGGGTCCGGACCCCGCGCCGAGACCAATCGGCGCCTCCCTCACCTGCAGTCTCGGTGGAAGACTCCACCGACGAAGCCATCAGGCGCCAGGCCGAAAGGCGCCTAGAGGAACACGAGCGCAAGTTGGCGGAGTTCGCCCAGCGATTCGCCGACCTGCAGAACTCGTCAGCCGACCCGGCGGGCTACGACTCCCGCCCCCCTTTCTCCGAAGAGATCCAGGCGGAACCAATCCCGAAACGGTTCCGCATGCCGCAGGTGGATCCCTACGACGGGACCACCGACCCCCTGGACCACCTGGAGGGTTATAAAGCCCTCATGAGGGTCCAGGGTGCCACCGACGCCCTTCTGTGCATCGCCTTCCCTGCAACCCTTCGGAAGGCCGCCCGAGTCTGGTTCGCCCGTCTCGAGCCCGGATCCATTCGCTCCTTCCAGCAGCTGGAAGGAAAGTTTGTGGCGCATTTCGACGCTTGTCGAAAGGTGCCAAGGGAGGTGGACAGCCTCTTCTCCGTCCGCCAGCAGGACCAGGAGCTGCTCCGTGACTACATCGCCCGGTTTAAGACCGCGGCCCTGGAGATCTACAGCTTGGACGAGCCCGTCGCTATGCTAGCTCTAAAGCGCGGGCTCAAGACGTCCCGCCTGACCTATTCCCTGGACAAGAAGCCGCCCAGGACGTATTCCGAGCTCCTCCTCCGCGCCCACAAGTACATCCGAGCGGAGGAGGCCGACCGCACCCGTCGAGAGCTGGACGGGAAGATTTTGAAGAAGTCGAACCCGAGGGACGCCCCGGGAGCTCGGAGGCCCGGGCCACCAGCCGACCCTCGCCCGAACCCAAGGCCGAGGGCCGAATCTGCCCCCGAGTGGAGGTACACCCCTCTCCTCGCACCTCGAGCCAAAATCCTTATGGAAATCGAGGGCGAGCGTTATCTCCGCCGACCTCCACCTCAGAACCCGAGGGCAGCCCGAGACAAATCAAAGTACTGCCAATTCCACCGCGAGCACGGGCATGACACGGAGGAGTGCCGCCACCTGAAGCGGGAGATCGAGGAGCTGATCGGGAGGGGATACCTCCGGCAGTTCATCAAGAATGAGGCTCCCTCCGAAAAGCAGCCGCTCGCGGCCTCGCCACCTGTCCCTGCGATCGACAACCGGCCAACAGAGAGGCCCGTGGGCATGATCTCACGCGGATCTGGCCGAGCAGAGAAGAGAGCCTGGGAAACCCCGGAGAATGTAATCCCTCCCAAAGGAGGGGAATTTAGCGGCAATATAAACAATGATGCCGTGGTGGTCGAGATGACCATCGCGAAACACCCTGTACATCGAATCATGGTGGATAGTGGAAGCTCGGCCGATGTACTTTTTTATGACGCTCTCTCTCGGATGAACTTGTCTCTCGACCAGCTAAAGCCAGTGCACACCCCACTGGTAGGTTTTACAGGGGACTCCGTCAGAGTCGAAGGGGAAATCACTCTCCCAGTTACCGCCGGATCCCCACCTCGGCAGACGACCATCATGGTAACTTTCACTGTAGTCAAGCTCCCTTCGCCTTACAACGCCATCCTTGGGCGTCCCGGGCTTAACCGACTAGACGCCACTATCTCCACAAGGAGATTGCTGGTGCAGTTCCCCACGCCTTTCGGGTTCGGGGAAATGAGGGGGACGATCCAGCCAGTCCCGCTCTGCCTGCAGACAATCCCGGGCATCAAGGGCGCAGAGCTCGCCCGTGAGGTCGAGGACCTCGACCTAAGAGAAAAGGAACCCAGGGGAGGGCCCGTAGAGCGCCTGCTCTCCTTTCCCCTTGGTTCAGACCCCCTGAAGACGGTGCAAGTTGGGGCCCAGCTCCCCGAGGAGGAACGAACCCGCCTGCTGGAGTTCCTCCGTGCCAACGCCGATGTGTTCGCCTGGTCGGCGGTCGACATGCCAGGTATTCCGCCCGAGATTATCATGCACAGCCTGAACGTGGACCCAGGCAGCCGCCCGGTCCGCCAGAAGAAGAGAAGCTTTGCCATGGAGAGGCAGAAGGCGATCGACGAGGAGGTAGAGAAACTTCTCGCCGCCGGTTTCGTCCGAGAAGTCCAATACCCCAGCTGGTTAGCAAATGTGGTCATGGTAAAGAAGAGCAGCGGTAAGTGGAGGATCTGCGTGGACTACATCGACCTCAATCGAGCTTGCCCGAAGGACAGCTTCCCTCTGCCAAAGATCGACCAGCTGGTCGACACCACCTCGGGACACCGTCTCCTGTCATTCATGGACGCTTTCTCCGGATACAACCAGATCCGGATGAATCCGGAGGACGAAGAGCGTACCGCCTTCATAACTGACCGCGGGACTTTTTGTTACAGGATGATGCCCTTCGGCCTCAAGAACGCGGGGGCGACGTACCAACGTCTGGTCAATAAAGTCTTCAAAGACCAGATAGGCCGCAACATGCAGGTGTACGTGGACGACATGCTGGTAATGAGCAAACTTGACTCGGACCACGTAGCCGACCTGGCAGAGACGTTCGGCAACCTCCGGCGCCACCAGATGAAGCTGAATCCAGCGAAGTGCGCCTTCGGGGTCTCCGCCGGAAAATTCCTAGGGTTCATGGTGACCCAGAGAGGAATCGAGGCCAACCCGGAGAAGGTCCAGGCCATCCTGGACATGGAGCAGCCAGCCTCCAAGAAACAAGTGCAGCAGCTGACCGGTCGGGTTGCGGCCCTTAGCCGTTTTATTTCCAGGTCGGCGGACCGCTGCCGCCCCTTCTTCAAGGTGCTGAGGAAGATGAACGGTTTCGCCTGGACCGAGGAATGCCAGCAGGCCTTCGAGGAGTTGAAGAAGACGCTCGCATCACCACCTCTGCTGTCCAGGCCCGAGGAAGGGGAGGAGCTTACCCTCTACTTGGCTGTCACCCCGGAGGCCGTCAGCTCTGTCTTGGTCCGAACCGACGACCACGGGATCCAGCGACCGGTGTACTATACCAGCAAACTCCTCCGGGATGCGGAGCTCAGGTATTCCCGGCCCGAGAAACTCGTTTTTGCGCTAATAGTGTCTGCCCAGCGTCTCAGGCCCTATTTCCAAGCGCATCCCATCGCCGTCTTGACGGATCAACCGCTGAAAGCGGTGCTCAGCCGACCCGACACCTCGGGGCGATTGGCCAAATGGGCACTGAAACTCAGCGAGTTCGACATTACATATCGGCCGAGGTCGGCAATGAAGGCACAGGTGCTGGCCGACTTCTTGGTCGAATGCGCAGGTCTGGGCAAGGAGCCCGAGGAGGACTCTTCGGCCCAGCCGACGGAGGTCGGCACCAACGAGCCCGGAGAGGATGCTTGGATCCTCCATGTGGACGGAGCCTCAAACTCCGGAGGGAGCGGAGCTGGGCTCATCCTTGCCAACGGCGATGGGGTCGTCGCAGAATGTGCGCTCCGTTTCCAGTTCCCCGCGACAAACAATCAAGCGGAGTATGAGGCGCTTCTCGCCGGACTCAGGGTCTCCCGCGAGCTGGGCGTGACCAACCTCAGAGCTTTCACCGACTCCCAGCTCGTGGCGGGGCAGGTGTCCGGGGAGTATGTCGCTCACGACCCCCAGATGGCAAGGTATTTGGAGCTCGTCAAGGCGGGCGCGTCCAAGTTCCGGCGCTTCAACATCTTCCATATCCCCCGCGGGGAGAACGCCCGCGCGGATGCTCTCTCTCGATTGGCGGCTCTGCCGGACACAATGCTGGGACGCGCTCATGTGGAGCGACTCGAAGTCCCAAGCCTCGAAGCACCGGCGGGGGTCCATCAGGTCAGCCAGGAGCTCGGCTGGATGGACAAGTACACCGCGTACATCACCGATGGCATTCTGCCGGAAGACCGAGACGCGGCTCGCCTCATCAGGAAGAAGGCCGTGCGGTTTGTCCTGATGGACGGGCAGCTGTATCGAAGGTCCTACTCTTATCCCCTCCTCAAGTGCATTGGACCCGCAGAAGCCAAGCTTGTGCTCCAGGAGATTCACGAAGGCATCTGTGGGAACCACGTGGGGGGCAGGGCATTGGCATACAAGGCCCTTCGTCAAGGCTACTTCTGGGAGACGATGAAGGAGGACGCCGCTGACTTCGTGAAGAAATGCGACCGGTGCCAGCGCCACGCCACGGTACAGCGGCAACCCTCCAACCCGATCTCTCAGCTCTCAGCCCCCTGGCCATTCGCCCAGTGGGGAATGGACCTTCTGGGCCCATTCCCGCCGGCATCCGGCCAGCGGAAGTTCCTGATAGTGGCCATCGACTACTTCACAAAGTGGGTCGAAGCCGAACCCTTGGCAAGAATCACCGAAGCAAACGTCGCCAAATTCTTCTGGAAGTCCATCGTCTGCCGCTTCGGCCTCCCCCACACCGTGGTCACCGACAACGGACGCCAGTTCGACTGTCGAGAGTTCGAGGATTTCTGCAACGACCTCGGCATCAAACATCGCTTCACCTCGGTGGCGCACCCCCAGACCAACGGGGAGGCTGAGGTCACGAACAGGACCATTCTTCAGGGCCTCCGCACGCGGCTAGACCAAGCCAAGGGCAGGTGGGCCGACGAACTTCCCAGCGTTCTTTGGGCATACCACACCACTCCAAGGACGGCTACCGACGAAACCCCATTCAACCTCGTCTTCGGGGCCGAGGCAGTCATCCCGATCGAGCTCAGCATACCCACGCTGCGCGTGGAACAATACGACGAGACAGAAAACCCGGCCAGGATGATGCTCAACCTAGACCTCCTCGAAGAAACAAGGGACAAGGCCCGAATCCGAATGGCGGCGTACCGGCAACGTGTAGCCAGATATTACAACTCCCGAGTACGGCCGAAGGTTTTTCGTCCCGGGGACTTGGTCCTCCGGCGTGCAGAAGCCTCCCAGCCACGAGAGTGCGGCAAGCTTTCACCCAACTGGGAAGGCCCTTATCGGGTAGCAGAAGCCCTCCCTCACGGGGCATGTTACTTGGAGGAGTTGGGAGGTGCCAGGTTCCCCCGGACATGGAACCCCTCGAACCTGAGAATGTACTACCAGTGATGTAAGGCTCCTAGTTCCTTTAACAAAGCTTCTTCGCTTCAAACATTCTTCTCTGACTTCAACAAAAAGCCCGGAGCACAGCTCAGGAAGCCGCGCAAGGTTTGAGAAAGCCTGCGGCATCGAGCTCGGTCCGGAAGATCCTGGGCTTCGGCCTGGAAGGCGTCGACGAATCCGTTTCGCCCGCGCAAGCCCGGAGCACAGCTCAGCAAGCCGCGCAAGGTTTGAGAAAGCCTGCGGCATCGAGCTCAGTCCGGAGGATCCTGGGCTTCGGTCTGGAAGGCGGCGCCGAATCCGTTTCGCCCGCGCAAGCCCGGAGCACAACTCAGCAAGCCGCGCAAGGTTTGAGAAAGCCTGCGGCATCGAGCTCAGTCCGGAAGATCCTGGGCTTCGGCCTGGAAGGTGGCGTCGAACCCAGTTCGCCCACGCAAGCCCGGAGCACAGCTCAGCAAGCCACGCAAGGTTTGAGAAAGCCTGCGGCATCGAGCTCAGTCTGGAAGATCCTGGGCTTCGGCCTGGAAGGTGGCGTCGAACCCAGTTCACCCACGCAAGCCCGGAGCACAACTCAGCAAGCCGCGCAAGGTTTGAGAAAGCCTGCGGCATCGAGCTCAGTCCGGAAGATCCTGGGCTTCGGCCTGGAAGGCGGCGCCGAATCCGCTTCGCCCGCGCAAGCCCGGAGCACAGCTCAGCGAGCCGCGCAAGGTTCGAGAAAGCCTGCGGCATCGAGCTCAGTCCGGAAGATCCTGGGCTTCGGCCTGGAAGGTGGCGCCGAATCCGCTTCGCCCGTGCAAGCCCGGAGCTTAGCTCAGTGAGCCGCGCAATGTTTGAGAAAGCCTGCGGCATCGAGCTTAGTCCAGAAGATCCCGAGTTTCGGCCCGGAAGATGGCGCAGGAACTGTGTTGCCCGCGCAGGCACGGAAGCAGCCCAAAGTCGGACCTGCTCAAGATTCTTACCTTGCCACGACACGGCTCTGCAAACCCCGTCCTTCGGTTTAGTATGGAAGGACCAGGCCCGCAGTTGTCTCAGGTATCCCAGACCGACATCTCAGAAACAAACAAAGAAGAAGAAAAAGAAGAACCAAAGATGATAGACAAGTTGTTGTAGAAAGTAAGTCTTCATTAAAACAGGTACTCAGTACAAACTGGGAGCCCCGACAGGCCGGGACTCCCCAAAAAGAAGGACAAAGAAAGCAAAAGTACAAGGTGACGGTCACTGGAGCGCAGGATCGGCGCCGTCCGCCGGAGGTGCGGGCGCCGCCTCTTCAACCTCCACGACAACCGGCTCCTGGGGCTGTGTCTGGGCCGCGGCGTCATCGGTCGGGGGTGCTGCAGGTGCCGCCTGAGATGCCGCCTGGGTCGTGCCGGAGGCCCTGCCCTCGCTCCCCGGCTTCCTGCCACCGACGACGACCGCACTTAGGTCCAGTTGGGGGAAGAAGGCCCCCACCTTTTCCCGGCACATCCGGAACCCCTTCAGGAAGGAGTCCACGGCGGCCTCCCGGACTTCCGACGTAAACTCGTCGGAAGCACGGAATTTGGGGACGGCCTCCAGCGCTTCCCGCTTCTCCGCCTCCAGGAGCCCGTTGATGTACGAGCTCCGGTCCTTCGCCATGGCCGCCTCCCGCCGGGCCTCGTCCAGCTGACGCTCCAGGAACAGTGAGCGGGCCTGCAGGCGGGCCTTCTCCGCCGTGTCCTCCTCAGTACGGCGCTGGTTGGAGGTCCGCTCCTCCACCAAGGAGGCCTCCAGTTCCTTGTTCCGCTCCTCGGAACGCGCCAGGTCGGACTGGAGGGCCTGCTTCTCCGCTCGCAGCTCGGCCCCCTTGTCCACCAAGTCCTTCACGTCGGCGGCGAGCTTTCCGAGCTTCTGCTCCCGCTCGGAGTCCCGCTTGGCGTTCCCTACAAGGTAGTTCCTCAGTAGGAGGACGTCGTTCCCGATCTGCAAGGACAAAAGCAACATGTCAGTACCGAGGCAGGAGGCCTCGGATTGAAAGAGAAAAGAAGAGCTGAAGCAGACTTACCGAGAAGAGCTGGGGCAGGATGCCGAGCAGCGCATCCACGTAGTCCCGTCCGCCCCGAGCTCGGCGGTCCCGGGCGGTGGAAGCATACTCCATCACCCTCACCGCCAGCCCTCGGTCGAGGATGACCGAGTCCCGGTGCGAGATTACCGGCACTGGGCCCTTCGGGCCGATCCCTGCGACGGCCGCCCCTTCTGCTGGAGCCGCAGCCGACGGACCGGTGGTCGCCACTGGCGGTGCCGCCGGACTGCTGGCCGGAATGGGCCCGGCGGTGGGCAGAGCGGCGGGCGCCGGAGCTCCCTCGGCTGCACCGCCAGGTCGTGGAGCCGAAATGCCAAGGGCGCCGCCCTGCGGAGGTCTGGGCGGAGAAACTGCGGCGGCTAGGCCGGGCGCGGTCGCCGCTGCGACCTCCCGGCTCGTCTCCGTGCGAGCCCTCTTCGCCGTGGGCTCGCCCACGTCAACGACCTCCCTCTGAGCAGCCCCTTCCAGCAAGTTCTCCAATGAAAACTTCATCCCTGCAAGGTGGAGAAATCAGAAGGTTAGTTCAATCTTAAAAAGAGAGAGGGGGGAAGGGCAGAATTTAATGCAGAGCCGAATCTCACCGGTCTCCCGGATGGGACTGATGCCGGCCTCAAAAAGATTCTGCTCACAAAGCAGAACCTCGAGCGGCGGGACCACGTCACTCAGGAGCTGGGAGTAAGCCTCCTGGTCCGCGGACTCGACCCGAGAACTCCGGTTTGGCGACTGGTCCGGTTCGCTCCAGGCCCAGTCGATGTCGTCGACCGAGGCAAAGAAAAACCGGTTCTTCCATCCCTTAACCGAAGAAGGGATGTCGAACCGGAGACACCTAGGCCGGGGTGAAATATACCACCAGCCGTCATCGGTGGAGCATTTCTTCAGGGTGAACAGGGACCTGAAGAGCGAAAAACGGGCAACAAACCCGTGGAAATGGCAGAAGACAATGAAGGAGAAGATGACCCGGATGGCATTAGGAGCCAGCTGGGCTGGGACGAGCCGGAAATGGCTGAGGAAGAAAAGGAAGAAAGGATGAAGAGGGAAACGAAGACCCCCGAGGAGGAAGTCTTCGTAGAAGGCAATACGGCCAGGGCCACTCATGGTGACACGCTCCCCGGACCGCGGAGCAAATAGATGGACAGATCCCGGGATGCCATAAGCATCCCGGAGCAGAGAAAGATCACCTTCGGTCATGGTGGAGGCATGACCGGAGGGACCGGCGGGAAGAAGCGGCGGAGCCGGGAGAGCAGCAAGAGCAGGAAGTGAACGGAGGGGCACGGCAGGTGCAACCGGGGGGGGCCGGGTCCCCCGGGGATGCCAATGGTGACACCCCCAGGTTGCAAACGCCGGCGGACCTCCTCTGGGATTACCTCCTCATCCGAGGAGGGAGAAGACGGAGTCCTCGGCCGGGATGGACCGGCCTCGTCCGGATTAGAAGAAACATGGCGACGGCGCGCCATGGAGAAGAAAAGAAGAAAAGGATTGAATGATCGAAGGAGAAGGAGGGGGGCTAGAGAAGAGGAAGACGCTTACCCAAAAAGGCCTCGTTTTGGAAAGTCCCCTCGCCTTCAGACTCAGCCGGCAGCAGCCGTACCCATCATTCCGTCTCAGGCCACTGGATGGTCGCCACGTGGGCGCACGCCCGACACCGATGCCTCGTTAGCAGAGTAACGGCCTCTGCCCCGAAGCGACGCATTGATTGCGGGCAAGTGGACGACGCGTGGCGACTCCCCGTTGGTCTCCAGCCGCCTCGAGCCACGACGAGTGAAGATCGTGCCAATTATGAAGCAAGATCTTTGCCTCCCCACGTCATGTCTGCAATTAATCCCGACGTCCCGATCTACGATGCCCCGACGGAACGGCGGGCTGGGGGGCAACTGTTACATCCGTGACAGTGACGTGGCCAGGCTCAGGCATCGCCGAATGCGAACAAGCCACGTGTGAGTTTTCCCGCCAGAATCAGCGCCACGCCCTTAAAGCTGGGGTCGGCAAGATCGCGCCGCCCGACGATTATCCGAGAGCAGATCGCCCAGGCCGAGGTCGAGCTCGGCGCGGGGTTCCTCCACCGACTCATCCGCGCCCGCGCGCGCGAAGGAGACGACCCAAGTGAGGTCGGCCGAGGTCGGCCGACCCCTCGCCTTGCGCCAGGTGGCCACCCGGAGACGGGTCCACCTCGGCCAAAGCCAGGCGACCTCCTGCCGCCTCGCCAGGTGTCCACCCAGGAGGGGTCCACCTAATGCGAGGTCGGCCGACCCTTCGCCTTGCGCCAGGTGGCCACCCGGAGACGGGCCCACCTCGGCCGAAGCCAGGCGACCCTCTGCCGCCTCGCCAGGTGTCCACCCAGGAGGGGTCCACCTAGTGCGAGGTCGGCCGACCCTTCGCCTTGCGCCAGGTGGCCACCCGGAGACGGGTCCACCTCGGCCGAAGCCAGGCGACCTCTTGCCGCCTCGCTAGGTGTCCACCCAGGAGGGGTCCACCTAGTGCGAGGTCGGCCGACCCTTCGCCTTGCGCCAGGTGGCCACCCGGAGACGGGTCCACCTCGGCCGAAGCCAGGCAACCCTCTGCCGCCTCGCCAGGTGTCCACCCAGGAGGGGTCCACCTAAGCCGAGGTCGGCCGATCCCTCGCCTCTCGCCAATTGGTCCCCGGAGATAGGTCCAACTCAGCCGAGGCCAGGCCGCTCGTACGGAGAGGCCCCCGGGGAAAGCGACGGGTCCCGAGGCCATCCCTCGGGCCGTACCGACCCCAGACGGCATCCCGTACGGAGGGCGGCGGCACGCGGAACGTCACTTACATTGGCCCGGCAGGTCCCGCGGTCGAGAGACCCGATCCTGACGGAACAGGGCCCGCAAACGGATAGCGCCCACGCCCGGGGAAAAGAGCACCCTCACGAAGCCCGAGGCCTGACGACTTGCCGCTCTGCCAGCGCCGCCTTCCCCCTTTTTCTCTTCTGTCCTTGCCTTTTTCCTGCTGGGCCCGGCGGACGAGGCCGGAAAGCCGCCTGGCCTCCTTCACCAGAAAGGGAGAAGAAAGGAAGACAGGGAGGAGGAGTTTTCGAGGGAGAAAAGGACGAGCGCACGACGGAGGGAGATAAAGAGGGAAGGATCCAAAGACTGCAAGGTAAGCCAAAGAGCCTGGGGACAAGAAGGAAAGACCGACGCAAGGCCTCGCTGGGAGGAAGAAAACCAGGGATCCCGAGAAGGGAAGACTGGACGCGAGCTCAGCGGGCAGGCCCAGCCGAGTTTCCGGTCCCCGGCGCTTTCCCTTCACCAGTTAACTCTCCAAGCCTGAGACCCTCCAGGGGGATCGGGAGAGAGAGTCTATTCCTCCACGTCGTCTACTGACTTGACCGTCGGAGCCCCCTCGCCGGAATCCCCGGCCAGGGTCCTCTAACCCCCTTTTTTGCAGGCTTCTCGCAGGAAGGGAGGCTCCTCTGCCAGGCGGTCAGGGAGGATCGGCTGATCCTCTGCACGGGCGCGACGACGAGGACGGCAACAGATATATATTGAGCCTAAGAAATTTGTTTATCCAAAGGAGTAGGGCTATCAATATGGGCTAGCACGGCCCAACCCGGCCCTAATCCATATAGGCTGACATTATATGGGCTGGGCTAGGTTAGGCCCACTCGCAAAAATAGGCCGAGAAATTGTTGCCTAGTAAGCAACCGAAGAGTGGGGATGAATTAGATTTCTAAAAAATACTTGCAAGAATGTGTGCCAATTCAAATATCTAATAAAGTATTAGTGTGAGGTGTAAGGGTATGCTCTTGAAGAGTATGCAGTAGAAATATAAATGCAACAAATATAAGAGCAAGTAAAGAGAGCAATAGACAATCACAAACACAAGATAAGTATAGTGGTTCGGTGCTTTCCAATGCACCTACATCCACTCCCCAAGATCCACTTGGGAATTCACTATAATCTTCTATGATTATAGCATATTAGTTTTTCGAGCTCACTAATCAAAATCCCTTTTGGTTTTTATAAGGCTCACCCAAAGAAACCTCTTGATTTTCAAAGGCTAACCAATAACCTCTTTAGTTTTCAACTAGGCTTACCAAAAACCTCGGTTTTCAAGTAGGTTAACTAAAAACCTCCTTTGTTTTCAATTAGGCTAACCAAAAACCTTTACAATAAAGATATGAGATAAAGTAAAGCAACAAGAAAAGCTTTCTAATGTAAAGCTAATATCTCTTTGAAGTTTGGAGAAGTTGCTTGTCTTGAACTGATGAACCCTCAATCAATGCTTGAAAGTGTTGGACTTGAATGCTTCTTGATAGCTTTGAATGCTTGAAGACTTCTTTTTGCTTGAAGGTAATTTCTCTCAATGAATGGGAGTGAATGCAATTGCTTCTCTCTTCTTTTTTGGTTTTCTCTTGTTCTCTTCTTTTTTATATTTCTTGTGTTGACTCTGATCTTGATTTTGATGATTGATAAAATATTTAAGTATATATGAGTACTAATTATATTTTTAAGTATGTTCATCAGATCTTAGTACTCATCCATATTGAATGAAGAAACCCATGTTTTCAGTTGAAGAAAGTCCTTAAATTAATGAAAAATCAAGTATATGGACTTTGAAATTGATATGGAAGAACTTGAAGAGGCTAAAAATTAATTTTGAAGAGTTTTAGCAAGTTTCAGCACTGGCACAAGCAAGTATCAACTCATGAAGAAGTTCAAGAATCGACTAAAGGCCCGAGAACAAGAAAAATATAGAACAATGTCAAACCAGAATTTTTGCCTTGAGCTGACCTAAGTGTCGACTCAAGAGGTCGACTCATGGTGAAGTGTCGACTCAAGAGGTTGACTCATAAAAAAAATTCAGGAAATTCAAGTGTCGATACTTGGTGTAATGGCTAGTTTTTCATAAGTGCAAAATTGATTTCAACTTGCTTTAAATGGCTAGTTTTCATCCTCAATGGTCATAAACGGACATCTATGGATTGGAGAGCTATATAAATACCAAAAATCAAATAGGAAAGAAAATCATTTGGCGAGTTTTATTGAATACACTTAAGGATTCATTGTTTTGAGTGGTTCAAGCCTTCAAGCTTCTAAGATTGAGAGAAAAGCTTCCAAGTCCACATCTTCATCAACATTAAAAGGCTTCAACATCTTGAAGACAAGTTCTTCATCAACAATCAAGGGCTTCAAAGAGATATTTGCTTTATTTAAGAAAGCTTTTATTGTGTTATTTTCATATTGTGCTTACTTTATTTATTAAGGTTTTTGGTGAGCCTTGTAAAATCAAAGAAGTATTTGGTGAGCCTTGGAAAGCCAAAGAGGTTGTTGGTTAGCCTTTGTGTAAAACTAACATAGGTTGTTGGTGATCCCGTTAAACCAACATAGGTTGTTGGTGAACCCGTAAAACCATCGGAGGTTGTTGGTTAGCCTAAGTTATAAAACCAACAAGGGGTTTTGACTTGTGAGCCCGGGAAAATATGTTGGATTTTAATTAGTGAGCCCGAAAAACTAATCGACTGTAATCTTGGTGATTATAGTGAAATATCCAAGGAGAACTTGGGGAGTGGATGTAGATGCCTGGGAGTGCACCGAACCACTATAAATTTGTTATGTTTGTGTGATTGTTTTTCTTTGTGCATTTACTTTATTAATTCTGCTGTACATTATCTTAAAGCACACAAATACTTTGGCAAAATACAAGCACTTATTTGTAATTAGCACAAACTTGTTTTATATCCATTAAAATAGTTCAAATAGTTTTATAAAACCCAATTCACCCCCTTTTAGATTGCATCATTACTGGGCAACAATTGGTATCAGAGCCCGGAACCCAAAATCGTTGGTACCTAAACTTGATGCTTTGCAAAGAATCCAATGGTTTTGAGTTAAAAGATCATGGCAGCCCTATAAGGTGCTTGTTTTTGGTGGGGACACCAGAGATACCAAATTAAGATAGAGGCTTCTCAACCCTCTATGAATTACTTAGTAGTATTTGAGTCCATTTGTAATAAAGACTTAGCCTAATTGAGTTGTCATTTGAGTCCTGTACCAGTCAGCTCATGTTGAGCTTGTTTTTTCTTTCTGAGTCCTGTATGTAGCATTTGATCCATACCATTAAGGCTTTGGATCAATCGATCAAGTCAGCTCATGTTGAGCTAATCATATTCTGAGTCTTGTAATTATGTCCAGCTATATTGAGTCTGTTTAAGTCAAGCCCAGTCAAAGAAGACTCAAGCATGTAAAGGACACCACCCAGCATGCCACCTCAGCAGCCGCATGGAGCCCAGTCACACCCTGGATTGCGCCACCTAGGATTACTTGGAGGATCATGAAGTTGGCCCATGCATAAGGAGTTGATGACCACACGCCAGCACACCCCTTTCACATCCTAAGCACACCAACTCCACATGCCAGCATGACAAGAATGAAAGTAAAAACAGATAAACAAGAATCCCCTAATTCATGCTAGCTTGCTTAGGAAAGAAGTGGTCCCCCCCTGGATGTCCACACCTACCTTGTTTGGAGGGATTTTGTATGGCATGAGAGTATTTTCATCCATGTATTTAGCCCCACACTTTAGGAAGAAAGTGGTCAAATCTTATTTTCCTTGTTTTCTTTTGCTTGTGGTGATATGCGAAACCTTGTTTACACTAGTTAGTCAGGGCCCCACAACCGAGGAATGAAATCCTAGTAGGCAGGAGCCTAAAATGGCTGGAAGCCCATCGTCAACGCCTCGAAAGGAGAGCTCTCGTGCTCGGCCCAAGGGCTCACCAGTCTTTCCCCTTTCGTGACACACTGCGGACAAGGCAGGCCAGCCACTTAACTCCCGGACTCGAAGAAGAAGGAGAAGGAGAAGGTCCAGAGGTCTCAGGGAGCCTTTTGGAGGGGATGTGGGCTGAAGGCAGTTTGGTGGTATAAAAGGGACGGTAAGAACGAATGGAAAGGTAGGTGGAAAAAGGGGGAGAACACCAAAAGAATGATCCGGGAGGATCCTGGGAAGTCCTGAGATGAGAGCTTGGTGGCCCTAGCATGGGACACCGGGCCTCAACTCCTCTCTTCCCCACACTTCTTTCATTTTACATCTCCTCTAAGAACGGGGATCCTTCAGGAGCCCGCCTTAGAGGTCCTGTTCCATCTTGCCACCTCTGACTTGATCGTCGGAGTGCCCCCACCGGAACCCCCGGCCCGGGTCTCTGATCTTGTTTTGTAGGTCCGATAGTTTGGAGATCTCTAGGTGAGAGAGTCTGAGAACTGGCGCCAGCTCACGAGCTACAGGCCACCGTGGTGAGATCAGCAACAGATTGGCACGCCAGGAAGGGGGGTGCAGAACAGTAACCCCTGTACAAGCAAGCTCTCCATGGGCGAAAGTGAGCTCCGACCATGGTGGTGACGCATGGACATGAAGCATCCACCAGCTGAGCAGGAGAAGTTCTTTCTCCCCAAGGGCCGCGTAGCCCAGAGAGGGAACTTCCTGGTCCACTACCTCCCCCTCAGCCATCCCCGGTGGATGGTCCTTTCGCAGCTGTCATCCAGCAGCTGCAAACTCTGACCACTGTTGTGTGGCAACTACAGCACCAGCAACGCTCCCTGGGCACTCAGCCCTAGCCAGGGACCCCCCTGGCTCGAGCCATGGGCCCCCGCGGCTCGAGCCTGCGCTCCATCCATGGCAGGCCCTCCCATCCACGGGTAGTTTCCAACCCCCGCGGGACCACCAGACTCCCGCAAAGAGGAACTACTCTGGTTCGGCGGATCATGAGAGTCGATCCCCGGCCAACGATGCCGAAGCAGTGCGGCGCAGCAGGCACCATCGGGGCAAGCCCCCCCACCGAGATCGATCGGCACCCCCTTCTCCAGCGACCTCGGTGGAAGATTCCATCGACGAGGCCATCAGGCGCCAGGCCGAGAGGTGCCTGGAGGACCACGAGCGCAAGCTGGCGGAGTTCACCCATCGCTTTGCCGACATGCAGAGCTCCCCAACTGATCCAGCGGGCTACAATGCCCAACCACCCTTCTCTCGGGAAATCCAAGAGGAACCGATCCCGAATCGGTTCCGCATGCCTTAGGTGGATCCCTACGATGGGACCACCGACCCCTTGGACTATTTAGAGAGCTATAAGGCTCTCATGAGGGTCCAGGGGGTGATGGACGCTCTTCTATGCATTACCTTCCCAGCCACCCTCCGAAAGGCTGCTCGAGTTTGGTTCACCCGCCTCGAGCCGGAATCCATCAGCTCCTTCCACCAGCTGGAAGGAAAGTTAGTTGTGCACTTCGACACTTACCGAAAGGTGCCAAGAGAGGTGGATAGCCTCTTCTCTATCCACCAGTAGGACCAGGAGCTGCTGCAGGACTACATCACCCACTTCAAGACCGCTGCCATGGAAATCTATAGTCTGGACGAGCCCGTCGCCATGCTGGCATTGAAGCGCGGGCTCAAGACCTCCTGTCTGACGTATTCCCTATACAAGAAGCCCCCCAAGACGTACTCTGAGCTCCTCCTCCGTGTCCACAAGTACATCAGAGTGGAGGAGGCAGATCGCACTAGGCGAGAGCTGGACGGGAAGCCCTCAAAGAAGCCTGCCCCAAGGGATGTCTCCGGGACCTCGAGGCCTGGACTACCTATAGATTTTTGTCTAGGCCCGAAGCTGAAGAATGGTGCTGCCCCAGAGAGAATGTTCACCCCTCCCAGAATGGAGGATGAGCACTACCTCCGCCGACCTCCTTCATAGAACCTAAGGAACATCTGTGACAAGATAAAATATTGTCAATTTCATCACGAGCATAGCCATGACATAGAGGAGTGCCGCAATTTGAAGCGGGAGATTGAGGAGCTGATCAGGAGGGGCTACCTCATAAAGTTTGTGAGGAATGAAGCCCCGACGGAGGGTCAGCCGCTTGCAGCCCTTCCCCTCGTCCTTGTAATTGACAACCGCCCAACAGAGAAGCCAGTGGGCATAATCTCTTGGGGGATTGGGCGTGCGATGAAGAGAGCCTGGGAGGCGGGAGACCCAGAGAATGTACTCTCCTTTGAAAAGGGGAACAAAAATGAAAATGTAAACAATGATGCAGTGGTAGTCGAGATGACCATCGCGAAGCATCCTGTACATCGCATTATGGTGGATAGTGGGAGCTCTACTGACGTGCTTTTTTATGATGCTTTCTCCCGAATGAATTTGTCTTATGATCAATTAAAGCCAGTGCACACCCCTCTCGTGGGCTTCATCGGGGATTCGGTGAGGGTCAAAGGAGAGATCACTCTCCCTGTCACTGCTGGATCCCTACCTCGATAGAGTACGGTCATGATGACGTTTACCATCGTCAAGCTCCCATCACCTTATAATGCCATCCTCGACCGTCCGGGCTCAACCAGCTGGACACCATCATTTCCATTAAGAGGTTGCTGGTGCAGTTCCCTACTACCTCTGGGATGGGAGTAATGAGAGGGATGGCCCACCCCATCCAACATTGTCTGCAGTCGGTCCCAGGGGCTCGGAGCGTTGAGCTCAGCTCTGATGTCGACGATCTCGACCTAAGAGAGCAAGACCCCAGGGGAGGGCCCGTGGAGTGCTTGCTGACGTAACCCCTTGGCTCGGACCCTCAGAAGACAGTACAGATAAGAGCCCAGCTCTCGAAAGAAGAGCGGGCTCGCTTGCTAGACTTCCTCCGAGAGAACGCTGATGTGTTCACCTGGTCCGCTGCTGACATGCCAGGTATCCCCTCGGAAGTCATCATCCACCAGTTGAACATTGATCCAAGGTGCCGCCCTGTCCGCCAGAAGAAGAGGAGTTTTGCTGCGGAGAGGCAGAAGGCCATCAATGAAGAAGTTGAGAAGCTTCTCACCGCTGACTTTGTACGAGAGGTACAATATCCCAGTTGGCTGGCAAACATGGTCATGGTGAAGAAGAGAAACGGTAAATGGAGGATCTGTGTGGACTACACCGACCTCAACTGAGCTTGCTCGAAGGATAGTTTCCTTCTTCCAAAGATCGATCAGCTCGTGGACACTACTTCAGGGCATCGCCTTCTCTCCTTCATGGATGCCTTCTCCGGGTACAACCAGATCCGAATGCACCAAGAGGATGAGGAGCACACTGCTTTCATCACCGACCACGGAATCTACTATTATAAGATGATGCCATTCGGCCTCAAGAATGCTAGAGCCACATACCAACGGCTGGTCAACAAGGTCTTCAAGGACCAGATTGGCCGCAACATGCAGGTGTATGTGGATGACATGCTGGTGATGAGCAAGCCCACTTCGGACCACATCGATGACCTGGCAGAGACTTTCGGTAACCTCTGGCTTCACCAGATGAAATTGAACCCGGCAAAGTGCACTTTCGGCATGTCTGCCGGGAAGTTCCTGGGGTTCATGGTAACCCAAAGGAGGATAGAAGCCAACTCGAAGAAGGTCCAGGCTATCCAGGACATGGAGCAACCCACCTCCAAGAAGCAAGTGCAGTGACTCACTGGCCGGATAACCACCCTGAGTCGATTTATCTCAAGGTCCGCTAACTACTGCCAACCCTTTTTCAAGGCACTGAGGAAGATGAATGACTTTACTTGGATGGAGGATTGCCAAGAGGTGTTCAACGAGCTGAAGAGGACACTGACATCTCCGCCGTTGCTTTCCAGGCCCGAAGAAGGAGAGGAGCTCCTCCTGTACCTGGCGGTCACCCCGGAGGCCATAAGTACAGTCCTGGTTTGGATCGATGATAAGGAGATGCAAAGGCCGGTGTATTACACAAGCAAACTCCTCCGTGATGCGGAGCTCAGGTATTCCCGATCTGAGAAACTGATTTTTATGCTAATCGTGTCCGCTCAGCATCTCAGGCCTTATTTTCAAGCGCACCCCATTGCTGTCCTGACGGATCAGCCGTTGAAAGTGGTGCTCAGCCAACTAGACATGTCTGGATGCCTGTTAAAGTGGGCGCTCAAGCTCAGCGAGTTTGACATCACTTACAGGCCGAGGTCATCCATGAAGGCACAGGTACTCGCTGATTTCTTAGTTGAGTGTGCAGGCCTAGGCGAGGGACCGGAAGAAAGCCCCTAAGACCGGCAACCGGAGCCAGGACCAGATGAAGACATCTGGATCCTTCATGTAGACGGAGCCTCGAACTCCGACAGGAGTGGAGTTGGACTCATCCTTGCCAACGGTGAAGGAGTTGTCGCCGAATGTGTGCTCCGCTTCCAGTTCACCGCCACAAATAATCAGGCGGAGTATGAAGCACTCCTCGTAGGGCTAAGAGTGTCCCGTGAGCTGGGCGTGGCCAACCTCAGGGTCTTCACCGACTCGCAGTTGGTAGCCGGGCAGATCTCGGGGGAGTACGAGGTGCGGGACCCCCAAATGGCGAAGTACCAGGAGCTCGTACAAACGAGCATGGCAGGATTTTGGCATTTCGGCGTCTCCCATATACCTGGCGGGGAAAACGCCCACGCGGATGCCCTCTCCTGCCTTGCAACCCTGCCAGACTCATCATTGGGCCGCGTTTACATCGAGCACCTCAAGGCCCCGAGCTACAAGATGCCCATGGAGGTCCAGCAGGTCAACCAAGAGCCCAGCTAGATGGACAAGTACATTGAGTACATCACCAACGGCACCTTGCTAGCGGACCGCGTGGCGGCTAGCCTCATTAAGAGGAAGGCCGCATGGTTCGTCTTAATGGATGGGCTACTGTATTGGAGGTCCTACTCCTACCCGCTCCTCAAGTATCTGAGACCTGCAGAAGCTGTACTCGTGCTCCAAGAGATCCATGAAGGCATTTGTGGGAACCATGTGGGGGGTAGGGCATTGGCATACGAGGCCCTCCGTCAAGGTTATTTCTGGGAGACAATAAAGAAGACGGAGCTGACTTCGTGAAGAGGTGCAACCGGTGTCAGAGGCACACCGTGGTGCAACGTCAGCCCGCCGCTCCACTCTCCTAGCTCTCCACCGCATGGCTGTTCGCTCAATGGGGCATGGATCTCATAGGACCTTTTCCCCCGGCGTTTGGGCAACGAAAATTCTTGATCGTGGCCATCGGCTACTTCACAAAGTGGGTCGAGGCCGAACCCTTGGCCCGGATCACGAAGGCAAATGTCACCAAGTTCCTCTGGAAGTCAATTATTTACCGCTTCAGCCTACCGCACATTTTTATCACCGACAACGGATGTCAGTTCGATTGTCGGGAGTTCAAGGAGTTTTGCAGTGACCTTGGCATCCACCATCATTTCACTTCGGTGGCACATCCTCAGACGAACGAAGAAGCCGAGGTAACAAATAGGACCATCTTGCAAGGCCTCCGAACAAGACTGGACCAGGCCAAGGGTAGGTTGGCAGAAGAGCTCCCGAGCATCCTTTGGGCGTATCACACTACGCCAACGACGGCTACGGATGAGACCCCATTCAACCTTGTCTTCAGAGCAGAAGCGGTTATTCCAGTTGAGCTCAGCCTACCGACCCTACGCGTGGAACAGTATGATGAGGCAGAAAACCCTGCCAGGATGCTGCTAAACCTGGACCTCCTTGAAGAAACAAGGGACAGGGCCCAAGTTCAGATGGCGGCTTACCGGCAACGGGTAGCCAGATATTACAACTCCAGGATACGATCGAAGTCCTTCCACCAGGGAGACATGGTGCTCCGCCGTGCTGAGGCTTCCCAGCCACGGGAGTGTGGAAAGCTCTCCCCTAATTGGGAAGGGCCTTATAGGGTGTCAGAGGCACTTCCCCATGGGGCGTACTACCTGGAGAAGCTAGGCGGATCCCGGTTCCCTCGGACCTGGAATGCCTCAAACTTGTGGATGTTCTACCAATAGTGTAAGACCCCTCAAACTTTAATAATAAAATCTTTTTCACCAAATTCCTACTCTCGTCTCATAGGGTAAGGGCCACCCAGCTCTATGTTCGGTGAGCATGGACGTGATGGAAGGTCCGTGAAGGCACGATGTCCCTCTCATAAAAATCCCGGAGTTTAGTCTGGAGTGTTGCATGAAACTAAATTCCGACATGCGGCGCCAGAGTTCAGTATGGAAGAGGTCCCAAAGACTTAGGTCCCAGTCCTACAAAATTTCGGAGAACAGCTCGGTAAGCCGTGCAGGGCTCAATTTCAGTCCACGGCCCTGGGGTTCAGTCTGGAAGTTCGCAAGGAACCCAGTTACAAAGTGAAGTCCCGGACATCGGTCTGGAAGGTGGAGCAGAACCTAGTTCGCCCATGTAATCCCGGAGTTCAGCTCAGAATGCACTACGGGACTTAGTCCCAGTAGCTAGCATCGAGGTTCAGTCCGGAAGATGCACCACAAAAAAAAAAAAAATGTGACAGAAGGAATGATTTAATGGAAAAATATTTTCATTGCAAACAAAAAGCTCCTTACATAAAAGGGGCCCCGATAGGCCGGGAGACCCTAAAGAAAGAAAATACAAAAATAAAATACAAGTCATGGAGCTACTTCGGCACAGCCGCATCCTCCTCGGGCTAGGGGGCACCCTCTCCGCCGGCACCGTCGACTGGAGGCTGCTCGGGAGCCGCCACCTCATCACCAGTCGCCGCCGAAGCTCCTCCGGTGGGCTCCTGCCTCCTGCCGCCCAGCACAACCCCTCTAAGGTCGAGCTCGGGATAGAAGGAGCTCACCTTCTCCCGGCATACCTGGAATCCCTTTAAGAAGGAGTCCACGGCCACCTTGCGCACCTCAGCGACGTACTCCTCGGAGGCCCAGAACTTCGGCATGGCCTCCATGCCTCCCTCTTGGATGCCTCCAGCAGCACGTTGACATAGGATTTCTTCTCCTTGGCTGCGCTCAGCTCCTTGAGGACCTCTTCTACCCGGCACTCCAGTGACTGGGACTGAGCCCTGAGGCGGGTCTTCTCTACCGCGTCCTCCTCGTTGTGGCACTGGTTCGAGATCCTCTCCTCCGACACAGAGGTCTCGAGCTACTTGACGCACCCCTCAGCATAGACCACATCGGCTCGGAGAGCCTGGTTATTTCCTCGCAACTCGACCCCCTTTTCCATGAGGTCCTTAACATTGGCTGTGAGTTTGCCGAGCTTCTCCTCCTTCTTGGTGTCCTTCTTGGCGTAGCCGGTAATGAAGTTCCTCAGCAATAGCACGTCCGTCCTGATCTGCATCAAAAGAGACACGATGTTAGTAAGATCCAACTGGAACTTTAAGGAGTCAGAGCTCGGAACTTACCATAAAAAGCTGCGGGAGGATCTCGAGCAGCGCCTCGGTGTAGTCCCGGCCACCCCTTAGATGGTGGTCTCAGGAGGTGCTGGCGAACTCCATGACTCTCTCCACAAGCCCCTGTTCGCAGATCACGGAGCAGTGGCTTATGAGACATGGGGGTGGGAAGGCCGCGTCGGTAGCAGGCTGGGCAGCCATCCCTTCGACAAGCGGTGCGGCCATCGGTGGAGCTGCCACCACCCTGGTGGCCATCGTGGAAGTGGCCAGTGCGGTGAATGGAGCAAGCATCGCCTGAGGAGGTTCTGGCCCCCTCTCTTCCCTGGCCCTATCGAGGTCGACGATAGGGGCATCGGACTCCCGGGCCCATGGTGGCCTGGGAGCAGGAGCCGCCGCCCCAGGGCCAATAATGGCGGAAGCGGGCGCAGGCACCCGTCTTGCCTCAGTGCGAGCCCTCTACGCCGGGGGGTCAGTTCCTTCGGCAGCATCCCTTTCCATGATGCCCTCCATCAGGTTTTCCACGGAGAACTTCATACCTGAGAAAAAAAGTGGGGATTCAGTTAGGCCAGTTTAAAGAAAAGAAGTGCTGAACTAAAGATAAAGGTGAAGTAGCGAGATCCGGGCCTCACCCAACTCCCAGATGGGACTGATCCCCGCCTCGAATAAATTCTGCTCCGAGAGCAGAATGTCGAGAGTTGGGATCGCGTCACTCAGCAACAGCGTAAAGTCATCCTGATCCGCCGGCTTGACCTGGGAATTCCGGTTTGGGGACCGGTCCGGCTCACTCCAAGCCCAGTCGACGTTCTCGACCAAGGCGAAAAAGAAGCGGTTCTTCCAACCCTTGATTGAGGAAGGAAGGTCGAACCTAAGGCACCTAGGCCGGGATGAAATATACCACCAGCCATCATCGATGGAGTAGCGCTTCAGGGTGAAGAGAGCCCTGAAGAGGGAGAAACGGGCAACGTACCCATGGAAGTGGCAGAAGACGATGAAGGCAAAGATGACCCGGATGGCATTAGGAGCCAACTGGGCCGGGACTAGACATAATGGTTGAGGAACGAAAGAAAAAAGGGATGAAGGGGAAAACGAAGACCCCCACTAAGGAAGTCCTCGTAGAAGGTGACCCTCCCAGGGCCACTCGAGGTTACTCGATCCCTATGCCTTGGGAGGGAAAGGCGGATTGAATCCGGGACCCCATAGGTATCCTGGATCAAGGAAAGATCATCTCCAGTCATCGTCGAAGCGTAACCGGAGAGACCGGAGGAAGAGGCCTCCAAAGGAGGAAGAAAAGATATGGGATGAGCAAAAATTATGGGAGGAGACCTAGGACCCCTAGGGACACCTATGGTCACGGCCCCGGGTTGGAGCTGCCTACGGACCTCGTCCGAGATCTCTTCCCCCTCCCGAGGAGGAAGACAATGGAGTCCTCGGTCGGGAAGGACCGGCCTCGTCCGGGTTGGAGGAAACATAACGGCGACGTGCCATGAAGGAAGAAGAAACAAGAAAACTGGCACAAGGAATAGAAGATAGAAGAAGAGGAGAAGGGGGTCGCAGACACTCACCGAGATATTTTGTACCAGAGGAATGGCAACCCCGGGAAAATGAAGGGAGACCACTGCAACCACCGGCGGGGTGTGAGAAAGTGGAGAAACCTCATTTCTGGAAAGTTCCCCGCCTTTTCAAACTCAATCGACAGCAGCCGTATGCCTCTTTCTGTTCCGAACCATCAGATAACTGCCACGTGGAGGCATGCCTGACATCAACGCTTCGGTTCGATGGAAATCGCCTCGGTTTTGGAATGGTGCATTAATGGGCCATCAGACGTGTACACGTGGCGGCCTCTCAAAGGATCTCGGGTGCGACAAAAGCGGCGGCAGAGATCATGACAATTATGGCACGAGATTTTCGCCTTCTCCATGTCATTTCTGCATTAAATCCCCATGTCCCAAGCCACGATGCCTCGATGGAACCAGGGGATGGGGGGCAACTGATATGGCTACAATGCTGACGTGGAGCGCATGTCACGTCCAGCTGGACATGGTCAGTACCACATGGATTTTTTCTTTCAAAATATCTTCCGTTCGGGAAGAAGTGCTCCTGCTCCTTCGCCAGGTGGCACCCCAAGATGGGTCCACCTCGGTCGAAGTCGAGTCTCTCTGCCACTCCGTCAGGTGTCCACCCAGGAGGGGTCCACCTCGATCGAAGCTGGTGGACCCTCACTCCCTCGCCAGGTGGCACCCCAAGACGAGTCCACCTCTGCTAAGGTCGAGTTGGGCCCTCCTGCTCCTTCGCCAGGTGGAACCCCGAAGTCGAGCCTCTCTCTGCCACTCCTCTAGGTGTCCACCCAAAAGGGGTCCACCTCGGCCGAAGCTAGCGGCCCCTCGCTCCCTCGCCAGGTGGCACCCCAAGATGGGTCCACCTTAACCGAGGTCGAGTCGGGCCCTCTTGTTCCTTTGCCAGGTGGCACCCCAAGATGGGTCCACCTCGGCCGAAGTCGAGCCTCTCTCTGCCACTCCAACAGGTGTCCACCTCGACCGAAGCTGGTGGCCCCTTGCTCCCTCACCAGGTGGCACCCCAAGACGGGCCCACCTCTGCCGAGGTTGAGCCAGGCCCTCCTATCCCTTCGCCAGGTGGCACCCCAAGACGGGTCCACCTCGACCGAAGTCGAGCCTCTCTCTACCACTCCGCCAGGTGTCCACCCAGGAGGGGTCCACATCGACCGAAGCTGGCAACCCCTCGCTCTCTTGCCAGGTGGCACCCCAAGATGGGTCCACCTTTATCGAGGTCGAGCTGGGCCCTCCTGCTCCTTCGCTAGGTGGCACCCCAAGACGGGTCCACCTCGGTCGATGTCGAGCCTCTCTCTGCCACTCCGCCAAGTATCCACCCAGGAGGGGTCCACCTCGACCGAAGCTGGCGGCCCTCGCACCCTCGCCACATGGCACCCCAAGACGGGTCCACCTCTGTTGAGGTCGAGCCGGGCCCTCCTGCTCCTTTGCCAGGTGGCAACCCAAGATGGGTCCACCTCGGTCGAAGTCGAGCCTCTCTCTGCCACTCCGCCAGGTGTCCACCCAGGAGGAGTCTACCTCGGTCGAAGCTAGCGACCCCTCGCTCCCTCGCTAGGTGGCACCCCAAGACGGGTCCACCTCTACCGAGGTCGAGCAGGGACCTCCTGCTCCTTCGACAGGTGGCACCCCAAGACGGGTCCACCTCGATCGAAGTCGAGCCTCTCTCTGCCACTCCGCTAGGTGTCCACCCAGGAGGGGTCCACCTCGGTCGAAGCTGGCTGCCCCTCGCTCCATTGCCAGGTGGCACCCCAAGACGGGTCCACCTCTGCCGAGGTTGAGCTGGGCCCTCCTGCTCCTTCGCCAGGTGGCACCCCAAGACGGGTCCACCTCGGTCGAAGTCGAGCCTCTCTCTGCCACTCCGCCAGGTATCCACCCAGGAGGGGTCCACCTCGACCAAAGCTGGCAGCCCCTCGCTCCCTCGCCAAGTCGCATCCCAAGATGAGTCCACCTCTGCCGAGGTCGAGCCGAGCCCTCCTGCTCCTTCGCCAGGTGGCATCCCAAGATGGGTCCACCTCGGCTGAAGTTGAGCCTCTCTTTACCACTCCGCCAGGTTTCCACACAGGAGGGGTCCACCTCGGCCGAAGCTAGCGGCCCCTCGCTCCCTCGCCAAGTGGCACCCCAAAATGGGTCCACCTCTACCGAGGTCGAGACGTGCCCTCCTGCTCCTTCGCCAGGTGGCACCCCAAGACGGGTCCACCTCGGTCGAAGTCGAGCCTTTCTCTGCCACTCCATAGGTGTCCACCCAGGAGGGGTCCACCTCGACCGAAGCTGGCGGCCCCTCGCTCCCTCGCCAGGTGGCACCTCAAGACGAGTCCACCTTTACCGAGGTCGAGCCGGACCCTCCTACTCCTTCGCCAGGTGGCATCCCAAGACGGGTCCACCTCGGCCGAAGTCGAGCCTCTCTCTGCCACTCCACCAGGTGTCCACCAAGGAGGGGTCCACCTCGGTCGAAGCTGGCGGCCCCTCGCTCCACCGCCAGGTGGTGCCCCCTGATGGGTCCACCTCGACCGTAGTCAGTGCTACTCTGCAATGCCTCGGGGAGGTAGGGACATGGGTCGCAAGGTCGCCACTAGAGCCAGCAGGTGCTGCACTCCGTACAAGGCACCTGTACGGCCTGTGGTGATACGCGAAACCTTGTTTACACCAGTTAGTCAAGGCCCCGCAATCGAGGAATGAAATCCTAGCGGGCAGGAGCTTGAAACGGCTGGAAGCCCATCGTCAACGCTCCGAAAGGAGAGCTCCTGCGCTCAGCCCAAGGCCTCACCAGTCTTCCCCCATTTGTGACATACTGCGGACGAGGTGGGCCGGCCACTTATCTCCCGGACTTAAAGAAGAAGGGAAAGTAGAAGTTCCAGAGGTCTCAGGGAGCCCCCTAGAGGGAACGTGGGCTGAAGGCAGTTCGGTGGTATAAAAGGGACGATAAAAATGGATGGAAAGGTAGGTGGAAAAAGGGGGAGAACACCAAAAAATGATCCGGGAGGATCCCGGGAAGTCCTGAGGCGAGAGCTCGGTGGCCCTAGCATGGGAGGCCAGGCCTCAACTCCTCTCTTCCCTACACTTCTTTCATTTTACATATCCTCTAAGCACGGGGATCCTTCGGGAGCCCGCCTTAGAGGTCCTGTTCCATCTTGCCGCTCTCTGACTTGATCGTCGGAGTGCCCCCGCCGGAACCCCCAGCCCGGTCTCTGACCTTGTTTTGCAGGTCCGGAAGTTTTGAGATCTAGAGGTGAGAGAGTCCAAGAACTGGTGCCAGCTCACGAGCTACAAGCCACCGCGGTGAGATCGGCAACACTAAGCAACATTGGGAACATACTAAGGATGAATGTTATTGGAAAGGAGAACAGATAAGGACCTGGAAAGCTATGAGGATTAAGTTGAGAAAAGAGTACCTAGGTTCATTTTATGAGCATGAACATTCAGCCCAATGGTGCAACTTAAGATAGGGTGACAAAACTATGTTTGAATACATTGACCAATTTAAGGAGTTTATTAGAAAATGTAACACAGTTGAACCTGAGTTTATGACCACATCGAGATTTAGGTATAACCTACGTAAGGACATCAATTAGGAATTATGTTGCTAGTCGATTGAGAACTTAGAGGAAGCCTATCACAGAACCTTGGAATTTGAGTCAAACCAGAGGGAACTCATATCTAGTCAAACTGAGTCCAACAAGAATAACCCTCCTACACTCCAGATCCATAGAACTGAACACATGACCTTTGAACCCATAGGCCATAGACTTGAATGCCATAAGGTTAGTACCTTTAGATATGAGCCCAGTAGTAAGCCACTACCCCTTAGGCAACCTGAACCTACTAGGAGTTGTGCCCGTAATCAGAAACCAGGACCTAGCCAATTTTCCCTTAGCCGACCTTCCCCTGCCACCCCTTTGATTCACAAGGCTTACATTAAAGCGAAAATGTATGAAGCTGATGTAAACTTCATGGATGAGTATGAGGGAGAGGAGGAGACACCTCTAGAAGACCTAGAAATAGTTGACCCCGTAGGTACCTAGGTAGAAGCCAATCTAGAGTTAGCTAACCCTAACCACAACCAGATTGAACCTGCAGTAGAGGACCAATTAGAGGAAAAGAACTCTGATACCAGGATTTTACCTGAGGAAACACTAGAAAAGGGCCTATTGTAGAGCCTAGTCCTACATTATATGAACTAGAAGATTATATTGAGGATTTGGCTTACTTAACCCATTGCCCTCAGGATGAATCCCTTTCTGCCATTCTTATTGAAGATCTCTTCCCATAAATGGTTGACCCATCCTTCCATAGCATGGACCTTTTCTTTTCCATAGATATTACTCCATATTCATACATTAAGGTCAGTCTCTTTAGCCCAGAACCAGTCCCTGAATTTCCTTCCTATTTCCTACCCTTTCCCGAGTCTTCTCATGTGTCTAGAACTATTAGGTTGCATTTTGTTGAGGTTACTAGGTTGCAAGAATCCATAGAGCCCATCCCTTTTGCTACCTACTTTTGGCAGACCCTCTGAAATCTATTAGGAGTTACTAGCAAATTTTCTTTTGCATGTCATCCATCAACCACAACTCATGCCCCATACCCAAGTTTTAGTTAAGGCATAATAAACCTCTTTCAATAGGAATGCATAGTCGAGTCTGTTAGGTGTTGGTATGAGTCATTTGCATCACCTATTAGGAGTCTGCATGTGCTCAGCATGTTCACCACCTGCACTAATTTTGAAAGAAACTGGCTAATTCCCGAAGAAGAGCCAAGGAATTTGATGTAGTGGATTCTATCTTGGTTAGGCTTAGGCTTGAAAGAAGCTTCATGCTCACAAAGCCGGACCTTTTAAAGTGATAGAGAAGGTTGGACCAAATTCCTATGTATCAGATTTGCCTTCGGATTTGGGTATTAGTTCTACCTTCAATATCGCAGACCTGGTTGAGTACAGGGAACCGACAGCGATACCCAGTAAGGCCTTTGAACCTATCCCTTCCATTGTGAGTGACCCTAACCTAGAGTGTCCACCTATAAATTGGCCTAAGAAAGAAGAATGGATCGAGCATATCCTGGATGATCAAGCCATAATGACCCGAGGCTGCGACTATCAACGCTACCTGGTCCGATGGCAAGGCCGACCAACGTCGGACGATTCATAGATTTCTTAAGAGGACTTGCAGCACCTCGACCAATACCTTCTTGAGAGATATATGAGCTAGTGTGATCCTTACTCGACAGGATCGAGTTCCTCCCACCCCTGGAGAATTGGTGGAGACACCAGAGGCACCAGAATAAGACAGAGGTTTCTCAACCCTCTATGGATTACTTAGTAGTATTTGAGTCCATTTGTAATAAAGGCTTAGCCTAATTGAGTTATCATTTGAGTCTTGTACCAGTCAGCTCATGTTGAGCTTGTTTTTTCTTTCTGAGTCCTGTATATAGCATTTGATCCATACCATTAGGGTTTTGGATCATTCGATCAAGTTAGCTCATGTTGAGCTAATCATATTCTGAGTCTTGTAATCATGTCCAGTTATATTGAGTCTGTTTGAGTCAAGCCCAGTCAAAAAAGACTCAAGCATGTAAAGGACACCACCCAGCATGCCACCTCAGCAGCCGCATGGAGCCCAGTCACATCCTGGATTGCGCCACCTAGGATTACTTGGAGGATCATGAAGTTGGCCCATGCATAAGGAGTTGATGACCACATGCCAACACACCCCTTCCACATCCTAAGCACACCAACTCCACATGCCAGCATGACAAGAAGGAAAGTCAAAACAGATAAACATGAATCCCCTGATTCATGCTAGCTTGCTTAGGAAAGAAGTGGTCCCCCCCCTTGGATGTCCACACCTACCTTGTTTGGAGAGATTTTGTATGGCATGAGAGTATTTTCATCCATGGATTTAGCCCCACACTTTAGGAAGAAAGTGGTGTAATCTTATTTTCCTTGTTTTTTTTTGCTTGGGCCCTAAGTCTTATGACTCTATATAAGGGACCCCTTATATGAAAATTTAATAACTTTTATTCATGAAATAATATTGAATTCCTCCAATTGCTATGTGCTACCTGCTGTGTGCTAAAAGGGATTTTGTGTGAGCCCTTCTTCTTCCCGATGTTCTACGCCCAGCCTCCAGCCACCATCTTGCTCTCCAAACCCAAGCCGCACTCTTCACACAACCTCTTTCCCTTGCTGTTTTCCCTTTCTTACTTCATCCCTACTATGCTTTCTAACCCTTGGAAGGTTGTTTGTAGGTCCCTCAACTCCGATGAATCCAATGACTCCAGTCGAGCCACAATCGGACCATCGAGCAAAAGATCGGGAATCTGCGGGTCCTTGGCTGGATTTTTCATGACGCATCCGGGAATGAGAGTGACCTCTTCGCATACGATCTGCACTAGGCGCATCTACCATTGTCAGGTACACCCCCTCTACCTACCAGATGCTTTATTGCAGATGAACTGGCCCAACCGAGACTTCTCAACCTCGGCGGTCCACTTTCTATTACTTTTTAGGTCCTGTTATGCATGCTTTTTGCTTCTTAATTTCATATAGAACTCCTACTTAGTTTCTTGGTCTGATCTTCGAGATTCAAACAACTAACTTAATATATAAAAACACAAAAATAATCTGCATGCATATATAGTTCCGCATCAGTTTTGCTATAGGACATGCAACTAATAGACCACTATTTTTCAATGATACTAATTACACTTTTTAGAAAACTCGCATGCGCATCTATATTCAATCTATTAGTTATTATCTTTGAAAAGTTATAGTTAATGGTCCTCATATTCCTTCCATTTTGGTTAATGGCATTTCCATTCCAAAGCTTGAAGAGGATTGGAATGAATATGACATTAAGTAATCTGAAATTAATGCTAAAGCAATGAACTTGCTTTATTATGCATTGGACTTTAATGAATTCAATAGGATCTCCACATGCACATCGGTGAAGGAGATATGGGACACACTTGAATTTACTCATGAGGGTACTCTTCAAGTAAAAAATACTAAAATTAATATACTTGTTCATTTTTTTGAAATATTTAAAATGCTGCATTATGAATCTATATTTGATATGTATACTAGATTTATGATTATTATTAATGAATTGAAAAGTCTTAGCAAAGTCTATACTAATACTGATTTGATTAATAAAATTCTTAGATCTTAGCCAATATCATGGAGTCCAAAGGTGACGATGATCCAAGAAGCTAAAGATGTAGAAACCTTACCTTTGGAGGAGCTCATTGGTTCACTCATAACCTATGAGTTGAACTTATGGAAAAAGGAAGTGGACGTTGATGAAAAGAATAAAATAATCACCTTTAAATCCACTACTCAAAATGAGTCGTCAAGTGAGGAGTCGAAAGATAGTGAAGATGAAGATGAGATGGAATTCTTGGCTCATAAATTTTGAAGATTCATGAGAAAAAGGGCTAAAAAGAAATTCAAGACAATGATGGCAACTTGGAATGATAGTGAAGATTCTTGTTCGGAGGAAGAACAAGAAGTTGCCAATCTTTGCTTCATGGCAAATGAGGAAGAGGTATGTGCTGAAAATGAATATGATTTTGTCGTTGATGAATTACATGATGCATTTAATGATCTTATGGATGAATACAAAGTATTAAAAATTGAGCACAATAAATTAAAAAGAGATGTAGATTCTTTTTCTCTTGAGAACACCAATTTTGCCAATAAAAATCATGATTTAAATATAAAGAATGATATTTTAGAAATTGATAAGAATAATCTTTCTAAAGAAAAAGAAATTTTAGAAAAAGAAAATTTTGATTTGAAAGAGTTATTCAATAAGTTTTCAAATGAAAAAAATATTTAATTGAATGAAATAAAAATTCTAACAAGGTCCAAGATTTTTGTATCAAATGATGAGCTTTTAAAGAAAAGCAAAAATCTTGAGTGGAAAAATAAGAATTTCTTTGTTGATGCATCTTCCAATCTAACTTGTTTTAGATGTTGTAAAATTGGGCATAATGCACATCCTTGTAAATTAAGAAAAACTTGAATTCCAAAAGAAACTATATTTACTAATCCTAAAGGATCTAAGAAAGTTTGGGTACCAAAATTGTCCACCTAGTTTATTTTGCAGGAGTGTCTTGCAGCCCAACATGAAGAAAGAAAGTTTTTGAAAAGTGGCAATACAAGACAATACAAAGAGTGGACAAACTACATTTTTGGACTAAATGGTAAAGGAAGGATTATACATATTGGTAAATTCTAAATATTTCCTTCCATAATTAAAAATGTAGTTGAATATTTATTATAAATATTACTTTAAAAATTATTTTAAATGATTAATTAAGAATCAAATTTAGACTTATAGTCATTGGTTATGATCATGAACTTTTTGATGTTGATAGATTTCATGCTCTCATGATTAAACTTGTGATTATTAGACTTTCACTTGATTTTGATTAATATAGTTTTAAACTATTTCAAGTGAAATGTTATGATTTATGTATTTTTATTTTTGGCATCTATACTTAAGTTAGAAATGATTTGGATCAAGTTTAGAACTGATATTTAAGGGTTACATTTAAAAAGAAGGTATGCATATTGAAAAACCCTTAATCTAGTAGCTAGACTTGGTATCATATTACTTCTAGCATTTGTATGGATATCAAATCATTTTAAATGGATCTTCAATCATGCTAAAAGTTTTTAAATGATCAATCCCTTGTATTTTGAAAATCTTGTATATCTTGAAAATTCAAATCCTTGTATTAACTATGTTGTTACTTGACTGAGAAGTGTCTATTTGTTGAATCTCATTAAGTTCGATATTTCTACCAGTGCCCTTTTGTAGGATAAATTCCTTTTCCATAAAAGTAGCATGCCTACTGACCAAAACCTTTTGTTCAGTAGGGTGGTAGAACACATATCCTATACTATCTCTAGGATATCCGATAAATAGACATTTGTCTGCTCTAGCATCTAGTTTATGTCCAAAATTTCCTTTTACATAGGCTGGACATCCCCATATCTTAATATACTTAAGATTGGGCTTCTTACCTCTCCATAATTCATATGGAGTGCTAGAAACAGTTTTAGATGGTAATCTATTCAAGATATAAGTTGCTGTTTCCAAAGCATATCCCCAGAAAGAAAAAGGTAACTCCGTGAAGCATATCATGGACCGTACCATATCCAATAAAGTACGATTCCTCCTTTCAGCAACACCATTTAATTGTGGTGTGTAAGGAGGAGTCCATTCAGAGATGATCCCCTTATCTTTAAGGTGATCAAGAAACTCAGTGGATAAGTACTCACCTCCTCTATCTGATCGGAGGATCTTTATACTTTTTCCTGTCTGTTTCTCTACCATACTTTGATACTCTAAAAATTTTTCAAAAGCCTCGGACTTATGTTTCATTAGATACACAAATCCATACCTTGAAAAATCATCAGTAAATGTGATGAAGTATGAGTATCCACCATAGGCTTGAGTTGTCATAGGCCCACATACATCTGTGTGTATGAGTCCCAATAACTCTTTTGTCCTTTCTCCATGTCCACTAAATGGAGTCTTGGTCATCTTACCCATGAGACATGATTCACAAGTTCCTAATGACTCATAGTCATAAGGATCAAAGAAATTTTCTTTGTATAACTTGTTAATCCTAGTCTCACTAATATGTCCAAGTCGACAATGCCAAAGTAAGGTATTGTTTACATCATCTCTTTTCCGTTTGTTAGAAACATGAAAAATATTGTCATTAGTGGAAAGAGTTAATAGACCATTGCAGAATATGCCATAACATATAATTTCATTAGATAAAGAAATTGAGCAGCCACTGCTCATTACATTCATAGTATATCCTTGTTTAAGTAACAAGGGTACAGATATGATATTTCTAATGATTTTTGGCATATAGTAACAATTCCTTAGCTCCAAGATCTTCCCTGAAGGTAACTTCAAAATATAAGTCCCTACTGCTTCTGCTTGGATGGGGTCCCCTCCAGCACCGTAGAGCTCAAAGTTACCTTCCTTCAATACTTTAAGCCCCTGAAGTCCCTGCAATGATTTGCAGATGTTATGACCACAGGCGGTATCCAACACCCAAGTATTTGAAATGGAAGAATCCAATGACAAAATAGTATGAACTTCTTTCATACCTTTTGGTGCCTCTGATGCACTAGGCTTCAAACTTGCAAGGTAAACCTTGCAGTTTCTTTTCCAATGACCCGGCTTGCCACAATGAAAGCAGGTCATCTGTCCGGAGGCCTTCTTTCTTTTCTTCTTCTTAATGCCCCCTTTGGGATTCATCCTCTTACTGGAACCCCTTTTGCCTGTCTTCTTCTTTTCCACAAGAAGAACTGGAGCCTTATTTTTCTTTACATGGCTCTCTGCTGTCTTCAACATATTCAACAGCTCAGGCAAGGAAGAATTAAGTTTGTTCATATGATAATTAAGAACAAACTGTGAAAATGACTCTGGGAGTGATTGCAAGATCAAGTCTTGATTCAACTCCCCATCCATTACAAAACCTAATTGACCTAATCGAGTGATTAGATCAATTACCTTTAATACATGGTCTTGTACTGATGTACCTTCTGTCATCCTTGCACGAAACAACTGCTTAGATATTTCATATCTAGCAGTTCTACTGTGTTCTCCATAAAGCTCTTTTAAATTGAGCAGTATGGAGTTAGTATCCATGCTGTCATGCTGCCTCTGCAACTCATTAGTCATAGAGGCAAGCATAACACACTTGACAGTAAGTGAGTCATTTTGCCACATATTATATGTGGTCTTCTCCTCTTGCGAGGCATCTTCCCTTGGTGGTTCCAAAATTGGGGTATCAAGAATATAGAAAATTCTTTCTTGACTGAGTACTATTTTTAAATTTCTCAGCCAATCAACATAATTAGGCCCAGTCAATTTGTTGGCATCTAAAATACTACGGAGTGAGAGTGAAGAGGCCATTTATCTACATTTAAACAAAGAACAATGCATAAGCAAACAACCATGAAATGATAATACATGATTAAATTAGGACTTTAATTTAATTATGTTTCCCACTATTTTATCGAGCATCATAACCCTCTATACGATGATCGAGAAAACCCTAATTAGTTTTTCTTAGTGGGGTTGAGATCCCAATCCCTTATAAAAGACCTTGTGTGTACACAACAAATCTTATATAAGTTCATAGGTAGGAAAACTCTTTCCAATTGTAACCCGTACAATTCTCAACTTATCCCGGCCTCTAAAATATTAATAGCCTTGTGTATACACAACAAACTATAATATTTTAGTTAAGTAAGACCCTTTATTGCCATATAGTCATGACTTTAATAGTAATACCCTTGTGTGTACACAACAAAATATTACATTAAATCATGCCATAAACAAATAATTGTATTAGGCCAAAAAATTGTGTTAGTCACCATATTAGGTCTTGTGTGTACACAACAAACCTAGTATAGATCGTAACACAATAATGACCTATCATGAAGGAAGGCCAATAATAGTATTTTAACACCAAGCATGTTAGTCACGAATTAAATCAATCAGATCGGCCAGGCTAGTGGAAGAGATGTGGGGGTCCCCCCGTTGCTTTCCTAGACACCAATTTAAAATTGGCCAGGTCAGTCAACGGAACCAATTAAAAACCACGATTCCCTTTACCTTCCCAGAACCACCTTTCTAGACACCGAAATGACTAATTATCCATCATGACTAATAATGCTTATCGGTTAACTATACTATCACTTAATAAAATTTTAAGAGGGATTTATGCAATGCCAGCACATTCGATTAAAAGCTATCACATATATTAATACATGCTTTAAACTAAGCAAATATGTGAAACGTGTGCCATCATACTAGGACAACCATTTACCACATAATGGATACACCATTATGCCAGGGCAACCTTATTTCAGTATGATGGCTCCAGGGCTAATCATATCTCTAAGACAATTAGGGTTTCAGTGAAAAACCCTAACTGGTGGCAATCATCAAACTCATGTTCAATCATCAATGCATGAGTTTTAATCTTAATAAGGAGGCTCTGATACCACTGTTGGGTTCGGGAACTAGTGCGGAAGTGTGGATTTCAAAATTTTATGAAATCAGGTCCGAACCCTAATCCCAAAATCTCCTTATTAGCAATTAAAACTTATGACTACATGCATGTCCAAATTTAAACATAGTTTAGATACTAACCTCAGATCGCTATATCCAATCTGATGTAGAAATAAACTCCAAATTGAGTAACCTTTTGAACACACCAGGCGTCCACTTGTCCGCCCTCCGATGGTGATCCACACGGGCAGATGATCAAGACAGTGACTCCTCAATTGGGTTCCTTCCAATCAAGTTCTACCCCAAGAACTTGACATATGGGCTATTGGCTAGGACTCCTCTAGCCAAACGGGGACTAAACCTTCTCTCTTACTCTTCTCCTAGTTTTAGCAACTTTGGCCCCTTAAGACACTCTTGTCTTAAGAATAAGCCCTTGTCCTAAAATGAGACAAGGCTTGTCTTGGAGGGAGAAGAAAATTAAGACAAAAGTTGTCTTAATGTAAGAAAGAAAGATAAGAGGCGCCTTCTTCCTTTACCGTCGGAGAGTTTCTCTCTCTGACTCTCCTTCTGTTCTGAGATTCGACAGAGCCTAGGCTCTGTAAAGGAATCAAAGAGGAAAGAGAGGAGGGGGAAACAATCTTCTGGAGAGGGAGAAGGAAAGAGAAGCAAGGCTTCGCCGTAGAAAATCTGGAATTAAATTTTACGGTGAAGCCTTCTTCTTAAATAGGCGACAGAGAGGCGCCTTCTCATCTGAAAACATCCTCTCACGTCCCTCTCTCTCTTCTCACGTCTTCTCTCTTTATCTCACGGCCCTTGGGATTAATCTCACGGCCTTTGGGATAGGAAGACGCGAAGAAGGACCGTGAAAAACTCAGAAGGGCGCGCGCAGAAAGAAGAGTCGCGCCCCTTCGGTGTTTTTTTTTCTTTCTTTTCACGGTAATTCCAATTTTTTGAAGAGTCCACGCCTAGGTGGACTCTGATCCACGCCTCATCAGCCAAAAGACACCGGTCTCTTCTTTCTTTTCACGCAAAGACGCGACTTGGAGAGAGTCCACGCGCGTGTGGACTCTTCTCCTTGCGCGCGCGCGTGGGAAGAGAAGGGGAGGGGTTTTAGGTGATGTGAGAAAGGGGTTTAGCCTCTTAGGTTATCCCAATTGCTAGCCTACTGTTAGCCCAACATTTTGAATCTTCAATTAGATTCAAACCGGAATGAATTTGGATCTAAAAAGACCAAATCGGAACCCTAACTCGAATCCGATTCAAGTAGAAGCCATGGTTTGCAACACATGCTAGTGTGTTCATCTGCAAACGAGATTTAATTCCAAATTAAATCCTTGATTATCTGTCCTAAGTGTGTGACCCATTGGGTTCCATACTTAGCCAGCAGTGGGTCCGAGTGCAAGTTGACCTAATCTGATCAGAACTCATTCTAATCGATTTAGGTCAAATCGAGCTAACTCGGTCAGTCAATTAGGACTCCTCCTAATTAGTGATCCAATTAAACCATTTAATTTGATCAACCCACAAGACAAGATTGACGTCTAGCAACGTGTCATGTCTTCCCGGAAGATATGGAAATTCTGGTGTAATTCCAAAACTACCCTTCAGTGGAAAGTTCCCGTACAATTCGATCCTTTAATCATCTTACATCCCGAGTATAACTATGGATATGGAATCATGTCAAATCCAGTTTATACTCATTCCCAGCTCAGTCATACACTAATGATTCAATTAATTCGATATTAGAAATCATTTCTAATATCTGTACTTTGATCAAAGATTTCCTGAATCATCATCTGACCTAATTTGGCTGGATGCAATCTCCTCCTACTAGGAGTGATCAATTCCTTGTTGACCTACTCATACCTTCATATACAATTCTCCATACCCAGCATCAACCTCGTGCATGACCCAGTGTCATGATTGAGATTGAACCAAAGCATGGGTTCATGTACATAAGGTATTATGGCAGTCTCAGGTCATAGGACTACTTGTACAACTCCCACTATGTGAAACATCTATTGACATGCAGCTAAGGCTCCATTAGATGTTCTCAAACTGGATCTATTCAGTGAACTCATTCTCTAATGAGCACCCACATCCTTGTATTAGTGTCCTACACAAATGACTGTGAGAGCAGTCACCCTTTTTAGCATACATAGGATGTGCCAGTCTTACCGGAAACCCTGATCCCCAACTCAGGGTTCCTATGACTAGGAATATTCTAGATTAGGGTTTTAAGGCCTTAGATCTCACTGGTATGATCTCATCATAGCCCTACAACCATAGCCCTAATCTATGGGGTTCATCATATAATGACACAGCGAATGATGAAAAAATTATTGCCTTTATTAATTTGTCAATTTACAATGGTCTGGGAGATACAGATATTGGCTTATAGGGCATAATCCTTTCAATCTCCTACTTGTACTAAAGCCAATCGCTCTTATTCTTTAACCCCATACAATCGAGGTGGCGATCAAACTCCCGCTGTGGTAGAGCCTTAGTGAACGGGTCTGCTATGTTGTTCTTTGTATCTACTCTATTGATGCAGACTTCTTGTCTTTCGATTATCTCTCGGACAAGATGGAAGCGTCTCAGAATGTGCTTGGACTTGTGATGGGCTCTCGGTTCCTTAGCTTGAGCAACTGCTCCAGTGTTATCACAATAGAGTGGCACCGGGTTCTCAATCTCAGGAACTACTCCCAACTCTGTGATGAATTTCTTCATCCAGACAGCTTCCTTGGCGGCTTCACTGACAGCTATGTACTCTGCCTCGGTAGTTGAGTCAGCTACAGTCTGCTGTTTAGTGCTCTTCCAACTTACTGCTCCACCATTCAAGGTAAAGACATACCCTGAAATGGATTTACTATCATCTGGGTCTGATTGAAAACTAGAGTCTGAATAGGCTTCTAGTTTAAGATCAGATCCTCCGTATATAAGAAAAATATCCTTAGTCCTTCTCAGGTACTTAAGAATATTTTTCACAGCCTTCCAGTGATCCTCTCCTGGATCAGCCTGAAATCTACTGGCTACACCCAAGGCATATGCCACATCAGGCCTGGTACATAACATAGCATACATAATCGACCCTATAGCCGAAGCATAAGGTATAGAATTCATTCTATTTCTTTCTTCAGGTGTCTTAGGAGACATCCTCTTAGAAAGACGTATGCCATGACCAATAGGTAAGTAACCTCTTTTACTTTCCTCCATGCTAAATCTCTTTAGCACCTGGTCAATGTACCTAGACTGAGACAAGCCAAGCATCCTTCTTGATCTTTCTCTATAGATCTTTATACCCAGTATATAGGATGCTTCTCCCAAGTCTTTCATGGAAAACTGTTTCGATAACCACACTTTGACTGATTGTAACATTGGGATATCATTCCCAATAAGAAGTATATCATCAACATATAGAACTAAGAAAACTATGGCACTCCCACTAGTCTTCTTGTACACACAAGGTTCATCCTCATTTTTGAAAAAATCAAATTCTTTGACTGTTTTATCAAATCGGATGTTCCAACTCCTGGATGCTTGCTTTAATCCATAAATGGATTTCTTTAGCCTACATACCTGATTAGGTTTAGTCTCCAAGACAAAACCTTCTGGTTGTGACATATAAACCTCTTCCTCAAGGAAACCATTGAGGAATGCAGTTTTTACATCCATTTGCCAGATCTCATAATCATGATATGCTGCTATAGCAAGCATAATCCGAATAGATTTGAGCATGGCAACAGGGGAAAATGTTTCATCATAATCTATTCCCTGTTTTTGTCTGAAACCCTTAGCCACCAATCTGGCTTTATAAGTTTCAACTTGGCCATCTGCCCCAATCTTCCTTTTATAGACCCATTTACACCCAATAGGGTTAATACCCTCTGGTGCATCAACCAAAGACCATACTTGGTTGACATACATGGAGTCCATCTCGGATCTCATGGCTTCCAGCCATTTGTCTGAGTCTGTACTCATGACTGCTTCCGTATAGGTTAGAGGCTCATCATTTTGAATGATTTGGGCTTCATTATTTTCAATTATGAACCCATACCTCTCTGGTGCCTGTCGCACCCTGTCAGACCTACGGATAGGAGTGTGTTCAGGTTCTATATTAACTATGTTGTTACTTGACTGAGAAGTGTCTATTTGTTGAATCTCATTAAGTTCGATATTTCTACCAGTGCCCTTTTGTAGGATAAATTCCTTTTCCATAAAAGTGGCATGCCTACTGACCAAAACCTTTTGTTCAGTAGGGTGGTAGAACACATATCCTATACTATCTCTAGGATATCCGATAAATAGACATTTGTCTGCTCTAGCATCTAGTTTATGTCCAAAATTTCCTTTTACATAGGCTGGACATCCCCATATCTTAATATACTTAAGATTGGGCTTCTTACCTCTCCATAATTCATATGGAGTGCTAGAAACAGTTTTAGATGGTACTCTATTCAAGATATAAGTTGCTGTTTCCAAAGCATATCCCCAGAAAGAAAAAGGTAACTCCGTGAAGCACATCATGGACCGTACCATATCCAATAAAGTACGATTCCTCCTTTCAGCAACACCATTTAATTGTGGTGTGTAAGGAGGAGTCCATTCAGAGATGATCCCCTTATCTTTAAGGTGATCAAGAAACTCAGTGGATAAGTACTCACCTCCTCTATCTGATCGGAGGATCTTTATACTTTTTCCTGTCTGTTTCTCTACCATACTTTGATACTCTAAAAATTTTTCAAAAGCCTCGGACTTATGTTTCATTAGATACACAAATCCATACCTTGAAAAATCATCAGTAAATGTGATGAAGTATGAGTATCCACCATAGGCTTGAGTTGTCATAGGCCCACATACATCTGTGTGTATGAGTCCCAATAACTCTTTTGTCCTTTCTCCATGTCCACTAAATGGAGTCTTGGTCATCTTACCCATGAGACATGATTCACAAGTTCCTAATGACTCATAGTCATAAGGATCAAAGAAATTTTCTTTGTATAACTTGTTAATCCTAGTCTCACTAATATGTCCAAGTCGACAATGCCAAAGTAAGGTATTGTTTACATCATCTCTTTTCCGTTTGTTAGAAACATGAAAAATATTGTCATTAGTGGAAAGAGTTAATAGACCATTGCAGAATATGCCATAACATATAATTTCATTAGATAAAGAAATTGAGCAGCCACTGCTCATTACATTCATAGTATATCCTTGTTTAAGTAACAAGGGTACAGATATGATATTTCTAATGATTTTTGGCATATAGTAACAATTCCTTAGCTCCAAGATCTTCCCTGAAGGTAACTTCAAAATATAAGTCCCTACTGCTTCTGCTTGGATGGGGTCCCCTCCAGCACCGTAGAGCTCAAAGTTACCTTCCTTCAATACTTTAAGCCCCTGAAGTCCCTGCAATGATTTGCAGATGTTATGACCACAGGCAGTATCCAACACCCAAGTATTTGAAATGGAAGAATCCAATGACAAAATAGTATGAACTTCTTTCATACCTTTTGGTGCCTCTGATGCACTAGGCTTCAAACTTGCAAGGTAAACCTTGCAGTTTCTTTTCCAATGACCCGGCTTGCCACAATGAAAGCAGGTCATCTGTCCGGAGGCCTTCTTTCCTTTCTTCTTCTTAATGCCCCCTTTGGGATTCATCCTCTTACTGGAACCCCTTTTGCCTGTCTTCTTCTTTTCCACAAGAAGAACTGGAGCCTTATTTTTCTTTACATGGCTCTCTGCTGTCTTCAACATATTCAACAGCTCAGGCAAGGAAGAATTAAGTTTATTCATATGGTAATTAAGAACAAACTGTGAAAATGACTCTGGGAGTGATTGCAAGATCAAGTCTTGATTCAACTCCCCATCCATTACAAAACCTAATTGACCTAATCGAGTGATTAGATCAATTACCTTTAATACATGGTCTTGTACTGATGTACCTTCTGTCATCCTTGCACGGAACAACTGCTTAGATATTTCATATCTAGCAGTTCTACTGTGTTCTCCATAAAGCTCTTTTAAATTGAGCAGTATGGAGTTAGTATCCATGCTGTCATGCTGCCTCTGCAACTCATTAGTCATAGAGGCAAGCATAACACACTTGACAGTAAGTGAGTCATTTTGCCACATATTATATGTGGTCTTCTCCTCTTGCGAGGCATCTTCCCTTGGTGGTTCCAAAATTGGGGTATCAAGAATATAGGAAATTCTTTCTTGACTGAGTACTATTTTTAAATTTCTCAGCCAATCAACATAATTAGGCCCAGTCAATTTGTTGGCATCTAAAATACTACGGAGTGAGAGTGAAGAGGCCATTTATCTACATTTAAACAAAGAACAATGCATAAGCAAACAACCATGAAATGATAATACATGATTAAATTAGGACTTTAATTTAATTATGTTTCCCACTATTTTATCGAGCATCATAACCCTCTATACGATGATCGAGAAAACCCTAATTAGTTTTTCTTAGTGGGGTTGAGATCCCAATCCCTTATAAAAGACCTTGTGTGTACATAACAAATCTTATATAAGTTCATAGGTAGGAAAACTCTTTCCAATTGTAACCCGTACAATTCTCAACTTATCCCGGCCTCTAAAATATTAATAGCCTTGTGTATACACAACAAACTATAATATTTTAGTTAAGTAAGACCCTTTATTGCCATATAGTCATGACTTTAATAGTAATACCCTTGTGTGTACACAACAAAATATTACACTAAATCATGCCATAAACAAATAATTGTATTAGGCCAAAAATTATGTTAGTCACCATATTAGGTCTTGTGTGTACACAACAAACCTAGTATAGATCGTAACACAATAATGACCTATCATGAAGGAAGGCCAATAATAGTATTTTAACACCAAGCATGTTAGTCACGAATTAAATCAATCAGATCGGCCAGGCTAGTGGAAGAGATGTGGGGGTCCCCCCGTTGCTTTCCTAGACACCAATTTAAAATTGGCCAGGTCAGTCAACGGAACCAATTAAAAACCACGATTCCCTTTACCTTCCCAGAACCACCTTTCTAGACACCGAAATGACTAATTATCCATCATGACTAATAATGCTTATCGGTTAACTATACTATCACTTAATATAATTTTAAGAGGGATTTATGCAATGCCAGCACATTCGATTAAAAGCTATCACATATATTAATACATGCTTTAAACTAAGCAAATATGTGAAACGTGTGCCATCATACTAGGACAACCATTTACCACATAATGGATACACCATTATGCCAGGGCAACCTTATTTCAGTATGATGGCTCCAGGGCTAATCATATCTCTAAGACAATTAGGGTTTCAGTGAAAAACCCTAACTGGTGGCAATCATCAAACTCATGTTCAATCATCAATGCATGAGTTTTAATCTTAATAAGGAGGCTCTGATACCACTGTTGGGTTCGGGAACCAGTGCGGAAGTGTGGATTTCAAAATTTTATGAAATCAGGTCCGAACCCTAATCCCAAAATCTCCTTATTAGCAATTAAAACTTATGACTACATGCATGTCCAAATTTAAACATAGTTTAGATACTAACCTCAGATCGCTATATCCAATCTGATGTAGAAATAAACTCCAAATTGAGTAACCTTTTGAACACACCAGGCGTCCACTTGTCCGTCCTCCGATGGTGATCCACACGGGCAGATGATCAAGACAGTGACTCCTCAATTGGGTTCCTTCCAATCAAGTTCTATCCCAAGAACTTGATATATGGGCTATTGGCTAGGACTCCTCTAGCCAAACGGGGACTAAACCTTCTCTCTTACTCTTCTCCTAGTTTTAGCAACTTTGGCCCCTTAAGACACTCTTGTCTTAAGAATAAGCCCTTGTCCTAAAATGAGACAAGGCTTGTCTTGGAGGGAGAAGAAAATTAAGACAAAAGTTGTCTTAATGTAAGAAAGAAAGATAAGAGGCGCCTTCTTCCTTTACCGTCAGAGAGTTTCTCTCTCTGACTCTCCTTCTGTTCTGAGATTCGACAGAGCCTAGGCTCTGTAAAGGAATCAAAGAGGAAAGAGAGGAGGGGGAAACAATCTTCTGGAGAGGGAGAAGGAAAGAGAAGCAAGGCTTCGCCGTAGAAAATCTAGAATTAAATTTTACGGTGAAGCCTTCTTCTTAAATAGGCGACAGAGAGGCGCCTTCTCATCTGAAAACATCCTCTCACGTCCCTCTCTCTCTTCTCACGTCTTCTCTCTTTATCTCACGGCCCTTGGGATTAATCTCACGGCCTTTGGGATAGGAAGACGCGAAGAAGGACCATGAAAAACTCAGAAGGGCGCGCGCAGAAAGAAGAGTCGCGCCCCTTCGATGTTTTTTTTTCTTTCTTTTCACGGTAATTCCAATTTTTGAAGAGTCCACGCCTAGGTGGACTCTGATCCACGCCTCATCAGCCAAAAGACGCCGGTCTCTTCTTTCTTTTCACGTAAAGACGCGACTTGGAGAGAGTCCACGCGCGTGTGGACTCTTCTCCTTGCGCGCGCGCGTGGGAAGAGAAGGGGAGGGGTTTTAGGTGATGTGGGAAAGGGGTTTAGCCTCTTAGGTTAGCCCAATTGCTAGCCTACTATTAGCCCAACATTTTGAATCTTCAATTAGATTCAAACCGGAATGAATTTGGATCTAAAAAAGACCAAATCGGAACCCTAACTCGAATCCGATTCAAGTAGAAGCCATGGTTTGCAACACATGCTAGTGTGTTCATCTGCAAACGAGATTTAATTCCAAATTAAATCCTTGATTATCTGTCCTAAGTGTGTGACCCATTGGGTTCCATACTTAGCCAGCAGTGGATCCGAGTGCAAGTTGACCTAATCTGATCAGAACTCATTCTAATCGATTTAGGTCAAATCGAGCTAACTCGAGTCAGTCAATTAGGACTCCTCCTAATTAGTGATCCAATTAAACCATTTAATTTGATCAACCCACAAGACAAGATTGACGTCTAGCAACGTGTCATGTCTTCCCGGAAGATATGGAAATTCTGGTGTAATTCCAAAACTACCCTTCAGTGGAAAGTTCCCGTACAATTCGATCCTTTAATCATCTTACATCCCGAGTATAACTATGGATATGGAATCATGTCAAATCCAGTTTATACTCATTCCCAGCTTAGTCATACACTAATGATTCAATTAATTCGATATTAGAAATCATTTCTAATATCTGTACTTTGATCAAAGATTTCCTGAATCATCATCTGACCTAATTTGGCTGGATGCAATCTCCTCCTACTAGGAGTGATCAATTCCTTGTTGACCTACTCATTACCTTCATATACAATTCTCCATACCCAGCATCAACCTCGTGCATGACCCAGTGTCATGATTGAGATTGAACCAAAGCATGGGTTCATGTACATAAGGTATTATGGCAGTCTCAGGTCATAGGACTACTTGTACAACTCCCACTATGTGAAACATCTATTGACATGCAGCTAAGGCTCCATTAGATGTTCTCAAACTGGATCTATTCAGTGAACTCATTCTCTAATGAGCACCCACATCCTTGTATTAGTGTCCTACACAAATGACTGTGAGAGCAGTCACCCTTTTTAGCATACATAGGATGTGCCAGTCTTACCGGAAACCCTGATCCCCAACTCAGGGTTCCTATGACTAGGAATATTCTAGATTAGGGTTTTAAGGCCTTAGATCTCACTGGTATGATCTCATCATAGCCCTACAACCATAGCCCTAATCTATGGGGTTCATCATATAATGACACAGCGAATGATGAAAAAATTATTGCCTTTATTAATTTATCAATTTACAATGGTCTGGGAGATACAGATATTGGCTTATAGGGCATAATCCTTTCAGAATGGAAGTAGGATGTGGATCAGATCTGGAAGGTGAGGATGATAGGATTGGAGTCTGAAAAGATGATCTAGATGGATTAGGAATAGGACTCCTAGGAAGATCAGCTGCTACCTCTGGCACTGGCTTTGTCATCATATCATCATTCTCAAACTCGGTAGAGTCAGTCTCATCATCATCCAAATTAGGTCCTAGAGCAGGTGGCGCTGGAGGTGAATTAGTTGGAGCTGAAGGTGCAGGAGCTCTGCCTAATGAAGGTCTAGCCAATGCAGACAAAATGGCAGAGATGTCATCACTAAATCCTCGATGGCTCTCCCTCGTCTCCATATGAATCCTATTGACTCACTGATGAATGATCATCACCTCAGTCTCAATGCGAGCGACCCTATCCTCTAAACTGTCTATAGCACCAGGGATATCTGTCTGTGCTGGCTCAAGCTGAGGAGTGGGCTCTGGCTATGCCGAAGGCTCAGGCTGCACCTCAGGAATATCATTGGGTGGCTTTGAGGGCCCTGCCTCACCTGAAAGGATACACTCCTCTGCCACATCATCATCCTGTCAATGACCTGACCAGATATGCACCGTCTCCACTGGCCTCTAACAAGTTGATACCCAATCTGGTGAAGTGATCTGATGTCATAGATGTCTGTGTGAAGTAGCTTCCTGTAGGGCTCATCATCTACGATCTCTCCATAAGCTCTAAATAGTAATGTCAATCCCATCCCAAAAGGTAGACACAGTCTCTAGCTATCGATGCCTTAGTCAATTGATGTACCATGAGCACCGAGAGGCATACTGGAGTGTGCTGTACCAGAGAAACCATGACCAGAAGCTTGTGCTTTGTGATGAAGTCGAATCAACTGATCTTCGGTAGAAGGATCCGGGCAACGATATGGTGCAGCAACCTCATCTCAAGCAATAACCTCAAAGCTACGACAGTGGCTCCCTTAAGAAGATCATTTGTCTTAAAGATGCATCAGAGACCACTGAATCTGTCAACTAGAGCATCTACCACAAATCCTCTCATGGGAATGTCTCATACTCTACTCAGAATCTCTGCTGATACAGGAACATCTTTGCCTCGGACCTGAGCAATCCAGCCATCACTACCTCGAGCAAGCAATCCATAAAACTCTCTAATCAGTCCCGAGTAAAATCTCTTTGACAATGAGCAGAATGGTGCCAAACCCGCATCCCTCAGCCACTAGCCTATCTTAAAGTGCTGTTGGTCTATGAAATTAAAGTCCACTCGGTGACCACCAATGATAGTCTTCGATCCCATTCTGTTTGCTGCAGAAACTGGGGGTCTATAAGGGATATCGTGCTCAACCACTGCACTGGCCTCATGCCTTGCTTTAGTTCTTCTTTCTTCCTCCTGAATGGATGGTCTTGGATGCTGGATAACATGTTTCCTAGGCCCCATTGCAATGAATCTAGGAAGAAAAGCAAAAAGAGGGGAAACTAGGGTTTCTACAGTGCAGAATAGTGAAAACAAGGTGAAGAGCAGTAGAAACTGGAAAAGAAACCAACCCAATCAAAGATTTAAGCAATTTGGAGTTGAAATTTAGAGGGAAGAAGATGTTGGAACACAGTTTGAGGATGAGTCGGCTCGATTTTGAATGAAAACAACGAAGAAAATACTTTGTTTTCCTATTTTATCTCGGTTTATCGTCGTTCAAGTGTCGACTCATGACACACAGGGTCAAGTGTCGATACTTCTAGGTGTCGACACTTTGACTTAAAATCGAAAAATAAAGAAAAACCAACCATTGATTGAAAGGAATAGAATTTCAAAGAATTCAGAAGGATTAAGCATGATTATTGAGCAACTTTGATCAATCAAGAGTTCATGATTATGAAAAAATAGTAATTTTTAACAAAAGGGTTGATGACCCCAAGTTCTCTTCTAATCATACTGAATCGATCTTCTTGGAGAGGCTTAGTCAATATGTCAGCTAGTTGTATTTCAGTACTAACAAATTCAATCATAATATCATTATTTTCAACATGATTTCTAATAAAATGATGCATAATTTCAATATGCTTACTTTTAGAGTGCTGAACAGGATTTTTAGTTAATTTTATAGCACTAGTGTTATCACATCTTATGGGTGTTTTAATTAGTTTAATTCCAAAATCTTCAAATTGTTGCTTAATCTACAAGATTTGAGCATAACTTTCTATTGCAATATACTCAGCCACAGCTGTGGATAGTGCAACTGAAGTTTGTTTCTTGCTAAACTAGTAGATTAAGTTAACTCCAAAAAATTGGCAAGTTCCACTTATGCTTTTTTTATCTAATTTACACCCAGTAAAATCAACATCAAAATATCCAATTAAATCAATTGATGAATCTCTAAAATACCACAAACCAATATCAATTATACCAGATAAGTATTTAAATATACGCTTAACAACCAACAACTGAGATTCTTTAGGATCAGACTGATATCTAGCACACATATAAATACTAAACATGATATCTGGTCTACTAGCAATCAAATATAATAAAGAGCCAATCATTCCTCTATATAATTTTTGATCAATTGATTTACCATGTTTATCTTTGTCAAGTTTACAAGAGGGGCTCATAGGTGTACCTATTGATCTGGTAGTCTCCATCCCAAACTTCTTTAAAATTTCTCTTGTATACATAGCTTGGTTGATGAAGATTCCACCTTGGTTTGCTTGATTTGGAGTCCGAGAGAAAAATTGAGTTCTCCCATCATGCTCATTTCGAACCTCCCTGCATAGGCTTAGCAAACTCTTGACAAAGAAGTTCATTAGTAGCACCGAATATAAGATTATCAACATAAATTTATACTACTAATAAATCATCATTTTTCTTCTTTAGAAATAATGTAGTGTCAACATGGCCTCTAGAGAAATCATTCTTAATTAAAAACTTGTTGAATCTTTCATACCATACTCGAGGTGCTTGTTTTAAACCATAAAGTGCTTTGTGTAGTTTAAAAATATGATCAGGATGTGCATAATTTTCAAATCCAGGTGATTGTTCAATAAACACTTCTTCGATAATAAAACCATTTAGAAAAGCACTTTTAACATCCATTTGAAATAATCTAAAGTTTATAAAACATGCAAATGCTAAAAATAATCTAATTGCCTGAAGTCTAGCAACATGAGCAAAGGTTTCATCAAAGTCAATCCCTTCTTCCTGATTGTAGCCTTTGACAACTAGCCTAGCTTTATTTATAGTTATAATACCATTTTCATCCAATTTATTCCTAAATACACATTTTGTGCTAATAATTGAAATAATAGATGGTCTTTCTATTAGTGTCCAAACATTGTTTCTTTCAAACTGATTTACGTCTTCTTGCATTGCATTAATCCAATTAGGGTCTTTTCAGCATCTTCAAAACATTTTGGTTCAACTTAAGAAACAAAAGCAAGATAATCACATTCATTTCTAATTGAAGATCTTGTTCTTATCCCTTTTGATGGATCACCTAGGATTAACTCCTTAGGATGTCCATGAGCATACCTCCATTTCTTGGATAGATTTTGATGCTTTGGTGTGGATTGTATGGCTTCTTCTATTTCATTCTTGTCTTTATCTTCTTCATTTTGTTGAGAGGGTTGATCATCCAATGTCAACTTCTTTAACTTTTCAGCACCGGTACATGCATCAGAAGTATCCTCTTTTCTAGAGGATTTGTTAGCAGATTCTTCAAAGACTACATGTACAGACTCCTTTACTACTAAAGTTCTCTTGTTAAAAACTCTGTATGCCCTGCTTGATGTAAAGTATCCTAAGAAGATACCTTCATCAAACTTGGCATCAAGTTTTTCTAAATTATCTTTACCATTATTCATGATAAAATATTTACAACCAAAAATATGAAAATATTTTAAAGTTGATTTTCTTTGTTTCCAAAGCTCATATGGAGTTTTCTTTAAATTGGATGAATTAAAACATGATCTAAAATATAACAAGCGGTATTAACTACTTCAGCTCAAAAATATCTTGGCAAATAATTTCACAAAGCATAGTACGTGCCATTTTTTCTAAAGTACGGTTTTTTCTTTCTACAACCCCATTCTGTTGGGATGTCCTAGGTATAGAAAAATTATGTTCAATTTCTTTTTCATTGCAAAAGTTTTCAAAATCCTGATTTTCAAATTTAGAACCATGATCACTACAAATGCAAATAATTGAAGTACCTTTTTTATTAGAAACTTTTTGGTAAAACTTCATAAATGCTAAAAATGATTTGTCTTTGTGAGCAAGAAATAAAATCCATATAAACCAAGAAAAATCATCTACTATAACTAATCCATATCTCTTACCTCCTAGGCTAGATGTCCTAGTTGGTCCAAAGAAATCCATATGGAATAGTTCTAATGTCCTAGAAGTTGTAACAAAACCTTTAGGTTTGAAAGATGTTTTTACTTGTTTTCTAAATTGGCATGCTTCACAAATTTTATCTTTATCAAAACTAAGTTTTGGTAAGTCTCTTACTAAATCCATTTTACAAAGTTTTGATAGTAAATACATGCTTGCATGACCTAATCTACGATGCCAAAGCCAACTAGTCTTATTAATAATGGAATTCATTGCAACCAGGCATTCTCCATTAGGCAAAGATAGACTATCCAAATCAATAAGAAAGATATTACCATGCATTTTTCCAATAAATTTCACTCTAATTTTATCAAGACTAGCAATTATGCAAAAAGATGATTCAAAAATAACTTGAAAACCTTTATCGTAAAATTGGATAATACTAAGAAGATTATGCTTTAAGCCTTCAACTAAAAGAACATTATCAATCCAAGTAGAAGAGAAGATGTGAACCTTACCAATACCAATGATTTTTTCTTTACCATTATCACCAAAGATTACACTCCTTCCATTTATTGCTTCAAGAGAGGTGAATTGCTTCACATCTCCTGTCATGTATCTTGAGCAACCACTATCGAGATACCACAATCTTTTATTTTCATTGGTTGCAAGACACACCTGCAAAATAAATTAAGTTTTATTTTAAGTACCCAAGCCAACTTGGATCCTTTAGGGTTAGTATTAAAAGTGGTTCCTTTTGAAACCCAAATCTTTCTAGAATTATTAATTTTTCTTAAATTACATTGAAAAGCTTTATGACCCACTCTTTTGCAAGGAAAGTATGTAATGCCAGATGATACAGGTACAAAATTTTTTTTGAAATACTTTTGCTATTTTTGAGGTCTATAACCTAATCCAACTTTATTAAAAACATCTCTTTGATTATTTAAAAGAAGATTTAACTTTTCATAACTATATGTGAATTTTTCAATAAAAGGTTTTATCTTATCAAGCTCATCTTTATATTGCTTATTTTCTATTTCAAGATCTTTACTTTTCTTCAAAAGTTCATTATTTGAAATAATTGCTTTAGATCTTTTAAAAACTACATTTTTCATAGATAAAGCTTTGTTTTTCTTTCTAAAACATTAATTCTATTTTTCAAATCATTGACTTCATTTAAAAGAGTAGTGTTTTTATGTGAAAAAGTGTTTGCATGATTTTTCAACTTTCTATTTTCAGAAATCATCACCTTATAGTCATACATCAATTCATCAAATGCAATTCTTAATTCATCAAAAGTATAGTCTATTTCAAGATCAGAATGTACCTCTTCTTCTTTATGTTGTAGTGCCATGAAATATAGATTAGTGACTTCAGTTGGTTCTTCATCTGAACTGGAGTCCTCACTGTCACTCCAAGTCGCCATCATTGCTTTCTTTCTAAGCTTCTTCTTTGATTTCTTTAGGAGAGGGCAGTCATACTTGTAGTGTCCAGGCATCTTTCATTCAGAGCAGATAGGTAGTTCCTTCTCCTTTTCTTTTTCTTTCTTCTTTTCTTTTCCTTTTTCTTTGCTTGGTTAAAACATTTTCTTCTAAGAAAAATTCTTTCTCCTCATGAATTTTCTGAATTTTCTTGCTAGAAGAGCTTTCTCGCTCTCATCTGCTTCTTCTTCTTCTGATTCTTTATTTGAGGATTCTTGTATTGTAGACTTGAAAACTATCCTCTTTTTCTTTTTGTCCAAATCTATAGACTTTTATTTCAAATTTAACTAATAAGTCATGAGCGATCCTACTAGCTGCTCTAATGGTAGTTTGTCAACATCCTTGGCTTCTTGTATGGCTGTCATCTTTATATCCCAGATGTTGGAAGTGACATGAGAATTTTGTTAATAAGATCGGCATTAGACATAATTTTACCAAAACTTCTCATTACATTTACAATGTTTGTGAAGCTAGTGTACATGTCAGTGATAGATTCATTTGGTTCCATGCGGAACATCTCATAAGTCTGTACTAACATGTTAACTTTAGTATTCTTCACTTGATCAGTACCTTCATGAGTAATCTCAAGTGTGTCCCATATTTCTTTGATAGATGTGCATATAGAAACCTATTAAACTCACTGGGATCCAATACACAATAAAGGAGATTCATTGCTTTTGCATTGATCTCGGATTATTTAATATCATTTTCATCCCAATCCTCTACAAGCTTGGAGATGGAAACACCATTAACCATGATCGAAAGAATATGAGGACCTTTATCAACTACTTTCCATAAATTATAATCTATAAAATATATATAAATTCTCATTCTACACTAATACCAAGGGGGTTACCATAGATCTTTACTTAAGGTAGTTAAACTTATATACTGAGAACGTGGCTCTGATATCACTTGTTGCCTAGTAAGCAACCCAAGAGGGGGGGTGAATTGGGTTTCTAAAAAATACTTGCAAGAATATATGCCAATTCAAATATCTAATCAAGTACTAGTATGAGGTGTAAGAGTATGCTCTTGAAGAGTATGCAGTAGAAATATAAATGTAACAAATATAAGAGCAAGTAAAGAGAGCAATAGATAATCATAAACACAAGTCAAGTATAGTGGTTCGGTGCTTTCTAATGCACATACATCCACTCCCCAAGGTTCACATGGAAATTCACTATAATCTCATATGATTACAATTGATTAGTTTTTCGGGCTCACTAATCAAAACCCCTTTTGATTTTTACAAGACTCACCAAAAGAAATCTCTTGGTTTTCAAAGGCTGACCAATAACCTTCTTAGTTTTCAACTAGGCTTACCAAAAACCTTCTTGGTTTTCAAGTAGGCTAACCAAAAACCTCCTTGGTTTTCAACTAGACTAACCAAAAACCTTTACAACAAAGATATGAGATAAAGTAAAGCAACAAGAAAAGCTTTCTAATGTAAAGTTGATATCTCTTTGAAGTTTGGAGAAGTTGCTTGTCTTGAACTTGATGAATCCTCAATCAATGCTCAAAAGTGTTGGACTTGAATGCTTCTTGATAGCTTTGAATGCTTGGAGACTTTTTTTTTGAAGGTAATTTCTCTCAATGAATGGGAGTGAATGCACTTGCTTCTCTCTTCTTTTTTAGTTTTCTCTTATTCTCTTCTTTTTTGTTTTGATTTTCTTGAATTCAAATCACTTAAATACCATTCCAAGGCCTTAAAGATGGTTTATGACCATTAGACATGAAAAACTAGCCATTGGAAGCCAAGAGGACCGAGTACTGTGTTTGAAAAACTAGTCGTTACTATTCCCAGAACTTCAAGTGTCAACACTTCAAGCTGTGAGTCTATACTTAAGATCGACACTTAGGTCCCATGAGTCGACACCTAGTTCAAAATTCTTCATTGAAGCTCTCTAAAATATTCAGGTGAGTCGACACTTCTTCAGGTGACTTGACATCCATGAGTCGACACTTGCATCTATGAGTTGACACTTCAGGCAAGTTTTTAACTTCAACATTTTCTGTAAAAAATTTTTCTCAGGCCTTGAGTCGATCCTTGAGTCGACACCTTAAGTTGAAACTTGAGTGGCATGAGTTGATACTTCAACCGTGCCATCTAAAACTCTTTCTGTATGCCGGCTTGAGTTGACACTTGCACTGCCATAAGGCAACACTTAAATTATAAGTCGACACTTACTGAGATTTTTTCAAAAATCACTAAAACTCTGTTGAAACCTTTTTGAGCTGAACTCTTTAAGTCCTTTCAAGCATTTCTCAAGTACTTAAGTCAATTTATAACTGATCTTTTATCCACAGAAATGGTTTGTTCATCATTTGACAAGCGATCTAATTTAGCTGATTTTATGAGTACCTTTTTCTATAAACACACTTCAAGGAATATGTTAGTACTCAATTTATACTTAAGTATTTTGTTTATCATCAAAATTAATAACAAAGTCAATAGAAAACCCGTCCCGACCCGGCCCTATATGGGCTATGGGCTAGGGTCAGGCCAGCCCACTGCCAATTTTGCCAAATGAGGATTAAAAGGTTTAAGGTTGTTTGATCATCATATTCATGTATCTAAGCAGGAAATGAGAAAACTAGGATTTAAATAAATAATTTTGAGGGCCAGCCCAGCCCACTTTCATGTATCTAGCAAAGAACAGCTCCTCAATAATGCTATACTTCGCATTTAATGCCATAATATTGGAAGGATAATAATTAAATAATCAGTGAAATAGAATGTTGAGATTCTAATAGAAGGGACGAGGCCAAGCAGTGTGATGAGACAACCCTTTGGTTTTCATCTCCGTGGTCAAGCCCACTGAATTGCATAGAAAAAGAATACTATCAAGGAGAGTGTTGCCCAGGTGGCTTTCAAAGAGGGGGGTGAATTGGGATTAAAAACTTTTTGCAAGTATGTGCACTTTGAAATTCTTTTAGTGTAGAAGTGAAGTATGCAAAGCAGAAGTAAACAAATTAAAGTAATTAAGCAATGAAAGCATAATCACAAACACCAAGAAGTAGAGTAGGCCTAGAAGTCACCTAAATTAGGGTACTATGTTTTTTTGGTATTCTTTTTTCTCTAGGGGTGGCGAAGGAATAGTGGGGATGTAGGATAGGGATCTAGATCTCATGGACTTTGGGACTCATCCTAACGAAGAGACCTCTCACCTCTAGGGCATTACACCCTCCTCGATACTTGGAGGTGCTAGGATGGATCTCAAAGGCCATAAAAGGATAGAGAAGATGGAATGGGAAGGGGATAAATGAGCATGACCTCACATCATGTCCTGGGGTTGGGCCTCTCACCCTCTCCTCACGGAGTGAAATAAAAAAATCACTCTATTCTAAAACTCATTTTCATTCCCAAAACTTGACTAAACTCTAAAAATATTTTTTTACAAAGGACTGAGGGTGGTATTTATAGACTTGTCCAACCCTCATTTGAATTTAAATATGGGATAAAAAGATAGAGATGATTCAAATTCAAACACAAGATATGATAAGACAAGCCTATCCATATCTAAATCCTAACCAACCAAATCCTTATTTAAATTTCAAACAAAAAATAAAATCCCAAACTACTTTATTCTGGATATACTTCGAGATTCGTGCAGCTTCAGGATTCGTGCTTGCTCCGAGATTCATGCTGGTGAGGTCCCCATCATTCCCCCGAGATTGGGAGAACTCGACTCCGTCGAGTCAGGATAGGGGAGGGGATGTTGGTGAAACCGAATCCAATCAATCAAAGGGGCTCTGCCCTGAGATCTGTGCAACTTCGAGAATCATGCAGCATTGAAAATCATGCAACTCTGAAATCTGTGTGAAATTGTGCATCTCTGGAAACTATCCCAAATTATTTTTTTTCTCGATTTTTTTTTTCATTTTTTTTCACTCTTTTTTTTTCTCTCCTTTTTTTTTATTTCCTGCCTAATCCTGAAGCGGGTGAAATCGGCAAAGAACGGTTTGCTTTAAGGAACGTGCAATGCTGGAAGTCGGAAAAGAAAGCCAATTTAGCTTTCACGTCGTGCAACTCAAACCAAGAACAGGGGCTTGCGGATGGGTGTCGCTGGCATCGGTGCTGGATGGAGTCGGTCGGGCAGGGCGACGGTGGTGACGGTGGCGACGGTGGAGTCGGCTATGGCTGGCATTGGCAGCAGGGAGGAGATCAAAATTGATGGGGGACAGAGATGGGCAGGATCGTTGGTGAGCCTAGAAGTCACCTAAATTAGGGTACTATATTTTTTGGTATTTTTTTTCTCTAGGGGTGGAGAAGGAATAGTGGGGCTGTAGGATAGGGATCTGGATCTCATGGACTTTCGGACTCATCCTAACGAAGAGACCTCTCACCTCTAGGGCATTACACCCTCCTCGATACTTGGAGGTGCTAGGATGGATCTCAAAGGCCACGAGGGGATAGAGAAGATGAAATGGGAAGGGGATAACTGGGCATGACCTCACATCATGTCCTGGGGTTGGGCCTCTCACCCTCTCCTCACGGAGTGAAATAAAAAACCACTCTATTATAAAACTCATTTTCATTCCCAAAACTTGACTAAACTTTAAAAACTCTTTTTTACAAAGGACTGAGGGTGGTATTTATAGACTTGTCCAACCCTCATTTGAATTTGAATACAGGATAAAAAGATAGAGATGATTCAAATTCAAACACAAGATAGGATACGACAAGCCTATCCATATCTAAATCCTAACCAACCAAATCCTTATTTAAATTTCAAACAAAAGATAAAATCCCAAACTACTTTATTCTGGATATGCTCCGAGATTCGTGTAGCTTCAGGATTCATGTTGCTCCGAGATTCATGCTGGTGAGGTCCCCATCATTTCCCCGAGGTTGGGAGAACTTGACTCCGTCGAGTCAGGATCGGGGCGTGGGACGTTGGTGAAACCGAATCCAATCAATCAAAGGGGCTCTGCCCTGAGATCTATGTAGCTTCGAGAATCGTGTAGCACTGAAAATCGTGCAACTCTGAAATCTGTGGAAAATTGTGCATCTCTGGAAACTATCCCAAATTATTTTTTTTCTCGATTTTTTTTCATTCATTTTTTTTTCACTCATTTTTTTTTCTCTCATTTTTTTTTATTTCCTGCCTAATCCTGAAGCAGGTGAAATCGGCAAAGAACGGTTTGCTTTAAGGAATGTGCAATGCTGGAAGTCGGAAAAGAAATCCGATTTAGCTTTCACGTTCGTGCAACTCAAACCAAGAACAGGGGCTTGCAGAGGGGTGTTGCTGGCATCGGTGCTGGACGGAGTCAATCGGGCAGGGCAGCGGTGGTGATGGTGGAGTCGGCTATGGCTGGCATTGGCAGGAGGGAGGAGATCCGATGGGAAGGGCATCGCATGGATCTACGGCACAAGGGCTTGCAGGGGGGCTTCGGATGGGACCTCCACCGGTGTTCTCGAAGGAGCTGTCGCCGGAGAAGGGGTGAAGCGGAGATCTGGATCGGAGGACAAAGCTGCTTCCATTCGATTGCAGGATGCGGAAACGGTGGGCTTCTTCACGGAGCATTACGGGGTGGAGCAGGGGAGGCAGTCCGGTCGGGACGAGCGGACCTGTACGGGTGAAGGTTGGGCGGAGGCTCGTCAATGGATCCCCGGTCGTCAGCTGCTGGCGATGGAGGCAGTGTCGGTGTTCCCTGTTGGAGGCGGAGGAATGGGGCTTCGGGCAGTTGCGTCTGCGAGCTTGATCCCGTGGGAGGCGAGGGCACCGAGCTTGGTAAGGGCGATTACTCTGGCGATGGGTGTTCGCGATAGCAGGGAGATGGGCGGAGCATCCTGAAGATGTGGTTGTAGGCGACTCCGGGCGGCAGACTAGGTCTCCGGCTGAAGAGAGAGAAGGACCTCGAGGACGTGGAGTGGGGTGGGCGGAAGCGAGGGATCGCCGACCCTGGGATCCGGTGAAGGGAGATGAGGGGGACGCGGCAGTGGCGGCGGGCTCGACGTAGTGGCCTCGGGCGGGATGGTGGAGGTGGCGACTTCAGCATCCTTGATCTTCTGCTTGGGAGGAGAGCGATCGGAAGGCTCCAGATGAAGGATCGTGGTAGCCGCAGGCGGGGGAAGATGAGGGGCTCGACGCGGTGGCCTTGGGCAGGATGGCGGAGGTGGTGACTTCTTCTTCCCCGTTCGGTGACTAGGAGGGGAGGAGAGGACAGAGGCATTGGAAGGGACGGGGATGAGGTCCTTGTCGGTGGGGAGGAGGGGTTCGTCGGTGGCAGCAGGGTGTTGGTGGGGTGTGGGATGAGTCACGGAAGGGAAGGCTCTGGTTGGAGAACTGATTTTTTTTTTTTTTTTGAATTAGGAAGGGTGGGACGGCTGGTAAGAGAAAATTTGGAAAGATACTAATGTACCCTAATTTTTCTAGCTCTGATACCAAACTTGATGGGGGACAGAGATGGGTAGGATCGTTGGTGAGCCTAGAAGTCACCTAAATTATGGTACTATATTTTTTTGGTATTTTTTTTTCTCTAGGGGTGGTGAAAGAATAGTGGGGATGTAGGATAGGGATCTGGATCTCATAGACTTTGGGACTCATCCTAACGAAGAGACGTCTCACCTCTAGGGCATTACACCCTCCTCGATACTTGGAGGCGCTAGGGTGGATCACAAAGGCCATGAGGGGATAGAGAAGATGGAATGGGAAGGGGATAACTAGGCATGACCTCACATCACGTCCTGGGGTTTGGCCTCTCACCCTCTCCTCACGGAGTGAAATAAAAAAACCACTCTGTTCTAAAACTCATTTTCATTCCCAAAACTTGACTAAACTCTAAAAACTCTTTTTTACAAAGGACTGAGGGTGGTATTTATAAACTTGTCCAACCCTCATTTGAATTTGAATACAGGATAAAAAGATAGAGATGATTCAAATTCAAACACAAGATAGAATATGACAAGCCTATCTATATCTAAATCCTAACCAACCAAATCCTTATTTAAATTTCAAACAAAAGATAAAATCCCAAACTACTTTATTCTGGATATGCTCCGAGATTCGTGCAGCTTCAGGATTCGTGCTTGCTCTGAGATTCGTTCTAGTGAGGTCCCCATCATTCCCCAGAGGTTGGCAGAACTCGACTCCGTCGAGTCAGGATCGGGGGGGCAGACGTTGGTGAAACCGAATCCAATCAATCAAAGGGGCTCTGCCCTGAGATTTGTGCAGCTTCGAGAATCGTGCAGCACTGAAAATTGTGCAACTCTGAAATCTGTATGAAATTGTGCATCAGTGGAAACTATCCCAAATTATTTTTTTTCTCGATTTTTTTTCATTTATTTTTTTTTCACTCTTTTTTTTTCTCCTTTTTTTTTATTATTCTGCCTAATCCTGAAGTGGGTGAAATCGGCAAAGAACGGTTTGCTTTAAGGAATGTGCAATGTTGGAAGTCAGAAAAGAAAGCCGATTTAGCTTTCATGTTCGTGCAACTCAAACCTGGAACAGGGGCTTGCGGAGGGGTGTCGTTGGCGTCGATGCTGGACGGAGTCGGTCGGGCAGGGTGGCGGTGGTGACGGTGGAGTCGGTTGCGGCTGGCATTGGCAGCAGGGAGGAGATCCGGTGGGACTAGCATCGCGCAGATCTACGGCACAGGGGCTTGTGGGGGGGGGGGCTTCGGATGGGACCTCCACCATTGTTCTCGAAGGAGCTGTCGCCGGAGAAGGGGTGGCGCGGAGATCTGGACCGGAGGATGAAGCTGCTTCCATTCGGTTGCAGGATGCAGAAACGGTGGGCTTCTTCACGGAGCATTGCGGGGTGGAGCAGGGGAGGCAGTCCGGTCAGGACGGGAGGACCTAGACGGGTGAAGGTCGGGCGGAGGCTCGTCAATGGATCCCCGGTTGTCGGCTGTTGGCAATGGAGAAGGTGCCGGTGTTCCCTGTTGGAGGCGAAGGAATGGGGCTTCGGGCAGTAGCATCGGTGAGCTTGATCCCGCGGGAGGCGAGGGCACCGAGCTTGGTAAGGGCGATTACTCTAGCGACGGGTGTTCACAGTAGCAGGGAGATGGGTGGAGCATCGAGAAGATGTGGCTGTGGGTGACTCCGGGCGGCAGACTAGGTCTCTGGCAGAAGAGAGAGAAGGACCTCGGGGATATGGAGTGGGGTGGGCGGAAGCGAGGGATCGCCGACCCTGGGATCCGATGAAGGGAGATGAGGGGGACGCGACAGTGGCAGCGGGCTCGACATGGTGGCCTCGGGCGGGATGGCGGAGGTGGCGACTTCAGCATTCTTGATCTTCTGCTTGGGAGGAGAGCGGTCGGAAGGCTCCAGATGAAGGATCGTGGCAGCTGCAGGCGGGGGAAGATGAGGGGCTCGACGCGGTGGCCTCGTGCGGGACGGCGGAGGTGGCGACTTCTTTTTCCCGGGTCGGTGACTAGGTGGGGAGGAGAGGACAGAGTCGTTGGGTGGGACGGGGATGAGGTCCTCGTCGGTGGGGAGGAGGGGTTCGTCGGTGGCAGCAGGGTGTTGGTGGGGTGTGGGATGAGTCACGGAAGGGAAGGCTCTGGTTGGAGAACTGATTTTTTTTTTTTTTGAATTAGGAAGGGTGAGACGGCTGGTAAGAGAAAATTTGGAAAGATACTAATGTACCCTAATTTTTCTAGCTCTGATACCAAAATTGATGGGGGACAGAGATGGGTAGGATTGTTGGTGAGCCTAGAAGTCACCTAAATTAGGGTACTATGTTTTTTTGGTATTTTTTTTTCTCTAGGTGTGGTGAAGGAATTGTGGGGATGTAGGATAGGGATTTGGATCTCATGGACTTTAGGACTCATCCTAACGAAGAGACCTCTCACCTCTAGGACATTACACCCTCCTCGATACTTGGAGGCGCTAGGATGGATCTCAAAGGCCACGAGGGAATAGAGAAGATGGAATGGAAAGGGGATAACTAGGCATGACCTCACATTATGTCCTGGGGTTGGGCCTCTCACCCTCTCCTTACGGAGTGAAATAAAAAAACCACTCTATTCTAAAACTCATTTTCATTCCCAAAACTTGACTAAACTCTAAAAACTCTTTTTTACAAAGGACTGAGGGTGGTATTTATAGACTTGTCCAACCTTCATTTGAATTTGAATACAGGATAAAAAGATAGAGATGATTCAAATTCAAACACAAGATAGGATAAGACAAGCCTATCCATATCTAAATCCTAACCAACCAAATCCTTATTTAAATTTCAAACAAAATATAAAATCCCAAACTACTTTATTCTGGATATTCTCCAAGATTCGTGCAGCTTCAGGATTCATGCTTGCTCTGAGAGTCATGCTTGCTATGAGATTCGTGCTGGTGAGGTTCACATCATTCGGAGCAACCGGCTCCTACATCCACTACCCAAGGACAACTTAGGATTTTCACTATATCCTCCAACTGGAATACTGTCGGATTGTTTTACTAGGCTCACAATCCAAACCTATACACTTTGGTATTACCGGGATCACCAAAGAAACCTAAGCTCCCTTTGGCTTTACACGGGATCACCAAAGAAATCCAAACTCCCTTTGGTTTTACACGGGATTACCAAAAAAATCCAAACTCCCTTTGGTTTTACACGGGATCTATAGGGTTCCGGTGCAACGCAGCGGAAGGGTAATTTCAAAAATTGAAATTAATATGCACCAAAACCCTAAAACAGGAACTCCTTAATAAGACTAGAATGTATGAAGACAAACATTTCTATGCAAATTGAATTAAAATACCAACCTGTAATCGCTAATTCCAATTTATGAAGACTTAAAACTTGAAGATCAACGGGCTATTTAAATTCACCAGGCATCCAAGTGTCCGCCCTTCGATGGTGATCCACACAGAGTAATGATCAAGAATACTATCTTCTTGTCCAATGGTTCCTCCTATTGAGTTCTTCTTCCTATAACTCAATTCTTCGGATTATGGCTGGAATTCTTCCACACAAGAGGTTGCTTTTTTTTCTTTTATCTCTTCTCCTCCTTCTACTAAGACCTTGATCCTCTAAGACACTCTTGTCTTGAAGATAAGACTTTGTTCTAAGAGAATTTAGGCTTGTCTTAAATTGGAGGAGAAATTAAGACAAGAATGTCTTAATGTAAGAAAGAAGGGAATGAACAAAATCAGAACTCCTTCTTTCCTTTACCGTCGGAGACTTTCACTCTTATTCTTGTTCAGTAGCAGAGTTTTGATAGAGGTATACTTTGTAAAGGAAACAATGCAAAAACAAGAAAAAAGAGAAAGAGTCTTTAGGAGAGGAAGAAGAATTAATTTTTTTTTATCCCGAAGTTCTGATTCCTTAAATAGTTTTCGGAGAGACGCCAACACAACTCTTCGTAAACGCCATTTCCATTTTTCTCACGCCCCTTCCCTCCTTCTCACGGCCTTTTCCTCCTTCTCACGGCCTTCTCCTCCTTCTCACGGCCTTCCAGATTAAATCCCACGGCTTTTCTCAAAGGAAAAGTCGTGAAGATTGGAGAAGAAAGGAGTCGCGAAGTTTGAATCTCCGAAGAGATATGATTTTGCACAACCGGGAAGCAGGAGCGCTTTCTTTCTTTCTTAAAACCCCATCATCCGTTGGATTTCCATCCAAGGGAGGACAATTGAGGTGCTAAAGGAGATAAGAAAAGCCGCCCCATATAAAAACACCGGAGTTTTTTATGGAGCGCACCAAGAGTCCATGCGCCATGGACTCTTCCAAATGGCGCGCCAAGAGTCCATTAGCGCATGGTATCTTGGCATTTTGGCATGAAAAGGATAAGGGGTGGGTGGGGGGCTAGCTTAGATACATGGTTAGCCAATTGGGTTAGCCATAATCTCTATAAACTCAATTAGGGTCTAATTAGATCCAATTAGAACTCAAATTGAACCAATCCGGAACCCTAATTCGAATCCAATTCGAATAGAAGCTAGGATTTGCAACACCTGCTAGAGTGTCATCATGCAAAGATGGTTTAATTAAAAATTAAACCATTGATCAATTATCTTAAGTGTGTGACCCATTGGGTTCCACATCTAGCCAGCAATTGATTCGAATACAAGTTGACCTAATTTGATTAGAACTCTTTCTAATCGATTTAGGTCAAACCGGGCTTACCCGATTTTGATCAATTAGGACTCTTCCTATCAAATGATCATTAAATTTGATCAACCCACAAGACAAGATTGACGTCTAGCAACGTGTCATGTCTACCCGGAAGATATGGAAATTTTGGTGAAATACTAAAACTACCCTTCAGTAGAAAGTTACCATACAATTAAATCCTTCAATCAGTCTGCACCCAGAATATAATTATGGATATGGATATATGTCAACTCCAATATTATATTCGTTTCTAGCTCAATCTTATATTGATGATTCAATTATCTTGATATTAGAAACTATCTCTAATATCCCCACTTTGATCAAAGACACCCTGAATCATCATCCGATTGAAATTAGCTGGATGCAATCTCCTCTTACTAAGAGTGATTGATTCCTTGTTGACCTACTCATTATCTTCATATACAATTCACCATTCCCAGTATTAATCCTGTGCATGACTCAGTGTCATGATTAAGATTGAACCAAAGGATGGGTTCATGTACATAAGGTACTATGGCAGTCTCAGGTCAAAGGATTACTTGTACCACTCCCACTATGAGAACCGTCTATTGACATGCAGCTAAGACTCCATTAGATGTTCTCAAGTTGGATCATTTCAGTGAACTCATTCACTATTGAGCACCCACATCCTAGTATTAGTGTCATACACAAGTGACTGTGAGAGCAGTCACCCTATTCAGTATACATAGGATGTGCTAGTCTTACCGGAAAAATCTTGATCCCCTACTCAGGGTTCCATTGACTAGGAATATTTTAGATTAAGGTTTTAAGACTTTAGGTCTCACTGGTATGATCTCATCATAACCCTAAAAATATAGCCCAAATCTATGGGGTTCATCATAATAAAACACAGGATATGATGAAAAATAATGCCTTTATTAGAATATTGTGAATTACAATGGTTTCGGAGATACAACATTGATTGGCTTGTAGGGCATATCCCTTTCAAGATCATCAAAGAAACCCAAACACTTGATTTTAAACAGGAAAAACCAAGAACCCAAACTTAGGTTTTACAAGATTCACCTAAAAACCTTCAACTCTCTCTCTAGATACAGCCCCTTGCTGTTCTAAGAGAGCAAACCAAAATAAAAAATGTATAATAAGCAACTACAACAAACCAAGTTTGTTTTGATGTTGCCGATGAAGATCAAAATGAAGTCAAGCCTTAAGTGCTCTTCAATGCTGCTTCTTCCCTTCTTCAATGAGTGGGTTCAATGATAGAGTGGAGTTGGTGAAGCTTTGAATCTCACTTGAATGCTCTTTGAGGTAGGTAGAGGAATAGCTTTGAAACTCTTTGTTCTTTCAAGAATATTCAACAATAAATCTCCATTCCTTTTTTAATCCTTCAAAAATGATCCCCTTTATAGTTTTTCATGTGATATGGCCGTTGTAGGGCCTTGGGATTCGTGAAATGGCCGTTGAAGGTGATTTGGCATTCAAATCTCAATTTCTATAGGTAGCCGTTGAAGTGCAGGCAATGGCTCTACGAGCCGGCTCGAGCTCCAGGAGTCGGCTCGAAATCTCAGACATGCCAAAAACAAACTTCTGTAGGAGCTGGCTCTTGGACTAGGAGTCGGCTCTTGCCTTCAAGCTTTCAATCTTGACAAACATGCATACCTGGAGTCTGCTCTTAATCTGGGAGTCGGCTCTAATTTTCAGAACTTCAAAAACTATACTTCTATAAGAGTCAGCTCTTGAGCTGGGAGTCGGCTCTTAGTTCTGAAACTCTGAATCTTCCTCCGTGCCGTGCCATTTTGAGTCGGCTCTTACAAGTCTTTAAAAATTTACTTCAAGCTTCCCAAAAACTTCATCATTAAAACAACTATAAACTAATTTACATACTTTATCAAATTATTTATACTTTTTAAGCCCATTTTTCATGATTACAATATTCATAACTTAGGGCCTTTACAAACTTAATTGAATTTCCTTACGTGAATTTGAATACCATTTTAAAACCAAGGTAATTCATTCCTACAAAAACTTCTTAAACATTTATAAAGAGTTAGTATCAAATACATCTCCAATATTTTGTGATCATCAAAATCATTCCAGGGGTCAATAATCTCCCCCTTTTTGATGATGACAAAACACTGGGCATGATAAAAAAAAATTGAAATCACTTTACAATTGCAGTATTTTCAAGTCTATGCATATCATATAGGTTAGGTATCAGTGTATCAATACAATGTGCCATAATATATAAAATGTATATAACTGAATACCAAATATTATGTATCAAGTGTATCGAAACATGAGATTTCATATGTATCATAACATGATGTATCGATATATGATGTATCAAAGATATTAACTATACAAAGCATATCGAAACTTATAGAATTTTCAAACTTTTGAAGAAAACATTAAGTTTCATGAATCAATTATCCATATAGCATTTGTGAACAATTTAGAGAAATTTTCATGAATCAACATAACTTCCTTTCATGAATCAATATAGCATAGATTTATTAATATAGCTTTTTCTTTTTCATGCCAACCACAGTCTCCATTCTCCCCCTTTCTGTCATCAACAAAAGGTAGATGCGAAATGGACAAACATTCGCAACATATATTCATAACAAATGAGAAATATTGATTCAATCATAACATTAAGTCAAGTGAATATGTATCATAAGAAGTGAAATATATATATATATGAGAAATAAGTCAATACATAGTGTATGTGATACTTTACAAACGTGCCACGGCATAACAAAATAGTATCACATAACCAAAATACAACAACAAAAAGTCTCAAAGATAAAATCTAAACATCAGAAAGAAGTGCTAGGACCACTATCAGATTCTTCCTCATCAGAGGAGGAACCAACCTCTAGAATACCTAGACTAGGCTTGAATTTGGGGAACCTAGTTCAGAGATCCCTAATCCTAGTCCTAGTGGGTGTAGAAGTCCTAGTAACTTTAGATTTAGGTTTAGGTTTGGTTTTTGATTCAGATGAAATGAAGATGGGTGTAAGTCTAGCAGTACTTGGATCAAGAGATAGGGCCAATGTGCTGGTGGATGAAAGTATCTAAGTGGCAGGAGTCACTCCAACATCAGCAAATCCAGCAGCCTCCATGGTATCCTAAGGCTCACCAACAGCAGGTGTGGCATGATAAGGTGCATCAGTACAATGTGTCTCCGTCCCTGCTCAGCATGTGTGCCAGTATCAGTCTCAGTGCTTGTGCCAGTCGCTATGCTAGTAGCTGTGCCAGTAAAAGGTGCATGCTGGTTGGCCATGGATAATTGCCTCAATATAACCATGATGTCATGAAAGCCCTGCTGCATCTCGGACTGTAGAGAAGTAATCCTCCTGTCCATATCAGTCCTGAGACAAGAAATCTCCTCCAAAACTCTGTGGAGTCTATCATCAGTATCAGCTCTAGCAGCAATAGGAGTCCTGACTGGTGAATGTTGTGAAGCAGGAGCTGGTTCAGAAGGTCCAGCCTCATTAGTATGTCCCTCAGTCTGCTCACCATGACCCTATGTAGCCTGAATATCATCACTTGAGTCCTTTGAGTATGCTACAAGTACTCCTGAAGTCTTTCTGATCTAGTTCCCATCAACCTTGACAAATCCCATCCTAGTTAGGGATTTCACTGTATACTTGTCGGTGTGCAGCAACACCCGACAGTCCTCTCTAGTAAGATCTATGTCAGCATCCTGGAACAACAAAGTGAATACCATCCCGTAGAGCAAACAGGCTCGTGCCCTACGTACAGCCTCTCTCATCTATGAGATCATAATGAATGGAAGGTTGAGGGACTCCCCCTCAATCAATCATCTCATGAATACAAGATCTCTCTCACTAACCTAGTCGAATCTGCCTATTCTGGGTAGGAAAATCCGACTAATAATGTTGTGCAACAGTCTCATTTCCAATAAGAGCTGATTTGCACACACATGAATGACTCCTTTCACATTGGATCTTCCCAAGATAAGTCTGAGAGTCTTCACCCTTTCCTTCATAACCAAGTAATAGTCCCCTTCTTTAGGAATATTCAACATATTTGACAATTTTTGCTCATTTATCTCAATTAGTTTTCCTTTTACTGTTCCCTCAATATGAAAAGCTCCTAGGGACATATTCTCAAAGAATTGTCTAACCAAATTTGGATAAGTTAGAACATTTAATTGACAAAATTCTTTCCAACCCTGTCTTTCAAGCCACATTCCAATATTCAACTATTCTTGTTCAATAAAATTGAAATCTATGCACCTACCGGGGGTCACTTGTCGATTTCCCATTGAAATGATCTGCCGGGGTGCTGGAACAACTTCTTCTTGCTCAGGCTACTGCTCTTCTTGCGGAAATGATGTATCCAAATGCCTCTTGCTCCTCCTTTCCTCTGCTGCAGTCCGAACAACCCGTGTTGCCTTCTTTGCCACCACCTTGCGAGGCCCCATTCTCCAAAGATTAAGGATTTGAATAGGTAGAAAAGGTTTTCAGAGTGGTTTTTGGTGAGGAGTGAAGAGTCGGCTAGAGAGAAACGGTTGAAATCTAGAAAGTGTGATGAATAGGGAAAGTGGAAACCCTATTTAAAAAGTTTTGGTTTGTCCTGCAAGTCGGCTCGCTCAGAGTACTAAGAGTTCGAGTCGGCTCGAGCTAAAATCTATTCTAAAATTCAAAATGGGTCAAACTCAATTTCTAAGGGTTCCTAGAGTCTAAACTCGGTTTCCCTATGCTTTAAAGAGAATTTTGAAAATTCTAGATAATTTTTCCTTAATTTTCAAAAATTAGGTCAGATAGGTTCAAAATGGGTCACATAACCCTAATTCTCCTCTAATTTTCTCAAATCAATCTTGATTTAATGGTTTAGTGAAAATGTTTGCTAATTGGTCTTTAGTAGGTACAAATTCAAGTTCAACAATATTATTCAAAACATGATTACGAATAAAATGATGTCGAATTTCAATGTGCTTAGTTCGTGAGTACTGAATTGGATTTTTTGATAAGTTAATAGCACTAGTATTGTCACATTTGATAGGAATCTTAGATTGGACAATACCATAATCCTCTAGTTGTTGCTTGATCCATAACACTTGAGTACAACAGCTCCCAGCAGCTACATATTCTACCTCAGCAGTAGATAAAGCTATAGAGTTCTATTTGCGACAGTGCCAAGAGATCAAATTAACACCTAGAAATTGATAGGTGCCACTTGTGCTCTTGCTATCTATTTTGCATCCACCATAATCAGCATCAGAATAGCTAATTAGTTTCAGTGATGTGTATTTAGAATATCACAAACCTACATTATAGGTGCCTTTCAAGTATTTAATAATTCTCTTAACAACTGTGATGTGTGATTCTTTAGGATTAGATTGAAAACATGCACAAATACAAACACTAAATAATATATCAGGTCTACTTGCTATTAAATAAAGTAATGATCCGATCATACCTCGGTACAGCTTTCGATCAACATTTGTGCCATTCTCATCTTTGTCAAGTCTACATGCAGGACTCATTGGTGTTCCAATTACCTTGCTTGATTCCATGCCAAATTTCTTGATTATTTCTTTAATGTACTTGGCTTGGTTGATTAGAATACCTTCTTTAGTTTGTTTAATTTGAAGTCCAAGAAAGTAACTTAATTTGCCCATCAAGCTCATTTCGAATTCTCCCTGCATTAGCTTAGCAAAGTCTTGACACAAAGATTCATCAATAGATCCAAAGATAATGTCATCAATATAAATTTGAACAACCAAAATATCATTTTTCGTTCTTTGAATAAACAGTGTGGTGTCAACACTACCTCTAACAAATTCATTTACAATTAAAAATTTGCTCAGTCTATCATACCAGGCTCTAGGTGCATGTTTCAGACCATATAAAGCTTTATTTAGTTTAAAAACATGATTTGAAAAAATATGATCGATAAAACCGGGAGATTGCTCAACAAAAACTTCTTCAGATAAAAGACCAATCAAAAATGCACTCTTTACATCCATTTGAAATAACTTGAAATTCATAAAACATGCATAGGCTAGTAGCAGTCTAATGGCTTCTAATCTAGCTACTGGTGCATAAGTTTCATCAAAATCTATTCTTTCTTCTTGATTATATTCTTGTGCAACCAATCTAGCCTTATTTCTAATTACATTTCCATCTTTATCTTGTTTATTTCTGTAAACCCACTTAGTGCCTATAACAGGATGGTCATTGGGTCTTTCAACTAAGGTCCAAACATTATTTCTCCTAAATTGGTTTAATTCATCATGCATTGCTAACATCCAATTAGGATCAGTTTTAGCTTCTTCTATATTATGAGGTTCTACATGAGAAACAAAAGCAATTAAATCATGTGCATCTCTATGTGCCGATCTAGTTTTAACACCTTGAGATGGGTCTCCTATAATTAATTCTTTAGGGTGTGAATGTACATACCTCCATTCTTTAGGTATATCATCATGCTTTTTACTCACCTCTTCGTCATGTGGTTCACTTGATTGTTTGTCTTTAAGAGTCAAGTCTTTCATTCCATGCTCTAGTGTACCTGCATCATCATCAGCAAAATCTTCCTTTCTTGAAGATGTAATGTCAGATTCATTAAAAACAACATACACAGATTCTTCAACAGTCAATGTTCTTTTATTGAAAACTCTATAGGCTTTACTGTTTAAGGAATATCCAAGAAAAATAGCCTCATCGGATTTTGCATCAAATTTACCAAGATTATCTTTTCCATCATTGAGAACAAAACATTTACATCCAAAAACATGAAAATATTTGATATTTTGTTTTCTATTGTTCCAAAGCTCATAGGGGGTTTTTCAGATAATAGGTCTAATTAAAACTCTGTTTAAAATATAGCATGCGGTATTAACAGCTTCTGCCCAAAGGTATTTTGGAAGATTTTCTTCACAAAGCATTGTTCTGGACATCTCTTCCAAAGCACGATTTCTTCTTTCTACAACACCATTTTGCTGTGATGTTCTAGGTGCAGAAAATTTATGATCAATACCTTGCTTTGTGCAAAAATGGTCAAAATATTGGTTTTCAAATTCGGTGCTATGATCAATACGAATTGAAATAACATATAAGTTATTCAAATTTGTAACTCTTTTGTAAAACATTTTGAATACATTAAAAGTATCATCCTTATATGCAATAAATAAACATGTGTATCTTGAAAAATCATCTACAATCACAAGTCCATATTTCATACTACCAGGCTGGTAGTCCTGGTAGGTCCAAATAGGTCCATGTGAAGTAGCTCTAAAGGTCTAGAAGTTGAAACTATGTTTTTAGATTTAAAACTCTCCCTCACTTATTTTCCTAACTGACATGCATCACAAACATAATCAAAATTAACTTTAAACTTTGGCAAACCATTGACAAAATCTTTTGCAATAAGTTTAGCTATCATGTCCATACTTGCATGACCAAGTCGCCTATGCCATAGTAAACTTGATTCCTTGCTTTTGTCATTCATTGCTATAAGACTTGTATTACTTGACAGAGCTAGAACATTAAGATCTACCATATAAATATTACCAAGTCTGTGTCTAATGAACTTAGTACTAGAGTCAAGTGGATCAACTACTATACACATTGATGACTTGAAGAATATATTATAACCAATGTCACATAGCTGACTAATACTCAAAAGATTATGCTTTAATTTTTCTATAAGTAATACATTTTCAATAAATGTAGGAGTAATTTTGATGTTACCAATTCCGATTATTCTTCCTTTTCTATTGTCACAAAATGTTACCATTCAACCATCCTTCTGTTCTAGGGTGAAGAATTGATCAGCATCACCTGTCATGTGTCTTGAATAGCCGCTATCCAAATACCATCTTTTCTTTATGCTTGTGGCTGCAAGACATCCCTGCAAAACAATCATTTAATAGATTTAGGTACCCAAGATTTCTTGCATCCTTGCAAGTTAGTGGAAATGGTTCCTTTTGGAATCCAAACTTTCTTAATTTTTTTTTTGTCATTGTGTTTCAAATGACATTCAAAAGCTTTATGATCAATGTTATTACATGCATAGCATACAATCTTTAAATTTGAATAATAACTACGAGATGATGCAAATTTAGGTCTAACATGTTTAGAACTAATAAATTTAGGAGCATATGAAGTAGAAGCAAAAAATATATTTGAAATAGAGCTTTTATAACTAATTCCAAATCTATTATTTGTTTCTTTTTGATCTTTTAAGATTAACTCAAGTTTGTTAGAACTTAGGATTAATTTTTCAACTAAAGGTTTCAATTTTTGAACTTCTTTCTTTAGGTCATCATTTTCATTTTTCAAATCCTTATTTTTATCAAAAAGCACTTCTTTTTCAATTTAAACAATCTTAAGTCTTTCACAAACCAAATTTAGTTCTCTTTGTAAGATTTTGTTTCTTTCACAAGATTCATTTTTATCATTTTCAAATACATCACATTTACTTTTTAAATCTCTCAATTTCAAACCAACTTTTTTATATTCTATTAATAGTTTACAAAAAGCATTATGCAATTCATCATAAGTAAATTCTAAGTTAGGTTCAGAAGTACTTACCTCATCCTTCAAACCCATAAGATAAATTTGCGCTATTTTTGTTGTCTCTTCATCCTCTTCAGTAGATGTAGTTTCATCACTGTCACTCCAAGCAGCTAGCATTGCTTTCTTCTTCTTTCTAGGGAATATCTTCTTTTTTCCTTCAGGGCAATCAGGATGGATGTGTCATGGTTTCTTACATCCATAGCAGATAGGTACTTGATCTTTATCTTTCTATTTATCTTTTTCTTTATCTCTTTCCTTTACTTTTCCAAAGTCACCTTTTCTGTAATGCTTTCTCCATCTATTCATTTTTCTTCTACCCATAAACCTTTTGAATTTCCTCATAACTAGGGCAATTTCATCACTTCCAAGATCATCATTATCTGATGAATCAGATTCTTCATTCTTATCTTCCTCAGTTGCTTTAAATGCAATGACTTTCTTCTTTTTTGTATCTTCTTTAGTCCTTTGTTGCATAGCCAGTTCATGAGTGATTAAGGATCCAAGCAGCTCATCCAGTGGCAGTGTATTCAGGTCTTTTGCTTCTTGAATTGCTATCACTTTGGCTTCCCACTTATCTGGCAAAGATCTTAATACTTTTTGGACAAGATCAGCATTAGAATAACTTCTACCCAGACTCTTGAGACCATTTATAATATCAGTAAAATGAGTATACATGGCAGATATAGTCTTACTAGGATCCATCTTAAACAATTCATAATTATGTACAAGCAAATTGATTTTTGATGTCTTAACTTGAGAGGTGCCTTCATGTGTGATTTCTAATTTGTCCCAAATTCTTTTAGCAGAATTGCAAGTTGAAATTCTGTTAAACTCATTTGGGTCCAAAGCACAATACAATAGATTCATCACTTTGGCATTTAACTCAGCTAATTTCATATCATTCTCGTCTTAATCCTCTTCTGGCTTGGGAACCTGTACATCATTAACTTTAATTATGGGTTTGTGAGGCCCTTTCATGATAATTTTTCATAGTTGTAAGTCTACGGCTTGAATGTATATCTTCATTCTTGCCTTCCAATAAGTGTAATTAATTTCGATGAAAAGTGGTGGTCTATTTGTGGATTGACCTTCGGCCAATGAAGTACTCATGGGATGTGCCATATGTCTTTACTCTAAGTAACTTTCAGAGACTCTACTCTGATACCACTTGTTGCCCAGGTGGCTTCCCAAGAGGGGGGTGAATTGAGATTAAAAACTTTTTGCAAGTATGTGCACTTTGAAATTCTTTTAGTGTAGAAGTGAAGTATGCAAAGCGGAAGTAAACAAATTAAAGCAATCAAGCAATGAAAGCACAATCACAAACACTAAGAAGTAGAGTGGTTCGGAGCAACCGGCTCCTACATCCACTACCCAAGGACCACCTGGGATTTCCACTATATCCCCCAACTGGAATACAGTCGGATTGTTTTACTAAGCTCACAATCCAAACCTATATATTTTGGTTTTACCGGGATCACCAAAGAAATTCAAACTCTGTTTGGTTTTACACGGAATCACCAAAGAAACCTAAACTCCCTTTGGTTTTACACGGGATCACCAAAGAAATCCAAACTCCCTTTGGTTTTACACGGGATCACCAAAGAAACCCAAACACTTGGTTTTAAACCGGGAAAACCAAGAACCCAAACTTAGGTTTTACAAGGTTCACCTAAAAACCTTCAACTCTCTCTCTAGATACAGCCCCTTGCTATTCTAAGAGAGCAAACCAAAATAAAGAATGTATAATAAGCAACTACAACAAACCAAGTTTGTTTTGATGTTGCCGATGAAGATCAAAATGAAGTCAAGCCTTAAGTGCTCTTCAATGCTCTTCAATGCTGCTTCTTCCCTTCTTCAATGAGTGGTTTCAATGATAGAGTGGAGTTGGTGAAGCTTTGAATCTCACTTAAATGCTCTTGGAGGTAGGTAGAGGAATAGCTTTGAAACTCTTTATTCTTTCAAGAATATTCAGCAATAAATCTCCATTCCTTTTTTAATCCTTCAAAAATGATCCCCTTCATAGTTTTTCATGTGATATGGCTGTTGTAGGGCCTTGGGATTCGTGAAATGGCCGTTGGAGGTGATTTGGCATTCAAATTTTAATTTCTTTAGCTAGTCATTGAAGTGTAGACAACGGCTCTACGAGCCGGCTCGAGCTCCAGGAGTCGGCTCGAAATCTCAGACATGCCAAAAACAAACTTCTGTAGGAGCCGGCTCTTGGACTAGGAGTCGGCTCTTGCCTTCAAGCTTTCAGTCTTGACAAACATGCATACATGGAGTCTGCTCTTGATCTAGGAGCCGGCTCTAATTCTCAGAACTTCAAAAACTATACTTCCGTAAGAGTCGGCTCTCGAGCTGGGAGTCAGCTCTTAGTTCTGAAACTCTGGATCTTCCTTCGTGCCGTGCCATTTTGAGTCGGCTCTTACAAGTCTTTAAAAATTTGCTTCAAGCTTCCCAAAAACTTCATCATTGAAACAACTAGAAGCTAATTTACATTATCAAATTATTTACACTTTTTAAGCCCATTTTTCATGATTACAATATTCATAACTTAGGGCCTTTACAAACTCAATTGAATTTCCTTAAGTGAATTTGAATACCATTTTAAAACCAAGGTAATTCATTCCTGCAAAAACTTCTTAAACATTTGTAAAGATTTAGTATCAAATACATGCTCCAATATTTTGTGATCATCAAAATCATTCCAAGAGTCAACAGAGAGTAATATAGACTTTGTTTTAAATGAAGATAAACCAACTGAAAAAAAATATTTAACCATGTATACTAATTTAATTAGAAAGAAATATTAAGGTGACCCATTTGTAGCTCTACAAAACCAACACAAAGTAAATTTGAATTGATTAAGATTTCTACACTTTCAATGTATTCAAAGCAATGATTTTTTTTTTTTTAATTATAATAACCTGATTCAAATTTGTTTTTTTTTTCCATCAGTTTTAAACCTAAATGCTAATAGATTTAATAACCCAATCCAAAACTTCAAACAACATACAAGCTATTGGTGATAGGAGCTCATCCAATCATTTTAACATATTTGGATCTGAGACAAGTTCATGCTACACTTAGTCTCCAATCTCTATCAATGTATCAATCAGGCAGCACCACCCAACTTCCAGATAAGTGCACACAAATGCACGGACGAAGCTGAGAGAGAGAGAGCTTTTCCAAATATCATAATTCACAAACCTAATGGAGATATTCCCATATTAAACTTCCTCTTAGAACCTTAATTTGTACATCACTTTGCAGATACTTTACAATCCTAAACCATCTGCAACCATTGCACACATACAAGGGAAAAAAACAAAAAACAAAAAATATATTAATAGAAGCTCCTCGAATTAATCAATAAAGAAATTAAGCATGCCAAATTAAGGTCATAACAGAAACATACATCAAAGTTAGATCAACATATAGCAAATATATCATTCATTATAGTATATCAAACTCAAAAAATAACATCAACTCAAACAAACTATTCTTCTACAAATTCATCTTGTCTAAAGCTACTATAGGCGTATTGTGTGCATTTCTAGTTTGAAGTCCTTTATTCAGGTATAAGTAATTCTATGCATTACAACTAACCCTATCAGATGCCCATAAATATTATTTGTTGAAATTTTTACATGCTGATTGTTTGTATATATTTTCCTCTTCTAGAAAATGCATGCTTGAGGCAACTTCGAACCAAGTGCCGCAATGCCAGCCACTCAATAATTAAATATAATGTAGAGCTTCATTAGCTTGAAGTTGAAGCTCTTAGAGAGTTAGACATGAGACATCACATGGAGACTGGAGAGGGCCAGAGGGGGATGGCATGGAGGAGGTCTCCCAAAATGATAGTCGGTAGGAGCTGGGAAGCCGGGGAAGGGCCCTCATCATTGTGGGGCAAAGTCGAAGATCAGACTTTCGGATCAACATTGATGTGGTGGGCGGTGGCCATGGAGGAAGAAAACCCATCCGGCCATCCCAGTGAGCCCTCTCAATGGCTGGCACAATGACGGTGGCACCCCCCGGGCCCCCTTGGACCCGTGCCTCTAACTCTCCATTAAGAGAAAAATCAAAAAAAAGGGATTGAGGAATGAGGAGTCCTCACCGTCGAATGGCCAAAGTCCTGGGGTTCCGGTCGACATCACCATTGCCACTGCTTCTTCTCCTTCACCAGAATGGGAGAGCTCTGGTAAACATCACATCACGATCTCGTGGAAGAAGAAGAATGGCCGTGGAGTGGGGTTCTCACTTCTCCGGGTCTCCCAGACTCCCAGTTCTCCTCTCAAGTGGCTCTCCGTGACTCACCAGTTCTCCTCTCCAGTTGCTCTCTGTGAGAGTTTGAGACCTAACCCTAATCGAGGTGAGTAACAGTCCATAAGTATGTAAGTAACCATGTAACAAATTAACAATTTTCCCTTTCAGTTTTTTTTTTTTTAAATCATGGCCCACGTGCTGATCCTGCCCAAACCCAGTTCAACCCATAGGCTACAAGGGCTGGGCCAAAAAGCCCGGTTACATAAATAGACCACTTTTTTTCAACCTAACCCGGTCCATTTATAGGGTTAAATGGGCTGGTCCATGGGCTCTGGCCCATTTTGACAAGTTTACAAATGAGACATATTTTTTTAAAAAAATATATTTTCATTATACTGACCTCATTATTGGAGCTCAAAAGTACATCATATTCTCTACATATAGGAGTTTTATGATGATGCACATAGTACATTTGTTGAAAATAGCTTATTATATTTAAAGCCTTTATTGATTTATTTTTTGTATCTCAAACATGTTGCATTATACATGAGCTTGATTGATATTTTATATATCTTATGTTACTTTAGAGGTATGACTTGTGATGATCCCTCATTGAAAGGTTTATGAATTTTGATGGATGGTAACTACTAAAGTGGTCCATTCATTGAAATTTATAAGATCCTTTTATAAGATATTTTTAAAAGAGATTGTATAGCATTATATGTTAAAAAGAGATTCCTTGTGTGGATCATTTTTCTTTCTAAAGAAAGTCTTGTAATGTTAGACCAAGAGCTCTTATTAAAATAATGCTTATAAAGTTTTTTGAGTCTATTATATATATTTATTTATTGATTAACTATATAAAGATTATTTAGTAGTTAGTATATTTGTATTCAATAGAGTTAATGCTTCCATTATAATGACTCTAACTAAAATGAAATATAAAAACTAAAATTATACTAGTACTAAGTATGATGAAATATAAATATTATATTATGTAATGAGCTTCCATCTTGGTTAACTTTAATAAAGTACTCTACAATAAAGCTACCTTAAAAAGTGGTAAAGAGTAAATTACTTTATTTAAAATCTATTTATATAATTGATTCCATTCTTATTATTGTATTTAAGAATTGTGATCTAATATAATTTCTGACCTCATTTATATTAAAAAAAAATCTGATAAAAGAAAGTCTGGATAGCTGATGGATAGATAAATTAATATGTGATAGATAAAATGATGGTGTTAGGGTCTATATCTTGAAACTAGAGAGCATTGCACCTAAAATTAATATTATGAGATTTCTATCTCTAATACATAGACTACATATCATATTTAATTTTCCTGTTGTGCAGTTAATGAACTTAAAATCATATATATGAAATAATTATTAAATTATATCCTATTTTGTTTTAAAAGTTTTTTTGATATTTTTGGAAAAAGGATAAGAATATTGATAAGGTATATTAGTCACATTCTAAGTCCCATACATAATAAATAAATAATATTATTGAATATTTGTATAAGTATGGAATAGTTGTTTAATATATATTTCTAAATAAAATGATATGACTAAGAAACAAAGTACATTCTAATATATATGGTATAAAGTATGATGAGTGGGTGTAATTTATCATGATGTCTCTAGTATAAGATCCTAAATAACTATCATTTATATTTTAAATAAATTCTTAGAAAAATGTTACCTTTTTTGAGTTAAAGGTTGGTAGGAAGCCTAATACCTTTTAATTTTATATTTGGAGCTGTCTTGCAATATTTAATCATTGATAATCCATCAATGAATAAATCTTGATTATATAATACTATGTTATTTATTTTGATTATCCAGATAATTATAAATGAATATAGATTCAAATATCATAATGGAGGTATTATTAATATTGAGTTAAATCATGCTATATTTGTAGATTCTAATTTGTATGGTGTTCAATGTCCTATACCAGAAATATGACATTGAAGAAAAAAAATGTTATTACTCTTATTTATGTAAATTTTATTTTTCATCCTACTAGAGGACAGTAGGAGAATAACATTAAATATATAAATTAATGATTGTGCCTTCATTACTAGTTGATGTAGCACTAGTAAAGAAATTATATAATAAAAAAATAAAAATATATCATTTCTTATGATAATATAAATACTAAAGTTTTTGTTTCATAGAAAGGCTTGAAAATTGAATCTAGTGGCATTCTAGGATATTGAGGCAAAGTTTGTGGCATGTTGCAAAGTCACAATATATATTACTTTGATTATGAAACTTTGTTCTAGATCTTATAATTATTGATTCTATCTTAAAACTACTTAAAATTTATTATGATCGAAGTGCAGCTATCCTCTTTAAAGGAAATGATAAAAATTTTCATTATCTCTATTTATGCAAAAATAGAATATTTGTCAGTCAAAAATTTTAGTTGAAAGGGAGATATTTTGTACAATATACAAAGTCAATGTTTGTTGATCCCCTAATAAATAATTAAGATCCATAATTTTCATGAAACATATCAAGAATATGGGCATTTTAGAATCTTTTGATTTTTTGGATTAGTGAAAATTTGATGTATTTATATGTACTTGATTGATAAATTTTATTTGTCATTAATTACTTTAGTTGATGGATTGCATTTCTAGATATTTTATGTATACATGTGGAATAATAAAATACAATATAGTATCTAAAGATTATATTTTTTGTTGAAAATGATAGTTGTATGGGTATATCTCATTTGATAATTATAAGATCTCATTATGTTTGGAGACGTACAGACTTTTTTTGAAGTCATAGAATTTCTTTAGCTTGTTATAAAGCATGTAGTTAAAGAGAAACCCTGGTTAAGGGTACATATATTTAATTTATTTTAATTATGAGATATTTTTTTTGGTTATGTATTTATTGTGTTGTCTCATCATTGAGTATGTGAGATAGAATGACTTGTTGTTTGATGCCATTAAAATCTTTCTTGCTTATTTTGTTTCTAAGCATGTTTAGGAGAAATTAGAGGACTAACAATGAAAAATAGCTTATTTTATTTTAGATCATCTTGATGCTATTTTCTTATTATACTACCATACCAAGACTCATGTCGATAGTATTTATGATACTTGTAACCATTGATAAGTCTTGTATTAGATAAGTAGTACAATGATCCCATGATTAAGTATCATGGATATTGTTGAACCGAGTTATTTGTAGGTACTATTTATGGAACATATGGTGGCTACATTTTATCTTCAACCTGAGAGTTATTTTTAAAATAAAATATTTTTAAAATTATAATTTATGTAGTCCAAGTGGAAGAATGTAAGAGTTTTTTTAATTTGGACTGGCATTAATTATTATTTTATGATTTATTAAAACTGGGTTGATTTTATGATCTATGTTGATAGACGTATGATGAGCCTAATGTTATGTGATCATTGTTTGGACTAGGAGCATCTCATGTAGATTGGTATGGTTGAGGTAGTACAATATAGGCCTTGATCCAACTGACCCGTGATAGGTGGGCCTGTTAGGATTTGTTTATAAATAATAGGCTAGGTCCCCTCTCCATTCCTCATTTTTATTATATCATATTCTACGTGAGTTTTGTTCTCACAGCTTGCCTCATTGATGAGCCATCTGTTACGAGAGGATGCTGGAGAGAAAGACTTTGCCTTCGATGTTCACGTGAGCATCACTTTTAGGTTTGGGATTAATGATGAATATAAGTAGATATTATAAAATCCTTTTTAACAGATCTTAATAATAGATATGATAAATAGTTTTAAATCTATTATCAAATAGATCAGATCTAAATGTTATGTATTCCAATCTTCTGTCCATGATCCATGGGGATTAATGGAGGTTTTTCCTACAATATTTGTTAGACCACCAACTACGATATCGATAGCCACCAAGCGATTAGACAGTCTCTCATCACCGGCCACCTCTCATAAGAGTCCTGAAGGGCTCTATGACCACAACCGATTTTTATAATTATCGGATTCCTAATTGGTCATGACTTGGATTTTCGCTCGAATGGAAGGGCCTAAGAGTCGGTACTGGATACCCTCTCTCGGCTCCTGATCTAAGTTCAATGTCTGACCCTTGTTCAATGAGACCCACTCTTGATGCTAAGCCATTTCTTGGCATCAAGGCCACTATGGTCGACTCCACATATTCTAACTAAACTAGCCTTTCCATGTGTCCGTCGATAATGACATATGGTCAACATGACAGGCGGGCAAGTTCATGGAAGATAGCACCTCAACAAAACCAGTAGCCTTCATAGAAAGGATGTCGACAAAAGGAATCCCAATGAATAGGATCCTAATAACATGTCAGAGCCCGTTACGCTTACTAGAGACCATCACCATGATAATTTCCTCACAACCCTACACGACACTATAAATAGGTGAGATGGATATCTGGTGAGGTAAGGCCATTCTAAGGGCTTATTACTCTTACATCCACATTGTCACACAGCTTTCGGTTCTTGTAGCTGTTACCGATTCTATCATCCCTTTCTAACTTGATTGTCGGAGCATCCCCGCCGGTAATCCCAATCCTCGGATCTTTTTTAGAAGCTACTGGTGGGCCACCAAGAGCGGCGTCCAAACTCGCTAGAAGGGAATGGAGAATTCTCGACGCCATTGCTACCACTCGAAGGGTGGTCTGGCAGCAACAAGGTCTATTTAATTAGGATTAATTTGGCATGGAAAAATAAATTTTATGTCGGATTATCATATTTGGTATGAAAAATGAGAGAGATAATAAAAAAATTGGTGAATCCTATATTTTTTTTCAGGAAAGAGAAAGTAAAATAAATATCATGAATATGTTGGTATTTGATAAATTCTCGAATGGTGGTAATTCAAACATGACAAAAATACTTCCACTAGATCCTGGGTTCCATGTTTTGATATCTTAAATTTATTCGATAAAGAGTTTTTGTAAAAAAAAGATGCCGATGATATTATACAAATGACTATATGATTATAGTTATTTTATAAAAATGATTGGACATGACATCTTGATATTAAAAAATATTTTATGTCAATAGATATATTTATAAATTTGGTCATATTCCTTTATAAGAATATCTCTGACCAAATGTAATAATATTTTTCTAGTATTATTTTTTAAAATAATTTTTTTCATCAATCAAATATGATAAAAATTATTTTTTATAATCAATTTTTAGATAAATATGTTTTAATAATTTTTATATTATTATGTATTTTGATATATCTTACCTTGAAGGTTGAAGACATGGCATTCAGTCATGAGACAGCTTTTTGTATGCTTTCTGGAGTAATCGTTGGCTTGCTAGTTTAGTTATTTGCTTGAACAACCAGATGGGACGTGCATGGTGGCATATTTTTCACTGTATTTGTTGAAAAAGAAAATAATCATAGTCGAGCATCTAGTCTCCCGAAGAAAAGGATGGTAACAGATGCAAGCATAGCCTTCCAAAAATATAAATTTGATTTGTGTGACAGCATCCCTATTGAGAGGTTCTTAATTGAATCTCAAAGAGTATTGTTGCTTAGTTATATTATACATCACTACAGCAGAATGGAAGGTGTCAGCTAGCTCGGTTTGATGCCGGGGCCAAAAAACTTGAATATAATCTCAGCAGCATCCCCAGGCTACCCCTTCTCCCAGTGGCCCAAAATTGTTTGCGTCTTGTCTACCAATAAAAAATTGCATCCTAGAGGAAAGTAGCAGCATAATATGCGTGGTTGGCATGCCGTCTTTGATGGAGCCCACGTCACCAGTCCATCAATTGGAGTTGCAGATACGATGACCCATCTTAAAGGCATAGAGGACAAGCATTACATATTGAGGGCGGCCCCAGCAATAAAAAAATCAATTTCAACCCATGTTCTTCCCTTTCCGGTTGATGGGCTACGTCATAGAAGAGTTAACCAAACGTACACTTATTTTGATCATAGTGTCCATCCATGCCCACTCACATGAAATTGGAAAGTTTAGTCTCCTCATCTATAACTTGATAGACTAGATATGCTATTAATTAAGCTTTTGAGAGCCTATGGTCTTTCAAAAAATAATTAATAATTTTTATAGTAGACTTGATTAATTTCTGAACTTGCAAAAAAAATTTTCATCATTAAAGAAATATATAGAATTTTTCTAATAAAAGAATCTTCTAATACTTAAATCAGCTTAGAGTGAAAACAGTGAGAAAAAATAAAAAGAATGAGTTCGGAATTTTCATGCAAATCCCTTTGACCTCCTATGTATAGATGTTTCGGATCGAATTGATTAGATGGTTGTAACCGTTCATGAGACAGTTACACCGTTAAGTAAGTTATTAAATTGGTTAGGTCATTAAGAGATCAATTTATGAGATGATTTGCTAAGTAGTCTATTATACTTCTTAATAACCACTTTACCAATCTTATCATAATGGTTTAAATAACTTTACAAAATATGCTTCATATTAAATAAAGTTATAGAACTTTATACTTAGCTCAGGTAAATAGTCGGTACCTGTTTGATAAGTAATCGAGAATCCTATGCTTTGGTAAAATATCATCTCTTGACTGATAGATATCTTGTACCTCGGTGGGAGATTAGCTCCTGGCTGCAAGGCATCCCATGCCCAAGATATTGGCTTCTAGCTGATAAATACTTCATATCTTGATGAGTGGTCAGCCTTTGACCATCGGGCGTCCTAGACCTTAATGAGATATCGATTCCTAGCCATCAGGCATCCTACGCTTTAATAAGAAATTGGCTTCTAGCCCATAGGTATCCTATATCTTAATAAGAGATCGGCTCCTGGCTATCAGACATCTTGTACCTTAATAAGAGATTGGCTCCTTGCCAATAGGTATCATGTACTTTAATAAGAAATCAACACCTGATCATCGACATCATATACCCTAATAAGAAATCAGATAATGGATGAATATACTTTTGCTTATCAATAATTGATCATAAGTAGATCAGAAGAGATTATACAGGGCATTTATCCTATAATACTTATCTCCAACTTCTGAGATCAAAATGATTCACTCAAGTTAACTTGAAAGTACGACGATAAGTCTCCATGGGCTTTTAGTCAGAAAAAATATCTAATTATGTTGCACCACCATTCCTTCATAAGGCATTTAGTATTGCATGTGCCTTTTCACGCGCCCTTTCTCAAAACATCATTAAACTAGCAGGCAATTTTTTAGAAAAGATAGTGACTGCTTGATTTATGGGATATGCTCCCAGCCAATAAGAGTGACCTACATGGTATGAAATGAGTGGCCCACACCTTTAGCTAAAGATCGAACGACTTGACGAGAATCCCAATTGCAAGATGACTTAATCTAGACCATTGGATACCATTATAAATAGAGATCTCTTCCTTTAATCTAGATCATTCATCTTTTATTTCTTTGCCTTTGTCTTCCAAAGAGTTAATAGATGACCCTCCTCAGAGTTTTGTTCACTTGCTTCAGGACATCTAGGATCTCATTTTTTCTGGTAAGAGATCCTAGATTCCTTTTTTCCTCTGTCTTCCTTGCTTTGTAGCCATAGCCCCTAAGGTAAGGAGAGCCATTAGGAAGGTAAAATGTTCTAGGGTAAGTTCTACCAAAATTGTAGCAGACCTGAATCCAGTTAAGGGAGAGCATCCTGCTCTCTATAATGTCCCTGTAAAATGCCATAAGAGGGCCTCATTGGGCCATGACTAGGAAAAATCTAAGATTAGAGAGATGGACCTTAGGAGACTTAGGTGGTGTTTGGATGTTAAAAAGTTAACCCTGGAATAGGGATAGTAATTCCTGGGAATTAGTTGGTATTCTCATTTTCTGTTTGGTTGGAAGTATGGAATAAGGTGGTTATTCCAATGCAATTAATGCAGTCTTATTCCTATTTGTGTTTGGTTGACATGAGAATAAGGCTTTATTCTTGGAGGATAGTGGATGAATTTTATTAAAATGACAAAATTACCCTTGAAGATTATATTATAGAAATTGTTAATTATTTTTTTAGTAAATTATATTTAAGTTGGCAAATTTTCATGTTAACATGGATAGGGATATCAATTTAGATATGATTATCTCCAATAAAATATTATAAAATTATTAATATTTTTATTAAAAAAATTATTATCAAATAAAAATGAATAAAAATAATTTTAGGCATTTATTTTAAGAAAAGTAATATTAATTAATAATAATTTTTTATTAGTTATTTTGATAATAATATATTATTAAAAAAATATGATCAAATAAATTTCACAAAATATAATTTCTACAACATCAATGTCATAACACAACATCAATGTCATACAAGACCAAAACAAGAATACACCTAACAGATGAATATTGGCAAAGGCTCTGTTGACTTCAAATCCTTCGACGCAGTCGATTAGATTGGATATACATTTTTCTATGATAATTATGTATCCAGCAATATAGAACATAGCCTTCTAAGAACCCGGACATTTAATTATACAACTTCAGACCAATTCAAATGGCAAAATTAAAACCTGTGCATTTGAAAATGCAAATTCATTATACTACATATAAACCTGGGTATTTCAAAATATAAATCTGGGCATTGCAATATAATAAATCATCCATAACACATGGCACAATACAAACCTGGGCATTTCAATATACAACTTCAGACCAATTCACATGGCAAAATTAAAACCTGTGCATTTGAAAATGCAAATTCATTATACTACATATAAACCTGGGCATTTCAAAATATAAACCTGGGCATTGCAATATAATAAATCATCCATAACACATGGCACAATACAAACCTGGGCATTTCAATATACAACTTCAGACCAATTCACATGGCAAAATTAAAACCTGTGCATTTGAAAATGCAAATTCATTATACTACATATAAACCTGGGCATTTCAAAATATAAACCTGGGCATTGCAATATAATAAATCATCCATAACACATGGCACAATACAAACCTGGGCATTTCAATATACAACTTCAGACCAATTCACATGGCAAAATTAAAACTTGTGCATTTGAAAATACAAATTCATTATACTACATATAAACCTGGGCATTTCAAAATATAAACCTGGGCATTGCAATATAATAAATCATCCATAACACATGGCACAATACAAACCTGGGCATTTCAATATACAACTTCAGACCAATTCACATGGCAAAATTAAAACCTGGGCATTTGAAAATGCAAATTCATTATACTACATATAAACCTGGGCATTGCAATATAATAAATCATCCATAACACATGGCACAATACAAACCTGGGCATTTCAATATACAACTTCAGACCAATTTACATGGCAAAATTAAAACCTGTGCATTTGAAAATATAAATTCATTATACTACATATAAACCTGGGCATTTCAAAATATAAACCTGGGCATTGCAATATAATAAATCATCCATAACACATGGCACAATACAAACCTGGGCATTTCATTATACAACTTCAGACCAATTCAAATGGCACAATTAGAACCTGGGCATTTCAAAATGCAAATTCAGATACACCATATAAACCTGGGCTTTTCAAATATAAACATGTGCATTGCAATATAATAAATCATTCAGTACACATGGGAGAGAGAAAAACCTGGGCATTTCAATATATTACTTCATCCAATACAAATGGCACAGTACATATATTGGATAAATGATCTGAAAGGCTTTAGATGAGAGCATGCTTTCATTACAAATATATGATGATTGTTTAACATGACAGATACTTCATCATAATAGGATAACATACTGTTTCACAATTTTGTATTACTGTCGAAACAATGTAATCCCAAATGATACTACAAAATAGTAACTAAGAAATACAACATTCAGTTCAATACAAGGCACATTATAATGAATGTCCGCAACATCATTTTGATGAAGGTACATATTGCAGATAGTGACAGCAGTGGCAATCATCAGTCTTGTTCACTCCATCGAAGTCCATCACCACAGCAACTTGTAAGCTGCAAAAAATAAAAAAAAATAGTAAGTAATTTAGATGTAACTTGGAGCATTTTCTACAAGAGCCGACTCCTATGGAGGAGCCGACTCTGGCACGGATCCGGCACGCATTGGCACAACAAATTTCTGGCACCCAGCACAAGAGCCAACCACCTGGCTAAGAGCCTTCTCCCACAGAACTTCATTTTCAAGACCCTGAGAAAAGGAGCCGACCCAAACTGACCCAAATTTTTAAGTACCATTACATAAGAAACTGACTCAAAAATACATGTACCAAACAAACTACACTGCAAATTCACATTTTCTGTTAGGTAGACAGCTCTTTCATGCTCAGCAAATAAGAAAACAGAAGCAAGTATAAGCTGTGTGCATTCATGCATTGAACAAACATATACAAACATGGATCTATATATCATACTATAATGGCAACCAGGGCTTAAGCAAAATAATATATAAGTTTCATGCAACACTTTCAGCCAAGTGAGTTTCATAGTACAACACATCATAAAAAAAGACCCATCCGATAAGAACCAGTATATGAAGATACTCCAGAAATGCAAGATCATGTTTGGTTGTGATACAGAGATAAGGCCTATGAATATAAAACAACACAAACAAATATTACCATGCAATATATGGTATCATCTAGTACAAGATAAACTAAACTTTGGGGAAGTATGCTCTCCATTCATAACAACTAAAATTTTATTTCTTACCAATCATATAAAAGAAGTCCAAATTGTCATATGGTAACAGGCTGCAATAACTTCATCAACGAACTATAAGGTAAAGAAACCAAATAAATATATATTCATTAAATAACAGTAAGAAGGGGCCGCCTTAATACATGAAATGGTAGACCTGCATGTGTCGGCACATCATTCATAAAATTCTAAATGCACATGTTCATATACTTGTCCTTATAGATAGAGTACAAATTCATGATAATAGACCAATTGGGCTGCCATTACCAAGTATAGAAACATATATACAATTGTGGCTCAGGAGAAGCGAAGTTAATGTCAGTGGAGCATCGCGACTACATTATGAAAATTTATTTTTAATTTTCAGCTAATGTCTCCAAGCCATGCTCCATTAACATGCAGCCCTTCATCATTGCCATCGATAAGAAAAATTGTGCCATACAAAAGAGGGTCAGACATTTCAAAGACAAACCGTACTATGTAAGAAATTTAGGATGTAATGCAATAATCTTACCAAATATGAAAAATCATTGGCAAGGGGTCACTCTTCTAATCCATTGATGATTTTTAGTTAGTGAGAGTGTTTGAAAATTGTATCATGTTGTAATAGAGTGAATACTATGTATCATTGAAAAAGTGAGTATAAAAAACACCCTCTACTTGAAAGATATCTCAAAAAAGAAAGGAAACAAGATATGATCACCGACTACAGCACAACATTAAAAAAGCAAATATTGTTGTTCATATTGTCATATTCAGGCCTCCAAATATTGCGTGCCGTGCCATCCTGTGCTATGCCAGCTTGTGTATCGACTCGATCTCCAAATCTGATAGCATAATAAAATTTTAAAAAGTAAACATTAGAAACAGGGGAAAGAACCACACACCTGAAACTTGATACGTTGGGTCTGATGCTAGGATCCTACCACATACCCACACACACACTCTCTCTCTCTGTGTACTCCAGAAAACATAAATTGTTCAATAAGTTAGGGATCGAAAAACCATATAACATTATGAAAAAAAGAAAGAAAGAAAACTATACAAAGAGAATGCATATATGGGTCGTTTTGTAAGTGGACATTTGGTTCATGGGAAAATGGGAATGGCAGTGTACCATACCAATCTTTCAAAAAATCATATCCTGTATCGTGTGCACCAACATGACAGTGCACCATACCAATCACTACATTTCCTTTCCATGGGCCATCATCGAGATGAGCATGCACATTAATGATTATGGTCCAATGGGCTATCTTAATCAAGTAAAATCAGCAGTACAATTGAAATGGTGGCTCAGAAGATATTCGAATTTTATAACATTAGAGCAAAGCGGCTACAATAGGAAGAAGCCATACATAAGAACCTCAACTATTGTCTCCAAGCAATGCTCTATCAGTGATCAGCCCCTCATCATTGCCACACATATGAACCTGGAACTTTATGATACAAATGGCACAATAAGAACCCACTATTTCAAAATACACATTGATGATAAAAATGGGCTATCTTAATCAAGTAAAATCAGTAGCACAATTGAAATGGTGGCTCAGAAGATATTCGAATTTTACAACATTAGACCAAAGTGGCTACAATAGGAAGAACCCTTACATAAGAACCTCAACTATTATCTCCAAGCAATGCTCTATCAGTGATCAGCCCCTCATCATTGCCACACATATGAACCTGAAACTTTATGATACAAATGGCACAATAAGAACCCACTATTTCAAAATACACGTTGATGATAAAAATGGGCTGTCTTAATCAAGTAAAATCAGCAGCACAATTGAAATGGTGGCTCAGAAGATATTCGAATTTTACAACATTAGAGCAAAGCGGCTACAATAGGAAAAACCCATACATAAGAACCTCAACTATTGTCTTCAAGCAATGCTCTATCAGTGGTCAGCCACTCATCATTGCCACACATATGAACCTGGGACTTTATGATACAAATATCACAATAAGAACCTGAGCAATTAAAAATACACATGGTTAATTAATGGGTCGTATTGAGCACAACCAATATAATCCATCCAGAAATCTTTTATATAATATTGTTATAGGGCTTCAAACATGAAAATCATATAAACAATACAACTTTAGAATATAAAAGGCAAAATCGACAAAAACCAAGTATGAACAATGTGGCTCAGAGAATTTGAATTATAAAATAATCGAATATTCATGGTTATAAAAGATGAAAAGTAGTTTAACTAATCAACTAATGTCTCGTAGCCAATCTCCATTTTATGGCAGCCATTCATTATAGCCAAAATCGATAACATGCATACATCTTAAATTTGATAAGTAGATATGCAAGGAGTAATGAAGATAAAGAAACATTATACGTGTACCACTAAAGGAAAGTATCATACGGGTTAAAGGTCCTAGTACAAATCCTACTATTACATAATATATATAACTTTAAACAAACAGTTCATATAAGACCACATGAACACATTCCCAGCAGATATCCTATGATGATGACAACTATTAATACAGCCATTAGAGAAGATCGTGACCCAGTGGTGGTTCTGCCACAAACAAACATATCTCTGTCAACCTCATTGATAACATTTTGATGAAGTATTGGATTTTGGAGGCCTCGAATATATATGTCAAATGCTTCAAATGCCTCGGCTTTTGTTCTATACTTTTTATATAAAGCATGGGGGTAACCCAATACTTCACGTTGACAATCTGGCCATGACTCATAAACTCTCCTTTGACGACCCTCGAAGATGACATAATACCTTCCCGAGGACATAAGTAGATGCAATTAACAACCACGTTGTCTTCCTGTATAAGGAAAAAGATACAGAAATTTATAATTAGTTATATAATTAATGGTAGATGGAGGGCTTACAAAATCATGAAATCATTATATGAATACATTCAAATGTATCTCATTTGCTACTTCCATTTTAACCTACCCCTATTTTGATGATCAATCCATAGCCTGCTTGCTATAGAATTTCGTAGATCTTCTCCTCTATGGCTTTCATCATCACCAACAATAACAAATGGATCTATGTCATCATCATCGTTATCAGCAGGCTCCGGTGCTAATGACATGTTGAAGTACTTGTCATTTCCCTGGTTGCGCCTAATGAAATTATGAATAATGCAACAAGCCATGACTATACGCTTTTGAACCTTGAAAGGAAATGGAATGGCAGTCCTCAAAATCTTGAAATACTTTTTCAGAATTCCAAATGACTTATCTACACAATTACACAATTGTGCATGTCTATGGTTGTACAAATCTCGTTGGTTGGAATATCAACGAGATCGGGGATTACTGAATGTACTTAGATGATATATATTCCCACGATAGGGAGCAAGGAACTTATCTGTATTCGCATATCCAGAGTCAACTAGGTAATATTTTCCATCTGGAAATTAAATCCACCCATCTCCACACACCATCGCAAAACACGCATGTCAGCTGCCGAACCTTCCCATCCAGTATAAATGAAAAGGAAAGAGTGATCAAACGAGGCAGCAGCCATAATGTTTTATGAAATCGTTCCCTTCCGATTTCAAAACCGAGGTTGTTTGCTCACCTTGATTAGTGCAGGTATGTGTGTGCCATCAATAGTGCCTACAGCATTCTGTGATGCAACATAATGCTTAAAATTGAATAACCAATAAAAAATTTAATGAAATTCATATTTATGGAAACGTACCTTGAAAAATGGATGAAAAAGATTGCTATCACGGATGCACGGATGTACACCGACATCGTCATCTGGTTGAACTATATAATCATGTTTTAGGTTACAGATTGCTTTCAAGACTGTGTTAAAGTACCTGGATATTGTCTCTCCCGAATGTTGGAAGGTCTCAGCCAAAACCCTATTGGTGACACAATGCCCTATACCGTACAAAAAGAAACCCAATTGTTCCTTAGCAGTCACGTAACGACTGCCACGAAGAAATCCACGTGAAACTAGTAGTTTCTCTAACTGAACGAACATTGTATTTGTCATTCGAAAGTGGTTATAACCCCTTTTAGGATGTCCACTGAGAATGTCTGTAATGAATTGATGACCTGAAAATGGACGTGTTCGACATGGTACCCTTGACACTACATTGCTTTCGCCCATTGATGTTAAACCACTATTTAACAATGCGATAAGGACATCATCCCAAAAGTTATCATCATCTATAATGAATTGCAGTAGCTCATTCAACCTAAGATCCATCTAATGAAAACAGAAAACAAGTTAATGCCATTTAATATTGAAATATATTTGCATTTATACATAGTACAAAAGACAAACATAACCAGATACGAGAAAATATGACAAAGCAAGAAGAACTTAAACAACATATAATAAGTTCCGAGCCTACTGTATATCATAACTAAATAAGATGAAACATCAACAACTGTTTAAAACTTTCAACATTTAGGTCAAACAAAATGCATATGAGAGTTCAAGGCCAGCCAGGCCTGTAGATGTCAGCACTTTCTGTTGCAGGTGTAGAAGATGTTTGCATAAAAGTATGGGAGCTCTCTAGAGTAGACCGCCTAGTAACATCAGCAGGCGTATCATGACTGCTAGCTTTGAACACTTGCTCCGTGAAAGAATGGGTCGACCCTTGTGTTGGTGAATGCATATAAGTTGGCATGAAGATATTAGGAGTACCTTGATTAAGTTGATTGAACAAAGGTCGAACATGTACATGCGGTCCTCTTGTATGGACTGAATGCATTGGTTGTGATATGTAAGAAGTGGGGTCACATAAATCGCTTGGAGTAAGAGGTGGCATACATTAAGGACCATGATATACGTCCGACATGTGCTTCCTAAGCCATGCTTCCAAAACTTTCCCCTCATATTTCATAAAAAACCATCGATAAGTCTCGTTTTGGAAAAGTTCCAAGCCGGCTACAAAGCATTCGGGTGTAATACCCGGCAAAGTCTCCAACTTATTCATGCATTCTTCTATCGAGTGGAGTGTAGGCCTAGCAATCTTATCCCTTCGTAGAATCTCATGAGCAATCTCTATTCTTGTCCTACCTTGCTCCACTAATTCAGTCAGTGCAACAGAAGCGTCACTAGTCATCCGATTCTGAGATGCCATTGCAGTCGGAGTACTTGACCTCCTCCGCTTTCCACTTGATGTGGATGGACGTCCCTTCGAAACAGTATTAGTAGGAGGTGTCGAAGTACATGCGGGAGGGCTATTATGAGTTCCGGCTGAGACACTATGATTTGAATCTACAGCACGTACGTACGAGGAAGCAGATACACCAGCATGTATTTGAGATAACTGCCGGTGATGAACGTGTTCTGACTCAAATCTTTGTGGATCATCGTCAGAGGTTTCGTTATCAGAAACACCTTCAGGAAGAGCAGACGTGTCCCCACGCCTACCACTGGCCGTACTTCTAGAAAAAAGTATCTCTAAGTCTTCATAGCCAGGAAATTGCTTACCCTTAATGCGGGCATAAGATTTGTTCGCCTGTATGCAATAAGAACTGAGATGTTAAATTATGCTAACTATTTGCTTCATTACCAAATTTTTAATAGCTATGTACGTAACACTCACCACAATAACCTCATCCCACATTTGATGATCGTCGGGGTTTGGCAGCTTCAAGACAGGATCCCAACCCCATCCTGATCGATTTGCCAGGTTGTAATACATGTTGAAAGTTTTTTTAAGAACTTTCAACCTGTTTTTCAGGTTCGTATAGGTGAAATCCTTACTGGTTTGTTGATTAAATGCAAGTGTCATCTTCCTCCAAGTCTCCTTTGAAAAAATACCATTTTGAGAATGTCCTTCATCATTGGCTTGCCTCATTAAGCCAAGAATTATGAGATCGAGGGTATCTGTCCAATTCGGAGCCCTCTTACGTGATGATACATTGACATCAATTCTTTCTTTATCTCGAGATTTAGACATTTTTATCCAACACTGTAACACCGACAAAACATAAATAAAACATAAATTAGGTACAAAAATATCAACAATTACAACAGTAGAGTATGATTAGTGTTTTTGAAATTGTTAAAGTAATATTTTCTGGTTATAGATGTCCAAGGATTATATTTTCATATGTAAGTTGTGTGGCAGATGCAATCAATGATCCCACATCCATTGCTATGTTTCAAGTTTCGAATATATACATTTACAAATAATTTGAAATATCACATATCATACCATTAGCATTCAGTTTTCGATTTCTTTTAATATCACATATCATACCATTAAGCTTTCCATGTAGAGAAAGACAGAAAAATCCAGAGAAACATAGAACACACCAAACCAGAGCACTAAATCCCTGGAAACTCAAAACTACGAATCCAAAAAAAATTATGGCCTCTGGGCGTCGGTCGTAATGCACTTTTATGTCTCTATGCACCTCATGGGCATTTTTTTTCAAAGATTATATGATTTGTTTACTTCCTGTAGAGTTATAAATGACATTCTAAGTTGCAGCAAACATCTAAAATATCAATAAGTGATAATGTGTTGGAACAAACTTCTAATAATAGAATTAAATAAATTTTCAGTTGGTAGATGTGCATCAAGTTTAGTGCCTTTATTAGCTTTAAAATGTGCATCTGTAGCTAAAATCTTATTAAACTTCATGAAAGGTTCAGTGAGAAAAGTGGAGATCAAACTAAAAAAGTAGAGGTCAAACTATAACGGGACCTGAGAGACTCATTAATCAGTTGAAGTTTCTAGGCTATGCATGAGAGACAACTGAGTTGCTTTCTAACAACATGAGTGCGATCGCCAGAGCTAGGAGAAGGAGATTTGAGATTAGAGTATGGGGCTTGGGGTTGAACGGGGGGCATCCTGCATCGGATGTGGGCGCCAGGGTTGAGGAAGGAGATCGGAGCCGAGGAGGTGGGCTTGGGGTCACACGGGGGCGGAGGGGACACCGGGTGCGTACACCGGAGCCGAGGAGGGAGATCGGAGCTGGGAAGAGCTACGGGTCATGCTGGGGGAGGGTAGGGGGCATCGGGACCTCGGGTGCATGCACTAGGGCCGGGAAGGGAGATCGAAGCCAAGGGGGTCGTGCGGGTAGAGGGGGTCACATGGAGTCGGGGGCGGCGGCGGGGTCGCATGGAACAGGGGATGGCGGCGGGGTTGGGCTCGCGGTGAAGCAATGGAGATTTTACCTTAAAGAAGACGATCAGAACGATGAAGACGACGATCGAAACGATGAAGACGACGATCAGAATGGCGAAGCCGGAAGTCCAGCCACGGAGAGACAGAGACTTCACTGCTTCTGTCTCGGACAAATACTCTCTAATTTTAAGCCCCCATAAACCCTAACCGATGCCCTAACCGTTGCCCTAACCGTTGCTCTTGATAATAAAGGAAATTGAGGAAGAGAGGGACCAAACAATACCATACCTGGGAGGAGACCGACCATGAATAAGGAGTACAAGGGACGGAGACACCGGAGCGAGACGAAGAAATCAAGGACACCGGAGCGAGACAAAAAATCAAGGCCTTCTCTTCAGAATGAGTCGGGACGAAGAGGGTTCGGGAAGAACATGGATCGACCATTTACATGGATGCCCTTGGAATACCAAATCACGAATAACGTAATTCCATGGGGACCCATGGAATTAGAATTCGTGAATAAGAGGCGGTTGACCAGAATAAAAAGCCACCCCAATTCTCCCTCGTTAATTGGGCTGTTTGGCATTTTAACCACGAACAAGCCCTTATTCCAACCGGCTATTCCATTACCAAACACTACCTTAGGGATAAATATTTTATCCCTGATAGCATTAGGTTGATTGTGCCAAGTCTTGATGAATGGGTTTTGTCTCCTCCATCCAGATGCATCAACTTTTATGCAAATACATTTGATATCGGAGTTCGATTTCCTCTTCATCTATTTATTAGAAATATCTTAGATTTCTACCAAATTACCCAAACCCGGTATCCTCCAAATAGTTTCAGGTTGATCATCAGCTTGGTCCTTATCTATGACTTGGTTAGAATAGAGCCAAGGTGCTCCTTAATCTAGGATATTTTCATGTTGAAGTCTCACCTGTATGATAATGACTACTTTGCCCATAGATAGTCCTACAAACTTATAGAGGGCATTCCGACTTCTATCCATGAGTGGACGAATAGTTTTTTTTTCATTTTCTCTGATTTGCCTCTAGATATTAGGTCCTTTTGGGACAAGGCCCGGATCAAACCCAACTATAATAAAATTCCTTTAAATGAAGACTTGGAGCACTATAATAAATTGCTCAAGGTTCATGTACCAGAGTTCAATTTTTTTTTCTAACTGATCAGGCCTTGTATGAAGCAAATATTAGCTAGGTTGGTCCTCATAGTATGTTTAGCCATTTTAGAAATCTTTTACTTTTTTTTCTATTTTCATATAGTTATCGGATTTTGTTGATCTTTTAATCACTGTTCAAATATAATGTTTGCAGAAATGAAGCTTGGTCTAGAAAGAGTTTAGAAAGTGGTCAAGAAAAAGGATTTGGATACTGCTTGGGATGCCAAGAAGAAGAAGGTTGGCAAATCAGCACTATTGATGCCTTCGTCAAGCATGCCCATATAATAGAGCAGTCGAACTCCTACTCTAGCTAAGGTGCCGATGCTTACTCTGATGGTTAGTCCGATCAGGTTATCGGAGGTTTCCCGACCATCCCGATCTGCCACTATCGACCAGTCTTCGAGTGCTCAAAAGGAGCAACTCATTTTACAAAAGAGACTATAGGTGGACAATATGGGTCACTGAGATCCAAAGCTTGTCCAAGAGTTATTGGAGATGGTTTTTTTTCCTGTGGATAGAGCAGAGTAGGAAACACACCCTCTCTCCTAAGAACTTAGTGACAGCTATCTGGGAATTTTCTAGGTAACTATTCCTTCACTTACCATTTTCTTTCTTTTCCTTTTTCTACTTCGTTTTCTTTTCTTCTAAATTTATCTCCTTAATTCTTTTTTAACTTATCTCCAATGTCAATCACCTCAAAAAATTTCTCATCACGTATGATGGAATGAAAAACAACCTAGAGAAGAAGTTATCAATGATCAGCAAAGTAGCAAAGGAGGTAGCAGAGCGGGTGAATGTTGTGGAGGCCCAAAAAATAGAATTGGAGGTAGCGACCTCCATTCATATAAGTTATTTGAAGACCGACCTCTTTGATACCAATAAAGAGGTTGAAATAAACCAAGCTTCTCTCCAAAGACTCTGAGAAGAGAAGGAGAAATTAAAAAAGAAGCTCGAAGAAGCCAAGAAAAAGGCCGTTGAGGAATACAAGTCATTCGATGACTTTTTGGATGATGTAGCTGAGGGGTCAGTGAGTGCCTTCCATGAGAGATTCAAGGATTTTCAAGGTGAAGGAGCTCTTCCCAGATGTTAACAGGGCTCTCCTTATCCCAAACATTGCTAACCCTGAAGAAGAGGCAACAGAGGAGTAAGAGGATGCCGGTGCACCTACTAAAGCCCCTCCATCAATCACTTCGAAAGCCACACATGCTACTGATACACTTATGGAGACTCAGCCAAAAGCTCCAACAGATCAAGCAGCAGAAGCATGAAGACATATGTCTTGTGTTTTACTTTTGTTCTTTGTTCTATTTTTTTCAACTTTGGTCTCTCTCACTCAAAGTTTGAAACACCTTACTTTGTTAAAACATTTGAAATAATGAAATCTTCATTTCTAAGTCAATATTTCTTTTTTTTTATTTTTCTAATATCTTGAATGTATGCAGCCATATGGGATCATGATTGCTTACCATAAGGCCGTCAAAAAATAAATCTAACTCACTACTACATAGATACTGTTGGGATATGCCTGTTCAAGCACCAGACAGCTATTAATTCGACCATCCATCGGATCTTTCTCGAACCATACAACTAGATCGGAATGCCCATAAAGAACCACGAGATCCGTTGAAGCGACAGATCAGCCCCCGTCATGTCATAAGCCCAGTCTTCGGGGCTAACCGGAGACTTTGATCCTATAGATCGACCCGAAGAAGATAAGTCCAAAGACACTTCAGGCCAAGATGATAAGTCCGAAGACACTTCGGGCTTTCGACGATAGTCCTTTACCAAGAGGAGGCTAGGAAACAGATCTCCGATCAACTCCATAATAATGATAGCAAATCGCAATTACTTTGGAATGGCCACATGGCCGTTAGCCCCAAGTTTGATGCCTCCAGCCTGGCCAATATCTTTTGGTAACCACTCATGGTTATGGATGGGATGAATCCGACTGATCTCTGTCCTAATCATAGGGCACAAATATCGAATGACAGGCTAGCCCAATCACCATAAATACTGGTAAGAGGAGATGCTCGAGGTAAGCAGAAAAAGACAATCCTGAGAAGAAGAAGGACTCTTTGTCCTCCCTAGCCACCATTTCATCTACTCTCTGTTCTGTTGCCGGAACCTGCCCCTGACTTAGACATTGGAGTGTCCCCCATCGAAGAAAATCTGTTAAGGGACCTATTTTGCAGGTGAGCACGGGGGAGCGAACCGACGATCCAGCGGCTCCGCTTGGTCGAGGAGGGTTCTACGTCAACAGATTGGCATGCTAGAAAGGGGGGCAGGGCATGCACTATTTACGCATCCACTTCTACCCCCCTTCTTTTCTTAAAAAAGGAGAGTAAAGTAGAAATCTCGATGATGAGAGGAAAAGCTCAGAATGCCTCAACAAGCAGAGGTCGTCCTCCCTCCCACAGGAATGCTTCGATAAGTAGAGGCCGTCCTACTTCCCGCAGGAATGACCTACCTGAGAACGATGCCCCACCCCATGCATTTGTCATGGGACAGCAACAATTTGAGACCCTTCTGAACCAATTCAATGCTTTGACGGCCATGGTTCAGAACTTTCAGGATCAAGCCCACCAGGAGGGACATCCACCGGCCATATCCAAACACAGTCACCGGTCTCGGAGTAGAGGGGATCATCAGCCTATGTCTACCCACCTCTCTCTTCGGGACCACTCTTCGCCCAAGGATCATAGCTCTCAGAACCCGAAGACTGCTGGTTCCCTGTGGAGGAGAAAAAGATCTAGGCGATCCCCCTCCGTTTCCTCCGAAGACGACCCCAAGGAGAGATCTGCCGAAGGAAGCTTCCCTCAATTACGAGGAGAAGCTCAAGGCCCTCGAGTCAGAGGTGGTGAAACTACAGGACAAAAGGAGGGACGGGGGCCTTATGACTTACGAGTCACGCCATCCGTTCACCCCTCGTATCATGGTTGAAGTTATCCCTCGACACTTTAGGATTTCTCAGATGTAATCTTATGATGGTACTACTGATCTACTCGATCATCTGGGTAGTTTTAAAGCCCATATGATGATCCAAGGGGCCTTAGATGCATTATACTGCCTTGCCTTCCCTGCCACTCTAAAGAAGGTGGCTCAAATATGGTATTCAAGCATACATCCAAGTACTATTGATGCTTTTTCTGACATTGAGAAGTTATTTGTCTTACATTTCAGGACCCATCGCAAGACACCCAGGAACATGGACACCCTTTTCTTCCTCCACCAGGGTGAGGGGGAAAGCCTGCGAGACTATATCTCCAGGTTCAACTCGGCCACTCTCAAGATTTCCAATCTCAATGAGCACGTGGCCATGTCCGCATTAAAGAGGGGACTCTGATCATCCAGGCTTACCTTCTTCCTAGATAAGAAATTTCCCATAAGCTATGTTGAGCTCCTGTCGAGATTTCAGAAATATGACGATGCGGAGGAGTAGGCGATAAACCGATGACTATCTAAAGGGAAACCCCTTTTGAAGAAGAAGAACACCAATAGGCTGGATCCCCTTGCACCCTCTAATAACAATAGCAATAGCAATAGTGGTGGCTCCAACCGATGATGGAGTCCCAAGCCTAGAACTTTGGGTAGGAGATTCAACTCTTATACCCCCCTCAATCTCCACAGGGAGAGAATCCTGATGGAGATTGAGAAGGAGGATTATTTCTAGCGGTCGCATTCCATGAGAGCGTCCTCTTCTATGAGGAATCGAAGCAAATATTATAGATTCCATCATGACCATGGCCACAACACAGAAGAGTGCATCTAGCTTATGGATGCCATCAAAGATCTCATCAAGAGGGGCTACCTGGGATGATACATCAATCACCCACCACCTAGGCCTGAAGCCGCGGCCCTCCAGAGGGCCCGTCAAGAAGCCGAGCTACTGAACCAAAGACCCACTAACGGCAACATGGAAATGATACATCGACCAACTGACTAGAGAAGAGCTGAAGACGATGCCTCGAAATGGCTCAAGGACAATAACTCTATACTCTTCTCCGATGAGGACCTTGTGGGAGTTCAACTCCCGCATGATGATCCAGTTGTAATATCAGCTGTTGTGGCCAACTACGATGTAAGACGTATCCTAATTGATAATGGAAGCTCCACAAATGTCTTACTCTATGATGCTTTCTCCCGAATGTCCCTACCTAAAAATAAGTTACGAAGGTTTCCTATCCCACTCACCGGCTTAGGATGAAATCAAGTCGAGGTAGAGGGTGAAATAACACTACCCATTACCCTGGGTACCGAACCTCGGTAGAAGACATTGCCAATTAATTTTACGGTAGTCTAGACCCCTTCGGCCTATAACGTGATCCTGGGCCGGCCCACCCTGAACAAATTCCGGGCCATAGTGTCGACTTACCATCTGCTAGTGCGATTTCCCACTAGGAGTGGGGTAGGATAAGCGAAGGGAGACTAGAGGGTTGCATAACAATGCTTGACGATCTAGGACAAATAGGCAGTTAGCCCCACGACTTCAGACCAATTGGATCCGAGGGATCCGATCGAAGACTGTGGCAAGCCTATGGAGAGAACCACTTTGGTGCAAATGACCGAAGAGGACCCCACCAAAGTTGTGCAGATTGGAAGCCTACTTGATGAAGAGACAAAGGCAGAGCTAATCAGCTTTCTCAGGAGCAATGCCGATGTCTTCGCCTGGTCGATTTCAGATATGTCAGGAATTTTGGCCGAAGTGATTATCCATCGGTTGGAAGTCATCCCTGAATACAAGTCGATTTGGTAGAAGAAGAGAAATTTCGGCCCAGAGAGGCAGCGGGCAATAGATGAAGAAGTGGATAAACTCCTCAGAGCAGGATTCATTCGGGAAGCCCACTACCCCAAGTGGCTGGCCAACATGGTGATGGTAAAGAAAACTAGCTACAAGTGGAGGATTTGCATCGACTACACCAACCTCAACAAAGCCTGCCTAAAGGATAGCTTTTTTTAATCCAAAATTGATCAATTGGTCGACGCCACCGTCGGCCATCAGCTATTAAGCTTCATGGATGCCTTCTTTGGGTACAATCAAATTTGAATGGACCCTCGGGATGAAGAAAAAACTGCTTTTATCATCGAAAAAGGTCTCTACTGCTACAAGATGATGCCATTCGGATTGAAGAATGCCGGAGCGACATTTCAGAGACTGATCAACAAAGTGTTTAAAGAATAGCTGGGAAGGAACATAGAGGCTTATGTTGACGACATGATCGTGAAGAGCCTCCTTAAAGAAGATCACATCAAAGACCTGGAGGAGTCATTCAACACCTTATGGCACCATTACTTGAAGCTGAACCTGACAAAATGTGCTTTCGGGATAACTTCGGGCAAATTCTTGGGGTTTCTTGTTACTAAGTGGAGAATCGAGGTGAACCCTGAGAAGATTCAAGCCCTCCGGAGTATGAGACACCCTTCTTGTAAGAAGAAGGTACAGTAGCTAATGAGAAGAATCGCCTCATTGTGCAGATTCATTTCCTGGTCAGCTGAGAAGTGCCTCCCTTTCTTCAAGATACTTCGACAGTCCCGAGGCTTCGAATGGATCGAGGACTGCCGCTTCGCCTTTGAAGAGTTAATGAAATATCTGGAGACACTACCCTTACTCTCCAAACCCCTTGAAGGAGAGACTCTTTACCTGTACCTCTCCGCCATGGACAAAGCAGTCAGTTTGGTTCTCGCCTGAAAAGAAGCAAACGGGCTCCATAAACCAATCTACTACATCAGCAAGGTCTTCCATGATGTTAAGGTGAGGTATTCAAGAATGCAAAAGCTAATCTACTCACTGATAACTATGGCAAAGCGACTGCGGCCTTATTTTCATGCCCATACTATTATGGTCTTAACTGACTAGCCTCTTAAAGCCATTCTCCATTATCCTGATACTTCAGGAAGGATAGCTAAATGGGTTGTAAAGTTAAGTGAGTTCGACATCAGTTTTCAATCTCGATCGGCCATGAAAGCGCAGGTGTTATCTGACTTCTTAGCCGAATGCATATGGAAGGTTGAAGACGAAGTCCGAATAGTAGAAGGAGAAGAGGCCAGTCTAAAGGATATGGGATCTATCTAGCTCCTCCACATGGATGGGGCCTCAAATTCCATAAGATGTGGTGCAGGCCTCATACTGGCTGAACCGGATGGGCATGCGATGGAGTACGTGCTCCGGTTCTCCTTCCATGCTTTAAATAACCAAGCCGAATATGAAGCCCTACTTGCGGGACTCTGCATCACCGAAAGTCTAAGGGTTTGAAAGATCCAAATCTTTTCGGACTCCCTGCTAGTAATGAATTAAGATAAAGGCGACTTCAAGGTTACGGATCCTACAATGATCTAATATTTGGAAAAAGTACGAGCCCTATCTTCTCGATTGGAATTCTTTGAGATCATCCATATGCCCCATTCGGAGAACTCTCAAGTGGATGCATCATTCAGGCTCACCACCACTACTCCGGAATTCCTCGGATGTAGCTTCATTGAGCATCTTGAAGTTCCGAGCATAACAGATGAGCCCCCAGAGGTACATCAAATCGAGATAGAATCCAATTGGATGGATCCCATCCTCATATTCCTGAAGGAGGGCACATTGTCGGAAGACAAGGTCAAAGCCAAAATGGTCCACTGGATGGCATCTCAGTACGTCATCTTAGACGTGGCTTTGTATAAGAGATCATTCACTCAAACCTTGTTGAAGTGCCTAGGGCCATCGGATATCGAGTATGCCCTGAGAGAAGTCCATGAAGGCATATGCAGAGATTACTTGGGGGTTAGATCCCTGGAATACAAGATAATACGCCAGGGTTACTACTGGCCCACCATCCAAAGGACTCGGCTAACTTTGTCCGAAGGTGTGACCAGTGCCAGAGGTATGCCAATGTCCAGAGACAGCAAGCGAGCCAGCTCACCCAGCTGACGGCACCCTAGCCCTTCATCTAGTGGGGCATGGATATTCTTGGTTCGTTCCCACCGGCGTCCGGGCAAAGGAAATTCTAATTGTCGCTATTGATTACTTTACCAAATGGGTTGAAGCTGAACCCTTGGCTCATATCACCAAAGAAAAGGTGGAAAGTTTTGTCAGAAACTTCATCATATTCTGGTTTGGGATTCTGCATACCGTAATCACGGATAATGGGAGACAGTTTGACAATCCCAAGTTCAGAGACTTCTATGCCCAGTATCATATACTTTATAAATTGATATCAGTCGGTCATCCTCATTGCAATGAAGAGGCTGAAGTAACAAATCAGACCATCCTCCATGGTCTGAAGATGTGACTAAATGATGCCAAGGGACTTTGGGCCGAAGAACTAAACTCCGTTCTTTGGTTGTACTAGACGACCCTCAGAACGGCCATGGGTGAATCTCCATTCAACCTAGCGTACGACACCGAAGCAATCCTCCCCATTGAAGTCTCCTTGCAATCTCTAAGGATTGAGGGGTACGATGAACCTGAAAATTCAAAACGCAGAAGAGCGAATTTGGATTTACTGCAGGGCACCAAACTTCAGGCTCAAATCAGAATGGTGACCTATCAGCAAAGGGTCGCTAAATACTACAACTCCAGAGTGAAACAGTGAATCTTTTGACCTGAGGACTTGGTGCTGCGCAGAGCTGAAGTGTCCAGACTAACGGAACAAGGCAAGCTATCCCTCAATTGGGAGGGACCCTACCGAATCAAGGAGGTCATACATCCTAGGACATATCGCCTCGAAACCTTGGATGGTGTTATGCTACCCCGGCGTTGGATGTACAAACCTCCGTAAATACTATCAATAAACACTCCCACCAAAGGGAGGACTTCACAAAATCTGTCTGAAGGCAAGCTTGAATAATTTACTTGGTCATCAATCAACGACAAATAAATGGCCCCAACGGCCCATTCGGCACAAACGATGAGTGCTAAGGTGGGTCTGATCCACTCACCTTATCAGTATATCCGACAAGTGCCAAAGAAAGCCTAATCCAACGACCTTATGATCACAAGTGCCAAGGTGGGTCTGATCCACTCCCCTTATTGGTATATCCGATGAGTGCAAAGAAAAGCCTAATCCGATAACCTTATGATCACAATACCAAGATGGGTCTGATCCACTCACCTTATCAGTATATCCGATGAGTGCCAAGGAAATCTTAATCCAGTGACCTTATGATCATAAGTGCCAAGGTGGGTCTGATCCACTCACCTTATCGGTATATCCGACGAGTGCCAAGGAAAGCCTAATCCGGCGACCTTATGATCACAAGTGCCAAGGTGGGTCTGATCCACTTACCTTATCGGTATATCTGATGAGCGCTAAGGGATGCCTAATCCGGTTGCCTTACTATCAACCAAAAGCACAGGGATGGTTTACATAACCTACCCTACGGTGAATCCGAAGACATGCTGGAGCGAGCCTAACCAACCTGCCTTAACTCTAGAAGAGGACACAGGGATGGCCAGAACATCCTACCCTACCCAAAAACGTGTCGAAACAAGCTCAAATTGCTTACCTTATCAACGACTGACACCCCAGGGAATGGCTTAATTAGCCTATCCTAATGGCGAACTTGACACCATTCAAAACATCACGGGGTAAGCTTTTCTTGGAAGAAGAAACATGTTTCTATTCATCTGATAAAAAGAGCTTTACAAAAAAAAGAGAAAAAAAGTGAGAGAAAGAAGAAAAAGCATAAGCAGCATCAGCATCAGCATCGGACTTTGGAAGTGATGGCTCAAAGACCAGCCGCCGGACCCTTTCCATGATGACGAATGGAGCCAGACCCTCAGGAGGCGCTTGGGGAGGCTTTGGACTTCCCCTCTGCATCAGACTCTGCCTCCTCCTCAAAGTCATAGTCATCTTCATGACCTGGGAAGGGGATGGAAGGCCTGATATTCTCCAGGTCCTTCAAGTCATAATAGCGGAAGGCTTTATCCCGGTGCTCCCGGAAGCCCTGCTGGTAGGCATCCAGCACTGCCTCAGCGACCTCATCCTTAAAGGTCGAAGATGCCAAGAACTTGGCAACGGCTCCAGCCGCCTCATTCTTGGCCTCCTCAGCCTCCGTGATGGCCTCCATGACTTGAGCCCTCGCCTCTTCCAGTTGGGCCTCTAGTACCTGAACCCTCCTTTCTAGGAGAACCATGCCCCCAGACTGGGGGACCTCATGATATTCCCCTTATGAGCCTTTTCACTAGGCTCACCTTCGATTCGGGGGCTAGCAGCCCTCTTCTGGGCCATTCTTTGGAGCTCTGCTAGACCGAACCTCATGGTTGAGGACTACGAAGAAGGAAGAAGAAGAAAGCGACTCTCAGGTCAAGGATTTGCCTCTCTGACGATCAAAAGGTGAGGAGATGGGTCCTATTTAACTGCACTTCGTGCCCACTAATGTCCACAAAGGATGTGCTCCATTCCTTCTTCCCATCCAATTAGAAGGTGCCATGTGTTGAAACGATGCATCAAGACCTGGATAGCCTATTTGGAGGCGATACACCCATTAATGACCCCCTCGAGAAGGGATTCGACGATGCTTCAAATCTCGAGTGATCCCCTTTCGTTCGGATATGGCATCAATGGCCAACCTCGGAAAGGGACACCCGGTGGCTCCCAAAGCATGTAGAAATGCAGCCACTCGAATACCAAAACATTCGACGACAACAATAAGGAATATACTCGATGCCCTCCAACCAATTGCCAAAGGTGGGGCGGCATCTGTCTACCATACGACTCCCTACCTAGAGGAAATAGCCCTGATGAGGGGTCAGTACCGATCCAACTAGGAGAAATCACAGTTTGGCTTGGTCCCCTTCAAAATGTTTGACTGCGATGACTCGATAGCACTACAGCTCCACTTCAGAATTAGCCTTCGGCTTAGGTTGAAGACATTGACTCTGAAGTCCTCACCCTAGGTGCTTACTATCGGACAACCAATTAATCTCTCGCATGTCTACTGGAAGGTGATCGACAAAAAAAAGGCAAATTCAAAGAAAAGTAAGCCTTTTCATTCATCCAAAGGGAGTCACAAATTACATGTCAATAAAAAAGAAGGCGGAAAATACAAGACTCAAGCCTGTTGGGCCACTACGGATCACTACGGATCAACTGAGGAAACCCGTGGGTCAGCGAAATGGAGGATCTCTTCAATCTACATTGAAAGAACCTCCTCGATATGGGCCGAAGCCAAAGACTCTTCAGCCGGAGCCTCTTCAGCTTGGGCCGGTCCTGGTGGACTGTCCAAGATCAACTCTTCAGCCACAACCGGGACTTCATCGGTTCGGTCCGGTGCCTTGTCAGACTCAACAGGGGTGGTGGGGGTTGCAATCCCTTCCTTTTCCTCCTCCTTAATCTCAAAGGATGGGATGCTGGAATGGTCATGGTTAGGAAAGGCTTCGCTTACCTTACCAAGCCCATCATTCAAGACGAATTGGTAATTGAACATGCTGGCTTCAGTTACTTCCTTCTTGAACTGCGAAGATTTTTGAAGTCCTCGACTGCCATAGCAGCTTGCTCCCTCAAGGCTTCAGATTCCTTCACCACCATATCGGCCCGCCTGACCGCCTCATCGATCATTTTAGTCAAGTCTTCTATCTTCGCCTATTTTTTTTTTGATAGAGTGCTCCAAGGAACGAACCTGCTTCTTCCTCTTCCTCAACTTTGTCTCCTACTCAGAGATCCTCAGACAAGCCTTGTTCAGGTTGCCTTTCAGATCCTAAACCTCGGCATCCTTACGAGCGAGCTGCTCCTTCATAGACAGCTTCAGCTCTTCGGCCACCTTTTTTTTGGCCTTGGCCACCTGAAGTTTCTCCTTCAAACCATGAAGGAGACTGTTGACATTCCCTAACCTTTCTTCTAAGAAGGTGAAGTCATGGAGCAGTTGCACCAATATGATGAAGCATGAGGAAGCATAAAATTGGCCATAGTCTGGGTGACTTGTTAAAGATAGAAGGAATGACAACTGTCCTACCTAAAGAAATGAAGAAAAGCCGGAGTCAGACACCCTTGCAAGACTCCGCCCCCGAGTAGGAGCCAGGTCATGGGGCAGCAAGATCCCCTTTAGCATCTGCCTGGCCACTCCAGGAATGGCAAGACCCCCCACATCAGAGGACTACGAAGGGTCCACACCACAGTCCCTGCTCGAGGGAGCCCGACCTAGAGGAGTCCACCTCATAGGCTCCTCCTCAACCTGTGGTGCCTTTCCCCTATCCATAGTAGGGGGCAAGGTACTGGTATATCAGCTATTGGAGATGGGCTCTCCCTGATCTGAATAGGGGAGTTAGCCCTTGGCGAAAGTTTGGCTAGTGGAAGTTCGGCCGAAGACTCCATCGCAAGCACTTCACTTCCTCTAGATGTCCCCTTGGAGGACAAAACACTTCTACTAAGGCCTTCTGCTCGAGCCCTCTTTCGGATCACTGTTCTCAAGGAAGATGCCTGTACCAACTTCCTCTTGGTAGACTCATGAAGCAAGCCCAAATCGGGCCTCATCCTACCACCTGCAAATGAAAACAACTTTTAAGATTAGCTGGAAGATGAAACTGCAAAAAGGGAGAAAATCGAAGTCCCCTATCGTTTGTAACTAACTTGGGGAATTTGCTGATCCCGACAAGGTGAAGATTCCTCTCCTCTAATAGCTCCCGGATATAAACAGCCTCTGAACTAGATAACAAAGTATAGTCAGATTGGTCGGCCACTAGAATCTTCTTGCCGGCATTGGCGTCTAAATGGGGCTCTCCCCACTCACTATTAAATCCCCATGGTTGGTCGGAAGAAACAAAGACAAAAATGGGTTTCCACCCATGAATGGCATTGGGCATGTCTTTCATTATTTTACGGTCAGGGCAGGGGCCGATAACCCACCACCCATGGACATGAAAGTCCCTCTTCAAGACGAAGAGGGAAGTGAACAGATTGGTCCTACGCCTCACATTGGCCATGTGACACCACACCAAGAACCCATAGATGTTTCGAATACTGTTTGGGGTCAACTATGCGGGCATGACCTGATATATATGAAAAATTTTAACGAAGAAAGGGTGCAATGGAAAATGAAGGCCGGCCTTCAGATGGTCTTCGTATACGGCAACATGTCCGATGGGAGGTCTGTTTACCCGTTCTTCAGGTTTTGGAAGTTTCAAAAGGAACTCTTTAGGAAGGTGATAGTGCTCTCGAAGGTGAGCTATCTTCTTAAGTGAAATGGAACTAGGGACCAACTCTAATCTGACTTCATCACCAACACCAGAAGACCCAGCCTCTCTCCCGCTGATGATGCGGGCTCCTACAAACGCGACCATGATGAAAAAGATACGAGGATGAAGAAGCCCTACCTAGGAAGAAGACTGGAGACCAGGAACGAGAGAGGGCTGAGCAATGGGCAAAAGACAAACAAGGACAGGGAAGCTTCCTCAACCAGTCTTGCCTTTCCCTTAAAAAAAAAGAAGGAGCATCCTGAGATGCTGCCCCCCCTCGAAGGAGGGGACCCCCTCTCTAGGTCCGCCACGTGCACAGAACGTCGGAGGCAGATGTGAGGTAACCAGCAATGCCAAGATAACTCTATACAGGAAAAGCCAAAAGTCATGATCTGCAAACCTCACTCGACGGCATGGATGAAGACTTCACCTTCTCTAAGGGACATGAGGGAACCATGTCCTCCACCCAAATTCTAATGAAAAGACCAACCAAACTGTCGTAGCTAAAGAAAAGGGAAATGACTCATCGAATGATCCTCTCCTTCCATACACTCCTGTAAGGGACGACAGCTACCCCTGATTTGATCCCCAAATCAGATGGCAGTTATGGCAAGCGACCATGTGGGATGTCTCTCCATCATTGGCTGCACTTCTCCCGGGGGAAAACGACAACATAGCAGTACTCTCACTCTTCGAGGTAGATCTTTACTTCAAAAACTGAGAGTGGGGGCAACTATTGGGATATACTGGTTCAAGCACTAGACAGCTATTAATTTGACCGTCAGTCGGATCTTTCTCGAACCACACAACTAGACCGGAATGCCCAGAAAGAACCACAAGATCCGATGAAGTGATAGATCAGCCCCCGTCACGTCATAAGCCCAGTCTTCAGGGCTGACCGGAGGCTTTAATCCTATAGATCGACCTAAAGAAGATAAGTCCGAAGACACTTGGGGCCGAGATGATAAGTCTGAAGATACTTCAGACTTTCGACGATAGTCTTTCACCAAGAGGAGGCTAGGAAACGGATCTCCGATCAACTCCATAATAATGATAGCAAATTGCAATTACATTGGAACGGCCACATGGCCTTTAGCCCCAAGTTCGACGCCTCCAGCCTGGCCAATATCTTTTGATAACTGCTCACAGTTATGGGCGAGATGAAACTGTTTGATCTCCACCCTGATCATAGGGCAAAAATATCAAATGACAGGCTGGCCCAATCACCATAAATATTGGTAAGAGGGGATGATCGAGGTAAGCAAAAAAAGACAATCCTGAGAAGAAGGACTCTTTTTTCTCCCTAGCCACCATTTCCTCTGCTCTCCATTCTATTGCCAGAACCTGCCTCTGACTTAGGCATCGGAGTATCCCCCACTGAAAAAAATCCGATCAGGGACTTGTTTTACAGGTGAGCATGGGGGAGCGAACCAGCGATCCAATAGCTTCGCTTGGTCGAGGAGGGTTCTGCGTCAATAGATACGATGAATAGGGATCGTATCCTCAGTGATCTTGGACAATTGTAATTAATAAAATAAAAGATAAAGTTTAGATCTTTAAAAGTAGGTAATATTTCAATTAAAACTAACAAATTTAAATTAAAGATGAAATTGAGGGATTTATATAATAAAAGACATTTTCAAATGTTCAAGTAATCACAAACATAAATTCTAGTATTTATTTCAATCCAAGCAATCAAAATCTATAATCCGTAAATGATTATGTATCTTATAAACTAATCCCTAGCATAGATTATCTTGCTAAGTACGAACCATATCCTGTTAAGATCATGACTCATCCTAGGAGTATAGGCTATCAAATGATTTAGTTGAACCGATCCTAATAAGATATGTAAATAAAAATTCTAGAATTAATTATTTATGCTGAGCATGAACTATATTATATTAGGATCATGATCCATTCCATCTATAGATAATTTATTCAGGTACAAAATAAATTAAATAAAAATTAGAAGAATTTATTTAATTATAAAGAATAGAAAATAAATACAAGAATTTATTTTAAAATATATGTACTCTTCTATAGACTGCATCAAAGTCAAGCATAGCTCCTGGATACATCTTCTTGAAGATTTGGGACTCTATCATAATACCTCTTGATGCGACAGGATCGCTGACATGGAACCCCTGTCAAACGCCATGCCGGACGAAGCTGCCATGTGGGATGCCTCTGCTCGGACTCCTTCACCCGGCCATGCTCCCTCCAGGTCAAGATGTTGAGGTCGAAGTCGAGCTCCACCTCTCCTTTACCTGGCACGCTCCCTCTGGGTCGAGACACCGAGGCTAAAGTCGAGCTCCGCCTCTCCTTCGACCGGCACTCTCCCTCCAGGTCGAGATGCTAGGGCCGAAGTCGAGCTCCGCCTCTCCTTCACCTAGCGTGCTCCCTCCGGGTTGAGACACCGGGGCCCAAAGTCGAGCTCCGCCTCTCCTTCGCCCGGTGCGCTCCCTCTGGGTCGAGACGCCAGGGTCGATGTCGAGCTCTGCCTCTCCTTCGCCCAGCATACTCCCTCAAGATCGAGACACCGGGGCCGAAGTCGAGCTCCGCCTCTCCAGATCAGCTCTACCTCAAATGAAGAGATCTGTAGATGAAGGAAGTCGCAGCTCTTCCTAGATGGTGTCCCAATGCCCGAGGACCATGAAAAGATGCTTGCCAGGCTACAATGATGATCCCAATTACCACTTACACCAAAATGGGAGGAATCCTTCGATTTAGGCTCTGCATTCTCCACCAACTGGCTGCACCCTTTGGAATTAGAAGTCAACTAGTGGATCCGGATCTAGGAGGCGGTGGCCCGTAGATCGAGGATCTACTAAGTTATGCAAAAGGGAGCAACCAGAGTGAATGTTAGCATGACTGATAGCTTCCATATCACCAAAATGGAAAGGCAACCTGGCCATGACATGAAACATCGCCGCACGCATCCACAAGCATGGGGAAGATCTCGAGATAAGTAGTGCGCAACACCCCCAGCTAAAAGGGGCCTCTCAGATTCAAACAAGGTAAGTGGAAGTTTTTCTCAAGCATTCATTCAAGCGGAGATCCAGTCGAGTGAGGTCCAACGAGTAAGAAGGGGGCAGTGCACAGGAAGACAACACTCAAGGCTACCGTGAAATCCCCAGGAGGGGTCTAGATGGACACAGCCACCTAGCCCAAGCTCTCCTATGCTGTCACTCCCGCGATCTATGCTCGACCCACTCACATTCTCTCACATGACAAATTCTTCTTCTAGCATGGAGTCCATCTTAGGGTCTCGACCAGGAGGATCTATTTTCCTAGATCATTACTGACTTGACCATCGGAGTGCCCCCACCGAAATCCCCGGCTCGGGTCACTAACTCTATTTTGCAGGTCCGGGCGCCCGAGCAGGATCCTGAGCGACAAGAGCACATTCCAACCTCGACCTCGGCTACAGGCCATGACGATCTTGGCGGCAACATATTGGCGTGCCAGGTGGGGCGGCAGGATACTTTCTGATCCAACCCAATCTCCCCGCATGCAATCCACCGGAAGGATGGTGACGATGCGAGCGAGAGAAGTCTCCACTAGCCATGCGGGGGATCCCCCTTCCTGTGGGGATCGGCACGGTCCAGAAGAAGAGCTCCCCGCTGTAGCTTAACCACCTCAACTGGCAACACTCACCCAGCAGATGCAAATTGTTATTGCAGCAGTGCACCAGCTCCAGCACCAGCACCAGTCCTTGGCTACCCACCAGTAGCCTAGGACTCCTGTGGCCTATGCCGCAGCACCCCGTGACAGCCTGCATTCCTTCCAAGGAAGGCCTTCGCAGCCGTGGACTACCACTGACCACCGGGGTAGTCACCGGACCCCGACGAAGAGGCAATGGGCTGGATCTGCCGATCAGGAGAGCCGGTCCCCATCCCTCGAGCGAGTAATAGCTAGACATCGTCGAGGTCAAAAAGGCAAGTTCCATATCATATGCCTCACATGTCACCTTCTCTAGCTCCATCAGCCTCCATAGAAGGTTCAACTAATGAGGCCATCAGGTGCATGGTCGAGAAGTGCCTAGAGGAACAGGAGTGCAAGCTGGCGAAGTTATCTCACCGGTTTGCAAATCTACAGGGCTCCATCGATGAGCAGTGGGCTACGACGCCCGTCCCCCTTCTCCTGAGAAGTCCAAGAGGAGCCAGTTCCGAGCTGGTTTCGCATGCCACAGGTGGATCCCTACGATGGGACCATCGATCCCCTGGATCATCTTGAGAGCTACAAGACTATCATGAGAGTCCAGGGAGCAACCGATGCTCTCCTCTACGTCGCCTTTCCTGCTACTCTCTGAAAGGTAGCCCGGGTGTGGTTCACCCGTCTAGAGCCGGAGAGCATCAGTTGCTTTGCTCAGTTGGAGCAGAAGTTCATGGCTCACTTCGATGCATGCCGGAAGGTGCCATGGGAGGCGAATAGCCTCTTCTCCATCAGGCAATAGGACCACGAATCCTATGGGATTACGTGGCCCGCTTCAAGGTTGCCGTGCTAGAGATCTACAACCTCGATGAGCCACTTGCTATGCTAGTACTGAAGAGAGGGCTCAGGACCTCCCGCCTGACCTACTCTCTTGACAAAAAGCCCCCCAAGACTTTCTCTAAGCTCCTTCTCTGAGTCCAGAAGTACATCTATGCTGAGAAGGCAGACCGTACGAGGAAAGAGTTGGATAGAAGGCCTCTAAAAAAACCAGCTCCTAGGGAGACCTCCAGGACATGGAAGTCTGTACCGGTTGCCCCGAACTTCTACTAGAGGGCGAAGCCGAGGAGAGACCCCATCCTAGAAGAGAACTTTACTCCTCTCCTCATCCCAAGGGCGAAGATCCTTATGGAGATCGAGGGTGAGAGCTATTTGAGGTGCCCACCTCTGCTGAAGCCATCCAACGGTCATGACAGGATGAAGTACTGTCAGTTCCACCATGACCATGGCCACGATACTAAGGAATGCTGGTACTTCAAGAAGGAGATTGAAGATCTCATAAAGAAGGCCTACCTCAGAAGGTTCGTGGGGGGCAAATCCCTAGTGGAACCTCAAGCGCTCGCGGCGCTCCCTCTGGTCCCTACAGTCAATAACCACCCTATCGAGAAGCCGGTGGGGATGATATGTTGGGTAGTCGAGCGCGCTTCCAAGAAGGCCCGGGGTGGAGAAAATCTTGAGAATGTTCTTCCTTTTGTAAGGGGGAGGGAGGTTGAAAATAAAAATGTAAACAATGATACTGTGGTCGCCAAGATGATGATCGCAAAGCATCCTGTAAAATGCATCATGGTAGATATTGGAAGCTCCATGGATGTGCTTTTTTATGATACTTTCTCCAGGATGAATCTATCCTCTGCTCTGCTTAGACCTGCGCACACACCCCTTGTTGGTTTCACAGATGACTCTGTAGGAGTTGAGAGAGAGATCACTCTCCCCGTTACTACGGGGATGCCATCTCGATAGAGTACCATCATGATGACCATGGTTGTTAGGCTCCCCTCAGCTTACAATGTGATCCTTGGCCGACCCGGGCTTAACCTGCTCGATGTGGTCATTTTCACAAAGCGGCTGTTAATACAGTTTCCAACTCCCTATGGTGTCGGGAAGATGAGGGGGCACCATAGCCAATTGGTGCGGACACCAAAGGCACCAGAATAAGGCAGAGGCTTCTCAACCCTCTGTAATTGATCAATAATTTATGAGTCCATCTGTAATAAGGGCTTAGCTCATCTGAGTCCATTTTAGTTGTTATTTGAGTATTTTTAGTTGTTATTTCACTTCTGTACTAGTCAGCTCATGTTGAGCTAGTTCAGTCCAATGCTAGTTAGCTCATGTTGAGCTAATTTTATTTTTTTGAGTCCTGTCCAAGCATACTGAAGACTCAAGACTATATTATACAAGTGAAGACCAAGTCCAGCCAGATTGAAGACATGGAAGTTTAGCCCAAGTCCAACCCAGCTTGAAGATTTGAAGACCCCAGGAGAAAAATCAGAAACCCTGATTCCTTGCAGATGCCCTCCAGATGCCCAGATTCCCTTCCAGATGCCAAAGTATATTCATAAATAAGGGCATCCATGATTCCAGAGGTCCATCTGCATCCTAGCCCAATGAAATCAAGCCCAGGTACCAAGCCCAAGCCCCTAAGAAGCAAGATACCAGGGAATATTCCTGCTACCTGGCTACCAGGCCACCCCAGCTTCCAGAGGCCCAAACCCATGCACCCGGGCCCCTTTGGGCCGGCCTTTTGCTGCTCCTAGAAGCCCAACACGCCCCCCTAGGCGTCCTTGGAGTCTTGACCAAGTCAAGAAAAATTTTAGGGATTTTTCTACCTAATATTTCCTTATTTTCTAGCTAGGGTTTGAGAGGGAAAAGGATTCTTATGTAAAGACTTATGTACCCTTACTTGGAGCCCAAGGTTAAGGGTCTATTTAAGGGACCCTAGCCTCTTGTATGAGGGAAATTTTTGATGAATGAAAACCTTGAGTTCTTCTATTGAGTTGTGTGATACCCTGCTGTGTGCATAAAGGGGTTTGCGAGAGTTCTTCTTCCCAGTGCTGCAATCATCTTCCTGCTACCAACAAGCATCTCAGATCCCTGGACGCCCACTCCAAAAGAAGCCTTCCCTTGCTGTTTTTCCTTTATTTTCTTGTTCCTTTGTGAGTTTTCTAACCCCTGACAGGTCGTTTGCAGGTCCCCGAGTTCCTACGAATCCAACGACTCCAGCCAAGCCTCAATCGGATCACCGAGCAGAAAGCCGGGTATCCGCGGGTCTTTGGCTCGATTTTCCAGGCCGCATCCGTCGAGGAATGAGAGACCCTTTTGCTGCGATCTTCACAGACATTGTCAGGTACACCCCTCTACCTCCAGTAGTTTTATTGTAGGAGAACTTGCCCTAACCGAGGCTTCTCAGCCCCGGCGATCCTTCTTTTCTACTTTTCTAGGTCCTAATCTGCATGCTGATCTTCTAAAATTCATATAAATTCCCTATAACTTATTTTAATCTGAGATTCGGGAATTAATCACCCAACCCCACATATAAAACATATAAAAAAAATTGCATGCATATTAGTTCCCCATCATTTGGTATCAGAGCTTAGATTAGGGCTTGTTTTCTGTAATTTTTCAGTCCGTATATACTCTATTATTTTAATTATTTCTCCCTGTTAAAAACTCCAAAAATTCTGAAATTTATTTTCCTGGATTTATAATAATTCACAGTAATTTTAAAACTTTTTTCAGATTTTATTATGGCCTGTGAATTTTCTGAAAGCCGAAATAGGGCCTGCAAATTTTTGGCTCTGCTTTTTTTAGCAAGACATGTTTGGAAGTTTTAGGGTTTTGTTTAGGAGTTTTTTGCATATTTCTTAATTTTAGTATATTTCCAGTATATTAGGTCATGATTTGCAAGTTTTCTTCTATTTAAAAAAAATACCAAAAAAAAAAAAATATATATATATATACATATTTTCCAAAAATACCAAAAAAAAAAAAATATCTAAACCCTAATTTGCATCCTCATCTGCTTGCCATCATTGCATAATTTACTTTTAAGGGCACTCTTGCTATATCAGATGGGGGGAGGATTTGATCACCTCTCCTTAGCCCAAAACCACATCCCTTGCATTCAGTCCCAAGCCTTAACCTAAAATTAATTAGACTTAATTTGCCCTAGTGGGCTAGGGACACCAACTGGTCGGGTCCGGGCTAGTGTTAGATCACTGTGTCAAGTTAACCTGTGTGTGCCTTGTGCTTAGTGTCTAGAACGGTGGTTTAGGGATTCAATCCCGATGGGCTTGTGTGCTGGTCCGCCTACCTGGCCAATCTCTGATTGGTGTCTAGGATTGGCAATCAGGGACCTAACACTCCCCTTACACCTGCCTGGCTGAGTACAGGGTTACTATAGGCTAGTTTGCCACCCTGATTGAGCATCTAGTTTGGACTTTAGGTTTAGTCAGCTATAGTCGGTCTGATCGAGTCTTGCATGAGCACTAGATCAGGAGTTTCATATCACCCACCTCCTTCATAAATGTCTGAACCCATGGAAAATTTACAAGCCCAAATAAAAGCCCTAGCTGATCAAATTGCCCAGATAACTATCCAGATGACCCAGTTAACTCAGTCTCGTATTCAAACCAATGATAGAATTGACCATCGTGCCAATAGGTTTGGTCAGTTAAAAGTCCGGGTAGGGACCCCAAGAAAAACCCATGGGTCACAGTCTGAGCCAGATCCTGACTCCCCTCAACCTAGGAGGACCCCAAACCCTGATCTATACCATGAGGTCGAACTTAGGAGAGCCCCTTATCCTGACCCGTACTACAATCCTCAACCTAGGAGGACCCCAAACCCTGATCCATACCTTGAGGCTGAACCTAGGAGAGCCCATCATCCTGACCCAATCCCTAAGGTTAGTCCTAGAAGACCCAATCAGGATTTTATAGACCAAGAAGATAGATCCTATTTACCCTCTCCCTATAAGCCTAGTATACCCACAACCTATAGATCTTATGACTCTAACTCCTATGAACCTAGAACTTATGAATCCATAACCTATGAACCTAGATCCTATGACTCTAGATCCCATGATCATAGATCCTATACACCCATACCCTATGAGCCTAGTAGACCCAACACCCAATATTCTGACCCATATAGGGAGTCAAACCCTAGGAGAACCCAATATTCTGACCCATATAGGGAGTCCAACCCTAGGAGAACCCAGTATTCTGACCCATATAGGGAGTCCAATCCTAGGAGGACCCAATATCCTGATCCATATAGAGAGCCCAACCTTAGGAGGACCCCATACCTTGATCCAACCTTAGAACCTGATCATAGAGCTGACCCAAAATCCTATGACCCCAGATCCTATAATCCCATGACCCATAGATCTGCACCCTTGTCCTATGAGCTTAGAGAACCCATAACCCCTAAGTATCAGCCTAGTACTAGTCATGCTTCCCCTAGTCAACTTGAACCCTATAGGATGAGTATCCCTAAATATGAACCCAATAGTGAGCCACTACCTCTTATACAACCTGAACCTACTAGGAGTGGTACCCATAATCAGAGACCAGAACCTAACCAATTTCCTGCTAGCCGACCTTCTCCAACCATTCCTGAGATTCGCAAGGCTTACATTAACGTGGAAGTGTATGAAGCTGATGTGAGCCTAGTGGATGAGTATGAGGGAGAAGAGGAGACACCTTTAGTAGACCTAGAATTAGCTGACCCAGTAGATACCCAGGTAGATTCCAACCCAGAGCTAGTTGACCTTGACCACATCCAACCTAAAGCTATAATGGAAGAACAAATAGAGGAAGAGAACCTAGGTACTGCTGCTAGAGCCTTACCTGAGGAAACCATAGAGGAGAGCCAAATTATAGAGTCTAGTCCAAAAATACAAGAACCAGAAGAATTTATTAAGGACCTGATCTCTTTGAATCAATACCTTCAAGATGAGTCCCCTCCTATAGTTCCCATTAAGGACCTCTTCCCCAAAATTAGTGACCCATCCTTCCATTATGCAAATCCTGTAGATATAGCTCAACCTCATAAGGTTAACCTCATTAGTATAGGATTAGTTCCTGACACCCCGTCTTTTATCCTATTTTATCCAACTAACCATGAACCTTTTTCTCTACCTTACCAAACTAATTCTGAACCCACTTCCTATTTTCTGCCCTTTCCTGACACCTCCAGCATTTCTAGGATCATTAGATTGCATTTAGCTGAGATTAGCATACTGCATGCATTCATCACGCATGTTAGGTTTGCATCTTACTTCTGGCATACTCTTTGGAATTTGCTAGGAGTTCACTGTAAATTTTCATGTGCATGTCAAGCTAGGATCAAACCTAGAGAACCTATAATCTATTAGGTTTAGATCCAAAGAGTTCAATAAAATTTCCTTCGATAGGAATGCATAGTCGAGTCTGTTAGGTGTCAGTATGAGTCCTTTGCATCATTTGTCTGCATGTGCCTAGCATGTTCACCACCCGCACTAATCTTAAAACAACTGGCTAATTCCCGAAGAAGGGTCAAAGAATTTGATGTAGTGGATTCTATCTTGGTTAGGCTTAGGCCTAAAAGAAGCTTCATGCTCGCAGAGCCGGACCTTTTAAAGTGATAGAGAAGGATTGGATCAAATGCCTAGGTGTTAGACTTGCCTTCGGATTTGGGCATTAGTTCTACCTTCAATATTACAGACCTGGTTGAGTATAGGGAACCGGCAGCGATACCTAGTAAGGCCTTTGGACCTATTCCTTTTCATTGTGAGTGACCCTAACCCAGAGTGTCCACTAACAAATTGGCCTGAGAGAGGAGAACGGATCGAGCGTATCCTGGACGATCAAGCCATCACGACCCGGGGCCGTGACTATCAATGCTTCCTGATCCGATGGCAAGGCCAGCCAGAGTCGGACGATTCATAGATTTCTCAAGAGGACTTGCAATGCCTCAACCCAGACCTTCTCGAGAGATATGTGAGCCAGTCTGATCTTCACTCGACAGGGTCGAGTTCCTCCCACCCCGGGAGAATTGGTGCGGACACCAAAGGCACCAGAATAAGGCAGAGGCTTCTCAACCCTCTATAATTGATCAATAATTTATGAGTCCATCTGTAATAAGGGCTTAGCTCATCTGAGTCCATTTTAGTTATTATTTGAGTATTTTTAGTTGTTATTTCACTTCTGTACTAGTCAGCTCATGTTGAGCTAGTTCAGTCCAATGCTAGTTAGCTCATGTTGAGCTAATTTTATTTTTTTGAGTCCTGTCCAAGCATACTGAAGACTCAAGACTATATTATACAAGTGAAGACCAAGTCCAGCCAGATTGAAGACATGGAAGTTTAGCCCAAGTCCAACCCAGCTTGAAGATTTGAAGACCCCAGGAGAAAAATCAGAAACCCTGATTCCTTGCAGATGCCCTCCAGATGCCCAGATTCCCTTCCAGATGCCAAAGTATATTCATAAATAAGGGCATCCATGATTCCAGAGGTCCATCTGCATCCTAGCCCAATGAAATCAAGCCCAGGTACCAAGCCCAAGCCCCTAAGAAGCAAGATACCAGGGAATATTCCTGCTACCTGGCTACCAGGCCACCCCAGCTTCCAGAGGCCCAAACCCATGCACCCGGGCCCCTTTGGGCCGGCCTTTTGCTGCTCCTAGAAGCCCAACACGCCCCCCTAGGCATCCTTGGAGTCTTGACCAAGTCAAGAAAAATTTTAGGGATTTTTCTACCTAATATTTCCTTATTTTCTAGCTAGGGTTTGAGAGGGAAAAGGATTCTTATGTAAAGACTTATGTACCCTTACTTGGAGCCTAAGGTTAAGGGTCTATTTAAGGGACCCTAGCCTCTTGTATGAGGGGAATTTTTGATGAATGAAAACCTTGAGTTCTTCTATTGAGTTGTGTGATACCCTGCTGTGTGCATAAAGGGGTTTGCGAGAGTTCTTCTTCCCAGTGCTGCAATCATCTTCCTGCTACCAACAAGCATCTCAGATCCCTGGACGCCCACTCCAAAAGAAGCCTTCCCTTGCTGTTTTTCCTTTATTTTCTTGTTCCTTTGTGAGTTTTCTAACCCCTGACAGGTCGTTTGCAGGTCCCCGAGTTCCTACGAATCCAACGACTCCAGCCAAGCCTCAATCGGATCACCGAGCAGAAAGCCGGGTATCCGCGGGTCTTTGGCTCGATTTTCCAGGCCGCATCCGTCGAGGAATGAGAGACCCTTTTGCTGCGATCTTCACAGACGTTGTCAGGTACACCCCTCTACCTCCAGTAGTTTTATTGTAGGAGAACTTGCCCTAACCGAGGCTTCTCAGCCCCGGCGATCCTTCTTTTCTACTTTTCTAGGTCCTAATCTGCATGCTGATCTTCTAAAATTCATATAAAATCCCCTATAACTTATTTTAATCTGAAATTCGGGAATTAATCACCCAACCCCACATATAAAATATATAAAAAAAATTGCATGCATATTAGTTCCGCATCACCAATCCAGCACTGCCTCCAAACCACCCCCGGGGCCAAGGTTGCCGAGGGTGACCCTAGCGCAGATGACCTCAACCAAAGGGTGCAGGACCCCAGAGGTGACCTGATTGATCGCCTGCTATTGTATCCCCTCAGAACCAACCCAGCGAAGATGGTGCAGATAGGGGCGCAACTGCAAGATGATGAGCAAGACTACCTGCTGGAGTTTCTCTGGGCGAATGCTGACGTGTTTGCCTGGACGGCTGCCAACAAGCCTAGGATCCCACTTGAGATCATCACTCACAAGCTGAGTATTAACCCAAAGTATCATCCTGTGTGGCAAAAAAAAAAAAGTTTTGCACCAGAGAGATAAAGGGTGATCAACGAGGAGATGGACAAACTCCTCATGGCTGGCTTTGTTCGGGAAGTGCAATATCTAAGCTGGTTGGCAAATGTGGTTATGGTAAAGAAGAATAATATGAAGTGGAGGATCTGTGTGGACTACACCGACCTCAACCGAGCCTATCCGAAGGACAGCTTCCCTCTATCGAAGATCAACTAGTTAGTGGATGCCATCTCAGGGCACCGCTTGCACTCCTTTATGGATGCATTCTCTGGATACAATCAGATCTAGATGCACCCAGAGGACGAGGAGCATACTGCCTTCATCACCGATCGAGGTACGTACTACTATCGGATGATGCTATTCGGCTTGAAGAATGTTGGCACCACATACCAGCGCCTGGTCAATCGGGTCTTTAAGGACCAGATCGGCAGGAACATGCAAGTCTATGTGGATGACATGCTCGTCATGAGCAAGCCAAGTTCGAACCATGTAACCGATCTCGTGGAAGCTTTCCAAAATCTTTGGGAGCACAAGATGAAGCTGAACCTGATGAAGTATGCTTTCGGGGTAGCAGCAGGGAAGTTTCTTGGCTTCATGGTGATCTAAAGAGATTTCGAGGTAAACTCGAAGAAGGTCTGAGCAATCATTGACATGGAACATCTGACCTCGAAGAAGTAGGTTCAGTGCCTGATGGGTCGAATCATCGTATTGAGCTGATTCATCTCGAGGTCGGCGAACCGCTGCCTTCCTTTCTTCAAGGTGCTGTGCAAGATGAACGACTTCACCTAGATAGAGGAGTGCAAGATGGCCTTTGAGGAGCTTAAAGACTTCCTGGCATCACCACCACTGCTCTTCAGGCCGGAGATAGGAGAGGAGCTCCTGCTATACCTAGCGATCATCCATGGAGTCGTCAGTTTAGTCCTCATTTGCATGGATCAGGATGGGTCCTAAAAGCTAGTGTACTATGCCAGCAAGATCCTCCGGGATGCTGAGATCAGGTACACCCAATCCAAAAAATTCATTTTTGCTCTTATCAAGTCTGCTTAACATCTTAAGCCATACTTCCAAGCACATTCGATCACGGTCTTGATGGACCAGCACCTGAGGGCTATGCTCAGTTGCCCCAATATATCCAGACGTTTGGCCAAGTGGGTATTAAAGCTCAGTTAGTTCGACATGCGTAGTAACCAAGGTTATCTCAGAAGGCCCAAGTGCTGGCCGACTTCCTGATCGAGTGCGCAGGACTTACCGAAGAGCAAGAGCAGACTTCCCCGGAGCACCAAGTGGAGCCCAGAGCCGAGGAGGAATGCTGGATACTCCACGTCGATGGCGCATCCAATGCGGGCGGAAGCGGTGCAGGTCTAATCCTCGCCAACAAAGATGGAGTTATAGCTGAATGCACACTTCACTTCAAGTTCGCCATGACAAATAACCAGGTGGAGTACGAGGCATTCCTCGCGAGCCTCAGGGTCTCGTGCGAGCTGGGTGTACAAAACCTGAAGGTCTTCACCGACTCCCAACTGGTGGCCGAACAGTTCTCCAAAGAATATGAGGCCAGAGATCCCTAGATGATGAAGTACTTGGAGTAGGTCCGCTAAAGCACATGTTTTCGGTGCTTCAGCATCTCTCACATCCCTCGAGGTGAGAATGCTCGAGTCGATACACTGTCAAGGCTTGCGACCTTGTTGGACTCATCACTGAGGCATGCCCATATCGAGTACCTCGGAAACCCAAGCAACGAAGCTCCTGCAGAGGTGCAGCAAGTCACCCCGGAGCCGAGTTGGATGGATAGGTACATCAGATACATTACCAATGGCACCCTGCCGAAAGACCAAGTAAAGGCCGGCCTTATCAAGAAGAAGGCCTCACGGTTCGTCCTCATGGAAGGATAGCTCTATCGCTAGTCCTATTCCTATCCGCTCCTGAAATGCCTGAGACCTTCAGAGGCAACCTTCGTGCTCCAAGAGATATATGAAGGCCTTTGCGGAAACCATGTATGGGGGAGGGCTCTTGCATACAAAGCCCTTCGATAGGGATACTACTGGGAGACCATGAGGGAGGATGCCGCTGACTTCATGAAGAGGTGTGACCGGTGCCAGCACCATGCCCATATACAGCACCAACCAGCGGTGCCACTTTCCCAGCTCTCCACCCCATGGCCATTCACCTAGTGGGGAATGGACATTCTAGGTCCATTTTCTGCTACACCAGGGCAATGGAAGTTTTTGATAGTGGCCATCAACTAATTCATGAAGTGGGTAGAAGCAGAGCCACTGGCACGGATCATAGAAGCCAAGGTCCGCTAGTTCTTCTGGAAGTCGATCATCTGCCGCTTTGGGCTTCCCCACAGCATCATCACTGAAAATGAAAGATAGTTCGACAACCGGGAGTTCAAAGAATTTTATGCCGCACTTAGCATCCAGCATCATTTCACCTCGGTGGCTCACCCCCAGATCAATGAAGAAGCCAAGGTGACCAACCGGACCATTCTCCAAGGGCTCAGAACTAGGCTAGATCAAGCCAAGGGCAGGTGAGCAGAAGAACTCCCCAGCGTTCTCTGGGCCTACCACACAATGCCCAGGACGGCAACGGATGAAACACCTTTCAGCCTCACTTTCGGCATGGAGGCCATTATTCTAGTCGAACTCGCCATGCCCACACTGCAGATATAGCAGTACAGTGAAGTGGAGAACCCGGCGTGCCTTCTCCTCAACCTGGACCTCCTCAAGGAAACCAGAGACAAGGCCTGACTCTGGATGGTGGCTTACCAACAACGTGTAGCCGGTACTACAACACGCGAGTGAAGTCAAAGGTCTTCCGCCCAGGCGACCTAGTGCTGCACCAAGCTGAAGCATCTTAAATTTGGGAATGCGACAAGCTCTCACCGAACTAGGAAGGCCCCTATAAGGTGGTCGATGCTCTTTCACATAGAGCCTATTATCTCGCGAGTCTAGATGGCACCAGATTCTCGCAGACATGGAATGCCTGCAACCTGAGAATATACTATCAGTAATGTAAGGCCTTTTCCTAATAATAATAAAGATCCCATTTTGTGCAAACCACTTTTGCCTTGCAGGGATGCTGCTGCCCGGCCCACGGTCTGGCACCACCAAGCTCGGAGCCCAACTCTACGGCATGGAAGCCCGGGGCCCAGCTCTCCAGCACCGAAGCCCGGGGCCCAGCTCTCCAGCACCAAAGCCTGGATCCCATGACCTCCGGCACTCAAGCCCGGAGCCCAGCTCTCCATCACCAAAGTCCAGATCCCACGGCCTCCGGCACTCAAGCTCGGAGCCCAGCTCTCCGGTGCCAAAGCCCATATCCCACGACCTCTAGCACTCAAGACCGGAGCCCAGCTCTCCGGCACAAAGCCCATATCCCAAGACCTCCGGCACTCAAGCCCGGAGCCCAGCTCTCTAGCACCAAAGCCCGGATCCCATGACCTCCGGCACTCAAGCCCAGAGCCCAACTCTCCAGTGCCAAAGCCCGGATCCCACGACCTCCGGCACTTAAGCCCGGAGCCCAACTCTCCGGCACCAAAGCCCAGAGCCTAGTCCTCTGGCACCGAAGCTCGGAGCCTAATCCTTCGACGCCAAAGTCCAGAGCCCAGCTCTTCGGCACCAAAGACCAATCAACCAGGCACCTCAGGCCCGAAAATTGCTGAAAACCAGAGTCCCGTAGTCACCTAGCATTTCTGACGAATGCAACCTCCAAGTTCGGCCTTGCCGTGCACACCTGGAGCTGATCCCGGTATGATCGAAAGAATCTTATCAAACAAAGCATTCAGAAACATTCATCCACTTCTCACACGAAATGGAACCAACTTGGCAAGTTGAAGAACTTCTCTCTAACTTCATCACATGTTCAAGAAAAAAAGAGGGGGAAGAGAGAAGAAAAAGGTGGAAGAAGTTTCGAGCCAAAGTGACTGAAAGAAGTTACTTCATTGATAGCTGACTATTTGATACAAGTGTTTCTGGGCCCCGACATGCTGGGTAGCCCAGGCCAAAAGCAATGAAAAGAAAAATGACAAAGGGTCCCTGTCCTACATGGCCGGCCCATTCCTGAGATGGTGTGCCAACGGGACATCATCTTTCGGGGCCTCAAGCTGCACGTCTTTGGCTTCGATGGCCACGCTGGTGGAGCAGGAACAGAGCATATGGCCGGCTCCTCAGTAGTGCTCGAGTCTAGGGCCGCTTCCTCATTCGGAACACCAAGATACCTGAGGAAGCTTCGAGCCTTCTCAAAGACAAAGCCCTCTACCCTGAAGTTGAGGTACATAAAGCCCTTGAAGAAGGAGTCCGATGCCGTCTCATGGAACTCAGCGATGAACTCCTTCGAGGCCCTATACCTCACCACGGCCTTCGCGGCTCCCTTCTTTGTGGCCTCGACCTGGCCGATTGCCTCGATGGCCTGCTTCTTTGTCGCCTCTGTCGACTCAGCCGCCACTACTGCCTCCTTCTCAGCAGTGATGACCCTCTTCTCGGCAGTGATCAACCTCTCCCTTGCCACCTCCAATTCGGCCTGGAGAGATTGGGCATGCCCCTTCTGTCGGATAGCTTCGGCATTGAACTTGCTCAACCTCGACTCGGTGGCCTTAAGCTCCTCTGCCTTGCTCTTTGACCAGGTCCGCTCCCGGTCCAGACTCTCTTGGAGCTCGTTCGAGTGCCTTTCAGCACTTGTGAGCTCTTTTTGAAGCTCCTTGTTCTTCATGTTGAGCTTCCAAGAGTTGTCATTCTTTTGCCTTAGCTCGGTCTTCACGAACTCGAGCTTTGCCTCTCGCTGCCTATCCTTCTTCAACTAGTTGTTGCAGCAGTCTCTGATTAGAAGAAGCTCAGCACCGAGCTGCACCAAATAAAGTCTTAGCAACTAGTGCAGGAGAGAGAAGGAAGAAGTGAAGCAGATGAAGTTGCTTACCGAGAAGAGCTGGGAAAATGTTCTGTCGATCGCGTCCCCCAGCAATTTTTCAGCCTTCTCCCGTCGGTCGCATGACTAGATCACAAAATCCATCATGCGCTCTGCCAGACCTTGGTCCCGGACCAGGGAGACATTGGGCGCCAGCTTGAAGGAGACTCTGTGGTAATCCCTCTCCCTCCTGCTCACCCCGGACATGGAGTCACCTGCTCTACTGGTAGAAGAAGCCTCAGGGATGTGGTGGGAGCTCGGCACCTCCTCGGATCATGCTCCCGGCACCGGCTCTGTTCATCCTTGCTCCTCCTCCTCGATGATGATGACCTCCGAGGGAGGAGGAGACATCATAATAGTGGCTGCGGTAGCGGCCCTGGCCCGGACGACCACCTCAAGCTCTGGGGCCGGGACCAGATATTGCTATCTCGACCACTCTGGCATGGGCTCAGCAACCCATTGGCCAAGCTCAGGCTTCACCTCGACCGCCCTCCCTCCTTGTTCAGGGACAGTCTCGGCCTCCCTCCTACTCGGCTCAGCCAGCGCGGCGAGAGCGGTCACCGCGACACTCTCATCGCGAGCCCTCTTCGAGGGGGACTCACCGACCATCGCTGGAGGATCTCTTGTTGCCCGGTAAGCAATCCAAGAGGGGGGGTGAATTGGGTTGCTAAAAATTGAATCTTAATATTACTTGATACTAGGTAATGTAATCCAATTCAGCAAATATATTAGCAAGGTACTATCAATTCAATTGTAATGCTCTAAAACAAAAGTGCAGCGGACATAAGGAGCAATAAGTAAAGAGCAAGGAGAGAGAGATCAAGCAATCACAAAGACCAAGAAATATAGTGATTCGGTGCTATCCAATGTACCTATATCCACTCCCCAAGATCTTGGGAATTCACTATAATCACACCAATTATAGTTGATTAGTTTTGCGGGCTTACTAATCAAAAGCCCAACTTATTTTCACAAGGCCAACAAGTCAAAACCTCACTTGGTTTTACGGGCTAACCAAGAACCTAATTAGTTTTCACAAGGCTAACCAACAACCTCCCTTTGTTTTCCGGGCTAACCAAGAACCTTAGTGGTTTTGCGGGCTAACCACCAACCTAATTGGTTTTCACAAGGCTAACCAACAACCTCCCTTGGTTTTACGGGCTAACCAAAAACCTTAGTGATTTTGCGGGCTAACCACCAACCTAATTGGTTTTCCAAGGCTCACCAATAACCTCACTTGGTTTTACAATAGACTAACCAAGAACCCTTACAAGAAATATGATTTAAAAGTAAAGAACCAATGTAAGCTTTCTAAAACAAAGCAGATATCTCTTTGTAGCTCAATGTAGAGTTGCTTTCAACTTGTAGAAGCCTCTTGAATGCCCAAGAATGGATGATCTTCAATGCTCTTGAAAGCTTTTGAATGCTTGGAGGCTTCCTTTAGCTTGAGAGTGGTTGAAACTTCAATGAATAGGAGTTAAAGCTCACTTTTCTTCTCTCTTCTCAAAACTTTTTAATGGTTTTCAATATCATGTGTTTTGATTTGATTTTGAGCATATAAATACTTTTCCAAGGTCTCAAAATAGTTTTCTAGCCGTTAGACTTGAAAAACTAACCATTAGGAGGGAATTTGGGCAAGTTCTGCATTTGGAAAAACTAGCCGTTATTGTTGCCAGAACTTCATGTGTCGACACTTCAGATTGTGAGTCGACACATACGGTCGACACTTGATCTTCTTGAGTCGACACCTAGTTCAAATTGCTTCATTCTGATTCTCTAGAAATCTCAGATATGTTGACACTTCCTCAGTTGAGTCGACTCCTTGAGTCGACACCTTGCTTATCATCAAAATCAATTAATGGAGTCAACAATCTCCCCCTTTTTGATGATGACAAAATCTTTAAGTATAAATTGCTTTAAAACTAAGCTTTTAAAAGAATTCATCAAGGTGCATAATACTAAAAGCATTAAGTGTATCAACATTACTTGCATTAATGATATGACAATTTAGAACAAAAGTAATAGTGCCAGAGCTTGTTATAAAGATAGAGAGTATCAGAGCTTTGGGATACATTTAAAGCATAGAAAATATGTATCATGATACTCTACAAGAAAATTTCAAACAACTAAGCTCCCCTTGAATCGATGATCCATAACATAATTTGTAAGAATCTTTTTCATACATTTAAAGAGGGGTTTTAAGATGAAATTCATTTTAAAAGGATTTCCAAATGAAAATAAAGTAAAGCTCCCCCTTTTTTAAGGAATTTTATAAACGATTTTCAATTCAGGTTTTCAAAAAATATGTCTATCCCTTGCATATTACAAATATAACACAAATATATATTGCATATCCCTTGCATATTACAAATATAACACAAATATATATTGCATTGGTTTCATTATTCTACTTTTATACTCATTATACTTAAATCTCATTACTAAACTACTTCCCATTTTTATTATCATTAAAAAGGTAGGAAAACAAATAGATTGAATAGACGAGATATAGAATTGAGTTATTCTACTCTTTCTTTAAATATTGCATTGAATTTTAAATTCATTCATTCATTTAAGAGTGAAGACATTGAAGAGCAATTCAAAATATATCATTCATTTGCATTAAAGACATAAGGATGAAGAACAACAAAGTTTTTCATATAAACTTAGAACTTGTATAACAGATACATAACAAAGATAAAAATACATAGAAGCATAAAAACAAACTATCTAAAAATATATAAAAGTCCTAATCCTCATCCATGGAATCATCAGAAGATGAACCGATCTCAATCGGTCCTGTATCAATGAAGGATCGAGCTCGTGGCTATCTCGATCAAAGATATCTAAGTCTGGTCTTGGTCGGCTATGGAGGGGTACGATGACCACGTCCTCTACAACGAGCATATGTCTGACCTCTGGCTGGAGCAGTAGAGGTAGAAACAATGTCCTCCACAGGAATGGAACTGACCGAGTCAACAATCTCAGCAACCACTAGAAGAGGTGTGCGATCAAATGAAGGACCGGAGTCAAGATACTGAAAGCCGGGTGTATAAACCCCAAGCTCTTGGATAAGCGAGGATGTGTGAAGTGTAGGACTCTCAATAATCTATGTATCAAGGATAGGGATAACAGCTGATGATACAACAAGCGTATCAAAAATAGAAGTATCAGCTATAAAATGTATCGGTGTATCTATAATCGGTGTATCAATAATGGGGGTCTCAATAATAGGTGTATGAATAGCAGAACTATCAATACCATGGGTCTCAATAATAGGTGTATCAATAACTGAAGAGAGAATAGAAATAGGAACAGGAATGCGATCATCCGATCTAGAAGGAGAGGATGGAATAGGAGTCTGGGGAGCTGAATAGGAAGGGTCAACAACAGGACTCCTAGGCAAGTCAGCCATCACCTCCATTACTGTCTCTGAAGTATGATCTATGAAATTCATTTAGTCTGAGTCAGTCTCCTCATCGTCTCCATCATCATCTCCAATATCTCCAATAACTGTATCACCATCTCCAATAGTAATATCTACACCAGTATCAATATCATCAATGTCATCAGCTGGTGCAGGAGCAGGTACATGAGCAGGTGTAGGAGCAGTATCTGCAACCAGAGTACTCGCTGAAGATATGGATAGTGCAGAAAGTATAGCTGTGATGCCATCACTAAGTCCAGCATGCCTCTCTCTCGTCTCAGCTATGAAACAGTCAAGACGCTATCTCATGATAAATATGTCAATCTCAATGCATCTGACTCTGTCTCGTAAGCTATCTGAAGTGCCTGGAGTCTCCATCTATGCTGGCTGAGGCTGTGCAGAAGTAGAAGGATCAGACTGAGGAGCAACCACTGGCTGTGTTGCCATCTCAAGCTGAGTCTTGCTGGGTCCTGCCTTGCTCGAGAGGATGCGGTCCTCCTCTGCTGCATCATCATCATCAGCTCTGTCCTTGGCCTGACCTAATGTCCTACGAGTCTACTGGCCTCGAAACAAGTGATAGCCCATCCGATGTAATGATCTGATGTCGTACACATCGGTATGAAGCAATGTACGGTAGTGCTCATCCTCAAAGCTGACGCCATACTCCCTAAATGATACTGTTAGTCCCATGCCATAAGGAAGGCAGGGTTGCTGGCTAGTCGACACCTCCGTAATCTAATATACCATAAGAACTGGAATGCATACGGGTGTGTGCTGAACCAAAGAGACCATCACGAGCAACTCCCGCTCAGTGATATAGTCGAAACGTCCGGTCTTTGGTAGAAGTATCCAGGCGACGATGTGATGCAATAGTCTCATCTTTGCAGATAATCTAGATGATGGTACAGTGGCTCCCTCTAGTAGAATGTTAGACTCAAAGATGCATTGAAGTCCACTGACTCGATCCATCAAACTGTCAACAGCAGTGTTGGCTCCACCCAGTGATTTTGATGAATAACAAAATATTGAGTGCATATTGTATTCTAATGAGGATTTCAAGTTATGAGTTTTTAGGAAGAGAGCACCTCAAAATCTCAAAAACTTATGGTTTATGGCACGTAATGGCACGGAGCAATTCTCACAAATCTGGGCATCCTCTTCATTAAAAAAGGGCATCTAAATATTTAAATATTATGTGTTATGTTTTCTAGAATTATATTTATATTTTCGAGGTATTTATACTTGAATCTGAGATTTTTCAGTCTCAAGTGTCGACACCTGGACAGTCAAGTGTCGACACTTCAGCATTTGGCATAGGCAAAAATCCTTGGCACGCCAAGTGTCGACACCAAGTGTCGACACTTAGGTTCCAAGTGTCGACTCAAGGCCTGAGAATTTTGAAAATACAGAACTTTGTAATTTAAGAATTTTTGTGTCAAGTGTCGACACTTGAATGTTCAAGTATCGATACTTGAATGTTCAAGTGTCGACGCCCAGAGATCAAGTGTCGACACTTGACAGCCAAGTGTCGACACCTGATAGCCAAGTGTCGACACTTGCAGCCTGACAGCTCTAACGGATCTATTTTTCTGGCTTGCAGAACTTGCTTTTCAAGCTCCAAATGGCTATTTCCGAGGTACCAACGGTCACAAACCATTTTTTGGAAGGTTCTTGGTGCATTTAACCTCCACCAACCTCATTTTAAAAATATGAAAGTGTATGGAAGTGTATTGAAGTGCATTCAAGTCTACTCAAAAGCTAAAAAGCCAATATTCTCTCAAATACTTCACATCAAAAGCCTCTTATAGTTTGATTCCTTGAAAAGCTTACAAGCTTATCCTTATTTTATTCCAAAAGAGGCACTTTGAAGGAGATTCCAAGGAAGAGTGAAGACAAAGCATCTACTTGAGCTTCAAAGATTCCAATCTACTCTTGAAGAGAGTTTGTTTTAGTTTTAAATTGTATATATGTTTTATTATGTTTTGACCTTGCTTTCAAGGGTGTCTTGAAAGAAGGTTATTGTAGTTTGTTGGTGAGCCAAAGGGATAAAACCAACTAGGGTTAACTTATGATCCCGAAGACAAAACAAGTGTTAAGGTTTGTTGGTAAGCCTAAGTGAAAAAACCAACTTAGGTTTTGACTTGTGATCCTTGTGAAAAACAAGTCAACTGTAATCTAGTTTGGATTATAGTGAAATTCCCAAGGGTGGCTTGGGGAGTGGATGTAGGTGCTAGGTTTGCACTGAACCACTATAAACCTTGTGTTTGTGTGTGATTACTCTCTTCCTCTCTTGCTCTTTAATTATTGCTAACATCTTGCATTGAATTCATCATTGTTCACAAGCACCACTAGTCCGTCTCATTATTATCTTAAGTTAATTTTTTTTTAAAAGACCCAATTCACCCCCCCTCTTGGGCTCCATTTCTGGGCAACAAGTGGTATCAGAGCACCGGTACTCTCTTGTAGGTCCAAGGATCTTGAGTAAAAGATCATGGCAACCCCAATAGGAATGATTATTGTTGAAGGTCAAGCTTCAAATCGTCCCCCACTTTTTAATGGCACAAAATACACATACTAGAAGACACGCATGTGCATATTTATTCAAGCTCTTGATTATAATTTATGGAGGACAATTGTAAAAGGTCCTCATCAGCCTACAATGTTGATTAATGGCATTCTCACTCCAAAAATGGAAGCTGATTGGGATAAGAATGACATTAAGCAAATCGAGCTTAATACTAAGGCAATGAACCTTTTATTTTGTTCTCTTGATCCAAGTGAATTTAATAGAATATCAAATTGTCTCTCTGCCAAGGAGATTTGGGATACACTTGAGGTTACCCATGAGGGTACACACCAAGTGAAAACCACCAAGGTCAACATGCTTATTCACACATATGAAATGTTTAAAATGGAACCTACTGAGTCAATTAGTGAAATGTATACTAGGTTCACAAACATTGTGAATGGCATGAGAAGCCTAGAAAAAATTATTTCTAATGGTGAACTTGTGAATAAACTTCTCAAGTCTCTACCAGCTTCGTGGGATGCAAAGGTCCCTGCTATTGAAGAAGCTAAGGATGTCAACACTCTCCCGCTAGAACAACTGTTGGGTTCTTTAATGACTTATGAGCTCTCCCTCAAACAAAAGAATGGAGAGGTCGACAAAAAGAAGAAGGCAATCGCGTTCAAATCTACTGCTAGAGAGGACTCAAGCGAAGACTCCGAAGAAGATGATGATGAAGATGAGACGGCTCTGTTAGCATGAAAATTCAGAAGGTTCATGAGGAAGAAAAAGTTTAACTACAAAAAGAAACCTCTGAAAAGTGAGCCGAGTAAAGAGAAGGACAAAGAAAAGGAGAAGGAGCAGCCTACGTGTTTTGAGTGCAAAAAATCCGGGCATTTCAAGGTAGACTGCCCCTTGTTAAAGAAAAGCAAAAGAAAGCTGAGAAAGAAAGCCATGATGGCAACCTGGAGTGAAACTGAAGACTCCAGTTCTGAGGAAGAACGGCAGGAGGTAGTGAACTTCTGTCTGATGGCCGATCATGATGAGGTATGCTCCGAAATCAAAAATGAATTTACTTTTGATGAGCTTCATGAAGTTTTTGATGAACTAGTCATAGAATTTCAAAAGTTAAAATTAATACATAAAGATTTAAAGAAGCAAAATTTGGATCTAGCCAAAACAAATAACAACCTTTCAAATAAAAATGAATGCCTATTTATACAAAATAAATAATTAAATGATAAGATTATGGCACTTGAAAAAGAAAAGGATAACTTTAAAAATAAAAGTGACTTACTTTCAAATGAAGATTTGTCAAAACAAAGCAAAGAAATTTTAAATGAAAACAAAAGATATAAAGAAGAAATTGAAAAACTAAATCCTTTTATAGAAAAATTTACTTACAGTTCTGAAAAATTAAATTTATACTTAAATAACCAAAGAGCAGTATTTGACAAAGCAGGTTTATGATTCAAAACTCAAAAGAAACAGAAACTCTTTAAAAATTTCTTTGTGTCTGCATCTTCATCCATTACTTGCTATACTTATGGTATCATAGGACACAAATCTTATAAGTGCAACAAAAGAAAGTTAAATAACACTAAGAAAGTTTGGGTTCCGAAATGAACCAATGCCACTAACCAAGAATGACCCGAGATGGCTTGGGTACCTAAAGTCTCCACTTGATCTTTATTGCAGGTATGCCTTGCAACCAATAAGAAAAGGATGTGATACCTTGATAGCGGTTGCTCAAGGCATATGACAGGAGATGTGGAGCAGTTCTCATCACTCACATATCAAAATAGTGGTAATGTAACTTTTGGTGATAATAGAAAGGGCAAAATTATCGGTATTGGTAAAATCCATATCACCCCTACCTCTTATATAGACAATGTATTATATGTTGATGGTTTAAAACATAACTTGCTTAGCATTAGTCAGTTTTGTGACAAAAATTTTAAAGTTGTTTTTGAATCTTCTTTGTGCATTGTTTCTAGTCTAGATGACAATGGCATTAAGTTCATTGGTCAAAGGCATGGCAATATTTATATGGTTGATCTTGATGATCTCCCTATTCGGAAAGGTCAATGTGTAGTGGCAATGGAAGCCAAGATCGATGAAACTAGTTGGCTTTGGCATCGTAGACTAGGACATGCAAGCATGCATTTAATTTCAAAACTTAGCAAAAAGAACTTGGTAAAGGATTTGCCTAAACTCAATTTTGAAAAAGATAAGATTTGCAGTGCATGTCAACTTGGAAAACAAACAAAATCCTCTTTCAAACCAAAAGGAGTAATCTCTATATCTAGACCTTTGGAATTGTTTCACATGGACCTCTTTGGGCCAACTAGAACATCTAGTTTGGGAGGTAAGAAGTATGGTCTAGTCATTGTAGATGATTTCTCACGATTTACATGGATCATGTTTTTAGCACATAAAGATGAAACTTTTTCTGAATTTATTAGATCTCATAAAAGAGTTTTGAATGAAAAAGGTGTTTCAGTAGTATCTTTGAGAAGTGATCATGGAACCGAATTTGAAAATGCCGATTTTGATAAATTTTGTATTGAAAATGGAATTCATCACAATTTTTCTGCACTTAGGACACCTCAACAAAATGGGATAGTAGAAAGAAAAAATAGAACTCTTGAAGAAATGGCACGCACCAAGCTTTGTGAAAATGATTTACCTAGATATTTTTGGGCGGAAGCCATAAATACTGCATGCTATATTTTAAATCGAGTTTTAATTCGATCGATTTTAAAGAAAACACCTTATGAGCTTTGGAAGGGTAGAAACCCTCAATTCGTTCTTTTCATGTTTTTGGATGCCGTTGTTTCATCTTAAACAATGGTAAAGATAATTTGAGTAAATTTGATGCCAAATCAGATGAGGGAGTCTTTCTAGGCTACTCCACATCTAGTAAGGCATACAAGGTCTTCAACAGAAGAATACTTGTTGTTGAAGAATTCAAACATGTGGTATTTGATGAAACTAACCAAAAATCTTCAAGAAAAGAAGATGTACATTCTGATGAAACAGGTAGCAAGAAAACTGAAGAAATAAACAACAATGAAGGGCTTACCAAGGAACAGAACAATGATCAAAACACTAAAGGAGATCAAGCACAAGGTGATGAAAATACATCAACTGTTGATCCATTACCAAAAGAATGGAGGTATGCTCATGGACACCCAAAAGAACTAATTATAGGTGATCCATCTAAAGGTGTAAGTACTCGATCATCCCTTAAAAATATCTGTGATTACTTAGCTTTTGTGTCTCAAATTGAACCTAAAACTATTGAAGAAGCTGAATGTGATAGTAATTGGATAAATGCTATGCAAGATGAACTTAATCAATTTAAAAGGAACAATGTTTGGACATTAGTAGATAGGCCTTCAAACACTTCAATTATTGGTACAAAATAGGTTTTTCGAAATAAACTTGATGAAAATGGAGTAGTAACCAGAAATAAGGCTAGACTAGTTGCCAAAGGATACAATCAGGAGGAAGGGATAGATTTTGATGAAACCTTTGCTCCTGTAGCTAGACTTGAGGCAATTAGGCTATTATTGGCTTTTGCTTGCTTCATGAATTTTAAACTATATCAAATGGATGTTAAAAGTGCCTTTTTAAATGGATTAATTGAAGAAGAAGTTTACATTGAGCAACCCCCTGGTTTTGAAAATTCTGAATTTCCAAATCATGTTTATAAACTTCATAAAGCTTTATATGGATTGAAACAAGCTCCAAGAGCTTGGTATGATCGTTTAAGCTCCTTTTTGCTGAAAAATGATTTTACTAGAGGTAATGTAGATAAAACTTTGTTTTTAAAGAAAAAGAATGATGATCTCTTAGTAGTACAAATCTATGTAGATGATATAGTATTTGGTGCTACTAATGAATCTCTTTGTCAAGATTTTGCAAAGTTAATGAAGGGTGAGTTCGAGATGAGCATGATGGGAGAACTGAATTTCTTTCTTGGACTCCAAATAAGGCAAACCAAAGAGGGGATCTTCATCAACCAAACAAAATACACAAAAAAAATACTCAAGAAGTTTGGGATGGAGAACACTAAGCCTTTAGGTACCCCTATGAGCTCTACATGTAGACTTGACAAGGATGAATCAGGTAAGTCTATAGACCAAAAATTATATCGTGGCATGATCGGTTCATTGTTATATCTTACTGCCAGTAGGCCAGATATCATGTTTAGTGTCTGTATGTGTGCTAGATATCAGTCTAATCCTAAAGAGTCTCATCTTTTGGCTGTTAAACGCATACTTAGATATCTATCTGGCTCAATTGAAATTGGTTTATGGTACTCTAGAGATTCTTCATTTGAATTGATTGCTTATTCTGATGCTGAATTTGCTGGGTGTAAACTTGATCGTAAAAGTACCAGTGGAACCTGTCAGTTTCTTGGAGTAAATTTGATCTCTTGGAGTAGCAAGAAACAGAACTCAGTTGCTCTATCTACGGTGGAAGCTGAATATATAGCAGCTGGAAGCTGTTGTACTCAAATCCTCTGGATCAAACAGCAACTCGAAGATTTTGGCATTAAACTAACTAAGTCACCAATAAGATGTGACAATACTAGTGCAATCAACCTATCTAAAAATCCTGTGCAACATTCAAGAAGTAAACACATCGAAATAAAACATCATTTCATAAGAGATCATGTTCAAAACTCTAATGTTATTCTTGATTTTGTTAATACTGATGATCAGTTAGCAGATGTGTTTACCAAGCCTTTGAGTGAGGATAGGTTCTGTCTGATTAGAAGAGAGTTAGGTATCATTGATCCATTCTCCTAGAACTCTCTTAGTATTAATTATACCTAAATCCTAGAGCTCAAAACCTCTTGATTAAAGCCCTAAAAACCTTATCAAAATATTTCCTATTTTTCAAAAATTTTTCGGATTTTCTCGACTTTTTTGGCCAAGTGTCGACACTTGGAAATTGTCAAGTGTCGACACCTGACCAAGTGTCGCCACTTGACACATTCGAAGTGTCGACACTTGCGAAACAGAAACTATTTTTAAAAAGGCCGACCGAGGGTTTTGTACTTTTCTTTCCCCCGCCGATTTCTTGCAACAATGGTCCCCTTTGTCCAAATCCATCCTTTTACCCTTTAATCCATCACAAATCAGGTATTTCCCCCTTCCATTTTTATTTTATTTTTCCTCATTTTTGGTTTTGATGTTTTCGAACCAAACAACCGTGAATGGGGTTTTCTGAGTGTTTTTCATGAATCTAACTAGATTTCTACGTGTTTTAGTGGATTTCTAAAACTCCATTTGAGGGAATAGTGATTTAAACGTATTATTCTCGGATTTCCCTCGTCTTTTGGTCATTTTCATCCACTTTTAGCAAAAAATACTGTTTTGTTGATTTTAGCCGAAATAATTTGGGTTTTTATCTAAATTAAACATACTAAATCTATTTATTGTTGATTTAGAAAGGTTTTTCATGATATATTTGCGACATTTTCGCCTATTTGCTAAAACCCTAAGTGTTTAGTCCCAAATCCCATGGGTTTTGATTTTTTAGGCCTAACAAAAATTTATTTTTCCAAAGATTCAAATATGTTTTAACGAACAAAAATATTTTCTATAAATATGTGTTCGGAATATTGTCATTTAATCAAAATAAAAGTTGTAAAAATCTCACCTTAAACTGATTGACAATTTTTTCAAACGTTGTTGGTTTAAATTCTGGTTTTCAAAACCTATCTGAACATTTTTTTTAAGAAATGTAACTCTCCTTATCTCAGCCTGTAGCCAAAGTTCTAAACCTATCTTCCTTCTTCCCTGGTCAGTTTGTTGTAATGGGTCCTAGGAAGAGACTTGCAGTTAGGGAGAGGCCCAGTCATGGTGTTGAGAGGAGATCGAAGGCCAGATTTGATTCAGCACAGCCTAGCAGTACAGCCACACCGAGCTCCCCCCTGCAGAGAGGATGGCAGGGAAGTTAGTAGCCTTAGGGAGGAGAGTCGACTTGGAGTGTTTCGACAGGCACCACTTCGGTATTCGACAGGTACTCACTAATGCAGGATTAGTACCATTCTGTACTATGCAGGAGAGGTACTATCCTCACCTAGTGAGAGAGTTTTATGGTGCATTAGACTGTCGACGACTTCTGTGGACTACTTCAGTCAAGGGTATTCAGATTGCACTGACAGATGAGCTTCTGAGCAGAGTTTGGGAGATCCCCCGGAGGCGAGTCTGTCTTTTTGGTAGATGATAGAGAGGCTGGTGTAGGTGCATTCTTGAGAGAGAGGATGTTCGCGGTATATCCGTAGTTACTGCGAACCAGTTGTCATTAGAGATGCGCCTATTGCACCACATCACTGCACGGATTCTACTACCAAAGACTGGGAGATTTGACTTCATCATCGAGAGGGAGTTGATGGTCATGACGAGCCTAATTGAGAGGAGGCAGATTGATCTTCCATCCCTGATGCTCACTCAGATGTATGATGCTGCGACACAGCGCCGACACTGTTTACCGTACGGCATGGCACTGACCAGACTATTCAGAGCGTATGGAGTATCATTGGAGGGGGAGATCTCCAAGGAGATACTACACACAGATGTGTACGACGAGAGGTCTTTGCACCGCATGGGATACAGGTTAGTTGGAGGTCGATGGGTTCACAGAGAGTTTGGCCAGGAGCCAAATGAGGAGGACGAGATTCGAGAGGCAGAGGCTGGACCATCTGAGCCAGCAGTTTTTCCTCCAGTAGATATCCCATTAACACAGACAGAGCATTTGTCTCCTGACACTTCAGCTCCTCCACCACCTTCTACAGGACTATCTTTTGAGGAGCATGCCAGAGAGCAGTTCACAGAGATCAGGGGTGAGATGACTCAGCTACGTAGCGAGGTTGAGCTTCTACGAGCACATACTACCTCGGAGTATGCTGAGATTCGCAGATCTATGGAGGAGGGATTCTCTCGCATTGAGGGTCTGTTGAGATCCCTTATACCTCCTGCAGCCCCTGCAGTTGCATGATCAGATGATGATGATGATGATGATGATGATGATGATGATGATGGCGATGATGATGATGATGGCGGCGATCACCAGAGTGACCATGCTGATTATGTTGAGGGTGGTGATCAGGATGGTGACCGAGCTACAGAGGATGTGGGTGGTGATAGTGACAGTGATGGCGGTGCCAATGCTTATGAGGTGGTCAGTCGAGATCCTCCCACTACACCAGCTCCTACTATTGCCTTGGCTGATTCCACACCGGACGTTGTTATGCCAGCTGATCTTCTTTCACCCCCTTCCACTAGATCATCTAGGGTTGTACCTGAAAGAAAACTGCACGGGTGTTGCAGGTGCCTACACTAAGCATGCAACAGCAGGGAGCAGGTATGTATTTTAAAACTATTTTAAAATAACAGTGGAAACTACCTACTCTGCACAGGATCTAACATATTCCGGATGCATGTATAGACAAAACTAGGCATGAACAAAGGCATGTAATATTTATAAACAATTATATAAACCTAGATCCAGGCATGCATGAAAAATAAAACTATAAATAATTACCTTATTCCTGCTGGAATAACCCTAGGATATCTACTGGAATTGCTAGGATAATAGGAATAAATTTATTCCTGCCTTCTTCTTCTTCCAGCACGTTGAAATGCTATTTTCTTTTCCTCCAAAAACTGCAGCAAACCAAAACAAAAAATGGCCAATCTCTTGGTCTCTTCCTTCACCGATGGCAAGGGAGTGGCTTGAAGGAACTAGCTTCAAAAGAGAGCTTGAAGATCGATCAACCAACGACCTCTTCCTTTCTACCAGGTGTTGCAAAGAAAATCTGCAACCACAAAAACAGGGCAAAGCAAAACAGCAGCAATGGAAGATCAACTGGCTCCCAGGTGCTCTAGCGAACACCCTCTAGAGGGGGAACATGCCTGGGGCTCCTCTGATCTGACCTATCGCGCGATGCTAGTCGCCGGAATGCCTTAGAACGGTGGGAGGAAGAGCGAGAACAGAATGCTCTGTTCTGAAATTGGTTTTCTCCAAAACTGATTTCTTCTTCCTCCGATTGAGCAGAAATTAGAACAGGGAATCAAGGAGTTTTCTCTCCCAAACTCTCACCAAAACCCAGACCTCAAAATCACTAGTGGAAGGGTAGTGGAAGTTCTCCAAGGAAGAAGCACGAAGAACAAGTTCTCAGCCTCTCAAAAGGAAGAACTCCCTTATTGGTTTCCTCTCTTCTCACGGTGAAAAATAAAAATAGCTACTGAAATAGGGCTGCGATGGGTTTATAAATAGAACAGCAGGGAAGATAACGGAGAGACAGGGAGAGGAAGAGAACTCGGCTGCATTTCACCCATTAAACCAGCAATAAACAAAGGAGGAATGGTAGCGGGTGGAAGGAGAGGAAGGGACAATGCCCAGCGACGATTGGCCTTCTTCGAACGCATGGTTTTTCTCCCAGCATTTTACCGTGTAAAATGGTCCAAGTGGAGAAAAACCACTGGTTAAAAACCGGTCCAACCAAAACTGATCAACCCTTTTTTAAACCTCTTGGTTCAATCCAATTGAACTGGTTCAAACCCAATTAAAATTGGTTCAAGGGATTAAAATTGGTTCACAACCAATTGAAGGCCGAAACGAGCTCCGAATCAGTTCAAAACTGATTCAGAAAAATCCTGGTGCTGTCCTAGTCAGCTCGGAACAATTTTTGGTTGACACGGACAAGGGCAAGTCGAGGAAAAGAGTGCTCAAAAAATACCATGACCTTAAAATCGAGATAATTCTCAATCGTAATCAGCATCCGGATCAGAGAGTAATCCTCTGTGGCGTGTAACCTCATAGGTTCGAACCTAAACGGCAGTACTAGAACAATTCTAGTACCAGCATAGGAAACCATCTAGCAATGGGTTCCAGCATCCGGATAGGACGAAGATACGGGAGCAAACTATAGAACCTCTGGCATATGGTTACCATATAATTCATCCCTTTGACCTCTAATGCTTGAGACGACTGAGATTGGGCTGCCAACCCAGACTGAGTCAGTCGACTACGTGTCTCAACCTTGCAAGCCCAGTGACTCTTCACTAGGACTACCCCGGCCAAGGATTTGCTAAATTGAGATACTGCAAGATATTCAATCCAAACTGTTTGGACAGGTCAATTCCATCTTGGTCCATCACTGCTCCACAAGTACTTGCCTGTACCTAGAAACCTTCCGTCACCGGATTAAAAATCCGGGTAGTCCGACACCAAAGCACAGGGAGTTGCTTGCAAGCTACCATGATGACCTCAGGTCAGAGAGACATATATACCCATATCTAATTGTGAGTATCCCTTTGGCAGAAAGGGGCTGCACGGAGTCACGTTCAATGAGATATCATATATCCCACTTGTAGATCACATCAGTGTTACCACACTCATTTGGTCAAGAGGACAACCAAATGATGTGAACTACAATAACCTATACTTGATATATTATCGTCCAGTACAATATATCCTTTGGTTGTGAACATGGTTTAAGGACCACTCGATACATCCTCTCTGTATCGAAGTCAGTGTAGTCCTAAGGACTTCATCACATGGAAAGAGTTCATTTCTGGGAAATGTAGTATGTGATGAGCTGCCAAAAGTATTTTATTAATTCAAAGAAAAAGTACAATACTTAGCTCAACCGCCTTTAACTCAGGCGATTGGCTTTGGGACACAATTTTCAATAGTACCCGCCTTTGGTCCTTCCGGCCGCATTAGGAGTCGTCGAGCTTCAGCACCTCCTAGGGCATTAGCCACTAGATCTAGGATCAGTGCTCCATTCAGTCTTGATGTTCCATCTGATGAGGATTAGCCTCACAGATGTCTGTTATAGCTCTTATGTTATATGTTTGATACTTATATGACTTTGATGATATCTGTATGTTTCAGCTCTTGCTGATGACTCAGCAAATTTTGTACTGACAACTTATCTATTATATATATTTCAGTTCAATACTAATTATTCATGTTTCAATGAATCAATTTACTATTTTTTGGCTCTAATACTCTTTTATCTTGGTATATTTTTTAGCTCTGATACTCTTTTATATTAGTATAATTTTGGCTCTGATATCTATGTTATTTGATTCTCTACTATCATTTTGTCTCCATGCTCATTGTGAGGGGGAGGTAATTCCCCTTTCTAATGATTGACAAAAAGGGGGAGAAAAATGTGTTAATTCATAAAGTGTTAATTCATAAATTTATTGAGAAATTATATTGATTGTGTTGATTTTTCACCTTGTAAGAATCTTTGAAGTTTACCTTAATAAGAAGTATCTAATTAAGGGGGAGATTGATTCTTCCTAACTATGAAGTTTTTGTCTCTCTTATGAACTTAAATTCATATTCATAAATTATAATGGTTAAAGTTTGAAATATATTGCCTTTTTACTCAAGGTTTTGTCATCATCAAAAAGGGGGAGATTGTTGGCTCCACCCAGTGATTTTGATGAATAACAAAACATTGAGTGCATATTGTATTCTAATGAGGATTTCAAGTTGTGAGTTTTCAGGATGAGAGCACCTCAAAATATCAAAAACTTATGGTTTATGGCACGTAATGGCATGGAGCAATTCTCACAAATCCGGGCATCCTCTTCATTGAAAAAGGGCATCTAAATGTTTAAATATTATGTGTTTATGTTTTCTAGAATTATATTTATGTTTTTGAGACATTTATACTTGAATCTGAGATTTTTCAGTCTCAAGTGTCGATACCTGGACAGTCAAGTATCGACACTTCAGCATTTGGCACAGACAAAAATTCTTGGCACGCCAAGTGTCAACACCTATATCCAAGTGTCGACACCAAGTGTCGACACTTAGGTTCCAAGTATCGACTCAAGGCCTGAAGATTTTGAAAATACAGAACTTTGTAATTTAAGGATTTTTGTGCCAAGTGTCGACACCTGTGCATCAAGTGTCGACACTTGAATGTTCAAGTGTCGACACCCAGAGATCAAGTGTCGACACTTGACAGCCAAGTGTCGACACCTGACAGCCAAGTGTCGATACTTGCAGCCTGACAGCTCTAACGGATCTATTTTTCTGGCTTGCAGAACTTGCTTTTCAAGCTCCAAACGGCTATTTCCGAGGTACCAACGGTCACAAACAATTTTTTGGAAGGTTCTTGGTGTATTTAACCTCCACCAACCTCATTTTAAAAATATGAAAGTGTATGGAAGTGTATTGAAGTGCATTCAAGTCTACTCAAAAGCCAAAAAGTTAATATTCTCTCAAATACTTCACATCAAAAGCCTCTTATAGTTTGATTCCTTGAAAAGCTTACAAGCTCATCCTTATTTCATTCCAAAAGATGCACTTTGAAGGAGATTCCAAGGAAGAGTGAAGACAAAGCATCTACTTGAGCTTCAAAGATTCCAATCTACTCTTGAAGAGAGTTTGTTTTTTTTTTAAATTGTATATCTATTTTATTGTGTTTTGACCTTGCTTTCAAGGGTGTCTTGAAAGAAGGTTAGTGTGGTTTGTTGGTGAGCCAAAGGGATAAAACCAACTAGGGTTAACTTGTGAGGCCCAAGACAAAACAAGTGTTAAGGTTTGTTGGTAAGCCTAAGTGGATAAACCAACTTAGGTTTTGACTTGTGAGCCTTGTGAAAAACAAGTCAACTGTAATCTAATTTGGATTATAGTGAAATTTCCAAGGATGGCTTGGGGAGTGGATGTAGGTTCTAGGTTTGCACCAAACCACTATAAACCTTGTGTTTGTGTGTGATTACTCTCTTCCTCTCTTACTCTTTAATTATTGCTAACATCTTGCATTGAATTCATCATTGTTCACAAGCACCACTAGTCCCTCTCATTATTGTCTTAAGTTAAATTTTTTTTTAAAAGACCCAATTCACCCCCCCTCTTGGGCTCCATTTCTGGGTAACAAGCAGATCCTGTCATCGGTATATCCCATACTATGTTCAAAATCTTTGAAGTAATAGGGATATCCCATCCTCTGACCTGTGCCAACCAACCATCTATCCCACGGGCGAGTGATCCATAAAACTCTCGCATCAGCCCGGGGTAATACCTCTCACTGAGTAAATAAAATGTAGTCAGACCAGCCTGACGAACCCACTCTCCAATTCAAAAATGCTGCTGGTCGATAAATGAAAAATCCACTCAACATCCTCCAACTACAGTCTTCGAGCTCATCCGGCTGGACGGAACAAACAATGGTCGTGCGGGCGGATCTGTAGCTCTAGACTCATGTCGGGCCTTCGTCCTTCTCTCTTCTTCTTGGTTTGACTGACGAGGTCGACGGACAACTTGCTTTTGAGGTCCCATTGCTTGGATTGAAAGATTGGGCAAGGTTTTGGTTGAAATCTAGGGTTTCTAGGGTTTAGAAATCAAAACCTAGGAGAAATCCAACCAAAAAACTGGCTACCAAGTATCCAATTCAAGGAAACAACGGCTAAAATCTTGTAACCGAGAATGGGAACAGTGAGGGTACCTAAAAGCTTGTGTCGGCTCGAAGGAGAAAAGAAATAGGGAGAAAAACAGTTTGGAAACCCCTTTATTCTTAGTCCACTATCGTTCATATGTCGGCTCACGCATGTGTTGACACATTCAGGTGTCGACACATCGATGTGTCGACCATCGACTTAAAAACCAAAAATTCAGGAATTTCAAGGGCAGATCAAAATCAATTGAAATATGATAATTTTAGAGTGAAATCAATAATAATTGAGTAAGATTTATCATGATTAAGGTCGAATTGATCTAGTTTAAGTCAAAATATAGGAAAAATTTAATCAAACGAATTGATGATCCCGAGCTCTCTTCTAATCATACAGAATAGATCTTCCAGAAGAGGTTTAGTTAAGATATCAGCTAATTGAAATTTAGTACTAATAAATTCAAGCAAAACATCAGTGTTTCTACATGATCCCTAATAAAATGATGTCTAATTTCAATATGTTTACTCCTTTAATATTGAACAGGATTTTTAATCAAGCAAATAGCACTAGTATTATCACATTTAATAGGCGTACTAGCCAACTTGATTCCAAAGTCTTCAAGTTATTGCTTAATCTACAAGATTTGAGCATAACAATTTTCTGCTGCAATATACTCAGCCTCAGCAGTGGATAGTGCAATTGAAGTTTGTTTCTTGCTAAACCATGAGATTAAGTTAACTCCAAGAAATTGGCAAGTACCACTAGTACTCTTTCTATTAACTCCAAGAAATTGGCAAGTGCCACTGGTACTCTTTCTATTAACTCCAAGAAATTGGCAAGTGCCACTAGTACTCTTTCTATCCAATTTACAACCAACAAAATCCATATCATAATATCCAATCAATTTAGCAGATAAATTTCTAGAATACCATAAACTAATATCAATAGTACCAGATAGATATCTAATAATGCACTTAATAGCCATAAGATGTGATTCTTTAGGTTCAGATTGATATCTAGCATACATGCAAACACTAAACATTATATCTAGTCTACTAGCAGTTAGATACAATAAAGAGCCAATCATACCTCTATATAACTTTTGTTATACTGATTTACCATGTTCATCTTTATCAAGTCTACAAGAGGGGCTTATAGGCGTACCTATTGGTTTAGTAGTCTTCATTCCAAACTTCTTAATAATTTCTCTTGTGTACTTGCTTGGTTGATGCAGATACCATCTGTAGTTTGCTTGATCTGGAGTGCGAGAAAGAAATTGAGTTCTCCCATCATGCTCATCTCAAACTCACGCTGCATTAGCTTAGCAAAGTCTTGACAAAGAATTTCATTAGTAGCACCAAGAATGATGTCATCAACATATATTTGTACTACAAATAAATCATTATCTTTCTTTTTCAAAAATAGTGTTTTATCAATATTCCTTCTAGAAAATTCATTTTCAATCAAAAATTTGCTGAGTCTATCATACCATGCTCGAGGTGCTTGCTTTAATCCATAAAGTGCTTTGTGTAATTTAAAAACATGATCAGGATGTGCATAATTTTCAAATCCAGGTGGTTGTTCAACAAAAACCTTTTCAGTTATAAAACCATTTAAGAAAGCACTCTTAACATCCATTTGAAATAATTTGAAATTCATAAAATAGGCAAATGCTAATAATAGTCTAATTGCTTCAAGTCTAGCAACAGAAGCAAAAGTTTTATCAAAATCAATCCCTTCCTCCTGATTATAGCCTTTAGCAACTAGCCTAGCCTTATTTCTAACAACAATACCATTTTCATCTAATTTATTCCTAAATATCCATTTAGTGCCAATAATTGAAACATTAGATGGTCTTTCTATAAGTGTCCAAACATTATTTCTATCAAATTGAATTAGTTTTTCTTGTATAGCATTGATCCAATTAGTGTCTTTTTCAGCTTCTTCAAAATATTTAGGTTCTACTTGAGATACAAAGGCTATATAACCATATTCATTTCTAATTGAGGCCGAGTTCTTACGCCTTTAGATGGATCATCTAAGATTAATTTCTTATGATGTCCATGAGCATACCTCCACTCCTTAGGTAGATCTTGATGCTTTGGAGTGTCATCTTCTTTTTCATTCTTATCTTGATCTTCTTCATTTGGTTAAGGTTGATCATTCAATGTCAGCTTCTGAAGCTTATCAGCACCTGCACATTCATCAAATGTATCCTCTTTTCTGGAGGATTTGTTAATAGATTCTTCAAAGACAATATATATTGACTCTTCTACAACCAAAGTTTGTTTATTAAAAACTTTGTATGTCCTGCTTGATGTAGAGTATCCTAAGAAGATACCTTCATCAGACTTGGCATCGAACTTTCCAAGATGATCTTTTTCATTGTTCAAAACAAAACATTTACAACCAAAAACTCGAAAATATTTCAAAGTCAATTTTCTCTAGTTCCAAAGTTCATATGGAGTTTTTTTAAAAATAGGATGGATTAAAACTTGATTTAAAATATCATAAGCTGTATTAATAGCTTCAGCCCAAAAATATCTTGGCAAATCGTTTTCACAAAGCATAGTGCATGCCATTTCTTCCAAAGTATGATTTTTCCTTTTTACTAATCCATTCTGCTGAGGTATCCTAGGTGCAGAAAAATTATGTTCTATTCCTTTTTTATTGCAAAAGTTTTTGAAATCTTGATTTTCAAATTCAGTTCCATGATCACTACGAATGCAAACAACTGAAATACCTTTTTTGTTTGAAACTTTTCGATAAAACTTTATGAAAGCTAAAAATGATTCATCTTTTTGTGCCAAAAAGAAAATCCACGTAAATCTTGAAAAATCATCCACAATGACTAATCCATATCTCTTGCCTCCTAGACTTGATGTTCTAGTTGGTCCAAAGAGATCCATATGAAGTAGTTCAAGTGGCCTACTAGTAGTTACAAATCATTTTGGTTTGAAAGAAGTTTTGACTTGAAAGCAATCCCCTTCTTCTTCTTGTCCATATCCATTAATTTTTGTTTCAGATTGAGCTCATAAGTCATGAGCGATCCAACTAGCTGCTCAAGAGGTAACTTGTCAATGTCCTTGGCTTCTTGAATTGCGGTCACCTTCGGATCCCATGATGTTGGAAGTGACCTAAGAATTTTATTTACTAGATCAGTATTAGACATGACTTTTCCAAGACTTCTCATACCATTAACAATATTTGTGAATCTTATGTACATATCAGTGATTGATTCATTAGGTTCCATTCGGAACATCTCATAAGTGTGCACTAACATATTTACTTTAGTATTATTCACTTGATCGGTACTCTCATGGATAACTTCAAGTATGTCCCATATTTCTTTGGCAGACATGCATGTAGATATCCTACTAAATTCACTAAAATTTAATACATAATAGAGGAGATTCATTGCCTTGGCATTGATCTCGAATTGTTTAATGTCATTTTCATTCCAATCCTCTTCGAGCTTTGGGATGAAAACATCATTAACCACTACCGAAGGAATATGAGGACCCTTATCAACTACTTTCCATAAATTGTAATCAATAGAATATATATAAATTCTCATCCTAGTTTTCTAATAAGTATAATTTGATCCATTAAAAAATGGAGGTCTATTTGAGGCTTGTCCCTCAACTAGACTAGTACCAATTGGGGCTGCAATAGATTTTTACTCAAGGCGGTAAAGCCTATACACTGAGAACAGGGCTCTGATACCACTTGTTGCCCAGTAAGCAACCCAAGAGGGGGGGGTAAATTGGGTTGCTAAAAGTTGAAACTTAATATTACTTGATACTAAGTAATGCAATCTAATTCAGCAAATATATTAGCATGGTACTATCAATTCAACTGTAATGCTCTAAAATAAAAGTGCAGCGGAAATAAGAAGCAATAAGTAAAGAGCAAGGAGAGAGAGATCAAGCAATCACAAAGACCAAGAAATATAATGGTTCAGTGCTATCTAATACACCTACATCCACTTTCCAAGATCCCCTTGGGAATTCACTATAATCATATCGATTACAGTTGATTAGTTTTGCGGGCTCACTAATCAAAAACCCAACTTGTTTTCACAAGGCCAACAAGTCAAAACCTCACTTAGTTTTACGGGCTAACCAATAACCTAATTGGTTTTCACAAGGCTAACCAACAACCTCCCTTGGTTTTCCAGGCTAACCAAGAACCTTAGTAGTTTTGCGGGCTAACCACCAACCTAATTGGTTTTCACAAGGCTAACCAACAACCTCTGGTGTGGGCACCAGAATCAGGAAGAGATTCCAACCAATTCAAGTCAAATCCGAGTCCTTATGGTTGGATGAGTAAAAGAAAGTCCTGTAATTTTTTCTTTCTTTAATTTTGAGTCCAAATAATTATGTAATTCGAGTCCATTTCAATTTTATGTTGGGACTAGTCCAGCCTGATTAACCTTGTATTTAAGAGTTGGGTCCAAATGAGTCAAGTCCAATCCATGAAGAATCAAACCAAACCACATTTGAAGACTCAAGACTTATACTCCAAAGCAAGACCAAAGCCACCTCAAGTGGGGACCACATGCCACATGACACATGCCACCTCATCATCCAAGGTTGTTGCCACATCACACATGCCACCTCATCATCCAAGATTGCTGCCACATCACACATGCCACCTCACCATCCAAAGTTGCCGCCCAAGAGAAGAAAAGGGGAATTTGAAATTGAATTGGCTACAACCTCCTCCACAACTTCCTCCACTCTTCATGGGACGCCCCATATTTTTCTCCACAAATTTTTCTCCATGATATTTGGTGTAGTTTGAATTCAAAATGGCTTAATAGTCTATAAAAGACTCTTAGTCTTCTTGTAAAAGGATGATGGAAAAGAAAAATTAAAAATTTTCTTCTATGTGAGTTCTATGTGCCTAAGTGGTAGTTTTAAATTCTTCTCCCTATCCCACGCCAACCCTAGTTTCTCCTCCTCCATCTCCAACGCCTAAGACACCCTCCTTCTTCTCCAATCTCAAGCTAGCTCTTCAATATTCAAGGTTGATCAAGAAGACCATCACAAGGAGGCCGGCCTAATCCATTTCAAGTGATCTACCATGGCGCCAAGATTATTCTTCAACAATGCTTCCTCGACTCTTCTTTAGTTTCTCCATTTCATGACTAACGTATTTTTACCAAGTTTCTAATCTTGAGGTTTCTTTGTATAGGGTTCTCCGGGATTCCGAATTCAAGAGGAAGGAATTACTTGCCACAATCCAGAAAACAAGAAGTGCCCTCAATTTGTAGTATGGTCTTATCATTTGGGAGGTCTCTTCATGAGTGATCTTGATCTACTTGAAAGATTAATGCCAGGTATGTTCTAGTGTCGATTAGGTCTGAAATATTAAATTTGCCTAGCTTAACTTGTGTGGTTCGAATCTTATTCCTATTTCTTTGTTATTTTGATAGTCTCAATAATTAGGTTTACGTTTGATCGTTCGAGTTCTCTTCATTAGACCTCCTTTGATATTATATGCTGAACTAATCATATGCAGATAAGAAAATTGCTAAGTTAATCTATGCTAATCTCCTTTAGGGTTGCATCGTTACATTCTCATCTTGCATGTCCCCACCATTCTTGGTATCAGAGCATGGTAGAATAAGTTCCTGATTGCATAGCACTAAGTCCTTGAAGTACTTGGATCGGGGGCATTACCAGGCTGTCCGGTCTTAGGAGAAAGTAGGGTTTAAACACCCTCTCTTCCCATTCCACGGGGATCTCCTAAGGTGTGTCGGGCTGCCATTGTGATTGACCCGTGAAAAAGAAAGCCAAAGGACTTCTTAGATTTCATTTGTGAATTTTGCATTGGGCATGTTTTGTTTTTCTGCTTGCTGTATTTTCTGTAGGCTGACTGTAATCCGCCTGCAACTCCAAAGGCAAGTATCACATTCCTCGTTGGAATATTTTTTCTCCTGCTCTATTTTAAGTTGTTTATCACCGTCTTAAATTTTAATCTGAGAAAAAATTTACAAAAAAAATGAAAATTCCTGCAGTCCATCAGTGTTATTAGGGTTTCTGTTCTGTTCTGTTCCTTTTCATTATCTTCATTTCAGAATCTTCCTAGAATAGTATAGATTTTATTTTGAATTTTCGTTTCATCTGGTATGTCATCTAGAAGTTAGGAGTTTTCTGTGATTTTTTTAGATTTTTTTGATATTTTTTTCTGCACTTATCACACCATTTTTAAACTGCAACACACTACTTCTGCACCTGAAATTTGAAATTTGCATGCATCTCATGACAAATCAAATTAAGGGCATGAAATTGACATAGGGTCAGGATTTCATCAGCTGTCCCTAGCCCAAAAACCACCAAATTGCATATCGATCCAATCCCTAACTAAAATTGATTAGACATTAATTGCCCTAGTGGGTTAGGAACATCAATTTGGTCGAGCCCGGGTTATTGTCAACTCATTGTGTCAACTAGTCTTATGTGTGCCCTATTACTTGGTGTCTAGAATTGGGACTAAGGGCTTGGGTGCTGATCCATCTATCGGGCCAATTCCACCGGGCCTAGGTAGGCCAGAGACAGGATCTCACACTCTCCTTGTTCTAAAACCTGGCCAAGTATAGAGTTACTACAATCTAGCTTGCCACCTTGATTAGGCAACTAGCTTGGAACTCTAGGTCTAGTTCAATTCAATTGGGAAAGCTTATGCAACCCATTTCTTCATCTATTATTGAAAGCTGGTGTCAAGGATAGAGGTTAAGTGGCTCAAGCCTAAGCGGTTCTTGTGGTTTTTAATTAGGACCCAGTGAAAGCTGGGGGATCCTTCCACAGACCCACCTCCTGACTGGCCAGTGGAAGAGAGTAGCTGTTGATTTGATTGTATCTAGTCAACTCAGTTTATTTGGACTAACCGGTTTAAAAAACTCATAGTTCGGGTCTGAATCTAATTGTTTGCATGACAACTAGGTCAGGCACACCTTACCACCCTTCACAAGCCCAACCTAGTTCATCCATGGATACTAGTATGGAAAGCCTTATGAGAACTATGATCGAGAAGATGGACCGTTTGGATGCTAAATTTGGTCAGTTCGAGGAAAGGGTAGGAATCCTAGAAGAAGCTAGGTTGACCCCAACTGAACCACCTTCACCCAGATTACCTTCAGTTCATCCTAGAGCCCAACGACAGGAACACACACCTGACCCAATTCAAAGAAGACCGCATCAGGATTATGTTGATCATATTCCAGAGCCACCTCCTAGAAGGCCTCACTATGATACTTTTGATCAGGAAGATCGGGCCCTAAGGAACATCCATCTAGATGCACCAACCTTTGAGGGAAGCTTAGATCCTAAGGTGTACACAGACTGGGAGGCTGACATGGACCAGTATTTTGACTGGTATGATATGTCTGAAGAGAGAAGATTTAAGTTTGCCAAAATCAGACTAGTTCGTCAGGCTCGGTTATATTGGGAAAACGTGGAACGCATATCAAGGCAAAGGGGAGATTTACCTATAGCAACATGGAGAGATATGAAGAGGAAACTTAGAGAGAAATATCTGCCTATGTCTTATCAGCAAAGGTTATTAGATCAGTGGCAACGATTGACACAGGGTAACAAGACCGTTTCTGAGTACGTTGCTAAATTTGATGAGTTTGTGATGCGATGCAACATAGTTGAGTCTGAGGCAGCCACATTGTCGAGGTTTAGATCAGGATTGAATGAAGATATAAAAGGGGAACTGTTTTTAAGAGAAGTCCATGATTTAGATCAGGCATACCAAGTTGCCATGGACTATGAGAGGTTTCAAAGGAGAGCTACATTTAGACGACCTGAACCTATTAGGTTTAACCCTCCTGTTAGCAGGCCTAGTTCAGTCCCTGGTACAACCAATAGACCAAGATCCAGCTCGAATCCAACCCCTAGGCACAACCCTACCATTCCTCCAATTCCTAGAGAAGACAAAGGAAAGAGCCCTGAAGTTCGAGGTGAGAGGGAGCGAGTCTGCTATAAGTGTCATAAACCAGGTCATTTCGTGAGCCAATGTCCCTCTAGAGCTTTACATATAGGGGAGGCAGAAGAAGGTGAATCAGAACCCCTGGAGAATGATGAAGAGGAGGTTTATGAAGCAGGGGATTGCTTGGCTGATGAGTATGAAGAAGATGAAGAAAATGTAGATTCATCAGATGTGTTAGGAGTTGTGAGATGTATCATGACACAGACCAAGGAGCAGGAAGACTGGCGAAGGACTAGCATCCTACACACATTTGTCAAAATAGGAGAAAAGGTCTGTAAGATCGTGATCGATAGTGGAAGCTGTGTCAATGCCATTTCTACTAGTGCAGCCAAGAGTCTAGGATTACCCACTGAACCACATCCTAATCCATATAAGGTATCCTGGATCGATTCCACTTCTATCCTAATCAAGCAGAGATGTCAGGTTCGAATCCAACTTCGGTCCTATCAGGAACGAATCTGGTGTGATGTACTCCCTATGGGAGTAAGTAGCATCATCCTAGGTAGGCCATGGCTGTTTGACCATGATGTGACAATTTTTGGTCGATCAAATTCCTGTGCTTTCAATTTCAATGACAAGAAAATTATCATTCATCCAACCCAGCCTAAGGACAACACCAAAAGAGGAGTTAGCAGCCTGAAAGAAAAAAGGACTGGATTAAATTTGATAGGTGCAAGAGAATTAGAAAAAGACATTAATGAGGGAGCACCTATTTGGATGGTAGCTGCTAAGGAAACTATGGACCACACCCCTGTGGAACACCCTCAAGAGGTGGTCTAATTATTGAAAGACTTTGAAGACATGTTTCCCGAGGATCTTCCCGACAATCTTCCACCTTTAAGGGACATACAGCATGCCATAGATTTAGTCCCTGGCATGACTTTACCTAATTTGCCTCATTATAGGATGAATCCAACTGAACATCAGGAGTTACAAAGGCAAGTTAGTGAACTTCTTAGAAAGGGGTTTGTTAGAGAAAGTTTAAGCCCTTGTGCAGTCTCTGCCTTGTTAACCCCTAAAAAAGATGGTACCTGGAGGATGTGTGTAGACAGCCGTGCCATCAACAAGATTACTATCAAATATAGGTTTCCAATCCCAAGACTGGACGATATGTTAGATATGATAGCCGGATCAACAATTTTCTCCAAGATAGACTTAAAGAGTGGCTATCACCAGGTTAGGGTTAGGCCTGGAGATGAATGGAAGACCGCTTTTAAGACTAAGAATGGATTATATGAGTGGTTAGTCATGCTGTTCGGTCTGTCCAATGCACCCAGCACCTTTATGAGAATTATGAATCAGGTGTTGAAAACTTTCATCGGAAAATTTGTGGTGGTCTACTTTGATGACATTCTTATCTATAGCAAGACTAAGGCAGGCCATTTAACCCACCTAAGGCAAGTTTGCCAAGTCCTTAGAAAGGATAGCCTCTATGCCAATATCAAGAAGTGTGAATTCTTAACACATAGAGTTATCTTTCTAGGATTCGTAGTAACATCTGAAGGAGTGTCCGCTGACCCTGCAAAAATTAAGTCAATAGTAGAGTGGCCTGTACCCAAGAGTATCCATGATGTCCATAGTTTCCACGGTTTAGCCACCTTCTATAGGAGATTCATTAGAGGGTTCAGTACGATAGTGGCTCCAATCACTGATTGTATTAGGAAGGGATCTTTTGAATGGACTAAAGAAGCAGACAAAGCCTTCCTAACAATTAAGGAAAAAATGACACACGCACCCATCCTGAGGTTACCCGATTTTACCAAAGTGTTCGAGGTTGCTTGTGATGCTTCTGGGGTAGGAATTGGAGGTGTCTTGAGTCAAGAGAATCACCCAGTAGCATATTTCAGTGAGAAGTTAAATGAAGCGAGACTAAGGTATTCCACCTATGATAGGGAGTTGTATGCGGTAGTTTAGGCATTACGTTATTGGAGGCATTATCTTCTACCGCAAGAGTTTGTCCTATTTTCTGACCATGAAGCTCTTAGGTTCCTTAGTTCTCAGAAGAAATTGAACCCTAGGCATGGAAAATGGGTAGAGTTCATACAAGCTTATACGTTCGTACTGAAACATCGTGCCGGAACTGAAAATAGGGTTGCTGATGCGTTGAGTCGTCGTTCAATGTTGTTGAATTCTGTGAGCATTGAGGTAGTAGGGTTTGAAAGATTAAAAGAGGAATATCCTACATGCCCTGATTTTGGTGACATCTATCGATCCCTTCAACAAGGACCATCTAGTGAGCATAGTGATTATACCATTTTAGATGGATACCTTTTCAGAGGAAATCAGTTGTGTATTCCCAAGACCTCTGTTAGGGAATTTCTGATCTGGGAAGTTCATGCTGGGGGCTTAGCAGGACATTTTGGTAGGAATAAGACCATCTTAGCAATAGAAGACCAATTCTTTTGGCCTGGTCTCAAAAGAAATGTGGCCCAGATTGTAGCTCAGTGTCGTACCTGTGCTGTTGCAAAACAGCAAAGACAGAACATCGGTCTGTACACGCCCTTACCTGTCCCTGATTGTCCATGGAAGGATATCAGCATGGATTTTGTAGTAGGCCTCCCTAAGACGTCTAGGAAGTATGATTCTGTCTTTGTGGTTATCGATCGTTTCTCCAAGATGGCTCACTTCATTCCTTGTTCTCAAACTTTAAATGCTTCGAAGGTGGCCAAGCATTTTCTCGATCAGGTCGTTAGGCTTCATGGTTTATCCAAAACCATTGTGTCCGATAGAGATGTCAAATTTACTAGCTATTTCTGGAAAACCCTCTGGCACATGCTCGGTACCTAGCTGAAATTCTCTACTGCCTATCATCCTCAAACCAATGGCCAGACTGAGGTAGTAAACCGAAGCTTAGGAAATCTGTTGAGATGCTTAGTTGGTGACAACCTAGGAAACTGGGACCTATTACTTCCTCGTGCTGAATTTGCCTATAACAGCTCAGTTAATAGGTCTATTGGGAAAAGTCCATTCGAAGTGGTCCATGGATACAGACCTAGGAAGCCTTTAGACCTAGCTCCTTTACCCACACATGCACGGGTGTCCGAGTTTGCCGAGTCATATGCACAGCATATTAGGGAATTGCATAAGGAGATTAGCCAAAAGATTCAAGCAAGCAATGAACTCTATCAGCATATGACTAATTCACATAAACGATTAAAAGAATTTAATGAAGGGGACTCCATCATGATCAAACTTAAACCTGAAAGGTTTCCGCCGGGAACTATGAAGAAACTCCATGCCCGGGGAGCCAGACCTTTCAAAATAAAAAAGAAAATTGGACCAAATGCTTATGTATTAGAATTACCACCAAGTTATGGCATTAGTTCAACATTTAACATTTCAGACTTAAATGAATACAAAGAACCTACATTGATACCTAGTGAGCTTTTTGGTCCTAATGTTTCTTTTGAGAGTGAAACACCAAATGAGTGTCCACCACCAAGTGTTCCTGAGAGAAAGGAGAGAATTGAAAGGATCTTGGATGACCAGATCATTACTACTAGGAATAGAGGTTACCAACGTTATCTGGTTAGATGGCAAGGATGTCCTGAATCTAAAGACTCCTGGATTTCCCGAGAGGACCTACAACAAATCGACCCGGATGCATTAGAAGCTTATCAAGCCAACCCTCACTCGATAGGGTCGAGTTCCTTCCACCCCGGGAGAATTGGTGTGGGCACCAGAATCAGGAAGAGACTCCAACCAATTCAAGTCAAATCCGAGTCCTTATGGTTGGATGAGTAAAAGAAAGTCCTGTAATTTTTTCTTTCTTTAATTTTGAGTCCAAATAATTATGTAATTCGAGTCCATTTCAATTTTATGTTGGGACTAGTCCAGCCTGATTAACCTTGTATTTAAGAGTTGGGTCCAAATGAGTCAAGTCCAATCCATGAAGAATCAAACCAAACCACATTTGAAGACTAAAGAAGACTCAAGACTTATACTCCAAAGCAAGACCAAAGCCACCTCAAGTGGGGACCACATGCCACATGACACATGCCACCTCATCATCCAAGGTTGCTGCCACATCACACATGCCACCTCACCATCCAAGGTTGCCGCCCAAGAGAAGAAAAGGGGAATTTGAAATTGAATTGGCTACAACCTCCTCCACAACTTCCTCCACTCTTCATGGGACGCCCCATATTTTTCTCCACAAATTTTTCTCCATGATATTTGGTGTAGTTTGAATTCAAAATGGCTTAATAGTCTATAAAAGACTCTTAGTCTTCTTGTAAAAGGATGATGGAAAAGAAAAATTAAAAATTTTCTTCTATGTGAGTTCTATGTGCCTAAGTGGTAGTTTTAAATTCTTCTCCCTATCCCACGCCAACCCTAGTTTCTCCTCCTCCATCTCCAACACCTAAGACACCCTCCTTCTTCTCCAATCTCAAGCTAGCTCTTCAATATTCAAGGTTGATCAAGAAGACCATCACAAGGAGGCCGGCCTAATCCATTTCAAGTGATCTACCATGGTGCCAAGATTATTCTTCAACAATGCTTCCTCGACTCTTCTTTAGTTTCTCCATTTTATGACTAACGTATTTTTACCAAGTTCCTAATCTTGAGGTTTCTTTGTATAGGGTTCTTCGGGATTCCGAATTCATGAGTGATCTTGATCTACTTGAAAGATTAATGCCAGGTATGTTCTAGTGTTGATTAGGTCTGAAATATTAAATTTGCCTAGCTTAACTTGTGTGGTTTGAATCTTATTCCTATTTCTTTGTTATTTTGATAGTCTCAATAATTAGGTTTACGTTTGATCATTCGAGTTCTCTTCATTAGACCTCCTTTGATATTATATGCTGAACTAATTATATGCAGATAAGAAAATTGCTAAGTTAATCTATGCTAATCTCCTTTAGGGTTGCATCGTTACATTCTCATCTTGCATGTCCCCACCAACCTCCCTTGGTTTTTCGGGCTAACCAACAACTTTAGTGATTTTGCGGGCTAACCACTAACTTAATTGGTTTTCCAAGGCTCACCAATAACCTCATTTGATTTTACAATAGGCTAACCAAGAACCCTTACAAGAAATATGGTTTAAAAGTAAAGAACCAATGTAAGCTTTCTAAAACAAAGCGAATATCTCTTTGTAGCTCAATATAGAGTTGCTTTCAACTTGTAGAAGCCTCTTGAATGCCCAAGAATGGATGATCTTTAGTGCTCTTGAAAGCTTTTGAATGCTTGGAGGCTTCCTTTAGCTTGAGAGTGGTTGAAACTTCAATGAATAGGAGTTAAAGCTTACTTTTTTTCTCTCTTCTCAAAACTCTTTAATGGTCTTCAATATCATGTGTTTTGATTTGATTTTGAGCATATAAATACCTTTCTAAGGCCTCAAAATAGGTTTCTAGCCGTTAGACTTGAAAAACTAGCCATTGGGAGAGAATTTGGGTGAGTTCTGTATTTGAAAAAACTAGCCGTTACTGTTGCCAGAACTTCATGTGTCGACACTTCAGGCTGTGGGAGTCAATACATAAGGTCGATACTTGATCTTCTTGAGTCGACACCTAGTTCAAATTGCTTCATTCTGATTCTCTAGAAATCTCAGATGTGTCGATACTTCCTTAGTTGAGTCGATACCTTGCTTCCATGTGTCGACACTTCAGCTGTTCCTTCAACCTCTGCAAGTTCTGTGGCTTGAAAGTCTCAGGCGATGTGTTGATCCATATGTCGATACTTTGAGTTGACACTTCATGTCCATGTGTTGATACTTCATATGTGCCATTTAAAACATTGCTACGTACCAGCCTGAGTCGACACTTCATCTCCATGTATCGACACTTCATGTCATGTGTCGACACTTTGAGTCGACACTTCTTTGAAAACTTCACAGAAAGGCCTGAACTTTAGCTGAAACATATTTTTATTTAACTTAGCCATCAAATCAACCATCTTTTGAGTGTCCAAGTCTTCTTTGAGCAATCTTTTCATTTAAACTTGGCTTCCTCAAAATAATTGGGCTTCTTCAAATTTGTAAGCACCTTTTTAATAAAAACATACTCAAAGCAAATCATTAATCCTCAACTTATACTTAACTGTTTTGCTTATCATCAAAATCAATTAATGGAGTCAACACCTCTCTTCCTGGTGATCGAGAGTAGGTCATCCAGTAAGAACTTCATACCATCACACATAATGAAGAAAGTAAGTTCCAAGTTCATAAAGACAAAATAAAAGGCACAAGGAGATTAGTTCAAGCCAAACTCACCCAACTCTCTCGTTAGGTCGACCCTAACCTTGAAGAGGTTCTGCTTTGAAGCAGAACCTCAAGGAAAGGAATCTGAATGGTGTGGAGCTGCTCGAAGACCTCTTGATTAGCTACTTCAACCGTGGAGTTTCGGTTAGGGGACCGATCTGGGTCGCTCCAAACCCAGTCGACCCCCTCAACGGTTGCAAAAAAGTATTTTCTCTTCCATCCTTTGATGAAAGAGGGGAGTTCAAACTTAATGTCCTTTGGGTGAGAAGAGATGGACCACCACCCCTCCTCGGAAGGGTGGTGCTTCAGGATAAAAAAGGACCTAAACAAGGAAAAATGGGCTACAATCCCGTAAAAGTGACAGAGTACTATGAAGAAAAAATGATCTTCACTGCATTCGGGACAAGCTGAGCAAGGACGAGATGGTAATTGCTCAGCACTAAAAGGAAGAAAGAATGAAAGGGAAATCAAAGTCCCCCTACAAAGGTCTCTTCGTAGAGGGCAATCTGGCCCAGGCCACTGGAGGTGACCCGTTCCCATGATCGAGGGACCAAGAGCCGGACGGAGAACAGGATGCCATAGAAATCCCGGATGGTTGTCAGTTCCTCAGCAGAGATTGTCGAAGCAATCCTGCCAAGACCTGTTGACCGAGCAGGTTCGGGGACGGGTTCAGGTAGAGGAGGAGGGAGCTAGCTCTGGGCTCCCTAATGACTATCCCGGTAGGGGGACGCCTCTTACTAAACTCGAAGCATGTTTCTTCCCCCTCCTCATCGGAGGAAGAAGAAGATGGCCTCGGCCTAGAAGGCCCCGCCTCACTCTGGTTGGTTGAGGGATTGAAGTTGGGGCCGAATCGAGACATTGAAAAAGATGAGGAAGATGAAGGCTGGAGAAGAAGAGGAAGACGGACTACATCCGAGAAGGCCTTAAGCTCAAAGGGAAACCCTACTCTGCTGGGAGATGGGGGGAGAAAGAGACGAACCTGGTTTCTGGGGGAGTCTAGGAAAGAAAAGAAAACTTTGGTATGATGGCGGGCACGTGAGATTTGAAAGAGAATGCATTTTGGAAAAGTCAGCCTTTCATTTCGAAGTAACTCGACATCTAACCGTACCATTACAGCATCTCCGTCAATGGATCTGTGCCATGTGTCAACCATCGATGGATGGGACACCCCGGATCGACCATGGCCATTCTGAATTCCGTGCCATCAATAACTGCTCATCGGACGTGGCCACGTGGCTCCTCCGTACTGGCTTGGAGAACCGCCTCACGAATTGCCAGCGATTGTGGTCATTATTGCACCGGATCTTTGCCTTTCCACGTCAGCACTGTATTTACTCCCTTCATCTCGGCATCGTGCACCAACGGGCCTCGGGAGTGGGGGTAAATGATGTGGCAGGATTGCTGACATGGAACCCCTGTCAGACGCCACGCCGGACGAAGCTGCCATGTGGGATGCCTATGCATGGACTCTTTCGCCCGGCCGCACTCCCTCCAGGTCGAGAAGCCGGGGCTGAAGTCGAGCTCTGCCTCTCCTTCGCCCGGCGCACTCCCTTCGGGTCAAGATGCCGGGGGCAAAGTTGAGCTCCGCCTCTCCTTCGCCCGGCGGGCTCCCACCGGGTGAAGATGCTGGGCCGAAGTCGAGCTCCACCTCTCCTTCGCCCGGCACGCTCCCTCCTGGTCTAGATGCCGGGGCCAAAGTCGAGCTCTGCCTCTCCTTCACCTGGCGTGCTCCCTCCGGGTCGAGATGGCGGGACCGAAGTCAAGCTCCGCCTCTCCTTCGCCCGGAGCGTTCCCTCCGGGTCGAGATGCCGGGGCTAAAGTCGAGCTCCACCTCTCCTTCGCCCAGCCCACTCCCTTAGGGTCGAGACGCCGGGGCCGAAGTCGAGCTCCACCTCTCCAGATCGGCCCACCTCAGACGAAGAGATCTGCAGACGAAGGAAGTCGCCGCTCTTCCTAGATGGTGGCCCGATGCCCGAGGACCATGAAAGATGCCTGCCATGCCGCGATGATGATCCCAGCTACCACTTACACCAAAATAGGAGGAATCCTCCGATCGAGGCTCTGCATTCTCCACCAACTGACTGCATCCTTTGGAATTAGAAGTCAACCAGTGGATCCAGATCCAGGAGGCGGCAGCCTGTAGATCGAGGCTCTGCTAAGTTATCCAAATGAGAGCAACCAGAAGAAATGTCAGCGTGAACGGTAGCTTCCATATCACCAAAATGGAAAGGCAACTCGGCCACGGCACGAAACATCACCGCACGCGCCCACAAGCATGGGAAAGATCCCGAGGTAATCGGCGCGCAACAGCCCCAGCTAAAAGGGGCCTCTCAGATTCAAACAAGGTAAGTGAAAGTTTTTCTCAAGCATTCATTCAAGCGGAGATCCAGTCGAGTGAGGTCCAACAAGCAAGAAGGGGGCAGCGCACAGGAATACAACACTCAAGGCTACCACGAAACCTCCAAGAGGGGTCTAGACGGACACACCCAACCCGAGCTCTCCTCTGTTGTCACTCCCACGATCTGCGCTTGGCTCACTCGCACTCTCTCACATCACAAATTCTCCTCTTAGCATGGAGTCTATCTTAGGGGCTCGATTAGGAGGATCTGTTTTCCTGGATCGTTACTGACTTGGCCGTCGGAATGCCCTCGCTGAAATCCCCGGCCCATGTCACTAACTCTATTTTGCAGGTCCGGGCGTCCGAGCAGGATTCCGAGCGACAGAAGCGTATTTCGACCTCGACCTCAGCTACAAGCTACGACGATCTTGTCGGCAACACCTCTTTTCTTAAAAAAAAATATTTTTTTATTTCTTTTCCTCTCTTTCAATTTTTAAATTAATTATGAATTAAAAATAAAAATAACTTTGGTCATTGACTACTGGTTAGGCTCTGTTGTTCCCACCGTTCTCCTTTTATAGACCCTCAAACAAACCAAATCCCAATCAAATTCACAAAAGAACGCTTCTCCATCACGTGGGATTAGCGTGTGCCGTCCGATCACTGTAATCACGCTCAAGATCCTGTTGCATGGTGCTTCGCCAAAACCCAAACCAGGTGGGAATTATCGTAGGCCATGTGATTTTATTCCCTGTCGCTTGTTGGCTGCTTGACGGTGCACCGATCGAAAGTCCCAGCTTCTCTTTTCATATACCGTGACAAAAACCACTCAGATTCCCCCATGGACCATGTGAACAATAATTTTTCTGGGAGTTTCTGGTGTTTTGTAGTGGGTCGCTGGAAAGCCGCGAGAAGATTGAAGCCGCATCAATAGTGCTATATTCCCAACGTGCACTGAAGCTTCCCCTGAAGCCATGTTAAATAGTTCTGAAATTAATGTCAAAGTTTCTTGTCACCGTTATCCGAACATAAAAAAGTCTACCGCTAATATGGTAGCTCAATTTGTAGTGACTTTATCATACTATCAAAAAATCGTAGGTTCGACTTAAATTAAATTTAAAAATTAGGATTGATGTACTCATCTTCTACGAGATGGGGGTTGATATCATGTTAGCGTACTTACCTTCTGGTATCTTAGTGATGTTTGGTTGACGTACTCATCTTTGATGAAAAAATACTACGAAAATTTAAGTATCTTGAATCGAACATTACCTGATAAGATAAGGACCTGCGAAAATAGCTACACCAGGTTTATCCCTATCCCTTATTTATTATCAAAAATAAAAAAATAAAAAAGCCTTGTCCTTCCTTATTTTAGGACCAATTTACTGGTCCATGAGAACTACCATTGGCTTGATGGACCTTTGAACCGTTTCACAAATGGATTTTGGATTTTAATTTTAATTTTGATTTAAGTTTTATTTAAATTTTTTAACATATAAATTGAACTTTTTTCATCTATAAATATTTTTCTTGCAAAATATAAATAAAAAAATTAATTCTAAAAAAATAAAGATATATAAATATATATTTTGGTACTTTAATTGAAATATTTAATATACTTATCATACCTTCCAATTTAAATTTTGTTTAACCTTGAATAAAGAAAAAAATTAGTACTAGATGCCACCATACCTTGAATTGAGTATTTTACCAAGCAATTTTCTAAACAATCTATTGATATTCAGTCGGACATCTCTAAGATACGTCATAGAGATATTAATACTCACTAATATGGTGGTTAAATAAAAAAAAAATATATTTTCAAGATTTTTTTAGATCCTCTTATATTGTTATCTCCAAATTATCTACTTTAATATAAGCAAATTAAAAGTAAATCTTGTTCCTTTTTTTTTTCTTTTTTTTTTTGAATTGAGGTATCTTTACATTACTTACTTTTTGATGTAAACATAATACTTACTTAGGTGAAGGTGCCTGGTTACTCAGTAGGACCAATATTTAAAACTTACAACTTTTTTTAAGTAAAATTCGTTCGTATTTTTTATCCTTTGATGCGAGGCTCAACATTTACTTGGGTGAAGAAGCCCAGCTACTCAGTCAGAGTGCTCAGAATCTTTTTTTTTTGAAAGAACGTATAAATACTCTATTTATGTTTATAAAAATGGACTCTTCTTTAATATTAGTAGAAAGATTTAGAAAGGCTAGAATGATTTATGTTCTAAACTTAACTATTTATTAGATTTTCTTAATACTTGATTCCTCGATATCTCAAAAATTTTCTAGCTGAACATCAATTGATGTTTTAAAATTTGTTCAATTTAACTCAAATCTAAGATAATTGTGTGCCTAAATACTAAATACTCAATTATTTGAGAACTATAATAAAATTTATTTATTTATCCATATCCCCTAACTTAATTTCTATTATCCTCAATAGAGTAAGGGAAAATAAAATAAGGATAGGCAAATAAAACAAAGAGATGCATCACCTGGACTAAATATGTATCATTTATTGATAGGTACTTTCGTAAGGAGTCGTTCATTATTCCTATAAAAATGATAAATAACTAAAGCAAAGGTTAATAAAGATATTGGGTTGCCTCCCAACAAGTATTAAGTTTATTGTCTTCAGCCATATCTTCTGAGAGAGTTTATCCTATTACTATCCGAACTTAACATAGGTCTGTAATTCCCTACGTGATTCAAGATCTATCTTAGAATAATTCTTACATGAGATTGTTGCATGACTTATTCTCTTGATGGCTAACAACTCTTTTTCAATAATTATATCTAGGTATAACTTAAGTACTAGTTAAGATTCTAAAGAACCTAAATCTATGTACTCGATGTACTGAAGGAGTATTTCAAGATCTCCTTTTATTGCCTCTTCCTTTTTAGGTAAAGGTTCAACCAGTGTCATGAGAGGTTCAACTGATAATTCTAACCTTAGTTGAGTGCAATGATCACTAGGTGTAAATACCTCGCCAATATTTTTAGCTTCAGATATCTCTACTAGTTTCTCATATCTAAATGTTGTCAACTGGTCACACTAGCCTTTTTATTTGGGTTCTGGATAATTTTGTGCTCTAGGTTCAACCTCGAGTTGGCTTGGCAATTTATCATCTTCTTGTTCACTAACTGCTATAGCTAATTAGCTCAATAGTTTGCATCTTGTGACCATACAAAATTAGGATGATTTTCCCACTCTAGGTTATAGGTTGGTGCATAGGGATCATTGATAGGCCTTTCATTAGCTGTACCCTCCTGTGTGAACCCATTTTGGATTGTATGCATCAAGTAAGGACACTCCTCTATAACATAATCTAGTGTATCGCATATAGTGCACATGGATACTACCACATGATTTAATTAGCTATATCCTTTACATTCTAGGGCTTCAATCCTATGATCAAAGTTGCCAATATATCTTCTTCAAATTGTATTTGTGTATGCATCTACAAGTCTAGTGAATTCATGATGCATGTTAATCATTTGAGATTTAGTTGCAAAATTGTTAGTTAGGAATTTAATTTTCGATGATTGGATAGAACTATTCAGGTACCAATAGTCCCTTAGGGTTTTAAGTTGTACTATAGAATTTATTTTTCTCAAGATACCAATAGTCCAATAGCATTTTAAGTTGTATCATGAAATCTATTTCTCCTGCAGTGACCTTATAGTCATGTAAGGCTTATATTATGTCTAAGCAATTATTGTTTTGTCTTAGTAGTTTTTTATTTATTTAATATTTTTAGATAAAGAATAGAAAATAAAGGAGAGATAGATGAGAAGTGAGTTCTAAAGATAAGAAACTTATAGATCCTAAACCTAGAGATGATAGAGAAGAATTAGTTAAGATTTATTGATAATTACAAATAACTTAGCACACAATGAACTCTCTATTCTAGGATTAACCTATATCTAGATGGTTCCTATTGCCAAGGTCGTCTTACAGCCGTCCAAGTAAGAAACTAACTAGCTAACTAGCCAGGTAAGGGTAAGGTTGGTGGGAGTCCTCTCATTGATGTTCTTAGATACCAAATAAATTGGCTAGGTCAATTAATAAGCTCAAACTCTTTAGGGATCAACGTCTAATTAATTTTAAATTAAAGGTTTGGATTATCAAAATATGAAGGATGATTGTTTGTAGGCCAAGGAAGGGTGATGAAATCCCCATCTTATTTTATTTAATGGAATAGTACCCTTAAAGTAGTTTATGAGTATACTATGCAATTAAAATAAGATATCCAAATAAAGTAGAATATTTTTAAATTCATAATCCATAAATAATTAGAAATCTTATAAATTAATTTCTAATATAGGCTATTTGGCAAGTATGACTCACATCCTATTAAAATTACGGTATGTCTCATAAGTATAAGCGATCCGTTGATTTAGTTGAATTGATCCCAATAAGATATATAAATAAAAATTCTAGAATTAATTTTGAATGTTGAGCATGGATCATATTGTGTTAGGATCATGATCCATCTCATCTATAGATAATTTATTTAAGATAAAAAAAATTAAATAAAAATTAGAAGAATATATTTAATTATAAAAAAATAAATATAAGAATTTATTTAAGGATACTTGTACAGTTGTACTCTCCTACAGATTGTACTTCAATCAAATATAGTTTCTAGATATATTTTTTTGAAGATTTTGAACGTTATAGCATTTCCTTTCCTTAAAAAATCTTTATTTCTTTATTTCTCTCCCTCATTTTTAATTTATAAATTAAATATAAAATAAAAATAAAATAACTTTGGCCGTCGCTACTTGTTACCCTCTGTTGTTCCCACCATTCTCTTTTTATAGACCCTCGAACCAACTGAATCCCAATCAAATTCACAGTAGAACACTTCTCCTACACATGGGATTAGCATGTGCCGTCTGATGGCTGTAATCATGCTTAAAATCGTATTGCATGGTGCTTCGCCAAAACCCAAAATAGGTGGGAATTACTGCTGGCCATTTGATTTTGTTCCTTGTTGCTTGTTGGCTGCTTGATGGCGCACCGATCGAAAGACCCTGCTTCTCTTTTCATATACCATGACAACAACCGCTCAGATTCCCCCATGGACCACGTGAACACTATTTTGGGGAGTTTCTGGTGTTTTGTAGTGGGCCGCTGGAAAGCCATGTGAAGATTGAAGCCACGTCAATAGTGCTACATTCCCAACATGCGCTGAAGCTTCCCCTGAAGCCATGTTAAATAGTTTTGGTGCGCCACAATTAATGTCAAAGTTTTCTGTCACCGTTATGTGAACATAAAAAGGCCCTATCCTTCCTCGTTTTAGGACCGAACTACTGGTCCATGGTGAACCAGTGGCTTAATGGACTATTGGACTGGCTTGTAAATAGATTTTAGACTTTCATTTAACTCCAATTTAAATCACATTGGATCCATTTTAACATGCAGATTAAGTTCTTTTCATCTATAAATATTTTTCTAATAAAATACAGGTAAAAGCATCAATTTTTAAAAAATATAAATAAATAAATATTTTTGATGTTTTAATTGGAATATTTAATGTACTTTTCAAATCACTTATACTATTTATGATAACTTGGTGGCTATCATTACAGATAAAAAAATCAATGTGCTACCTGTACCTGGGGAACAGTTTGGAGTTCCTCCTAAAAACTTGGATAAAGAGACTGATGAATCTTTGGAAATAGTAGATTTGACAGAAAATCTACCCAAAAAAGTGGTTGGCATTCCTTCAAGATCATCAGTCAAGATACAGGTCGAGAGGAAGATGACAATTATTGATGTAACGAGGATGGCACGTGAAATACTAGGAGTTGATGTAAGAAGATATCAAGCAATCACCAATAACATTGGTATCTTCTTCTTTGCTTTTGAACTCAGTTTTTACAGGTGTATCCAAACGGCAAAGGAGTTCTTCTCAAATATAGACATAAACTTTCTTACCCACATAGATTTGGACTCCCAATCTTTGATAGATGAAGTATCAGGGGGAGATCCAAACACCTTCAAAGATATCATAGGTGTTGTCTTGGATGTTGGACTAGAGATAGTGATGCGGGACGCAAAGAGGAATTATAACTTAACATCTTAACAATTTAAATTGAGCAATGACACCTACTTACATTAGCAAGATTCATGCATAAGATAGGGCCAAAGTAAACCAAATGATAAGACTAAATGAAAATTAAGCTTAATCGCAATATAGTTTCAATTTAATCAAAAGAAGAATGGACCTAATGGTTGAGAAACCATTCTAACTAGGACATAAACCTTCAAATGATCAGACCTAAGAGTCTCGGAGGGGTTAATTTACCAATGATGAGCTCTCACTCCTTTGGTGGTGGATTAATTTTAGCATTCCATGGAGTTGCGAATGAACTTGAAGACTATCACTCCCCGGATGAAGACTCTTTCCGTAGTTGGTTACGAAGCAAAGTAAACCTTCTCTTTAACTCGAAATCATAGAGGATCCTGTATTAAAAGATATTAGTAGCATGGTATGGACAAGGAAAATGGAAAGAAAAGGTCAATAATAAGAGTAGAGGGTGGGTGATGGCTTGAGTGTGGAAGGATTTGCGTCCTTGAATGAAGAAGGGGTGGCTCCTTTGGATGAAGAAGAGGGCATCCTTGAATGAAGAAGAGGTGGCTCCTTTGGATGAAGAAGAGGGCATCCTTGAATGAAGAGGAATGGTAGCCTTGGATGAAGAGAGATGGCATCCTTAGAAGTTGGAGATAGCAACCTTGGAAGGATGAAGGGGCATCCTCTTGGATGAATGAAAGGATGGCCTGCTTTGGTCAAATAATGGCTATTTGGTGGATAGGTTGAGCCTCATACTCTCTCTCTCACAGAGGTCATTTGCAAACACATAAATGGAGAAGATAGAAACTCAAATTTTCATTTCATTCATTAGATTCCTTACAAGGGGGTTTGGAGAGGTATTTATAGACCTCCCAAAGCTTTTGAAATATCGAATTACATGGAGGAAAATAAGGGAAGTTGTAAGATACATGGAGGAGTCGTAACCATGAAGAGAGTGCGGAGTTGCTTGATCCATGGAGAGAATAATGGTCGGCCAACTTTTCTTTGAATTTGAACTTGGCCGCCCAATGTGAGGTGTCTTCCATGTTGGTGTGGCTTCCACCTATGCCTGGTGAAGTAGCGGTCCAACTTAGCATGGTGGTTGGGAAGTTACTCCAAATTATTCCAAGTAGTTGAAGTGCTAAATTATTCCAAGTAGTTGAAGTACTGAATTATTCCAAGTAGTTGAAGTGCTAAAGTGGTGGAAGGTTGAGGTAGTAGAGTTTTCTAGTCGAGTCGGCTCCAGTGCTCGAGTCAGCTCTCAAGGCTACGGTTGAGTTGGCTCCAATGGCCTTTGATCTTATTTTAATTTCTTTATGATTCAATCTATAAAGAATTTGATTGAAGACTATTGTTGGTGTATGCACCAATTCTCCCGGAGTGGAAAGAACTTGACCTTGTCTAGTATGGATCAACCTGACTCCAGTAATGCTCTAGTTTGTCTGGGCCGATTCGTTGCAGATCTTCTCGACTGATCCATGAGTCTTCAGATTTTGGTCGACCTTGCCAACGAATCAGACAGCATTGGTAGTCTTTGTTCCTCGTAGTGATAGTCTTGTCATCCAGAATTCGCTCAATCCTATCTCACCGCTCTGGTAAAGTGGCTGGTGGACACTGAGGGATAGGCTCACTCTCAAAATAGGCTCAGGCCCAAAAGACTCACTAGGTATCATCATTGGCTCCTTATACTCTATTAAGTCTGAAACATTGAAGGTCGAGCTGATATCTAAGTCAGACGGTAACTCAAGTATATACGCATTAGATCTAATTTTTTTTATGATTTTAAATGGGCTTGCACCGCGAGCATGTGATTTCTTTATAATTTCAGGTGGGAACCATTCAGGTTTGAGTCTAATCATCACGTAGTCTCCTTCATAAAATTCTTTGATCCTCTTACGTGAATTAGCCATATGCTTGTAGGTTTTATTGCTCAAGTTGATTTTCTTAATGATTTCTTTATGTAAATCCCTAATATGCTGTGCATATAACTCAGCAGACTCAGAAACTCGTGCATGTGTGGGTAAAGAAAGGGATAAGGTCTATGGTCTTTTTAGGTTTGTAACCATAGACAATTTCAAATGGGCTCTTCCTAGTGGACCTATTGACTGAGCTGTTATAAGCAAATTCGGTACGAGGTAATAATAGGTCCCAATTTCCCATACTATCCCTAACTAGGCATCTTAACGGGTTTCCTAGACTTCAATTGACAACTTTAGTCTAGCCATCAGTTTGAGGATGGTAGGCAATAGAAAATTTGAGTTTGGTTCCTAGCATATGCCAAAGAGTCTTCCAGAAATAGCTAGTGAACCTAACATCTCTATCGGACATAATGGTTTTAGGTAACCCTTGTAGCCTAACCACTTCATTTAGAAAATGCTTAGCTACTCTCGAAGCATCGTAAGTCTGGGAATAAGAAATAAGATGTGCCATCTTTGAGAATTGATCAACCACAACATAGATAGAATCATGTTTCCTCATGGTCTTTGGCAATCCTAATACAAAATCCATACCAAGATTTTGCAATGGATGGTCTGGTACTGGTAAAGGTGTGTACAGACTAGTATTTTGTCTTTGCTGTTTGGCAACAGCACAGGTTTGACATTGGGCTATAACTTGGGCAACGTTTCTCTTGAGGCCTGGCTAAAAGAATTGGTCTTCGATGGCTAAGATGGTTTTGTTCCTACCAAAATGGCCAGCTAAGCCTCCAGCATGGATCTCCTAAGTTAAGAATTCTCTAAGTAGGTTCGAGGGATGCACAACCTATCTCCTTTGAAAAGGAATCCATCATGAAGGGTATAGTCATTATACTAGCTAGATGGTCTTTGATGCACAGATTGAAAAATCTCACTAAAGTCAGGACAATTCTCATATTCCTCCTTCAGTCTCTCAAATCCTATGACTTCAGTGCTCACAGATATCAAAAGCATGGACCGACGGCTAAGAGCATTATCAACTTGATTTTCAATGCTGGTAGGGACACCAAAGGCACCAGAATAAAACAGAGGCTTTTCAACCCTCTGTGGATTGATCAATAATTTATGAGTCCATTTGTAATAAGGGCTTAGCCCATCTGAGTCCATTTTAGTTGTTATTTGAATCTTTTGAGTTGTTATTTCAGTTATGTACTAGTCAGCTCATGTTGAGCTAGTTCAGTCCAATGCTAGTCAGCTCATGTTGAGCTAATTTTATTTTTTTTGAGTCCTGTCTAAGTATACTGAAAACTCAAGACTACATCATATAAGTGAAGACCAAGTCCAACTAGATTAAAGACATGGAAGTATAGCCCAAGTCCAACCCAGCTTGAAGATTTGAAGACCCCAGGAGAAAAATTCAGAAAACCCTGATTCCTTGCAGATGCCCTCCAGATGTCCAGATTCCCTTCCAGATGCCAAAGTATATTCATAGATAAGGGCATCCATGATTCCAGAGGTCCATCTGCATCCTAGCCCAAAGAAATCAAGCCCAGGTGCCAAGCCCAAGCCCTTAAGAAGCAAGATACCAGAGAATATTCCTGCTACCCAGCTACCAGGCCACCCCAGCTTCCAGAGGCCCAAGCCCATGCACCCAAGCCCCTTTGAGCCAGCCCATTGCTGCTCCTAGAAGCCCAACATGCCCCCCTAGGCATCCTTCGAGTGTTGACCAAGTCAAGAAAATTTTTAGGGATTTTTTCTACCTAATGTTTCCTTATTTTCTAGCTAGGGTTTGAGAAGGAAAAGGATTCTTATGTAATGTCAATTGTACCCTTACTTGGGGCCCAAGGTTAAAGGTCTATTTAAGGGACCCTAGCCTCTTGTATGAAGATAGATTTTTGATATGAAATAAACCTTGAGTTCTTATATTGTTTTGTGTGATTACCCTACTGTGTGCATAAAGGGGTTTGAGAGTTCTTCCCGGTGTTTGCAACCATCTTCCTGCCGCCAACCATCCTTCCAGCCCCTTCCAAAACTTTCTTTCCTTTGCTATTTTCTCTTGTTTTCTTGATTTCCTCTGAGTTTTCTAACCCCTGACAGGTCGTTTGCAGGTCCCCGAGTTCCTACGAATCCAACGATTCCAACCAAGCCTCAATCGGACCACCGAGCAGAAAGCCGAGTATCCACGGGTCATTGGCTCGATTTTCCAGGCTGCATCCATCGAGGAACGAGAGATCCCTTCACTGTGATCTTCACCGGTGCTTCAGACGTTGTCAGGTACACCCCCTCTACCTCCAGTCTTTATATTGTAGGAGAATTTGCCCTAACCAAGGCTTCTCAACCCCGGTGATCCTTCTTTAGTACTTTTCTAGGTTCTAATCTGCATGCTTGGCTTCAAAAATTCATACAAAATTCCCTACAACTAATTTTGATATGAAATTTGGGAATTAATCACCTAACCTTTCATATAAAACATACAACAAGAATTGCATGCATATTAGTCCCGCATCAAATGCCAGCATGATGTTTCAATACAAAGGTGTATACCTGAAGATACTCTACCCACTTTCCATGCCTATGGTTCAACTTCTTTTGAGAATTAAGGAATCAGAGTGCTTCATGATCTAAATAAAGTATGAACTCCTGTGGTAAAAGATAATGTCTCCAACACCTCAAGGCTTGAACTACCGCGTACAATTCCTTATCATACGTTGAATACCTAAGTTTGGCCTTATTCAATTTTTCACTGAAAAATGCCACTAGATGATTTTCCTGACTTAAGACCCCTCCAATTCCTACTCCAGAGGCATCACAAGCAACCTCAAATACCTTTGAAAAGTCCGGAAGCCTCAAAATGGGTGCTTGGGTCATTTTCTCTTTGATTTCTAGGAAGGCTCTATCGATGGCTTTGGTCCATTCAAAGGTGCACTTCCTAATGCAATCGGTAATGGGTGCAACGATCATACTAAATCCTCGAATGAATCTTCTATAGAAGGTGGCAAGGCAATGGAAACTACGAACATCGTGTATGCTTTTAGGGACAGGCCACTTAACTATGGACTTAACATTCTCTGGGTTGGTAGACACTCCTTCTGGGATAATGACAAAACCTAGAAAAATGACTCGATTGGTCAAGAAGCTACATTTCTTCATGTTGGCATAAAGGCTTTCTTTCCTAAGTGCTTGGCATATTGGTGGAGATAGTCTAAATGGTTTTCCTTAATCCTACCGTATATCAAGATATCATCAAAGTACACTACAACAAACTTTCCAATGAATGATCATAGGACTTGGATCATGATCCTCATGAAGGTGCTAGGGACATTGGAATGACCAAAAGGCACTAACCATTCATACAAGCTATCCTTAGTTTTGAAATCCATTTTTCATTCATCCCCAAGTCTAATTCTAACTTGATGATAGCTGCTCTTAAGGTAAATCTTTGAGAAAATAGTGGCTTCGGCCATCATGTCCAACATGTCATCCAAACGGGGAATAGAAAAATGATACTTGACTGTTATCTTATTAATGGCTCGACTATCTACACACATTCTCTACGTGCCATCTTTCTTGGGGGTCAAAAGGGCAGGTACTGCACATGGGATCAAACTTTCCTTAATGGATCCTTTTTTAAGGAGTTCCCCAACTTGTCTTTGCAACTCAGCATGCTCAATGGGATTCAACCTATAATGTGGGAGGTTGGGTAAGGTGGCTCCTGAGACTAAATCTATGGCATGTTGGATGTTCTTTAAAGGTGGAAGGTGATCAGGTAGGTCCTCGGGAAACACATCTTGAAATTTTTTCAAAAACTCTACTACTTCCTCAGGATGTTCCTTATGGGGTGGGTCTTGGGTTTCCTTAGTAGTCAAAATCCAAATGGGTGAACCTTCGTTAAATTCATGTTCTAATTTCTTAGCACTGATCAAGTTCATACTTTGCTTCTTGTCCTTCAGGTTACTAGATCCTCTTTTAATGTTGTCCTTAGGTGGTGAAGGGTTGATCACAATTTTCTTTCCATTATGGGTGAAGAAACAAGAATTAGAATGACCATATAATGTAGCATCGTGATCATACAACCATGGTCGGCTTAAGATGATATTACTTACCCTCATACGAAGAACATCACACCAAATCTTCTCCTGGTATGACTGAATCTGGATTGTAACTTGGCATATAAACTTGATGGGAATTGAGGTCGAATCTATCCAAGATACCTTATATGGATTGGGATGGGGAACAGTGGATAAACCTAAGTTTTTGGTAGCACAGGTTGAAATGGCATTGACGCTGCTCCCACTATCTATGATGATCTTGTAGACTCTTTTCCCTATCTTAATAAAAGTTTGTAGGATGTTGGTCCTACGCCAATCCTCTTGCTCCTTGGTCTGGGTCAGGATGCATCTGACAACTCGCAAAAATTTAGATGAGTCAATGATTTCTTCATCTTCCTCATACTCATCAACTAAGTTTGTCCGAGCTTCATATACTTCTTCCTCACAAGCTTCTAGAGGTTTAGGGTCTTCTTCCTTAACTTCTCCTATGTGTAGGGCTTTAGTAGGGCACTGGCTAGCATAGTGGCCAACCTTATGACATTTAAAGTAATGAATGTCATTATTTGGGCTCCTTTGAATTTCATGGCCCTTACCTCTATCATCCTTGCGAGCTAAAGGGTTAGAAGGGGTGGATTGGTTTGAAGGGACTTGACTAGAACTTGGCCTAGGTCTAGGGGTACCAATTATGTTGGATTCAAGTCGTCGAATTATGGGTCTCCTCTGAAATCTCTCAAAATCCCTAGCAATTTGGTAGGCCTAATCTAGGTCATGGACTTCTCTTAGAAATAGTTCCCTTTGAATCTCTTCTTGCAGGCCAGCTCGAAATCTAGATAGGGTCACGACCTCAGTTCTACTATGCTACATCGCATGATAAATTTATCAAATTTGGTGATGTACTTAGACATAGTTCTATTCCCTTGGCTCAACCTTTGCCATTAGTCCAACAGTCTTTGCTCATAGGATATGGGTAGGTACTTTTCTCTAAGCTTAATCTTCATGACTCTCCATATGGCTATAGGCATGTCTCCTCTTTAATGATATAATCGTTCAACATTATCCCAAAACAACCTAGCTTGTCGGACTAACTTCAACTTAGCAAACTTGAATTTACTTTCTTCCGACATCTTGTACCACTCAAAATACTGATCCATGTCACTCTCCCAGTCTATGTACACCTTAGGATCTAGGTTTCCATCAAAGGTGGGTGCATCGAGTCAAATGTTCCTAAGGGCTCTTTCTTCTAATTCAGCAAAGTCATGGTGTGGTTGTCTATGATTAGGTTCAGGAGTGGGTTTATGGTGATGGGTCCTAGTACCAATGGGTGTTGGTGTAGGTGATGGTGGTTCGGTAGGGGTCATACGGGTTTCTTCGAGGGTCCCTATCCATTCCTCCATTTGATCAAACCTATTATTTAATTGCTTGAACTGCTCAATCATAGTTCTCAATAGGGTTTCCAGATTTGTGTCCATGGTGACACTGGGCTAGGTTTGGAGGTGTTGGTATGGAGTCCCTGATCTAGTAGATATACAAAACAATATACTCATTCTAGGGTTTGATAGACCTAGAAGTTCAATATAGTATGAATTAACTAAGTATGGATCAAGACTACAATTACTCTTTCAACTGGCCAGGTAAGGGTGAGGTTGTGGAAGGCTCCCCCTACTCTCACAAGGTCCTAATTAAAAATCACAAGTCCGCTTAAGGTGTTTGCCATTTGACCCCTAGCCTTAGACACCAATCTCAAGAAGTAAGTGAAGAATTGATTCACACTAGCCTCAACACACTACTTGAACTTGACTTGTTGGTGTCCCTAGTTCTAATTAGGTTTCTACTCAATTTTATTTAAGGCTTGGATTCGATGCAAGATGAGGTGGGTTGTTTTTGGGCCAAGAAAAAGTGATGAAATCCTTTTCTTATCTCATGATAGCATTGCCTTTAATTGATTTAGAATGAATGCAACAACACAACAATCTTAACTAATCAATAAAATTTAAAACTAGTTATTAAAAATTTAAAATTTGAAATTCAAATTTTAAATTTCAAAATTTAAAATTCAAAATTCAAAATTTAAAATTAAAAAAATTAAATTTTAAATTCTAAAACTTCTTGTGTGAAAACTTAAGTTTGAATTAGGCCAAGAATTATGGAGTGTTCAATGTGCTAAACAAAAAGAAAATCATGCACTTCGAGCATCATGCAAATCACATACCAAGCAAGCAATTAGCACATTAAACCTTTAACCTAAAGATTTTCATGTCCGGCCATAGCTCATTACTCCCATGGGTTATGACAGTATACTTTTAAATACCCACTCAGGAGGAGTGAAACTCTAGATTAAAGAATGCAAACAATGCACATTCATGTCCAAGCCAACCATGCTCTGATACCAAGTTGATGTGGGATGCAAAGAGGAATTGTAACTTAACATCTTAGCAATTTAAATTACGTAATGACACCTACTTACATTAGCAAGATTCATGCATAAGATAGGGCCAAAGTAAATCGAATGATAAGACTACTTAATGAAAATTAAGCTTACCCGCAATGTAGTTTCAATTTAATCAAAAAGAAGAATGGACCTAATGGTTGATAAACTATTCTAACTAGGACATAAACCTTCAAATGATCAAACCTAAGAGTCTTGGAGGGGTTCACTTACCAATGATGAGCTCTCACTCCTTTGGTGGTGGATTAATTTCATCATTCCATGGAGTTGCGAATGAATTTGAAGACTATCACTCCTCGGATGAAGACTCTCTCCATAGTTGGTTCTGAAGCAAAGTAAACCTTATCTTTAACTTGAAATCATCAAGGATCCTGCATTGAAAGATATTAGTGGCATGGTATGGATGAAAAAAATGGAAAGAAGAGGTCAATAAAAAGAGTAGAGGGTGGGTGATGGCTTGAGTGTGGAAGGGTTTGAATCCTTAAATGAAGAAGGGGTGGCTCCTTTGGATGAACAAGAGGGCATCCTTGAACAAAGAAGGGGTTGCTCCTTTGGATGAAGAAGAGGGTGTCCTTGAATGAAGAGGGGGTTGCTCCTTTGGATGAAGAAGAGGGCATCCTCGAATGAAGAGGAATGGTAGCCTTGGATGAAGAGGGATGGCATCCTTGGAAGTTGGAGATGGCAACCTTGGAAGGATGAAGGGGTGTCCTCATGGATGAATGAAGGGATGGCTTGCTTGTTGGGAATTGTGTTCCAAATTCAATCGTCTAGGCTGTAGATGGTTGTGCTAATTTTGTAATTATATATGAAATTATTAATAAATAAAAGTTATTCTTTTGGCTGTTCATCATATGTGCATTTTCTTGAAAAGAACTCTTGTGTGATGGAGTCCTTAGAACTACATTATATTTGATATAGAAAGTATATATTAAGTAGTTCTTAAACTAATTTGCAACCAAAGGATACATTGTTATAGGACAACAATGTATCAAGTATAGGTTGTTGTATCTCACATTGGTTGGTTATCCTCTTGACCAAGGAGTGTGGTGATATTGATGTGACATACAAGTGAAATGTATGACATCTCACTGAACGTGACATCTGCAGAGCTTTCTTCTACCAAAGGATTGCTCACGAAGGGATATGGATATATGTGTCCTTTAGACCTGAGGTCATTATGGTAGCTTGCAAGCAACTCATTGTACTTTGGTGCTGGATTACTGGATTTCTACTCCAGTGATGAAAGGTTTCTGGGTATCGTCAAGTACTTATAGAGCGGTGGTGGATCAAGATGGAATTAACCCATCCAAATAGTTTGGAGTGAATAACTTGCTGTGTCTCAATTTAGCAAAACCTTGGCCAGGGTTGTTCTTGTGAGGAGTCACAGACTTGTAAGGTTGAGACACGATCTGGATGAATCAAATTAGGGTTGGCAGTTGAATCTTAGGTCATCCTGAGCATTATGAGGTCAAAGGGATATATTATGCGGTAACCAATGCCAGAGGTTCTAGAAAATTGCTCTGCAATCTTCGACCTATCCGGATGTCGGGTATCATTACTAGATGAGGACTTTGACTGGTATTTGAAGTGTTCCAATGCTATTGGCTTAGTGTTTGAATCTATGAGATCACATACCATAGGAATTTCTATCTGATCTAAAGGCTGATCGATGATTGAGAATCGTTTGCCATTATTGGAGGTCAATGTGATTGACCATGTTCCAAGTGTCGACACTTCAAAGTGTCAACACTTGGAAGTATTGATACTTAAAAGTGTCGACACCTGCAAGTGTCGACACTTGACTGATAAGCAAAAATTTTGGAAAGATTTCTGGGAAGGTTTTGACTTTGAATTTTAAATTTGAATTTCAAATTTTGGGCATTTTTGGCTCCAAGTTTTCATGGTATGATGGTCATACTTGCCTTTTTTTGCATGAATCCATTCGGTATGGCCCTTGACCTTCTCCTCCAATCACTCCTCCTTCCTCTTTCTTCCTCTCATGGCTGCCCCTATAAATAAAGGTTATTTTAAGGGCTACTGGTGGTTACAACACACAACACAAGAAAAAGAAAAGAGAAAAGAGGGAAGGGAGAAAGAGGCTTTGTGAGGACTTGGGATTGGGTATGAGAATACCTATCACTCAAGCTAGGTCTTGGGAAGAGAGCTAGTTAGGAAGGGTTCCACCTCTCCTCCTTTTCTTTTGAGAAGAAAAAGATCGATCCGAAGGATCTCAAGGAGCTAGCACTTCGAGGGAGTTGATCAGAGTCGAGCCCCGGTGTGAACTACTCATAGAGGCCAGACGCGTGTGTGGCTTGAGAGCTTTTCACTACCTCCATCTTTCAGGTATAGTGGTAAGGTTCCTTTATGCCTTTTGACTCTTTTTTCGATGTTGATGTTTTATTGCATGCTACATTGTTATACTAGATCCTGTTGCAAGCAGATTGGTATATCATTTTGATCTATCTACCGAGCCTTCCATTGCATATTTAAAAATAATTTTAAAATACCATGTTTCTGGCTTGCATGCCTGCTTTCCTTTGCTTTTCTTTCAATGGTATCAGAGCACCAGGTTCTTCGTTGTATAATAATGCTAGCATGCTTTAATATCATTATTTTCTCTTAGGTACTTGGATTGAGTGCTTCACCATGGATGTCTGGTCATAGGAGAGAAGTTGGGCTATAAGACCCTCTTTTCCCATTCAATGGGGTCTCCTATAGCATGTAGAGGTGCCGCTTGTGATTGACTCATGAAAAGAAAAATAAGAGAAATGTAGATTAAAAATGTTTTAATCTAATGTTATGATCATAAAACAAATTTAGATAAGATATAAGAGTTTTGTTTTGATTGGCTTTGATTATAAGTTTGGAGAAACTTTGGATTTGAAATCACTATTTTTGCCCTGTGACAGACCTTGAGTCGACCCTTGAGTCGACTCATGAAGGCTGAAGTGTCGACACTTGACCAGGAAGTGTCGACACTTAGGCTCGTGAGTCGACACTTTGCCTTGAAGGTGTCGACTCATGAGTGCTTGCCAGGAAACATGGCATTCTATTTTCTTCCTGTCTCGGGCCATGAGTCAACCCAAGTGTCGACACTTGCCCCTGGTGAGTCGACATTTGACATTAAAATGCAGGAAAATAGTGAATTCAAATTTTTGATTCATTATAAAATTATTTTACATGATAAATAAAAATTATTTTAATTTATTAAGGCCATTGAACTTGATCGAGAATTAAGTTGCATTGAATGACAAAGAACTCTAGGAATGCGATTCAAAGATTTTAAGTCATTTTTATAAGCCTTAAGGGTCATGGGTTAGCTTCTATTAGGTCCTTAATTGGGTTAGACCTAAGTTTAGATGTATTGGACTAAATAGAGAACTAATCTAATCAAATGTTGAGTTAGGATTTCTTCTCTATAGATCTCTCTAATAGTTAGATTGATTAGTCCATAAATCTAAATAGACCTAATTTGTGGCTCAGTGTTTAGCTCAAGTCTTTAGGCTAGTCTAATCGAGTCTGATGAATTAATTGGTGTCCAAGATAAGTTTGGCATTTTAATCTTGGTTCTTTGGGGCTACCTCTTACCTGGCCAACTCAGTTGGTGTCTAAGGCAAGATGGTTAATGGCAGAACCCAATCCATGATCTCACTTACCTGGCCAATATGGTCGATCAGGATTGATTGGATAGCTCAATGACTCATGTTAACCCATGTCACCTAAGGTTAATCAGTCTTGACTGATTTTAGGTGCCATGGATCATTAGTTATGTGTAACCCTCCTTCATTGCTGATGTGTTCAGTGGGAGGTTGATCCATGTCTTCTCATCTCTTCTTCTATCATATTAAAATTAAATCCTCTAAATTATTAGGTCCATAAAAGGATGAAGTTATAAGGATATCCAAGTCCTAGCCTCTCATTAAGTGGGATGGTAATGGGTCCAATAGTTGGGTGTTCATCGACAGATCCGAAGATCGGGTGTTCATTGGGCTATGGAATTACTATTCCTAATATGATGGCTCAGTATGACTCTCTTAATGGTGGTCAGGTAGGCCGGCCAAAGTCAGGCTTGACTATTCGTTAGTTAGAAGCATTGAATTTTGTTATGTTAATGGTTGGACCTAATCAGGACCTTCAATAGAAGGCCCAAAGGTCGATTGAAGTGCATCTTGGAGAAAAACCTAAATACTAGAGGTTACTTGGAGAAGTAATCGGTTGAAGAACCTACCTTTAGACGTGCATGGGTGGGCCGGCCAAAGTCGGGCTCATGTGTTGTCTATTGGACTCTAGTACCCACTAAGGAATTCAAGTAATTTCTCAGATTGGAGGTAGAAGCTACCAGTCTGAACAAAATAGTGGGAGGGGCCTTTAGACTAAAGTTCATGTCTTTAGGTTAATAATTCATATACACTAATAAAGTTTTGGTTTTCCTTTCAGATGTCTTCTAACTTGTCATTCCAATCTCTTCTCGATAATGAGAAGCGCAATGGACCTAACTTTGATAGCTGGTATCGAAGGCTCAGGATTATCCTAGAGTATGAGCGGATCCTATATGTGATATCGGATTCGCCACCTGAAATCCTGCTCCCAATGCTCGGGGTTCAGTCAGAGACACTTATCAGAAGTGGTTCTCTGAAAGGACCACTATCTGATGCATAATGTTGGCAGTAATGAACGACGAGTTCAATCACAAGTTTGAGGAAGCCTGGCCAGAGAAAATCCTTCAAAGGTTAAAGGAGTCCTTTGGCACACCAGATGACGTTGAGAGGAATAAGGTCTCCTGTGCTATCTACAACACGTGGATGCGTGATGGGGCCTCAGTCACTGATCATGTACTATATATGATCGAGATGATAAAGTGCTTGGGCAAGCTCGAATGTCCCTTACATGAACAACTTCGGAAGGATGCGATTCTAAATTCCCTGCCTTCTTCCTATCTAGATTTTCTCAATCATTATAGAATGAGTAAGCCTGCAATTAACTACCATGGTCTATTACGGTTATTGCAAACTTATGAGAAAGACCACCAACTAAATAAAGGGGTGGTAAATCTAGTGAGAGGATCTTCGGCAAGGCATCGTCCCTTTAAGAAAAGGAAAAAGAAAAATAAAGGAAAAAAGGTGCAAAATGCTTCTGGACCCAGTCAGGCCAAAAGGGTGAAGGTTGATATGAGCCATGCGGAGTGCTTCTTCTGCAAGAAGTAGGGTCATTGGAAGAGGAACTGTCCTCTTTACATTGCATCCCTTGACCCGAATAGGTCCAAGAAGAGAAAGCAGCATGATGGTGCTGGACAAGGTATTTATATGATAACAGCTAGTAGTTTCTCTATTTACGATACTACTAACTGGGTATTGGATATAGGAAGTCCAATTCACATTTGCAATTCTTTGCATGGACTTCATGTTAGTGGAAGTTTTGAGGACGACGAGAGGTTCTTGAATATGGGATATGGAAGCTAAGTTCTAGTCCTGGCGTTGGAAGTCCTCAAACTAATTTTCGAGTTCTGTACAATCATTTTGAATGAGTGTCATTATTGTCCGTCTTTTATCTTGAATGTCATTTCTGTTGGCCAATTGACCATGTATAGTTATGAACTATCAATAAAGAATGACACTTGCAAAATCATTTGGAATGATTCTGTAGTGATGATTGGACATATGAACAATGGTATTTATGTACTATCGTGACTTGTTAGTGTAATGTACAGTATAGCAAATGTCCTAGGATAGATAATGTCAGCGATACATACCTGTGGCATTGTAGGCTAGGTCATATTAACAAGAATAGGATAAACAGATTGAAAAGCGAGGGTCTCCTCGATTTTAGTGAAAATGGTTCACTGCCAATCTGTGAGTCCTGTCTTCTTAGAAAGATGACAAAGTTACCTTTTACTGAAAAAGGTGAACGAGCCAAAGAGATTCTAAGTCTGGTACATACTGATATATGCAGATCCTGAATGTTTGTGCTAGAGGTGGGTACAGTTATTTCATTACCTTTATAGATGACCTTTCGAGGTATGGTTATATATTCTTGATGAGACATAAATCTGAATCATTTGAAATATTCAAATGATATCGTAGTGAAGTAGAAAAATAAACTGGAAGGTGTATCAAAACCCTTCGATCAGATCAAGGCGGTGAATACCTTTCTAGTGAGTTTCTGACATATCTCAAGGAGAATGGGATTCTCTCTCAGTGGACACCTCCAGGGATATCTCAGTTAAATGGAGTGTTTGAAAGGAGGAATCAAACCCTGTTAGACATGGTTTGGTCCATGATGGGCTTTGCTTCTCTATTGCTATCCTTTTAGGGATATGTTCTGGAATCAGCCTGTTACCTTATGAATAGGGCTTCAAGTAAGTCCATGGTGGGGACACCAGGATCAAACACAGATCACTGGATCCCATATGGTTTAATTAGTCATGTATCAAAGTTTTGAAAATTTTGTAATCAATTAAGACTGAGTCTTGTAATAAGTTGAGGTTAGTTGATTTGTCTCAACCCTCAACCTAGTTAGTATTTTCAGTCATGTACATCAATTATGAGTCCATCATGAGCCTAATTTTTGTACAAGAGAGGAGGTTATCCTATTTTGGAATTTCACCAGGCCACATCCAGGAGTCAGAGGCTCCTACATCAGCCCATTAGATTTTGTGTAACAATCCAGGATCTAAGATGCTTCCAGAAACCCTGATTCTTTCTAGATGTCCTCCAAATGCCCAGATTCTTTCCCAGATGCCAGAGCATATTCCTAAATTAAGGCATCCATGATTTCAGAGGTCCACTTGCATCCCAGCCCAACGAAATAAAGCCCAGGCACCAAGCCCAAACCCTAAAGAAGCAAGATTCCATGGAATATTCCTGCTACCAAGCTACCAGGCCATCCCAGCTTCCAGGAGGCCCAATCCCATGCACCCAGCCCCTTTGGGCCGGCCCCTTGCTGCCGGTAGAAGCCCAACACACCTTCCTAGGTATCCTTGAAGTGTTGACCAAGTCCAAGAGGTGTCCTTGAGTGGAATAGTCAAGGCATAAAGGGAGAAGGAGAAGACTAGGTCAAATCCTAACCTAGTTGGGACTTATGCTCCTAATTGTTTTAAGATTTATTTTTCTAACCTAGCTAGGAGAGGACTTGTAACCCAAGTGTGTTACCCTAGTTAGAGGATATGGGAACTCTATAATTACCCCATCCCTTCCCCTCTTGTAAGCAATTTTTATTCATGATATCAAAACCCTGGTAAATTTATTTGAGCTTGCGAGCTTGTGTTGTTTTTTTTGGTTTCTATTATTCTTGGCCGAATTTCTTGCTGCCCTAGCATCCTTCCATGCCCTAACTCATTGCCATCCAAGCCTTCAAATGTCTAAGAAGGAGTGCCCTAGGCCGCCATGCAAGGAGATCTTCATCAAGCATCAAGCCGCCCCACTTCTAAACCCTAACCTGATTTCTTCTAAACCTAGTTCCCTTTCTTTTTCTTACTTGCTGTTTTGATTGACCCTTGACATTTTGCAGGATCCCTGAGGTGTTTCACCTCCTTAGAGGAGGATTTCCTTGCCTCCAGGACCGCCCAAATTAGTCATCAGTTCAAGGAAAACCAAACTTCATCATCTAGACTCCAATCAGAGTGCTGTGTGATCTCTTCATCGGAAGTTCTTTAAATCACTGATTGGTAACATCCTTTCCTTCTTTTAATTTCTGATTTGATGAAGATAAGCTATCTTAAACTAGGAGTTTCTCAACTCTCGGGTCCTGGCTACTTATTATCTTGCATGAGTTCTTTGCGATCATGATGATTCTTTGCATTGCTACTCCTTATGCTAGTTCTTATTTTATTTAGGAATTTAGCCTACAAATCTAAATTATAGAAATCACAAAAAAATTAGTTTACTATTTTTCATGCATGTTTAGCAATCTTAGAGTTATCCCATATCAGTTTGGTATCAGAGCGGGTTTAGGATAGCATTCATCTGCATTATGATCACAAACCCTAATTTCTGCATCTTGCTAGCTGCTATAGGTGTCTAATTTTCATCTTATTTCAACCACCTAGAAATTTTATTTTTCCTTGAAATTTACATGAATTGTTCTCTATCTTGTCCTTTGATTTATCATAATTTTTTATTAATTTTTACAGAAATCCTAAGTCATTAAAATTTGGCATATTAGGAACCCTAACAAAATCCTAAGATTTCTGCAGTAGTTCAAAAACCCCAGAATTTGCATCGTCATTTGATTTTTTTTTTGCATCAGATTTGGTAGATATCATCATCACCATCCATCCTCATTCATAGAATTTTTTATATTTTTTTTTCATCGATATCTATTGATGCTGAATCTCTGCCGACCGGATGGAGTGGTTCTTCCGCCAGATCACTGTCAACCAGAACCTGCAAAATAGATCCCCTGACCGGAAATCTTCCAGCGGGGGACGCTCTGATGCCAAAGTCAGAAAAAACTTAGGTAGCAGTAGAATGGAAAGTGTGATAGCAGAGAGGGAAGGGAGGAGAATTTGAATTGTTTGAATGAGCTCAAAAACTTTCCATGAGTGTCCCCTCTTACCAGTATTTATAGGCTCTAACAAAACTACTTATGGTTATGGGAGTTGGCAAGTGCAACCTCCATTTAACTGTAAGTAGTGGCTATCAGAGAATCAGTTGTTTTAGAGCTTATCCAATCTGAGGATTTTGACCATGTGAGTGGTTGCAACAACCAAAACAGATTTCAACTATTTTTGGGGTTGGAAAAGCCCACATATTCAAAATGCCTTTCTTTTATAGAATAGATCCAAAGTGAGCTTAACATTCTCTTTAGTAGCGCTCCTAAAGGGAATGTTAGTTATATACTTTAGAAAAGTTTTATTGGAAAACAAAGGAAGATAAATACTTACCGTCCAGAATACGAGATAATATGCTCTTCGAATTATGCTGAAGGAATAAAGCTGAAGACATCCAATTGAAAGGCATGGTCTTCAGACCAAGATAAAGGTATGAAGCCAAAGACATAAGGTTAATAAGCTTAGATTCTGGATCAAGATAAAGATACAAAGCCGTAGATATTAGGTATGGTCTTCGGACCAAGATAAAGATACTAAGTCGAAGATATAAAGATATTAGGCATGGTCTTCGGACCAAGATAAGGATACGAAGCCAAAGACATAAGGTTTATAAGCTTGGCTTCTGGATCAAGATAAAGATATGAAGCCGTAGATATTAGGCATCGTCTTCGGACCAAGATAAAAATATGAAGCCGAAGATATAAAGATGTTAGGCATGGTCTTCGGACCAAGATAAATATATGAAGCCGAAGACATAAAATATCCTTTTGTAGATCAGAATCTTCATCAAGCCTAGGAGACATTTTTCTTTATATACTGATTTGATCAATGAACAAAAAATTGAAATTTGTTCAAAGAATGGCTCAATAATTAATTAAAATAAAACTGGGATATCATAATAGCGCCCCCCACTCCCAAGTTCAAAATGATTTGATTTCAAAAAATGGGAGTATTTGAAATCTGTCGTTTAGTGGTAACTGACATATCATGATGGCATTAAACCCTGGCACGTCTTTCACAATAACTATTTGGTGGCGCGAGAGATGTGGAGAAGACACGTGTCATCATCTTATTTGCCGTTTCAAAAGAAATGTTTCGAATCTAGAAAACTTTGAGAAATCTTTTTAGAAAAGAGTTTTTATTTTACCAAGACAGGACACCTGGCAATCATCTAGAAATTGATCATAGTTGAGAAGCCATCGTAGCCATTCATGTCATTTCACGTGGATCGCAGTCACTGCTTCATTAATGGGTGACTAATAGGAAATCGTACCCACGATCGAGGCCATTGATACGATGCACGATCGAGGAGATTTTTGAAGCACCTTGAAACCCTGAAACCTCACCTATAAAAGAGAGGAGAACTCCAGAAGAACTTTCCTCGCATTCGCTCTCCACAGTCCGCCATTTTCTTTTACAGTCCACCATTTTTATTTTTTTAGAGGTTAGAGGTCTTTCTTCCATTCCTCCTTTTTTCTTCTCTACAATGTCAGAGTCTGCTAGGAACCCTTCTTCTAGCAGAGGTTCACCGGGGGGTGAAACCAATAGGGAACCACCAGAAAGGGAAACCGATAGGAGTTTGCCAGGAGGTGGGACTGGTAGGGTTTGCTGGGAGGTGAAACCAGTAGGGGGAGAAGTTCCGGTAGGAAGAAGAGCCTAAAAAGATCACTAGATTCCGTTGCCAGTTTTTTTTTCACTTGCTAAGATAGAAGATGTTAGGTGACATTTTCACATTCCACGGACCTTCAAAGTAATCCTTCCAAAACCCGAAGAAAGGGTAGATAAACCTCCCATGCATTCAATTGCTATATACGAAGACCACTTTAAGGCTGGTCTTCAGCTTCCACTTCACCCTTTCTTCATAAAAATCTTTAACCTTTACCAAATAGTTCCGGCTCAAATAACTCCTAATAGCTTTAGGAACATTTGTGGGTCCCTAGTCCTTTGCAAAGTTAGGAATATAGAGCCGAAGACATCCCTATTTACTTCTCTGTTTATGCTGTAAAGGGATTTTCATGGTAAAGGATGGTGGGTCATAGGTCCTTGGCCAGGCCGAAGACTAATAAAAGGGACCCCCAGTGCAATACATAGATGGAAACCTTGCTTTTTCTTCATATACTATACCAATTGGGGGTTCAACGCTGACTGGAAGGCTCCGCGTTTGGATGCAAACGTTGGAAAAAGAGCTCTGAAAGCCGATCTCAAGGACTTCGAAACTCTGTCAGAGCTAGAAATTCCATCATTTAAAGAATTGCTGAAGGAAGAAAACCTTCACCGAGCCCATATCAGTGAAGTCCCAGTATTAGGTATAGAGATAGTGGTCTTCGGATTTTCCTTCTCTCCATCCTTCTTTCTTTTCTTTTTTTTTTAATATATATATATGATGAAATCTTTTGATTGCAGGTAAACTAATGAAGCCTCAATTTGATAAAGTTCGACAGGCTTCCAGGAAGAGGGTAGTGACTGTCCCAGTGACATCCAAAGTCTAAAAGAAAAGAAGAGCCGAAGAGGGCTCGAGCAGTCCTCCGATGAGGCCCACATCGGACGAAGAGATACTGCCCATTTCGCCAAATCCACCTGAGCCTTCCAAGAGTCCATCTCTGAGAATGCCCCCTCTGAAGAGTCCTCGGTTGATGCCGACTCCGGATTAGCACAACGTGACATTTGACAGGGAGTCCTTATTTGCATCTCCAATGGAGAAAGGAAAAGAAAGAGCAAAATATCGGTTTGAAGATGATCCCAGGTGGAATGCTTCTTTGGAAGGAGGCTGCAATGTAGACTTCACTATCTTTTTCGATGCAGAGGGCCTGAAGAACCCAGAACTGGCTAGGGAGCTGTTGAAGCGCACGCTTCTACCCAAAGATTGGGACAATACCAAGTCATGATGCATTAAAGATGTCTCTGACTCAGTGTCCTCATCTGCACTGAAGGTAAATATTGGATTGTATTTTCAAAGCATAAAATTGTTATTGCTAACCTATCTATTTGTTAATGCAGATGATCTATGACATCATTGTCATGGAGGAAAGCATCTTCGACTTCAGAGATAATTATAAAAGAACGAAGGAAAGAATGAAAGCAGTGGAGGCCGAAAAGACAAAGGCCGAGGAACAAAGGCAAGCTTCGAAGGAGAAGCTTGCCCAAAGTGACACCTTGGTTTAGAGCTTGAAAGCTAATGTAGAGAAGATCCAATCGAAGAACTCTGAACAGGAGGCAAGACTTAAGAAGAGAAAGAATAAAGTTCGGTCTTTGGAAGCTCTGCTTAAGGAAGCTCATCAGAAATTCGAAGAGGCTACTAAGAAGATCGAAGAGGCTGCTGTAGAGATTCAGTCTCTGAAAAATCAGATGGGAAGGGCGATAGAAGATTACAAGGCATCTTCATCTTTTGAGAGCGAAATGATTGAAGCCGGGACCCATAGTTACAAGGGAGGCTTCAATGACGGGGTGAAGGAGGTGCAAAACTTTTACCCAGATTTGGACATTTTGGGGATTCAACTGTTCGATCCCGAAGGTCCGAATGAGCCCGAATCACAAGAGGGTCCTGAAGCACCATTGACAGCTGAAGAAGTGGTCAGTCCAATTGATCTTGCTCAAGCCGATGATACTTCAACAATGGATAACTTGTAACTTTTTTTTTTTTCCATTTTTCTGAAATGTAAACATCTCATTAATGAAAATCTATTTCAGTAAGCTATTTCTTTGTGAATGTATATATGTGTGAGTGGAAATTGTTTCAAGTTAAAAGTCTTCGGATTGGAACATAACTGAAACCTCCGAAGTATATTATAATACTAAGTTCTCGGACTTGGACAACAATCTTTTAAGAAACAGAATTCCTAACTCTGATCCAAGATTACAGTGAATGACAATATTAAAATAAGAATGATCAAAATTTTAAGATGCCAAGTCTCCAACATATGCTAAGTCTTTGGACTTAGGAATAATTTCATATAATTATGAAGAATACCAAATCTCCAAATAAGAGCCAAATCTTCAGCGTATGCTAAGTCTTCGAACTTGAAATAATTTCATATAATTATGAAGAATACCAAATCTCCAGATAAGAGCCAAGTCTTCGGACTTGAGAGAATTTCAGATAATTAAGACAAGAATCTCTTGGATGAAAATATCAATTTTTTGGACTTGAAAACTCATTAAGTCTTCTGACTTAGGATAAAATAGACCATGTGGGTCACCTACATCTTCATCAAGGATGAAAGGTTGATTAACCTTTGGCATTTTTGCAGGATGGATCACTTGGATCATCCTTATGCCCTTTGATCAAGGATTAAGATAGGCTAATCAGACCCACCTCGTTATTTCATAGAGTAGATCACGAAGATCATTCTCATGCCTTTTAGAAATGGAATTAAGATAGGCTGATCATGCCTACCTCGGTACTTCGTGAGGTAAATCACAGAGATCATTCTCATGCCTTTTTGATTAAGATGGACTAGTTAAGCCCAACTCGACACTTCGTAGGATAGATCACTGAGATCATCCTCATGCCTTTTTGATTAAGATGGACTAGTTAAGCCAAACTCGGTACTTCGTAGGGTAGATCATGGAGATCATCCTTATGCCATTAAGAAAAGGAAAATTAAGATAGGCTGGTTAAAACTACCTTGGCACTTCGTAGGGTAGATCATGGAGATCATCCTTATGCCTTTTTAGAGAAAAGATAAAGATAGAATAGTTAAATCTACCTTTGATAATCTTGAATAAAAACCTTTATTGATAGTACTTACGAAGGTTTTATACATTCCAAGGCTGAGGTAGTAGAATACCCTCTAAAGTTTCTAACCGATAAGTTTCGGGTCGAATGACCTCTTTGACTCGGTATGGTCCTTCCCATGTAGGAGATAGTTTATCCTGTTCGATAGGTTTGGATACTTCATACTTCCGTAGAACTAGATCCTCAAGATGAAAGGTCCGTTCTTTAACACGAGAGTTGTATTATCTTGCAATTTTTTGCTGATATGTAGCCATTTTCAACTATGCCTGAAGTCATGTACCTTGTAGCAAATCCAGGTCAACTCTTCGGCGTTCAAAATTTTCGGGCTCTTTATATTGATCAATCCGCAAAGATTGTAAAGAGACCTCTATAGGAAGGGCTGCTTCAGTACCATAAGATAGTTGAAATGGAGATTCACCAGTAGCTATTCTGGCAGTGGTTCGGTATGCCCAAAGAACTGAGTTCAATTCGTTGGCCCGCGACCCCTTAGCATCATTCAATCTAGTTTTAAGATCATGAATAATAGTTTTGTTCATTACTTCAGCTTCTCCATTGCATTGAGGGTGTCCTACCGAAGTAAGCTTGTGAAGAATGTGATACTGGGTGCAGAAACTTTTGAATGTTGGATTATCAAATTATCTTCCATTGTCAGTTATTATAGAATAAAGAATTCCAAAATGAAAGATGATAAAATTTCTTACAAAATTTTTAACTTTTGCTTCAGTGATCTATGCCAATGCTTCGGCTTCGACCCACTTTGTGAAATAGTCAATAGCCACTATGAGAAATTTTCGTTGCCCAGAAGCCGGAGGAAACGGACCAAGAATGTCCATTCCCCATTGTGCAAAAGGCCAGGGAGCTGTTAATGGAGTTAACTGATTTGCAGGCTATCTTTGTACATTGGAGTATCGCTGATAGTGATCACATCTTCGGACAAACTCTGTAGAATTTTTTTGAATGGTTGGCAAATAATAACCTTAACGGATTATTTTGTATGCTAAAGATCTGCCCCCCAGATGATCTCCGCATATCCCTTCATGCACTTCTCTAAATGCATATTTGTATCGGATGGCCCTAAGCATTTCAGCAAAGGCTGCGTGAAAGACTTCTTATATAATGTTTCATTCAAGATCGCATACTGAGAGGCCATCCACCGGAGCCATTTAGCGTCGAGCTTGTCTTCGGGTAGGGTGCCCTCTCTTAAAAAGTTGAGAATAGGGTCCATCCATGAAGGTTCATGCTCAACTTGACATGCTTCAATTGTGGGCTCTGATATGCTGGGGTCTTCAAGATATTCCACATACATCTTCCCAAGAGAATCTGGTGCAGTGGTTGCAAGTCTTGAAAGAGCATCTATACGAGAATTCTTATCCTTGGTATATGAACAATCTCAAAATACTCCAACCTAGATGTTAGGCTTTGGACTTTTTCTAAATACTGGATCATGTTTGGATTCTTGGCTTTGAAATCACCTTTTACTTGATTCACCACCAATTATGAATTGGAAAAAACTTTGACCCTTTTGATCTCCAATTTTTGGGAGATTCTAAGCCCAGCAATTAGTGCTTCATACTCTGCCTGATTATTTGAAGCTTGGAAAGAAAATCGAAGAGCATATTCAATAACTTGTCCATTTGGTCCAGCCAAAATTAGACCTGCACCGCAACCATTGGCGTTCGAAGCACCATCGACATGTAGCATCCATACAAACTCTAGACCATCTTCGGTATCTTCCTTTTTGGCTATTGGCTGGTCCTCTTCAGATCTCCATTTATATTCTGCTTTGAAATTAGTCAAAATCTATGCTTTCATTGCTGACCTAGGCTAGTATTCAATATCAAATTCTCCTAATTTAATAGCCCATTTAGCTATCCTTCCTGAGGTGTCAGGACAACGAAGAATGGCTTTTAAGGACTGATCTATCATAACCACAATGAAATGTGCTTGGAAATAAGGTCGAAGATGCTTTGTTGCCACCACTAAAGAAAAGATAATCTTTTGCACTCTGGGGTATCGGACTTCTGCTTCATGCAGCAATTTACTAATGTAGTAGATCGGCTTCTGCGAATGATTGGTATCTCTTCGTACCAGCACCAAACTTACTGCCTCATCTGTGGCTGACAAGTATAACTAAAGTGTCTCTCCTTCGCAAGGCTTTGAGAGCAAGGGAGGATTTTCTAAGTATTCTTTCAGCTTGTCAAAGGCAATTTTGCAGTCCTTTGTCCACTAAAAATTTTGAGTCTGGCGAAAAACCTTGAAAAAGGGTAAAATCTTTCTACAGAGTGGGATAAATTGGCTTAGAGAAGCAACTCTTCCTGTTAACCTCTGAACTTCCTTCTTGCAAGTGGGATGCCTCATTATCTGAAGTGCCTGGATTTTTTCTGGGTTGGCTTCAATTCCTCGCTTGATAACCAAATATCCCAGGAATTTTCCAGAAGTTACACCGAAGACACATTTGGTTGGATTCAACCTCATCCGATGATGTCTGAGAGCATCAAAAGACTTCTTTAGATCTGCAATGTGATCAGACTTATGAAGACTTTTCATAATCATATCATCAACATAAGCTTTTATATTTCTCCCAATCTGATTTTTGAAGACTTTGTTGATGAGCTTTTAAAAAGTTGCCCCAGCATTCTTCAAACCAAATGGCATCACTTTATAACAATAAAGCCCTTTTTCTGTAATGAAAGCAGTCTTCTCTTCATCTTCAAGATCCATTCAGATCTGGTTATAGCCTAAGAATGCATCCATAAAACTCAACAATTGATGACCAGCCGTAGTGTCAACTAACTGATCGATTTTTAGCAAAGAAAAACTGTCCTTTGGACATGCCTTGTTGAGATCTGTATAATCTATGCAAATTCTTTATTTGCCATTTGATTTCCTCACCATGACTACATTTGCCAACCAATTCGGATATTGGACTTCTCTTATGAATTTAGCTTCAAGTAGCTTATTAACTTCTTCATCAATAATCTTCTGCCTTTCAAGAGAAAAATTTCTCTTCTTTTGTCGAACAGGCTTATAGTTGGGAAAGACTTCCAAGCGATGCGTGATCACATCAGGTGGAATTCCAGACATGTCCGAAGCTGTCCAAGCAAAAATATCAACATTATCTCGAAGAAAAGAAATTAATTTTACCTTGGAGTCCTCATCAAGCAAGCTGCCAATTTGTAAAAGCTTCATTGGGTCATCTTCGGATAATGGTACAAAAAGTATTTTCTCCACTGGTTCTCCAGAGTCTTCAAATTCATCTCTTGGATCCAATTAGTCAAGTGCTAAAGGCTTGGCTGCTTGTTTATTTTGAATCATTAAACACTGGTGAGCAATCCTTTGATCTCCCCTAACTTCTCCAATGCCTGTCTTGGTAGGAAACCGAACCAACAGGTGGTATGTTGAGACTGTGGCTCTGAACTTATTCAATGCTGGATGCCCCAAGATTGCATTATAAGCTGAAGACATTCTAGCCACAATAAAATTGATAGGAAGAGTTCTTTGGAATGGTTTGGACCCAAAAGTTACGGGCAAGACCGTTTCACCCTCAACCCCAACTTGATTTCCACCAAAACCAGTTATAAGAATGAGAGATCTTCGCAATTCACATCCAGATAATCCCATCCGAAGAAAAGCATCATACAGTAACACATCAACTGAACTTCCATTATCAATCAAAATTCTTTTTACATCAAATTTGGCAATTACTATCGAGACCACAACAGGGTCATCATATGGAAGTTGTATTCCTTGAACATCCTCATTGAAAAAAGTGATAGATTTTTTTTTTTTGAACCTTTTTGGGATATTCTCCTCAGCTTCAACGTCCCATGCAGATGACCAATAAAGCATACCAACATTCCCATCAGTTGGTTTTTGGTATGGCAGATCGACTTCATCGGATATTCTTGGAAGGGCAGTTACTTCGGTTTGAAATTCTGGGTGGTTGATGTACTTTTCCAGATATCCCCTTTTAATCATGTCTTCAATGGCGTCCCAAAGCTGGAAACATTCCTCTGTGTTGTGGCCATGATCCCGGTGGAATCAACAGTATTTGCTTTTGTCCCTTGCTTTTGTAGATGTCTTCAGGGGATGTGGCCTTTGAAGGTATTTTTCCTTCTTAATCTCTAGCAAAAGTTTTTTCCTTGTTAAGTTAAGGAGGGTATAGGCATCAAACCGGTTATTCTGTTATTTGGCTCTTGGACTACACCTGGGAACTAAGGCATTGTTGGAGGATGTGGGCATGTTTGGTCCCTTGGCACTTTTCTTCTTCGAAGGGTATATCCCTTCTGCAAGTGTTTGGCTTGCTGCTTGCTCCTCAGTGGCTGCATACTTCTGAGCCTTGCCAACAGTTCAGCATAGCTCACTGGAAATCTTTTGTCCAGGAAAAAAGTGAACCTGGACGACTTCAAGCCTTTCTTCAAGGCAGACATGGCCACATGCTCATTCAAATTTGGTATTTCCAATGTGGCCGAATTGAAGCGATGGACAAATTCCTTTAAACTTTCTCCTTCATGATGTTGGAGGAGAAACAAGCTGTCTGTGTTAGGCACTATCTTTTGGCATGTTCTGAAGTGTGAAATGAACTGCTACTCCAGTTCAGCAAAAGAGTGGATCATCTTTGGTGGCAGGTTCGAATACCACATTCGAGCCGATCTCTTCAATGTAGCGAGAAAGGCAAGGCAATAAAGAGCATCAGATGCTCCTTGCATCGTCATATGAGCTTTATAGTCCCCATATGGTCGAGAGGATCTAAAGTCCCATCATAGAATTTTAACTGTGGGATCTTGAACTGCCTAGGGATAACTTCATCCATAATACAATCAGAAAAAGGGGGCTGGGAGTTGAAAGTGATAACCTTCTCATTTCTTCTCAGATCTGAAATTCTGTCTATTTTCGCCTGCATAGATCTGAATTTCTCCTAGAACTAACAATTGATCTCCCTTAGCCTAGCTTCTTCAGGTGCAAAGCTTCTAGAGGAAACAGAAGGAGAGCGTCTGACTCTTTTCTTTCCACCATGATCCCCTGTTTGACGATCTGGTGGAGAGGCATAGCGGTCACGGGATGACCAGATCTGTGAGAAACTAGGGGTGACTTCTTGATGTCGACCTTCTTCCATTTTAGGTTGATGGCTGGACTACGGAACTGGTGGTGAATGCTGCCTTGGGTAGTAGCTTCTTGCAGATTCTAGACCAGTGTGTCAAGGCTTCTGCCCTGTTTAATAGGGTTTCAAATTGCTGTTGCTCCATCATTATCATGGGAGGCTGCACCCCCTGATCCACTGGAAGATCGTTTGCTGGAGGATCGTTTGCTCATGGAGCATTTGCTGGAGGAGCATGTTGCTCCTGGATTGTAGAAGCATTTCGAACTTTTCTTCTCACCATTTTTGCTTATCGAAACTCTCCTTCATAATAGAGGAAATAGACTTCTTCCCCTACCTGGAGCGCCAATCTATTGACGCTGATTCTCCACCGACCGGATGGAGTGGTTCTTCCATCAGATCACTATCAACCGGAACCTACAAAATAGATCCCTTGACTGGAAATCTTTCGACGGGGAATACTCCGATGCAAAAGTCAAAAGAAACTCAAGTAGCACCAGAATGGAGAGTGTGATAGCAGAGAGGGAAGGGAGGAGAATTCATTGATGCTGAATCTCCGCTGACCGGATGGAGTGGTTCTTCCGCCAGATTGCTGTCAACCAAAACCTACAAAATAGATCCCCTGACCGGAAATCTTCCGACGGGGGACACTCCGATGCCAAAGTCAGAAGAAACTCAGGCAGCAGTAGAATGGAAAGTGTAATAGTAGAGAGGGAAGGGATGAGAATTTGAATTGTTTGAATGAGCTCAAAAACTTACCATGAGTGTCCCCTCTTACTAGTATTTATAGGCTCCAACGTAACTACTTATGATTTTGGGAGTTGGCAAGTGCAACCTTCACATAATTGTAAGTAGTGGCTGTCGGAGAATCAATTATTTTGGAGCTTATCCAATCTGAGGATTTCGATCATGTGAGTGGTTGCAACAACCAAAACAGACTTCAACTATTTTTAGGGTTGGAAAAGCCCACATGTTCAAAATGCCTTTCTTTTCTAGAATAGATCCGAAGTGAGCTTAACATTCTCTTTAGTAGCGCTCCTAAAGGGAATGTTTGTTATACACTTTAGAGAAGTTTCTTTGGGAAACAAAGGAAGATAAATACTTACCGTCTAGAATATGAGATAATATGCTCTTCGGATCATGCTGAAGGAATAAAGCCGAAGACATCCAATTGAAAGACATGGTCTTCAGACCAAGATAAAGGTACAAAGCTGAAGACATAAGGTTAATAAGCTTGGCTTCTGGATCAAGATAAAGATACAAAGCCGTAGATATTAGGCATGGTCTTCGAACCAAGAAAAAGATATGAAGCCGAAGATATAAAGATGTTAGGCATGGTCTTCGGACCAAGATAAAGATACGAAGCTGAAGACATAAAATATCCTTTTGTAGATCAGAATCTTCATCAAGCCTAGGAGACATTTTCCTTTGTATACTAATTTGATCAATAAACCAAAAATTGAAATTGGTTCAAAGAATAGCTTAATAATTAATTAAAATAAAACTGGGATATCATAACAATATCTATGTTAAAATCTACATCATCCGAAATCCTAATTTCCTAAATTTCTACATTTACTTGACCCAACCTAATCAATATCTAAACCCCCGATCCCAAGCCAAACTTTGTTTGCTAACCCCAGTTAACTTGAATTTAATTTGTCACAGCATAAAATAATTAAAAAAAATATTTTATTTTCTGATTGTTTAAATTGCATTAGGACCATTGAGTGCCATCATCTTTAATCTAATCTTAAGGATAGTCAATATAACATCAGGGCAGGATTTCATCACTTGTCCTGGGCCCAAAACAACCATCCAGCATTTCCAGTCAAGCTTAATTAAAATTAATTAGACTTAATTTGCCATAGTGGGCTAGGTAACACCTAACAGGTTGGGTCCAAGTTGTGTGGGCCAACTAGTGCATTTAATTCTTTAGCTATTATTTAAAGCTGGTGTCAAGGCTGGGGGTCCAGAGTCAAATGACCTAAGTGGACTAGTGGTTTATAATTAGGACCCTGTGACAAGCAGGGGGAGCCTCCCACCACCCCACCCCCTACCTGGCTAGTGGAAGGATTAGCTGCTGAGTTAAGTGTAAGTTAAGCTAACCCATTTAGTTTTGGCTCTAGGTCTAGGAAACCCTAGATTGTACTAGCCTAGTTCTTTTTGCATGCTTGGCTGCACCATTCCATTCTGATTACTAGATTGATTGTTGCATGACTACTAGACTAGGAACCCAATACCAGAAGTCTACACCCCAACCCAACTCAACCATGGATTCCAATTTTGAGGCCATCATGAACCAATTTGCCTAACTAAACCAAGCCAACACCCAAACCCAAAATCAGTTAGCTCAGATGGACCTCAAACATGATCTAACCCAAAATCAGCTTGTCCAGTTGACCACTCAACTCAACCAATAATCCAAGCACACAACCAAACAACCACTAGGATCGACCAATTAACCACTAGATTAAACCAAGTAGGAACCCCAGACCAGACCCATAGACCCCAGGAACCCATAGTCCCTAGATATGAACCCGGTAGTAACCCACTATCCCTCAGTCACCCTGAACCCTATAAGATTGATACCCTAGATTTGAACCCATAATCCTTAGTTTACCCATCCCTGTTACCCCAGACTCTAGTCAATTTCCCAATAGCCAAACCCCTCTTACCACCCCATCGGTTCACCAAGATGATCTAGAAGAAGAGATATATGAGGCTGACCCAAGTCTGGTAGAGGAGTATGAAGATAATGAGTCTATTGAAGATCTAGAAGAGTACCCTATAGAAGATCCAGGATTAGCTGACTATGACCAAACTCAGGTAGAAATCAACCAAGAATTAGTTGACCAAGTAGATAACCAAGTAGAAGACCACCCAACATTAGTTGAACCTGACCACACCCAAGCTGAACCGGTAGTAGAAGACCAGTTAGAGGAAGAGAATCCAGTAGTAAAGCCTAGTCCTGAATTTCCTGAGCCAAAAGAATTTATTAAGGACTTGATTTCTTATCAGTACCCTCAGGATGAATTCACTCTTTTGACTCCCATTGATCTCTTCCCCGAAATTAGTGACCATTTTTTTCATTATGCCAACCCAATAGATATACCTCAACCTTATAAGATCAACCTCATTAGTATAGGACTTATCCCTGAAACACCTTCTTGTCTCCTAGTCTATCCAATTAACCCCGAACCCTTTTATTACTTTCCACCCAATCAGACTAACCCTGAACCCACCTCTTATTTTCTACCATTTCCAGAAACTTCTTCTATTTTCTTTACTATTAGGTTGCATTTTATAGGAATTTGCATGATACATTCATTCTTTAGGCATGCCATATTTGCTTCCTACTTTAGGAGAACCCTATGGAACCTGGTAGGAGTACATAGTAAGTTCTCATGTGCATGCCATGCTAAAGTCAAACCTAAAGAGTTTATAACCTATTAGGTTTTGTCCCTTAGAGTCCAATAAAATTTTCTTTGATAGGAAAGTCTAGCGAGTCTATTAGGTGTTAGTTGAGTCCAGTAAATCCATAGCCCCGAATTATCTATCCACACATGCACTGACCTTTACACAGCATTTGCATCTAGAAATTAGTCAAGAGCTGAACATAATTAATGAACTAAATAATAACTTGGCTAATTTTCAAAAGAAAGATAAAGATTTTTATGTAGAGGAATATGTGACTGTAAAGGAATTTTCTGCTCGTGAAGCTGGCCCATCCAAAATAATGAATAGTAGTGGACCCATTGCCTATGTGCCTGAGATATCACCTAATTTAGGTATTAGCTCCACTTTCATTATCTCAGACTTCGTAAAGTCTAGGGAGCTAGCAGTGATACCCAGCGAGCCTATTGAGCCACTCCCTTTCTTTGTGAGAGAACCCATCCCAGAGCGACCACATATCATTTGGCCTTATGGTGAGGAAATGATTGATAGAGCTCTAGATGATCAAGCTATCGATATCCATGATAGAGACTATCAGCAGTATTTGGTTCGGTGGCAAGGTCAGCCAGAATTTGAGGACTTATGGATGTTGGTGCAGATCTGCAGTGCCTCAACCCATAACTCCTTGAGCCAAATTGATCCATACTCGATGGGGTCAAGTTCCTCCTGCCCTGGAAGAATTGATGGGGACACCAGGATCAGACACAGATCACTGGATCCCATATGGTTTAATTAGTCATGTGTCAAAGTTTTGAAAATTTTGTAATCAATTAAGATTGAGTCATGTAATAAGTTGAGGTTAGTTGATTTGTCTCAACTCTCAACCTAGTTAGTATTTTCAGTCCTGTACATCTATTATGAGTCCAACATGAGCCCAATTTTTATACAAGAGAGGAGGTTACCCAATTTTGGAGTTCCACCAGGCCACATTCAGGAGTCAGAGGACACTATATCAGTCCATTGGATTTTGTGTGACAACCTAGGATCCAAGATGCTTCCAGAAATCCTGATTCTTTCCAGATGTCCTCCAGATGCCTAGATTCCTCCCCAGATGCCAGAGCATATTCCTAAACTAGGGCATCCATGATTTTAGAGGTCCACCTACATTCCATCCCAACAAAATCAAGCCTAGGTACCAAGCTTAAGCCCTAAAAAAGCAAGATTCCATCGAATATTCTAGCTACCAAGCTACCAGGCCACTCCAGCTTCCAAGAGGCCTAAGCCCAAGCACCCAGCCCCTTTGGGCTGGCCCCTTGCTGCCCCTAGAAGCCCAACATGCCCTCCTAGGCATCCTTCAAGTGTTGACCAAGTCCAAGAGGTGTCCTTGAGTGGAATAGTCAAGGCATAAAGGGAGAAGGAGAAGACTAGGTCAAATCCTAACCTAATTGGGACTTATGCTCCTAATTATTTTAAGATTTATTTTTCTAACCTAGCTAGGAGAGAACTTGTAACTCAAGTATGTAAGCCTAGTTAGAGGACATGGAAACTCTATAAATACCCCACCCCTCCCCCTCTTGTAAGTAATTTTTATTCATGATATCAAAACCCTGGTAAATTTATTTGAGCTTGCGAGCTTGTTTGTTACTTTATTTTTTTTGGTTACTATTATTCTTGGCCGAATTCCTTGCTGCCCTAGCATCCTTCCATGCCCTAACTCACTGCCATCCAAGCCTTCACACATCCAAGAAAGAGTACCTGATACAGAACGAAAGAGATGATGCGATGCGAAAGTAAATTAAGACTAATTCTTTTTTTTTTGTATATTTTTAGAAGTCGGCTTTGACTCAAAGGAAAGTTAAACTAAATTGAAAGAAACTATGTAATAATTGAAAGCACAATTTAAAGAAACTAGGTTATCAGAGTAGTTCAGAAGTAAAGGATCGCTGGGGGTTGAGAAACTCCCAGACCTAGGGTTTCGCTCTGAACTTTCAACAGGACAGAAGTAAAGAGAAGATAAGGGTTACAGACCAGGCAGTGATCTTCACAGAGTTTAGTGGAAGGACTCTCTTGAGCAGATTGTTGGATCCCCGGATTCAGATATCTTCGCAATGGATCCTCCAATATTGGCCCTTTGGCAGAGTTGGCTTCTTCTGAACTCAAGATCTGGGAAAGAAGAAGAACAAGTTATGAAACCAGATACTCAAGGAAGGATTTACCAGATAGAAGAACTTGAAAGTTGATGTTGCTGAAGTCCTGATTCTCCTAGATGCTGATGTGACTTCCTCTGGGGTTTGCTCTGTCTTCAAAGCAGTCGAATTGGACCTGGATGCTGGTGGTCGTTCTCTACTTGGAGAGAGGGGCCGTGAGAGATGGGGTAGGCTAGGGTTTGGTGGTGTGAAGAGGATGATGGGTGGCTAGGGTTTGGAAGTGAAGTGGCTAACCTAGGGTTTTGGGGTTGGAGATCTCACACCTCCTCAAGGTTCCTGGGGAACCCGGATTTACTCCCTCATGGAGCTCAACACCTGGATGCAAGTGTGGAAGAGAGAAACACAAAGTTTGCTCACACATAAATTGGATTCATTCATCAGTTGTTTTCAAAACTTACAAGAGGGGTTTATTTTATAGGACTTTACAAGAGGTGATTTTACATCTTTCCACGTGGGACTAATAGGATGGATCTTCAAATTAGGTTTGTAGAATCAATTCCTTCTCATATGGCCGGCCAAGAGGTTCCATAAATGTTGATTGAAAGCTTCAAATGGTAAGTAGGTGGCGCCTCCTAGCCTTGCTCTTCAAGAAATATTTTTTTCCTTCAATGGCTCAACTCTTTTGGACACCTCCTTTTCTTTCTCCCCAAGTCATGGCTCTTCCCAACTTTGCTTTGGGCTTTGTAGGCATGGATTGGGCGCCCCCTTGAAGTGCTCCCCAAGAAATGCCTCTTTCCTTCTTTAGCTTGGCCTTTTAAGGTACATATGGGGCGCCTCCTTGATTTTGGCTTCAAGAAAATTTCTTGCTCCCTTGGGTGTGGGGACCAAGACACTGGGATGGATTTGTGGCGCCTCCTGGACTCTGGCGTGTGGCTGGGAGTGTGGCTAGGAGTGTGGCGCCCACTTGCTTGGGCTTGGGAGAAAATGTGACATCCTGGAGAAGACCTAGACCACTACTAGGACTTGAACTGAGTCAACATGACTCAACAAAATTTAAATTGCAGGGAAATACAGACTCAACTAAAATTGAGTTGACCAAGTCAACCCTTATTACAAAACCAGAAAACCCTAATTCTTCGGGCAAGGTCAATCAGAGATCCAAATGGAGCCCTGAAGTCTTTTTCTGAGTCTGGTGCTCGCACCAATTCTCCCAGGATGGGAGGAACTCGACCCTGTCGAGTATGGATCAAGCTGCCACTGGTATCTCTCCAAGAGGTCTGGGTCCAAATCTTGTAATTCTTCTCGGGAGATCCAAGAGTCATCAGAATCTGGCCTTCCTTGCCTGCGGACCAGGTATCTTTGGTATCCTCGATTACGAGTAGAGATAACCTGATCATCCAGGATCTTTTCAATCTTCTCTTTCCTCACAGGCCAGTTTGTTGGTGGACACACAGGGTCCGGATCACTCTCAATAACAGGATTAGGCTCAAAAGGCTCACTAGGAATCATAGCTGGCTCTCTATACTCTACTACGTCTGTAATGTTGAAAGTGGAGCTAATGCCTAGTTCTGAAGGCAACTCGAGCACATAGGCATTGGACCCTACTCTCTTCACCACTCTAAATGGTCCAGCTCCTCTAGCATATAACTTTCTAACGGTTCCAGGAGGAAACCATTCAGGCCTTAACCTAATCATTACATAGTCTCCCTCAACAAAAGTTTTGACTCGCCTTTGAGAATCAGCCAACTTCTTATAAGTTTCATTATTCAAATTTATTTTGGCATGAATTTCTTTATGCAAGTCTTTTATATGCTGTGCAAAAACTTCAGCAGACTCGGAGACTCGTGTGTGGACTGGCAAAAAAGTTAGGTCAAGAGGTGTGTGAGGTTTGTAACCATGCACAATTTCAAATGGACTCTTACCTGCAGACCTATTGACCGAGTCATTGTATGCAAATTCAGCCCTAGGTAAGTACAAATCCCAGTTCCTAATGTTTTTACCAACAAGACACCTTAACAGATTGCCTAAACTACGGTTCACTACTTCGGTTTGGCCATCAGTTTGGGGATGATAGGCAGTTGAAAACTTAAGTTTTGTCCCTAACTTATGCCAAAGGGTTTTCCAGAAATAGCTAGTGAACCGGACATCCCTATCTGAAACAATTGTCTTAGGTAGGCATGGAGTCGAACTATCTCATTAAAGAACAGGGTGGCTACCTTAGATGCATCAAATGTCTTAGGTAGGCCATGGAGTCGAACTATCTTATTAAAGAACAGGGTGGCTACCTTAGACGCATCAAATGTTTGGGAACAAGGCAAGAAATGGGCCATCTTGGAAAATCGGTCGACTACAACACAGAAAGAGTCATGCCTCCTCTGGGTCTTAGGCAAACCTAACACAAAGTCCATGCTCACATCTTGCCAAGGATGATATGGGACAGGGAGTGGGGTATAAAGGCCGGTGTTCTATTTTCACTGTTTAGCAACAGCGCAGGTCCGACACCTAGCCACATTGTGTGCTACATCTCTTTTTAAGCTAGGCCAGAAAAAGTGGTCTTCAATTGCCAGGGTGGTCTTGTCTTTTCCAAAATGGCCAGGTAGACCTCTAGCATGAATTTCCCAAATCAAGAATTCCCTAAGAGAAGTTCTAGGGATGCAAAGCCTATTTTTAAAGAACAAAAAACCATCTAAAAGGGTATAATCCTTATGATCACTAGATGGTCCTTGAGCTAGATCCTGGTACACAGTCTTAAAATCTGGACATGACTCATATTCCTCTTTGATCTGCTCAAACCCTACGACTTCAGCCCTAACAGAATTCAATAACAAAGATCGATGACTAAGGGCATCAGCTACCTTATTTTCAGTCCCAGCCTTATGTTTCAAAACAAAAGTATAGGACTGGATATATTCTACCCACTTAGCATACCTAGGGTTAAGCTTCTTCTGGGAATTCAAGAATCTAAGAGCCTCATGGTCCGAAAACAGCACAAATTCCTGCGGTAGCAAATAATGTCTCCAGTAGCGCAAAGCTTGCACTACCGCATAAAATTCCTTATCATAAGTAGAATACCTAAGCTTAGCATCATTAAGTTTTTCACTAAAGAATGCTACAGGATGGTTCTCTTGGCTTAGGACTCTACCTATACCTACTCCTGAAGCATCACAGGCAACCTCAAATACTTTAGAAAAATCGGGTAACCTCAAAATGGGTGCCTGGGTCATTCTATCCTTAAGATCTAGAAAGGCTTTATGGGCTGCTTTAGTCCACTGAAATTCTCCCTTCCTAATACAGTCTGTGATAGGAGAAACTACAATACTAAACCCCTTGATGAATCACCTATAGAAGTTAGCCAAGCCGTGGAAACTTCTGACTTCATGCACACTGGTCGGCTCTGGCCATTCTACTATGGACCTAATCTTCTCTGGATCGGCAGCCACGCCATCAGGGGTTACTACAAAACCAAGAAAGATAACTCTACTGGTCATGAATTCACACTTTTTGAGATTACCGTAGAGACTATCATTCCTTAAAACTTGGCAGACTTGTCTAAGGTGGCCTAGGTGGTCTGCAGGGGTCTTACTATAAATCAGGATGTCATCAAAATAGACCACTACAAACTTCCCTATGAAAGCTCTAAGCACCTGGGTCATAATCCTCATGAAAGTACTAGGGGCATTGGACAACCAAAAAGGCATAACAACCCATTCGTAGAGACCATCCTTAGTTTTGAAAGCGATTTTCCACTGATCCCCAGGTCTAATCCTAACCTGATGATAGCCGCTCTTGAGATCAATTTTGGAAAATATCATTGCACCGGCCATCATATCTAGCATGTCATCTAGTCTAGGGATGGGAAACCTATACTTGATTGTGATTTTGTTGATGGCACGACTATCAACACACATCCTCCACGTGCCATCCTTCTTTGGGGTCAGTAGTGCAGGGACTGCACAAGGGCTAAGACTCTCTCTAATGAACCCCTTCCTTAACAATTCTCCAACCTGCTTTTGCAGTTCCTTATGCTCAGATGGATTCATCCTATAATGGGGCAAGTTGGGTAAAGTAGCTCCTGGGATTAAATCTATGGAATGCTGGATATCCCTAAGAGGTGGAAGGTGGTCTGGCAGATTCTCGGGAAAAACATCCTCAAATTCTTCTAATAAAGGTCTAACTTCCTGAGGAGGCTCTAAGGGTGTAGGAGTCCTAAGTTCCTTAGCAGTCAACATCCAAATGGGTGAACCACTATGAATTTCTTGTTCTAGATCCTTATCACTAATTAGGTTCACACCAGCCTTCATCTCTCTGACCTTATTGGGTCCTTTAGCTACCTTGTCCTTAGGAGGGACTGAATGGATTGTGGTTTTTTTCCCATTAAAACTAAAGACATAGGTATTGGATTTTCCTAAGAGGGTGGCATCATGATCATATAACCAAGGTCTTCCAAGAATTATACTACTCACCCCCATGGGGAAGACATCACACCAAATCTTCTCTTGATAGGATTGCATTTGGATTTGGACCTGACATCTAGACTGGATGGGTATAGAGGTAGAGTCTACCCAAGAAACCTTATAGGGGTTGGGGTGGGGGACTGGGGTTAAGCCTAACATTTTAACAGTGATAGCAGAAATGGCATTCACACAGCTCCCACTATTAATGATGATTTTACATACCTTATCCCCTAGCTTAAGGAAAGTCTGTAGGATGTTAGTCCTACGCCAATCCTCCTGAACTCTACTTTGGGACAGGATGCATCTCACAACCCGTAACTGGTCAGACTCTGCGGGTTCCTCCTCTCCTTCATACTCATCAAACAAATTCATTCTGGCCTCATAAACTTCTTCTTCAAATTCTTCATTGGGCCTGGAATTTTCTTCCTCTCCTTCTTCTATGTAGAGGGATCAACGAGGGCACTGGCTAGAAACATGATCTATCCTATGGCACTTAAAACAAGCTATGGCTGTGCACTGGCTGGAGATATGACCGGGTTTCTGGCACTTAAAACAGGTGATACTAGGGTTTCTCTGGGTGTCAGGTGCCTTACCTTTGTCCATGGGCCTAGGGGTGGGAATACCCTGACTAGGTTTGCTAGGGGTAACTTGGCTAGGTCCATTTCTTGGGATTGGGGCACTAACCCTAGAAGGCATAGGTCCTCTCTGAACTTCTCAGTGTTCAGTGTAATCTGATAGGCTTGGTCTAGGTCCGTAACCTCTCTCAGAAACAACTCCCTCTTTATGTCTTCCCTAAGTCCAGCCCTAAACCTAGACAAAGTGACCTCATGGGCTTCACTCACATCACATCTCATTAGGTATTCATCAAAGGTGGTTATGTAGTCTGATGCAGATCGGTTCCCTTGTTTCAAAGTCTGCCATTGGTCTAACAGATTCTGCTGGTATGAAATGGGTAGGTACTTATCTCTAAGCTTCTCTTTCATACCCTTCCAAGTGGTTATGGGCTCAACGTTTCGTCTTCTAGTGGTTAGCTCAATGTTCCCCCAATATAACCTAGCTTGACGTACTAACTTCATCTTGGCAAACTTGAACTTCCTTTCCTCAGACATGGCATACCACTCAAAGTACTGGTCCATCTCGCCCTCCCAGTCAGAATACACCATTGGGTTTAAGCTACCATCAAAAGTGGGTGCATCTAATTTGATGTTCCGAATGAACCTATCATCTCTATCTTCAGGCTCTGGGTCAGGCCTCCTATGATTAGGTTCAGGATCTCTGTATAAAGGTCTTCTAGGCTCCTAGTGTGGGTGAGGATGAGGCACATTAAAATCTGGGTCAGGAGTCCAATCTGATGCCTAGGTTCCTCAAGTACTTGGATTGGATCCCTAAGCTGGGTAAAATTCTCATTCATATCCTGACTAAATTTGTTCATACTTTCAGTAAGAGCTCTAACCATGGCCTCTAAATCAGGTTGGGCTTGACCAGGTTGGTAGGGTACTCCATTCCGGGTAGACATGATGATGCAAGCAAACACACCAAATGAGACTCGACTGAAATGACTACGGGCTAACTAGACCTAGAGCCCAAACTAGATGCCCAATCAGAGTGGCAAGCTAGCCTGTAGTAACTCGGGACTCAGCTAGGCAGGTGTAAGGGGAGTGTTAGGTCCCTAAATGCCAATCCTAGACACCAATCAGAAATTGGCCACGTAGGCGGACCAGCACACAAGCCCTTCGGGATAGAATCCCTGAACCACCATTCTAGACACTGAGTACAAAGTACATACAGAGTAACTAGACAAACTGACTCAACATTAACCTAGACCCGACTTGTTGGTGTCCCTAGCCCACTAGGGCAAATTAAGTCTAATAAATTTTAAAATTAGGCTTAGGATCGAATGAATGGGTGGTGGTTTTGGGATAAGAAAAGGTCATCAACTCCTCCCCTTATCTTAGATGCTCAATTGCCCTTAAGATGAATTAGGAGATGATCACTCAAAAAAATTGAAATGCAGAAACATAGAAACAGAGTTGCTGTAATTTAACTCTTAGAAATTTCATGGAAACCAATAAATCATAATAAACTTAATTAAAATAGTTTCAATTATACTGGTTCTAGCAAAATAAAAATCATGCAATTTGGAGTTACCTGCAATGAGAAACAATTCCTGCAATAGGATAGTTACAGACTGAAAACAGAATGCTTCCCCCGTTTACAATTCCTGCTACGAAGTTGTAACCTAGCGGATCCCCTACACTCCCTAGGAACACCCCGTGGAATGGGAAGAGGAGGTTTGCACCTCGCTTCGTTCCAAGGACCAGACGTCCTGGGGAGTCTACTTCGAGCAGACAAAGTAAAAAAGAGAGACACTCAAAACATGCAAGCAAGTCAGAAACCCTAGACAGGGCTCTGATACCAAAAATGAGGTAGAACGAAAGAGATGATGAGATGCGGAAGTAAATTAAGACTAATTCTTTTTTTTTTCTTTTTATATTTTTAGAAGTCGGCTTTGACTCAAAGGAAAGTTAAACTAAATTAAAAGAAACTATGTAATAATTGAAAGCACAATTTAAAGAAACTAGGTTATCAGAGTAGTTCAGAAGTAAAGGATCGCTGGGGGTTGAGAAACTCCCAGACCTAGGATTTCGCTCTGAACTTTCAACAGGACAGAAGTAAAGAGAAGAGAAGGGTTACAGACCAGGCAGTGATCTTCACAGAGTTTAGTGGAAGGACTCTCTTGAGCAGATTGTTGGATCCCCGGATTCAGATATCTTCGCAATGGATCCTCCAATACTGGCCCTTTGGTAGAGTTGGCTTCTTCTGAACTCAAGATCTGGGAAAGAAGAAGAACAAGTTATGAAACCAGATACTCAAGGAAGGATTTACCAGATAGAAGAACTTGAAAGTTGATGTTGCTAAAGTCCTGATTCTCCTGGATGCTGATCTGACTTCCTCTGGGGTTTGCTTTGTCTTCGAAGCAGCCGAACTGGACCTGGATGCTGGTGGTCAGCCTCTACTTGGAGAGAGGGGCCGTGAGAGATGGGGTAGGCTAGGGTTTGGTGGAGAGAAAAGGATGATGGGCGGCTAGGGTTTGGAAGTGAAGTGGCTAACCTAGGGTTTTGGGGTTGGAGATCTCACACCTCCTCAAGGTTCTTGAGGAACCCGGATTTACTCCCTCACAGAGCTCAACACCTGGATGCAAGTGCGTAAGAGAGAAATACAAAGTTTGCTCACACATAAATTGGATTCATTCATCAGTTGTTTTCAAAACTTACAAGAGGGGTTTATTTTATAGGACTTTACAAGAGGTCAGGGTTTTATATCTTCCCATGTGGGACTAATAGGATGGATCTTCAAATTAGGTTTGTAAAATCAATTCCTTCCCATATGGCCGGCCAAGAGGTTCCATAAATGTTGATTGAAAGCTTCAAATGGTAAGTAGGTGGCGCCTCCTAGCCTTGCTCTTCAAGAAATATTTTTTTCCTTCAATGGCTCAACTCTTTTGGACACCTCCTTTTCTTTCTCCCCAAGTCATGGCTCTTCCCAACTTTGCTTTGGGCTTTTTAGGCATGGATTGGGCACCCCCTTGAAGTGCTCCCCAAGAAATGCCTCTTTCCTTCTTTAGCTTGGCCTTTTAAGGTACATATGGGGCGCCTCCTTGATTTTGGCTTCAAGAAAATTTCTTTCTCCCTTGGGTGTGGGGACCAAGACACTGGGATGGATTTGTGGCGCCTCCTGGACTCTGGCGTGTGGCTGGGAGTGTGGCGCCCACTTGCTTGAGCTTGGGAGAAAATGTGACACCCTGGAGAAGACCTAGACCACTACTAGGACTTGAACTGAGTCAACATGACTCAACAAAATTTAAATTACAGGGAAATACAGACTCAACTAAAATTGAGTTGACCAAGTCAACCCTTATTACAAAACCAGAAAACCCTAATTCTTCGGGCAAGGTCAATCAGAGATCCAGATGGAGCCCTGAAGTCTTCTTCTGAGTCTGGTTCCCGCACTAGTACCCTAGGCCACCATGCAAGGAGATCTTCATCAAGCTTCATGCTGCCCCGCTTCTAAACCCTAACCTGATTCCTTTTAAACCTAGTTCCCTTTCTTTTTATTACTTGCTATTTTAATTGATCCTTGACATTTTGCAGGATCCCTGAGGTGTTTCACCTCCCTAGAGGAGGCTTTCCTTACCTCCAAGATTGGCCAAATCAGTCATCAGTTCAAGGGAAATCAAACTTCATCATCCAGACTCCAATTAGAGTGCTGTGTGATCACTTCATCGGAAGTTCTTCAAATCAATGATGTGTAACATCCTTTCTTTTTTTTAATTTTTGATTTGATGAAGATAAGCTATCCTAAATCGAAAGTTTCTCAACTCTCAGGTCCTGGCTACTTATTATCTTGCATGAGTTCTTTGTGATCATGATGATTTTTTGCATTGCTACTTTTTATGTAGTCGCTAAGATTGAACTTAGTGAAGTTCAACAAATAGAAGAACCGACACACTTAAGGGATAACATAGAATCAGTTGTGATTAGATCACACCCTGAGCCCACACTCGATCACCTACATGGATGCGATGCAGAGGTCTGATTCCGAGAAATGACTGGGAGCCATGAAATCCAAAATGGAGTCCATGAAAATCAACAATGTATGGACATTGGTTGATCTACCTGAAGGGATAAATCCCGTTGGATGCAAATGGATTTTCAAAAGAAAAAGGGACGTAGATGAGCAGGTAGAGACCTATAAAGCCTATCTGGTTGACAAGGGATATCGTCAACATTATGGAATCGACTATGACAAGACATTCTCTCCTGTGGAAATGCTCAAATCCATTCGGATCATGCTTGCTTTAGCGGCACACTTTGATCATGAAATCTAGCAAATGGATGTCTGAACCGCTTTCCTGAATGGTGAGCTAGAAGAGGAGGTGTATATGATACAACCTGAAGGATTCACATCCACAGACGAGTCAAAGGTGTGCAAGCTTCAAAAGTCCATCTATGAACTAAAGCAAGCATCACGGAGTTGGAACATGCAATTTGATAAGTATATTAAGTTGTATGGCTTCGTTAAGAATGAAGAAGACCCTTGCATTTACAAATGGACTAATAGTTATGTAATTGTATTCCTTGTGTTATATGTGGATGACATTCTTTTAATCGAGAATGACATCCCAGCACTTCAAAGAATAAAGGTCTGGTTGTTATCTCTATTCTCTATGAAGGACTTGGATGAAGCATCTTACATATTGGGTATGAAGATCTATAGAGATAGTTCAAAGAGACTTTTGGGACTATCCCAGTCTACTACATCGACACTATGCTGAAGCGATTCAGCATGGAAAATTTCAAGAAAGGCTATCTCCCGATAGGCACTGGAATTGCTCTCTTCAAAAAGGATTATGCGACAACTCCTGAGGAGAGAGAGCATATGAGTATAATCTCGTATGCTTCGGCAATGGATTCTATCATGTATGCCATGACGTGTACTAGACCAGACATGGCATACTCACTAAGCATGATGAGCAGATACCAGTCTGACCCAGGTGAAGCTCATTAGAAAGTGGTAAAGACCATCCTTAAGTATTTGCGAAATATTAAGGACCAATGACTGATTTATGAATAACTTGACTTGAAACTTATAGGGTATACTGACTCCAATTTTTAGTCAGATAAGGATGATAGCAAGAATATGTCAAGATTTATTTTTTCCCTAAATGGAGGAGCGATTTCCTAGAAAAGTTCCAAGCGGCCTACTGTGGCGGACTCAATATGTGAAGCAGAATACATTGCAGCATCGGATGCAACGAAAGAAGCTGTGTGGTTGTGAAAGTTTCTTCGCAAGCTAGGAGTAGCACCTTCCCTAGATAGTCTTATTTTGGTGTATTGTGAAAGCATTGGAGCCATTGCTCAAGCCAAAGAGCCGAAGTCTCATTATCGTGCAAAGCACATTCTACGACACTATCACCTTGTACGAGAGATCGTGGAACAAGGTGAAATTAACCTTCAAAAGACTAATGAAAAGGAGAACCTAGCTGACCCATTCACTAAAGCCATTGGAATTCAAGAGTTCGACGGTTGTAAATGGAAAATGGGAATAAGATTCTATACCGATTGGCTTTAGTCCAAGTGAGATTTGTTGAGAATTGTGTTCCTAATACAGGACTAATTATGCATGCCAATTATTTTTCATGTATTAGGCATTAAGTTAGGAGTTTGTATCTCAAATTTCAAGCCAAGTTATTAAGTAGAGGATTCTATAGAATTTTTAAAAGAATAAGCATGCAGAACTAAACCATAAAAGTGAAGAAACAGGACCGCCAAGGCTGAGAAGCCCTGGTTAGGACTAGCTCTTCTACAATACCACTACCAAAAAAGTATAGGGGGTGTACCTGGTAAAGATTTGGAGATCGGTCTATGAAGAGTTTGCTTTACGCTCTCGGATGCGGCCTGGAAAAACAAGCCAGAGACCTTGCGGATTCGTAGCTTTCAATCTGGTGGCCCGAAGCTTGCCGATTGGAATCCTGTCTTTGTGAGCTCTGATGGACCTGCAAATCACCTAACAAGGGTTAGAAATCAGAGAAGAAACAAGTTTGAAGGCTAAAGAAAGCAAAAGGAAGGAAGGCTTAAAAGTGGGCGGCCAAGAGATGAAGAGGTAGGCAGTTTGGAGGCAGGGCATAGGGATCACACAGATATCCTGAGGGATCACACAGATACCCTTAATCACATAAATTCACCCAGAATTCATACCAAGAGTTAAGAAGAACTCAAGAAAGTTTTCATATTCATTAACATCCAATATACATGAGAGGGGGGCCTTTAAATAAGCTTACAAACTTGGGCTCCAAGTAAGGGCATACAAGAGAAATCCCACTAATCCTTTTCCTACTCAAATATATAAAGATCTCTTCTAAATAGGTTCAAACTCCCTCTTCTCACTATGATTACTTCTCTCCTTCTCTTTGACTTGGTCCAAGGGAGGTGACCATAAGTGGGGCGCCATCATGAGAGGTGACCATAAGGAGGGCGCTGAATTTGAGGATGGATCAGGGCTTTGGGCAGCCCATTTTAGTGCTAAGCAGGCTCTAGGGTTCTCCTGGTGTTCATCTCCTCCTGGTGGGCTGATGTACTTATCGTCTAGGTCTTCAATGATAGCTCCAAGACTCCTTCCATGCTTCCTAAGTGGCATAATTATGTGGATAATTGGATTCCTTGCAGTGGTTGGAGTATCATGCTGACTGGCTTCATAAGTGACTTGAGTCTTCTTACAAAATTGGACTGGACTCAATATAAGACTTACAAAATTGGACTAGACTCATAAAACTCAAAACTTATAGGACTCATAAGGCTCACTAAGCATCCAAAACTTGACTCAATACTCTAATTACAGGACTCAAATATAAAAAGACCCAAAATAAGATTTAAAGGCTAAGGTACAGACTCAAGTATAACAAAGTCTATAAAACAAAACTCATGGCCCAAATACAGGACTCAAATAGCTAACATAGCCAGATTATTGGACTCAAAGACAAAATTGGAATCATAGCTAAATGACTCAAAACTCAGGGACCCATAGTAAACTAGGGTTGACCTGATGTCCCCATCAGTTCCAAAGCCAATCGTTTAGGCTATAGATAGTTATGCTAATTTTGTAACTGTATATGAATTTCTTAATGAATAAAAGTTATTCTTTTGGCTGTTCATCATATGTATATTTTTCTGAAAAGAACTCTTGTGTGATAGAGTCTTTAGAACTACATTATATTTGATATAGAGAGGATATATCAAGTAGTTCTTAAACTAGTTCACAACCAAGGGATACATTGTTATAGGACGATGATGTATCAAATATAGGTTGTTGTATCTCACATTTGTTGGTTGTCCTCTTGACCAAGAAGTATGGTGACACTAATGTGACATACAAGTGAAATGTGTGACATCTCACTAAACATGACCATCTAAGAGCGCTCTTCTTCCAAAGGATTGCTCATGAAGGGATATGGGTATATGTGTCCTTCAGACCTAAGGTCACAATGGTAGCTTGCAAGCAACTCATTGTACTTTGGTACCGGACTACTTAGATTTCTAATCTAGTGATGAAAGGTTTTTGGATGTAGTCAAGTACTTGTGGAGCGATAGTAGATCAAGATGGAATTGACCCCTCCAAATAGTTTGGAGTGAATGACTCGCTGTATCTCAATTTAGAAAATCTTGGCCAGGGTAGTTCTTATGAGGAGTCACAGAACTTGTAAGGTTGAGACATGATCTGGATGAACCAAATTAGGGTTGGCAGTCGAACCCTAGGTCATCCTGAGCATTATGAGGTCAAAGAAATGTATTATGCAGTAACCATATGCCAGAGGTTTTAGAAAATTGCTCTACAATCTTTGACCTATCCGGATGTCGGGTATCATTGCTAGATGAGGACTTTGACTGGTATTAAAAGTATTCTAATGCTACCGACTTAGTGTTTGAACCTATGGGGTCATACACCATAGGGGTTTCTATCTGATCTAAAGTTTGTTCGACGATTGAGAATCGTTTGCCATTACTGGAGGTCAATGTGATTGACCATGTTCCAAGTATTGACACTTGGAATTATCGACACTTGGAAGTGTTGACACTTGGAATTGTCGATACTTGGAAGTGTCGACACCTGCAAGTGTCGACACTTGGTAAAATGGAAGTGTCAACACTTGATAGATGAGAAAAAATTTTGGAAAGATTTATGGGAAGGTTTTGACTTTGAATTTTGAATTCAAATTTTGAATTCTGGGCATTTTTGGCTCCAGGCTTTCATAGTATGATGGTCATACTTGCCTTTTTTAGCTTGGACCTATTTGGTATGGCCCTTGACCTTCTCCTCCAATCACTCCTCCTTCTTCTTTCTCCCTCTCATGGCCTTCCCTATAAATAAAGGTTATTTTAAGGGTTGCTGCTGGTTACAACACACAACACAAGAAAAAGAAAAGAGAAAAGAGGGAAGGGAAAAAGGGGCTTTGTGAGGACTTGGGATTGGGTGTGAGAATACCTAGCACTCAAGCTAGGTCTTGGAAAGCGAGCTAGTTAGGAAGGGTTCCATCTCTCCTCCTTGTCTTCCGAGAAGAAGAAGATCGACCCGAAGGATCCCAAGGAGCTAGCACTCCGAGGAAGTTGATTAGATCGAGCCCCGGTGTGAACTACTCATAAAGGCCAGACGCGTATATGGCTTGAGAGCTTTTCATTACCTCCATCTTTCAGGTATAGCGGTAAGGTACCTTTATGCCTTTTGACTCTTTTATTGATGTTGATGTTTTATTGCATGCTACATTGTTATATTAGATCCTGTTGCAGGCAGATCGGTAGATCATTTTGATCTATCTACCGAGCCTTCCACTGCATATTTTAAAACAATTTTAAAATATCATGTTTCTGCCTTGCATGCCTTCTTTCCTTTGCTTTTCCTTCACTACTTTGATTGAATAATGGCTATTTGGTGGATAGGTTGAGCCTCACACTCTTTTCCTCATGGAGGTCATTTGTAAACACACAAATGTAGAAGAAAGAAACTCAAATTTTCATTTCACTTATTAGATGCCTTACAAGGGGGTTTGGAGAGGTATTTATAGACCTCCGAAGCTTTTGAAATTTTGAATTACATGGAGGAAAATAAGGGAAGTTGCAAGATACATGGATGGGTTGTAACCATAAAGAGAGTGGGGAGTTGCTTGATCCATGGAGAGAATAGTTGTCACCAACTTTTCTTTGAATTTGAACTTGGCCACCCAATGTGAGGTGTCTTCCATGTTGGCGTGGCTTCCACCTATGCCTGGTGATGTGGTGGTCCAACTTGGCATGGTGGTTGGGAAGTTACTCCAAATTATTCCAAGTAGTTGAAGTGCTAAATTATTCCAAGTAATTGAAGTGCTGAATTACTCCAAGTAGTTGAAGTGTTGAAGTGGTAGAAGGTTGAGGTAGCAGAGTTCTCTGGTCGAGTCAGCTCTCAAGGCTGTGGTTGAGCTGACTCCAATGGCCTTTGATCTTGTTTTAATTTCTTTATGATTCAATCCATAAAGAATTTGATTGAAGACTATTGTTGGTGTCCGCACCAGATAGCAACTTTTGGCCCTCTAGTGGAAGATGATCTCTCTTAAGGGCTTCGAGTGGTGAGAAGGATAAAGGTCCTGTTTTCTTAGCTACCAAGCTTCCAAGAGCTCCAAGATCCAAAAAGAAAACAAAATAGATGTATCTCTTTCTTTTTCTTTTTTTCACTAATATAATTTATAAAAAGCTTTCTTAAAGTTTAATGAAAAAGAATCTTCTTCTCTCTTTTTATCTACAATCTCTATTTTTGTGCTTGAAGAATATATTTACCTTCTAAGCTTTAACATATCTATCTAAAATTTAGATAGACATTTATTGGTATTCTTTTGATAACTTATTAAGAATTGATAACCTATATAAATCTTAGACTTCTTGAATAACAAAAGTCCTTTTCTAATTAGTTTTGTGAACATATAGGCTACCAAAGCCTTTCCCGATCACTTTAGTCGACATTTTGGCTTCCTAAGTCTGATCAAGTGTTTAGGCATTACTTGTACTCTCTACCTAGTTACTTTATCAAAAGTTTAGTTTCTTGAGCTTTATCACAAGTTTAGGCATTATCTATGCCCTCTACATGATCACTTTATTAAAATTTTGGCTTGTTGATCTTGATCAAAAGTCCAGGCATTACTTCTACCCTTTACTTGATCACTTTATTAAAATCATGGCTTCCTGAGTCTAATTGAAAGTTTAGACATTACCTATATGGTGCGGACATCAGAGGTACTAGAATAAGACAGAGACTTTTCAACCCTCGTGGTTATCTGAATAATGTTTTGAGTAATTGAGTCCAATTTTGTAATAATGGCTTAGCCCACTTGAGTCTGCATTTTGGCCCCTGATTCCTATTTTAGACCTTTCTACATTTTGAGTCATGTAAGTTTCATTTTAAGTCCAGTCCAGAAAAAAACTTAAGACATTGATGAACCCCAACCAGAATTTGATAACTTCAAGGAGTCCTATTCACACTTGAAGGCGCCACATTGGATTGCATGAGGAGGACCTTGAGATCATCACCATAGAGACCAACATCAGCCTGCCAAGGAGAAGGACAACCGAAGAAACGCTAAAGCCTGCCAGGGACTGAAGTGGGCCACCCAAAACCCAAAGCCTTCTTGGATTTTCGCCCCACCTTTATGGTCACCTTCTCTTGGTCGGCCACCCTTATGATCACCCCCTCTTGGCCGACCAAAATAAGGAGAGGAAGAGAGAAAGTATCAGCCCATATTGGAGAGGACTCTTCTATGTGTTTGTATGGAAAAAGGTTTAGTGAAAAATCTCTTGTATGCCCTTACTTGGATCCCAAGCTTGTATGCCTATATAAAGGCCCCCCTCCTCATGTATATTTTAATCAATGATGAATGAAAAATTTCTTGAGTTCTTCTCAACTTTCTGTGTGAATTCTGTGTGATTTCTGTGTGAATTCTGTGTAAAGGGTATCTGTGTGATCTCAACCCCTGTGCCCTGCTTCCAAGCCCTCCAACCAGAAGCCCTAGCCGCCCCTCATCCTTCCCTTCCTTTTCTTCTTCTTTTAGCCTTCTAACCTCTTTCTTCATTGTTTTCTAACCCATGATAGGTGATTTGCAGGTCCCTCAGAGTTCATGAATCCTAGGATTCCATTTGACTAGCTTTTGGGCCACTGGATTGGAAGCCGCAGATCCTCAAGGTCATCAGCTTGATTTTCCAGGCCGCATCCAAGAGCGACGAGAAACTCTTCATAGATCCATCTTCAAATCTCTTCCAGGTACACCCCCTAGACACCTTTGGTAGTGGTATTGCAGAAGAGCTAGTCCTACCGGGACTTCTCAGCCTTAGCGGTCATGTTTCTTCACTTTCAAGGTTTAATTCTGCATGCCTGTGCTTCTGAATTTTTCTAGAATTACTTAGTTTCCTGGCTTGAAATTTGGGATACAAACTTCTAACTTAGTGCCTAATAACAAAAAAATAATTGGCATGCATAATTTGCCTCGCATTAGTTTGGTATTCGAGCACTTTTAGGGCTAATTTTTTGCATCCCGTCATCTGCATTAGGGTTTAATTTTTGGTCTATTTCATCAACTTAATTATTTTATTTTTTATTAAAATTTTTAAAGCATATTCTCTGTTCAATCTTGATAATATTTATTAATTTTAGTTATTTTTATAAAAATAAAAAAATTATAAAAATCTACATCCTAGAAATCCTAATAGAAATTCTGAGCTTTTTGCACACAGTCTGAAACCCTAGGTATTGCATCATCAACCGAGTTTCAGTATGCATGAAATTTGGTAGGGATCATCTTTACTGCTAGTCCTATGTCCTAAAAGTTTTTTGGAATTTTTTCTGCTCTGAAACTCATATAATTATAGCATCAAAGCAAACCCTAATTTTTGATTCTATGATTTCTACACACCTGACTGAACCAAACCTAACTCACTTCCAAACCCCACTTCACCCAAGCCAATTGTTGCCCAGGTGGCTTCCCAAGAGGGGGGTGAAATGGGATTAAAAATTTTTCACAATAATGTACACTTTCAAATTCTTTTAGTGATGTGGTGCAATGTGCAATGCGGAAGTAATTAAGCAAAAGCAATAAAGCAATAAGAACACAATCACAAATACAAGGAAATTTAGAGTGGTTCGGAGCAACCAGCTCCTACGTCCACTATCCAAGCATCATTTGGGGTTTCCACTATATCCCCTAACCAGAATACAGTTAGATTGTTTAGCCAGGCTCATAATCCAAACCTTTATACTTTTGTTTTACCGAGATCACCAAAGAAATCCTAACTCCCTTTGGTTTTAAATGGGATTACCAAAGAATCGGCTCTTGATCCAAGAGTCAGCTCTTGCAAAGTCTTCAATAAATACTTCAAGCTTCTCCAAAGTTCTTCAATAATTGAATCAAGTAGAAGCTAATCTACATACTCTTTAATTTTATAATTTTTAGCCCATTTTACAAGATTATAATATTTATAAAACTAGGGCTTTTATACATTCAAGTTCATAAAACTTTATACAAAATTGAATTACCCTCAAATCAGTTTGAAAACCATTTTAAACTAAAGGTAACCAATTTCCTGCAAAACTTCTCAAGTAATTTGAAAGAATTAGTATCAAATACATGCTCCAATATTTTGTGATCGTCAAAATTATTCCAGGGATCAACAATCTTCCCCTTTTTGATGATGACATAACACTGGGCATGATTAAAAATTTAAAACACTTTACAAGTGTAGTATATTCAAATTTATCAAATGATATTAGACATGATGTGTATCACACAGATTAAGTATCAATGTATCAACATAGTGTATCACAATGTATCATATGTATCAAACGTATAAAACTGAACACTCTTAACATAAAGTATCATATGTATCGATACACTGTATTATCTGTATCATAAAAGCAATAGGTATGGATATATAATGTATCAACTCATAATATATCAAGAGTATCATTTATATAATGTGTATCGAAACTTATAAAATTTCCAAACATTTGAAGTAAATCTCATGATAATATTTAAGTAAAACTCCCCCTTACTATTTGTAATAGCATTGCTTCTAAGTTTCATCAAATTTTCATGAATCACATGAATCAACATTCATATTTTCATAACATAGCCTTTTCAAATTTTCATATAAATTTGTAAGTTGAATATTCATATTATAGCCTTTTCACGCACATTCTCCGTTCTCCCCCTTTTTGTCATCAACAAAAGGTATAGAAGAGAATATTCATTCACAAGACTTCAATTATAACAAAGATAGACATGTAGCATAAAAAAGTTATATATATATATATATATACGAAAATGAGTACATAGGTGATACATTACAGATGTGCCTCGACACTACAAAATTGTATCACAACAACCAAAATACAACAAGCATAGAGTCCTAAAACATCAAGATAAAAGCCTAAAAACATCAAAAAAATGGGCTAGGATCATCACTATCAGGTTCTTCCTCATCAAAGGAGGAACCAACTTCTAAAATTCCTGGACTAGGCTTAAACTTAGGAAATCTAGGTCTAAGATCCCTAATCCTAGTCCTAGTAGGAGTGGTAGTCCTAGACACTTTAGTTTTAGCTTTTGCTTTCACTTTGGACTTTGAAGATATGATGATAAGAGTGGGTCTAACAGTCGGTGGATCAAGGATAATGCCAAGGTGCTGGTGGTAGAAAGTATCTGTGTAGCTGGAATCTGTCCAACCTCAGATCCTGTAGCCTTAATACCAGCCTCGGGCTCAGCATCAGCAGGTGTGGCATGTGAAGGTACGTCACTGGAATGTGTCGCCTGTCCCTGCTCTGATCAGTGCCAGTGCCAGGTGCTGTGGAAGTCGATGGTACATGCTGGCTGGCTACAGTAAGCTATCTCAGTATGGTCATAATATCATGAAATCCCTGCTGCATCTCAGACTGTAGTACAGTAATCCTGCTATCAATTTCAAATCTGAGATAAGATATCTCCTCCAAGACTCTCTGAAGTCTGTCATCTGCATCGGGTCCAACAGCTAAAGATCTCATGAGTGGTGACTGAGGTGTGGTAGGAGCTGGCTCTGACGGTCCAGCCTCATTAGCCTGTGCATCTGCCTCCTCACCATGTCTATGTGCTGCCTGAGTGTCATCCTCTAAATCATCCGAGTGTGCAATCGGAACACCTGAAGTCTTCCGAATCCAATGGCCGTCTATTTTAATAAATCCCATTCTAGTAAGGGATTCAGAGTGTACCTGTCTGTATGTACCAGTAGTCGGCTATCCTCACCTATCAGATCTACCAGGACATCCTGAAATAACAGTGTAAAAACTATCTCATATGGTAGACAGGCTCGTGCCCTACGAGCCGCCTCCCTCATATGTGAGAGCATGATAAATGGTAAGTGGAGGGCCTCCCCCTCAATCAGACATCTCATAAACACAAGGTCATGCTCACTGACCCAATCAAATTGCCCGGTCCGGGGCAAGAAAATCCTACTGATAATGTTGTGCAACAGCCTCATTTCCAATGACAACTTATTTGCACTGACATACACAACACCCTTCACATTTGATCTTTCCAGTATGAGTCTAAGGGTCTTCTGTTTCTCTTTTAAAACCAAATAACATTCCCCTTCTTTTGAAATATTCAAAATACTTGACAGTTTTTGCTCACTAATTTCTATATGCTTCCCTTTAACAGTTCCTTCCAAATGAAATGCGTCCAACGACATATTTTCAAAGAATTATCAGACTAAGTTAGGATATGTAGGAACATTCAATATACAAGAATTTTTCCAACCCTATTTCTCTATCCAATTCCCAATACGTAACTGTTCTTGCTCCAAGAAGTTAAAATCAATGCACCGACCAGGAGTTACCTGATGATTTCCCAAAAGAATCACCTGCCTGGGTGCTTGAGGCTCTTGTTCTTGCTCAATTGGCTATTCCTCTTCCGAATTGGAGGTGTCCAAGTGCCTTTTGGTTCTCCTTTCTTCCACGATGGTCCGAACCACCTGCAAGGGTTTCTTGGCAATGGCTTTACGGGGTGCCATCTAGCTCGGATTAAGAGATTGGAGGGGTTTGAGAGTGTTTTTGGAAGTTTTCCTAGGATGGAATGTGGAGTCGGCTAATTGGAAATAGCCAAAATCTAAAAATACAATGAAAACAAACCACGGAAACCTTATTTAAAAACGTTCGGCCCGACCTTCGAGTTGGCTCGCTAGCACCCTGATGACTCGAGTCGGCTCAAGCCAAAAAGCATTCTAAAATTCTAAAATGGTCAAAATCAATTTTTATAGGTTTCTAGACACTAAACTAGGTTGTCCTATGCTCTAAGGAAAAATTTGAAACACCTAGATAGTTTTTCCTTATTTTTCAAAAATTAGATCAAAAAAAAAAAGTTCAGAATGGGTCACATAGCCCTAATTTGCCTCTAACCTTCTCAAATCTATCTAGACTAAGTGGTTTAGTAAAAATGTCCGCAAGTTGATCTTCAGTGGGTGCAAATTCTTGTTTAACAACATTGTTTAAAACATGATCATGAATAAAATGATGTCGAATTTCAATGTGCTTAGTTCATGAGTGCTGAATTGGGTTTTTGGACAAATTAATATCACTAGTATTATCACATTTGATAGGAATTTTAAATTGGACAACACCATAATCTTCTAGTTGTTGCTTGATCCATAACACTTGAGCACAACAGCTCCTAGCAGCCACATATTCTGCCTCAGCAATAGATAGTGCAACAGTGTTTTGTTTGCGACAGTGCCAAGAAATCAAGTTAACACCTAGAAATTAACAAGTGCCACTTATACTTTTTCTATCAATTTTATAGTCTCTATAATCAGCATCAGAATAACTAATTAATTTCAAAGATATGTTCTTAGAATATTATAAACCTACATTGCATGTGCCTTTCAGATATTTAATGATTCTTTTAACAGCTATGATATGTGATTCTTTAGGATTAGATTGAAAATGTGCACATATACAAACAATAAATAATATATCATGTCTACTAGCTGTCAAATAAAATAATGAACCGATCATACCTCGATACAGCTTTTGATCAACATTTGTATCATTCTCATCTTTATCCAGTCTACATGCAGGACTCATGGGCGTTCTATTTTCTTTGCTTGATTCCATGCCAAATTTTTTGATAATCTCTTTGATGTACTTGGCCTGGTTAATCAGGATACCTTCTTTAGTTTGTTTGATTTGAAGTCCAAGAAAGTAACTCAGCTCACCCATCAAGCTCATTTCGAATTCTCCCTGCATTAGCTTAGCAAAATCTTGACACAAAGATTCATTAGTAGATCCAAAAATAATATCATCAACATATATTTGAACAACTAAAATATCATTATTCTTTCTTTGAATAAACAGTATGGTGTCAGCACTTCCTCTTACAAAATCATTAGCAATTAAAAACTTAGTCTGCATACCAGGCTCTAGGTGCTTGTTTAAGACCATACAAAGCTTTGTTCAATTTGAAAATGTGATTTGGAAAAGTGTGATCAATGAAACCCGGTGGTTTCTCAACAAAAACTACTTCGGATAAAAAAATATTCAAAAATGCATTCTTTACATCCATTTGAAATAATTTAAAGTGCATAAAGCATGCATAAACTAGTAGCAATCTAATGTCTTCTAATCAAGCTACTGGTGCATAGGTTTCATCAAAATCTATTCCCTCTTCTTGATTATAACCTTGCACAACCTGTCTAGCCTTATTTCTAATTATATTTCCATCTTCATCTAGTTTATTTCTATAAACCCACTTAGTGCCTATAACAGGATAGTCATTAGGTCTTTCTACTAGGGACCAAACATTATTTCTCCTAAATTGGTTTAATTCATCATGCATTGCGAACATCCAATTAGGATCAGTTTCAGCTTCCTCTATATTGTGTGGTTCTACATGCGAAACAAAAGCAATTAAATCATGCATATCTCTATGTGCAGATCTAGTTTTAACACCTTGAGATGGGTCTCCTATAATTAATTCTTTAGGGTGTAATTGTACATACCTCCATTCCTTGGATATATCATCATGATTTTTGCTTACCTCTTCTTCATGTGGTTCACTTGATTGTTTGTCTTTGAGAGTCAAGTCTTTCAGTCCATGTTCTAAAGTACCTGCATCATCATCAGCAAAATCTTCATTTCTAGAAGATGTAATATCAGTTTCATTGAAAACAACATATACAGATTTTTCAACAGTTAAAGTTCTTTTATTGAAAATATGATAGGCTTTACTATTTAAAGAATATCCAAGAAAAATAGCCTCATCGGATTTTGCATCGAATTTACCAAGATTATCTTTTCCATTGTTAAGAACAAAATATTTGCATCCGAAAACATGAAAATACTTAATATTGGGTTTTCTATTGTTCCAAAGTTCATAGGGGGTTTTTCTGATAATAGGTCTAATTAAAACTCTATTCAAAATATAGCATGCGGTATTCACAGCTTCTGTCCAATAGTATTTTGGAAGATTTTCTTCACAAAGCATTATTCTGGACATTTCTTCCAAAGTACGATTCTTTCTTTCTACAACAACATTTTGCTGTGGTGTTCTAGGTGTAGAAAAGTTATGATCAATACCATGCTTTGTGCAAAAGTGATCAAAATACTGATTTTCAAATTCGGTGCCATGATCACTATGAATTGAAATAACAGATAAATTTTTCAAATTTGTAACTCTTTTATAAAACTTTTTGAATACATTGAAAGTTTCATCTTTATGTGCAATAAACAAAACCCATGTATATCTTGAAAAGTCATCTACAATCACAAGGCCATATTTCATACCACCTAGGCTGGTAGTTCTAGTAGGTCTAAATAAGTCCATGTGAAGTAGCTCTAAGGGTTTAGTAGTAGAAACAATATTTTTAGATTTAAAACTCCCCCTCACTTGTTTTCCTAATTGACATGCATTGCAAACATAATCAAAATTGACTTTGAATTTTGGCAAACCTTTGACTAAGTCCTTTAAAATAAGTTTAGCTATAGTGTCCATACTAGCATGACCAAGTCGCCTATACCATAGTAAACTTGATTCCTTGCTCTTGTCATGCATTGCTACAAGACTTGTGTTGCTTGACATAGCTAGATCATTAAGATCTACTACATAAATATTACCAAGTCCGCGTCTAATGAATTTAGTACTAGAGTCAAGCGGATCAACTACTATACACATTGATGACTTGAAGAAAACATTAAAACCAATGTCACATAGCTGACTAATACTCAAAAGATTATGCTTTAATTTTTCTACAAGTAACACATTTCAATAAAAGTAGAAGGAGTAATTTTAATTTTACCAATACCGATTATCCTTTCCTTTCGATTATCACCGAATGTTACCATTCCACCATCCTTTTATTCTAGGGTGAAGAATTGATCAGCATCACCCGTCATGTATCTTGAATAGCCGCTGTCCAGATACCATCTTTTCTTTATATTTGTTGCTGTAAGACAACACTGCAAAATAATCATTTAACAAATTTAGGTACCCAAGCTTTTTTGGGTCCTTGCAAGTTAGTGGAAAAAGTTTCTTTTGGAATCCAAACTTTCTTAATTTTTCTTTTGTCATTATATTTCAAATGACATTCGAATGTTTTATGACCAAAGTTATTTCATGCAAAGTATACAATTTTTGACTTTGAATAATAAACATGAGATGATGCAAATTTAGTTCTATCTAGTTGTGAGGTAGCAAACTTAGGAGCATATGAAGTAGATGCTAAAAATTTGTTTGAAGTAGAACCTTTGTAACCAATTCCAAATTTATTATTTGTTTCTCTTTGATCTTTCAAAATTAATTCAAGTTTGTTAGAGCTTAAGATTAGTTTTCCAACCAAGGGTTTGAGTTTTTGAACTTCCTTCTTTAAATCATCATTTTCATTTTTCAAACCTTTGTTTTTCTCAAAAATCTCTTCTTTTTCAATTTGAACAATCTTAAGTCTTCACAAACTAAATTTAATTCTCTTTGCAAGATTTTATTTCTTTCACCAAATTTATTTTTGTCTTTTTCAAATGTATCACATTGATTTTTCAAAGTTTTCATTTTTAAACCAGTTTTTTTGTATTCTACCAATAATTCACAAAAAGCATTATGCAATTCATCATAAGTGAATTCTAAATTGGGTTCAGATGTATTTACCTCGTCCTCTAAATCCATAAGATAGATTTGTGTAGTTTTTTTTATCTCTTCATCCTCTTCAGTAGATATAGTTTCATCACTATCACTCCAAGCAGCAAGCATTGCCTTCTTCTTCCTTTTGGTAAACATCTTTTTCTTTCCTTCCGGACAATTAGGTCGAATGTGTCCCGGCTTCTTGTATCTGTAACAAATTGGTACTTGATTTTTATCTTTATACTTCTCTTTTTCTTTATCCTTTTCTCTTTCTCTCCCCAAATCTCCCTTTTTGAATTGCTTTCTCCATCTGTTTGATTTTCTTTGGCCCATAAACCTTTTGAATTTTCTCATGACAAGGGAAATTTCATCATTTCCAAGGTCATCATCATCTGATGAGTCTGATTCTTCATTCTTATCTTCTTCTGTAGCTTTAAATGCAATGGCTTTCTTTCTTTTGGTATCTTTCTCAGTTCTTTATTGCATAGCCAATTCATACATGATCAGTGATCCAAGCAGTTCATCCAGTGGTAGAGTATTTAGGTCCTTCGCCTCTTGAATTGCTGTCACTTTGGCTTCCCACTTATCTGGCAAAGATCTTAAAACCTTTTGTACAAGATCAGCATTAGAGTAAGTTCTACCAAGACTTTTGAGACTATTTATAATATCAATAAAGCGAGTATACATTGCAAAAATAGTCTCACTAGGATCCATCTTAAAAAGCTCATAATTATGCATAAGAAGATTAATTTTTGATGTTTTAACTTGTGATGTGCTTTCATGTATGATTTCTAGCTTGTCCTAAATTTCTTTAGCAGAATTTCAAGTTAAAATTCTGTTAAACTCATTTGGATCCAAAGAACAATACAATAAGTTCATTGCTTTGGCATTAAGCTCAGCTAATTTCATATCATTATCGTCTCATTCCTCTTCTGGTTTGGGAATCTTTACATCATTAACTCTAATTGTAGGTGTGTGAGATCCTTTCAGGTAATCTTCCATAAACAAAAATCTACAGCTTGAATGTATATTTTCATTCTTGCCTTCCAAAAAGTGTAATTGGTTTCGGTAAAAAGTGGAGCTCGATTTGTGGATTGACCTTCGACCAATGAAGTGCTCATATGATGTGCCATGTATCTTTACTCTAAATAACTTTCAGAGACTCTGCTTTGATACCACTTGTTGCCCAGGTGGCTTTCCAAGAGGGGGGTGAATTGGGATTAAAAACTTTTCACAATAATATGCACTTTCAAATTCTTTTAGTGATGTGGTGTAATGTTGAATACAAAAGTAATTAAGCAAAAGCAATAAAGCAATAAGAACATAATCATAAACACAAGGAAATTTAGAGTGGTTCAGAGTAACCGACTCCAGCGTCCACTACCCAAGCATCTTGGGATTTTCACTATATCCCCCAACCGGAATACAATCAGATTATTTTACCAGGCTCACAATCCAAACCTTTACACTTTGGTTTTATCGGGATCACCAAAGAAATCCTAACTCCCTTTGGTTTTAAACGGGATTACCAAAGAAAACCCAAACACTTGGTTTTATATCGGGATCACTAAGAACACAACTAAGGTTATATAAGGTTCACCTAAAAATCTTCAACCTTTTCTTAAGACACAGCCCCTTGTTGTTCTTTGAGAGAAAACAAAGATAGACAAATGATAAATAAGCAACTACAACAAACCAAGTTTGTTTAGGTGTTGCCGATGTAGATCAAGATGAAGCCAAGCTTTGAATGCTCTTAAATGCTCTTCAAGCTGCTTCTTTCCTTCTTCAATGAGTGGATTCAATGATGGAGTAGAGTTGTTGAAGCTTTGAATCCTCACTTGAAAGCTCTTTGAGATAGGTAGGTGAAAGACTTTAAAGCTCTTCAATATCTCAAGATAATTCCATAATAAATCTTTAATAATTGTTTAATCCTTCAAAAACAATCCATTTTTTAGTTTTCTAAGAGATATGGCCATTATAGGGCCCAGAGATTCATGAAAGAGCTATTGGAGACAAAGTGGAGTTCAAAAATCAACTTCAGCAACTAGTCGTTGGAGTGCAGAAAACAGCTCCACGAGTCGGCTCGAGGTCCACGAGTCGGCTCGAAGTCTCAAACAATCCAAAATGAAATTTTATAAGAGTCAGCTCTTCTGGCTGGAGTTGTCTCTTGCCTTCAATCAAGTCAAAATGATGAACAACTAAACTCAGCTCTTCAAGGCAGAGTCAGCTCGAGATCTCAGACCTTCAAAATTCATAACTCTGGATGAGTTGGCTCTTGGGGCAGGAGTCGGCTCGAGATCTCAGGCTTCAAAAAAAAATATTCTTTCATTAGTCGGCTCTTGGGATAGGAGTCGGCTCTTGATACTGAAACTCTAAAACTTTCTCCGTGCCATGCCACAACGAGTCGGCTCTTGATCCAAGAGTCAGCTCTTGCAAAGTCTTCAATAAATACTTCAAGCTTCTCCAAAACTCTTCAACAATTGAATCAAGTAGAAGCTAATCTACATACTCTTTAATTTTATAATTTTCAGCCCATTTTACAAGATTATAACATTTATAAAACTAGGGCTTTTACACATTCAAGTTCATAAAACTTTATACAAAATTGAATTACACTCAAATCAGTTTGAAAAATATTTTAAACTAAAGATAACCAATTTCCTGTAAAACTTCTCAAGTAATTTGAAAGAATTAGTATCAAATATATACTCCAATATTTTGTGATCATCAAAATCATTCCAGGGGTCAACACCAATTTGTTTGAAACTTAATCAACTTGAATTTAATTGCCACCTCATAAAAAGAAATTTTTTTTTTTTTTATTTTCTGATTGTTATTGGTTTGCATTAGGGCTCATCGATTGTCATCATCTTATCAAATCAATTTTAAGGGCAATTTTTCATCTCAGATCAGGGCAGGATTTCATCACCTGTCCCGGGCCCAAAACAACCATCTTGCATATGTACCCAAGCTTTAATTAAAATCAATTAGCAACCTAATTTGCTCTAGTGAGCTAGGGACACCAACAGGTTGGGTCTGAGTTGTGTGGATAAACTAGTGCATTCAATTCTTCAACTATTACTAAAAACTGGTGTCGAAGGCTATAGGTCCAGAGGCAAATGTCCTAAGTGGACTGGTGGTTTTTAATTAGGATCCTATCATAGGCAGGGAGAGCCTCCCACCATCCCACCACTTACCTGGCCAGTAGAAGGATTAGTTGCTGAGTTGAGTATAAATTGAGTCAACCCATTCTACTTTGGCTATAGGTCTAGCAAGCTGTAGTCAATATTAACCTTGTGTGCTTGACTGCATCATAACACCTTGACTGATTGAGTGCATGACCACTATATTAGGAACCCAATACCAACAATCTAAATCCCAACCTAGTTCAACAATGGAATCCAACCTTGAAACTCATAAAAGCCATGAATGACCAAATGGTTGCCCAATTGACCACCCAAATGAACCAAATGAATACCCAATCCCAAAATTAGTTAGCCCAATTAACCACCCAGATCAACCAATTGACCCATTCTAATACCCAATTTCAAAATTAGTATTCCCAATTAACCACCTAAATGAATCAAAGATTTGACCAATTGACCTAATCAAATAACCAAGCAACCAATAAGATTGACCATTTAACCAATAGGCTTGACCAAGTATAAGACCTAGAATTAGTTAACCCAGTAGATACCCAGGTAGAAGCCAACCTAGAATTAGCTGACCCTAACCATACTCAGACTGAAGCCAATCTAGAGTTAGCTGACCCTGACCACACCTAGACTGAACCTGTAGTGGAAATACAGTTGAAGGATGAGGACCATGAGGAACGTGACCCTGCTATTAGAATCTTACCTGAGGAGCCACTAGAAAAAAGCCTAGTTATAGAGCCCAGTCCTAAAATTCAAGAGCCCAAGAAATTTATTGAGGACATGATATCTTTAATTCAGTACCCTCAGGATGAATCCCCTCCTATAGTTTCCATTGAAGACCTCTTTCCTAAAATTGTTGACCCATCCTTCCATAGCATGGACCTTTTCTTGCACATAGATATAACTCAATGTTCATACAATAAGGTTAGTCTCTTTAGCCCAGAACTAGTCCCTGAATTCCCTTCCTATTTCCTATCCTTCCCTAAGTCTTCTCATGTTTCTAGAACCATTGATTGCATTTTGTGAAAGTAAGCATAATGCATACATTCATTGTGCATGTTAGATTTGCATCTTACTTCTGGTATACCTTATGGCATTTGCTTGGAGTCCATTATAAATTTTTATGTGCATGCCAAGCTAGGGTCAAACCTAGAGAGTCTATAATCTATTAGGTTTAGGCGCAAAGAGTCCAATAAAGTTTCTCTCAATAGGAATGCATAGTTCAGTCTGTACTTTGTTAAGTATTAGTACGAGTCACAAGTGCCTCATGTCAGAGATCTGCATTAAGCACTAATAATAAAACATATAAGAAACTGACTAATTCTCGAAAGAGAGCAAAGGAATTTAATGTAAGAGATTCTATTATGGTTAGGCTTAGGCCTGAGCGGTTCATACCAGGAACTGTTAAGCAACTTCATGCTCGCGGAGCTGGACCCTTTAGAGTGATAGAGAAGGTAGGACCCAATGCCTATGTGCTAGATCTGCCCTCGGATTTTGGCATTAGCTCTACCTTCAATATCACGAACTTGGTTGAGTATAGGGAATCAGTAGCGATTCCTAGTGAGGTTTTTGGACCTACTCCATCCTTTGAGAGCAAACCTAATCCAGAGTGTCCACCTATAAATTGGCCTGAGAGAGGAAAATAGATATAGCATATCCTGGATGATCAAGCTATCACGACCCGGGGCTGCGGCTATCAACGTTACCTGGTTCATTGGCAAGGTCGACCAAAATCTGACGATTCGTAGCTTACTTAAGAGGACTTGCAGCACCTCGACCTAGACCTTCTTGAGAGATACCAGAGCTAGAGTGATCCTTACTCGACAGGGTCAAGTTCCTCCCACCTCGGAAGAATTGGTACGGATACCAGAGGCACCAGGATAAGACAGAGGCTTCTCAACCCTCTGTGGTTATCTGAGTAATGTTTTGAGTTATTGAGTCCAATTTTGTAATAATGGGTTAGCCCACTTGAGTCTGTATTTTTGTCCTTGAGTCCTGTTTTAGGAATTTCTATATTTGAGTCCTGTATTCAGGGTCACCCATACCATTAGGGTTCTTGGGATCAGTCTTGGGATATGTCTAGTTCATTTAAGTCAAGTCAAGTTGAGTCAAGTTCTGTTGAGTCAAGTCATGAGTCTGCTCATGTTGAGCCATTTTCATTTTGAGTCCTGTAAGTTTCATTTTGAGTCCAGTCCAGAAGAAAACTCAAGATACTAATGGACCCCAGCCAGAATTTAACAACTTCAAGGAGTCCCAGTCACACTTGAAGGCACCACATTGGATTGCATGAGGAGGACCTTGAGATCATCACCATAGAAGACCAACATTAGCTTGTGAAGTAGAAGGACAACTGAAGAAACCCTAAAGCCTGCCCGGGATTGAAGTGGGCCGCCCAAAACCCAAAGCCTTCTTGGATTTGCACCCCACCTTTATGGTCACCTTCTCTTGGTTGGCCACCCTTATGATCACCCCCTATTGGCCGACCAAAATCAGGAGAGGAAGAGAGAGAGTATCAGCCCAAATTGGAGAGAACTCTTCTATGTGTTTGTATGGGAAAAGGTTTAGTGGGAAATCTCTTGTATGCCTTAACTTGGATCCCAAGCTTGTATGCCTATATAAAGGTCCCCCCTCTCATGTATATTTTAATCAATAATGAATGAAAAATTTCTTGAGTTCTTCTCAACTTTCTATGTGAATTCTGTATGATTTCTGTGTGAATTATGTGTGAAGGGTACTTATGTGATCCTAACCCCTGTGCCCTGCTTTCAAGCCCTCCAACCAGAAGCCCTAGCCGCCCCTTATCCTTCCCTTCCTTCCCTTCTTCTTTCAGCCTTCTAACCTCTTTCTTCATTATTTTCTAACCCGTGATAAGTGATTTGCAGGTCCCTCAAAGTTCACGAATCCAAGAATTCCTTCTGACCAGCTTTCGGGCCACCGGATTGAATGCCACGGATCCACACGATCATCAGCTTGATTTTCCATGCTGCATCCAAGAGCGACGAACGAACTCTTCATGGATCCATCTTCAAATCTCTTCCAGGTACACCCCCTAGACTCGTTTGGTAGTGATATTACAGAAGAGCTAGTCCTACCAGGGCTTCTCAGCCTTGGCGGTCCTGTTTCTTCACTTTTAGGGTTTAGTTCTGCATGCCTGTGCTTCTGAATTTCTCTAGAATTACTTAGTTTCTTGGCTTGAAACTCGGGATACAAACTCTTAACTTAATGCCTAATAACAAAAAAATAATTGGCATGCATAATTTGTCCCGCATCACTATACCTTCTATCCAACCACTTTGATAGAATTTTAGATAAATATGTTTTCAAAAACATTTGTTGATAATATTTTCTTAAGTTATCAAAATTTCATGATCTCGAAATTGGAGTCCCATCCAAGTTTTCTAAGTATACGTCTCAGGTCTGATGACCTTAGATATTTTATAAGGCCCTTTCTAATTAGGTGTAAACTTTTCTTATTCTGTTGGCGTTGAGACTTCTGCTCATCGAAGGACAAGATCTTCTTACTCGAAAACTTTGATTTTGATTATGGAGTTCTAATATCGAGTGACCTTCTATTTATAAGCTACCATCCTGATTTGTGCTTTCTTTTGAACTTCTTTCAAAAGGTCGAGGCTTGTTCACAACATTTCTTGATTAGTGTTTCATCATACTCCTTTATCTAATAAAAAACTAAGCCATTTTTAAAAGGATAACTACGTTTATCCAAAAAATCAATTTGAAAGGTATTTTGCCAATCAAGACACGAGAAGTTATTTGATATAAAGAAAGGACACTATCTAATTCATCAATTCAAAATCCTTTTGCTTAATCAAGTCTAGATTTTATACCTTAAAGGATGGTCCAATTGGTCACTTCTGCTTCTCCTTTAGATTATGGGTGCTTTATTGATGTGAATCTATGCTCAATATGTAAATTCAAGCAAAATTCTTAGAATCTTTTGTTATCAAATTGCCACCTGTTATCAAAAATAATGTATTTGGGTAATCCGAACCGATAGATGATAGACTTTTAGATGAAATCTTGAGTTTTTTTCCTAGTGATCTAGGCCAAAGGTTCAGCTTCTACCTACTTCATGAAATGTTGATTGCCACTATCAAGAATTTTTTTTGCCCAATTGCCATTGAAAATGGTTTGAGAATATCAATTCTCTACATGTCAAATAGATATGGGACTAGGACCTAAGTGATTGACACCAAAGGCCTCCTCCAAATGTTAGTAAATTTCTAGCACTAATCATATTTTTGGATAAAGTCCATAGCATCTTGTTCCATAGTGGACCAGTAAAATCTTTGTTTGAGAATTTTGTAAGCTAGGGTCCTTCCTCTAATGTGACTACCACAAATGCTTTCATGAACCTCTCGAAGGGCATAGTTAGCTTTTGAGAGATGCAAACATTAGAGTAGAGGAATTGAAAATAATTTTTTATAAAGTTGTCTATTTGGAAGGACATACCATAAGGCTTGCTGTCTGACTACTTGAGCTTCTTTTTATTTGTAGGAAGATCTCCTTAATCAAGGATCTGACTAGTGGGTCAATCCAACTTGGTTTATGTTCCAATTATGCAATAATATGAACTTTTTAATGCTAGAAATTTTTAAATTTTTAATAAAGACCCCTTTTCAAAGATTTGAGTAGCCCGATATAGAAAGATGTGATAAGGTATCCACTCAAGCATTTTTAGATCTAGGTATCTATGAATTTCTAGAATTTTAGAATCAAAGGATATGTCTTTGATTTTCTAAAGATATTTGATCATAGTTTTTCTTCATATTCTCCCCATACTTGTCCATCGACCAGTTGAGAGTTAGAAAGAACCTTGATTTGACCAATGCCGATCTCTCTAGCTATTTTTAAACCAATAATCAATATCTCATATTTAGCTCCATTATTGGTAGTGTAAAAGTTGAATCTTAGGGCATACTCCACTATGACTCTATTACGATTAGTGAGGATTAGTCTAGCTCTCCACTCCCTTGGGAGTTTAAGGCAACATCAACATGTAGAATTCAAGAAGGCTTGGTTAGTTCTTCTTCTAATTTCTTCTTCTCTTTCTTCATCAGGTGTAGTGTATTCCATAATGAAGTTATGAGAGCTTGAGCTTTCATACTGGGATGAAGTTTATATTCAATATCACACTCTCCTAACTCGATTACCTACTTGGTTAGGTATCTTGATGTGTCTGGCCTTCGAAGTATGGATTTCAAAAGCTGATCTGTTAAAACAATTATAAAATATGACTAGATATATGACCTGATGTGGCACATTGGCTGACGTGGAGCCCCTGCTGGTGATCATGCTGGCAAGAGATCCGCCACTTAGACACGGTGGCTAAACAAAGAGCCAAGGCGAGCCCTTTCATCGAGGTCAGCTCCCAATCGAGGTCGTGCTCATAGGGCGAGCCCTCCATCTAAGGTCAGCTCCCAGCTGGGGTCATGCTCATGCTATCAAGGTGAGCCCTCCTGCCGATGTCAGTTCCCAGTCGGGGTCGTGTTCATAGGATGAGCCCTCCATCTGAGGTCAGCTCCTGGCCGAGGTTATGCTCAAGCTGCCAAGGTGAGCCCTCTTGTCGAAGTCAGCTCCCAGCTGGGGTCATGCTCATGCTGCCAAGACAAGCCCTCTTGCCGAGGTCAGCTCCCAATCGAGGTCGTGCTCATAGGGTGAGCCCTTCGTTTGAGGTCAGCTCTCGATCGGGGTCATGCTCATGCTGCCAATGCGAGAGCCTTCCTACCAAGGTCAGCTCCTAGCCAAGGTCGTGCTCATAGGGCGAGCCGTCCATCTAAGGTCAGCTCCCGATTGGGGTCATGCTCATGCTACCAAGGTGAGCCCTCCTGTTGAGGTTAGCTCCCAGTCAGAGTCGTGCTCATAGGGCGAGCCCCCCATCTAAGGCCAGCTCCCGGTCGGGGTCGTGCTCATGCTTCCTAAGGTGGGGCTCCCCCTGCCTCACGAGGGTCAAAGTTCTCGCTAGTAGCAAAAGAAGGAAGGATCAACGGGAATTCAAACCACAACAAGGAGATTTTTAGTCACCTACAAACCCTGGGAGGTGGTGCACGTCATGCCATAAATTCAAGCTCTGCAATGCGCCATTCGCATGCTCTGCATAGTGTGTGCTCTACTAGGCTCCAGGCCCCGTGGCATGCCACCATGTCAACAATCGTGCAACCGGGGGCTCCAACCCCGGCGACATGAAACCTGAACCTCCTCCAAGAGGAGTATTCCATTAAGGCCCCAGGGCCATGTGACACTCCGACGGTCCTTCCAAGAATAGAAACACCCATTATGGCTCGGGGCTCAGCAGCATGGTGCCCACCCCTCCTACGAGAAACTGCACCACTGATAGAAAAAGTGCCCTAAGAGCCAATCATTATGAGGGCCTTTTTGTAAACTTCCAGCTCATGTATGACATACTTTCATATTAATAAAGGTATTTGATTCATCATATACTACCGTGTCATGTTTTTATTGATTATGATGAACCCCATAGAGTAGGGCAATGGAATTAGGGTTATGATGGAGTTCATAATAGTGAGACCTAATTTCCTATAAACCCTAATCTAGAATATTCCTAGTTATTGGACCATCGATTCGGGGATCGATGAATCCGGAAAGACTAGCTTATCCTATGTATGTGCAGTTGATGAGGGTGGTTGATCTCACAACCACTTGTGTAGAGACACTGATACTAGGATAAGGGTGCTCATCAGGGTATGAGTACACTAGACTGATCTACATCAGGATTATCTTATGGAAGTCTTACTACTTGTCAAAAGATAGATCCCATAGTAGAAGTTGTGCATGTGATCTTTAGACTTGAGGTCTCCATGGTTCCTCGTGCACACTAAGCCATACTTTGGTTCATACTCATTCATGCCAGTGCGACATGTACAGGATGTTTTGGGTATGGTGGAAGGTGTACGAAGGATGTGAGTGGACCAACAAGGAATCGATCATTCCTAGTAAGAGGAATTGTTATCCCATGCAATCTCTTCGATGAGTGACTCAAGGAGCCTTTGATCAAAGCAGGAAGAGATTAGTGGAATCTAATCAGTCATCAGCTGAGTTCTCATGATCGAGCTGAGATTCGATATGATGAAGTGTTAGGGTTTGACATCTATCCATACCTATCACTTAATCAGGATAATGGGAGATTGAAAGATTGAATTGCACGGTAACTTACTACTGAAGGGTATTTTCATATTTTTACTAAATTCCTCATCTTCCGAGTAGGCATGATATTTTGCTAGATGTCAATCTTGTCTTGTAGGTTTTCATGAACCAATTGGTTTGGTTTCATGAGTCAATTCGATATGTGATTCGAATTGGACAATTAGGTGAGCCAATTTGACATAATTAGGTCAATCGAGTTCGATCGGATCGAATCGGCTCAAACCTAAACCTACTGCTGGCTAGATGTGGAACCCAATGGGTCACACACAATAGAGACTTGGCCAAGAAAGTCATTCGTGATTTAATTAGGATCATAGGATCCTAATCGGTTAGTCGGATTACATACTAGCATATGTAGGCTAACCTAATTCCTAACCCAACTAGATTGGGTTCGATTGATTGCTAATTAGGCTAACCTAATTATGGAAAACCTAAATTAGGTTGAGTCCTAAGTGGGGCTAGCCAAATCAGAGCTTAATCTGATTTCAATTTGGACTTAAGGGCATTTTAGGTGCCATATATGAAGGGTCCCAATGGCATGGGACTCTTGGTACCTAAATGATACCTTAACTTCAAAAGGGCATAGAAGGGCCTACAGACCTCTGATCTAAAAATAAAAGATATGGTCATAAAGCTTATTTAATGCCCTTTCCAATGACACCCATATTACATATGTTTGACCAAGTAAATTTGATGCTTTGGGCAGACTAAATGGAAAGGGAAGGACTATTGGCACCCTTTGGCGCACCTGGGAGAATAAGTGGCATGCAAAAGGACTAAGAGTCCTTCTACAGATGAGACTCTAAGAGTTTCATCAGGAAGGTGCCTATTCAATTTATCCCCATGGTCTTAAGAAGTCTAATAGCCAGTTTAAAGCTTAAAGGGATGGCTTAAAGAGGTGTGAAAGGTGGCGCGCACATGAAGAGTCGCGCCTCTTCATATGCGCGCGCACAACAGAGGGCAGAGTCCTTCTACCTTTGAAACTCTTCAAGCCTCGCATTACTTCAGATTAGAAGAGGTGTCTCCCTATATCAAAAACTAGTATTTGACACATGGCACGATGGGGATTGATCTGGTAAGTGAAAGAACATAAATATAACCCTCCATTCTCGAAGAGTCTTATCAGATATGATGTTTCATATCTGATAAGTGTTGTCGGGATGCATTTCATGCCCCATCTAGGATTATAAATAGGGGTATGGTGAAATAAGAAATACGGACTTTGGTCTTCTGAAAGTCTGAGTGTTTTATTTTCCCGAGAGTCTGAGTGTTCTTCCACTTTCTCCCTCCCTCCTTGTTTTAGGACAAGACTTGTCTTATTAAGACAAGTTCTTCTACACTAGGACAAGGCTTGGTTTTAGGACATAAGCCTGTAAGGCCCTAGAAGAGGGTAGTCCTAGATCCGACAATGGTTTAGGATTGTGTCTTGAGTGCCTTTCAGTAGGACAGGGTGTCCTACAGTGGTCAATAGACCAAAGGCTACCGAAAGAGTTCCACTTCTCCAAGCAACTTGAAGAAGGAGTTCTTCCTTGGTCTGAGTTTCGTGTGGATCACCGTTGAAGGGCTTGCACTTGTGAGCCTTGTGAAAAAAGTTAGATTTTAGTGATCTAGGTATTTTTCTTGACTTTATTTGATGATTCATTAGTTGTAATTGCCCAAGGGGTTCCTAGGAATTAGGGTTTTCTATACATGTTATACATGTTAGGGTATCATGCTATGAAATTTTATTTTGAAAGTCAATTCTGCATGCTGCATGATCCCCGGCATCCTGGGAGAATTCCCATCAACCACTTAAGGGACAAGATCTGTACCATGTCGATGAATACCCCCAAGAGGAGGAGCTCCTCCAAAGGATCGGTCCAACAGAGGGGAAATTGTAGGCCAAGGAAGACCCCTCCTGGAGGGGGAGCAAGGAAAGGGACATCTGGATAAAGCCCCAGACCTGGTCTAGGCCACCCCATGTACATAAGATCAGAGAGGAGGCAATCGATAAGAGAAAAGAGACACAGAGCTAGCAGGTAGAGAACCAGCCAAGAGAACCTCCCAAGCTCTCTAATCCCAACTCCATCTTATTTTTACACCAACTTTCTATTTTTCACCCTCTATGCGGGGAGTCCTCAAGCTCTCCACCATAGAGGTTTTGTTCTCCTTGATCGTCCCATCTGACTTGATCGTTGGAGTATCCCTGTTGAAATTTCCAACCCGGGTCTCCTCTTTTTTGCGGGGTGACCAGACCAAGAAGTCAACCGGGAAAGAGAGGGACGAGCACCCAACAGGAACCCGATGCATTTGCGACACATCAGAGCTATAGGCCATGACGATCTTGGTGGCAACATGACCATAGCCCTTTCGATGTAATGATAAGATCATAGATCATCTTTTTGATCTTAGTGTATCTTGCTTCCATATTTTTTAATATTTTGCTAGTATAATTGATAGATTTTTATGCACTTGCATCTTTTTTGACCAAAATAGAGTTAATGATATTAGAAGAAATAGATAAGTAAATGTAGAGCTGCTCACCTTCTTTTGGCCTTGAAAATAATGGTGGAGAGCCAAGGTACTTCTTTAGATCTTCAAAAGTTGATCGACAGCTTCCCAACTACTCAAAGTTCTTAATATATCTTATGACTTTGAAGAATAGCAGGCATCTTTTAGCTAATCGAGAAATAAATCGACAAAGCAAAGCAATCTGACTAGTTAAGATTAGACTTCCTTCTTGTTCCAAGGGGGCTTCATTTTTAGAAGTGCTTGAATCTTTTTAAGATTGGCCTCAATCCCTCTTCGAGTCACCATGAAGCTTTAAGTGATGCTAAATGCACATTTATTTGGATTGAGCTTCATTTGATATCACCTTAATTTGTTGAAGGCTTTTTCTAGATCAGCTACGTGATGATCACCCTTTGTACTCTTGACAAGCATATCATCCACGTAAACTTTCATGTTTCTCCTTATCTAATTTTTAAAGATTTTGTTGACCAAATACTAGTAAGTGGCTCTAGTGTTCTATAATCCAAAAGGCATCATTTTGTAATAGTAGAGCTCTCTTTCTATAACGAAGGCTATTTTCTCTTCATCTTGTTCTACCATTCAAATCTAATTATATCTTGAAAAAGTATCCATGAAGCTCACTAATTTATGCTTAGAAGTGACATCGACTAGTTAATCACTTCTTGGAAAAGGATAGCTATCTTTTGAATAGGCTTAATTAAAATTAGTATAATCGATGCAGATCTTCTACTTCCTTTTTGCCTTCTTGACCATGACCATGTTGGCTATCCAATCTAGAAAATGAGTTTTCCTAATGAAGCTTATTTTTACAAGCTTATCAACTTCCTTTTTAATAGCTTTTTGCCTTTCTAGAGCAAAATTTCTTTTCTTCTACTTGATAGAAGAGTAAAGAGGGTCCACACTAAGTTTGTGGACAATGGCATCATGAGGTATACTTGTCATATTAGTAGCTGTTCAAGCAAAGATATCGGTATTGGCCCAAAGGAATGTAATTAGCTATTCTCTAACTTCAGGTACTAGAAAAAATCTTATTTGTATAATTTTATTTGGGTCATCTTTCAAAAGAATACTCATCAATTGTTCAGTAGGCTCCCCTCTATTTATGATGGTGTCTTCTTTGATATCTAGCTCATCCATTTATGGGATCCCAATTTGCTTTTAGGTTTCAATAGATACAAGAAAACATTCTCTCACTAACATTTGATCTTCTCTAATTTCTCTAACTCCATACTTAGTTAGATAGAAGACAAGCAGATGGTAGGTGGAGATCACTGCTCTTAAAGCATTTAACGCTGGTCATCTGAGAATAGCATTATAGGCAAATGTTACTCGGATAACCAAAAAATCTAGTTGGACTGTCACTTGTTTAAGTGGTTGACCTGCAACCACAAGTAAGGGGATCTCTCCTTCTATATCAACTAAGCTTTTAGTGGAGTATTTATCTTTTTTATTTTTTTAGATGGTAGTTTCATTTTCTAGAAGGCATTATAGCATAAGATGTCAATAAAGCTTTCATTATCAACTAAAATTCTTTTTACATCATAATCGGCCATTGTCATGGAGATGACGACCGCATCATTATGTGGGGTTTGAATTCTCCTTACATCTTCATTAAAAAGGAGATAATGTTATCATCCACAAAACTAATTGGCTTTGATCGATGTTGCTTTTCTGGTGGCTGCTCATCCCATACGTCTACCCTCCTGGTTTTGGAGAGTTTTGAGAGCGTGTTGATTATAGCGGAGATGTGCAAGTTACTTGGCTTGACTCTTACTTAGGGTGTATCCTAGGAGTCTCTTCTTTCTTGTAGCTATTGATATACTTTTTGAGGTAGCCCCAATGGATCAAATTTTCAATCTCTTATTTCAACTATTGACAGTCTTTCATATCATGATCATGATGTTTGTGGAAGTGATAGCAGTTGTTCTTGTCTCTCTTCTTTGGTGAATCTCTCATGGATAGTGGTTAATGCAAGTAGTCTTTATTCTCAATTTTCATTAAAATTTGAGATTGAGGAGTAGTCAAAGGGGTATAATCAATAAATCACCAAGCAGGGTGATTTGGCTTTGGATCCTTTGGGGATCTAGAGGCTTCTAGCTAAACATGAGTTTCTTTCTCACGAGCCAGCTTCTTTTCACTCTTCTTCTTTCCTTCCTCCTTCTGGCAAAGGAAATAACCTTCCTTGTCTTGGGTATATTTTCCTGCTTGTGCGAGGAGCTCAACATAGTTCCTTGGAAAGTTTTTATCCAAGGAGAAACACAGGAGACTACTTCAGAGTCCTCACTTCAAGGCTGACATAGTAATGGATTAGTTGAAGTCTTTGACTTCTAATGTGGCTACATTGAAGCATGCTAGATAGCATCAAAATATCTCTCCTTCTTCTTGCTTGATAGAGAAGAGATTATCATTATTCTTTAGCTGTAGTTGATAGTGTTTTATTAGCTAGTTGTTTAATTATTAAAAGGAATAGATGGACCTGGATAGAAGGCTTGAAAACCATATCCTAGCAATTTTCTTTAGAGTTATTGGGAAGGCTAGGCATAGTAAGGCGTTAGATGCACCTTGGAGCCTCATAAGAGTCTTGTATGTTCTAGATGATCAACTGTGTTGCCCAGAAATGGAGCCCAAGAGGGGGGTGAATTGGGCCTTTTAAAAATTTAAAGTAATAATGTGCATGCCTTGTGGTGTTTGTGAGTTATGAAATTGATGCACTAAGTTATATGCAGCGGAAAGCAATAAATAGAGTGCAATAAGTAAAGAAAAAGTTATAGAAGAGGAAATCACACACAAACACAAAGTTTATAGTGGTTCAATGCAAATATAGCACCTACATCCACTCCCCAAGCCACCCTTGGAAATTCTACTATAATCTCTCCAAGATTACAGCCGACTTGTTTTTTTAAAGGCTCACAAGTCAAAACCTATGTTGGTTTTGACACCTAGGCTCACTAACTAACCTTTATACTTGTTTTGTCTTCGGGCTCACAAGTTAACCCTAGTTGGTTTATCACCTTGGCTCACCAACAAACCACAACAACCTTCTTTCAAGACATCCTTGAAAGCAAGGTCAAATCAAAAGAGAATTTCAGATATACAATTCAAAATAAATAAAACAAACTCTCTTCAAGAGTAGAATGGAAGCTTTGAGGCTCAAGTTGATGCTTTGTCTTGTTTTCTCCTTGGAATATTCTTCAAGCTCTCTTTTTGGAAGGTTGAAAGGATGGGCTTGTATGCTTTTTCAGGGAATCACACTTTAAATGGCTCTTGAAGTGAAGTTCTTGAGGGAATATTAGCTTTTGAGCTTTCAATGGACTTCAATGCTTCAAGAATAAGTTTGGTGAAGCTTAAATACTTCAAAAACTTCCAAAAAATAGTTTGTGACCATTTGATCTTCGAATCTAGCCGTTGGGAGCTTGAAAAGATACTTCTGCAATTCAGAAAAATAGATCTGTTAAGCCTGTCAGAACCCGAGTGTCGATACTTGGTTTGTCAAGTATAGACACTTGGCTGTCAGGTATCGATACTTGACTTTCAGGTATCGACACTTGAACTTTCAAGTATTGACCTTGATTCACAGGTGTCGACACTTGACACAAAAACACTCCAAAGCCCATGTTCTAGATTTTAAAAAGTCTCAGGCCTTGAGTCGATACTTGGGAACTTAAGTGTCGACACTTGAGTTTCAGGTGTCGACACTTGAATTCTAGGTATCGATACTTGGCATGCCAAGGAGTTTTTCTACGTGCCAAGAGCTGAAGTGTCGATACTTGACTTCCCAGGTGTCGACACTTGGTTCTGAAAAATTCATAATTGAATGCAAATTAAGCAAAAAATGCAAGTGTTGAATATAAAACATAAAACCAATGTAAATAAAAAATAAAGGAACACTTTTAAGCCCTTTTTGCATGGAGAAGACTTCTCAAATCGTAAAAAATGCTTCATGCCACAGTGTGCCATGATACTTCGATTTTGAGAATTTGAGGTGCTTGCTTTCTGAAAACTCACAATTAGAAATAAACATTAGTACATAATATATACTCAATGTTTTGTTATTCATCAAAATCACTAGGTGGAGCTAACAATCTCTCCCTTTTTGATGATGACAAAACCTTAAGTATTTCAACATTTAATTTCAAATTTCAGATTTGATAATTCAAGAATATGATTTTACGCTAATACATCAACAACTTGCATAGTTAAAAAGGATGAATCTCCCCCTTAGTTAGACAATTCTAATCAGAATAAGCAGAATATTGGTATCAGATCTATGCAATATTGGTATCAAATCAAATTTGAAATTCATAAAAAATAAGGAATTCTACTCCCCCTTTTTGTCAATCATAAGAAAAAGGGAGTAAACTCTCCCTCAAAACGAGCATGGAGAAAAAAGTAGTAGAGTATTAGAGTTGATTCAAGAGTTAATTAATAATATATATTTTTTTAAGAGTTAACAGGTATCAGAGCCAAAATGTATATCTATCAAGTAAATGTAAATAATCAAGCTGTCAAGATCAATCATAGTGATGCACAAATTGTAAACATCAAGTAATGCATATATATATATCTATCAAGTAATGTTTTCAGTACAAAATTTGCTAACTCATCAGCAACACTGAAACAAACAAAATACATCATGAGTCAAAAATCATAAGTAACATGAATCATAAAGAGCATACAACACAATAAACATCTATGAGGCTAATACTCATCAGATGGGATCTCAAAAGATATAGGACTTGTAATCCTTGACCTATGGGCTAGACCACTAGGAGTCTTCAAACTACCACGACTCCGAGTCCTAGTAGAAGGTCCAAAACAGGAACAACACTAGAAGCTCTAGTAGAGGGAGGGGGAAGAGTCTCAGCAGGAGTGACAAAGGCTGGATCAGTGGAGACAAGCATGCCAATCGAATCAACGGGAGGAATAACAGGAGACTGCGACTCTCGACTGACTACCTCAAATCCATCTACATCATCACCACTGTCACTACCACTGTTGTCACCAATAACATCAGTATCTTTGTCCTCAGTCCCATCAGCATGGTCACCACCATCAATAGTGTCATCATGTCCATCCTGGTGGTCATCGTCATCATCATTATCACCAGCATCAGGAGGTAGAGCAGCAGGTGCTGCTGGAGGTAGAAGGGATCTCAATAAGTCCTCAATACGAGCAAAACCCTCCTCCATAGTTTGACGAATCTCAGCATGCTCCAAGGTAGTGTGTGCTTGAAAACTCTCAAACTCGATGCGTAATTGGATCGTGCGGACACCCAGTCCAATCATCTCACTCCGGAGATCTGTGAACTACTGTCTCGCATGCTCCTCAAATGATAAGTCCATAGAAGGTGGAGGAGGACTCGAAGATGTAGCTGTCGGGGTCATTGGCTCTGCCTCTAATGTAGGAGCAGCCTGAGGAGGTGAACTAACTGGCCTTGATGGCCCTGCCTCTATCTCTCGTATCTTGTCCTCCTCATCTGGCTCCTTGCCAGACTCTCTCCGAACCCACCCACCAGTGACCAATCGGTATCTCATGCGGTGTAGTGACCTCTCATCGTAGACGTCCATATACAGAATCTCCTTGGGGATCTCCCCCTCCAAGGACACTCCACAAGTTCTAAAAATCTAGTCAATGCCATACCATAGGATAAACAGTGTTGTCTCTTAGTCACAGCATCTTGCATCTGAACTAGCATCAAGGATGGTATATCAACTTGAGTCCTCTGAGTCAGACATACCATAAGCATCAACTCTCTCTCGATGATGAAGTCGAAGTGCCCAGTCTTCGGAAGTAATATTTGAGCTGTGAAATGATGCAGAAGGTGCATCTCCATTGAAAGCTGGTTCGCGGAGACCACCATCACTCCGTAAACATCCTCACGCTCAAGGATGCACCTGAAAGCATCCTCTCTATCCTCCATAGAGAACACACTGATGCCATGATGAGGAATCTGCCATACTCTACTCAGAAGCTCCTCAGTCAAAGATCTCTACTCCCCTGACCGAAGTCCTCCACAGTAAGTGACGGCAATCCATAGCACCATAAAACTCATGCACTAGGTGGAGATAATACCTCTCCTGCATGGTGTAGAAGGGTACCAGACTTGCATCAGTGAGTGTTCGCCGGATCTGGAAATGCTGTCGGTCGAAGAACTCGAGGTCAATCCGATGTCTTGAAGCTACATTCTTCCCTGCCATCCTCTCTGCAGGGGAACCTAGGGCAACTGAACTACTGGCCTCTCCTGTATCATGTCTAGTCTTGGTCCTCCTCTTCGATCCCTGACTAGGTCTCCTAACAGCTAATCTCTTTCTTGGACCCATCACAATCAAACTGAACAAAAAAGGAAGAAGATAAATAACCTAGGAGAGTATAGGTTTTAAACTGGTTGAGAACTTAGGCTAAGGGAGACTATGTCTACCTACAAGAGGAATACTGGCTTTCAAGAGAAGCTAGAATAGGTTTTGAAAACTGGAATTAACCAAATTTGAGTTGTAAAATACAAGAAATCGAGGGTGAAATACCTTTAACATAAGAAATCGGGGGTGAAATATCTTAAAATACAGGAAATCGAGGGTTATAAGGACATTTTAGGGTTATAAAACTAATCCCAATATATAAAATGTATATAAAATATATTTAGGTTGCAAAAATTATATTCAAAATATAGAAAATATATTTTATAAGGCTAGTGAACTAGAGTTAGCTGATTGTGCGGGATTTGGGTTAAAACAAATTAGGGTTTTTAGATTAAACAACAAAGTAGTGAAAATGAGGGTAAAATGTTATGAAAACATCACAAATACTCTTTCCAAAATAATGAAAATGCAATAAATAGTTTAGAAAACTAGATTTTAGATGAAAACCTTGATTATTTCGGCTGAAAATTAATCCAACAGTGATTTTCTGAAAAAATGGATGGAATTAGTGGGAAATCGACCAAAAATCTATGAGAAAACTAGGAGGAATGCATTCAAGCATGATTCCTTCTAAATGGAATCTTCCAAATGACTAAAAATGTCAAAAAATCTGATCAAAATACATTGAAAATGGATGAAAAACCCTATTCCTAGGTTACACAGTTCCAAAACAAAAAACAAGAAGGAAAATACCATATTTTTGGTTAGAGCAAATGGGAAATGAGTTGATTTGGATGGAGTGGGGCTTGGGGGACCATTGGAGCTCGAGAGAAAATGAGAGAAATCAAAATACAAAACCCTCGATCTGCCCTAAAAAGATAGAAATTTTTTGCGAGTGTCGATACTTGGGATTTCTCAAGTGTCGACACTTGGTCCGGTGTCGACACTTCGCACAACCCAAGTGTCGACACTTAGCCAAGAAAATTCTCAAAAATCTATAAAAATCTTCAAAAATTCAAGGATGTTTTTAAAAGATTTTTGGAACTTAACACAAGGATTTTTGAGCAAAAAACAACTTGGGTAAGATGAAATTTGAGAGAGTTTTAGGAGAATAGATCAATGATACCTAACTCTCTTCTAATCAAATAAAATCTCTCTTCACTCAAAGGTTTGGTAAACACATCAGCTAATTGATCATCAGTACACATAAATTCAAGTACTAAATTAAAGTTTTATACATGATTTCTTATGAAATGATGTCTTATTTCAATGTGTTTACTTCTTGAATGTTGTACAGGATTCTTTGTTAGATTGATTGCACTAGTATTGTCACATCTTATGGGTGTCTTAATTAGTTTAATGCCAAAGTCTTCGAGCTGTTGTTTGATCCATAGGAGTTGAGCACAACAGCTTCCAGCTACTATATATTCAGCTTTCGCCATAGATAGGCAACTAAATTTTGTTTCTTGCTGCTCCATGAGATCAAATTTACTCCAAGAAGCTGACAAGTTCCACTAGTACTTTTATGATCAAGTTTACACCCAGCAAAGTCAGTATCAGAATAAGCAATCAATTCAAATGAAGAATCTCTAGAGTACCAAAGACCAATTTCAATTGAGCCAGATAGATATCTAAGTATGCGTTTAACAGCCAAAAGATGAGACTCTTTAGGATTAGATTGATATTTAGCACACATACAAACACTAAACATGATATCTAGCCTACTGGCAGTAAGAATAACAATGAACCAATCATGTCACGATAAAGTTTTTAGTCTACAGATTTACCTGATTCATCCTTGTCAAGTCTACAAGAGGAGCTTATAGGGGTACCTAATGGCTTGGTGCTCTCCATCCCAAACTTATTGAGTATTTCTTTTATGTACTTGGCTTGGTTGATGAAGATCCCCTCTTTGGTTTGCTTTATTTAGAGTCCGACGAAGAAGTTTAGTTCTCCCATCATGCTCATCTCGAACTCACCCTGCATTAATCTTGCAAACTCTTGACAAAGAGATTCGTTAGTAGCACCGAATATGATATCATCTACATATATTTGTACTACTAAGAGATCATCATTCTTTTTCTTCAAAAATAAAGTTTTGTCAACATTACCTCTAGTAAAATCATTTTTGAGCAAGAAAGAACTTAAACGATCATACCAAGCTCTAGGAGCTTGTTTCAAGCCATACAAAGCTTTATGAAGTTTGAAAACAAGATTTGGAAATTCAGGGTTTTCAAAACCAGGCAGTTGTTCAACATAAACCTCTTCTTCGATAAAACCATTCAAAAAGGCACTTTCAACATCCATTTGAAATAATTTAAAATCCATAAAATAAGCAAAAGCCAACAATAGCCTAATTGCCTCAAGTCTAGCCACAGGAGCAAAGGTTTCATCAAAATCAATCCCTTCCTCCTGATTGTATCCTTTGGCAACTAGTCTAACCTTATTTCTTGTAAAAATACCATTTTCATCAAGTTTGTTTCTAAAAACGCATTTAGTGCCAATAATTGAAACATTTGAAGGCCTATCTATTAAAGTCCAAACATTGTTTCTTTTAAATTGATTAAGTTCATCTTGCATAGCATTTATCCAATTACTATCATTTTCAGCTTCTTCAATAGTCTTAGGTTCAATTTGAGATACAAATGCTAAGTAATCACAAATATTTCTAAGGGATGAACGAGTGCTTACACCTTTAGCTGGATCACCAATGATAAATTCTTTGGGGTGACCATGAGCATACCTCCATTCCTTAGGTAGAGAATCAACTGTAAATGTGTTTTAATCACCTTGTGCTTGATCACCTTCTTTTGATCAATTTCTTGTTCCTTGGTAGGCTCTTCATTATTATTCATTTCTTCCGTTCTTTTAGTACCCGTTTCATCAGGAAGCACATCTTCTTTTCTAGAAGATTTTTGGTCAGACTCATCAAATACTACATGTATGGATTCTTCAACAACAAGAGTTCTTCTGTTGAAGACCCTGTATGCCTTGCTAGATATAGAGTAGCCTAAAAAGACACCCTCATCTGACTTGGCATAAAATTTGCTCAAATTTTCTTTACCATTGTTTAAGATGAAACAACGGCATCCAAAATTATGAAAATATAGAATTGAGGGTTTTCTACCCTTCCAAAGCTTATACGGTGTTTTCTTTAAATTGGTCGGATTAAAACACAGTTTAAAACATTACATGTAGTGCTTATGGCTTCTGCCCAAAAATATCTAGGTAGGTCATTTTTACAAAGCATGGTACGTGTCATTTCTTCAAGAGTTCTATTTTTTCTTTTTACCACCCCATTTTATTGAGGTATCCTAGGTGCTGAAAAATTGTGATGAATGCCATTTTCAATACAGAATTTATCAAAATCAAAATTTTCAAATTTAGTTCCATGGTCACTTCTCAAGGATACAATTGAAACATCTTTTTCATTTGAAACTCTTTTATGAAATCTAATGAATTCAGAAAATGTTTCATCTTCGTGTGCTAAAAACATGACCCAAGTAAAATATGAGAAATCATTTACAATGACTAGACCGTAGTTCTTACCCCCCAAACTAGATATTCTAGTCAGCCCAAAGAGGTCCATATGAAGCAATTCTAAGGGTCTAGATGTAGAGATTACTCCTTTTGGTTTAAAAGATGATTTGGTTTGTTTTCCAAGCTGGCATGCACTACAAATCTTGTCCTTTTCAAATCTAAATTTTGGCAAATCTTTTATCAAATTTTTTTTGCTAAGTTTTAAAATTAAATGCATACTAGATGTCCTAGTCTATGATGCCAAAGCCAACTAGTTTCATTGATTTTGGCTTCCATTGCCACTAGGCATTGACCATTTTGAATAGGAAGATCATCAAGATCAATCATATAAATATTACCATGTGATGCGGGACTAATATGCATGCAATTCTTTTTGTATGTTTTATATGTGGGGTTGAGTGATTAATTCCCAAATTTCAGATTAAAATAAGTTGTAGAGAATTTTATATGAATTTTAGAAGATCAGCATGCAGGTTAGGACCTAGAAAAGTAGAAAAGAAGGATCGCCGGGGCTGAGAAGCCTCGGTTAAGGCAAGTTCTCCTACAATAAAACTACTGGAGGTAGAGGGGGTGTACCTGACAACGTCTGTGAAGATCGCAGCAAAGGGGTCTCTCGTTCCTCGATGGATGCGGCCTGGAAAACCGAGCCAAAGACCCGTGGATACCCGGCTTTCTGCTCGGTGATCCGATTGAGGCTTGGCTGGAGTCATTGTATTCATAGGAACTCGGGGACCTGCAAACGACTTGTTAGGGGTTAGAAAACTCACAAAGGAACAAGAAAACAAAGGGAAAATAGCAAGGGAAGGCTTCTTTTGGAGTGGGCATCCAGGGATCTGAGAGGCTTGTTGGCAGCAAGAAGATGATTGCAGCACTGGGAAGAAAAACTCTCACAAACCCCTTTATGCACACAGCAGGGTATCACACAACTCAATAGAAGAACTCAAGGTTTTAATTCATATCAAAAATTAGGTTTCATACAAGAGACTAGGGTCCCTTAAATAGACCCTTAACCTTGGGCTCCAAGTAAGGGTACATTAGTCTTTACATAAGAATCCTTTTCTCTCTCAAACCCTAGCTAGAAAATAAGGAAACATTAGGTAGACAAATCCCTAAAAATTCTCTTGACTTGGCCAACACTCCAAGGATGCCTAGGAAGGCGTGTTGGGCTTCTAGGAGCAGCAAGGGGCCGGCCCAATGGGACCTGGGTGCATGGGTTTGGGCCTCTGGAAGCTGGGGTGGCCTGGTAACCAGGTAGCAGGAATATTCCCTGGTATCTTGTTTCTTAGGGGCTTGGGCTTGGCGCCTGGGCTTGATTTCTTTGGGCTAGGATGCAGTTGGACCTCTAAAATCATGGATGCCTTGGTATATGAATATATTTTGGCATCTGGAAGGAAATCTGGGCATCTGGAGGGCATCTGCAAGGAATCAAGATTTTCTGAATTTTCTTCCTGGGGTCTTCAAATCTTCAAGCTGGGTTGGACTTGGGCTATACTTCCATGTTTTCAATCTGGTTGGACTTGGTCTTTACTTGTATGATGTGGTCTTGAGTCTTCAATATGGTTGAATAGGACTCAAAAAATAAAATTAGCTCGACATGAGCTGACTAACACTGGACTGAACTAGCTCAACATGAGCTGACTAGTACAGAACTGAAACTCAAAAGACTCAAATAACAACTAAAATGGACTCAGATAGGCTAAGCCTTTATTACAAATGGACTCATAAATTATTGATCAATTCACAGAGGGTTAAAAAGCCTCTGTCTTATTCTAGTACCTCCGGTGTCCCCACCAATTCTCCCGGGGTGGGAGGAACTCGACCCTGTCGAGTGAAGATTAGACTGGCTCACATATCTCTCGAGAAGGTCTGGGTTGAGGCATTGCATGATGCAGAACAAAGAACAAAGAAGCGTATGCGGAAGTAAATTTAAGATTAATTTCTTTTTTCTTTTTTTATATTTCAGAAATTGGCTTTGACTCAAAGTAAAGCTAAACTAAGTTGAAGGAAACTAGGTAAGGATTGAAAGCACAATTTAGAAGAAACTAAATTATCAGAGTAGTTCAGAAGTAACGGATCGCTGGGGGTTGAGAAACTCCCAGACCTAGGGTTTCGCTCTGAACTTTCAACAGAACAGAAATAGAGAGGAGAGATGGTTTACCAACCAGACAGTGATCTTCTCAGAATTTGGGTGGAAGAACTCTCTCGAGCAGATTGTGGGATCCTCGGAGTTGGCTATCTTCGCAATGGATCCTCCAATACTGGTCTTGTGGTTTGGTTGGCTTCTCCTGGACTCAAGATCTGGGAAAGAAGAGGAACAAGTGATGGAATTCAGATACTCAAGAAAGGTTTACCAGGTTGAAGAACTTGAAAGCTAAAGTTGCTGAAATCAGGATTCTCCTGGAGGCTGATCTGACTTCCTCTTAGAATTGCTGTAGATCTGAAGTATCTGGACTGGAGCTGGATGCTGGTGGTCGGCCTGGACTTGGAGAGGGTGGCCGTGAGAGGTGGGATAGGCTAGGGCTTGGTGGAAAGAGAAAGGTGATGGCGGCTAGGGTTTGGGAGTGGAGTGGCTAACCTAGGGTTTGGGTTTTGGAGATCTCACACCTCCTCAAGGTTCCTGGGGAACCCGGATTTACTCCCTCATGGAGCTCAACACTTGGATGCAAGTGCGGAAGAGAGAAAACATAAAGTTTGCTCACAAAAAAAATTTGGTTTCATTCATCTGATTTTTTAAACTTACAAGAGGGGTTTAATTTATAGGGCTTTACAAGGGAGTAGGGTTTTACATCTTCCCATGTGGGACTAAAGGAGGGGATCTACAAATCAGGACAATCCATACACATATGGTCGGCCAAGGTACCAAAAAAATTTGATTTGGGTTATAAAAGGCAGGTAGATGGCGCCTCCTTGCTTGGGTCTTCAAGAGAGGATTTCTTTCCTTCCATGGATCAACTCTTTTGGACTCCTCCTTTTCTTCCTCCCTAAGTCAAGGCCCTTCCCATCTTTGTTTTGGATTTTTTTGGCAGGTAGTGGGCGCCTCCTTGAAGTTCTCTCCAAGAGAATTTCTTCCCTTTCTTTGTTTGGTTCTTTTGGGAAAGTCTTGGGCCGCCCCCTTGATTTGTGGACTCCTGGTGGATTTCTCCTCAACTGGCGCATGAGAGAAGGAAGCTGCTATCTATGGTATGGGGACCAAAGGCTGCTGGATGTAGATATGGCGCCCCCTGGACTCAGGCGTATGGCTGGGAGTGTGGCTGGGAGTGTGGCGCCCACTTGCTAGGCCTTGGAAGAAAATGTAACACCCCAGGTTGAAACCCTAGTCCACTACTGAGTCAACATGACTCAACAAAATAAAATGCAGGTAATGTAGACTCAAGCTAAATTGAGTTGATCTAGTCAACTCTTATTACAAACCAAAAATCCTAATTCTTCGGGCAAGGTTAATCAGAGATCCAGATGGAGCTCTGAAGTCTTCTTCTGAGTCTGGTGCCCGCACCAATTCTCCCAGGGTGGGAGGAACTCGACCCTGTCGAGTATGGATCAAGTTGGCTCTGGTATCTCTCCAAGAGGTCTGGGTCCAGCTCTTGTAATTCTTCTCGGGAGATCTAAGAGTCATCAGAATCTGGCCTTCCTAGCCAGCGAACCAGGTATCTTTGGTATCCTCGATTACGAGTAGAGATAACCTGATCATCCAGGATCTTTTCAATCTGCTCTTTCCTCACAGGCTAATTTGTTGGTGGACACACAGGGTCAGGTTCACTCTCAAGAGCAGGATTAGGTTCAAAAGCCTCACTGGGAATCACAGCTGGCTCCCTATACTCTACTAGGTCTATAATGTTGAAAGTGGAGCTAATGCCTAGTTCTGGAGGTAACTCGAGCACATAGGCATTGGATCCTACTCTCTTTACCACTCTAAATGGTCCAGCTCCCCTAGCATGTAACTTTCTAACGGTTCTAGGAGGAAATTGCTCAGGCCTTAACCTAATCATTACATAGTCTCCTTCATCAAAAGTTTTGACTCGCCTTTGGGAATCAGCCAATTTCTTTTAAGTTTCATTACTTAAATTTATTTTGGCTTGAATTTCTTTATGCAAGTATTTTATATGCTGTGCAAAAACTTCGGCAGACTCGAAGACCCGTGTGTGGACTGGTAAAGGAGCCAGGTCAAGAGGTGTGTGGGGTTTGTAACCATGCACAATTTCAAATGGACTCTTACCCGTAGACCTATTGACCGAGTCATTATATGCAAATTCAGCTCTAGGTAAGTACAAATCCCAGTTCCTAATGTTTTCACCAACAAGACACCTTAGCAGATTGCCTAAACTACGGTTCACTACTTCGGTTTGGCCGTCAGTCTGGGGATGATAGGCAGTTGAAAACTTAAGTTTCATCCCTAACTTATGCCAAAGGGTTTTCCAGAAATAGCTGGTGAACCGAACATCCCTATCTGAAACAATGGTCTTGGGTAGGCCATGGAGTCGAACTATTTCATTAAAGAACAGGGTGGCTACCTTAGACGCATCAAATGTTTGGGAACAAGGCAAGAAATGGGCCATCTTGGAAAAACGGTCTACTACAACACAGATAGAGTCATGCCTCCTCTGGGTCTTAGGCAAACCTAACACAAAGTCCATGCTCACATCTTGCCAAGGACGATCTGGGACAGGGAGTGGGGTATAAAGGCCGGTGTTCTGTTTTCGCTGTTTGGCAACAGCGCAGGTCCGACACCTAGCCACAATGTGTGCTACATCTCTTTTTAAGCTAGGCCAGAAAAAATGGTCTTCAATAGCCAGGGTGGTCTTATCTTTTCCGAAATGGCCAGCTAAACCTCCAGCATGAGTTTCCCAAATCAAGAATTCCCTAAGAGAGGTTTTAGAGATGCAAAGCCTATTCTTAAAGAACAGAAAGCCATCTAAAAGGGAATAATCCTTATGTTCACTAGATGGTCCTTGAGTTAGATCCTGGTACACAGTCTTAAAATCCGGACACGACTCATATTCCTCTTTGATTTGCTCAAATCCTATGACTTCAGCCCTAACAGAATTCAACAATAAAGATCGACGACTAAGGGCATCAGCTACCTTATTTTCAGACCCAGCCTTATGCTTCAAAACAAAAGTATAGGACTGGATATACTCTACCCACTTAGCATGCCTAGGGGTTAAGCTTCTTCTGAGAATTCAAGAATCTAAGAGCCTCATGGTCCGAAAATAGCACAAATTCTTGCGGTAGCAAATAATGTCTCCAGTAACGCAAAGCTTGCACTACCGCGTAAAATTCCTTATCATAGGTAGAATACCTAAGCTTAGCATCATTAAGTTTTTTACTAAAGAATGCTACGGGATGGTTCTCTTGGCTTAGGACTCCACCTATACCTACTCCTGAAGCATCACAGGCAACCTCAAATACCTTTGAAAAGTCCGGTAGTCTCAAAATGGGTGCCTGGGTCATCCTATCCTTAAGATCTAGGAAGGCTTTATGGGCTGCTTTGGTCCACTGAAATTCTCCCTTCCTAATGCAGTCTGTGATAGGAGCAACTACGGTACTAAACCCCTTGATGAATCGCCTATAGAAGGTAGCCAAGCCATGGAAACTTCTGACTTCATGCACACTGGTCGGCTCTGGCCATTCTACTATGGACCTAATCTTTTCAGGATCGGCAGCCACGCCGTCAGGGGTTACAACAAATCCAAGGAAGATAATCCTACTGGTCATAAATTCACACTTTTTGAGATTACCGTAGAGACTATCATTCCTCAAAACTTGACAGACTTGTCTAAGGTGGCCTAGGTGATCTGCAGGGGTCTTACTATAGATCAGGATGTCATCAAAATAGACCACTACAAACTTCCCTATGAAAGCTTTAAGTACCTGGGTCATAATCCTCATGAAAGTACTAGGGGCATTGGACAACCCAAAAGGTATAACAACCCATTCAAAGAGACCATCCTTAGTTTTGAAGGCTGTTTTCCACTCATCCCCTGGTCTAATCCTAACCTGATGATAGCCGCTCTTGAGATCAATTTTAGAAAAAACCATGGCACCGGCCATCATATCAAGCATGTCATCTAGTCTAGGGATGGGGAACCTATACTTGATTGTGATTTTATTGATGGCACGGCTGTCAACACACATCCTCCACGTGCCATCCTTCTTCGGGGTTAGAAGTGCAGGGACTGCACAAGGGCTAAGACTCTCTCTAATGAACCCCTTCCTCAACAATTCACCAACCTGCTTTTGCAGTTCTTTATGCTCAGATGGATTCATCCTATAATGGGGCAAGTTGGGTAAAGTAGCTCCTGGGACTAAATCTATGGAATGCTGAATATCCCTAAGAGGTGGAAGGTGGTCTGGCAGATCCTCGGGAAAAACATCCTCAAATTCTTCTAATAAAGGCTTAACTTCCTGAGGAGGCTCAGGGGGTGTAGGAGTCCTAAGTTCCTTAGCAGTCAACATCCAAATGGGTGAACCACTATGAATTTCTTATTCTAGATCCTTGGCACTAATTAGGTTCACTCCAGTCTTCATTTCCCTAACCTTACTGGTTCCTTTAGCTACCTTGTCCTTAGGAGGGACTGAATGGATTGTGATTTTCTTCCCATTGAAACTAAAGACACAGGTGTTGGATTTTCCTAAGAGGTCATACAACCAAGGTCTTCCAAGAATTATACTGCTCACCCCCATGGGCAAGACATCACACCAAATCTTCTCTTGATAGGATTGCATTTGGATTTGGACCTGACATCTAGACTGGATGGGTATAGAGGTAGAGTCTACCCAAGAAACCTTATAGGGGTTGGGATGGGGGACTGGGGTTAAGCCTAACATTTTGGCAGTGCTAGTAGAAATGGCATTTACACAGCTCCCACTATCTATGATGATTTTACAAACCTTATCCCCTAGTTTAAGGAAAGTCTGTAGGATGTTAGTCCTACGCCAGTCTTCCTGAACTTTAGTCTGCGACAGGATGCATCTCACAACCCCTAAGTGGACAGACTCAGTGGATTCTTCCTCTCCTTCATACTCATCAACCAAATTCATTCCGGCCTCATAAACTTCTTCTTCAAACTCCTCATTAGGCTCGGAATTCTCTTCTCCTCCCTCTTCTATATATAGGGATCTACGAGGGCACTGGCTAGAAACATGACCTACCTTATGACACTTAAAACAAGCTATGGCTGTGCACTGATTGGAGATATGACCGGGCTTCTGGCACTTAAAACAGACGATACTAGGGGTTCTCTGGGTGTCAGGTGCCTTACCTTTGTCCATGGGCCTAGGGGGGGGATACCCTGATTAGGCTTGCTAGGGGTAACCTGGCTAGGTCCATTTCTTAGGATTGGGGCACTAACCCTAGATGGCATGGGTCCTCTCTGAAACTTCTCAATGTTCAGTGCAATCTGATAGGCTTGGTCTAGGTCAGTAACCTCTCTCAGAAACAACTCTCTCTTAATATCTTTCCTAAGCCCAGCCCTAAATCTAGACAAAGTGATCTCATGGGCTTCACTCACATCACATCTCATTAGGTATTCATCAAAGATGGTTATGTAGTCTGAAACAGATCGGTTCCCTTGTTTCAAAGTCTGCCATTGGTCTAACAGATTTTGCTGGTATGAAATGGGTAGGTACTTATCTCTAAGTTTCTCTTTCATACCCTGCCAAGTGGTTATGGGCTCTACATTTCGTCTTCTAGTGGTCAGCTCAATGTTTCCCCAGTATAACCTAGCTTGACGTATTAATTTCATCTTGGCAAACTTGAATTTCCTCTCCTCAGACATGGCATACCATTCAAAGTACTGGTCCATCTCACCCTCCCAATCAGAATACACCTTAGGATTTAAGCTACCATCAAAAGTGGGTGCATCTAACTTGATGTTCCGAATGAACCTATCATCTCTATCCTCAGGTTCTGGGTCAGGCCTCCTTTGATTAGGTTCAGGATCTCGGTATAAAGGTCTTCTCCGCTCTTGGTGTGGGTGAGGTTGAGGCACATTAAAATCTGGGTCAGGAGTCCAATTCCGATGCCTAGGTTCCTCAAGTACTTGGACTCGATCCCTAAGCTGGGCAAAATTTTCATTCATATCCTGACTTAATTTGTTCATACTCTCAGTAAGAGCTCTAACCATGGCCTCTAAATCAGGTTGGGTTTGACCAGGTTGGTAGGGTACTCCATTTCGGGTAGACATGATGCAATCAAGCACACAAAATGAGACTCAACTGAACGACTACGGGCTAACTAGACCTAGAGCCCAAACTAGATGCCCAATCAGAGTGGCAAGCTAGCCTGTAGTAACTCAGGCTCAGCCAGGCAGGTGTAAGGGGAGTGTTAGGTCCCTGAATGCCAATCCTAGACTCCAATCAGAGATTGGCCAGGTAGGCGGACCAGCACACAAGCCCTTCGGGATGGAATCCCTGAACCACCGTTCTAGACACTGAGTACAAAGCACACACAGAGTAACCAGACAAACTGACTCAACACTAGCCTTGACCCGACTTGTTGATGTCCCTAGCCCACTAGGGCAAATTAGGTCTAATCAATTTTTAGATTAAAGGATTAGGTTCGAATGAGTGGGTGGTGATTTTGGGCTAAGGAGAGGTTATCAACTCCTCCCCTTATCTTAGATGCTCAAATGCCCTTAAGATGAATTAAGAGATGAACACTCAAAAATAATTGGATTGCAGAACACAAAAATAGAGTTGCAGTAATTTAATTTTTAGAAATCCCACAGAAACCAATAAATCACAGGAAAATTATGAAAAATAGTTTCAATTATACTGGTTTCATCAAAATAAAAATCACCAAATTTGGAGTTACTTGCAGTGAGAAATAATTCCTGCAATAGGGAAATTACAGGCTGAAAACAGAGCACTTCCCCGTTTACAATTCCTGCTACAAAGTTATAACCCAACGGATCCCCTACACGCCCTAGGAACACCCCGTGGAATGGGAAGAGGAGGTTTGCACCTTGCTTCGTTCCTAGGACCGGACGTCCTGGGGAGTCTACTTCGAGCAGACAAAGTAAAAAGAGAGAGTCTCAAACAAGCAATCAAAATAGAAACCCTAGACAGGGCTCTGATACCAAAAATGATGTAGAACAAAGAACAAAGAACAAAGAAGCGTATGCGGAAGTAAATTTAAGATTAATTTCTTTTTCTTTTTTTATATTTTAGAAATTGGCTTTGACTCAAAGTAAAGCTAAACTAAGTTGAAGGAAACTAGGTAAGGATTGAAAGCACAATTTAGAAGAAACTAAATTATCAGAGTAGTTCAGAAGTAACGGATCGCTGGGGGTTGAAAAACTCCCAGACCTAGGGTTTCGCTCTGAACTTTCAATAGAACAGAAATAGAGAGGAGAGATGGTTTACCAACCAGATAGTGATCTTCTCAGAATTTGGGTGGAAGAACTCTCTCGAGCAGATTGTGGGATCCTCGGAGTCGGCTATCTTTGCAATGGATCCTCCAATACTGGTCTTGTGGTTTGGTTGGCTTCTCCTGGACTCAAGATCTGGGAAAGAAGAGGAACAAGTGATGGAATTCAGATACTCAAGAAAAGGTTTACCAGGATGAAGAACTTGAAAGCTGAAGTTGCTGAAATCAGGATTCTCCTGGAGGCTGATCTGACTTCCTCTTAGAATTGCTATAGATCTGAAGTATCTGGACTGGAGCTGGATGCTGGTGGTTGGCCTGGACTTGGAGAGGGTGGCCGTGAGAGGTGGGATAGGCTAGGGCTTGGTGGAAAGAGAAAGGTGATGGCGGCTAGGGTTTGGGAGTGGAGTGGCTAACCTAGGGTTTGGGTTTTGGAGATCTCACACCTCCTCAAGGTTCCTGGGGAACCCGGATTTACTCCCTCACGGAGCTCAACACTTGGATGCAAGTGCGGAAGAGAGAATACACAAAGTTTGCTCACAAAGAAAATTTGGTTTCATTCATCTGATTTTTTAAACTTACAAGAGGGGTTTAATTTATAGGGCTTTACAAGGGAGTAGGGTTTTACATCTTCCCATGTGGGACTAAAGGAGGGGATCTACAAATCAGGACAATCCATACACATATGGTCGGCCAAGGTACCAAAAAAATTTGATTTGGGTTATAAAAGGCAGGTAGATGGCGCCTCCTTGCTTGGGTCTTCAAGAAAGGATTTCTTTCCTTCCATGGATCAACTCTTTTGGACTCCTCCTTTTCTTCCTCCCTAAGTCAAGGCCCTTCCAATCTTTGTTTTGGATTTTTTTGGCAGGTAGTGGGCGCCTCCTTGAAGTTCTCTCCAAGAGAATTTCTTCCCTTTCTTAGTTTGGTTCTTTTGGAAAAGTCTTGGGCCGCTCCCTTGATTTGTGGACTCCTGGTGGATTTCTCCTCAACTGGCGCATGAGAGAAGGAAGCTGCTATCTATGGTGTGGGGACCAAAGGCTGCTGGATGTAGATATGGCGCCCCCTGGACTCAGGCGTATAGCTGGGAGTGTGGCGCCCACTTGCTAGGCCTTGGAAGAAAATGTAACACCCCAGGTTGAAACCCTAGTCCACTACTGAGTCAACATGACTCAACAAAATAAAATGCAGGTAATGTAGACTCAAGCTAAATTGAGTTGATCTAGTCAACTCTTATTACAAACCAAAAATCCTAATTCTTCGGGCAAGGTTAATCAGAGATCCAGATGGAGCGCTGAAGTCTTCTTCTGAGTCTGGTGCCCGCACCATTGCAAGTCTGCTTGAGAAATCCATGAATCATCCGACTCTGGCTGGCCTTGCCATCGGACCAGGAAGCATTATAGTCATGGCCCCGGGTCATAATGGCTTGATCGTCCACGATACGCTCGATCCGTTCTCCTCTCTCAGGCCAATTTGTTAGTAGACACTCTGGGTTAGGATCACTCACAATGAAAAGGAACAGGTCCAAAGGCCTCACTAGGTATCGCTGCCAGTTCCCTATACTCAACCAGGTCTATAATATTGAAGGTAGAACTAATGCCCAGATCCGAAGGCAAGTCTAACACCTAGGCATTTGATCCAACCTTCTCTATCACTTTAAAAAGCTCTGGCTCTACGAGCATGAAGCTTCTTTTAGGCCTAAGCCTAACCAAGATAGAATCCACTACATCAAATTCTTTGACCCTTCTTCGGGAATTAGCCAGTTGTTTTAACATTAGTGCGGGTGGTGAACATGCTAGGCACATATAGACTCCTAACAAGATGATGCAAAGGACTCAAACCTACACCTAACAGACTCGACAAAAGAGGTTTATTAGGTCTTAACTACCACTTGGGCATGGGGGCATGAGTCATGGTTGATGGATGACATGCAGAAGAAAATTTGCTAGTAACTCCTAATAAGTGCCAGAGGGTCTGCCAAAAGTATGTAGCAAATGGGATGGGCTCTATGGATCCTTGCAACCTAGTAACCTCAACAAAATGTAACCTAATAGTTCTAGATGCATGAGAAAACTCAGGAAAGGGTAGGAAATAGGAAGTGGGTTCAGAATTACTCTAGTAGGGTGGAGAAAAAGGTTCCGGGTTAGTTGGATAAAGTAGAATCAAAGAAGGCATGTCAGGGACTAATCTTAGACTAATGAGGTTAACCTTACGGGGTTGCGATATATCTATGGGCAAGAAAAGGTCCATGCTTTGGAAGGATGGGTCAACAATTCCTGGGAAGAGATCTTCAATAGGAATGGTAGGAAGGGATTCATCCTGAGGGCAATGGGTTAAGTAAGCCAAATCCTCAATAAAGTCTTCTTGTTCACGGAATTTAGGAATAGGCTCTACAATTAGATCCTTTTCTAGTGTTTCCTCAGGTAAAATCCTAGTATCAGAGTTCTCTTCCTCTAATTGTTCTTCCACTATAGCTTTAGGTTGGATGTGGTCAAGGTTAACTAGCTCTGGGTTGGTTTCTACCTGGGTATCTACTGGGTCAGCTAATTCTAGGTCTACAAAAGGTGTCTCCTCTTCTCCTTCATACTCATCCACTAGGCTCGCATCAGCTTCATACACTTCCGCGTTAATGTAAGCCTTGTCAATCTCAGAAATAGTTGGAGAAAGTCGGCTAGGGAAAAATTGGCTAGGTCCTAGTTTTTGATTATGGACACTAGTCCTAGTAGGTTCAAGTTGCCTAAGGGGTAGTGGCTCACTACTGGGTTCATATTTAGGGGTACTAATCCTATGGGGTTCAAGTTGACTAAGGGAAACCTGACTAGTATTAGATTGATACTTAGGGGTTATGGGTTCTCTTGGCTTATAGGACAAGGGTGCAGATCTATGGGTCATGGGATTATAGGATCTGGGGTCATAGGATTTTGGGTCAGCTCTATGGTCAGGTTCTAAGGATGGATCATGGTATGGGGTCCTCCTAAGGTTGGGCTCCCTATATGGGTCAGGATATTAGGTTCTCCTAGGGTTGGACTCCCTATATGGGTCAGAATATTGGGTTCTCCTAGGGTTGGGCTCCCTATATGGTTCAGAGTATTGGGTTCTCCTGGGTTCAGTATCATAATAAGGGTCATGGTAAGTGGTTCTTCTAGGTTCAGTATCATAATAAGGGTCATGGTAAGGGGTTCTTCTAGGTTCAGTATTATAGTATGGGTCAGGCTGAGGGGCTCTCCTAGGTTCAACCTCTCGGTATGGATCAGGGTTTGGGGTCCTCCTAGGTTGAGGATTGTAGTACGGGTCAGGATAAGGGGCTCTCCTAGGTTCGACCTCATGGTATAGATTAGGGTTTGGGGTCCTCCTAGGTTGAGGGGACTCAGGATCTGGCTCAGACTATGACCCATGGGTTCTTTGTATGGTCCCTACACGGCCTTCTAACTGGTCAAATCTATTGGCAAGATGATCAATTCTATTGTTGGTTTGGGTACCAAACTGAGTTAACTGGGTCATCTGGGTAGTCATCTGGCTAGCCATCTAGGCCATTTGGTCTATAAGGGCTTGAATCCTAGCTTCCTGCTTATCCATGGGTTCAGGGAGATGGTGGATGAGATGGGACTCCTGATCTAATGCTCATGCAAGACTTGATCAAATCGACTATAGCTGACTAGACCTAGAGTCCAAAACTGGATGCTCAATCAGGATGGCAAACTAGCCTATAGTAACCCTGTACTCAGCCAGGCAGGTGTAAGGAGAGTGTTAGGTCCCTGATTGCCAATCCTAGACACCAATCAGAGATTGGCCAGGTAGGCGGACCAGCACACAAGCCCTTCGAGATTGAATCCCTAAACCACCATTCTAGACACTGAACACAAGGCACACACAGGTTAGCTTGACACAATGATCTGACACTTAGCCCGGACCCGACCAGTTGGTGTCCTTAGCCCACTAGGAAAAATTAAGTTTAGTTAATTTTAGGTTAAGGCTTGGGACCGAATGCAAGGGATGTGGTTTTGGGCTAAGGAGAGGTGATCAAATCCTCCCCTCATCTGATATAACAAGAGTGCCCTTAAAAGTAAATTATGTAATGATGGCAGGCAGATGAGGATGCAAATTAGGGTTTAGATATTTTTGGTATTTTTGAAGAATATGTAATTTTTTTTTTGGTATTTTCTTAATATAAGAAAACATGCAATCTATGCCCTAATATGCAGGAAATAAACTAAAATTAAAAGATATGCAAAAAGATGCTAATCAAAACCCTAAAACTTCCAAACTTGTCTTGCAGAAAAAATAGAGCCAAAAATTTGCAGACTGTATTTCAGCTTGCAAAAAATTCACAGGCCATAATAAAATATAAAAAGATTTTTAAAATTATTGTGAATTATGATGAATCCAAAAAAACAAATTTCAGAATTTTTGGAAATTTTATTAGAAAGAAATAATTAAAATAACAGAGTATATACGGACTAAAAATTACAGAAAATAAGCCCTAATCTAAGCTCTGATACCAGATGATGGGGGACTAATATGCATGCAATTTTTTTTGTATATTTTATATGTTGGGTTGAGTAATTAATTCCCGAATTTTAGATTAAAATAAGTTGTAGGGAATTTTATATGAATTTTAGAAGATCAGCATGCAGATTATGACCTAGAAAAGTAGAAAAGAAGGATCGCCGGGGCTGAGAAGCCTCGGTTAAGGCAAGTTCTCCTACAATAAAACTACTGGAGGTAGAGGGGGTGTACCTGACAATGTCTGTGAAGATTGCAGCAAAGGGGTCTCTCGTTCCTCGATGGATACGGCCTGGAAAACCGAGCCAAAGACCCGTGGATACTTGGCTTTCTGCTCGGTGATCCGATTAAGGCTTGGCTGGAGTCGTTGGATTCGTAGGAACTCGGGGACCTGCAAACGACCTGTCAGGGGTTAGAAAACTCACAAAGGAACAAGAAAATAAAGGAAAAACAGCAAGGGAAGGCTTCTTTTGGAGTGGGCATCCAGGGATCTGAGAGGCTTGTTGGCAGTAGGAAGATGATTGCAGCACTGGGAAGAAAAACTCTCACAAACCCCTTTATGCATATAGCAGGATATCACACAACTCAATAGAAGAACTCAAGGTTTTAATTCATATCAAAAATTAGATTTCATACAAGAGGCTAGGGTCCCTTAAATAGACCCTTAACCTTGGGCTCCAAGTAAGGGTACATTAGTCTTTACATAAGAATCCTTTTCCCTCTCAAACCCTAGCTAGAAAATAAAGAAACATTAGGTAGAAAAATCCCTAAAAATTTTCTTGACTTGGCCAACACTCCAAGGATGCCTAGGGGGGCATGTTGGTCTTCTAGGAGCAGTAAGGGGCCGGCCCAAAGGGGCCTGGGTGCATGGATTTGGGTCTCTGGATGCTGGGGTGGCCTGGTAGCTAGGTAGCAGGAATATTCCCTGGTATCTTGCTTCTTAGGGGCTTGGGCTTGGTTCCTGGGCTTGATTTCTTTGGGCTAAGATGCAGATGGACCTCTAAAATCATGGATGCCTTGGTATATGAATATATTTTGGCATATGGAAGAGAATCTGGGTATTTGGAGGGCATCTGCAAGGAATCATGGTTTTCTGAATTTTCCTCCTGGGGTTTTCAAATCTTCAAGCTGGGTTGGACTTGGGCTATACTTCCATGTCTTCAATCCGGTTGGACTTGGTTTTTACTTGTATGATGTGGTCTTGAGTCTTCAATATGGTTGAATAGGACTCAAAAAATAAAATTAGCTCGACATGAGCTGACAACGCTGGATTGAACTAGCTCAACATGAGCTGACTAGTATAGAACTGAAACTCAAAAAAATCAAATAACAACTAAAATGGACTCAGATGGGATAAGCCCTTATTACAGATGGACTCATAAATTATTGATCAATTTACAGAGGGTTGAAAAGCCTCTGTCTTATTCTAGTGCCTCCGGTGTCCCCACCACCATGCCTATGACCAATGAACTTGATGCCATTGTCATCTAAACTAGAAACAATGCACAAAGAAGATTTGAAAGTAACTTTGAAATCCTTGTTACAAAACTGACTGATGCTAAGCAAGTTATGTTTCAAACCATCTACATACAAAACATTATCAATATAAGTAGAAGGGGTGATATGGACTTTACAAATTCCAACAATTTTGCCCTTTCCATTATCACCAAATGTCACATTACCACCATTTTGATATACAAGTGATGAGAATTTCTCCAAATCTCCGATCATATGCCTTGAGCAACCGCTATCAAGGTACCATATTCTTTTCTTATTGGTTGCAAGGCATACCTACACAAAGAATCAAGTGAAGATTTTAGGTACCCAAGTCATCTTGGATCCTTTCAGGTTAGTGGTAATGGTTCCTTTTGGAACCCATATTTTCTTAACATTGCTTAATTTTCTCTTATTGCACATGTAAGATTTATGCTCTACTATACCACAAGCATAACAGGTAATGGATGAAGATGCAGGCACAAAGAAATTTTTGAAAAGCTTTTATTTCTTCTGAGTTCTAAACCCTATACCGTCTCTATCAAAAATAGCTTTTGGATTATTTAAAAGCATATTTAACTTTTCAGAGTTGTATGTAAATTTATCAACAAAAGGTTTTAGCTTTTCAATTTCTTCTTTATATTTTTTATTTTCATCCAAAATTTTCTTGCTCTGATTTGAAAAATTTTCATTTGAAACGAAAACGTTCTTCTTTTTCAAAACTTTCTTTTCTTTTTCAAGAGCAATAATTTCTTCATTTAACTTTTTATTTTGAAGAAGTAGGCAATCATTTTCATTTGAAAACTTGTTATTAGCTTTGACTAAAACTAGATTTTGCCTTTTTAGTTTTTTATATTTTGATTTTAGTTTTTGAAATTCTATCTCTAACTCATCGAAAACTTTATGCAGTTCATCAAATGTAAATTCATTTTCAGTTTCTGATAGTACCTCATCATGATCTGCCATCAAACAGAAGTTTGCAACTTCTTGCTGTTCTTTTTCAGAGCTAGAGTCTTCGCTGTCACTCCAGGTTGCCATCATGGCCTTCTTTCTTAATTTTCTCCTACTTTTCTTAAGTAAGGGGCAGTCTATCTTGAAGTGGCCCGGTTTCTTACATTCAAAGCATGTGGGCTGCTCCTTGTCTTTCTCCTTTTCTTTCTCCTTGCTTGGCTCACCTTTCAGAGGTTTCTTCTTGAAGTTGTATTTCTTCTTCCTCATGAACCTTCTGAACTTTCTTTCCATTAGAGCCTTCTCATCATCTTCATCTTCTTCTTCAGTTTCATTACTTAACTCTTCTCTTGCGGTGGATTTGAAAGTGATGACCTTCTTCTTCTTTTCTACATCCATATTCTTCTGTTTCAGGGAAAGCTCATAAGTCATCAATGAGCCTAATAGTTGCTCGAGGGGTAGAGTGTTGACATCCTTGGCTTTCTCTATGGCCATCACCTTGGCATCCCATGAAGCCGAAAGAGACATGAGAAGTTTATTTATAAGTTCACTGTTAGATACAATCTTTCCCAAGCTTCTCATGCCATTCACAATATTTGTGAACCTAGTATACATCTCACTAATAGACTCAGTAGGTTCCATCTTGAACATTTCATATGTGTGAATGAGCATGTTAACTTAGTTGTTTTCACTTGGTATGTACCCTCATGGATAACCTCAAGTGTGTCCCAAATCTCCTTAGAGGAGAGACAATTAGATATTCTATTGAATTCACTCGGATCAAGAAAGCAATACAATATATTCATAGCCTTCGTATTAAGCTCTATTTGCTTAATGTCATTCTCATCCCAATCATCTTCCATTTTTGGAGTGAGAATGCCATTAACCAACATAGTAGGCTGATGAGGACTTTTTATGATTGTCCTCCAAAGATTATAATCCATGGCTTGAATGAATATGTACATGCGAGTTTTCCAATAAGTGTAATTCATGCCATTAAATAGTGGGGTGTGGTTTGAAGCTTGACCTTCAACAACACCCATTCCAATTGGGGCTACTATGATCTTTTACTCAAGATCCTTAGATCTACAAGAGAGTACTAGTGCTTTGATACCACTTGTTGCCCAGAAATGGAGCCCAAGAGAGGGGGTGAATTGGATCTTTTAAAAATTTAAAGCAATAATATGCAGGCCTTGTGATGTTTGTGAGTTATGAAATTGATGCACTAAGTTATATGCAGCGGAAAGCAATAAATAGAGTACAATAAGTAAAGAGGAAGAGATAGAAGAGACAATCACATATAAACATAAAGTTTATAATGGTTCGGTGCAAACCTAGAACCTACATCCACTCTCCAAGCCATCCTTGGGAATTCTACTATAATCTCTCCAAGATTATAGCTGACTTATTTTTTCAAAGGCTCATAAGTCAAAACCTATGTTGGTTTTGTCACCTAGGCTCATCAACTAACCTTTACACTTGTTTTGTCTTCGGGCTCACAAGTTAATCCTAGTTGGTTTTATCACCTTGGCTCACCAACAAACTACAACAACCTTCTTTTAAGACACCCCTGAAAGCAAGGTCAAATAAAAAGAGAATTTCATATATATAATTCAAAATAAACAAAACAAACTCTCTTCAAGAGTAAAATGGAAGCTTTGAGGCTCAAGTTGATGCTTTGTCTTGTCTTCTCCTTGAAATATTCTTCAAGCTCTCTTTTTGGAAGGTTGAAAGGATGGGCTTGTAAGCTTTTTCAGGGAATCACACTTTAAATGGCTCTTGAAGTGAAGTTCTTGAGGGAATATTGGTTTATGAGCTTTCAATGGACTTCAATGCTTCAAGAATAAGTTTGGTAAAGCTTAAATACTTTAAAAACTTTCAAAAAATGGTTTGTGACCATTTGAGCTTCGAATCTAGCCATTGGGAGCTTGAAAAGATACTTCTGCAACTTAAAAAAATAGATTCGTTAGGCTTGTCAGAACCCGAGTGTTGATACTTGGTTTGTCAGGTGTCGATACTTGGCTGTCAGGTGTCAACACTTGACTTCCAGGTGTCGATACATGAACTTTCAAGTATCGATACTTGATTCACAGATATTGACACTTGACACAAAAACACTCCAAAGCCCATGTTCTGGATTTTCAAAAAGTCTCTAGCCTTGAGTTGACACTTGGGAACTTAAGTGTCGACACTTGAGTTTCAGGTGTCGACACTTGAATTCTGGGTGTCGACACTTGGTGTGCCAAGGAATTTTTTTGCATGCCAAGAGCTGAAGTGTCGACACTTGACTTCCCAGGTGTCGACACTTGGTTCTAAAAAATTCATAATTAAGTGCAAATTAAGCCAAAAATACAAGTGTTGAATATAAAACATAAAACCAATGTAAATAACAAATAAATGAACTCTTTTAAGCCCTTTTTGCATGGAGAAGACTCCTCAAATCATGAAAAATGCTTCGTGCCATAGTGTGCCACGATACTTCAATTTTGAGAATTTGAGGTGCTTGTTTCCTAAAAACTCACAACTAGAAATAAACATTAGTACACAATATGTACTCAACGTTTTGTTATTCATCAAAATCACTAGGTGGAGCCAACAAAATGGGTTAGTTGAACTATTGTTAGGTTCAACTGATGGTATTTTGAACTAATTGGGAATCAACTTATTCATTATTTCTTCAAAGAAAGAAAATTATGTATTGAAGTCAAAGAAGTTATGCTAGTAGCGATCTTTTATATAAATTTTGTTGAGTTTGATTTTTAACTCTTGGACTTTCCTTTCAATATCATCCTTTCACTGAAAGTGATGATTAGGAGGGTGTGTCTAAGTTGAATCCTCCTAGAAATTCTTTGGGGAGTGGTGGTGATGGTCCCTTCCTTCATGAGGAGGGATTGATCACTAGATTTCTTCCTCCCTATGGGGGTATTGATCTGGCCCTTCCACTGGGCATGTGCTAGTGGCTCCATTGGGATGGCTCATCATATGGATCCAAGAGTCAAACTATAGATTGTTGAAGGAGATTGACGATGCTTGTTAGTAGCTGGACTTGCTTAATCAGAGTATCTGACCTTTGATCAATAGTAGGAGCATATTGAAAATTTGTTTCCCCAACTTCTACTATACTGAGAGCATGATGTGGCATGCAAGGATGAGTTCTAACTTAGAGGATTAATGGGCTGAGCAATTAATCCTACTAGCATAAACAAATTCATTCATAAGAAAGTAAAGGATTTATATGAAAGAAAACTAGATAAGGGTAACTCAAACTAGAGCTTCTTGTTTAATCCATGAAGATTAGACCTAATGGTTGGGAAACCATTCTAACTACGGTGAAGACCATTCAAATATTCAAACCTAAGAATCAAGGAAGGTTTACTTACTAATATTGAAGTCCCACACTTATAATGGTGATCCAATTTCAGCACTCTTGGATAGAACTTGAAACTATCACACCATGGGATGAAGACTTCCATTTTAGATGGTACCAAAGGCAAGATTAACGTCCTCTTCAACTCGCAATCCCAGTGGATCCTAGAAAGGAAAAGAATTAGTGATTTAGAATGGCAAGAAGAAGAAAATGTAAGGGTTTAGGAAGTAGTGAAGTTGGTGGATTGGATGAAGTAGTAGGGAATCATAATGGCTGATTTGGTGCCTTGGTTGTGTGCTGATTGGAACTCCATTTGCTGAGCTTAGATGGCAACTCTTGAAGGATGAAGAAGAGCACTTTGAGGTGTTGTAGAAGGCTTCCTTGGTGGATGAAGAAGGTGGCCTTGAAGCTTGAAAGTAGTAGCTGCGTGGTTGGTGGATGGGGAATACTTTGGTTGAAAGAAAATAGCAGCGCCTTGGTATGGATTTGTGGTGGAATTTGGAAATGGCTAGGTTGGCTTAAAAGGAAAGCTTTTTGGCCTCTCACCCTCTTCCTCTCAGAGGTCACTTGCTAAACACAAATGGAAGAAGAAATTTGGAAATTTTCATTCATCATCAATGTCTTTACAAGAGAGGTTTGGAGGGCTATTTATAAGCCTCCAATTCAATTTGAAAATTCAAAATACAAGGAGAATTTCATGGGATGTTGCTAGTTATGTGGAAGGGGAGTTGAATCATGCTTGATATGGGGAGAAAATGGTGGTCCTCTTTGAATTTGAATTCACTTCTTGGCCGCCCAAAGCTAGGTGAGGTGTCATGCTTGGGTGTTGTTGTTGATTTAGTTTTATACCTCAAGTGCACGGTGTGCAGAGTAGCACGTCTAGCGAATACGGGTCGATCTCACGAGAAAATGTGTTTTTGAACTATATCTAAATCCTAGCTTAGATAACCTGACAAAAATATGTAGAATTAATCAAATAAGAAGAAATATATAATTTAAAGATCTAGGACTTTTGAATCCACTAGACCAATGATTTCAAAAACTTTTCTATGGATCTCTTTTAGAAAACCTTTCAGCTTCCTTAATCAAGTATGGATTATGAAAAGATTCAACTCAACTATAAGCCATCAAAATTTTACAAGAATAGAAAGAAAAGAAAAATAAATTATTGAGCAATCTATCTTTCGTCCTTCTTGCACCGAATCAAGCATGAACTATGAAGGGATTGAAACCCAACATGGTAAGAGGTTTAAAAAGGGAAGATAAACTCTTAAAATTAAAGCCTGAAAAGAAATCCAAAGAAGGGCTTCTAATCAGGGTCTAGTTCATTTCCAATCCTAAAAGGTTTACTTAGCCAGACATGATATTAAAATTTTAAAATAAAATAAAATGAAAAGATATAAAATCAATTATACTACTTGTAGAAATATAAATTACAGAAATTAAATATGCAAAAATTAAACTAAATTAGTTGCTAGAAATTAAATTGCATGATTTAAATGCAAAAATAAAAACTATCCTAGTTACATGAATTAAACTAACATAATTGCAGACATTAATAAAATTATAATAAATTAAACTAGACCTAAAGCAGAAATTAAAATGACTAGAATATAAATAAAAATTTTGAAACTTTATTATTAAAATAAAATAATCATTCATAAAAAAAAAAAAAAACTCTTAAGCTATTAGGAAAGCTTAGAGTTGAAATAAGAAAGAAAATAAATAAAACTCTCGGGATGCTCTAATGCTCGAAAAAAATTCTCCTCAGCCTTCCGAAGTCTGTCGTATTTAAAGGGAAGGAATGCATAGGAAATTTGCATTGGACTGTGGTAGCAGTTTCTTAAGGTTCTCTAGCTCATTCCCATAACCAACCCAATAACTGCATTCCCACGACCTCGAACTTCTTCAGTGTTATCTCGCAGAGTCTGGCTTCTTCTAACTCCTACATCCAGGCTACCGACAACGTGCTACAGCGAGGAAGATCTGAGAGGAAGAAATCTGGAAGAGGAAAGTAACAAGGCAAAGATCGGTGATGTTTGAGAGGAGCTCCAGCTATCCTCCATGACCTGCAATGTCGACAACAACAGGGAGGCAGCAAACTTGGTGAAGACCAGCCGGTGGAGAGACGATGAATGTGATGAGGAAGTGGCAAGACTTAGAGAAGGCGGAGCCATGGTGTGCGGCTTGGGTGGATGGCAGCAAGATGGAGATCGACACAGGAAAATGGGAAGAAGACGGCTCGGTGTTTGGGCTGTGCATGGCTGGATTGGCTATTGAACAGGGGAGGAGGAAGGAGAATGATGATGACTGTTGGCATAGAATTCCTGTTCCGACTGGTTGGAGCTACTGGATCGCAAGGCCGCTCTTTGGTTCACCTGCAAAAGAAATTCCTTGCCGGAGTTGCTCCGGTGGGGCACACTCCGATGCCTAAGTCAGAGGCAGGCTCCAGCCACAGAATGGGAAAGGTGAGGAGAAACGGAGGGAAAAGACTCTAAGATTTGTTTAGTATATTGTGCTCCTTACATCGAGCATTCCCTCTTACCGTTATTTATAAGGGGCCATCCAGCCTGTGATTCCATTCTTCTTCCAGCGATTATGGTGGAGAGTTAAGGGGCACGAGACAGATTGGAGACGTTGCCACTGGAGTTACACGCCCTGATTGTGTCTTAGAGATAGTCGATGGTAACCGTTTGTTACCGTTACTAGCCGTGCTTGTCGTGGGGCGAGACAGATCATGAATCGGTCTTCAGACTTCCCTTTTAGAGAAATTCTCATAATCAGATTGGGAATATCTTTGTCCTCGGATCTTCTCGACACGGATCAGAGATCCTGTCTTCAGCATAGATCGGGAACTCGACCTTTATCATAGCCCATAGACTATGTTTTCAAATGAACCGAAGAGTGTGTCTTTCGGATCGGGCTGGTGATTCTGTTTTCAGGAACCGAAGGGCTTGGTCTTCAGTGAGAGCCGAAGATGTGACCCGAAGGTCTTGTCTTCGGGTGCTATAGACTTGTAAAGGTCTTCAGCTTGCCCGTAGGTTGTCTGGCTCTTTCTGAATACCTGGGTCTGAAATTTGTTGTTCGAAAGGCAAGGCTTCGACCGGCTGAATCGGCGGTTGGATTGTACTTGGACTAACATATCCCAATAGTTTCCCCCTACTCTCAGTCTTCGAAGCAAAGGTTTGCCTCGAAGAGTGAGAATATCAATGATTTGTCATTTTCCTTCTAGGGGATGATGTAGTGGATGATCGTAAAGATCTCTGATTGGACTGTTCATCATAACTGTCAGTCAATTTGATGCAGTGATGGATAGTTGTCATTTTCTGATCGAGGGAGGAGAAAGGAGTGGGTGACTCGGGGACCGTCCTTTCTTTTTCCATTGCATGACGGTTCAACCAATCTTTTGGTTGGGATTCTGCTGGATGATGAGCGTGCTTCATCCCGGCCGTTGATCCAAATGAATTATACCCTTTGGATTGTTTCTTGTCATATCAGCTTTGCAGAGTTTTAGGGCTTTTTATCTCTTTTTGGGAAAAAGAGGAGGTCCGGTTGAGGAAGCTTCTTCAACTTCAATCTTCACTCAGCTTTCCCTGTTCTTGGCCATCAGCTTTTTTTTGCAGGTAGAACTTTCTTTCTGCTCTTTTGCTCCGTTCTTTTACCATGGCTGAATCTATAGAAAGTCGAGAGGGACAGGTTGGGTCTTCAGGGGCCAGTGACGTAGTGAGTCCGGAATCAATTCCTAGCTCTGTTTCACTAGGGAAGATGAACCATCTTCGGGAGCGCTATCACATTCTCGAGGGGTTTCCCTTCATCCTTCCTGCATCTGAGGAATGGGTGAACAAACCTCCTCCCAAGTGCTTGGCCATGTACGAAGACCACTTGAAGGCCGGGCTCCAATTTCCTTTGCATCCTTTCTTCATCAAAGTCTTTCATTTGTATCAAGTGGTGCCTACGCAGCTAACTCCAAATAGCATTCAGAATATTTGCGGGTTTTTAGTTTGATGCCGCATAGCTAACATAGAACCCAGGACCAACTTGTTTACCGCCCTCTTTATGCTCAAGAGGGATTTTCACGATGACGGATGGTGGGTGATCGGCCCTCGGCCGAGCCACAAGATCATCAAGGACATGCCTAGTGCCATCCATGGATGGAAACCCACCTTCGTCTTTGTGTTATCTATCGATCCGTGGGGCTTAGATAGCGCTTGGAAGAAACCACGCCTGACCGCCAATGATGGAAAAAAGATTTTGGCAGCCGACCAGTCTGATTATAATCACTGATTAACTTGGAAACTGTTCCTATCCGTGAGTTGTTGGAGGAGAGGAACCTCCATCATACAGGGATTAGCAGGTTCCCTGCATTAGGTATAGATGATGAAAGTTTTTCACTTCTTCTTTTCCCTTCAGGTTGTAGTTCAGTTGACTCAGAGAAGTTTTTCTGTTTGCAGGTGATGGAATGAAGGCTAGTCTGAGCTGGCTCCGCCAAACTTCCAAGAAGAGGGTAGCATAGGCCCCTCTCACGAGATCGGTAGTTCGGAAGAGGGTCCGAAGAGATGGTCCTGAAGGGAACAGGGGCACTTCATCCTCCTGGGGAACTTCCGGGAAAGATGCAGTGTCGACGGTGGAGGCCCCGACAGGGCCTCATCTAGTCGAACCTCTACCAGCAGCTACCTCTCTAGTTCGTATGGGGGAGAGTTTGTCTCCAGTAACTGATGTTCCATTACCTTGCCCCCTGTAGTGGACAAGGGCAAGGCTCCACAAGTCAAAGGGGAGTCCGTCCGAGAGGCTTCTCCAGCTGGGAGCCGTCCTGTAGATTCTTCGAAGTTTTCTCCCATGGGGGGTCTATTAGTCCCTGCTATTGCTAGGTGGGCGCTGAATGGCACTTTGCTGCCCCATGACTTGGCAATCATCTGGAGCCAGAGCCTTGCCAGAATATCTGATGCTGCCTTTTCTTCCCTGCAACAGGTGAGATCTTCAACACCTTCCCCTTGCCCGAAATGCTATTTGGTTTGTGACTTCGCCTCGTCGATGTAGTTAGTCTATGACATTACCTTCATGGAGGAGGGCTTGAGGAATGTCGATAACCTTATCCATGGCCTCAAGGAGGAGCTCCACACAGCTAGAGCTGAAAGAGAAGTGGCCGAAGAGCTGAAGCAGTTCATGGAAAATCATCTTATTTATGCAAATGCTGAGGTTTGTGGACTGAGGGGCAAGCTAAAAAGTGCCCAGTTGACAATTGCGAAGCAAGGGGCAGGGTTGAGGAGTAGAAAGCAAGTTGAATCCTTTGAGCAAGCTACCAAAGAGGACCAAGAGAAAGTGGAGAGCTTGACCAAGGCGGTTGAGGAGGCTACCAGGAGAGCCGAGGGGGCGATCTTGGAGTCCGAGGCTGCTAGAAGGGAATCTGCGATCTTGAAAAAGCTGGCAAGTGATGCCGTAACTGACTTTAGAAAATCTTCTCAATTCCAGGAGGAGATGAATGAGGCAACCTTATACGACTATCTACATGGCTTTAATGATGGGCTTGCCAAGGTCAGGGGGGCTTTCCCATACCTTGACCTTTCTGGTTCCCCCCTTTCGACATAGTTGAAGAAGAAGAAGAAGAAGAAGACATGGGAGAAATTGAGGAGATGTCGAACCCAAGGGGAATCCCGGCTGTGGTCGAAGATATTGGTGCAGGTTCGACGCAGGCCGAAGGAGTTGACAGGGTCGAAGAGTTGCCATGCTTGGGAGAGGAGGCTCCTGCCTCAGTAGAAGGCCTGGGAGTGGTTCCAACTCTAATCTCGACCTCGGAGGGGGTTCAAGCTGAGGAGGAAGTCCAAGTTGAAGGCTCTCCAGTCCCAGCCCAAATCGATGAAACCCTTACCATGAAGATCGACAAGCTACTTCAATCCTATGGCGTTGAGTCCCCTCCAGCAGATGTCTAGCGATCTATGTAGCTTTAGGCGTTGTCTTCTTCTCTTTTTTTTTTATAAAAAGTTTAGAAAATAAATGAAATATCTTAACTTTTCTGACCTTTTCCCACGTCTCCTCTGTTATTTGTTGGATCATGGTATGCCAAGAGCATAGATTTCTCAGACCACTTGTGACTCGTGAAGGAGAGATGAGATCGGCTGGACTGTCTTATGAGTGTTTGTTGCTGATAGGAAGGACAACATAGGTTTGTTCAAGCATGTTTTCGGCTTTACCATTGGGTAGGGCATCTACGCCATCCCAATGCATTTTTGTCATGATCAAGATAGGCTATTCAGGCTTGCCCTGACACGTCTTCAGATTTTTCGTAGGGTAGGCTATGAAATCCATCCCTGCACCTTCTTTAGTATAAGGTAGGCTGGTTAGGCCCGCCCTGGCACGTCTTCGGGTTTTCCGTAAGGTAGGTTACTTGAACCATCCCTGTGCCTTCTTTAGTATAAGGTAGGCTGGTTAGGCCCACCCCGGCACATCTTCAGGTTTTCCATATGGTAGGTTACTAGAACCGTCCCCGTGCCTTTGATCTTTTTGGTGGTTCGATGGGGCCATCCGTTGCGCTCATCGGATATGCCGATAAGGTAAGTGGATCAGACTCTCCTTTGCACCGTTGACAGATTCCTCAGGTCGTGCCATTCAAGCCATTGTCATTTTGTTGACGTAATAGGTCGTGCAGAGTTGGGAAAATTTATACAAGAAATGTAAGGATCAATTTATTGATAGTATTTGCAAAGGTTTTGTACATTCCATGGCCGGGACAGAATTTTCTCCTCTAGGGTCTTGAGCCGATACGTTCCTGGACGTATGACTTCTTCAACCAGGTATGGACCTTCCCAGTTAGGAGAAAGTTTGCTCTGTTCCGTCGGCTTGGACACTTTTGTCTTTCGCAATACCATGTCCCCTATGAGAAAGATTTGATTCTTCACTCTGGAATTATAATATATGGCGACCTTTTACTAGTACATCGCCATTCTTATCTGGGCCTGAAGCCTGGTGCTTGGCAGCATATCTAGGTCGATCCTTCTGCGGTTAGAATTTTCAGGCTCTTCGTAGTTGTCGATTCTTAAGGACTGGAGGGAGACTTCGATAGGAAGAACAGCTTTTGTATCGTATGCTAAGTTGAACTGAGATTCGCCGGTAGCCATCCTTGGGGTAGTTCGGTATGCCTAGAGGATGGAGGTCAGCTCTTCGGCCCAAAGTCCTTTGGTGGCGTTCAACCTCGTCTTCAGGCCATAGGGAATGGTCCAATTAGTTACTTCAGCTTCTCTGTTGGACTATGGGTGGGCAACGGAAGTTAGCCGGTGTTGAACATAGTACCGAGCATAGAAGTCCTTAAACTTCGAATTATCGAACTGTTTCCTGTTGTCTGTGATTATTGCATATAGAATCCCAAACCGGAAGATGATGGAATTTTTAACAAAATTCTCACCTTTGCCTTTTGTAATTTGGGCTAACGGTTCGGCTTTGACCCACTTTGTGAAGTAGTCGATAGCTATAAGAAGGAACTTTCTCTGTCCAGAAGCAGACGGAAATGGATTGAGAATATCGATTCTTCACTAGGCAAAGGGACAAGGGGCTGTCAGTTGAGTCAAGTGACTTGCAGGTTGCCTCTGGATGTTGGCATACCTTAGGCATTGATCACACCTTCGTACGAAGTTAGCTGAATCCTTCTGGATGGGGGGCTAATAATATCCTTGGCGAATGATCTTGTACACTAAAGACCTGCCTCCCAAGTGATCTCCACATATGCCCTTTGAACTTCTCTCAAGGCGTAGTCCGCGTCTGTCGGTCCCAAGCATTTTAGCAGAGGTTGAGAAAATGATCTCTTGTAGAGTGTTCCGTCTAAGATGACATACTGGGATGCCATCCAGTGGATCTTTTTAGCTTCTGCTTTATCTTCTGGCAGAGCGCTTCCGTTCAAGAACTTGACAATAGGATCCATCCAAGTTGGTTCAGTCTCAATCTGATGAACCTCTATAGTTTCTTCAACTATATATGGAGTTTCGAGGTGCTCAACGAAAGTGCAACCGAGAGACTCCGGAGTTATTGTAGCAGGTCGAGATAGCACATCCGCCCGGGAGTTCTCTGATCGAGGAACATGGATAATCTCGAAGTGTTCCAGCTGAAAGGATAGAATTTGTACCTTCTTTAGGTACTGCACCATGGTAGGATCCCTGGCTTCATACTCTCCCTTAACCTGGTTCACTATTAGCTGGGAATCCGAAAAAGCCTAGAGTCTTTGAACTCCCAAACTCTTGGCGGTCCGAAGTCCTACGAGCAGGGCTTCGTATTCAGCTTGGTTGTTTGAAGCATGGAAGGAGCACCGAAGTGCATACTCTACAGTGTGGCCGTTGGGTTCGGCCAGTATAAGACCGGCTCCACATCCAGCGGCATTAGAAGCTCCGTCTACATGAAGGCCCAAATGGACTCTGTATCCTTTGGAATCCCCTTTTCTGTTGAAAGTACTTCGTCTTCGGATTTCCAGGTGCACTCAGCAAGGAAGTCAGAAAGCACTTGGGCTTTCATAGCCATTCGGGGTTGGAAGCTAATATCAAATTCGCTCAGCTTTATGGTCCACTTGGCTATCCTCCCTGAGATATTAGGGGATCGGAGAATGGCCTTCAGGGGTTGATCAGTCAGTACCACGATGGCGTGGGCGTGGAAATATGGTCGTAGTCACTTTGCCACAATCACCAAGGAGTAGATCAGCTTCTGCATCTTCGCATACCTTGTCTCAGCATCATATAGAACTTTGCTGATGTAGTAGATTGGCTTGTGAGAGCTGTCTTTGTCTCCTCGGATAAGGACCGAGCTGATAGCTTCATCTGAAGCGGAAAGGTATAAGTAAAGCACTTCACCCTCTTGAGGTTTGGAGAGCAGAGGCGGGGTCTCCAAATACTTTTTCAGCTCTTCAAAGGTAGTACAACAGTCTTCGAACCATTCGAAGCTCTTCGACTATCGAAGCACCTTGAAGAATGGAAGACATTTCTTGGATGAACGAGAAATGATCCTACATAGGGAGGCAATTCATCCTATCAGTTGTTGGACTTCATTCTTGCAGGAGGGGTGCCTCATATCTTTTAAGGCCTAGATCTTCACAGGATTTGCTTCGATTCCCCATTGGGTAATGAAGAAATCCAAAATCTTGCCCGAAGTGACCCCAAAGGCGCATTTTGTTCGATTCAGCTTCATGCGATAGCGTTGTAGAGCGCTGAATTATTCCTCCAGGTCTTGGATGTGATCCTTTTTGAGGAGGCTTTTGACAATCATGTCATCGACATAGGCCTCCATGTTCCTCCCCAGTTGCTTCTCGAATACTTTGTTAATTAATCTCTGAAATGTCGCTCTGACATTTTTGAGCCCAAATGGCATCATCTTGTAGCAGTACAGGCCTTTGTCGGTGACAAAGGCTATCTTCTCCTCATCTCATGGATCCATTCAGATCTGATTATAGCTAAAGAAAGCATCCATGAAGCTCAGTAGTTGGTGGCCAAAGGTGGCATCGACCAGCTGATCAATTTTTGAAAGAGGGAAGCTATCCTTTGGGCAAGCCTTGTTAAGGTCTGTATAGTCGATGCAGATCCTCCACTTGCCATTAGCTTTTTCACCATCACTATATTGGCCAACCACTCAGGGTAGTGGGCCTCTCAAATGAATCCTGCCTTGAGGAGCTTGCTTACTTCCTCGTCTATTGCTTTCTGTCTTTTAGGGGCGAAGTTTCTCTTCTTTTATCGGACTGGTTTATACCCGGGGGTTACTTCCAGTCGATGAGTGATCACTTCGACGAGAATTTCTGACATGTCCGAAGCTGACCAGGCAAAGACATCGGCATTATCTCTGAGGAAATGGATCAGCTCCATTTTGGTTTTTTCATTAAGCATACTCCCAATCTGCATGACTTTGGTGGGATCCTCTTTTGTCAAGGGTACCAAGACAATTCTTTCCATGGGTTCACCAAAGTCTGCGGTGGGATCCCTTGGATCCAACTGATCCAGGGTTGCAAAATCATTGGAATGCTTGTCTTGAATCATCGGCACTGTCGTGCCACTCTCTGGTCTCCTCTAACTTCTCCAACCCCATTCCTGGTAGGGAAGCACACTAGGAGGTAATAAGAAGACACCACGGTCCGAAACTTGTTCAAGGCAGGCCATCCCAAAATAATGTTATAGGCTGAGAGGGTCCGGACTACCGTGAAGTTGATCGGTAGTGTCTTTTGTCGAGGTTCAGTGCCAAGAGTTACAGGTAGTACTATCTCCCTCTCGGCATCAACCTGATTACCCCCGAAGCCAGTAAGTGGAATGGGGGATCTCCGTAGTTGATGTCTAGGCAAACACATTTTAGAGAATGCATTATAGATCAAGACATCAGTCGAACTTCCATTATCAACCATAATCCGTTGTACATCATAGTTGGCCACAATGGTCGAGATTACAATAGGATAATCGTGCGGGAGCCGAACTCCCGCAAGGTCATCAATGGAGAAGAGAATGGCGTTGCTGTCCTTGAGTCACTTCAGGACGTCATCTTCATCCCTTGTCTAGTTGGTAGGTCGGTATATCATCCCAACACCTCCGTTGGTAGGCCTTTGATTCGGCAATTCGGCCTCTTTAGGAGTTGGTTGGGAACAGTAGCTTTAGACTGAGCTCCTTGGCGACCAATATACCGCCCCAGATATCCCCTTTTGATGAGATCCTCAATTGCATCTCTTAATTGGATGCAGTCTTCATTGTTGTGGTCATGGTCCCGGTGGAATCGACAGTATTTGTTCTTATTTCGTATGGAAGAAGATGCCTTCATGGGATAGGGCCGCTAGAGAAAGTTTTCTTTCTCAATCTCCATAAGGATTTTTTCTTGAGGGAGGTTGAGGGGGGTGTAGGAGTCGAATCTTCCACCCGATGTTCTGGGCCTGGGGGGACTCCTTCGGTGGTCAATATACTTATTGTTGTTGGAGATTAGGGGACCTTGTCCCCTGTTGTTTTTCTTTTTTGAAGGGGGCTTCCCTTCGATCAATCGTCGGTTTGCCACCTGCTCTTCAGCATCGGCATATTTCTGAGCCCTTGCGAGTAGCTCAGCATAGCTTTTAGGGAACTTCTTATCCAGGGAAAAGGTGAGCCTGGATATGTGAAGCCCCTTCTTTAATGCAGACATGACCACATGCTCGTTGAGATCGGGGATCTCGAGTGTGGCTGCATTAAACTTGGAGATATAATCTTGCAGGCTTTCTCCTTCATTCTGATGAAGGAGGAACAACATGTCCATATTTTGGGGGGTCTTGTGGCAAGTCCTGAAATGCAAGACAAATAATTTCTCTAACTTGGAAAAAGAATCGATGGTACCTGAGCATATGCTGGGGTACCACATCCGAGCAGCTTTTTTTAGAGTGGCTGGGAACGCGAGGTAGTACATCACGTTAGAGGCTCCTTGAATCATTATATGGACCTTAAAACTGTCCAAATGATCGTAAGGATCAGAGGTGCTATCAAAGGATTCCATCTGGGGAACCTTGAAGTGCCAAGGAATAACTTCGGTCATGATACGGTCAGTGTAGGGAGGACGCAGATCATATACTACTGCATCATTGTGACCCTGCTACTCTCGGATCCTTGCCATCTCTGATTTGATGGCCTTGAACTTTCCATCGTAATCAGGGATGGTTTGCTTGGGTACTTCCGCTATAGGAGTAGAATCTTCGAAAGATGGTGAAGAAGTTTCCCTAGACCTTTTTCCTTTCTGTGGAGGGCCAGGATGCCTAGGTATTTCTGAACTTCGGCGTTCAAGAGAGGGCCGAGGATGATGAGAAGGGTGTGCGGACCCCTCTCGACGGGCCTTCTTCCTCCGGGACCGCGAGCTATGTCCGGAGGTTGCCGGTGGGTTTCCCACTGGAAAGGCTATGTGTTGAAAGTCCTGAACTATCGCCGTGAGGTTGGAGACTTGGTTCAGGAGGGCTTCGAACTGTTGCCATTCCACAACCATAGTGGGAGGTGGAACTTCGTTCTCTGCTAGGGGTGCTCCTCCTTGGGATGGAGCACGACTTCGACTCATAGAGGAAATCTGAGTCTTTCCTCTCACCATTAGAAGATTTTACTTCCCCTTTATCAGGGAGGGGACCTTAATAAGTTTGTTGACGAGTGAGCCCCTTACCTGGCATGCCAATCTGTTGGCATAGAATCCTTATTCTGGTCAGTCAGAGCTACTGGATCGCAGGACTGCTCCCTGGTTCACCTGCAAAACAAATTCCTTGCCGGAGTTGCTCCGGTGGGGGACACTCCGATGCCTAAGTCAGAGGCGGGCTCCAGCCACAGAATGGGGAAGGTGAGGAGAAACGGAGGGAAAAGACTCTGAGATTTGTGGAGTATATCATGCCCCTTACCTCAAGCATTCCCTCTTACTGTTATTTATAAGGGGCCATCCAGCCTGCAGTTCTGTTCTTCTTCCAGCGATTATGGTGGATAGTTAATTCCTCCCCCATGATTTGCAGTCGTGGGTTGTCATCGAACGGTTCCGGCCAGACCGGAGACATTGCCGCTGGAGTTACGCGCCCTGATTGTGTCTTGGAGATAGTCGATGGTAACTGTTGGTTACCGTTACTAGCCATGCTTGTCGTGGTGCGAGACAGATCATGAATCCATCTTCTGACTTCCCTTTTAGAGAAATTCCCGTAATCAGATTGGGAATGTCTTCGTCCCCGGATCTTCTCGAGATGGATCGAAGATCTCATCTTCGACATAGATTGGGAACATGACCTTTGTCATAACCCAGAGACTATGTTTTCATATGAACCGAAGAGCATGTCTTCGGGAGTCAGATCGGGCTGGTGATTCTGTTTTTAAGAGTCAAAGGGCTTGGTCTTCGGTGAGAGCCGAAGATGTGACCCAAAGTCTTGTCTTCGGGTGTTGTAGACTCGTAAAGGTCTTTGGCTTGCCCGTAGGTTGTCTGGCTCTTTCTGAATGCCTGGGTCCAAAATTTGTGGTTCGGAAGGCAAGGCTTCGACCGGCTGAACCAGAGGTTGGATTGTACTTGGACTGAGATATCCCAATAATGACGATGTCCGATCATGGAGGAGACGACAAACTAGGATTTTCCGGTGACCACGACCTTCTCCGGCATGTGGCTCATTGATGGGGGATCGATGATTGCTATGAGGAAGATGAACGGTCATGGGAGGAAGAACCAGGGGATCGGATGGCTTAGATGGGTTTTCTTTGGCTTTCCATGTTCTCTCCGATCGACGAGAAGAGTCCCGGCGACAAGAAAAGGAGCTCCGGCATCTTCTCTGGTGAGTTCTTGGCTTCATTTGGCTTATGGTCCACAGACTGTACTCATGGACCAGCTATAATGGAGGATGGTGGACCAGCTGAGCTTCCGTGAACCATTTAGCTGGTTCACTACGAATCGCTACTTTAAAAACTGTGCACAACTTGGTTAATTCCTTCAAAAATTATTTTTTGGCTTAATTGAGGTCTGATTTGCACACGGTTCGCGCTGTTGGATCCCAAAAATCATGCTCTTCATGTTGGCAGGGTTCTTTCATTAAAACACTATATAAAAATATTAATTTTAATGAAATAACATGAATTTGATTAATAAATTAATGCACTTATCACTCCCCCCAACTTAAATCTTACTCGTCCTCAAGTAAAATAAATGATCAAGGAGACTACCAAAACTCTTAATACCTTACATAAGTTTACTCAAACTCAAAAATTGTTCTCATAACCTTTTTATAGGTAGAAGATTTTTCATTAGATAGTAGATGAAATGAGTCATTGGGATATTAATAGCTTCAAGTAAATCGGTTAAGTGCAAACTCCTCATTTCTCTAAATAATTCTTAACCAACTCCTACTATTATTTCTAAATCCTCTACTCCTATGGAGTGGTGAGATATCATTTTAGTGCAAGGATATTCCTCTTATTCTTTCACTTTTCACTTTTTTTTTGATACAGACCATGCAATGTCTTAATCTCTTAAGCTTTCTATCTGACCCTTATAACAAGTTTTCGACCAATGTCTTCCAGACCAGTTGGCTTTAGGGTACTAGGTGTAGAACACCCCTCGGGCTTACTGGCTTAAGTCAGAAAGGCTACATATCAAAATTGGTTGTATAGCAAAATTTCTTTACATCTCCAATTTTTGATGCGAGACTCAACCGTTTACTTAGACGAAGAGGCTTGATTACTCGGTGGAACAATGTTCAGAACTTGCTTTTATTATCTTTCTCTCTTTTTTTCACTAATAAAGGAACTTTGCATTAAACAACACCCACACACATCCAAGAGGTAGATTCTTTTTTGATGCGAATAGGAGGGTTAAAATTATCTAGAAATTTGATTTCGTTCTTACTATCATCTTTACTTGAGTCTATCAATATCGTACCCCTCAATATTTCAAACAATATCTAGACTATTCAATCATTTACTTATCAAAAGTATATGATTTACCCTCAGTCTAAGATCAACAAATATAAGATAATAAGGTGAAGGTAGCTCCAAATATATACTTATTCAGTTTATTATTCATCATGAAATAAAATAATTCCTAAATGTATGAATGACATGATATAAAAGGAAATGAAGACACCGGAGAAATTTTCTTGAGCTCTCCCCCTAACTTAGTCAATGGAGCCTTTTTAAGTTAGGATCTGCTAAATATAAACATGCTAAAAAAAAATTATTAGGAAGAAAGAAGCTGGGTTGCCTCCTAGGAGTGCTAAGTTTAATATCTTCAGCCAGACTAAGTGGATCTTTTAAATTATGTCGGTTGATACATCCACTAAATTTTCAGATATACCTAGCCACGGTGGATGGTTGGATGAAGTCCAACCAGTAAGGTTCCACACGATCTCTCTATTATATGTATCTATAAGATGTATCATACCTAACGATGGCTTGGTTGATGGTTTATCTATAAGTGTTTCAATAAGAGGCTCCATCTCTAGCTAATCTTGTCATCATCAAGTATTTTATCAATGCTCTCATAATCATGGGTTGGCCAAATACTAGACTCAAGATCGACTTCTTCTTCGCTAATGTCTATGATTCATAAATTTCATCTTGGATTACACTCACATTATCATGATTGATAGATTCATGTTCCAAATTGAATATATTCAGCTCAATATTCATATTCACAAATAATAGTTTCATAAGCCCATTCCAACAATTGATTTCAGCATATGCAGTAGCTCGGAATGGTCTTCCTAAAATAATTGGGATATGACCTTTAGGATTCGATACTGGTTCAGTCTCCAAAACGATAAAATCAATAGGAAAGATAAAATTTCCAACCTTGATCAAGACATCCTCTACCATTTCTTTAGAGATTCTAAAAGATCGATCTACTAATTGTAAAGTAATCCCTATTGGCTGTAGTTTTCCCAATCCCAATTGCTCATAAACTGAATATGGAAAAATATTTACACTAGCCTCTAAATTAAGTAAAGCAGTCTCAGTGTGGGTTTCTCCTATAACACATGAAACTATTGGAGATCCTAGATCCTTGTACTTTATAGGCATGTGACTTAACAAATATGAACTCACACTCGCTACCAAGAAAGCTCTCTTCGGTACATTGGTAGTCTTTTTCTTGGTACAAAGGTCTTTTAAAAATTTGGCATAAGTCGAAACCTGTTGGTTCATGTCTAGTAAAGGGATGTTTACTTGAACTTGCTTAAACACCTCTAACATTTTATCTAAATATTTCGATTGTTTATTAGACCTTACTCAATTTGAAAAAGGAGCTTTAGAAATTTCAGGTACCTGTTTTGGTAGACTATTAATTTCAGAATCTTGAGTTTGTAAGGTAGGTTGTTCATTAATTGGCTCAATTGACTCATTAGTTAAGTCTTCTCTAGTGTCAGATGTATCTACCTTATTATCCACTTGCTTTCCCGATCTTAAAGTGTGAATTACATTAACTTGATTTCCTTGGGATGGATGACCATTTTGGTTTCTTGGGTTGGGCTCAGGTTAGCTAGGTAGCCTACCTTGTTCACGTCACTGATAGTAGATGTTGGCTGACCCACTTGCATTTCCAAGCAGGCTATGGCCTAAGAGTTTGAATTTAGAAGTTGGCTCATGGTTTGCATGAAATTACTCAATGTAGCATTGATGTCAGCATTGAGTTTGGTTAAGGCTGCCAGGCTTTTCTCTAAAGAACTCAGTTTCTTTTTATTAATATTAAAGCCTGGTGGTGGTATGTTGTTCATCACAAGATTAGGCCTTGGGTTTTGCTGATTGAAACTAGGACCACCTACATTTGGATTCTGTGACCATGAGAAATTTGGATGATTCCTCCATCGTGGGTTATATATGGGTGCATAGGGATTGTTCATTGGTCTCTGGTATGTAGCATTCACCTGTGCACATCCATTATCTATTGGGTTCATCAGGAGTGGACATTCCTCAAGCATATGGTTTGATACTGTAAAGACCCGTGGTTTGGGCCTTATGGGTTGAAGTCGGCAACCCTTGCCGACTTCATCCAGAACCCAGAAAAAAAATCGTGAAACAAGGGAACTCTTCTTCCTTTATTGCTGGCTGGAAAACTCACCAAACAAATCAGAGGGGAGAGCCGTAGAGGGGAGGGATGGTCAGCGACGAATTTATGATGGGCTAAAACTCCAATCGGCATGGACTTTGCTTCCCGAATGGAGAAGAAACCCATCGAGGCTTTTCTTTAAATCCTCCCTCACCGTCCAGATCGAGCCCTGTCGATCTTCCTTCCATACTGTCGTTCTTCTCTTCGGCGAGCGACAGAGAGCCCCTTCAATATCGATAAGTTTTATTAATTTATTTCAATTATTTTGGGGGGGATTAAATCCGATTTTGGTTGATTATTCTTGGTTTGGTTGGCTTAGGCCTACGCCGTCGATGGCTGTGCCGTCGCCTTCCCTCCGATCCATCGGGCCTCCTCTCGATGACCGTCTCCCATGGCCGCCACCGGTAACTGGGGGAGAGGGTGGTTCGGTCGACCGAGGATGAGAGCAAAAGAGTTCGGGAAGAGAAAGGAAGAAGAAGATGGGAAAAAAAAATGTGCCTCAGAAATAATAATAAAATTATTTGAATTAGTTTTTGGGGTTTAGGCAAAGGTCCAAATCGGACTAGGAATTATTTTCCAATGATAGTTTATCTTAGATAGAAAATTAATTATATAATTGATTTTATCAGGGATTTCATTTGGCCTGTTGAAAGAGCAGTATCAGAGTTGACTTGGATAGGTATTATAGAATTTTCAAGTAAGTTATATTGACCTCTAGTATTACATGCTAAATATGTTATGATTGTTGCAAATATGTGTGGTATGGTTTGATCTGCATCGGGTTGCATTCATTGTCATGCATATTGGTGTTGTGCTCTTTAGTCTGACTATGATCACACGAGGACCTAGTCTCCTTCCGGGCCTCCAGTGGGGCGATCACTGGCACATGACCGATGTACGGTATGTGTAGTCAGGAGCTAGTTGCCTTTTCTTTGTTGGATCACTGGCATATGCTGGGATGCATGTATTCTCGTGTGATATCAGAGTTAGTTTCCTTTCGGGCCTCCAGTAGGGCGATCACTAGCACATGACCGATGTGCGTTATGTGTAGTTAGGACTCTATTCTCTTTCGGGGCTAGCCATGGGCCGATTGTGGCCATAGTCAGAGGGACTAGGAGAGTAAAGTACATGGTTGGCCATCCATAGTCGTGTCATGTCTGTGTCGGTTGTATTTAAGTATACGCATTTGCATCATATTGCTGATTATATTATTATATTGATGGACATCTTGTTGTATGATATGGTTGTGCTTGCTGTTTGTTAATGGCATATTTGTGTATATATATGAGAGGTGTTGATAACTTACTGAGCCTGTATAGCTTATTTTTGTTTTCCTATATTTTTGTTTCAGATATCGAAGATCAATTAGGCTTTGGGACTAGTCAGTGAGCTAGGATTTAGGCGTTAAAACCTTAGTTTATATTTTATTTATATTTTATTTATCTGTTAACCTTTATGAAAAACTCTAGAAATAATAAATAATTGATGAGATTGGTCTTTATCACTGTTTGGATATTAAATTAAAGGTTAGGCCTGACATGATTTCTAGGGTGATACCTAGGGTTGTGCGGCCGGTCGCGTAGCCGATCCTAGTTCTGGATTCGGGACAAGACAGAGTGGTATCAGAGCAAAGGTTTAAGATCAAGATGCCTTAGTTTATGAGAGTGGGATAGAATTAGGGTATTGAAAGATATTTGATGATTTGAAAATTTATATCAAAGTGTGCAGTGAAAGTGTAGTGGACTAAAGATATTAGGATTAAAGTGTATTATGACGTATGAATAGGAGCTCTTATTGGGATTATTGAATTTGGGCCAAATGGTATATATGAGTTTTGGATCATGTTTCGGAAGACCTAAATTTGTTTTTAAATTTCGAGGATGAAATTTTTGTTAGGAGGGGAGAATGTAAAGACCCGTGGTTTGGGTCTTATGGGCTGAAGTCGGCAGCCCTTACCGACTTCATCCGGAACCCAGAAAAAAGAAATCGTGAAACAAGGGAACTCTTCTTCCTTTACAGCCGGCCGTAAAAATCACCGAATGAATCGGAGGGGAGAGCCATAGAGGGGAGGGATGGTCGGTGACAAATTTAGGATGGGCTAAAACTCCAATCGGCATGGACTTAGCTTCCCGAATGGAGAAGAAACCCATCGGGATTTTTCTTTAAATCCTCCCCCACCATCGCAGATCGAGCCCTGTCGATCTTCCTTCCATACTGTCGTTCTTCTCTTCGGCGAGCAACGGAAAGCCCCTTTAATACCGGTAAGTTTTATTAATTTATTTCAATTATTTTGGGGGGGGGGATTAATTCTGATTTTGGTTGATTATTCTCGGTTTGGTTGGCTTAGGCCGTACTCTATCGATGGCTGCGCCGTCGCCTTCCATTCGATCCATTGGGCCTCCTCTCGGTGACCATCTCTCGTGGCCGCCACTGGCAACTGGGGGAGAGGGTGGTTCGGTCGACTGAGGATGAGAGCAGAAGAGTTCGGGAAGAGAAAGAAAGAAGAAGACAAGAAAAAAAATGTGCGTCAGAAATAATAATAAAATTATTTGAATTAGTTTTTGAGGTTTAGGCAAAGGTCTATATCGGACTAGGAATTATTTTTCTATGATAGTTTATCTTAGATAAAAAATTAATTATATATTTGATTTTATCAAGGATTTCATTTGGCCTGTTGAAAGAGCAGTATCAGAGTTGACTTGGATAGGTATTATAGAATTTTCAAGTAAGTTATCTTGACCTCTAGTATTATATGCTAAATATGTTATGATTGTTGCAAATATGTGTGGTATGGTTTGATCTGCATCAGGTTGCATTCATTGTCATGCATGTTGGTATTGTGCTCTCTAGTCTGACTATGATCACACGAGGATCTATCTCCTTCTGGGCCTCCAGTGGGGCGATCATTAGCACATGACTGATATACGGTATGTGTAGTCAGGAGCTAGTTGCCTTTTCTTTGTTACGCTTGCTGGCACATGCTGGGATGCATGTATTCTCATATGATATCAGAGTTAGTTTCCTTCCAGGCCTCCAGTGGGGCGATCACTGGCACATGACCGATGTGCGATATGTGTAGTCGGGACTCTATTCTCTTTCGGGGCTAGCCACGGGCCGACCGTGGCCATGTCAGAGGGACTAAGAGAGTAAAGTACATGGTTGGTCATCCATAGTCGTGTCGTGTCTGTGTCGATTGTATTTAAGTGTACGCATTTGCATCATGTTGCTGATTATATTATTATATTGATGGATATCTTGTTGTATGATATAGTTATGCTTTGTTAATGGTATATTTATGTATATATATGAGAGGTGTTGATAACTTACTGAGCATGTATAGCTCATTTCTGTTTTTCTATATTTTTGTTTTAGATATCGAAGATCAATTAGGCTTTGGGACCAGTCAGTGAGGAGCTAGGGTTTATGCATTAAAACCTGAGTTTATATTTTATTTATATTTTATTTATCTGTTAACCATCATGAAAAACTCTAGAAATAATAAATAATTGATGAGATTGTTGTTTACCACTGTTTGGATATTAAATTGAAGGTTAAGCCTGGCATGATCTCTAGGATGATTCCTAGGGTTGTGCGGCCGGTCGCGTAGCTGATCCTAGTTCTGGATTCGGGAAGTGACAGATGCATTGCATCCATTACACATTGGTACAGACACTTGGTTCAAACTAGCTGGTCTCTGAAGTTCTAAGGCTCTAATCTACGTGTCAAAGTTGCAATTTAAGCTTCTGCAGCTAGGGAAGTCTGCATTTGGTACATTCCATCTCTTAATGGTGTGGATCTTTTTGGTCCCTAGTTGTTTGCCATCGTAGATTCTTTTCAGCTAGGTCTTCTAGAATTTGCCATGCTTCATTGGATTCTTTATACATAAATTGGCCTTGGCACATGGACTCTAGCATTGTTCTTGAATTGGAATCTAAACCCTCATAAAAAATTTGGCATAGTCTCCAAATTTCAATTCCATGGTGTGGACATTGGGTCAAGAGGTTCTTAAAACGATCAATGTACTTCTAAAATGACTCACCAACTGATTGATAAAATTGATTTATTTCATTTCTAATCTTAGCTGTTTTATGACGAGGAAAATATTTCTTTAAGAACACTCTTACAAAGCCCTCTCAAGTCATGATAGATTGATTTGGAAGACTATAAAGCCACTTTTTAGCATTATCCTCAAGGACAAAGTTAATCAGTCTTATCTTGATTTCATCCTCTGACAATTGTAACCTCATAGTTGCACAAATCTCTTCAAATTTCCTAATAAACATATATGCATCATTTATTCTTGTAAATTTTGGAAGCATATTAATCATTTGAGATTTGATTTCAAAATTATTAGTAGTGGATTAAGGCAACCTAATGCAAGAAGGTTGGACAGAACAACTGGATAACATAAATCCTTAAGGAGTTGGGGTTGATTAGTCAAATCCATTGTAGAGGTCGTAGGATCTGAAACAGGAATTGAGTCGGTCCTAACAAGTCGACCTGAAATCCTTCTCCTTACAGGAGTGGGAGAATTTACTAATTCTACTATCTCTTCAATTTTTTGAATTATATATATATATATATATATATATATATATATATATATTTTATTATTATTTAGAAGCTTTTTCAAAAAAATTCTAAATCAATTCAACCTTTTAATATCTTAGGACAACCATGCAACATAACTTCCAGTTACGCCAAGGCAACTTTATATTAGGGTAGTCAAGAATAAAAATATCTAAAGTAATTTTTTTTTTAATTTTTAAAATTTTCAGACAAGTTCCACACAAAATTAATCCTATCTAGGGGTAACCTAAAACTAGACAGCTCCTAACTGTTCCAAGTTGACTTTCAAGCACTTCAAGTTCAACCAATTCACTAAATTGGCCAGGTAAGTATAAGATTGACGGGGATCCCTCCGTTGATTTCCTTAGATATTAATTGGATCGGCCAGGTTAGCGAACGGAACCAATTAAGTAACCGCCTTTCTTCGAGACTTAATCCCTGAACCACTTTTCTAGACACCAATTCAATGATTGAATCTAGCTTGGTATAACTCTTAGGTCTCCTTATCCTAATGAGCTCGAATGTCCCTAGGGTCAGGGTTTAATTAATTTTTTTTAAAGGCTTGGGTTGATGCAAATAAAGGAGTCTTGTTTGTGGGCTAAGGAAGGGTGATGAAATCCTCACCTTATTTTATTTGGATTTGTGCCCTTAAAATGATTTAAGAATGCGATGCATAAACACAAAGAAATCAAATAAATTTAAATTAAAAACTAAACTAAACTAAACTAAGATCAAGATGAAAATAAAATTTGCTGAAAGAAAAAAATTAAAATTTTATACCTGACTTCCAGCACTCGCCAACTTAAAAATAAATACTAGACAGATCAAATTAAAGTAAGAATTTAAAACACAATTTAAAACAAACCAATTTTTTCGGCAACGGTGCCAAAAACTTGTTGATTTAATTTTAGACCGTAAGCGCATGGTGTGCATAGTAGCACGTCCAGCAAATACGGATCGATCTCATGAGGAAATGTATTTTTGAACTGTGTCTAAACCCTAGCTTAGATAACCTGACAAAAATATGCAGAATTAATCAAATAAGAAAAAATATATAATTTAAAGATCTAGGACTTTTGAATCCACTGGACCAATGATTTCGAAAACTTTTCTAAGGATCTCTTTTAGAAAACCTTTTAACTTTCTTAACCAAGTATGAAAAGATTCAACTTAATTACAAGCCATTAAGATTTTACAAGAAAAGAAAGAAATGAAAAATAAATTATTGAGCCATCTATCTTTCGTCCTTCTTGCACCGAATCAAGCATGAACTATGAACGGATTGAAACACATCTATAGCTCATCAAGTTTGAGGTTTAAAAAGGAAAGATAAACTCTTAAAATTAAAGCTTGAAAAGAAATCTAAAGAAGGGCTTCTAATCACGATCTAGCTTCATCACCAACCCTAGAAGGTTTACTTAGCCAGACATGATATTAAATATTTAAAAATAAAATAAAATAAAAAGATATAAAATCAATTATATTACTTGCAGAAATATAAATTGCAGAAATTAAATATGCAAAAATTAAACTAAATTAATTGCTGGAAATTAAATTGCAGGATTTAAATGCAAAAATAAAACTATGCTAATTACAGGAATTAAACTAACATACTTGCAGACATTAATAAAATTATAATAAATTAAACTAGACCTAAAGTAGAAATTAAAATAACTAGAATATAAATAAAAATTTTAAAGTTTTATTACTAAAACGAAATAATCATTCATAAAAAAAAAAAACTCTTAAGCTATTAGAAGAACTTAGAGTTGAAATAAGAAAGAAAATAAATAAAACTCTCGGGATGCTCTAATGCTCGGAAAAAAATTCTTCTCAGCCTTCCGAAGTCTCTCATATTTAAAGGGAAGGAAAGCGTGGGAAATTTGCATTGGACTATGGTAGCAGTTTCTTAAGGTTTTCTAGCACATTCCCGTAACAAACCCAATCACTGCATTCCCACGACCTCGAACTTCTTCGGTGTTATCTCGCAGAGTCCGGCTTCTTCTTACTCCTTCGAACATCCAGGCTTCCGAAAACGTGCTGCAGCGAGGGAGATCTGAGAGGAAGAAATCTGGAAGAGGAAAGCAGCATGGCAGAGACCGGTGATGTTTGAGAGGAGCTCCAGCTATCCTCCATGACCTGCAATGGCGACAACGACAGGGAGGCAGCAAACTTGGTGAAGACCAGCCGGTGGAGAGATGACGAATGTGAAGAGGAAGTGGCAAGACTCAGAGAAGGCGGAGCCATGGTGTGCGACTTGGGCGGATGGCAACAAGATGGAGATCGACACAGGAAAATGGGAAGGAGACGGCTCGGTGTTTGTTCTGTGCATGGCCAGATCGGCTTTTGAATAGGGGAGGAGGAAGAAGAACGATGATGACGGTGTCCGATCATGGAGGGAGACGACAAACTGTGAATTTTCAGTGACCACGGCCTTCTTCGGCATGCGGCGCATTGATGGGGGATCGGCGGACGCCATGAGGAAGATGAACGGTCATGGGAGGAAGAACCAGCGGATCGGACGGCTTAGTTGGTTTTCTTCCAGCTTTCAAAGTCCTCTCCGACTGGCGAGAAGAGTCCCGGCGGCAAGAGGAGCTCCGGCATCTTCTCCGGCGAGTTTTTGGCTTCATTTGGCCTGTGGTCCACGGACTGTACTCGTGAACCAGCGGTAATGGAGGATGGTGGACCAGCCGTGCTTCCATGAACCATTTGGCTGGTTCACTATGAACTGCTGCTTTAAAAACTGTGCACAACAGGGTTAATTCCCTCAAAAATTATTTATCGGGCTCAATTGAGGTCTGATTTGCACACGATTCATGCCGTTGGATCCCATAAATCACACTCTTTGCATTGACGGGGTTCTTTCATTAAAACACTGCATAGAAATATTAATTTTAATGAAATAACATAAATTTGATTAATAAATTAATATATTTATCACTAATTTTTATGTACTTATCTAGTGTGTTCCATGTAGACTTTAAAAATGACATGGCCTCCAAATAAGCTTGATGATGTGGCATCCACCTTGGCATGGTTGGTTGGAGTGTCTTGTGACATTTAATCTTCAAGCCCTCTTGCTTTGATGTGAACCCAATTCAAACCTTTCTTGGACTCAACTTAAAATTTAATTAGTTACAATGTCAAATTGAACCCAATTTGACTCAAAAGATCAAATTAATATGGACCTAATCCTGACTCAAACTTAATCAAAGAAATAAACTTCCCTATTTACAGGTTTCATGTTCAATAAAATTAAAATACGAGACTCAAACTTAATCAAAGAAATAAACTTCCTTATTTACAGGACTCATGTTCAATTAAAGAAATAAAATTGAAACCAAAGGTAGACTAAACTTACTCCATTGAGATTCATAATGAATCTGGCTTAATTAGATTGGATTGAATTTTCTTTTAAGCTATGGTGCCCGCACCAGAGCATTTTAGGAAGATCACTATCGAGGATTGGAGTTAATTGGAGGTTTTTTTCTTACCATTCTCTTGAAAAGTTTAGATAATAGGTCCTTTCTCTAGTGCTAATATGTTTCTGCTCCTATCCAAGCTTGATAGACTGGATGCATTGAAGTAGTTTTGTGCTTCTAAGATCTAGGGATGCTTCAGAAGATTGGTTGATGACTTTGGGAGTAAGCTCAATCAATTCTTGGACTTGCAAAAGAAGTCTCTTTTATTGAAAAAATATGCAAGAATTCTTCAATGGAGGACCCTCTAATACTTAAGTCAGTTTAGAAAAAAAGAATAATGAGAAGAAAATGAAAAGAGTGAGTTTGAAAATTCTTTTGGAGATCCCTTTGAACCCTTATCTATAAAGGTTTTGGGCCAAGTTGGTTAGGCGATTGTAACTGTTCATGAAGTAGTTATGCCACTAAGTTGTTAAGTCAGTTAAGCTATTAAGAGGTCAATTTGTTATATAGTTTGCTAAGTAATTTGTTACACTTCTTGATAACAACTTTATCAACTTTATAGTAATGGTTCTAACAACTTTAAATGGCATTCTTTATATTAAAATGAAGTTATAAAACTTTATACTTAGCTCAGATAAGTGGTTTGCACCTATTTGATAAGTAATTGAGCATCTTGTGCTTTGATAAGAGATCATCTCTTGATCAATAGATATCTTATACCTTGGTGGGAGATCGGCTCCTGGTCACTAGGCATCCTATGCCTAAGATATCGATTCCTGGCTGATAAGTACTTCACATCTTGATGAGTGGTTAGCTTTTGGCTGCTAGGCAGCCTATACCTTAGTAAGATATCGGCTCTTGGCTATCAAGCATTTTAGGCCTTAATAAGAGATTGGATCCTAGCCATCGGGTATCCTATGCCTTAATAAGAGATAGACTACAGGTCATCTGGCATCCTATACCTTAATAAGAGATTGGCTTTTGGCCGATAGGTATCCTATATCTTAATAAGACATCGGCTCTAACCATCTAGCAAACTGTGCCTAATAAGATATCTGCCAAATACATTTTTGCTCTTTGATAATTGATTATAACTAGATCAGAAGAGATTAGTTAGGTCATTCATCCTATAATAGGCTCTAGCTAAATGATGCAGATCCAACTACTTAGATGAAATAGTTAAGTGGTAAGAATCCTTTACCAAGGCATCATATTATCTATCAAATCTCTCTTCTCAACTCCACTTGGCACTTGGCTCCCATCTAGCTAGTATTTCATAACTTGGAAACAAGTTGTTCCGAATTGTAATGCAGAATTGTGGGGCATGGTCCATGGCCTGCCTAGAGCTAGGTCAGCCCAACAATAACACTAGAGCCAAATTGGAGTTGGAGGAGACTAGTGATTCCTCGGTCTCGTTATAGTTTCCTAGCCAAGTTGGAGTAGCCTTAGCCTTACCACTACCCCAACATCATGGAAGATGAGACAACCAGCACCGCCGCCCCTTCTATTTTAAGAATTGGATTGTATCTTTCATGCAAATGAATGATTGATTTTCTTTCACGATAGCAATCATGAGGTGGTGCAAAAATTACTTTGAAAGTTGTGCATACAAAAATATTGTGATGCTTTGAAAGTTGTGCACATGCTTTGAGAATACTGCAAGGTACCATCCAATGGTTGCTGTTAGGAAATAAGATCAATCATTCATTCATGCAAATGATACAACCAGAACCCCCTATTCCAATGCCTCTCTCCCAAAAAACTATGCCAATGTTCCTTGTCCTTACTAGCTTGTAATAAGGTAAAAGCTAGTGGATTTCACTTCCTTGGACTTTCCTTATTCTATAATTGCCAACTCCTTCGTATATTTCAAAATAGTGGGTATCACTCTCACTCTCCCCCTTCATTTTATGGCTGCCTTCCACTAATCCTTGAGGCTAACATCAAAGCCCCAATAATTAGCGAGTGGGTCAAAGCTTGACCATGCACCAAGCCTTTCTTAACTTACCTATTTTTGGATTAAACTACCATGTTTTCTTTTTTTAGATAAAAAGTAAATAACACATTGCATTTTATCTTAATTTAGAAATATTTCCCTTGCATCTCCAATTTCTATAATATCAACTCCATATTTTTTAATTTATTAGATTATCCCTCACTAACCACACAATTTGGGATTGAGCTCGCTGTTGGTGCCTACATGGCAAATTATTTAGAGTTAAGTAGCTAATGTAGACTTGTTGGGCTATTTTAAAATAGGATAAAATATGTTTGGACTCAAAAGAGTTAAAAGATCAAACTACTCAAGCTCTAACCTCCATCTGATCTCCTCCCCAAACTCTTCTCCATATGATGACTATACAAACATTGACAGTAAACTTCTGGCCACTGCAGCCCCCACCCCTATCCTCCTCTCCTCTTTCTCTCTATTCATCTTCTTTACCCTCTCCCCCTCTTTTCCCTACTTCTTTCTCTCCTTTCTCCTCTTCTCCCTTCTTTTCCCTCTTCTTCCTCTCATTCCCATTCTTTCTTCAAAGTTATTGCCAAAACTTTTATGCTACACATTGAAAGCTACCTAATTATCAACCATTGTGGAAAGCTTCCTGAGAGAGCATAACATAAAATGGGTTTTCTGATGTGGGATGAAGAAGTTAGGGATGAACATAAAAAAAATTGTAGATTAAAGAGAGCAAGTATTTTCAGATTTTATGTGATTTGGTTCCTGAAAAAGAGATGAAGAACAAACTAGAAGATTATGTAAAGATTGAAACTACTACCTGCAGATTAAGACCTAACAAAGAGATAAAGAAAGACCGGATCCTAGGGTTAAGAAACCACTAATAAGGCATATGCAACTTCAATAAAATAGACCTAAAGAGAAGGGTTTGGTTCAAATACCTAGCAACGATGTCTTCTTTGTTGTGGAAGGGGTCTCTCAACACTCTGGATCGGTGCCTGGAAGACAAAGCTTCATTCCCGTGGATCTGCCACTTTATATTAGCTGGTCTCGGGGGCAAGGAAAACTTCTTCCAAGGAGAATGGCATTGGAAGGATCCTGCAAACACCAAAGGTTAAAGAAGTAGAAGATGGGAAAATTAAGAAATAAGAGGTTAGAGTAGAGAAAAGGTTGGAGAGGGTGCTGCAGAGGCTGGTGGCCTGAAACTTGGAGGATGCCTGGACTTGATGTGGGTGGCCTGGCTACAGAAGAGGGTGCCTGGATGCTTGAAGATGGTGGCCTGGCAGAGAGAGGACCTGGTGGCCTAGGGCTTGGAAGAAAGAGGGTTGGTGGCCTAGGGCTTATGGAGGTAGGTGGCGGGCAAGGGGAAGAAAGAGGATGGAGGAGGGGGATGGCCTAGGTTTTGGAGGGGAAGGAGTGGCTAACCTAGGGTTTGTAGATGGAGTATGGGGTGGCTAGGGTTTACTTGGGAGAAGAAAGAAGGGAGGTGGCTAGGTTAGAAGAAAACTAGGGTTTGCTTTGGGCCTCACACCCTCTCCCTCATGGAGCATCAATGCTTAAAAAGGCATGAAAATAAAAGAAAAAGCTCTCAAATCTCATTCATCAAAGTTATCAATTACAAGAGGGAGGGGTGGGTATTTATAGATTCACCCAGGTCCCTAGACTCCCTGTCAGACTGGGATTACAAAGTTGTATGGGCTAAGAAAACTCAATTCCCTGTTGGACTTGGACAGTTGACTCCTTTTGGGCTTGGGTGCCTCTTCCTCTTGGGCTTGGGATGCCACCTCCTCATGGGTCTGGGTGGCAAATCAGGTGGGCTAGGGCACTAGCTTGATGGGCTTGGACTGGGGCACTGGGTTCAGGAGGGCACCACTGTCTTGGACCTTGGACTAGGGTGCCAACTCTTATGGACTGGGGGGCCGCTCCCTTGTGGGCTTGGCGGTATGAAATTGTCCAAGCACCTGATTGGGGGTGGCTTGAGTAGGGGCCCAGGTACATGAAGTCCAGCTCTAGTTGAGGGGGAACTAGTGAATCTCCTCTTGGACTTAACTTGAATGAAAAGACTTAAAATTTCAAGACTTGATAGAATTTGACTGGATTGAAAAATAATTGGACTCAATTCACTTGACTAAGTGGACTCAACTGGACTCAGTTGTCTCACTTTATTACATGACTCAAACTTTATTACAGGACTCAATTGGCTCACTTCAGTACAGGACTCAAGTGACTCAGTACTAATGGACTTTACAGGACTCAAAACCTTAATCAAAAATACATAACGGACCCAATAATCTCTGTCTGATCTTGGTGCCCGCACCAATTCTTCTAGAATGGACGGAACTCGACCTTGCCGAGTAAGGGTCAATTCGGCTCTGGTATTGCTATAACATGTCTGGGTTGAGGCATTGCAGATCCTCTCGAGTGATCCACAAATCCTTGGATTTTGGTCGACCTTGCCATCAGACCAAGTAATGTTGGTAGCCTTTTCTTTGGGTACTAATGGCTTGGTTGTCTGGGATATGCTTAATCCTTTCTCCTTTCTCATGCCAATTTGTTGGTGGACACTCTAGGATGGGCTCACTCTCAAGGGAAGGGTTAGGTCCAAATGGCTCACTAGGTTTCATTGTTGGCTCCCTATACTCAACTAGGTCTGAGATATTGAAGGTTGAGCTAATGCCAAATTCGGGTGGTAACTCGAGCATATAGGTATTAGGTCCAACATTTTTTATCACGTTGAAGGGTCCAGCTCCATGGGCATGTAATTTCTTCATGATTCCTAGAGAAAACTGCTCAGGCTAGAGCCTAATCATTACATAATCTCCCTCAGCAAATTCTTTAACTCTTTTTCGAGAATTAGCTAAGTTTTTATTAATTTCATTGCTCACATTAATCTTTTGACTAATTTCCTTATGCAAATCCCTAACATGCTATGCAAATGACTTAGCTGACTCAAAGACACATGCATGTATGGGAAAGGGGATTGGTCTTAGGATCTGTTAGGCTTATAACCATGGACAATCTTGAATGGCCACTTACCTGTGGACCTATTAACTAAACTGTTATAGGCGAATTTGGCTCTAGGTAATAGAAGCTCCCAATTTCCAGTGTTTTTACCTACAAGGCACCTTAATAGATTTCCAAGTCTATGGTTCACTACTTCGGTCTGGCCATCAGTTTGAGGATGGTAGGAGGTAGAAAAGTTAAGCTTGGTTCCTAACAAGTGCCAGAGGGTCTTCCAAAATTAACTGGTGAATCGGACATCCCTATCGGACACTATGGTTTTAGGAAGGCCATGTAACCTAACCACATAATCAAGAAAAAGTTTGGCCACCTTGGAAGCATCAAAGGTTTGAGAGCAAGGTATGAAATGAGCCATTTTGGAAAACCTATCGACCACTACATAGATTGAATCGTGTTTCCTTAGGATCTTGGGTAATCCTAACACAAAGTCTATGCTAAGGTCTTGCCAAAGGAAATCAGGTACAGGTAAAGGGATATATAAATCATTGTTTTGCTTCTACTGTTTAGCAACAGCATAAGTTCGACACCTGGACATAATGTGGGCAACATCCTTTTTTAGACTTAGCCAAAAGAACTAGTCCTCTATAGCTAGAATGGTCTTGTTCCTACCAAAGTGACCGGCTAGACCTCTTGCATGGGTTTTCCAAACTAAAAAATTCTCTAAGAAAAGTTCTGGGAATACACAACCTGTTATTCTTAAAGAGGTAACCATCCTAAAGGGTGTACTCACTATATAAACTAGATGGGCCTTGTCTCATAATCGATAGATTTCATTGAAATCGTGACAAGTGTCATATTCTTCTTTCAGTCAGTTAAATCCTATGACTTCAGTCCTAACAGAATTTAGGAGTTGGGAATGGCGGTTAAGGGCATCAGCTACCTTATTTTTGATACTAGCATGATGTTTCAACATAAAGGTGTAGGCATGGATGTACTCTATCCACTTAACATGCCTAGGGTTCAATTTCTTCTTGGAGTTAAGGAATCGGAGAGCTTTATGATCAGAGTAAAGAACAAACTCCTGGGGTAGTAGGTAATGTCTCCAGTATCTAAGGGTTTGTACTACTGCATAAAATTTCTTATCATAGGTTGAGTACCTAAGTTTAGGCTCATTGAGTTTCTCACTAAAGAAGGCTACAGGGTGACTCTCTTGGCTCAGTACTCCTCCTATGCCTACTCCCAAAGCATCATAAGCAACCTTAAAAATCTTAGAGAAATCAGTAACCTCAAAATAAGTGCTTGTGCCATCTTCTCCTTAATGTCTAGGAAGGCTTTATCTGTATGGATTTGTATGGTGCTCCCAAGCTTTGGAGAGACTTGGGAGGCCATGGTAGGGATGCTGGAGACAATCCCTGGAGCTTGAGGGCATGTCCTAAGCGGGTCTTGAAGGTATTCTAGGGGTTTCCTGGAGGTGTTCCAGGGAATGTAACTATACTTGGGAGGCAAATATCTCAAGGGCCCCTTGAGTCATGTTGGGTCAGGGGTTTGACCCAAGGATTAGTGTTTTCATGTGAGCTTATTGGGGGGAGTTTTTTTAGAGATTGTAACATAACCCAAACCCAATTGGGTTATGGGATTTCGTCAAGCTTAGTTAGTTGGTTAGGAGGTTAGCCAGTTGGTTGATTGTAACTAATTAGGAAGCCCAACCATATGGGGTGTCCTAATAACTCAAGGAGTGGACCAAAAAGATAAGTCCTAACCATCTATGTGATTGAGTCCTAACAAGATTCAAGAAGTTATTGCAGTCCAACAAGAAGTCCAAGAAGTCTTAGCCCAACCATGTGAGGAGTTGTAACTACCCAAGAAGTGGAGTCCAAGACCATGACCGCCCCATGTGCATATAAATAAGAGGGATGGGGCATGCAGTTTGGATGGTCCATGAAGGGCCGACCCTTTGGGGTCTTGGCCATGAGGAGTTCATGTGAAGAGTTTAGTTCACGTGAGAAGGCTCTTAAGAGAGTGTGTGCATGATGATTAGAGTGAGACTTCTCACGATCTTGGAGAGACCATGAGGGAGTGCCCCCTTTGGGGCGAGACCACGTGAAGAGAGAGCCTTGGACCATGGGGCTTGGCTCACAGTTCCAAGGAGGGAGTCTTGGATGCACAAGTGAAGTGCACAAGGAGGTGTTCGTTGAGAGGACTTCTCACGGTCATGGAGTGATCGTGGAGCTTGGAGCGCCCCCTTGGGGCATGGACCATGGGAGACTCTTTTGGTTTTAGAGAGGGCCACAGTGGACGGCTTCAGTGAGACCACATGAAGAAGATATCACGTGGGGACTTGGCAGTGAGAGGATCCTACGTGAGGGAGTCCGCAAGTGGCGCTCTTTCTGGTGAGAGGAGGCATAGTCATGGCTTGAGCTACAGAGAGGCACACGTGAGGGAGATATCATGTAGACGGCTTGGTTCATGGGGTATTCCACGGGGCTTTGGAGAAGGGACACCTGCGTTGAGGTATTGTCCACTGGTGGGATGCACATTGAGGTATTGTCCGTGCATGGCTGTACACGGGTTTTTGGGATATGAGGCCTGTAAGAGAAAAGATATGCGGGATGGCGAGAAGCTTCTAGGATTTTAGAAGGGGTGCTAGGATTATGTCTTGATTGTATCAAGGATTCTTCTCCAAAGGATAATAAAAAACAATCTGTTGCCCAGAAATGGTGCCCAAGAGGGGGGGTGAATTGGGTATTTAAAAAATTAAAGCAATATATGTGCTATCAAGTTTTAAGGTGAAGAGTGATAGTGCTCCAAAAATTGTGCAACGGAAGCAATGAAATAAAATGATAATTAAAGAGCAAAAGAATTTAAAGAGAAAGGCAATGCAAACACACAAGAAATATAGTGGTTCGGTGCACCTAGCACCTACATCCACTCCCCAAGCTCCACTTGGGAATTTCCACTATAATCTTTAGATTACAGTCGACTTGTTTTACCAGGCTCACAAGTCAAAACCTTACACACTTGTTTTGGCTTCGGGCTAACAAGCAACCCTAGTTGGTTTTATCAATTGGCTCACCAACAAACCTCACTCACTTGTTTTGGCTTCGGGCTTACAAGCAACCCTAGTTGGTTTTATCAATTGGCTCACCAACAAACCTCACTCTAGTTTCAAATTCCCTTGAAACTAGCTAAAGACAAAAGAATATGAATACAATGAATTAAAAACTAAACAAACTCCTTTTGAGCAATAATAAATTCGTTGAAGCTCTTGATGGAGACTCTTCAAGCCTTTTCCCTTGGAATCTTTGGACCTCACTAAATGACAAACACTTGAATGTTGGATTCCTCAAAGATGGAAGACTTTTGGCTAAGGAATCTCTTGGTTTTCTCACTCTTTTGGCTTGGAAGTGATTGAAGGCTTTGTACTTTGAATCTACACTTTTTCACTTTGTCTCCTTGTCTTTTTTGAAGTTTGGTGGAGGTTAAATACCTCATTCATGCTGAAACAACTCCACAAGACCGTTAGATTCAAAAATATGGCCGTTTATGGCCGTTAGAAATCAAATCAGAAGTTCAGAAAAACTAGCCGTTATGCCATGAGTCGACCTCATGAGTCGACCTCTGAATCAAGTGTCGACCTCATGAGTCGACCTCCAGTATAATTTAGGCAAAAGTTCAGAATACCATAGTTCTGCCCATTTGAATTCTCAGGCTATGAGTCGACCTCTGGTGTCGAACTCTGGACAGGTGTTGACCTCTGGTGGTCGACCTCTGGAGCGTGCCACTGAGATTTTGCCGTGCTGGCCATGCTGAACTTTTCTTCTCTTCATGAGTCGACCTCTGGTGGTCGACCTTTGACAAGGTGTCGACCTCTGGGGGTCGACCTTTGATCTGAATTTTTCTGAAACTCTTTGAGATGTGCATGCCATGCTTGAGTTTCTTTAAGCCTTTGTTTCTTTTGTCAAATATTTCTTAACAAGAAGGTCCATTATGAGAATTTTGATCTTGTCCAAGATAGAAGAGCTCTTTTCCAAATCAGGCAAATCTAGTTTCATCATTGTACTTTTGATACTCTTTTTGAATAACCTAAGTCCTGAAACTTTATCTAGAGATGAAACATTAGTCCAAATATATACTCAAGCTTTTGTTAATCATCAAAACTAAGAAGCCAAAGCCAACAATCTCCCCCTTTTTGATGATGACAAAACCTTGAGTATATATGCAATTAAGTCCAAAAGCAAGATATAGCAATAATAAAATATTTTCAAAGAATCCTTACATGCATGAGTGTATCATAAAAATTTACTTTTCATCTTCTTTTTATGAAAATATTTTCAAGAGTTACTTTTTATTTACTTCTTTTTGTGAAAATATTCTCATGAGTCAAAAAGGTAAGAATCATATAAACTTTACTACTCATAAGACGGAGATCTCATAAATACATATATACTTTACTAAATTTGATCTCATAAATACATATATACTTTACTACTCCCCCTTTTTGTCAAGAATCAAAAAGTTCATTTTTGTAGTGAAAGATATATTAATGAAACTTATGTTCAATTATAATGAAGTATTTAGGTGCATAAAATACATGCTCCCCCTCAATTTGTGCATTCAATATAACAAAATATTCTAACTTGAGGGTTTAAAAGAATAAATGCTAAGAACTGATATCAGACAGTAAAATGTCACAAAATAGATAAAAGTCATAATATAGATAAAAATCACAACATAGATAAAAACAAATGTATACAGTTACAAAATTGTTTACATAGTAAGCACAACAACACTGATACAACAGATCATACAAAAGCAAACTAAGAGGCTACTCCTCATCAGAAGGTATATCAAAAGATACAGGAGCCATGATCCTAGATGAGGATTTTGGAGTCCTATGTGAGGAACTCCGAGTCCTCAGAGAGGGACCAGACCTAGGGGTAGTCCTACGAGATCTATATGTCCTAGGAAAGGGCTCCACAGGTGTCGTGACAGAGGCAGTAGCAGAAGGAGTAGATGGATCAGTATGCTGAGTAGACTGAGCCGGGGTCTGCCTGCTGACTATCTCATAAGCTGTGGGATCATCAATGTCTGTCTCTGTATGCTCATCTATGTCATCCGGAATCCCAGTGATAGTCTCAAAAAGTAACTCTGTAAGCTCAGTATCAACTGGCACATCTGGAGGAGCTGTACTCGGAAGATCTGTAGCTGGAGGATCAGTAGCAGGGGGTATCTCTGGAATCGGATCTGCAGGTGGAACCTCAGAACTCCCTGCTCCAGGCTGATCTCCATCACTGTCACTGTATCCACTGGAGTCATCATCATCATCATCATCATCATCATGTGGAGGAGATACTATCGGATCTGCAGTCCCTGATGGCAGTGCTAATCTCAGTAGGCTGAGGATCTGTCTGAATCCTGTATCCATACTAGCTGAGAGAGCACCAATGCATGTGTCTGTGTGTATCCGCAGATCATGAAGCTCCTGCCGTACACCAGTGATCTCTATCCAGACCTCTGAAATCTGATCAGTCACTCTCTGCTCGAAGTCCGATATCCTCACTGAAGTCCTCCGTGGTGTAGTAGTAATAGTAGGAGCTGGAGCTGATGAGGGTGGTGGCGTGAATGGCTCAGGCTCCGCAGTCTCTGTCTCCGGTGCTGGGCGAGGAGGTGTACCATGATCAGTAGGCTCTGAAGGCCCTGCCTCAGCAGCTCGGATCTCATCCTCCTCATCTGGCTCCTGGCCAGACTCTCGTCGTACCCATCGGTCACTAATCAGTCGAAATCCCATCCTATGTAGGGATTTCTCTCCATAAGTGTTAGTGTGCTGTAGCTGACTGAAGGGTATGCCGTCAAATGAGACACCATGCTCTCTGAATATCTGAGTCAGTCCCATGTCGTACGGCTGAACAAGTCTCCTGTGAGAAGCTGCCTTACCCATCTGTTGAAGCATGATCCTGGGAAGGTTGATGGGAGTCCGCTGTCTCAGGGACACCATCAACACCAGCTCACGCTCAGTGATAAAATCGAATCTCCCGCTCTTCGGAATCAAGATACGGGCGATGATGTGATGCAGCACTCTCATCTCCAGTGAAAGCTGGTTAGCGGCTACTGTGGAAATACCGCTAACATCCTCACGCTCTAGGATACACCTGAAGGCGTGCTCTTTGTCGCTGATCGTAGTGGCAGCAGTGCCATAAAGTGGAATCCTTCAGATGCGACTGATGACCTCCGGTGTCACTGGTATCTCAATCCCTCGTACTGTAGCAGACCATCCAATGCCGTCAGTGGCCATGGATCCATAAAACTCTCTGATGAGGTCTGGGTAGAATCTCTCGGACATCGTACAAAAATGAACCAGACCAGCATCTCTCAGTACATCTCCAATGAAGAAGTGATGCTGATCCCAGAATGGTATATCCACACGCCTCCCACTAGCAATGCTCTTCCGGACTAGGCTGGCTGGCACTGGTGTAGGTGGCTCTGGGGTCGGCTCACGCTCATGTCTGACCTTTCTTCGGTGCTCAGTACTACCCTGCCCTTGTTCCAATCTCCTTTTCCTTACTGCCTGGTGTTTTCTCGGACCCATGTGAAAGGAAGAGGGGTAACTTAGGGAGAAATGCAAAGAGGTAAGGCTAAGAGGAAAAGAGAGGAAAAGAGAGGTTCACGGACTGGGAAAATGAGGAGAATGTGAAATGGTGAAATAGGGTTTGTGAGAATGGAGAAAATAGAAAGTAAATGGAGAAAAAGTAAGAAACGGAAGGTAGAAATAAGTGTTTTCAATTGAAAAACAACCGGGATTTGAGGGTAGATAGGTGCGAAGGCTTTCGATTGTCCAAAAACAAGAATACGGTCAAAAAGAGGGTTGATTCCAAGAAAAGCAAGAGGAGAGGAGAGGATTTCCCAAAATGATGAAGGAGAAGGGTGGAAATCCATTATTTAGGGGTTTAGGGAAGTTGGAGGGGGACCACACGAAGGAGGAAATGAAAAAAAGAATGAAGAAAATAGCTTGCGGACAGGTTTTAAAACGCAGGTTTTCGTTCAAGTGTCGACCTCTAAAAATTTTCAGGGGTCGACCTCAAGTGTCGACCTCCAAAACTTAGGTGTCGACCTCAAGTATCGACCTCCGAAAACCTCAAGTGTCGACCTCCAACAATTAATTACGTAAAATAAAATTCTGTAAAATTAAAAAATGATAAAATCTAGAGAAATAACATATTTGAGAATTTATAAATCATTTTTTGAGAAATTTTGATGAAAATTGAAGAGTTTCAAGCAAAAGGATCAATGACTCCCAGTTCTCTTCTGATCATACAAAATCTATCTTCATTCAATGGTTTTGTGAATATATCAGCCAATTGATAATCAGTACAAATAAATTCTAACAACACATTAGAGTTTTGAATGTGATCTCTTATGAAGTGATGTCTTATTTCAATGTGTTTGCTTCTTGAATGTTGTACAGGATTTTTCGTTAAATTGATTGCACTAGTATTATCACATCTTATGGGTGTCTTAGTTAATTTGATGCCAAAGTCCTCGAGTTGTTGTTTGATCCATAGGATCTGAGCACAACAGCTTCCAGCTGCTATATATTCGGCTTCCGTCGTAGATAGAGCAACCGAATTCTGTTTCTTACTGCTCCATGAAATCAAATTAACTCCTAGGAATTGACAAGTTCCACTAGTACTTTTTCGATCAAGTTTACACCCAGCAAAATCAGCATCAGAATATGCAATTAATTCATATGATGACTCTCTAGAGTACCAAAGACCAATTTTGATAAACCCAGATAAGTATCTAAGTATACGTTTTACAGCTAAGAGATGTGATTCTTTAGGAGCAGACTGAAAACGTGCACATATACAAACACTAAACATTATATCTGGTCTACTGGCAGTTAGATATAGCAATGAACCAATCATGCCTCTATATAATTTTTGGTCTACTGATTTACCACATTCATCTTTGTCTAATTTACATGAAGAGCTCATAGGGGTACCTATTGGTTTGGTAGTCTCCATCCCAAACTTTTTCAATATCTCCCTTGTGTACTTGGCTTGGTTGATGGAGATCCCCTCTTTGGTTTGCTTAATTTGGAGTCCGAGGAAGAAGTTGAGTTCTCCCATCATGCTCATCTCGAACTCACTCTGCATTAACTTAGCAAATTCTTGACAAAGACATTCGTTAGTAGCACCAAAAATAATATCATCTACATATATTTGTACTACTAAGAGATCATCATTTTTCTTTTTCAAAAACAATGTATTATCTATATTACCTCTAGAGAAATCATTTTTCATCAAAAATGAACTTAATCTATCATACCAAGCTCTAGGAGCTTGCTTTAAACCATACAATGCTTTATGCAATTTAAAGACATGATTAGGAAATTCATGATTTTCAAAACCAGGAGGTTGTTCAACATAAACCTCCTCTTCAATAAATCCATTTAAAAAGGCACTCTTAACATCCATTTGAAATAACTTGAAATCCATAAAACAAGCAAAAGCAAGTAAAAGTCTAATTGCTTCTAGCCTAGCAACAGGAGCAAAGGTTTCATCAAAGTCGATCCCTTCTTCCTGGTTGTAGCCTTTAGCAACAAGTCTAGCTTTGTTCCTAATTACAATACCATGTTCATCAAGTTTATTTCTAAAAACCCATTTTGTGCCAATTACAGAAACATTAAGGGATCTTTCAGTTAAAGTCCAAACATTATTTTTTTTAAATTGATTTTGTTCATCTTGCATAGCATTAATCCAGTTACAATCTTTTTCAGCTTCTTCTATTGACTTAGGCTTTATCTGAGATACAAAAGCTAAATAATCACAAACATTTCTAATAGAAGAGCGTGTACTTACCCCCTTTGATGGATCACTAATTATTAGCTCTTTAGGGTGTCCGTGTGCATACCTCCATTCTTTAGGTAATGGTTTTGGTGAAGTTGCATTGATCTCTTGAATTTGATCTTGATTCTCTTGATCATCATCTCCTTTGGGCTCTTCTTCATTGATTGTCAATTGTTCAAGCTTCTTTGTACCTGTTTCAACATCAATAGAATCTTCTTTTCTAGAAGATTTTTCGTTAGATTCATCAACCACTACATGAATTGATTCTTCAACCAGAAGAGTTCTTCTGTTGAAGATCCTGTATGCCTTGCTAGAAGTAGAGTATCCTAAAAAGATACCCTCATCTGACTTGGCATCAAATTTACTGATATTTTCTTTGCCATTGTTTAATATGAAACAGCGGCAACCAAATACACGAAAATACTTGAGATTAGGTTTTCGATTTTTCCAAAGTTCATATGGTGTTTTCTTCAAAATAGGTCGAATTAAAACACGATTTAAAATGTAACAGGAAGTATTAATGGCTTCTGCCCAAAAATATCTAGGTAAATCGTTTTCGCAAAGCATTGTGCGTGCCATTTCTTCAAGAGTCCTGTTCTTTCTTTCTACCACCCCATTTTGTTGAGGTGTCCTAGGTGCAGAGAAATTATGACTAATACCATTTTCATTACAAAAAGCTTCAAAATCATGATTGTCAAATTCAGTTCCATGATCACTATGCAAAGAAACAATAGTGAGATCTTTTTCGTTTGAAACCCTTTTATGAAATTTAACAAAAGCTGAAAATGTTTCATCTTTATGAGTTAAAAACATTACCCAAGTAAATCGTGAGTAATCATCTACAATTACTAGCCCATATTTTTTACCTCCCAAACTAGTTGTTCTGGTTGGTCCAAAGAGATCAATATGCAATAATTCAAGGGGTCTAGTAGTAGATACTACTCCTTTAGGTTTGAAAGTAGATTTAGTTTGTTTTCCAAATTGACATGCAGCACAAATCTTATCTTTTTCAAATGTGAGTTTTGGCAATTCTTTTACAAGATCCTTTTTGCTTAATTTTGAAATCAACTGCATACTAGCATGCCCTAGCCTACGATGCCAAAGCCAACTAGTTTCACTTGCCTTGGCTTCCTTAGCCACTAGGCATTGACCACTTTCAATGGCTAGATCATCAATATCAACCATGTAAATGTTTCCATGCCTAAGACCAGTGAACTTGATGCCATCGACATCTAGGCTAGATACCATGCACAAAGATGATTCAAAAATTACTTTAAAACCCTTATCACAAAACTGACTAATACTAAAAAGATTATGCTTCAAGCCATCAACAAATAATACATTATCTACATAAGCATTAGGGGTGATATGGATTTTACCAATTCCGACGATTTTGCCTTTTCCATTATCACCAAAAGTAACATTTCCACCATCAATAGCAGCTAGTGATGAGAATTGCTTCACATCCCCAGTCATGTGCCTTGAGCAACCACTATCCAGATACCACATTCTTCTTTTATTTTTGGTTGCAAGGCACACCTGCAAAAAAATTGATCAAGATGAAACTTTAGGTACCCAAGTCATCTTGGGTCCTTTAGGGTTAGTCAAATTGGTTCCTTTTGGAACCCAAATCTTTTTAAAGGTATTTAATTTTCTTCTATTATAAACATATGATTTATGACCAACTTTACCACATGCATAGCAGGTAATATTAGAAGATGCTGGTATGAAAAAGTTTTTGAAAAGTTTTTGTTGATTGTGTGGCTTAAATCCAAGTCCAGCTTTATTAAACACTGCATGTTGACTATTTAAAATCATATTTAGTTTTTCTGAACTAAAAGTAAACTTTTCTACAAAAGGTTTTACTTTTTCTAACTCTTCCTTGTAATTCTTATTTTGAAGCAATAGTTCTTTATTTTGTTTTTCAATGCTCTCATTAGTTTTAAGACTTCTATTATTTTTCAAGGAATTATTTTCTTTTAAAAGATTATCTTTATCATTTGTCAAAGTCTTTACATGTTCTTTTAATTTCTTGTTTTCTTGAGTTAAATTTTTAATTTCACTTGAAAACTTTTCTGAATTTTTGGTAAGCTCAAAATTTTGCTTTCTTAATTTCTTATTTTTCAATTTTAATTTTTCATATTCCATTACTAAGTCATCAAAAGCATCATGCAATTCATTGAAAGTGAATTCAGTTTCAGGTTCAGAATTTACCTCATTATCTTCGTTGGCCATGAAACATAAGTTGGCGACTACCTGCTGCTCTTCTTCACTGCTGGAGTCCTCACTCTCACTCCAGGTAGCCATCATGGCTTTCTTTCTCAACATCCTTCGACTCTTTTTAAGCAAAGGGCAATCCGTTTTGTAATGTCCAGGCTTCTTGCACTCGAAGCAGATGGGTGGATCCCTTTCTTTGTCTTTCTCTTTCTCCTTATTGTGATCACCTTTTTGTGGCCTTTTCTTGTAGAAGCCCTTCTTCTTTCTCATGAATCTTTTAAATTTTCATGTAATGAGGGCTGTCTCATCATCATCAGCTTCTTCTTCTGATTCATCACTTGACTCTTCTTTTGTAGTGGACTTGAAGGCTATGGCTTTCTTTTTCTTGTCATTGTCCACTGTCTTCTGCTTTAGTGAAAGCTCGTAGGTCATCAGTGATCCAAGAAGCTGCTCGAGAGGTAGAGTGTTAACATCCTTGGCTTCTTCTATGGCTGTAACTTTCGCATCCCATGAAGCCGGAAGAGACCTGAGAAGTTTGTTAACCAATTCACCATTAGATATAATTTTTTCCAAACTCCTCATACCATTTACTATATTGGTAAATCTAGTATACATTTCACTTATACTTTCAGTTGGTTCCATCCTGAACATCTCATACGTATGAATGAGCATGTTCACCTTAGTGGTCTTCACTTGGTGTGTACCCTCATGGGTAACCTCAAGTGTATCCCAAATTTCTTTGGCGGAAATACAATTTGATATTCTGTTGAATTCACTAGGGTCAAGTGCACAGAATAGCAAATTCATCGCCTTAGCATTTAACTCAGCTTGTTTGATGTCATTGTCATCCCATTCTTCTTCAGATTTCGGGGTGATAATGCCATTAACCAAGTGAGTGGGCTAATGAGGCCCTTTCGTAATTACTCTCCATATATGATAATCTACAGCTTGTAAATAAATACGCATACGAGTTTTCCAATATGTGTAGTTTGTGCCATTAAAGAAAGGAGGGCGATTTGATGCTTGCCCTTCAACTATATCCATTCCAATTGGGGCGGCCATGATCTTTCACTCAAGATCGTTGGACCTACAAGGAGTACCGGTGCTCTGATACCACTTGTTGCCCAGAAATGGTGCCCAAGAGGGGGGGTGAATTGGGTATTTAAAAAATTAAAGCAATATATGTGCTATCAAGTTTTAAGGTGAAGAGTGATAGTGCTCCAAAAATTGTGCAACGGAAGCAATGAAATAAAATGACAATTAAAGAGCAAAAGAATTTAAAGAGAAAGGCAATGCAAATACACAAGAAATATAGTGGTTCGGTGCACCTAGCACCTACATCCACTCCCCAAGCTCCACTTGAGAATTTCCACTATAATCTTTAGATTACAGCCGACTTGTTTTACCAGGCTCACAAGTCAAAACCTTACACACTTGTTTTGGCTTCGGGCTAACAAGCAACCCTAGTTGGTTTTATCAATTGGCTCACCAACAAACCTCACTCACTTGTTTTGGCTTCGGGCTTACAAGCAACCCTAGTTGGTTTTATCAATTGGCTCACCAACAAACCTCACTCTAGTTTCAAATTTCCTTGAAACTAGCTAAAGACAAAAGAATATGAATACAATGAATTAAAAACTAAACAAACTCCTTTTGAGCAATAATAAATTCGTTGAAGCTCTTGATGGAGACTCTTCAAGCCTTTTCCCTTGGAATCTTTGGACCTCACTAAATGACAAACACTTGAATATTGGATTCCTCAAAGATGGAAGACTTTTGGCTAAGGAATCTCTTGGTTTTCTCACTCTTTTGGCTTGGAAGTGATTGAAGGCTTTGTACTTTGAATCTACACTTTTTCACTTTGTCTCCTTGTCTTTTTTGAAGTTTGGTGGAGGTTAAATACCTCATTCATGCTGAAACAACTCCACAAGACCGTTAGATTCAAAAATATGGCCGTTTATGGCCGTTAGAAATCAAATCAGAAGTTCAGAAAAACTAGCCGTTATGCCATGAGTCGACCTCATGAGTCGACCTCTGAATCAAGTGTCGACCTCATGAGTCGACCTCCAGTATAATTTAGGCAAAAGTTCAGAATACCATAGTTCTGCCCATTTGAATTCTCAGGCTATGAGTCGACCTCTGGTGTCGACCTCTGGACAGGTGTTGACCTCTGGTGGTCGACCTCTGGAGCGTGCCACTGAGATTTTGCCGTGCCGGCCATGCTGAACTTTTCTTCTCTTCATGAGTCGACCTCTGGTGGTCGACCTTTGACAAGGTGTCGACCTCTAGGGGTCGACCTCTGATCTGAATTTTTTTGAAACTCTTTGAGATGTGCGTGCCATGCTTGAGTTTCTTTAAGCCTTTGTTTCTTTTGTCAAATATTTCTTAACAAGAAGGTCCATTATGAGAATTTTGATCTTGTCCAAGGTAGAAGAGCTCTTTTCCAAATCAGGCAAATCTAGTTTCATCATTGTACTTTTGATACTCTTTTTGAATAACCTAAGTCCTGAAACTTTATCTAGAAATGAAACATTAGTCCAAATATATACTCAACCTTTTGTTAATCATCAAAACTAAGGAGCCAAAGCCAACACAATCTTTCTTTTTCTCCTACGTCTATTCTCTATATCTCCTTTATTGCATGATTTTGAATTCAAAGAATAGGTTGTTGGATTGTGTTCTTCCATGTTGCATCCGCTGCGTATAGGCTCTGGTCCGGAATAGTGCCTGGAATTTCTAACAATTGGTATTAGAGCTTGGTTTGAGCCATTGTTCAAGCGGAAGCGGAAGCGGAGCGGTTTCAGAGCGGCTGGTTGAAGGTGGAAGAGGAGGATTCAAGGAGTGCATCGAGGCAGGTGGAGTTGTACGTGGGTGTGGTATCCCATGTGGATGGAGAAGAGGTCTGACATTGGTGTTAGGTTTGCATAGCTATCTGGGTATACTGTGGAAGCACGGGTTGGTGTTGCAGTCATGGGGATAGAGTAGGAAGACATCAGTTCAAGGTCAAGAGTGCGGTGGAGCATGAGTCTCAAGAGCTGTGGAGCACGGGTTGATGTTCTAGCTAGGAAGGCAAGGTGGCTTCAAAGGAAAGATGTCAGCTCTGGAGACAACATGAAGGGTGCAGAAGGTCACATGGAGTTTGTCAGGGATGGAGAAAGGAAAAGCCCAGATTTTTCAAGTTCATCGGAGTACATCAGTAGAGACGATTCCAGGGACAACTCAAGGAGATAGAAACAGTTTCAAGGAGCGCTGGGGGTATTGGGTAGTCGGGAGTGTCCCGGTATGGTAGCATTGGCCTAGAGACAGAGACTGGAGCTGATAGAGATGGCAGCTCAGGAAGGCCGAGACAGGTCTCAGGGAGTGCCAGGGACATCATGCAACCGAGAGATAGGCTGGGACATGATGTAGTAGCCAGGTGGAGATGGTTGCTGGGTTCAGTCGCTGGGTTAGCAAAAGAGTTGGATGAACTCTTGGTTTTGGAGGAGTCTACAGTATTGTAGTATATCCGAAACGGTCTCGGAGGGGTCCGTAGTGTATGGAGAATCCGAGGAGGTAGTGATTGGGTATGAGGTGTAGGTGCAGGCTCAGCTGGGCAGTATTGAGTTACTAGCCTTGGGGTTTCTTTCTGTAGCATCAGGAAGACTTTAGTCTCTGGTGGAGCACCTGGGAGAGGTGGCTTCACGTGTGGAGTAGGATTTGATACTAGTTCAGAGCGGGAGGTGCAGGAAGGACCATATCCTAAGACGAGCAATGGGGGTGCACTTTGCCAGGTGGAGTAGAGTGTGTGGAGATTGGCATGGCTCTGAGGAGATGGTGTCTGGTAGAGCTCCAATTATAGTGAGTGCTGGTTCAAGATCGCTGTGGTCTCTCCAAGGAAGTCAAAGGAATAGACTAATGTAACTGCCAGGCAGAAGGAAGGCTACAATTATGGTGCGAGGATAGAAGCAAGGGTCTTTAGCTATGGAGGCGATCATCCCAAAGGCCTCTAGGGCTAGCAATAGCTGAAGGGTGTTGGCAGAGGTGAGGATATCCGTACAAGGTGCTATCAGGACATGCAGTTATAGTGGGGTTGTGCGTGGAGGACATTGCCAAGTTTGCCAAAGCTTGGGGGTACCAATGTGGAGATTATAGGGATTTTCATGGTGCTCCCAAGCTTTGGAGAGACTTGGAAGGCCATGGCAGGGATGCTGGAGGCGATTCCTAGAACTTGGGGGCATGTCCCAAGCGGGTGAAGGTATTTCAGGGGTTTCTTGAAGGTGTTCCAGGGAAAGTAACTATACTTGGAAGGCAAATATCTTAAGGGCCCCTTTGAGTCATGTTGGGTCAGGGGTTTGATCCAAGGATTAGTGTTTTCATGTGAGCTTATTGGGGAGAGTTTTTTAAGGGATTGTAACATAACCCAATTGGGTTATGGGGTTTGGTCCAGGTTAGTTGGTTAAGAGGTTAGCCAGTTGGTTGATTAGTTGGTTGGTTGTAACCAATTAGAAAGCCTAACCACATTGGGTGTCCTAACAACTCAAGGAGTGGACCAAGAAGATAAGTCCTAACCACCCACATGTGATGCAGCCCAACTAATCAAGAAGTCCAAGTTGTTGATGCCCAAGACATCAGGACTTCTCACCGCCCCATGTGCTTATAAGAGTGGGGTGTGCTTGAGGATTAGCATGAGACTTCTCACGGTCTTGGAGAGACCGTGAGGGAGTTCCCCCTTTGGGGTGAGATCGCGTGAAGAGAGAGCCTTGGACAGTGGGACTTGGCTCACGGTTCCAAGGAGGAAGTCTTGGATGCACAAGTAGAGCGTGCAAGGAGGAGTCCGGTAAGAGGACTTCTCATGATCATGGAGTGACCGTGGAGCTTGGAGCGCCCCCTTGGGGCGTGGACCGTGGGAGACTCTCTTGGTTTTAAAGAGGGCCATGGTGGAGGGCTTCAAAGAGATCACGTGAGGGAGATATCATGTGAGGACTTGGCCATGTGAGGATCCTACGTGACGGAGTCCACAGGTGGAGCGCTTTTCGTTGAGAGGAGGCACGGTCTTGGCTTGGGCTACAAAGAGGTGCACGTGAGGGAGATATCACGTGGAGGGCTTGGTCCGTGTGGTATTCCACGGGGCTTTGGAGAAGGGACACCTACATTGAGGTATTGTTCGCAGGTGGGATGCATATTGAGGTATTGTCCATGCATGGCCATACTAGGTTCTTGGGGTGTGAGGCCTGCAAGAGAGAAGATGTGTAGGACAACGAGAAGCTTCTGGGATTTCGAAAGGGGTGCCGGGGTTATGTGTTTATTGTATGAAGGGTTCTTCTCCAAAGGATAATAAAAAGCAATATCTCTTTTTCTCCTACATCTATTCTCTATATCTCCATTGTTGCATGATATTGAATCCAAAGAACAAGTTGTTGGACTGTGTTCTTCCATGTTGCATCTACTGCATATAGGCGCTAGTCCGAAACAGTACCTGGAATTTTCAACATTATCTGCAACTTTAGTCCACTCAAAGGTTCCCTTCCTAATGCAATCGTGATGGGTGCGACAATGGAGCTAAATTCCTAGATAAATCACCTATAGAAGGTAGCTAGACCATGGAAACTATGCACATCATGTACACTAGTAGGTACTGGCCACTCGACTATGGACTTAACATTTTTTGGATCAATTGATACTCCTTCAGGGGTCACTACGAATCTTAGGAAGATGACTCTGTAGGTCAAGAAATCGCACTTCTTTAAATTGGTATAGAGACTATCGTTCCTAAGAGCTTGACAGACTTGTTAGATATGGTTCAAGTAGTCTTCTTAGTCATACTATAGATCAAGATGTCATCAAAGTAAACCACTACAAATTTTTCAATGAACACTCGTAGGACTTGGATCATGATCCTTGTGAAGGTACTAGTGGCATTGGACAATCCAAAAGGCATCACAATCCACTCATAGAGACCATCCTTAGTTTTGAAAGTGGTTTTCCACTCATCCCCGAGTCTGATTCTAACTTGGTGATAGTTGCTCTTAAGGTCAATCTTAGAGAAAATGGTTGCACCGGCCATCATATCTAACATGTCATCCAAATGGGGTATGGGGAACCTATACTTCACCATGATCTTATTTATGGCATGACTATCGACACACATTTTCCATGTGCCATCTTTCTTAGGGGTTAAAAGCGCAAGTACTGCATATGGACTTAGGCACTCCCTAATAAACCCTTTTCTTAGGAGATCTCCTACCTACTTTTGCAATTCTAAATGCTCGATGGGGTTCATCCTATAGTGTGGCAGGTTTGGTTGGGTGGCTCATAGGACTAAATCTATGGCATGCTGCACGTCCCTTAAAGGTAGTAATTGGTTAGGTAGGTCTTCAGGAAACACATATTGAAATTCATCTAAAATTACCTCAACTTCTTGAGGGTGCTCTTTCTGGGTTTGATCAGGTATTTCCTTAGCATTTAACATCCAGACGGTCGAACTCTCAGTAATCTCTCATTCTAGCTCCTTAGCAGTGATTAGATTGATTCCAGATTTCTTCTCTTTCAAATTGCTAGATCCCCTCTTAATGTTATCCTTAGGTGGGGTTGGGTTGATCACAATCTTCTTCACATAAAAATTAAAAGAATAAGAATTGGATCGGCCATACAGGGTATCATCATGGTCATATAGCCAAGGTTTGCCTAGGATAATGCTACTAACTCCCATGGGAATGACATTACACCACACCTTTTCCTGATAGGATTGAAGTTGGATCATGACTTGGCATTTAAGCTTGATGGGGATGGAAGTTAAGTCTATCTAGGATACCTTATAAGGGCTGGGATGGAGAATGGGGGACAAGCCTAGGTGTTTGCTTTGGCTATTTGATTTTGATGAATAACAAAATATTGAGTATGTGTTTGGATTAATGTTTCAAATTAAGCATGAATTTCAGGTCATAGGTACATAAAATTCCCTATTCAAGTGTATCAAGCTCAGTAATATCAAAGCAAGATATTTCTCAATGTTTGAGTGATCCCTTAACCTTGGAACATTCTTTTTGGACTTTATTGAAAAGCATCTAAAAGATTTTTGGATGAGAACTTGAAAATTTCAGAGTTTGGCACGTATTTCTGATTTGGCATGGATCAAGTGTCGACTCATGGATCAAGTGTCGACACTTTAGAAGACTGGCATGCAGAAATTTTAGATTTGCATGGCAAGTGTCGACTCATGGTCAAGTGTCAACACTCCAAAGATCGACTCATCACCTAAGAATAAAATGAACAAAACATATGTTTTCTGAAGTTTCTCAAGTATCGATTCAAGGTGTCGACTCATAGCCTGAGACCATAAGTGGAGCAGAGCAGGAAATTTAAATTTTTGCCTTGAGTTGATCCAAGTATCGATTCAAAGTGTCAACTCATGAAGAACTCAAGTGTCGACACTTGGTGCAACGGCTAGTTTTTCAGAAATTCAGATTTATTTCCAAACACTCCAAATGGCTAGTTTGATTCCTTCAATGGACTTTAATAACTATTTCAATGTATTTGAGCTATTTAACACTCAACAAACCTCTTCAAGTCAATAAGAAAGAAAGAGAATCAAGAAGAGATAAGTTCCACTCATTTGAAAAGATAAAGGAAGCTTTTTAAGAGATTCCACCTGAAATAGGCTTCCACTTTTTAGAGTTTAAGCTTTCAAGTCTTTAGCCAAAAGTGTGCATTCAAGAGATTCCAAGGAAAAGTCAACTCAAGCAACCAAGAGAGCTTCAACGATAATTATTTTTGCTCATTAAGGAGCTAATTCTTGTGTTTACTTTCTGTACACTTGATTTCATTTATTTGTTGTAGTTTCAATGGTATTGAAACTAGTGTTAAAGGTGTTGGTGAGCCTAAGAGACAAAATCAACTTGGGTTTGACTTGTTAGCCCGGATTAAAATAAGTTGTAAAGGTTCTTGGTGAGCCTAGGTGATAAAACCAACTTAGGTTTTGACTTGTGAGCCTTGGAAAACAAGTCGGCTATAATCTTGAAGAGATTATAGTGAACTAGCTGTTGGCTTTGGCTCCTTAGTTTTGATGATTAACAAAAGGTTGAGTAAATGTTTGGACTAATGTTTCATTTCAAGATAAAGTTTCAGGCCTTAGGTTATTCAAAAAGAGTATCAAGAGTACAATGATGAAACCAAGCTTGCTTGATTTGGGAAAGAGCTCTTCTACCTTAAACAAGATCAAATTTCTCATATTGGGCATTCATATTAAGAAGTAATTGACAAAAGAAACAAAGGCCTAGAGAAACTCAAGCATGGCACGCACCTCTCCAGAGTTTCAGAAAATTTTAGACCAGAGGTCGACCTCCAGAGGTCGACACCTTGCCAAAGGTCGACCACCAGAGGTCGACTCATGAAGAAAAGAAAAGCTCAGCAAGGCTGGCATGGCAAAATTTCAGTGGCATGCTTCAAAGGTCACCACCTGAGGTCGACACCTGTCCAGAGGTCGACACCAGAGGTCGACTCATCGCCTAAGAATTCAAACTGGGCAGAACTATGGTTTTCTGGATTTTTACCTAAGATAAACTGGAGGTCGACTCATGAGGTCGACACTTGACCTAGAGGTCGACACTTGACCTAGAGGTCGACTCGTGAGGTCGACTCATGGCATAACGACTAGTTTTTCTGAACTTTTGATTTGATTTCTAACAGTCATAAACGGCCATATTTTTTATTCTAACGGTCTTATGGAGTTGTTTCAGCTTGAATGAAGTATTTAACCTCCACCTAACTTCAAAAAAGTGAAGGAGACAAAGTGAAAAAGAAGAGAGTAAAAGTACAAAGCCTTCAATCAATCCTAAGCCAAAAAGAAAGAAAATCCAAGAGATTCCTTAGCCAAAAGCTTTCCATTTTTGAGGAATCCAGCTTTCAAGTCTTTGGCATTTAGTGAAGTCCAAGATTCCAAGAGGAAGACTTGAAGAGTCTCCAACAAGAGCTACATCGAATTGTTTTTTGCTCAAAAAGGAGTTTGTCTTATTTTTATTCATTGTATTCATACTCTATTTGTGCTAGCCTAGTTTCAAGGAAATTTGAAACTAGTGTAAGGTTTGTTGGTGAACCAATTGATAAAACCAACTAGGGTTGCTTGTAAGCCCGAAGCCAAAACAAGTGTGTAAGGTTTGTTGGTGAGCCAATTGATAAAACCAACTAGGGTTGCTTATAAGCCCGAAGCCAAAACAAGTGTGTAAGGTTTGTTGGTGAGCCTGGGTAACCAAACCAACTTAGGTTTTGACTTGTGAGCCTTGTAAAACAAGTCGGCTATAATCTAGAGAAGATTATAGTAGAAATTCCCAAGTGAAGCTTGGGGAGTGGATGTAGGTGCTAGGTGCACCGAACCACTATACGTTTTGTGTGTTTGCATTGCTTTACTCTCTATTGCTTTTTAATTGTTGTTATCTTTCATTGCTTCCATTGCACAATTACTTGAGCACTATCACTCTTCACATTTTAAATTGATAGCACATATATTGCTTTATTTTTTAAAAAAGACCCAATTCACCCCCCTCTTGGGCACCATATCTGGGCAACAAGTGGTATTAGAGCGCCGGTACTCTCTTGTAGGTCCAACGATCTTGAGTGAAAGATCATGGCTGCCCCAATTGGAATGGGTGTAGTTGAAGGTCAAGCATCAAATCGCCCTCCTTTCAATAATGGCACAAACTACACATACTGAAAAACTCGTGTGCGCATTTATTTATAAGCTGTAGATTATAATATATGGAGAGTAATTACTAAAGGGCCTCATCAGCCCACTCACTTGGTTAATGGCATTATCTCCCCAAAATCTGAAGAAGAATGGGATGACAATGACATCAAACAAGCTGAGTTAAATACAAAGGCAATGAATTTGCTATTCTGTGCACTTGACCCAATTGAATTTAACAGAATATCAAATTATATTTCTGCCAAAGAAATTTGGGATATACTTGAGGTTACCCATGAGGGTACACACCAAGTGAAGACCACAAAGGTGAACATGCTCATTCATACGTATGAGATGTTCAGGATGGAGCCAACTGAAAGTATTAGTGAGATGTATACTAGATTTACCAATATAGTAAATGGTATGAGGAGTTTGGAAAAGATTATATCTAATGGTGAACTTGTTAACAAACTTCTCAGGTCTCTTCCGGCTTCATGGGATGCGAAAGTAACGGCCATAGAAGAAGCCAAGGATGTCAATACTCTACCTCTTGAGCAGCTTCTTGGATCACTGATGACTTATGAGCTTTCACTAAAACAGAAGACAGTGGACAATGACAAGAAAAAGAAAGCCATAGCCTTCAAGTCCACTACAAAGGAAGAGTCAAGTGATGAATCAGAAGAAGAAGCTGATGATGATGAGACAGCCCTCATTACAAGAAAATTCAGAAGATTCATGAGAAAGAAGAAGGGCTTCTACAAGAAAAGGCCACAAAAAAGCGATTACAATAAAGATAAAGAGAAAGAAAAAGAAAGGGATCCACCCATCTATTTCGAGTGCAAGAAGCCTGGACATTATAAAATGGATTGCCCTTTGCTTAAAAAGAGTCGAAGGATGTTGAGAAAGAAAGCCATGATGGCTACCTGGAGTGAGAGTGAGGACTCCAGCAGTGATGAAGAGCAGCAGGAAGTCGCCAACCTATGTTTCATGGCCAATGGAGATGATGAGGTAAATTCTAAACCTGAAAATGAATTTACTTTTAATGAACTACATGATGCTTTTGATGATTTAGTTATGGAATATAAAAAACTAAAACTGAAAAATAAAAAATTAAGAAAGCTAAATCAAGAGCTTACCAAAAATTCAGACAAGTTTTCAACTATAATTGAAGATTTAATTCAAGAAAACAAGAAATTAACTGAACATGTAAAGACCTTGAAAATGATAAGGACAATCTTATAAAAGAAAAGGATTCTTTGAAAAATAATAGAAGTTTTGAAACTAATGAGAAAATTAAAAACAAAACAAAGAACTGTTGCTTCAAAACAAGAATTACAAAGAAGAGTTAGAAAAAGTGAAACCTTTTGTAGAAAAGTTTACTTATAGCTCAGAAAAATTAAGAATGCTTTTAAATAGTCAACATTCAGTTTTTAACAAAGCTGGACTTGGATTTAAGTCATAGAATCAGCAAAAACTTTTCAAAAACTTTTTCATACCTGCATCTTCTAATATTACCTGCTATGCATGTGGTAAATTAGGACATAAATCATATATTTGTAATAGAAGAAAATCAAGTACCTTTGAAAAGATTTGGGTTCCAAAATGAACCAATTTGTCTAACCCTAAAGGACCCAAGATGACTTGGGTACCTAAAGTTTCAACTTGATCAATTTCTGCAGGTGTGTCTTGTAACCAAAAATAAAAGAAGAATGTGGTATCTGGATAGTGGTTGCTCAAGGCACATGACTGGGGATGTGAAGCAATTCTCATCACTAGTAGCTATAAATGATGGAAACGTTACTTTTGGTGATAATGGAAAAGGTAAAATCATCGGAATTGGTAAAATCCATATCACCCCTAATGCTTATATAGATAATGTATTACTTGTTGATGGCTTGAAGCATAATCTTTTCAGCATTAGTCAGTTTTGTGATAAGGGTTTTAAAGTAATTTTTGAATCATCTTTGTGCATGGTGTCTAGTCTAGATGTCAATGGCATCAAGTTCACTGGTCATAGGCATGGAAACATTTACATGATTGATCTTGATGATCTAGCCATGGAATGTGGTCAATGCCTAGTGGCTAGGGAAGCCAAGGTAAGTGAAACTAGTTAGCTTTGTCATCGCAGGCTAGGGCATGCTAGTATGCATTTGATTTCAAAATTAAGCAAAAAGAATCTTGTAAAAGAATTTTCAAAACTCACATTTGAAAAAGATAAGATTTGTGCTGCATGTCAATTTGAAAAACAAACTAAATCTACTTTCAAACCTAAAGGAGTAGTATCTACTACTAGACCCCTTGAATTATTGCATATGTCCTTTGGACCAACCAGAACAACTAATTTAGGACGTAAGAAATATGGGCTAGTAATTGTAGATGATTACTTACGATTTACTTGGATAATGTTTTTAGCTCATAAAGATGAAACGTTTTCAGCTTTTGTTAAATTTCATAAAAGGGTTTCAAATGAAAAAGATCTCACTATTGTTTCTTTGCGTAGTAATCATGGAACTGAATTTGACAATCATGATTTTGAAGCTTTTTGTAATGATAATGGCATTAGTCATAATTTTTCTGCACCTATGACACCTCAACAAAATGGGGTGGTAGAAAGAAAAAACATGACTCTTGAAGAAATGGCACGCACAATGCTTTGCGAAAACAATTTACCTAGATTTTTTTGGACAGAAGCCATTAATACTTCCTGTTACATTTTAAATCATGTTTTAATTCGACCTATTTTGAAGAAAACACCATATGAGCTTTGGAAAAATCGAAAACCTAATCTTAAATATTTTCGTGTATTTGGTTGCTACTGTTTCATATTAAACAATGGCAAAGATAATATTAGTAAATTTGATGCCAAGTCAGATGAGGGTATCTTCTTATGATACTCTACTTCTAGCAAGGCATACAGGGTCTTTAACAGAAGAACTCTTCTAGTTGAAGAATCAATTCATTTAGTATTTGATGAAACTAACGAAAAATCTTCTAGAAAAGAAGATTCTATTGATGATGAAACAGGTACAAAGAAGCTTGAACAATTGACAATCAATGAAGATGAGCCCAAAGGAGATGATGATCAAGAAAATGAAGATCAAATTCAAGAGATCAATGCAACTTCACCAAAACCTTTACCTAAAGAGTGGAGGTATGCACACGGACACCCCAAGAGCTAATTATTGGTGATCCGTCAAAGGGAGTAAGTACACGCTCTTCTATCAGAAATGTTTGTGATTATTTAGCTTTTGTTTCTCAAATAGAGCCTAAGTCAATTGAAGAAGCTGAAAAAGATTGTAACTGGATTAATGCCATGCAAGATGAACTAAATTAATTTAAAAGAAATAACGTTTGGACTTTAACTGAAAGACCCCCTAATATTTCTGTAATTGGCATAAAATGGGTTTTTAGAAATAAACTTGATGAACATGGTATTGTAACTAGAAACAAAGCTAGACTTGTTGCTAAAGGCTACAACCAGGAAGAAGGGATTGACTTTGATGAAACCTTTGCTCCTGTTGCTAGGCTGGAAGCAATTAAACTTTTACTTGCTTTTGCTTGTTTTATGGATTTCAAGTTATTTCAAATGGATGTTAAAAGTACCTTTTTAAATGGATTTATTGAAGAGGAAGTTTATGTTGAACAACCTCCTGGTTTTGAAAATCATGAATTTCCTAACCATGTTTTTAAATTGCATAAAGCATTGTATGGTTTAAAGCAAGCTCCTAGAGCTTGGTATGGTAGATTAAGTTCATTTTTGATGAAAAATGATTTTTCTAGAGGTAATGTAGATAATACATTGTTTTTGAAAAAGAAAAATGATGATCTCTTAGTTGTATAAATCTATGTAGATGATATTATTTTTGGTGCTACTAACGAATGTCTTTGTCAAGAGTTTGCAAAGTTAATGCAGAATGAGTTCGAGATGAGCATGATGGGAGAACTCAACTTCTTCCTCGGACTCCAAATTAAGCAAACCAAAGAGGGGATCTTCATCAACCAAGCCAAGTACACAAGGGAGATATTGAAAAAGTTTGGGATGGAGACTACCAAACCAATAGGTACCCCTATGAGCTCTTCATGTAAATTCGACAAAGATGAATGTGGTAAATCAGTAGACCAAAAATTATATAGAGGCATGATTGGTTCATTGCTATATCTATCTGCCAGTAGACCAGATATAATGTTTAGTGTTTGTATGTGTGCACGTTTTCAGTCTGCTCCTAAAGAATCACATCTCTTAGCTGTAAAACGTATATTTAGATACTTATCTAGGTCAATTGAAATTGGTCTTTGGTACTCTAGAGAGTCATCATATGAATTGATTGCTTATTCTGATGCTGATTTTGCTGGGTGTAAACTTGATCGTAAAAGTACTAGTGAAACTTTTCAATTCCTAGGAGTTAATTTGATTTCATGGAGCAGCAAGAAACAGAATTCGGTTGCTCTATCTACGGCGAAAGCCGAATATATAGCAGCCGGAAGCTGTTGTGCTCAGATTCTATGGATCAAACAACAACTCGAGGACTTTGGCATCAAACTAACTAAGACACCCATAAGATGTGATAATACTAGTGCAATCAATTTAACAAAAAATCCTGTACAACATTCAAGAAGCAAACATATTGAAATAAGACATCACTTCATAAGAGATCACGTTCAAAACTCTAATGTGTTGTTAGAATTTATTTGTACTGGTTATCAATTGGCTGATATATTCACAAAACCATTGAATGAAGATAGATTTTGCATGATCAGAAGAGAATTGGGAGTCATTGACCCTTTTGCTTGATACTCTTCAATTTCCTTCAAAATTCCTCAAAAATGATTTATAAATTCTCAAATATATTTAAAGCTTCTCTAAGAATTCATTCTAAATTTTATCAATTTTTTTATTTTACCAAATTTTATTTTGACTAGTTTATTTTCGGAGGTCGATACTTAAAATTTTGGAGGTCGACACTTGGGGTCGACCCCTGAAATTTTTGAGAGGTCGACACTTGGTCGGAAATCCTACTTTTGAAACCCGTCCGCGAGCCCTATTTCCTCCATTTCTTTTCTTTTTCTCCTTCGTGTGGTCCCCGTCCAACATTCCTAAGCTCTGAATAGTAGATTTCCAACCCTCTCCCTCCTCTTTTTGGATAATCTTCTCCTCCCCTCACGGTTTCTCTTGGACCGAACCGATTTTTACCGTGTTCCTCATTTTTGGGCAACCGTAGGTTTTTGCCTCTATTTACCCTGAATTATTGGTTGATATTCGATTGAAAACACTCATTTCTTCCCTCCATTTCGTGTATTTCCTCTATTTGCTCTCTTTTTTTTTTCAATTTCACGAACCCTCAGTTACCTTTTCATGGTTCCTTCATTTGCTCAACCGTGAATTCCTTTTCTCCACTCCAAATTCTTGGTTCTTCTTTTTCTTAGCACTGCATTATCCTATTTCTCCCTAAATTACCCTCTTCCATCCATATGGGTCCAAGGAAGCAGTTGGCTGTAAGGAAAAGGAAAATGGAACAAGGCCAAGGTAGTACTGAGCGACGAAGAAAGGCCAGACATGAGAGTGAGCCATCCCCAGAGGAACCTGCACCAGTGTCAGCCAGCTTAGTACGGAAGAGCATTGCGAGCGGGAGACGTGTGGATATACCCTTCTGGGATCAGCATCATTTTTTTATAGGAGATGCACTGAGAGATGCAGGTATGGTTAACTTCTGCACGATGACTGAGAGATTCTACCCAGACCTCATCAGGGAGTTCTATGCATCCATGGCCACTGATGGCATTGGATGGTTTGCTACTGTTCGTGGGATCGAGATTCCAGTGACACCGAAGGTTATCAGTCATGTTTGGAGGATTCCACTTCATGGCACAACCGCCACTACTATCAGCGACCGAGAGCGCGCCTTCAGATGTATCTTAGAGCGCGAGGATGTTAGCGGTATTTCCATAGTAGCCGCTAACCAGCTATCATTGGAGATGAGAGTGCTACATTATATCATCGCCCGCATCTTGATTCCAAAGAGCGCGAGGTTCGACTTTATTACTGAGCGTGAGCTAGTGTTGATGGTGTCCTTGAGACAGCGGACTCCCATCAACCTTCCCAGGATCATGCTTCAGCAGATGGGAGAGGCAGCATCTCATAGGAGACTAGTTCAGCCATATGGCATGGGGCTGACACAGTTATTCAGGGAGTATGGAGTATCATTTGATGGTATACCCTTCAGTCAGCTGCAACATACTGACACATACGGAGAGAAATCCTTGCATAGGATGGGATTTCGACTGATTGGTGCTCGTTGGGTGCGATGGGAGTCTGGCCAGGAGCCAGATGAGGAGGATGAGATTTGAGCAGCTGAGGCAGGGCCTTCAGAGCCTACTGATCATGGTACACCTCCTCGTCCAGCACCAGAGTCAGAGACTGCGGAGCCTGAGCCATTCATGCCACCACCCTCATTAGCTCCAGCACCTTCTGCTACTGCTACACCACAGAGGACTACAGCGAGCACATTAGACTTTGAGCAGAGAGTGACTGATCACATTTCAAAGGTCCGGACAGAGATTGCTGATGTATGATAGGAGCTACATGGTCTACGGATCCATACAGACATGCGCATTGGAGCTCTCTCAGCTACTGTCGATGTAGGATTCCGACATATCCTCAGCTTACTGAGATTGGCATTGCCACTAGGGACTGTAGATCCGACAGTGCCTCCTCCACATTCTGATGATGATGATGATGATGACTCCAGTGGCTATAGTGACAGTGATGGAGATCAGCCTGGAGCAGGTAGCTCTGATGTTCCACCTACTGATCCGATTCCAGAGATTCCCCCTTCTACTGATCCTCCTTCTACTGATCTTCCTAGTACTGGTCCTCCAGCTACAGATGTGCCAGTAGATACTGAGATTACCGAGTCACTCTTTGAGTCTATTACAGGCATTCCAGATGATAGAGATGAGCATACAGAGACTGATATTGATGATCCCACTGCTTATGAGCTTGTCAGTAGGCACACTCCAGCTCAGTCTACTCAGCATACTGATCCACCTACTCCTACTGCTACTACTTCTGTTAGGACACCTTCGGAGTCTTTTCCACGGACCTATAGATCTCGTAGGACTACCCCTAGGTCTGGTCCCTCTCTAAGGACTCGGAGTCTCACTCATAGGACTCCAAAATCCTCATCTAGGATCTCGGCTCCTATCTCTTTTGATGAGGAGTAGCCTCATAGATTTGCTTGATATATGATGTTTACTGAGGTACTAGTTTGCTTTGTATGTTTTGATGTATCAGTGTTTTGTGCTTACTATGTAAGCAATTTTGTAACTGAATACATTCATTTATATATTTATCTACATTGTGATATTTTATTGTCTGATGCTAGCTCTTAGCATTTATCTTTTTAAACCCTCAAGTTAGAATGTCTTTGCTATATCGAATGCACAAATTGAGGGGGAGCATGTATTTTATGCAACTAAGTACTTCATTGCAATGGAACAGAATTTTCTTTAGTATATCTTTTACTACAAATAATGCACTTTTTGATTCTTGACAAAAAGGGGAAGTATAGTAAAGTATATATGGTTCTTATGACTCTTTCATAGAGTAGAGTAAAGCTTGTATGGTTCTTAACTTTTTGACTCATGAGAATGTTTTCCCAAAAAAAGGGAGAGTAGATGAAAAGTAAATTTTTATGATATACTCATATATGTGAGGTTTCTTTGAAAATTTTTTAATGCTATAATTTGATTTTGGACTTAATTGCATATATACTCAAGGTTTTGTCATCATCAAAAAGGGGGAGATTGTTGGCTTTGGCTCCTTAGTTTTGATGATTAACAAAAGGTTGAGTATATGTTTGGACTAATGTTTCATTTCAAGATAAAGTTTCAGGCCTTAGGTTATTCAAAAAGAGTATCAAGAGTACAATGATGAAACCAAGCTTGCTTGATTTGGGAAAGAGCTTTTCTACCTTAAACAAGATCAAATTTCTCATATTGGACCTTCATATTAAGAAGTAATTGACAAAATAAACAAAGGCCTAGAGAAACTCAAGCATGGCACGCACCTCTCCAGAGTTTCAGAAAATTTCAGACCAGAGGTCGAGCTCCAGAGGTCGACACCTTGCCAAAGGTCGACCACCAGAGGTCGACTCATGAAGAAAAGAAAAGTTTAGCAAGGCCAGCACGGCAAAATTTCAGTGGCACGCTTCAAAGGTCACCACCTGAGGTCGACACCTGTCCAGATGTCGACACCAGAGGTCGACTCATCGCCTGAGAATTCAAACTGGGCAGAACTATTATTTTCTGGATTTTTGTCTAAGATAAACTGGAGGTCGACACTTGACCAAGAGGTCGACTCATGAGGTCGACTCATGGCATAATGGCTAGTTTTTCTGAACTTTTGATTTGATTTCTAACGGACATAAACGACCATATTTTTGATTCTAACGGTCTTGTGGAGTTGTTTCAGCTTGAATGAAGTATTTAACCTCCACCTAATTTCAAAAAAGTGAAGGAGACAAAGTGAAAAAGTACAAAGCCTTCAATCAATCCTAAGCCAAAAAGAGAGAAAATCCAAGAGATTCCTTAGCCAAAAGCTTTCCATTTTTGAGGAATCCAGCTTTCAAGTCTTTGGCATTTAGTGAGGTCCAAGATTCCAAGAGGAAGACTTGAAGAGTCTCCAACAAGAGCTACATCGAATTATTTTTTGCTCAAAAAGGAGTTTGTCTTGTTTTTATTCATTGTATTCATACTCTATTTGTGCTAGCCTAGTTTCAAGGGAATTTGAAACTAGTGTGAGGTTTGTTGGTGAGCCAATTGATAAAACCAACTAGGGTTGCTTGTAAGCCCGAAGCCAAAACAAGTGTGTAAGGTTTGTTGGTGAGCCTAGTTAACAAAACCAACTTAGGTTTTGACTTGTGAGCCTTGTAAAACAAGTCGGCTGTAATCTAGAGAAGATTATAGTGGAAATTCCCAAGTAGAGCTTGGGTAGTGGATGTAGGTGCTAGGTACACTGAACCACTACACATTTTGTGTGTTTGCATTGCTTTACTCTCTATTGCTCTTTAATTGTTGTTATCTTTCATTGCTTCCGTTGCACAATTACTTGAGCACTATCACTCTTCACATTTGAAATTGATAGCACATATATTGCTTTATTTTTTAAAAAAGACCCAATTCACCCCCCCTCTTGGGCACCATATCTAGGCAACACTACCCACGGAGAAGCTTGGAAAGTGGATGTAGGTGCTTGGAGTGCACCAAACTACTATAAACCTTTGTGTTTGTATGTGATTGCATCATTCATTACTTGCTTTTTATTACTCTGTATTTAATTTATTATTTTTGCTACATATCTTCTTGGCATAATCACTTAATTACACAAACACTCAAAGTAAATCACATAACTACTTGAATTTTTTTAATATCTAATTAACCCCCCTCTTGGGCTATTTAGCTGGGCAACAAGTGGTATCAGAGCTTGGTACTCTATTTGTTGGTCCAACGATCTTGAGTTAAAGATCATGGCAGCTTAAATTGGTTTGGGTATTGTAGAAGGACAAGCCTTTAACCGTCCCCCATTATTTAATGGCACAAACTACATATAATGGAAGACACGTATGTGCATATACATTCAAGCTATTGATTATAATATCTAGAAAACAATAGTTAAAGGTCCTCATCAGCCCACTCTCTTAGTTAATGGCATTCCCACTCCCAAGCTAGAAGAAGATTGAGATGAGAATGATATTAAGCAAGCTAAACTTAATGCTAAGGCCATTAATTTACTATTTTGTGCACTTGACCCAAGTGAATTTAATAGAATATCAAATTATATTTTTGCTAAAGAGATTTGGGATATACTTGAAGTTACCCATGAGGGTACATATCAAGTGAAGACCACCAAAGTAAACATACTCATTCAAACTTGTGAGATGTTTAGGATGGAACCAACTGAAACTATTAATGAAATGTATACTAGAATCACTAATATTGTTAATGGCATGAGGAGTTTGGAAAAAGTAATCTCTAATGCTGAACTTGTTAACAAAATCCTCAGATCTCTTCCGGCTTCTTGGAACCCAAAGGTCACAGCCATTGAAGAAGCCAAAGATATCAATACACTTCCACTTGAGCAACTTTTGGGATCATTGATGATATATGAGCTATCCTTGAAGTAGAAAACTGTGGACAATGAAAAGAAGAAGAAAGCCATTTATTCAAGTCCACTACTAAGGAAGAAACAAGTAATGAATCTAATGAAGAGGATGAAGAAGATGAGACAGCCCTCACTATGAGAAAGTTCAAGAGATTTATGAGGAGGAAAAATAATTTTTACAAGTAAAAGCCTCAAAAAGGAGATCATAGTAAGGAGAAAGAAAAAGAAAAGGAAAGGGAGCAACCAATATGTTTCAAATGTAAGAAACCGGGTCATTACAAGTTGGATTGTCCACTCTCAAGAAAGGCAAAAAGAAATTTAAGAAAAAGGCTATGATGGCAAAGTGGAGCAAAAGTGAAGACTTAAGCTCTGAAGAAGAATAACAAGAGGTGGCCAGCCTTTGTTTTATGGCCAATGAAGAAGAGGTAAGCCTTGAACCTGAAAATGACTTTACATTGATGAATTACGTGATGTTTTTGATAAGCTAGTTATGAAATATCAAAAACTTAAATTGAAAAACAAAGATTTGAAAAAGCAAAACCTAGAGCTTTCAAAATCAACAAATGAGTTTTTGATAGAAAATAAAAACTTGATTTAAGAAAACAAACACTTAAGTGAACAAATCAATGTTTTGAAAAATGAAATAGAAGATCTTTTAAAAGAAAAAGACTCTTTGAAGAAGGACAAAATTTTTGCTATAAATGAAAAACTTGCAAAACAAAACAATGAGTTTTTACTAGAAAATAAGAAATATAAAGAACTTGAAAAAGTAAAGCCTTTTGTTGAAAAGTTTATATACAGTTCTAAAAAATTAAATATGCTTTTGAATAACCAAATGATAGTTTTTAACAAAGCTGGGTTAGGATTTAAACTGCAAAAGCAACAAAAGTATTTTAAAATTTTTTTTATACCTACTTTCTCTAGTTTTACTTGTTATGCATGTAGTAAAATAGGACAAATCTTATATACGTAACAAAAAAAATTAAATGCTGTTAGAAAAGTTTGGGTTCCAAAAGGAACCAATTCAACTAATCCTAAAGGATCCAAGATAACTTGGATACCTAAAGTTTCCACTTGATTTATGTTGTAGGTGTGTCTTGCAACCAAGGATAAAAGAAGAATGTGGTATCTCAACAGCGGTTGCTCAAGACACATGACCAGGGGATGTGAGACAATTCTCATCTCTAGAAGCTTTGAATGGTGCAAATATGACATTTGGTGATAATGAAAAGGGCAAAATTATCAGTATCGGTAAAGTCCATATCACCGCTACTACTTATGTTGATAATATTTTGTTTGTTGATGGTTTAAAGTATAATTTATTTAGTATAAGTCAATTTTGTGATAAAGGGTTTAAAGTAGTTTTTGAATCCTTTTTGTGCATAGTATATAGTCTAGATGATAATGGCATCAAATTCATTGGTCATAGGCATGGAAACATTTACATGGTTGATCTTGATGATCTACCCATGAAAAATGGTCAATGCCTAGTGGCATAGGAAGCCAAGATAAATGAAACTAGTTGGCTTTGGCATCGTAGGCTAGGGCATGCAAGTATGCATTTGATTTCAAAATTGAAAAAAAAGAATCTTGTAAAAGATCTGCCAACACTCACTTTTGAAAAAGATAAGATTTGTAGTGCATGTCAACTTGGAAAACAAACAAAATCTTTTTTCAAGCCTAAAGGAGTAGTATCTATCACTAGACTAATTAAAACAACTAGTTTGGAAGGTAAGAAGTATAGTTTAGTGATTGTAGATGACTATTCACATTTTACATGGATTATATTTTTGGCACACAAGGATGAAACTTTTTTTGTATTTATCAAGTTTCATAAAAAGGTTTCAAATGAAAAAGGTGTTTCAATCATTTCTTTACGTAGTGATCATGGTACTAAGTTTGAAAATCATGATTTCAAAATATTCTGTAATGAAAATGGTATCGATGATAATTTCTCTATACCTAGGACACCTCAACAAAATGAGGTGGTAGAAAGAAAGAATAGGACTCTTGAAGAAATGGCACGCACAATGCTTTGTGAAAATGATTTACCTAGATATTTTTGGATGGAAGTAATAAATACTGTATGTTATATTTTAAATCGCATTTTAATCTTACCTATTTTGAAGAAAATACCATATGAATTTTGGAAAAATAAAAAACTTACTATTAAATATTTTTGTATTTTCGGATGCCATTGTTTCATTCTAAACAATGGTAAAGACAATCTCAGTAAATTTGATGCCAAGTCAGATGAGGGTATCTTCTTAAAATACTCTATTTCTAGCAAGGCATATAAGGTCTTCAACATAAGAACTCTTCTAGTTGAAAAATCCATCCATGTAGTATTTGATGAAACTAATGAAAAATCTTCTAGAAAATAAGATACTCTTGATGATAAAATCGGTATTCAGAAGTTTTGAAAAATGACAATCAATGAAGGAGCTTCTAAAGAACAAGATGGTGATCAAGGAAATGAAGAACAAGTACAAGAAATTGGAGCATCAACACCTAAGCCTTTGCCTAAAGAATGAAGGTATGCCCATAGACACCCTAAAGAGCTTATCATTGGTGATCCATCGAAAGGAGTAAGTACTCATTCCTCAATAAGAAATGTTTATGATTACTTAGCATTTATTTCTCAAATAGAACCAAAATCAATTGAAGAAGCTAAAAATGATTGCAATTAAATAAATGCTATGCAAGATGAATTGAATTAATTTAAAAGAATAAAGTTTGGACTTTAGTTGAAAGACCATCAAATATTTCAATAATAGGAACAAAATGGGTTTTCAGAAACAAACTTGATGAAAATGGAGTAGTTACTAGAAATAAAACTAGGCTAGTTGCCAAAGGCTACAATCAGGAGGAGAATATTGATTTTGATGAAACCTTTGCTCCTGTTGCTAGACTTGAGGCAATTAGACTATTATTAGTATTTACATGTTTCATGGATTTCAAACTATTTCAAATCGATGTCAAAAGTGCCTTTCTAAATGGATTTATTAAAGAAGAAGTTTATGTTGAATAGCCCCCAGGATTTGAAAATCATGAATGTCCTGATCATGTTTTTAAACATCATAAAGCTTTGTATGGTTTAAAACAAGCTCCAAGAGCTTGGTATGATAGATTAAGTAAAATTCTACTTGAAAATGATTTTTCTAGAGGTAGTGTAGACACTATATTATTTTTGAAAAAGAAAAATGATGACTTATTAGTAGTTTAGTATATGTTGATAATATCATTTTTGGTGCTACTAATAAGATTTTTTTCCAAGAGTTTGCCAAGCTTATGCAGGAAGAGTTCGAGATGAGCATGATGGGAGAGCTTATTTCTTCCTTGGACTCCAGATCAAGCAAACAAAAGAAGGGATCTTTATTAACCAAGCTAAGTATACAAGAGAAATCTTAAAGAAGTTTGGAATGGAGACTACCAAGCCATTATGTACACCTATGAGCTCTTCTTGTAAATTAGATAAAGATGAATCAGGTAAAAATATAGATAAAAAATTATATAGAGGTATCATTGGTTCATTATTATATTTGATTGCAAGTAGGCCAGATATAATATTTAGTACATATATGTGTGCTAGATATCAGTCTACTCCTAAAGAGTCTCATTTATTAGCTGTTAAACGCATACTTAGATATCTATCTAGCACTATTGATATTGGACTATGGTACTCTAGAGATTCATCTATTGAATTGATTGTATATTTTGATGCTGATTTTGCTGGGTGTAAACTTGATAGAAAAAGTACAAGTGAAACCTGTCAATTTCTTGGAGTTAATTTGATTTCATGGTTTAGCAAGAAATAGAATTCAGTTGCTCTGTCTATGGTGAAAGCCGAATATATAGCAGCTGGAAGCTATTGTGCTCAAATCTTATAGATCAAACAACAACTCGAAGATTTTGGCATTAAATTAATAAGACATCCATAAGATGTGATAAGACTAGTGCAATATATTTAACTAAAAATCTGGTACAACATTCAAGAAGCAAACACATTGAAATAATACATCACTTCATAAGAGATCATGTGCAAATTGGTGATGTAATGTTTGATTTTGTATATACTGAAAGACAACTTGCTGATATTTTCACAAAATCCTTAAGTGAAGATAGATTTTGCATGATTAGAAGAGAGTTAAGAATTATTGATCCTTTTATCTAAACTCTTCAAATTCTTGATGAAATCTTCCAAAAATGATTCAAATCCCTTCAAATATCACTTAGAATGACCCCTAAACTCTTCTTGAAATTTATTAAAAATTATTGGAATTTATTTTGATTTTCTATGGTCAGGTGTCGACTCTTACAAATTGCCCAAGTGTCGACTCACGTGAAGTGTCGACACTTGAACAACTTCGAAGTGTCGACTCATGACCGTCGGGTCTATGATTTTTAGGGCACCCGTAAACCTTTTTGACCCATTCTTTTCTCACTCCTTAGCTTCTTATGGTTCCAAAAACCCACCTAACTTCCGTGACAGTGGATTTCCAGCCCTATCCCTCCTTTTTCGGGTAATCTTTTTTCTTTACTTCTCATTTTATCTTCAATCCATCTATTTTCTCATCGATCTTCATGATTTTTCTAAGGTTCAGCCCAAGTTTTCCTTGTTTCTTTCATGGTTTTCTTTCCTCCGAACCCTTTCTTCCCTTTTTGGTCCACTTTTGGTCCGATTCTTGCTTGGATTCTCCCTCTTTTCCCACCAGTTTTCCACATCTTTGGTCCGTTCTTGCCTTTTGGTTCACAGTTGGCCGACACTTCGTCTCTTCCCTATTTCCTTCTCCGGTTCAACCTTTCTTCCCTATCTACTCTACTTTGTGTTGTCTCTATGATGAATGGCACCAAGGAAGTATTTAGCTTACCGTAAGAGGAGGTCTGAGCAGGGTGAGTCCAGTAGAGAGAAGGACTAAAGTCCGTTAGGACCCCACTGGACAGCATGAGCAGGAGCCACAGGATCAGCCTCCACCAGTTTCCCCAAGAGCAGCATGAGTGGCTGGGAAGGCTATTGCCTCTTGTAAGAGAGTAGATGTGCAGTTCTGGGATTCAGAGAGTTTTATCATTGGAGATCTGCTCAGACGAGTTGGACTTGTCCCTTTCTACACTTTAACTGAGAGATATTATCCCCAGCTCATCAGGGAGTTATACGGGTCCTTGGCCACTGATGGATTGAGATGGATTGCTGAGGTCAGGGGTATTCTTATTCCAGTGACCCCTGAGCTTATTAGTAGAGTGATGCGGCAAGCATATGATTAATGTTTAGATTATGGTTTGTAGAGCAATGAAACCTAATTACACTAGCATTGTACTCATCATAATAAGACTTAAGGATTACACGAAATGGAACTTTTACTTGATTAGACACAATCCTAAACTAAGAAGGAAGAAGATCTAGATAATAGGGGCTAATGATTATGGACTTACCTTGATGAGCTTTCCAACCTTCTTTTGATTCATACCTTGAAACTACCAACGCTCTGGACTGGAGGACTTGGATAACAAAGATCAGAACTCTGGACTTGGACTTCAGTCTATCGGTTCATTGTCAAGGGGGAACCCGGTTCTCAACTCAAAGACTTCGAAGGACCCTGCAATTGAAGATCAAAGGTTAAGGAAGAAAGAGACAAATGTAAAGAAAGGTTGGGAGGATTTGTGAACAAAGAAGAAATTGCAGAAGATCTGGCCGACTCCAATGCCTTTGTCTTGTACTGGAATGGTGAGTTGCTTGGAGAAAAAAAAAAAAAAATTGGCTTTGGCGTGGAGGAAGAAACTTTCACACAAAAACACAAGACAATTTGCTTCAAAACTTCACTTGTATTTCATTCATTTTCAATCCCCTTTTCAATAGGTATCCAAGGCTTTTAATAGCCTCACAAAGCTAGCTTTTGAAATTTAAAAACTCCCTAAATTGAGGAGGATTATAAAGGGGGTTGGAGGATTTGATGGAGGGTTTGGAGGGATGTGGGGGGAGTTGGAGGATTTGGTGGAGGGCTTGGAGGGATGTGGCCGACCTCCTTGAATTTGAATCTCCCTTGTTGGTGCCCAAAGGGTGATGAAGTGGCTGGTGAGGTGGCACCTCTGGCCGATGACGTGGCATGTGAGGTGGTCTTCTAATTTCAAGATGACATGTGGCGCCAAGTGGTCCTAGTTGATGGTCCTTTTCTCTTGCTTGGTGGTGTGTCTTCTCTTCTTCTTGGGGTCAAATTCTGGGGTCCAGAATTTGAGTCTTATTGCTGGCTTTCATGGCTTTAAGACTTGAATAGACTTAACTCAACTGAATTAGACTTAACTCAATCGAATTAAACTCAACTGACCTAGACTTTAAAACTTGAAATGGACTTACAGGAAATGAAATTTTAAAAGTAATTACAGGACTCAATAAACACTCTTGATTTGAAACTCAAAATTAATTACAGGACTCTTAAAAAGGAAATGACTCCTGAAAAGGAAATAAAACATTTTTGATCTAAAGGATACAAGGTAACCTAATTATCTTCGATCCAAATTGGGATAAGGCTAACCTTGTTGGAGTGAAGTTTTTTTCGGTTTTTGGTGTCCACACCTATTCTCCTAGGGTGGGCAGAACTCGACCCAGTCGAGTATGGTTCAATTTTGCCCTGGTAATGCTCGAACAAGTCTGGGTTAAGTCTTTGCAGGTCCTCTCAAGTAATCCAAGAGTTGTCGAACTCAGGTCGACCTTGCCATTGAACCAGGTATCGCTGATAGTCCTTATTCCTGGTAGTAATGGTCTTGTCATCCAGGATTCTCTCAATCCTCTCTCTCCACTCAGGTAGGGTTGGTGGTGGACACTCGGAAATATGTTCACTCTCAATGAAAGTTTATGCCCCAAAAGGCTTACTAGGTATTAGTACTAGTTCTTTGTATTCTACTAGGTCTGAAACATTAAAGGTTGTACTGATACCCATATCAGGTGGAAGTTCCAAAACATATGCATTAGGCCCTATTTTCTTTAAGATCTTGAAAGGTCCCGCTCCACGGGCATGCAGCTTCTTTATGGTTCTAGAGGGGAACCGTTCAGGGTTGAGCCTAATCATCGCATAATCCCCTTCACAGAATTCTTTAGCCCTCTTATATGAGTCAGCTAAGTATTTGTAAGTTTCATTGCTCAGGTTGATCTTATTTCTGATTTCTTTATACAGATTTGTGACATGCTGTGCAAAAGACTCAGCAGACTCAGAGACTCATGTGTGAATAGGTAGTGGGATTAGATCTAAAGGCTTCCTAGGCTTGTAACCATAGACTATCTCAAAGGGACTTTTGCCCGTAGATCTATTGACCGAACTGTTGTAAGCGAACTCAGCACGTTGCAATAACAAATCCCAGTTCCCTAGACTTTCTCCCACTAGGCATCTCAGCAAGTTCCCTAGACTTCTATTTACAACCTCGGTTTGTCTATCAGTCTGGGGATGGTAGGCTGTGGAGAATTTCTGTCTGGTTCCTAATAGGTGCCAAAGGGTTTTCCAGAAGTAACTTGTGAAGCTGACATCCCTATCAGAAACTATGGTTTTTGGTAACCCGTGGAGTCTAACTACTTGATCAAGAAAGAGTTTGGCTATCCTAGAGGCATCGGAAGTTTGGGAGCAAGGTATGAAATAGGCCATTTTTGAAAACCGGTCGACCACCATAAAGATTGAATCATGTTTTCGAATGGTCTTGGGTAATCCTAGAACAAAGTCCATGCTTAGATCCTGCCATGGACACTCAGGTATAGGTACTAGAGTGTGTAGCCCGGTATTCTTCTTTTGCTGCTTTGCAACAGCACATGTCTTACATCGGGCTACAAGGTTTGCTACTTGTTTCTTAAGGCCTGGCCAGTAAAATTGTTCCTCAACAGCCAAGATAGTCTTGTTTCGTCCGAAGTGGCCAGCCAAACCTCCTGCATGTATCTCCCAAACTAAAAAATCTCTTAAGGAGGTTCTTGGGATGCAAAGCCTGTTCTCTCTAAAAAGATAACCATCTAGAAAGGTATAGTTACTATGATCACTAGATGGTCCTTGATGCAAATCCTGATAAATTTCATCAAAATCTAGACAGGTTTCATATTGCTCCTTAAGTCTTTCAAAACCTATGACTTCAGTACTGATTGAAGATAAAAGTAACGTTCTACGACTTAGGACATCAGCTACCTTATTGTCAGTTCCCGATTGATGTTTTAGGACAAAAGTATAGGATTGGATGTATTCTACCCATTTGGCATACCTAGGGTTTAGTTTCTTTTGGGAACTCAAAAACCTAAGGGCTTCATGGTCTGAAAATAAAACAAATTCTTGCGGTAGGAGATAATGCCTCCAATACCTTAATGCTTGCACTACCGCATAAAACTCCCAATCATATGTGGAGTATTTCTTCCTGGCTTCATTCAATTTCTCACTAAAGAATGCTACGGGATGGTTCTCTTGACTCAGAACTCCACCAATCCCTACTCCCGAAGCATCGCATGCTACTTCAAAGACCTTAGAAAAATAGGGTAGTCTTAAGACTGGTGCTTGGGTCATCTTATCCTTGATGTGAAGGAAGGCCTTATCAGCTGACTTCGTCCATTCAAAGTGGCCCTTCCTAATACAATCCGTGATAGGAGCAACTATGGTGCTAAACCCTCTAATAAATCTTTGATAAAACGTAGCGAGGCCATGAAAACTTCTTACTTCGTGAATATTATTGGGTGTTGGCCACTCTACAATTGCCTTAACCTTCTCAGGGTCAGCGGATACTCCTTCAGGGGTCACAACAAATCCTAGGAAGAAACTCTAGTAGTCATGAAAGCACATTTCTTTAGGTTGGCATAGAGGTTATCTTTCCTAAGTGCTAAATAGACCTGCCTCAGATGTTGTTGATGATCTTCTCTAGTCCTTCTATAGATAAGTATGTCGTCAAAGTAAACGACAACAAATATCCCAATAAAGGCCCGTAGGACTTGATTCATGATTCGCATAAAAGTGCTAGGGGTGTTTGATAACCCAAAAGGCATGACTACTCATTCAAATAACCCGTCCTTAGTTTTAAAGGCAGTCTTCCATTCATCCCCTGGTCTGATCCTAACTTGGTGATAGCCGCTCTTCAGGTCAATCTTAGAAAATATAGTTGCACCAGCCATCATATCTAACATATTATCCAAGCGGGGGATGGGAAACCTATACTTCACCATGATTTTATTTATGGCATGACTATCAACACACATTCTCCATGTGCCATCTTTCTTAGGAGTAAGTAAGGTTGGGGCTGCGCATGGACTCAAACTTTCCCTAATGAATCCTTTCTTTAGGAGTTCTCCTACTTGTCGTTGTAATTCTTGGTGCTCGGTAGGGTTTATTCTATAATGGGGAAGGTTCGGTAGGGTTGCTCCGGGGACTAAATCTATCGCATGTTGTATATCCCTAAGAGGTGGGAGTTGGTCGGGTAAGTCATCGGGGAACACGTCTTCGAACTCCTCTAGCACTTCACTGACTTCTGGAGGTTGTTCTTTTGAAAGAGGTTCTTGATGATCCTTAATGGTCAAAATCCAAACAGGTGATCCATTGCTAATTTCTTGCTCCATTTCTTTAGCAGTGATCACGTTTATCCCTTTTTTCTTATCACTCAACTGGCTTGATCCTCTCTTAATGGGGTTCTTAGGTGGAGAAGAATGGATTACGATCTTCTTTCCATTATGAGTAAACGAGCACGAATTAGAACGACCATAGAGTGTTACATCAAGATCGTACAACCATGGTCGGCCTAGGATTATGCTACTTACTCCCATTGGAAGTACATCACACCATACTTTCTCTAGGTAAGATTGGAACTGAACGGTTACTAGGCACCTAGACTTAATGGAAATCGTGGTTGAGTCTATCCAGGATACCTTATAGGGATTGGGATGGGGTACGGTGGGCAATCCTAGGGTTTTTACTGTGTTGGTAGATATGGCATTGACACAGCTACCGCTATCTAAAATGACTTTGCATACTTTCTTACCTATCTTAATGAATGTCTGTAGGATGCTAGTCCTACACCAATTTTCTTGGGTTTTAGCTTGGGTGAGAATACACCTAACCACTCCTATCAGATCTTGATCTACCAGGACTTCCTCTTCCTCATACTCTTCAGCCAAGTTCTCATCTGCCTGGTATACTTCCTCCTCAAATTCACCTTGGGATTCTATGGCTTCCTCTTCTACTTCCCCTATGTGTAGGGCTCTATTGGGACAGCTGCTAGAATAGTGACCCACTTTGTTACACTTGATATAGGCGTTTGGAGTTCTTTGGGTCTCAGGTGTTTTCCCCTTGTCATCTCTTTGGGTCACAGGCACATTGGGATTGGGTCGGTTGAATCTAGGCTGATTGGATCCTGACTGCTGGTAAGGTGTACTAGTCCTAGGGGCTTCGGGCCTACGATAGACTGGACCTCTATGGAATCTCTCAGCATCCCTAGCTATCTGATAGTCCAATTCTAGGTCATGTACCTCTCGCATGAACAATTCTCTTTGAATTTCTTCCCTCAGTCTGGCTCTAAATCTAGACAAGGTCAACGACTCAGATTCATCAATATTGCACCTCATAACGAATTCATCAAACTTTGTTATGTACTCTGCGACACTCCTATTTCTTTCAGTAAGTCTTTGCCATTGATCTAGGAGTCTTTGGTGGTAGGACATAGGAAGGTATTTTTCCCTAAGCCTAAGTTTCATAGCTCGCCAGGTCACTATGGGCACATCACCTCTTTGTCTAGTGAGTCTCTCAACGTTTCCCCAATATAACCTAGCTTGGTGCACAAGTTTAAGCTTTGCAAACTTACACTTGCGCGCTTCACTCATCTCAAACCAGTCAAAATACTGGTCCATCTCTCCTTCCCAGTCAATGTAGATCTTAGGATCTAAAATTCCATCAAAGGTGGGAGCTTCCAGCCTAATGTTCTTCATGGTTTGGTCATCTTGATCAAAGTGAATTGGGGTGGGTCTCCTGACATTGGGTTCATGGTTAGGCTCATGATGGAATCTCCTTGGGTTGGGATCGATGGTTTGATCAGGGTGGGGTCCTCTAGGAATTGGATCATAAAACTGATCTTGGGGAGCTCTCCTAGGATTTGTTTCGTAGAGAGGGTTTTGATATGGAATCCATCTAGGGTTCAATGGGGTCTCGAGTTCAGGTGCAAGACTAGGCTCAGGCTCAGTCTGGGCTTCATGATTGCTTTCAGGGGTTCTAGCCTCTAACTGATCTAACCTAGTAGTGATGTGGGCTAACTGCTCATTCATGTCTTGGTTGGTTTGTGCCACATTCTGATTTGTTTGGGCCAATTGCTCAGTTAAACTCTTAGTCAGTTGGGCCACTTGATTATTTAGGCCTTTAATCAAATTCCCTAAGTTTTGGTCCATGGCTACACTTGACTGGGCTTGGATTGGTGAATATGGTGTCCCTGCTCTAGTTGTCATGCATGCAAATGGACTCAAGTTCGAGCTAAGGTTTCCTAGACCTAGAGCATAAATTAGAAGTCTAATTAAGTGAACAAACTAGCTAGTAGTACTTATGGGACTTAGCCAGGTAGGTGGAGGAGAGTGAAGGTCCCTGATTGCCAACCTTAGACACCAATTTGAGATTGGCCAAGTAGGTAGACCAAATCACAAGCCCTGATGCACCAATCCTAGACACCAAGCCAGTAAGTACACACTAATTAGCTGACACAGTTAACTTGACCCTAACCTGAACCCAACTTGTTGGTGTCCCTAACACACTAGGGAAATTAATGTTCTACTCAATTTTAATTAACGGGCTGGGATCGATATGCTGGTTGGTGAATTTTGGGCTAGGGACAGGTGATGAAACCCTGACCCTATGTCAAATTGATGCCCTTAATTTGATTTCTCATGAGATGAATGAAATGCAAAGGTGCTGCAGAAGTGTGTTGCAGTTTGAAAGTGATGTGGAAAACATGATGAAAAAAATGTCCAAAAACTTTGAAAGATTCACAGAGGATTCCTAACTTATATGTTTCATTGCATATGAAAGGAATTTTAAAACTAAAATATGTACTACTCTAAGCAGATCCTACAAATGAAGATAAATAAAAAGGACAGAACAGAACCCTAATGACAGTGTCGAACTGCAAAAATTTTCATTTTTTTATAATTTTTTTTTGATGATGAAATTTAATATGGTGATAACTGACTTAAAAAGGAACAAGAAAAAAATATTTCAACAAAAAATTAGTGACTTTCCTTTGGAGCTGTAGATGGATTACAGTAAACAGATGCAAATTTTCAGAAAACAGAACCTAATCAGACAAGTGCAATGGCTTACCCAAACTTCAATCAAAAAAACTCACGTCTAGCCAGGGGCTCATTATTCCCATGGGTCGTGACAGTGTACTGGAGTACACCCGCTCAGGAGGCGTGAATTTTAGATCTTGCTTGGATTTAAAGAAAACTATTCTATCCTAATGCAACCATGCTCTGAAACCAAAATGATGCGGCAAGCATATGATTAATGTTTAGATTATGGTTTGTAGAGCAATGAAACCTAATTACACTAGCATTGTACTCATCATAATAAGACTTAAGGATTACATGAAATGGAACTTTTACTTGATTAGACACAATCCTAAACTAAGAAGGAAGAAGATCTAGATAATAGGGGCTAATGATTATGGACTTACCTTGATGAGCTTTCCAACCTTCTTTTGATTCATACCTTGAAACTACCAACGCTTTGGACTGGAGGACTTGGATAACAAAGATCAGAACTCTGGACTTGGACTTCAGTCTATCGGTTCATTATCAAGGGGGAACCCGGTTCTCAACTCAAAGACTTCGAAGGACCTGCAATTGAAGATCAAAGGTTAAGGAAGAAAGAGACAAATGTAAAGAAAGGTTGGGAGGATTTGTGAACAAAGAAGAAATTGCAGAAGATTTGGCCGACTCCAATAACTTCGTCTTGTACTGGAATGGTGAGTTGCTTAGAGAAAAAAAAAAAAAAAAAAAAAAAAGGCTTTGGCGTGGAGGAAGAAACTTTCATACAAGAACACAAGACAATTTGCTTCAAAACTTCACTTGTAATTCATTCATTTTCAATCCCCTTTACAATAGGCGTCCAAGGCTTTTAATAGCCTCACAAAGCTAGCTTTTGAAATTTAAAAACTCTCCAAATTGAGGAGGATTACAAGGGGGGTTGGAGGATTTGATGGAGGGTTTGGAGGGATGTGGGGGGAATTGGAGGATTTGGTGGAGGGCTTGGAGGGATGTGGCTGACCTCCTTGAATTTGAATCTCCCTTGTTGGCGCCCAAAGGGTGATGAAGTGGCTGGTGAGGTGGCACCTCTGGCTGATGACATGGCATGGTGAGGTGGTCTTCTAATTTCAAGATGACATGTGGCGCCAAGTGGTCCTAGTTAATGGTCCTTTTCTCTTGCTTGGTGGTGTGTCTTCTCTTCTTCATGGGGTCAAATTCTGGGGTCCAAGATTTGAGTCTTGTTGCTGGCTTTCATGGCTTTAAGACTTGAATAGACTTAACTCAACTGAATTAGACTTAACTCAACTGAATTAAACTCAACTGACCTAGACTTTAAAACTTGAAATGGACTTACAGGAAATGAAATTCTAAAAGTAATTACAGGACTCAATAAACACTCTTGATTTGAAACTCAAAATTAATTACAGGACTCTTAAAAAGGAAATGACTCCTGAAAAGGAAATAAAATATTTTTGATCTAAAGGATACAAGGTAACCTAATTATCTTCGATCTAAATTGGGATAAGGCTAACCTTGTTGGAGTGAAGATTCTTTCAGTTTCTGGTGTCCACACCATAGAGTGTGGCAGATTTTACTTCGTGGTAAGGCTGTGAACTGTGTTGGAGACAGAGCTACTGTATTTCGATGTATACTTGAGAGGGAGGATGTTAATGGAGTATCAATTGTTTCTGCGAATCATTTATCAGTAGAGATGAGAGTCTTACACCATATTATCGCTTGGATCTTGGTACCGAAGATCGACAGGTTTGATTTCATTACCGAGCAAGAGCTTGTATTGATGGTATCCTTGAGACAACAGACTCCCATCAATTTAGCGATGATCATGGTTCACCAGATGGGTGAGGCCGCCACTCAGTGCCATCTTTGTTTACCCTACAGCATGGGGCTCACCAGGATCTTTTGTGAGTTCGGTATCCCATTAAGGGAGAGCCCTCCAAGGAGATCCTCCATACAAACACATGAAGAGAAATCTCTTCATAGGATGGGTTACCGGAGAGTGGTTGGGCATTGGGTGAGCAGAGAGTCTGGTCAGGAGCTAGACAAGGAGGATGAGCTTTGTGCAGCCATGGCAGGGCCATCTGGATCTCCTGAGCATACTACCCCTCTGAGACCTGCACCTGTCATTGCATCAGGTTCTGAGCCAGCTACACCAGCACCTACACATACTCCAGCTACTGCTCCTTGCATTGCTTTAGAGACAGTATCCACCTTTGAGGATCGTATTACAGCCCAGATAGTTGATGTCAGAGAAGAGCTTATTAGACTGGCTATTCAAGCTACCAGACTTCTGATGGAGATTCATGGATTGAGAGCTCATATAGATGAGCAGCTCTTAAGTATCTGATAGTTGATGGAGGCTAGTTTCATAGAGATATGAGATCTACTGAGATCCTTGTTGCTTCAGGTAGGACCTTCAAGTCCTCCACCACCTCCTCCAGCAAATGACGACGATCATGGTGAAACTCATGATACCTCTTCTGGTGGTGGTACTCCTCCTAATCATGGTGATGTAGCTGTAGATGGTGATGGCACAGTTGATGGTGATGCAGGTGGTGACACTGATGTTATTGATTCTGATAATGATGACAGTGGTGGAGCAGCAAACTTTCAGATTATTAGCAAGTAGGGACAGACACCAGATACTCATGACCACACTACAGACACTCCCAGTGATGTTCAACCTGACACATCTTTAGCCTTTCAGACTCCTATAGGGACCTTTCCTTCACATACTGTTACTAGGACTTCTAGGGTTATACCTCACTCTGGCCCTTCACTTAGGGCTACAAGCCTGACCCATAAGACCCCTAGATCTTCAGCCACTAGGATCATGGCACCTATCTTCTTTGAGCTTCTGTCTGAAGAGGAGTAGCCTCATAGACACTTGTTATGCTTGTACTTTCATGCTTGTAGTTTAGATTATGCTTATCTTATATTTCAGCTTATGTATGTTATGTTTCAGTTTATGCTTATGTTGTACTGAAACCTTTATTAAATGAAAGTTCAGTTTATGTTTGCTTATGTTGTTTTAATGATCTCTCTTCCTTTTGTCAAAATGAATGTTGTATTATGATGAAAGCACTATATTAGGGGGATAGAATTCCCTTTAATGCTCAATGTTTACTGTTTAATGTTTAATGATGATGTTACAGCCATGACAGTGACGTGGCCAGGCTCAGGTACCGTCGAATGCGATCGAGCCACGTGGAGGCTTCTTCGGCCGAGTCAGCGCCACGTCTTCAAGACCAGGTTCGACAAGACTACAGCGCACAGCAAATTTTCTAAGGCAAACTGCCCTCGCCGAGGTCGAGCTCGGATCGGAGCTCCTCTACCAACTCGATGGCGCCTAAGCCCAGAGAGATCCGCCCAAGTGAGGTCTGCCGAAGCCAGGAGACCTCCTGCCACCTCGCTAGGTGTCCACCCAGGAGGGGTCCGCCTGGGCCGAGGTCGGCCAACCCTTCGCCCTTCGCCCTTCGCCAGGTGGCCCCCCGGAGACGGGCCCACCTCGACTGAGGCCAGGCGACCTCCTGCCACCTCGCCAGGTGTCCACCCAGGAGGGGTCCACCTAGGCCGAGGTCGGCTGGTCCTTCGCCCCTTTGCCAGGTGGCCTCCCGGAGACGGGTCCACCTCGGCCGAGACCAGGCGATCTCCTGCCACCTCGCCAGGTGTCCACCCAGGAGGGGTCCACCTAGGCCGAGGTCGGCTGGTCCTTCGCCCCTTTGCCAGGTGGCCTCCCGGAGACGGGCCCACCTCGGTCGAGTCCAGGCGACCTCCTGCCACCTCGCCAGGTGTCCACCCGGGAGGGGTCCATCTAGGCCGAGGTCGGCTGGTCCATCACTCTTCGCCAGGTGGCCCCCGGAGACGGGTCCACCTCGGCCGAGGTCAGGCCACCCGTACGGAGAAGATCTCAAGGAAGAGTCACGGGCCCCGAGGCCATCCCTCGGGCCGTACGAATCCCAGGCGGTGCCCCGTACGGAGGGCGGCGGCACGTGGAACATCACTTGCATCGGCCCGACAAGTTCCACAGTCGAGGGGCACGATTTTGGCAGAACAGGCCCTATAGATGGATGGCACCCATGCTTGGGAAAGAGGGCGCTCTCGCTGGGCCCAAGGCCTGACCGGCCGCCTTGCCAGCGCCGCCCCCCCTTTTTCTCTTCTGTCTTTGCCTTTTCCCTGCTGGGCTCGGCGGACGAGGTCGGAAAGCCGCCTGGCCCCCCTTCACCGAAAAGGGAAAAGAGAAGAAGACAGGGGAGGGGAGTCTCCCAGGAGGAAAAGACAAGCGCACGACGAAAGGAGATAAAGAGGGAGGAATCTGGGGACGAGAAGGTAAGCGAACAAGCCTGGGGACAAAGAAGAAGCAACGGCAAAAGGCCTCGCTCCGGAGAGTGAAAACCAGAGATCCCGAGAGGGAATCACTGGGCGTGAGCTCGGCAAGGAGGCCCAGCCGAGATTCTGGTCCCCAGAGCGTCTCTCTCACCAGTAAACTCTCTAAGTCTGGAACCCTTTCGGGGGTCCGTCTGGAGAGTCTGTTCCTTCTCGTCGTCTACTGACTTGACCGTCGGAGCTCCCTCGCCGGGATCCCCGGCCAGGGTCTTCTAACCCCTTTTTTGCAGGTTCGCTGCAGGAAGGGAGGCTCCCTCGCCAGGCGGTCAGGAGGGATCGGCGGATCCGTGGCACGGGCGCGGCGACGAGAGCGGCAACAGATGACAAAAAGGGGGAGTGGATAACTGGTATAAAAGGTTATGTTGTTACTTAAGGTATAAAAAGTTATATAAGTGAATTCAAGTGTTTTTCAAATGTTACTTAAGACAGGGGGAGTCTTTGAAAATTTTTACCTTTGAAACTCTTGAAATTTTACTGAATAAACTTTGAACTTTATTGAAAATCAAATGTGGAGATATTTTTGATAGAGTCATTCAATTATAGATCAGTTGATACTATACTAGTTTATTTTTGGAACCTAATTACTTTTATACTCAAAGTTTTGTCATCATCAAAAAGAGGGAAATTGGTATGGTTTTGCTAGCACTGGTTGAGATGGCACTTACACAACTCCCACTATCTATGATGATTTTGTATACCTTATCCCCTAACTTCACAAAGGTCTGTAGGATGTTGGTCTTACGCCAATCCTCTTGTATCTTTGTTTAGGCTAGGATGCACCTGACAACTCCCAGTAGGTCTGATGACTCAACTACTTCCTCATCACCCTTATACTCATTCATTAGGTTCTCTCCAGCTTCATATACTCCCTCCTCAAACTCACCAGTGGGTTTAGGGTCTTCTTCCTCAAGTTCTCCTAAGTGTAGAGATCGGGTTGGGCATTAGCTAGCATAGTGTCCCACCTTATGATATTTAAAACAAGCATTACTAGGGTTGGGATTAGGGTTTCTTTAAACTTCAGGTGCCTTACCCTTGTCATCTCTAGGGGTCAATGGGTTGCTAGGACTGGGTCGGTTGGGGTTGGGGTTGGGTCGGCTGGGGTTGGGGTTGGGTCGGACCGGGTATACTTGGCTAGATCTTGGTCTTTGATTAGGGGCACTAATCCTAGTGGGCTCAGGTAGATGGTACATGGGTCCCCTCTAAAATCTCTTATAGTTTCTAGCTATCTGATAAGCCTGCTCAAGATCATGAACCTCTTTCAAGAATGGTTCTCTCTGGATGTCATCACAAAGTCTAGCCCTAAACCTTGATAGGGTCATGGTTTTAGACTCATCTATGCTACACCTCATGGCAAACTCATCAAACTTGGCTATGTACTCAAACACAGTCCTATTTCCTTGACTTAACCTCTGCCATTGATCTAGGAGTCTCTAATGATAAGATGTAGGAAGGTACTTATCCTTAAGCTTCAGCTTCATGGCTCTCCAGGTGACTATGGGAAGTTCTCCTTGTTGTCTAACTATACACTCAACATTCCTCCAGTATAGCCTAGCTTGTCGGACTAACCTGAGTTTGGCAAACTTGCACTTCCTCTCCTCAGTCATTTTATACCATTCAAAATATTGATCCATGTCTCCCTCCCAATCTATGTAAACCTTAGGATCTAGATTGCCATCAAATATGGGTGCTTCTAGTCTAATGTTCTTAATGGCTCTCTCATCCTGGTCAAAGAAATCATGATTGGGTCTTCTATGGTTGGGCTCCAAGAATGGGTCATGGCATGCAGCTCTCCAAGGTGAGGTGTGGCAAGGGATGACTCAGGTTCAGGTTTAGTATGGGACTCTTGGGTTCTGTATAGGTTTCCTAAATGATCTTCTATTTGAGTAAACCTATTGTTTATTTGGGTATTCAATTGGGTCACTAGGCAAGCTGTTTAGTAATGGCCCTCAGTTGGATGTCAAGATTGGGATCCATGGTTAAATTGGGTTGGGGTTGAGACTGACAATATTGGGCTCTTGATCTAGTGGTCATGCAACAAGCACATAAATCATCTAGGGTTTGCTAGACCTAGTAGCCCAAGTAGAATGAGTCAACTCAACTTACAACCAATTCAACAATTACCCTTTCCACAAGCCAGATTGGTGGGAGTGTGGGAGGCTTCCCCTGCTCTTGCAGGGTCCTTATTAAGTAACCATAAGTCCGCTTAGAATGTTTGCCATTGGACCTCTAACTTAGACACCAGCTTCAAGAAATAAGTGAAGGATTGGGTGTACTAGCTTTCTCACAAACCATAGACTAGACCTATTGGTGTCCCTAGATCAATTAGGTTGCTACTCAATTTTAATTAAGGCTTGGGTTCGAATGTGGGGTGGTTATTTTGGGCCAAGGAAAGGTGATGAAATCCTTCCCTTATCTGACAAAGTAGAAGTGCCCTTAAGTTAATTTCAATTATGATGCACACGCACTACAAAAAAAGTCATATACACCCATGCTTTTTAGACACATAAAATATATACGTGAGTAAAAGTTCAAATTCTAAAAAAAATATTATATATATCAACATTTGGCAAACATGAAAATGCTATAATCAATTTGTAACTTACGTTTGAACTATTAAACGTAAGTAAATCAAATATAATGGATAAACATTGGTATGCCAAGAAAAGAGTGTCCAAGAAAATTAATACTGATCCTAGGTCTAGAGCTATTCCAAACTCGTATCCGATTAACTTTAACATAAATGGATTGGATCTTGATATTTAATATCCAAAACCCAAGACCCGACTAAAAATATAATATAATATATATTTAAATAATATAATATAATGTAATGTAATATGACATATTTTATAATTTATTATAATATATTATTTAAAATTTTATATTTAAAATATTAAAAATGTAATTACACTATATTATAATTATACTATACTTACAAAGTCACTCCCACTAACTAAGTATAATAAAAGAATTCAATATGTCCATATTTTTAACAACGGGTCATTCAGGTTGGATCGGGTTCATATATAATCTCGTTCTATTCTAAAAAGTTTGGATATAAATATAATCCAAAAAAAATATAGATAACTATATTTTAATTATTAAATAGTTAACTATTATTAATCATAAAATAGATAACAAATAATATTATTTTAAATTAAATTAAGATATAAAAATAATTATAACTCTATCTCTATGTTGAAAATAAGTTCCATACAAGTTTTAACTTATAATTTAAAGGTCCAAATAGATATAATTTTAATATTATTAATATGTTCGAATCATGTCAGGTCGGGTCGGGTCCAAATTCAATAAACCCAGACCCAACCCGAAAAATGGAATGGGTCTAATTTTAGGACCCAACCTGGATCCATGGGTCCATAAAAATGGGTTGGATCGAGTCTAAATGGATCGGATTGGATTTGATCATGGGTCAACCCGATCCATTTGCAGCCTTACTTTTAGTTGGATTTAGGGTTGGCTTATCTAAATTTTGGTATTTTCTATGTCCAAGTCTAGTCCATGATCACCTCTTATTGGTAGGAAGCTAGAGAACATGTTATCAAAATAGATAAATAATAATAATAAAAATAAAATATCTAGAATTACCTGGAAGCTCTGCTGACTACTTTTAATAATAATAATAATAATAGTAGTAGTAGTAATGTATAAATACTTCAGGAAAGATTTGAGTAAATAAATGAGTAGCTTGTAAAATCAAGCTTGGAAGTTTGATATAAATCAAGCTTGAATCACCAAAACATGCTCTAAAATAATTTCAACCAGTGAAGCCCAAGTCAATAAAAACTTTGATATATTTATACTATTATACAAATAATGTATTATTAAACTAAAGATTTGTTTTTTTTTTTGGATTAGTTTAAATTTATTTTGGGCTTGAGTCAAGTTAGCATGTTATAGTTCAATTTTTGATTCGAATTTTAATTGAGCATGATTCAAAACTATAATTATCTGACCGATCAATTAGACTCATTTGTGCATCGATTTAAAATTAAATTTAAATTGAGTTCAGTATAATCGTAAACAAATCAAGCTTGATGCAGGGTTCAAATTGTAGAGCTTTTTCAGATTAAGTTCGATCGAATTCGGACACAGAGTTGATATGCCCGATCAGATTTAGATCCGGACTTGATAAGCTTGATTGGTTACCACAACTTCCCTGGTCTCAACAACTTCCCCGATTTCACACCCATCTCATTCACGTCTCTTTATGTAGTAGATATACATCGCTACCTAGGGTCTAGGTATTTTCCCTTTGTAATGGAGAGTGGCGAGGCGGCTACCCAGGGTCTATGTATTTCCCCTTTGTAATAGAGTGCGGCAAGGTGCAGCGAGGCTCGACAAGGCACGACGAGGTGAGGTGCAGCGAGGCTCGACAAGGCGTGACAAGGTGAGGTGCGGTGAGGCACAGCGAGGCGAGGCGAAGCTCGGCAAGGCATGGCGAGGCGTGGCGAGGTGCAGTGATGCTCGGCGAGGCGTGGCGAGGTGCGGTGATGCTCGATGAGGCACAGCGTTGATTGGCGAGGCGCGCCGCTGCTCAGTGAGGCGAGGATCAACGAGGCTCAGTGAGTTGCGACGAGGCATGGCGAGGCTCGGCGAGTGGCGTGGCACAGCGAGGCTCGTCGGGGCACGGCGAGGCAAGGCATACGCCGGGGACGTTCCGATCAGTGAGATTGGGAGGTTGATGATGCAAAATCTCAACTCTTCTTGGAGGTTCTGAAAGGTGAGAGGAAATGTTTTCGATTTGCTCTATTCACCCGATTTGATCTAATGGCCCTTTGTTTTTGTTTTTGTTTTTTTTTTTTAGGAAATTTGGGGTTCTTCCTTGGAGAAACAATGGCTAAATAATTCAGATGTTTATGGTTACCTTAACTCATCTAACAAGCCCTTAATCTTGATGGTAAAAATTGGATGTCCAGCAAAAATATTTTTTAAAAAAATTATAATAAAATATAATAATTATATTTATGCATCCAAAATTTTAATCTAGGTTTGCTTGCATATATCAAAAAAAAAAGTAATCGAAAACAAACTAGAACCAGTTGGAAAATTATGCTTTTTGATATGATCAGGAGGCGCTCTGTATTAGATCTATAGCCCTCTTTAAAAAATCTAACATTTATCATTCCACATGATCTGACTAGCATCGATCCATATCTAAATTGCCAAAGAAGAAAAAAAAACATCTACCAATATTTTATTTCTTTGTTTTCTTTCATGAATTAATACAACACGAAATATTTTCATGCATTTTATTGATCTGGCTTGAACTCCTTAAGCATTTATTTTTATATGAGAAGAAAATAAATTTTGAGTTAGCATGTCGTAACATGGATTGTAAAGTTGGATGCAAGTATTATGAAGATAAAGAATTCCAGGTTATTTAATTTTACATGTCATAGCAGTTCAATTGTTGTGGTGTATTTGTCATTTATATGGAATGAGAATGTTAATTCCAATTTATATGTACATGATATTGTAATCTTCTAGATGCACATTTATATTATCCCTTTTATTATTTTCTACAACATCACATACTTGACTCTTACTGGTTTCTACGAAGAGCTATAATGAACAGGATGCCATGTAGCATATTAGGGCATTTGAACTTCCCTGAAGGATTCTTCAGTAGAAGAATAGAGTTCAGGCAAGTAGAGCATGTCTTGTTTAATAAAGTCACTATTGTTGTAGGAATGCTACCGATGAATAATGGTTACAATGAGTTGAGTCTTGGGCGAATAATTCAAAATCAATTGAGAGATGCCTATTATCTATCATACATTTGCTTTGCAATTTGATTGATCAATTGGATGAACAGCTATGATGTGGCAATCATTGTGATGGTTCAAATTATCTACTAGGTGAGGTTGTTTGGCTACTTGCCTGAGTCCGATTTCCATTAGGAGGCTTTTAAATATAAATAGACTTTTAAATACAAATTCGCGACCTTCATTCTCCTTGCTTTGTTACTGCCAAGCGGAGGAGCGCAGCTCAAGGTATGCTCGCTTATTATTGGTGATCATTGTATGTTAGCCTTTCAAAAAAAAAAAATCTCAGTATCCTTTACTTAATTTTATTTTTTTATGTTTATTTTAGATATATATATATGGACATAGATTGGAGCAGGTTAAATCTACTAAGGTATCGAAGATTGATTTCTAAGGCTAGAATTTGTATATACATAATACTTGGATTCTCATTTTTTTCAATATTTTTTTTTTAGGGGAACAATAGAGTACTTGAAGGGAGTTGATGAATTTATCAAGTATGCATGTTGGAGATTGGGAAGAGATACATTTAAGTATCCTTGTCTATAGTGTGTTTGTGATCTGATCCATGACAAAGATACAATTAGAGTACAACTAGCTTTTAATGGAGTTATTAAAGATCAGAGACTTTGGGAATTGTGTTCTAATATTTCAGGTCATAGTATTTCTTCTAATATAAATAGCATAAGTGGAGATTGCACTAAGGATGATGGCATACATAACATGATACTAGGTGCACTTAAAGCTGCAGCTGATGATAACAACGAATTTGAATATGGTGATACTGGTCTAGCAGATGGGGATGAATTTTTGAATGGATTAAAGAAGTTTCTTAAAGATACACAAAAACCATTATTTGAAAGTTGTATGAGTTTCAAGAAACTTTCTTTTGTTCTCCGTCTGTTCAACATTAAGTGCATGACTGGAATGTCCCAAAAGGCTTTTGATTTGATGATGCAGTTGTATAAACCCCTTCTTCCAGATGGCAATGCACATCCAAATTCTTATAATGAAGTTAAAAAGATTGTTTCCGCATTAGGTTATAGTTATGAAAAGATAGATGCATGTCCGAATGATTGCATTTTGTATTGGGGAGAGGAGAATAAAGATCGTATAAGTTATCCAAAATGTGGAGAGGATAGATGGATTGAAAAAGAAAGTTATTATGGCCATAAAGAAAATAGAAAGTCTAAAAAGATCCTTCGTTACTTTTCATTAATTTCAAGACTTCAGAGGATATACCCGTGTTTTGAATTGGCTGCAAAAATGAGGTGGCATAAAGAAGAGTGAAAAGTAGATGGTATCTTGAGACATCCAGTTGATTCATCTTGTTGGAAATCTCTTGATGTCATTAATGATTTTGGATTTGACTCTCGAAATGTTCGTCTTGGCTTGGCAAGCGATGGATTTAATCTTTTTGGTAATATGAGTGTAAGCTATAGCATTTGGCCGATTATTTTACTGCCTTATAATTTGCTACCATGGGAGTGTATGAAATGGCCTAATATATTCCTATCCTTACTTATACTAGGTCCACATTGACCTGGTAACAATATTGATGTTTACCTACAACCTCTAATTCATGAATTAAATATTTTATGGAATGGGGTTGACACATATGATGCATCGAGAGGCGAGAGGTTCAACATGCATGCTGCATTATTATGGACCATAAATGATTTTCCTGCATACAGATACTTGTCAGGTTAGAGTACAAAAGGATGATTAGCATGTCCACAATGTAATAAAGATACATATTCTGATTGGTTACATTCATGTAGGAAATATTATTATGCTGGTCATAGACAGTGGTTGGACAAGGACCATAAATTTCGATGAATGAAGTCAAGATTTGTTGATAAGGAAGAATATATGAGAGATGCACCTACTCTGCCTTCTGGGAGTGATGTGTTCGAGTAACTAGAGGGTCTTACTTTTATCTCAGAAGCTTCTACAAATTTTTTTAAAAAAAGGAAGTCAAGCAAGAATTTGAAGAGAGCACTAAAGCAAAAGAAATGAAAGAAGAGAAATACTATAGAAGAGCCTGATAATGTTGAAAAAGATAAATACCTGGCATGGTAAAAGAAGAGTATCTTTTTTGATTTTCCATATTGGAAGTTATTACCTATTCGGCATAACCTTGATGTAATGCACATTGAGAAGAATGTCTTTGATAGTTTGATTGGAACATTATTGAAAATTGATGGTAAAAGTAAGGATGGCTTGAAAGCTCGACAAGACTTAGTCGAATTAAATATACGACCATCTCTTCATCCCAAATTTGTAGGGAAAATGATCTTGTTGCCACCAGCTCACTTTACATTAAGTAAAAAGGAGAAGGAAAGCATGTGTCAAGTTCTTAAAGATGTGAAGGTTCTTGATGGGTATGCAGCTAACATCTCTAGGCATGTTGACCAGTTCATGGAAAGATATGAAGCCTAAAAAGTCATGACTGTCATGTAATTATGCAACAACTACTTCTAATAGCAATCCGGTTTATAAAAAGCAAGGAAGTTAAGTGGATAGTCACTGAATTGAGCAAGTTTTTCTCGCAATTGTGCTCAAAGACTTCTTCAGCAAATGATTTTTATTTACTTGATCAAAGGATTTCAGTTCTCTTATGTCATATGGAGATGTTGTTCCCTCCTAGTTTCTTTGATGTAATGGTTCACTTGCTTGTTCATTTGCCATATAAAGCTCGACTTGCTGGTCCAGTTAATTATCGATGGACGTATCCAATTGAAAGGTATGTTTTGAATTTGATGTGTTTTTAGTTTGTTGTATTTTTTATTTTTTATGTATTGTAGACTAGTGAAATTTAGTGGTCATGATGATAGGTTCTTGATGAAAGTGAAATCATATGTGCGTAATAAAGCACAACCAGAAGGTTTAATTGTAAATAGTTATTTGGCTACAGAAACAGTGGCCTTTGCATCAAGATTCTTAGATGATGATGTTGTGACATGGCTAAATAGACGTGGAAGAAATGATGATTGTACCAAAGTTGATACTTTGGGACAAATGTGCATTAACATAGGTCGACCTTTAAGTGCTGGGAGTTCTTATAAGATGGATAATGTGGAGTTGGATCAAGCTTATTGATATATATTATTCAATCAAGAGGAGGTTCAGTCATATGCATTGTAAGTAAAAAGGTATTTTTTTTAATTTTATTATATTATGAAATTTGTAGTTGTTACTACAAAACTTACATAATATTATTTTCTATGTTAAGGATGCACTTCGAGTTGATCCAAAGAGAACGACCTCGTTCATTAAAAAGGGATATTGAAACTATTCATATGAGCAAGTTTCCATAATGGTTTCGTAGACATGTATGTAATGTATCATTATTTTTTTAATTTTTGCCTTATAAAAAAAGGTGTATGATTACTAATTGAATAATATAATATCTTTTTTATAGGTTCAAGGGTTACAAGATCAAGGAAAAGAAGATCGACCAGCTATTATTCATTGTCTAACAAAACATCCAGTTAATATAGTCAACAAATATAATGGATGTTTAATTAATGGATTTAGATTTCATACAAGGAGCGCTGAGTAAGGAAGGAAAACTCAAAATAGTGGCATTGTGATATCAGCTAAACTAGCAAGCTTCTCTAATACAAGAGATAATAATCCAATACATACTAATATGATCTATTATGGAGTCTTGGACGAGATTATAGAGTTAAATTATTATGATGAGATGAAATTTTTTCTCTTTAAATATAAATGGGTGGATATTAATCAAGGTGTCAAACAAGACAGGGACTTGACACTGGTAAATTTTAATTATAAATTACGTACTTCAGAACCTTTTGTAATAGCTAATCAAGTGGAGCAAGTATGGTATGTAAAAGATCCAAAAGAAAGTAGATGGAATGTAGTTAGAAAGACAAAGCCAAGGGATTACTTTGATATGAACGAGGACTTCAATGATGTTGATGAAGGCTTGGAAATTGAGCAATAAATAGATCTCCATGCTATCAATTATGACAATGAGATCGATGTAGATGATGAGAATGTAACATGGGAAAGAGATGATATTCAAGGAATTGAGATTGTAACATAGTTATCCATGCATATATATCCATATATGAATAACGTATTTCCTTGAATTTTGTTAACTATGTATGAAAGACTTGTTCGATTATGTTCAGTTATATTAGTTACTATTTTCTTAACTATATATCGAATGGTGTTTGTACTTTTTTTTGTTAACTATATTGGAAAGGTTGTTTGGTTATGTTGAATGGTATTTGTTATTTATTTTAATATTTTTATATATTTTGACATATATATATAAATAAAGTTTCTATTTATTGCTTGGTTTTACTATACTAATATCATTCCTTTAATTATAGATGTTGTTATAAATATATTTGTTACCTCAACAGGAAGTCTATGCAAGTGATCTAGTTCTTATCTTAATCTTAAATTTATTACATAAATAAAAGTGATGACTATTTTAATTTTTTTTGTAGGGGAAGAAAGAAAATCTGGTAATTTTAAGGGCTTGGGATAGACCGAGAACAAGATCTACTTATCATGAAGTACCTGATTCTAAACCAACAATGGACAATGATCATAAAGTAGATGACCTTGAAGAGATACAAGATAGTGGTGCTGAAGATAAACAATCAAATGAGGGAATGTTACTTGAACCAGAAAATAATTCAAGATGAAAGAGGTTGACAACTAGTTGCTTTCCTACTTGTTGCTTTCCTTCTTATATGGGATAGAATAATTTTAATTCTTGATGTTCTTACATTTAATATATCAAGGATGGATGTATGCTTAGTTTCTAAAAATCTTTAAACATTTACTTTTTTTTACATGCTTATTTTTTTTTATTTCTAGGTATATATGGAGCAAGCTAAGTTCAAAGAGACAATCATGGTTTCATTATTTTGATTGCTTATTGTTTAGCTTATATATGAGTAAGCCATCAAAAAAGAAAGTTTCAAAGTGGATAAAGAACAAAGAAGTCTTTGAAAAGAAATATCTTATCCTTCTTATTTCCATTTGGTGGGTTATTTGGTTTAGTTATTTCCAATTTATCAAATATTGTATGAGAGGTTATGTACTTATTTTTTTCTAACATTAGGGATCATTGGCATATCATGATTTTTTGTAACTTTGGTGAGAGATTTACTTTAACCAGTCCACCCTGTATGTTGCTATTGGATTCTCTTCCAAATAATAGTTGTGATAGATATGAAGCAGAAATAAGACGGTAATCAAATAAATATGATTTCTATTTTTAACTTTAATTTTTATAGTCGATTCCTATTAATATATTTAGACTGTTTGTATTTCTCTATTTATAGCCTAGTTTTTGATATATATTGTTACGGCCGTTACGATGACGTGGAGTGTCTTAGATTCCGCCGGGCGTGATTCGAGCCATGTGAAATTTTTCGGCAGAACGGGATCGGTTCGGCAAGGTCGGATGTCGCTTCGCCTCGACCGAAGTCAAGGTCGGTCTGGGCCTTCTCGCTCCTTCGACAGGTGGCGCCCGGAGACGGGCCCACCTCGGCCGAAGTCGAGCACCTCTCTGTCGCTCCACCAGGTGTCCGCCCAGGAGGAGCCCACCTCGGCCGAAGCTAGTGGCCCCTCTGCTCCCTCGCTAGGTGGCACCCTGAGACGGTCCCACCTCGGCCGAGGTCGAGCTGGGACCTCTCGCTCCTTCGCTAGGTGGCGCCCGAAGAAGGGTCCACCTCGGTCGAAGTCGAGTGCGTCACTGCCGCTCCGCCAGGTGTCCGCCCAGGAGGGGCCCACCTCGGCCGAAGCCGGTGGCCTCTCTGCTCCCTCGCCAGGTGGCACCCTGAGACGGTCCCACCTCGGTCGAGGTCGAGCCGGGCCCTCTCGCTCCTTCGCCAGGTGGCGCTCGGAGACGGGTCCACCTCGATCAAAGTCGAGCACCTCTCTGCCGCTCCGCCAGGTGTCCGTCCAGGAGGGGCCCACCTTGGCCGAAGCCGGCGGCCCCTCTGCTCCCTCGCCAGGTGGCGCCCTGAGACGGTCCCATCTCGGTCGAGGTCGAGCCGGGCCCTCTCGCTCCTTCGCCAGGTGGCGCCCGGAGACGGGTCCACCTCGGCCGAAGTCGAGCGCCTCTCTACCGCTCCGCCACGTGTCCGCCCAGGAGGGGCCCACCTCAGCTGAAGACGGCGGCCCCTCTGCTCCCTCACCAGGTGGTGCCCTGAGACGGTCCCACCTCGGTCGAGGTCGAGCCGGGCCCTCTCGCTCCTTCGCTAGGTGGCGACCGGAGATGGGTCCACCTCGGTCGAAGTCGAGCACCTCTATGCTGCTCCGCCAGGTGTCTGCCCAGGAGGGGCCCACCTCGGTTGAAGCCGACGTCCCCTCTGCTCCCTCGCCAGGTGGCGCCCTGAGACGGTCCCACCTCGACCGAGGTCGAGCAGGGCCCTCTCGCTCCTTCGCCAGGTGGCACCCGGAGATGGGTCCACCTCGGTCGAAGTCGAGCGCCTCTCTGCCGCTCTGCCAAGTGTCCGCCCAGGAGGGGCCCACCTTGGTCGAAGCCGGCGGCCCCTCTGCTCCCTCGCCAGGTGGTGCCCTGAGACGGTCTAACCTCGGTCGAGGTCGAGCCGGGCCCACTCGCTCCTTTGCTAGGTGGCGCCCGGAGATAGGTCCACCTCGGTCGAAGTCGAGCGCCTCTCTGTCGCTCCGCCAAGTGTCCGCCCAGGAGGGGCCCACCTCGGCTGAAGCCGGCGGCCCCTCTGCTCCCTCGCCAGGTGGTGCCCTGAGACGGTCCCACCTTGGCCGAGGTCGAGCCGGGCCCTCTCGCTTTTTCGCCAGGTGGCGCCCGGAGACGGGTCCACCTCGACCGAAGTCGAGAGCCTCTCTGCCGCTCTGCCAGGTGTCCGCCCAGGAGGGGCCTACCTCGGCCGAAGCCGGCGTCCCCTCTGCTCCCTTGCCAGGTGGCGCTCGGAGATGGGTCCACCTCGGCCGAAGTCGAGCGCCTCTTTGCCGCTCCGCCAGGTGTCCGCCCAGGAGGGGCCCACCTCGGTCAAAGCCGGCGGCCCCTCTGCTCCCTCGCCAGGTGGCGCCCTAAGACGGTCCCACCTCGGCCGAGGTGGAGCCGGGCCCTCTCGCTCCTTCGCTAGGTGGCACCCGGAGACAGGTCCACCTCGGCCGAAGTCGAGCGTCTCTTTGCCGCTCCACCAGGTGTCCGCCCAGGAGGGGCCCACCTTGGCCGGGGCCGACTATCCAGCACGGTAAGACCACTGAAAGACAGGAGCACGGGTTCCGAGGCCTACCCTCGAGCAGCGCGCGCCGCACCCCGAGAGGAGCGCCAGTACGATCGACAGCAACACGCAAAACCTCGCTTGCATCGACCCAACAGGTTCCATGGTCGAGAGGCGAAGTCCTAACAAAACAGGACCCGGTAGCGGGCGTTGTCGGCGCCTGGGAAGGAGAGCGCTCACGCTCGGCCCAAGGTTTGGCCGGCGTCCTCCCTCTACTCTTCCCTCGCTAGGCCCGCAAGTAAGGCGAGGAGGCTGCCGGGTTCTTAAACCCAAAAGGGAAAGGAGAAAGAGAGGGAGAGAAGGAGGTGAAAGTGAAGAGGGGGCCTCTCGAAGGCGGGAACCAGAAGGTAGCATGATGGGATAAAAGGATGGGAAGAAATAGAGGCTTGGAAAGGGAAAAGCACCGAGAGCGGGATCCAATACCCCGAGAGGAGGCCCTTGGTGCAAACCCGGTGAAGGAACTCGGCCAGATTTCTACTCCTCCTGAGACTTTTCTTGTTAAGCACGATCTCTAAGTCTGGGACTCCTTCGGGGGCCCATCTTGGAGACTCTGTTCCCTCTCGCTATTTTCTAACTTGATCGTCAGAGCTCCCTCGCCGGGATCCCCAGCCAGGGCCTCTGACCTTGTCTTGCAGGACTCGGAGCCAGGAGACCTCAGAATTTTGAGATGGCCTAATCAAATCAGCGGCTCTGAAGCCACAGGCGCGGCGACAAGATCGGCAACAGATTAGCGTGCCAGGTAAGGGGGCAGGACAACACCCCCTGTGGGAGCTAGCTTTCTGTGGATGAAGCACGCCCCGACCATGGTGGTCACGCGTGGACGCGAAGCGTCCACCAGCCGAGTAGCGGGGGTCCCCTCCCCTCAGGGGCCACGCAGCCCGGAGAGGGAGCTTCCCGCTCCCCCTCCTCTTCCACTGCAGCCGACCTTGGTGGACGGACCTTTTGTGGCTGTCATCTAATAGCTGCAAACCTTGACTATGGCAGTTCGGCAGCTACAACATCAGCAGCGCTCCTTGGCCACGTAGCCCCAGCCAGGGACCCCCACGGCTTGAGCCGCGGGGCTGCGTGGAAACCTGCGCTCTATTCATGGCAGGCCATCCCAGCCGCGGGCAGCCTCCAACCTTCGCGGGAGCCACCAGACCCCCGTGAAGAGAAATCGCTCCGGTTCGGCGGATCGCGAGAGTCGATCCCCGGTCGATGAGGCCGAGATGGCATGTTGCGGTAAGCGACGTCGAGGCAAAACCCTGTGCCGAGACCGATCGAAGCCCCCTTCACCAGCGGCCTCGGTGGAATACTCCATCGACGAGGCGATCAGGCGCCAGGCCGAGAGGCGCCTGGAGGAGCATGAGCGCAAACTGGCAGAGTTCGCCCACTGATTTGCCGATCTACAGAACTCCTCGATCGACCCGGTGGGCTACGACTCTCGTCCCCCCTTCTCCCAGGAAATCCAAGAGGAGTCGATTCCGAGCCGGTTCCGCATGCTGCAGGTGGATCCCAACGATAAGACCACTGACCCCTTGGACCATCTGGAGAGCTACAAAGCTCTCATGAGGGTCCAGGGGGCCACGGATGCTCTTTTATGTATTGCCTTCCTCGTTACCCTCCGGAAGGCTGCTCGAGTCTGGTTCACCCGCCTCGAGCCCGGATCCATCTGCTCCTTCCATCAGTTGGAAGGAAAGTTTGTGGCGCACTTTGATTCTTGTTGGAAGGTGCCGAGAGAGGTGGACAGCCTCTTCTCCATCCGCCAGCAGGATCAGGAGCCACTGCGGGACTACATCACCCACTTCAAGATCGCTGCCCTGGAGATCTACAGCCTGGATGAGCCTGTTGCCATGCTGGCTTTAAAGCACGAGCTCAAGACATCCTGCCTGACTTATTTCCTGGACAAGAATCCCCCCAGAACGTACTCCGAGCTCCTCCTTCATGTCCACAAGTACATCCGAGCGAAGGAGGCCGATCGCACCCGGTGAGATCTGGATGGGATGACCATGAAGAAGCCGGCCCCGAGAGATGTTCCAGGGACCCGAAGGCCGGGGCCACCTACTGACCCCCATCCAAGTCCGAAGTTGAAGGGCGGAGCCACCCCGGAGCGAAGTTTCACCCCTCTCCTTGCCCCCAGGATGAAGATCCTCATGAAAATTGAGGGCGAGCACTACCTCCGCCGTCGTCCCCCTCAGAACCCAAGGAGCACCCGTGACAAGTCGAAGTACTGCCAGTTCCACCATGAGCATGGCCACGACATGAAGGAGTGTCATAATCTGAAACAGGAAATCGAGGAGCTAATCAAAAGAGGCTACTCAGGAAGTTTGTGCGGATCGAAGCCCCGGCAGAGGGACAGTTGCTCGTGGCCCTTCCCCCGGTCCCCGCGATCGATAATCGCCAGACGGAAAAGCCGATGGGCATGATCTCTTGCAGAATCGGGCAGGCAACAAAGAGGGCCTGGGAGGTGGGGGAGCCGGAGAGTGTACCCCCTTTTGAGAAGGGGAATGAAAACAAGAATGTAAATAATGATGCCGTGGTGGTCGAGATGACCATCGCAAAGCATCCTGTACATCGCATCATGGTAGATAGTGGAAGCTCCGTTGACGTGCTTTTTTATGATGCTTTCTCCTGAATGAACTTGTCCCATGATCAGCTAAGACCGGTGCACACACCTCTTATGGGCTTTACCGGGGACTCGGTGGGGGTCGAAGGGGAGATCACTCTCTCGGTCACCGCTGGATCCCCACCTCGACAGACCACAGTCATGATGATGTTTACCATCGTCAAGCTCCCCTCGCCTTACAACACGATCCTCGGATGTCCGGGGCTCAACAAGTTGGACGCCATGATTTCCACAAGGCGATTGCTAGTGCAACTCCCCACGGCCTCCGGGCCTGGGGTAATGAGGGGGACAACCCAGCCAGTCCAGCATTGCCTTCAGACGGTCCCAGGTGCCCGGGGCGCCGGGCTCGGCCCCGACGTCGACGACCTCGACTTAAGGGAGAAGGAACCCAGGGGAGGACCCGTAGAGCGTATGTTGACATATCTCCTCAGTTCGGACCCTCAGAAGACTGTGCAGGTGGGGGCCCAGCTCCCGGAGGAAGAACGGGCCCGCCTGCTGGATTTCCTCCGTATGAACGCAGACGTGTTTGCATGGTCCACGGTCGACATGCCGGGCATCCCCCTTGAGGTCATTACCCACAGGCTGAACGTGGACCCGAGGTGCCGCCCGGTCCACCAGAAGAAGAGGAGTTTCACCGTGGAAAGGCAGAGGGCCATCAACGAGGAGGTGGAAAAGCTCCTCGGCGCCTGTTTCGTGCGGGAGGTCCAGTATCCCTGCTGGCTGGTGAATGTGGTCATGGTGAAGAAGAGTAGCAGCAAGTAGAGGATCTGGGTGGACTACACCGACCTCAACCGAGCCTGCTCGAAGGACAGCTTCCCTCTTTCAAAGATTGACCAGCTGGTGGACACCACTTCGGGGCATCGCCTCCTCTCTTTCATGGATGCCTTCTCCGAGTACAACCAGATTCGAATGAACCCGGAGGACGGAGAGCACACCGCCTTCATCACCGACCACAGAACTTACTGTTACAAGATGATGCCGTTTGGCCTTAAGAACGTCGGGACCACGTACCAGCAGTTGGTCAACAAAGTCTTCAAGGACCAGATCGGCCGCAACATGCAGGTGTACGTGGATGACATGCTGGTGATGAGCAAGCCCCTCTCGGATCATGTTGGCGACCTGGCGGAGACCTTCGGCAACCTCCGACTTCACCAGATGAAGCTGAACCCGGCGAAGTGCACCTTTGGCATCTTCGCCAGGAAATTCCTGGGATTCATGGTGACCCAAAGAGGGATTGAAGCCAACCCGGAAAAGGTCCAGGCCATCCTGGACATGGAGCAACACACCTCCAAGTAGCAGGTGCAGCGACTCACCGGCCGGATAGCCACTCTGAGTTGGTTTATCTCAAGGTCGGCCGACCGCTGCCGGCCCTTCTTCAAAGTGCTGAGGAAGATGAGCAACTTCACCTGGACTGAGGAGTGCCAGGAGGCGTTTGACGAGCTGAAGAAGATGCTTGCATCGCCCCCACTACTTTCCAGGCTCGAAGAAGGAGGGGAGCTCATCCTCTACCTGGCTGTCACCCCGGAGGCTATCAGCTCGGTCCTGGTTCGGACCGATGACCAGGGAGTCCACAGGCCGGTGTACTATATGAGCAAACTCCTCCGCGATGCGGAGCTCAGGTATTCTCAGCCCGAAAAGCTCATTTTTGTGTTAATAGTGTCTGCTCAACGTCTCAAGCCCTATTTCCAAGCACATCCCATTACCGTCCTGACTGATCAGCCACTGAAAGCGATACTCAGCCGACCCGACACATCAGGGCGATTGGCGAAGTGGACACTCAAGCTCAGCGAGTTCGATATCGCCTATCGGCCAAGGTTGGCCATGAAAGCACAAGTGCTGGCCGACTTCTTAGTCGAGTGCGCAGGCCTAGACAAGGGGACAGAGGTGGACTCTCTGCACCAGCAATTGAAATCAGGACCCGAGGTGGACGCGTGGATCCTTCACGTGGATGGAGCCTCGAACTCCGGTGGGAGAGGAGCCGGTCTCATTCTCACCAACGGCGATGGGGTCATCGTCGATTGTGCACTCCATTTCCAGTTCACCGTAACTAACAACCAGGCAGAATACGAGGCGCTCCTCGCCGGGCTGAGAGTTTCCCGCGAGTTGGGCGTGGCCAACCTCAAGGCCTTCACTGATTCCCAGCTGGTGGCCGGACAGATTTTCGGAGAATACGGTGCGCACAACCCTCAAATGGCGAAATATCTAGAGCTCGTCAAAACGAGCGCGACCGGATTTCAGCGCTTCAGCATCTCCCATATACCCCACGGGGAAAATGCCCGTGCGGACGCTCTCTCCCGGTTGGCGACCCTGCCGGACTCGTTGCTGGGTCGTGCTCATGTAGAGCGCCTCAAGACCCCGAGCTACGAGACCCCTGTGGAGGTCCAACAGGTCAGCCAGGAGCCCAGCTGGATGGACAAGTACGCCGAGTACATAACCGGCGGCACCTTGCCGGAAGACCGCGTAGCGGCTCATCTTATCATAAAGAAGGCCGCGCGGTTCGTCCTAATGGATGGGCAGCTGTATCGGAGGTCCTACTCCTATCCCCTCCTTAGGTGCCTGAGACCCGCGGAGGCTGCACTCGTACTCCAGGATATCCACGAGGGCATCTATGAGAACCACGTGGGGGGTAGAACGCTAGCATACAAGGCCCTCCGCCAAGGTTATTTCTGGGAGACGATGAAGGAGGATGCCGCCGACTTCGTGAAGAAGTGTGATCGATGCCAATGGCACGCCGTGGTGCAGTGGCAGCCCTCCACTCCGCTTTCCCAACTCTCGGCTCCGTGGCTGTTCGTCCAATGGGGAATGGATCTCTTAGGACCATTCCCCCGGTGTCCGGATAGCGGAAGTTCCTGATCGTGGCCATTGACTACTTCACGAAGTGGGTCGAGGCCGAACCCCTGGCATGGATCATGGAGGCAAATGTCGCCAAGTTTTTCTGGAAGTCAATCATTTGCCATTTTGGCCTCCCCCATACCGTAATCACCGATAACGGGCGTCAGTTCGACTGCCGGGAGTTTGAAGAATTCTACAGTGACCTCGGCATCCACCATCGCTTCACCTCGGTGGCACACCTGTAGACAAATGGAGAAGCCGAGGTGATGAATAGGACCATCTTGCAAGGCCTCCGGATGAGGTTGGATCAGGCAAAGGGCAGGTGGGCAGAAGAGCTCTCGAGCATCCTGTGGGCATACCACACCACCGGAGGGTGGCCACCAACGAGACCCTATTCAATCTCATCTTCGGAGCTGAGGCGGTTATCCTGATTGAGCTCAGTCTACCCACCTTGCGTGTGGAGCAGTACGACGAAGAGGAGAACCCCGCCAGGATGATGCTAAACCTGGACCTCCTTGAGGAGATGAGGGACAAGGCCCGAGTCTGGATGGTGGCGTACAGGCAGCGAGTGGCCAGGTACTACAATGCCCGGGTGCGACCGAAGTCCTTTCACCCCAGAGATCTGGTGCTCCGGCATGCTGAAGCTTCCCAGCCACGAGAGTGCGGGAAGCTCTCCCCGAACTGGGAGGGCCCGTACAGGGTGGCGGAAGTCCTCCCTCACGGGGCCTATTACTTGGAGGAGTTAGGAGGGTCCATATTCCCTCGGACCTGGAACGCCTCGAACCTGAGGATGTATTATCAATAATATAAGACTCCTCGAACTCCTGCAATAAAATTCCATTACTTCAAATGCTTTTTCTCGCCTCGTAGGAAAAGAGGTGCTTGGCTCTGAGTTCGGAAAACACGGCTGTGGCCGAAGACCAGAGAAAGCGAGAAGTCCCGGACTTCGATCCGGAAGGCGGGGCAGAGCCGAGCTCGCTCACGCGATCACGGAGAATAGCCCGGTAAGCCATGCAAGGCTCGGATAAAGCCTGCGGCCCCGGGGTTCAGTCTGGAAGTCCAGGACTTCGGTCCGGAAGGTGGGGCAGAGCCCGGCTCGCCCATGCAATCATGAAGAACAACCCGGTAAGCTATGCAAGGCTCGGATAAAGCCTGTGGGCCGGGGTTCAGTCTGGAAGGTGGGGTAGAGCCCAGCTCGCCCACACGATCATGGAGAACAGCCCGGTAAGCCGCGTAAGGCTCGGATAAAGCTTACAGCCCCGGGGTTTAGTCCAGAAGTCTTGGACTTCGGTCCGGAAGGCGGGGCAGAGCCCAGCTCGCCCACGCAATCATGGAGAACAGCTCGGTAAGCCGTGCAAGGCTCAGATAAAGCCTGTGGCCCCGGGGTTCAATCCGAAAGTCTGGACTTCGATTCGAAAGGCGAGGCAGAGCCCAGCTCACCCACGTGATCACGGAGAACAGCCCGGCAAGCCACGTATGGCTCGGATGAAGCTTGCAGCCCCGGGGTTCAGTCCGGAAGTCCCGGACTTTGGTCCGAAAGGTGGGGCAGAGCCAAGCTCGCCCACGCGGTCACGGAGAACAGCCCGGCAAGCTCGAAGGACTTGCGCAAGGCCTGCTCTATCGTCGCCCGACCCGGAAGCTCCGAACTTCGATCTGAACGCTGGACGGGACTCTGTCTACCCACGAACTCAGCTTGGAGCAAACCACAGGACCTAGTCTCGGCACTCGAAGTAAACATCTCAACAAAAAAAAAAGCGAGAAGAGAAAAAGAAAAAGAAGATGAGGCCAAGACTTGACAAAAGTAGATTTTTCATTGATTTGAAAAAGTAGTATAGTGAAGGAGTCCCGACAGGCCGGGAGTCCTCAAAAAAAAAAAAGGGGAAAAGATACAGGTGGGGGCTAGTTCGGCGCGGTGGCACGGTCCTCGGGCAAGGGTGCGCGCTCTCCGTCTTCGCCGTCGACGGGTGGCTACTCGGGGTGCTGCTCTGGAGCTGCAGCCGCGTCGCTTGCTGCAGCTGGAGCCTCACCGGTGGGCTCCTATCTTTTGCCACCGAGAACCACCCTGCTGAGGTCAATCTCGAGGTAGAAGGAGCCCACCTTCTCCCGGCACACCTGGAACCCCTTCAGGAAGGAGTTCACTGAGGCCTCCTAGACCACCGCGATATACTCGTCGAAGGCCCGCAATTTCGGGATGGCCTCTTGCGCCTCCCGCTTTGAAGCCTCCAGCAGCTCGTTGACGTAGGAGCTTCGCTCCTTGGCTGCGCTCGCCTCCCTCCGGGCCTCCTCCACCTGGCGCTCCAGCGACTGGGACTGAGCTCGGAGGTGAGCCTTCTCCGCTGCATCCTCCTCCACACGCCGCTAGTTGGAGATCCTCTCCTCGGACAGAGAGGCCTCCAGTTCTTTGATGTGCCCCTCGGCGCGCACCAGGTCGGATTGAAGGGCCTAGTTGTTCCCCCGTAGCTCGATCCCCTTCTCCATGAGGCCCTTCATGTCGGCTGCTAGTTTGCCGAGCTCTCCTCTTTCTCGGCATCCTTCTTGGCATACCCAGCGAGAAAATTTCTCAGCAGTAGCACGTCGGTCCCGATCTGCACAAAAAAAAGGAGTTGGTCGGTTAGAAGTCAACTGGAACTTTGAAGGGGAGGGTTCCGAGTCCGGACTTATAGTGAAGAGCTGCAGAAGGATACCGAGCAGAGCGTCGACATAGTCCCAGTCACCCCTCAGTCGGTGGTCCTGGGAGGTGCAGGCAAACTCCATTACCATCTCCGCAAGCCCCTGATCGTGGATCACGGAGCACCGGCTCATGAGGGTCAGCAACGGGGCGGACAGATCAGCGGTGGCAGGAGCGACCGACCCCCCGGGGGGGATTACTATCGGTGGGGCAGCTGGAGTCACCGACAGCGCCGTCAGAGCTGCGATGGAGGCGGGCGCTGCCCGGGAGGGAACCGGGCCTCCCTCTTCTGTGGCCCCATCGAGGCAGATGATGGGGGTATCAGCAGCCCGAGCCCGAGGTGGCCTGGGTGCGGGAACTGCAGCTACTGGACCAGGGGCGGGCGTCGGCACGGCCTCCCGGCTCGCCTCAATGCCAGCCCTCTTCGCCGCGGGCTCATCTCCCTCGACGGTGTCCCTCTGTGCGGCGCCCTCCAGGAGGTTTTCCAGGGAGAACTTCATACCTGCAAAAGAACGAAAGTTGGTCAGCCCAGTTAGAGAAAGAAGTGCAAAGTAGGAAAGAAGGCTGAGCCTCACCCGGCTCCCGGATGGGACAGATCCCCGCCTCGAACAAGTTCTGCTCCGAGAGCAGAACGTCGAGCGAAGGGACCACATCGCTCAATAGCAGGGAATAAGCCTCCTGGTCCGCCGGCTCGACTTGGGAGTTCCGGTTCGGGGACCGATCTGGCTTGCTCCAAGCCTAGTCGACGTTCTCGACCGAGGCAAAAAGGAACCGGTTCTTCCAACCCTTGATGGAGGAAGGGAGGTTGAACCGGAGACACCTAGGCCGGGGTGAAATGTACCACTAGCCATCATCGGTGGAGTGCCGCTTCAGGATGAAAAGAGCCCTGAAGAGAGAGAAACGGGCAACGAACCCGTGGAAGTGACAGAAGACGATGATGGCGAAGATGACTCGGATGGCCTTGGGAGCCAACTGGGCCGGGACTAGGCGGAAGTGACTGAGGAAGGAAAGAAAGAAGGGGTGCAGGGGAAACTGAAGACCCCCAAGGAGGAAGTCCTTGTAGAAAGCTATTCGGCCGGGGCCGCTTAAGGTGACACGGTCCCCGGGCCGTGGGAGAGAAAGATGGATCGACCCCGGAATGCCATAGGCTTCCCGGAGCAAAGAAAGGTCACCTTCGGTCATCGTTGAAACGTGACCGGAGGGACCAACAGAAGAAAGGGCCGGAGGAGGAAGTGAAGAGATAGGACTGGCGGAGATCACGGGGGGTGACCAGGGAACCCTAGGGATACCTATGGTTATGCCTCCAGGCTGGAGCCGCCTACGGACCTCCTCCAGGATCACCTCCACTTCCGAGGAGGAAGATGATGGAGTCCTCGGCCGGGACGGACCGGCCTCATCCGGATTAGACGAGGCATGGCGACGACGCGCCATGGGGAAGGAAGTGGTGAAGAGAGATCGCTAAGGGAAGGGGATGGAGGCAGATGGAGGCACTCACCTAAACCCACTGTGCAAAAGAGGCGGCAACCCGGGGGAGTGGAAGATAGCCTACTGCAAACTGCTAGCGGAGCGTGAGAAAGGGAAAGGGCCTCATTCCGAAAAGTCCCCCGCCTTTTCGAATTCGATCAATAGCGGCCGTACATGTCATTCCGTTCCAGACCACCAGATGGATGCCGCGTGGACGCACGCCCGACATTGATGCTTCGGTTACGGGGAAACGGCCTCCGTTTCGAAGCGACGCATTAATTGCAACCGGAGAGGCGACGCGTGGAAACCTCTTATAGGATCTCGGGAGCAACGAGGAACGGCGATGAGGATCGTGGCAATCATGGCGCGAGATCTTCGCCTTCCCCATGTCATTTCCGCATTAAATCCCAATGTTCCGAGCCATGATGCCTCAACGGAATGGGGGATGGGGGGCAACTGTTACGGCCGTTACGATGACGTGGAGTGTCTCAAATTTCACCGGGCGTGATTCGAGCCACGTGGAATTTTTTGGTAGAGTGGAATCGGTCCGACAAGGTTTGATGTCGCTCCGCCTCGGCCGAAGTCGAGGTCGGTCTGGGCCTTCTCGCTCCTTCGACAGGTGGCGCCCAGAGACGGGTCTATCTCGGCCGAAGTCGAGCGCCTCTCTGCCGCTCTGCCAGGTGTCCGCCCAGGAGGGGCCCACCTCGACCGAAGCAGGCGGCCCCTCTGCTCCCTCGCCAGGTGGTGCCCTGAGACGGTCCCACCTCGACCGAGGTCAAGCCGGGCCCTCTCTCTCCTTCGCCAGGTGGCGCCCGGAGACGAGTCCACCTCGACCGAAGTCGAGCACCTCTCTGCCGCTCCGCCAGGTGTCCGCCCAGGTGGGGCCCACCTCGGTCGAAGCCGGTGGCCCCTCTACTCCCTCGCCAGGTGGCGCCCTGAGACGGTCCCACCTCGACCGAGGTCAAGTCGGGCCCTCTCGCTCCTTCGCCAGGTGGCGCCCGGAGACATGTCCACCTTGGCCGAAGTCGAGCGCCTCTCTACCGCTCCGCCAGGTGTCCGCCGAGGATGGTCTCACCTCGGTCGAAGCCGGCGGCCCCTCTGCTCCCTCACCAGGTGGCGCCCAGAGATGGTCCCATCTCGACCGAGGTCGAGCCGGGCCCTCTCGCTCCTTCACCAGGTGGCGCCCGGAGATGGGTCCACCTCGGCCAAAGTCGAGCGCCTCTCTGTCGCTCCGCCAGTGTCCGCCCGGGAGGGGCCCAGCTCGGCCGAAGCCGGCGGCCCCTCTGCTCCCTCGCCGGGTGGCGCCGTGAGACGGTCCCACCTCGACCGAGGTCGAGCCGGGCCCTCTCGCTCCTTCGCGAGGTGGCGCCCGGAGACGGGTCCACCTCAACCGAAGTCGAGCGCCTCTCTACTGCTTCGCCAGGTTTCCGCCCAGGAGGGGCCCACCTCGGCCGAAGCCGGCGGCCCCTCTGCTCCCTCTCCAGGTGGTGCCCTGAGACGGTCTCACCTCGGCCGAGGTCGAGCCGGGCCCTCTCGCTCCTTCGCCAGGTGGTGCCCGGAGACGGGTCCACCTCGGTCGAAGTCGAGCACCTCTCTGCCGCTCTGCCAGGTGTCCACCCAGGATGGGCCCACCTCGGTTGAAGCTGGCGGCCCCTCTGCTCCCTCGCTAGGTGGCGCCCTGAAACGGTCCCACCTCGACCGAGGTCGAGCCTGGCCCTCTTGCTCCTTCGCCAGGTGGCGCCCGGAGACGGGTCCACCTCGGCGAAGTCGAGTGCCTCTTTGCTGCTCCACCAGGTGTCCGCCCAGGACGGGCCAACCTCGGCCGGGGTCGACTAACCAGCATGGTAAGACCACCGAAGGACAGGAGCATGGGTTCCAAGGCCTCCTCTCGAGCAGCGCGTGCCGCACCCCGAGTGGAGCACCGGTACGATCGACATCGACACGCAAAACCTCGCTTGCATCGACCCGACAGGTTCCGCGGTCGAGAGGTGAAGTCCTGACAAAACATGACCCGGTAGTGGGCATTGTCGGCTCCTGGGAAGGAGAGCGCTCACGCTCGGCCCAAGGTCTGGCCGGCGGTATGGCCGGCGTCCTCCCTCTACTCTTCCCTCACTAGGCCCGGCAAGTAAGGCGAGGAGGCCGCCGGGTTCTTGAACCCAAAAGGGAAAGGAGAAGGAGAGGGAGGGAAGGAGGTGAAAGCAAAGAGGGGGCCTCCCGAAGGCGGGAACCAGAAGGCAGCATGATGGGATAAAAGGATGGGAAGAAACAGAGGCTGGGAAAGGGAAAAGCACCAAGAGAAGGATCCAAGACCCCGAGAGGGGTCCTTGGCGCAAGCCCGGTGAAGGAACTCGGCCAGATTTCTACTCCTCCTGAGACTTTTCTTGCTAAGCACGATCTCTAAGTCTGGGACTCCTTCGGGGGCCCATCTTGGAGACTCTGTTCCCTCTCGCCATTTTCTAACTTGACCGTCGGAGCTCCCTCGCTGGGATCCCTAGCTAGGACTTCTGACCTTGTCTTGCAGGATTGGGAGCCAGGAGACCTCAGAATTTCGAGACGACCTAATCAAATCAGCGGCTCTGAAGCCACAGGCGCAGCGGTGAGATCGGCAACATATATGATTGTGAAAAGAAGTCAAAAGATGTAAGAGCAATATGGAATATGCTGCGATAGCTCAAAAGGTAGTTATGTTATATTTTTAAAGCAAAATAATTTATTTATATGAAACATAGAGCATAATAGTCATTAATCTTTTTGTTTATATTTCAATAATAACAGGTACCAATGCAACCAAATGAAAATGATTGTGGATACTTTGTTTTATATTATATCCATCATTTTATGCAGGATGCTCTCATAACTATCTCTCCAAACAAGATTTCTTCTTTTGTATATTCTAATCCTTTTAACTTCTTACCAAATTTTTATATGCATTCCAAACTTATTTATTGATTTTTATTTATTCATCTTAATGATCACTGGTTTACAATGATGGAGTTGGATTCCTTTTGGCTAGTTTAGATTTTGTTGGATGTGCAAAAAGGAGTGCAACTATGTAAGTCATTGATGAGCAGAGCATTATACATGAAGATGATACTGGTGTAGCCTTAAAAGAGAGAGAGATATCCCAACCTGTGTTGACTCCGTTATTAATTTTGATGATAAGCAAAATGCTTAAGTATAAATTAAATACTAATGATTTCTGTGAAGTGTGTTTTTATAGAAAAAGGTGCTCACCAACTTGACAAAAATTATTTGATTGAAGAAGTCCTAAATTTTGATAAAAGATCTGCTTAAAGAGGACTTTGATAATTGAAGATTGCTTGAAAGGATACATGAGTTCAACACAAACTTGTTTCAGCAGAAGTTTAGGTGTTTATATGAAAATCTCAGTAAAGTATCGACTCAAAGTGTCGACACATGACTGAGGAAGTGCCGACTCAAGCCGGTATGCAAGCAGAGTTTCAGTGGCATGGCTGAAGTGTCAACACATGAATGTCTAGTGTTGACTCAAAGTATCGATATATGGATCAGCTCATCACCTGAGATTTTTGGGTTACAAAACTTGCTGAAGTTGAAGATTTGCTTGAAGTGTCGACACATTGATGCTAAGTATCGACTCAAAGTATCGACTCACCTGAGGAAGTGTCGATACATCTGAGAATTCCAGAAAGCCATATTGAAGATATTTGAACCAGGTGTCAACTCATGGAGTGCAAGTGTCAACCCTATATGTCGAGTCACAGCCTGAAGTGTCGATACTTGGAGTTCTGGGAACAGTAATGGCTAGTTTTTCAAACGCAGAACTTACTCCTCTTGGCTCCCAATGGCTAGTTTTTCATGTCTAACGACTAGAAACCAAGTTTGAGGCCTTGGAAAGGTATTTATATGATTCAAATCAAATCAAAACAAAAGAGAATAAGAAAGGAATAACCAAGAGAAGAGAAAAGAAGAGCATTCACTCCTATTCATTAAGTTCAACTACTTTCAAGCTAAGAGAAGTCTCCAAGCATTCAAGTACCTTCAAGAGCATTCAAGTTCATCCTATTTGAGCATTAAAGGAGGCTTCATCAAGTCAAAAGCAGTTCTACATCAAAGTTTCAAAGAGATATCCCCTTTATTAGAAAGCTTTCATTCTTTCTTTATTTCTAACATAAATTCTTGTTGTAAAGGTTATTGGTTAGCCTTGAAAACCAAGGAGGTTATTGGTTAGCCTTGGAAAACCATTTAGGTTCTTAGTTAGCCTACAAAATCAAGGGAGGTTGGTGGTGACCCTTAAAACCATTTAGATTCTTAGTTAGCCCGTAAAACAAAGTGAGGTTTTGACTTGTGAGCCTTGTGAAAACAAGTTGGGTTTTGATTAGTGAGCCCGGAAAACTAATCGGCTGTAATCGGTTAAGATTATAGTGAATTCCCAAGTAGGTCTTGGAGAGTGGATGTAGGTACATTGGATAGCACCGAACCACTATACTTCTTTTGTGTTTGTGATTGCTTGTCTCTTCAATTCTCTCTTCAAATTGCTCTTATCTTTCTTGTTTTATATTTCTGCTGCATACTTATTAAAGAGCACTTTACTTGCATTCATAGTCCCTAGTTTATTTATTGGATTGGTTTACATTCTTGCATTCCATTCAAATAATTTTTAGAGACCCAATTTACCCTCCCTCTTAGGTTGCTTACTGGGCAACAAGTGGTATCAAAGCCCTGTTCTCAGTTTATAGGTCTAACCACCTTGAGTAAAGATCTATGGCAGCCCCTATTGGTACTAGTGTAGTTGAGGGACAAGCCTCAAGTAGACCTCCATTGTTTAATAGATCAAATTATACTTATTAGAAAACTAGAATGAGAATATATGTGCATTCAATTGATTATAACTTGTGGAAGGTTGTTGATAAAGGTCCACATATTCCTTCGATTGTGGTCAATGGTGTTTCCATCCCAAAGCTCAAAGAGGATTGGGATGAAAATGATATTAAACAATCCAAGATCAATGCGAAAGCAATGAATCTTTTTTATTATGTATTAGATCCTAGTGAATTTAATAGGATTTCTACTTGCACATCCACCAAGGATATATGGGACACACTTGAAGTTACCCATGAGGGTACCGATCAAGAGAAAAATACTAAAGTGAACATGTTAGTGCACACATATGAAATGTTCCGAATGGAACCTAATGAATCTATCACTGATATGTATATAAGATTTACAAATATTGTAAATGGAATGAGAAGTTTAGGAAAAATAATGTCTAATGCTGATCTTGTCAACAAAATTCTCAGGTCACTTCTAACTTCGTGGGATTCGAAGGTGACCGCTATCCAAGAAGCTAAAGATGTTGACAAACTATACTTGGAGCAATTGGTGGGATCACTCATGACTTATGAGCTCAACCTAAAGCAAAAATCTATGGATATGGATAAGAAAAAAAAGAGGATTGCATTCAAGTTTACTGTTCAAGAAGAATCCTCAAATGAAGAATCTGAAGAAGAAGAAGAGGATGAGAGTGAAGAAGCACTCCTTGTAAGAAAATTTAGAAGGTTCATGAAGAGAAGAAAGTTTTCCTATAAGAAGAAGTTTCAATCAACTAAAAAGAAGGGAAAGGAGAAGGAGAAAGAAAAGGAAAAGGAGAAGGAAATACCTACATGCTTCGAGTGTAAGAAGCCTGGACACTATAAATTTGACTGCCCTCTCCTAAAAAAGTCAAGGAAAAAGCTAAGGAAGAAGGCTATGATGGCTACCTGGAGTGATAGTGAGGACTCCAGTTCAAAAGAAGAACAAGCTGAAATTGCAAATCTATGTTTCATAGCATATCAAGATCAATAAGAGGTGTCTTGCAACCAAGGAGAACAAAAGACTATGACATCTTGATAGTTGTTACTCAAGGCACATGACAGGAGATATGAAGTAATTTACTACTCTTGAGGCAATGAATGGAGGGAGTGTGACCTTTGGGGATAATGGTAAAGAAAAAATCATTGGCATTGGTAAGGTTCACATCATCCCTTCTACATGTATTAATAATGTACTTTTAGTTGATGGTTTGAAACATAATCTTTTAAGTATTAATCAATTTTGCGACAAAGATTTTCAAGTTATTTTTAAATCATCTTATTGTATAAAAACTAGTCATGATAAAAATGGAGTACAATTCATTAGAAAAAGGAATGGTAATATTTATTTGGTAGATTTGGATAATCTATCCTTGCTTAATGGAGAATGCCTAGTTGCATTAAATTCTACTATAGATAAGACTAGTTGGCTCTGGCATAGAAGACTAGGACATGCTAGTATGTATTTACTTTCAAAACTTTGTAAAAAGGATTTAGTAAGAGATTTACCAAAACTTGTTTTTGAAAAATATAGAGTTTGCCAAGCTTGCCAATTTGGAAAACAAGTTAAAACATCCTTCAAGCCTAAAGGTTTTTTTACTACTAGTAGGCTACTTGAACTATTACATATGGATCTCTTTGGACCAACTAGACATCTAGTCTAGGAGATAAGAGATATGGATTGGTCATAGTGGATGATTTTTCAAGATTTACTTGGATTCTCTTTCTTGCTCATAAAGATGAATAATTTTTTGTATTTATAAAGTTTTATCGAAAAATCTTAAATGAAAAAGGTACTTCTGTTATTTACATATGAAGTGATCATGGGTCTGAATTTGAAAATCAAGATTTTGAAAGCTTTTATAATGAGAAAAGTATAGAACATAATTTTTCTGCACCTAGGACACCTAAGCAAAATGGGGTAGTAGAAAGAAAAAAGCGTACTTTAGAAGAAATGGCATGCACTATGCTTTGCAAAAATGATTTGCCAAGATATTTTTGGGTTGAAGTAATTAATACTGCATGTTACATTTTAAATCATGTTTTAATCTGACCTATTTTAAAAAAAACTCCTTATGTACTTTGGAATCAAAGATAATCAACTTTGAAGTATTTTTGAATTTTTGATTGTCAATGTTTTATTTTGAATAATGGTAAAGATAATCTTGGAAAATTTGATACCAAGTCTGATGAAGGTATCTTTCTAGGATACTCTACATCTAGCAGGGCATATAGAGTTTTTAACAAAAGAATCCTAGTTGTAGAGGAATCAGTACATATAGTTTTTGAAGAGTCTACTAACAAATCCTCCAGAAAAGAGGATACTTCTAATGTATGTGCAGGTGCTGATAAGCTACAAAAGTTGACATTGGATGATCAACCCTCTCAACCAAGTGAAGAAAATCAAGACAAAGATGACAAAGATGAAGCCATACAATCCACACCAAAGCACCAAGATTTACCTAAGGAGTGGAGGTATGCTCATGGACATCCTAAAGAATTAATCCTAAGTGATCCATCAAAAGGGGTGAGAACTAGAGCATCAATTAGAAATGAATGTGATTATATTGCTTTTATTTCTCAAGTAGAGCCTAAATATTTTGAAGTTGCTGAAAAAGATCCTAACTGGATAAATGCTATGCAAGATGAATTAATTCAGTTTGATAGAAATAATGTTTGGATATTAATAGAAAGACCATCTAATGTTTCTATTATTGGCACTAAATGGGTGTTTAAAAATAAGTTAGATGAAAATGGAATTGTTATTAGAAATAAAGCTAGGCTAGTTTCCAAAGGTTACAATCAGGAGGAAGGAATTGATTTTGATAAAACTTTTGCTCCTGTTGCTAGATTTGATGCAATTAGACTACTATTAGCATTTGCTTGTTTTATGAATTTCAAACTCTTTCAAATGGATGTTAAAAGTGCTTTTCTAAATGATTTTATAGTTGAAGAAGTTTTTGTTGAACAACCACTTGGTTTTGAAAATCATATACATCTGATTATGTTTTCAAATTGCACAAAGCTCTTTATGGATTAAAGCAAGCACCTCGAGCATGGTATGAAAGACTCAGCAAATTTTTGATTGAAAATGAATTTTCTAGATGCCATGTTGATAAAACTTTATTTCTAAAGAAGAAAGATGATGACTTATTAGTAGTGCAAATCAATGTTGATGATATTATTTTCGGTGCTACTAATGAGATTCTTTGTCAAGAGTTTGCTAAGCTAATGCAGGGTGAGTTCGAGTTAAGCATGATGGGAGAACTCAATTTCTTTCTCAGACTCCAAATCTGGTGCGAGCACTAGACTCAGAAGAAGACTTCAGGGCTCCATTTGGATCTCTGATTGACCTTGCCCGAAGAATTAGGGTTTTCTGGTTTTGTAATAAGGGTTGACTTAGTCAACTCAATTTTAGTTTGAGTATGTATTTCCCTGTAATTTAAATTTTGTTGAGTCATGTTGACTCAGAACAAGTCCTAGTGGTGGTCTAGGTCTTCTCCAGGGTGCCACATTTTCTCCCAGGCTCAAGTAAGTGGGCGCCACACACCCAGCCACACGCCAGAGTCCAAGGGGCACCACATCTCCATCCAGTGTACTTTGGTCCCCACAGCACAAGAAAGCAGGTCCCTTCTTTCATGCGCCACTTAAGGAGAAATCAATTTAGGATCCTCAATCCAAGGAGGCACCCAAAATATTTCCATAAGACCCAAGCTATGAAAAGAAAGGAGCAAAGCTTGGGGAGCAAGACTAGGAGGCGCCCAAATATTTCCAGATAAAACCAGGCATGGAAGGAAGAAAATTTTTCTTGAAGAGCAAGGCTAGGAGGCGCCACCTACTTACCATTTGGAGCCATCAATCAACACTTATGGAAGCTCTTGGCCGGCCATATGAGAAGAACTTGATTCTACAAACCTAATTTGAGGATCCATCCTATTAGTCCCACATGGGAAGATGTAAAACCCTGACCTCTTGTAAAGACCTATAAAATAAACCCCTCTTGTAAGTTTTAAAAACACTGATGAATGAATTCAAATTTTGTGTGAGCAACTTGTGTTTCTCTCTTCCGCACTTGTGTTCAGGTGTTGAGCTCCGTGAGGGAGTAAATCCGAGTTCCCTAGGAACCTTGAGGAGGTGTGAGATCTCCAACCCCAAAACCCTACCAAACCCTAGGTTAGCCACTTCAATTCCAAACCCTAGCCGCCCATCATCTTCTTCATTCCACCAATCATCCAAACCCTAATCTACCTCATCATCTCACGACCCCTCTCTTCCAAGTAGAGGCCGACCACCAACATCTAGGTCTAGATCGGCTACTTCGAATACAGAGCAAATCCCAGAGGAAGTCAGATCCGCATCCAGGAGAATTAGGATTTCAGCAACATCAATTTTTTCAAGTTCTTCTTATCTGATAAATCCTTTCTTTAAGTATCTGGTTCCTTAACTTGTTCTTCTTCTTTCCCAGATCCTGAGTTCAGGAGAAGCCAACTCTGCCAAAGGACCAGTATTGGAGGATCCATTGCGAAGATATCCGAATCCGAGGATCCAACAATCTGCTTGAGAGAGTCCTTCCACCAAACTCTGTGAAGATCACTGCCTGGTATATAACCCTTCCCTTCTCTTTATTTCTGTCCTGTTGAAAGTTCAGAGCGAAACCCTAGGTCTGGGAGTTTCTCAACCCCCAGCGATCCTTTACTTCTGAACTACTCTAATAATCTAGTTTTTTGAATTGTGCTTTCAATTATTATATAGTTTTTTTCAATTTAGTTTAACTTTCCTTTGAGTCAAAGCCGACTTCTAAAAATATATATAAAAAAAAAAATTAGTCTTAATTTACTTCCGCATCGCATCATCTCTTTTGTTCTGCATCAATTTTGGTATCAGAGCTTTTGTTCTGCATCACTTTGGTATCAGAGCCCTGTCTAGGGTTTCTGACTTGCTTGCATGTTTTGAGTGTCTCTCTTTTTTACTTTGTCTGCTCGAAGTAGACTCCCCAGGATGTCCGGTCCTAGGAACGAAGCGAGGTGCAAGCCTCCTCTTCCCATTTCACGGGGTGTTCTTAGGGTGTGTAGGGAATCCGCTAGGTTACAACTTCGTAGCAGGAATTGTAAACGGGGGAAGCATTCTGTTTTCAGTCTATAACTTCCTTGTTGCAGGAATTGTTTCTCATTGCAGGTAACTCCAAATTGCATGATTTTTATTTTTTGGAACTAGTATAATTAAAATTATTTTACATAATTTTACTGTAATTTATTGGTTTCCATGAAATTTCTGAGAGTTAAATTTCAGCATTTCTGTTTCTGTGTTTCTGCAATTCAATTTTTGAGTGATCATCTCCTAATTCATCTTAAGGGCGATTGAGCATCTAAGATAAGGGGAGGAGTTGATAACCTCTCCTTAGCCCAAAACCACCACCCATTCATTCGATCCTAAACCTAATTTTAAAATTTATTAGACTTAATTTGCCCTAGTGGGCTAGGGACATCAACAAGTCGGGTCTAGGCTAATGTTTAGTCAGTTTGTCTAGTTACTCTATGTGTGCTTTGTACTCAGTGTCTAGAACGGTGGTTCAGAGATTCTATCCCGAAGGGCTTGTGTGCTGGTCCGCCTACCTGGCCAATCTCTGATGGGTGTTTAGGATTGGCATTTAAGGACCTAACACTCCCCTTACACCTGCATGGCTGAGTCCCGAGTTACTACAGGCTAGCTTGCCACTCTGATTGGGCATCTAGTTTGGGCTCTAAGTCTAGTTAGCCCGTAGTCGTTTCAGTTGAGTCTCATTTGGTGTGTTTGCTTGCATCATCATGTCTACCCGGAATGGAGTACCCTACCAACCTGGTCAAATCCAACCTGATTTAGAGGCCATGGTTAGAGCTCTTACTGAAAGTATGAACAAATTGAGTCAGGATATGACTGCTACTGTTGCCCAGTTTAAAGAACAAGTCCATGAGAATTTTACCCAGCTTAGGGATCGAGTCCAAGTACTTGAGGAACCTAGACATCAGAATTGGACTCCTGACCCAGATTTTAATGTGCCTCAACCTCACCCACACCAGGAGCCTAGAAGACCTTTATACAGAGATCCTGAACCTAATCATAGGAGACCTGACCCAGATCCTGAAGATAGAGATGATAGGTTCATTCGGAACATCAAATTAGATGCACCCACTTTTGATGGTAGCTTAAACCCTAAGGTGTATTCTGATTGGGAGGGTGAGATGGACCAGTACTTTGGGTGGTATGCCATGTCTGAGGAAAGGAAGTTCAAGTTTGCCAAGATGAAGTTAGTACGTCAAGCTAGGTTATACTGGGGGAACAATGAGCTAACCACTAGAAGATGAAATGTTGAGCCCATAACCACTTGGCAGGGTATGAAAGAGAAGCTTAGAGATAAGTACCTACCCATTTCATACCAGCAAAATCTGTTAGACCAATGGCAGACCTTGAAACAAGGGAACCGATCTGTATCAGACTATATAACCACCTTTGATGAATACCTGATGAGATGTGATGTGAGTGAAGCCCATGAGGTCACTTTGTCTAGGTTTAGGGCTGGACTTAGGGAAGACATAAAGAGGGAGTTGTTTCTGAGAGAGGTTACTGACCTAGACCAAGCCTATCAGATTGCACTGAACACTGAGAAGTTTCAGAGAGGACCTATGCCTTCCAGGGTTAGTGCCCCAATCCCAAGAAATGGACCTAGCCATGTTACCCCTAGCAAACCTAGTCAGGGTATTCCCACCCCTAGGCCCATGGACAAAGGTAAGGCACCTGACACCTAGAGAACCCCTAGTATCACCTGTTTTAACTGCCAGAAACCCGGTCATATCTCCAGCCAGTGCACAGCCATAGCTTGTTTTAAGTGCCATAGGATAGGTCATGTTTCTAGCCAGTGCCCTCGTAGATCCCTTTACATAGAAGAAGGAGAGGAAGAGAATTCCAGGCCCAATGAAGAATTTGAAGAAGAAGTTTATGAGACCGGAATGAATTTGGTTGATGAGTATGAAGGAGAGGAGGAATCCACAGAGTCTGATCAGTTAGGGGTTGTGAGATGCATCCTGTCCCAGAGTAGAGTTGAGGAGGATTGGCATAGGACTATCATCCTACAGACTTTCCCTAAACTAGGGGATAAGGTATGTAAGATCATCATAGATAGTGGGAGCTGTGTGAATGCCATTTCTGCTAGCACTGTCAAAATGTTAGGCTTAACCCCAGTCCCCCACCCCAACCCCTATAAGGTTTCTTGGGTAGACTCTACCTCTATACCCATCCAGTCTAGACGTCAGGTCCAAATCCAAATGCAATCCTATCAAGAGAAGATTTGGTGTGATGTCTTGCCCATGGGGGTGAGCAGTATAATTCTTGGGAGACCTTGGTTATATGATCATGATGCCACCCCCTTAGGAAAATCCAATACTTGTGTCTTTAGTTTTAATGGAAAAAAAATCACAATCCATTCAGTCCCTCCTAAGGACAAGGTAGCTAAAGGACCCAATAAGGTCAGAGAGATGAAGACTGGAGTGAACCTAATTAGTGCTAAGGATCTAGAACAAGAAATTCATAGTGGTTCACCCATTTGGATGTTGACTGCTAAAGAACTTAGGATTCCTACACCCTCAGAGCCTCCTCAGGAAGTTAGACCTTTGTTAGAAGAATTTGAGGATGTTTTTCCCGAGGATCTGCCAGACCACCTTCCACCTCTTAGGGATATCCAGCATTCCATAGATTTAATCCCAGGAGCTACTTTACCCAACTTGCCCCATTATAGGATGAACCCATCTGAGTATAAGGAACTGCAAAAGCAGGTTGGAGAATTGTTGAGGAAGGGGTTCATTAGAGAGAGTCTTAGCCCTTGTGCAGTCCCGGCACTTCTAACCCCAAAGAAGGATGGCACGTGGAGGATGTGTGTTGATAGTCGTGCCATCAACAAAATCACAATCAAGTATAGGTTTTCCATCCCTAGACTAGATGACATGCTAGATATGATGGCCGGTACAATGATTTTTTCCAAAATTGATCTCAACAGCGGCTATCATCAGGTTAGGATTAGACCAGGGGATGAGTGGAAAACCGCTTTCAAAACTAAGGATGGTCTCTACGAATGGGTTGTTATGCCTTTTGGGTTGTCCAATGCCCCTAGTACTTTCATGAGGATTATGACCCAAGTGCTTAGAGCTTTCATAGGGAAGTTTGTAGTGGTCTATTTTGATAGCATCCTGATCTATAGTAAGACCCCTGCAGACCACCTAGGCCACCTTAGCAAGTCTGCCAAGTTTTGAGGAATGATAGTCTCTATGGTAATCTCAAAAAGTGTGAATTCATGACCAGTAGAGTTATCTTCCTTGGTTTTGTAGTAACCCCTGACGGTGTGGCTGCCGATCCAGAGAAGATTAGGTCCATAGTAGAATGGCCAGAGCCGACCAGTGTGCATGAAGTCAGAAGTTTCCACGGCTTGGCTACCTTCTATAGACGATTCATCAAGGGGTTTAGTACTGTAGTTGCTCCTATCACAGACTGTATTAGGAAGGGAGAATTTCAGTGGACTAAAGCAGCCTATAAAGCCTTCCTAGATCTTAAGGATAGGATGACCCAGGCACCCATTTTGAGGTTACCCGACTTTTCTAAAGTATTTGAGGTTGCCTGTGATGCTTCAGGAGTAGGTATAGGTGGAGTCCTAAGCCAAGAGAATCATCCCGTAGCATTCTTTAGTGAAAAACTTAATGATGCTAAGCTTAGGTATTCTACCTATGATAAAGAATTTTATGCGGTAGTGCAAGCTTTGCGTTACTGGAGACATTATTTACTACCGCAGGAATTTGTGCTGTTTTCAGACCATGAGGCTCTTAGATTCTTGAATTCCCAGAAGAAGCTTAACCCTAGGTATGCTAAGTGGGTAGAATATATCCAGTCCTACACTTTTGTTTTGAAACATAAGGCTGGGACTGAAAATAAGGTAGCTAATGCCCTTAGTCGTCGATCTTTGTTATTGAGTTTTGTTAGGGCTGAAGTCATAGGGTTTGAGCAGATCAAAGAGGAATATGAGTTGTGTCCAGATTTTAAGACTGTGTACCAGGATCTAGCTCAAGGACCATCTAGTGATCATAAGGATTATACCCTTTTAGATGGCTTTTTGTTCTTTAAAAATATGCTTTGCATCCCTAGAACTTCTCTTAGGAAATTTTTGATTTGGGAAATTCATGCTGGAGGTCTACCTGGCCATTTCGGAAAAGACAAGACCACCCTGGCTATTGAAGACCACTTTTTCTGGCCTAGCTTAAAAAGAGATGTAGCACACATTGTGGCTAGGTGTCGGACCTGTGCTGTTGCCAAACAGCGAAAACAGAACACCGGCCTTTATACCCCACTCCCTGTCCCAGATCGTCCTTGGCAAGATGTGAGCATGGACCTTGTGTTAGGTTTGCCTATGACCCAGAGGAGGCATGACTCTATCTGTGTTATAGTCGACCGATTTTCGAAGATGGCCCATTTCTTGCCTTGTTCCCAAACATTTGATGCGTCTAAGGTAGCCACCCTATTCTTTAATGAGATAGTTCGACTCCATGGCCTACCTAAGACAATTGTTTCAGATAGGGATGTCCGGTTCACCAGCTATTTCTGGAAAACCCTTTGGCATAAGTTAGGGGCAAAACTTAAGTTTTCAACTGCCTATCATCCCCAAACTGATGGCCAAACCGAAGTAGTAAACCGTAGTTTAGGCAATTTGTTGAGGTGTCTTGTTGGTGAAAATATTAGGAACTGGGATTTGTACTTACCTAGGGCTGAATTTGCATACAATGACTCGGTCAATAGGTCTACAGGTAAGAGTTCATTTGAAATTGTGCATGGTTACAAACCTCACACACCTCTTGACCTAGCTCCTTTACCAGTCCACACATGAGTCTCAGAGTCTGCTGAAGTTTTTGCACAGTGTATAAAAGACTTGCATAAAGAAATTCATGCCAAAATAAATTTAAGTAATGAAACTTATAAGAAGTTGGCTGATTCTCAAAGGCGAGTCAAAACTTTTGTTGAGGGAGACTATGTAATGATTAGGTTAAGGCCTGAACGGTTTCCTCCTGGAACCGTTAGAAAGTTACATGCTAGAGAAGCTGGTCCATTTAGAGTGGTGAAGAGAGTAGGGTCCAACCAAGCTAAGTACACAAGTGAGATCATGAAGAAGTTTGGGATGGAGACTACTAAGTCAATAGGTACACCTATGAGCCCCTGTTGTAAGCTTGATAAAGATGAGCATGGTAAATCTATTGATCAAAAATTATACGGAGGTATGATTGGCTCTTTATTGTATTTGACTGCTAGTAGACCAGATATAATGTTCAGTATATGCATGTGTGCTAGATATCAGTCTGATCCTTAGGAATCATATCTGTTGGCTATTAAGCGCATTATTAGATATCTATATGATACAATTGATATTAGCTTGTGGTATTCTAGAGACTCATCTACTAATTTAATTGGATATTCTGATACTAATTTTGCTGGGTATAAATTAGATAGAAAAAGTACTAGTGAAACTTTCCAATTTTTTGGAGTAAACTTAATCTCCTGGTTTAGCAAGAAACAAACTTCAGTTGCACTATCCACAACTGAGACTGAGTATATTGCAGCAAGAAATTGTTGTGCTCAAATATTGTGGATTAAGCAATAACTTGAAGATTTTAAAATAAAATTAACTTGTACACCCATAAAATATGATAATACTAGTGCTATTTGTTTAACTAAGAATCTTGTTCAACATTCTAAAAGTAAATATATTGAAATTAGGCATCATTTTATTAGTGACCATGTTGAAAATAATGATGTTGTGCTTGAATTTATTTGTACTGAATTGCAATTAGCTGATATTTTAACTAAGCCTTTCCAAGAGGATCGGTTTTGTATAATTAGAAGAGAACTTGGAATCATTAATCCTTTTGATTGAAATCCTTATATACTATGACCCATGAAAGATCCAATTTAGCATCAATTACACTCAATTATCTTGAATTTCATTATATTTCTAGTGTTTTTACTCTATACTTCATTTTATTTTTTTTTGGTTTTAAGTTGACGTATCGACACCTGTATGTGTCGACACTTTGATGTGTCGACACATAGCATTGTGTCGTGAGTCGACACATGAATGGCTATAGACCGAAGATATAGGCCAAATTGAAGTATTCTTTTTCCCTATTTCTTCCCAACTCGAGCCAACACTTGCCCTAGCTCTATTCCATTCAATTCTTCCCTCCAAATCTTAGCTCAAACCCACTATAATTCCTGTTTTGGATAGATTTTGGTTCATATTTTACCACTTTCCCTCTCCCATTTTGATTTTGGACCATGAGAAACCCTAGTTTACTCTTCCATCCTGTTCAATCTGTTTATCTATGAAATATGACCTAGGAAACAAGTCATTCGTCACCCTAGGCCATCAAACCATGAAGAAGAGAGAAGGACTAAAGCCAGCATGAAGCCGAAGCTTCAGTCCACTGTTCAGCCACTTTTCATTGCTTCCAGCTGTATGAGTTTGAAGACAGTAGTCAGAGGACATCGTGTAGACTTTGGATTTATCGACCAGCAACACTTTCGGATTGGTCAGTGGATTAGAGATGATGGTTTGACTTCTTTCTGCTCATTGAGTGAAAGATTCTACCCAGGCCTGATATGAGAGTTCAACGGATCCTTAGCCCGTGGTAGTGACGGATGGTTAGTATAGGTTCATGGCAGAGATATCCCAGTGTCTGCAGAGGTTCTAAGCAGAGTATGGAATATACCCCTGACTGGATCTATAGTTGATAGCTTGGTGGACAGGTTTAGTGGACTCTAGTGCATTTTTAAGTCAGATATTCTACCTAAGGGAGTCGCTGTTCCAGCATCCTGTCTTTCTGCTAAGATGAGACTACTACAACATATTGTTACTCGGATTCTTCTACCGAAGACTGGACGTTTTGATTACATCATAGAGAGAGAGAGAGCTGCTTGTGATGGTCACATTAGTTCAGCATACACTAGTTTGCCTTCTGATGCTCATGATACATCAGATGATGGAGTCTTCGACTAGTTAGAGACTTTGCTTGCCCTACGGGATGGGGTTGACACTACTCTTTAGAGCATATGGTGTGACATTCGATGATGAGCCCTTCTGGATGCTTTTATATACTGATGTTTATGATATCAGGTAACTACACCGGATGGGATATCGTTGTTCAAAGGCCAGTGGAGATGTAGAGTATCAGGACAGGCCGATGACAGAGATGAGGACATTGCAGAGGAGGAGTGCATATATTCAGGCAAGGCAGGACCTTTAGAGGGACATTTACTAGAGATTCAACCTGAGCCAGTAGCATAGCTAGAGTTTGCTCCTTAGTCTGAGCTAGTTACACAGCCTCAACCAGCTTAGTCAGATGCTTCAGGAGATTCAAAGAGTCTTATGGACTGAGTTAATCGCATATAGATAGATATTATGATTGTTCGACAGTTACTTGATAGCTTTATTATGAAGACGAGAGAGAGCCATAGAGGTTTGAGTGATGGCATCTCCGCTATTCTATTAGCACTTTCTAGGCCCTCTTCTGAAAGTATTCCAGATTCAGCTCCAGCTCCACTTGCACCAGGACCAGAGATTGACACTGATGGTGATACTGACTCTGACGGTTTCAATTTTCTAGACTTGATGACAGAGCCAGTACAGGAGACAATAGCAGACTTACCTAGGAGTCCCATTCGAGATCCTTCAAATTTGTTCTTTCAGACTCCTATCCTACCCACATCAACTTCTAGATCAGTCGATCATTCAGCCATTCCCATTCTTTCACCTATCATAGATACTCCTATCATAGATACTTTTATTATTTCTTCAGCTGACACACCTATCATTGATACACCTATCATTTCTTCAGCTGATACACCGATTTTTGATACACCTATAGTTGATACACCATCCTTGCATACATCTTCACTCATTCGAGAGTTAGGTTTCTATACACCTGGTTTTCACTATCTTGATTCAAGTCCTTCATTTGATCGTACACCATATCCGATAATTGTAGAGACTGTCACTCCAGTCTATTATGTTCCAACTGATGACATAACTTCCACCTCTTCTGCTTCAGCTAGAGGCAGGACCTATGTTCGACATAGAGATCATGGTCGTCATACTCCTTCCAGACTGATCAGGACTCATCTTCGTGATCTTAGATCAATGTGGCCCCGATCTCATGCTTTCATTGATACTGGACCGATCGAGATTGGATCTTCAGAGGATGAGGATATCGATTAGGATAGATTTTATAGTTTGTATTTCTACACATTCTGTATATTTTGATGTTCTCCTTATGTATCAAACATTTTTTTAAGTGAATGAAATATTATGTTTCATCTTATGACTTTGAGTGAATGAAATACATTAATTACTTTCAGTAATTCATTGTCTTCTTTTATTATTGAGTGAATGGGTTACATTTATATTCAAACTTATTAACTTCATCCTTCCTTTTTTATTGATAACAAAAAGGGGGAGAAATTAGTATAAGTATAAATGAAAATATGCATGATGAAAGAACTTTATTTTGATAATCTAAAATTTTTAGACATATCTATGCGAAAGAAATTTATTTTGAAAATCTGAAATTTTTAGACATTTTTGTGCATTGAGTGAGGGGGAGTAATACCTCCTTCGTATTGAAAATCTGTTTTGAATTGGATTTCATGCCCAATCTCTATTTTTAGATATTCATTTTTGTTTATGAATCGTCTCTTTAGGGGGAGTATTGTTCTCTGCTCAAATTATCTCTTTTGAGCATGTTTTCTTGTAGAGTATCATGATACATGAATTTATATCTTATATATATTTCAAGCTCTGATACTCTTAGCCATTATAATACTCTTGCTCTGATACATCTTTTTTAATATTTTAACACCTATTGCAATTAGCTCTTCGCACCTTGAAAAGTTCTTTAGAAAGCTTTTTATGCAATTTATACTTAAAGGTTTTGTCATCATCAAAAAGGGAGAGATTGTTGACTCCGTTATTGATTTTGAAGATAAGCAAAATACTTAAGTATAAGTTGAGTACTAATGATTTCTTTGAAGTTTATTTTTATAGAAAAAGGTGCTCATCAACTTGACAAAAATTATTTGATTGAAGAAATTCCAAATTTTGATGAAAGATCTGCTTAAAGAGGACTTTGATAATTGAAGATTGCTTGAAAAGATACATGAGTTCAACACAAACTTGTTTCAGCAGAAGTCAGGTGTTTATATAAAAATCTCAGTGAAGTGTCGACTCAAAGTGTCGAGACATGACTCAAGTGTCGACACATGAATGAGGAAGTGTCGACTAAAGCTGGTACGCAAGCAGAGTTTCAGTGGCATGGTCGAAGTGTTAATACATGAACATTTGGTGTCGACTCAAAGTGTCGACATATGCATCAGCTCATTGCTTGAGATTTTTGGATTACAGAACTTGCTGAAGTTGAAGACTTGCCTGAAGTGTCGACACATGGATGCTAAGTGTCGACTCAAAGTGTCGACTCACTTGAGAAAGTGTCGACACATCTGAAAATCTAGAAAGCTACATTAAAAATATTTGAACTAGGTGTCGACTCATGGAGTGCAAGTGTCAACCCTATGTGTCGACTCATAGTCTGAAATCGACACTTGAAGTTCTGGGAACAGTAAAGGCTAGTTTCTCAAATGCAGAACTCGCTCCTCTTAGCTCCCAATGGTTAGTTTTTCATGTCTAATGGCTAGACACCGAGTTTGAGGCCTTGGGAAGGTATATATATGATTCAAATCAAATCAAAACAAAAGAAAATGAAAAAGGAATAACCAAGAGAAGAGAGAAGAAGAGCATTCACTCCTATTTATTAAGTTCAACTACTTTCAAGCTAAGAGAAGTCTCCAAGCATTCAAGTGCCTTCAAGAGCATTCAAGTTCATCCTATTTGAGCATTAAAGGAGGCTTCATCAAGTCAAAAGCAGCTCTATATCAAAGCATCAAAGAGATATCCGCTTTATTAGAAAGCTTTCATTCTTTCTTTATTTCTAATATAAATTCTTGTTGTAAAGGTTGTTGGTTAGCCTTGAAAACCAAGGAGGTTATTGGTTAGCCTTGGAAAACCATTTAGGTTCTTGGTTAGCCCACAAAACCAAGGGAGATTGGTGGTGAGCCTTAAAACCATTTAGGTTCTTGGTTAGCTTGTAAAACTAAGTGAGGTTTTAACTTGTGAGCCTTGTGAAAACAAGTCGGGTTTTGATTAGTGAGCCCGGAAAACTAATCGGCTATAATCGGTTGAGATTATAGTGAATTCCTAAGTAGGTCTTCAAGAGTGGATGTAGGTGCATTGGATAGCACCGAACCACTATACTTCTTTTGTGTTTGTGATTGCTTGTCTCTTCAATTCTCTCTTCAAATTGCTCTTATCTTTCTTGTTTTATATTTCCGCTGCATGCTTATTAAAAAGCACTTCACTTGCATTCATAGTACCTAGTTTATTTATTTGATTGGTTTACATTCTTGCATTCCATTCAAATAATTTTTAGAGACCTAATTCACCCCCCTCTTGGGTTGCTTACTGGGCAACAACTTGAAGAGCCACCTCCTAAAAAGTATCATGGTGAGACACAAATGAAAGATGTGCATACGATGGATTCTGATAAAATGATTCATGTAGAGTGGAATGAGTATGGATAGCCAATTGGGGATGGTGGGCAATCATTTATGAGCTTTTTGACTAGTCTAACAAAATTTTATGAGCAGTTGCCAATTAGTGTGAATGATTGGCAAAAGATATCTAAGACCACTAAACTTGAACTTTGGAAATATTCGAAGGTGATATTGATTTTTATTTCATCTATGATTTGGCACTTATTTTTATGATGTATTAATAATATTTTTTTATTTCAGAAAAAGTATGATGTGGGAGATGAGCATTATAATTTTGTAATGAAGACTTTGGCAGGAAAATAGAGAGGAATGAACTATCATTTAAGACAAAAGTACTTAGTAAGAAATTGTAATAAGAATATATAAAAACAAGGTGAACTACCTAAGAATGTCCTAGAGGCTCAATGGAAGGAAGCTATAGATAGTTGGTCTACTTTACAATGGCAGGTATATTGAAATTGTTATTTTTCATTGATCGAGATCAATTTTTTATAATAGTTAATGTCAAATTTAAATTTTGGTATATATGGAACAATGACAGAAAAGGACAGATATCAACATTATAATTTTGCAATGAAGACTTTGGTAGGAAAATGGAGAGGAATGAAGTACTATTTAAGAAAAAAGTACTTAATAAGAAATTATAATAAGAATATGAAAAAACAAGATGAAGTACCTAAGAATGTCCTAGAGGCTCAATGGAAGGAAGCTATAGATAGTTGGTCTACTTTATAATGGCAAGTATATAGAAATTATTATTTTTCATTGGTTGAGATCAATTTTTTATAATAGTTAATGTCAGTTTTAAATTTTTTTATATATAGAATAATGACAAAAAATGATAGATATCAACATTGACTGCAAGAAGAAATACAAGTATTCACATTATGCAAGAACAAGAAGCTTCCTGCAAATCCATCACCTATATGTGAAACCCATCCAAATTCTTTTAAATGCTTGCTATGATAAATATATATGTTATGTTCAACAAATCTTATTTTGTATACTTAGTTCAGAAGGACAGGAAAAAAATTAAGCCATCCCGACATGTGGATGAACACTTATACTAGAAAGAATGATAAACCTGTAAATGATGCTACTGCTAGACTAGTTGTAAGTATCCTTTATTAGTCAATTAAACTATAAGTCTATCTTATTTATTATTATAATATTTATTTCTTGTAATTAATATACATATATGTTTATTGGAACCAAAAGTAAATGTTTAAAGATGCAGAAGGGGCTGAAGTATTTTCTAAATAGTTTGGCAAAGAAAGACCAGACATGATCTGTTGCTTAGGAATAGGACCAACTCCTAGTTCATTGTGGGGCTCTAAAGCAACAAATGAAGTCTTGAAAAAGGAAAATGAGAGTTTGCATAAAATGGTTAATGACTTGGCAGGTCAAGTTGGAACTCTCCAAGTCCAAGTAGCAAATATTTATGGTTCAATAGTTTCGGTGAGTACTTTTGTTAAATGTATAATTCTTTTTTTATTTCTATATGAATGAGATTGAATAACTTAATCTTTATTTTCAGAATTATTTTGATCTTTTTGAAAATATAAAAATATCATGAAAAAACCCGATAATCATTCATTCTACTTGCTATTTGATTGATGAATTTAACCTGTTATTGTACTTATTTATTAATAGGGTATTACCAACATGAAAGAAGCTGATGATCATTTACCAAAAATAGATAAAATATTATCTGTTAGTAGCAAACATAATCCAGAGGTATCTATGATATCATTATTTTATGCAATACTTGTAATTTAATATTTTTTAAGAAAGTTGGCAAATTCTCTATTATTTCTAGAATGGTGATAGAGTTGAACTAAACTCATCTCAAGTGAACATATTGCCCATTCTTAAATCATCTAAAATTATAAGTAAAATTTATTTTAATGAATTTATAGATTTAAATAGAATGGTTCAATGTTATTAAGTGGCGATCATTAGGACTTATTCATTATATTATATAAAATTAGTACCTGCAAGATGAAGAAGTAATTTTAATTGATATCTTACAGAAAGAAGTAGGCAAAGAAATATTTATTTCTGATGATAAAGACAAGATGTTGATGGACAAAAATTTGGAAGATGTGTTTTGTGAGGTTTCTGTTTCTTATACAATTGAGCATGATACTTCATTGCTTGTAAAGAACAAAAGTCGATCTTTAATGATACGCTATTGCTTGTAAAGAACAAAAGTTGATCTTTAATGAAATATGCTGTGGGCACTTATATTATTTGGTGGAAAGATTATGTATGTATCTGTGTATATTATTGGTTTAATAATGATTTATACTATCTCTGAAATGATGTATAAAATTTATGATTCCTTTGTTTTTGCAGATTTAGGTGATATAATGGAAGGTGTCAAGGAAGAAATAGAGATTTTACAAAGTTTACTTTATATATCTTTATTCTCTTTATGGTGTAGCAAAATAGTTGGAACTTGTTTTATGATATGTTTTGAGTTCTAGCATTTACTTTCTTTTGAAATCAATACTATGTTTTGTTTGTAGTTCTTTGGATTTTGATGAAATTAATAAAGTTATTGAGACAATATTTTTGTAAGACTATCACTATGTATGTTAAACTATATTTAATATAATGATGAAAATTATCTTGTTTATAGTTATTTTATATATTTTTATTTTTATTTGTTATTATAGGTGATCCATATTTTAAAATTGGATTGAGCATGACTATATTTAATTATATACCTATGTTTTATTATTGATAGTATTGGTTCATTTATACCTACACTTTGCTAATTCCAACAAATTCTAATCCATATGTATTTAATTACTTATGTTTTATAAAAAAGGGTATAGACTAGATTTATGCCCATGTATATAATCTTACATACATTAAATATTACGTAGGTAAAGCACGTCTACACACACGTGATGCAAGATTAATATGCATGCAATTCCTTTTTTATATTTTATATGTGGGGTTAGGGTATAAATTCCCGAATTTTAGATCAAAATTAGTTGTAGGGAATTTTGTATGAATTTTTGAAGCCAAGCATGCAGATTAGAACCTAGAAAAGTACTAAAGAAGGATCGCCGGGGCTGAGAAGCCTTGGTTAGGGCAAGTTCTCCTATAATATAAAGACTAGAGGTAGAGGGGATGTACCTGACAACGTCTGAAGTGCCCGGTGAAGATCGCAGTGAAGGGATCGCTCGTTCCTCGATGGATGCGGCCTGGAAAATTGAGCCAAAGACCTGTGGATACCCGGCTTTCTGCTCGGTGGTCCGATTGAGGCTTGGCTGGAGTCATTGGATTCATAGGAACTCGGGGACCTGAAAATGACCTGTCAGGGGTTAGAAAACTTAGAGAAAATCAAGAAAACAAAAGAAAACAGCAAAGGGAAGAAAGTTTTGGAGGGGGCTGGAAGGATGGTTGGCGGCAGGAAGATGGTTGCAAACACCGGGAAGAAGAACTCTCAAACCCCTTTATGCACATAGCAGGGTAATCACACAAAACAATAGAAGAACTCAAGGTTTATTTCATATCAAAAATCTCCCTTCATACAAGAGGCTAGGGTCCCTTAAATAGACCCTTAACCTTGGGCTCCAAGTAAGGGCACATTAGTCTTTACATAAGAATCATTTTCCCTCTCAAACCCTAGCTAGAAAATAAGGAAACATTGGTAGAAAAATCCTTAAAAATTTTCTTGACTTGGCCAACACTCCAAGGTCACCTAGGGGGGTGTGTTGGGCTTCTAAGAGAAATAAGAGGCCAGCCCAATGGGGCTTGAGTGCATGGGCTTGGGCCTCTGGAAGCTGGGGTGGCATGGTAGCCAGGTAGCAGGAATATTCCTTGGTATCTTGCTTCTTAGGGGCTTGGGCTTGGCACCTAGGCTTGATTTCTTTGGGCTAGGATGTAGATGGACCTCTGGAATCATGGATGCCCTGGTCTATGAATATACTTTGGCATCTGGAAGGAAATTTGGGTATCTAGAGGGCATTTGCAAGGAATCATGGTTTTTTGAATTTGCCTCCTAGGGTCTTCAAATCTTCAAGCTGGGTTGGACTTGGGCTATACTTCCATATCTTCATTCTGGTTGGACCTGGCCTTCACTTGTATGATGTGGTCTTGAGTCTTCGATATACTTGGACTGGACTCAAAAAAATAAAATTAGCTCAACATGAGCTAACTAGCATAGGACTGAACTAGCTCAACATGAGCTGACTAGTACAGAACTAAAATAACAACTCAAAAGACTCAAATAACAACTAAAATGGACTCAGATGGGCTAAGCCCTTATTACCGATGGACTCATAAATTATTGATCAATTCACAGAGGGTTGAAAAGCCTCTGTCTTATTCTGGTGCTCTGGTGTCCCCATCAATTCTCTCGGGGTGGGAGGAAGTCGACCCTGTCGAGTGAAGATCAAGCTGGCTCACATATCTCTCGAGGAGGTCTAGGTTGAGGTGCTGCAAGTCCTCTTAAGAAATCTACGAATCGTCCGACTCTGGCCGGCCTTGCCATCGGACCAGGAAATGTTGATAACCGCGGCCCCGGGTCATAATGGCTTGATCGTCCAGGATTTGCTCGATCCATTCTCCTCTATCAGGCCAAATTTAGAAGAGGACACTCTGGGTTAGCGTCACTCACAATGAAAAGGAATAGGTTCAAAAGTCTCACTAGGTATCGCTGCCGGTTCCCTGTACTCAACCAAGTCTATAATATTGAAGGTAGAACTAATGCCCAAATCTGAAGGCATGTCTAACACCTAGGCATTTGATCCAACCTTCTCTATCACTTTAAAATGTCTGGCTCCGCGAGCATGAAGCTTCTTTTAGGCCTAAGCCTAACCAAGATATAATCCACCACATCAAATTCTTTGATCCATTTTCGAGAATTAGCTAGTTTGTTTAAAATTAGTGTAGGTGGTGAACATGTTGGGCACATGCAGACTCCTAACAAATGATTCAAAGGACTCAAACCTACACCTAACAGACTCGACTAAGGAGATTTATTAGGTCTTAACTACCACTTGGGCATGGGGGCATGAGTCGTGGTTGATGGGTGGCATGCAGAAGAAAATTTGCTAGTAACTCCTAATAGGTGCCAGAGGGTCTGCCAAAAGTAGGTAGCAAATGGGATGGGCTCTATGGATCCTTGCAACCTAGTAACCTCAACAAAATGTAACCTAATAGTTCTAGACACATGAGAAAACTCAGGAAAGGGTAGGAAATAGGAAGTGGGTTTAGAATTACTCTGGTAGGGTGGAGAAAAAGGTTCCGGGTTAGTTGGATAAACTAGAATAAAAGAAGGCATGTTAGGGACTAATCCTAGACTAATGAGGTTAACCTTATGGGGTTGCGGTATATCTATGGGGTTTGTATAATGGAAGGATGGGTTATTAATCTCAGGGAAGAGGTCCTTAATGGGAACTATAGGAGGAGGCTCATCCTGAGGGTACTGATTCAAAGAGATCAGGTCCTTAATAAATTCTTCAGGTTCTTGTATTTTAGGACTAGACTCTATAATTTGGCTCTCCTCTATGGTTTCCTCAGGTAAGGCTCTAACAGCAGTACCTAGGTTCTCTTCCTCTATTTGTTCTTCCACTATAGCTTTAGGTTGGATGTGGTTAGGGTCAACTACCTCTAGGTTGGCTTCTACCTGGGTATTTACTAGGCCAACTATTTCTAGGTCATCTATAGGTGTCTCATCTTCTCCCTCATACTCATCCACTAGGCTCACATCAGCTTCATACACTTCCATATTAATGTAAGCCTTGTCAATCTCAGGAATGGTTGGAGAAGGTCGGCTAGGGAAAAATTGGCTAGGTCCTGGTTTCTGATTATGGACACTAATCCTAGTATGTTCAGGTTGCCTAAGGGGTAGTGGCTCACTACTGGGCTCAAATTTAGGGGTACTAATCCTATGGGGTTTAAGTTGACTAAGGGAAACCTGACTAGTACTAGATTGATACCTAGCGGTTATGAGCTCCCTAGGCTCGTAGGACAAGGGTGCAGATCTATGGGTCACAGGATTATAAGATCTGGGGTCATAGGATTTGGGTTCAGCTCTATGGGTCTTGGGTCTACTGGACTCATGGGATATGGGTTCGTAGATTCTAGAGTCAAAGGATTTGGAGTCATAAGATCTATAGGTTGTGGGTATACTAGGCTTATAAGGAGAGGGTAAATAGGATCTATCTTCCTGGTCTACAAAATTCTGATTGGGTCTTCTAGGACTAACCTTAGGGATTGGGTCATGACGATGGGCTCTCCTAGGTTCAGCCTCAAGGTATGGATCAGGGTTTAGGGTCCTCCTAGGCTCAGGATTATAGTATGGGTTAGGCTGAGAGGCTCTCCTAGGTTCAACCTCTCGGTATGGATCAGGATTTGGAGTCCTCCTATGTTGAGAATTGTAGTACGGGTCAGGATGAGGGGCTCTCCTACGTTCGACCTCATGGTATAGATCAGGGTTTGGGGTCCTCCTAGATTGAGGGGACTCAGGATCTGGCTCAGACTGTGACCCATGGGTTCTTTCTATGTTCCCTACATGGCCTTCTAACTGGCCAAACCTATTGGCAAGATGGTCAATTCTATTGTTGGTTTGGGTACTAGACTGAGTTAATTGGGTAGTCAACTGGGCCATGGATTGGGTTAGATGCTCAGTGAGTGCTTTTATTTGGGCTTGCAAATTTTTCATGGGTTTAGACATTTATGAAGGAGGTGGGTGATATGAAACCCCTGATCTAGTGCTCATGCAAGACTCGATCAGATCGACTACAGCTGACTAGACCAAGAGTCCAAACTAGATGCTCAATCAGGGTGGCAAACTAGCTTATAGTAACCCTGTACTCAGCGAGGCAGGTGTAAGGGGAGTGTCAGGTCCCTGATTGCCAATCCTAGACACCAATCAAAGATTGGCCAGGTAGGCGGACCAGCACACAAGCCCTTCAGAATTGAATCTCTAAACCACCGTTCTAGACACTGAGCACAAGGCACACACAGGTTAGCTTGACATAATGATCTGACACTTAGCCCGAACCCGACCAATTGATGTCCCTAGCCCACTAGGGCAAATTAAGTCTAGTTAATTTTAGGTTAAGGCTTGGGACCGAATGCAAGGGATGTAGTTTTGGGCTAAGGAGAGGTGATCAAATCCTCCCCCCATCTGATATAGCATGAGTGCCCTTAAAAGTAAATTATGCAATGATGGCAGGCAGATGAGGATGCAAATTAGGGTTTAGATATTTTTGGTATTTTTAAAGAATATGTAATTTTTTTTTGGTATTTTTTTAAATAGAAGAAAACTTGTAAATTATGGCCTAATATAAAGAAAATATACTAAAATTAAAAGATATGCAAAGATGCTAAACAAAACCCTAAAACATCCAAACTTGTCTTGCTGAAAAAAACAGAGCCAAAAATTTGCAAACTGTATTTCGGCTTGCAAAAACTTTACAGGCCGTAATAAAATCTAAAAAAATTCTGAAACTTATCATGAATTATGATGAATTCACAAAAATAAATTTCAGAATTTTGGAAGTTTTTATCAAGGAGAAATAATTTAAATAATAGAGTATATACGGACTGAAAAATTGCAGAAAATAAGCCCTAATCTAAGCTCTGATACCAAATGATGTGGGACTAATATGCATGCAATTCATTTTGTATATTTTATATATGGGGTTAGGTGATTAATTCCCGAATTTTAGATCAAAATCAGTTGTAGGGAATTTTGTATAAATTTTTGAAGCCAAGCATGTAGATTAGAACCTAGAAAAGTACTAAAGAAGGATTGCCGGGGCTGAGAAGCCTCGGTTAGGGCAAGTTCTCCTACAATATAAAGACTAGAGGTAGAGGGGATATACCTGACAATGTCTGATGTGCCCGGTGAAGATCACAGTGAAGGGATCACTCGTTCCTCGATGGATGCGGCATGGAAAATCGAGCCAAAGACCTGCGGATACCCGGCTTTCTGCTCGGTGGTCTGATTGAGGCTTGGCTGGAGTCGTTGGATTCGTAGAAACTCGGGGACCTAAAAATGACCTGTCAGGGATTAGAAAACTCAGAGGAAATCAAGAAAATAAAGGAAAACAGTAAAGGGAAGAAAGTTTTGGAGGGGGCTTGAAGGATGGTTGGCGGCAGGAAGATGGTTGCAAACACCGGGAAGAAGAACTCTCAAACCCCTTTATGCACATAGCAGGGTAATCACACAAAACAATAGAAGAACTCAAGGTTTATTTCATATCAAAATATTCCTTCATAAAAGAGGCTAGGGTCCCTTAAATAGACCCTTAACCTTGGGCTCCAAGTAAGGGCACATTAGTCTTTACATAAGAATCCTTTTCCCTCTCAAACCCTAGCTAGAAAATAAGGAAACATTAGGTAGAAAAATCCCTAAAAATTCTCTTGACTTGGCCAACACTCCAAGGATGCCTAGGGGGGCATGTTGGGCTTCTAAGAGCAGCAAGAGGCTGGCATAAAGGGGCTTGGGTGCATGGGCTTGGGCCTCTGGAAGCTGGGGTGGCCTGGTAGCCAGGTAGCAGGAATATTCCTTGGTATCTTGCTTCTTAGGGGCTTGGGCTTGGTGCCTGGGCTTGATTTCTTTGGGCTAGGATGTAGATGGACCTCTGAAATCATGGATGCCCTGGTCTATGAATATACTTTGGCATCTGGAAGGAAATTTGGGCATCTAGAGGGCATCTGCAAGGAATCAGGGTTTTATGAATTTTCCTCCTGGGGTCTTCAAATCATCAAGCTGGGTTAGACTTGGGCTATACTTCCATGTCTTCATTCTAGTTGGACTTGGCCTTCACTTGTATGATGTAGTCTTGAGTCTTCGATATGCTTGGACAGGACTCAAAAAATAAAATTAGCTCAAGATGAGCTGACTAGCATAGGACTGAACTAGCTCAACATGAGCTGACTAGTACAGAACTGAAATAACAACTCAAAAGACTCAAATAACAACTAAAATGGACTCATATGGGCTAAGCCCTTATTATCGATGGACTCATAAATTATTGATCAATTCACAGAGGGTTGAGAGCAAGTATTTCCAGACTTTATGTGATTTGGTTCCCGAAAAAGAGATGAAGAACGAACTAGAAGATTATATAAAGATTGAAACTACTACTCGCATATTAAGACCTAACAAAAGAGATAAAGATAGACTGGATCCTAGGGTTAAGAAACCACTAATAGGGCATATGCAACTTCATTAAAACAGACTTAAAGAGGAGGGTTTGGTTCAAATACCTAGCAACGATATCTTCTTTGTTGTGGAAAGGTTCTCTCAGCACTCTGGATCGATGCCTGGAAGACAAAGCCTCGTTCCCCCGAATTCATCAGCTTTTTATTAGCTGGTCTCAGGGGCAAGGAAAACTTCTTCCAAGGAGTGTGGCATTGGAGGGATCCTGCAAACACTGAAGGTTAAAGAAGTAGAAGATGAGAAAATTAAAAAATAAGAGGTTGGAGTAGAGAAAAGGTTGGAAGAGGGTGCTGTAGGGGCTGGCGACCTGAAACTTGGAGGATGCCTGGACTTAATGTGGGTGGCCTGGCTATAGAAGAGGGTGCCTGGATGCTTGAAGATGGTGGCCTGGTGGAGAGAGAAGACCTGGCGGCCTAGGGCTTGGAAGAAAGAGGGTTGGTGGCCTAGGGTTTATGGAGGTAGGTGGCGGCCAAAGGGAAGAAGGAGGATAGAGGAAGGGGATGGCCTAGGTTTTGGAGGGGAAGGAGTGGCCGACCTAAGGTTTGTAGATGGAGTATGGGTTGGCTAAGGTTTGCTTGGGAGAAGAAAGAAGGGGGTTGGCTAGGTTAGAAGAAAACTAGGGTTTGCTTTGGGCCTCACACCCTCTCCCTCACGGAGTCTCAATGCTTAAAAAAGCATGGAAGAAAAAGCAAAATCTCTCAAATTTCATTCATCAAAGTTATTATTATAAGAGAGAGGGGGTGGGTATTTATAGATTCACCCAGGTCCCTGGACTCCCTGTCAGACTGGGATTACAAAGTTGTATGGGCTAAGAAAACTCAATTCCCTGTTGGACTTGGACAGTTGACTCCTCTTGGGCATGGGCTCCTTTTCCTCTTGGGCTTGGGATGCCTCCTCCTCTTGGGTCTAGGTGGTTACTCGGGTAGGCTAGGGCACCAGCTTGATGGGCCTGGGCTGGGGCACTAGGTTGGGGAGGGCGCCATGAAGGTGAAAACATTCAAGCATGCTGGACAGAAAAAATGCATTTTAAATTATTTTAAAATATGCACAGCCGAAGGCTTGGTAGATAGATCAAGATGATTTACCGATCTACCCGCAACAGGATCTAATATAAAAACTAGCATGCAAGGAAACACAATAGTAAGAAAGAAACAAAGATATAAAAGTACCTTACCGTTATACCTCTAAAAATACTATGAAAGAGGAGGAAGATGCCCGAGCTACACACGTGTCTAGCTTCTACAAGTAATCCACACCAGGGCTCGACACTGATCAACTCCCTCGGAGTGATAGCTCTTCAAGATCCTTCGGACCGATCTTCTTCTTCCGGGAAGACAAGGAGCAGAGGTGGAACCCTTCCTAAGAAACTCTCTTCCCAGGACCTAGCTTGAATGCTAGGTTTCTCACACCCAATCCCAAGTCCTCACAAAACCCCTCTTCTTCTTCTAGTTCTTCTAACAATCTGTAGCCTCTAAAATGACCTTCATTTATAGGGGCAGCCATGAGAGGGAGAAAGAGGAAGGAAGAGTGATTGGGGGAGAAGATCAAGGGCCATACCAAATGGGTCTAAGCCAAAGAAGGTAAGTATGACTATCATACCAAGAAAGCTTGGAGCCAAAATACCCAAAAATCGAAATTCAAATTCAAAATTCGAAGTCAAAACATTCCAAAAATTTTTTCCAGAAAATCTGCTCGTCATAGCAAGTGTCGACACTTACAAAATGCCAAGTGTCGACTCAAGCAAGTTTCGACACTTGGAACATGGTTAATCATATTGACCTCCGGTGATGGCAAATGATTCTCAATCATCAATCAGCCTTAAGATCATATAGAAACCCCTATGGTATGTTACTCCATAGGTTCGAACACTAAGCCGGTAGTATTAGAACATTTCCAGTACCAGTCAAAGTTCTCATCTAGCAATGATACCCGATGTCCGGATAGATCGAAGATGCATAGCACCTCAGAAGAACCTCTGGTATATTGTTACCGTATAATTCATCCCTTTGACCTTAAAATGCTCAGGATGACCTAGGGTTTGACTGCCAACCCTAATATGGTTTGTCCAAATCGTGTCTCAACTTTACAAATTCTGTGACTCATCACAAGAACTACCCTGGCTAAGGATTTGATAAATTGAGACATAATGAGTCATTCACTCCAAACTATTTGGAGGGGTCAATCCATCTTGATCCACCACCACTCCACAAGTACTTGATTGCACCTAGAAACTTTCATCACTGGATTAGAAATTCAAGTAGTCTGACATCAAAGTATAGTGAGTTGCATACAAGCTACCATGGTGATCTCAGGTATGAGGGACATATATACCCATATCCCATCGTGAACAATCCTTTGGCAGAAGGGAGCTTCGTAGATGGTCGCGTTCAATGAGATGTCACCATTTCACTTGCATGTCACACTAGTGTCCTTACACTCCTTGGTTAAGAGGACAACCAACAAATGTGACATACAACAACCTAAACTTGATACATCGTCATCCTATAACAATATATCCTTAGGTTGTGAACCAATTTAAGAACTTCTTGTTATATCCTCTCTATATCAAAATAATGTAGTTCTAAGGACTCCATCATACAAGAGTTCATTTTAGAAAAATATAAATATGATGAATAGCCAAATAATAACTTTTATTCATTAAAAAATTTATATATAATTATAAGATAGTACAACCATCTATAGTCTCAACGATTGGCTTTGGGACATAATTCCCAACAACTTCCACTTGGATTAAAGCCAATCGGTACAGAATCTCATTCTCATTTTCCGTTTACAATAATCAAACTTTTGAATTCCGATGGCTTTAGTGAAGGGGTCAGCCAGGTTCTTCTTTTCATCGATTTTCTGAAGGTCAATGTCACCTCGTTCCACGATCTCTCGTACAAGATGATAGCACCACTGAATATGCTTTGTGCGGTGATGAGACTTTGGCTCTTTGGCTTGAGCAATGGCTCAAGTACTGTCACAGTACACCAGAACAGGACCATCCAGAGAAGGTGCTACTCCCAACTCGCCAAGGAACTTCCGCAACCACACACCTTCTTTTGCTACATCTGATGCTGCAATGTACTTTGCTTCGCATACTGAGTTCGTCACAGTAAGCTGTTTGGAACTTTTCCAGTAGATAGCTCCTCCATTTAGGGTAAAGATAAATCCCGATACACTCTTACTATCATCCCTATCTGACTGAAAACTAGAATCATTATACCCCACAAGTTTCAAGTCAGATTCTCTATAAATTAACCATTGGTCCTTAGTATTTCGTAAATACTTAAGGATGGTTTTTACCACTTTCCAATGAGCTTCACCTGGGTTAGACTGGTATCTGCTAACTACGCCTAGTGAGTATGCCACGTCTAGTCTAGTACATGTCATGGTGTACATGATAGAGCCCACTGTCGAAGCATATGGGATTCTATATATACGCTCACTCTACAGAAGTTGTCATACAATTTTTTTTGGAGAGATCAATTCTAAGGCCTATCGGGAGATAGCCTTTCTTGAAATTTTCCATGCTGAACCGTTTCAGCACGGTGTTGATGTACATAGACTGGGACAGTCTCAGAAACCTCTTAGATCTATCTCTTTAAATCTTTATGCCCAATATGTAAGAGGCTTCACCCAAATCCTTCATAGATAACTGAGATGATAACCAGACTTTTATTCCTTGCAGTGTAAGGATGTCATTCCCAATTAAGAGAATGTCATCCACATACAGCACAAGGAACATAATCACAGAATCATTATCCTATTTATAAATGCAAGGTTCTTCTCTGTTCCTAACGAAGCCATACTATTTGATACACTTATCAAATTGTATATTCCAACTCCGTGATGCTTGCTTCAGTCCATATATGGACTTTTGAAGCTTGCACACCTTTGACTCGTCTATGGATGTGAACCCTTCAGGTTGTATCATATACACCTCCTCTTCTAGCTTATCATTCAGGAAAGTTATTCGGACATCCATTTACCAGGTTTCATAGTCAAAATGTGCTGCTAAAGCAAGCATGATCTGAATGAATTTGAGCATTGCCACAGGAGAGAACATCTTGTCATAGTCAATACCATAATGTTGACGATACCCCTTAGCAACCAAATGGGCTTTGTAGGTCTCTACCTGCCCGTTTGCATCCCTTTTCCTTTTGAAAATTCATTTGCACCCAATGAATTTTATCCCTTCAGGTGGATCAATCAATGTCCATACATTATTGATCTCCATGGACTCAATTTCGGATTTCATGGATCTTAGCCATTTCTCAGAGTTGGACCTCTGCATCGCATCCATATAGGTGATCGGATCCTTATTGTTCTCATCGAGTTCAATGGGATCACCATCCCAGATCAAGAAACTATAGTGTCTATTCGGTCAACTTGGTACCCTACCGGATCTTTTTAATGGTTCCTGTGTGGGCTCCGGGTATGATCTAATCATAGCCGATTCTATGTTGTCCCTTAAGTGTATCGGTTCTTCTACTTGTTGAACTTCACTAAGTTCAATCTTAAAAGCTACAGACCCTTCACCAAGGAACTCTTTTTCCAAAAAGATAGCCACGAGCAACTTTTGTTCCTTAGCTAAGTATATGTAATACCCCTTAGATTCTTTTGGATACCCAACAAATAGGCACCGGTCAGATCTAGGTCCAAGTTTGTCCATTTCCAAACATTTTATATAAGCCAGGCACCCCCAGACCCGAAGGTGTGATAGTGTCGACTTATGTCCAGTCAATATTGTTGGGAAATGTGTCCCAAAGCCAATCGCCTGGGTTGAAGGCGGTTGTGCTGAGTATTGTATTCATTTTATGAATTAATAAAATTATTATTTGGCAGCTCATCACATATTGTATTTCTCTAAAATTGAACTCTTTCCTTGTGATGAAGTCCTTAGGGCTACACTGTTTTCGATATAGAGAGGATGTATCGACTAGTCCTTAAACCTTGTTCACAGCCAAAGGATATATTATTCTAGACGGCAATATATCAAGTATAGGTTGCTGCAGTTCACATCGTTTGGTTGTCCTCTTGACCAAATGAGTGTGGTGACACTGATGTGATCTGCAAGTGGGATATATGATATCTCATTGAACGTGACTCCGTGAAACCCCTTTCTGCCAAAGGGATACTCAGGATTGGATATGGGTATATGTGTCCCTCTAACCTGAGGTCATCATGGTAGCTAGCAAGCAAACTCCCTGTGCTTTGGTGCCGGACTACCCGGATTTTTAATCCGGTGATGGAAGGTTTCTGGGTACAGGCAAGTACTTATGGAGCAGTGATGGACCAAGATGGAATTGACCTGTCCAATTGATTTGGATTGAATGTCTCGCTGTATCTCAATTTAGCAAATCCTCGGCCGGGGTAACCCTAGTGAAGAGTCACTGGGCTTGCAAGATTGAGACACGTTGTCGACTGACTCAGTCTGGGTTGGCAGTCCAAATATCAGTCGTCCTGAGCATTAGAGGTCAAAGGGATGAATTATACAGTAACCATATGCCAGAGGTTCGATAGTATGCTCCTGCATCTTTGACCTATCCGGATGCCGGGACCCATTGCTAGATGGTTTCCTGTGCTGGTACTGAAATCGTTCCAGTACTACCATTTAGGTTCGAACCTATGAGGTCACACGCCACAGAGGATAACTCTCTGATCCGGATACCGATTACGATTGGGAATCATCTCGGTTTTATGGTCGCGATATTTTTGAGCATTCTTTTCCCAGTCTTGCCCTTGTTTGGGTCAACCGAAAAATGTTCCGGGCTAACCAGGTCTGTGCCAGGATTTTTCTGAATCAGTTTTGAACTGATTCGGAGCTAAATTCGGCCTTCAATTGGTTGTGAACCAATTGAATTTTATTTAATTGGGCTTGGACCGTTCAAATTAAATTGGACCTTTGGGTTAAATTATTTTGAACCCATTCCTTTGGACTGGTTTTCATTGGATTAAACCAGATTTCATTTGGACCGTTTCTCATCATTTGACCTGTTTACACGGTCTTTTTCTGCTGGGCGAATTCCTAGCATCGGATGCTATTAGGCTCCTCTTCATCTCCCCTCTATTGGGAGTATCTCTTTACTCCTGGGAGAAAGAGAATCGAGCCAAATTTGCTATTGCTGCTGCGAATTCAAGGAACCCACTTGCTGTTTTTCTGCAGCATAAATTTTTCAGCAAGGTTTTGGTAAATTTGGTAGATCCTTTTTGGTGCATTTCCTTTGCAGATTTTGGTTCAAGATCAAAGAACATCTTCCCCCCTAGCTGCTGTTCCGATTTAGGAGGAAAAGGAGGTCCTTTTGCCACCATTTGGTTGATGTTTTGAAGGAGAAAAACAGGGACTTCAACGTGCTGGAGGTTGAAGACAACGGGAATAAAGTTATCCCCGCTATTCCTGCAATACTAGCTCTATTCCAGACTTATTCTGGGAGCGAATAAGGTATTATTTTTATTTCCTTTTCTCATGCATATGTAGATCTGGATTTGTAAAATATTTTATAAATATTCCATACCCATATTATTACATGTTTTAGTCTGTACATGCTTCCAGATTGTGTTAGATCCTGCGTGGAGCATGTTTTCCACTGTGCGTTTTAAAATTATTTTAAAATACTTACCTGCTCCCTGATGTTGCATGCTTAGGGTAGGCACCTGCAAACGTACCATTTATCCTTCAATGGTATTAGAGCCAGGTTGATAGGTGTAACATAATCTTGATGCATGTTAGATTAAAAATAGTTTGATCTATTTTTGTATCCTGATAGTACTTTTAGGAACCTAGTTGAGACCTTCACCATGACCGTGTGTCTTTGACACGAAACAGATCGTCTGTGTTGGCCTTTTCAGAAGGATCCTTTAAGGAAATCTTGGAATTAAAATTGTTTTAGTTCAGATACGATTTTGACATGTTTGTTAAATAATTGGGCCATGAAATGTTTATAAAATAAAATCTAGATATGATGCATGATGTAAGAAAAAATGTTTTACATTGACACTTAATTAAAAATGTTTTGATTAAATGTATGGCTTATTAAAATAAATTATTAGGTTTATGAAATCTAATTTGACATGAATAAGCCATTTTGGGTTAATTGGGTTAGTTATCTAATTGGGTCCTTAACTGGGTTAGACCTAGGTTTAGTTGAACCGGATAAAAGAAGATTAATCAAAAGTTGATTAAGGTCCTTCTTTAGAACTATCTAATAGTTAGAATAGTTGATCCGTTCATCTAAAATGGATCCAATTAGTGGCTCTGTGGATGCCCGAGTCTTTAGGCTAATCTGATCGGGTCTGGTAAACCGACTGGTGACGAGGTAGGTTTGGCATTTGTGATCATGGTTGTATGGGGCTACCTCTTTCCTGGCCAACTTGGTTGGTGTCTAGGAAAGATGGTTAATGACGGATACTCACCCATGATCTTACCAACTTGGCTAGTCGAGTCAACCAGAACTGATTGGAAAAGCTCAATGACTCGAGTTAACCCATGTCACCCAGGTTGATCGGTCTGACTGATCTTTAGGTGCCCATGGATCATTTGTTGATTCATTTCAACCCTCCTAAAATCTGATTGATTCAGTGGGAGGATGATCCATGTCCTTGTCTCTTCTCTTCTGTCACAACTAAAAATCCTCTAAAATTATTAGGTCCTTAAAAGACTAAGTCAAAGAGTTGACAGTGTCTTAGCCTCCCATTAAGTTGGATAGAAATATGTCCACTAGCTTGGTGTGCATCGGCAGTTCCATAGAACGGGTGTACATCTGGCGACTGGAATTTCTATCTGATCGATGATGGTTCAGTGCAACCTCCTTAACGGGACCAGGTGAGCCGGCCTTAGTCGAGCTTGGTCTTTAGTTAGCTGGAAGCATTGGATTTGTCATTTTAATGGTTGGACCTAACCAGAGACCCGCAATAGGAGGCCCCTAGGCCGATTGGGGTGTTCTCTGGGGCAAAATAAAATACTAAAAATTGTTTAGGGAAACAATTGGTTTACGAACCTACCTTTAGGCTCGTATGGATGAGCTGGCCATAGTCGGGCTCATGCGAGGCCTATTGGATTTCAGTACCCACTTGAAAAATTATTGTTTTCACGGGTTGGAGTCAGAGGCTACCAATCTGAAAAATTAGTGGGAGAAACCTTCAGACTAAAGTCCAAATCTTTTGGTTAAGTTATTAATTCATAAACTAATTTGGTATTGTTTTCTTTTCAGATGTCTTCAAACTTGTCGCTCCGGTCACTTCTTGATAACAAGAAGTTGAAGGGTCATAACTTCGATACTTGGTATCGAAGGTTAAGAATTGTTCTGGAGCATGAACGGATCCTCTATGTGATAACAGATCCGGCGCCTGAAATCCCTCCTGCAAATGCACGGAGTGCGGTCAGAGACGCTTACTTGAAGTGGGTTTCTGATCGGACTACTGTCCGTTGCATTATACTTGCTGCGATGAACGATGAGTTCAGTCGCAAATTCGAGGAGGCCCAACCTGATGAAATCCTTCAAAAATTGAAGGAATCCTTCGGCACCCAGGATGATGTAGAACGGTACAAAGTGTCTTGTGCCATCTATAACTCCAAGATGCCGAATGGTGGTTCAGTCACCGATCATGTATTGTACATGATCGAGCTGATTGAAAAACTGGGCAAACTCGGATGCCCCTTGCATGAGCAGCTCGACAAGAATGCGATCCTGAATTCTCTTCCCTCCTCCTATCTTGACTTTCTTGATCATTACAGAATGAACAAGCCTGCAGTCAACTACCATGGTCTTTTGGGGTTGTTGCAGACTTTCGAGAAATACCACCAACTTAATAAGGGGGTGGTGAATTTAGTGGGAGGAAGTAGAGGTCGTCGTCCCTTTAAGAAAGGGAAGAAGAAAATAAATAAAAAGGAAAAGAAGGTGCAGAATGCTCCTGGCCCGAGTCAGACCAGGAAGTTTAAGGCTGATCAGTCTTCTGCAGAGTGCTTCTACTGCAAGAAGAAGGGACACTGGAAGAGGAACTATCCTCTTTATATTGCGTCCCTTGATCCGAATAGGCCAAAAAAGCAGAAGTCTGCTGAACAAGGTATTTATATGATAAAACCTTGTAATTACTCAATTGTTGTACTGCTAACTGGGTATTGGATACTGGTAGTCCAATTCATGTTTGTAATTCATTACAGGGAATTCAAGTTAGCAGAAGATTTGAAGATGGAGAACAGTTTCTGAGTGTCAGGAATGGAAATCGTGTTCTAGTACTGGCGGTTGGAGTCCTGCGTCTTGTCTTTGAGTCTTGTACTGTCGAACTAGTCGACTGTCACTATTGTCCTAGTTTCATTATATGCATAATCTCTGTAGGCCTTTTGGCCAATTATGGTTTTGAATTGTCAATAAAAGGAGATTTTTGTAATGTTATTTTGAATAATGCTGTTATAATGAAAGCTAGATTAAATAATGGCATATATGTACTATCAAGGCCTGTTAGTGTAATGTAGACTTCTAGCAAATGCCCTAGGTCAGATAATGTCAATAATTTGTATCTTTGGCACTGTAGACTAGGTCATATTAACCAAAATAGGATCAACAAGATGCAAGGAGAAGGACTTCTCGAGGTCAGTGATTCTGAATCACTGCCCACTTGTGAATCCTGTTTACTTGGTAAAATGACCAAGTCACCTTTTTCTGGAAAAGGTGAACGATCTACAGAACTCCTAAGTCTAATACATACTGATGTATGTGGACCAATGACAATTAGTGCCAAAGGAGGATACAAATATTTCATTACATTTACAGACGACTTTTCAAGGTTCGGTTATGTCTTTCTAATGAGACATAAGTCTGAGTCGTTTGAAATGTTCAAACGATACCGTAATGAAGTAGAAAAGCAGACTGGAAAAAGTATTAAAACCCTTCAATCTGATCGAGGTGGTGAATACTTATCTGGTGCATTTTTGATATATCTTGAGGAGAATGGAATTCTCTCTCAGTGGACTCCTCCAGGAACACCACAGTTGAATGGTGTGTCTGAAAGGAGGAATCGAACCTTGCTGGACATGGTTCGATCAATGATGGGCTTTGCGACTTTGCCACTATCCTTTTGGGGATATGTGCTTCAAACAGCCTGTTACTTGTTAAATAATGTACCGAGTAAGTCTGTTGTCTCCACTCCGTATGAGATGTGGAATGGACGTAAACCTTCAATCTCACACCTTTGGGTTTGGGGTTGTCCGGCTTACGTAAAACGTTTGGACACAGACAAACTTGGTCCTAAGTCTGACAGGTGTTTATTCATTGGTTATCCTAAGGAAACCAAAGGGTATTTCTTCTATTTGGAGAATGAACAAAAGATGTTCGTTGCTCTTAGAGCTATCTTTTTGGAAAAGGAATTCCTTGGAGAAGGAACTATAGCCTCTAAGATTGAACTTGATGAAGTTCAGCCAATAGAAGAACCTGCACACTCTAAGGACATCGTGGAACTGGCTGTGATTGACTCACACCCTGAACCCATTAGGAGATCTGGTAGAATACCGCGTCAGCCGGACAGATACTACAGTTTCTTGGTCCGGGACGGCGATCCCATTGAGCTCGATGAGAACAATGAGGATCCGATCACCTATATGGATGCACTTCAGAGATCTGACTCTGAGGCATGGCTTGGAGCCATGCGATTTGAAATGGAGTCCATGGAAATCAATAATGTTTGGACATTAGTTGATCCGCCTGAAGGAATAAAACCTATCATGTGTAAATGGATCTTCAAGAGGAAAAGGGGCGCAGATGGGAAGGTAGAAACCTATAAAGCCTGTCTGGTTGCCAAGGGGTATCGTCAGCGATATGGTATCGATTATGATGAGACATTCTCCCCTGCGGCAATGCTCAAGTCTATTCGGATCATGCTTGCTTTGGCAGCATATTTTGATTACGAGATCTGACAGATGGATGTCCGAACCGCTTTCCTAAATGGGGAGCTGGAAGAAGAGGTGTATATGATACAGCCTGAAGGGTTCACATCCACAGATGAATCAAAAGTATGCAAGTTGCATAGGTCCATCTATGGACTCAAGCAAGCATCTCGAAGTTGGAACTTACGGTTTGATAGGTGTATCAAATCGTACGACTTCGTTAAGAATGGAGAAGAACCATGCATCTATAAATGGGATAATGGTTTTGTGATTGTATTCCTAGTACTATATGTTGATGACATTCTCTTAATCGGGAATGATGTCGCAGCATTACAAGGAATAAAGGTCTGGTTATCATCTTAGTTCTCCATGAAGGACTTGGGTGAAGCTTCTTACATACTAGGTATGAAGATCTATAGAGATAGATCCAAGAAGCTTTTGGGACTGTCCCAGTCTACGTACATAGATACCGTGTTGAAACGGTTCAGCATGAAAAATTCCAAGAAAGGCTATCTTCTGATAGGTTCTGGAATTACTCTTTCCAAAAAGGATTGTGCGACAACTCCTGAGGAAAGAGAATGCATGAGTAGAGTACCTTATGCTTCTGCAGTAGGCTCTATCATATTTGCTATGACTTGTACTAGACCAGACGTGGCATACTCACTAGGAGTAGTGAGTAGATACCAGTCTGACCCAGGTGAGGTGCATTGGAATGTGGTTAAGACCATCCTTAAGTATTTAAGAAATACTAAAGATCAATGGCTGATTTATGGAGAACATGACTTGAAACTTGTAGGGTACACTGACTCCAGTTTCCAGTCAGATAGAGATGATAGCAAAAGTGTGTCAGGGTTTGTATTTACCATGAACGGAGGAGTGATCTGCTGGAAAAGTTCCAAGCAGGCAACTGTTGCAGACTCGGTATGCGAAGCAGAATATATTGTAGCATCAGATGCAACAAAGGAAGTTGTGTGGTTGCAGAAATTGCTTCGAGAGCTAGGGGTGGCACCTTCCCTAGATGGTCCTGTTCCGGTGTACTGTGACAGCACTGGAGCCATTGCTCAAGCTAAGGAGCCAAAAGCTCATCACCGCACCAAGCACATTTTGCGGCGCTACCATCTCGTACGAGAAATCGTGGAGCGAGGCGACATCAATCTTCTGAAGATCGATGGAAAAGAAAATCTGGCCGCCCCTTCACTAAAGCCCTTGGAGTCAAAGAGTTCGACTATTGTAAATGGGAAATGGGTATAAGATACTCCTCTAATTGGCTTTAGGACAAGTGGGAGTTGTTGGGAAATGTGTCCCAAAGCCAATCGCCTGGGTTGAAGGCGGTTGTGCTGAGTATTGTATTCATTTTATGAATTAATAAAATTATTATTTGGCAGCTCATCACATATTGTATTTCTCTAAAATTGAACTCTTTCCTTGTGATGAAGTCCTTAGGGCTACACTATTTTCGATACAGAGAGGATGTATCGACTAGTCCTTAAACCTTGTTCATAACCAAAGGATATATTGTTCTGGATGGCAATATATCAAGTATAGGTTACTGCAGTTCACATCGTTTGGTTGTCCTCTTGACCAAATGAGTGTGGTGACACTGATGTGATCTGCAAGTGGGATATATGATATCTCATTGAACGTGACTCCATGAAACCCCTTTCTGCCAAAGGGATACTCACGATTGGATATGGATATATGTGTCCCTCTGACCTGAGGTCATCATGGTAGCTTGCAAGCAAACTCCCTGTGCTTTGGTGCCGGACTACCCAGATTTTTAATCCGGTGATGGAAGGTTTCTGGGTACAGGCAAGTACTTGTGGAGCAGTGATGGACCAAGATGGAATTGACCTGTCCAATTGATTTGGATTGAATGTCTCGCTGTATCTCAATTTAGCAAATCCTCGACCGGGGTAACCCTAGTGAAGAGTCACTGGGCTTGCAAGATTGAGACACGTTGTCGACTGACTCAGTCTGGGTTGGTAGCCTAAATATCAGTCATCCTGAGCATTAGAGGTCAAAGGGATGAATTATACAGTAACCATATGCCAGAGGTTCGATAGTATGCTCCCGCATCTTCGACCTATCCGGACGTCGGGACCCATTGCTAGATGGTTTCCTGTGCTGGTACTGAAATCGTTCCAGTACTACCGTTTAGGTTCGAACCTATGAGGTCACACACCACAGAGGATAACTCTCTGATCCGGATATCGATTACGATTGGGAATCATCTTGATTTTATGGTCGCGGTATTTTTTTAGCACTCTTTTCTCGGTCTTGCCCTTGTTTGGGTGAACCGAAAAATGTTCCGGGCTGACCAGGTCTGCGCCAGGATTTTTCTGAATCAGTTTTGAACTGATTCGGAGCTAAATTCGGCCTTCAATTGGTTGTGAACCAATTGAATTTTATTTAATTGGGCTTGGACCGTTCAAATTAAATTGGACCTTTGGGTTAAATTATTTTGAACCCATTCCTTTGGACCAGTTTTAATTGGATTAAACCAGATTTCATTTGGACCGTTTCCCATCATTTGACCGGTTTACACGGTCTTTTTCTGCTGGGCAAATTCCTAGCGTCGGATGCTGTTGGGCGCCTCTTCATCTCCCCTCTGGAGGGAGTATCTCTTTACTCCTGGGAGCAAGAGAATCGAGCCAAATTTGCTATTGCTGCTGCGAATTCAAGGAACCCACTTGCTATTTTTCTGCAGCAGAAATTTTTCAGCAAGGTTTTGGTAAATTTGGTAGATCCTTTTTGGTGCATTTCCTTTGCAGATTTTGGTTCAAGATCAAAGAACATCTTCCCCCCTAGCTGCTGTTCCGATTTGGGAGGAAAAGGAGGTCCTTTTGCCACCATTTGGTTGATGTTTTGAAGGAGAAAAACAGGGACTTCAACGTGCTGGAGGTTGAAGACAACGGGAATAAAGTTATCCCCACTATTCCTACAATACCAGCTCTATTCCAGACTTATTCCGGGAGGGAATAAGGTATTGTTTTTATTTCCTTTTCTCATGCATATGTAGATATGGATTTGTAAAATATTTTATAAATATTCCATACCCATATTATTACATGTTTTAGTCTGTACATGCTTCCAGATTGTGTTAGATCCTGCATGGAGCATGTTTTCCGATGTGCATTTTAAAATTGTTTTAAAATACTTACCTGCTCCCTGATGTTGCATGCTTAGGGTAGGCACCTGCAAACATACCATTTATCCTTCACATATCTCATATGGTGTTTTGCTAATGGACTTACTTGGAGCCCTATTCAGAAGGTAACAGGCTGATTCTAGAGCATATCCCCAAAAGGATAGCGGTAGAGAAGCAAAGCCCATCATGGACCGAACCATGTCCAATAGGGTTCGATTTCTCCTCTCAGACACTCCATTTAATTGAGGTGTCCCTGGAGGTGTCCACTGAGAGAGAATCCCATTCTCCTCGAGATATGTCAGAAACTCATCCGTAAGGTATTCACCGCTTCGATCAGATTGAAGGACTTTGATACACTTTCCATTTTGTTTTTCTTCTTCACTACAATACCGTATGATGATTCTGATTTATGTCTCATCAAGAAGACATAACCATACCTCGAAAGGTCATCTATAAATGTAATGAAATAACCAGACCCACCTGTGGTACTAACATTCATGGGTCCGTATACATCAGTATGTACCAAACTCAGAATCTCATTGGCTCATTCACGTTTTCTAGTAAAAGGTGACTTTGTCATTTTTTCAAGAAGACAGAACTCATAGGTTAAAAGTGAACTATCTTCAGTAAAATTGAGGAGACCCTCACTTTTCAACCTATTTATCCTGTTCCTATTAATATGACCTAGCCTACAATGCCACAGGTATGCTTCACTGACATTATCTATCCTTGGGCATTTGCAAGACGTGTACATTACACTAATAGGTCACGATAGTACATAAATGCTATCAAACATTTGTCCAATCAATACTAAAGAACCATTCCAAATGATTATGCAAACATCATTCTTTATTAATAATTCATAACCATACATGGCCAATTGGCCTACAAAAATGACATTTAAAATAAAAGATGGACAAAAATGACACTCATTCAAAATGATAGTACAGGACTCGAAAACAAGTTTGAGAACTCCCAATTCTAAGACTGGAACTTGGCTTCCATTTTCTATGTTCAAGAATCTCTCACCGTCCTCGATTCTTCTACTAACTTGAAGTCCCTGTAAAGAATTGTAAATATAAATTGGACTTCTTGTATCCAATACCCAGTTAGTAGTATCATAGATAGAGAAACTATAAGGTGTTATCATATAAATACCTTATCCAGGACCGTCCTGCTACTTTCTTTTCTTATACCTATTTGGGTCAAGGGATGTAATGTAAAGAGGACAGTTCCTCTTCCATTGACCTCGCTTCTTGCAGAAGAAGCACTTCGCATGGCTTTGATCAGCCTTCACCCTCTTGGCCTGACTGGGCCCAGAAACATTTAGCACCTTTTTCCCTTTGTTTTGTTTTTTCCTTTCTTAAAGGGACGATGCCCTCCCAAAGATCCTCCTACTAGATTAACCACCCCTTTGTTCAGTTGGTGGTCTTTCTCATAAGTCTGCAGCAACCCCAACAAACCATGGTAGTTAACTGCAGGCTTATTCATTTTATAATTATTGAGAAAATCTAGATAGGAAGAGGAGAGGGAATTCAGAATCGCATCCTTCCCAAGCTATTCATGCAAGGGACATTCGAGTTTGTCCAGGTGCTCAATCATCTCGATCATGTATAATACATGATCAGTGACCGAGGCTCCATCATGCATCCGTGCATTATAGATGGCACAGGGGACCTTGTACCTCTTAATGTCATAAGGTGTGCCAAAGGACTCCTTCAACCTTTGAAGAATTTCCTCCGGCTGGGCTTTCGCGAACTTGTGACTGAACTTGTCGTTCATCGCTGCCAACATTATGCATCGGACAGTGGTCCTATCAAAGAGCCACTTCTGATAAGTGTCTCTGACCGAATCCCGATCATTGGGAGCAAGGGTTTTAGGTGCCGGATCTGATATCACATACAAGATCTGTTCATGCTCTAGGACAATCCTGAGCCTTCGATACCGGCTATCGAAGTTGGGTCCATTGAGCTTCTCATTATCGAGAAGATTCCGGAGCGACAGGTTGGAAGACATCTGAAAGGAAAACCAAAGCTAATTAGTGTATATGAATTATTAACCTAAAGACATGGACTTTAGTCTAAAGGACCTTCCCACTATTTTGCTCAGACTGGTAGCCTTTACCTCCAATCTGAGAAATTACTTTAATTCCCTAGTGGGTACTAGAGTCCAATAGACAACACATGAGCCCGACTTTGGTCGGCCCACCTATGCATGTCTAAAGGTAGGTTCTTCAACTGATTACTTCTCCAAGTAACCTCTAGTATTTGGGTTTTGCCCCAAGGTGCACTTCAATCAGCCTTTGGGCCTCCTATTGAAGGTCCCGGTTAGGTCCAACCATTAACACGATAAAATTCAATGCTTCTAACTAATGAATAGTCAAGCCCGACTTTGGCCGGCCCACCTGATCATCGTTAAGAGAGTCGCACTAAGCCATCATATTAGGAACATCAATTCCAATAGCCCGATGAACACTCGATCTTTGGATTTGCAGATGAACACCCAACTACTGGACCCATTACCATCCCACTTAATGAAAGGCTAAGACTTGGTTATCCCTATAACTTTGTCCTTTTAAGGACTTAATAATTTAGAGGGTTTATATTTAATGTGACAGACGAAGAGATGAGAAGACATGGATCAACCTTCCACTGACCATATCAGCAAACAAGGAGGGTTACTCATAACTAATGATCCATGGGCACCTAAAATCAGTCAAGACTGATTAACCTTGGGTGACATGGGTTAATACGAGTCAATGAGCTATCCAATCAATCCTGATTGACCACATTAGCCAGGTAAGTGAGATCATGGGTTAGATTCCACCATTAACCATCTTGCCTTAAATACCAACAGAGTTGGCCAGGTAAGAGGTAGCCCCAAAGAACCATGATCAAAATGCCAAACTTACCTAGACACCAATTGGTTCATCAAAGTTGATTAGACTAGCCTAAAGACTCGGGCTATCTACTGAGCCACAAATTAGGTCCATTTAGATTTATGGACTAATCAATCTAACTATTAGAGAGATCTAAAGAGAAGAAATCATAACTCAACATTTGATTAGATTAGTTCTCTAATTAGTCCAATGCATTTAAACTTAGGTCTAACCCAATAAAAGATCTAATAGAAGCTAACCCATGATCCTTAAAGCTTATTAAAATGACTTAAAATCTTGAATCACATTACTAGAGTTCTTAGTTATTCTTAATTCTCAATTAAGTTCAATAGCCTTAATTAAATTTAAACAATTTTAATTTACAAATATAAAATAATTTTATAATAAATCAAAATTTGAATTCACTTTTTTTCAGCATTTTTATCCCAAGTGTCGACTCACTAGGAGCAAGTATCGATACTAGGTGTCGATACTTGGGTCGACACAAGGCTTGAGACAGGAGGAAAACAAAATGCCAAATTTCTGGCATGCGCTTATGAGTTGACACTTCCAAGGCCAAGTGTCGACACACGAGACCAAGTGTCGACACTTCCTGGTCAAGTGTCGATACTCAACCTGAGACAGGGAAAAAATAATGATTTCAAATCCAAAGTTTTTCTAAACTTTCAATCAAATTCGATCAAAACAAAACTCTTAGATCTTATCTAAAGTTATTTTATGATCATGTCATTAGATTAAAATATTTTTTGATCTACATTTTCTTTCTTCTTATTTTTCTTTTCAAGAGTCAATCACATCGACACTCTAACACTCCATAGGAGGTCCCATTGAATGGGAAGAGAGGGTCTTGCAGCCCTACATCTCTCCTATGACCGGATGACCATGGTGAAGCACTCAGTCCAAGTACTTTTAAGAAAGGTGATGTTAAAGCATGCTAGCATCATTATACTACAAAAAGAACCTATTGCTCTGATACCATTGAAGGTGAAAACATTCAAGTATGCTGGATAGAAAAAATGCATTTTAAAACTATTTTAAAACATGCATAGTGGAAGGCTCGGTAGATAGATCAAGATGATCTATCGATCTACCCGCAACAGGATCTAGTATAAAAATCTAGAATGCAAAGAAACATCAACAACAAGAAAGAAACAAAGATATAAAAGTACCTTACCATTATACCTATGAAAATATTATGAAAAAGGAGGAAGGCGCCCGAGCCACACACATGTCTGGCTTCTACAGATAATCCACACCAGGGCTTGACACTGATCAACTCCCTCGGAGTGCTAGCTCTTCAGGATCCTTTGGGCTGATCTTCTTCTTCCGGAAAGACAAGGAGGAAAGGTGGAACCCTTCCTAAGAAACTCTCTTCCCAGGACCTAGCTTGATTGCTAGGTTTGTCACACCCAATCCCAAGTCCTTACAAAACCCCTCTTCTTCTTCTAGTTCTTCTAACAATCTGCAGCCTCTAAAATGACCTACATTTATAGGGGCAGCCATGAGAGGGCAAAAGAGGAAGGAGGAGTGATTGGGGGAGAAGGTCAAGGGCCATACCAAATGGGTCCAAGCCAAAGAAGGTAAGTATGTGTTGCCCAGGTGGCTACCCAAGAGTGGGGTGAATTGAGAATTTAAAAAACTTGAAGCAAATAATGTACAATTAAAATCTCTTAGAAGGTGTTAGTTGCTGTGATAGAGTTATAAATTGTAGAAGCTAAAAAGAAGTAAGGAAGCACAATATAAACAAACCAAATTTATAGTGGTTCGGAGCAACCCAGCTCCTACATCCACTATCCAAGATACCACCTGGGATTTTCATTATATTCACACCCGAATACAGTAGGTTTGTTTTACAGGATCACAATCCAAAACCTCTACACTTTGATTTTACAGGATCACCAAAGAAAACCCAACACCCTTTGGTTTTAACAGGCTCACCAAAGAAACCTAACTTGGTTTTACCAGGATCACCAAGAATCCAACACTTGGTTTTTATTAAGGCTCACCAAGAACCTATTTGGTTTTTCAACTGAGCTCACCAATAACCCAATAATTCAAAAATGAATTGAAAGAAATGCAACAAAAATGACAAACTCAATTTGTCTGATAGTTGCCGGTGCAGCTTGATGGAAGTCCACTTGAATGCACTTGAATAAGCTTTAATTACTTCAGTGGCTTCTTCTAAAGTTGCTTCAAGCTTCTGATCAGAGTTGGTGAAGATTTGAAGTCTGACTTGAATGCTCTTATGCTCTTTTGCTGTTAGTTGGTAGGATATTCAATGAAGCTCTTTTTTCTTTGAAGAACTTTCTAATTCATTGCTTCAAGGAAGTTCAAATCCTTCAAATTTAAAGTCTTTCATCACTCCAAGGCAGTTAGAGACATTTTTGACCATTGGGATGTGACTTGTGACTATTGGAGCACTTTTTAGCATTCAAAAATAAATTCTAGAACTAGCCATTAGATACCTAGAAATGACGTTCGAATCAGCTCTAATTCCTTCGAGTCAGCTCGGATCCTTCGAGTCGATAGGTCGAGTTGCGAAATCTTTGATGTAGTCGGCTCTTTATTTCAGGGTGCAAAACATTACTTTGGATGAGTCAGCTCTTGATAGCTCGGGTCGGCTCGAACTTCTTTCTTTGAAAAACTTAAACTCGAGGAGTTGGCTCTTTTCAGCTTGGGTCGGCTCTTCTTCTTAGGTTCGAAAAAACTTACTCTGAAAGAGTCGGCTTGATGCAGTTTGGGTCAGCTCAGTTTCTCAGGCTTTCAAAATTAGGTTTGGCAGAGTTGGCTCTTTCTGGTTCAGGTCGACTCGCCTGATTGTTCTCAGAAATCTTTAGAAACTGGACTCTGGAGGAGTCGGCTTGGACTGATTCCTGTCGACTCGGATTCATTAGAGACTGCTCGGTTACCATCGAGTCGGCTCGGATTGCTGTGTTCCAGAATCCTTGCTGCGTGCTAGTAGGTGGAGTTGGCTCTTCATTATACTGGGTCGGCTCGAGCATCTTCTTCAGGATTTTTATACTTGGACTCAAGGAAAAACTCTTGCTAACTCTTTACATTTTGAAACATACCAACTCAAAATAATTTTTATGGCACACACACTCAGAAGTAACCCTTTAACATGATTTTTTTCTTGACTTTCTCATTGGGTTCTTCTTTACAAAAATATATTACAATACAACTCAAACAAGAAAATAAAGCTGTAGGAGTTGACGTTTGAACATTTAAATCATCATATAAAAACTTGTCCAACACTTGAAGAATTGTTAGAAATAAATATACATGCTCCAATGTTTGGTTATCATCAAAATCACCTATGGGGTCAACAGTATGACTATCATACTAAGAATGCTTGGAGCCAAAATGCCCAAAAATCGAAATTCAAATTCAAAATTTGAAGTCAAAACATTCTAGAAATTTTTCCCAGAGAATCTCCTTGTCACAGCAAGTGTCGACACTTACAAAATGCCAAGTGTCGACACTTCCCAAGTGTCGACTCAAGCAAGGAAGTGTCGACTCAAGCAAGTGACGATACTTGGAACATGGTCAATCTCATTGAACTTCAGTGATGGCAAACGATTCTCAATCATCAATCAGCCTTCAGATTAGATAGAAACCCTTATGGTGTGTGACCCCATAGGTTCAAACACTAAGCCGATAGCACTGAAACATTTTCAGGACCAGTCAAAGTCCTTATCTACCAATGATACCCGACGTCTGGATAGGTCGAAGATATAGAGCACCTCACAAGAACCTTTGGTATATGGTTACCGTATAATTCATCCCTTTGACCTCAAAATGCTTAGGATGAACTAGGGTTTGACTGTCAATCCTAATATGGTTTATCCAGATCGTGTTTCAACTTTACAAGTTCTGTCCATCACAAGAACTACACTGACCAAGGATTTGCTAAATTGAGACACAATGAGTCATTCACTCCAAATTTTTTGTAGGGGTCAATTTCATCTTGATCCACCACCGCTCCATAAGTACTTGACTGCACCCAGAAACCTTCCATCACTGGATTAGAAATTCAAGTAGTTCGGCACCAAAGTATAGTGAGTTGCTTGCAAACTACCGTGGTGATCTCAGGTCTGAGGGACACATATACCCATATCCCATCGCGAGCAATCCTTTGACAGAAGGGAGCTCCGTAGATGGTCATGTTCAGTGAGATGTCACACAGTTCACTTACATGTCACACTAGTATCTCTACACTCCTTGGTTAAGAGGACAACCAATAAATGTGACATACAATAACCTATACTTGATACATCGTCATCCTATAACAATGTATCCTTTGGTTGTGAACCAGTTTAAAAACTACTTGATATATCCTCTCTATATCAAAACAATGTAGTTCTAAGGACTCCATCATACAAGAGTTTATTTCAGGAAAATGTAAATATGATGAAATGCCAAAGAATAACTTTTATTCATTAAAAAATTTATATACAATTACAAGATAGCACAACCATCTATAGCCTAGACGATTGGCTTTGGGACATAATTCCCAACATGCCACTCTTTTGGACCTTGGACTAGGGCGCCAACTCTTATGGACTGGGGGGGTGCTCCTTTGTGGGCTTGGTGGCATGAAAGGGCCTAGGTGCCTGGCTGGGGGTGGCTAGAGTAGGGGCCCAGGTGCATGAAGTCCAGTTTTAGTTGGGGGGGTTAGTGAATCTCCTCTTGGACTTAACTTGAATGAAAGGACTCAAAATTACAGGACTCAATAGAATTTGACTGGACTGAAAAACAATTGGACTCAATTCACTTGACTAAGTGGACTCAACTGGACTCAGTTGTCTCACTTTATAACAGGACTCAAACTTTATTACAGGACTCAATTGGCTCACTTTAGTACAGGACTCAAGTGACTTAGTACTAATGGACTTCACAGGACTCAAAACCCTAATCAGAAATCCATAATGGGCCTAGTAATCTCTGTCTGATCCTGGTGCCTGCACCATTTTCACCTCTGATCAACAAGAGACATATAAAGCATTTCTTTCTCTTTGTTAAGTTTGTGCATCTAAAAGTTTGATTTTTTAAACATTTCAATCAAAGCAAGCTATAGATTCCAATATAAAAGAATTAGGAGGACATGGATATTTGATCATAAACAAAGAATTATAGAGACTTGGTCATGCAAGATGTCATGTGGCTTCAAAACATATTTTTCAAATATGAATGCATACTTATGATAGATAACTTCAGTCCTACCTATCAATGTTGCCGAACATTATATTTTTACTACCAATTTTGGAGATGGCTTTTGGTGTGGGCACTAGGTTCAGACAGAGGCTCCTCAACCCTTTAAGGATCTCGGATTAGGGTTTAGTCTATTGGGTTCTGTAATAATGCTTCAAGCCTATGCAATTCTTTACTTTGAGTCATGCACTTTTGTTTTAGTCCTGTACCTTGGCCAATGTGGTCAAGTTAGGTCAATAAATCATGTATTCAGCTGAATCAGTCCAAGCCCAAGTTTACATGAAGATTGGGCCCAAGCCTGATTAAAAAAGGAGTGGGCATTGAATTATTAATGGGCCAAGCCATCTCCCATGCCATGAAGGATGCCACTTTAGCTCTTGGGCACCACCTCATCCATCCCATGTGGTGCCACATCACCATGACAAGTGGGTGGCCCAAATCAAGAGGAAATGCAAAATTTTGGATGCCATCAACCCAAGTGGACACCATCCCTTGACCCAAGCCTCCAACCAAGAGGAAGTGTAGATTTCTTGGACGCCATCAAGCCATATAGACAAAATCTCTTGATCCAAGCCTCCCTTCCCTCCCCTTATCAAGACTCTTTCCAAAGAAGCCATGGACAGCCAAGGAAGAAAATTAAAAAGAGAGACAACATTCCTCCCTTCCTTCCCCCTATCAAGTTTTCTCCCAAAGAAGGATGGGCGGCCAAGGAATGTCAATGGGCAATGAAGATATGTGAAGACATGATCCTTGGTATAAGCGCCATATCAAGCCTTCTTCCCAAATTGTTTTGATCAGCCATGGAAGGAACCAATGACCAAATGGTGCCAACTTGATTCTTGTAGACAATATCCCCCTTGGAAGCCTCAAATCAAGCCATGCCCAAGCACAAGCAAGATTATGGTCGGCCAAGGGAGAAGAAAATTCAGATTTATGGCACCATCTTCATGAAGACTTGTAATGTTTTCATTCAAATTTTGAATAGGTCTTAAGGTGCCTATATAAAGGGCCTTACCCCTCCCTTGTATGGTTAATGCTTACGAAATGAAAAAAATCTTGAAGAGTTTTCTTCTAGCCCTTGTCTTCTAGACTTGGATCTTTGTGAGGGAGCACCTTTGCATTTGGGCATCGAGGGGTAAGAGGCCCTAATCTTCAAGCCACCAACCATTCTTCAAGTTCGAAAGCCATCTGGAAGATCCATCTGGGCGCTTGGCAAGAAGAACCACATCCTCCACCATTCTCAACTTTCATCCCTTCACTTCTTACTTACTTCTTGATGGTTCCTAACCCTTCTCTTGATTGCTCGCAGGTCCTCCAGGTACCACAGACAATGGATTTGGTCTCCCTTGCCTTTGCAACCATTGGATAGAATGCTGACGAACCCGCAGGGTTGAAGGCTTGATCCTCCAGGTCGCATCCGTGAGAGCGAGTGAACTCAGCATTGGGTGCATCAGAGTTTATTAAGGTTTGCATCCCTAAACTCCTAAGTCGATATTGTTCTAAGAGCTAAGTCCTACGGGGTTTCTTAATCCCGGGGTCCTCTTATTATCCTTTTTTAGAGGCTAATTTGCTTGTTAGAATTTCTTATTGTTATAGAATCCCTATTTCTACTTTTCTGCTTGTCTTCAGGAATCCTTAATGCCATAAAAAAAAAAACTTAAAATCCATAAAAGAAAAAAATCATTTGGTCATTAGCATGCATCTTAGCATCTTAGTCCCACATCATGTTTGGTATCAGAGCATGGTTAGGGCTTAGCATCTTCTTAAGTACTTAGATTGGGTGCTTCACCATGGCCATTCGGTCATAGGAAAAAGCAGGGCTACATGACCATCACATCCCATTCAACAGAGATTTCCTATGGCATGTAGGGGTGCCGATGTGATTGACTTTTGAAGGGGAACACAAGGAGATAGGTTTAGATCTTTAAGAAAAGTTTTGCATCTTTTGTTTTCAGCATCTTTAGAAATTCAGCAACCCAGTACATGGCATGTTATTTTAGTTATTTTTGTCTGTAGGAACCTTCAATTTTGATGATTTTTATTTTTTTGGATTCTTAATATTAGAAGTAGTTTTTAGAATTTTTTCAAATTTTATTTCAGTTTGTAGATTTTCTACATGGCTGATTACCATCTGAGAAAAATTCTGCTCTAAAATTCTAGCAGGTGCAATTCATCATACTTTTATTTTTCATATAGTTTAATTTTGCATTTAGGTTCATATTTTGTAATTTTCAGCATCTTATTTTCTACTATCATACATCAAAAATTCAAAACACAAAAAAAAAAACTTAGATACATTTTATTAGATCATTTGTATGCCATCATTTTCATACATAACTTAAGGGTGTCAATATCATAAGATAAGGGAAGGAAGTCATTACCTTTCCTTAGCCCAAAAACAACCACCCTTGCATTTCGAACCAAAACCTAATCTAAAATTTAGTAGCAACCTAATAGATTAGGGACATCCACGAGTCAGGTTTAACCACTTTGGGAAAGCTAGTGCATGCAACCCATCAATTGGTACCGGGAAGCTGGTGTCTAAGGCAAGAAGTTTAGCATCAAATAATCTAAGCGATGTTGTGGTTCTTTAATTAGGTCCTTGCGAAAGCAAGGGGGGCCTTCCACACTCCCACCTCTTACCTGGCTGGTGAAAGGGCTAGTTGATATGTTGTGTGTCTTCTACATTGACCCACTTTGATTAAACTCCTAGGTCTAGCAAACCCATAGCACTATTCGTTGTGTGTTGCATGTCGACTAGATCAGGAGCCTTGTATCACCCACATCACTCCTAGCCCAGTGAACCCATGGAGAACAACCACGAGGATCCATTAAAGGTCATCACTAAACATCTAGTTAGGTTGAACAAAAGGTTTGATGAGTTTGAAGTCAGAATTGAAACAAGGCTAGAAACTCTGGAGAGAACCCGGGAGCCTTCCACTGAACTTGAGTCTGAGTCACCTCCCCACCCTAGGGAATATCCTCAATGTAATCCTACCATAGAGGCTGAACCCAGGAGAGTCCCCTGTCCTAACCTAGCCCAAGAGATCCACCCTAGGAGACCCCATCAGAAGATCATAGACCATGAAGAGAGGGCAATTGGAAGCATTAAGCTAGAAGCACCTACCTTCGATGGAAGTCTAGATTCCAAAGTGTACATAGACTGGGAGGAGGACATGGAACAATACTTTGATTGGTACACTATGACGGAAGGGATGAAGTTCAAATTTACCAAACTTAGGATGGTTCGCCAGGCTAGGTTATTTTGGAATATTATTGAGAGAATGGTAGGACAAAGAGGACAAGAACCCATAGCAACTTGGAGGGATATGAAAGCAAGGCTTAGAGAGAAGTACCTACCACTATCTTACATCCAGAGATTATTGGACCAATGGTAGAATTTGAGTCAAGGGAGCAAGAGTGTGGCCAAGTACATTGCAAAGTTTGATGAGTATATCATGAGATGTAATGTCAACGAATCAGCATCAATGACCCTTTCTAGGTTTAGGGCTGGCCTACACCCAGATATCCAGAGGGAACTTTACTTTGGAGAAGTCAATGATTTGGAGCATGCTTACCAGATTGCGAGAAATTGTGAGCATTTCCAAAGGACACCCACCTATCATAGACCTGAACCCTTTAAAAACCCTAGTCGAATCATAGGATCTAACCATGGGTATAGTCAGGTCTACTCGAGTCGACCCAGTTCGAGCCAACCCTGATGCGGCACGGATATGATTAATGTTTAGATTATGGTTTGTAGAGCAATGAAACCAAATTACACTAGCATTGTACTCATCATAATAAGACTTAAGGATTACATGAAATGGAACTTTTACTTGATTAGACACAATTCTAAACTAAGAAGGAAGAAGATCTAGAAAATATGGGCTAATGATTATGGACTTACCTTGATGAGCTTTCCAACCTTCTTTTGATTCATACCTTGAAACTACCAATGCTCTGGACTGGAGGACTTGGAAACAAAGATCAGAACTCTGGACTTGGACTTCAGTCTGTCGGTTCATTGTCAAGGGGGAACCCGGTTCTCAACTCAAAGACCTCGAAGGACCCTGCAATTGAAGATCAAAGGTTAAGGAAGAAAGAGACATATGTAAAGAAAGGTTAGGAGGATTTGTGAACAAAAAAAATTACAAAAGATCTGGCCGACTCCAATGCCTTTGCCTTGAGTTTGAATGATGAATTGCTAGGAAAAAGAGTGGCTTTGGGCGTGGAAGAAGAAGATAGGAAAAATTTCACACATAAAACTCAAGACAACTTCACTTCAAACTTCATTCATTTTCAAAATCAATCAATCTTTTACAATGGGCGTCCAAGGCTTTTAATAGCCTTACAAAGCTAGCTTTTGAAATTTAAAAACTCCCCAAATCGAGGAGGATTACAAGGGGGGTTGGAGGATTTGGTGGAGAGTTTGGAGGGATGTGGGGGGGGTTGGAGGATTTGGTGGAGGACTTGGAGGGATGTGGCCAACCTCCTTGAATTTGAATCTTCCTTGTTGGTGCCCAAAGGGTGATGAGGTGGCTGGTGAAGTGGCACCTGATGACGTGGCATGGTGAGGTGGTCTTCTACTTGGATAAGAATGACATGTGGCACCCAGTGGTCCTAGTTGATGGTCCTTTTCTCTTGCTTGGTTGATGTGTCTTCTCTTCTTCATGTGGTCAAATTCTGGGGTCTAGAATTTGAGTCTTGTTGCTGGCTTTCATGGCTTTAAGACTTGATTAGTCTTAACTCAACTGAATTAGACTTAACTCAACTGAACTGACTTGACTGACCTAGACTTTAAAACTTGAAATGGACTTACAGGAAATGAAATTTTAAAAGTAATTACAGGACTCAATAAACACTCTTGATTTGAAACTCAAAATTAATTACAGGACTCTTGAAAAGGAAATGACTCTTGAAAATAAAATATTTTGAACTAAAGGATACAAGGTAACCTAATTATCTTTGATCCAAATTGGGATAAGGCTAACCTTGTTGGAGTGAAGTTTCTTTCGGCTTCTGGTGTCCACACCAATTCTCCTGAGGTGGGCAGAACTCGACCCAGTCGAGTATGGTTCAGTTTTGCCCTGGTAATGCTTGAACAAGTCTGGGTTAAGTCTTTGTAGGTCCTCTCGAGTAATCCAAGAGTTGTCGGACTCAGGTCGACCTTGCCATTGAACCAGGTATCGCTGATAGTCCATATTCCTGGTAGTAATGATCTTGTCATCCAGGATTCTCTCAATCCTCTCTCTCTGCTCAGGTAAGGTTGGTGGTGGACACTCGGAAATATGTTCACTCTCAATGAAAGTTTCTGGCTCAAAAGGCTCACTAGGTATTAGTAGTGGTTCTTTGTATTCTACTAGGTCTGAAACATTGAAGGTTGTACTAATACCCATATCAGGTGGAAGTTCCAAAACATATGCATTAGGCCCTATTTTCTTTAAGATCTTAAAAGGTCCCGCTCCGCGGGCATGCAGCTTCTTTATGGTTCCACGGGAAAACCGTTCAGGGTTGAGCCAAATCATCGCATAATCCCCTTCACAGAATTCTTTAGCCCTCTTATGTGAGTCAGCTAAGTGTTTATAAGTTTCATTGCTCAGGTTGATCTTATTACTGATTTCTTTATGCAGATTTTTGACATGCTGTGCAAAAGACTCAGCAGACTCAGAAACTTACACAAGCACTTACGAAATGCAGACTGAACTAGGCATCTTTATTGAGAGGAATTTTATTGGACTCTCTAGGGCCTAAACCTAACAGATTAATGACTCTCTAGGTTTGACCCTGGTCTGGTATGCACATGAGAATTTACCATGGGTTCCTAGCAAATGCCATAAGGTTTTCCAAAAGTAGGTAGCAAAAGGAATAGGCTTTAAAGGCTCATGCAACCTAGTAATCTCATCAAAATGAAACTTAATGGCTCTAAAATTAGGATAAGACTTAAGGAAAGGCAGGAAATAGGAATCCGAGTCTTAGGATAATTTAGGGGAATCTTGAAACAGACCTTGGTTACTCATGATGACCTTAAGATTTGAATATTGATCTACAAGCGGGATGCTTCTAGGTAGTTGAAGGTCATCAGGAAAGTCTTCTAAAATAATGATTGGGTTCTTCTCAGGTACCTGAAGGAGTTCTTATGTTGAAGCTAAAGTATTAGGTTCTTCCTGAGGGCATTGTCTTACGGGAACCAAGTCCTCACTAAATTTTGGTTGTTCTGATGTTTCAGGACTAGGCTCAATAATCTTTTCTTTACCAAAGGTTTCCTCAGGTAAGGTATTAAAGTTGTTCTCTTCACAGTCTTTCCCTTCATATTCATCTATTAAACTTATGTTAGTCTCATACACATATTTACTAGGTTCAGACTTGCCTTCTTCCTTCCCTAGCCCTTCAGTTTGAGGATACCCTAAGTCTTGAGTATTCATGAACTCAACTTGTACTTCAGGGTTCTTACTCCTATCATTCATATGAGCTAATGGGAAAGTAGGAGTTGGTTGGTCTAAGGAAAATTGTTTAGCCAGCATTTGGTTCAATTGGGCCATTAGATCATTTAGGCCTTTCAGCATGGTTTCAAGATTCAGGTCCATGGCTACACTGGACTGGGCTTGGATTGGTGAATATGGTGTCCCTGCTCTAGTTGTCATGCATACAAATGGACTCAAGCTCGAGCTAAGGTTTCCTAGACCTAGAGCACAAATTAGAGATCTAATTAAGTGAACCAACTAGCTAGTAATACTTATGGGACTTAGCCAGGTAGGTGGTGGGGAGTGAAGGTCCCTGATTGCCAACCTTAGACACCAATCTGAGATTGGCCAGGTAGGCGGACCAAATCACAAGCCCTGATGCACCAATCCTAGACACCAAGCCAATAAGCACACACCAATTAGCTGACACAGTTAACTTGACCCTAACCTGAACCCAATTTATTGGTGTCCCGAACCCACTAGGGTAATTAACGTTCTACTCAATTTTAATTAATGGGCTGGGATCGATATGCTGGTTGGTGATTTTTGGGCTAGGGACAGGTGATGAAATCCTGACCCTATGTCAAATTGATGCCCTTAATTTGATTTCTCATGAGATGAATGAAATGCAAAGGTGCTGCAGAAGTGTGTTGCAGTTTGAAAGTGGTGTGAAAAACGTGATGAAAAAAATGTCCAAAAATTCTGAAAAATTCACAGAGGATTCCTAACTTATATGTCTCAATGAAGGTGAAAGAAATTTTAAAAATAAAATCTGTACTACTCTAAGCAGATCCTACAATTGAAGATAAATAAAAAGGATAGAACAGAACCCTAATGATAGTGTCGAACTGCAGAAATTTTCATTTTTTTTATAATTTTTTTCTGATGATGAAATTTAATATGGTGATAACTGACTTAAAAAGAAACAAGAAAAAAAATTTTTAATAAAAAATTAGTGACTTTTCTTTGGAGCTGCAGATGGATTACAGTAAACAGATGCAAATTTTCAGAAAACAGAACCTAATCAAACAAGTGCAATGGCTACCCAAACTTCAATCTAAAAAACTCACGTCCGGCCAGGGGCTCATTATTCCCATGGGTCGTGACAGTGTACTAGAGTACACCCGCTCAGGAGGCATGAATTTTAGATCTTGCTTGGATTTAAAGAAAACTATTCTACCCTAATGCAACCATGCTCTGATACAAAGTTGATGCGGCAAGCATATGATTAATGTTTTGAATATGGTTTGTAGAGCAATGAAACCAAATTAAACTAGCATTGTACTCATCATAATAAGACTTAAGGATTACATGAAATGGAACTTTTACTTGATTAGACACAATCCTAAACTAAGAAGGAAGAAGATCTAGATAATAGGGGCTAATGATTATGGACTTACCTTGATGAGCTTTCCAACCTTCTTTTGATTCATACCTTGAAACTACCAACGCTCTGGACTGGAGGACTTGGATAACAAAGATCAGAACTCTGGACTTGGTCTTCAGTCTGTCGGTTCATTGTCAAGGGGGAACCCGGTTCTCAACTCAAAGACCTCGAAGGACCCTGCAATTGAAGATCAAAGGTTAAGGAAGAAAGAGACATATGTAAAGAAAGGTTAGGAGGATTTGTGAACAAAAAAGAAATTGCAGAAGATCTGGCCGACTCCAATGCCTTTGCCTTGAGCTTGAATGATGAATTGCTAGGAAAAAGAGTGGCTTTGGGCGTGGAAGAAGAAGATAGGAAAAATTTCACACATAAAACTCAAGACAACTTCACTTCAAACTTCATTCATTTCCAAAATCAATCAATCTTTTACAATGGGCGTCCAAGGCTTTTAATAGCCTTACAAAGCTAGCTTTTGAAATTTAAAAACTCCCCAAATCGAGGAGGATTACAAGGGGGGTTGGAGGATTTGGTGGAGAGTTTGGAGGGATGTGGGGGGGGTTGGAGGATTTGGTGGAGGACTTGGAGGGATGTGGCCAACCTCCTTGAATTTGAATCTTCCTTGTTGGTGCCCAAAGGGTGATGAGGTGGCTGGTGAAGTGGCACCTGATGACGTGGCATGGTGAGGTGGTCTTCTACTTGGATAAGAATGACATGTGGCGCCCAGTGGTCCTAGTTGATGGTCCTTTTCTCTTGCTTGGTTGATGTGTCTTCTCTTCTTCATGTGGTCAAATTCTGGGGTCTAGAATTTGAGTCTTGTTGCTGGCTTTCATGGCTTTAAGACTTGATTAGACTTAACTCAACTGAATTAGACTTAACTCAACTGAACTGACTTGACTGACCTAGACTTTAAAACTTGAAATGGACTTACAGGAAATGAAATTTTAAAAGTAATTACAGGACTCAATAAACACTCTTGATTTGAAACTCAAAATTAATTACAGGACTCTTGAAAAGGAAATGACTCTTGAAAATAAAATATTTTTGAACTAAAGGATACAAGGTAACCTAATTATCTTCGATCCAAATTGGGATAAGGCTAACCTTGTTGGAGTGAAGTTTCTTTCGGCTTCTGGTGTCCACACCAAACCCGACTCGAGCCGACCCAGTCCGGGTCGACCCGACCCAGTCCGAGTCGACCCGACCTGAGCCGACCGCATTTCAGTAGAGAGGATAAGGGTAAATCTATTGAAGTTTAGAGGAACCCCAGTCCACAAAACAAATGCTTTAGATGTCATAAATCAGGACATTATGCTAGCTAGTGCACCTCAAAAGCCTTACTCATAGAAGAGCTAGCTGAAAATGTGTTAGAACCCATTGCTAAACTAGAAGGAGAAGTCTATGAGCCAGAAGATCAATTGTTAGAAGAATATGAGGGAGAGGAATAACTGTTTGAGTCTGAAGACCTTTTAGGAGTAGTCAGATGCATCCTTACCCAAAACATAGTGCAAGAAGATTGGCGTAAGAATAACATCCTACAAACCTTTATCAAGTTAGGGGATAAGGTATGTAAGATAATAGTTGATAGTGGGAGCTGTGTCAATGCCATCTCTTTAAGTACTATCAAATCCCAAGGATTGACCCCAGTTCCTCACCCCAACCCTTATAAGGTCTCATGGATAGATTCAACTTCCATACCCATAAAGTCTAGATGCCAAGTCATGATCATGTTGCAGTCATATGAAGAGATGATTTGGTGTGATGTCCTTCCCATGGGCATCAGTAGCATTATCCTAGGTCAACCCTGGCTTTACGATCACGATGCCACCCTTTATGGTCGAACCAATACCTGTTCCTTTAATCACCATGGAAAGAAATTTACAATCAGTCCAACTTAGCCTATGGACCAGGTTAAAAGAGGATCGAGTAGCCTTAAGAAAAAAAAACCTAGAGTCAACCTGATCAAGTCCAAAGAATTAGAGAAAGAGTGTTGCCTAGAAATGGAGCCTAAGAGGGGGGGTGAATTGGGTATTTTAAAAATTTAAAGCAATAATGTGCAGGCCTTGTGGTGTTTGTGAGTAATGAAATTGATGCATTATATTATATGCAGCGAAAAGCAATAAATAGAGTGTAAGAAGTAAAGAGCAAGAGATAGAAGAGATAATCATACACAAACACAAGGTTTATAGTGGTTCGGTGCAAACCTAGCACCTACATCCACTCCTCAAGCCACCCTTGGGAATTTCACTATAATCTCTCCAAGATTACAGCCGACTTGTTTTTTCAAAGGCTAACAAGTCAAAACCTATGTTGGTTTTATCACCTAGGCTCACCAACAAACCTTTACACTTGTTTTGTCTTTGGGCTCACAAGTCAACCCTAGTTGGTTTTGTCCCTTTGGCTCACTAACAACCACAACAACCTACTTTCAAGAAATCCTTGAAAGCTAGGTCAAATCATAATAGAAATTCAGATATACAATTCAAATAAACAAAACAAACTCTCTTCAAGAGTAGAATGGAAGCGTTGAGGCTCAAGTTGATGCTTTATCTTGTCTTCTCCTTGAAATATTCTTCAAGCTCTCTTTTTGGAATGTTGAAGGATGGGCTTGTAAGCTTTTTCAGGGAATCACACTATAAATGGCTTTTGAAGTGAAGTTCTTGAGAGAATATTGACTTTTGGGCTTTGAATGGACTTCAATACTTCAAGAATGAGTTTGGTGAAGCTTAAATACTTCAAAAAACTTCCAAAAATTGGTTTGTGACTATTGAAGCTTTGAATCTAGCCATTTGGAGCTTGAAAAGATATTTCTGTACTTCAAAAAAATAGATCCGTTAGGGCTGTCAGAATCTGAGTGTCGACACTTGGTTTGTCAGGTGTCGACACTTGGCTGTCAGGTGTCGACACATGAACTTTTAAGTATCAACACTTGATTCATAGGTATCGACACTTGACAGAAAAATATTCCATTGGCCAAGTTCTGGATTTTCAAAAAGTCTCAGGCCTTGAGTCGACACTTGGGAACTTAAGTGTCAACACTTGAGTTTCAAGTATCGACACTTGAATTCTGGGTGTCGATACTTAGCATGCCAAGAAATTTTTCTGCATGCCAAATGCTAAAGTGTCAACACTTTACTTCCCAGGTGTCGACACTTGGTTCTGTAAAATTCATAATTAAGTGCAATCAAGACCAAAAACACAAGCATCAGATATGAAACTTAAATGAAATGTAAATAATCAATAAATGAACTCATTTAACACCTTTTTGAATGGAAAGGACTCCTCAAATTATGAAATATGCTTCGTACCACAGCATGCCACGATACTTTAATTTTAAGAATTTGAGGTGCTTGTTTCCTAAAAACTCATAACTAGAAATAAATATTAGTATATAATATGTACTCAACATTTTGTTATTCATCAAAATCACTAGGTAAAGACAACAATCTTACCCTTTTTGATGATGACAAAACCTTGGGTATATAAACATTTAATTTCAAATTTTAGATACGATAATTCATAAATATGATTTCAAGCTTATACATCCACAACTTGCATAGTTAAGAAGGATGAATCTCCCCCTTAGTTAGACAATTCTAATCAGAACAAGCAGTATGCAATATTGGTATCAGATCAAATTTGAAATTCAGATTAATCAAAAATATTATTCTACTCCCCCTTTTTGTCAATCATTAGAAAAAGAAAGTAAGCTCCCCCTCAAAACGAGCATGGAGACAGAAAGTAGGAGAGTAACATTTCAAGAGTTAACATAGTGAATTCAAAAATCAATCATAGCCGAATTTATTTCAAGTGTATCAAAGCCAAAAATTTCAGGATTATCATACCAGGTATTAGAGTCAAAAAGTAAAAGTAGAGCATCATTTCAAGAGTATCAATCATAGTGAATTCAAATCAAGATACAATGTAAACATCAAAGTGAAGTGTATATATATATATAAAGTAATGTTTTTAGTACAAAATTTGATGACTCATCAGCAACACTGAAATAATCAAAATACATCATGAGAAATAAATCATAAAACATACAGCCTATGAGGCTAGTCCTCATCAGATGGAAGCTCAAGAGTAAATGGTGCGCTAATCCTAGATCTAGGAACTAATGCCTTAGGAGGTCCCTGGGCTAAGGCCCTACGACTCCTAGTATGGCTAGTTGGTCCTAGTAAGGGGACAACCCTAGAAGATCTAATGGAAGGAGGGGATAAAATCTCAGCTAGTGTAATGAAATCCAGTGTGGAATCAACTAAATCAACTGGAGGAGGAACTGCAGGTGTAGCAAGAAGATCATCTCTACTAAGCATCTGATAACGACCAGCACGATCCACACTGCCATCAAAACTCCCATCATCGGAATCACCATCTCCATCTCCATCACCATCACCCTCTCTATCATCACCATCATCAGAATTAGTACCACCCTCATCAATGTCATCATGTTTTTCTGGATGGTCATCATCATCATCATCAGCCGGTGGAGCTGCAGGAGCTGCTGGAGGAACAAAAGTTCTGAGTAACTCCTCGATACGTGCGAATCCAGCCTCCATGATGTGTCGTAACTCAGCATGCTCAGAAGTAGTGTGAGCTCTAAGGCCCTCTATCTCTATCCTTAGCTGAGTCGATCGCACCCCAAGTCCTACAATCTCACTCCGTACCTCAGCCAACTGCTATCGGGTGTGCTCCTTAAAGGATAGCTCTGTACTCGACAGAGGAGGAACTGAAGGTGTAGCTATAGGAGTCACCGGCTCTGCCTCTGATGCTGGAGTAGCCTAAGGAGGTGTACTGACTGGCCCTGATGGCCCGGCCTCAGCTTCTCTGATCTCATCCTCCTCGTTTGGCTCCTGTCCAGACTCTCTCCGAACCTAGTGACCTGTGACCAACCGATATCCCATGCGGTGTAGTGACCGCTCGTCATAAGCATCGGTATGTAGAATCTCCTTAGGGATCTCCCCCTCCAAAGGAACTCTACAAGCCCTGAACAGACGGGTCAGCGCCATCCCGTATGGTAGACAATGTTTCCTTTGTGTCGCAACATCACGCATCTGAACCAACATCGGTGATGGTAGATCAATCAATCTCCTCTGGGTTAGACTGACCATCAGCATCAGCTCCCTCTCTGTGATGAAGTCAAATCATCCAGTCTTCAAAAGTAGGATACGAGCGGTGATGTGATGTAGAAGGCACATCTCTATTGACGACTGGTTCGCGGTGACCACAGTCACTCTGTGAACATCCTCTCGCTCAAGGATGCACCTGGAGGCTGCCTCTCTATCCTCTACTAAGAAAACACTGATACCTCGATGGGATATCTCCCAAACTCTACTCAATAGCTCCTTTGTCAAATAAATCTGTACTTCCTGGATGGTGGTGCTCCACAATAATCGACGACAATCCAAAGCACCATAGAACTCCCTCATCAAATGAGGATAGTACCTCTCCTGCATGATCCAAAAAGGTACTAATCCGGCATCTATGAGTGTCTGCTGAATCTGGAAGTGCTGTCTGTCGAAGAACTCTAAGTCGATCCATCTGCCAGCTACCATGGCCTTCCCTACCATCCTCTCTGTAGGGGGAACCTGGAGCTGTGGAACTACTAGCTTGTCCTGCATCATGTCTGGCCTTAGTCCTCCTCTCAGAACCCTGATTGGATCTCATCCTGATAGCTAGTCTCTTCCTTGGACCCATCACAACAAGCTAAGCAAGAAAGGAAGAAGGTAAACAACCTTGGGGGGGTAGGTTTCAATTCAGGTTGAGAACTATAGATCGGCTACAGGTTAGGCTAAAGGAGACTATGTTTTCCTAAAAAAGGGATACATGTTTTAAAAGAAGCTAGAATTTGTTTTTGAAAACAGGGATAAAATCAAAAATGATTTTCTCAAAAACATGAAATCGAAGGTTGAAAGCACTTTCAATAGTTTGAAAAGAGGAAAATTTAAAACACATTTGGGTTATAACATTAATCCCAATATGTAAAATACATTTGTGTTATCAAATTTATAAAACATATTTTGGTTGTAAAGCATATAGAATATATTTGGGTTACAAAATTTATATAAAATATATTTTATAAAATTAGTGAACTTGGACTAGTTGAAACATACAAAATAAACTTAAACACATGGGATTAGGGTTAAAACCAAAACACATTTGGGTTTTAGGTCAGAAATAAGTAATCAAACAACAAAATAGTGGAAATGGGGGTAAAATACCATGAAAACAACACAAATACCCTTTCCATGTGAATGAAAACCTAATAAATAGCTTAGAAATCTGAATTTTGAGTGAAACCCTTGAACTTTTCGGCCAAAACACCAATCCAACAGTGAAATTATGAAGAACGGATAGATTGAGTGTGAAATCGGTCAAGAATCCAAGGGAAATCCAAGATAAGTTTGTTTAAACATGATTTCCTTCAAATGGAAACTTCCAAATGATTCAAAAATCCAAAAAATCCAAGTTATATGTATTAAAACAGACGGATAATAGAAAATCTAGGTTACATGGTTTCAAAAATGAAAGAGAGAGAGAGAGATTACCTAATTTCAGTGAGGCAACGAGGGAAAGTGAAGATTTGGAAAGTAGAGGTGTTTTTGGGGACCACTGGAGCTCGAGAGAAAATGGGGGAAAGTAAAAATCAAAACCTCGGTTTGCCCTAAAAAAATAGAATTTGTCATGAGTGTCGACACTTGGAATTTCTCAAGTGTCGACACTTGGTCAGGTGTCGACACTTCACAAAATCCAAGTGTCGACACTTGGCCAAGAAATTCCAAAAGAAATCTAAAAAAATTTCAAAAAACCAAGGATGTGTTTAAAAGCTTTTGGGACTTAACACAAGTGATTTTTGAGTAGAAACAACTTGGGTAAGATGAAATTTGAGAGAGTTCTAGGAGAATGGATCAAAGATACCTAACTCTCTTCTAATTATACAAAATCTCTCTTCACTCAAGGGTTCAGTAAACACAAAAGCTAATTGATCATCAGTACACACAAATTCAAGTTCCACATTAGAGTTTTGTACATGATCTCTTATGAAATGATGTCTTATTTCAATGTGTTTACTTCTTGAATGTTGCACAGGATTCTTAGTTAGATTGATTGCACTAGTATTGTCACATCTTATGGGTGTCTTAATTAGTTTAATGCCAAAATCTTTGAGTTGTTTGATCCATAGGATTTGAGCACAACAGCTTCCAGCTGCTATATATTCAGCTTTCGCCATAGATAGAACAACCGAATTCTATTTCTTGCTGCTCCATGAGATCAAATTTACTCCAAGAAACTAACAAGTTTCACTAGTACTTTTACGATCAAGTTTACACTCAGCAAAGTCAGCATCAGAATAAGCAATCAATTCAAATGAAGAATCTCTAGAGTACCAAAGACCAATTTCAATTAAGCCAGATAGATATCTAAGTATGTGTTTAACAGCCAAAAGATGAGACTTTTTAAGATTAGACTGATATCTAGCACATATACAAACACTAAACATAATATCTGGCCTACTGGCAGTAAGATATAGCAATGAACCAATGATGCCCCGATATAGTTTTTGGTCAACAGATTTACCTGATTCATCTTTGTCAAGTGTACAAGAGGAGCTCATAGGCGTACCTAATGGCTTGGTGTTCTCCATCCCAAACTTCTTGAGTATTTCTTTTGTGTACTTAGCTTGGTTGATGAAGATCCCCTCTTTCGTTTGCTTTATCTAGAGTCCGAGGAAGAAGTTAAGTTCTCCCATCATGCTCATCTCGAACTCACCCTGCATTAACTTTGCAAATTCTTGACAAAGAGATTTGTTAGTAGCACCAAATACGATATCATCTACATATTTTTGTACTACTAAGAGATCATCATTCTTTTTTTTTAAAAAAAATGTTTTGTCAACATTACCTCTAGTAAAATTACTTTTGAGCAAGAAAGAATTTAAACGATCATACCAAGCTCTAGGAGCTTGTTTCAAACCATACAAAGCTTTATAAAGTTTGAAAACATGATTTGGAAATTCATGGTTTTCAAAACTAGGCGGTTGTTCAACATAAACCTCTTCTTCAATAAAACCATTCAAAAAGGTACTTTTGACATCCATTTGAAATAATTTAAAATCTATAAAACAAGCAAAAGCCAACAATAGCCTAATTGCCTCAAGTCTGGCCACAGGAGCAAAGGTTTATCAAAATCAATCCCTTCCTTCTAATTGTATCCTTTGGCAATTAGTCTAGCTTTATTTCTAGTAACAATTTCATTTTCATCAAGTTTGTTTCTAAAAACCCATTTTTTGCCAATTATCGAAATATTAGAAGGTCTATCTACCAAAGTTCAAACATTGTTTGTTTTAAATTGATTAAGTTCATCTTGCATAGCATTAATCCAATTGCAATCATTTTCAGCTTCTTCTATAGTTTAGGTTCAATTTGAGATATAAAAGCTAAATAATCATAAATATTTCTAAGGGATGATCGAGTACTTACACCTTTAGATGGATCACCGATGATAAGTTCTTTGGGGTGTCCATGAGCATACCTCCATTCTTTGGGTAGAGGATCGACTGTAGATGTATTTTCATCACCTTGTACTTGATCTCCTTCATTGTTTTGATCAACTTCTTGTTCCTTTATAGGCTCTTCATTGTTGTTCACCTCTTTAGTTCTTTTGGTACCTGTTTCATCATTAAGCACATCTTCTTTTCTAGAAGATTTCGGTTAGATTCATCAAACACAACATGTATGGATTCTTCAACAACAAGTGCTCTTCTGTTGAAGACCCTATATGCTTTGCTAGATGTAGAGTAGCCTAGAAAGATACCCTCATCTGACTTGGCATCAAATTTGCTCAAATTAACTTTACCATTGTTTAAGATGAAACAACGACATCCAAAAATACGAAAATATCAAATTGAGAGTTTTCTACCCTTCCAAAGCTCATACGATGTTTTCTTTAAAATTTGTAAGATTAAAACATGCAGTGTTTATGGCTTCCATCCAAAAATATCTAGGTAGGTCATTTTCACGAAGCATGGTGTGTGCCATTTCTTCAAGAGTTCTATTTTTCCTTTCTACCACCCCATTTTGTCGAGGTGTCCTAGGTGCTGAAAAATTATGATGAATGCCATTTTCAATACAGAATTTATCAAAATTAGAATTTTCAAATTCAGTTTCATGGTCACTTCTCAAAGATACAATTGAAACACCTTTTTCATTTGAAACTCTTTTATGAAATCTAATGAATTCAGAAAATGTTTCATCTTTGTGTGCTAAAAACATGATCCATGTAAATTGTGAGAAATCGTCTACAATAACTAGACCGTACTTCTTACCTCCCAAACTAGATGTTCTAGTTGGCCTAAAGAGGTCCATATGAAGCAACTCTAAGGGTCTAGTGTAGAGATTACTCCTTTTGGTTTAAAAGATGAATTGGTTTGTTTTCCAAGCTGGCATGCACTACAAATCTTGTCTTTTTCAAAATTGAGTTTTGGTAAATCTTTTATCAAATTCTTTTTGCTAAGTTTTGAAATTAAATGCATACTAGCATATCCTAGTCTACGATGCCAAAGCCAACTAGTTTCATTGATCTTGGCTTCCATTGCTACTAGGTATTGACCATTTTGAACAAGAAGATCATCAAGACCAACCATATAAATATTGCCATGCCTATGACCAATGAACTTGATGCCATTGTCATCTAAACTAGAAACAATGCATATAGAAGATTCAAAAATAACTTTAAAGTCCTTGTCACAAAATTGACTAATACTAAATAAATTATGTTTCAACCCATCAACATATAATACATTATCAATGTAAGTAGAAGGGGTGATATAGACTTTACCAATTCCAATAATTTTTCCCTTTCCATTATCACAAAATGTCACATTATCACTATTTTGATATTCGAGTGTTGAGAATTGCTTCACATCTCCAGTCATATGCCTTGAGCAACCACTATCGAGGTACCACATTCTTTTTTTATTGGTTGCAAGGCATACCTACAATAAAAATCAAGTGGAGATTTTATGTACCCAAGTCATCTTGGGTCCTTTCAAGTTAGTGGCAATGGTTCCTTTTGGAATCCAAATTTTCTTAACATTATTCAATTTTCTCTTATTTCATAAGTAAGATTTATGCCCTGTGGTACCACATGCATAACAAGTAATGGATGATGATGCAGGCACAAAGAAATTTTTGAAAAACTTTTGCTTCTTTTGAGTTCTAAAACCTAAACCTGCTTTGTCAAAAATTGCTCTTTGATTGTTTAAAAGCATATTTAACTTTTCAGAACTATATATAAATTTATCAACAAAAGGTTTTAACTTTTTAATTTCTTCTTTATATATTTTTTTCTTCCAAAATTTTTTTGTTCTGTTTTGAAGAGTTTTCATTTAATATGAAAAGGTTTTTCTTTTTCAAAGTTTCTTTTTCTTTTCCAAGAGCAAAAATCCAATCATTTAACTTTTTGTTTTGAAGAAGTAGGTAGTCATTTTCATTTGAAAACTTATCATTAGCTTTGACTAAATCTAAATTTTATCTTTTCAGATCTTTATGTTTTGATTTTAATTTTTGAAATTCTTTTACAAATTCATCAAAGACTTCATGCAGTTCATCAAATGTAAATTTTTTTTCAGTTTCAGATAGTACCTCATCATGATCCGCCATCAAACAGAAGTTTGTAACTTCTTGCTTTTCTTCTTCAGAGCTGGAGTCTTCGCTATCAGTCTAGGCTGCCATCATGGCCTTCTTCCTTAGTTTTATTCTGCTCTTCTTTATTAAGGGGTGTCCATCTTGAAGTGGCCTGATTTTTTACATTCAAAACATGTGGGTTGCTCCTTATCTTTCTTCTTTTCTTTCTCTTTGCTTGGCTCACCTTTCAAAGGTTTCTTCTTGAAGTTGTATTTCTTCTTCCTCATGAACCTTCTAAACTTTTTTGCCATTAGAGCCATCTCATCTTCTTCATCTTCTTCTTCAGAGTCTTCGCTTGACTCTTCTTTTACGGTGGATTTGAAAGCGATAACTTTTTTCTTCTTGTCAACATCCACATTCTTTTATTTTAGGGAAAGCTCATAAGTCATCAATGAGCCCAATAGTTGCTCAAGTGGAAGAGTGTTGACATCCTTGGCTTCTTCAATAGCTGTCACCTTTGCATCCCAAGAAGCCGGTAGAGACCTGAAAAGTTTGTTTACAAGTTCACCGTTAGAAATAATTTTTCCTAAACTTCTTATGCCATTCACAATTTTTGTGAACCTAGTATACATTTCACTAATAGACTCAGTAGGTTCCATTCTAAACATTTCTTAAGTGTGAATGAGCATGTTAACCTTAGTTATTTTCACTTGGTATGTACCCTCATGGGTAACCTCAAGTGTATCCCATATTTTCTTAGCGGAGAGATAGTTAGATATTCTATTGAATTCATTCGGATCAAGAGAGCAAAACAATAGCTTCATAGCCTTAGCATTAAGCTCTATTTGCTTAATGTCATTCTCATCCCAATCATCTTCCATTTTTGGAGTGAGAATGCTATTAATCAACATAGTAGGCTAATGAGGACCTTTTATGATTGTCCTCCAAAGATTATAATCAATGGCTTGAATGAATGTGCGCATGTGAGTTTTCCAATAAGTATAATTCATGCCATTAAATAGTGGGGGACGGTTTGAAGCTTGACCTTCAACAACACCCATTCCTATTGGGGTTGCCATGATCTTTTACTCAAGATCCTTGGATCTACAAGAGAGTCCCGGTGCTCTTATACCACTTGTTGCCCAAAAATGGAGCCTCAAAAGGGGGGGGTGAATTGGGTCTTTTAAAAATTTAAAGCAAAAATGTGTAGGCCTTGTGGTGTTTGTGAGTAATAAAATTGATGCTCTAGATTATATGCAGCGGAAAGCAATAAATAGAGTGCAAGAAGTAAAGAGCAAGAGATAGAAGAGATAATCATACACAAACACAAGGTTTATAGTGGTTCGGTGCAAACCTAGCACCTACATCCACTCTCCAAGCCATCCTTGGGAATTCCATTATAATCTCTCCAAGATTACAACCGACTTATTTTTTCAAAGGCTCACAAGTCAAAACCTATGTTGGTTTTATCGCCTAGGATCACCAACAAACCTTTATACTTGTTTTGACTTCGGGCTCACAAGTCAACCCTAGTTGGTTTTGTCCCTTTGGCTCACCAACAACCACAATAACCTACTTTCAAGAATTCCTTGAATGCTAGGTCAAATCATAATAAAAATTCAGATATACAATTCAAATAAACAAAACAAACTCTCTTCAAGAGTAGAATGAAATTTTTGAGGCTCAAGTTGATGCTTTGTCTTGTCTTCTCCTTGGAATATTCTTCAAGCTCTCTTTTTGGAATGTTGAAGGATGGGCTTGTAAGCTTTTTCAGGAAATCACACTATAAATGGCTTTTGAAATAAAGTTCTTGAGAGAATATTAATTTTTGAGCTTTGAATGGACTTCAACACTTCAAGAATGAGTTTGGTGAAGCTTAAATACTTCAAAAAACTTTCAAAAAATGGTTTGCGACTGTTGGAGCTTTGAACCTATCCATTTGGAGCTTGAAAAGATATTTCTGTCTTCAAAAAAATAGACCGTTAGGGCTGTCAAAACTCGAGTGTTGACACTTGGTTTGTCAGGTGTCGACACTTGGCTATCAGGTGTCGACACTTGACTTCTAGGTGTTGACACTTGAACTTTCAAGTGTCGACACTTGATTCACAGGTGTCGACACTTGACACAAAAACACTCCATTAGCCAAGTTCTGGATTTTCAAAAAGTCTCAAGCCTTGAGTCGACACTTGGAAACTTAAGTGTTGACACCTGAGTTTCAGGTGTCGACACTTGAATTCTGGATGTCGACACTTGGCATGCCAAGAAGTTTTTCTGCATGCCAAATGCTGAAGTGTCGACACTTGACTTCCCAGGTGTCGACACTTGGTTCTGCAAAATTCATAATTAAGTGCAATCAAAGCCAAAAACACAAGCATTAGATATGAAACTTAAATGCAATATAAATAAGCAATAAATGAACTCGTTTAACCTCTTTTAGCATGGAAAAGACTCCTCAAATTACGAAATATGCTTCGTGCCACAGCGTCCCACGATACTTTAATTTTAAGAATTTGAGGTGCTTGTTCTTTAAAAACTCATAACTAGAAATAAACATTAGTACACAATATGTACTCAACATCTTGTTATTCATCAAAATCACTAGGTAGAGCCAACAAAGAGATTACTGAGGAAGAACCCTTTAAAGAATTTCAGGGAGAAAAGGTTGAACATACTGAGAATTTAAATAAAAAAACCTCTAAGCCTATTGAAGACTTTAAGTATGAAAATGTTGAAATCATTAAGGAATGAAAGGAAAAAGATCCTGAACCCACTATAGAATTTGAAGAAGAAATGACCAAGCTAGGATCACATTTAGTAAATGAATATGAGGGTTCGCCCATCTTGTCTACAGAAGGAGTTCACGAACAAGCCCTTAATGAACAGACCCAAAGAGAACACCCTAAAGAAGTAGTTGAAGCTTTGAAAGAATTTAAGGATGTTTTTCCTGATGAGTTACCTGACCAACTGCCACCCCTTAGGGACATCCATCATGCTATCGACTTGGTCCTAGGAGCCACATTACCAAACCTTCCTCACTATGGGATGAACCCTACCGAGCCCCAAGAATTACAGTAACAAGTGGATCATATGACACCCATAGATCGATATTCAAATCTTAAGGTCATCTTGAATAACCTAGATCTATCCCATGTTTCCCATAGATTGCCCCAATACTCTGATTCCTATTTCCTACCCTTCCCTGAGTCTTCTCATGTTTCTAGAGCCATGGGGCTACATTTTGTTAAGATTACTAGATTGCATGAATCCTTAGAGCCCATCCCTTTTTCTACCTACTTCTGGTATACCTTATGGCATTTGCTAGGGATCCATGGTAAATTTTCATGTGCATACTAGACCAGTGTCAAACCTAGAGAGTCAATAACCTGATAGGTTTAGGCCCTAGAGAGTCCAATAAAATTCATCTTAATAGGAATACATAGTTGAGTCTGCTTTTTATCAAGTATCAGTATGAGTCCCAGAGTCCGTAGAATCTTTTGCACAGCATATTAGAAGCATGCATAAGGAGATTAGTCAAAAATCAACCTAAGTACTAATATATACAAGAAATTGGCTGATTCCCAAAAGCAAGTCAAAGAATTTGACATAGGAGATTCCGTAATGATTAGGCTTAGGCCTGAACGGTTTACACCAGGAACCGTTAAGAAACTTCATGCTCGTGGAGCTGGCCCCTTTAAGAGTGATAAGGAAAGTTGGTCCTAATGTCTATGTTATTGAGCTACCCCCAGATTATGGCATCAGCTTGACTTTCAATATCTCGGACTTAGTGAAGTGTAGGGAACCAGCAAACATACCCAGTGAGCCATTTGGGCTTGACCTTTCATTCGAGAGCAAACCCGACCCAGAGTGTCCACCTCCAATTTTACTTGAGAGAGGAGAGCGGATCGAGCGTGTCCTGGATGATCAAGCTATGACCACCCGGGGCAAAGGCTATCAGCGTTACTTGGTCTGATGGCAAGGCCGACTGCAGTCTGATGATTCATGGATTTCCCGAGAGGACTTGCAGTGCCTCGACCCCGACCTTCTGGAGAAATATCAAAGACAAATCAATCTTTACTCGAGAGGATCGAGTTCTTCCCATCTCGGGAGAATTGGTGTGGGCACCAGAATTAAACTAAGGCTCCTCAACCCGCTGAGGATCTTGGATTAGGGTTTAGTTTACTGGGTTCTGTAATAATGCTTCAAGCCTATGCAATTCCTTACTTTGAGTCATGCACTTTTGTTTTAGACCCGTACCTTGGCCAATGTGGTCAAGTTAGGTCAATAAATCATGTATTCAGCTGAATGAGTCCAAGCCCAAGTCTACTTGAAGATTGGGCCCAAGCTTGATTAAAAAAGGAGTGGGCATTGAATTATTAATGGGCCAAGCCATCTCCCATGCCTTGAAGGATGCCACTTCAGCTCTTGGGTGCCACCTCATCCATCCCATGTGGTGCCACATCACCATGACAAGTGGGTGGCCCAAATCAAGAGGAAATGCAAAATTTTGGATGCCATCAACCCAAGTGGACACCATCCCTTGACCTAAGCTTCCAATCAAGAGGAAGTGCATATTTCTTGGATGCCATCAAGCCATATGGACAAAATCACTTGATCCAAGCCTCCCTTCCCTCCCCCTATCAAGACTCTTTCCAAAGAAGCCATTCCTCTCTTCCCTCCCCCTATCAAGTCTTCTTCCAAAGAAGGGTGGGCGGCCAAGGAAGGTCAATAGGCAATGAAGATATGTGAAGACATGATCCTTGCTACAAGCCCCATATCAAGCCTTCTTCCCAAATTGTTTTGATCAGCCATGGAAGGAATTCAATGACCAAATAGTGCCAACTTGATTTTTGTAGACAATATCCCCCTTGCAAGCCTCAAATCAAGCCACGCCCAAGCATAAGCAAGATTATGGTCGGCCAAGGGAGAAGACAATTCAGATTTATGGCACCATCTTCATGAAGACTTGTAATGTTTTCATTCAAATTTTTAATGGGTTTTAAGGTGCCTATATAAAGGGCCTTAACCCTCCCTTGTATGGTTAATGCTTATGAAATGAAAAAAATCTTGAAGAGTTTTCTTCTAGCCCTTGTCTTCTAGACTTGGATCTCAATGAGGGAAAGCCTTCGCCTTCGGGCGTCGATGGATGAGAGGCCCTGAGTTACTATCTTCAAGCCACCAACCATTCTTCAAGTTTGAAAGCCATCTGGAAGATCCATCTGGGCGCCTGCAAGAAGAACCACATCCTCCACCATTCTTAACTTTCATCCCTTCACTTCTTTTTTACTTTTTGATGGTTCCTAACCCTTCTCTTGATTGCTCGCATGTCCTCCAAGTACCATAGACAATGGATTCGATCTCCCTTACCTTTGCGACCATCAGACAGAAAGCCGATGAACCAGCAGGGTTGAAGGCTTGATCCTCCAGGTCGCATCCGCGAGAGCGAGTGAACTCAGTATCGGGCGCATCAGAGTTTATTAAGGTTTGCATCCCTAAACTCCTAAGTCGATATTGTTCTAAGAGCTAAGTCCTACATGGTTTTTCAATCCTGGGGTCTTCTCATTATCCTTGTTTAGGGGCTAATTTGCTTGTTAGAAGTTCTTATTGTTATAGAATCCCTAGATCTACTTTTCTGCTTGTCTTCGGGAATCCTTAACTCCATAAAAAAAAACTTAAAATCCACAAAAGAAAAAAAATCATTTGCTCATTAGCATGCATCTTAGCATCTTAGTCCCACATCAGCTTTTTAATTTTATTGCAATTAAGTTTAGCAAGAGTAAAGCCCTGACAAGGCTACATTTTAGAGACTTTTTTTTCATGTTCTCTTTTTTACTTGCCACACCAAGTGATTATTCATTCCATCCTAAATAGGCAATATAGAAATTATCCGAAAGAGAATTATTTTAGATGTTTTTTCCTGCCCGTCATAACATATAGAAGCCATCTATTCAAACCTAAAAACCATAAAAGAATAAAAAATAATGATTAGAGAATAAGAGAAGGGAGAGAGAAGGAGAAAAGAGAGGTAGAGGGAAAAGAAGATGAAGAGAGGAGGACAAGGGTGGGGTGGTGGCAGGCCTGGTGGCTAGAGGATAAAGCAATAATAGAAGTGGTTGTAATCACCATCGAGGGTTGTTTGGCCATCTTAAAAAAAAGGGTCAAGGAAGGAGATGGGATTAAGGTTAGAACCTAGATATTTTGGTCTTTTAACTCTTTTGAGTCTATGTCATATTCTATCCCATTTTAAAATGGTCCAACATATTCATATTAGCCTTTTAATTCTAAATAATTTGCAATGAGGGTGCTAATGATGAGCTTTGCCTTAAATTGGAAGTCAGTGGGGGATATTGCAATAAATTAAAAAATATAAGATTTATATTACATCAATTAGAGATACAAGGGGATATTTATAAATCAAAATAAAATACACGATGTTATTTATTTTTTATCCCTTTTTATTCCCTTCCAATCATCCACAACCATTATTGCCTATTATTTGTCCTCCAATTGGTCCCCATGAACACCACCTCCGAACCACTACCCTCCGTAAGATAGACCCCACAAAGATATACTTTTTCTCTCTTTTTGTGTGTTTGGGTGCATACTAGTGGAGGGTCTCTTTCTCTTTGGACTTGTTTGGTTCGTGAGAAGTGCAAGAGAAAAAATGTGGCTAACAAGACATGAAAAAAATTCCTCTTGTTATAGTTTTCGAAAGAAAGATTAGAAAATAGTATTCCCATGTAAATATAATTCCTATATGTCATGGGAAAAATTTCCATGTAGAAAGATTTTTGCCTTTTCCATGGGATAGGAATTGGAGAGTTTTTTTTTCTTGAAAATATCCTTTTAAGTGATCAAAAGATCTATGGCTGAAATAAACATTCTCTCCATTACAATACTTCAAACCCTCCAACATGATTTACAGTAAAAATATCCTAAACTATTATAACTTTTTATTTGCAAATGATGATAATGTATAGAATAGGATAAAATTTGTTTTTTTATTAAGGATATAATAGATATTTTATATAATTTTTCAAGAAAAGTGGATGCTCAACCAAAAATAAACCACTCTGAAATAAATCATTTTTCTATAGTCAACCAAACATGCTAAAACTACTCTTTCAAATATCATATTTTCATGAATTAGCTACTAGGAATAACATTTCAAGGAAACAATTCTTTCTGTGAACCAAATAAGTCATTTATGTCCCTTGATTGACCCCAATAAAGGATTCCAAATTGGTATTTTTTCAATTGTACACATGTTAGCCTCTGTTATTGCCAAATCACCCTTCACCAAAACTTGAGCGGTGCTTGGGGGTCTCACAAGTTACTTCGGTGAGAAAAAAGTGCTGCTCATGGTGGCTCTTAAATGAATACATGTAAAAACAGTCCCTGATTAGGATTTCTTGTAGGGTCCCTTCGATGCTTAAGTCAGAAAAGAGTGATGTTGGCTATAGTAGTCGAAGTTGAGAGCAATGGTGAGTGAGTGCCAGAATGAGCATCTTACAGGGGTATAAAGATGTACCTCATCGGGATCCTCTCTTACCTACGTATAAAGTTATGAGGGGTAACTAAATTTTATTTGGGTAGTTGCCTCCTCTAACATGTATAATAGATTTTTGCCAGGTGTTGGGATCTTATCTCCCGTATCTTTTTTTGATGGTATCTTTTTGTTAGGATGGTAGCATTTGCTACGATCTTGTCTGCCACAACCTTTATTGGGATAGTTGCAACTTATTCATCTTTGCTTTTTACTTGGGCATCGTGGGCTCCAAGTATCAAGGTAGCTTGTTTGTTGCTAGTTTAAATTTCTTTGATACTATTCCAATACTATCAGCTAATTCTATTTTAATAGTTAGTTGGATATGGGTGATTAAGCGATCACCATGCATCGAGGCACGTCATGCCAATGGGCTAGCTTGTAGTCACTTGTAGCTACTTGGGCTTAAGTATCATACATAGCCAAACTTACTTGGCCATGATTGCTCGACCATAATTGCTTGTCCATGGTAACTCCACCAAAGTTACTCAGTCACGGCCAGGGCTTGTCTCTAGCTTAGTCATTGATTTGATTGGTTCATCGAGGCCAAGTGGTTGAGTTGCCATAATAATGCCCCCCCCCACTCCTGAGCCCAAAATGTTATCAATTAAATGCTTCAACTTTTATTAATTTTGGGTGAAAGGAGTAGCATCAATTTTTCAACCTCAACCAATCTAGGAAAAGTTGGTTATTGCTTGTCGATCAGTTACTAAGTGGTCAAAAGGAAGTGAAATCCAAATAAAAATGGGAATGAGACCTGAATAATAATGAAAGTAAGACCTGAATAAGTGTGGGAGTGAGACTTGAATAAGATAGAGGTTAAGAATATAGTTATCTTCATTGACTAATTATTGATCAACTGAATGGATGTGAGACCTGAATAAGATAGAGGATGAGGATGTAGCCATCATCATCAACTGGTTATTAAGCAATCAAATAGGAGTAAGACCCAAATAAGAATGGGAGTGAAACCTATATAAGAGTAAGAGTGAGATCTAAATAAGATGGGAGTGAGATCCAAATAAGAATGAAAATAAGACCAGAATAAGATGGAGGTTGAGAATGCAATTATCTTCATTGATCGATTGTTGAGTGGTCGAATGGAAGTGAGGTCCAAATAAGAATGGGAGTGAGATCCAAATAAGAGTGAAAGTAAGATCCAAATAAGAATAGAAGTGAGACCCGAATAAGAGTAGAGTAAGACCCTAATAAGAATATAACTAAGATCCAAATAAGAATGGAAGTGGGACCCAAATAAGAGTGGAAGTGGGACCCGAATAAGGTAGAGGTTGAGGATGCAACCATCTTCATTGCCAGTTATTGAATGATCGAATGAGAGTGAAAACCAAATAAGATGGAGGTGTTAGAATGCAGCCATTTTCGTCAATCGGTGATTTAGCAATCAAATGGGAGTGAAACTTAAATAAGATAGAGGTGTGAGAATACAACCATCTTCTTTGACCGATTATGAGTTGGCTAGATGAGAGTGAAACCTATGTAAGATGGCTTGTGAGAATGCAGCTATCTTCTTCGACTAGTTATGATTCAACCAGATGGGAGTGAGATCCAAGAAAGATAGAGGAGTGAGAACACAACCATCTTCTTCAATTGATTTTGAGTTGACCAGATGAGAGTGAGTCCCAAGTAAGATGGAGGTATGAGAATGCAACCGTCTTCTTTGATCGGTTATGAGTCAACCAGAGGGAAGTGAGACCCAAATAAGATGGAGGTGTAAGAACATAGCCATCTTCATCAACCGGCTATTGAGTAGCTAAATGAGAGTTAGACCTGAATAAGAGTGGAAGTTAGATCTAAATAAGAATGGGAATAAGACCTGAATAAGGGTAGAAGTGAGATTTAAATAAGATGGAGATTAAGGATACATCCATCTTCATTGATCGATTGTTGAGAAGTAGAATGGGAGTGAAACCTGAATAACATGAAGGTGTGGGAATGTGTTGCCTAGGTGGCTTTCCCAAGAGGGGGATGAATTGGAAATTCAAAAAATTCAATAGAGTATGTGCCTTTTTTAAAAACTCCTTTGATATGGTAGGTGCTGTGATTCGAAAATTTAAAGCAGAAGCAATTAAGAGAAGAAGTAAAAGAACAATCACAAACACAGTAATTTAGAGTGGTTCGGAGCACCCCAGCTCCTACATCCACTATCCAAGATACCACTTGAGATTTCTATTATATTCACTACCGGAATACAGTCGGATTGTTTTACCGGGCTCACAATCCAAACTCAACTTGGTTTTTCAACCGGGCTGACCAAAAAATCAACTCTTGGTTTTAACCAAGATCACCAAGAACTCAACTCTTGATTTTAACAGGATCACTAAGAACCCAACTTGGTTTTACCAGGATCACCAAGAACCCTTACACAGTTAGTTTTGAATGGGATCACTAACAGCCCACTTGGTTTTTAGACCGGGCTCATTAATAACCCCACTCAACAAGAGTAGAAGAGATAGCAACAATAATGACAAACTATATTATCGGATGGTTGCCTGGTGCAGACACCAGAGGCACCAGAATAAGATAGAGGCTTCTCAACCCTCTATGGATTAATTAGTAGTGTTTGAGTCCATTTGTAATAAGGGCTTAGTCTAGTCAAATTTTTATTTTATTATTTGAGTCCTGTACTAGTCAGCTCATGTTGAGCTAGTCATCTTCCGGAGTTCAGTACATGTCAGTCCAAGTACAAGTGAAGACATGTCAGCCCAAGTACAAGTGAAGACCAACTAGTCCATGTGAAGTTCAACCCAACTAGAAGATATGAAGACCATGGAAGGCCTAGGAGAAGAAATCAAAAGCCCAGAAGACAAAACTGAAGCCCTGTAGCCTTGGACCGCAGCCTAAAGCAAATTGGGCCAGCTAAGGCCCAGGAGGAGAACCAAGGGGCACCAAGCTTATGGTCACTTCCCCTTGGTCGGCCACTTAGAGGCACCCCTCTTGGCTGACCAAGGCAAGTGAGAGAGGGAGAGTTTGAGTGAAAGAGGGAGAGTGGGTTTTCATGTATCCTAGCTAGGGTTTGGGTGTGACTCCAATTCCTATGTAAAGTTTTTTTTAACCTTATTTGGGGGCCAAGTCTAAGAGTCTATTTAAGAGACTCTACTCTCTTGTATCAAGACATCTTTTCATGAAATAATATTGAGTTCTTCCAATTGCTGTGTGCTACTCGCTATGTGCAAAAAGGGATTCTGTGTGAGCCATTCCTTCTTCCTGGTGTTCTGTGCCTAGCCTCCAGGCGCCATCTAGCCCGCCAAACCCTGGCCGCCCAACCTCAAATCCTTCTTCCCTTTGCTATTTTCCCTTTACTACTTCATCCTTGCTTTGTTTTCTCACCCCTGAAAGGTTGTTTGCAGGTCCCTCGGCTGCTATGAATCCAATGACTCCAGTCGGGCCGCAATCGAATCATCGAGCAGAAAGCCAGGAATCCATGGGTCTTCAGCTTGATTTTCCAGGCTGCATCCGGGAGTGAGAGCGATCCCTTCGCATATGATCTACACCAGGCACATCAACCATTGTCAGGTACACCCCCTCTGCCTGCCAGTCCCTTTATTGAAGATAAACTAGCCCAACTAAGACTTCTCAGCCTCGGCGGTCTATTTTTTATTGCTTTTTAGGTCCTATTATGCATGCTTTGCTTCTTAATTTCATGTAGAACTCTCTACATAGTTTCTTGGTCTGATCTTTGAGATTCAAACATATAACTTAATATATAAAAACACAAAAAATAATCTGCATGCATATCTAGTTCCGCATCATTTGGTATCAGAGCCTATTTTGGGCTCAGTTATCTTTAGATATTTGGATCGAGTGCTTCACCATGGCAGTCTAGTCATAGGAGACTAGTAGGGCTGCATGATCCTCTCTTCCCAATCTACAAGATCTCCTATGGTGGTAGGGGTGCCACTGTTAATTGATCTTTGAAGAAGAACACAAAGAGTTATATTAGAATTTTTGCACTTTCGGCCTTCTCAGTATATCCTCTGTTATTTTAATTATTTCTGCTTGCATAGAACTCAGAAAACTTTGAAATTTATTTTGCTGAATTCTTCATAATTAAAATAATGTTCAAAATTTCCTCAAGAATTATTTTGGTTTATGGATTTTCTCCCAACCGAAACACTGCCTGAGAACAGTTCTGCTCTATTTTGGCAGCAAAGCTGATTTTAAAAAGTTCAGGGTTTTTTTAGTTTAATCTTTGAAAAATCTTAAATTTTAGTATGTTCCCTGCATATTAGGTCATAATCTACAAGTTATCTTTCTATTTAAGAAAATCCCAAAAAAAAAAACACATATACTCAAAACTCCAAAAACAGCTAAACCCTAATTTGCATTTTCATCTGCCTGCCATCATTGCATAAAATACTTTAAGGGCACTTTCTATCCAAGATAAGGGAAGGAGACCATTATCTTTTCTTAGACCAAAACCACATCCCTTGCATTCGGTCCCAAGCCTAAACTAAAATTAACTAGACTTAATTTTTCCTAGTGGGCTAGGGACACCAATCGGTCAGGTTCGATCATATTGGGATGACTAGTGCACCCAATTCATTTCCTATTATTGGATTCTGGTGTCTAAGTAAGAGGTACATTATCAAACGACCTAAGAAGATCGGTGGTTCCTTAATTGGGTCCCTGCGAGAGTAGGGGCCTCCCACCATCCCACCTCTTACTTGGCCAGTTTGAAGGACTAGGATTTGAGTTGTGTATAAGTTGAGTCAACCCATTCAGATTGGGATCTAAGTCTAGGTAGCTATAGTCGAGTCAGTGTTGAGTCTTGCATGAGCACTAGATCAGGAGCATCATATCACCCACCATCTCCCCCTTTTGCTGAATCCATGGATATGCTGGAAGCCCAAATTCAAGCCCTTGTAGACCAAATGGCCTATATGACTACCCAGATGACTCAGTTGACCTAGTCCAATTTCCCGACCCATAATAGACTTGACCACTTAGCCAATAGGTTTGATCAGGTAGAGGACCGTGTAGGGACCTTAGAGAGAACCCATCGGTCACAGTCTAAACCAGATCCTGAGTCACCTCCCCATCCTAGGAGAACCCCTCATCATGATCCTTACTATGAGGCTGAACCTAGGAGGACCCCAAAACCTGATCCCTACTTTGAAGCCGAACCTAAGAGAGCTCATCGTCATGACCCAATCCCAGAGGTTCATCCAAGGAGACCCAATCAGGATTTCATAGACCAGGAGGATAGAGCCTACAATAACATAAGGTTAGGAGCCCCCACTTTTGATGGTTGTCATGATCCTAAGGTTTATATAGATTGGGAGGGAGAGGTTGATCAGTATTTTGAGTGGTACAATATGTCTGAGGAGCATAAGTTTAGGTTTGCCAAGCTTAAGTTGGTTCGTGAGGCCAGGTTATATTGGGCTAGTGTTGAGAGAACACTTAGACTAGGAGGTCATGATCCCATAGTCACTTGGAAATCCATGAAGGCTAAGCATAGAGGGAAATACATTCTTACGTCATGTCGTTATAGCTTATTGGATCAGTGGCAGTGATTGAATCAGGGTAGCAAGAGTGTAGATGAGTACATCATAAAATTTGATGAGTATTCCATGCGATGTGACTTAAATGAGTCTGAGGATGTTATTATGTCTAGGTTTAAGGCTGGCCTGAGAGATGATATTAAGAGGGAGCTCTACATGAGAGAGGTTAGGGACCTGGACCATGCCAACCAGATTGCTAGGGATTATGAGCATTTCTAGAGAGGGCCCGTCTACCGAAAACCCAAGCCCACTAGATACCCTAGTCAGTACCCAAGATCTAGCCAGTCCCACCAGAGCCGACCCAGCCATAACCGACCTAATCCGAATCGACCCAATCTGAGTCACCCTGACCCGAGTTGACCTAATCTGAGTCTCCTTGACCCGAGTCGACCCCAGCCTAGTACTCCTTTGACCCGTAGAGATGATAGAGGTAAATCTGTTATGGTCCACAGGAGTCCCAATCCCTAGAAGACCTGTTTTAAATGTCGGAAACCAGGCCACTTTGCTAGCTAGTGCCTAGTTGGTGCCCGACACTTAAGTGAGCTAGAGGAAGAGGAGCCTGAACCCATAGCTGAACCTAAGGGAGAAATCTACGAGGCTGATGACCAGTTGTTGGATGAGTATGAAGGTAAGGAGGAAAAACCTGAGTCTAAGAACCTAGTAGGAGTAGTTAGGTATCATGACCCAAATCCCAGTTAAGGAAGATTGGCATAGGACTAACATCCTACAGACCTTTGTTAAGATAGGGGGTAAGGTACTTAAGATCATCATAGACAGTGGGAGTTGTGTCAATGCAGTCTCTGCTAGTATAGTCAAATCTTTAGGATTGACCACAGTTCTCCATCCTAGCCCTTACAAAGTTTCTTAGTAGATTCCACCTCCATCCAGATCAAGGTTAGGGGCCAAATCTTAGTTAGACTGCAAACCTATGAGAAAAAGATTTGGTGTGATGTCATCCCCATAGAAGTAAGTAGTATCATTTTAGGTCGACCTTGGCTTTTTGATCATAATGCAACCCTGTTTGGTCGAATCAATGTCTATGCTTTTAGCCACCATGGGAATAAGTTTGTTATCCACCCAACTCCACCTAGAGACCTAGTTAAGAGAGGTTCTAGTAGCCTTAAGGATAAGATGAAAGGGATATGCCCTACAAGCCAATCTATGTTGTATCTCCCAAACCATTGTAATTGACAATATTCTGATAAAGGCATTATTTTTCATCATATGCTGTGATTATTATTATATGATGGACCCCATAGATTAGGGCTATGATTTTAGGGTTATGATGAGATCATACCAGTGAGACCTAAAGTCTTAAAACCTTAATCAAAAAATATTCCTAGTCGAAGGAACCTTGAGTAGGGGATCAAGGTTTTTTCCGGTAAGACTGGCACATCCTATGTATACTGAATAGGGTGACTGCTCTCACAGTCACTTGTGTATGACACTAATACTAGGATGTGGGTGCTCATTAGAGAATGAGTTCACTGATATGATCCAACTTGAGAACATCTAATGGAGTTTTAGCTATATGTCAATAGAAGGTTCTCATAGTGGGAGTGGTACAAGTAATCCTTTGACCTGAGACTGCCATAACTACCTTATGTACATGAACCCATGCTTTGGTTCAATCCTAATCATGACACTGAGTCATGTACAAGATTGATACTGGGAATGGTGAATTGGATATGAAGGTAATGAGTAGGTCAACAAGGAATCGATCACTCTTAGTAAGAGGAGATTGCATCTAGCTAGTTATCAATCAGATGATGATATAAGGAATCTTTGATCAAAGTAAAGATATTAGAAATGGTTTCTAATATCAAGATAATTGAATCATCAATATAAGATTGAGCTAGAAATAAATATAATATTGGATTTGACATATATCCATATCCATAATTATATTTTGGGTGCAGGTTGATCGAAAGATTTAATTGTACGATAAATTTCTACTGAAGGGTAATTTTGGTATTTTACCAGAATTTCCATATCTTCCGGGTAGACATGACACGTTGCTAGATATCAATCTTGTCTTGTGGGTTGATTTGAATGATCACTTATTAGGAAGAGTCCTAATTGATCAAAATCGGGTAAGCCCAATTTGACCTAAATCGATTAGAAAGAGTTCTAATCAAATTAGGTCAACTTGTATTCGAACCTACTGCCGGCTAGATGTGGAACCCAATGGGTCACACACTTAAAAGAATTGATCAAGAGTCATTTGCATGAAGACACTCTAGCAAGTGTTGCAAATCCTAACTCCTATTCGAATCGTAATCGAATTAGGATTCCGAATTGACTTGATTTGGGTTCTAATTGGATCTAATTAGACCTTAATTGAGAATTTAGGGATTATGGCTAACCTATTAGCTAGGCCACTTCCCCACCCGTCCCCTTTCCCTTGCACGCCAAAAACACCAAGAGTCCATGCGCTTATGGACTCTTGGCGCGCCATTTGGAGGAGTCCATGGGCGCATGGACTCTTGGCGCGTGCCCACTTAATTCTCCGATGAATTAAGATGGGGCGGCCTTTTTTCTTAGTATTAGCACCTCATTTGTCCACCCTTGGATGATAATCTAACGGGTGGAGAGGTTTTTAAGAAAGAAAGAAAGCGTAGTTTCTTCCCTGGAGCGCGAAATCAGATCTTTTCGGAGATTCAAGTTTCGTGACTTCTTTCTCCCAATTGTCGCAACTTCTTCCTTTAAGAAAAGCCATGAGAATTGATCTGGAAGGCCATGAGAATTAATCCAGAAGGCCATGAGAAAAAGGAAAGAGCATGGGAAGAAGGGAAAGGGGCGTGGAAAGAAGGGAAATGGCGTGAGAAATTATTATCGGAGAGTTGTGAGGGCACCTCTCCGGAAACTATAAAAAGGGGGTGGGATTCAGAACTCGGTGAAGTGATTTTTTTTCTTCCTTCCTCTCCTGAAGACTCTTTCTCCCTTTCTTGTTTTTGCATTGTTTCCTTTACAGAGTAAAACTCTATCGAAACTCTACTACTAAACAAGGTTAAGAGAGAAAGTCTCCGACGGTAAAAGAAAAGAAGAGTTCTGATTCAATTCTTTTCTTCCTTACATTAAGACATCCTTGTCTTAATTTCTCCACCAATTAAAGACAAGCATAAATCTTCTTAGGACAAGGTCTTACTTTCAAGACAAAGGTGTCCTAAAGGTTCTAAGTCTTGGTAGAAGGTGGAGAAGGGGTAAGAAGGAAGAAAACACACCTTTGAGTGGAAGAATTCCATCCATAATCCAAGTATTGAATTCCTGGAAGAAGAATTCAATTGAAGGAACCATTGGAACAAGGAGTTAGGATCTTGGTCATTGCTTTGTGTGGATCACCATCGGAGGGCGGACACCTGGATGCCTGGTGAACTCAAATAGCCCATTCATCTTCAAGATTAAATCTTCATCAAATTGGAATTAGCAGTTACAGGTTAGTACTCTAATTCTAATTTGCATAAGAATGTTAGTCTTCATACATTTTAGTCTTATTAAGGAGTTCCTAGTTTAGGGTTTTGGTGCATATTAATTTCTATATTTTGAAATTACCCTTCCGCTGCGTTGCACCGGATCCCAATAGTGGTATCAGAGCCACCTTAATTTGGACTATAATTTATGATAGTTTGTATGTCACATCTTAGGGTTTTTAAATCCTAATATGTTACTACACTTAGCATATCTTTCATTGCATATATGTTTTGATTTATGCCACTAGTTAGGGTCTTTCACTCAAACCCTAATTATTATAGAGATATGTATAGTTTTGAAGTCATCATACTGAAATAAGGTTGCCCTGGCATAATGTTGGATCCATTATGTGGTAAATGGTTGTCCTAGTATGATGACACACTTAGCACATATTTGTTTATTTATAAGAGTGATATGTTGATTGTGATACATTCTATAAGGATGTGCTGGCAATTTATAAATCCCTCCTCTTAAAAATTATATTAAGTCTTAGTATATTTAACTAATAAGCATCACTAGTCATGATGTACAATTGATCATTCGGTGTCTAGAAAGGTGGTTCTGGGAAGGTAAAAAGAATTATGATTTTTAATTGGTTCCGTTGACTGACCTGGCCAATTTTTATTTATATCTAGGAAAGCAACGGGGGACTCCCACATCTCTTCTACTTGCCTGGCCGATTTGATTAAATTTAAATCTTGACTAAAATGCTTAGTGTTAAAAATACTATATATTGGCCTTCCTTCATGCTGGATCATTATTGTGTTATGAACCATATTAGGTTTGTTGTGTTATCTGCAAGACCTAATATGGTGATTGACATAATACTAGTCTAGTGCATAGATATGCTTAAAGTTTATTCAGTATAATACTTTGTTGTGTTATCTGCAAGGGCATTATATTTGAGTATTGACTGTATAGAAATGAAAGGGTCTTGACTTAACTAGAACATTATGGTTTGTTGTGTTTTCTGCAAGACTAATAATGTTCTAGAGGCCAAGTTACTTCTTGAGAATTATATGAGATATAATTGGAAGAGTTTCCTACCTTTGAGCTTATAAAATATTTGTTGTGTTTTCTGCAAGATCTTTTATAAGTTATTAGGATCTCAATCTCACTAAGAAAAACCGATCAGGGTTCTTCTCGATTATCATAGTGAGGGCTATTTTTTTTGATAAAATAGTGGGAGACATAATTAAATTGAAGACCTAATTTAATTATGTAAGTCATTCATGGTTGTTTGCTTATGTATTGTTCTTTGTTAAATATAGATAAATGGCATCTTCATTGTCACTGCGAAGTATCTTAGATACCAACAAACTAACTAGTCCGAGCTATGTGGACTGGTTGAGAAATTTAAAGATTGTGCTGAGTTCAGAAAAATTTTCTTATATTCTAGATACCCCTAGTCTTAATCCACTAGGGGATGATGCCACAGAGGAAGATATGGCCACATACAAAATGTGGCAGAATGACTCCCTTACTGTCAAGTGTATCATACTAGCCTCTATGACCAATGAGTTATAGAGACAGCATGAAAGCATGGATACTCAATCCATAATGCTCAATTTAAAAGAGCTTTATGGAGAACATAGCAGAACTGCTAGATATGAAATATCTAAGCAGTTATTCCATGCTAGAATGACAGAGGGAACATCCGTTCAGGATCATGTTATGAAGGTAATTGACTTGATCACCAGATTGGGTCAATTAGGTTTTATCATGGATGGGGAGTTGAATCAGGATTTAATCCTGCAATCACTCCCGGAGTCATTTTCTCAGTTTGTCTTGAATTATCACATGAACAAACTGAACACATCCTTGCCTGAGCTGTTAATTATGTTAAAAACAGTAGAGAGCCACATAAAGAAAGAAAAGGCTCCACTTCTTCTTATTAAAAAGACCAATAAGAAGAAATCAGGCAAAAAGGGTTTTAATAGGAGGCTAAACCCTAAGAGTGGCATCAATAAGAATAAGAAAGGAAAGAAGGCCTTCAAACAGTCAACCTGTTTCTTTTGCGGCAAAGCGGGACATTGGAAAGGGAATTGCAAGGCTTACCTTGCAACTATGAAGCCTGGTGCATCAGATGCGCCAAAAGGTATGTATGAGATACATGCTATATTGACATTAAATTCTTCAGTTTCAAATACTTGGGTATTGGATACCGCTTGTGGTTACCATATATGCAAATCTTTGCAGGGCCTCCACAAGCTTAAAGTATTGAAGGAAGGTGACTTCAATCTCTATGGTGCTAGTGGAGATATCATCGAAGCAGAAGCTGTAGAGACCTATATTCTGAAGTTGCCTTCAAGGAAGATCTTGGAGTTACATAAATGTTATTATATGCCTAAGATTATTAGGAACATTGTATTTGTTCCCTTGTTATTAAAACAAGGATATGTAATGGATGTAACGAGCACTGGTTGCTCGATAATGTTGTCTAATAAAATTATTTGTTCTGGCATATTTAGCAATGGTCTCTTAACTCTTTCTTCCAATGATAGTGTTTTTCATGTCAATAATAAAAGAAAAAGAGAGGACTTTAATGAAACTTTACTTTGGCATCATCGACTTGGTCATGTTAATGAGTCTAGGATAAGCAAGTTATACAAGGAAAAATTCCTTGATCCTTATGAGTATGAATCATTAGGAACTTGCGAATCATGTCTCATGGATAAGATGACCAAGACTCCATTTACTGGACATGGAGAAAGGTCAACTGAGTTATTAGGACTTATACATACTGATGTATGTGGTCCAATGACAACTCAGGCCAGAGGTGGATACTCATATTTTATCACTTGTACAGATGATTTATCTAGGTTCGGATATGTGTATCTTATGAAACATAAATCTAAAGCCTTTGATAAATTTAAGGAGTATCAAACTATGGTCGAAAAACAAATTGGGAAAAGTATTAAAGTTCTTCGGTTTGATCGATGAGGAGAATACTTATCCACGGAGTTTTTAAACTATCTTAAAGTTAATGGAATTCTTTCTGAATGGACCCCTCCTTATACACCACAGCTAAATGGTATAGCTGAAAGGAGGAATCGTACCTTATTATATATGGTACGATTCATGATGTGCTTCACAAATTTACCCATTTCCTTCTGGGGTCATGCCCTATAAACTGCTGTTTACATTCTGAATAAAGTACCTTCTAAATCCATTGTTAGTACTCCATATGAAATTTGGAGTGGAAAGAAATCGTATCTTAAATATTTTAAGGTATGGGGATGTCCAGCTTATGTTAAAAGAAATTTTGGACATAAGTTAGAACCTAGAGCGGATAAATGTCTATTTGTAAGATATCCTAGAGAGGGTAGAGGATATCTGTTTTACCATCCAACTGAACAAAAGATTTTTGTCAGCAGACATGCCACTTTTCTAGAAAAAGAGTTTATTTTAGAAAAGGGCAATGGTAGAACTATTGAACTTGGAGAAGTATAAGAAACACAGATAGATAATTCTCAATCAATAGAACATATAGTTAGATCAGAACCAGAATACAAAACTCCTCCCCGTAGGTCTGATAGAGTGTCACGGGCACCTGAGAGGTATGGGTTTATTATTGAAAATAATGAAGCCCAAGTCATTCAAAATGATGAACCTCTGACCTATACGGAAGCTATCTTGAGTACTGATTCAGATAGATGGCAAGAAGCCATGGAATCCGAGATAGATTCTATGTATGTCAACCAAGTATGGACTTTGGTTGATGCACCAGAGGGTGTTAATCCTATTGGGTGCAAATGGGTCTATAAGAAAAAGATTGGGGCTGATGGCCAAGTTGAAACCTATAAAGCTAGATTAGTAGCAAAAGGTTTTAGACAAAAACAGGGAATTGATTATGATGAAACATTCTCACCTGTTGCCATGCTCAAATCAATTCGGATTTTAATTGCTATAGCAGCATACCACGATTATGAGATCTGGCAGATGGATGTGAAGACTGCATTCCTCAATGGTTTCCTTGAGGAAGAAGTCTACATGTCACAGCCAGAAGGTTTTATTTCAAAGAATAAACCTAATCAAGTATGCAAGCTAAAGAAATCTATTTATGGATTAAAGCAAGCTTCAAGGAGTTGAAACATCCGTTTTGATGAAACTATTAAAAGGTTTGGTTTTATCAAAAATGTGGATGAACCTTGTGTTTATAAGAAGACTAGTGGGAGTGCCATAGTCTTCTTGGTTCTGTATGTAGATGACATACTCCTCATTAGGAATGATATCCCAATGTTACAATCAGTCAAGGTTTGGCTATCAAACCAGTTTTCCATGAAAGATTTGGGAGAAGCATCCTATATAATAGGTATTAAGATCTATAGAGATAGGTCTAAGAGGATGTTAGGTTTATCCCAATCTAGGTACATTGACTTAGTACTGAAAAGATTCAGCATGGATGGAAGTAAAAGAGGTTATCTTCCTATGAGTCAAGGCATACATCTTTCCAAAAGGATGTCTCCTAAGACACCTGAAGAAAGAAATAAAATGAATTCTATACCTTTTGCTTCAGCAATAGGGTCCATAATGTATGCCATGTTATGTACCAGGCCTGATGTGGCATATGCTTTAGGCATTGTCAGTAGGTTTCAGGCCGATCCAGGAGAGGATCATTGGAAAGTAGTTAAAAATATTCTTAAGTACATGAGAAGGACTAAGGATATTTTTCTGGTTTATGGTGGTTCTGATCTTAAACTAGAAGCTTATTCTGATTCTAGTTTTCAATCAGACCCTGATGATAGCAAATCCATATCGGGATATGTTTTTACCTTAAATGGTGGAGCAGTAAGTTGAAAGAGTACCAAGCAGCAGACTGTAGCTGACTCAACCACAGAGGCAAAATACATAGCTGTCAGTGAAGCTGCCAAGGAAGCAGTCTGGATGAAGAAGTTCATCACAGAGTTGGGTGTTGTTCCTGAGATAGAAAATCCAGTGCCACTTTACTGTGACAACACTGGAGCTGTTGCTCAAGCTAAAGAACCAAGAGCTCATCATAAGTCCAAGCACATTCTGAGACGCTTCCATCTCATACGAGAAGTAGTAGAAAGACAAGATGTCTACATAAATAGAGTTGATACAAAAAACAACGTAGCAGACCCGTTCACTAAGGCTCTACCACAGCGAGAGTTTGATCGCCACCTCGAGAGTATGGGATTAAGATTTAAAGGCTATTAACTTTAGTGCAAGTGGGAGATTGAAAGGGATATGCCCTACAAGCCAATCTATGTTGTATCTCCCAAACAATTGTAATTGACAATATTCTAATAAAGGCATTATTTTTCATCATATGCTGTGATTATTATTATATGATGAACCCCATAGATTAGGGCTATGATTTTAGGGTTATGATGAGATCATACCAGTGAGACCTAAAGTCTTAAAACCTTAATCAAAAAATATTCCTAGTCGAAGGAACCTTGAGTAGGGGATCAAGGTTTTTTCCGGTAAGACTAGCACATCCTATGTATACTGAATAGGGTGACTGCTCTCACAGTCACTTGTGTATGACACTAATACTAGGATGTGGGTGCTCATTAGAGAATGAGTTCACTGATATGATCCAACTTGAGAACATCTAATGGAGTCTTAGCTACATGTCAATAGAAGGTTCTCATAGTGGGAGTGGTACAAGTAATCCTTTGACCTGAGAATGACATAAGTACCTTATGTACATGAACCCATGCTTTGGTTCAATCCTAATCATGACACTGAGTCATGCACAGGATTGATACTGGGAATGGTGAATTGGATATAAGGTAATGAGTAGGTCAACAAGGAATCGATCACTCTTAGTAATAGGAGATTGCATCTAGCTAGTTATCAATCGGATGATGATTCAGGGAATCTTTGATCAAAGTAAAGATATTAGAAATAGTTTCTAATATCAAGATAATTGAATCATCAATATAAGATTGAGCTAGAAACAAATATAATATTGGATTTGACATATATCCATATCCATAATTATATTTTGGGTACAGGCTGATCGAAGGATTTAATTGTACGGTAACTTTCTACTGAAGGGTAATTTTGGTATTTAACCAGAATATCCATATCTTCTGGGTAGACGTGATACATTGCTAGACGTTAATCTTGTCTTGTGGGTTGATTTGAATGATCACTTATTAGGAAGATTCCTAATTGATCAAAATCGGGTAAGCCCGATTTGACCTAAATCGATTAGAAAGAGTTCTAATCAAATTAGGTCAACTTGTATTCGAACCCACTGCCGGCTAGATGTGGAACCCAATGGGTCACACACTTAAAAGAATTGATCAAGAGTCATTTGCATGAAGACACTCTAGAAAGTGTTGCAAATCCTAACTCCTATTTGAATCGTAATCGAATTAGGGTTCCGAATTGACTCAATTTGGGTTCTAATTGGATCTAATTAGACCTTAATTGAGAATTTAGAGAATATGGCTAACCCAATTGGCTAACCTATTAGCTAGGCCACTTCCCCACCCCCCCCCCCCCCCCCCCTTTCCCTTGCATGCCAAAAACACTAAGAGTCCATGCGCTTATGGACTCTTGGCGCGCCATTTGGAGGAGTCCATGGGCGTATGGACTCTTGGCGCGCGCCCACTTAATTCTCCGATGAATTAAGATGGGGCGGCCTTTTGTCTTAGTATTAGCGCCTCATTTGTCCACCCTTGGATGATAATCTAACGGGTGGAGAGGTTTTTAAGAAAGAAAGAAAGCGCAGTTTCTTCCCGGGAGCGTGAAATCAGATCTCTTCGGAGATTCAAGTTTCGCGACTTCTTTCTCCCAATCGTCGCGACTTCTTCCTTTGAGAAAAGCCATGACGATTGATCTGGAAGGCCGTGAGAATTAATCTAGAAGGCCATGAGAAAAAGGAAAGAGCATGGGAAGAAGGGAAAGGGGCATGGAAAGAAGGGAAATGGCATGAGAAATTGTTATCGGAGAGTTGTGAGGGCGCCTCTCCAAAAACTATAAAAAGGGGGTGGGAATCAGAACTCGGTGATGTGATTTTTTTTCTTCCTTCCTCTCCTGAAGACTCTTTCTTCCTTTCTTGTTTTTGCATTGTTTCCTTTACAGAGTAAAACTCTGTTGAAACTCTGCTACTGAAAAAGGTTAAGAGAGAAAGTCTTCGACGGTAAAGGAAAAGAAGAGTTCTGATTCAATTCTTTTCTTCCTTACATTAAGACATCCTTGTCTTAATTTCTACACCAATTAAAGACAAGCATAAATCTTCTTAGGACAAGGTCTTACTTTCAAGGCAAAGGTGTCCTAAAGGTTCTAAGTCTTGGTAGAAGGTGGAGAAGGGGTAAGAAGGAAGAAGACACACCTTTGAGTGGATGAATTCTAGCCATAATCCAAGTATTGAATTCCTGGAAAAAGAATTCAATTGAAGGAACCATTGGAATAAGGAGTTAGGATCTTGGTCATTGCTTTGTGTGGATCACCATCGGAGGGCGAACACCTGGACGCCTGGTGAACTTAAATAGCTCGTTCATCTTCAATATTAAATCTTCATCAAATTGGAATTAGCGGTTACATGTTAGTACTCTAATTCTAATTTGCATAAGAATGTTAGTCTTCATACATTTTAGTCTTATTAAGGAGTTCCTGGTTTAGGGTTTTGGTGCATATTAATTTCTATATTTTGAAATTACCCTTCCGCTACGTTGCACCGGATCCCAACACAAGAAACCTGGAGTTAATCTGATTAAGGCTGAGTTAGAGAGAGATTGCTGAGGGTAACCCTATTTGGATCTTCGCCACCAAAGAAATATATGAGCCGACCCAAAAGGAACACCCTCCAGAAATTGTTAAGGCTCTCAAAGAATTTGAGGACGTCTTCCCTGATGATTTACTTGATCTATTACCATCCGTTAGAGACATCCAACATGCAATAGATCTAGTCCTAGGAGCCACTTTATCAAACCTTCCTCACTATAGAATGAACCCTAATGAGCATCAAGAATTACAAAAACAAGTGGGAGAGTTACTTAGGAAAGGTTTCATTAGGGAGAGCTTGAGTCCATGTTCAGTTCCTGCTTTACTGACCCCTAAGAAAGATGGTACCTGGAGGATGTGTGTAGATAGTAGAGCTATCAACAAAATAACTGTGTAGTATAGGTTTTCCATCCCCCGATTGGACGACATGTTAGACATGATGGCCGGTGCTAAAGTTTTCTCAAAGATAGACCTTAAGAGTGGCTATCATCAAGTTAGGATTAGACTTGGGGATGAGTGGAAGACTGCATTCAAGACTAAGGATGGCCTGTTTGAGTGGGTTGTGATGCCTTTCAGACTTTCCAATGTACTAAGTACATTTATGAGGATTATGATCCAAGTCCTGAAGGAATATACTGGAAAATTTATTGTGGTTTATTTAAATGACATCTTGATTTATAGTAGGACAAAAAGGGACCACCTTTGTCACCTTAGACTAGTTTGCCAGATCCTTAGGGAGAATAGCCTCTATGCCAATTTTAAGAAATGTGAGTTCATGACACATAGGGTTATCTTCCAAGGTTTTGTTGTCACCCCTGAGTGAGTTTTTGCAGATCCTGAAAAGGTTAGGGCAATTGTTGAGTGGCCTATACCCACTAGTGTCCATGATGTGCATAGTTTCCATGGCCTAGCAACTATTTATAGGAGATTTATTAGGGGTTTTAGTACTATCGTCATACCTATAATCGATTGCATTAGGAAGGGTACATTTGAGTGGACCAAAGCAGCTGATAAGGCCTTCCTAGAGCTTAAGGATAAGATGACCCATGCACCCATTCTTAGATTACCTGATTTCTCTAAGGTGTTTGAGGTCGCTTGCGATGCCTCGGCAGTAAGAATAGGTGGGGTACTAAGTCAAGAAAATCACCCTGTAGCCTTCTTTAGTGAGAAGCTGAATGAGGCTAAACTTAAGTACTCTACCTATGACAAGAAATTTTATGCGATAGTCTAGGCCCTTAGATATTGGAGACATTACTTATCATTGTAGGAGTTTGTCTTATTTTCTAACCATGAGGCACTCCGGTTCCTAAACTCCCAAAAGAAACTCATCCACGGCACGAAAAATGGATCGAGTACATTCGGGCATACACCTTTGTCCTGAAATACCGTGCCGGAACTGACAATAAGGTAGCAGACACCCTTAGCCATAGGTCTTTGCTTTTAGTCTCAGTCAGCATCCAAGTCATAGGGTTTGATAGGTTAAAGGATGAATATGAAACCTACCTAGACTTTTGTGACATTTACCAGACCCTTAGATACCATTCAAGATGGCTACCCTTTCCAAAATAATCGACTCTATATACCTAGAACTTCCCTTAGAGAATTCTTGATTTGCGAGACCCATACTGGAGGTTTAGCTAGTCACTTTGGTAGGAATAAGACTATCTTAGCGATAGAAGATTAGTTTTTTGGCCAGGTTTGAAAAGGCATGTTGCTCATATTGTAGCCAGGTGTAGAACTTGTGCTGTTGCAAAACAGCAGAAGCAAAACACTAGTCTCTACACACCTTTACCTATGCTTGATCACCCTTGACTGGACCTAAGTATGGACTTCGTGTTAGTATTACCTAAGACCTAGAAGAGACACGATTCTATCTTTGTAGTGGTCAATAGGTTCTCCAAGATGGCACACATCATCCCATGTTCCCAAACCTTTGATGCGTTTAGAGTAGCCAAGCTTTTCTTAGATAATATGATTAGACTCCATGGCCTACCCAAGACCATCATATCAGATAGGGATGTTAGGTTCACCAGATATTTTTGGAAAACTCTCTGGCACCTGTTAGGGACCAAGATTAAGTTTTCTATAGCTTACCACCCCCAAATAGATGGCCAAACCGAAGTGGTGAACCATAGTCTAGGAAACCTCCTTAGATGCCTGGTAGGTGAACACATTGGGACTTGGGATCTATTCTTGCCTAGAGCAGAGTTCGCCTACAATAGCTCAGTGAAGAGGATAATGGGCAAGAGTCCTTTTAAGATAGTCCATGGGTACAAGCCTAATCGTCCTATTGATTTGATTCCTTTACCAGTTCATGCACGAGTCTCAGAGTCTATAGAATCATTTGCATAGCATATTAAAGACCTGCATAAGGACATTAGCCAAAAAATAAACCTAAGCAATGAAACATATATGAAACTGGCTAATTTCTGAAGAAGGGCCAAGGAATTTGATGTAGGGGATTCTGTCATGATTAGTCTTAGGCCTGAGCGGTTCCCACCCGGAACCATTAAGAAGCTTCATGCTCGCGAAGCCGGACCTTTTAAAGTGATAGAAAGGGTTGGACCAAATGCTTATGTGTTAGATTTGCCTTTGGATTTGGGCATCAGTTCTACCATCAATATCGTAGATCTAGTTGAGTACAGAGAACCTACAGTGATACCCAGTGAGGCCTTTGGACCTATCCCTTCCATTGAGAGTGACCCTAGCCCAGAGTATCCACCAATAAATTGGCTTGAGAGAGGAGAACGGATAGAGTGTATCCTAGACGATCAAGCCATAACGACCCGGGGTCACTGGTAGAACCGCGGGGTTGTTGTTAAAACACCATGGCTATTAGTTTAAAATCCGACTTCTTAAAATATTTAAAAATACGTAGCAAGAGGAGTTGGGTCGAATCCACAGAGAAGGCGGTGTTTAGGATTTAAAATTTTTGATCTTGTAAAAAAAATATTTGAAGTCGAAAAAATATAAAAATTAAAATTGCAGGAAAAGTAAACTTGGCACTAGGATCTATTATTTAGATCCTAGCATCTACTTGCAGACAAGGCGAAAGACAGGAATTAAAAAGAGATATTGCATTGATTGAAATTTAAGGTCTAAGTACAATGCAGTAAATACTAAATTAACAAAACAAATAACAAAGACAAGAACAGATCAGCGCAGCCTCGTCGGGAAGATAGCTCATTCCTTCATACTCCATGGAGTGAACTGGGCTTCCTCTACATATTCTTCTTCGGATCTTGATCTCAGAGAGGGAGAAGGCTAGAAGATGGTGTAGGGACACGCTCTCCTTTGAGAAACCTCACTCCCAAAAGCCAACCCGCAACCCAAGCAATGCCCTCTACCCTGTACCTTGCCCTTTCTCCAGGATACCTCTGCCTTGGGCTATGGGGTTCATTTTATAATTGATCGGAGAGGAGAGCTTGTTGCATATTAGCGATGTGGGACAAAAGAAACACTGCGACCGCCGTTGCTGCTCCATGCTCACCGCCCTGCAGCGCCCGTAGATCACGCCGCTCGTGGATTGCACCATGGAGCTCATGGATTGCGCGCAACGCCCGTGCCCATGGACTGCTCGCCCGTGAAGAATGCCAGCTCGCGAGGAACGATCAGCAGCCTGTGGACTGCAACGTGAGGCTCGTGAGAAGCACCGGCAACGCCCATGGACTGCAACGCCCGTGAAGAATGCCCAGCTCACGAAGAATGCTCGACAATGCCCGTTAGCCAGTGGATTGCTCTGGCAATGTGGACTTCCTCGTGAAGAACGTGGACTGCGTTCCTCTCGTTTGCCACCAAAAACCGCCACCATCGCCCGTCAAACCACCGCCGGAGCTTCTCCTCCAGCCGTGGACACCGCTGGTGTGCATCCCGGCGAGTTTCGGTGCCTCTGGAGGGCTGTGGTTCATGCCCTATTCCATGGACCGGCAGCAATGGCTGCTGGTGGACCAACCTGCGGCTGCTCCAAAAACTGTGCAGCATCAAAATGTGTGCAAAAATCCTTAAAAAAATTCATAACTTCTTCATTTGAAACCTGATTTAGGTACCGTTTGCGTCGTTGGATTCCATAAATCAAGCTCTACCTATTGGCGGGTTTCAAACTTATTAATTTTACCAATTCCATGATCATTAATTATAATTATTAAATATTTTATTAATCATTTAAATGGGTGTGTGGTGCTTTGACTTGAAATCTATCTTTCATGAATGTACTCTAATTTCACATTTTTCAAAGATATTTTTTAAAATAATTAGTTTTACAAGAAAGTCCAAATTATGTATGAAATTAGGTTATTAAAAGAATATTAGCACCATTAATTAACTAAAATACTTAAAATAAACGTGTAAATCCATGATTTATCACACCCCCCAACTTACTTATTGCTAGTCCCTTAGCAATGCAAAAAGTATAACTATGCGTCACAAAGATCATCCTTTACAAAAATAGATCCAGGTTTGAAGGTAAAAAGATCTAGCAAGTATCACTAACTAAGTATTGAGTTTCAGAAATAAATTTTGCAGTCAGCATAATTAGAAACTTTCTTAGAGTTCATCTAAAGATCTACAACACTTGTGTTTGTGATGACTAACTTAACATTTTGGTACTAGTTTGCAAGAACAAATGTATCTTTGATTAACACTTTGGTTAATTTTCTATACATCCCTAAATTAAGCTTATGAACTGAGTTAGCTTTCACACTACCTGATTTTTTTTTTTTTTTTTTTTTGAGTATCCTGGCCTTCCCTTCACCATTTGACGCGAACCTCCACACTTGACTTAGGTGCAGAGACCCGGTTACTAAGTTCAGGGCGATCCACATATACTCTATGTTTTGCACTTTTATTTTAGGTAGGTAGCTCTTTCCTCAATTCAAAAAAAATTAAATTGGGATATATATCAATTACCAGTTTTTAGTGATAATTAAGTCCTCAATTATCCTTACAACTAATACTTACTTTGTCTCATCAGCTTGCATGTGCAATGGAAGTGCTAATAGCCTTTAGGTGATCTAAGTAGGCCCTAAAAGTCTGACACGCTAGTCTACTTCTTGACTCGCTACAGTCATTAGCAACACTCTCTAACTCTTATTACTTTTTCTAGTCTATCTTGCTCCAGATTTATTTTTGACACAAGAATTTTTTTTTTTTTAATTTTAAAAAAATTGTCCCAACCCCCAAACTTAAATACCGTTGTCCCTAATGGTATAAAAAGGCAAAGGAATAAACCATAAGAACTAAAAAATGTAAAGGGATAGGGGTTACCTAAGAAGAGGAGCTCATGAACAATGTAGAGGCTGCAAAATTTTTTTTTTTTTTTTTTAAAAAAAGAGATAGAGTACATATTGGGTTGCCTCCTAACAAGCGCTAAGTTTAATGTCTTCAGCCAGACATAATGCAGCTCAGTTCAGTGTGGGTCAGTTAATGTTACTTTGTCAATGGTTCGATTTGTTGATATTCTTTCAATGTATGGTTTTAAACGTTAACCATTCACCTTAAAGAAGTTTCCTGACCTAGGATCATAAATTTTGACTGCACCATGAGGGAATACTTGATTAACAATGTAAGGTCCATCCCATCTAGATCTCAATTTTCCAGGAAATAATTGAAGCCTTGAATTAAATAATTAGACTTGTTGATTTGGCTCAAAGATTTTCCTAGAAATAAATTGATCATGAAAGGCTTTCATTTTCTCTTTATAAATACGTGAATTTTCATAAGCCTCTTGCCTCTGTTCATCAAATTCACTCAGTTGCAACATCCGGTTAGAACCAGCTTACATTAAATCAAAATTTAATTGCTTAATCGCCCAATATGCTTTATGTTCAAGTTCTATCGGAAGATGACATGCTTTTCCAAAGATCAGTCTATAGGGAGACATTCCAATGGGATTCTTGTAAGCTATCCGATAGGCCCATAAAGCATCATCTAATAGGTCTGACCAGTTTCTACGATCGGGCCTAATAGTCTTTTGCAAAATGTTCTTGATCTCCCTATTGGATACTTACACTTGGCCACTTGTTTGCGGGTGATAAGGTGTAGCTACTTTATGTGTGACCCCATATTTTCGTAAAAGCATTCGAAATTGGGAGTTTGTGAAATGGGCACCCCCGTCGCTAATGATGGCACGTGGAAATCCGAACCTAGAGAAGATATTCTTTTGAACAAACTTTATGACTACCTTATGATCATTGGTTCATGTTGCCATAGCCTCAATCCATTTAGAAACATAATCGACAGCCACCAAAATATATTCAAAACCATTAGAGGGTGGAAAGGGTCCCATAAAATCAATTCCCTAAACGTCAAAGATTTCAACTACCAAGATGGGATTTAAAGGCATCATGTCTTTTCTTGAAATATTTCCTATGGCTTGACACTTAAGACATTCTTTGCCAAAAGTATATGCATCCTTAAACAATGTCGGCCAGTAAAATCGACTTTGCAAAACTTTAGCCGCAGTTTTCCGACCAGAAAAATGTCCTCCGCAAGCAAGGGTGTGGCAAAAGTTTAAAATACTCAGATGTTCAGATTCAGGAACACACCTACGGATGATTTGATTAGCACAAATTCGAAAGAGTTCAGGATCTTCCCAAAAGTAATATTTAATTTGAGCAAAGAATCAATCCTTTTCATTCTTGGACCAGTCATCAGGGATTTGTCCAACCACTAAGTAGTTAACAATATCTGCAAACCAAGGGGCCTTTGCATGTGAAACTGCTAAGAGTTGTTCATCCGGAAAAGATTCTTCAATTGATGCAGGTTCATACTCTTCAATTAAAATCCTAGATAGATGGTCTGCTACAACATTCTCAGATCCTTTCTTATCTCGAATTTCAATATCAAACTCTTGTAGCAGTAAGATCCATCTAATCAATCGTGGTTTAGCATCTTTCTTTGAGAGCAGGTATCTCAAAGCCGAGTGATCTGAATAAACCACAATCTTGGAACCTAAAAGATATGATCTAAACTTTTCTAGGGCAAACACCACAGCTAGCAACTCCTTTTCAGTAGTGGTATAATTTTTTTGAGCTTCATTCAAAGTTCTGCTAGCATAATAAATCACTATGGGACATTTGTTTACCCTTTGGCCCAAGACAACTCCTATGGCAAAGTCTGAAGCATTGCACATGATTTCAAAAGGTAATGACCAATCCGGGGGTTAAATGATTGGGGCTTGGGTCACAGCTTCCTTTAGAAACTCAAAATCCTTAAGACAATCTTCATCAATATTGAAAGGAACGTCCTTGGCGAGCAGATTACACAAAAGACGGGAAATTTTGGAAAAGTCTTTGATGAAGCAACGATAGAATCCTACATGGCCGAGAAAAGATCGAATTTGTTTGATAGAGATGGGTGGAGGAAGTTTAGAGATCAATTCAACCTTTGCTTTATCTACCTCGATCCCTCTCTTAGATACAATATGTCCTAAAATAATCCCTCCTGGAACCATGAAATGGCTCTTCTCCCAGCTCAGAATCAAATTCGCCTCAATCATTGTTTTAATATTTTCTTCAAATTATTGAGGCAACTCTCAAAAGATTCTCCAAAGACTGAAAAATCATCCATAAAAATTTCTAAGAAATCTCCTACCATGTCCGAGAAAATTGATATCATGCACCTTTGAAAGGTTGCAGGTGCATTACACAATCCAAAAGGCATTCTACGGAAAGCAAAGGTTCCATAGGGACATGTGAAGGTGGTCTTTTCTTGGTCTCCTAGATAGATTGCTACCTGGTTGTATCCTGAGTATCCATCTAAGAAGCAAAAGTAGTGCTGGCCAGCTAATCTTTCTAGGATCTGATCAATAAATGGTAAGGAGAAGTGGTCTTTGCGGGTAGCTGCATTAAGTTTTCTATAATCTATACAGACACGCCACCCAGTAGAAAGTCGTGTTGGTACTAAATCCACATGGTCAGTACGGACAACCGTGAGTCCAGATTTCTTTGGAACGACTTGAGCAGGACTCACCTAGTGGCTATCAGAAATAGGATAAATAATACCAGCATCTAACCATTTAATCACTTCCTTCTTGACCACTTCTTGCATGTTTGGGTTGAGCCGTCTTTGCATCTCTCTAGTTGGCTTGGCACTATCCTCAGTATAGATATGGTGCATACAAATTGATAGACTAATGCCTTTTAAATCAGCAATGGGCCAACCTATGGCCTCCCTATGTGTTTTCAGAACATCTATCAATTGGTTTTCCTGCTCAATGGTTAGGTCAGAAGTAATGATTACAGGCAGGGTTTTGTCGGGTCTTAAAAATACTTACTTAAGTGATTCAGGCAAAGTTTTTAGTTCAAGTTGTGGTGGGGCCTGAATCGAAGGGTGCAAAGGCTCAGTTCCTAGGTCAGGTAAGGATTCAGTTTGCATTGACCAAGGTGGTGAAGGTTGAGGTGAATCAAGTAGGGCATTTACCTCTTGGACTTGGGTTTCAGCAATAGGCTCGTCATCTTCCATCAAATTGGAGGAAAATTTAGACTCAACAATCTCATCTATTAAACCAATCACAGAACAATTTTCCTCCTCTCGAGCAAACTTTGAGGCATTAAAAATATTAATTCTCACCTTTTGATCCCCAAAAGAAATGTCCATATCTCCCGTTTTACAATTGATATTGGCATTGGCAGTGGCTAGGAATGGACGACCTAAGATTATGGTATTCTGATTTAGCTCTTGGGATGGTTCCATGTCAAGTATGAGAGTATGAGGAAGTCTACTGGGAAATAACATTGGTTCACTCTAACTAAGACATCCTCAATCAAACCACGTGGTGTCTTGATAGATCTATCAGCTAGTTGTAGAATGACTGACGTGGATTTTAGTTCACCTATCCCAAATTTTTCATAGACCGAGGTTGGAAGAAGGTTCACACTAGCTCCTAGGTCTAATAGGGCTCGATCAAAGGTAATGCCTCCTATAACACAAGAAATCAAAGGAGCACCGGGGTCTTTCATTTTCTGAGGTAATTGATTCAACAAGACTGCACTTACATCCTCAGACAAAATGATTCTCTTTATGGTTCGTGGCTCACGCTTTTGGGTGCAGAGTTCTTTGAGAAATTTAGCGTAAGCTGGAACGTGCTGAATTGCATCGAGGAGGGGTAAATTGATATGGACTTGCTTGAATAGTTCCATCAGCTCCTCGTTGCGTGCTCCTTGCTTTTTACGGGAAGAACCAGCTTCTAGGGATGAAGGGAACGGGACACTAGGTTTATAAGTCTCAGGTAATTCATCTGCTCTCTTCTTCTCTTTCTCATTTAAATTGGAATCAGTATCAGTACTAGTCCCAGGCTCAGGCTCTTCTACATGGTTAGTCTTAGTACTAACATCTTCTTCTAAATTCTCATTCTGGCTAGCATCAGTACTAGCCTCTATCTCCTGGTCTTGATATGGGTCCCTAAGAATCCTACCACTTCTAAGCTTAGAAATTGCTTTGGCATTCTCAAATTGAGGGTTCTTAGGTGGAACATTAGGTTGAAGAATGAGTGGGTTGTTTCTAGGATTCGGTATTGGTTGACTCGGTAGTTGACCTAGTTCTCTCCTCATAGTAGATTTAGCTAACTGTCCTATTTGAACTTCTAACCTGGCGATAGATTGTTATTGGGTCATGATTAATTGTTGGAGTTGATCAAACCTATCGTCGACCAGATTGGTCTGTTGAGGAGGTTGATATGATGACTGATGATGATATGGTGGCTGAGTAGGCTGACCTCTATTATAGGCATAGTTTTGGTATGGGGGCCTATTTTGAAAGTTCCGTGCAGGAGGAGTTTGGGTGTGAACCTGAGTCTGTTGTGGTTTCCAAGAAAAATTAGGATGGTTTCTCCAACCCGGGTTATAAGTATTTGAAAATGGGTCATTACCCGGCTTGGAGTAACCTTGAGCAGCTTGGACTTGTTCTTGGATGAAAGGTGGTAACTGTGTAACCGTAGGACATTCATTCATGTGATTGGCTGGGCTAGCACAGATAGAACAAATCTCCTGATGATTAGAGGGTGATGGGTATTGTGATGGGTGTGATGGGTATTGTGCAGGAGATTGTTGACTGAGGGCTAGGACTTGGTCCAACTTTTGGGCAAGGAGGTCGACTGTATCTAATCTTTGGGATATTAGGTTCAAGTCGACATTGGATTTGAATGTCTAATTTCATAAATCCCTGCCCGCTTTTGGTGAGGAATCGATCTTTCATATGAAGTCAAAGAAGCATGGTTGATTGAATTTTCACTTAGGGTTTCAAACAAGGTATAGGCTTCATCCTCACTTCTACTCATGAATGCACCTCCACAAGATGCATCCACCATCTGTCTATACTGGTCTCCTAATCCCTCATAAAAAGCTTGGACAATTTGCCACTTAGATAGACCATGATTTGGGCATTTTTTAAGGAGTACCTTAAGTCTCTCCCATGATTCATGAATTTGTTCACCAGGAAGCTGAGCAAATCCAGTGATGGCTCGCCTCATGGTGTTGGTTCGACCTATAGGATAGAATTTCTTAAGGAACTCGTGCTGCATTTCAGCCCAAGTTCGAATTGGTTTCCCTATTGTGCCAAGCCAGTACTTGGCCTTATCCTTAAGTGAGAAGGGGAACAAGGTTAGCCTAAGGGCATCATCAGTAAAATCTTGGATCTTCACCGTAGAACAGATTTCAAGAAACTCATCTAGATGCTTATAAGGATCTTCATTGGTATTCCCATAAAAGGAAGGAAGCATTTGGATTGTGGTAGACTTGATCTCATATTGTCTAGCAGGTATTTCAGGTAAATGGATACAAGTCGATGGGTTGTAGATGGAAGGAATAAAGTATTCCTTCATCTGTCTAGGTGGTTCTTCTGGGTTTCCAGCCATTTGATTTTTTGGTATACTATGGATCAGTCGTTCGATTTCAAGGTTGAAGTCAACTAGGTCTGGAAATAAAGATCTCCTACTGTGCATGTAACAGTGCAACCCTAATATATGAATCAAAATTTTTTATTTTATATATATATATATTTTTTTTATTATTTTCAAACACTTATCAAACAGATTTCTATCCTAGGCTCCCTAACTCTAGACAGCTCCTAACTTCCAAGACCGCCTTGGAGCCCTCCAAGTCAAAGACCAATTAGCTAACTGGCTAGGTAAGGGTAAGGTCGGTGGAGTTTCCCTCTTTGCTTGCCTTAGACACCAATTGAAAATTGGCCAGGTAAGCGGATCCAACCACCTTTCTTCGGGACGTAATCCCTGAACCCCTTTCCTAGACACCAGTCAACCAACTAATCTTGACCCGATCCAACTCTTCCGGGTGCCCTGTCCTATTGAGCTCGAGTTCCTTAGGGCTGACGTCTAGTTAATTTTATTTTAGAAGGCTTAGGTATGCAAAATGAGGGGTGATGGTTTGTAGGCTAAGGAAGGGTATTGAACTCCCTACCTTATCTTGTTTATGGATAAGTGCCCTTAAGATGATTATGAAATTATGAAATGCAATAAATAAGATGTCAAAATAAAAGTTATAAACAAACAAAATTAAATTAAAGCTATATATATATATTTTTAATTTTGTGATTAAGTTTCTAATCCTAATAATTTATGAAATGTCTAGGCAAATTTTTTTTGGATTTTGCAGAAAGATAAATTTACCTAAATGAATCTAAAAATGAAAAGCAAATTTTTTTTTTTTAAAATTTGAAATTTGAAATTTTTTTTTTTTTGGAAATAAGAAAAGAAACTAAAAAGGAAAATAATTAATTTGTAAAAGAGGAAAGAAAGTTTATGATGGATCTTACTGATTGGGAGACTTTCTTCCTCTTCTGCTTTTCTCCTTTTTTTTTTTTTAATCTGCAAGAAAAAGAAAAGTTAGCATGGAATAAAAAATCAAAAAGATCAAAAACTATTATTTTAATGCCTTCCCCGGCAACGGCGCCAAAACTTGGCAGAATCGCGGGTTGTCGTTAAAACACCGTGGCTATCAGTTTAAAATCCGACTTCTTAAAATATTTAAAAATATGCAGCAAGAGGAGTCGGGTGGAATCCACAAAGAAGGCGGTGTTTAGGATTTGAAATTTTTGATCTTGTAAAAAAAATATTTGAAGTCGAAAAAATATAAAAATTCAAATTGCAGGAAAAGTAAACTTGGCACTAGGATCTATTATTTAGATCCTAGCATCTACTTGCAGACAAGGCGAAATCCAGGAATTAAAAAGAGATATTGCATTGATTGAAATTTAAGGTCTAAGTACAATGCAGTAAAAACTAAATTAACAAAACAAATAACAAAGACAAGAACAGACCAGCGCAGCCTCGTCGGGAAGAGCTCCTTCCTTCATACTCCGTGGAGCGAACTGGGCTTCCTCTGCATCTTCTTCTTTGGATCTTGATCTCAGAGAGGGAAAAGGCAAGAAGATGGTGTAGGGACACGCTCTCCTTTGAGAAACCTCACTCTCAAAAGCCAACCCGCAACCCAATCAATGCCCTCTACCCTGTACCTTGCCCTTTCTCCAGGATACCTCTGCCTTGTGCTATGGGGTTCATTTTATAATTGATCGGAGAGGAGAGCTCATTGCATATTAGCGATGTGGGACAAAAGAAACATCGTGACCGCCATTGCTGCTCCGTGCTCACCGCCCTGCAGCGCCCGTAGATCATGCTGCTCGTGGACTGCACCGTGGAGCTCGTGGATTGTGCACAACGCCCGTGCCCGTGGACTGCTCGCCCGTGAAGAATGCCCAGCTCATGAGGAACGATCAGCAGCCTGTGGACTGCAACGTGAGGTCATGAGAAGCGCCCGCAATGCCCATGGACTGCAACGCCCGTGAAGAATGCCCAGCTCACGAAGAATGCTCAACAACGCCCATCAGCTCATGGATTTCTCTGGCAACGTGGACTTCCTCGTGAAGAACGTGGACTGCGTTCCTCTCGTTTGCTGCCAAAAACTACCACCACTGCCCATCAAACCACCACCGGAGCTTCTCCTCCGGCCGTGGACACCGCCGGTGTGCTTCCCGGTGAGTTTCGGCGCCTCTGGAGGGCTGTGGTTCATGCCCTGTTTCATGGACCGGTAGCAATGGCTGTCGGTGGACCAACCTGCGATGAATAAACCTATCATGGACCGGCTACTCCAAAAACTGTGCAGCATCAAAATGTGTGCAAAAATCCTTAAAAAAATTCATAACTTCTTCATTTCAAACCTGATTTAAGTACTGTTTGCGTCGTTGGATTCCATAAATCAAGCTCTACCTATTGGTTGGTTTCAAACTTATTAATTTTATCGATTCCATGATCATTAATTATAATTATTAAATATTTTATTAATCATTTAAATGGGTGTGTGGTGCTTTGACTTGAAATCTATTTTTCATGAACGTACTCTAATTTCACATTTTTCAAAGATATTTTTTAAAATAATTAGTTTTGCAAGAAAGTCCAAATTAATTATGAAATTAGGTTATTAAAAGAATGTTAGCACCATTAATTAACTAAAATACTTAAAATAAACATGCAAATCCATGATTTATCAGTCATGGCTATCAACACTACCTGGTCTGATGGTAAGGCCAGCCAAAGTCGGACGATTCATGGATTTCTTGAGAGAACTTGCAATGCCTCAACCCAGACCTTCTCGAGAGATATGTGAGCCAGCCTGATCTTCACTCGATAGGGTCGGGTTCCTCCCATCCCGGGAGAATTGGTGCGGACACCAGAGGCACCAGAATAAGACAGAGGCTTCTCAACCCTCTATGGATTAATTAGTAGTATTTGAGTCCATTTGTAATAAGGGCTTAGTCCAGTCGAATTGTTATTTTATTTTTTGAGTCCTGTACTAGTCAGCTCCTATTAAGCTAGTCATCTTTCGGAGTTCAGTACATGTCAGTCCAAGTACAAATGAAGACATGTCAGCCCAAGTACAAGTGAAGACCAACCAGTCCAAGTGAAGTCCAACCCAACTAAAAGCTATGAAGACCATGGAAGGCCTAGGAGAAGAAATCAGAAGCTCGGAAGACAAAACTGAAGCCCTGAAGCCTTGGACCGTAGCCTGAAGCAAATTAGGCCAGCCAGGGCCTAGGAGGAGAACCACGGGGTGCCAAGCTTATGGTCACCTTCCCCTTGGTCGGCCACTTAGAGTCACCCCTCTTGGCCGACCAAGGCAAGTGAGAGAGGGAGAGTTTGAGTGAAAGAGGAAGAGTGGGTTTCCATGTATCCTAGCTAGGGTTTGGGTGGGACTCCAATTCCTATGTAAAGTCTTTTCTAACCTTACTTGGGGGCCAAGTCTATAGGTCTATTAAAGAGACTCTACTCTCTTATATCATGACATCTTTCCATGAAATAATATTGAGTTCTTCCAATTGTTGTGTGCTACCCACTGTGTGCTAAAACGGATTCTGTGTGAGCCCTTCCTTCTTCCCGGTGTTCTGCACGCAGCCTATAGCCACCATCCAGCCCTCCAAACCCTTGCTGCCCAACCTTAAATCATTCTTCTCTTTACTATTTTCCCTTGACTAGTTCATCCTTGCTTTGTTTTCTCACCCCTGAAAGGTTGTTTGCAGGTCCCTCGGCTTCTACGAATCCAACGACTCCAATCGGGCCGCAATCGGATTATCGAGCAAAAATCCAGGAATCCGCGGGTCTTCGGCTTGATTTTCCAGGCCGCATCCGGGAGCTAGAGCTTTCCCTTCGCATACGATCTATACTAGGTGCATCAACCATTGTCAAGTATAGCCCGTCTGCTTACCAGTCTCTTTATTGAAGATGAACTAGCCCAACTGAGACTTCTCAGCCTTGGCGGTCCACTTTTTATTGCTTTTTAGGTCCTATTATACATGCTTTTGCTTCTTAATTTCATATAGAACTCTCTACTTAGCTTCTTGGTTTGATCTTCGGGATTTAAACATATAACTTAATATGTAAAAACATAAAAAATAATTTGCATGCATATCTAGTTTCGCATCATTGCCGATGCAGCTCGAGAGAAGCCTTCTTGATTGCACTTTAATGGCTTCTTCAACTTCTTCAATGGGTGCTTCAAGCTTTTTATTGGAGTTAGTGAAGGCTTAAAGTCTATCTTGAATGCTCTTGCTGTGCTCTCTAGCTCAAAAGCTCAAGTAAGCATTAATCATTCATTAACTTTCTTAAAAGTTGTCCTAATCCCTCTTTTATAGAGTCTTGTACTCTTCTCAGATGGTTTTAGTCATTGTAGATCATTGGGATGTGACACTTGATTGTTGGAGCACTTTTCAAATTCAAAAATGGAGCCTGGAAGTAGCCATTACTTGCCTGAAATCGACCTTCAAGTTGGCTCGGATCTTCTTGAGTTGGCTCGGATCCTCAGAGTAGTTCTAGTCGAGTCACCTCGCTTCATTCAGGTTGGCTCGATTTCTTAGTAGTTTGATTCCTTACATTGGAAGAGTCAGCTCGCCTTACTTCGAGTCAGCTCGGATTCTCAGGCTTTCAAAATTGTACTCTAAAAGAGTCAGCTCTGGTTCCTCCAGGTCGGCTCTCCTGGCTGTTCACTCAGAACGGTTCTTTCTAGACTCTGGAGGAGTCAGCTCAGATGCTGAAGAGTCTACTCGGATGCCAAACTGAAGTACTGATGGGGGACTAATATGCATGCAATTTTTTTTGTATGTTTTATATGTGGGGTTGAGTGATTAATTCCCAAATTTCAGATTAAAATAAGTTATAGGGAATTTTATATGAATTTTAGGAGATCAACATGCAGATTAGGACCTAGAAAAGTAGAAAAGAAGGATCGCCGGGGCTGAGAAGCCTCGGTTAGGGCAAGTTCTCCTATAATAAAACTACTGGAAGTAGAGGGGGTGTACCTGACAATGTCTGTGAAGATCGCAGCAAAAGGGTCTCTCGTTCCTCGATGGATGCGGCCTGGAAAACTGAGCCAAAGACCCACGGATACCCGGCTTTCTGCTCGGTGATCTGATTGAGGCTTGGCTGGAGTCGTTGGATTCGTAGGAACTTGGGGACCTGTAAACGACCTGTCAGGGGTTAGAAAACTCACAAAGGAACAAGAAAACATAGGAAAAATAGCAAGGAAAGGCTTCTTTTGGAGTGGGCGTCCAAGGATCTGAGATGTTTGTTGGCAGCAGGAAGATGATTGCAGCACTGGGATGAAAAACTCTCGCAAATCCCTTTATGCACACAGCAGGGTATCACACAACTCTATAGAAGAACTCAAGGTTTTTATTCATCAAAAATTATCCCTTCATTCAAGAGGCTAGGGTCCCTTAAATAGATCCTTAACCTTGGGCTCCAAGTAAGGGCACATTAGTCTTTACATGAGAATCCTTTTCCCTCTCAAACCCTAGCTAGAAAATAAGGAAACATTAGGTAGAAAAAATCCATAAAATTTCTCTTGACTTGGCCAACACTCCAAGGACACCTAGGGGGACGTGTTGGGCTTCTAAGAGCAGCAAGGTGCTGGCACAAAGGGGCCCGGGTGCATGGGTTTGGGCCTCTGGAAGCTGGGGTGGCCTGGTAGCCAGGTAGCAGGAATATTCCCTGGTATCTTGCTTCGTAGGGGCTTGGCCTTGGTGCCTGGGCTTGATTTCTTTGGGCTAGGATGTAGATGGACCTCTAAAATCATGGATGCCTTGGTCTATGAATATATTTTGGTATCTGAAAGGAAATCTGGGCATCTGGAGGGCATCTACAAGGAATTAGGGTTTCTGATTTTCCTCCTGGGGTCTTCAAATCTTCAAGCTGGGTTGGACTTAGGCTAAACTTCCATGTCTTCAATCTGATTGGACTTGGTCTTTACTTGTATGATGTGGTATTGAGTCTTTAATATGGTTGAATAGGACTCAAAAAAATAAAATTAGCTCGGCATGAGCTGACTAACACTGGACTGAACTAGCTCAACATGAGCTTACTAGTACAGAACTGAAACTCAAAATCAATTAAAATGGACTCAGATAGGCTAAGCCCTTATTACAGATGGAGTCATAAATTATTGATCAATTCATAGAGGGTTGAAAAGCCTCTATCTTATTCTGGTGCCTTTGGTGTCCCCCCCAAGTACTTAGTCAACTCCGATTTTCTTTGAGTTGGCTCGCTTGTCTGATTCAACAATTGATACTCTAGATGAGTCGGCTCGGGTTTCTTCAAGTCGGCTCGACTGTCTGCATGCTAGAAACCTTCAGCCGTGCCATAAATCAGAGTCAACTCTTTCTACTAGAGTCAACTCAGATAGTTCTTCAGTAAAAAACTTGAACTCCTCTCCAAAAGTCTTCCAGCAAGTCTTCAACACTTCAAACATTTCAAACTCAACTTACAAATGAATCTAAGAAATTTAAAGCTTGAAAAACATAGAAGCAACCCATTTTTCATGATTTTCTTTTAACTTTTTCTATGGGTTCTTCTTTACATGAGATAATTACAACACAACTCATGACAGAAAATAAAAATATAGGAGTTGAAAATGAAATGAGACCCAAGATGTAGGTTGTGAACATAGCCATTTTTATCAACCAGTTGTTAATCAGCCTAATGGGAGTGAGACTTGAATAAGATTGAGGTTGAGAATGCAGCTGATACATCAAGATCTAACTGGTCCAGCATGGCATCGCCATAAATACTCACTGCCTAAGGGATGCTTGGTCATAAGGATGTGTTATTCCGGCACCACTCCCTGCTTTACCATCTAAAGTATGGCCCCTGCACGGGCATGCCTGCAACCATCGAGACAGCCAGATGTCATTCTCCTATAATGCACACCATACTATTAGGTATTAGGTACATGCCTATAAACTTATTCCCCGAGATCTTCTAGGTAAGTCCAGAAAAAGGGCAATGGTAAGTGAACCAATAGAGAAGAACAAGGAAGCGAGGCAAAATAGAACTGAGAACCCATATCTCTCTTGAGAGCCTATCATTCTAAGAGCACACCCCCAGCTTCTAGACTTTGCAAGCATCCACCTGAGTGTTCATCAAGATATTTGTAAGCCACCCTACACACTTTTTACCTTCCATGAAGTATCCTAGCCTTTGTAACTCCACTCACTAGTGTGCCATTTTTTTAGAAGTGAGTCTCATATGTACTGAGAGTCCCTTCTTCCATAGATTTCATTCCATCTCTCTCTTTTATTCCTTCTCAAGCTCCTCCTCTACTCACTCTAAATTCTAGAGGAGACTTTAAGCCTCCTTTATTTGTCTTTTTGGGAGACTTAGTTATCAGATGGTCCACCATTGGGTAACCCCCCGGTGTTCAGGCTTTGTGACCTTTACTATCTTGTAGGACCGACTTCCAATAAGACCCTATAAGATTGGTGCTATTCGAGTCAAACCTGAGTTTGCACATCTTTGGTTCTAGCTCCAGATCGGTGCTAGAGGAAGGGCCACCGTGCTCGTAAATTTCATTAAGGTTTAGAGTTTTCTTATGGACACATTTTATCTATAGTTCGTGCTATTGCCAAAGGTAAGAGGACAATCATGTTTGCTCCCACAGAGGCATACACAACCTTGGCCACCCTATCTCTAACTCTTCTAAAGGGAGGAGAGGCGAGATCACCAACTACCATGACCGTCATTGTTGAGTAGTTCTAGAAGCTTACCCAGCAGGTCCAAGCACTGATGACATTGGTGTAGGGCCTGCAGTAGGCCCTGCTAAGGTTGGAGGTGGAGCTAGCCCACCACCCATCTCTAGTATGCCTACCTACCCCTGGGTGAGGTGATTAGCCTAAGGGATAAGGCGATCAGCCCAAGGTATGAGACAAGCCAGGGGCTACTCCTGCTGAGCCAGAGGTACCTCGGGTAAGGTGATCATCCTGAAGTGTAAGGTGAGCCTCCTGGGGGGCCTCACCCTAGCTTGTTGCATCTCACAGTCATCGGTCCCACTTGGAGCTGAACAAGGAGTGTCAATGTAACTCCCCTATTTTTGTTTCCTCCTCTACATAGGATACTTCATCAAAGGAGTCTTCAAGTCACTACCCCACTCAATGGTCTGAGTAATTAGGTGAGTTGGCCCGTAAGCTCCAAGAAGTAGACGACTACTTGAAGGAGCTTCACTGATAGAACATGCCCTCATGTGGTAAGCCTTAGTTTTTGGTTTGCCTCCCATTTTCTTGTAAGATTATGAAGGAACCAGTGCTTTGCCATTTAAAGGCACCTGCTATGAAGGCCTATGATGGCACCACTGACCCCTTTGACCATCTGGATAGCTTTAGGTCTTTCATGCTTCTTTAGGGGCATTTGAACCATCATTTATAAATCCTTCCCAACCATCTTTAGGGAAGCGATGAGAGTTTGGTACACCCAACTCTAACCAAATCAATCCATTCTTTCAAGGAGTTTGGCTATCAGCTCATGACCCAATTTTAGAGCAGCAAGAGGTCCATGTGAGGCTCCGACTTCCTCTTCTCCGTTAAGCAAGATGAGGGAAAGTCTTTTTGCTACTACATGGTTGATTCAAAGTGGCCATGTTGGAGGTTCACAACCTTGAGCCATCCATCACCATTTCAGCCTGGAAAAGGGGGCTACATGGAGGTAGTTTATATTTCTCTCTAAGAAGTTTTCTAGAAGCCTTCTTATTGACTCCTGTATTGATTTTGATGACTAACAAAATACTTAAGTATATTTGAGTACTAACTATGTATTGAAAGTATGTTTTATCATAACAGTGTACTTACCAAAGCTATGTTGTTTTGAAAGTTTGTTTACTTATCCAATAGTTGAAGTCTCCTTCATTAAAAAAATTCTAAGTTAAATGAACTTAAGTATATAAGATTGACTCAAGTTTGAAATTTGAAGAAGATTTAGCAAAGTTTCAGTTAAATTTCAAGAAAGTTTTAGCCAAGTATCAACTCATGAAAGTGAAGTGTCGACTCATAGAAGCTTGAGCTGAATGCAGAAGAAGTTTCAGATGGCATGCTTTAAGTGTCGACTCATGGATCTCAAGTGTCAACTCATATGTTGACTCAAGGGTCGACTCAAGGCCTGAGACAAAAATGATACAGAACATGATAAAATTGAGCTTTTCTTAAGTGTCGACTCATAGAAGTCAAGTGTTGGCTTAAGGTGTCGACTCACCAGAAGAAATGTTGATGTACTAGTGCATTCCAGAGAGCGTCAGAAGACTTTTTTGAACAAGTGTTGACTCATGAAAATCAAGTATCGACTCAAAGTATCGACTCATTACCTGAATTGTCGACACTTACAGTTCTGATGAATAGTAATAGCTAGTTTTTTGAAGTGCAAAATTAGTCCTTTTCGCCCTAAATGGCTATTTTCTCCTCTCTAATGGTCAAAAACTACTATTTGAAGCTTGGAAAGGTATTTAAAGTGGACCAAACTCAAGAGGGAAGTAACTAATGAGAAGTTAAGTGCATTCACTCAAATATTTATCGAAGAACAAATACTTTTAAGTCAAGTTGAGCCTTCAAGCCTTCAAAGCATTCAAGAGCATTCAAGTCCAACCATTCAAGCATTGATTAAGGCTTCAAAAACTTGAAGACAAGCATTTTCAATAGCAATCAAAGAGCTTCAAAGAGATATTTGCTTTTAGTTGAAAGCATTTTGTATTTCATACATTATACTTGAATCTTCTAATTGCTTCTAGTTTCAAGGAAACTGAAACTAGAATTAAGGTTTGTTGGTGAGCCTTTGTGTTAAAACCAATGGAGGTTTTTGGTTAGCCTAAGTAACAAAACCAAGGAAGTTGTTGGTGAGCCTAAGTTAAAAAACCAACTAGATTTTTGGTTATCCTGTAAAACCAAAGAGGATTTGACTTGGGTTCCCGGTGAAAACAAGTTGAGTTTTATTAGTGATCCCAGAAAACTAATCGACTGTAATCAAGGAAGATTATAGTGGAATACCCAAGTGGATCTTGGGGAATGGATGTTGGTGCTTTGGTGTACACCGAACCACTATATATCCTTGTGTTTGTGGTTGCTTGCTCTCTTATTATTTATTTTTATTTACTTTGCATTTACTTATTTATTTCCATTGCATACTCTTAAATAGCACACAAACACTTGTAATTCACTAGTATCTAAATTAATTTTTGAATTGGCACATACTTGCAAAAGTTTTTAAAATCCAATTCACCCCTCCTCTTGGATTGCTTGCTGGGCAACAAGTGGTATTAGAGCCATGTACTCAGCTTATAGGTCTAATTGCCTTGAGTCTAACTGCCTTGAGTTAAAGATCTATGGCAGCCCCACTTGGTTCTAGTGTTATTGAGGGACAAGCTTCAAACAGACCTTCTTAGTTCAATGGCATAAATTACACAAATTGAAAAACATGCATGAGAATTTATATGCATTATATTGATTATAATTTATGAAAAGTAGTTGATAAAGGTCCTCATATTCCTTCAGTTGTTTTTAATGACATTTTCATTCCAAAACTTGAAGAGGATTGGGATGAAAATGACATTAAACAATCCGAGATAAATGCTAAAGCAATGAATATACTCTATTATGCATTAGATCCTAGTGAATTTAATAGGATTTTCACATGTACCTCTATGAAGAAAATATGGGACACACTTGAGATTACTCATGAGGGTACCAATCAAGTAAAAAATACTAAAGTTAATATGCTTGTACATATATATGAGATATTTAGAATTTAGCCTAATGAATCTATTACTGATATATATACTGGATTTACTAATATTGTAAATGGCATGAGAAGTCATGGTAAGATTATGTCTAATACTGATCGTGTAAATAAAATTCTCAGATCATTGCCAACATATTGAGATTCAAAAGTAATAGCAATATAAGAAGCCAAAGATATTGAGACACTTCCTATGGAATAACATGTAGGTTCACTCATGACTTATGAGTTGAACTTGAAGCAAAAGGCAATGGATGTCGATACAAAGAAGAAGACCATCACATTCAAATCCACTACACCAAATGAGGTTCCAAGTGAAGAATCTAAAGAGAGTGAAAATGAAATGAGGATGAAGAGGCTCTTATTGCAAGAAAATTTAGAAGATTTATGAGAAGAAAGAAATTTTCCTACAAAAAGAAGCCTCAACCAAGCAAAGAAAAAGGAAAAAGAGAAAGAAAAAGAGAAGGAGAAGGATCAACCAATTTGCTATGAATGCAAGAAACCCGGACATTACAAATTTGAATGTCCTCTCCTAAAGAAATCAAAAATAAAGTTTAGAAAGAAGGCAATGATGGCAACTTGGAGTGATAGTGAAGACTCTAGGTCAGAGGAAGAACAAATAGAAGTCGCTAATCTTTGCCTCATGGCTCCAGAAGATGAGGTACTATCTGAATTTGAATCGAAATTTATTTTTGATGAACTTAGAGATGCATTTAACGAGCTCATGCATAAATATAGAATGCTAAAAATTGAGAATAAAAAGTTGAGGAAGCATGCAAATTCTTTTTCACATGAAAACACCAATTTTACAAATGAAAACATTGATTTAAAGACTAAGATTGATGTTTTAGAAAAATAAAAGAATGCTTTATCAATGAAAATAGAGATTTTGAAAAGATCCAATGTTATTATTTCAAATGATCAACTCTTAAGGATAAATAAAGACCTCAAGGTAGAAAATAAGAAATTCAAAGATGAGCTTGACGTAGTTAAAGCATTTGTTGAAAAAATTACGTATAGTTATGAAAAGTTAAATTTTCTATTGAATAATCAAAGAGTAGTTTTCAACAAAGCAGGTTTAGGTTTTAAACCTCAAAAATAGTAGAAACTTTTCAAAAATGTCTGTGTTCCTGCATCATCCCATATTAATTATTTTAGTTATAGAAAGTTTGGCATAAAGCATACCAATATGATCTTAGAAAGATAAATTATTCTAGAAAGATTTGGATTCCAAAAGGAACCACCATTAGTACTAACCCTAAAGGATCCAAGATGGCTTGGATACTTAAATAAAAACTTAATTTATTTTGTAGGTGTATCTTGCAACCAAAGAAAAAAAGAGATTGTGGTATCTTGACAGTGGCTGCTCAAGACACATGACAAGAGATGTGAAGAAATTCACTTCTCTTGAGGATGAATGGATGGAGTGTAACTTTTGGAGATAATGGTAGGAAAAATTATTGGTATTGATAAAGTTTATATCTCCCATTCTACTTTTATTGATAATGTTTTATTAGTTGAAGGATTGAAATATAATCTACTTAGTATTAGTCAGTTTTGTGACAAATGTTAGGAATCTCGGATCCCACTTGTAGTGCTCTGATGCCACTTGTTGTGGATCTGGAGTAGCGCCAATACCGCAGAAGCAATGAGGGAGAGATCTTGATTTCAAGAACCCAACATTCTTGATCAAGAAATCAGTAACAACCTTTTTTTGGATTCAATATGTGGAGCAGACACCAAAGGCACCATAATAAGATAGAGGCTTCTCAACCCTCTATGGATCACTTAGCTACTTCCAAGACTATTGTAATAAAGCTTAGTTCATCTAAGTTATCTTTATTTGAGTCCTGTATTACTCAGCTCATGTTGAGCTAGTCCAGTCCAATGTTAGTCAGCTCCTATCGAGCTAATTTTATTTTTTGGAGTCCTATCCAAGCACACTGAAGACTCAAGACCATATCATACAAGTGAAGACCAAGTCCAATCAGATTGAAGACATGGAAGTTTAGCCCAAGTCCAACCTAGCTTGAAGATTTGAAGACCCTAGTAGAGAAATCAAAAACCCTGAAGCCCTAGATCGAAGCAGGAAGCAAACTGGGCCAGCCCATGCCCAGGAGAGGAGCTAGAGCGCCAAGGCTTATGGTGACCACCCCTTGGTCGGCCCCTTAGAGTCACCCTCTTGGCTGACCAAGGCAAGGAGAGACATAGAGTTTTTATGGATTTATTCTACCTAATGTTGCCTTATTTTCTAGCTAGGGTTTGGGTGGGAATAAAATTCTTATGTAAAGTCTAATATACCCTTACTTGGAGCCCAAGACTAAGGATCTATTTAAAGGACCCTAGTCTCTTGTTTGAGAGTAGATTTTGTTATATGAAATATACTTGAGTTTTCTACAATTGCTTTGTGCTACCTTGCTGTGTGCTTAAGGGGTTTATTGGTGTCTTCTTCTTCCCGGTGTTGCAACTGCCTCCATCCTTCATTCAAGCTTCCTCTTCCCATGCCCTTGCTGCCTTATTTCTGAGTTTTTCTTGTATTTCTAACCTTGCTTTCTCACCCTTGATGGTTGTTTGTAGGTTTCCAAGTTCCTACGAATCCAACAACTCTAACCGGGCCACAATCGGACCACCGAGCAGAAAGCCAAGAATCCACAGGTCTCTGGCTTGGTTTTCCAGGCCGCATCCATTAAGGATGAGTGATCTCTTCACTGCAATCTTCATCGGGCACATCAAACATTTCCAGGTACACCCCCTCTACCACCAGTAGTTTTATTGTAGGAGAACTAGCCCTAACCGAGGCTTCTCAGCCCCGGCGATCCCTCTTTACTGCTTTCCTAGGTCCTGATCTGCATGCATAGATTTAAAAATTTATATAGAATTATCTACATCATATTTTGATCTGATATTCAGGATTTAACCATCGCATCTAACGCCTAAAACACAAAAAAATAATCGCATGCATATCTATCCCGCATCATCTGGTATCAGAGCTTCGATTAGGGCTTGTTTTCTGCATCCTTTACAGTCCGTATATGCTCTGTTCTTTTAATTGTTTCTATTTGCTCAGAACTCCAAAATTCCCAATTTTTTTTTTCTTGATTCATTTTAATTCAAATTATTTTACAAGATTCTTCCAGATTTTATTTCAATTTGTGCTATTTCTGCAAGCCAAAATATAGCCTGTAAATTCTCGGCTCTATTTTTTTCAGCAAGACAACTTTGGAAGGTTTAGGGTTTTGTTTAGCATCTCTTTGCATCTCTTTTATTTTTAATATGTTTCTAGAATATTAGGTCATTTGCTGCAAATCATATCTCTACAAAAGGATAAAAAAAAATTTAAAAAAAATCACATATATAAAAAGCTGCCAAAATATATAACCCTAATTTGCATCATATGCCTGCCATCATTGCATAATCTACCTTTAAGGGCACTCTTGCTATACCGGATAAGGAAAGGAGTTGATAACCTCTCCTTAGCCCAAAACCACATCCTTTACATTCAGTCCCAAGCCTAACTTAAAATCTATTAGACTTAATTTGCCCTAGTGGGCTAGGGACACCAACTGGTCGGGTCCGGGCTAAGTGTCAGATCACTGTGTTAAGCTAACCTATGTGTGCCTTGTGCTTAGTGTCTAGAATGCTGGTTCAGTGATTCAATCCCGAAGGGCTTGTGTGCTGGTCCGCCTACCTGGCCAATCTCTGATTGGTGTCTAGGATTGGCAATCAGGGTCCTAACACTCCCCTTACACCTGCCTGGCTGAGTACAGAGTTACTTTAGGCTAGTTTGCCACCCTGATTGAGCATCTAGTTTTGGACTTTAGGTCTAGGGAGCTGTAGTTGGTTTGATCGAGTCTTGCATGTGCACTAGCTTAGGAGTCGATGTGTGTGTTTGATTGCATGACCATTAGGTTAGGAACCCAATGCCAGTAGACTTAATCCAATTCAACTAGTGTGACCATGGAGTCCAATCCTAGAAGAACCCAATACTCTGACCCATATAGGGAGTCCAATCCTAGGAGAACCCAATACTCTGACCCATGTAGGGAGTCCAATCCTAGGAGAACCCAATACTCTGACCCATATTGGGAGCCCAACCCTAGGAGAACCCCATACCATGATCCATCCTTAGAACCTAACCATAGAAGACCCAATTATGATTACCTAAACCAAGATGAACAGCCCATTAGGAGCACCCAACCTTATGTACCCCTGCTTGATGGAAGACCAGATCCTAAGGTGTATACTGAATGGGAGGATATGATGGATTAGCACTTTGAGTATACTAGGATGTCAGAGTTAGAAAAGATTAGTTTGGTTACATATGGGTTAATCAGGTATGCCAAGCAACATTGGAAACGTACTGAGGATGAATGTTATCGATGGGAAAATGGAATACATACCTCGAAAGCCATGAGAAGTAAATTGAGAGAGGAGTACCTAGGTGAATCTTATGAATACAAACTTTTAGAGCAATGGTACAAATTGAAATAAGAGAACATGACTGTGTGTAAGTACATTGACCAATTTAACGAGTTTAGTAAGAAATGTAACACAGTCGAACCGAAGTCTAAGATCATGGATAGATTTCAGGATGGCCTACGTAGGGATATCCGGTGGGAGCTATTTCATTAGCAAATTCAAGACCTAGAGGAAGCCTATCACCTAGCTAGGAAATTCGAGCTATATCAGAGGAAACTCATGATCAATCAAACTAAGTCAAATAAGGTTAATTTTCTTGAACCTAAGTCCAAACCTAGCCGACTTTTTCTAGACCAGCCTACTACTCCTGTCCCATTAGGTTGCAAGGAAAAGACCCCATAACCCATTAATGAGCCTAAGGTAGAAGTGTATGAGGCTGATCCTAGTTTAGTAGACGAATATGAAGGAGAAGACTTTGAGGAGGATGAAACCCTTGAAGATTTAGAGAAAAAAACTCCTGAGCCCATTGAGAAATCTAAAGAGGCCACCTATAAGTTAAGTCAAGTAAAGGAACTCGTAGTGGAAGAACAATTAGGGGAGGAGAACTTAGATACTGCTGCTAGAACCTTACTTGAGGAAACTGTGGAGGAGAGCCAAATTATAGAGTCTAGTCCTAAAATACAAGAACCAGAAGAATTTATTAAAGACCTGATCTCTTTGAATCAATATCCCCAAGATGAGCCCCCTCCTATAGTTCCCATTGAGGACCTCTTCCCAGAAATTGTTGACCCATCCTTCCATAGCATGGATATTTTCTTGCCTAAAGACATAATCCAATGCTCATACACTAAGGTCAATCTCTTTAGCCAAGAACCAGTCCCTGAAACTCCTTCCTATTTCCTATCCTTTCTTGAGTCTTCTCATGTGTCTAGAACTATTAGGTTACATTTTGTTGAGGTTACTAGGTTGCAAAGATCCATAGAGCCCATCCCATTTGCTACCTACTTTTGGCAGACCCTCTGGCACCTATTAGGAGTTACTAGCAAATTTTCTTCTGCATGTCATCCATCAACCACGACTCATGCCCCATGCCCAAGTGGTAGTTAAGACCTAATAAACCTCTTTAGTCGAGTCTATTAGGTGTTAGTTTGAATCCTTTGCATCACTTGTTAGGAGTCTGCATGTGCCCAGAATGTTCACCACCTGCACTAATTTTTAAACAAACTGGCTAATTTCCATAAGAAAGGTCAAGGAATTTGATGTAGTGGATTCTATCATGGTTAGGCTTTGGCCTAAAAAGAAGCTTCATGCTCGCAGAGCCGGACCTTTTAAAGTGTTAAAGAAGGTTGGATCAAATGCCTATGTGTTAGACTTGCCTTCGAATATGGGCAATAGTTATACCTTCAATATTACAGACCTGGTTGAGTACAGGGAACCGACAGCGATACCCAGTGAGGCTTTTGGACCTATCCCTTCTGTTGAGAGTGACCCTTACCCAGAGTGTCCACCAATTAATTGGCCTGAGAGAGGAGAATGAATCGAGCATATCCTGGACGATCAAGCCATTACAACTCGGGGCCGCAGCTATCAACGCTTCCTGGTTTGATGGCAAGGCTGGCTAAAGTTGGACGATTCATGGATTTCTCAAGAGGACTTGCAATGCCTCGACCCAGACATTCTTGATGGATATGTGAGCCAGTCTGATCTACACTTGACATAATCAAGTTCCTCCCACCTCGGGAGAATTGGTGCGGACACCAGAGGCACCAGAATAAGATAGAGGCTTCTCAACCATCTGTGGATCACTTAGCTAGTTTCAAGACCATTGTAATAAAGCTTAGTTCATCTAAGTTATCTTTATTTGAGTCCTGTATTAGTCAGCTCATGTTGAGCTAGTCCAGTCTAGTGTTAGTCAGCTCCTATCGAGCTAATTTTATTTTTTTGAGTCCTATCCAAGCACACTGAAGACTCAAGACCACATCATATAAGTGAAGACCAAGTCCAATCAGATAAAAGATATGGAAATTTAGCCTAAGTCCAACCCAGCTTGAAGATTTGAAGACCCTGGTAGAGAAATTAAAAACCCTGAAGCCTTGGACCGAAGCAGGAAGCAAACTTGGCCAGCCCAGGCCCAGGAGAAGAGCTAGGGCGCCAAGGCTTATGGTGACCACCCCTTGGTCGGCCCCTTAGAGTTACCCTCTTGGCCGACCAAGGCAAGGAGAGAGGGAGAGTTTTTAGGGATTTATTCTACCTAATGTTGTCTTATTTTCTAGCTAGGATTTGGGTGGGAATAAAATTCTTATGTAAAGTCTAATATACCCTTACTTGGAGCCCAAGACTTAGGGTCTATTTAAAGGACCCTAGTCTCTTGTATGAGAGTAGATTTTGATATATGAAATATACTTGAGTTTTCTACAATTGCTTTATGCTACCCTGCTGTGTGCTTAAGAGGTTTATTGGTGTCTTCTTCTTCCCAGTGTTGCAACTACCTCCAGCCTTCATTCAAGCTTCCTCTTCCCACGCCCTTGCTGCCTTCTTTCTGAGTTCTTCTTGTGTTTCCAACCTTGCATTCTCACCCTTGATGGTTGTTTTTAGGTCCTTGAGTTCTTACGAATCCAACGACTCCAACCAGGCCGTAATCGGACCACCGAGCAGAAAGCCAGGAATTCGTGGGTCTCTAGCTTGGTTTTCCAGGCTGCATCCATCAAGGATGAGTGATCTCTTTGTTGCAATCTTCATCAGGCACATTAGATGTTGCCAAGTACACACCCTCTACCACCAGTAATTTTATTGTAGGAGAATTAGCCCTAACCGAGGCTTCTCAGCCCCGGCGATCCCTCTTTACTACTTTCCTAGGTCCTGATCTGCATGCATAGCTTTAAAAATTTATATAGAATTATCTACATCATATTTTGATTTGATATTCAGGATTTAACCACCTCATCCAACCCCTAAAACACAAAAAAATAATCGCATGCATATCTGTCCCACATCAATATGCAAAGAGATAGGAGAAGAGATGAAGAAATATATAGGAGAAAAGAGAGATTGCTTTATTATTCCTTGGAGAAGAACCCTGATACAATAAAGACACCCGCCTCCTCTCACAAACCCGAGAAGAAGCCTCATGCATGGAACAAACCCCCATGCGCGTCTTCCCTTCTCCAAAACCATGAAACTCCCTCATGATCCCAAGTCCCTCCTCGTGTGAACAAACCCCACGCACAACCAAGAAGAACTCCCTCACGCACCCTTCTCTTTTCCCTTGAATCGTGGCCTCCCAAAATCAGAGAAGCCCCCACGGTCATGCCCCCAAGGGCTGATCCAAGCCGTCTCAAAACCATCGCCCCTCCCTTCTTTATATAAGGGTGGTTTGAGTTCTTGGTCTTCAGTGGTTAGGACTTCTAGGCAGTTGGACTTGGACGGTCCAATTCTTGGGTTGTTAGGACTCCTTAGTTAGTTAGGCTTCTAAGTGGTTACAACCAACCAACTAGGATTCTTACGTGGTTGGGCTAACATACTAACCAACCTCCTAACCAACTAAGCAACAATCCCCTTTCACACCTAAAGGGTAGCTGGCTACACCTCTGGACCTAAACCCCATAACCCAATTGGATTATGTTACAATCTATCAAAAAACTCTTCCCAAGAAATCAATATGAGAAGACACTCAAACCCTGAGCCCATGTACACCCATGTCTCACATGTTCTCTTAATCCTGGGTTAAGTTTCCTCACCTAACATGACTCTCAAGGCCTTGGGAACTTATAAACCTAAGCCCCCAAACCTATGTGACTCCCCTGAGCTTTGGGTGCACCAAACATGAGCTTACATTCTCCACCTTTGCGCTCCAAAGCTGCAGTAAGCTCTACTCGGTCTATCAATCTCATCAGTGCTCCATATCTGAAAAAGCTATCTTGTGGAAGAACCTTGGTAAGTGCATCAACCACGATCTCTTCAGTAGACACCTTGGCAAGCCCACTTCACCATCTTCCACTAGCTCCCGAATCCTATGGTACCTAATATCAATATGCTTGGTCCTAGCATGATAGACCGTGACCCCCTTGGAACACCTCTAGGAACCTTTAGAATACCTCCAAAAATTGCTTGGCATGCCTCCAAGCTCCCAGGGATCGCCTCGAACATCCCTGCCATAGCCTCCCAAGTCTCTCCAAGGCTTGGGAACACCACACAAAACCCTACAATCTCTACCTTGGTGCCCTAAAGCCTTGGCAAATCTAGCGATGTCCTCCTGCATAACCCCACTGCAACTACATGTCCTGACAGCCCCTTGTAAGGATCTCCTTGCCCTTACCAACACCCTTCAACTGCTGAGCTCCCTTGGAGGCCTTTGGGATGACCACCTCCTCAGTTGAAGATCCTTGCTTGTACCCTGGCACCACCATTGTAGCCTTCCTTCTACCTGGTAGCTACATCAATCTTTTTCTTGGACTTCCCTAGAGAGACCACAGCGAACCTGAGCCGACACTCGCTATAACTGAAGCTCTACCTGACACCATCTCCTCAGAGCCATGCCTCACTACCTATGCACACTGCTCCACCTACCTAGGTGCACTCCTGGCACTGGTGCTGGGATGTGATTCCTCCCCGTGCACCCCTTTGCTCTGATCTCGTATCAAATCTTGCTCCACCTGTGAAGCCACCTCTCCCTGGTGCTCCACCTAAGACTGAAGTCCCCCTGATGCCATAGAATGAAATCCTGAGTCCAGCCACTCAATGCTACCCTGGTAAGCCTACCACTGGACCTCGTATCCCATCACTACCTCCTCGGACACTTCACATCCCATGAACCCCTCCGAGACCATTTCGGATATATTGCACCCCGCAGGCTCCTCCGAAATAACCAAGAGCTCATCCAACTCTTCCTTTGACCCAGCGACTAAACCTGAGAAATCCGAGCTTTTTCTTTATTCATCCTTGCACTTCTTCCTAAGTGGACACTCCCGCTTGAAGTGCCCTGCTACACCACACCTATAGCACTTCTCCGCCATGCTGCATATCCTGGACTCCATCCATTCCACCTGTTCACCTTTGTTCTTCCATATCCTTGGCCTCTCTGATAAAGCCAAACCCTCCTGGAAGACCTCCCTCTTCGTCATCCATTCTAGCTACTCATTGGACCTTAGCACTAATATGATCTCCTCATACACCAGCGTCTCCTTTCCATATAGAATTGTAGTCATCAATGGATCGAAGATCCCGGGTAGTAAATATAAAAGCAGCAAACTCTTATCTTCTTTGAATCCTCATCTCCTAATGCTCGAACAAGGCTCTGATACTAATTATTGGGAATCCTGGATCCCACTTGTAGTGCTCTGATACCACTTGTTATGGATCCGGAGTAGCGCCTATACCGTGGAAGCAATGAGGGAGAGATCTTGAGTTCAAGAACCTAACCTCATAGCTCACTCTGAGGCCTCAGGGATGATCACCTCTATAGCTAAAGATTGGTACAAGTTCCTTGGGACCAACCTGTACCTGCTTCATGGCACCACCTGGATATCTCTGTTATAGGCTTCCTTTTGCTAAGGAGCAGCATCACTCACCCTATAATAAAGGTTTTAAAGTTATTTTTGAATCATCTTTTTGCATGGTAGCTAGTCCTAATGATAATGGAGTGAAATTCATTGGAAATAGGCATGGAAATATCTATCTTGTTGATCTTGATAATTTACCTTTACATGATGGTGAATGTCTAGTTGCAATGAATTCCAAAATTAATGAGGCTAGTTGGCTTTGGCATCATAGATTAGGTCATGCAAGCATGCATCTACTTTCAAAATTATGTAGAAAGGATTTAGTAAGAGATTTACCAAAACTTAGTTTTGAAAAAGATAAAATATGTGAAGCATGTTAATTTGAAAAATAAGCAAAAACATCTTTTAAACCAAAAGGTTTTGTTTCAACTTCTAGGCCTTTAGAGCTACTTCGTATAGATCTCTTTGGACCAACTAGGACAACAAGCCTAGTGATGTAGGACAAATTATGATAAATTAAATTACTGATTTTAATTTTAATTACAGAGATTAGCAGAGATTAATTTTTTTAAGATTTTTAGTTTAAAAAACTCAAAGGATATAATTAAAGAAACTAAGTAACTAGTTAACAACTTACAAAGTAAATCTAACAAAGTAACTAGGATTTGGTGGCTGGGAAACCATCGTAAACTAGGATCTACTTATCAAAGAATCATAAATTGAAGAGGAGGGATGGGTTTCTTTGAGTCTTTTCTTAGAATTACCCTTGGTTAATGTATGACATGTCGATGAAAATTTGGCATGAATTCCTAATAGATGCTATAGTGTTTTCCAAAAATAGGATGCAAATTTAATATGCTTAAAGAACATATGCAACCTACTGATTTCAACAAAATGCAATCGAGTGGCTCTAGAAAGAGTGGAAACTTCAGGCCAGGGTAGGAAATAAGAAGTGGATTTAGGGCTAGCCTGGTGGGGTAGGACATAAGAAAAGGGCTTATAGAACAATCCCTAACTAATGTGGTTGACCTTAATGTTTGGACACTGAATTATGTCCACAGGTAAAAAAGGGTCAGCCTAAAAAAAGGATGAATCAAAAATTTTAGGAAAGAGATGCTCAATTGGGACTAATGGGGTGAACTCTTCCCGAGGGTTCTGATTTGGAAAAATCAAGTCCTCACTTATTACTTTAAGTTCATGAATTTCAGTACTAGGCTCTATGATTCGACTCTCTTCTAATTTTTTCTCAGGTGAAGTCTTAGCAGTACGGTTTGGTTCCTCATGGTTCTCTTTTTTTAATGGTCCTTCCAGTACAGTTTTAGTCAAGGTATGATCAGGATCAACTAACTTTGGGTCTGTTCCATCTATTTTCTTAGTGGTCAGAATCCAGACTGTTGATCCTCCAGTGATCTCATGTTGATGGGGGATAGATATCAAATGATGGATTTCTAAAAATTAGAGAGACTAAATGATAATGAAGTAAATATGCATGCTGCTATTCTATGTTAAAGAAACAGAATTTCATGAAAAGAACATAAGGGAAAACATGACTAAAATAAAAACCCATTTCAAAGCAATTAAGAAGGGACCTTCGTGGTCGGCTTTGCCAATGAACCAGATAACGTTGATAACCTTTATTTCTAGTAGTAATCACTTGGTCATCCAAGATATATTCAATCTTGTCTCTCCGATCTGGTGGAATTGCTGGTGGACACTCAGGTAGGGTTTCGCTCTCAAAGGCAGGGTGAAGTCCAAAAGGCTCGCTAAGAATTAATGTCGGTTCTTTAAATTCTTTCATATCAGAAATATTAAATATTGAGCTAATGCCATAATTAGGTGGTAACTCACATATGCATTATATCTAATTTTCTTAATTATTTTGAAAGGTACAGCTCCCCGGACATGCAATTTCTTCATAGTTCTTGGTAGAAACCTTTCTGGTTTAAGTTTTATAATGACAGAGTCCCCTTCATTAAATTCATTTATTCGTTTACATGAATCAGCCATATGCTTATAAACTTCATTACTCATTTGAATCTTTTTACTAATTTCTTTATGTAATTCTTTAAGATGTTGTGCATATGACTCGGCAGACTTAAACATTCATGCGTGTGTGGGTAATGGAATGAGGTTGATAGGTCTCCTAGGTCTATAACAATGGATAATCTCAAAGGGAGTTTTACTAGTAGACCTATTGACTAAGCTGTTGTAAGCGAATTCAGCACGAGGTAGAAGCAAATCCCAATTTCCCAGACTCTCTCCAACAAGGCACCTCAATAAGTTTCTTAGACTTCTATTTATAACTTCAGTTTGTCCATCAGTCTGAGGGTGGTAAGCAATTGAGAATTTTAGTTTTGTTCCTAATAGGTGCCAAAGGGTTTTAGCTTGTGAAATGGACATCCCTATCAGAAACAATGGTCTTAGGTAACCCATGTAACTTGACTACTTGATCAAGAAAATGCTTGGCTACCCTGGAGGCATCAAAAGTTTGGGAACAGGATATAAAATGGGCCATTTTCAAAAATCTGTCGACCATTACAAAGATTGAATCATGTTTTCTAAAGGTCTTGGGCAGTTTAAAATGAATTCCATGCTAAGATCTTGCCATGGACAATCTGGCACAGGTAAAGGCGTGTATAACCCTGCATTTTGTCTTTGATGTTTGGCAACCACACATATCCTACATCGGGCAACAATATTGGCTACCTGTCTCTTAAGGCCTGGCCAGTAAAATTTCTCCTCAATTATCAATATGGTCTTGTTTCTTCCAAAATGGCCAGCCAAACCTCCAGCATGGGTTTCCCAAATTAGAAAGTCTCTCAGAGAAGTCTTTGGAACACAAAGCTTATTTTCCTTAAACAGATAACCATCTAAAAGGGTGTACTCACTGTGGTCACTAGATGGTCCTAATTTCAAAGCTTGGTAAACTTCACTAAAGTCGGACAGGTATTGTACTCATTCGTAAGTCTTTTAAATCCAATGACTTTAGTGCTAATCGAGTTCAGAAGCAGGGCTCTACGACTTAATGCATTGGCTACCTTATTCTCAGTTCTGGCATGGTGTTTCAAGACAAATATGTAGGCCTGGATGTATTCTACCCACTTGGCATGCCTAGGATTCAGCTTTTTCTGAGAACTAAGGAATCTAAGGGCCTCGTGATCAGAAAATAGGACAAATTCATGCAGTAGTAGATAGTGCCTCCAATACCTTAAAGCTTGCACTACCGTATAGAGCTCCTTATCATAGGTGGAATATTTAAGCTTAGCCTCATTTAACTTTTCACTAAAGAAAGCTATGGGATAGCTCTCTTGGCTTAAAACTCCTCCTATTCTTACTCCAGATGCATCACAAGCGACCTAAAAAATCTTGAAAAAATCAGGCAATCTTATGATATGTGGTTGTTTCATTTTCTTCTTAACATCTAGGAAGGCCCTATCAGTAGCTTTGGTCCATTCAAAATAGCCTTTCCTAATGCAATCAGTGATTGGCACAACTATGGTACTAAACCCCCGAATGAATCTTCTATAAAAAGTAGCTAGGCCATGAAAACTTCGTACTTCATGAACACTTTTTGGTACAGGCCACTCTATAATTGACTTAATCTTTTTGGGGTCGGCAGAAACTCCATCAGGTGTAACAACAAAACCTAGGAAAACAACTCTATGGGTGAAAAAATCATATTTTTTAAGGTTTGCAAAGAGACTATTTTCCCTAAAAGCTAAACAGACTTGATTCAAGTGGTCCAATTGATCCTCCTGGGTCCTGCTATATATAAGAATGTCGTCGAAGTAAACTATGACAAACTTTCTTATAAATAACCGTAGGACTTGATTCATAATCCGTATAAAGGTTCTAAGAGCTTTGGACAGTCCGAAAGGTATTACTATCCATTCAAAAAGACCCTCCTTGGTCTTGAATACAGTCTTCTACTCATCCTCAGGTCTAATCCTAACCTGATGATAGCCACTCTTAAGGTCAATCTTTGAAAATATTATTGCTCCGGCCATCATATCTAACATGTCGTCCAAACGGTGTATGGAAAACCTATATTTTGTTGTGATCTTATTAATGGCATGACTATCAATGCACATCCTCCAAGTGCCATCTTTCTTAGGGGTTAGTAATGCAGGTACTACACAAGGACTCAAACTTTCTCTAATAAATCGTTCCTAAGGAGATCCCCTACTTGTGTTTGTAACTTTAAGTGTTCGGTAGGGTTCATCCTATAATGTGGATGGTTGGGTAGGGTTGCTCCTGGGACTAAATCAATGGCATGCTGGATGTCCCTAAGTGGTGGAAGGTGGTCGGGTAGGTCATCTGGAAACACATCCTTAAAGTCTTCCATCACTTTATCCACTTCCTAAGGGCGTTCTTTCTGGGAAGGCTCCTGAATTTCCTTAGTGGCTAAAATCCAAACATGTGTACCCTCAGTGAGTTCTTTCTCAATCTCCTTATTAGTTATAAAATTGACTTCTATTTTCTTTTCCTTTAGGTGGCTCGACCCTCTCTTAACAGTGTCCTTAGGTGGTGTTGGGTTGATTACAAACTTCTTTCCCAGGTGCATGAATGAGTAGGAATTTGATTGGCCATATAGGGTCGCATCATGGTCAAATAACCAGGGTCCACCTAGGATGATACTGCTCACTCCCATTGGTAGGACATCACACCACACTTTCTCCTAATAGGACTATAATTGGATTTGGACTAGACACCTATGTTTGATAGGAATTGAAGTGGAGTCTATCCAAGAAACCTTATAGGGAGTGGGATAGGGAACTGTGGACAAGCCTAAATTTTTGACAGCACTAGTGGATATGGCATTTACACAACTCCCACTATCTAAAATTATTTTACATACCTTATCCCCTAACTTGACAAATGTTTATAGGATGTTAGTACTATGCCAATCTTCCCGTGTCACGGTTTGGGTAAGGATGCATCTAACTACTCCCAACAGATCAGGATTTATTTGTTCCTCGTCACCTTCATACTCTTCAACCAAATTTTCCTCAGCCTGATATACCTCCTCAACGCTATCACCTAGGGGCTCTATGGGTTATAGCTCATTCTCTTCTAATTCTCCTATGTGTAAAGCCCTAGTTGGACAATTGCTAGCATAACGACCTAGCTTATGATATCTGAAGCAAGCAACATTAGGGTTTGGAGTCCTCTAAACTTTTGGTGCTTTGGCCCTATCATCTCTATGGGTCAGAGGGGTGCTAGGGTTGGGTCGACTGGGTCGCATCTGATTCGGTCCTGGCTGCTGACTAGGTGCACTAGTTTAAGGGGATTCGGGTCTGCGATAAAGTGGTCCCCTATAAAATCTCTCGGCATCTCGTGCTAACTGGTAGGCTAGCTCTAAGTCATGGACTTCTCTCAGGAATAACCCCTTCTGGATCTCTTCTCTCAATCCTGCCCTAAACCTGGACAAGGTAACCGATTCGGATTCATCTACATTGCATCTCATTACAAACTCATCAAATTTTGCAATGTATTCGGCTACACTCTTGGTTCCTTGGGTCAATCTCTGCCACTGGTCTAGAAGTCTCTGGTTGTAGGACATGGAAAGGTATTTCTCTCTAAGCCTAAGTTTCATTGCCCTCCAGGTTACTATGGGAACATCACCTCTTTGTTTAATGAACCTCTCGACATTTCTCCAGTAAAGCCTAGCCTAATGAATTAACCTAAGCTTCGCAAACTTGCATTTTCTCTCCTCAGTCATGTCATACCAATGAAGTACTGACCCATCTCTCCCTTCCAATCTATGTAAACCTTAGGATCCAGATTTCCATCATATGTTGGTGCTTCCAACCTAATACTCCTAAGGGTTCGCTCGTCACGATCTGTTTGATCCTGATTATTTCTCTAAGGGTTTGGCTCATAGGCTGGGTCATGATGTGCTATCCTAGGATTCGGGTCATGGACTCGATCAGGATTGGGCCTCCTAGGGTTTGGCTCAAAGAAATGGAAGAGCCCTCCTAGGGTTGATGGGTGTCTCAAACTCAAGTTTAGGCTCTAACTCATTCTGGACTTCATGAGTTCCTCCAGGGGTATGAGCTTCTAATTGATCAAGCCTAGCAATGATGAGGGTTATCTGATCAGTCATGTTTTGGTGGGTCTGGGCCAATTGATCAGTCAAGTTTTGGTTTAGCCGGGTGATTTGGTCATTCAAAGATTTTATCAAGCTCTCAAAGTTTTGTTCCATGGTTACATTAGATTGGGCTTGAGTTTGCTGATAGGGTGCTCCTGATCTAGTTGCCATACACACACGGACTCAAACTTGGACTAGGGGTTTGTTAGACCTAGAGCCCAAACCAAATGTTAGGTCAAATTGATAGTCCGGGTTGTAGTAACTTGGCACCTGGCCAGGTAAGTGTAAGGTTGGTGGAGGTTCCTCTTTGCTTGCCTTAGACACTAATTTGAAATTGGCCAGGTAAGCGAACTAACCCACCTTGCTTCGTGCTCTTGTCCCCGAACCACTTGCCTAGACACCAGATACAAGCACACACAAACAGGTTGTCAAAGTTGGCTTGACACTTGATTCAACCCGACCTTGTGGGTGTCCCTAGCTCGCTATAGCAATTAAATGTCTATTCCATTTTAATTAGGGTTGGGTTCGTTATGCAAGTTGGTGATTTTTGGGCTAGGGACAGGTAATGAAATCCTGACCCTATGTCAACTTGAAGCCCTTAATTTGATTTACCATGAAATGAATGCAAACAAGCATATGGACCCAAATTTCAGGTGCATAATTGGTGTGTTGCAGTTCTAAAGTGGTGCAGAAAAGTGCAATGTAAAAATATCCAAAAATTTATAAAAAATTAAAGAACATTCCTATCTCATGGATGACATACCATATGAAAGGAAATTAACAAATAAAATCTATGTTAGGCATGGTAGTTCCTAGAACATAGACATTGCATGTAGGACAGAACAACAAAATTTAAACAAATGAAGGTATTAACATACCAAACTTCAACCTAAAGATTCACGTCAAGCCAGGGGCTCTTATTCCCATGGGTCATGATAGTGTACTGGTGTACACCTGCTCAGGAGGCATGAATCTTAGATCTGGATTAGATTTAAAAGATAACTATGTAGCAAGTATGACTTCTATGCATGCAAAAAATTTCAGCAGCCTACCTAAATGCAAAAATTCAAAATTAACCCTAACCTACTGTGCTTTGATACCATGATGATGGGGGACAGATATCAAATGATGCATTTCTAGAAATTAGAGAGACTAAATGATAATGAAGTAAATATGCATGCAGCTATTTTACGTTAAAGAAACAGAATTTCATGAAAGGAACATAAGGAAAAACATGACTAAAATAAAAACCCATTTCAAAGCAATTAAGAAGGGACCTTCGTAGTTAGGAAACAACATAGGATAGGGCTAGCGTACTCTACTATTTCAAATCTGAAAGAAGGTTATAAAGATGGTTACCCGGCTATTAATATTCTGAAATGTGGCAAGGGAACACTCAAGAAGAAGCACTAAGATGGCAAAGGGATTACTCTAGGTTTTAAGGCACCTTGTATCTAATTCCTTAGCACAGTAGACCTTCATCTTGGAAACCAGGAGACCTGGGGATCCCGCATAGATAGATGGAAAGATTAGAAGGTTTAGATGGAAGGTTGGAGGAATGGAGAAGGAGAGTTTGGAATGGAAGAAAGAGGCTTAGGCTTGGCTTGAAGTGGATTTCCTTTGGTGCCCATAGCTTGAACCTCCTTCACTTGATGGCATGGAGAACTCCCTTGTGGATGATATCCTTTGGAAGAGGGGTGGACGAACTTGGAGTGGCTTGAAGAGGAGTCTTCAAGGTTAGCCGAATGGGGATGGAAGATGGATTAGATGCTTGATTGGCTAAGTAACCTAGGTCTCACACTACCTTCTCTCTAGGGTCTTTGGCTAGAAAAGGATAAAGCTTTCAAGAAAAGAGTTCATTTCATTCATCATCCACATTACAAGAGGATTTAGGAGCTTTTATAAACCTTAAGGTCCCTTTCAAATTCAAACTACATCACCTTTCATGGAGAAAATCAAGGGGCGTCCCAAAGAAAGTGGAATGGCCCTTTTTAAAATTTCAAACTCCAAATTACAAGGGGGCGTCCCATGAAAAGTGGAGCTTCATTCCCATGAAGAGTGGAGCTTCATTCAAATTTGAAGTTGTCTTGGTGATGTGGCATGACTTGTCCTCCAAGGTGGTATGGCACTTTGATGATGTGGTGCTCCAAGTAATGTGGTTTGTTGGCGAAGCTGGTTGTACTCTCAATTGAAATCCAACTCAAGTAGCTCTTGAATCTGACTGAATACAAAGCCTAATTGAACTCTAATTGAACTTTAAAATCCAAATTGAAATAAAACAGGACTCGATTATTCAAATAAAAACAAGTACAGGACTCATAGATTTATTACAGGACTTAAATTACTGATCTTCTATCCATAAAGAACTTAGCATCGGTTGAAGCCTCTTCCTAAGCCTGGTGCCCGTGCCACATGTTCTAAGCATTAATTAGATTCAATCCTGGTTCTTTCTCTCTCAAATGACTAGACCCTCGCTTGGTATTGACTTTGGGTGGGGTTTAGTTGATCACAATTCTCTTTTCATGGTGTTTAGAAGAACATAAGTTAGATCGGTCAAAGAGGGTTGCATCATGATCATATAACCATGGTCTGCATAGAATGATACTACTAACCCCCATTTGAATCACATCACACCATACTTTCTCCTGGTAAGATTGAATTTGGACTGGGACCTGGCATTGTAACCTAATAAGAATGGATGTCACATCAATCCAGGATACCTTATATGGGCTAGGATGTGGTACTGTGGGTAAGCCTAAACTCTTAACAGCATTGGTAGATATAGCGTTCACACAACTTCTATTATCTATAATAATCTTGCATACTTTATCTCCTAGCTTAATGAAGGTCTGTAGGATATTCGTTCTGCGCCAGTCCTCATTCTTCTTGGTCTGAGCTAGAATACATCTAACTATACCTAGTAGGTCAGATGACTCTATGGGCTCTTCATCACCTTCATACTCTTCTACTAAATCTTACTTTTCTTCATAAATTTCTTCCTTAAATTCCTCAACACTTTCTAAATTCTCTTCTTCACACTCACCTATATGTAAGGTCCTTACTGGGTAGTCAGCAGCAAAATGGCATGTTTTACGATACCTAAAACATAATGTGTTATGGTTGTTATCTCTTTGGACTATAGGTGCCTTTCCTTTATCTTTCCTACGAGCTGGTTGGGAGGTAGGATTTGGTCGGCTAGGTGGAAATCGGCTAGGGCTAGGTCTACTTCCAGGGGTATTGAACCTATTTGACTCAGGTTGATAGGTAACAGGTCTCATCTGAAATCGTTCATAATTCCTAGCAATCTGGTAAGCCTGTTCTAAGTCATTAACTTCACTCAAGAATAGCTCCCTCTGGATATCTTCATGTAGGCTAGCTCTAAATCTCGATAAGGTAACATCTTTTGATTCAACTACACTATACCTCATAATGAACTCATCAAATTTGGGTATATAATCAGCCATAGATCTATTTCCTTGAGTCAATTTTTTCCATTGATCCAATAATTTTTGTTCACATAAGAATGGTAGGTATTTCTCCCTAAGCTTTACCTTCATCACTCGCCATGTGTCTATAGGTAAATCATCTCTTTGTTGGTTCAGTCACTCCACATTTTTCTAGTACAGTCTAGCCTGTCGGACTAGCCTAAGCTTAGCAAATTTAAATTTTCTTTCCTCCAACATTTCATACCATTCAAAGTATTGGTCCATATCACTCTCCTAATCTATATAGACCTTAGGATCTAAACTACACTCAAATATGGGTGCATATAATCGAATGCTCCTAAGAATCCTTTCTTCCTGGTCATTCACATCAGGGGTTTGGCACCTAGGAATTAGGTATGGGGTAACTTCCCTATGTTGGGCTCTAGGACCTAGGGGAAAGGGTCTAGGTGTCTCAAAACTTTGACCTGGGGGAGTTGGTCTAGGTGTTTCAGAACTTTGACCTGGAGGTATGGGTCTAGGTATTTTAGGGTCTGATCAAGTCACATAGGATTCCTCAATGTTACCTATTCTTTTATCCATCTGGTATAGCCTAGTAGTAAGTTGCCTAAGTTGCTCAGTGAACCAAGCCTCTATGTTAGGGTCTATGGATGAATTGGGTTGGGTTTGAGTAGGCAGATAGGGTGTACCTGATCTAGTGGTCATGCAATGCACATAGATAAGACTCGGATTAAGGTTTCCTAGACCTAGAGCTCAAGTAGAATGGGTCAGCTCAAATTACAACCAATTCAGCAATTATCCTATCCACTGACCAGGTAAGAGGTGGGGTGGTGGGAGGCTCTCCCTGCTCTCGCAAGGTCCTAATTAAAGAACCACCAGTCTGCTTAGGGCGTTTGCCTCTGGACCTCTAGCCTTAGACACCAGATTCAAGTGATAATCAAAGGATTGGGTGTACTAGCTTTCACACAAAACTTGGAACCCGACCTGTTGGTGTCCCTAGCTCACTAGAGCAAATTAAGTCTAACTGGTTTTAATTAGGCTAGGCTCAGATGCAAAAGTAGGTTGTTATGGTTCTAGGACAAGTCATGAAATCCTGCCCTGTTCTGAGATGCTCAAGTGCCCTTAAGATTAGGTTACTAGATGATGCGGTCATACTAATATGAAACCCTAGATGCACTGAAATTAAAATAATTAAAAATAATAGAAAAATAAAAATTAATTAAATTTTTAATTATCTATAAAATTAATTTTAGATCTTATTAATTTTAGATTTTCAATCTCGGGATATCATGTCTAGCCATAGCTCATTACTTCCATGGGTCGTGATAGTATACTTGTGTATACCCGATCAGGAGACATGATTTCCTTCCACCAGAAAAGAGCAAATAAAAAAAAAATTTTGATTTTTTCTGAGATTAGTAGAGGATTAATAGAGGATTATCAAAAAAATTATTATTAATTTTTTTGAATTTTTTTAGATAGGTTTTATGCAGTTTTAATTTCAGCCTAGTTCTAGATATGCAGAAATTTCATAACTAGAAGTTAAACCCTAGTTTATCCTTCGCTCTGATACCAAAACTGATGCGAGAGAAATTATGATAAATTAAATTACTGATTTTAATCTTAATTACAGAGATTAATTTTTTAAAGATTTTCAGTTTAAAAGACTCAAAGGAGATAGTTAAAGAAACTAAGCAACTAGTTAACAACCCGCAAAGTAAATCTAACAAAGTAACTAGAAAAAAAGGATTTGGCGGCTGAGAAACCACCGTAAACTAGGGTCTACTTATCAAAGAATCAGAAATCAAAGAGGAGGGATGGGTTTTAATATTTACCAATGAAGAATTATAACCCTTTGGAGTAGATTTGGCTGGACTCTCAAGGATCTTGCGGCAGGGCTACAAAATCTTGATCTTCGGGCCCCAATCTTCCACGATATTGGTTCCAAGACAATAACACCTTGACTTTAATCCTTGATCACCTGCAATCACTCAAAAAAGGAAATCTCTTAGTTAGAAAGTAGTAAAGAAGGAAAGAGGATGGAAAAGTGAAAGGGAAAGAGATGGAAGTGGGCGGCTAAGGTTTCTCGGTGTCTGGATATGTAGGGCCTCACACCCCGTGATACTCCGAAGAGCAAAGGAAAGGGCCTCACACCCCGCGATGCACACAGCAAAGGAATTGGATAGAATGTCACTTTATTTGATCAATAATTTATCAATAATATAGGGGGGTTGATGGGATATTTATAGACCATCAACTAGTGGTGTAATGGATACAAAGACTAGCACTGGTGTTCCATAGGCAACAACTCCTTGAATCCTACTCTAGGCATCTTAGACACCTACTTTTGGGCTGATCTGGAGCTCTCTCCAAGGTGGGCGACAATATGGGACTCTCATCCAAATTGGGTGCCAAGATGGGAATAGGTGAGATGTCAAGATGAAGGGCCAATATTGCTTCATCGATTGGCCTTGATTGCTAGACTCTGTAGTCTGGATGATATGGGCTTCTGTAGGATAGTGTACTTTTTAGTCTAGATAGAAGAAAACTCAAGAGTTCTTATAGGATTTTTGAGTTCTTTAAACTTGAACAACTTGGAACCTGATTGATCAAAACACTTGAGGTAGAAATCCATTGAACCTCATTCACTTTGGGCAATCAAATGAGCTTGAACTTCCTTGAAAGTTGGCAATAAGACAGGTTGGAATAGCTTGGCCGACTCCTTCATTTTGGCATGAAATATTTGAATGGGAGGGTGCTGATTTGAAGACTCCTTCTTCATTCCTCTTTTTAAAACATAAGTGGTGCTAATTCTTTCTCATATGGGCCGAACATAGGAAGTGACATGGCAAGTGTGTTGACCCAAATGAAATGGCATGGCATGTAGGCTGATGAAGTGGCATGGGCATCCTTGACTTGATGAGGTGGCATGTGATGAGGTGGCACCAAGAAGTGGATGACATGTGGCGCCAAGGCTTGACTTGTCTTGATCTATCACATGGTATATTGGGTTATCACATGGGGTCACATGTGTTTTGACTTGATTGCACCTGGTATCTTGATTTGGGTCCCCTCTTGTATTACAGGACTTAATAACTAACTAATCACATGACTCAAAATTAATTAAACCATCCAAATAAGTAAAGCCTCACTTGATCAATTGGAACCCAATTTGCTCAAAAGGCATAGACATGTAAATAGATATTTCAACTTGGTAAAAAAAGTTTGACCCAAAAGGCTACATAACTAAAACCCTAATTACAACCGGTAAAAAAGAGGCTAAACCCAACTAAGACTGAATAATAGAATTTAAGATAAAATATTTACAGGTAAAAAGGGGTTTGGATTTAGGGCTTTATTCACAGGTGATCCACAGAGATGTGGGTTCGACTTGTCGATCTTTTTAGGTCCTAGTATCTGCCCCACCTAGGAGGCTAGAGATATGGATTAGTTATAGTGGATGATTTCTCTCGATTTACATGGATTTTATTTTTAGCTCATAAAGATGAATCATTTTTAGCTTTCACAAAGTTTTATCAAAAAGTTTTAAATGAAAAAGGTACTTCTATTATTTGTATTCGAAGTGACCATGGTACTAAATTTGAAAACCAAGATTTCAAAAATTTTTGTAATGAAAAATAAATTGATCACAATTTTTTTGTACCTAGGATATCTCAACAAAATGGGGTGGTAGAAAGAAAGAATAGGACTTTAGAAGAAATGGCACGCACAATGCTTTGTGAAAATGATCTTCCAAGATATTTTTGGGTCAAAGCTATTAATACCATTTGTTATATTTTAAATCATATTTTGATTCGACCTATTTTGAAGAAAATACCTTATGAACTTTGGAAAGAAAGAAAATTTACTTTAAAATATTTTCAAGTTTTTGGTTATCGCTGTTTTATTTTAAATAACGAAAAAGACAACTTAGGCAAATTTGATGCCAAGTCAGATGAAGGTATCTTTTTAGGATATTCTACATCTAGCAAGGCATACAGAGTTTTTAATAAAAAATACTAGTAGTAAAAGAATCAGTCCATGTAGTATTTGAAGAGTCTACTAACAAATTCTCTAGAAAATAGGATATTCTTGATGAATGTGTAGGTGATGAAGGACTAAAGAAGCTTACTTTGGATGATTTTCCTTCCAAAGAAGATGAAGAAGATCAAAACAAGAAGGATGGAGAAGAAGGCACAAAATCCACACCAATTCACAAAGACCTACCCAAAGAATGGAGGTATGCTCATGGACATCCTAAGGAATTGATCTTAGGTGATCCATCAAGAGGGGTAAAAACTAGAGCATCTATTAGAAATGAATGTGATTACATTACTTTTATTTCTCAAATTGAACCAAAATGTATTGAAGAAGCTAAAAAAGATCCTAACTGGATAATTACAATATAAGAAGAAATAAATCAATTTGAAAGAAACAAAGTTTGGATACTAATAGAATGACCATCGAATGTTTCAATAATTGTTACAAAATGGGTGTATAGGAATAAACTAGATGAAAATGGTATAGTAACTAGAAATAAGGCTAGAATGGTAGCTAAGGGTTATAATCAAGAAGAAGAAATTGATTTTAATGAAACATTTGCTCCAGTAGCTAAACTTGAAACCATTAGATTATTGTTAGCATTTGCATGTTTTATGAATTTTAAGTTTTTCTAAATGGATGTTAAAAGTGTATTTTTAAATGATTATATTACTGAAGAAGTTCTTGTTGAACAACCACCTGATTTTGAAAATCATGCACATCCTAATCATGTTTTCAAAAAGCACTTTCTAGTTTAAAACAAGCACCCCGTGCATGGTATGAAAGACTTAGTAAATTTTTGATTGAAAATGATTTTTGTAGAGGCCACGTTGATTCTATCTTATTTTTGAAAAAGAAGAAAAATGATCTCTTAGTAGTATAAATTTATATTAATGATATCATTTTTGGTGCTAATAACGAGACACTTTGTCAAGAGTTTGCCAAGCTTATATAGGGAGAGTTCAAGATGAGTATGATGGGTAAACTAAACTTTTTCCTTAGACTTCAAATCAATCAAACTAGAGAAGGGATCTTCATCAACCAAGCTAAGTATATAAGAAAAATCTTAAAAAAGTTTGGGATGGAGACAACTGAGCCAATAGGTGCACCTATGAGCCCTTCTTGTAAACTTGTTAAAGATGAATGTGGTAAGAATATTGATAAAAAATTGTATAGAGGTATCATTGATTCATTACTGTACTTGACTTCTAGTAGACCATATATTATGTTTAGTATATGCATGTATGCTAGATATCGTTTGTTCCTAAAGAATCTCAGTTAATAGCTGTTAAGCACATTCTTAGATATTTATCTAGTACTGTTGACATTGGACTATATGGTACTCTAGAGACTCATCAATTGAATTAATTGGTTATTCTAATGCTGACTTTGCTAGGTGTAAATTAGATAGAAAAGCACTAGTAAAATTTGCCAATTTCTTGGAGTTAACTTAATCTCATGGTTTAATAAGAAACAAACTTCAGTTGCATTATCTATAGCTGAGGCTAAATATATTACAACTGAAAGTTGTTGTGCTCAAATCTTGTAGATTAAGCAACAACTTGAAGATTTTGGAATCAAATTAACTAAGACACCCTTAAGATGTGATAATACAAGTGCTATAAATTTAACTAAAAATCCTGTTTGGCATTCTAGAAGTAAGCACATTGAAATTAGACACCATTTTATTAGAGATCATATTGAAAATAATGATATTTGCTTGAATTTGTGTGCACTGAAATATAATTAGCTAATATTCTCACCAAACCTCTTCAAGAAGATCGATCCTGTATGATTAAAAGAGATTAGGGGTCATTAATCCTTTTGATTGAATTTTGATGTCTTTATGACTTTTCAAATTTACCTTGAAAATCTTCTAATCAAATATCTTTGGATATCATGTTTAATCTTTAAAAGATCATTAAAGTTAATTTCTCTAATTTTCTGTAATTTCTTTCCTATTTTTTTTGAATTTTTATCGAAGTGTTGATACTTCGAAGTGTCGTCATCTCCAAGTGTCGACACTTGACCTACAGTCATGAATCGATACTTGAACAGTGGGAACCTGAGAACAAATAGGAAAACCAAGCATTTTCTTCCATTTTTCTTCCAATATTTTGAGCCGACTCACCCTAGAACAGTTCCCAACACTCCATTTCACTCCGATCTGAGTTCTAACTACTCGATTCTTTGTTTGGAGCAGTTTCTTCTTGTTTTTTGACTATTCCTTGTTGTTCTATCATGATTTTACCATGAAATCCCTGTGCTTTCTCCCATCATTTGCTTCTTTCTCAATTTTTTAGAAATGGCTCCCTAAAAACAAGTCATCAGGCGAGCTTGTCCATCAATTCAGGAGGCCGAACAGTGCATGAAGGCGCAACATGAGGATTCAGCGGTAGCAGAACCCTAGGTCTAGTAGGATATTCCAGCCAAACCACCCATCTCAGGAGCTCATAGGTTGGCCTCCAAGGCCATAGTTGGAGGATGGCAGGTTGACTTTGGATTCATGGACTAGCACCATTTCCGTATTGGAGACTAGCTGAGGGATGCTGGTTGACACATTTCTACTCTTTGTCTGAGAGATTTTATCCTGGTTTGATACAGGAGTTCTATGGTACTCTAGCAAGAGGAGCAGATGCATGTATCGCATAGGTCCGCGGGACTGAGATTCCACTAACTACTGAGGTGTTGAGCAGAGTTTGGCAGATTCCCGTGAGAGGGTCAGTGGAGGACTCCTTAGCAGACAGATTCAGCAAACTTCGTTGTATATTTGACATTGATGATATGAGGGAGGGAGATATGATGGTTGCCTCCAGACTCTCACAAGAGATGAGACTGTTACATCACATCATTGCCCAGATTCTTCTACCAAAGACCAGACATTTTGACTTCATTGTAAAGCGAGAGCTACTGGTGATTGTTTCATTGATTTAGCACACTCTAGTATACCTCCCGGTTCTTATGGTACACTAGATGACAGAGGCTACTACTAGCAGGAGACTGTGTTTGCCCTATGGCATGGGCTTGACCATCCTGTTTCGAGCTTACAACATAGTCGTAGATGGAGAGCCTTTCAGGCAGTCATTACATAAAGACATCTACGATGAGCATTCTTTACATAGGATGGATTTTCATCTACATGGAGGACTTTGGAGATAGAGGATCTCTAGTATGGATAGCAGGGCCCAAAAATATCGTTAGGTTGAATTCACATCCCTGTGGATCACCTGTGAATAAAGACCTGGACCCAATCCTTTTATCTATGTAAATAATTTATTTTAATTTTTGTTATTTTGGGTTAGTTAGGGTTAGCCCCTTTTACCAGCTAAAATTAGGGTTTTATTTATTTAGCCTTTTGGGCTAAACCCCTTTTACCAAGTTGAATCACTTATTTACAGGTTCTGTCTTTTGATCAAATTGGGTTCAATTGATCAAGTAGGGCTTTAGTTATTTATTGAGTCCTATAAAAAATTAGTTATCGAGTCCTGTATTACAAGGGAGACCCAATTGTGAGACCCATGTACTAGAATAGTACCCAATAAGACAACTACTGCCACATCACCAGGGGGACAATGACACATGGCCTATCACTTGAATTTGGACATGCTACACAAGTCAAGACAACACCACATGGTTGGCCCATGGGAAGAACTATTTGGCGCCTCATATTTTTAAGTGGATTAAATGGAAAGGATTCTCATCTTGGCACCATCCATCCAAAGTAAATTCATGCGAACTTCAAAGCATTCGGCCAAGCAATTCAATGCCCACTTCAAAGAGTTTTGGATTATTTGCTTACCTGGTGTTGGAGGTCCAAGGGTTCCTAACATTGCATTCAAATAAGTGGCTAGCTGCTCAAGCTTCAAGGACTCAAGAATTTCATCAGGACTTTAGAGTTCTCTCCAATCCAAACTGAAGAGCCATGCATCTATAGAAGATTACATTATCAAGACACTGGAGTCCAATCGTCATGACCAACCAAGGAAGCAATCATGGCCCTTCATCAAAGTTCATCTCCCTCTCCATCTTGGTGCCAACCATGGATAGAGTCCATTTTTTTTCATCCAGTAGGAGTCCAGGCTATGTAAACATGGAGTCTATAGTCGTAATGTAAATGGGTCAAAACTCTTGTATTTGAGTCCCTTACTTCTTTGGATAGGGATCTATAAATACCCCTACACCCCCTCTTGTAATTCATGAAATTATTAGTGAAATACAACAAAATTTTGCTGAATTTTTCCTTTGCTGTGTGCATCGCAGGGTGTGAGGCCCTTTTCCTTTGTTCTTCGAAACATTGCGAGGTGTGAGGCCCTTTTTCCTTTGTTCTTCAAAACATCACGGGGTGTGAGGCCCTATTTATCTATCTGATGAGAAGATCCAGCCATTACTTCTATTTCGCTCACTTCTTTCCTTTCCCTTCTCTTACTGCTTTTAACCTTACTTTCCTTTGCTGAGTGTTTTGCAGGTGACCAACAATCTAGATCTGTTGTTCTTGCCTTGGAACCGGCATCGTGTGGAAAATCAGAGTCCAGAAGCAAGATCTTGAAGTCCTAACTTTACGATCTTGAGAGTCTTTCCAGATCAGAAGAGCGATCTACGTTGGTAACACTGAACCTTTTCCTTCTCATAAATTCCGAATCATTGAAAAATCCTTGTTTACGGTGGTTTCTCAACCAGTAGGTCCTACTTTATTAATTGCTTTTAGGTTTACTTGTGCAAGTAATAGATCTACTAGTTTCCTTTACTGTTTCCTTTGAGTTCTCCATTAAAATCTGAAAATATAAAAAGTATATATTAATTGCTATTTTTCTTAATTGTCCTGCATCGGTTTTGGTATCAGAGCAAGTTAAACTAGGATTTAATCTCTCTTGTGCCGATTTAGCTCTCTTTAAGTACTCGGATCGGTGCTTTACCATGGCCATCCAGTCATAGAAAAAAAGTAGGGCTGCAAGACCCTCACTACCCATTCAAACAAGATTTCCTATAGCGTGTAGGGGTGCTGTTGTGAATTGACCCTTGAAGAAGAAAATAAAGAGATAGGTATTTTTTGGTTTTGATTTCTGCATATAGGTTTTAATTTCTGCATCTCGGCCATCTTAGCATATGCTCTATTGTTTTAATTGTTTCTATATGTAGAAAACTCAGAATTGCCTGATTCTTATTTTGTTGTATCCTTATAATTGAAAGTATTTTTCAAATTTTTTCATAAATTATTTCGGTCTGTAGACTTTCTGCTTGCCAAAATATTGACTGAGAACATTATGTTCTGAATTTCAAAAATTTTAGTTTAGGGTTTTTTTGCATAAATCTTACATATTTTAATTTCTTGCATCTTAGGGTTTTTTCTGCAAACTATATCTCTGCTAAAAAAAAATATATAAAAATAAAAAATAATTAATTTTATTTTTTATTATTTTAATTATTTTGGTTGCATCTAGGGTTTCATCATGTGTGTGCATCATCAAGTAACCTAATCTTAATGGCACTTGAGCATCTTAGATCAGGGCAGGAGCTCATCACCTGTCCTGGGCCCATAACAACCTCCTTTACATCCAAGCCTAACCCTAATTAAAATTCAATTAGACTTATTTGCTCTAGTGAGCTAGGGACACCAACAGGTCGGGTTTTAAGTATTGTGTGTAAGCTAATGCACCAATCCTCTGATTATCACTTGAACCTGGTGTCTAAGGCTAGAGGTCCAGAGGCAAACACCCTAAGCGATCTTGTGGTTTTTAATTAGGACCCTGCGAGAGCAGGGGGAGCCTCCCACGAACCCACCTCTTACCTGGCCAATGGACAGGGTAATTATTGAATTGGCTGTAATTTGAGCTAACCCATTCTACTTGAGCTCTAGGTCTAGGAAATCCTAGTCTGAGTCGAGTTCGATGTGTTTGCATTGCATGACCCCTAGATTAGGAGCCCAATACCAGTAGTTCGAACCCAAACCTAACCTAGCTTGACCATGGAGTCTAATGTTGAGACCTTCTTTAGGACTATGACTGAACAGTTAGGTCTACTCAACAATAGGTTTGACCGACTAGATGACCATTTAGGAAACCTTGAAAGGACATGAAAGACCCGTACTAAACCTAAATTTGAAACACACACTGACCCATTCCTAAAGCCCAACTCTAGGAGAGCCCCATACCAGGACCAAATATAGGAGACTAGCCATACGAGACCCAATTATGATTTCATAGACCAAGTTTAGAGAGCCACTGGGTATATTAGTTTACCAGCATCTACTTTTGGTAGCGATTTTGATTTGAGGATTACCTTAATTGGGAAAGAGGTATCGATGAGTATTTTGCTTGGGATGTAATGTCAGAAGAAAGGAAATATAAGTTTGCCAAAACCAAGTTAGTTCACCAGGCTAGAACCTATTGGGATAAGTTTGAAAGGATGATTAGACTACAAGTAGAAATCCCCATAACTACCTGGAGAGCCATGAAAAGCAAGCTTAGAAAATGTGCCTTCCTGCACCCTACCATCAGGGATCCTATGAACCCGAACTATACGAACCCATATCTATAACCCATAGATACAAAACCATATCCTATGAACCTATAGAACCCATAACCCCTATATATCAATCTAGTGTTAGTCAGGTTTTCTTAGTCAGCCAGAACCAACTAGGTTCAGTACACCTAGTCAGAACCTTAAAATCAGTCCTCCTCCCCTTAATCGACCCACCTCTACTATCTCATTAGTCCATGAAGATAACATTGAAGAAGAAGTTTATGAAGCTGATGTGAGCTTAGTAGATGAGTATAAGGAAGAAAAAGAGATACCTATAGTTGACCCGATAGGTACCCAAACTAAATCCAACCCAGAGATAGATAATCTTGACCATTCCCAGACTGAAGCCAGCCTAGAGTTAGTTGACCCTAACCCTACACAGACTGAAACTGTAGGACCCTTAGAAAAGGAGATCCAAGAGGATCCTAACCCTACTGCTGAGACTTTACCTGAGGAAACACAAGAAGAGACTTAAGTCGTAGAGCCTAGTCCTGAAATTTAGGAACCAAAGGAAATCAGTGAGGACTTGGCTTATTTAATCCAATACCCTCGAGATGAATCCTCTCATGTAGTGCCCATTAGAGATCTCTTCCATGAGATTAGTGACCCCATCTTTTATAGGACAGACCCTGTAGCTATAACTCAAACCCTTAAGGTCAACCCCATTAGTCTAGGACTATTCCTTGAAACCCCTTCTTATTTCCAGTCTAACCTCGGATCCAATACTTATTTTTTACCTTTTCCTGAAGCTTCTAGCATTTCTAGGACCATTTGATTACATTTTATAGAGGTTAGTAAGTTGTATACATCTTTTGAGCATATTAGGTTTGCCACTTAATTTTGGAAAACCCTATGGCATTTAGTAGGAATCCATGCACCGTTCTTATCTGCATGTCACCCACCTGACCAAAGGACAAACCTAGTTGTAGCTTAGGGTTTACATGCATATTAATAAAAAAAAATTATTAATGAAAGCAATGAATCTTTTCAAAAAAAAAAAAAAGACTCAAAGGAGTACAATGAAGGAGACTTTGTCACGGTTCCCACTTGGAACTATTATATGCCCGTAGTAGTGGACCATAAAAAATAATTAAGAAAATAGGACCTAATGCCTATGTGCTCGAGTTGCCACCTGAACTAGGCATTAGTAATATTTTCAACGTTTCAGACCTTATCGAATATAAGGAACCAACGTTGATTCCTAGTGAGCCATTTGGACCTAATCCTGTCCTTGAGAGTGAACCAACCCAAGTGTGTCCACCTGCCATACCACCAGCTCGGAGAGACAAGATCAAACGGATCTTGGATGACAAGATCATTGCTACTCGAGGCAAGGATTACCAACAGTATCTGGTTCGTCACCAGAGAGGACTTGCTGAGAGTTGACCCGGACTTGCTAGAGCACTATGTTAGTGACGTTGATCTATACTCGATAGGGTCGAGTTTCTTCCACCCGGGGAGAATTGGAGTGGACACCAGGGCCCAAAAATATCGACAGGTTGAACCCACATCCCTGTGGATGACCTGTGAATAAAGCCCTGGACCTAACCCTTTTATCTGTGTAAATAATTTATTTTAATTTCTATTATTTTGGGTTAGTTAGGGTTAGCCCCTTTTACTAGCTGAAATTAAGATTTTATTTATTTAGCCTTTTGGGCTAAATCCCTTTTACCAAGTTGAATCACTTATTTATATGTTTTGCCTTTTGATCAAATTGGGTTCCAATTGATCAAGTAGGGTTTTAGTTATTTATTGTGTCCTGTAAAAAATTAGTTATTGAGTCCTATATTACAAGGGAGACCCAATTATGAGAGCCATGTGCTAGCACAAGTTTTTGCCATATGATAGCTTATTTTGGCATCACCTTTGCATGATTACAGGACAACTATTGCCACATCACCAGGGGGACAATGATGCATGGCCTATCACTTGAATTTGAACATGCTACACAAGTCAAGACAACACCACATGGTCGGCCCATAAGAAGCATTATTTGGCACCTCATATTTTTAAGAGGAGTAAATGAAAAGGATTCTCATCTTGGCACCCTCCATCCAAAGTAAATTCACTCCAACTTCAAAGCATTCGGCCAAGCAATTCAATGCCCACTTCAAAGAGGTATGGATTATTTGTTTACCTAGTGTTGGAGGTCCGAGGGTTCTTAACATTGCATTCAAACAAGTGACTAGCTGCTCAAGCTTTAAGGACTCAAGAATTTCATCAGGACTCTAGAGTTCTCTCCAATCCAAATTGAAGAGTCCATGCATTTATAGAAGATGACATTATCAAGACACTGGGGTCCAATCATCATGACCAACCAAGGAAGCAATCGTGGCCCTTCATCAAAGTTCATCTCCCTCTCCATCTTGGCACCAACCATGGATAGAGTCCATTTTTTTTCATCCAGCAGGAGTCCAGGCTATGTAAACATGGAGTCTACAATCGTAATGCAAATGGGACAAAACTCTTGTATCTGAGTCCCTTACTTCTCTAGTTAGGGGTATATATATACCCCTACACCTCCCTTGTAATTTATGAAATTATTAGTGAAATACAACAAAATTCTACTAAATTTTTCCTTTGCTGTGTACATCGCAGGGTGTGAGGCCCTTTTCCTTTGTTCTGCGGAACATCGCAGGGTGTGAGGCCCTTTTTCCTTTTGTTCTTCGAAACATCACGGGGTGTGAGGCCCTATTTATCTATCCGATGAGAAGACCCAGCCATTACTTCTAAACCTCTCCCTTCTTTCCTTTCCCTTCTCTTATTGCTTTTAACCTTACTTTCCTTTGCTGAGTGTTTTGCAGGTGACCAATAATCCAGATCTGTTGCTCTTGCCTTGGAACTGGCATCATGTAAAAAATTGAAGCCCGGAAGCAAGATCTTGAAGTCCCAACTTTATGATCTTGAGACTCCTGTCGGATTTGCATCAAAAGAGCGATCTACATTGGTAACACTGAACCTTTCCCTTCTCATAAATTTTGAATCATTGAAAAATCCTAGTTTATGGTGGTTTCTCAACCACCAGGTCTTGCTTTATTAATTGCTTTTAGGTTTACTTGTGCGGGTAATAGACCTACTAGTTTTTTTTACTGTTTCCTTTGAGTTCTCCATTAAAATTTGAAAATATAAAAAAAAATATTAATTGCTATTTTTCTTAATTGTCCTGCATCAATCTCGGGACATGCTACAGATGAGGATGCCGCTGAGGAGGAATGGATCTACACTGATGAGGTCAGGCTGTCTGAGCCACAAAGGGATATTCCAGATACTTAGCCTGAGCCATCTATTCTGGCACAAACTGAGGTGCCACCACCCGAAGACTCCATTGAGGATAGGATCGCTCGATTGGAGATAGATACTATGATCATTAGACAATGGGTCGACCAGATTCATTTGGAGATGAGAGCGGACCACCAGGGTTTCTGAGATGGTATTTCAGCTATATTGGCTACTCTGGATAGATTATCTTTGAGAAGAGTGCCATCCTCTTCACACTCAAACTCTCCTCTTGCACCTCCAGCACCACCAGCTGCCCCAGCACCAGACATAGGAGATGATCAGGCTGACTCCTTCGCAAAGTTTGACATTGGAGACTTCATGGCAGAGCTTGAGCCAGATGCTACCAAGGATGTTTTGAGGACTCCAATTCCAGATCCTTTCAATTCATCTTTTTAGACTCCTATCCTATCCATCACACCCACCTTTCCTGACAAAACTGACACTATTGCTACCACACCCATACTTCATACAGACCCACTTGAAACTAATCTACCCACACCTATTCTTAGTATTCCTAATATGACTCTACCTATTCCTTCCACATCATCCTTGATTCGAGAACTAGGATTTTATACACCCGGTTTCCATGTTCTTGGTTCAGGACTAGTTTTTGATGTCACACCCTCGATTGATATAGCTACAGATCACATCACAGCTAATGCTCCTGCTCCTGATGTTGCCTTATCCTTTTTAGCACTAGCCAGAGGATGAGCATATACTAGACCTACCTGGACCAGACTATCAGATCTCCTGCAGATATGGCCACGACCCAGACCTTCTAGGGTTACAGGTCCTATCATTCTTGAGATCAGGTCTTCCTCTGATGAGGAGAGTATCTCTTAGGATTGGTCTATATACTAGTCAATCTGTATTTTAGTATTTTTTATATTTTTATGTATCAGTGACTGTTGTATTAAATTTTGTTGTGTACCAAATTCTGAAATAAATGTATCAAATTCTGAAACTTATATATATTGACTCATTCAGACTTTATCTGTGTGCATTCTCATGCAATGTTTTCATATCTGCTTTATTCTTTTTCTTACCTTTTTAATGATGACAAAAAGGGGGAGAATAATTGGTGGTAAATAATTATGGTATCAAGAGAAATAATTCTAGTATCATGATAAATAATTGTGGTATCAAGAATAGTTTTGGAAAAAATTAATGAAAGATTTAATGAAATTATTAATGAATTGGCAAGAAATGAAGCCAAGAAAGAAGTAATGATTAAGGGGGAGTGAGAAAAAAAATTACTAAAGACGTAATATTTTTGAATATTTTCTTTAAAATATTTTTAAAAATTAGTTTTTCGGATCATATATTGAGGGGGAGTGTTTTGTCTTATCACTTTTTTCTATACCCTTCAATTTTATATTCTAATTCTCTATTACTTTTTATGCTCTTATACTTATCACTTTCAATATGCTCCGATACTCTCTGATTTCATACTTTGATACTCTTTATGATCTATTAATTTTGCTTTGATTTATTAATTTTCTTGCCCCCCGACCAAAAACACTTTTTGATCATTCTACTCAGCCAAAGTCTTTGGAATAGACATGATCAAGGCTCTATAGATTACCATGGCCGAAAGTTTGGATTTCATGAGGGACACTATGCCGGCCAAGGTCAGCCATTGATTTGCCCATCCATTCTTCCGGATTCAAAGTACAGAGCAATGGAAAAGATGGGCCTTTGATTTATTTTCTCTCATTATAGGAAAATTTTCAAGGTGCTGAGTCCCCAATCTGATAAGGTTCCTTTCAACTCTTCTTCGAATTGGCATTGGGGGGAAGTCTATTTGATATTTCTGCAGATTGTTATGTGCATAAGCGAGGCACTACAGGCTATCGAGAATAGAGATATAGCTTCTTTGAAGTGCCTCCTTTTCCTGCAACTTGTGCTTGCTTACTAGACTGGCTTGGTGGGCTCTGGAAAGATCTTCTCCCATGCGGAGTCACAAGCAGCACCTCACAAAAAAGCACGGACGAGCCACATGCAGGGAAACTTGCACGTGTGCAGCGCCTCGCAAAAAAGCATGGATGAGCCACATGCAGGGAAACTTACACGTGTGGTTCTGGCTAAGGACCCTGGTATACTATACTAATATGTGTAGGTCCCTGTAATTCGAGTGAGATTATCATGGCACAAAAGCATATATGGCCTGGTATTCCCTTGTTCCTTGTAATGGTTATGTTCCTTATTCCTCGTCTACCAGAAACTAATCAAGCTCCATCTGATCTCCAAGAAGCGGAAGCTGAATCAGTTGCAAGCTATAATGTAGAATATGCATGGGATGTGATCCTTAATAGTTCACTGTTGGCGGAAGCCAATGTCCCGGGGACTCATTTTGACTTAAACCTGGGGTGGGTCTTTACCAACTTCAAAATCAAAGATTTAGGGAAGAAAAAAGAGGGGCACTCTTCATTCTTCATTCGAAACTCATGAATGTCGGGTCGAAGGTTTCTTCCTTGTTATCATAAAGGGGGGTTGGGTAAAGCAAATTCCCTCCTTGGATGAGGATGGGGCATAGTCAAGTAGAAATGGTTGCATTGCTTGATGCTCCGATCGAAAACAAATCAGTGGGGCCATGCCAGTATGATAGAATATGCATTAAAAAAGTAAATCTCTTCCCCCTTTTTTAGTAAAAAATAAAAAACTGGGCCGAACTTCTATAAAGCAGCCCGCCCGCTTCCATAGAACAATATCATGGCAACGTAGACCTAAGTGGGTTTATTGGATCCTGGGAAACCATCACAAGTACAGCCAGCCTATAGAATGAGAATGCCATCTCATCCAGTGGAGCTTAGAATACGGTTACTCGGAATCTAGAAGAAGGAAGGTGACTCGCATAGACAGTTGACTCCTTTTCAATAGAAAGGAATAGCCAAACCAACCCAACTAGCTGGTCAATCTCAGTGATCTTATCGGTTGGCAAACCGGAGATGGATGACCACGGTCCTGACCATACCAGCACCGTAGGTTTACTAATCAATGAAGCCCCTCAACCTACTATCTTTTCTTACAAAGTAAACCATGCCTAACCAAACCGCCATGGTCACGACATGTTGTTGATATTGATTGAGTTGGAGGGAGTCAGAGACTACCATAGAATCCATCCATAAATCGTCACCCCGGTGACCTTCATCACCAAAGCATCATGACAGTTTCTAAAGGTTCCCCGTCATCTCATCTCCAGTGGGGGGCCCAAGAAGTCGGAGCATGTAGGAATGCCGACCACTACATAAGCCATGTCTGGCTGAGGTGAGCAACAAGCAGGGGAAAGTCAAGTAAAGTACAACAACATTGGGGTGGGATGCTAGTACTTAAACTAGGGTTGCTTTGGCATGCTAATCTTACATTTTTCAGCTGGCTATTAGTTTTAGCACGCTAGCATGCCTTCCCTCCTTCTCTCACTTTGAAAAGATTTTTCAGAATTTTCTTATGATGAGCTGGTCGAGAGAGTATGAAACATCGATGTTAAAGATTGAGTGGGATCAGTGAGGTTGGTTATAGTAAGGCCTAGCCTAAAGTGAACGACTTACAAAAAAAAGGTAAGCGATTAGGTTGACTTTGCCCCCATTTTTGCCTTTTTCTGAATCGGAAGATAATCCAATTTTTTTTCTCCACAGGATCTCTCTTTCCTAGCCACTAAGGTTCCGTTCAGTCCTCTTCCCCACCTTGAGGACCTAAGGTTGAAGAAGGGTTTTTATTAGTGCATTTTCTCACTAATTCCACTAGTTTTGATTGCTGTACACAACCACATCCCGATGAGGCTAAAGAAATTAGAGCTCCTAGAGAAGAAGCACTATGGAAAGAAGGGCTTGAAAGGCATGCACCTCGAAGGTAGACTTGTACTTGTAGCATCAGCATCATCCCAAAACTCATGATGTAGCAACCATTTTTACAAGGCTACACCACTTGACCGGGGGGCTGTTGTTTGCTCACCACTGGGAGATGGAACCATATCCAATCAATTGGGCTTCTTTGTTCAATCTCTTGAGGTCGAAGAAAGGATTGATGGCCTATTGATCAAGGAAAGCCAAAATTCAGTCTTGCTTCTCTAGCTTGGGTTGTCTTCCCGGATCCCTACTTCTGGTTTTGGTTGTGGATCTACTTCTCTAGTGACGGACGAGAGAACACTACCAACAGTGCACATCTTAGCTTATCCACTTCTTCATCTTCAGGAAAGACTCACTAGAAAGTAGCTTGCTAAGAGTGGAAAGGAAGAGAGAGAAATCCCCCATTTTTAGGGATCTAGAGGAAGAAGAAGCAATTGAGCAACAAGCCCCGTGACCGAGATAGGAATATGAAAGAGTGTGATTGGTTGGGGGTGTCGTTTAACACTCTCGTCACCCTTATTTTGTCCTTGACCTATCTATTTTGCCTAGCAAGCGTACAGCGTACGTACGTACATAGGCTCATTCACTGAGTTGTCAATGAAGAGTGAGAGTAGTGCAATGCCACCACTTAATAATCAACCAGGTACTGCTGGCTAGGTCAAAAACTGTTCAATGCTTTTACTATTCCCTAGTATCCACATTGTGAACTCTGTTATAAGTCCTATTGAAGTCTTTTTTTTCCAGATAGGCCATCCTGAAAAGGTTGGTTCTACTTTCTTTTTATTTATTTTTGCATCCCAATCAGTATTTCTTTCCAAAGCCTGCTCTCCTTTGGTTTCAATCTCCATAATAGCTTGGCAGATAGTGCTTTGTTTGCCCATGTTTCGAATCCCAAGGCCACTTTTTGTCACTTTCTTTTTACCGAATAGAAAAAATGGTTTCTTTTCCCTCCCCCTGACCAAAAGCACTCTTTGATCATTCTGCTCAGCCAAAGTCTTTGGAATAGACAAGATGAGGCTCTATATATTACCATGGCTGAAAGTTTGGATTTCATAAGGGACACTATGCCGGACAAGGTCAGCCATTAATTTGCCCATCCATTCTTCTAGATTCAAAGTACAAAGCAATGGAAAAGATGGGCCTTTGATTTATTCTCTTAACATAAGAAATTTTTTCTTAGTACACGTTTTAAGTATTAATACTCTTAAAAGCTTTTTTTTGTTGTTTTTGCTCTGATACTCTTCATGCTAAAATGTATGTCTTTCAAATATGTTTTAGCTCTGGTTCACCTCTTGAGCATCATTATACATATATACATACATTTTAGCTCTGATACATCTTAATCATAGCTCTAATACTTCAAAATCTCTAGCTCTGATACACTATAATTACAGTTTTGATATTGAAGCAATATAAATTTAAATTTCTTCATGGATATATATATAGCTCTGATACATTGAAAATGAGTCTCAATTCTTAATAATCATTACAAATTTAGACTGATAAGTTATCATCATTAGCTCTAATACTTGAAGCCAAATGCTCTATATTGAAAATCTTTATTAAAGCTCTATACTAGTTGCAAATCTTTGAGCTTACTATATGTATATACTTAAAGATTTTGTCATCATCAAAAAGGGAAAGATTTTTGACTCCTATATTAATTTTGATGACTAATAAAATACTTAAGTATATTTGAGTACTAACTATATGTTGAAAGTGTGTTTTATCAGAACAGGGTACCCACCAAAGCTGTGTTGTTTTGAAAGTTTGTTTGCTTGTCCAATAGTTAAAGAAGTCTCCTTTATTGATGAAAATCTTAAGTTAAATGGACTTAAGTAAATAAGATTGACTCAAGTTTGAAGTTTGAAAAAGATTCAGCAGAGTTTCTGTTGAGTTTCAAGAATGTTTTAGCCAAGTATCAACTCATGGAAGTAAAGTGTCGACTCACAGAAGCTTGAGCTGATATGCAAAAGAAGTTTTAGATGGCACGCTTCAAGTATTGACTTATGGAGCTCAAGTGTCAATTCATGTATCGATTCAAGGGTCGACTCAAGTTCTAAGACAAAAATGATACATAACATGCTGAAATCAAGCTTTCCTTAAGTGTTGACTTATGGAAGTCAAGTGTCGACTCAAGATGTTGACTCACCAGAAGAAGTATCGATGCACCGGTGCATTCCAGAGCACTTCAGAAGATTTTTTTAAATAAGTGTCGACTCATAAAAACCAAGTGTCGACTTAAAGTATCGACTCATGACCAAAAGTGTCGACACTTGCATTTTGATAAATAGTAACAGCTAGTTTTTTGAAGTGCAAAATTGGTCCTTTTCGCCCCCAACGACTATTTTCTCCTCTCCAATGGTCAAAAACTACCATTTGAATCTTGAAAAGGTATTTAAAGTGGGCCAAACTCAAGAGGAAAGCAACTAATGAGAAGTTAAGTGCATTCACTCAAATATTCATTGAAGAATAACTACTTTCAAGTCAAGTTGAACCTTCAAGCATTCAAAGTATTCAAGAGCATTCAAGTCCAACCATTCAAGCATTGATTAAGGCTTCAACAACTTGAAGACAAGCATCTTCAATAGCAATCAAAGAGCTTTAAAGTGATATTTACTTTTAGTTGAAAGCTTTTTGTATTTCATAAATTATACTTGAATTTTCTTATTGCTTCTAGTTTCAAGGAAAATGAAATTAGAATTAAGGTTTGTTGGGAGCCTTTGTGTTAAAACCAATGGAGATTTTTGGTTAACCTAAGTGACAAAACCAAGGAGGTTGTTGGTGAGCCTAAGTTACAAAACCAACTGGGTTTTTAGTTATCCTGTAAAACCAAAGGAGTTTCGACTTGTGTTCACGATGAAAACAAGTTGAGTTTTAATTAGTGAGCCTGGAAAATTAATTGACTATAATCAAGAAAGATTATAGTGGAATACCCAAGTAGACCTTGGAGAGTGGATATAGGTACTTTGGTATACACCGAACCACTATATATCCTTGTGTTTGTGATTACTTACTCTCTCATTATTTATTCTTGTTTACTTTGCATTTACTTATTTATTTTCGCTGCATACTCTTAACTAGTACACAAACACTTGCAATTCACTAGTATCTAAATTAATTTTTGAATTGGCACATACTTGCAAAAGTTTTTAAAATCCAATTCACCCCCCTCTTGGGTTGCTTGCTAGGCAACACTTCCAGAACTCCTAGCCCATGATGAGAAGTATATCAATACCAAGGAGGACATGGTGGAGAAGTGGAATGAGAAGGGCAATTGGAAGCATCCTTGAGAGGAGTGCCCCCATCCTCCCCTTCCTCCTTAGTTATAGCAATAGCAGTAGAAGAAGAAGCGGGTTAAATAGTTCTGCCCCCAATTTGGAAGTCCTAAGTAGCCTCACCGCAAGGACTCCACCTCTCCGAATACTCTCTTGGGGCAAATCCTGTTAGAGATCAAAGGTTAGGATATTGTCTAATGGATAGGAAAGATGAGTAGGAAGGTTCGAAATTATCTGTGAAGTAATACTAGTTTCATTGAGACTATAGGCACAACACCAAGGACTACATCTCCATGAAGAGGGAGGTCAAGTCACTGATTTGGCAAGGCTAAATACACACCTATGTTAGTTAGCCCAACACTTTAAAGGCCACCGGTCGTGTGTCCTAGTCGGTAGCCAAATCCCCTGTGGAGAATAACATCCTCATCAACACCTGTTGGGTCTCATGTAGAGCTTTCAAGACTCAGGGGATCAAGGCTAAGGCCAAGGTCCAATGATCATGATGCTATCATGAGATTTCTAAGGCTAGTTTGCGCCCTAAGATGAAAGGCTATTAGCCTTTCAAGTCTTGAGGTTCAGGGGACTTAGGCCTCAAAGGGCCAACTTGTATTGGGATGGTTTTGAATCATAGGTATGTATGATTGGGTTGAGTCAAGGGTATACTTGGACTTAGAAAACTCAATTATGCATTAAGTTGGCCTATGGGAGTTTTAGGGTTAGGTTATGGTAACCTAGTGTATATATACTTTGTATATAGTATTGATTGGAGTTGTAATAGTGAAATAACCTTTTCTCCTTAATATCCATCTTCTTCCTCCCTCTCTTCCTCTCTAGTTGTTGCTCTCTATCAGGGTAATATCAGCATCCAAGCTGCCATACCCTAGGAAGGGGAAAATTCCTTAGCACCTAAGGATTCCTACTCGAAGTAGGAATCCCTAACACAAGGGATTCTTGTGCTGCCCACATGCAAATCCTATTCCCATCAAACATGGTGATCTTAGGCCTCTTCAAGGTTGGTTCTAGGTCCTATTCAGGGGGAAATTAGATTTGGAAGAGATCTGGTTAGATTGGTGGGCATTGGAAGAAGATTGTCAAGGTTTCCTAGTCCAAGTAGGAAACCCAGCACCTAGCATCTTTGGAGTCATCCCTCTCTCTACCCTTTTGGAGTTTGACCAGGAGCTTAGAAGGATTGAATCCTCACTAGCTCGAGGTCCCAAGAGAGGTGGTTTCACGTCCGTATCAAATTTGGAATGTTCGGGGCACTCTAAACAAGTTAGTAGATTTCTATACAAGAAGGCTGAATCCCTTCCAGGCTGATTGCTTCAATCCCCTGTTGCTGCTGCTTCCAATATAATGTTCTAAGGTTGGTTTCTGGTAGAAGGTTGTTCATGCACCTGGGAATGTGCTCCAACAAGTGGTATTAGAGCTAGGTTGCATGGAGTTTGTGGGAAACACTGGAAGTTATAGATCTTCAAGTACTAAAATCTCAGCAAGGTTCTTTCAAGGTATTTCTCAAATCCCTTGGTTTATGTGTTGCATGTTTGGCTTGGATCCAACAATGGGTAGCAGCATGAAGGTTGATTTTAAGAAGTTTGATGGGAAAGAAAATTTTTTTATGTGGAAAGTCCATGTGGAAGATCTCTTGGTTTAGTTGGATCTGGATCAAGCATTGGAGGAAAAGCTTGACGGGTTGTCGGAGAAGCAATGGATGTCCTTGGAAAAGAAGGCCTGTACCATAATTAGAGGGTGTTTGGTGGATGCAGCTCTCTACTCAGTGATAGAGGAGAAGACCCTGAAGAGTTTGTGGTTGAAGTTGCATAATCTCTATATGGAGAAGAACATGTGCAACAAACTGATGCTAAAAATGAGGCTCTACAGTCTTCGGATGTAGGAGGGCGGAAACATAGTGGATCACATTCAAAGGTTTAACCAGATGTGCAACGAGTTGTTGAACATCGGAGTGAAGTTAGAGGAGGAAGACAAATCATTGCTTTTGCTTTGCTCGTTGCCCCCTTCCTTTGATTCATTGGTTACTACACTGCTTTATAGCAAGGAGACCCTAGAGTATGAAGATATGGTCTTAGTGTTGCAGTTTAATTAGCAGAGGGAGAAGTTGACTAAGGAAGGTGTTCCCCAGTAGGGCTTGGCCATGGGGGAGAGATCTAGAAGAGGAAGGAAAAGATCCAAGTAGAGGGGATGTTCAATGTCCCGGAGGAAAAGTGGAGCATGAATGAAGCAAAGTACTATAAGTGCAAAGAGATCGGGCACTTTAAACGAGATTGCCCACAGTTGAAGAACCAAGAGGAAGACAAATGAGGATCTAATTCTTTGAGCACGGTGTCTGATAAAGAGGTAGAGGATGATCTCTTGGTTGTACTAGATGGTCACATGCATCATACTGATATATGGACTCTTGACTCTGCCTGTTCGCATCACTACACCTCGAATCGGTCTTGGTTCAACCTATACCAAGATTGATGAGGGAAGTGTGACATTTGGAGATAATCACTCATGCAAGGTCGCTAGTACTGGAAGTGTTCAAGTGAGCATGTTCGATGGGATCATGAGGACTCTTACAAATGTAAAGCATGTTCCTGAACTGAAGAAAAATCTAGTATCACTTGGCTACCTGGAGTAGAGCGATTTCAGCTTTAGCAATCGAGCCAAGAGTGGAGTTATAAATATCTCAAATGGAGCTATGATAGTGATGAGAGGTAGGAGGTTGGATAATAACCTCTATAGCATGGAGGAATCAGTTATGACTGAGGAGATTAATATAGTAGCTATAGCTCTAGATCAGTAGGGGGATCATCGCTTGGGCACTACCGCCTAGGCCAAATGGGAGATTGTGGGATGAAGAGCTAAGCAAATATGGATTGATTATAGATTTGGATGGAACTGTTTCAGAGATGTGTGAGCCATGCTAGATGGAAAAAAAGAAGAGAGTTCAGTTTGTCAGTAGTTCTGCCCACAGTGCAGCCCCACTGGAACTAGTTCACACAAATGTTTGGGGACCGACTCTGATTTTAGCCAGAAATAGAGTGAGATACTTCTTGATCCTGATAGATGGTTTTCTGAGGAAGGTTTGGGTCTATTTCATGAATAATAAATGAGAAGTCTTCTTAAGATTCAAGGTATGGAAAGCTAAAGTGGAGAAGGTGCAGGGTAGAAGTGTGAAGTGTCCACGATCAAACAATGGCGGAGAGTACACTAGTAAGGAGTTCACATTTTCTTATGAGGAGTGTGGCATCAAAATATATTTCTCGATTAAAGAAACTCCTCAGCAAAATGGGGTGGTTGAACAAATGAATAGGACCCTTATGAAAAAAGGCACGGTGCATGAGGCTGTAAGCAGGGCTTCCCAAGGTGTTTTGGGTTGACACAATTGATGCAGCCTATTATTTGGTAAATTGGTTGCCTTACACAAAGTTAGATGGTAGAATTCCAGAGGAGAGATGATCTGGAAGGAAGATTGGGCTAAGCCATCTATGGGTATTAAGGTGCATGGCATTTGTGCACGTAGGTGCTGGTGAGCGGAGTAAATTGGATGCCATATCTCGGAATATGGTATTCTTGAGATATCCATGAGGAGTTAAGGGATACCGGCTATGGGATCCCTTGGAGATGAAGGTCATCATCATTAGGGATGTGTCCTTTGATGAAAATTCAGTTCTCCAAAGGTCAGGTGGCATGGAGGAGCAACAGGAGCAATGGACAGTCCAGCAGGGCAGCACTGGACAACTCACATTGTTTTCTATTTTGCCACTTTCAGGTGCATCTGGAGGACTTGATATTCAGGTGGAGCACTCCCAAAGGGTGCCTCCATGTGTGGAGAGAACTCAAATAGGTGATGGAATCCTGGAGGACTAGCAGGAGTGGGCTGGACTCAGGAGGGATATTGGGATTGCACTACACAAGCCCAAAAGGAATGTCAGGCAACCGAATCGATATGGCTTCAGAGATATGGTGTTATACACCCTGGTAACAATAAATGGAGAACCTTACACCTATTAGGGGGCTATAAAGAGCCAAGACAAGTAGAGGTGGGTCCAAGCAATGTTCGAGGAGATGCAGTCTCTCCACAAAAATGATACATGGATATTGGTATAGTTACCACAAGGAAAGAATCATATAGGATGCAAGTGGGTTTACCAACACAAGGAAATACCTTTGGAATAGGGAGGGATCAGATTAAAAGTTTGATTAGTGGCCAAGGAATACTTTCAGAAGGAAGGAATTGACTTCAATGAGATTTTCTCTCCCGTTATTAGATATACTTCCATCAGGGTACTACAAGCATTGTAGCAGCACAAGACTTGGACATAGAGCAGATGGATGTCAAGATGGCATTTCTCCATGGGCATCTAGAGGAGATCATCTATATAGAGCAGCCCCTAGGGTTCAAAGAGCCAAGATCAAAAGGAAAAGTTTGTTTGTTGCAAAAGTCACTATAAGGGTTGAAGTAGTCGCCAAGGTAGTAGTACGAGCGGTTCGATACTTTTGTAAGGAGCATTGGACTTTCTTGGTGTGATTATGATTCTTGTGTTTATGTAAAGACTTTGGATGATAGCTCTAAGATCTATCTACTCTTGTATGTGGATGACATGCAGATAGCATGCAAGAGTAGAAAGATTATGCAGGAACTGAAGGCAGCTTTATCTCAGAAGTTTGAGTGGTGGGGACACCAGAGGCACCAGAATAAGACAGAGGCTTCTCAACCCTCTATGGATCACATAGCTACTTTCAAGGCCATTGTAAAAAAGATTAGTTCATCTAAGTTGTCTTTATTTGAGTCCTACATTAGTCAGCTCATGTTGAGCTAGTCCAGTCTAGTGCTAGTCAGCTCATGTTGAGCTAATTTTTATTTTTCTGAGTTCTGTCCAAACACACTGAAGACTTAAGACCACATCATACAAGTGAAGACCAAGTCTAATCAGATTGAAGACATGGAAGAGTCTCCCAAGTCCAACCCAGCTTGAAGATTTGAAGACCCCAGGAAGAGAAATCAGAAACCCTGAAGCCTTGGACCAGCCGGAAGCAAAATTTGGCCAGCCCAGGCCCAGGAGGGAGCTAGGGTGCCAAGAGATTATGGTGACCACCCCTTGGTCGGCCACTTAGAGTCACCCTCTTGGACGACCAAGGCAAGGAGAGAGGGAGAGATTGTAGGTATTTTTTCTATCCTAGGTTTCCTTTTTTTCTAGCTAGGGTTTGGGTGGGAATAAGACTCTTATGTAATTACTTTTGTATCCTTACTTGGAGCCCAAGACTATGGGTCTATTTAAAGGACCCTAGTCTCTTGTATGAGAGTTAACTTTTGATATATTAATGATAATTGAGTTTTCTACAACTGCTGTGTGCTACCCTGCTGTGTGCTTAAGGGGTTTATTGGTGTCTTCTTCTTCCAAGTGTTGCAACAGATTCCTGCCGCCAGCTTGTCCTCCAAACCTTGGCCGCCCACTCCAATAAAACTTCCATTACGTTTGCTGTTTTCTCTTATTTTCTTCTTCTCTCTTGAGTTTCCTAACCCCTGATAGGTCATTTGTAGGTTCCTCGACTCCTACAAATCCGACGACTCTAGCCAGGCCTCAAACGGATCACCGAGCAGAAAGCCGGGTATCCGCGGGTCTTTGGCTTGGTTTTCTAGGCTGCATCCATCAAGGACGAGTGATCTCTTCCCTGTGATCTTTACCAGGAACATCAGACATTCCCAGGTACACCCCCTCTGCCTGCCAGATGCTTTATTGTAGAAGAACTAGCCCAGCCGTGGTTTCTCAACCTCGACGATCCTTCATTTTTATTGCTTGTAGGTCCTGTTATGCATGCAGTAGCCTCTTATTTTCCTATAGAGCTTTTTATATCGTTTCTTAGTTTGTTCTTTAGGAATAATCATACAACTTAATATTAAAATTACAAAAAAAATACTTGCATGCATATAGGTCCCGCATCAATTTGGTATCAGAGCTTGTTCGGGCTCAGTTCTCTTTGGATACTCGGATCGGGTGCTTCACCATGGCTGTCCGATCATAAAAGATTTTTAGGGATTTGAAAACCTCTTTCCCAATCCATGGGAACTCCTATGGCGGTAGGGGTGCTTCTGTGAATTGACCGGTGAAGAACACAAGAAGTTCTTAGGGTTTTTCATTTTCGGCCCTTTTTAAATATACTTTGTTCTTTAAATTGTTTCTCCCTGCTCAAAACTCCAAAAATTCTGAAATTTATTTTGTTGGCATCTATTTCAAAGTATTTTACAAAAGTATTATAGACTTTATTTCGATCTGTGCAATTTCTGCAGGTCAAAATACTACTTGTAAATGTTTGGCTATATTTTTTCAGCAAGGCAATTTTGGAAGATTTAGGGTTTTGTTTAGAATTCCTTTGCATATCTTTTATTTTTAGTATGTTTCTTGCATATTAGAGCATAATCTACAAATATCTTCCTGTTTAAGAAAATTCTAAAACAAAAAAAAAAATACATATAATCAAAAACACCAAAAACATCTAAACCCTAATTTGCATCCTCATCTGCCTGCCATCATTGCATAATTTACTTTAAGGGCACTCTCTTTATGACAGATAAGGGAAGGACGTCATTACCTTTCCTTAGCCCAAAACCACCATCTTTCCATTCCATCCCAAGCCTAACTTAAAATTAACTAGACTTAATTTTCTCCTAGTGGGCTAGGGACACCAACTAGTCGGGTCCAGGCTAAGTGTCAGATCACTGTGTCAAGCTAACCTGTGTGTTCCTTGTGCTTAGTGTCTAGAATGGTGGTTCAAGGATTCAGTCCCTAAGGGCTTATGTACTGGTCCGCCTACTTGGCCAATCTCTGATTGGTGTCTAGGATTGGCAATCAGGGACCTAACACTCCCCTTACACCTGCTTGGCTGAGTACAGGGTTACTATATGCTAGTTTGCCATCCGGATTGAGCATCTAGTTTAGACTCTGGTCTAGGGAGCTGTAGTTGGTATGATCGAGTCTTGCATGAGCACTAGATCAGGAGCATCATATCATCCACCACCTCCACTTCTGGCTGAACCCATGGATAACTTTGAAGCCCAAATGAAAGCCCTTACTGATCAACTAGCCTAATCCATTAATCTTAGACTTAATCAAACAGATGCCCGACTAGGAACCCTAGAAGAGACATGAAGGACCCAGTTTGAACCAGAACTTGAGTCACTTCCCCACCCTAGGAGAACCCCTTACCATGACCCCTATTTGGAACCTAACCCTAGGAGAGCCACTAGGTATGTTGTGTTGGTAGCACCTAAATTTTGTGTTCCTGAGTGTGAGGATTATCTTGCTTGGGAAAGAGATATGGACCTGTATTTTGAACAAAATTGGGGTTTCGATTTTGAAAGATGTCAGTTCAAGTTTGCTAAAGCCAAGTTAATTCACCAGGCCAGGTTAGACTCGGATAGTGTTGAGAGAATACTTAGGCTAGAAGGCCCCGAATCCATACTACCTGGAGTGACATGAAACTTGAACTAAGGAGAAAGTATCTACCCAAGTCCTATTAGTCCAAGAGACCCACAACCTGTAGATCTTATGACTCCAAATCCTATGAACCTAGAACCTATATACCCAAAACCTATGAACCAAGATCCTATGACTCTAGATCCTATTTACCCACATCCTATAAGCCCAGTAGACCCATGACCTATAGATCTGAACCCATGACCAATGAGCAGAATGAATCCATAGGCCATCAACCTAAACCCCATAAGGTTAGTACCCCTAGATATGAGCCCAGTAGTAAGCCACTACCCCTTAGTCAACTTGAGCCTACTAGGAGTAGTGCCCATAATCACAAACCAGGACCTAGCCAATTTTTCCTTAGCCGACCTTCTCCTACCATCCCTTTGATTGACAAGGCTTACATTAACACGGAAGTATATGAAGCTGATGTGAGCTTAGTGGATGAGTGTGAGGGAGAAGAGGAGACACCCCAAGAAGACCTAGAACTAGTAGACCCCGTAGGTACCCAGCTAGAAGCCAATCTAAAGTTAGCTAACCCTGACCACGCCCAGATTGAACTAGCAGTAGAGGACCAATTAGAGGAAGAGAACTCGGATACTAGGATTTTACTTGAGGAAACACTAGAAAAGGGTCTAATTGTAAAGCCTAGTCCTAAATTCCATGAACTAGAAGACTTTATTGAGGATTTGGCTTACTTAACCCATTGCCCTCAAGATGAATTCCTTCCTGCCATTCCTATTGAAGATCTCTTCCCAGAAATTGTTGACCCATCCTTCCATAGCATGGACCTTTTCTTGCCCATAGATATACCGCAACCCCGTAAGGTTAGCCTCATTAGTCTAGGATTAGTCCCTGACATGCCTTCTTTTAGCCTACTTTATCCAACTAACCTTGAACCTTTTTCCCTACCCTACCAGACTAATTCTGAACCCTCTTCCTATTTTCTGCCCTTTCCAGACACCTCCAGCATTTCTAGGATCAGTAGATTGCATTTAGTTGAGATTAGCATACTACTTGCATTCATTATGCATGTTAGGTTTGCATTATACTTTTGGCATACCCTTTGGAATTTGCTAGGATCCCATTGTATGTTTTCATGTGCATGTCAAGCCAGGATCAAACCTAGAGAACTTATAATCTCTTAGGTTTAGGTCTAAAGAGTTCAATAAAATTTCATTCGATAGGAATGCATAGTCATGTCTGTTAGGTATAGGTATGAGTCCTTTGCATCACCTATTAGGAGTCTGCATGTGCCCAGCATGTTCACCACCTGCACTAATGTTGAAAGAAATTGGCTAATTCCTGAAGAAGGGCCAAGAAATTTGATGTAGTGGATTCTATCTTGGTTAGGATTAGGCCTAAAAAGAAGCTTCATGCTCGCAGAGCTGGATCTTTTAAAGTAACAGAGAGGGTTAGACCAAATGCCTATATGCTAGATTTGCCTTCGGATTTGGGCATCAGTTCTACCTTCAATATCGCAGACCTGGTTGAGTACAGGGAACCGGTAGCGATACCCAGTAGGGCCTTTGGCCTACTCTTTCCATTGTGAGTGACCCTAACCCAGAGTGTCCACCAATTAATTTTCCTAATAGAGGAGAATGGATCGAGCGTATCCTGGACGATCAAGCCTTAACAACCTGGGGCCGCAGTTATCAACGCTTCTTGGTCCGATGGCAAGGCCAGCCAGAGTCAGACGATTTGTGGATTTCTTGAGAGGACTTACAAAGCCTCAACCTAGACCTCCTCGAGAGATATGTGAGCCAGCTTGATTTTCACTCAACAGGGTCGAGTTCTTCTCACCTCAGGAGAATTGGTGGGCACACCAGAGGCACCAGAATAAGATAGAGGCTTCTCAACCCTCTATGGATCACTTACCTACTTTCAAGACCATTGTAATAAAGCTTAGTTCATCTAAGTTGTCTTTATTTGAGTCCTGTATTAGTTAGCTCATGTTGAGCTAGTCCAGTCCAGTGCTAGTCAACTCATGTTGAGCTAATTTTTATTTTTCTGAGTTCTGTCCAAACACACTAAAGACTCAAGACCACATCATACAAGTGAAGACCAAGTCTAATCAGATTGAAGACATGGAAGAGTAGCCCAAGTCCAACCTAGCTTGAAGATTTGAAGACCCTAGGAAGAGAAATCAGAAACCCTGAAGCCCTGGACCAACCGGAAGCAAAATTGGGCCAGCCCAGGCCCAGGAGGGAGCTAGGATGCCAAGAGCTTATGGTGACCACCCCTTGGTCGGCCACTTAGAGTCACCCTCTTGGCCGACCAAGGCAAGGAGAGAGGGAGAGATTGTAGGGATTTTTTCTATCCTGGGTTTCCTTTTTTTCTTACCTAGGGTTTGGGTGGGAATAAGACTCTTATGTAATTACTTTTGTATCCTTACTTGGAGCCTAAGACTATGGGTCTATTTAAAGGATCCTAGTCTCTTGTATGAGAGTTAACTTTTGATATATGAATGATAATTGACTTTTCTACAACTGCTGTGTGCTACCCTGCTGTGTGCTTAAAGGGTTTATTGGTGTCTTCTTCTTTCCAATGTTGCAACAGATTCCTGCCGCCAGCCTGTCCTCCAAACCTTGGTCGCCTACTCCGAAAAAACTTCCATTCCCTTTGCTATTTTCTCTTATTTTCTTCTTCTTCCTTGAGTTTCCTAACCCCTGATAGGTCGTTTGCAGGTCCCTCGACCCTTATGAATCAGACGACTCCAGCCAGGCCTCAATCAGACCATCGAACAGAAAGCCGGGTATCCGCAGGTCTCTGGCTTGGTTTTCCAGGCCGTATCCATCAAGGACGAGTGATCTCTTCACTATGATCTTTACCAGGTGCATCAGATGTTGCCAGGTATACCCCCTCTGCCTACTAGATGCTTTATTATAGAAGAACTAGCCCAACCATGGCTTCTCAGCCTCGGTGGTCCTTCATTTTTATTGCTTGTATGTCCTGTTATGCATGCTGTAGCCTCTTATTTTTCTATAGAACTCTTTACATTATTCCTTAGTCTATTCTTCGAGATTAATCATACAACTTAATATTAAAATTATGAAAAATATACTTGCATGCATATAGGCCCCGCATCATTGAGATGAAAGATTTGGGGCCCACAAGGAAGATCTTAGGGATGAAAATCTTCAGAGACTAAGCTAAGAAGGTGCTGCATTTATCTCAGGATGGTTATATAAAGAAGGTTTTGGAGAGATATGTGATGAAGGAAGCAAAACTGACAGAGCTGCCTTGTTGCCCAGTTGGAATTGGGTTTGAAAACTTTTTCATAAATATGTCTTTTGAAAAACTTTAAGTGGTGAGTGAAGTATGTTAAGTATTAAATGCAAAAGCAAGTTAATGAGCACAAACCAAGCAATCACAAAAACCATAAATTTTATAGTGGTACGGAGCAACCCAGCTCCTACGTCCACTATCCCAAGATACCACTTGGGATTTTCACTATATTCACTATGGAATATAGCCGGTTTGTTTTACACCAGGCTCACAAACCAAAACCCAATACAATGTTAGTTTTCTCAGGCTTACTAACAACCCAAACTTGGTTTCCAAGGCTCAACAAAAACTTTAAACAATACCCAAGTTATAGCCCCCGCTGTACTTGGAATAACTCAAATAAAGAGTTAAAAAGATAGCAACACTAATGACAAACCAAACTTTGTCGGATGGTTGTAGTTGATGCTCTTTGAGAAGCCTTCTTGATTGCTTCTTCAATTCTCTTTAAGGCTTTTAAACTTCTCCAATAAATGACTCAAGAGATTGGTTAGTTTGGTGAAGTCTTGAGTTCTTGCTTGAAAGCTCTTTGAAATATTCAATCCCTCATAAAAGACTTTTTAAAACTTGTTCATGATGCAAGACTATTTATGCATGCTAGTTATTTTTTTATTGTTAGGCATTAAGTTAGAAGTTTGTATCCCGAATTTCAAGCCAAGATATTAAGTAAGGAATTATATAGAAAATATGAAGCACAACCATGCAGAAATAAATCCTAAAAGTGAAGAAACAGGACCTTCAAGGCTAAGAAGCCTTGGTTAGGACTAGCTCTTCTACAATACCATTACCAGAAGAGTTTAGAGAGTGTACCTGGCAAATATTTGTAGATCGATCTATGAAGAGTTCGCTCGTCGCTTCCGGATGTAGCCTGGAAAAATAAGCTGAAGACCTAGTGGATTCGTAGCTTTCAATCCGGTGACCCAAAAGCTAGTCAGATGGAATCCTTGGATTTGTGAACTCTAGGGACCTGCAAATCACCTAACAAGGGTTAGAAATATAAGAAAGAGTAGGCTAGATGGTTGAAATGAGAAGAAGGGAAAGAGGTTTGAGGATGGCGGCCAAGAGATGAAGAAGGCTGGTGGCTTGGAGGCAGGGTGCAGGGATCATACAGAAACCCTGAGGGATCACATAGATACCCTTAATCACACAAAAATTTATACAAAATTCACACAGAAAGTTAAGAAGAACTCAAGAAATTTTTCATATTCAATAACATTAAATATACATAAGAGGGGGGACCTTTATATAGGCATATAAGCTTGGGCTTCAAGTAAGGGTATACATGTAAAACCCTAAGTATCCTTATTTTACCCAAATACATGGAAGATCTCCTCTTCCAAATAGGCTCTCAATTCCTCTCCTAACTAGGATTATACCTTCTCTTTGACTTGGTCTGTCCCTTTCTTTGACTTGGTCCAATAAGTGGTAATTCTAAGGGTGGCCGACCAAGGAAGTGACCATAAGGGTGTGGCGCAATATCCAAAAAGGCTTTAGGCTTTAGGCGGCCCACTTCAGTGCTAGGCTGGTTTTAGGGTTTCTCTTGGGATCCATCTTTTCAGTAGGTTGATGATGTGAAGATCTTCAAGGTCCTTCTCATGCAATCCAAGGTGGCATATCCAAATATGACTAGGACTACTTGAAGTTGGCAAGTTATCATTCAGGCTGGGGTCCATCAGTGTTTTGAATCTTTTCTTGCTGGACTGGACTCAATATAAAATTTACAGGACTCAAAATTGGCTCAACATGAGCTAACTGAACTTACAGGACTCTAAATGATAAATGTCTTAACTGAATTTGACTTATCCAAAACCCTAATTGTATGGATGAATCTTAATACAGGACTCAAATGCAGAAAGGCCCAAAACAAGACTCAAGGGCCAAAATATAGGACTTAAGTGTAACAAGGCTTGAAAAACAAAACTCAAGATCTAAATACAAGACTCAAATAGCTAACACAGCCAGATTATTGGACTCGAAGACAAAATTTGAATCATGGCTAAGGAACTCAAAACTCAGGGACCCATAGTGAACTAGGGTTGACCTAATGTCCCCATCAATTCTCCCGGGGTGGGAGGAACTCAACCTTGTCGAGTATAGGTTAGTCTGGTGCTGGCAATAAGATTGGGTGGAGACATTGTGGGCCTCTCGAGTAATACACAAATCACCGAATTTTAGTCAACCTTGCCATCGGACCAGGTAGCGTTGATAATCGCGGCCCCGGATCATGATAGCTTGATTGTCAAGGATATCCTCGATCCGTATTCCTCTCTCAGGTAAATTTAGTGGACACTCAGGTAAGGTTTCTCTCTTAAAGGATGGATGAGGTTCAAAAATCTCACTAGGAATCACTGCCGGTTCCCTATACTCAACCAAGTCCGTGATATTGAAGGTAAAGCTAATGTCTAAATCCAGGGATAGATTAAGAACATAGGCATTGGGTTTCACTTTCTTTATCACACTAAAGGGTCCAGCTATGCATACAAGTAGCTTCTTTCGGGCTCCAAGAGGAAACCACTCAAGTCTAGACCTAATCTTTACAGAATCCTCTACATTAAATCTTTTGGCTTGATTTTGAGAATTAGCCATGTTATTACTAGTGTTCAAATGAATGTTAATGCCTTGATGTAGATGCTGTGCAGAGATCTGTGCATGTGTGGATAGATGGATTAGGTTTGTGGACTTATTGGACTTAAAACCAACACCTAATAGACTCGATTAGGCATTTCTATTGAAGAAAATTTATTGGACTCTTTGGGCCTAACCTAACAGACTATAGGCTCTCTATGTTTGACCATAGCTTGGCATGCACATGAAAATTTACAATGGACTCCTAGCAAATGCCATAAGGTATACTAGAAGTAAGATGCAAATCTAACATGCGTAATGACTGTATGCAACATGCTTACTTCGATAAAATACAGTCTAGTGGTTAGATAAACATGAGAAGCTTCAGAAAAGGGAAAAAAGTAAGAGATAGATTCAGGGTTAGTTTGGTAGGGTGGAAAGTAAGAAAAGGGGTTGGGGTCGATCGGATAGAATAGGATGTAAGAAGGGGTGTCAGGGATTAATCCTAGACTAATGAGGTTGACCTTATGGGGTTGATGTCTATCTATAGAGTCTATCTTATGAAAGAATGGGTCACTAATCTCAGGAAAGAGATCAATTGGAGTCAAAGGAGTGACTTCATCCTAAGGGTACTGATTTAAAGAGATCAGGTCCTTAATAAATTCTTCTAGTTCTTGGATCTCAGGACTGGGCTCTATAATTCGGCTTTCTTCTAGTGGCTCTTCAGGTAAGATTCTAATAGTAGGGTTCCTCATCCTCTAACTACTCTTCCACTGCAGGTTCAGTCTGGGTGTGGTCAAGGTCAACTAACTTTTGGTTGGCTTCTATTTGGGTATCTACCTGGTCAACTAATTTTGGGTTGGTTTCTACTTGGGTATATTCAGGGTCAACTAATTCTAGGTCATCTATAGGTATCTCTTCTTCTTCTTCCTCATACTCATCTACAAAGCTCTCATCAGCTTCATACACTTCCTCTTCAATGTCATTCTTGTGAACCAGTGGGGTGGTAGGAGGAGGAGGTTGACTAAGAGGAAATTGACTAATGACTGGGGTAGTATGGGTGGGTCGACTAAGGGGTAGTGGACTAATACAAGGCTTATATCTAGGGGTTATGGGTTCCTTAGGCTCATAGGAAAGGGTTCAGCTCTATGGGTCATGTGTCTAATGGGCTCATAGGATATGGGCTCATAAGTTCTAGAGTCATAGGATCTAGAGTCATAGGATCTACAGTCATAGGATCTAGAGTCATAGGATCTGGGTGCATAGGCTTCTCTAAGTTTGTTCTTCACGGCTCTCCAGGTAGTTATGGGTGTTCCTTCTAGTCTAGTAATTCTCTCAACATCATTCTAATATATCCTAGCTTGGCGAACTAACTTAGGTTTGGCAAACATGAACTGACCTCTTTCAGAATAGAAACCATTATGACTTTTAAAATATAGATCCATATCTCTTTCCCACTTAAGATAATTCTAAAACTTAGGTTCACCACCAAATTTATATACTTCTAACATAATGTAGGTTAGTGGCTCTCTTATCTTGGTCAAAGAAATCATGATTGGGCTTCTGGTATGGGTTAGAGTATTGGGCTCTCCTAGGGTTGGGAGGTGTCGGCAAAGGTGACTCAAGTTTGGATCTAGTATGGGTCCTATGAGTTTCCTCTAGGCTTCCTTGTCAGTCATCTATCGGATCAAACCTATGGATCATTTGGTCCATCAAGGTGGTCAATTGGGTAGTCATTTGGTTCATCTGGGTGGTCAATTAAGAAATCACCCAGTCACTCATGGTCTTTATGAGAGTTTCAAGATTGGGCTCCATGGTTAAACTGGGTTGGGGTTTAGACTGGTTGTATTGGGTTCCTAACATAGTGGGCATGCAAACATTCAATCAGTCAGGGTGTTATAATGTAGCCAAGCATACAAAGAAGACACGTACTAGGGTTTGCTAAACCTAGAGTCAAAGCGGAATGGGTCAACTCAACTTATACTTAACTGAGCAACTAATCCTTCCACTGGCCAGGTAAGAGGTGGGGTGGTGGGAGGCTCCCCTTGCCTATGACAGGGTCTTAATTAAATAACCACTAGTCCACTTAGGGCATTTGCCTTTGGACCTCTAGTCTTAGACACCAGTTTCAGTAATAGCTGAGGAATTAAGTATACTAGTGTACCCACATAACTCGGACCTGACCTATTGGTGTCCCTAAGCTCACTAGAGCAATTAAGTTGCTAATTAATTTAAGGCTTGGGTTTTGATGCAAGATGGTTATTTTGGATCAAGGACAGGTGATGAATCCTGCCCTGATTAGAGATAGGAAATTGCCCTTAAGATTGATTGAATGAAATGATGACACTCGATGAGCCCTAATGCAACTAATAACAATCAGAAAATAAAAAATATTTTTTTGTCTTTATGAGGTGGCAAATTAAGTTTAAGTTGGTTAAGTTATCAAACAAATTTGGGCTTGGGTGAGGTAAGGTTTGGATGTTGATTAGATTTGGTTTAGTCAAGTATGTAGAACTGAAATTAGGGTTTATTTGGAAGCAAAATTTAGAATGGTTTTTGATGCATAAATAAATCAAGAAAACTTAAGGATAGAGAATGAATAGTGAATATGATCTCTACCAAGTTTAATGTAGAACAAAATTCAGATGATGATGCAACACCTAGGGTTTCAGACTATGTACAGAAAATCAGAATTTCTGCTAGGGTTTCTAAGATGCAGATTTTTTTTTTGTTTCTATAAAATTAGTTAAAAATTATAAAAATTATAATGATAGATTAGAGTATTTCATGCAAATTTCAATAAAAAATAAAATTCCTAAGATGATGAACTAGACCGAAACTCAAACCCCTAATGCAAAGACAGGATGTAGAAGTTTTCTAGGGCAAAAGAAAATGGGTGTGCAAAAATTCTAAAGACCAAAATAAGTCATGAAAAAATTTTGAAAAATACTATAAATTATTAGGAATCCAAAAAAATAAAAATCAGCACTTCTGATCTACCTACATGAATAAACAGTAAAAACAATAGACTTTGTATAGGAATTACAGGATATAGAAACTAGCCCTAAAAATGCTCTGATACCAAACTGATGAGGAACTATTTATGCATGCTAGTTATTTTCTTATTGTTAGGCATTAAGTTAGGAGTTTGTATCCTAAATTTCAAGCCAAGATATTAAGTAAAAAATTTTATAAAAAATCTGAAGCATAAGTATACAAAAATAAACCCTAAAAGTGAAGAAATAGGATCGCCAAGGCTAAGAGCCCTGATTAGGACTAGCTCTTTTGCAATACCACTACTAGAAAAGAATAGGGGGTGTACCTAGCAGAGATTTGTAGATCGATCCATGAAGAGTTTGCTCGTCACTCCCAGATGCGGTCTGGAAAAACAAGCTAAAGACTTAGCGGATTCGTGGCTTTCAATCCGGTGACCCGAAAGCTGGTCAGATGGAATCCTTGGATTCGTGAACTCTGAGGGACCTGCAAATCACCTAACAAGGGTTAGAAAAATAAGGAAAAGTAGGCTAGATGGATGAAAGAAGAAGAAGGGGAAGAGGTTTGAGGATGGTAGCCAAGAGATGAAGAAGGCTGGCAGCTTGGAGGCAAGGCACAGGGATCACACAGAAATCCTAAGGGATTACAGAGATACCCTTAATCACACAAAAATTCACATAGAATTCACACAGAAAGTTCAGAAGAACTCAAGAAAATCTTCATATTCAATAACATTAAATATACATGAGAGGGGTGGCCTTTATATAGGCATACAAGCTTGGTCTCCAAGTAAGGGTATACATGTGAAACCCTAAGTATCCTTTTCCCACTCAAATACATGGAAGATCTCCTCTCTCGAATAGGCTCTCAATTCCTCTCCTAAATAGGATTATATCTTCTCTTTGACTTGGTTTCTCCCTCTATTTGACTTGGTTCAATGGGTGGTAATTCTAAGGGTGGCCGACCAAGGAAGGTGACCATAAGGGTGGGGTGCAATATCCAAGAAGGCTTTGGGCTTTGGGCGGTCCACTTTAGTGCTAGGCTAATTCTAGGATTTTTCCTGGGCTCCATCTTTTCAAGGTCCTTCTCATGCAATCCAAAGTGGCACATCCAAATATGACTAAGACTTCTTGAAGTTGGCATGTTATCATTCGGGCTGGGGTCCATCAGTGTTTTGAATCTTCTCTTGCTAGACTAGACTCAATATAAAACTTACAGGACTTATAGGACTCAAAATTGGCTCAACATGAGCTAACTGAACTTACAGGACTCCAAATGATAAATGTCTCAACTGAATTTGACTTATCCAAAATCTTAATGGTATGGATGACACTAAATACATGGCTCAAATGCAGAAAGGCCCAAAATAGGACTCAAGGGCCAAAATACAAGACTTAAGTTTAACAAGGACTAAAAAACAAAACTCAAGGTCCAAATACAGGACTCAAATGGCTAACACAGCCAGATTATTGGAGTCAAAGATAAAATTTGAATCATGGCTAAGGGACTCAAAACTCAGGGATCCATAGTGAACTAGGGTTGACCTTATGTCCCCATCAATTCAAATCCTTCATTTATAGTCTTTTGAACTGATCCCAAGTGAAAATAGCCATTGGAATGCCTTGGGAGTTGAGATATAGCCATTGGAGTACTTTTTAGATTCAAAATCTTCTTTCTAGAACTAGCCATTATACTTCAGAAACTGGGACTCGAGTCGGCTCGGTTGGGTCGAGTTGGCTTGGATTCTTAGACATGTAGAATCTACACTCTAGTTGAGTCAGCTCTCCTCAATCTAGTTAGCTCGATGACTAGTTTTCTCAGAACTGAAATTTACTCACTCTGGAGGAGTCGGCTCGGATGCCCATTGAGTCAGCTCGATTGACTGGTTTCTGAAAATTGAACTTTAGCTACTCTAGACGAGTCGGCTCTAATTTCATTGAGTCAGCTCGGTTGTCTATGTATCAGAAACCCTTGTGCCATGCCAAAACAATGAGTCGGCTCTATTCCTTGAGTCAGCTCGAGTGTTCTTTGTCCAAAAATATTCAAACTTCTTCAGACTTCTTCCAAAGACTTTCAAACTTCTTCTAAACCTAATCTAAGTAATTTAAACTTAAAACTATTTAAATTTTCTTGGGCACTTCAATATATGGAACTTTTTCTAAAAGAAACTTGATATACAACAATGATTTCAGAATTGTAGGGAGTATGATTGAGCATTTAAATCATCCTACAAAAACTTCTTTAAACATTTGAAAAGTGTTAGTATCAAATATACGCTCCAATATTTTGTTATTATTAATATCATTCCAGGGGTCAACAATCTCCCCCTTTTTGATGATGACAAAATATTGGGTGGAAAAAAAACTTTATAATTATGTATATATAAACACTTAGAAGTATCAAAGTGAGTTGTAAATGGTTTAAATTGATGTGTATCAGTAAGTATCAACATATATCAGTTATGTATTAAGAATGTATCAGAATGCATCAGTAAGTATCAAAAAGTATCAGAGCTAATATTTATCAAAGTGTGTCAAAGTCAACATTTATCAAAAACTTCCTTTGCTTTAGAATGTATCAGAGCCAATTAGGTATCAAAATGTATCAGAGAGAATTAAGTATCAAAATGTATCAGCGCCAATTATTAATTTCTGTGCATAAATAACTTCTCATGAAATATTTCTTATTAATTTCCATGCATAAAATATTTTTCATGAAATTTCTATTTTCTATGCACATTTATACTACTCCCCTTTTTGTCATCAACAAAAATATTTTTTTAATCATTTTTTATGGGAATACCAATCAATAATTTTTGAAATACTATAAGAATATTAAGATGTTTTGAGATAATTTCACCTTCTCTTTATTTTCTTCATATTCTTGTTAATATTCCCTCTTTTTCATTGTCAATTGTTGAGTCCAAGCTTAGATATATCACACAAAATGAATGACAACCGTTCTACATTGAGTGAAAAATATATATATCATTACTTCAAAAAGATACATTACATCATTAGATGTTACAAGGTCATACAAAAGTATACAAAAATGTAATACAACAAAATGCATAAAAATAACCAAAAAGATCATGGTTTCTTTCATCATTACTAGAACCTACATCTAAGGTTTCGGTAGCATAAACTCTAGAACTCCTAATAGGTGGTGAAGGTCCTCTAGAGTTTCTGGTCCTAGATGCTGGTCCAGTTCTAGGTGGAGGAGATGGTGGTTGTCTAGCATGTGGCAGAGGCTGTCTAGGTCTGGGTGAAGGCTGTGGAGGTGGCTGTCTGGATGTGGAGGTTCCAAAGTCAGGTCACATCCCACTAAATCCAAGTAAGACAACTCCAAGCTCCATTTGCATCCTCTATACTCCCTATTGAATGTCATGCTATGCTATAGCCTGATGAGTAGCAAAGGAATCTGCAGCTCCCCGAAGTCTGCCGAAGTCAGAACACAGCTGTGTAAGATCTGTCTGGTAGTTATCCTGCATCCTCTGACTCATCTCCACTATCTCCATTCTCAGTGTAAGCTCTCTCATCTTAGTGTGAAACTCTTGTAAGCCCCTCTCAAGTGTTTGGTGAAGATCCCAAACATCGATCTGAATGTACCAGTCAAGGTCTTTGTGAAATGAATGAACTACTCAAATGTAATAGCAGTCTGAGTGGAAGTACTAGCAGAAGTCGAAGGTGCTGAAGGTACAGTAGATGGGACTGTCAGGCTGTCTATCTATCTCAGCCTATCCCTTAGTCTCCTTATCTACAGAATCATCATCACTATCACCAGACTTTGTCTCAGCATCTCCATTTGACTCCTCCTCTCTAGCAGTAGTAGTGGTAGTAGTATCAGGCTCAGCCTCCTCATCATCAGAAGAATGATGCACTATCCTCTATCCTGAAGTCTTCTTCACCCACTGACATTCGATCTTATGGTAACCCATACGGTGAAGAGACTTGTTAGTATATCTATCAGTTTGTAGCAGTGGTCTGCTATCTTCTCTGGTCAGATCAACCCAAAATCATGAAACAACAATGTAAATGCCATCCCATATGGCAAACATGCTCTGGCTCTCCGGGCTACATCTCGAATCTGGCTCAACATAATATATGGTAGATTGAGGGCCTCCCCCTCAACCATATACCACATGAACATCATATCCCTCTCATTGACCCAGTCTAATCGGCCTGTTCAGGGTAAAAATATTCTACTAATAATGTTATACAGTAATCTCATCTCTAATAACAGAATATTGGCTTGAACATTGGTTATACCGTCTACATTCCTTCTTTCAAGCACAAGTCTCAAAGTCTTTTGCTTATCCTTTAAGTTTAGAAAATATTTTCCTTCCTTGGGCATTTGCAGAACCCTACTTAGTCTATCTTCATCAATGCACATATAAATTCCTTTCACAATTGATAAGATTTGGTTCTCCCCAAGTGATAGGTTCTCAAAAAATGTTCTTACAAGTGTGGGATAAGTCAGAATATCAAGAGAACAGAAGTAATCCCAACCTTGTAACTCAATCCAGTTTTCAATCCTAAACCCTTGATTTTCAAAAAATATAAAATTACTCTTTCTACAACTTGTGACTGGATGGTTTCCCATGAGAATTACTTACCTTAGCAGAGCTGGTGACAGATTTGGAGGTTCATCTTGAGCTTCATCACGAGTCGACTTGTTTGCTCTTCTTTTTGATCTCCTCTTTTCTGGGACTAATCTCGAAGCCACATGCTTGGATCTCTTGGCTACGGCTGATTTTGGTGCCATTTGGACAAAACCTAAGGTGGGAATGGGAGGATCCGAGTGGTCTTAGGAAAGGATGGGAGTGTGGTCCCCTAGTTCTTTTTCTAATAGTGAAAGGAAAAGTAAAAAGAATTTTTAGGGCAGTCGGCTTATAAAAGTATCCAACATTCAAGTCGACTCGACTCCTGCTCGAGTCGGTCGAGCCAAAACACAGACAAAGGCTCTAAAAACTTAATGAAAAGGTTATATGCTCTAGAAATACACTAGATAAAGTGGTTGCTATCTATAGATTGATGATGGAGGTCTTCTAGATAATTTTTTCTTAATTTTAAAAAAATTAGGTCAAGAATTCTAAAAAGGGTCACACAAGCCTAATTCTTCTCTAATCATTTAAAATCTATCTTCATTAAGTGGCTTAGTGAAGATGTCAGCTAATTGATTTTTAGTTGGAACAAATTCAAGTTCAATATTATCATTTTGTACATGATCCCTAATGAAATGATGTCTAATTTCTATGTGTTTAGTTCTAGAATGCTGAATAGGATTCTTTGTCAGATTAATAGTAGTTGTGTTATCATATTTGATTGGAATTTTAGTTTGAATAACACCATAATCTTCTAGTTATTGCTTAATCTAAAGCACTTGAGCGTAACAACTCCTTGCAGCCAAATACTCTACCTCAGTAATAGATAGTGCCATGGAGTTTTGCTTCTTACCATGCTAAGAGATTAAGTTCAACCAAAGAAATTGACATGTATCCCTAATGCTTTTTCTATCAATTTTACATCCACCATAATCAGCATCAGAAAAACCAATTAAATTCAATGAAGATTGTTTAGAATACCATAAACCTAGATTACTTGTTCCTTTTAGATATCTTATGATTCTTTTAAGAGCAAGTATATGTGATTCTTTTGGATAAGATTGAAATCTAGCACATATATAAATACTAAACAAGATATCAAGTCTACTAGCTATTAAATACAATAACAATCGAATCATACCTCGATAAAGCTTTTGATCAATGTTGTTTCCATCTTCATCCTTGTCAAGTTTGCACGTAGGGCTCATGGGTGTGCCGATTTCATTGACTGACTCCATACCAAACTTCTTAATGATCTCCTTGATGTACTTAGCTTGGTTGATAAATATTCTTTCTTTTGTTTGCTTAATTTTGAGTCCAAGAAAGTAGGTCAACTCACCCATCAAGCTCATTTCAAATTTGTCCTGCATAAGCTCAGCAAATTCTCCACATAAATCTTCATTAGGTGCACCAAAAATTATATCATCTATATAAATTTGTACAACTAACATATCATCTTCTTTTCTTTTAATGAATAGAGTGGAGTCTACATTACCTCGAATAAAATTATTTTCAAGTAAGAATTTGCTCAATCTATCATACCATGCTCTAGGTGCTTATTTTAAACCGTACAATACTTTATTAAGTTTGAAAAGATGATTAGGTAAAGCATGGTTTTTAAATCTGGGTGGTTGTTCTACAAAAACTTCTTTGAAAATGTAGCCATTTAAAAATACACTCTTTACAACCATTTGAAACAATTTAAAATTCATATAGCAAGTAAATGCAAGTAATAATCTAATGGCTTCTAATATTGCTACCAGTACATAGGTTTTATCAAAATCTTTTCCTTCTTCCTGATTATATCCTTTGGCAACTAGTCTATGGTGTGGGCACCAGGATTAGATAGAGGCTCTTCAATCCTCTATGGATCTTTGATTAAGATTTTTTAATTTGTTGGGTCATGTAATAAGGCTTCAAGCCTGAGCATTTTTTTTTTTTTGAGTCATGTATTTAATTTCAATTTTTTTAGTCATGTACCTTGGCCAATTTTGTCAAGTTGGGTCAATGGGTCATATAGTTAGCTGAATTGATTCAAGCTCAAGTCTACTTGAGGTTGGGCTCAAGCTTGGTGAGCATTCAAGTCAAGCCCAGTTGTTGATGGTTCAAGCAATCTCTTCATGCCAAGTAGGAGCACCACTTCAATTCATGGAGCGCCACTTCATCTGTGCCATGTGGTGTGAGGAAGTGCCACATCATCATGTCATGTTGGGCGGCCAAGGAAAGAGGGAAACTCCAAAGTCAATGCCATTTGGATGCCCCTAAGAAGCCTCCCCTTGATCCAAGCCAACCACTTCCTCCCTTCCCTCCCTATATCAAGCCTCTCTCCATAGAAGCATGGCAGGCCAAGGGAGGATCCTAAAGTTAACTAAGCATCCCATGATCCTTGAGGACAAGATCCTTTCTTCACTCCCCACATCAAGCCCTTTTCCAAAGAAGCATGGTCAGCCAAGAAAATATTCTAAGGTCAATGGAGCATCCATTGATCCTTGAAGAAAACTTCCCCCACATCAAGCTTTCTTTCCAAAGGACCATGGTCGGCCAAGACTCATGAAAGGAGTTTCAAAATTTGAATGGAGACAACCTCCTCTCTTTTGATGTGGGACTAAGATGATGCGGGACTATACTAATGATGAGATGGATATACAAATGATTTTTCTTTTGAGTTTTAGGTTTTAAGAGATGTACTGATTCCTGAAGTTAAGTTAAGAATGAAACTAGAGATTCTATAAGGACAAGAACTTTCTAGCAAGCAAAGATAGTCCCTAAAGAAAAATAACGAGAGAACCCTAGGATTGAGAAACCCTGTAGATCTTAGCTCTAAATCTAGATAGGGTCATAGATTCAGATTCATCAACGTTACATCGCATGACATACTCATCAAATTTTGTGACGTACTCAGCTATGCTCTTGTTTCCTTGATTCAAATTTTGCCATTGGTCCAATAACTTCTGGGTGTAAGACAGTGGTAGGTACTTATCTCTAAGCCTAGCTTTCATGTCTCCCCAGGTTGCATGGGTTCTTCTCCTCTTCACCCTATCAGCCTCTCAACGCTGTTCCAATATAACCTAGCCTGGCGAACCAACCTAAGTTTGGCAAATTTGAACTTCATTCTTTTTGACATAGTGTACCACTCGAAGTATTATTCCATGTCCTCTTCCTAAACTATGTACACTTTGGGATCTAGACTGCCATCGAAGGTAGGTACTTCTAGCTTAATGTTTTTGATGGCTCTCCCTTCTTGGTCCATGATCTCCTGATTAGGTCTCCTAGGGTGAACCTCTTGGGCTAGATTAGGATGTGGGACTCTTCTAGGCTCAGCCTCTAAGGAGGGATCATGTCGAGGGGGTTCCCTAGGCTGGGGAGGTGAAACAGACTCAGGTTCAGTGGGTGGACCCTTTCCCTTTTCTAGAGTTCCTAACCTGGTTTCAAACTCATCAAATCTTTGGGTCAACATGGTAAGCTGTTCAGTGAGGAGCCTCATTTGATTCTCGAGGTTGTTCTCCATGGGTTCCCCTAACTAAGAGTGGTGTGGGTGATATGGGACTCCTGACTTAATTGACATGCAACACACAAAGAATGGTGCTACGGTTTTGCTAGACCTAGGAGTTCAAACAGAATGGGTTAACTTAGTAGACACAGAGCACAACAAGCCCTTTCACCGGCCAGGTAAGAGGTGGGAGTATGGGAGGCCCCCCTTGCTTTCGCAAGGACCAAATTAAGGAACCATAACACCGCTTAGGTCGTTTGACGCTAAATCTCTTGCCTTAGACACCAGCTTCCCGGTACTAATTGAAGGGTTGCGTGAACTAGCTTTCACACAATGGTTAAACCCAACTCATTGATTTCCCTAAGCTATTAGGTTGCTACTAGATTTTAAGTTAGGCTTAGGCTCGAAATGCAAGTTGATGGTTTTCAGGCAAAGGAAAGGTAATGACCTCCTTCCCTTATCTTGTGATATTGTCGTCCTTAAGTCAATTATGTAGATGATGGCATACACATGACCTAATGAAATGTATTTACGTTTTTTTTTTTTGTGTGTTTTGATGTATATTAGTAGAAATATAAGTTGCTAGAAATAAAAAACATGAACCTAAAGTGCAAAATTAAACTATATGGAAATGAAAGTATGATTAAATGAACTTGTTGGAAATTCAGAGTAGAATTGTTCTCAGATAGTAATCTGACGTGTAGAAAACATACGGAGTAACATAAAATCTGAAAAAATTCTCAAAAATACTATCAATATGTGGAATCTAGCAAAAGAAAAATCAGCAAAATCAGATATTCCTATAGGCCTCAGATATTCCTATAGGCATAAACAACTAAAATAGCAGACCATGTACTGGACTAAAAAAATGCAGAAATTTTAAAGATGTTGAAATCTAATGATGCAAATTTTTTTTATAGAACTAAAATACCTATCTCCTTGTTTTCTTCTTCAAGGATCAATCACATCAGCACCCCTACATGCCATAGGAAATCCCCTTTGAATGGGCTGTGAGGGTCTTGCAGCCCTACTTTTTCCTATGACTGGACGGCCATGGTGAAGCACCCGATCCAAGTACTTAAAGAGAACTAAGTCCTAGCCATGCTCTGATACCAGAAATTGATGTGGGACTAAGATGATATGGGACCATACTAATGATTTGATGGATATGCAAATGAATTTTTTCTTTTGTGATTTATGTTTTAAGAGATTTTATGATTCCCGAAGTCAAGCAAAGATTAGATCTAGAGCTTCTATAAGCACAAGAAACTTCTAGCATGCAAGCTTAGCCCCGAAATAATGATGAAGAGAGGACCCAAAAATTGAGAAACCCCATAGGACTTATCTTTAAATCAATACCTACTTGGGAGACTAGGGAGTGCAAACCTTGAAGATTCTGATGCGCCATAAGCCGAGTTCGCTCATACTCACGGATGCGGCCTGGATGATCAAGCCTTCGACCTTATGGATTCACCAACTTTTCATCTGATGGTCCCGAAGGCAAGGAAGACAGTCCTTTGTCCGTGGCACCTGGAGGACATGCGAGCAACCAAGTAAAGGATTAAAAAATAGCAAGTAAGGGTATAAGAAAGTAGGAAGTGTTGGGAAAGGAGTCGAAGATGGTGGTCGAGTAGGACTCTTCTCGTTGGGCATCTAGATGGATCTTCCAAGTGGCATCCCAGCTTGAAGATGGAATGGTGGCTTGCGAAGGAGGATGGTAACTCAGGGCCTCTCACCCCTCGATGTCTCGAAGGACAAAGGCACTCTCTCACAGAGTTTCTAGTCTAAGAAGACAAGGGCTAATGGAAGAAGAACTTCTCACTTTTTCATTCATCAAAAATTACCTTTGTACAAGAGGAGTTGGGCCCTTTATATAGGCTCCTAAGTCTTATTTAAAATTCAAATAAAATGGCTACAAGTCTTCATCATGGGCACCCAAATATCTAAATTTTGACTCTTAAAATCTTCCTTTGGTTGGCCTTGATTTGGTGGAAAACTTGATTCGGGGAGGGAAGAGAGGAGGTTGTCCCCATTCAAAATTCGAACTCCTTTCATGAGTCTTGGCTGTCCATGGCTCTTTAGGTAGAAGGCTTGATGTGGGGGAGGTTGTCTTCAAGGATCAAGGGATGCTCCATTCTTTTCTTGGCCGATCAAGCTTCTTTGGAGAAAGGCTTGACGTGGGGGAATGAAGAAAGTATCTTGTCTTCAAGAATCATGGGATGCTTCATTAACTTGAAGAACCTTCCTTGGCTGACCATGCTTCTTTGGAAAAGAGCTTGATGTGGGGAGTGGGATGGGGAGGTTGTTGGCTTGGCCCAAGTGGAGAATAAATAGGGCATCCAACATGCATTGACTTTGAAGTCCTCCATTTTCTCTTGAACGCCCAAGTGTCTTGGTGATGTGGCGCATCCTTTCGTCAAGTAGCACCATGAGGAGGCGCTCCAAGAGCTAAGGTGGTGTTCTTTCATTGCATGAGGAAGATGGCTTGATCCATTAACAACTGGTCTTGACTCAAATGTCCACTCCATCTTCAGACAAACATGAGCCCAATCTTCAGGTAGACTTAGGCTTGGACCAATATAGCTAAATACAAGACCCAATGACCCAACTTGACCAAATTGGCCAAGGTACATGACTAAAAAAAAATTGAAACTAAATAGTTAAAATAGGATCTAGTAGCCTAAAGGAAAGGGAGCCAGGAGTTAACCTAATCAAGGCCAAGGAGTTAGAGAAGGAGATTACTGAGGGAACCCCTGCCACTAAAGAGGTCCAAGAGTCAACCCAAAGAGAACACCCTCAAGAAGTAGTTGAGGCTTTAAAAGAATTTGAGGATGTGTTTCTGGTGCGGGCACCAGACTCAGAAGAAGACTTCAGAGCTCCATTTGGATCTCTGATTGACATTGCCCGAGAAATTAGGGTTTGCAATAAAGGTTGACCTGGTCAACCAGTTTATTTATTTTATTTATTGAGTCACCATTTAAATTTTGTTGAGTCATGTTGACTCAGTGCAAGTCCCAATGTGGTTTCAATTTGGTCCAAAATGGTGCCACATTTGTCTTCCAATCAAATCAAGGTTCAAGCAAGTGGAGGCCACACTCCAAGCCACACGCCCAGCCACACTCCGAGCACACGCCAGAGTCCAGGAGGCGCCACAGAGGCATCCCAGTGTCATGGTCCCCACATCCAAAGAAGAAAAAATCAAATTAGAGGCTACTTTAAAGGAGGAGCCCATACCTGCCTATTTTACCTAAGCAAAGAAGGAAGAAGACTTCTCTTGGAGAAGAAATCAAAGAAGGACATCCAACCTACTCCTAATTGAAGTTCAAATCAAAATCAAAGAGCTTAACTTGGAGTGGAAGAAAAGAAGAAATACCATAAGAAGAAGAGGACTCCAAATCCAAATCCAACTCCAAAGGAGGCACCAAAAAAATTCAAAAAAAATTCCTTTATGGCCGTCCCAATTTTTTTTGAACTCTTGGTCAGCCAAGAGAGAAGATTTTCTACCTAATCTAGTGGTTGGAGGAGTTTAGTCCCACATGGGAATTTGTACAAGCTTGGAGAAAATTTTAGGTCTATATAATAGACCTCTCTTTGTAACTTTAAAAATCAATGAAGAAAATTATTTTTTTTGCTATTCTCTTGTGTTGAGTGACCTAGGTTTCTCTTCTTCCGCACTATTCTAAGTGTTGAGCTCTGTGAGGGGGTAATCCGGGTTCCATTGGAGCCTTGAGGAGGTGAGAGATCTCCATCTTTATCCAAAACCCTAGGTTAGCCACTTGAAATTCCAAAACCCTAGCCACCCTTCATTATTTTCAATCCATCAAACCCTAGATCCATCCATCTCCCACGGCCTCTCTCTCTCTACAAGTCTAGGCCGTCCACCTTCATCCAGATCCAGTCCGGCAACTTCAGATCCAGAGCAAGTTCCAAGGAAAATCACATCAACATCCAGGAGAATCCAGTTTTCAGCAATTTCAATCTTCAAGTTCATCAACCTGGTAAATCTTTTCCTTGACTCTCTGATTCCATCAATTATTTTTCTTCTCTTCTAGATCTTGAGTTCAGGAGAAGCCAACCGGCCAAAGGACCAGTATTGGAGGATCCATTACGAAGATATCTGAATCCGGGATCCAACAATCTGCTCGGGAGAGTTCCTCCACCAAAATCTGTGAAGATCATTGTCTGGTTAGATAAACCATCTCTTCTCGTTATTTCTGTTCTTTTGAAAGTTCGGAGCGAAACCCTAGGTCTGGGAGTTTCTCAACCCCCAGCGATCCGTTGCTTCTGAACTACTCTGATAATTTAGTTTCCTTAAAATTGTGCTTTCAATTATCATATTAGTATCTTTCAATGTTAGGTTAACTTTTCTTTGATTTGAAGCCAACTTCTACAAACATATAAAAAACAACAAAAAATTAGTTAATCTTAATTTACTTCCGCATCGCATTCCTTTATTTGTTCTGCATCATTTTTGGTATCAGAGCCCAGTCTAGGGTTTCTGATTTGCTTGCTTGCTTGTTTTGATTGTTCTCTTTTTATTTTGTCTGCTCGAAGTAGACTCCCCAGGACGTCCGGTCCTAGGAACTAAGTGAGGCGCAAGCCTCCTCCTCCCATTCCACGGGGTGTTCCTAGGGTGTGTAGGGGATCCATTGGGTTATAACTTCGTAGCAGGGATTATAAATGGGGAAGACAATCTAGTTGCAGCCCGTAATTACCCTGTTTTCTGAATTATTTCTCCCTGCATAAAACTCCGAATTGCATGATTTTTGCTTCGTTGAAACCAGTATAATCGAACCTATTTTCCTATTTTCCATAATGTTTCTGTGATTTATTGGTTTAGGTAAAAATTCTGAGAATTAAAATACAGCAACTCTGTTTTTTTGTGTTCTGCAATTCAATTCTTTTTGGAGTGATCATCTCATAATTTACTTAAGGGCAATTGAGCATCTAAGATAAGGGAAGGAGTTGATTACCTCTCCTTAGCCCAAAACCACCATCCAATCATTCGAACCTAGACCTAATTTAAAATCAGTTAGACCTAATTTGCCCTAGTGGGCTAGGGACACCAATTGGTCGGGTCTAGGCTAGTGTTGAGTCAGTTTGCCGAGTTATTCTGTGTGTGCTTAGCACTCAGTGTCTAGAATGGTGGTTTAGGGACTACGTCCCGAAGGGCTTGTGTGCTGGTCCGCCTACCTGGCCAATCACTGATTGGTGTCTAGGATTGGCAATCAAGGACCTAACACTCCCCTTACACCTGCCTGGCTGAGTCCTGAGTTACTACAGGCTAGCTTGCCACTCTGATTGGGCATCTAGTTTGGACTCTAGGTCTAGTGATCCAGTAGTCGATTTAGTCTAGTCTCATTTTGTGTGCTTGCTTGAATCATCATGTCTACCAGAAACGGAGTGCCATATCAACCTGGTCAAACCCAACCTGATTTAGAGGCCATGATCAGAACTCTTACTGAAAGTATGGCTAAAATGAATCAGGATATGACAAACACTATGGCCCAGTTTAGCGCACAAATTCATGAGGATCTTACCCAACTTAGGGACCGAGTCCAAGTACTTGAAGAACCTAGGCATCGGAATTGGACTCCTGACCCCGATTTTAATGTGCCTCAACCTCACCCACATCAGGAGCCTAGAAGGCCTTTATATAGAGATCCTGAACCTAATCATAGGAGGCCTGACCCAGAGCCTGAAGATAGAGATGATAGGTTCATCAGGAACATCAAATTAGATGCACCCACTTTTGATGGTAGTCTGAACCCTAAGGTGTATTCTGATTGGGAGGGTGAGATGGACCAATACTTTGAGTGGTATGCTATGTCTGAGGAGAGGAAATACAAGTTTGCCAAGATGAAATTAGTGCGTCAAGCTAGGTTATATTGGGGGAACATTGAGCTAACCACTAGGAGACGGAATGTTGAGCCCATAACCACTTGGCAAGGTATGAAAGAAAAACTGAGAGATAAATACCTACCCATTTCATACCAGCAAAACCTGTTAGACCAATGGCAAAACCTGAAACAAGGAAACCGATCTGTCTCAGACTACATAACTACTTTTGATGAATACCTAATGAGATGTGATGTGAGTGAAGCCCACGAAGTCACTTTGTCTAGATTTAGGGCTGGACTGAGGGAAGAAATCAAGAGAGAACTATTTCTGAGAGAGGTTACTGATCTAGACCAAGCCTACCAGATTGCACTAAACACTGAGAAATTTCAGAGAGGACCTATACCTTCTAGGGTTAGTGCCCCAATCCCAAGGAATGGACCTAGCCAAGTTATCCCTAGTAAACCTTTTCAGGGTACTTCTACCCCTAGACCCATGGACAAAGGTAAGGCACCTGACACCCAGAGAACCCTTAGTTCAAATATCACCTGTTTTAAGTGTCAGAAACCAGGTCACATTTCCAGTCAGTGTACTGCCATAGCCTGTTTCAAGTGTCATAAGGTAGGTCATGTTGCTAGCTAGTGCCCACGAAGATCCCTTTATATAGAAGAGGGAGAGAATGATAATTTCGAGCCCAGTGAGGAATTTGAAGAAGAAGTTTATGAGGCCGGAATGAATTTGGTTGAGGAGTATGAAGGAGAGGAGGAACCCAATGAATCTGACCAATTAGGAGTTGTAAGATGCATCCTATCCCAGAATCTAGTTCAAGAGGATTGGCGTAGGACTAACATCCTACAGACTTTTCTTAAATTAGGGGATAAGGTATGTAAGATCATCATAGATAGTGGGAGCTGTGTAAATGCCATCTCTACTAGCACTGTCAAGATGTTAGGCTTAATCCCAGTTCCCTATCCCAACCCCTATAAGGTTTCTTGGGTAGATTCTACCTCCATACCCATCCAGTCTAGATGTCAAGTCCAAATCCAAATACAATCTTATCACGAAAAGATTTGGTGCGATGTTTTACCCATGGGGGTGAGCAGTATAATTCTCGGAAGACCTTGGTTGTATGATCATGATGCCACCCTCTTAGGAAAATCCAATACCTGTGTCTTTAGTTTCAATGGGAAGAAGATTACGATCCATTCAGTTCCCCCTAAGGACAAGGTAACTAAAGGAGCCGGTAAGGTTAAGGAGATGAAAACTGGAGTGAACCTAATCAGTGCTAAGGATCTAGAACAAGAAATTCATAGTGGTTCACCCATCTTGATGTTGACTGCTAAGGAACTTAGAACTTCGAAACCCTCAGAGCCTCCTCAAGAAGTTAAACCTGTGTTAAAAGAATTTGAGGATGTCTTTCCCAAGGATTTTCCAGACCACCTTCCACCTCTTAGGGATATCCAGCATGCCATAGATCTAATCCCAGGAGCGACTTTGCCCAACTTGCCCCATTACAGGATGAATCCATCTGAGCATGAAGAACTGCAAAAGCAGGTTGGAGAATTATTAAGGAAGGGGTTTATTAGAGAAAGTCTTAGCCCTTGTGCAGTCCCAGCCTTACTGACCCCAAAGAAAGATGGCACGTGGAGGATGTGTGTTGACAGTCGTGCCATCAATAAAATTACAATCAAATATAGGTTTCCCATCACTAGACTAGATGACATGCTTGATATGATGGCTGGTGCAATGGTTTTTTCTAAGATTGATCTCAAAAGTGGCTATCATCAGGTTAGGATTAGACCCGGGGATGAATGGAAAACTGCTTTCAAAACTAAGGATGGTCTTTATGAATGGGTTGTTATGCCTTTTGGGTTGTCCAATGCCCCTAGTACCTTCATGAGAATTATGACCCAGGTACTTAGAGCTTTCATAGGAAAATTTGTGGTGGTCTATTTTGATGACATCCTGATCTATAGTAAGACCCCAGCAGATCACCTAGGCCACCTTAGAGCAGTCTGCCAAGTTTTGAGGAATGAGAGACTCTACGGTAATCTTAAGAAGTGTGAATTCATGACTAGTAGAGTTATCTTTCTTGGTTTTGTAGTAACCCCTGACGGCGTGGCAGCCGATCCTGAGAAAATTAGGTCCATAGTAGACTGGCCAGAGCCAACCAATGTGCATGAAGTTAGAAGTTTCCACGGCTTGGCTACCTTCTATAGGCGATTCATCAAGGGGTTTAGTACTTTAGCTGCTCCTATCATTGATTGTATTAGGAAGGGAGAATTTCATTGGACTAAGTCAGCCCATAAAGCCTTCCTAGATCTTAAGGATAAAATGACCCAGGCACCCATTCTGAGATTACCCGATTTTTCTAAAGTATTTGAGGTTGCCTGTGATGCTTCAGGTGTAGGAATAGGTGGAGTCCTCAGCCAAGAGAATCATCCCATAGCATTCTTTAGTGAAAAACTTAATGATGCTAAGCTTAGGTATTCTACCTATGATAAGGAATTTTATGCGGTGGTGCAAGCTTTGCGTTACTGGAGACATTATTTGCTACCGCAGGAATTTGTACTATTTTCGGACCATGAGGCTCTTAGATTTCTGAACTCCCAAAAGAAGCTTAACCCTAGGCATGCTAAGTGGGTAGAATATATCCAGTCCTATACTTTTGTCCTGAAACATAAGGCTGGAGTTGAGAAAAGGTAGCTGATGCCCTTAGTCGCCGATCTCTGTTATTAACTTCTGTTAGAACTGAGGTCATAGGGTTTGAGCAAATCAAAGAGGAATATGAGTCTTGTCCGGATTTCACAACTGTGTATCAGGATCTAGTTCAAGGACCATCTAGTAATCACCAAGATTATACCCTTGTAGATGATTTTTTGTTCTTCAAAAATAGGCTTTGCATCCCTAGAACTTCTCTTAGGGAATTTTTGATTTGGGAAATCCATGCTGGAGGTTTAGCCGGCCATTTTGGAAAAGACAAGACCATTCTAGCTATTGAAGACCACTTTTTCTGGCCTAGCTTAAAAAGGGATGTAGCTAATATTGTAGCTAGATGTCGAACCTGCGCTGTTGCCAAACAGCGAAAACAAAACACTGGTCTTTATACCCCACTCCCTGTCCCAGATCGTCCTTGGCAAGATGTGAGTATGGATTTTGTGTTAGGTTTACCTAAGACCCAGAGGAGACATGATTCTATCTGTGTCGTAGTCGACCGATTCTCTAAAATGGCCCACTTCCTGCCTTGTTCCCAAACCTTTGATGCGTCTAAGGTAGCCACGCTTTTCTTCAATAAGATAGTTAGACTCCATGGCCTACCTAAGACAATCGTTTCAGATAGGGATGTCCGGTTCACCAGTTACTTTTGGAAGACCCTTTGGCATAAGTTAGGGACAAAACTTAAGTTTTCAACTGCCTATCATCCTCAAACTGATGGCCAAACTGAAGTAGTGAACCGTAGCCTAGGAAATCTGCTGAGATGTCTTGTTGGTGAAAACACCAGAAATTGGGATTTATACCTACCAAGGACAGAATTTGCGTACAATGACTCGGTCAATAGGTCTACGGGTAAGAGTCCATTTGAAATTGTACATGGGTACAAACCTCACACACCTCTTGACCTAGTCCCTTTACCTGTCCACACTCGAGTCTCCGAATCTGCTGAGAATTTTGCACTGCATGTAAAAGACTTGCATAAAGAAATTCATGCCAAAATAAATTTAAGTAATGAAACTTATAAGAAGTTGGCTGATACTCAAAGGCGAGTCAAATCTTTTGTTGAGGGAGACTATGTGATGATTAGGTTAAGGCCTGAACGGTTTCCTCCTGGAACCGTTAGAAAGTTACATGCTAGGGGAGCTGGACCATTTAGAGTGGTAAAGAGAGTAGGATCCAATGCCTATGTGCTCGAGTTGCCTCCAGAACTAGGCATTAGCTCTACTTTCAACATTACAGACTTAGTAGAGTACAGGGAGCCAGCTGTGATTCCTAGTGAGCCTTTTGAGCCTAACCCTATCATTGAGAGTGATCCCGACCCTGTGTGTCCACCAACAAACTGGCCTGTGAGGAAAGAGCAGATTGAAAAGATCCTGGATGATCAGGGTATCTCTACTCGTAATCGAGGATACCAAAGGTACCTGGTCCGCTGGCACGGAAGGCCAGATTTTGATGACTCTTGGATCTCCCGAGAAGAATTACAAGAATTGGACCCAGACCTCTTGGAGAGATACCAGAGCCAACTTGAGCCTTACTCGACAGGGTCGAGTTCCTCCCACCCTGGGAGAATTGGTGCGGGCACCAGACTCAGAAGAAGACTTCAGAGCTCCATTTGGATCTCTGATTGACATTGCCCGAGAAATTAGGGTTTGTAATAAAGGTTGACCTGGTCAACCAGTTTATTTATTTTATTTATTGAGTCACCATTTAAATTTTGTTGAGTCATGTTGACTCAGTGCAAGTCCCAATGTGGTTTCAATTTGGTCCAAAATGGTGCCACATTTGTCTTCCAATCAAATCAAGGTTCAAGCAAGTGGAGGCCACACTCCAAGCCACACGCCCAGCCACACTCCGAGCACACGCCAGAGTCCAGGAGGTGCCACAGAGGCATCCCAGTGTCATGGTCCCCACATCCAAAGAAGAAAAAATCAAATTGGAGGCTACTTTAAAGGAGGCGCCCATACCTGCCTATTTTACCTAAGCAAAGAAGGAAGAAGACTTCTCTTGGAGAAGAAATCAAAGAAGGACATCCAACCTACTCCTAATTGAAGTTCAAATCAAAATCAAAGAGCTTAACTTGGAGTGGAAGAAAAGAAGAAATACCATAAGAAGAAGAGGACTCCAAATCCAAATCCAACTCCAAAGGAGGCACCAAAAAAATTCAAAAAAAAATTCCTTTATGGCCGTCCCAATTTTTTTTGAACTCTTGGTCAGCCAAGAGAGAAGATTTTCAACCTAATCTAGTGGTTGGAGGAGTTTAGTCCCACATGAGAATTTGTACAAGCTTGGAGATAATTTTAGGTCTATATAATAGACCTCTCTTTGTAACTTTAAAAATCAATGAAGAAAATTATTTTTTTGCTATTCTCTTGTGTTGAGTGACCTAGGTTTCTCTTCTTCCGCACTATTCTAAGTGTTGAGCTCCGTGAGGGGGTAATCCGGGTTCCATTGGAGCCTTGAGGAGGTGAGAGATCTCCATCTTTATCCAAAACCCTAGGTTAGCCACTTGAAATTCCAAAACCCTAGCCACCCTTCATTATTTTCAATCCATCAAACCCTAGATCCATCCATCTCCCATGGCCTCTCTGTCTCTACAAGTCCAGGCCGTCCACCTTCATCCAGATCCAGTCCGGCAACTTCAGATCCAGAGCAAGTTCCAAGGAAAATCACATCAACATCCAGGAGAATCCAGTTTTCAGCAATTTCAATCTTCAAGTTCATCAACCTGGTAAATCTTTCCCTTGACTCTCTGATTCCATCAATTGTTTTTCTTCTCTTCTAGATCTTGAGTTCAGGAGAAGCCAACCAGCCAAAGGACCAGTATTGGAGGATCCATTACGAAGATATCTGAATCCGGGATCCAACAATCTGCTCGGGAGAGTTCCTCCACCAAAATCTGTGAAGATCATTATCTGGTTAGATAAACCATCTCTTCTCGTTATTTCTGTTCTTTTGAAAGTTCGGAGCGAAACCCTAGGTCTGGGAGTTTCTCAACTCCCAGCGATCCGTTGCTTCTGAACTACTCTGATAATTTAGTTTCCTTAAAATTGTGCTTTCAATTATCATATTAGTATCTTTCAATATTAGGTTAACTTTTCTTTGATTTTAAACCAACTTCTACAAACATATAAAAAACAACAAAAAAATTAGTTAATCTTAATTTACTTCCGCATCGCATTCCTTTATTTGTTCTGCATCAGTTTCCCGATGAGTTACCTGATCAACTACCACCTGTTAGGGACATCCAACATGCTATAAGCTTGGTCCTAGAATCCTCATTACCAAACCTTCCTCACTATGGGATGAACCACTCCGAGCCCTAAGAAATACAAAAATAAGTGGACCATATGACACCCATAGACCAATGTTCAAATCTTAAGGTCTAACTGAGTAACCAAGGTCTATTCCATGTTTCCAATAGATGGTCCAAAGACTCCGATTCCTATTTCCTGTCACACCTTAAGGCTTCCAATATTCTCCAAACTTTCAAATCCCACTATGTTGAGGTCATTTGTTGCATCAGTTCTTCGAGTATGTTAGGTTTGCAACCTACTTTTGGAAGACCTTATAGCATTTGCTAGGGATCCATTGTAAATTTTTCTGTGCATGCCAAACCAGGGTCAAACCTAGAGGGTCTATAGTCTGTTAGGTTTAGGCCCCAGAGAGTCCAATAAAATTCCTCTCAATAGGAATGCATAGTAGAGTTTGCATTTGTTAGGTGTCAGTACGAGTTTTAGAGTCCGTAGAGTCATTTGCATAGCATGCATAAGGAGATTAGCCAAAAATCAATCTAAGTAATAATACATATAAGAAATTGGCTGATTCTCGAAAGTGAGCCAATGGATTTGACATAGGAGATTATGTAATGATTAGGCCTAGGCCTGAATAATTTCCACTAGGGACCATTAAGAAACTTCATACTCATGGAGCTGGCCCTTTTAGAGTGATAAGGAGAGTCGGCCCTAATGCCAATGTGCTTGAGCTAACCCTAGATTATGGCATTAGCTCGACTTTCAATATCTCAGAATTAATTGAGTATAAGGAACCGGCAACCATACCCAGTGAGCCATTTGGGCCTGACCTATCTTTTGAGAGTGAACCCGACCCAGAGTGTCCACCTCCAATTTTACCTGAGAGAGGAGAACGGATCGAGCATGTCCTGGATGACCAAGCTATCACCACCTAAGGCAAAGGCTATCAGCATTACTTGGTCCGATGGCAAGGCCAATCGAAGTTCGATGTTTTGTGAATTACCTGAGAGGACTTGCAGCACCTCGACCCCAACCATCTAAACAAATATCAAAGCCAAATTAATCCTTACTCGACAAGGTCGAGTTCCTCCCACCTCAGAAGAACTGGTGTGGGCACCAGAATCAGATAGAGGCTCCTCAACCCTCTGTGGATCTCGGATTAGGATTTCTTTTTAATCTGTTAGGTCCTGTAATAAGGCTTTAAGCCTGAGCATTTTATTTTTCTTGAGTCATGTATTTAGTTTCAATTTTTGTTTAGTCATGTACCTTGGCCAATTTGGTTAAGTTAGGTCATTGGGTCCTGTATTTAGCTATATTGGTCCAAGCCTAAGTCTACTTGAAGATTGGGCTCAAGCTTGTCTAAAGATGGAGTGGATATTTAAGTCAAGCCCAGTTGTTAATGGATCAAGCCATCTTCCCCATGCCATGAAACAATGCCACCTCAGCTCTTGGAGTGCCACCTCATCGGTGCCACTTGGTGGAAGGATGCACCACATCACCAAGACACTTGGGCAGCCAAGAGAAAATGGAGGACTTCAAAGTCAATGCATGTTGGACACCCCATTTATTCTCTCCTAGGTCCAAGCCAACAACCTCCCCATCCCACTCTCCACATCAAGCTCTTTTCCAAAGAAGCATGGTCAGCCAAGGAAGGTTCTTCAAGTCAATGAAGCATCCCATGATTCTTGAAGACAAGATCCTTTCTTCATTCCCCCATATCAAGCCTTTCTCCAAAGAAGCTTGACCGGCCAAGGAAAGAATGGAGCATCCCTTGATCCTTAAAGACAACCTCCCCCATATCAAGCCTTCTTCCCAAAGAGCCATGGTCAGCCAAGACTCATGAAAGGAGTTCGAATTTTGAATGGGGACAACCTCCTCTCTTCCCTCCCCAAATCAAATTTTCCACCAAATCAAGGCCAACCAAAGGAGAATTTCAATTATCAAAATTCAGATTTTTGGGTGCCCATGATAAAGACTTGTAGCCATTTTATTTGAATTTTAAATAAACTTTGGAGCCTATATAAAGGGCCCTACTTCTCTTGTACAAAGGTAATTCTTGATGAATGAAAAAGTCAGAAGTTCTTCTTCCATTAGCCCTTGTCTTCTTAGACTAGGAACTTTATGAGAGAGTGCCTTTGTCCTTCGGGACATCAAGGGGTGAGAGGCCCTTAGTTGCCATCCTCCTTCACAAGCCACCATTCCATCTTCAAGCTAGGATTCCACCAGGAAGATCCACCTAGATGCCCAATGAGAAGAGCCCTCCTCGACCACCATCTTCGACTCCTTTCCCAAAACTTCCTACTTTCTTATACCCCTACTTGCTATTTTTTAATCCTTTACTTGGTTGCTCGTTGGTCCTCCAGGTGCCACAGACAAAGGATTTGGTCTCCCTTGCCTTCGGGACCATTCGATGAAAAGCCTGTGAATCCGTAGGGTCGAAGGCTTGATCCTCCAGGCCGCATCTGCGAGTGTGAGTGAACTCGGCATCGGGCGTATCAGAATCTTCAAGGTTTGCACTCTCTAGTCTCCTAAGTAGGTATTGATTTAGAGCTAAGTCCTGTGAGGTTTCTCAATCCAGGGTTCCTCTCTTCATCATTATTTAGGGGCTAAGCTTGCATGCTAGAAGTTTCTTGTGCTTATAGAACCTCTAGATCTATTCTTTGCTTGACTTCGGGAATCATAAAATCTCTTAAAACCTAAATCACAAAAGAAAAAAATTCATTTGAATATCCATCTCATCATTATTATAGTCCCACATCATCTTAGTCCCACATCAATTTTTGGTATCAGAGCTTCATCCCACATCATCTTCCCTCCCTGAATCAAGCTTTCCACCAAATCAAGGCCAGCCAAAGGAGGATTTCAAGAGTCAAATTCAGATTTTTAGGTGCCTCTTTGATGATGGCTTGTAACCTTTTCTTTTGAAATTTGAATGGGACATTGGCGCCTATATAAAGGGGCCTACCCCTCTTGTAAGGAATGATTTTTTTATGATTGAAAAAGTGAGAAGTTCTTCCATTAGCCCTTGTCTTCTTAGATTAGGAACTCTATGAGAGAATGCCTTTGTCCTTCGGGAGATCGAGGGATGAGAGGCCCTGAGTTACCATCTTCCTTCGCAATCCACCATTCCATCTTCAAGCTGGGATGCCATCTGGAAGATCCACCTAGATGCCCAACGAGAAGAGCCCTCCTCGACCACCATCTTCGACTCATTTTCCAACACTTCCTACTTTCTGGTACCCCTACTTGCTATTTTTTAATCCTTTACTTTTTTGCTCGCAGGTCCTCTAGGTGCCACGGACAACGGATTTGGTCTCCCTTGCCATTGAGACCATCTGATGAAAAGCCGGTGAATCTGCAGGGTTGAAAGCTTGATCCTCCAGGCTGCATCCACGAGTGTGAGCAAACTCGACATCGGGCGTATCAGAATCTTCATGGTTTGCACTCCCTAGTCTCCTAAGTAGGTATTGATTTATAGCTAAGTCCTACAGGGTTTCTCAATCCCGGGATCCTCTCTTCGTCATTGTTTAGGGGCTAAGCTTGCATGCTAGAAGTTTCTTGTGCTTATAGAACCTCTAGATCTAATCTTTGCTTGACTTCGGGAATTAAAAAATCTCTTAAAACCTAAATCATAAAAGAAAAAAAAAATTCATTTGCATATCCATCTCATCATTAGTATAGTCCCACATTATCTTAGTCCCATATCAGTCTACCTTTATTTCTACTTACATTGCCTTTTTCATCTAATTTATTCTTATAAACCCATTTAGTGCCTATAATAGGATGATCAGAGGGTCTATTTACTAGGGTCTATATATTATTTCTTTTGAATTGATTTAGTTCTTCATGCATGGCCATCATCCAATTCGGGTCATTTTCGGCTTCTTATATGCTTTGGGTTCTACTTGTGAAACAAAAGCTAGGTAATCATGTGCATCTCTAAGTGATGACCTAGTCCTACTACATTATGAGAGATCATTTATAGTTAAATCTTTAGGATGTGATGTTACATACCTCCATTCTTTAGGTAAATCATCATGATCTTTGCTTACCATTTCATCTCCTTCTCCTACTTGTTTGTCCTTTGGGCTCATGTCCTTCATAGCTTTATCAATTGTATCTGCATCATTATCAATATACACTTCTTTTTTAGAAGGTGAGGGGTCAGTTTCATCAAATATAACATGGATAGACTCTTCAACAGTTAATGTTCTCTTATTGAATACTCTATAAGCTTTGCTTGAAGTTGAATAACTAAGAAAAATTGCTTCATCAGATTTAGCATCAAGTTTTCCAAGGTTATCCTTTTCATTATTTAGTACAAAGCATTTGCATCCAAAAATATGAAAATAATAAATACTAGGCTTTTTATCATTCCAAAGCTCATAGGTGGTTTTCTTTAAAATAGGCCTTATTAAAACATGGTTGAATATATAACATACAGTGTTCATAACTTCTGTCCAAAAGTACCTTGGAAGATTGCCTTCATACAACATGGTTCGGGCCATCTCTTCCAATGTCTTATTTTTCCTCTCTACAATACCATTTTGCTATGGTGTTCTAGAGCTGAGAAGTTGTAATCAATGTCATGTTCAGTGCAACTCTTCAAAATATTGATTTTCAAATTCAGTGTCGTGATCACTTATAATTAAAATAATTGAAAGATTTTTTTGATTTGAGACTTTCTTGTAAAATTTTTGAAATACTTTTAAAGCTCATCTTTATATGCAATAAACAAGACCCAGGTGAATCTTGAAAAATCATCTACTATCACAAGTCCATATTTCATACCTCCTAGGATTGTGGTCCTAGTTGGTCCAAATAAGTCCATATGTAGTAGCTCTAAAGGTCTTGAAGTAGAAACCATATTTTTTGATTTAAAACTCTCTTTAGTTTGTTTACCAAATTGGCATGCATCACAAACATGTTCAAAATCAACTTTAAATTTAGGTAAACCTCTAACTAGATCTTTGGAAATCAATTTGGCTAAAGTATGCATGCTAGCATGACTTAATCTTCTATACCAAAGTAAACTACATTCCTTGGTTTTGGCATTCATAGCCACTAGACTTGTACTACATGACATGGCTAGATCATTTAAGTCCATCACATAAATGTTTCCAAGTCTATGACCAATAAACTTAGTGTTAGAATCAAGAGAACTAGTTACTATACATATTGAAGATTCAAAGATAACTTTGAAGCCTCTATCACATAATTAACTTATACTTAATAAATTATGCTTCAACTTGTCTACTAGCAATACATTTTCAATAAAAGTAGAAGGGATGATTCTGATCTTACCAATGTTAATGATCTTCCGCTTACCATTATCGCCAAATGTTACTTATCTACCTTCTTTCATTTCCAGGGTGATGAATTATTCTTTGTCACCCATCATATGTCTTAAACAGCCACTATCTAGATACCATCTTTTCTTTGAATTCTGGGCTGCAAGACATTCTTACAAAACAATCAAGTAATACTTTTAAGTACCCAAGCTTTCTTGGGTCCTTGAAGGTTAGTTGGAGTGGTTCCTTCAGGAACCAAAATCTTTCTCACTCTATTTTTATTTTTCTTTCTTAAATTGCATTCAAAAGCTTTATGACTAACCTCATTGCAATTAAAGCAAACTATTTTTGATTTTTGACATGAAATAGATGCTAAAACTCTTGATGCAAAAGGTTTTAGAGCTGAAAACTTCGATATATATATGATTTTGAAGCTGAAAAATTATTTGTGTTCAATGAATTGTATCCAATTCTAGTTTTATTATTTGAATCTCTTTGATTTTTCAAAATTAGCTCAAGCTTATTAGAACTTAAAGTTAATTTGTCAACTAAGGGCTCGAGTTGACTCATTTCATTTTGTAAACTTTTATTCTTTTCTAAGCATTCATCTTTTTCAACTAGCAAAACTTTGTAATTTTCAGAAATATAGATTAATTCTTTTTGCAAGATATTGTTATTTTCTAAAATCTCATTCTTTTCTTTTATCAAAGCATCATAATTATTTTTCAAAGTTTTAATTTTTAGACCAGTCTTTTTATATTCAGATAAGAGTTCATAAAATGCAGTATTTAACTCTTCATAAGTAAATTCATCACTAGGTTTAGTAGAAGTTATCTCGTCCTCTAGACCCATGAGACATATATTTACAGTTTTGGATATCTCTTCCTCTTCATTTGATGTGGATTCATCATGATGCGGGACTACTATGCTAAGATGGATGAGATCCATGCAAGTGATTTTTCTTTTTTTTTGTTGTTTTAAGTTTTTAATAGGTTTATTGATTCTTGAAGTCAAGTGGAGAATAGAACTAGAGATTCCATAAGAACAAAAAATTTCTAGCATTGAAATATAGCCCCTAAACAGTGAAAAGAAAAGGACCCCAGGATTGAGAAACCCCGATAGGACTTAGCTCTAAGACAAAACCAACTTAGGAGACTAGGAAGTGCAAACCTTGAAGATTCAGATGCGCCCGATGATGAGTTTGCTCACACTCATGGATGCAGCCTGGAAGATCAAGCCCTGACCCTTCGGATTCACCAGCTTTCAGTCCGATGGTCCTGAAGGCAAGGGAGACCAACTCCTTTGTCTGTGGTACCTAGAGGACCTACGAGCAACCAAATGAAGGGTTAGAAAACAACAAGAGAAGAGAATAAGAGAATAAGAAGTGATGGGAAAGGAATTGAGCAAGATGATCGAGAAAGGCTCTTCTTGTGGGGCATCCAAGTGGATCTTCCAGGGGCGTCCGAGCTTGAAGATGGGTTAGTGGCTTGCAAAGGAAGAAGGTAACTCAGGGCCTCACACCCCTCGATGTCTCGAAGGACAAAGGCACTTTCTCACAAAGTTCCAGGTTTAAGAAACAAGGGCAATGAAGAAGAAAACTTCAGAATTTTTTTTCATTTCATCAAAATTATTTTTACAAGAGGAGTAGGACACTTTATATAAGCACCCAAGTCCTCATTTGAACATTTGAATTCAAATTTAAAAGAGGGGGTTACAAGACTTGATTCGGGGAGGAGAAAAAGGTGGGTTGTCTTCATGAATCAAGGGGTGCCAATTTGAATTTTGAATTTCTCCTCTCATGAAGCATGGCTAAAATTTGAACTTCTTCTCTCATTAAGCTTGGCATCCAACTTTTGAATTTTGAATCTTTTCTTGGATGCTTGATCTTGATAGCTTGATTTGGGAGCGTGGAGTGAGGATGTTTTTGGCTAGGATCAAGGAGAGGTTAATGGGCATCCACATGGCTTTTGAATTTGAGATTTTCTTCTTGACCTTGGCCGTCCAAGGTGCTTGGTGAGGTGGCACCTCCCATGCCATGTGGCATTGATGATACGGCACTCCATGAGCTGAAGTGGCGCCTCCCATGCCATGTGGCATTGATGATATGGCATTCTATGAGTTGGCACTTGTACTTGGTGTGGAAGAGAGGTGGCTTGACTCATCTTTAATTGGGCTTGACTTGATTTCCCACTTGTGGACCCATCTTCAAATTAGCTTGAGCCCATCTTCAAATTGACTTGAGCTTGTGAACTGATTTGGCTAATTACAGGACCAATTGACCATAACTTGACAAAATTGGCCAAATTACAAGACTAAACCAAAAATTGAAACCAACTAGATAGTAATTACATGACTTGAAAGCAAATTATTCAGGCTTTAAGCCTTATTACAGCACTCAAAAGACCTAAAAACCCTAATCAAAGATCCACAAAGGGTTGAGGAGCCTCTATCTAATCCCAGTTCCCACACTATTTTTCTCAGGGTGGGAGATACTCGATTTTGTCAAGTAAGGGTTGATCTGGCTTTGGTATTTCTCAAGAAGATCGGGGTCGAGGTATTGCAAGTCCTCTTGGGTAAGCCACAAATCATCAGATTCCAGTCGGCCTTGCCAACGGACCAGGTAATGCTGATAGCCTTTGCCCCGAGTGGTGATAGCTTGATCACCCCAGACATGCTCGATCCAATCTCCTCTCTTCGATAAAATTGGAGGTGGACACTCAGGATCAGGTTTACTCTAAAAAGATAGGTCAGGTCTAAATGGCTCGCTGGGTATGGTTACCGATTCCCTATACTTGACTAAGTCTGAGATATTGAAAGTCGAGCTAATGCCATAATTCGGGGATAGCTCAAGCACATAGGAATTAGGGCCAACTCTCCTTATCACTTTAAAGGGGCCAGTTCCACGAGCATGAAGTTTTTTAGTGGTTCCTGGAGGAAACCGTTCAGGCCTAAGCCTAATCATTACAAAATCCCATATGTCAAATCCTTTGGCTCGCTTTCAGGGATCAGCCAATTTCTTGTATGTATTATTACTTAGATTGATTTTTGGCTAATCTCCTTATGCATGCTGTGCGAATGACTCTACGGACTCTGAGACTCATACTGACACCTAACAAATGCAGACTCAACTATACATTCTCATTGAGAGGAATTTTATTGGACTCTCTAGGGCCTAAACCTAACAGACTATAGACTCTCTAGGTTTGACCCTGGTTTGGCATGCACAGGAAAATTTACAATGGATCCCTAGCAAATGCCATAAGGTCTTCCAAAAGTAGGTCACAAACCTAACATACTCGAAGAACTAGTGCAACAGAATGACCATAACATAGTGAGATTTGAAAGTTTGGAGAACATTAGAAGCCTTAAGGTGTGACCGGAAATAGGAATCGGAGTCTTGGGACCATCTATTGGAAACATGGAATAGACCTTGGTTACTCAGTATAACCTTAAGATTTGAACATTTGTCTAGAGTGACATAAGGTCAAATTGAAGAATGGAGAATTTGGTCATCGCAAGTGCAGGTTTTTCAAGAAAGGAAGACTTAGTTAGTTCTAGAAAAAGGTCATCAACTGGGGTTAGAGGAGTGAACACTTTATAAGGGAACTGAATGAGGTCTCGAGTTGAGGCTAAAGGAGTGGGCTCTTCCTGAGGGCTTTGACTTACAAGAACCAAGTCCTTACTAATTTTCTGTTGTTCTGATGTTTCATGACTAGGCTCAATAATCTTATGTTCTATAAGGATTTCCTCAGGTAAGGTACTAGAGTTGTCCTCCTCGAAGTCTTCTCCTTCATATTCGTCTACAAAACTCATGTCATCCTCATATACTTCTATAATGGGTTCTAATTCTTCCTCCTTTAATTGTTCTTTCAGTATGGCTTGATTCTGGTCAACTAATCCTGGGTCGGCCATACCTATTTCTTTCTCAATGTCATCATTCTGGGTTGGAAATGATAATAATGAGGGTTGATCAACAAAAGTCTTGTTCACACTAGGTGTTGGACCAATGGGGATTTGATTCAAGCTAGCAGAGGTTGGATTTAGGTCCAAAGTACTTGATCTAGCATGCCTCAAGGACCTCTCATAGTTTTGGGTTACTCTGTAGGCTTGCTCCAAACTATATATATTATGTCTAAATAATTCTCTCTGGATATCTTTCCTCAAACCCTCTTCAAATCGGATTAGGATATCATATGGATCCATATTCACAATATAGCATATTAGATGCTCGAATCTATCAATATAATTACAGACTAATCCATTACCTTGGGTCAACCTCTCTAAGTGGTCTAGGAGATTTTGTTGGTAGGACGTAAGGATATACCTTTCACGAAGCTTACTTTTCATTCCTTTACAGGTCCTAATGGGTTTGTGTCTCTCATACACCATCCTTCCCTGAACAATATGCCTATAAGACTTGGCTTGACCCCATTGATGCACTCAGGCAAACCTAACCTTTCCATCCTCATACATTTCATTCCACTTAAAATAATCATCCATATCTTCCTCCCAGGCAATGTAAACTCGAGGATCAAGACTGCCTCGAAATAAGGGAGCTTCGGTCCTAATGTTCCTAATGGGTCTTTCCTCTGATTCAACCAAGTACGGGTATGGGCTTCTAGGGCTAAGCTCGGGGACAAGATCATGATAATAGGATCTTAAATCAAGGGAATTGGGCTTAAACGATTGGAATTTAGCATGGGCCTTGCAAGCTTCTGCCTGTGCCCCCGCTTGGGCCATCTTTTGGTTCAATTGGGCCAGTTGTTCGTTGAGGGCCCTCAAGTGGGTTTCAAGGTTTGACCCCATGACTACACTGGGCTGGATATGGACTAACGGGCTAATGAACTCCTAATCTAGACTAGACATGCAACACACAATGGAGGGTACTACGGTTTGCTATACCCATGAATTTAAATAAAATGGGTTAACTTAGATGACACACAGTACAACAACTAGCCATTTCACCAGCCAGATAAGAGGTGGGAGTATGGGAGGCCCCTCTACTTTCGCGGGGACCCAATTAAGGAACCACAAAACCGCTTAGGTCGTTTGACACTAAACCTCTTGCCTTAGACACCAGCTTCCCAGTACTAATTGAAGGGTTGCATGCACTAGCTTCCCCATAATGGTTAAACTTGACTCGTTGATGTCCCTAAGCTATCAGGTTGCTACTAGATTTTAAGTTAGGTTTAGGTTTGAAATGCAAGTTGGTGATTTTCGAGCCAAGTAAAGGTAATGACCTCCTTCCCTTATCTTATGATATTGTCACCCTTAAGTCAATTATGTAGATGATGGCATACACATGAAACCAAATGAAATGTATTTAAGTTTTTTTCTTCAAGTTATGATGTATATTAGCAGAAATATAGGATGCTAAAATTAAATAATATGAACCTAAAGTGCAAAGTTAGACTATGTAGGAATGAAAGTATGATGAAATGAACTTGCTGGAAATTCAGAGCAGAATTATTCTCAGATAGTAATCAGGATTGTAAAAAATCTACAGAGTGAAATAAAATATAAAAAAAAATTAAAAAATACTATCAATTATGTGGAGTCTAGCAAAATAAAAATCAACAAATTTAGAAATTTCTATACGCAGAAATAACTAAAACAACAGACTATGTACTGCATTAGAAAATGCAGAATTTTAAAGATGCTGAAATCTAATAATGCAAAACTTTCTTTAAGATCTAAGATATCTATCTCCTTATTTCCTTCTTCAAGGGTTAATCACAGCGGCACCCCTACACGCCATAAAAAATTCTCTTTGAATGGGATGTGAAGGTCTTGCAGCCCTACTTTTTTCTATGATCGAACGGCCATGGTGAAGCACTCGATCTGAGTACTTAAGAAGGAACTAAGTCCTGACCATGTTTTGATACCAGAAATGATGCAGGATAAAGCTATGATACCATCAATGATGCGGGATGAAGCTTTGATACCAAAAATGATGCGGGACTACTATGCTAAGATGGATAAGATGCATGCAAGTAATTTTTCTTTTTCTTTTTTTATTTTTTAAGTTTGTAATAGGTTTACTGATTCTCAAAGTCAAGTGAAGAATAGAACTAGAGATTCTGTAAGAACAAGAAATTTCTAGCATGCAAATATAGCCTCTAAATAGTGATAAGAAAAGGACCCCGGGATTGAGAAACCTCGATAGGACTTAGCTCTAAGACAATACCAACTTAGGAGACTAGGGAGTGCAAACCTTGAAGATTCAGATGTGCCCGATGTCAAGTTCCCTCATACTCGTGGTGCAACCTGGAAGATCAAGCCCTGACCCTGTGGATTCACCAGCTTTCAGTTTGTGGTCCTGAGGCATGAAAGACCAACTCCTTTGTCCGTGGTACCTGGAGGACCTGCGAGCAACCAAGTGAAGGGTTAGAAAACAAAAAGAACAGGGTATAAGAGAGTAAGAAGTGATGGAAAGGAATTGAGCAAGATGATCGAGAAAGGCTCTTCTTGCGAGGCATCCAAGTGGATCTTCCAGGGGTGTCCGAGCTTGAAGATGGGTTGGTGGCTTGCAAAGGAAGAAGGTAACTCTGAGCCTCTCACCCCTCGATGTCTTGAAGGACAAAGGCACTCTGTCATAGAGTTCCAAGTCTAAGAGACAAGGGCAATGAAGAAAAAAACTTCAGAACTTTTTTTCATTTCATCAAAATTATTTTGACAAGAAGAGTAGGACCCTTTATATAAGCACCCAAGTCCTCATTTGAACATTTGAATTCAAATTTCAAATAGGGGGATAGAAGACTTGATTTGGGGAGGAGAAAAAGGTGGGTTGTCTTCATGAATCAAGGGGCGCCCATTTGAATTTTGAATTTCTCCTCTCATGAAGCATGGCTGAAATTTGAACTTCTTCTCTCAAGAAGCTTGGTGTCCAATTTTTGAATTTTGAATCTTTTCTTGGATGCTTGATCTTGGTAGCTTGATCTGGGGGCGTGGAGTAAGGATGTTGTTGGTTAGGATCAAGGAGAGGTTAATGGGCATCCACAAGGCTTTTGAATTTGAAATTTTCTTCTTGAACTTGGCCACCCAAGGTGCTTGGTGAGGTGTTGCCTCCCATGCCATGTGGAATTGATGATGTGGCACTCCATAAGCTAAATTGGAACCTCCTATTCCACGTGTTATTAATGATGTGGCACTCTATGAGTTGGCACTCTATGAGTTGGCACTCCTACTTGGCATGGAGGAGAGGTGGCTTGACTCATCTTCAATTGGGCTTGACTTGATTGCCCACTTTTGAACCCATCTTCAAACTAGCTTGAGCCCATCTTCAAATTGACTTGAGCTTGTGAACTGATTCAGCGAATTACAGGAACAATTGACCCTAACTTGACCAAATTGGCCAAATTATAAGACTAAACCAAAATTTGAAACCAACTAGATACTAAGTACATGACTTGAAAACAAATTACTCAGGCTTTAAGCCTTATTACAGGACTCAAAAGACTTAGAAACCCTAATCAGAGATCTACAAAGGGTTGAGGAACCTCTATCTAATCACGGTGCCCACACCACATCGCTATCGCTCCACGTAGCAACCATCACTTTCTTCTTCTTTTTGCTATCATCTTTACCTCAATGCTACTTGGTTAATTCATGTGTGATCAAGGAACCTAGAAGCTCATCCAATGGTAACGTGTTCAGGTCTTTGGCCTCTTGAATAGCAGTGACCTTCGAATCCCATTTATCCAGTAGTGATCTTAGAATTTTTTGCACAAGATCTGCATTTGAATATATCCTGCCAAGATTCTTTAAACTGTTAATAATATCTATAAATCTTGAGAACATGGCATATATTATTTTATTGGGTTGCATTTTAAATAATTCATAATTATGTACAAGAATATTGATTTTTGAAGTCTTAACTTGAGAGGTTCCTTCATGGGTAACTTCAAGTTTATCCTAATTTTTTTTTACAAAAATGCAAGAAGAAATCTGGTTAAACTCGTTAGCATCCAAAGTATAGTACAAAAGATTCATTGCTTTGGCATTCAGTTCACCCATCTTCATTTCATATTCATCCCATTCCTCTTCAGGTTTTGGGATGTCTATGCCATCAACTTTTTTAGTGGGTGTGTGGGATCCTTTTAAGATAACTTTCCATAATTAAAAATCTACTGCTTGAATATAAATCTTCATTCTTGCTTTCCAGTAGGTATAATTAGTGCCTGTGAAAAGTAGAGGTCTATTGGTGGATTGGCCTTCGACCAAAGAAGTACTCATAGGGTTTGCTATAGATCTTTTCTCTAGATAATTAGATTACAGAGACACTGCTCTAATACCAGTTGTTGCCCAGTTGGCCAACCCAAGAGGGAGGTGAATTGTGTTTGAAAACTTTTTCATAAATATGTGTTAGTTTTCCTAGGTTCACTAAAAACCCAAACTTGATTTCCAAGGCTCACCAAAAATCTTAAACAATACCCAAGTTACAGCCCTTGCTATACTTGGAACAACCCAAACAAAGAGTTAAAAAGAAAGCAACACTAATGACAAACCAAACATTGTCGAATGGTTGTAGTTGATGCTCTTTAAGAAGCCTTCTTGATTGCTTCTTCAATGCTCTTTAAGGCTTTTAAACTTCTCCAATAAATGACTCAAGACATTGATTAGAGTTTAGTGAAGTCTTGAGTTCTTGCTTGAATGATCTTTATAAAATTCAATACCCTCATAAAAGTCTTTTTAAAACTTGTTCAAATCCTTCATTTATAATCTTTTGAACTGATCCCATGTGAAAATAGCCATTGGAATGCCTTGGGAGTCGAAATCTAGCCGTCGGAGCACATTTTGGATTCAAAAACCTCATTCTAGAACTAGTCATTACACTTTAAAAACTGGGATTCAAGTCGGCTCGGTTGGATTGAGTCGGCTCAGATTCTCAGGCATGTAGAATCTGCACTCTGGTCAAGTTGGCTATCCTCAGTCGAGTTGGCTTGGCTGACTAGTTTTCTTATAACTAAAATTTATTCACTTTAGAGGAGTCGGCTTGGATGCCCATTGAGTCAGCTAGGTTAACTGGTTTTAGAAAACTGAACTTTAGCTACTTTGGATGAGTGGCTCTAATTTCATTGAGTCAGCTCGGTTGTCTGTGTATCAGAAACCCTTATACCATGCCTAAACAATGAGTCGACTCTATTCCTTGAGTCGGTTCGAGTGATCTTTGTCCAAAAATATTCAAACTTCTCCAGACTTCTTCCAAAGTCTTTCAAACTTCTTCTAAACCTAATCTAAGTAATTTAAACTTAAAAATTACATAAGATTGGCCCTTTTATAAGAATATGCATTTAAGTTTTCTTGGGCACTTCAATATATGATTGGCCCTTTTACAAGAATATACATTTAAGTTTTCTTGGGCACTTCAATATATGGAACTTTTTCTAAAAGAAACATGATATACAATAATGATTTCAGAATTATAGGGAGAATGATTGAGCATTTAAATCATCCTACAAAAACTTCTTTAAATATTTGAAAAGAGTTAGTATCAAATACATGCTCCAATATTTTATTATCATTAAAATCATTCCACGGGTTAATATGCCTACAACCGGACACTTCAGACTCTCAAAGACTATGGCACCACAGACTGAGGTGGAGGTTCAGGAGATTGAGAGGGTGCTGATGCCTCTGGTGTAGGAAGTCCCATGTACACTATGATTTGTTGTAGGCTGGATATCGCCCATGCAGTGAGTTAGGTCAACAGGATCATGGTATAGCCTGGTAGGGAGCACTAACGAGCACTGAAGGGAGTCTTCAGGTACTTGGTGGGCATAGTTAGAGTTGGCATCTACTACAGATAGCGAGGAGGTATGAGAGACTCTACAACATGTCCAAGAAGGCTTAAGGATTGATAAGAAGGTTTGTGGATATAGATTTTGGTGGAGATGTGGACACCCATCGCTCGACGACATATTTTATTTTCAGCTTGTATGTGTTGGGAATTGTATCCCAAAGCCAATCGTCTAGGCTGTAGATGGTTGTGCCATTTTGTAATTGTATATGAGTTTTTAATGAATAAAAGTTATTCTTTAGCTGTTCATCATATTTATATTTTCTTGAAATGAACTCTTGTATGATGGAGTCCTTAGAACTACATATTTGATATAGAGAGGATATATCAAGTAGTTCTTAAACTGGTTCACAACCAAATAATATATTATTATAGGATGACAATGTATCAAGTGTAGGTTATTGTATGTCATATTTGTTGGTTGTCCTCTTAACCAAGAAGTGTGGAGACACCAGTGTGACATACAAGTGAAATGTCGACATCTCACTGAACATGACCATTTGCAGAGCACCCTTCTGCCAAAGGATTGCTCGCGAAGGGATATGGGTATATATGTCCCTTAGACCTGAGGTCACCATGGCAGCTTGGAAGCAACTTACTGTACTTTGATGCTGGACCACCTGGATTTTTAATCCAGTGATGAAAGGTTTCTGGGTGTAGTCAAGTACTTGTGGAGCGGTGCTGGATCAAGATGGAATTGATCCCTCCAAATAGTTTGGAGTGAATGACTCATTGTGCCCTAATTTAGCAAATCCTTGGCCATGATAGTTCTTGTGAGGAGTCACTAAACTTGTAAAGTTGAGACACAATCTGGATAAACCAAATTAGGGTTGGCAGTCGAATCCTAGGTCATTTTGAGTATTGTGAGGTCAAAGGGATGAATTATAAGGTAACCATATGCCAGAGATTCTAGAGAGGTGCTCTACATCTTCGACCTATCCAGATGTTGGGTATCATTGCTAGATGAGGAATTTGATTGGTACTAGAAGTGTTCCAGTGCTACCAGCTTAGTGTTGGAATCATGGGGTCACACATCATAGGGGTATCTATCTGATCTTAGGGCTGATCGATGATTGAAAATTATTTGCCATCACCGAAGATCAATATGATTGATCATGTTCCAAGTGTCGACATTTGCTTGAGTCGACACTTGCTTGAGTCGACACTTGGAAAGTGTCAATACATGACATTTTTGTGTGAGTCGACACTTGCTGTGATGAGCAAAATTTTAAAAAATATTCTGGGAAGGTTTTGACTTCGAATTTCGAGTTCGAAATTTGAAATCTGATCGGTTTTCGCTCCAAGCTATTATAGTATGATGGTCATACTTACCTTTTATGCTTGGAACCTTTTTAGAATGCCTCCCCATCTTCTCCCCCAATCTCTCCTCCTTCCACTTTCTTCCTCCCATGGCTACCTCTTAAAATAAGAGTTATTTCTGGGTTGGTGGTTGATGGAAATTGGTTCTTGGTCTCTGAATCTCCTTGCTGCTGAGATTCTGAGAGGGAAGAAAGGGGCTTGTGAGGATTTGGATGTTAGGTGTGAGCTACATAGCACTTAAGCTATGTCTTAGGAAGAGAGCTAGTTAGGAAGGGTCCACCTCTCCTCCTCATCTTCTAGGAAGAAGCAGATTGGCCTCAAGGATCCCAAGGAGCTAGCACTCTGAGGGAGTTGATCAGAGTCACACCCCGGTGTGAACTACCTGCAGATGCCAGACACATGTGTGGCTCAAGAGCACCACCCTTGGAGCACTGCCACTGCATCCATCGAAGGTATAACGGTAAGGTATCTTTATATCTTTGAGTTTTATCTTGTTTTTGATGTTTATTGCATGCTATATCATTATACTAGATCCTGTTGCAAGCAGATTGGTAGATCGTTTGATCGATCTACCAAGTCTTCCACTGTGCTTGTTCTAAAATAGTTTTAAAATACATTCTTTCTACCGGCTATGTTTCACCTTCAATGATATCAGAGTCAGGTTCATCATAGTATAATAATGTTAGCATGCTTTAACATCATGTTTTTCTTTTAAAGTACTTTGAATGAGTACTTCACCATGGCTGTCCGGTCATAGGAGAGAAGTAGGGCTGCAAGACCCTCTCTTTCCATTCAATGGGGTCTCCTATGGCATGTAGGGGTGCCTCTTGTGATTGACTCATAAAGAGGAAAGATAAAAGAAAATTTAGATTAAAATGTTTTAATCTTGTATTATGATCTTAAAATAAATTTAGATAAGATCTAAGAGTTTTGTTTTGATCGAATTTGATTGAAAGTTTTGTGAAACTTTGGATTTGAAATAACTGTTATTGACCTGTGACAGGCCTTGAGTCGACCTCTTGAGTCGACTCATGATGGTTGAAGTGTCGACACTTGACCAGGAAATGTTGACACTTGGGCTCATGAGTCAACACTTTGCCTTGAAGGTGTCGACTCAAGAGCGCTTCCCAGAAAACATAGTGTTATGTTTTCTTCCTGTCTCAGGCTTTGAGTCGACCCAAGTGTCGACACTTGCCCATGGTCAGTCAACACTTGACATGAAAAGTTGCAAAAATAGTGAATTCAAATTTTTTATTATTGTAAAATTATTTTACATTTGTAAATTAAAATTATTTTAATTTATTAAGGCTATTGAACTTAATTAAGAATTAAGTAACTTTGAATGACTAAGAACTCTAGGAATATGATTCAAAGATTTTAAGTCATTTTAATAAGCCTTAAGGGTCATGGGTTAGCTTCTACTAGGTCCTTAATTGGATTAGACCTAAGTTTAGATGCATTGGACTATGTAGAGAATCATTCTAATCAATGTTGAGTTAGGACTTCTTCTCTATAGATCTCTCTAATAGTTAGATTATTAAGTCCATAGATCTAAATGGACCTTATTTGTGGCTCAATGGATAGCCCGAGTCTTTAGGCTAGTTTAATTGAGTCTGATGAACCAATTGATGTCTGAGATAAGTTTGGCATCTTGATCATGGTTCTTTGGGATTACCTCTTACCTGGCCAACTCGGTTGGTGTCTAAGGCAAGACTGTTAATGGCGGAACCCAACCCATGATCTCACTTACCTGGCCAATGTGGTCGATCAGAATTGATTAGATAGCTCACTGACTCGTGTTAACCCATGTCACCCAAGGTTAATCAGTCTTGATTGATTTTAGGTGCCCATGGATCATTAGTTATGAGTAACCCTCCTTGATTGTTAATGTGGTCAGTGGGAGGTTGATCCATGTCTTCTTATCTCTTCTTCTATCATAATAAGATTAAACCCTCTAAATTATTAGGTCCATAAAAAGATAAAGTTATGTGGATAATTGAGTCTTAGCCTCCCATTAAGTGGGATGGTAATGGGTCCAATAGTTGGGTGTTCATCGACAAATCCAAAGATAGGGTGTTCATCGGGCGATTGAAATTGCTATTCCTAATATGATGGCTCGGTGCAACTCTCTTAATGGTGGTTAGGTGGGCCGACCAAAGTTGGGCTTGACTATTCGTTAGTTAGAAGCATCGAATTTTTTCATGTTAATGGTTGGACCTAACCGGGACCTTTAATAGGAGGCCCAAAGGCCGATTGAAGTGCACCTTGGGGCAAAACCTAAATACTAGAGATTACTTGGAGAAGTAATCGGTTGAAGAACCTACCTTTAGATGCGCATGGGTGGGCTTGCCAAAGTCAGGCTCATGTGTTGTCTATTGGACTCTAGTACCCACTTAGGAATTAAAGTGATTCCTCGGATTGGAGGTTAGAGGCTACAAGTCTGAACAAAATAGTGGGAGGGCCTTTAGACTAAAGTCCATGTCTATAGTATAATAATTCATATATACTAATTAGCTTTGGTTTTCCTTTCAAATGTCTTCCAACCTGTCACTCCGGCCTCTTCTCGATAATAAAAAGCTTAAGGGTCCCAACTTCGATAGCTGGTATCGAAGGCTCAGGATTGTTCTAAAGCATTAATGGATCTTGTATGTGATATCGGATCCGGCACCTGAAACCCCTGCTCCCAATGCTCGGGGTTCGATCAGAGACACTTATCAAAAGGGGCTCTCTGACAGGATCACTACTCGATGTATAATGTTAGCAGTGATGAATGATGGTTCAGTCACAAATTCTAAGAAGCCTAGCCAGAAGAAATCCTTTAAAGGTTGAAGGAGTCTTTCGGGATACCAAACGACATTGAGAGGTATAGGGTCTCCTGTGCTATCTACAATGCGTGGATGCATGATGGGGCCTCAGTCACTTATCATGTATTGTACATGATCAAGATGATTGAGCACCTGGGCAAGCTCGGATGTTCCTTGCATGAACAGCCTGGGAAGGATGCAATTCTGAATTTCCTCCCCTCTTCCTATCTAGATTTTTTTAATCATTATAGAATGAATAAGCCTGCAGTTAACTACCACAGTCTGTTGGGGTTGCTACAAACTTATGAGAAAGACCACCATCTGAACAAAGGGGTGGTAAATCAAGTGGGAGGATCATCGGCAGGGCATCATCCCTTCAATAAAGGGAAAAAAAAAAGTAAAGGGAAACAAGTGCAGAATGCTTCTGAACCCAGTTAGGCCAAGAAGGAGAAGGTTGATAAGAACCAAGCAGAGTGCCTCTTCTGCAAGAAGTGGGGACATTGGAAGAGGAACTATCCTCTTTACATTGCATCCCTTGACCCGAACATGTCCTAGAAGAGGAAGCAGCCAAAAGGTGCTGGACAAGGTATTTATATGATAACACCTTGTAGTTTCTCTATCTGCGATACTACTAACTGAGTATTGGATACAGGAAGTCCAATTCATATTTACAATTATTTGCAGGGACTTTAAGTTAGTAGAAGATTCGAGGATGGCGAGAGATTCTTGAACATGGAAAATGGAAGCCAAGTTCCAGTCCTGGCGTTAGGAGTTCTCAAACTAGATTTCAAGTCTTGTACAATCATTTTGAATGAGTGTCATTATTGTCCATATTTTATTTTAAATATCATTTTTGTAGGCCAATTGGCTATGTATGGTTATGAACTATCAATAAAGAATGACATTTGCAAAATTATTTGGAATGGTTCTGTTGTAATGAATGGTATATGAATAATGGCATTTTTGTACTATCATGACCTGTTAGTGTAGTGTACACATCTAGCAAATGCCCTAGGATAGATAATGTTAGCGATGCATACTATGGCAATGTAGGCTAGGTTATATTAACAAGAACAGGATAAACAGGTTAAAGTGCAAGGGTCTCCTCGACTTTAGTGAAAGTAGTTCACTTCCACCCTATGAGCCCTGTCTTCTTGGAAAGATGACAAAATCATCTTTTACTAGAAAAGATGAATGAGCCAAAGAAATTCTAAGTCTGGTACATACTGATGTATGTAAACCCATGAATATTAGTACCAGAGGTGGGTACAGCATTTCATTACATTTACAGACGACCTTTCGAGGTACGGTTATGTCTTCTTGATGAGACATAAATTTGAGTCATTTGAAATGTTCAAACGATACATAATGAAGTAGAAAAATAAACTGGAAGATGTATCAAAACCCTTCGATCAGATCGAGATGGTGAATATCTTTCTAGGAAGTTTCTGACATATCTCGAGGGGAATGAGATTCTCTCTCAGTAGACACCTCCAAAGATACCTCAGTTAAATGGAGTGTCTGAAAGGAGGAATCGAACCCTGTTAGACATGGTTCAGTCTATGATGGGCTTTGCTTCTCTATCACTATCCTTTTTGGGATATGCTCTGGAATTAGCCTGTTACCTTTTGAATAGGGTTTCGAGTAAATCCATTAACAAAACCCCATATGAGATATGGACTGGACGTAAGCCGATACTCTTATACCTTCGGGTCTGGAGTTGCCCGGCTTATGTAAAATATTTGGAAATGGATAAACTTGGACCGAGGTCTGACCGGTGCCTATTTGTTGGATATCCAAAAGAGTCTAAGGGGTATTACTTCTACTTGGCTAAGGAAAAAAAATTGTTTGTCAGTCTTAGGGCTATCTTTTTGGAAAAGGAGTTTCTTGGTGAAGGAACCGTAGCCGCTAAGATTGACTTAGTGAAGTTCAACAAGTAGAAGAACCGACACACTTAAGGGATAATATATAACCGGTTATGATTAGATCACACCTAGAGCCCACACAGGAACAATTAAGAAGATCTGGTAGGGTACCAAGTAGACCGGATAGATACTATAGTTTCTTAGTCCGAGATGGTGATCCCATTGAACTCGATGAGAACAATGAAGATCCGATCACCTATATGGATGCGATGCAGAGATCCGACTCTAAGAAATGGCTAGGAGCCATGCAATCCGAAATGGAATCCATGGAAATTAATAATATATGGACATTGGTTGATCCGCTTGAAGGGATAAAACCCATTGGGTGTAAATGAACTTTCAAGAGGAAAAGGGGCGCAGACGGTAGGTGGAGACCTATAAAGCCCGTCTGGTTATCAAAGGATATCATCAACATTATGGTATTGACTATGACTAGACATTCTCTCTTATGGCAATGCTTAAGTCCATTCAGATCATGCTTGCTTTAGTGGCACACTTTGACTATGAAATCTTGCAAATGGATGTCCGAACAGCTTTCCTGAATGTTGAACTGGAAAAGGAGGTGTATATGATACAACCTGAAGGGTTCACATCCATAGATGAGTCAAAGGTGTGCAAGCTTCAAAGGTCCATCTATGGACTGAAACAAGCATCACAGAGTTGGAACATGCATTTGATAAGTGTATTAGATCGTATGGCTTTGTTAAGAATGGAGAAGAACCTTACATTTACAAGTGGGCTAATGGTTCTGTGATTGTGTTCCTTGTGTTGTATGTGGATGACATTCTCTTAATCGAGAATAACATCCCAACACTACAAGAAATAAAAGTCTGGTTGTCATTTCAGTTCTTTATGGAGTTGGGTGAAGCCTCTTACATACTGGGTATGAAGATCTATAGAGATAGATCTAAGAGGCTTCTGGGACTATCCCAGTCTACGTACATTGACATTGTACTAAGATGGTTCAGCATGAAAAATTTTAAGAAAGGCTATCTTCCTATAGGCTCTGCAATTGCTCTCTCCAAAGAGGATTGTGCGACAACTCCTGAGGAGAGAGAGTGTATGAGCAGAATCCCATATGCTTCGGCAGTTGGTTCTATCATGTATGCTATGACATGTACTAGACCAGACGTGGCATACTCACTAGGCGTAGTGAGTAGATACCAGTCTAATCCAGGTGAAGCTCATTGGAAAGTGGTAAAGACCATCCTTAAGTATTTATGAAATACTAAGGACCAACGACTGATTTATGAAGAACCTGACTTGAAACTTTTGGGGTATACTGACTCTAGTTTTCAGTCAAATAAGGATGACAGCAAGAGTGTGTCAGGATTTGTCTTCACCCTTAATGGAGGAGCGATCTGCTGGAAAAGTTCCAAGCAGCCTACTGTGGCGGACTCAGTATGCAAAGCATAGTACATTGCAGCATCAGATGCGGCAAAGGAAGCAGTGTGGTTATGAAGGTTCCTTGGCGAGCTAGGAGTGGCACCTTCCCTGGATGGTCCTATTCCGATGTATTATGACAGCACTAGAGCCATTACTCAAGCCAAAGAGCCGAAGTCTCATCACCCACAAAGCACATTCTGCGGCGTTATCACCTTGTGTGTAAGATCATGGAACGAGGTAACATTAACCTTCAAAAGATCGATGGAAAGGAGAACCTGGCATCACTAAAGCCATCGAAATTCAAGAGTTCGACATTTGTAAATGAAAAATGGGAATGAGATTATGTACCAATTAGTTTTAGTTCAAGTTGGAGTTGTTGGGAATTGTGTCCCAAAGCCAATCATCTAGGCTATAGATGGTTGTACCATTTTATAATTATATATGAATTTTTAATGAATAAAACTTATTCTTTTGGCTGTTCATCATATTTACATTTTTCTGAAATGAACTCTTATATGATGGAGTCCTTAGAACTATATATTTGATATAGAGAGGATATATCAAGTAGTTTTAAACTGGTTCACAACCAAATGATACATTATAATAGGATGACAATGTATCAACTGTAGGTTATTGTATATCACATTTGTTGGTTATCCTCTTAACCAAGGAATGTGGAGACACTGGGGTGACATACAAGTGAAATGTGTGACATCTCACTGAACGTGACCATTTACGGAGCTCCCTTCTACCAAAACATTTCTCTTGAAGGGATATGGGTATATGTGTCCCTCAAACCTGAGGTTACCATGGTAGCTTGAAAGCAACTACTGTACTTTGGTGCCGGACTACCTGGATTCCTAATCCAGTGATGGAAGTTTCTGGATGCAATCAAGTACTTATGGAGCGGTGGTGGATCAAGATGAAATTGATCCCTCCAAATAGTTTGGAGTGAATGACTCATTATGTCTTAATTTAGCAAATCCTTGGCCAGGGTAGTTCTTGTCAGGAGTCACAAAACTTGTAAAGTTAAGACACGAACTGAATAAACCAAATTAGGGTTGGCAGTCGAACCCTACGTCATCCTAAGCATTATGATGTCAAAAGGATGAATTATGCAGTAACTATATGGCAGAGGTTCTAGAGAGGTGCTTTGCATCTTTGACCTATCTAGACATTGGGTATCATTGCTAGATGAGGACTTTGACTAGTACTGGAAGTGTTCCAGTGCTACCAGCTTAGTGCTCGAACCTATGGGATCACACACCATAGGAGTTTCTATCTGATCTTAAAGCTGATCGACGATTACAAATCGTTTGCCATCACTGGAGGTCAATATGATTGACCATGTTCTAAGTGTTGACACTTGCTTGAGTCGACACTTGAAAGTGTCGACCTTGGCATTTTTGCATGAGTCGACACTTGCTGTGATGAGCAAAATTCTAGAATGAATTTTGGAAAGGTTTTGACTTCGAATTTCGAGTTCAAAATTCAAAATCTGACTAGTTTTGGCTCCAAGCTGTTACAGTATGATGGTCATACTTGCCTTTTGTGCTTGGAACCTTTTTGGAATGCCTCCCCATCTTCTCCCCCAATCTCTCCTCCTTCCTCTTTTTTCCTCCCATGGTTGCCTCTTTAAATAAGAGTTATTTCTAGGCAGCTGGTTGATGGAAGATTCTGAGAGGGAAGAAAGGGGCTTATGAGGATTTGGGTGTTGGGTGTGTGCTACCTAGCACTTAAGCTAGGTCTTAGGAAGAGAGCTAGTTAGGAAGGGTCCACCTCTCCTCCTCATCTTCCACGAAGAAGCAGATCGGCCTCAAGGATCCCATGGGGCTAGCACTCCAAGGGAGTTGATCAGAGTCAAGCCCTGGTGTGAACTATTTATAGAGGCCATACACGTGTGTGGCTCAAGAGCACAATCCTTGGAGCACCGCCACTGCATCCATCAAAGGTATAACGATAAGGTATCTTTATATCTTTGAGTTTTATCTTGTTTTTGATATTTATTACATGCTATATTATTATACTAGATCCTGTTGCAGGCAGATTGGTAGATCGTTTGAGCGATCTACCAAGTCTTCCACTGTGCTTGTTTTAAAATAGTTTTAAAATACATTCTTTCTGTTGGCTATGTTTTACCTTCAGTATAGAGGTCCCGTTTCATGGAGATCATGCTTATAGCCCATTATAGCTTTATCAACCAAGGAGATAGAGTACAGTGGTATTACAGAGGTGGCGAAGGAGGCCCTATGGTTGAAAGGCTTAGCATTGGAGATGGGCCTCAAACAGGTGGCTGTCCGGGTGCACTGCAATAGCCAAAGTGAACTTCTACTTGCACAGAACTCTATCTATCATGCTCGGACCAAGCACATCAATATCAGATTCCATCAAGTTAGAGAGATCTTGGAGGATGTCTAGGTGGAGCTGCTGAAGGTATACACCAAGGAGAATCCAGTAGATGCACTAACGAAGGTTCTACCGCATAATAGCTTTTGCATGTGTGTGGCACTGATGCATCTTATGGATAAGATGGAGTTGGCTGAAGCCTTGAAGCACCAAGATGAAGATTGTTGGCTCTCATGTGGTGCTTCCAAGGCTCAGGGGACCAAGGCTAAGGCCAAGGTCCAATGATCATGATGCTGTCATGAAATTTCTAGGGCTAGTTTAGGTCCTAGGATGAAAGGCTGTTAACCTTTTGGATCTTGAGGTTCAAGAGACTTGGGCCTCAAGGGGCTAACTTGTATTGAGCTAGTTTTAAGTCTTAGGTATGTGTTGTTGGGCTGAGTCAAGGGTGTACTTGGGCTTAGGATACTTAATTATGCATTAAGTTGGCTTATGGGAATTTTAGGGTTAGGTCATGGTGACTTAGTATATTTATATTTTGTACATGGGGCTAATTGGAGCCGCAATAGTGAAATATCCTTTTCTTCCTGATATCCATCTTCTTCCTCCCTCTCTTCCTCTCTGGTTGTCACTCTCTATTAGAGTAATATTAGCATCCAAGCCACCATACCCTTGGAAGGGAAAAATTCCTTAGTGCTTAGAGACTCCTAGTCGAAGTAGGTATCCCTAAGACAAGCGATTCTTGTGCCATTCACTTGTGAATCCTATTCCCATCAAACATAGTGATCTTAGGCTTCTTCAAGGTTGGTTCTAGGTCCTTTTCAGAGGGGGTTTAGATATGGAGGAGATCTGGTTAGATTGGTGGGCATTGAAAGATGATTGTCAAGGTTTCCTAGTCCAAGTAAGAAACCCGGTGCCCAGCATCTTTGGAGTCATCTATCTCTCTGTCCTTTTGAAGTTTGACTAGGAGATTAGAAGGGTTGAGTCCTCACTGGTCAGAGGCCCCAAGAGAGGTGGTTTCACATCCATATCAAATCTAGAATGTTCGAGGCACTCTGAACAAGTTAGGAGATTTTTGCACAAGAAGGCTAAATCCCTGCCAAGCTGATTGCTTCAATAATCCCCTATTGTTGCCACTTCCATTATAATGTTCTGAGATTTGTTGCTGGTAAAAGGTTGTCCACGCACCTAGGAACATGCTCCAATAAGTGGTATCAGAGCCAGGTTGTGTGGAGTTCATTGGAGACACCGGAAGTTGTAGATCTTCAAGTGCTAAAACTTCAACAAGGTTCCTGTCAAGGTATTTCTCAAATCCCTTGGTTTATTTGTTACATGTTTGGCTTGGATCTAGCCATGGGTAGTAGCATGAAGGTTGATTTCAAGAAGTTTGATGGAAAAGAGAATTTTTTCATATGGAAAGTCCATGTGGAGATCTCTTGGTTCAGTTGGATATGGATCAGGCATTGGAGAAAAAGCCTGATGTGTTATCAGAGAAGCAATGGATGTCCTTGGAAAAGAAGGCCTATGCCATGATTAGAGGGTGTCGATGCACATGGAGTTTTATTTGTGCATGATGATCATATGGTTGTTTCTCTTACTATCTCAAACTATGATATAAGAAGAATCCTGGTGGATAATGGAAGCTTTGTAGATATTTTATTTTACAATGCTTTCTTCCAAATGGGCCTATCCAAGGATTTTCTTTGAAGGATGATCTCTTCCTTAATTGGTTCTTTTGGAGATGCCATTCCCATGGTGGGCATCATAACTCTTCTTGTGATAGCTGACCAAGCCGAAGGTGGCCTATGGTCCTTCTGGATTTCTTGGTGGTCAGGATCCTAGTGGCCTATAATGCTATCTAAGGGAGAGCTGGTTTAAATGCTCTATGGGCCATAGTTTTGACCTACCACCTACTCATGAAGTTTTCCACACCCCATGGAGTGGACGAGGTCAAAGTTGACCAAGCTTTGGCAAGGTGATGCAACATGGTGACCAAAAATAAGAAGCCAAGGGAAGCCATATCCATCAAGAGTTTTGGCCTCCAGGATCAATTGAAGCTGCAACAAGGAGAGCCTCTAGAAGAACTAGTTCCTATTTTCCTGGACTCATCCGACCCCTCCCATGTGGTCTACATCGGGAGTGAGTAGAGCAAGGAGTTTAGGGCCCATTTGGTGGAGTTTCTCTACATGGATGCTATTGACCCTTGGAATGATTTTGATAATAACAAAATATTGGAGCATGTATTTGATACTAACTCTATTCAAATGTTTAAGAAGTTTTTGTAGGATGTTTTAAATGAACAATCATTCAACCTACAATTCTCAAATCATAGTAGTGCATCAATATACTCATAAGAAAATGTTCAAATATTGAAGTGCCCAAGAAAACATAAATGTATATTCTTGTAAAATGGGCCAATCTTATATAATTTTTAAGTTTAAATTACTTAGATAAGGTTTAAAAGTTGGTTGGACGTTTTTGAAAGAAGTTTGGAGAAGTTTGGAAGTTTTTGGACAAGGATCACTCGAGCCAACTCAAAGGATAGAGCAGACTCATTATTTTGGCATGGCACAGAGATTTCACATACACAGACAACCGAGCCGACTCGATGAAATTAGAGCTAACTCATCCAGAGCTACTAAAGTTTAGTTTTCTGAAATCAGTCATCCGAGCTGACCCGATGAGCAACAGAGCCGACTCTTCTAGAGTGAGCAAAATCTGATTCTGAGAAAACTAGTCAGGCGAGATGACTCGACTAAGAAGAGCCAACTTGACCAGAGTGTAGATTCTACATGCCTGAGAAATCGAGCTGACTTGACCCATCCGAGCCGACTCGAATTCCAATTTTCTGAAGTAATGCCTAGTTCTAGAATTGATTTTTTGAATCCAAAAAGTGCTCCAATAGCTATATTTCGGCTCCCAAGGCATTCCAATGATCATATTTGCTTAGGATTAGTTTTAAAGACTATGTATGAAGGATTTGAACAAGTTTTAAATAATTTTTTAAATACTTTTCAAAAAGGAGAGAAGAGGACATTGAATATCTAAAGAGAGCATTCAAGGAAGAACTCAAGACTTCTCCAAACTCTAATCAAATTCTTGAGTCATTTATTGAAGAAGTTTGAAAGCCTTCAAGAGTATTGAAGGTACAATCAAAAAGGCTTCTCAAAGAGCATCAACTGCAACCATCCAATAAAGTTTGGTTTGTCATTAGTGTTGCTTCATATCTTAACTCTTTGTTTGAGTTGTTCTAAGTACAGCAGGAGCAATAACTTGGGTAATGTTTAAGATTTTTGGTGAGCCTTGAAAATCAAGTTTGGGTTATTAGTGAACCCAGAAAAACTAATACTATATTGTATTCTTGGTGATCCCGGTCTAAAACCAAGATTGGGTTTTGGTTTGTGAGCCCGGTGTAAAACAAACCGGCTGTATTCCATGGTTAATATAGTAGAAATTCTAAGTGATATCTTGGATAGTGGATATATGAGCTGGGTAACTACGAACCACTATAAATTGGTGGTGTTTGTGATTGCTTTTGATTGTGTTCTTTAACTTGCTTCCGTATTTAATTCTTAACAAACTTCACACACCACTTAATGTTTTTCAAAGGGCATATACTTGCTAGAAAAAGTTTTCAAATCCAATTCACCCCACCTCTTGGGTTGGCCAACTAGGCAACAACTGGTATCAGAGCAGTGTCTCTGTAATCTAGTTTTCTAGAGAAAAGATCTATGGCAATCCCTATGTGTACCGCTTTGGCCGAAGGCCAATCTACAAATAGACCTTCACTTTTCACATGCACTAATTATACCTACTAGAAAGCATGAATGAAGATATATATTCAAGCAGCAGATTTTCAGTTATGGAAAATAATTTTAAAAGGACACCTACTAAAAAGGTTGATGGCATAGACATCCCAAAACCTGAAAAGAAATGGGATGAATATGACATGAAGATGGGTGAATTGAATGCCAAAGCAATGAATCTTTTATATTGTACTTTGGATGCCAATAAGTTTAACCAGATTTCTACTTGCATTTCTGTAAAAGAAATTTGGGATAAACTTGAAGTAACCCATGAAGGAACCTCTCAAGTGAAAACTTCAAAGATCAATATTCTTATTCATAATTATAAGTTATTTAAAATGTAACTGAATGAAAAAATATCTGCCATGTTTTCAAGATTTATAGATATTATTAATGGTTTAAAGAGTCTTGGCAAGATATATTCAAATGCAGACCTTATATAGAAAACTCTAAGATCACTACCAGATAAATGGGACCCGAAGGTCATTGAGATTCAAGAGGCCAAGGACCTCAACACATTACCATTGGATGAGCTTCTAGGTTTCTTGATCACGCACAAACTTACAATGCAACACTATAGCAAGGATGATATCAAAAAGAAGAAATCAATAGCCTTTAGAGCTACAGCTGAATTAAAGAAACAAGAAGATGAGATAGAAGAAGAAAGCCCCTCCTCTGATGAAGAACTCGAAGATGATGACATTGCACTAGTCATGAAGAAATTCAAAAGATTTATAGGCAGAAAAAAGTCAAGATATTGGAAGAAGAATCATAGAAAGGGGGAATATAAAAGAAAAAGAGAAGGATAAAGAAAAAGATAAGGAGCAACAATCGATATGTTACGAATGTAAAAAGCTGGGGCATTATTGTTTAGATTGTCCCACATTAAAGAAAGTATACAAAAGAAGAAGAAGAAAGCGATGGTTGCTACGTGGAGCGATAGCGATGAATCAATATCAAATGAAGAGGAAGAGACATCAAAAACTATAAACATTTGTTTGATGGGTCTCGAAGACGAAGTAATCTCTCCTGAACCTAATGAAGAATTTACATATGATGAGTTAAATATTACATTTTATGAACTTTTATCAGAATACAAAAAGGCTGGTTTAAAAATTAAAACTCTAAAAAATAATTATAATGCCTTATTGAAAGAAAAGTGTGAAGCTTAAGAAAAGAACAATATTTTGCAAAAATAACTAAATAGCATTTCTGAAAAATACAGTGTTTTCCAAGCTGAAAAGAATGAATGTCTTGAAAAGAATAAAAGTTTACAAAATTAAATGAATCGACTCAAGCCCTTAGTTGACAAATTAACTTTGAGTTCAAATAAGCTTGAGCTAATTTTGAAAAATCGAAGAGAATCAAATAATAGAGCTGGAATTGGATATAATTCATTGAACACAAATAAGTTTACGGCTTCAAAATCTTATGTACCAAAGTTTTCAGCTCCAAAACATTTTGCATCAAAGTTTTCAATATCTAAATCTTTTCAAAAATCAAATGTTGTTTGCTTTAACTACAATGGGGTTGGTCATAAAATCTTTGAATGTAATTTAAGAAAGAAAAATCAAAGTAAGGTGAAAAAGATTTGGATTCCTAAAGGAACCACTCCTACTGACCTTCGAGGACCCAAGAAAGCTTGGATACCTAAAAGAATTACTTGATTGTTCTGCAGGAATATCTTGTAACCCAGAATTCAAAGAAAAGATGGTATCTGGATAGCAGCTATTTAAGATATATGATGGGTGACAAAGAACAATTCATTACCCTTGAAATGAAAGATGGAGGAATGGTCACTTTTGGTGACAATGGTAAGGGGAAGATCATTGGCATTGGTAAGATCAAAATAATCCCTTCTAATTTTATTGAAAATGTGTTGCTAGTAGACATGTTGAAGCATAATTTATTAAGTATAAGTCAATTATGTGATAGAGGTTTCAAGGTTGTCTTTGAATCTTCAATGTGCATAGTGACTAGTTCTCTTAATTCTAGCACTAAATTTATTGGTCATAGACTAGGAAACATTTATGTGGTAGACTTAAATGATCTAGCCATGTCAAGTAGTACAAGTCTAGTGGCAATGAATGCTAAAACCGAGTCTAGCATACTTTGTCATAAAAGATTAGGTCATGCTAGCATGCATACTTTAGCTAAATTAATTTTCAAAGATCTAGTTAGAGGTTTACCTAAATTTAAAGTAATTTTGAACATGTTTGTAATGCATGCCATATTAGTAGACAAACTAGGAGGAGTTTTAAATCGAAGAATATTGTTTCTACTTCTAGACCTTTTGAGCTACTACACATAGACTTATTTGGATTAACTAGGACCACAACCCTAGGAGGGATGAAATATAGACTTGTGATAGTAGATGATTTTTCAAGATTTACATGTGTTTTATTTGTTGCACATAAAGATGAAGCTTTTAAAATATTTCAAAAATTTTACAAGAAAGTTTCAAATCAAAAATTCTTTCAGTAGTTTTGATTAAAAGTGATCATGGCATAGAATTTGATATCCAATATTTTGAAGAGTATTGCTCTGAGCACAGCTGGTGCGGGCACCAGACTCAGAAGAAGACTTCAGGGCTCCATCTGGATCTCTGATTGACCTTGCCCGAAGAATTAGGATTTTCTGGTTTTATAATAAGGGTTGACTTGGTCAACTCAATTTTAGTCTTGAGTCTGTATTTCCCTGTAATTTAAATTTTGTTGAGTCATGTTGACTCAATACAAGTCCTAGTAGTGGCCTAGGTCTTCTCAAGTTTGGTGCCACCTTTTTCAAGTCAAGGTCCAGGGTGCCACATTTTTCTCCCAGGCTCAAGTAAGTGGGCACCACACTCCCAGCCACACGCCAGAGTCCAGAGGGTGCCACATCTCCATCCCAGTGTCTTGGTCCCCACACCCAAGGGAGCAAGAATTTTTCTTGAAGCCAAAATCAAGGAGGCGCCCCATATATACCTTAAAAGGCCAACCTAAAGGAGGAAAGAGGCATTTCTTGGGGAGCACTGCAAGGGGGCACCCAATCCATTCCTAGAAAGACCAAAGCAAAGTTGGGAAGAGCCATGACTTGGGGAGAAAGAAAAGGAGGTGTCCAAAAGAGTTGAGCCATGGAAGGAAACAAATTTTTCTTGAAGAGCAAGGCTAGGAGGCGCCACCTACTTACCATTTAGAGCCATCAATCAACACTTATGGAAGCTTTTGGCCGGCCATATGAGAAGGATTTGACTCTACAAGCCTAATTTGAGGATCCATCCTATTAGTCCCACATGGGAAGATGTAAAATCCTGACCTCTTGTAAAGACCTATAAAATAAACCCCTCTTGTAAGTTTTAAAAAAAAACTGATGAATGAATTCAATTTATGTGTGAGCAAACTTTGTGTTTCTCTCTTCCGTACTTGTATTCAAGTGTTGAGCTCCATGAGGGAGTAAATCTGGGTTCCCCAGGAACCTTAAGGAGGTGTGAGATCTCCAACCCCAAAACCCTAGGTTAGCCACTTCCATTCCAAACCCTAGCCGCCCTTCATCCTCTTCATTCCACCAAACCCTAGCCTACCCCATCTCTCACGGCCCCTCTCTCCAAGTAGAGGCCGACCACCAGCATCCAGGTCCAGTTCGGCTACTTCGAAGACAGAGCAATCCCTAGAGGAAGTCAGATCAGCATCCAAGAGAATCAGGATTTCAGCAACATCAGCTTTCAAGTTCTTCTATCTGGTAAATCCTTCCTTGAGTATCTGGTTCCATAACTTGTTCGTCTTCTTTCCCAGATCTTGAGTTCCGAAGAAGCCAACTCTGCCAAAGGGCCAGTATTGGAGGATCCATTGCGAAGATATCTGAATACGGGGATCCAACAATCTGCTCAAGAGAGTCCTTCCACTAAACTTTATGAAGATCACTGCCTGGTATGTAACCCTTCTCTTCTCTTTACTTCTATCCTGTTGAAAGTTCAGAGCGAAACCCTAGGTCTGGGAGTTTCTCAACCCCCAACGATCCTTTACTTCTGAACTACTCTGATAACCTAGTTTCTTTAAATTGTACTTTCAATTATTACATAGTTTCTTTCAATTTAGTTTAACTTTCCTTTGAGTCAAAGCCGACTTCTGAAAATATAAAAAAAAAACAAAAAAATAAAAAAAGAATTAGTCTTAATTTACTTCTGCATCGCATCATCTCTTTTGTTCTGCATCATTTTTGGTATCAGAGCCCTGTCAAGGGTTTTTGACTTGCTTACATGTTTTGAGTGTCTCTCTTTTTTACTTTGTCTACTCGAAGTAGACTCCCCAGGACGTCCGGTCATAGGAATGAAGCGAGGTGCAAGTCTCCTCTTCCCATTCCAAGGCGTGTTCCTAGGGCATGTAGGGGATCCGCTAGGTTACAACTTCGTAGCAGGAATTGTAAACGGGGGATGCATTCTATTTTCAGTCTGTAACTATCCTGTTGTAGGAATTTTTTCTCATTGCAGGTCACTCCAAATTGCATGATTTTTATTTTTTTGGAACCAGTATAATTGAAACTATTTTACATAATTTTACTGTAATTTATTGGTTTCTGTGAAATTTTTGAGAGTTAAATTATAGAAATTCTATTTCTGTGTTTCTGCAATTCAATTTTTTTTTGAGTGATCATCTCCTAATTCATCTTAAGGGCAATTGAGCATCTAAGATAAGGGGAGGAGTTGATAACCTCTCCTTAGCCCAAAACCACCACCCATTCATTTGATCCTAAGCCGAATTTTAAAATTTATTAGACTTAATTTGCCCTAGTGGGCTAGGGACACCAACAAGTCGGGTCTAGGCTAGTGTTGAGTCAGTTTGTCTAGTTACTCTATGTGTGCTTTGTACTCAGTGTCTAGAATGGTGGTTCAGGGATTCTATCCCGAAGGGCTTTTGTGCTGGTCCGCCTACCTGGCCAATCACTGATTGGTGTCTAGGATTGGCAATTAGGGACCTAACACTCCCTTTCTGAGTCCCGAGTTACTACAGGCTAGCTTGCCACTCTGATTGGGCATCTAGTTTGGGCTCTAGGTCTAGTTAGCCCGTAGTCGTTTCAGTCGAGTCTCATTTGGTGCGCTTGCTTGCATCATCATGTCCACCCGGAACGGAGTACCCTACCAACCTGGTCAAACCCAACCTGATTTTGAGGCCATGATTAGAACTCTTACCAAAAGTATGACCAAATTGAGTCAGGATATGAATGGGGGTTTTGCCCAGTTTAGAGACCGAGCCCAGGGACTTGAGAAACATAGACATCAAAATTGGACCCCTGATCTAAAATTTAATAGGCCCCAACCTCACCCATGCTAGGAGCCTAGGAGGACCTTATACCGTGATCCCGAGCATAACCCTAGGAGCCTATATCCATACTTGGTTGACTCAGAAAAGGGACCCGTTAGGAACACCGAACCTTATGCACCCACTTTTGATGGAAGACATGAGACATATATTAAGTGGGAAGAACAAATGGATCGGTATTTTGAGTGCACTAACATATCGGAATTAGGACAAGTTAGGTTGGCCAAAACCAAGTTCACCAAACATGCTAGGTCACATTGGTATGCTATTGAGCGTGAGTGTTATCAAAGAAAAGAGGAAATATATACTTGGAGAGATATGAGAAGTAAGTTGAGAGATAGGTACCTAGGTAGATCCTATGAGAAAAGACTTTAAGACCAATGGTACCAATTGCGACAAGGTAATAGGCCTGTGTCTAAATATATCGAGGACTTCCAGTGGTATGACATGAAATGCAATACCATTGAGACCGAAGCTTAGATCACATCAAGGTTTAGGGTTGGGTTACACCCAGACATTTATAGGAAGCTATGCCTTGAAAAGACCAATAAGTTAGATCGAGCCTACCAAGAAGCCCAAGACTATGAGTGGTCTTTAAGATATAACCAATCAAGTACTTTGGACTTAAAGCCAACCTCTACCAACTTGAGTCAAGTTCCGATTGATCCGACATCCATAGTGAACCAGACTTTTGTTTGTCAATTCCCACTTGTGTCACCTCTTGACCAGAAGGATAACACTGAGAAGGAGTTAGGCATGGCCATCCCAAAATTAGTTGACCTGACCAGAGCCATACTTAAAGAGGAACAAAGGAGAATAGATTAGAACCTTTCAGTGAGATTGAGGAAGAAATATATGAGCCTGACATAAGTTTGATAGATGAATATGAAGAAGAAGAATTTGAGGATATCTCTCCCGATAATTCAATTAACCAACTCCTACCTAATGGGGTTATTGAGGAGACCCCTGCCACTCAAGGAATTCAGGAGCTAACCCTAAGAGAATACCCTTTTGAGGAAGTTCAGGAAGAGGAAATTACACCAAATGAATGTTTAAGTGAGAATACCCTTGAACTCATTGAGGAATCCAAAGAAGACACCCCTGAGTCAAATCTGGTAGAGAAGTGTGAAGAAGGAAGAGGTTCACAAGAATTGCCCATTGAGAAGGTCCAAGAACAAGAAAAAGATAGTAGCTTAGAGGACTTTTTAGATAAACATTCCAAAGACCTTCCTGATAACCTTCCACCTTCTAGGAGCACCCAGCCTATCCTAGAACTTGCACCTGTAGACCCTCCTAGAGCAAATCATGAGGTTTGGATGAGTGCACCTATAGAACAATGTCCTCATTTTAAGGTCGTCATGAATAACCAAGGTATGTTTCTTGTTTCCTATAAGCCACATCAAAACTCTGATTCTTATTTCCTACCCTTCCCTGAATCTTCTCATGTTTCTAGAGCTATGAAATTACACTTTACTGAGATCTCTAGGTTGCAAGACTCCTTAGAACCTATTAGGTTTGCCACCTACTTCTGGAAGACCTTATGGCACCTACTAGGTATCCATAATAAGTTTTCATGCTCTGCATGCCCTCCTCCGACCCAAGGTCAAACCTAGAGAGCCTTAGTTTGTTAGGTTTAGACCTAGGGTTCCTTTGGAATAAAGTCCATTCTTTAGGAATGCGTCGTCAGTCTAGTTTAGTTTTTCTTGACCCTTTACTAGGCTTTGGCTCAGATTTTGGTTTGATTGAGAGCACCAGGAATTGGGATTTGTATTTTGTCCAGGGCTGAAATTGCATTCAATGTTTTGATCAATAGGTCTATAGGCTAGAGTCCCTTTGAAATTATTCATGGATACAAGCCTCACACACCACTTGATCTGATGTCACTATTAGCTCACACACACAAGTCTCTTGATGCACTTGCATAGCATGTAAAGAACTTGCATAAAGAAATTCATGCCAAAATAACTTTAAGTAATGAAACTTATAAGAAGTTGACTGATTCTCAAAGACGAGTCAAAACTTTTGTTGAGAGAGACTATGTAATGATTAGGTTAAGACCTGAGCGATTTTTTCCTGGAACCGTTAGAAAGTTACATGCTAAAGGAGCTGGACCATTTAGAGTAGTGAAGAGAGTAGGATCCAATGCCTATGTGCTCGAGTTGCCTCCAGAACTAGGCAATAGCTCTACTTTCAACATTACAGACTTAGTAGAGTATAGGGAGCTAGCTGTGATTCCTAGTAAGCCTTTGAAACCTAATCCTGTTATTGAGAGTGATCCCGACCCTGTGTGTCCACCAACAAACTGGCCTGTGAGGAAAGAGCAGATTGAAAAGATCTTGGATGATCAGGTTATCTCTACTCGTAATCGAGGATACCAAAGATACCTGGTCCGCTAGCAAGGAAGGCCAGATTCTGATGACTCTTGGATCTCCCGAGAAGAATTACAAGAATTGGACCCAGACCTCTTGGAGAGATACCAGAGCCAACTTGATCCATACTCGACAGGGTCGATTTCCTCCCACCCGGGGAGAATTGGTGCGGGCACCAAACTCAGAAGAAGACTTCAGGGCTCCATCTGGATCTCTGATTGACCTTGCCCGAAGAATTAGGGTTTTCTAGTTTTTTAATAAGGGTTGACTTGGTCAACTCAATTTTAGTCTTGAGTTTGTATTTCCCTGCAATTTAAATTTTGTTGAGTCATGTTGACTCAATACAAGTCCTAGTAGTGGCCTAGGTCTTCTCAAGTTTGGTGCCACCTTTTTCAAGTCAAGGTCCAGGGTGCCACATTTTTCTCCCAGGCTCAAGTAAGTGGGCACCACACTCCCAGCCACACGCCAGAGTCCAGAGGGTGCCACATCTCCATCCCAGTGTCTTGGTCCCCACACCCAAGGGAGCAAGAATTTTTCTTGAAGCCAAAATCAAGGAGGCACCCCATATATACCTTAAAAGGCCAAGCTAAAGGAGGAAAGAGGCATTTCTTGGGGAGCACTTCAAGGGGGCACCCAATCCATGCCTAAAAAGACCAAAGCAAACTTGGGAAGAGCCATGACTTGGGGAGAAAGAAAAGGAGGTGTCCAAAAGAGTTGAGCCATGAAAGGAAAAAAAAATTTCTTGAAGAGCAAGGCTAGGAGGCGCTACCTACTTACCATTTGGAGCCATCAATCAATACTTATGGAAGCTCTTGGTCGGCCATATGAGAAGGATTTGATTCTACAAGCCTAATTTGAGGATCCATCCTATTAGTCCCACATGGGAAGATGTAAAACCCTGACCTCTTGTAAAGACCTATAAAATAAACCCCTCTTGTAAGTTTTAAAAAAAACTGATGAATGAATTCAATTTATGTGTGAGCAAACTTTGTGTTTCTCTCTTCCGCACTTGTATTCAAGTGTTGAGCTCCATGAGAGAGTAAATCCGAGTTCCCCAGGAACCTTGAGGAGGTGTGAGATCTCCAACCCCAAAACCCTAGGTTAGCCACTTCCATTCCAAACCCTAGCCGTCCTTCATCCTCTTCATTCCACCAAACCCTAGCCTACCCCATCTCTCACGGCCCCTCTGTCCAAGTAGAGGCCGACCACCAACATCCAGGTCCAGTTTGGCTACTTCGAAGATAGAGCAAACCTTAGAGGAAGTCAGATCAGCATCCAGGAGAATCAGGATTTCAGCAATATCAGCTTTCAAGTTCTTCTATCTGGTAAATCCTTCCTTGAGTATCTGGTTCCATAACTTGTTCGTCTTCTTTCCCAGATCTTGAGTTCCGAAGAAGCCAACTCTGCCAAAGGGCCAGTATTGGAGGATCCATTGCGAAGATATCTGAATCCGGGGATCCAACAATCTGCTCAAGAGAGTCCTTCCACTAAACTCTGTGAAGATCACTGCCTGGTCTGTACCCTTCTCTTCTCTTTACTTCTGTCCTGTTGAAAGTTCAGAGCGAAACCCTTGGTCTAGGAGTTTCTCAACCCCCAGCGATCCTTTACTTCTGAACTACTCTGATAACCTAGTTTCTTTAAATTGTGCTTTCAATTATTACATAGTTTCTTTCAATTTAGTTTAACTTTCCTTTAAGTCAAAGTCGACTTCTGAAAATATAAAAAAATAAAAAATAAAAAAAGAATTAGTCTTAATTTACTTCCGCATCGCATCATCTCTTTTGTTCTGCATCAACATCATTGATCACAACTTCTCCACTCCTAAAATACCATCGCAAAATGATGTTGTAGAGAAAAAAAATAGGACATTAAAAGAGATGGCCCGAACTATGTTATGTGAAGGCAATCTTCCAAGGTACTTTTGGGCAGAAGCTGTGAACACTGCATGATATATATTCAACCGTGTTTTAATTAGACCTATTCTAAAGAAAATCCCCTATGAACTTTGGAATGATAGAAAACTTAGTATTCATTATTTTCATGTTTTTGGATGTATATGCTTTGTACTGAATAATGGAAAGTTTAACCTTGAAAATTTTGATGCTAAATCTGATGAAGTAATATTTCTTGGTTATTCAACTTCTAGCGAAGCTTATAGAGTATTTAATAAGAAAACATTAACTATTAAAGAATCTATCCATGTTATATTTGATGAAACTAATCCCTTACCTTCTAGAAAAGAAGAGTGCATTGTAATGATGTAGGTATAATTGACAAAGCTATGAAGGACATGAGCCTAAAGGATAAATAAGGAGAAGAAGGAGATGAAATGGTAGGCAAAGATCATGGTGATTTACCAAAAGAATGGAGGTATGTAACATCCTAAAGATTTAATTATAGGTGATCCATCTCCAGGTGTTAGGACTATGTCATCACTTAGAGATGCATATGATTACCTAGCTTTTGTTTCAAGAGTAAAACCTAATAGCATAGAAGAAGCCGAAAATGACCCGAATTGGATGATGGCATGCATGAAGAACTTAATCAATTTGAAAGAAATAATGTATGGACCTAGTAAGTAGACCCTCTGATCATCTTGTTATATGAACTAAATGGGTTTATAGAAATAAGTTAGATGAAAAAGGTAAAATAATTAGAAACAAAACTAAATTAGTTATCAAATGATATAACCAGGAAGAAGTAATAGATTTTAATGAAACCTTTGCACCTATAGCTAGATTAGAAGCTATCAAACCATTACATGCATTTGCTTGTTACATGAATTTTAAATTATTTTAAATAGATGTAAAAAGTATATTTTTAAATGGTTATATTTTTAAAGAAGTTTTTGTAGAACAACCACCAGGATTTGAAAACCATGCTTTACCTAATCATGTTTTTAAACTTAATAAAGCATTGTATGGTTTACATCAAGTACCTAGAGCATGGTATGATAGATTGAGTAAATTTTTACTTGAAAATAATTTTATTAGAGGCAATGTAGACACCACTCTATTCATTAAAAGAAAAGATGATGATATGTTAGTTGTACAAATTTATGTAGATGATATAATTTTTGGTGCAACTAATAAAAATTTGTGTAGAGAATTTGCTGAGCTTATGCAGGGTAAATTTAAAATAAGTTTGATGGATGAGTTGACCTACTTCCTTAGACTCTAAATTAAACAAACAAAGGAAGGAATATTTATCAACCAAGCAAAGTACATCAAGGAGATCATTAAGAAATTTGGTATGGAGTCAGTCAAAGAAATTGGTATACCCATAAGCCCTACCTGCAGACTTGACAAGGATGAAGATGGAAACAACATTGATTAGAAACTTTATCGAGGTATGATTGGATCACTGTTATATTTAATTGCTAGTAGACTTGATATCTTGTTTAGTATTTGTATATGTGCTATATATTAATCTAATCCAAAAGAATCACATATACTTGCTCTTAAAAAATTCATAAGATATCTAAAGGGAACAAGTAATCCAAGTCTATGGTATTCTAAGCAATCTTCATTAAATTTAATTAGTTTTTTTGATGCTGATTGTGACGGATTTTTTAATTGATAGAAAAGGTACTAGTTGTACATGTCAATCTCTTGGGTTAAACTTAATCTCTTGGCACAGTAAGAAGCAAAACTCCATAGCACTATCTACTGTTGAGGTAGAGTAAGTGGCTGTAGGGAGCTGTTGTACTCAAGTACTTTTGATTAAGCAACAACTAGAAGACTATGGTATTATTCAAACTAAAAATTTAATTAAATATGATAACAGGAGTGCTATTAATTTAACAAAGAATCTAATTTAGCATTCTAGAACTAAACACATAGAAATTAGACATCATTTCATTAGGGACATTGTATAAAATGATAATATTGAACTTGAATTTGTTCCAACAGAAGATCAATTAGCTGACATATTCACTAAGCCACTTAATGAAGAAAGATTTCAAATGATTAGAGGAGAATTAGGCTTATATGACCCTTTTTAGAATTCTCGACCTAATTTCTTCAAAATTAAGGAAAAATTATCTAGAAAATCTCCATCACCAATCTAAGGTAGATAACCACTTTATCTAGTGTATTTCTAATGTTAGGAGCCTTTCTACTAAATTTTTGAAATTTTTCTCTTGATCCTTGCTTGAGCCGACTCGAGCAGATAAGGTTCTAGCCGAGCCGACTAGGCTATCGGGGTAATGCTTCTTTTAAAACATGTAGGCCCCAAACCTAGGGCACCCTATCTTTCCTATTGAACCCTAGTCGAACTTTAAAAATTTCCTTTCCAAGCCCTTTGGGACCACACCCACTCTCTCTCCCTTAGATCCTCATTCCATGGCTCCAAAGAAAGGATCCGCTCGATGTGTAAAATGGACAACTCCAAGATCTAGAACAGTCAAACGAAGAACACAAGCTCATCATGAAGAGCCGACTTAGAGAGATTAGCCCATTTCCCCTCCTAGACAGATCATTCTGATAGGAAATCATCCAATAACCTCCGGAAGAAAGGTAATATTCAAGTTTCTTGAGCAAGAGAACTTCCAGATAAGAGATTGGATATCTTCCAAGGTTGGCAGTTCTTTAGTTCTTTGGATATTCCAAGTTACATACTTTAGTAAGAAGTTTCTTTGAGAATCTAACCTTGTGGTGCGGGCACCAGAATCAGAAGAAGACTTCATGGTTCCATCTGGATCTCTGAATGACCTTGCCCGAAGATTAGGGTTTGTAATAAGGGTTGACCTGGTCAACCAGATTATTATATTTCTTTAAGTCTGCATTTCATTTTGTTGAGTCATGTTGACTCAGTCTAAGTCCAAGTCAAGTCCAGGTTGGCGCCATTCCCTAGGGCATCATTTTTTCTTCCAAGGCCAAATGCAAGTGGATGCCACACTCCCAGCCACAATCCCAGGACCAGTTGGTGCCACATTTCATCCCAGTGTCCCTGGTCCCCACGTCCAAGAGAGCAAGAAAATTTTCTTAGGAGAAGTCAAGGAAGGCGCCCACAAGCTGCCAAAAGTAACCAAGCTAAAGGAGCAGGGGATTTTTCTTATAGAGGACTTCAAGGTAGGCGCCCACACCTGCCTAAAGTACCTGGCTATGAATGGAAGGAGCCTTGTCTTGGGGAGAAAGACTAGGAGATGAGTATTTTCTTCCAAGAAAGAGCAAGTCATGGAAGGAAAACCCATTACTTAAGGAGAAGAACTAGGAGGTGCCCCACATACCTGCCATATGAAGCCATCACCTTGCATTTGAGGCTGCCCACTCCAAGGAAAGAAGCCTGGTCGGTCAAGGAAAAGTTTTTCATGCTTAGGATGAATGTTTAGTCCCACATGGTAGGTAGTGTAATTTTGTTTCTCTTGCAAGGTCTATATATTGGACCCTTAAGTAATCTTTTGATATTGATGAGTAAATGAAATCTTTTCTTGTGTTGAGCAACCTTGTGTTCTCTTCTTCCGCACTTCTTTGAGTGTTGAGCTCCGTGAGGGAGTAAATCCGGGTTCCATTGGAGCCTTGAGGAGGTGAGAGATCTCCAAAGTTACCAAAACCCTGCCCCTTTTCATCTGCAAGCCGCCAACCCTAATTTCCTTTCATCATCCTACCCGCCAACACCCAAATTCCTAAACCCTATTCCCACTTCATTCAAGGCTGCCATCTCCTTCTCCAAGCCACCGCCCACTATATCAAGCCCTAGGTCCTTTTCATCTGCAAGCCGCTGCCCTACCAGCCAAACCCTAAATCCACTCCATCTTCCACCGCCACCTCCATACTCTTCCCTCATCTTCAAAGTTCGAGCAGTCCGAAGCTATCCCAGGTAAAAGTCTCTTCCTTGAGTTTCTTACATCCTTATCTTGTTCTTCATCTTTTCCAGATCCAGAGTACGAGAAGAAGGCCAACCTTGCAATAGGACTACAATCCGAGGATCCATTACGAAGATACCCCGTCTCCAAGGATCCTACAATCTGCTCGAGAGTGTCCTTCAATTGAAGCAAAGAGAGATATCACAGTCAGGTATAAAACCTTCTCTTCTCTCTTCGTCTGTTTCTTGAAAGAGGAGTAAACCCTAGGTCTGGGGGTTTCTCAATCCCCAGCGATCCTACTTCTTTATTACTCTGATAATCTACTCTTTTGAATTGAGCTTTCTTTCAGTGCATATTTTTTTTCAATATTAGTTTACCTTGTTTTTGAGTCAAGCCAACTTCTAATAAAACATATAAAAAAAATAAAAAGTCTTAATTTACTTCCGCATTGCATCATCTTATTTGTTTTGCATCATTTTTGGTATCAGAGCCCTGTCTAGGGTTCTTGCTTGTTTGATTGTTTTTTCGTTTCTTTTTAATTTTGCTGCCTGGAGTAGACTCCCCTGGCCGTCCGGTCCTAGGAACAAGTGAGATGCAAGCCTCCTCCTCCCATTCCATGGGGATTCCTAGGGCGTGTAGGGGTGCCGCTGGGTTATAACTTCTAGGCAGGGATTGTAAACGGGAGACACGTTCTATTTTTTGCCAGTAACTACCCTGTTATTCGAATTGTTTCTTCCTGTAAAAAATTCCAAATTAAGTAATTCTTATTTTTCTAGAACCAGTATAATTGATAGTAATTTACATAAAATTTCAAAATTTATTTATTTCTGTAGATTTTTTTAGATCAATTTTATCGTTGTTCTGCTTTTTTTTATTTTCTACAAGCTATTTTTTTTATTTGAGTGTGCATAAATTGAATCTATCTTAAGGGCACCGAAGTTGCAACATAAGGGGAGGACTGAGACCCTCTCCTTAGCCCAAAACCATCTCCCATGCATTCGAACCTAAGCCTTTAATCTTAAAATTAATTAGACCTAATTTGCCCTAGTGGGCTAGGGACACCAACTGGTCGGGTCTAGGCTAGTGTTGAGTCAGTTTGTCTAGTTACTCTGTGTGTGCTTTGTACTCAGTGTCTAGAACGGTGGTTCAGGGATTCTATCCCGAAGGGCTTGTGTGCTGGTCCGCCTACCTGGCCAATCACTGATTGGTGTCTAGGATTGGCAATCAGGGACCTAACACTCCACTTACACCTGCCTGGCAGAGTCACGAGTTACTACAGGCTAGCTTGCCACTCTGATTGGGCATCTAGTTTGGGCTCTAGGTCTAGTTAGCCCGTAGTCGTTTTAGTCGAGTCTCATTTGGTGTGCCTGCTTGCATCATCATGTCCACCCGGAATAGAGTACCCTACCAACCTGGTCAAACCCAACTTGATTTAGAGGCCATGATTAGAACTCTTACCAAAAGTATGACCAAATTGAGTCAGGATATGACTGATACTATTGCCCAGTTTAGGGATCAAGTCCGTGAGGATCTTACCCAGCTTAGGGATCGAGTCCAAGTACTTGAGGAACCTAGATATCAGAATTGGACTCCTGACGCAGATTTTAATTTGCCTCAACCTCACCCACACCAGGAGCCTAGAAGACCTTTATACAGAGATCCTGAACCTAATCATAGGAGGCCTGACTCAGAGCCTGAAGATAGAGATGATAGGTTCATCCGGAACATCAAATTAGATGCACCCACTTTTGATGGTAGCTTAAACCCTAAGGTGTATTCTGATTGGGAGGGTGAGATGGACCAGTACTTTGAGTGGTATACCATGTCTGAGGAAAGGAAGTTCAAGTTTGCCAAGATGAAGTTAGTGCATCAAGCTAGGTTATACTGGGGGAACATTGAGCTAACCACTAGGAGACGAAATGTTGAGCCCATAACCACTTGGCAGGGTATGAAAGAGAAGCTTAGAGATATGTACCTACCCATTTCATACCAGCAGAATCTGTTAGACCAATGGCAAACCTTGAAACAAGGGAACCGATCTGTCTCAAACTACATAGCCACCTTTGATGAGTACTTGATGAGATGTGATGTGAGTGAAGCCCATGAGGTCACTTTGTCTAGATTTAGGGCTGGACTTAGGGAAGACATTAAGAGGGAGTTGTTTCTGAGAGAGGTTACTGACCTTGACCAAGCCTATCAGATTGCACTGAACACTGAGAAATTTCAGAGAGGACCTATACCTTCTAGGGTTAGTGCCCCAATCCGAAGAAATGGACCTAGCCAAGTTATCCCTAGCAAACCTTTTCAGGATATTCCCACCCCTAGGTCCATGGACAAAGGTAAGGCACCTAACACCCAGAGAACCCCTAGTTCTAGTATCACCTGTTTTAAGTGTCAGAAACCAGGTCATAGCTCCAGCCAGTGTACAACCATAGCCTGTTTTAAGTGCCATAGGGTAGGTCTTGTTTCTAACCAGTGCCCACATAGATCCCTTTACATAGAAGAGGGAGAGGAAGAGAATTCCAGGCCCAATGAGGAATTTGAAGAAGTTTATGAGGCCGGAATGGACTTGGTTGATGAGTACGAAGGAGAGGAGGAACCCACAGAGTCTGACCAGTTAGGAGTTGTGAGATGCATCGTGTCCCAGAGTAGAGTTCAGGAGGATTGGCGTAGGACTAACATCCTACAGACTTTCCTTAAATTAGGGGATAAGGTATGTAAGATCATCATAGATAGTGGGAGCTGTGTGAATGCCATTTCTGCTAGCACTGTCAAAATGTTAAGCTTAAGCCCAGTCCCCCACCCCAACCCCTATAAGGTTTCTTGGGTAGACTCTACCTCTATACCCATCTAGTCTAGATGTTAGGTCCAAATCCAGATGCAATCCTATCAAGAGAAGATTTGGTGTGATGTCTTACCCATGGGGGTGAGCAGTATAATTCTTGGGAGACCTTGGTTATATGACCATGATGCCACCCTCTTAGGAAAATCCAATACCTATGTCTTTAGTTTCAATGGAAAAAAGATCACAATCCATTCAGTCCCTCCTAAGGACAAGGTAGCTAAAGGACCCAATAAGGTCAAAGAGATGAAGACTGGAGTGAACTTAATTAGTGCTAAGGATCTAGAACAAGAAATTCATAGTGGTTCACCCATTTGGATGTTGACTGCTAAAGAACTTAGGACTCCTACACCCTCAGAGCCTCCTCAGGAAGTTAGGCCTTTGTTAGAAGAATTAGACGATGTTTTTTCCGAGGATCTGCCAGACCACCTTCCACCTCTTAGGGATATCTAGCATTCCATAGATTTAGTCCCAGGAGCTACTTTACCCAACTTGCCCCATTAAAGGATGAATCCATCTGAGCATAAGGAACTGCAAAAGCAGGTTGGAGAATTGTTGAGGAAGGGGTTCATTAGAGAGAGTCTTAGCCCTTGTGCAGTCCCTGCACTACTGATCCCAAAGAAAGATGGCACGTGGAGGATGTGTGTTGATAGTCGTGCCATTAACAAAATCACAATCAAGTATAGGTTCCCCATCCCTAGACTAGATGACATGCTAGATATGATGGCCGGTGCAATGGTTTTTTCCAAAATTGATCTCAAGAGTGGCTATCATCAGGTTAGAATTAGACCAGGGGATGAGTGGAAAATCGCTTTCAAAACTAAGGATGGTCTCTACGAATGGGTTGTTATGCCTTTTGGGTTGTCCAATGCCCCTAGTACTTTCATGAGGATTATGACCCAGGTGCTTAGAGCTTTCATAGGGAAGTTTGTAGTGGTCTATTTTGATGACATCCTGATCTATAGTAAGACCCCTGCAGAGCACCTAGGCCATCTTAGACAAGTCTGCCAAGTTTTGAGGAATGATAGTCTCTACGGTAATCTCAAGAATTGTGAATTCATGACCAGTAGAGTTATCTTCCTTGGTTTTGTAGTAACCCCTGACGGCGTGGCTGCCGATCCAGAGAAGATTAGGTCCATAGTAGAATGGCCAGAGCTAACTAGTGTGCATGAAGTTAGGAGTTTTCACGGCTTGGCTACCTTCTATAGATGACTTATCAAGGGGTTTAGTACTGTAGTTGCTCCTATCACAAACTGTATTAGGAAGGGAGAATTTCAGTGGACTAAAGCAGCCCATAAAGCCTTCCTTGATCTTAAGGATAGGATGACCCAAGCACCCATTTTGAGGTTACCCGACTTTTCTAAAGTATTTGAGGTTGCCTGTGATGCTTCAGGTGTAGGTATAGGTGGAGTCCTAAGCCAAGAGAATCATCCCGTAGCATTCTTTAGTGAAAAACTTAATGATGCTAAGCTTAGGTATTCTACCTATGATAAAGAATTTTATGCGGTAGTGCAAGCTTTGCGTTACTGGAGACATTATTTGCTACCGCAGGAATTTGTGCTATTTTCGGACCATGAGGCTCTTAAATTCCTGAATTCCCAGAAGAAGCTTAACCCTAGGCATGCTAAGTGGGTAGAGTATATCCAGTCCTATACTTTTGTTTTGAAACATAAGGCCAGGACTGAAAATAATGTAGCTGAGGCCCTTAGTCGTCGATCTTTGTTATTGAATTCTGTTAGGGCTGAAGTCGTAGGGTTTGAGCATATCAAAGAGGAATATGAGTCGTGTCCGGATTTTAAGACTATGTATCAGGATCTAGCTCAAGGACCATCTAGTGATCATAAGGATTATACCCTTTTAGATAGCTTTCTTTTCTTTAAGAATAGGCTTTGCATCCCTAGAACTTCTCTTAGAGAATTTTTAATTTGGGAAATTCATGCTGGGGGTCTAGCAGGCAATTTTGGAAAAGACAAGACCACCCTGGCTGTTGAAGATCACTTTTTCTGGCCTAGCTTAAAAAGAGATGTAGCACACATTGTGGCTAGGTGTCAGACCTGCGCTGTTGCCAAACAACGAAAACAGAACACTGGCCTTTATACCCCACTCCCTGTCCCAGATCATCCTTGGCAAGATGTGAGTATAGACTTTGTGTTAGGTTTGCCTAAGACCCAGAGGAGGCATGACTCTATCTGTGTCATAGTAGACCGATTTTTTAAGATGGCCCACTTCTTGCCTTGTTCCCAGACTTTTGATGCGTCTAAGGTAGCCACCCTGTTCTTTAATGAGATAGTTAGACTCCATGGCCTACCTAAGACAATTGTTTCAGATAGGGATGTCCGGTTCACCAGCTATTTTTGGAAAACCCTTTGGCATAAGTTAGGGACAAAACTTAAGTTTTCAACTGCCTATCATCCCCAAACTAATAGCCAAACCGAGGTAGTGAACCGTAGCTTAGGCAATCTGCCAAGATGTCTTGTTGGTGAAAACACTAGGAATTGGGATTTGTACTTACCTAGGGCTGAATTTGCGTACAATGACTCGGTCAATAGGTCTACAGGTAAGAGTCCATTTGAAATTGTGCATGGGTACAAACCTCACACACCTCTTGACCTAGCCCCTTTACTAGTCCACACATGAGTCTCCGAGTTTGCTGAAGTTTTTGCACAGCATATAAAAGACTTGCATAAAGAAATTCATGCCAAAATAAATTTAAGTAATGAAACTTATAAGAAGTTGGCTGATTCTCAAAGGCAAGTCAAAACTTTTATTGAGGGAGACTATGTGATGATTAGGTTAAGGCCTGAACGGTTTCCTCCTTGAACCGTTAGAAAGTTACATGTTAGAGGAGCTGGACCATTTAGAGTGGTAAAGAGAGTAGGATCCAATGCCTATGTGCTCGAGTTGCCTCCAGAACTAGGCATTAGCCCCACTTTCAACATTACAGACCTAGTAGAGTTTAGAGAGCCAACTGTGATTTCCAGTGATCCTTTTGAGCCTAATCCTGTTCTTGAGAGTGAACCCAACCCTGTGTGTCCACCAACAAACTGGCCAGTGAGGAAAGAACAGATTGAAAAGATCCTGGATGATCAGGTTATCTCTACTCGTAATCGAGGATACCAAAGATACCTGGTCCGCTGGCAAGGAAGGCCAGATTCTGATGACTCTTGGATCTCCCGAGATGAATTACAAGAGCTGGATCCAGATCTCTTGGAGAAATACCAGATCCAACTTGAGCCTTACTCGACAGGGTCGAGTTCCTCCCACCCCAGAAGAATTGGTGCGGGCACCAGAATCAAAAGAAGACTTCAGGGTTCCATCTGGATCTCTGAATGACCTTGCCCGAAGATTAGGGTTTGTAATAAGGGTTGACCTAGTCAACCAATTTATTTTATTTCTTTGAGTCTGCATTTCATTTTGTTGAGTCATGTTAACTCAGTCTAAGTCCAAGTCAAGTCCTGGTTGGAACCATTCCCTAGGGCATCATTTTTTCTTCCAAGGCCAAATGCAAGTGGATGCCACACTCCCAGCCACACTCCCAGGACCAGTTGGTGCTAGATTTCATCCCAGTGTCCCTGGTCCCCATGCCCAAGAGAGCAAGAAAATTTTCTTAGGAGAAGTCAAGGAAGGCGCCCACAAGCTGCCAAAAGTAACCAAGTTAAAGGAGCAGGGGATTTTTCTTGGAGAGGACTTCAAGGTAGGCACCCACACCTGCCTAAAGTACCTGGCTATGAATGGAAGGAGCCTAGTCTTGGGGAGAAAGACTAGGAGATGAGTATTTTCTTCCAAGAAAGAGCAAGTCATGGAAGGAAAACCCATGACTTAAGGAGAAGAACTAGGAGGTGCCCCATATACCTGCCATATGAAGCCATCACCTTGCATTTGAGGCTGCCCACTCCAAGGAAAGAAGCCTGGTCGGTCAAGGGAAAGTTTTTCATGCTTAGGATGAATGTTTAGTCCCACATGGGAAGTAGTGTAATTTTGTTTCTCTTGCAAGGTCAATATATTGGACCGTTATGTAATCTTTTGATTTTGATGAGTAAATGAAATCTTTTCTTGTGTTGAGCAACCTTGTGTTCTCTTCTTCCACACTTCTTTGAGTGTTGAACTCCGTGAGGGAGTAAATCCGGGTTCCATTGGAGCCTTGAGGAGGTTAGAGATCTCCAAAGTTACCAAAACCCAGCCCCTTTTCATCTGCAAGCCACCAACCCTAATTTCCTTTCATCATCCTAGCCGCCAACACCCAAATTCCTAAACCCTATTCCCACTTCATTCAAGGCCACCATCTCCTTCTCTAAGCCACTGCCCACTATATCAAGCCCTAGGTCCTTTTCATCTGCAAGCCGCCACCCTACCAGCCAAATCCTAAATCCACTCCATCTTCCACCGCCACCTCCATACTCTTCCCTCATCTTCAAAGTTCGAGCAGTCCGGAGCTATCCCAGGTAAAGGTCTCTTCCTTGAGTTTCTTACATCCTTATCTTGTTCTTCATCTTTTCCAGATCCAGAGTACGAGAAGAAGGCCAACCTTGCCATAGGACTACAATCCGAGGATCCATTACGAAGATACCCCATCTCCAAGGATCCTACAATCTGCTCGAGAGTGTCCTTCAATTGAAGCAAAGAGAGATATCACAGTCAGGTATAAAACCTTCTCTTTTCTCTTCGTCTGTTTCTTGAAAGAGGATTAAACCCTAGGTCCGGGGGTTTCTCAATCCCCAGCGATCCTACTTCTTTATTACTCTGATAATCTACTCTTTTGAATTATGCTTTCTTTCAGTGCATATTTTCTTTCAATATTAGTTAGCCTTGTTTTTCAGTCAAGCCAACTTCTAATAAAACACAAAAAAAAAAAAAAATAGTCTTAATTTACTTCCGCATCGCATGATCTTATTTGTTCTGCATCACCTTGGGTGCAGATCAAATAACATCTCTTTTGAATGGGATAAACATTATTATAGATGAAGAAGTTTTGAGCAGGGTACATCATCTCCCCACTGTTGGAAAATGCCATCTGGTTTTGAAAAACAAATAGGCAGCCCTAAGAACAATTTTGGAAAGGAAGCATGTCAGTGGGATTATGAACTTGCAAGCTAATCAACTATCCTTAGAAATGAGACTGCTTCATAATTTTATCAGCATAATCTACTTACCTAGAACAGGCCATTTTGACTGGGTAAGTAAAAGGGATATGGTATTTATGAGTTACTTGATTGAGGGAGAGCAGATCAACCTCTCATTTATCATGTTGTCCTAAATGAAAGATGCTGCCAGGAAGGCTCGATCATGCCTACCTTATGGTATGGCATTTACACTGATTTTTAGAGATTATGGAGTGGATCTGACAGATGAGGATGCAAGACCACTACTACATACTGATAGATACTCTATTAAGTCTCTTCACCATATGGGTTATCACAGGATCGATGGTCAGTGGTGAAGAAGACTTCATGATAGAGGATTGTGCATCATTCTTCTGATGATGAGGGGGCTGAGCCTGGTACTACAATTGCTAATACTACTACTGCTGGAGAGCCTGAGTCAGATGGAGATGCTGACACTAAGTTTGGTGATAGTGATGATGACTCTACAGATGAGGAGGCTGAGGGACAGGCTGAGATGGATAGACAGATTGGCAGTCCTAGGACTCCACCAGGGCCATCAACTATTGATGGGGGATGGGATCAGGGGAGGATCGTTGGCAAGCTGAGAAGTCATCGATTATTAGGGTACTACTATTTTATTTTTTTGTATTTTTCTAGGGGTGGCGAAGGAACAATGAAAATGGAGGGTAAAAAAATTGGACACTCTACAGACTTGAAACTTACATTCACGGAGATACCTCTCACCTTTAGGGCATCTCACCCACCCTACTACATGTAGCTTAGGGTACCAAATTGATACCAAATTGATGGGGGACGGGATCAGGGAAGGATCGTCAACGAGCTAAGAAGTCACTGATGATTAGGGTACTACTATTTTTTTTTGTATTTTTTTAGGGGTGGCAAAGGAACAATGAAAATGGAGGGTAGAAAAATTGGACACTTTACAGACTTGGAACTTACATTCACAGAGAGATCTCTCATCTCTAGGGCATCTCACCCACCCCACTACATGTAGCCTAGGGCATCCCACCCATCTTACTACATGCGGAGCCCAGGGTATCCCATTCAAATCGCTACTTGGGGCTGTAAAGGAAAATATCTAAGACCATAAAGGGGACTTGATGGGGAAGGGGATAACTAGGGACTCACACCTCTCAATGCTCGAAAGCGAAGGCATAGGGTCTCACACCCCTCGACACCCAAAGGCAAAGGCAAGACGGGCCTCACGCCTACTCCTTTATGGAGGCAGAATGAAGAAACACTGTTCCCTAAAAACTCATCTTCATTAACCAATTTTTTTACAAAGGACTGAAGGTGGTATTTATAGACCTTTCCAACCCTCATTTGAATTTGAATACAAGATAAAAAGATAAGGATGGTTCAAATTCAAATACAAGATAAGATGAGATCTATCCCAATCCTAACAACTAGATATCGAAATCCTAACCAACTAACAAATTTTAAAATAAAGATGAATCTAAATATCTAATCTTCGAATTTAAATTTATTTGCATCGAAATTCATGCTACTCCAGGATTCGTGCTACTCAAGGATCCGTGCTGCTCCAAGATTCGTGCAGATCGATGTCCCCATTAGCTACACCTTTAGCATGTTCAACCTCGGCTAGCACTTGCACTCAAACTGCTGTTACTTGGAGCAGTTCACTCATTTCACCGAGATCTTGACTGGCACATTCAGATGATGTTTGGCGATCTTCGCTAGACACTTGAGAAAGGCCTAGAAGAGTTTTGGACTGAGATGAGGGAGCTGACACTCAGAGTGGAGATCATAGAGATGAGCTAGAGAAAGCAGGATGACTATAGGATAGATCTTACACAACTATGTTCAGACTTCGGCAGACTTCTGGGGGCTACAGACTCTTTTGCTACTCAGCAGGCCACAGCATTACATGATATTCATCAGGGAGTACAGAAGATGCAGACAGAGCTTAGGATAGTTCTTCTTCTGGTCACTGGAGTGCATTCTGGATCTGGAGCTTCCACTTCTAGTCAGCCACCTCCACAGGCTTCACCTAGACCTAGACCTCCACCTCATGCTAGACAGCCACCACCACCTAGGACAGGACCGGCATCTAGGACTAGAAACTTTATAGGACCCTCTCCACCTATCAGGAGTTCCAGAGTTTATGCTACCAAAACCTTAGATATAGGTTCTAGAAGTGATGAAAGTAACCATTGATTGACATTTTGTTATATCACTTTTTGTATGCTTTTATATGACCTGTAACATCTAATGATGTAATGTATCTTTTTGAAGTAATGATATATCTATTTTTAACTCAATGATGGTTGTCATTTTCTTTTATGTATCTAAGCTTGGTCTCAACAATTAATATAAAAAGGGGGAGTAGTACTTCAAGAGAATGTTAACAAGAATATGAAGAAAACAAAGAGAAGGTGAAATTATCTCAAAATATCTTAATATTCTTGTACTATTTCAAAAATTATTATTTGGGGGAGTAGTAAAGAATTATTAAAAACATTTTTTATTAATGACAAAAAGGGGGAGTAATATTAATGTTGTGCATGGAAAATATAAAATTCATTGAAAATTTCTTATGATGTAAAATGTATGCATGAAAATATGCAAGAAAATGAAATAGGGGGAGAAGTCATTTATGCATGGAAATCAATGAAAATTAATTGGCTTTAATATATTTTAATGCTCAATTTGCTTTGATATATTTTGATACTTAATTGGCTCTAATACATTCTAAAGCAATAGTAGTTTTTGATAAATATTGGCTCTGATACAAAAAGCTCTGATACTTCTTGATACTCACTAATACATTTTGATACTTTTGATACATTCTTGATACATGACTGATATATGTTGATACTTATTGATACACATCAATTTAAACCATATACAAGTCACTTTAATACTTTTAAGTGTTCATATATACATAACTATAAAGTTTTTCCATGCCCAATGTTTTGTCATCATCAAAAAGGAGGAGATTGTTGACCCCTGGAATGATTTTGATGATAACAAAATATTGGAGCATGTATTTGATACTAACTCTTTTCAAATGTCTAAGAAGTTTTTGTAGGATGTTACAAATGAACAATCATTCTACCTATAATTCTCAAATCATAGTAGTGTATCAATGTACTCACAAGAAAATGTTCAAATATTGAAGAGCCCAAGAAAACTTAAATATATATATTTTGGTAAAATGGACCAATATTATGTAATTTTTAAGTTTAAATTACTTAGATTAGGTTTAAAAGTTGGTTGGAAGTTTTTGGAAGAAGTTTGGAGAAGTTTAAAAGTTTTTGGACAAGGATCACTCGAGCTGACTCAAAGGATAGAGCCGACTCATTATTTTGGCATGGCACAAAGGTTTCAGACACACAGACAACCGAGCCGACTCATCCAGAGCTGCTAAAGTTCACTTTTCTAAAATCAGTCATTCGAGCTGACCCGTTGAGCAACCGAGGCGACTCTTCCAAAGTGAGTAAAATCTGATTCTGGAAAAACTAGTCAAGTAAGCCGACTCGACTGAGAAGAGCCAACTCAACTAGAGTGCAGATTCTACATGTTTGAGAATCCGAGCTGACTCGACCCATCCGAGTTGACATGAATCTCAGTTTTCTTAAGCATAATGGCTAGTTCCAGAATTAATTTTTTGAATCTAAAAAGTACTCCAATGGCTATATTTCGACTCCCAAGGCATTCCAATGGTCATATTTGCTTGGGATCAATTCTAAAGACTATATATGAAGGATTTGAACTAGTTTTAAATAGTTTTTTAAAGACTTTTCAAAAAGGAGAGAAGAGGACATTGAATATCTAAAGAGAGCATTCAAGGAAGAACTCAAGACTTCACCAAACTCCAATCAAATTCTTGAGTCATTTATTGAAGAAGTTTGGAAGCCTTAAAGAGCATTGAAGGTAAAATCAAGAAGGCTTCTTAAAGAGCATCAACTATAATCATCCGACAAAGTTTGTTTTGTCATTAGTGTTGCTTCATTTCTTAACTCTTTGTTTGAGTTGTTCCAAGTACAGCAGGGGCTGTAACTTGGGTATTATTTAAGGTCGTTGGTGAGTCTTGAAAACCAAGTTTGGGTTATTAGTGAGCCCGAAAAAACTAACACTATATTCAGTTCTTGGTGATCCCAGTGTAATACCAAGATTGGGTTTTGGTTTGTGAGCCTGGTATAAAACAAACCGGCTGTATTCCATGGTGAATATAGTGAAAATTCCAAGTGATATCTTGGATAGTGGATGTAGGAGTTGGGTTGCTCTGAACCACTATAAATTGGTGGTGTTTGTGATTGCTTTTGATTGTGTTCTTTGACTTGCTTCCGCATTTAATTCTTAACACACTTCACTCACCACTTAAAGTTTTTCAAAGGGCACATACTTGCTAGAAAACATTTTCAAACCCAATTCACCCCCCCTCTTGGGTTGGCCAACTGGGTAACAAATGCTAATATTTTTGCATGGATGGTAGCTGATATGCTAGCATCAATCCAATGGTCATGGTAGAAGATCCTAATGTCAACCCCTTGCATCCCACAATTCACTAGAAGAAAAGAAGTTTTGCCTCCAAGCCTAGCATGCCATCAAATAAGAGGTGGAGAAGCGTCTGGAGGCCAGTTTCATCTAGGAAATCTAGTATCCAGACTGGCTCACCAACATGGTCCTAGTGAATATGGCCAATGGCAAGTGGCAAGCATGTATTGACTTCACTGACTTGAATAAGGCCTACCCGATGGATTATTTTCCTTAGCCTAGGATTGATCAGTTTATGGACTCAACCTCCAGGGATGAGACACTCAGCTTCATGGATGCTTTCTTCAGGTATAAGCAAATTTGGATGGCACTTGAGGATGAAGAGAAGATAGCATTCATCATGGACCAGGGGTTGCATTATTATAAAATTATGCCCTTCGATCTAAAGAATGCTGAAGTCACCAACTAGCACCTCGTCAACAAGGTCTTCAAGGACCAAATAAGATATAACATAGAAATATACATCGTAACATGATAGTGAAGAGTTGCAAGGAAATCTAGCATATAGCAGATTTAGAGGAGACCTTCCAGATGCTGCGAAGGTACTAGATATGGCTCAATTCAAATAAGTGTGCATTCGAGATCTCTTCTGAGAAGTTTTTAGGTTTCATGGTCTCACACCATGAAATCGAGGCTAACCTTAAGAATGTTCATGTGATCTTGGAGATGTCACCCCTTAAGAGTAGGAAGGAGGTCTAGCACCTCACAAGGTGGGTCATTGCACTGAGGTAGTGTTTCACGAGCTTCAATGACAAGTGCTTGCCTTTTGTCAAAGCCTTGAGATAGATCGAGGATTTCTAGTGGATGGAGGAGTGCCAGGCCACTTTCGAGTAGCTTAAGACTTACCTTGCCACCACACCGCTCCTTACAAGGCCAGTCATGGGGGAACACTTTATCTTTACTTGGCTATCTCCTCCATAGTTGTAAGTTCTATGCTCATCCGAGAGGAGGATGGAGTATAGAAACCAGTCTACTATATCTATCGAATCCTCAAGGATGCAGAGACCCAATACTTAAGAATGTAGAGACCTAGGATTCAAGGATGGAGGTCTCCTTTGCCCTCTTGACCTCAATAAGGTGACTCCATCCATCCTTCCAAGAACATCCCATCATTATCTTGTCCGATTAGCCCTTGTGCCAGATTCTGTAGAAGATTGATATCTATGCAAGGATCACCAAGTGCGCAGTGGAGTTGGGTCAGCTTGACATTCATTATTAGCCTTGCCCATCCATCAAGAACCTGGCTTTGGTAAACTTTCTTATGGAGTGCACAATCCCTGATAGGGTTGAGATTGGACCAAAGCCAGTGGAGCTAGAGCCAGAGTTGGTGGGTGAGCCTTGTACTCTCCATATTGATGGTGCTTCAAATGCTGGAAGGCTCAGGACCGGATGATCCTCGCTAGCCTAGAGGGAGTCATTATTGAGCAGGAGCTTTACTTTGACTTCAAGGCCTCTCTAATTTTGAGACAAAATATGAATCCCTCCTTGTGCAGTTGAGACTCGCTTGTGTTCTTGGGGTATAACATCTCAAAGCCTTTAGTGATTTCCAACTGATCATGGAGCAAGTCTACAAAGAGTTCAACACCTGAGCCCCCATTATGGAGAAATATCTAAAATAGGTAAAAGAGATTGCTTCATCTTTTCTCTCATTTGAGATTATGTAGATCTCCAAGATAGAGAATGCCCAGGTGGACCAACTAAGAAGGCTGGTGACCTCTGGATATGTGGATATTCCAAAGATCGCCTACTTAGAGACCTCAAGAAGTCCAGTATCGAGGAAGAGCTCGTACCACTCCTACAGGTGAGTAGCAAGCCTTGCTGGATGGACCCCTGGTGCGGGCACCAGAATCCAACAAGTGCTACACATGATCCAGACCAAGCTAAGTTCATTATGGATTACAAATAATTAGCCTTTTCACTTAAGTCTTTAATTTCAGCTATGTCCTTTAAATCTTCAAGTCCTGTAATTAGTCAATCTGAGTCATGAGTCTTTAATTTCAGCTATGTTATTTCTAATAACTCTTCAAATCCTGTAATTGGTCAATCTGAGTCATGTAGGACAAGTCAAAGCAAGTCCTGTATTTTGAGTTGAGTCAAGAGGTCAAGGATGACTTTCAGATGGAAGAAGCCACCTCATCAAGCCACATCATACTCCATGCATAAAGCAAGAGGTACACCACTTGCTACCTCATCCTCCACTGCATATGAAAGGAATGGAATTCAAGTTCAAAGAATGGAACGAATTCAAATTCAGAAGTGGGCGGCCCAATTTTTCTCCTATTTTCATGCACCCAAGTATATGGAAGGAAAGGAATTCAAAAAAATGGAAGGAATTCAAAGTGCCCAAGTATATGGAAAGAATGGAATCGAAGGAATTCAAATTCGAAAGTGGGCACCCCAATTTTTCTCCTATTTTCATGCGCCCAAGTATATGGAAGGAATGGAATTAAAAAAATTGGAAGGAATTCAAAGTGCCAAGTATATGGAAAGAATGGAATGGAAGGAATTCAAATTCAAAAGTGGGTGCCCCAATTTTTCTCCTATTTTCATGCATGTAACCACTCCATTTGAATTTTGAATTTTAGGGCTTGGGTAAATGATAAATACCCCGTACTTCTCTTGTAAAGGATCGATGAATGAATGAAAAGAATCTCTTTCTCTTTTATTGCCTTTAGCATTGCCACTTCATGAGGGAGAAGGGTGTGAGGCCCTGCTGAGTCTTCCAACCTCCAAGAGTCCCTTTCATCCATCTCTTCCTTCACCTTTGTTCTCTTCCCTTCTACTTCCTTTTTCTCCATGATCATTGACCTTCACTCTTGTAGGATCCTAGAGTGCCCACAGTCAAGGAGGAAGTTTACTTTGCCTTTGAACCAGTAGCACGAAGCTTCTCCAACCATGAGAGCAGCAGCCTGCTTGTCCAGCCGCCAATCCACCAATTATTTCAGAGTGACTCTACTACGGATTTTGAGAGCTTATTATTGGTAATGAAAAAAAAGACCCTTTACCATACACTTGAACTTGATTTCTTGAAGGAAGCCTTGTCCTAATGTGGATGGTTTCTCAACCATCAAGGTCTTATATTTTTTTTTTATTTGAAGCTCTGCAAGCAAACTGCTAACTCTCCTAGTAGTCTGTTCCAATGCATTTACTACCTCTCTTATGGGTGACTCATGTTGTTATGCTTTAGATTCACTTCTTGCCTTTGAACATTGCATTTCTATCATGTTTTAATTCTTCCATTCTATCCCACCTCAATTTTGGTATCAGAGCATGGTTAATTAGGACAATATATGCTTAGTTGCTAAAATTTTTGCATCATTTTCTTTTCACCATTAAGGATTATATCTAAAAGTTTCTTCCATAACTTTTTAGATTTGATTCTAGATTCAAAATTTTGAAAGTTTGAAAATTTGAAATTTAAAATTTGAAATTTGAATACATGTCTAGCATAGTCTTTAAATTCAGTTGATAAGTTAGATCTTTGATTGTGCATCCATCCTAAACCATCTAAGGGCAATCCCATCACAAGATAAGGGAGGGGATCCAGCACCCATCCTTGGCCCAAAAATAAACAACAGCATTTGCATTGACCCAAGCCTTAAACTAAAAGCAAGTAGAAACCTAAACTAGGGATGAAACAAGTCAAGTTCATGTATCATGATGAGACTTAGTATGAATTGAATCTACATTTATTCCTGGAGATTGGCATCTAAGGCTAGAGGTCCAATGGTAAACACCTTAAGCAGATCTGTGGTTACTTAATTAGGACCCTACGAAAGCAGGGGGAGCTTCCCACAATCCCACCTCTTACCTAGCCAATTGAAAGGGTGACTGTAGGCTTGATTTGTGCTTCGGGCAATTCTTGCTACATTGTGTTTTTAGGTCTAGGAAACCCTAGAACTAGATTCTGTGCTGCATGACCACTAGGTCAAGAAACCCATATCAACCTCCCCAGACCCAACCTCGTGTTCCTATAGATCCCAATTTTGAAACCTTGCTAAGGACCCTAACTGAATAATTCAACAAACTAAATCATAGGTCTGATCGAATGGTGGAGCATGTCAGGACCCTTGAAGGGATCCATATGACCTGTATTGAACCAAAGTCGCCTAGACTAACACCCCTTAGCCCTAGAACCCATCACCATGATCCCACCATGGAACCTAACAATAGATGCCCACACCATGATTTCGCTGACTAGGATGAAAGAGCCCTTAGGAACATTTACCTCGATGCACCCACCTTTGAAGGAAATTTAGATCCTAAGGTGTACATTGATTGGGAGAGTGACATGGATCAATATTTTGAATGGTATGAGATGTCGAAAGAGAGAAAATTCAAATTTGCCAAACTTAGGTTAGTCCGACAAGCTCGATTGTACTGGAAAAATGTTGAGCATATCTATCGTCAGAGAGGAGATATGCCCATAGCCACATGGAGAGCTATGAAGATGAAACCTAGAAAAAAGTACCTGCTCATATCTTATGAGCAGAGACTTTTAGATCAATGGTAAAGATTGATTCAAGGCAATAGACCCGTGTCCAAGTATATTGCCAAATTTGATGAGTTTGTTATAAGATGCAGTGTAGTGGAATCTAAGCTTGTAACCCTGTCTTGATGTTGAGCTGGCCAACATGAGGAGATTCAAAGAGAGTTATTTTTCAGAGAAGTCCATGATCTAGAACAAGCCTATCAGATCACTTTGGACTTTGAGAGATTTCAAAGGGGATCCATGATCCGTCGACCTGAATCCATCAGGATTAGTGCCCATGGTCATAAGCCAAGTTCTAGCCAAGTCCCTTCCAAACGACCCACTCATACTACCCCAATTAGTTCACAAGAATGACAGGGGTAAGGGCATTGAAATTCAAAAGGATAATCATCAAAATATTCATTGCTTTAGGTGTCATAAGACTGGCCACTATGCTAGTCAATGTCCTACTCGAGCCTTACATATAGGAAAATTAGAAGCTGAAGCTCCTGAATCCTTTGAAGAATTTGAAGAAGAGGTGTATGAAGCAGGATCAAATTTAGTGGATGAATATGAGGGAGATGAAGAAGATATGAATCCTTCCGAGATCATGGGAGTCATTAAATGTATTTTGGCCCAAACAATGGAGCATCGTAGAACCAACATACTACAAACTTTTGTCAAATTGGGAGAAAAGGTTTGCAAGATTATCATAGATAGTGGGAGCTGTGTTAATGCCATTTCCACTAGTGCTGTCAAGAGCCTAGGTTTGACTACTGTTCCCCATCCTAACCCCTATAAGGTATCTTGGATTGATTCAACCTCCATCACTGTTAAGTTAAGATGCCAAATTTCAATCCAAATCCAATCATAATAGGTGAAAGTTTGGTGTGACATTCTGCCTATGGGAGTTAGCAGTATTATTCTAGGCTGATCTTGGTTGTATGATCATGATGCTATCTTGTACGGTCATTCAAACTTTTGTTCATTCACCCACCATGGAAAGAAAATAGTTATAAACTCTTTACCACCTAAGGATAACGACGAGAGAGGGTCTAGCAATTTGAAAGGAAAGAAACAAGGATTACACTTGATCAATTCTAAGGATTTAGAATGCAAGCTTAACGAGGGTTCACCCATTTGGATATTGTCTACTAAGGAAATCCAGGATCAACCCCAAAGGGAACAACCCCAGGAAGTAGCAAATATTTTGAAGGATTTTCAAGATATTTTTCTAGAAGATCTTCCTGATCACCTGCCACCATTAAGGGACATTCAACATGCCATAGACTTGGTCCCAGGGGCCACCTTATCAAACCTCCCACACTATAGGATGAATCTCACTGAACATAAAGAGCTACAAAGACAAGTTGGAGAGCTCCTCCAATTGGGATTCATTAGAGAAAGTCTAAGCCCCTGTGCGGTACCTGCTTTACTAACCCCTAAGAAGGATGGCACTTGGAGAATGTGTGTAGATAGCCATCCATCAATAAGATAATTGTGAAGTACTGCTTTCCTATTCCCTGTCTCGATGATATGTTGGATATGATGGCCGGAGCCACCATTTTCTCAAAGATAGACCTTAAGAGCGGTTATCACCAAGTCAGAATTAGACCTGGGGATGAATGGAAGATAGCTTTCAAGACTAAGGATGGCCTTTATGAATGGGTAGTGATGCCTTTTGGTCTCTCAAATACCCCTAATACATTCATGAGGATCATGACCCAAGTCTTGAGATCATTCATTGGAAAGTTTGTTGTCGTGTATTTTGATGACATACTTATATATAGTAGGACTAAGAAAGATCACCTGGACCATCTTCAACAAGTTTTTTAAGCCCTTAGGAAAGATGATCTTTATGCCAACTTAAAGAAATGCGACTTCTTCACCAATCGAATCATCTTCTAGGCTTTGTCGTTACCCCCGAAGGAGTATTTGCCGACCTAGAAAAGATTAAGTCCATAGTTGAGTGGCCTGTACCCAATAGCATACATGAAGTATGTAGCTTCCATGGCCTTGGCACCTTTTATAGGAGATTTATTCGACGATTCAATATGATTGTCGCATCCATTACCGACTATATTAGGAAGGAAACTTTTGAATGGACTAAGCCCACTGATAGAGCCTTCCTTGAATCAAAAAGAAAATGACCCAGGCACCAATTTTGAGATTGCCTGACTTCTTAATGATTTTTGAAGCAGCCTGTGATGCATTCAGAGTTGGAATTGGAGGAGTTTTGAGTCAGGAGTGTTTCCTAGCAAAGCAACCTAAAAGGGGGGTAAATTGGGTTTTAAGTTTTTTTTACAAGAATGTGCCAATTCAAAAGCAGTAAAGGTACTTTGTGCAATGTGACTATGTCAAGCAAATGTAGTGAATGAATAAGAGCAAATAACAAAGAAGAACAAGCACGAAAATACAAGGTTTTATAATGGTTTGGTGCACTCTAAGAACCTACGTCCACTCCCCAAGTATCCCTTATAAATTTTACTGTAATCCACAAAGATTACAGCCAACTTATTTTAACCGGGCTCACAAGTTAAACCCTTGTTGGTTTTGTTACTTAGGCTCACCAACAACCTTTACACAAGCTACTCTTGGCTAAACACTTCCAATTTCAGGATTGGAATGGCCTCTCACTAGTTTTAATACCCTTGAAACTAGTTTCAACACCATTGAAAATAGTTTTGACTCAAGTATAAAAGAATAAGAGTAAGTAAAACAAAAATTTTGAGCTTTATCCCTTGATTTTGATGACTAACAAAATGTTAATTACATATTATTATACTAATGTTTCAATTGTAGTTAAGAGTTTCAAGATACAGGCATCTCAAATTCTCAAAATAAAAGTATCATGAAGCTAAGCAAATTTAAGTTTTAAGAAGTCTTCTCATCTAAAAAAAAAAGCCTCAAAATTGATCAATCATGGTTTACAAAAGATGAATTGAAGTTTGATTGAAGATCTTTGTGAATTTAGAAGGATGACACATGCTTTTGGCAAACTGCAGAACCAAGTGTCGACTCATGACTCCAAAAGTGTCGACACTTCAGAATCTAGCACACAAAAATTCTCCTCTGGCATGCTGAGTGTCGATACCTGGAATTCAAGTGTCGACACCTGAAACACAAGTGTCGACACCTAAAATTCAAGTGTCGACTCAAGGCCTGAGTTTTTGAAAATACAAAACTATGCCATTTGGAGTGTTTTCTGTGTCAAGTGTCAACTCATGAGATTCAAGTGTTGAAACATGAAATTCAAGTGTCGACACATGCATGACCAAGTATCGATACTTGGGAACCAAGTGTCGACACCTGGAAGTTAAGTATCGACTCATGGGTTCTGACAGCTTCAATGGCTCTATTTTCTGAGAGGCAGATTTCATCTTTTCAAGCTTCCAATGGCTAGTTTTAATCTTCCAATAGTCTCAAACTACTTTTTGGAAGTTTTTAAAGTATTTAAGCTTCACCAAACTCATTAATGAAGCATTGAACATCATTGAACACACAAAGATAGATTCTTTCAAGAACTTCACTTTCAAAAGCAAAAAAAGGAGATATTTCATTAAAAAAGCTTACAAGCCTTTCATTTCAACATTCCAAAAGTGGTTTTGAAGAGATTCCAAAGAAAAGTCAAATTAAGCAATCAACAAGAGCCTCAAAGCTTCTACATTCTACTTTAGAAGAGAGTTTGATTGTGCTTTTATCTTGTACATTTATCTTTATACTTTGTTGACCTAGCTTTCAAGGGTTTTTGAAAGTAGGTTGTTGGTGAGCCAAAGGTACAAAACCAACTAGGGTTTAACTTGTGAGCCCGAACACAAAATAAGTTATAAAGGTTGTTGATGAGCCTAGGTCACAAAATCAACTTAGGTTTTGACTTGTGATCCTTGAAAAATAAGTCGACTGTAATCTTTGAAGAGATTATAGTGAATTTTCCAAGGAAAGCTTGGGGAATGGACGTAGATGCCTGGAGTGCACTGAACCACTATAAAACTTTATGTTTCTGTGTGATTGCTCCTTTTATTTCTTGCACTTTATTCTTTGCATTTAATTTATTATTATCTGCTGCATATCCTTGAGTTTAATCCCATTGCTCACAAACACTTCAAGACCAGCACATAATTGCTTAAATTTTTTGAAAGGCCTGATTCACCCCCCCTCTTAGGCTCTATTTCTGGGCAACAAGTTGTATCAGAGCACCGGTATTCTACTTGTAGGTCCAACGATCTTGAGTGAAAGATCATGGTAGCCCTAATTTGTTTGGGTGTTGTAGAATGTCAAGCCTCTAACCATCCCCCCTTGTTTAATGGGACAAATTACACATACTGGAAGACATGCATGCGCATTTACATTCAAGCCATGGACTACAACATTTGGAAGACTATTGTTAAAGGCCCTCATCAGCCTACTATCTTGATTAATGGCATTCCCACTCCCAAAATGGAAGATGATTGGGATGAGAATGACATTAAGCAAATAGAGCTTAATGCAAAGGTTATGAATCTATTATTTTGTGCTTTGGACCTAAGCGAATTTAATAGAATCTCAAATTATCTCTCTGTAAAGGAAATATGGGACATACTTGAAGTTATCCATAAGGATACTCATCATGTGAAAACTATCAAAGTTAACATGCTCATTCATACATATGAGATATTTAAAATGGAACCTTCTGAATCTATTTATGAAATGTATATTAGATTCACTAATATTGTGAATGGCATGAGAAGCTTAGGAAAGGTTATTTCTAATGGTGAACTTGTTAATAAACTCCTCAGGTCTTTTCCGGCTTCTTGGGATATTAAAGTCACCGCTATAGAATAAGTCAAAGATGTAAATACACTTCCTCTCGAGTAGCTGTTGGGCTCATTAAGGACCTATGAGCTCTCCTTAAAATAAAAGACTGTGGACTATGATAAGAAGAAGAAAGTAATTGCCTTCAACTCCACTACAAAAGAAGAATCAAGTGAAGATTTCGATGAGAAAGATGAAGAAGATGAAATGGTTCTCATTACAAGAAAGTTTAGGAGGTTTATAAGAAAAAGAAATACAATTTCAAGAAGAAACCTCAAAAGGGAGAGCCTAGCAAAGAAAAAGAAAAAGAGAAACAAAAGGAGCAGCCCACATGCTTTGAGTGCAAGAAACCTGGCCACTTCAAGATGGACGACTGCCCCTTACTCAAGAAGAGCAGAAGGAGATTAAGAAAAAAAGCTATGATGGCAACCTGGAGCGACAGCGAGGACTCAAGTTTCGATGAAGAGTAGCAAGAGGTTGCAAATTTCTGCTTGATGGCCAACAATGATGAGGTAATGTCAAAACCTGAAGAAGAATTTATTTTTGATGAATTGCATGAAGTTTTTGATGAACTTGTAGTTGAATTTCAAAAACTTAAATTGAAGCACAAAGAACTAAAAAAGCAAAATCTAGATTTGATTAAAACAAATGATAAGTATTTAGTTGAAAATGATTGCTTGCTTCAAGAAAACAAAAAGTTAAATGATAAAATTATTCTTCTAAAAAAAGAAAAGGAAGATTTGAAAAAGAAAAAGTCTTTTGCAACAATTATAAACTTTGTTAAACAAGATGAACTGCTTTTGCAAGAAAATAAGAAGTACAAAGATGAACTTGAAATATTGAAACCATTTATTGAAAAATTTACTTATAGTTCTGAAAAACTTAATATACTTTTGAATAATCAAAGAGCTATTTTCAACAAAGCTGGATTAGGTTTCGAAACTCAAAAACAACAAAAGCTTTTCAATAATTTCTTTATGCCTACCTCATCTTCTATCACCTATTATTCTTATGGCAATGTAGGACATAAATCATACTTATGCAATAAAAACAAATTGAATAAAGTTAGAAAAGTTTGGGTTCCAAAAGGAACCGTCACTACTAACCTTAAAAGACCCAAGATGACTTGGGTACCTAAAGTCTCCACCTGATTTATTGATGTAGGTGTGCCTTGCAACCAACAAAAGAAGATTGTGGTACCTCGACAGCGGTTGCTCAAGGCACATGACTTGAGATGTGGAGCAGTTCTCCTCACTTGAGTATCAAAGTGGTGGTAATGTGACATTCAGTGATAATAGAAAGGGCAAAATTATTGGAATTGGTAAAGTCCATATTACCCCCTCTATTTATATAGATAATGTTTTATATGTTGATGGTTTAAAGCATAATTTACTTAGCATTAACCAGTTTTGTAACAAAAATTTTAAAATTATTTTCAAATCTTCCATGTGCATTGTTTTTAGTCTTAATAATAATGGCATCAAGTTTATTGGTCATAGGCATAGCAATATTTATATGGTTGACCTTGATGATATAGTGGCAATGGAAGCCAAGATCAATGAAACTAGTTGGCTTTGGCATTGTAGACTAGGACATGCTAGTATGCATTTGCTTTCAAAACTTTGCAAAAAGGATTTAATAAAGGACTTGCCAAAATTTAGTTTTGAAAATGATAAGATTTGTAGAGCTTGCCAAGTTGGAAAATAAAGTAAATCATCTTTTAAACCTAAAAGAGTAGTCTCTGCATCTAGACCCTTAGAATTACTTCATATGGACCTCTTTGGACCAACTAGAACATCTAGTTTGGGAGGTAAGAAGTATGGTCTAGTTATTGTAGATAATTTCTCACGTTTTACATGGGTCATGTTCTTACCTCACAAAGATGAAACTTTTTCTGCATTCATAAAATTTCATAAAAGGATTTCAAATGAAAAAAGGTGTTTCAATTATTTCTTTAAGAAGTGATCATGGTACAGAATTTAAAAATCATGATTTTGAAAAGCTTTGTAGTAGAAATGGCATTCATCATAATTTTTCTTCACCTAGAACACCTCAACAAAATGGGATGGTAGAAAGAAAAAATAGAACTCTTGAAGAAATGGCACGCACCATGCTTTACGAAAATGATTTGCCTATGTATTTTTGGATGGAAGCCATAAACACTGCTTACTATGTTTTAAATCGTGTTTTAATCCGACCTATTTTAAAGAAAACTTCTTATGAGCTTTGGAAAGGTAAGAAATCTTCAATTAAATATTTTCATATTTTTGGATACCGTTGTTTCATTTTAAACAATGGAAAGGATAATCTAAGCAAATTTGGTGCCAAGTCATATGAGGGTGTCTTTTTAGGTTATCCTACATCTAGCAAGGCATACAGGGTCTTCTATAGAAGGATACTTGTTGTTGAAGAATCCATCCATGTTGTGTTTGATAAGACTAATCAAAAATCTTTTAAAAAAGAAGATATTCTTGATGATAATACAGGTATCCAAAGAAATGAAGAAGTGAACAATAATGAAGAACCCACCAAGGAGCAAGATGATAATCAAAACAATGAAAGAGATCAAGTACAGGGAGGTGAAAATACATCAACACCTAACCCTCTACCTAAAGAATGGAGGTATGCTCATGGTCACCCCAAAGAACTTATTATTGGTGATTCATTAAAAGGGATAAGTACTCATTCATCTTTTAGAAATGTATGTGATTATTTAGCTTTTGTTTCTCAAGTAGAACCTAAATTTATTAAAGAAGCTGAAAATGATTATAATTGGATTAATGCTATGCATGATGAACTAAATCAATTTAAAAGAAATAATATTTAGACTTTGGTTGATAGACCTACTAATGTTTCAATAATTGGCACAAAATGGGTTTTTAGAAATAAGCTTGATGAAAATGGAATAGTTACTAGAAATAAAGCTAGGCTAGTTGCCAAAGGATATAATCAGGAGGAAGGGATTGATTTTGATGAAACTTTTGCTCCTATTGCTGACTTGAGGCAATTAGGCTATTATTGGCATTTGCATGTTTTATGAATTTTAAATTATTTCAAATGGATGTTAAAAGTACCTTTTTGAATGGTTTTATCGAAGAAGAGGTTTATATTGAACAATCCCCCGGTTTTGAAAATCATGAGTTTTTAAATCATGTTTTTAAACTTCATAAAGCTTTGTATGGTTTGAAACAAACTTCAAGAGCTTGGTATAATAGATTAAGCTCTTTCTTGCTTAAAAATGATTTTTCTAAAGGTAATGTAGACACTACTTTATTTTTGAAAAAGAAGAATGATGATCTCTTAATAGTACAAGTTTATGTGGATGATATCATATTCGATGCTACTAACAAATATCTTTTCAAGAATTTGCAAAGTTAATGCAGGGTGAGTTCAAGATAAGCATGATGGAAGAGCTTAATTTCTTTCTCGGACTCTAGATAAAGCAAAAAGAGATCTTCATCAACCAAACCAAGTACATGAAAGAAATATTAAAGAAGTTTGGGATGAAGAACACCAAGCCATTAGGTATGCCTATGAGCTTCTCTTGTAAGCTTGACAAAGATAAATCAGGTAAATCTGTTGACCAAAAGTTATGTAGAGGAATGATTGGTTCATTATTATATCTAACTGCTAGTAGATCAGATATTATGTTTAGTATTTGTATGTGTGCAAGATATCAGACTGCCTCTAAAGAGTCTCATCTTTTGGCTGTTAAATGCATACTTAGATATCTATCTAGCCCATAGATATTGGTCTTTGGTACTCTAGAGATTCATCATTTGAATTGATTGCTTATTTTGATGCTAAATTTGCTGGGTGTAAACTCGATAGAAAAACTATTAGTAGAACTTGTCAATTTCTTGGACTCAATTTGATTTCATGGAATAGTAAGAAATAGAATTCAGTTGCTCTATCTACGGCAGAAGCCGAATATATAGCAGCTGGAAGCTGTTGTGCTCAAATTCTATGGATCAAATACCAACTCGAAGATTTTGGCATCAAACTAACTAAGACACCCAGAAGATGTGACTATACTAGTGCAATCAATCTAACTAAGAATCATATGCAACATTTAAGAAGCAAACACATTGAAATAAGACATCACTTTATAAGAGATCATGTGCAAAACTCTAATGTGATGCTTGAATTTGTTTATACTGATAATCAATTAGCTGATGTTTTTACCAAATCCTTGAGTGAAGAAAGATTTTGCATGATTAGAAGAGAGTTAGGTATCATAAACCCCTTTTCTTAGAACTCCAAATCCTTTTATACCCAATTTCTTATTGCTCAAAATCATATTCTCTTAGTCCTAAATCTTTCACTAGAGATTCGTTGTTTTTTTTAAAAAAAATATTATTGGATTTTTTTTGGGATTTCTTAGACACTTGACTTTTGGCGATGTATCGACACCTGACCAAGTGTCAACACTTGACAAATCCTAAGTGTCGATGCTCGGGTAGATTTCCTATTTTTTTTAGGCATCACCCAATCTTTTTCTTTTCTTTATTCCTTTTTTCTCCCATTCCCTAGTGGTCCCCAAACTCTCCTTTGACCGCAGAACAGTGATTTTCCTTGAAAGGGATATGCCCTACAAGCCAATCTATGTTGTATCTCCCAAACCATTGTAATTGACAATATTCTAATAAAGGCATTATTTTTCATCATATGCTGTGTTTATATTATATGATGAACCCCATAGATTAGGGCTATGATTTTAGGGTTATGATGAGATCATACCAGTGAGACCTAAAGTCTTAAAACCTTAACCTAAAATATTCCTAGTCAAAGGAACCCTGAGTAGGGGATCAGGGTTTTCCGGTAAGACTAGCACATCCCATGTATACTGGAAAGGGTGACTGCTCTCACAGTCACTTGTGTATGAAACTAATACTGGGATGTGGGTGCTCATTAGAGAATGAGTTCACTGATATGATCCAACTTGAGAACATCTAATGGAGTCTTAGCTACATGTCAATAGAAGGTTCTCATAGTTGGAGTGGTACAAGTAATCCTTTGACCTGAGACTGCCATAAGTACCTTATATACATGAACCCATGCTTTGGTTCAATCCTAATCATGACACTGAGTCATGCACAGGATTGATACTGGGAATGGTGAATTGGATATAAAGGTAATGAGTAGGTCAACAAGGAATCGATCACTCTTGGTAAGAGGAGATTGCATCCAGCTAGTTAACAATCTGATGATGATTCAGGGAATCTTTGATCAAAGTAAAGATATTAGAGATGATTTCTAATATCAAGATAATTGAATCATCAATATAAGATTGAGCTAGAAATAAATATAATATTGGATTTGACATATATCCATATCCATAGTTATATTTTGGGTGCAGGCTGATCGAAAGATTTAATTGTACGGTAACTCTCTATTGAAGGGTAATTTTGGTATTTCACCAGAATTTCCATATCTTCCGGGTAGACATGACACGTTACTAGACGTCAATCTTGTCTTGTGGGTTGATCAAATTCAAAGATCACTTATTAGGAAGAGTCCTAATTGATCAAATTGGGTAAGCCCAGTTCGACCTAAATCGATTAGAAAGAGTTCTAATCAAATTAGGTCAACTTGTATTCGAACCCACTGCTGGATAGATGTGGAACCCAATGGGTCACACACTTAAGAGGATTGATCAAGAGTTTAATTTGTAATTAAATCATCTTTGCAGGATAACACTCTAGCAGGTGTTGCAAACCCTAGCTTCTATTCGAATTGGATTCGAATTAGGGTTCCGAATTGGTTCAATTTGGGTTATAATTGGATCTAATTTGACCCTAATTGAGGTTATAGGGATTATGACTAACCCTATTGGCTAACCATGCACCTAGGCTAGCCCCCCACCCGCCCCTTTGTTTTTTCACGCCAAAATGCCAAGAGTCCATGCGCTAATGGACTCTTGGCGCGCCATTTGGAAGAGTCCATGGCGCATGGATTCTTGGCGCGCTCCATAAAAAACTCTGATGTTTTTATATGGGGCAGCTTCCTTTCTCATTATTAGCGCCTCACATGTGTGCCCTTGGATGGGAATCCAACGGTTGGGGAATTTTTGAGAAAGACAAAAGGCGCAGACTCTTCCCGGTTGTGCGAAATAACGTCTCTTCGGAGACCGAAACATTGTGACTCCCTTCTTCTGAAATCTCATGACTTTTGTTTTAGGAAAGGCCATGAGTTTGAATCTGAAGGGCCATGAGAAAGTGCAAAGGGGCGTGAGAAAATGAGAAGGGTGTGAGATGGGTGTTTACGGAGAGGTGTGTGGGCGCCTATCTGAGATCTATTTAAAGGGTCAGGAAATCAGAACTAAAAATGTTTTTCTTTTATTCCTTCTTCCTCTCCTAAAGACTCTTTCATTCTTTTCTTGCTCTTGCACTATTTCCTTTACAGAGTACACCTCTGTCGAAACTCTACTACTGAACAAGAATAAGAGTGAAAGTCTCCGACGGTAAAGGAAAGAAAGGAGTTCTGATTTATTCCTTCTTTCTTACATTAAGACATTATTGTCTTAATTTCTCCTCTAACTTAAGACAAGCCTATATCCTCTTAGGACAAGGTCTTTTCTTCAAGACAAGGGTGTCTAAAGGGCCAAGGTCTTAGTGGAAGGAGGAGAAGAGATCAAGGAAAGGGAGGCTACCTCTTGTGTGGAAGAATTCAAGCCATAGTCCAAGCAATTGAGTTCTAGGAAGAAGAACTCAATAGGAGGAACCATTGAAAAGTAGATAGTGTTTCTTGATCATTGCTCTGTGTGGATCACCATTGGAGGGCGGAAACCTGGATGCCTGGTGAATTCAGTTAGCCCCTTCAACTTCAAATTTGTTGGAATAAATGATTACAGGTTGGTACCCTAATCCTAATTTGCATAGAAATACTTGTCATATGTTCTAGTCTATTTAAGGAGTTCCTGGTTTAGGGTTTTTGGTATGAATTTAGTTTCAATTTTTGAAATTACACTTCCGCTGCATTGCACCGGAACCCAATAGTGGTATCAGAGCTACCTTAATTAGGACTATAATCTATGATATTTTGTGTGTTTCATATTAGGGTTTTTTAAGTCCTAATATGCTATTACACTTAGCATATTTTTGGTTGCATATATGTTTTGGTGTATGCCACTAGTTAGGGTTTTTTACTCAAACCCTAATTATTATAGAGATATGATTAGTTTTGAAGTCATCATACTGAAATAAGGTTGCCCTGGCATAATGGTGGATCCATTATGTGGTAAATGGTTGTCCTAGTATAATGACACACTTAGCACATATTTGTTTATCAGAATGATATGATTATGATATGTTCTATAACAATGTGCTGGCAATTTTATAAAACCCTCCGCTTAAAAAATTATATTAAGTCATAGTATATTTAACTAATAAGCATCACTAGTCATGATGAACAATTGATCATTCGGTGTCTAGAAAGGTGGTTCTGGGAAGGTAAAGAGAATTGTGGTTTTTAATTGGTTTCGTTGACTGACCTGGCCAATTTTTATTGATGTCTAGGAAAGCAACAGGGGGACTCCCACATCTCTTCCACTTGCCTGGCCGATTTGATTATATTTAAATCTTGACTAAAATGCTTAGTGTTAAAAATACTATATATTGACTTTCCTTCATGCTGGATCATTATTGTGTTATGAACCACATTAGGTTTGTTGTGTTATATGCAAGACCTAATATGGTGATTGACATAATACTAGTCTAGTGCACAGATATGCTTACAGTATATTCAGTATAATGCCTTGTTGTGTTATCTGCAAGGGCATTATATTTGAGTACTGACTGTATAGAAATGAAAGCGTCTTGACTTAACTAGAACATTATGGTTTGTTGTGTTTTTCTGCAAGACTAAAAATGTTTTAGAGGCCAAGTTATTTTTGAGAATTATATGAGATATAATTGGAAGAGTTTCCTACCTTTGAGCTTATAAAAGATTTGTTGTGTTTTCTGCAAGATATTTTATAAGTTATTAGGATCTCAATCTCACTAAGAAAAATCGATCAGGGTTCTTCTCGATTATCATAATGAGGGCTATGATTTTTGATAAAATAGTGGGAGACATAATTAAATTGAAGACCTAATTTAATTATGTAAGTAGTTTCATGGTTGTTTGCTTATGTATTATTCTTTATTAAATGTAGATAAATGGCATCTTCATTATCACTGCGAAGTATCTTAGATACCAACAAACTGACTGGTCCAAACTATGTGGATGGTTGAGAAATTTAAAGATTGTGCTGAGTTCAGAAAAACTTTCTTATATTCTTGATACCCCTAGTCTTAATCCACTAGGGGATGATGCCACACAGGAAGATATGGCCACATATAGAATGTGGCAGAATGACTCCCTCACTATCAAGTGTATCATACTGGCCTCTATGACCAATGAGTTACAGAGACAGCATGAAAGCATGGATACTCAATCCATAATGCTCAATTTAAAAGAGTTTTATGGAGAACAAAGCAGAACTGCTATATACGAAATATCTAAGCAGTTATTCCGTGCTAGGATGACAGAGGGAACATCCGTTCAGGATCATGTTCTGAAGGTAATTGACTTAATCACAAGATTGGGTCAATTAGGTTTTATTATGGATGGGAAGTTGAATCAGGATTTGATCCTGCAATCACTCCCGGAGTCATTTTCCTAGTTTGTCTTCAATTATCACATGAACAAACTGAACACTTCCTTTCCTGAGCTGTTAAATATGTTAAAAATAGCAGAGAGCCACGTTAAGAAAGAAAAGGCTCCACTTCTTGTTGATAAGACCAATAAGAAGAAATCAGGAAAAAAGGGTTTTAATAGGAGGCTAAACCCTAAGGGTGGCATCAATAAGAATAAGAAAGGAAAGAAGGCCACAAAATAGTCAACCTGTTTCTTTTGCGGCAAAGCGGGACATTGGAAAAGGAATTGCAAGGCTTACCTTGCAACCGTGAAGCCTGGTGCGTCAGATGCACCAAAAGGTATGTATGAGATACATGCTATATTGACATTAAATTCGTCTATATCAAATACTTGGGTATTGGATACCGCTTGTGGTTACCATATATGCAAATCTTTGCAGGACCTCCACAAGCTTAAAGTATTGAAGGAAGGTGACTTCAATCTCTACGGTGCTAGTGGTGATATCATCCAAGCAGAAGCTGTAGGGACCTATATTTTGAAGTTGCCTTCAGGGAAGATCTTGGAGTTAGAAAATTGTTATTATATGCCTAAGATTATTAGGAACATTATATCTATTCCTTTGTTATTAAAACAAGGATATGTAATGGATGTAACGAGCACTGGTTGCTCGATAATGTTATCTAATAAAATTATTTGTTCTGGCATATTTAGCAATGGGCTCTTAACTCTTTCTTCCAATGATAGTATTTTTCATGTCAATAATAAAAGAAAAAGAAAAGACTTTAATGATACTTTACTTTGGCATCATCGACTTGGTCATGTTAATGAGTCTAGGATAAGCAAGTTATACAAGGAAAAATTCCTTGATCCTTATGAGTATGAATCATTAGGAACTTGCGAATCATGTCTCATGGGTAAGATGACCAAGACTCCATTTACTGGACATGGAGAAAGGTCAACTGAGTTATTAGGACTTATACATACTGATGTATGTGGTCCAATGACGACTCAGGCCAGAGGTGGATACTCATATTTTATCACTTTTATAGATGATTTATCTAGGTTCGGATGTGTGTATCTTATGAAACATAAATCTGAAGCCTTTGATAAATTTAAGGAGTATCAAAGTATGGTCGAAAAACAAACCGGGAAAAGTATTAAAGTTCTTCATTCTGATCGAGGAGAAGAATACTTATCCACAAAGTTTTTAGACTTTCTTAAAGTTAATGGAATTCTTTCTGAATGGACCCCTCCTTATACACCACAGCTAAATGGTATAGCTGAAAGGAGGAATCGTACCTTATTAGATATGGTACAATCCATGATGTGCTTCACAAATTTACCCATTTTCTTCTGGGGTCATGCCCTAGAAACTGCTATTTACATTCTGAACAAGGTACCTTCTAAATCCGTTGTTAGTACTCCATATGAAATTTGGAGTGGAAAGAAACCATATCTTAAATATTTTAAGGTATGGGGATGTCCAGCTTATGTTAAAAGAAATTTTGGACATAAGTTGGAACCGAAAGCGGATAAATATCTATTTGTAGGATATCCTAGAGAGGGTAGAGGATATCTGTTCTACCATCCTACTGAACAAAAGATTTTTGTCAGCAGGCATGCCACTTTTCTAGAAAAAGAGTTCATTTTAGAAAAGGGCAATGGTAGAACTGTTGAACTTGGAGAAGTACAAGAAATACAGATAGACAGTTCTCAACCATTAGAACATATAGTTATGACAGAACCATAACACAAAACTCCTCCCCATAGGTCTGATAGAGTGCCACGGGCACCTGAGAGGTATGGGTTTATTATTGAAAATAATGAAGCCCAAGTCATTCAAAATGATGAACCTCTGACCTATACGGAAGCTATCTTGAGTACTGATTCAGATAGATGGCAAGAAGCCATGGAATCCGAGATAGACTCTATGTATGTAAACCAAGTATGGTCTTTGGTCGATGCACCAGAGGGTGTTAATCCTATTGGGTGCAAATGGGTCTATAAGAAAAAGATTGGGGCTGATGGCCAAGTTGAAACCTATAAAGCCAGATTAGTGGCAAAAGGTTTTAGACAAAAACAGGGAATTGATTATGATGAAACATTCTCACCTGTTGCCATGCTCAAATCAATTCAGATTTTACTTGCTATAGCAGCGTACCACGATTATGAGATCTGGCAGATGGATGTGAAGACTTCATTCCTCAATGGTTTCCTTGAGGAAGAAGACTACATGTCATAGCCAGAAGGTTTTATTTTAAAGAAGAAACCTAATCAAGTATGCAAGCTAAAGAAATCCATTTATGGATTAAAGCAAGCTTCCAGGAGTTGGAACATCTGCTTTGATGAAACTATTAAAAGGTTTGGTTTTATCAAAAATGTGGATGAACCTTGTGTTTATAAGAAGACTAGTGGGAGTGCCATAGTCTTCTTGGTTCTGTATGTAGATGACATACTCCTTATTGGGAATGATGTCCCAATGTTACAATCAGTCAAGGTTTGGCTATCAAACCAGTTTTCCATGAAAGATTTGGGAGAAGCATCCTATATACTAGGTATTAAGATCTTTAGAGATAGATCTAAGAGGATGCTAGGTTTATCCCAATCTAGGTACATTGACGTAGTGCTAAAAAGATTCAGCATGGATGGAAGTAAAAGAGGTTTTCTTCCTATGAGTCAAGGTAAACATCTTTCTAAAAGGATGTCTCCTAAGACACCTGAAGAAAGAAATAGAATGAATTCTATACCTTATGCTTCGGCAATAGGGTCCATAATGTATGCCATGCTATGTACCAGGCCTGATGTGGCATATGCTTTAGGCATTGTCAGTAGGTTTCAGGCTGATCCAGGAGAGGATCATTGGAAAGCAGTTAAAAATATTCTTAAGTACCTGAGAAGGACTAAGGATATTTTTTTGGTTTATGGTGGTTCTGATCTTAAACTAGAAGCTTATTCTGATTCTAGTTTTCAATCAGACCCTGATGATAGCAAATCCATTTCGAGATATGTTTTTATCCTAAATGGTGGAGCAGTGAGTTGGAAGAGTACCAAGCAGCAGATTGTAGCTGACTCAACCACAGAGGCAGAATACATAGCTATCAGTGAAGCCGCCAAGGAAGCAGTCTGGATGAAGAAGTTCATCACAGAGTTGGGTGTTGTTCCTGAAATTGAAAACCCAGTGCCACTTTACTGTGACAACACTGGGGCTGTTGCCCAAGATAAGGAACCAAGAGCTCATCATAAGTCCAAGCACATTCTGAGATGCTTCCATCTCGTCCGAGAAATAGTAGAAAGACAAGATGTCTACATAAATAGAGTTGATACAAAGAACAATATAGCAGACCCGTTCACTAAGGCTCTACCACAGCGAGAGTTTGATCGCCACCTCGAGTGTATGGGATTAAGATTTAAAGGCGATCGGCTTTAGTGCAAGTGGGAGATTGAAAGGGATATGCCCTACAAGCCAATCTATGTTGTATCTCCCAAACCATTGTAATTGACAATATTCTAATAAAGGCATTATTTTTCATCATATGCTGTGTTTATTTTATATGATGAACCCCATAGATTAGGGCTATGATTTTAAGGTTATGATGAGATCATACCAGTGAGACCTAGAGTCTTAAAACCTTAACCTAAAATATTCCTAGTCAAAGGAACCCTGAGTAGGGGATCAGGGTTTTCCGGTAAGACTAGCACATCCCATGTATACTGGAAAGGGTGATTGCTCTCATAGTCACTTGTGTATGACACTAATACTGGGATGTGGGTGCTCATTGGAGAATGAGCTCACTAATATGATCCAACTTGAGAACATCTAATGGAGTCTTAGCTACATGTCAATAGAAGGTTCTCATAGTGGGAGTGGTACAAGTAATCCTTTGACCTGAGACTGCCATAAGTACCTTATGTACATGAACCCATGCTTTGGTTCAATCCTAATCATGACACTGAGTCATGCATAGGATTGATTCTGGGAATGGTGAATTGGATATGTAGGTAATGAGTAGGTCAACAAGGAATCGATCACTCTTGGTAAGAGGAGATTGCATCCAGCTAGTTAACAATCGGATGATGATTCAGGGAATCTTTAATCAAAGTAAAGATATTAGAGATGGTTTCTAATATCAAGATAATTGAATCATCAATATAAGATTGAGCTAAAAATAAATATAATATTGGATTTGACATATATCCATATCCATAGTTATATTTTGGGTGCAGGCTGATCGAAAGATTTAATTGTATGGTAACTCTCTACTGAAGGGAAATTTTGGTATTTCACCAGAATTTCCATATCTTCCGGGTAGACATGACACGTCACTAGACGTCAATCTTGTCTTGTGGGTTGATCAAATTCAAAGATCACTTATTAGGAAGAGTCCTAATTGATCAAATTGGGTAAGCCCGGTTCAACCTAAATCGATTAGAAAGAGTTCTAATCAAATTAGGTCAACTTGTATTCGAACCCACTGCTGGCTAGATGTGGAACTCAATGGATCACACACTTAAGAGGATTGATCAAGAGTTTAATTTGTAATTAAATCATCTTTGCAGGATAACACTCTAGCAGGTGTTGCAAACCCTAGCTTCTATTCAAATTGGATTCGAATTAGGGTTCCGGATTGGTTCAATTTGGGTTATAATTGGATCTAATTAGACCCTAATTGAGGTTATAGGGATTATGACTAACCCTATTGGCTAACCATGCACCTAGGCTAGCCCCCCACCCGCCCCTTAGTTTTTTCACGCCAAAATGCCAAGAGTCCATGCGCTAATGGACTCTTGGCGCGCCATTTGGAAGAGTCCATGGCACATGGACTCTTGGCGCGCTCCATAAAAAACTTCGATGTTTTTATATGGGGCAACTTCCTTTCTCATTATTAGCGCCTCACATGTGTGCCCTTGGATGGGAATCCAACGGTTGGGGAATTTTTGAGAAAGACAAAAGGCGCAGACTCTTCCCGGTTATGCGAAATAACGTCTCTTCGGAGACCGAAACATTGTGACTCCCTTCTTCTGAAATCTCATGACTTTTGTTTTAGGAAAGGCCATGAGTTTGAATCTGAAGGGCCATGAGAAAGTGCATAGGGGCGTGAGAAAATGAGAAGGGCGTGAGATGGGTGTTTACGGAGAGGTGTGTGGGCGCCTATCTGAGATCTATTTAAAGGGTCAGGAAATCAGAACTAAAAAATGTTTTTCTTTTATTCCTTCTTCCTCTCCTAAAGACTCTTTCATTCTTTTCTTGCTCTTGCACTATTTCCTTTACAGAGTACACCTCTGTCGAAACTCTACTACTGAACAAGAATAAGAGTGAAAGTCTCCGACGGTAAAGGAAAGAAAGGAGTTATGATTTATTCCTTCTTTCTTACATTAAGACATTATTGTCTTAATTTCTCCTCCAACTTAAGACAAGCCTATATCCTCTTAGGACAAGGTCTTTTCTTCAAGACAAGGATGTCTAAAGGGCCAAGGTCTTAGTGGAAGGAGGAGAAGAGATCAAGGAAAGGGAGGCTACCTCTTGTGTGGAAGAATTCAAGCCATAGTCCAAGCAATTGAGTTCTAGGAAGAAGAACTCAATAGGAGGAACCATTGAAAAGAAGATAGTGTTTCTTGATCATTGCTCTGTGTGGATCACCATCAGAGGACGGACACCTGGATGCCTGGTGAATTCAGTTAGCCCCTTCAACTTCAAATTTGTTAGAATAAGCGATTACAGGTTGGTACCCTAATCCTAATTTGCATAGAAATACTTGTCATATGTTCTAGTCTATTTAAGGAGTTCCTGGTTTAGGGTTTTCGGTGTGAATTTAGTTTCAATTTTTGAAATTACACTTCCGCTGCATTGCACCGGAACCCAACATTTCCTCTCGTGTCCCTCAAAATCTGATAATTTCTTCCTCTTTCCCTCTTTTAGACTGTTGATTCACTATGTTTTTCTCATTTTACTGTTATTTTTGAACCAAGTTCATCCCCATTTGTTATTCCCCTCTTTTGATCGATCTTTGTTAGATTTTTTATGGATTGATTTGGCACAGTGCTCTCCTCTCTCCATTTGTTCCCCTCTTGGTTCATCGTCTTGGCTGAACCTTGAATTTTTCTTCTCTTCCCATCGTTTTCTCTTCTTTTTGATTCATTCCTATTTTGCTTGGACTGTTGGTGTTTTTTATTTCATCCATTTCATTCCCTCTCTCAGTTGGTAGTCATGGGACCAAGGAAGCAGGTTGTTTCTAAAAGAAGGTTGAGTCAAGGAACATTCAAAAGGAGGATAAAAGCTAGGGATGACAGAGGTTAGCAGATAGAGAGAGCAGCACCCCCTCCTTCACCTTCGGCAGACAGAGTTTCAGGCAAGATGATTGCTACTAGTCATCGAGTAGACCTTGGTTTCTTTGATCGGGATGGCTTTAGACTTAGACAGGTTCTTGAGTCAGCAGGACTGATCTCCTTCTATACCATGAAGGAGAAGTATTATCCTCACTTGATTCGAGAGTTTTATGGGAGCCTAGATTGCAGCAGATTGATGTGGAGTTCCACTATCAGAGGCATTCATATTCCAATTTTTGAGGAGATTCTTAGCAAAGTCTGTGAGATTCCCCATCATGGGATCGTTACCTCGTGTATTGAGAAGAAAGAGGAGGCCTTCAGGTGTATACTTGTGTGTGATGATGTTCGCGGTGTGGCCACAGTCACCATGAACTAGTTATTTATTAAGATGCGCCTCCTGCACCACTTTATTGCCCAGATTTTGCTACCGAAGATGGGTCATTTTGATTTTATCACTGAGAGGGAGCTGATGATGATGGTGTGCATGACGCAGAGGATAGCTATAGATCTTCTTGCTTTGATGATGGCACAGATGTGAGATGCTGCGATACAATGTTGACACTGTCTTCCATATAAGATGGGGCTGACTCATCTATTTAGAGCTTACGATGTACCTTTGGAGGGGAAGGCCTCCAAAGATATTTTGCACACAGATGTGTACGACGAGCGCTCCCTTCATCGTATGGGATACAAGAGATTGTCAAGGAGATGGGTGCACTGGGAGTCTGGCTAGGAGCCAGATAAAGAGGATGAACTTTGTAAGGTAGAGGTAGGGCCATCTGGGCCTTCTGTTACACCTCCTAGACAGGCATCAGCAGCAGCATTCAAGCCAGAGCCTGTTTCACCTGCACCAGTTGCTTCACCTTCTACCGCTTCTCATATAGCTACTGACATATCTTTTGAGGAGCATGCTAGGCATCAGTTTGCTGAGATCCGGAGTGAGATGATTGGACTAAGAGCCTGGACCACTCAGCTCCGTATAAAGATTGAAGGACTTAGATCCCATGTAGCTGAGCAACATTCTGAGATCCGTCAGACGATGGAGATAGGTTTTGCATGTATTGAAGAGATGCTGAGAGCACTGTTACCTTCTAGGATATCAAGACCACCTCCTCCTCCTTCTCTAGTAGATGATGATGACCATCCAGATGATAGACATGGTGATACTCCTCCTGGTGATGATGGTCATGGACATGATGGTGGTGGTACAGATATTGTTGATGGTGGCAGTGATAGTGATGATCGAGCAGGTGACTATGAGATAGTCAGTCAAGACACCCAGACTCTAGTTGTTCCTCCAGCTGACCCTTCATATGATCCGCTTGCTTCTACACCCATATTTCTAACTCCTGCTGAGACACTTCCTCCACCTTGTACTAGATCCTCCAGGGTTGTACCCCATCTTGGACCATCTGCAAGGACTAGGAGCCATAGCATCCTGAAGACCCCTAGATCCATTGTTCCTAGGACTAGGATCTCTGCTCCTATTTATTTTGAGCTTCCATATGATGAGGAGTAGCCTCACAGATGTTTATCCTGATGTTTGATGTTTTTGTATTAGTTTTCATGTTATCATCTACATTATTTATGTTATCATCTGTGAGTAGCCTCATGGATGCTGTACTTGTTGGTGCGGGCACCAGACTCAGAAGAAGACTTCAGAGCTCCATCTGGATCTCTGATTAACCTTGCCCGAAAAAATTAGGATTTTCGGTTTATAATAAGAGTTGACTAGATCAACTCAATTTAGCTTGAGTCTACATTACCTGCATTTTATTTTGTTGAGTCATGTTGACTCAGTAGTGGACTAGGGTTTCAACCTGGGATGTTACATTTTCTCCCAAGCCCAGGCAAGTGGACACCACACTCCCAGTCCAGGGGGCGCCATATCTACATCCAGCAGCTTTTGGTCCCCACTCCACAGATGGCAACTTCCTTCTCTCATGCGCCAGATAAGGAGAAGTCCACCAAGAGACCACCAATCAAGGGGGTGGCCAAGACTTTCCCAAGAATTCCAAAACAAAGAAGGGAAGAAATTCTCTTGGAAGAGAACTTCAAGGGGGCGCCCACTACCTGCCAAAAACAATCAAAACAAAGATGGGAAGGACCTTGACTTAGGGAGGAAGAAAAGGAGGAGTCCAAAAGAGTTGATCCAGGGAAGGAAGAAAATTTTTCTTGAAAATCCAAGCAAGGTGGCGCCATCTACCTGCCATTTATAACCCAAATCCTATTTTTTTGGTATTTTGGCCGACCATATGTAAGGGATTTGCCCTAATTTGGAGATCCCCTCCTTTAGTCCCACATGGGAAGATGTGAAACCCTCCTCCCTTGTAAAGCTTTATAAATTAAACCCCTCATGTAAGTTTAAAAAAAATCAGATGAATGAAGCCAATTATTTTTTAGCAAACTTTGTGTTTTCTCTCTTCCGCACTTGCATCCAGGTGTTGAGCTCCGTGAGGGAGTAAATCCGGGTTCCCCAGGAACCTTGAGGAGGTGTGAGATCTCCAAAACCCAAACCCTAGGTTAGCCACTCCACTCCCAAACCCTAGCCGCCCATCACCCTTCTCTTTCCACCAAGCCCTAGCATATCCCACCTCTCACGGCCTCTCTCCAAGTCCACGTCGATCACCAGCATCCAGCTACAGTCCGGATACTTCAGATCCGAAGCTCTTTCCAGAGGGAGTCGAATCAGCCTTCAAGAGAATCCGGATCTCAGCGACATCAGCCTTCAAGTTCTTCGAACTGGTAAATCCTTTTCCGAGTCTCTGATTCCATCACTTGTTTTTCTTCTTCCCAGATCTTGAGTCCAGGAGAAGCCGACCTAGCCATGAGACCAGTATTGGAGGATCCATTGCGAAGATAGCCGAATCTGAGGATCCAACAATCTGCCCGAGAGAGTTCTTCCACCCAAATTCTGTGAAGATCACTGTCTGGTTGGTAACCCATCTCTCCTCTCTATTTCTGTCCTGTTGAAAGTTCAGAGCGAAACCCTAGGTCTGGGAGTTTCTCAACCCCCAGCGATCCGTTACTTCTGAACTACTCTGATAATTTAGTTTCTTCTAAATTGTGCTTTCAATCCTTACGTAGTTTCCTTCAACTTAGTTTAGCTTTACTTTGAGTCAAAGCCAATTTCTGAAATATAAAAAAAAAAAAATTAATCCTAAATTTACTTCCGCATATGCTTCTTTGTTCTTTGTTCTGCATCATTTTTGGTATCAGAGCTTTCGTCCTGCATCATTTATGGTATCAGAGCTTTCGTTCTGCATCATTTTTGGTATCAGAGCCCTATCTAGGGTTTCTGTTTGATTGCTTGTTTGAGTCTCTCTCTTTTTACTTTGTCTGCTTGAAGTAGACTCCCCAGGACATCCGGTCCTAGGAACGAAGCGAGGTGCAAACCTCCTCTTCCCATTCCACGGGGTGTTCCTAGGGCGTGTAGGGGATCCGTTGGGTTACAACTTCGTAGCAGAAATTGTAAACGGGGAAGTGCTCTGTTTTCAGCCCGTAACTATCCTGTTGCAGGAATTATTTTTCACTGCAAGTAACTCCAAATTTGGTGATTTTTATTTTCTTGAAACCAGTATAATTGAAGCTATTTTGCATAATTTTTCTGTGATTTATTGGTTTCCGTGAAATTTCTAAGAATTAAATTACTATAACTCTATTTTTGTGATTCTGTAATTCAATTATTTTTGAATGTTCAACACTTAATTCATCTTAAGGGCATTTGAACATCTAAGATAAGGGGAGGAGTTGATAACCTCTCCTTAGCCCAAAACCACCACCCACTCATTCGAACCTAAGCCTTTAATCTTAAAATTAATTAGACCTAATTTGCCCTAGTGGGCTAGGGACATCAACAAGTCGGGTCAAGGCTAGTGTTGAGTCAGTTTGTCTGGTTACTCTGTGTGTGCTTTGTACTCAGCGTCTAGAACGGTGGTTCAGGGATTCCATCCCGAAGGGCTTGTGTGCTGGTCCGCCTACCTGGCCAATCACTGATTGGTGTCTAGGATTGGCATCTAGGGATCTAACACTCCCCTTACACCTGCCTGGCTGAGTCCTGAGTTACTACAAGCTAGCTTGCCACTCTGATTGGGCATCTAGTTTGGGTTCTAGGCCTAGTTAGCCCGTAGTCGTTTCAGTTGAGTCTCATTCTGTGTGCTTGCTTGCATCATCATGTCTACCCGGAATGGAGTACCCTACTAACCTAGTCAAACCCAACCAGATTTAGAGGCCATGGTTAGAAATCTTACCGAAAGTATGACCAAATTGAGTCAGGACATGAATGAGGGTTTTTCCCAGTTTAGGGATCGAGTCCAAGTACTTGAGAAACGTAGACATCAAAATTGGACCTCTGATCCAAAATTTAATAGGCCCCAACCTCACCCATGCTAGGAACCTAGGAGGACCTTATACCGTGATCCCGAGCATAACCTTAGGAAGCCTAACCATGAAATCTATAGTGTGGATCGTGTCTATGAGAGGTCCTTACAATATTCTAGACCAGTCACTCAACAACCCAAGTCTTCTAGATCAAACCATTTAGATCCACACCCATGCCCAAGTATGGTCTCTACTAGCTTGAAACCCAGTGTGACCCAGGTTCCTATATCGCAAGAATGTTTGTTTTGTGGAGAAAGAGACCATAAATCTAGTCAATGCCCATGCATAGGATTGGCTTGTGCTCAGCTAAGTGGTAAGAATCCTAAGGATGACATTAATGAGGGAGAACCCAAGCCTACCAATGAGGAAGAAGGGTTAGGTATGACAAGCCCGGAATCAGTTGACCCGATTACCACTGACCCGAAACCCATTGAAGATGGCATCGAGGAAGTATATGATGCTGGCTTGAGTCTAGTTGATGAATATGAGGGGGAAGAACTTGAAGAATGTGACATTGACACTATTGGTTCCTTACCTGAGGAGACCTTGGAAAACAACCAACTGGTAGGACCTAGTTCAGAAATTCAAGAGATTTGTGAGAACCAGGTTCCTTTAGTCAAATACCCCCAGGAAGAACTCATAGTGTTAGCCCGAGCTATTAGTTCGTACCCTCTAATGACAGTCATTCCCCAAGTACCAATTGAAGATCTTTGCACTGAACTGTTTAAGTTTGCCTACCCTATGGTAGATCCTCTTCTTAGGATGACTAAATCAAGCCTCTTACAATTGGACCTTGTCCCATGCTCAGCCACTAAGGTCTCTCCCGTAATCTCAGTTGGACATCTTTTTCTTGAGTGGATTGATTCACCCAGTCCTGTAGAAGTCCTCCTTATGACCCCAGACCTCTTCCTTCGCATGACTGACCTACCCTTCTATAGAGTATACCTTTCCGCACCCATAGGTCAAATTTCAAGTCTTGAGGTCATCATCCATAGGCCCTTCCATGAATCATTCTCTAATCTAGTTCTTGAGAAAGTGGACCATTATTTGCTTAGAGAACAAACCTTAACTGTTGCAATCACATGTCCTAGGCTACTTCCTGAACCATCTCTTGATCCATTCCTGGGAGTACCAAACTTTTCCTTTCATAAGGATGACCAGTTGACACTCATAGATCACCATTCAAACCTTCAGGTCACCACCTTTAGTCAACAGGTAATTCGAGACCCCACCTCATATCTCCTCCCTTTCTCTAGGACTTCTAATGCTTCTTACACCATCCAAGTATACTTTGTCGAAGTCTTTAGAGTGAACCACGTGTCAGAACCTATTAGGTTTGCCACCTACTTCTGGAAGACCTTATGGCACCTACTAGGCACCCATGATAAGTTTTCATGCTCTGCATGCCATCCTCCGACCCAAGGTCAAACCTAGAGAGCCATAGTTTGTTAGGTTTAGGCCTAGGGTTCCTTTGGAATAAAGTTCATTCTTTAGGAATGCATTGTCAGTCGAGTTTAGGACATTGTCTCAGATTTTGGTTTGATTGAGAGCACCAGGAATTGGGATTTGTATTTTGTCCAGGGCTGAAATTGCATTCAATGTTTCGATCAATAGGTCTATAGGCTAGAGTCCCTTTGAAATTGTTCATGGATACAAGCCTCAAACACCACTTGATCTGATTTCACTATTAACCCACACACACAAGTCTCTTGATGCACTTGCATAGCATGTAAAGGACTTGCATAAAGAAATTCAAGCCAAAATAAATTTAAGTAACGAAACTTATAAGAAATTGGCTGATTCTCAAAGGCGAGTCAAAACTTTTGACGAAGGAGACTATGTAATGATTAGGTTAAGGCCTGAACGGTTTCCTCCTGGAACCATTAGAAAGTTACATGCTAGGGGAGCTGGACCATTTAGAGTGGTAAAGAGAGTAGGATCCAATGCCTATGTACTCGAGTTGCCTCCAGAACTAGGCATTAGCTCCACTTTCAACATTACAGAACTAGTAGAGTATAGGGAGCCAGCTGTGATTCCCAGTGAGGCTTTTGAACCTAATCCTGCTCTTGAGAGTGAACCTGACCCTGTGTGTCCACCAACAAATTGGCCTGTGAGGAAAGAGCAGATTGAAAAGATCCTGGATGACCAGGTTATCTCTACTCGTAATCGAGGATACCAAAGATACCTGGTCCGCTGGCTAGGAAGGCCAGATTCTGATGACTCTTGGATCTCCCGAGAAGAGTTACAAGAGCTGGACCCAGACCTCTTGGAGAGATACCAGAGCCAACTTGATCCATACTCGACAGGGTCGAGTTCCTCCCACCCTGGGAGAATTGGTGCGGGCACCAGACTCAGAAGAAGACTTCAGAGCTCCATCTGGATCTCTGATTAACCTTGCCTGAAAAAATTAGGGTTTTTGGTTTGTAATAAGAGTTGACTAGATCAACTCAATTTAGCTTGAGTCTACATTACCTGCATTTTATTTTGTTGAGTCATGTTGACTCAGTAGTGGACTAGGGTTTCAACCTGGGATGTTACATTTTCTCCCAAGCCCAGGCAAGTGGACACCACACTCCCAGTCCAGGGGGCGCCATATCTACATCCAGCAGCTTTTGGTCCCCACTCCACAGATGGCAACTTCCTTCTCTCATGCGCTAGATAAGGAGAAGTCCACCAAGAGACCACCAATCAAGGGGGCGGCCAAGACTTTCCCAAGAATTCCAAAACAAAGAAGGGAAGAAATTCTCTTGGAAGAGAACTTCAAGGGGGCGCCCACTACCTGCCAAAAACAATCAAAACAAAGATGGGAAGGACCTTGACTTAGGGAGGAAGAAAAGGAGGAGTCCAAAAGAGTTGATCCAGGGAAGGAAGAAATTTTTTCTTGAAAATCCAAGCAAGGTGGCGCCATCTACCTGCCATTTATAACCCAAATCCTATTTTTTTGGTATTTTGGCCGACCATATGTAAGGGATTTGCCCTAATTTGGAGATCCCCTCCTTTAGTCCCACATGGGAAGATGTGAAACCCTCCTCCCTTGTAAAGCTTTATAAATTAAACCCCTCTTGTAAGTTTAAAAAAAATCAGATGAATGAAGCCAATTATTTTTGAGCAAACTTTGTGTTTTCTCTCTTCTGCACTTGCATCCAGGTGTTGAGCTCCATGAGGGAGTAAATCCGGGTTCCCCAGGAACCTTGAGGAGGTGTGAGATCTCCAAGACCCAAACCCTAGCTGCCGATCACCCTTCTCTTTCCACCAAGCCCTAGCATATCCCACCTCTCATGGCCTCTCTCCAAGTCCAGGTCGATCACCAGCATCCAGCTACAGTCCGGATACTTCAGATCCGAAGCTCTTTCCAGAGGGAGTCGAATCAGCCTTCAAAAGAATCCGGATCTTAGCGACATCAGCCTTCAAGTTCTTCGAACTGGTAAATCCTTTCCCGAGTCTCTGATTCCATCACTTGTTTTTCTTCTTCCCAGATCTTGAGTCCAGGAGAAGCTGACCTAGCCACGAGACCAGTATTGGAGGATCCATTGCGAAGATAGCCGAATCTGAGGATCCAACAATCTGCCCGAGAGAGTTCTTCCACCCAAATTCTATGAAGATCACTGTCTGGTTGGTAACCCATCTCTCCTCTCTATTTCTGTCCTGTTGAAAGTTCAGAGCGAAACCCTAGGTCTGGGAGTTTCTCAACCCCCAGCGATCCGTTACTTCTGAACTACTCTGATAATTTAGTTTCTTCTAAATTGTGCTTTCAATCCTTACGTAGTTTCCTTCAACTTAGTTTAGCTTTACTTTGAGTCAAAGCCAATTTCTGAAATATAAAAAAAAAATTAATCCTAAATTTACTTCCGCATACGCTTCTTTGTTCTTTGTTCTGCATCATTTTTGGTATCAGAGCTTTCGTCCTGCATCATTTATGGTATCAGAGCTTTCGTTTTGCATCACTTGTCATGTTTATGTATCATGTTTCAGTGTATGCTAAGTGTATCAACAATTTTGTATTGAAAACTTATATATATATCTGCAAACTTGCATTTCAGTTCTTTTCTTGCTTATCAGTCTTATATCATTTATGTATTGTACTTGCTTATCAGTCTTGGTTACTCCCTACCTTGTTCATTTGCTCTGATAGCTGTTGAATTTTGCTAATCTAATCTTGTATCATGGCCCCTAATCAAATTTATATGCCTTAATGCATCAATTCAAGTGGAGTTTACTCCCATTATTGTTTAATATTGACAAAAAGGGGGAGCAAGATACATATATAAGCATTAAGATTAAGCATTTTCTTAAATTGTGAAATGTTTCATATCTCAACTCACTTAGGGGGAGAGAAAATTTAACTTCAACACTTAATCTGTACCTCTCCTCTATTAAAATTGTATTATATGACTTTTTAAGTTTATGCTTATGGAATACAATATCTAAAATTGAATTTGAATGCTTATATACTCAAGATTTTATCATCATTGAAAAGGGGAAGATTGTTGGCTTTAGCCCTGATTTTGGTGACTAACAAAATGTTGAGTACATATTTTATACTAATGTTTCAATTGTAGTTATAAGTTTCAGGATACAGGCACCTCAAATTCTCAAAATAAAAGTATCATAAAGCTGAGCAATTTTCAAGTTTTAAGAAGTCTTCTCATCTAAAATAAAGGCCTCAAAATTGATCAATCATGGTTTACAAAAGATGAATTGAAGTTTTATTGAAGATCATTGTGAATTTGGGAGGATGGCACATGCTTCTAGCAAACTGCAAAACCAAGTGTCGACTCATGACTCCTCAAGTATTGACACTTTAGAATCTAGCATGAAAAAATTCTCCTCTAGCATGCCAAGTGTCGTGCCTGGAGTTCAAGTGTCGACACCTAAAACACAAGTGTCGACACCTAAAATTCAAGTGTCGACTCAAGGCCTGAGATTTTTGAAAATACAGAACTATACCATTTGGAGTGTTTTCTATGCCAAGTGTCGACTCATGAGATTCAAGTGTCGACACATGAAATTCAAGTATCGATACCTGCAGGACTAAGTATCGATACCTGAGAACCAAGTGTCGAAGTCAAGTGTCGACTCACGGGTTTTGACAGCTTCAACGGCTCTATTTTCTAATAAGCAGATTTCATCTTTTCAAGCTTCCAATGGCTAGTTTTGATCCTCCAATGGTCTCAAATCATTTTTTAAAAAGTTTTTGAAGTATTTAAGCTTTACCAAACTCATTCATGAAGCATTGAATACCATTGAACACACAAAGACAAAAATTCTTTCAACAACTTCACTTCCAAAAGCCAAAAAAGGAGAGATTTTATTGAAAAAGCTTACAAGCCTTTCATTTCAATATTCCAAAAGTGGCTTTGAAGAGATTCCAAAGAGAAGTCAAATCAAGCAATCAACAAGAGTCTCAAAGCTTCCACATTCCACTCTAGAAGAGAGTTTGATTATGCTTTTATCTTGTACATTTATCTTTATACTTTGTTGACCTAGCTTTCAAGGATTTTTGAAAGTAGGTTGTTGAGGTTGTTGGTAAGCCATAGGTACAAAACCAACTAGTGTTTAACTTGTGAGCCCGAAGACAAAATAAGTTGTAAAGGTTATTGGTGATCCTAGGTGATAAAACCAACTTAGGTTTCGACTTGTGAGCCTTGGAAAACAGGTCAGATGTAATCTTTGAAGAGATTATAGTAAATTTTTCAAGGAAAGCTTGGGGAGTGGATGTAGGTGCTTGGAGTGCACCGAACCACTATAAAACTTTATATTTGTGTGTGATTGCTCCTTCTATTTCTTGCACTTTATTCTTTGCATTTAATTTTCTATTATCCACTGCATATCTTTGAGTTTAATCCCATTGCTCACAAACACTTCAAGACCAGCATATAATTGCATAAATTTTTTGAAAGACCCAATTCACCCCCCCTCTTGGACTCCATTTCTAGGAAATAAAAATGCTCTCTCAAAGAGTTGAAAAGTGGTCATTGAAGCTTTTGGAAGATTCTTCTTGAGTTGTCTTTTGGTAAAAAGCCTTGAAGGATTGATGGTTATTGAGAATTGAAAGCTATCACTCAATGCTTGCTTTTCACTATTGTATGCTAGCCCTTTTTGAAGATTCTCTTAAGTATAAAGTCAATATGCTTGTTCTTTTCCCTCTCTTGTCAATTCAATATGTTTTCTAAGGAATAAATACTTTAAAATCTCTAAAAAAATTGTTTATGACTATTGGAGATGAGAAACTAGCCATTTGGAATTTAAAAAATAAATTTTGTAGCTGAAAATATAGCCATTACTATGCTGTCATGCCCACTTGAGTTGACACTTGAGGTGGTGAGTCAATACTTTGGTCGACAGTTGCTTTTGGTGAGTCAATACTTAAAGTGGCCTAATATACTATTGTTCTGTATCTTTACTATCTTAGACATTGAGCTGATCTATGAGTCGACACCTGACTTTCTTAAGTCGACATCTTAGGTCAACACTTGAGATGTGTGAGTCGACACTTGAATTGAGCCTTGAAACCAATATTTTGTATTTTTTGTTCTCAGACCATGAGCTGGTCTCTAAGTCAACACTTGATCTCCTTGAGTCGGCACTTGACAGTCTTGAGTCGACACTTAGGTCAACACCTAGCATGCTAGTTAAAAAATTCTACATACCAAGCTTCTAAAACTTCTGATACTCAGATAAGTGTCGATATTTGAGTTCCATGAGTCGACACTTGAGGTGTTTCACTCAAGAAATATGTTCCAAACTTGATCTTTATGACTTAGAATGAATTTCTTTCACTTAATCTCTTAATTTTTTACTTGTTCATCAATCTTCATGGTTCTTTTGCTTCTTGAAGACAACCAAGACTATTGAAACTTTACTTCTCTTTTTTAGTCTTAACATACTCTTTGATCCATTTAACTTGTTACCTGAGTTGCTTAAAAACATACTTAAACAAATCATTAGTATCCCTTACATACTTAAATATTTTGCTTATCATCAAAATCAAGCCTAGGGCCAACAATCTCTCCATTTTTGATGATGACAAAACTTTGAGTATATAAGCAAAAAAGAATAAGATTTATAATATATCATGGCATAAACTTCGAGTATATAAGATTTACAATGTATTAGAGCATTTGTTTATAACATTTATATCAAAATGCTTTGACAAAGATAGAAAATTTCAAAAACACTATGCCATTGTTGTTATTCGATAAGATTGCCTTAGGAAGTGTTATGAATGTGCCTGAATGCAATCAAGGCAAAATTGTATATGATGTTTGAAAGAATGTATCAGAGCAATGTTTGAAAAAAGAGTGTATCAGAGCAAGAAAATAATATATCAATATACAATGTATCAGAGCAAATTGCATAAGATGTTTAAAAGGTGTATCAGAGCAAAAAAAAATTATGGATTATTGCATATGATGTTGAAAGGATGTATCAAAGCATTAAAAAAAGAGATACTTAGGTAATATATTTAACAGAGCAAGATCCATTTTAAGGATGATGAATTTACTTTTTATTTTATTAGAGCAAATTAACTTTCTTTTGAAAATTTTGAAAAATTATTGATTGTTGCCCTAGCTCTCAATTTCTTCTTGGATTACTCTTTACTCTACATATGCATTACTTATATACTATTTATCAAAATTTCTCCCCCTTTTTGTCATCATTAAAAAAATAAATCTCATCTTTGTGGATGCTCCTCCTGAATTTTACTCTCCCAGAGTACATGCATACAGTGAGGAATAAGATAAACAAGTGAGAGAAGCATGAAAGATATAGATATCATTCCATAAATCAAATAAATAACATAAATCAAATGGATATAAGATAGCCAAAGTATAAACTGCATATCATAAGTCAAATTATATCATAAAACATGTCATCACAAAGTATAATATCCTAAAATGCATAAGTTATCAAAAGATACATCATCAAGAGTCAAACAATCAGATGCCTAGAGATCTATAGCCTAAGATCACTCCTCATTGGAAGGAAACTTTAAAACTAACAGGGCTGTGTGTCAAGATCTGGGTGCTCTAATCTAACTGAATGGGCCTGGTCCTACCGGAATGGAGGGAACTGGGAATAAGATGCTATGGAATGTCTGCTGGTCCGTTTGAGGGTGAATAGGAGTCTGACTCTAAGTCTGATCCTCAGTGGCTATGTCTGATATGGTGTGTCATCTTGCCTATCTCCAGTTTGTGAGACCTACTATGGAACTGGATCCTGGTACTGAGATGAAGGGGGATCCTGTGGTGGTACGAGATCCTTAGTCTGAAGCTGTGGAGGCTCCTGGCCTGAGGGTGGATCCTGTGGTAGAGGTGGAGAGTCTAGTATAGCTGAGGCCATCATCTGAACTATGCTGATCTGTGCTATGGCTGCCAGCACCTGGGATAAGCTTGACTCCATCTCTAATCTCAAAAGGCCAAGCTAGAAATCTGTCTATGCTCTATAATCTATGAACTTCGTCTCCAGCCTCTATAGCCTGAATGAAATCTGAATAAAGTCCTCTCTCAAAATCTCTCTCTGATCCTCTAAAAGTCCTTACGACTAGTGGAGGAGTGGTAGTAAAATCCTCTGCTACTGTAGCCTCGTCATCACTCCTGGCCTCTGATGCTTCGACCTCATTTATGGCTTTAGAAGGTCCTACCTCCTCAGCTCAAAGCTCCTCCTCTATAGGCTCTGCAACCTTATCAATCTCATCTCATCTGACCTACCGATCTTGAATCTTGCAAAACCCCATCCGATGGAGTGACCACTCATCATAAGTATCGATATGAAGGATCTCCTTCAGGGCCTCACCCTCCAGTGAGATATTGGAGGCTCGAAGAGTCTAGTGAGGGCCATCCCATATGGTAGACAAAGTCACTAACTAGATGCCACCTCCTGCATCTATCTACACATAATCCCAAACAAGTTCAGTCTCCATCCTCTGACCATACTATTAGATGTATGCCCGAAAGCCAAGTTGGCTTGACACATTATAATTTTTAGGGCATGAGCATTGTACTTAATTTTTCTTATTAATAAAATGGTATTAGTTTTATTCATATTGATGTGTCTATGAATCGTCCATGGAGTTAATGGACAATGACACATGTTCTCAAGAGTTGAGAATCTGAGACATGTGTCTTTATAGATTAACTCCTAAATGCTTCTGATTGTTGGAATATCACGAGGAAGGTGATTAATCTGTTAAAATCAATGCATAGATCACTTCCCTTTGTAGGTAGATGAGTCTCTGACCTACGGTTTGGTGACACTAGAGTGAGAGTGTAGGTAGTTGATAGAGATCAATGGTACTAAGTATGACCAAGTACAGGAAGTTATACGGATGACTACTCACACGTCAATAACTTCCTGATGCTATAGTCATGTGACTAGTTCTTTGACCTAGAGTGTCTCAGCTACTCATAATAAGGTTGTTGTAGTTTGACAGAACAATCACATGGTTTCTATCCATATGGGACCATGCGGTGTTCATTGGCTACAGTAAGTTTATTGTAGGAGTAGGGTATTCACTTATAGGAAACTATCAACCTTATTAGTTAGATATAATCCTATGCAGCTTAATGAGACTAAGTCTAGAAGTCTATGGCCATAGCAGGGTGATAATAAAAAGGTGTTTTCATTAGTATCATAATTAGACTTGAGTCGATTAAATTAAACATATGACTGATGGGTTTGACAAGTATCCGTAACCAACATCATGTCGAGATTTTTGATAGAGGAATCGAATCACATGGTCAATACATCTAGGGGTTCCAATCTTATTCTGCTGAGTTACCACTACATATTGCTAGGTATCACTGGTGGATTGTGAGAGCCCATTGGGATCATTTTCGAATCGATGATCCTGATTAGGGTTGAGCTGAAATTGTTTCAATCAATTGAAAGGAGTTTTGATGATGTATAATGGAGAGTATAGCATGTCTCATTACCAGACAGGATAGGACCTGAGGGGTCACACACATTAGGAGCTTAAGTAACCAATCAGCAAATCAAAATATTACTGAAATTAGCAATTTTAGTACATTTGGACATAATTATAAAGGTTATAATTAATATTGAACCTAATTGTAAATGTTATAATTAATTAATTATGGATTAATTATTAATTAAATTAAATTATATTTAATTTAATTGAGTTAGACTTAGTTAATTGATCCTAATTGAGTTGGGTCAATATCCTTTTCAAAATGGTTTGATTGGATTTAAAATCGACTTCGATTTGACTGTCAAATCACTTTATTTAGACCATGACCTAGAGTCCAGTTGGATTGGGACTCTATTTCCTTGTCTCCCCTGCCTCCAGACACCAACCAAGTAGGCTCATTTATTTTATGCAATAAAAATGAGCTGGGTATGAAAACCAAAGGGTGCAAAGTGTTTGGCGTGAATAAATTAAGAGAAGGAAGAGTCCTTCTCTTCTACTCTTAATTTTCAACTGGATAAAATCAAACACCGATGTTTTGGCATGGAGAAATAAAAAGAAAGGAATTACCATGAATAATAAAAGGGGAGAGATGGGTGGCCGACTAAGGAGCATTTTGGCATGAATATTTTTGGTATTCTTATTCCTTTTGGGCATCTTTCTAGAGAGTCTCTCACTTGGGTGCCAAGTTGTTCTCTCCCTTCTAGTTTATTTCTTCTTCCTTGTGAGAGGTTCAAGAATAAGGAGAGGTCTTCTTCATAAGAGGAAGAAGATAGTAAGAGGTCCAAAGGTCTTGCATAGTCTGAATTGCAAGATAGAAGCCAGAAACCGGTCCAGTTGTGGATCGGCATGGTTTTTAAAGTAGTTGATTTTCTGAAAGAGGAGAGGGCTGCAAGGATCTGGCAGTCTGGTGCTCTCTACGACCTAGTTATGAGAGCTCTGTGTGAATACCAACAAAGGTCGGGCGATTGTGCGGCTCTGGTAGAATCCTGATTTTAAAAGTGGATTGGCATGCTTTCAGAGCATGCCAAGATAGCGATCTAGATAAGTTTTAGTGCTTAAAATAATTTTATTTTTAGATATGATATTTTTCTTATATATTTCAGCATGTTAAGAATTTATGATGAATAAAATAGATTTATTTATAAATTGCATCATTAGATATAAATTAGTTTTTATATCTGCTTTCACTGCAACAGGCTATTGATGCCTGATCGATTGCAATTTTCTGTTCTGGAGATAACTCCAAAACATACTCACCAACACCACGATCTCTCTCTCTGTAATAAAATCAAATCGACCCATCTTTGGTAGAATAATACAAGCGATGACATGGTGAAGCAATCTAATCTGAACGAACAACTGGTTTGCCACTACTGTGGTGAACCCTCTAACATCATCCCTCTCTAGTATGCATTAGTATGCCTCTGCTCTATCAGACACTGTACCTGCTATCACTCTTTTGAGTGGTAGCTCCCATACTCTACTCAAAACATTTGCTAAGAGGGGTATCTGCATCCCTCCTACTTCAGCAGTCCAACCATCTACACCTCGAGCCAGAGATCAATAAAACTCACAAATCAAATAGGGATAAAAGCATTCCCTCATCGAGCAAAAACTCTCGCAACCAGCTGAGCATAGCCACTGAGCAAGCTGGAAACCCTCTCGATTCATCCACTGGAAATATATTTTTCTCCCAATGGCTATCACCTTTTTGGACATCCTTTCTACAGTCGGAGATGATGGAGGTCATGGGGCCTCCTCACTCTGCTCGTGCCTCACTTTAGATCTTCTTTCACTTGGGCTAGATATTGTAGCAGGCCTTTTTTCCCTATGGGCAAGCTGTTTCCTTGGACCCATTGTGGTGGATGAAGAGTTTAGGTGCAAGATGAGGATTGGAGGGTGGATGTGAGTAAAAAACTCTCAATATAGAAAGTTTGGAATGAGATTTCAAGTTGAGAGGACCAGGTGAAGAAAAGGGGTGATTAGGGTTAGAAAATCAAAGTGAAAAAATACCTATAGAAAGCCCAAGAAATACCTGAGTTCCGGTCGTGAGTCGACACTTGCGATTTCTCCAAGTGTTGACACTTTGGTGAGTCGACACTTGCGTAAAATCCAAGTGTCGACACTTTAGTGCTGGAAAAATTCAAATATTTTAGGAAAAAACCTAAAAAAATGGGAATCAATGGAAATCAATGGAAAATAATTAAATAATCTCTAAATCCTTCAAAATGATGAATTTTGATGGTTTTTAGTTTATAGGAGTTTAGGAGAAAAAATTGAGAGAAAGCTACTCAAATGGATTATAACTCCTAATTCTCTCATAATCGTGCAAAATCTATCTTCACTAAGAGGTTTTGTAAAGATATCAGCTAGTTGATTATCAGCACACAAATTCAAGCACCACATCTTCATTTCGTACATGATCTCTTATGAAATAATATTTTATTTCAGTGTATTTACTTCTTGAATGTTGCACAGGATTTCTAGTTAGGATGATTACACCAGTGTTGTCACATCTAATAAGTGTTTTAATTAATTTAATACCAAATCTTCAAGTTGTTATTGAATCCACAAGATTTGAGCACAACAACTTTGATGGGGGACAAATTTAAAATGATGAATGGAGAGTTTTAGCAAGCTAACCAGCAAGCAAATTTGAGCAATTAATTATCAAATAAATGGTCTAAATTAATCCAAGAAAAGAATCTTCATAAGGAGACTAGTTGATCGAAATTACAATACCTGAAATGTAGATATAGTTCAAAATAGATATTAGGATCTTCATGGCAAAAAATCCATCAAACTAGGACAAGTTAACCTTCAAATGATCAGATCTAATGAAGCTTAGGAAGTGTTTTCCTACCAACAATAAAGGCTAATTATTTGGTGGAAGAAGGAGCTCTCATCACTCAAGGATTGAGGTCTAAACCATAAGACTAGCACTCCCTACCTTTAGGACTCACCTTGGCCATGATCCTTGGTTTGGAGACCTTCATCTTGGACTTGGAAAATCAGAGAAAACCTGCATTAAATCAGAGATTAGGCATGGAAGGAGAATTCAAAATTGGAATGGAAACAAGAAGAAGAAGAAAGGGAAAACAAGGAAGTAGAAACTAGCGCCATCAAGGAATGATGCTTGGATCTTGGATCAAGCAAGGAGCACTCTACCTTTCAAACACTCAAGGATATTCTACCCTTAAAACACTCACTAAAGAACCTCACACTCTCTTCTCAAACCTATCTTCTAACTCTCAAACTCAAGAACTTTTACTCCAAACAAGAGAATATAGGGAACTAGAACAAGAAAGATAGCTTTCTTCAAGCAAGGAGCACTCTACCTTTCAAACACTCAAGGATATTCTACCCTTAAAAAACTCACTAAAGAACCTCACACTCTCTTCTCAAACCTATATTCTAACTCTCAAACTCAAGAACTTTTACTCCAAACAAGAGAATATAGGGAACTATAACAAGAAAGATAGCTTTCTTCATTTAATCCAAAGTAGAATGAATCATAAAATGAATATAAGAGAGGGCTTAGGGCCCTATTTATAGGCTTTTAATCCAAGGGAATTTCATCCAAGGGGAGGGGATAAGGATGAGCTAAGGGGATAAGGATAAGCTAGCTAATTCTTGTTGGATCCAACAACCTTTGGTTAGGTGGTTCAACTAGAATTAGTTTTTTACAACCATTTATGGGTGGAAGGTTACAAACCAATTGACATGTGGCTCCTAGGTGGCAATGATGTGTCCTCCATTTGCTGATGTAGTGATGAGGGATGAAAAATCGATTTAACCTGGTTATTTGGAAAACAGGAAAAAACACCTAACAAACTATGACCGTGGGAGGGCTAAGAAGCCTCCCGAGACTAGGGCATACTGACACTAAAATCCTAAGACAACTGATCTCTTTTGTTTTCAATTTTCTGGGTGGTTGTGGCGAATGAAGGATGAAGATGGGGGATCAGGAAGTGGAACTCATGGCCCTGAGACTCACTCTAGTCGGGGACGCACACAGAAAGTCAGGGGTCAAAGCCTAAAGCTACCCTCCCGAGGGATCACAGCACCAACTACCCTGAGCATAAAGCTACCCTACCGAAGGGGTCACAGCACCAGCTACCCTGAGTTCTCATCGAACCCATAATGCACACAGCAGGGCTCTCACATAGATATGCTAGGATGACTCTCGAAGGACACGAGGGGAAAAAGAAGACGAGATGGGGGATAACTAGAGTACTCATTGAACCCATAATGCACACAGTAGGGAACGCCTCACACCCCTCATCGAACCCATTTTCACAGCAGGGAACGAAGGAAAACGGGCCTCAGCCCAGAACTAGAACCGGAACCAATCCAAAAATCTGTATCAAATCTCTCTCTCTACAGGGGGAGAGGGGGTCTTTATATAGAAAAACCAAAACCCTCAGTTTCTTAGCCTCTAAGAAAACTAAAAAAGAAAAATAAATTACATCAAAATTCATGTTGCATCAAAAATAGTGCTGATATGCTCTGAGAAGCATGTCAGCTTGATAATCTGCTCCAAAAGTATGTTGCTCTGAAATATGGACTGCTCTGAAATCCATGCAACTCCGTCTCAGGCCGTGCGGAGAATCGATCTCCCGACGGAGCACACGACCGACGACCAAGAAGCAGGCGGCGAACGGGGCTGGCGGGCGGCGAGTGGCGGACGGCCGGTGGTGGCCGCAGGCGAGGTGGCACATGGTCTGGCACGGCACGCCCAGCGTGCCGTTTGGTCTCCCACAGCCATAGGAGACCTCCCAGGCACCGGCTGTCCTCCGGCGGCCAAACGAGTGGTGGACCGACGGCGAGTGGCGGCACAAGTGGGCGGCAGTGCAAGGGCGGCACGCAGTGGCAGCACGGCACCGTGCCGCTTGGGCTTCCCACGGGCGTGGGGCCCAAGTCACCGGCGGAGTGGTCCGGTGGCCGGGAGGGGGCCGGCGGATGGCGGACAGGCTGCCAGTGCAGGCCGGTGGTGGCAAATGGTGGCGGCGATGCATGGCTGGATGGACGCCTCCCACGTCCGTTCGTCTTCCCACGGGCGTGGGCGGCGGCGCGGTGGCTTCTCAAGTGAGGGTGGGGGCCCGCGAGCTTCGATGGTGGTCCGGCGGGGGCGACCGGGGGTCGGGCGGCCCGGATCTGGGTCCTAATGGGTGGTGGGCTAGGGTTCGGAACTTTTAAAAAAATTCACGGGAGAAAGGTTGCAGGAGGTGGAATAAGGCTGGGATAACTCGGGGATAAACCGAGAACAAAACCAGAATAGCTGGGATAGGTGGAATAGCGGGAATAGAAAAAATCAAAAAAAATATAAGAAAATAAGAGAAAAATGGAAAAATACCCTGACCTGCCCTGGATCCCCATCATTCTCCTCGACCGCGAAGAACTCGACTCTGTCTAGTTTGAAAAATGGAGCATAACCTAATCCACAGCTAGCTTGATACCAAAATTGATGCGGGACGAAAAATCGATGTAACCTGGTTATTTGGAAAATAGGAAAAAACACCTAACAAACTAGGATCGTGGGAGGGCTAAGAAGCTTCCCGGGACTAGGGCATACTGACACTAAAATCTTAAGATAGCTGATCTCTTTTGTTTTCAATTTTCTGGGTGGATGTGGTGAAGGAAAGATGAAGATGGGGGATCAGGAAGTGGAACTCATGGCCCTGAGACTAACTCTAGCGGGGGACGCACACAGAAAGTTAGGGGTCAAAGTCTAAAGCTACCCTCCCGAGGGATCACAGCACCAGCTACCCTGAGGATAAAGCTACCCTCCCGAAGGGGTCACAGCACTAGATATTCTGAGCTCTCATCGAACCCATAATGCACACAGCAGGGCTCTCACATAGATGTGCTAGGATGACTCTCGAAGGACACGAGGGGATAAAGAAGACGAGATAGGGGATAACTAGGGTACTCATCGAACCCATAATGCACATAGTAGGGAACGCCTCACACCCCTCATCGAACCCATAATGCACATAGCATGGAACGAAGAAAAATGGGCCTCAGCCCAGAACTAGAACCGGAACCAACCCAAAAATCTATATCAAATCTCTCTCTCTACAGGGGGAGAGGGGGCCTTTATATAGAAAAACAAAAACCCTAAGCTTCTTAGCCTCTAAAACAACTAAAAAAAGAAAATAAATTACATCAAAATTTGTGTTGCATCAAAAATAGTGCTAATCTGCTCTGAGAAGCGTGTCATCTTAATAATATGCTATAGAAAGCATGCTGCTCTGAAATATGGGCTACTCTGAAATCCATGCAACTCCGTCTCACGGTCGTGCGGAGGATCGATCTCCCAACGGAGCACACGGCTGGCGACCGGGAAGCAGGCGGCGGACGGGGCTGGCGGGCGGCGAGCGACGGACGGTCGCAGGCGAGGCGGCACATGGTTTGGCATGGCACGCCCAGCATGTCGTTTGGTCTCCCATGGTCGTGGGAGACCTCCCAGGCACAAGCCATCCTTCGGCGGCCAAACGGGTGGCGGACCGGCGGCGAGTGGTGGCAGGCGGGCGGCGGCACAAGCAGGCGGTGATGCAAGGGCGGTATGTAGTGGCAGCACGGCACCGTGCCGCTTGGGCTTCCCACGCACATGGGGCCCAAGTCATCGGCGGAGCGCTCCTGCAGTCGGGCGGGGGCCGGCAGACGACGGACAAGCTGTCGATGCAGACCGGTGTGGCAAACGGCAGCGGCGGTGCATGGCCGAATGGATGCCTCCCGCGTCCGTTCATCTTCCCACGGGCGTGGGCGGCTGCGGTGGTGGCTTCTCTGGCGAAGGCGGGGGCCGGTGAGCTTCGGCGGCAGTCCGGCGGGGCGGCCAGGGGTCGGGCGGCCCGGATCTGGGGCCAGAGGGGCGGTGGGCTAGGGTTCGGAACTTTTAAAAAAATTCACGGGAAAAAGGTTGCAGGAGGTTGAATAAGGCTGGGATAACTTGGGGATAAACTGAGAACAAAACCAGAATAGCTGGGATAGGTGGAATAGCGAAATAGGAAAAATCAAAAAAAATCTAAGAAAATAAGAGAAAAATAGAAAAATACCCGGACCTGCCCTGGATCCCCATCATGTAGATCATGTGATGTAGCATCCCACATTGCAAGTTAGTTGGAGGGTTGTTGGGGTAATAGAACATGGCTTTAATCTCCCCATAAAATTCTTGATGTGGTGTCCTTCCTCCTACCGAAAAGGTACTTGATGTGGTGTCGACCAAGTGAGGGAAATGGGCTTCAAGTAGATGGCATCCAAGTGAAGGAAGTGGGTTTCAAATGGATGGCGCCAAGCGGGAAAAATAGGCATTGAAGAAGTGGCCTCAGACCCTACTTGAATCTAGGTTGAGTCGACTCATGAATCAGCTCAGGTATTTGTTGTAAAAGAAGATAGATTCAAACCCTTTATTAGATTTGTCTATTTTAACTACAAAACAAAAGTAAGTTAGTCCAAAAACTTCTTTCTTGTTGATGTCCCCATCAATTCTCCTGGGATGGAAAGAACTCGATTCTATCGAGTAAGAATTAATCTGACTCTGGGGATACTCTAGTATGTCTGGTCGATTCTTTGTAGGTCTTCTCAAGTAATCTATAAGTTTTCAGAATCAGGGCATCCTTGCCAATGAACCAAGTAGCGTTGATAGTCCCTGTTTTGGGTAGTGACAGTCTTATTGTCTAAGATTCGCTCAATCCTATCTTGCTGCTTTAGTAATTTGGCTAGTGGACACTCATGGGTTGGCTCACTCTCAAAGATGTAATCAGGCTCGAAAAGCTCACTAGTTGTCATTGTTGGTTCCTTTACCCTCCTAGATCTGAATTGTTGAAAGTGGAACTGATACCAAAGTCGGATGGTAAATCTAGCAAATATTAGGTCTAAATTTTTCTTACTATTTTGAAAATGACCTACACCACGGGCATATAATTGTTTAGGTTTGGCCTTACCATGATATAGTCTCCTTCCTAAAATTCTTTGGCTCTTTTATGTGAGTTGATCATATGCTTATTAATTTCATTGCTTAAATTTTCTTACTAATCATGCTATGCATATGACTCTCGCAGTCATGGACACTTATGCATGGGAAGGTCAAATGACATCAAATGACAAAACATAAATGACACCAAAACAAAACAAGCTCTAATGGACTTTATTATCTTTGAACTAAACTTTATTGTTGGGCTAGGAAACAAAAGTTCCTAATTTTCAATATTTCCCTAAATGACTTTGAAAACTCTGGCACACAACTTTAGGTCAGTGGCAGTGAATCTTAATTTGGTGCCCAATAAATGCCATAATGTCTTCCAAAAGTAACTATTGAATATTACTGGGACTTGATCAATTGTATGGTAGATGTTCCAGCTGGGTGGATTAGGATTGGGGATGTTTCCGAAGGGTAAACCAGGCTTTGGGCAATTATTAGGGAATTAAGTTTCCATCTTCCTTCTCTTACACTTCCATTTTTAAATTCCTACCATCTCTTCATTTCTAATCTTCATGTTAAATTCTTTTACAGGTTCCATAATTTCTTGGGGTTGATCCTTTGGAATTGGTTCTAGATTTTCTCTGATGGTCAATACCACATTAGGTGATCCTTCATTAATCTCTGGATGTAAATCCTCAATAGTGATTAATTCTAGGTCCTCTATTATCTCCTCGAGTTGTTCTTCATGGCTTTGTTCTTGGACTTCATTTTGATCATTCCCGTTGTTGATTTCTTTAGGCTAGGTAATTATTTTTTCTTCAAGTAATTGTTCTTGATCATATTTGTCCATAAGGTTAGGCCCAGCTTCATAAACTTCTTCCTTAGGTTCTTCAACGGGTTCGGGATTTTCTCTTTTTAGCCCTTCATTTGGACAAGACTTTGATTCTATTTCATCCTTAAATTCTTCAATAGGTTCAGGAGATTTTTTCTCTAGTTTTTTCATGGGTTTAGTCTCTTCTTCATCTTCCTCATACTTATTGAATTTGGCAATATAATCAGATACAGTTGTATCATCTTGTCTCAATTTGTACCATTAGTCTAAAAGTTTTTGCTCATAATATTTACCTAGGTACTTTTCCCTCAGTTTACTCTTCATTTCTCTCCAAGTACTTATTTTATCCCCACTATAATAAATTTTTCGCTCAACTTCTCCCCAATATGCTTTAGCATGTCGGATTAACTTTGATTTGGCAAATTGACACTTTGTTACTTCCAACATTTCATCAAATTTAAAGTATTGATCCATTTTCTCTTTCCAATCGACAAACACCTCATGGTTTCCATAAAAAATGGGTGCATAGGGTCGATTGTTCCTAAAGACTCTCTACTCCTGATCTACAAAGTCTTAGTAGGGGTATCTAGGGTTATACTCAGGGATAAGATCATGACATTGGGCTCTTGGACCAAGGAGAGGTGGACTAGGTGATTCAGGCTCAGCATGGATCCTATGGGCTTCTTCTATGAAGTTTGGTGAAGTCATCTTGAATTGTATTCAGTAGTGAATTCATGATGATGGACTCTTGGACCTTGAGGAAATGACCTAAGTGACTCAGGTTCGGTGGGGGTCAGTGGGGTCTCTTTAAGTGTCCCAACATGGTCCTTCACTTGATCTAATTCCTTTTTCATTTGCCCTAATTGCCCATTTATGGTATCAAACTTTTTAGTCAGGGTTTTCAAAAAGAATTCAAGATTAGGATCTATGGATAAAAACAGACTGAGTGTGGGACTATTTGTATGGAGCTTCAAAACAAGCAGTACAAACCTAACTTATAGGGCTCCTAGACCTAAAAGTTCAAAATACAGGAATTGACTAAGTACTAGTTAAAGTTGTAATTACCTTTTCTACTGGCCAGGTAAGAGGTGGGGTTGCGGGAGGCTCCCCTAGCTTTCATGAGGTCCTAATTAAAAACTGCAAGTCCACTTAAGGCATTTGCCATTGGACCTCTTGCCTTAGACACCAATTTCAAGAAGTAAGTATAAACTCAACTAATATTTGGTCTCATCTTGCACTTGAACCCGACTTGTGGGTGTCCCTAGTTTTAGGTTCCTACTCGATTTCAATTATGGTTTAGGTCACTGCAAATGTGGGTGATTATTTTGGGCCAAGAAAAGGTAATGACCTCCTTCCCTTATGTTATGATTGAATTCCCTTAATTAGATTTAGGAATGGATGCACAAATAATTCACCAACTAGATAACACAACAACTAGTATTAGCACAAACATGTGATTCAAACCCAAATTTTAAAAAATTAAAATTCAAAAAATTAAATTAAAAAATTAGATTTTGAAGTCCAAATTTCATAAATCAAATTTTAAAATTTAAATCTTGAATTATGATTAAAAATTTATTCTAGAAGTTAGAGTTGTTGCAAGATAGTTTCAGCCCTAACAACTTCTAGTCAATAAGTTTTGTTATTGCGACTTCTCCTGGATCGGGCTCGGTCAGCTACGCTGGAGAGCTCCTCTACCGATCGACCTGCACAAAGTCCCCTAAGCACCAGTGATGTTCTGGCAGGGGATACTCTGATGCTTAAGTTATCAAGAGTCAGGGAGCAACAGAATGGAGAAAATGAAAGAGAATAAAACACGGAGAGGGAGGAGTGCACTTAGCCCTAAGTGGAGGTCCCCCGATCACCTTCAATAGGCATAGAATGCTGCCTAAAACTGTTAGGGGATAGGCTGAAAAGCCCTGATTTTTCTCTAAGAGAATCAGAGTGATGGCCAATTGGAACGGAGACGTGGCCACGTCGTGGAGTCCATTACAACAGAATTCCGGCACCAGCTGGAAAGGGGCTTCTATAGCCTTCAAGCGGTTCCCAGAAGGAGAACAAGTCGGTCGGAGTCAACAGGAGCCCATTGTCCTGTTGGGTTCCGGTGCAACGTAGCAGAAGTGTAATTTCAAAAATGAAACTAAATTCACACCAAAAACCCTAAAACAGGAACTCCTTAAATAAGACTAGATCATATGACAAACATATCTATGTAAATTAGGATTAGGGTACCAACCTGTAATCGCTAATTCCAACAAAATTTGATGTTGAAGAGGCTAATTGATTTCACCAGGTGTCCAAGTGTCCGCCCTCCGATGGTGATCCACACAGAGCAATGATCAAGAAAACTCTATCTTCTTTTCAATGGTTCCTTCTATTGAGTTCTTCTTCCTAGAACTCAATTGCTTGGACTATGGCTTGAATTCCTCCACACAAGAGCTTGCCTCCCTTTCCTTTACCTCTTCTCCTCCTTCCACTAAGACCTTGGCCCTTTAGACACCCTTGTCTTGAAGAAAAGACCTTGTCCTAAGAGGACAAAGCCTTGTCTTAAGTTGGAGGAGAAATTAAGACAAAGATATCTTAATGTAAGAAAGAAAGGAACAAATCAGAACTCCTTTCTTTCCTTTACCATCGGAGACTTTTACTCTTATTCTTGTTCAGTAGCAGAGTTTCGACAGAGGTGTACTCTGTAAAGGAAATAGTGCAAGAGCAAGAAAAGAATAAAAGTGTCTTTAGGAGAGGAAGAAGGAATAAAAGAAAAACACATAACCCGAGTTCTGATCTTTCCTGCCCCTTAAATAGTTTTCAGAGAGGCGCCTTGAAAACTCTCCGTAAACTCCTTCTCATGCCCTTCTCAATTTCTCACACCCCATCCTCCCATCTCACCGCCTTCCAGATTAAATCCCATGGCTTTTCTTAAAGGAAAAATCGTGGTGTTTTAAAAAGAAGGGAGTCGCAACTTTTCATCTCCGAAGAGATGTTATTTCGCGTGCCCGGGAGGAAAAAGCGCTTTTCTTCTTTCTTAAAAACCCATCAGCCATTGGATTCCTATCCAAGGGGGGGTATGTGAGATGCTAATTTTAAGAAAAGAAGGACGCCCCATCTTAATTCATTGGAGAATTAAGCGGGGCGCGCCAAGAGTCCATGCGCCATGGACTCTTCCAAATGGCACGCCAAGAGTCCATAAGCGCATGGACTCTTGGCTTTTGGCATGAAAAATGAAAAGGGACGGGTGGGGAGGCTAGCCTAGTTACATGGCTAGCCAATAGGGTTAGCCATAATCCCTATATTCACAATTAAGGTCTAATTAGGTCCAATTAGAACCCAATTTGAACCAATCTGGAACCCCAATTCGAATCCGATTCGAATAGAAGCTAGGGTTTGCAACACCTGCTAGAGTGTTATCCTGCGAAGATGATTTAATCACAAATTAAACTCTTGATCAATCCTCTTAAGTGTGTGACCCATTGGGTTCCACATCTAGCCAGCAGTGGGTTCGAATACAAGTTGACCTAATTTGATTAGAACTCTTTCTAATCGATTTAGGTCAAACCGGGCTTACCCGATTTGATCAATTAGAACTCTTCCTAATAAGTGATCTTTGAATTTGATCAACCCACAAGACAAGATTGACGTCTAGCAACGTGTCATGTCTACCCGGAAGATATGGATATTCTGGTGAAATACCAAAATTACCCTTCAGTAGAGAGTTACCATACAATTAAATCTTTCGATCAGCCTGCACCCAAAATAAAACTATGGATATGGATATATGTCAAATCCAATATTATTTTTATTTCTAGCCCAATCTTATATTGATGATTCAATTATCATGATATTAGAAACCATCTCTAATATCTTTACTTTGATCAAAGATTCCCTGAATCATCATCCAATTGTTAACTAGCTGGATGCAATCTCCTCTTACCAAGAGTGATCGATTCCTTGTTGACCTACTCATTACCTTCATATCCAATTCACCATTCCCAGTATCAATCCTGTGCATGACTCAGTGTCATGATTAGGATTGAACCAAACCATGGGTTCATGTATGTAAGGTACTTATGGCAGTCTCAGGTCAAAGGATTACTTGTACCACTCCCACTATGAGAACCTTCTATTGACATGTAGCTAAGACTCCATTAGATGTTCTCAAGTTGGATCATATCAGTGAACTCATTCTCCAATGAGCACCCACATCCCAGTATTAGTGTCATACACAAGTGAATGTGAGAGCAGTCACCCTTTTCAGTATACATGGGATGTGCTAGTCTTACCGGAAAACCTTGATCCCCTACTAGGGTTCCTTTGACTAGGAATACTTTAGATTAAGGTTTTAAGATTTTAAGTCTCACTGGTATGATCTCATCATAACCCTAAAATCATAGCCCTAATCTATGGGGTTCATCATATAAAACACAGCGTACGATAAAAAAATAATGCCTTTATTCAGAATATTGTCTATTACAATAGTTTGGGAGATACAACATAGATTGGCTTGTAGGGCATATCCCTTTCAATCTCCCAATTGCACTAAAGCCAATCGCCTTTAAATCTTAATCCCATACACTCGAGGTGGCGATCAAAATCTCGCTGTGGTAGAGCCTTAGTGAACGGGTCTGCTACATTGTTCTTTGTATCAACTCTATTTATGTAGACATCTTGTCTTTCTACTATTTCTCGAACGAGATGGAAGCGTCTCAGAATGTGCTTGGACTTATGATGAGCTCTTGGTTCCTTAGCTTAAGCAACAGCCCCAGTGTTGTCACAGTAAAGTGGCACTGGATTTTCAATTTTAGGAACAACACCCAACTCTGTGATGAACTTCTTCATCCAGACTGCTTCCTTGGCGGCTTCACTAATAGCTATGTATTCTGCCTCTGTGGTTGAGTCAGCTACAGTCTGCTGCTTGGTACTCTTCCAACTCACTGCTCCACCATTTAGGGTAAAAATATGTCCCGAAATAGATTTGCTATCATCAGGGTCTGATTGAAAACTAGAATCAGAATAAGCTTCTAGTTTAAGATCAGAACCACTATAAACCAGAAAAATATCCTTAGTCCTTCTTAGGTACTTAAGAATATTTTTAACTGCTTTCCAATGATCCTCTCCTGGATCAGCCTAAAACCAACTGACAATGCCTAAACCATATGCCACATCAGGCCTGGTACATAACATGGCATACATTATGGACCCTATTGCCGAAGCATAGGGTATAGAATTCATTCTATTTCTTTCTTCAGGTGTCTTAGGAGACATCCTTTTACAAAGATGTATGCCTTGACTCATAGGAAGATAACCTCTTTTACTTCCATCCATGCTGAATCTTTTCAGCACTAAGTCAATGTACCTAGATTGGGATAAACCTAGCATCCTCTTAGATCTATCTCTATAGATCTTAATACCTAGTATATAGGATGCTTCTCCTAAATCTTTCATGGAAAACTGGTTTGATAGCCAAACCTTGATAGATTGCAACATTGGGATATCATTCCCAATGAGGAGTATGTCATCTACATACAGAACCAAGAAGACTATGGCACTCCCACTAGTCTTCTTATAAACACAGGGTTCATCCACATTTTTGATAAAACCAAATCTTTTAATAGTTTCATCAAAGCGGATGTTCCAACTCCTAGAAGCTTGCTTTAATCCATAAATGGATTTCTTTAGCTTGCATACTTGATTAGGTTTATTCTTTGAAATAAAACCTTCTGGCTGTGACATGTAGACTTCTTCCTCAAGGAAACCATTGAGGAATGCAGTCTTCACATCCATCTGCCAGATCTCATAATCGTGGTATGCTGCTATAGCAAGTAAAATCCGAATTGATTTGAGCATGGCAACAGGTGAGAATGTTTCATCATAATCAATTCCCTATTTTTGTCTAAAACCTTTAGACACTAATCTGGCTTTATAGGTTTCAACTTGGCCATCAGCCCCAATCTTTTTCTTATAGACCCATTTGCACCCAATAGGATTAACACCCTCTGGTGCATCAACCAAAGACCATACTTGGTTTACATACATAGAGTCTATTTCGGATTCCATGGCTTCTTGCCATCTATCTGAATCAGTACTCAAGATAGCTTCCGTATAGGTCAGAGGTTCATCATTTTGAATGACTTGGGCTTCATTATTTTCAATAATAAACCCATACCTCTCAGGTGCCCGTGGCACTCTATCAGACCTACGGGGAGGAGTTTTGTGTTCTGGTTCTGTCCTAACTATATGTTCTAATGGTTCAGAATTGTCTATCTGTGTTTCTTGTACTTCTCCAAGTTCAATAGTTCTACCATTGCCCTTTTCTAAAATGAACTCCTTTTCTAGAAAAGTGGCATGCCTGCTGACAAAAATATTTTGTTCAGTAGGATGGAAGAACAGATATCCTCTACCTTCTCTAGGATATCCTACAAATAGACATTTATCCGCTCTAGGTTCCAACTTATGTCCAAAATTTCTTTTAACATAAGCTGGACATCCCCATACCTTAAAATATTTAAAATATGGTTTCTTTCCACTCCAAATTTCATATGGAGTACTAACAACGGATTTAGAAGGTACCTTGTTCAGCATGTAAACAGCAGTTTCTAGGGCATGACCCCAGAAGGAAATGGGTAAATTTGTGAAGCACATCATGGATCGTACCATATCTAATAAGGTACGATTCCTTCTTTCAGCTATACCATTTAGCTGTGGTGTATAAGGAGGAGTCCATTCAGAAAGAATTCCATTAACTTTAAGATAGTCTAAAAACTCCGTGGATAAATATTCTCCTCCTCGATCAGAATGAAGAACTTTAATACTTTTCCCGGTTTGTTTTTCGACCATACTTTGATACTCCTTAAATTTATCAAAGGCTTCAGATTTATGTTTCATAAGATACACACATCCGAACTTAGATAAATCATCTGTAAAAGTGATAAAATATGAGTATCCACCTCTGGCCTGAGTTGTCATTGGACCACATACATCAGTATGTATAAGTCCTAATAACTCAGTTGACCTTTCTCCATGTCCGGTAAATGGAGTCTTGGTCATCTTACCCATGAGACATGATTCGCAAGTTCCTAATGATTCATACTCATAAGGATCAAGGAATTTTTCCTTATATAACTTGCTTATCCTAGACTCATTAACATGACCAAGTCGATGATGCCAAAGTAAAGTATCATTAAAGTCTTTTCTTTTTCTTTTATTATTGACATGAAAAACACTATCATTGAAAGAAAGAGTTATGAGCCCATTGCTAAATATGCCAGAATAAATAATTTTATTAGATAACATTATCGAGCAACCAGTGCTCGTTACATCCATTACATGTCCTTGTTTTAATAACAAAGGAATAGATATAATGTTCCTAATAATCTTTGGCATATAGTAACAATTTTCTAACTCCAAGATCTTCCCTGAAGGCAACTTCAGAATATAGGTCCCTACAGCTTCTACTTGGATGATATCACCACCAGCATCGTAGAGATTGAAGTCGCCTTCCTTCAATACTTTAAGCTTGTGGAGGTCCTGCAAAGATTTGCATATATGGTAACCACAAGCGATATCCAATACCCAAGTATTTGATATAGACGAATTTAATGTCAATATAGTATGTATCTCATACATACCTTTTGGTGCATCTGACGCACCAGGCTTCACAGTTGCAAGGTAAGCCTTGCAATTCCTTTTCCAATGTCCTACTTTGCCGCAAAAGAAACAGGTTGACTGTTTTGAGGCCTTATTTCCTTTCTTATTCTTATTGATGCCACCCTTAGGGTTTAGCCTCCTATTAAAAACCTTTTTGCCTGATTTCTTCTTATTGGTCTTATCAACAAGAAGAAGTGGAGCCTTTTCTTTCTTAACGTGGCTCTCTGCTGTTTTTAACATATTTAACAGCTCAGGCAAGGAAGTGTTCAGTTTGTTCATGTGATAATTCAAGACAAACTGAGAAAATGACTCCGGGAGTGATTGCAGGATTAAATCTTGATTCAGCTCCCCATCCATAATAAACCCTAATTGACCCAATCTGGTGATTAAGTCAATTACCTTTAGAACATGATCCTGAACGGATGTTCCCTCTGTCATCCTTGCATGGAATAACTGCTTAGATATTTCGTATCTAGCAGTTATGCTTTGTTCTCTATAAAGCTCTTTTAAATTGAGCATTATGGATTGAGTATCTATGCTTTCATGCTGCCTCTGTAACTCATTGGTCATAGAGGCCAGTATGATACACTTGACAGTGAGGGAGTCATTGTGCCACATTTTGTATGTGGCCATATCTTCCTGTGTGCCATCATCCCCTAGTGGATTAAGACTAGGGGTATCAAGAATATAAGAAAGTTTTTCTGAACTCAGTACAATCTTTAAGTTTCTCAACCAGTCCACATAGTTTGGACCGGACAGTTTATTGGTATCTAAGATACTTCGCAGAGATAATGAAGATGCCATTTATCTACATTTAATAAAGAACAATACATAAGCAAACAACCATGAAATGACTTACATAATTAAATTAGGTCTTCAATTTAATTATGTCTCCCACTATTTTATCAAAAATCATAGCCCTCACTATGATAATCGAGAAAAAACCCTGATCAGTTTTTCTTAGTGAGATTGAGATCCTAATAACTTATAAAAGATCTTGCAGAAAACACAACAAATCTTTTATAAGCTCAAAGGTAGGAAACTATTCCAATTATATCTCATATAATTCTCAAAATAACTTGACCTCTAGAACATTATTAGTCTTGCAGAAAAACACAACAAACCATAATGTTCTAGTTAAGTCAAGACCCTTTCATTTCTATACAGTCAGTACTCAAATATAATGCCCTTGCAGATAACACAACAAGGCATTATACTGAATATACTATAAGCATATCTATGCACTAGACTAATATTATGTCAATCACCATATTAGGTCTTGCAGATAACACAACAAACCTAATGTGGTTCATAACACAATAATGATCCAGCATGAAGGAAGGCCAATATATATAGTATTTTTAACATTAAGCATTTTAGTCAAGATTTAAATATAATCAAATCGGCCAGGCAAGTGGAAGAGATGTGGGAGTTCCCCCGTTGCTTTCCTAGACACCAATAAAAATTGGCCAGGTCAGTCAACGGAACCAATTAAAAACCACGATTCTCTTTACCTTCCCAGAACCACCTTTCTAGACACCGAATGATCAATTGTTCATCATGACTAGTGATGCTTATTAGTTAAATATACTATGACTTAATATAATTTTAAGAGGAGAGTTTTATAAAATTGCCAGCACATTCTTATAGAACATATCACAATCATATCACTCTGATAAACAAATATGTGCAAAGTGTGTCATCATACTAGGACAACCATTTACCACATAATGGATCCACCATTCTACCAGGGCAACCTTATTTCAGTAAGATGACTTCAAAACTAATCATATCTCTATAATAATTAGGGTTTGAGTGAAAAACCCTAACTAGTGGCATACACCAAAACATATTTGCAACAAAAATATGCTACGTGTTAGAGCATATTAGGACTTAAAAAACCCTAATATGTAACACACAAAATATCATAGATCATAGTCCTAATTAAGGTGGCTCTGATACCACTGTTGGGTTCTGATGCAATGCAGCGGAAGTGTAATTTCAAAAATGAAACTAAAATTCACACCAAAAACCCTAAAACAGGAACTCCTTAAATAAGACTAGATCATATGACAAACATATCCATGTAAATTAGGATTAGGGTACCAACCTGTAATCGCTAATTTCAACAAAATTTGATGTTGAAGAGGCTAATTGATTTCACCAGGCATCCAAGTGTCCGCCCTCCGATGGTGATCCACACAGAGCAATGATCAAGAAAACTCTATCTTCTTTTCAATGGTTCTTCTTCTTCCTAGAACTCAATTGCTTGGACTATGGCTTGAATTCCTCCACACAAGAGCTTGCCTCCCTTTCCTTGACCTCTTCTCCTCCTTCCACTAAGACCTTGGCCCTTTAGACACCCTTGTCTTGAAGAAAAGACCTTGTCCTAAGAGGACAAAGGCTTGTCTTAAGTTGGCGGAGAAATAAAGACAAAGATGTCTTAATGTAAGAAAGAAAGGAACAAATCAGAACTCCTTTCTTTCCTTTACCGTCGGAGACTTTTACTCTTATTCTTGTTTAGTAGCAGAGTTTCGACAGAGGTGTACTCTGTAAAGAAAATAGTGCAAGAGCAAGAAAAGAATAAAAGAGTCTTTAGGAGAGGAAGAAGGAAAAAAAGAAAAACACATAACCGGAGTTCTGATCTTTCCTGCCCCTTAAATAGTTTTCAGAGAGGCACCTTCAAAACTCTCCGTAAACTCCTTCTCACGCCCTTCTCAATTTCTCACGCCCCATCCTCCCATCTCACGGCCTTCCAGATTAAATCCCATGGCTTTTCTTAAAGGAAAAACCGCGGTGTTTTAAAAAGAAGGGAGTCGCAACTTTTCATCTCTGAAGAGATGTTATTTCGCGCGCCCGGGAGGAAACAACGCTTTTCTTCTTTCTTAAAAACCCATCAGCCGTTGGATTCCTATCCAAGGGGGGGTATGTGAGGTGCTAATTTTTAGAAAAGAAGGCCACCCCATCTTAATTCATCGGAGAATTAAGCGGGGCACGCCAAGAGTCCATGCGCCATGGACTCTTCCAAATGGCATGCCAAGAGTCCATAAGCGCATGGACTCTTGGCTTTTGGCATGAAAAATGAAAAGGAGTGGGTGGGGAGACTAGCCTAGTTACATGGCTAGCCAATAGGGTTAGCCATAATCCCTATTTTCATAATTAAGGTCTAATTAGGTCCAATTAGAATCCAATTTGAACCAATCCGGAACCCTAATTCGAATCCGATTCGAATAGAAGCTAGGGTTTGCAACACCTACTAGAGTGTTATCCTGCAAAGATGATTTAATCACAAATTAAACTCTTGATCAATCTTCTTAAGTGTGTGACCCATTGGGTTCCACTTCTAGCCAACAGTGGGTTCGAATACAAGTTGACCTAATTTGATTAGAACTCTTTCTAATCGATTTAGGTCAAACCGGGCTTACCCGATTTGATCAATTAGAACTCTTCCTAAAAAGTGATCTTTGAGTTTGATCAACCCACAAGACAAGAATGACGTCTAGCAACGTGTAATGTCTACCCGGAAGATATGGAAATTCTGGTAAAATACCGAAATTACCCTTCAGTAGAGAGTTACCGTATAATTAAATCTTTCGATCAGCCTGCACCCAAAATATAACTATGAATATGGATATATGTCAAATCCAATATTATATTTATTTCTAGCCCAATCTTATATTGATGATTCAATTATCTTGATATTAGAAACCATCTCTAATATCTTTACTTTGATCAAAGATTCCCTGAATCATCATCCAAATTTTAACTAGCTGGATGCAATCTCCTCTTACCAAGAGTGATCGATTCCTTGTTGACCTACTCATTACCTTCATATCCAATTCACCATTCCCAGTATCAATCCTGTGCATGACTCAGTGTCATGATTAGGATTGAACCAAACCATGGGTTCATGTACATAAGGTACTTATGGCAGTCTCAGGTCAAAGGATTACTTGTACCACTCCCACTATGAGAACCTTCTATTGACATGTAGTTAAGACTTCATTAGATGTTCTCAAGTTGGATCATATTAGTGAACTCATTCTACAATGAGCACCCACATCCCAGTATTAGTGTCATACACAAGTGATTATGAGAGCAGTCACCCTTTCCAGTATACATGGGATGTGCTAGTCTTACCGGAAAACCCTGATCCCCTACTCAGGGTTCCTTTGACTAGGAATACTTTAGATTAAGGTTTTAAGATTTTAGGTCTCACTGGTATGATCTCATCATAACCCTAAAATCATAGCCCTAATCTATGGGGTTCATCATATAAAACACAGCGTATGATAAAAAAATAATGCCTTTATTCAGAATATTGTCAATTACAATGGTTTGGGAGATACAACATAGATTGGCTTGTAGGGCATATTTCTTTCATGTCTGACCAACGGGGAGTATCTGACAGGGGCTTTGAGGAAGCCGATTGGTAGATATGGAAAGAGGCCTCTGGATTTTCCAAGATATCCTTGGAGTGGGTCAGCTATACCTTAGCAGAAGTGGGTCGGCCTTCAGGTTGGTCGGCCTTTTGGGCCTTTGGTGAGGGAATCAGTCAGGATCTCCATGAGAGCCGATCGATCGGACCTCGAAGGAAGCGAGTCGTTCGGACCTCTCCTCCCATGGGTCAACCGGTCGGACTTCTTGGCCAGTCCAACCCAGGATCGGCCGGATGGGAACAATAGTTTCCCCCCTGCTTCTGGGCTTTGAGGGGGCACGTGGCTTCAAAGGGCAGGACACTATTTTTGCACATGTCACATCCATCCAAGATCAATCTAGAATCATTGTGCTGGATTGCTTTGAATCTTCCACGACCGGCTTCCTGGATAGATGTCATCCCCGTATTGGGGCATAGGGGTCGCAGTTAATGAGGAGAGGGCACCATGATTAGGGGCTAGGCTGGCTTGTGTAACAGTTGAAATGGAGGGATGTGCCGCACCACGTGGCAGCATCCGAGTGGCTGACATCGCTTCCCAGGCAGTCTTTGCATCGCTGATCCAACGTTCACGTGGATCGCCGCCTGCCGGTTTCGATCGACCTGTCGTTTCGATTCCTGAGGTGTGGAAGGTCGTGCCTTCTGACGAGACAGTTAAAGTGCCCACGAAGCAAGTGTTAGCACCTCTCTGGAGACCTATAAAAGGAGGGGCGAGGCACTTTAGGAGGATTTTTCCACTATGCCTATGCTCCGCGAGAGAGAGGGCTTCTTCTTCTTCTTCCACAAAACTAGGCTTCTAGGAGTCTAGCCTCAGGTCAGTCTCCCAGTCCTCCTCCTCCTTTAGCTTTGATGGCATCCAGTAGTCAAGGTCCGATCTGTAGACTTAGGGAGCCAGGGCTGAATGAGATTCCATCGATCAAAACCCGGGAACGGGTCGAGAACCTTAAGGCCGTATATGGCATTCCCTCAACCTTGCACCTCACACTCCAAGGCCAAGAGGGGAGAGCAAACAATCTGTTGGGGCCAGGGACTCTCTTGATTTACGAAGCCCACATCAAGGGCAGTTTGAGATTTTCCCTGCACCCTTTCTTTGTTGAGGTCTTCAACTTCTATAGGGTGACCTTGGCGCAGCTGACCCCGAACTGTATTCGGGCAAAATGCTGCTTTATCATGTTATGTTGTAGAGCCAAAATTGAACCTAGGTTATCCCTCTTTGGAAACTTTTTTTTTTTGAAGAAAGACTGTAGGAGTCGGGAGTGGTGGATGTTCTGTCCCCGTCCCGGTCGAAAGATCCTGAAATGTCTTCTGTCGGCCATCCACGGGTGGAACGCCCGATTTTTTCTTGTGAGGAGTCTCCAACCTTGGGGGTTCGAGCCTTTGTGGAGGGAGCCATGGCCGAGGCTCTGTGAGGGGAGGTCAATCCTGATGGCAACCAGGCCAAGTTTAATAAGTTTGACGAAGTCGGCCTAACCATGGCATACGAACTGCTAGGGGAGGATGTCCTTCACCAGGCGGGGATCAACCCTCAAAGATTTTTAGGCAAGGGCCGACCTCCTCTCTCGTAACTTGCTTCATTGGATCTATTACTTCCATTCCTCTTTGTTACTTTAGTTTTTCCTCATAACACGAGGGATAATGAAAAGGATTGACAAAGCCAGGGTCATCCAGCGGGCGGTGTGGAAGAGGGCCGCCCCAGAGCTGACCACTGAGCCGGCTGTAGAGAGACAAAAGAAAAGGCGGGAGGAGGAACGACCCACGTCAGTAGTAGACGTGGACTCTGGCGAAGACGATACCCCTCTTACGGAGGTATTGGCAAGGAAGACATTAGGGCCTTCAACTCCTACCGGGGGGTCGACCACCCGATCGGGGCAGGAATAGCCGGAACTATCTGGCACGGTGGTAGTGTCAGCCCCCTTGCTCGTCGGCCTAGAAGAGATGGTTCCCCTGGTGTACAAGGAAAAGGGGACAGCCGAAGGAGGGGCGGCCGAAGGCAAGGCGGCCGAGGAAGAATTCAAAGAAGAAGTCCGTTAGGAGGCATTCAAGCACTGGCATGCCCTGGACAACCCAAGGAGAGCACGGAGTTTGCTCCGGGGGGCCATGACGGATGCCAACTAGGAGTTGTCAATTTAGAGAAATTTGAGTGACGTAGCCATAGAGTCCTACCGTGACTTGATGAGGGTAAAACACCCATCTTGCTCCCTTGTATTTTTCCTTTTCTTCCAATTGTCTTGTGTAGTACTAACTTAGCCTTGTGCTTGCAGCTCCTTCACGACATTTCCTTAATGGACGATGGCATCGATCGGGTTATGTAAGCAGCCAAGACCTCTACCAAGAAGGTGCAGGAGCTGGAGGTGGCTCAAGTGACCGTGGAGGCATCTTTAAAATCCTTAGAGGAAAGGCTATCGATTGTCCAGGTGGAGGCCAAGTCATCAAAGGAGGCATTAAAATCCTTAGAGGAAAGGCTAGACTGAAGAGGAGAAATGTAAAAGTGAACTCCCTCACCCATCGACTGAAAGAGGGGGAGGAACAGTTCTCGGAGGCCGATAAGAAGGCCTAAGCCGAGCGGGAGGCTGCAGTACAGTTGGCGATCCAACTTGAGGAAGCCAAAGAGCTGGCAGCAGGGCAGATCCGGGATGCCGTGGCAAAGTACAAGGCCTCCTCCAACTTTACTGAAGAGGTAGAGGAAGCGGCGTCGGACTTCTATAGGGAAGGCTATGATGACTGCTTGAAGAAGGTGGCTGGACTTTTCCCGGAGCTTGACCCGTCGGGCGTCGAACTAAGGGCACCACCGGTGGAAGAGGGGTACCAGGCAGAAGGTGGTGGCGAAAAGGCTAGGGTCAAAGCCCAAACTCAAGCCGATGTAGGGACGGTGGATGTCCCAATTGAACCTTCAATTGTAATGGGCAGGGCCGAGGTTGAGGTCCTTGTCGCACCTTCCGCGGGCCCAACCTAGGGAGTTTCTGAAGGTCCGACCCCCTTTTCTTGTAAATGTCCACTTTTGACGTTAATAGAAGGGTCTTTTTGTTACCCTCTGTGTATGTAGGTGTAAATAAGATAGAACACCTTCTTTTCAAAATTCTTCTAAGTATTTTTGTTCGGCTCTTCAGGACCACAAGCTTTTCGAAGTGGTCGCCAGGCACTAGCCCAATCCGAATTTGGACATTTTGGGAAAATTCCCAAGAGTTTTTGGTCGACTCGTCTGAGTTCGAAACCTATAGAATTGCTGGGGGACGGTAGCTTAGTCCGGACCTAGGTACTTAGAAATCTCTCCAAGTACCAGTCCATCGGCTCACCCGAATTTGCAGCGTGTTCTCCATGCGGCTCTGTGTGGATTGTTTTCAAGTGGTTGCCAACCGGGGTTGGACTTTTGGAGAGGGCTGCCCTAGAGCCTTAATCGACTGGGTCGAACTTTTGGAGTGGGCTGTCCTAGAGCCTTTGCCAACCAGGGTTGGACTTTTGGAATGGACTGCCCTAAAGCCTTTGTTGACCGGGGTCAGACTTTCAAAATGGGATACCCTAGAGCCTTTGTCGATCGTTATCGAACTTTCGGAGTAGGCTACCCTAGAACCTTTGCCGATCGGGGTCAGACTTTCGGAATGGGCTACCCTAGAGCCTTTGCCGACTTGGATAGGACTTTCAGAATGGGCTGCCCTGGAGCCTTTGCCGACCGGGGTCAGACTTTCAGAATGGGCTGCCCTAGAACCTTTGCTGACCGGGGTCAGACTTTCCGAATGGGCTGCTTTAGAGCCTTTGCTGATCGGGGTCAGACTTTCGGAATGGGCTACCCTAGAGCCTTTGCCGACCGAGGTCAGACTTTCGAAGTGGGCTGCCCAACAGGCTTTACCGACTGGGGTCGGACTTGCACAGTGGGTTTCCCTAGAGCCTTTGCCAACCGGGGTCGGACTTTCGGAATGGGCTGCTTTAGAGCCTTTGCTGACCGGGGTCGGACTTTCGGAATCTTCATGGAAGAAGTTGTAGACTTCATTGATAGTATTTGCGAAGGTTGTCTACATCCATGGGCGTACAATCTGTCGTCCATCCAAATGTTTGAGTCGGTAGGTTTTGGCTCGAATCACTTCAATGACTCGATAAGGGCCTTCCTAATTGGGATAGAGTTTTCCTTGCTCGGCGGTCTCGAAATCTCCGTCCTTCGCAAAACCAGATCTCCGACCTGGAAGGTTCACGCCTTGACCCGTGAATTATAATATCTAGCCATCTTCTGACGGTAAGTCACCATTTTCAAGCTTGTCCAGAGCCTGGTTTCTTCCAATAAATCCAGGTCAGCCCTCCGTTGCTCCGAGTTGGTCGGCTCAGTGAAATGATCAATCCGTAGGGACTGTAAAGAGACTTCCACGGGGATGACCGCCTCGCTCCTATAGGTTAGGTTGAATGGAGTCTCCTCGGTCATCGTTCGGGTGGTCGTCCGATATGCCTAGAGCATCGAGTCATGCTTTTCTACCCAAAGCCCTTTGGCTTCGATTAGCCAGGTCGTCAATCCATGCAGGATCGTTCGATTAGTGACCTCAGCCTCTCATTGGATTGAGGGTGGCCGACCGAAGTAAGTCGATGGAAAATGTGATATTGTTGGCAAAAATCCTGGAACTTAGAGTTGTCAAACTATCTTCCATTATCAGTAATGATTATCTATGGAATGCCGAACCAGAAGATAATGTAGTTCTGGATGAAGTTTTCCACCTTGGCTTCCGTTATTTATGCTAGTGCTTCAGCCTTCACCCACTTGGTAAAGTAGTCAATGGCCATAAAGAAAAGTTTTCGCTGGCTGGATGCAAGGGAAAAGGGTCCCAGGATGTCCATGCCCCATTGTGCAAATGGCCAAGGCACCGTAAGCAGGGTCAGCTTCCTGGCAGGCCTCCTTTGGATGCCAGAGTACCTTTGACATGGGTCGCACTTTCGGATGAAGTTCGATGCATCCTTCTAAATTGTGGGCCGGTAGTATCCCTGTCGGATGATTTTATAAGCCAGGGATCTTCCTTCGAGGTGGTCATCGTAGATGCCTTCATGTACCTCTTTGAGTGTATAGTCCGTATCAGTCGGCCCTAAACACTTCAGCAGTGGTTGTGAGAATGATCGCTTGTAGAGGGCCCCGTCAAGGACGACGTACTTGGAAGCCGTCCAACATATATGCTTAGCTTCAGCCGAATCGTTCGGAAGAGTTCCTTGGACCAGGAATGCACAGATTAGGTCCATCCATGAGGCTTCCTACTTGACTTGGTGAACCTCAGTCGGCTCTTCGACAATGCTTGGACACTACAGATGCTCCACAAAGGTTTGGTCTAAGGTGCTGATAGTGGAAGTGACGAATCATGATAGAGCATCCGCCCGGGAGTTCTGCAATCGAGGTATATGGAGAATTTCAAAGAATTTAAGTTGAGATATAAGGCCTCGTACCTTATCCAAGTATTTGGCCAAGGTTGGGTCCCTTGCTTCGAATTCATCCTTCACGTGATTGACCACCAATTGAGAGTCGGAGAAGGCCTGGATTCTATCAATGCCTAACTCACTGGCTATTATCAATCCTCCAAGCAAGACTTCATACTCCGCCTGGTTGTTCGATACTTGAAATGCAAAGTGTAGAGCATACTCCAGGCACTGCCCGTCGGGGTCAGCTAAGATCAGGCCTGCCCCACACCCTGTGAGGTTGGAAGCTCCATCCACATGAAGGGTCCAAGCGGGTTCGATCTCTTCCATGGGATCAGCTATAGGCGCTTCAACTACTGATGAGGTCACCTCCGACCCCCAAGTGCATTCTGCAATAAAATCAGCGATTACCTAAGCCTTCAAGGCCAACCAAGATTGGAAGGAAATGTCAAACTTGCCTAGCTTGATGGCCTACTTGGCGAGCCATCCGGAGGTGTCAAGACTTCGAAGGATTTCTTTGAGGGGTTGCTTGGTCAGTACGATGATTGCATGTACCTGGAAGTAGGGTCGGAGGTGTTTTGCTGCTATGACCAAGGAGTAGACTAGCTTTTACACTTTAGGGTACTTGTCTCGGCATCATGGAGGACTTTACTGATGTAGTAGATAGGTTTCTGTTGGCCACCTTCCCCCACCAGCATGAGGATAGCACTGACGACCTCATCAAACACCGACAAGTATAGGTACAACACTTCCCCCTCTATTGGCTTGGCTAAGAGCGGAGGGTTCTTTAGATAGTCCTTCAGGCTTCAAAGGCTGACTGACACCCGTCGGTCCAATGGAAGCAGTCCGACCGGTGCAAGGTCTTGAAGAATGGAAGAGACCTCTCAGCCGACCGGGAGATAAAACGATTAAGAGACGTGATGCAGCCCGTGAGTTCTTACACCTGCTTTTTACTGGTCATATGTGCCATGTCAATGATAGCTTTAATTTTGTCGGGGTTGACTTCAATCCCCCTTTGAGTGATGAGGAAACCAAGAAACTCTGGGAGGTCACTCTAAATATGCACTTGGCAGGATTTAGCCTCATTCGATGGCATCTTAGTGCGTCAAAGGATTCTTGCAGGTCCTTGATGTGGTCAGCTCTATGGAGGCTTTTGACAATCATATCATCGACATACGCCTCCATATTCCTTCCGAGTTGCCCTTCGAAGACTCGGTTGATCAGCCTTTGGAAAGTGGCACCCGCATTTTTTAGGTCGAAGGGCATCATCTTGTAACAATACAGCCCTTTGTCCATGACAAAGGCCATCTTCTCTTCGTTTTCAGGGTGCATCCTAATATGGTTGTACCGAGAGAAAGCATCCATAGAACTCAAGAGCTGATGCTCAGTCATGGAGTCCACCAGCTGATCGATCTTCGATAGGGGGAAGCTATCCTTCGGACAAGCTTTGTTGTGGTCGGTGTAATCCACACAAATCCTCCACTTCCTACTAGCCTTTTTCACCATGATGACATTGACTAGCCACTCGAGGTAATGGGCCTCCCTGATGAAGCCAGCGTCAGATAGCTTCTTCACTTCTTCTTCGATGGCCCTCTGTCTTTCGATGGTAAAGCTCTTTTTTTTCTATCAGACGGGTCTATAAGTTGGATCCACCTTAAGCTGGTGAGTAATGACGTCCAACGGGATGCCTGGCATGTCCGACGCTGACCAAGCGAAGACATCAGCATTGCTTCTCAAGAAGCCAATCAGCTCCTGTCTGGCCTCTTCACCTAGTGTGCTCCCAATTTAGAGGACCTTGGTGGGGTCATCCTCCCTAAGGGGAACAAACACGATCTTCTCAATAGGCTGGCAATGGTCGTTGGCTTCATCCCGGGGGTCAAGTTGTTCAAGAGTGGGTCGTCCTTCCAATTACTTATCGTGAATAGCTAGGCATTGTCTAGCCATCCTGCGTTCTCCTCTCATTTCTCCGACCCTGTTATAAGTCAGAAACTTTGCTAGCAAATGGTAAGTAGATATGATGGCCCGAAACTTGTTGAGAGCTGGTCGGCTTAAAATGGCATTGTATGCCAAGGTCGTACGAATGACCATGAAGTTGATGGGAAAAGTCCTTTGGTAAGGCTCTGTCCCAATGGTCATGGGGAGGATTATTTCTCCCTCAACTTCGATAGAGTTTCCCCCAAAGCTAGTCAATGGCATCAGGGATTCTCGCAACCTGGACCTGGACAAGTTCATTCGAACAAAGGCATCATACAGCAAAACCTCTGCACAGCTTCCATTATCAATGAGGATGCGCTTTACATCATAGTTGGCAATGACTGCCGACACGACTACAGGGTCGTCTCATGGGAGATGAGGCTCTAGGAGGTCTTCGTCAGAAAAACTGATTATACCGGAACCCCTAGGCCTGTTTACAATGTCTTGGTCCCTCTCGTACCCCCAGTGAGACCGTCGATGCAGCATACCTATGCCCCCATCGGTCGGGCATTGGTTGGGAAGCTCCACCTCCCTAGGAGGGTCTCTGGTAGTCGAGGTATTAGCCCGATCCCGACATGGTCGGACGTACTTGTTCAGGTACCCCCTCCTGATGAGGTATTCAATGGCATCCTTCAGTTGGAGGCACTCTTTGGTGTCATGCCCGTGGTCCCTATGGAACCAGCAGTACTTCCTTTTATTTCTGGCGGCAGGAGGACCCCTCATCGGCCGAGGCCTTTGCAAGAAGGCCTCATTCTCGATTTCCATGAGGATCTTTTTCCTCGGAAGGGAGAGGGGCGCATAGCTCTCAAACCTCCTGAGGAAGTCCTTGGGCCTCGGACTTCGATGCTGGATGGATCGGCCGCGATCACCGGGAGGTCGGACCGTGGGGACTTTATCGCTCCGCTTCTTGGGGGTTGACCTCCCTTCAGCCTGGCATCGACTCGTCGACTGCTCCTCTACCAAGGCATACTTTTATGCCCTGGGCAATAGCTCGGTGTAGCTCGTCGAGAACTTCTTATCCAGGGAGAATGTGAGCCTGGATGAGCGGAGCCCTCTCTTGAAGGCCGACATCGCTACCGCCTCATTCAAATCCGGGACTTCCATGGCCACTGAGTTGAAATGGGCCATATAGTCCCGGAGGGTCTTCCCCTCCTTCTGGAGTATGAGGAAGAGGCAGTCAGTGTTTTTCAAGGTCCGACTACGTGTCCTAAAATGGAAAAGAAAAAGATTCTCAAGTTAAAAAAAAGAGTGGATCGTACCTAGTCGGATGGTGGTGAACCACATCCGAGCGGCCTTCTTCAAGGTTGCTGGGAATGCAATGCAGTGAAGGGCATCGGAGGTGCCCTGTACCATCATGTGGGCCTTGAAGGTGCCCAGATGGTCAAATGGGTCGGTCGTGCCGTCATAGGGGTCCACCTGAGGAATTTTATAGTGACAGGGGATTAGCTCCCCAAAGATTTTAGCAGAGAAAGGTGGGCGGGTGTCGTAATCCTGCCCCCAGTTGGCCTTCTGCCATTCGATAATTTCAGCAATGCGCTCTTCTGTGTGCTGGATTTTGCTGTCGTAGTCTCATGGATCTTCAGCAGGGTGCCGACCATCATGGGAGATGGAGTCAGTGAAAGAGGGGGAAGCCGACCTCTCCCTCTTCTTGTCAGTGCGAGCCCCCAAGGACCTTCAGGGCTCTGGAATGGCATGGGACGGAGGCAGAGGCACCTCCAGCTGCTGACTTGCCCCGGCGGCCTGCTGATGATTGATGCAGGACATAGCAAGTGGCTACTACCAGTTGTCGACCGCTTTTGGAAATGCTGGACCACTGTGGTGAGCGTTTTGATGCGGTTCACCAATATCTAGAATTGCTGCATTCCTAGAGTAATGGTGGGCTCAGCAGTAGCAGCGGTATCATCTTCCTTTTGAGGTGCTTCAGACCCGTGGTGAGAATGTCCTCTCCTAGCGGAGGTACTTCGAGTTCTTCCCCTCGCCATTGCAAGATTTTCTCCATCAATCTCTTCTTTTAGAGCCGAGAGCGGAATGGAAGTTCAGCCCTCCCTCTAGCACCAATCTGTTGCCGTGTCTTCTCCTAGACTGGGCTCAGTAGGCTATGCTGGAGAGCTTCTCTGCTGGTCGACCTGCACAAAGTCCCCTAAGCACCGGTGATGTTCCAGCGGGGGACACTCCGATGCTTAAGTTAGCAGGAGTTTGGGAGCAACAGAATGGAGAAAATGAAAGAGAATAACACACGGAGAGGGAGGAGTGCACTTAGCCCCAAGCGGAGGTCCCCCGATCACCTTAAATAGGCATGGAATGCTGCCAAGTTCTATTAGGGGATAGGCTGAAAAGCCCAGATTTGCCCCTAGGAAAATCAGAGTGATGGCCAGGTGGCGCGGAGACGTGGCCACATCATGGAGTCCATTACAATAGAATTCTGGCACCAGCCAGAAAGGGGCTTTTGGAGCCTTCGAGCGATTTCCAGAAGGAGAACGAGTTGGTCGGAGTCAACAGGAGCCTGTCGTCCAGCCGACGGGGAGTATCTGACAGGGGCTTTGAGGAAGCTGACTGGTAGATGTGGAAAGTGGCCTCTGGAATTTCCAAGATATTCTTGGAGTGGGTCAGCCGTACCTTAGTAGAAGTGGGTCGGCCTTCAGGTTGGTCGGGCCTTTGGTGAGGGAATCAGTCAGGATCTCTACGAGAGCCGATCGGTCGAACCTCGAAGGAAGCGGGTCGTTCAGACCTCTCCTCCCATGGGTCAGCCGGTCGGACTTCTTGGCCGATCCAACCCAGGATCGAACGGATAGATACAAAAAGTTTTAAAAAATTTAAAATTAAAATTTTAAAATTTTAAAAAATTAAAATTAAAATTTGAATTATTAGATCCGTCAGTGAAGATTCCAAATTTTAAATTTTGAAATTTAATTCCTAGAATTTGGTTAAGAAATTTGTTTTGAAAGCTAGTTATAAAAAAATCTCAACAGGGAACAACTTTCAACTAGCTAGTTTTAAAAATTCAGAATTTAATCTTTTTAAAAATCTAAAAATTTAAAATAAAATTGATTTGATTAACTCTTAGATAAGCATTCTCGGATTTTAAAGTTTTGACTTCAGATTAACTCGAATTTTGGTTGAGAAGGAAGTTTGAATGCACATACTAGAAGGTTCCAGCAGTTTAGCTAACTCTTAACAACCTGAATTCAAATTTTGAATTCCTAACTATAGATCCATCTAAAATTTAAAATTTTGATGGAAAATAATAGAAATCGAAGTCTTGATCTCAGATCTAAAAATTAAAAATTTATAAAAAATATTTTTGTATTTTTTGAAAATTAAATGAAATGGAAAGCAAAAACAGAACTCTGGATAGAACTTCAGAAATGATCTAAGAACTCATATTTTTAAATCTAAAAATTAATAGAAAATATTTTTTTGAATTTTATATTTCGAATTATAATACACTATGGTACTGGAAAAGTATTTTTGTGGATTTTTTTGCAATATGAAAGAACTACTAAAATTCATGAAAATTTAGGGTGAATACTAGAACAGAATTTTCAAAGGGTGCAAAGTGTTTGGCATGAATACTAAAACGAAAGGGTGTAAAGTGTTTGGCATGAATAAATTAAGAGAGGGAAGAGTTCTTCTCTTTTACTCCTCTTAATTTTCAGCTAGATAAAATCAAACAACGATGTTTTGGCCTGGAGAAATAAAAAGAAAGGAATTACCATGAATAATAAAAGGGGTGAGATGGGTGGTCGACTAAGGAGCTTTTTGGCATGAATATTTTTGGTATGCTCATTCCTTTTGGGCATCTTCCCAGAGAGTCTCTAACTTGGGTGCCAAGTTGTTTTCTCCCTTATAGTTTATTTCTTCTTCCTTGTGAGAGGTTCAAGAATAAGGAGTGGTCTTCTTCATAAGAGGAAGAAGATGGTAAGAGGTCCAAAGGTCTTGCATAGTCTGATTTGCAAGATAGAAGCCAAAAATCGGTCCAGTTGCGGATCGGCACGGTTTTTAAAGTAGCTGATTTCTTGAAAGAGGAGAGGGCTATAGGGATCTAGTAGTCCGGTGCTCTCTATGACCTGGTTATGAGAGCTTTGTATAGATACCAGCAGAGGTCGGGCGATTGCGCGGCTCCGGTAGAATCCTGATTTCAAAAAAGGATTGGCACGCTTTTAGAGCATGCCAAGATAGCGATCCAGGTAAGTTTTAGTGCTTAAAATAATTTTATTTTTAGATATGATATTTTTCTCATATATTTCAGCATGTTAGGAATTTATGAAGAATAAATTAGGTTTATTTATAAATTGCATCATTAGATATAAATTAGTTTATATATCTGCTTCCGCTATGAGAGGTTGTTGATGCCTGATCGATTGCAATTTTCTGTTCCTGGGAGAACTCCAACACATACTCACCATCACCACGATCTCTCTCTCGGTAATAAAATTGAATCGACCCATCTTTGGTAGAATAATGCAAGCGATGACATGGTGAAGCAATCTCATCTGATTGGACAACTGGTTTGCCACTACTGTGGTGAACCCTCTAACATCATCCCTCTCTAGTATGCACTGGTATGCCTCTACTCTATCAGACACTGTACCCGCTATCACTCCTTTGAGTGGTAGCTCCCATACTCTACTCAGAACATTTGCTGAGAGGGGTATCTGCGTCCCTCTTACTTCAGCAGTCTAACCATCTGCACCTCGAGCTAGAGATCCATAAAACTCACAAATCAAATAAGGATAAAAGCATTCCCTCATCGAGCAGAAACTCTCGCAACCAGCTGAGCATAGCCACTTAGCGAGCTGGAAACCCTCTTGGTTCATCCACTGGAAATATATCCTTCTCCCAATGGCTATCACCTTTTTGGACATCCTTTCTACAATCGGAGATGATGGAGGTCATGCGGCCTCCTAACTCTGCTCGTGCCTCGCTTTAGATCTTCTTTCACTCAGACTAGATACTGTAGCAGGCATTTTATCCCTATGGGCGAGCTGTTTCCTTGGACCCATTGCGGTGGATGAAGAGTTTAGGTGCAAGATGAGGATTGGAGGGTGGATATGAGTCAAAAACTCTCAATATAGAAAGTTTGGAATGAGATTCTAAGTTTGAGAGGACCAGGTGAAGAAAAGGGGTGATTAGGGTTAGAAAATTAAAGTGAAAAAATACCTATGGAAAATCCAAGAAATACCTGAGTTCCGGTCGTGAGTCGACACTTGGGTAAAATCCAAGTGTCGACTCTTCAGTGCTGGAAAAACTCAAAAATTTCAGGAAAAAACCCAAAAAAATGGGAATCAATTGAAATCAATGGGAAACAATTAAATAAGATCTAAATCCTTCAAAATGATGAATTTTGATGGTTTTTAGTTAAGGGGAGTCTAGGAGAAAAAATTGAGAAAAAGCTACTGAAATGGACTATAACTCCTAATTCTCTCATAATCGTGCAAAATCTATCTCCACTAAGAGGTTTTGAAAAGATATCAGCTTGTTGATTATCAACATACAAATTCAAGCACCACATCTTCATTTCGTACATGATCTCTTATAAAATGATATTTTATTTCAATGTGCTTACTCTTTGAATGTAGCACAGGATTTCTAGTTAAGATGATTACACCAGTGTTGTCATATCTAATAAGTGTTTTAATTAATTTAATACCAAAATTTTCAAATTGTTGAATCCACAAGATTTGAGCACAACAACTTTGATGGGGGACGAATTTAAAATGATGAATGGAGAGTTTTAGCAAGCTAACCAGCAAGCAAATTTGAACAATTAATTATCAAATAAATGGTCTAAATTAATCCAAGAAAAGAATCTTCATAAGGAGACTAGTTGATCTAAATTACAATAACCGAAATATAGATCTAGTTCAAAATAGAGATTAGGATCTTCATGGCAAGGAAACCATCACTACTAGGACAAGTTAACCTTCAAATGATCAGATCTAATGAAGCTTAGGAAGAGTTTTCCTACCAACAATGATTGCTAATTATTTCATGGAAGAAAGAGCTCTCATCACTCAAGGATTGAGGTCTAAACCATAAGACTAGCATTCCTTACCTTTAGGACTCACCTTGGCCATGATCCTTGTTTTGGAGACCTTCATCTTGGACTTGGAAAATCAGAGAAAACCTGCATCAAATCAGAGATTAGGCGTGGAAGGAGAATTAAAAATTGGAATGGAAACAAGAAGAAGAAGAAAGGAAAAACAAGAAAGTAGAAACTGGCGCCTTCAAGGAATGATGCTTGGATCTTGGATCAAGCAAGGAGCACTCCACCTTTCAAATACTAAAGGGTATTCTACCCTTCAAATACTCACTCAAGAACCTCAAACTCTCTTCTCAAACCTATCTTCTAACTCTCAAACTCAAGAACTTTTACTCCAAACAAGAGAACATAGGGAACTAGAACAAGAAAGATTTCTTCATTTAATCCAAAGTAGAATGAATCATAGAATGAATACAAGAGAGGGCTTAGGGCCCTATTTATAGGCTTTTAATCCAAGGGAATTTTGTCCAAGGGGAGAGGATAAGGATAAGCTAAGGGGATAAGGATGAGTTATCAAATTCTAGTTGGATCCAACAACCTTTGGTTAGGTGGTTCAACTAGAATTAGTTTTTTACAACCATTTATGGGTGGAAGGTTACAACCATTTATGGGTGGAAGGTTACAACCAATTGATATGTGGCTCCTAGGTGGCAATGATGTGTCCTCCATTTGTTGATGTAGATCATGTGATGTGGCATCCCACATGGCAAGTTAGTTGGAGGGTTGTTGGGGTAACAGAACATGGCTTTAATCTCCCCATAAAATTCTTGATGTGGTGTCCTTCCTCCTCCCAAAAAGGTGCTTGATGTGGTATCGACCAATTGAGGGAAATGGGCTTCAAGCAGATGGCATCCAAGTGAGGGAAGTGGGCTTCAAATGGATGGCACGAAGTGGGGAAAATGGTCATTGAAGAAGTAGCCTTATACCCTGCTTGAATCTAGGTTGAGTCGACTCTTGAATCGGCTCAAGTATTTGTTGAAAGAGAAGATGGACTCAAACCCTTTATTTGATTTGTCAATTTTAACTGCAAAATAAAAGTAAGTTAGTCCAAAAACTTCTTTCTTGTTGATGTCCCCATCAAACTTCCAGCTACGATATACTCAGCTTCAGCTGTCGATAGTGCAACTGAATTATGTTTCTTGCTAAACCAGGAGATTAAATTGATCCCAAGAAATCGACAAGTTCCTGATGTGTTTTTTCTATCTAATTTACAACCAGCAAAATTAGCATCAGAATAAGCAATTAATTATATTGCTGAGTCCTTAGAGTACCACAAACCAATGTCCATAGTGCCAGATAGATATCCAAGTATGCATTTGACAGCCAAAAAATGAGATTTTTTAGGTTCAGATTTATACCTTGCACACATACATACACTAAACATGATATCTGGCCTACTTGCAGTTAAATACAATAATGAGCCAATGATACCTCTATAAAATTTTGATTTATACTCTTACCAGATTCATCTTTGTCAAGCTTTCATAAAGGACTCATTAGTGTGCCAAGAGGTTTTGTCTTCCCCATCCCAAACTTTTCCAAAATTTTCTTGGTGTACTTAGCTTGCTTAATGAAGATCCCTTCTTTGGTTTGTTTGATTTGAAGTCCGAGGAAGTAGCTTAATTCTTTCATCATGCTCATCTCGAACTCACCTGCATAAGCTTAGCAAACTCTTGACAAAGAGCTTCATTAGTAGCACCAAATATAATGTCATCAACAAAGATTTGTACCACTAGGAGATCATCAGCTTTTCTCTTTAGAAATAAAGTAGTATCTACATGTCCCCTAGTAAATCCATTATCAATCAGAAATTTACTTAATCTTTCATACCAAGTATGTGGAGCCTGTTTTAAACCATAAAGAGCTTTATGTAATTTGAAAACATGTCAGGATATGCATGATCTTCAAAACCAGGAGGTTGTTCTACATATACCTCTTCTGCTATGTATCCATTTAAAAATGCACTTTTAACATCCATTTGAAATAATTTAAAATTCATGAAACATGCAAATACTAGTAAGAGTCAAATTGCTTCAAGTTTAGCAACAAGAGCAAAAGTTTCATCAAAATCAATGCCTTCCTCTTGATTGTAGCCTTTAGCAACTAGTCCAACCTTATTCCTAGTTACAATTCTATTTTCATCCAACTTATTCCTATATACTCACTTAGTGCCTACTATAGAAGTATTGGATGGTCTTTCTACTAATGTCCAAACCTTATTTCTTTCAAATTAAATTAGTTCTTCTTGCATAGCATTCATCCAATTAGGATCTTTTTCAGCTTCTTCTATACTTTTAGGTTCTATTTGAGATACAAAAGCAAGATAATCACATTCATTTCTAAGAAACGATCAAGTTCTTATCCCTTTTAATGGATCTCCTATGATTAGTTCCTTAAGGTGTCCACGAGCATACCTCCACTCCTTAGACAAGTCCTTGTGCTTTGGTGAAGGTCTTGAGATTTCTTCTTCATCCTCCTTGCTTTGATCTTTCTCGTTCTCTTTGGAAGGAGGATCATCAAAGCCAGCTTCTCAAGTCTTTGAATACCTGCAACATCATATAAAATATCCTCTTTTCAAGAGGACTTATTAGTGGACTCATCAAATACAACATACATGGATTCTTCGATAACAAGTGTTCTTATATTGAATACCCTGTATGCCTTGCTAGATGTTGAGTATCCTAAGAAGATACTTTCATTTGACTTGGTATCAAATTTGCTTAACTTATCTTTTCCATTGTTTAATATGAAACACCGACATCCAAACACATGAAAATACTTAATGGTAGGTTTTCTTCCTTTCCAAAGTTCATAGGGAGTTTTCTTTAAAATCGGTTGGATTAAAACTTGGTTTAAAATGTGACATGCAGTGTTGATTGCTTCAGCCCAAAAATATCTAGGGAGGTCATTTTCATAAAGCATAGTGCATGCCATTTCTTCTAAAGTTCTATTTTTCATTTCTATTATCCCATTTTGTTGAGGTGTCCTAGGTATAGAAAAATTATGTTCAATAACTTTGTCATTACAAAATTCTTTAAAATCTTGATTTTCAAATTCGGTTATATAATCACTTCGAATGCAAACAATAGACGTACCTTTTTTATTTAAAACTTTTCTATAGAACTTTGTAAAAGCAAAGAAAGATTCATTATTATGAGCTAAGAATAAAATCCAAGTAAAACATGAGAAATCATCAACATAACTAAACTATATCTCTTGCCTCCTAGGCTTGCGGTCCTAGTTGGCCCAAAGAGATCCATATGGAATAGTTCAAGTGGCCTAGTAGTTGAAACAATTTCTTTAGATTTGAAAGAAGTTCTTGTTTGTTTGCCATATTGGCAAGCATCACAAATCTTATCTTTTTCAAATCAAAGTTTTGGCAAATCTTTGACTAAATTCTTTTTGCATTATTTGAATGGTAATTGCATGCTAGTATATACTAATCTATGATGCCATAACCAGCTAGTCTCATTGATTTTGGCATCTATTGCAACTAGGCATTCACCATCTTGTATAGGTAGATTGGTGCAGGCTCCGGAATCAAGAAATGATTATTGGTCTCGATGTGGTTTTCAAATTAAGTTTTCTGATGAGTCCTATAGTTCATTAGTACTGTGTCACTTGTATTAAAGTGAGCCAAGTCCAGTAATAAAGTTTGAGTCTTGTATTAGAGTGAGGCAATTGAGTTCAGTTGAGCCCACCCAGTCAAGTGAGTCTCTTGAGTCTTGTAATTTGTATTTTTCATTCAAGAGGAGAGTCACCAGGCCAGAAGAGTCACCAGGCCCCTCCACCAGAGTATCACTTCATACACTTGGACCCTATTTATGCCCCCAGCCTTGGTGCCCAAGGAATGGGCCTTCATGCTGCCAAGCCCAATATAGGCACCGCCCTCCAGATGGCACCCTTCCCAATCCAGCGCCCTGCCAGGTCCACACCAGCTAGCACCCCCTCAAGCCCATCAGTGCCCTGGCCCATCAAGAGAAGGTGCCCCCCCAAGTTCTCATGCTTGGTGCCCCAGCCCAAGCCCTCCCAAGTTGGCACCCCAGCCCAAGGAAGAAGCCTGCTATTGACCAGGTCCACCAGGGTTTCTTGGCCCTCAAGTAATGAAGTCCTAGTCTGTATTGGAGTCCAGGGACCTAAGTAACTCTATAAATACCCACCCCTCCCCTATTTTATGAGTATCTCATTTTTTCATGAAATAAATTTAGAGTTATTTTGCTAAGTGTTTTCCTCCAGATTGGAGTGGATGTGAGACCCGGTGTGTTTCTTTGTGTGTGCAAACCCTAGCCGCCCCAGTCTCTCTCTCTCTCTTTTCTAAACCCTAGCCGACCCCAGCATCCTCATCAACCCTAAGATGCCTGATGCGGGATGGATAGGGGTAGGATCGTGGGCAAGCCTAGAAGTCACCTAGATCAGGGTACTACTATATTTTTTTTTTGTAGAAGGTAGTGAAGGAACAATAGAGATAGAAGGTAGAAATTTGGACTCTCATGGACTTTGAGACTCATACTTATGGAGAGATCTCTCACCTCTAGGGCATCTCACCCACCTCAGTAATAGAGTCGAGTGAATCTCAAAGGACATGAAGGTGGTAAGAAAGATAGAATCAAGGAAGGGGATAACTAGACATGACTTCACATCATGTCCTAGGGTTGGGCCTCACACCCTCTCCTCACGGAGCAAAGAAGAGTCACTCTTCTCTAAAAAAACATTCATTCATCAATAGCCTCTTTTTACAAAGAGATTAGGGGCCTATTTATAACCTTCTAAGCCCCATTTGAAATTCAAATTTTACATGAAAAGAGGAAAAAATGTAGTTATAATTTGAATTTCAAATTTCATGAAAAGTGGGCACCAAATCTAGAAATCTGCATGGGATTTCAAAATGGGATGCCGAGTGTCTTCATGTAGTTGCCAAGTGTCTCCAAATCTGAAAATCTGCTTGGGATTTCAAAATGGGGTGCCAAGTGTCTTCGTGTGGTTGCCAAGTATCTCCAAATATGAAAATCTACATGCATGGGCACCAAGTGTCTCCATGTGGGGACCTTCTTACGTGGAGGACGAAATGATCTTCAAATTTAAATTTACTTGCATCAAAATTCATACTGCATCATGATTCATGTTGCATCGAAATTCGTGCTACTTTGGGATTCATACAGATCGATGTCCCCATCAACGCCTCCATACCTAAGCCCCAGGCGACCACCCTCTCTTCCATCTTCCATCAAACCGCCAACCCCAAACCCTCTCTAACCCTTGGCCGCCCCTACCCTCTCTTCCAAGCGTGCCCTGGCCTCCAAGCCGCTAGGTTCTCCATCCCAGGCACCCCCTTTGTAGCAAGGCTGCCCTCTCCAAGCCAGGCATCTATCTTCTCAAGCAGGACGCTAGCCTTACAACAGCCCTTCTCTCTCCCTCTTCCATCTTGATCATATTTCATATTTTTCTTGTCATATGTTCACCTAACCAATGACATGTGCAGGATCCTTCTAGTGAAACCATCCAAGGAGGAGGTCCTCTTTGCCTTCGAGACCAGCTGATAGAAAGTTAGCTGATCCACAGGAAAGAGACTCGTTCGTCCATGCACTGAATTAGGAGTGCAGAGCGACCCCGTCTTTGATCAAGATCTCATTGTTGCCAGGTACGAACCCAAACCCTACTCATAGTTCTGATTTGTTGAAGATAAGATTGTCCTAACTGAGTGGTTTTTCAACCCTCGCGGTCCTAGTCTTTATGGCTTTGCATGATCTTAACTACGGGTAGTGTAGTTGGTCATTACATCTTTCTTTTGATAGTTCTTTTCATCTTTCTCGGGAACATAGCCATCAAATATAAAATCTAAAAATTAATTAAAATTATTAGTTGCTGCTTTTCCTACATGTTCATCCTTGTCCATTGCACCCTACATCAATTTGGTATTAGAGCATAGGATTAGGCAGTTGCATCTTCTATAAAAACACAAAACAACACAAAAAAAAAATTTCTGCATGTTGTTTCTGCACTTGGGATCCAAAAGTAGGTCTAGTTTTCCATCTTAGACATACTATTTTTTCGTAGTTTTTGCACTGATTATTCCCTGAGTTGTCCTCTATTTTACTTTTATTTTTCTCAGATTTTACGGGTTATAAAAAAATTAAAAGAATCAGCAAAACAAAAACCCTAACCATAAATCTGTTTTTTTGAAATTCCTGCATCTAGTTCGAAACCCTAGGTCTTTGCATCATCAAAATATTTTTGCTTTGAATGAAATTTGGTAGGAATCAATTTTACAATTAAATTTCCTGTTCTGAGATTTTTCCAGTTCTTCTGCTCTGAAAATCGTGCTAAACTCTGCAACAAAGCAAAACCAGAAAAAAATTTCAATTTCTGCAATTTCTGCATGCATCACTTGATCAAACCTAGTCCACTACCAAACCTCACCCAACCCAAGCCAATTTTGCTTTACCACTTAATCAATTTAAAATTAAGTTGCCATTTCATAAAATACAAAAAATATATATTTTATTCTCTGATTTTCTATTTTAGATTGCATTAGGGCTTCATCGTGTGCTCATCATTTGCATTAACTTAATCTAAGGGCACTCATACTCTATTAGATCGGGGCAGGATTTCATTACCTGTCCTGGGCCTAAAAGAACCACCCTCATATGCACCCAAGCCTTAATAAAATTAACTAAAAACCTAATTACTTTAGGGACACCAACAGGTCGGGTCCGAGTCTAGTTGAAAAACTAGTGCACTCAACCCTTCACTTATTACTTGAAACTGGTGTCTAAGGCTAGAGGTCCAGAGGCAAACGCCCTAAGCAGGCTAGTGGTTATTTAATTAGGACCCTGTGATAAGCAGGGGGAGCCTCCCACCACCCCACCTCTTACCTGGCCAGTGGAAGGATTAATGTTGAGTTCGGTGTAAGTTGAGTTGACCCATTCGACTTTGACTCTAGGTCTAGCAAGCCCTAGTACAGTTAATCTTTGTGTGTGCCTGATTGCATCCAAACCCTTGAGTGCTTGATTGCATGACCGCCAGGTCAAGAGTCCATTATCATCAGTCCCAAGTCCAACCCAGCTTAACCATGGACAACGATTTGGTGCCCGATTGAGGGTCATTACTGATCAGCTTGCCCAACAGACCCAAATAAACCATAGACTTGACCAATTGACCCAGGCTAATACCCAAACTCATAATAGGCTTGACCAAATGACCTATAGGTTCGATCGAGTGGAAGATAGGTTAGGGACCCTAGAGAGAATCCAAGAGTCCAACACTGAACCTGAGCCTAAGTCACCTCTTCCCACACCTCCCAATCCTAGGAGAGCCCAACACCCTGATCCATTTTTGGAGCCCAACCCTAGGAGAGCCCCATGCCCTGACCCCTTTTTTGAGGCCAATCCTAGGAGGCCCAATCATGATTTCATGGATTAAGATGAAAGAGTCTTAAGGAACATCAGACTAGAAGCACCCACAATTTATGGCAGTCTAGATCCTAAGGTCTACATAGATTGGGAAGCCGACTTGAACCAATATTTTACATGGTATGATATGAGCAAGGAGAAGAAGTTTAAATTAGCCATAATTAAGTTAGTATGCTAGGCTAGGTTGTATTGGGAGAGTGTTGAACGCATGATGAGACAACGAGGATCACACCCCATAGACACCTGGGAGGCCATGAAGCATAAACTTAAGGACAAGTACCTTCCTGTATCCTACCATCAGAGACTCCTAGATCAATGGCAAAGGTTAAGTCAAGAAAATAGGATTGTGTTTGATTACATAGCCAAATTTGATGAGTTTGCCATGAGGTGTAGCCTAGACGAGTCTGAGTCAGTGACCCTATCTAGGTTTAGGGCTGGACTTCGTGATGACATATAGAGGGAGCTATTTTTGAGGGAGGTCCATGATCTTAAGCAAGCCTACCAGATAGCTGGAGACTATGAGCGATTCCAAAGGGGACCCGTAACCTATCGACTCGAGCCCATTAAGACTAGTGCCCCTAACCCCAGACCAGGTCTGAGCAAAGCCTACCCAGGACAACCCAACCCTAACCCCAGACCAGGTCCTAGTCAAGTGCAGCAAACTGGCCTAACCCTAACCCAACCCGACCCAGCCCTAGTACCCCACTAGCCAATAAGGACGACAAGGATAAGGCACCGAAACCCAAAGAAATCCAAGTCCCAACCCCAATGCCTGTTTTCAATGTCGTAAGGTAGGTCATTATGCCAGCCAATGCCCAACCAAATCCTTACACATAGGGGAACTTGAGGAGGAAGAGCCTGAACCCACAGAGAAATTAGGAGAGGAAGTCTATGAAGATGAGGACAACCTAGTAGATGCATATGAGGGTGATGAAGAAAAAGTTGAATGGTCTGACCTGTTAGGGATAGTTAGGTGCATCCTGGCCCAAACTAAGACACAAGAGGACTGGCGTAGGACCAACATTGATGGGGACATCAGGTCAACCCTAGTTTACTATGGGTCCCTGAGTTTAGAGTCCCTAACCATGATGCAAATTTTGTCTTTAAGTCCAATAATTTGCCTATGTTAGCCATTTGAGTTTTGTATTTGGGCCTTGAGTTTGTTTTTCAGGCCTTGTTATACTTGAGTCTGTATTTTGGCCCCTGAGTCCTGTTTAGGGCCTTTCTATAGTTGTGTCCTGTAATAAGAAGATTGAGTCAAGTTTTGGATGCTTAGTGAGTTTTATGAGTCCTATAAGTTTTGAGTTTTATGCATTTAATCCAATTTTGTAAGTCTTATATTGAGTCTAGTCCAATTTTGTAAGAAGACTCAAGTCACTTATGAAGCCAGTCAGCATAATACTACAACCACTGCATGGAATCCAGTCGTCCACATAATTGTGCCACTTGGAAAGCATAGAAGGATTCTTGGAGCTATCCTTCAAGACCTGGATGACAAGTACATCAGCCCACCATGAGAAGATGGACAACTGGAAAAAACCCTAAAAGACCCAGCCCAGCACTGAAGTGGGCCGCCCAAAGCCCAAAAGCCCAAAGTTCTTCATATAGCGCCCCACCTTATGGTCACCCTCCATATGGCACCCCCTTATGATTACCCCCCCTGGACCAAGTCAAAGAGTAGGAGAAGACCAAGTCAAAGAGGAGGAGAGGAGTAATCCTGGTTGGGAGAAGAAATTTGAACCTATTTGGGAGAGGACTTGTGGAAGAGTTTGTAAAGGAAAAGGAAGACCATGTAAAATCCCTTATATGCCCTAACTTGTATGCCTATATAAAGGCCCCTTCCCCCTCTCATGTATTATTGATGATTATTGATGAATGAATTATTCTTTAGTTCCTCAAAATTGTGTGTGATGTTTTCTGTGTGATTTAGGATATCTGTTTGATCCCTGCACCCCACCTCCAAGCCAACAGCCTCTTCTTCTTCCTAGCCCCCCCTCTTCCTTCCCTTCCTTCCCTTCTTCTTTCAGCAATTTAATAATTTTTCTTCTTTATTTTCAAACCCTTGAATGGTGATTTACAGGTCCCTTAGAGTTCACAAATCCAGGATTCCAATCGACAAGCTTTCGGGTCACCAGATTGAAAGCCGTGAATCCACAGGATCGATAGATTTGTTTTCCAGGCCACATCCGTCGAGCATAGAGCGAACTCTTCATGGATCAATCTTCAAATCTCTACCAGGTATACCCCCTAAACTCAGTAAGTAGTGGTATTGCAGAAGAGCTAGTCCTAACCATGGCTTCTTAGCCTTGGCAGTCCTGTTTCTTCACTTGTAGGATCTATTTCTACATGCATCTACTTCTATAATTTCTATAGAATTATCTACTTTGAATCTTGGCTTGAAATTTGGTATATAAACTCCTAATTTAATGCTTAATACATGAAAAATAATTAGAATGCATGAATAGTCCCGCATCTTATAGACCTTTATGAAATTAGAGGATCAAGTATGAAAATTATCATAGATAGTGGTGATGGGGGACTAATATGCATGCAATTCTTTTTGTATGTTTTACATGTGGAGTTAGGTGATTAATTCCCAAATTTTAGATCAAAATTATTTGTAAGGAATTTTGTATGAATTTTTGAAGATCAGCATGCAGATTAGGACCTAGAAAAGTAGCAAAGAAGGACCGCCGGGGCTGAGAAGCCTCGGTTAGGGCAAGTTCTCCTACAATAAAACTACTGGAGGTAGAGGGGTGTACCTGACAACGTCTGTGAAGATTGCAGCAAAGGGGTCTCTCGTTCCTTGATAGATGCGGCCTGGAAAATCGAGCCAATGACCCGCAGATACCCAGCTTTCTGCTCGATGGTCCGATTGAGGCTTGGTTGGAGTCGTTGGATTCGTAGGAACTCAGGGACCTGCAAACAACCTGTCAAGGGTTAGAAAATTCACAAAGGAACAAGAAAACAAAGAAAAAATAGCAAGGGAAGGCTTCTTTTGGAGTGGGCATCTGGGGATCTGAGAGGCTTATTGGCAGCAGGAAGATGATTGCAGTATTGGGAAGAAAAACTCTTACAAACCCCTTTATGCACACAGCAGGGTATCACACAACTCAACAGAAGAACTCAAGGTTTTAATTCATATCAAAATTAGGTTTCATACAAGAGGCTAGGGTCCCTTAAATAGACCCTTAACCTTGGGCTCCAAGTAAGGGTACATCTGTCTTTACATAAGAATCCTTTTCCTTCTCAAACCCTAGCTAGAAAATAAGGAAACATTAGGTAGAAAAATCCCTAAAAATTCTCTTGACTTGGCCAACACTCCAAGGATGCCTAGGGGGGCGTGTTGGGCTTCTAAGAGCAGAAAGGGGCCGGCCCAAAGGGGCCCGGGTGCATGGGTTTGGGCCTCTGGAAGCTGGGGTGGCCTGGTAGCCAGGTAGCAGAATATTCCCTAGTATCTTGCTTCTTAGGGGCTTGGGCTTAGGGGCTTGGGCTTGGCGCCTGGGCTTGATTTCTTTGGGCTAGGATGTAGATGGACCTCTAAAATCCTGGATGCCTTAGTCTATGAATATATTTTGGCATCTGGAAGGAAATCTGGGCATCTGGAGGGCATCTGCAAGGAATTAGGATTTCTGATTTTCCTCCTGGGGTCTTCAAATCTTCAAGCTGGGTTGGACTTGGGCTAAACTTCCATGTCTTCAATCTGGTTGGACTTGGTCTTTACTTGTATGATGTGGTCTTGAGTCTTCAGTATGCTTAGATAGGACTCAAAAAAAAATAAAATTAGCTCAACATGAGCTGACTAGCATTGGACTGAACTAGCTTAACATGAGCTGACTAGTACAGAACTGAAATAACAACTCAAAATACTCAAATAACAACTAAAATGGACTCAGATGAGCTAAGCCCCTATTACAGATGGACTCATAAATTATTGATCAATTTACAGAGGGTTGAAAAGCCTCTGTCTTATTCTGGTGCCTCAGGTGTCCCCACCAAGTGGGAGCTGTGTGAATGCCATCTCAGCCATGGTAGTTAAAACCTTAGGCTTGACCCCAGTTTCCCATCCCAGCCCCTATAAGGTTTCCTAGAAAGACTCGACCTCCATCCCTATCAGACATAGGTGTCCAGTCCAGATCCAGCTACAATCTTATCAGGAAAAGGTGTGGTGTGATGTTGTACCCATAGGAGTTAGTAGCATTATCCTAAGCAGACCCTGGCTATTTGACCATGATGCTACCTTATACGGTCAATCAAATTCAAGCTCATTTAATTTTCATGGGAAGAAGATTTCGATTCACCCAACCACACCTAAGGACAATGTTAAGAGGGGATCTAGCTCATTGAAAGAAAAGAAATCTGGAGTTAATTTGATTACTACTAAGGAGCTAAAAAAGAGATTTCTAAGTATTCAACTGTTTGGGTGTTAGTTGCTAAGGATGTACCTGATCCAATTGATAAAGAACACCCTTAGAAGGTTAAGGAAATCTTAAGTGAGTTCGAGGATGTATTCCTAGAAGATTTGCCTGACCAATTACCACCACTAAGGGATGTCCAGCATGCTATAGACTTAGTCCCAGGCGCCACCCTACCTAACCTGTCCCACTATAGGATGAACCCAACTGAACACCTAGAATTGCAAAATCAGGTAGGAGAACTCTTTATGAAAGGATTCATTAGGGAGAGCCTAAGCCCATATGCTATACCTACCCTACTTACCCCTAAGAAAGATGGCACGTGAAGAATGTGTGTGGATGGTCATGCCATAAACAAAATTACTGTGAAATATAGATTTCCCATCCCTCGATTAGATTACATGTTAGATATGATGGCTAGTACAACCATCTTCTCAAAGATTGACCTTAAGAGCAGCTATCATCAGGTTAGGATCAGACCTAGGGATGAGTGGAAAACTGCATTTAAGACTAAGGATGGTCTGTATGAATGGAGAGTAATGCCTTTCGATTTATCCAATGCCCCCAGGACCTTTATGAGGATCATGACCCAAGTTCTATGTGTGTTCATAGAAAAAATCATAGTGGTTTACTTCGATGACATCTTAATATATAGTAGGACTAAGGAAGACCACCTAAACCACCTCAGACAAGTTTTCCTGACCCTTAGGAAGGAGAATCTCTATGCCAATCTAAAGAAGTGTAATTTAATGACCCATAGAGTTATCTTTCTAGGATTCGTAGTCACCCCCTTGGGAGTCTCAGCTGACCTTGAGAAAGTTAAGTCTATAGTTGAGTGGCTAGTACCCACTAGTATTCATGATGTGCGTAGTTTCTATAGTCTAGCCACTTTCTATAGGAGCTTTATTCGGGGATTTAGTTCCATTGTAGCACCCATTACAGACTGTATTAGGAAAAGAAATTTTGAGTGGACCAAAACTGCTGATAGAGCCTTCCTAGAGATTAAGGCTAAAATGACCCAAGCACCCATCCTAAGACTGCCAGATTTTTCAAAAGTTTTCAAGGTTGCTTGTGATCCGTTGGGAGTAGGCATAAGACGAGTACTGTGCCAAGAAAATCACCCTATAGCCTTCTTTAGCGAGAAACTCAATGAGGCTAAACTTAAGTATTCCACCTATGATAAGAAATTCTATGCGATAGTACAAGCCCTTAGGTACTGAAGACATTACCTACTATCCTAGGTGTTTGTCCTTTACTCTGACCATGAAGCACTCCGATTCCTAAACTCCTAGAGAAAGCTAAATCCTAGGCATGCTAAGTGGGTCGAACACATCCAAGCCTATACCTTTGTGCTAAAACATCAAGTTGAAACCAAAAATAAGGTAGCTGATGCCCTTAGCCATCGTGCCTTGCTTTTGAGTACTATTAGGACTGAAGTTATAGGGTTTGACAAATTGAAAGATGAGTATGAGACCTGCCCTGACTTCAGTGAAATTTTCCAATCTATTAGACATGGACCATCTAGTTCCCATAGTGAGTACCCCCTTCAAGATGGTTATCTTTTCAGAGCGAGTAGACTTTATATTCCTAGGACCTCACTTAGAGAATTTTTAGTTTGGAAAACCCATGCAGGAGGTCTAGCTGGTCATTTTGGAAGAGACAATACCACCTTAGCTATAGAAGACCGGTTATTTTGGCCAACCTTAAGGAGGGATGTTGCCCAGATCGTGTCCAGATGTCGAACTTGTGATGTTGCCAAACAGCAGAAGCAAAACACTGGCTTATACACCCCTTAACCTGTGCCCGATCGCCCATGGCAAGACCTTAGCATGGACTTTATGTTAGGACTGCCTAAGACCCTAAGAAAACATGACTCAATTTGTGTACTGGTCGATAGGTTCTCGAAAATGGCCCATTTTATACCCTGCTCTTAGATCTTTGATGCCTCCAAAGTAGCCAAGCTCTTTCTTGATCATGTGGTTAGGTTACATAGCCTTCCTAAGACCATAGTGTCCGATAAGGATGTCCATTTCACCAGTTACTTCTGGAAGACCCTTTGGCACTTAATAGAAACCAAGCTTAAGTTTTCCACATCCTACCACCCTCAAAACAATGGCCAAACCAAGGTAGTAAACCAAAGTTTAGAAAACCTGCTGAGATGCCTTGTAGGTGAGAACATCGAGAATTGGGACCTTCTCTTATCCATAGCTGAATTTACCTATAACAATTCAGTCAATATGTCCACAGGTAAGAGCCCATTCAAAATTGTCCATTGTTACAAGCCTAATAAGCCCCTTGACCTAATACCCTTACTCTTGCATGCATGAGTCTCTGAGTCAGCTAAGTCATTTGCATAGCATGTCAGGGATTTGCATAAGAAAATTAGTCAAAAGATTAACATAAGCAATGAAATCTATAAAATTTGGCTAACTCTTGAAAAAGATCTAAAGAATTTTTTGCGGGGGATTTTGTAATGATTAGGCTTAGGCTTAAGTGGTTCCCTCTAGGGACCTGAAAAAACTACATGCTCGTAGAGCGGGACCCTTTATAGTAATAAAGAGAGTTCGACCCAATGCCTATGTGCTCAAGTTACCACCAGAATTAGGTATTAGTTTAACCTTCGACATCTCAAACCTTGTTGAGTATAAGGAACCAGCAATGATATCCAGTGAGCCCTTTGGACCTATCCCTTCCCTTAAGAGTGAGCCCATCCCAGAATGTCCACCAACAAATTGGCCTGTGAAAGATGAAAGGATTTAGCGCATCCCGGATGATCAAGCCATCAATACCCGGAACAAAGGCTACAAAGGTATTTGGTCCGATGGCAAGGTCAATCAGAATTCGAGGATTCATGGATCACCCGAGAGGATTTACAGCACCTCAACCCAAACCTTCTGGAGCAGTACGAGAGCCAAGATGACCCTTACTTAATAGGGTCGAGTTCCTCACACCCCGGGAGAATTGATGCAGGCACCAGAATCAGGAAATGATTACTGGTCCCAATGTGGTAATCTAATTAAGTTTTCTGATGAGTCCTGTAGTTCATTTGTACTATGTCACTAATATTAAAGTGAGCGAAGTCCTGTAATAAAATTTGAGTCTTGTATTAGAGTGAGGCAACCGAGATCATTTGAGCCCACCCAGTCAAGTGAGTCTCTTGAGTCTTGTAATTTGTTTTCTTCATTCAAGAGGAGAGTCACCAGGCCCCTCCACTAGAATAGCACTTCATATACCTGGACCATACTCAAGCGCCCCCAGCCTTGGCACCCAAGGAATGGGCCTTCAGGTTGCCAAGCCCAGTATAGGTGCCCCCCTCTAGATGGTGCCCTCCCTAGTCCAGCACCCTGCCAGGTCCATACCAGCTAGTGGCCCCTCAAGCCCATCAACGCCCTATCCCATCAGAGAAGGCACTGCCCCAGGTTCTCATGCTTGGTGCCCCAACCCAAGACCTCCAAAGTTGGTGCCCCAACCCAAGGAAGAAGCCTGATGTTGACCAGGTCCACCAGAGTTTCTTGGCCCTCAAGTAATGAAGTTTTAGTCTGTATGGAGTCCAAGGACCTGGGTAACTCTATAAATACCCACCCCTCCCCTCTTGTATGAGTATCTCTTTTTTTCATGAAATAAATTCAGAGTTATTTTGCTAAGTGTTTTCCTCCATATTGGAGTGGGTGTGAGACCCGGTGTGTTTCTTTGTGTGTGCAAACCCTAGCCACCCTATTCTCTCTCTCTCTCTCTCTTTTCTAAACCCTAGCTGACCCCAGCATCCTCATCAACCCTAAGACGCCTCCATACCCAAGCCCCAGGCCACCACCCTCTCTTCCATCTTCCATCAAACCACCAACCCCAAACCCTCTCTAACCCTTGGTCGCCCCTACCCTCTATCTTCCAGGAGTGCCCTAGCTTCTAGGCCACCAGGTGCTCCATCCCAAGCACCCCCTCTACAGCAAGGCCGCCCTCTCCAAGCCAGGCATCCATCTCCTCAAGCAGGCCGACAGCCTTATAATAGCCCTTCTCTCTCTCTCTTCCATCTTCATCATATTTCATAATTTTCTTGTCATCTATTCACCTAACCCTTGACATGTGTAGGATCCTTCTGGTGAAACTGTCCAAGGAGGAGGTCCTCTTTACCTTCGAGACTAGCTAGTAGAAAGTCTGCTGATCTATAGGAAAAAGACTCATTCATCCATGCACCGATCCAAGAGTGCAGAGCAACCCCATCTTCGATCAAGATCTCATCGTTGCTAGGTATGAACCCAAATCCTACTCATAGTTCTGATTTGTTGAAGATAAGACTATCCTAACAGAGTGGTTTCTCAACCCGCACGGTCCTAGTCTTTATTACTTTGCATGATCTTAACTGCGGGCAGTGTAGTTGGTCTTTACATCTTTTTTTTGATAGTTCTTTTCATCTTTCTCGAGAACATAGCCATCAAATATAAAATTTGAAAATTAATTAAAATTATTAGTTGCTACTTTTTATGCATGTTCATCCCTATCATTGCACCCTGCATCAAAGATTGTCCAGATCAACTAGATAGATGTTATCATGCCTATGTCCAATGAATTTCAGCCCATCATCATTAAGACTAGATACCATGCAAAATGATGATTCAAAAATAACTTTAAAACCTCTATCACAAAATTGGCTAATGCTTAGTAAATTATGCTTTAAACCTTCTACTAGTAACACGTTATCAATAAAAGTAGATAGCGAAATGTGAACTTTACCAACACCAATGATTTTACATTTTTTATTGTCTCCAAAGGTCACATTTCTCCCATTTAAAGCTTCAAGAGAGGTGAGTTGCTTCACATCTCCCATCATGTGTCTTGAGCAACCACTATCAAGGTATCATATTCTTCTTTTCTCCTTGGTTGCAAGACACACCTGTGAAAAAGATCAAGTTGATGCTTTGGTACCCAAGCCATCTTGGGTCCTTTAAGGTTAGTAGTGAAAGTTCCTTTTGGAACCCAAACTTTTTGGATTTGTTTATCTTTCTTAAATCACATTGATATGCCTTATGACCAAGTATACCACAACTAAAATAAGTAATACTAGATGAAGCTGGAACAAAAAAATTCTGCAATAATTTTTACTTCCTTTGTTGTTTGTAACCAAGTCCAGCCTTATCAAAAATAGCTTTTTGATTGTTTAAAAGTAAACTTAGTTTTTCAGAATTAAAATACACTTTTCAACAAATGGTTTTACCTTATCAAGCTCATCTTTCAGCTTCTTATTTTCTTGGGATAAGGTCTTGTATTCTTTGGAAAGTTTTTTTTTTTCAAAACTTGATTTAAGATTTTTCAAACTTTGTATTTCTTCAATCAATGCATTTTTCTCATTTGAAAGCTTATTGCATTTATCTTTCAAATCAACATTTTCTTCTACCAAACTTTCTTTTTCTTTAGAAACTTCTTCATTTTTGGAAGATAGTTCAAAAACCTATTTCCTTAAATCCTTATGCTTTGACTTTAGTTTCAAATAATCATTCATCAATTCATCAAAAGCATCTTGTAACTCATAAAAAGTAAACTTACTTTCAGTTTCGGAACTTACCTCTTCTTCATTTGCCATGAGGCAAAGGTTGGTAACTTCTTATTGCTCTTCCTCCAAACTAGAGTCTTTGCTTTCACTCCAAGTGGCCATCATGGCCTTCTTCCAGAATTTTCTCTTGCCCTTTTTGAGAAGTGGCCATCATGGCCTTCTTGCATTCAAAGCAAATCGGGCCTTCTTTCTCCTTCTCCTTCTCCTTTTCCTTGCTTGGCTTTACTTTTACTTGTTTTTTTTTCTTAAATCTTTGCTTCTTCTTCCTCAAGAATCTTTGAAATTTACAAGCCACAAGTGTGGTCTCATCTTTATCTTCATCTTCTTTAGACTCATCACCCATGCTCTCTTTGAGAATTATGGATGCAAGGGCTATTGTCTTCTTCTTTTTATCATTTTCAGCCATCTTTTGCTTTAGGAATAGCTCATAAGTCATGAGAGATCCCAAAAGCTGATCCAAGGGTAGCACATCTAGATCCTTGGCTTCTTAGATCACCGTCACTTTCGCATCCCATGATGTTGGAAGGGACTTGAGGATTTTATTCCCAAGTTTAGTATTAGAATAAACTTTGCCTAGTCCATTCAAGCTATTAATTATGTTAGTGAACCTACTATACATTTCAGAGATAGATTTAATAGGTTCCATCCTAAATATTTCATAACTATGTATAAGTATATTAATCTTAGAATTCTTCACTTGATTTATACCCTCATGGGTAACTTCAAGTGTGTCCCATATCTTCTTAGCTGAATTACATACTGAGATTCTATTGAATTCGCTAGGGTTTAAAGCACAAAATAGCAAATTCATAGCCTTAGCATTTAATTATACTTGTTTAATGTCATTCTCATTCCAATCTTCTTCAAGTTTGGGTGTGGGAATGCCAATAACCATAATGGTGGGTGCGTGAGGACCTTTAATAATTACTCTCTAAAGATTGTAATCTATAGTTAAATGTAAATGTGCATGCATATTTTTCAATAAGTGTAGTTTGTGCCATTGAACCATGGTGGTCGGTTTGAAGCTTGCCCTTCATAATACAAGCACCATATTGGGCTGCCATGATCTTTTACTCAAGATCATTGGACCTCTTTGCTAAGTATCAAGCACTGATACCACTTGTTACCCAGTGAAGCAACCCAAGAGGAAGGGTGAATTGGGTTTTAAAAACTTTTTACAAGAATGTGCCAATTCAAAAGCAATGAAGGTGCTTTGTGTAATGTGACTATGTCAAGCAAATGCAGTGAATGAATAAGAGAAAATAACAAAGAAGAGCAAGCACAAAAATATAAGGTTTTATAGTAGTTCGGTGCACTCCAATCACCTACATCCACTCCCTAAGTATTCCTTGAGAATTTCACTATAATCCTCAAAGATTATAGCCAATTTGTTTTAACTAGGCTTACAAGTCAAAGTCTTGTTGGTTTTGTCACTTAGGCTTAGCAATAACCTTTACACAATCCACTCTTGGCTAAACACTTCCAATTTCAGGCTTGGAATGGCCTCTCACTAGTTTCAACACCCTTGAAACTAGTTTCAACTCAAGTATAAAAGAATAGGAGTAAGTAAAACTGTTGACCCCTGGAATGATTTTGATGATTACAAAATATTGGAGCATGTATTTATGACTAACTCTTTCAATTATTCAAGAAGTTTTTGTAGGAAGCATTTATCAATGAGTCACTTTATTTCCTACTTAGCTGGAAGTTGTCCTAGTACAGTTGTATTAATTAATGAAGTGTATTAATTTAAGACCTCAAAGTTGTAAAGCCCTAACTTTCATTCTTGTAATCTTTTAAAAAAGGACTATAAATTAGTAAAAATGAGTTTCATTATGTAAGATATCTTTTGTAACCTATTTTAAAGTTTTGGAAGACTTGTATTGGTCGGAGATTCAATTAGCTAAATTTTGAAGAAGTTTTGCTCGAGCCAACTAATGGAACAAGAGCTGACTCCTATTCTGGCATGGCATGAAGAGTTTCAGAGTTTCAAAAATCCGAGCCAACTCAAAGATATTGAGCCGACTCGACCAGAACTTCCAAATCTCAAGTTTCAGAAGCTTAGAGCCTCGAGCCAACTCGATCCAAAAGAGCTGACTCGTCCAGAGTTTGTATTTATCTTGACTGAGACTTTGAGCTAACTCGACCCAGAAGAGCCGACTCATACAAAATTTGATTTTTTATTATCTGAGACTTCAAGCCGACTCAACCATCTCGAGCCGACTTGAGTGTCGGGTTCAAGACTGTAATGGTTAGTTGCAGAATTGATTATTTGAATTTCAAGAAGGCTCCAACAGCTCTATTTCAATTCCCTAGGCCCTACAATGGCTAGATTTGCTTAAAAACTATAAAAGGGGAGTATTTATGATGGATTAGAGGATGATTATTGATTATTCATTGAAAACAAAAGATCATTCAAGTGAATTTCAAGTCTTTCACCAACCAACTTGAAGTGAGCATTCAAGAAAGGATTCAAAGCTTCTCCAACTCATCTTCATTCATTGAATCCAACTTTTAAGGAAGTCAAGAAGCAGCTTTAAGAGTATTCAAGAGCATCTAAAGCAAGGCTTCAATTTGATCTTCATCGACAACTACCAAACAAATTTGATTTGTTGTAAAGTTGCTAGTTTCTTTTGATATATCCTGTTTCCTCTTCAAGAGAAGCAAGAGACTGTGTTTTGTGAGTGTTGAAAGATTTTTAGGTGAGCCTATTAAAACCTAAGTTGGGTTTTTTTTGGTGAGCCCGATATTAAAAATCAAAGGGACTTGGGTTCTTGGTAAGCCTGGTGTAAAACCAAGTGTGAGTTTTTTTGGTGAGCCTGGTATAAAAACCAAAAGGTGTAGGGTTTAGATCGTGATCCCGATAAAATAATTTGATTGTATTCTAGGAAGAATATAGTAGAAATCCCAAGTGGTGCTTAGGTGGTGGACGTAGGAGCAGGTTGCTCCGAACCACTCTAATTTTCTTGTGTTTGTGATTGTGTTTGCTTGACTCCGTTGTGATTGTTAATTTTATTGCTTTCATTGCATAATCTATCACATCACCAACAATAAAAGAATTTTAAAGTGCACATACAAGAAAGTTTTTATTATCCCAATTCACCCCTCTCTTGGAAAGCCACCTGGGCAACAAAAACCAAAATGCTCTCTCAAAGAACTGAAAAGTGGTTGTTGAAGCTCTTAAAAGATTCTTCTTGAGTTGTCTTTCTGGTGAAAAGCCTTGAAGTATTGATGGTTGTTGAGAATTGAAAGCAATCACTCAATGCTTGCTTTTCACTTTTGTATGCTAGCTCTTTTTGAAGATTTTCTTGAGTATAAAGTCAATATGCTTGTTCTTTTTCCCTCACTTATCAATTCAATATGTTCTCTATGGAATAAATACTCCAAAATCTCTGAAAAAACTATTTATAATCGTTGGAGATGAGAAATCAGCCGTTTGGAACTTAGAAAACAAATTCTATAGCTATGAAATCATAGTCGTTACCGTGCTATCAGGCCCACTTGAGTCGACACTTGAGGTGGTGAGTCGACGCTTTGGTCGACACTTGCTTCTGGTGAGTCGACACTTGAAGTGGCCTAATATACCATTATTCTATATCTTTACTATCTCAGGCCTTGAGCAAATTTGTGAGTCGACACCAGACTTTCTTGAGTCGACACTTAAGTCAATACTTAAGGTGTGTGAGTCGACACTTGAATTGAGCCTTGAAACCAATGTTATGTATTTTTTGTTCTCAGGCCATGAGTTGATCTCTGAGTCGACACTTGATCTCGTTGAGTTGACACTTGACAGTCTTGAGTCGACACTTCGATCAACACCAAGCATGCCAGCTGAGAAATTCTGTGTGCCAAGCTTCTGAAACTTCTGATACTCAGCTGGGTGTTGACACTTGAGGTGTTCCACTCAAGAAATATTTCCAAACTTAATGTTTATGACTTAGAATGAATTTCTTCCACTTTATCTCTTAATTTCTTACTTGTTTATCAATCTTCATGGTTCTTTTGCTTCTTGAAGACAACTAAGACTATTGAAACTTTACTTCTCTTTTTGATGGTCTTAACATACTCTTTGATCCATTCAACTTGTTACCTAAGTTGCTTAAAAACATACTTAAACAAATCATTAGTATCTCTTACATAATTAAACATTTTGCTTATCATCAAAATCAAGCCTGGGGCCAACAAGGAGAATCACCCTTTGGCTTATTTCAATTAAAACTTGAATGAAACAAAATTGAAATACTCAGCCTATGACATGGAATTATATGCGGTAGTTCAAACCTTAAGGTATTGGAGACACAATGTTTTACAGTAGGAGTTTGTTCTATATTCAGATCATGAAGCACTCCGATTCCTTAACTCTCAAAAGAAATTCAATCCTAGATACGAAAAATGGGTAAAATTTATCCAAGCCTACACCTTTGTCCTAAAACACCATGCAGGTATTAAAAATCGAGTTGCTGATGCTCTTAGCCATCGTTCTATGCTCCTGACCTCTATAGCACTAAAGTCTTAGGATTTGAAAGGCTAAAAGAAGGATATGAGAGTTATCCAGACTTTAGTGAAGTCTATCAATCTGTTCACCAAGGACCATCTAGTTTATATGGTGAGTATACCCTTCATGATGGATTCCTTTTTTATGCAGGATGGATGCAAGGCTAATGTAATGCATAAGAATTAAATTTTAACTTTAATGAGCAATGGCAGCAAACTCAAGTAAAGCTATCATTGGTTCTATGAAAGATAGACAAGAAGATTACTACTAGCTACCCGTAATAGATTCGCATGCAATCATATAAAGAACCTTGGATCTGATAATTAAGAAACCACTGAAACTAGGACTTCCTTGCTTCAACTAATCAGATCTAATGAGATTTGGATCAGTTTACTTACCAATAATGATTTTATCCCTCCTTTGTAGCAAATCTAGACTCAACTCTCAAGATCTCGTAGTAGGATTCCAAACTTCAATTCCTTCAGAGCAGATCTTCCCATAGATGGTTGTATGGCAAGGAAAACCTCCTCTTCAGATTGTGAACACTAGGGATCCTGCAAAAGAATAGCAATTAACACTTGGAGAGTTGAGAAATCAAAGAAAGAATGGAAGACTGAGAGGTACGGAAAAGGATGGTTGGCATCTTGGATCTTGGAACTTGGAACTTGGAAGATAACTAGGGCTTCACACCCCAAGGGCTTCAGCACCCCACTCTCACAAAAAACAATGCTTACCCAGCAGAGCAATTGGAGAAAATAACAAAGCTTCATTAACAAATCATAAACTAGTTACAAGGGGGGAATGGAGTGGTATTTATAGACCCTCCATACAAGGTAGAATGATAAGAGTGAATTTCTACAAGATAAATGTAGATAACAATGGACTCTAATCTCCTTCTTGAGTTGGATGAAACTTCCTTGAAATTTAAACTGAATAGGAACCCCTTTGAAATGGAATTCCTTCATGATTTGGCGACAAAATAATGAGATGAGGCACTCCAAGAAATATTGGGCGACAAAATGAGATGGCGTCCTTCTTTTCATGCTTCCTCTAAAATTCAAATGTGAGTGGGCGACAATCTTGAATAGTGGGCGTCTTCTTCTTTCCTTTTGGGTGTCAACTTCTCCTAGAGTCCATCTTGATCGTCTTGCATTTCAAACTTGAAAGATATCTCCATTTGAGTTCATTCATCTTTGGATTTAAATGGACTCCTTATTTTTGAATTTAAATGAACTCCTTGGATAAGTTTGAAGTGGGGCCCTCTTGCTTTGCTTGGCCGACCTCTCTTGGAATGGGCGATGGAACCCAAATGAGAAGTTGATGGCGGTAATTCTTGAAATTAATGGGTGATAAAAATGAGATGGCTTCCAATCTTGGTTTTAAATTTCAAAGATGTCTTTATGTCTTGATGTCTTGATGACTTGATGAAAATGAGAGACAACCTTCTTTTGACATTGAGTTGGCCAACCAAGGAGATGTGGCATGGCATACTACTCTAAGTGGCAGGTGACAAGGCTCCATGAAGTGATGATGTGGCATGAAGTGATAATGCGGCATGATGACTTGGCATGGTGACATGGCAAGATCAATTAGGCTTGAACCTTGGATAACTTATGAATCCCCTTGACTAAATCAAGTACTAATTATAAGACTCACTCCAAGCAAACCTAACTCGATCAAACTAACTCTTATTTGATTAATTTACAAATCAAAGTAGACTGATTTTAATTACAGGACTCAATTATTCATGACTGAAAGAAGACAGACTACTCATTGATGATCCATAATGAGCTTGGAGGGGTCTGATGTCTCTTCCTGGCTCTAGTGTCCTCACAACTTTTCAAAGGCAATAAGTTGTGCATCCCTACAACCTCCACTTGAGAATTTTTATTTTAGGAACTCGATTCAGGAGGCTTAGCTAGCCATTTCAGTAGAAACAAGACCATTTTAGCAATTGAGGACAAATTTTTTTGGCCAAACCTCAAAAGAAATGTGGCCCAAGTTATAGCCCGATGTCAAACTTATGCTATTGCCAAACAGCAGAAACAAAATACTAGCCTATACACCCATTTCATGGTACCTATTGCCCATGGCAAGACCTTAGCGAGGATTTTGTGCTAGGATTACCAAAGACCATGCAAAGACATGACTCTATCTATGTTGTAGTCGATCATTTTTCCAAGATGGCATATTTTTTACCATGTTCCCAAACTTTCTATGCTTCAAAGGTGGCCAAACTATTTCTAGATAAAGTGGTTAGATTACATGGTCTACCCAGAACCATTGTGTTAGATAGGGATGTTAGATTCACTAGTTATTTTTGGAAGACCTTGTGGCACATGTTAGGGATCAAACTAAGATTTTCTACCACCTACCACCCACAAACAAATAGCCAAACTGAAGTTGTGAATAGGAGGCTTGGAAACCTGTTGAGATATCTTGTTGGTGAAAGTATGGGAAATTGGGACCTCCTGTTACCACGTGCTGAATTTGCCTATAATAGTTCAGTCAATAGGTCCACTAGAAATAGTTCGTTCAAAATTATCCATGGATACATGCCTAAAAGACCATAGATCTCATTCCTTTACCCATGCATGCACAAGTTTTTGAGTCGCAGAGTCATATGCACAGCATGTTAGAGATTTACATAAAGAAATCAGCAAGAAAATTAACCTGAGCAATGATACTTATAAGCATATGGCTAATTCCTGCAAGCGAGTCAAATAGTTCACTAAATGAGACTATGTGATGGTTAGGCTTATACTTGAACAGTTCCCACCTAGAACCATTAAAAAGTTACATGCCCGTGGAGCAGGTCCTTTCAAAATAATAAAGAAAATTGGATCTAATGCCTATGTACTTAAGTTATCACCTGATTTCGGCATCAGCACAGCCTTCAATATCTCAGATCTAGTTGAGTATAATGAACCAGCAATGATACCTAGTGAGCCTTTTGGACCTGATCCTATTCTTTAGAGTGAACCTACACCTGAGTGTCCACTAGCCACTTACCAGAACAACAAGATTGGATTGAGTATATTCTGGATGACCAGGCTATTACTACCTGGAATAGGCTATCAATACTACTTGGTTCATTAGCAAGGTTGACCAAAATTTGAAAACTCGTGGATCACTCGAGCAGATCTACAATGACTTGATCCTAACTTACTAGAGCATTATCAAAGTCAGACTCACCCATACTCGATAGGGTCGAGTTCTTCCCATCCTAGGAGAGTTGGTGCAGGCACTAGAATCCGAAAAGAGCTACACCAGATCCAAACCAACCCAAGTTCATTATGGATTACATATAATTAGCCTTTTCACTTTAGTCTTTAATTTCAGCTATGCCCTTTCTTTAAATCTTCAAGTCCTGTAATTAGTCAATCTGAGTCATATGAGTCAAGAGTCTTTAATTTTAGCTATGTTCTTTATAATAAGTCTTCAAGTACTGTAATTGGTCAATATGAGTCATGCGAGTCAAGTCAAGAGCAAGTCCTATATTTTTAGTTGAGTCAAGAAGTCAGGGATGACCTTCGAATGGAAGAAGCCACCTTATCAAGCCACATTATCCTCCATGCCTAAAGCAAGAGAGACCCCACTTGCCACCTCATCCCTTACCGCATATGAATGGAATGGAACTCAAGTTCAAAGAATGAAAAGAATTCAAATTCAAAAGTGGGCACCCCAATTTTTCTCCTATTTTCGTGTGCCCAAGTGTATGGAAGGAATGGAATTCAAAAAAATAGAAGGAATTCAAAGCGCCCAAGTATATGGAAAGAATGGAATGGAAGGAACTCAAATTCAAAAGTGGGTGCCCTAATTTTTCTCCTATTTTCATACATGTAACCACTCCATTTGAATTTTGAATTTCAGGGCTTAGGTAAATGATAAATACCCCCAGCTCCTCTCATAAAGGATTGATGAATGAATGAAAAGAATCCCTTTCTCTTCCATTGCCTTTAGCATTGACACTCCATGAGGGAGAAGGGCGTGAGGCCAAGCCGAGTCTTCCAACCTCCAAGACTCCCTTTCATCCATCTCTTCCTTCACCTTTGTTCTCTTCCCTTCTACTTTCTTTTTCTCCATGACCGCTGACCTTCACTCTTGTAGGATCCTAGAGTGCCCACAATTAAGGAGGAAGTCTACTTTGCCTTTGAACTAGTAGCGTGAAGCTTCTCCAACCACAAAAGCAATAGCCTGCTTGCCCAGTTGCCATTCCACCAATTCTTTCAGAGTGACTCTACCACTGATTTTGAGAGCTCATTGTTGGTAACGAAAAAAAAGACCCTTTTGTATACTCTTCGATCTGATTTCTTGAAGGAAGCCTTGTCCTAATGTGGATGGTTTCTTAACCATCAAGGTCCTATAGTTTTCTTTTTATTTGAATGAGAGTTACTCTATGGGAAAATCACTAACTCTCCTAGTAGTCTATTCCAGTGCATTTACTACCTCTCTTACATATGATTCATGTCGTTATGCTTTAGATTCACTACTTGTCTTTGAACATTGCATTTCTATCATATTTAAATTCTTCCATTCCGTCTTGCATCAACCCCCTAATCTACTATTTGCAAAGAAGGGACACTATCAAAGAACAAGGCCAAGGTGAGAAAGCTCAAGTACCAGTCCACCTTATTCATGGTACTTGATGGGAAGTTCTACAAGCGAGCCTACTCAATGCCACTCCTCTACTGCCTTCATCTCTTAGAGGTGAGCTTCATCCTTTGAAAGGTTCATGAAGGGATCAATGATAGCTACGTAGGAGGCCGCACCTTGGCCTATAAGATCTTAAGACAAGGATATTATTGGCCAAGCTTTCTCAATGATGCTATTGAAAGTGCAGTGCTATGATCATTGCCAAAGACACCAATATTTAGCACCAGCCATTAGTACCTCTCAACACCTTAAGCTTCCTATGGCCTTTCGCTCAGTGGGGATAGATATCCTTGGCCCTTTCCTTCCGATGGCCAGGCAAAGGAAGTCCTAATTATCACCATCGACTACTTTATCAAGTAGGTTGAGGCAGAACCTTTGGCCTGGATCACTAAGCAGAAGGCCCAAAAGTTTGTCTGGAGGTTGATCATCAGCCATTTTTGACTTTCCTATGTTGTCATTACCGATAATGGAAGATAGTTCAATAATGCATCTTTCAATAAGTTTTACGATGACTTGTAGATTAGCCACTATTTTACTTCAATCGTATATCCATAGATAAATGGAGAAGTTGAAGTTACCAACCAATTGATTCTTCAAGGTTTGAAGACCTAGCTTGATAAGGTCAGAAGACTTTAGGTAAATGAATTATATAGCATCTTCTAGGCCTACCACACTACTCATTAGCTTTTAGTGGGCGAGACATCATTCAACCTTGCCTTCGAAATAGAAACCATTATCCCTCTAGAAGAGGCCTACCATCGCCTTGAGTAGAAGCTTACAAAGAGTAGTATAACTTAAAAAATTTAAGGGTGAATCTTAATCTCTTAGAGAAGGTCTAGGACAAAGGTCAAGTCCAAATGGCTATGTATCAGCAATGCATGACCCGTTCTTCAACACTACATGAAGGCAAAGAAATTTTGGCTAAGAGATCTTGTCCTTTGGAAGGCAGCCACTAGCTAGTCCACAAAGAATGGAAAACTCTCTTTCAATTGGGAAGGACCTTATCATGTCATTGAGGTGGTCCGACTTGGTACCTACCATTTAGAGTAGCTGGATGGTTTCTTTATTACCTGCACTTAGAATTTTGATGATCTCTAACCGTACTACTAATAAGAATAACTAAGCCATTGTACTTGATTTCTTCGATGAAAAGCCTCTTTTCTTGCTTCTAAGGAGAGTGTACAGTGAAGGGTGAATGCTAAGGTCATCTCTTAAAGTCTTGGATGAGACTATCCCAAGCGGGGTTACCACATCCCCTTATTTCTAAAATCCTAGGCAAGGCTATCCCCGGTAGGGTTACTACAACCCTCATTCCAAAAAGCCCTAATAAGGCTATCCTAGGTAGGATTCTGATATCCTTATTTCTAAAAGCCTTGGTTGAGCAGTCAAATACCTGGGTTGAGTTTTGATATCTATAATTCCTAGCTAAGCAATAAGTCTCCAAGGTTTTAAAATCTTGGACAAGGTTGTTCCAATTACCCTGGTCGAGTAGTTAGACATCCAGGTTGGGTCATGATACTCGTAAGTCTTGGATAACTAGTAAGTCTTCCAAATTTCAAAGTCTTAGACGAGGTCATCCCAAACATCTTGGTTGAGTAGTTAGACACCCAGGTTAGATCATGATATCCATAAGTCTTGGTTAAGCAATAAGTCTCCCAGCTTCAAAAGTACCAGGTGAGGTTGTCCCAGGCACTTTGGTCGAGTAGTTAGATGCCCAGGTTAGGTCATGATACCCATAAGTTCTGGCTAAATAATAATTTTTTCAGGTTTAAAGTCTTGAATGAGGTCATCCAAAGCACCTGCTGAGCAGTTAGATGTCCAGGTTGGGTCACGATATATATAAATCCTGGCTAAGCAGTAAGTCTTCTAGGTTCCAAAGTCTTGGTTGAGGTTACCCCAGGCATCTTGGCTGAGTAGTCTAATATCCAAGTTGGGTCCTGATACCTGTAAACCCTGACTAAGTAACAAGCCTCCTAGGTATGAAGCCCTAGGTGAGGTTGCCCCAGGCAAGCTTGGCGAGCCCTCCATGCAACATTCAAAACACACATGCAATCACAGATAGATATCAAGAAGTGAATAATTTCCTTTCATAAATGAATATTGAGTACATGGGTTTATAGCTCTACAACTAGATATATCACACATAGATTGCCTTGAGAGGTAGATGGAGGATAGGGACAAGTTGCATAACAAGGCATGACTCCCTAAAGCCCCAAATCTTTTTCAATGCCTCACTTGCAAGAGGAGGATCAGGACCAAGACTCCCATAGTTTAATGAGGTTCCTGCTAGAAAAAGACCATGAGGCCCCTCCTTCTCTAGGTTAGTTCCTCGGAGAGGCTTGAAGGAGAGGCTGATCAGCAAAGAGATGTGCATCACCCATAGAAGAGCCAGCTAATGCACAAAGGTGGTGGAGGCAAGCCACGGGCGTTGCTAAACCTCACCCACTGAAGATGGAGAGGAAAGCCTTCAAACACCTTGAAGATTTCAAAAGAATATCCCTTGCCACGATCTCGAGTGAGCCCACCAACTATTAAGCAAGGAGACATTCCTAAGGCTGCTTTAATTCCTAACCTGGTTGCCTCTCTCTCGAGGGCTAAGCCTGCTTGAGGAGGCCCAGAACCCCATCATAGATGGTGAAGATTCACCCAGTAAGTGAGGTGGGTTCCTAGTGTTGTGCTTGCAGTAGGCTCATCCACCACTGAACACGAAGATGGGTCATGGTGAAGGAGAAACTGGGTGATGAAGTTGGCAACCATCACCCCTCCAATTCCAATTTTTGGCTTGCAACAATCATAGTCCAATAGGTGAAGCTCTAGTCATTCCCAATACCTCCCATTCTAAGGAGAGCATCGACCAGTATGCCCTGGATGTGGAGGTACTTCCCTGGGAGAGAGCCTTTCCATCGAGAAAGGGAACTCCATGGAACCAGCACTAGAAGAAGCTAAAGATGCTATTAGTATCCCTTTGATCATCGAAGTTTTTGAGAGACTTGGCAACAATTAACTTCCTTAGCTCTCTAATTATAGAAGGGCTAGGGGAAGGAACACTGCACCAGTGGCCAATAGTGCATGACAAGTGGCTGCATCCCATTAGACAGGTGATTGTTCCTCCTAAAACTAGAAGGCAAAGTGCCAGATGACTCTCCTAAAGTTGACATTGCCTCGGGAGATCACACGTTCATGGCTCTCTACACTCTAACCAAGGCAATTCTATGAATGCATTAAAGTCATGTCCAATCAAAAGTTTCCCCAAGATCAGGTCTGTATCAAAAGTGTGCTAGGCTGTGTTGTGCCCTGTGATTGAGGGACAAGTTGGACCTTCTCACTTCTTCCTAGAGTGCAACCAGGCTCCAAGATCTTGATAGCATCTCAAGATTCATGCGAAGATGTTCTCTAGGTGACAATGTATCCTGGCCTGGGTGATGTTGCCCTAGGAGATGCAGAGACACATAGGACATCACAGAAAGCCAAAACAAAGGAAAAAAGGCACCATGTAGAAAGGAATGAAAACTAAAAAAAAGTGATCTTTATTCAAGTCTTCAAAGATGAAGGAAGTATGGGGAATAGGCAATGCTATTGCCTCGCCTACTTTCTAATAACATGCCTGCATGATAAACTCAAATGCATTGAAGCCAGCATTGAAGCCCTTTGCATAAGCCTGATCCACATCATTGCTCACATTTGAGTCAGCACCAAGACTCCATGAACATGCTCCCCTAGACATTTGGGAAGAGCCTTGGACCATGCTGTTGGCTGCAGGCCTAGAATCACCCCCAGTGGCCCTTCCTTGGGTGGCGCTCGCTCCTTACTGATTCTCCAAAGTACATGCGAGCTCCACCTCCAAAAGATTGGCATTCATCTCAGCCTCCACTACCCAAGCCCACAACTCCACTAGGTGCCTAGCCTCATCCACCCTAGTGGCCCACTTAGATGTGGCTACTTCCTCTGAATTGATCAACCTCCCCTGCAAGAGAGTGATTTCTCATTGTGGGCCTTTGGATTACTCGACAGACCACTGTGTCTTCTATGAGCATTTTCTACCACCCGTAGCCCCGCTTGTCAATGGGGGAACTGCCTCACCCTCCTCTATAGACACCTCGCCAGCAGTGCTAGATAGTGCACCTTGCTCATGAGGTACCACTCCTGCTGTAGCCTTGCCGGCAGTGCCAGATAGTGCATCCCACCCATAAGTCATACCTTTCGTTAGCAGAGTGCGGCTCCCCTTCTATGGACCCTCTCTACTAGTGCCCTTCCTCTGGGTTGCCACATCACCATCTACCAGAGCCTCAAGTTGAAGCTGCACCCCAAAAGGTCTTGCAAACTGAGTATCTGCAATCCAAAGATCCTCCATTTGTGCACCCTAGGAGACCCTAGCCATCACTATGGATGCCTCGCCCATGGCTGGTCTCATTTCGGCACTAGCATCGACCATAAGCTTGGTGATCCTCTAGTAAGTGGGCTTGAGCTCCTAGATCATCTCTTTATTCTTGGAAATGCACCGGTTGAACTAGTACTCGGCTACCTACCAAGCTTCCTTAGCTATGGATAGGTTATGATCTGTATTAGCATGCCTAATCTCCATGACCTTCAATTGGTGCCTGACCTGAGTGAGCTACCTTTTCATGCTTTTGGCCTCATCCCAGATCTGCATTGTGCTAGTCTCCACCACCTACCAAAAAGGAGAAATAGTGTTGCCCAGGTGGCTTCACAAGAGGGGGGTGAATTGGGATTAAAAACTTTTCACAATAATATGCACTTTCAAATTCTTTTAGTGTTGTGGTGCAATATGCAATGCGGAAGTAATTATGTAAAAGCAATAAAGCAATAAGAATACAATCACAAACACAAGAAAATTTAGAGTGGTTCGGAGCAACCGGCTCCTACGTCCACTACCCAAGCACCACTTGGGATTTTCACTATATCCCCCAACCAGAATATAGTCAGATTGTTTTACCAGGCTCATAATTCAAATCTATACACTTTGGTTTTATCGGGATCACCAAATAAACCCTAACTCCCTTTGGTTTTAAGCTGGATTACCAAAGAAAACCCTAATCTTGGTTTTATACCGGGATTACCAAAAACCCAACTTAGGTTTTACAAGGTTCACCTAAAAACCTTCAACCCTCTCTTAAGACACAGCCCTTGCTGTTCTTAGAGAGAAACAAAGATAGACAAATAATAACCAAGCAACTACAACAAACTAAGTTTGTTTAAATGTTGCCGATGTAGATCAAGATGAAGCCAAGCTTTGAATACTCTTTAATGCTTTTTAAGTTGTTTCTTTGCTTCTTCAATGAGTAGATTCAATAATGGAGTAGAGTTGGTGAAGCTTTGAATCTTAACTTGAAAGCTTTTTTAGGTAGGTAGGTGAAAGACTTGAAAGCTCTTCAATATCTCAAGATAATTCCACAATAAAGCTTTAATAATTGTTTAATCCTTCAAAAACAATCCCTTTTATAGTTTTTTAAGAGATATGGCCATTGTAGCACCTAGGGATTCATGAAAGAGCTGTTAGAGATGAATTGGAGTTCAAAAATCAACTTCAGCAACTAGCCGTTGGAGTACAAAAAATGGCTCCACGAGTCGACTCGAGATCCATGAGTTGGCTCGAAGTCTTAGACAGTCCAAAATGAAATTCTATAAGAGTCAGCTCTTCAGAATAGAGTCGGCTCTTGCTTTCAATCAATTCAAAATGATGAATACCTAGAGTCGGCTCTTCAGGGCAGAGTCGGCTCGAGTTCTCAGACCTTCAAAATTCATAACTCTGGACGAGTCGGCTCTTGGTGTAGGAGTCGGCTCTTGATGCTGAAACACTAAAACTTTCTCCGTGCCATGCCACAGTGAGTCAGCTCTTGATCCAAGAGTCAGCTCATGCAAATCTTCAATTAATGCTTCAATCTTCTCCAAAAACTCTTCAACATTGAATCAAATAGAAGCTAATCTACATACCTTTAATTTTATAATTTTCAGCCCATTTTACAAGATTACAAGATTGATAGAACTAAGGTTTTTACAATTTTAAGTTCACAAAACTTTATACATAATTGAATTACCTTCCAATCAATTTGAAAACCATTTTAAACTAAAGGTAACTAATTTCCTGCAAAACCTCTCAAGTAGTTTGAAAGAATTAGTATCAAATACATGCTCCAATATTTTGTGATCATCAAAATCATTCCAAGAGTCAATAATCTCTCCCTTTTTGATGATGACAAAATACTAGGCATGATTAAAATTTAAAAGCACTTTACAATTGCAGTATATTCAAATTTATCAAAAGATATTAGACATAATGTGTATCATACAAATTGAGTATCAAGGTATTAACACAGTGTGTTACAATGTATCAAATGTATCAAATGTACAACACTGAACATTATTAACACCAAGTATCACATGTATCAATACACTGTATTATCTGTATCATATGAGCAATAGGTATCAAAACGTAATGTATCAAGAGTATCATCTATACAATGTGTATCAAAACTTATAAAATTACCAAATATTCGAAGTAAGTTTCATGATAATATTTAAGTAAAACTCCCCCTTACTATTTGTAATAGCATTCCTTCTAAGTTTTATCAAATTTTCATGAATCACATGAATCAATATTCATATTTTCATAATATAGCCTTTTCAAGTTTTCATATAAATTTGTAAGTTGAACATTCATATTATAGCTTTTTCATGCACAATCTCCGTTCTCCCCCTTTTTGTCATCAACAAAAGGTATAGAAGAAAATATTCATTTACAATAATTCAATCATAACAAAGATAGATATGTAGCATAAAAGAGGTAATATATATATATGAAAAGTTAGTACATATGTGATACTTTATAGATGTGCCACGGCACGACAAAATAGTATCACATTATCAAAATATAACAAACATAGAGTCCTAAAAATATCAAGATAAAAGCCTAAGAAACATCAAAAAGATGGGCTAGGATCATCACTACTAGTCCTAGTAGGAGTGGTAGTCCTAGACACTTTAGTTTTGGCTTTGGCTTTTACTTTGGACTCTGAAGATATGATGATGGGAGTGGGTCTAACAGTCGGAGGATCAAAGGATAATGCCAAGGTACTGGTGGTAGAAAGTATCTGTGTAGTTGGAGTCTGTCCAACCTCAGATCCTGGAATGTCCATATCAGCATCGGCCTCTATAGGAATATCAGTAGACTATGCAGCCTCTCCCTGCTCACAATCAGTGCCAGTACCAGTGCTAGGTGCTATAGTCGAAGTCGTCGATACAGACTGGCTAGCTACAGTAAGCTGTCTCAGTATGGTCATAATCTCTTGGAATCCATGTTGCATCTCGGACTGTAGTAGAGTAATCCTACTATCAGTGTCAGATTTGAGACAAGATATCTCCTCCAAAACTCTCTGAAGTTTATCATCTGCATCGGTCTAATAGCTGTGGATCTCCTGAGTGGTGATGAGGAGTGGTAGGAGCTAGCTTTGATGGTCCAACCTCATCAGCATATGTATCAGCCTCCTCACCAAGTCCCTGTGCTGCCTGAGTGTTGTCCTCTGAATCATCCAAGTGTGCTATCAGAACACCTAAAGTCTTCCGAATCCAATGGCCATCTACTTTAATAAATCCCATTCTAGTAAGGAATTTCAGAGTATACCTATCAGTATGCAGTAGTAGTCGGCTATCCTCACCTGTCAAATCTATCAGGGCATCCTGAAATAGAAATGAAAAGACCATCCCATACGGTAGACAAGCCCGTGCCCTACGAGCTGCCTCTCTCATCTATGAAAGCATGATAAATGGTAAGTTGAGAGCCTCCCCCTGAATCAGACATCTCATAAAAACAAGGTCATGCTTGCTGACCCAATCAAATCGACCTGTTCGGGGCAAGAAAACTTTACTGATAATGTTATGCAACAACCTCATTTCCAATGAAAGCTGATTTGCACTTACATGCACAACACCCTTCACATTGGGTCTTTCTAGTATGAGTCTAAGGGTCTTCTTCTTCTCTTTTAAAACCAAATAGCATTCACCTTCTTTTGGAATATTCAGGATACTTGAAAGTTTTTGCTCACTAACCTCAATGTGTTTTTCTTTTACAGTTCCTTTGATATGAAATGCACCTAGTGACATATTCTCAAAAAATTATTGGACTAAAATAGTATATGTAGGTACATTTATCAGACAGAAATTCTTCTAGCCTTGTTTTTCTAACCAATCCCCAATACGTAACTGTTCTTGCTCCAAGAAACTAAAATCAATGCACCTACCAGGAGTTACTTGACGATTTCCCATAAGAATCACCTGCCTTGGTGCCTAAGGCTCTTGTTCTTGCTCAATGTGCTGCTTTTCTTCTGGATTGGAGGTGTCCAAGCACACTTTGGTTCTCCTTTCTTCCGCGACGGTCCGTACCACCCGTCGAGGTTTCTTAGCTATGGCTTTGCGGGGTGCCATCTAGCTAGGGTTAAGAGATGGGAGGGATTTGAGAGTGTTTTAAGAAGTTTTCCTATGATGGAATGAAGAGTCGGCTAAGTGGAATAGAGCAAAACCTAAAAACATAGTGAAAACAAACTACTGAAACCCTATTTAAAAACGTTCATCCCGACCTTCGAGTCGGCTCTCCGAACATCCTGATGACTCGAGTCGGCTCTCGAGCCAAAAAGCATTCTAAAAGTTGAAAAAGGTCAAAATTAGTTTCTATAGGTTTCTAGACATTAAAATAGGTTGTCCTATACTCTAGAGAGAAATTTGAAATACCTAGATAATTTTTCCTTATTTTTCAAAAATTAGGTTACAAAAAAAATTCAGAGTGGGTTACATAGCCTTAATTCCCCTCTAATTTTCTTGAATCTATCTAGACTAAGTGGTTTAGTAAAAATGTCAGCAAGTTGATCTTCAGTGGGTACGAATTCTAGTTCAACAACATTATTTAAAACATGATCACGAATAAAATGATGTCTAATTTCAATGTGCTTAGTTCATGAGTGCTGAATTGGATTTTTGGATAAATTAATAGCACTAGTATTATCACATTTGATAGGAATTTTAGATTGGACAACACCATAATCTTCTAGTTGTTGCTTAATCCATAACACTTGACCACAACAGCTCTCAGCAGCCCATATTCTATCGTAGCAGTAGATAGTGCTACAGAGTTATGTTTGTAATAGTGCCATGAAATCAAGTTAACACCTAGAAATTGACAGGTGCCACTTGTGCTTTTTCTATGAGTTTTACAGCCTCCATAATCAGCATCAGAATAACTAATTAATTTCAAAGATGTGTGCTTAGAATACCATTAAACCTACATTGCATGTGCCTTTCAGATATATAATGATTCTCTTAACAGCTATGATGTGTGACTCTTTTGGATTAGATTGAAAACATGCACACATACAAATACTAAATAATATATCAGGTCTACTAGCTGTCAAATAAAGTAATGAACCGATCATACCTTGGTATAGCTTTTGATCAACATTTATGTCATTCTCATCTTTATCAAGTCTACATGCAGGACTCATGGGTGTTCCATTTTCTTTGCTTGATTCCATTCCAAACTTTTTGATAATCTCTTTAATGTATTTGGCCTGGTTGATCAGGATACCTTTTTTAGTTTGTTTGATTTGAAGTCCAAGAAAGTAACTCAGCTCACCCATCAAGCTCATTTTGAATTCTCCCTGCATTAGCTTAGCAAAATCTTGACACAAAGATTCATCAGTAGATCCAAAAATAATATCATCAACATAGATTTGAACAACTAAAATATCATCATTTTTTCTTTGAATAAATAGTGTAGTATCAACACTACCTCTTACAAAATCATTTGCAACTAAAAACTTGCTTAATCTGTCATACCAGGCTCTAGGTGCCTGTTTCAGATCATACAAAGCTTTATTTAATTTGAAAACATGATTTGAAAAAGTGTGATCAATAAAACCAGGTGGTTGCTCAACAAAAACTTCTTCGGATAAGAAATCATTTAGAAATGCACTCTTTACATCCATTTGAAAGAATTTAAAGTTCATAAAGCATGCATAAGCTAATAGTAATCTAACGGCTTCTAATCTAGCTACTGGTGCATAAGTCTCATCAAAATCTATTCCCTCTTCTTGATTGTATCATTGTGCTACCAGTCTAGCCTTATTTCTAATTATATTTCCATCTTCATCTAGTTTATTTCTATAAACCCACATAGTACCTATAACAGGATAGTCATTAGGTCTTTCTACTATGGTCCAAACATTATTTCTCCTAAATTGGTTTAATTCATCATGCATTGCTAACATCCAATTAGGATCAGTTTAGCTTCTTCTATAGTGTGTAGTTCTACATGAGAAACAAAAGTAATTAAATCATGCATATCTCTATGTGCAGATCTAGTTTTAACACATTGAGATGGGTCTCCTATAATTAATTCTTTAGGATGTGATTGAACATACCTCCATTCCTTGGGTATATCATCATGATTTTTGCTTACCTCTTCTTCATGTGGTTCACTTAATTGTTTATCTTTGAGTGTCAAATCTTTCAGTCTATGTTCTAGTGTACCTGCATCATCATCAGCAAAATCTTCCTTTCTAGAAGATGTAATGTCAAATTCACTGAAAACAATATATACAGATTCTTCAACAGTCAAAGTTCTTTTATTGAAAATGCGATAGGCTTTACTATTTAAAGAATATCCAAGAAAAATAGCCTCATCGGATTTTGCATCGAATTTATCAAGATTATCTTTTTCATTGTTAAGAACAAAACATTTGCATCCAAAAACATGATAATACTTAATGTTAGGTTTTCTATTGTTCCAAAGTTCATAGGGGGTTTTTCTGATAATAGGTCTAATCAAAACTCTATTAAAAATATAGCATGTGGTATTAACAGCTTCTGTCCAAAAGTATTTTCGAAGATTTTCTTCATAAAGCATTGTTCTGGACATTTCTTCCAAAGTACGATTCTTTCTTTCTACAACACCATTTTGTTGTGGTGTTCTAGATGCATAAAAATTATGATCAATACCGTGCTTTGTGCAAAAGTTATAAAAATTTTGATTTTCAAATTCGGTGCCATGATCACTACGAATTGAAATAATAGATAAATTTTTCAAATTTGTAACTCTTTTATAAAACTTTTTGAATACATTGAAAGTTTTATCTTTATGTGCAATAAACAAAACACATGTGTATCTTGAAAAGTCATCTACAATCACAATGCCATATTTCATACCACCTAGGCTGGTAGTTCTAGTAGGTCCAAATATGTTCATATGAAGTAGCTCTAAGGGTCTAGTAGTAGAAACAATGTTTTTAGATTTAAAAGTCCCCCTCACTTATTTTCCTATCTGACAAGCATTGCATACATATTTTCCTATCTGACAAGCATCGCATACATAATCAAAATTAACTTTAAATTTTGGCAAACCTTTGACTAAATCCTTTGAAATAAGTTTAGCTATAGTATCCATATTAGCATGACCAAGTCGTCAATGCCATAGTAAACTTGATTCCTTGCTCTTCTCATTCATTTCTACAAGACTTGTGTTGCTTGACATAGCTAGATCATTAAGATCTACAACATAAATGTTACTAAGTCTGTATCCAATGAATTTAGTACTAGAGTCAAGTGGATCAACTACTATACACATTGATGACTTGAAGAAAACAATAAAACCAATGTCACATAGCTGACTAATACTCAAAAGATTATGCTTTAGCTTTTCTACAAGTAACACATTTTTAATAAATGTAGAAGGAGTAATTTTGATTTTACCAATACTGATTATCCTTTCTTTTCGATTATCACCAAATGTTACCATTCTACCATCCTTTTGTTCTAGGGTGTAGAATTGATCAATGTCACCAATCATGTGTCTTGAACAGTCGCTATCCAGATACCATCTTTTCTTTATATTTGTGGCTGCAAGACATCCCTGCAAAATAATCATTTAATAAATTTAGGTACCCAAGCTTTCTTGGGTCCTTGTAAGTTAGTAGAAATGGTTCCTTTTGGAATCCAAACTTTCTTAATTTTTTTTTTATCATTATGTTTCAAATGACATTCAAATGCTTTATGACCAAAGTTATTACAAGCATAACATACAATTTTTGACTTTGAATAATAAACATGAGATGATGCAAATTTAGGTCTAACTGGTTGTGAAGTAGTAAACTTAGGAGCATATGAAGTAGATGCAGAAAATTTATTTGAAGTAGAACCTTTATAACCAATTCCAAATTTATTATTTATTTCTTTTTTATCTTTCAAAATTAATTCAAGTTTGTTAGAACTTAGGGTTAATTTTTCAACCAAGGGCTTTAGCTTTTGAACTTCCTTTTTTAAATCATCGTTTTCATTTTCCAAACCTTTGTTTTTCTCATAAAGCTCTTCTTTTTCTAATTGAGTAGTTTTAAGTCTTTCACAAATAAGGTTTAATTCTCTTTGCAAAATTTTATTTCTTTCATCAAATTCATTTTTGTCTTTTTCAAATGTATCACACTGATTTTTTAAAGTTTTCATTTTCAAACCAGCTTTCTTATATTCTACTAATAGTTCACAAAATGCATTATACAATTCACCATAAGTAAATTCTAAATTGGGGTCAGAAGTAGTTACCTTGTCTTCTAAGCCCATAGACAGATTTGTGTAGTCTTCATTGTCTCTTCATCCTCTTCAGTGGATGTAGATTCATCACATCGCTCCAGGCTACAAGCATTGCCTTCTTCTTTTTAGTGAACATCTTTTTCTTTCCTTCAGGATAGTCAGGACGAATGTGTCCTGGCTTCTTGCATCCATAGCATATTGGTACTTGATCTTTATCTTTATCCTTCTATTTTCTTTATCTCTTTCTCTTTCTTTCCCAAAATCTCCTTTTTAAAATTGGTTTCTCCATCTATTTGTTTTTCTTCTACCCATAAACCTCTTGAATTTTCTCATTACAAGGGCAATTTCATCATTTCCTAGATCATCATCATCTGATGAATCTGAATCTTCATTTTTATCTTCATCTGTAGCTTTAAAAGTAATAGCTTTCTTTCTTTTGGTATCTTCCTCAATCCTTTGTTGCATAGCCAATTCATGCATGATCGGTGATCCAAGTAGTTCATCTAATTGCAGAGTGTTTAGGTCCTTCGCCTCTTGAATTACTGTCACTTTGGCTTCCCACTTATCTGGTAAAGATCTCAAAACCTTTTGGACAAGATCAGTATTAGTATAAGTTCTACCAAGACTTTTGAGACCATTTACAATATCAGCAAAGCGAGTATACATCGCAGATATAGTCTCACTAGGATCCATCTTAAATAGCTCATAGTTATGCACAAGAAGATTGATTTTTGATGTTTTAACTTGTGATGTGCCTTCATGTGTAATTTCTAATTTATCCCAAATTTTTTTAGCAGAATTGCAAGTTGAAATTTTGTTAAACTCATTTGCATCCAAAGCACATTACAATAAGTTCATTGCTTTGGCATTAAGCTCAGCTAATTTCATATCATTCTCATCCCAATCCTCTTCTGGTTTGGGAACCTCTACATCATTAACTTTAATAGTGGGTGTATGAGGTCTTTTCAGGATAATCTTTCATAAATAAAAGTCTGGCTTGAATGTATATTTTCATTCTTGCTTTCCAATATGTATAATTGATTTCGATGAAAAGTGGAGGTCGATTTGTGGATTGACCTTCAGCTAATGAAGTGCTCATGGGATGTGCCATATATCTTTACTCTAAGTAACTTTCAGAGACTCTGCTATGATATCACTTATTGTCCAGGTGGCTTCCCAAGAGGGGGGTGAAATGGGATTAAAACCTTTTCACAATAATGTGCACTTTCAAATTCTTTTGGTATTGTGGTGCAATATGCAATGCAGAAGTAATTAAGTAAAAGCAATAAAGCAATAAGAACACAATCACAAATACAAGAAAATTTAGAGTGGTTCAAAGCAACCGTCTCCTACGTCCACTATCCAAGTACCACTTGGAATTTTCATTATATCCTCCAACCGGAATATAGTCAGATTATTTTACCAAGCTCACAATCCAAACCTATACACTTTGGTTTTAACGGGATCACCAAAGAAACCCTAACTTCCTTTGGTTTTAAGCGAGATTACCAAAGAAAACCCTAAACTTGGTTTTATACCGGGATTTCCAAGAACCCAACTTAGGTTTTACAAGGTTCACCTAAAAACCTTCAACCCTCTCTTAAGACATAGCCGCTTGCTATTCTTAGAGAGAAAACAAAGATAGACAAATAATAAACAAGCAACTACAATAAACCAAGTTTGTTTAAATGTTACCGATGTAGATCAAGATGAAGCCAAGCTTTGAATACTCTTTAATGCTCTTCAAGTTGCTTCTTTACTTCTTCAATGAGTGGATTCAATGATGGAGTAGAGTTGGTGAAGCTTTGAATCCTAACTTGAAAGCTTTTTGAGATAGGTAGGTGAAAGACTTGAAAGCTCTTCAATATCTCAAGATAATTCTATAATAAAGCTATAATGATTGTTTAATCCTTCAAAAGCAATCCCATTTATAGTTTTTCAAGAGATATGGCCATTGTAGCACCTAGGGATTCATGAAAGAGCTGTTGCAGATAAATTGTAGTTCAAAATTCAACTTCAGCAACTAGCCGTTGGAGTACAGAAAATGGCTCCACGAGTCGGCTCGAGATCCACGAGTCAGCTCGAAGTCATAGACAGTCAAAAATAAAATTCTGTAATAGTCGGCTCTTCAAACTGGAGTCGGCTCTTGCTTTCAGTCAATTCAAAATGATGAATACCTAGAGTCGGCTCTTCAGGGCAGAGTCGGCTCGAGTTCTTAGACCTTCAAAATTCATAACTCTAGACGAGTCGGCTCTTGGGGTAGGAGTCGGCTCTTGATGTTAAAACACTGAAACTTTCTCCGTGCCGTGCCTCAGCGAGTCTGCTCTTGATCCAAGAGTCAGCTCATGCAAATCTTCAATTAATGCTTCAATCTTCTCCAAAAACTCTTCAACATTGAATCAAATAGAAGCTAATCTACATACCTTTAATTTTACAATTTTCAGCCCAGTTTAGAAGATTACAAGATTGATAGAACTAGGATTTTTACAATTTTAAGTTCATAAAACTTTATACATAATTGAATTACCTTCCAATCAATTTGAAAACCATTTTAAACTAAAGGTAACTAATTTCTTGCAAAATCTCTCAAGTAATTTGAAAGAATTAGTATCAAATACATGCTCCAATATTTTATGATCATCAAAATCATTCCAGGGATTAACAAATAGTCGGTCAGGCATCTAGCTAATACAAGATGGAGAGCCATGAAGCCAACTATTTTTACCCATGGTCACTATTGGCAGTAGCCCTACCAGGAAGCCCCCCTCAGATGATGCTATAGCAGGAGTTGCAGTCGCTTCACTGGTGCCTGTAGTAGCCTTGCTTACTACTTCTCCTACTGCAATATTGCCTACTACTGATGTGGTATGAAATGGAATGATGCAATCTAAGAGGAGATAGTAACATATAAATGAAAAATGAAGTAAAGTTAGACTACTTTTCCATGTAAAAGAATAAAAGTTATCATGAAGGGAATTGCATGCTAAACTAGACTTGAAATGAGAACCTTCATAATAGTAAAGAGAAATGGATCTTTGTGGTTAAGAAACCACACAGGATAGGGCTTATATAATATTTTAGATATGAAAAAACATAGAAAGAGGGGTATCCAGGCATTAACATCTCAAAGGTTGGAAAGGTTATACTCAAGGATGAAAAACCCTGGATGACAAGGTGATTCCTTTAGATATTGGGACTTCATGCCCTTGTTTCTTGTCTTGGAAGACCCTCTTCTTTGGAACCTAGAATTTTCGGGAACCCTGCACAAACCATATTAGAGTTAAGAAGGAGATTGAAAGGTAGAATATTAAAGAAATGAAGGTTGATGTTGAGAAGAAGTTGATGGAGTGGAAGTAGCTTGGCCAGCCCTCTTGGAATGGCTTTTCTTGCACCTCGGACATTGGAATGGAGTGCTTGGATGGACTAGTAGATTTGCTAATGGCTATTGGCATGGAAGATGATCTTTCTTGAAGTAGCTAAGGGCCTCTCACCCACTCCCTCTCGGAGGACATTTGATAATACCAAATGGAAGAAAGAAACTCCTTTTTTTTTTATTCAATTCATCATCCTTTACAAGAGAGCTTTGAGTAGATTTTATAAGCGTCCAAGGACTTTTGAAATTTTGAATTACAAGGAGCTTTTCATGGGAGGTTCCTAGCTATAAGGGTGGAATTCAAATTACATGGAGATTTTGTGGGAATAGCTAGCTAAAATGGTGGAAAGTTGAACTCCTTGGCCACCCACTTTGAATTTGAATCCCTTTTGGTGATGTGGCTTGTGATGAGGTGGCTTGCTGAGGTGTACTCCACTTGGTTAGGAGGTTGACATGGCATTCCACATGGCTTGCTGACATGGCATCCTCCTTGGCTTAAATTGTTGAAGTGCTTGAGTGCATTCCATCTTCAAGTGAGCTTGCTTACATTTAATGAATTTCAAACCTCTCTTGGACCCAACTACTAAACTTACTAAATACAAGACCAATTTGATCCTAATTGGACTCAAAAGAAACCAAATTAAAATAAACCCAACTCTAATTACATGACTCAAATTCAATTAAAGAAGTAAACTGACTCTATTTAAATGACATAAGTTCAATGAAAGAATTAAAGCCATACTGAATTAGACTGAAGCCTCTTTAGAACTTTGGTGCCCGCACCATTCTCCCATGGTGGGAGGAACTCGACCCTGTCGAGTAAGGACTGATCATACTTTGGTACCTTTCTAGTAGGTCTTGGTCGATTTGTTACAGATCCTCTCAGGTGATCCAGGAATCCTCGGATTTGGGTCTTCCTTGCCATCGAACTAGATAACATTGATAGCCCTTATTTTTGGTGGTAATTACCTGGTCATCCAAGATACTTTCAATCCTATTTCTCCATTATGGCTGAAGTGCTGGTGGACACTCAGGTAGGGTTTCAATCTCAAAGGCTGGGTAAGGTCCAAAAGGCTCACTAGGAATTAATGCCGGCTCTTTGTATTCTTTCATATCAGAAATATTAAATGTGGAACTAATGCCATATTCTGGTGGTAACTCTAACACGTATGCATTAGGTCTGACTCTCTTTAATATTTTGAAAGGTCCAGCTCCTTGGGCATGCAGTTTCTTCATAGTTCTTGGTGGAAACCTTTCAGGTTTAAGTTTAATCATTACAGAGTCCCATTCATTAAATTCTTTCATTTGTTACGTGAATTAGCCATATGCTTATAGACTTCATTGCTTATTTGAATCTTTTTACTAATTTCCTTATGCAAGTCCTTAACATGCTGTGCATATGACTCGGTAGACTCAGAGACTCAAACTGACACTTGACAAAAAGTAGACTCAACTATGTATTCCTATTGAGAGGAATTTTATTGGACTCTCTAGGGCCTAAACCTAACAGATTATTGACTCTCTAGGTTTGACCCTAGTCTGGTATGCACATGAAAAATTATCATGGACCCCTAACAAATGCCATAAGGTCTTTCAAAAGTAGGTCGCAAATTGGATGGGCTCTAAGGGTTCATGCAACATGACGATCTCAATATAATGTAACCTAATGGCTTTAGAAACATGTACATGTATAAACTCAGGAACGGGTAGGAAATAGGAATCAGAGTCTTGGGGCAATCTATGGAAGGCATGAGACAGACCTTGCTTAGTCAGGATGATCTTAAAATTTGGACATCGATCTATGGGTGCAAGATCTAGGGTAGGTTGGATGCTCCTGATGGTGGAAGGTCATCAGGATGGTCTTCAGGAAGTTTATCTTGAAAGTCTTCTAAAATAACATCTACTTCCTGGGGTTGCTCCTTAGGGACTTGTTCCTGGACCTCTTTTATGGACAACTCGTGCGAACCCTTACTTTCATCTGATATGTTTGATTCTGGCTCAGTCACTCCTTCAAATTCTATAGTGGGTTCAGGATCTTTTTCTATCAGTTTCTGAGTGATCTCAACCTTGCATCCACCTTCATCATACTCCACTACACTTGATTCATAGATGTCTTCTTTGGATTCTTTAGTGGACTCAGGAGTTTCTTTCTCTAGATTCTTAATGGGTTCAACCTTTTATCCCTAAAATTCTTCAATGGATTCTTCCTCTTCCCCTTCATATCCATTAATTAAACTCAGTTCAGCCTCATAAACTTCTTCCTCAGGCTCACTAATGGGTTCAGGGGTCTTTCCCTTGCAAACTAATGGGATAGGAGTAGTAGGCTGGTTTAAAGGAATCTGTCTAAGAATTGGCCTAGAGGTGCTAATCATGCTGGGCTTAGGTCGGCTGCTCATGAGTTCTCTTTGATAAGACTCGAATTCTCTAGCAATCTGATAAGCTTCCTCTAGAGTATGAATTTTTTATTGAAGTAATTCCCCCTGGATGTCCTTACATAGGCCTCCTCGAAATCTAGATATGGTAATGGTCTTAGATTCGGTTATGTTACATCTCCTGACAAACCCCTTGAATTCCTCAATATACTTAGACACTGGTCTATCACCCTGTCTTAGTTTGTACCATTGGTCTAAAGTCTTTGCTCATAAAATCTACCTAGGTACTTTTCTCTTAGCCTACTTCTCATGGTTCTTCAGCTATGTATTCTATCTCTTCTTTGATAACATTCGTCCTCAATAGCTGCCCAATGCCATATAGCATATCGGGTTAACCTATGTGTGGCCAGTCTAAATTTTTCTAACTTCGACATCCTAGTGTACTCAAAATAGTGATCCATGCTCTCCTCCCAATCGATATAAACCTCTTGTCTTCCATCAAAAATGGGTGCATAAGGTTGGGTTCTCCTAATGGGTCTCTCCTCGGAGTCAACCAAGTATGGATATGGGCTCCTAGGACTAGACTCAGGGGCAAGATCATGATCATAGGCTCTTAGATCAAGGGAATTAATAAGGACATTGGCAAGAGGAAGAAATCACAAACTAATAATCTTTGGTTGTAGTCCAATCTTTCCATTTTTTCAGGTTCCCATAAATGTATGAAGCACCTCTTGAAGACCCCTAATTCCATGAAGCAAGATTGAATTGTTTAAAGCCAAAATCAAGTGAAGATTCCTTTTCCAAGCCCATGGGCTGGCCAAGCTATGAAGAAATCTTTTACCTTGAAGCCTAATTGAAAGACTAAACCTTAAAGAACATGTGGAAGGATTAGATGAAGACAAGTGCTGCAAGGAGATGGCGCCATATGGAGCTTCTAGGACTTTCTCTTGTTAGGATTAGTTAGACTAGGAACTAATCATGTAATTAATTACCAACTAAATCTGAATTAGTTGGCTCCTTAACCCACCCATTATGGCTTCCCTTGGCCTATAAATAGGACCAAGGCCTCCTCTTGTAAAGCAATGAATGATTTGAGTGAATGAAAGTTTCCTTGTTTGAGTTCTCTTCCATCTTGCCAAGTTCTCTTGAGTTCTTCCTAGAATTTTGAGTGTTTTCTTTAAGTTTGAGTTGGAGTGTTGAGTTTGATCTTGAATTTGAGTGAGCGCTTTGAGTTTGGAGGGCCATAGTTCCATTTCCAAGTTTTTCTACATAAGATCCAAGTAGTCCAAGAAGAAGAGAAAGTGCTGCCCAAAATTCCAGCAACTCTCTTCACTCCTTTGGTTGATTCCTTCCTTTTTTTCTATTAATTTCTTTAAATTTTGACCTTACCTTGACTCTTTGCAAGTTCTTCTTGGTGATTTGAAGATGATGATGAAGGCTCCATGCCATGGATCAAAGCTCCAATGGTGAATCCAAGAAGAGAGTGTAGATCTTGTCTCTAGCCTTCAATCTTTGAGTGGTGAGTGATTCCCTTCCACTAGAGCTTTGAATTCACTTCATAGTTGGGAAAAGACCCTCTTGATCCTTAGATCTGAGTTCCTAAAGATATCTTATCCTAGTTTGAAGGTTTTTATGCCCTTAGATCCTCTTTTTTATTTTTTTGAAAGAAAGCTTGTACAAGGGTGTCAGATTTTCTGCTCACCTAATTCCTAGCTTGAAATTCTTCATCCCTTCCACCCATGAATATGGCCATATCTGGAGCTCTAATGCTAGTATGTTGTTGCTAGGTAAGTAGATCACATCTCCACACACCCATTTTATCAAATTCATCTTCCATCAATTTTTTGGTATCAGAGCTTTGGTTCTAGGTTAAGCTTTGCAGGCTACTGGAATTTTGTCTCACTGTCTTTCGAGTTTCAATGATTTTTCGTATTTTTTATGTTGATCCAAAAAATACAAAAAAATACTTTTCTAGTACCTTATTGTTTATAATCCTAAATATAAAATTTTATAAAATATTTTTCTTTATTTTTGGATTTAAAAATATAAGTTCTTAAGTCATTTCTGAAGTTTTGTCCAGAATTCTATTTCTGCCTTCCATCTCATTTAATTTTCAAAAAAATATAAAATTATTTTTTCTAAATTTTTAATTTTTAGATATAAGATCCAGACTTTAGATTTTGTTATTTTCCACTATAATTTTGAATTTTAGAAGGATCTAGAGTTAAGAATTTGAAATTTGAATTCAGGTTGTTAAGAGTTAGCTAAACTGCTGGAACCTTCTAGCATGTGCTTTCAAACTACCTTCTCAACCAAAATTCGAGTTAATATAAAGTCAAAACTTTAAAATCTGAGAATTCTTATCTGAGAGTTAACCAAATCAGTTTTATTTTGAGTTTTTGGATTTTTAAAAAGATCAAATTTTGAGTTTTTAAAACTAGCTAGTTGAAAGTTGTTCCCTGCTGAATTTTTTTTTTTACAACTAGCATTCAAAATGAATTTTTTAACCAAATTCTAGGAATTAAGTTTTTAAATTTAGAATCTAGAATTTTCACTTAGGGATCTAACAATTCAGATTTTAATTTTTTTTTTTTTGAAATTTTAAAATTTTAATTTCAATTTTTTTAAAACTAGTTGACTAGAAGTTGTTAGGGCTGAAACTATCTTGCAACAACTCTAACTTCTAGAACGAATTTTTAATCCTAATTTGAGATTTAAATTTTAAAATTTGATTTTGAAATCTAGACTTCAAAATCTAAATTTTTTAAATTTTAATTTTTTAAAATTCAGGTTTGAATCACATGTTTGTGTGCTAATACTAGTTGTTGTATTAACTAGTTGTTGAATTGCATATGCATCCGTTCCTAAATCTAATTAAGGGCATTCAATCATAACATAAGGGAAGGAGGTCATTACATTTCCTTGGCCCAAAACAATCACCCACATTTGCATTGACCTAAATAATAATTGAAATCGAGTAGGAACCTAAAACTAGGGATACCCACAAGTCGAGTTCAAGTGCAAGATGAGACAAATATTAGTTGAGTTTGTACTTACTTCTTGAAATTGGTGTCTAAGGCAAGAGGTCCAATGGCAAATGCCTTAAGTGGACTTGCGATTTTTAATTAGGATCTTGTGAAAGCGAGGGGAGCCTCCCGTAACCCCACCTCTTACCTAGCCAATGGGAAAGGTAATTACAACTTTAACTAGTACTTAGTCAATTCATGTATTTTGAACTTTTAGGTCTAGGAGTCCTAGAAGTTAGGTTTGTACTGCTTGTTTTGAAGCTCCATACCAATAGTCCCACACTCAGTCTATTTTTTTTATCCATGGATCCCAATCTTGAATTCCTTTTGAGAACCCTGTCTAAAAAGTTTGATACCATAAATGGACAATTAGGACAAATGAGAAAGGAATTAGGTCAAGTGAAGGACCATGTTGGGACACTTGAAGAGACCCCAATGACCCCCACCAAACCTGAGTCACTTAGGTCAATTCCTCGAGGTCCAAGAGTCCATCATCATGAATTTACTACTGAATACAATTCAAGACAACTTTACCATGACTTCATAGAAGAAGCCCATAGGATCCATGCTGAGCCTGAATCACCTAATCCACCTTTCCTTGGTCCAAGAGCCCAATGTCATGATCTCACCCCTGAGTATAACCCTAGATACCCCTACCAAGACTTTGTAGGTTAGGAGGAGAGAGTCTTTAGGAGCAATAGACCCTATGCACCCACTTTTGATGGAAACCCTGAGGTGTATGTCGATTGGGAAGAGAAAATGGATCAATACTTTGAATTTGATGAAGTGTCGGAAGTAACAAAGTATCAATTTGCCAAATCAAAGTTAGTCTGACATGCTAAAGCATATTTGGAAGAAGTTGAGCGAAAAAATTATTATAGTGGGAATAAAATAAATACTTGGAGAGAAATGAAGAGTAAACTGATAGAAAAGTACCTAGATAAATATTATGAGCAAAAACTTTTAGACCAATGGTACAAATTGAGACAAGATGATACAACTGTATCTGATTATATTATCAAATTCAATAAGTATAAGGGAGATGAAGAAGAGACTAAACCCATGAAAAAATTAGAGAAAAAATCTCCTGAACCTATTGAAGAATTTAAGGATGAAATAGAATCAAAGTCTTGTCCAAATGAAGGGCTAGGAAGAGAAAATCCTAAACAAGTTGAAGAACCTAAGGAAGAAGTTTATAAGCTAGGTCTAACCTTATGGACGAATATGATCAAGAACAATTACTTGAAGATATAAGAATTACCCAACCTAAAGAAATCAACAACGGGGATGATCAAAATGAAGTCCAAGAATAATGCCATGAAGAACAATTTGAGGAGATAATAGAGGACCCAGAATTAATCAATGTTCAGGATTTACATCTAGAGATTAATGAAGGATCACCTAATGAGGCATTGACCATCAGAGAAAAACTATAACCAATTCAACAGCAAGAAATTATGGAGCCTGCAAAAGAATTTAACATGAGAATTAGAAGTGAAGAGATGGTATGAATTGAAAGATGGAAATGTAAGAGAAAGAAGATGGAAAGTGTATTCCCTAATAATTGCCCTAAGCCTGATTCACCCTTCTAGAACATTCCCAATCCTAATCCACCCAGCAGGGACATCCACCATACCATTGATCAGGTCCTAGTTGAAGGTGAAAAACACCTACACCTAACATACATTATGCAAGAAAAATAGGGCAAAAAATATGCATTTTAAAATATTTTTAAGACATGCATAGCGAAAGGCTCGGTAGATTAATCTAAACTATCTATCGATCTGCTCGCAACAGGAACTAGTATAAAGACCTAGCATGCATATAACATCAAAAACAACACAAATATAAAGGTCATAAATCTATACCTTGGCGAGTGCTGGAGAGAAGCTGTGAAGAGCTCTGAGGAGGAGGAGGGTGCTCGAGCCACACAAGTGTCTGGCCTTTACAGGATGTCCATACTTGGGCTCGACTCTGATCAACTCCGTCGGAGTGCTAGCTCTTCGGGATCCTTGGCCGATCTTCTTCTTCCAAGAAGACTAGGAGGAGAGCAGGAACCCTTTCCCAAAACCTCACTCCCAAAACCTAGCTTGATTGCTAGGTAGCACACACCCAATCCCTAAAGCTCACACTCTTCTCAATCCTCTTCTCCCAAAAATTCTTTTGCTGTTGTTGTGTAACCCAAGCAGCCACCATAATGTCCTACATTTATAGGGGCAGCAAGGAGAGGGAGAAGAAGGAAGGAGGAGAGATGAGAGGAGAGAATGGGGGAGAGGATCAAGGTCATTCCAAATGGGTCCAACCCAAAGAGGAAAGCATGACCTTTACACCGTAAAACCTTGGAGCCAAAACTGGTTTGAATTCGAAATTCAAACCAGGTCAAAACAAGCCCAAAAATCCTCCACAAAATCCTTCCAGAAATTCTGCTCATCACCAGAAGGGTCGACACTAAAAAATAGCCAAGTGTCGACACTTCACCAAGTGTCGACACCTGCAAAATTCTAAGTATCGACACTGAGAATAAAGTCAATCATATTGACTTCGGGTGATGACAAACGATTCCCAATCGTCGATTAGCCACAAGATCAGATAAAAATCCTTTATGGTGTGTGATCCGATAGGTTTGAAAACTAAGCCGGTAGCACTGGAATATTTCCAGTACCAGTCAAAGTCCTTATCTAGCAATGATACCCGATGTTCGGATAGGTCGAAGATGCAGAGCACCTCACAAGAACCTCTGGCATATGATTGTCGCATAATTCATCCCTTTGACTTTATAATGCTTAGGATGACCTAGGGTTCGACTGCCAACCCTAATTTAGTCTATTCAGATCATGTCTCAACCTCACAAGTTCTGTGGAACTACCTTGGCCAAGATTTTGCTGAATTGAGACATAGTGAGTCATTCACTCCAAACTATTTGGAGAGGTCAATTCCATCTTGATCCACCACCGCTCCATAAGTACTTGACTATACCCAGAAACATTCCATCACTGGATTAAAAATCCAGATAGTTCGGCACCAAAGTATAGTGAGTTGCTTGCAAGCTGCCATGGTGACCTCAGGTCTGAGGGATACATATACCCATATCCCTTCGTGAGCAACCCTTTGGCAGAAAGGAGCTCCGTAGATGGTCACGTTCAGTGAAATGTCATACACTTCACTTGTATGTCACACCAGTGTCTCCACACTCCTTGGTTAAGAGGACAACAAACAAATGTAACATACAACAACCTATACTTGATACATTATCGTCCTATAACAATGTATCATTTGGTTATGAACCAGTTTGAGAACTACTTGATATATCCCCTCTATATCAAAACAAAGTAGCTCCAAGGACTCTATCATACAAGAGTTCATTACAGAAAAATGTAAAATGATGGATAGCAAAAATAAATAACTTTTATTTATTAAAAATAACTCATATACAAATACAAAGTAGCACAACCATCTACAGTCTAGACGATTGGCTTTGGGACATAATTTCCAACAACTCTCACTTGGACTAAAGCCAATCAGTACAGAATCTCATTCCCATTTTTTGTTTGCAACAGTCAAACTCTTGAACTTTGATGGCTTTAGTGAAGGGGTCATCCAGGTTCTCCTTTCCATCGATCTTCTGAAGGTCGATGTCACCTCGTTCCATGATCTCTCATACAAGATGATAGCACCGTAGAATATGCTTTATACGGTGATGAGACTTCAGCTCTTTGGCTTGAGCAATGGCTCCAGTGTTGTCACAGTACACTGGAACAGGACCAGCAAGGGAAGGTGCCACTCCCAGCTCGCCAAGGAACTTCTACAACCACACTGCTTCCTTCGCTGCATCTGATGATGCAATGTACTCTACTTCGCATACTGAGTCCACCATAGTAGGCTGCTTAGAACTTTTCCATTAGACAGCTCCTCCGTTCAAGGTAAAGACAAAACCTGACACACTCTTTCTATCATCTTTATCTGACTAGAAACTGGAGTCAGTATACCCCACAAGTTTCAAGTCAGATTCTTCATAAATTAGTCATTGGTCCTCAATATTTTGTAAATACTTAAGGATGGTTTTAACCACTTTCCAATGAGCTTCACCTGAGTCAGACTGGTATGTGCTCACTACACCTAGTGAGTATGCCACATCTGGTCTAATACATATCATGGCGTACATGATAGAACCCACTATCGAAGCATATGAAATTCTACTCATACGCTCTCTCTCCTCAGGAGTTATCGCACAATTCCTTTTGGAGAGATCAATTCCAGTGCCTATTGGGAGACAGCCCTTCTTGGAATTCTCCATGCTGAACCATTTCAGCACGGTGTTGATGTACGTAGACTGTGACAATCCTAGAAGCCTCTTAGATCTATCTCTATAGATCTTCATACCTAGTATGTAAAAGGCTTCACCCAAGTCCTTCATAGAGAATTGAGATGATAACCAGACCTTTATTCTTTGCAATGCTGCGATGTCATTCCCGATTAAGAGAATGTCATCCACATACAGCACAAGAAATACAATCATAGAACCACTAGCCCATTTGTAAATGCAAGGCTCTTCTCCATTCCTGATGAAGCCATATGACTTGATACACTTATCAAATTGCATGTTCCAACTCCTTGATGCTTGCTTCAGTCCATAGATGGACTTTTGAAGCTTGCACACCTTTGACTCATCTGTGGATGTGAACCCTTCAGGTTGTATCATATACACCTCCTCTTCCAGCTCACCATTCAGGAAAGCTATTCGGACATCCATTTGCTAGATTTCATAATCAAAGTACGCTGCTAAAGCAAGCATAATCCAAATGGATTTGAGCATTGCCATAGGAGAGAACATCTTATCAGAGTCAATACCATAACATTGACAATACCCCTTGGCAACCAAACGGGCTTTATAGGTCTCAACCTTTCCGTCTACTCCCCTTTTCCTTATGAAAATCCATTTGCACCTAATGGGTTTTATCCCTTTAGGTGGATCAACCAATGTCCATACATTGTTGATCTCCAAGGACTCCATTTTGGATTTCATGGCTCCTAGCCATGACTCAGAGTCGAACCTTTGCAACGCATCCATATAGGTGATCGGATCCTTATTGTTTTTATCGAGTTCAATGGGATCACCATCCCGGACCAAGAAACCATAGTATCTGTCCGGTCGGCTCGGTACTCTACCAGATCTCCTTAATGGTTCCTGAGTGGGCTCTAGGTGTGATCTAATCATAGCTGGTTCTATGTTGTCCCTTAAGTGTGTCGGTTCTTTTACTTGTTGAACTTCACTAAGATCAATCTTAGCGGCTACAGTTCCTTCACCAAGGAACTCCATTTCCAAAAAGATAGCCCTAAGACTGATGAACAACTTTTGTTCCTCAGCTAAGTAGAAGTAATACCCCTTAGACTCCTTTGGATACCTAACAAGTAGGCACCGGTCAGACCTAAGTCCAAGTTTTTTAGTTTCCAAACATTTTACATAAGCCGGGCACCCCCAGACTCGAAGGTGTGAAAGTGTTGGCTTACGTTCAGTCCACATCTTATATGGTGTTTTTTTAATGGACTTACTTGGAGCCCTATTCAAAAGGTAACATGTTGATTCTAAAGCATATCCCCAAAAGGATAATGGCAGAGAAGCAAAGCCCATCATGGACCGAACCATGTCTAACAGGATTCGATTCCTCCTCTCAAACACTCCATTTAATTGAGGTGTCCCTGGAGATGTCCACTGAGAGAGAATCCCATTCTCCTTAAGATATGCCGAAAACTCACCGAAAAGATATTCATCGCCTTGATCTGATCGAAGGGTTTTGATACACTTTCCGGTTTATTTTTTCACTTCATTACAATATCGTTTGAACATTTCAAATGATTCAAATTTATGTCTCATCAAGAAGACATAACCATACCTCGAAAGGTCAATTGTAAAAGTAATGAAATAACCATACCCTCCCCTGGCACAAACATTCATGGATTCGCATACATCAGTATGTATTAGACTCAAAATTTCATTGGCTCGTTCACCTTTTCCAGTAAAATGTGACTTAGTCATTTTTCCAAGAAGACAGGACTCACAGGTTAGAAGTGAACTATCTTCACTAAAATCGAGGAGTCCCTCGATTTTCAACTTGTTTATCCTGTTCCTGTTTATATGACCTAGCCTACAATGCCATAGGTATGCTTCGCTGACATTATCTATCCTAGGGTGTTTGCAAGACATGTACATTACACTAACAATTCGCGACAGTATATAAATGCCATCACGCATTTGTTCATTCAAAACAACAAAATCATTCAAAATGATTTTACAAATGTCATTCTTTATTAATAGTTCATAACCATACATGGCCAACTGGCCTACAGAAATGATATTTAAGATGAAAGAAGGACAAAAATGACACTCATTCAAAATGACAGTACAGGACTCGAAAACAAGTTTAAGGGCTCCCAATGCTAGAACTAGAACTCGGCTTCCATTTCCCACGTTCAAGAACCTCTCGCCATCCTTGAATCTTCTACTAACTTGAAGTCCCTGCAAAGAATTGCAAATATGAATTGGACATCCTGTATCCAATACCCAGTTAATAGTATCGCAAACAGAGAAACTACAAGGTGTTATCATATAAATACCTTGTCCAGGACCATCCTACAGCTTTCTCTTCTTGGACCTGTTCGGATCAAGGGATGCAATATATAGAGGACAGTTCCTCTTCTAGTGTCCCTGCTTCTTGCAGAAGAAGCACTCTGTACGACTTTGATCAGCCTTCACTTTCTTGGCTTGACTAGGTCTAGAAGCACCAAGCACCTTTTTCCCTTTATTCTTCTTCTTCCCTTTCTTAAAGGGATGATGCCCTCCCGAAGAACCTCCCACTAGATTCACCACCCCTTTATTTAATTGGTGGTGTTTCTCATAAGTCTGCAGTAACCCCTACAGACCATGGTAGTTGACTACAGGCTTATTCATTCTAAAATGATGGAGAAAGTCTAGAAAGGAGAAGGGAAAAGAATTCAAAATCGCATCTTTTCCAAGCTGTTCATGCAAGGGACATCCAAGCTTGCCTAGGCACTCAATCATCTTGATCATGTATAATACATGATCAGTGACTGAGGCCCCATCACGCATCAGCATATTGTAGATAGCATAGGAGACCCTGTACCTCTCAATGTCATCTGGTGTTTCGAAAGACTCCTTCAACCTTTGAAGGATTTCTTCTGGCTGGGCTTCCTCGAATTTGTGACTGAGCTCATCGTTCATCACAGCCAACATGATGCATCAGACAGTGATCCTGTCAGAGAGCCACTTCTGATAAGTGTCTCTGATCGAACCCCGAGCATTGGCTGCAGGGATCTCAGGTGCCGGATCCGATATCACATATAGGATTTATTCATGCTCCAGGACAATCCTGAGCCTTCGATACCAACTATCAAAGTGGGATCCATTGAGCTTCTCGTTGTCGAGAAGAGACCAGAGTGACAGGTTGGAAGACATCTGAAAGGAAAACCAAAATTAATTAGTGTATATGAAAAATTAACCTAAAGACATTGACTTAAGTCTAAAGGTCCCTCCAACTATTTTACTCAGATTGGTAGCCTCTACCTCCAATCCGAGGAATTACTTTAATTCCCTAGTGGGTACCAGAGTCCAATAAACAATACATAAGCCCGACTTTGGCTGGCCAACCCATGCGTTTCTAAAGGTAGGTTCTTTAACCGATTACTTCTCCAAGTAACCTCTAGTAATTAGATTTTGCCCCAAGGAGCACTTCAATCGGCCTTTGGGCCTCCTATTGAAGGTCCCGGTTAGGTCCAACCATTAACATGACAAAATTCAATGCTTCTAACTAACGAATGGTCAAGCCCGACTTTAGCCAGCTCACCTGACCACCGTTAAGAGAGTCGCACTAAGCCATCATATTAGGAACAGCAATTCCAATAGCCCGATGAACACCCGATCTTTGGATCTGCCTATAAACATGGAACTAATTGACACATTACTATCCCACTTAATGGAAGGCTAGGACTTGTTATCTTTATAACTTTATCTTTTTAAGGACCTAATATTTTAGAGGGTTTTAATTAATATGATAGATGAAGAGAAGAGAAGACATGGATCAACCTCCCACTGACCATATCAGCAATCTAGGAGGGTTACACATAACTAATGATCCATGGGCACCTAAAATTAGTCAAGACTAATTAACCTAGGTGACAAGGGTTAACACCAGTCAATCAGCTATCTAATCAATCCTGATCGACCACATCGGCCAGGTAAGTGAGATCATGGGTTGGGTTTCACCATTAACCGTCTTGCCTAGACACCAACAGAGTTGGCCAAGTAAGAGGTAGCCCCAAAGAACCATGATTACAATGCCAAACTTTCCTTAACACCAATCGGTTCATCAGACTCGATTAGACTAGCCTAAAGACTCGGGCTTTCCACTGAGCCACAAATTAGATCCATTTAGATTATGGACTAATCTATCTAACTATTAGATAGATCTAGAGAAGAAATCCTAACTCACCATTTGATTAGATTAGTTCTCTAATTAGTCCAATGCATCTAAACTTAGGTCTAACCCAATTAAGGACCTAATAGAAGCTAACCCATGACCCTTAAGGCTTATTGAAATGACTTAGGATCTTTGAATCATATTCCTAAAGTTCTTAGTCAATCTTAATTCAAAATTAAGTTCAATAACCTTAAAATAAATTAAAATAATTTTAATTTATCAGTGTAAAATAATTTTACAACAAAACAAGATTTGAATTCATTATTTTCAGCATTTTTTGAAGTCAAGTATCGACACGTCAAGAGCAAGTGTCGACTCAAGGCCTGAGACACGGAACAGAAAATAGAACAACATGTTTTCTGGCATGCCTCAAGTATTGACACTTCAAGTGTCAAGTGTCGACACTTCAGGATCAAGTGTCGACACTTCAGGGTCAAGTGTCAACACTTCAGCCTGTCTTAGAAGAAAAAAAGAAACCAGATCTCAGAAAACTTTCCCATGAGTCGACACTTCAAAGGCCAAGTGTTGACTCACAGCTTGAGACAACGAAAAACAGTGATTTCAAATCTAATGTTTCACCAAACATTCAACAAATTCGATTAAAATTAACTCTTAGTTCTTATCTAAAGTCGTTTTATGATCATGCCATTAGATTAAAACATTTTTAACCTACAAAATTTCTTTCTTCTTATTTTCTTTTTTAATGAGCCAATCACAGTGGCACCCTTACATTCCATAGGAGATCCCATTGAATGGGAAGATAGGGTCTTGCAGTCATACTTCTCTCCAATGACCGGATGGCCTGGTGAAGCACTCAATCCAAGTACTTAAGAAGATGTTATTAGTATGCTAGCATCATTATACTACAAAATGAACCTATTGCTCTGATACCATTGAAGGTGAAAAACACCTACACCTATCATACATTATGCAAGAAAAACAAGACAGAGAATATGCATTTTAAAACATTTTTAAGACATGCATAATAGAAGGCTTGGTAGATAGATCTAAACTATCTATCGATCTGCCTGCAACAAGAACTAGTATAAAGACCTAGCATGCATATAACATCAAAAACAACACAAATATAAAGGTCATACCTCTATACCTCGGTAACTGCTGGAGAGAAGCTGTAAAGAGCTCTGAGGAGGAGGAGGGTGCTCAAGCCACACAAGCATCTGGCCTTTATAAGATGTCCACACCTGGGCTGGACTCTGATCAACTCCCTTGGAGTGCTAGCTCTTCGGGATCCTTGGCCAATCTTCTTCTTCCAGGAAGACTAGGAGGAGAGCAGGAACCCTTTTCCAAAACCTCACTCCCAAAACCTAGCTTGATTGCTAGGTAGCACACACCCAATCCCTAAAGCTCACACTCTTCTCAATCCACTTCTCCCAAAAATTCTTTTGATGTTGTTGTGTAACCCCAGCAGCCACCACAATGTCCTATATTTATAGGGGTAGCAGGGAGAGGGAGAAGAATGAAGGAGGAGAGATGAGAGGAGAGAATGGGGGAGAGGATCAAGGTCATTCCAAATGGATCCAACCCAAAGAGAAAAGTATGACCTTCATACCATAAAACCTTGGAACCAAAACTGGTTTGAATTCAAAATTCAAACTAGGTCAAAACATACCCAAAAATCCTTCACGAAATCCTCCCAGAAATTCTTCTCATCACCAGAAGTGTCGACACTTGAAAATGGCCAAGTGTCGACACTTCACCAATTGTCGACACTTACAAAATTCCAAGTATCGACACTTAGAATAAAGTCAATCATATTGACTTCGGGTGATGACAAACGATTCCCAATCGTCGATTAGCCACAAGATCAGATAGAAATCCTTTATGGTGTGTGATCATATAGGTTTGAACACTAAGCCGGTAGTACTGGAACATTTTCAATACCAGTCAAAGTCCTCATCTAGCAATGATACTCGATGTCCAGATAGGTCGAAGATGCAGAGCACCTCATAAGAATCTCTGCCATATGGTTGCTGCATAATTCATCCCTTTGACCTTACAATGCTCAGGATGACCTAAGATTCGACTGCCAACCCTAATTTAGTATATCCAGATCATGTTTCAGCCTCACAAGTTCTGTGACTCCTCACAAGAACTACCCTGGCCAAGGTTTTGCTAAATGAGACATAGTGAGTCATTCACTCCAAACTATGTGGAGAGGTTAATTCCATCTTGATCGACCACCGCTCCATAAGTACTTGACTATACCCAGAAACCTTCCATCACTGGATTAGAAATCCAGATAGTTCGGTACCAAAGTATAGTGAGTTGCTTGCAAGCTACCATGGTACCTCAAGTCTGAGGGACACATATACCTATATCCCTTCGCGAGCAACCCTTTGGTATAAGGGAGCTCTGTAGATGGTCACGTTCAGTGAAATATCATACACTTCACTTGTATGTCACACCAGTGTCTCCACACTCTTTGGTTAAGAGGACAACCAACAAATGTGATATACAACAACCTACACTTGATACATTGTCATCCTATAACAATGTATCATTTGGTTGTGAACCAGTTTAAGAACTACATGATATATCCTCTCTATATCAAAACAAAGTAGTTCTAAGCACTCCATCATACAAGAGTTCATTACAGAAAAATATAAAATGATGGACAACCAAAATAAATAACTTTTATTTATTAAAAATAATTCATATATAAATACAAAGTAGCACAACCATCTACAGTCTAGACGATTGGCTTTGGGACACAATTCCCAACACCAATAATATTCAACATTTACTTTTGGAAGATATTATGATATTTATTAGGCACCAAATTAAGATTCACTGCCACCTACCTAAAGATATGTGCAAGAGTCTTAGAAGCTTCTTAAGGGAAATATTGGAAATTAGGAACCTTTGTTTCCTAGCTTAATAATAAAATTCAGTTCTTAGATAATAAAACCCATTTGAGATTGTCTTTTGTTTTAGTATCATTTGAGTTTGTTTTGTCAATTGGTATCATCCATGCATAAGTCTGACGAATCATGTACACAACATCTTAGGGATTTGCATAGAGAGATTAGCAAGAAAATCCAAATAAGCAATGAGAGATACAAGTATATGGCTGATTCTCATAGAAGGGCCAAAGAATTTCAAGTAGGGGACTTTGTGATGGTCAGGCTAAAACCTGAACAGTTTCTACCAGAAACTATGAAGAAACTCCACATCCGTGGTGCAGGTCCTTTCAAAATAATAAAAAGAATAAGACCTAATGCTTATGTGCTGGACCTACCTTCTGACTTTGGCATTAGCTATACTTTTAATATCTCAGACCTGGTAAGATACAAGAAGTCCACAACGATTCCCAGTGAGTTCCTAGAACTTGATCCATCTCTTGAGAGTGAACCAACTCCATAGTGCCCACCAACCACACTACCAAAGCGGGGAGAAAGAATTGAAAGGGTCACAGATGACAAGATTGTCACTACCCGGAATAAAGATTATCAATGATACTTGGTTCATTGGCAAGGCAGACCTGATTCTGAAGATTCATGGATCACTCAAGAAGAACTACAAAGGATCAATCTAGATATACTTGAATACTACCAAAGCCAAAATGATCCATACTCATCAAGGCCGAGTTCTTTTCACTCGGGGAGAATTAATGAGGACATTGGCAAGAGAAAAAAATTACAAACTAATAGTCTTTGGTTGTAGTACAATCTTTCCTTTTCTTCAGGTTTCCATAAATGTATGAAGCACCTCTTGAAGACTCCTAATTCCATGAAGAAAGATTGAATTGTTTAAAGCCAAAATCAAGTGAAGATTCCTTTTCCAAGCCCATGGACCGGCCAAGCTATGAAGAAATCTTCTACCTTGAAGCCTAATTGAAAGACCAAACCTTAAAGAACATGTGGAAGGATTAGATGAAGACAAGTGTTGCAAGGAGATGGCGCCACATGGAGCTTCTAGGACTTTATCTTGTTAGGATTAGTTTGACTAGGAACTAATCATGTAATTAATTACCAACTAAATCTGAATTAGTTGGCTCCTTAACCCACCCGCTATGGTTTCCCTTGGCCTATAAATAGGACCAAGGCCTCCTCTTGTAAAGCAATGAATGATTTGAGTGAATGAAAGTTTCCTTGTTTGAGTTCTCTTCCATCTTGCCAAGTTATCTTGAGTTCTTCCTAAAATTTTGAGTGTTTTCTTTAAGTTTGAGTTAGAGTATTGAATTTGATCTTGAATTTGAGTGAGTGCTTTGAGGTTGGAGGGCCATAGTTCCATTTCTATGTTTTTCTACATAAGATCCAAGTAGTCCAAGAAGAAGAGGAAGTGCTGCCCAAAAATTCCAGCAACTCTCTTCATTTCTCTTGTTGATTCCTTCCTTTTTTTCAATTAATTCTTTGAATTTCGACCTTACCTTGAATCTCTGTAGGTTCTTCTTGGTGATTTGAAGATGATGATGAAGGCTCCATGCCATGGATCAAAGCTCCAATAGTGAATCCAAGAAAGAGTGTAGATCTTGTCTCTAGCCTTCAATCTTTAAGTGGTGAGAGATTCCCTTCCACTAGAGCTTTGAATTCTCTTCATTATTGGGAAAAGACCCTCTTGATCCTTAGATCTAAGGTTCTTAAAGGTAGCTTAGCCTAGTTTGAGGGTTTCTATGCCCTTAGATCCTCTCTTTTATTTTTCTGAAAGGAAGCTTGCACAAGGATGTCAGATTTTCTGCTCACCTAGTTCCTAGCTCGAAATTCTTCATCCCTTCCACCCATGAATCTGGCCATATCTGGAGCTCTAATGCTAGTATGTTGTTGTTAGGTAAGTAGATCACATCTCCACACACCCATTTCATCAAATTCGTCCCCCATCAGGAATTGGACCTAGAGGAGTTGAGTTTAGCATGGGCCTTGCGGGCTTCTGCCCGTTCCTCTACTTGGGCCATCTGATCAGTCATGCTTTGGTTGGTCTGGACCAATTGGTCAGTTAGGTTTTGGTTCAGTCAGGCCATTTGATCCTTCAAGGTTTTCATCAAGGTCTCAAAATTTTGGTCCATGGTTGCACTTGATTAAGTTAGGTCTTGCTGGTAAAATATCCTTGATCTAGTTGTCATGCATACACAGACTCAAACTCGGGCTAGGGGTTTGCTAGATTTAGAGTCCAAACTAAATGTTAGGTCAAGATGACAATCTTGGTTGTAGTAACTTGGCACCTGGCCAGGTAAATGTAAGGTTGGTGGAGGTCCCTTTTTGCTTGCCTTAGACACAAATTTGAAATTGGCCAGGTAAGCGGACCAACCCACCTTCCTTCGGGCTCTTGTCCCTGAACCACTTACCTAGACACCAGATACACAAGCACACAAAAACAAGTTACCTAAATTGGCTTGACACTTGGTTTGACCCAACCTTGTGGGTGTCTCTAGCTCACTAGAGCAAATTAAGTGTCTACTCAATTTTAATTAAGGGTTGGGTTCGCTATGCAGGTTGGTGATTTTTGGGCTAGGGACAGGTAATGAAATCCTGACCCTATGTCATATTGATGCCCTTAAATTGATTTACCATGAGATTAATACAAACATGCATAAGAACCCTAATTTTAGGTGCAGAAATTGGTGTGTTACAGTTTTGAAGTGGTGCAGAAAAGTGTAATGTAACTATGTCAGAAAATTCTGAAAAAATCATATAACATTTCTAACTCAGAGTTGATATGCTATATGAAAGAAAATTTTAAAATAAAATCTGTGCTGTGCTGAGTAGATCTTGAAATTTAGATAATGTAAAAGGAACAAAACAGAACATACAGAAATTTTAGCAATAGTGATGGAGTGCAAGAATTTTCATTTTTTTTTGTGTTTTTTTTTTGAGGATAAAATTATGCATGCTGATAGCTAACTAAATATGTATTAGGAAAAAAATTACTTCAATAAAAAATTAACTAATTGTTTTTAGAGTTTTATACGAATTACAGTCAGCCTACTAAGAAATACAGCAAGCAAAAATTTTAAAGATGCCAGATTTAAATGATGCAAAACTGTTCTTTAGGATTTTAAACTTACCTTCTTGTGTTCCCCTTCAAGGGTCAATCACAATGACACCCCTACACGCCTTAGGAGATCCCCGTGAAATGGAAAGAGAGGGTCTTGAAACCCTACTTTCCTTCTAAGACCGGATGGCTTGGTGAAGCACCCAAATCCAAGTACTGAAGATGATGCAAAGCCCTAACCTATCATGCTCTGATACCAAGATGATGTGGGATGAAATGGAATGATGAAATCTAAGAGGAGATAGTAACAATTAAATGAAAAATGAAGTAAAGCTAGACTATTTTTCCATGTAAAAGAATAGAAGTTATCATGAAGGGAATTGCATGCTAAACTAGACTTGAAATGAGAACCTTCATAATAGTAAAGAGAAATGGATCTTTGTGGTTAAGAAACCACATAGGATAGGGCTTATCTACTCTAATATTTCAAATCTAAAAAAACACAGAAAGAGGCGTATCCAGGCATTAACATCTCAAAGGTTAGAAAGGTTACACTCAAGGATGAAAAACCCTGGATGACAAGGCGATTCCTTTAGATATTGGGACTTCATGCCTCTGTTTCTTGTCTTGGAAGACCCTCTTCTTTGGAACCTAGAATTCCCGGGGACCCTACACAAACCATATTAGAGTTAAGAAGGAGATTGAAAGGTAGAATATTAAAGAAATGAAGGTTGAAGTTGGGAAGAAGTTGATGGAGTGGAAGTAGCTTGACCAGCCCTCTTGGAATGGCTTTTCTTGCACCTTGGATGTTGGAATGGAGTGCTTGGATGGACTAGTAGATTTGCTAATGGCTATTGGCATGGAAAATAATCTTTCTTGAAGTAGCTAAGGGCCTCTCACCCACTCCCTCTCGGAGGACATTTTATAACACCAAATGGAAGAAAGAAACTCCTTTTTTTTCATTCAATTCATCATCCTTTACAAGAGAGCTTGGAGTAGATTTTATAAGCCTCCAAGGACTTTTGAAATTTTGAATTACAAGGAGCTTTTCATGGGAGGTTCCTAGCTATAAGGGTGGAATTTAAATTACATGGAGATTTTGTTGGAATAGCTAGCTAAAATGGTGGAAAGTTGAACTCCTTAGCCACCCACTTTGAATTTGAATCCCTCTTAGTGATGTGGCATGTGATGAGGTGGCTTGCTGAGGTATACTCCACATGGTTAGGAGGTTGACATGGCATCCCCCATAGCTTGCTGACGTGGCATCCTCCTTGGCTTAAATTGTTGAAGTGGTTGAGTATATTCCATCTTCAAGTGAGCTTACTTACATTTAACCAATTTCAAACCTCTCTTGGACCCAACTACTAAACTTACTAAATACAAGACCAATTTGATCCTAATTGGACTCAAAAGAAACCAAATTGAAATAAACCCAACTCTAGTTACATGACTCAAATTCAATTAAAGAAGTAAACTGACTCTATTTACATGACATAAGTTCAATAAAAGAATTAAAGCCATACAAAATTAGATTGAAGCTTCTTTAGAACTTTGGTTCCCGCACCAACTACCTTCCTTGCCACCTTACCCATTAGTAACTCAACAGCGACCGAGAGAACTTTAGCTATAGCCTTGATCACTGGCAAACCCATTATGATAGGCTCCTCTTCTTCAACCACCTTGATGATGGCTAGGTCCATCGATAGTGTAAGTGCTGGGAGTTTAGCCACTTGCACCTCCTCCTCCTCACTATAATGGGGAGTGCGGGTGGGGTAACCGCCAGAGTCATCTCCACCAACTCAATGTCCATCAGGGTAGGTGGAGCCACTTCTATCTCCTCGATTAGGACACCCACCTCAAGTTTAGTGGTGGGCATCCTCGAGATCTCCTAGGTGATGCCCTCTAGGGAAGCCTGCTCCTCAACTACTGTAGCATCCTTCTTCTCTGCATCGGCCTCACTATCATCCCTCTTCCTCTTTCAAGACCTCTTGTTGGTAGGATGATAGGGACATCAAAACCCATCCGGGTTTTCCTTTTCTTTTTCAATTTTTTTTTATTTTAGTTTAAGTTTTTATCCCCACTATTCCAGCTATTCTTGTTATTCTAGCTTTATTCCAAACTTATCCCCATTTTATCCCTCTACTATTCTAATCATCTTCAACCTCCCAGAAATTCACAGAACGTCCATTTTTTCTCCATTTTTCTTTCCATTCATCCCGGATCCACCACACCCGACCACCGGCGCCCCCCTGATGTCCGTCCACCTTCCCCGGTGACTATCTCCTCATGGGAATGCCGGCGAATCCCACAAACCGCCCACGGTCGTTTCCCCCCCATGCGGCTTCGCCCATGCCATGCCCCACTCCACCGCACCATCGATCACCGCCCCTACTACCACCATGCTGCGCCCCTCCTCCACCACCAGTGGCCTCCACCGCCACCTCACTCTCCCACTCCGTCGCTGAATCCTCCAAGTAAAGGTGTTAGGTTCATCTAAACGAAAACCAGATGTGAGGAGAGCGGTCTCGAACAGAAGTAGCACCAGATCCTTAATAGACTTGTCATTCTTGAGCTCATGCTATTGTCCTTCAAGGCCTGAGCCTTCATGATCCTCTCCATATTGGCAGTCCATCCATACTCGCCTATTACCAAACAGCAAGGAGAGTCGACGATTCTATTCGACACCACCACCCTGCTACCATGGAGACTGCCGGCCGCCTATTCCTCTGCCGGCCGTTATGATCTCTGTGCCAGTCATCTTCCCATCCCTCCTCACCGGATCTGCCCCAGCCGCTCTTCCCCATGCATCCACCATGCCCCTTGTTCCACAGTCATAGGGAGTTCTTTACATGGATCTCAAAGCATGAACAACATGCACAGATCTCAGAGCAGGGAGGAATTTGAATTCGAATTTGAATTCAAATTTAAATGGGCCCATATTTTCTTCCACAAATGCCGCCCTTCTTTATGGAAACGTCCACCATTCCCTCCCCTTATTTTGTTATTTTGAATTTTGAATTTGAATTTTAATATGGCTTGGTGTCTATAAAATAGGCTCCAATCCTTCTTGTAAAAATAATTGAGAAATAAAATTTTTGTTTTAGAGAAGAGTGATTCTTCTTCACTCCATGAGGCGAGGGTGTGAGGCCCAACCCCAGGACATGACGTATTTTTTTTCCCCCATGACCTTTGAGATTTATCCTAGTGCCTCCAAGTATCGAGGAGGGTGTAATGCCTTAAGGGTGAGAGGTCTCTTCGTTAGGGTGAGTCCCAAAGTCCATGAGATCCAGATCCCTATCTTCCATCCCACTATTCATTTGCCATCAAATTAGAAAATCAAAGAAAATTAGGATATCCTAATCTAGGTGACTTCTAGGCTCACCGTTTGATTCTCCTCTCTAGCCCCCCGTTGTCCCACATCAATTTTGGTATCAGAGCGGGAGAAGATTAGGGTTATGAAAAAAAAAAGGAAAAAAAAAAAAAAAAGAGAAAAAAATTTTTTTTTTGCAAGCCTGACTTGATGGAGTCGACTTTTTCCCACCTCAGGGGAATGATGGGGACATCAAAACTCATCCGGGTTTTTCATTTCTTTTTCAGATTTTTTTTATTTTAGTTTAAGTTTTTATCCCTACTATTCCAGCTATTCTTGTTACTCTAGCTTTATTCCAGACTTATCCCCATTTTATCCCTCTACTATTCCAATCATCTTCAACCTCCCAGAAATTCACAGAACCTCCATTTTTTCTCCATTTTTCTTCCCGTTTGTCCCGGATCTGCCACACCCGACCACCGGCGCCGCCCCCCCCTGATGTCCGTCTACCTTCCCTAGCGACAATCTCCTCGTGGGAACACCAGCGAATCCCACGAACCGCCAATGGTCGTTTCCCCCTGATGCGGCTCCGCCCATTCCACGTTGCTCTCCGCCGCGTCGCCAATCGCCGCCCCTGCTGCCACTGTGCCGCACCCCTCCTCCACCACCGGTGGCCTCCATCGCTTGATCGCCACCGTGCTCTCACGCTCCGCCACTGAATCCTCGTAGCAAAAGTGTTAGGTTCATCCAAACTAAAACTAGATGTGAGGAGAGCGGTCTCGAATAGAAGCAACACCAGATCCTTAACAGACTTGTCATTCTTGAGCTCATGCTATTGTCCTTCAAGGCCTGAGCCTTCATGATCCTCTCCATATTGGCAGTCAATCCATACACGCCGGTTACCAAACAGCAAGGAGAGTCGACAATTCTATCCGACACCACCACCCTGCTGGCACGGTGACCACCGGCCACCTGTTCCTCCACCGGCCATGATGATCTCCATGCCAGTCGTCATCCCGTCCCTCCTCGCCGGATCTGCCCTAGCCGCTCTTCCCCATCCGTCCGCCATGCCCCCTGTTCCAAGGTCACAAGGAGGAGTTCTCTACACTGATCTCAAAGCAAGAACAACATGCACAGATCTCAAAGTAGCGAGGAATTTTAATTCAAGTTTAAATGGGCTCACATTTTTTTCCACAAATGCCGCCCCTCTTTATGGAAACGTCCACCATTCCCTTCCCTTATTTTGCTAGTTTGAATTTCGAATTTGAATTTTAAAATGGCTTGGTTTCTATAAAATAGGCTCCAATCCTTCTTGTAAAAATAATTGAGAAATAAAATTTTTGTTTTAGAGAAGAGTGATTCTTCTTCACTTCATGAGGAGGGTGTGAGGCCCAACCCCAGGACATGACATGAGGTCATGCCCACTTATCCCCCTTCCCATTCCATTTTGTTTATCCCCTCATAACCTTTGAGATCCATCCTAGCACCTCCAAGTATCGAGGAGGGTGTAATGCCTTAGAGGTGAGAGGTCTCTTCGTTAGGGTGAGTCCCAAAGTCCATGAGATCCAGATCCCTATCGTTCATCCCATTATTCCTTCGCCATCAAATTAGAAAATCAAAGAAAATTAGGATACCCTAATCTAGGTGACTTCCAGGCTCACCATTCGATCCTCCTCTCTAGCCCCCCATTGTCCCGCATCAGAGGATGCTCGATCAGCTCATCTAGCATGACTTCACTGCCTAAATAACAGTGATCTTGGTTAGTATGCCGGTAAGAAGAAGAGAAGAGCAAGTTCAATGAAATTGGATTTTAACAAAAGTTCAATTTCATTGATTCATTGAATGTTTTGTACAAGCCTCGATAGCCAACATGAAAAAAAGGGAAAGAAAAAAAAGGAAGCAAAATGGTGTGTTGGTCATGGAAGGTTAGTCAGATCTTCACCCTCCTGTGAACCTTCTCCATGAAACTCACAGGGCCATTGCTACTTCTTGAAGGTGACACCACTATTAATTTCCTGATGTTTATATTTAGAAATTGCTTGGTGGCCCACCACTTGAAAAGCTTGAAGCTCTGCTAAAAGGTATCCTTGTAGGAGACCAGTACCTCTTGGTAGTACTTCTCTCTTGACTTGAAGGCCTCCACTGCCTCCTCTACTATCTTGGAGGCCTACAATTTAGCTACCCATGCCTCCTTTACAGCCAGGGCTTAATCCTTGGCCTGACCAAGCACCTCTTCTACCACTTGGGCCCTTGCCTTAGCCCCGATGACCCCTGCCTCTACATCATTGAGAGCTTTTTCCACCTTGGTGACCCTCACTTTAGCCTCGTCGAGAGCCATCTGTGCCTTAGCAAGATCTTTCTCCTTTTGGCTATGTGCCTCTGCCAACAGGTGGTAGAGCTCCACACACTCAATTGTGCTCTTACCAAGGTAGGCAAACTTGGCAGCTAAAGAGGCCTCCACCATCTCTATCGTCTCCTTCTTAGTCACCAATCTCTTGCTAGTCAAATTGAGCTCTTGGACTACTTGATCACACTCTCCTTCCACCATCTCAGCGACCCTCCATGACTACACCTCACTAAGGAGGTGATTTACATATTGCAGTAGCCCCTAGGTCTCCAGGAAGCCCTACATTCAAAGGCCATGTTAGGTAAAATATACATCCCTGGAGGGAAGCATACAACGAGAAACACCCTTAGGAGAAGAACTCACCGATATGGAAACTCAAATGAACCATTGCAGGCCCTCGCTCATGGGCCTCCACTGTGCCTCCTCCTTGACCTCTAAAGGAATAGAGTCCTCCAAGAGCTTGAGATACCTCTCCATCCCTAGCAAGTAAACCTCGCTAGGGATGGAGGTACTCTCTTAGGCTGTAGAAGGCCCTACCTCTCTACCCTCACCAATGCTTACCATGGGAGCCATCACCTGCTTTAGCTTGGCAACCGCTACCTTAGCATTCATGGTTGCATTGGTCATATGCATCGATGACTCCACCACCAATGCCTGAGCCTCACTGGCCTTCTCCCGGGCCTCTGTAATAGTAGCTGGCCACTCCTCTCTCTCATATAGAGCCTTACCCATGTCGGTCGGGCTAGTGCCTCCCAAGTCAAAAGGCACCCCACCCCTACCTCCACCTCCATAGACAATACCTTGCTAGAGCTCAAAATAAGATTTAGAGGAAGAGACTACACTTTTCTCTTCTTCACCTTCCCCACCTCTGATCGCTATCATAGGTGGTCAAAAATAAAACCTAACTCACTACTATAGCTAGGGTGAGTAGGGATCATATCCTCATAGATCAAGGGCAATTATTTCATGAAGAAAGTAAATAAAGAAATAAATATTAGAATTTCCTTAAAAGAAAGATAATGATTTAATTAAAACTAATCAATTAAAATTAAACATGAGATCGAGGGATTTGCATGATAAAAAAGATATCTTTGGATTTCCAGATAATCACAAACACAAGTCATGCATATGTTTTAATTTAAGCAATCAAAGTCTATAATTATTTTAGAATCCTTCAAACGAATCCCTATCATAGACTATCTTACTAAGTACAAACTATATCTTGTTAGGATCATGGTCTGTCCAGCAAGTATAGGCTATCCAACGGTTGAGTTGAAAAGACCATAACAAGATAAGTGGATGAAAATCATATAATCAATTAGCTATGCAAACATGGACTATATCATGTTAGGATCATGATCCATCCCACCTAGATAATTAATTTTAGAAAATCAAATAAAAAAGAGTAAAAAGATTTTAAAGCTTTATTTGATTGCATAGAATAGAGAAAACAAATATAGAACTAAATTATAGAAACCTGTACTTCCGTATAGATTGCACCTCATTTGAGCAAGGCTATTAGATACATCTTCTTGGAGACTCGGGGCTCTATCATAGCACCCCTCCTCTTCTAAAGAATCTCGTTTCTTTATTCCTCTCCCTCTCTCTCAAAGCCTAAATTAATTACAAAAACAAAAATAAAATAAAATCTTGCTAGTGGATTGATGCTTCACTCCCTGCTTCCATTACCCTGCTTATATAGATCTCGAAATAGGCCCAATCCCCCTCTAATTTGGAGTTACAATCATTATACAATTAATGTTTAAATCCTTGGAATACATGGGCCATTGGATCTTCGTTATATGCCCAAGATCATGTCGAATCCTCTCCCAAATCCAATCAGATTGAATGATAGCCATTTGGTTGTAGTTGTTATTGCTTTAGGACTGCACATTATGGCTAAAATCTTGCATTGGAATCCTTCTACCAATCAACTCTTCTGCTAGCCATCAAATCAATGCCAATGCTTAGACCCTATCGGAACCATCCTCTCGTGCATTGCCACTATCACCAGAGCTAGATTATATGTGAGAAGTCCACTCGACTACTTCTCCCATGACCATGGATCGAACCAAACCCGTCATCATTGTTGCTACCCTTCACCACTAGATCAAACATTCCACTGACTGATAAACATGAAGAAGCTTCACCAGAGCACTCATGAGCCATCACTGGAGCCGCTATTCAAAGTCATGGGGTGGTTGAGCGACAGGGAAAATAGTGAAAAAAAACTCATGATAGAGGACCATGACCGGAGTTTAGAATAGGGAGGAGCATTGATCGGAAGATGGCTGGCGACAATCGAGCTCTCAAACGGTGGATGGCGATAAGCAACGATGAGGGATGAAGGGTAGTGATGATAGAATGAGAAAATATTTGAAATGGTGGCCGAGTGTGTTGCCCAGTAAGCAATCCAAGAGGGAGGGTGAATTGGGTTTCTAAAAATTACTTGCAAGAATATGTGCCAATACAAATATTAAATCAAGTGCTAGTGTGAGGTGAAATAGTATGCTCTTGAAAAGTATGCAGTAGAAATATAAATAAAACAAATATAAGAGCAAGTAAAGAAAGCTAGAGACAATTACAAACACAAGCCAAGTATAGTGGTTCGATGCTTTTCAATGCACCTACATCCACTCCTCAAGGTCCACTTGGAAATTCAGTATAATCTTCCATGATTACAGTCGATTAGCTTTCTGGGCTCACTAATCAAAATCCCTTTTGGTTTTTACAAGGCTCACCAAAAGAAACCTCTTGATTTTTAAAGGCTAACCAATAACCTCCTTGGTTTTCAACTAGGCTTACCAAAAACATCCTTGGTTTTCAAAGGCTAACAAATAACCTCCTTGGTTTTAAAAGGCTAACCAATAACCTCCTTGGTTTTGAAAGGCTAACCAATAACCTCCTTGGTTTTGTTCTTAGGCTTACCAAAAACCCTTACAATAAAGATATGAGATGAAGTAAAGTAAATAAGAAAAGCTTTCTAATATAAAGCTGATATCTCTTTGAAGCTTGAAGAAGTTGCTTGTCTTGAACTTGATGAAGCCTCAATCAATGCTTAAAGGTATTGGACTTGAATGCTTCTTGATAGCTTTGAATGCTTGAAGATTTCTTTTTGCTTGAAGGTAGTTTCTTTCAATGAATGGAAGTGAATGCACTTGCTTTTCTTTCTTTTTCTTATTCTCTTCTTATTATCTTGTATTTTAATTTGATTTGAATCACTTAAATACCATCCCAAGACCTTAAAGTCAGTTTTGACCATTATACATGAAAAACTAGCTGTTGGAAGCCAAGAGGGCCGAGTTCTGTATTTAAAAAACTAGCTGTTACTATTCCTAGAACTCTTAGTGTCGATCGACACTTCAATCCATGAGTCGACACTTAGGGTCGACACTTAAGTCCCATGAGTCGACACCTAGTTCAAAATTCTTCATTGAAGCTCTTTGGAATTCTCAGGTGAGTTGACACTTAAGTTGATACTTAATATCCATGAGTCGATACTTCAGGCAAGTCTTCAACTTCAGTATGTTCTATAAAAAAATTGTCTCTGTTAACTCCGTTATTGATTTTGATGATAAACAAAATACTTAAGTATAAGTTGAGTACTAACTATTTCTTTAAAGTATGTTTTTATAAAAAAATGTACTTATCAATCCAACAGTTTTGATTGCTTGTTAAAGAAATGAAGAAGTCCCCTCCATGAATGAAAGATCAGTTTTAAATGGACTTAAGAACTTGAAGATTGCTTGAAATAACATAAAGAGTTCAGCACAAATTAGTTTCAATAGAGGTTTAGTAATTTTTTTAAAGAAATCTCAGCAAGTGTCAACTCACAACTCAAGTGTCGACTCACAATTCAAGCCGGCATCCAGATAGCCAAGTGTGGACTCATGCCAGCCAAGTGTTGACTCAAGGTGTCGACTCAAGGATCGACTCATCGCCTTATAAATTCTTGATACAAAACTTGCTGAAATTTAAGACTTGCCTGAAGTATCGACTCATGGATGTCAAGTGTCAACTCAAGTGTCGACTCACCAGAAGAAGTGTCGACTCACCTGAGAATTTCAGAGAGCTTCAATGAAGAAATTTGAACTAAGTGTCAACTCACGGAATGTAAGTGTCGACCATAAGTGTTGACTCACAGCTTGAAGTGTCGACACTTGGAGTTCTGGGAACAGTAATGGCTAGTTTTTCAAACATAGAACTCGACCCTCTTGGCTCCCAACGGCTAGTTTTTTTATGTATAATAGCCATAAACCAACTTTAAGGCCTTAGGAAGGTATTTAAGTGATTGAAATCAAATCTAAATACAAGAGGATCACAATAAAAAAGAAAATATAAGTGCATTCACTCCTATTCATTGAGAGCAACCACCTTCAAGCAAAAAGAAATCTCCAAGCATTCAAAGCCTTCAAGAGCATTCAAGTTCAACATTCTTGAGCATTAATTGAGGCTTCATCAAGTTGAAGACAAGCGATTCCTCTAAGCTTCAAAGAGATATCTGCTTTTATTTGAAAGTTTTTATTGTTGCTTTACTTCAAACTTTATCCTTGTTGTAAAGGTTATTGGTTAGCCTTGAAAACCAAGGAGGTTGTTGGTTAGCCTTGAAAACCAAGGAGGTTATTGGTTAGCCTTGAAAACCAAGGAGGTTCTTGGTTAGACCGCAAAACCAAGGAAGGTTTTGACTTGTGAGCCTTGTAAAAACAAGTCAAGTTTTGATTAGTGAGTCCAAAAAACTAATCGACTATAATCGGTGGAGATTATAGTGAATTTTCAAGTGGTCCTTGGGGAGTGGATGTAGGTGCATTGGAAAGCACCGAATCAAGATACTTGGATTGTATTGGTTATTGGTTAGCCTTGAAAACAAGTCAAGTTTTGCTCTTACTTTTACTCTCTCTCTTTTGCTCTTACTTTTATTGCTTTTAAATTTTTGCTGCATACTCTTTAAATGCACATTATACTTGCATTTCATTGTACTTAGATTGTTTATTGAATTGGTTCATACACTTGCAATTAATTTTTAGAAACCCAATTTACCCCCCTTCTTAGGTTGCTTACTGGGCAACAAGTGGTATCAGAGCCACGTTCTCAGCATATAGGTCTAACTGCCTTGAGTAAAGATCTATGGAAACCCCCCTTGGTACTAGTATAGTTGAAGGACAAGCCTCAAATAGACCTCCATATTTTAATGGAACAAATTATACTTATTGAAAAACTAGAATGAAAATTTATATGCATTCAACAAATAATAATTTATGGAAAGTTGTTGATAAAGGTCCACATATTCTTTCGATTATGGTTAATGGTATTTCCATCCCAAAGCTCGAAGAGGATTGGGATGAAAATGATATTAAACAATCCGAGATTAATTTGAAAGCAATGAATCTCCTTTATTATGCACTGAATCCTAGTGAGTTTAATAGGATTTCTATGTGCACATCAACTAAGAAAATATGTGACACACTTGAAGTTATCCTTGAGGGTACTGATCAAGTGAAGAATACAAAAGTAAACATGTTAGTGCACAGTTATGAGATGTTCCGAATGGAACCAAATGATCTATCACTGACATGTACACTAGATTCACAAACATTGTCAATGGCATGAGAAGTTTAGGAAAAAATCATGTCTAATGATGATCTTGTTAACAAAATTCTCATGTCACTTCCAACTTCATGAGACCCAAAGGTGACCACCATACAAGAAGCCAAAGATGTTGACAAATTACCCTTGGAGCAGCTAGGGGGATCGCTCATGACTTATGAGCTAAATCTGAAACAAAAATCTATGAACTTGGACAAAAATCTGAAACAAAGCCTTCAAGTCTATAATTCAAGAAGAACTCTTAAATGAAGAATCAAAAGAAGAAGAAGAGGATGAGAGTGACAAAGCTCTTCTAGTAAGGAAGTTTGGAAGATTTATGAAAAGAAGAAAGTTCCCTTACAAGAAAAGGTTCCAAACAAGTAAAGATAAGGAAAAATAAAAGGAGAAAGAAAAAGAAAAGGAGAATGAGATACCAACATGCTTCGAATGCAAGAAGCTCGGACATTACAAGTTTGACTGTCCTCTCCTAAAGAAATCAAAAAAGATGCTTAAGAAGAAAGCTATGATGACGACCTAGAGTAACAGCGAGGACTCCAGCTCAGATGAAGAACAAACTGAAGTTGCCAATCTATGTTTCATGGCACAACAAGAACAAGAAGAGATAATTTCTGACTCTGAAGCAAATTTTACTTTTGATGAATTAAAAAATGCATTTGATGAATTGATGCATGATTATAAATTGATTTTATCTGAAAATAGAAAATTGAAAAAGCATGCAAATAGTTTTTCACATAAAAATAATTATTTTTAAATGAAGTTAGTGAATTAAAAGGTAAACTTGATGTTTTAGAAAAATAAACAAAGCTTTAATATGAAAAATAAAGTTTTAAAAAGACCTAAAGCTATTGATAAATAAAATCCTTTGTTGAAAAGTTTACTTATAGTTCTGAAAAACTAGATTTTCTTTTAAATAATCAAAGAGCTATTTTTAATAAAACAGGATTAGGATATAAACCTCAAAAATAAAAAAGATATTTTAAAAATTTTATTATACCTGCATCATCAAGCATTACATATTTTTCATGTAAAAAACTAGGTCATAAAGCTTTTCAATGTAATTTGAAAAAAATCAATAATTTTAGAAAGATTTGGGTTCCAAAAGGAACCAATTTAAGCACTAACCCTAAAGGGACACAAGATGACTTGGGTACCTAAAAACAAAATTTGATTTGTTTTACAGGTATGTCTTACAACCAAGGAAAATAAAAGGCTATGGTATCTTGATAGTGGTTGTTCAAGACACATGACAGGAGATGTGAAGTAATTCACCTCTCTTGAGGCAATAAATGGAGAGAGTGTGACCTTCGATGATAATGGTAAAGGAAAAATCATTGGTATTGGTAAGGTTCATATCTCCCCTTCTACTTGCATTAATAATGTACTTTTAGTTGAAGGTTTAAAGCATAATCTTTTAAGTATTAGCCAATTTTGTGATAAAGGTTTTTAAGTTGTTTTCAAATCATCCTATTGCATGATTTATAGTCCTGATAAAAATGGAGTGAGATTTATTAGAAAAAGGCATGGTAATATTTATTTGGTAGATTTGGATAATCTATCTTTGCCTAATAGAGAATATCTAGGTGTAATGAATCCTACTATAAATGAGACTAGTTGGCTGTGGCATCATATACTAGGACATGCTAGCATGTATTTACTTTCAAAACTTTGTAAAAAGCATTTAGTAAGAGATTTGCCAAAACTTAGTTTTGAAAAAGATAGAGTTTGTAAAGCATGCCAGCTTGGAAAACAAGTAAAAATATCTTTCAAACCTAAAGGCTTTGTTACTACTAGTAGGCCACTAGAACTACTCTATATGCATCTCTTTGGACCAACTAGAACATCTAGTCTAGGAGGTATGAGATATGGATTAATTATAGTGGATGACTTTTCAAGGTTTACTTAGGTTTTCTTTCTCACTCATAAAGATGAATCATTTTCAGTATTTATAAAGTTTTATTGAAAGGTATCTAATGAAAAATGTACTTCATTTATTTTCATACGTAGTGATCATGGTTTTGAATTTGAAAATCAAGATTTTGAAAATTTTTGTAATGAAAAAGGTATTGAACACAATTTTTCTTCACCTAGGACATATCAGCATAATGGGGTGGTAGAAAGAAAAAATCATACTTTAGAAGAAATGGCACGCACTATGCTTTGTGAAAATGATTTACCAAAATATTTTTGGACTAAAGCAATTAATACTGCTTGTTATATTTTGAATCATGTTTTAATTCATCCTATTTTAAAGAAAACTCCTTATGAACTTTGGAAACAAAGAAAATCAACTTTAAAATATTTTCAAGTTTTTGGTTGTCAATGTTTCATTTTAAATAATGGTAAAGATAATTTTGGAAAATTTGATGCCAAGTTTGATGAAGGTATCTTTCTAGGATATTCCACATTAATCAGGACATACAGAATTTTTAACAAAAGAAACCTAGTTGTAGAGGAGTCTGTACATGTAGTTTTTGAAGAATCTGCTAACAAATCCTCTAGAAAAGAGGAAACATCTTATGCATGTGTAGGTGCTGAAAAGTTAAAGAAGCAAACATTGGATGATCAACCCTCTCAATAAAGTGAAGAAGATCAAGACAAATATGAAAGAGAAGAAGCCATACAATCCACACCAAAGCATAAAGATCTACCCAAGGAGTGGAGGTATGCTCATGGACATCCTAAGGAGTTAATCCTAGGTGATCCATCAAAAGGGATAAGAACTCGATCTTCCATTAGAAATGAATGTGATTATATTATTTTTGTTTCTCAAGTAGAACCAAAGTGTTTTGAAGATGCTGAAAAAGACCCTAACTAGATAATTGCTATGCAAGATGAACTAATTCAGTTTGAAAGAAATAATATTTGGACATTAATGGAAAGACCATCTAATGTTTCTATTATTGGCACAAAATGGATATTTAGGAATAAATTAGATGAAAATGGAATTATAACTAGAAATAAAGCTAGGCTAGTTGCCAAAGGTTACAATTAGGAGGAAGGAATTGATTTTGATGAAACCTTTTGCTCTTATTGCTAGACTTGAGACAATTAGACTACTATTAGAATTTACTTGTTTTATGAACTTTAAACTTTTTTAAATGGATGTTAAAAATACTTTTCTAAATAGTTATATAGTAGAAGAAGTATTTGTTGAACAATTACCTAGTTTTGAAAATCATGCACATCCTGATCATGTTTTTAAATTGCACAAAGCACTTTATGGTTTAAAGCAAGCACCCCGAGCATGGTATGAAAGACTCAGCAAGTTTTTGATTCAAAATAAATTTTCTAGAGGCCATGTTGACAACTTTTTTTCTAAAGAAGAAAAATGATGATTTATTAGTAGTACAAATTTATATTGATGATATTATATTTGGTGCTACTAATGAGATTCTTTGTCAAGAATTTGCCAAGCTTATGTAGGGAGAATTCGAAATGAGCATGATGGGAGAACTTAATTTCTTCCTTAGACTCCAAGTTAAGCAAACTAAGAATGGGATCTTCATCAACCAAGCTAAGTATACAAAAGAAATGTTAAAGAAGTTTGGGATAGAGACTACTAAGTCAATAGGTACACCTATGAGCCCCTCTTGTAAACTTGATAAAAATGAATATGGTAAATCTATTAATCAAAAATTATATAGAGGTATTATTGGCTCTTTATTATATTTACTTCTAGTAGACCAGATATAATGTTTAGTATATATATATGTGATATCAGTTTGATTCTAAAGAGTCTCATCTGTTGGCTGTTAAGCGCATATTTAGATACTTATCTAGTATAATTGATATTAGATTGTGGTATTCTAAAGATTCATCTGTTGACTTAATTGGATTTTTTGATGCTAATTTTGCTGGATATAAACTTGAAAGAAAAAGTACTAATGGAACTTGCCAATTTCTTAGAGTTAACTTAATCTCTTGGTTCAGCAAGAAACAAACTTCGGTTGCACTATCCCCAGCTGAGGCTGAGTATATTGCAACAGAAAGTTGTTGTTCAGATCTTGTGGATTAAGCAATAACTTGAAGATTTTGGAATCAAACTAAGACACCCATAAAATGTGGTAATACTAGTGTAATATGCTTAACTAAAAATCCTGTTCGGCACTCTAGAAGTAAATATATTGAAATTAGGCATCATTTCATTAGAAATGATGTTGAAAATAATGATGTTGTGCTTGAATTTGTTTGTACTGAAATGCAATTAGCTGAAATATTGACTAAGCCTCTATAAGAAGATCGATTTAGTATGATTAGAAGAGAACTTGGAGTCATCAACCCTTTTGATTGAGAATTTCTATCCCTTCATATCCTTTGACCCTTGATTAATCAAATTTACTATTAATTTTGTTTAATTTCCTTGAATTCCATTGAAATTCTATTCTTTTTTATCAAAGCTTCATTTCCTGTTTTTTTTGGTTTTAAGTCAAAGTGTCGATACTTGAAAGTGTCGATACCTGAAAGTGTCAACACTTGACACAGAGTTGTGAGTCGACACTTAAACGGTGACAGACCAAAATAAAAACAAGAAAATAAAGTGTTTTCTTCATCCTCTTCCTTCCAAATCAAGCCGACTCACCCTCTATTTTGTTCCACCCACTTCTTCCCTCCAAATTGCTCCTCCAACCTCCTCAAATTTTTGTTTGGAACAGATTTAGCTTCGATTTCAACCATTTTCTCCCTTCCTGTTGATTTTGACCCGTAGAAACCCTAGGTTTCTTCCCCTCTTGCAATTCAATCTTATATCTTTGGAATGGGGCCTAGGAAGCAAGTTGTCTGGCATCCAAGACCATCTAATCAAGAAGAAGAAAGGAGAACCAAGGCTAGGCATGAAGCTAGAGCAGCAGATGCACTCGATGTTCCTGGTAGACCTCTCTTTCCTGTGGCTAGTCCGATGGGATCGAAGACCATCGTCGAAGGATGTTGTGTGGACTTCGAGTTCATTGATCAGTAGTAGTTTAGGATAGGTCAGTGGCTCAGGGATGCAGGCTTGGTACCATTTTGTTCTTTGACTGAGAGAATCTATCCGGGTTTGATTCGAGAGTTCTATGGTTCACTTGCCCGAGGTAGTGATGGATGGGTTGCTCGGTGTGAGGCAGAGATGTCCTAGTGACTACAGAGATTCTGAGCAAAGTATGGGATGTACCCATGAGAGGATCTATCATGGACAGTCTAGTGGATAGATTCAATAGTCTCCATTATATTTTCGAGATAGATGACTTACCTGAGGGATCCACTATGGTTCCTTCGAGACTATCAGCTGAGATGAGGTTACTGCATCACATAGTAGCCCAGATTGTTCTACCGAAGACCGATCATTTCGACTTCATCACAGAGTGGGAGTTCTTGGTGATGGATTCTCTGGTACAGCATACTCCTATATGACTACTGGTACTTATGGTACATCAGTTGACAAAGGCATCAATCAGCCAGGGATTGTGTCTGCCCTACGAGATGGGCTTGACTTTACTTTTTAGAGCTTATGGTGTAGTGATGGATGATGAGCCCTATCGACAGCTATTGAACACTGATGTTTATGATATCAGATCTCTTCATCGGATAGGGTACCAGCTTGTTAGAGGCCAGTGGAGACGACGCGTATCTAGTCAGGCCACTGACAGAGATGAGGATATAGCAGAAAAAGAGTGCATCTTTTCAGGTGAGGCAGGGCCCTCAGAGCCACCTACTGATATGCCTAAGATACAGCTCGAGTCTTTAGTGCAGCCAGAGCTAGCTCCTCAGCCTGAGTGAGCATGGTCTGATATCCCTAGAGTTTCTAAGAGTCTAGAGGATAGGGTCGCTCACATTAAGACTGAGTTGATGATCATTCATCAGTGAGTCGGCACATTTCATATGGAGATGAGAGAGAGCCATCGAGGACTGAGAGATGGGATCTCTGCTCTGTCTGCTTTGAGTGGACCCTCTTCCAGGAGTGCTCCTAATACTTCTGCTCTAGCTAATTCAGTTCCAGCACCACCTACACCAGGACCAGATTTTGATGATGATGATGAGATTGACTCTGATGAGTTTGACATGATAGATTTGATGACAGAGCCAGTGCTAGAGACAATAGCTGACCCTCTTAGGAGTCCTATTCATGATCCATCTAGTTCATCTTTCCATACTCTTATTCTACCCACTCCTCTTTCCAGACCAGCTGATCACACTTCCATTCCTGCACCTACACCTATTATACCTTCAGTTACTGATACACCTATCATTGATTCTCCCACATTGCATGCATCTTTCCATATCAGGGAACTAGGATTTTATATCCCTGGTTTCTATCATCTTGATTTAGGTCCTATATTTGATCATACATCTTTCCATACAGTTGTTGATACTGTCACTCTGATCCATTCTTCTCCTGCTACTGACATAGCTTCTACCTTATCTACACTAGCTAGAGGCAAGACTTATGTTAGATGCAGAGAACGAGGCCATCATGTTCCATCGAGACCTACCAGGACCCGTCTTCATGATCTTCGATCTATGTGGCCTTGATCTTGTGCTTCTACTAATACAGGACCGATCGAGATTAGATCCTCAAATGATGAGGATAGTGCTTAGGATAGTCTTTTTGTTTAGATAGGTTACATTTTGGTGCGGGCACCAGACTCAGAAGAAGACTTCAGGGCTCCATCTGGATCTCTGATTGACCTTGCCCGAAGAATTAGGATTTTCTGATTTTGTAATAAGGGTTGACTTGGTCAACTCAATTTTAGTCTTGAGTCTGTATTTCCCTATAATTTAAATTTTGTTGAGTCATGTTGACTTAGTACAAGTCCTAGTAGTGGTCTAGGTCTTCTCCAGGTTGGTGCCACTTTTTTTTTTTCAGTCAAGTCAAGGTCCAGGGTGCCACATTTTTTCTTCCAGGCCCAAGCAAGTGGGCGTCACACTCCCAGCCACATGCCAGAGTCCAGGAGGTGCCACATCTCCATCCAGTGTCTTTGGTCCCTACACCACAAGAAGTAAGTTCCTTTTTTTCTTGCACAACTTGGGAGAAAAATCCATCAAGATACCTCAATCCTAGGAGGAGCCAATTTCTTTCCAGATAAACCCAAGCCAGGATGGCAAGAATTTTTCTTGAAGAGAGGATCAAGGAGGTGCCCCACAATGTTCCATAAAAATCCAAGTTATAAAAGGGAAGAGAGCATGTCTTGGGGAGGAATTCAAGGAGGTTCCCAAAAGTGTCCAAAAGTGCCAAAGCCATGAAAGGAAGAAGCCTAAACTTGTGGAGCAAGACTAGGAGGTGTCCAAATGAGCCAAACCATGAAGGGAAAATCCTTGATTCATGGAGAGATACTAGGAGACACCCCCATAATTTGCCATTTGGAGCTGATTTTCAAGTTTTCTTGGAGTTTTTGGGCTGCCCACTTATGGAAGGAGTCTTGGGAAGAGAATTTGATTCCTAAAGTGTGGGTTAGTCCTATTAGTCCAACATGGAAAATGTATAAAATTTTATTTCTTTGTTATGTCTATATATTCAACTCTATGTAACTCTTGAATTTAATGATGAATGAAATCAATTTCTTTGTGAGCAACTTTGTGTTTCTCTCTTCCGCACTTGTGTTCAGGTGTTGAGCTCCATGAGGGAGTAAATCCGGGTTCCCTAGGAACCTTGAGGAGGTGTGAGATCTCCAACCCCAAAACCCTACCAAAATCCTAGGTTAGCCACTTCAATTCCAAACCCTAGCCACCCATCATCTTCTTCATTCCACCAATCATCCAAACCCTAATCTACCTCATCATCTCACGGCCCCTCTCTTCCAAGTAGAGGCCGACCACCAACATCCAGGTCCTGATCGGCTACTTCGAATACAGAGCAAATTCCAGAGGAAGTCAGATCAGCATCCAGGAGAATCAGGATTTCAGCAACATCAGTTTTTTTCAAGTTCTTATCTGGTAAATCCTTTCTTTGAGTATCTGGTTCCTTAACTTATTCTTCTTCTTTCCCAGATCCTGAGTTCAGGAGAAGCCAACTCTGCCAAAGGGCCAGTATTGGAGGATCCATTGCGAAGATATCCGAATCTGAGGATCCAACAATCTGCTCGAGAGAGTCCTTCCACCAAACTCTGTGAAGATCACTGCCTGGTACATAACCCTTCCCTTCTCTTTATTTCTGTCCTGTTGAAAGTTCAGAGCGAAACCCTAGGTCTGGGAGTTTCTAAACCCCCAGCGATCCTTTACTTCAGAACTACTCTGAAAATCTAGTTTCTTTGAATTGTGCTTTCAATTATTATATAGTTTCTTTCAATTTAGTTTAACTTTTCTTTGAGTCAAAGCCGACTTCTGAAAATATATAAAAAAAAAGAATTAGTCTTAATTTACTTTCGTATCACATCATCTCTTTTGTTCTGCATCAATTTTGGTATCGGAGCTTTCGTTCTGCATCATTTTGGTATCAGAGCCATGTCTAGGGTTTCTGACTTGCTTGCATGTTTTGAGTGTCTCTCTTTTTTACTTTGTCTGCTCGAAGTAGACTCCCCAAGACGTCCGGTCCTAGGAATGAAGTGAGGTGCAAGCCTCCTCTTCCCATTCCATGGGGTGTTCCTAGGGCATGTAGGGGATCCACTGGGTTACAACTTCGTAGCAGGAATTGTAAACGGGGGAAGCATTCTATTTTCAGTCTGTAACTACCCTGTTGCAGGAATTGTTTCTCATTGTAAGTAACTTTAAATTTCATGATTTTTATTTTGATGGAACCAATATAATTGAAACTATTTTACATAGTTTTACTATAATTTATTGGTTTCTGTGAAATTTCTGAGAGTTAAATTACAGCAATTCTGTTTCTGTGTTTCTGCAATTCATTTTTTTTTTTTTGAGTGATCATCTCCTAATTCATCTTAAGGAAAATTAAGCATCTAAGATAAGGGGAGGAGTTGATAACCTCTCCTTAGCCCAAAACAACCACCCATTCATTCGATCCTAAGCCTAATTTTAAAATTTATTAGACTTAATTTGCCCTAGTGGGCTAGGAACACCAACTGGTCAGGTCCAGCCTAGGGTTTAGTCAGTTTGTCTACTTACTCTGTGTGTGCTTTGTACTTGGTGTCTAGAATGGTGATTCAGGGACTACGTCCCGAAGGGCTTGTGTGCTGGTCCACCTACCTGGCCAATCACTGATTGGTGTCTAGGATTGGCAATTAGGGACCTAACACTCCCCTTACACCTGCCTGGCTGAGTCCCGAGTTACTACAGGCAAGCTTGCCACTCTGATTGGGCATCTAGTTTCGACTCTAGGTCTAGTGAGCCAGTAGTCACTTTAGTCTAGTCACATTCTATGTGCTTTCTTGCATCATCATGTCCACCCAGAACGGAGTACCCTCCCAACCTGGTCAAACCCAACTTGATTTAGAGGCCATGGTTAGAACTCTTACCGAAAGTATGAACAAATTGAGTCAGGATATGACTGCTACTGTTGCCCAGTTTAGGGAACAAGTCCATGAGGATCTTACCCAGGTTAGGGATCGAGTCCAAGTACTTGGGGAACCTAGACATCAGAATTGGACTCCTAACCCAGATTTTAATGTGCCTCAACCTCACCCACACCAGGAGCCTAGGAGGACCTTATACCGTGATCCCGAGCATAACCCTAGGAAGCCTAACCATTATATCTATAGTATGGATCGTGTCTATGAGAGGTCCTTACTATATTCTAGACCAGTCACTCAACAACCCAAGTCTTCTAGATCAAACCATTTAGATCCACACCCATGCCCAAGTAAGGTCTCTACTAGCTTGAAACCCAGTGTGACCCAGGTTCCTATATCGCAAGAATGTTGGTTTTGTAGAGAAAGAGGCCATAAATCTAGTCAGTGCCCATGCATAGGACCGGCTTGTGCATAGCTAAGTGGTAAGAATCCTAAGGATGACATTAATGAGGGAGAACCCAAGCCTACCAATGAGGAAGAAAGGTTAGGTATGACAAGCCCAGAATCAGTTGACCTGATTATCACTGACCCGAAACCCATTGAAGATGGCATCGAGGAAGTATATGATGCTGGCTTGAGTCTAGTTGATGAATATGAGGGGGAAGAACTTGAAGAATGTGACATCGATACTATTGGTTCCTTACTTGAGGAGATCTTGGAGAGCAACCAAGTGGTAGGACCTAGTTCAGAAATTCAAGAGATTTGTGAGAATCAGGTTCCTTTAGTCAAATACCCCCAGGAAGAACTCATAGTGTTAGCCCGAGTTATCAATTCGTACCCTCTAATGACAGTCATTCCCCAAGTACCAATTGAAGATCTTTGCACTGAACTGTTTAACTTTGCCCACCCTATGGTAGATCCTCTCCTTAGGATGACTGAATCAAGCCTCTTACAATTGGACCTTGTCCCATGCCCAGCCACTAAGGTCTCTCCCGTAATCTTAGTTGAACATCCTTGTCTTGAGCGGATTGATTCACCCAGTCCTGTAGAAGTCCTCCTTATGGCCCCAGACCCCTTCCTTCGCATGACTGACCTACCCTTCTATAGAGTATACCATTCCGCACCCATAGGTCAAATTTCAAGTCTTGAGGTCGTCATCCATAGGCCCTTCTATGAATCATTCTCTAATCCATTTCTTGAGAAAGTGGATCATTATTTGCTTAGAGAACAAACCTTAACTGTTGCAATCACATGTCCTAGGCTACTTCCCGAACCATCTCTTGATCCATTCCTGGGAGTAGCAAACTTTTCCTTTCGTAAGGATGACCTGTTGACACTCATAGATCACCATTCAAACCTTCAGGTCACCACCTTTAGTCAGCAGGTAATTCGAGACTCCACCTCATATTTCTTCTCTTTCTCTAGGACTTCCAATGCTTCTTACAGCATCCAAGTATACTTTGTCAAAGTCTTTAGAATGAACCACGTGTCAGAACCTATTAGGTTTGCCACCTACTTCTGGAAGACCTTATGGCACCTACTAGGCACCCATGATAAGTTTTCATGCTCTGCATGCCATCCTCTGACCCAAGGTCAAACCTAGAGAGCCTTAGTTTGTTAAGTTTAGACCTAGGATTCCTTTGGAATAAAGTCCATTCTTTAGGAATACGTCGTCAGTCTAGTTTAGTTTTTCTTGACCCTTTACTAGGCTTTGGCTCAGATTTTGGTTTGATTGAGAGCACCAGGAATTGGGATTTGTATTTTGTCTAGGACTGAAATTGCATTCAATGTTTCGATCAATAGGTCTATAGGCTAGAGTCCCTTTGAAATTGTTCATGGATACAAGCCTCGCACACCACTTGATCTGATTTCACTATTAGCCCACACACACAAGTCTCTTGATGCACTTGCATAGCATGTAAAGGACTTGCATAAAGAAATTCATGCCAAAATAACTTTAAGTAATGAAACTTATAAGAAGTTGGCTGATTCTCAAAGACGAGTCAAAACTTTTGTTGAGAGAGACTATGTAATGATTAGGTTAATGCCTGAGTGATTTTTTCCTAGAACCGTTAGAAAGTTATATGCTAAAGGAGCTGGACCATTTAGAGTAGTGAAGAGAGTAGGATCCAATGCCTATGTGCTCGAGTTGCCTCCAGAACTAGGCAATAGCTCTACTTTCAACATAACAGACTTAGTAGAGTATAGAGAGCCAGCTGTGATTCCTAGTAAGCCTTTGAAACCTAATCCTATTATTGAGAGTGATCCCGACCCTGTGTGTCCACCAACAAACTGGCCTGTGAGGAAAGAGCAGATTGAAAAGATCCTGGATGATCAAGTTATCTCTACTCGTAATCGAGGATACCAAAGATACATGGTCCGCTGGCAAGGAAGGCCAGATTCTGATGACTCTTGGATCTCCCGAGAAGAATTACAAGAATTGGACCCAGACCTCTTGGAGAGATACCAGAGCCAGCTTGATCCATACTCGATAGGGTCGAGTTCCTCCCACCCCGGGAGAATTGGTGCGGGCACCAGACTCAGAAGAAGACTTCAGGGCTCCATCTGGATCTCTGATTGACCTTGCCCAAAGAATTAGGGTTTTCTGGTTTTGTAATAAGGGTTGACTTGGTCAACTCAATTTTAGTCTTGAGTCTGTATTTCCCTGTAATTTAAATTTTGTTGAGTCATGTTGACTCAGTACAAGTCCTAGTAGTGGTCTAGGTCTTCTCCAGGTTGGTGCCACTTTTTTTTTTTCAGTCAAGTTAAGGTCCAGGGTGCCACATTTTTTCTCCCAGGCCCAAGCAAGTGGGCGCCACACTCCCAGCCACACGCTAGAGTCCAAGAGGCGCCACATCTCCATCCAGTGTCTTTGGTACCTACACCACAAGAAGTAAGTTCCTTTTTTTCTTGCACCACTTGGAAGAGAAATCCATCAGGATACCTCAATCCAAGGAGGAGCCAATTTCTTTCCAGATAAACCCAAGCCAGGATGGCAAGAATTTTTCTTGAAGAGAGGATCAAGGAGGTGCCCCACAATGTTCCATAAAAATCCAAGTTATAAAAGGGAAGAGAGCATATCTTGGGAAGAAATTCAAGGAGGTTCCCAAAAGTTTCCAAAAGTGCCAAAGTCATGAAAGGAAGAAGCCTAAACTTGTGGAGCAAGACTAGGAGGTGTCCAAATGAGCCAAACCATAAAGGGAAAATCCTTGATTCATGGAGAGATACTATGAGACACCCCCATAACCTGCCATTTGGAGCTGATTTTCAAGTTTTCTTGGAGTTTTTGGGCTGCCCACTCATGGAAGGAGTCTTTGGAAGAGAATTTGATGCCTAAAGTGTGGGTTAGTCCTATTAGTCCCACATGAAAAATGTATAAAATTTTATTTCTTTGTTATGTCTATATATTCAACTCTATGTAACTCTTGAATTTAATGATGAATGAAATCAATTTCTTTGTGAGCAACTTTGTGTTTCTCTCTTCCGTACTTGTGTTCAGGTGTTGAGCTCCGTGAGGGAGTAAATCTGGGTTCCCTAGGAACCTTGAGGAGGTGTGAGATCTCCAACCCCAAAGCCTTACCAAAACCCTAGGTTAGCCACTTCAATTCCAAACCCTAGCCGCCCATCATCTTCTTCATTCCACCAATCATCCAAACCCTAATCTACCTCATCATCTCACGGCCCCTCTCTTCCAAGTAGAGGTCGATCACCAACATCCAGGTCCTGATCGGCTACTTTGAATACAGAGCAAATCCCAGAGGAAGTCAGATCAGCATCCAGGAGAATCAGGATTTCAGCAACATCAATTTTTTTCAAGTTCTTCTTATCTGGTAAATCCTTTCTTTGAGTATCTGGTTCCTTAACTTGTTCTTCTTCTTTCCTAGATCCTGAGTTCAGGAGAAGCCAACTCTGTCAAAGGGCCAGTATTGGAGGATCCATTGCGAAGATATCCAAATCTGAGGATCCAACAATCTGCTCGAGAGAGTCCTTCCACCAAACTCTGTGAAGATCACTGCCTGGAACATAACCCTTCCCTTCTCTTTATTTCTGTCCTGTTGAAAGTTCAGAGCGAAACCCTAGGTCTGGGAGTTTCTTAATCCTCAGCGATCCTTTACTTCTGAACTACTCTGATAATCTAGTTTCTTTGAATTGTGCTTTCAATTATTATATAGTTTCTTTCAATTTAGTTTAACTTTCCTTTGAGTCAAAGCCGACTTCTGAAAATATCAAAAAAAAAAAAAAGAATTATTCTTAATTTACTTCCGCATCACATCATCTCTTTTGTTCTGCATCACATTTCTGTACTTCCTGTATGCTGTTTAGATAGTTTTTATGTTTACTTACTCTTTTGTATCAAACATGTATCAATGAATGCAATATCATGAATGATTGAAATATTCTCTTCATGTTATGACTTTGGATGTTGTCACCTCTGAATGAATGGATGAATTTCAGTGTTTGAATTTTAGTGTTTATTTCTCTCTATTCCTTGTTAATGTTGACAAAAAGGGGGAGAGGTAAGTATAAAAGATATAAGTAAGTATAAATGAGAGATAAGTTTTGAAAAGTAAGTATAAATGAAGATAAGTTTTGAAATGAAGATGAAATGAAAACTCTATTTTATTTGAGAAAAATGTTTTGAGCATTGAGTGAGGGGGAGTAATTCCTCCTTTGAATAGCAAAATCTGTTTTACTAAAATTTCATGCCCAATTCTTAATTTTAGATATTTAATTTTAGCTTTATGTCATTGAAAGATCTTTGAAAATAAATTTTTAAAATCACCTCTTAAGGGAGAGTATTTATACTCTTCAATTTATTTTTCAAAATTCTTTTTGACTACTTTCACCTTATTTCATTGCTGAATTTATTATTCTTGAGCATGTTCTCTTTAGAGTATCATGATACATGAATTTCTTTTTTAGCTATGATACTCTTAGTCCAAATTTGATTCAAATGAGTTTTTAAACTTTCTTTCTCTATTTGAATACATATTGTGATAAGCCTTATGAATATTGAAAATTCCTTTTAAGAGCTCATTATGTGATTTATACTTAAAGATTTTGTCATCATCAAAAAGGGGAAGATTGTTGACTCCATTATTGATTTTGATGATAAACAAAATAGTTAAGTATAAGTTGAGTACTAACTATTTCTTTAAAGTGTATTTTTATAGAAAAATATACTCATCAATCCAACAGTTTTGATTGCCTGTCAAAGAAATGAAGAAGTCCCCTCCATGAATGAAAGATCAGTTTTAAATGGGCTTAAGCATTTGATGATTGTTTGAAATAACACAAAGAGTTTAGCACAAATTGGTTTCAGTAGAGGTTCAGTGGTTTTTTTGAAGAAATCTCAGCATGTGTTAACTCAAAGTGTCGACTCACAACTCAAGTGTCGACTCATGACAGTGGAAGTGTTAACTCAAGCCAGCATGTAGAAAGAATTTCAGATGGCATGGCTGAAGTGTCGACTCATGCCAGTCAAGTGTCAACTCAAGGTGTCGACTCAAGGATTGGCTCATCACTTGAGAAATTTTTGATATAGAACTTGCTGAAATTGAAGACTTGCCTAAAATATTGACTTATGGATGTCAAGTGTCAACTCAAGTATTGACTTACCAGAAGAAGTGTCGACTCACCTGAGAATTCTAGAGAGCTTCAATAAAAAAATTTGAACTAGCTATCGACTCATGGAATGTAAGTGTCGACCCTAAGTATCGACTCACATCTTGAAGTGTCGACACTTGGAGTTCTGGAAACAGTAACAGCTAGTTTTTTAAACACAGAACTCGATCCTCTTGGCTCCCAACAGCTAGTTTTTCATGTCTAACGGCCATAAACTGACTTTGAGGCCTAGAAAAAGTATTTAAGTTATTGAAATCAAATCTAAACACAAGAGGATCAACAATAGAAAAGAAAAAGCAAGTGCATTCACTCATATTCATTGAGAACAACCACCTTCAAGCAAAAAGAAGTCTCCAAGCATTCAATGCCTTCAAGAGCATTCAAGTCCAACATTCTTGAAAATTAATTGAGGCTTCATCAAGTTGAAGACAAGCATTCCTCAAAGCTTCAAAGAAATATCTGCTTTTATTTAGAAAGTTTTTATTGTTGCTTTTTTTCAAACTTTAGCCTTGTTGTAAAGGTTATTGGTTAGCCTTGAAAACTAAGGAGGTTATTGGTTAGCCTTGAAAACTAAGGAGGTTATTGGTTAGTCTTAAAAACCAAGGAGGTTGTTGGTGAGCCTTAAAACCAATTAGGTTCTTGGTTAGCCTGCAAAACCAAGGGATGTTTTGACTTGTGAGCCTTGTGAAAACAAGTCGGGTTTTGATTAGTAAGCTCAAAAAACTAATCGGCTGTAATCGGTGAAGATTATAGTGAATTTCCAAATAGTCCTTGGGGAGCGGATGTAGGTGCATTGGAAAGCACCGAACCACTATACTTGGATTGTGTTTGTGATTATTTCTCTCTCTTTTATTCTTACTTATATTGCTTTTAAATTTTTACTGCATACTCTTTAAGAGCACATTACACTTGCATTTTATTGTACTTAGATTTTTTATTAAATTCATTCACACACTTGCAATTAATTTCTAGAAATCCAATTCACCCCCCTCTTGAGTTGCTTACTTGGCAATAGTCTTAGGCCTTGAGTCGATCCTTGAGTCGACACCTTGAGTTGACACTTGAGTGGCATGAGTCGATACTTCAGCTGTGCCATCTGAAACTCTTTTCGCGTGCTGGCTTGAGTTGACACTTGCACTGCTATGAGTCGACACTTGCTGAGATTTCTTCAAAAATCACTGAACTTCTACTGAGACTTTTTTTAGCTGAACTCTTTAAGTCCTTTAAAGCATTTCTCAAGTACTTAACTCCATTTATAACTGATCTTTTATCCATACAAATGGCTTCTTCATCATTTGACAAGCAATCCATTTTAGTTATTTTGATGAGTACCTTTTTTTATTAAACATACTTCAAGGAACATGTTAGTACTCAACTTATACTTAAGTGTTTTGCTTATCATCAAAATTAGTAACGAAGTCAACAATCTCCTCCTTTTTGGTGATGATAAAACCTTTAAGTATAATTCATATAATAAGTTCTCAAAAAAATTTTCAATTTGCATAAAGCTTATTGCATTTTCTATTGTAGTAAAGAGATAAAGTCTAAAAGCTCATTTGAATTGAATTAGAACCACAAGAGTATCAAAGCTAAAAACAAATTCATGTATCATAATACTCTACATAAGTATTGGAGATAAATCATGCTTTAAGATAAGAAAATCATTATAGAGCAATAGTGAATGTAATCAAAAGTGTTGTCACTAAGATTGTCATGGCCCATAGCTGAGGTCGAGGTCAGAACTCACCATCACCTTACAGGATCCTGCTCGATCGTCCAAACCTGCCAAACAGAGTCAGTGACCCAGGCTGGGGATTCCGGTGGGGGCACTCTGATGCTCAAGTCAGTAACGATCCAAGGAAACAGATCCTCCTGGTCGAGCTCCGAGTATGGACTCCATGCTAGGAGGAGAAGTTGTGAAATGAAAGAGTGTGAGAGGGCCGAGCATAGATTGCGAGAGTGATAGCAGAGGAAAGCTCGAACTGGGTGGCTGTGTCCGTCTAGACCCCTCCTGGGGGTTTCGCGGTAGCCTCGAGCGTTATCTTCCTGTGCGCCGCCCCCTTCTTGCTCGTTGGACCTTACTCATTTGAAACTTTGGTTGAATGTGGGTGTGCATGTTACCTCGTTTGAACCTGGGAGCTCTTTTTGCTGGGGTGTTATTTGCTGCTTACCTCGGGATCTTCCCTATGCACATGGGTGTGTGCGATGACATTTCGTGCCATGGATGGATTGCCTTTCCATTCTGGTGACATGGAAGCTACCATTCGTGCTGACATTCCTTCTAGTCGCTCCCTTTTGGGCAACTTCGCAGGATCTCGATCGGTGGGCTGCCATCTCCTGGTTCGAATCTCTTGGTTGACTTCCAATTTTGGAGGGTGCAGACTGTTGATGAAGAATGCAGAGCCTCGATCGGAGGATTCCTTCTATTATGGTGCAAGTGGCTACTTGGGTCACCATCTCAGTTTAGCAGGCATCTTTTCATGGTCCTCGAGCGTCAGGCTATCGTCTAGGGAGAGCGATGACCTCCTTCAGCAGCAGATCTCTTTGTCCGAGATGGAGCTGATTTGGAGAGGTGGAGCTCGACTTTGGCCTCAACATCTCGACCCGAAGGGAGAGCGGCCGAGCGAAGGAAGGCAGAGCTCGACTTCGACCTCGGTGTCTCGACCCGAAGAGAGCACGGCCGGGCGAAGGAAAAGCAGAGCTCAACTTCGACCTCGGTGTCTCGACCTAAAGGGAGCATGGGCGGGTGAAGGATAGGCCGACCTCGACTTTGACCTCGGCATCTCGACCTGAAGGGAGCGTGGCCAGGCGAAGGAGTCCAGGCTGAGATGTTCCATGTGGCAACTTATCCGATGTGGCGTCTGATAGGGGCCACACATCAACAATCTTACCACATCATTTGCCCCTCACTCCTGAGGCTTGTTGGCATGCGGTGCTTGGGACAAAGGGAGTAATTGCTGTGCTGACATGGAAAGGCAAAGATCTGGTGCAATAATGACCATGATCGCTGGTGCATCATGAGGCAGTTTCTCCAAGCCAACATGGTAGAGCCACGTGGCCATGTCCGAGGAGCAGTTATTACTGGCATGGAATTTATGGTGACCACAGTTGAAGCGAGACATCCTACTCATCGATGGTCGACACGTGGTGCAAATCTGTCGACGGAGATGCTGTAACGGTACAGTTGGCGTCGGGTCACTTTGAAATGAAAGGTTGATTTTTTCCAAAACATCTACTCTTTCGAATCTCGCGTTCCCTCCATCATACCCAAGTCTTCTCTTCTCCCCCGGCCATCTTAGACTCCCTCAGGAACCAGGTTCATCTCTTTCTTCCTCCATCTCCTAGTAGAGCAGAGCTTTTCTTTTGAGTTTAGGGTCTTCTCGAATGTAGTTCGTCTTCCTCCTCTTTTTGAGCTTCCACCTTCTTCATCTCTTTAGATGTCCCATTTCGGCCCCAACTTCCATCCCTTGACCAACTAGGCCGAGGCGGGGTCTTCTAGGCCAAGGCTACCTTCTTCTTCTTCCAATGAGAAGAGGGAAGAAGAGCGTTTCGAGTTTAGTAGGAGGCGTCCCCCTGGCGGGATAGTTATTAGGGAGCCCAGGTCTATCCCTCCTCCTCCTCCAACTGAACCCATCCCCGAACCTACCCAGTTAACAGGTCCCGGTGGGATTACTTCGAAAATCTCTAGTGAGGAACTAGGGACCATCAAAGACGTCTATCGCATACCATACTATGTCCGGCTCTTGATCCCGTGACCAGCGGAACGGGTCACCTTCAGTGGCCCGAGCCAGATCGCCCTTTATAAGGAGACCTTTGCAAGGGGACTTCGGTTTCCCTTTCACCCTTTCTTCCTTTCTGTCCAGAGCAATTACCATCTCGTCCCTGCTCAGCTCGTCCTGAATGCTATAAGGACCATTTTTTGCTTTATAGTGCTCTACCATTTCCACGGGAATGTAGCCCGTTTCTCACTATTCAGGGCATTTTTTATCCTGAAGCACCACCCTTCCATGGAGGGGTGGTGGTCCATCTCTTATTACCCGAAGGGCATTAAATTTAAACTCCCTTCTTCCATCAAAGGGTGGAAGTGCAAATTTTTCTTTGAACCATTTAGGGGGTCGACTGGGTATGGAGCGACCCAAATCGATCCCCTAACCAAAACTCCACGGTCGAAGCGATTGACCTAGATGTCTATGAGTAGCTCCGCACCACTCAGATTCCTTCTCTCAAGGTTCTGTTGTCAGAGCAGAACCTTTTCAAGGCCGGGGTCGACCCAACAAGAGAGTTGGGTGAGTTCGGCTCGAACTTTTCTCTTTATGCCTCTTATTCTACTTTTTTGGACTTAAGACTGACATTGCCTCTTCTATATGCAGGTATGAAGTTCTCGATGGATGACCTGCTCTCAATCACTAGGAAGAGACCTCCGTCAGAGTTGGTTGAAGAATCCTCCTCGAAGAGTGCTTGCGATGAGAGCGCGGTGGCGGTCGCTCCCGCCGCACCGACTGAGCCAAGGAAGAGGGAGGCCGAGATCGTCCCTAGACGAGGAGGAGGGGTGGTTGAGGTGAGGCCCGAGCTGGGCCAGAGGGTGGCTGAGCCCATGCCAGAGCGGCTGAGGCGACGAGAGCCAGTCCCGACCCCGGAGCCCGAGGTGGTTGTCCGGGCCAGGGTCGCTGCCGCAACCATCGCCGTAATGTCTCCTCCTCCCCCGGAAGTCATTGTCATCGAGGAGGAGGAGGGACAAGTGGGAATAGAGGTGGTGCTGGAGGCATTGTCCGGGGAGGTACCGAGCTCACCTTGTGCACCTGAGGCTTCTTCTGCCGGTGGAATGGGTGACGCGACGTCCGGGGTGAGCAAAAGAGAGAGGGACTACCACCGAGTCCCGTTCAAGCTGGGGCCAATACCTCCCTGGTCTGGGACTAGGGTATGGCAGAGCACATGATAGATTTTGCAATCCAGTCATGCGACCAGCAGGAGAAGGTCGGCAAGCTACTAGGGGATGCGATTGGCACCACATTCCCCCTGCTCTTCTCGGTAAGTGACTTCATCTTTTTGACTTCTTCCTTCTTGCTTGTACTGATTGCCAAGATTTCCTTCAGTGTAGCTCGGTGCTGAGCTCCTCTTAGTCAGAGATTGCTTCAAGCACTGGCTGAAGAAGGCCACCAGTGAGAGGCAAAGCTCGAGTCTGTGAAGATCGAACTCAGCTAGAGGACTGACGACTCCTAGGAGCTCGGTCAGAGAAATAAGGAGTTTCTGAAGGAGCTCGCGAGTGCAGAGAAGCACTCGAAGGAGCTCCAGGAGAGCCTGGACCAAGAGCGAAGCCAGTCAAGGAGCAAGGTTGAGGAGCTCACAGCCACTGAAAAAAGGCTGACTGAGTTCAATGCCGAAGCCGTCCGACAAAAAGGGCATGCTCAGACTCTTCAGGATGAGTTAGAGGCGGCCAGGGAGAGGCTGATCACCGCTGAGAAGAGGGTCCTCGCTACTGAGAAGGAAGCAGTAGTGATGGCTGAGTCGGCGGAGGCGGTAAAGAAGCAAGCCGCCGAGTCAAAGAATGAAGCTGAGGAGGCCGTGGCGATGTACAGGTCCTTAGAGGAGTTCGCCACCGAGTTCCATGAGATGGCATAGGACTCCTTCTATAAAGGTTTCATGTACCTTCGCTCTAGGGTGGAGGACTTCGTCTCAAACAAGGGTTGACGCTTCCTTAGGTACCCCAGAGCTTCTGACATGGGGCCAGCCCCATATTCGGGCATTGCTAAGGAGCCAGTCGTAGCCTCTGAGTCAGCTTCGCCGGTGGTGATCGCCGAAGTCGAGGTTGCACAGACTGAGGCTCCGAAAGATGATGTCCCACCGGAACACAATCACAGGAAGGGGCTGCCTGAGTAGTTCCCCTTTGTGTTTTTGTTTCCTCTATTTTTGGCCTGGGCTGCCTGGCATGTCGGGGGCCTAGAAACACTTGTAATGAATAGTTGATTTTTAATGAAGTATACATTTCCATTCACCTCGGCTTGAAACTTCTTTTCATTTCTCTCTTCTATTTTCTTCTTTCCCTTTTTTTTCTAAACATGTGATGAAGTTAGAGAAAGGTCCTTCAGTTTGTCGAGTTGCTTCCACTTCGTTCCTAGAGGTCCTGAAAGTGGATGATTGTTCTTGAGCGCCGGAGAGCTGGGCTCTGAGCTCTGTTGCTTGAGAACTGGGCTCAAAGCTTCAGTGCCAAAGAGCTGGGCTCTAGGCTTTGCTGCATGAGAGCTGGGCTTCTAGACTTGAGTGCCGAAGAGCGTGGGATCCAGGCTTGAGTGCCGGAGAGCGTGGGATCTGGGCTTGAGTGCCGAAGAGCATTGGATCCGGGCTTCAGTGCCGGAGAGTGTGGGATCCATGCTTGAGTGCTGGAGAGCTGGGCTTCCAGACTTGAGTGCCGAAGAGCATGGGATCTGGGCTTGAGTGCCAGAGAGCATGGGATCCGGGCTTGAGTGCTGGGGAACTGGGCTTCTAGACATTGGTGCCGAAGAGCATGGGATCTGGGCTTGAGTGTCGGAGAGCATGGGATCCGAGCTTAAGTGCTGGAGAGCTGGGCTTCCAGACTTTAGTGCCGGAGAGCTGGGGCTCCGGGCTTCAGTGCTGGAGAACTGGGGCTCCGAGCTTCAGTGCCAAAGAGCTGGGCTCCATGCTTTGGTGCCGAAGGACTGCACTCCGGGCTTCAGTGCCGGAGAGCTGGGGCTCTGGGCTTCGATGCCGGAGAGCTGGGCTCTGGGATTTTGTGCCAAAGGACTGGACTCCAGGCTACAGTGCCGGAGAGCTGGGGCTCTGGGCTTTAGTGTCGGAGAGCTAGGGCTCTGGGCTTTAGTGCCGGAGTGCTGGGCTCTGGGCTTTGGTGCCAAAGGACTAGACTCCAGGCTTCAGTGCCGGAGAGCTGGGGCACTAGGCTTCAGTGCCGGAGAGCTGCGGCTTCGGGCTTCCATGCTAGAGAGCTGGACTCCGGGCTTTAGTGCCGAAAGACTAGACTCTGGGCTTCAATGCCAGAGAGCTGGGCTCCGGGCTTCGAGATTCCTGCAAGGCAAGAATGGTTTGCACAAAATGGAATCTTTATTATTATTAGGAAAAGTCCTTACATTACTGATAGTATATTATCAGGTTGCAGGCATTCCATGTCCGCGCGAGTCTGGCACCGTCCAGACTCGCGAGATAATAAGCTCCATGTGGGAGAGCTTCGACCAACTTGTAGGGGCCTTCCCAATTCAGCGATAGCTTGCCACACTCCCGGGGTTGTGATGCTTCAGCTCGGCGCAGTAACAGGTCGCCCGAGCAAAAGACCTTCGACTTCACTCGCGTGTTGTAGTACTGGGCTACACGCTGTCGGTAAGCCACTATCCGGAGTTGGGCCTTGTCTCTGGTTTTCTCGAGGAGGTCCAAGTTGAGGAGAAGGCATGCCGAGTTCTCTGTCGTGTTGTACTATTATATCTGTAGTATGGGCATGCCGAGTTCGACTGGAATAATGGCTTTAGCATCAAAAGTGAGGTTGAAGGGCATTTCATCCGTTGCCATCTTGGGCATTGTATGGTAGGCCCAGAGAATGCTTGGAAGTTCTTATGCCCACCTACCCTTTGCTTCGTCCAGCTTGGTCCTAAGTCCCTGGATAATAGTCCAGTTGGTCACCTCGGCATCCCCGTTGGTCTGGGGGTGAGCAACCGAGGTGAAGCGATGTTGATGCCGAGTTCGGTACAAAATTCTTCAAACTCCCGGTTGTCGAACTATCGCTTGTTATCAGTGATAATGATGTGGGGAAGCCCAAAGTGGCAGATGATCGACTTCCAGAGGAACTGGCGGACCTTTGCTTCCGTGATCCGTGCTAGTGGCTCTGCTTCTACCCACTTGGTGAAGTAGTCGATGGCTAATATCAAAAACTTTCACTGCCCTGGCACAGGGGGAAATGGACCTAGGATGTCCATTCCCCACTGGGCAAATAGCCATGGAGCGAGAGCTGGGAGAGGGGCGCCGCTGGTTGACACTATATGTGACCGTGGCGCTAGCACTAATCGCACCTCTTCACGAAGTCAATGGTGTCCTCCCTCATGGTCTCCCAATAGTAACCTTGATTGAGGGCCTTGTATGCTAGCGTCCTCCCCCTGATGTGGTTTCCGCAAAGGCCTTTGTGGATCTCTCGGAGCACGAAGATTGCCTCTACGGGTCTCAGACACTTCAAGAGTGGATAAGAATAGGATCGGCGGTAGAGCTGTCCTTCCATGAGGATGAACCATGAGGCCTTCTTTTTAATGAGGTCAGCCTCTACCCGGTCTTCCGGCAGGGTGCCATCGGTAATGTACCTGATGTACCTATCCATCTAGCTGAGCTCCGGGGTGACCTGCTATACCTCTGCTGGAGCTTCGTTGCTTGGATTTTCAGGTTACTCAATATGAGCATGCCCCAGTGATGAGTCCAGCAAGGTCGCAAGTCTGGAAGTGTATCGGCGCGAGCATTCTCAACTCAGGGGATATGAGAGATGCTAAAGTGCCGAAAACCTATCATGCTTAAGCGAACCTGCTTCAAGTACTTCACCATTTGGGGGTCTCTGGCTTCGTATTCTCTGGAGACCTGTCCGGCCACCAGTTGGAAGTCAGTGAAGACCTTCAGGCTTCGTACACCCAGCTCGCGGGAGATCCTGAGGCCCATGAGGAGTGTCTCATATTCTGCCTGATTATTTGTCACGGCGAACTTGAAGCGGAGTGCGCATTCAGCCATAACTCCATCGCTGTTGGCGAGGATCAGGCCTGCATCGCTTCCGCCCGCATTGGACACACCATTGACATGGAGGATCCAGGGCTCCTCCTCAACACCAGGCTCCTCTTGATGCTTCGAGATCGTCTGCTCTAGCTTTTCGGCTAATCCCGTGCACTCGACCAGGAAGTCGGCCAGCACCTGGGCCTTTTAGGATGACCTCAGCTGGTACGCGATGTCGAACTCGTTGAGCTTTAGTGCCCACTTCGCCAAGCATTCAGATGTGTCGGGATGGCTGAGCACAGCACTCAAGGGCTAGTCTGTCAAGACCATGATCGGATGTACTTAGAAGTATGGCCTAAGATGTTGAGCAGACATGATAAATGCAAAAATGAGTTTTTCAGATCGGGTGTACCTAATCTTAGCATCCCGGTGGAGCATGCTGGCATAGTACACCAACTTTTGGGCTCCGTCCTGATCCATGCAGACGAGGATCGAACTGATGGCTCCAAAGGTAACCGCCAGGTATAGCAGGAGTTCCTCTCCCATCTTCGGCCTGGAGAGAAGTGGTGGTGATGCTAGGAAGTCTTTAAGCTCCTCAAAGGCCATCTTGCACTCCTCCATTCAGGTGAAGTCACTCGTCTTGCGCAGCACTTTGAAGAAGGGAAGGCAACGATCTGCCGACCTTGAGATGAACTGGCTCAGTATGGCTATCCGGCCTATCAAGCATTGAACTTACTTATTCGAGGTCGGGTGCTGCATGTCGATGATGGCTTGGATCTTCTCCAGGTTCATCTCGATTCCTCTTTGGGTCACCATGAAGCCAAGGAACTTCCCCGCCACCACGCCAAAGGCGCACTTCACCGGGTTCAGCTTCATCTTGTGCTCTCAAAGGTTGTGGAAGGCTTCCGTGAGGTCGGCTACATGGTCCGAACTCAGCTTGCTCATGATGAGCATGTCATCCACATAGACTTGCTTATTTGTCGATCAGGTCTTTGAAGACCTGGTTGACCAGGCATTGGTATATGGTGCCAGCATTCTTCAAGCCGAATGGCATCATCCAATAGCAATACATCCCCCAATCAGTGATGAAGGTAGTGCGTTCCTCGCTCTCCGGGTGCATCCGGATCTGGTTATATCCGAAGAATGCATCCATAAAGGAAAGCAAGTGGTGCCTCGAGGTGGCACCACTAGCTAGTCGATTTTCGACAGAGGGAAGCTGTCCTTAGGGTAGGCTCGGATGAGGTCGGTGTAGTCTACACAGATCCTCCACTTACCATTGTTCTTCTTTACCATAACCACATTTTCCAGCAAGCATGGATATTGCACTTCTCAAACAAAGCCAGATGAGAGGAGTTTGTCCACCTCCTCGTTGATCGCCCTTTGCCTCTCCGGTGTGAAACTTCTCTTCTTCTGCCGGACAGGGCGGTACTTTGGATCGATGCTTAGTTTGTGGGTTATGATCTCTACTGGGGTCCCGGGCATGTCGGCCGCCATCCAAGCGAACATATCAGCGTTCACCTGGAGAAACTCTAGAAGGTGGGCCCATTCATCATCTTGTGTTGCGCCCCAATCTGCACTATCTTCGCCAGGTCAGTTTTGAGGGGATACGATAGCAGGCTCTCGACCGGGCCACCTCGGGGTCCTGCACCCTTTAGTCGAGGTCGTCTGCACTGGGGTCGTCCTTGGTAGCCTTATTCTCGGGGACGGTTTGGAGGCAATGTTGAATAGGCTGAGGTGCCCCCTCATCTCTCCGACATCGTAGGGGGTTGGGAACTACACCAATAGCCGCTTCGTGGAGATGACCGCATCGAGCAGGTTAAGCCCGGGTTGGCCAAGGATCACGTTATAGGTTGAGGGGAGCCTAACAACCTGAAGGTCATCATGACGGTAGTCTATCGAGGTGGCATCCCGATAGTAACAGGGAGGGTAATCTCCCCCTCGACTCCTACGGATTAACTCGTGAAGCCAACAAGGGGTGTGTGCACGGGTCTGAGCTGAGCAGAGGAAAGATTCATCCTGGAGAAAGCATCATAAAAAATCACATCCATGGAGTTCCACTATCAACCATTACGCATTTTACAGGATGTTTTGCGATCGTCATCTCGATGACCACAGCATCGTTATTTATATTCTTATTTTCATCCCCCCTTTCCTCGTAAAGGGAAGTACATTTTCAAAATTTTTCTACCCCGGGCCTTCTTGGAAGCATGCTTGGCTTCCCAGCATATCATCCCTACCGACTTCTCAGTAGGGCGGTTGTCGACGGTAGGGACTGGAGGGAGTGCGATGAGCGCCTGAGGTTTCGTTGGGGGTCTGCCCCACATGAATCTTTCGAGGTAGCCCCTTTTTATGAGTTTTTCAATTTCCCTCTTGAGGTTGCGACACTCCTCGGTGTCGTGGCCATAGTCACGGTGGAAGTTGCAGTACTTCATCATCTCGCAACCACTGGATGGCTTCAGTGAAAGTGGGTGCCTCAGGTAATGCTCGCCCTCGATCTCAATAAGGATCTTCACCCTCGGTGTGAGAAGAGGAGTGAAGCTCCCTTCTGGGATGGTGTCTCTCCTTGGCTTTGACCTCTAGCGGGAGTCTGGCATGGCCGGTCCGGGCTTCCGCATCCCGGAGGTCTCCCCGGGAGATGGCTTTTCTAGAGGCCTTTCATCCAGCTCCCTCATTGTTTGATCCACATCCTCGGTGCGGATGTACTTCTGGACTCAGAGGAGGAGCTCAGAGTAAATCTTGGGGGGCTTTTTGTCAAGAGAGTAGGTCAGGCGGGAAGTCCTGAGCCCTCTCATCAAGGTTGTAGATCTCCAGCTTGGCAACCTTGAAACGGGCCACGTAGTCCTGTAAAAGCTCACGGTCCTACTGCATGATAGAGAAGAGGCTGTCTGCCTATTATGGCACCTTCTGGTAGGCATCGAAGTAAGCCATGAACTTTTGATCCAACTGAGCGAAGTAGCTGATGCTCTTTGGCTCTAGGCAGGTGAACCACACCCGAGCTGCTTTCAGGAGAGTAGCAGGAAAGGCGACGCAGAGAAGAGCGTCGGTTGCTCCCTGGACTCTCATGAGAGCCTTGTAGCTCTCAAGATTATCCAGGGTGTCGGTGGTCCCGTCGTAGGGATCCACCAGTGGCATGCGGAACCGGCTTCTCTTGGACTTCTCGGGAGAAAGGAGAACGGGCGTCGTAGCCCGCCGGCTCACTAGAAGAGCCCTGCATGTTTGCAAACTGGCGGGTAAGCTCCACCAGCTTGTGCTCCTGCTCCTCCAGGCGCTTCTCTGCCATGCACTTGATGGCCTCATCGGTGGAACCCTCTATGGAGGCCGAAGGAGATGGAGAAGGTGACATGGGATGGTGTCCATGATGGGGGGTCTTTCCCTTTCAACCTCGATGGGCTCTCCCCGTCCGGACCACTTGCACCATCTCAAACACGAAGCACCGTGAAGAAACAATAGCGAAAGCAACAAGCCTGACGTGAACACTATACCACTAATCTTATGAGATTGGGATACAGAAGATCAACCAAAGAATATATCAAGATTAAGAAGAAGTTTTGGGAGAAAACAAGGGTTTATATTATCTCCTATGTGAATAGCTTACAGGACCTCTTGAAAGACTCGAACCTCTCCACTCTCAAGACCGTACAATATATATATACCTAGGTTAAACCAAACCTAGCCCCTTGAACCAACTCCCAACTGGCACATCATCAAAACAGTGAACCCGTCATTCGAGCCGACTCTAATCCATCCGAGCTGACTCATCCAGATAACAAGTTTCCTGACTGTGCATCCGAGCCGACTCTCATCCATCCGAGCTGACTCGACCAAAGTGTCTTTATACCTAGCCTGAGAACTAGAGTTGACTCCTGGAAATCGAGTCGACTCGAACAGACAGACTAAACAATAAACATTGTAACATAGTCTATCACCTAGGACTCTTACCGGACTCACTCTTAGCCCTAGTTACATCATGACCAACATGACAAAGACCCAAAACTTAACTCCAGATGCCTTGGATACACCACACGAGACTCAACAATCTCCTCCTTGGTGTTTCAAGGCTTCGGTCAACTCCATTTTGTCTATCAACCGCATCAGTCCCATACACTTGATAAAGCTGTCCCTTGGAAGAACCTTTGTCAGTGCATCAGCTGGATTCTCCTTGGTATAAACTTTTTCCAGCTCCACCTTGCCTTTCTCCACCAGCTCTCTAATCCGATGGTATCTAATGTCAATGTGCTTCATCCTGGTATGATATACTGAATTCTGTGCAAATAACAATGCACTCTGGCTATCACAATATACCTTGATAGCCTCCTGTTTGCAACCCATCTCCATAGCCAATCCCTTCAGCCATAAAGCTTCCTTTGCTACCTCCGTGATGCCAATATACTCTGCTTCAGTGATGGATAATGCCGTTATAGGCTGCAAATAAGACCTCCAAGATATAGGTCCCCCATTCATGCTGAATATGAAACCAGTTGTGGAACGACGGGTATCCACATCTCCACCAAAGTCTGCATCCACAAAGCCTTTTATCTGCCCCTTGGCTGAAAGTAAAAAATATGGTTGCAGGTGCCTACGCTAAGCATGCAACAGCAAGGGGAGCAGGTAAATATTTTAAAATATTTTTAAAATAAATGCGAAAAATACCTACTCCGCACAGGATCTAGCATATGCAAGATGCATGTATTGGCATGATACAGATCATATAATATTTATAAATAATTTTATAAATCCAGATCTACACATGCAGCGAAAATAAAACCCAAAAACATATCTTATTCCCAGCTGGAATAAGTCTGGGATAAACCAGGAATAGACTGGAATAACTGGAATAAAGTTATTCCAGTCGTCTTCCACCTTGGGCTGAAAACTGGGCTTCCGAAAAGTCCCCGGAACGTCGCCTTCCGGACCTCCGATCGCTCCCAAATTTGAGCTGTAGATTCTTAAGAAAGTCCTCTTCGATTTGGCACTAGTTTCTGCAAGAAAAACTAAGCCAATAAATCATAAAAATTTGCCAAAGTCTGCTGCACGAAAATGGCAGCAGAACAGAGTAGCTATCTTCGACGTTGGATTTCGGGCAACTGGAGCGATCCCGGCTCGCGTGGTTTGCTCCGAGGAGTAGAAGAATACTCCCTCTAGAGGGGAGACATGCCCGGGGCTCTCCGATCCCTCTCCACGCGCGGTGCTAGCCACCGGAAGATGGTTCATGGTCATAGGTTGCTGCAGCAAAACAGAATTGCTGCAGCAGGGATTTTTGAGCACTCAAATGGTGGGAAGAATCTTGGTTTCTCTCCCTTACAACACTCCCAAAACCCAGCACTCAAGGAGTATTACAATGGATCAGGTCTTCAGCCCCTTCAATTGGAGGAACAGCCCTTTACACGGTGATACTCTCTTCTCACGGTGTCACTCCAACAACTCAAAACTGAGGACGGCAGCTGTTGTTTTTAAAACTCTCAACCCCGACAACAAGGGACGCAGTGTTGGATTATAAAGGCTGTAGAGGGGATGAGGGAGATGGAGAGACGGGAGTGGAAGAGAGAGCCGGTTTCCAAATTCCCATTAACAAAAAATTTAAACGGGATAAAAGCCATTAACAAGGGTTTTAAGAGGACGTTTTGGCCTTCGGTTTTTCTCCCAACTTTTGGCTTTCCTCCAAACGCATGGGAGTTGCGTGTAACCATTTACACGGAGAATTAAAACACCGATTCAAAACAAACCGGTCCAACCAATAAACCTTGGTTCAATCTCTATTAAACCAAGCCATTGGTTCAATCCTATTGAACCTGGTCCAAGCCCAATTAAAAATTGGGTCAATTGGTTCACAACCAATTGGAGGCCGAAACGAACTCTGAATCAGTTCAAAACTGATTCAGAAAAATCCTGGCACAGTGCTGATCAACCCGGAACAATTTCCGGTTGACCAGGCAAGGGCAGGACAAGGAAAATGAGTGCTCAAAAATACTACTGTGACCATGAAACCGAGATGATTCCCAATCATATTCGATATCCGGATCAGAGAGTTATCCTCTGTGGCATGTGACCTCATAGGTTCGAACCTAAACGGTAGCACTAGAACCATTCTAGTACCAGCATAGGAAACCATCTAGCAATGGGTCCCGGCGTCCGGATAGGTCGAAGATGCGGGAGCAAACAATCGAACCTCTGGCATATGGTTACCGTATAATTCATCCCTTTGACCTCTAATGCTCAGGATGACTGAGATTGGGCTGCCAACCCAGACTGAGTCAGTCGACTACGTGTCTCAACCTCGCAAGCCCAGTGACTCTTCGCTAGGGCTACCCCGGCCGAGGATTTGCTAAATTGAGATACTGCGAGACATTCAATCCAAACTATTTGGACAGGTCAATTCCATCTTGGTCCATCACTGCTCCACAAGTACTTGCCTGTACGCAGAAACCTTCCATCACCAGATTAAAAATCCGGGTAGTCCGGCACCAAAGCACAGGGAGTTGCTTGCAAGCTACCATGATGACCTCAGGTCAAAGGGACACTTATACCCATATCCAATCGTGAGTATCCCTTTGGCAGAAAGGGACTGCATGGAGTCACGTTCAATGAGATATCACATATATCCCACTTGTAGATCACATCAGTGTCACCACACTCATTTGGTCAAGAGGACAACCAAACGATGTAAACTACAACAACCTATACTTGATATATTGACGTCCAGTACAATATATCCTTTGGTTGTGAACAGGGTTTAAGGACCACTCAATACATCCTCTCTGTATCGAAATCAGTGTAGTCCTAAGGACTTCATCACATGGAAAGAGTTCTCTTAGGGAAATACAATATGTGATGAGCTGCCAAAAATAATATTTTATTAATTCATTGAAAAAGTACAATACTTAGCATAACCGCCTACAACCCAAGTGATTGGCTTTGGGACACAATTCCCAACAACTCCCACTTGTACTAAAGCCAATCAGAAGAGTATCTAATACCCATTTCCTTTTTACAATAGTCGAACTCTTTTATTCCGAGGGCTTTAGTGAAGGGGTCGACCAGATTTTCTTTTCCATCGATCTTCAGTAGATTGATGTCGCCTCGTTCAACGATCTCTCATACGAGGTGGTAGCGCCGCAGTATGTGCTTGGTGCGGTGATGAGCTTTAGGCTCCTTAGCTTGAGCAATGGCTCCAGTGCTGTCACAGTACACCGGAACAGGACCATCTAGGGAAGGTGCCACCCCTAGCGCTCCAAAGAACTTCCGCAACCACACAGCTTCCTTTGCTTCATCTGATGCTGCAATATATTCTGCTTCGCATACCGAGTCTGCAACAGTTGCCTGCTTGGAACTTTTCCAGCAGATCGCTCCTCCGTTCAGGGTAAATACAAACCCTGACACACTCTTGCTATCATCTCTATCCGACTGGAAACTGGAGTCAGAGTACCCCACAAGTTTCAAGTCAGGTTCTCCATAAATCAGCCATTGATCTTTAGTATTTCTAAAATACTTAAGGATGGACTTAACCACCTTCCAATGCGCCTCACCTGGGTCAGACTGGTATCTGCTCACTACTCCTAGTGAGTATGCCACGTCTGGTCTAGTACAAGTCATAGCATACATGATAGAGCCTACTGCTGAAGCATAAGGTACTCTACTCATGCGCTCTCTTTTCTCAGGAGTTTTCGCACAATCCTTCTTGGAAAGAGTAATTCAAGAACCTATCGGGAGATAGCCTTTCTTGAAATTTTTCATGCTGAACCGTTTCAGCACGGTGTCAATGTACGTAGACTGGGATGTCCCAAAAGCTTCTTAAATCTATCTCTATATGTTGCCCAGATATGGTGCCCAAGAGGGGGGGTGAATTGGGTATTTAAAATTTTAAAGCAATATATGTGCTATCAAGTTTTAAGGTGAAGAGTGATAGTGCTTTAAGAATTGTGCAACGGAAGCAATGAAATAAAGTGGCAATTAAAGAGCTAAAGAAGTTAAAGAGAAAGGCAATGCAAACACACAAGAAATATAGTGGTTCGGTGCACCTAGCACCTACATCCACTCCCCAAGCTCCACTTGGGAATTTCACTATAATCTTTAGATTACAGCCGACTTGTTTTACCAGGCTCACAAGTCAAAACCTTACACACTTGTTTTGGCTTCGGGCTAACAAGCAACCCTAGTTGGTTTTATCAATTGGATCACCGACAAACCTTACTCACTTGTTTTGGCTTCGGGCTAACAAGCAACCCTAGTTGGTTTTATCAATTGGCTCACCAACAAACCTCACTCTAGTTTCAAATTCCCTTGAAACTAGCTAAAGACAAAAGAGTATGAATACAATGAATTAAAACTAAACAAACTCCTTTTGAGCAATAATAAATTCGTTGAAGCTCTTGATGGAGACTCTTCAAGCCTTTTCCCTTGGAATCTTTGGACCTCACTAAATGCCAAACACTTGAATGTTGGATTCCTCAAAGATGGAAGACTTTTTGGCTAGGGAATCTCTTGGTTTTCTCACTCTTTTTGCTTGGAAGTGATTGAAGGCTTTGTACTTTGAATCAACACTTTTTCACTTTGTCTCCTTGTCTTTTTTGAAGTTTGGTGGAGGTTAAATACCTCATTCATGCTGAAACAACTCCACAAGACCATTAGATTCAAAAATATGGCCGTTTATGGCCGTTGGAAATCAAATCAGAAGTTCAGAAAAACTAGCCGTTATGCCATGAGTCGACCTCATGAGTCGACCTCTGGATCAAGTGTCGACCTCATGAGTCGACCTCCAGTAAAGTTTAGGCAAAAGTTCAGAATACCATAGTTCTGCCCATTTGAATTCTCAGGCTATGAGTCGATCTCTGGTGTCGACCTCTAGACAGGTGTTGACCTCTGATGGTCGACCTCTGAAGCGTGCCACTGAGACTTTGCCGTGCCGGCCATGCTGAACTTTTCTTTTTCTTCATGAGTCGACCTCTGGTGGTCGACCTTTGACAAGGTGTCGACCTCTAGGGGTCGACCTCTGATCTGAATCTTTCTGAAACTCTTGAGATTTGCATGCCATGCTTGAGTTTTTTTAAGCCTTTATTTCTTTTGTCAAATATTTCTTAACAATAAGGTCCATTATGAGAATTTTGATCTTGTCCAAGGTAGAAGAGCTCATTTCCAAATCAGGTAAACTTAGTTTCATCATTGTCCTTATGATACTCTTTTTGAATAACCTAAGTCCTGAAACTTTATCTTGAGATTAAACATTAGTCCAAACATATACTCAACCTTTTGTTAATCATCAAAACTAAGGAGTCAAAGCCAACAATCTCCCCCTTTTTGATGATGACCAAACCTTGAGTATATATGCAATTAAGTCCAAAAGCAAGATATAGTAATAATAAAATATTTTCACAGAATCCTTACATGCATGAGTGTATCATAAAAAATTACTTTTCATCTTCTTTTTGTGAAAATATTTTCAAGAGTTACCTTTTATTTACTTCTTTCTTCTTGTGAAAACATTCTCATGAGTCAAGAGAGGTAAGAATCATATAAACTTTACTACTCATAAGACGGAGATCTCATAAATATATATATACTTTACTACTCCCCCTTTTTGTCAAGAATCAAAAAGTTTATTTTTATAGTGAAAGATATATTAATGAGACTTATGTTCAATTATAATGAAGTATTTAGGTGCATAGAATACATGCTCCCCCTCAATTTGTGCATTCAATATAATAAAGCATTTTAACTTGAGGGTTTTTAAATATTAAGAGCTGGTATCAGATAAAATGTCACAAAATGTCACAATATTGATAAAAAGTCACAAGATAGATAAAAACAAGTGTATACAGTTACAAAATTGCCTACAAAGTAGGCACAAGATACTGATACAGCAGATCATACACAAGCAAACTAAGTACAACAAATAAAACTATGAGGCTACTCCTCATCAGAAGGTATCTCAAAAGATACAGGAGCCAAGATCCTAGATGAGGATTTTGGAGTCCTATGAGAGGAACTCCGAGTCCTCAGAGAGGGACCAGACCTAGGGGTAGTCCTACGAGATCTATATGTCCTAGGTAAGGGCTCCACAGAAGTCGAGACAGAGGCAGTAGCTGAAGGAGTGGACGGATCAGCATGCTGAGTAGATTGAGCTGGAGTCTGCCTGCTGACTAGCTCATAAGCTGTGGGATCATCGATGTCTGTCTCTGTATGCTCATCTATGTCATCCGGAATCCCAGTGATAGTCTCAAATAGTGACTCTATAGGCTCAATATCAACTGGCACAGCTGTGGCTGGAGGATCTGAACTCTGAAGATCAGTGGAAGGAGGATCAGCTGAAGGGGGAATCTCTGGAATCAGCTCTGCAGGTGGAACATCAGAACGACCTGCTCCAGGCTGATCTCCATCACTGTCACTGTATCCACTAGAGTCATCAGCACCATCATCATCATCATCATCATCATCATCATGTGGAGGAGATACTGTCGGATCTGCAGTTCCTGATGGCAGTGCTACTCTCAGTAAGCTGAGGATCTGACTGAATCCTATATCCATACTAGCTGACAGAGCACTAATGCGTGTGTCTGTGTGTATCCGCAGATCATGAAGCTCCTGCCGTACACCAGTGATCTCTGTCCGGACCTCTGAAATCTGATCAGTCACTCGCTGCTCGAAGTCCGATATCCTCACTGAAGTCCTCCGTGGTGTCGCAGTGATAGTAGGTGCCGGAGCTGATGAAGGTGGTGGCGTGAATGGCTTAGGCTCAGCAGTCTCTGTCTCCGGTGCTGGGCGAGGAGGTGTACCATGATCAGTAGGCCCTGAAGGCCCTGCCTCAGCAGCTCGGATCTCATCCTCCTCATCTGGCTCCTGGCCAGACTCTCGTCGTACCCATCGGTCACTGATCAGTCGAAATCCCATCCTATGTAGGGATTTCTCTCCATAAGTATCTGTGTGCTGTAGCTGACTGAAGGGTATGCCGTCGAATGAGACACCATGCTCTCTGAATATCTGAGTCAGCCCCATGCCGTACGGCTGAACAAGTCTCCTGTGAGAAGCTGCCTCACCCATCTGCTGAAGCATGATCCTAGGGAGGTTGATGGGAGTCCGCTGACTCAGGGACACCATCAACACCAGCTCACGCTCAGTGATAAAATCAAATCTCCCGCTCTTTGGAATCAAGATACGGGCGATGATGTGATGCAGCACTCTCATCTCCAGTGAAAGCTGGTTAGCGGCTACTGTAGAAATGCCGCTAACATCCTCACGCTCTAGGATACACCTGAAGGCGTGCTCTCTGTCGCTGATCGTAGTGGCAGCAGTGCCATGAAGTGGAATCCTCCAGATGCGACTGATGACCTCCGGTGTCACTGGTATCTCAATCCCTCGAACTGTAGCAGACCATCCAACGCCATCAGTGGCCATGGATCCATAAAACTCTCTGATGAGGTCTGGGTAGAATCTCTCGGACATGGTACAAAAATGAACCAGACCTGCATCTCTCAGTACATCTCCTATGAAGAAGTGATGCTGATCCCAGAATGGAATATCCACGCGCCTCCCACTAGCAATGCTCTTCCGGACTAGGCTGGCTGGCACTGGTGCAGGTGGCTCTGGGGTCGGCTCACGCTCATGTCTAACTTTCCTTCGCCGCTCAGTACTACCCTGCCCCTGTTCCAATCTCCTTTTCCTTACTGCCTGGTGTTTTCTCGGACCCATGTGTAAGGATGAGGGGTAACTTAGGGAGAAATGCAAAGAGGTAAGGCTAAGAGGAAAAGAGAGGGAAAGAGAGGTTCGCGGATTGAGAAGAAGAGAAGAATGTGAAATGGGGAAATAGGGTTTGTGAGAGTGGAAAAAAATAGAAAATAAATGGAGAAAAAGTAAGAAACGGAGGGTAGAAACAAGTGTTTTCTATTGAAAAACAACCGGGATTAGTGGGTAGATAGATCCGAAGGCTTTCGGTTGTCCAAAATCAAAAGTACGGTCAAAAAGAGGGTTGAATCGAAGAAATGCAAGAGGAGAGGAGAGGATTTCCCAAAAGGTTGAGGGAGAAGGGTGGAAATCTACTATTTAGGGTTTAGGAATGTTGGAGAGGAACCACACAAAGGAGAGGAAAGAAAAAGTTGGAAAAACAAGGCTTGCGGACGGGGTTTTAAAAAAACAGGTTTCCGTTCAAGTGTCGACCTCCATAACTTAGGTGTCGACCTCAAGTGTCGACCTTCGAAAACCTCAAGTGTCGACCTCCAACAATTAATTACTTGAAATAAAATTCTGTAAGATTTAAAAAATCGATAAAATTTAAAGAAATAGCCTTTAACCAAATTTGAGAATTTATAAATCATTTTTGAGGAATTTTGATGAAAATTGAAGAGATTCAAGCAAAAGGATCAATGACTCCCAGTTCTCTTCTGATCATACAAAATCTGTCTTCATTCAATGGTTTTGTGAATATATCAGCCAATTGATAATCAGTACATATAAATTCTAACAACACATTAGAGTTTTGAACGTGATCTCTTATGAAGTGATGTCTTATTTCAATATGTTTGCTTCTTGAATGTTGTACAGGATTTTTCGTTAAATTGATTGCACTAGTATTATCACATCTTATGGGTGTCTCAGTTAGTTTGATGCCAAAGTCCTCGAGTTGTTGTTTGATCCATAGAATCTGAGCACAACAGCTTCCAGCTGCTATATATTCGGCTTCCGCCGTAGATAGAGCAACCGAATTCTGTTTCTTACTGCTCCATGAAATCAAATTAACTCCTAGGAATTGACAAGTTCCACTAGTACTTTTTCGATCAAGTTTACACCCAGCAAAATCAGCATCAGAATATGCAATTAATTCATATGATGACTCTCTAGAGTACCAAAGACCAATTTCGATAGACCCAGATAAGTATCTAAGTATAGGTTTTATAGCTAAGAGATGTGATTCTTTAGGAGCAGACTGAAAACGTGCACACATACAGACACTAAACATTATATCTGGTCTACTGGCAGTTAGATATAGCAATGAACCAATCATGCCTCTATATAATTTTTGGTCTACTGATTTACCACAATCATCTTTGTCTAATTTACATAAAGAGCTCATAGGGGTACCTATTGGTTTTGTAGTCTCCATCCCAAACTTTTTCAATATCTCCCTTGTGTACTTGGCTTGGTTGATGGAGATCCCCTCTTTTGTTTGCTTAATTTGGAGTCCGAGGAAGAAGTTGAGTTCTCCCATCATGCTCATCTCGAACTCACTCTGCATTAACTTCGCAAATTCTTGACAAAGACATTCGTTAGTAGCACCAAAAATAATATCATCTACATATATCTGTACTACTAGGAGATCATCATTTTTCTTTTTCAAAAATAATGTATTATCTACATTACCTCTAGAGAAATCATTTTTCATCAAAAATGAACTTAATCTATCATACCAAGCTCTAGGAGCTTGCTTTAAACCATACAATGCTTTATACAATTTAAAGACATGATTAGGAAATTCATGATTTTCAAAACCAGGAGGTTGTTCAACATAAACCTCCTCTTCAATAAATCTATTTAAAAAGGCACTCTTTACATCCATTTGAAATAACTTGAAATCCATAAAACAAGCAAAAGCAAGTAATAGTCTAATTGCTTCTAGCCTAGCAACAGGAGTAAAGGTTTCATCGAAGTCGATCCCTTCTTCCTGGTTGTAGCCTTTAGCAACAAGTCTAGCTTTGTTCCTAATTACAATACCATGTTCATCAAGTTTATTTCTAAAAACCCATTTTGTGCCAATTACAGAAATATTAAGGGGTCTTTCAGTTAAAGTCCAAACATTATTTCTTTTAAATTGATTTAGTTCATCTTGCATAGCATTAATCCAGTTACAGTCTTTTTCAGCTTCTTCTATTGACTTAGGCTCTATCTGAGATACAAAAGCTAAATAATCACAAACATTTCTAATAGAAGAGCGTGTACTTACCCCCTTTGATGGATCACCTATTATTAGCTCTTTAGGGTGTCCATGTGCATACCTCCATTCTTTAGGTAATGGTTTTGGTGAAGTTGCATTGATTTCTTGAATTTCATCTTGACTTTCTTGATCATCATCTCCTTTGGGCTCATCTTCATTGATTGTCAATTGTTCAAGTTTCTTTGTACCTGTTTCAACATCAATAGAATCTTCTTTTCTAGAAGATTTTTCATTAGATTCATCAAACACTACATGAATTGATTCTTCAACCAGAAGAGTTCTTCTGTTGAAAACCCTGTATGCCTTGCTAGAAGTAGAATATCCTAAGAAGATACCCTCATCTGACTTGGCATCAAATTTACTGATATTATCTTTGCCATTGTTTAATATGAAACAGCGGCAACCAAATACACGAAAATACTTGAGATTAGGTTTTCGATTTTTCCAAAGCTCATATGGTGTTTTCTTCAAAATAGGTCGAATTAAAACATGATTTAAAATGTAACAGGAAGTATTAATGGCTTCTGCCCAAAAATATCTAGGTAAATCATTTTCGCAAAGCATTGTACGTGCCATTTCTTCAAGAGTCCTGTTCTTTCTTTCTACCACCCCATTTTGTTGAGGTGTCCTAGGTGCAGAAAAATTATGACTAATACCATTTTCATTATAAAAAGTTTCAAAATCATGATTTTCAAATTCAGTTCCATGATCACTACGCAAAGAAACAATAGTGAGATCTTTTTCGTTTGAAACCCTTTTATGAAATTTAACAAAAGCTGAAAAAGTTTCATCTTTATGAGCTAAAAACATTATCCAAGTAAATCGTGAGTAATCATCTACAATTACTAGCCCATATTTTTTACCTCCTAAACTAGTTGTTCTGGTTGGTCCAAAGAGGTCCATATGCAATAATTCAAGGGGTCTAGTAGTAGATACTACTCCTTTAGGTTTGAAAGTAGTTTTAGTTTGTTTTCCAAATTGACATGCAGCACAAATTTTATCTTTTTCAAAAGTGAGTTTTGGCAATTCTTTTACAAGATTCTTTTTGCTCAATTTTGAAATCAACTGCATACTAGCATGCCCTAGCCTACGGTGCCAAAGCCAACTAGTTTCACTTGCCTTGGCTTCCTTAGCCACTAGGCATTGACCACTTTCCATGGTTAGATCATCAAGATCAACCATGTAAATGTTTCCATGCCTAAGACCAGTGAACTTGATGCCATCGACATCTAGACTAGATACCATGCACAAAGATGATTCAAAAATTACTTTAAAACCTTTATCACAAAACTGACTAATGCTAAAAAGATTATGCTTCAAGCCATCAACAAATAATACATTATCTACATAAGCATTAGGGGTGATATGGATTTTACCAATTCCGACGATTTTGCCTTTTCCATTATCACCAAAGGTAACGTTCCCACCATCAATAGCAGCTAGTGATGAGAATTGCTTCACATCCCCAGTCATGTGCCTTGAGCAACCACTATCCAGATACCACATTCTTCTTTTATTTTTGGTTGCCAGGCACACCTGCAAAAATTGATCAAGTTGAAACTTTAGGTACCCAAGTCATCTTGGGTCCTTTAGGGTTAGTCAAATTGGTTCCTTTTGGAACCCAAATCCTTTTAAAGGTATTTAACTTCCTTCTATTACAAACATATGATTTATGACCTACTTTACCACATGCATAGCAGGTAATATTAGAAGATGCTGGTACGAAAAAGTTTTTGTATAGTTTTTGTTGATTGTGTGGCTTAAATCCAAGTCCAGCTTTATTAAATACTGCATGTTGACTATTTAAAAGCATATTTAGTTTTTCTGAACTAAAAGTAAACTTTTCTACAAAAGGTTTTACTTTTTCTAACTCTTCCTTGTAATTCTTATTTTGAAGCATTAGTTCTTTATTTTGTTTCTCAAAGTTCTCAATAGTTTTAAGATTTCTATTATTTTTCAAGGAATCATTTTCTTTTAAAAAATTATCTTTATCATTTGTCAAAGTTTTTACATGTTCTTTTAATTTCTTGTTTTCTTGAGCTAAATTTTCAATTTCACTTGAAAACTTTTCTGAATTTTTGATAAGCTCAAAATTTTGCTTTCTTAATTTCTTATTTTTCAATTTTAATTTTTCATATTCCATTACTAAGTCATCAAAAGCATCATGCAATTCATTGAAAGTGAATTCAATTTCAGGTTCAGAATTTACCTCATTATCCTTGTTGGCCATGAAACATAAGTTGGCAACTACCTGCTGCTCTTCTTCACTGCTAGAGTCCTCAATCTCACTCCAGGTAGCCATCATGGCTTTCTTTCTCAACAACCTTCGACTCTTTTTAAGTAAAGGGCAATCCATTTTGTAATGACCTGGCTTCTTGCACTCGAAGCAGATGGGTGGATCCCTTTCTTTGTCTTTCTCTTTCTCCTTATTGTGATCACCCTTTTGTGGTCTCTTTTTGTAGAAGCCCTTCTTCTTTCTCATGAATCTTTTAAATTTTCTTGTAAAGAGGGCTGTCTCATCATCATCAGCTTCTTCTTCTGATTCATCACTTGACTCTTCTTTTGTAGTGGACTTGAAGGCTATGGCTTTCTTTTTCTTGTCATTGTCCACTGTCTTCTGCTTTAGTGAAAGCTCGTAGGTCATCAGTGATCCAAGAAGCTGCTCGAGAGGTAGAGTGTTGACATCCTTGGCTTCTTCTATGGCTGTAACTTTCGCATCCCATGAAGCCGGAAGAGACCTGAGAAGTTTGTTAACCAGTTCACCATTAGATATAATTTTTCCCAAACTCCTCATACCATTTACTATATTGGTAAATCTAGTATACATTTCACTTATACTTTCAGTTGGTTCCATCCTGAACATCTCATACGTATGAATGAGCATGTTCACCTTAGTGGTCTTCACTTGGTGTGTACCCTCATGGGTAACCTCAAGTGTATCCCAAATTTCTTTGGCGGAAATACAATTTGATATTCTGTTGAATTCACTAGGGTCAAGTGCACAGAATAGCAAATTCATCGCCTTAGCATTTAACTCAGCTTGTTTGATGTCATTGTCATCCCATTCTTCTTCAGATTTCGGGGTGATAATGCCATTAACCAAGTGAGTGGGCTGATGAGGCCCTTTGGTAATTACTCTCCATATATGATAATCTACAGCTTGTAAATAAATACGCATACGAGTTTTGCAATATGTGTAGTTTGTGCCATTAAAGAAAGGAGGGCGATTTGATGCTTGTCCATCAACTATACCCATTCCAATTGGGGCGGCCATGATCTTTCACTCAAGATCGTTGGACCTACAAGAGAGTACCGGCGCTCTGATGCCACTTGTTGCCCAGATATGGTGCCCAAGAGGGGGGGTGAATTGGGTATTTAAAATTTTAAAGCAATATATGTGCTATCAAGTTTTAAGGTGAAGAGTGATAGTGCTTTAAGAATTGTGCAACGGAAGCAATGAAATAAAGTGGCAATTAAAGAGCTAAAGAAGTTAAAGAGAAAGGCAATGCAAACATACAAGAAATATAGTGGTTCGGTGCACCTAGCACCTACATCCACTCCCCAAGCTCCACTTGGGAATTTCACTATAATCTTTAGATTACAGCCGACTTGTTTTACCAGGCTCACAAGTCAAAACCTTACACACTTATTTTGGCTTCGGGCTAACAAGCAACCCTAGTTGGTTTTATCCAATGGATCACCAACAAACCTTACTCACTTGTTTTGGCTTCGGGCTAACAAGCAACCCTAGTTGGTTTTATCAATTGGCTCACCAACAAACCTCACTCTAGTTTCAAATTCCCTTGAAACTAGCTAAAGACAAAAGAGTATGAATACAATGAATTAAAACTAAACAAACTCCTTTTGAGCAATAATAAATTCGTTGAAGCTCTTGATGGAGACTCTTCAAGCCTTTTCCCTTGGAATCTTTGGACCTCACTAAATGCCAAACACTTGAATGTTGGATTCCTCAAAGATGGAAGACTTTTTGGCTAGGGAATCTCTTGGTTTTCTCACTCTTTTTGCTTGGAAGTGATTGAAGGCTTTGTACTTTGAATCAACACTTTTTCACTTTGTCTCCTTGTCTTTTTTGAAGTTTGGTGGAGGTTAAATACCTCATTCATGCTGAAACAACTCCACAAGACCGTTAGATTCAAAAATATGGCCGTTTATGGCCGTTGGAAATCAAATCAGAAGTTCAGAAAAACTAGTCGTTATGCCATGAGTCGACCTCATGAGTCGACCTCTGGATTAAGTGTCGACCTCATGAGTCGACCTCCAGTAAAGTTTAGGCAAAAGTTCAGAATACCATAGTTCTGCCCATTTGAATTCTCAGGCTATGAGTCGACCTCTGGTGTCGCCCTCTGGACAGGTGTTGACCTCTGGTGGTCGACCTCTGAAGCGTGCCACTGAGACTTTGCCGTGCCGGCCATGCTGAACTTTTCTTTTTCTTCATGAGTCGACCTCTGGTGGTCGACCTTTGACAAGGTGTCGACCTCTGGGGGTCGACCTCTGATCTGAATCTTTCTGAAATTCTTGAGATTTGCATGCCATGCTTGAGTTTTTTTAAGCCTTTATTTCTTTTGTCAAATATTTCTTAACAATAAGGTCCATTATGAGAATTTTGATCTTGTCCAAGGTAGAAGAGCTCATTTCCAAATCAAGTAAACTTAGTTTCATCATTGTCCTTATGATACTCTTTTTGAATAACCTAAGTCCTGAAACTTTATCTTGAGATTAAACATTAGTCCAAACATATACTCAACCTTTTGTTAATCATCAAAACTAAGGAGTCAAAGCCAACACTATAGATTTTCATACCTAGCATGTAAGAAGCTTCACCCAAGTCCTTCATAGAGAACTGAGATGATAACCAGACCTTTATTCCTTACAATGCTGCGACATCATTCCCGATTAAGAGAATGTCGTCAACATACAGTACTAGGAATACAATCATAGAACCATTAACCCATTTATAGATGCATGGTTCTTCTCCGTTCCTAACGTAGCCGTACGATTTGATACACCTATCAAACCTTAAGTTCCAACTTCGAGATGCTTGCTTGAGTCCATAAATGGACCTCTGCAACTTGCATACTTTTGATTCATCTGTGGATGTGAACCCTTCAGGCTATATCATATACACCTCCTCTTCCAGCTCCCCATTTAGGAAAGCGGTTCGGACATCAATCTGCCAGATCTCGTAATCAAAATATGCTGCCAAAGCAAGCATGATCCGAATGGACTTGAGCATTGCCACAGGGGAGAAAGTCTCGTCATAATCGATACCATATCGTTGACGATACCCCTTGGCAACCAGACTTGCTTTATAGGTCTCTACCTTCCAATCTGCACCCCTTTTCCTCTTGAAGATCCATTTACACCCGATGGGTTTTATACCTTCAGGCGGATCAACCAATGTCCAAACATTGTTGATTTCCATGGACTCCATTTCGGATCGCATGGCTCCAAGCCATGCCTCAGAGTCAGATCTCTGAAGTGCATCCATATAGGTGATCGGATCCTCATTGTTCTCATCGAGCTCAATGTGATCGCCGTCCCGGACCAAGAAACTGTAGTATCTATCCGGTTGATGCGGTATTCTACAAGATCTCCTAATGGGTTCTGGGTGTGATTCAATCACAGTCGGTTCTACGATATCCTTAGAGTGTGTAGGTTCTTCTATTGGCTGAACTTCATCAAGTTCAATCTTAGAGGCTATAGTTCCTTCTCCAAGGAACTCCTTTTCCAAAAAGACAGCTCTAAGAGCAACGAACACCTTTTGTTCATTCTCCAAGTAAAAGAAATACCCTTTGGTTTCCTTAGGATAACCAACAAATAAACACCGATCAGACCTAGGACAAAGTTTGTCTGAGTCTAAACGCTTTACGTAAGCCGGACAACCCCAGACCCGAAGGTATGAGATTAATGGTTTACGTCCATTCCACATCTCATACGGAGTGGAGACAACAGATTTACTTGGAATATTATTTAATAAGTAACAGGCTGTCTGAAGCGCATATCTCCAAAAGGATAGCGGCAGAGTTGCAAAGCCCATTATGGATCGAACCATGTCCAACAAGGTTCGATTCCTCCTTTCGGACACACCATTCAACTGTGGTGTTCCTGGAGGAGTCCACTGAGAGAGAATTCTATTCTCCTCAAGATATGTCAAAAAAGCACCAGAAAAATATTCGCCACCTCGATCAGATCGAAGGGTTTTAATACTTTTTCCAGTTTGCTTTTCTACTTCATTACGGTATCGTTTGAACATTTCAAACGACTCAGACTTATGTCTCATTAAAAAGACATAACCAAACCTTGAAAAGTCGTCTGTAAAAGTAATGAAATATTTGTATCCTCCTCTAGCACTAACTGTCATCGGTCCACATACATCAGTATGTATTAGACTTAGAAGTTCTGTAGCTCGTTCACCTTTTCCAGTAAAAGGTGACTTGGTAATTTTACCAAGTAAACAGGATTCACAAGTGGGCAGTGATTCAGAATCACTGACCTTGAGGAGTCCATCTCCTCGCATCTTGTTTATTCTATTTTGGTTAATATGACCTAGCCTACAGTGCCAAAGATACAAATCGTTGACGTTATCTAACCTTGGGCGTTTGCTAGAAGTGTACATTACACTAACAGGCCTTGATAGTACGTATATGCCATTATTTAATCTAGCTTTCATTATAACAGAGTTATTCAAAATAACATTGCAAAAATCTCCTTTTATTGATAGTTCAAAACCATAACTGGCCAAAAGGCCTACAGAGATTATGCTCATAATGAAACTAGGACAATAGTGACAGTCGACTAGTTTGACAGTACAAGACTCAAAGACAAGACGCAGGACTCCGACCGCCAGTACTGGAACACGATTTCCATTCCCGACGCTCAGAAACTGTTCTCCATCTTCAAATCTTCTGCTAACTTGAAGTCCCTGTAACAAATTACAAATATGAATTGGACTACCAGTATCCAATACCTAGTTAGCAGTATCAACAATTGAGTAATTACAAGGTTTTATCATATAAATACCTTGTTCAGCAGACTTCTGCTTTCTCGGCCTGTTCGGATCAAGGGACGCAATATAAAGAGGATAGTTCCTCTTCTAGTGTCCCTTCTTCTTGCAGTAGAAGCACTTTGCAGAAGACTGATCTGCCTTATACTTCCTAGTCTGACTAGGGCCAGGAGCATTCTGCACTTTCTTTCCCTTCTTATTTATTTTCTTCTTCCCTTTCTTAAAGGGACGAAGACCTCTACTACCTCCCACTAAATTCACCACCCACTTATTCAGTTGGTGGTCTTTCTCGAAAGTCTGCAGCAACCCCAAAAGACCATGGTAGTTGACTGCAGGCTTGTTCATTCTATAATGATCGAGAAAATCAAGATAGGAGGAGGGAAGAGAATTCAGGATCGCATCCTTGCCAAGCTGCTCGTGCAAGGGGCATCCGAGTTTGCCCAGTTTTTCAATTAGCTCGATCATGTACAATACATGATCAGTGACTGAACCGCCATTCAGCATCTTGGAGTTGTAGATGGCACAAGACACTTTGTACCGTTCTACATCATCCGGGGTGCCGAAGGATTCCTTCAACTTTTGAAGGATTTCATCAGGTTGGGCCTCCTCGAATTTGCGAGTGAACTTGTCGTTCATCGCCGCTAGCATAATGCAACGGACAGTAGTCCGATCAGAGACCCACTTCAGATAAGCATCTCTGACCGCACTCCGTACATTAGCGGGAGGGATTTCAGGTGCCGGATCCGTTAACACATACAGGATCCATTCGTGTTCCAGAACTATTCTCAACTTTCGATACCAACTATCGAAGTTGTGACCCTTTAACTTCTCGTTATCGAGAAGTGACCGGAGCAATAAATTGGAAGACATCTGAAAAAAAATAAGATCTATTAGTATATGAATTAATAAATTAACCAAAAGACTTGGACTTTAGTCTAAAGGTTTCTCCCACTAATTTTTCAGATTGGTAGCCTCTAACTCCAATCCATGAAAACATTTTTTTTCAAGTGGGTACTGAAATCCAATAGGCTACGCATGAGCCTGACTATGGCCGGCTCACCCATACGAGCCTAAAGGTAGGTTCGTAAACCAATTGTTTTCCTAAACAATTTTCAGTATTTTATTTTGCCCCAGAGAACACCCCAATCGGCCTAGGGGCCTCTTATTGCGGGTCTCTGGTTAGGTCCAACCATTAAAATGACTAATCCAATGCTTCCAGCTAACTAAAGACCAAGCCCGACTATGGCCGGCCCACCTGGTCCCATTAAGGAGGTTGCACTGAACCATCATCGATCAGATAGAAATTCCAGTCACCGGATGTACACCCGTTCTATGGAACTGCCGATGCACACCAAGCTAGTGGACACATTTCTATTCAACTTAATGGGAGGCTTAGACACTGTCAACTCCTTGACTTAGTCTTTTTAAGGACCTAATAATTTTAGAGGATTTTTTTTTTTTTTTTGTGACAGAAGAAAAAGGTAAGGACATGGATCATCCTCCCACTGAATCAATTAGATTCCAGGAGGGTTGAGTTAAATCAACAATTGACCCATGGGCACTTATTGATCAGTCAGACCGATCAACCTGGGTGACATTGGTTAACTCGAGTCATTGAGCTTTTCCAATCAGTTCTGGTCGACTCAACTAGCCAGGTAGGTGAGATCATGAGTGAGTATCCGCCATTAACCATCTTTCCTAGACACCAACCAAGTTGGCCAGGAAAGAGGTAGCCTCATACAACCATGATCATAATTCCCAAACCTATCTCGACACCAGTTGGTTTACCAGACTCGATCAGACTAGCCTAAAGACTCGGGCGTCCACTGAGCCACTAATTGGATCCATTTTAGATGAATGGATCAACTAATATAACTATTAGATAGTTCTAAAGAAAGACCTTAAACAACTTTTGTTTAATCTTCTTTTAATCCGGTTCAACTAAACTTAGGTCTAACCCAGTGATGGACCCAACTAATCAGCTAACCCATTAACCCAATTTGGCTTATGCAAATTTTATTAGATTTCATAAACCTAAAAATTTTTTATTAAGCCAAATACTTAATTAAAATATTTTTTAATTAAGTCTCTATGTGAAACAATTTTACATCTTAAATTAAGCATCATATCTAGATTTATACTTTTATAAATATTATATGACCCAAATAAAAAAATTATAAATCATGCCAAATTTATAAAATAATTTTAATTTCTTTTTGATTTCCTTAAAGGATCCTTCTGAAGAGGCCAACACAGACGAACCGCATCGTGTCAAAGACACACGGCCATGGTGAAGGTCTCAACTAGGTTCCTAAAAGTACTCTCTAATCCCAAGATTAAACAATTTAATCTACTATACATGCATTAAGATATGTTATACTAGAACCTTGCTCTGATACCACTGAAAGTAAAAAATGTGGTTGCAGGTGCCTACGCTAAGCATGCAACAACATAGGGAGCAGGTAAATATTTTAAAACATTTTTAAAATAAAAACGAAAAATACCTACTCCGCACAGGATCTAGCATATGCAAGATGCATGTATTGGCATGATACAGATCATATAATATTTATAAACAATTTTATAAATCCATATCTATACATGCAGCGAAAATAAAACCCAAAAACATACCTTATTCCCAGCTGGAATAAGTCTGGGATAAACCAAGAATAGACTGGAATAACTGGAATAAAGTTATTCCAGTCGTCTTCCACCTTGGGCTGAAAACTGGGCTTCCGAAAAGTCCCCGGAACACCGCCTTCCGGACCTCCGATCGCTCCCAAATTTGAGCTGTAGATTCTTAAGGAAGTCCTCTTCGATTTGGCACTAGTTTCTGCAAGAAAAACTAATCCAATAAATCATAAAAATTCACCGAAGTCTGCTGTACGAAAATGGCAGCAGAACAGAGTAGCTGTCTTCGACGTTGGATTTCGGGCAACTGGAGCGATCCCGGCTCGCGTGGTTTGCTCCGATGAGTAGAAGAATACTCCCTCTAGAGGGGAGATATGCCCGGGGCTCTCCGATCCCTCTCCACGTGCGGTGCTAGCCGCCGAAAGATGGTTCACGGTCACAGGTTGCTGCAGCAAAACAGAATTGCTGCAGCAGGGATTTTTGAGCACTTAAATGGTGGGAAGAATCTTGGTTTCTCTCCCTTACAACACTCCCAAAACCCAGCACTCAAGGAGTATTACAATGGATTAGGTCTTCAGCCCCTTCAATTGGAGGAACAACCCTTTACACGGTGATACTCTCTTCTCACGGTGTCACTCCAACAACTCAAAACTGAGGACGGCAGCTGTTGTTTTTAAAACTCTCAACCCCGACAACAGGGGACGCAGTGTTGGATTATAAAGGCTGTAGAGGGGATGAGGGAGATGGAGAGACGGGAGTGGAAGAGAGAGCCGGTTTCCAAATTCTCATTAACAAAAAATTTAAACGGGATAAAAGCCATTAACAAGGGTTTTAAGAGGACGTTTTGGCCTTCGGTTTTTCTCCCAACGTTTGGCTTTCCTCCAAACGCATGGGAGTTGCATGTAACCATTTACACGGAGAATTAAAACACCAGTTCAAAAGAAACCGGTCCAACCAATAAACCTTAGTTCAATCTCTATTAAACCAAGCCATTGGTTCAATCCTATTGAACCTGGTCCAAGCCCAATTAAAAATTGGGTCAGTTGGTTCACAACAATTGGAGGCTGAAACAAACTCCGAATTAGTTCAAAACTGATTCAGAAAAATCCTGGCACAGTGCTGATCAACCCGGAACAATTTTCGGTTGACCAGGCAAGGGCAGGACGAGGAAAATGAGTGCTCAAAAATACTACTATGACCATGAAACCGAGATGATTCCCAATCGTATTCGGTATCCAGATCAGAGAGTTATCCTCTGTGGTGTGTGACCTCATAGGTTCGAACCTAAACGGTAGCACTAGAACCATTCTAGTACCAGCATAGGAAACCATCTAGCAATGGGTCCCGGTGTCCGGATAGGTCGAAGATGCGGGAGCAAACAATCGAACCTCTGGCATATGGTTACCGTATAATTCATCCCTTTGACCTCTAATGCTCAGGACGACTGAGATTGGGCTGCCAACCCAAACTGAGTCAGTCGACTACGTGTCTCAACCTCGCAAGCCCAGTGACTCTTCACTAGGGCTACCCCGGCCGAGGATTTGCTAAATTGAGATACTGCGAGACATTCAATCCAAACTATTTGGACAGGTCAATTCCATCTTGGTCCATCACTGCTCCACAAGTACTTGCCTGTACCCAGAAACCTTCCGTCACCGGGTTAAAAATCCGGGTAGTCCGGCACCAAAGCACAGGAAGTTGCTTGCAAGCTACCGTGATGACCTCAGGTCAGAGGGACACTTATACCCATATCCAATCGTGAGTATCCCTTTGGCAGAAAGGGACTGCACGGAGTCACGTTCAATGAGATATCACATATATCCCACTTGTAGATCACATCAGTGTCACCATACTCATTTGGTCAAGAGGACAACCAAACGATGTAAACTACAACAACCTATACTTGATATATTACCGTCCAGTACAATATATCCTTTGGTTGTCAACAGGGTTTAAGGACCACTCAATACATCCTCTCTGTATCGAAATCAGTGTAGTCCTAAGGACTTTATCACATGGAAAGAGTTCTCCTAGGGAAATACAATATGTGATGAGCTGCCAAAAATAATATTTTATTAATTCATTGAAAAAGTACAATACTTAGCACAACCGCCTACAACCCAGGCGATTGGCTTTGGAATACAATTCCCAACATTGGCAACCTTGACTATGTTAGAGTGTTCCACAGCACCTCCATGATATCCATAGCAGATGCCCACTCCAACTAATCCCATCAAGTATCTGAAGATCCCCTTCAGTGCTTGCCAATGTTCCTTGCCAAGCTGTGCCATGAATCTGCTCACCTGACTCACTGCATGGGCTAGATCCGGCCTACAACAAACCATAGCGTACATTAAATTTCCCACACCAGATGCATAAGGCACCCTCTTCATTTCCAGAGCCTCCACCTCAGTCTATGGTGACATACTCTTTGAAAGTCTGAAATGTCCTGCAAGTGGCAGCGCTGCTGGTTTGGCCTCCTTCATTCCAAACCTCTCTAGCACCTTTCAAATGTATCCTACCTAAGATAAATGCAGCAACTTCTTGGCTCGATCTTTGAAAATCTCCATACCCAAAATCTTCCATGTAGCCCCCAAGTCCTTCATCTCAAACTCCCGAGATAGGCTTGCCTTCAAATCCTGCACTGCCCTCTTACTCTTGCATGCTATCAGCATGCCATCTACATACAAGAGTAGATATACCTTGGATCCATCCTCCAGAGATTCTATATACACCCATGGATCAAAATTACACCTAAAAAGTCCAATGCTTCTCATAAAAGTATCAAACCACTTGTACCATTGTCTTGGTGACTGCTTCAACCCATACAATGATTTCTTCCACAAGCATACCTTCTCCTTTGATCCAGGTTCCCTAAGCTCCTATGGCTGCTCCATGTAGATACTCTCCTTAAGATGTCCATGGAGAAATGTTGTCTTCATGTCCATCTGCTCTAGCTCCAAATCCTGAGCTGCTACAATGCTTAACAGCACCGTGATAGACGTATGCCTAATAACAGGAGAGAAGATCTCAGAATAGTCAATGCCCTTTTACTGTGAGTACCCCTTAGCTACCAACCTAGCCTTGTACCTCACTCCACCTTGCTCTGAATTTCCCTCCTTCTTTGTAAAGATCCATTTGGAGCCAATGGATCGACTCCCTTTTAGTAGATCCACAAGCTGCCATGTTTTGTTCTTCCAAAGAGAGTCCATCTCTTCCATCATTGCTTGCATCCATGATCTCGCATATGAACTATCCATGGCCTCCTCAAATGTCTCTGGATCTCTACTAGCAGAGATGAGAGCATATGAGATGGTCTCATCTATGCCGTAATGCACCAGTTTCTGGATGTTCCTCTTGGGCTTGTGCAGTTCTACATCTCTTAGATTATCTTGCAAATCTACATTTTCTAGCTTTTCCTGCACATCCTCCTGGTCAGAAGTCCCCCCTCACTGTTCCTCCACATGTGTGGGAGAGTGACTGCGACTCACCGCCTCATAGTGAACCTATTTTGAGGCTGAAACTGAAGGCTCATCTCCTGACTACAAAAATCGAGATCTGTTATCCTCCACAGACCTATCAACACCAGTTGCAACACCGGGCTTCCTTAGAAGGCTCCTCTCATCAAAGATAACATTCCTACTGATTGTGGACCACTGAGAGTGAGGATCCACCAGTAGGTATCCTTTCACACCCCTTGAGTATTCAATGAATACCAGTTTGCATGACTTTGGATCCAATTTATTCTTTTTAGCTCCTTCCACCAGTGCATATGCTGGATTGCCGAAAACTTTTAGGTGACCAAGCTCCACCTTCTTCCCACTCCAGACCTCCTCTGGGATGCCTCCATAGATTCTTCTATTTGGGAACCTGTTTACAAGAAAACAAGAAAAGGTTATAGCATCACCCCAAAAAACCTCGGGCAGTGATGCTTGCAGCCTCAAGCTCCTGGCCTTCTCTGTCAATGTCCGGTTCATTCTTTCAACTACACCATTTTGTTGGGGAGTCATCTTCATTATGAATTGGCGTTTGATGCCATTCTCCTCATAGTAACTTCTAAAATCAAAGCTTGTGTACTCTCCTTCATTATCAGACCGCAGGCACTTGACTGGTTTTCCTGTTTCCTTTTCCACTTCAGCTCTCCAGGCCTTGAATCAGGAAAATATCTTTGATTTTTCCCTGATCAGATATACCCAAACCTTCTTGGAGAAATCATCGATGAAGGTAACAAAGTATTTTGCTCCACCCCTAGCTGATACGAGTGCCGGCCCCCAAACATCCGAGTGAACAAACTCTAAAACTCCTTCACTCAGCTTGGTCCTCCTTGCAAATGTTACTCTATGCTATTTGCCATAAATACAAGGCTCACATAGATCATCTCCCTCTTTCCTAAGTGTTGGAATTAGACCCTTCTTAGAGAGTTCCATAAGTCCTCGGTCACTCATGTGACCCATCCGATAGTGCCATAGCTGGTAGGTAAGCTGCTTCTCCTGTGCTGCAGTAAGGATTTCCACACTATCTGTCACAACTAAACCTTCCATCTTATAAAGGTTGTTGCTCAGTCTCCTTCCTCTCATCACCACCAAGGAATCCTTGGTTATCTTCAAGCATCCACTACCCGGTGAATAGCTAAAGGCATAACCCTGCTTCTCCAAATAACCTAGAGAAATCAGGTTCTTCTTCAGCTCCGGCACATGCTTAACATTGGTAAGCGTCCGTATGATTCCATCATACATTCTTACCCTGATTGTACCAACACCAGCAACCTTACATGGGTGATCATCCCCGAGACTCACACTTCCACCATTTGCTTTGGTATAAGAAGAAAACCAATTCCTGTGTGAAGTGTAATGAAAAGAGCAGGCTAAGTCTAATGTCCATTCACCGTCATACTCCATGGCTCCATCTGATACAACCAGTAAATCGTTGTCACTGTCCTCAGATGAATGTGCACCACTCCCACTGGTCGAATCTCCTTTGGAAAAGCCCTTCCCCTTCTCATTCTTCAGAAGTGGACAATTTCTCTTCAGATGATCAGGCTGATGACATTTAAAACACCTCCAGCCCTGCTGACTACCTCGAGATTTGGACCTACTTTTTGATTTTCCTCGAGTCCTATCCCTTGGCCTTCCTTGTCTTTCATTCACGGCAAGAAACTCTGAACTTGAACTCCCTTTACATAGCTTTTTCCACTATTCATTAGACCTGAGAACTCCAATCACCTCTTCGTAGTTTAATGTCTCCTTTCCATACACAAAAGTTGTAATGAGATTGCCATATGATACTGGAAGTGAACACAGTAACAGGAGAGCTCTATCCTCCTCATCTATCTTCACATCAAGACTCATAACATCCAAGCACACTTGATTGAATTTCTGGATATGAGCAATCAGATCTCCTCCCTCAAGCATCCACAAGCTGTACAGTTGTTTTTTAAACCATAACTTGTTTGTCATATTCCTACCCAAGTATGTGTTCTCCAACTTCCTCCAAAGACCCTTCACCATGGTTTCTCCACTGATCTCAGGTAGAACCTGATCAGCCAAGCATATCATGATTGTGCTGAAAACTATCTCTTCTTAGTTCCTTCCATTCTTCCAAACTAATCTTCTCTAACTTCTCTCGTACTAATACCCTATAGATCCAGTTTTGTATGAGTAAATCCTTCATCCTTTGCTGCCAAAGGGTGAAGTTTCCCTTGCCATCAAATTTTTCAAAGTCTGCCTTGATACTACTAGATGCCACATAAACAGATTTTATCAAATCAACAACACCAACTACTCACCTTGATGTTTCGATCAAAAACTGTTCTGCACCTGATCCTAGCAGTGATCTTCTTTCCTTCACGCAACCCAAGCTCTGATACCAAACTATCGTGACACACCGAATGAGATCACCCCATCTGGACCACTTGCACCATCTCAAACATGAAACACCGTGAAGAAATAATAGCGAAAGAAACAAGCCTGATGTGAACACTATACCACTAATCATAGGAGATCGGGGTACAGAAGATCAACCGAAGAATATATCAAGATTAAGAAAAAGTTTAGGGAGAAAACAAGGGTTTATATTATCTCTTGTGTGAATAGCTTACAGGACCTCTTGAAAGACTCGAGCCTCTCCTCTCTTAAGGTCGTACAATATATATATACCTAGGTTAAACCAAACCTAGCCCCTTGAACCAACTCCCAACTGGCACATCGTCAAAATAGCAAACCCATCATCCGAGCCGACTCTAATCCATCCGAGCTGACTCATCCAGACAACAGGTTTCTTGACTATGCATCCAAGTCGACTCTAATCCATCCGAGCCGACTCGACTAGAGTGCCTTCATACCTACCTTGAGAACTAGAGTCGACTCCTGGAAATTGAGTCGACTCGATCAGACAGACTGAATAATAAACAATGTAACACAGTCTATCACCTAGGACTCTTACCAGACTCACTCCTAGCCCTAGTTACATCATGACCAACATGACAAAGACTCAAAACTTTACTCTAGATGCCTTGGATACACCACATGAGACTCAACACTCCGGCTCTAGGTGGGTGAACCACACCCGAGCTGCTTTCTGGAGAGTAGCAGGAAAGGTGACGCAGAGGAGAGCGTTGGTTGCTCCCTGGACTCTCATGAGAGCCTTGTAGCTCTGAAGATGATCTAGGGGGTCAGTGGTCCTGTCGTAGGGATCCACCTATGGCAAGCGGAACCAGCTCCTCTTGGACTTCTCGAGAGAAAGGGGGACGGGTGTCATAGCCCGCTAGCTCACTAGCAGAACCGGCATGTTTGCAAACTGGTGAGTAAGCTCTGCTAGCTTGCGCTCTTGCTTTTCCAGGTACTTCTTTGCCATGCACCTGATGGCCTCATCGATGGAACCCTCTACGGAGGCTGAAGGAGATGGAGAAGGTGACGTGGGATGGTGTCCATGATAGGGGGTCTTTCCCTTTTGACCTCGATGGGCTCTAGTCATTACCCGCTCGAGGGTTGGGGACCGGCTCTCTCGATCGATAGATCTGGCCTGTTGTCTCTTCGCTGGAGTCTGGTGACTACCCCAGCGGTCGGTGATGGCCCATGGCTATGAAGGCCTTCCTTAGAAGGAACGTAGACTGTCGCGGGGTGCTACGGCATGGGCCACGGGGGTCCCTGACTGCTGGTGGGTAGCCAAGGATTGGTGCTGGTGCTGGAGCTAGTGCACTGCCGTAGTGAGGATCTGCATCTGCTGGGCGAGTGCGGCCAGCTGGGCATCTGTCGGAGGTGGTTGAGCTAGAGTGGAGAGCTCCCCTTCTGGACTATGCGGGTCCCCACGGGAAGGGGGATCTCCTGCACTATTGGCGGAGACTTCTCTCGCTCGCGTCGTCACCATCCTCCCGGTGAGCTGTTTGCAAGGGGTTTGGGTTAGATCAAAGATCATTCTGCCCGCCCCCATTACTAGTGTGCCAATCTATTACCGTCGAGGTCATTGTGGCCCGTTGCTGAGGTCAAGGTCGGAACTCACCATCGCCTTACAGGATCCTACTCGATCGCCAGAACCTGCAAAATAGAGTCAATGACTCGGGTTAAGGAATCTGGTGGGGGCACTCCGATGCTCAAGTCAGTAATGATCCAGGGGAACAGATCCTCTTGGTCGAGTCCTGAGTATGAACTCCATACTAGGAGGAGAAGTTGTGAAATGAAAGAGTGCGAACGGGCCGAGCACAGATTGCGGGAGTGACAGCAAAGGAAAGCTCGAACTGGGTGACTGTGTTCGTCTAGACCCCTCCTGGGGGTTTCGCGGTAGCCTCGAGCATTATCTTCATGTGCGCTGCCCCCTTCCTGCTCATTGGACCTCACTCGTCTGAAACTTTGGTTGAATGTGGGTGTGCATGTTACCTCATTTGAACTTGGGAGCTCTTTTTGCTAGGGCGTTGCCCGTCACTTACCTCGGGATCTTCCCCATGCTCATGGGCATGTGCGATGACGTTTCATGCCATGGACAGATTGCCTTTCCATTCTGGTGATATGGAAGCTACCGTTCATGCTGACATTCCTTCTGGTCACTCCCTTTTGGGCAAGTTTGCTGGATCTCGATCGGTGGGCCACCATCTCCTGGATTCAAATTTACTAGTTGACTTCCAATTTCGGAGGGTGCAGTCGATTGGTGGAGAATGCAGAGCCTCGATCGAAGGATTCCTTTTATTCTGGTGCAAGTGGCCACTTGGGTCACCATCATGCATCTTTTCATGGTCCTCTGGCATCGGGCCATCATCCAGGGAGAGTGGCGACCTCCTTCAGCGGCAAATCTCTTTGTCTGAGGTGGAGCCGATTTGGAGAGGCAGAGCTCAACTTCGGCCTCGATATCTCAATTCGAAGGGAGCGCGGTCGGGAGAAGGAGGGCGGAGCTCGACTTCAGCCTTGGTGTCTCGATTCGAAGGGACCGCGACCGGGAAAAGGAGGGTGGAGCTCGGCTTCGACCTCGGTGTCTGGACCAAAAGGGAGCGCAACTGAGTGAAAGAAAGGCAGAGCTCGACTTCGACCTTGGCATCTTGACCCGAAGGGAGCATGGCTGGGCAAAGGACAGGCGGAGCTCGACTTGGCCTCGACATCTCGATCCGAAGGGAGCGCGGCTGGGCGAAGGAGTCCGGGCTGAGACGTTCCACATGGCAGCTTTATCCGATATGGCGTCTGACTGGGGCCACATGTCAGCGATCATGCCAAATCAAAAAGGAATTTTTGAATAAAAGATTGAAGAGTAAAAAATACTCCCCTTTAAAAGATGATTCAAAAAACTAGTTTTCAGTGAGTTTTCATAAATGAAAAGTTGAAATTAAATATTTGAGCAAACTGAATTACACAAAACAACAAAGGATTACTCTCCCTCACTCATTACACATTTTACATTCAATTTTCTCTCACATATTACTCACTTAATTCTCCCATATCACTCATTGCACTTTTACTTAATTCTCCCCCTTTTTGTTAACATAAAAACGGTTAGAGTAGAGGGAAAGATGAAATCATCATAGAAATTTAGCAATTATAAAAATAGTTAACATCTAAAGACAAAGTATTGATGTAAAAATTCTATTCATTTATTGAAATACAATTCATACATTGATACAGGTAAAGATACAAGATAGTAAGCAAAACAAAAAAGTATACAGGAGTTCTGAAATATAAGCTATCTAAGCATAAAGACAATCCTAAGCAAATTCCTCATCATCCAAGGATCCAATCTCGATCGGTGTAGTATCAGTAGAAGAATGAGATCAAGGCCACTTGGGTCAAAGATCAGCAAGATGGGTCCTAGTCGGTCTCGATATGCCATGACGTCCTCATCCTCTACATCTAACATAAGTTCTGCCTCTAGCTGGTGTGAAAGAGGTAAAAGCTATATTAGCAGCAGGAACTGCACTAATCAGAATGGCAGTATCAAGAACAATATGAAGGGGGGTATGATCAAAGATAGGTCTGAAAGGATTATGCCCTAAAGGCCAATCGAAATGTTGTATTTCGATAGGATTTTCATTTGTATCTCAAACTAGTGTATTGACATTATCAATTAATAAAGACATTTTATTTTCATCATATGCTATATCTTATTAATTTTATTAAAATATGATGAACCCCATAGATTAGCGCTATGGTTCTAGGGTTATGATGAGATCATACCAGTGAGACCTAAAGCCTTAAAACCCTAATCTAGAATATTCCTGGTTGATGGGATATTGAGTAGGGGATCAATGTTTCCGGTAAGACCAGCACATCCTATGTATGCTTAGTGAAGAAGGTGACTGATCTCACAGTCACTTGTGTTTGACACTAATACTAGGATATGGGTGTTCATTAGAGAATGAGTTCACTGAATGGATCCAGCTTGAGAACATCTAATGGAACCTTATCTATTTGTCAATAGAGTTCTCATAGTGGGAGTAGTGCATGTGGTCCTTTGACCTGAGACTGCCATGGTACCTTGTATGCATGAATCCATACTTTGGTTCACACTCAATCATGACACTGAGTCATGCATGGGGTGATACTGGGTACGGTGGATTGCATATGGAGGTTGTGAGTAGGACAAAAAGGAATCGATCAATCCTAGTAAGAGGGAAGCGCATCCAGATGATTTCAATCAAATGAAGATTCGGGAAATCTTTGATCAAAGTATGAACATTAGAAATAGTTTCTAATAGTTCATTAATGAATCATTATTATCAGATTGAGCAAGGAATGAATATGAAATTGGATTTGATAAGTATCCATATCCATAGTCATATTCAGGGTGCAAGTAGATCGAAGGACTGAATTGCCCGGTAACTCACCACTGAAGGGTATTTTGATAAATCTACCAAAATTTCTCATCTTCCGGGTAGGCATGATACATTGCTAGAAATCAATCTTGTATTGTAGGTCTTCATGAACCAATTGATTTGGTTTCATGAGTCAATTCGATATGTGATTCGAATTGGATAATTAGGTGAGCCAATTTGACCTAATTAGGTCATTCGGGTTTGATCGGATCGAATCTGCTCAAACCTAAACCTACTACTGGCTAGATGTGGAACCCAATGGGTCACACATAATAGAGACTTAGCCAAGGAAGTCATTCATGATTTAATTAGGGTCATAGGATCCCAATTGGTTAGCCGGATTACATACTAGCATATGTAGGCTAACCAAATTCCTAACCCAATTGGATTGGATCCGGTTGCTTGCTAATTGGGCTAACCTAATTATGGAAAACCTAAATTAGGTTGAGTCCTAAGTGGGGCTAGCCTAATCAGAGCAAAATCTGATTTTAATTTGGATTTAAGGGCATTTTAGGTACCATACATAAAGAGTCCCAATGGCATGGGACTCTTAGTACCTAAATGATACCTAAACTTCAAAAGGGCACAGAATGAGTTATAGATCTCTGATTTGAATATAATTTATATGGTCAGAAAGAAAATTTTATGCTCTTTCTAATGACACCCATATTACCAATGGTTTTACTAGTCAACATTCTTTGAAATTTGCATGGAAGAAGGATGGCGCGCGCGGTGTACGAAGAGTCGCAACTCTTCATGTGGCGCGCGGTTCTGATGGATAGTCCTTCTGCTATCAAAACTCTTCATAATATCCGATATTTGGAGATTGAAGAGGCACCTCTTGGCTTCCTAGGGACCGGTAATTGACATGTGGCAAGTGAGAATTCGTCCAGAAAAAAGAAGGGATGGGAATAAGGCCTTCGGTGCATGAATGGGCTTATTAGATATGATTTTCAAGCTAGATAACTTCTCTTCGATCTTGAAAAATCATATCTGATAAGTTGATGAGAGGACATATCACACACCCCTCTTGTATCTATAAATAGGGGATGGTGAAATGAGTCTGATATAAGAATTCCATCGAAGTATTATTCTGAGTGTCTCTCTCTCCCTCCTTCTTTCTTTAAGACAAGACTTGTCTTATTAAGACAAGATCTTTTCTAATAGGACAAGGCTTTGTTTTAGGACATAAGCCTAAGGGTTCCTAGAGGAGGGTTGTCCTAAAATCAAGAGTGGTTTAGGAGAGTGTCTTTAGTGCCCTACAGTAGGACAGGGTGTCCTACAGTGGTCAATAGACCAAAGGCTGCCGAAAGAGTTCCACTTATCCAAGCAACTTGAAGAAGAAGTTCTTCCTTGGTCTGAGTTTCGTGTGGATCACCGTTGGAGGGTGAACGTTTGGGCGCCTGGTAGAGAAGAAGGCTGAATCAGGGTTTTCTTCATCGGATTGGATACTAGCGGTTCAGGTTGGTGCCTAAACTCTAGTTTATATTATATATGTATGTTTGTATGTTTTAATTCCTAGTAAGGAGGTCTTGGATTTAGGATTTGGTAGTGGTTTCATAATAAATTTTTGAAATCCACGCTTTCGCCCTGGTCACCAAAACCCTTACAGTGGTATCAGAGCCACCTTATTAGGGCTAAATCATACAAAATTTGAAGTTGCCCAATTTTGTAGGACTCTTGAGGTTGCCCATTTTGGTAGGACTCTATAAAATTTAAAGTTGCCTAATTTTGTAGGACTCTTGAGGTTTCCCATTTTTGTAGGACTCTACAAAATTTGAAGTTACCCAATTTTGTAGGACTCTACAAAAGTTTAAAGTTACATATGATTGATATGTTTATGCATATATGTATATCACTGGTTAGGATTTTCACTTAAACCTTAATCGATATAGAGATATGTTTAGGTTTCTAGTCATCATACTGAAATAAGGTTGCCCTAGCAAAATGGTGGATCCATTATGTGGTAGATGGTTGTCCTAGTATGATGACACACTTGGCACATTATAAAATGATATATGATGCATGGTTGATGAATGGTAATATTAGAATGTGCTTCTGTTTGAATTGCCCTCTATTAAAATTATATTAAGTTGTAGTGTCATATACCAAAAGCAAAATAATCAAGATGATTAGTTGATCATTCGGTGTCTAGAAAAAGTGGTTCATGATCAGTAAAGAGGACGTGGTTTTTAATTGGTTTCGTTGACTAACCTGGCCAATTTTTATTGGTGTCTAGGAAAGCAACGGGGGGACTCCCACTACTCTCCTACTTACCTGGCTGATAAGATTAACTTAATTCTTGATTAATAAGCTTAGTGTAATATTCACTACATTAGGCCTTCCTTCATGCTAGGTCATTATTATGTTGTGATCCGTATTAGGTTTGTTGTGTACATACAAGGCCTATTATGGTAACTAACATAATTTTGGCCTGGTGCATTTGATGCTTATGGCATGATTTAATATAATACTTTGTTGTAAACACACAAGGGTATTATTATTACAATCATGACTATAAAGGAATGAAGGGTCTTACTTAACAAAAAATATTATAGTTTGTTGTGCACACACAAGGCTATTAATATTTTAGAGGCTAGGTTTTGTTGAGAATTGTATGAGATACAATTGGAAAGAGTTTTCCTACCTTTGAACTTATAAAAGATTTGTTGTGTACACACAAGGTCTTTTATAAGAAATTAGGATCTCAACCACACTAAGAAAACCAATTAGGATTTCTTGATCATCATATAGAGGGTTATGATGCTTGATAAAATAGTGGGAGACATAATTAAGTTAAAGTCCTAATTTAATTATGTTTTGTCAACATTGGTTGTTTGCTTATGTTATATTTTTTTTTAATGTAGATTAAATGGCCTCTTCACTCTCACTCCGTAGTATACTTGATGCCAATAAATTGACTGGATCGAACTATGTTGACTGGTTGAGAAACCTAAGGATAGTACTCAGCCAGGAAAAACTTTCTTACATTCTTGATACCCCTACCTTGGAACCTTTAGGGGAAGATGCCTCGTAAGAGGAAAAGACCACATACAAGATGTGGCAAAATGACTAACTCACTATCAAATGTATCATTCTTGCCTCTATGACCAATGAGTTGTAGAGGCAACATGATAGCATGGACACTAACTCCATACTGCTCAATCTAAAAAAGCTATACGGAGAACATAGTCGAACTGCTAGATATGAAATCTCTAAGTAGTTGTTCCATGCGAGAATGACAGAAGGTACATCCATACAAGACCACGTACTGATGGTTATTGACCTGATCACTCGATTAGGTCAATTGGATTTTGTTATGGATGGGGAGTTGAATCAGCATTTGATCCTGCAGTCACTCCCGGAGTCATTTTCATAGTTTGTTCTTAATTATCATATGAACAAACTTAACACTTCCTTGCCTGAGCTGTTAAACATGTTAAAAATAGCAAAGAGCCATTTAAAGAAAAATAAGGCTCCACTTCTTCTTGTGGATGGGATCAACAAGAAGAAGTCAGGCAGAAAGGGTTCTAAGAGGAGATTGAATGATGTAGAACGAAAACTCTGATACCAAAAATGATGCAGAACGGATATGTGGAATGCGGAAGCAAATTAAAATTAATGTATTATATATATATATATATATATATATATATATATATATATATATATATTCAGAAGTCAGCTTTGACTCAAAGGAAAGATAAACTAATGTTGAAAGAAATTAAGAAATGACAGAAAGCACAATTAAAAGGAGTGGATTATCAGAGTAACTCAGAAGTAGGATCGCTGGGGATTGAGAAACCCCCAGATCTAGGGTTTGCTCTGAGTTCCAACAAAACAGACAAAGTGAGAAGGGAAGGTTCTTGTTACCTAGCAGTGATATCTCTCCATTTGGTGGAAAAAGACTCTCTCGAGCAGATTATTGAATCCCGGGAGTCAAGGTATCTTCACAATGGATCCTCCGATAATGGTCCTTGGCAAAGTTGGCCTCTTCTTGAACCCTGGATCCTGGAGAGAAGAAGAACAAGATTAGGAACAAGAGACTCAGGGAAGAGAGTTACCAGAGTAGAAGAAAGGTTGGGATCTGAAGGTCTTCGGCTGATCTGGAACTCCTAGGCTGCGGATTTGGGACTTCTTCTCCTGGATCTACTGGATGGACTCTGAAGCAGTTGTAGCTGACTTGAAGATGGCTGGACTGGGGTCCTAGTGGTCAGCCACCCTTTGGAAGAAGAACCTTGGAGATGGTGTAGAGGCTAGGGTTTGGTGGTGGTGGAGTAGAGATGGGTGGACTAAGCTAGGGTTTTGGGGTTGGAGATCTCACACCTCCTCAAGGTTCCTAGGAAACCCGGATTTACTCCCTCACGGAGCTCAACACTCAGAATAAGTACAGAAGAACAAGACTTTGCTAAAAAACAAGGGATTTCATTCATAAGATTTCATAAGATAAGTTCAAGTTACAAAAGGGGTCTAATATATAGACCTATAAGAAAAATCAAAACCATACAAGTTCCCATATGGGACTAATAGGACTAATCTACACTTTAGGCATCAAATTCTCTTCCCTTGGACAACCAAGACTCCTTCCATGAGTGAACGGCCCAAAAACTCCAAGAAAACTTGAAAATCAGCTCCAAATATCAGGTTATGGGGGTGTCTCCTAGTATCTCTCCATGAATCAAGGATTTTCCCTTCATGGTTTGGCTCTTTTGGACACCTCCTAGTCTTGCTCCACAAGTTTAGGCTTCTTCTTTTCATGGCTTTGGCACTTTAGGAAACTTTTGGGTGCCTCCTTGATTTTCTCCCCAAGACATGCTATCTTCCCTTTTATAACTTGGATTTTTATGGAACATTGTGGGGCACCTCCTTGATCCTCTCTTCAAGAAAAATTCTTGCCATCTGGCTTGGGTTTATATGGAAAGAAGTTGGCTCCTCCTTGGATTGAGGTATCTTGATGGATTTCTCCCCCAAGTGGTGCAAGAAAAAGGGGAACTTACTTCTTATGGTGTGGGGACCAAAGACACTGGATGGAGATGTGGCAGGGAGTGTGGCACTCACTTGTAGCTGGACCATGGAAGAAAAAATATGGCACCCTATGGCAAAGGGAATGGCGCCAACCTGGACATGGACTTGGACTGAGTCAACATGACTCAACAAAAATTGAAATGACAAAATTACAGACTCAAAATTGGGTTGATCAGGTCAATCCCTATTACAAACCCTAATTTTCTCGAGCAAGGTCAATCAGAGATCCAGATGGAACCCTGAAGTCTTCTTCTAATTCTGGTGCCCGCACCAATTCTCCCGAGGTGGGAGGAACTCGACCCTATCGAGTATGGATCAAGCTGGCTCTGGTATCTCTCCAAGAGGTCTGGGTCCAATTCTTGTAATTCTTCTCGGGATATCCAAGAGTCATCAGAATCTGGCCTTCCTTGCCAGCGGACCAGGTATCTTTGGTATCCTCGATTACTAGTAGAGATAACCTGATCATCCAGATCTTTTCAATCTGCTCTTTCTTCACAGGCCAGTTTGTTGGTGGACACACAGGGTCGAGATCACTCTTAATAATAGGATTAGGTTCAAAAGGCTCACTGGGAATCACAGCTAGCTCCCTGTACTCTACTAGGTCTGTAATGTTGAAAGTGGAGCTAATGCCTAGCTTTGGAGGCAACATAGGCATTGGGTCCCACTCTCTTCATCACTCTAAATGGTCCAGCTCCTCTAGCATGTAGCTTTCTAACGGTTCCAGGAGGAAACCGCTCAGGCCTTAACCTAATCATTACATAGTCTCCCTCAACAAAAGTTTTGACTCGCCTTTGAGAATCAGCCAACTGCTTATAAGTTTCATTACTTAAAGTTATTTTGGCATGAATTTCTTTATGCAAGTTCTTTACATGCTGTGCAAAGTCTTCAGCAGACTCGGAGACTCATGTGTGGACTAGCAAAGGAACTAGGTCAGGTGGTGTGTGAGGCTTGTACCCATGAACAATCTCAAAAGGGCTTTCACCTATAGACCTATTGACCGAGTCATTATATGCAAATTCAGCCCTGGGTAAACACAAATCCCAATTCTTGGTATTCTCACTCAACCAAAATCTGAGTCAATGTCCTAAACTCGACTGACGATGCATTCTTAAAGAATGGACTTTATTCAAAGAAACCCTAGGTCTATACCTAACAAACTAAGGCTCTCTAGGTTTGACCTTGGGTCGGAGGATGGCATGCAGAGCATGAGAACTTATCATGGGTGCCTAGTAGGTGCCATAAGGTCTTCCAGAATTAGGTGGCAAACCTAATAGGTTCTAAGGAGTCTTGCAACCTAGAAATCTCAGTAAAGTGTAATCCCATAGCTCTAGAAACATGAGAAGATTCAGGGAAGGGTAGGAAATAAGAATCAGAGTCTTGAGGTGGCTTATAGGAAACAAGAAACATACCTTGGTTATTCAGGATGACCTTAAAATGAGGACATTGTTCTATAGGTGCACTCATCCAAACCTCATGATTTGCTCTAGGAGGGTCTACAAGTGCAAGTTCTAGGGTAGGCTGGGTGCTCCTAGAAGTTGGAAGGTTATCAGGAAGGTCTTTGGAATGTTTATCTAGAAAGTCTTCTAAGCTACTGTCTTTTTCTTGTTCTTGGACCTTCTCAATGGGCAATTCTTGTGAACCCCTTCCTTCTTCACACTTCTCTACCAGATTTGACTCAGGTGTGTCTTCTTTGGATTCCTCAATGAGTTCAGGGGTATTCTCACTTAAACTCTCATTGGGTGCAATTTCCTCTTCCTGAACATCCTCAAAAGGGTCTTCTCTTAGGGTTAGCTCCTGAATTCCTTGAGTAGCAGGGGTCCCCTCAATAACCCCATCAGGTAGGAGTTGGTTAATTGAATTATCGGGAGAGATATCCTCAAATTCTTCTTCTTCATATTCATCTATCAAACATATGTCAGGCTCATATATTTCTTCCTCAATCTCACTGAAAGGTTCTAATCTATTCTCCTTTGATTCCTCTTTAAGTACGGCTCTGGTCAGGTCAACTAATTTTTGGATGGCCATGCCTAACTCCTTCTTAGTGTTATCCTTCTGGTCAAGAGGTGACACAAGTGGGAATTGACAAACAAAAGTCTGGTTCACTATTGGTGTCAGATCAATCGAAACTTGACTCAAGTTGGTAGAGGTTGGCTTTAAGTCCAAAGTACTTGATTGGTTATATCTTAAAGACCACTCATAGTCTTAGGCTTCTTGGTAGGCTCGGTCTAACTTATTGGTCTTTACAAGGCATAGCTTCCTATAAATGTCTGGGTGTAACCCAACCCTAAACCTTGATGTGATCTGAGCTTTGGTCTCAATGGTATTGCATTTCATGTCATACCACTGGAAGTCCTCGATATATTTAGACACAGGCCTATTACCTTGTCGCAATTGGTACCATTGGTCTAAAAGTCTTTTCTCATAGGATCTACCTAGGTACCTATCTCTTAACTTACTTCTCATATCTCTCCAAGTATATATTTCCTCTTTTCTTTGATAACACTCACGCTCAATAGCATACCAATGCGACCTAGCATGTTTGGTGAACTTAGTTTTGGCCAACCTAACTTATCCTAATTCCGATATGTTAGTGCACTCAAAATATCGATCCATTTGTTCTTCCCACTTAATATATGTCTCTTGTCTTCCATCAAAAGTGGGTGCATAAGGTTCGGTGTTCCTAACGGGTCCCTTTTCTGAGTCAACCAAGTATGGATATAGGTTCCTAGGGTTATGCTCGGGATCACGGTATAAGGTCCTCCTAGGCTCCTGGCATGGGTGAGGTTGGGGCCTATTAAATTTTGGATCAGGGGTCCAATTTTGATGTCTACGTTTCTCAAGTCCCTGGGCTCGGTCTCTAAACTGGGCAAAACCCTTATTCATATCCTGACTCAATTTGGTCATACTTTCGGTAAGAGTTCTAATCATGGCCTCTAAATCAGGTTGGGTTTGACCAGGTTGGTAGGGTACTCCGTTCCGGGTGGACATGATGATGCAAGCAAGCACACCAAATGAGACTCGACTGAAATGACTACGGGCTAACTAGACCTAGAGCCCAAACTAGATGCCCAATCAGAGTGGCAAGCTAGCCTGTAGTAACTCGAGACTCAGCCAGGCAGGTGTAAGGGGAGTGTTAGGTCCCTAATTGCCAATCCTAGACACCAATCAGTGATTGGCCAGGTAGGAGGACCAGCACACAAGCCCTTCGGGATAGAATTCCTGAACCACCATTCTAGACACTGAGTACAAAGTACACACAGAGTAACTAGACAAACTTACTCAACACTAGCCTAGACCCGACCAGTTGGTGTCCCTAGCCCACTAGGGCAAGTTAGGTCTAATTAATTTTAAGATTAAAGGCTTAGGTTCGAATGCACGGGAGGTGGTTTTGGGCTAAGGAGAGGGTCTCAATCCTTCCCTTATGTTGCAACTTCGGTGCCCTTAAGATAGATTCAATTTATGCACACTCAAATAAAAAAAATAGCTTGCAGAAAATAAAAAGCAGAACAGCAGTAAAATTGATCTCCGAAAATATATAGAAATTAATAAATCATGAAAATCTTATGTAAATTACTTTCAATTATATTGGTTCCAGCAAAGCAAGAATTACATAATTTGGAATTTTTTGCAAGGAGAAACAATTCAAATAACAGGGTAGTTAATGGCAGAAAATAGAATGTGTGTCCCGTTTACAATCCCTGCCTAGAAGTTATAACCCAGCGGCACCCCTACACGCCCTAGGAACCCCCATGGAATGGGAGGAGGAGGCTTGCATCTAGCTTGTTCCTAGGACCGGATGGCCAGGGGAGTCTACTCCAGGCAGCAAAAGTAAAAGGAACGAAAAAATAATCAAACAAGCAAGAACCCTAGACAGGGCTCTGATACCAAGATTGATGCAGAATGAAAACTCTGATACCAAAAATGATGCAGAACGGATATGTGGAATGCGGAAGCAAATTAAAATTAATGTATTTTATATATATATATATATTTTCAGAAGTCGGCTTTGACTCAAAGGAAAGATAAATTAATGTTGAAAGAAATTAAGAAATGACAGAAAGCACAATTAAAAAGAGTGGATTATCAGAGTAACTCAGAAGTAGGATTGCTGGGGATTGAGAAACCCCCAGATCTAGGGTTTGCTCTGAGTTTCAACGAAACAGACAAAGTGAGAAGGGAAGGTTCTTATTACCTAGCAGTGATATCTCTCCATTTGGTGGAAAAAGACTCTCTCGAGCAGATTATTGAATCACGGGAGTCAAGGTATCTTCGCAGTGGATCCTCCGATAATGGTCCTTGGCAAAGTTGGCCTCTTCTTGAACCCTGGATCCTGGAGAGAAGAAGAACAAGATTAGGAACAAGAGACTCAGGGAAGAGAGTTACCAGAGTAGAAGAAAGGATGGGATCTGAAGGTCTTCAGCTGATCTGGAACTCCTAGGCTGCGGATTTGGGACTTCTTCTCCTAGATCTGCTGGATGGACTATGAAGCAATGGTAGCTGACTTGAAGATGGCTGGACTAGGGTCCTGGTGGTCGGCCACCCTTTGGAAGAAGAACCTTGGAGATGGTGTAGAGGCTAGGGTTTGGTGGTGGTGGAGTAGAGATGGGTGGACTAAGCTAAGGTTTTGGGGTTGGAGATCTCACACCTCCTCAAGGTTCCTAGGAAACCCGGATTTACTCCCTTACGGAGCTCAACACTCAGAATAAGTATGGAAGAACAAGACTTTGCTAAAAAACAAGGGATTTCATTCATAAGATTTCATAAGATAAGTTCTAGTTACAAAAGGGGTCTAATATATAGACCTATAAGAAAAATCAAAACCATACAAGTTTCCATGTTGGACTAATAGGACTAATCTACACTTTAGGCATCAAATTCTCTTCCCTTGGACAACCAAGACTCCTTCCATGAGTGAACGGCCCAAAAAGTCCAAGAAAACTTGAAAATCAGCTCCAAATGGCAGGTTATGGGGGTGTCTCCTAGTATCTCTCCATGAATCAAGGATTTTCCCTTCATGGTTTGGCTCTTTTGGACAACTCCTAGTCTTGCTCCACAAGTTTAGGCTTCTTCTTTTCATGGCTTTGGCACTTTAGGAAACTTTTGGGTGCCTCCTTGATTTTCTCCCCAAGACATGCTATCTTCCCTTTTATAACTTGGATTTTTATGGAACATTATGGGGCACCTCCTTGATCCTCTCTTCAAGAAAAATTCTTGCCATCCTGGCTTGAGTTTATCTGGAAAGAAGTTGGCTCCTCCTTGGATTGAGGTATCTTGATGGATTTCTTCCCCAAGTGGTGCAAGAAAAAGGGGAACTTACTTCTTATGGTGTGGGGACCAAAGACACTGGATGGAGATGTGGCAGGGAGTGTGGCACCCACTTGTAGCTGGACCATGGAAGAAAAAATGTGGCATCCTATGGCAAAGGGAATGGCACCAACCTGGACCTGGACTTGGACTGAGTCAACATGACTCAACAAAAATTGAAATGACAAAATTACAGACTCAAAATTGGGTTGATCAGGTCAATCCCTATTACAAACCCTAATTTTCTCGGGCAAGGTCAATCAGAGATCCAGATGGAACCCTGAAGTCTTCTTCTGATTCTGGTGCCTGCACCATTGAACCCAAAAAAGGGCATCAAGAAGAAGAAAGGAAAGAAGGCCTCTGGACAGATGACCTGCTTTCACTGTGGCAAGCTGAGTCATTGGAAGAGGAACTGCAAGGCTTACCTTGCAGGTGTGAAGCCTGGTGCATCGGATGCACCAAAAGGTATGAAAGAAGTTCATACTATTTTGTCATTGGATTCTTCCATTTCAAACACTTGGGTATTGGATACTGCCTATGGTCATAATATCTGCAAATCATTGCAAGGGCTGTAGAGGCTTAGAGTATTGAAGGAAGGAGACTTCAAGCTTTACGGTGCTGGAGGAGAGTCCATCCAAGCAGAGGCCGTAGAGACTTATATCTTGAAGTTACCTTCGGAAAAGATTTAAGAGCTGAGAGATTGTTACTATATGCCTAAGGTCATTAGAAATATCATTTCTGTACCCTTGTTACTTAGACAAGGTTATACTATGAATGTGATGAGCAATGGTTGCTCAATCAGCTTTTCTAATGAAATTATATGTTGTGGCGTATTTTATAATGATCTTTTAACTCTATCCACTAATGACAATATACTTCATGTAAGTAACAAACGAAAGAGAGATGATGTAAACAATACTTTACACTGGCACTATCGGCTTGGACATATTAGTGAGACTAGGATTAGCAAGTTATACAAGGAAAATTTCCTTAATCCTTATGATTATGAATCATTAGGAACTTGTGAATCATGTCTCATGGATAAAATGGCCAAGACTCTATTTAGTCATCATAGAGAAAGGACAATTGAGTTATTAGGACTCATACATACAGATGTATGTGGACCTATGACAACTCAGGCCAAGGGTGGATACTCTTATTTCATCATGTTTACTGATGATTTTTCAAGGTACGGATTTGTGTATCTTATGAAACATAAGTCCGAAGCCTTTGATAAATTTTTAGAGTATCAAAGTACGGTAGAGAAACAAATGAAAAAAAGTATTAAAATCCTTCGATCAGATCGAGGAGGTGAATACTTATCCACCGAGTTTCTCGATCACCTTAAAGAAAAGGGAATTATCTCTGAATGGACCCCTCCTTACACACCATAATTAAATGGTGTTGCTGAAAGGAGGAACCATACCTTATTAGATATGGAATGGTCCATGATGTGCTTCACAGAGTTACCTGTTTCCTTCTGGGGATATGCCTTGGAAATCATGGCTAATATCTTAAATAGAGTGCCATCTAATCTCTAGCACTCCATATGAGATATGGAGGGGTAAGAAACCCAATCTTAAGTATCTTAAGATATGGGGATGTCCAGCCTATGTCAAAAGAAATTTTGGACATAAGCTGGATGCTAGAGCAGATAAGTGTCTATTTGTAGAATATCCTAAAGATAGTATAGGATATCTATTCTACCACCCTATTGAACAAAAGTTTTTGTCAGTAGGCATGCCACTTTTCTGGAGAAAGAGTTCATCCTACAAAAGTGAAGTGGGAGAAATATTGAACTTGAAAAAGTTCAACAAATAGATACATCTCAACCAAATGATAACATAGTTAGTATAGAACCAGAACACACCACTCCTATCCGTAGGTCTGATAGGGTGCGTCATGCACCTGAGAGGTATGGGTTCATTATTGAAAATAATGAAGCCCGAATCATTGAAAATGATGAGCCTCTAACCTATATGGATGCTGTCATGAGTAGGGACTCAGACAGATGGCTGGAAGCCATGAGATCCGAAATGGACTCCATGTATGTCAACCAAGTATGGACTTTGGTTGATGCACCAGAGGGTATTAACCCTATTGGATGCAAATGGGTATATAAGAAAAAGATTGGGGCAGATGGCCAAGTCAAAACTTATAATGCCAGATTAGTGGCTAAGGGTTTTAGACAAAAATAAGGAATAGATTATGATGAAACATTTTCTCCTGTTGCCATGCTCCAATCTATTCGGATCATGCTTGCTATAGCAGCATATCATGATTATGAAATCTTGCAGATGGATGTGAAAACCGCATTCCTCAATGGTTTTCTTGAGGAAGCGGTCTATATGTCACAGCCAGAAGGTTTTGCCTTTGAGACTAAACCTAATTAGGTATGTAGGTTGAAAAAATCCATTTATGGATTAAAGAAAGCATCCAGGAGTTGGAACATCTGATTTGATAAAACAGTCAAAGAGTTTGACTTTATCAAAAATGAGGATGAACCTTGTGTGTACAAGAAGACTAGTGAGAGTGCCATAGTTTTCTTGGTTCTGTATGTGGATGACATACTCTTCATTGGGAATGATATCCCAATGTTACAATCAGTCAAGGTATGGTTATCTAAACAGTTTTCTATGAAAGACTTGGGAGAAGCATCCTATATACTGGGTATCAAGATCTATAGAGATAGATCTAGGAGGATGCTAGGCTTATCCCAGTCTAGGTACATTGACCAAGTGCTAAAGAGATTTAGCATGGAGGGAAGTAAAAGAGGTTACTTGCCCATTGGTCATGGCATACATCTTTCTAAGAAGATGTCTCCTAAGACACCTGAAGAAAGAAATAGAATGAGTTCTATACCTTATGCTTCGGCTGTAGGATCGATAATGTATGCTATGTTATGTACCAGGCCTGATGTGGCATATGCCTTAGGTATAGCCAGCAGATTTCAGGCTGATCTAGGAGAGGATCACTAGAAGGTTATGAAAAATATTCTTAAGTACTTGAGAAGGACTAAGGATATTTTTCTGATATATGGAGGATCTGATCTTAAACTGGAAGCTTATTCAGATTCTAGTTTTCAATCAAATCCAGATGATAGCAAATCTATTTCAGGATATGTTTTTACCCTAAATAGAGGAGCTGTAAGCTAGAAGAGTTCTAAACAGCAGACTGTAGCTGACTCAACAACTGAGACAGAATACATTGCTGATAGTGAAGCTACCAAGGAAGCTATCTGGATGAAGAAGTTCATCTCAGAGTTGGGCGTTGTTCCGGAGATTGAAGGTCCAGTACCACTTTACTGTGATAATACTGGAGCCGTCGCTCAAGCTAAGGAACCTAGAGCTCATCACAAATCAAAGCACATTCTAAGATGCTTCCATCTCATTCGAGAGATTGTTGAAAGACAAGAAGTCTTCATTAAAAGAGTAGAAATGAAGAACAACATAGCAGACCCATTCACTAAGGCTCTGCCATAGCGGGAGTTTGATCGCCACCTCGAATGTATGGGGTTAAAATTTAAAGGCGATTGGCTTTAGTGAAAGTGGGAGATTGAAAGGATTATGCCCTAAAAGCCAATCGAAATGTTGTATTTCGATGAAATTTTCTTTTGTATCCCAAACTAGTGTATTGACATTATCAATTAATAAAGGTATTTTATTTTCATCATACGCTGTGTCTTATTAATTTTATTAAGATATGATGAATCCCATAGATTAGGACTATGGTTCTAGGGTTATGATGAGAGCATACCAGTGAGACCTAAAGCCTTAAAACCCTAATCTAGAATATTCCTGGTCGATGGGATATTGAGTAGGGGATCAATGTTTCCGGTAAGACCAGCACATCCTATGTATGCTTGGTGAAGAGGGTGACTAATCTCACAGTCACTTGTGTTTGACACTAATACTAGGATGTGGGTGCTCATTAGAGAATGAGTTCACTGAATGGATCCAGCTTGAGAACATCTAATGGAACCTTATCTATTTATCAATAGATAGTTCTCATAGTGGGAGTAGTGCATGTGGTCCTTTGACCTGAGACTGCCATGGTTCCTTGTATGCATGAATCCATACTTTGGTTCATACTCAATCATGACACTGAGTCATGCATGGGGTGATACTGGGTATGGTGGATTGCATATGGAGGTTGTGAGTATGTCAAAAAGGAATCGATCAACCCTAGTAAGAGGGAAGCGCATCCAGATGATTTCAATCAAATGAAGATTCGGAAAATCTTTGATCAAAGTATGAACATTAGAAATAGTTTCTAATGGTTCATTAATGAATCATCATATCAGATTGAGCAAGGAATGAATATGAAATTGGATTTGACAAGTATCCATATCCATAGTCATATTTAGGATGCAAGTAGATCGAAGGACTGAATTGCCCGATAACTCACCACTGAAGGGTATTTTGGTAAATGATACCCATATTTCTCATCTTCTGGGTAGGCATGACACGTTGCTAGACGTCAATCATGTCTTGTAGGTTTTCATGAATTAATTCATTGCATTCATGAGCCAATTCGAAAGCTGGTTCGAAATGGCAACTTAGGTTAGCTCAATTTGACCTAATTAGGTCAATCAGGTTCGATTGGATCAAATTGGCTCGGACCTAGACCTGCTGCTAGCTAGATCTGAAAATCAAAGGGTCAAACACATTTAGGAATTGACTTAGGAAGTCAATTAACATTTAATTAGGGTCAAGGGATCCTAATTGGTTAGCTAGATTGCACACTAGCATGTGTAGGCTTATCGAATCTCATAACCTAATTAAATTGGGTCTAAAAGGTTGATAAATAGACTAACCAATTTATGGGAGACCTAAATTGGGTTGTGTCCTAAGTGGGATGAATTTATCAGATTTTATCTGATATTTTTTGGACATTTTGTACACCATATATGAAGAGTCCCAATGGCATAGGACTCTTGGCACCTAAGTGATACCTCAGCATTCAGGAGGATGCAGAAGGACCAATAGACCTCCTATCTGAAAACAAGTTATATAATCAGAAAGTAGATTTAATGCCCTTTCAAATGACACCCATATTGCATATATTTTGACTAGGTCAAAGGTGGCATATGGCATGGAAAAAAGTTGACCGACAGTGAAGAGTAGCGACTCTTCACAATTGGTGCCAGCTTATTTTGTGAAAAAAAAATAAATGGGAGTAAAAAGGACCTAAAGTCCTTCTGCTTTGGGACTTTATTTCCAGATGAAGCAAGATGCCCCTTAGCCTCATCTCCATGCCATTTGAATGGCTTATGACCGGTTAAAACAAAAGGAAGTTTGGTGGAAGTGACTTGGCACAAATGAAGAGTTAAGACTCTTCATTTGGCGCAAATTTGAAAAGCAGAGTCCTTCTGCTTTGGGCAACTTCTTATCACTAATTTTTTTCTTGGAAAGGCCACATCCCTTAGCTACTCTATAATTGGAAAAGGACAAGTGGCAAATGGAGAAGTCGGATAATTTTTTGAAGGGACTTGAATGAGGTAGTTGGCGCATAAAAGGTCATGATGCTTCATTAATAAGACTCTTTCTATATAAAGAGTTTTATTTGATAATTTGAAAGGCTTATCATACGCTGATGAGAAGGCTTATCTGTCACCTTCCATTCTCTTATAAATAGGCTTCGGTGATTAGGCCAAAGGGTATCACAAAATCTCTTCTTTCTTGCATTCTTACACACACTCTCCACACTCTCTTATGTCTCTTCCTCCCTTGTCTTGTCTTAAGACAAATACTCTATTTTAAGACAAGGGTTTTAGAAAGTGATTTAGTAAGTGAAAGTGAAAGTGAAGAGTGTTTTGGAAAGGGCTCAGAGTGCTCTACTAGAGGGCAAGGCTCTAGGCAAGGAAAGAAAGGCAGTTGAAGGAAGAAAGTCCATCAAAAGAGTCCCAGTTGATCAAGCAAACTACTAAGGAGAGCTTCCTAGTTTGATTCCTGTGTGGATCACCTCTTGAGGGCTTGCATTTGTGAGCCTAGTGGAAAGAAAAGGAATTAGCATTCCAGGTATTCTTCATAACCCTAATTTAGTGACTTGTTGATTGTAGTGAATAAGAGATCTTGGACTTAGTGTTTCTAGTTATTAGGGTTTTTCAAGAATGAATTTTTTCTTGAAATCCATTGTTTCACTGTGCCATTGAAACCCTAGAAACCCAACATCTTGCACTCGAAGCAGATAGGTACCACCTTCTTCTTGTCCTTTTCTTTTCCTTTTTCTTTACTTGGTTGAGACTTTTTCTTATAAGGGGATTTCTTTCTCCTCATGAATCTTCTGAATTTTCTTGCAAGAAGAGCTTCCTCTCTCTCATCTTCTTCTTCTTCTTCTGATTTTTTATTTGAGGATTCTTCTTGACTAGTAGACTTAAAAGTTATCCCCTTTTTTTTCTTATCCAAATTCATAGATTTTTGTTTCAAATTTAGCTCATAAGTCATGAGTGATCCTACTAGCTGCTCCAATGGTAGTTTGTCAACATTTTTGGCTTCTTGTATAGCTATCACCTTTGGATCCCAAGATATTAGAAGAGACCTGAGAATTTTGTTAACAAGATCGGCATTAGACATAATTTTACCTAAACTTATCATGCCATTTACAATGTTTGTGAATCTAATATACATGTCAGTGATAGATTCATTTGGTTTCATGCAGAACATCTCATAAGTGTGCACTAACATGTTAACTTTAGTGTTCTTCACTTGATCAATACCCTCATGGGTAATCTCAAGTGTGTCTTATATTTCTTTGGTAGATGTGCATGTAGAAATCCTATTGAACTCACTAGGATCTAATGCACAATAAAGGAGATTCATTGCTTTTGCACTGATCTCGGATTGTTTAATATCATTTTCATCCCAATCCACTTCAAGCTTTGGGATGGAAATACCATTAACCACGACCGAAGGAATATGAGGACCTTTATCAACTACTTTCCATAAATTATAATCTATAGAATGCATGTAAATTCTCATTCTAGTTTTTCAATTAGTATAGTTAGTTCCATTAAAGTATGGAGGTCTGTTTGAGGCTTGTCCCTCAACTACATTGGTACCATGGGGGGTTGCCATAGATCTTTACTCAAGGTGGTTAGACCTATATACTAAGAACGTGGCTCTGATACCACTTGTTGCCCAGTAAGCAATCCAAGAGGGGGGTGAATTGGGTTTCTAAAAATTACTTGCAAGAATATGTGCCAATACAAATATTAAATCAAGTGCTAGTGTGAGGTGAAATAGTATGCTCTTGAAGAGTATGCAGTGGAAATATAAATGCAACAAATATAAGAGCAAATAAAGAAAGCTAGAGACAATCACAAACATAAGCCAAGTATAGTGGTTCGGTGCTTTCCAATGCATCTACATCCACTCCCCAAGATTCACTTGGAAATTCACTATAATCTTCAATGATTATAACCGATTAGTTTTTCGGGCTCACTAATCAAAATCCCTTTTGGTTTTTACAAGGCTCACCAAAAGAAACCTCTTGGTTTTCAAAGGCTAACCAATAACCTCCTTGATTTTCAAAGGCTAACCAAAAACCTTCTTGGTTTTGTTCTTAGGCTTACCAAAAATCCTTACAACAAAGATATGAGATAAAGTAAAGTAAACAAGAAAATCTTTCTAATATAAAGCTGATATCTCTTTGAAGCTTGGAGAAGTTGCTTGTCTTGAACTTGATGAAGCCTCAATCAATGCTCAAAGGTGTTGGACTTGAATGCTTCTTGATAGCTTTGAATGCTTGGAGACTTCTTTTTGCTTGAAGGTAGTTGCTTTCAATGAATGGGAGTGAATGCACTTGCTTCTCTTTCTTTTTCTTATTCTCTTCTCATCCTCTTGTGTTTTAATTTGATTTGAATCACTTAAATACCATCCCAAGGCCTCAAAGTCGATTTATGACCGTTAGACATGAAAAACTAGCCATTGGGAGCCAAGAGGGCTGAGTTCTGTATTTGAAAAACTAGCCATTACTATTCTCAAAACTCCAAGTGTTGACATTTCAAGCTATGAGTCTACACTTAAGGTCAACACTTAAGTCCCATGAGTCGACACCTAGTTCAAAATTCTTCATTGAAGCTCTATGGAATTCTCAGGTGAGTCGACACTTGATATCCATGAGTTGACACTTCAAGCAAGTCTTCAACTTCAGCATGTTCTGTAAAAAATTTGTCTCAGGCCTTGAGTCGATTCTTGAGTCGACACCTTAAGTCGACACTTGAGTGGCATGAGTCGATATTTCAGTCATGCTATCTAAACTCTTTCGATGTGCTGGCTTGAGTCGACACTTGCACTGCCATGAGTCGATACTTGAACTGTGAGTCGACACTTTGAGTCGACACTTTCTGAGATTTCTTCAAAAATCACTAAACTTCTGTTGAGACCTTTTTAAGCTACACTCTTTAAGTCCTTTAAAGCATTTCTTAAGTACTTAAGTCCACTTATAACTGATCTTTCATCCATATAAATAGCTTCTTCATCATTTGACAAACAATCCAATTTAGTTATTTTGATGAGTACCTTTTTATATTAAACACACTTCAAGGAACATGTTAGTACTCGACTTATACTTAAGTATTTTGCTTATCATCAAAATCAATAATGAAGTCAACAGAGTGGAGATTTGATAGTGGTAGGCAGGCTCAATGGCTTCACCAGTGATGGTTGGCTTCTCGATAGTGAGGGGAAGGTCTCCGGCAGCTTCTTCAGCAATGAAACGGCTCGAGAAGGCGATGGTCCATAGAACAGGGTCATGGACTAGAGTTCAGGCTACCATGGATCGTGCCTAGCTTCTGTAGGCCAAGCAGATAGTCCATCATGGACTGGCTGCTCCAAAATTCATGCTATTTCTTTAATGAATTTCAAACTTCAATTCTGGGGGTGGACCGGCTACTCCAAAATTTATGCTATTTCTTTAATGAATTTCAAACTTCAATTCTGGGCCCGTTTGAACTCTGATTTGAGTACCATTTGCACTATTAGACTTAAAAAATCAAGATCTTTCCAACCATGGACTCCATTTCTATAAAATATTAATAAAAAGTATTAATTTTTAATAAATTTAAATTAATTAATATTTATTTTAATGCTTAAATTGATATATTTAATGGACTTATCACACCCTCCCCACTTAATCATTGCTAGTCCTTTAGTAATGCAATTAAAATATAATCATGTTTCATTAAGATCCACCCTTACAAAATTAGATATAGGATTAAAGTTTAAAGAAGTTAGCTAGTATCACTAAATAAGTATTGAGTTTCTGAAATAAATTTCGTAGTCAAAACTATTAGAAACTTCCTTAGACTTCATCCCAAAGTCTATAACACTTGTGTTTATGATGGCTTACTTAGTATTTCAGTACTAGCTTGTAAAGAATAATTGTATCTTCATTTATTATCTACTTTTATTAATTTTCTATACACCCCTAAATTAAGCATATGAACTGAGGTAGCTTTTACACTGCCTGAATTTTTTTTGATTATCTTCACGCTACCCACTTTTTGATGTAAACAATAATGCTTACTTAGATAAGGGTGCTTGGTTACTTGGTAGGAAACCAATGTTTAGAACTTGCCCTTTCTTCCTTTTTGAATTTTTTGAATTTTTTTCAGGCAGGTAGCTTTTTTCTTAAATTCAAGTTTCTTTAAATGGAGTGTATATCAATTCTCAATTTTTTGATAATAACTGAATCTCCAATTGACCTTACAACTAATACCTACTTTATCTCGTTAGTGTGCATGTGCAATGAAAGTGCTAATAGCCTTTAGGTGACCTAAGTAGGCTGCTAAAAGTCTGACCAAGTAGTTTACTCCTTGACTCGCTATAGTAATTAGCAAATATTGTCTAACTCTATTATCCTTTTCCTAGTCTGTTTTGCTCAAGAATTTCTTTTATGGCACATGATTTAACAAATTATCTCCATAATTTTTTAAAAAAACTAGAAATATTTTTCAAAATTATTCAAAAGTTTTTAGAGGTTTTTAGTATTTTTTTAAAATATTCAAAGTATTTTAAAAATATTTTTCAAAGCAGATTTCTCTTACCCTCAACATAATTTCCATTATCCTCAATGGAGTAAGAAAAAATTGGGACATGATAGTAAGACAAGGAGAGGTACCATCTAGACTAGATATGCATTGTGTATTATCAGGTGCTTCTATATATAGTGGTCTATTATTCCTACAAAAATGAACATCACTAAAGCAAGAATTAATAAAAAGATTGGGTTGCCTCCCAATAAGCGCTAAATTTAACATCTTCAGCCAGACTTCTTTGAGTGCCCATCCAATTCTTGCCCGAATCTTGATGTGGGTTTATAATTTTCTATATGATTTGGGTTCAACTTAGAATATTTCCTGCATGGGACCATTAGGCGGCTTATTCCCTTGATAGCTAACAATTCTTTCTTTACAATTAGATCTAGGTATAACTTAAGTACTAGTCAGCATTCTAATGGACCTAGATCTATATACTCAATATGCTCGATGTATAAAGGAAGTATTTTAGGATCCCCATTTGATGCCCCTTCCTTCATAGGCAAGGGTGCAACAAGTGTCCTTAGGGGTTTGGGTTAAAAATTTGGATCTTAGCGTAAGCCCTTTCTGATCTATAACTTGGCTCTCTTTCCAAATCACTATCAACTCTTTCTCCATACATTATTTTAATACTATAGATAAATTTTGGAGGCAATTCTCAAAAGTAGTGCCAAATATAGAAAAATTGGATATAAAAGTTTTGTAGTTGTTATCCCTCATATATGTAATGTCCAATCCAATAGCTTCTTTATATACTTTTAGAACACCTACAATTTGGACTTCCCAATTGTATATTAACGATAAGGTATTAGTGGATGTGGCAAGAAGTAGCTTCAATTATGGATCAGGTGGTGATTCTAACAAGGGAGCTATTAGAAGTTTGGGTGATGGCTCATATTGCTCAATCCAAAGTGGGGTGGTGTTGGGATAGAATGTTTCTACTAGGTCATTCATTTCTAGGGTACATCCCTTTATATCAAGATCATCCACCTCAAAGTGAGCCCGACTAGGGTTTAACAAATCATGGGGAAAACTTTTATGTATGGCTTCTTCCACTATATTTTACATTTATGATCCTTGGAAAGTCTCAATTGATTCCATCATTACACCTCTTTATTCTTCCTTTCCATTAAAAATATTGGATGATTATAGGGTTCTTGGGATTGGGACCATAGGAATTTGGGTGATGATGGAAGTGGTTCATCCCTCCTTTCTAATTTTTCTTCATAATTTTCTACTTTAGTCAAATTATCTAGGTTGGTCTCTTTGTTTGTACAGAGTTGCTCTATGACCAATTCATTTCCAATAGTCATAATTGATTATAGAAGGACAGTTATAGGGATATTAAAGCTTTGAGCCAAATATTGTCCCTTAGGGCCACTCTCAGGTTGACTAGGTAGCTCTTCTTCACTTGTAGCTATGGCTAATAGTTTCCATTATATTTCTAAATGGATAATAGTCTGGGTACTAGGTGTTATATATTAGCCCATAGTCTGCATGAAACTATTTAAGGTCGCATTAGTTCTCTTAATTGTAGCATTAAGTTTAGCACGAGATTTAGCCAAAGGTTTTAGGGCTTTTTCTAGGGGACTAGGTTCCTCAAGATCTAAACCTAGTTGATTATTCAGTACTTAGCTAAGCCTAGGATAGGGTGGATCAAAATGATGGGTTCCTAGTATTGTGTCTTGTGACCATATGAAATTAGGATGATGATCCCACCCTGGATTATAGGTTGGGACATAAGGTTCAGTTATATATATGTTATTAGCTATAATCTCCTGTGTAAATCCATTTTGGATTGGATGCATCAAGTAATGATATTCCTCTATAATATAGTTTGGTGAGTCACATGCCATGCACATAGGTGCTGACACATGGTGAAATTGGGTATATCTTTTACGTTCTTAGAGTTCCTCAATCCTATGAATCATAGATGCTAGTTTAGTTTCTTTAGATTTCCTTATGTGATTGTATGCATCTTCGAATCTCATAAAATTAAGGTGCATTCAATCTGTAATGATTGAGTCATAAAGTTGTTAGCTGGGGATCTAATTCTAAATGGTCGAATAGAGTCAGTCTTGTACCAATAATCTTGTAGGGTTTGAGATCATTTAATAGAATCTAGATAACAATAATCCATTAAGCTCTTTTGTCGTCAATGGAATCCATGACCTATTACTCTTATATGATTTAGATTGTTTCTGACCAATCATCATTTTGTTTTAGCAAGAATTTCTTTTATTTTTTTAGGAGGAGAGAAAAAAAGAAGAAAGAGAGAAAAATTCTAAAGATGAGAGACCTAGTGGATCCTAAATCTATAGATGATAGAGAAGGGTGGTTTAATCAGGTTAAGATTTTGTTAGCACAAATAAGTTATCACACAATGAACTCTCTATCCTAGGGTTAACCTATGTCTAGATAGCTCTTAAGTGCCAAGCCTACCTTGAAGCCTTCCAAGTCAAAGACTAACTAACTGAATAGCCAAGTAAGGATAAGGTCAATGGGGGTCCTCCTGTTGCTTTTCTTAGACACCAAATAAATTAGCCAGGTTAGTCAATAGAACCAATTAAAAATCAACTTCCTTCAGGGCTACATTCTCCTTGAACCCCTTTCCTAAACACCAGCCGACCAGCTAATCTTGACTTGGTGCAACTCTTTCAGAAGCCTTGTCCTAATGAGCTTGAAAAGTCCTAGGGCCAACATCTAATTAATTTTAAATTAAAAGCTTGGGTTATGCAGTATGAAGGGTGGTGGTTTGTGGACCAAGGAAGGGTAATGAACTCCCCACCTTATATTATTTAGGGGTTATGCCCTTAAGGTATCTTATGGGAATGCAATGCAAATCAGGCAAGGTATCCAGAAAAATTAGAAAGTTTTTAAAGTTTATTATTTGTTTCCTTAAATTAATTACATTTTATGGAAAAGTATTTTTTATTTTATTTTGTTTAAGATAAGTTAATTAAAAGGAAAAGTTAATTTGGCTAGGAGTTGATTTGTGAAATGAAGGAAAGTAATCTTTTTTATGTTAAAAAAATAAGGAAATCTAATAATTAAGGCAACTAAAAAGGAAGCAATAAACTAAAGAGAGCAATAACTAAAATAAAAAAAAATTCACTTTGTTTTACTATTTTTTGTAAAATAATCATACCTTGATCCTTGATAATGGTGCCAAAATTTGATCGCTATCATAAGCGATCAAAAATAAAACCTAACTCACTACTATAGCTAGGGTGAGTAGAGATAGTATCCTTGGAGATCAAGGGCAATTATTTCACAAAGAAAGTAAAGAAAGAAATAAATATTTAAATTTTCTTAAAAGGGAGATGATGGTTTAATTAAAACTAATCAATTAAAATTAAACATGAGATCAAGAAGTTTATATGATAAATAAATATCTTTTGGTTTCCAGGTAATCACAAATACAAGTCATGCATATGTTCTTCTAAGCAATCAAAGTTCACAATTATTTCAGAATCCTTCAAACTAATCTTTAGCATAGACTATCTTACCGAGTATGAATCAATCTTGTTAGGATCATGGCCAGTCCCACAAGTATAGGCTATTCAATGATTGAGTTGAAAAGACCCTAACAAGATAAGTGGATGAAAATCTTATAATCAATTAGCTATATTGAGCATGGACTATATCGTGTTAGGATCATGATCCATCCTACCTAAATAATTAATTTTAGGAAATCAAATAGGAAAGAGTAAAAAGAATTTAAATCTTTATTTGATCACATAGAATAGGAAAAACAAATATAGAACTAAAGTATGGAAACATATACTTCCCTACAGATTGCACCTCAGTCGAACATGGCTATAGGATACATATTCTTGGAGACTCGGGGCTCTATCATAGCACCCCTCCTCTCCTAAAAAATTATCTTTTATTTATACCTCTCCCTCTCTCTCTCTCAAAGCCTAAATTAATTACAAGAAAAATAAAATAAAATATTGCTAGTGGAATTGATGCTTCGCTCCTTGCTTCCATTACCCTGCTTATATAGATCTCAGAATAGGCCCAATCCCTTTCAATTTGGAGTTACAATCATTATAGAATTAATGTTTGGATCCTTGGAATACATGGTCCATTGGATCTATGTTATGTGCTCGAGATCACATCAAATCCTCTGCCAAATCCAATCGGATTGAATGATAGCCATTTGGTTATAGTTGTTATTGCTTCAGGACTACACACTATGTCTGAAATCCTGCATTGGAATCCTTCTAATAGTTAGCTCTTCTGCTAGCCATCAGATCAATGCCGGTGCTTAGACCTTGTCGAAACCATACTCTCATGCATCACCACTATCATCGGAGATAGATTGTATGTGAGAAGTCCACTCGACTACTTCTCCCATGATGATGGATCGAACCAAACCCGTCGTCGTTGTTGCTACCCTTCATCGCCAGGTCAAACCTTCCATCACCTGATTATACACAAAGAAGTTTCAACAGAGCTACCCGCAAGCTGTCATCAGAGCTACTCTTTAGAATTGTGGGGTGGTCGAGCAATAGGGAAGACTAAAAAAAATTCATGGTAAAGGACCATGATGAGAGCTTGGAACATGGAGGAGCGCCAACCAGAAGATGGTCGACGATGGCCGAGATCTCGAACAGTGGATGGCAACAAGCGATGGAAAGGGATGAAGGGAAGTGGTGATTGAACGGGAAAAGATTTTAAATGGTGGCTGAGCAGGGATTTGACGATGGTAGGCGGGTCTCCGGTGGCTTCTTCGGTGATGGACAACTTCTTGGCGATGAGGGGAAGGTCTTCGGTGGCTTCTTTGGTGATGAAACGGCTCAAGAAGGCTGATGGTCATGGAATAGGGTCATGGTTCATGGCTACCATGGACTGCTCCCAGCTTTTGTTGACCAAGAAGTCAGTCCACCATGGACCAGCTACTTCAAAATCCATATTATTTCTTTAATGAATTTCTAAGTTTGATTTTGGGCCCATTTGAACTCTTATTTTAGTGCGTTTGCACTGCTGGACTTCAGAAATCAAGCTCTTTCCATTCATGGACTCTATTTCTGTAAAACACTAAAAGAAAGTATCAATTCTTAATAAATATAGATTAATTAATATTTATTTTAGTGCTTAAATTGGGATCATAGGAGATGGGGAATGCGCTCGCTTCCCCTTTAGGTCATCCGGAGGTGGTGGAGGTGACTTCCTGACAATCGCTACTTGTAGCCCACTCTGGATCACAAAGCTTGCACCAAGGAGAGAAGTTATTTTACTTGTTCAAAAAGCTAGAGACTATTTATTGAGCAGTTGAAAGGGGACATACCTTGGGACAAGGAAACTCTCATCGCGTAAAAAGCCTCCAACCAACTCTTCAAGAGAAGAATGTTATATGGTGGGACTTGGACTAGTGTTACTTCGTCCACCGTAATCTACTCATGCTCTTGCAATTTCGGAAGCTCAAGCAACCATGAGGTTTCAACCTTGCCCCATCGCCTTGGGAATGGCCATGCCATCTAGGAAATTATGCAGAAAAATTATGACTTCCAGTCGTGGAGCTTCAGTGGACTGGATGAGAATCCATACCCCTTATGGGCGGAGACATACCACCACCCTTGGCTCTTAGGTGGGCCTTCACTTGGACGAAGGTATAGAACACCCATGCTTTGGGCTCCATATCATGATGGACCATCAAGCTGAAGAAGCAGATGATGGCCCTCTAGGCATTGGGAACCAACTATGCCAGGCACAAATGGTACAACCATAGCAGATTCACCATTACTGAGAGGATGGGGATCCTGAGCCCCATGTTTAGGGACCCCTCATGAATGGTGACCCTCATCGTTATCCTATCAGTGATCCACTCATCCTCCCTGGGCACCTCTAACAAGACATTAGTCACGAAGCCAAATTTCTCTCCAAACTGGCGGACCTTCTCTTCTATCAAGGTAAGGGCTACCATCTTAGGTGTTAAATCCAACTCCTCTACCCCCTTGACTACTATGCACTAGACATAGAGAAAGAAAGAAAGAAGGAAGGAATGGGGAGACCACCATGAGACACCGCTGGTATTCCTCTTTGATTGCTCGAAGACTCTTCTCTCTGTCACTCTAGTACTCTCAATCATTCAGACACTACAAAGGTGTAGGAGGCCTAACTGACTTCTATTTTATACTGTTAAAAGGGCCTGCCCCTTCCTCGAAGAGGGGGCACTAATTTTTGCCTCACCATTCGATGCGTCCCATGTCGATTCATCATTAAAGGCACCATTCTGGGAGGCATGTTGTAACATCTCAAGAGTTTAAATCATCATAGTAATTTTTAAATCTACCATGACTTTGGATGCATCACCTCCTAGAAGCTGTGCCTATTCCCTCCACCATGTGCCAATCTTTACATAGATCTTGAAGAGTGCAGCCTCGAGCTACCTCACCCAGTGCAACCTCTCCTGCCATGCCCAACATAGTCTTCCTTGCCTTGTCATAAGCTACCTCTTTCAACATAGCCTCACCTACCTTGCTATGAGCAGCCTTTTTCCATAGTAGCATTATTGGCCTAGCCTCGGCACAACTGGCTTCCATGCCCTACCAGACCAATGCAAACTCTACTTTCTTCACCCAAGGCCCCAAGAGAGTAGTCACTTGGGTTAGGAAGTCGGGGGCATCTGATACGTCAGGATTTGACTGGTCCAATATGGTGTCAAAGTTCTAATCTATGCATAAAATGTGTCAGCCAACTTAGATGACTGGGCTACCACTTTATACCTTGAATTTGGACATCAAACCACATGCTCACCTACCTGCTACCTGGACATCAACCAATGGTAGGTCCATCCCCCATCTACCCAAGTTGTGCATGCTCCAAAAGTGACTACCATAAATGATTGCTGCCTAAGGAACACTTGGTCATAGGGATATGCTATGCCGATCACCACTCCCTGCTCTACCAACCATGATATAGCCCTTGCTAAGGGCATGCTTGCAACTGCCAGGACATGCCAGACACCACTACCTACAATGCACGCCATACCATTAGGCATCAGGACATGCCTATAAGCTTGTTTCCTAGGACCCTCTAGTTAGTCCCAAAAAAGGGCCATGGTAAGTGAGCCAATGGAGAAGAATAGGGAGGCAAGGCAAATTGGAACAAAGAACCCACATATCTCTTGAGAGCCTATCATTCTGAGAGCACACCCTCAGCTCCATGACTCTGCAAGTGTCCACCTGAGTGTTCATCGAGATATTTGCAGGCCATCCTACACATTTTTACCTTCTATAAAGTATCTTGGCCTCTATTACTCTACTCATTAGTGTGCCATTTTCCTAGAAGCAAGTCTCATATGCACCGAGAGCCCCTTCTTTCATAGATCCCATTCTGTCTCCCTCCTTTGTTCCTTCTCCGGCTCCTCCCTTTACTTTACTCTAAATTCCATAAGAGATTCCAAGCCACCTCGTTTGCCTTTGCAACAAACTGACTTAGGCATCGAAGGGTCCACCACTAGAAAACCCTCCAGTGTTTAGGTCTTTTGACCTTCTTTGTCTTGCAGGATTGACTCTTAGCGATAAGTCCCTATGAGACCTGGCTTCACATCAGTAGCCACCTCAGCTCCAGCCCTATCTAAGTCAAGTCTGGGTTAGTATCATCTTCTGATCTGGCAACAACAACCATCTTTGTTAATGGTTATGAGTTAGCCAAATGGAAGTGAGACTCAAATAAGAATGGGAGTGAGACCTGAATAAGATGGAGGTTAAGAATGCAGCCATCTTTATCGACCGGTTGTGAGTCGACCAGATAGAAGAGAGACCCAAATAAGATAAAGGTGTGAGAACACAGTCATCTTCATTGACCAGCTATTGAATGAAAAAATGGGAGTGTACCTAAATAAGAATGGGAATGAGATCCAAGATGGAGGTTATGAGCCAGCCATCTTCTTCGACCAGGTGTCAATCGATCAGATGGGGGTGAGCCCATGGTGGAAGTGTGAGAATGTAGCCACCTTCTTCGATCGAGTATTAATCAATCAGATGGAAGTAAGATCCAAGATGGAGGTTGTGAGCCAGTCATCTTATTCGACCAAGTGTCAATCGGCCTAGATAGGAGTGAGATATCCAAAATAGAGGTTATGAATGTAGCCACCTTCTTTGATTGGATGTCAATCAATCAGATGGGAGTAAGATCTAAGATGGAGGTTGTGAATGTAGGCATCTTTTTCAACCAGGTGTCAATTGGTCAGATAGGAGTGAGATCTAAGATGGAGGTTATGAATGTATCCATCTTCTTCGATCAGGTGTCAAGCAATCAGGGGACCCCATGGGCTTCGATGCGTTAGTGGGTTTAAAAATTCGTGGGACATGGGAGAGGGATGAAATGCATGGATGATGATGTGCTTCCAAAGATTAATTATCCATTAAGAGCAATGAAGTTAAAGCATAAAATTAATCATAAGAGAGATAATTTCATCCAAGCAAGAAACTAGTTCATCAAAATAAAACACCCGCATGCTAATCACTTTCAAAATGATATGAATCAGATCTCATGGCTAGGAAACCATTCCTACTAGGTCAAAACACTTTTCAATCTCTGATCTAAAGAGCCAAGAAGAGGTTATCCTACCAACAATGAAGACTATAAATTATGGTGGAAGGGAAGCTCTCAACACTCAAGGATTGAGGTCCAAACCCTAAGACTAGCACTCCCTACCTTTAGGACTCACCTTGGCCTTCATCCATGGCTTAGAGACCTTCATCTTGGACTTGGAGAACCAGAGAAAACCTGCAACAAAATCAAATATTAGGTGTGGAAGAGAATTCAAGTTGGAATTGAAACAAAGAGAAGATGAATGGAAGAAGATGGAAGGAAAGTGGCCGCCATCTTGAAGAACTTGGACTTGGATCTTGGATCAATAAAAGGCACTCCACCCTTCAAACACATAAGGGCATTCCACTCTTCAAACACAAACCCAAGGGCCTGTTGCCCTCTTCTCAAACCAAACTTCAAACACTCAACTAAAAAGAACTCATTCATTCCACATAAGAGAACACAAGGGAACTAGAACAAGAAGGAAACCTTTCTTCATTGAATCAAAAATTGAATGACTACAAGAGAGGGCTTAGGTCCTATTTATGGGCATCACTAACCTAAGGAGTTCGGCCAAGGAGAGAGAGAGGGAGGGTTAAGTCTAGCTAACTCTAGTTGGATTTAACAACCCTTAGTTATATGGTTCCAACTAGAATTAGTTTTACAACAACTTATGGATAGAAGGTTATAACAACTTGACATGTGGCTCCTAGGTGGAAATGACTTGGCTTGCTTTTGCTGATGTGGAACCCTAGGTGTCATGTGATGTGGCATCCCACATGTCAAGTTGGTTGGAGGGTTGTTGGGGTGGTGGAAACTGGCTTCATGTTTCCCACAAGTTCCTTGTGTAGTGTCCTACATTCTCCCCCAAGGATGCTTGATGAGGTGTCCTCCATATGAGGGGAAATAGGCTTCAATTAAAGGTGAATAGATGGTGTCATGGCTTGAATTGGGCTTGAGTAGATGGCTTGAATTGGCTTGAAGAGGTGGCCTTATGTCATGCTTGAATTGGAGTAAAGTCGACTCATGAGTAATATAGCTTTCCTTCATGAGTCGGCTCATGGGCTTGCTTCAAAAAATTGGAATTGCTTTATAGGCTTAGTGATTGGCTTCATGGGCTCAAGACCTTTATTGGATTTGATTATATTAGCTACAAAACGAAAGTGAGTTAGTCCGAAATGTTTCCTTCTTGTTGATGTCCCTATCATTTCTTTTGGGATGGAAAGAGCTCGACTCTGTTGAGTAAGAATCAATCTGACTCTGGTAATACTCTAGTAGGTCTGGGTCGATTCTTTGTATGTCTTCTCGAGTAATCCATTAGTCTTCAAAATCAGGGCATCCTTGCTAATGAACCAAGTAGCGTTGATAGTCCTTGTTTCGGGTAGTGATAGTCTTATTGTCCAAGATTCGCTCAATCCTATCTCGTCACTTTGGTAACTTTGCTGGTGGACACTCATGGGTTGGCTCACTCTCAAAGATAGAATCAGGCCTAAATGGCTCACTGTATATCATTGTTAGTTTCTTGTACCCTACTAGATCTGAAATGTTGAAAGTGAAACTGATACCAAAGTCAGATGGTAAATCCAGCACATGTTAGGTCCAATTTTCCTTATTATTTTGAAAGGACTTGCACCATGGGCATGTAACCATTCAGGTTTGAGCCTTACCATGACATACTCTCCTTCCTGCAATGTTTTAGCTCTCTTACATGAGTTAATCATGTGCTTATAAGCTTTATTGCTCAAATGAACTTTTTTGCTAATCATGCTATGCATATGACTCTTCACAAACATGGACACTTATGCATGGATGACAAGCTCAAGTGACACAAAATAACAAAACAAACTCTAATGATACTAAAACAAAAAGGCAAGCTCAAATGGGCTTTATTATCTAATGACTGAAATTTATTGTTGGCTAGGAAACAAATGTTTTTAATTTCCAATATTCTCCTTAAGAGACTTCAAAGACTCTCACACACATCTTCAGGTAAGTGGCAGTAAATCTTAATTAGGCTTATAACATATGCCATAGAGTCTTTAAAAAGTAACTATTGAATATCACTGGGACCAGATCAATGGTATGGTGGATATTATTGACTCCGTTAATGATTTTGTTGATAAGCAAAATACTTAAGTATAAGTTGAGTACTAACATGTTCCTTGAAGTGTGTTTAATAGAAAAAGATACTCATCAAAATAGCTAAATTAGATTGCTTATCAAATGATAAAGAAACCATTTCTGTGGATAAAAGATCAGTTATTAATGAACTTAAGCACTTGAAAAACACTTGAAATGACTTAAAGAGTTCATCTCAAAAAGGTTTCAGTAGAGTTTTAGTAACTTTTACAGAAATCTCAGCAAGTGTTGACTCATAGTTCAAGTGTTGACTCATGGTAGTGCAAGTGTTGACTCAAGTTGGAATGCAAAAAGAGTTTCAGATGGCACGGCTGAAGGTCGACTCATGCCACTCAAGTGTCGACTCAAGGTATCAACTCAAGGTCTGAGAAAAATTTCTTACAGAACATGCTGAAGTTGAAGACTTGCCTAAAATGTCGACTCATGGATGTCAAGTATCGACTTAAGTGTCGACTCATCTGAAGAAGTGTCGACTCACCTGAGAGTTCCAGAGAGCTTCAATGAAAAATTTTGAACTAGGTATCAATTCATGGGACTTAAGTATCGACTCAAAGCTTGAAGTGTCGACACTTGGAGTTATGGGAACAAAAACGGCTAGTTTTTCAAACGCAGAACTCGGCCCTTTTGGCTTCCAACGGCTAGTTTTTTATGTCTAACAATCATATACCATCTTTAAGGCCTTGGGATGGTATTTAAGTGATTTGAATTCAAGAAAATCAAAACAAGAAACACAAGAAAGAAGAAAACAAGTAAAAATAAAAGAAAAGAAGAGAAAAGCAAGTGCATTCACTCCCATTCATTGAGAGCAACTACCTTCAAGCAAAAAAAAGTCTCCAAGCATTCAAAGCTATCAAGAAGCATTCAAGTCCAACACTTTTGAGCATTGATTGAGGCTTCATCAATTTCAAGACAAGCAACTTTTCCAAGCTTCAAAGAGATATCAGCTTTACATTAGAAAGCTTTTCTTGTTGCTTTACTTTATCTCATATCTTTATTGTGAAGGTTTTTGGTTAGCCTACTTGAAAATCAAGGAGGTTTTTGGTTAGCCTTGTTGAAAACCAAGGAGGTTTTTCGTTAGCCTATTTAAAAACCAAGGAAGTTTTTGGTAAGCCTAGTTGAAAACCAAGGAGGTTATTGGTTAGCCTTTGAAAACCAAGAGATTTCTTTTGGTGAGCCTTGTAAAAACCAAAATGGATTTGGATTTATGAGCCTGGAAAACTAATCGACTGTAATCATGAAAGATTATAATTAATTCCCAAGTGGACCTTGGAGAGTGGATGTAGGTACATTGGAAAGCACCGAACCACTATACTTGGCTTGTGTTTGTGATTGTCTATTGCTCTCTTTACTTGCTCTTATATTTGTTGCATTTATATTTTCACTGCATACTCTTCAACAGCATACACTTACACCTCACACTAGCACTTGATTAGATATTTGAATTGGCACATATTCTTGCAAGTAATTTTTAGAAACCCAATTCATCCCCCCTCTTGGGTTGCTTACTAGGCAACAGATATCCCAGCCGGATGGAATAGGAGAGTGAATGATACATAGTGGTGGATCAGGATGGTGGATGTTCAAAAATGATGGATCAAGGATAGAAAAACTATTAGGGAATACATATCGCATATTCTTCAAAGGCTCTACAACTTCTTAGGACTGATCCGTAGGGGTTTGTTCTTGAGTTTCCTTGATGGTCAATACCCCAATAGGTGATCTTTCATTGATCTCTAAATTTGAATCCTTATCATTGGTTAACTTTAATTCCACATCCTCTTCTTTTATGAACTCTTTTATTTCTTGGGGTGGCTCTTCCTAGATTTCTCTTTCTTAAGTTGATTATTTTCATCTTTAATTTCTTCAAGCTGGGTGACTATTCCAAATTTATCCTTTATTGTAAACATTGGTTCATGTATATTTAAGTTAGACCCAGCTTCATTGATTTCTTCCTTAAATTATTCATCATGTTTAGGAGATTCTTTCTTTAATTTCTTAGTTGGACAAGATTTGGATTCTGTTTCTTCCTTCAGTACTTCAAGAGGTTTAAGAGATTTTTTCTCTAATTCTTCCATGGATTTAGTCTCTTCTTCATCTCTCTCATACTCATTGAATTCAACAATATATTTAAACATAGTCTGGGTAGGGACAATTAGGGTTATATTCAGGGGTGAGATCATGACAATGGGCTCTTGGACCAAGGGGAGGTGATTTAAGATTATTATGGGTCAAGCAATTTTTTTTGAGGTTCTGGATTTGATTATTCACTTGTCCTAACTCTTTGTTCATTTTTTCTAATTATTTAGTTAGGGTATCAAATTTTTCGGTCATGGTTCTCATAAAGAATTCAAGATTGGGTTCCATGGGTAAACCAGATTGAGTGTAGGACTGTTGGTGTAGAGCTCTTGACCTAATAGACATGTAGTACAAAGAACAAGTATTACAAACCTAGCTTCTAGGGCTCCTAGACCAAGAAGTTCAAAATACAGGATTTAACTAGGTACTAATTAAGGATGCAATTACCCTGTCCACTGGCCAAGTAAGAGGTGGGGTTGCGAGAGGCTCCCCTCACTTTCGCGAGATCCTAATTAAAAACTGCAAGTCCGCTTAAGGCATTTGCCATTGGACCTCTAGTCTTAGACACCAATTTCATGGAGTAAGTACAAACTCAAATAGCACTTTGCCTCATCTTACACTTGAACCCGACTTGTGGATGTCCCTAGTTTTTAGGTTCCTACTCACTTTAATATTAAAGCTTAGGTCAATGCACAATGATGGATGGTTGTTGTGGGCTAAGGAAAGATAATTAATTATCTCCTTCCCTTATGTTATATTGAATGCCCTTAAAATGATTTTGAAATGGATGCACAAACAACCAACTAACTAACAAGACATGTAGACTAGCACAAACACATGAGTCAAACCCGAGTTTTAAAGTTTCAGAATTTTAAAATTTAAATTAAAAATTATAGATCTGGAAATATTGATTTCAAAACTCAAATTTTAAATTTTAAATTTTGATTTACAGTTTAAAAATTCATCCTTGGAGGTAAAAGTTGTTATAAAAAAATTTCAACCTCTTTACTAACCTCCAACTAACTAGTTTTGAAAATTCAAAATTAAAATTTTAAAATTACCAAAAATATAAAATTAAAAGTGGATTAGTTAGATCTCAGTATTAAAATCTAAGATTTTAATATTTGAATTCAAAAATTTTTGAAACTTGGTTAAGGAAGTTGTTATGAGAAGTGGTTACTAGAAGATTCCAGCAGCTTAACAAACTTCCAACTACCTTGATTCAAAATTCAAATTTCAAATTTAAAACCTTTCTAAAATTCAAAATTTAAATGGTAGTCATCATATTTTCACATCTAGATCTTAGATATCGAATTTTAAATTCATAAAAATTATTTTTGAATTTTTTTGAAAATTAAACTTAAGTGAGGGAAAAATAGAATTTGAATAGTTTTTAGAAAACAACCTAAGAATCCAAATTTTAAAATCCAATAATTATAAGAAAAATATTTTTTTATATTTTACATTTAGGATCCCAAATCCTAAAATAAAGCAAAAGAATCTTTTTGGATTTTTTTATTTTTAAAAAAAATACTAAAACTCATGAAAAACTTCGATTAGTGCTAGTACAAAAACTTCAGTAATCAGCAAACCTCCAATTGACTAGATTCAAAATTCAGAATTTAAATTTAAAAATATCAAAAAATTTGAGATTTAAATTGTGACTTTCATATATTGTAGTTAATATTTTATATCTCAAATTTTAAAATTTAAATCTTGAGTTTTGTATTTGAATGTCGGACTTGAAAGCAAGCAACACACAAAGGGAACAAAAATTCAGTAACTTGACCTAGTAAACCATAAGCTCTGATACCAAAATATTGATGCGGGACGTGGGAGAGGGATGAAATGCATGGATGGTGATGTTCTTCCAAATATTAATTATCCATTAAGAGCAATGAAGTTAAAGCATAAAATTAATCATAAGGAAGATAATTTCATCCAAGCAAGAAACTAGTTCATCAAAATAAAACACCCGCATGCTAATCACTTTCAAAATGATATGAAATAGATCTCATGGCTAGGAAACCATTCCTACTAGGTCAAAACACTTTTAAATATCTTATCTAAAGAGCCAAGAAGAGGTTATCCTACCAACAATGAAGACTAGAAATTATGGTGGAAGGGATGCTCTCAACACTTAAGGATTGAGGTCCAAACCCTAAGACTAGCACTCCCTACATTTAGGACTCACCATAGCTTTGGACCATGGCTTAGAGATCTTCATCTTGGACTTGGAACACAAGAGAAAACTTGAAACAAAATCAAATATTAGGCATGGAAAGAATTCAAGTTGGAATTGAAACAAAGAGAAGATGAAAGGAAGAAGATGGAAGGAAAGTGGCCGGCATCTTGAAGAACTTGGACTTGGATCTTGGATCAAATAAAGGGCACTCCACCCTTCAAACACACAAGGGCATTCCACCCTTCAAACACAAAACCAAGGGCCTCTTTCCCTCTTCTCAAACCAAACTTCAAACACTCAACCAAAGAGAACTCATTCATTCCACACAAGAGAACACAAGGGAACTAGAATAAGAAGGAAACCTTTCTTCATTAAATCAAAAATTGAATGACTACAAGAGAGGGCTTAGGCCCTATTTATAGGCATCACTAACCTAAGGAGTTCGGCCAAGGAGAGAGAGAGATGGAGGGTTATGTCTAGCTAACTCTAGTTGGGTTTAACAACCTTTAGTTATATGGTTCCAACTAGAATTAGTTTTACAGCAACTTATGGGTCAAAGGTTATAACAACTTGACATGTGGCACCTAGGTGGCAATGACTTGGCTTGCTTTTACTGATGTGGAACCCTAGGTGTCATGCGATGTAGCATCCCACATGTCAAGTTAATTGGAGGGTTGTTGGGGTAGTGGAGACTGGCTTCATGTTCCCCACAAGTTCCTTGATGTAGTGTCCTTCATTCTCCCCCAAGGATGCTTGATGAGGTATCCTCCATATTAGAAAAAATAGGCTTCAATTAAAGGTGAATAGATGGCATCATGGCTTGAATTGGGCTTGAGTAGATGGCTTGAATTGGGCTTGAAGAGGTGGCCTTATGTCATGCTTGAATTGGAGTTGAGTCAACTCATGAGTAATATGGCTTTCCTTCATGAGTCGGCTCATGGGCTTGCTTCGAAAAATTGGAATTACTTCATAGGCTTAGTGATTGGCTTTATGGGCTCAAGACCTTTATTGGATTTGACTATATTAATTGCAAAACCAAAGTGAGTTAGTCTGAAATGTTTCCTTCTTGTTGATATCCCCATCAGCTAGTGGGCCTTACATGCTTTGGCATGATGGTGAGCCTTGTGAACTTTGACATGTTGGTGCGCCTCACTAGTTTCGATGCACTAATGGGCCCCGTGGGTTTTTATGGGCCTGCTAAGCTCCAATGGCATTCGTGTCTTAGATCCTAGTGGTGCTCATGCCTCGGGTCTTGGTGGCATCCATGCCTTGGATCTTGGTCTACCCCCCAAGCTCATGAATAGCTATTGATACTATGCTAGTTAAGGAGCAACGATCTCTGGTCTTCACCATTATCTTTTTAGCTTTTAAATCTTCTTTGCCCTACCTAGAGCACCAATTAGTTACCACCAAATCAACCTTCACTAGAACTCGAGCAGTGCTTGGGGGTATCACTGGTTACTTTGGTAGAAAAGAGGTGTTGCTCCTAATATCTCTTGAATGGAGACCTGCAAAAACAATCCATAGATCAAGATTTCTAATGGGGGACCCTCCATGCTCAAGTCAGATAAGAGTGATGTAGTTTACAGCAATAGGAGCTGAGAGCAATGGCAAGTGAGTGCCAGAATTAGCATCTTATAAGGGTATAAAGACATACCTCATCGAGGATCCTCTCTTACCTATTTATAGTGTTACACAGGATAACTGAATACCATTTGGGAGGTGGTCTTCTTTGACATGTATAACAAATTTCTATTGGGTATTGTGATCTTGTCTCACACATCTTTTTTATTGGTATCTTTCTATTAGCATGGTAACATTTATTGGAATCTTGCCTTCCATAACCTTTGCTAGAATAATTGCAACTTGTTCACTTTTGCTTCTTACTCGGGCATTGCGGGCTCCAAGTATCAGGGTAGCTTGTTTATTACCAGTTGTAGTAGCCTTGATACTATTCCAATTTATTAGTAATTTTGCTTTAGTAGTTAGTCAGGTCCGAGTGATTACTCGGTTGCCATGCATCAAGGGATGTCATGCCAATGGGCTTGTAGTTACTTTAGCTCAAGGGTCATACTTACTCAACTAAAGTTACTCAACCATGTTGCTCAGCTATGGTTGCTCAGTAATAATTGCTTGTCCATAGTTGCTTAGCCAAAGTTTGTTGGCCATGGTTGCTCATCTATGGTTGCTTGGCCAAAGTTACTCGGCCATGGTTGCTCCGTTATGGTTGCTCATCCATGGTTACTCGACCAATGTTACTCGATTAAAGCTTGCCTCTAGCTTAGTCGTTGATCTAGTCAGTTTGTCAAGGCCAGGTGGTTGAGTTGTCACAATAGCCTCCACTCCATCCTTTGCTAGGAATCACTAAATCTCACTATTGACAACTCCTGTTGTGGTACATTATCATGATCAAACTCTTGTTTCTTGATCTGGTCGACTATTATCCAGATTAGATGAATTTAGGCCATCAAGCATGTCCACCTAACTAGCCTTATTTTTTATCCTTTTTTTCATATTCTTCCATTGTTATCTTTTTTTTTCTCTGCCAATCTTTTCTAATTGATGGTCTTGGTTTTGTATAGGGGTATGCCATCTGAATAAAGATAAATTAAGAGAATTTATACTCTAGTCCCATAACTACATTGAAGGGATTGTACTTTAGTGTTTCTGTAAGAAGCCAAATATTTTAGTGCACTTGTATAAAGGTCACATGCAACCTTGTTGAGAGAAACTTCAGGACCTGTCCGATTTAGATCAACAAGTACCTCTATTTTTAAGAAAGTTTACTATGCATTTCATATGATCTCATTTGAAATTTCCATGAGTTTATAAAAGAAGTTTCATACCAGCATTTTGTAAGTGAGTTATCATGTTGATTTAAATACCTGCATACTGTATTTGCAAAATTATTTTCTTTGCAACAAAATAATGATATATGTGTTTATTTGAATTTACTTTTCACTACAAGAAAATACTTATTAGTGAGTACTATTAGCCTTTTTGTCATCGCTAATAGTATTAGCGATAGAACCCCATTGCTAATAAGAAGTCAAAAAAAACTAGTCACTAAAAGCCCTTATTAGTGATGGTAAAAAAGATATCCCTAATAAGGGCTACTAGTGATAACTATTAGCGATAACAGGTCCATCGCTAATATTTTTTTCATTTTTAAAATGTTATAAATAAAAAAGTAAAAAAATTATTAGTAATCAAATAGTCCATCATTAAGTATAAAATACCATCAATATTATTTTTTTTATTTTTTTAAAAAAAATTAATTATATTTTTAAAACTTGTTTTAATCACAATAACAAGTAATTATTGTTTCTAAAATCTGTTATAAGTAAATTAACAATCAACCACCATAATCATAAGTAACAAATTAATTATATTATTAAAAGTATAAATTATATAATTTTATAAATTAACATTGCTTTACATGTTCAAAATTAAATACATAACATCAAAATAAAAAAATCATATAAGATCCTTTTGGTCATCATGCTCCTCCTCCTACTCTTATATGTCCTCTTCAGTAGCTAGTGGATGAGAGCTAAATATCCTAGCATCCTGTAACAAAAAAAATAAATTATTATTAATAAGTTTTGATATGGAAGCGTATATATCGATATGGAGGCTTATATTTTGATATGCTCCTTTGATTCTTAAACAAATTATTCATATAAATTCCATTCGATGATATAGAGCTATAGACACTCTCGGCCTATTGAATAGATGGTTAAATTGAATTTTTGTCCATAGATCTTCTTCTATGACTTAAGTGTAAATATGTAAAGTTTCTAAATATAAAATTTAAAACAAGTAAAAGAATTTATTAATAGACTTACATGCTGTGATGGCTATGGAAATAAAGCCAGCTAATCATACAGATGTGGTTCCCAAAAAATCTTAAGGACTATATCATGGATGACATCCTAGATGCTTTGAGATTATTGGGCAAAAAGCCTCTACACAATGTCCTTGACATGTGTATTATCCCACATCTGGGTCGTCAAGGCTTGAGAGGAGGATGTCGAAGACCAACAAGCTATTGGAGAGTCGAAGCTATGCTTGAATCATATGACCTGGATCCTACTCACCTCTCTGGTGGCCATGAGCCATCCCTTGAGTCAAGGAGAGACTGAGAGGATAGGTTCTTCCCATGCCATGATACAACATACTCTATGTAATTCGCTTGATGTAGGGGTTCACCCCCACCCTCGGTATCTCAAAGATTCCTAGTAGGATGAAGGTGAAAGCAATCACCAAATCCCAGGATGAGGTAAGGCCACATTTAGGCCTCCCTCAACCTTAATGACCCTTGATGTCGGGCCCCTTCCCCTCAAGCTAGGCCTCCCTTAACCTCGCTGACCCTCAATGTTAGGCTTGTCATCCTCAGGATGTTTATGTGTGAAGCATTTGCTTAAATAGTACATCAACCAAACATTTACATCAAAGATGGAAAAAATTTAAGTCTCCTCTTAAACTTTTTAATGGAACAATACCAGTTACATGCTATCTCCGTGAGATGCCTTGCCCAAGGTTCATTCCTGTTGCTTGAAGGCAAAGTTACACCATTAAACTCCCTCGGCGTGGCCAAACTTTGGTCCTGATGAAGGACCATCTCCCTTCCCCCTCACCTAAGGTTCAACCCCACTTAAGTGGGTCAAACAATGCCTCAAAGCATTAAACTAGACTGACCCTCAATCTAACCAACCCTTGGCAACTGACGGAAGGCCCCTTGGTTCATGGGGCCATGGGAGATTACAAATGCTTATTTCCTACCTAGCATCATGGCCTTTAAGAAAGGTGAAAACATGCCCATCCTTCAGTCCCTTAGACCCTCAGCTTCCGAGTCCTTAAGTCCCATGGACCTTTAGCTCCTATACTAGCCCTTGGGCTAATCCTAAATCCTTGCACCAAAGGGCAAATGAGGCTCCTTAGTAGCACTTTGCAAAGTAGCCCAAGAAGGAACCTATCGATGCTCATTTCTATGTGCATCTCAATGTGGATGATAGACAAATCCTGTAATCCATAACAAATCCTTGGAATTAAGAGAACATGACTTGCTCAAGGCTATAGTCCTCATGACCATTAAGAGGAATGGCTGGAAATGTGAATGAGACTGTTGCCATGAATGGGAGGTGGACATTCCAAACAAATGGAATGATTCTTTCCCATAACTTTTGACAAGATCTGAAACCTCTTTAATCATCACCTACTCACTAAGTCTTTTCGCATTCCTAAAATACCCTCATCACTTGCTTATAAAAGAGGGCTCCCTCGGAGCTCCTAAGATATGAGATATTTTCTTTCTGTTAGAACTATACTCTACTTTCTTCCTTTTTGTGGCTTGTCATTTGACTTGAGCATTGAAGGGCCTTCATCGAAGCCACCTCTAGCCAAGGCTTTTTTACGGGTATAGCCACAAGCCTCACTCCTCTAGCATCTCCAACATTTAAGCGAGATCCAATGCCATCACCGTCTATACAGTTTAGAAATTTATTAGTCCAATTATACATATCAATATATATAAAAACTAATAAATAAAATTTTAAGTTATTATTACGATACATCAAGATCTAGGATCAACTAATTACTAGTCCTCCTAAACTAGTATGTGGTCTCCTACAATTGCAGCTATCCTGGTGCACAACCTAGTTGCCAAGTCTATAATAATTAAATAATAAAAATAAATTAATTAAAATATATATATGATCAATTCAATATGAGATTAATATAAGTATAGAATTTTTATCAATCTATGTGCCACAACATGTATGCCAATGGAGCAGCCGATATACTTAATTGGATCTTGCTAGGTGGTTTGATTTTACCATACCCTGTACCACCTACCAGAGTACTCCTCATTACTCCACTAGTCATAGAAGGCCTCTCTTATGTCTACCTGTATCTAGTGATTTTTGAAAGACTTTCAATATGATAGTCACTCATAATTAGAGTACTTTATGGTGGATTGCCTAAGGATGTACAATCCATCTCGGAGCCTACATGTGGCTACCTCCTCGAAGGTTTGATGGCTAGCCTCCTCATCTTGAGGAATCTTAAGTTGGAAGTACTTTTGTAAGTAGAAGCAAGCATGTTCAATAAATATAGAATACAAACATATCATGAATTTAAAAATTAAATACCTTTGACTTACCAGGAACATCTTCTAGGTTGCATCAGGAGACCCCAATAGCCAACTAGAGAATTCATTCACTAGTCTAGGCATCAATCATTAGATGATTCCGGTAACCACACAAGAGACCTTAGGCTCTCTAAATGTGCTGCAAAATTAATTTTGAATAATAAATATGGACTCTAAAATGGCTAAATTTTAAACATATTGATTGAGAATGTAGTACTTATAAGTAGCTCTGAATGTGGACAAGCTTTTCATTCTTCAGCCAAGTCAGAGGTCCTGCAAGTCAGGCGAGTCCTCTACTATGGTGCTAAGTTTGATAGCCGGTTGTTGCTCCATGTAACTATGGGGTCAATGGTGACCCCATGTCATTTGAACCTCAGAGTAAAATATCTAATATAAAGAATGTTATATCAGATAATAAATGATAAAATAATATAAAAGAGAATATCTAAAGTATTATAATTTACCACATGGAGTGAGTTCTATAGAACCATGTGAGTTGGCTACATGAGAGCTCTCTTCTTGAGAGCTCTATCCTCACTTGGCATAGTTTTGGTCTCTAGAATACATGATTTAGAATCTTTGAAAATAAAAAATGAATAGATTCCTAAAAATAAAAAATGAATAGATTCATGGATTAAATTACATAATTATGGATAGCAATGCAAGATTTAAAATGATACAAGATAAGTAATTAAAATGATTCAAGGATTATAAACTTAGCACTACTCATTAGCCTCTTTAGATGTTTGGTATCATTTGGATTCTTTTTTTGATTCTTCCTCTTCTTCTACTTCTTCATGTTCTTTCTCTTCTTCCCCTTCATGGATATGATTTCCCTTTAAAATAAACTTGATATGATTTACCTCTTCATGTTGGCTATCATGTAAGAGAATTCCTGGAGTATCCAACTCTGCATCTCTAAAAGATCGATGAACTCCAATGTTTCATCCTCCTGAAACCATTCTAGTAAATGGGGCTCCTCTTCTTTTTCGAGTGCATAATGAATAGCTCAAGATTTAATTTTGCATATAGCTTATCAATCTTTTCTTCCTCTCTTCCTTGATGGAAAAGAAATGTAATTCACTTGAACAACTTGTTGAGCTAGCACAAATGGCTCATTGACATATACTTCTGATCCATGTTTGATTTCAATAAGCCCATGCTATGGACAACCTTCATACTATTATCATTATCAAACTATTGGCACTTAAATAGAATGATACTATTACCTCTAATGTAGGTCAACTTGATCACTTCTTCAAGGATTCCACGATAGTCACTCTCTGCCTCTTCTCAATAAATTCCCTTTATATATGCCATTCATTATGCTTTTATGATATCTATATCACTATGTATGAAATTTAAAATCATTTATTCTATGGTCATTATAATATGTTACTTATTTTGTTAGCTCATAACCTAATAGTCTTAGCTTTTTAGGTATTGATTCATCTCCTTGCATGACTAGTGTATTATAAAAAGAATAAACTAGGAAAAATTAAAATATATGAAATGATATAGATGCCTACTAATTTATGGAACCAATCTACAAAGTTTTGTGAGCATTGTACAGGAATTTCTTCCATATTTATCCTCGGGTTGTCCCATCTTCGCATTCTATCATATTATCTAAACATGCATAAGATAAGTATATTATAATAAGTGATTGAAGAGTTGGGATTGTGATGGATACTTACTCAACATATGGGTCAACCTTCTTATAGTTTAGCAAAAAATATGTCTCTACCTATCAAAATTTAGTATCAATTAAAACCTGACATACTCCATGCCCAAATTCTTGAGCGAGATAGGCAAATATTGAGATGTCCCACTCTAATCCCTCACCACCACCATCACTTTGGTCCACTTGAGTCAGCTTTGTCTATATCCTGGGATTAAAGTAGTGTCAGCTAAAATTTAAATTTTCTTCTATTATAAAAGTCTCCTTAATAGAACCTTTAAATCTACCCTTATTTTTCACTTTCTTCTTGAGACTATGCATGTATCTTTTAAATAGATACATCTACCTATAATGTACTGGTCCCCTTATCCTAGCTTTATATGCTAGATGAATCACGAGGTACTCTATGAAGTAGAAGAAGCAAGGTGGGAATATCTTCTCCAACTTGTATATGGACTTTATGCTGCTTGCCTCAAGACTAGAGATGTGGTACCTCCATGAAGTAGAAGAAGCAACGTGGCAATATCTTTTCCAACTTGTTCATGGACTTTATGGTGCTTGCCTCAAGACTAGAGATGTGGTTAGTGGATAGTTCAGTAGTACAAATATCTTTGAAGAAAAAATTAAGCTCAATCAAAAAACTCCATATGGAGTTGGGAAGGAGATCATGCCAAGCCAATGGGAGTAATTGTTGCATGAAGACATGGCAGTCATGGCTCTTTAGGTCATAAAATATACAATCTTTGATTTTGATGCAATGAGCCAGATTACTTACATAACTATATGAGAATTTAAGATTTTTACACCATTCACATACTGCTAGATTCAAAGATCTAATCAGTAGCAAGTAGAAATCTCAAAATAGGATTTTATAGTGGATGCGCATGGTGTGCGTTAGTCTAGGCATAGTTCATGTAGGGTTTAGGGGTCGATTTAGCTAGTATTGGACTGATTTGGAGCTATTTTTAGCTAGTTCAAGGTTTTACACATTCTTAATATGGCGGATACTATTCTAAAGGCCTTATGAGTCCTTTTTCTATCTAGAAATGGTTTTGGACTCTATAAAAAGAGGGCAAACAACAAGAAAATATTGGGTGGTAGTGGCAGAGAAAGCATAGAGAGTCTGGTAAAAGCCTGTAGGGGCTAGAGGGTCTCCTTGAGAGTTAAGAGCTCTATAAGAGATTAAGGGACTTCTTATTAAGAGATTATTGTATGGAGTTGAGAGTGCAAGTTCTCTTTTTGTAAGCGATTTTTTTCTCATAGTGAAGTCTTGAATGTCTAATTAAATTATATTGTACGCCTTTTCTCTTTCTCTTTCCTTTCATGGTATCGACATTGTCAATAGAGTTGCAATCTTGGGCAAGGATCCATATTCTGCATCTTGAGGAATCACCCTATAAGTGGTATCAAAGTAGGTGAACCACAACACTCCTCTCTTCCTAGTGTTCATGCAATGATTTCTTCTTCACCTTGGTTCCTTCTTGCTCTCTTCTTGAGAAGAAGAGAAGAAGACATGATTTAACCTTCAAGAAGTGAGATCTACAAGAGACCTAGCACCCTAGTAATCTCGAAGGCTTCTGATCAATGTTAGCTCTATGTAGATACCTATAGAAGCTGCACACTTATATGGCTTCAACAAAACTTAGAGACATCCAGATCTGAAACCTATCAAGAAGGCTTAAGTGCATAAGGTATGGATTTTTAACCCTACTAATTTTAGATTTTTTAGATTTTAGATTTACTTTGCTAACTTACATATGAACTAGATTTATAAGTGTAGTTAAATTAGATCTAGCATGCTTTAAATTAAATAATTTAATCTAGTCTTCTGCTGCATGTCTTAAAAATTTTATTTTTAAAATTCTACATGCTACACCTATGAGAAACTAACACACCTCACCTAATAGATATTGGTGACATGCAAATTAATGAGTGGACAACTCTTGTCTAATGCTTCTCAAGCATATTGCAATGACCTGGTCTCTAATTTGTGTAGGCTCACCTGATAGATATTGGCCACACTCCTTAGTTACATCAAACCCATAGTTCAATGCATAGGCAAAGCTATCATTGGATCCCTTACCTGATAGATATTGGGCCCAACCCTATCATTATCCCATAATATCTCATGCTAATAGGGTGATTGCATCTTCTCGATATAACTGAACCACTGTGACCAACCGAGATCAGTAAACACTAGTAGGATTCTCGCACTCCTATAAAGGTGGAAGACCTATGGACTAATATTTATGAGAAGATTTTAATTTAAGTATCTTCTACAATTAGCCATATATATTTCATGTAATTGACTAACCTAAATGGCATGGGTAAACTCGAATCACTAAGCAACCTAATCAAAAATTAATCAACCAAATTAGGCAAGTAAATAGAGATCGGTGGGAGGCTTCCCATTACTAGCCTAAGAGATCAATAAGTTGGTCAGCTAAGCAAATAGTCCTAATTAAGTAACCACCTTTTAAGCACTAGCTTTAGACACTAGTTAGTTAACTAATTTTGATTTGGTTAGAGTGATTGATTCAGGCTCGACCACTAAGCCAAAATCAAGTATATTTGGATAAATCAACCTCAAACACATAGATATGAATCAACTCAATCAACTACAATTATTGTTTTGATCTAGAGCACTCTTGACCTAGTTCTAATTAACACTTTCTTCACTTTGATCAACTATTCTACTTGATTTAGTCTATTATGTATTAACTAATAACCCATTTTATAATTTTATTACAGACTTAATTTGATTTACACATAACCACTTCATCATGCACAAACATGAAAATTCAAATCCTAAATCTAATTTCCAGATCTAAATTTATGATGATTTAGCATGAAAATCTAGATCTAAATTAACTTAACATATATCTTATATATGAACTTAAATTTAGATCTAAATTAAAACTACATATATCTCATATATGGTTAACAAAATTAAGATCTAAAATATTCAATTAAATAAATATAATAATAATTTTCAAGAATATTCAATACCAAACTAGGATAACCTTTACAATATAAAGAGTAAACTTTATGCCAGGACAAACTTATTTTAGATCAACTTTGAATCTTTAATCAAAACCTTTGAATCCAAGATTTAGTTTTTTAGATTTTGATTGATTCATGCACATGAGCCCATGGCTCTGATACCACTATTAGGATTCAAAGATCTAATAGGTAGCATATAAAAATTTCAAAAGAAAATTATACAGCAGAAAACTAGATTAATTAAACTTTTTAATCTACACATGCTAGATTTAATCTAAACATCTATAGATCATTAAAACATATGAATGATGTTCTACTTCAACAAAATAGAAAAAGTGAGAAGGGAAAGGTTCTACATACCTAGCAATGATGTTCTTGAAGCCATAGAAGGGTTTCGCTCTGCTCGAATCGGCACCTGGATGAAGAAGTCACTTTTTCGTGGATCCACCAACTTTTTATCAGATCAATTCGGAGGCAAGGAAATGAGGACTTCATCCATGATCCATTTTCCCTGAGGGATCCTGTAAATGTCAAGGGTTAGTGTTGAGGATGATGGAAAAAATATAGAACATAATATTTGGGAAAGAAGGAGAAGCGGGAGGATCGCTGGGGCAGATTGAAGGCTTGATGGATGATGGACGCCTAGATCCTTGGAGGGCTACCTAGGGCTTGATGAAGAGGGTGCCCGAGGGCTTCCTTGGATGGTGGCCTGGAAGGGGAGAGGTGGTTGGCGTTAGGGTTTGTGGAGGAGTGGAGGGTGGCGGCCTAGATGAAGGTTGTATGGGGTGGCCAAGAGAAAGAAGGTGGAGGGGCATCCTAAATGAGAGGAGGTGGGGGCGGCCTAGGGATGGAGTAGATAAGGGGTGGCAAGTGCTAGGTTTTGTTTGATAACTAGGGCCTCACACCCCTCAATGTTCCGAAGAACAAAGGCAAACGGGTCTCACACCCACTCTACTTGGAGGAAACAAAGTAATGTAGAAGAACTCTCAATTTCATTCATGAAAAGATTATTCATACAAGAGGGAAGGGGGTAGGTATTTGTAGACTCATCCAGCCCTTTCCCTGTCAAACTTAGAGTACACATATGAATAAGATTAGGAGAATAAAGTTGAGTAGAATAAGGAGTACACAGTTTGAATAGAATTGGTAGACTGAAATCCTTGTAGGACTTGGACATCAACTCCTTGAACTTGGAAGCTTTGACTTTTCTCCATGGGCTTGGACTGGTATGAAATTCTTGCTAGGCTTGGACTGGGCTTGGACTGGTTGACTCCTTGCTAGGCTGGGATGACATCTTCTTTGATTGGTCAAAGCCTTGGTGCAAATGCTGATGGATTGGGTCAAAGGCCTTGGGAGGGGGTGCCAACATGAATGGGCTTTGGGCCTGGGGGTGCCAACTGAGGTGGACTGGGATGGGCGCCTACTCCAGTGTGCTTTGGGATGTGCACCAACTTGGTGGACCTTAGGCTGGGGTTCCAATGCTTGGGACCTTTGGGGCATCATGAAAGGGACCAGGGGCCTAGGCTGGGGTGCCTTAAGTGGAGGCCTGGTTGAATGCATGAAGCCTCATTCATTGTGGCCTAGTGACTCTCCTGATCTGATGATCCTCCTCTTAAACTTGAGTTGAATGAAAACCAAAATTTACAAGACTCATGTGACTAGACTGAAACTCATAGGACTCTTGACTTCATGAACCCAATTAGCTCACCTTATTATAGGACTCAAAATTAGACTTCATTACAGGACTCAAATTATCTTGATGGACTCAACTTACAAGTAATTGATTACCCAACACATGAATTAGAAATTGAAACCTTGAAATTATGGTCTGCTCCTGATGCCTACATCAATTCTCCCGGGGTGGGAGGAACTCGACCCTATCAAGTAAAGGTCAATCCTCTCAAGTGATCCATGAAACCTCATATCTTGGTTGACCTTGCCAATGAACCAAGTGACATGGTAGCCTTTGATCCAGGTACTAATGGCTTGGTCATCCAGGATATGCTCAATCATTTTTTCTCATAGGCTAATTTGATGGTGAACACTCAGGGTTGGGTTCGCTCTCAAAGAAAGAGTTAGGCTCAATAGGCTAACATGGTATCATTGTTGGCTCCCTATACTCACTAAGTATGAGATATTGAAGGTTGAGCTTAATGCCTAATTAAGTAGTAATTTAGGCACTAGGTCCAACATTCTTTATCACTTTGATGGATCCATCTTACGGGTTTGTAGCCTAATCATCATAAGATTTCCCTAGCAAACTCTTAGACTCTTTTTGGGAATTAACCATGTTCTTATAAAAATTATTGTTCATATTAATCTTATGGTTAATTTCCTCTTGCAGATCTCTAATCATGCAGTGCAAACGATACACAACAACTCCTATTGACATGCAGACAAAATATCTAATGCAGGCAAATGACTCATGCCAACACTTATTGATATGTAGACTTGACTAAATCCTAATCTACAACTGTGGTTTTGTCCCTTAGTCAGGTCGGTGACATGCAGATGAGAATGGTGAATGTACTCCTACTAAATGCCATAGAGCATGCCAGAAATACAATGCAAGCTTAACATGCACAATGAATGTATGCAACATGCTAACTTCTATAAAATGCAATCTAATAGTTAGAGAAACAGGAGAAGCTTCAAGAAAGGGTAGAAAATAAGAGGTGGATTCAGGGTTAGCCTGGTAGGGTAGAAAAAAGGGTTCAGGGTTAATCAGGTATAGTAGGATGTAAGAAGGGAGGTCAGGGATTAGTCCTAGTCTAATGAGGTTGACCTTACAAGGTTGAGGTATATCTATAAGGTCTGCCTTATGGAAGAATGGGTCACTAATTTCAGGGAAGAGATCTTCAATTGGGATCAAAGAAGTGACTTCATCCTGAGGGTACTGGGTTAAACAAGCCAAATCCTCAATAAACTCTTCTGGATCATGAAATTTAGGACTAGGCTCTACAGTTGGGTTCTCTTCTAAAGTCTCCTCAGGTAGGACTCTAATAATAGTATCTGGGTTCTCTTCCTTTAACTGTTCTTCCACTACATCTTCAGTCTGGGTATGGTTAGGGTCAACTAACTTTGGGTATGTTTTAGTCTGGGTATGGTTAGGGTCAACTAATTCTAGTTGGCTTCAATCTGAGTATGGTCAGGGTCAACTAACTCTGGGTTGGCTTTAGGTATCTCTTCTTCGAGTTCTCCTATGTGCAAGGGCCGGGTTGGGCATTGGCTAGCATAATGTCCCATCTTAAGACATCTAAAACAAGTTTTTGGGTTAGGACACAGGTTCCTCTGGGTTTCATTTGCCTTACCCTTGTCTTCCCTATGGGCTAGTAGGGTACTAGGACTAGGTCGAGTTGGATTTGGGTTGGGCCGGCTTGGGTATGCTTGGCTAGGACCTGGTCTTGGGTTAGGGGCACTAGTCCTAATGGGCTCAGGTCGACTAAGGGGTACCTGATTAATACTGGGCTTGCACTCAGGGGTGGTAGGGGTGGGTCGACTTAGGGAAAGTGGACTAATACTGGATTTATCTCTAGGGGTACTAATCCTATGGGGTTCAGGTCTACTAGGGGAAGCCTGATTAACACTAGGCTGATACCTAGGGGTTATGGGTTCCTTGGGCTCATAGGACAAGGGCTCAGATCTACGGGTTATGGATCTCTTGGGCTCATAGGATATGGGTTCAGACCTATGGGTTATGGATATGGGTTCATAGGATCATGGTTCATGCCAAATACAGGATGATATGCAAGGGATTCTAACATGGTACCAAAATTGATGGGGGACAAGATTCTAACATGATGCAGGATGATATGCAAGGGATGAACATGAAGAAAATCATATTAAAGCAAACAAATATTTTCATATCAGAAAAATTTAAAAAAATCACAGAAAAATAGAGGACAAAATAGAGATCAAATGACATCAAAATCAAAAAAACAATAAGAAATTAATGGGGATCTACACCTATGTTTGGACTCCTACTACAGAAAATAGCATGCAAAAAATTTAAACTATGTTACAAGAACATGCCCTAATCCTGCTCTGATACCAAAATTGATAGGGGATGGGATTCTAACATGATGCAGGATGATATGCAAGGGATGAACATGAAGAAAATTATATTAAAGCAAACAAATATTTTTAGATTTTCTTTTATCGTTTGATTCCCGAAACTAGACAAGACTAGGTTAGGGTTATCCTGTATCGGTTAGTATCCTACCCACATGCTAGAACTATCAAAGAGACAAAGCAAATAAAGGATCCTAGGACTAAGAAGGCCTATTAGGTGCATGCTCTACTTCAACAAAATAGAAAAAGTGAGAAGGAAAAGGTTCTACATACCTAGCAATGACGTTCTTGAAGCTATAGAAGGGTTCACTCCGCTCAGATCGGTGCCTGGACGAAGAAGTCGCTTTCCTATAGATCCGCCAGCTTTTTAGTAGATCAATTCAAAGGCAAGGAGGACTTCATCCAAGGTCTGTTTCACCTAAGGGATCCTGCAAACGTCAAGGGCTAGTGTCGAGGATGATGGGAAAAATATAGAACTGAAGATTTGGAAAAGAAGGAGAAGCGGGAGGATCGCCAAGGTAGATCGAAGGCTTGGTGGATGATGGATGCCTTGATCCTTGGAGGGCTGCCTGGGGCTTGATGAAGAGGGTGCCTGAGGGCTTCCTTGGATGGTGGCTTGGAAGGGGAGAGGTGGTTGGCGTTAGGGTTTGTGGAGGAGTGGAGGGTGGCGGCCTAGATGAAGGTTGTATGGGGTGGCCAAGAGAAAGAAGGTGGAGGGGCATCCTAGATGAGAGGAGGTGGGGGTGGCCTAGGGATGGAGTAGATGAGGGGTGGCTAGGGCTAGGGTTTGTTTGATAACTAGGGACTCACACCCCATGATGTTCCGAAGAACAAAAGCAAACAGGTCTCACACTCACTCTAATTGTAGGAAACAAAGTAATGCAGAAGAACTCAATTTCATTCATGAAAAGATGATTCATATAAGAGGGGAGGGGTTGGGTATTTATAGACTCATCTAGCCATTTCCCTGTCAAACTAGGAGTATATAGTATGAATAGGATTAGGAGAATAAAGTTGAGTAGAATAAGGAGTACATAGTTTTAATAGAATTGGTAGACTAAAATCCTTGTAGGACTTGGACATCAACTCCTTCTTGAACTTGGAAGCTTTGACTTCTTTCCATGGGCTTGGATTGGTATGAAATTCTTGCTGGGCTTGGACTGGGCTTGGACTGGTTGACTCCTTGCTAGGCTGGGATAACATCTTCTTTGACTAGTCAAAGCCTTGGGCACCAATGTAGATGGACTGGGTCAAAAGCCTTGGGAGGGGGTGCCAACATGAATGGGCTTTGGGCCTAGGGGCACCAATTGAGGTGGATTGGGATGGGAGCCTACTCCAGTGGGCTCTGCGATGCGCGCCAACCTGGTGGACCTTGGGCTGGGGTGCCAATGCTTGGGACCTTTAGGGCATCATGAAAGGGACTAGGGGCCTAGGCTGGGGTGGCTTGAGTGGAGGCCTGGTTGGATGCATGAAACCTCATTCATTGGGGCCTGGTGACTCTCCTGATCTGATGATCCTCCTATTGAACTTGACTTGAATGAAAACCAAAATTTACAAGACTCATGTGACTAGACTGAAACTCACAGGACTCTTGACTTCGTGAACCCAATCAGCTCACCTTATTACAGGACTTAAAATTACACTTCATTACAGGACTCAATTTATCCTGATGGACTCAACTTACAAGTGACTAATTACCCAACACATAAATTAGAAATTGGAACCTTGAAATTCTGGTCTGCTCCAGATGTCCTACATCACGAACCCTTTATGCTAAAGGATTAAGAGAAGGGAGGAAGAAAAGTGGAAGATACTCTCCCTTATTTTTTTTTTTCTCTCTATTTTCTTTGATTGGCATCAGGAAGGATGTGGGATGCCAATCCAAATTTTTTTCTTCTCTATTTTTGGTGTTGGAAAGTGGGAAGAATTTTGTCAATGAAACCTTTTATTAGGCATAAGGAATTAAGACTCCTTCTTAATCTTGCACCACCTCTTGGATCAACCCCATCTAACAACCCATTTAAATTCAAGTTAGAATTCAACTTCAAATAGAAAGTTAGGATGAAAACCAAAGTCCTTAACTAGAAGGACTTCAAAAGGTGGGGCGCCAACTCTTGGCATCGGGTTTTCTTTGAGAAAAATTCATCGCACAAATTCTTCATGCCATCCCTCTTCATATAGAGTTGAGATTTTGTGTGCCAAATTGGATTCCTTTTGGGCATGGGAAGTGGGAACAATCCCAATCTAGTTGGGTTTTAATTCATAATCCAATTAGGACTTAAATCAAGCCCAATTCCAAAACTGATTCGAGATCAATTTAAACCAAACCCAAATCCTAATCCAATTAGGATTTAAATCCAATTCCCAACTGGACTAGAAAACCTAATTCAACTTGATTCAAATCAAGCCTAATTAAATTAAATTAATTTAATTCAATTAAGACTTGAATGATCAAATCTAATTGCAACTATTGTAATTAAGTCCTTATTAATTGTTGCAACCTATAACTCTTATAAATTGACCCTATTTATCAATTATATTGAAAATTAGGCTTTGGTCCGACCAATTGATCAAGTCTAAACCCCTATTATACGTGATCCCATATCTCCTATTATGTTTGGTAGCAAGACATACTATGATATCCATCATAGTATCATTGAAACCCCTTTCAATGGGTTGGAAAGATTCAAACTTATCCTTTTAGGATCATGGATCTAAAAATTATCCAAGTGAGTTCTCACAATCCACCAGTGATACCTGTTGGATTTTAGGTAGGGTGCAGCAGAAGACTAGATTTCAAAATTTTAATTATTGAAACCCTAATCGACCGAAACCCTAAACCCTAGGGCCACTTGACCATGACAACTAATAAATCAAAACTTTAGGATTATAGAGGAATACTTGAAGATCTATACTCCTTAATTTCTACAAAGCACACAAGTGTATACCCTCCAGAGATGATCCACATAGGAACCGAACCAAGGAAGCACTCCTACCAAGCTTGCTTATTTGACTAGGACTCTTCCAATAGCCTTTCAGACTTTCTCCTTTTGCTGGAACCCCTACCCTCCAGTAGGGCACTTAAAGACCTCTCTGAATCCTCTCTCAGAATCCAATTATCCCTCTTATATCTCTTTGTATGCTCTTATCTTAAAATGATGAGTCTTATCTTAAAAGGACAAGCCTTGCCTCAAAGGGACAAGCCTTGTCTTAAAAGGACAAGGAAAAGAAAATTGAAAGGGACTTCTTTTGGATCAGAATGGAATGCCTAGTATCAGATTATCGATGCCTACTTATAGAGAGGGATGAGGTGCCTAATAAGTCCTTTCCTCAGTCCTTTAATGAGACCCTTCAAGCAGAAGTAGTCTTTTGGGTGAGTAGACTTATCATGAAAAGTCAATTCATGCGTCAAGAGACATATAGATGTCTCTTCATAATTCTAGCAAATTCTCCACATGCCATGTGGCATATTACCAGTAAGATAATGGCTAAAGGGCATGGGCTCCCAAGGGACATATCGAAGAAACCCAAAGTCTTCAAATAGAAGGACTATTGATTTCAAAATCTACGCCAAAACGAAGAGACGTGACCCTTCATCATGCGCCACATTTCTCATGCCATTTTGCCATCTTTTGACTAGTCAAAGCCCATCCAATTGGGCATGGAGATAAGGGAAAAAAGTTTAGAATTTATCTGGAATTTGTGATTGAATAGTAGAAGGACTCTTGGTCCTTCTGCGCTCCTTAATTTGGCATAAGCCAATCATGGCACCAACATCCATCTTATCTTGGACTCTTCCATAAATTCAAGATAAAGTCCAAATAATTCTAGATAAAATTAGATAGTTGCTGTCTCAATTTGGACTCAACCCAATCTAAGACCCACTTAAATTGGTTAGCCCAAATAGTAAGCTAACTAATCCAATCCAATTGGGTTAGGACTTGGGCAAGCCAACATATGCTAGTATGTTAATTAGCTAGCCAATTAGGATCCTATGACCCAAATAAATATACAATTGACTTTGTTGACCCCTAGAATGATTTTGATGATTACAAAATATTGGAGCATGTATTTGATACTAATGCTTTTCAAATATTTAAGAAGTTTTTGTAGGGTATTTCTAATGGACAATCATCAATTCTATGTTTCTCTTGACCATTGGAATGAATCGATATATTCAAGAAAAATTTCATGTATTTGAGAGCCCTAAAAAATTCAATTGTATGGTCATAAAAAAAAAGCCATATTAATATAATTTTAAGTATAAATATTTTAGAAGTTGTTTAGAAGTTGTTTGGAAGAAGTTTGGAAGAAGTTTGAAGCTATTTGGAAGACTTTGGAGAAGTTTCTACTCGAGCTGACTCTAATAAATAGAGCTAATACATTCTTGGAATGGCACAACACTTTTCTAATACAAAACATTCAAGCCGACTCTCATAGAGTGACAGAAAATTGGTTCTGAGATTTTAGTCATTCGAGCCGACTAAAATTTGACAAGAGATATGTCTTACAAATTGCAAATTTACTTCGCTGACAATTCGAGCCGACTCAAGTTCTGTGAGCCAACTGATTCCCAAGATTTCAACAGTAATGGCTAGTTCTAGAATTCAAATTTTTTGATTCTAAAGCTTTCCAACAGCTAGTTTTTGATTCCCAAGATATTCTAACGGCCATATTCATCTAGGAACATTTCAAGAAGCTATAAATAAAGGATTTAAGAGAAGAAAAAGAACTTTGGATGGAACTTTTATGAGTATTGATTATTCCAAGAGCTTTCAAGTAGAAACTCAAGTTCTCCAACAACTTTCAACTACTTTCTTGAGTTAATCTTTAAAAAATTAGGAGAACCTTAAAGAGCATTGAAGAAGCATTCAAGAAGGCCTTATTAAGAGCTTCAATTGCAACCATTCAACATATTAGATTTGTTTTTTATGTTACTTCTTTTGATACTCTATTTTTGAGTTGTTACAAGTACAGCAGGTGGCTGCAACTTGTGAGTTATTTTTAGGTTGTTGGTTAGCCTTGAAAACCAAGTTGGGTTCTTAGTGAGCCCAAAAAAACTAACTTTGTATTGTGTTTTGGATTATGAACCCGCAGAAAATAATCTGACTGTATTCGGGATAAATATAGTGAAATTCCTAAGAGTGCACCTTGTGTAGTGGACATAAGAGCTGGGTTGCTCCAAACCATTCTAAATCTTGTGGTATTTGTGCTTGTTCTTGCTTTTACATTTTTGTTGACTCCGTTATTGATTTTTATGATAAGCAAAATGCTTAAGTATAAGTTGAGTACTAATGATTTCTTTGAAATGTGTTTTTATAGAAAAAGGTGCTCATCAATTTGATAAATGTTGTTTGATTGAAGAAATCCAAATTTAGATAAAAGATCTGCTCAAAGAAGACTTCGACAATGGAAAATTACTTGAATGGATAGTTGAGTTCAACACAGACTTAATTCAGCATAAGTTCAACTATTTATGTAAAAATCTCAGTGATATGTCGACTCAAAGTATTGACACATGACACCAAGTGTCGACACATGACAGTGAAGTGTCGACTTAAGCTGGTATGCAAAGAAAGTTTCAGATGGCACGGCTGAAGAGTCAACACATGGACTTGAAGTATCGACTCAAAGTGTCGACACATGGATCAGCTCATCGCTTGAGATTTTAGGATTACAGAACTTGCTAAAGTTAAAGATTTGGCTGAAGTGTCGACACATGGATGCTAAGTGTCTATTCACTTGAAAAAGTGTCGACTCACCTGAGAATTTCATAAAGCTACATTGAAGATATTTGAACTAGGTGTCGACTCAAGGAGTGCATGTGTCGACTTGAAGTGTCGACTCATAGCCTGAAGTGTCGACACATGGAGTTCTGGAAACAGTAATGACTAGTTTTTCAAATGCAGAACTCATCTCTCTTGGCTCCTAATGGCTAGTTTTTCATGTCTAACGACTAGAAACTGGATTTAAGGCCTTGGAAAGGTATTTATATAATTCAAGTCAAATCAAAACATAAGAGAATGAAAGAGGAATAACCAAGAGAGAAGAAAGGAAGAGCATTCACTCCTATTCATTAAGTTCAACCACCTTCAAGCAAAAGCAAGTCTCCAAGCATTCAAGAGCCTTCAAGAGCATTCAAGATCAATCATTCTTAAGCAATTAAAGAGGCTTCATCAAGTTGGAGGCAACACTACATCAAGCTTCAAAGAGATACCCATTTTTTATTAGAAAGCTTTCATTATTTCTTTACTTTAAACTATATTTGTTGTAAGGATTTTTGGTTAGCCTATTGGAAAACCAAGGAGGTTATTGGTGAGCCTTTGAAAACCAATTAGGTTCTCGGTTAGCCCGCAAAATCAAGGGAGGTTGGTGGTGAGCCTTCAAACCATTTAGGTTTTTGGTTAGCCCGTAAAACCAAGTGAGGTTTTGACTTGTGAGCCTTGTAAAAACAAGTCAGGTTTTGATTAGTGAGCCCGGAAAACTAATCGGCTATAATCAATTAAGATTATAGTGAATTTCCAAGGAAATCTTGGGGAGTGGATGTAAGTGCATTGGATAGCACCAAACCACTATATTTCCTTGTGTTTGTGATTACTTGTCTCTTCTATTTACTCTTACTTTTCTTACTTTATATTTTTGCTGCACACTTAAGAGCACTTCATTTGCATTCATAGTACTTAGTTTAATTGTTGGAGATCACACACTCTTGCATTGCATTCAAATAACTTTTAGAGACCCAATTCACCCCCCCTCTTGGGTTGTTTACTGGGCAACAAGTGGTATCAGAGCCCTGTTCTCAGTTTATAGGTCTAACCATCTTGAGTAAAGATCTATGGCAGCCTCTATTAGTACTAGTGTAGTTGAGGGACAAGCCTCAAATAGAACTTCATTTTTCAATGAAACAAATTATACTTTTTAGAAAACTAGAATGAGAATATACATGCATTCTATTGATTATAACTTGTGGAAGGTAGTTGATAAAGGTCCACATATTCCTTCAATTATAGTTAATGGTGTTTCCATCCCAAAGCTCGAAGAGGATTAGGATGAAAATGACATTAAACAATCCAAGATCAATGCAAAAGCAATGAATCTCCTTTATTATGCATTAGATCCTAGTAAATTCAATAGGATATCTACTTGTACATCCGCCAAGAAAATATGGGACATACTTGAAGTTACCCATGAGGGTATCGATTAAGAAAAAAATACTAAAGTGAACATGTTAGTGCACACATATGAAATGTTCCTAATGGAACCTAATGAGTGTATCACTGATATGTATACTAGATTTACAAATATTATAATGGAATGAGAAGTTTAGGAAAAATAATGTCTAATGTTGATCTTATCAACAAAATCCTTAGGTCACTTCCAACCTCATGGGATACGAAGGTGATCGCCATCCAAGAAGCTAAAGATGTTGATAAGCTACCATTGGAGAAGCTGGTAGGATCACTCATGACTTATGAGCTGAATTTGAAGCAGAAATCTATGGATATGGATAAGAAGAAAAAGAGGATTGCATTCAAATCTACCATACAAGAAGAATACTCAATTGATGAATTCGAAGAAGAAGAAGAAGATGAAAGTGAAGAAGCATTTCTTGCAAAAAAATTTAGAAGGTTCATGAAGAGAAGAAAGTTCCCTTACAAGAAGAAGTTCCAATCAACTAAAGAGAAGGGAAAAGAGAAAGAAAAGGAAAAACAAAAGGAAAAGGAGAAGGAGATACCTACATGCTTCGAATGTAAGAAGCCAGGACACTATAAATTTGACTGCCCTCTCCTAAAAAAATCAAGGAAGAAGCTAAGGAAGAAGGCAATGATGGCCACATGGAGTGATAGTGAGGACTCCAGTTCAAAAGAAGAAAAAGCTGAAATTGCAAACCTATGTCTCATGGCACATCAAGAGAAAGAAGAGGTAAATTCTGATACAGAAATAGATTTTACTTTTGATGAATTAAGAAATGCTTTTGATGAACTAATGTATGACTATAAATTAATTTTATCTGAAAATAGAAAACTGAAAAAACATGCAAATAGTTTTTTTCATGAAAACAATTCTTTATTAAATGAAGTTAGTGATTTGAAAACTAAACTAGATGTTTTAAAAAAGAAAAACAACGCTCTAACAATGAAAAATGATGTTTTAAAAAGATCCAAAACTAAAATTTCAAATGGTGATCTTTTGAAGAAAAACAAGGATTTAGAATTGAAAAATGAAAAGTACAAAAATGAGCTTGACAAAATGAAACCTTTTGTTGAAAAGTTTACCTATAGTTCAGAAAAACTAAATCTTCTTTTAAACAGCCAAAGAGCAATTTTTAACAAAGTAGGATTAGGTTATAGACCCCAAAGACAATAAAAGTATTTCAAAAAAAATTTTGTACCTGCATAATCTAGCATAACATGTTTTTCATGCAAACGATAAGGTCATAAATCTTTTCAACGTAATATGAGAAAAATTAATACCTATAAAGTTTGGGTTCCAAAAGGAACCAATTTAAGTACTAACCCTAAAGGACCCAAGTTGGCTTGGGTACCTAAAAACAAAGCTTGATTTGTATTGCAAGTGTGTCTTGCAACCAAGGAAAACAAAAGACTTTGGTATCTTGATAGTGGTTGCTCAAGGCACATGACGGGAGATGTGAAGCAATTCACCTCTTGAAGCAATGAATGGAGGGAGTGTGACCTTCGGGGATAATGGTAAAGGAAAAATCATTGGTATTGGTAAGGTTCACATTACTCCTTCTACATGTATTAGTAATGTACTTTTGGTTGAAGGCATGAAGCATAATCTTTTAAGTATTAGTCAATTTTGTGATAAAGATTTTCAAGTTGTTTTTAAATCATCTTATTGCATGATTGCTAGTCCGGATAAAAATTGAGTACAATTCATTGGAAAAAGGCATGGCAACATTTACTTGGTTGATTTAGATGATCTATCTTTGTCTAATGGAGAATGCCTAGTTGCAATGAATTCTACTAAAGATGAGACTAGTTGGCTTTGGCATAGAAGACTAGGACATGCTAGTATGTATTTACTTTCAAAACTCTGCAAAAAAAAATTTAGTAAGAGATTTACCGGAACTTAGTTTTGAAAAAGATAGAATTTGCCAAGAATGTCATTTGGAAAACAAGTTAAAACTTCTTTTAAACCTAAAGGTTTTGTTACTACTAGTAGGCCACTATAACTACTTCATATGGATCTCTTTGGACTAACTAAAATATCCAGTCTAGGAGGTAAGAGATATGGATTGGTTATAGTGAATGATTTTTCAAGATTTACTTAAATTTTATTTTTGCTCATAAAGATGAATCTTCTATGCATTTGTAAAGTTTTACTGAAAAGTTTCAAATGAAAATGGTGTTTCAGTCATTTGCATACGTAGTGATCATGGTTCTGAATTTTAAAATTAAGATTTCAAAAGTTTTTGTAATGAAAAAGGTATTGAATACAATTTTTCTACACCTAGGACACCTTAGTAGAATGGGGTAGTAGAAAGAAAAAATCATACTTTGGAAGAAATGGCATGCACTATACTTTGTGAAAATGATTTGCCAAGATATTTTTGGGCTGAAGCTATTAATACTGCATGTTACATTTTGAATCGAGTTTTAATCCATCCTATTTTAAAGAAAACTCCTTACGAACTTTAGAATCAAAGAAAACCAACTTTCAAGTATTTTCAAGTTTTTGGTTGTCAATGTTTTATCTTAAATAATGGCAAAGACAATCTTGAAAAATTTGATGCCAAGTTTGATGAAGGTATCTTTTTAGGATACTCTACATCAAGCACGGCATACAGAGTTTTTAACAAAAGAACCCTAGTTGTAGAGGAGTCTGTACATGTTATTTTTAAAGAATCTACTAATAAATCCTCTAGAAAAGAGGATACTTCTGATGCATGTGCAGGTGCTGATAAGATTCAAAAGTTGACATTGAATGATCAACCCTCTCAGCAAAGCGAAGAAAATCAAGATAAAGATGAAAAAGGTGAAGACACTCCAAAGCACCAAGATCTATCTAAGGAGTGGAGGTATGCTTATGGACATCCTAAGAAATTAATCCTAAGTGATCCATCTAAAGGGCTAAGAACTCGAGCCTTAATTAGAAATGAGTGAGATTATATAGCTTTTGTTTCTCAAGTAGAGCCTAGATGTTTTGAAGATACTGAAAAAGATCTTAATTGGATAAATGCTATGCAAGATGAATTAATTTAGTTTGACAGAAATAATGTTTGGATATTAATAAAAAGACCATCTAATGTATCTATTATTGGCACTAAATGGGTGTTTAGAAATAAGTTTGATAAAAATAGAGTTGTTGTTAGAAATAAAGCTAGGCTAGTTGCCAAAGGCTATAATCAGAAAGAAGGAATTGATTTTGATAAAACTTTTACTCCTGTTGCTAGACTTGAGGCAATTAGACTACTATTAGCATTTGCTTGTTTTATGAATTTCAAACTCTTTCAAATGGATGTTAAAAGTGCTTTTCTGAATGATTTTATAGTAAAAGAAGTTTTTGTGGAATAACCACTTGGTTTTGAAAATCATGCACATCCTAATCATGTTTTTAAATTGCACAAGGTACTTTATGGTTTAAAGCAAGCACCCCAAGCATAGTATGAAAGACTCAGCAAATTTCTGATTGAAAATGAATTCTCTAGAGGCCATGTTGATAAAACTTTGTTTCTAAAGAAGAAAGATGATGATTTATTAGTAGTGCAAATCTATGTTGATGATATTATTTTTGGTGCTACTAATGAAATTCTTTATCAAGAGTTTGCTAAGCTAATGTAGGGTGAGTTCGAAATGAGCATGATGGGAGAACTCAATTTCTTTCTCAGACTCCAAATCAAGCAAACTAAAGATAGAATTTTCATCAACCAAGCTAAGTATACAAAAGAAATTATAAAGAAGTTTGGGATGGAGACTACAAAGTCAATAGGTACACCTATGAGCCCCTCTTGTAAACTTGATAAAGATAAGCATGGTAAATCTGTATATCAAAAATTATACAGAGGTATGATTGGCTCTTTATTGTACTGAACTGCTAGTAGACCAGATATAATGTTCAGTGTATGCATGTGTGCTAGATATCAGTCTAAACCTAAGGAATAACATCTATTGGCTGTTAAGCACATTATTAGATATCTATCTAGTATATAATGGATATTGGCCTATGGTATTCTAGAGACCATCTGCTGAATTAATTGGATAATCTGATGCTGATTTTGCTGGATATAAATTAGATAGAAAAAGTACTAGTGAAACTTGCCAATTTCTTGGAGTTAACTTAATCTTCTGGTTTAGCAAGAAACAAACTTCAGTTGCACTATCCATAGCTGAAGCTGAGTATATTGCAGTAGGAAGTTATTATGCTCAAATCTTGTGGATTAAGCAACAACTTGAAGATTTTGGAATCAAATTAACTAGTACACCTATAAAATATGATAATACCAGTGCTATTTGCTTGACTAAAAATTCTGTTCAACATTCTAGAAGTAAACACATTGAAATTAGACATCATTTTATGAGAGATCATGTTGAAAATAATGATGTTGTGCTTGAATTTATTTGTACTAAATTGCAATTAGCTGATATTTTGACTAAGCCTCTTCAAGAAGATCGATTCAATATGATTAGAAGAGAACTTGGGATCATTAATCCTTTTGATTGAGAGTTTTCCTCTCTTTGACCCATGAAAGATCAAATTTGACATCAATCATATTCAATTATCTTTAATTTCATTGAATTTCCAGTGATTTTGATCTACCTTTCATTTTTTTTCGGTTTTAAGTCATTGTGTCGACACCTGTATGTGTCGACACCTTCATGTGTCAACACATGGACCTGTGTCATGAGTCGACACATGAAACGTAGAAGATCGAGAATAAAGACGGATTCAATCATTTTCTTTGGCATTTTCCTCTCAAAATTGTGCCGACACTTGTCCTAGAATAGTTCCAACCACTATTTTCCTCCAAATCTCGCCAAAAACCCTCTCAAATTCCTGTTCTAGATAATTCTTGGTTCAATTTTGCTACTTTTCCCGCTTGGATTTTCCATTTTGGGTCGTTGAAACCCTAGTTCCCTCCTTTTATTGTTCAATCAGTGATTTAGAGGAATGAGACCCAGAAAGTAGGTTGTTCATCACCCTCGGCCATCTATCCAGGAAGAAGAGAGAAGGACGAAAGCCATACATGAAGCTAGAGCTCCTGATCCACCTATTTGGCCACTTTTTCCAGCTTCTAGTCACATGAGTTCGAAGATGGTTGTCGAAGGATGCCGTGTAAACTTTGGATTCGTCGACTAGCAGCACTTTAGGATTGGTCAGTGGATTAGAGATGCTGGTTTAGTTTCATTTTGTTCATTATCTAAGAGATTCTACCCAGGGCTCATACGAGAGTTCTACGGATCTTTAGCCAGTGGGAGTGATGGCTGGATAGCTCAAGTTTGTGGCAGGGATATCCCGGTGTCTACAGAGGTTTTGAGCAGGGTATGGGATATTCCTATGACTGGTTCAATAGTTGATAGTCTGATTGATAGAATGAGTGGACACCGGTGCATATTTGAGTCAAATATTTTGCTTGAGGGAGCCATTGTTCCTGCATCCCATCTCTCTACTGAGATGAGACTTCTACATCACATTGTTGCCCGGATTCTTCTACCGAAGACAGGCGGTTTGATTATATCACAGAGAGAGCTGCTTGTCATGGTCTCTTTAGTTTACCACACACTCTCTGCCTTCCGGTGCTCATGATATATCAGATGATGGAGGCTTCGACTAGTCAGAGACTTTGCTTACCCTACGGGATAGGGTTGACACTGCTATTTAGAGAGTACGGTGTGACTTTTGATGATGAGCCCTTTCGGATGCTTCTACATACTGATGTCTATAACATCAGATCACTATATCAGATGGGATATCAGCTGTTCAAAGGCCAGTGGATATGCAGAGTATCTGGATAGGCTGATGATAGAGATGATGACGCTGCAGAGGAGGAGCGAATATTTTCAAGCAAGGCAAGGTCTTCGGAGGCACATCTTCCAGAGATTCAGCCTGAGCCAGCAGTGCAGCCAGAGTCTGCATCTTAGTCTAAGCTAGCTACACAACCTCAGCCAACTCAGTCAGATGCTCTAGGAGTTTCATAGTCTTTTGGATAGAGTCAGTCACATAGAGACAGATATCATGATTGTTCGACAGTGACTTGATAGCTTTATTATGAAGATGAGAGATAGCCACAAAGGATTGAGTGATGGCATCTCCGCTATTTTATCTGCACTATCTAGACACTCTTCTTAGAGTGTTCTAGATCTAGCCTCACCTGCTCCAGCTCCAGCACCAGGATCAGAGAGTGACACTGATGGTGATGAGGAGACCGATTTAGATGGTTTCGACATTCCTGACTTGATGTCAGAGTCAGTGCCGAGGCAGCAGCAAACTTGCCTAGGAGTCCCATTCGAGATCCTTCTAGTTCACCCATTCAGACTCCTGTTCTATCTACTTCACCATCTAGATCTGATGATCATACTGCTATACCTATTCTTTCACCTGTTATCGATTCACCTATCATTGATACTATCATTGATACTCTTATTGTTGCCTCACCGATTACTGATACAACAATTTTTGACACATCTATAGTTGATACACCTACCCTACATACATCCTCGCTCATCTGAGAGCTAGGTTTCTACACACTTGGCTTTCACTATCTTGATTCCAGACCTTCATTTGATCGTACACCACATCCGATAGTTGTAGAGACTGTCACTCTGAGCTGCTCTATTCCTGCTGATGACATAGCCTCCATCTCTTCTACTTAAGCTAAAGGCAGGACCTATGTTCGATGCAGAGAACGTGGTCGTCATACTCCTTCATGACTGACTAGGACCCATCTTCGTGATCTCAGATCAATGTGGCCCCGAGCTCGTGCTTTCACTGATACTGGATTGATGAGATTGGATCTTCAGAGGATGAGGATTAGGATAGTTTTTAATTATTTATATAGTTTGTATTTCTGCATTTTTATATTTTTGATGTTCCCTGTATATATCAAGCACTTTTGTTAAGTGTATGACATTTTATCTTATGAATTCAAATGAATGAAATGCATTAATTACCTTCAGCACTTCATTGTCTTTATTTATGAATGAATAGATGAATGAATTTTTATGTTGTACTTCAATGTTCTATCTTGAATGACATATTATTCTCTTCCTTCATTTTTAATGACAACAAAAAGGGGGAGTAATAAGACTAAGCATAAATGTGTAAATCCTTTTGTATTTGAAAATTTGAAAACTCTTTTAAAATTTGTTTGAGCCTGAATTGAAAATTCTTTGCAAAATTCGTTAAGTAAGGGAGAGTAATACCTCCTTTGTATTAAAAATCAATTTTTGAATTAAATTTCATGTTTGAAAATGTGTTTACAAATTCTTTTATGAATCATCTATTCAGGGAGAGTCTAGTCTATTGCTAAATTTGTCTCTCCTAAGCATGTTTTCTTTTAGAGTATCACGATACTTGAATTTATCTCTTATATATTCCAAGTTCTGATACTCTTGACCATTATAATACTCTTACTCTGACACATCTTTTTCAATATTGCAATTGTTCTGATACAACTATTGCAATTAGCTCTTCACATCTTGAAAAGTTCTTTTGAAAGCTTTTTATGTAATTTATACTTAAAGATTTTGTCATCATCAAAAAGGAGGAGATTGTTGACTTCGTTATTGATTTTGATGATAAGCAAAATTCTTAAATATAAGTTGAGTACTAATGATTTCTTTGAAGTGTGTTTTTTATAGAAAAAGGTGCTCATCAATTTGACAAATGTTATTTGATTGAAGAAATCCAAATTTAGATGAAAGATCTGTTCAAAGAAGACTTCGATAATGGAAAATTGCTTGAATGGTACTTGAGTTCAACACAGACTTAATTCAGCATAAGTTCAGCTGTTTATGTAAAAGTCTCAGTGATGTGTCGACTCAAAGTGTCGACACATGATACCAAGTATCAACACGTGATAGCATAGTGTCGACTCAAGCCGGTAAGCAAAGAAAGTTTCAGATGGCACGGCTGAAGTGTCAACACATAAACTTAAAGTGTTGACTCAAAGTGTCGATACATGGATTAGCTCATCGCTTGAGATTTTTGGATTACAGACTTGCTGAAGTTGAAGATCTGGCTGAAGTGTCGACACATGGATGCTAAGTGTCACTTACCTGAAGAAGTGTCAACTCACCTGAGAATTCCAGAAAGCTACATTGAAAATATTTGAACTAGGTGTTGACTCAAGAAGTGCATGTGTCGACCTGAAGTGTCGACTCACAGCCTGAAGTGTCGATACATGGAGTTCTAGGAACAGTAATGGCTAGTTTTTCAAACGCAGAACTCATCCCTCTTGGCTCCCAATGGCTAGTTTTTTGTGTCTAACGGCTAGAAACCAGATTTGAGACCTTGGGAAGGTATTTATATAATTCAAATCAAATCAAAACATAAAAGAATGAAAAAGGAATAACCAAGAGAGAAGAAAAGAAGAGCATTCACTCCTATTCGTTAAGTTCAACCACCTTCAAGCAAAAGCAAGTCTCCAAGCATTTAAGAGCCTTCAAGAGCATTCAAGATCAATCATCTTGAGCAATTAAAGAGGCTTTATCAAGTTGGAGGCAGCACTACATCGAGCTTCAAAGAGATACCCACTTTTTATTAGAAAGCTTTTATTGTTTCTTTACTTCAAACTATATTTGTTGTAAGGGTTTTTGGTTAGCCTATTGAAAAACCAAGGAGGTTATTGGTGAGCCTTTGAAAACCAATTAGGTTCTTGGTTAGCCTGCAAAACCAAGGGAGGTTGGTGGTGAGCCTTAAAACCATTTAGGTTCTTGGTTAGCCCATAAAACCAAGTGAGGTTTTGACTTGTGAACCTTGTAAAAACAAGATGGGTTTTGATTAGTGAGCTCGAAAAACTAATCGACTGTAATCAGTTGAGATTATAGTGAATTCCCAATGAGATATTTGGGAGTGGATGTAGGTGCATTGGACAGCACCGAACCACTATATTTCCTTGTGTTTGTGATTGCATGTCTCTTCTATTTGCTCTTACTTTCATTACTTTCTATTTCCGCTGCACACTTAAGAGCACTTCATTTGCATTCATAGTACTTAGTTTAATTGTTGGATTGGATCACACACTCTTGCTTTGCATTCAAATAATTTTTAGAGACCCAATTCACCCCCCCTCTTGGGTTGCTTACTGGGCAACAATTCTTATTTACTTCCACTTGCAGTACTCTATCTACTTCACTCACCACACAAGGTTTCAAAAGTCACATACTTGCTAAAATTTTTTACTTACCCAATTCACCCCCCCTCTTGGGTTGGCCAACTGGGCAACAGACTTCCTTGGCTAATTCTCTAATGTGTGTGACCCTTTGGGTTCCGCATCTAGCCAGCAGAAGGTGAAGGGAAAGAAAAACGAGCATGCATGGCAGAAAAAAAAGGTATTTTAAAATAATTTTAAAATAAGCATAGTCGAAAGCTTGGTAGATCGATCAAAACAATCTACCAATCTGCCTACAACATGAACAAGTATGATAATGTAGCATGCAAAAGATATCATAAGCAGGAAAAAAACCAAAAGGCATAAGGATACCTTACCATTATACCTTAAGGAGGAGGTTGTGAAAAGCCCTCGAGCTACACACGTGTTTGGCCTCTGCGGATAGTTCACACCAGGGCTCTATTCTGATCAACTCCCTCAGGTGCTAGCTCCTTGGGATCCTTGAGGTCGATCTACTTCTTCTTGGAACACAAGGAGGAGAGGTGGAACCCTTCCTAACTAGCTCTCTTCTCAAGACCTGGCTTGAGTGCAAGGTAGTCACACACCCAAAACCTTAGTCCTCCCAAGCCCTTTTTCTTTTCCTTCTCAGACTTTCAGTAATCTCATTCAACAAGAAAACTCTTTTTTTTTCTTCTCACCAACCAGCAGCCCTTAAAACAACTCTTATTTATCCTTAATGGTTCTTGTGTGGGCTTTGGGTGTGAACTAATCACAACCAATTCTATGTTGTCCCTTAAGTGTGTCGATTCCTTTACTTGTTGAACTTCACTAAGTTCAATCTTAGCTACTACAATTCCTTCACCAAGGAACTCCTTTTCCAAAAATATAGCCCTAAGACTGATGAATAGCTTTTGTTCCTCAGCCAAGTATAAGTAATACCCCTTAGACTCTTTTGGATACCCAACAAATAGGCATCGGTCAGACCTAGGTCCAAGTTTATCCATTCCTAGATGTTTTACATAAGCCGGGCAACCCCAGACCTAAAGGTGCGGGATTGTCGACTTACGTCCAATCCATATCTCATATGGGGTTTTGCTAATAGACTTATTCAGAGCCCTATTCAAAAAGGTAACTGGCTGATTCCGGAGCATATCCCCAAAGGGATTGCAGTAAAGAAGCATAGCCTATCTTGGATCGAACCATGTCTAATAGGGTTCGATTTCTCTTTTCAGACACTCCATTTAACTGAGGTGTCCCTGGAGGTGTCCACTGAGAGAGAATCCCATTCTCCTCAAGATATGTTAGAAACTCACCAGAAAGATATTCGTCATCTCGATCTGATTAAAGGATTTTGATATACCTTTCAGTTTGTTTTTCTACTTTGTTACGATATCGTTTGAACATTTCAAACGATTCAGATTTATATTTCATCAAGAAGACATAACCATACCTCGAAAGGTCATCTGTAAACATAATGAAATAACTGTTCCACCTCTGGCACTAATATTCATGGGTTCGCATACATCAAAATATACCATACATAGAATCTCTTTGGCTCGTTCATCTTTTCCAGTAAAACATGATTTTGTCATCTTTCCAAGAAGACAGGACTCACAGGTTGGTAGTGAACCACTTTCACTAATCTCGAGGAGACCCTCGCTTTTCAACCTATTTATCCTGTTCTTGTTAATATAACCTAGCCTACAATGCTATAGGTATGCATCACTGACATTATCTATCCTAGGGCATTTGCTAGACATGTACACTACACTAACAGGTCATGATAGTACATAAATGCCATTGTTCATATATCCATTCATCATAAAAGAACCATTCCAAATGGTTTTGCAAATGTCATTCTTTATTGATAGTTCATAACCATACATGACCAATTGGCCTGCAGAAATGACATTCAAGATGAAAGAGAGACAATAATGGCACTCATTCAAAATGATTTTACAAGACTCGAAAACTAATTTAAGGACTCCCAATGCCAAGACTGGAACTTGGCTTCTATTTCTCATGTTCAAGAATCTCTCGCCATCCTCAAATCTTTTACCAACTTGAAGTCCCTGCAAAGAATTGTAAATGTGAATTGGACTTCCTGTATCCAATACCCAGTTAGTAGTATCATAGATAGAGAAACTATAAGGTGTTATCATATAAATACCTTGTCTAGCACCATCCTGCTACTTCTCTTCTTAGACCTGTTCAGGTCAAGGGATGAAATATTAAAAGGACAGTTCCTCTTCCAATGACCTTGCTTCTTATAGAAGAAGCACTCTGCTTGGCTCTTATCAATCTTCACCATCTTGGCCTGACTGGACCCAGAAGCATTCTGCACCTTTTCCCCTTTATTCTTCTTTTTTCTTTTCTTGAAAGGATGATGCCCTGCCGAAGATCCTTCCACTAGATTTACCACCCCTTTGTTCAGTTGGTGGTCTTTCTCATAAGTCTGTAATAACCCCAACAGACCGTAGCAGTTAACTATAGGCTTATTTATGCTAAAATGATCAAGAAAGTCTAGATATGAAGAGGGCAAGGAATTCAAAATCGCATCTTTCCAGAGCTGTTCATGCAAGGGACATCCGAGCTTGCCCAAGCACTCAGTCATCTTGATCATATACAATACATGATCAATGACTGAGGCCCCATCTGCATCGCACATTGTATATAGCATAGGAGACCCTGTACCTCTCAACATCATCTGGTGTGCCGAAGGACTCCTTCAACCTTTGAAGGATTTCCTCCGGCTGGGCTTCTTCGAATTTGCGATTGAACTCATCGTTCATCGCTGCCAACATAATGCATCAAATGTGGTCCTGTCAGAGAGCCACTTCTGATAAGTATCTCTGATTGAATCCCGAGCATTGGGAGTAGGGGTTTTTAGGTGCTGGATCTGATATCACAGACAATATCCATTCATGCTCCAGGACAATCCTGAGCCTTCGATACCAGCTATCGAAGTTGGGAGCCTTAAGCTTCTCGTTATCGAGAAGAGACCGGAGTGACTGGTTGGAAGGCATCTTGAAGGAAAACCAAAACTTATTAGTGTGTATGAATTATTAACCTAAAGACATGGACTTTAGTCTAAAGGTCCTCCCATTATTTTGTTTAGACTGGTAGCCTCAACCTCTAATCTGAGGAATCACCTTAATTCCTTAATGGGTACTAAAACCCAATAGACAATACATGAGCCCGACTTTGGCTAGCTCACCCATGCGCATCTAAAGGTAGGTTCTTCAACCAATTACTTCTCCAAGTAACTTCTAGTATTTAGGTTTTGCTCCAAGGTGCACTTCAATCGACCTTTGGGCCTCCTATTGAAGGTCCTGGTTAGGTCCAACCATTAACATGATAAAATTCAATGCTTCTAACTAACGAATAGTCAAGCTCGACTTTGGCTGGCCCACCTGACTATCTTTAAGAGAGCGCACTGAGCCATCATATTAGGAACAGTAATTCCAATAGCCCGATGGACACCCGATCTTTGAATCTATCGATGAACACGCAATTATTAGACCCATTACCATCCCACTTAATGGGACGCTAAGACTCGGTTATCCCCATAACTTCATCTTTTTATGGACCTAATAATTTAGAGGGTTTAATTTTAATATGAAAGAAGAAGAGATGAGAAGACATGGATCAACCTCCCACTGACCACATCAATTATCAAGAAGGGTTACACAACTAATGATCCATGGGCACCTAAAATCAGTCAAGACTGATTAACCTTGGATGGCATGGGTTAACACGAGTTAGTGAGCTATCCAATCAATTCTAATCAACCACATTGGCCAGGTAAGTGTGATCATGGGTTGGGTTCTGCCATTAACCGTCTTGCCTTAAATACAAACTGAGTTGGCCAGGTAAGAGGTAGCCCCAAAGAACCAAGATCAAACTGCCAAACTTACCTTAGACACCAATTGGTTCATCAGACACGATTAGACTAGCCTGAAGACTCAGGCTATCCAGTGAGCCACTTTAAGGTACATTTAAATTTATGGACTAATCAATCTAACTACCAGAGAGATCTATAGAGAAGAAATCCTAATTCAACATTTGATTAGATCAGTTCTCTACATAGTCCAATGTATCTAAACTTAGGTTTAACCCAATTAAGGACCAAATAAAAGCTAACCCATGACCCTTAAGGCTTATTGAAATGACATAAAGTTTTTGAATCATATTCCTAGAGTTCTTTATCATTCAAGGTAACTTAATTCTCAATTAAGTTCAATAGCCTTTAAAAATTAAACTAATTTTAATTTATAATGTAAAATAATTTTACAATGAATCGGAATTTGAATTCACTATTTTTCTGCATTCTCAAGTCAAATGTCGACACTATGCATTTATGAGTCGACTCAAGTGTCGACACTTCACACTCATGAGTCGACTTAAGTATCGACTCAAGACCTGAGATAGAGTGTTAATAGAAATATCATACATGAGCTGGAAGATTATATAAATGTCCATACAAAGATTGGTTTTTAGGACATAATTCTTTCAATCTCCCACTTGCACTAAAGTCAATCGGCCTTGTATTTAATACCCATGCAATCTAAGTAACTGCTATTGTGGTAGTGCTTTAATGAATGGGTCTGCTATATTTTTCTTTGTATCTACTCGTTCGACCACCACATCATTTCTTTCAATGATTTCTTGAATAAGATGGAAGCATCTCAAGATGTGCTTGAATTTATGGTGAGACCTCGGTTCCTTTGCTTGTGTAACAGCTCCTCTGTTATCACAATACAATGGCACTAGTTGCTGTACAGAAAGAACCATGCCCAATTTCGTGATGAACTTCTTCATGTAGACTACTTCCTTAGCAGCTTCACTAGCAACTATGTACTCTACCTCAGTGATTGAGTAAGCTATAGTTGGCTGCTTGGTACTCTCTCAACTCACTACTCCTCCATTCAGAGTAAAGACATATCCTGATATGGATTTATTATCATCTGGATCAAATTAAAAACTAGAATCTGTATAGCCTTCCAGTTTCAACTCTAATCTACCATATATTAGAAAAAATATCTTTAGTCCTTCTCAAGTACTAAAGAATATTTTTCATAGCTTTTCAATGATCCTCCCCTGGATTAGCCTAGAACCTACTTACTATGTCTAAGGCATAAGTAACATCAGGCCTAGTACATAGCATTGCATACATTACTGATCCTACTATCAAAGCATAAGGGATCTTATTCATCCTTTCTCTTTCTTCTGGAGTCTTAGGTGACATCTTTTTAGATAGGTGTATGCCTTGACTCATGGGCACGTAACCCTTCTTACTTCCTTCTATATTGAATCTCTTCATTATCCAGTCTATGAACCTGGATTGGGATAACCTTAGCATCCTTTTAGATCTATCTCTATAGATCTTTATTCCTAGAATATAGGATGCTTCTTCCAAATCCTTCATGGAAAACCATTTTGATAGCCAAGTTTTAACTGACTTCATCATTGGAATATCATTACCAATGATAAGTATGTCATCAACATACAATACCAAGAAGAAAATGGCACTCCCACTTGTCTTCTTATATACACATGGCTCATCCGTATTCTTAATGAAACCAAGTTTCTTAATAGTTTCATCGAAATGAATGTTATAACTCCTTGATGCTTGCTTTAATCCATAAATGGATTTCCTAAGCTTGCATACTTGGTTTGGTCTCCCACTTGAGATAAAACCCTCAGGTTGTGATATATAGACTTCTTCCTCAAGATTTTCATTAAGGAATGCTATCTTAACATCCATCTACCATATCTCATAATCATAGTATGCAACAATGGCAAGTATAATCCTAATGGACTTGAGCATGGCAACTGGCAAAAAAGTTTTATCAGAGACAATACCATGCTTTTATTTGAAACCTTTTGCAACCAACCTAGTCTTGTTGGTTTCTATTTTCCCATTTGTTCCAATCTCTCTCGAAGATCCATTTGCACCCTATTGGGACAACTCCCTTAGGTGCATCAACCAAAGTCCAAACCTGGTGTCATACAAGAAGTCCATTTTGAATTTCATGGCACTGAGCCATTTGTTAGAGTCCTTACTTATGACTACTTCCATATAGGTCAGTGAATCATCATCTTCAATGATATTGGTTTCATTATTATTTCCTATCATAAAACCATATCTTAGAGGTGCACTTCGCACTCTCTCTGACCTACGGAGAGGAGATATGTGTTATGGTTGTACCTGATCAACTGGTACTTCTAGTTAAGGAACTTGAGTTTGTTCATTTTGCACTTCACTCAATTTAATTATTCTCTCATTACCTTCTTCTTGGATAAATTCTTTTTCCAAGAAAATGGCATGCCTACTAACAAAAACCTTTTACTTAGTATGATGATAAAATTGGTATCCAATACCCTCTTAAGAATAACCAATAAACCTACATTTCTCAGCCCTAGTACTTAGCTTATGTCTAGATTTCTTTTTAATATAAGCTGGACAATCCCAAATCTTAAGATGTTTAAGACTTGGTTTCTTGCCATTCTATAATTTATATGGAGTTCTAGGTACTGATTTTGATGGTACCCTATTTAATACATATGCAGCAGTTTCTAAGGCATACCCTAGAAAGATATTGGAAGATCTGTGAAGCACATCATGGACCTTACCATGTCAAACAAGATATGATTCCTCCTTTCTGCTACACCATTTAATTATTGTGTATATGGAGGGGTCCATTCAGAGAGAATACCATTTTTTATAAAAAAATTACTAGATAAGTATTCTCCTCCTCGATCAGATCGAAAGACCTTATACTTTTTTTAATTTATTTCTTAAGCATATTTTGATACTCTTTAAATTTTATCAAAGGCTTCGAATTTATGTTTCATGAGATACACATATCCGAACTTAGATAAATCATCAATAAATTTGATGAAATAAGAGTATACTCCTCAAGGCTGAGTTGACATAAGTCCACATACATCTGAATGTATTCACCCTAACAACTCAGTTGCCATTTCTCCATGTCTAGTGAACGGAGACTTGGTCATTTTCTCCATGTCTAGAGAAGACCCCAGGAGGAAAAATTCAGAAAATCTTGATTCCTTGCAGATGCCCTCTAGATGCCCAGATTCCCTTCCAAATGCCAAAGTATATTCATAGATAAGGGCATCCATGATTCCAGAGGTCCATCTGCATCCTAGTCCAAAGAAATCAAGCCCAGGCGCCAAGCCCAAGCCCCTAAGAAGCAAGATACCAGGGAATATTCCTGCTACCTGGCTACCAGGCCACCCCAGCTTCCAAAGGCCCAAACCCATGCGCCCGAGCCTCTTTGGGCTGGCCCCTTGCTGCTCTTAGAAGCCCAACACACCCCCCTAGGCTTCCTTGGAGTGTTGGCCAAGTCAAGAGAATTTTTAGGGATTTTTTCTACATAATGTTTCCTTATTTTCTAGCTAGGGTTTGAGAGGGAAAAGAATTCTTATGTAAAGACTTATATGCCCTTACTTGGAGCCCAAGGTTAAGGGTCTATTTAAGGGACCCTAGCCTCTTGTATGAAACTCACTTTTTGATATGAATTAAAACCTTGAGTTCTTCTATTGAGTTGTGTGATACCCTGCTATGTGCATAAAGGGATTTGTGAGAGTTTTTCTTCCCAGTGCTGCAATCATCTTCCTGCTGCCAACAAGCCTCTCAGATCCCTGGACGCCCACTCCAAAAGAAGCCTTCCCTTGATATTTTTCCTTTGTTTTCTTGTTCCTTTGTGAGTTTTCTAATCCTTGATAGGTCGTTTGCAGGTCCCCGAGTTCCTACGAATCCAACGACTCCAGCCAAGCCTTAATCGGACCACCGAGCAGAAAGCCGGATATCCGTGGGTCATTGGCTCGGTTTTCCACGCCACATCCATCGAGGAACGAGAGACCCCTTCGCTGCAATCTTCATAGATATTTTCAGGTACACCCCCTCTACCTCCAGTAGTTTTATTGTAGGAGAACTTGCCCTAACCGAGGCTTCTCAGTCCCGGCGATCATTCTTTTCTACTTTTCTAGGTCCTAATCTGCATGCTGATCTTCTAAAAGTCATATAAAATTCCCTACAACTTATTTTAATCTAAAATTTGGAAATTAATCACTTAACCCCACATATAAAACATACAAAAAGAATTGCATGCATATTAGTTCCCCATCATTTGGTATCAGAGCTTAGATTAGGGCTTATTTTCTACAATTTTTTAGTCTATATATACTCTATTATTTTAATTATTTCTCCCTGATAAAAACTCTAAAAATTCTGAAATTTATTTTTTCAAAATAATTCATAGTAATTTTAAGAATTTTTGCAAATTTTATTATGGACTGTGAATTTTCTGCAAGCCGAAATATAGCCTGTAAATTTTTGGCTCTGTTTTTTCAGCAAGACAAGTTTGGAAGTTTTAGGGTTTTGTTTAGCATCTTTTGCATATCTTTTGATTTTAGTATATTTCCAGCATATTAGTCCATGATTTGAAAGTTTTCTTCTATTGAAGAAAATACCAAAAAAAAAAATTACATATTCTCCAAAAATACCAAAAACATCTAAACCCTAATTTGCATCCTCATCTGCCTACCATCATTGCATAATTTACTTTTAAGGGCACTCTTGCTATATCAGATAAGGGGAGGAGTTGATAACCTCTCCTTAGCCCAAAACCACATCCCTTGCATTCGGTCCCAAGACTTAACCTAAAAAATTAACTAGACTTAATTTGCCCTAGTGGGCTAGGGACACCAACTGGTCGGGTCTGGGCTAGTGTTAGATCACCGTGTCAAGTTAACCTATGTGTGCCTTGTGCTCAGTGTCTAGAATAGTGGTTCAGGGATTCAATCTCGAAGGGCTTGTGTGCTGGTCCGCCTACCTGGCCAATCTCTGATTGGTGTCTAGGATTGGCAATCAGGGACCTAACACTCCCCTTACACTTGCCTGGCTGAGTACAGGGTTACTATAGGCTAGTTTGCCACCCTGATTAAGCATCTAGTTTGGACTCTAGGTCTAGTCAGCTGTAGTCGGTCTGATCGAGTCTTGCATGAGCACTAGATCAGGGGTTTCATATCACCCACCTCCTTCACAAATGTCTGAACCCATGAAAAATTTGCAAGCCCAAATAAAAGCACTCACTAAGCATCTAACCCAATCCATGTCCCAATTGACTACCCAGTTAACTCAGTCTAGTACCCAAACCAACAATAGAATTGACCATCTTGCTGATAGGTTTGGCCAGTTAGAAGGCCATGTAGGGACCATAGAAAGAACCCATGGGTCATAGTCTGATCCAGATCCTGAGTCCCCTCATCCTGACCCGTACTACAATCCTGAACCTAGGAGGACCCCAAACCCTGATACCTACCGAGAGGTTGAACCTAGGAGAGCCCATCGTCATGACCCATACAATGATACTGAACCTAGGAGGACCCCAAACCCTGATCCATATCTTGAGGGTGAACCTAGGAGAGCCCATCGTCATGACCCAATCCCTAAGGTTAGTCCTAGAAGACCCAATCAGGATTTTGTAGACCAAGAAGATAGATCCTATTTACCCTCTCCCTATAAGCCTAGTATACCCACAACCTATAGATCTTATGACTCCAAATCCTATGAACCTAGAACCAATGAATCCAGAACCTATGAACCTAGATCCTATGACTCTAGATCCCATGATCATAGATCCTATGCACCCATACCCTATGAGCCTAGTAGACCCAACACCCAATATTCTGACCCATATAGGGAGTCCAACCCTAGGAGAACCCAATATTTTGACCCATATAGGGAGTCCAACCCTAGGAAAAACCAATATTCTGAACCATATAGGGAGTCCAACCCTAGGAGAACCCAATATTCTGACCCATATAGGGAGTCCAACCCTAGGAGAACCCAATATCCTGACCCATATAGGGAGTCCAACCCTAGAAGGACCCCATACCATGATCCATCCTTAGAACCTGACCATAGAGCTGACCCAAAATCCTATGACCCCAGATCCTATAATCCCATGACCCATAGATCTGCACCCTTGTCCTATGAGCCCAGAGAACCCATAACCCCTAAGTATCAATCTAGTACTAGTCATGCTTCCCCTAGTCAACTTGAACCCCATAGGATTAGTACCCCTAAATATGAGCCCAGTAGTGAGCCACTACCCCTTAGGCAACCTGAAACTACTAGGATTAGTATCCATAATCAGAAATCAGGACCTAGCCAATTTTTCCCTAGCCGACCTTCTCCAACCATTCTTGAGATTGACAAGGCTTACATTAATGCGGAAGTGTATGAAGCTGATGCGAGCCTAGTGGATGAGTATGAAGGAGAAGAGGAGACACCTTTAGTAGACCTAGAATTAGCTGACCTTGACCACATCCAACCTAAAGCTATAGTGGAAGAACAATTAGAGAAAGAGAACTCTGATACTAGGATTTTACCTGAGGAAACACTAGAAAAGGATCTAATTGTAGAGCCTATTCCTAAATTCCATGAACAAGAAGACTTTATTGAGGATTTGGCTTACTTAACCCATTGCCCTCAGGATGAATCCCTTCCTACCATTCCTATTGAAGATCTCTTTCCAGAAATTGTTGACCCATCCTTCCATAGCATGGACCTTTTCTTGCCCATAGATATACCGCAACCCCATAAGGTTAGCCTAATTAGTCTAGGAATAGTCCCTGTCATGCCTTCTTATATCGAACTTTATCCAACTAACCTTGAACATTTTTCTCTACCCTACCAGACTAATTCTGAATCCACTTCCTATTTTCTGCCCTTTCCAGACACCTCCAGCATTTCTAGGATCATTAGATTGCATTTAGTTGAGATTAGCATACTGCATGCATTCATTACGCATGTTAGGTTTGCATTATACTTCTGGCATACCCTTTGGAATTTGCTAGGAGCCCATTGTAAATTTTCATGTGCATGTCAAACTAGGATCAAACTTAGAAAACCTATAATCTCTTAGGTTTAGATCCAAAGAGTTCAATAAAATTTCCTTCTATAGGAATGCACAGTCAAGTATGTTAGGTGTAGGTTTGAGTCCTTTGAATCATTTGTTAGGAGTCTGCATGTGCCCAGCATGTTCACCACCTACACTAATTTTAAACAAACTGGCTAATTCCCAAAGATAGATCAAAGAATTTGATGTAGTGGATTCTATCTTGGTTAGACTTAGGCCTAAAAGAAGCTTCATGCTCGCAGAGCCGGACCTTTTAAAGTGATAGAGAAGGTTGGATCAAATGACTAGGTGTTAGACTTGCCTTCGGATTTGGGCATTAGTTCTACCTTCAATATTATAGACCTGGTTGAGTATAGGGAACCGGCAGCGATACCTAGTGAGGCCTTTGGACCTGTTCCTTTTCATTGTGAGTGATCCTAACCCAGAGTGTCCACTAACAAATTGGCCTGAGAGAGGAGAACGGATCGAGCATATCCTGGACGATCAAGCCATCATGACCCGGGGCCATGACTATCAACGCTTCCTGGTCCGATGGCAAGGCCGGCCAGAGTGAGACGATTCATGGGTTTCTTGAGAGGACTTGCAGCACCTCAACCCAGACCTCCTCGAGAGATATGTGAGCCAGCTTGATCTTCACTCGACAGGGTCGAGTTCCTCCCACCCCGGGAGAATTGGTGGGGACACCGGAGGCACCAGAATAAGATAGAGGCTTTTTAACCCTCTGTAAATTGATCAATAATTTATGAGTCCATCTGTAATAAAGGCTTAGCTCATCTGAGTTCATTTTAGTTGTTATTTGAGTATTTTGAGTTGTTATTTCAGTTCTGTACTTATCAACTCAGTTGAGCTAGTTCAGTCCAATGCTAGTCAACTCATGTTGAGCTAATTTCAATTTTTGAGTCCTGTCCAATCAAATTGAAGACTCAAGACTACATCATACAAGTGAAGACCAAGTTCAACCTAATTGAAGACATAAAAGTTTAGCCCAAGTCCAACCCAGCTTGAAGATTTGAAGACCACAGGAGGAAAAATTCAGAAAACCCAAATTCCTTGCAGATGCCCTCCAGATGCCCAGATTCCCTTCCAAATGCCAAAGTATATTCATAGATAAGGGAATCCATGATTCCAGAGGTCCATCTACATCCTAGCCCAAAGAAATCAAGCCTAGGCACCAAGCCCAAGCCCCTAAGAAGCAAGATACCAGGGAATATTCCTGATACCTGGCTACCAGGCCACCCCAGCTTCCAAAGGCCCAAACCCATGCACCCGAGCCCCTTTGGGCCGACCCCTTGCTGCTCTTAGAAGCCCAACATGCCCCCCTAGGCATCCTTGGAGTGTTGGCCAAGTCAAGAGAATTTTTAGGGATTTTTTCTACCTAATGTTTCCTTATTTTCTAGCTAGGGTTTGAGAGGGAAAAGGATTCTTATGTAAAAACTTATGTGCCCTTACTTGGAGCCCAAGGTTAAGGGTCTATTTAAGGGACCCTAGTCTCTTGTATGAAACTCACTTTTTGATATGAATTAAAACCTTGAGTTCTTCTATTGAGTTGTATGATACCCTACTGTGTGCATAAAGGGGTTTGTGAGAGTTTTTCTTCCCAGTGCTGCAATCATCTTCCTGCTGCCAACAAGCCTCTCAGATCCCTGGATGCCCACTCCAAAAGAAGCCTTCCCTTGATATTTTCCCTTTGTTTTCTTGTTCCTTTGTGAGTTTTCTAACCCCTGATAGGTCGTTTGCAGGTCCCGAGTTCCTACGAATCCAACGACTCCAGCCAAGCCTCAATCGGACCACCGAGCAGAAAGCCGGGTATCCGCGGGTCATTAGCTCGGTTTTCCAGGCCGCATCCATCGAGGAACGAGAGACCCCTTCGCTGCGATCTTCACAGACATTGTCAGGTACACCCCCTCTACCTCCAGTAGTTTTATTGTAGGAGAACTTGCCCTAACCGAGGCTTCTAAGCCCCGGCGATCCTTCTTTTCTACTTTTCTAGGTCCTAATCTGTATGCTAATCTTCTAAAATTCATATAAAATTCTCTACAACTTATTTTAATCTAAAATTCGGGAATTAATCACTCAACCCCACATATAAAACATACAAAAATAATTGCATGCATATTAGTTCTCCATCAATTTCTCTTAACTTTTATTTCATAACCTTGTATTAATAACAAAGGTACAGAAATAATATTTCTAACAATATTTGGAAATTGGAATGTAATACCAATCTTATAATTCCAATATCTTGCTCGAAGGCAACAATAACCTGTAGGTTCCAATGGCTTTGGCACGAATGGCCTCTCCACTCATGCCATAAAGCTTGAAGTCACCTTTCTTCAAACTTCTAGGTCTCTGTAACCCCTGTAATGATTTGCAGAAAAGAGTTCCACATGCGGTATCTAATACCCATGAATCATAAGTTAAAGAACTCAATGATAAGTTTGTTTGTATCATAAACTAACCTCTTGATGCTTCACTGGCATCTTGCTTCAGACTTGCAAGGTACGTCTTGCAATTCTTTTTCTAATGTCTCTTCTTGTCATAGAAGAAATAGGATCCATCATTTGAAGGCCTCTTTGTCTTCTTCCTCTTTTTGATGCTCTTTTTTGGATTCAGCTTTTGCTTTATATCCTTCTTCATTATCCCTTTCTTTTTCCTATCAACTAGAAGGAGATGATGAGCCTTATCACCTTTGAAGTGGCTCTCAGTTATCTTAAGCATGTTAAGCAACTCTGGTAATGAAAGGTTCAGTTTGTTCATGTGGTAGTTCATGATAAACTGAGAGAAGAAATCTGGGAGTGATTGTAGGATCAAATCCTAATTGAGCTCTCCGTCTATGATAAAGCCTAATTGACCTAATCGGGTATTTAAGTCAATCATCTTAAGAACATAGACTTGTGTGGGCGAGCCCTCACTCATACATGCCTGGAACAACTACTTTGATATTTCATATATAGAAGTCCTACTATGTTCTCCATATAGCTCTTTGAGAATGAGCAGTATGGACTGAGGTTTCATATCTTCATGTTACCTTTGTAGCTCGTTGCTCATCGAGGCTAACATGATGCACTTGACAGTCAAATTGTCAATCTACCACATTCTATAAGTGGCATTTTCCTCCTCTATCATATCATCTCCGATCGGATCTAGATCCGGAGAATTGAGGATGTAGGATACTTTTTCCTGAGCAAGTACTATTCGTAGGTTCCTTAACCAGTCCATATAGTTTGGTCTGATCAGTTTATTGGCATCTAATATTCTCCATAATGAAAGAGTAGAAGATATTAATTTAAAACTACAATCAAACAAGAATAATGCATAAGCAGACCACTCAAGTTGATAACTACAATTAGATAAGGACTTTAAATCTAAATATGTCTCCCACTATTTTCTATGAATACCATAACCCTCTACTATGGTATACAAGAAACCAATATCCAGTTTCTTTGGTGGGGTTGAGATCCCAATTCCTTATAAATGTCTTGTATTTGCACAACAAATATTTATTAGTTCAAGGGTAGGGAATTCCTTTTCCAATTGCATCCATTGCAATTTTCAATATAGCACTTGCCTCTAAGATACTTATAGCTTTGTGTTTGCACAACAAACCATAATGTCTTAGTTTAGTCAAACCCTTCATTTTATATAGTCATAATTGAATAATGTCACCCTTGAGTTTGCTCAACAAAGTAACATTATCAAGCATACTATAAAGCATAAAATGCACCATGTCAAATTTTATATCAAATCCTAACAGTAAACCTTGATTTTGCTTAACATATCTACTATTATTTTGATACAAATTTGGCTTAGAATGAGGAAGGCTATTTATAGTGTGCTTAATCAATTAGCATTTCTAATTTAAGGTCTAAATATGACCAAATTGGTCAGGTAAGTGGAAGAGATGAGGGGGTCCCCCCATTGGCTTTCTTAGACACTAAATGAATTGGCTAGGTTAGACAATAGAACAAATTAAAAATCTCATTCCCTTTACCTTCCTAGAACTACTTGCCTAGTCACCAATCAACTAATCAAGTCCTAATCAGATTTGCTTCATGATTAACTTACACTATGACTAAATATAAGTTTATGAGGGCTTTGATGGTCTCAAACACATCCTAATTAACCATGCCAGCATGATACAAATTCTATTAAATAAGCATATTAACCCTAATATGCATAACCATAGCATGATTCAAACAATAATCTATTCACCTACTTGTTCATGGGATAAGGCCACAGTGGCACCCTAACATGTCATAGGAGACCTCATTGAATGTAAAGAGTGGGCCTTTAAACCATACTTAGCTCCTATGACCGGATGGCCATAGTGACTAACCCAATCCAAAGCAGTTACTAGGAACATAACATATCACATATGTAATATGAATTAATCATTCAAGAGTCATAGAAAAGTAAGCAATTAATACTAAGATGATTACTAATTTCATGCATCAAGATGGCTCTGATAACACTGTTAGATTCCTAGCAGGCATAGTAGAAGGCTGGGTTTCAAAATTTTTATTATTGAAATCATAATCAGCTAGAACCCTAAACCCTAGGACCACTTGACCATAATAACTAATAAATCATAACTTTAGGATTATAGAGGAATACGTGGAGTGTTATACTTCTTAATTTTCACAAAGCACACAAATGTATGCCCTCTAGAGGTGATCCATACAGAAACCAGACCAAGAAAGCACTCCCACCAAGCTTGTTTATTTGACTGGGACTCTTCCTGATAGCCTTTCTTCCTTTTCCTTTGCTAGAACCCCTACCCTCCTATATAGCACTCAGAGACCTCTCTAAATTCTCTCTCAGAATTTGATTATCCCTCCAATATCACTTTCTAGGCTCTTATCTTAAAATGACAAGTCTTGTCTTAATAAGACAAGCCTTGTCTTAAAATGACAAGGAAGAGAAAATAGAAAGTGACTTCTTTTGAATCAGAATTGAATCTGTTGGCATCAGATTACCGATGCCTATTTATAATGAGAGAGGGGGTGCCTGATAAGTCTTTTCCTCAACCCTTGATAAGATCCTTCAAGCAGAAGGAGTCTTTTGGATGAAAAGGCTTATCATGATATATCATTTCATGCTAAGAGACATATAGGTGTCTTTTTATTTTTTTCAATGAATTCTCCACTTTCCATGTGGCAAATAATCGATCAAAATCTAGCTAAGAGGCGTGGGACTCCAAAGGGTGTATCAGAGAAACTAGAAGCCTTCAAATAGAAGGACTCCTACATTATAAATCTACAGGTCAACACCTATCCAATTGGGCATGGAGATAAGGGAGAGGGTCCTTGAGTTTATCTGGTATTTGTTATTAAGTGGCAGAAGGACTCTTGGTCCTTCTGCACACCTTATTCTTTGCACACGCTAATATGGCACAAAGAGTCCTTTCCTACTTTGACTCTATCATAAATTAAAGATAAAGCTCCAAATAATTCTAGATAAATACTGATTAAGGCTATCCCAATTACGACTCAATCCAATTTAAGTTTTGCTTAAATTGGTTAGCCTGAATAGCAAGCTAATTAACCCAATCTAATTGGATTAGGAGTTGGGCTAGCCAACATATGCAAGTATGTTAATTAGCTAGCCAATTAAGATCCCATGACCCTAATTAAAATCTAATTGACTTTCTTGACCAATTTTCTAATGTGTGTGACCCTTTGTGATGGGGAACGAAAATAAAATGATGAATGGAGAGTTTTAGCAAGCTAACTAGCAAGCAAACTTGAGCAATTAATTATCAAATAAATAGGCTAAATTAATCCAAGAAAAAAAATTTCATAAGGAGACTAGTTGATCTAATTTTTAAAACCTATAATATAGATCCAGTTCAAAACAAGGATTAGGATCTTCATGGAAAGAAAACCATCACTACTAGGCCAAGTTAACCTTCAAATGATCAGATATAATGAAGCTTAGGAAGATTTTTCCTACCAACAATGATGGCTAATTATTTGGTGGAAGAAGAAGCTCTCATCACTCAAGGATTGAGGCCTAGAAGTCAAGATTGGCACTCTCTACTTTGAGACTCGCCTTGGCCTTGATCCATGGCGTGGAGACCTTCATCCTTGACCTATGAACCTAAGAGAACCTGCAAAAAAAATTTAGGATTAGACATTGAAGAAGAATTTGAGTTGGAATGGAAACAAAGAAAAAAAGGAAGAAGAAGAAAGTGGCCGGTGGCTTGGGACTTGGAGCTTGATCATAGATCCATCAATGGGCATCCCATCCTTTACTCCTTGCAAAAGAACTCTTCACTCTCAAACTCAAACTTAGAAAACTCTCATTCTCTCCTTGGATAAGGATCTACACACTCAAACTAGCTAGAAAACTTTCACTCCAAATAAGAACTCAAGAAAACTAGAATACAAAGAAATATCCTTTCATTAACCCAAATCATAGCATAGAATGAATACAATGAGAGCCTAGGGGCCCTATTTATAGGCTCCAATGCTAGGAATTTTGTCGAAGGGTGGGGAGGAGGGGATAAGGATGGCTTAGTTGGCTCCAACAATTTTTAGATAAGTGGTTTTAAATAAAAATAAATTATTGGTAGAATGTCACAATGACTTGACATGTGGCATTCTAGAAGGTCTTCATGTGGTTGTTAAATACTGATGTGGAGGCCTAGGTGTCATTAGAGGTGGCATCCCACATGTCACTTGTTGGAAGGTATCTTTATGTTCCCCATAAAAGTCTTGATGTAGTGTAATTTCTTCTCCCCAAGGTTTCTTGATAAGGTGTCCCCCCATATGAAAATTTTGGCTTCAAGTCTTGGCTTGAATTGAGCTTGAATGGCTTGAATTGGGCTTTGAAGAGGTGGCTTTCCATCATGCTTTGAGCTTGAGTCGACTCATGAAAAGTTGTCATCTTCCATATGTTGACTCATGAGTATGCTTCAAGAAAATTTTGGACTTGTTTCATGGCTTAAGATTTTATTAACTATAGCTGCAAAAATAAAGTTAATTAATCTAAGTATATGTTCTTATTATTGATGTCCCCATCAATTCTCCCGAGGTGGAAAAAAGGCTCGACTCCATCGAGTAGGAATTCATCTGGCTTTGGTGATACTCTAAGAGGTCAGGGTCGATTCTTTGTAAGTCCTCTCGAGTGATCCATGAATCTTTGGAATCAAGTCATCCTTGCCAGTGAACCAAGTAGCGTTGATAGTCTTTATTTGAGTAGTGATAATCTTATCATCTAAGATTCGCTCATTCCTATCTTATCGCTTTTGTAATATGGCTGGTAGACACTCAAGGGTTGGTTCACTCTCAAAGGTGGAATCAGGCTTGAATAGCTCACTAGGTATCATTATTGGTTCCTTATACTTTACTAGATCTGAAATGTTGAAAGTGGAACTGATACCAAAGTTGGATGGTATATTTAGCACATATTAAGTCCAATTTTCCTTACTAGTTTGAAAAGGACCTATACCATGGGCATAGAATCGTTTTGAGCCTAATCAAGATATAGTCTCCTTCCTGAAATTCTTTGATTTTTTTTACAAAATTTAGCCATATGATTGTTAATTTTATTGCTCAAAATTTGTTTTACTAATCACACTATGCATATGACTCTCGTAATCATGGATACTTATGCATAGGACACCAAATGACAAGAGACAAATGCAAATGATACTAAATGTTTAAAGACAAGGAAAAATAAAACAAGCTCAAATGGACTTTATTTTCTATGGACTAAACTTTATTGTTAGGCTAGGAAACAAGGTTCCTAATTTTCAATATTCTCTAAATGGCTTTGAAGACTCTAACACAAAACTTCAGGTAGGTGGCAGTGAATCTTAATTTGGCTCCCAGCATATGCCAAAGAGTCTTAATAAAGTAACCTTTTGAATATCACTGGGACCAGATCAATGGTATGGTAGATGTCCCAGCCGGATGGGATAGAAGAGTGAATGACACGTACTGGTGGATCGGGATGGTGGATGTTCATAAATGGAGAATCAGGGATAGAAAAATTGTTAGGAAAAATATTTTGCAAGGTTTTCAAAAGCTCTACAACTTCTTAGGGCTGATTTATAGGGTTTTGTTCTTTAACGGTCAATACCCCAATATGTGATCCTTCATCGATCTCTAGATCTAAACCTTCAACATCAATTAATTTCGGATCTTCTATGTTATCCTCAGATTGATCTCCATGGTTGTCCCTGGACTTCATTTTCTTCAAGTTGATTATTTTCGTTGTTGATTTCTTTAGGATGGGTAATTATTTTATCTTCAAGCAATTGTTCTTGTTCATACTCATCCGTAAGGTTAGACCCAGCTTCATAAACCACTTCCTTAAGTTCTTCAATGGGTTTAGGATCTTCTCTTTCTAGCCCTTCATTTGGACAAGATTTTGATTCTATTTCATCTTTAAATTCTTCAATAGGTTTAGAAGATTTTTTCTCTAATTCTTCCATGGGTTTAGTCTCTTCTTCATCTCCTTCATACTTATTGAGTTCAGCAATATATTTAAACACAGTTTCATCATCTTGTCTCAATTTGTACCATTGGGTTGGAAGATTTTTCTTATAAGATTTGTCTAGGTACTTTTCTCTCAGCTTACTCTTCATATCTCTCCAAATAATTATTTTATCCCCATTATAATAACATTTATTCTCAACATGTTCCCAATATGACTTAGCATGTTAGACTAGCTTTAATTTGATAAATTGACATTTCTTTACTTTCGGTATTTCATCAAATTCAAAGTACTGATCCATTTTCTTCTCCCAATCGATGTACACCTCAGGGTTTCCATCAAAAGTGGATGCATAGGGTCGATTGCTCCCAAAGACTCTCTCCTCCTGATCTACAAATCCTTGGCAGGGGTATCTAAGTTATACTCAGATGTGAGATCATGATAATGGGCTCCTGGACCAATAGGAGGTGATTTAGGATTAGTGTGGGTCAAGCGATCTTTTTCGGGGTTCTCGATTTGATTATTTACTTGTCCTAACTCTTTGTTCACTTGTCCTAATTATTTAGTTAGGATATCAAATTTTTCAGTCAGGGTCCTCATAAAGAATTCAAGATTAGGATCCATGGATACGTGTAGGACTGTTGGTATAGGACTTCGGATCAAATGGGCAAGCAGTACAAACCTAACTTCTAGGGCTCCTAGACCTAAAAGTTCAAAATACAGGAATTGACTAAGTACTAGTTAAAGTTGTAATTACCTTTTCCACTGGCCAGGTAAGAGATGGGGTTGCGGGAGGCTCCCTCGCTTTCACGAGGTCCTAGTTAAAAATTGCAAGTCCACTTAAGGCATTTGCCATTGGACCTCTATCCTTAGACACCAATTTCAAGGAGTACAAACTCAACTAATATTTGGTCTCATCTTGGACTTGAACCCGACTTGTGGGTGTCCCTAGTTTTAGGTTCCTACTCGATTTCAATTATGGTTTAGGTCAATGCAAATGTGGGTGATTATTTTGGGCCAAGGAAAGGTAATAACATCCGTCCCTTATGTTATGATTGAATGCCCTTAATTGGTTTTAGAAATGGATGCACAAACAATCAACTAGCTAACAAGATATCTATACTAGCTCAAATATGTGATTCAAACCCGAATTAAAAATAAAATAAAATTCAGAAATTTAATTAAAAAATTTAGATTTTTGAAGTCCAAAATTATAAATCAAGTTTTAAAATTTAAATTTTTAATTAGGACTAAAAATTCATTCTAGAAGTTAGAGTTGTTGCAAGATAGTTTCAGCCCTAACAACTTCTAGTCAACTAGTTTTAAAAATTTGAAACTAAAATTCTAAAATCAAAAAAATAAATAAATTTAAATTTGAATTGTTAAATCTCTCGGTGAAGATTTTAGATTTTAAATTTTAAAATTTAATTCCTGAAATGTGGTTAAGAAATTCGTTTTGAAATCTTGTTGTAAAAGAAGATTTCAGCAGGGAACAACTTTCAACTAGCTAGTTTTAAAAATTCAAATTTTAATTTTTCTAAAAATCCAAAGATTCAAAATAAAATTGATTTGGTTATCTCTCAGATCAAAATTCTCATATTTTAACTTGTGACTTCAAATTAATTTGAGTTTTGGTTGAGAAGGTAGTTTTAAAATAGTTGCTAGAAGGTTCCAGCAGTTTAGCTAACTCTTAATGACCTGAATTCAAATTTCAAATTTTGAATTCTAAACCTCTCTAAAATTTAGGATTCTAGTGGAAAATTATAAAAATTCGAATCTGGACCTTATATATAAAACTTTAAATTTATAAAAAATATTTTTGTATTTTTTGAAAATTAAGTGAAATGGAAGGCAGAAACATAATTCTGGATAGAACTTCAGAAATGATCTAAGAACTCATATTTTTAAATCCAAAAATCAAAAAAAAAAAAATTAAATTTATATTTAGAATCCTAACACACTAAGGTACTGGAAAAGTATGTATTTAAATTTTTTTGATCAACTTAAGAAATTCTAAAATTCATAAAATATTTGGGTGAATACTAGAACAGAAATTTCAACAATCAAACACTTGACCTAGTAAACCATAAGCTCTAATACCAAAAAATTGATGGGGGATGAAAATAAAATGATGAATGGAGAGTTTTAGAAAGCTAACTAGAAAGAAAACTTAAGCAATTAATTATCAAATAAATGGGCTAAACTAATCAAAGAAAAGAATTTTCATAAGGAGACTAGTTGATCTAATTTTTAAGACCAGGAATATAGATCTAGTTCAAAATAAGGATTAGGATCTTCATGGCAAGGAAACCATTACTACTAGGCAAAGTTAACCTTCAAATGATCAGATCTAATGAAGCTTAGGAAGAGTTTTCCTACCAACAATGATGGCTAATTATTTGGTGGAAGAAGGAGCTCTCATCACTCAAGGATTGAGGCCTAGAAGTCAAGATTGGCACTCTCTACTTTGAGACTCACCTTGGCCTTGATCCATGACATGGAGACCTTCATCCTTGAACTAGGAACCTGAGGGAACCTGCAAAAAAAACTTGGGATTAGACATGGAAGAAGAATTGGAGTTGGAATGGAAACAAAGAAAAAAAAGGAAGAAGAAGAAAGTGGCCGGCAGCTTGGGACTTGGAGCTTGATCATAAATCCATCAATGGGCATCCCATTCTTTACTCCTTGCAAAAGAACTCTTCACTCTCAAACTCAAACTTAGAAAACTCTCATTCTCTTCTTGGATAAGGATTTGCACACTCAAACTAGCTAGAAAACTTTCACTCTAAATAAGAACTCAAGAAAACTAGAATACAAGGAAATAATCCTTTCATTAACTCAAATCATAGCATAGAATGAATACAATAAAAGCCTAGGAGCCCTATTTATAGGCCCCAATGCTAGGGATTTTGTCCAAGGGTGGAGAGGAGGGGATAAAGATGGCTTAGTTGGCTCCAACAATTTTTAGGTAAGTAGTTTTAACTAAAAATAAATTATTGGTAGAATGTTACAACCACTTGACATGTGGCATTCTAAAAGGTCTTCATGTGGTTGTCAAATGCTAATGCGGTGGCCTAAGTGTCATTAGAGGTGGCGCCCATATGTCACTTGTTGGAAGGTATCTTTATGTTCTCCATAAAAGTCTTGATGTAGTGTAATTTCTTCTCCCCCAAGGTTTCTTGATAAGGTGTCCCCCCATGTGAAAATCTTGGCTTCAAGTCTTGGCTTGAATTGGGCTTGAATGGCTTGAATTGGGCTTTGAAGAGGTGGCTTTCCATCATGCTTTGAGCTTGAGTCGACTCATGAAAAATTATCTTCTTTCATGTGTTGACTCATGAGTATGCTTTAAGAAAATTTGGGACTTGTTTCATGGCTCAAGATTTTATTAACTATAGATGCAAAAACAAAGTTAGTTAATCAAAGTATATATTCTTATTATTGATGTCCCCATCACTTTGGATTCCATATCTAGCTAACAGTAAGTCCAGGTTCAAGATGTTTCAATCTAATCGAAATCAATTGACCCAATTAGGTCAAATCGAGCTGATCCAAGTTGCTAATTGGAACCAATTTTCAAATTGACTCATGAATCCATCCAATTTGATTCATGAAAATCTACAATATATGATTAACATCTAGCAATGTGTTATGCCTACCCGGAAGATGAGAAATTTGATAAAATTTTTAAAATACCCTTCATTGAAAAGTTACCATGTAATTCAATCCTTCGATCTTCTTTTAACTTGATTAAGTGATGGGCATGGATAAATGTCAAACACTAGCACTTAATCCTTTTAAATCTCTATTCGATAATGAAGACTCAATCGATGAAAGATTAGAAACCCTGTCTAATCTTATGCTGCTTTGATCAAAGACTTTTGATATATCATTTGATGAGATCACACAAGATAACTTCTCTTACCGGGAGTGATCAAATCTTTGTTGGCCTACTCATTATCTTCATACACAATCCACCATATCCAAAAGCATCCAATACATGATTTAATTGCCATGAGTGAGTATACATGAAAATATGGGTTTATGTGCACAAGATACTATGGTAGTCTCAGGTCTAAGGATCACATACACAACTCCTACTAAGAGAACTTCCTTTTAACAGGTAAGACATATGTTAGATGTTCTCTTGTCGGATCAATTCAGTGAACTCATAACCTAATGAGCATCAACATCCTTGTATTAATATCACTACACAAGTGGTAATGAGACCAATCACCCTCTACATCGAGATACATAGGATGTGCTAGTCTATCCAGATTTATCAATCCCTGAATAGATGATCCTATGACTAGGAATATTCTAGATTAAAGTTTATAGGTTTTAGGTCTCACTGTTATCCTTGTAATCCTAAAACCATTACCCTAATCTATAGGGTTCATTATAATATGAATAAGATGCAGCGGTATGATGAATATACAGTTGCCTTTTATTAATAAGGAATATCATACATGAGCTGGAAGATTATAGAAATGCCCATACAAAGATTAACTTTTAGGGCATAATTCTTTCAGTCTATCCTAAAAGGGAAGCGATCTATGCACCATCAAACCAGATCAATCACCGTCCCTATGATATCCTATAATCAAAAGCATTTAGGAATTAATCTATGATGATATATGTCTCAAATTCTCAACTCTTGAGAATACATGTCACTGTCCATTACTTTCTTGGACAATGCATGGACACATATACTATATATAAGGATAAAATTATCCAAATTAGAATATTAAATATAATTTTATGTCCTAGAATTAAAATATATATCAGCCAAATTGGCTTCTAGGATATACGTCTAATAGTCTCCCACTTGCACTACAGCCAATCAGTCATACACTTCAGCCCTATCTTATGTGCTTCAGTTTTAGTTGGCCAAAGCTTACTAACCCAGTGGATCTACCATACATTATGCGGAGTTTATTCTCTACACCTATATAAGATAGTCGCAAATTGAATCATCTCTCTATGTATTCGAACTTCTGGTAAGATCTTGTTTCCTTAGCAAGAGCTATGCACCATTATTGCTATGATCTAGTATTATGGAGTCTGATGACATCACATTGATCTACATAATCTATGAACCATAATACATCCTTGCATCCTTAGAGACAATGATTTAGTCAGCCTTCATGGTCAAACCTATAATGATCGGTTCCAAACCATCATTATTTAAGAACACATCATTTATATCCTTATTCCCTAAATTCTCCTATTCTTAAAGATCTAAAACATATCTTTAATACTTCTTAAGTCTTAAAGAATGTTATCACAATTATCCAAAGAATGTTATCATAATTATCTAATACTCATAGCTTAGATTTTAATGATATTCGCTCATGACATTCATAATAAAAATCAGATTATGTATATAGCATGATTTATATAAGGCTCCTTATGGCCAAAGCTTAAAATGATCTAGCCCATATTAAAATCTCTTCAAAGTATCGGAGCACATTTCAGAGACTAATTCTATGATTAAGGAGTCAAATCCCTAATTGGATTTTTAGGCTGAACATCTTTAGCACTTCCGTAATATACAAATTTTGTGACAAGTGTAGCATCCTTCTTGATCTATCTCATAGACTTACATTCTAAATGTAGGATGCCTTCCATAAGTCTTTATCAGAGAATTACCTAGACAATTATAATCTAATCTAGGTCAGCACAGGAATCTCATTCCCTATAGGACAATATTATCCATGTACAATGCATAAAATTATATACTCCAACTGATCTTTTATAAATAGTGGTTCCTCTTGTCATTCTTAGTAAAATTAAATAATTTGATCATGCCATAAAAACAAGAATTCAAATTCCAAGCTATTTGCTTCAGCCTATTTATATAAATCTTTTTGTAGTTTAGATCATGTGATCTCATCACTATCCATCAACCTGAGCTTATCGTGGTTAACTGTAATAGCAATTTATTTTTATTTTAGCATGGTCAAAGTAAAATGTTTTCCATAGTCAATACTAACTATAACCTTTCACCTAAGCTTTGCTTTATAGATCTTTATCTATATTCCTTTTATAGATCCATTACATCCATTACGTACTATACATTTTGGTGGATATATTAAGGTCCATACTAGGTTGAAGCGCATCGAGTTTAACTTCATGGAATTCAACCATTTCTTGGAATCGATAACTTACATTGCTTCATTGTGTGTTTCTGGAACCATCTCTATGTTCCTTTCTTCCATAAGGAAAAACTTCCTTTGAATCCTCTATAAGAATACCTCTATACCTTTTAAAGGAAGAGAGATCCTGCTAGACTTACAAAATGGAAGAGGAACTAATATACTAGCTCTACTTAAATGGGTTCTATAGGTTCTGAGACTATCTCTTTGATCTTAATTATCCTCCCATTGCTAAATATAGGATAAACTATTTAACCATTACTCTAGATATTGTGTCACAATGATTTATGATCTATTGGGAAGAAGTATCTTAATAGCTCTTTAAGATATAGGCCATCAATGACCTAATCTCTTACTATCCACCTATATCTCATATTAGTATGATAAAAAGGATTTAGAGTGAATCCAATTAAATAGATTGGCTAAGTTATGTAATCAAATCCTTAAAGATAAATTAGAGATTCCCATAATGAACTGAATTATATCTAGTAGGGTTCAATTTCTCTGCTTAGACACCTCATTAAGCTTGAGATATAAGAGGAGTCCATTATGAGATTAGGCTGAAAACTTGAGATGATTCTGGAAATCTCCTCTAAGTTATTTACTTCCATAATCTAATTGAAGAACCTTATGGAGCCTTCCCTGGTCTGCATATTGAATATGCTACACACATTAATGTATACCCGGGATAGCATATCATATCATAGGATCTCTCATATCCTATAGCACTCACCTACTATAGATGCATTATATGCACATAGAGACTAATATTTATAAAATCATCTAAACCTAATTCATTTAAAAAATAAATGGATCACTAATTTTATACTAAACAAAAATCAAGTTTTTGCTCAAGATAAAAGTCTCTATAAGAACTGACATACCTTCCAAAAGTATATCATATTTATTCTTCAAAGATTAGGTACAGGGATAATTTCTACAATCATTGACTTTTGAATTGGAAATACCTTTCCATTGTCAATGGCCATTTCCTTGGAAGATCTCGATCTCTTGTTTCTTCACAGACCTCTTTCTCTAATTAGACTATCTTTTAAAAGAGAAGATCTGCTCTGCATCAAGAAGCATGTTCATTGAACCTTTTAATATCCCTTTATTAATCACCAATTTGTTGACCAATTATCTTAATCTTATTCAAATGGTAGTTTACAATAAGCTATTCATATGAATTAGACAAAGATGATTGGAAACCCCTAATCTTTAATCATTATCAAATAATGATCATTGATCATTGCACTTAAGTTAGCATGGATGGCTTGGTAACATAGGGTGGTCTTAGTTTATTACATTACTCAGACTAATTAATCATTTTTCAAGTTGAGCCAGTCATTATACTAAGTTTAGGTTAATCGATTTGTCTAAGAATTAAGAAGGTTGGAAGCTAACATTTTATTCATCCATAGAGAGTCAAGATTCAAGTTGGATAATTGTATTTAATTTTAAATTTGTTTTAGAGACTTTTGTTGCCCAGTAAGCAAACCCAAGAGGGGAGGTCAATTGGGTTTCTAAAAATAAAATATTTACTTGCAAGAATATGTGCCAAATGCAATAAACAATTATGAGTGCCAGTGTAAGGTGAATTAGAATGCTCTTAATGAGTATGCAGCAGAAATGTAAATGTAATAATAAAAGAGCAAGAGAGAGGAAATCAATCCACAAACACAATCAAGATATAGTGGTTCGGTGCTTTCCAATGCACCTACATCCACTCCCCAAGATCCCCTTGGAAACTCACTATAATCTCAACCAATTACAGCCGATTAGTTTTTCGGGCTCACTAATCAAAACCTGACTTATTTTCACAAGGCTCACAAGTCAAAACCTCCCTTGGTTTTATGGGCTAACCAAGAATCTAATTGGTTTTAAGGCTCACCAACAACCTTCCTTGGTTTTGTGGGCTAACCAAGAATCTAATTAGTTTTCAATACTCACCAATAATCTTCTTGGTTTTCAAGGCTAACCAATAACCTTTTCAACAAGAGATAAGATTTAAAGTAAAGCAATAATAAAAGCTTTCTAAAGTAAAGCTAATTTCTCTTTGAAGCTCAGTGAAGTTGCTTATCTTGAGCTTGATGAAGCCTCAATCAATGATCAAAATTTGAGCTTGAATGCTTCTTGAAGGCTTTGAATGCTTGGAGACTTCTTTTTGCTTGATGGTTGTTGATCCAATGAATGGGAGTGAATGCACTTGCTTTTTCTCTTCTTTTCTTGCTTTTCTTTTGTTTTTATTCTTCCTTTTGTGTTTTGATTTGATTTGAACCACTTAAATACAATTTCAAGGCCTCAAAACTAGTTTATAGCTGTTAGAAACAAAAAAACTAGCCATTGGGAGGTAAGAGGGCTGAGTTCTGCTTTTGAAAAACTAGTCATTACTGTTTCCAGAACTCCAAGTATCGACACTTAAACCTTGTGAGTCGACACTTAGGGTCAACACTTGCATTCTATGAGTCAACACCAGGTTCAAATTTCTTCAATGAAGTTCTCTGAAATTCTCAGGTGAGTCGACACTTCTTCTGGTGAGTTAATACTTGACAACCATGAGTCGACCTTCAGGCAAGTCTTCAATTTCAGTAAGTTCTGTATCCAAGAATTCTTAGACGATGAGTCGATCCTTGAGTCAACACTTTGAGTCGACACTTGACTGGCATGAGTTGATCTTCAGCCAAACCATCTGAAACACTTTCTACATACCGGCTTGAGTTGACACTTTCACTATCATGAGTCGACACTTGAGCCGTGAGTCGACACTTGACTGAGATTTCTTCAAATGCATTGAACCTATGTTGAAATCAAGTTGTGCTTCACTATCTAAGTCCTTTCAAGCAATCTTCAAGTTCTTAAGTCCATTAAAAGCTGGTCTTTCAATCATGGAAGGGACTTCTTCATTCTTTGACAAGCAAATAAAACTTGTTGAATTTGGTGAGTACCTTTTTCTATAAGCACACTTCAAAAAACCAGTTAGTACTCAACTATACTTAAGTGTTTTGTTTATCATCAAAATCAATAATGGAGTTAACAATCTTTTCCTTTTTGATGATGACAAAATATTTAAGTATAAATCACATGATAAGCTCTAAAAAGAGATTTTTAATATGCATAAAGCTTATTGCAGTAAGTATTCAAATAGAGAAAGAAAGTTTAAAAACTCATTCAAATCAGAATTGTACTAAGAGTATCATAGCAAAGAAAGAGGAATGAAATCCATGTATCATGATACTCTAAAAGGAACATGCTCAAGGATAATAAATTTAGCAATGAAACCAGGTAGTATAAATACTCTCCCTCAAGAGGAGATTTAAAGAAAATTAATTTTCAAAGAGCTTTGCAAGTAATTGAGCAAAATAGATTTTGCAAATTAAAGGAAGGATTGCTCCCCCTCACTTAATGCATAAAAATTTTCAAAGATCTTTCTCAAACATAGATACATATCACTTTCATCATATATACTTACTTATCTTTATCTTATAACTTTCATTTTATCTTTAATACTTCTCCACTTTTTTGTTAATCATTAAAAAAGGAAAAGAGAAATAAAAGCACTGAAATTAAGTGATGCAATTCATTCATTCAGACAAGATATTAAATCACTCATTCAAAGACATAGATATGAACTAAAAGATTTTAATCATTCAAAATGTTTCATACATTGATACAAATTTGATTCATAACATGGAGCAAATGGAAACATACAGGTAGCACATAAATGTAAACTAGCTAAACATAAAAACTATCCTAAGCACTATCCTCATCATCTGATGATCCAATCTTGATCGGTCCTGTATCAGTAGAGGCACGAGATCGAGGCCACATAAAGCGAAGATCATGAAGACGGGTCCTGGTTGGTCTCGATGGAACATCACGACAACCATGTCTTCTGTGTCTAACATAAGTCTTGCCTCTAGCTAGTGCAGAAGAGGAAAAAGCTATGTCAGCAGTAGGAACAGCACTGACTAGAATGGCCGAAAGAGGAGGGGAATGATCAAAGATAGGACAAGAGTCAAGACGATGGAAACCAGGAGTATAGAAGCCTAGTTCCTAAATAAGAGAAAACGTATGCAATGATGAAGAGTGAATAACAGGTGTATCAAAAGATGTATCATATGGTAGAATAATAGGAGCATCAATAACTAAAGGTATAATAGGTGTAGGTACAGGAATGGAAGTATGAATATCAAGTCTAGAGAGAGGAGTAGGTAGAATAGAAGTCTGGAAGGGTGAACTAGATGGATCATGAATGGGACTCCAAGAAGGGTCAACTACTATCTTCGGTACTAGCTCTATCATCAAATATGCGATGTCAGTATCATCAAAGCCAGTCTCATCCAAATCTGGTCCCGATGTCGGTGGTGCTAGAACTAAATCATCTGGACCAGAAGCATCAGGAGCACTCCTCGAAGAGGGTCTACTCAAAATGGATAGAATGGCAAAGATCCCATCTCTCAGTCCTCGATGGCTCTCTCTCGTCTCCATATGAAATGAGTCGACTCGCTGATGAATGATAATCAACTCAGTCTCAAAGCGAGCGACCCTGTCCTCTAGACTCTCAGAAACTCCAAGGATGTTAGACCGTGCTGACTCAGGATGAGGAGCTGGCTCTGGCTAAATTGATGGCTAAGTTTGTGCCTCAGATGTATCTCTATGAATCTCAAAAGGCTCTGCCTCACCCGAAATGATATGCTCCTCCTCCACTACATCCTCATCTCTGTCAGTAGCCTAATTAGATATGCACCATCTCTACTGGCCTCTGACAAGCTGATACTACATCTGGTGAAGAGATCTGATGTCATAAATATCAGTGTGCAGTAGTTGCCGATAGGGCTCACCATCCATCACTACACCATAGGCTCTAAAAAGTAGAGTCAAGCCCAACCCATAGGGCAATTACAGTCTCTGACTAATAAATGCCTCTATCAACTGATTTACCATGAGTATCGATAGGCATACAGGAGTGTGCTGTACTAGAGAAACCATCACCAATAGCTCTCACTCTGTGATGAAGTCAAAACAGCAGGTCTTCAGTAGAAGGATCTGGGAAATAATATGATGCAGCAACTTCATCTCAGCTGACAATCTCGAAGCTACCATAGTGGCATCCTCAGGTAAGTCATCTATCTCGAAAATACAATGAAGACCACTAAATCTATCCACTAGACTATCTACAACAGAACCTGTCATGGTATGTCCCATACTCTGCTCAGAATCTCTGCTATCACTGGACATCTCTGCCTCACACCTGGGCTACCCATCAATCACTACCTTGGGCTAATGAACCATAGAACTCTCGAATCAAGCCCGAGTAAAATCTCTTAGTCAAAAAACAAAATGGCACCAAGCCAGCATCCCTAAGCCATTGACCTATCCTGAAGTGATGCTGATCAATGAACTGGAAGTCCACGCGATGTCCTCCGACGATGCTCTTCGAACCCATCAGACTAGCTACAGGAAAGAGAGGTCTAGAGTGACATCGGGTGCATAAGCTACTCTGGCTTCATGCCTAGCCTTTGTTCTTCTTTCTTCTTCATGATTGGATGGTCATGGACGACGGACAGCTTGCTTCCTAGGCCCCATTCCAAAGATACAAGGTTGGATTCAAAAGAGGGAAGAAACCTAGGGTTTCTATGGTTCAAAATCAAAAGGAAGGGAGAAACCGAAGAAAAAACCATCCAAAACACAAATTGGGGATGATTGGAGGTTTGATTTGGAGGGAAGAAGTGAAAGGAACAGTTTAGGAGATGAGTCGGCTCGATTTGGAAGAAAAATGGAGAAGAAAATAATTTGTTTTCTTATTTTATTTTGGTCTGTCGCTATTCAAGTGTCGACTCACGACATAGAGTCAAGTGTCGACACTACCAGGTGTCAACACTTCCAGGTGTCGACACTTCCAAGTGTCGACACTTCGACTTAAAACCAAAAAAAAAATGGAAATGAAGCATTGATCAAAATTGAATAGAATTGCAATGGAATTCAAGGAGATTTAACATAATCATCAGTGAATTTTTTCAATCAAGGGTCAATATATATAAAAAGATAGAAATTTTCAATCAAAAGGATTGATGACCCCAAGTTCTCTTCTAATCATACAGAATCGATCCTCTTGGAGAAGCTTAGTCAGAATGTCAGCTAATTGCATTTCAGTACTAACAAATTCAACTACAACATCATTATTTTCAACATGATTTCTAATGAAATGATGCCTAATTTCAATATTCTTACTTCTAGAATGCTGAACAGGATTTCTAGTTAAGCAGATAGCACTAGTATTATCACATTTTATGGGTGTCTTAATTAGTTTGATTCCAAAATCTTTAAGTTGTTGCTTAATCCACAAGATTTGAGCACAACAACTTCTTACTGCAATATACTCAGCCTTAGTTGTGGATAGTGCAACCAAAGTTTGTTTCTTGCTAAACCAAGAGATTAAGTTAACTTCAAGAAATTGGCAAGTTCCACTAGTACTTTTTCTTTCAAGTTTACACCCAGCAAAATCAGCAATAGAAAATCCAATTAAATCAATAGAAGAATTTCTAGAATAGACCAATATCAATTATACCAGTTAAGTATCTAAATATGCGCTTAATAGACAACAGATGAGACTCTTTAGGATCAGACTGATATCTAGCACACATACAGACACTAAACATAATATCGATCTACTAGCAGTCAAATATAATAAAGAGCCAATCATCCCTCTATATAATTTTTGATCAACAGATTTACCATACTCATCTTTATCAAGTTTACGAGAAGGGCTCATAGGAGTACCTATTGACTTAGTAGACTCCATCCAAAAATTCTCGGGCGATGAGCCGATCCTTGAGTCGATACTTTGAGTCGACACTTGACTGTCATGAGTCAATACTTCAACCATACCATCTGAAATACTTTCTGCGTGCTGGCTTGAGTCGACACTTCCACTATCACAAGTCGATACTTGAGTGTGAGTCGACACTTTGAGTCGATACTTGATTGAGATTTCTTCAAAACCATTAAACCTATACTGAAATCAAGTTGTGCTTCATTATTTAAGTCCTTTCAAGCAATCTTCAGATTCTTAAGTCCATTAAAAGCTGGTCTTTCAATCATGGAAGGGACTTCTTCATTCTTTGATAAGCAAACAAAACTTGTTGAAGTTGGTGTGTACCTTTTTTTATAAGCACACTTTTAAGAATTAGTTAGTACTCAACTTATACTTAAGTATTTTGTTTATCATCAAAATCAATACCAGAGTCAACAACTTTAAACAATAAATTAGACTCTCACTATTTTTATGGATCTCTCACACTCCTCAATGGAGATGCAAAAACCCCTACATTACTAGGATCCCTAGTGGGTACTATGATTTCACTGATCTTGTATACCTCACATAATAGTTATTGGTAGCATGTAAACCAATGAGTGGACAACTCTTGTCCAATACTTTTCAAGCATGATGCAATGACTCGATCTCTAAATCTTGTGGGCTCATCTAATAGTTATTGCCCACACTCCCTAGTTAAGTCAAATCTATCATTCATGCAAAATGAAGTCATCATTAGGTCCCCTATTATGCCCAATAATTAGACCTAACCCCATCTTCATCCCACAACATTTCATGTTAATAGAGTGGTTATGCCCCCTGATATAATTGAACGACTATATCTAGCCAAGAACGATCAACACCCGAGAGACACCCGTAGCTCTACAATAGTGGAAGACCTATAACTTAATATTTATAAGGAGGTTTGTATTTAATCTTTACTTTATTAATCAACATAATCTCATGTCTAACTAACCTTCTGACTACACTAATTTAGATTAATTCAATTTTTAAAATATTTTTGTGATTCTTCTTCATGAGTCAAATCACATCGACATCCTTATATGTCATAAGAAATTAAAACCCCATCAAAAAGAAAGAGAGGGCCTTTAAACCCTGCTTGCTTTTATAACTAGGTGGCCATAAAGATGTATTCAATCTAAGTACTAAGCTAAAGGGTCATATCATATATGAAATAAGGTTTAAATCAGCATATCTTATATATCTAATTAACCTTATTTAGGTCAACACATATAATATCTGATTAACCTGGTTTTTGGTTAGCACATCTAATGTCTGACTCATCTAGATCTGGTTAGCACATCTTATATTTGACTGGTTTAAATCCATACATTTTGTCTAAGTGACTTGGTCCAAGTCATAGCTTAATTAATCAGCCTATCTCATGTCTAATTAATCAAGATGTCATGGATGAACTCGAACCAATAAGTAACCTTATTCAAAACATAATTGACCAAATTGGTTAGGTAAGTAAAATCAATAGGTGAGTTTCACCATTTAACCTCTTTCCTGATTACTAACCTAGTTGGCCAGGTAAGAGTTAGCTCCAATTAAAAATTATGATCGAAACTTGCCTTAGACACCAATTGGTTTATTTGTTTCAAATTGTTTAGCTTAACTGATTCAGGCTCAATCACTGAGCCAAATCAAGTCTTTAGGTCAATCGAATGATATCAATCATATTGACCAGCTCAAACCATTAACATGGTCTTGGGCACTCTTGACCTAATCCTAATTAACTTTTAATTTGGTTTGATCAAGAGTTCAATCGATTGGGTTTAACATAACCAAAAACTAGATGCAATCCAATTACATGACTTAATCAATTGAACCCATGCCCCATCCCTCATATTTTATGCCTTTAATTAAGATCTTAAATTCTTAATTTCAGATATAATAACCTTAATTTCAAATTATTAATTATTGATTTAAGTCTTAAATTTTTTTTCAAAATGGGTTAATCTTGTGCTCGAACAACCTTTGACTTAATCAACCTTTGACAACCTTATGTTAGCACAAGATTGAATCTAACCAGGTTTAATTTTAGATGTTTAATTAGGTATATTATGAATATAAGAGTTTAGTCTAGATGTCGAAACTAATTTCAAATCTAAATAAGTAAGTTTAATCATCTAATGAAAAATCAAAGACATAAAAATTTCAAATATAAAAATTCAACACTTATGCATTTAAAAATTTATAATATTAAATCTAAAAATACTTTTTAAGATCTATGAAATAAATATGAACCATGACTTCTTAATCTAAATTCCAGATCCATGAATCAAATTTTTGGATTTGATTTTCATATCAATCTGACTAAAAATTCAGATCTAGTACAGATCTAGATCGTAAAAATTTTAGATCTAAAATTTCAATTTTTTAAACAAAACTTTGGATCTAAATTTTCATATCTAAAATTTTTAATTTCTAAATCTAATTTTAGATGTGAAACTCCTTTCAAGAACTGAATTCTCAAATCAAAAATTAAGATCTGAATTCAGATCTATATATGTTCATGAAGCATGGCTCTGATACCACTTGTAGGAAGGAATTGACTAACGATCCTAGGATTGCATGTAAGATTTTTCAAAATTTTTTAATTAATTAAAATTAATTTGCAATGGAATAAAAACCTACTCTAAGCATGCATCGCAAGAACTAATCATGAACATGTAATATAAGTCTACAAATAAAACCAAAATATAAAGTAGATCAAATCTATTTCTGTCATGCTACTCCATCTTCATTGGATTGGATCTGGAGAAAACCCCGAGATTCCACTGGAGCCACACACACCTAGCCTCTGCTAGAATCTATATGAAGATGGCCTAATTGAAGATCTTAGGCCACCGGAGGGCTAGCATCTTGTAGGCCTTGCTTCTATCATTGGAACGAATCTCCTTTCCATCTTCTTGTCTTTTCCTTTATGCTAGAGATATAAGAAAAAAGATAATCTCTTCTCAAGAAATCAAAGGAAAAATATTTTTTATTTTTCTCACAAGAACCTTTCATGCAAGATTAAGAATAGGAGGAGAAGGGTGATCAAATAATCTCTCTCTTTATTTTGTGCAATGGAATTTCAAGAAGGCATATGGGGTGGAGAAGTGAGATATGATCTCACGTTGAAAAGGAACACCAAAGCAATCTCACACACACCTTTTATTTAGCATCCACAAACCACTCTTTTTCTCATGCCACATCTCAATCTTATCTCTCCCTAGAGTCCCTTCTCATATAAAATTAGGACAAGAGTTTTAAATCAAAATTAAACAACTAAGGATTAGGATAGGAAGAAGGAAGAGATCCATGGACTCCAAACACCTTTTGGGCATCCTAAAAACTCCTTCCAAACTATTTATTCTTTCACGTGAAGAAGTGGCATTAAGCCCTTCTTTCTTACACATTAAAACAAGTGAAATGGCATGGAGAGGGAGAAAGATTAGTAAGGAAGTAGTCAAGCCAACTAACTAACTAATTCTAACTAATTAGTAAACTAACTAACCTAATTTCTAACCAATTTAGGTTTAGGTTTAAATCTATAACTAATTAGTAATTAAATCCTAATCTAATTAGAACAACTAAATCTCAATAGAATAAATTAAATCTAACTGAATTAAATCAGATTTAATTCATCTTGGATTAGGCAACCAATTGGTTAAACCAAATTAGCTCGCAACAATTGCAGTTTGGTTAGTCCAAAATCTAATTGGACTAGGTCATCATCCAAATTATCAAATCTAATTCAATTTGTATCGAGCCTAATCATAATTAAATGGTTAAATCATCTAATAAATTATAACTTTTATAATAAAGTCTTTCTTGCTAAAATTAGTAGGTACCAAAATTAATAGGTGCCAAAATTAGTAGGTTCCAAATTTATAATCCTTACAAACTTAGAATTTCTAAATATATAACTCTTATATACTTCAATCCAACTGTGTGTTCAGATCAATCTCCTATTTTGTATGACCCCTCATATTCCATTATATCTGGTAGTGAGACATACTATGATCTCCATCATAGTATTATCAAACTCTTTTGATGAACTAAAATAGTTCTAGTTCACCCCATGAAGGATCGTTGATTCGAAATAATTCTTATAGATTCTCATAATCCACCAGTGATACCTAGTAGTATATAGTAGCAATCCAGTAGAATAGAAGAAAGAACCCCTAGGTATAGTTACCATGTGATTAAGTTCTTCTATTGAGAGTCCTGACAGGTTGCAGGTCATGGAGTCTCATCAAATCCTAATCATTCATTATATGCTTAATTTAATTAGCCTGAGTCTAATATAAAACTCATGGAAACTCTTTTCCATTCTTCACCTACCATGATCATATATTTTCAAACTCAGCTTCTTAAATTGCATAGAACTGCACCTTAATTACTAAGGTTAATAGATTTCCTATAAGTGTACTACTCCTATAGTGAATATACTGTAGCTAATGAACCCACAAGGGCTTGAATGGCTAGGACTAATATTTTGTATTGTTAAACTATAGCAACCCTACTATGAGTGATCAAGATACCACAGATCAAAGAACTATTCACATAACTATAACATCAAGAAAGTCACTAACAAGTGAATAGACATCATATAACTTCTCCTGATAGTCACGCTTAGTACCATCATTCTCTAATAACTACATGCACTCTCGCTCCAGTATTCCTATACTATAGACTCGAGACTTGTCTACCCTAAAAGGGAAGTAATGTATACACTGATAGGGCCATGATATTGTCATTATGATACCATGATTATCAGTTTAATTATCTAAATTCTAATTAATTAAAATTATTTAGAATATAGTGAGTCAGGTTGAATTCATGGAAAAGGCAGTGCTTATGATAATCTAAAATCTTTGATTTTAAAAAAAAAAGTTTGAAGTCAAGAAAATAAAAATTAAAAGTGTGAAAGAAAATTAAAACTCCGGTATGTTCGATCTGCTAATCAGATCTTAGCATATGCTTGTGACAAAAGTAAAGGATATAAATTTAAATTACATAGAAATAAACTTTACATAAATTAAAACATGAATCTAATTATAAAGCATTAAAAATAATAATTAAATATCTAAGAAAGCATAAATAAAGCATTCGTAGTTGATTAGTGTAGCCTTATTGGAAAGTTGGTTGATGTCATGTCGCCTTCTTCCATCATACTTATGGAGCAAACTGGCTTCCTCTTCTTCTTTTTCTTTGGATCTTGATCTTAAGATTGGTGTAGGCAAAAAGATGGCATAGAAGACAGAGCTTCTCCTCTAAGAAACCTCACTCTTAAAGATCAACCCGCAATCCAAAGCTAAGCTTTCTACCTTGTACTGTACTCCTCTCTCTAAGATGCTCTTCTCTTATGGCCTGGGATCCTTTAAATAGAGTTTAGTGAAGGCTGAATTGGCATAGGACTGGAATTAGACTTCTGATTGATTTAAATAGAGTTTAGTGAAGGCTGAATTGGCATAGGACTGGAATTAGACTTCTGATAGAACTCTTGAAATTATTCAGGACCGTTAGATTATATCAAATCCATTGATCATCATTTAGATTGATTGAGCTCAGTGAGGGCTGTCAGAATGGCTTGAATCATGCTTGAGTCCATCAAAATTATTTGAAATCATGTCATCAATTACTGATGGGAACCTATCTCATGGAGCCTTGGATTTTGATTTGGACTGCTCTCGATTTATTAGGTCAACTAGCAGAGTATGGGATGAAGATTCGAGACTATGGTGGATAGTAGTGAGGGTGGGAAGAATGGTGTTGGCAAATCAGAAGGAGGCTGGCAGTGACTTATAGCAGAGCAGCACCCGAATGATGGCGATGTTTAGGGAAAATGACATGGTGGTGGTCAGCAGGGATGGTAGCAGGATCGAGCAGTGTCTTCTCCTTGAGTCAGTGGTTGCTCACGGTGGCTGGGCAATGATGAAGTGATGACCAAGGTAGTGGGAGGTGGTGCGATGATGATCATGGGTAGAGGAGATAGCAGCACGTCCGATAGTGGGAAAGATGCTGAACGGTGCTAATGGTGGCTATGGTGATGAAGAAGGAAGATGGCAATGGCAAGTTTGGCAGCAACATTGCTTGGAGGAGAGGAGCAACAATGGCTATAGCAGATAGAGTGACAGCAGGTTGCTCTCAGGGAGGAGAATGAAGGCAGTGAGAGGTGGTGGGGAAGAAGACATCGATGTCAATGAGGATGGGATGAACGGTGGATGGAAGGGGCGGCAAGCAGTCAAGGAAGATGGTGGCAAGCGATGATGGAAGGAAAGGAGGTAGCAGTGGCATTTGGAAAAGAAAACCATCGATGGACGGTAGTGACCGACGGTGGCACGGTAGCTCTGGTATCTTAGGTTAGGCAGCAAAGAGATATGGGTGGCAAACGGCTGAAATCCCTTCATGGTCCATGGCATTGAGCCATGGACTGGTGGCAATGGCATCCTATGGACTACTAGGCTTTCGTAGACCAAGTAGCTGGTCCATAGTGGATTGGTTGCTTTAAAAACTATGCATGTCTTGATGTTTTGTTCTTTTCTTGATTATGGGCCCATTTGAACTCTGATTCGTATGTTATTTGATTCGTTGGATTCTACAAGTCGAGCTCTTCATGTTTGCAAGTTTTTTATCAATAATTCAACTAATTTCTTAGGTTTAGGAGTTTCAAAATTTTTTATCAATCTTAATGTATTTGCTAAAAAGGAAAAAACATGAATAAAGTTTTTTATTAAATACTTTAATAGGTGTAAAATTATTTTGGTACTTAGATTGATACATGACTTGACATCTACTTATCATAAAAGAGCTCTAATTTTATATTTTTCAAAGATATTTTTAAAATAATTAATTTTACAAAAAAATCTAATTTAGTTATGAAATTAGAATTTTTAGAAGATATATGCACTAATAATTACTTAAATTAGTTAAAATAAATGTACAAGTATAAGATTTATCACACCCTCAACTTACTCATTGCTAGTCCCTTGGCAATGTAATAGATGTTGAATTATAATCATGTGTCATTAAGAGATTCCTTTACAAAAATAGTTCTAGGATTGAAATTAAAAAGATTTAGTAAGTATCACTAACTATGTATTGAGTTTCCAAAGCAAATTTCATAGTCAGCATAATTAGAAACTTTCTTAGAATTCATCCAAAGATCTACTGTACTTATGTTTATGATAATTAACTTAGCATTTTGGTGTCAGCTTGCAAAGGACAAATGTTTCTTTGCTTATCACCTATTTTAGTTAATTTTCTATACACCCCCACATCAAGCTCATGAATATAAGGTAGCTTTCACACTACTTTTTTTTGTTGAGTGCTAAGCATCATAGCTTTCCCTTCACTGTTTGATGTGAACCTCCATACTTGACTTAGGTGTAGAGACATGGTTACTAAGCTTAGGGCAACCCATATATACTCTTATGTTTTATATTTTTATTTCAAGTATGTGGCTCTTTCCTTGAATTCAAGGTAGCTTTCATACTACCTGATTTTTTTTAGGTATGTAGCTCTTTCCTTAAATTCAAGTTTCTTTAATTGAGGTGTATATCAATTACCAATTTTTAGTGATAATTGGATCCTTAATTGACCTTATAGCTAATATCTACTTTGCCTTGTTAGTGTGTATATGCAATTAAAAGTGCTAATAGCCTTTAAGTGATCTAAGTAGGCCACTAAAAGTTTGACCAACTAGTCTACCCCTTACTCGCTATCATTATTATCAAATACCTTCTAACTCTATTACTTTTTTCTAGTTTATTTTGCTCAAGATCTTCTTGCTTGACACACGATTTATTCAAGATTAAGTTTTCTTTTTAAAAATTTTAGGAGATTTTTAAAGAATTCTCAATAATTTTCAATGATTTTTTAAATTTTTAAAAGCTTGTCCTATCCCTACCCCTCAACTTAAATACTATTATTCCTAATGGTATAAATAAGTTAAAAAAATAAACTCAAACCATAAGGATAAAAAAAATATAGGAATAGAAGTTACCTAAGAAGAGGAGCTTATTAACAAAATAAAGGCCGCAATAATCAATTATAATCAATTTAGATTGGAATTATTATTATTATTATTATTATTATTATTATTATTATTATTATTATTATTATTATTATTATTATTATTATTATTATTATTATATTATTATTTTATTTCTAAGAGCATAAAAATAAATATTGGGTTGCCTCCTATCAAGTGCTAAGTTTAACATCTTCAACCAAATATTATGAGGGAGTCCAATGGATAATTAACTTTAATATATCCTTTATGATATCGAAAGGACAGGACCAATCAGAAGGCCTTATCATCATAGCAGAAAATCATTCATAGAGTACTCTATGATGATTAGCCTGAATCAATAAAGCATACTGGGCAAGCATGTTATTCCAAGATTTAAAAATATTATTATAGTTCATATGATGATTAGAAAGGGATTGTGTTTGTTAGGTCAAAATTGAAGGCGGTAGTTTAGGAATTTTTTTAATTATGGGTTGAGCTATTATACTCCCTTTCTCGAATATGTTGATTTGGTCAATATCCCTTCCCATTTCAAAGCTAGGCACCTTTTCCAGATTAATATTAAATCTATCTTCATATATTATTTTAATATCATAGAAAGATTTTAGAGGCAATTCTCAAGATTAGTGTCGAATATGAAAAAAATTAATTATAAAATTTTTAAAATCTTGATCCCTCATTTTAGTAATATTTCATCCAATAGCTTCTTTATATGCTTTTAGAATACCACTAAGTTGGACTTTCTGGATAAGGTTTATCGAGAAAGTTTTAATGGGTGCATCAAGAAGTAGTTTTAGTTCTAGCTTAGGTGGTGATTCTAACAGGGGGCTATTGGTGGGCTAAGTGATGACTCTTGTTATTCATCAATCCAAAATGGGGTGGTTTCGAAGTAGGGTGTTTGTATTGAGTTATTCACTTCAATGCTATACCTGTTTACATTAAAATCATCAATCCTTAACTTAGCCAGACCCAACAAATCCTAGGAAAGAATTATAGGGGTGGTTTCCTCTATTAAGTTATGTATTTGTGGTTCTTGGAAAGTCTCTACTAATTCTATCATTGCATCTATTTGTTCTTCTATCCCATCAAAAGGCATGGATGATTCAGGGCACTAGGAATGGAGCCATGTATGAGTGAGGTAATGATGAAATTAGTTCATCCCACAAATTTAATTTCTCCATGTATTTTTCTATCTTAGCCAAATTATCTATATTGGTCTTTATGGTTGTGCATTGTTGTTCTAAGACCAATTCATTCCCAGGAGTCAGAGTTAATTGTTCAGTAAAAGATAGAGGGTCATTAATGTTTTGAGCTAGGTATGGTTCCTCTAGGTTACTCATGGGTTAACTAGGCAGCTCACCTCCTTCCTCTCTATTAAGCTCGATTAATTGTTGATCGGTTTGATTTATTAACTTATCGATAGCTTGCTATTGGGCCATAATTATTTATTGAAATTGAGCAAACCTATCGACATCTAGGTTAGTCTATAGGGAAGATGGGTATGATGCTTGCTGAGCCTTCTCTTCAAATAATGGGCTACAATTAATTGGAGAATGTTGATAATGTGGATAGGGCTAATCATAATAAGGTGTACCTATAAACATGGATCCTTGGGTTGCCAAGGTAACCACTGGATATGGTTTCCATAAAAAATTTGGTTGAGCCCCCCAACCTGAATTATAGGCATTAAAGTATACATTATTTCCTAAGCTGTAGGCCATTTGGGTTTGATATTAATAAAATTGGTCATATATAGACTCAAGAGGATGGTACATGGTTGGGCATTCACTCTCAAAGTAAGTGAGGCTCGAAGAAACTTGATGTACCGGAAGAAAAGGTACTCTACTATAAGGATTCATGCTCCTGGCACTGATTTAGTTCATTAGATTGTTTTGATTATTCAGATATGCAATCAGGGTTTTAGATTAGAGCAATCCATATATATATATTAAGAGGAGAGGTGAGACGAAGAAGGAAGAAAGATAGAAAAGAGTTCTAAAGATGATAGCCTAAGGAGTCTTAGAGCTAAGAGAGAGAAAAAAATTAGTTAGGATTTGATGTTATTTAAAAGCAAGTTGGCATAACATGGACTCTCTATCCTGGGATTATCCTAATTCTAGCCAGCTCCTAACTACTAAGGCTATCTTGGAGCCCTCCAAGTCAAAACTAACTAATCAATTGGCCAGGTAAGGATAAGACCGGTGGGGCTCTCCCTGTTGCTTTCCTTAGATACCAATTAGATTGGCCAAATCAGTCAACGAAACTAAATAAAAATCACCTTTCTTCAGGGCTACATCATCCTTGAACACTTTTCCTAGACACTAGTTAATCAGCCAATCCAGACCTGATCTGGTGGGGACACTAGGATCAAACACGGATCTCTAGATCCCATATGGTTTACTGATTAGGTTTTTTTTAGAACCTTAGTCATGTATCATAATTTTGTAAGCAAGTAAGATTGAGTCCTGTAATAAGTTACGACTAGTAGATTTGTCTCAACCTAGTCCAGTCCATTAAGTCATGTATTTAAGTATGAATCCAGTGAAAGTCTAATTTTTGTATAAGAAGATAGGATATCTTATTTTGGAGTTCCACCAAGCCTCACCCGGGAGCTAGAGGCATTTACATCAGCTTATGGGATCTTGTTTGACACCCCAGAGCCCTAGATACCCTCCAGATGATCTCCAGATATCCTGATTCACTACAGATGCCAGATTCCCTCTAGATGCTCTGAAATATGCTAGATGCTAGCTGCCCCATGATTCCAAGAATATGCATGCACCCCAGGCCAAGAGATTCCAAGCCCAGGAGTCAAGCCCATGAGCCCCAGAACCAAGATTCCAAGGAATATGCTGATACCAAGGCACCCCAGCTTAAAGGGCCCAAAGCCCATGCACCAATCCAAAGGAGGATGCCCCTTGCTGCCCTAAAGCCAAACCCAACTCCATATTGGTGCCCAAGCCCAAAGAGAGCCCTTGGACCAAGTCAAATAAGGAGAGAAATCCAAGTAGAATAAGGAGAACTAGTTTTATTTTCATTCAAAGTGTATTCTTTTAGTCTTAAGCAAACTTGTAATCCCTCTCTCTCTCAACTTTGTAATCCTATCCTAACTAGGAGAGGACTTGGGGAACATCTATAAATACCCCACCCCTCCTTCTCTTGTAAGTAACTTTTATTCATGATATTAAACTTTGCTGAAATTTTGGTTTAGAAGCTTGTGTGCTTGTGTTGGTGTTGGAGTTTTTGTGTTTCCTTGGTTACTATTATGCTTGGCCAAATCCTTGCTGCCCTAGCATCCTTCCATGCCCAAGCATGCTGCCATCCAAGCCTTCACACTCCCAAATGAAGAGTTCCCTAGGCCGCCCAAGCAAGGATCTTCATCAAGCTTCTAGCCGCCAGCCATTCAAACCCTGATTCGAATTTCCTTCAAATCCTAGTTTCCTTTACTTTTATTACTTGTTGTTTTGATTGACCTCTGATGCTTGCAAGATCCCTGAGGTGTTTCACCTCCCCAGAGAAGGCTTTCTTTGCCTCCAGGACATCCAAATCAATCATCAAATTCAAGGGAACCGAGCTTCATCATCTAGGCTCCAATTAGAGTATTGTGTGATCTCTTCATCGGAAGTTCTTCAAATCTCTAACTGGTAACATCCTTCCCTTCTCTTGATATATGATTTGTTGAAGATAAGCTATCCTAAACTGGGAGTTTCTCAATTCCCAGGTCTTGACTTTCATTATCTTGTATGAGTTATTTTGTAATCATGGTGATTCTTTGCATTGCTACTCTTTCTGCTAGTTCTTACTTAATTTTGGGAAACTAGCCTGCAAATTAAATTATAGAAAAATAAAGAAAAATTAATTTACTATTTTTCTTGCATGTTTAGCAATCTTAGAGTCATCCCACATCAGTTTGGTATCAGAGCAGATTTAGGATAGCATTCATCTACATTAGAATCACACACCCTAATTTCTGCATCCTACTAATTACATTAAGTGTCTATTTTTCATCTAATTTTGACTACCTAGGATTTTATTTTTCTGTGAAGTTTTCATGAAGAATTCTCTATCTTGTCCTTTATTTTATTATAATTTTTAATTAATTCTAAAAAAAATTAAAGGTCCTAAAATTCAGCATCATAGGAATCCTAACTGAAAACCTAAGATTTCTGCATCAGTATGAAAACCCTAGGATTTGCATCATCATCTGATTTTTGTTTTTCATCAAATTTGGTAGAGGTCATCACACCGTCTATCCTCTATCATAGAATTTTTTTGATTTTATTCTGCATCAGAATCCATGTCAAACACTTCATTAATCTGAACCTTAAATCTCAGAATTCTGTGAACTCTGCACTCTTGACTCAACCAAACCTAACCAACTTCCAGACACCCCAATCCCAAGCCCAATTTGTTTGCTAACCTAATCAACTCAAACCTAAATTGCCACATCATAAAACACACATAAATATTTTTATTTTTTTGATTGTTTTTAGATTGCATCAGAACCATCGATTGCCATCATCTGCATTAAATCAATCTTAAGGGCAACTCAATATTTTAGATTAGGGCAGGAGGTTATAACCTATCCTGGGCCCAAAATAAACATGCAGCATTTCCATCCAAGCTTAAATAAAATTAATTAGACATAATTTTCTCTAAAGGGCTAGGTGACACTTAACAGGTCGGGTCCAAACCGTGTGGGCCAACTAATGCATTTAATCTTGTAGCTATTACTGAAATCTGGTGTCTAAGGCTGAGGATCCAAAGTCAAACGACCTAAGTGGTGTTGTGGTTTTTAATTGGGTCCCTATGAAAGCAGGGGGGCCTCCCACACTCCTACCCTCTACCTGGCCAGAGGAAGGATTAGTTGCTGGGTTAAGTGTAAGTTGAGCTGACCCATTCAGTTTTGGCTCTAGGTCTAGGAAACCTTAGATTGTACTAGTCTTTTTCTTTTGCATGCTTGCTGCACCATTTTATTCTGACTAATTGCTTGATTGTATGACCACTAGATTGGGAACCCAATATCAGAAGTCTACATCCCAAACCAACTCAGCCATAAATTCCAATTTTGAGACCTTCATGAAAGCCATGACTGATCAGTTTGCCCAAATGAACCAAAGGTTTGACCAGACTGAGACCCAGCTGAACCAATCAACCACCCAATCCCAAACCCAGCTTACCCAAATTAATAATAGGCTTGACCAAATGATCCAATCCAGTAAACCCCAGGAACTCATAGTCCCTAGATATGAATCCAGTAGTAACCCACTATCCCTCAGTCAACCTGAACCCTATAAAATTAATACCCCTAGATTTGAGCTTAGTATTAGTTAGTTTTTCTCTAGTCAACCCCCTCTTACCATCCCATTGGTTCACCAGAATGACCTTATAGAGAAAATATATGAAGCTGATGTGAGCTTAGTGGAGGAGTATGAAGAAGAAGAAGACACACTTATGGATGATCTAGAATTAGTTGACCTGGTAGATACCCAGGTAGAAACCGATCGAGGATTAGTTGACCCAGACCATACCCAAGTAGGAGCCGACCTAGATTTCGCTAACCCTAGCCATACCCAGATAGTAGCCAATATAGAGTTAGCTGACCATGTAGTGGAAGAGCAGTTAGAGGAGACTTTAGAAGAGGAACCAATTATAGAGTCTAATCCTGAATTTTGTAAGCCAGAAAAATTTATTAAGGACTTGATCTCTTTAAATCAGTACCCTCAGAATGAAGTCACCTCTTTGACTCCACTTGAAATCTTTCCTGCAATCAATGATCCTTTCTTCCATTATGCAAACCCTTTAGATACACCTCAAACCCATAAGGTAAATCTCATTAGTATAGGACTCATCCCTGAAACACCTTCTTGTCTCTTAGTGTATCCGATCAACCCCAACCCCTTTTCTTACTTTCTATCTAACCAGACTAACCCTGAATCCATCTCATATTTTCTATCTTTTTATGAATTCTCTTATGTTTCTTTAACCATTCATTTGCATTTTGTAGAAGTAAGCATACTGCATACATACATTGTGCATGTTAGGTTTCATCTTACTTCTTGCATACCCTCTATTATTTAGTAAGTGTACATAGTAAATTCTCATGTACATGCCATGCTAGGGTCAAACCTAAAGAGTTTATAGTCTATTAGGTTTTGTCCCTTAGAGTCCAATAAAATATCCTTTGATAGGGATGTCTAGTCGAGTCTATTAGATATTAGTTGAGTCTAATAAATTCATAGTCTAACTTACATGTCTGCACCTACACATACCTCTGTATAGCATTTACATTTAGAAATTAGTCAAAAGCTGAACATAAGTAATGAACTAAATAACAACTTGGCTAATTTCTAAAGGAAAGATAAAGAATTTTGTGCAGAGGAATATGTGATGGTAAAGGAATTTTCTGCTCACGAAGCTGGCCCATCCAAAATAATGAAGAGTAATGGACCCAATGCCTAGGTGCCTGAGATATCACCTGATTTAGATATTAGCTCCTCTTTTATCATCTCAGATCTTATAAAGACTAGGGAGCTAGCAGTGATACCCAGTGAGCCCCTTGAGCCACTCTCTTTCTTTATGAGTGAACCCATCCCAGAGCGACCACATACAATTTGGCCTTTTGGTGAGAAAAGGATTGAGAGAACCCTGGACGATCAAGCTATCGGTACCTAAGATAGAGACTGTCAGCAATACTTGGTCCAGTGGCAAGGTCTACCAGAATATGAGGACTTATGGAACGCTGGTGCGGATCTGCAGTGCCTCAACCTAGACCCTCCTTGAGCCAAATTGACCCTTACTCGATGGGGTCGAGTTCCTCCCGCCCTAGAAGAATTGGTAGGGATACTAGGATCAGACACAGATCCCTAGATTCCATATGGTTTACTGATTAGAATTTTTTTAGAACCTTAGTCATGTATCACAATTTTGTAAGCAAGTAAGATTGAGTCCAGAAATAAGTTGAGACTAGTTGATTTGTCTCAACCTAGTCCAGTCCATTGAGAAGATTTAAGTATGAGTCCAGTGAGAGTTGAGTTTTTGTACAAGAGGAGAGGATACCCTATTTTGGAGTTCCACCAGGCCTCACCTGGGAGCCATAGGCATTTACTCAGCTTATGGGATCTTGTTTGACACCCTAGAGTCCTAGATACCCTCCTAATGCCCTGATTCCCTCCAAATGCCATTCCAGATGCCAGATTCCCTCCAAATGCTCTGGAATATGCCAGATACCAGGTGCCCCATGATTCCAAGAATATGCCAGCACCCCAGGCCATGAGATTCTAAGCCCAGGAGTCAAGCCCATGAGCCCCAGAACCAAGATTCCAAGGAATATGCTGATACCAGGGTACCCCAGCTTTCAGGGCCCAAAGCCCATGCACCAATCCAAAGGAGGACGCCCCTTGCTACCCTAAAGCCAAGCCCAACTCCATATTGGCATCCAAGCCTAAAGAAAGCCCTTGGACCAAGTCAAATGAGAAGAGAAATCCAAGTAGAATAAGGAGAACTAGTTTTATTTTCATTCAAAGTGTATTCTCCTAGTCTTAAGCAAACTTGTAATCCCTCTCCCTCTCAACTTTGTAATCCTATCCTAACTAGGAGAGGACTTGGGGAACATATATAAATATCCCACTTCTTCCCCTCTTGTAAGTACTTTTATTGATGATATTAAACTTTGCTGAAATTTTGGTTTAGAAGTTTGTGTGCTTGTGTTGGTGTTGGAGTTTTTGTGTTTCCTTGGTAACTATTATGCTTGGCCGAGTCCTTGCTGCCCTAGCATCCTTCCACACCCAAGCTTGCTGCCATCCAAGCCTTCACACTCCCAAAGGAAGAGTGCCCTAGGCCGCCCAAGCAAGGATCTTCATCAAGCTTCTAGCTGCCAGCCATTCAAACCCTGATTCGGATTTCCTTCAAACCCTAGTTTCCTTTACTTTTATTACTTGCTATTTTGATTGACCTCTGATGTTTGCAGGATCCCCGAGGTGTTTCACCTCCCTGGAGGAGGCTTTCCTTGCCTCTAGGACCACCCAAATCAGTCATCAAATTCAAGGAAACCGAGCTTCATCATCTAGGCTCCAATCAGAGTACTGTGTGATCTCTTCATCGGAGTTCTTCAAATCTCTGACTGGTAACATCCTCCCCTTCTCTTGATATCTAATTTGTTGAAGATAAGCTATCCTAAACTGGGAGTTTCTCAATTCCCAGGTCCTGACTTTCATTATCTTGCATGAGATATTTTGCGATCATGGTGATTCTTTACATTGCTACTATTTCTACTAGTTCTTACTTAATTTTGAGAATCTAGCCTACAAATTAAATTATAAAAAAATATTAAAATATTAGTTTACTATTTTTCCTGCATGTTTAGCAATCTTAGAGTCATCCCGCATCACGATCTAACTCTTCCAGGTGCCTTGTCCTATTGAGCTCGAGTTTCATAGGGGTTGAGATCTAGTTAATTTTAATTAACAAGCTTGGGTCAATGCAAGATGTGGAGTGGTGGTTTGTGAGCCAAGAAAGGGTAATCAAATCTCCACCTTATGTTGTTTATAGGGTATTGCTCTTAAAATTTCTTATGGATATATGCAATACAAAAATAAAAAGATGTTTCAAACAAGTAATAATCTTTTAAGTTTTAATTAGTTACTCTATTTTAGTTAAGTGTTATGCGATATTTTTATTTTTTTTATTTTATGTAGATTTAGGCAAGAGAAATAAAATGCAAGTTTTAATCTTGGTTAATTAGATATGAGAGAAAAAAGATTAAAATTAGGTTAAGCAAATAAAGCAGGTAGATATCCTAAATTAAAGTAGAAATCAAATCAACATTTAAAGTAATTATTTAAAAGGTTAAATGATTTTTTTCATCTTTTAGGTTTATTTGAAAAGGAATGAACTTAAAAGGAATTTTTTTTTCTTTTTAGGTTAGTTTGAAAAGGAAGAAACCAACTAAAAGTAAACAAAAATATTTTTTTAGGTTAATTTGACAAGGAAGAAATTTAAAAAAAATTAAAGTTAGTTTGAAAAGAAAGAAACTAATTGAAAGCAACTAAAAATATTTTTTTCTTTTTATGTTATGTTAACTTAAGCAAGAGAAATAAAAGGTGGATTTTAATTTTGGTTAATTAGATGAGAGAAAAAATATTCAAATAAGTTAGGCATATAAAGAACTATAGATCTTATAATTAAGGTAAGAAATCAAATCAGTATTTAAGGTAGTGTTGACCCCTGGAATGATTTTGATGATCAGAAAATATTGGAGCATGTATTTGATACTAATTCTTTCAAATTACTTGAGAGGTTTTGCAGGAAATTGGTTACCTTTAGTTTAAAATGGTTTTCAAATTGATTGGAAGGTAATTCAATTATGTATGAAGTTTTATGGACTTGAACTTGTAAATGCCCTAGTTTTATCAATCTTGTAATCTTGTAAAATGGGCTGAAAATTATAAGATTAAGAGTATGTAGATTAGCTCTTATTTGATTCAAATATTGAAGAGTTTTGGAGAAGCTTGAAGCATTAATTGAAGACTTTGCAAGAGCTGACTCATGGATCAAGAGCTGACTCGTTATGGCACGGCACGGAGAAAATTTCAGAGTTTCAGTATCAAGAGCCAACTCCTATCCCAAGAGCTGCTTATGGAAGAAAACATTTTTCTGAAGCTTGAGATCTCGAGCTGACTCTAGCCCCATAAGCCAACTCGTCCAGAGTTATGAATTTTGATGGACTGAGAACTCAAGCCGACTCTGCCCTGAAGAACTGACTCTAGGTATTCATCATTTTGAATTAACTTGGCAAGAGCCAACTCCAACTTGAAGAGCCGACTCTTATAGAAATTTATTTTAGGCTGTTTGAGACTTCGAGCTGACTTGTGGACCTCGAGCCAACTCGTGTAGCCATTTTCTGCACTCCAATGGCTAGTTGCTGAAGTTAATTTTTGAACTCCATTTCATCCCTAACAGCTCTTTCACGAATTCCTAGGCCCTACAATGGCTATATATCTTGAAAAATTATAAAATGGATTGTTTTTGAAGGATTAAACAATAATTAGAGCATTTATTATGGAATTATCTTGAGATATTGAAAAGCTTTCAAGTCTTTCACCTACCTACTTCAAGAGCTTTCAAGTTAGGATTCAAAGCTTCACCAACTCTACTCCATCATTGAATCCACTCATTGAAGAAGCAAAGAAGTAGCTTGAAGGGCATTAAAGAGCATTCAAAGCTAGGCTTCATCTTGATCTACATCGGTAACACTTAAACAAACTTGGTTTGTTGTAGTTGCTTGTTTATCTTTTATTTATCCTTGTTTTCTCTCTAAGAACAGCAAGGGGCTGTGTCTTAAGAGAGGGTTGTAGGTTTTTAGGTGAACCTTATGAAAATCTAAGTTGAGTTCTTGGTGATCCTGGTATAAAATCAAGTATTAGGATTTTCTTTGGTAATCCCGTTTAAAACCAAAGGGAGTTTGGATTTCTTTGGTGATCCCAGTAAAACCAAAGTATATAGGTTTGGATTGTGAGCCTGGTAAAACAATCCGACTATATTCCGGTTAGGGGATATAGCAGAAATTCCAAGTGATGCTTGGATAGTGGATGTAGGAGCCGGTTGCTCCGAACCACTCTAAATCTTTTGTGTTTGTGCTTGTGTTCTTATTGCTTTATTACTTTTACATAATTACTTCCGCATTGCATATTGCACCACAACACTAAAAGAATTTCAAAGTGTATATAATTGTGAAAAGTTTTTTAATCCCAATCACCCCCCTCTTGGGAAGCCACCTGGATAATAGGTAGTTAATTAAAAAGTTAAGTAATTTTTTTTAGGTTAATTTAAAAAGGAAGAACTAAAAAAAAAGTTATATTAGTTTGAAAAGAAAGAAACTAATTAAAAGCAACTAAAAATATACTTTTTTATTTTTATGTTAATTTGAAAAGGGGAAACTAATTAAAAGAAAGTAAATAAAAAAAGAAATAAATCTGAGATTATGATTGATCTCACCAAAATTGTGAAACTTTCCTTCTTCTCTTTTTTTCTTTTTTTTTTTGATATGTAAAAAAATAAAAAAAACTAGTAAACTAAATTTATAAGAAATCAAAGAGATCAAAAATATTAGCATCATGCCTTTTCCGGTAACGGTGCCAAAAACTTGATAGGGTCACGATGTTGTCATTATGACACCATGATTATATATTTAATTATTCAACTTTTAATTAATTAAAATTGTGTAGAATATAGTGAGTCGAGTCAAATCCACGGAGAAGGCAATGCTTATGATAATCTAAAATATTTTATTTTAAAAAAAGAAAAAAAAATAGTTTGAAGTCAGAAAAATAAAAATTAAAAGTGTGAAAGAAAATTAAAACTCGGGTACTTTGATCTGCTAATCAGATCTTAGCATCTATTACGAGAAAAGTAAAGGACAAAAATTTAAATTGCATAGAAATAAACTTTATATAAATTGAAATAAGAATCTAATTACAAAGCATTAAAACTAATAATTAAATAATCTAAGAAAGTAGTAAAAGCATCCAAAGTTGATTAGCGCAGCCTCGTCGAGAAGTTGATTGATGTCATGTTACCTTTTTCTATCTACTCTGTAGAGCGAGTTAGGCTTTCTCTTTTTTTTCTTTTTTGGATCTTGATCTAAAGATTGGTGTAGGCGAAAAGATGGCATAGAAGACAAAGCTTCTTCTCTAAGAAACCTTACTCTTATAGACCAACCCGCAATCCAAAACTAAGTCTTTTACCCTGTACCATACTCCTCTCTCCAAGATGCTCTTCTTTTATAGCCTGGAGTCCTTTAAATAGAGTTTAGTGAAGGCCAAATTGGCATAGGACTAGAATTAGACTCTGAAATAACTCTTGAAATTATTCTAGATCATTAGATTACATCAAATCCATTGATCATCACTTAAATTGATTGAATCAATCAAAATGGCTTGAATCATGCTCAAATCCATCAAAATTATTTGAAATCATGTTATCTATTACTAATGGGAACCTATCTCATATAGCCTTGGATTTTGATTTGGACTACTTTCGATTTATTGAGTCAATTGGTAGAGTGTTGAATGAAGATTCGGGACTATGGTGGATGGTAGTGAGGGTGGGAAGAATGGTGTGGCAGATCAGAAGGAGGCCGGTAGTGACTTGTGGCAAAGCAGCACCCAGACGGTAACAATGTTTAGGGAAAATGACATGGCGGTGGTCAGCAGGGATAGTGGCATGATCGAGCAGTGGCTTCTCCTTGAGTCAGTGGTTGCTCGTGGTGGCTGGGCAACAATGAAGCGACGGCCAAGGCGATGGGAGGTGGTGCGATGATGATCATGGGCAAATGAGATAATAGCACATCCGGTGGTGGGAAAGATGCTGAACGATGCCAATAGTGGCTATGATCATGAAGAAGGAAGAAGATAATAGCAAGTTCGGCATCAACATCACCCGAAGGAGAGGAGCAGCAGCGGCCATGGTGGGCAAAGTGACGGCGAGTGGCTCTTAGGGAGGAGAACGAGCGGTGGTGGGGAAGAAGACATCGGTGTCAGTGAGGATGGGATGGACGATGGATGGAAGGGGCGGCAAGTGGTCGAGGAAGACGGTGGATGGAAGGGGCGGCAAGTGGTCGAGGAAGACGGTGGCAAGCGATGATGGAAAGAAAGGAGGTTGCAACGGCATTTGGGAAAGAAAACCATCAATGGACGGTAACGACCAGTGGTGACATGGTGGCTCCGGCATCTCAGGTCGGGCGGTAAAGAGATCCGGGCAACAAACAATTGAAATCCCTTCATGGTCTATGGAATTGAGTCGTGGACCGGTGGCAATGGCATCCTGTGGACCACTCAGGCTTCCGTAGACCAAGCAGCCAGTCCATGCTTGATTGATTGCTTTAAAAATTGTGCACTTCTTGATGTTCTATTCTTTTCTCAATTTTGGATGCATTTGTATTTTGATTCACGTGCTATTTGATCCATTAGATTCTACAGGTTGAGCTCTTTATGTTGACAATTTTTTTGATCAATAATTCAACTAATTTTCTTAGGTTCAAGAGTTTTAAAAAATTTTATCAATCTTAATGTATCTGCTAAAGAGGAAAAAACATGAATAAAACTTTTTAGTAAATACTTTAATAGGTATGAAATTATTTTAGTGCTTAAAATGACACACGACTTGACATCTACTTATCATAAAAGAGCTCTAATTTCATTTTTTTCAAAGATATTTTTAAAATAATTAATTTTGCAAGAAAATCTAGTTTAGTTATGAAATTAGGATATTTAGAAGATATATGCACCAATAATTACTTAAATTAATTAAAATAAATAGATAAGTATGAGATTTATCATGCACCGATCAAATTGGATCAATCACCGTCCCGATGATATCTTACGATCGGGAGCACCTAGAAATTAATCTATGATGATACATATTTTAAATTCTTAACTATTGAGAGTATATGTTACTATCTATTATTTCTTGAAAGATGCATAGACACATATACTATATGTATAAATAAAATTATCAAAATTAATAAATTAAATATAATTTTATATTCTAGAATTAAAATGTGTGTTAGCTAGATTGGTTTCTAAGATATACATCTAACACAAGGTCTGATACATTCCTATTTTTCATATGATCTGATTTCATTAAGCAGACTGGATTCAAGCACCTACAGGTGAAAAGCTGGTGATAGAATCTTGAAGGTCATGCATGGCAGTAGGATTGTATTGAAGAAAAAAAAGTATGGAGCACATTACATCTTAATAGGAAATCCAGTGAGAAGTTGAGTCCTTGATGTAGATGGGAGCCTAGTGCAAGGTAAAGCTTCGGGAGTAGATGGATTGGGTATGAGAGAGAAACTCAGGAGGATGATAGGCAATATCATTGCATGAATTTTCTATTATCACAGTAGGCTTTTCCGAGCATGTCTCAGGTCAGGCAGAGCACAGCACACGATGGATATGAGATCAAGCAGTTTTTCTCGACTTTCATATTTGTCCATCTATGAGCAGCATGCATTTGCCCTATAGCATGGGGCAAGATCATTCACAAGCTTTCAAAAGTTATACGGAGATTGGATATTGAGTTAAGGTGGAGATTATTGGGCTATGCCTTGAGCTCGGCTTGTAGGAGACCCAGCTATAGTTGACCGAGCCACATCAGACCCAGCTGTAGGAGATCCATGCCTAGCCCAAGCTTAGGCACACGTGCAAGGTGTGGCCCATAGGCTCATGTGGCCGGTAGGTGCACACGGTCCATAAGGGTGTGAGGCCTAAGCATGCATTGCACGCACACAATCCACATGACCAGACATTTTGCGAGGTCTACATGTGTTCCCCCACACATTTTGTATAGTGCATGGTGGATCGCAAGGTATAGATGAACCCAGGTATGCACATGGTGACAGGGACAAGCTGGTCCACGTGCAGCTCACACAAGGGAGGGTTTGCATTATAGGTTTCGAGATCTATGTACAGCTCATAGGTTTTGAAACTATTTTAGCTTGGTTTGGACTCCATTATTGGCACGGATTGAAGCCCTGGACTCTCATGTCAAATTCTTCTTCGACACAAAGATCAGTACGGGATCTTAGGCTCTATAAAAAGAGGGCAGATAGGTCAAGGACCTTGTGTGATGGTAGAGAGTCTCCTTTAATATTTTTAGAAATTTTTTTGAGGGATTTAGACTTCTAGTTGAGAGATTATTGTATGGGGTTTGAGAGTGTGTGTTATTGTTTTGTACTTGTGGATTTCTCTCATAGTAAAGCTGCATGTCCTGTGAAGATAGGCCTTTTAGACATTCCACATTATCTTGATTATGTCTTTGTTTTATTATTTTATTTTTATTTTTCTTCCTCTTTTCTTCTACGGTATCAACATTGGTATCGATGTTGCAGTCTTGGATAGTGATCCGTATTCCGTATCGGAGAGGGATCATCTCCTAACAGGTAGCATACTGGTGGGGGGGGAGAAAGGAGAGGCAGTGGTGTGGGGAGGGCGAACCAACACGAGGACAGTGATCCAGCATGGAGAGGCCAGATCTGGTAGGGGGAGGAGGCGATGGTTGCAATTTGACCTGCATGGGGATCGGAGCACCAGGAGGGGAGAAAAGGTGGCAAAGAGGAAAATTTGGTAGTGAGGGATGGGGGAATGGAAATTTTGGCTGATTGGACATAAAAATAGTTTTGATGACAATTATTAGCAACGACAAAGATTTCCACCACTAATAATTGTCAGTAATACCTTGAATTTAGTGTTATTATTAGTGAGAGCAACTTGCCATCACTAATAATTCATTATTTGTTACTAATACTCTTTCAAGAAAAAAAATCCTTTAAAATTTTAAGAGTATTAGCATTGGCTTTTGCCATTGCTAATATCCTTTATTTCATCGCTAATATTATTGGAGATGACTTTTTTCTATCATTTTTGTTTGTCATTAAATATCATTATTAGCGATGGCTGATTAGCTGTCACTAATAAAAAATTTTATATAGTGTTTGAATATTATATACTTTCAAATTCATTATATTTATTTTAAATATTATTTGAATATTATATATTGTTAACTCACCTTTTTTTTTTTCTTTTCTTGTTATCAGATGTCGAGAAGTAGCTCGGACGCAGTTGTGAGCTGAGTTTAGCTAGTTTTCCCCGTTTGAGTGAATTTGTATCGAAAAGTATTATGTGATTTGAAGATGATGAGTCCTAATTCAAACTTAGCTTGATTTATGTAATCAATAATGACAGGATTTTCTATATGCTCTATCTTCCAAAACTACCGTTTCAATGTGCATCGGTCTGTAAGTTGAGAAACTTGGACAATTCTGGCAAATCCTATGGGATTTGCATCCATCTGTCACATGCCCAGCTCATACTGGTTGGTTCGGGTGTGACAATAAACATCAATACAAGCAGCTAAAACACTACATCTATTGCTAGTAGTTCATCCTGTTCAAAACTCATTGTATTCAAAATTTTAGTAAAAAGGAAAAGCTATTGATAATTTGCACAAAATTCTCTACTGGAGTGCCGGCCAATTTAACAAGGATTAGAGCTTCATGATCATCAAGTTCCCATAATCGTTTTTAAGTTCAGCGGTACATGCATGGATCAAATGGATGTGATTGATTAATACCCGATATTAACTCGGCCAGTAACGGACAAAGGAACTTGACCCAGAATAATCCGGATGCCTCTTTTAATTCTCATCTACTCTTCATCAGCCATGAAGATAAGGATAATGTAGGCCACACGATATCAGGGTGCAGCCACATAACGTACGCCACATGTCAGATAAACAATCAATTTCCTCCGCAGTGTTCCCACCCCTATATTTGGAGGACTTGGGAAACATAGGGACGCATAGGAGAAGGAAAACGGAGAGGGAGGGAGAGAGAGAGAGAAAGCTAGAGACAAATGGCGGCCTCTGTCATGTCTTCATTGGCTTTGAAACCAGCTCCAGTTTTGGAGAGGTCACAGGTTAAGGGCCTCCCATCCTTGGCAAGGTCCTCTTCTTCGCTCATAGTACGGGCCAGCAGGACGAGGAAGATCAAGACAGAAACACCCTATGGTTAGTAGTTGTAAGCTTTTATCTACGTTACCAACATAGATTTTACTTGAACAGACTCAATTAGATGGATAACTTTGAGGTCACTTGCACTGTTGCACATAGGGACTTTCAAGTAACATTCACTATTTACTGCACCACCAATTTTTGGAGGGAAGCTTTCATAAAAGGCACCTTTACAAGTTCACTGTTTGTCATAAAGAAATATGATGATAACATGCAGAGAACGTAAAGTTGACAGATTGCAGCAGAAGTTTTAAGAATGCCCTTAAGCAGATACAGATGCAGATGAATCGATCTTGTTCATCCTTTTATTAATAGTTCAGCATTTAGTAGCACTAGGATCAGATGCTTTGTTTGACAACTTGCTTAGTCTCAAACTCCTCACTACTTTTAAGTTGTAACATGCAAGGAATTATATCAAGGCTGGATATAAAAAATATATGCAGAAACTTATATATAAGATAGGTAGCTAGGCAAAAACTTGAGGAAAACATGAGTAAATTTGTGAAGGGCAATTTGTTAAATTTTATATAGCACAAATTGGTTCATCTCGTACCAATTCACCCTTTGTCTTTCCACAGGCAAGTCAGGTAATTAATGAGGTTTGAAATTTTTTTTTGTTTTAAAAAAATTCTAATCATTCATGAGAAGGCTTTTACGTACTGTTCCTTTTGGAGATTAGGAATACCATAATTTGTTTGCTCAAAAAGGAATGACGTAATTTTTAGGTCCGGGAGGAGGGATGAACTTACCAGGTGGTTTAGATGCATCCGGTAGAAAGGCCAAGGTAAAAATTTCGCTCTTATTTACCACGTACCCGTAATCACTCCCTATTACAGACATACATATATATAAAGTAATGATGCCTTTGTCTACTAATTAAGATATCTTTTCTTGTTGACTTGATACAAATATTGTTTCATTTTACTTATTTTTATTTACATATATTCAGGGGAAGGGTGTCTATCAGTTTGCGGACAAGTATGGTGCAAATGTAGATGGTTACAGGTAGAAATTTACCCGGCAACTTGGTCTTTCTTTTGATTCAACTAAAACAAGTTTGTCAATATTATAGAATATAAAAGTAGCAATCTCAAGAACGAAAGGCACAGACACCAATGGTGTCATTGGAAAATCCTTTCACTGCATCCAATGACTTGATCGAACTAGCTTTATGGGAAGGGATGGTACCTTTGCTGGAGCATGTTTCAGTTTGTAGAAGTCATTATTTTAAGAAAACTTTACAGAGTACAAAAATGGATGGCCAAACATGGTTTTTCCTCTATCAAGGAAATACGTTGGTTTATGTTGTCCGGGTGACTTTCCTAAAAGGAAGATAAATTAAAAATTTTAAAAAAATTCATGTAATAATGTGCTCTTTGAAGATCCCTTATAAGAGTTAAGTGCTATGATAAAAAAATAGAATGCAGAAGCGTAACCAAATAAGAAAGGCACAACACAAACACAAGCAAATTATAGTGGTTCGGAGCAACCCAACTCCTACATCCACTATCCAAGATTATCACTTGGGATTTTTACTATATCCCCCACTGGAATACAGTCGGATTGTTTTCACAGGCACACAATCCAAACCTCTACACTTTGGTTTTTAAAACGGGCTCACCAAAGAAACCCAACTTGGTTTTACAAGATCACCAAGAACCCAACTTAGTGTTAACACAGGATAACCAAGAACCTAACTTGGTTTTAACATAGACTAATCAAGAACCTATTTGGTTTTTAAACTGGGCTCACCGATAACCAAACAATTCAATAAAAGAATTGTAAAGAAAAGTAATAAGATGACAAACAGATTTTTATCGAATGGTTGCCGATGCAGCTCAAGAGAAGCCCAATAGATTACATTTCAATGTACTTGGATGGCTTCTTTTCAATCTTCAAGAAATGCTTCAAGCTTTAGTTGATAGTTGGTGAAGGCTTGAAGACTGTCTTGAATGCTCTTGCAGTGCTTTCTTGCTCTTAAGGTAGCTTGGATATTCAATATTGCATTTTCTCCTTATCTTTTCTTTAAGACTTATTGCAAGTAGTTTAAATCCCTCAAATATATAGTCTTGTACTCTTCTCAGATGATTTTATTCATTGTAGATGTTGGGATGTGACATTTGACCGTTGAAGTACTTTTTGGATTTAAATTCCAAGTTCTGGAACTAGCCGTTATAAGTCTGAAATCGACCTTCGAGTCGGCTCGGATTACTCAAGTCGGCTCAGATCCTCAGAGTAGTTCTGGTTGAGTTGACTCTCTTCAATCTAGTCGGCTCGCTTGCATAGTGTACGATTCCTCACTCTGTAAGAATCAGCTCACCTTGATTCTATTCAACTCGAATCCTCAGGCCTTCAAAATGAATTCTGGAAGAGTCGGCTCATTCTCTTTAAAGTCGGCTCGATTGGCTGTAGTTCTCATATCTCTTTTTCTGAACTCTAGAGGAGTCGGCTCGATTCTCTGAAGAGTCGGCTCGGATGTCTGATAAAATGATAGAGTCGGCTCGCCTGTCTAATTCGGGAAATGGTACTCTGGACAAGTTGGCTAGGGTCCCTTAGAGTTGGCTCGGATATCTGCATGCCAGAATCCTCATGCGTGCTATGTGCCAGAGTCGGCTCTCTTCTCTTTGAGTTGGCTCAGATGAGTTCTTCAATGAATGTTCAATTCTTCTCCAGAATTCATCCAGCAAGGCTTCAAGCTTTCAAGTATCTTCAACCTTTTCTTACAACATACTCAAAGTAATTTTAAGCTTGAAATAACCTAGAAGTAACCCATTTGATTGATTTTCACTTAAGTTTTTATTTGGGTTCTTCTTTACAAGATTCAATTACAATACAACTCAACACAAGAAATAGAAATGTAGGAGTTGAAATTGAGCAAAGAGTTCATCTTACAAAAACTTGTAAAATACTTGAAGAGTTGTTAGTAAAACAAATGCATGCACCAATGTTTGGTTATCATCAAAATTACTTATGAGGTCAACAATCTCTCCCTTTTTGATAGTGACAAAATATTGGGCATGAAAAATTCTTTACAAATACATGTATGATTGTATTTAAGAGTAAGCATTTACATGTATCAAAGCTAACTGTATTTGCAAGTAAGTATCAGAGCTTTTATGAAAAACTATATAGTATTGGTGTTAGTGCTTTTGTATGTATCAGAGTATTGAAGTTTGTATGTTTCAAAGTATCAGAACATAGCACAAATACAAAGTATCAGGGCTCAAAATTATGAGTATTAGAGCTAATTCTTGAGCTAAAATTTTTAAACACAATCAGAGCAAATTGCAAGTTTTGATATAAAGCCATTTAGTTTCAATAATTTACTCTCCCTTTCTGATGATTTGAAAATTTTGAAACAATTTAATGCTTAGTCAAATATATTCTCCCCCTTTCTGTATATTTTCAAATAGTTATAGTATTTTTCATGCAATCTCAATGTTCTCCCCCTTTTTGTCAATAATCAAAAAGGATGTTCAGATAAAGCTCAATTGTTATGAAAGAATGAGAAAGTTTATAAAATTTGTTTGAGATAATTTCACTTTCTCAAATCAACTTTCATATTCTAATTAAAATTCATCAGATTAGCATTATACAGTTGAAGATATGATTGCAAGACATTGCACATTTCAATTCAAACACAAAAGATATGTCAACCAAAAGTGCTTTCATTTCATTCAAAGTATTCAATACAAGTTACAAGAAATTGAAAGCAGTATAAACAATCACTATCTAATTTTGTAGTATTGGATGACCTAAAGATAAGGAGCTGGCTTCCTAAGATGTGTAGTAGATGTAGGTCCAGGTGTAGGTACAGGTCTAGGTGTAGGAGTGGCAAATGCTACAATGACAGTTGTTTTCAGCTGATCTAGTTGAAATTTAACAACTTCCATTGCTTCATGAAGCTTTTTTATCTCAGTGTTTAAAGCAACTAGCTCGGTAGCTCGTGCATTTACAAAAACTTCAGCAAACCCTCGTAATCTCCCAAATTCTTATCTTAGGATTCCAATACCCTTTGTGTAGTCTTCCTCCATCCTCTTTTTTTCTTCCAATGATCTGATTTTAAATCTTATTTTATTTAATTCTGTTCTGAATTCTTCTAAAGTTTGATTGATAGTTTTCATGATTGAGTCAGAACCATATGAGATAGTATCTATGATAGGCTGTAGATCAGGCTGAGATACAGATCTAGAGGTCTCAAGTGTGTCAATCCTACTGCGTAGATCTCTGATCTCTCCTCCAAATTGATCCAATATGGCATCCACTGACTGGCGAAACTCACCAAACATACTAATTAGGGAACAAGTCAGTGTGTCAGTCAAAGTCCTCATCTGTTGAGCCATAAAATCTTGGATCACTGAAGTACTAGTAAAGTGAGTGGATGGATCCTAAACTGATGGTGCCGGAGGAACATAAGTGGAATCTGGCAAAGGTGGAGATGCTAGTGGATCAATGTGCTTAGTCTCCATAGCAGTAAACTCAAGTGTAGCTGGCTCAGAAGCAGGCTCAGTAGAGGTCCCAAACTCAGTAATAGGTACATCAAATATATGCTCTAAAGTGGGAACAGTCTCCTCTGGAGCTGTAGGTCCTGCAGTGGAGATCTCCCTAGGAATTTCTTCACTGTCATCCTCAGAACTGCTGCTGCTGCTGCTGGAAGCTGCAATTGCCCTTTCTTCAGTGCCCTTCTTCTTCCACACTCCTTCACTACAGATATACCCCATTCTAAGTTATGATTTGGAAGTGTATGTATCTGTGTGATGGAGGGGTTTACCATCTTCTCCTTCCAAGCTGATCCTGGAGGCTTGAAACAATAAAGTTAGAACCATTCCATATGGTAGACAAGCCTTAACTTTTCTGATAGCTTCTTTCATTTGCATGATCATTATGTAGGGTAAATTAAGTGCCTCTCCCTGAATGACATGTTCCATAGAGCTGAGGTCACATTCACTTACCCAGTCAAATCTCCCAGTCCTTGGAAGGAATATCCTACTAATGAAATTGTGGAGTAATCTCATTTCAAGTGAGAGTGTATTAGCCATTATAGTTCCTACTCCATTACATCTTCTCTCCCCAGCACAAATTTGAGAGTCTTCTCTCTGTCTTTCAAGACCAAGTGCTTGGACCCATTAGCAGGCATCTCCAACAAATTGCTCGGTCTATCCTCTGTCACAATAACTCGTTTTCCTTTAATAGTAGATTCAATGTGATGAGATTCAAGTCTGAGATTCTCATAAAATGATCTCACTAGGGTAGGATAAGTGGATACATTCAAAAAACAGAAGTAACTCCACCCTAGCTCTTCAATGGAATCTCCAATTTTTAGCCCAATTTCCTCAAGAAATTTGAAAACAATTCTTCTACCACTAGTGATAGGTCAGTTATGTAAGATAAAGAAGCGCGGTTGTAAGAGCCTACGCTAAGCAAGCAAAGCAGGGAGCAGGCATGAATTTTAAAAATTTTAATTCACAGCGGAAAAATACCTGCTCCGCACAGGATCTAACAAATTCCGGATGCATGTATAGGCAATACAGGGCATGTATAAGACCATGTAATATTTATAAATAGTTGAAAAACCTAGATCTATACATGCATGAAGAATAAAACAAGAAACTATACCTTATTCCTGCCTGGAATAGCCTTGGTATAAAGCTGGAATTGCTGGGATAATAGGAATAAATTTATTCCTGTTGTCTTCTACTTCCAGCACGTTGACAGGTTGCTTCTTTTCTCCAAAAACTGCAGCAAAACAACAGGGGATTTTGCCAACGAATTGATCTCCCTTCCAACACCAAAAGCTAGGGAACAAGATGGTTGGTCTTCCTTCAAAAGGGAGAAGATGATTCAACGTTTTGGTGCCCTTCCTTTCAACCAAAAATAGCACCAGAATTTCAGCAACCTGAAAAACCTGCAATCTGAAAAATAGAGCACAAAAACAGCTGCAAGGAGGTCGATCCGGCTACCAAATGTTCAAATGAACACTCTCAAGAGGGGGAACACGCCAGGGGCCAGCTCTGATCCGTCTCTCGGTCGATGCTAGTCGCCGAAAGACATGGAACGGTGGGAGGGAAGAAGGAAGGATGACAGAATTTCTGAAATCATTTTTCAGCAAAACAGAGTTCCTTCTTCGTTCAATTTTAAGCACCAGAAAACAGGGATTAAGGGGTTGTTATCTCTTCCTTTCACTCACCAAATCCCAGCCCTCAATTTCACCAGTGGAATGGGAAAGAATTTCTGCAAGGAAACAAGAACTCTCACAAGTTTTTCACCTCTCACATGGTGACGTCTCAGCCCTCATGAACCAGGGGACTGCAAGGTATTAAAAAGAACCAGCAGCGAAGGAGAAAATGAAAAGGCTGGGAGGCCAAACGACGCCGGTGGCATAATCACCAAATAAACAGCCATTAGAACCAATAAAACGGGTTTAAGGCTATCGGGTGGAATGGGAAATGAAAAGACGCCGATTGGGCTTCCACGGCATGGAATTCGTCCAGCGAGAAATCAACGTGTAAACCGGTCATTGGAAGAAAAACAACGGTTCAAATAATTTGGGTTCAAATCAATTAAACCCAAAGGTTCAAAAGAAAAACCTATCCAAGCCAATAAACCAGATTGGTTCAATCCCAAAATTTTCGGTTCAATCTAATTGAACCGGTCCAAGCCCAAATAAATTTAGTTCAATTGGTTCACAACCAATTGGAGGCCGAATTTAGCTCCGAATCAGTTCAAAACTAATTCAGAAAAATCCTGGCGCAGACCTGGTCAGCCCGGAACAATTTTTGGTTGACGCAAACAAGGGCAAGACCGGGAAAAGAGTGCTCAAAAAATACCGTGACCATAAAACTGAGATGATTCCCAATCGTAATCGGTATCCGGATCAGAGAGTTATCCTCTATGGCATGTGACCTCATAGGTTCGAACCTAAACGGTAGCACTGGAACAATTCCAGTACCAGCACAGGAAACCATCTAGCAATGGGTCCCGGCGTCCGGATAGGTCGAAGATGCGGGAGCATACTATCGAACCTCAGGCATATGGTTACTGTATAATTTATCCCTTTGACCTTTAATGCTTAGGACGACTGATATTGGGCTGCCAACCCAGACTGAGTCAGTCGACTACGTGTCTCAACCTCGCAAGCCCAGTGACTCTTCACTAAGGCTACCCCGATTGAGGATTTGCTAAATTGAGATACTACGAGACATTCAAACCAAACTATTTGGACAGGTCAATTCCATCTTGGTCCATCACTGCTCCACAAGTACTTGCCTGTACCCAAAAACCTTCCGTCACCGGATTAAAAATTCGGGTAGTCCGGTACCAAAGCACAGGGAGTTGCTTGCAAGCTACCGTGATGACCTCAGGTCAGAGGGACACATATACCCATATCCTATCATGAGTATCCCTTTGGCAGAAAGGGGCTTGACGGAGTCACGTTCAACGAGATATCATATATCCCACTTGCAGATCACATCAGTGTCATCACACTCATTTGGTCAAGAGGACAACCAAACGATGTGAAATGCAACAACCTATACTTGATATATTGCCATCCAGTACAATATATCCTTTGGTTGTGAACAGGGTTTAAGGACCAGTCGATACATCCTCTCTATATCGAAGTCAATGTAGCCCTAAGGACTTCATCACATGGAAAGAGTTCATTTTTAGGAAAATTCAATATATGATGAGCTGCCAAAAATAATAATTTTATTAATTCATAAAATGAATACAATACTCAGCACAACCGCCTACAACCCAGGCGATTGGCTTTGGGACATAATTCCCAACCCACTTGTACTAAAGCCAATTAGAAGAGTATCTTATACCCATTTTCCATTTACAATAGTTGAACTCTTTGATTCCAAGGGCTTAGTGAAGGGGTCGGCCAGATTTTCTTTTCCATCGATCTTCAGAAGATTGATGTCGCCTCGCTCCACGATTTCTCGTACGAGGTGGTAGCGCCGCAATATGTGCTTGGTGCGGTGATGAGCTTTAGGCTCCTTAGCTTGAGCAATGGCTCCAATGCTGTCACAGTACACCGGAACAGGACCATCTAGGAAAGGTGCCACCCCTAGCTATCCAAGGAACTTCCGCAACCACACAGCTTCCTTTGCTGTATCTGATGCTGCAATATATTCTGCTTCGCATACCGAGTCTGCAACAGTTGCCTGCTTGGAACTTTTCCAGCAGATCGCTCTTCCGTTCAGGGTAAAAATAAACCCTGACACACTCTTGCTATCATCTCTATCTGACTGGAAACTGGAGTCAGAATACCTCACAAGTTTCAAGTTAGGTTCTCCATAAATCAGCCATTGATATTTAGTATTTCTTAAATACTTAAGGATGGTCTTAACCACCTTCCAATGCGCCTCACCTGGGTCAGACTGGTATCTACTCACTACCCCTAGTGAGTATGCCACGTCTGGTCTAGTATAAGTTATAGCATACATGATTGAGCCTACTGCAGAAGCATAAGGTACTCTACTCATGCGCTCTCTTTCCTCAGGAGTTGTCGCACAATCCTTCTTGGAAAGAGTAATTCCATAACCTATCGGAAGATAGCCTTTCTTAGAATTTTCCATGCTGAACCGTTTCAGCACGGTGTCTATGTACGTAGACTGGGACAGTCCCAAAAGCTTCTTAGATCTATCTCTATAGATCTTCATACTTAGTAAGTAAGAAGCTTCACCCAAGTCCTTCATGGAGAACTGAGATGATAACCAGACCTTTATTCCTTGTAATGCTGTGACATCATTCCCGATTAAGAGAATGTCATCAACATACAGTACTAGGAAAACAATCACAGAACTATTAACCCATTTATAGATGCACGGTTCTTCTCAGTTCTTAACGAAGCCGTACGATTTGATACATCTATCAAACCGTAAGTTCCAACATCGAGATGCTTGCTTGAGTCCATAGATGGACCTCTGCAATTTGCATACTTTTGATTCATCTGTGGATGTGAACCCTTTAGGCTATATCATATACACCTCCTCTTCTAGCTCCCCATTTAGGAAAGAGGTTCGGACATCCATCTGTCAGATCTCGTAATCAAAATATGCTGCCAAAGCAAGCATGATCCGAATAGACTTGAGCATTATCACAGGGGAGAATGTCTCGTCATAATCGATACCATATCGCTGACGATACCCCTTGGCAACCAGACGGGCTTTATAGGTTTCTACCTTCCCATCTGCGCCCCTTTTCCTCTTGAAGATCCATTTACACCCGATGGGTTTTATTCCTTCAGGCGGATCAACTAATGTCCAAACATTGTTGATTTCCATGGACTCCATTTCAGATCGCATGGCTCCAAGCCATGCCTCAGAGTCAGATCTTTGAAGTGCATCCATATAGGTGATCGGATCCTCATTATTCTCATCGAGCTCAATGGGATCGCCGTCTCGGACCAAGAAACCGTAGTATCTGTCCGGCTGACACGGTATTCTACCAGATCTCCTAATGGGTTCAGGGTGTGAGTCAATCACAGCCGGTTCCACGATGTCCTTAGAGTGTGCAGCTTCTTCTATTGGCTGAACTTCATCAAGTTCAATCTTAGAGGCTACAGTTCCTTCTCCAAGGAACTCCTTTTCCAAAAAGATAGCTCTAAGAGCAACGAACACCTTTTGTTCATTCTCCAAGTAGAAGAAATACCCTTTGGTTTTCTTAGGATAACCAATAAATAAACACTTGTCAGACTTAGGACCAAGTTTGTCTGAGTCTAAATGCTTTACGTAAGCCGGACAACCCCAGACCCGAAGGTATGAGATTGAGGGTTTACGCCCATTCCACATCTCATATGGAGTGGAGACAACAGACTTACTTGGAACATTATTTAACAAGTAACAGGCTGTCTGAAGCGCATATCTCCAAAAGGATAGCGGCAGAGTTGCAAAGCCCATCATTGATCGAACCATGTCCAACAAGGTTCGATTCCTCCTTTTGGACATACCATTCAACTGTGGTGTTCCTGGAGGAGTCCACTGAGAGAGAATTTCATTCTCCTCAAGATATGTCAAAAATGCACCAGATAAGTATTCACCACCTCGATCAGATCGAAGGATTTTAATACTTTTTCCAGTTTGCTTTTCTACTTCATTACGGTATCGTTTGAACATTTCAAACGACTCAAACTTGTCTCATTAGAAAGACATAACCGAACCTCGAAAAGTTGTCTGTAAATGTAATGAAATATTTGTATCCTCCTTTGGCTCTAATTGACATCGGTCCACATACATCAGTATGTATTAGACTTAGGAGTTCTGTAGCTCGTTCACCTTTTCCAGAAAAAGGTGACTTGGTCATTTTACCAAGTAAACAGGATTCACAAGTGGGCAGTGATTCAGAATCACTGACCTCGAGAAGTCCATCTCCTCGCATCTTGTTTATCCTATTTTGGTTAATATGACCTAGTCTACAGTGCCAAAGATACAAATCATTGACATTATCTAACCTTGGACGTTTTCTAGAAGTGTACATTACACTAACAGGCCTTGATAGTACGTATATGCCATTATTTAATCTAGCTTTTATTATAACACCATTATTCAAAATAACATTGCAAAAATCTCCTTTTATTGATAGTTCAAAACCACAATTGGCCAAAAGGCCTACAGAGATTATGCTCATAATGAAACTAGGACAATAGTAACAGTCGACTAGTTCGACAGTACAAGACTCAAAGACAAGACGCAGGACTCCAATCGCCAGTACTGGAACACGATTTCCATTCCTGACACTCAGAAACTGTTCTCCATCTTCAAATCTTCTGCTAACTTGAAGTCCCTGTAACGAATTACAAATATGAATTGGACTACCAGTATCCAATACCCAGTTAGCAGTATCAACAATTGAGTAATTACAATGTTTTATCATATAAATACCTTGTTCAGCAGACTTCTGCTTTCTCGGCCTGTTCGGATCAAGGGACGCAATATAAAGAGGACAGTTCCTCTTCCAGTGTCCCTTCTTCTTGCAGTAGAAGCACTCTGCAGAAGACTGATCAGCCTTATACTTCGTGGTCTAACTCGAGCCAGGAGCATTCTGCACATTCTTTCCCTTTTTATTTATTTTCTTCTTCCCTTTCTTAAAGGGACGACGACCTCTACTTCCTCTCACTAAATTTACCACCCCCTTATTTAGTTGGTGGTCTTTCTCGAAAGTCTGCAGCAACCCCAAAAGATCATGGTAGTTGACTGCAGGCTTGTTCATTCTGTAATGATCAAGAAAGTCAAGATAGGAGGAGGGAAGAGAATTCAGGATTGCATCATTGCCGAGGTGCTCGTGCAAGGGGCTTCCGAGTTTGCCCAGTTTTTCAATCAGCTCGATCATGTACAATACATGATCAGTGACTGAACCACCATTCGGCATCTTGGAGTTGTAGATGGCACAAGACACTTTGTACCGTTCTACATCATCCGGGGTGCCGAAGGATTCCTTCAACTTTTGAAGGATTTCATCAGGTTGGGCCTCCTCGAATTTGCGATTGAACTCGTCATTCATTGCCGTAAGCATAATGCAACGGACAGTAGTCCGATCAGAAACCCACTTCAAGTAAGCATCTCTGACTGCACTCCGTGCATTTGGAGGAGGGATTTCAGGCGCCGGATCCGTTATCACATAGAGGATCCGTTCATGCTCCAGAATAATTCTTAACCTTCGATACCAAGTATCGAAGTTATGACCCTTCAACTTCTCGTTATCGAGAAGTGACCGGAGCGATAAGTTTGAAGACATCTGAAAAGAAAACAAGACCAAATTAGTTTATGAATTAATAACTTAACCAAAAGACTTGGACTTTAGTCTAAAGGTTTCTCCCACTAATTTTTTAGATTGGTAGCCTCTAACTCCAATCCGTGAAAACAACATCTTTTCAAGTGGGTACTGAAATCCAATAGGCCTCGCATGAGCCCGACTATGGCCAGCTCACCCATACGAGCCTAAAGGTAGGTTCGTAAACCAATTATTTTCCTAAACAATTTTCAGTATTTAATTTCTCCCCAGAGAACACCCCAATCGGCCTAGGGGCCTCCTATTACGGTTCTCTGGTTAGGTCCAACCATTAAAATGATAAATCCAATGCTTCCAGCTAACTAAAGACCAAGCCCGACTATGGCCAGCCCACCTGGTCCCGTTAAGGAGGTTGCACTGAACCATCATCGATCAGATAGAAATTCCAGTCGCCGGATGTACACCCATTCTATGGAACTGCCGATGCACACCAAGCTAGTGGACACATTTCTATCCAACTTAATGGGAGGCTAAGACACTGTCAACTCTTTGACTTAGTCTTTTAAGGACTTAATAATTTTAGAGGATTTTTAGTTGTGACAGAAGAAAAGAGACAAGGACATGGATCATCCTCCCACTGAATCAATCAAATTTCATGAGGGTTGAAATAAATCAATAAATGTTCCATGGGCACCTAAAGATTAGTCAGACCGATCAACCTGGTGACATGGGTTAACTCGAGTCATTGAGCTTTTCCAATCAATTCTGGTTGACTCGACTAGCCAGGTAGGTGAGATCATGGGTGAGTATCCGCTATTAACCATCTTTCCTAGACACCAACCAAGTTGGCCAGGAAAGAGGTAGCCTCATACAACCATGATCACAAATGCCAAACCTACCTCAACACCAGTCGGTTTACCAGACTCGATCAGATTTTCTTAAAGACTCGGGCATCCACAGAGCCACTAATTGGATCCATTTTAGATGAACGGATCAACTATTTTAACTATTAGATAGTTCTAAAGAATGACCTTAATCAACTTTTGATTAATTTTCTTTATCCGGTTCAACTAAACCTAGGTCTAACCCAGTTAAGGACCCAATTAGATAACTAACCCAATTAACCCAAAATGGTTTATTCGAGTGTTTTAGATTTCATAAACCTAAAAGATTTTAATAAGCCAAAGATTTAATTAAAATAATTTTTAATTAAGTCATAATGTAAAACATTTTTACGTAACCAAAAATCATGCATCATATCTAGATTGATCTTTTATAAACATTACATAGCCCAATAGAAAATAACAAACATGCCTAACATGTATTTGAATTAAAATAATTTTAATTCCAAGATTTCCTTAAAGGATCCTTCTGAAAAGGCTAACACAGACGAACCGCATCATGTCAAAGACACATGGTCATGGTGAAGGTCTCAACTAGGTTCCTAAAAGTACTCTCAAATCATACTTTATGATTTACAATTTCAAAGATTAAACATTTCAATCAACTATACATGCAATCAAGAAATGCTACAACAGAACCTGGGCGCTCTGATACCACTGTAAGATAAAGAAGCGCGGTTGCAAGAGCCTATGATAAGCAAGCAAAGCAGGGAGCAGGCATGAATTTTAAAAATTTTAATTCACAGCAGAAAAATACCTGCTTTGCACAGGATCTAACAAATTCCGGATGCATGTATAGGCAATACAGGGCATGTATAAGACCATGTAATATTTATAAACAGTTGAAAAACCTAGATCTATACATGCATGAAGAATAAAACAAGAAACTATACCTTATTCCTACCTGGAATAGAGTTGGTATAAAGCTGGAATTGCTAGGATAACAGGAATAAATTTATTCCTGTTGTCTTCTACTTCCAGCACGTTGACAGGTTGCTTCTTTTCTCCAAAAACTGCAGCAAAACAACAGGGGATTTTGCCAACGAATTGATCTCCCTTCCAACACCAAAAGCTAGGGAACAAGATGGTTGGTCTTCCTTCAAAAGGGAGAAGATGATTCAACGTTTTGGTGCCCTTCCTTTCAACCAAAAACAGCACCAAAATTTCAGCAACCTGAAAAACCTGCAAACTGAAAAACAGAGCACAAAAATAGCTGTAAGGAGGTCGATCCGGCTTCCAAATGTTCAAATGAACACTCTCAAGAGGGGGAAAATGCCAGGGGCTAGCTCTGATTCGTCTCTCGGTCGATGCTAGTCACTGGAAGACATGGAACGGTGGGAGAGAAGAAGGAAGGATGACAGAATTTCTGAAATCATTTTTCAGCAAAACAGAGTTCCTTCTTCCTTCAATTTTGAGCACCAGAAAATAGGGATTAAGGGGCTGTTCTCTCTTCCTTTCACTCACCAAATCCCAGCCCTCAATTTCACCGGTGGAATGGGAAAGAATTTATGCAAGGAAACAAGAACTCTCACAGGTTTTTCACCTCTCACACGGTGACGTCTCAGCCCTCATGAACCAAGGGACTGCAGGGTATTAAAAAAAACCAGCAGCGGAGGAGAAAAGGAAAAGGCTGGGAGGCCAAACGACGTCGGTGGCATAATCACCAAATAAATAGCCATTAGAACCAATAAAACGGGTTTAAGGCTATCGGGTGGAATGGGAAATGAAAAGACGCCGATTGGGCTTCCACGGCATGGAATTCATCCAGCGAGAAATCAGCGTGTAAACCGGTCATTGGAAGAAAAACAATGGTTCAAATAATTTGGGTTCAAATCAATTAAACCCAAAGGTACAAAAGAAAAACCGGTCCAAGCCAATAAACCAGATTGGTTGAATCCCAAAATTTTTGGTTCAATCTAATTGAACCGATCCAAGCCCAAATAAATTTAGTTCAATTGGTTCACAACCAATTGGAGGCCGAATTTAGCTCCGAATCAGTTCAAAACTGATTCAGAAAAATCCTGGTGCAGACCTGGTCAGCCCGGAACAATTTTTGGTTGACGCAAACAAGGGCAAGACCGAGAAAAGAGTTCTCAAAAAATACTGTGACCATAAAATCGAGACGATTCCCAATCATAATCGGTATCCGGATCAGAGAGTTATCCTCTGTGGTGTGTGACCTCATAGGTTCGAACCTAAACGGTAGCACTGGAACAATTCCAGTACCAGCACAGGAAACCATCTAGCAATGGGTCCCGACGTCCGGATAGGTCGAAGATGCGGGAGCATACTATCGAACCTCAGGCATATGGTTACTATATAATTTATCCCTTTGACCTTTAATGCTTAGGACGACTGATATTGGGCTGCCAACCCAGACTGAGTCAGTCGACTACGTGTCACAACCTCGCAAGCCCAGTGACTCTTCACTAGGGCTACCCCGGTCGAGGATTTGCTAAATTGAGATACTGCGAGACATTCAAACCCAACTGTTTGGACAAGTCAATTCCATCTTGGTCCATCACTGCTCCACAAGTACTTGCCTGTACCCAGAAATCTTCCATCACCGGATTAAAAATCTGGGTAGTCCGGTACCAAAGCACAGGGAGTTGCTTGCAAGCTACCATGATGACCTCAGGTCAGAGGGACACATATACTCATATCCTATTTTGAGTATCCCTTTGGCAGAAAGGGGCTTCACGGAGTCACGTTCAACAAGATATCATATATCCCACTTGCAGATCACATTAGTGTCATCACACTCATTTGGTCAAGAGGACAACCAAACGATGTGAACTGCAACAACCTATACTTGATATATTGCCGTCCAGTACAATATATCCTTTGGTTGTGAACAGGAAAGAGTTCATTTTTAGGAAAATTCAATATGTGATGAGATGCCAAAAATAATAATTTTATTAATTCATAAAATGAATACAATACTCAGCACAACCGCTTACAACCCAGGCGATTGGCTTTGGGACACAATTCCCAACAAGTTAGACACTGACATCACCTGTCATGGAGAATGTGTAGATGCCAATTATTCGGTTTGTTCTTCCTCCCTCTCAACTGCTCGAGTCGGCTCCTCTTGCCTGCTCTTTGTTCTTCTTTTTGTTTCCACTGAGGGTGTTGCTCTTTTGGATCTCTTTTTCACTGTCGATTTTGGTGCCATTGCAACACTTGCGAGAAGAAATGTGGAATGGGAGCTTGAGGAAGAAGATTTCAGGGTTTTGCTAGAGGTTTTGAGTGGAGAGTTAGGGTTTAAAATGAGAATAGAGAGCAATAGAGTTCGAAAAAAATCGCACAGCTCTATTAAAAAACTGATTTCTCAACATCCGAGTCGGCTCAACCAGGGCTAAATTGTCCGAGTCGACTTAAACAGAAACTTTCCACAAAAGTTGAAATCATTCAGAAATTGAAATAAATTCAATAAAATCTCAAGAAAAGTTTTTCAAGGAACTTTAAGTGATGTAGGAGGTTTTCTAGATAATTTTTCCTTAAATTTGAAGGAATTAGGTTAGGAAAATCTAGAAATGATCATGAAGACCTAATTCTCCTCTAATCATTTCAAATCAATCCTGATTGAGTGGCTTAGTAAAAATATTAGCTAGTTGGTTCTCAGTTGGGATAAATTCTAGTTCAATATCACCATTCAAAACATGATCTCTGATAAAATGGTGTCTAATTTCTATGTGTTTGTCCTTGAATGTTGAATTGGATTTTTTGTCAAATTTATAGTACTTGTGTTATCGCATTTGATTATAATTTTAGATTGTGTAATACCAAAGTCTTCAATTATTGTTTAACCCATAATACTTGTGCACAACAACTCCTTGCAGCAACATACTCTGCCTCAACAATAGAAAGTGCTACCGAGTTTTGTTTCATACAGTGCCATAAGATTAAATTCAATCCTAAAAATTGGCATGTGCCGCTACTGCTTTTTCTATCAATTATACAACCAGCATAATCAGCATCCGAAAATCCAATTAAATTCAATGAAGAATGTTTTGAAAACCATAGACCTAGATTACTTATACCTTTCAAATATCTGATAATTCTTTTAATAGCAAGCATATGTGATTCTTTAGGATTAGATTGGAATATAACATATACACATATGCTATACAAGATATCAGGTCAACTTGCAGTCGAATATAACAAGGATCTGATCATACCTCTATAAAGCTTTTGGTCAATATTGGATTCATTTTCATCTTTGTTCAATCTGCAAGATGGGCTCATGGGTGTGTTCATTTATTTGCTTGACTCCATACCAAACTTTTTGATTATTCCTTTGGTGTACTTGGCTTGGTCGATGAAGATTCCTTCCTCTGTTTGTTTTACTTGAAGTCCAAAGAAGTAGTTAAGTTCACCCATTAGGCTCGTTTCAAATTCTTCCTGCATTAACTTAGCAAATTCTTCACAAAGAACTTCATTAGTTGCACTAAATATAATATCATCAACATAAATCTGTACAACTAATAAATCATTATTCTTCTTGATGAAAAGAGTTTTATCAATATTTTCTCTTGAAAAATTATTTTTAATCAAGAAAGTGCTAAGTCTATCATACAAGGTCTAGGTGCTTGTTTCAAACCATATAATGCTTTATTCAATTTAAACACATGATTTGGAAAAACATGATTTTCAAAACCTGGTGGTTATTCTATAAAAACTTGTTTAGAAATGAAATCATTTAAAAATGCATTTTTCACATCCATTTAAAAAAGTTTGAAATTCATGTAGCAAGCAAATGCAAGAAGTAATCCAATGACTTCTAGTCTTGTTACAGGTGCATATATTTCATCAAAATCAATGCCCTCTTCTTGGTTATATTTCTTAGCCACTAATCTAACTTTGTTTGTTACTACAATTTCTTGCTTATCTAACTTGTTTCTATAGACCCATTTGGTTCTTATGATTAGATGGTCTGAAGGTCTATCAACAAATGTCCATACCTTATTTCTTTCAAACTGATTTAGTTCTTCATGCATAGCCATCATCTAATTTGGGTCAGATTCAGCTTCTTCTAAGGTATGAGGTTCTATTTGTGATACAAAAGCTAGGTAATCATGTGCATCTCTATGTGATGACCTATAGTCCTAATACCTTGTGAAGGATCACTAATAATTAGTTTTCTTGGATGAGAAGTTACGTACCTCCATTTACATACCTTCATTTCCTTGGTAGATCAGCATGATCCTTATTTACTATTTCTTCCCTTCTTGAGTTGGTCTTGTATGCTCATGTCTTCTAATTCTTTTTGAATTGTACCTGCATCATTGTCTATGCACTCTTCTTTCTTAGAAAGTGAAGTGTTAGTTTCATCAAAAATAATATGCATGGATTCTTCTACAATAAGAGTTCTTTTGTTAAATACTCTATATGCTTTGCTATGTAATGGTAACCAAGAAAAATTACTTCATCAGATTTAGCATCAAATTTTTCTAGATTATCTTTATCATTGTTAAGCACAAAGTATTTACAACCAAATACATGAAAATAATTAATATTGGGTTTCTTTTCATTCCAAAGCTCATAGGGGGTTTTTTTCAAAATAGGACGGATCAAAATGCAGTTCAAAATGTAACAAGCAGTGTTCACTGCTTCTGTCCAAAAGTATCTTGAAAAATTGCCTTCACATAATATTGTTCGAGCCATCTCTTCCAAAGTCCTATTTTTTCTCTCTACAACACCATTTTGTTGTGGTGTCCTAGGAGCGGAGAAGTTGTGATCAAAGCAATTTTCTGTGCAATAATCATCGAAAAACTAATTTTCAAATTCGGTGCCATGATCACTCCTTATTGAAACTATTAAAAGATTTTTCTGATTTGAAACCATTTTGTGAATTTTTTGAAATACTTTAAAGGTTTCATCTTTGTGAGCAATAAATAAAATCCAAGTAAATCTAGAAAAATTGTTTACTATCACAAGAGCATGTTTCATACCTCCTAGGCTTGTGATCCTAGTTGGTCCAAATAAGTCCATGTGAAGTAGCGCAAGAGATCTAGCAGTAGAAATCATATTTTTGGGTTTAAAGCTCCCACTAGTTCGTTTACCCATTTGGCATGCATCACAAACATGATCAAAGTCTACTTTAAACTTAGGCATGCCTCTAACTAATTTTTTGAAAATTAACTTGGCAATGGTTTGCATGCTAGCATGATCTAATCGTCTATGCCAAAGTAAGCAAGACTCCTTGGTCTTAGCATTCATTCCTTTAGTAAAGAATCATTGATATTTTTTAAGGATCTAATCTTTACTCCAGCCTTTTTGAATTCAGATAATAAATCATGAAAAGTAGAATTCAATTCATCAAATATAAATTCTAATCGAGATTCGGGGATGTTACCTCATCTTCGAGACCCATTAGACAAAGATTAGCATTTTTCATTGTCTCTTCCTCTTCGATTGAGGTGGATTCTTCGCTATCACTCCATGTAGCAACCATCGCCTTCTTTTTCTTTTTCTTGAAAAATTTCTTTAATAGTGGACAATCTGGATGAATGTGCCCTGATTTCCCTTTCTTTCTCCTTGTCCTTGTCTTTATCTTTACTGTATTCCCCTTTCTTGTAAAATTTTCTATGATATCTACCTTTTTTCTTTCCCATAAATCTTCTGAATCTCCTCACGACCATTGCGATATCTTCGTCTTCTAGATCGTCTTCAGAGGAGATGTAGCCATCTTTCGATTCCTCATCTTTCTTTGAGTCCAATGCAGCTTTGAAGGCTATTGTCTTTTTCTTCTTTTGATCATCATCAGTTCTATGCTGCATGGCAAGTTCATGTGTGATGAGTGAACCCATTAATTCATCCATAGATAAGGCATTTAGATATTTTGCTTCTAGGATGGCAATCACTTTGGGGTCCCACTTGTTCGGAAGTAATCTGAGGATCTTCTGTACTATACCTGCATTTGAATAAATCCTGTCAAGACTTTTCAAACCATTAATAATATATGTAAATCATGTAAACATGGTAGATATTGTTTCAGTAGGTGAAAGATTGTGCCCTGAAAGCCAATTGAAATATTGTAATTTTGATCCCAAAATCAATGAATTGACATTTTACAAAGGCATTATTTTCATCATTTGCTGTGTCTTTTTGATTTTATGATGAACCCCATTGATTAGGGCTATGGTTCTAGGGTTATGATGAGATCATACCAGTGAGACCTAAAGCCTTAAAACCCTAATCTAAAATATTCCTGGTCGATGGGACATTGAGTTGGGGATCAATATTTCCGGCAAGACCAGCACATCCTATATATGTTTTGTAATGAGGATGACTGATCTCACAGTCACTTGTGTTTGACACTAATACTAGGATGTGAGTGTTCATTAGAGAATGAGTTCACTGAATTGATCCAGATTGAGAATATCTAATGGAACCTTATCTGTTTGTCAATAGATAATTCTCATAGTGGGAGTAGTGCATGTGGTCCTTTGACCTGAGACTACCATAGTACCTTATATATATGAATCCATACTTTGGTTCGCAATCAATCATGACACTGAGTCATGCACGAGGTGATACTGGTTATGGTGGATTGTATATGGAGGTTGTGAGTAGGTCAACAAGGAATTGATCAGCCCTAGTAAGAGGGAATAGCATCCAGCTAATTTCAAATGATGGATTCAGGAAACCTTTGATCAAAGTATGAAAATTAGAGTTATTTTCTAATGGTTCATTAATGAATCATCATTATAAAGATTGAGCTAGGAATGAATATGAAATTGGATTTGACAAGTATCCATATTCATAATCATATTCAGGATGCAAGATGATCAAAGGACTGAATTGCCCGGTAACTCACCACTGAAGGGTATTTTGGTAATTCCACCAAAATTTCACATCTTCCGGGTAGACATGATACGTTGCTAGACGTCAGTCTTGTCTTGTAGGTATATGATTGAGTCATGGTAATTCAAATCAGTTAATTTGAATTAGATTCTAATTGATCGAGTCGAGCTAGTTTGAGTTGACCTAAATCGACTTAGTTGAGATCTAACCGAATTAAGTCAAATAGAACTCGGACCTACTACTGGCTAGGTGTGGAACCCAATGGGTCACACACAAAAAAAAATTGATGAAGGATTTAATTTGGAATTAAATCATGTTTGCAGGATAAACACACTAGCATGTGTTGCAGACCAAATTTCTATTCAAATCTGATTCGAATTTGGTTCCGAATTGGGCTTAATTGGGTTCTAATTGAACCAGATTAAGGTCCAATTTAATTTTTAGGATATTGGGCTAACCCATGGCTGAACCCAAGTGAATTTAGTTCACTGAGACCCTCTCTCCAAGCCGCCCCCTCCCTTTTCTTACCCGCACGCGCCAAGAAAGAGAGTCCACGCGCGTGGACTTCTCTTAAAACGCGTGAGAAGGAAAACGTCGGAGAAATATCTGAAAAAGGGGCATTTCAGATCCTTGTCTGGCACCCTTGGATCTGGATCTGATGGCCAGAAAAAATTAAGGAAAAGATCCGTCGCTTTTCGGTCGCAAATCCGTCTCCAAAAGTCGCGATTCTTCCTGAAGTTTTTCCGAGAGTCCTCCTCGTCGAAAAAACGAAAATTAAATCAGAGAATCATGATTTTTGGTTGAGGGGACACGTGAGGAATGAGGGATCGTGATCCCTGGGGTTTCAGAGGGTTGCGTTGTTTTGAGATGACACCCCTCTGAGATCTATAAATAGGGTTGGGTTCTCGGGGGTTTTCACGTAACATAATTCAGAGATCCAATTCCCTTTCTTCCTCTCCAGAATACTCCTTCCCCTTGTTCTTGTTGGGTATTGTTTCCCTTACAAAGGTATCCTCTGTCAAAACTCTGACCCTAAACAAGAATAAGAAGAAGGTCTTGAACGGTAAAGGAAAGAAAAAGGAAAGGATCTGTTCTTCTTCTTTTCCTTCTTGAATTAAGACTTTGCCTGTCTTAATTTTTCTTCCAATTCAATTCAAGAAAAGGGATTCAAGAAAGGGAATTCTTGAAGAAAATTCAAGAAGAGGAAAGAAGGAAGAAAAGAAATTTTCAAAAAAGAAAATTTCAGCCTAAAAGTCCAAGAATTGAATTCTTGAAAAAGAATTCAAGAAGAGGAGCCAAGAACTAGAAATTGTTGTCTTCATCTTTTTCTGTGTGGATCACCATTGGAGGGTGAACATTTGGGCACCTGGTGGAGATTCAGAGTTTGGATTTTGCGATACAGGTTAGTATCTTAATTTGAGATTAAATCTTATATATACATTTTATATGTTTTAATTCTTTTAAGGAGATCTTGGGTTAAAGGTTTGGTGAAGATTTCAAAAGATAAAAATAAAATTTTGAAATCTATGTTTCCGCCTTGCCATCAAACCCTAAAGTGGTATCAGAGCCTCCTTATTAAGATTAAAATATATATTCTGAATTTTAGATGCATATTTATATAAGTAACATGAGATGTAATATATGTTTGTTGTAATGTCACCAATTAGGGTTTTCACTCAAACCCTAATTGTTGTTGAGATATGCATTGAGATCTAGTCATCATACTGAAATAAGGTTGCCCTGGCATAATGGTGGATCCATTATGTGGTAAATGGTTGTCCTAGTATGATGACACACTAATCACATATTTGTGTTAATTATGCATATATGTTTGATGTATGCCACTAATTAAGGTTTTCACTTAAACCTTAATTTGCATAGAGATATGTTTAGCCTTCTAGTCATCATACTGAAATAAGGTTGCCCTGGCATAATGGTGGATCCATTATGTGGTAAATGGTTGTCCTAGTATGATGGCACACTATGGCACATATTTGCTAAAATGCGCTTTGTTTTAATAAAGCCCTCTTTAAAAACATATTAAGTTGTAGTGTCATATACCAAAAGCAAAAATAATCAATATGATTAGTTTATCATTCGGTGTCTAGGAAAAGTGGTTCATGATCGGTAAAGAGGACGTGGTTTTTAATTGGTTCCGTTGACTGACCTGGCCAATTCTTATTGGTGTCTAAGGAAAGCAACGGGGGGACTCCCACCACTCGCCCACTTACCTGGCCGGTATGATTAACTTAATTATTGATTGATATGCTCATTGTAATATTCACTACATATGGCCTTCCTTCATGCCAAGTCATTATTATGTTATGATCCATATTAGGTTTGTTGTGTACACACAAGGCCTTTTTCTTTATGGTGACTAACATAATTTTTGCTTGGTACATTTGATGCTTATGGAATGATTTAATATAATACTTTGTTGTGTACACACAAGGGTATTATAATTAATATCATGACTATATAGTAATGAAGGGTCTAACTTAACTAAAATATTATAGTTTGTTGTGTACACACAAAGCTATTAATATTTTAGAGGCCAAGATAAGTTGAGAATTGTATGAATTACAATTGGAAAGAGTTTTCCTACCTTTGAACTTATATAAGATTTGTTGTGTATACACAAGGTCTTTTATGAGGAATTAGGATCTCAACCCCACTAAGAGAACCAATTAGGGTTTTCTCGATCATCACATTGAGGGTTATGATGCTTGATAAAATAGTGGGAGACATAATTAAGTTAAAGTCCTAATTTAATTATGTTTTGTCAACATTGATTGTTTGCTTATGTAATGTTGTTTGTTAATGTAGATTAAATGGCATCTTCACTCTCACTCCGTAGCATTCTTGATGCAAATAAATTGACTGGACCAAACTATGTTGATTGGTTGAGAAACCTGAAGATAGTACTCAACCAAGAAAGAATTTCTTATATTCTTGATACCCCAACCTTGGAACCATTAGGGGAAGATGCCTCGCAAGAGGATAAGACCACATATAACACGTGGCAAAATGACTCACTTACTGTCAAGTGTATAATGCTTGCCTCTATGACCAATGAGTTACAGAGGCAACATGAAAGCATGGACACAAACTCCATATTGCTCAATTTAAAAGAACTTTATGGAGAACATAGTCGAACTGCAAGATATGAAATATCTAAGCAGTTATTCCGTGCAAGGATGACAGAAGGTACATCCGTACAAGACCATGTATTAAAGGTTATTGACCTAATCACCCGATTGGGTCAATTGGGTTTTGTTATGGATGGGGAGTTGAATCAGGATTTAATCCTGCAGTCACTCCCAGAGTCATTTTCACAGTTTGTTCTTAATTATCATATGAACAAACTTAACACTTCCTTGCCTGAGCTGTTGAATATGTTAAAAACAGCAGAGAGCCATTTAAAGAAAAATAAGGCTCCACTTCTTCTTGTAGATGGTGTAAACAAGAAGAAAATAGGCAAAAAGGGTTCCAAGAGGAGGTTAAACCCAAAAGGGGGTATCAAGAAAAAGAAAGGAAAGAAGGCCTCCGGACAAATGACCTGCTTTCATTGTGGCAAGCCGGGTCACTGGAAAAGAAACTGCAAGGTTTACCTTACAAGTGTGAAGCCTGGTGCTAGTGATGCACCAAAAGGTATGTATGAGATACATGCAATTTTGTCATTAGACTCTTCTAATTCAAACTCTTGGGTATTGGATACTGCTTGTGGTCATCATATCTGCAAATCATTGCAGGGACTACAGAACATTAGAATTTTGAAGGAAGGCGACTTCGAGCTCTACGGTGCTGGAGGAGATTCCATCCAAGCAGAAGTTGTAGGGACTTATATGTTGAAGCTGCCTTCTGGGAATATTTTAGAGTTAAAAAATTGTTATTTTATGCCTAGAATCATTAGAAACATCATATCTGTACCCTTGTTACTTAAAAAAGGATATATTATGAATGTAATGAGCAGTGGCTGCTCAATCAGTTTTTCTAATGAAATAATATTTAATGGCATATTTTGCAATGGTCTCTTAACTTTATCTTCTGATGACAATATACTACATGTTAGTAATAAACGAAAAAGAGATGAAGTAAACAATACTTTACTTTGGCACTGTCGTCTTGGACATATTAGTGAGCAGAGGATTAACAAGTTATACAAGGAAAAATTCCTTAATCCTTATGACTATGAATCATTAGGAACTTGTGAATCATGTCTCATGGGTAAAATGACCAAGACTCCATTTAGTGGACATAATGAAAGGACAACAGAGTTATTAGGACTCATACACACTGATGTATGTGGACCTATGACAACTCAGGCCAAGGGTGGAAACTCATATTTCATCACATTCACTGATGATTTTTCAAGGTACGGATTTGTGTATCTAATGAAACATAAGTCCGAAGCTTTTGAAAAATTTTTAGAGTATCAAAGTATGGTAGAGAAACAAACGGGGAAAAGTATTAAGATCCTTCGATCAGATAGAGGAGGTGAATACTTATCCACCGAGTTTCTTGATCACCTTAAACAAAAGGGAATCATCTCTGAATGGACTCCTCCTTACACACCACAATTAAATGGTGTTGTTGAAAGGAGAAATCGTACTTTATTAGATATGGTACGGTCCATGATGTGCTTCACAGACTTACCTGTTTCTTTCTGGGGATATGCCTTGGAAACAGCGGCTAATATTTTGAATAGAGTACCATCCAAATCTGTATCTAGCATTCCATATGAGTTATGGAGGGGAAAGAAACCCAATCTTAAGCACCTTAAGATATGGGGATGTCCAGCTTATGTCAAAAGAAATTTTGGACAAAAGCTTGATGTTAGAGCAGAAAAATGTCTATTTGTTGGATATCCCAAAGATAGTATAGGATATCTATTCTACCACCCTACTGAACAAAAGGTTTTAGTCAGTAGGCATGCCATTTTTATGGAAAAAGAATTCATCCTACAAAAGGGCAGTGGGAGAAATATTGAACTTGAAGAAGTTCAACAAGTAGATACATCTCAACAAAATCATAACACAGTTAGTATAGAACCTGAACACACCACTCCTATCCGTAAGTCTGATAGAGTGCGACATGCACCTGAAAGGTATGGGTTCATTATTGAAAATAATGAAGCCCGAATCATTGATAATGATGAGCCTCTAACATATACGGATGCTGTCATAAGTAGTGACTCAGACAAATGGCTGGAAGCCATAAGATCCGAAATGGACTCCATGTATGTCAACCAAGTCTGGACTTTGGTTGATGCACCAGAGAGTGTTAACCCTATTGGATGCAAATGGGTCTATAAGAAAATGATTGGGGCAGATGGCCAAGTTGAAACTTATAAAGCCAGATTAGTGGCTAAGGGTTTCAGACAAAAATAGGGAATAGATTATGATAAAACATTTTCTCCTGTTGCCATGCTCAAATCTATTCGGATCATGCTTGCTATAGCAGCATATCATGATTATAAAATCTGGCAGATGGATGTGAAAACTGCATTCCTCAATGGTTTCCTTGAGGAAGAGGTTTATATGTCACAGCCATAAGGTTTTGTCTTGGAGACTAAACCTAATCAGGTATGTAGGCTAAAGAAATCTATTTATGGATTAAAGCAAGCATCTAGGAGTTGGAACATCCGATTTGATAAGACAGTCAAAGAATTTGACTTTATCAAAAATGAGGATGAACCTTGTGTGTACAAGAAGACTAGTGGGAGTGCCATAGTTTTCTTGGTTCTGTATGTAGATGACATACTCCTCATTGGGAATGATATCCCAATGTTACAATCGGTCAAGGTATGGTTATCTAAATAGTTTTCCATGAAAGACTTGGGAGAAGCATCTTATATACTAGGCATCAAGATCTATAGAGATAGATCTAGGAGGATGCTAGGTTTATCCCAGTCTAGGTACATTGACCAAGTGCTAAAAAGATTTAGCATGGAGGAAAGTAAAAGAGGTTACTTACCTATTGGTCATGGCATACATCTTTCTAAGAAGATGTCTCCTAAGACACCTGAAGAAAGAAATAGAATGAATTCGGTACCTTATGCTTCGGCAGTAGGGTCTATTATGTATGCTATGTTATGTACTAGGCCTGATGTGGCATATGCCTTAGGTATAGCCAGCAGGTTTCAAGCTGATCCAGGAGAGGATCATTGGAAGGCTGTGAAAAATATTCTTAAGTACTTAAGAAGAACTAAGAATATTTTTCTAATATACGGAGGATCTGATCTTAAACTATAAGCTTATTCAGATTCTAGTTTTCAATCAGATCCAGATGACAGCAAATCTATATCTGGGTATGTTTTTACCCTTAATGGAGGAGTTGTAAGCTGGAAAAGTTCTAAACAGCAAACTGTAGCTGACTCAACAACTGAGGCAGAGTACATTGCTGTTGGTGAAGCTGCCAAGGAAGCTGTCTGGATGAAGAAGTTCAGATCAGAGTTGGGTGTAGTTCCTGAGATTGAAGGTCCAGTATCACTTTACTGTGATAATACGGGGACTGTTGCTCAAGCAAAGGAACCAAGAGCTCATCACAAATCAAAGCACATTCTGAGACGCTTCCATCTCGTTCGAGAGATTGTCGAAAGACAAGAAGTCTGCATTAAAAGGGTAGAAACGAAGAACAACGTAGCAGACCCGTTCACTAAGGCTCTATCACAGCGAGAGTTTGATCACCACCTTGATTGTATGGGGTTAAGATTTAAAGGCGATTGGCTTTAGTGCAAGTGGGAGATTGAAAGATTGTGCCCTGAAAGCCAATTGAAATATTGTAATTTTGATCCCAAAATCAATGAATTGACATTTTACAAAGGCATTATTTTCATCATTTGCTGTGTCTTTTTGATTTTATGATGAACCCCATAGATTAGGGCTATGGTTCTAGGGTTATGATGAGATCATACCAGTGAGACCTAAAGCCTTAAAACCCTAATCTAAAATATTCCTGGTCGATGGGACATTGAGTTGGGGATCAATGTTTCCGGCAAGACCAGCACATCCTATATATGTTTTGTAATGAGGGTGACTGATCTCACAGTCACTTGTATTTGACACTAATACTAGGATGTGAGTGTTCATGAGAGAATGAGTTCACTGAATTGATCCAGATTGAGAATATCTAATGAAACCTTATCTGTTTGTCAATAGATAATTCTCATAGTGGGAGTAGTGCATGTGGTCCTTTGACCTGAGACTACCATAGTACCTTATATATGTGAATCCATACTTTGGTTCGCAATCAATCATGACACTGAGTCATGCACGAGGTGATACTGGTTATGGTGGATTGTATATGGAGGTTGTGAGTAGGTCAACAAGGAATTGATCAGCCCTAGTAAGAGGGAATAGCATCCAGCTAATTTCAAATGATGGATTCAGGAAACCTTTGATCAAAGTATGAACATTAGAGTTATTTTCTAATGGTTCATTAATGAATCATCATTATAAAGATTGAGCTAGAGATGAATATGAAATTGGATTTGACAAGTATCCATATTCATAATCATATTCGGGATGCAAGATGATCAAAGGACTGAATTGCCCGGTAACTCACCACTGAAGGGTATTTTGGTAATTCCACCAAAATTCCACATCTTCCGGGTAGACATGATACGTTGCTAGACGTCAATCTTGTCTTGTAGACATATGATTGAGTCATGGTAATTCAAATCAGTTAATTTGAATTAGATTCTAATTGACCGAGTCGAGCTAGTTTGAGTTGACCTAAATCGGCTTAGTTGAGATCTAACCGAATTAAGTCAAATAGAACTCGGACCTACTGCTGGCTAGGTGTGGAACCCAATGGGTTACACACAAAAGAAAATTGATGAAAGATTTAATTTGGAACTAAATCATGTTTGCAGGATAAACACACTAGAATGTGTTGCAGACCAAATTTCTATTCGAATCTGATTCGAATTTGGTTTCGAATTGGGCTTAATTGGGTTCTAATTGAACCAGATTAAGGTCCAATTTAATTTTTAGGAAATTGGGCTAACCCATGGCTGAACCCAAGTGAATTTAGTTCACTGAGACCCTCTCTCCAAGCCGCCCCCTCCCTTTTCTCACCCGCGCATGCCAAGAAAGAGAGTCCACGCGCGTGGACTTCTCTTAAAATGCGTGAGAAGGAAAACGTCGGAGAAATATCTGAAAAAGGGGCATTTCAGATCCTTGTCTGGCACCCTTGGATCTGGATCTGATGGCCAGAAAAAATTAAGGAAAAGATCCGTCGCTTTTCGGTCGCAAATCCGTCTCCAAAAATCGCGATTCTTCCTGAAGTTTTTTCGAGAGTCCTCCTCGTCAGAAAAACAAAAATTAAATCAGAGAATCATGATTTTTGGTTGAGGGGACACGTGAGGAATGAGGGATCGTGATCCCTGGGGTTTCAGAGGGCTGCGTTGTTTTGAGATGACACCCCTCTGAGATCTATAAATAGGGTTGGGTTCTCGGGGATTTTCACATAACATAATTCAGAGATCCAATTCCCTTTCTTCCTCTCCAGAATACTCCTTCCCCTTATTCTTGTTGGGTATTGTTTTCCTTACAGAGGTATCCTCTGTCGAAACTCTGACCCTAAACAAGAATAAGAAGAAGGTCTTGAACGGTAAAGGAAAGAAAAAGGAAAGGATCTGTTCTTCTTCTTTTCCTTCTTGAATTAAGACTTTGCCTGTCTTAATTTTTCTTCCAATTCAATTCAAGAAAAGGGATTCAAGAAAGGGAATTCTTGAAGAAAATTCAAGAAGAGGAAAGAAGAAAGAAAAGAAATTTTCAAGAAAGAAAATTTCAGCCTAAAAGTCCAAGAATTGAATTCTTGAAAAAGAATTCAAGAAGAGGAGCCAAGAACTAGAAATTGTTGTCTTCATCTTTTTCTGTGTGGATCACCATTGGAGGGTGAACATTTGGGCACCTGGTGGAGATTCAGAGTTTGGATTTTGCGATACAGGTTAGTATCTTAATTTGAGATTAAATCTTATATATACATTTTTGTATGTTTTAATTCTTTTAAGGAGATCTTGGGTTAAAGGTTTGGTGAAGATTTCAAAAGATAAAAATAAAATTTTGAAATCTATGTTTCCGCCTTGCCATCAAACCCTACAGTAGGCTCCATTTTAAATAATTCATAATTGTGTACAAGAAGATTTATTTTTGAAGTCTTCACTTGGAAAGTTCCTTCGTGGGTCACTTCGAGTTTATCCCAAATTTTCTTTACTAAAGAGCAAGTGAAAATTCGATTAAACTCGTTAGCATCCAAAGTAGAGTATAATAAATTCATTGCTTTGGCATTTAATTCTCCCATCTTCATGCTGTGTTCATCCCAGTCCTCCTCAGGCTTTGGGACATCCATGCCATTAATTTTAATCATAGGAATTTGTGGCCCTTTTAGAATGACCTTCCATAATTGAAAATCGACAGCTTGTATATAAATTTTCATTCTAGCTTTCCAATATGAATAATTTATGCCAGTGAAGAGTGGAAATCTATTAGTAGATTGGCCTTCTGCCAAAGATGTACTCATGGGATGAGCCATCAATCTTTATTCTAAATGTATTCAAAGATACTACTCTGATACCAGTTGTTGCCCAGGTGGCTTTCCCAAGAGGGGGGTGAATTGAAAATTTTAAAAAAATTCAGGCAATAATGTGCTCTTTGAAAATTCCTTATAAATGTTAAGTGTTGTGGTAGAAAAATAGAATGCAGAAGCATAATCAAATAAGAAATGCACAACACAAACACAAGCAAATTATAGTGGTTCGGAGCAACCCAGCTCCTACATCCACTATCCAAGATTATCACTTGGGATTTTCACTATATCCCTCACTGGAATACAGTCGGATTATTTTCACAAGCTCACAATCCAAACCTCTACACTTTGGCTTTTAAACCGGGCTCACCAAAGAAACCCAACTTGGTTTTACTAGGATCACCTAGAACCCAACTTGGTTTTAACACAGGATCACCAAGAACCTAACTTGGTTTTAATATAGGCTAACCAAGAATCTATTTGGTTTTTAAACCGGGCTCACCAATAACCCAACAATTTAATAAAAGAATTATAAAGAAAAGCAACAAGATGACAAATAGATTTTTGTCGAATGGTTGCCGATGCAGCTCAAGAGAAGCCCAATTGATTGCACTTCAATACACTTGGATGGCTTCTTTTCAATCTTCAATAAATGCTTCAAGCTTTAGTTGATAGTTGGTGAAGGCTTGAAGACTATCTTGAATGCTCTTGCAGTACTCTCTTGCTCTTAAGGTAGCTTGGATATTCAATATTTTATTTTCTCCTTATTTTTTCTTTAAGACTTGTTGCAAGTAATTCAAATCCCTCAAATATATAGTCTTGTACACTTCTCAAATAATTTTAGTCATTGTAGACCGTTGGGATGTGACATTTGACCATTGGAGTACTTTTTGGATTCAAATTCCAAGAAAATTGACCTTCGAGTTGGCTCAGATCCTCAAAGTAGTTCTGGTTGAGTCGACTCTCTTTAATCTAGTCGGCTTGCTTGCATAGTGTACTAATTCCTCACTCTGTAAGAGTCGCTCGCCTTAATTCTACTTGACTCGGATCCTCGGGCCTTCAAAATAAAGTCTGGAAGAGTCGGCTCATTCTCTTTAGAGTCAGCTTGATTGGCTATAGTTCTTAGATCTCTTTTTCCAGACTCTGGAGGAGTCGGCTCAATTCTCTAAAGAGTCAGCTCGAATGTCTGACCAAATGATAGAGTCGGCTTGGACTCCCTTTGGGTCAGCTCGCTTGTCTGATTCAGGAAATGGTACTCTGGACGAGTTGGCTCGGGTCCCTTAGAGTCGGCTCGGATATCTGCGTGCCAAAATCCTCATGCGTGCCATGTGCCAAAGTCGGCTCGGATGTGTTCTTCAATGAATTTTCAATTCTTCTCCAAAATTCATATAGCAAGGCTTCAAGCTTTCAAAATATCTTCAACCTTTTCTTACAACATACTCAAAGTAATTTTAAGCTTGAAATAACCTAGAAGTAACCCATTTGATTGATTTTCACTTAAGTTTTTCTTTGGATTCTTCTTTACAATATTCAATTACAATACAACTCAACACAAGAAATAGAAATGTAGGAGTTGAGATTGAGCAAAGAGTTCATCCTACAAAAACTTGTAAAACACTTAAAGAGTTGTTAGTAAAACAAATATATGCACCAATATTTGGTTATCATCAAAATTACTTATGGGGTCAACAGTTTGTTTATGGTCTTGCAACAATAAGAGATTAATTGCATTTAGTTGGAGTCATGAGAGGGATGATGGATAGGGTTTAAATGATGGATGACCTTAATCCACCATTTAATTCAAATCTTATAAAGGATAGATAAAGAAAAATGATTACCCATCCATCATGGACCAACAATTTGCTTCCTTCTAAATTGAGAGCAAGCAATAAAGAATGGATAAAACAAGTGAGCAATGAGTTTCTACATTGACAAAATTGTTCCTCATTATTTTTTTAACAAAATCTTAATATATTATTATATTTTCATTCATTATATTTATATATAAATACATTATTTATTTTCTCTATACTATTGATCCTATACTATTAAATTTTATTACTAATTATTTTAATTTTAGCACATAATTTTCATAATTGTACATAAATAATTAGAATTATCTTTCAATTTTCTATTTATATTTACTATTTTAAATTAATTATTTATATTCAATTAATTAAATATTAAAATTAAATTATAAATTAACTTATTATTTATATATTTAATCTACATAAATTAATTCATATATCATTAATTTATTAAATGAAATTTAATTAAAATTAAATATTTTAATTTTTTATGTAATTATAAATTAAAAAGATTATAAGTATGTATTATCCTACCTTCTTAGTATAAATAAATATTATAAATTGATAATAATAACACTATTTTGTTAAATAGTAGTTTAGTAAAAAATATTGTACAAATATCATCCATTCTCTATTTTATTTCTACTAAAATAAATAGAAGAGAGAATCATTTGTTGTGGTATCAACTTGCTATAATACCAGTTTTTATGGTACCAACTGCACTAATACCATTTACATCGGGGAATCACTTATGTGTAATACAGATCCCCATTTTTAGGATCATGATTATCGATATCGATACTGCAGAAAAAAAGAAATAAAAAATATAAGACATAATTAGATAGGCATGTAAGGTTTCACTATGAGAAAAATAATTTAAAAGTTTGTGAACTTCTACTCTCAATCCTGTATAATTTTCTCAACAAGAAACTCCAAAATTTCTTGCACAAGCTCTCAATGCACAACCCCTGTAGGCTTTTTGAAGATCCTTCACCACTCTTTTGATCGTCATACTCAATCTACTCCTCTATCTATGGTTTTATAGTCTTAACTGTGAAGAGCATCTCACCAAAAATTCAATAGTCTAAATCATGTCTAAATCGGAGTCCTGTAGCTCTTCCTATTTGTATCTGACTGCAAAAGCAATTAAGGTTATTGATTGAAATTGATTTGTACTGAACATCATGCATGATTAGTCCAAATCATGAAGATCATGCTCAGAGATGCGCACAGCCATCTAATCCATGCAGGATGCATGGAGAGCCATTCGATTGTGCGATCATTGTACTATCACATCAAAAATCATGCAAAAATAGTGCAAAGGGGGAGGGTCGATTGCTTGGACTCGGGCCACCCTCGTGCCCATGCACGCCCTGCCCGCCTAGGCCTGGGTTGGTGCCAGTGCTCACATGTGCCCACTTGGGCTTGGACTAGCTTTACGCTAGGCCACGCACCCCTGCACGCACCGCTGGGCCGTGCTATCAGGCCGTGCAATCTAGCCTACTGCAAAGCAAGTCAGGTCCAAATCTTTTTTTTCTCTTCTTTGGGCTAGGCTTCTCACTAAGTCTTTTACCTATCTTGGGCTTCTTTAGAAGCCAAATTCGAGATGTTTTCCTAACAACCTCCACCTCAACTTCATGTTTAGCCTCCACATGATTTTGAGAGTTTCTTGAAAGATTCTACACCCCCATGTCCTAGAACAAATGCTTGATTATGGATGGACAAACATGAAAGTTGAACCAGGCCGCTCGATCTCATCTTCGTCACGTGCTAGGCTCACCTTAGGAAAGCCTCATATGGCAATAGGAACTTTACTTTGCGACGTTGCCTGTTATCCCTTTAAGGCTCTTATCTCATGCTCGATCCATCCACTCTTGGAGCACCACCTCGCACTGGACTTCTATTTACACCAGAGACTCCACCTTGCACTGGACTCTCTGTTAAAAAGTAGTGACCTCCATACTTTTTTCTCTTCAAAACAATCCTATTACCATGCAAGACCTTCAAGACTCCATCATTAGCTCTCCACGTGTAACCGTTTGAGTCCAATTTACTGAGAAAAATTAGATTTTTATGAAAACTCGATATGCATTGGACCTTGCCCAGTTTCTTCACTGTTCTATTATGCACCTCTAAGCTAACTATCCCGATGCCCCCGATCACATAGTTGGATTCATCTAGCAAGTGGACAGCACCCTCTCTGCAACATATATGATGTGGACATATAGAATCTAAAATCTACTAGGAAGAAAGGGATACCTTGTTGGATACTATGAGTGCATAATTTATATATCCATCATCGCTACCATCTGCCACCATCATAGTAGCTCTCATCTGATCTCTGAGTTACGGGTAATCTTTGACACAATGTCTCAACTCGTTGCATTGAAAGCATTTGATCTTGCTTGCATCCTTCAACTTGGACCATCTACTTTGTGATCCTTTGTCACTGTGCCTTTTATTGCCTGCTCCTCCAGAAACTACCATTGCTAAGTTCCTACCTAAACTTGAAGTTTAGTTCTCTCGCTTGAAAAACTCATTTTGGAATAATGTTGAGGTAACTTTATCTTGATGATACTCTTCCCCACTAGAAGAGCAATCACCAAGGACTTGAAGGATTGCGGTAAGGATGAAAGAAATACCAGCACCCTAGCTTTCTTCTCAACTTTTTTATCGATACTAATGAGATCGGTGAGGATCCATAGGAAGGTACTTAGGTGCTTCTGCATGTTTTGTCTCTCGATCATCCATAGTTGATAGAACTACTTCTAAAGGAACAGTGTGTTGGTGAGAAACTTCGCCATGTATAGCTCCTCAAGCTTCGTCTATGTACCATCAGGGAAGTCTTGTTCATTACATGGATTACCACCTCATCTGCTAAGTACAAGCAGATCATGCTCACCATATGTATCTGGAGCCACCTCCAAGTCTCTTTTCCATGGTGGTTGGTCTCTTCTCGTATATGAGAGCATCAGTCAGTCTTTATTGGATAAGCATATCTTTCACCCTCACTTGCCAGGAGAGAAATTACTCTTTCCATCAAACCTACTGATTTCAAACTTAATTGTGCCTATCTTCTTCATCTTCTTCAATCTTGATCAATTATGGATAACCAGGGCTCTGATACTAGTTATTATGGTATCAACTTGCTCTGATACAAGTTGTTATGGTACAAACTACACTTGTTGCCGCCTACATCGCCGTGGCCTGTAGCTTGGGGATGACCTCGGACGTTGACCTCGTTGGTCAAGAGCCAACTCACGCGCCTGGACCTGCAAAACAGAGGAGACCCGAGCCAGAAATCCTGACGGAGGCACTCCGATGATCAAGTCAGTGACAATCTAGGGGAACAGATCCTTCCCTGTGGGTCCCTTTGCTTGGACTCCACACTTAGAGGAGGAGATTTGGTTTAGGAAAGAGAGAGTAGAGCAAGGGAGGGAGCAGTGGAGGAGAGCTAGAGCTGTGTGGCTGTGTCCGTCAAGACCCTTTTGGTGAGTCCCTGGTAGCCCAAAGCGCTCGGCCTCTCGGTTGCTCTCCTGTGTGCTAGCTCTTTACTTACCTTGTTTGAAGACCTCCTGAACCTCCTTTTAGGCCACAGACCCTCTCAGTGACCTACCTCGGGTTCCTCCCCGTCTGCAAGCATCGAAAGGTCAACGTTTGGTAGTGCTTCGTGCCGTGCACCCGGGTGCCTTTCCCATTCATGATAGGTCGCAGGCTCTGACTTCCCATCTGGTTGCCCTACTTTGAAAAATTTGGCACGGCCTCGATCAGGAAACAGTCGTCCCCTGGATTTGAATCCTTTGGGATGATTTTCTCTTTTGGGTGGCACAGACGTTCAGTTGGGAGTGCAGTGCCTTGGCTATGGTGTCCTTTTCTATCTAGTGTAAGTAGCAATGAGAGTAATCATGGCATCCTGGGGGTTGCCTTGGGTGGCGGTCCATTGCCCAAGGGAGGTGGCGCTGTGGTCTTTGGCTTCCGGTCGCTAGACCTCTCGTCTGAAGAGAGCTTGGCCTAAAGAGAGCAAGAGCTCGACTTCGGCTGAGGTGGGCTCGACCTTAAAGGAGCCGCCCGATGAAGGAGCTCAAAGAGAGCAGGAGCTCGACTTCGGCCGAGATGGGCTCCACCTCGAGGGAGCCACCCGGTGAAGGAGCTCGAAAAGAGCAGGAGCTCGACTTCGACCGAGGTGGGCTTGACCTCGAGGGAGCCACCCGACGAAGGAGCTCGAAGAGAGCAGGAGCTCGACTTCGACCGAGGTGGGCTCGACCTCGAGGGAGCCGCTCGACGAAGGAGCTCGAAGAGAGCAGGAGCTCGACTTCGATCGAGGTGGGCTCGACCTCAAGGGAGCCGCCCGGCGAAGGAACCCGAAGAGAGCAGGAGCTCGACTTCGGCCGAGGTGGGCTCGACCTCGAGGGAGCCGCTCGGCGAAGGAGCTCAAAGAGTAGATCTGACGTGGCAGCTTCTGCCCATGTGGCATCCGACCGGAATTGACAGAGACTCCATGTCAGCGATCCTGCCATATCAACCTGATACCACTCACATCAGGGGTCACTCATAAGAAATATGGATCCCATTCTCAAAATCACGATTATCGATGTTGATGCTATAGGAGAAAGAAGAAGAAAAAAAATAAAATACAAGATATAATTAGATGGGCATATAAGATTTCACTATAAATAAAATAACTTATAAAATTGAAAACTTTCACTCTCAATCCCGTATAAGTCTCTTAACAAGAAATTCCAAAATCTCTCGACAAGCTCTTAATGCACTATCCCTACAGGCTTTTTAGAGACCCTTCATCACTTTTTTAATCCTCGCACCTAGTCTACTCCTTTGCCTATGATTTTATAGCTTTTGCTATGAAGAGCATCTCACTAGGAATTCAACAGTTCAAATCGCGTACAAATCAGAGTCTTGTAGCTCTCCCTATTTGCATCTGACTACAAAAGCAATTGAGGCTGTCGATTGGACTTGATCCATACCTGAAAATCATGCATGAGCAGCCCAAATCACATGGATCATGCCCGGAGATGTGCACAGCTATATGTTCCATGTAGGATGCATGGAGAGCCATTCGATCTGCAACCATTGTGCCATCGCATCAAAAACTATGCAAAAACAGCATAAAGGGGGAAGGGTCGGCCACTTGGGCTCGGGCCACCCTCAGGGCCACCCTAATACCCGTGCGTGCCCTGCCCGCCTAGGCCTGGGCTGACACCCGCCCATGGGCGTGCCACTGGGCCATGCTATCGGGCCTTGCGGGCAAGCCTGCTACGTGCCGAGCCAGGTTCAAATTTTTTTTTTGGTTCCCTTCATTAGGCCAGGCTTTTCACAAGATCTCTCACCTGTCCTAGGCTTCCTCGGGAACTGAATTCAAGGTTTCTCCCAACATCATTTCCATCCATCCTTTTGTATTTTACAAAATAGTCGAGATAATAGATGGAAGACCAATCCATCCTGTCTCTCATCCATGAGTCCTCTCCAGTCCATCCTTTCCCGAATCCATGTTTTGTATCAAACAAAGGATAAATATAAATAATATACATCATACGAAGTTAAAAAGCTGTGTACTGTTATAGGAAAACTTCTATGTGAAGATAACACTTTTTTTTTTTTTTTTTCAAATGCAGCCCAATTTATGCACCAGAAGAATGGTCTCCAAGTGGCGACGTCTATGTCGGAGGTAAGCAGAAAACCAATGTTAAAGGGGAAAAAACAATCAAAGTTTTTAATTGAAAATTCATCAAAATTTTGCATTCTATACATTTGAAACGGTATTATAACCTTGTCAAGTTTCCCGTGAATCTAATTTGACAAAAATTATGATGATGCAGGAGCCACAGGACTATTAATATGGGCTGTTACTCTTGGTGGACTACTACTAGGAGGTGCTCTTCTTGTGTACAACACCAGTGCTTTAGCTCAGTAGAGCTCCAGCAGGGTTATCCTCTGGTGTGACACCATTAAGTTTCTCCAGAATGTCTCATAAATACAATCCCCTTATAGTTATTCATGAACAATAACATGGTTGTAACATTCTAATATATATGAATTTCTTCTGATAAACGAGTTGATATAAATAATATATAAATCTAGCACAAATGCTTGTGCTCATCAATTTCACGTCATCAATGAGATTCTTGCAGTAAGATTGTGACACACACTGGAACAAATTTAAGGATCCTATAGTCGCCAAGCTCCTTATAGATGGCTGAGAAGTACATTGCATGGTCCACTAAACTGATGATTGTTTGCACTTGTAGTCATTCTAGTGCTGATATGATTTTGCAGGTGAAAATATGGATATAAAGAAACAAAATGAATCTTCCTAAGAGACTCCAGAGAAAAACCATTCAAAAACATATAAGACGGTCATGAAATCTCAACAAAAACTTGTTATACAGCATAATCCTGACACTGTAAAAGAGTATATTGCTTTTGCAGTTTTCAAGTCCCATAATGAATTCTTATAGAAAATTAGACCATGCTAAATTTCTAATAGAAAATCATAGAATTGCTAGACTCTGAGGAGTCTAAATAGGTGGTAACACAACTCTCTTAAACTTATTTAGATTAAGAATATAATATATGAAATAAATCTTATGCGATTTCAGAAGAAGACCATAGTAGCACCCAATCCGTACTATTATTTTGTCAAAAAATTATTTATATATATAAAATATTTAATAGAAGCCATGTGCATTTGCACTTGCATTATAACTAGTATTGTATAAATAAATCAAACCGAACATATATTGGACAAAAATATATAAAACTTGATTGCTATCTAAAATGTTTATAAAATGGCAATCCAAGATGTGAAATGAGGCACATACATGGGATGCCACTATATATAATGCTTGTTCTTTATGCGGTAATGCAATGGTTGTCATCATTGAAATATCCACAATTGCAAATGGTTAGCAGGTATACCAGATCCACTCCAGTTTATTTTTTTATGATCTGAAAAGACTTGCCGACGACAGAACAAGCAATCTGAATAATGTTACAGTAGGAAAGCATGGAGTCAATCAAGACTAGGTCCCAAACTGATATGACTTTATAATACCATAAGAAAGCAAGAGATACAGGATTTTGTTCCTTCCAGAATATGGTTAAAACAAAAATTCAGTTTCAGCTGTCTTTGGAGAGACAAAATTCTTCATGGCCGTTCTAAAGTCAAAAGACTCGATAATCATATTCAAGTCATAAATTATTCTCTAGTAGGTTTCTGGAGAAAAATGGCGAGACTACCACCAGCCATGTCATAGGTCGATGAAAGAATAACTAATGTCAAATTGAGGAAACACTTCCAAAGCTAGAACATGAAACCCCCTCCCAATGGAAGATAGGTGCAACAACTGAGCCATAACCCTATTTGCCTCGAGTACTTTCTCTTAAAAAAGAAAATTATAGCTAAAAGATATTAAAGAAGAAATTGCATTCAAAAGTCTTGCTTTCATTAGCTATGACCCTGGATTTATATACATCTCGTATGAGATCAATATCCTTATATCAAAAGAATTATATAAGATTTGATATAAAGAAAATATGCATAAATATTGACAATCTTGGTATGAGGTATGTAGTGAAATTTGATGAAGGAATATAATATATCATGATGGTATATCATAACTGGTCATATCTGCCTAGTTTAGTATCAAAAGAGTCATTGCATATCTAACCATATCATTACTGATCATATCTGCCTAGTTTGATATTAGGAAAATCATTATATATCCAGTCATATTATAGCTGATTATATCTGTCTAGTTTAGTATCAAAAAATTAAGATATGATTTTTATCATATCTACACATATCTGCCTAATCTAATGCCTAGAGAATCAAGGAGAATCAATATATAATTTCTATCACTCTCTCTCAAGTTGGTGCACGAGGATTTATAACATCCAACTTGCCAACAATGAAATAAAATGTGCTCAAGGCTTTAGTGAAAACATTAGCTAATTGATGAGTGAAGAAAACAAACTTGGTATAGAGTAGGCCGAACTAAATTTTCTCAGGAATGAAATGGCAATCCAATTCACTACGCCTCATGTGTTTATTGAACACAAAATTAGCAACAATATGAAGAATGATTGAAACCTAGATCATAGACCAAGTATTGTAATCATTGCATCTCAAAGGCTGCTGTAGTCATAGCACAATGCTCGACTTCCATAGAAAAGTGTGAGAAAGTAGCTTATTTCTTTGCTTTTCAAGAAATAGAAGAAAAATCAATAAAAATACAAGAATTAGTAGTAGAGCACCGAGTCATGGGCCAGTTAGCCCAATCTAAGTCACAATAAACTATGAGATGAAAGAACAAGAAGAAGAAAAATGCATTGCCTAGGGGTGCCTTAAAGCAAAGTGGAGAGCGGCATTAAGGTGAGGCTTGTGAGGTTGATATATAAATTGATTAAGAATATGAACTAAGCAAACAATATCAAGCTTAGTGCCTGTGAGATATATGATGTTCCCGCCAAGATCGCTGTGGCCTGTAGTTGAGGTCGAGCTCGGAATGCACTCCTGTCACTCGGGATCCTGCTCGGATGCCCGGACCTGCAAAACAGAGTTAGAGACCCGGGCCGGAAATTTTGGCGGGGGCACTCCGATGGTCAAGTCAGTAGCGATCTAAGGGAACAGATCCTTCCGGTCGAGCCCCGAATGTGGACTCCATGCTAGGAAGAGAATTAATGAGATGAGAGAGTGAGAGCGGGCTAAGCACAGAGTGTAGGAATGGCAGCAGAGGAGAGCTCGAACTGAGTGGCTGTGTCCATCTAGACCCCTCCTGGGGATTTAGCGGTAGCCTCGAGCATTGTCTTCCTGTGCGCTGCCCCCTTCTTGCTCGTTGGACCTCACTCCACTGAATCTTAGCTTGAGTTTCCAGCTTTTGCTTCTTACCTTGTTTGAATCTGGGAGACCCCTTTTTGCTGGGGGCGTTGCACGCCACTTACCTCGGGATCTTCTCCATGCCTACGGGCACGTGCGAAGATGTTACGTACCGTGGACGGGTTGCCTTTCCATTCTGGTAGTATGGAAGCTACCGTTCACTCTGACATTCCTTCCGGTCGCTCCCTTTTGGTAGCTTAGCAGGGCCTCGATTGATGGTCCGCCACCTCCTGGATTCGGATCTGCTAGTTGACTTTCTCTTTTGGAGGATGCAGACGGTTGGTGGAGAATGCAGAGCCTCGATCGGAGGATTCCTTCCATTCTGGTGTAAGTGGCAGCTGGGACCATCATCATGGCCTGGCAGGCATCTTTTCGTGGCCCTCGGGCATCGAGCTGCCATCTAGGGAGAGCGACGACTTACTTCGACTGCAAGTCTCCTTGTCCGAGGTGGAGCTCGACTTCGGCCCCGGCATCTCGACCTGGAGAGAGCGCGGTCAGGCGAAGGAGAGGCGGAGCTCGACTTCGGCCTCGGCATCTCGACCTGGAGGGAGCACGGTCGGGCGAAGGAGAGGCGGAGCTCGACTTCGGCCCCGGCATCTCGACCCGGAGGGAGCGCGGCCGGGCAAAGGAGAGGCAGAGCTCGACTTCGGCCCCGGCATCTCAACCTGGAGGGAGCGTGGCCGGGCGAAGGAGAGGTGGAGCTTAATTTTGGCCCTAGCGTCTTAACCCGGATGGAGCGCGGTCGGGCGAATGAGAGGCGAAGCTCGACTTCGGCCCCAGCATCTCGACCCAGAGAAAGCGTGGCCAGGTGAAGAAGAGGCAGGCTCAACTTCGACCTCGGCATCTCGACCCGGAGGGAGCACGGCCGGGCGAAGGAGAGGTGGGCTCGACTTCGGCCCTGGTGTCTCGACTTGGATGGAGCACGGCTGGGCAAAGGAGTCCAGGCAAAGGTGTCCTACGTAGCAGCTTTGTCCGATGCGACGTCTGACAAGGGTCCCATGTCAGCGATCCAGCCACATCATTTGCCCCCCACTTCCGAGGCCCGTTGGCGCGCGGCGCTCAGGGCGAAGGGAGTAAATGTGGTGCTGACATGGAAAGGTAAAAATTTGATGCAATGATGACCATGATTGCCGGTGCTTCGTGAGGCGGTTCTCCAAGCCAGTGCGGAGAAGCCATGTGGGCACGTCCAAGGAGCAGTTATTGCTGGCATGAAATTCAGAGCAACTACGGTCTAAGCGAGGTGCCCCGTTCGCCAATGGGTGACACGTGGCGCAGATCTGTCGATGGAGATGCTATAATGATATGGTTAGGCCTCTGGTCACTTCAAAAGGAAAGGAGTTTTTTTCCAAAACATTATCTCTTTCAAATCTCGAGTGCCCGCCATCATACCAAACTTCCTCTTCTCCCCTGGCTGTCCTAGACTCCCCCAGTTAGCCAAGTTCATCTCTTTCCTTCCCCATCTTCTAGTCGGATAGGATTTCTCCTTAAGGTCAGGGTCTTGTTGGACGTAGTTCATCCTCATCTTCTTCTCTTCCAGCTTTCATCTCCCCCATCTTTGAGATGTCTCATTTCGGCCCCAACTTCCGCCCCTCAACCAATCAGGCTGAGGCGGGGCCTTCTCAACCAAGGCTGCCTTCTTCCTCCGATGAGGAGGAAGAGACATGCTTCAAGTTGAGCAAGAGGTGCCCTCCCACCGGGATCATCATTAGGGAGCCTAGAGCTAGCCCCCCTCCTCCTCCTCCACCTAAACCAGCTCCCGAACCTCCTCAGTCAACAGGTCCTGGCGAGGTTGTTTCAACAATCTCTGCTGAGGAACTGGTGACCATCCGGGATGTCTATGGCATCCCGCACTCTGTCCGGCTCTCAGTCCCTCGACTAGGAGAACGGGTCACTTCCAGTGGCCCAGGCCGGATAGCCCTCTATGAGGAGACTCTCACAAGGGGACTTCGGTTTCCCTTCCATCCTTTCTTCCTTTCCATGCTGAGCAATTTACGTCTCGTCCCTACTCAGCTCGTCTCGAATGCTGTGAAGACCATCTTCTGCTCAGCTCGACTTCAGCCCTAGTGTCTCAACCCGGAGGGAGTGCGACCGGGCAAAGGAAAGGCAGACCTCGACTTCGGCCCCGGTGTCTCGATCCAGAGGGAGCGTGGTCAGGCGAAGGAGAGGTGGAGCTCAACTCAGCCCCAGCATCTTGACGTAAAGGGAGCGCGGCTAGGCGAAGAAGAGGCGGAGCGCGACTTCGGTCCCGGCGTCTCAATACAGAGAGAGCGTGGCCGGGCGAAGGAGAGGCGGAGCTCGACTTCGGCCCCAGCGTCTCGACTCGGAGGGAGCACGACCAGGCGAAGGAGAGGCGGGCTCGACTTCGGCCCAGGCGTCTCGACCCGGAGGGAGCACGGCCGGGCGAAGGAGAGGCGGGCTCGACTTCGGCCCCGACGTCTTGACTCGGAGGGAGCGCGGCCGAGCGAAGGAGTCTGGGCAGAGGCGTCCCACGTGGCAGCTTCGTCCAATGCGGAGTCTGACAGGGGTCCCACGTCAGCGATCCAGCCACATCATATGAGTCAGCCAATAAGGTGGCAATAGGAAGAAGGATTATCAAGTAATGGATTGCTAGAACTTCAAATATTGTTCTATAGGGACCTCGATAGTTTTGGCTCTTAAGAGACCCATGTCTTCTAAATTTTTCAAGGTATATTTTAATTGTGAAAGAAAGATGCTTTTGGAAGATTAGGCAACCTTAATATTCAAAAAATATTTCAAGGCTTCCAAATCTTTAATATAAAAAATGAAGTAGAGATGGGACTTAAATTCATCAATACCCATAATATCATTACTTGTTCAGATGGTATTGTCAACATAAACTAAGATAAACAGTTGAAATGTGCCTTGAATGTGAAAGAAAAAGGAATAATCAACATGGGACTAAAAGAAGCCAACATCAAATAGGGCTTGAGAATTTTTGAAACCAATTTCTACCAGCTTGTTTAAGGCTATATAATGACTTGTTTAACTTGCAAACTTGATTCTCCCTCTAGCGAGAATAACCTGGTAGAATTTTTTTATAGACTTCTTTAGAAAGTTCTCCATATAAAAATATATTATTGATAGCAAATTGATACAGATCTTAATCACGAATTGTAATAATAGCAAGTACATACCGAATTATCACAAGTTTGGCAACTGAGGCAAAGGTCTCATGGTAGTCGATACCTTCTTGCTGTATAAATTTCTTGACCATGAGTCTAGCCTTATATCACTCAATAGTACCATCAGATTTATATTAGACCTAATACATTCCTTTGCAACCAATGGATTATTTTCTAAGAGTTAGAGTGGTAAAAGTCCATGTATGATTTGCTTGAAGAGTTTGGATATATTTCTTCATTGCCTCTTGTCACTATGGGGGTTTGATAGCCTACGAAAAAGTTTTAAGCTCAGGAATAGAAGTAAAGACAGCAAGAAAAGCACAGTGAGAGAAAATTTATATGTTAAATAGTTGAAGAATAAAAATAATGTACCTAAGGGCAAAATCACTGAAGATGGAGACTATTGGTGTGAGAGCTTAAAGGCATTGACGGTGGAGCAATAATAAACATTTAGGTAGGTGAGTTGCTTGGTAGGCCAAGTATAGTGATGCAAGGGGATTGGTTAAGGTGATATAGATAAGTTACTTGGTGATGAATTTGACATTGATGAGGATAAAGATGAAAACATAGATGTGGTAGAAGAAAACTCGCGATTAAGGAATGGAGTTGTGCTGTTATTTAAAATGGTAAGCTGTATAAAAGATGGTATAGAAAAAGTAAAGTCAGGAGCAAGATCACTCACAAGAAGGGATAGGACTGGGCTAGAAGTAAGAAAACTTGATGGAATGTGTTGAAAAGGAAATATATCTTCAAAAAAATAAATATCCCTACTTCTGAATATTTATTTTATTTATATGTCATATACATGATAGCCTTTTTATCCAAAGGGATAAACTACAAAAATACCAGGAATAGCATGAGTGTCAAATTTATGTTTCTTATGAATATTAGATGGAAAACATAAACAGCAAAACATCCTGAGATGACCATACATAGGATGAGTACCAAACAAAACTTTATATGGACAATAGTTAGACAATACTGGAGAAGGAATGTGATTAATCAATTTGCTGTAAGAACACATTCATCCCCATAATCATGAGGAAGATGAGCCTAGAATTGCAAAGCATGAGCAATCTTAAGTAAATGCCTGTGCTTGCACTCTACAACCCCATTTTGCTGGGGAGTCTTAATATAACTATGTTCATAAATAATATCTTCAAGATATAAAAGATCTCAGAATTCATGATAAAAAAATTTGATAACATTATTGGTCTTTCTTCTTTTAATACGGGCGTTGTGTTGGGTTTTAAGCAAGATAAGATTTTAGATAAAATGCCAGATTTGAGATTTATATTGCATTAGATAAATCCATGTAGCATAGGAATAGTCATCAATTGAAGTTAAAAAATAAGATGCACCACAATGAGATTTAACACTAAAAGTATCCTGTATATCAATATGGATTAATTCAAAACAAATAATAGATGAAATTAAACTTAAAAAAAGGACAACCTTGTTTGTTTAGTAATAGGATAAATTGACACAAACATTTATTTGAAAAAGAAATATTAGAAATAATTTTAGATAAATGAAGTAGTTGATATGGAGATGGATGGCCTAAATGACAATGCCAAAGGTTGAAGGACTGAGGAGATGCTAAAAAGCAACAATACAGCTAAAATCAGGTTAAAGAATGTAAAAGTGTTTAATAGGTCATACAAATCATATTTATCAGGGTATAAATTATTGACACAGTTCAAAGATTTTGTGAGTTATTAACAGAGAGAAGATTATGTTGAAATGATGGTATGCAAAGGACATTGTTTATGGATAAAGAAAAATTAAGGGTTGGTATTTCTATACATATAATATCAACTTCTTTACCATAAAAAAAGGCCACTTTTTAGGAGAATTTAGGAGAGAAAATAAGGTTAGGAGAGAAGAATCAGATACCATATGATCAGTGGCTCCATTATCAGTCATCTAGAGAACAAGCTAGAAGCATACCTATGATATTGGTTGTTGGTGTTGGAGTACTTGGAAAAATCAATACGAGTAGCTTGACATGTTGCTCAGGTGTAAACACTAGAGCAACAATAGTGGAAGCATTATAAGAGCCATTTTAATCAACTTATATAAAAGTAGAAAATCTAAGTATAATAGAAGGTGTAGAACTTTCTACAACATTGGTCATTGGTGTTGGAGTATCTAAAAAAAATCAGTGCAAGTAGCTTGGCATATATTACTCTAGTATAAAGACTGAAATAATAATTGTGGGATCATCATGAGAGCCATTTGATTAACTTATATGAGAGTAGAAAAATGAAAGGCAGTAAAAGGTGTAGAACTTTTCTTCATGATGGTAGGATTCAAAGATTAACTAAGAGATGTATTACTACAAAAAAAGATTAAAAAAGAGAAGTTTGATGAACCTTGGAAGGAGTGAAAAAAATTATGGATGTAGAAGAATATAAGGGAAAAAAGAAAAAAATTCATATAGTAAAATTGGATTAAGGAATGTAATATATCTTGATTGCATATCATAGATGGTCATATTTGTCTAGTTTAGTATCAAGAGAATCATTGCATATCCAATCATATCATAGTTGGTCATACCTATCTAATTTGATATTAAGAAAATCATTGCATATCCGGCCATATCATAGCTAGTTATATTTGTCCAGTTTGGTATCAAGAGAATTAAGAGATGATTTTCATCATTGTTATCCATATCTACTTAATCTAATGCCTAGCTAGAAAATTAAATAGAATCAATGTATGAATTTTATCACTTTCAGTAAAAGTAAATATTTAACACTTGCAATTATCTGAGCACTGAGATTTGATTGAAAAAGTCAGAAAGTGTTGGAGCTTCCGGGCAAACATGGGCTGCTTCCACGAAGATTAATGGAGAACCAAGTTAAGATAGAAGATCAATAAATATCAGAAAGATATGGTGCAGTCAAAAGATTGCCTGAAAAATACTGGTTAATTGATCAAGAGCCCTCAATTGAAGTGGCTTTCACATAAGGAAAATGATGATTCATTTCCAGCAAAACGAGTGAATGTCTTTGGCTCAACCTTCATTAAAACCTTTGGCATGGTGAGATTAATGTGGAATCTTCTATAAAAGAAAGAGGGTTCACGAACTTTTACCTGATTAAGAAATGTGGAAAAGAAAATGAAAAAAAACTATGACTTTGTAAACAAAATGGAAACCAAAGTCCTCGAATACGAAAGTAACAGGGATGATGGTAGTTTGTGTTCTTACGATGGTAGTTTGTGTTCTTACATATTATTCGAATGGACCTATTGGGATATGATAAAATTGATCTGTTTATATTGATCAATTATGAGTTTCAAATTGAAATTGGTTTATGTTCAAAAAGGTATCAAACCGATCAATACTTGAAATGCACAAATATGATCGGTACGTGATTCGTCAACATCCAGAGGGTGCGAAGCCGATTAATAATCAACAGACATAAAATCGACCTATTTCCAGGTAATCAATAGATTTATTTGAGAATAGAATTTGATAATAATTATGTACTACAGGAGACGACCAATTCTGAAGAAGACGATCAACTTTGGAGAAGACGACCAACTCTGAAGAAGATGATCAACTTTGGAAGAGACGACCAACTCTGAAGAAGACGATCAACTTTGGAGGAGACGACCAACTTTGGAGGAGACGATCAACTCTAAAGGATACGACCAACTTTGGAGGAGATGACCAACTTTGGAAGAGACGGTCAATTCTGGAGGGGATGATCAACTTCGATGAAGCCGATCAACTCTGAAGAAGTTGATCACTTAAGAAGAGAAGATTGATTAAATTACGAACAGCTTTGATTGCACGTGCTTACATTCTGGAATAACCGTTTTACAGATAGCTGCTAGCTGTAAGCAGTTAATTTCTTACGACCAACTTTGGTTGCACGTGCTTACATTCTGGATTAATCGTTTTACAGATGGATGCCAGCTGTAAGCGGTTAGCTCTTTAGCCTATAAAATCCGCCCCTATAAAATCCGCCCCTATAAAATCCGCGATTGTAATAGTGAGGGAACTTTTTGGCAATGAGTATTTTTCAAACACCTTCCATCCAGTCTTCCTTCAGATCACATCTGTTCCAATCCAGACGCCATTAACAAGCTTGATAGCTATTTCAACACCCAGATATCCCAAGAAGATGATGGAGAGCTAAATCAAATCAGCTTGATCTGTTCTTCTTTTATTTCAAGCTCGCTGTAATTTGTTTGGACGCAACAGGACCATAAAGAATAGGCATTTTAATTCAATAACAGATAAAGAAATAATCTAGGCACAATTCTGGAGAGAATACTCACATTTAGAGAGATACTCACTTATTCTTACCCAAAGATGCACTAAATGTCAAGAATATTCGGTCTTTGAACTACATGTTTTCCCTTCCAGCCTGTAATTCCCTGTAGCTTATAGAAAGAAAACAAATTAAACTAAACAATTGTGAATTATTTGAAAGCATGGAAGGAATGCAGAAACACAAATTCACAAACATTCTCTAAACACAGGAGATGTTGAAAACAAGCACAGCCAGCTAATCTTAACTGTTCCTTTAGTTCTCAGTTCCTTTAGATGATCAAATTTCATATCCTGGAGCCACACTATCCCGATCAATTAGCGATCCTGTAGGCAAGAATATAACACCTTTTACCAGGTATTCTGACTGAACACTTGACACAGTTTTCCCTATGCTCCAGAAAAGGAAAATGAGCGTAAATAAACCTTTACCAACCTCAACTAACGGCTTTATCTCATCTATACATTAGATTATTCTGATTATAGTATGATCCATCAGAGTATAAGGGCATTCTATAACCAGCTTTCAACTTGACATCAACCCAATGAGTGGGTTCCCACTTTCGTCCAATGCACTCCAGCTAAAAGGCCTGTTAGTGGATAATGAGACTTACATTGTCGATGGAGCTTGATTGCATTTGTAAAAATTTAAATCAAGAATATGTTATTAATCAGCAAATGTTAATATTGTCAAAGGCTCAGCTTGCATGCATTTGTAAACATTTAAATCAAGAATATGTTATTAATCAGCACATGTTAATATGGAAACAACTACTGAAGAGAAACATCAGCAAGCAGCCAAGTGCACGAAAACAAAAAGGAAACAATCAAGATTTTTAAAATTTATTTTATTTATTTATTTATTGCTAGTAATTAACAATATAGTGGTAGTTCTACCTTGAGTGGCAAGATGATATTTTCACGAAGAAAAGGGAAGATTTTACGAAAACAAATATCAATGCAGCCTTTTCTTTTATCTTGTTTAAACAACATTCTGATTCGATGTATGTTGAAATCCAAAAAATGGAAGTAGGAAAATACCCTCTTTTGTTGAAGCCAATGTGCTCCATATTATTTCCTGAGAGTGAGGTGCTTAAGATTTCCTGAGGGTCAGAATTCAGGCAACCACAGTCCCATTCTAACTATCAACCTTCATATTACAATCACTCAAATAAAAAAAAAAGAGCAGAAATAGAACAATCGTAACAATTCAATGGTGATACTAAAATTATATGCACATATATATTTCGGTGTTTTGCAATCATCCACTACGATATCATCATTGCAACAATGATGGCATTTTGGGGTTAATGGTTGATGAAATCACAGCCATCCATCAAGTACTTCTTGTATCAGAGAAGTAACACAGTAAGACATTAAATTAGCAATTTCGTACATGATGATATCCTCCCACCTGGTTGAGCTCATATAATTTCTTCATTCTTTCTTTTTCGAGGAAATGTGGGAGCTACAAGCCCAGCTTGTTTATGGAGAGGGGAAACTTACAAGCGGAGTTAATTATAACAAGTGCAGAGTGAATAAAGATACCCGAAGATAGGACAGGAAACAAATCATCCGGTTTCTTCAGCCTTTCTCATAGTAGCAAATAGTTTATTTTTCGCTTGTGCATCAAAAAGCATACAACCTTAGGTTCAAAAAAATCTCAACCAGTTTCTAAACCAACTCCATGGCAAAATATTAATAAATTAAATTAACCAAGTATGCCAATTGAGAATCCAGTGCAGACCCCAGCATGCATCTCAAGCCCCCACCAGGAAGAGAGGGAAGCCATACCACCTCACAAAAAAAAAATGTAAACATAAGTTTTCAGGCACTTCTTGATAGAATGGAGTTCTAAGGGTAATTGTACATGGATATTGTTTGTAACTGCACCAAGACATCAGGTTGCGGAATTCCTGGTCAAAATGATAAACTGTGTGCAAGCAAGGACTCTAAACAAACAACACATCAAACCATCTTACATAAGTACTGACTGTAACAAACTGCAAATCCATTCATCTCAAAGAGTGAGTTTATTTGCAATATTGCAGCAAAGCTGCTTCAGGGCTTGGAAGCTGTGGTCGTCCAATGAAATGGAAGCCATACGTTTCAATATTTCCACCTCAGAGACACGATCAAAATCAGATTTTGTGTTGCAAACAAAGTAGCCCCCACATTCCCACGCAGAAAGGTGGCACCCCATCAGCACTGAATGGACCTGTTTACACACACAAGCAGCTATTTACTATTCAACATAAAGAAACAAATATTGGTTATTATCTTACCAGGATCACATAAAACAAGGCCTACTTTTACAAGTGACAGCAGATGGAGGGTTCTGATGACATCAAGGAAACCAACTAACAAGAATTAGACTTAAATTTCACGAACTCCTGTAATCTGATTTCTTTGAATGAAACAGCCAGCTGCTTTTGAAAGATAGGTCAGGGTTGAACAATCGTTTAGGAGGGACAGTGGCCAATTTTGCATGGACATGGATATGAGAATTGGTATCAAACACGTGTTCAAGTATCTAAACTCAACAAGAGGGGGGGGAAAAAAAAAAAGGAGATATGGAGATACATAGAACAATAATTTAAATTAAACTATATATTTATTTTTAATATTGTATAAAAGAAAATATTATAAATATATATTATTTGTTGAGTCTTTCACCATAAAAAGTTGCTATTTTTGAGAAATACAAGAAAAGGATATTTCACAAATTTATTTCAATGTCTACATATTTGATCAATCTCCAAAAAAAGGCAAAAAAGGTCCCTTTTGACAATATCTTGGTGGGTTGAATTAACTATTGGAAGAGTCAAAATTATGTATCTATTTGTAAAAGCTGGGAAGAAAAAAGCTAGGTATCCAAGTATTTGATGAGTATCCAATTTAGATATGTATCCGAGTATCTGACATGCATTCTTGGAACCAGACAGGAGTGTCCAAATAATACAGGAGATGATTATAACCAAGAAAACAGCCATTGGTTCCAAAAAGGCTTCAAAGAACCAGTACGAACTTGAAGTGTTGAAACTATTTAACTAGATCTCTTCTTGATAGTACAAGTTGTTAATGATTCCATGCACCATATTCTTTCAAAGCATTCCATGGTGACAACGTTGAGATATAGTTTACCAAAAAAAGAGAGTAATTGTAATTCATTTCAGTGTTACCATCTTTTCCCCAATAGAGTAAAAACAAATAATAAAAACCACTATTTGAACTTGGTTGCAGGCAGCAATCATTTGGTTTTACCTTGTTTTCACTCAGTCAAATTAAATCATGTCCAGCTCACTGACAGTAATGTAAGAGTGCACAAAATTCCAAAGAAGTGGATGGAGAATAGTATATCACAGACTCAGAAACCATGTTTACCTGAGGAAACAAGAATACTTTTGCGCCACAATCAGAGATCAGCAGATTAAATGCAGCATCATGGTTATGCAAGGTGGAACAAATTTCCGCAACTACATCAGCTAGTGCTTTCAAGTTCTTGCTTATGAAAACTAAAGCCTTTAGAGGATAATCTGCAACTTCACAGATACAAATCCCTGTTGTGAGCAGAGCACCATACACAGGGACAGTTGGAAGAACCTCCACAGGTAAAGGGTTCGCAAAGTAATTAGCCTGCACAAAAAATGGAAGGAAAATGTTAGCTGACCAGTTATTATATTTACTATTTTTGTCTGAAAAATTCAAACCATCCCACTGGTCAGTGGTGTTGGCCAACCTTTACTTTGCAAATGATATGCATAGTGTTTTGAATATTTCTATATGTTTGGTATTAAAAACTCAACAGAGGTGGCTTTCAATAATGAGAGGGCAAAAGGATGAACACAGTATGCACAAAGCACTGATCAGTGTTAGAGCTCAGAAATTACTATATGCTATGAAGCACATGTTATTGAAATATAGGTGACTACTTAAAAAAAAACACACAGAAGAGATGCAACATAATGCAGTAAAACCGCCTATGTGAGAACCCCTGCAAGAACATCTAAAAGTGGCAACATCCTTTCACTTGTTCTGAGGAGACAGTATCCATGCATAACATAATGAATACATTCATACTGTGAAATAGTAGCAGGGTAACATACCGCTTGATATAATAAAATTAGAAATTGCTAGTCTATATTACATTCAGGATTGTACTGATAAAAAAAAAAAAAAACTGTCAAAAGACTGGATCCGATGGTAATGACAGATCTCTCAAAGAAAGATCCTTACCATCAAGACACATATAGAGAACTTAATGATAATATAAATAACAAATATTTTTCTGATGCTTTAGTGCATATAATCGAAAAAATGGTTCACATTTCATAAATCTGGTTTTCGATTCATTGTTGCATATGGCATATCATCCACATCAGATTTCAAGAATTTCATGACCTGTTTGGCATATGTACAGAAAGCCTGCGCTACCTAGCAGCAGGATTACATATCTGTGCATTGGCTAAGCTTCAATTGAATCAGCAAAATATGATGACAAAGTAATAAAAACAAAGTTCTCGGAACCATCCTGAACTGCCCGGTTCGGAACATACCGTACCGTACCGGCCAAGAACCGATATAGTTCAGTTATGAAAAATGTTTTGGAACCCCGGACCATTCAAAAACCCCCATACCGGATGGTTTGTCCAGTACAATCCGGCTCGGCCTAGTTTGGATCCAGTTCGGATCCAATTCAGGTCAAACAATGTAGCCATGAAAAAGGAAGGAAACTTTTCTTAATTTCATGGTCCGGAACAGGGCCAGGTATAGTATGGTACTGTACCTACTGGTCAATAACCGGTACCCGGTACTAGTTCAGTATTCCTTGCATGAAAATAATGAGGATTATGTTATTCAAGAGATAATGTGAACAATAGAAACATGTTATAATTTTAAGTGAAAATAGATGGATGAAATTTGTAAAATGTACTCATGATAAAAGTGATATAAGAATTAACTAGAACTCTTCAAGAACTTCCTTGAACTATCTAAAGAATTCTGTAAAAAAATAGAATGATAGTACAACTAATAGCTTTTCTTAATCAAATCGAGATTCATAAACTTTTTACTTGTGAAAGAAATGCCAAAAGTTTTATTGCATTAAAATAAACTTTAAAAAATAACTAAGCATCCAACAGCAGTCAGCCCTCAGCCAGATTTTGGGCAGGATTTCTCCCATCCTAGTTCTCAAAAGGCTAAAAAAAGGCTAATAGCTTCAGAACACTTTGTTTATATAGTATTATCCCCTTCCATTTTTCCATCATCTTCTCTGCCAAAAGGAAAGACAAATGCGAGAAAGTCTTCGGATGGGGAAACCAACAATTGAGAGGTCGAATCACACTATCCTCATTGATCCAACTTGGGTACATCTAAATATCTCATGCATGAGAGACCTCTTTGTGCATGACAATTCAAGATCCTTTTAGTATCTAATGTTTAACTCAAAACTCAGACTAACAATAGAGGCTAGGATATGTGCTCCAAAGCTTTAGGTTAATGTATAGACCAAATTGAGGCATGACCAAGACCTGATTAAGCTTTTTCAATGATCAAAACTCAGACTAACAATAGAGGCTAGGATATGTGCTCCAAAGCTTTAGGTTAATGTATAGACCAAATTAAGGCATGACCAAGACCTGATTAAGCTTTTTCAATGCTCATAATAAACTAACATACCATCCTAAGTCATTGCCAATGACCAAATACTAGGTGTGATACTCAGGTTGAGTAAACCAATATCCAACCAACCTCAACATATTTACATACTGCTCACCACTTCTCTCATACTTGGATCAAAAGTGTCAAGCTGGTTACAGGTTGCACGAGTTTAGAATGAAGAACCAGTGCACCCAGGTGCAATCTGAATTTTGTAATATGACATCTGCATGAGTTTTGAATGAAGAACTAGTGCACCCAGGTGCAATCTGAATCTTATAATATGACGTCCAACCCCAATCCAAGCCTAATCCATATCTAAAATAAGCTCAACCAATCCCAGCCTAAAATTGGCCTGAACAAAGTGTAAATATACAAGAAAAATCCTGTTAAACATAGAATATAAACTAACCCAATTTGAACTCAATCTTATAGACCTAGACTCAATTTTTTACGGTTAAAACTAATGGCCCTTGCCCTATAATCTTATGCTGATCTGTACATACAGAAGGGAATCTTGATAATATACAAGCTAAAGCTCATCAACACACAATAGAAGTCAACAAGATTATTACCTGAAAATATATCTGATCTGAACAAGTAGAAACACTGTGGTTGAAGAAAATACGAAAAGCGCAATTATTTGCTTCAATAGCAATCTGTGTGATCAATCCAAACATCTTCTTATCCAGAGATTGAGGCAATTGATGGACGTTGTATGGCATTAAGAAGACATGACCATACTCGACAGGATTTGCCTTACAAAAGGAGATCAGAAACATTGATAAACTAGGATAAAGAATCTTGAGAACTATAAAAGTACATCATACTAACACAGCCTAAATACTTACATTAATAACAATTAACATTCCATCTTTTGGCACCATAGTCGAAGGAATAATCTCAGAACTCTCCTTTTCTCCATGTGCAACACAAAAAAGTATATCCTCCTTGCAAATTTTCATACAACTTGACTTGATAGGCTCCAAAGGTTGGAGGGCATTGTTCTCAAACTCTTTCAGGAAATTTGGATTCCAATTCTCATTCAACTGAGTGATAAAATTCTTTTCACCGCTGACAACCTGCAGAAGCATCACATATGGGGCTTATGGTAATTCTAGAAGATCAATAAATAAAAAGCATGAATTGCATCAATTAGAACCCTAAAAAAAAACCTTTATTTCGCAGGAGGTAACATCATACTTGAGCTGACCCTTCAATGCATGATCTTCCCACTGTGAGATAACAATTTATAGATTTAAAAGATAGTCCAGAATAAAGTCAAAATATTGAGAATATTCATATAGATGATGTACCTGAGAAAGAAAAAGGGCATCCAATAAACTTTGCCTCTCTTCAGCAGTGTATGGAAAACCCACATAGGCACCATTGCCTTCAGTAGGACTACCAAGCCAGTAAACATGGGTTCTAATACCTGAGAATTTTCCCCAAAATAGGGGAAAAAACTATGTATAGTTAATATTGCATTTGCAAGATGAAAGTAGAGAATATTGCATTTGCAAGATGAAAGTAGAGAGGAAAACAGCTCAAAATCAGACACATTTAGAATAAATTTTAGGTGTTTAGCATGTCAGCTCCATATTTTAGAATAAATTTTACTCTAATAAGAAACAAAACTTAACTAAACCAGTGCAAGAATTAGGACCATTCCTCCATAAATTTCAAAGGATGTACTATTTAGATAGTTTAAACATAATGGCAAATTGTTAACATCTTTTGTCCAAGAACTTGATTATGAATTTTGACCAGGAAAAGGTTCCAAGTGTAAACTTGTACATACAACTTGGACCTTTTCTCCTACATCTGCTCGTCCAAATATGCTAATATTTGAAGAATGCTGCATAATCTGATTGATTAGAGAGACAATCACATTTTCAGGAAGAGAAATCAGTTAGCAGGTCTGCTTCTAGATTGGCCCCTCCAACAGCCTGGCAATGACTGTGTGGACTTCTGTTTTTCCTGCTGAACTAGACCCAATTGTTCAAGCTGACACTTGGGATTGTGCTTCTGCTAGATGGACCCACCAAAAAAAGGAGAAGGAAAAAAAAAAGGTAACCCTTGCTAACTAGGGGAAGCCCATAATGACATCATAAAAATGTAATTAGAATAGGACGGCTACAAACTTTGCATTAGCCAAGATCATTATGGAAGAAATAGCAAAAGAAATCTGAAGAGTGAATACCAGAGTTAAGATGAATAAAGCATTGTAGACAATAACATGAATTCAAATATAGCCAAATGGGAAACCAAGGAAATGTTTGGTTGCTAAGCTACCTTCTCCATATGATATCTTGTACATAAGTGAGCAATGTAGTATGAAGCCATTGAGTCATTAGAGGGGGGAAAGCAGAGGAAGAAAGAATTAGATGAGAATGGACAGAATTCTGATCCTGCTACACCTCAAACATAAAATCAACTATAATCCTCCAAACCACTCTGAACATGCATGCCTAAAATAGTGGATAATTGGATGAAAGCAGTTAGACTATGTTTGGTTGCTGAGAAAGTGAAAGAATTAGTTATGTTGGAATCTTTTTTTTGAAAGTTTCAGAGGTGGTGATTTTGAGAAAGAAAAAAAAACACAATTTCCATATGGGCAATTTAGTTAAGACAAGAGTTATCCCAGCCAAGCAAGAAAAGCTTTTTCCAACAACTTTCTCCTTGATTTTCTTACTATAACCAAAATAGAAAACTCTTAAACTTTCTTTTCTTTCATTTTTTCCTTTTCCACTATAGGAAAGAGTACTTTTCTTTTACTTTCTCAGCAACCAAGCATAGAATCAAAGATGAATATAAGTAAAAAGGTGACTATTTACTTTCTTGTCTGCTTTATTTTTAATTTTTAGTTACCATATTTTCATTTCTTTTTTGGTATTCGTCTATGTTCATCTGACTTATATTTTTATTATATGCTCTGTCTCCTGCTTTCTACCATTTGCGTTAATTGATTTTTTGTTTTATTTTCATGTAATATTTTATTTATCTCTGATATTTTAACTATAATATTTTATTTCTATTTGACATTTTAAATTTAACATTTTCATGTAAATTTAATTTTATTAATATAAGTTTTTATACTTTTTTCTTCCATGTATTCATAGTTTTTAATTTTTAATTAGCACATTTCCTTGTATTTTTATTTTATGTTTGTTGATTTTTCAATGAGGTATGCTATTGCCTTTATTTTTTATGCATTTTATTTTATTTTTAATATGTTAATTTAATTGATTTTAATATTTACCTAATATATTTTAATTTTCTATTTAATACCATTTTAATGATTTATGCTCCTATTCTTATTAATTTTTCCTTTGCACCACACAATGCTCATGCGTCAATATTTAATCCATGGTAAATCTTTAAGTAAAAATTTATAAAATACTAGCAATCCAGGCACGTGCAGCGCATATTTAAAAGGAACTACTAAACAATGATTATGATTATCAACTATATTAAATATAAATAGATAAAAAAGAAAAATATAAGATTAATATGAAATATAAATAGATAAAAAAAAGTAAAATATAAGATTAATATGAAATACACATCTCTAAAAACCTAACAAAGAAAATAATGACAATATTTCAAGTCCTTGGCTTATTGCAAGCAGAAACAAGAGAGAAATTAAGAGGGAGGTGAAAAGAGATATAAAGAGTGCATTATTTTTCCCCCAACATGGATACAGAGTGGGATAGGGCTAAAAAAGAAGGCAGTTGAGAAAATTTTTTATTTCTTTATAAAGACTCCAACTAATTTTGTCTCAAATCTAATAAATACTATTAAGTAATGATACAGAATTTGAAATTTAGAATCCAGCTAATCTAAGTCTCTAATCAGATAAATATTGTTAAGACTAGAATTCCAAATTAATTTTGCTTTTGAAGAGTACACACAAGAAGAAAATATTTGAGAAACCTAAGCTGTATTTTTTTTCCTCAATGATTACTTGAGTTATTTTGGTCACAAACTACCAAACTTCAAACCTCCCATTTTATAAATACTATATAATCTGTGGTAGTGCAGTTAGTGGGAGCTTTGCTCCAGTCCTCTAGGTCACGGGTTCGAGGCTCGAACCCATGAGTTACTCGATTAAATCCGGGAATTTTCCCGGGGCACGTGACGGGGGGCGGGGCGGAGCTCTCCACTCTAGCAGCTTAGTGGGGTCAAGCTGACGTACGGCACTCAACGATCATCATGTGCTCCTCGAGGGCCTCCTGAAGCCCAGCATGGTGATCCCTAGCACCATCTCCACCAACTCTATTATAGTAGTTCTCCAAGACTCTAGAAACCAAGCGCTTACAGATGGCTCCAACTCCTCCAAGATTTTGTAGCAGAGCATCAGAGACAAGCTATGCTTGAACAAGTTCACTGGAAAGCGAGAGATTTGGGCCATAGATTGGGAGCCAGACATAATGGTGGGAATGAGCCGATTAAGCCACCACCGTTGGTGATGCCCCTCTCGTCTTCAAGAAGAGAGGAGATGCCAGCTTAGCTGTATTTGCCATTGAACGCTCCTTACCAAAGAGGAAGCTAATTGCCGGGGAGCTTTACGTGATGGACGTCTTCTACCTCCTTGTCAATGCGAATCTCGATTGTCCTCTTAAGGCTCTCGAGAAGCTCCTCTCCAACCTCCTCCTAAAGGATGCCATCCACGCCCGCCGGGTCAAGCCCCTTTCTAGAGGGCTAGCTCCTCCGAGCAAAGTCGTTGACACTAGCCCCTAGGATCAGCAAGATCATTGTAAATGATGTTGAAGTTGGCCGAGCTTTTCTTGCTAACCGAGCTCTTCTTGCTAGCCAAACTCCAAACCACCAATAGCGAGCTTTGCAAGGCACTTGAACCTCTTCTTCGGGAAGCAGAGAGGGTGTATCACATCCCCCACCATTGGCGGCCATCCTGTGCTACCAATCTTGGATGAGTTTAATTGCTTCAACATCTTTGTTCGATCTAGTGGGTACATCAAGCTACACCAAGATGTCTTGGCCAACAACTGCAACAATCGACTTAGTGACTCCAATCTGGACATGATTGGTTCAAGGACCAGCTGGTGCACACAATTCGATTCATCATCCACTTTGTTGCCGCTTGAAACACCGTGGCCTGTAGCTAGAGACGGCCTCGGACCGCACCTCGTCGCTCGAGATCCTGCTCGGTCGCCCGGAACCTGCAAAAAAGAGAAGACCCGGGCCGGTGATCCCGGTGGAGGCACTCCGACGCTAAGTCAGTGGCAATCCAGGGGAACAGATCCTCCCGGTCGAGCCCCACAGGTGGACTCCATACTAGGAGGGAAGATTTGTTGATTGAAAGAATGTAAATGGGTCGAGAACAGAGCGTGGGAAGTGACAGCCGAGGAGAACTCGAGCTAGATGGCTGTGTCCGTCAAGGCCCTTTCGGCGAGCCTCCGGTAGCTTGGAGTATTTTGTCTCTCCTGTGGGCTGCCCCTTTCGCTCGATTGTTTGCTTTGCTTACCTTCTGCTGAATCAAAGAAAACTCCTTTTAGCTGGGATGGCTACGTGCCACTTACCTCAGGATCCTCCCCTTGTAGGTGCGTGCGGCGATGTCCGGTGCCGTGCGCGAGATGCCTTTCCCCATCCGTGATAGGGAGCAGCGCCATGCGCTCTGTACCTCCTTCTGGTTGCTCCCTTTCGGGAAGCCTGGCAGGCCCTGGATTCGAATCCTCTGGGTTGACTTCCTCTTTCAGGCAGCGCAGGTGGTCGGCTGAGAGCGCAGCACCTCGATTGGGGTGCCCCTCCCCTTCTGGTGAAAGTGGTAGTTGGAACAGTTATTGTGGCCTGGCGGGCACCCCTCTATGGTCTTTGGGCGGCTCGCAGCCATCCAAGGAAGGCGGTGATGACCACCAGCTGCAAGGCGCTTCGTCCGAGGTAGACGAACTCAAGAAGGCGGAGCTCGACTTCGACCGCGACGTCTCGACCTCAAGACGAACCAGTCAGGCGAAGGAGACTGGGCAGAGGCAGAGCTCGACTTCGACCGCGGCGTCTCGACCTCGAGGGAAACCAGCCGGGCAAAGGAGACCGGGCAGAGACGGAGCTCGACTTCGACCGCGGCATCTCGACCTCGAGGGGAGCCAGCCGGGCGAAGGAGACCGGACAGAGGCGGACCTCGACTTCGACCGCGGCATCTCGACCTTGAGGGGAGCCAGCCGGGCGAAGGAGACCGGGCAGAGACGGAGGTCGACTTCGACCGCGGCGTCTCGACCTCGAGGGGAAGCCGAGCGAAGGAGTCCGGGCAGAGGTGGCCGTCATGGCAACTTCATCCAACGCGGCATCTAACAGGGTCTGACATGAGTTCCATGTCAGCGATCCCGCCACATCACACTCCATTCCAAGCAGTTAGCTCCAACCCGAGTATAAAATGACCGACACCTCCAATTGCCTCAAGGCTATTCATCCAAGACGTCGACATCAATGTCCTCGTCAGAGCCAAGGGCCATATGCCCCAGGTGCTCAAGCTCGACAAGTGTCTGGATTTATCGATCTCCTATTAAGCCTAATCTTTAATTAAGCTTAGCAAGTGCTCGGATTCATCGATCTCTTGACAAGTGCTTGAAAGCCTCTTGCTTATAAAAAAAATATTTAAGCTCCAATCATTTATTTGTCTATTATCCATGCTAAAGGAGGTAACATCCCAAACGGCATTTAGTTACCTCGAGTAACTCTCAAAAATTGATAAGAGAGTAGTTATTACGGGTGCAAAATTCAGAGCGGCCGCAGTCGAAACCAAAAGCCAGCCTTGCTGATTGATGACACGTGGCACGGATCCGTCGGTGGGGGAGCTGTAATGGTACGGTCGGGCGTCGGTCACTTCGAAAGGAGATGCAACCTTTTCCAAAGCATATCTTTTTTCAAATCCTGCATGCCTGCCACCGTATCGAAGTTCTTCCTTCGCTCTCCCGGCCATCTTTGTCTTTCCAAGTTAGCAGGTTAGTCTCCTTCCTCTCCGTCCTGGTCGAGTAGAGACTCCTTTCTAGGGCCAGTTTCTTCCCCGGACTCTTGTCCGTCTTCTCCTGCCTTTCTTCTTTCCTTCTGTCTCCCGCTTTTACCTTCTTCTGCATGTCGCGCTTCGGCCCGAACTTCCATCCCACTACCAACCAGGGTGAGGCCGAGCCTTCCAGGCCGAGGCCGCCTTCCTCCTCCGATGAGGAGGATGTGGCGCGCTTCGAGCTCAGCAAAAGACCTGCGCCTGGAGGGATAGTAATCAGGGAACCTGCATCCTCTCCTTTGCCCTGTCTTCTTCCTCCTCCTAAGCCTGTCCCTGATCCTCCACGGTCGACAGGTCCCGGTGGGATCGCTTCGGTGATCACTGCCACGGAACTGGCGACCATCCGGGAGACCTATAGTGTCCCAAACTCCGTCGGACTCTCGATCCCTCGACCGGGGGAGCTAGTTACTTCCGGTGGCCCGCGCCGGATAGCTCTCTACGAGGAAGCTCTCGCGAGGGGCCTCCGGTTTCCATTCCATCAATTTTTTATTTCCGTCTTTGACAACTACCGCCTTGTTCCTGCCCAACTTGTCCCAAACGCCATTAGGACAATTTTTTTTCTTCATTGTTGTGTCATTTTCACAGGATAGTTGCCCGTTTTTTCTTGTTCAGGGCCTTTTTTACCTTGAAACGCTACCCCATCGAGGAGTGGTGGTGGTCTCTTTCTTCCCGCCCAAGGGGTATCAGGTTCGAACATCCCTCTTCCATCAAAAAGTGGAAGAGTAGGTATCTTTTTGCATCGGTTGAAGGGGTTGATTGGGTTTCGAGTGACCCAGATTGGACCCCCAACCGGAACTCTGTGGTCGAGGCAGCCGACCGAGATGTATATGATCAGCTCCGCTCTACTCAGATCCCTTCACTTGAGGTCCTGCTATCTGAGCAGAATCTCTTCGAGGCCGGGGTCAGCCCAATACGAGCATTGGGTGAGTTTGGCTCGAGCCTCTTCTGCTCTTTCTTCTTCTCTCTTTTTCTTTTCTTTTTTTTTCTTTTTTTTTAGAGCTGATGTCTTCTTTTTTGGTGCAGGCATGAAGTTCTCTATGGAAGAGCTCCTCTCGTTCTTCGAGGAGAGGGGCCAAGCGGAGGGGGTTGGCGAGCCTGCTCCGAAGAGGGCTCAAACAAATGATGGTGCGAGGGCCGTACCTGCCGCACCAGCCGAGCCTGCTCCCGAGCTGAGTAGGAGGGTCGCTGAGCCCACCCCCGAGCCCGTCCTCGAGTCTCCAAGGTAGCGCAATCCGATCCAGGCACCGGAATCCGAGTGGTCACCTGGGCCAGATCTGCTGCCGCTGCTGCTGCGATGGCATCTCCCCCTTCGGAGATCGTCGAGATCGAGAAGGACGGAGAGCCAGAGGGTGCGGGGCCAACATCGGCGGCATTGCCTGAAGCAATGCCGAGCCCTCTGCCTGCATTGGAAGCTTCTCCCGCCGAGGGGGCAGGTGAACCCGCGCCGGTGGGGAGAAAGAAGGACAGGGACTACCGTCGGGTGCCTTTCAGGCTGGGACCCAACGTTTCCCTGGTCAAGGACCCGGTCCTCGCCGAGCGAATGATGGATTTCTCCGTCCAGTCATGCGACCGGCGAGAGAGGGCCGCGAAACTTCTGGGCGACGCCATCAGCGCCACCTTCTCCCACCTCTTCACCGTAAGTACTTTACCTCGCCCCGCTTCATCCTTTATTCTTTGTCTTTACGACTGACATCCTCTTCGATGCAGCAAGGAGCGAAGCTTTTGCTTATCAGGGACTACTGCCGCACTTGGGCTAGGAGGGACAGGGAGCGAGGGGCGGAGTGAGAGTCCTTAAAGGCCGATCTGAGACAGTCTAACAACAAGGCCTGGGAGGCCAATATGAGGGTCAAAGGGCTCCAGGGTGAAGTCACGAGCACCGAGCGGCTTTCGAAGGAGCTCGAGGAGGAGCTCAGGGCCAAAGGGTCCCGGCTGAAGGAGCTCAGAGCCGAGTTGGAGGCGGCGAAGGAGCGGGCTGCCTCCTCCGAGAAGAAGGCCGTAGCTGCCGAGCAAAAAGCTGCTGGGGCAGAGGAGGTCTCCGCGACGGTCAAGCTCTGCAGAGGCCGTGAAAGGGGAGGCGACCGAGGCGGTTCGCCTGGCTGAGGCTGCCGGAGCGGCCGAGGCAACTCATCGGGCAGAGGCCGCCAGGAAGGTCGCCGAGGCGGTGGCCAAGTACAAGGCTTCTCTAGAGTTCAAGCTCGACTTCAAGGAGGCGGCGACGGACTCCTTCAAGGGGTTTGCGTACTGCCGGTGCCTGCTCCGCGGCATCCTCCTGGACAAGCAGATGGCTGGCCTCCACCTTCCGGGCTCCGTGGGAAGAACACTTTCGACTCCCGCACCGGCGGCAGCAGAGGAGCGTGCAGCCGTGGCTGAGCCAACCCCACAGGTGGCAGTGGCTGAAGAAGGGGCCTCGATCCCGAAGGCCAGAGAGGGTGAGACCCCTGCTGGGCACCGTCCGGGGAAGGGACCAGTAGAGTAGAGTAGGGGTCCATAGCTGCTATAAACCCCCCCCTCTGTTTTTGACCTAGGCTGCCCGGCATGTCGGGGCCTAGGGATAATGTATCATTTTGCCAAGTGGTAATGAAAGTATTTTTTCACCCAACCTGGCTTATTTCTTCTTTTCTTTGCTTGTGCTTGTGTATTGCAACTGTCTCCTCTCCACTTCTTGATCATCTGGATGCATGTACCTATGCGGGCACACGGCCCTAAAGTACCAAGTCCCCGGGAGATCCTTCCCACGGATCCTCGGCTAAGTGAAGAGGTGAAAGAGGAGTTGACTTGCTTCATGCCCAGCTCGGGGGCGAAGTGGCTGTGAAGATCTCTCCGCTCTGCTCGGCGTCAGGAAGCTTGGGTCTTGGTGTCGGAGGGGCGTGAGATCCAGACTTTGAATGCCAGGAAGCTAGGCTCCTGGTACCGGAGCAGGGTCTGGTCTTTGGATGCCAGGAAGCTAGGCTCCTGGTGCCGGAGCAGGGTCCGGTCTTTGGTGCCGGAGAGTCGTGGGATCCGAGCTTTGAATGCCAGGAAGCTAGGCTCCAGGTGCCAGAGCAGGGTCCAGTCTTTGGTGCCGGAGAGTCATGGGATTCGGGCTTAGAATGCCAGGAAGCTAGGCTCGAGGTGCCGGAGCAGGGTCCGATCTTTGGTGTTGGAGAGTCATGGGATCCGGGCTTAGAATGCCAGGAAGCTAAGCTCATGGTGCCGGAGCAGGGTCCGGTCTTTGGTGCCGGAGGGTCGTGGGATCCGGGCTTTGAATGCCAGGAAGCTAGGATCCTAGTACCGGAGCAGGGTCCGATTTTGGTGTCGGAGAGTCGTGGGATCCGGGCTTTCGCATGCCGGACCTAGGGTCGGGCGATGATTCCTTGCAAGGCAAAAAGTATTTGCACAAAGAGAACCTTTATCATTAGTGAGGAAGGATCTTACACTATTGATGCCGGAGAACTGGGCCCCGGGCTTCGATGCCAGAGAGCTGGGCTCCGGGCCTGAGCATGCCGGAGAGCTGGGCTCCGGGCTTGAGCGTGCCAGAGAGTCGGGCTCCGGGCTTGCATGCCGGAGAGTCGGGCTCCGGGCTTCGATGCCGGAGAGCTGGGCGTCAGGCTTCGATGCCGGAGAGCTGGGCTCCGGGCTTGAGCGTGCCGGAGAGTTGAGCTTCGGGCTTGAGCGTGCCAGACAGCTAGGCTCCGGGCTTGAGAGTGCCGGACCTTGGGCCAGGTAGCGATATCCCTGCAAGGCAGAAAGCGATTTGTGCAAAAGAAAATCTTTATTATTATTAGGAGAAAGCCTGACACTACTGATAGTATATCCTCAGGTTGCGGCATTCCATGTTCGTGGAAATCTGGCACCGTCCAGATCCTCGAGGTAGTAGGCTCCATGTGGAAGAGCTCTGGCCACCTTGTAGGGGCTCTCCCAGTTCGGCAAGAGCTTGCCGCACTCCCGGGGTTGAGACACTTCAGCTCGGCACAGCACCAGGTCGCCGGGTCGGAAGACCTTTGGCCTTACCCGCACGTTGTAGTACCGGGCCACTCGTTGCCAGTATGCTACCATCCGGAGCCGAGCTATCCCTGGTTTCTTCAAGGAGCTCCAAGTTGAGTAGAAGGCGCACCGGATTCTCCGCTTCGTCATACTGCTGTACCCCTAGTGTGGGCATGCCGAGCTCAACTGGGACGGCAGCCTCCGCACCGAAGACGAGGTTGAAAGGCATTTTGTCCGTCGCCGTTCTGGGCATTATGTAATAGGCCCACAGAACACTAGAGAGTTTTTCCGTCCACCTGCCCTTGGCCTAGTCTAGCCTGGTCCTAAGTCCTTGAAGGATGGTCCGATTGGTCACCTCGACTTCCCCGTTTGTTTGGGGATGAGTTACCGAGATGAAGCGGTGTTGGATGCCGTGCTCGGCACAGAACCCTTCGAACTCCCGGTTGTCAAACTGCCATCCGTTGTCTGTGATGATATAGTGGGGGAGTCCGAAACGGCAGATGATAGATTTCCAGAAGAACTGGCGGACCTTGGCTTCTGTGATTCGCTAGTGGCTCTGCTTCCACCCACTTGGTGAAGTAGTCGATGACCACCAGCAGAATTCTCCGCTGTCCCGGTGCGAGGGGAAATGATCCTAAGATGTCCATTCCCCACTGGACGAAAGGCCAAGAGGCGGAGAGCTGGGAGAGCGGCGCCGCCGGTTGACGCTGTATATGAGCATGGCGCTGGCATTTGTCGCACTTCTTCACGAATTCGGCGGCGTCCTCCCTCATAGTTTCCCAGAAGTATCCCTGGCGAAGAGCTTTGTACACCAGCATTCTTCCTCCCACATGGTTCCCGTAGAGGCCCTCATGTATCTCTATGAGTACGAAGGCTGCCTCTACGGGTCTCAAGCATTTTAGGAGTAGGATCGGCGGTAGAGCTGCCCTTCCATCAGGACAAACCGGGAGGCTTTCTTCTTGATGAGGCCAACTTTCGTGCGGTCCTCTGGTAAGGTGCCATCGATGATGTATCTGACGTACCTATCCATCCAGCTCGGTTCCGGGATGACCTGCTACACCTCCTCTGGGACATCATAACTTGGATTCTCAAGGTGTACTTGATGTGGGCACGCCCCAGTGACGAGTCCGGCAAGGTCGCGAGTCTCAACAGTATATCCGCACGGGCATTCTCTCCGCGGGAGATATGGAAGATGCTGAAACGTCTGAAGCTCGCCGTGCTTGAGTGGACTCACTCCAGGTACTTCACCATCTGGGGGTCTCTGGCTTCATATTTTCCGGAAACTTGTCCGGCCACCAGTTGGAAGTCGGTAAAGACTTTTAAACTTTGCACGCCCAGCTCGCGGGAGACCCTTAGGCCCGCGAGGAGCGCCTCGTACTCCGCCTGGTTGTTTGTCATGGCGAACTTGAAGCGGAGAGCACACTCCGCCATGATCTTGTCGCTGTTGGCGAGGATGAGGCCTGCTCTGCTCCCGCCGGAGTTGGATGCACCGTCCACGTAGAGGATCCAGGGCTCCTCTGCTTCGGGCTCAACTTGATGCTCCGGGGTTGTCTACTCTGGTTCCTCGGCAAGTCCCGTGCACTCGACCAGGAAGTCGGCTAGGACCTGGGCCTTCTGTGACGACATGGGCTGATATGCGATGCCGAACACGCTCAGCATCAGGGACCACTTAGCCAGCCTCCCGGAGGTTTCGGGACGGCTAAGTATGGTCCTCAACGGCTGATCCGTCACGACCGCAATGGGATGCGCTTGGAAGTATGGCCTGAGACGCTTAGCAGACATTATTAGAGCAAATATGAATTTCTCAGAGCGAACATACCTGATCTCCACGTCGCGGAGGATTTTGCTGGTATAGTACACCGACTTCTGAAATCCGTCCTCGTGTGTACAGACGAGGACCGAGCTGATGGCTCCAAGTGTGACTGCCAGGTAAAGTAGGAGCTCCTCTTCTTCCTCCAGTCTGGAGAGCAGCGGAGGAGATGCCATAAACTTCTTCAACTCTTCAAAGGCCATCCTGCACTCTTCTATACAGGTGAAGTCGTGCATCTTGCGCAGCGCCTTGAAGAAGAGAAGGCAGCGGTCAGCCGATCTCGAGATGAACTGACTCAGAGTTGCAATCCGGCGCGTCAGGCGCTGGACCTGCTTCTTGGACGTCGGGTGCTCCATGTCGACGATCGCCTGAACCTTCTCCAAGTTTGCTTCAATGCCCCTTTGGATGACCATGAAGCCAAGGAATTTTCTTGCCGCCACCCCGAAAGTACACTTTACTGGGTTCAGCTTCATCTGGTGCTTCCAGAGGTTCTGAAAGGCTTCGACGAGATCGGCAATGTGGTCCGAGCTCGGCTTGCTGATGACAAGCATGTCATCTACGTACACCTGCATGTTCCAGCAAATCTGGTCTTTGAAGACCCTATTGACCAGATGCTGGTACATGGCCCCAGCACTCTTCAGACCGAAGGGCATCATCCTATAGCAGTACGTCCCTTGGTCGGTGATGAAGGCAGTGTGCTCCTCGTCCTCTGGGTGCATCCGGATATGATTGTATCCAGAGAATGCGTCCATGAAGGAGAGTAAGGCATACAGAGTTTTTAATAAAAGAACACTTGTTATAGAAGAGTCTATGCATGTTGTGTTTGAAGAATCTACTAACAAGTCCTCTAGAAAAGAAGATATTTCTGATAAAGTTGCAGGTATTGAAGGACTTAAGAAACTGACTTTAAATGATCCCCCTTCCTAAAAAAAACGAAGATCAAAACAAGAAGAATGATGAAGAAGTCACAACATCTTCACCAAATGATCTATCTAAAGAATGGAGGTATGCTCTTAAAAAATTAATCTTAGGAGATCCATCAAAAAGATAAGAACTAGACCTTCTATTAGAAATGAATAAGATTATATTGCTTTTGTTTCACAAATAGAACTTAAGAATATAGAAGAAGTTGAAAAAGACCCAAATTGGATGATTGTTATGCAAGAGGAATTAAATCAATTTGACAAAAATAATATTTGGACACTAATAGAAAGACCATCTAATACTTCCATAATTGGTACTATATGTAAATAAATTGGATAAAAATGGAATAGTAACTAGAAACAAGGCTAGATTAGCTGCTAAGGGTTACAATCAAGAAGAAAGAATTGATTTTGATAAAACATTTGCTCTAGTAGCTAGACTTAAAGCTATTAGATTACTTCTAGCATTTGCATGTTTTATGAAATTCAAATTATTTCAAATAGACGTTAAAAGTACGTTTTTGAATGGATATATAGCTGAAGAAGCATTTGTTGAACAACCACCTGATTTTGAAAATCATGCATATCCTGACCATGTTTTCAAACTGCATAAAGTACATTATGGTTTAAAACAAGCCCCCCGTGCATGATATGAAAGACTAAGTAAATTTTTAATTGAAAATAGTTTTACTAGGAGTCATGTTGATACCATCCTATTTTTAAAGAAAAAGATCTATGTTGATCTTTGATGCCACTAATGAATCTCTTTGTCAAGAATTTGCTAAACTTATGCAGAGAGAGTTCGAGATAAGCATGATGGGAGAATTGAGCTTCTTTCTCGGACTCCAGATTAAGCAAACTAGTGAAGGGATCTTCATCAACCAAGCTAAATACACAGGAGATTCTGAAAAAATTTGGGATGGAGAAGACTAACCTATTGGTACACCTATAGGCCCTTCATGTATGCTTGACAAAGATGAATTTGGTAAGAAAGTTGATCAAAAATTTATAGAGGCATCATTGAATCTTTATTGTACTTAACTGCTAGTAGACCATATATTATGTTTAGTATATGCATGTGTGCCAGATATTAGTCTGAGCCTAAGGAATCACATTTATTGGCTGTTAAATGCATCATTAAATATTTATCTGGTATTATTGATATTGGATTGTGGTACTCTAAGAACTCAGCTATAGATTTGATTGTATATTCTAATGCTGATTTTGCTGGCTATAAATTAAATAGAAAAAGTATATCTGGAACTTGTCGATTTCTTGGAGTTAATTTAACCTCATGGTTTAGCAAGAAACAAAATTCAGTTGCGCTATCTACAATTGAAGCTGAATATATTACAGCTGGAAGTTGTCGTGCTCAAATCTTGTGGATTAAACAACTCGAGAACTTTGGTATTAAATTAATTAGGACACCAATTAGATGTGATAATACAAGTGCAATTAACTTAACTAAAAATCCTGTACAACACTCAAGAAATAAGCATATAGAAATTAGACATCACTTTATTAGATACCATGTTCAAAATAATGATGTTATGCTTGAATTTGTTTGTACTGAAATGCAATTAGCTGATATACTGACCAAGCCACTCAATGAAGATAAGTTCAGTATGATTAGAAGAGAATTAGGGGTCATCAATCCTTTTTTTTTTGGGTAAACAAGAGGGGAGATAAATCCCGGTTGTAGCTACCCCCTTCGGGCCCCGTCCCGGCCAAACCATGTTCGATGCGAGCAGCACGTTTCGCATATACTCCCCACCTTTTGGTGAGTACGTCAGCCTGACACCACTAAGGCGCCGGAGTAGAGTACTCTCCCACCACCCCGGTCAGGTGCTCCAGGAGAAAATCCTGGATTTAATTGAGTCACCCGCAGAATCATGGCTCGAACACGGGACCCGTGGATGGCGGGTTTTAAGTACCTACCAACCATGCTACCGCCTTAGCGGCCATCAATCCTTTTGATTAGATCTCAATCACTCTTCATGACCTTTGAAATTTTCTTTGAAATTTCTTGACCTAATGTACTTGAAATTCATTATCAATCATTATTGGCTACTTAATCAACTCCCCTATTCTTATTTGTAATTTTTTCCTATTTTTTCCTGATTTTTTTCGAAGTGTCGACACTTGGACTAAGCCCGTGAGTCGATACTTGACCGGCGGGAACCGGTGATTAAATAGGGAAAACGATCCATTTCTTCCCATTTTTCTTGAACCGACACATCCTCCCATTATTCCCTCACCTCCGTTAGATCCTATTCACGGTTACTTCTAACACTCCATTTTTTAGTTTGAGCCCTCTTTCCCTCTCATTTTTACTGTTCTTCACGGTTTCACCGTGATTCCCTTGTTTTTCCCTTTCCATCTATGTATTCTTCTTTTTCTTGGACAATGGGGCCTAGGAAGCAGTTGGTTAGGAGGCCTCGACCATCCTCTCAGGATGCGGAGCGCTGCATGAAGACCAGACATGATCAACCTGTAGAGATAACAGCACAGCCTAAGATTCCAGTCCAACTACTAGTCCGTGGAGCAGACCGCATGGCCTCCAAGACCATTGTAGGGGAACGGAGAGTGGATTTTGAGTTTGTCGACCAGCAACATTTTAGGATCGGTGATTGGCTGAGAGATGCTGGTCTTGCACGGTTCTGTTCCCTTAGAGAGGTTTTATCTAGCACGGATGAGGAAGTTTTATGGGACTCTGGCCCAAGGCGCTGATGAATGGATGGCAGAAGTGAGAGGTATTTCCATTCCATTATCAGCAGAGATACTAAGCAGGGTATGGGAGATCCCGATGAGGGGGACAACCGCAGACTCACTTGTAGACAGGATCAGCGGCTATAGGTGCATCTTTAAGAGAGAAAATTACAGAGGGAGCCAGCATTGTTGCTTCACGGCTATCACCAAAGATGAGGCACCTACACCATATAGTTGCCCGGATCCTTCTGCCAAAAACTAGGCATTTAGATTTCATCACTGAAAGGGAGCTTCTAGTAATGGTTGCTTATGATACATCAGATGGGTCTTACTATATTGTTTAGAGCATACGGAGTCGATCCTGATGGAAAGCCCCACAGACAGCTACTGCACACCTATACCTATGACGAGAGGTCTCTACACAGGATGGGTTATCAAAGGCACAGAGGTCGGTGGAGGCGTAGGATTTCAGGATAGGCATCTGACATTGACCAGGACGATGAGGATACTTCTGAGGAACAGACATATAGAGATGAGGTCGAGCCATCTGAGCTACCTAAAGATATACCTGAGATACAGTCCGAGCCCTCTGTTTCGACACATGCTGAGGTGCCACCTCCTACAGATAGTACTGAGGACCGGATCACTCGACTGGAGGGTGAGATGCAGATCATTAGACAGCGAATAGATCTAATGCATGTGGAGATGACATCAGGTTTTCAGGAGATGGAGAAGAATTTTACTGCTATTTTGGTTGCTACACAGGGATTATCTTCTAGCGAGCCACTTTCCCCTCCACCAGCTCCACCTACAGATACTGAGATAGGAGACGGTTAGGGTGATTCATCCGTAGACTTTGATGTTGCTAACTTTATAACGGACCCTGAGCAGGATACTGCAGCTGACCAGGATGCTGAGAGGACCTCTGAGGCTGCTCCTGCCCCATCTAGTACAGTTCTTCGGACTCCTATTCTCCCTAGTAACCCTATTTTACCAGATCCTTCTGACCTTGATGTATCTACACCTATACTTTATTATGATCCACCAGATACTTTAGCTGATTTACCTACACCTTCCTTTAGTGTACCCCTACCTTTCCAGATATGACACATGTAGTATCTTCCACTTCTTTACACACTTCTTTTTGTCCAGAGAGCTAGGATTTTATACTCCTGATTTTCACATTCTTTCATCTAGTCCTATTTTTGATATCACTCCATCTATTGCTGATACTGATCCTGATCATATTTCATTTCCTGATTCTGCTCCTGATGTTGCTTCATCTTCAGCACGAGCTAGAGGCAGAAGCCGAGGACGTGGTGATATTCCTAGAGCTGTCCGCACCAAACTTGCTGATCTCCGGTCGATGTGGCCGCGACCCTATCCATCTAGGATTACGAGACCTATCATCTTAGGGATTGGGTCTTCCTCTGATAAGGACAGCACCCCTTAGGATTGGTCAATGTATTAGTGTATCAGTATATCAGTATATTAGTGTATCAGTTAGATGTTGTTTGTATCAAATCTTTGTATCAAAATTTGAATCTTATGTATCAATGTTTGGCATTATATATATATAATGACATTTTCTATTATGTACTCATTATGTACTCTATTTCATTTTATCTCCACTTTTTACTACTTTTCATCTTTTTTATGATGACAAAAAGGGAAAAATGAGGATGATAAGAATAATGAAAATGAGAATGGTATCGAATATAATGGTAACGGGAAAATGAAAATAAGAATATTGTAGAATAGCACAATGTTTAATATTTTGTGGTATCAAAATGGTAAACAAAGGAGGAGAATAAATGGTATAAGTAAAAAAGAGGGAGACAAGAAAGCAATAAGTAACAATTAAGAAAAAAGAATGGTTAAGGAGGAGAAAAGTAATAAAGAATGAAATCTTTTGAAAATTTTGAAAAGTTTGAAAAATATTTTCAGATCATACATTGAGGGAGAGCTTCAGTTTTATGCTCTGACACTCATTTTTTATTTTTATTTTTATGCTCTGATACTCTTCATCCTTATTTGTACGCTCTGATACTCTTTAGTTTTATGCTCTAATACTCTCTATTGCTATACTCTGATACTCTTTATTTTTATGCTCTAATACTCTTCATGCTCTGATATTTTTGCTCTGATACTCTATCTTTATGTTTACTCTGATATTTTTGCTATGATACTCTCTATCTTTATGTTCGCTCTGATATTTTTGCTTTGATACTCTATCTTTATGTTATATTACTTGCTCTGACATTTTTATGCTCCGATACTCTCTATCCTTGAGTTGTATTACTTACTTTGATACTCCTAAAGACGGGGATCGCTGTACCGTCCCGTACCACCCGGTACGGGACGTACCGTATCGTACCAGGAGCTAGCCAATACGGTTCAGCCCATTAAAACGGTCCGGCATCTGGACCGTTAAAAAAATAAAAAAAATTGATTTCTGTACCGGTACGGTATCGTACCGTATCTGTACGAACCGATCGGTTCAGCCCGATTCATGTCCTTTTATGTTTTAAATGCTTTTTTGGGAGGGGAGAGAATGTTTTTATATTAAAAAAATGGATCGGTACACATGCCAGTACAGTACGGTACGGACCGTACCGTACCGGCCTTCCGCCGATATGGCTCCCGGTACCGGTACCGAGAACCTTGCCTAAAGATCTTGCTCTGATACTTTTCATGTTTAACTTGTTTATGCTCTAACGCTTATCTTTCAAATCTAATTTAAGCTCTGATACATCCTTTGAACATCTTATATAAGTATACAGCTCTAATACATTTCAATTATAGCTCTGATACATTATAGTTATAGCTCTAATACATTGAAACTATATGAATTGAATTCTTTATATATATAGCTCTGATACATTATAGATAAATTTTTACTCTTGATAATCATTATAACATAGCTATGATACTTATTATTAATAGCTTTGATACTTATAGTCAATTGCTCTATACTTATTGCAAATTTTTTGAGCTTTCTATGTGTATATACTTAAAGATTTTGTTATCATCAAAAAGGGAGAGATTGTTGACTCCTATCTTGATTTTGATGAATAACAAAATATTTAAGTATATTTGAATACTAACTGTGTGTTAAAAGTATGTTTATCAGAACAAGGTACTCATCAAAGTTAAAGTATATTGAAAGATCAAATTGCTTGTCAAACAGTTGAAGAAGTCATCTAAACTAATGGACTTTCAAGTCGTATAAACTTTGATACATAAGAATGACTGTGAAGGACTTAAATTTTGAATTTGAACAAGTTTCAGTAATGTTTCAGCCAAGTATCAACTCATGAAGATCAAGTATCGACTCAAGACATCGACTCACAGAACTCTGAGCTGATACGCAGAAACTGTTTCAGCCGGCACGCTGAAGTGTCGACTCAAGTGTTGACTCATGTGTCGACTCATGCTCGCCAGGTGTCGACTCAAGGTCTGAGACCAAAAATGATACAGAACATGCTGATTTCAAGAAATTGCTCAAGTGTTGACTCATGAAGATGAAGTTTTGATTCAAGTGTCGACTCACCAGAAGAAGTACCGATATATCGAGAACTTTAGAAAGCTTCAGAAAAAATTTTTGATCTAGTTTCGACTCATGTGTCGACTCATATTCTGAAGTGTCGATACCTGCAGGTCTGAATGAATAGTAATGACTAGTTTTTTGAAATGCAGAATTGGTGCTTTTTATGTCTAATAGCTATTTTCTCCTCTCCAACAGCTATAAACGGCTATTTAAGGCTTGGAAAGGTATTTAAAGTCCACCAAACACAAGAAGGAATGAACTAATAAGAACTAACAAACATTCATTCAAATATTCATTGAAAAACTATTACTTTTGAGTGAAGTCGAGCCTTTAAGCATTCAAGAGCATTCAAGAAGCATTCAAGTCCAATTCTCAAGCATTGATTAAGGCTTCAACAACTTGGAGACAAGTTTTCTCGACTGCAATCATAAGCTTCAAAAAATATTTGCTTTTATTTTGAAAGCTTATTGTATTCTTACATTATACTTGAATTATCTTGTTGTTCCTAGTTTCAAGTGGATTGAAACTAGTGCTTAAGTTGTTGGTGAGCCTTGTAAAAACCAACTAGGTTGTTGGTGAGCCTTATAAAAACCAACTATGTTTTTGGTTAGCCTTGTAAAATCAAAGGATTTTGATTAGTGAGCCCAGGAAAACTAATCTATTGTAATCAAGTTTAGATTATAGTGTAATATCCAAGTAGACCTTGGAGAGTGGATGTAGGTGCTTGGAGTGCACCGAACCACTATAAACTCTTATGTTTATGATTGCTTATATTTCTCTTCTTGCATTTACTTTATACTTCTGCTGCATACTTTTGTTAAGCACACAAACACTTTGCAAACACACTAGCACATGTTTTTAATTCTTGCAAAAAGTTCTGAAACCCAATTCACGCCCCTCCCTCTTGGGTTGCTTTAGTTGGGCAATAGTTTTCACGACCTCCGATCAAATTTTTTTTATCAATATGATCGACAGGTGGTACAGGTTTGCCTAGAGAGGGAATAGGTTTTTCCAAACTTCGATCGAATTTTCTTTATCAATATGATCAACAAGTGACAGGTTTGCCTAAATAGAAAACATGTTTTCCTGATCTCCGATCAAATTTTCTTTATCAATATGATCAGCAGGTGGCACGGGTTTACCTAGGAAAGGAACGAGTGTTTGCAACCTCCAATCAAGTATTATGATATTTTCTATTCAAAGTAATCAAATAGGCACAGGTTTGTCAACAAGATTTCGATCAGGTATTTTGACATTTTCTATTCAAAAGAGATCGAATTTTCTCTATTCAAAGTGATTAGATAGGCATAGGTCTATCTAAAATTTTGATCAAGCATTCTCTATTCAAAAAAGATCAGATTTTCTCTATTCAAAATAATCGGATAGGCATAGATTTGTCCAAGATTTCAAAAGGTATTCTGGCATTCCCTATTTAAAAGAGATCGAATTTTCTCTGTTCAAAGTGATCGAATAGGCACAGGTCTTCTAAGATTTTGATTAAAAATTCTAGCATTCTCTATTCAAAAGATATCGGATTTTCTCTATTCAAAGTGATCGGATAGGCACAGGTTTGTCGACGATTCTAACCAGGTATTTTAGCATTCTCTATTCAAAAGAGATCAGATTTTCGCTATTCAAAGTGATCGGATAGGCACAGGTTTGTCTAAAATTCCGATCAAGTATTCTGGCATTCTCTATTCAAAAGAGATCAGATTTTCTCAATTCAAAGTGATCAGATCAACACAAGTTTATCCAAGATTCTAACTAAGTATTCTAGCATTCTCTAGAGATAGGATTTTCTCTATTCAAAGTGATCGGATAAGCATATATTTGTCCAAGATTCCGATCAAGTATTCTAGCATTCTCTATTCAAAAGAGATCAGATTTGCTCTATTCAAAATGATCAGATAAGCATAGATTTGATCAAGTATTCTCTATCAAAATAATCAATATTTTTTTTCCATCAAAAGGCCTACGAAATCCTTTTGTTGTACTTCTGAGCTGAATTAAGTAAATCAATTCAAACACAGAAGTGAGAGGCAACTATTCCGAATAAATGACCTATCAAAAGTAACCGCTGCCTGCAGGTATATGAAAAAAAATTTGATTAGGATATCAAGCCGACCTCTTGTGGTGCAGGCACCAGGGCTAAAAAAAATTGACAGGTTGAACCCACATCCCTGTGGATCACCTGAGTAAAACCCTGAACCCAAATCCTATTTATCATGTAAATATTTATTTTAAATTCTGTTATTTTGGTTTAGTTAGGATAAACCCTTTTATCAACTGTAATTAGAGTTTTGTTTATTTTGGGGTAAAACCCTTTTTACCAAGTTGAGTCGAAACCCCAATTGAGTCAAACCCTATTTACCCAATTGGGATCTTAATGGTCCAATTTAATTAGCCCTTCATACCAACTTTAATTGGGTTATTATTTGAAAGCCTAATTAAGTATGGTTGGTTCAATTAGTTATTAGTTGGTTAAATCATGTGGTTAGTTATTCATTGAGTCCATGTAATTAGTTGAGCCATTGAGTCCTGTATTATAAGAGGGAACCCTAGACAGCATCCCATGTGCACCCAATTGAATACTCAAGACAACCCATATGCTAGCCCAAGTCACAACATCTTCTTGGCGCCACCATTTCAAGGATTTGGACATCCCACATGCCATATTCTTTTATTTTTGGTCGGCCAAATGAAAGCAAAATTGGCGCCACTTAATGTTAAGATAAGTAAAGCAGAAGGACTCCCCAAGTTAGCGCCCTCCCACTCAAATTTTCCATGCCAAAATCAAATTGAGCCAGCCAAGCATTTCACTTTTTCTTGTCGCCCACTTCAAGGAGAGTTCCAAGGTATTTGCTTACTAAAGGAAAAAAGGTTCAATGGTCTTCTACTTCAAGAATTTCAAGCAATCAAGATGGAAGCTGCTTAAGTCTCCTGAACTCAAGAGTTTCACCAAAACTCTTGAGTCTTCTTCAATCCAAACTGAAGAGTCCACTCACATACAGAAGTTCAGATCAGCCTAACAAGCAAGAGTCCAAGATGCCCAGAAGTAGGACTATAGGAGTTGTAATTCAAGGGAGCACAAGACTAGTGTTTGTGTCCTTACACCACTGGTTAGGAGTCTATAAATACCCCACCAACCCTCTTGTAATTAATCAATTATTCATCAATATAAAACGAAATTCTGTCAAATTTTCTTTCTTTGCTGTGTGCATCACGGGGTGTAAGGCCCTTCCTTTGTTCTACTGAACATCGCGGGGTGTGAGGCCCTACTTATCCCGCCATCAAGAAATCCAAATCCACCATTTCTAAACCCTCCTTTCTTTCATTCTTTCCTTTCCTTTGCTATTTTTAATTCGTGTATCTTTCTTTGTTGAGTGTTACAGGTGAAAATCAAGATCAGGTGTTCTTGCCTCGGAACCAGCTTCGCGCGGAAGATCGAAGCCCGGGAATCGAGTTCTTGAAACCCTGCCATAAAGATCTTAAGAGTTCTGTCAGATCCAATTCAAAGGAGTGCATCTTCGTTGGTAAAATCAGAGCTTATTCTCTTCTTATAATTTCTGACTCGTTGAATAGATAAACCCTAGTTTACGGTGCTTTTTCAGCCACCAAGTCCTGTTTTTTTAGTTTACTTTGTTAGGTTTACTTTGCGGGTAATAGCTAGCAGACTAATCTTTCTTTATTAAATGCTTTGAATCTCTAAAATTCTAAAAATCTAAAAAAATTAATCTCTATTTTTCCTCTGTTAATTAGGTTTAAATATCAGTAATTTAATTTTGGTTTTCTGTCCCGCATCATCTTGTTTAAGGCACAGGGTGCTAGGCTAACTTCTTATTTGAAGCACAAAGTGCCAAGCCAATCTCTTATTTAAAGTACAAGATGCCAAGCCGACCACTTATTGAGACACAGGATGTCGAGCCGACCTCTTATTTGAGCCAGGTACAAAATTTCATAACTCCATTCAACATGAAGTATATGTTTTAATATCGTTAGAGCTATTATGACAAAGCGGATAAAGTGGTTATCAAGAAGAATAATATAGATCACTTAACAAACCATTACACAAACCGATCTATTAATAGCCTAACCAATCCAACCACTTTTTTAATGATGTAACTACCTCACAAATGATTATAATTGTCTAAATAACTTGGCCCTTTACTCTTATAAATAGAAAATCAAGGAAATCTCATGGGGATAACTTTTTTGAATACTCACTCTCTTTTCACTTTTTCTTACTGTTCTCCCTCTTGAAGCTGACTTAAGCATCGAAATATCCTCTTACTAGAGAATCCCATCGATTTTTCCAACGCCGAGGACTTTTTACGAGTCAAAGGAGATCAAACTGCTCCCAAAATCCTCGGCAAGACACCTTCCAATCTTCTGAAGACCTTTTAGAACTCAATCTACTCCAGCAAAGTTCTCCCAATCAGCTGGGAGAGGTGTAGCAACAGAAAGAAATGCAAGCAAGAGTCTACCAAAAAAAATACTCAAGTAGGTAAATGGATTAGCTTTTGAGCCTCTATGACATAGGTACATTATGCAAACAAATATACACTGAATTGTGTTAAAAGAATTCCAAGGCTAACCTAATGTGATAGCAAAAGGAAAGCAAAAGCAACCCTATATTTCAATATGAAGAATTGCAATTAAGTGGGTACATTAATAATAACTCAAGCAGCGAACACATGAATGAAACACAAAGCAACAGGGAGGGATAAAACAAGAAAAGGAAAGAGTAATACCTGTGAAAGCCACTTTGTGACATTTGGACTGCTTCGAGCCAGTGTTCTGCTTCAGAAATGGGTATTCCCCATCAACCTGACTGACTGATACCATATTTTATGATGCTTAATACACTAATAACTAAGAAAAGCTACCAAACTAAAGGCCGATCAAACTTCAGAACCACCGCCTGCAAGGAATGTCAGATCTGAAGGATGCCCACCAGCAGATGGTAGGGCACCCCGTCCACCGTGAAAAGAAGGGGAAGAAAGCAAAAACTTAGGGAAACCTTGCAAGCATTCTCTTCCCCTCCTAATAACAAGACGGTATTCTTTGCTTAGAGCCGTGGTTGATTTACTGAAGTCAGCCCTAATCGGACCAGCAATTCCCAAACAGAACGAACAAATTCAAAAGAATCTCCCAGCAGAAATCAACAATTAAGCGATTCAAAGAACACCAACGGTTCTTCTTGATTCAGACTGCCAAAGATCTGACTCAACTACTTAATAGCTTCTGCGTTTCTTTCGGAGACTAAACCGATCCATGTCACAATTGAAAACTCAAAAGCTTCCAAATATATCCTTCTTCCAACCTGGATAGCTCTGCAAAAAGTTCAAACCTTTTTTGATCAAATTACAAACAAATTTTCTCATAGACATACAAAAATCCCAAAAACATAAATATTTTATCATCGATTCAGAGATCCACAGATCAATGGTTCAATTAAAATTCTACAGAAAAGGGGAAAATGCTACGGAAAAGAAGGGGACAATGATGTTTTTCAACCAACAATTTGCCAAGAAATCGAACCAAAACGAAGAAAAGTCCAATATTTGACACAAATCGAACAAAATTTGAAGTATTTCTAAACAATGAAACCAAAATATCAAGCTTTTTCAAAAGCTTAGCTCACCGAAATTTGAGCACAACGAAGCAAGAACCTCTCCTCAAAGTCCAAATCGTAAACCCCAATTCTCGAACAAACGCAATTGAGCCACGAAAACTTTACAGGGAGAGGTATAGAAGACATGCGAGAGAGATGAAAGAGGGGGGAGCGGTGGGGCGATCGAACATACCTAGAGTTCTTGGAAGACGAGAAATCGGAAGGGAAAGCGGTCGTCTTTGGGGAAGCGAAAGCCAAGTGGAAAATCGTGTGGTTCTGTTGACGTGAAGCGAAGCACGAAGGCTATCGGCTCTATTTATATTGTTTGAAAGACAACCGTTGCATTGGAGAGCATCAACTGCGTATATGCTTAAAAGGAAGGCAAATTGAGAATTGTCGCAAAGCCCACGAACCAACCCACACCATACCACACCATATAAGACCTTAATAAGGTTGCATTGGATACATTACCAAACAATCTTAAAAATAATATAAATTATTATATTTGATATATATATATATATATATATATATATATATATATATATATATATATATATATATATATATAATATAATATAATATAAAATCAAAATTTTAAATTATTTCTTAATTAAATTTATATTTTATTTATAAAAATATATTTTATCTATTTTCTTTATTTATTAAAAAAATATTTTATATATTAATATTATAAAATATGAAATATATCTTTATATCTTTTTATAAAAAAAACTCTATATTAAAAAATAAAAAAATTATATTAAAATATATATATATATATAATCTCACATTACCTCCCTTCCTCTCTCTCCTCAACTGCATTTGGCCTACATTCCTGGCAAAAGAGAACAATACCCCAGCGATAACTTCCCCGACCCCGCGAGCCCCGGCAATGATGACCCCCTTCCCCACGTGCCCCAGCAATGGCTTCCCCTCTCTTGCAAGTTCCGACAATGTCATCCCCTCCTCCACGAGTCCCAATGATGGCTTTCTCTCCTCCGCGAGCTTTGGCGACGATGACCCCCTCCCCAGCAAGCCCTAGTGACAACGACCTTCTCCCTACGAGCCCCAAAGATAGCAACCCCCCCACGAGCATCATGCACCTCCGCCATGGGCCCCTCTTCACCAATATGGCCGATGAGTAGTGAGGGGGGCACTGTCGACGGGCGATGGAGGGGTCACTGGTGGGTGCAGAAGGAAAGAGGAAGGAAAAAAGAGAGGGTGATATTATCCAAAAGATTACTTAGTGATGCGGCAAGCCGCCTACACAACATCCATGGAAGCATGTGACATAGCGAGCTGCTAACTTGGCCCCCGCATAGGCTCCGGCCAGGCGTCATGGTGGCAGGAGGTGCCACCGGCCCTGTCCGAGGTCGAGCTCCCACCTGAGGTCAAGCTGCCACCTGAGGTTGAGCTCCTGCCCGAGATCGAGCTCCCACTTGAGGTTGAGTTTTTGCCCGAGGTCATGCTCCTGTCCGAAGTTGAGCTCCCGTCCGAGGTCGAGCTCCTATCCAGGAAAGGTCCCTGAGGACAAGAAGATGCACCCCAACCGCAGCCAAAGGAGCTACCAGAAGCAAGGTGCAACACCCAGGAAACAAAGACAAAAGGGATTCAAGCCACAGCATGACGACTCTACAACATCCCTTCCAGATTGCACACGGCTCTTGAGGGTGACACATTTTCCACTAGGGGTTTTAGGCCCTGCGGCACTCTACCCATACTCCCTGCGCAACGTGTGCTCTACCAAGCTCCAAGCCCTGCAACACGCCTAAGGCTGCAAATGGATCAGGTTGACCCATGACCCGACCCATTTAGACCCGATCCAACCCATTTTTATGAACCCATGGATTCGGGTTGGGTCCTAAAATTAGACCCGTTCCATTTTCCGGGTCAGGTCTGGGTTTATTGAATTTGGACCCGACCCGACCCGACCCGATTCGAACATACTAATACTGTTAGAATTATATATATTTGGACCTTTAAATTATAATTTAAGACTTGTATGGAACTAGTTATAATTATTTTTATATCTTAATTTATTTTAAAAATAATATTATTTGTTATCTATTTTATAGTTAAAAATAGTTAGTTATGTAATAATTAAAATATAGTTGTCTATATTTTATTCGGATCATATTTAGATCCAAACTTTGTACATTAGAACTGGATTATTTATAGACCTGATCTAACCTGAATGACCCTTTGAGTTGAAAATTCTGATGGTAGACCCAACCCGACCCGACCCGATTTTCTAGTGAATTCGGTCTGGGTCTACTATTAAGACCCGATCAAAGAACTGGGTCGAATCGAGTCATGGGGTCAGATGGGGTCACTCATGACCTAATATGACCCGACCCATTCGCACCCCTAAACACGTTGCCTGCACCCTCTGTCGGGTGCATGCCTTGCCAGGGGCTCTAGTTCTTATGGCACGTCGCTTGTGTCTTCTCTAAGAGAGGTATCATGTCAAAGCCCCAGGCCCTACAACATGCGAATGGTCTCCCCAAAAATGAAAGGGCTTAGCTGTGACTCGGGGCTCCATGGCACGGTGCCCATGCCCTTTGCGGAACGCTGCTCCACCCGAGGGGCAAGCTCTACAGCGCGCCGATGAGCACCCCCAATAGGAGGCCCTTCCTCCGGGGACTAGTTCGAGGGGGAAAATCTAGTAGAAAGAAGCCCCATCCAAGGGGGATACCGAGAAAGGAATATCCCAGCAAGGCTCCAGATCCGGTCTGGCCCAACAACTTCTTATATAATGGAAGGAGGAACCTCCGACATAGGGGGACGGATGGTAAGAGAGAGAACGAGAGACTAGGGACCAAACAGAGAAAACCTCCCCGCACTCTAATTTTCAGTCTCTCCTTTTTGTCTTACTTTTTCTTCCTCTACGTGCGGGTACTTCAAACCTTCATCATAGAGGATATATTCTCCTTGATCGTACTACTGACTTAATCGTCAGAGTATCCCCATTGGCATCCCCGGCCTGGGTCTCCTCTTTTTTGCATAACCTAACAGCCATGAAGTCAAGAGAAAAGGGAACCAACACCTTCAGGGAGACCGGTTCACCTATGCCACGTCAGAGCTATAGGCACAATAATCTAGGCATCAACAGATTAGCACACCAGGAAGGAGGGATCGTCAAGAGCAGCCCTCAAAAATCTCATGGTGGTAACCCAAGCACAAGAAGCTTCCACTAACCGCATGGGGGATCCATTCCACCATGGCGACAGGCTCAGCCAGGAGGCGGAGCTTCCCCTCCCTCCACCGCCACCTCTAGTCAATCAATTAGCATAGGTCACCACACTTACGTAGCAGGTCCAGACCCTGGTTACGGTAGTATGCCAGTTGCACCAATGCCATAAATCCCTTGCAACACAACAGCAGTTGGGGACACCTGTGGCCCATGCCGCCGATCCCCGTGCTGGCCTCATGTCCTTCCGGGAGGGGCCATCGTGTGTAGCCTCTTACCCATAGGGAAGCTTGTGGATGACCGGGAGAAAGCACCAGGATGGTTTAACCGATCGGGAGAGTTCCTCCTTGGTCTTGGACCATGGTGCGATATCGTACCAGCGGTGCCGACATGGCCGGGAACTTAAGCATGAGTTCCTCCGGTCCGCACCCTCTCTCCCCCAACGGCCTTCGTAGAAGAGTCCATAAATGAGGCCATCTACCACTGAGCAGAGAGGCACCTCGAGGAACAAGAGTATAAAATGGCTGATTTGGCCTGCTAGTTTGCTGAGATTCAGGACTCCTCACACTAGCCCACGGGTCATGATGCACGTCTGCCTCTCTCTCTCAAAATCTAAGAGGAACCGATCTCCAGCCAGTTCCGCACGCCCCAAGTGGACCCCTACGATGGGACTACGGATCCCCTCGACCATCTTGAGAGTTACAAGGCTCTCATACTGGTCCAAGGGTGATGCAGGATGAACCTAAGACCGATATGAATGCAGGAAAATAGAAACTAATTTTTTTGTAATTTTTTATAATTTTAAGTTGTAGGCTAAAGTCCCGAAATCAAATAAAGATTAGCAAGCAAACTAGCAATGCAAAGAATCAACATACCCGCATATGAACTCATGCAAAATAATAAAAGCAGGACCTCAAGAATTGAGAAACCCCTAGTTAGGATAGTGTGTACTTTCAATAAATCAGAAATCAAGAGGGGAAAGGATTATACCAAGCACCGATTCAAAGATTCTGTTGATGATGAGGTCACACAGCACTCTGGATCATCGCTTGGAAGATAAGCTGGTAGTCCATGGTTCAATCAGCTATCTTGGTTCAGTCCAGGAGGCAAAGAGGCCCTCCTCTTTGGAGGTGAACACCTTGGAGATCTTGCAAGTATCAGAGGTCAACAAAAGAACAAATAAGAAAGCAAAAGAAAAGGAACTAGGATTTGTGAGGAAGATGGAAACAAGGTTGATTGAAGATAGTGGCTTGGACGGGGAAGAAGGCTCCTTGGTTGGGATGGCTTAGGGCTTCTTCTCCTTGGGCGTCTTAGGGTTTGGAGGACTTGCTTTAGGATGGCTAGGGTTTAGATGGGCTAGGTGTTGCCTAGGTGGCTATCCAAGAGGGGGGTGAATTGGAAATTTAAAAATTTAAACAGATAATATGCAAATAAAAATCCGTTATAAAGTGTTAGATGCTATGGCAAAATAATAACTTGCAAAAGCTAAATAAGATCAGATAATCATAACACAAACACATAGAATTTATAGTAGTTCGGAGCAACCCAGCTCCTACGTCTACTACCTAAGATACCACTTGGAATTTTCACTATATTCACACTCGAATATAGTCAGATTGTTTTACAGGATCACAATCTAAAACCTCTACACTTGGGTTTTAACGAGATCACCAAAGAAAACCCAACACTCTTTGGTTTTGAACAAGATCCCAAAGAAACCCAACTTGGTTTTCACAGGATCACCAAGAACCTAACTTAGTTTTACCAGGATCACCAAGAACCCAACACTTGGTTTTCATCAAAGGCTCACCAAGAACCTATTTGGTTTTTCAAACGGGCTTACCAATAACCCAAACAATTCAAGAATGAATTGAAATAAATGCAATAATAATGACAAACTCTAGTTGTCGGATAGTTGCCGGTGCAACTTGAGAGAAGTCCACTTGGATGCACTTGAATAAGCTTTAATTGCTTCAGTGGCTTCTTTCCAAAGTGCTTCAAGCTTTAGATCAGAGTTGGTGAAGACTTGAAGATTGACTTGAATACTCTTGTGCTCTTTTCCTTGTTGGTGGGTAGGATATTCAATAAAGCTTCAAATCTTTGAGGAACTCACTAATAATTGCTTCAAGAAAATTTAAATTTCTCAAATATATGGTCTTCCATCATTCCAAGATAGTTTGAGACATTATAGACCATTGGGATGTGACATATGACCGTTGGAGCACTTTTTGGTACTCAAAAAGAAATTCTGAAACTAGCCGTTATGTACTTGGAAACGATATTCAAGTTTGTTGGCTCAATCCAGTGATTTTGATGAATAACAAAACATTGAGTACATATTGTATTCTAATGTGAATCTCAAGTTGTGAGTTTTCAGGCAGAAAGCACCTCTAAATTCCAAATATTTATGGTGTATGGCATGCAATGGCACGGAGCAAATCTCACACATCCGGGCAGCCTCTTCATTAAAAAATGGCTTACAATTACTTAATTATTATGTGTTTATGCTTTCATGAATATCATTTTTGATTTCAAGGCTTTTACTCTTAATTCTGGATGTTTTCAGTCTCAAGTGTCGACACCTGGACAGTCAAGTGTCGACACTTCAGCATTTGGCATGAACAAAAATTCTTCGCACGCCAAGTGTCGACACCTAGAATTCAAGTGTCAACACCAAGTGTCGACACCTAGGTTTCAAGTGTCGACTCAAGGCCTGAGAATTTTGAAAATACAGAACTTGTTGGTTCGAGAATTTTTGTGTCAAGTATCGATACCTGTGCATCAAGTGTCGACACTTGAATGATCAAGTGTCGACTCCCAGAATTCAAGTGTCGACACCTGACAGCCAAGTGTCGACACCTGACAGCCAAGTGTCGACACTTGCAGCCTGACAGCTCTAACGGATCTATTTTTCTGGCTTGCAGAAATGGGATTTCAAGCTCCAAACGGCTATTTCCAATGCTCCAACGGTCACAAACCATTTTTAGAAGGTTTTTGGTGCATTTAATCTCCACCAACCTCATTTTAAAGCAAGAGAAGTAAGAAGAAGTCAAGAAAAAGAAGAGAGAAGTCTATTCAAGAGCATTCAAGTCCACTCAAAAGCCAAAAAGCCAATATTCTCTCCAAACTTCAATTCAAAAGCCTCTTCTAGCTTGATTCCACTGAAAAAGCCTACTTGCTCAACTCCACTACATTCCAAAAGGAGGCAACTTGAAGAAGAGTGAAGTCAAAGCATTCCTTGGGCTTCAAAGATTCCAATCCACTCTTGAAGAGAGTTTGTTGTAGCATTTAAATTTTATATCTGATTTGTTGTGCTTTAACCTTGCTTTCAAGGGTGTCTTGAAAGAAGGTTATTGTGATTTGTTGGTGAGCCAAAGTGTTAAAACCAACTAGGGTTAACTTGTGAGCCCGAAGACAAAACAAGTAGTTAGGTTTGTTGGTGAGCCTAAGTGATAAAACCAACTTAGGTTTTTGACTTGTGAGCCTTGTAAAAACAAGTCAACTGCAATCTGGTGTGGATTATAGTGGAATTCCCAAGGGTGGCTTGGGGAGTGGATGTAGGTGCTAGGTTTGCACCGAACCACTATATATCTTGTGTTTGTGTGTGATTGCTCTTTTCTTTTTGCATTCTTTAATTAAGTGCTATTATCTTGCATCTAATTATTTGTTACTCACAAGCACCACTAGACCTTTTGTTTTATTGTGTTAAATTTTTAAAAGACCCAATTCACCCCCCCCCCTCTTGGGCTCCATTTCTGGGTAACAAGTGGTATCAGAGCACCGGTACTCTCTTGTAGGTCCAAGGATCTTGAGTAAAAGATCATGGCAGCCCCAATAGGCATGGGTATTGTTGAAGGTCAAGCCTCAAACCGACCCCCACTGTTTAATGGCACAAATTACATATACTGGAAGACACGCATGCGCATATTTATACAAGCTCTTGATTATAATTTGTGGAGAACAATAGTAAAAGGTCCTTATCAGCCTACAATGATGATTAATAACATTCTCACCCCTAAAATGGAAGATGATTGGGATGAGAGTGACATTAAGCAAATTGAGCTTAATGCAAAGGCAATGAACCTTTTATTCTGTTCTCTTGATCCTAGTGAGTTTAACAGAATATCCAACTGTCTCTCCACAAAGGAGATTTGGGATACACTTGAGGTTACCCATGAGGGTACACACCAAGTAAAGACCACCAAAGTCAACATGCTAATTCACACTTATGAAATGTTTAAAATGGAACCTACTGAATCTATCAGTGAAATGTATATTAGGTTCACAAACATTATGAATGGCATAAGAAGTTTAGGAAAAATAATTTCTAATAGTGAACTTGTAAATAAACTTCTCAGGTCTCTACCAGCTTCATGGGATGCAAAGGTCACTGCAATTGAAGAAGCAAAAGATGTCAACACTCTCCCGCTGGAACAACTGTTGGGCTCCTTAATGACATATGAACTATCGCTCAAACAGAAGAATGGAGAGGTGGACAAAAAGAAAAAGACAATAGCATTCAAATCTACTACCAGAGAAGACTCAAGCGAAGACTCTGAAGAGGATGACGAAGAAGATGAAACTGCTATGTTAGCTAGGAAATTCAGAAGGTTTATGAGGAAAAAGAAATTCAATTACAAAAAGAAACCTCTGAAGGGTGAGCCCAGTAAAGAAAAGGATAAGGAAAAGAAGGAGGAGCAGCCCACATGCTTTGAGTGCAAAAAGCCAGGGCATTTTAAGGTAGACTGCCCCTTACTAAAGAAAAGCAGAAGAAAGTTAAGGAAAAAGACCATGATGGTAACCTGGAGCGAAAGTGAAGACTCCAGCTCTGAGAAAGAACAACAGGAAGTAGCAAATTTCTGTCTAATGGCCGATCAAGAAGAGGTATGTTCTGAAACCGAAAATGAATTATCTTTTGATGAGCTTCATGAAATTTTAGATGAACTAGTAATAGAATTTCAAAAATTAAAGTCAAAACATAAAGACTTAAAGAAGCAAAATCTGGAACTAGCTAAAATAAATAACAACCTTTCAAATGAGAATGAATATCTTCAAATACAAAATAAAAATCTAAATGATAAGATTATGGGTCTTGAAAAAGAAAAGAATGTACTTGAAAAGAAAAGTAGCTTACTTTCAAATGAAAATTTGTCAAGACAACACAAGAAAATTTTAAAGGAAAACAAAAAATATAAAGAGGAAATCGATAAACTAAAGCCTTTTGTCAAAAAATTTACTTACAGTTCTGAAAAATTGAATTTACTGTTAAATAACCAAAGAGCAGTATTTGACAAAGCTGGATTAGGATTCAGAACTCATAAGAAATAGAAACTCCTTAAAAATTTCTTTGTACCTGCATCTTCTTCAATTACATGCTATACTTGTGGTATTATAGGACATAAATCCTACATGTGCAACAAAAGAAAATTAAGAAAAACTAAGAAAGTTTGGGTTCCAAAAGGAACCAGTGCCACTAACCAAAAAGGACCCAAGATAGCTTGGGTACCTAAAGTCTCCACTTGATCTTTATTGCAGGTATGCCATGCAACCAACAAGAAGAGAATGTGGTATCTTAATAGTGGTTGCTCAAGGCATATGACAGGAGATGTGGAACAGTTCTCATCACTCACATATCAAAATGGTGGCAATGTAACTTTTGGTGATAATGAAAAGGGAAAAATCATCGGTATTGGTAAAATCCATATCACCCCTACCTCTTATATTGATAATGTTTTATATGTTGATGGTTTAAAACATAACTTGCTTAGTATTAGTCAATTTTGTGACAAAAATTTTAAAGTTGTTTTTGAATCTTCTTTGTACATTGTTTCTAGTCTAGATGACAATGGCATTAAATTCATCGGTCATAGGCATGGCAATATTTATATGGTTGATCTTGATGATCTCCCTATTCAGAAAGGTCAATGTCTAGTGGCAATGGAAGCCAAGATCGATGAAGCTAGTTGGCTTTGGCATCGTAGACTAGGACATGCTAGCATGCATTTAATTTCAAAACTTAGCAAAAAGAATTTAGTAAAAGATTTGCCTAAACTGAATTTTGAAAAAGATAAGATTTGCAGTGCATGTCAACTTGGAAAACAAACAAAATCTTCTTTCAAACCTAAAGGAGTAATCTTTACATCTAGACCTTTAGAATTGCTTCATATGGACCTATTTGGGCCTACTAGAACATCTAGTTTGGGAGGTAAGAAGTTTGGTCTAGTCATTGTAGATGATTTCTCATGTTTTACATGGGTCATGTTTTTAGCACACAAAGATGAAACATTTTCTGAATTCATAAGATTTCACAAAAGAGTTTTAAATGAAAAAGGTGTTTCAGTAATTTTCTTAAGAAGTGATCATGGAACTGAATTTGAAAATGCCGATTTTAATAAATTTTGTATTGAAAATGGAATTAATCATAATTTTTCTGCACCTAGGACACCTCAACAAAATGGGGTAGTAGAAAGAAAAAATAGAACTCTTGAAGAAATGGCACGCACCATGCTTTGTGAAAATGATTTACCTAGATACTTTTGGGCGGAAGCCATAAATACTGCATGCTATATCTCAAATCATGTTTTAATTCGACCGATTTTAAAGAAAACTCCTTATGAGCTTTGGAAGGGTAGAAAACCTTCAATCCGTTATTTTCATGTTTTTGGTTGCCGTTGTTTCATCTTAAACAATGGTAAAGACAATCTAAGTAAATTTGATGCCAAATCAGATGAGGGAGTCTTTCTAGGCTACTCCACATCTAGTAAGGCATACAGGGTCTTCAACAGAAGGACACTTGTTGTTGAAGAATCCATTCATGTAGTATTTGACGAAACTAACCAAAAATCTTCAAGAAAAGAAGATGTACTTTTTGATGAATCAGGTAACAAGAAGACTGAAGAAAGAAACAACAATGAAAAACTTACCAAGGAACAGAATGATGATCAGAACACCGACAAAGATCAAGCACAAGGTGATGAAGATACCTCAACCGTTGATCCTTTACCAAAAGAATGGAGGTATGCTCATGGACATCCAAAAGAACTAATTATAGGTGATCCATCTAAAGATGTAAGTACTCGATCATCACTTAGAAATATTTGTGACTACTTAGCTTTTGTGTCTCAAATTGAACCTAAAACTATTGAGGAAGTTGAATGTAATAGTAATTGGATAAATGCTATGCAAGATGAACTTAATCAATTTAAAAGGAACAATGTTTGGACACTAGTAGATAGGCCCTTAAACACATCAATTATTGGCACAAAATGGGTTTTTCGAAACAAACTTGATGAAAATGGAATAGTAATTAGAAATAAAGCTAAACTAGTTGCCAAAGGATACAATCAGGAAGAAGGGATAGATTTTGATGAAACCTTTGTTCCTGTGGCTAGACTTGAGGCAATTATGCTACTATTGGCTTTTTCCTGTTTCATGAACTTTAAACTGTATCAGATGGATGTTAAAAGTGCTTTCTTGAATGGATTAATTGAAGAAGAAGTTTATGTTGAACAACCTCCTGGTTTTGAAAATTCTGAATTTCCAAATCATGTTTATAAACTTCATAAAGCTTTATATGGATTAAAACAAGCTCCAAGAGCTTGGTATGATCGTTTAAGCTCTTTTCTACTAAAAAATGATTTTGCTAGAGGAAATGTAAATAAAACATTGTTTTTAAAGAAAAAGAATGATGATCTCTTAGTAGTACAAATCTATGTTGATGATATAATATTTGGTGCTACTAATGAATCTCTTTGTCAAGATTTTGCAAGTCTAATGCAGGGTGAGTTTGAGATGAGCTTGATGGGAGAACTAAATTTCTTCCTCGGACTCCAGATAAGGCAAACCAAAGAGGGGATCTTCATCAACCAAACAAAATACACAAGAGAAATACTCAAGAAGTTTGGGATGGAGAACACTAAGCCATTAGGTACCCCTATGAGCTCTATATGTAGACTTGACAAGGATGAATCAGGTAAATCAATTGATCAAAAATTATATCGTGGCATGATTGGTTCGTTATTATATCTTACTGCCAGTAGGCCAGATATCATGTTTAGTGTCTGTATGTGTGCTAGATATCAGTCCAATCCTAAAGAGTCTCATCTTTTGGCTATTAAACGCATATTTAGATATCTATCTGGCTCAATTAAAATTGGTTTATGGTACTCTAGAGATTCTTCATATGATTTAATTGCTTATTCTGATGCTGATTTTGCTGGATGTAAACTTGATCGTAAAAGTACTAGTGGAACCTGTCAGTTTCTTGGAGTAAATTTGATCTCCTAGAGTAGCAAAAAACAGAACTCTGTTGCTCTATCTACGGTAGAAGCCGAATATATAGCAGCTGGGAGCTATTGTGCTCAAATCCTCTGGATCAAACAACAACTCGAAGACTTTGGCATAAAACTAACTAAGACACCCATAAGATGTGATAATACTAGTGCAATCAACTTATCTAAAAATCCAGTACAACATTCAAGAAGTAAACACATTGAAATAAGACATCATTTCATAAGAGATCATGTACAAAACTCAAATGTAATTCTTGATTTTGTCTGTACCAATGATCAATTAGCTGATGTGTTTACAAAGCCTTTGAGTGAGGATAGGTTCTGTCTGATTAGAAGAGAGTTATGTGTAATTGATCCATTCTCCTAGGACTCTCTAAGTATCATTTTACCTAGTCCTAAAAACTCAAAACTTATTGTTTTAAACCCCAAGAAATTTGTCAATTTTTTTTTTAATTTTTTCCGGATTTTCTCGAATTTTCTTGGCCAAGTGTCGACACTTGGAAAGTGTCAAGTGTCGACACCTGACCAAGTGTCAACACTTGACAAATCCGAAGTGTCGACACTTGCGAATCTGAACTGTTTTAAAACGGGCCGAATGAAGGGTTTTTTGAAAATTTTCCTTCCCCAAATTTCTTGGAACAGTGGTCCCCCCTGTCCAAACCCGTCTTTTCACCCTTCAATCCGTCTCAAATCAGGTATTTTCCCTCTCTAATTTAGTTTTTATTTCTCTATGTTTTTAACTTTATTATTTTTAAACCAAACAATCGTGTTTTTGGTTTTCCAAACTTTTTTCTTCAATCTAACCGGATTTTTATGTGTTTTAGTAAATTTCTAAAACTCCATTTGAGGGAATCTTGTTTTAGATTTGTTTTTCTCGAATTTCCCTCATCTTTTGGATGTTTTTCAACCTTTTTTCACAAAAATCACTATTTCATCAATTTTTGGCAAAATAAAATGGGTTTTCATCTAATTTAAGTGTAATAAATCCTTTTATTGATGATTAGGAAGGATTTCTAGTATTGCATTTTGAATATTTTCGCCTATTTGCAAAAACCCTAAATGCTTAAAACCTAAATCCCATGGTTTTTGATTTTTTGGACTTTACAAAAATATTTTTTGGGATTCAAATGTGCTCCACCCAACACAGATTTTACCTACAAATTTTACTCAAAATTTCTCATCTTGATCAAAACTTATTGATTCTGGTTTTCGAGACCAATTTGAACTCTAATCTCAACCTTTGGCTAGTCCTTTGTTCTGAACCTTTTTCATTCTTCCTGGTCAGTTGGCTGATATTGGTCCTAGGAAAAGACTTGCAGTTAGAGCAAGGCCTAGTCAGGGTAGTGAGAGGAGGTCGAAGGCCAGATTCGATCCCGCTCCGCAGAGCAGTTCCGCCACTCCGAGCTCCCCCCTGCAGAGAGGATGGCAGGGAAGTCAGTAGCTTCAGGGAGGAGAGTAGATCTACACTGTTTCGACAGGCACCATTTTGGCATTAGAGAGATACTCTCAGATGCAGGATTAGTACCCTTCTGTACCATGCAGGAGAGATACTATCCTCACCTGGTGAGGGAGTTTTACGGTGCTTTGGACTGTCGACGACTCTTATGGACGACATCCGTCAGAGGTATACAGATTTCATTGACTGATGAATTGCTGAGCCGAGTATGGGAGATACCCCGGAGAGGAGTCAGTGCATTCTCAGTTGATGATAGAGAGGCAGCTTTCAGATGCATCCTTGAGCGAGAGAATGTTTGCGGTATCTCAGTAGTTACCGCGAACCAGTTATCTTTAGAGATGCGACTGCTGCACCACATTACCGCACGGATCCTTCTACCGAAGACTGGCAGATTTGATTTCATCACAGAGAGAGAGCTGATGTTGATGACCAGTCTGATCGAGAGGAGACCAGTTGATATACCAGCCTTGATGCTGTCACAGATGCATGATGCTGCCACTCAGCGTCAATACTATTTGCCATACGGGATGGCATTGACCCGTCTCTTCAGAGCTTGTGGAGTATCATTGAGGGGGAGATCCCCAAGGAGATACTGCACACAGATGTATATGATGAGAGGTCATTGCACCGCATGGGTTTGAGGATGGTTGGAGGTTGATGGGTTCGGAGAGAGTCTGGCCAGGAGCCAGATGAGGAGGATGAGATTCGAGAGGCTGAGGCTGGACCATCTGAGCCAGCAGTCCTTCCTCCAGTGGATGTACCATCGACACAGGCAGAGCACCTGTCACCTGATGCTTCAGTTCCTCCACCACCATCTACCGGATTATCTTTTGAGGTGCATGCCAGAGCACAGTTTAAACAGATCAGAGGAGAGGTGACTCAACTGTGTAGCGAGGTCGAGCTTCTACGAGCACAGACTACCTCAGAGCACGCTGAGATCCGCAGATCCATGGAGGAGGGTTTTACATGTCTTGAGGGTCTTCTGAGATCACTTATACCTCCTGCTGCACCTGCTCCTGCTCGATATGATGATGATGATGATGATGATGATGATGACGGCGGCGATCACCAGAGCGACCATGCTGATATTGCTGACGGAGGTGATCAGGATGTTGACCGAGCCACTGAGGTGGTAGGCACTGACAGCGACAATGTAGGCGGAGCTGATGCTTATGAGGTGGTCAGTCGAGATCCTCCTACTACACCTGCTCCTTCTACTGCTCTAGTTGACTTTGTTCCGGATCCTATTGAGCCAGCTGATCATCTTTCGCCTCCTTCTACCAGATCTTCTAGGGTTGTACCCACTTTTGGTCCTGCTGGCCGTACCAGGAGTCTTAGAGCTTTAGCACCTCCTAGGGCATTAGCCACCGGATCTAGGATTAGTGCTCCTTTTAGTCTTGATGTTCCATCTGATGAGGACTAGCCTCACAGATGACTGTTTCAGATCTCTTTTTATGTTTGATATATGTATGTTTCAGTTTTGTTTGTACTAAAAACTTGTCTCATATATATATGTTTGTTATCTTAAACCTTTTGTACTTCAGTTTGCCATATTTTAGCTCTAATATAATGGGATATTTTAACTCTGATACAAGCACAATTTTAGCTATGATATTTGTTTCTATACTCTCTTTTTGTATCCATGCTAATTGTAAGGGGGAGGTTATTTTTTTATGATTGACAAAAAGGGGGAGAGAAAAAAAAGCAATGTTAAAAAGTAATGTTAATTGTTATGAAGAAAAAGAGTGATAATGGATGTTTAATTGTTTTTGAGAATTTGAGAACATGTATCTTGTTTAAAAGAAAAAGATGCATTATATTGATTTGAAGTTTACCTTAATAAGAAGTATCTAATTAAGGGGGAGATTGTTTCCTATTAATTAGAAAACTCATGGTTTGAACTATGTTGTCGCTTTTTCTCAAGGTTTTGTCATCATCAAAAAGGGGGAGATTGTTGGCTCCACCCAGTGATTTTGATGAATAACAAAATATTGAGTACATATTGTATTCTAATGTGAATCTCAAGTTGTGAGTTTTCAGGCAGAAAGTACCTCAAAATTTCAAATATTTATGGTGTATGGCACGCAATGGCACGGAGCAAATCTCACACATCCGGGCAGCCTCTTCATTAAAAAAGGGCTTACAATTACTTAACTATTATGTGTTTATGCTTTCATGAACATCATTTTTGATTTCAAGGCTTTTACTCTTGATTCTGGATGTTTTCAGTCTCAAGTATCGACACCTGGATAGTCAAGTGTCGACACTTCAGCATTTGGCACGAACAAAAATCCTTGGCACGCCAAGTGTTGACACCTAGAATTCAAGTGTCGACACCAAGTGTCGATACCTAGGTTTCAAGTGTCGACTCAAGGCCTGAGAATTTTGAAAATACAGAACTTGTTGGTTCGAGAATTTTTGTGTCAAGTATCGACACCTGTGCATCAAGTGTCGACACTTGAATGATCAAGTATCGACTCCCAGAATTCAAGTGTCGATACCTGACAGCCAAGTGTCGACACCTGACAGCCAAGTGTCGACACTTGCAGCCTGACACCTCTAACGGATCTATTTTTCTGGCTTGCAGAAATGGGATTTCAAGCTCCAAACGGCTATTTCCAATGCTCCAACGGTCACAAACCATTTTTAGAAGGTTTTTGATGTATTTAATCTCCACCAACCTCATTTTAAAGCAAGAGAAGTGAGAAGAAGTCAAGAAAAAGAAGAGAGAAGTCTATTCAAGAGCATTCAAGTCCACTCAAAAGCTAAAAAGTCAATATTCTTTCCAAACTTCAATTCAAAAGCCTCTTCTAGCTTGATTCCACTGAAAAAGCCTACTTGCTCAACTCTACTACATTCCAAAAGGAGGCAACTTGAAGAAGAGTGAAGTCAAAGCATTCCTTGGGCTTCAAAAATTCCAATCCACTCTTGAAGAGAGTTTGTTGTAGCATTTAAATTTTATATCTGATTTGTTGTGCTTTAACCTTGCTTTCAAGGGTGTCTTGAAAGAAGGTTATTGTGGTTTGTTGGTGAGCCAAAGTGTTAAAACCAACTAGGGTTAACTTGTGAGCCCGAAGACAAAACAAGTAGTTAGGTTAGTTGGTGAGCCTAAGTGATAAAACCAACCTAGGTTTTTGACTTGTGAGTCTTGTAAAAACAAGTCAACTGTAATCTGGTGTGGATTATAGTGGAATTCCCAAGGGTGGCTTGGGGAGTGGATGTAGGTGCTAGGTTTGCACCGAACCACTATATATCTTGTGTTTGTGTGTGATTGCTCTTTTCTTTTTGCATTCTTTAATTAAGTGCTATTATCTTGCATCTAATTATTTGTTACTCACAAGCACCACTAGACCTTTTGTTTTATTGTGTTAAATTTTTAAAAGACCTAATTCACCCCCCCTCTTGGGCTCCATTTCTGGGCAACAAAGTCGACTTGGATTCCTTCGAGTCGGATCGGATCCTTCAGGTCGATAGGTCGAATCGCCAATTCTTCAGTGTAGTCAGCTCTTTGTCTTAGGATGCAAAACTTCACTTTAGAAGAGTCGGCTCTTGATAGCTCGAGTCGGCTTGAACTTCTGTCGTTGAACACATTGAACTCGAGGGGTCGGCTCGGATGAACTTTGGTTGGCTCTTCTTCTCAGAATCGAAAATCTTTACTCTGGAAGAGTCGGCTCGTTGCAGTTCGGGTCGGCTTGCTTTCTTAGATCTTTAAAATTTATTTTGACGGTGTCGGCTCTTTGAGGTTCGGGTCAGCTCGCTTGGCTGTTCTTAGAAAACTTCAAAAACTAGACTCTGGAAGAGTCGGCTCGGACTTATTCCAATCGACTCGGATTCACTCGAGTCGGCTCGGTTATCTTCGAGTCGGCTCAGATTGCTACGTACCAGAATCCTTATTGCGTGCCATGAGGTGGAGTCGGCTCTTCTTCATGCTAGGTCGGCTCAAGTGACTTCTTCAGGATTTTTACAATTGAACTTCTAGAAGACTCTCACCAACACTTTTAATCTTTTCATGCACACCAACTCAAAATAAATTTTGAGACACACACACATAGAAGTAACCCTTTTTATAAATTTTTCTTAACTTTTTCATTGGATTCTTCTTTACAAAATAAGATTACAACACAACTCAAAACAAGAAGTAAAGATGTAGGAGTTGAAGTTTAAACAAGAAAGTCATCCTACAAAAACTTGTAAACCACTTGAAGAGTTGTTAGAAATAAATGTGCATGCTCCAATGTTTGGTTATCATCAAAATCACTTTTGGGATCAACAATCTCCCCCTTTTTCATGATGACAAAATACTGTGTATGAAAAATTCTTTACACTTACATGTATAAAAGTATTTGAAGATAAGTATTCACATGTATTGGAGCTAACTATATTTGTAAATAAGCATCAGAGCTCTAGTGATGATACCATTGTATATCTTGTTGTTAGTGCTTTTGTGTATATCAAAGTATTCGACTTTGCATGCTTCATAAAATCAGAATTAGCATAAACATGGAGTATTAGAGTTTAGAAAAAATATTGACAGAATTAAGACTAATTTGTAGAGCAATCGAAGCAAGAGAAGGATTTAGAGATAAAGCTATTCTTTAAGAAAATCTCCCTCTTTCTCTAGGTTTTAAAATAATATAGCAGTTATGTCCAATTGAATACTATCACTTTTGTGCTCCCCCTTTTTCATTCTTTTTATGCACTTTAAGAATAATTGGTAGGAAGCTCAACATAGATGTTAGAAATTTTCATGACAGCTCAATATTGATAATGATATTGATAATATTGATACCATTCTTCCCTTTTTTGTCAAACAATCAAAAAGATATTTCAATAAAGCTCAGATTTTGAAATAGATTGAAAAAGTATTTAATATTTGTTTGAGATAATTTCACTTTCTCAAATTGAAAATTATAATTAAAAATTCATCATAGTTGTATCAAAAGCATTGTATGATTAGAAGGATAACTCATGACGGTAATAGAAATTACTAAAGGAGCTTTCATTTCTTTAAGAAATTTGCCATACAAAGTATGAAAGAAAGTACATTCATTGCAAAGTTTCTGATAGAAAGTAAAGCATTAAAAAAGTCAGAAGTACAACCAAAAGACTAGCTAATGAATCTTTTTCTTCACTAGAAGAAGAGGAGCCAACCTCTATAACCTTATCAGAGGTTTTGGTTTTCAGGGGTTTAAACCTTAAATCCCTAAATCTAGTTCTGACTGGGGCTATAAGTGTCTTAGTCTTCTTGGTCTTTAACTTCTTTTTGGTCTCAACAGGTTTAGGTTTGATTGAAGGTGGATCAGATGAAGGAATAGGAGAAGGTTAAATAGGAATCTTAAGTGACTCTTTGTTGATCTGTACAGGAGTATCCTCAGCAGTGAATGTTTTCTTTGAAGAAGATACTTCTGATTTCTTCTTTAAAGTTCTCCATTTCCTTTTTCATTTTCTCCCTATGAAGCATCTGTTCTAATCTTATTTTCTCCAAACTAGCATTAACTGAACTTCTTAAATCATCCAAAGCAGAATTCATATGACCTGTTAGTGAATCAGAAATTGTTTCCATCCTTTGAAATATCAACTCCTTAAGTTCAGATGGAGTTATCATTGCTTCTTCATCTTTGTTTCCAGCAGTAGGTTTATCATCATCTGAGGAAGTAGCAGCAAACTGACCAGATATTTTCTTTATCCATACTCCTTGTAGTTTGTATCCCATTCTTTTAAGTGAATTAAAGAAATAAGTATCTGAGTGATGTAGAGGCTTGCCTATCTCATCAATTAGATCAATTCCAGCTTCTTTAAATAGTAAGGTAAAAACCATACCGTAGGGTAGGTATGCTTTAACTTTTCTAGCTGCTTCTCTCATTTGAATCATCATAATGAAGGGAAGGTTGAGGGGTTCTTCCATTAGATGTCCAATAAAAGTCATATCCTTTTCCTCACCTAGTCGAAGTGACCGGTTCTAGGAAGAAAAATTCTACTGTCCATGTTGTGAAGAAGTCTCATTTTCTTTGACAACAAGTTGGCTTGAACATGTAGGACGGAGCTTACATCTTCTTTTTCCAAAATGAGCTGCAATGTGTGTTCTCTGTCAGTTAGGGTAAGCTCGGTGGCACCGTCCGTTGGCATTTGAAGCAAGTTGCCTAACTTTTCTTCATCCACAATGACTTTAATTCCCTTAACAGTTGATTCCAGATGGTACTCTTCAAGAATTAGGTTTTCATAGAAAGTTCATACCAGAGAAGGGTAGGTTAGAATATCCAGTGAGCAGAAATACTTCCAACCCTGGTTGTCTATCCAACTCCCTATCTTCATTTCCATTTCTTCTAAGAAGGAGAAATCAATCCTTCTGTCGCAAGTAACAAGCCTGTTAGCCATTGAGGTGGATTTTCCAGTTTGAGAGGATGTTTCTTCTTATGGAGTGGACCTTTTTCTCTTTTCTCCCTTTCCTTTTAGATCTTCACTGTGTTTGCTTGATTCTGCTGCTTGTGGAATCTTCTGTACGGATCTCCTTGGAGCCATTTCAACAAAATTTGTAGGAATAAGGAAATCAAGGTTTTGGGGAATGGTTTTTGAGAGATTGGTAAAGGTTCCGAGTATAATAGAGTGAGTTTGAAGTGAAATAGAAAGAGTGAAGTGCAAGATAAGATTACTCGGATCTACTTAAAATAGCGATTTTCCGACATTCGAGTTGGCTCGCTCAGCCCTAAAAACATCCAAGTCGGCTTGACCAAAGCGAACTCAGAACAATCAGAACAACGAGTCGGCTAGGCAAAACTTCAAGTTGACCTAGTCGGCTCAACCAGAGTAAGATCATAAAACTCAGATATTTGAGTCGACTCGACCAGAGCAAAATTGCTCGAGTTGACTCGAACAGAAACTTTCCATAGAAAATGAAATGATTCAAAAATTGAATTTGATTCAATAAAATTTTAAGAAAAGTTGTTCAACAATCATGAATAGATGTAGAAGGTTTTCTAGATAATTTTTTCTTAATTTTAAAGAAAATTAGGTTAAGAAAATCTAGAGAGGATCACAAAGCCCTAATTCTTCTCTAAGCAATTCAAATCTATCCTAGTTTAGTGGCTTAGTAAAAATGTCAGCTAATTATTTTTCAGTTAGGATAAATTATAGTTCAATGTCACCATTCAAAACATGATCTCTAATAAAATGATGTCTAATCTCTATATGCTTAATCCTAGAATGCTAAATAGGATTTTTGGTTAAATTTATAGTTTTGTGTTATCACACTTGATAGTAATTTTGCATTGTGTAACATCAAAGTCATCTAGTTGTTGTTTAATCCATAACACTTGTGCATAATAATGCCCTACAGCAACATACTCTGCCTCAGCAGTAGAAAGTGCTACCGAGTTTTGTTTCTTACAATGCCATGAGATTAAATTCAACCCCAAAAATTGACATGTGCTGCAAGTGCTTTTTCTATCAATTCTACAACCAGCATAATCAGCATCAGAGAATCCAATTAAATTTAAAGATGATTGTTTTGAAAACCAAAGACCTAGATTACTTGTACCTTTCAAATATCTCAATATTCTTTTAACATCAAGCATATGTGTTTCTTTCGGATTACATTGAAATATAGCACATACACAACACTATACAAGATATCCGGTCTACTTGCAGTTAAATATAATAAGGATCCGATCATACCTCTATAAAGCTTTTGGTTAACATTGGATCCATTTTTATCTTTGTCCAATCTGCAAGATGGGCTCACGAGTGTGCTCATTTGTTTGCTCATCTCTATACCAAACTTTTTTATTATTTTCTTGGTATATTTGGCTTGGTTGATGAAGATCACTTCCTTTGTTTGCTTTACTTGAAGTCCGAGGAAGTAGTTAAGTTCACCCATTAGGCTCATTTCAAACTCTTCCTGTATTAGCTTAGCAAATTCTTCACAAAAACTTTCATTAGTTACACCAAATATAATATCATCGACATAAATTTGTACAACTAATATGTTATTATTTTTCTTTTTGATGAAAAGGGTTTTATCAATATTTCATCTTGAAAAATTATTTTCAATCAAGAAAGTGATAAGTCTATCATACCAGTCTCTAGGGGCTTGTTTCAAACCATATAAAGCTTTATTGAGTTTAAACACATGGTTTGAAAAAGCATGATTTTCAAAACCCAGTGGTTGTTCTACAAAAACTTGTTCAGAGATAAAACCATTTAAAAATGCACTTTTTACATCCATTTGAAAAAAAATTAAAATTCATGTAGCAAGCAAATGCAAGAAGTAATCTAATAGCTTCTAGTCTTGCTACGGGTACATATGTTTCATCAAAATCAATGCCCTCTTCTTGACTATATCCCTTAGCTACTAATCTAGCTTTGTTTCTAATGACATTTTCTTGTTCATCTAGTTTATTCCTATAGACCCATTTGGTTCCTATGATTGGGTGGTCTTTAAGTCTATCAATTAATGTCCAAATCTTATTTCTTTCAAACTGGTTCAATTCTTCATGCATAGCCATCATCCAGTTTAGATCATTTTCAGCTTCTTCTAAGGTGTGAGTTCTATTTGAGATACAAAGGCTAGGTAGTCATGTGCAGTACTATGTGCAGACCTAGTCCTAATACCATGTGAAGGATTACCAATAATTAATTCTTTAGGATGGGACGTAGCGTACCTCCATTCTATTGGTAAATCTGTATGAGCCTTATCGTTTCTTTTCCTTCTTCAACTATTCTTTCTTGTATGCTCATGTCTTCCATCTCCTTTTGAATTGTACCTGTATCATTATCTATACAGTCTTCTTTTTTAGAAGGTGAAGGGTTAGTTTCATAAAAAATAACATGCATTGATTCTTCAACAGTAAGAGTCCTTTTATTAAATACTCTATATGCTTTGCTATGTAATAAATAATCAAGGAAAATTGCTTCATCATATTTAGTATCAAATTTTTCTAAATTATCTTTATCATTATTGAGCATAAAGCATTTACATACAAACACATGAAAATAATTGATATTGGGTTTTTTTTCATTCCAAAACTTATAGGGGGTTTTCTTCAAAATAGGATGGATCAAAACGTGGTTTAAAATATAACAAACAGTGTTCACCACTTCTGCCCAAAAGTACCTTGGAAGATTACCTTCACATAACATTATTCGGGTCATTTCTTCAAAAGTCCTATTTTTTCTCTCTACAACACCATTTTGTTGTGGTGTCCTAGGAGCGAAGAAGTTGTGATCAATGCCATTTTCAGTGCAATAATCATCGAAAAACTGACTTTCAAATTCAATACTTTGATCACTCATAATTGAAATTATTAAAAGATTTTTCTGATTTGAAACCTTTTTGTGAAATTTTCAAAATACTTTGAAGGTTTCATCTTTGTGAGCAATAAACAAAATCCATGTAAATCTGAAAAAATCATCTACAATCACAAGAGCATATTTCATACCTCCTAGGCTTGTAGTCCTAGTTAATCCAAATAAGTCCATGTGAAGTAGTTCTAGAGATTTAGTAGTTGAAATCATATTTTTGGATTTAAATCTCCCCCTAGTTTGTTTATCCATTTGGCATGCATCACAAACATGATCAAAATCAACTTTAAACTTAGACATGCCTCTAACCAGATTTTTGGAAATTAACTTGGCAATAATATGCATGCTAGCATGACCTAATCGTCTATGCCATGATAAACAAGACTCCTTGTTCTTAGTATTCATTATAACTAAACTAGAACTACTTGACATGGCAAGATCATTTAGATCTATCACATAAATATTTATAAGTCTATGTCCAATGAATTTACTACTAGAATCAAGAGAGTTTGTTACTATACACATAGATGATTCAAAGATAACCTTGAAGCCTTTGTCACATAATTGACTAATACTCAATAAATTGTACTTCAATTTATCTACTAGCAATACATTTTCAATGAAAGTACAGGGGGTTATCTTGATCTTATCAATTCCGATTATTTTCCCCTTGCCATTATCTCCAAAAGTAACCTTACCTCCTTCTTTCATTTCTAGGGTGATGAACTGATTCTTGTCACCCGTCATATACCTTGAACAGCCACTGTTGAGATACCATCTTTTCTTCAATTCTGGGCTGCAAGACATTCCTACAAGATAATCAAGGAGTTTTTTTAGGTACTCAAGCTAACTTGGGTCCTTGCAGGTTAGCTGAGGTGGTTCCTTTGGGAACCCAAATCTTTCTTGATTTATTAAGGACATTTCTAACAGTATTGCATTTAAAAGCTTTATGTCCTAGTTCCTTGCAAGCAAAACATCTGATTCTAGAATTCTGAAAATATTTATGCTTTGAAATTCTAGATCATGAGATGCATAAATAGTAGATTTTGTATTTGAGTTTTTAGAAACATACAAGGTAGCTTTCGAAATAGAAGTAGAACCTTTTGTTACAAAAGCCTTTTGAGAAGTAAACTTTGGAACAAAATCTTTCTGTTTCATAAAAGTAGTTGCTGAAACATAATTTGAGTTTGAAGAATTAAAACCTATTTCAGCTTTGTTACCAAAAATTCTTTGTTCTTTAATAATCAACTCAAGCTTGTTAGAAGATAGAGTTAGTTTTTCAACAAGTGGCTTAAGTTTTTCAATCTCCTTTTTCAACTCAAGATTTTTATTTAATAAAACTTTGTTTTTGTCATGATAAACATTATTTTCAGTTTTCAAGACTTTACAATTTTCAGAAAAGTCATGAATTTCTTTTTGCAACAAGATATTCTTTTCTGAAATCTCTTCTTTTTCTTTGAGTAAATAATCATTAATATTATTTAGATATCTAATCTTTACTCCAGCTTTCTTAAATTCAGATAACATATCATGAAATGTATAATTTAACTCATCAAAAGTAAATTCATTTTGAGCATTGGGGGAAGTTACCTCATCCTCGAGACCCATTAAACATAAGTTAGCTATTTTCACGGTCTCTTCCTCTTTAGTTGAGGTGGATTCTTCACTGTTGCTTCACGTGGCAACCATTACTTTCTTTTTCTTTTTCTTGAAAAATTTCTTCAGCAGTGGACAATCTAGATGAATGTGCCCCGGTTTCTTATATTCATAGTAGGTGGGGACTTGTTCCTTTTCTTTATCTTTGTCCTTATCCTTTTTCTTGGAATGTTCTCATCGTTTATGAAATTTTCTATTGAATCTTCCTTTCTTCTTTCCTATAAACTTTCTAAATCTCCTCACGACTATTGCAATATCATCATCTTCTAGATCATCTTCGGAGGAGCTAGGGTCATCTTTCATCTCTTCATCATTCTTTGATTCCAATGCAGCCTTAAATGCAATAGTTTTCTTCTTTTTCTGATCATCATCAGTTCTGTGCTGCATAGCTAATTCATGTGTGATGAGAGAGCCCATTAATTCATCCATGGATAGAGTGTTTAGATCTTTAGCTTCCTAGATGGCAGTAACTTTAGAATCCAACTTATCTAGAAGTGATCTCAATAACTTCTGTACCAATCCGTATTTAAGTAAACCCTGCCAAGACTTTCCAAACCATTAATAATATCTATAAATCTAGTGTACATGGCAGAGATATTTTCAATATGTTCCATTTTAAACAATTCGTAATTGTGTACTAAAAGATTAATCTTCGAAGTCTTCACTTGGGAAGTTTCTTCACGGGTCACTTCAAGTTTATCCCAAATTTCCTTTGCTGAAGAGCAAGTGAAAATTTGATTAAGCTTGTTTGAATCCAAAGCACAGTATAGCAAGTTCATGGCTTTGCCATTTAATTTCCCTAATTTCATGTCGTGTTCATCCCATTCCTCTTCAGGCTTAGGGACATCCACGCCATCAATTTTGATCATGAAAACATGTGGCCCTTTAAGAATGACCTTCCATAATTGAAAATCAACAGCTTGTATACAGATTTTCATTCTAGCCTTCCAATAAAAATAATTTGTGCCTATGAAGGGTAGAGGTCTATTAGTTGACTAGCCTTCCGCCAAGGATGTACTCATGGGATGAGCCATCAATCTTTACTCTAATATAATCAGAGACACTGCTCTGATACCAGTTGTTGCCCAGGTGGCTACCCAAGAGGGGGGTGAATTGGGAATTTAAAAATTTAAGCAAATAATGTGCAAATAAAAATCCCTTATAAAGTGTTGGTGCTGTGGCAAAATAATAACTTGCAGAACCTAAATAAGATTAGATAATCACAACACAAATACACAAAATTTATAGTGGTTCAGAATAACCCAGCTCCTACATCCACTATCCAATATACCATTTGGGATTTCCACAATATTCACACCCGAATACAGTCGGATTGTTTTATAGGATCACAATCTAAAATCTCTACACTTTGATTTTAACGAGATCACCAAAGAAAACCCAACACCCATTGATTTTGAATAGGATCACCAAAGAAACCTAACTTGGCTTTCACAAGATCACCAAAAACTTAACTTAGTTTTACCAGAATTACCAAGAATCCAACACTTGGTTTTTATCAAAAGCTCACCAAGAACTTATTTAGTTTTACCAGAATTACCAAGAACCCAACACTGGGTTGAGTCGGATGAATTACAAATTTCTTCCCGTGGTGACTAAAGGTACAGATGTTGGTTCGACCAGACAAGGCTGCATCATGATCGTAAAGCCATGGTCGACCTAAGATGATGCTACTGGCTCCCATGGGAAGGATATCACACCAAATCTTCTCCTCATATGATTGCAGTTTAATCAAGATTTGGCACCTAAACTTGATTGGAATGGATATGGAATCTATCCATGAAACCTTATAGGGGTTAGGATGGGGAACTGGGCTTAAGCCTAGGATTTTAACAACCTTATGTGAGATGGCATTCACATAGCTCCCACTATCTATAATTATTTTGCATACCTTATGTTACCCAGGTGGCTACCCAAGAGAGGGATAAATTAAGACTTTAAAAAATTTAAGCAAGTAATATGCAATTTCAAAATCCTTTGCAAGTGGTAGGTACTGTGATAAAGTTATAGAATGCAGAAGCTAAACAAAATCAAGAGAGCACAATACAAACACACCAAATTTATAGTGGTTCGGAGCAACCCAGCTCCTACGTCCACTACCCAATATACCACTTGGGATTTTCACTATATTCACACCCGAATACAGTAGGATTGTTTTACAGGATCACAATCTAAAACCTCTACACTTTGGTTTTACGGGATCACCAAAGAAAACCCAACACCCTTTGATTTTAAACAGGCTCACCAAAGAAACCCAACTTGGTTTTCACAGGATCACCAAGAACCTATTTGGTTTTTTAATCGGGCTCACCAATAACCCAACAATTCAAAGATTGAATTGAAAATAAATGCAACAAGAAATGACAAACTCAAGTTATCGGATAATTGCCGGTGCAGCTTGTTGGAAGTCCACTTGAATGTACTTGGAAATGCTTTAATGGCTTCAGTGGCTTCTTCTCAAAGTTGCTTCAAGCTTTAGATCATAGTTGGTGAAGACTTGAAGACTGACTTTAATGCTCTTGTGCTCTTTTGCTGTTGGTTGGTAGAATATTCAATGGATGCCTCTTTTCTTTGAAGAACTCTCATTCATTTTTTCAAGGAAGTTCAAATCCTTTAAATTTAAAGTCTTCCATCATCCCAAGCCAGTTATAGCCATTGTAGACCATTGTGGAATGATTTTTGATCGTTGGAGCACCTTTGAGCATTCAAAAATAAATTCTGGAACTAGCCGTTAGATACCTGAAAGTGACATTCGAGTAATCTTGGATTCCTTCGAGTCGGCTTGGATCCTTCGAGTCGATGGGTCGAGTTGCCAAAACCTCAATGTAGTCGGCTCTATGTCTCGGGCACAAAACAACACTCTAGATGAGTCGGCTCTTTTTAGCTTGGGTCGGCTCGAACTTGAATCTTGAACTCAAAGAGTTGGCTCTCTTCAGCTCGGGTCAGCTCTTCTTCTCAGGTTCGAAAAATCTTACTCTAGAAGAGTTGGCTCGAAGCAGTTCGGGTTGGCTCGCTTTCTCAAGCGGTCAGAATTAGGTCTGGCGGAGTCGGCTCTTTCTGGTTCGGGTCGACTCGCCTGGCTGTTCTCAGAAAATTTCAAAAAATGGACTCTAGAGGAGTTAGCTCGGACAAATTCCAGTCGACTCGGATTCCTTGGAGTTGGCTCGCTTTCCATCAAGTCAGCTTGGATTGTTGCATTTCAGAATCCTTGCTACGTGCCAGTAAGCAGAGTCGGCTCTTCTTCTCTTGGGGTCGGCTCGAGTGTCTTCTTCAGGATTTTTACAATTTGAACTTAAAGAAAACTCTCACCAACTCTTTTACAATTTCACACAAACCAACTCAAAACAAAATCTAAGACACACACGCTTATAGAAGTAACCCTTTTTGGTTGAATTTTCTTAGCATTTTTAATTGGGTTCTTCTTTATAATAACACTTACAACACAACTCAAGCAAGAAAATATGAGAGTAGGAGTTGAAGTTTAAACATGAAATTCACCCTACAAAAAACTTGTCAAACACTTGAAGAGTTGTCAGAAATAAATGTACATGCTCCAATGTTTGGTTATCATCAAAATCACTTATGGGATCAATAATCTCCCCCTTTTTGATGATGACAAAATACTGAGCATGAAAAATCAGTAAGACACTTTACATTTACTTATGTAATAGTATTTGTAAGAGTATATGAACAAGTAAAATTAATTGACTTCAAATAGTACCAAACAATGAAAGGAGAGTTAGGGCAATGAGAAACAATCTCCCCCTCAATGAAATACTCCATGTTTTGGCTTTCTTTTTATGCAATTTTTAAATTTCAGATTTTCAAAGCTCAATAATTTTGTGTATCAGAGCTTAGCTATTAATAAAAATTACAGAGCTTTGTGTATCAGAGCTTAAAAAATCTTAACGTATTAAACATTTTTTTTAAAGTGCCAGAGTTACTTGCATGAAGAATGAGCTTTAGCCTTCTGTATATCATAGCAAATAATATCAATAATGTCAGAGCAAGTATACTACTAAACAAGGCAAAGACATTTCAAAAGCATTTTATTCTTTTCATGCAACATTATACCATTCTCCCCCTTTTTGTCAATCAATCAAAATGGTGATTTTAAATAAAGCTCAGATTTCAAAAAAGATTGAGAAAGTCTTTAATATTTGTTTGAAATAATTTCACTTTCTCAAACTTATCTTGAAATTCTAATTAAAATATCAGTCATTGTCATAACAGAATAGAGTATAAGCATTTATTTTTATAGCAGAATAAAATAATTCAGTGAACCAAAAGAGCGTACTTTTCATTTGCTTGAAGATATTCAGTACATGGTACAAAAGGATAGTACACTTAGTCACTATCTATATCTACTTTAGATCTAGAAGGGTGAGAAGGAATTTGAGTTCCTGCAGGCATTGAACTAATGGGATCAGGATCTAAGATAGGTCCTTATGCCCTAAAGTGGGGAGCAGGTTGCCTAGGATAAGAAGATTGAGGTGTAGGTCTAGGAGTAGGATCAGGTGCACTCCTTGCAGCTTGAAGATCTTCAATTTTTTCCATCAACTTCCACATAAAACTGTTCATAGATTTTAATTCAGCTTCAACCTTCTTTACACTTCTGGAAGCAGCTAAGTCTTCTATTCCATCTTTGACTTCTGCTACTTCCTTTTGTAGAGAGAGCATTTCTAAAGCTTGAACATTAGCAAAAGCTTCGGCTGAACCTCTTAACCTTCCAAATTCACTTCTGATTATGCCTATGCCCTTGGTATAATCTTTCTCCATCCTTTTTCCTTCTTCAAGAGATCCCATTCTGATCCTCAAGTTGTCCATTTCTATTCTGTATGCTTCGAGGATTTGAGTGACTGAATTTTTGGTTGAATTAGAACTGGATTTTATTAATTAGAGTATTGGTTGGATAACAGTTTCATTTATACCAGATGAAGTTTTGGAGCTTTCAAGAGTATCAATTCTTCCCTTTATACTATCTATTTGTTCTCCAAACTGGTTTAGCTTATTATCAACAGATCTTTGAAACACTTCAAACATTTCACTCATTGAAGACTTGATGGATTCAGTCATACTATTCATCTGTTGTGCCAAGAAGTCTTGTATTATTGAAGTATCCATAGTAGGGGTAGTAGCTGCTTGACTTTGACTTGGAATGTCAGTAGCCTGATCAAATGTGGGTGTGCTGTAGGGTATATCAGGCAAACCAGAGATAGAAATATCTGGGAAGGAAGTATCAAACTCCATCTGAACTGGAGAGTTTGCTGTGGCTGTGGCTCAGGGATGTGTGAAGTAGTGCCTTCACCAGCCTCTTCTTCTCTCTGTTCTTGGACTTCTTCAATTTCTTCAATTGTAGGAGGGTCACACTTCTTCTTCTAGGTACCATCAGTCAATAAGTACCCCATTCTCTGAAAGGTCTTCACTGTGTAGGTATCAGTGTGAAGTAATACCCTGTTATCTTCTCCTGTCAACTCAACATTTGCTCTTTGAAAAAAGATTGTGAGAACCATTCCATATGGCAGGCAGGCTTTGACTTTCCTAATTGCCTCTTTCATCTGGCTAATCATAATTGCAGGTAAATTGATTTTCTCGCCAATGATTAGGAGTTCCATAAAGCACAAATATCTTTCACTTACCCAGTCAAATCGACCTGTTCTATGTAAGAAAATACGACTAATGAAGTTGTGTAGGACCCTCATCTCAATTGATAGCATACTTGCTTTAAGAATCCCAATCTCATCAACTTCAGTTCTTTCCAAAACAGTTTGCAAAGCCTTGGATCTATCCTTTAGTACAAGATACTCGATTCCTTCGAATGGCATTTCCAAGATACTTCCTAGAATCTCAGTAGAAATGATTATTCTTTTTCCTTTAACTGTAGACTTAATGAAATTTTTCCCAAACCTCAAATTCTTGTAGAACATTCTGACTAAATTTGGATAGGTCTTAATATCCAATGAACATAAATTTCTCCAACCCTGATTCTCAATTTAGTCGGATGAATTATAAATTTCTTCCCGTGGTGACTAAAGGTATAGATGTTGGTTCGACCAGACAAGGTTGCATCATGATAGTAAAGCCATGGTCGACCTATGATGATGCTACTGGCTCCCATGGGAAGGATATCACACCAAATCTTCTCCTCATATGATTGCGGTTTAATCAAGATTTGGCACCTAGACTTGATTGGAATGGATATGGAATCTATCCATGAAACCTTATAGGGGTTAGGATGGGGAACTGGGCTTAAGCCTAGGATTTTAACTACCTTATGTGAGATGGCATTCACATAGCTCCCACTATCTATAATTATTTTGTATACCTTATGTTACCCAGGTGGCTACCCAGAGAGGGGTAAATTGAGACTTTAAAAAATTTAAGCAAGTAATGTGCAATTTCAAAATCCTTTGCAAGTGGTAGGTACTGTGATAAAGTTAGAGAATGCAGAAGCTAAACAAAATCAAGAGAGCACAATACAAATACACCAAATTTATAGTGGTTCGGAGCAACCCAGCTCCTACGTCCACTACCCAATATACCACTTGGGATTTCCACTATATTCACACCCGAATACAGTAGGATTGTTTTACAGGATCACAATCTAAAACCTCTACACTTTGGTTTTACGGGATCACCAAAGAAAACCCAACACCCTTTGATTTTAAACAGGCTCATCAAAGAAACCCAACTTGGTTTTCACAGGATCACCAAGAACCTATTTGGTTTTTCAATCGGGCTCACCAATAACCCAACAATTCAAAGATTGAATTGAAAATAAATGCAACAAGAAATGACAAACTCAAGTTATCGGATAATTGCCGGTGCAGCTCGTTGGAAGTCCACTTGAATGTACTTGGATAAGCTTTAATGGCTTCAGTGACTTCTTCTCAAAGTTGCTTCAAGCTTTAGATCATAGTTGGTGAAGACTTGAAGACTGACTTTAATGCTCTTGTGCTCTTTTGCTGTTGGTTGGTAGAATATTCAATGGATGCCTCTTTTCTTTGAAGAACTCTCATTCATTTTTTCAAGGAAGTTCAAATCCTTTAAATTTAAAGTCTTCCATCATCCCAAGCCAGTTATAGCCATTGTAGACCATTGTGGAATGATTTTTGAACGTTGGAGCACCTTTGAGCATTCAAAAATAAATTCTGGAACTAGCTGTTAGATACCTGAAAGTGACATTCGAGTCATCTAGGTTTCCTTCGAGTTGGCTTGGATCCATCGAGTCGATGGGTTGAGTCGCCAAAACCTCAATGTAGTCGGCTCTATGTCTCGGGCACAAAACAACACTCTAGATGAGTCGGCTCTTTTCAGCTTGGGTCGGCTCGAACTTGAATCTTGAACTCAAAGAGTTGGCTCTCTTCAGCTCGGGTCAGCTCTTCTTCTCAGGTTCGGAAAATCTTACTCTGGAAGAGTTGGCTTGAAGCAGTTCGGGTTGGCTCGCTTTCTCAAGCAGTCAGAATTAGGTCTGGCGGAGTCGGCTCTTTCTGGTTCGGGTCGACTCGCCTGGCTGTTCTCAGAAAATTTCAAAAAATGGACTTTGGAGGAGTTAGCTCGGACAAATTCCAGTCGACTTGGATTCCCTGGAGTTGGCTCGCTTTCCATCGAGTCAGCTCGGATTGTTGCATTTCAGAATCCTTGTTGCGTGCCAGTAAGCAGAGTCGGCTCTTCTTCTCTTGGGGTCGGCTCGAGTGTCTTCTTCAGGATTTTTATAATTTGAACTTAAAGAAAACTCTCACTAACTCTTTTACAATTTCACACAAACCAACTCAAAACAAAATCTAAGACACACACGCTTACAGAAGTAACCCTTTTTGGTTGAATTTTCTTAGCATTTTTAATTGGGTTCTTCTTTACAATAACACTTACAACACAACTCAAGCAAGAAAATATGAGAGTAGGAGTTGAAGTTTAAACATGAAATTCACCCTACAAAAAACTTGTCAAACACTTGAAGAGTTGTCAGAAATAAATGTACTTGCTCCAATGTTTGGTTATCATCAAAATCACTTATGGGGTCAATAATCTCCCCCTTTTTGATGATGACAAAATACTGAGCATGAAAAATCAGTAAGACACTTTACATTTACTTATGTAATAGTATTTGTAAGAGTATATGAACAAGTAAAATTAATTGACTTCAAATAGTACCAAACAATGAAAGGAGAGTTAGGGCAATGAGAAACAATCTCCCCCTTAATGAAATACTCCATGTTTTGGCTTTCTTTTTATGCAATTTTTAAATTTCAGATTTTCAAAGCTCAATAATTTTGTGTATCAGAGCTTAGCTATTAATAAAAATTACAGAGCTTTGTGTATCAGAGCTTAAAAAATCTTAACGTATTAAACATTTTTTTTAAAGTGCCAGAGTTACTTGCATGAAGAATGAGCTTTAGCCTTCTGTATATCATAGCAAATAATATCAGTAATGTCAGAGCAAGTATACTACTAAACAAGGCAAAGACATTTCAAAAGCATTTTATTCTTTTCATGCAACATTATACCATTCTCCCCCTTTTTGTCAATCAATCAAAATGGTGATTTTAAATAAAGCTCAGATTTCAAAATAGATTGAGAAAGTCTTTAATATTTGTTTGAAATAATTTCACTTTCTCAAACTTATCTTGAAATTCTAATTAAAATATCAGTCATTGTCATAACAGAATAGAGTATAAGCATTTATTTTTACAGCAGAATAAAACAATTCAGTGAACCAAAAGAGCGTACTTTTCATTTGCTTGAAGATATTCAGTACATGGTACAAAAGGATAGTACACTTAGTCACTATCTATATCTACTTTAGATCTAGAAGGGTGAGAAGGAATTTGAGTTCCTGCAGGCATTGAACTAATGGGATCAGGATCTAAGATAGGTCCTTATGCCCTAAAGTGGGGAGCAGGTTGCCTAGGATAAGAAGATTGAGGTGTAGGTCTAGGAGTAGGATCAGGTGCACTCCTTGCAGCTTGAAGATCTTCAATTTTTGCCATCAACTTCCACATAAAACTGTTCATAGATTTTAATTCAGCTTCAACCTTCTTTACACTTCTGGAAGCAGCTAAGTCTTCTATTCCATCTTCGACTTCTGCTACTTCCTTTTGTAGAGAGAGCATTTCTAAAGCTTGAACATTAGCAAAAGCTTCGGCTGAACCTCTTAACCTTCCAAATTCACTTCTGATTATGCCTATGCCCTTGGTATAATCTTTCTCCATCCTTTTTCCTTCTTCAAGAGATCCCATTCTGATCCTCAAGTTGTCCATTTCTGTTCTGTATGCTTCGAGGATTTGAGTGACTGAATTTTTGGTTGAATTATAACTGGATTTTATTAATTAGAGTATTGGTTGGATATCAGTTTCATTTATATCGGATGTAGTTTTGGAGCTTTCAAGAATATCAAATCTTCCTTTTATACTATCTATTTGTTCTCCAAACTGGTTTAGCTTATTATCAACAGATCTTTGAAACACTTCAAACATTTCACTCATTGAAGACTTGATGGATTCAGTCATACTGTTCATCTGTTGTGCCAAGAAGTCTTGTATCATTGAAGTATCCATAGTAGGGGTAGTAGCTGCTTGACTTTGACTTGGAATGTCAGTAGCCTGATCAAATGTGGGTGTGCTGTAGGGTATATCAGGCAAACCAGAGATAGAAATATCTGGGAAGGAAGTATCAAACTCCATCTGAACTGGAGAGTTTGCTGTGGCTGTGGCTCAGGGATGTGTGAAGTAGTGCCTTCACCAGCCTCTTCTTCTCTCTGTTCTTGGACTTCTTCAATTTCTTCAATTGTAGGAGGGTCACACTTCTTCTTCCAGGTACCATCAGTCAATAAGTACCCCATTCTCTGAAAGGTCTTCACTGTGTAGGTATCAGTGTGAAGTAATACCCTGTTATCTTCTCCTGTCAACTCAACATTTGCTCTTTGAAAAAAGATTGTGAGAACCATTCCATATGGCAGGCAGGCTTTGACTTTCCTAATTGCCTCTTTCATCTGGCTAATCATAATTGCAGGTAAATTGATTTTCTCGCCAATGATTAGGAGTTCCATGAAGCACAAATCTCTTTCACTCACCCAGTCAAATCGACCTGTTCTATGTAAGAAAATACGACTAATGAAGTTGTGTAGGACCCTCATCTCAATTGATAGCATACTTGCTTTAAGAATCCCAATCTCATCAACTTCAGTTCTTTCCAAAACAGTTTGCAAAGCCTTGGATCTATCCTTTAGTACAAGATACTCGATTCCTTCGAATGGCATTTCCAAGATACTTCTTAGAATCTCAGTAGAAATGATTATTCTTTTTCCTTTAACTGTAGACTTAATGAAATTTTTCCCAAACCTCAAATTCTCGTAGAACATTCTGACTAAATTTGGATAGGTCTTAATATCCAATGATCATAAATTTCTCCAACCCTGATTCTCAATTAAATCCCCAATCACAAAATCGATTTCTTTAAGATATTCAAAAAGAATGCATCGACTAGTAGTGACTGGTCTCATACCTAGGGATCTTTGCTGGCTAGGAGAAACTGGGCTTGCTTCCTCTTTAGACTGTGGTTCATTTCGGGGAACATTATCTTCACGGAATTTGCTTCTCCGTTCCTGTGGAGCTACAACATCACTTCTCCATGATTTCTTCCTAACTGATCTCTTTGGCGCCATTCCAAGGAAATTGGGTTTAAAGTAGTTTTATGGAAGTTTAGAGAAACTTGGAAAGTTCTTTGGAGGGAGTTGACAAGGGTTTGGAAGTAAGAATGTCACAAACAAAACCCTATGGCTTGAGTTAAAAAGGAACGACTCGACATCCGAGTTGGCTCGATCAACACTTCATCTGCTTGAGTCAGCTCGAGTAGAGGAAGCACTAAAATATTCTTTGGAATTAGATCAAAGCTTAAAAAGTTTGGGATTTGGACCGGAAGGTTGTCTAGATATATTATCCTTATAGTTTTGGGAATTCTTCTAGATGGGATCATATAATCGTAATTCAAAAATTTAATCAATGCAAACTTGTCTAAATTCAATGGTTTTGTACAGATATCAACAAGTTGGTTTTCAATAGGTACATTTTCAAGAATAATAACATTGTTCGAAACATGTTTTCTTATAAAATGGTGCCTAATTTTAATGTATTTAGTTCGAGAGAAATTTAATGCAAACACATACACAGTACAAGATATCAGGCCTACTTGCTGTCAAATATAAAAAGGGATCCAATCATACCTCTATATAGCATTTGATCAACGTTGGATTCATTTTTATCTTTGTCTAACTTGCAGATAGAACTTATTGGTGTGCTAGCCTTTTTGCTTGTTTCCATGCCAAATTTTTGATTAATTCCTTGATGTACTTGGCTTGACTTATAAAGATACCTTCCTTCAGTTGTTTGACTTGTAAGCCAAGGAAGTTGTTGAGCTCACCTATAAAGTTCACTTCAAACTCAACCTGTACAACTCAGTAAATCTTTACGAAAACCTTCATTAGTTGTACCAAAGATAGTATCATCAATGAATTATTTGTACAACTATTAGATCATTTTCTTTAAAGAGTTTCGTCTACATTTTCTCTTTTAAAATCATTTTCAAGTAGCAACATGCTTATTTTATCATGTCATGTGCTAGATGCTTGTTTCAAACCATGTAAAGTTTTATTCAATTTAAACACATGATTTGGAAAAGCAAGATTTTCAAAACCTGGTGGCTATTTTACAAAAACTGTTCAGAACTAAAAGTACTTTTGAAATTTATTTGAAATAGTTTAAAGTTCATGTAGCAAGCAAATGCATGGGGTAATCTAATGCTCTCAAGATTTGCTACTAGATCATAAGTTTCATCAAAATCAATGTCCTTTTCTTGATTGAATTCATTTGCTACCAACTTTGCATATTCCTTATAACCTTGCCATTTTCATCTACTGTGTTCCTAGAAATCCATTTGGTTTCTACTATTGGATGGTTTGTAGGTCAACTAACTAGTGTCCATACATTATTCCTTTCAGCCTGGTTTAGTTCATCATGTATGGCCATCATCCAGTTTGGATCATTTTCTGCTTCTTCTAAGGTATGAGGCTCTATTTGAGATACAAAAGCTAGGTAATCATGTGCAGTCCTATGTGCAGACCTAGTCCTTATACCTTGAGAAGGATCACCAATAATTAATTCTTTAGGATGGAAAGTAGCGTACCTTGAGTATGATCCTTACTTACCATTTCTTCTTCTTTAATTGGTTTTTCTTGAATACTTAGTTCTTCCATCTCCTTTTGAACGGTACCTGCATCATTGTCAATACACTCATCTTTTCTAGATGGTGATGGGTTAGTTTCATCAAATATAACATGCATTGACTCTTTAATAGTGAGAATCCTTTTATTAAAAACCCTATATGCCTTGCTATGTAGTGAATAACCAAGAAAAATGGCTTCATCAGATTTAGCATCAAATTTTTCTAGATTATCCTTACCATTATTAAGCATAAAGCATTTGCATCCAAATACATGAAAATAATTTATATTGGATTTTCTTCCATTCCAAAGCTTATAGGGGGTTTTCTTTGAAATTGGGCGTATTAAAACTTGGTTTAGTATGTAACAGGCAGTGTTCACCGCTTCTGTCCAAAAGTATCTTGGAAGATTACCTTCACATAACATTGTTTTTGCTATTTCTTCCAAAGTCCTATTCTTCCTCTCTATAACACCATCTATTGTGATGTTCTAGGAGCGGAGATGTTGTGATCAATGCCATGCTCAGTGCAATATTCATCAAAAAATTGATTTTGAAATTCAGTTCCATGATCACTTCTTATAGAAATAATGAAAAGATTTTTCTCTTTTGAAACTTTCTTGTGAAATTTTTGAAATATATCAAAAATTTCATCTTTATGTGCGATAAATAATATCCATATGAATCTAGAAAAGTTATTTACAATCACAAGACCATATTTCATACCTCCTAGGCTAGTGGTCATAGTTGGTCCAAATAAGTCCATGTGAAGTAGCTCAAGGGTTCTGGTTATTGGAATAATATTTTTTTATTTAAAACTCTCCCTAGTTTGTTTTCCTAATTGACAAACATCACAAATATAATTAAGATCAACTTTAAAATATGACAAACCTCTAACTAGATTATTTGAGATAAATTTGGCAATAGTATGCATGCTAGCATGACCTAATCATCTATGCCATAATAAACATGACTCCTTGGACTTAGTATTCATTACTACTAAACTGGAACTACTAGACATGGCTAGATCATTCAGATCTACCACATAAATATTTCCAAGTCTATGACCAATGAATTTGTTGCTAGAGTCAAGAGAGTTAGTTACTATACACATAGATGAGTCAAAGATAAATTTGAAGCCTTTGTCACACAATTGACTAATGCTCAATAAATTATGCTTCAATTTATCTACTAGCAGCACATCTTCAATAAAAATACAAGGGGTTAATTTGATCTTACCGATTTTGATTATTTTCCCTTTGCCATTATCTCCAAATATAACCAATTCTCCTTTCATTTGTAGGGTGATAAACTGATCCTTGTCACCCGTCATATACCTTGAACAGTCGCTGTTAAGATATCATCTTTTCTTTAATTTTTGGGCTGCAAGACAATCCTGTAAAATAATCAAGGAGTGATTTTAGGTACCCAAGCTAACTTGGGTCCTTTCGGGTTAGCAAAACTGGTTCCCTTTGGAACCCACATGGTTCTATATTTCAATGCATTATACATGAAACTTTTCAAAGAATTGCATTGGAAAGATCTATGCCCAAATCTATGACATGCATAACAAATAATTTTGTCATTTTTGAATGATGCATGCTTTGAGGCTATAGTAGTTGTAGAAACAGAAATACTTGAATTGAAGGATTTTTGCATAGTATTTTTATGAACATATTTCAAGCCATTTAAAATTGATTTTGATGAAAAAGCTCTTTCAAGTTTAGATTTTGAAACTGAAGCTTTTGAGGGTACAAACTTTGTTGCTGAAATCCCTTTAGCTCTTAAAGCATTAAATCCAATTCCAACTTTACTTTTAGAGTCTTTTTGTTCTTTCAAAATTAGCTCAAGCTTGTTTGGTGGGGACACCGAAGGCACCAGAATAAGAAAGAGGCTTTTCAACCCTCTGTGAATTGATCAATAATTTATGAGTCCATCTGTAATAAGGGCTTAGCCCATTTGAGTCCATTTTAGTTATTATTTGAGTCTTTTGAGTTTTAGTTCTGTACTAGTCAGCTTATGTTGAGCTAGTTCAGTCCAGTGTTAGTCAGCTCATGTCGAGCTAATTTTATTTTTTTGAGTCCTCTTCAACCATATTTAAGACTCAAGACCACATCGTACAAGTGAAGACCAAGTCCAACCAGATTGAAGACATGGAAGTATAGCCCAAGTCCAACTCAGCTTGAAGATTTGAAGATCCCAGGAGAAAAATTCAGAAAATCCTGATTCCTTGCATATGCCCTCCAGATGCCCAGATTCTCTTCCAGATGCCAAAATATATTCATATACCAAGGCATCCATGATTTTATAGGTCCATCTACATCCTAGCCCAAAGAAATCAAGCCCAGGTGCCAAGCCCAAGCCCCTAAGAAGCAAGATACCAGGGAATATTCCTGCTACCTGGCTACCAGGCCACCCCAGCTTCCAGAGACCCAAACCCATGCACCCGAGCCCCTTTGGGCTGGCCTCTTGCTGCTTCTAGAAGCCCAACACACCCCCCTAGGCATCCTTAGAGTGTTGGCCAAGTCAAGAGAATTTTTAGAGATTTTTCTACCTAATGTTTCATTATTTTCTAGCTAGGGTTTGAGAGGGAAAATGATTCTTATGTAAAGACTTATGTTCCCTTACTTGGAGCCCAAGGTTAAGGGTCTATTTAAAGGACCCTAGCCTCTTGTATGAAGGGAGATTTTGATATGAAATAAACCTTGAGTTCTTCAATTGCTTTGTGTGATTACCCTGCTGTGTGCATAAAGGGGTTTGAGAGTTCTTCTTCCCGGTGTTTGCAACCATCTTCCTGCCGCCAACCATCCTTCCAGCCCCCTCCAAAACTTTCTTTTCTTTACTGTTTTCCTCTATTTTCTTGATCTCCTTTGAGTTTTCTAATCCTTGATAGGTCGTTTGCAGGTCCCCGAGTTCCTACGAATCCAATGACTCCAGCCAAGCCTCAATCGGACCACCGAGCAGAAAGCCAGGTATCCGCGAGTCATTGGCTCAATTTTTCAGGCCGCATCCATTGAGGAACGAGAGATCCCTTCACTACGATCTTCACCGGGTGCTTTAGACGTTGTCAGGTACACCCCCTCTACCTCCAGTAATTATATTGTAGGAAAACTTGCCCTAACCGAGGCTTCTCAGCCCCGGCGATCCTTCTTTAGTACTTTTCTAGGTCCTAATCTGCATGCGTGGCTTCAAAAATTCATACAAAATAATCTACAACTAATTTTGATCTAAAAATCGGGAATTAATCACCTAACCCCATATATAAAACATACAAAATGAATTGCATGCATATTAGTCCCCCATCATTGTTAGAATTCAAAGTTAATTTTTCTACTAAAGACTTAAGCTTTTCAGCTTCCTTTTTTAGATCAATATTTTCAGTAACCAAAATATCATTTGTCTTATTTAAAACATTTTTTTCATTGTTCAAAATAATAGCATTTTCAGAAAGATTATTCAATTCTCTTTGCAAAATGTTGTTCTTTTCAACAATTTCATTCTTGTCTTTTGATAACACATCGTTTTGTTTCTTCAAGGATTTAATTTTAACCCCAGCTTTCTTGAATTCGAAGAGTAAATCATGAAATGTAGAATTCAATTCATCATATGTAAATTCAGTTTGAAGCTCAGGGGATGATACCTCATTTTTGAGATCCATTAAATAAAGATTCATAGATTTTGGAGCCTCTTCATCTTCAGTGGATGAGGACGCTTCGCTGTCGCTCCACGTCACTACCATTGCTTTCTTTTTCTTCTTCTTAAATCCTTTTTTCAATAACGGATAGTCTGATCTAATATGCCCTGGTCTTTTGCATTCATAGTAGGTGGGCACTTCTTTTTCTTTTTCCTTTTCCTTATCATTCTCCTTACTGAATTCTTTGTTCTTGTGGAATTTTCTAAAGTATCTTCCTTTCTTTCTTTCCAAGAACTTTCTAAATTTTTTGACGACCATAGCAACATCTTCGTCTACCATGTTGCTTTCAGTAGAGGAACTTTCTTCTTCCGATTCTTCATCCTTTTTGGAATCCATAGCATCTTTAAAAGCAATTGATCTCTTTTTCTTTTGATCATCCTCGGTTCGGTGCTGCATGGTTAGTTCATGTGTGATGAGAGATCCTAACAGTTCATCCAATAGTAAGGTGTTCCAATCTTTTGCTTCCTGGATGGCAGTCACTTTCGGATTCCACTTGTCCGGAAGAGATCTTAGAATCTTCTGCATTAGATCTACATTAGATATACCCTGCCAAGACTTTTTAAATCATTAATAATATCAGTGAATTGTGAAAACATGGCAGATATAGTTTCATTCAGTTCCATCTTAAATAATTCGTAACTATGTACAAGAAGATTAATCTTAGAAGACTTCACTTGAGAAGTTCCTTCATGGGTCACTTCAAGTTTATCCCAAATTTCTTTTGCCAAGGAGCAAATAGAAATTCGATTAAACTCATTACTATCCAAAGCACAATTTAAGAGATTCATGGCTTTGGCATTTAACTCTCCCATCTTCATGTCATATTCGTCCCAATCCTCTTCAGGTTTAGGAATGTCCACTCCATCAATTTTAACCATGAGAATGTAAGGACCCTTTAGAATGACCTTCCATAACTGAAAATCAACAGCTTGAATATAAATCTTCATTCTAGCTTTCCAATATGCATAATTTGTGCCAGTGAAGAGTGGAGGTCTGTTTGTTGATTGGCCTTTCGCCAAGGACGTACTCATGGGATGAGCCATCAATCTTTACTCTAGTATATTCAGAGACACTGCTCTGATACCAGTTGTTACCCAGGTGGCTACCCAAGAGGGGGGTGAATTTGGACTTTAAAAAATTTAAGCAAGTAATGTACAATTTCAAAATCCTTTGCATGTAGTAGGTGCTGTGATAAAGTTATAGAATGCAGAAGCTAAACAAAATCAAAAGAGCACAACACAAACATACCAAATTTATAATGGTTTGGAGCAACCCAGCTCCCATGTTCACTACCAAAGATACCACTTGGGATTTCCACTATATTCACCCCGAATACAGTAGTATTGTTTTATAGGATCACAATCTAAAACCTCTACACTTTGGTTTAACGGGATTACCAAAGAAAACCGAACACCCTTTGGTTTTAAACAGGCTCACCAAAGAAACCCAACTTAGTTTTCACAGGATCACCAAGAACCTATTTGGTTTTTCAATCGGGCTCACTAATAACCCAATAATTCAAAGATTGAATTGAAAATAAATGCAACAAGAAATGACAAACTCAAGTTATCGGATAGTTGCCTGTGCAGCTCATTGGAAGTCCACTTGAATGTACTTGGATAAGCTTTAATGGCTTCAGTGGCTTCTTCTCAAAGTTGCTTCAAGCTTTATATCATAGTTGGTGAAGACTTGAAGACTGACTTTAATGCTCTTGTATTCTTTTGCTGTTGGTTGGTAGAATATTCAATGGATGCCTCTTTTCTTTGAAGAACTCTCTTATTCATTTTTTTAAGGAAGTTCAAATCCTTTAAATTTAAAGTCTTCCATCATCCCAAGCCAGTTCTAACCATTGTAGACCATTGGGAAATGATTTTTGACCATTGGAGTACCTTTAAGCATTCAAAAATAAATTTTGGAACTAGCAGTTAGATACCTGAAAGTGACATTCGAGTCGGCTCGGATCCTTCGAGTCGATGGGTCGAGTTGCCAAAACCTCAATGTAGTCGGCTTTGTGTCTCAGGGCGCAAAACAACACTCTGGATGAGTTGGCTCTTTTTAGCTTGGGTTGGCTCAAACTTGAATCTTGAACTCGAAGAGTCGGCTCTCTTTAGCTCGGGTCGGCTCTTCTTCTCAGGTTCGGAAAATCTTACTCTGGAAGAGTCAGCTCGAAGCAGTTCGGGTCGGCTCGCTTTCTCAGGTAGTCAGAATTAGGTTCGGCGGAGTCGGCTCTTTCTGGTTCGGGTCGACTCGCCTAGCTGTTCTCATAAATCTTTAGAAAATGGACTCTAGAGGAGTCGGTTTGGACAGATTCCAATCGACTCGGATTCCTTGGAGTCGGCTCACTTTCCTTTGAGTCGGCTCAGATTGCTGCATTCCAAAATCCTCGCTGCGTGCCAATAAGCATAGTTGGCTCTTCTTCTTGGGGTCGGCTCGAGTGTCTTCTTCAGGATTTTTACAATTTGAACTGAAAGAAAACTCTCACCAACTCTTTTACAATTTCACACAAACCAACTCAAAACAAAATCTAAGGCACACACGCTTATAGAAGTAACCCTTTTTGGTTGAATTTTCTTAGCATTTTTGATTGGGTTCTTCTTTACAATAACACTTACAACACAACTCAAGCAAGAAAATATGAGAGTAGGAGTTGAAGTTTGAACATGAAATTCACCCTACAAAAACTTGTCAAATACTTGAAGAGTTGTCAAATATAAATGTACATGCTCCAATATTTGGTTATCATCAAAATCACTATGGGGTCAACACCTTATCCCCAATTTTTATAAAGGTTTGTCGGATGTTAGTCCTATGCCAATCTTTTTGTGTCTTGGTCTGGGTTAGGATGCACCTAACTACCCCTACTAAGTCAAACTGATCAAATTCTTCTTCATCTCCTTCATATTCTGCTATCAAGTCTGCCTCAGCTTCATAAACCTCTTCTTCCTCATCATCATTGGGTTCAGGCTCTTCCTCTTCAAGCTCCCCTATGTGTAACGATCTGGTGGGACACTAGCTAGCATAGTGACCTACCTTGTTGCATCTAAAGTAGGCATTGGGGCTGGGGCTTGGGGCTTTTTGAAATGCTTGTGCCTTACCCTTATCGATTCTAACTAGGGCAGAATTGCTTGAACTGGACTGACTCAGACTCAAGTTGGGTCGAAGAGGATTAGGGTTGGGACGAGTTGAGTTGGGATTGGATTGAATTGGGTTAGGGTTGGGTCGGACTGGGTTAGGGTTTGACCTAACTGTGTTGGGGTTAAATCAAACTGGGTTGGGATTTGGTCGACCTTGGTATACCTGGTTTGGGTTTGATTTTGGGAATGGGGCATTGTTCCTAATTTGTTCAGAACACTGATATGTAGGTCCCCTCTGGAATTATTCATAATGTCTAGCTATCTGGTATGCTTGCTCTAAATCGGTGACCTCTCTCATGTACGACTCTCTCTGGATGTCTTCACGTAATCCAGTTCTAAACCTAGAAAGGGTTTGTGCCAGAGACTCAGATTCATTACATCTAATAGCGAAGTCATCAAACTAGGCTATGTAATCTGATACAGACCTATTCCCTTGAAGTATCCTATTCCATTGGTCTAGGAGTTTTTTGATTATAGGATTTAGGAAGGAACTTCTCCTTAAGTTTCAATTTCATTTCTTGCCAAGTGGTTATAGGAGGAAATTCTTGTTGTCTCCTAGTATGCTTAAGGTTAGCCCAATGTAGCCTAGCTTGATGAATCAACCTCATCTTTGTAAATTTATACTTCATCTCTTCACTCATGTCATACCATTCAAAATAATAATCCATGTCTCCTATCCAATCTACATAGACTTTTGGTTCAAGACTACCATCGAAGGTGGGTGCCTCTACCCTAATGTTTCTTATAGCCCTCTCATCTTGATCACAAACTTTATGGTGGGGCCTTCTATGGTTGGGTTCTTGGATAGGGTCAGGGTCTTGGACTCTCCTAGGATTGGGTTCCTGGTATGGTTCCTGGCGTTGGACTCTCCTAGGGTTGGGTTCCACAAACTGGTCCTGGTTTTGGGTTCTCCAGGGTTATGAGAAGTGGAACATGGTGAATCAGTATCAGGTTCAATATTGGACTCTTGGGTTCTTTCTAAGGTTCCTATTCGATCCTCTACTTGGTTAAGCCTATTGGTCAATTGGTCAAGCCGATTGGTTGCTTGGGCTTTTGATTGGGTCATTTGGTTTATCTAAGTGGTCAATTGGGCAAACTAGTTTTGGGATTGGGTATTGGTTTGGTCAAGCTTGTGGTTCATTTGGGCTATCAATCAGTAAGGGATTTCATGAAAGTTTCAAATTTGGGTTCCATGGTTGAATAGGGTTGGGGTTTAGACCGTTGGTATTAGGTTCCTAGTCTAGTGGTCATGCAATCAAACAAGCAAGGTGGTATGATGCAGTCAGGAACACAAAGTGAAAATGGACTACAACTTGCTAGACCTAGAGCCAAAATTGAATGGGTCTACTCAACTTACACTTAACTTAACAGCTAATTCTTCCACTGGCCAAGTAAGAGGTGGGGTGGTGGGAGGCTCCCCCTGCCTATGGCAGGGTCTTAATTAAAAACCACCAGTCTACTTAGGACGTTTGCCTCTGGACCTCTAGCCTTAGATACCAATTTTCAGTAATAGCTGAGGAATTAGGTGCACTAGTTGGCCCACACAATTCGGACCCAACCTGTTGGTGTCCCTAAGCTCACTAGAGAAATTAGGTTGCTAATTGATTTTAGTTAAAGCTTGGGTTCTGATGTTGGGTGGTTGTTTTGGGCCCAGGACAGGTGATGAAATCCTGCTCTGATTAGAGAGAGGAAATTAACCTTAAAATTTATTAAATGAAATGATGACACTCAATGAGTCCTAATGCAACTAATAATAATTAGAAAATAATTTTTTTTTTAGTATTTTATGAGATGGCAAATTAAGTTTAAGTGGATTAAGTTATCAAACAAAATTTGGGCTTGGGTGAGGTAGGGTTTGGAAGTTGATTAGATTTGGTTTGATCAAGTATGTAGAACAGAAATTAGGGTTTGTTTGGAAGCTAAATCTGGTTCAATTTTTGGTGCACAAAAAAAATAGAAAAATCTCAAGACAGAGGATGAATAGTGTATATGATCCCTACCAAATTTCATGTAGAACAAAATTCGGATGATGATGCAAAACCTAGTATTTTTAGACTGTGTGCAGAAGTTCAAGATTTTTGTTAGAGTTTCTAAGATGTAGATTTTTTTTTAATATTTTTTTGTTTCAATAAAAATAATTAAAAATAATTATAATTATTAGGACTAAACAGTGAGCATGTCATGCAAATTTCAATGAAAAATAAAATTCCTAAGATGATGAAATGGACCAAAACCTAGACCCCTACTGTAGATGACAAGATGTAGAAAAATAGATATAAATGTTTTTACGGGTTTTGATAAAGATGCAAGCTATCCTAAATCCACTCTGATACCAAACTAATGCGGGATGAATCTAAGACTGATATGAATGCAAGAAAATAGATACTATTTTTTTTAGAATTTTAATTTGTAGGCTAAAGTCTCGATATCAAGTAAGGATTAGCAGGCAAACTAGCAATGCAAAGAATCAACATACCCGCATATGAACTCATGCAAAATAATAAAAGCAAGACCTTGGAAATTGAGAAACTCCTGGTTAGGATAGTGTAACTTCAATAAATCATAAATCAGGAGGGGGAAGGATTGTACCAAGCATCGATTCGAAGATCTTATCGATAATGGGGTCACACAGTACTCTAGATCGTCGCTTGGAAGACAAGCCAATAGTCCACAGTTCAATCAGCTATCTTGGTTAGGTCTAGGAGGCAAAGAGGGCCTCCTCTTTGGAGGTGAACACCTCGGGGATCCTGCAAGCATCAGAGGTCATCAAAAGAACAAATAAGAAAGCAAAAGAAAAGGAACTAGGGTTTGTGAGGAAGATGGAAGTAGGGTTGATTGAAGCTGGCGGCCTGGAGGGGGAAGAAGGCTCCTTGGTTGGGATGGCTTAGGGCTTCTTCTCGTTGGGCATCTTAGGGTTTGGAGGACTTGCTTTGGGATGGCTAGGGTTTAGATGGGCTAGGGCTCTCAAATAACTCTCACACACCTCAACACAAGAACAAGCTTAAATTTCAACAGAGTTTCATTCATTAATAATAGATTGATTACAAGAGGGGGAGGGGTGGGGTATTTATAGATGTTCCCCATGTCCTCTCCTTTTTAGGATAGAATTACAAAGTCGAGTGGGAGAGGGATTACAAATTTGCTTAAAACTAGGAGTATACAATTTGAGTAGAAATAAAACTTATTCTCCTTGTTTGAAGTGGACTTCCCCCTTCCTTGGACTTGGTCAAAGGTGCCTTGGGCTTGGTCTCTTGGGCTTAGATGCCTAATGGAATGGGCTTTGGCATGTGGGCAGCAAGGGGCATCCTCCATCTTGGGCTTGGGCGGCCTCCAAAGAGCTTGGGCACATGGGACTCCTGGTGGGCTGGAAACCCTGGGCTGGGGTGCCTAGAAGAAGAATATGCCTGGAATCTTCATAAGGAGAGACTTCATGGGCTTCTATTTTGGTGATCTTCCTCTTGTGTGAAACTGGTACTTGATACGGACTTGTAACATAAACTTGTACTGGACTTACAGGACTTAATTGGACTGAGGTTGAAATAATTCAACTTATTACAGGACTCAATTCAACTCAGTTGAGCTAACTTCATTACAAAACTCTCAACTGGACTAACTTTTTTACAAGACTTGATTACAAAACTTAACACATTATTAAGGGTTCAAGAAAACCCTAATCAGTAAACCAGATAGGGTCCAATAATTTGTGTCGGATCCTGGTGCCCCCACCAAAGGGGCCATTGATGCTCTTCTCTGCATCGCCTTTCCAGGCACGCTCTATAAGGCAGCCCAAGTCTGGTACTCCCACCTCGAGCAAAAGAGCATTGACTTCTTCAAGCAACTAGAGAGAAAGTTTGTGGCACACTTCGATGCTTGCAGGAAGGTGTCATATGAGGCCGACAGCCTCTTCTCCATCCGACAATAGGACCGTGAGTCCCTCCGAGATTATGTGTCCTGGTTTAATGTAGCAATCCTAGAGATCTACAATATTGACAAGCCCGTCGCCATGTTGGCACTAAAAGGAGGGCTCAAGACCTCTCGCTACACCTACTCTCTCAACAAGAAGCCCCCAAAGTCTTACTCGGAGCTCCTTCTCTGTGCCCATTAGTATATCCAAGTAGAGGAGGTCGATCACACCAGGAGGGAGTTGGACGGGAGGCCCTTGAAGATGCAAGCCCTGCGGGAGGCAGCTAGCCCTTCAGTGTCCAAGGCTGCCTCGACCCCTCGAGTAGGTCCTCGACCTAGGACTAAGAAGAAAAGTACACACCTCTCCTCACCTCAAGGGCAAAGATCTTGATGGAGATCGAGGGGAGCGATTCCTATGTCGCCCTCCCCCATAGAGGCCATCCGGTGGATGCGATAAGTCCCGATACTATCGATTTCACCATGACCATGGCCACGATATCGAGGAGTACCGTCACCTGAAGAGGGAGATCGAGGATCTGATTAGGTGAGGCTACCCTGGGAAGTATGTGGAGGGAGGAGCTCTCCTAGGGGCTAGAAGCGAAGAAGCCCAACCACCTGCCACCGACAACTAGCCCATGGAGAAGCCATTGGGGATGATCTCCTATGAGGCAGGGAGAATTTCAAAGGGGGCTAGAGAAAGAGGATTGATGATGTACTCCCCTGCATGGGAGAGGGCTCAGCTAGGGTAGACAACCCGAACAATGACGCTGTTGTCATAGAAATGATAATAGCTAAGCATCTTGTAAAAAGAATCATGGTCAATAGTGAAAGCTCAACTGAAATCCTTTTTTATGATGCTTTTGCAAGGATGAACTAGTCCACAAACTTGATAAAATCAGTATTCATGCCCCTCATGGGCTTCACCAAAGATTCGATTGAGGTGGAAGGAGAAATCACCCTCCCGGTCATCGTCAGAACATCACCCTAGTAGAGTATCTAATGGCAACATTCACCAATGTGAGGCTCCCTTCGCCCTACAACATAATCCTGGGATGCCCCAAGCTCAACCTACTCGATGCCACTATCTCCACGAAGTGGCTCCTTGTCTAGTTTCCAACCCCATGGGGGATCAGGGAGATTAGGGGATATTGATAGCCAGTCCAGCATTGCTTGTAGTTATTCCAGGAGTCCGAGAGGCTGGGCAAAGTTCGGCAATCGATCAACCATGCTAGGCGAAGCTGGAACCAAAGGGTGGCCCTGTGTCGAGCCATTGCTATCACTTCCCCTAGGAGAGGACCCCATGAAGACAATACAGGTGGGGGCTGTTGGGTTTCGGTGATGCAGCGGAAGCATGGATTTCAAAAATTTTCATTTTGAAACTCCAAACAACTTGAAACCCTAAGCCCAAGATCACTTATTTCATTACAATTAACAAGTCATTCAATTAGGGTTTGGAAAAATACCTGGAATACTAATTTCTTCTTCTTTCCACTAGGCACACAAGTGCATGCCCTCCAGAGGTGATCCACATAGGAATTGAACCTAGGAAGCACTCCTTAGTAGGTTGCTTAAACCACCGGGACTTTTCTAATGTCCTTTCTTTCTTTAGCAGCCTCTCCTTCCTTGCTCAGACCCTTGCCCTCTAGTAGAGCACTCTGAGCCCTCTCCAAAACCTCTCTTCACTCTCTTTAACACTTTATCATTCTCTTTCTAAACCCTTGTCTTAAAATAGTGAACTTGTCTTAAGACAAGACCTAAGTTCTAACAAGGGAGGGAAGAGACAAGGAGAGTGTGGTAGAGTGTAAATGTAAGAAAGAAAGGATTTATGATTACCATCGACCAAAATACCGATGGCTATTTATAGGAGATGGGGAGGCGCCATATCTGCCTCTTCATCAGCCCTTGATCTGTCAATCTACAGATCACAAAAGACCCTTTATGAAGGAGTCTTATCTTGAATGGTCAAGACCTTTCCTGTGCCAAAAGCCATTATGCATGTCATCTAGATTATTTGGCATTTTCTTCTCATGCCATGTTGTTAGGGCCATTTGCAAAGCACTTTGCTTGGCCATGGCCTCTGACCTGGTCTTGTATATATCTTGCAATAAGATGTCTTGAGCAACTGTCGCTAGGGCATTTTTCCTTTGTTTTGCCCAGTTTTATGGGTTTTTTCTTATGTCGGGGCTTCTTGTGATGAACCAGAAGAGCGCAAGTTTCCTTGATACCTTGGAACCCCCGGGGTGGGATTTGGCTGGATGCTCCGCTTGTATAGTATCAGGAGGGTGAGCGAGAATAATTGTGGGCCGGTTTCCTGATGGATTCTTACGGTTCATCGTTGCCTCCTCTACCTTCTGAGCCCTTAGGATAGGTCTAGTGGTAGTTTCATTTTGCTTGTAATCTCTCCATTTACATTAATGAAAACATTGGTTTTGCCTTTGTGCATTTGAGTGTGTTTCCTTGCCATTTTTTTTTGTCTCTTGTGTGTTTGCCTTGGTTGCAACATTGTATTTTTGTCACTGGCATGCATTAGTTGGTTCCATTTTGCAGGGCATTTTGGAGCACCGCACAGGTTTGGCCTAAGCAAAGACTAACCCCCTGACAACTGATATCAGAGCCAGGTTCGGTTGTAGACATTAGTGCAACGCACATGGGTCGCAGGAACGAGGGAGAGATGAGCGGGGTGGTGCGCGATGAGGCGACGGTTGCCTCATAAGTTCCAATAGACGTACAAGCTGATAATGCAAAGCTGTGAAGCCACAAGGAGCGGATGTCTGCGTTGGAGGTGTAGTTGGCCCAAATGGATGAGAGCATGGCTCATCTATTCTCAATGGTGTACCCTGTTGCAAACTTGGAGTTGAGTCAGGAGCATCTTATGGAGACTGTGGATAATCTCAGTGACAATACTAAAGAGTCTGTCACGCTATTATAGGAGCAACTGAATGATCTGACCACCAGGGTTACAGTGCTGACTCGGGTAGTAAGTAACATGCCAGCTCCAAGTGTTGTGGAAGGCGGGGCAAGCCGGATGAGAGCACCAGAACCTAGAAATTACAATGGAGCTCGTGATGCAAAGGAGTTAGAGAACTTCCTGTTTGATGTCGAGCAGTACTTTTGGGTGGTGTGACCTGACTCCGAGGAGACAAAGGTCATCTTGGCTACCATGTACTTGACCGGGGATGCCAAACTATGGTGGTGAACTCGGTATGAGGATATGCAGGCGGGTTGATGCATCATTGCCAACTAGGAGGACCTAAAGAGGGAGATCAAGGCTTAGTTTTTGCCAGAAAATGTGGACTTTATTGCTCGGTGAAACTTGAGGCTTCTCCGTCATACAGGAACTGTGCGAGAATATGTAAAGCAGTTCTCTGCATTGATGTTGGACATTAGGGATATGTCCGAGAAAGACAAGCTATTCCACTTCTTGGAAGGTTTGAAGCCATGGGCCTAATAGGAGTTGCAACGGAGGGGTGTCACCGACTTGTCATCTGCTCAAGCTGTAGCTGAGCGCTTGACAGATTTCCTCCCCTCTGACCACCAGAAGAAGAAAGCCATGACATATACCTCCAAGAATCCAAAGCTGTCAAAAGAAAAGGGTGTGGGGAATGAGAAGAAAAAAGACTTTAAAACTAAGGGGCCAGAGCCATCAAGGACCCCAAAGTCTGGGTGCTTTCTATGTGGAGGGCCACACATGGTGAAGAACTATCCCCAGAAACAGGCTCTCAATGCCTTGCAAGCCAGTGTGCAGCAGAGCCAAGTTAAACCGAAAGACCTTAGCAGTGATAGTGAGGAGGAATAGGTTGAGGGTCCTAGGATGGGTGCCCTCAGGCTACTCAATGCTATCAAGGGTCAAGTGGGGGAGCAGTCCAAGCTATCCAAGCTGCAGCAGCCAAAGCAGCAGCAGTGGTCTAAACCACACCAAACTCACCAATATGTTCGTCGGCGAACCAATGAACTCATGTGTGTGCAAGTGGAGATCAATGGTCGTGTAACCCAAGCAATGGTGGACATTGGGGCAACCCACAACTTTGTTGCTGATCAGGAGGCCACTCACCTTGGATTGAAGCTGGAAGGGGATTCTAGTAGAATGAAGGCAGTGAACTCAGAAGCTCGGCTCATTATTGGACTTGCAAGGGAGGTGCAAATGCGAGTCGGAACCTGTTATGGGAAAGCCAATTTCATGGCTATACCACTGGATGATTTCCAGGTGATTTTGGGCATGGAGTTCTTTCAAGCAGCTAGGGTGGTCCCAATGCCATTTCTTGATGCACTATGCATGATGGGGGATGAGTCCCCTTGTGTTGTCCCTGTTGCTCGGTGGACTCAAGAAGGGATGCAGCATATATCTTCACTTTAGTTGAAGAGGGGAATGAAGAAAGGAGAGTTAACCTATGTGATTACTATGAAGTTAGAGTCAGAAGCCCAAGACATGGGTCCTTTGCCTCCTGGGGTGTCTAAAGTCCTCCAGGATTTTGAAGATGTAATGCCTCCCGAGTTGCTGGAGACTTTGCCGCCATGGCGGGCGATGGACCATAAAATTGAGCTGGAGGTGGGCACAAAGCCTCCTGCTCGTCCGCCTTATCATATGGCTCCACCGGAGCTTGCAGAACTCAGGAAACAGCTTGATGAGCTGCTAAAGGGAGGACTCATTCGTAGCTTAAAAGCCTCCTTTGGAGCCCTAGTTCTCTTTCAGAAGAAACATGATGGGAGTCTTCGACTTTGTGTAGATTATCGAGCCCTAAACAAGGTGACTATGAAGAACAAGTATCCAATTCATTTAATTGTAGACTTGTTTGATCAGCTGGGTGGTGCACGATATTTTTCCAAGCTGGATTTAAGATCTGGGTATTGGCAAGTCCGGATCGCAAAGGGAGATGAAGGTAAGGCTACATGTGTGACAAGGTACAGGGCATTTGAATTCTTGGTGATGCCCTTCAGATTGATTAATGCCCCAGCTATCTTTTGCACACTAATGAACCGGCTGTTCCATGACTATCTTGACAAATTCATGGTGGTGTACCTTGATGATATTATCGTGTATAGTCAGACATTGGAGGACCATGAGAAGCACTTGCAGATTGTCCTTCAAGTTCTGCGGGAGAACTCCCTCTATGTGAAGAAGGAGAAGTGCTACTTTGCCCAGGAAGAGATTTTGTTATTGGGACATCGTGTTGGTGGTGGCATGATCCGTATGGACCAGGAGAAGGTCCAGGCTATACAAGAGTGGCCGGCCCCTACTAAAGTGACAGAGTTGTGATCTTTCTTGGGGCTTGTTAACTGCTATAGGCGGTTCATCGCAGGCTACTCTCATCGAGCTGCGCCACTAACAGAACAATTGAAGAAGGATCAATCGTGGGATTGGTCTTTGAAGTGCCAAGAAGCTTTCAAGGAGCTGAAAGCTGCTGTAATGAAGGACCCCATGCTATGACTTCCAGATCATAACTTACCCTTCGAAGTCCATACAGATGCCTCAGACTTTCCTATTGGAGCAGTCCTTGTTCAGGAGGGTCATCCAGTGGCATTTGAAAGTCGAAAGCTGAATAACATAGAGAGGCGATATACTGTTCATGAGAAGGAGGTGACAGCGGTGGTTCACTGTCTAAGGGTGTGGAGGCACTATCTCCTTGGGTCACGATTCGTGGTACAGACCGGTAATGTGGCCCTCAGCTACTTCCAAACACAAAAGAAGCTGTCTCCAAAACAGGCCCGCTGGCAGGACTTCTTAGCGGAGTTTGATATGACCTTGGAATATTAACCAAGGTGTATGAACCAGGTGGTCGATACCCTAAGCCGAAAGGCTGAGCTTGCCACGCTAAAGGTGATGGAGCAAGGGCGAGTCAGCCAAGTGCAAGCAACTTTGCTGCCAAAAATTTGAGATGGATTGCTGAAGGATCCCACAGCCATCACTTTGAAGCAGCTCATTGATGAAGGGAAGGCACGGCGATTCTGGTACGAAGATGGGCTCATTCTGATAAAAGGATGTTGGGTGTATGTGCCTCGGGTGGACAACCTTAGAAGAGAACTATTGCGAGAATGTCATGACACTCTTTGGGCTGGTCACCCAAGAATGCACCGAACTCTTGCCCTCTTGGAGAGGGCATACTACTGGCCAACCTCGGGTGGACAACCTTAGAAGAGAACTATTGCGAGAATGTCATGACACTCTTTGGGCTGGTCACTTGGGCTGGTCACCCAGGAATGCACCGAACTCTTGCCCTCTTGGAGAGGGCATACTACTGGCCAAGGATGGGGAAGGATGTGGAAGATTATGTCCAAACGTGCCTCATTTGCCAATAGGACAAGATGGAGCAAAGCAAGCCTGGTGGGCTCCTTGAACCTTTGCCTGTACCGGAGTGGCCATGGGAGAGCGTCTCGATGGACTTCATCTTGATCTTGCCAAAGGTGGTGGAGTATGGGTCAATCCTGGTGGTGGTGGATCAATTCTCGAAGTATAGCATCTTCATCCCTGCACCCTTGCATTGTTCCACGGAGGATGTAGCTCGACTCTTCTTGAAGCATGTGGTGAAGTATTGGGGTATCCCTTAGAACATTGTCAGTGACAGAGATTCCAGGTTCTTAGAGAGATCTTGGACTAGACTTTTCAAGCTATTGGGGTCCAAGTTATACTTCTCTACTAGCCTTCATCCTTAAACTGACGGCCAAACCGAAAGAATAAATGCTCTTTTGGAGCAGTATTTGAGGCACTTTGTAAGTGCCAACCAAAGGGATTGGGTGAAGTTGATAGACATAGCCCAATTCTCCTACAACTTGCAGCGGAGCTCTGCATCAGGCAAGAGCCCCTTTGAAATCATCACTGGACAGCAACCTTCCACTCTACACACTATGGTTGTGGGGTATACTGGAAATAGCCCATCAGCTTATCATCTGGCTAAGGAGTAGCACCGCAATGCTGAGATTGAACGGGCATACCTGGAGAAGGCTTCTAAGAAGATGAAGAAGTGGGGTGATAAAGGAAGGAGACCTCTAGACTTCAAGAGAGGTGACATGGTACTGGTTAAGCTCCAGCCAGCCCAACTCCGGTTCTTTTGCAAGGTGCATAAAGGACTGGTTCGCAAGTATGAGGGTCCCTTTCCTATCATTGAAAGGGTAGGAAATGTCTCTTACCAGGTATAACTTCCTGTATGGCTTAGGATACATCCAGTACTTCATGGAAGTTGCATCAAACCATATCATGCCGATCTGGAGGATCCCATGAGGAACATGTCAAACCGTCCAACCCCTACTACTTCCTCCTTAGAGCGACGGGTTGACAACATTTTGACAGATAGAGTCCATGTGTTACCCAATGGTGCACAGGTGATCGTGTACTTGATGCAGTGGAAAGGACTTCCCAAGGCAGAAGCGAGCTGGGAGCCAGAGGACTCGTTGTGGCATGAAGAGGATCGGGTCGAAGCATACAAACAAAGCATGTCGATGAGAACGTTAGCCTGATCGAGTGGGAGAGTCTGTCAGGGCCATTTGCAAAGCACTTTGCTTGGCCATGGCCTCTGACACGGTCTTGTACATATCTTGCAATAAGATGTCTTGAGCAACTGCCGCTAGGGCATTTTACCTTTGTTTTGCCTAGTTTTATGTGTTTTTCCTTGTGTCGGAGCTTCTTGCGATGAACCAGAAGCAAGTCTCCTCGATACCTTGGAACCCCAGGGTGGGATTTGGTAGGATGCTTCGCTTGTATAGTATCGGCAGGGTGAGCGAGAACAATTATGGGCCCGTTTCCTGGTGGATCTTGCAGTTCATCGTTGCCTCCTCTACCTTCTAGGCCCTTAGGATAGGTCTAGTGGTAATTGCATTTTGCTTGTAATATCTCCATTTATATTAATGAAAACACTGGTTTTGCCTTTGTGCATTTGAGTGTGTTTCCTTGCCATTTTCCTTTGTCTCTTATGTGTTTGCCTTGGTTGCAGCATCATATTTCTGTCGCTGGCATGCATTGGCTGGTTCCATTTTGCAGGGCATTTTGGAGTGATGCACGGGTTTGGCCTAAGCAAAAACTAACCCCGTGATAATATGGCATGTAACCGGAAGATAAGATCCTTGTTGGCATGAGAAAATAAGTGGCTTATCCAAGAGTCATGTTACTTCTTAAAGAAGGACTCTTGGATTTAAAACATTTCGGTATTCATGAAGGGACGCAACCCTTCATGTGTGCACCATCTTACTACACCGCCCAATTCATTTTTCTTATCGGTAATTAGCCATAATATTTGGACATAGGAAAAGGCTAGGGACACCTAGTTCCACATGGAAACAACTCCCCTAAGCAGAAGGACTCTTGGTCCTTTTCTGCATGCCAACAGTGAAGAGTCGCTACTCTTCACTTATGCGCCACCTTTCTCCATGCCATATCTCATCTTTGACCAGTCAAAGACCATGTAATATGGGTGTCATATGAAAGGGGATAAAGTTTAGTTTATTACCTCATAAGTGATTGACAGGTAGGACTCTTGGTCCTTCTGCACCCCTTTAATTGTTGACCACTTCTTTTGGTGCCAAGAGTCCCACGCCCTTGGGACTCTTGGTATTTGGTGCATAAAATGTCCAAAAATTATTAGATAAATTTTGATAATTTCATCCCACTTAGGACTCAACCCACTTTAAGTCTCCCAAAAATTGGTTAGTCCATTTAGCAACCTTTTAGACCCTATTCAATTGGATTAGGAGATTAGGTCAGCCTACACATGCTAGTGTGCAATCTAGCTAACCAATTAGGATCCCATGACCCTAATTAAATTTCAATTGACTTCCTAGGTCAATTCCCTAATGTGTGTGACCCTTTGGATTCCACATCTAGCTAGCAGTAGATCTAGGTCCAAGCCAATTCGATCCAATCAGACCCGATTGACCTAATTAGGTCAAATTGAGCTGACCTAAGTTGCCAATTTGAACAAGCTTTCAAATTGACTCATGAATTCAATCGAATTGATTCATGAAAACCTACAAGTCATGATTGGCACCTAGAAATGTGTCATGCCTACCTGAAAGATGAGAAATTTGGTAAAAAGTATCAAAATACCCTTTAATAGAAGTTATCATGCAATTCAATCCTTCGATCTTCCTGTATTCCGATTAAGTGATGGGCATGGATAAATGTCAACCCTAGCACTTAATCCTTTTGAATCTCAATTCGATAATGAAGACTTGATCAATGAAAGATTAAAAAACCTTATCTAATCTCATCTTGCTTTGATCAAAGACTTCCCGAGTCATCATTCAAAGAGATCACAGGGGATAACTTCTCCTTTTACTAGGAGTGATTGATTCCTTGTTGACCTACTCATTACCTTCATATACAATCCATCATAACTTGAAACATCCCATACATGACTTAATTTCCATGAGTGATTATGCACCAAAATATGGGTTCATGTGCACAAGATACTATGGTAGTCTCAGGTCTAAGGATCACATGCATAACTCCCACTAAGAGAACATTCTTTTGATAAGTAAGTAAGACTTCCGTTTGATGTTCTCTTGTCAGATCAGTTCAGTAAACTCATAACCTAATAAGCACCCACATCCTTGTATTAGTGTCTCTACACAAGTGGTGGTGAGACCAACCACCCTCTTCATTGAGCATACATAGGATATGCTAGTCTTTCTGGATTCATCGATCCTCAAATCGATTATCCAATGACTAGGAACATTTTAGATTAGGGTTTATAAAAACATAGGTCTCACTATTATGATTTCCATCATAACCCTAATTTCATTGTCCTAACCTATGGGGTTCATCATAATCTTGATAAGATGCAGTAGTATGATGAATCAAAAGATGCCTTTTATTAATAAATAATATCATACATGAGTTGGAAGATCATAGAAATGCCCTTACAATGATTGGCTTTTAGGGCACAATTTTTTCATTCTCCCACTTGCACTAAAGCCAATCTTCTTTGTATTTTACATCCATACATCTAAGTGACGATCAAGCTGCTACTTTGGTAGTGCTTTAGTGAATGGGTCTGCTATGTTGTTCTTTTATCTGCTTGTTCGATGACATCTTGTCCTTGAACGAGGTGAAAGCATCTTAGGATGTGCTTGGACTTATTATGAGACCTTAGTTCCTTAACTTGCACAACAACTCCAGTGTTACCACAATAAAGTGACATAAGTTGTTCTATATCGGGAACCACACCTAATTCCATGATGAATTTCTTCATCCAGATAGCTTCCTTCATGGCTTCACTTGTAGCTATGTATTCTGCCTCAGTGACTGAGTCAGCTACAGTCAGCTACTTTGTAATCTTCCAACTACTGCACCACCATATAGTTTGAAGATATACCCAGATATGGATTTGCTATTATCCGGATCTGATTGAAAACTAGAATCTGTATAACCTTCTAGTTTTAGTTTAGATCCACCATATATGAGAAAAACACCTTTAGTCCTTCTCAGGTACTTAAGAATATTTTTTATAGCTTTCCAATGATGCTCTCCTATATCTGACTAGAACCTGCTCACTATGCCCAAGGCATAAGCAACATCAGGCCTGGTACATAACATGGCATACATAATCGATCTATAGCCGAAGCATAAGGGATCAAACTCATTCTCTCTCTCTTCTGGTGTCTTAGGAGACATCTTCTTAGAGAGGTGTATGCCTTGACTCATAGGCAAGTAACCTTTCTTACTTCCTTCCGTGTTGAATCTCTTCAACACTAAGTCAATGTACCTAGATTGGGATAAGCCAAGCATCCTCTTAGATCTATCTCTGTAGATCTTTGTACCTAGTATATAAGATGTCTCTCCCAAATCCTTCATGGAAAACTGCTTTGATAGCCAAGACTTGACCGATTACAACATTGGGATATCATTTCCAATGATGAGTATGTCATCTACATACAAAACCAAAAAAATAAGGACACTCCCACTTGTCTTCTTGTACATACATGGTTCATCCACATTCTTGATGAAGCCAAACTCTTTGATTATTTTATCAAAGTGGATGTTCCAACTCCTCGATGCTTGCTTTAATCCATAAATGGACTTCTTAAGCCTACATACTTGGTTTGGCCTTTCACTTGAGACAAACCTTTCTGGCAATGACATATAGACTTCTTCCTCAAGGTATCCATTAAGGAAAGCAGTCCTTACATCCATTTGTGATATCTTATAATCATAGTATGCAATTATAACAAGCAATATCCGAATGGACTTGAGCATGGCTACTGGTGAAAAATTTCATCATAGTCAATGTCATATTTTTGTTTGAAACCTTTCACCACCAGCCTAGCCTTATAGGTCTCTACTTGACCATCTACTCCAATCTTCTTCTTGAAGACCTGTTTGCACCCGATTTGGTTTACTCCCTTAGGTGGATCAATTAATGTCCAAACCTGATTATAGTACATAGATTCCATCTCATATTTCATGGCTTCCAACCATTTGTTAGAGTCCCCACTCGTGATAGCTTTCGTATAGATCATAGGATCATCATCCTGTATGATACTGGCTTCATTATCATTCCCAATGACAAAGCCATATCTGAGAGGTGCATTTCGCACTCTCTCTAACCTACGGAGAGGAGGTGTGTGTTGTGGTTGTTCCTGAATCTTAAGAACATCTGGTTAAGGAATTGTTTCAGGTGTAGGTTGAACTTCTTCAAGTTCAAATATCCTCTCATTGCCCTTTTCTTGGATAAACTCCTTTTCCAAGAATGTAGCATGCCTACTGACAAAGAGCTTTTGCTTAGTAGGGTGGTAGAAAAGGTAACCCATACCTTCTTTAGGATATCCTACAAACCTGCACTTTTCAGTCCTAGCACTTAGCTTATATTCAAAAACATTCCTGACATAAGCAGGGCAACCCTAAATCTTAAAAAAATCTTAAGACTTAGCCTTTTTCCCATTTCATAATTCATATGGAATACTCTTAACTACCTTTGATGGCACCCTGTTTAGAATGTGGGTAGTAGTCTCTAGGGTATAACCCCAGAAGGATACTGGAAGATCTATGAAGCACATCAAGGACCATACCATATCCAACAAGGTTCGGTTCCTCCTTTCTGCTACAGCATTTAACTGTGGTGTATATGGAGGGGTCCATTCAGAGAGAATTCCTTTGTCTTTAAGTTGATCGAGAAATTCACTAGACAAGTATTCTCCTTCTCTATCAGATTGAAGGATATTAATACTATGCCTAGTTTGTTTTTCAACCATACTTTGATACTCTTTGAATTTTTCAAAGGCTTCAAACTTGTGTTTCATAAGATACACATATCTGAACCTTGATAAGTCATCAGTAAAACTGATAAAATAAGAGTATCCTCCTCTAGCCTGGATTGTCATAGGACCACACACATCGTGTGTATTAGACCTAACAACTCAGTTGCCCTATCTCCATGTCCAGTGAATGGAGATTTGGTCATCTTACCCTTGAGATGGGACTCACAAGTTTCTAATGATTCATGATTAAAAGGTTCAAAGAAATTTTCTTTGTACAACTTGTTTATCCTAGACTCACTAATATGACCCAAATGGCAATGCCAAAGATATGTGACATTTATATCATCTCTCTTTCTCTTCTTATTTTAAACAAGCATAACTTCATCATTAAGTGATAGAATCAAAAGACCATTAACAAATGTACCACAACCAATGAACTTCTTTGAAAAGAAGATCGAGCACCCATGGCTCGAAATATTTATTTCATAACCTTGTTTTAACAACAAAGGTACATAAATAATATTCTTTATAATGTTGGGTACATAATAACGATCTTTTAATTCAAGAATATTGCCTGATGGCAATAACATCAGATAGGTGCCAACAGCTTCAGCATGAATGGGATCACCACTTGTACCAAAACAGCTCGAAGTCACCCTTTTTCAAGCTTCTAGGTCTCTGTAACCCCTGCAATGACTTTCAGATATGAGACCCACATGCGGTATCCAATACCCATGTATTAGAAGCTAAAAAACTTAATGATAAGTTTGTTTATATCATGTACAAACTTTTGGATGCATCACCAGCATCCTGCTTCTAACTTGCAAGATATAACTTGCAATTCTTCTTCCAGTGCCCTTGCTTTCCATGGTGATAGTAGGTTCCACTAGCAGAAAGCTTCCTTGCCTTTTTCCTTTTCAGGAAGCTACTTTAGGATTCCTTTTTCTCTTTGAACCCTTCTTAGTAGCATCCTCTCCTACCAGATGTAGGTCAAGAGTATCAAGGATATAGGCTATTTTTTCCTAAGCTAATAAAATTCTCAGGTTCCTCAACCAATCCACATAATTCGAACTAGTCAACTTATTGGCATCCAAGTGCCCCGCAGTGAAAAAGTAGAAGCCATAATGTAACTATCTATAGTAAGTAAAAAACAACTATAAGCATATCACTCATGATGATATTCAAAATAAGACAAGGACTTTTACATCTAATTGTGTCACCCACTATTTTCTATCGAATACCATAACCCTCAACTATGGTAAGCGGGAAACCCTCCCAAGGCTTTCTTAGTGGGGTTGAGATCCCAATTCCTCATGAATGCCTTATGTTACACAACAAACACCCATGAGTTCAAGGATAGGAAAACCCTTTTCCAATTGCATCCCTTGCAATTCTCAACATAACACTTGCCTCTAAGATACTTATAGCATTGTGTTACACAACAAACCATAATATCTTAGTTTAGTCAGACCCTTCATTTCCATATAGCCATGATTGAATAATGTTGCCCTTGTATTAAACAACAAAGCAACACCATCGTCTTGCTATAAAGCATAACATGCACCAAGACAAATATCATATCAAACTCTAAAGTAGACCTTGTGTTACACAACCAAATATACTATAGTTTTTGACATGGATTTAGCTTAGTATGAAGGAAGGCAATTTTGTAGTCTGCTTAATCAATCAACATTACCAACTTAGGGTTTAGATGTGACCAAATTGGCCAGGTAAGTGGGAGAGATGAGGGGGTCCCCCCATTGCTTTCCTTAGACACCAATTAAATTGGCCAGGTAAGATAACGGAACTAATTAAAAACCTCATTCTCTTTACCTTCCCAAAACCATTTGCCAGACACCAATTAGCTGATCATACCCTAATTAGATTTGCATCATGATTAACTTACACTACAACTAAATATGATTTTTATGAGGGCTTTGATGGTGTCTAACACATCCTACTTAATCATGTCAACCTTACATTCAAGACATCATAATGTACAAAAACATATACATGTGATATTCATTCCAACAATCGAGCATATTAACCCTAATATGCATACCATAAGCATGATTGTAATATAAATCCATTCACCTCATTTGTTCATGAGATATGGCCACAGCGGCACCCCTACACGTCATAGGAGATCCCATTGAATGGAAAGAGAGGGCCATGAAATCCTAAGTAACTCCTATGATTGGATGGCCATGGTGAATAACCCAATCCGAAGCAGTTACTAGGATTTAACATATATCATATGCAATTTAAAACAAGCATGCATCACTTCATAGCATAATAAGTAATCAATACTAATTGCATGCACCATACATGATAATATTCACTATCATATACTCTTTCAATAGTATTCATCATACTATGAATTATATACATGATCATATTATCATTCAATATATAATTGAACCCTAATTAGTGGCATGCATCAAATTACCATATATGATCATATATATTATCATATAAGCAAATTCAATTGACCATTAATTGAATGAAATAAGAGGGCTCTGATACCACTTTTGGGTTTCGGTGATGCAACGGAAGCATGGATTTCAAAAATTTTCATTTTGAAACTCCAAACAACTTGAAACCCTAAGCCCAAGATCACTTATTTCATTACAATTAACAAGTCATTCAATTCGGGTTTGGAAAAATACCTAGAATGCTAATTCCTTCTTCTTTCCACTAGGCATACAAGTGCATGCCCTCTAGAGGTGATCCACATAGGAATTGAACCTAGGAAGCACTCCTTAGTAGGTTGCTTAAACCATGAGGACTTTTCTGATGGCCTTTCTTCCTTTGGCAGCCTCTCCTTCCTTGCTCAGACCCTTGCCCTCAAGTAGAGCACTCTGAGCCCTCTCCAAAATCTCTCTTCACTCTCTTTAACACTTCCTCGTTCTCTTCCTAAACCCTTGTCTTAAAATAGTGAACTTGTCTTAAGACAAGACCTAAGTTCTAACAAGGGAGGGAAGAGACAAGGAGAGTGTGGCAGAGTGTAAGTGTGAGAAAGAAAGGATTTATGATTACCATCGGCCTAAATACCGATGGCTATTTATAGGAGATGGGGAGGAGCCATATATGTCTCTTCATCAGCCCTTGATATGTCAATCTATAGATCACATAAGACCCTTCATGAAGAAGGAGTCTTATCTTGAAAGGTCAAGACCTTTCCTGCACCAAAAGCCATTATGCATGTCATCTGGATTATTTGGCATTTTCTTCTTGTGCCATGTGGCATGTAACCGATAGATAAGATCCTTGTTGGCATGAGAAAATAAGTGGCTTATCCAAGAGTCATGTTACTTCATAAAGAAGGACTCTTGGATTTAAAACATTTCGGTATTCATGAAGAGACGCAACCCTTCATGTGCGCGCCATCTTACTTCACTGCCCAATTCATTTTTCCTATCGATAATTAGCCATAATATTTGGACATGGGATAAGGCTAGGGACACCTTGTTCCACGTGAAAACAACTCCCCTAAGTAGAAGGACTCTAGGTCCTTTTCTGTGTGCCAATAGTGAAGAGTCGCTACTCTTCACTTATGCACCACCTTTCTCCATGCCATATCTCATCTTTGACCAGTAAAAGACCATGCAATATGGGTGTCATATGAAAGGAGATAAAGTATAGTTTATCACCTCATAAGTGATTAACAGTGCACCCCTTTAATTATCGGCCACCTCTTTTGGTGCCAAGAGTCCCATGCCCTTGGGACTCTTGGTATTTGGCACATAAAATATCCAAAAATTATCAGATAAATTTTAATAATTTCATCCCACTTAGGACTCAACCTACTTTATGGCTTTCATAATTTGGTTAGTCCATTTAGCAAACTTTTAGACTCAATTCAATTGGGTTAGGAGATTAGGTCAGCCTACACATGCTAGTATGCAATCTAGCAAACCAATTAGGATCCCATGACCCTAATTAAATGTTAATTGACTTCCTAGGTCAATTTTCTAATGTGTGTGACCCTTTGGATTCCTTATCTAGCCAGAGTAGGTCTAGGTCCAAGCCAATTCGATCCAATCGGATCCGATTGAACTAATTAGATCAAATTGAGCTGACCTAAGTTGCCAATTCGAACTAGCTTTCGAATTGACTCATAAATCTAATTGAATTGATTCATGAAAACCTACAAGTCATGATTGACATTTAGCAACATGTCATGCCTACCTCGAAGATTTGGAATTTAGTACAAAGTACCAAAATACCCTTCAGTGGAAAGTTACGGTGCAATTTAATCCTTCGATCTCCCTGTATCCCAATTAAGTGATGGGCATGGATAAATGTCAAACCCTAGCACTTAATCCTTTTGAATCTCAATTTGATAATAAAGACTCGACCGATGAAAGATTAGAAAACCTTATCTAATCTCATTCTTCTTTGATAAAAGACTTCCTGAGTCAACATTCAAAGAGATCACAGGGGATAACTTCTCCTATTACTAGGAGTGATCGATTCCTTGTTGACCTACTCATTACCTTCATACATAATCCACCATATCCAAAAATACCCCGTACATGACTTAATTATCATAAATGAGTATGCACCAAAATATGGATTCATGTGCACAATATACTATGATAGTCTCAGGTCTAAGGATCACATGCACAACTCCCACTAAGAGAACATTCTTTTGACAAGTAAGACTTCCATTTGATGTTATCTTGTCAGATCAGTTCAGTGAACTCATAACCTAATGAGCACCCACATTCTTGTATTAGTGTCTCTACACAAGTGGTTATAAGACCAACCACCATCTCCATAGAGCATACATAGGATGTGCTAGTCTTTCTAGATTCATCAATCCCCAAATCAATTATCCAATGACTAGGAACATTTTAGATTAGGATTTATAGGAACTTAGCTCTCACCGTTATGATTTCCATCATAACCCTAATTCCATTACCATAACCTATGGGGGTTCATCATAATCTTGATAAGGTGCAGCAGTATGATGAATCAAAAGATGCATTTTATTGATAAATAATATCATACATGAGTTGGAAGATCATAGAAATGCCCTTACAATGATTTCCTTTTAGGGCACCATTCTTTCAGGGGCCCCCTAGCTGAGGAGGAGAAAGCCCGGTTGCTCGACTTTCTACGAGCCAATGTTGATGTCTTCGCTTGGACTGCATCAGATATGCCCAGGATTCTCCCAAAGGTAATCACTCACCGTTCTTTTAGGGGCCCCCTAGCTTGATAAGAAGGTTGGGAAACTTCTTGCTGTAGGTTTTATCCATAAGGTACAGTATCCTAATTGGCTGATGTTAGATCGTGATGTTGTCGTCAAGACACCGTGGCTATCAGTTTAATTAACCAACTTCTAAATCTAATTATGAATACATAGAAAGGGTGAGTTGGGTCGAATCCATGGAGAAGGCAGTGCTTGGAATAGTTTTAAAATCTTTGATTTTTATAAAATAAAAGAAAATATTTTGAAGTCGGGATAAGTAGAAACTAAAAGTGCAGAAGAAAATAAAAATATGGTACTAGGATCTACTATTTAGATCCTAACATCAACTTGCAAGAAAGTAAAAGACAGGAATTTAAATGAAAATAAATTTTGCATTAATTAAAATAAGAATTTACAAAGTATTAAAAATAATAATTAAAGATCTAAGAAAGTAGGAACAAAGACTCCGAAGTCGATTGGCACAGCTTCATCAGGAAGTCGGTTGATGTTATGTTACCTTCTTCTATCGTACTCCATGAAGCAAACTAGGCTTCCTCTTCTTCTTCCTCTTTGGGTCTTGATCGTGGAGATGGAGTAGGCTTAAAATTAGTGTAGGGGGCAGAACTCTTCTCTAAGAAACCTCACTCTTAGAGGCCAACCCGTAACCCAAAATTAAGCCCTCTACTCTATACCGACCCTCTCTCTAGGATGCTCTCTTCTATTAACCAGGGGTTCTTTAAATAGAGCTCATCTAGGGTTTCATCTCGATCAAATTTGGACTCAATCATGTTCTAGATCAGGTAGATATCATATGAAGAATTCTCAATCATTTGATGTGCATCATCATAGATTGATCGACTCTTTTCTTCCTTCTTTGGCTACCCAGAGTCCGATCCAGACTCTCACTTTGTCTCTGAATCCCTGAGTCTGTGGGACTCCCATGTGGACTGGAATTCCTCTCCATGGGTAGTAATGAGAAGTGGCATGAGGTGGTGTACACGATGGCCAGTGGTGGTGGAAGGTGGGCGTACGATGGCAAACAATGGTGAAACAGTGACATAGGGTTTGGAACGACCAATCCTAGCTTTTCTGACTGACCACAGATCCTTGGTGTCTCCTCCGGCCATGGGCGGTGGTTGGCAATGAGAGGCGGTGATGGAAGAAGAATGGTGGAAGAAATCATGACGGGGAGTCGATGGTATGGGGGGTTGATCAAAGGAAGAAGATGGTGGTGGCAAGGGCTTCTTCGATCTGTGAGGGACTGGGCAGCTCAAGGTGATGGCTGGTGATGAGAGGGATGCTCAACGGCCTCTTCGATCGGTGCTAGATGTCTGAATGACAGCAATGGAAGGAGGAAGAGGGATCGATGATTGGCGATGGCCATTCCCTAAAAATGGATCTTCCAGTGATGTTAGCGACCGTGGTGGGCCTCTCGACATCTCTTCCGATGATGGGTGGCGACGGGCGATGATTGGCGATGGAAATCATGGCTCGGGTAGGAGTTAGTCCATAGACAAGCTTGTGGACCGACTCCAATGGCTGCCGTGGACTGTCCAGGCATTTGTAGATCGAGCGGCCGGTCCATGGTGGACTGGCTGCTCCAAAAATCATGCACTTCCTTATATAATCTTCAAAATTTGATTTCGAGCCTGTTTGAACTCTGATTTGAGAGCCATTTTTACCATTGGACTCCAAAAATCATTCTCTTCACAATAATGATCTTCTTTCCTATAAATAATGTATAAAAATATCAATTTATCATAAATAAAGATAATTTAATTATTAAATTAATACTTTTATATGTGTATAGAATATAATTATCACACCCTCCAACTTAAACTTTGCTAGTCCTCAAGCAAAGTAGATGAATTAGCTATGTATACAAACTTATCCTTGAATTAAAAGTTGACTTAGGTAGTCCTAAAGGTCGCTGATACCCGGCCAAACCATTAAAGAGATACTTCATTGGATCACTAAGTCAACCCAATTAGTGGTTGAGTGTTGACCATAGAAATCTTTAGAGGTCTTCCTTACCATCTCTCCAACTTACTCTTTAAATCCTCTAACTTAATTTGAGTTGAGTTAGTTGCCTTTTTATACTTTAGTTATTTTGTTCCTTCTCTTTTTTTCTTTCTTTCTTTTTTTCTTTTTTTTAAGAAGTCTAGTGTAATGTCTTGACCTCTTAAATATTAGCATCCTTACCTTTTGACATGAACTACAACGCTTACTTAGATGAAGGGGCTTGGTTACTCAGTAGGGTGCCATTGCTTAACAGATCTCTTGATCTTCTTATCTTTTGATACGAACCACAATGCTTACTTAGATGAAGGAGCTTGGTTACTCAATAAGAGTTCAAGAAAAGCTGTGAGGTTAGACTAACTCTCTTTTTTTTAAGGAATTTTCAACATTTCCACCCTAACCTCAATAAGCAAATTCTTTATTGAGATAAGAAGGAAGAGAGTTCTAGAATCACTCCCAAAATTTAACTTGGTCAACACCCTACCATTTATCAAGTTTCCTTAGTGATTTGCCCCTTAGTATCTCTAAAACTATCTAGGCCATTAATTAAATATTGATTAGGGTGCCTAATTAACTTCAAATCGAGATAAAATTTGGATACAAAATTAATTACTTCTGGTCATACTTGAGAACTTAATTAGATTAGTTATTCTCCCTCTCAACTTAATCGACATTGTCCTGAATGGAGAAGAAATATAAAGGGTGCAATATGTAAAAAGGAATAGGAAAGAGTATACCTAGAGTTGATGTGCTTTGGAAGTTGAAGAAGGCTTCATGAAGTAGTGGGCACATGAAATAGTGGGCTATTGTGCTTCCATCTAAGTTCCTGTAATTATATTAAAGAAGAAAAAAATGAGATTATTGGGTTGCCTCCCAACCAGCGCTAAGTTTAACATCTTCGACCAGACATTATTAGGAAGTCCCATAGGTAATTAACTTTATTATATCCCTCATAATATCAAAAGGACAGGGCCAATCAGGAGGCCTTGTCATCATGGCAGAAAACTGTCCATAGAGTACTCTATGATGATTAGCCCGACTCAATAAGGTATACTGGGCAAGCATATTATCCCAGGATTTAAAATAATTATTATATTTTATATGATAATTAGGAAGGGATTGTGCTTGTTGGGCTGATATTATAGGTGGTAGTTTAAAAATTTCTTCAAGTATGGGTTGGTCTACCCTACTCCCCTGATTGGGTATGATGTATTCGATCAATATCCCTTCCTATTTTAAATTTGGGCACCTTTTTCAGATTAATATTAGACCTATCTCCATATACTATTTTAATATCATGGAAAAGTTTTGGAGGCAGTTCTCAAAATTGGTACCGAATATAGAGAAATCAACTATAAAATTCTTAAGATCTGGATCTCTCATTTTAGTAATATCCCAGCCGATAGCTTCTTTATGTGCTTTTAGAACACTACTAAGTGGGGCTTCCTAGGTAAGGTTATTTGGAAGAGTTTCAATGGGTGGAAGTGATTTCAGTTCTAGTTCAGGTAGTGATTCTAACAAGGGGGCTATTGGTAGGCTAGGTGAGGCTCTTGTTATTCATCAATGGATGATTTCAAAGTAGGATATTTGTATTAGGTTATTATTCACTTCAGTACTATGCCCATCTATATTAAAATCATCTACCCTTAATTGAGCTAGATAGGGATCTAACAAATCTTGGGAAAGAATTATGGAGGTGGCTTCCCCTATTGAGTCCTGCATTTGTGGGTCTTGGGAAGTCTTGACCAATTCTATCAATACATCAATTTATTCTCCCATCCCATTAAAAGACATGGACAATTCTAGGGCACTAGAGAATGGGGCCATAGGTGAGTGGGATAATGATGAAATTGGTTCGTCCCATAAGTTTAATGTCTCCATATGTTTTTCTGCCTTAGCCAAATTATTTATATTGGTCCTTATGGTTATGCAGAGTTATTCTAAGACTAGTTCATTCCCAGGAGCCAGAGTCGATTTTTAGGAAAGGCTAGAGGGTCATTAAAATCTTGAGCTAGGTATGGTCCCTTTAGGTCACTCTTGGGTTGACTAGGCAGTTCACCTCCCTCCTCTTTATTAAGCTCAATTAATCGTTGGTCAATTTGATCCATTAGTCTATCGATAGATTGTTGTTGGCTTATAATCAGTTGTTGAAATTGATCAAACCTATCGACATCTAGATTAGTTTGCAGGGGAGGTAGGTATGATGCTTGTTGAACCTTCTCTTTAAATGATGGGCTATAATTAATTGGAGAAGGTTGATAACAGAGATAGGGCTGATCATGATAAGGTTCCTCTATAAACATATATCCTTGGGTAGTCGGGGTAACCACTGAGTGTGGTTGCCATGAAAAATCTGGTTGAGCCCCCAATATAAATTATAGGCATCATAGTATGGATTTTTACTTGAGTTGTAGGTTGTTTGGGTTTGATCCTGATAAACTCGGTCATACCTAAACTCAAGAGAGGGGTACCCAGTGGGGCACTCACTCTCAAATTGGATGGAGCTCGAATAAATTTGGTGTGCTGGGAAAAGGGTACTCTACTATAAGAGTTAATTCTCTCATCACTGATTTAGTCTATCAGATTGTGCTGATCATTAGGATATACAATAAAGGTTTGGATCAGAGCAATCCTTATTTATTTATGATTTTATTTATTATTATTATTACTAATTTTTTAAGAGGAGTGGGGAGATGAAGAAGAAGAAGAGTTCTAAAGAAAGGGGCCTAAGGAGTCCTAGAGCTAAGAGAGAGAAGAAAAAAATAGTTAGGGTTAATGTGATTTACAAGCAAGTTAGCATATATAGACTCTCTATCCTAGGGTTCCCTAATTCTAGATAACTCCTAATTGCCAAGGCAACCTTGGAGCCTTCCAAGTCAAAAACTAACTAATCAACTGGCCAGGTAAAGATAAGATTGGTGGGGGTCCCCCTGTTGCTTTCCTTAGACACCAATTAAAATTGGTCAGGTCAATCAACGAAATCAATTAAAAACCATACTTCTTCAATGCTACATCATCCTTGAATCCCTTTCCTAGATACCAGTTAATCAGCCAATCCTGGCTTGGTCCAACTCTTTGGATGCCTTGTCCTATTGAGCTCGAGTTCTTTAGGGGCTAGCATCTAATTAATTTTAATTAATAGACTTAGGTCAATGTAAGATGCAGGGTGGTGGTTATGGGCCAAGAAAGGGTTATCAACTCTCCACCTTATCTTGTTTATGGGTTAATGCCCTTAAGATAGTTTATGAAAATATGCAATGCAAAACAATAAAATGTCCCAAACAAGTAAAAATCTTTTAAGTTTTAATTAGTTATGCTATTTTAGTTAAGTGTTATGTGGTGTGTTTGTTTTCCTTTTAGGTTATGTTAATTTAAGAAAAAAGAATAGAGGGTAGGTTTTAATGTTTGGTTAGTTAGATATGAGAGGAAGAAAACTAAATTAGGTTAAATAAGTAAGGTAACTAGATATTCTAAACTATAGCAGAAAGTCAAATATAGTATTTAAAGCAGTTATTTAAAATGTTTATTAAATTTTTTTTTAGGTTTATTTAAATAGGAAGGAATTTAAAAGCAATTTTTTTAGGTTAGTTTGAAAAGAAAGAAACTAACTAAAATATATTTTTTCTTTTTTTTTGTTATGTTGAAAAAGAGGAAACTAATTAAAAGAAAGTTAAAAAAAGGAATGAATATGGGGTTAGGGGTGATCTCACCAGATTTGCAGAAATTTCTTTCTTCTCTTTTTTCCTTTACCCTTTTTTTGGTTTTTTTCTACATAAAAAAATAAGAAAAAATTAGTATATTTGGATTTACAAGAAATCAAAGAAATAAAAAATGTTGGCATTCATGCCTTCCTCAGCAACGGCACTAAAAAACTTGATAGACTGCGATATTGTCGTCAAGACACCATGGCTATCAGTTTAATTAACCGACTTCTAAATTAAATTATGAATACATAGAAAGGATGAGTCGGGTTGAATCCACGGAGAAGGCAATACTTGGAAGAGTTTTGAAATCTTTAATTTTTATAAAATAAAAAAAAATATTTTGAAGTCGGGATAAGTAGAAACTAAAAGTGCAGAAGAAAATAAAAATATGGTACTAGGATCTACTATTTAGATCCTAGCATCTACTTGCAAGAAAGTAAAAGACGGGAATTTAAATGAAAATAAATTTTGTATTAATTAAAATAATAATCTACAAAGTATTAAAAATAATAATTAAAGATCTAAGAAAGCAGGAACAAAGACTCTGAAGTCGATTGGCACAGCCTCGTCGGGAAGTCGGTTGATGTCACGTTGCCTTCTTCCATCGTACTACATGGAGTGAACTGAGCTTTCTCTTCTTCCTCCTCTTTGGGTCTTGATCGTGGAGACGGAGTAGGCTTGAAGATGGTGTAGGGGACATAACTCTTCTATGAGAAATCTCACTCTTAGAGGCCAACCAGCAACCCAAAGTTAAACCCTCTACCCTATACCATACCCTCTCTAGGATGTTCTCTTTTGTCACCCAAGGGCCCTTTAAATAGAGCTCATCTAGGGTTTCATCGCAGTCAAATTTAGACTCAATTAGGTTCCAGATCGGGTAGATAGTATGAAGAATTCTCGGTCGTTTGATGTGCATCATCATGGATTGATCGACTCTCTTCTTCCTTCTTTGGCTACCTAGAGTCTGATCCGAACTCTCACTGGGTCTCTGAATCCTCGAGTCTGTGGGACTCCCATGTGGACTCGAACTCCTCTCCATGGGCGGTGATGAAAGGTGACATGAGGTGGCAGACACGGTGGCTGGTGGTGGTGGAAGGTGGGCAGACGGTGGAAAAAATGGTGAAATAGAGACGTGGGCTTGGGAACGGCCAATCCTGGCTTTTCTGACCGATAGTAGATCCTCGGCATCTCCTCCGGCCACGGGCGATGGTTGGCGATGAGAGGTAGTGATGGAAGAAGAATGGTGGAAGAAACCATGACAGGGAGCCGATGGTATGGGGGGGTTGATCAAAGGAAGAAGACGGTGGCGGCATGGGCTTCTCCGATCGGTGAGGGGTTGGGCAGCTCGGGGAGATGGCCGGTGATGAGAGGGATGCTCAGCGGCCTCTTCAATTGATGCTAGATGTCCAAATGGTGGCAATGGAAGGAGGAAGAGGGATCGATGATCGGTAGTGGCCATTCCCTAAAAATGGGTCTCCCGGTGGCATTGGCAGCCGTGGTGGGCCTTGCAACGTCTCCTCCGATGATGGGCGGTGATGGGTGATGGAAATCATGGCTCGGGAAGGAGTTGGTCCATGAACAAGCTCATGGATCGGCTCTAATGGCTGTCGGTGGACCACCCAAGCATATGTAAACCTAGCAGCCGGTCCATGGTGGACCGGCTATTCCAAAAATCATGCACTTCCTTATATAATATTCAAAATTTGATTTCAAGCTCATTTGAACTTCGATTTGAGGGCCATTTTCATCGTTGGACTTCAAAAATCATGCTCTTCACAATGATGGTCTTCATTCCTATAAATGATATATAAAAGTATCAATTTATCATAAACAAAGATAATTTAATTATTAAATTAATTCTTTTATATATGTATATAATCTAATTATCAGCTAGCAAACATGGTGATGATGAAAAAGGCCACCGGGAAGTGGATGATCTATGTAGACTATATCGATCTTAATTGGGCATGCCCGAAGGATAGCTTCCTGCTTCCCAAGATCGACCAGCTTATGGACATGATCTCGGGACACAAGTTCCTTAATTTTATGGAAGCATTCTCTGGATATAATCAAATCTGCATGAACCCAGAAGACGAGGAGCATATGGCATTTGTGACTAACAAAGGTATTGATGCGGGATGATCCTAAGACTACCATGATTGTAGAAAAAGTAAAACTAATTTTTTTTATAATTTTTATAATTTTAATTTATAGGCTAGAAACCCGAAATCAAGTAAAGAATCAGCAAGCAAGTATGTAATGAAAGAAAACATCATACCCGCATATGAACTCATGCCAAAATAATAAAAGAAAGGATCTTGGAGATTAAAAAATCCTTGGTTAGGATAGCCTACCTTTAGCAAATCAGAAGCTAGGTGGGGGAAAGATTTTACCAAGCACTGATTTGAAGATTTGTTCGAAGCTGGGGTCGTACAATACTCGGGACTGTCGCCTGGAAGTCAAGCTTTTGGTTCCTCTGTTTGGGTAGCTATCTAGGATCAGTCCTGGAGGCAAAGAGGGCCTCCTTATTGGAGGGAAAATACCATGGAGATCCTGCAAGTATCAGAGGTCAGCAAGTAAACAAGTTAGAAAACAAAAGAAGCGAACTAGGGTTTGGGAAAGAGGGAATTAGGGTTCCAGAAGCTGGCGGTTAGATAGGGAAGATGGCCACTTGCTGATGGATGGCTTAGGGCTTCTTCTCCTTGGCGCATTAGGGTTTGTATGAGAGTGCTTTGGGATGGCTAGGGCTTGGATGAATTAGGGCTCACAAACAAAACTTACACACCTCAATACAAGAACACAAGAACATAACTTAACTCAAAATTTCAGCAGGGTTTTGATTCATGAATAAAAGATGCTTACAAGAGGGGGAGGGATGGGGTATTTATAGATGTTCCCCAAGTCCTCTCCTAGTTAGGGTAGGATTACAAAGTTGAGTGGGAGAGGGATTACAAGTTTGCTTAAAATTAGGAGAATACAATTTGAGTGAAAATAAAACTAGATCTCCTTGTTTGAATTGAATTTTTCCCTTCCTTGGACTTGGTCAAAGGCACCTTGGGCTTGGTCTCTTGGGCTTGGATGCCTAAAATAGAGTTGGGCTTGGCTTTAGGGCAGCAAGGGGTGTCCTCCATTGGTTTGGCGCATGGGCTTATGGGCCCTAGAAGCTGGGGCGCCCTGGTATCATCATATTCCTTGGAATCTTGGTTCTAGGGCTCATGGGCTTGACTCCTACACTTGAAATCTCTTTGCCTAGGGTGCCGGCATATTTGTGGAATCATGAGGTTCCCTGGTCTGGGAATATTCACTGGCATCTAGAGGGTATCAAGGCATTTGGAGGGCATCTGGGGCATCTAGAAGGAATCTTGGACCCTGGGGTGGCAAAAAAGGCCTAATAAGCTGATGTGAAGGCCTTTGGCTCCTGGATGAGGCCTGGAAAAACTTCAAAACTATGTAACATCTTCTCTTATACAAAATTGGACTGGTACTGGACTAAGCATAAGTACAGGACTCAATGATTGGACTAGGGTTGAGACAAATCAACTAGCCTCAACTTATTATAGGACTCAATCTTACTTGACTACAAAATTTGACACATGGCTAAGTAAACTAGATAAAGCCTAGTAATCTGTGTCTAATCCTGGTGCCCCCACCAATTCTCTCGAGGTGGGAGGAACTTGACCTCGTCGAGTAAGGATCAACTTGTCTCTCATACTGCTCAAGAAGGTTTGGGTTGAGGCACTGCAGATCCTCACGGGTGATCCACGAGTCCTCAGATTTCGGTCGACCTTGCCATCTGACCAAATACCTCTGATAGCCTTTATTTTGGGTACTGATGGCTTGATTGTCCAGGATTCACTCAATCCTTTTTTCACTAATAGGCCATATTGTAAGTAGAGTCTCTGGGGTGGGTTCACTCTTAAGAAAAGGGAGAGGTTCAAAGAGCTTGCTAGGTATCGCTGCTAGCTCCCAATACTCCACAAGGTCTGAAATATTGAAGGTGGACCCTATATCTAATTCGGGTGGCAACTCGAGCACATAGGCATCGGATCGAATTCTCTCTATTATTTTGAACGGTCCAGCTTTGCGAGCATGAAATTTCTTTGCAGTCCTTGGAGGGAACCACTCACCCCTAAGCCTGATCATCAGAAAATCTCCTGCAGAAAACTCTTTAGCTTGCTTTTCGGAAATTAGCCAAGTTTTTGTAGGGTGCATTACTTATGTTCATCTTTTGGCTAATTTTCTAATGCAAATGCTGTGCAGAGGTCAGTGCAGGTGTAGACAGATGGATTAGGTTTATGGACTGATTGGGCTCTTGGGACCTAAACCTAATAGACTATAGGCTCTCTAGGTTTGACTCTGGTTTGGCACGCATTTGAAAATTTAACAGGAACCCTTAATAGATGCTAAAGGGTTTTCCAAAAGTATGATGCAAACATGACTGGCTTAATGAATGCATGCAATATGCAAACCTCTACATAATGCAGGTGAATGGTTAAAGAAATATAAGAAGATTCAAGAAAAGGCAAAAAATATGATGTGGATTCAGGATTAGTCTGGTGGGGTAAAAAGTAAGAAAAGGGTTCAGGGTTGACTGGGAGAAGTAGGATGTAAGAAAAGGTTTTAGGGATTAGACCTAGACTAATGAGGTTAACCTTATAGGGTTGAGCTGTGTCTACAGGGTTTGCATAATGGAAGAATGGGTCACTAATTTTAGGAAAGAGATTCTCAATGGGAACTACAGAAGGGAATTCATCCAGAGGGTATTGGGTTACAGAGATCAAGTCCTTAATAAACTCTTCTAGCTTATGAAATTCAGGACTGGGCTCTATAATTGGTCTTTCTTCTAGTGGCTCCTCAAGAAGATCTTAATAGTAGTATCTGGGTTCTCTTCCTCTAACTAGTCGTCCATTACTGGTCCAGTTTGTGTGTGGTCAAGGTCAACTAATTTTGGGTTGACTTCCATCGGGGTATGGTTAGGGTTAACTAACTCTGGGCCGGTCTCAGTCTGGGTACCTACTAGGTCAACTAATTCTAGGTCTTCTATGGATAACTCCTCTTCTTCTTCTTCATATTTATCCACTAAGCTCATATTAGCTTCATACACTTCCTCTTCAAGGTCATCCTTATGAACTAGTGGCATGGTAAGAGGGGTTTAGCTAAGGAAAAATTGACCAGTGGCTGGGGTAGTAAAGGTGGGTTGACTAAGGGTTATGGGTTCATAGATTATGGGCTCAGATCTATAGGTCAAATGGTCAAACCTATGAGTTGCTTGGGTATTTGACTGGGTCATTTGGTTGATTTGAGTGGTCAACTAGGCAAGCTAGTTTTGGGTTTGGGTATTGGATTGGTTTATTTGGATGGTTAATTGGGTATTGGATTAGTTTATTTGGGTGGTTAATTGGATATTCATTTGGGTCATCTATTCACTCATGGCTTTTATGAGAGCTTCAAGATTGGACTCCATGGCTAAACTAGGTTAGGGTTTGGACTGTTGATATTTGGTCCCTAATATAGTGGTCATGCAAACAAGCAAACAATCAAGGTGAAATGATGCAGCCAAGCATGCAAGGTTAGTACAAGCCAGGGTTTCCTAGACCTAGAGCCAAAATTGAGTGGGTCGACTCAACTTACACCCAACTCAACAACTAATCCTTCCTTTGGCCAGGTATGGGGTGGGAGTGTAGGAGGCCCCCTGCTTTCGCAGGGACCCAATTAAGTAACCACAACACCACTTAAGTTGTTTGACTCTTGACCCCCAGCCTTAGACACCAAATTCTAGTAATTGTTGGAGAATTGGATGCACTAGTTGGCCTACATAATTCGGACCCGACCTGTTGGTGTCACCTAGCCCACTAGGGCAAATCAAGTCTAATTAATTTTAATTAAGGCTTAGGTTAGGATGATGGTGGTTGTTTTGGGCCCAGGACAGGTGATGAAATCCTGTCCTGACAGGTGATGAAATCCTGTCCTGACAGGTGATGAAATCCTGTCCTGATCTGAGATATTGAATTGCCCTTAAGATTAGTTTAAAAGATGATGCACATTCAATGGCCCTGATGCAAACAATAATAATCATAAAAATAAAAATATTTTAAAGATTTTTATAAAATGTCAAGTTAGGTTTAAGTTGATTAGGTTAGCAAACAAAATTTGGCTTGGGATTGGAGGGGTTTGGCAGTTGGTTAGGTTAGATTCAGTCAAGTATACAGAATTCATAGAATCAGAAAATTAGGGTTTAGTTTGATACAAAGTTTGACATGGATTTTGATGTACAAAACATCTAAAAAAATTACATAATAGAGGATGGGCGGTGATGATGATCCCTACCAAATTTTATGTAAAACAAAAATCAGATGATGATGCAACTCCTAGGGTTTTCAGACTGCTACAGAAATCTAAGGATTTTAGTTAAGGTTTCTAATATTTTGAATTTTAGGACTTTTTTAATTTCTGTAAAAATAATTAAAAATTATGAGAATTAATAGGATAAAACATAAGACACTTTGTGAAAATTTCATAAAAAAATAAAATCCCTAGATGGACAAAATTGGACAAAACCTAGACACCTAATGTAAAAGACAGGATGCAGAAAATCAGAGATGCAATTTTTTTTTGTGTTTTTGAAGAAGATACAACTATCCTAAACTAGATCTGAAACCAAACTGATGTGAGATGATTCTAGGACTACCATGATTGTAGAAAACTAAAACTATTTTTTTTTTATAATTTTTATAATTTTAATTTGTAGGCTAGAAATCCAAAATCAAGTAAAGAATCAGCAGGCAAGTATATAATGAAAGAAAACATCATACCCGCATATGAACTCATGCCAAAATAATAAAAGAAAGAATCTTGGAGATTGAGAAACCCTCGGTTAGGATAGCGTACCTTCAGCAAATTAGAAGCTAGGAGGGGAAAAGATTTTACCAAGTACCGATTTGAAGATTTGTTCGAAGCCGGGGTCGCACAGTACTTGGGATTGTCGCCTGGAAGTCAAGCCTTCGGTTCCTTGGTTTGGGTAGCTATCTAGGATCGGTCTTGGAGGAAAAGAGGGCCTCCTCCTTAGAGGAGAAATACCACGAGGATCTTTCAAGCATCAGAGGTCAGCAAGTAAACAAGTTAGAAAGCAAAATAAGCGAACTAGGGTTTGGGAAAGAGGGAATTAGGGTTTCAGAAGCTAGTGGTTGGAGGGGGAAGATGGCCACTTTCTGATGGATGGCTTAGGGCTTCTTCTCCTTGGCATGTTAGGGTTTGGATGAGAGTGCTTTGGGATGGCTAGGGCTTGGATGGATTAGGGCTCACAAACAAAACTTACACACCTCAACACAAGAATACAAGAACACAACCTAACACAAAATCTCAGCAGGGTTTTGATTCATGAATAAAAGATGCTTACAAGAGGGGGAGAGGTGGGGTATTTATAGATGTTCCCCAAGTTCTCTCCTAGTTAGGATAAGATTACAAAGTTGAGTAGGAGAGGGATTAAAAGTTTGCTTAAAATTAGAAGAATACAATTTGAGTGAAAATAAAACTAGATCTCCTTGTTTGAATTAAATTTCTCCCATCCTTGGACTTGGTCAAAGGCACCTTGGGCTTGATCTCTTGGGCTTGGACACCTAAAATAGAGTTGGGCTTGGCTTTAGGGTAGCAAGGGGTGTCCTCCATTGGTTTGGCACATGGGCTTATGGGCCCTGGAAGCTGGGGCGCCCTGGTATCACATATTCCTTGGAATCTTGGTTCTGGGGCTCATGGGCTTGATTCTTGAGCTTGGAATCTGATGTGGCGATGGCGCACACGAAGAAACCTGGGGTTATTTGGAAATAGGAAAACCTAAAACATACCAAGGATCATGGGAGGGCTAAGAAGCCTCTCGAGACTAGGATAGGACGACCCCGAAAATCCTAAAACAGCCAGACTCTTTTGATTTTCAGTTTTCTTGGCGGAGGTGGCGAAGGAAAGATGGGGATGGGAGACAGGGGACTGTAACTCATGGACCTTGGGGCTCATCCTAACGAAGAGACCTCTCAACTCTAAGGCATTATGCCCTCCTCGATACTTGGAGGCGCTAGGATGAATCTCAAGGTCACGAGGGGAACAGGAAGAGACATGAAGAAGGGTGAAAAGAATGGGATACCTGGGGCCTCACACCCCTCAATGTCCCGAAGGACAAAGGCAAGTTGGGGCCTCACACCCCTCGACGTCCCGAAGGACGAAATCGAGTTGGGGCCTCACACCCCTCAACGTCCCGAAGGACGAAGGCGAGTTGGGGCCTCACACCCCTCGACGTCCCGAAGGACGAAGGCAAACGGGCCTCAGCCCAAAACCACACACAAGTGGAAAAAACACTCTAAAAATTCATTTTCATCAACTGCTTTATTACAAGAGGAGTATGGGTATTTATAGATGCCCAAATCCCTTTTGAAATTCAAAAACAAAATCCCCTGAAATCCTCCCTTGATTTTGAATTCAAATTCAAAATAAAAAATCCCAAATTTCCCAAATTACATTCATTAAAAAAATTACCAAATATATCCCATTTATTCAAAATTTGAAATCCCTCTCCGCTCTGAAAGTCATGCAGCTCCAAAAATCGCACAGCCTCCTTCCAACTGCTTTGAGAAGCATGCAGAGGCTTCTTGGGATGCTTTGAGAGGCGTGCAGGTCCTTCTTCTCGGTCGAGCAACAGGGAGGGAAAAAATCGAACTCCGGTCGGCCGGGGGGGGGGGCAGCAGGCCGGTGGCGGTGCAGGGCGGCACGGCGGTGGCGTCACGCGGGCGCACGGGACGGACGGACGCCTCCCGCGTCCGTTCATCTTCCCACGGGCGTGGGCGGCGACGGACCGGGCCGGCAGCTGGTCGGGGGTCGGTGGGCGGCGGGGATGGTGGCGGGCAGCAGGCCGGTGGCGGCACAGGGCGGCACGGCGGTGGCGTCACGCGGGCGCACGGGACGGACGGATGCCTCCCGCGTCCATTCGTCTTCCCACGATCATGGGCGGCGACGGACCGGGCCGGCGGCCGGGCGGGGGCCGGTGGGCGGCTGGGAAGGCGGGCGGCTGGGACGACGGCGGGCAGCAGGCCGGTGGCGGCGCAGGGCGGCACGGCGGTGGCGTCACGCGGGTGCACGGGACGGACGGATGCCTCCCACGTCCGTTCATCTTCCCACGGGCGTGGGCGGCGATGGACCGGGCCGGCGGCGAGCAGCAGGCTGGTGGCGACGCATGGCGGCACGGTCGCAGGTGGGCGGACGGATGCCTCCTCCATCCGTTTGTCTTCCCACGGGCGTGGGTGGCGGCGGTAGTTTCTCCGGTGAGGGCGGGGGCCGGCGGGTGTTGACGACGGACAGGCGGGGGTGGCTGGGGGTCGGACAACCCGGATGGGGGGGGGGAAAGGGGGTGGCGGCTAGGTTTTAGAAGAGAATATGAACGGGTGGGAGGAGGTTGATGATGGAATAAGCTGGGAATAAAATGGGGATAAACGTGGAATAAAACGGGAATAAAAGGGATAGTTGGAATAGTAGGGATAATAAAAATAAGAAAAACTAGAAAAAATTAAAAGAAAATCCAGATGGGTTTCGGGTCCCCCATCATTCTCCTACAGCGTGAAGAACTCGACTCCGTCGAGTTTGTCGACGAAGCAAATCCTAGTCCACTGCTGGCTCTGATACCAATTTGATGTGGCGATGGCGGACACGAAAAAACCTGGGGTTATTTGGAAATGGAAAAACCTAGAGCATACCAAGGATCGTGGGAGGGCTAAGAAGCCTCCCGGGACTAGGATAGGATGACCCCGAAAATCCTAAAACAGCCAGACTCTTTTGATTTTCAGTTTTCTTGGCGGAGGTGGCGAAGGAAGGATGGGGATGGGAGACAGGGGACTAGAACTCATGGACCTTGGGGCTCATCCTAACGAAGAGACCTCTCACCTCTAAGGCATTACGCCCTCCTCGATACTTGGAGGCGCTAGGATGAATCTCAAGGTCACGAGGGAAATAGGAAGAGACATGAAGATGGGAGAAAAGAATAGGATACCTGGGAAGGACGAAGGCAAATGGGCCTCAGCCCGAAACCACACACAAGTGAAAAAAACACTCTAAAAATTCATTTTCATCAACTGCTTTATTACAAGAGGAGTATGGGTATTTATAGATGCCCAAATCCCTTTTGAAGTTCAAAAATAAAATCCCATGAAATCCTCCCTTGATTTTGAATTCAAATTCAAAATAAAAAATCCCAAATTTCCCAAATTACATTCATTAAAAAAATTATCAAATATATCCCGTTTATTCGAAATTTGAAATCCCTCTCCGCTCTGAAAGTCATGCAGCTCCAAAAATCGCACAGCCTCCTTCCAACTGCTTTGAGAAGCATGTAGAGGATTCTTGGGATGCTTTGAGAGGCGTGCAGGTCCTTCTTCTCGATCGAGCAACAGGGAGGGAAAAAACCGAACTCCGGTCGGCTGGGGGGAGGGGGCCGGCGGGCGGCGGGGACGGCGGCGGTCTGTAGGCCGGTGGCGGTGCAGGGCGGCAGGGACGGTGGCGGTCTGCATGCCGGTGGCAGTGCAGGCCGTCGGCGATGGCGTCACGCGGGTGCACGGGACAGACGGACGCCTCCTGCGTCCGTTCGTCTTCCTACGGGCGTGGGCGGTGATGGACCGGGCCGGCGGCCGGGCGGGGGCCGGCGGGCGGCGGGGACGGCGGCGGGTGGCAGGCCGGTGGTGGCGCAGGGCAGCACGGCCGCAGGTGGGCAGACGGACGCCTCCTCCATCCGTTCGTCTTCCCACGGGCGTGGGCGGCGGCGACAGTTTCTCCGGTGAGGGCGGGGGCCGGCGGGTGTCGGCGGCAGACAAGCGGGGGCGACTGGGGGTCGGACAGCCCGGATGGGGGGGGGAAAAGGGGGTGGCGGCTAGGTTTTAGAAAAGAATACGAATGGATGGGAGGAGGTTGATGATGGAATAAGCTAGGAATAAAACAGGGATAAACCTGGAATAAAACGGGAATAAAAGGGATAGTTGGAATAGCAGGGATAAGAAAAATAAGAAAAACTAGAAAAAATTAAAAGAAAATCCAGATGGGTTTCGGGTGCCCCATCAGAATCTCTTGGCCTGGGGTGCTGGCATATTACTAGAATTATGAGGTGCCCTAGTCTGGGAATATTCACTGGCATCTAAAGGATATCAAGGTATCTGGAAGGCATCTAGGGCATCTAGAAGGAATCTTGGACCCTAGGGTGGCAAACAAGGCCCAACCTATCAGATGAAGCTAAATCCTGTCAAGTGCACATTCAGCATCACAATTCCTGGGATTCATGGTTACCTAGTGGGGGATCGAAGCCAACCTAGAGAAGATCTAGGTGATCTTGGACATGAAGTACCCCAAGTCCAAGAAGGAGGTCCAATGCTTGATCGGATGTGTTGCCGCCTTGAGCCATTTCATCTCGTATTCCATCGAGCACTGCCAGCCATTCTTCAAGGCCCTATGCAAGGTGCATGACTTGGCCTAGATAGAGGAGTGTTGGAGGCATTTGAGGGATTGAAGAAGCTTCTTGCTTCTCCACCATTACTGTTTAGGCCGGAGCCCAGAGAGGACTCCTCAGTACATGGTGGTTTCCCTAGAAGTGGTCAGCTCAGTGCTAGTCTGTACCGATAAGGATAGCCTTTAGCACCCGGTTTACTACACAAACAAGCTGCTTTGTGATACAGAAACTAGGTAAACCCGATCAAAAAAGATTATTTTTGCACTCATAATGTTTGTGCAGAGTCTTAGGCCCTATTTCTAAGTGCACCCAATTGTAGTCCTCATTGACCAATCATTGAGGGTGTTGCCCAGGTGGCTTCCTAAGAGGGGGATGAATTGGGATTATAAAAAACTTTAGCAAGTATGTGCAATTTAAAATTCTTTTGGTGTTGTGGTGAATTATGCTATGCGGAAGCAAGTAAATAAATGCAATGAAGTTAAACAAGCACAATCACAAACACAAGGAATTTAGAGTGGTTCGGAGCAACCCGCTCCTACGTCAACTACCCAAGCACCACTTGGGATTTCCACTATTTCCCCCACCGGAATACAGTCGATTGTTTTAACAGGTTCATAATCCAAACCTCTACACTTTGATTTTACCGGGATCACCAAAGAAAACCCATACTTGGTTTTAACATAGGATAACCAAGAACTTAAATCCCTTTAGTTTTTAGAATTGGGCTCACCAAAGAAAACCCAAACTTAGATTTCAATAGGCTCACCTAAAAACCTTTAATACACTCTCAAGACATAGCCCCTTGTTACTTTTAGAGAGAAGATAAGATAAATCAAATATATAAAGCAACTTTACAGCAAACCAAATTTGTTTGAGTGTTGTCGATGAAGATCAAATTGAAGCCTAGCTTTCAATGCTCTTGAATGCTCTTTAAGCTGCTTCTTTACTTCTTCAAAAAGTTGGATTCTAGAATGAAAGTTAGTTGGTGAAACTTTGAATCCTATCTTGAATACTCTTGAGTGTGGGTTGATGAAAGACATGAAAACACTTTAACTTCCAAAGAACAATCAATGAATAATCTATTAAAAATTATTTAATCCTTCATAAATACTTCCTTTTATAGTCTTCAATTAAAAATAGCTATTGTAGGACCTAAGGAACTGAAATAAAACCGTTGGAGGGCTTTTGAAGTTCAAAAATGAGATTCTACAACTAGCCGTTAGACTGCAAAAATCCATCACTCGAGTCGGCTCGAGAAGCATGGGTCGGCTCGAAGTCTCAAACAACCCGAAAAAATATTCTAGGCGAGTTGGCTCTTCTCGGTTGAGTCAGCTTGAACTCTTAGTCAATGAAAAATAAATTCTGCAGGAGTCAGCTCTTCAAGGCTGAGTCGGCTCGAAGTCACCGTCACCAACAACATAAACTCTGGACAAGTCAGCTCTTTTGGGCTTGAATCGGCTCGAGGTCTCAGTCATCAAAAACATAAGTTCTTTATCGAGTCGGCTCTTAAGGCTTGAGTCAGCTCAAGCTTTTGAAACTCTGAAATTTTTTGTCCCGTGCCAAAATAGGAGTCGGCTCTTACAAAAAATTCTTTTTAAGCTTCAAACTTCTCTAAACTTCTTCAATTCAAGATTCCAACAAGAGCAAATCTTCTAAAAAAGCTTCAAAGAGCTAACCAAACATGTCTAACCTACTTGCACTCATTTTTACTAATTTAGAGCCCTTTTTTATAAGATTACATAGAAGAAGAAATTAGGGCTTTACAACTTGAAGTATATATAAGTTCATATAATGTTGGAATACATCTTAACTAGATAGAAAACCAACTGAACTAGAGATACAAACTTTCATGCAAAACTTCTTAAATGATAGAAATAATTAGTAATGCATACATGCTCCAATGTTTTATAATCATCAAAATCATTCCAGGGGTCAACAATCTCCCCCTTTTTGATGATGACAAAACATTGGGCATGAAAAGATTTAAAACACTTTATAATTACCTGTAATGATATACTATGTACCATATTCACATGTATTAAGGTGTATTCAAAGTAGTGTGTATCAAAGCAAATAAAATATCAAGTTGTTAAAGTGAAGAGTATCAAAATAATGTATCATTACTGTATTATGCATGCACTAAGTATCAAATCATTATAATTCTAATTTCTAGCTTCAATTAGAAGAATTTTTCTCATTGCATTTGAAAGATATTTTAGTAAATACTCAATAAAAGCTCCCCCTTTCTCATATTTTTCAAGCTCTTTTCATTTTTCAATGCTCATAAAAGCTCATTTCCTCTCATTTCCATTTTCATGCATGCTCTTCTCCCCCTTTTTGTCATCAACAAAAGTATGTAATTTAGGGAAAATATTTATTCAATCATTCACATTGATCAAAACATAAAATTTTCAAACACAAATATATAAATGTAAAGAGTCAATACAAGATGTGATACATTACAAAAATGCTGAAGCACACCAAAATAGTATCACAAACAACAGAAAATGCTAAAAGGTAAATCCTAAAGGTCAAAAGGAGGGACTAGTCTCATCATCACTAGGTTCATCTTCACTAGAAAAAAAACCAACCTCTAAAATACCAGGAGCAGGTTTAAATTTAGGGAATCTAGGTCTGAGGTCCCTAAGTCAAGTCCTAACAGGAGTTGAAGATCTAGAAGATCGAGGTCTAGATTTGGTTGGAGGCTCTGAAGAAATCACTATAGGTGTCAGCCATCCAGAAGGAGGATCATCAAATAATGCAAGGGTGCTGGTAGTTGATAGAATCTGCGTCGCTGGAGTATCTGCAATGCTAGTGCTCTAACCCTGAGAATCAGTAGTACTAAGCCCAATAGGAGGAGTAGCTGTAGTATGAATGTCAGTATGATGCTCAGTCTCTCCCTATCCACAGTCTGCAACATGAACATCTGGTCCAGGTGAAGATGGAGGAGGTGCAGAATGACTGGCTATCCTGATCTGCTGAAGAATCGATAAAATCTCTTGGAAGCCATCACGCATCTCAATCTGAAGTGCTAATATTCTAGCATCTATTTTTGTCCTACCTCTCTATAGAGTAAAGATCTCATCCAGAATAAGCTACAACCTGCGATCATCACCTATACCATCAACAATAGATCCTCTCACAGGTGAATGAGGTGTAGAAGGAGCTGGCTCCAAAGGTCTAGCCTCATCAGTCTGTAGCTCAGCCTCAGTACCTTGTGCCTGACCTGTCTGGTCATCCTCATCTGACTCCCCATCAGAATGTGTCGCTGGTAGTCTAGAAGTCTTCCTGATCTGGTGCCCATAAACCTTCAGAAATCCCATCCTCCTCAATGACTTTACATTATACCTGTCTGTATGCAGTTAAGGGCTGCTATCCTCACTAGACAAATCCACTCCGGCATCCTGAAATAGCAATATAAAAACCATGCCATAAGGAAGACAAGCTCGTGCCCTATGAGCTACTTCCTGCATCTGGGAAATCATGATATAAGGTTAGTTGAGGGCCTCCCCCTCAACCAGACATCTCATAAATACCAGATCCCTCTCACTCACCCAGTCAAACCTTCCAGTTCTGGGTAGAAAAATACGACTGATAATATTATGAATCAATCTCATCTCTAAGGATAATTAGTTTGCCCTGACATGCACTATACCAGAAACATCATTTCTCTCAAGAATTATCCTCAAGGTCTTTTGTTTTTCTTTTAACACCAAAAAGCTCTCTCCTTCCTTAGGGATCTAAAGAATATCACTTAGCTTTTGCTCATTTATCTCAATATGCTTCCCTTTAACAGTTGATTCCACATGAAATGCACCAAGGGACATATTTTCAAAAAATTGTCATACTAAATTTGGAAATGTAGGAAGATTCATCAAACAAAAAGATTTCCATCCTTGTGCATTGAGCCAATTCCCTACTCTCAGATTTTCTTGTTCTAGAAAAGTGAAATCTACACAACGTCCAGAAGTAACTTGCCTATTTCCCATAAGAATAACTTGCCTTCGAGCTTTCGGAGCCTCTTGCTGTTCTTCTTGTGGTTCTTCCATGGGATTTAAAGTGTCCAACCTCTTCTTTATTCATCTCTCTTTTGCTATGGTCTGCACAACCCTCTTTGCTTTCTTCCCTACGGCTTTTCTAGGAGCCATTTTGGTTGGATTAGGGTTTAGGAGAGGTTTGGAGGAGTTCTAAGGCTTTTCCTAGGTTTGGAATAGGGAACGGTTGGAATAGAATAGGAAAGGCGGAAGAAAATTTGTTTTGAAACCTAATGATGCCTTATTTAAAAAGGTTCAGCCTAACTCTCGAGTTGGCTCGATAGAACAACAGGGTGCTTGAGTCAGCTTGAGCAAAAATCAAGGTTAAAGCTCAAAAATCAATAAAATAAAAATCTATGGGTTACTTAATATTAGAGGAAGTGGTCATAAGCTCTAAAAAGAATTTTGAAATATCTAGATAATTTTTTCTTATTTTTGAAAAATTAGGTCAAGAATTCTTAGTATGGGTCATATAGACCTAACTCACCTCTAATCTTTTCGAATCTATCTTGGCTAAGAGGTTTGGTAAAAATATCAGCAAGTTGATCTTTTGTAGGCATAAATTCTAATTCTACAATATTATTTAAAACATGGTCTCTAATGAAATGATGTCTAATTTCTATATGCTTTGTTCTAGAATGCTAAATTAAATTTTTAGATAAATTAAAAGCACTCGTGTTATCACATCTAATAAGAATTTTAGACTGGATAACACCATAATCTTCTAGCTATTACTTGATTCATAATACTTGTGCACAACAGCTCCTGGCAGCCATATATTCTGTTTCAGCAGTAGACAGTTCTATAGAGTTCTGTTTACGACAGTACCATGATATCAAGTTGACACCTAGAAATTGATAAGTACCACTTGTACTCTTTCTATCAATTTTACAGCCACCATAATCAGCATCAGAATAACTAATTAACTTTAAAGATAAATGCTTAGAATACCATAATCCTATATTACATGTGCCTTTAAGATACTTAATGATTCTTTTAACAGCAATAATGTGTGACTTTTTTGGATTTGATTGAAAATGTGCACACATACAAACACTAAAAGGAATATCAAGTCTACTGGCAGTTAAATAAAGTAGAGATCCAATCATACATCTATACAATTTTTGATCAACAGTTGTACCATTTTTATCTTTATCAAGTCTGCATGCAGGATTCATGGGTGTTCCAACTTCTTTGCTTGATTCCATGCCAAACTTTTTGATAATCTCTTTAATATATTAGGCCTGGTTGATCAGAATTCCTTCTTTTGATTGTTTGATTTGAACCCCAAGGAAGTAGCTTAGCTCACCCATTAAACTCATTTCGAATTCACCCTGCATTAACTTAGCAAAATCTTGGCACAAAGATTTATCAGTAGATCCAAATATTATATCATCAACATAAATTTTAACAACCAAAATATTATTATTTTTCTTTTGAATAAATAGGGTAGTATCAACACTACCTCTTATAAAATCATTTTCGATTAAAAATTTACTTAATCTATTATACCAGGCTCTAGGTGCCTGTTTAAGACCATATAAAGCTTTATTCAACTTGAAAACATGATTTGGAAAAGTGTGATCGATAAAACTAGGTGGTTGTTCAACCAAATCTTCTTCAGATAGAAAACCATTTTAAAAAGCACTCTTTACATTCATTTAAAATAATTTAAAGTTCATAAAATATGCATATGCCAAGAGTAATCTAATAGCCTCTAGCCTAGCTTCTGGTGCATAGGTCTCATCAAAATCATTCTCTCTTCTTGATTGTAACCTTGAGCTACCAGTCTAGCCTTGTTTTTAATCATATTACCTTGCTTATCTAGCTTGTTTCTTTAAACCCATCTAGTGCCTATAACAGGGTAGTCATTTGGTCTTTCTACAAGTGTCCAAACATTATTTCTCCTGAATTTATTTAATTCATCATGCAGAGCTAACATCCAATTAGGATCGGTTTTAGCTTCTTCTATAGTGTGTGGTTCTACATGAGATACAAAAGCAATCAAATCATGTGCATCCCTATGTGAAGCTTTAGTTCTAACACCTTGAGATGGATTTCCTATAATAAGTTCTTTAGGATGAGAGTGTACATACCTCCATTCTTTAGGTATATCTTCATGATCTTTGCTTACCTCTTCTTTATGTTATTCACTTGTTTGCTTATCCATGTTCAAGTGTACCTGCATCATCATCAGCGCAATCTTCTTTTCTAGAAGATGTCATGTCAGTTTCATTGAAAACAACATAAATTGATTCTTCTACCGTTAAAGTTCTTTTATTAAAAACTCGATAGGCTTTGTTATTTATAGAATAACCAAGAAATATAGCCTCATCAGATTTTGCATCAAACTTACTAAGATTATTTTTACCATTATTAAGAACAAAACATTTGCAACCAAAAACATGAAAGTAATTGATATTAGGCATTCTATTATTCCACAGTTCATAGGGGTTTTTTTTTATAATAGGTCTAATCAAAACTTTGTTTAAAATATAGCAAGCAGTATTTACAGCTTCTTTCCAAAAGTATTTTGGAAGATTTCCTTCACAAAGCATTGTTTTGGACATTTCTTCCAAAGTTCTTTCTTTCTCTCTGCAACACCATTTTGCTGTGGTGTTCTAGGAGCGGAGAAGTTGTGATCAATACCGTGCTTTGTGCAAAAGTGATCAAAATTTTGATTTTCAAATTCTGTACCATGATCATTATGAATAGAAACGATAGAAAGATTTTTCAAGTTGGAAACTCTTTTGTAAAACTTTTTAAATGCTTTAAAAGTTTTATCTTTATGTGTAATGAACAAAACCTAAGTATATCTTGAAAAGTCATCTACAATCACAAGGCCATACTTCATACCATCTAGGCTTGTTGTCCTAGTAGGTTCGAAGAGATCCATGTGAAGTAGCTTTAAGGGTCTAGTAGTAGAAACAATATTTTTGGATTTAAAACTCTCCCTCACTTGTTTTCCTAATTGACATGCATCACAAATATAATCGAAATTTACTTTAAACTTTGGTAAGCCTTTAACCAAATCTTTTGAAATAAGTTTTGCAATAGTATCCATACTAGCATGTCCAAGTCGTCTATGCCATAGTAACCTTGATTCTTTGCTCTTATCATTCACTTCCACAAGACTTGTATTGCTTGACATAGCTAGATCATTAAGATCTACTACATAAAATTACTAAGTCTATGTCCAATGAACTTTGTACTAGAGTCAAGAGGATCAACTACTATACACATTGAAGACTTGAAGAAAACATTAAAGCCAATATCATAAAGTTGACTGATGCTTAAAAGATTATGTTTTAATTTCTTTACAAGTAGTACATTCTTAATGAAAGTAGAAGTAATTTTTATTTTACCAATACCGATTATCCTTCCTTTATGATTATTACCAAAGGTTACCATACCACCATCTTTTTGTTCTAGGATGAAGAATTGATCAATATCACCCGTCATGTGTCTTGAATAGCCGCTATCAAGGTACCATCTTTTCTTTGCATTCATGGTTGCAAGACATCCCTGCAAAATAATCAAGTAATAGATTTAGGTACCCAAGCTTTCTTGGATCCTTGCAAGTTAGTAGGATTGGTTCCTTTTGGAACCCAAATTTTTTTAATTTTCTTATTGCCATTATATTTCAAATGACATTCAACTGCTTTGTGACCAATATTATTATAAGCATAGCAGATAATTTTTAGCTTTGAATAAGAAGTATATGATGATGCAAACTTAGGTCTATATTGCTTAGATGTAATGAACTTAGGAGCATAAGATGTGGATGCAGAAAACTTATTTGAATTTGAACTTTTATAATCGATTCCAAACTTGCTATTTGAATCTCTTTGATCTTTCAAAATCAGTTCAAGTTTGTTAGAACTTAAAGTTAATTTTTCAACCAATGATTTAAGCTTTTGAACTTCCTTTTGCAAGTTAGTATTTTCATTTTGTAATGTTTTATTCTTTTCAAGAAATTCTTCCTTTTCAAACTGAATAGCTTTAAATCTTTTACATGTCAAATTTAATTTTCTTTGTAAAATCTTGTTTCTTTCACCAATTTCATTTTTATCTTTTTCAAAAGTATCACAAGTATTTTTTAAAACTTTCATTTTTCAATCAGCCTTTTTGTATTCAATTAATAGTTCACAAAAGGCATTATGCATCTCATCAAAAGTAAAATCTAAATTAGGTTCAAAAGTTGTTACCTCATCCTCCAAACCCATAAGGTAGATTTGAGCCGTCTTTGTTGTATCTTCATCTTCTTCGATTGATGTAGATTCATCACTATCGCTCCACGTTGCAAGCGTTGCTTTCTTTTTCTTTTTCTTGAATAACTTCTTTTTGAATTCTGGATAATCAGGACGTATGTGTCCTAGCTTCTTGCATCCATAACAAATTGGAGTTTGATCTTTGTCATTGTCCTTTTCTGTCTTTTTCTTTTTTTTTCCAAATTCTCCTCTTCTAAATTGCTTTCTCCATCTGTTTATTCTTCTTCTGCCCATAAATCTCTTAAATTTTCTCATAACTAGGGTGAATTTGTCATCTTCCTTATCATTATCAGAAGTTTCTAAATTTCCATCTTTGTCCTCTTCTGTTGCTTTAAAAGCAATGGCCTTCTTCTTCTTTGAGTCTTCTATTCTTTGCTGCATGGCGAGCTCATGAGTGATCAATATCCCAGCAGCTCATCCAATAGTAGGGTGTTTAAGTCCTTTCCCTCTTGAATAGCTGTAACTTTTGCTTTCCATTTATCTAGCAAAGATCTCAAAACCTTTTGGACTAAATCAGCATTAGTATAAGTCCCACCAAGACTTTTAAGACCACTTATGATATTAGTAAAATGAGTATACATAGCAGATATAGTTTCACTTGGATCCATTTTGAACAATTCATAATTGTGCACAAGAAGATTGATTTTTAAAGTCTTAACTTGTGATGTGCCCTCATGTGTGATCTTAAGCTTATCCCAGATTTCTTTAGCAGAATTGCAAGTGAAAATTCTGTTAAACTCATTTGGGTCCAAAGCATAGTAAAGTAAATTCATAGCTTTGGCATTCAGCTTGGCCAATTTCATATCATTCTCGTCCCATTCCTCTTCTAGTTTGGGAACCTCAATATCATTAATTCTAATGGTGGGTGTGTGAGATCCTTTTAGAATTATTTTTCACAAATGAAAGTCTATAGCTTAAATGTATATTTTCATCCTAGCCTTTCAATATGTGTAATTAATTTCAGTGAAAAGTGGAGGTCGATTTATGGATTGGCCTTCGGCCAAGGAGGTGCTCATGGGATGTGCCATTAATCTTTACTTTAAGAAACTTTTAGACTCTGCTCTGATACCACTTATTGCCCAGGTGGCTTTCCAAGAGGGGGATGAATTGGGATTATAAAAAAATTTAGCAAGTATGTGCAATTTAAAATTCTTTCGGTGTTGTGGTGAATTATGCTATACGAAAGCAAGTAAATAAATGCAATGAAGTTAAACAAGCACAATCACAAACACAAAAAATTTAGAGTGGTTCGGAGCAACCCGCTCCTACGTCCACTACCTAAGCACCACTTGGGATTTCCACTATATCTCCGACCGGAATACAGTCGGATTATTTTAACAGGCTCACAATCCAAATCTCTATACTTTGGTTTTACCAGGATCACCAAAGAAAACCCATACTTGACTTTAACATAGTCTAACCGAGAACCTAAATCCCTTTGATTTTTAGAATCGGGCTCACCAAAGAAAATCCAAACTTAGGTATTAATAGGCTCACCTAATAACCTTTAATACACTCTCAAGACACAGCCCCTTGCTGTTCTTAGAGAGAAGACAATATAAATCAAATGTATAAAGTAACTTTACAACAAACCAAATTTGTTTGAGTATTGCCAATGAAGATCAAATCGAAGCCTAGCTTTCAATGGTCTTGAATGCTCTTCAAGCTACTTCTTTACTTCTTCAAAAAGTTGGATTCAAGAATGAAAGTCAGTTGGTGAAGCTTTGAATCCTATCTTGAATGCTCTTGAGTGTGGGTTGGTGAAAGACTTGAAAACTCTTTAACTTCCAAAGAATAATCAATGAATAATCTATAAAAAATTATTTAATCCTTCATAAATACTTCCTTTTATAGTCTTCAATCAAAAATAGCCGTTGTAGGACCTAGAGAACTGAAATAGAGCCATTGGAGGGCTTTTGAAGCTCAAAAATGAGATTTTGCAATTAGCCGTTAGACTGCAAAAACCCATCACTTGAGTCAGCTCGAGAAGCATGAGTCGGCTTTAAGTCTCAGACAACCCAAAAAAAATTTCTGGGCGAGTTGGCTCTTCTGGGTTGAGTCAGCTCGAACTCTTAGTCAATGGAAAACAAATTCTGTAAGAGTCGGCTCTTCAAGGCTGAGTCGGCTCGAAGTCACAGTCACCAACAACATAAACTCTAGACGAGTTGGCTCTTCTGGGCTTGAGTCGGCTCGAGGTCTCAGTCATCAAAAATATAAGTTCTTTATCGAGTCGGCTCTTAAGGCTTAAGTCGGCTCGAGCTTCTAAAACTCTAAAATTTTTTGTGCTGTGCCGGAATAGGAGTCGACTCTTGATCCATGAGTCAGCTCTTACAAAAAATTCTTTTTAAGCTTCAAACTTCTCCAAACTTCTTCAATTCAAGATTCCAACATGAGCAAATCTTCCAAAAAAGCTTCAAAGAGCTTACCAAACATGTCTAACCTACTTGCACTCATTTTTACTAATTTAGAGCCCTTTTTTACAAGATTACATATAAGAAGAAATTAGGGCTTTACAACTTGAAGTATACATAAGTTCATACAATGTTGGAATATATCTCAACTAGATAGAAAATCAACTGAGCTAGAGATACATACTTTCCTGCAAAACTTCTTAAATGATAGAAAGAATTAGTAATGTATACATGCTCCAATGTTTTGTAATCATCAAAATCATTCCATGGGTCAACAAAGGGATATCCTAAGTCACCCAGATATGTCAGGGAGATTGGCCAAGTGGGCGATGAAGCTCAGTGAGTTTGATATTACCTACCACTTGAGGCCGGCTCAAAAGGTCCAGGTCTTGGCCGACTTTTTTGTGGAATGAACATGGGTGGATGAGGACCCAGAGGAGACGGGCGAACCAGCTGAGCTCAAGCAAAGCTCCTCCACAAGGTAGATGGCATGGATCCTCCATGTCATTGGCACATCCAACGCAGGAGGAAGTGGCACTGGACTCATTCTCACCAACCTCGATGGGGTCATCGCCAAGTATGCACTGCATTTCTTCTTCAAGGCAACCAACAACCAGGCCAAGTATGAAGCACTCCTTGCGGGGTTGAGAGTGTCCCACAAGTTGAGCATGACAAATCTGAAGGACTTCATAGACTCGCAGCTCATGGTAGGCCAGGCTCAGGTGAGTATGAAGCCTGGGATCCTATGATGGTGAAGTATCTAGAAAGGGTATGCTCATACACAGTGAATCTCTAGCATTTCAGCATTTCTCATATACCCCACGTGGAGAATGCTCACACTGATGTTCTCTCCAAGCTTTCCATCCTGCCAAAATCGACACTGGGTTGCACCTTTATTGAATATCTGCAAGCTCCCAACTACGAGATCGGAGGCGAGGTCTAGTAGCTCGACCCTGAGGTGAGATGGATGGACCCTTACATCAGAAACATAGCAGATGGGACCTTACCCAAAGACTGCATGGAGGTTGGCTTCCTTAAATGGAAGGCCACTCGCTTCGTGCTCATGGATGGGTAGCTTTATTAGAGATCTTTCTCTTACTCCCTACTGAAGTGCTTAAAACCCTTGGAAGCTCTCTATGTCCTCTGGAAGATACATGAGGGCATCTGCGGGAACCATGTGGGAGGTAGGATGCTGGCCTATAAAGCCCTCTAGCAAGGGTACTATTGGGAACCATGCGAGAAGATGCAACCGAGTTTGTGCGAAAATACGATCGCTGCTGGAGGTATGCCCATATCCAGCGACAGCCGGCTTCTCCACTATCCCAGCTCTCTTCTCCTTGGCCATTCACCTAATGGGGGATAGATAGCCTAGGTCCTTTTCCCCCAGCACCCGACCAATAAAAGTATTTAATCGTTGCCATCGACTATTTCATCAAGTGGGTGGAAACAGAGCCCCTGGCCTAGATTATTTAAGACAAGGCCAAATCTTTTCTCTGGAAGTCGATCATATGTCATTTTGGACTCTCCCATACCATTATTATAGATAATGCGTGGTAGTTCGACAACCAGGCTTTTGAGGAGTTCTATGTCGACCCAAACATTCACCACCGTTTCATGTCAGTAGCTTATCCCCAGACCAATGGAGAGGCCAACGTGATGAATCATACCATCCTCTAGGGACTCCACACCCGGCTGGACGAGGCAAAGGGTCGATGATGCGGAACCTATATATGCATGCAAGTATTTTTTTTGTATTTTTAATGTTAAGTTAATGATTAATCCCAAAGAACAGACTAAGGAATGATGTAAAGTGTTCTATATGAAAATAAGAGGCTACAGCATGCATAACAGGACCTAAAAAGTAAAAGAAAGAGGATCGCTAAGGCTGAGAAATCTCGGTTGGGCTCGTTCATCTTCAATAAATGGACTGGCAGGCAGAGGGGGTGTACCTGGCAATGGTTGAAGTACTTGGTGTAGATTATACATGAAGAAATTGTTCTCAATCCGGATATAGCCTAGAAAACCAAGCCATAGATCTGCAGATTCCCAGCTTTTTGCTCGGTGATCCGATTGCGGCCTGGCTGGAGTCGTTGGATTCGTCGAAGTGGAGGGACCTACAAATGACCTGTCAGGGGTTTGAAAATACAGAGGAGAAGAAGAAATAAAGGGAAAATAGCAAAGGGAAGAGGTTGTTTGGAGTGGGCGGCCAGGGCTTTGGAGAGCAGGCTGGCGGCAGAAAGCAATTACAGGACACCGGGAAGAGGAAGGGTTCCACAGAACCCTTTAAGCACACAGCAGGGTAGCACATAGCAATTGGAGAATCAAAGATTATTTTATATATCAAAATTGATAAATTTTCATTCAAGAGGTCCCTTATATAGAGTCAGAGACTTAGGGCCCAAGCAAAAGAAAATAAGGTAAATAATGGGTGATCACTTTCTTCCTAAAGTGTGGGGCTAAATACATAGAGAAAAATACTCTCCCACTTTCTTCCTAAAGTGTGGGGCTGAATATATGGAAGAAAACATTTTCATGCCATACAAAATCCCTCCAAACAAGGTAGGTATAGGATATCCAAGGGGGAGGACCACTTCTTTCCTATGCAAGCTAGCATGAATCAGGGGATTCTTGTTTATTTGTTTTGACTTTCCTTCTTGTCATGCTGGCATGTGGAGCTGGTGTGCTTGGGGTGTGGAAGGGGTGTGCTGGCATGTGGTCATCAACTCCTCATGCATGGGCCGACTTCATGATCCTCCAAGTAATCCTAGGTGCTGAAATCCATGATATGACTGGGATTCCATGCGGCTGCTGAGGTGGCATGCTGGGTAGTGTCCTTCACATGCTTGAGTCTTTTTTGACTGGGCTTGACTCAAACAGACTCAATACAACTTGACATGATTACGAGACTCAGAATATGATTAGCTCAACATGAGCTGACTTGATCGACTGATCCAAAACTCTAATAGTGTGGATCAAATGCTACATACAGGACTCAAAAAGAAAACTAGCTCAACATGAGTTGACTAGTACATGATTCAAATAATAAAAGACAACTCAAATAGGCTAAGCCCTTATTACAAATGGACTCAATCACCACTAGGTAATTCACAGATGGTTTAGAAACCTCTATCTTATTCTGGTACCTCTGGTGTCCCGACCAATTTTTTCGGGGTGGGAGGAACTCGACCCTGTCGAGTGAAGATCAAGCTGGCTCACATATCTCTTGAGGAGGTCTGGGCTGAGGCACTGCAAGTCCTCTCGAGAAATCCATGAATCGTTTGACTCTGGCCAGCCTTGCTATCGGACCAGATAGCGTTGATAACTGCAGCCCCAGGTCGTGATGGCTTGATCGTCCAGGATATGCTCGATCCGTTCTCCTCTTTCAAGCCAATTTATTAGTGGACACTCTAGGCTAGGGTCACTGTTAATGAAAGGAATAGGTCCAAAGGCCTCACTAGGTATCGCTACCGGTTCCCTGTACTCAACCAAGTTTGTGATATTGAAGGTAGAACTGATGCCCAAATCCAAAGGCAAATCTAACATGTAGGCATTTGGTCCAACCCTTTCTATCACTTTAAAAGGTCCGGCTCTGTGAGCATGAAGCTTCTTTTTAGGCCTAAGCCTAACCAAGATAGAATCCACTACATCAAATTCCTTGGCTCTTCTTAAGGAAATTAGCCAGTTTGTTTCAAAATTAGTGTAGGTGGTGAACATGCTGGGCACATGCAGACTTCTAATAGATGATGCAAAGGACTCATACTAACACCTAACAGACTCGACTCTGCATTCCTATGGAAGGAAATTTTATTGAACTCGTTATACCTAAACCTAAGAGATTATAGGTTCTCTAGGTTTGATCTTAGCTTGACATGCACATGAAAACTTACAATGGGCTCCTAGCAAATTCCAAAGGGTATGCCAAAAGTATAATGCAAACCTAAAATGCATAATGAATGCATGCAGTATGCTAATCTCAACTAAATGCAATCTAATGATCCTAGAAATGCTGGAGGTATCTGGAAAGGGCAGAAAATAGAAAGTGGGTTCAGAATTAGTCTGGTAGGGTAGGAAAAAAGGTTCAGGGTTAGTTGGATAAAGTAGGATAAAAGGAGGCATGTCGGGGACTAATCCTAGACTAATGAGGTTAACCTTATGAGGTTGAGGTCTATCTACAGGGTTTGCATAATGGAAGGATGGGTTACTAATCTCAGGAAAGAGATCCTTAATGGGAACTACAGGAGGAGGCTCATCCTGAGGGTACTGATTCAAAGAGATCATGTCCTTAATAAATTCTTCTGGTTCTTGTATTTTAGGACTAGACTCTATAATTTGGCTCCCCTCTATGGTTTCCTCAGACAAGGTTATAGTAGCAATATCTAGGTTCTCTTCCTTTAATTGTTCTTCCACTACTGCTTTAGGCTGGATGTGGTTAGGGTCAACTACCTCTAGGTTGGCTTCTACCTGGGTATCTATTGGGTCAGCTAATTCTGGTCATCTATAGGTATCTCCTCTTCTCCCTCATACTCGTCCGCTAAGTTCACATCAGCTTCATACACTTCTGCGTTAATGTAAGCCTTGTCAATCAAAGGGATGGTAGGGGAAGGTCGGCTAAGGAAAAATTGGCTAGGTCCTGGTTTCTGATTATGAGTACTCCTTCTAGTAGGTTCAGGTTGCCTAAGGGTTAGTGGCTTACTACTGGGCTCATATTTAGGGATACTAATCCTATGGGATTCAAGTTGACTAGGGGAAACCTAACTAGTACTAGGCTGATACCTAGGGGTTATGGGCTCCCTGGGCTTATAGGGCAAGGGTGCAGATTTATGGGTCACGGGATTATAGGATCTGGGGTCATAGGATTTGGATTCAGCTCTATGGGTCTTGGGTCTACTGGGCTCATAGGTTCTAGAGTCATAGGATTTAGAGTCACAAGATCTATAGGTTGTGGGTATACTAGGCTTATAGGGAGTGGATGCATAGGATTTATGTTCATAGGTTTTGGGTACATAGGGTAAAGGTGGCTCAGGTTTGGATCTAGTTTGGGTTCTATGGGTTTTCTCTAGGGTTCCTAGTCGGTTGTCTATATGTTCAAACCTATGGGCTAAGTGATCAAGTCTATTATGGGTTCGTGTATCGAACTGGGTCAATTGAGTCATCTGGGTAGTCATCTGGGCCATTTGGTCTACAAGGGCTTGAATTTGGGTTTCCAGCTTATCCATGGATTCAATCAAAGGGGAGATGGTGGATGATATGATGCTCCTGATCTAGTGCTCATGCAAGACTCAATACTAACTCGACTACAGCTGCCTAGACCTAGAGCCCAATCAGAATGGGTTGACTCAACTTACACACAACTCAAATCCTAATCCTTCAATCTGGCCAAGTAAGAGGTGGGATGGTGGGAGGCCCCTTGCTCTCGCAGGGATCCAATTAAGGAACCACCAATCCGCTTAAATCATTTGACACTATACCTCTTGCCTAGACACCAATATCCAGTAATAGGGGATGAATTGGGTGCATTAGTCATCCCACAAAGACTGAACCCGATCGATGGGTGTCCCTATCCCACTAGGACAAATTAAGTCTTGTTAATTTTAGGTTAGGCTTGGGACCGAATGCAACAAGTATGGTTTTGAGCTAAGGAGAGGTTATCAACTCCTCCCCTTATCTGTCATAAAAAAAGTGCCATTAAAGTAAATTATGCAATGATGGCAGGCAGATGAAGATGCATATTAGGGTTTAGATGTTTTGGTATTTTGGAATATATGTAATTTTTTTTTGTTTTGAAATTTTTCTTAAATAGAAGATAATTGAAGATTATGCTCTAATATGCAGGAAATATGCTAAAAATAAAGATATGCAAAGATTATACTAAAAAAATCTTGAACTTTCCGAAATCGATTTTACTGCCAAAATAGAGTAGAACTATTCTCGGGCAGTGTTTTGGCTAGGAGAAAATTCACAGACTAAAATAATTCTTGAGAAAATTTTGAAAGATACTTTTAATTATGAGGAATCCAGCAAAATAAATTTTAGAATTTTTTTAGTTCTATGTAGACATAAACAATTAAAATAACAGAGTATATCTGAAAAGGGTCGAAAATGAAAAAAACCCTAAGAACTCCTTGTGTTCTTCTTCACGAGCCAATTCACAGCATTACCCCTACCACCATAGGAGATCCTGTCGATTGGGAAAGAGGGTTTCGAAGCCCTAATAATCTCTTATGACTGGATAGCCATGGTGAAGCGCCCGATCTGAGTATCCAAAGAGAACCGAGCCCAAAATAGGCTCTGATACCAAATTGATGCAGAACCTATATATGCATGCAAGTATTTTTTTTATATTTTTAATGTTAAGTTGATGATTAATCCTGAATAACAGACTAAGGAATGATGTAAAGTGTTCTATATGAAAATAAGAGGCTACAGCATGCATAACATGACCTAGAAAGCAAAGGAAAGAGGACCGCCAAGGCTGAGAAGTCTCGGTTGGGCTCGTTCATCTTCAATAAATGGATTGGCAAGTAGAGAGAGTGTACCTGCAAATGATTAAAGTGCCTGGTACAGATCGTACATGAAGAGATTACTCTCAATCCGGATGCGGCCTGGAAAACCAAGCCAAAGACCCATGGATTCCCGGCTTTCTGCTCGGTGATCCGATTGTGGCCTGGCTGTAGTTGTTGGATTCGTCGGAGTTGAGGGACTTGCAAATGACCTGTCAAGGGTTAGAAAACATAGAGGAGAAGAAGAAATAAGGGGAAAACAGCAAAGGGAAGAGGTTGTTTGGAGTGGGCGGCCAGGGCTTTGGAGAGCAGGCTGGCGATAGGAAGCAATCGCAGGACACCGGGAAGAGAAAGGGCTCACACAGAACCCTTTAAGCACACAGCAGGGTAGCACACAGCAATTGGAGAATCAAAGATTATTTTATATATCAAAATTGTTAAATTTTTATACAAGGGGTCCCTTATATAGAGTCATGAGACTTAGGGCCCAATCAAAAGAAAATAAGGAAAATAATGGGTGACCACTTTCTTCCTAAAGTGTGGGGCTAAATACATGGAAGAAAATACTCTCCCACTTTCTTCCTAAAGTGAGGGGCTGAATACATGGAAGAAAACACTTTCATGCTATACAAAATCCCTCCAAACAAGGTAGGTATTGGACATCCAAAGGGGGGGACCACTTCTTTCCTAAGCAAGCTAGCATGAATCAGGGGATTCATGTTTATCTGTTTTGACTTTCCTTCTTGTTATGGTAGCGTGTGGAGCTGGTGTGCTTGGGGTGTGGAAGGGGTGTGCTGGCATGTGGTCATCAACTCCTTATGCATAGGTTGACTTCATGATCCTCCAAGTAATCCTGGGTGGCGAAATCTATGGTGTGACTGGGACTCCATGCGGCTGCTGAGGTGGCATGCTGGGTGGTGTCCTTCACATGCTTGAGTCTTCTTTAACTGGGCTTGACTCAAACAGACTCAATACAACTTGACATGATTACGAGACTCAGAATATGATTAGCTCAACATGAGCTGACTTGACCGACTGATCCAAAACTCTAATAGTGTGGATCAAATGCTACATACAGGACTCAGAAAGAAAACTAGCTCAACATGAGCTAACTAGTATATGACTCAAATAATAAAAGACAACTCAAATAGGCTAAGCCCTTATTACAAATGGACTCAATCACCACTAGGTAATCCACAGAGGGTTTAGAAACCTTTGTCTTATTCTGGTACCTCTGGTGTCCCCACCAGTCGGTGGGCCGATGAGCTCCCCAGTGTGCTGTGGACCTACCACACCACCTAGGATAGCGATAGGTGAGACGCCCTTTGGATTGGTCTTCAGTGTAGAAGCGATGATCCCAGTCAAAGTGGGACTGCCTACATTGTGGGTATGATAATACGATGAGGCTGACAACACCGCATGCCTCCTCAACCTCGACTTGCTGGACAAGATGAGGGATAAGGCATGGCTCTACATGGTGGCGTATTGTAGCGGGTGGCCCGTTACTACAACTCTCGCATCCGGCCCAAGGCGTTTTGTCCAGGCAACCTTGTCCTCAAGCGAGTAGAAGTTTCCTAATTTAGCCAGTGCAACAAGCTGTCCCTAAATTGGGAAGGCCCCTATTAGGTGGTCGAAACCTCCTCTCAAGGAGCATACAAGATTGCCAACCTCGATGGGATCCAGTTCCCTTGGATGTGGAATACTGCGAACTTGAGGATGTACTACCAATGATGTAAATATTTCCTTCTAGGACAGAATGGAATGCCCATTCAGCCATTCGGTCTACCTCTATCCTCCTAAAGCTAGATATCCGCTCGACTGCAAGTTCAACGAAGAAAGCTGGGAAACTTCTGAAGCCCTGCACTTATCCGCCTGACTCAAAGTTTGGTGAAGAAAGCCGAGAAACTTCTGAAGCCCCACACTTATTCACCTGATTTTAAGTCCGGCGATGATGCAGAACAAATAAAGGGATGCGATGCGGAAGTAAATTAAGATTAACTAATTTTTTTGTTGTTTTTATATGTTTGTAGAAGTTGGCTTCAAATCAAAGAAAAGTTAACCTAACATTGAAAGATACTAATATGATAATTGAAAGCACAATTTTAAGGAAACTAAATTATCAGAGTAGTTCAGAAGCAACGGATCGCTGGGGGTTGAGAAACTCCCAGACCTAGGGTTTCGCTCCGAACTTTCAACAGAACAGAAATAAAGAGAAGAGATGGTTTATCTAACCAGACAATGATCTTCACAGATTTTGGTGGAAGAACTCTCCCGAGCAGATTGTTGGATCCTCGGATTCAGATATCTTCATAATGGATCCTCCAATACTGGTCCTTTGGCGGGTTGGCTTCTCCTGAACTCAAGATCTGGAAGAGAAGAAAAACAATTGATGGAATCAGAGAGTCAAGGGAATGATTTACCAGGTTGATGAACTTGAAGATTGAAATTGCTGAAAACTGGATTCTCCTGGATGTTGATGTGATTTTCCTTGGAACTTGCTCTAGATCTGAAGTAGCCGAACTGGATCTGGATGAAGGTGGATGGCCTGGACTTGTAGAGAGAGAGAGGCCGTGGGAGATGGATGGAGCTAGGGTTTGATGGATTGAAAATAATGAAGGGCGGCTAGGGTTTTGGAATTTCAAGTGGCTAACCTAGGGTTTTGGATAAAGATGGAGATCTCTCACCTCCTCAAGGCTCCAATGGAACCCGGATTACCCCCTCACGGAGCTCAACACTTAGAATAGTGCGGAAGAAGAGAAACCTAGGTCACTCAACACAAGAGAATAGCAAAAATAATTTTTCTTCATTGATTTTCAAAGTTACAAAGAGAGGTCTATTATATAGACCTAAAATTTTCTCCAAGCTTGTACAAATTCCCATGTGGGACTAAACTCCTCCAACCTCTAGATTAGGTAGAAAATCTTCTCTCTTGGCCGACCAAGAGTTCAAAAAAATTGGGACGGCCATAAAGGAATTTTTTTGGAATTTTTATGGCACCTCCTTTGGAGTTGGATTTGGATTTGGAGTCCTCTTCTTCTTATGGCATTTCTTCTTTTCTTCCACTCCAAGTTAAGCTCTTTGATTTTGATTTGAACTTCAATTAGGAGTAGGTTGGATGTCCTTCTTTGATTTCTTCTCCAAGAGAAGTCCCTTTCCTTCTTTGCTTGGACAAACTTGGCAGGTATGGGCGCCTCCTTTAAATTAGCTTCCAATTTGATTTTTTTCTTCATTGGATGTGGGGACCATGACACTGGGATGCCTCTGTGGCGCCTCCTGGACTCTGGCGTGTGCTCGGAGTGTGGCTGGGCGTGTGGCTTGGAGTGTGGCCTCCACTTGCTTGAACCTTGATTTGATTGGAAGACAAATGTGGCACCATTTTGGACCAAATTGAAACCACATCGGGACTTGCACCGAGTCAACATGACTCAACAAAATTTAAATGGTGACTCAAGAAATAAATAAAAATAAATAAACTGGTTGACCAGGTCAACCTTTATTACAAACCCTAATTTCTCGGGAAATGTCAATCAGAGATCCAAATGGAGCTCTGAAGTCTTCTTCTGAGTCTGGTGCCCGCACCAATTCTCCCAGGGTGGGAGGAACTTGACCCTATCGAGTAAGGCTCAAGTTGGCTCTGGTATCTCTCCAAGAGGTCTGGGTCCAATTCTTGTAATTCTTCTCGGGAGATCCAAGAGTCATCAGAATCTGGCCTTCCTTGCCAGCGGACCAGGTACCTTTGGTATCCTCGATTACGAGTAAAGATAACCTGATCATCCAGGATCTTTTCAATCTGCTCTTTCCTCACAGGCCAGTTTGTTGGTGGACACACAGGGTCGGGATCACTCTCAATGATAGGGTTAGGCTCAAAAGGCTCACTAGGAATCACAGCTGGCTCCCTGTACTCTACTAAGTCTGTAATGTTGAAAGTAGAGCTAATGCCTTGTTCTGGAGGCAACTCGAGCACATAGGCATTGGATCCTACTCTCTTTACCACTCTAAATGGTCCAGCTCCCCTAGCATGTAACTTTCTAACGGTTCCAGGAGGAAACTGTTCAGGCCTTAACCTAATCATCACATAGTCTCCCTCAACAAAAGATTTGACTCGCCTTTGAGTATCAGCCAACTTCTTATAAGTTTCATTACTTAAATTTATTTTGGCATGAATTTCTTTATGCAAGTCTTTTACATGCTGTGCAAAATTCTCAGCAGATTCGGAGACTCGAGTGTGGACAGGTAAAGGGACTAGGTCAAGAGGTGTGTGAGGTTTGTACCCATGTATAATTTCAAATGGACTCTTACCCGTAGACCTATTGACCGAGTCATTGTACGCAAATTCTGCCCTTGGTAGGTATAAATCCCAATTTCTGGTGTTTTCACCAACAAGACATCTCAGCAGATTTCCTAGGCTACGGTTCACTACTTCAGTTTGGCCATCAGTTTGGGGATGATAGGCAGTTGAAAACTTAAGTTTTGTCCCTAACTTATGCCAAAGGGTCTTCCAAAAGTAACCGGTGAACCGGACATCCCTATCTGAAACGATTGTCTTAGGTAGGCCATGGAGTCTAACTATCTCATTGAAGAAAAGTGTGGCTACCTTAGACGCATCAAAGGTTTGGGAACAAGGCAAGAAGTGGGCCATTTTAGAGAATCGGTCGACTACGACACAGATAGAATCATGTCTCCTCTAGGTCTTAGGTAAACCTAACACAAAATCCATACTCACATCTTGCCAAGGACGATCTGGGACAGGGAGTGGGGTATAAAGGCCAGTGTTTTGTTTTCGCTGTTTGGCAACAGCGCAGGTTCGACATCTAGCTATAATATTAGCTACATCCCTTTTCAAGCTAGGCCAGAAAAAGTGGTCTTCAATAGCTAGAATGGTCTTGTGTTTTCCAAAATGGCCGGCTAAACCTCCAGCATGGATTTCCCAAATCAAAAATTCCCTAAGAGAAGTTCTAGGGATGCAAAGCCTATTTTTGAAGAACAAAAAACCATCTACAAGGGTATAATCCTGGTGATTACTAGATGGTCCTTGAACTAGATCCTGATACACAGTTGTGAAATCCGGACAAGACTCATATTCCTCTTTGATTTGCTCAAACCCTATGACCTCAGTTCTAACAGAAGTTAATAACAGAGATCGGCGACTAAGGGCATCAGCTACCTTATTCTCAACTCCAGCCTTATGTTTCAGGACAAAAGTATAGGACTGGATATATTCTACCCACTTAGCATGCCTAGGGTTAAGCTTCTTTTGGAAGTTCAGAAATCTAAGAGCCTCATGGTCCGAAAATAGTACAAATTCCTGCGGTAGCAAATAATGTCTCCAATAACGCAAAGCTTGCACCACCACATAAAATTCCTTATCATAGGTAGAATACCTAAGCTTAGCATCATTAAGTTTTTCACTAAAGAATGCTATGGGATGATTCTCTTGGCTTAGGACTCCACCTATTCCTACACCTGAAGCATCACAGGCAACCTCAAATACTTTAGAAAAATCGGGTAATCTCAGAATGGGTGCTTGGGTCATTTTATCCTTAAGATCTAGGAAGGCTTTATGGGCTGACTTAGTCCAATGAAATTCTCCCTTCCTAATACAATCAGTGATAGGAGCAGCTAAAGTACTAAACCCCTTGATGAATCGCCTATCGAAGGTAGCCAAGCCGTGGAAACTTCTAACTTCATGCACATTGGTTGGCTCTGGCCAGTCTACTATGGACCAAATCTTCTCAGGATCGGCCGTCACGCCGTCAGGGGTTACTACAAAACCAAGAAAGATAACTCTACTAGTCATGAATTCACACTTCTTAAGATTACCGTAGAGTCTATCATTCCTCAAAACTTGGCAGACTGCTCTAAGGTGGCCTAGGTGATCTGCTGGGGTCTTACTATAGATCAGGATGTCATCAAAATAGACCACCACAAATTTTCCTATGAAAGCTCTAAGTACCTGGGTCATAATTCTCATGAAAGTACTAGGGGCATTGGACAACCCAAAAGGCATAACAACCCATTCATAAAGACCATCCTTAGTTTTGAAAGCAGTTTTCCATTCATTCCCGGGTCTAATCCTAACCTGATGATAGCCACTTTTGAGATCAATCTTAGAGAAAACCATTGCACCAGCCATCATATCAAGCATGTCATCTAGTCTAGGGATGGAAAACCTATATTTGATTGTAATTTTATTGATGGCACGACTGTCAACACACATCCTCCACGTGCCATCTTTCTTTGGGGTCAGTAAGGCTGGGACTGTACAAGGGCTAAGACTTTCTCTAATAAACCCCTTCCTCAATAATTCTCCAACCTGCTTTTGCAGTTCTTCATGCTCAGATGGATTCATCCTATAATGGGGCAAGTTGGGCAAAGTCGCTCCTGGGATTAGATCTATGGCATGCTGGATATCCCTAAGAGGTGGAAGGTGGTCTGGCAAATCCTCGGGAAAGACATCCTCAAATTCTTTTAACACAGGTTTAACTTCTTGAGGAGGCTCTGAGGGTTCCGAAGTTCTAAGTTCCTTAGCAGTCAACATCCAGATGGGTGAACCACTATGAATTTCTTGTTCTAGATCCTTAGCACTGATTAGGTTCACTCCAGTTTTCATCTCCTTAACCTTACCGGCTCCTTTAGTTACCTTGTCCTTAGGGGGAACGGAATGGATCGTAATCTTCTTCCCATTGAAATTAAAGATACAGGTATTGGATTTTCCTAAGAGGGTGGCATCATGATCATACAACCAAGGTCTTCTGAGAATTATACTGCTCACCCCCATGGGTAAAACATCGCACCAAATCTTTTCGTGATAAGATTGCATTTGGATTTGGACTTGACATCTAGACTGGATGGGTATGGAGGTAGAATCTACCCAAGAAACCTTATAGGGGTTGGGATGGGGAACTGGGATTAAGCCTAACATCTTGACAGTGCTAGTAGAGATGGCATTTACACAGCTCCCACTATCTATGATGATCTTACATACCTTATCCCCTAATTTAAGAAAAGTTTGTAGGATGTTAGCCCTACGCCAATCCTCTTGAACTAGATTCTGGGATAGGATGCATCTTACAACTCCTAATTGGTCAGATTCATTGGGTTCCTCCTCTCCTTCATACTCCTCAACCAAATTCATTCCGGCCTCATAAACTTCTTCTTCAAATTCCTCACTGGGCTCGGAATTATCATTCTCTCCCTCTTCTATGTAAAGGGATCTACGTGGGCACTGGCTAGCAACATGACCTACCTTATGATACTTGAAACAGGCTATGGCAGTACACTGACTGGAAATGTGACATGGTTTCTGACACTTAAAATAGGTGATATTTGAACTAGGGGTTCTCTGGGTGTCAGGTGCCTTACCTTTGTCCATGGGCCTAGGGGTAGAAGTACCCTGAAAAGGTTTACTAGGGATAACTTGGCTAGGTCCATTCCTTGGGATTGGGGCACTAACCCTAGAAGGTATAGGTCCTCTCTGAAATTTCTCAGTGTTCAGTGCAATCTGGTAGGCTTGGTCTAGATCAGTAACCTCTCTCAGAAATAGTTCTCTCTTGATATCTTCCCTCAGTCCAGCCCTAAATCTAGACAAAGTGACTTCGTGGGCTTCACTCACATCACATCTCATTAGGTATTCATCAAAAGTAGCTATGTAGTCTGAGACAGATCGGTTTCCTTGTTTCAGGTTTTGCCATTGGTCTAACAGGTTTTGCTGGTATGAAATGGGTAGGTATTTATCTCTCAGTTTTTCTTTCATACCCTGCCAAGTGGTTATGGGCTCAACATTCCGTCTCCTAGTGGTTAGCTCAATGTTCCCCCAATATAACCTAGCTTGATGCACTAATTTCATCTTGGCAAACTTGTATTTCCTCTCCTCAGACATAGCATACCACTCAAAGTATTGATCCATCTCACCCTCCCAATCAGAATACACCTTAGGGTTCAGACTACCATCAAAAGTGGGTGCATCTAATTTGATGTTCATGATGAACCTATCATCTCTATCTTCAGGCTCTGGGTCAGGCCTCCTATGATTAGGTTCAGGATCTCTATATAAAGGCCTTCTAGGCTCCTGATGTGGGTGAGATTGAGGCACATTAAAATCGGGGTCAGGAGTCCAATTTCGATGTCTAGGTTCTTCAAGTACTTGGACTCGGTCCCTAAGTTGGGTAAGATCCTCATGAATTTGTGCGCTAAACTGGGCCACAGTGTTTGTCATATCCTGATTCATTTTAGCCATACTTTCAGTAAGAGTTCTGATCATGGCCTCTAAATCAGGTTGGGTTTGACCAGGTTGATATGGCACTCCGTTTCTGGTAGACATGATGATTCAAGCAAGCACACAAAATGAGACTAGACTAAATCGACTACTGGATCACTAGACCTAGAGTCCAAACTAGATGCCCAATCAGAGTGGCAAGCTAGCCTGTAGTAACTCAGGACTCAGCCAGGCAGGTGTAAGGGGAGTGTTAGGTCCCTGATTGCCAATCCTAGACACCAATCAGTGATTGGCCAGGTAGGCGGACCAGCACACAAGCCCTTCGGGAATGGATCCCTGAACCACCGTTCTAGACACTGAGTGCTAAGCACACACATAATAACTCGGCAAACTGACTCAACACTAGCCTAGACCCGACCAATTGGTGTCCCTAGCCCACTAGGGCAAATTAGGTCTAACTGATTTTAAATTAGGTCTAGGTTCGAATGATTGGATGGTGGTTTTGGGCTAAGGAGAGGTAATCAACTCCTCCCCTTATCTTAGATGCTCAATTGCCCTTAAGTAAATTATGAGATGATTACTCCAAAAAGAATTGAATTGCAGAACACAAAAAACAGAGTTGCTGTATTTTAATGTTCAGAATTTTTACCGAAACCAATAAATCACAGAAAAATTATGGAAAATAGTTCAATTATACTGGTTTCAACGAAGCAAAAATCATGCAATTTGGAGTGTTATACAGGGAGAAATAATTCAGACAACAAGGCAATTACGGGCTGCAACTAGATTGTCTTCCCCGTTTATAATCCCTGCTACGAAGTTATAACCCAATGGATCCCCTACACGCCCTAGGAACACCCCGTGGAATGGGAGGAGGAGGCTTGCGCCTCACTTAGTTCCTAGGACCGGACGTCCTGGGGAGTCTACTTCGAGCAGACAAAATAAAAAGAGAACAATCAAAGCAAGCAAGCAAATCAGAAACCCTAGACTGGGCTCTGATACCAAAAATGATGCAGAACAAATAAAGGGATGCGATGCGGAAGTAAATTAAGATTAACTAATTTTTTTGTTGTTTTTATATGTTTGTAGAAGTTGGCTTCAAATCAAAGAAAAGTTAACCTAACATTGAAAGATACTAATATGATAATTGAAAGCACAATTTTAAGGAAACTAAATTATCAGAGTAGTTCAGAAGCAACGGATCGCTGGGGGTTGAGAAACTCCCAGACCTAGGGTTTCGCTCCGAACTTTCAACAGAACAGAAATAAAGAGAAGAGATGGTTTATCTAACCAGACAATGATCTTCACAGATTTTGGTGGAAGAACTCTCCCGAGCAGATTGTTGGATCCTCGGATTCAGATATCTTTGTAATGGATCCTCCAATACTGGTCCTTTGGCGGGTTGGCTTCTCCTGAACTCAAGATCTGGAAGAGAAGAAAAACAATTGATGGAATCAGAGAGTCAAGGAAAAGATTTACCAGGTTGATGAACTTGAAGATTGAAATTGCTGAAAACTGGATTCTCCTGGATGTTGATGTGATTTTCCTTGGAACTTGCTCTAGATCTGAAGTAGCCGAACTGGATCTGGATGAAGGTGGACGGCCTGGACTTGTAGAGAGAGAGAGGCCGTGGGAGATGGATGGAGCTAGGGTTTGATGGATTGAAAATAATGAAGGGCGGCTAGGGTTTTGGAATTTCAAGTGGCTAACCTAGGGTTTTGGATAAAGATGGAGATCTCTCACCTCCTCAAGGCTCCAATGGAACCCGGATTACCCCCTCACGGAGCTCAACACTTAGAATAGTGCGGAAGAAGAGAAACCTAGGTCACTCAACACAAGAGAATAGCAAAAATAATTTTTCTTCATTGATTTTCAAAGTTACAAAGAGAGGTCTATTATATAGACCTAAAATTTTCTCCAAGCTTGTACAAATTCCCATGTGGGACTAAACTCCTCCAACCTCTAGATTAGGTAGAAAATCTTCTCTCTTGGCCGACCAAGAGTTCAAAAAAAATTGGGACGGCCATAAAGGAATTTTTTTTGGAATTTTTATGGCACCTCCTTTGGAGTTGGATTTGGATTTGGAGTCCTCTTCTTCTTATGGCATTTCTTCTTTTCTTCCACTCCAAGTTAAGCTCTTTGATTTTGATTTGAACTTCAATTAGGAGTAGGTTGGATGTCCTTCTTTGATTTCTTCTCCAAGAGAAGTCCCTTTCCTTCTTTGCTTGGACAAACTTGGCAGGTATGGGCGCCTCCTTTAAATTAGCTTCCAATTTGATTTTTTTCTTCATTGGATGTGGGGACCATGACACTGGGATGCCTCTGTGGCACCTCCTGGACTCTGGCGTGTGCTCGGAGTGTGGCTGGGCATGTGGCTTGGAGTGTGGCCTCCACTTGCTTGAACCTTGATTTGATTGGAAGACAAATGTGGCACCATTTTGGACCAAATTGAAACCACATTGGGACTTGCACCGAGTCAACATGACTCAACAAAATTTAAATGGTGACTCAAGAAATAAATAAAAATAAATAAACTGGTTGACCAGGTCAACCTTTATTACAAACCCTAATTTCTCGGGAAATGTCAATCAGAGATCCAAATGGAGCTCTGAAGTCTTCTTCTGAGTCTGGTGCCCGCACCAGGCGAAGAAAGCCAAAAAGCTTTTGAAGCCACATACTTATCTGCCCGACTCCAAGTCCGGCGAAGAAAGCCGGAAACTTTCGAAGCCCTGCACCCATTCGCCCAACTCCAAGTTTGGCAAAGAAAGCTGAGAAACTTCCAAAGCCCCGCACTTATCTGCTTGACTCTAAGTCCGGCAAAGAAAACTGGAAAACTTTCGAAGTCCCACACTCATCCGCTCGACTCCAAGTTTGGCAAGGAAAAAGAAGGCAAGCATGTAGAGAGTTATAAAAAAAAGAGAAGAAAAGACAAAACTTTCCATTCCATACAAGAAAAGACTCGGGGTTGAAAAGGTGATATATATTTCATTTCTTCAAAATTTGTTTAAATATGAACTCCCTGACAGGCCGAGGGTTCAGCAAAATTCTCATGTACAAAGGATAAGAAAGAAAAAGAGGAGGGAGTGGCAAGGCCCGTATGGTTGGTGCAAGGATGGTGCATTGCCTAACTCTATGGCCTTCACGGTGGCCTCTATCAGCTCCCCGGCTCAGCCATAGTTTGCTCCATGACCTCCTTGATTGAGCTCCATTAGACTAGTGCTGAGCTGGGAGTGGTTGGCTGGCACATCGGAGACAAGGCTAGTGGGGCGATGCTGTGGGTCTCCATGCCCTTCAGGCCTGGAAGCTCAGCCAAGATTGCCTCAATCGGTGGCTCTACATCACCTAAGTCCTCCTCCAACTCGATCGGGATGACATCTTGGAGGTCAGGGAAGTGGAAGAGCTGTGCCATCTTCTTTTTGCACTCTTCAAAACCCTTGATGAATGCATCATGGACCACCTCTCGGACCTCATCCTTGAATGCCACCAATGCTTTATAGCACTGCACGGAGTTGGCCACCTCCTTCTTCACGACCTCCATCACCGCCACCACCATAGCAGCTTCCCTTTTTGCCACCGTGGCTTGACCCTCCATGGCATCCAGCTATACTTGGAGGCTATGAATCTGTACCTCCAAGCAGAACACCTTGGAGGTAGCCCTGGCGAGTTGCCCCTCCAAGTTGGCGGCGTACTCCTCCTTCTCCACCAACTTGGCTTCATGCCCCTTGATGCGTAAGTCCAGGTCACCCATGGTGTTTTGGGAGTTACGGAGGTCAGCCTCTAAGCTCGGGACCTGTGCCTCAATGTCCCGCACCTGCTCCTCCAGAACTCGGATATGGGCCTCAGCGATGTCTTCCCTATTATGAGACATAGCATCCCATCGGATCAGCACCCGGCATGCATCTTTAATCAAGTATGTATCTTGAGCAATCTACAGTGCAGTGGGGTTAAAAAAAAGAAAAGAGAAAGAAGCACCTACTGTGAACAGCTGGGGGAAGACCCTATCAATAATGTCGCCTAAAGTGCAACCAGCCCTCTCCAGCCGGTCCCGAGGCTATAGGATGAATCCTAACATCCTCTCTACTAGTTTTGCATCATGAGTCATAAACGCTTGGGCGGTACAGGAGTAGGCCCCTTTGCCATCCTTAGAGGTGGGGCCACTATAAAGGATGATGACCCCGTCGCCTCCAGACCCACCGGGCAAGTCTTTGGCACTACGACGGACACGGGTGGTGCCAGGACATCCCCTTGGTCAGGCATAGCTTTGACCTTAGGAGACGGTGGTATCTCCATGATCTCTAGAGCCTCCGAGGGAGGGGCCCGTGGTGTCCCCTCCTCTAGCTCGGAACCCTGGGTGGCCCCGATGATGCGGGCCCTGCTGACCCTGCAGCTAGCACCATAATATCTTGGGCCCTGACCTATCCAGGGCAAACTGAAGGCCCCTCACAAGGCCTTCCTCTAGCTCCTCTCGTGACCTCATCACCGGCTCCTTTCGAGGCCGTGATGGTGATGACTACTTGCAGGTCATTTATTTGAGCCAGTCCACTACAAACTTCATATCTGCATAAGAATAAGAAGACCAGTCAGTCATCCTGAATCACGGGAAAAGTTGAAATTTAAAATCTTACCTAGGGACTGGATCGAGCTGACGTCGATGTCGAATAGGTTCTACTTGGAGAGGAGATCCCTCTCACATGAAACCTTCGAGGTTCTACTAGGGTTCTTTTGCTAAAAACTCTGTATGCCCTGCTTGATGTAGAGTATCCTAGAAAGATACCTTCATCAGACTTGGCATCAAATTTTCCAAGATTGTCTTTACCATTATTCAAAATAAAGCATTGACAACCAAAAACTTAAAAATACTTCAAAGTTGGTTTTTTTTTCTTCCAAAGTTCATAAGGAGTTTTCTTTAAAATAGGTCGGATTAAAACATGATTTAAAATGTAACATGCAGTATTAATTGCTTCAGCCCAAAAATATCTTGGCAAATCATTTTCACAAAGCATAGTGCATGCCATTTCTTCTAAAGTACGAATTTTCTTTTCTACTATCCCATTCTGCTAAGGTGTCCTAGGTATAAAAAATTGTGTTCTTTACCTTTCTCATTACAAAAACTTTCCAAATCTTGATTTTTAAATTTAGAACCTTGATCACTTCGTATGTAAATAACAGAAATACCTTTTCATTAGAAACTTTTCGATAAAACTTTACAAATACAGAAAATGATTCATCTTTATGAGAAAGAAAGAAAATCCAAGTAAATCTTGAAAAATCATCCACCATAACCAATCCATATCTCTTACCTCCTAGACTAGATGTTCTAGTTGGTCTAAAAAGATCCATATGGAGTAGTTCTAGTGGTCTACTAGTGATAACAAAACCTTTAGGTTTAAAAAAAGTTTTGACTTATTTTCCAAATTGGTAAGCTTGACAAACTTTATTTTTTTAAAAAACTACTTTTGGTAAATCTCTTACTAAATCCTTTTTACAAAGTTTTGAAAGTAAGTACATACTAGCATGTCCTAGTCTTCTATGCTAAAGCCAACTAGTCTCATCTTTAGTAGAATTTATTACAACTAGGCATTCTCCATTAGGCAAGGATAGATTATCTAAATCTACCAAATAAATATTACCATGCCTTTTTTCAATGAATTGTACTCCATTTTTATCAGGACTAGTAATCATGCAATAAGATGATTTAAAAATAACTTGAAAATCTTTGCCATAAAACTGACTAATACTTAAAAGATTATGCTTCAAACCTTCAACTAGAAGTACATTATTAATACATGTAGAAGGGGTGATGTGAACCTTAACAATGCCATTATGCCAATGATTTTTCCTTTACCATTATCCCTGAAGGTCACACTCCCTCCATTCAATACCTAAAGAGAGGTAAATTGCTTCACATCTCCTGTCATGTGCCTTGAGCAACCACTATCAAGATACCATGTCTTTTGTTCTCCTTGGTTGCAAGACACACTTGTAAAATAAATCAAGTTTTGTTTTTAGGTACCCAAGCCAACTTGGGTCCTTTAGGGTTAGTGCTTAAATTGGTTCTTTTTGGAACCTAAACTTTTCTAGAGTTATTAATTTTTCTCATATTACATTGAAAAGCTTTGTGTCCTTGTTTTTTGCATGAAAAGCATGTGATACTAGATGATGCAGGAACACAAAAGTTTTTCAAATACTTTTCTTGTCTTTGTGGTCTATAACCTAATCATGCTTTGTTAAAAACAGCTCTTTGGTTGTTTAAAAAAAGATTTAATTTTTCTGAGCTAAAAGTAAACTTTTCAACAAAAGGTTTTATTTTATCAAGCTCATTTTTGTAATTTTTATTTTCTAATTCCAAATCCTTGTTTTTCTTCAAAAGATCACCATTTGTAATGATAGTTTTAGCTCTTTTCAAAACATCGTTTTCCATGATTAAGGACTTATTTTTCTATTCCAAAACAACAAGTTTAGTTTTTAATTCACAAACTTCATTCATAAGAGAATAGTTTTCATGAGAAAAACTATTTGCATGCTTTTTCAACTTTCTATTTTCAGTTAAAATCAGTTTGTAATCATGCATTAATTCATCAAAATCATTTCTTAATTCATCAAAAGTAAAATCTATTAATATATCAGAAGTTACCTTTTCCTGCTCTTGATGTGCCACAACATTTTTTGCTAGGGGTTTCAAGACAGAAGGAATTCAAGCCACAACATGAAGGCCCTATGACATCCCTTCTAGATTGCTCGTGGCTCTTGAGGGTGACGCATTTTTTGCTAGGGGTTTCAGGCCTTGCGGTACGCCACTTACATGCCCTATGCAATGCATGCTCTACCAGGCTCCAGGCCTTGCAACACACCGCCCGCACCCTCTGTCGGGTTCCTGCCCTGCCAGGGGCTCTAGTTCTCGTGGCATGCCACCTATGTCTTCTCCAAGAGAGGTACACTGTCAAAGCCCTAGGCCCTACAACATATGAATGGTCCCCTTGAAAGTGGAAGCGTTCGGTCATGACTCGGGGCTCCATAGCATGATGCTCATGCCCTTCACGAAATGCCACTCCACTCGAGGGACAAGCTCTGTAGTGTGCCGATGAGCACCTGGTGGGGACACCAAGATCAGACACAGATCACTGGATCCCATTTGGTTTACCTAGTCATGTGTCAAAGTTTTGAAAATTTTATAATCAATTAAGATTGAGTCCTATAATAAGTTGAGGTTAGTTGATTTGTCTCAACCCTCAACCTAGTCAGTATTTTGAGTCTTGTACATCAATTATGAGTTCAGTATGAGCCCAATTTTTGTACAAGAGAAAAGGTCACTTTACTTTGGTGTTCCACCAAGCCACATCTAGGAGTCAAAGGCCACCACATCAGCCCATTAGATTTTGTGTGACAACCCAGGATCCAAGATGCATCCAAAAATCCTGATTCCTTCCAGATGCCCTCCAGATGCCTAGATTCCCTTCCATATGCCAGAGTATATTTCCAGACCAGGGAATCCATAATTTTAGAGGTCCACTTACATCCTAGCCCAAAGAAATCAAGCCCAGGCGCCAAGCCCAAGCCCTTAAAAAGCAAGATTCCATGGAATATTCCTATTACCAGGCCACCCCAACTTCCAGAGGTCCAAGCCCATGCGCCCAAGCCCCTTTGGGCTAGCCCCTTGCTGCCCCTAGAAGCCCAACATGCCCTCCTAGGCATCCTTAAAGGGTTGACCAAGTCAAAGCTTAAAGGGAGATGTCCTTAAGTGAGAAGGAGAAGACTAGTCTAACCTAGTTAGGATTCCTAGTTCTTTTAAGCTTTGTAATTCTAACATAGCTAGGAAAGGACATGTAATCTAACTAGGAGAAGGCTTGTAAACCTAAGTGTAACCCTAGTTAAAGAGGGCACGGGAACTCTATAAACACCCCACCCCTCCCCCTCTTGTAATAATCTTTTTTTTATGAATACAACTTGCTGAAATTTTTGTGTTATTGCCTTGTGATTGGTGTCTTTGTTTTGGTTCTTTACTTTGAGTGCTCCCCTTGTGTACCCTAGCCGAATCCTTGCCACCCTAGCATCCTTTTTCATCCTTGGAGACCAGCCACGACCAAGGAAAGGAAGCCCTAGCTGCCATCCAAGACAAGGAGCTTCTTCCCTCCCTAGCTACCATCTCCTAACCTTAATCCTGATTCCTTCAAAACCCTAGTTTCTTTTCTCTTTTTTATTTGCTATTTTGATTGACCCTAATGCTTGCAAGATCCCTGAGGTATTTCACCTCCCTAGAGGAGGCTTTCCTTGCCTTCAGACCGGGTCCAGATCAGCCATCTGATTCAAGGAACTGAAGCTTCTTCATCTAGGCTCCAATCAGAGTGTGAGTGATCCTTTACACTGCAAAGTTTCAATCTCTGACTGGTATGAAAGCTACCATTCTCTTATTATCTGATTTGATGAAGATAAGCTATCTTAAACTGAGAGTTTCTCAACTCTCAGGTCCTGGCTACTTATTATCTTGCATGAGTTCTTTGCGATCATGATGATTCTATGCATTGCTATCCTATTTGCTAGTTCTTACTTTTATTTGGGAATTTAGCCTACAATCCTAAATTATAAAAATCACAAAAAAATTAGTTTACTATTTTCCATGCATGTTTAGCAATCTTAAAGTCATCCTACATCAGTTTGGTATTAGATCAGGTTTAGGATAGTTTTATCTACTTTGCATTCACAAACCCTAATTTCTTCATTCTGTCCACTGCATTAGGTGTTTGTTTTGCATCTAATTTTGACCATCTAGGAATTTTGCTTTTCTATGAAATTTGCATGAATTGTTCTATGACGTGTCCTCTATTTTAACAAAATTTTTAATTAATTTTACAGAACCCCTAAGTCATTAAAATTCAGAATATTATAAACCCTAATAGAATTCTAAGAATTTTTATAGCAGTCCAAAAATCCTAGGATTTGCATCATCATTTGATTTTTATTTTGCATGAAATTTGGTAGGAATCATCATCACTGTCCATCCTGTATTATATATTTTTTTGAATTTTCTCTGCATCGATAACTATGTCAAATCTTGCATCAACTGAAATCCTAATTCTTTGATTTCTGCTAATTTTGCACTTGACTAACTCAAACCTAATCAACTTCCAAACCCCCCAATCCCAAGCCTAATTTGTTTGCTAACCATAATTAACTCAAATCTAATTTCCACATCATAAAATTCATATAAAATATTATATTTTTTGATTGTTATTAGTTGCATCAGGACCATTGATTGCCATCATCTGATTAACCTAATCTTAAGGGCAATTTTCTATCTCAGATCAGAACAGGATTTCATCACCTATCCTGGGCCCAAAACCACCATCATCATACTGAACCAAGCCTAATTTAAAATTAATTAGACTTAATTTATCCTAGTGGGCTAGGTTACACCCAATAGGTCGGGTCCGAGCTGTGTGGGCTAACTAGTGCAAATCCTTTAGCTATTACTGAAAGCTGGTGTTTAAGGCTGGGGGTCCAAAGTTAAACGACCTAAGTGGTGTTGTGGTTTTTGAAAGGTTTCCAGTGCACCACAGTGAAAAGATAATTTCAAAATGATGAAATTTACACCAAAATCCCTTAGCCAGGATCTCCTTATTCAGGATTAAAACATATGAGAAACATGCAAACCTGCACTATTAGAATTAAGGCACCAACCTGTTATCGCTAAATCCAATTTTGATGTAGAATCAAAACTTGATGTTGAATGACCCTTTTGAATTCACCAGGCATCCAAATGTCCACCCTCCAATGGTGATCCACAAGAAAATTGATCAAGATGCTTGCTTCTTCAAAAGTTCCTTCACTTGAATTCTTCTCCTAGAACTCAAGAGGACTATGGCTGAAAAACTCCATGGCAGGGACTTCTTACTTCATTTCTTTCTTCTTCCTCTCCCTTTCTTAAGACCTTGTCCTAAGAATACACTCTTTTCTTGAAGGAGGAGGAGGATTTAAGACACTAATGTCTTAATGTAAAAGGAAATAAAAATAGAGTATATCTTCTTTTCTTTTACCGTTCGAGAGATTCTTCCTATCTCTTGTTTTAGACTTGAGTTTCAACAGAGAAGAGAACTCTGTAAAAGGGAAACTCTTGTGTCCTAAACAAGCTAAGGAGGAATCAATCTCCTGGAGAGGAAAGAAAAATAAAAAAAAAACTTGTGTCATACATAAGAAAAACACTCGAAGCCTCTGTTCCTTAAATAGACTACAAAAAGATGTCTTTTCAAAAGAACACAACTCTCCGTAAACTATTTCTCACGGCTTTCCACATTTCTCATGCCCTCTCCTTCCTTCTCACGGCCCTTCAGATTCAAACTCACGGCTCTTCCTAAAAGAAAAGTCATAAAGTTTTAAGAAGATGGAAGTCGCGATGTTTCGATCTCCAAAGAGACGTTATATCGCGCAACCGGGAAGAGTTAGTGCCTTTTATCTTTCTCAAAATCCTCCAACCATTAGATGACCATCTAATGGTCATTAAAAGATGCGCTAATAGAGAATAACCGGCCAAAATGCAAAAATTGCGGTGAAATAAGAAGACTTCACGTGCGCATGAAGAGTCCATGCGCGCGTGGAGTCTTTCCTCTTATCCACGTGCACAAATAATTTGGGCGGCCTATATGGATGGGCTTGGGTGTTAATTAAGATGTAGTCTTAGCCAAGGGTTAGCCCAAAGTCCTATATATTTAATTAGGATCTAATTAGGTCCAATTAGAACCCAAAATGATCCAATTTGGAACCCTAATTCAAATCCAATTCGAATAGAAGCTAGGGTTTGCAACACCAGCTAGAGTGTTATCCTGCAAAGATGATTTAATTACAAATTAAACTCTTGATCAATCCTCTTAAGTGTGTGACCCATTGGGTTCCATATCCAGCCGGCAGTAGGTGAGTACAAGTTGACCTAACTTGATTAGAACTCTTTCTAATCGATTTAGGTCAAAACGAGCTTACCCGACTTGATCAATTAGGACTCTTCATAATAAGTGATCTTTAAATTTGATCAACCCACAAGACAAGATTGATGTCTAGCAACATGTCATGTCTACCCGGAAGATATGAAAATTCTGGTGAAATACCAAAACTACCCTTCAGTAGAAAGTTACCGTACAATTAAATCTTTTGATCAGCCTGCACCCAAAATATAATTATGAATATGGATATATGTCAAATCCAATATTATATTTATTTCTAGCTCAATCTTATATTGATGATTCAATTATCTTGATATTAGAAACCATCTCTAATATCTTTACTTTGATCAAAGATTCCCTGAATCATCATCCGATTGATAACTAGCTGGATGCAATCTCCTCTTACTAAGAGTGATCGATTCCTTGTTGACCTACTCATTACCTTCATATACAATTCACCATTCCCAGTATCAATCTTGTGCATGACTCAATGTCATGATTAGGATTGAACCAAAGGATGGGTTCATGTACATAAGGTACTTATGGCAGTCTCAGGTCAAAGGATTACTTGTACCACTCCCACTATGAGAACCTTCTATTGACATGTAGCTAAGACTCCATTAGATATTCTCAAGTTGCATCATATCAGTGAACTCATTCACTAATGAGCACCCACATCCTAGTATTAGTGTCATACACAAGTGACTGTTAGAGCAGTTACCCTTTTCAGTATACATGGGATGTGCTAGTCTTATCGGAAAAACCCTGATCCCCTACTCAGGGTTCCTTTGACTAGGAATATTTTAGATTAAGGTTTTAAGACTTTAGGTCTCACTGGTATGATCTCATCATAACCCTAAAATCATAGCCCTAATCTATGGGGTTCATCATAATAAAACACAGCGTATGACAAAAAAATAATACCTTTATTAGAATATTGTAAATTACATTGATTTGGGAGATACAATATTGATTGGCTTGTAGGGCATATCCCTTTCAATCTCCCACTTGCACTAAAGCCAATCGCCTTTAAATCTTAACCCCATACCCTCGAGGTGGCGATCAAAATCTCGCTGTGGTAGAGCCTTAGTGAACGGGTCTGCTACGTTGTTCTTTGTATCAACTCTATTTATGTAGACATCTTGTCTTTCGACTATTTCTCGGACGAGATGGAAACGTCTCAGAATGTGCTTGGACTTATGATGAGCTCTTGGTTCCTTAGCTTGAGCAACAGCTCCAGTATTGTCACAGTAAAGTGGCACTGGATTTTCAATCTCAGGAACAACACCCAACTCTGTAATGAACTTCTTCATCCAGACTGCTTCCTTGGCGGCTTCATTGACAGCTATATATTCTGCCTCTGTGGTTGAGTCAGCTACAGTCTGCTGCTTAGTACTCTTCCAACTCACTGCTCCACCATTTAGGGTACAAACATATCCCGAAATGGATTTGCTATCATCAATGTCTGATTGAAAACTAGAATCAGAATATGCTTCTAGTTTAAGATCAGAACCACCATAAACCAGAAAAATATCCTTAGTCCTTCTCAGGTACTTAAGAATATTTTTAACTACTTTCCAATGATCCTCTCCTGGATCAGCCTGAAACCTACTGACAATGCCTAAAGTATATGCCACATCAGGCCTGGTACATAACATGGCATACATTATGGACCCTATTGCCGAAGTATAAGGTATAGAATTCATTCTATTTCTTTCTTCAAGTGTCTTAGGAGACATTCTTTTGGAAAGATGTATGCCTTGACTCATAGGAAGATAACCTCTTTTACTTCCATCCATGCTGAATCTTTTCAGCACTAGGTCAATGTACCTTGACTGGGATAAACCTAGCATCTTCTTTGACCTTCTCTATAGATCTTAATACCTAGTATATAGGATGCTTCTCCCAAATCTTTCATGAAAAACTGGTTTGATAGCCAAACCTTGACTGATTGTAACATTGGGATATCATTCCCAATGAGGAGTATGTCATCTACATACAGAACCAAGAAGACTATGGCACTCCCACTAGTCTTCTTATAAATACAGGGTTCATCCACATTTTTGATAAAACCAAACCTTTTAATAGTTTCATCAAAATGGATGTTCCAACTCCTTGAAGATTGTTTCAATCCATAAATGGATTTCTTTAGCTTGCATACTTAATTAGGTTTATTCTTTGAAATAAAACCTTCTGGTTATGACATGTAGACTTCTTCCTCAAGGAAACCATTAAGGAAAGCAGTCTTCACATCCATTTGCCAGATCTCATAATCGTGGTATGCTAGTATAGCAAGTAAAATCCGAATTGATTTGAGCATGGCTACAGGTGAGAATGTTTCATCATAATCAATTCCTTATTCTTGTCTAAAACCTTTTGCCACTAATCTGGCTTTATAGGTTTCAACTTGGCCATCAGCCCCAATCTTTTTCTTATAGACCCATTTGCACCCAATAGGAATAACACCCTCTGGTGCATCGACCAAAGACCATACTTGGTTGACATACATAGAGTCTATCTCGGATTCCATGGCTTCTTGCCATCTATCTGAGTCACTGCTCAAGATAGCTTCCGTATAGGTCAGAGGTTCATCATTTTGAATGACTTGGGCTTCATTATTTTCAATAATAAACCCAAACCTCTCAGGTGCCCGTGGCACTCTATCAGACCTACGAGGAGGAGTTTTGTGTTCTGGTTCTGACCTAGCTATATGTTCTAATGGTTGAGCATTGTCTATCTGTATCTCTTGTACTTCTCCAAGTTCAACAGTTCTACCATTGCCTTTATCTAAAATGAACTCTTTTTCTAGAAAAATGGCATGCTTGCTGACAAAAATCTTTTGTTCAGTGGGATGGTAAAACAGATATCCTCTACCCTCTCTAGGATATCCTACAAATAGACATTTATCCGCTCTAGCTTCCAACTTATGTCCAAAATTTCTTTTAACATAAGCTAGACATCCCCATATCTTAAAATATTTAATATATGGTTTCTCTCCACTCCAAATCTCATAGGAGTACTAAAAATAGATTTAGAAGGTACTTTGTTCAGAATGTAAACAGCAGTTTCTAGGGCATGACCCCAGAAGGAAATGGGTAATTTTGTGAAGCACATCATGGCTCATACCATATCTAATAAGGTACGATTCCTCCTTTCAGCTACACCATTTAGCTGTGGTGTATAAGGAGGGGTCCATTCAGAAAGAATTCCATTAACTTTAAGATAGTCTAAAAACTCCGTGGATAAGTATTCTCCTCCTCGATCAGACCGAAGAACTTTAATACTTTTCCCGGTTTGTTTTTCGACCATACTTTGATACTCCTTAAATTTATCAAAGGCTTCAAATTTATGTTTCATAAGATACACATATCCGAACCTAGATAAATCATCTATAAAAGTGATAAAATATAAGTATCCACCTCTGGCCTGAGTCGTCATTGGACCACATACATCAGTATGTATAAGTCCTAATAACTCAGTTGACCTTTCTCCATGTCCAGTAAATGGAGTCTTGGTCATCTTACCCATGAGACATGATTCGCAAGTCCCTAATGATTTATATTCATAAGGATCAAGGAATTTCTCCTTGTATAACTTACTTATCCTAGACTCATTAACATGACCAAGTCGACGATGCCAAAGTAAAGTATTATTAAAGTGTTCTCTTTTTCTTTTATTATTGACATGAAAAACACTATCATTGGAAGAAAGAGTTAAGAGCCCATTGCTAAATATGCCAGAACAAACAAATTCATTAGATAACATTATCGAGCAACCAGTGCTCATTACATCCATTACATATCCTTGTTTTAATAACAAGGGAATAGATATAATGTTCCTAATAATCTTAGGCATATAATAACAATTTTCTTACTCCAAGATTTTTCCTGAAGGCAACTTCAGAATATAGGTCCCTACAGCTTCTGCATGGATGATATCACCTCTAGCACCGTAGAGATTGAAGTCACCTTCCATCAATACTTTAAGCTTGTGGAGGTCCTGCAAAGATTAGCATATATGGTAACCACAAGCGGTATCCAATACCCAAGTATTTGAAACAAATGAATTTAATGTCAATATAGCATGTATCTCATACATACCTTTTGGCGCATCTGATGCACCAGGCTTCACAGTTGCAAGGTAAGCCTTGCAATTCCTTTTCCAATGTCCCACTTTGCTGCAAAAGAAACAGGTCGACTGTTTGGAGGCCTTCTTTCCTTTCTTATTCTTATTGATGCCACTCTTAGGGTTTAGCTTCCTATTAAAACCCTTTTTGCCTGATTTCTTCTTATTGGTCTTATCAATAAGAAGAAGTGGAGCCTTTTCTTTCTTTATGTGGCTCTCCACTGTTTTTAACATATTTAACAGCTCAGGCAAGGAAGTGTTCAGTTTGTTCATGTGATAATTCAAGACAAACTGAGAAAATGACTCTGGGAGTGATTGCAGGATTAAATCCTGATTCAACTCCCCATCCATAATAAAACCTAATTGACCCAATCTGGTGATCAAATCAATTACTTTTAGAACATGATCCTGAACGGATGTTCCCTCTGTCATCCTAGCATGGAATAACTGTTTAGATATTTCATATCTAGCAGTTCTGCTATGTTCTCCATAAAGCTCTTTTAAATTGAGCATTATGGATTGAGTATCCATGCTTTCATGTTGTCTCTGTAACTCATTGGTCATAGAGGCTAGTATGATACACTTGACAGTGAGGGAGTCATTCTGCCACATTTTGTATGTGGCCATATCTTCCTGTGTGGCATCGTCCCCTAGTGGATTAAGACTAGGGGTATCAAGAATATAAGAAAGTTTTTCTGAACTCAGCACAATCTTTAAATTTCTTAACCAGTCCACATAGTTTGGACCAGTCAGTTTGTTGGTATCTAAGATACTTCGTAGTGATAATGAAGATGCCATTTATCTACTTTTAACAAAGAACAATACATAAGCAAATAATCATGAAATGACATACATAATTAAATAAGGTCTTTAATTTAATTATGTCTCCCACTATTTTATCAAAAATCATAGCCCTTACTATGATAATCGAAAAAAAAAAAAAAAAACTGATAGGTTTTTCTTAGTGAGATTGAGATCCTAATAACTTATAAAAGATCTTGTAGAAAACACAACAAATCTTTTATAAGCTTAAAGGTAGGAAACTCTTCCAATTATATCTCATATAATTCTCAAGAAGTAACTTGGCCTTTAGAACATTATTAGTCTTGCAAAAGACACAACAAACCATAATGTTCTAGTTAAGTCAAGACCCTTTCATTTCTTTACAGTCAATACTTAAATATAATGCCCTTGCAGATAACACAACAAAGCATTATACTGAATTTGCTGTAAGCTTCTCTATGCACTAGACTAGTATGATGTCAATCACCATATTAGGTCTTGCAGATAACACAACAAACCTAATATGGTTCATAACACAATAACGATCCAGCATGAAGGAAGGCCAATATATATAGTATTTTTAACACTAAGCATTTTAGTCAATATTTAAATTTAATCAAATCGGCCAGGCAAGTGGAAGAGATATGGGAGTCCCCCCGTTGCTTTCCTAGACACCAATAAAAATTGGCCAGGTCAGTCAACGGAACCAATTAAAAATCATAATTCTCTTTACCCTCCCAGAACCACCTTTCTAGACACCGAAATGATCAATTATTCATCATGACTGGTGATTCTTATCAGTTAAATATACTAAGACTTAATATAATTTTTAAGAGGAGGGATTTATAAATTTCCAGCACATCCTTATAAAATTTATCACAATATATCATTCTTATAAATAAGAAAATATGTGCTAAGTATGTCATCATACTAGGACAACCATTTACCACATAATGGATCCACTATTATGCCAGGGCAACCTTATTTCAGTATGATGACTTCAAAACTAAACATATCTCTATAATAATTAGGGTTTGAGTGAAAAACCCTAATTAGTGACACACATCAAACATAAATTATCAAACATACATGTATCCTATAAATGTGCTAAGTGTATCAGCATTCAAGGGTTCAAAACCCTAACATGCGACACTACAACAAAAACACATATAAATAATTTCTATATGTTTTAACTGTAATAAGGGTGGCTCTGATAACACTGAAAGGGTTCCAGTGCACCACAGTGAAAAGATAATTTCAAAATGATGAAATTTATACCAAAACCCCTTAGCCAGGATCTCCTTATTCAGGATTAAAACATATGAGAAACATGCAAACCTACACTATTAGAATTAGGGCACCAACCTGTTATCGCTAAATCCAATTTTGATGTAGAATCAAAACTTGATGTTGAATGACCCTTTTGAATTCACTAGGCATCCAAATGTCCACCCTCCAATGGTGATCCACAAGAAAATTGATCAAGATGCTTGCTTCTTCAAAAGTTCCTTCACTTGAATTCTTCTCCTAGAACTCAAGATGACTATGGCTGAAAAACTCCACGGCAGGGACTTCTTACTTCCTTTCTTTCTTCTTCCTCTCCCTTTCTTAAGACCTTGTCCTAAGAATACACTCTTGTCTTGAAGGAGGAGGAGGATTTAAGACACTAATGTCTTAATGTAAAAGGAAATAAAAATAGAGTATATCTTCTTTTCTTTTACCGTTCGAGAGATTCTTCCTATCTCTTATTTTAGACTTGAGTTTCAACAGAGAAGAGAACTCTGTAAAAGGGAAACTCTTGTGTCCTAAACAAGCTAAGGAGGAATCAGTCTTCTGGAAAGGAAAGAAAAATAAAAAAAAACTTCTGTCGTACATAAGAAAAACACCCGAAGCCTCTATTCCTTAAATAGACTACAAAAAGATGTCTTGTCAAAAGAACACAACTCTCTGTAAACTATTTCTCACGGCTTTCTACATTTCTCACACCCTCTCCTTCCTTCTCACGGCCCTTCAGATTCAAACTCATGGCTCTTCCTAAAAGAAAAGTCGTAAAGTTTTAAGAAGAAGGAAGTCGCGATGTTTCGATCTCCAAAGAGACATTATATCGCGCAACCGGGAAGAGTTAGCGCCTTTTATCTTTCTCAAAATCCCCCAAACCATTAGATGACAATCTAATGGTCATTAGGAGATGGGCTGATAGAGAATAACCGGCCGAAATGCAAAAATTGTGGTGAAATAAGAAGACTTCATGCGCACATGAAGAGTCCATGCGCGCGTGGAGTCTTTCCTCTTATCCACGCACACAAATAATTTGGGCAGCCTATATGGATGGGCTTGGGTGTTAATTAAGATGTAGTATTAGCCATGGGTTAGCCCAAAGTCCTATATATTTAATTAGGGTCTAATTAGGTCCAATTAGAACCTAAATTGATCCAATTCGGAACCCTAATTCAAATCCAATTCGAATAGAAGCTAGGGTTTGAAACACCTGCTAGAGTGTTATCCTGCAAAGATGATTTAATTACAAATTAAACTCTTGATCAATCCTCTTAAGTGTGTGACCCATTGGGTTCCATATCCAGCCGGCAGTAGGTCTGAGTACAAGTTGACCTAACTTGATTAGAACTCTTTCTAATCGATTTAGGTCAAAACGAACTTACCCGACTTGATCAATTAGGACTCTTCCTAATAAGTGATCTTTAAATTTGATCAACCCACAAGATAAGATTGACGTCTAGCAACGTGTCATGTCTACCCGGAAGATATGGAAATTCTGGTAAAATACCAAAACTACCCTTCAATAGAAAGTTACCGTATAATTAAATCTTTCGATCAGCCTGCACCCAAAATATAATTATGGATATGGATATATGTCAAATCCAATATTATATTTATTTCTAGCTCAATCTTATATTTATGATCCAATTATCTTGATATTAGAAACCATCTCTAATATCTTTACTTTGATCAAAGATTCCCTGAATCATCATCCGATTGATAACTAGCTGAATGCAATCTCTTCTTACTAAGAGTGATCGATTCCTTGTTGACCTACTCATTACCTTTATATACAATTCACCATTCCCAGTATCAATCCTGTGCATGACTCAATGTCATGATTAGGATTGAACAAAAGGATGGGTTCATGTACATAAGGTACTTATGGCAGTCTCAGGTCAAAGGATTACTTGTACCACTCCTACTATGAGAACCTTCTATTGACATGTAGCTAAGACTCCATTAGATGTTCTCATGTTGGATCATATTAGTGAACTCATTCACTAATGGTGCGACACCAAAGGCACCAGAATAAGGCAGAGGCTTCTCAACCCTCTATGAATTGATCAATAATTTATGAGTCCATCTGTAATAAGGGCTTAGCCCATCTGAGTCCTTTTTTTAGTTGTTGTTTGAGTCTTTTGAGTGGTTATTTCAGTTCTGTACTAGTCAGCTTATGTTGAGCTAGTTCAGTCCAATGCTAGTTAGCTCATGTTGAGCTTATTTTATTTTTTTGAGTCCTGTCCAAGCATACTGAAGACTCAAGACTATATCATACAAGTGAAGACCAAGTCTAACTAGATTGAAGACATGGAAGTATAGCACAAGTCCAACCCAGCTTGAAGATTTGAAGACCCCAGGAGGAAAATTCAGAAAACCCTGATTTCTTGCAGATGCCCTCCAGATGCCCAGATTCCCTTCCAGATGCCAAAGTATATTCATAGATAAGGGCATCCATGATTCCAGAAGTCCATATGTATCCTAGCCCAAAGAAATCAAGCCCAGGTGCCAAGCCCAAGCCCCTAAGAAGCAAGATACCAGGGAATATTCCTGCTACCTGGCTACCAGGCCACCCCAGCTTCCAGAGGCCCAAACCCATGCACCCGAGCCCCATTGGGCCAGCCTTTTGCTGCTCCTAGAAGCCCAACATGCCCCCCTAGGCATCCTTGGAGTCTTAACCAAGTCAAGAAAATTTTTAGGGATTTTTCTACCTAATATTTTCTTATTTTCTAGCTAGGGTTTGAGAGGGAAAATGATTCTTATGTAAAGACTTATGTACCCTTACTTGGAGCCCAAGGTTAAGGGTCTATTTAAGGGACCCTAGCCTCTTATATGAAGGAGAATTTTTGATGAATAAAGAAACATTGAGTTCTTCTATTGAGTTGTGTGATACCCTGCTATGTGCATAAAAGGGTTTATGAGAGTTTTTCTTCCCAGTGCTGCAATCATCTTCCTGCTGCCAACAAGCCTCTTAGATCCCTGGATGCCCACTCCAAAAGAAGCCTTCCCTTTCTATTTTTCCTTTGTTTTCTTGTTCCTTTGTGAGATTTCTAACCCCTGACAGGTCGTTTACATGTCCCCAAGTTCCTACGAATCCAACGACTCCAGCCAAGCCTCAATCGGATCACCGAGCAGAAAGCCGGGTATCCGCGGGTCTTTGGCTCGGTTTTCCAGGCCGCATCCGTCGAGGAACGAGAGACCCCTTCGCTGCGATCTTCACAGACATTGTCAGGTACACCCCTCTACCTCCAGTAGTTTTATTGTAGGAGAACTTGCCCTAACCGAGGCTTCTCAGCCCCGGCGGTCCTTCTTTGCTACTTTTCTTGGTCCTAATCTGTATGCTGATCTTAAAAAATTCATAAAAAATTCCCTACAAATAATTTTGATATGAAATTTGGGAATTAATCACCTAACTAAACATTTAAAACATACAAAAAAAATTGCATGCATATTAGTTCCCCATCATTTGGTATTAGAGCTTAGATTAGGGCTTGTTTTCTACAATTTTTCAGTCCATATATGCTCTATTTTTTAAATTATTTCTCCCTGTTAAAAACTTCAGAAATTTTGAAATTTTTTTTTGTAGATTCAAAATAATTCAAAGTAATTTTCATAATTTTTTCATATTTTATTATGGCCTGTGAATTTTTTCAAGTCGAAATACAGCCTGCAAATTTTTGGCTCTATTTTTTTTCAGCAAGATAAGTTTGGAAGTTTTAGGGTTTTATTTAGCATTTTTTGCATATCTTTTAATTTTAGTATATTTCCTGCATATTAGGCCATAATTTGCAAGTTTTCTTCTATTTAAGAAAATACCAAAAAAAAAATAATAAAACAAAATTACATATTCTCCAAAAAAATACCAAAAATATCTAACCCTAATTTGCATCATTTGCCTGCCATCATTGCATAATCTACTTTTAAGGGCACTCTTGCTATGTCAGATGGGGGGAGGATTTGATCACCTCTCCTTAGCCCAAAACCACATCCCTTGCATTCGGTCCCAAGCCTTAACCTAAAATTAACTAGCCTTAATTTGCCCTAGTGGGCTAGGGACACCAACTAGTCGGGTCCGGGCTAGTGTTAAATCACTGTGTCAAGTTAACCTGTGTGTGCCTTGTCTCAGTGTCTAGAACGGTGGTTTAGGGATTCAATCCCGAAGGGCTTGTATGCTGATCCGCCTACCTGGCCAATCTCTGATTGGTGCCTAGGATTGGCAATCAGGGACCTAACACTCTCCTTACACCTGCCTGGCTGAGTACAGGGTTACTATAGGCTAGTTTGCCACCCTGATTGAGCATCTAGTTTGGACTCTAGGTCTAGTCAGCTATAGTTGGTCTGATCGAGTCTTGCATGAGCACTAAATTAGGAGTTTCATATCACCCACCTCCTTCACAAATGTCTGAACCCATGAAAAATTTACAAGCTCAAATAAAAGCCCTAGCTGATCAAATGGCCCAGATGGCTACCCAGATAACTACCCAGATGACCCAGTTAACTCAGTCTCGTATTCAAACCAATGATAGAATTGACCATCTTGCCAATAGGTTTGATCAGTTAAAAGTCCGGGTAGGGACCCCAGAAAAAAACCATGGGTCACAGTCTGAGCCAGATCCTAATTCCCCTCAACTTAGGAGGACCCCAAACCCTGATCCATACCTTGAGGCTGAACCTAGGAGAGCCCATCGTCATGACCCAATCCCTAAGGTTAGTCCTAGAAAACCCAATCAGGATTTTATAGACCAGGAAGATAGATCCTATTTACCCTCTCCTTATAAGCCTAGTATACCTACAACCTATAGATCTTATGACTCCAAATCCTATGAACCTAGAACCTATGAATCCATAACCTATGAACCTAGATCCTATGACTCTAGATCCCATGATCATAGATCCTATGCACCCACACCTTATGAGCCTAGTAGACCCAACACCCAATATTCTGACCCATATAGGGAGTCCAACCCTAGGAGGACCCAATATTCTGACCCATATAGGGAGTCCAACCCTAGGAGAACCCAGTATTCTGACCCATATAGGGAGTCCAATCCTAGGAGGACCCAATATCCTGACCCATATAGAGAGCCCAACCTCAGGAGGACCCCATACCTTGATCCATCCTTATAACCTGATCATAGAGCTGACCCAAAATCCTATGACCCCAGATCCTATAATCCCATGACCCATAGATCTGCACCCTTGTCCTATGAGCCTAGAGAACCCATAACCCCTAAGTATCAGCCTAGTACTAGTCATGCTTCCCCTAGTCAACTTGAACCCCATAGGATTAGTATCCCTAAATATGAACCCAATAGTGAGCCACTACCTCTTATACAACCTGAACCTACTTGGAGTAGTACCCATAATCAGAGACCAGAACCTAACCAATTTCCTGCTAGCCGACCTTCTCCAACCATTCCTGAGGTTCGCAAGGCTTACATTAACGCGGAAGTGTATGAAGCTGATGTGAGCCTAGTGGATGAGTATGAGGGAGAAGAGGAGACACCTTTAGTAGACCTAGAATTAGCTGACCCAGTAGATACCCAGGTAGAAACCAACCCAGAGCTAGTTGACCTTGACCACATCCAACCTAAAGCTATAATGGAAGAACAAATAGAGGAAGAGAACCTAGGTACTGCTGCTAGAGCCTTACCTAAGGAAACCATAGAGGAGAGCCAAATTATAGAGTCTAGTCCAAAAATACAAGAACCAGAAGAATTTATTAAGGACCTGATCTCTTTGAATCAATACCTTTAAGATGAGTCCCCTCCTATAGTTCCCATTAAGGACCTCTTCCCCGAAATTAGCGACCCATCCTTCCATTATGCAAACCCTGTAGATATAGCTCAACCTCGTAAGGTTAACCTCATTAGTATAGGATTAGTTCCTGACACCCCGTCTTTTATCCTACTTTATTCAACTAACCATGAACCTTTTTCTCTACCTTACCAAACTAATTCTGAACCCACTTCCTATTTTCTGCCCTTTCCTGACACCTCCAGCATTTCTAGGATCATTAAATTGCATTTAGCTAAGATTAGCATACTGCATGCATTCATCATGCATGTTAGGTTTTTATCTTACTTCTGGCATACTCTTTGGAATTTGCTAGGAGTTCACTGTAAATTTTCATGTGCATGTCAAGCTAGGATCAAACCTAGAGAACCTATAATCTATTAGGTTTAGATCCAAAGAGTTCAATAAAATTTCCTTCAATAGGAATGCGTAGTCGAGTCTGTTAGGTGTCAGTATGAGTCCTTTGCATCATTTGTTAGGAGTCTGCATGTGCCTAGCATGTTCACCACCCACACTAATCTTAAAACAACTGGCTAATTCCCGAAGAAGGGTCAAAGAATTTGATGTAGTGGATTCTATCTTGGTTAGGCTTAGGCCTAAAAGAAGCTTCATGCTCACAGAGCCGGACCTTTTAAAGTAATAGAGAAAGATTGGATCAAATGCCTAGGTGTTAGACTTGCCTTCGGATTTGGGCATTAGTTCTACCTTCAATATTACAGACCTGGTTGAGTATAGGGAACCGGCAGCGATACCTAGTAAGGCCTTTGGACCTATTCCTTTTCATTGTGAGTGACCCTAATCCAGAGTGTCCACTAACAAATTGGCCTGAGAGAGGAGAACGGATCGAGCGTATCCTGGACGATCAAGCCATCACGACCCGGGGCCGTGACTATCAATGCTTCCTGGTCCGATGACAAGGCCAGCCAGAGTCGGATGATTTGTAGATTTCAAGAGAGGACTTGCAACGCCTCAACCCAGACCTTCTCGAGAGATATGTGAGCCAGTCTGATCTTCACTCGACAGGGTCGAGTTCCTCCCACCCCGGGAGAATTGGTGCGGACACCAAAGGCACCAGAATAAGGCAGAGGCTTCTCAACCCTCTGTGAATTGATCAATAATTTATGAGTCCATCTGTAATAAGGGCTTAGCCCATCTGAGTCCTTTTTTTAGTTGTTGTTTCAGTCTTTTGAGTTGTTATTTCAGTTCTGTACTAGTCAGCTTATGTTGAGCTAGTTCAGTCCAATGCTAGTCATCTCATGTTGAGCTTATTTTATTTTTTTGAGTCCTGTCCAAGCATACTGAAGACTCAAGACTATATCATACAAGTGAAGACCAAGTCCAACTAGATTGAAGACATGGAAGTATAGCACAAGTCCAACCCAGCTTGAAGATTTGAAGACCCCAGGAGGAAAATTCAGAAAACCCTGATTTCTTGTAGATGCCCTCCAGATGCCCAGATTCCCTTCCAGATGCCAAAGTATATTCATAGATAAGGGCATCCATGATTCCAGAGGTCCATCTGCATCCTAGCCCAAAGAAATCAAGCCCAGGTGCCAAGCCCAAGCCCCTAAGAAGCAAGATACCAGGGAATATTCCTGCTACCTGGCTACCAGGCCACCCCAGCTTCTAGAGGCCCAAACCCATGCACCCAAGTCCCTTTGGGCTGGCCTTTTGCTGCTCCTAGAAGCCCAACACGCCCCCCTAGGTGTCCTTGGAGTCTTGACCAAGTCAAGAAAACTTTTAGGGATTTTTCTACCTAATATTTCCTTATTTTCTAGCTAGGGTTTGAGAGGGAAAAGGATTCTTATGTAAAGACTTATGTACCCTTGGAGCCCAAGGTTAAGGATCTATTTAAGGGACCCTAGCCTCTTGTATGAAGGAGAATTTTTGATGAATAAAAAAACCTTGAGTTATTCTATTGAGTTGTGTGATACCCTGATGTGTGCATAAAGGGGTTTGTGAGAGTTTTTCTTTCCAGTGCTGCAATCATCTTCCTGCTGCCAACAAGCCTCTTAGATCCCTAGATGCCCACTCCAAAAGAAGCCTTCCCTTGCTGTTTTTCCTTTGTTTTCTTGTTCCTTTGTGAGTTTTCTAACCCCTGACATATCGTTTACAGGTCCTCGAGTTCCTACGAATCCAACGACTTCAGCCAAGCCTCAATCGGATCACCGAGCAGAAAGCCGGGTATCCGCGGGTCTTTGGCTCGGTTTTCTAGGATGCATCCATCGAGGAATGAGAGACCCCTTCACTGCGATCTTCACAGACGTTGTCAAGTACACCCCTCTACCTCCAGTAGTTTTATTGTAGGAGAACTTTCCCTAAACGAGGCTTCTCAGCCCCGGCGGTCCTTCTTTGCTATTTTTCTTGGTCCTAATCTGCATGCTGATCTTCAAAATTCATACAAAATTCCCTACAAATAATTTTGATCTGAAATTCAGGAATTAATCGCCTAACTCAACATGTAAAACATACAAAAAAAATTGCATGCATATTAGTCCCCTATCAACTAATGAGCACCCACATCCTAGTATTAGTGTCATACACAAGTGACTGTGAGAGCAGTCACCCTTTCCAGTATACATGGGATGTGCTAGTCTTCCCGGAAAAACCCTGATCCCCTACTCAAGGTTCCTTTGACTAGGAATATTTTAGATTAAGGTTTTAAGACTTTAGGTCTCACTGGTATGATCTCATCATAACCCTAAAATCATAGCCCTAATCTATGGGGTTCATCATAATAAAACACAGCGTATGACAAAAAAATAATGCCTTTATTAGAATATTATCAATTACATTGATTTGGGAGATACAATATTGATTGGCTTGTAGGGCATATCCCTTTTAGTTTTTAATTGGGTCCCTGCGAAAGCCGGGGGGGCCCCCCACACTCCCACCCCCTACCTGGCGAATGGAAGGATTAGTTACTGGGTTAAGTGTAAGTTAAGCTGACCCATCCAGTTTTGACTCTAGGTCTAGGAAACCCTAGATTAAGTTAAACTATTTTTCATGCTTGACTGCACTATTTCATTTTGACTGATTGTTTGATTATAGGACCACTAGATTAGGAACCCAATACCAGAAGCCTAAAATCCAAACCAATTCAGCCATGAATCCCAATTTGGAGGCCATCCTAAACCAGCTTGCCCAATTAACTACCCAATCCCAAACCCAGTTTGTCCAACTAACCCAATCCAATATCCAGACCCAAAATCAACTTACCCAAATGAACCAAGCCAATACCCAAACCCAAGCCCAGCTTGCCCAAATAGACCGTAGGTTTGACCAATCTGATACTAAGCTTGACCAACTGATCCAATCAAGTAATCAAGCAATTCATAGTTTTGACCAAGTAGGAGACTAATTAGGAACCCTAGGCAAGACCCACAGAGTTGAACCCTTGCCCTATAGATCCCAAGAATCCATAGCCCTAGATATGAACCTAATAGTAACCCACTATCCCTCAGTCAACCTGAACCTTATAGGATTGATACTCTTAGATTTAAACCCATAACCTTTAAACCCATAACCTATGAACCCATAACCCTTAGTTTACCCATCCCTGTTACCCTAGACTTTAGTCAATTTTCCATTAGCCAAACCCCTCTTACCATCCCATTGGTTCACCAAGATGACTTAGAAGAAGAAATATATGAGGCTGACGCAAGTCTAGTAGAGGAGTATGAAAATAATGAGTCTATTGAAGATCTAGAAGAGTACCCTATAGAAGACCCAAGATTAGTTGATCATGACCAAACCCAGATCGCAACCAATCCAGAGTTAGAGGACCAGTACAACCAACCCAATTCAACCATGGGCTTCAATTTTGAGGCTACCATGAAAATCATGATGGAGCAATTCGACCTAATGAACCATAAGCTTGACCAAGTAAATCAATCCCAAACCCAGTTTGCCCACTTTACCACCCAAACCAACCAGGTAATCCAAACCAATACCCAAGCAACTCATAGGCTTGACCAATTAACCAATAGGTTGGACCAGGTAGAAGCCAATATAGTGTTAGTTGATCCAGTAGAAACCTAGGTAGAAGCCATCCTAGAGTTAGCTAACTTTAACCACACCCAACTTGTAGTAGAAGAACCCTTAAAGGAAGAAGACCATGAGGAATCCAATCTCACTATTAGAGTTTTACCTATGGAGCCATTGGAAGAAAACCCAATTAGAGAGCTCAGTCCTTTGATTTATGAGCCAGAAGAGTTTATTAAGGACTTGACCTCTTTAAATCAGTACTATCAGGATGAAGTCACCTCTTTGACACCACTTGATCTTTTTCCTAAAATCAATGACCCCTTCTTCCATTATGCAGACCCTTTAGATATGCCTCAAATCCGTAAGGTAAATCTCATTAGTATAGGACTCATTCCTGAAACATTTTCTTGTCTCTTAGTTTATCTAATTAACCCCAAACCCTTTTCCTACTTTCCATCCAATCAAACTAACTCTGAACCCACCTCTTATTTTCTACCTTTTTCTGAAACTTCTAATTTTCTCACTATCAGATTACATTTTATAGAAGTCAGCATACTGCATACATGCATTGTGCATATTAGGTTTGCATCTTACTTCTTGCATACCCTCTGGCATTTAGTAAGTATACATAGTAAATTCTCCTGTGCGTGCCATGCTAGGGTCAAACCCAAAGAGTTTATAGTCTATTAGGTTTTGTCCCTTAGAGAGTTCAATAAAATCTCCTTTGATAGGAAGGTCTAGTCAAGTCTTTGAGGTATTAGTTTTGAGTCCAATAAATTCACAACCTTGAATCTACCTGTCCACACATGCACTAGCCTCTGCACAGCTTATGCATCATGAAATTAGTCAAGAGTTGAACCTAAGTAATGAACTAAATAACAACTTGGCTAATTCCCAAAGAAAAGATAAAGAATTTTCTGCAGAGGATTTTGTGATTGCAAAGAAATTTTCTGCTCGCGAAGCTGGCCCATCCAAAATAATGAAGAGTAATGGACCCAATGCCTATGTGCATGAGATACTACCAAATTTAGGTATTAGCTCTACCTTTATCATCTCAGATCTTATAGAGTCTAGCAAGCTAGCAGTGATACCTAGTGAGCACCTTGAGCCTTTCCCTCCCTTTGAGAGAGAACTCATCCCAGAGTGTCCACATACAAATTGGCCTATAAGTGAGGAAAAGATTGAAAGAGCTCTGGACGATCAAGCTATCGGTACCCAAGATAGAGATTGTCAGTGGTACTTGGTCCAGTGGCATGGTCGGCCAGAATCTAAGGACTTATGAAATGCTAGTGCGGATCTGCAGTGCCTCAACCAAGACTCTCCTTGAGCCAAATTTATCCATACTCGACGGGGTCGAGTTCCTCCCACCCCAGGAGAATTTGTGGGGACACCAAGATCAGACACAGATCGCTGGATCCCATTTGGTTTACCTAGTCATGTGTCAAAGTTTTGAAAATTTTGTAATCAATTAAGATTGAGTCCTATAATAAGTTGAGGTTAGTTGAATTGTCTAAACCCTCAACCTAGTCAGTATTTTGAGTCTTGTATATCAATTATGAGTCCAGTATGAGCCTAATTTTTGTACAAGAGAGGAGGTCACCCTACTTTCTGTAGGGTTCGATGGCAAGGCGGAAACATAGATTTCAAAATTTTTATCTTTATGAAATCTTCACCAAACCTTTAACCCAAGATCTCCTTAAAAGAATTAAAACATATAAGATGTATATATAAGATTTAATCTCAAATTAAAATACTAACCTGTATCGCAAAAATCCAAATTCTGAATCTCCACCAGGTGCCCAAATGTTCACCCTCCAATGGTGATCCACACAGAAAAAGATGAAGACAATAATTTCTAGTTCTTGGCTCCTCTTCTTGAATTCTTTTTCAAGAATTCAATTCTTGGACTTTTAGGCTAAAATTTTCTTTCTTGAAAATTTCTTTTTTTCCTTCTTTCCTCTTCTTGAATTTTTTTTTTTTCAAGAATTCCCTTTCTTGAATTCCTTTTCTTGAATTGAATTGGAAGAAAAATTAAGACAGGCAAAGTCTTATTTCAAGAAGGAAAAGAAGAAGAACAGATCCTTTCCTTTTTCTTTCCTTTACCGTTCAAGACCTTCTTCTTATTCTTGTTTAGGGTCAGAGTTTCGACAGAGGATACCTCTGTAAGGGAAACAATACCCAACAAGAACAAGGGGAAGGAGTATTCTGGAGAGGAAGAAAAGGAATCGGATCTCTGAATTATGTTACGTGAAAACCCCCGAGAACCCAACCCTATTTATAGATCTCAGAAGGGCATCTTCTCAAAACAACGCAACCCTCTTAAACCCCAGGAATCATGATCCCTCATTCGTCACGCATCCCCTCAACCAAAAATCATGATTCTTCAATTTAATTTTCGTTTTTCCGACGAGGAGGACTCTCGGAAAAACTTCAGGAAGAATCGCGACTTTTGGAGACGGATTTGCGACCGAAAAGCGACGGATCATTTCCTTAATTTTTTCTGGCCATCAGATCCAGATCCAAGGGTGCCAGACAAGGATTTGAATCGCCCCTTTTTTAGATTTTTCTCCGATGTTATTTTCTTTCTCACGTGCATGAAGAGGAGTCCACGCACGTGGACTCTTCTTCTTGGCGCGCGCGGGTGAGAAAGGGAGAGGGCAGCTTGGAGAGAGGGTCTCAGTGAACTTAATTCACTTGGGTTCAGCCATGGGTTAGCCCAATGTCCTAAAAATTAAATTGGACCTTAATCTGGTTCAATTAGAACCCAATTAAGCCCAATTCGGAACCAAATTCGAATCTGATTCGAATAGAAATTTGGTCTGTAACACATGCTAGTGTGTTTATCCTGCAAACATGATTTAATTCCAAATTAAATCCTTCATCAATTTTCTTTTGTGTGTGACCCATTGGGTTCCACACCTAGCCAGCAGTAGGTCCGAGTGCTATTTGACTTAATTCGGTTAGATCTCAACTAAGCCGATTTAGGTCAACTCAAACTAGCTCGACTCGGTCAATTAGAATCTAATTCTAATTAACTGATTTGAATTACCATGACTCAATCATATACCTACAAGACAAGATTGACATCTAGCAACGTATCATGTCTACCCGGAAGATGTGGAATTTTGGTGGAATTACCAAAATACCCTTCAGTGGTGAGTTACCGGGCAATTCAGTCCTTTGATCAACTTGCATCCCGAATATGATTATGAATATGGATACTTGTCAAATCCAATTTCATATTCATCCCTAGCTCAATCTTTATAATGATGATTCATTAATGAACCATTAGAAAATAACTCTAATGTTCATACTTTGATCAAAGGTTTCCTGAATCCATCATTTGAAATTAGCTGGATGCAATTCCCTCTTACTAGGGCTGATCAATTCCTTGTTGACCTACTCACAACCTTCATATACAATCCACCATAACTAGTATCACCTCGTGCATGACTCAGTGTCATGATTGATTGCAAACCAAAGTATGGATTCATATATATAAGGTACTATGGTAGTCTCAAGTCAAAGGACCACATGCACTACTCCCACTATGAGAATTATCTATTGATAAACAGATAAGGTTCCATTAGATATTCTCAATCTGGATCAATTCAGTGAACTCATTCTCTAATGAACACTGACATCCTAGATTAGTGTCAAATACAAGTGACTGTGAGATCAGTCACCCTCATCACAAAGCATATATAGGATGTGCTGGTCTTGCCGGAAACATTGATCCCCAACTAAATGTCCCATCGACCAGGAATATTTTAGATTAGGGTTTTAAGGCTTTAGGTCTCACTGGTATGATCTCATCATAACCTTAGAACCATAGCCCTAATCTATGGGGTTCATCATAAAATCATAAAGACACATCATATGATGAAAATAATGCCTTTATTATAAAATGTCAATTCATTGATTTTGGGATCAAAATACAATATTTCAATTGGCTTTCAGGGCACAATCTTTCACTTTGGTGTTCCACTAAGCCTCATCTAGGAGTCAGAGGCCACTACATCAGCCCATTGGATTTTGTATGACAACCCAGGATCCAAGATGCTTCTAGAAATCTTGATTCCTTCTAGATGCCTCCAGATGCCCAGATTCCCTTCCAGGTGCCAAAGTATATTTCTAGACTAGGGCATCCATAATTTTAGAGGTCCATCTGCATCCTAGTCCAAAGAAATCAATCCCAAGAACCAAGCCCAAGCCCTTAAGAAGCAAGATTCCATGGAATATTCTTGCTACCAGACTGCTAGGCCACCCCAGCTTCCAAAGGCCCAAGCCTATGTGCCCAAGCCCCTTTGGGCTAGCCCCTTACTGCCCCTAGAAGCCCAACATGCCCTCCTAGGCATCCTTGAAGGGTTGACCAAGTCAAAGCTCTAAGGGAGATGTCCTTAAGTGAAAAGGAGATGACTAGTTTAAACTAGTTAGGATTTCTAGTTCTTTTAAGTTTTGTAATTCTAACATAGCTAGGAAAGGACATGTAATCTAACTAGGAGAAGGCTTGTAAACCTAAGTGTAACCCTAGTTAAAGAGGGCACGGGAACTCTATAAACACCCCACCCCTCCCCCTCTTGTAATAATCTTTTTTTTATGAATACAACTTGCTGAAATTTTTGTGTTATTGCCTTGTGATTGGTGTCTTTGTTTTGGTTCTTTACTTTGAGTGCTCCCCTTGTGTACCCCAGCTGAATCCTTGCTATCCTAGCATTCTTTTGCATCCTTGGAGACCAGCCATGCCCAAGGAAAGGAAGCCCTAGCTGCTGTCCAAGACAAGGAGCTTCTTCCCTCCCCGGCTGCCATCTCCTAATCCTAATCCTGATTCCTTCAAAACTCTAGTTCTTTTTCTCTTTTTTATTTGCTATTTTGATTGACCCTGATGCTTGCAGGATCCTTGAGGTATTTCACCTTCCCAGAGGAGGCTTTCCTTACCTTCAGACCAGGTCTAGATCAGCCATCTGATTCAAGGAACTGAAGCTTCTTCATCTAGGCTCCAATCAGAGTGTGAGTGGTCCTTTCTACTGCAAAGTTTCAATCTCTGACTGGTATGAAACCTACCCTTCTCTTATTATCTGATTTGATGAAGATAACCTATCCTAAACCGAGAGTTTCTCAACTCTCATGTCTGGCTACTTATTATCTTGCATGAGTTCTTTGCGATCATGATGATTCTATGCATTACTATCTTATTTGCTAGTTCTTACTTTTATTTAAAAATTTAGCCTACAATCCTAAATTATAAAAATCATAAAAAAATTAGTTTACTATTTTCCATGTATGTTTAGCAATCTTAAAGTCATCCCACATCAGCACCTCAATAGGAGGGCCTCCCTTCAAGGGATCGGTACGAGGGGAGAATTATGGCAGAAAGAAGCCCCACCCAAGGGAGATACCGGGAAAGGGATATCCTAGCAAGGCTCCATATATGGTATGGCCCAAAAACTTCCTATATAATGGAAAGAGGAACCTCCAACACGGGGGGATGGACGGTGAGAGAGATAATGAGGGGCAAGGGACCAAATAAAGAGAACCTCCCTGCACTCTAATTTTTAGTCTTTCCTTTTCGTCTTACTTTTTCTTCCTCTAAACAGGGGCACTTCAAACCTCCATCGTAGAGGATCTATTCTCCTTGATCATCCCACTGACTTGATCATCAAAGTATCCCCACCAGCATCTCTGGCTCAGGTTTCCTCTTTTTTGCAGGACCTACTAGCCACGAAGTTAAGAGAAAGGGGATCCAGCACCTTCAAGGAGATCGGTTCACTCGTACCACATTAGAGCTACAGGCCATGGTGATCTAGGCGGCAACACTTAGGATATGGTAATTTGGATTACCATCCTTTCCAAAGATAATCCAAATTACCTCATGGAAGGTAATCCAGATTACTTTGCCTTAAAAGAGTCTTACCAAATGCAGTAATGTGGTGGGATCCTATAAATTGCTGGCAAACTAGATAGATTGTCAACTATAAAACACAATCTTAGATAAAAAATTACTTAAAAAATTATATTTTTTAGATAAATATTTTTTAGATAATATTTGAGTAGAAAAATAATTTATTCATTTTTTATACATGAAAAACTAGTTTTGAAATCCATTACTCTTATTCATTTGTGTTAGGGAATCCTTATGAGTATGGAATAGGATCCTCATCCAAGAATGCAATGTCGATGTCACAAAAGAAAGGATGAAGAGAAAATGAAAAAACATACAATCAAATAACATGGATCAATTCAGGGCCTACCTCCATGAGGTATGTAACTTCACTATGAAAGAAATCCATGAATATAAGAAGAGATCACATAATCTCAACTCTTATATATCAATCTCTCAATAAAAAATATAAATTCCTCATAAAAAGCTCAAAAAAACAAAGAGGAGACTCCTGCCACTACCTCAAATCCTCTTGCTGTTTGCCCTTTTAAAGGCCCCAAAAATGCATTTTTTTAGTATATCCTCTGCATACACAATGCATGGGCCGCGCATCAACCCTTTGTGAGCCCTCCCCTCTTGGCATGCTGAAGGAAATCTATGTGCTAGCATGCAGAAAATTTAGGATTCTAAATCCTAAAGAGTGAAAGCTAGATTTATGAAACTTTTTCCATAAAATAGAATGTATAATTACTTTAACACCTATAGCAGGATCTAAACATGCTTGATTAGATAACATAGCAAAAATTATCATATCTGAAATCACAAAAATTAGAAATAAAAAGAGTGTAGGGTTCCGGTGCAACGCAGTGGAAGGGTAATTTCAAAAAATTGAAATTAATATGCACAAAAACCCTAAAACAGGAACTCCTTAATAAGACTAGAATGTATGAAGACAAACATTTCTATGCAAATTGAATTAGAATACCAACCTGTAATCGCTAATTCCAATTTATGAAGACTTAAAACTTGAAGATCAACGGGCTATTTGAATTCACTAGGCGTCCAAGTGTCCGCCCTCCGATGGTGATCCACACAGAGCAATGATCAAGAACACTATCTTCTTGTCCAATGGTTTCTCCTGTTGAGTTCTTCTTCCTAGAACTCAATTCTTCGGATTATGGCTGGAATTCTTCCACACAAGAGGTTGCCTTCCTTTCTTTTATCTCTTCTCCTCCTTCCACTAAGACCTTGACCCTCTAAGACACTCTTGTCTTGAAGATAAGACTTTGTCCTAAGGGGATTTAGGCTTGTCTTAAATTGGAGGAGAAATTAAGACAAGAATGTCTTAATGTAAGAAAGAAAGAACAAAATCAGAACTCCTTCTTTCCTTTACCGTCGGAGACTTTTGCTCTTGTTCTTGTTCAGTAGCAGAGTTTCGACAGAGGTGTACTCTGTAAAGGAAATAGTGCAAGAACAAGAAAAGAGAGAAAGAGTCTTTAGGAGAGGAAGAAGAAAAAAAATTACCGAGTTCTGATTTTCCTGACCCCTTAAATAGATCTCAGAGAGGCGCCCACACAACTCTTCGTGAAAAACTTCTCACGCCCTTTCTCATTTTCTCACGCCCCATCCTTCCTTCTCACGGCCTTCCGGATAAATCCCATGACTTTTCTTAAATGAAAAATCATGATGTTTTTAAAAGAAAGGAGTCGCGACTTTTAATCTCCGAAGAGATGTTATTTCACGCAACCGGGAAGCAACGAATGCTTTCTGCCTTTCTCAAAAAAACATCAACCCTTGGATTCCAATCCAAGGGGGGACAATTGAGGCGCTAAAAGAGAGAAGGAAAAGCCACCCCATATAAAATACCAGAATTTTTTTACGGAGTGCACCAAGAGTCCATGCGCCATGGACTCTTCCAAATGGCATGCCAAGAGTCCATTAGCGCATGGACTCTTGGCATTTTTGGCATAAAAATGCTAAGGGGCAGGTGGGGGGCTAGCCTAGATACATGGTTAGCCAATAGGGTTAGCCATAATCCCTATAACCTCAATTAGGGTCTAATTAGATCCAATTAGAATCCAAATTGAACCAATCCGGAACCCTAATTCGAATCTAATTCGAATAGAAGCTAGGATTTGCAATACCTGCTAGAGTGTCATCATGCAAAGATAATTTAATTACAAATTTAAACCCTTGATCAATTCTCTTAAGTGTGTGACCCATTGGGTTCCACATCTAGCCAGCAGTGGGTTCGAATACAAGTTGACCTAATTTGATTAGAACTCTTTCTAATCAATTTAGGTCAAATCGGGCTTACCCGATTTTGATCAATTAGGACTCTTCCTAATAAATGATCATTAAATTTGATCAACCCACAAGACAAGATTAACGTCTAGCAACGTGTCATGTCTACCCGGAAGATATGAAAATTCTGGTGAAATACCAAAACTACCCTTTAGTAGAAAGTTACCATATAATTAAATCCTTCGATCAGCCTGCACCCAAAATATAATTATGGATATGGATATATGTCAAATCTAATATTATATCTATTTCTAGCTCAATCTTATATTGATGATTCAATTATTTTGATATTAGAAACCATCTCTAATATCTTTACTTTGATCAAAGATTCCCTGAATCATCATCCGATTGATAACTAGCTAGATGCAATCTCCTCTTACTAAGAGTGATCAATTCCTTGTTGACCTACTCATTACCTTCATATCCAATTCACCATTCCCAGTATCAATCCTGTGCATGACTCAGTGTCATGATTAGGATTGAACCAAAGTATGGGTTCATGTACATAAGGTACTTATGGCAGTCTCAGGTCAAAGGATTACTTGTACCACTCCCACTATGAGAACCTTCTATTGACATGTAGCTAAGACTCCATTAGATGTTCTCAAGTTGGATCATATCAGTGAACTCATTCTCTAATGAGCACCCACATCCTAGTATTAGTGTCATACACAAGTGACTGTGAGAGCAGTCACCCTATTCAGTATACATAGGATGTGCTAGTCTTATCAGAAAAACCCTGATCCCCTACTCAAGGTTCCCTTGACTAGGAATATTTTAGATTAAGGTTTTAAGACTTTAGGTCTCACTGGTATGATCTCATCATAACCATAAAATCATAGCCCTAATCTATGGGGTTCATCATTTAATAATAAACACAGCGTATGATGAAAAATAATGCCTTTATTAGAATATTATCAATTACAATGGTTTGGGAGATACAACATAAATTGGCTTGTAGGGCATATCCCTTTCAAAGAGCTTACCTGTAAGCGATTTCATTTCTTCAACCTCCAATCGGGTCTGATCTGGTGAATGATTGTTGACCCCTAAAGTGATTTTGATGATAACAAAACATTGGAGCATACATTTGGTTATCTAACAACTCTTCAAATGATTGACAAGTTTTTGTAGGACAACTACATTGACACACTTTCTAAATCCTACAATCTTTAATATTTTGTGTTGAGTTGTAAAGTGCCTAGAATCTTGTAAAGAAGAACCCTACAAAAAATTTCCTATTTAAATCAAGTTTAAGGGTTACTTTTAGTAGTTTTCAAGCTTCAATTTTTCTTGAATTTATTGTAAGAAGTCCTTGAAAAAGACTTCAAAGCTTGGTACAAGTGTTCTGGAGAATTGGATTTAATCTGGCTGAAGAACAACTCTTGAGCCGACTGGATGGAGGAACCAGCCGACTCTGGCACTGGCACAGGAAAGAAGTTCTCTGGCACAGATCCAGCCGACTGGCACCTAAGCCCAGTCGACTCGTCCAGAACATGGTTAAGAACATTCTGAGAGTCTCAGGGATCCGAGTCGACTGAAATTCAGCCCAGCCGACTCGTCCAAAACTCGGTTGAGAATGGTTTGAAAGCCTTTGAGATCTGAGCTGACTGGAGTCTAACCTAGCCACTCATCCAGAGTAAGCTATTTTCTCAACTGTGGAAGCTAGCCGACTAGCATTCAGCCCAGTCGACCCGAACTTGATCCGAGCTGACTCGAAGATTGTCCGAGCTGACTGGAATGATGGGGTCACCTCCAATGGCTAGTTCCAGTTTCCAGTTTTTAAATTCCAAAAGTGCTCCAACGGTAACCTGTCACCTTCTAACGGTCTACAACGTTAAAAATCAAGGGAAGGCAATTGATGTCTCTATAAATAAGGTATGAGAACATCTTTGGAGAGACTAATGAATTATTGAGCATTTATTGAACACTTATTGAAGTGAGAAGAGAGAGCACTTGAGCTTTAAAGTCAGCCTTCAAGTCTTCCCCAACTCTTACCAAAAGCTTGAAGCACCTTTTGAAGAAAGCAAGGAAGCCATTGAAGTGCATTGAAGAGCATTCAATAGAGCTTCACTCAAGCTGTCTTGGCAACCATTCTACAATAGAGTTTATCATTTTTGTTGCTTTTTTATTCTATTCTTAGAATATTTGGATTATTGGTGAGCCCGGTTATAAAAATCAAATAGGTTTCTTTGGTGAACCTTTTAAAAACCAAAGTATAGAGGTTCTAGGTAAGCCTGTAAAAACCTAGTGTGGGTTTCTTTGGTGAGCCCGATTTTAAAAAACCAAAGTGTAGAGGTTGGGATTGTGAGCCATAAAATAATCCTACTGTATTCTGATTTGGGGGATATAGTGGAAATCCCAAGTGGTGAACTTGGGTAGTGGATGTAGGAGCTGGGTTACTCCGAACCACTATAAATCTGCCTTGTTTGTGTTATGCTTGATCTACCTTTTAGCTTCTGCATTTATACTATGTTTAACATAGCACTTAACCACTAAAAGGAATTACTTGTGCACGTACTTGTGAAACTCTTGTAATTCCCAATTCACCCCCCACTTAGAAAAAAGCCACCTGGGCAACAGCTGGTATCAGAGCAGTGTCTCTGATTACTTGAGTAAAGATTGATGGCTCATCCCATGAGTATATCCTTGGCCGAAGGCCAATCAACAAATAGACCTCCACTATTCACAAGCACTAATTATACATACTGGAAAGCATGAATGAAAATTTACATACATGCTATAGATTTTCAATTATGGAAGGTTTTCTTGAAAGGGCCACACATTTCCATAATTAAAGTTAATGGCGTGGACATCCCTAAGCCTGAAGAGGACTGGGATGATCATGATATGATGATGGGGGAATTGAATGCCATAGCAATGAATTTATTATATTGTGCTTTGGATGAAAATGAGTTCAACCGAGTTTTCACTTGCTCTTCAGCAAAGAAAATCTGGGATAAACTCAAAGTGACCCATGAGGGAACTTCCCAAGTGAAAATCTCCAAGATAAATCTTTTAGTTCATAATTATGAATTATTTAAAATGGAACCTTCAGAAATAATTTTTGCCATGTTTTCTAGATTTACAGATATTATTAATGGTTTAAAGAGTCTTGGCAGGGTATACTCTAATACCGATCTAGTTCAGAAGATCCTTCATTCTTTGCCCGACAAATGGGATCCCAAAGTGACTACAATCCAGGAAGCCAAAGATCTAAACACATTGCTGCAGGATGAACTGCTGGGATCACTCATCACCCACGAGCTGACAATGCAGCATAGAACGGAAGATGAATAAAAGAAAAAGAAGATGATAGCCTTCAAAGCTGCTTCCGAATCAAAGAGGGATGATGAAGAATCTGAAGAAGAAAGTACCTCCTTCAATGACAACCTAGAATACGATGACATTGCTATGATTGTGAAGAGATTCAGAAAATTTATGGAAAGAAAGAAAGGAAGGTACAACCGGAAATTTCATAGGAAGGATTATGGAAAGGAAAAGGAAAAGGATAGAGAGAAAGATAAAGAGGTAGTCCCCACATGCTACGAATGCAAGAAGCTGGGGCACATACGTCCGGACTGTCCACTGTTAAAGAAATCCTTCAGACAAAAGAAGAAAAAGAAAGCCATGGTTGCCACATGGTCCGACAGTGAAGACTCATCTTCATCTGAAGAAGAAGAGACCACCAAGACTGCAAATCTTTGCTTAATGGGTCTCGAAGATGAGATAACATCCCCTAACAATTGCACTGAATTTACTTTCGATGAATTAAATTTTGCTTTTCATGACTTACTTTCTGAATTTTAAAAAGCTGAAGTAAAGATAAAATCATTGAAAAATATGAATGATTCTTTACTCAAACAAAAGGATGAAATCTCAGAAAAGAACATTTTATTACAAAAAGAACTGCATGACTTTTCTGAAAAATTTGAAAAACTGAAAAATGAGAATCTTTCATGTGAAAAGAAAAACAGTGATTTACTTGCTGAAAATAATGAATTGAAAAAGGAGGTTACAAAACTCAAGCCCTTAGTTGAAAAACTCACTTTATCTTCAAATAAGCTTGAGTTAATTTTAAAAGAACAACGAATTTCAGGAAATAAAGCTGGAATTAGCTTTAAAACTTCTTTTATGAATGGAATTTCAGCAACTACTTTTGTGAAACCCAAAATGCCTGTTCAAAATGTTTTATCTCAAAAAGTTTCATCCATATCAAAAACTATTTCTACTTCAAATTCTTTGTTATATGTTCCTAAGAATTTGAGCAAAAATGCATATATTTCAAAAAGTTCAAAATCTGCATCATGTGCATCAACCTTTAGAACTTCAAATTCTGTTTCTATCAAAAATTCTAAAGTTGTTTGCTATGTTTGTAAAAGAATAGGACATGAAGCTTTTGAATGCAATAATGTTAGAAATGTCCTTAAGAAAGTAAGAAAGATTTGGGTTCCCAAAGGAATCGCCTCTGCTGACCTGCAAGGACCCAAGGTAGCTTGGGTACCTAAAAGAATTCATTGACTATTTTGCAGGAATGTCTTGCAGCCCAAAAATTGAAGAAAAGGTGGTACTTAGATAGTGGCTGCTCAAGATATATGACGAGTGACAAGGACCAATTCATCACCATTGAAATGAAAGGAGGCTTGGTCACCTTTAGAGACAATGGCAAAGGGAGAATAATCGGTATTGACAAGAAGAGTGCATAGACAATGATGCAGGTACATTGCAAAAAGGAATGGATGACTTGAGCATTCAAGACAAAGAAACTCAAGAGGAGAAGAAACGGTAAGTAAGGATCAACCGATCTACCGAGGGACTGGAGGTATGTTACATCTTAACCTAAAGAATTAATAATAGAGATCCTTCACATGGTGTTAGGACTAGGGCAGCACATAAGGATGCACATGATTACCTAGCCTTTGTGTCACAAATAGAACCCCATAGCTTAGAAGAGGCTGAGACTGACCCAAACTGGATGATGGCAATGCATGAAGAATTAAACCAGTTTGAAAGAAATAAGGTATGGACACTTGTAGATAGACCTACTGACCATCCAATAATAGGAACCAAATGAGTCTATAGGAATAAATTAGATGAGCAAGGAAACATTATAAGGAACAAAGCTAGATTAGTGGCTAAGGGATATAACCAAGAAGAAGGTATTGATTTTGATGAAACTTATGCACCCGTAGCAAGACTAGAAGCCATTAGATTACTACTTGCATTTGCTTGCTACATGAACTTTAAACTCTTTCAAATGGATGTAAAAAGTGCATTTCTTAATGGTTTTATCTTTGAACAAGTTTTTGTGGAACAACCACCAGGTTTTGAAAATCACACTTTTCCAAACCATGTATTTAAATTAAACAAAGCATTGTATGGTTTGAAACAAGCACCTAGAGCATGGTATGATAGACTTAGCACTTTCTTAATTGAAAATAATTTTTCAAGAGGTAATGTAGACAAAACTCTATTTATCAAAAAGAAAAATAATGACATCTTAATTGTACAAATATATGTTGATGATATCATTTTTGGTGCAACTAACGAATCTCTATGTAAAAAAGTTGCTAAGCTTATGCAAGGATAATTTGAAATGAGCTTAATGGGTGAGCTGAACTACTTCCTTGGACTTCAAGTAAAACAAACAAAGGAAGGCATCTTCATCAACCAAGCCAAATACATCAAGGATATCATCAAAAAGTTTGGTATGGAGAGTAGCAAATCAAAGAGCACACCCATGAGCCCAGCTTGCAGATTGGACAAAGATGAGAATGGATCCAATGTTGACCAAAAGCTATATAGAGGTATGATTAGATCCTTATTGTATTTGACTGCAAGTAGACCTGACAAATTATATAGTGTATGTGTATATGCTAGATTTCAGTCATCACCAAAAGAATCACATATGCTTGCTGTTAAAAGAATAATTAAATATTTGAATGGAACAAGTAATTTAGAAATTTGGTATTCTAAACATTCTACTTTGAATTTGATTGGATTCTCTGATGCTGATTATGCTGGTTGTAAAATAGATAGAAAAAGCACTAGCGGTACATGCCAATTTCTAGGGTTGAATTTAATCTCATGGCACTGTAGGAAGCAAAACTCCGTAGCCTTGTCCATAGCTGAGGCTGAGTACGTGGCTGCTAGTAGTTGTTGTGCTCAAGTATTGTGGATTAAATAACAACTAGAAGATTTTGGTGTATCACAATCTAAAATTCCAATTAAATGTGATAACACAAGTGCTATCAATCTAACAAAGAATCCAATTCAACACTCTAGAACCAAGCACATTGAAATTAGACATCATTTTATTAGAGATCATGTTTTAAATGGTGATATTGTGCTTTATTTTGTTCCTAATGAAGATTAATTAGCTGACATATTTACTAAGCCACTCAATCAAGATAGATTTGAGCTAATTAGGAGTGAATTAGGACTTTGCAATCCTTTCTAAATTCTCTAACCTAATTCTTTTGAATATAAGGAATTTCATCTAGAGAACCTCCTCAATTTATTCTATTTTATTGAGCCTTAATTTCCTTCAAAATTCTATTCAAAATCTTTCTAATTTGTGATCAATTTTTCCAAAACTCTATTTTCTCTGTTTGAGTTGACTGGATCTTAATCCGAGTCGACTGGATTTTTTGAGAGTTTTGAGCGAGTTCTGGCCTAGCCGACTCGAGCAGTTTCGAGTCGACTAGATCTTTTGATGGTTTTAGGAGAGCTCTGGCCGAGCCGACTTGAGCCTTTTTAGGGCTACTCGAGTCGACTGGAATTTCGTGCCGATGTGTTTTGCTTAGGATTATAAACTCTTCACCGAACCGTTTAACCTTTATGTTATCTTCTCTAACGATTCATTCATCTCCAAAACCTGCTCCAAAGACTTCCTTCTCCCTTCCAAGCACTCTAATTTCTTGATTTTCCATCTTTCCTAGCAATGGCACCAGGCGTGGGATGAGTAAACGCTCCGTTAGGGCTGCTCCATCTGTTGAAAAGGAAAGAAGATCCAAAAGGCGGCAAGAAGAGCCAAGTAGCATCATCCATAGTGAAGAATTTACAGAGGAAGCTGCAAGAGATGCTCCAACCGCTCCTAGCCAAGTGCCTTCGATGTCTACATGTCCGGTAACTTCCAGCCGTCGCATTAACTTTGAGTTTATTAAAGGCATTGGGTTAAAAATAGGAGATTTAATTGAAGATCAAGGGTAGAGAAAATTTTGTTCTTTGAATGAAAAGACCTATCCCACTTTGGTTAGAAGTTTTTATGAAAATTTAAGATTGGGAACTAATCATGTGGAGTCCACTGTAAAAGAAAAGAGGATTATAGTCAATGAAGAATTTCTACAAGGTGTATTGGACTTACCTTCAGAGGGAGTGAAGTTTCTAGTAATTGATAATAGAGAGAAGACTCTAAGAACAATACTGAACAAAAAAGATGTTGGAGGAATTGGTACAGTTTTTGCTAACACCCTGTCACTGGAAATGAGATTGCTTCATAATTATATTTGTAGAATTTTCTTGCAAAGAACAGAAAGATTTGACTGGGTGAGTGAAAAAGATCTATGCCTGATGGAACACATTTTATACAAAACTCCTGTCAATCTGTCATACATTATAATCATGCAAATGAAGGAGACAGTAAGAAAAGCCAAATCTTGTCTACCCTATGGAATGATGCTTACCCTATTGTTTAAATCTCATAGAGTAAGTTTGGAGGGTGAAGATGGATTAGAATTGCATCATACAGATGTATACACCTCCAAAACTCTAGAGAGGATGGGGTACTTCCAAGTGGAAGGAGTGTGGAGAAAGAAAGGCACAAATGTAAGGGCTATTGGCAGCTCGAGTAGTAGTGAAGAAGAAGAAGAGGAAGAGAATATAGAAGCAGCTGGAACTTCTTCTACACCAGTACATGAGTCTGAGTCACATATATCTGAGCCTGCTACTACTATTGAGGAGATTAGAGCACCTTCTCCTATGTTTGATATGCCTGCAGTAGAGTTTGATTTGCCTGCACCGGAGTTTGACTTGACTGCAGCTGATGTTCCTTTACCTGACTACCCTTCTGCAGCACCACAGCCTCCAAAGAGTCAAGTTCAGATTGAAGAACAAATAAGAAGCTTGACAAATATACTGACAGGTACAATAACTTCTTTATTTAGTGATTTAAAAAATTCAGTGGACAGCAGATTGGACAGACTGGAAGAGCATGTTTCAAATCTTAAAGGAAAGGTTGAAGCTATAGAAGCTTCAAGATCAACTCCTCAGATAGAACTTCAACCAATCCTGAGTTGTATCTCTTCAAGTTCTGAAGCAATTTTGAAGTTTGTGGATACTACATTAAATGAATACCAAACTGAGTTGAGGGAGCTTAGAGGCAAAGTGGGAACTATTGTTGATACAAGAAGTATGGCAGATGATTACACTAGAGGCATTGGGATCATCAGGTCAGAGCTTGGAAGACTTCGAGGATCAGCTGAAGCATTTGCCAATGTCCAAGCATCTGAGCTTATATCAATGCAGAAAGAAATAGGTGAGATGAAGGAGGCAGTGAACAAAGTGCCAGCAAGTCTCAAAGATATGGAGCAACAGCTGGGAGCAATTTGGATGGAGATGGTGTCTATTTGTGGCACTGTCAGATCCTTGGAGGTCACTACTAGGACCAGACCCTTGTATAATCCACCTCCTATTGCCACTAGGGCTCCTAGTACTTCTCATCACCCTAGGGCTCCTCCTCCTCATGCCTCCTCTAGCAAACATCCTAGACCCACTTCTTGGCATGGTGCCAATGTTCCTAGGGATGATTCTGACTAGATATTTTGTAGTTTCAGTACTTTCTGGATGGTTTTTGAAACTTTTGTAATGATTGATGTACTAAACACCTTTTTGATAGAAATGAAATGAACATCTTTTTGGTCACCATGTAATGTGTGTATATGTATTATCTTGTTTACTCTCTCTATTTGTTTAAATAGAATTCTCTCTCTAAGTTGAGAAAGTGAAATTATCTCAAACAAATCTTGAAACTTTTTCAATCTATTTAAAATTCTGAGCTTATCTATTTAACCTTTTTGAATTGATGACAAAAAGGGGGAGAATCATAGAATGCATGAAAGAAAAAGTTTAATAGAACTACTAAAGTAAATTAGACAGGGGGAGTTTAAAGAATTCTTGAATGATCTTTGCATTTTTGAATGATTTATGAATACTTTTCTGTTGAAATGTTCAAATGAATGATAAAGGGGGAGAAACTTAGAGAAATTTCATATTGTTTAGAAATTTTATAAAAAGGGGGAGATATACATGTTTAATTTACATGCTTCAATGACTACTATGATGCTCTCTACTTATTACATCTATCCTTCAATACTTAATGCTGCTTGATACATACAAGTAATCATTCTCTGATACAGTATAGCATATATTGATACACATTTGAGAATACAGTTGATTTTTATGAATTGTCAAATAAGTGTAAATGCTTACCATAATATACATCCATACTTGTAAATAGAATAGATTCTTTTCATGCCCAGTGTTTTGTCATCATCAAAAAGGGGGAGATTGTTGACCCCTAAAGTGATTTTGATGATAACAAAACATTGGAGCATACATTTGGTTATCTAACAACTCTTTAAATGATTGACAAGTTTTTGTAGGATAACTACATTGACATACTTTCTAAATCCTACAATCTTTAATATTTTGTGTTGAGTTGTAAAGTGCCTAGAATCTTGTAAAGAAGGACCCTACAAAAAGTTTTCTATTTAAATCAAGTTTAAGGGTTACTTCTAGTAGTTTTCAAGCTTCAATTTTTCTTGAATTTATTGTAAGAAGTCCTTGAAAAAGACTTCAAAGCTTGGCACAAGTGTTCTGGAGAATTGGATTTAATCTGGCTGAAGAACAACTCTCGAGCCGACTGGATGGAGGAACCAGCCGACTCTTGTACTGGCACAGGAAAGAAGTTCTCTGGCACACAGATCCAGTCGATTGGCATCTAAGCCTAGTCAACTCGTCTAGAACATGGTTGAGAACATTCTGAGAGTCTTAGAAATTCGAGCCAACTAGAATTTAGCCCAGCCGACTCATCCAGAACTCGGTTGAGAATGGTCTGAAAGCCTCTGAGATCTGAGCCGACTGGAGTCTAACCTAGCCGACTGGCATTCAGCCCAGTCGACTCAAACTTGATTCGAGCCGACTCAAAGATTGTCCGAGCCGACTGGAATGACAGGGTCACCTCCAATGGCTAGTTCCAGTTTCCAGTTTTTAAATTCCAAAAGTGCTCCAATGGTAACCTGTCACCTCCCAATGGTCTACAACGTTCAAAATCAAGGGAAGGCAGTTGAAGTCTCTATAAATAAGGTATGAGAACATCTTTGGAGAGACTAATGAATAATTAAGCATTTATTGAACACTTATTGAAGTGAGAAGAGAGAGCACTTGAGCTTTAAAGTCAGCCTTCAAGTCTTCACCAACTCTTACCAGAAGCTTGAAGCACCTTTTGAAGAAAGCAAGGAAGCCATTGTAGTGCATTGAAGAGCATTCAATAGAGCTTCACTCGAGCTATCTTGGCAACCATCCGATAATAGAGTTTATCATTTTTGTTGCTTTTTTGTTCTATTCTTAGAATATTTGGGTTATTGGTGAGCCCGGTTGTAAAAACCAAATAGGTTTCTTTGGTGAACCTTTTAAAAGCCAAAGTGTATAGGTTCTGGTGAGCCTGTAAAAACCTAGTGTGGGTTTCTTTGGTGAGCCCGGTTTTAAAACACCAAAGTGTAGAGGTTGGGATTGTGAGCCTGTAAAACAATCCGACTGTATTCCGGTTTGGGAGATATAGTGGAAATCTCGAGTGGTGAACATGGATAGTGAACGTAGGAGCTGGGTTGCTCTGAACCACTATAAATCTCCCTTGTTTATGTTGTGCTTGATCTACCTTTTAGCTTCTGCATTTATACTCTGTTTAACATAGCTCTTAACCACTAAAAGGAATTACTTGTGTACATACTTGTGAAAATTTTGTAATTCCCAATTCACCCCCCTCTTGGAAAAAAGCCACCTGGGCAACAATGATCGGGTTCCTATCAAAGCCATGCACGTGCCCAGCCTTTGTTGGTATCTACATGGGACCTACTCCTCATTGAGTCAATAAAGCTACAAGAGTGCTAACTCATTTGTAGGCTTCTCATCTAGCTTAGATCTGGATCTTCCTTCAAATACTCAAAAAGAAGAGCTTCAACCTTTGTAGCCTTTGCATGAACCCTTTATGTAATACAACGGGACTTCTCAAATAACAAAGGGAGAAGAAAACTCTTTATTCTCCCTTGTTCCCTCTTTGAAGACCCTCTCTTAGAAGGAAGTAGGCATGGAATAAGAGTAGGATGTGAAGAAGTGGTGATAAAGAAACAAGGCTATGGCAAGTTGTGTGATCATCAGAAGGATTAGCACACGAAATTCTCCTCTCCTTAAATTGATGCACAAGACCCCAATTCTTGCATCAACCAATTGATTCATGCCTCATCCAGATAAGGCCTCATCTTATCAGATTTGAAATAGTTTCAAATATAAAATGGTTGACAAAAGACATTTGGCATTGAGAAGAAAAATGCAGTGAGGAACTCTAGCACATGACCTTTCTCTCACACTTCTTTTGTCACACAAAAAAAAATCCCACACCCTATTCTATCAGATAAAACCAATCAAAACAAAAACAATTTAAATTAGAATTGTAGTTTGATAGAACTTATCTGGATAGAATCCCAAAAGGAAGGGGAAGTGGTGTGAAGTTTATGGAAAGGAATGAGAAACAACTCATGTTAGTGCCTGATTATTTTTTTCCCTCATGGTGTGTTGCATAATACAAGTGTCCCACACCCCAAAATCTAATAAACCCCATCCTAATAGACCCTAATTCAAATAAGGATTCTATTTAGGATAGAATTTATCAAGTAGAGGAGAGAGATTCCCAAAGAAGAGGGACACCAATCCTTGGCACCCTCTCTCATCTCAAATCTGTGCATGTTATATTTCTCATTACACAAAATGCTATATATTCCTCAATTCCACACCACTTTAGAGAGAGATTAAATCCAATCCTATTAGGTTTAGGTATCCTCATCAATTGGATTCAATTTGGATTCAATTCAAATCTAATTCGAGCCCGATTCGAATCTAATTCGAAAAGGCTATCAATTCTATTCCAAATAGGATGAAATCTAAGTCTAACTTAGATAATTAAATCCAATTAGACTTAAATTAATCAAGCTTAATTAAATTAAATCTCATTTAAATTAATTAGGACTTGATCTATAATTAATTAAGTCCAATTATATTCAACTCTTGCAATGTAGTCCCTAGTACTAATAATTATCAATTGCTAAATATGTAAACCTTATATATTTAGCAATTTTTAAATACGATCTAAGATCTTGATCAAGTCAAGCCCCTGTTGTATATGACCTTTCAAGTTTCATTCTGTCTGGAAGTAAGACATACTATGATCTCTATCCTAGTATTATCAAAACTTTTTCGATGGACCAGAATAATTCTAACTCAACCCTAACAAGGATCGTTGATCCACAAATGATCCAAGTGATTTTTCATAATCCAGTAGTGATACCTAGTAGTATATAGTGGCAACTCAATAGAATAGAAAGTAAACCCCTAGGTGTAGTTATCATGTAACCAAGTTTCTCTATCGAAAATTCTAATAGGATGCAGGTCATGGAATCTTGTCAAACCTTAAGCATTCGTCATATGCTTGACTTAATTAGCTTGAGCCTAATCATGATACCATGGAAACTCTTTTCATTATCATACTACTGTAGCCATAGATTTAAGTACTCAGCCCCTTAGGTTGCATAGGACTACTTATCAACTACTAAGACTGATAGATCTCCTATAGGTATACTCCCAACTTCTACAGCAAACCTATTGTAGCCAACATACACTACAAGGCCTCATATGGCTAGGGACCAAGTTTATGCACTTGTCAAACTACAGCAAATCCTATTGCCCAGTAAGCAACCAAGAGGGGGGTGAATTGGGTCTCTAAAAATTTAAATGCAAGTGTGTGCACCAATCCAATAATTAAACTTAGTACTATGAATGCAAGTTTAATATGCTTTTAATAAGTAAGCAGCAGAAATATAAAAGTAATTAGAGAAGAGCAAATGAAAGAGACAAGCAACCATAAACACAAAGAAGTATATTGGTTCGGTGCTATCCAATGCACCTACATCCACTCCCCAAGACCCACTTAGAAATTTACTATAATCTCAACCAATTATAGCTGATTAGTTTTCCGGGTTCACTAATCAAAACCCAACTTATTTTTACAAGGCTCACAAGTCAAAACCTCACTTGGTTTTCTGGGCTAACCAAGAATCTAAATGGTTTTAAGGCTAACCACCAACCTTCCTTGGTTTTGCGGGCTAACCAAGAATCTAAATGGTTTTCAAAGGCTCACCAATAACCTCATTTGATTTTGCGGGCTAACCAAGAACCTAAATATTTTTCAAAGGCTCATCAATAACCTGCCTTGGTTTTCTAATAGATTATCCAAAAACCTTTACAACAAATATAAGTTTGAAGTAAAGAAATATTGAAAGCTTTCTAATAAAAGCAGATATCTCTTTGAAGCTTTGTTGTAGTGTTGCCTCCAACTTGATGAAGTCACTTTTAATATTTAAGAAGGTTGATCTTGAAAGCTCTTGAAGGCTTTTGAATGCTTGGAGACTTCTCTTAGCTTGAAAGTAGTTGAACTCAATGAATAGGAGTGAATGCTCTCTTTTCTTTTCTCTTGGTTATTCCATTTTCATTTTCTATGTTTTTGATTTGATTTGAATTACTTAAATACCTTTCCAAGGCCTCAAATCCGGTTTCTAGCTGTTAGACACGAAAAACTAGCCATTGGGAGCTAAGAGAAGTGAGTCTGCGTTTGAAAAACTAGCTGTTACTGTTCCTAGAACTCCAAGTATCCATACTTTAGGCTGTGAGTCGACACATAGGGTTGGCACTTGCACTCCATGACTCAACACCTAGTTCAAATATCTTCAATGAAGCTTTCTGGAGTTTTTAGATGTGTCAATACCTTGAGTCGACACTTAGCATCCATGTGTTGACACTTCAAGCAAATCTTCAATTTCAGCAAGTTCCATAATCCAAAAATCTCAGGCGATGAGCTGATCCATATGTCGATACTTTGAGTCAACACCAAACATCCATGTGTTGACACTTTAGCCATGCCACTGAAAATTTCTTTGCATACTGGCTTAAGTCGATACTTTTTCAGTCATGTGTCGACACTTGAGTCATGTATCGATACTTTGAGTTGACACTTTACAGAGATTTTCACAAAAATAACTGAACTTTTGATGAAACAAAATTATGTTGACTTTTTGTGTCCTTTCAAGCATTCTTCAACTACCAAAGTCCTCTTTGAGCAGATCTTCTATCCATATTTGGGACTTTTCAATCAATCAATCTTTTATCAAGTTGATGAGCACCTTTTTCTATAAAAACATACTTCAAAGAAATCATTAGTACTCAACTTATACTTAAGCATTTTTCTTATCATCAAAATCAATAACAGAGTCGACAAACCCACTATGAGTGACTAAGTCACCATAGATCAAGGAATTACTTACACAACTACAGTATCAAGAAGTCACTGACTAGTAAATAAACATCCTTGTAACTTCTTATTCTTGGTTATGCTTAATACTATTATTCTCTAACAACTAAAAGAATAGTACCCTACAAGCCAATCACATGAATGAAGTAATGGAATTTTTCTAAGTAATCTTCTAACTCATGTTATGACAATATTCATATTTCTATGAATTGAGGCATTATTAGTTATCATTATAGTTGTATCTTATTGTGTCTAATTAAGATTATGATGAAACCATATGTTGGCCCTAGGTTTGATTTTGATGATAAGAAAAATGTTTGAGTATGTACAGGATACTAATGATTTGTTTAAGTATGTTTTTAAGCAACTCAAGTAACAAGTTGAATGGATCAATGAGTATGTTAAGACCATCAAAAAGAGAAGTAAAGTTTCAATAGTCTTGGTTGTCTTCAAGAAGTAAAAGAACCATGAAGATTGATGAACAAGTGAAAAATTAAGAGATAAAGTAGAAGAAACTCATTCTAAGTCATAAAGATCAAGTTTGGAACATATTTCTTGAGTGAAAAATCTCAAGTATCAACTCATGGAACTCAAGTGTCGATACCTAGCAGAGTATTAGAAGTTTCAGAAGCTTGGCATGCAAAATTTTTCAGCTAGCATGCTAGGTGTCAATCTAAGATCAACTCAAGACTGTCAAGTTTCAACTTAAGGAGATCAAGTGTTGACTCAAAGATCAGCTCATCACTTAAGAACAAAAAGTACAGAACATTGGTTTCAAGGCTCAATTCAAGTGTTGACTCGCACATCTCAAGTGTTGACCTAAGTGTCGACTCAAGAAAGCCAGGTGTCAACTCATAGATCAGCTCAAGGCCTGAGATAGTAAAGATATAGAAAATGATATATTAAGTCACATCAAGTGTCGACTCACCAGAAGCAATGTCGACCTAAGTGTCGACTCACCACCTCAAGTGTCGACTTAAGCAGCCCTGACAACACATTACAGCTATATTTTTAAAGCTGCACAATTTATTTTTAAGATTTTAAATAGTTAGTTTCTCATCTCCAATAGCTATAAACAGTTTTTTTAGAGGTTTTGGAGTATTTATTCCTTAGAGAACATATTGAATTGATAATAGAGGTGTTGGATCGATGCCCCTAACCCACTTTACAAAAGGAATATCCTTATTATAAGAGACGGAGTCATCTCTTTTAAACTGGCAGTGCAGCAACCCTGGGACACACGAGTCGACTCGATAGGAGCGACCTGATCCGTGAGCCAGCTCTGCGAGGATGTTGGGTAAACCCCAGCCCACCTAACCCTGTTAGGAAATGTGTCCCAACTCCAATCGTCTAGGTTGTAGATGGTTGTGTGACTCATCTATATGTATATGAATTGTTGAAATTGAATAAAATGTTTATTCTGGTTATTCATCAAATATCATCTTCCTAATTGAACTCTTATGTGATGATGTCCTTTGAGCTACCTTGTATGTGATGTAGAGAGGATACATCATGTAGTTCATAAACTCATTCATGACCAAAGGATACATTGTTTCAGGATGATGGTGTATCGAGAGTAGGTCATTGATATCATGTCAGTAGGTTGTCCTCTTAACCAAGTAGCATGGAGATGCTGGCATGATATCAGGTATTATGTTTGACACTTCACCGAACATGACTCTCATGCGAGATTCTCTTTCCACCGAAGAGAAGTCTTGCAATAGAATGTAGACATGAATTATTCTTTTGACTTGAGATAACTATGGCAGCTTGCAAGCAACCACTGTGCTTAGGTGCCAGGCTACCCAGATTTCTAATCAGATGATGGAAGGTTGCTGGGTATAGTCAAGTACTTGTGTAGCAGTAGTAGGATTAAGATAGGATTGATCTCTCTAAATAGTTTGGATTGAATGCTTAATATGCCTCAATTGAGAAAGACCATGGCCAGGGCATTCCTTGTAAGGAGTTACAGGGATTCTTTATTTGAGACATATTGTGATGGATTGATTAGGGTTAGGGCAGTTTAACCCTAAGCCATTTGGAGCATTAGGAGATTAAAGGAATAAGTTTAGTGATATTCCATGTTCAACAAGTTCATGTTACTCTACAACCTTCAACCTATTCGAACACCGGGTGCTATTACTAAATGGCAACTTTGGCTGGTACTGGAAATGTTCTTATGCTACCGGCTGGTGGGTGCACCAGGATTAGACATAGATTATTGGGCCCTATCTGGTTTACTGATCAGGGTTTTTGAGCCCTTAATCATGTGTCACAATTTTGTAAGCAAGTAGGATTGAGTTTTGTAATAAGTTGAGACTAGTTGATTTGTCTCAGCCCCCAATCTAGTCCATGGAGTCCTGTACTTAAGTACTAGTCCATTTTCAGTCCAATTTTGTACAAGAGAAGAGATTACCCAGTTTTGGAGTTCCACCAGGCCTCATCCATGAGTCTAAGGCCTTCACATCATCACCTCACATCAGATTGTTGGGCCTTATTTGAGACCCTAGAATCCTAGATGCCCTCCAGATGCCCTGATTCCTCCCAGATGCCATTTCTGATGCTAGATTCCTTCCAGATGCCATGGGATATCCTCAACCCAGGGTGCCCCTTGATTCCAGGGAGATACCAGCATCTTAATCCAAGAAATTCAAGCCCAAGAGCAAGGCCCAAGCCTTTAAGAACCAAGATTCCAATTTGATACCCAAAATATACCAGCCCAGGCACCCCAGCTTCCAAGAGGCCCAAAGCCCATGTGCCCTCCACTCTTGGCTGGACCCTTGCTGCCCCTTGAAGCCCAACATGCCTAGGATCGGTGTCCTGAAAGAAATCGATGCAGGTGGTTTGACATGATCCTACACTAGGCATGTAAACAACTGCGGGAGCAGATTGGATTTTAAGAATATTTTTAAAATTCGCGCAGCAGAAATCTGCTCCGCCCAGAAACTAATCTAATTCTAGTTGCAAACAGGCATGTAAAATGATATAAAATATTTATAAAATACTTGAATTAAAAATTCAATTCATGCATGATAAAAAATTAATTTTTTTTCATACCTTATTCTGGCTGGAATAACTCTGGGATAAAGCTGGAATAGGCTGGAATAAGTGGGATATAAACTTATTCCAGTCTTCTTCTTCCTTGGACTGCTGAAAACTCTGTTTTGGGCTTTCAAAACGACGTCCGAACACTGCCTTCCGGGCCTCCGTTTGCTTCCAAAATTTAGTAGCGGCAACTTGGGCAAGTCCTCTTCGATCTCCAATTGAAAGATGCAAGAAAAACTTAGCCAAAAAAATATAGAAATTTGCCAAAGTCTGCTGCCAGATTTTCTACAGTAGAACTGAAACAGCAACTTGTTCTTCATGTTGGGAGCTGCAGCAGCGATCCCGGCTCACGTGGCTTGTTCCCAGGAGTAGAAGAGTACTCCCTCTAGAGGAGAGACATGCTGGGGGCCCTCCGATCCACCTCCACGTGCGGTGCTAGCCGCTGGAAGGAGACACACAGTGCACGGCAGCAATCAGCTATGCTGCAGTCCAAGTTTTGAGCACTCTAAGGGACAAAGAAATGGATCTTGTAACTCTCCCTCACACCCTCCAAAAATAGCCTTAAGTGCACTCTAAATGGGAGAATGGATCGATCCTCAAAAAACTTCTCAAACAGAAGAACACCTTGCTGTTACCTCTCTTCTCATGGTGAAACAAAACTTTTTTTTGAAACAGAGGGAACTGCTGGTATTTAAAGGCAGCAGGGAAGAGGGAGATGGAGAGGCAGGGAAAACCAAAGGACGCCGGCTGCCAATCTACCATTAAATAGCCATAAACAAGAGGTTAAAGCTAGCAGATGGAGGGAGGAGAAGAGACGCCCGCCCAGCATCAAACCTTCGGTCGTTTGGGTTTCCAACGCTTGGGTTTCAACGTGTAAAACATTTACACGGTAAAAAAAAAAGGAACACCGGTTCAAAACCGGTCCAAGCAAAAATGGTCCAATCCCTTGGTTCAAATAACCGGTCCAATTAAAAGGGGTTCAATTCAATTAATTGGTTCAAGCCCAAAAAATTGGTTCAAAAAATTAAAATTGGTTCACAACCAATTGGAGGCCAAAACGAACTCCGAATCAGTTCAAAACTGATTCAAAAAAATCCTGGTGCAGTCCTGGTCAGCCCGGAATAATTTTTGATTGACACAAACAAGGGCAGGACGGGAAAAAGAGTGCTCAAAAAATACTGTGACCATAAAATCGAGATGATTCCCAATCGTAATCGGTATCCGGATCAGAGAGTTATCCTTTGTGGCGTGTGACCTCATAGGTTCGAACCTAAACGGTAGCACTAAAACAATTCTAGTGCCAGCACAGGAAACCATCTAGCAATGGGTCCCGGCATCCGGATAGGTCGAAGATGCGGGAGCAAACTATCGAACCTCTGGCATATGGTTACTGTATAATTCATCCCTTTGACCTCTAATGCTCAGGACGACTGAGATTAGGCTGCCAACCTAGACAGAGTCAGTCCACTACGTGTCTCAACCTTGCAAGCCCAGTGACTCTTCACTAGGGCTACCCCGGCCGAGGATTTGCTAAATTAAGATACTGCGAGACATTCAATCCAAACTGTTTGGACAGGTCAATTCCATCTTGGTCCATCACTGCTCCACAAGTACTTGCCTGTACCCAGAAACCTTCTGTCACCGGATTAAAAATCCAGGTAGTCTGGCACCAAAGCACAGGGAGTTGCTTGCAAGCTACCGTGATGACCTCAGGTTGGAGGGACACATATACCCAAATCCAATCGTGAGTTTCCCTTTGGCAGAAAGGGGCTGCACGGAGTCACGTTCAATAAGATATCACATATCCCACTTGCAGATCACATCAGTATCACCACACTCATTTGGTCAAGAGGACAACCAAACGATGTGAACTACAACAACCTATACTTGATATATTGCCGTCTAGTACAATATATCCTTTGGTTGTGAACAAGGTTTAAGGACCACTCGATACATCCTCTCTGTATCGAAGTCAGTGTAGTCCTAAGGACTTCATCACATGGAAAGAGTTCATTTCAGGAAAATACAATATGTGATGAGCTGCAAAAAATAATATTTTATTAATTCATAAAAAGAATACAATACTAAGCACAACCGCCTACAACCCAGGCGATTGGTTTGGGACACAATTCCCAACAACTCCCACTTGTACAAAAGCCAATCAGAAGAGTATCTAATACCTATTTCCCATTTACAATAGTCGAACTCTTTTATTCCAAGGGCTTTAGTGAAGGGGTCGGCCAGATTTTTCTTTCCATCGATCTTCAGAAGATTGATGTCGCCTCGTTCCATGATCTCTCATATAAGGTGGTAGCGCCGCAGTATGTGCTTGGTGCGGTGATGAGCTTTAGGCTCCTTAGCTTGAGCAATGGCTCCAGTGCTGTCACAGTACACCGGAACAGGATCATCTAGGGAAGGTGCCACCCCTAGCTCTCCAAGGAACTTCCGCAACCAGACAGCTTCCTTTGCTGCATCTGATGCTGCAATATATTCTGCTTCGCATACCGAGTCTGCAACAGTTGCCTGCTTGGAACTTTTTCAGCAGATCGCTCCTCCGTTCAGGGTAAATACAAACCCTGACACACTCTTGCTATCATCTCTATCCGACTGGAAACTGGAGTCAGAGTACCCCACAAGTTTCAAGTCAGGTTCTCCATAAATCAGCCATTGATATTTAGTATTTCTTAAATACTTAAGGATGGACTTAACCACCTTCCAATGCACCTCACCTAGGTCAGACTTTTATCTGCTCACTACTCCTAGTGAGTATGCCACGTTTGGTCTAGTACAAGTCATAGCATATATGATAGAACCTACTGCAGAAGCATAAGGTACTCTACTCATGTGCTCTCTTTCCTCAGGAGTTGTCGCACAATCCTTCTTGGAAAGAGTAATTCCAGAACCTATCGGGAGATAGCCTTTCTTGGAATTTTTCATGCTGAACCATTTCAGCACGGTGTCAATGTACGTAGACTGGGACAGTCCCAAAAGCTTCTTAGATATATCTCTATAGATCTTCATACCAAGTATGTAAGAAGCTTCACCCAAGTCCTTCATGGAGAATTGAGATGATAACCAGACCTTTATTCCTTGTAATGCTGCGACATCATTCCCGATTAAGAGAATGTCGTCAACATACAGTACTAGAAATACAATCACAGAACCATTAACCCATTTATAGATGCACGGTTCTTCTCTGTTCCTAACGAAGCCATACGATTTGATACACCTATCAAACCATAAGTTCCAACTTCGAGACACTTGCTTGAGTCCATAGATGGACCTCTGCAACTTGCATACTTTTGATTCATCTGTGGATGTGAACCCTTCAGGCTGTATCATATACACCTCCTCTTCCAGCTCCCCATTTAGGAAAGCGGTTCGGATATCCATCTGCCAGATCTCGTAATCAAAATATGTTGCAAAAGCAAGCATGATCCGAATGGACTTGAGTATTGCCACAGGGGAGAAAGTCTCGTCATAATCGATACCATATCGCTGACGATACCCCTTGGCAACTAGACAGGCTTTATAGGTCTCTACCTTCCCATCTGCATCCCTTTTCCTCTTGAAGATCCATTTACACCCGATGGGTTTTATTCCTTCAGGCGGATCAACCAATGTCCATACATTGTTGATTTCCATGGACTCCATTTCGGATCGCATGGCTCCAAGCCATGCCTTAGAGTCAGATCTCTGAAGAGCATCCATATAGGTGATCGGATCCTCATTATTCTCATCGAGCTCAATGGGATCACCGTCTCGGACCAAGAAACCATAGTATCTATCCAGCTAACGCGGTATTTTACCAGATCTCCTAATGGGTTCTGGATGTGATTCAATCACAGCCGGTTCTACGATGTCCTTAGAGTGTGCAGGTTCTTCTATTGGCTGAACTTCATCAAGTTCAATCTTAGAAGCTATAGTTCCTTCTCCAAGGAACTCCTTTTCCAAAAAGATAGCTTTAAGAGCAACGAACACCTTTTGTTCATTCTCCAAGTAGAAGAAATACCCTTTGGTTTCCTTAGGATAACCAATGAATAAACACCGATCAGACCTAGGACCAAGTTTGTCTGAGTCTAAACGCTTTATGTAAGCCGGACAACCTCAGACTCGAAGGTGTGAGATTGAGGGTTTACGTCCAGTCCACATCTCATATAGAGTGGAGACAACAGACTTACTTGGAACATCATTTAATAAGTAACAGGCTGTCTGAAGCGCATATCCCCAAAATGATAGCGGCAGAGTTGCAAAGCCCATCATGGATCGAACCATGTCCAACAAGGTTCGATTCCTCCTTTTGGACACACCATTCAACTGTGGTGTTCCTGGAGGAGTCCACTGAGAGAGAATTCCATTCTCCTCAAGATATGTCAAAAATTCACCAGATAAGTATTCACCACCTCGATCAGATTGAAGGATTTTAATACTTTTTCCAGTTTGCTTTTCTACTTCATTACGGTATCATTTGAACATTTCAAACGACTCAGACTTATGTCTCATTAAAAAGACATAACCAAACCTTGAAAAGTCGTCTGTAAAAGTAATGAAATATTTGTATCCTCCTCTAGCACTAACTGTCATCGATCTACATACATCAGTATGTATTAGACTTAGAAGTTCTGTAGCTCGTTCACCTTTTCCAGTAAAAGGTGACTTGGTCATTTTACCAAGTAAACAGGATTCACAAGTGGGCAGTGATTCAGAATCACTGACCTCGAGGAGTCCATCTCCTCGCATCTTGTTTATCCTATTTTGGTTAATATGACCTAGCCTACAATGCCGAAGATACAAATCGTTGACATTATCTAATCTTGGGCATTTGCTAGAAGTGTAAATTATACTAACAGGCCTTGATAGTACATATATGCCATTATTTAATCTAGCTTTCATTATCATAGAGTTATTCAAAATAACATTGCAAAAATCTCCTTTCATTGATAGTTCAAAACCATAATTGGCCAAAAGGCCTACAGAGATTATGCTCATAATGAAACTAGGACAATAGTGACAGTCGACTAGTTCGACAGTACAAGACTCAAAGACTAGATGCAGAACTCCGACCGCCAGTACTGGAACACAATTTCCATTCCCGATGCTCAGAAACTATTCTCCATCTTCAAATCTTCTGCTAACTTGAAGTCCCTGTAACGAATTACAAACGTGAATTGGACTACCAGTATCTAATACCCAGTTAGCAGTATCAACAATTGAGTAATTACAAGGTTTTATCATATAAATATCTTGTTCAGCAGACTTCTGCTTCCTCGGCCTGTTCGGATCAAGGGACGCAATGTAAAGAGGACAGTTCCTCTTCCAATGTCCCTTCTTCTTGCAGTAGAAACACTCTGCAGAAGATTGATCAGCCTTATACTTCCTGGTCTGACTAGGGCCAGGAGCATTCTACACCTTCTTTCCCTTTTTATTTGTTTTCTTCTTCCCTTTCTTAAAGGGACGACGACCTCTACTTCCTCCCACTAAATTCACCACCCCCTTATTCAGTTGGTGGTCTTTCTCGAAAGTCTGCAGCAACCCCAAAAGACCAGGTAGTTGACTGCAGGCTTGTTCATTCTATAATGATCGAGAAAGTCAAATAGGAGGAGGGAAGAGAATTCAGGATTGCATCCTTGCCGAGCTGCTCATGCAAGGGGCATCCGAGTTTGCCCAGTTTTTCAATCAACTCGATCATGTACAATACATGATCAGTGACTGAACCACCATTCGGCATCTTGGAGTTGTAGATGGCACAAGACACTTTGTACCGTTCTACATCATCCGGGGTGCCGAAGGATTCCTTCAACTTTTGAAGGATTTCATCAGGTTGGGCCTCCTCGAATTTGCGACTGAACTCGTCGTTCATCGCCGCTAACATAATGCATCGGACAGTAGTCCGATCAGAGACCCACTTCAGATAAGCGTCTCTGACCGCACTTCGTGCATTAGCAGGAGGGATTTCAGGTGCCGGATCCATTATTACATAGAGGATCCGTTCATGCTCTAGAATGATTCTCAATCTTCGATACCAACTATCGAAGTTGTGACTCTTTAACTTCTCATTATCGAGAAGTGATCGGAGCGATAAATTTGAAGACATCTGAAAAGAAAAATAAGACCAAATTAGTGTATGAATTAATAATTTAACCAAAAGACTTGGACTTTAGTCTAAAGGTTTCTCCCACTAATTTTTTAGATTGGTAGCCTCTAACTCTAATCCATGAAAACACTTTTTCAAGTGGGTACTGAAATCCAATAGGCCTCGTATGAGCCCGACTTTGGCCGGCTCACCCATACGAGCCTAAAGGTAGGTTCGTAAACTAATTATTTCCCTAAATAATTTTCAGTATTTCATTTTGCCTTAGAGAACACCCCAATCGGCCTTGGGGCCTCCTATTGCGGGTCTCTAGTTAGGTCCAACCATTAAAATGACAAATCCAATGCTTCCAACTAACTAAAGACCAAGCCCGATTTTGGCCGGCCCACCTGGTCCCGTTAAGGAGGTTGCACTGAACCATCATCGATCAGATAGAAATTCCAGTCACCGGATGTACACCCGTTCTATGGAACTGCCGATGTACACCAAGCTAGTGGACACATTTCTAACTGACTTAATTTGAGGCTAAGACACTGTCAACACCTTGACTTAGTCTTTTTAAGGACCTAATAATTTTAGAGGATTTTTAGTTGTGACAGAAGAAAAGACAAGGACATGGATCATCCTCCCACTGAATCAATCAGATTCCAGGAGGATTGATATCAATCAACAAATTGATCCATGGGCACCTATAGATCAGTTAGACCGATCAACCTGTGTGACATGGGTTAACTCGAGTCATTGAGCTTTTCCAATCAGTTCTGGTCGACTCGACTAGCTAGGTAGGTGAGATCATGGGTGAGTATCCGCCATTAACCATCTTTCCCAGACACCAACCAAGTTGGCCAGGAAAGAGGTAGCTAGTCGAGTCGAGGATTAATCCCTGATACCCCTTCTTATATCCTACTTTATCCAACTAACCTTGAACCATCTTCTTATTTCTCACCCTACCCAGCTGACCTTGATCCTACCTCTTATTTTCTACCCTTTCCTTGATCTTCTTATGTTTCTTTAACCATTCATATGCATTTTATAGAGGTTTGCATATTGCATTCATTCATTGAGTCTGTCATTTTTGCTTCCTACTTCTGGAAGACCCTCTGGCATATATTAGGAGCTCATGTCACATTTTTATGTGCATACCAAACTAGAGTTAAATCTAGAGAGCCTATAGTTTATTAAGCTTAGGCCCAAAAAGTCCAATAGGAATGCATAGTCGAGTCTGCATGTCATAAGTCCCCTGCATCATATGTTAGGAGTCTGCATGTGTCAGCATGTTTACATTTGCATTAGAAATTAGTGAAAGATTAAATTAAGTAAAAAACTGGCTAATTCCCGAAAGTAAGCCAAGAAATTATGTGGGTGATTATGTGATTGTAAAGGGATTCCATGCTTGCAAAGTTGGCCCATTCAAAATAATGAATAGAGTTGGACCCAATGCCTATGTGCTTGAGATACCACCCGATTTAGGTATTAGCCCAACCTTCAACATTTCAGACCTTATGAAGCACAGGGAGCCAGTAGTGATACCTAGCGAGAACCTTGAGCCTATCCCTCCCTTTGAGAGAGAGAACCCACCCTTGAGAGTCCACTTACAAATCGGCCTATTGGTGATGAAAAGATTGAATGCATCCTGGATGATCAAGCCATAAGTACCTAAGATAGAGGCTATTAGTGATATTTGGTCCGATGGCAAGGTTGGCCAGAATTTGAGGACTCGTGGATCACCCATAAGCATCTGCAGCACCTCAACATAGACCTTCTTGAGCACTACGAGAGTCGAGTTGACCCTTACTCGATAGGGTCGAGTTCCTCCCACCCCGGGAGAATTGGTGGGGGCACTAGGATCAGACATAGATTACTGGACCCTATCTGATTTACTGATAAGGGTTTTTGAGCCCTTAGTCATGTGTCATAATTTTGTAAGCAAGTAGGATGGAGTTTTATGATAAGTTGAGACTAGTTGATTTGTCTCAGTGTTTAGTCCAGTCCATGGAGTCCTGTACATAAGTACTAGTTTAGTTTCAGTCTAATTTTGTACAAGAGAGGATATTACCTAGTTTTGGAGTTCCACCAGGCCTCATCCAGGAGTCTAAGGCCTTCATTTTAGCTCACATCAGCTTGTTGGGCCTTATTTGAGACCCTAGAATCCTAGATGCCCTCCAGATGCTCTCTAGATGTCCTGATTCCTTCCAGATGCCATTCTAGATGCCAGATTCCTTCCAGATGCCATGAAATATCCTCAACCCAAGGTGCCCCTTGATTCCAGGGAGATACCAGCATCTTGGTCCAAGAAATTCAAGCCAAGGAGCAAGGCCCAAGCCTTTAAGAACCAAGATTCCAGTTTAATACCCGGAATATACTAGCCCAGGTGCCCTAGCTTCCAAGAGGCCCAAAGCCCATGTGGCCTCCACTCTTGGTTGGCCCCTTGCTACCCCTTGAAGCCCAACATGCCTAGGATAGGCGTCCTCCATGAGTTGACCAAGTCCAAGCATGTGGAAGAGTTCAAATGAAAGAAGGAAAGCTAGTTTTTATTTGATTCAACTTTGTAATCCTAGTTCTAGGTTTATTTTGTAATTGTTCTCCCACTTAAATTATATAAACCTATCCTAACTAGGAGAGGGCTGAAGTCCTAATAGGGAGAGGAAACTTTATAAATACCCCTCCCATCCTCTTGTAATGGCTAATCTTTTCATGAAATCAAATTGTTGTTGAATTGTTTCTAGAGTTCTGGTGTTCACATTCATCCCTTTTATCTTGTGGTTTTATGTTCTTAGTTATTGAAGAACAAAAAGGAGGATCAAGGATCTCTAGCGATTTCTCTATGGTTAAAGTTTTCTTGATCCCTTAGAGAGATTCTGTTGACTCTGATCTTGATTTTAATGATTGATAAAATATTTAAGTATATATGAGTACTAATTATATTTTTATGTGTGTTTATCAGATCTTAGTACTCATCCATGTTGAATGAAGAAATACATATTTTCAGTTGAAGAAAGTCCTTAAATTAATGAAAAATCAAGTATATGGACTTTAGAATTGATATGGAAGAACTTGAAGAGACTAAAAATCAATTTTGGAGAAGTTTTAACAAGTTTTAGCACTGGCACAATCAAGTGTCGACTCATGAAGAAGTTTAAGTATCAACTCAAGGCCTGAGAACAAGAAAAATATAGAACTATGAAAATCCAGAATTTTTGCCTTGAGCTGACTCAAGTGTCGACTCATGATCAAACTCAAGTGTCGACTCACCAGATTCAAGTGTTGACACTTGGAGCAATGGCTAGTTTTTCAGAAGTGCAGAATTGATTCCAACTTGCTTCAAATGGCTAGTTTTCATCCCCAATGGTCATAAATGGTCATCTATGGATTGGATAGCTATATAAACACTAAAAATCAAATGGAGAAGTAATCCTTTGGTGAGATCATTAAATATCCTTCAAGGATTCAAGAGTTGAGTGGTTCAAGCCTTCAAGCTTTCAAAGATAAGAGAGTTGATCTAAGTCCACAACATCAAACTTCATTCAAAGGTTTCAACAAATTGAAGACAAGCTTCTTCAATATCATCCAAGGGCTTCAAAAAGATACTTGCTTTATTTTAGAAAGCTTTAGTGTATTCTTTACTTTCATTCTCACATTGTTGTATCAGAGATTGTTGGTTAGCCTTTGTGTAAAACAAACATAGATTGTTGGTGATCCTATAAAACCAACATAAGTTGTTGGTAAGCCCGTAAAACCATCGAAGGTTGTTGGTTAACCTAAGTTATAAAACCAACATGGGGTTTTGACTTGTGAGCCCAGGAAAACAAGTTGGGTTTGATTAGTGAGCCCGGAAAACTAATCGGTTGTAATCAAGTGTGATTATAGTGAATTTCCAAGGAAAAGTTGGGGAGTAGATGTAGGTGCCTTGGAGTGCACCGAATCACTATAAATTTATTGTGTTTGTGTGATTGTTTTCTTTGTGCATTTACTTTATTAATTTTGTTGCATATTATTTTGAAGCACACAAATACTTTGGCAAAATACAAGCACTTGATTTGAATTGGCACATACTTATTTTATATCCATTTGAAATAGTTCAAATAGTTTTACAAAATCTAATTCACCCCCTCTTGGGTTGCATCATCACTGGGCAACAATTGGTATCAGAGCCCAGAACCCAAAATTATTGGTATCTGAACTGGTGCTTTGCAAAGAATCCAATGGTTTTGAGTTAAAAAGATCATGGTAGCCCTAGAAGGTGCTTATTTTGCTATAGGACATGCAACTAATAGACCATCATTTTTTAATGGCTTTAATTACACTTTTTGAAAAACTTGCATGCGCATCTATATTCAATCTATTAGTTATTATCTTTGAAAAGTTATAGTTAATGGTCCTCATATTCCTTCCATTTTGGTTAATGACATTTCCATTCCAAAGCTCAAAGAGAATTGAAATGAATATGACATTAAGCAATCCAAAATTAATGCTAAAGCAATAAACTTGCTTTATTATGCATTGGACTCTAATGAATTCAATAGGATCTTCACATGTACATCAGTGAAGGAGATATGGGACACACTTGAAATTACTCATGAGGATACTCTTCAAGTGAAAAGTACTAAAATTAATATGCTTGTTCATTCTTTTGAAATATTAAAAATGCTACATTTTGAATCTATATCTGATATGTATACTAGATTTATGACTATTGTTAGTGAATTGAAAAGTCTTGACAAGGTCTATACTAATGCTGATTTGGTTAATAAAATTCTTAGATCTTTGCCAATATTGTGGGATCCAATGGTAATGACAATCCAAGAAGCTAAAGATATTAATACCCTACCTTTGGAGGAGCTTATTGGTTCACTCATAACCCATGAGTTGAATTTATGGCATAAAGAAGTGGTTGCTGATCAAGAGAAGAAAAAGATAATAGCCCTCAAGGTCAAAAAGAAATTCAAAGCAATGATGGCAACTTGGAGCGATAACGAAGATTCTAGTTCAGATGATGAACAAGAAGTTGCCTCTCTTTGTTTCATGGCAAATGACGAAGAGGTATGTTTTGAAAATGAATATGATTTTATCTTTGATGAATTACATGATGCATTTAATGATCTTGTGCATGAATACAAAGTATTAAAAAATGAGCACCAAAAATTAAAAAGACATGTAAATTCTTTTTCTCTTGAGAACACCAATTTTGCCAATAAAAACCTTGATTTAAATGTAACAATTGATATTTTAGAAATTGATAAGAATAATCTTTCTAAAGAAAAAATATTTTTTTTAAAAAAAACTTTGATTTGAAAGAGTTATCTAATAAGTTTTCAAATAAGAAAAATATTTTATTAAATAAAATAGAAATTCTAAGAAGATCCAAGATTTTTGTATCAAATAATTTGCTTTTAAAGAAAAACAAAAATCTTGAGTTGAAAAACAAGAATTTCTTTATTGCTACTTCTTCCAATATTGCATGCTTTAAAAATATGAAAAATTTGGACTTAATGCATATCCTTGTAAATTAAGAAAAATTTGGGTTCCAAAAGGAACCATATTTACCAATCCTAAAGGATCCTAGAAAGTTTGGGTACCAAAATTATCCACTTAGTTTATTTTGCAGGAGTGTCTTGCAGCCCAACATGAAGAAAGGAAGTTTTTGAAAAGTAAATGTACAAGACAATACAAAGAGTGGATAAGCTATAGTTTAGACTAAATGGTTAAGGAAGGATTATACATATTGATAAATTCTAAACATTTCCTTCTATAATTAAAAATATAATTAAATATTTGTTATAAATGTTGCATCAATTATTTTAAAAATTATTTTAAATAATTAATTAGAAATAAGTTTAGACTTATAGTCATTGGTTATGATCATGAACTTTTTGATGTTGATGAATTTCATGCTATCATGATTAAACTTGTGATTATAAGACCTTCATTTGATTTTGATTAATGTATCTTAAATTACTTCATAAAAAATATTTTTAAAGTTGTATATTACTTTGAAAATTATTTTAATTGATTAATTAGATCAAGTTTAGACTAATAATCATTTGTTGTGAACATGAGATTTTTGATATTGATGAATTTTATGCTCTCATGATCAAACTTGTAATTATTAGACTTTCACTTGATTTTGATTAATATAGTTTTAAACTATTTCAAGTAAAATGTTATGATTTATGTGTTTTTATTTTTGGCATCTATTCTTAAGTTAGAAATGATTTGGATCAAATTTAGAACTAATAGTTAAGGGTTACATTTAATAAAAAGGTATGCATATTGATAAATCCTTAATCCAGTAGCTAGACTTGGTATCATATTACTTCTAGCATTTGTATAGATATCAAATCATTTTAAATAAATTTAAAATTATGCTAAAAATTTTTAAATGATCAATTCTTTGTATTTTGAAAATCAAGTATATTTTAAAAATTTTAAATCTTTAATTTTAGACTTAGTATATATGTTCATATCTCAAATTGTCTGAAATTTTGATGCTTGTGCTTTCATGTTTTATTCCTCAATGAATGCATATTTTTAAGGGAGAATAATATTTAGGGGGAGCATCCAAATATTTGTTGTCATTATATACATGTATGATGCTTTCAGTGTTTTCTTGATATCATACTTATATTGCTTTGATACTCCTCCTTGCTTTCAAATCTAATCCTTTGAGGGGAGTTACATTCATTTGGTATCAAAATTTATTTTATTTATAATCTTCAAAAAAAGGAGAAATTATCTCTTGCATGTGCTTATCATTTTATGGTATCATGTTCAATTAGTATCATATTTAATTGGTATCATGATTAATTGATTTTATGCATTGATTTTGATGATCTACTTGCTATTCTTTTCACCTTCATTCTCATTTTGTATTGCCTTTCACCCTTTTTCATGATGACAAAAAGGGAAAGAAAAATGTTAAGTATGAAAAGGGAAAAGATATGATAAACATGAAAAATTATAAGAGAAATGAAAGAAAGTGCAAATTGGAAAGAAGAAAGCAAAATATTTTAATCTTAAGGGAAGAATTAGTAAGAGAGAAAATTTAAAAATTTTGCATATTTTGAAAAATATTTTGATGAATTTTTGAAATTTTTTTGGATCATATTTTGAGGGGGAGCTTGATGCTTATTGATTTTGAGCATACATATTTATACTATTGTTAATCTTTTAAGCTTACCCTATTCATATACTTGAAGATTTTGTCATCATCAAAAATGAAGATATTGTTGACTCTGATCTTGATTTTGATGATTGACAAAATATTTAAGTATATATGAGTACAAATTTTATTTTTAAGTGTGTTTATCAGATCTTAGTACTCATCCATGTTGAATGAAGAAATACAAGTTTTTAGTTGAAGAAAGTCCTTAAATTAATACAAAATCAAGTATATGAACTTTGGAATTAATATGGAAGAACTTGAAGAGGCTAAAAATCAATTTTGGAGAAGTTTCAGCAAGTTTCAATACTGGCACAATCAAGTGTCGACTCATGAAGAAGTTCAAGTATCGACTCAAGGCCTGAGAACAAGAAAAATATAGAACTATGAAAATCCAAAATTTTTGTCTTAAGCTGACTCAAGTGTCGACTCACCAGATTCAAGTGTCGACACTTGGAGTAACGGCTAGTTTTTCAAAAGTATAGAATTGATTCCAACTTGTTTCAAATGGCTAGTTTTTCATCCTCAACGATCATAAATGGTCATCTATGGGTTGGAGAGCTATATAAACACCAAAAATCAAATGAAGAAGTAATCCTTTGGTGAGATCATTGAATATTCTTCAAGGATTCAAGAGTTGAGTGGTTCAAGCCTTCAAGCTTCCAAAGATAAGAGAGTTGATCCAAGTCCACAGCATCAACTTCATTCAAAGGCTTCAACAAATTGAAGACAAGCTTCTTCAACATCATCCAAGGGCTTCAAGTATCAGATGTTGTTGGTTAGCCTTTTTATAAAACCAACATAGGTTGTTGGTGATCCCGTAAAACCAACATAGGTTGTTGGTGAGCCTGTAAAACCATCGAAGGTTGTTGGTTAGCCTAAGTTATAAAATCAACAAGGGATTTTGACTTGTAAGCTCAAAAAAATAAGTTGGGTTTGATTAGTGAGCCCAGAAAACTATTCGGCTATAATCAAGTGTGATTATAATAAATTTCCAAGGGAAAGTTGGGGAGTGGATGTAGGTGCCTTGGAGTGCACCGAACCATTATAAATTTATTATGTTTGTATGATTATTTTCTTTGTGCATTTACTTTATTAATTTTGCTGCATATTATTTTGAAGCACACAAACACTTTGGCAAAATACAAGTACTTGATTTGAATTGGTACATACTTATTTTATATCCATTTGAAATAGTTCAAATAGTTTTACAAAACCCAATTCACCCCTCCTCTTGGGTTACATCATCACTGGGCAATAGATTCTCAGAGTGGGGTTTATGTTTTGGGTAGGATTCTTGTGTGCTACCTTCTATTGAAGGTTTGGGATAGAGAGATCTAGGAAGGGTTCTTGGGTCTTTATTCCAGCACTCTTTCAGCAACAGGTTCTTCAAGGAGTTGAAGATGGAGTCCGCGACTCTTTAAGGAGTTGAAGAAGGAGTTCTTTCTGCAGACACTGTTCCTAGAGAGGCTAGCTCCTCGAAGGAAGGAGAAGGAATCCCATACCCCAGTATGAACCACTTGTAGAGGCAGCACACGTGTGCTGCTCGTAGGACCGGAGTTCTTCTAGTAGATTGGAGCAGTCCCTGGTGATCGTCACTAAGGTACACCTTTGGATTTTATGTATGACATATTTATCTGCTACATCATCGTGTGAATTTAGAATAGTTCTAATTTTTATTCAATGTATGCTTGATTTCATACATGCATTACTCTATGTGCATCACGATCTGCATAAGGAACCTATGTTAATTAGATTAACATCTTTGATAAAATGGTTTTAACCTTTTCTGCTACACCATGTAATTTAGAAAAAGTTTTTAAATTACATGTCCTGAGCCGTGCCTCTTGGGTTAAGGTTCCCCAACAAGACCATGATCGCATTGCATAGAGTGGGACCCGAAGGCATGAGCTGGCACCAGCCAACATTCCCACCCAGCAAAACTGCCTGAGGGGCCCTACTCCGGAATCGAACCCACGATCTCAACTTTGATACCAGTTGTTGGATAGATGTCCCTAACCCACTTTATAAAAGGAACATCCCTATTATAAGAGGTGGAGTCATCTCTCTTAAACCAGCAGCGTAGCAATCCCAAGGCGCACAAGTCGACCTGACAAGAGCGACCTGACCCACGAGCTGGCTCCATGAGGATGTTGGGTAGACTCCAGCCCACCTAGCCCATGACTACATTGCACAGAGTGAGACTTGAAGGCATGAGTTGGCACCAGCCAACAAGAGGAAAAAAGAACAAGCATATTGACTTTGCACTCAAGAGAATCTTCAAAAAGGGTTAGCATACAAAAGTGAAAAGCAAGCATTGAGTGATAGCTTTCAATTCTCAATAACCATCAATCCTTCAAGGCTTTTCACCAAGAAGACAACTCAAGAAGAATCTTCCAAGAGCTTCAACAGCCACTTTTTAGCTCTTTGAGAGAGCATTTTGGTTTTACTTACTCTTATTCTTTTGTACTTGAGTTAAAACTAGTTTTAAGGGTATTGAAACTAGTGAGAGGCAATTCCAAGCCTGAAATTAGAAGTGTTTAGCCAAGAGTGGCTTATGTAAAGGTTGTTGGTGAGCCTAAGTGACAAAACTAACAAGGGTTTGACTTGTGAGCCCGATTAAAACAAGTTGACTATAATCTTTGAGAATTATAGTAAAATTTTCAAGGGATACTTGGGAAGTGGACGTAGGTACTTGGAGTGCACCGAACCACTATAAAACCTTGAATTTTTGTGCTTGCTTTTCTTTGTTATTTGTTCACTGCATTTGCTTGACATAGTCATATTGCACAAAGCACCTTCATTTCTTTTGAATTGGCACATTCTTGTAAAAAATTTTTAAAACCCAATTCACCCCCCCTCTTGGGTTGCTTGGCTGGGCAATAAGTGATATCAGAGCTTGGTACCTAGCAAAGAAGTCCAACGATCTTGAGTAAAAGATCATGGCAGCCCGATATGGTGCTTGTATTATTGAAGGGCAAGCTTCAAACTGATCACCTTTGTTCAATGGCACAAACTACACTTATTAGAAAATACACATGCACATTTACATTCAATTTATAGATTATAATCTTTGGAGAGTAATCATTAAAGGTCCTCACACACCCATCATTATGATTAATGGCATTCCCACACCCAAACTTGAAGAAGATTATGATGAGAATGATATTAAACAAGCATAATTAAATGCTAAGGCTATGAATTTGCTATTTTGTGCTTTAGATCCTAGAAAATTTAATAGAATTCAGCATGTCATTTAGCTAAGGAGATATGGGACATACTTAAAGTTATCCATAAGGGTACAAATCAAGTGAAGAATTCTAAGATTAATATGCTTGTACATACTTATGAAATATTTAGGATGGAACCTACTAAATCTATCTCTGAAATGTATACTAGGTTCACTAACAAAATCAATAGCTTGAAAGGACTAGATAAAGTTTATTCTTATGCTGAACTTGTAAATAAAATCCTCAAGTCCCTTCCAGTATCATGGGATGCGAAAGTGATGGCGATCCAAGAAGCCAAGGATGTAGATGTGCTACCCTTGGATTAGCTTTTGGGATCTGTCATGACTTATGAGATCTCCCTAAAGCAAAAGATGGATGAAAATGATAAAAAGAAGAAGACTATAGCCCTTGCATCCACAATTCCCAAAGAGAGCACAAGTGATGAGTCTGAAGAAGACAAAGATGAAGATGAGACCGCACTTGCAGCTCATAAATTTTGAAGATTTTTGAGGAAGGAGAAGCAAGGGTTTAAGAAAAAGAAACAAGTAAAAGGAGAGCCAAGCAAGGAAAAGGAGAAGGAGAAGAAGAAAGAAGGCCCAATTTGCTTTGAATGCAAGAAGCCAGGCCACTACAAGATGGACTACCCTCTTCTCAAAAAGGGTAAGAGAAAATTCAAGAAGAAGGCCATGATGGCCACTTGGAGTGAAAGCGAAGACTCTAGTTCAGAGGAAGAGCATCAAGAAGTTGCCAACCTTTGCCTTTTGGCAAATGAAGAAGAGGTAAGTTTTGAAACTGAAAGTAAGTTTACTTTTGATGAGTTACAAGATGCTTTTGATGAATTGATGAATGATTATTTGAAACTAAAATCAAAGTATAAGAATTTAAGGAAATAATTTTTTGAATTATCTTCCAAAAATGAAGAAGTTTCTAAAGAAAAAGAAAGTTTGGTAAAAAAAATGTTGATTTGAAAGATAAATGCAATAAACTTTCAAATGAAAAAAATGCATTGATTGAAGAAATACAAAGTTTAAAAAAGCTTAAATTAAGTTTTGAAAAGGAAAAACTTTTCAAAGAATGCAAGACGTTATCCTAAGAAAACAAAAGCTAAAAGATAAGCTTGATAAGGTAAAACCATTTGTTAAAAAGTTTACTTTTAGTTCTGAAAAATTAAGTTTAATTTTAAACAATCAAAAAACTATTTTTGATAAGGTTGGACTTGGTTATAAATAACAAAGGAAACAAAAATTATTGAAGAATTTTTTTATTCCAGCTTCATCTAGTATTACTTGTTTTAGTTGTGGTAAACTTGGTCACAAGACATATCAATATGATTTAAGAAAGATAAACAAATCAAAAAAAGTTTGGGTTCCAAAAGGAACCCAATCTACTAATCCTAAAGGATTCAAGATGGCTTGGGTACCTAAAGCATCAACTTGATCATTTTGCAGGTGTGTCTTGCAACCAAGAAGAAAAAAAGGATATGGTACCTTGATAATGGTTGCTCAAGACACATGATAGGAGATGTGAAGTAATTCACTTTGAAGCTTTAAATGGAGGAAATGTGACCTTTGGAGACAATGAAAAATGTAAAATCATTGGTATTGGAAAAGTTCACATTTCTCCATCTACTTTCATTGATAATGTGCTACTAGTAGAAGGTTTAAAGCATAATTTACTAAGCATTAGCCAATTTTGTGATAGAGATTTTAAAGTTATTTTTGAATCATCACTTTGCATGGTGTCTAGTCTTAATGATGATGGACTGAAATTCATTGGACATAGGCATGGTAACATCTATCTAGTTGATCTTGACAATCTTCCTATACAAGATGGTGAATAACTAGTTGCAATGGATGCCAAAATCAATGAGACTAGCTAGTTATGGCATCGTAGATTAAGACATGCTAGCATGCATTTACTTTTCAAATTATGCAAAAAGGATTTAGTCAAAGATTTGCCAAAACTTAGATTTGAAAAAGACAAGATTTGTGATGCTTGCCAATATGGCAAATAAACAAGAACTTCTTTCAAATCTAAGGGAATTGTTTTAACTACTAGGCCACTTGAACTACTCCATATGGATATCTTTGGGCCAACTAGGACCACAACCCTAAAAGGCAAGAGATATGGTTTAGTTATAGTTAATGATTTCTTATATTTTACTTGGATTTTGTTCTTAGCTCATAAAGATAAATCTTTCTCTACTTTTATAAAGTTATATAGAAAAGTTTCAAATAAAAAAGGTACGTCTATTGTTTGCATTCGAAATGACCATGGAACCGAATTTGAAAATTAAGATTTTGAAAAACTTTATAATAAAAAAGGTATTAAACATAATTTTTCTATACCTAAGATACCTCAACAAAATGGGATAATAGAAAAAAAAAATAGAACTTTAGAAGAAATGGCATGTACTATGCTTTGCAAAAATGACATTCCTAGATATTTTTGGGCTGAAGCAATCAACACTGCATGTTACATTTTAAATCGAGTTTTAATCCGATCGATTTTAAAGAAAACTCCCTATGAACTTTGAAAAGGATGAAAACCTACCATTAAGTATTTTCATGTGTTTAGATACCGGTGTTTCATATTAAACAATGGCAAAGATAAATTAAAAAAATTTGATGCCAAGTCAGATGAAGGTACTTCTTAGGATACTTAACATTTAGCAAGGCATATAGGATATTCAATAAAAGAACACTTGTTATAGAAGAATGCATGTATGTTGTATTTGATGAGTCAACTAACAAGTCCTCTAGAAAAGAGGATATTTAGATGATGTTGCAAGTATTCAAAGACTTGAGAAGCTGACTTTGAATGATCCTCCTTCCAAAGAGAACGAGGAAGATCAAAGCAAGGAGGATGAAGAAGAAATTTCGAGACCTTCACCAAAGCATAAGGACTTGCCTAAGGAGTGGAGCTATGCTCATAGACATCCTAAGGAACTAATCAAAGGTGATCCATCAAAAGGGGTAAGAACTCGATCTTCTCTTAGAAATAAATGTGATTATCTTGCTTTTGTATCTCAAATAGAACCTAAAAGTATAGAAAAAGCTAAAAAAGATCCTAATTGGATGAATGCTATGCAAGAATAACTAAACAAATTTAAAAAAAATAAGGTTTGGATATTAGTAGAAAGACCATCCAATACTTCCATAATAGGCACTAAGTAGGTATATAGAAATAAGTTGGATGAAAATGGAATTGTAACTAGGAATAAGGCTAGACTAATTATTAAAGACTACAATCAAGAGGAAGGCATTAATTTTGATGAAACTTTTGCTCTTATAGCTAAATTTGAAGCAATTAGACTTTTACTAGCATTTACATGTTTCATAGATTTTAAATTATTTCAAATGGATATTAAAAGTATATTTTTAAATGGGTACATAGCAGAAAAGGTATATGTAGAACAACCTCCTAGTTTTGAAGATCATGTATATCCCGACCATGTTTTCAAATTGCATAAAGCTCTTTATGGTTTAAAATAGGCCCCCGTTCTTAGTATGAAAGATTAAGCAAATTTCTGATTAATAATGGCTTTACTAGGGGACATGTAGATACTACTTTGTTTCTAAGAAAAAAAGTTGATGACCTCTTAGTGGTACAAATCTATGTTGATGATATTATATTTGGTGCCACTAATGAAGCTCTTTGTCAAGAGTTTGCTAAGCTTATGCAGGATGAGTTTGAGATAAGCATGATAGGAGAATTAAGCTACTTCCTTGGACTCCAAATCAAACAAATCAAAGAAGGGATCTTTATCAACCAAGCTACATACACCAAGAAAATTCTGAAAAAGTTTGGGATGGAGAAGACAAAATCTCTTGGCACACCAACGAGCCCTTCATGCAAGCTTGACAAAGATGAATATGGTAAGAGTATAGATAAAAAATTTTATAGAGGTATCGTTGGCTCATTATTGTATTTAACTGTATGTAGGCCAGATATCATGTTTAGTGTATATATGTGTGCAAGGTATCAGTTCGAACCTAAAGGATCTCATTTATTGGCTGTTAAAAACATACTTAGATATCTATCTAGCACTATTGATATTGGTTTGTGGCACTCTAAGAACTCAGCAATAGAATTGATTGCTTATTCTGATGCTGATTTTGTTGGTTATAAACTAGATAGAAAAAGCACATCAGGAACATATCAATTTTTTGGAGTCAATTTAATCTCATGGTTTAGAAAGAAATAGAATTCAGTTGCACTATCGATAGCTGAAGCTGAATATATTGCAGCTGGAAGTTATTGTGCTCAAATCTTGTGGATTAAATAACAACTTAAAGATTTTGGCATTAAATTAACTAAAATACCTATTAGATGTGACAACACTAGTGCAATCAACTTAACTAAAAATCCTATACAACATTCAAAAAGTAAATACATTGAAATAAGATATCATTTCATAAGAGATCATGTACAAAATGAAGATGTGGTGCTTGAATTTGTGTGTACTGACAATTAACTAGCTAATACTTTACAAAACCTCTTAGTGAAGATAGATTTACATGATTAGGAAAGAATTAGGAATTATAGATCCTTTTGAGTGGCTTTTTCTCAATTTCTTCTCCTAGACTCCGCTTAGCAAAAACCATCAAAATTCATCATTTTGAAGGATTTAGAGCTTATTTAATTATTTTCCATTGATTTCCATTGATTCCCATTTTTCCTGAAATTCTTTGAATTTTTTTTCTAGCACTAAAGTGTCACACTTGGATTTTACCTAGATCTAGAGTCATAGTTCCGTTAGTTCTAGAGTTTCCCTCCGATGAGGAGTGATGTTAGGCTGTAGATCTTTAGGCATCTGATTTTTTTTGATGTACTTGACTATTTTATGCTGTTTGACTCTTGATGATGTATCTTTTGATGACTTATGCATTTTGGGATATTATACTTTGTGATGACTGTTTTGTGATGTTGTATCAGATACAGCTTGACGACTTATGATATGCAATTTATACATTAGCTCTCTTGAATCCATTTGATCTATGCTATCTATTTGATCTATGGAATGATATCTATATCTTTCATGCTTCTCTCACTTGTGTATCTTGTTCCTCACTATATGCATGTATTCAGGGGGAGTAACATTCAGGGGGAGCATCCACAAAGATAAGATTTATTTCCTTAATGATGACAAAAAGGGGGGAGAAATTTAGAAAGATAGTATATAAGCAATGCATACATAGAGAGTAAAGAGTAATCCAAGAAGAAATTGAGAGCTAGGTCAACAATCAACAATTTTTCAAAATTTTCAAAAAAAATTTAATTTGCTCTGATAAAATGCAAAGTAAATCCATCATCCTTAAAATGGATCTTGCTCTGTTAAATATATTACCTAAGTTTCTCATTTTTTATGCTTCGATACATCCTTTCAATATCATATACAATAATCCATAATTTTTTTTTATGCTCTGATATATCCTTCCAACATCATATGCAACGATTCATAATTTTTTTTGCTCTAATACACCTTTCAAACAACTTGTGCAATTTGCTCCGATACATTGAACCTTGATACATTGTTTTCTTGCTCTGATACATTCTTTTTTCAAACATTGCTCTGATACATTCTTTCAAACATCATATACAATTTTGCCTTGATTGCATTCGGGCACATTCGTAACACTTCCTAGGGCAATCTTATCGAAATAACAACAATGGCACAATGTTTTTGAAATTTTCTATCATTGTCAAAGCATTTTGATATAAATGTTATAAATAAATGCTCTAATACATTTTAAGTCTTATATACTCAAAGTTTATGTCTTGATGTATTATAAATCTATTTTTTTGCTTATATACTCAAAGTTTTGTCATCGTCAAAAAGGAGAAGATTGTTGGCCCTAGGTTTCATTTTGATGATAAGCAAAATGTTTGAGTATATAAGGGATACTAATGATTTGTTTAAGTATGTTTTTAAGTAACTCAGGTAACATGTTGAATGGATCAAAGAGTATATTAAGACCATCAAAAAGAGAAGTAAAGTTTTAATAGTCTTGGTTGTCTTCAAGAAGCAAAAGAACCATGAAGATTGATGAACAAGTAAAAAATTAAGAGATAAAGTAGAAGAAATTCATTCTAAATCATAAAGATTAAGTTTGGAACACATTTCTTGAGTGGAACACCTTAAGTGTCAACACCCAGCTGAGTATCAGAAGTTTCAGAAGCTTGGCATGTAGAGTTTTTTAGCTGACATGCCAGGTGTCGACCTAAGTGTCGACTTAAGACTGTCAAGTATCGACTCAAGAAAATCAAGTGTCAACTCAGAGATCAGCTCATGGCCTGAGAACAAAAAGTACAGAACATTGATTTCAAGGCTCATTTCAAGTGTCGACTCATACATCTCAAGTGTTGACCTAAGTGTCGACTTAAGAAAGTTAGGTGTCGACTCACATATCAGCTCAAGGCCTGAGATAGTAAAGATATAGAACAATGGTATATTAGGCCACTTCAAGTGTTGACACTCTAGAAGCAAGTATTGACCTAAGTGTTGCCTCAAGTATCAACTCAAGCAACCCTGACAATACAGTAACGGCTATATTTTTAAAGCTATATAATTTATTTTTAAGATTCCAAATGGCTAGTTTCTCATCTCCAATGGCTATAAATGGTTTTTTTAGAGGTTTTGGAGTATTTATTTCTCAAAGAACATATTGAATTGACAAGAGAGGGAAAAAGAACAAGCATATTGACTTTGTACTCAAGAGAATCTTCAAAAAGGGTTAGCATACAAAAATGAAAAGCAAGCATTGAGTGATAGCTTTCAATTCTCAACAACCATCAATCCTTCAAGGCTTTTCACCAAGAAGATAACTCAAGAAGAATCTTCCAAGAGCTTCAACAACCACTTTTCAGCTCTTTGAGAGAGCATTTTGATTTTACTTACTCTTATTCTTTTATACTTGAGTTGAAACTAGTTTTAAGGGTGTTGAAACTAGTGAGAGGCCATTCCAAATTGGAAGTGTTTAGCCAAGAGTGGCTTGTGTAAAGGTTGTTGGTGAGCCTAAGTGACAAAACCAATAAGGGTTTGATTTATGAGCCCGGTTAAAACACGTTGGCTATAATCTTTGAGGATTATAATAAAATTCCAAGGGATACTTGGAGAGTGGACGTTGGTGCTTGGAGTGCACCGAACCACTATAAAATCTTATATTTTTGTGCTTGCTCTTCGTTGTTTTTTGCTCACTGCATTTGCTTGACATAGTCACATTGCACAAAGCACCTTGACTGCTTTTGAATTGGCACATTCTTGTAAAAAGTTTTTAAAATCCAATTCAGCCCCCCTCTTGGGTTGCTTCGCTGGGCAACACCATAAATTAGGGCAATGGTTTTAGAGGACATGAAAGGAGTTCATGCTTGTGAGATCTAAAATCCTAAAACTCGAATCTAAAATATTCTTCAACATAGGATCATTGAGTTATGTTTCGAATAGACTAGCATATTCTATGTATGCTTGATGAAAAGGATGGCCGATCTCACAAGCTACTTAAGTGAATACTAATACAAAAATGTAAGTGCATATTTAAAAATGAGTTCACTAAATTGATCCACCAAGAGAAAATATCTTATGGAGCCTTATCTGCATGTCAAAAGATGGTTCCCTAAGTGGGAGTTATGCAAGTGATCCTTAAACCAGAGATCACCATCGTATCTTGTACATAAAAATCCATGTTTTGGTTCATACTCACTCATGATAATTAAGTCATGAATGCGGCATTCTGGATGTGAAAGAATGTGTATGAATGGTGTGAGTAGGTCAACAAGGAATCGATCACTCCTAGTAAGAGGAGATATCATCTCATATATTATCATCTCTAGATGACTCTAGAAATCTCTAACCATAGTAGGATGAGTATTAGAAAGGTTTCTAATGTTTCATTATTGAGTCATTACTGATTAATTGATAATCAAAAGGAATATATTGGTGAGTTTGACATGTTTTTATACTCAAGACATATTCAGGATATAGGATGATTGAAAGATTGAATTGTATAGTAACTCATCATCAAAGGTATATTTGGTATCTTTATCAAATTTCTCATCTTCTGGGTAGACATGATATGTTGCTAGATGTCAACCTTGCCTTGTAGGTTTTCATGAATTAAATTGGTTAATTCATGAGTCAATTGAAAGGGTTCTAATTTAACAACAAGGGTTGGCATAGTTTGGACCTTAATTGATTACATGGGGTCTGTTGCCGTCGAGATCGTTGTGGCCTACAAGTTTGACGTGTCGGGGGTCCCTCTGGGTGCTCGTCCCTCTATTCTCGAGGGTCGGCTTCCTTTGGTCCGGTGGCCCTGCAAAAAAGAGGAGACCCGAGCCAAAGATTTTGGTGGGGACACTCCGACGATCAAGTCAGATGCGATGATCAAGGGGAACAAAACCTTTATGGTGGAGAGCTTGGGGACTCCCCATGTAGAGGGTGAAACTGAGATGTGAAAACTAATGTAAAGTTGAGGGTCGAGAGCTAGGAGGTTCTTCTCATGGGTTCCTTGCCCGTGTGCTCTCGAAGTCTTACCGGTCATCTCTCCCCTTTTCTTGTTGCTCTTGTTGTTCTTATGTACATGCGGTGGCCCATACTAGATCCGAGGCTTTGTCCAGATGTCCCTTTCCTTGTCCCCTCTCTGGGAGGGGTCTTCTATTGCCTGCGGTCTCCCTCCAGTCAGACTAGTTCTTTTGGTGGATCTTCTCCTATTGGGGGAGTCTGCCAGAGGGGTGCAAGTCTTGTCACTTTGATGGTGTGGTTCCCCATGGGAGGGGCGGGCACTGTGCTGCTGAGCCCCATGCCATGGTGGAATGTTTCCCTTCTCGAAGGGACCATCAAAGTGTCATAGGGCCCTGGGGCCTTAATGGATTACTTTTTTTTGGAGGAGGTTCATGTTTCATGTCGAGAGGGTCGAATCCCCTGGTTACACAACTGTTAATGTGGTGGCTTGCTATAGGGCCCGGAGCTTGGTGGAGCACACACTGCGTAGAGCCTGCCGGTGGTGCATCGTAGAGCTTGAATTTATGGCGAGACATGCACCATCGCTCGAAGGTGTCGAGTGGCCAGGCTCCTTCTTGCTGTGGTTTGAATTTTTGCTGGCCCTTCCTTATTTTGCTGTTGGCAGGGATATTGGCCTTCACGAGGTGAGGGTGAGTCCTGCCTCGGGAACTCCACCTTAGGACTTGCTCTGGCAACATGAGCTCAACCTCGGTCGGGAGCTATCTCAGATGGAGGGCTCACCTCATGAGCACGACCCCACCCGGGAGCTGACCTTGGTAGGAGGGCTTACCTTGCCAGCATGAGCTCGACCTTGGCCGGGAGGTGCCTCAGATGGAGGGCTCGCCCTATGAGCATGACCACGCCCAGGAGCAAACCTCGGTAGGAGGGCTTGCCTTGGCTTCATGAGCTCGACCCCAGCCAGGTGCTGCCTTAGACGGAGGGCTCACCCTATGAGCATGACCCCGCCCAAGAGCTGACCTCGGTAGGAGGGCTCACCTTGGCTGCATGAACTCGACCATGGCCGGGAGTTGCCTCAGATGGAGGGCTGACCCTATGAGCACGACCCAGCCCGAGAGCTGACCTCGGCAGGAGGGCTCGCCTTGGTTGCATGAGCTCGACTCCAGCCGGGAGTTGCTCCAGATGGAGGGCTCACCCTATGATCATGACCCCGCCCGGGAGCTGACCTTGGTAGGAGGGATCGTGGTGTAGGCACCAGGATCAGATAGAGGCTCCTCAACCCTCTATGGATCTCTGATTAGGGTTTCATCTTTTGGATCATGTAATAAGGCTTCAAGCCTGAGCATTTTACTTTGGAGTCATGTATTTAGTCTCAGTTTTTTGTTTTGGTCATGTACCTTGGCCAATTTGGTCAAGTTGGGTCAATGAGTCCTGTAGCTAGCTGAATTGGTTCAAGCCTAAGTCTACTTGAAGATTGGGCTCAAGCTTGTCTAAAGATGGAGTGGATATTTGAGTCAAGCCTAGTTGTTAATGGATCAAACAATCTTCCCCACGCCATGAAAGAACGCGACCTCAGCTCTTGGATCACCACCTCACCGGTGCCACTTGGCGGAAGGATGCGCCACATCACCAAGACACTTGGGCGGCCAAGAAAAAATGGAGGACATCAAAGTCAATGCATGTTGGACACCCCATTTATTCTCCCCTTGGTCCAAGCCAAAAACCTCCCCATCCCACTTTCCACATCAAGCTCTTTCCAAAGAAGCATGGTCGGCCAAGGAAGGTTTTTCAAGTCAATGAAGCATCCCATGATTCTTGAAGACAAGATCCTTTCTTCATTCCCCCACATCAAGCCTTTCTCCAAAGAAGCTTAACCGGCCAAGGAAAGAATGGAGCATCCCTTGATCCTTGAAGACAACCTCCCCCACATCAAGCCTTCTTCCCAAAGAGCCATGGTCGGCCAAGACTCATGAAAGGATTTCAAATTTTGAATGGGGACAACCTCCTCTCTTCCTTCCCCGAATCAAGTTTTCCACCAAATCAAGACCAACCAAAGGAGGATTTCAAGAGTCAAAATTCAGATTTTTGGGTGCCCATGATGAAGACTTGTAATCATTTTATTTGAATTTTAAATAGGACTTAGGAGACACTATAAAGGGCCCTACTCTTCTTATACAAAACTAGTGTTTGATGAATGAAAATTTTGAGAAGTTTCTAATTCATTATAGCCCTTGTCTTCTTAGACTAGGAACTCTATGAGAGAGTGTCTTTGTCCTTCGGGACATCGAGGGATGAGAGGTCCTAAGTTTCCTTCCTCCTTCGCAAGCCACCCACCAATCTTCAAGCTTGGACGCCCCTGGAAACTCCACCTGGATGCCTAGCAAGAAGAGCCTCCTCGACCACCATTCTCAACTCTTTCCCATCCCTTCTTACTTGCTATTCCTTCTTCTTGATATTTTCTAACCCTTCCCTTGGGTGCTCGCAGGTCCTCCAGGTGCCATGGACAATGGAGTCGGTCTTCCTTTCCCCCGTGACCATCGGACGAAAAGTCGATAAATCCGCATGGTTGAAGGCTTGATCTTCTAGGTCGCATCCATGAGAGTGAGTGAACTCAGCATCGGGTGCATCAGAGTCTTCACGGTTTGCACCCCTAATCTCCTAAGTAAGTATTGATCTAGAGCTAAGTCCTACGGGGTTTCTCAATCCGGGGTCCTCTCGTTATCTTTGTTTAGGTACTATCTTTGCTTGCTAGAAAGTTCTTATCCTTATAAAATCTCTAGTTCCATTCTTAACTTGACTTCAGGAATCAGTACATCTCTTAAAACCTAAAACTTAAAAGAAAAATTATTTGCATATCCATCTCATCATTAGTATAGTCCTGCATCATCTTAGTCCCACATCAATTCCTGGTATCAGAGCCTCATCCCACATCATTTGGTATCAGAGTCAGGTTAGGACTTAATTCTCTTTAAGTACTTGGATTGGGTGCTTCACCATGGTCATCCGTCATAGGAAAAAGTAGGGCTGCAAGACCCTCACATCCCATTCAAAGGGGATTTTCTATGGCACGTAGGGGTGCTGATGTGATTGATCCTTGAAGGAGAAAATAAGGAGATAGATTTTAGATCCTAAAGAAAAGTTTTGCATCATTAGATTTCAACATCTTTAAAATTTTTGCATTTTTCTAACCCAATATATAGTTTGCTCTTTTAGTTGTTTCTACCTGTAGGAATCTTTGATTTTGCTGATTTTTATTTTGGTGGATTCTACATAATTAATAGTATTTTTCAGAATTCTCTCAGATTTTATTTCAGTCTGTAGATTTTCTACATGCCTGAATACTCCCTGAGAATAAATCTGCTATGAAATTCCAGCAAGTGCATTTCATCATACTTTCATTTCCATATAGTTTAATTTTGTACTTTAGGTTCATATTATTTAATTTCAGCATCTTATATTTCTACAAATATACATCAAAACACAAAAAAGGAACTTAAATACATTTCATTAGGTCATCTGTATGCCATCATCTACATAATTGATTTAAGGGCGATAATATCATAAGATAAGGGAAGGAGGTCATTATCTTTTCTTGGCCCAAAAACAACCACCCTTGCATTTCGAACCTAAGCCTAACTTAAAATCTATTAGCAACCTAATAGCTTAGGGACATCAACGAGTTAGGTTTAACCATTGTGGGAAGACTGGTGCATACAACCCTGCAATTAGTACCGGGAAGCTAGTGTCTAAGGCAAGAGGTCTAGTGTCAAACAACCTAAGTAGTGTTGTGGTTCCTTAATTAGGTCCTTGTAATAGCTAGGGGGGCCTCCCACACTCCCACCTCTTACCTGGCCGGTGAAAGGGCTAGTTGTTGTGCTCTGTGTCATCAAAGTTAACCCATTATGTTTAAACTCCTAGGTCTAGCAAAACTGTAGCACCATTCTTTGTATGTTGTATGTCTACTAGGTCAGGAGTCCCGTATCACCCCCACCACCCTCAGTCAGGTGTACCCATAAACAACCTCGAGAATCAACTTAGGCTTATCACTGAGCAGTTTTCCAAGTTGACCCAAAGAGCTGATAGATTTGAAACAAGGCTAGGAACCCTGGAGAGGACTCGGGAGCCTCATACTGAACCAAAGTTTGAATCACCTCCCCACACTAGGAGATTCTCTCAACATGATTGCTCCTTAGAGGTTGAGCCCAGAAGAGCCCCATGCCCTAACCCAGCCTAAGAAGTTCACCCTAGGAGACCCAATTAGGAGTTCATGGACCAGGTTAAAAGAAGATCTAGTAGCCTAAAGGAAAAGGAGCCAGGAGTTAACCTGATCAAGGCCAAGGAGTTAGAAAAAGAGGTTACTAAGGGAACCCCTACTTGGATCTTGACCTCTAAAGAAAATCATGAGCCAACCCAAAGAGAACAGCCTCAAGAAGTAGTTGAGGCTCTGAAAGAATTTGAGGAAGAACCCTTTGAAGAATTTCAGGGAGAAAAGGCTGGACTTACCGAGAATTTAAATGATGAAACACTTGAGCATAGTGATGACTTTAAGTTTGACAAGGTTGAACCCATTGAAAATCTAGAGAAAGAAACTCTTGAGCCCATCGAAGAACCCAAAGGAGACATCTATGAATCAAGTCTAGTGGAGGAGTTAAAAAAAGAGATTACTAAGGAACCCAACCTTACCACTAGAGTCTTACATGAGGAGCCACTTGAAGAAAGCCCACTTACATAGCCTAGTTCTAAAATCCAGGAACCCGATGGTGTGGGCACCAGAATCTGACAGAGGCTCCTCAACCCTCTGTGGATATCTAACTAGGGTTCCAATTTTTCGGGTCTTGTAATAAGGCTTTAAGCCTAAGCATTATAATTTTTTTAATCATGAATTTAGTCTCAATTGCTTTTGTTTTAGTCTTGAACATTGACCAATATGGTCAAGTTGTGTCTATGAGTCCTGTATTGAGTCCAGTCCAAGTCTGGGCCCAAGCCGGAGTGGTCTTTAAGTCCATCTCAACTACTATTGGGCCAAGCCTTGAAGGATGGCATTTTCAAACCTGGGGCGCTACTTCATCATCCCATGTGGCACCACCTCACCTTGCCAAGTGGGAGTCACAAGTCAAATTTCTTGGGTGCCAAAAGGAGACAACATCACTTGATCTTTTCCTCCCTTCCCTCCCCCTATCAATCCACTTGCTAAAGGAGTCTTTTGCAACCAAGGAAAGGTTGAAGACATAGGCCTTGCCCCAAGCCCCATATCATGTTTCTCTCCAAAGATGGGTGGGCAACCAAGGAAAGAAGAAAGACACAAGCCTTGCTCCAAGCCCCATATCTTGTTTCTCTCTAAAGAGGGGTGGGCGACCAAGGAAAGAAGGAAGATACAAGCCTTGCATCATGCCTTTTTCCCAAAATGAAGATCAGCTTTCCAAGTCCAAGGGTGCCAAGATCCTTCCTCCAAGCCCAATATCATGCCACGCCCAAATCACAAGCAAGCTTTGGTCGGCGAAGGAGAAGGGATTTTAGAATTTTTTTTGGCACCTTATCAAGAGAAGAGATGTAGTTTTCATTCAAATTTTGAAAGGGTCTTAAGGTGCCTATATAAAGGACCTTATCCCCTCCCTTGTAATACTAATGTGAATGAAAAGAAAAATATTTGAGTGCTACTCTTCTTCTTAGTTGCCTTCATTTCTTAAGAACGTCAATCTCCATGAGGGAGCGTCTTCGCCTTCGGGCGTCGAGAGATGTGAGGCCTCAAGTTACCTTCTCTTCCACCAATCCATCTTCCATCTTCGAGTTCGGAGGCTAGCTTGATAATCCATCTAGGTGCCCAGCAAGAAGACCCACAATCAACATCATCTTCAACCTTTCTTCCTTTATTTCTTCCTGTTGCTTGTTGATTCCTAATCTTTCCCTTGATTTCTTGCAGGTCCTCCAGGTACCATGACACGGAATCGACCTCCTTTGCCTTTGAGACCTTCGAACGGAAAGCCGACGCATCCATGGGGGTTGAAGGCTCGATCATCCAGGCCGCATCCATGAGAACGAGTGAACTCGGCATCGAGCGCTTTAGAGCTTTTAAGGTTTGCAATCCTAAAACTCCTAAGTTGATATTGATTCGAGAGCTAAGTCCTACGGGGTTTCTTAATCCCGGGATCCTCTTCCTATCCTATTTAGGGACTTACTTGCTTGTTTGAATTTCTTATTATTGTAGAACCCTAGATCTACTTTTTGTCTATCTTCAGGAATCCTAAATCCTAAAAAAATTAAAAATCACAAAGAACAAAATCACTTGCATCATTCTTCTCATCTTGCATCTAGTTAGTCCCGTATCACCCGAGGAATTTATTGAGGATTTGGCTTATTTAACCAAGTACCCTCAAGATGAGCCCCCTCCTACAGTTCCCATTAAAGATCTCTTCCCTGAGATTAGTAACCCATTCTTCCCTTATGCAAATCCTGTAGATATACCACAACCTTGTAAGGTTAGCCTCATTAATCTAGGATTAATCCCTGACACCCCTTTTTATATCCTACCCTACTAGACTAACTCTGAACCCACCTCTTATTTTCTGCCCCTCCCAGAAGCCTCCAGCATTTCTAGGATCATTAGATTATATCTTGTTGAGATTAGCATACTGCATACAGTCATTGCGCATGTTAGGTTTGCATCTTACTTCTGGCATACTCATGTGGTGGGGGCACTAGGATCAGATACAGATTACTGGGCCTTATCTAGTTTACTTAGCAATATGTCACATTTTTGTAAGCAAATAAGATTGAGTCCTATAATAAGTTGAGACTAGTTGATTTGTCTCAACCCTAGTCAGTCTTGAGTCCTATACTTGAGTATTAGTCTAGTGAGATCCAATTTTTGTACAAGAGAGGAGGTTACCCTATTTTGGAGTTCCACCATGCCTCACCCAGGAGCCAAAGGCATTTACATCAGCTCATGAGATCTTGTTTGACATCCTAGAGCCCTAGATACCCTCCAAATACTTTCTAGATGCCTTGATTCTTTCCAGATGCTCTCCAGATGCCTAGATTTCTTCCAGATGTTAGAGTATTTCCAAACCAGGGCATATCATGAAACCAGAGGTCCATCTATGCCTAGCCAAAAAGAAATCAAGCCTAAGTGCCAGGCCCAAGCCTTTAAGAACCAAGATTCCAGTTTGATCCTAGGAATATACCAGCCCAGGCACCCCAGCTTCCAGGAGGCCCAAAGCCCATGCACCCCAAGCCCTTGGCTAGCTCTTGCTGCTCCCCATGAAGCCCAACACACCAAGAGTGGCATCCTTAATGGTTGACCAAGTCCAAACATGGTGGAAGAGTTCAAATGAAAGGAGTTTGAGTTTTTATTTCATTCAACTTGTATACTCCTAGTTCTAGGTTTATTTTGAAATCTTTCTCCCACTTAAATTGTGTAAACCTATTCTAACTAGGAGAAGACTTGTAATCCCTTTAGGAAAGGGTATGGGACTCTATAAATACCCTACCCCTCCTCCTCTTGTAATCAATTCTACTCTTATGAAATTAAATTCTGGTTAAATATTGTCTTGAGTTTTGGTGTTGTGTTTGATTTGCTTTTGTTCCTTTACTTGGCCGACCTCTACCTCCAACCATCATCCATGCCCAAGCACCTTCCAAGTCTTTAAGCATCAGCCTTCATCCTTTGAGAAGAAGACCAAGGCCACCCCTGCTAAGAGCCTCCTTCTTCTCCCAGTTGCCAGCACTACTAACCCTAATCTTTCCCTTCTATTTCATACCTTGCTTATTTCATTTGATTGTTGATTCAAACCTAACCTTGATGCTTTGTAGGATCCTTGAGGTGTTTTCCCTCCCTAAAGGAGGCTTTCCTTTCCTTCAGACTGAGTTCAGATGATCACCTTCAGATTCGGGAACCAAAGGCTTCATCTTTTAGGCATCAATCTGAGAGTTGTGTGACCCCTTCATCAGCATGTTCTTCAATTTCTGACTGGTACAAACTTTCCACTATTAATTTCTATTTTGATTGAAGGTTAACTATCCTAAGCCAGGAACTTTTCAATTCTCGAGTCCTGGCTTTGTTGTTTTGCATGAGCATGCCTGCGATTATGATGATTCTTTGCATTACTATTCATCCAGCTAGTCTTTACTTGATTTTGAGAATTTAGCCTGCAAATTAAAATTATAAAAAAAATTTTAAAAAATTAGTTTACTATTTTTCCTACATGTTTAGAAATATTAGAGTCATCCTGCATTAGTTTGGTATCAGAGCGGGTTTAGGATAGCATTCATCTATATTAGGATCTCAAACCCTAATTTCTGCATCCTGCTAGCTGCATTAGGCGTCTATTTTTCATCTAATTTTGAACCCCTAGGAATTTTATTTTTCTGTGATATTTGCATGAAGTGTTCTTTATCTTGTCCTCTATTTTATCATATTTTTTAATTAATTTTATAGAAAAGTAAAAGTCCTAAAATCTGGCATAATAGGAATCCTAACTAAAATTCTGAGATTTCTGTATCAGTCTGAAAACCCTAGGATTTTTATCATCATCTGATTTTAGTTTTGCATTAAATTTGTTAGAGGTTATCAAAACCATCCATCCTATGTTCTAGAATCTTTCTGATTTTTTTATGCATCAGAATCCATGTCAAACACTGCATTAATCTGAACCCTAAATCTCAGAATTCTGTGAACTCTGCACACTTGATTCAACCAAACCTAACCAACTTCCACACAACCCAATCCCAAGCCCAATTTGTTTGCTAACCTAATCAACTCAAACCTAACTTGCCACATCATAAAATACACATAAAATATTTTTATTTTTCTGATTATTTTAGATTGCATTAGGACCATCGATTGCCATCATCTCTTTAACCTAATCTTAAGGGAAATTGCTATCTAACATCAGGGCAGGATTTCATCCCCTGTCCTGGGCCCAAAACAACCACCAACATTCTGACCCAAGCTTAATTAAAATTAATTAGACTTAATTTTCCCTAGAGGGCTTGGTGACACCCAACAGGTCGGGTTCGAACCGTGTGGGCCAACTAGTGCATTTAATCCTTTAGCTATTATTGAAAGCTGGTGTCTAAGGCTGGGGGTCCAGAGTCAAATGACCTAAGTGGACTGGTGGTTTATAATTAGGACCCTGTGACAAGTAGGGAGAGCCTCCCACTACCCCACCCCCTACCTGGCCAGTGGAAGGATTAGCTACTGGGTTAAGTATAAGTTGAGCTGACCCATTCAGTTTTGACTCTAGGTCTAGCAAGCCCTAGATTGTACTAACCCTTGCATGCTTGGTTGCATTCATTCCACCTTGATTGTTTGTTTGTTTGCATGACCACAAGGCTAGGAACCCTATACCATGACCCATACTTAGAACCCTACCCTAGAAGAACCCCATATTATGACCCATACTTAGAACCCAACTCTAGGAGAACCCCATAACATGACCCTACTTGGAGCCCAACCCTAGGAGAACCCAATACTTTGACCCATATCAGAAGTCCAACTATCAAAAGCCTAATTATTAGTTCATAGACCAGGATGAGAGAACACCACTAGGAACTTTAGGCCAAAAATACCCACTTTCAATGGCACCTCAGATCCCAAAGTCTACATAGATTGGGAAGGAGATATGGAATAATATTTTGAATGGTATCACTTGAGTGATAAAAGGAAGTGTGAATTTGTCAAACTCGGGTTAATTGACCATGCTAGGTTATACTGGAGAGGCGTAGAGAGCCTTATCAATAATACAAAGCTCCCATAGATACCTGGATGGCCATGAAGCTAAAACTTAGAGGAAAATATGTTCCCCCATACTACCGACAGTGCCTTTTAGATCAATGGAAAAGGTTAAGTCAAGGAAGTAGGTCTGTGTCAGAGTACATAGCCAAGTTTGATGAGTGTGCCTTAAAGTGTTTCCTAGACGAACCCACATCAGTGACCCTATCTAGGTTTATGGCTGGCCTTCGTGAAGACATCCAGTGGGAACTATCTCATTGGCAGATTCAGGGCCTAGAGGAAGCCTATCATATAGCTAGGTGGTGTGGACACCAGGATCAGACACGGGCTCCTCAACCCTCGGAGGATCTCGGATTAGGATTTTAATTTGTTGGGTCCAGTAATAAAGCTTCGAGCCTAGGCAATTTTGTTTTGAGTCATGTACTTTTATCTTAGTCTTGTTCTTTGGTCGATGCGGTCAAGCAAGGTCAATAAACCCTATATTCAGCTGAATTGGTCCAAGCCCGAGTCTACTTGAAGATTGGACCCAAGCCTGTTTGAAAAAGGAGTGGTCATTGAGTCTAGTCCAATTATTAATGGGTCAAGCCATCTCCCATGCCTTGAAGGATGCCACCTCAGCCCTTGAGCACCACCTCATCCATCCCATGTGGTGCCACATCATCATGACAAGTGGGCGGCCAAGGCAAGAAGGAAATGCTGAATTTGTGGGTGCCATTCCATGATTCTTTCCTCCCTTCCCTCCCCCTATCAAGCCTTTTTCCAAAGGAGCTATGGGCGGCCAAGGAAGGTCAATGGGCAATGAAGACATGATCCTTGTTTAAAGCCCCATATCAAGCCTTCTTCCCAAAGTGTTTGGTCGGCTATGGAAGAAATGCATTGACCCAAAGGGCGCCAACTCAAATCAAGAAGACAACTCCCATCTTTCAAGCCCCAAATCAAGCCACGCCATCAAGCAAACAAGACCTTGGTCGACCAAGAGAAGAAGAAATCTGAATTTGGGCATCCACTTCATGAAGCCTTGTAATTTTTCATTTGAATGGATTTTAAGGTGCCTATATAAAGGGCCTTACCCTTCCTTTGTATAGATGAATTTTTGATGAAATGAAAAAAATCTTGAAGAGTTTTCTTCTAGCCCTTGTCTTTTAGACTAGGATCTCCGAGAGGGAGTGCCTTTGTCCTTCAGGGCATCGAGGGGTGAGAGGTCCTGAGTTACTATCCCTTCCGTGTAAGCCATCTTCCATCTTCAAGTTCGGATGCCATCTGGATGATCCACCTGGGCACCTAGCAAGAAGAAGCCTCCATCACCACTATTCTCATCTCTTTTCCATCCTCTCCTACTTTTTTCATGATGATTTCTAACCCCTCACTTGGGTGCTCGCAGGCCCTCTATGTACTACGGACAATGGCATCGGTATCCCTTGCCTTCGCGACCCTCGGACGGAAAGCCAGCGAATCCACAGGGTTTAAGGCTTGATCCTCTAGGCCGCATCCATGAGAGTGAGTGAACTCGGCATCGGGCACATCATAGTTTATTAAGGTTTGCATCCCCAAACTCCTAAGTCAATATTGTTCTAAGAGCTAAGTTCTATGGGGTTTCTCAATCCTGGGGTCCTCTCATTATCCTTGTTTAGGGGCTTCCTACATGCTAGGAAGTCTTATCATCCTAGAATCTCTAGATCTGCTTTGCTTGTCTTCGAAAATCTTTCAATCAACTAAAACTTAAAAAAAAATTAACAAAAAATTCATCTGCAATCATTAGCAAGCATTTTAGCATCTTAGTCCCGCATCATATTTGGTATCAAAGCCTGGTTAGGACTTAGCATCTTCTTAAGTACTTGGATTGGGTGCTTCACCATGGCCGTCCGGTCATAGAAAAAAGTAGGGCTACATGACCCTCACATCCCATTTAAAGGGGATATCCTATTGCATGTAGGGGTGCTGATGTGATTGACCCTTGAAGGGGAATACAAGGAGATAGGTTTAGATCCTTAAGAAAAGTTTTGCATAATTAGAATCTAGCACTTTTGAAATTTCTGCATTTTTTCTATTTTAGTACATGGTCTTCTATTTTAGTTGTTTCTTCTTGTAGGAACCTCTGATTTTTGTGATTTTTGTTTTTTGGATTCTATATATTTGAAAGTATGTTTTGAAATTTTCTTAAATTTTATTGCAGTATGTAGAATTTTTACATTCTGGAATACTACCTGAGAACAAATCTATTATGAAATTCCAGCAAGTGCATCTCATCACACTTTCATTTTTCATATAGTTTAATTGTACATTTAGGTTCATATTTTGTTATTTCTAGCATCTTATTTTCTGCTATCATACATCAAAAAATTCAAAACACAAAAAAACTTAGATACATTTCATTAGATCATTTGTATGCCATCATTTTTATAATTAACCTAAGGGTGTCAATATCATAAGATAAGGGAAGGAAGTCATTACCTTTCCTTAGCCCAGAAACAACCACCCTTGCTTTTCGAACCCAAATCTAATCTAAAATCTAGTAGCAACATAAAAGATTAGGGACACCCACGAGTCGGGTTTAACCACTTTGGGAAAGCTAGTGCATGCAACCCATCAATTGGTACCGGGAAGCTGGTGTCTAAGGTAAGAGGTTTAGCATCAAATGACCTAAGCGGTGTTTTGGTTCTTTAATTGGGTCCTTGCGAAAGCAAGGGAGGCCTCCCACACTCCCACCACTTACCTGGTCGGTGAAAGGGCTAGTTGATTATGCTATGTGTCTTCTACGTTGACTTATTGTGATTGAACTCCTAGGTCTAGCAAACCCGTAGCATCATTCATTGTGTGTTGCATGTCGACTAGGTCAGGAGTCCCCTATGACCCACATCACTCCCAGTCAAGTGAACCCATGGATAACCACAAGTATCAACTTAGGCTCATCGTTGAGCAGCTGGCCAAGTTGACCCAAAGAGCTAATAGATTTGAAATAAGGCTAGGAACTCTGGAGAGGACCCGGGAGCCTCACACTAAACCAGAGTTTGAATCACCTCCCCACCCTAGGAGATTCCCTCAACATGATCCCTCAGAGGTTGAGCCAGAAGAGTCCCATACCCTAACCCAGCCCAAGAGGTTCACCCTAGGAGACCTATTCAGGAGTTCATGGACTAGGTTAAAAGAAGATCGAGTAACCTTAAGGAAAAGAAACCTGGAGTCAACCTGATCAAGTCTAAGGAGTTAGAGAAGGAGATTACTAAGGGAGCCCCTGCCACAAAAGAGATTCATAAACCAACCCAGAGAGAAGAACCTTCTAAAGAATTTCAAGAAGAAAAGATTGAACCCACTGAGAATTTAAGTGAAGAAACCCTTGAGCCTATTGAGGAATCCAAAGAAGATATCTATGAATCAAGTCTAGTGGAGAAGTGTGATGAAGATGGACCCAAGGTTGAAATCACTAAGGAACTCATAGAAAAAGATCCTGAACCCACTATAAAATTTGAAGGAGTGACTGAGCCAGGATCAAACATAGTAGATAAAAATGAAGGTTCACAAGTATTGCCCATAGAGGACGTCCAAGAACAAGTCCCTAAGGAACAACCCCAGGAAGTAGACATTAGTTTAGAGGACTTTCAAGATAAACTTCCCAAAGACCTTCCTGATGACCTTCCACCATCTAGGAACACCCAGCCTGCCCTAGAACTTGCACCCATAGATCAATGTCCAAATTTTAAGATCATCCTGAATAACCAAGGTCGGTTTCATGCTTCCCATAGATTTCCCCAAGACTCCAATTCCTATTTCCTACCCTTCCTTGAGTCTTCTCATGTTTTTAGAGCCATTGGGTTATATTTTGTAGATATTACCAGGTTGCATGAATCCTTAGAGCCCATCCCTTTTGCTATCTACTTCTGGTATACCTTATGGCATTTGCTAGGGATTCATGATAATTTTTCATGTGCATACCAGACTAGGGTCAAACCTAAAGAGTCAATAATCTGTTAGGTTTAGGCCCTAGAGAGTCCAATAAATTTCCTCTTAATAGTAATACATAGTTGAGTCTACTTTTTGTCAAGTGTCAGTATGAGTCTTAGAGTCCACAAAATCATTTGCACTGCATATTAGAGGCATGCATAAGGAAATTAACATGAAAATCAACCTAATATAAGAAATTGGCTGATTTTCGAAAGCAAGCCAAAGAATATGAAATAAGAGATTTTGTAATGATTAGGCTTATGCCTAAATGGTTTCCATCCATAACCATTAAGAAACTTCATGCTCATAGAGCTGGCCCCTTTAGAGTGATAAGGAGAGTTGGCCCTAATGCCTATGTGCTTGAGCAATCCCCGGATTATGGCATTAGCTCGACTTTCAATTCTCGTACTTAGTCGAGTATAGGAAACCAGTAAACATATCCAGTGAGCCATTTGGGCCTAACCTTTCATTTGAGAGTGAAGCTGACCCAGAGTGTCCACCTCTAATTTACCTGAGAGAGGAGAGTGGATCGAGTGTGTCTTGGATGATCAAGCTATGACCACCCGGGGCAAAGGCTATCAGCGTTACTTGGTCTGTTGGCAAGGCCGACTAGAGTCCGATGATTCATGGATTACCCAGGAGGACTTGTAGCATCTCGACCCTGACCTTCTAGAGAAATATAAAAGCCAAATCAACCCTTACTCGATAGGGTCAAGTTCCTCCCACCCCCGGAGAATTGGTATGGGCACTAGGATCAGATAGGGGCTCCTCAACCCTTGGAGGATCTCGGATTAGGGTTTTAATTTATTAGGTCATGTAATAAGGCTTCGAGCCTAGGCAATTTTATTTTGAGTCATGTACTTTTGTCTTAGTCTTGTTTCTTAGCCAATGTGGTCAAGCAAGGTTAATAAACCCTGTATTCAGCTGAATTGGTCCAAGCCCTAGTCTACTTAAAGACTGGGCCCAAGCCTGGTTAAAAAAGGAGTGGTCATTGAGTCTAGTCCAATTATTAATAGGTCAAGCCATCTCCCATGCCTTGAAGGATGCCACCTTAGCCCTTGAGTGCCACCTCATCCATCCCTTATGGTGCCACATCATCATGACAAGTGGGCAGCCAAGGCAAGAAGGAAATGCTGAATTTGTGGGTGCCATTCCTTAATTCTTTCCTCCCTTCCCTCCCCCTATCAAGCCTTTTTCCAAAGGAGCTATGGGCGACCAAGGAAGGTCAATGGGCAATGAAGACATGATCCTTTTTTCAAGTCCCATATCTAGCCTTCTTCCCAAAATGCTTGGTCGGCTATGGAAGAAATGCATTGACCTAAAGGGTGCCAACTCAAATTAAGAAGACAACTCCCATCTTTCAAGCCCCAAATCAAACCATGCCATAAAGAAAACAAGACCTTGGTCGGCTAAGAGAAGAAGAAATTTGAATTTGGGCACCCTCTTCATGAAGCCTTGTAATTTTTCATTTGAATTTGAATGGGTTTTAAGGTGCCTATATAAAGGGCCTTACCCCTCCCTTATATAGATGAATTTTTGTTGCTCAGGTGGCTTTCCCAAGAGGGGGTGAATTGGAATGATAAAAACTATCAAGTATGTGCACTTTTAAAAATCTTTTAGTGTTGTGGTGTTGTGATAGATTATGCAATGCGGAAGCAAGTAAATAAATACAATGAAAGCAATCACAAACACAAAGAATTTAGAGTGGTTCGGAGCAACCCAGCTCCTACGTCCACTACCCAAGCACCACTTGGGATTTTCTCTATATTCGTCCTAGAATACAGTCAGATTGTTTTCATGGGCTCACAATTCAAATCCACTTTTGGTTTTACACGGGCTCACCAAAAACCCACTCTTGGTTTTATACCGGGATCACCAAGAACCCAAACTTGGCTTTACACGGGCTCACCAAAAACCCACTCTTGATTTTATACTAGGATTACCAAGAACCCAAACTTAGTTTTACACGGGCTCACCAAAAACCCACTCTTGTATTTATACTGGGATCACCAAGAACCCAAACAAAAATAAAACAAGCAAACAATGCAACACAAAATACAAACTCCCAAAGAGTAGATGGTTGCCGCTTTAGCTCGTATTGGTGTAGCTCTAAGGCTTCAAGATGTGTTCTTCAAAGCTCTTCCTATTCTTCAAAAGATGCCTCAGGAGTTGTAGTAGATTGATCTTGAATCCCTCTTGAGTGTGGAAAATAAAGCTCACTTGATTCCTTAGAAGATATTCCTTTGAAGCACTCTTTTTCTTCTCTAACTCCAAATCTAATCTATTCCTCAAAAAACCTTGTTCCTCTTGAGTTTGGATATTCATTTTATACTCTTTGAGGTGTTCCTTGATGAATTTGGCCGTTAGAATGCCTTGGAAAGTGAAATCTAGTCGTTTATGGCCATTGGAGAAGAAAAGGCTTGTTGCATAAAACTAGCCATTACTGTTCACTATGCAGAGCTCGAGTCGGCTCGAAGTCAAAATGAATTCTAGCAAAAATGACCGGTAGATCTTGAGTCATCTTGATGGTCATTGTATAGAAAAATAGGTTTATGTTTGAGTCGGCTCATTTGGGTCAAGTCGGCTCGAAGTTTCAAAATAATTACAGTTTTGCCATTTTGGAGTCAGCTCTTGGTCCATGAGTTGGCTCGAAGTCTCGTTCAAGAAAAATACAAACTCTGGACGAGTCGGCTCTTCTGGGTCGGGTAAGCTCGAAGTTTCAGGATAATTACAGTTCTACCATTCTGGAGTCCGCTCTTGGTCCATGGTCGGCTCGGGCTGAACTTCTTCAAATGCTTTCAAACTTCTCCAAACTTCTTCCAAACCACTTCAAACATGTTCTAAACCTATGATACTCTACAAAAATAATCTTTATAAGGATAATTAGTAACATAATCATGCATCAATGTTTTGTAATCATCAAAATCAATCCTAGGGTCAACAATTTTTGATGAAATGAAAAAAATCTTGAAGAGTTTTCTTCTAGCCCTTGTCTTTTAGACTAGGATCTTAGAGAGGGAGTGCCTTTGTCCTTCGGGACATCGAGGGGTGAGAGGCCCTGAGTTACTATACCTTCCGTGCAAGCCATTTCCATCTTCAAGTTCGGATGCCAACTGGATGATCCACCTAGGCGCCTAGCAAGAAGAAGCCTCCATCACCACTATTCTCATCTCTTTTCCATCCTCTCCTACTTCTTTCATGATGATTTCTAACCCCTCACTTGGGTGCTCGCAGGTCCTCCATGTACTACGGACAGCGAAATCGGTCTCCCTTGCCTTCGCGACCATCGGACGGAAAGCCGACGAATCCGTAGGGTTGAAGGCTTGATCCTCCAGGTCGCATCTACGAGAGCGTGTGAACTCGGCATCGGGTGCATCATAGTTTATTAAGGTTTGCATCCCCAAACTCCTAAGTTGATATTGTTCTAAGAGCTAAGTCCTACGGGATTTCTCAATCCTGGGATCCTCTCATTATCCTTGTTTAGGGGCTACCTGCATGCTAGAAGTTCTTATCATTCTAGAATCTCTAGATTTGCTTTGCTTGTCTTCAGAAATCTTTCAATCAACTAAAACTTTAAAAAAAATTAACAAGAAATTCATTTGCAATCATTAGCAAGCATTTTAGCATCTTAGTCCTGCATCCTAGGAAATTCGAGTCAAACTAGAGGGAACTCATGATCAGTCAATCTAAGTCCAACAAGAGTAACCCTCCTGAACCCAAGCCCAGACCTAGCCGACTTCCTTTAGACTAGCCCAGTACCATTACCCCTAGCCAGACCCTAGCACATAGTCAAGTGTGTCCGAGCCAAGTCAACCTGAACCCCATAGGATTAGTACCCTTAGATATGAGCCTAGTATTAGTCAGGAACCCCTTAGTCACCCATCCCTACCCCAGTCATTAGTCAATATTCCCTTAGTCAACCCCCTCTTACCACCTCATTGGTTCACCAGAATGATCTTGAAGAGGAGATATATGAAGCTGATGTAAGCTTAGTGGAAGAGTATGAGAAAGAAGAAGATCGATTACCTATAGAAGACCCATAATTAGCTGACCAGGTAGAAACCTAGTTAGAAGCCAACCCATAATTAGTTGACCCATTGAAAACCTAGATAAAAATCAATCTGGAGTTATTTGAGTCGGAAGTCTAGTACAACTAACTCAATTCAACCATGGACTTCAATTTTGAGGCTTTTATGAAAGCCATGGCTGATTAGTTTGCTCAAATGAATACTCAAACCCAAGCTAGTTAGCCCAAATGAATTTCAAGTTTGATCAATCCAACACCTAAATGACCTAGATAAATAATAGATTAGATCTAATGACCCAAACCAACAATCAGGCAACCAATAGGATGGATCAATTAGCCAATAGGTTGGACCAGGTAGAAGACCCCCCAACATTAGTTGAACCTGACTATACCCAAGCTGAACTTGTAGTAGAAGACCAGCTAAAGGAAGAGAACCTAAATACTACTATTAGAACCTTACTTGAGGAGCCACTAAAAGAAATCCGAACTATAGAGCCTAGTCATTTGGAACTTATTAAGGATCTGATCTCTTTAAATCAGTACCCTCAGGATGAAGTCATTCCTTTAACTCCAATTGATCTCTTCTCTGAAATTAATAACCCATTCTTCTATAATGTAGACCTTATAGGAATACCCCAAACCCATAAGGTAAACCTCATTAGTCTAGGACTAATTCCTGATGCTCCTTCTTACATCCTACTCTATCTAATTAATCCTGAACCCTTTTCTTACTTCCTACCCTATTAGACTAATCCTGAGTCCACTTCTTATTTCCTACCATTTTCTGAAACTTTTCTTGATTTTCTAACCCTTAGATTGCATTTTATAGGGGTAATCATATTGCATTCATTCATTGCACATGTTAGATTTGCATCATATTTCTGGCATACTCTATGGCACCTAGTAGGAGTACATAGTAAATTTTCATATGCATGCTATGTTAGGGTCAAACCTAAAGAGTTTATAGTCTGTTAGGTTTAGGTCCGAGAGAGTCCAATAAAACTTCCTTCTATAAGGATGCTTAGTCGAGTCTATTAGGTGTTAGTCTTGAGTTCAATAAATCCATAGCCCTGAATCATCTGTTCTTACCTAAACTAGCCTCTGCACAGCATCTGCATCTAGAAATTAGTCAAAAGTTGAACATAAGTAATGAACTAAATAAAACTTGGCTAATACCCGAAAGAGAGATAAAGAATTTTTTGTAGAAGATTGTGTGATTGTAAAGGAATTTCATGCTTGCAAAGTTGGCCCATTCAAAATAATGAAGAGAGTTGGACCTAATGCCTATGTGCTTGCGATACCACCCGATTTAGGTATTAGTCCCACTTTCAACATTTCACACCTTATGGAGCATAGGGAGCCAGCAGTGATACCTAGCGAGCACCTTGAGCCTATCCCTCCCTTTAAGAGAGAACCCATCCTAGAGTGTCCACATACAATTTGGCCTATTGGTGAGAAAAAGATTGAGAGAACCCTAGATGATCAAGCATCGATACCCGAGATAAGGGCTGTCAGAGGTATTTGGTCTGTTGGCAAGGTCGGTCAAAATCTGAGGACTGTGAAGCACTAGTGAGGATCTGCAGCGCCTCAACCCAGATCCTTTTTAAGTAGTATGAGAGCCAATTGACCCTTACTCGATAGGGTCGAGTTCCTCCCGCCCCAGGAAAATTGGTGGGGGCACCAGGATCAGACACATATTACTAGGCCCTATCTAGTTTACTTAGCCATGTGTCATATTTTTGTAAGCAAATAAGATTGAGTCCTGTAATAAATTGAGACTAGTTGATTTGTCTCAACTCTAGTCAGTCTTTTATCCTGTACTTAAGTATTAGTCCAGTAAGAGTCTAATTTTTATACAAGAGAGGAGGTTACCCTATTTTGGAGTTCCACCAGGCCTCACCCAAGAGATAGAGGCATTTACATCAGCTCATGGGATCTTGTTTGACACTGTAGAGCCCTAGATACCCTCCAGATGCTCTCTAGATGCCCTGATTCATTTCAGATCCTCTTTAGATGCCTAGATTCCTTCCAGATGCCAGAGTATATTCCCAGACCAGGGCATATCATGAATTTAGAGGTCCATCTGCACCCAGCTCAGGAGAAATCAAGCATAAGTGCCAGGCCCAAGCCTTTAAGAACCAAGATTCCAATCTGATGCCAGGAATATACCAGCCTAGGCACCCCAGCTTCCAGGAGGCCCAAAGCCCATGCGCCCCAAGCCCTTGGCTGGCCCTTGCTGCTCCCCATGAAGCCCAACATGCCAAGACTGGCATCCTTAATGGTTGAGCAAGTCCAAACATGGTGGAAGAGTTCAAATGAAAGGAGTTTGAGTTTTTATTTCATTCAACTTGTATACTCCTAGTTCTAGATTTATTTTGAAATCTTTCTCCCACTTAAATTTTGTAAACCTATTCTAACTAGGAGAAGACTTGTAATTCCTTTAGGACAGGGCATGGGACTTTATACATACCCCACCCCTCCTCCTCTTGTAATCAATTCTACTCTTATGAATTAAATTCTGGTGAAATATTTTCTTGAGATTTGGTGTTGTGTTTGATTTGCTTTTGTTTATTTACTTGGCTGACCTCTACCTCCAACCTTCATCCATGCCCAACCACCTTCCAAGTATTCAAGCATCAGCCTTCATCCTTTGAGAAGAAGCCCAAGGCCGCCCCCTGCTAAGAGCCTCCTTCTTCTCCTAGCTGCCAGCACTCCTAACCCTAATCTTTCCCTTCTATTTCATACCTTGCTTATTTCATTTGAATGTTGATTCAAACCTAACCTTGACACTTTACAGGATCCCTGAGATGTTTTCCCTCACCAGAGGAGGCTTTCCTTGCCTTCAGACTGGGTCCAGATCACCTTCAGGTTTGAGAACCAAAGGCTTCGTCTTCCAGGCATCAATCTGAGAGCTGTGTGACCCTTTCATCAGCAAGTTCTTCAATCTCTAACTAGTACAAACTTTCCATTCTTAATTTCAATTTTGATTGAAGGTTAGCTATCCTAAGCCGAGAATTTCTCAATTCTTGGGTCCTGGCTTTGTTATTTTGCATGAGCATGCCTGCGATTATGATGATTCTTTGCATTGCTATTCATCCGGCTAGTCTTTACTTGATTTTGAAAATTTAGCATTCAAATTAAAATTATAAAAAAATTCTAAAAAAATTAGTTTACTATTTTTTTTGTATGTTTAGCAATCTTAGAGTCATCCCAAATCACTATAGTATTTGCTAGCAGCCCATTGTAAATTTTCATGTGCATGCCAAACCAGGGTCAAACTTAGAGAGTCTATAGTCTGTTAGGTTTAGGCCCTAGGAGTCCAATAAAATTTCTCTCAATAGGAATGCATAGTTGAGTCTGCACTTAGTATCATGTTAGAGTTCTACATTAAGAACTAATTTTTATATAATTTGGTTGATTCTCGAAAGTGAGCCAAACAATTTGAGATAGGGGATTCTATAATGATTATGCTTAGGCTTGAACGGTTTTCACTAGGAACGGTTAAGAAAATTCATGCTCATGGAGCTGGCCCCTTTAAGGTGATAAGGAGAGTTGGCCCTAATGCCTATGTGCTTGAGCTACCCCTAGATTATGGCATTAGCTCGACTTTCAATATCTCAGACTTAGTCGAGTATAGAAAACCGACAACCATACCTAGCGAGACATTTGGGCCTGACCTATCTTTTAAGAGTGAACTCGACCCAGAGTGTCCACCTCCAATTTTACCTGAGAGAGGAGAATGGATCGAGCGTGTCCTAGATGATCAAGCTATCAGCACCTGGGGCAAAGGCTATCAGCATTACTTTGTCTAATGGCAAGGTCGATCGGAGTTCGATGAATCATGGATTACCTAAGAGGACTTGCAGTGCCTCGACCCCGATCTTCTAGAGATATATCAAAGCCAAATCAACCCTTACTTGATAGGGTCGAGTTCCTCCCACCCCTGGAGAATTGGTATGGGCACCAGGATCAGACAGAGGTTCCTCAACCCTCTATGGATCTCTGATTAGGGTTTCATCTTTTGGGTCATGTAATAAGGCTTCAAGCCTGAGCATTTTACTTTGGAGTCATGTATTTAGTCACAATTTTTTATTTTGGTCATGTACCTTGGCCAATTTGGTCAAGTTGGGTCAATGAGTTCTATAGTTAGCTGAATTGGTTCAAGCCTAAGTCTTCTCGAAGATTGGGCTCAAGCTTATCTGAAGATGGAGTGGACATTTGAGTCAAGCCCAGTTGTTAATGGATCAAGCAATCTTCCCCACGCCATGAAAGAATGCCACCTCAGCTCTTGGAGTGCCACCTCACCGGTGCCACTTGGTGGAAGGATGCACCACATCACCAAGACACTTAGGTGGCCAAGAGAAAATGGAGGACTTCAAAGTCAATTCATGTTGGATGCCCCATTTATTCTCTCCTTGGTCCAAGCCAACAAGCTCCCCATCCCACTCCCCACATCAAGCTCTTTTCCAAAGAAGCATGGTCGGCCAAGGAAGGTTCTTCCAGTTAATGAAGCATCCCATGATTCTTGAAGACAAGATCCTTTCTTCATTCCCCCACATCAAGCCTTTCTCCAAAGAAGCTTTACCGGCCAAGGAAAGAATGGAGCATCCCTTGATCCTTAAAGACAACCTCTCCCACATCAAGCCTTCTTCCCAAAGAGCCATGGTCGGCCAAGACTCATGAAAGTAGTTCAAATTTTGAATGGGGACAACCTCCTCTCTTCCCTCCTCGAATCAAGTTTTCCACCAAGTCAAGACCAACCAAAGGAGGATTTCAAGAGTCAAAATTCAGATTTTTGGGCACCCATGATGAAGAATTGTAACCATTTTATTTGAATTTTAAATAGGACTTAGGAGCCTATATAAAGGGCCCTACTCCTCTTATACAAAACTAGTTTTTGATGAATGAAAATTTTGAGAAGTTTCTACTTCATTATAGCCCTTGTCTTCTTAGACTAGGAACTCTGTAAGAGAGTGCCTTTGTCTTTCAGGACATCGAGGGATGAGAGGCCCTATGTTCTCTTCCTTTTTTGCAAGCCACCCATCAATCTTCAAGCTTGGACTCCCCTAGAAACTCCACCTGGATGCCTAGCAAGAAGAGCCTCCTCGACCACCATTCTTAACTCTTTTCCATCCCTTCTTACTTGCTTATTCCTTCTTCTTGATGTTGTCTAACCCTTCCCTTGGATGCTCGCTGGTCCTCCAGGTGTCATGGACAACAGAGTCGGTCTTCCTTGCCCCCATGACCATTGGAAGGAAAGCTGGCGAATCTATAGGGTTGAAGGCTTGATCCTCCAGGCCGCATCCGTGAGAGTGAATGAACTCGGCATCGGGTGCATCAGAGTCTTCACGGTTTGCACCCCAAATCTCCTAAGTAGGTATTAATCTAGAGCTAAGTCCTACAGGGTTTCTCAATCCCAGGGTCCTCTCATTATTTTTGTTTATGGACTATCTTTGCTTGCTATAAATTTCTTGTCCTTATAAAATCTCTAGTTTCATTCTTAACTTGACTTCGAGAATCAGTACATCTCTTAAAACCTAAAACTCAAAAGAAAAATCATTTGCATATCCATCTCATCATTAGTATAGTTCGGCATCATCTTAATCCCACATCATATCTCCTTGGCTACATGAGCTCGACCCCGGCCAAGAGCTACCTTAGATGAAGGGTTCGCCCTATGAGCACGACCCCGCCCGAGAGCTGATCTCGGCAGGAGGGCTCACCTTGGCTGTATGAGATCGACCCTAGCCAAGAGCTGCCTCAAACGGAGGGCTCACCCTATGAGCATGACCCCGCTTGGGAGCTGACCTCAGCAGGAGGGCTCGCCTTGGCTTTTTGCTCGGTCGCCATGCCTAAGAGGCGGGTCTCTTGCCAGCATGGCTGCCAGCGAGGGCTCCATGTCAGTAGATGTGCCACATCAGATGCCCCCACTCCCGAGCTCAGAGAATGAAGTGATGCTTTGGGCGATGGGAGTAATTTTTGTGTTGACGTGGAGGAGAACATCTCTTACACCATCAATGCCTTGTGCACCGTCTCTTTGGAGATCATGCTCCCTCACCTAACGGGGCATCACTACGTCACCCCTCATTAAAAAGGAGCTATAATTGCCATGTTGAGCCCGAATGGGTTGCCTCCGAAGAGCCTGAGGGAGAGCCCGGGAAGAAGGCCTGGGAAGAACCGAGATCGGGGCCCACTGATAGGCATGATAGGAGTGGGCTAGCTGCTCCATGTGCGGTGCCCGGTCCGAGGGTCAGTCCCTAGCCAGTCAGCCCGAGGGCAAGGTCGCGATTGCTGAGGGGGCCCCGTCGTCAACTCTGGTGGCCTATCCATGCACTGATATCCCACTATAGCCGAAAGTTGCAGAGTGGCGAGACCTGCCACCATCGGGATATGGTGTGGGCACCAGAATCAGATAGAGGCTCCTTAACCCTCTATGGATCTCTAATTAGGGTTTTTAATATTTTGGATCTTGTAATAAGGCTTAAAGCCTGATTAATTTGCTTTCAAGTCATGTAATTAGCATCAAGTTGATTTCAATTTTGGTTTAGTTTTATAATTTGGTCAATTTGGTCAAGTTAGGGTCAATTGGTGGTGAGGACATAAGAGTCAGGAAGAGGAAGAAAACCTTTTCTAATTCAATTTGGATCACCAATGAGTAAGTCTATGTGTTCTTCATAAAGAACACTGGAGTCGTAGTTGTTTTGAGTTTGTAATTAAGTCAAATTGAGTTATAATTTGATCAAATTGAGTGTAATTTGGTCAATTAGGGTTTGTTGGGAATTGTGTCCCAAAGCCAATCACCTAAGTTGTAGGCGGTTGTGCTCAGTATTGTAATTAGTATATGAATTAATAAAATTTTATTTTGGCAGCTCATTGCATTTTACATTTCTCTGTAAAGAACTCTGTTTATGTGATGAAGTTCTTAGGACTGCACTGACTTCGATATACAGAGGATATTCGAGTGGTCCTTTAAACAGGTTCACAACCGAAGGATACATTGTACAGGACAGCAATGTATCAAGTGTAGGTTGTTGTGGTTCATATTATTTGGTTGTCCTCTTAACCAAAGGAGTGTGGTGACACTGATGTGATCTGCAAGTGGGATGTGTAACATCTCATTGAACGTGACTCCGTGGAGCTCCTTGTTGCTAAAGGATTGCTCACGATTAGATATGGGTATACGTGTCCCTCCAACCTGAGGTCACCAAGGTAGCTTGCAAGCAACTCCCTGTGCTTTGGTGCCGGACTACCCAGATTTCTAATCCGATGATGAAAAGTTTCTAGGTACAGGCAAGTACTTGTGGAGCAGTGGTGGACCAAGATGAAATTGACCAGTCTAAATTGTTTGGATTGAATGTCTTGCAGTGTCTCAATTTAGCAAATCCTCGACCGCGGTAGTCCTAGTGAGGAGTCACTGGACTTGCGAGGTTGAGACATATTATGGATTGACTCAATTAGGGTTGGCAGTCTAACCCTAGGTCATCTATAGCATTGGAGATCAAAAGGGATGAATTATACGGTAACCATATGCCAGAGGTTTGATAGATTGCTCTCGCATCTTCGACCTATCCAGATGCCGGGACCCATTGCTAGATGGTATCTTATGCTGGTACTGGAAGTGATCCGTGCTACCGTTTAGATTTGAACCTATGAGGTCACACGCCATAGAGGGTTTCTTCCAGATCCAGGAATCGATCAACGATTGGGAATCATTTCGGTATTAAGGTCAAACGGTTTAATTAAGTACACATTGGATTTTTCTAGTCTGATTTGGATCGACCAGGATGGATTTGGGTCAACCAGGAATTGTTCCTAGAAGACCAGGACTAGACCCGATTTTCTTGCTGTTTGGGTCTGGTCGGACAAGGATTTTGATAAACCAACTTTTGGTTTTTTAATGAATCGGTTTTCTTATTCATTTGGAATGGATGAACTGGTCATTTGGGTTTTGTTGAAACTGGTTTTAAAAGGATGGCTCTCTATTTCACGGTCTTGGTTTTATTCTCCCAGCATTTTATAAAACCCGGTTTGATGTGTGGCTTCTCCTCCCCTATTTCACCCAATCGGATGACCTTTTACATAGTGGAGTTCATTTAAGCATGGGAGATCAGATAGCACAGCGATCGGAGGAAGGGTCTCACAGTGGTTATCTTCCTCTCATCTTCTTCCCTCTCCACGTCTCTCCTTGTCTCTCTCGGATATGCCTTGTTTCTCCATGTGGATGGGATAAGTACGGCTTGGAGTTTGATCTTGCTTGGGAGATCAGTTCGCACTGGACCGGGAGAGGTCTCTCGATGATTTACCTACTGCTTCATGAGTTCCCAGCATGTTTTAACAAATCCTAAACCAATTCAAATAGAGATTTTGCCCACGGTTCTAGTGTTTCAACCGATCAAGTTCTTTTCCAAGGAGTTGGGATTGATCTGGTCTTCTCTTCATGCACGTCAACTCTTCTTCTTCCATGTTTACACCGATCTGGACTGCACTTCCAAGCATTTTCCTTTCCCTTCATGGATTGAATTCTCTACCTATAAATATAGCATGATGGTTGAACGCCAGGAGGTGCAAGAGAGAAGTAAGAAAAAAGTAAGAGAGGAGCAACAGGAGGTGAAGAAGATATAGCGTGAGGGAGAAGAGAAGAACAGAGTTTTCTGTTGGCCTTCATGGGATTTCCAAGTATATTTATATACTGGGTTTCAAGGCCAAGAGGGAATTAAGAAGAACTGAGCTTTTGCTTATTGAGTGAAGCAGGGAGCGTCCGTGAAATCCTTCCACTATTTTAAGTTTCCAGTGTGTGCTATTAGTGGAGTTTAGGTGGTCTTGGAGAAGACCGTTCATGAGGATTATTTGATATTTTCTGCTCCACATTGCTGTGACCTGTCTTTGGATTCTTGGTGGACTAGCATCCATCCGAGAGTCGGATCAGCGAGAGCCCTACGCGTGGATACTTTAGAGGGTGGATGCTTGGACACCTCGAGAGGTTGCATCGACCTATTTATTTTGCTGTTGTAGATCTTATTTTGCTGTTGAAATGTTCAATCAGTCGCTGCTGATCTAATCTGAAGACTGAGGGAGTCTGCTTCGGTCAGGTATATTTTATTTTGGTTATCATGTATGCCTAGATGTTATCATATGATTTATAATTGTTGTACTTGCCTATACATGCCTGTATATTTTATTACATGCATCATGATATATTAGATCCTGTGTATAAGTAGGTACTTTCTGCTGCATGTTTAAAATTTCTAATTATGCAATACCTGCTCCCTAGTGTTGCATGCCTAGAGTAGGCTTCTGCTGCACCAGGTTTTCCTTCAATGGTATCAGAGCCACAGGTTCCTATGTAGCATATCATGATTCCATGTGTTAGGGATTACTTTTAAGAACCTAGTTGAGACCTTCACCATGGCCGTGTGTCCATAGAAAATCAAGGTTTAAAACCCCTGAGTTTCTATGGCACGAGGCGGTTCGTTTGTGTTGGCATTTTTAGAAGGATCCTTAAAGGAAACCTATGGTATTAAAAAGGTTTTAATCTTGATACATTGCTATGTTTATTGCAATATTATAATTGATATGATGAAACTAGATATGATGCATGAAACATGTAAAAAGAGTTTTACATGAATTTAATTAAAAATGTTTTAATTAAAAGATGGCTTATAATCTAACAATTATGAATTGAAAGATTAATTAAATGACAAGTTTAAATTAGGGTTTATGAAACCTAATGTCATTTGAATAAGCCATCCGGGTTAATTGGGTTAGCTGTTTGATTGGGTCCATTAATTGGGTTAGACCTAAGGTTAGTTGAATTGGACTTGAGAAAACTAATCAAATGTTGATTAAGGACCTTCTCTTTAGCATCTATCTAATAGTTAGATGGGTTAGTCCATTCTTCTAAATGGATCTAATTAGTGGCTCTATGGTAAGTCCAAGTTTTTAGGCTGGTCTAATTGAGTCTGGTTGATCGATTGGTGTCTAGACAGGTTTGGCATTTTTGATCATGGTTGCATGAGGCTACCTCTTTCCTGGACAACTTGGTTGGTGTCTAGGAAAGACGGTTAATGGCGGTTACTCACCCATGATCTCACCTACCTGGCCAATGTGATCAACCAGAATTGATTAGAAAAGCTTATTGATTCGAGTTAACCCATGTCGCCCAGGTTGATCAGCTTGACTGATCTTTAGGTGCCCATGGATCAATTTGATGAATTGAATTCAACCCTCCTGAAAATTGATTTGATCAGTGGGAGGTTGATCCATGTTCTATTATCTATTCTTCTGTCACAATCTAATTAAAATCCTCTAAAATTATTAGGTCCTGAAAAAGACTAAGTCAATGAGTTGATGGTGTCTTAGCCTCCCATTGAGTGGGTTAGTAATGTGTCCTTTAGCTTGGTGTACATTGGTAGTTCCAAAGAACGGGTATGCATCCAGTTACTGGGATTACTCTCCCATAGATGATGGTTCAGTGCAACCTTCTTAACGGTGATCAGGTGGGCTGGCCAAAGTCGGGCTTGGTCATTCGTTAGTTGGAAGCATTGAATTTGTCATATTGATGGTTGGACCTAATCAGAGACCCGTAATAGGAGGCCCAAAGGCCGATTGGGGGGGACAAAACTTATTACTGGAAATTGCTTAGGGAACCAATTGGTTAGAGAACCTACCTTTAGACACGTATGGGTGAGCCGGCCAAAGTCGGGCTCATACGTGGTCTATTGGATTTCAGTACCCACTATGAAATGGTGATTTCATGGATTGGAGTTAGAGGCTCTCAATCTGAAAAATTAGTGGGAGGGACTGGTAGGTCCGTGGGGTTGTCGTTAAAACACCGTGGCTATTAGTTTAAAATCCGACTTCTTAAAATATTTAAAAATACGTAGCAAGAGGAGTCGGGTTGAATCCACAGAGAAGGCAGTATTTAGGATTTGAAATTTTTGATCTTTGTAAAAAAAAAATATTTGAAGTCGAAAAAATATAAAAATTAAAATTGCAGGACAACTTGGCACTAGGATCTGTTATTTAGATCCTAGCATCTATTTGCAGATAAGACGAAAGACATGAATTAAAAAAAGAAATATTGCATTGATTTTAATTTAAGGTCTAAATACAATGAAAAAAAAATCTAAATTAACAAAACAAGTAACAAAGATAAGAACAGATTGGTGCAGCCTCATCGGGAAGATAGCTCCTTCCTTCATACTTCGTGGAGCGAACTGGGCTTCCTCTGTGTCTTCTTCTTTGGATCTTGATCTCTCAGAGAGAGAAGGCTGGAAGATGGTGTGGGGACACGCTCTCCTTTGAGAAACCTCACTCCCAAAAGCCAACCCGTAACCCAAGCAATACCCTCTACCCTATACCTTGTCTTTTCTCCGGGATCCCCCTGTCTTGTGCTATGGGGTTCATTTTATAATTGATCGGAGAGGAGACCTCATGGCACACTAGCAATGTGGGACAAAAATGAATACCGTGACCGCCATTGCTGTTCCGTTGATTACGCCGCGGAGCTCGTGGAGAACGCCCAGCATCCGTCAGCCCGTGGAGAATGCCCAGATCATGCCATGATGACCGCTTGGCAACGCCCGTGGAGAAGCTTGGCTCGCGGACTGCTCGTGCCCGTGGACTACGCTCCGGCAACATGGAGAACATTCGTGCCCGTGGAGCTCGCCCATGGACTGCCTGTGGAGAACATGGAGAAGCTTGGCCGTGCGCGTGGAGCCACCGTGGAGGGCATGGGCTGCGCGTGGAGGAGCTTGGCCGTGGAGAATGCCACCGTGGAGAACGCCCGCGGACGTGCGCGTGGAGGAGCTTGGCCGCGCGTGGAGCTCGTGAATGCGTGAGGAGCGCAGCAACGTCCTGCAGCCCGTGGAGTGGTGCCCGTGAACTATGCCACCGTGGAGGAGTTTGGCCGTGCGTGGAGGAGCTTGGCAACGTCCTGCAGCCCGTGGAGTGGTGCCCGTGAACTGCGCCACCGTGGAGGAGTTTGGCCGCGCGTGGAGGAGCTTGGCAACGTCTTGCAGCCCGTGGAGTGCTTGCCCGTGGACTGCGCGTGGAGGAGCTTGACCGTGCATGGAAGAGCTTGGCAACGCATGGAGGAGCTTGGCCATGGAGAACGTGGGCTGCCTCCTCTCTTTTGCCACCGAAAAACACCGCCACCGACCGTCAAAGCACCACCGGAGCTTCTCCTCCGGCCAGGGACACCACCGGCGTGCTTCCCGATGAATTTCGGCGCCTCTGGAGGGCTGTGGTCCATGGCCTATTCCGTGGACCGGCAGCCATGGCTGCTGGTGAACCAAACAAAGAATTGTAAACCCAGCAGCCGATCCATGGTGGACCGGCTGCTCCAAAATCTGTGCAGCATCAAAATATGTGCAGAAATCAAGAAAAATTCATAACTTCTTCATTTCAAACCTGATTTAGGTACCGTTTGAATTGTTGGATTCCATAAATCAAGTTCTACCTATTGACGGGTTTCAAATTTATTAATTTTACCAATTTATTATAATTATTGAATATTTTATTAATCATTTAAATGGGTGTGTGATGCTGACTTGAAATCTATTTTTCATGAACGTACTCTAATTTCACATTTTTCAAAGATATTTTTAAAATAATTATTTTTGCAAGAAGGTCCAATTTAATTATGAAATTAGGTTATTAAAAGAATGTTAGCACCATTTGTTAACTAAAATACTTAAAATAATCGTGTAAATCCATGATTTATCACACCCCCCAACTTAAATATTGCTAGTCCCTTAGCAATGCAAAAAGTATAACTATGTGTCACAAAGATCATCCTTTACAAAATAGATCCAGGTTTGAAAGTAAAAAGATCTAGCAAGTATCACTAACTAAGTATTGAGTTTCAGAAATAAATTTTGCAGTCAGCATAATTAGAAACTTTCTTAGAGTTCATCTAAAGATCTACAGTACTTGTGTTTATGATGACTAACTTAACATTTTGGTACTAGTTTGCAAGAACAAATGTATCTTTGACTAACACTTACTTTGGTTAATTTTCTATACATCCCTAAATTAAGCTTATGAACTGAGTTAGCTTTCACACTACCTGATTTTTTTTTTTTTTTTTTTTTTTTTTTTTTTTTTTTTTGCTGAGCATCCTGGCCTTCCCTTCACTGTTTGACGCGAACCTCCACACTTGACTTAGGTGCAGAGACCCGGTTACTAAGTTTAGGGCGATCCACATATACTCTATGTTTTGCACTTTTATTTCAGGTAGGTAGCTCTTTCCTTAATTCAAAATAATTTTAAATTGGGATATATATCAATTAGCAGTTTTCAGTGATAATTAAGTCCTCAATTGTCCTTACAACTAATACTTACTTTGTCTCGTCAGCGTGCATGTGCAATGGAAGTGCTAATAGCCTTTAGGTGATCTAAGTAGGCCCTAAAAGTCTGACACGCTAGTCTACTTCTTGACTCGCTACAGTCATTAGCAACACTCTCTAACTCTTATTACTTTTTCTAGTCTATCTTGTTCCAGATTTATTTTTGACACATGAAAAACTTCTTCTTTTTTTTTTTAAAAAAAAAAAATATTTGTCCCGACCCCCCAACTTAAATACCATTGTCCCTAATGGTATAAAAAGAACTAAAAATGTAAAGGGATACCTGAGAAGAGGAGCTCATGAACAATGTAGAGGCTGCAATTTTTTTTTTTTTTTAAAAAATATATTAAGTACATATTAGGTTGCCTCCCAACAAGCGCTAAGTTTAATGTCTTCAGCCAGACATAATGCAGCTCAGTTCAGTGTGGGTCAGTTAATGTTACGTGGTCAATGGTTCGATTTGTTGATATTCCTTCAATGTATGGTTTTAAACATTGATCATTTACCTTAAAGAAGTTTCCTGACCTAGGATCATAAATTTTGACTGCACCATGGGGGAAAACTTGATTAACAATGTAAGGTCCATCCCATCTAGATCTCAATTTTCCAGGAAATAATCGAAGCCTTGAATTAAATAACCAGACTTGGTGATTTGGCTCAAAGATTTTCCTAGAAATAAATTGATCATGAAAGGCTTTCATTTTCTCGTTATAAATACGTGAATTTTTATAAGCCTCTCGCCTCAGTTCATCTAGTTCACTCAGTTGCAACATCCAGTTAGAACCAGCTTGCTTTAAATCAAAATTTAATTGCTTAATCACCCAATATGCTCTATGTTCAAGTTCTACCGGAAGATGACATGCTTTTCCAAAGATCAGCCTATAGGGAGACATTCCAATGGGATTCTTGTAAGCTGTCCGATAGGTCCATAATGCATCATCTAATCGATCTGACCAGTTTCTACGATCGGGCCTAATAGTCTTTTGCAAAATGTTCTTGATCTCTCTATTGGATACTTCCACTTGGCCACTTGTTTGCGGGTGATAAGGTGTAGCTACTTTATGTGTGACCCCATATTTTTGCAAAAGCATTCGAAATTGGTAGTTTGTGAAATGGGCACCTCCGTCGCTAATGATGGCACGAGGAAATTCGAACCTAGAGAAGATATTCTTTTGAACAAACTTTATGACTACCTTATGATCATTGGTTCATGTTGCCATTGCCTCAATCCATTTATAAACATAATCGACAGCCACCAAAATATATTCAAAACCATTAGAGGGTGGAAAGGGTCCCATAAAATCAATTCCCCAAACGTCAAAGATTTCAACTACCAAGATTGGATTTAAAGGCATCATGTCTTTTCTTGAAATATTTCCTAAGGCTTGACACCTAAGACATTCTTTGCCAAAAGTATAGGCATCCTTAAACAATGTCGGCCAGTAAAATCCACTTTGCAAAACTTTAGCCGCAGTTTTTCGACCAGAAAAATGTCCTCCGCAAGCAAGGGTGTGGCAAAAATTCAAAATACTCAGATGTTCAAATCAGGAACACACCTACGGATTATTTGATCAGCACAGATTTGAAAGAGTTCAGGATCTTCCCAAAAGTAATATTTAACTTGAGCAAAGAATCGATCCTTTTCATTCTTGGACTAGCCATCAGGGATTTGTCCAACCACTAAGTAGTTCACAATATCTGCAAACCAAGGGGCCTTTGCATGTGAAACTACTAAGAGCTGTTCATCCGGAAAAGATTCTTCAATTGATGTAGGTTCACACTCTTCAACTAAAATCCTAGATAGATGGTATGCTACAACATTCTCAGATCCTTTCTTGTCTCAAATTTCAATATCAAACTCTTATAGCAGTAAGATCCATCTAATCAATCATGGTTTAGCATCTTTCTTTGAGAGCAGGTATCTCAAAGCCGAGTGATCCGAATAAACCATAATCTTGGAACCTAAAAGATATGATCTAAACTTTTCCAGGGCAAACACCACAACTAGCAACTCCTTTTCAGTAGTGGTATAATTTTTTTGGGCATCATTCAAAGTTCTGCTAGCATAATAAATCACTATGGGACATTTGTTTACCCTTTGGCCCAAGACAGCTCTTATGGCAAAGTCTGAAGCATCATACATGATTTCAAAAGGTAGTGACCAATCTGGGGGTGGATGATTGGGGCTTGGGTCACAGCTTCCTTTAGAAACTCAAAAGCCTTAAGACAATCTTCATCAAAATTGAAAGGAATGTCCTTGGCGAGCATATTACACAAAGGACGAGAAATCTTGGAAAAGTCTTTGATGAAGCGACGATAGAATCCTACATGGCCGAGAAAAGATCGAATTTGTTTGATAGAGATGGGTGGAGGAAGTTTAGAGATCAATTCAACCTTTGCTTTATCTACCTCGATCCCTCTCTTAGATACAATATGTCCTAAAACAATCCCTTCTCGAACCATGAAATGGCTCTTCTCCCAGCTCATAACTAAATTAGCCTCAATACATCATTTTAATATTTTCTTCAAATTATTGAGGCAACTCTCAAAAGATTCTCCAAAGACTGAAAAATCATCCATAAAAATTTCTAAGAAATCTCCTACCATGTCCGAGAAAATTGATATCATGCACCTTTGAAAGGTTGCAGGTGCATTACACAAACTGAAAGGCATTCTACGGAAAGCAAAGGTTCCAAAGGGACATGTGAAGGTGGTCTTTTCCTGGTCTCCTGGATAGATTGCTACCTGGTTGTATCCTGAGTATCCATCTAAGAAGCAAAAGTATTGCTGGCCAGCTAATCTTTCTAGGATCTGATCAATAAATGGTAAGGGAAAGTGGTCTTTGCGGGTAGCTGCATTAAGTTTTCTATAATCTATACAGACACGCCATCCAGTAGAAAGTCGTGTTGGCACTAAATCCCCATGGTCAGTACGGACAATCGTGAGTCCAGATTTCTTTGGAATGACTTGAGTAGGACTCACCCAGTGGCTATCAGAAATAGGATAAATAATACCAGCATCTAACCATTTAATCACTTCCTTCTTGACCACTTCTTGCATGTTTGGGTTGAGCCGTCTTTGCATTTCTCTAGTAGGCTTGGCACTATCCTCAGTATAGATATGGTGCATACAAATTGATGGACTAATGCCTTTTAAATCAGCAATGGCCCAACCTATGGCCTCCCTATGTGTTTTCAGAACATCTATCAATTGGTTTTCCTGCTCAATGGTTAGGTCAGAAGCAATGATCACAGGCAGGGTTTTGTTAGGTCCTAAAAACACATACTTAAGTGATTCAGGCAAAGTTTTTAGTTCAAGTTGTGGTGGGGCCTGAATTGAAGGGTGCAAAGGCACAGTTCCTAGGTCAGGTAAGGATTCAGTTTGCATTGACTAAGGTGGTGAAGGTTGAGGTGAATCAAGTAGGGCATTTACCTCTTGGACTTGGGTTTCAGCAATAGGCTCGTCATCTTCCATCAAATTGGAGGAAAATTCAGACTCAACAATCTCATCTACTAAACTAATCACAGAACAATTTTCCTTCTCTCGAGCAAACTTTGAGGCATTAAAAATATTGATTCTCACCTTTTGATCCCCAAAAGAAATGTCCATAGCTCCCATTTTACAATTGATATTGGCATTGGCAGTGGCTAGGAATGGACGACCTAAGATTATGGGATTCTGATTTAGCTCTTGGGATGGTTCCATGTCTAGTATGAGGAAGTCTACTGGGAAATAACATTGGTTCACTCTAACTAAGACATCCTCAATCAAACCACGTGGTGTCTTGACAGATCTATCGGCTAGTTGAAGAATGACTGATGTGGGTTTTAGTTCACCAATCCCAAATTTTTCATAGACCGAGGTTAGAAGAAGGTTCACACTAGCTCCTAGGTCTAACAGGGCTCGGTCAAAGGTAATGCCTCCTATAACACAAGAAATCAAAGGAGCACCAGGGTCTTTCATTTTCTGAGGTAATTGATTCAACAAAACTGCACTTACATCCTCAAACAATATGATTCTCTTTATGGTTCGTGGCTCACGCTTTTGGGTGCAGAGTTCTTTGAGAAATTTAGCGTAAGCTGGAACATGCTGAATTGCATCGAGGAGGGGTAAATTAATATGGACTTGCTTGAATAATTCCATTAGCTCCTCGTTGCGTGCTCCTTGCTTTTTACGGGAAGAGCCAGCTTCTAGGGCTGAAGGGAACGGGACTCTAGGTTTATAAGTCTCAGGTAATTCATCTGCTCTCTTCTTCCCTTTCTCATTTAAATCAGAACCAGTATCAGTACTAGTCCCGGGCTCAGGCTCTTCTACATGGTTAGTCTTAGTACTAACATCATCTTCTAACTTCTCATTCTTGCTAGCATCAGTACTAGCCTCTCTCTCCTGGTCTTGATATGGGTCCCTAAGAATCCTACCACTTCTAAGCTCAGAAATTGCTTTGGCATTCTCAAATTGAGGGTTCTTAGGTGGAACATTAGGCTGAAGAATGAGTGGGTTGTTTCTAGGATTCGGTATTGGTTGACTCGGTAGTTGACCTGGTTCTCTCCTCATAGTAGATTCAGCTAACTGTCCTATTTGAACTTCTAACCTGGCGATAGATTGTTGTTGGGTCATGATTAATTGTTGAAGTTGATCAAACATATCGTCAGCCTGATTGGTCTGTTGAGGAGGTTGATATGATGACTGATGATGATATGGTGGCTGATATGGTGGCTGAGCAGGCTGACTAGGCTGACCTTTATTATAGGCATAGTTTTGGTATGGGGGCCTATTTTGAAAGTTTCGTGCAGGAGGAGTTTGGGTCTGAACCTGAGTCTGTTATGGTTTCCAAGAAAAATTAGGATGGTTTCTCCAACCCGGGTTATAAGTATTTGAAAATGGGTCATTACCCGGCTTGGAGTAACCTTGAGTAGCTTGGACTTGTTCTTGGATGAAAGGTGGTAACTGTGCAACCATAGGACATTCATTCATGTGATGGGCTGGGCTAGCACAGATAGAACAAATCTCCTGATGAATAGAGGGTGATGGGTATTGTGATGGGTGTGATGGGTATTGTGCAGGAGATTGAGATTGTTGACTGAGGGCTAGGACTTGGTCCAACTTTTGGGAAAGGAGATCGACTGTATCTAATCTTTGGGATATTAGGTTCAAGTCGACATTGGAATTTGAATGTCTAATTTCATAAACCCCTGCCCGCTTTTGGTGAGGAATCGATCTTTCATATGAAGTCAAAGAAGCATGGTTGATCAAATTTTCACTTAAGGTTTCAAACAAGGTATAGGCTTCATCCTCACTTCTACTCATGAATGCACCTCCATAAGATGCATCCACCATCTGTCTATACTGGTCTCCTAATCCCTCATAAAAAGCTTGGAAATTTGCCACTTAGACAGACCATGATGTGGGCATTTTCTAAGGAGTTCCTTAAGTCTCTCCCATGATTCATGAATTTGTTCACCAGGAAGCTGAGCAAATCTAGTGATGGCTCGCCTCATGGTATTGGTTCGACCTATAGGATAGAATTTCTTAAGGAACTCGTGCTGCATTTCAGCCCAAGTTCGAATTGGTTTCCCTATTGTGCCAAGCCAGTACTTGGTCTTATCCTTAAGTGAGAAGGGGAACAAGGTTAGCCTAAGGGCATCATCTGTGAAATCTTGGATCTTCACCGTAGAACATATTTCTAGAAACTCATCTAGATGCTTATAAGGATCTTCGTTGGTATTCCCATAAAAGGAAGGGAGCATCTGGATTATGGCAGACTTGATCTCATATTGTCTAGCAGGTATTTCAGGTAAATGGATACAAGTCGATGGGTTGTAGGTGGAAGGAATAAAGTATTCCTTCATCTATCTAGGTGGTTCTTCTGGGTTTCCAACCATTTGATTTTTTGGTGTACTATGGATCAGCCGTTCAATTTCAGGGTTGAAGTCAACTAGGTCTGGAAATAAAGATCTTCTACCGTGCATGTAACAGTGCAACCCAAATATGTGAATCAAAATTTTTTTATTATATATATATATATATATATATATATATATATATATATATATATATATATATATATTTGTTATTTTCAAACACTTATCAAACAGATTTCTATCCTAGGCTCCCTAATTCTAGACAGCTCCTACTTCCAAGACCGCCTTGGAGCCCTCCAAGTCAAAGACCAATTAGCTAACTGGCCAGGTAAGGGTAAGGTCGGTGGAGTTTCCCTCTTTGCTTACCTTAGACACCAATTGAAAATTAGCCAGGTAAGCGGATCCAACCACCTTCCTTCGGGACGTAATCCCTGAACCCCTTTCCTAGACACCAGTCAACCAACTAATCTTGACCCGGTCCAACTCTTCCGGGTGCCCTGTCCTATTGAGCTCGAGTTCCTTAGGATTGACGTCTAGTTAATTTTATTTAGAAGGCTTAGGTATGCAAAATGAGGGGTGATGGTTTGTGGGCTAAGGAAGGGTATTGAACTCCCCACCTTATCTTGTTTATGGATAAGTGCCCTTAAGATGATTATGAGATTATGAAATGCAATAAGATGTCCAAAATAAAAGTTATAAACACACAAAATTAAATTAAAGCTATATATTTTTTTTTAATTTTGTGATTAAGTTTCTAATCCTAATAAATTATGAAATGTCTGGGCAAATTTTTTTTTTTTTGGGTTTTGCAGAAAAGATAAATTTACCTAAATGAATCTAAAAATGGAAAACAAAAAAAAAAAATTTTGTTTGAAATTTGAAATTTGAAATTTGAATTTTTTTTTTTTTTTGGAAATAAGAAAAGAAACCTAAAAGGAAAATAATTAATATGTAAAAGAGGAAAGAAAGTTTACTGACTGGGAGACTTTCTTTCTCTTCCGCTTTTCTCCCCCTTTTTTAAATTTTTTTTTTATCTACAAGAAAAAGAAAAGTTAGGACGGTAAAAAAAAAAATCAAAAAGATCAAAAACTATTATTTTAATGCCTTCCCCAACAACGATGCCAAAAACTTGGTAGGTCCGCGGGGTTGTCATTAAAACACCGTGGCTATCAGTTTAAAATCTGACTTCTTAAAATATTTAAAAATACGTACCAAGAGGAGTCGGGTCGAATCCACAGAGAAGGCAGTGTTTAGGATTTGAAATTTTTGATCTTTGTAAAAAAAAAATATTTGAAGTCGAAAAAATATAAAAATTAAAATTGCAGGACAACTTGGCACTAGGATCTATTATTTAGATCCTAGCATCTATTTGCAGATAAGACGAAAGACATGAATCAAAAAAAAGGAATATTGCATTGATTTTAATTTAAGGTCTAAATACAATGCAAAAAAAAACTAAATTAACAAAACAAGTAACAAAGATAAGAACAGATCGGCGCAGCCTCGTCGGGAAGATAGCTCCTTCCTTCGTACTCCATGGAGCGAACTGGGCTTCCTCTGCATCTTCTTCTTCGGATCTTGATCTCTCAGAGAGAGAAGGCTGGAAGATGGTGTAGGGACATGCTCTCCTTTGAGAAACCTCACTCCCAAAAGCCAACCCGTAACCCAAGCAATGCCCTCTACTCTATACATTGTCTTTTCTCCGGGATCCCCCTATCTTGTGCTATGGGGTTCATTTTATAATTGATCGGAGAGGAAACCTCATGGCACACTAGCCATGTGGGACAAAAATGAATACCGTGACCGCCATTGCTACTCCGTTGATTACGCCGTGGAGCTCGTGGAGAACGCCCAGCATCCGTCAGCCCATGGAGAATGCCCAGATCACGCCGTGACGACCGCTTGGCAACGCCCGTGGAGAAGCTTGGCTCGCGGACTACTCGTGCCCGTGGACTGCGCTCCGGCAACGTGGAGAACATTCGTTCCCATGGAGCTCGCTCGTGGACTGCCTGTGGAGAACATGGAGAAGCTTGGCCGTGCGCATGGAGCCACCGTGGAGGGCATGGGCTGCCCGTGGAGGAGCTTGGCTGTGGAGAACGCCACCGTGGAGAACGCCCGCGGACGTGCGCGTGGAGGAGCTTGGCCGTGCGTGGAGCTCGTGAATGCATGAGGAGCGCAGCAACGTCCTGCAGCCCGTGGAGTGGTGCCCGTGAACTGCGCCACCGTGGAGAAGTTTGGCCGCGCGTGGAGGAGCTTGGCAACGTCCTGCAGCCCGTAGAGTGCTTGCCCGTGGACTGTGCGTGGAGGAGCTTGGCCGTGCGTGGAGGAGCTTGGCAATGCGTGGAGGAGCTTGGCCATGGAGAACGTGGGCTGCCTCCTCTCTTTTGCCGCCGAAAAACACCGCCACCAACCGTCAAAGCACCGCCGGAGCTTCTCCTCCGGCCAGGGACACCGCCGGCGTGCTTCTCGGCGAATTTCGGCGCCTCTGGAGGGCTGTGGTCCACGGCCTATTCCGTGGACTGGCAGCCATGGCTGCCGGTGAACCAAACAAAGAATTGTAAACCCAACAGCCGGTCCATGGTGGACCGGCTGCTCCAAAATCTGTGCAGATCAAAATGTGTGCAGAAATCAAGAAAAATTCATAACTTCTTCATTTCAAACCTGATTTAGGTACCGTTTGGGTCGTTGGATTCCATAAATCAAGTTCTGCCTATTGACGAGTTTCAAACTTATTAATTTTACCGATTTATTATAATTATTGAATATTTTATTAATCATTTAAATGGGTGTGTGATGCTTTGACTTGAAATCTATTTTTCATGAACGTACTCTAATTTCACATTTTTCAAAGATATTTTTAAAATAATTAGTTTTGCAAGAAGGTCCAATTTAATTATGAAATTAGGTTATTAAAAGAATGTTAGCACCATTAGTTAACTAAAATACTTAAAATAATCGTATAAATCCATGATTTATCAGGGACCTTTAGACTAAAGCCCAAGTCTTTTGGTTTAATTGATTAATTCATATACTAACATGGTCTCAATTTTCCTTTCAGATGTCTTCAAACCTTTCGCTCCGGTCACTTCTCGATAGCGAGAAGTTAAAGGGTCCTAATTTTGATAGCTGGTATCGAAAGTTGAGGATTATCCTGGAGCACGAGCAGATCCTTTATGTGATAATGGATCTAGTACCCAAAATCCCTTTTGCCAATGCTCGGAGTTCGGTCAGGGACACTTATTTGAAGTGGATTTCTGATCGGACTACTGTCCGATGCATAATGTTGGCAGCTATGAATGACGAGTTCAGTCATAAATTTGAGGAGGCCCAGCTACACGAGATCCTTCAAAAGTTGAAGGAATCTTTCAACATGCCAGACGATGTAGAGCGGTACAAAGTATCTTGTGCCATCTATAATGCCAAAATGCGTAACGGCGGTTCGGTCACTGATCATGTATTGTACATGATCGAGATGATCGAACAATTAGGCAAGCTCGGATGTCCCTTGCATGAGCAACTCAGCAAGGATGCGATCCTGAATTCTCTACCTTCCTCCTATCTTGACTTTCTTGATCATTATAGAATGAATAAGCCTGCAGTCAATTACCATGGTTTGATGGGGTTGCTGCAGACTTACGAGAAGGACCACCAACTGAATAATGGGGTGGTGAATTTAGTGGTCTAGAGGTCGTCGTCCCTTTAAGAAAGGAAAAAAGAAAAATAAAGGAAAGAAGGTGAAAAGTGCTCCTGGCACAAGTTAGACTAATAAAGTATAAGCTGATCAAAATAAAGCAGAGTGCTTCTACTGTAAGAAGCAGGGACACTGGAAGAGGAACTGTCCTCTTTATCAGGCATCCTTAGACCCGAACAGGCCAAGGAAGGGAAAGCAGCAAGGTGCTGGGCAAGGTATTTATATGATAAAACCTTGTAATTTTTCTATTTGTGACACTGCTAACTGGGTATTGGATATTGGTAGTCCTATTCATGTTTGCAATTCGTTGCAGGGACTGCAAGTTAGCAAGAGATTCGAGGATGGGGAGCAGTTCCTGAGCATCGGAAATGGAAATCGTGTTCCAGTACTGGTAATCGGAGTTCTGAGTCTTCTTTTTGAGTTTAGTACTGTCGAATTAGTCGACAGTCATTATTGTCCTAGTTTCATTATGAGCATTATCTCTATAGGCCTATTGGCCAATTGTGGTTATGAACTTTCAATAAAAAGAGATTTTTGCCAAGTTATTATGAATAACTCTGTGATAATGAAAGCTAAGTTGAATAATGGCATTTATGTTTTGTCACGGCCTGTTAATGTAATGTACACGTCTAGCAAACACCCAAGAATAGAAAATGTCAGTAACTTATATCTATGGCACTGTAGGCTAGGTCATGTAACCAAAATAGGATAAACAAGTTGTGAGGAGATGGCCTCCTCGAGGTCAGTGATTCTGACTCACTGCCCACTTATGAATCCTGTTTGCTTGGTAAAATAACCAAGTCACCTTTTACTGAAAAAGGTGAACGAGCTACAGAACTTTTGAGTCTCATACATACTGATGTATGCGGACCCATGATAGTTAGTGCCAGAGATGGATATAGATATTTCATTATATTTACAGACGACCTGTCTAGGTATGGTTATGTCTTCTTAATAAGACATAAATCTGAGTCATTTGAAATGTTCAAATGATATCGTAATGAAGTAGAGAAACAAACTAGAAAGAGTATTAAAACCCTTCGATCTGATCGAGGCGGTGAATACCTATCCAGTGAGTTCATGACATATCTTGAGGAGAATGGGATTCTCTCTCAATGGACTCCTCCTGAAACATCCCAGTTGAATGGTATGTCCGAAAGGAGGAATCGAACCCGGTTGGACATGGTTCGATCCATGATGGGCTTTGCAACTCTGCCACTATCCTTCTAGGGATATGCACTTGAAACAACTTTTTACTTGCTGAATAAAGTTTCGAGTAAGTCTGTTGTTTCCACTCCATATGAGCTATGGACTGGATGTAAGCCCTCAATTTCACACCTTCGGGTCTGGGGTTGTCCGGCTTATGTAAATCATTTAGACTCAAACAAACTTGGTCCTAGGTCTGATCGGTGCCTGTTTTTGGGTATCCTAAGGAAACAAAAGGATATTTCTTTTACTTGGAGGACGAATAGAAAGTGTTCGATGCTCTTAGAGCTATCATTTTAAGAAAGGAGTTCCTTGGAGAAGTTACTGTAGCCTCTAAGATTGAACTTGGTGAAGTTCAACCAGTGGAAGAACCTACACACTTTAAGGACATTATAGAACTGGCTATGATTGAATCACACCTAGAACCCATTATTAGGAGATCTGGTAGAGTACCGCATCAGCCGAACAGATACTATGGTTTCTTGGTCCGGGACGGTGATCCCATTGAGCTCGACAAGAATGAGGATCCGATCACCTATATGGATGCACTTTAGAGATCTGACTCTAAGGCGTGGCTTGGAGCCATGCGATCTGAGATGGAGTCCATGGAGATCAACAATGTATGGACATTGGTTGATCCACCTGAAGGGATAAAATCCATCGGGTGCAAGTGGATTTTCAAGAGAAAAAGGGGCGCAGATGGGAAGGTGGAGACCTATAAAGCCCGTCTGGTTGCTAAGGGGTATCATTAGTGATATGGTATCGATTATGACGAGAGATTCTCTCCTATGGCAATGCTCAAGTCCATTCGGATCATGCTTGCTTTGGAAGCATATTTTGACTACGAGATCTGGTAGATGAATGTCCGAACCGCTTTCCTGAATGGGGAGCTGGATGAGGAGGTGTATATGATACAGCCTGAAGGGTTCACATCGACAGACGAGTCAAAAGTGTGCAAATTACAGGGGTCCATTTATGGACTCAAGCAAGCATCTGGAAGTTGGAACATGCAATTTGATAGGTGTATCAAATTGTATGGCTTCGTTAGGAATGGAGAGGTACCCTGCATCTATAAGTGAGTTAATGGTTCTGTGATTGTATTCCTGGTATTGTATGTTAATTACATTCTCTTAATCAGGAATGACATCGTAGCATTACAAGGAATAAAGGTCTGGCTGTTATCTCAGTTCTCCATGAAGGACTTGGATGAAGCTTCTTACTTACTGGGTATGAAGATCTATAGAGATAGATCTAAGAGGCTTCTGGGATTATCCCAGTCTACGTACATTGATACCATGCTGAAACGGCTCAGCATGGAAAATTTCAAGAAAGGCTATCTCCCGATAGGTTCTGGAATTACTCTTTCCAAGAAGTATTGTGCAACAACTCCTGAGGAAAGAGACCGCATGAGTAGAGTTCCTTATGTTTCGATAATAGGCTCTATCATGTATGCTATGACATGTACTAGACCAGATGTGGCATACTCACTAGGAATAGTGAGCAGATACCAGTCTGACCCAGGTGAGGTACATTGGAAGGTAGTTAAGACATCCTGAAGTATTTGAGAAATACTAAGGACCAATGGCTGATTTATGGAGAACTTGACTTGAAACTTGTAGGGTATATTGACTCCAGTTTCCAGTCTGACAGAGATGATAGCAAGAGTGTGTCAGGGTTTGTGTTTACCCTGAATGGAGGAGCGATCTGCTGGAAGAGTTCCAAGCAGGCAACAATTGCAGACTCAGTATGTGAAGCAGAGTATATTGCAGCATCAGATGCAGCAAAGGAAGCCATGTGGTTGCGAAAGTTCCTTGGAGAGCTAGGGTTGGCACCTTCCCTAGATGGTCATGTTTTAGTGTATTGTGACAGCACAAGTGCCATTGCTTAAGCTAAGGAGCCAAAGTCTCATCACCGCACCAAGCATATTCTGCGGTGCTATGACCTCGTGCGAGAGATCATGGAACGAGGCGACATCAATCTTATGAAGATCGATGGAAAGGAGAATCCGGCCGACCCCTTCACTAAAGCCCTCAAAATCAAAGAGTTTGACTATTGTAAATGGGAAATAGGTATTAGATACTGTTCTGATTGGCTTTAATACAAGTGGGAGTTGTTGGGAATTGTGTCCCAAAGCCAATCGCCTAAGTTGTAGGCGGTTGTGCTCAGTATTATAATTAGTATATGAATTAATAAAACTTTATTTTGGCAGCTCATCGCATTTTACATTTCCTTGTAAAGAACTCTATTTATGTGATGAAGTCCTTAGGATAGCACTGACTTCGATATAGAGAGGATATATCGAGTGGTCCTTTAAACAGGTTCACAATCAAAGGATATATTGTACAGGACGGCAATGTATCAAGTGTAGGTTGTTGTAGTTCACATCGTTTGGTTGTCCTCTTAACCAAAAGAGTGTGGTGACACTAATGTGATCTGCAAGTGGGATGTGTGACATCTCATTGAACGTGACTCCGTGGAGCTCCTTTCTGCCAAAGGATTGCTCGTGATTGGATATGGGTATAAGTGTCCCTCCGACCTGAAGTCACCATGGTAGCATGCAAGGAACTCCCTGTGCTTTAGTGCCGGACTACCCGGACTTCTAATCCGGTGATAAAAAGTTTCTAGGTACAGGCAAGTACTTGTGGAGCAGTGGTGGACCAAGATAGAATTGACCTGTTCAAATTATTTGGATTGAATGTCTCACAGTGTATAAATTTAGCAAATCCTCAACCGGGGTAGTCCCAGTGAGGAGTCATTGGACTTGCAAGGTTGAGACATGTTGTGGATTGACTTAGTTAGGGTTGGCAGTCTAACCCTAGGTCATCTAGAGCATTGGAGGTCAAAAGGGATGAATTATACGGTAACCATATGCCAGAGGTTCGATAGATTGCTCTTGCATCTTCGGCCTATTCGGACACCGGGACCCATTGCTAGATGGTATCTTGTGCTGGTACTAGAAGTGTTCCAGTGCTACCGTTTAGGTTCGAACCTATGAGGTCACACGCCATAGAGGATTTCTTCCTGATCCAGGAACTGATCAACGATTTGGAATCATTTCGGTATTAAGGTCAAACGGTTTAATTAAGTATACATTGAATTTTTCTAGTCTGATTTGGATCGACCAGGAATGGATTTGGGTCAACCAGGAATTGTTCCTGGAAGACCAGGACTGGACTCGATTTTCTTGCTGTTTGGGTCTGGTCAGACCAGGATTTTGATAAACCAACTTTTGTTTTTTTAATGAATTGGTTTTCTTATTCATTTGGAATGGATGAACCGGTCATTTGGGTTTTGTTGAAACTGGTTTTAAAAGGATGGCTCTCTGTTTCACGGTCTTGGTTTTATTCTCCCAGCATTTTATAAAACCCGGTTTGATGTGTGGCTTCCCTCCCCTGTTTCACCCAATCGGATGACCTTTTACATAGTGGAGTTCGTTTAAGCATGGGTGATGCAGAACAAAGAACAAAGAAGTGTATGCAGAAGTAAATTTAGGATTAATTTCTTTTTTTTTTTTTTTTATATTTCAGAAATTGGCTTTGACTCAAAGTAAAGCTAAACTAAGTTGAAAGAAACTAGGTAAGGATTGAAAGTACAATTTAGAAGAAACTAAATTATCAGAGTAGTTCAGAAGTAACGGATCGCTGGGGGTTGAGAAACTCCCAGACCTAGGGTTTTGCTCTGAACTTTCAACAGGACAGAAATAGAGAGGAGAGATGGTTTACTAACCAGACAGTGATCTTCTCAGAATTTGGGTGGAAGAACTCTCTCGAGCAGATTGTTGGATCCTCGGATTCGGCTATCTTCGCAATGGATCCTCCAATACTGGTCTATGGTTTGGTCGGCTTCTCCTGGACTCAAGATCTGGGAAGAAGAAAAACAAGTGAGGGATTCAGAGACTCAGGGAAGGATTTACCAGTTCGAAGAACTTGAAGGCTGATGTCGCTGAGATCCGGATTCTCTTGAAGGCTGATTCGACTTCCTCTAGAAAGAGCTTTGGATCTGATGTATCCAGACTGTAGCTGAATGCTGGTGGTTGGCCTGGACTTGGAGAAAGAATGGCCGTGAGAGGTGGGATATGCTAGGGCTTGGTGGAAAGAGAAGGGTGATGGTGGGCGGCTAGGGTTTTGTAGAAGAAGTGGCTAACCTAGGGTTTGGGTTTTGGAGATCTCACACCTCTTCAAGGTTCCTGGGGAACCCGGATTTACTCCCTCACGGAGCTCAACACCTGGATGCAAGTGTGGAAGAGAGAAAACACAAAGTTTGCTCACAAAAAATTGGTTTCATTCATCTCATTTTTAAACTTACAAGAGGGGTTTAATTTATAGGGCTTTACAAGGGAGTAGGGTTTTACATCTTCCCATGTGGGACTAAAGGAGGGAGTCTACAAATCAGAACAATCCATACACATATGGTCGGCCAAGGTACCAAAAAAAATTTGATTTGGGTTATAAAAGGCAGGTAGATGGCGCCTCCTTGCTTGGGTCTTCAAGAGAGGATTTCTTTCCTTCCATGGATCAACTCTTTTGGACTCCTCCTTTTCTTCCTCCCTAAGTCAAGGCCCTTCCCATCTTTGTTTTGGATATTTTTGGCAGGTAGTGGGCGCCTCCTTGAAGTTCTCTCCAAGAGGATTTCTTTCCTTTCATAGATTGGTTCTTTTGGGAAAGACTTGGGCCTTCCCCTTGATTTGTGGACTCCTGGTGGATTTCTCCTCAACTGGCGCATGAGAGAAGGAAGCTGCTATCTGTGGTGTGGGGACCAAAGGCTGCTGGATGTAGATATAGCGCCCCCTGGACTTAGGCGTATGGCTGGGAGTGTGGCTGGGAGTGTGGTGCCCACTTGCTAGGCCTTGGGAGAAAATGTAACACCCCAGGTTGAAGCCCTAGTCCACTACTGAGTCAACATGACTCAACAAAATAAAATGCAGGTAATGTAGACTCAAGCTAAATTGAGTTGATCTAGTCAACTCTTATTACAAACCAAAAATCCTAATTCTTCGGGCAAGGTTAATCAGAGATCCAGATGGAGCTCTGAAGTCTTCTTCTGAGTCTGGTGCCCACACCAATTCTCCCAGGGTGGGAGGAACTCGACCCTGTCGAGTATGGATCAAGTTGGCTCTGGTATCTCTCCAAGAGGTCTGGGTCCAGGTCTTGTAATTATTCTCGGGAGATCCAAGAGTCATCAGAATCTGGCCTTCCTAGCTAGCGGACCAGGTATCTTTGGTATCCTCGATTACGAGTAGAGATAACCTGATCATCCAGGATCTTTTCAATCTGCTCTTTCCTCACAGGCCAATTTGTTGGTGGACACACAGGGTCAGGTTCACTCTCAAGAGCAGGATTAGGTTCAAAAGCCTCACTGGGAATCACAGCTGGCTCCCTATACTCTACTAGGTCTGTAATGTTGAAAGTGGAGCTAATGCCTAGTTCTGGAGGTAACTCGAGCACATAGGCATTGGATCCTACTCTCTTTACCACTCTAAATGGTCCAGCTCCCCTAGCATGTAACTTTCTAACGATTCCAGGAGGAAACCGTTCAGGCCTTAACCTAATCATTACAAGTCTCCTTCGTCAAAAGTTTTGACTCGCCTTTGAGAATCAGCAAATTTCTTATAAGTTTCATTACTTAAATTTATTTTGGCTTGAATTTCTTTATGCAAGTCTTTTATATGCTGTGCAAAAACTTCAGCAGACTCGGAGACCCGTGTGTGGACTGGTAAAGGAGCTAGGTCAAGAGGTGTGTGGGATTTGTAACCATGCACAATTTCAAATGGACTCTTACCCATAGACCTATTGACCGAGTCATTATATGCAAATTCAGCTCTAGGTAAGTACAAATCCCAGTTCCTAATGTTTTCACCAACAAGACACCTTAGTAGATTGCCTAAACTAGGTTCACTACTTCGGTTTGGCCGTCAGTCTGGGGATGATAGGCAGTTGAAAACTTAAGTTTCGTCCCTAACTTATGCCAAAGGATTTTCCAGAAATAGCTGGTGAACCGAACATCCCTATCTGACACAATGGTCTTGGGTAGGCCATGGAGTCGAACTATCTCATTAAAGAACAGGGTGGCTACCTTAGACGCATCAAATGTTTAGGAACAAGGCAAGAAATGGGCCATCTTGGAAAATCGGTCTACTACAACACAGATAGAGTCATGCCTCCTCTGGGTCTTAGGCAAACCTAACACAAAGTCCATGCTCACATCTTGCCAAGGACGATCTGGGACAGGGAGTGGGGTGTAGAGGCCGGTGTTCTGTTTTCGCTGTTTGGCAACAGCGCAGGTTCGACACCTAGCCACAATGTGTGCTACATCTCTTTTTAAGCTAGGCCAGAAAAAATGGTCTTCAATAGCCAGGGTGGTCTTATCTTTTCCGAAATGGCCAGCTAAACCTCCAGCATGAGTTTCCCAAATCAAGAATTCCCTAAGAGAGGTTCTAGGGATGCAAAGCCTATTCTTAAAGAACAGAAAGCCATCTAAAAGGGAATAATCCTTATGTTCACTAGATGGTCCTTGAGTTAGATCCTGGTACACAGTCTTAAAATCCGGACACGACTCATATTCTTCTTTGATTTTCTCAAACCCTATGACTTCAGCCCTAACAGAATTCAACAATAAAGATCGACGACTAAGGGCATCAGCTACCTTATTTTCAGACCCAGCCTTATGCTTCAAAACAAAAGTATAGGACTGGATATACTCTACCCACTTAGCATGCCTAGGGTTAAGCTTCTTCTGAGAATTCAAGAATCTAAGAGCCTCATGGTCCGAAAACAGCACAAATTCTTGCGGTAGCAAATAATGTCTCCAGTAATGCAAAGCTTGCACTACCGCGTAAAATTCCTTATCATAGGTAGAATACCTAAGCTTAGCATCATTAAGTTTTTCACTAAAGAATGCTACGGGATGGTTCTCTTGGCTTAGGACTCCACCTATACCTACTCCTGAAGCATCACAGGCAACCTCAAATATCTTTGAAAAGTCCGGTAGTCTCAAAATGGGTGCCTGGGTCATTCTATCCTTAAGATCTAGGAAGGCTTTATGGACTGCTTTGGTCCACTGAAATTCTCCCTTTTTAATGCAGTCTGTGATAGGAGCAACTACGGTACTAAACCCCTTGATGAATCGCCTATAGAAGGTAGCCAAGCCATGGAAACTTCTAACTTCATGCACACTGGTCGGCTCTGGCCATTCTACTATGGACCTAATCTTTTCAGGATTGGCAGCCACACCGTCAGGGGTTACAACAAATCCAAGGAAGATAATTCTACTGGTCATAAATTCACACTTTTTGAGATTACCGTAGAGACTATCATTCCTCAAAACTTGACATACTTGTCTAAGGTGGCCTAGGTGATCTGCAGGGGTCTTACTATAGATCAGGATGTCATCAAAATAGACCACTACAAACTTTCCTATGAAAGCTCTAAGTACCTGGGTCATAATCCTCATGAAAGTACTAGGGGCATTGGACAACCCAAAAGGCATAACAACCCATTCAAAGAGACCATCCTTAGTTTTGAAGGCTGTTTTCCACTCATGCCCTGGTCTAATCCTAACCTGATGATAGCCGCTTTCGAGATCAATTTTAGAAAAAACCAGGGCACCGGCCATCATATCAAGCATGTCATCTAGTCTAGGGATGGGGAACCTATACTTGATTGTGATTTTATTGATGGCACGACTGTCAACACACATTCTCCACGTGCCATCCTTCTTCGGGGTTAGAAGTGCAGGGACTGCACAAGGGCTAAGACTCTCTCTAATGAACCCCTTCCTCAACAATTCACCAACCTGCTTTTGCAGTTCTTTATGCTCAGATGGATTCATCCTATAATGGGGCAAGTTGGGTAAAGTAGCTCCTGGGACTAAATCTATGGAATGCTGAATATCCCTAAGAGGTGGAAGGTGGTCTGGCAGATCCTCGGGAAAAACATCCTCAAATTCTTCTAATAAAGGCTTAACTTCCTGAGGAGGCTCTGAGGGTGTAGGAGTCCTAAGTTCCTTAGCAGTCAACATCCAAATGGGTGAACCACTATGAATTTCTTCTTCTAGATCCTTGGCACTAATTAGGTTCACTCCAGTCTTCATTTCCCTAACCTTACTGGTTCCTTTAGCTACCTTGTCCTTAGGAGGGACTGAATGGATTGTGATTTTTTTCCCATTGAAACTAAAGACATAGGTGTTGGATTTTCCTAAGAGGGTGGCATCATGATCATACAACCAAGGTCTTCCAAGAATTATACTGCTCACCCCCATGGGCAAGACATCACACCAAATCTTCTCTTGATAGGATTGCATTTGGATTTGGACCTGACATCTAGACTGGATGGGTATAGAGGTAGAGTCTACCTAAGAAACCTTATAGGGGTTGGGGTGGGGGACTGGGGTTAAGCCTAACATTTTGACAGTGCTAGTAGAAATGGCATTTACACAGCTCCCACTATCTATGATGATTTTACAAACCTTATCCCCTAGTTTAAGGAAAGTCTGTAGGATGTTTGTCCTACGCCAGTCTTCCTGAACTTTAGTCTGAGACAGGATGCATCTCACAACCCCTAAGTGGTCAGACTCAGTGGATTCTTCCTCTCCTTCATACTCATCAACCAAATTCATTCCGGCCTCATAAACTTCTTCTTCAAACTCCTCATTAGGCTCGGAATTCTCTTCTCCTCCCTCTTCTATATATAGGGATCTACGAGGGCACTGGCTAGAAACATGACCTACCTTATGACACTTAAAACAAGCTATGGCTGTGCACTGATTGGAGATATGACCGGGCTTCTGGCACTTAAAACAGACGATACTAGGGGTTCTCTGGGTGTCAGGTGCCTTACCTTTGTCCATGGGCCTAGGGGTGGGGATACCCTGATTAGGCTTGCTAGGGGTAACCTGGCTAGGTCCATTTCTTGGGATTGGGGCACTAACCCTAGATAGCATGGGTCCTCTCTGAAACTTCTCAGTGTTCAATGCAATCTGATAGGCTTGGTCTAGGTCAGTAACCTCTCTCAGAAACAACTCTCTCTTAATATCTTCCCTAAGTCCAGCCCTAAATCTAGACAAAGTGACCTCATGGGCTTCACTCACATCACATCTCATTAGGTATTCATCAAAGGTGGTTATGTAGTCTGAAACAGATCGGTTCCCTTGTTTCAAAGTCTGCCATTGGTCTAACAGATTTTGCTGGTATGAAATGGGTAGGTACTTGTCTCTAAGTTTCTCTTTCATACCCTGCCAAGTGGTTATGGGCTCTATATTTCATCTTCTAGTGGTCAGCTCAATGTTTCCCCAGTATAACCTAGCTTGACGTATTAATTTCATCTTGTCAAACTTGAATTTCCTCTCCTCAGACATGGCATACCACTCAAAGTACTGGTCCATCTCACCCTCCCAATCAGAATACACCTTAGGATTTAAGCTACCATCAAAAGTGGGTGCATCTAACTTGATGTTTCGAATGAACCTATCATCTCTATCCTCAGGTTCTGGGTCAAGCCTCCTATGATTAGGTTCAGGATCTCGGTATAAAGGTCTTCTAGGCTCTTGGTGTGGGTGAGGTTGAGGCACATTAAAATCTGGGTCAGGAGTCCAATTCCGATGCCTAGGTTCCTCAAGTACTTGGACTCGATCCCTAAGCTGGGCAAAATTCTCATTCATATCCTGACTTAATTTGTTCATACTCTCAGTAAGAGCTCTAACCATGGCCTCTAAATCAGGTTGGGTTTGACCAGGTTGGTAGGGTACTCCATTTTGGGTAGACATGATGCAATCAAGCACACAAAATGAGACTCGACTGAACGACTACGGGCTAACTAGACCTAGAGCCCAAACTAGATGCCCAATCAGAGTGGCAAGCTAGCCTGTAGTAACTCAGGACTCAGCCAGGCAGGTGTAAGGGGAGTGTTAGGTCCCTGAATGCCAATCCTAGACACCAATCTGAGATTGGCCAGGTAGGCGGACCAGCACACAAGCCCTTCGGGATGGAATCCTTGAACCACCATTCTAGACACTGAGTACAAAGCACACACAGAGTAACCAGACAAACTGACTCAACACTAGCCTTGACCCGACTTGTTGATGTCCCTAGCCCACTAGGGCAAATTAGGTCTAATCAATTTTTAGATTAAAGGCTTAGGTTCGAATGAAGGGGTGGTGGTTTTGGGTTAAGGAGAGGTTATCAACTCCTCCCCTTATCTTAGATGCTCAAATGCCCTTAAGATGAATTAAGAGATGAACACTCAAAAATAAATGGATTGCAGAACACAAAAATAGAGTTGCAGTAATTTAATTCTCAAAAATCGCACGGAAACCAATAAATCATGGGAAAATTATGAAAATTATTTTCAATTATACTGGTTTCAGAAAAATAAAAATCACCAAATTTGGAGTTACTTGCAATGAGAAATAATTCCTGCAACAAGCAATTACGGGCTAAAAATAGAGCACTTCCCCGTTTACAATTTTTGCTACGAAGTTATAACCCAACGGATCCCCTACACGCCCTAGGAACACCCCATGGAATGGGAAGAGGAGGTTTGCACCTCGCTTCATTCCTAGGACCGGACGTCCTGGGGAGTCTACTTCGAGCAGACAAAGTAAAAAGAGAGAGACTCAAACAAGCAATCAAAACAGAAATCCTAGACAGGGCTCTGATACCAAAAATGATGCAGAACAAAGAACAAAGAAGTGTATGTGGAAGTAGATTTAGGATTAATTTCTTTTTCTTTTTTTTTTTATATTTCAGAAATTGGCTTTGACTCAAAGTAAAGCTAAACTAAGTTGAAGGAAACTAGGTAAGGATTGAAAGCACAATTTAGAAGAAACTAAATTATCAGAGTAGTTCAGAAGTAACGGATCGCTGGGGGTTGAGAAACTTCCAGACCTAGGGTTTTGCTCTGAACTTTCAACAGGACAGAAATAGAGAGGAGAGATGGTTTACTAACCAGACAGTGATCTTCTTAGAATTTGGATGGAAGAACTCTCTCGAGCAGATTGTTGGATCCTCGAATTCGGCTATCTTCGCAATGGATCCTCCAATACTGGTCTGTGGTTTGGTCAGCTTCTCCTGGACTCAAGATCTAGGAAGAAGAAAAACAAGTGAGGGATTCAGAGACTCAGGGAAGGATTTACCAGTTCGAAGAACTTGAAGGCTGATGTCGCTGAGATCCGGATTCTCTTGAAGGCTGATTCGACTTCCTCTGGAAAGAGCTTTGGATCTGATGTATTCGGACTGTAGCTGAATGCTGGTGGTTGGCCTGGACTTGGAGAAAGAATGGCCGTGAGAGGTGGGATATGCTAGGGCTTGGTGGAAAGAGAAGGGTGATGGTGGGCGGCTAGGGTTTTGGAGAAGAAGTGGCTAACCTAGGGTTTTGGTTTTGGAGATCTCACACCTCCTCAAGGTTCCTGGGGAACCCGGATTTACTCCCTCACGGAGCTCAACACCTGGATGCAAGTGCGGAAGAGAGAAAACACAAAGTTTGCTCTCAAAAAAATTGGTTTCATTCATCTCATTTTTAAACTTGCAAGAGGGGTTTAATTTATAGGGCTTTACAAGGGAGTAGGGTTTTACATCTTCCCATGTGGGACTAAAGGAGGGGATCTACAAATCAGGACAATCCATACACATATGGTCGGCCAAGGTACCAAAAAAAACTTGATTTGGGTTATAAAAGGCAGGTAGATGGCGCCTCCTTGCTTGGGTCTTCAAGAGAGGATTTCTTTCCTTCCATGGATCAACTCTTTTGGACTCCTCCTTTTCTTCCTCCCTAAGTCAAGGCCCTTCCCATCTTTGTTTTGGATATTTTTGGCAGGTAGTGGGCGCCTCCTTGAAGTTCTCTCCAAGGAAATTTCTTCCCTTTCATAGATTGGTTCTTTTGGGAAAGACTTGGGCCGCCCCCTTGATTTGTGGACTCCTGGTGGATTTCTCCTCAACTGGCGCATGAGAGAAGGAAGCTGCTATCTGTGGTGTGGGGACCGAAGGCTGCTGGGTGTAGATATGGCGCCCCCTGGACTCAGGCGTATGGCTGGGAGTGTGGCTGGGAGTGTGGCGCCCACTTGCTAGGCCTTGGGAGAAAATGTAACACCCCAGGTTGAAGCCCTAGTCCACTACTGAGTCAACATGACTCAACAAAATAAAATGCAGGTAATGTAGACTCAAGCTAAATTGAGTTGATCTAGTCAACTCTTATTACAAACCAAAAACCCTAATTCTTCGGGCAAGGTTAATCAGAGATCCAGATGGAGCTCTGAAGTCTTCTTCTGAGTCTGGTGCCCGCACCAATGGGAGATCAGATAGCACCGCGATCGGAGGAAGGGTCTCACAGTGGTTGTCTCCCTCTCATCTTCTTCCCTCTCCACGTCTCTCCTTCTCTCTCTCGGATATGCCCTGTTTCTCCATGTGGATGGGATATGTACTGCTTGGAGTTTGATCTCGCTTGGGAGATCAGTTTGCACTAGACCGGGAGAGGTCTCTCGATGATTTACCTGCTGCATCGTGAGTTCCCAGCATGTTTAAACAAATCCTAAACCAATTCAAACGGAGATTTTGCCCTCGGTTCTAGCATTTCAATCGATCAAGTTCTTTTCCAAGGAGTTGGGATTGATCCAGTCTTCTCTTCATGCACGTCAACTCCTCTTCTTCTATGTTTACACCAATCTGGACTGCACTTCCAAGCATTTTCCTTTCCCTTCATGGATTGAATTCTCTGCCTATAAATATAGCATGATGGTTGAATGCCAGGAGGTGCAAGAGAGAAGTAAGAAAGAAGTAAGAGAGGAGCAACAGGAGGTGAAGAAGAAACAGCATGAGGGAGAAGAGAAGAATAGAGTTTTCTGTTGGCCTTCATGGGATTTCCAAGTATATTTATATACTGGGTTTCAAGGCCGAGAGGGAATTAAGAAGAACCGAGCTTTTGCCTATTGAGTGAAGCAGGGAGCGTCCTTGAAATCCTTCCACTATTTTAAGTTTCCAGTGTGTGATATTAGTGGAGTTTAGGTGGTCTTGGAGAAGACCGATCGTGAGGATTATTTGATATTCCCTGCTCCACATTGCCGTGATTTGTCTTTGGATTCCTGGTGGACTAGCATCCATCCAGGAGTCAGATCAGTGAGAGCCCTACGCGTGGATACTTTAGAGGGTGGATGCTTGGACACCTTGAGAGGTTGCATCGACCTATTTATTTTGTTGTTGAAGATCTTATTTTACTATTGAAAGAGTTCAATCGATCGCTGCTAATTTGATCTGAAGACTGAGGGAGTTTGCTTCGGTCAGGTATATTTTATTTTGGTTATCATGTATGCCTAGATCTAGTTGTTATCATATGATTTATAATTGTTACACTTGCCTATACATGCCTGTATATTTTGTTACATGCATCATGATATGTTAGATCCTGTGTATAAGTAGGTACTTTCTGCTGCATGTTTAAAATTTTTAATTATGCAATACTTGCTCCCTAGTGTTGCATGCTTAGAGTAGGCTTCTGCTGCACCAGGTTTTCCTTCAGGGTTGTTGAGTTACCAATTGAGTCTATTAAGTCCATTTATTGGTTTAAGAGTCTTGTAAATAACATTAATTTGCTTTGTTTGGTGAATTGTCCAATTTGTGTCCTGTAATTAGTGCTTGAATAAGTCAAGGGGTGTCATAAGTACCCAAGATTTAAGTCATCATCACCTTGGTGGATCAATTCTAGGTAAAAAAAGGGTTATCCAAATTTTTCTCCAAACATCCATACATCCAGACATCAAGACATCCGGACATTCGGACATTAGGACATCCGGACATTGGGACATCCGGATATTCGGACATCCGGACATTTGGGCATCAAGACAAAGTCATCCTTATCCAAGAGAGGCGCCTTATCCCATTTATTTTTCATCGCCCATTTCAATTTCAAGGAGGCACCCATTTAAGAGGAGTAAAGCAGAAGGACTCTGCTTTTTATCTGGTGCCCCCCCTCTCATTGTCATCCATTCCACTCTAGATGATGCCCATACCAAGGATTAGTTCAAATTTAAATGGGAGAATCCAAGATTAGATGGAGTCATCTACATTTCAAAGGGAGCCTTATCCTTATCCAAATACCTTTTTCTCAGGCCAAAAGGGTTCGTGCCTAGATGAAAGTGTGCCATCTTCTTTCTTCCTATCTTGATGCCAATTCCAAGATAGCCAGCCTATTTGAAGTTTGAAATAATTCCAAGATTAAGGGAGAATTCAAATTCAAAGTGTCCTAAGATAAGAGATGAAATTTGAAGATCAAATGGAAGCCCCATCATCTAAACTTCTTTCAAATTCAAGGAAGGATTTTAAACTCAAATTCAAGCATTCAAAAGGACTTCTTATCTCATGTTGCCGACCAAGGAAGATTAAAAATCAGATTAAGAAGGATTTCACACCAATAAGTGGGGAAGATTAGTGCTAAATCAAGAAAAGATTAGTGCCATCTCACATCTTAATTTTGTTGCACAAGCCAGAAGCCTTCATCTCATCTCAAGTTATCGCCCAAGCCATGAAAAGCCAATTCAAATTTCAAATTCAAGGAAGATGCCAAGAATTCAAGGTGTATTTGAAGTTCAAATTTGTAATTTAAATTCAAATGGAGTCCTATGTTATCTTCATATTAAAAAAACCTATAAATAGGACCCCATACCCCCTTGTAATTATTATTATTCATTCATGAAAAAAAGATGCATTCTTTCTTCCACAAAGCTGGGTTAGCCTTTAGTGTTTTTTATCTAAGGGCGGGGAGGTCCTTAAGAGCTCAAGGCGGGGAGGTCCTTGAGAGCTCAAGGCGGTGAGGTCCTTGAGTGGAGGTTCTGCCGGATTCGACAAGCTGCTACCAATCTTCTTCAAGCTCTACACATCCAACCCTTCCTTTTTTCCATTTTGAATCTGATTTACTTCATTCTTGAAGTCTTGTTTGCTGCCTTCTCTGCAGATCCTAGATGTTCAAGGACTTTAGAGGATGGATCCTTTGCTTCCGAACCAAGATTTAATGGTAGATCTGAAATCTGGAGTCCCGATCTTCATCCTGCTATGAGATCTGAGCGACCAAGCAGCCGATCTATCCTGAGTCAAAAAGAATCTCCATTGGGGTAAGCAACCAATCCTTTCTCATTAGATTTGGTAGTTGAAGCATGGAATAGCCTAATCTTAGATGGTTTCCTAGCTGTCGGGTCCTTATTCTTTATAGCTTGCGGATCAGATTGCGGGTAAGTAGTTAGTTACTTTCTTTAATCTCTTTAGTCTATTATGTTTAGTTGCTTTACTGCTATGATCATTGCTCTTTAAAATATCTTAGACTAAAATTAGATCATCTTACATCGTATCACATCATTCCGCATCATTGGTCCTTTAATTAGCCAAGTTGGTTCACCAGCTCAAGTCAATTTGAAAATGGGCTCAAGCTAGTTTGAAGATGGGTTCACAAGTGGGTAATCAAGTCAAGCCCAATTAAAGAAGAGTCAAGCCACCTCTCCTCCACACCAAGTAGGAGTTCCAATTTGAGTGCCACATCATCAATGCCACATGGCATGGGGGACGCCACTTCAGCTCATGACGAGTGCCACATCATCAGTGCCACATGACATGGAGAGGCGCCACTTCACCAAGCTCTTTGGGGTGGCCAAGTCAAGATGAAAAACTCATATTCAAATTCATGTTTGACTCCCATTAATCTCCCCTTGATCCAAGTAGACAATATCCACACAACACTCCCCATGTCAAGCCTCCGCTTGATCCAAGCCAACAACATCCTCACTCCACTTTACAAATCAAGCTACCAAGATCAAGCTTCATGAAAAGATTCAAAATTCAAAAGTTAGATGCCAAGTTTCATGAAGGAGGAATTCAAAATTCAAATGGGCACCCCTTGATTCATGAAGACAACATCCTCTCTTCACTCCCCCAAATCAAGCTTTGTAACTTTCCTTTTCAAATTTTGAATATAAACTTGGGTGCTTATAAAAGGACCCTAACCCTCTTGTAAGAATTGGAATGCTTATAAAATGAAAAAACATCTTGAAGAGTTTTCTTCTAGCCCTTGTCTTCTATACTAGGATCTTCGTGAGGGAGCGCCTTCACCTACGGGCATTGAGGGGTGTGAGGCCCTGAGTTACTATCCCTTCCACGTAAGCCATCTTTCATCTTCAAGTTCGGATGCCATCTGGATGATCCACTTGGATGCCTAGCAAGAAGAACTCCATCCACCACCAATCTTAACTTTCATTCCCTCATCTCTTTCTTATTTCTTGATGACTCCTAACCCTTCTCTTGGTTACTCATAGGTCCTCCAGGTACCACAGACAACAGAGTTGGTCTCCTTGCCTTCGTGACCATCGGATGGAAAGCCGGCGAATCTACTAGGTTGAAGGTTTGATCCTCCAGGCCGCATCCACGAGAGCGAGATAACTCGGCATCGGGCATATCAGAGTTTATTAAGGTTTGCATCCCCAAACTCCTAAGTCGATATTGTTCTAAAAGCTAAGTCCTACAGGGTTTCTTAATCCTGGGGTCCTCATCTTATCTTTGTTTAGGGGCTACCTGCATGCTAGGAAGTTCTTATCATTCTAAAATCTCTATATCTGCTTTGCTTGTCTTCAGGAATCTTTCAATCAACTAAAACATAAAAAAAAATTAATAAGAAATTCATCTACAATCATTAGCATGCATTTTAGCATCTTAGTCCAACATCATGTTTGGTATCAGAGCATGGTTAGGACTTAGTTCTCTTTAAGTACTTGGATTAGGTGCTTTACCATGGCCGTCCGGTCATAGAAAAATGTAGGGCTACAAGACCCTCACATCTCATTCAAAGGAGATTTCCTATGGCGTGTAGGGGTGCCAATGTGATTGACCCTTGAAGGGGAACACAAGGAGATAGGTTTAGATCCTTAAGAAAAAGTTTTGCATCTTTGATTTTAGCATCTTTAGAAATTCAGTAATCCAGTACATAGTTTGCTATTTTTGTTGTTTTTGCCTATAGGGACCTCTGATTTTCATGATTTTTATTTTTTTGGATTTTATATAATTGAAAGTATTTTTTGAATTTTCTCAAATTTTATTGCAGTCTATAGAAATTTTACATGCTGGAATACAACCTGAGAACAAATCTGTTCTGAAATTCCAGCAAGTGCATCTCATCACACTTTCATTTTTCATATAGTTTAATTTTGCATTTAGGTTTCTTATTTTGTTATTTCCAGCATCTTATTTTCTGCTATCATGCATCAAAAATCTAAAAATAAAACTTAGATACATTTCATTAGATCATGTGTATGCCTTCATTTTCATAATTAACTTAAGGGTGTAAATATCACAAGATAAGGGAAGGAAGTCATTACCTTTTCTTAGCCCAAAAACAACCACTCTTGCATTTTGAACCCAAACCTAATCTAAATTCTAGTAGCAACTTAATAGATTAGGGACATCCATGAGTCAGGTTTAACCATTTTGGGGAAGCTAGTGTATGCAACCCTTCAATTAGTATCGGAAAGTTGGTGTCTAAGGCAAGAGGTTTAGCATCAAACGACCTAAGCAGTGTTGTGGTTCCTTAATTGGGTCCTTGTGAAAGCAAGGGGGGCCTCCCACACTCCCACCTCTTACTTGGCCAGTGAAAGGTCTAGTTGTTGTGCTGTGTCGTCTATGTTGACCCATTCTGATTGAACTCCTAGGTCTAGCAAACCTATAGCACCATTCGTTGTGTGTTGCATGTCGAATAGGTCAGGAGTCCTATATCACCCATATCATTCTCAGTCAGGTGAACCCATGGATAACAACCATAAGAATCAACTTAGGCTCATCACTAAACAGCTTGCCATGTTGATCCAAAGAGCTGATAGATTTGAAACAAGGCTAGAAACTTTGGAGAGGACCCGGGAGCCTCATACTGAACCAGAGTTTGAATCACCTCCCCACCTTAGGAGATTCCCTCAATATGATTCCTCCTTAGAGGCTGAGCCTATTGAGGAATTCAAAGAAGACATCTATGAATCAAGTCTAGTGGAGAAGTGTGATGAAGATGGACCTAAGGTTGAAATCACTGAGGAACTCATAGAAAAAGATCCTAAACCCACTATAGAATTTGAAGGAGTGACTGAGCCAGGATCAAACATAGTAAATGAAAGTGAAAGTTCGTAAGTATTGCCCATAGACAAGGTCCAGGAACAAGTCCTTAAGAAACAACCCCAAAAAGTAGACATTAGTTTAAAGGACTTTCAAGATAAACTTCCGAAAGACCTTCTTGTTGACCTTCCACCATCTAGGAACACCCAGCCTGCCCTAGAACTTGCACCCATAGATCAATATCCAAATTTTAAGATCATCCTAAATAACCAAGGTTTGTTTCATGCTTCCCATAGATTGCCCCAAGACTCCAATTCCTATTTCCTACCCTTCCCTGAGTCTTATCATGTTTCTAGAGCCATTAGGTTACATTTTGATGAGATTATCAGGTTGCATGAATCCTTAGAGCCCATCCCTTTTGCTACCTACTTCTAGAAGACAATCTGGCATTTGCTAGAAGTTCATGGTAAATTTTCATGTGCATACCAAACCAGGGTCAAACCTAGAGAGTCTACAGTATGTTAGGTTTAGGCCCAAGAGTCCAATAAAAATTCTTCTCAATAAGAATGCATACTTGAGTCTGCATTTTGTTAGGTATCAGTACGAGTCTCAGAGTCTACAAAGTCATTTGCACAGCATGCATAAAAAAATTAGCCAAAAAAAATTAATCTATGTAATGATACATACAAGAATTTGGTTGATTCCCGAAAGCAAGCCCAAGAATTTGACACAGGGGATTTTGTAATGATTAGGCTTAGGCCTGAATGGTTTCCACCAGGAATCATTAAGAAACTTCATGCTCGTAAAGCTGGCCCCTTTAAAGTGATAAGGAGAGTTGGCCCTAATGCCTATGTGTTTGAGCTACCCCCAGATTATGGCATTAGCTCGACTTTCAATATCTCAGACTTAGTCGAGTATAGGGAACTGGTAACCATACCCAGCGAGCCATTTGGATCTGACCTTTCATTTGAGAGTGAACCTAACTCAGAGTGTCCACCTCCAATTTTACATGAGAGAGGAGAGCGGATCGAGCATATCCTGGATGATCAAGCTATCACCACTTGGGGCAAAGGCTATCAGCGATACTTGGTCAAATGGTAAGGCTGATCGGAGTCCGATGATTCATGGATTACCTGGGAGGACTTGCAATAACTCGACCCTTACCTTCTAGAGAAGTATCAAAGCCAAATCAATCCTTACTCGACAGGGTCGAGTTCCTCCCACCTCGGGAGAATTGGTGTGGGCACCAGAATCAGACAGAGGCTCCTCAACCCTCTGTGGATCTCTAATTAGGGTTCTTAATATTTTGGGTCCTATAATAAGGCTTAAATCTTGATTAATTTGCTTTCAAGTCATGTAATTAGCATCTAGTTGATTTCAATTTTGGTTTAGTCTTGTAATTTGGCCAATTTGGTCAAGTTAGGGTCAATTGTCTAATAATTAGCCAAGTTGGTTCACCAGCTCAAGTCAATTTGAAAATGGGCTCAAGCTAGTTTGAAGATGGGTTCATAAGTGGGTAATCAAGTCAAGCCCAATTAAAGAAGAGTCAAGCCACCTCTCCTCCACACCAAGTAAGAGAGCCAACTGGAGTGCCACATCATCAATGCCACATGGCATGGTGAGGCGCCACTTCACCAAGCTCCTTTGGGTGGGCAAGTCAAGATGAAAAATTCAAATTCAAATTCATGTTTGACTCCCATTAATCTCGTCTTGATCCAAGTAGACAATATCCACACAACACTCCCCATATCAAACCTCCCCTTGATCCAAGCCAACAACATCCTCGCTCCACTCCACAAATCAAGCTACCAAGATCAACCTTCATGAAAAGATTCAAAATTCAAAAGTTAGATGCCAAGTTTCATGAAGGAGGAATTCAAAATTCAAATGGGTGCCCCTTGATTCATGAAGACAACATCCTCTCTTCACTCCCCCAAATCAAGCTTTGTAACTTTCCTTTTCAAATTTTGAATGTAAACTTGGGTGCTTATAAAAGGACCCTAATCCTCTTATAAGAATTAGAATGCTTATGAAATGAAAAAAAATCTTGAAGAATTTTCTTCTAGACCTTGTCTTTTAGACTAGGATCTCCGTGAGGGAGAGCCTTCGCCTTCGGGCATCGAGGGGTGTGAGGCCCTGAGTTAGTATCCCTTCCGCACAAGCCATCTTCCATCTTCAAGTTCGGATGCCATCTGGATGATCCAATTGGGTGCCTAGCAAGAAGAACTCTATCCACCACCAATCTCAACTTTCATTCCCTCATATATTGCTTGTTTCTTGATGACTCCTAACCCTTCTCTTGGTTACTCGTAGGTCCTCTAAGTATCACGGACAACAGAGTCGATCTCCCTTGCCTTCACGACCACCGGATGGAAAGCCGGTGAATTTGCAGGGTTGAAGGCTTGATCCTCCAGGCCACATCAACGAGAGCGAATGAACTCGGCATCGGGTGCATCAGAGTTTATTAAGGTTTGCATCCCCAAACTTTTAAGTTGATATTGTTTTAAGAGCTAAGTCCTACGGGTTTTCTCAATTCCGGGGTCCTCTTCTTATCTTTGTTTTGGGGCTACCTGCATGTTAGGAAGTTCTTATCATTCTAAAATCTCTAGATCTACTTTGCTTATCTTCAGGAATCTTTCAATCAACTAAAACATAAAAAAAAATCAACAAGAATTTCTTCTGCAATCATTAGCATGCATTTTAGCATCTTAGTCCCACATCAGGATGCCAACTTTGCCGCCCGATGCTAGAGCTACTGGCGATGGTCCAACAGGTGAGTCGTCATCGTCGAAGGCCACACCGGCCCCCGCCCCAATGCCTATGGCACCGGATCAGGTAGGCAAGAAGCTCAACATCCTTTTGCTTGGGGGTTCCAGGATAACCGAGGATGAGAAGATGGCGGAGGATATCTTGAACTCTCTCGTCCAGCCGTCAGACCGCCAGGACTGGATCGGGAGTTCGGTGGTGGAGCTCACCACTGGGTTGTTACCCCAACTGATGTCGGTAGGTAGCCTTTCAGGTGGCTTCTCCATTTTCTTTTTTCTGCAAAGGGGCACTAACTATTGTTTCCTGTGCAAGTGGTCATCGATATCCAACTCCTACGAGATGCCTGCCAGGCACTATAGAAGTGTGAGGCCTGCCTCCGTCGAGAGAGGGATGAGGCCAAGGGTTAGACCAACCAAGCCTGAGAGATGGAGACCTAGCTGGCTAGCACCTAGGCCAAGGTAGCAGAGCTCGAGAAAAGGGCGGCCGAGCTCGTGGTGGCCCTGACTAAGGAGAAAGGCACCAGCTCCCGTCAGGCTGAAGAGGTAGCCTGCCTAGACGAGAGGTTGCTGACCCTCAAGGCTCAGCTAGAGGAGGAGGTGACCCGAGTTGCGGTGGTAGCTGAGAAAGCGACAGTGGTCATTACACTGATGGAGATGGCCAAGAAAGAAGCAACCGAGGTTGTCCTCAAGTACATGGCATCCCAGGCCTTCAAGGATGAGGTCTCCGAAGCCATCTTGGACTCCTTCCACCACGGGTTCAAGGATTTTAGAAATAAGGATGCATGCTTCTATGAACTAAAGGGGATGGATGAGATTCAGTCTTCCCTCCTATTTCCCAGGTGGTCGAGCATGCCTGCCATCGAGGTGGAATTGGAGTTGGAGCCGAAGGAGGCCGAAGTCGAGGTCGGATCCAGAGTTGCCCCGAATGCGCCTCGACCAACCGAAGTCACTCATTGGCCTGGGAAGGAGCTGACAATTGGTGCGTAGATTTTGTTCTTTCTACTTTTGTATTTAGATTCTGGATGGTCTCCTAGCTTGTCGAGAGCCTTCATAGGATGTAAAACGAATTTCAGTAATGAAAGGATTCTTCTTTTATAATTGTTATTCCCTGCTTAGCTTTTCTTTCTTTTTTTTTTTTTTCTTTTTCTTTTTTTTTGAAGGACTTTCAATGAATCCTTTAGAGTATACAACAATCTTAACTTTGCCATAGAGGCATAGCCTAGCTTGGTTGAAGGATTTAGCTTGGACTTTGCTCTTATAGAATATGCATGCCCCTCCCAGGCCCTAGTCGCTTCAGGCTAGCTTCGAGACCTTAGGATTGGCACGAAGGTTTTAGGGGGTGTCTCATCCCCACTCTTCTGACCTTGAAGTTGAACCGGCCTAAGAATAGGGCTTTAGGGGTTTTTGGATTTGCTGAGCTGTGAGTCAAGCGGTAGATGGCAAGGCTTCTGGAGCTTCCCAATTGGCATCTCCGGACTGTGCGCAAGGCTACTTGGTGCTGAGTTTTTGGAACTTCTGGAGCTTCTTGGTTTGCCAAGCTGTGAGTTAGGCAATAGATGGCAGGATTTCTGGGGTTCCCGGCTGGCATCTCCGGACTATGAGCAAGGCTACTTGGTGTTGAGTTTTTGGAACTTCTGGAGCTTCTTGGTTTGCCAAGCTTTGAGTCTGGCGGTAGATGGCATGACTTCTGGGGTTCCCGGCTGGCATCTCTGAACTGTGAGCAAGGCTGCTTAGTGCTGAGTTTTTGAAACTTCTGGAGCTTCTTGGTTTGCCAAGCTATAAGTCAAGCGATAGATGGCGGGACTTCTGGGGTTTCCGACTGGCATCTCTGGACTGTGAGCAAGGTGATTGGGACTTCTTGATTTGCCAAGCTATGAGTCAGGTAAAAGATGGCTGGACTTCTGGGGTTCCTGGTTGGCATATTTGGACTATGAGCGAGGCGGTTGAGTGCAGGACTTCGTAAGTTTTTTAGCTTTGAGTGCAAGGCTTCGTAAGTTTCCCAGCTTTGAGGTGCGTGACTTCGTAAGTTTCCTGACTTAGAGGTGCGGGACTTCGTAAGTTTCCTGACTTAGAGGTGCGGGGCTTTGTAAATTTACCGGCTTAGAGGTGCGAGGCTTTGTAAGTTTCTCAGCTTAGAGGTATGGGGCTTTGTAAGTTTCTCAGCTTAGAGGTGCTGGGCTTCATAAGTTTTCTGGGTTAAAGGTGTGTGGCTTCGTAAGTTTCATGGCTTAGAGGTGCAGGGCTTCGTAAGTTTCCTAGCTTAATGGTGCGGGGTGATGAATACAATTTATATAGAAATATTTGAATTATAATTGTATAAAAATTTGGTTCAATTATTATTAATTTAGTAGCATTTGCAGCCTATTTATGCTTAATTATTTTATTTATTTCATGTATGCGTGGTAAGAGAATATCGAAAGCCAAATTAATTTACATGCATTAGAAGAAGTTAAGGCCCAGCCCAAAAAAATAAATTAAGTTGCCATGGAGACTTGGGCTCGTATTTCAGCAGCCACATGTGGATGGCCTTAAGCAGACAGCGGAAAGGAAAAAGTGGAATGCGGGAGGAAATTTGTGGAGAAACGAAACAATGCAAGGGCGAAATGGGAAAGAGAGGAAAGGAGGGTAAAATTGGAAAGATGTGTGGAGAATCAAGAAAAAGACTTGTTGGAGAGCAAGTGACGTGAAGGGAAAAATGCCTAGGAGAAAGAAAAAACCAAAGGAAACGTTTGGAGGTGAAACAAAAGTAACATGAGGGGAGAGAAAGAAACAAGAAGCCAGCAGTGTGAGGCTTTGGGATGCGCGGAGGAGAAGTGGGACGCGCGGAAATCCAAGAAGAAAAAATGCATGGAAGAGGAAACAAAATGGAGATGCGCGAGACAAAAAAAAAAGGACGTGCAGCCAAAGGAAAAGAAGGCAGCGGAATGCCCAGAAGACACGCGGAAGAAATTGAAGATGCAGGGAAGAATTCAGAGACTACATGATTTTATTTAATTTGTATTCTTCCTGCTTTTATATGGTTTTCAATCCAAACATGTGCAACTAATTATTTCTTCTAAGGCTTAAGGATTTAACTGATGTGGTGATTATGGATTTCAATGGTTAATTTAATTTTTTGTTTTTACTTGAGATTTCTTTTGTGATCGTAATGCTTCAGATGATTTGATTAATTCCTCAATGAATTTAATCTAGAGTTTAATTGATCTATTAAATCTCTAGGTTGAAAAGTAAAAGAAATCCATAGATTTAAATCCTATCTGAATAACTAGGACTGATCTATGCAGCGATTAAAATTATAAAAATTTAATGTATTTGAATTATTTAAATCATGTCTTAACAACCGTGGTTAATAATTTCAGATAGGATTAATGCAATTTGAACAAAAGTGCATTAATCAATTAAGAAAGTGCATTCTTCCATCCTTATGATTTTACCCGAAGGTAATAACAGAAGATAGGTGTCCACAGCTTCAGCATATATGGGTTCTCCACTTGCTCCATATAATTTGAAGTCACCTTTCTTCAAATTTCTAATTTTGTGGAGTCCTTGTAAAGATTTACAAATATGTGACCCACATGCGGTATCCAATACCCATAAATTAAAAATAGATTCACTCAATGATAAATTGGCTTGTATCATGTACAAATCCCTAGATGCACCACTTGCATCTAGCTTCACATTTGCAAGACAAGTTTGCAATCCTTCTTCCAATGCCCAAACATGATGCAATGGAAACAGGCTCCATCAACCTTCTTCCTCAACCAGTCCACACAGTTTGAACTGGTTAACTTATTAGCATCCAAGATGCCATGCAATGATAAATTTGAAGCCATAAAAATAAATGTCCTACATTTAATTTAAAGAACAATATCAGCAGACCACTCAAGATGACATCCATAACCAGATAAGGACTTTCTATCTAATTATATCTCCCACTATTTTTTTCAAATACCATAACCCTCAACTATGGTAAACGAGAAACCTTTCCTGGTTTCCTTAGTGGGGTTGAGATCCTTATTCCTTATGAGTGCCTTGTGTATGCACAACAAACACACATGAGTTCAAAGGTAGGACAACCTTTCCAATTGCAACCCGTGCAATTCTCAATAATTAACTTTGCCTTTAAGACACTTATGGCCTTGTGTATGCACAACAAACCATAATGTCTTAGTTTAGTCAAACCCTTCATTTCCATATAGCCATGATTGAATAATGTTATCCTTGTGTATGCATAATAAAGCAACATTTCCAACCATGCCATAAAGTACTAAGTGCACCAAGACAAATCTTATATCAAACCCTAGAGTAGACCTTGTGTGCACGACAAACCTACTATAGTCTTGACATAAATTTGGCTTAGCATGAAGGAAGGCAAAATATAGTACACTTAACCAATTAGCATTACCAAATTAAGATTTAAATATGACCAAATTGGTTAGGTGAGTGGAAGGGATGAGGGGGTCCCCCCGTTGCTTTCCTTAGACACCAATTAGATTGGCCAGGTCAATCAACAGAACCAATTAAAAAATCTCATTCCCTTTACCTTCCCAGAACCACTTGCCTAGACACCAATCGGCTGATCAAACCCTAATCAGTTTGCATCATGACTATGTTTTATACTATAACTAAATATGATTTTTATGAGGGCTTTGATGGTCTCAAAAACACAGTCTAAATACTATCATAATAATTATATTTATAACAACAAGTATAAACATAAATATGATAACTATATTTATAACAAATATAAACATAGTGCATATAACTCTAACATATGCAAAACATTTCATGTCATCAAGCATATTACCCTAATATGCAAAGCATTACATGACAATAAGCATATTACCCTAATATGCATATCATGATGATGCGGGATGACTTTAAGACTGCTAAACATGCATGAAAAATTGCAAAATAATTTTTTTATGATTTTTATAATTTTTTTTGCAGGATAGATTCCTAAAATAAAGTAAGAACTAGCGGAAAGACTAGCACTACAAAAAATCATCGGATCGCAGGTGAACTCATGCAAACTAATAGAATAGCCAGGACCCGAGAGTTGAGAAACTCTCGGTTTAGGATAGCTTATCTTCATCAAATTAGAAAATAAGAAAAAGGGTGATTTCTTACTAGTCAGAGATTAAATTTTAGTAGCAGCAGGGGTCACTCACAACTCTGATCGGAGCCTGGAAGAAGAAGCCTCATTTCCCTTGAATCTAAAGTCAAATCTGGGTGGTCCGAGCAGCAAAGAATGCCTCATCAAGGGAGGGGAAGCACCTCAGGGATCTTGCAAAATGTCAAGGGTCAATCAAAACAGCAAGTAAGAAAAAGAAAGGAAACTAGGTTTAGAAGAAATCAGGTTAGGGATTAAAAGCTGGGCTATTTGAAGCTTGTTGAAGATCTCCCTGCTTGGTAGCCTAGGGCACTCCTTCTTAGATGTGTGAAGGCTTGGATGACAATGAATTAGGGTGTGGAAGGATGCTAGGTTAGCAAGGAACTCATCCAAGCTCAAGAACACAAACCAAAGAACCAAAACAAATCACCAATACAAGGCAATAACTCAGAATTTTAACAAGTTGTATTCAAAAAAAATAGATACTTATAAGAGAGGGAGGGGTTGGGTATTTATAGAGTTCTCATGCCCTCACTAACCATGGTTATACTTGGGTTATAAGTCCTCTTCCAAATTGGAATACAAGTCCTTTCCTAGCTAGGTTAGAATTACAAAGTTTAAAAGGATTAGAAATCCCAACTAGGTTAGGAATAAACTTGGTCTTCTCCTTCTTCTCTTCAACTTGGACTTGGTCAAACCTCTTTGGATGTGGTGAACACTTCAAGGAAACCTAGGGGGGCATGTTGGGCCTCTAGGAGCAGCAAGGGGCCGGCCCAAAGGGGCTTGGGTGCATGGGATTGGGCCTTTGGAAGCTGGGGTGGCATGGTAGCCTAGTAGCAGGAATATTCCCTGGAATCTTATTTCTTAAGGGCTTGTGCTTGGCACCTGGGCTTGATTTCTTTAGGATGGGATGCAGGTGGACCTCTGGAATCATGGATGCCCTAGTTTAGAAATATGCTCTGGCATCTAGAGAGGAATTTGGGCATCTGGAGGACATCTGGAAAGATTTAGGGTTTCTGGAAACATCTTGGATTTTGGATTGTTACATAAAATCTAATGGGCTGATGTAGCAGCCTCTGACTCATGGATGTGGCCTGGTGGAACTCCAAAATAGGGTGACCTCCTCTCTTGTATAAAAACTGGGCTTATATTGAACTCATAATTGATGTACAGGACTCAAAATACTGACTAGGTTGAGGGTTGAGATAAATCAACTAACCTCAACTTATTACAGGACTCAATTCTAATTGATTACAAAATTTGACACATGGCTAGGTAAACCAAATAGCATCCAGTAATCTGTGTCTGATCCTGGTGCCCCCACCAATTCTCCCAGGATGGGAGGAACTCGACCCCATTGAGTGTGGGATAACTTGGCTCTCATAGTGCTCTAGTAGTTCTGGGTTGAGGCACTGCAGATCCTCACAGGTGATCCACGAGTCCTCATGTTCTGGCTGACCTTACCACTAGACTAAATACCTCTGACAGCCATGATTTTGGGTACCGATAGCTTGATCGTCTAGGATTCTTCCAATCTTTCCTCATCAAAAGGCCAAATTGTCTATGGACACTCTAGGGTGGGTTCTCTCTTAAAGGGAAGGATAGGTTTAAGGTGCTTGCTAGGTATCGCTGCTGGCTCCCTAGACTCTATATGATTTGAGATGATGAAGGTGGAGCTAATACCTAAATCAGATAGTATCTCATGCACATAGGCATTGGGTCCACAGATATTCATTACTTGGATGGGCCAGCTTTGCGAGCAGAAAATTCTTTACAACTACAAAATCTCCTGCAAAATTCTTTATCTCTTTTTTGAGAATTAGCCAAGTTGTTAGTTAGTTCATTAGTTATGTTTAGCTTTTGACTAATTTCCATATGCTATGCAGAGGGTAGTGCAAGTGCAGACATGTAATTATGGTTGTTTATTTATTGGACTCAATTAATGCCTAATAGACTCGACTAGACATCCCTATCGAAGGTCATTTTATTGGACTCTAAGGGACAAAATCTAACAGATTATAGACTCTTTAGGTTTGATCCTATCATAACATGTACATGAAAATGTGACATGAACTCTTAGTAGATGCCAGAGGGTCTTCCAGAAGTAGAAAGCAAACATGACAGACTCGATGAATGAATGCAGTATGCAAACCTCTATGAAATGCAATCTAAGGGTTAGAAAATCATGAAAAGTATCATAAAAGGGTAGGAAATAAGAAGTGCATTCAAGATTAGTCTGATTGGGTAAGGAATAAGAAAAGGGTTCGGGCTTAATCAGATAGAATAGAATGCAGGAAGGGATATCAGGAATTAGTCCTAGACTAATGAGGTTGATCTTATGGGTTTGTTGTCTATCTAAATGATCTACCTTATGAAAGAATGGGTCACTAATTTCAGGAAAGAGATCTTTAATTGGGATCAAGGAAGTGACTTCATCTTGAGGGTACTGGGTGAGATAAGCCAAGTCCTCAATAAACTCTTTTGGCTCAAGAAATTCAGGACTAGGCTCTATAATTGGATCCTCTTCTAAAGTCTCCTCTAATTGCTCTTCCATTGCAACTTGGGTATGATCTAGGTTATCTAACTCTAGGGTGGCTTCTACCTAGGTTTCTACCAGATCAACTAACACTGGATTGGTTTCTATTTGGATTTGGTCATAATCAACTAATCCTGAGTCTTCTATAGGGTACTCTTCTAGATCTTCTATAGGGTACTCTTCTAGATCTTCAATAGACTCATTATCTTCATTCTCCTCTACCAAACTTGGGTCAGCCTCATATATTTCTTCTTCTAAGTTATCTTAGTGAACCAATGGGGTGGTAAGAGGGGTTTGTCTAATAGGAAATTGACTAGGATCTGGGGTAACAGGGGTGGGTAAACTAAGGGTTATGGGTTCAAAGGTTATTGGTTTAAAGGTTATGGGTTCAAATCTAGGGACTATGGGTTCCTAGGGTTCAGCTCTATGGGTCTAGCCTAGGGTTCCTATATGGTTGAATCTATGGTTCATTTGATCAAGCTTAATATCAGACTGTTCAAACCTATGATCTATTTGGGTAAGCTGATTTTGGGTTTGGGTGTTGGACTGGTTTATTTGGGTAAGCTGGGCTTGGGTTTGGTCAAGCTTGAGGTTCATTTGGGGAGATAATCTGATCACTCATGGCCTTCATCATGGCCTCAAAATTGGAATCCATAGTTGGGTTTAGTTGGGGTTTAGACTTTTGATAGTGGGTTCCTAATCTAGTGGTCATGCAGCAAATCAAACAATCAAAATGAAATGATGCAACCAAGCATGCAAAAGAGAAAAAAAAGGCTAGTATAATCTAGGGTTTCCTAGACCCAGAGCCAGAAACTGGGTGGGTCAGCTCAACTTACACCTAATCCAATAGCTAATTCTTCCATTAGCCAGGTAGGGGGTGGGAGTGTGGGAGGTCCCCCTGCTTTCGCAGGGACCCAATTAAAAACCACAGCACCACTTAGGTTGTTGACTCTAGACCCCCAGCCTTAGACACCAGCTTTCAATAATAGCTAAAAGGTTAAATACACTAGTTGGCCCACACAGCTCGGACCCGACCTGTTGATGTCTCCTAGCCCACTAGGAAAAATTAGGTCTAGTTGATTTTAAATAGGCTTGGGTTTGTATGATGTTGGTTGTTTTGGGCCCAAGACAAGTGATGAAATCCTGCCTTGATCTGAGATAGAGAGTTGCCCTTAAGATTAGGTTAATAATGATGGCAATCGATGGCCCTGATGCAATCTAAAACAATAAGAAAATAAAATATTTTTTTAATAATTTATGATGTGTCAAATTTGGTTTAAGTTAACTGGGGTTATCAAACAAAGTTTGGCTTGGGATTGGGGGTTTGGTAGTTGATTAGGTTAGGTTGAGTCAAGATGCAGAATGTAGCAAAAATCAATGAATTAGGGTTTCAGTTATTATAAAGTTTGACATAGATCCTGATGCATAAAAAATTCAAGAAAAATCTAAACAGAGGATGGATGGTGATGATGAAGCCTACCAAATTTTATGTAGAAAAAAAATCAGATGATAATGCAAACCTAGGGTTTTCTAGACTACTGCAGAAATTATCAGGGTTCTGTTAAAGTTCTTATTATGCTGAATTTTAGAGATTTAGGTTTTCAATAAAAATAATTAAAAATTTTAATAATTATTAGGACAGAACTAAGGACATGCAGTGCAAACTTCATAGAAAAATAAAATGTTTATGATTCTGAAATCAGATGAAACCTAGACACCTAATGCAGTGGACAGAATGCAGAATTAGGGTTTGTGAATGCAAAGCAAATAAAAAACTATCCTAAACCCGTTTTGATACTAAACTAATGTAGGATAACTCTAATACTGCTAAAAATGTATGGAAAACTATAAAATAATTTTTTTGTGATTTTTATAATTTTATTTGTAGGCTAGATTTTTAAAATAAAGTAAGAACTAGCGGAAAGACTAGCAATGCAAAGAATCATCGGATTGCAGGCGAACTCATGCAAACTAATAGAATAGCCAGAACTCGAGAGTTGAGAAACTCTCAGTTTAGGATAGTTTATCTTCATCAAATCAGAAAATAAGAGAAGGGATGGTTTCTTACTAGTCAGAGATTAAATTTCAGTAGCAGCAGGGGTCACTCATAACTCTGATCGAAGCCTGGAAGAAGAAGCCTCATTTTCCTTAAATCTGATGGCGAATCTGGGCAGTCCGGGTAGCAAAGAAGGCTTCCTCATGGGAGGGGAAGCACCTCGGGGATCTTGTAAAATATCAAGGGTCAATCAAAATAGCAAGTAAAAAAAAGAAAGGAAACTAGGTTTAGAAAAAATCAGGTTAGGGATTAAAAGCTGGGCTATTTGAAGCTTGTTGAAGATCTCCCTACTTGGTAGCCTAGGGCACTCTTTCTTGGACATGTGAAGGCTTGGATGGCAATGAATTAGGGTGTGGAAGGATGCTAGGGCAGCAAAGAATTTGTCCAAGCTCAAGAACACAAACCAAAGAACCAAAACAAAATACCAACAGAAGGCAATAACTCAAAATTTCAGCAAGTTGTATTGATAAGAAAGAGATGCTTACAAGAGGGGGAGGGGTGGGGTATTTATAGAGTTCTCATGCCCTAACTAACCATGGTTACACTTGGGTTACAAGTCCTCTTCCAAATTGGAATAAAAGTCCTTTCCTAGCTAAGTTAGAATTACAAAGTTTAAAAGGATTAGAAATCCCAACTAGGTTAGGAATAAACTTGGTCTTCTCCTTCTTCTCTTCAACTTGGACTTGGTCAAACCTCTTTGGACATGGTGAACACTTCAATGACGCCTAGGGGGGGCATGTTGGGCTTCTAGGAGCAGCAAGGGGCCGGCCCAAAGGAGCTTGGGTGCATGGATTTGGGCCTCTGGAAGCTGCGGTGGCCTGGTAGCCTAGTAGCAGGAATATTCCCTGGAATTTTGCTTCTTTAGGGCTTGGGCTTGGCACCTGGGCTTGATTTCTTTGGGCTGGAATGTAGGTGGACCCCTGGAATAATGGATGCCCAAGTTTAGGAATATGCTCTGGCATCTGGGGAGAAATTTGGGCATTTCGGGGACATCTGGAAAGAATCAGGGTTTCTGGAAATATCTTGGATTCTGGATTATTACACAAAATCCAATGGACTGATGTAGCAACATCTGACTCCTGGATGTGGCCTGGTGGAACTCCAAAATAGGGTGACCTTTTCTCTCGTATAAAAATCGGGATCATACTAGACTCATAATTGATGTACATGACTTAAAATACTGACTAGGTTGAGGGTTGAGACAAATCAACTAACCTCAACTTATTACAATACTCAATTCTAGTTGATTACAAAATTTGACACATGGCTAGTAAACCAAATAGGGCCTAGCAATCTGTGTCTGATCTTGGTGCCCCCACCACATGATAACACACATATTATCCTAATATGCAAAACGTGACATGATAAATGTAAAATACTATTCACCTCACTCATTTATAGGAATTATCACAAAGTTGCACCCCTATAGGCCATAGGAAATCCATAGAATGGACAGATTGGGCTTTTTACACCCTACTTTACTCCTATGACCGGACGGCTATGGCAACCCCAATCCAGAGCAGTTACTTGGTTCAATCAACATGCATAATTTCATACTTGAAATGATAACATGCATTTCATGAAAAATAGAAATTAAACATATTATCCTAATATGCAAAATTTCATATCAATGCATTTTGGTAGAGTCGACATGACTTGGTTCGAGTCGGCTCGGTCACTAGTCGGGTCGACTCGATATGTGAAAATCATGAACTTCAAAAATGATTCATAATTGGTATGCCACAAGGAGGGCTCTAATACCACTGATGGGAATTCTTCCAGGGTACTGGGAATCATGCAACATGTGGAAGTGAATTTCAAAAATAAAAATTATAAGCATGAAACCCTAATTGGCAAGAAAACCCTAATTCCCAGGAACCCCTCATGCAATACCAATCAACGAAACATAAATGAAGTCAGAAAAACATACCTGGATGGCTGAAATCTAATCCTTTCCACGAGGCTTACAAGTTCAAGCCCTCCAACGGTGATCCACATAGGAATCAAACCTAGGAACCTGTCCCTTGTAGGTCGCTTGATCAATTGGGACTCTTCCGATGAACTTTCTTCCTTCGGCAGCCTCTCCTTCCTTGCTTAGACCTTTGCCCTCCAGTAGAGTACTCTAAGCCCTTTCCAAAATCTCTCTTCTCTCTTTCTATCACTTCCTAATTCTCTTCCTAAACCCTTGTCTTAAAATGGAGGACTTGTCTTAAAGGAAGATTTATGTCCTAACAAGGGAAGGAAGAGACAAGGTGGATAGATGTAAGAGTGTAAGAAAGAAACCAAAAATATGATATATATTCTCATATGAACAAATACCCATGGATATTTATAGGAGAGGAGGAGATGCTAGATAAGCCTTCTCATCAGCCTTTGATCTGTCCAAACACAGATCAAATAAGACCCTTCACTAAGAAGGAGTCTTATTAGGAAACACCATGTCCCTTTATGTGCCAACCACCTAATTCAAGTCCCTTCAATTTATTATCTGACTTCTCCCTTTGCCACTTAGCATTTCTGGTTAAAATGAAGCCAAGGGGCGTGACTTATGAATGAGAAGCATCGGTGATTCAAAAGGACTTAAAGCAGAAGGAGAGGCTTACTTGAATTAGCACCAAAGTGAAGAAACACGACTCTTCACTTTGCACCAACTTCTCCATGCCATGTGACACCTTTTACCTTATCAAAGTATATACAATATGGGTGTCAAATAAAAGGACATTAAGTCTACTTTCCAACCATATAATTTGTTTTCAGATTGGAGGTGAATTGGTCCTTGTGCTCCCTTTTGAATGAAGAGGTGTCACTTAGGCGCCAAGAGTCCCTTGCCTTTTGGACTCTTCATATATGGCGCATAAAATGTCCGAAAAATATCATATAAAATCTGATAAATTTTTTCCACTTAGGACTCAACCTAATCTAGGTCTCCCATAAATTGATTAGTCCATTTAGCAACCTTTCAGACCCAATTCAATTGGGTTAAGAGATTAGGTTAGCCTACATATGCTAGTGTGCAATCTAGCTAACTAATTAGGATCCCTTGACCCTAATAAAATGTCAATTGAGTTCCTATGCTGACTCCCTAATGTGTGTGACCCTTTGGCTTCCACATCTAGCCAGCAGTAGGTTTAGATTTGAGCCAATTCGATCCAATTGAACCCGATTGACCTAATTTGGTCAAATTGGCTCACCTAATTGTATAATTCGAATCACACATCGAATTGACTCATGAAACCAAATCAATTGGTCCATGAAAACCTACAAGACAAGATTGATGTCTAGCAACATGTCATGCCTACCCAGAATGAAAAATTTGATTGAAATTATCAAAGTACCCTTCAGTAGTAAGTTACCGTGCAATTCAATTTTTTGATCTCCCATTATCCAGATTAAGTGATAGGTATGGATATATGCCAATCCCTAACACTTAATCATATCGAATCTCATCTCCATCATGAGGACTCAGCTGATGAGTGATTAGAAGCCACTTCTAATCTCATCCCACTTTGCAAAGATTCATTGAGTCACTCATCGAAGAGATTACATTGGATAACATATCCTCTTACCAGAATTGATCGATTCCTTGTTGGTCTACTCACATCCTTCGTACACCTTCCACCATACCCAGAATACCCCGTACATGTTGCAATGCCATGAATGAGTATGAACCAAAGTATGGCTTAGTGTGCACAAGGAACCATGGTGACCTCAGGTCTAAAGATCACATGCACAACTTGTACTCTGGACCTATCTTTTGACAAGGAGTAAGACTTCCATAAGATAGTCCCGGTGCGAATCAGTTCAGTGTATTCATAACCTAATGAACAACCTTATCCTTGTATTAGTGTCTCTAAACAAGTGGCTGTGAGACCAACCACCCTCATTAACTGAGCATACATAAGATAAGCTAGTCTTACTGGATTCATCGATCCCCGAATCGATGGTCCAATGACTAGGAACAATCTAGATTATGGTTTATAGGAATTAGGTCTCACTATTATTTTATCATAATCCTAATTTCATTATCCTACTCTATGGGGTTCATCATAGTCAAAACAAGACACAGCAGTATATGATGAATCAAATGCCTTTATTATAAATAATGATGTCATACATGAGTTGGAAGTTCACAAAAAGGCCCATACAATAATTGGCTATTAGGGCATTTTTCTATCATTTGCCGCACTCCCCTGGCTGAGACACCTCTGCTCACCTGAAGACCAAGTCTCCTGGGTGGAATGACTTAGGCCTCATGCGAGAGTTGTGGTAGCATGCCACTCGTTGTCGATAGGCCGCCATCCAAAGTCGGGCTTTGTCTCTCGTCTCGTCTAGCAGACAAGGTTGAGGAGGAGATAGGCTGGGTTCTCAGCCTCGTCGTACTGCTCTACCTGAAGTGTCGGTAGACCAAGCTCTACCAGAATTATGGCCTCACTACTGAAGATGAGGTTGAAGGGCATCTTGTCGATAGCTGTGCGGAGTGTGGTGTGGTAAGCCCATAGCACACTAGGCAGTTCTTTGGCCCATCAACCCTTGGCTTCATCCAGCCTCGTGCGGAGCCCTTGCAGGATGGTTCGGTTGGTTACCTTGACCTCCCCGTTGGTTTAAGGGTGAGCCACCGAGGTGAAGCGATGTTGGATGTTGAGGTCGGTGTAGAACTCCTCGAATGCTTGGCTGTCGAACTGCTGTCCGTTGTCTATGATGACTGTATGCGGAAGCATGAATCGACAGATGATAGACTTCCAGAAGAAGGAACTGATCTTCACCTCAGTTATCCGAGCTAGAGGTTTAGCCTCGACCCACTTGGTGAAGTAGTTGATGGCCACAATCAGGAATTTTCATTGACCAGACATGGAAGGAAAAGGACCTAGGATGTCTATTCCCCACTGGGCGAATGGCCATGGAGCCGAAAATTGGGAGAGTGGAGCCGCCGACTATTATTGGATGTGAGCGTGATGTTGACACTGGTCACACTTCTTCACAAAGTCAGTGGCATCTTCTCACATGGTCTCCCAGAAATACCCTTGCTAGATTACCTTGTAGGCTAGGGCAAGCCCCCCACATGGTTACCGCAGACTCCTTCGTGTATCTCTTGGAGCACGTAGGCAGCTTCTGAGGGCTTTAGGCACTTCAGCAGGGGGTAGGAGTAAGATCTCCAGTATAGCTGCACGTCCATCATCACATATCTTGCGGCCTTCTTTTTAATAAGGCCTGCCTCTTTGCGATCTTCAGGTAGGGCACAAGTGGTGATGTACCTGATGTAGGGGTCCATCTAGCTAGCTTCGGCAGTAACTCACTGGACCTTTATTGCAAACTCGTACCTAGGGGCCTTGAGGTACTCGACAAAGGTATGCCCTAGTAGTGACCTGGCAGGGTGGCCAGTCTAGAAAGGACATCAGCCCGTGCATTCTCTGCCCGCTGGATGTGAGAGATGCTGAAGTGCTGGAGGGTCACCGTATACAAGCGCATCTTGTTCAGGTACTTCATCATCATGGGATCTCGAGCCTCATACACGTCGGTGACTTGGCCCACCACTAGCTGAGAGTCGGTGAAGAACTTTAGGCATTTCATGCCCAGCTCATGGGACACTTTCAACCCCACAAGGAGTTCTTCGTACTCTGCCTGGTTATTGGTCACCTTGAAGAGGAAGCGTAGTGTGTAATCTGCAACGACTCCATCAGGATTGGCTAGGATGAGGCTAGCTCCACTCCCTCCGACATTGGATGCACCATTAATATGGAGGATCCACATTGCCATTTCCAGAGCTGGGTTCGGTCTAGGCTCGACCTACTGGTCCGCTTCCTCCAGGCTCTCCTCCGCCTAGGTGCACTTCACCAGGAAGTTGGCTACGACCTGAGCCTTTTGCACTGGTAATGGGTGGTAGGTGATGTCGAACTCATTGAGCTTCAATGCCTACTTGGCTAGGCACCTCGAAGTATCAGGGTGGCTGAGGATTGCCCTCTGATGGTGAAACTCGTTTGACAAACAATTGATGACGAACGATCGGGTGAACTTATGCCCAGCAGAAGCAATCCAGGTGTGCAAATGACCCTCTACCAGTGATCTAAAGATGATCATGATAGGATACAGGTCGAACAAAGATCAATCGATCCCTTGGATTGATCGAGAAGTGAAGAAGAGGGAAAGGAGAGAAATGAGATTTGGAAGAATGGAGGGAGTTGTTGATTTCGGTTGTTTTCTTGGATTGTTACCAAATGACCTTCTCTCTCTTGTCCTCACCTCATAACCACCCAACTTATATATATATACCTAGATCACAAAGGACCTAGCCCCACCAAGAACTTCCTGGCATGGAAACACGTGATTCAAATTATCTCATCATTCGAGTTGGCTCGAACCCTTTGAGTCGACTCCATGTTGCAGGAAGCACTCTGGACGAGTCGACTCTCAAACCTAGAGCTGACTCGTCCAGACCGTAGTTTACCTGTTCTGTAGAATCCAGCTGACTTCCAGTGATCCGAGCAAACTCTTAGCAAAACTCCTCTTTGTATCCATGCCGTGCCAACCATTAGAATTGACTCTGACTAGAACCAAGCCGATTCTAATATCCAGATTGACCAAAACTCAGTCTAACATCTAGGACTCATCCCGGACTCACTCCTAGACCTAGATATATCATGTGTGACCATGATAAATCGGACCAACCTGAACCTTGGCCCATCCCTCTGGAATGTTGGATGCACCACCTGAGACTCAACAATCTCCACCTTGGTGCTCCAAGATTATAGTTGATTACACTAGACACCTCAGACCCATCAACCACATACATGAATGAAAGCTTTCTCCTAGTAGGGCCTTTGTAAGTGCATCAGCCTGGTTCTCCTTTGTATGGACCTTTACCAGTGCCACTTCTCCTTCCTCCACCAGCTCTCTGATCCTGTGGTACTTCACATCTATATACTTTCTGCATGCATGATAGACTGGGTTCTGAGTCAAATGTATGGCACTCTGGCTATCACTGTGCAGGAGCACCATACACTGTTCCACCCCATCTCAGCAACTAGCCTCCTTAGCCATAGTGCTTCCTTTGTAGCCTCTGTAATACCTATATACTCAGCCTCTGTTGTAGATAGAGCAGTGATAGGTTGAAGGGTAGATCTCTAAGAAATTGGTCCATCATGTAAGCAGAAGATATAACCTGTAATAGACCTTCTTGTATCAAGATCACCTGCATAACTTGCATCTACATATCCTTCCAAAGGACCCGAACCTTCATATAACTTTCTAGAGTTCCTTCCTTGTCCTTCTGGCTGCCCACCAAATACCAGTCCATGCTTTTGAGTTCCCCGTAGATACCTCAAAATTTGCTTCAATGCTTTCCAGTGTTTCTTCCCAGGATTTGCCATGTACTTGCTCACTTGGCTTACAACATATGCTATGTCTGGCCTGCAACACACCATAGCATACATAACATTGCCTATAATATTTGCATATGGAACTCTCTCCATGCACCTTCTGTCCTTATCTATCTGGGGGCTTTGAATCTTAGAGAGAAATATGTGCCCTAGTAATGGTGTCTCTACTGGTTTGGCCTTCTCCATCCCAAACCTCTCAAGAATCTTCTTGATGTAACCTCCTTGTGACAAATGGAGAATCCCCTTGCATCTATATCTGCAAATCTCCATTCCAAGGATTTTTTGAGCTGGACCCAAATCCTTCATCTCAAATTCTTCAGATAATGCTTTCTTCAACTAATTTACATCACTCATACTTTTGTTGACTATCAACATATCATCCATATACAGAAGTAGATACAAAGCATTATCATTATCTACATCCTTGACATATACACAACAGTCATGCTCACACCTGAGAAACCCAAGGCTTAAAATAAAAGCATCAAATCTCCGATACCACTAGCGAGGTGATTATTTCAGACCATACAATGACCTCTAGAGTAAACATACCTTATCCTCCTGTCCAACTTCTATGAAGCCATTAGGTTGCTTCATATAGATCTTCTCGTCCATACTTCCATGTAGAAAGGCTGTCTTCATATCCATCTGCTCCAATTCCATACCATGTTCTGCCACCAATGACAGCAACACCCATATTGAAGTATGGCATACCACAAGAAAAAATATCTCAGTATAGTCAACTCCTTCCCTTTGTGATTATCCTTTTGCTACCATCCTTGCTTTGTATCTCACTCCACCTTGCTCTGAAGGTACTATTTTCTTCTTGAACACCCATTTGGAGCCAATTGCATGAGCATCTTTAGGCAGATCCATTAATTGCCATGTTTTGTTCCTCCTGAGAGATTCTGTCTCTTCCATCATGCCTTGTACCATGATTCTTTATTCGAACTCTCCATGGCCTCCTTGAATGTTTCTGGATCTTCATTCATAGATATGAGAGCATAAGATATATTCTCATCCATGCCATATCTCATGGGCTTCTGGATTGTACGTTGAGGTTTATGCAATGCCACTCCCCTTGCACTATCTTGCAAGTCTTCTGTTTATGGCTGTTCTTGCACTTCAATTTGAACAACTAATTTTCCTTTCTGATTTTTCATCACAAGAGAACCTTTCCCGCCTAACTCCACCTTAACTGAAACACCCTTGCCAGTTGATGTAGATGGCCTATCCTCCACCTGTGAAGGACAGTCACTGCTGTTCACCTTTGAGGCTGCAATTCCATTCATACTTCCTAATTTCTCTAAGATGCTCTTTTCATCAAATATGACATCCCTACTTATCACTATCTTTTGAGACTACGGATCTCACAGTAGGTAACCCTTGACTCCTCGTGGATACCCAATGAAGATCATCTTCCTTGACTTAGGGTCCAACTTACTCCGTTCAGTTGCCTCCACATATTCATAGGCTGAGCAACCAAACACCTTCAGGTGACCAAGCTCGACATTCTTCCCACTCCAAACTTCCTCTGGAAGTCCTCCATCTAGCTTGAAATGAGGGGACCTGTTTATAGGAAAACATGATAGAGTAATAGCATCTAATATGGGACAAAGAACGAGGTTGGATCGCTGTCTGGCTGAGAAGTCACCAGGAGATTAGGGTTTTCCTGGAAGAAGAAATAAGAGGGTGAAGGATTTAGAAAGATAACTAGGGTTCACACATATTTTCTTAGAAGGACAAGCACATAGCAAAGGGGCTCACATAGATGCCTTAGAGATCACATAGATACCCTCAATCACACAAAAAATCAGGGATCACACAGATACGCTGGGCACACAGCTCGCTCACAGCATGCACACAGCTCACACACAGCTAGAGAAGAAAACTCAAATTTACTTCATTAATCCATGGCATTAAAAAAATACAAGAGGGGGTGGGGTATTTATAGATTCACCCCAGGGTACATGACTTGAGGGCTAAGAAACCCTAACTCGTGGACCAAGAAATGTCAACAGTGGGCCTTTGTCTTGGACTGGAGCTCTGTCTTGTGGGCTTGGCAGCATGAAAGGCCCAGGTGCATGAAGGCCAGCTTTGGTTGGGAGGGGCCTGGTGAATCTCCTGGTCTGCTTACTCTTCTCTTGGATCTTGACATGAATGAAAATTTGATATGGAATGACTCTAAGATTGCTAAACATTCAGAAAAAATAGTAAAATAAATTTTTTTATAATTTTTATAATTTAGGTAAGTAGGCTAAATTTCAAAGTTAAGTAAAAAACTAGCAGGATATTCAGCAATTCTAAGAATCATCATGATTGCAAAAAACTCATGCAAGATAATAAATAGCCAGGACCCGAGAGTTGATAAACTCCCAGTTTAGGATAGCTTATCTTTATCAAAATAGATATTAAGAGAAGGAAATGTTTCTTACCAGTCAGAGATTGAAAGTTCAGTAATTGAAGGGATCACTCACACTCTGATTGGAGCTTGGATGAAGAAGCTTTGGTTCCTTGAATCAGATGGCTGATCTGGGTAGTCCTAGAAGCAAAGAAGGCCTCCTCAGGGGATGTGAAGCACCTCGAGGATCCTGCAAGCATCAAGGTCAATCAAAATAGCAAATAAAAGAAAGAAAAAGAACTAGGATTTTGAAGGAATCAGGATTGGGGTTAGGAGATGGCAACTGGGGAGGAAGAAGCTCCTTGTTTTGGATGGCAACTAGGGCTTCCTTTACATTGGCATGGCTGGTCTCCAAGGATGCAAAAAGATTCTAGGGCGGTAGGGATTTGGCCAGGGTACACAAGGAGAGCACTCAAAGTAAAGAACCAAAACAGAAACACCAACACAAGTTAATGACTCAAAATTTCAGCAAGTTATGTTCATAAGAAAGAGATGATTACAAGAGGGGGAGGGGTGGTGTATTTATAGAGTTCCCATGCCCTTTCCTAAAGGGATTACAAGTCTTCTCCTAGTTAGAATAGGTTTACATAGTTTAAGTGGGAGAAAGACTATAAAATAAACCTAGAACTTGGAGTATACAAGTTGATTGAAATGAAAATTCAAACTCCTTGTAATTGAACTCTTCCACCATGTTGAATGAAATGACTATAAAATAAACCTAGAAATTGGAGTATACAAGTTGAATGAAATAAAAATTCAAACTCCTTCTTGTATTTGAACTCTTCCACCATGTTGGACTTGGTCAACTCATGAAGGATGCCTATCCTAGGTGTGTTGGGCTCCAAGGGGCAGCAAGGGGTCATCCTCCTTTGGATTGGTGCATGGGCTTCGGGCCTTGGATGCTGGGGTGCCCTGATATCAGCATATTCCTTAGAATCTTGGTTTTTCATGCTTGGGCTTGCTTCCTGGGCTTGGAATTTTAAGGCATGGAGTGCTATAATAACCTGGAAAACATGGGCTCCTGGCATATGAAATATTTTGGAAGCATCTGAGGGGAATCTGTCATTTGAAATGGCATTTGGAGGGAATCAGGGCACCTAGAGGGCATATGGAGGGCATTTAAGGCTCCTGGGTGTCAATTGAGCTCCCACAAGCTGATGTAATTATCTCTGGCTCCTGAATGAGGCCTGGTGGAACTCCAAAATAGGGCAACCTCCTCTCTTGTACAAGATCTGGACTCATACTAGACTCATCTGATGTACATGACTTAATATACTGGACTAGGTCGAGACAAATCAACTAGTCTCACCTTATTACAACTCAATCTTACTTTCTTACAAAATTATGATACATGACTAACTAAACCAAAGAGGGCTCAGTAATCTATGTATGATCCTAGTACCCTGACCAATTCTCCTAGGGCAGGAGGATCTCGATCCCATCGAGTGTGGGATAACTTGGCTCTCATTGTGCTTGAGTAGGTCTAGGTTGAGGCACTGTAGATCCTCACGGGTGATCCACGAGACCTCATATTCTGGCCGACCTTGCCACCAGACCAAATATCTCTGATAGCCTCTATTTCGGGTACATATGGCTTGATCGTCCAAGATTCTCTCAATCTTTTCCTCACTATTTGGTCAATTGATTGGTGGACACTCTGGGGTGGGTTTTCTCTCAAAGGGAGGGATAGGCTCAAGGTGCTCGCTAGGTATCACTGTTCGCTCCCTAGACTCTATAAGATCTGAATGATGAAGGTGGATCTATTACCTAAATTAGGTAGTATCTCATGCACATAGGCATTGGGTCCACCGATATTCATTATCTTGGATGGGCCAGCTTCGTGAGCAAAAAATTCTTTACATTTACAAAATCTCCTGCAAAATTCTTTATCTCTCTTTTAGGAATTAGCCAAGTTGTTATTTAGTTAATTAGTTCTGTTCAGCTTTTGACTAATTTTCATATGCATATGTTATGCAGAGGGTAGTGCAGGTGCAGACATGTAATTCTGGCTATGCATTTATTGGACTCAACTAATACCTAATAGACTCGACTAGACATCCCTATCAAAGGACATTTTATTGGACTTTAAGGAACAAAACCTAACAAATTATAGACTCTTTAGGTTTGACCCTAGGATGGCATGCACATGAAAATTTACTATGGATTCCTAGCAAATGCCATAGGATTTTCCAGAAGTAAAATGCAAACATGACATGCTCAATGAATGAATGTAACATGCATACTCATATAAAATGTAACCTAATACTAAAAACAATAGAAGAAGTTTTAGAAAAGGATAGAAAATAAGATGTAGGTTCAGGATTAGTCTGGCAAGAAAAGGGTTCGGGATTGATTGGATAGAATGGAATGCAAGAAGGTGTGTTAGGAATTAGTCCTAGACTATTGAGGTTTACCTTATGGGTTTGGGGTATTCCTACAGGATCTACATTATGGAAGAATGGGTCATTGATTTCAGGAAAGAGATCAAGTGTAGTCAAAAGAGTGAATTCATCCTGAGGGTACTGATTCAAAGAGGTCACGTCCTTAATAAACTCTTCTGGCTTATAAATCAAAGGACTGGGCTCTCTAATTGGGCTCTCTTCCAGTGGCTCCTCGGGTAAGATGCTAATTATAGGATTGGATTCCTCATGGTCTTCTTCCTTTAAGGGTTGTTTCACTATAGGTTGGGTGTGGTTAAGGTCAGCTAACTCTAGGGTGGCTTCAACCTAAGTATCTACTAGATCAACTAACACTGGTTTGGCTTCTACCTGGATATTAGTTTGGTCAAACCTATGGTTCATTTGGTCAAATTGTTCCATCATGGCCTTAAAGAGGGTTTCAAAATTGGATTCCATGGTTGAACTAGGTTGGTTGTACTGGACTTCTGATTCAACTAACTCTGGGTTAACTTCTAACTGGTTTTCCACTGGGTCAACTAATTCTAGGTTGACTTCTAACTCTAGGTCACCTATAGGTATCTCTTCTTTTAAATCTTCAATAGACTCATTATCTTCATACTCCTCTACCAGACTTGGGTTAGCCTCATATATTTCTTCTTCTAAGTCATCTTGGTGAACCAATGGGGTGGTAAGAGGGGTTTGGCTAATGGAAAATTGACTAAAGTCTGGGGTAATAGGGGTGGGTAAACTAAGGGTTATGGGTTCATAGGCTATGGGTTTAAAGGTTATGGATTCAAATCTAGGGGTATCAATCCTATAGGGTTAGGTTGACTGAGGGATAGTGGGTAACTACTGAATTCATATCTAGGGACTATGGGTTCCTGGAGATTATAGGGCGAGGGTGTAGTATGGGCCTTGTCTAGGGTTCCTATTTGGTCGTCTAATGGATCAATCCTATGGGTCATTTGGTTATTCAATTGGATCAGTTGGTCCAACATTTTATTCCTTTGGTCAAACCTACTGCTTATCTGGGCTAACTGATTTTGAGTTTGGGTGTTGGATTGGTTTATTTGGGCAGTTAATTGGGTAACCATCTGGTCATTCATGGCTTTTATGAAAGCCTCAAAATTGGGATCCATGGTCGGGTTTGGTTGGGGTCTAGACTTTTGATATTGGGTTCCTAGTCTAGTGGTCATACAATCAAGCAATCAGTCAAAATGGGATGGTGCAGCCAAGCATGCAAAATTTGTTAGCTTAATCTAGGGTTTCCTAGACCTAGAGCCAAAACTAGGTGGGTCAGCTCAACTTATACCTAACCCAATAGCTAATCCTTCCACTGGCCAGGTAGGGGGTGGGAGTGTAGGAGGCCCCCTACTTTCACAGGGACCCAATTAAAAACCACATCACCACTTAGGTCGTTTGACTATAGACCCCCAGCCTTAGACACCAGCTTTTAGTAATAGCTAAAGGATTAAATGCACTAGTTAGCCCACACAGCTCGGACCTGACCTGTTGATGTCTCTTAGCCCACTAGGGCAAATTAGGTCTAATTGATTTTAATTAGGCTTGGATTAGTATGATGATAGTTATTTTGGGCCCAGGACAGGTGATGAAATCCTGCCCTAATCTGAGATAGTGAATTGCCCTTAAGATTAGGTTAAGAATGATGGCAATCGATGGTCCTGATACAATCTAAAAATAATCAAAAAAAATAAAATATATATTTTTTAATTATTTTATTATGTATCAGGTTAGGTTCAAGTTAACTGGGATTAGCAAACAAAGTTTGGCTTGGGATTAGGGGGTTTGGAAGTTGATTAGGTTAGGTTGAGTCAACATGCAGAATTTAGCAAAAATCAGAGAATTAGGATTTCCGTGGATGCAGAACTTGACATGGTTACCGATGCAAAAAAAAAATCAAAAAAATCTTTGAATAGAGGATGGATGGTGATTATGGTACCTACCAAATTTCATGCAGAAAAAAAATCATATTATGATGCAAACCTAGGGTTTTTTGACTGCTATAGAAATTATCAGGATTCTGTTAGGGTTTCTAATATGCCAAATTTTTATGACTTAAGATTTCTATAAAATTAATTAAGAATTTTTATAAAACATAGAACTTAACATAGAACAATTCATGTGAATTTCAGAGAATAATAAAATTCCTAGATGGTCAAAAATAGATGCAAAATTGATACCTAATGCAGTGGATAGAATGCTGAAATTAGGGTTTGTAAATGTAATGAAGATAAAAGCTATCCTAAACCTGCTCTAATACCAAACTGATGTGAAATGACTCTAAGATTGCTAAAAACTCAAGAAAAAATAGTAAAATAATTTGTTTTGTGATTTTTATAATTTAGGTTTGTAGGCTAAATTTCAAAGATAAGTAAAAAACTAGCAGGATATTCAGCAATTCTAAGAATCATCATGATTGCAAAGAACTCATGCAAGATAATATATAGCCAAAACCTGAGAGTTGAGAAACTTCCAATTTAGGATATCTTATCTTTATCAAAATAGATATCAAGAGAAGGGAAGGTTTCTTACCAGTCAGAGATTGAAAATTCAGTAATTGAAGGGATCACTCACACTCTGATTGGAGCTTGGATGAAGAAGTTTTAGTTCCTTGAATCAAATGGCTCATTTGGGTGGTCCTGGAAGCAAAGAAAACCTCCTCAGGGGAGGTGAAGCACCTCGGGGATCCTGCAAGAATTAGGGTCAATCAAAATAGCAAATAAAAAAAAGAAAAAAAACTAGGGTTTTAAAGGAATCGGGATTAGGGTTAGGAGATGGCAGCCGGGGAGGAAGAAGCTCCTTGTCTTGGATGGTAGCTAGGGCTTCCTTTGCTTGGGCATGGCTGGTCTCCAAGGATGCAAAAGGATTCTAGGGCATCAGGGATTTGGTCGGGGTATACAAGGAGAGCACTCAAAGTAAAGAACCAAAACAAAAACACCAACACAAGGCAATGACTCAAAATTTCAGCAAGTTGTATTCATAAGAAAGAGATGATTATAAGAGGGGGAGGGGTGGGGTATTTATAGAGTTCCCATGCCCTCTCCTAAATAGATTACAAGTCTTCTCCTAGTTAGAATAGGTTTACGTAATTTAAGTAGGAGAAAGACTATAAAATAAACCTAGAACAAGGAGTATACAAGTTGAATGAAATAATAACTTAAACTCCTTGTATTTGAACTCTTCCACCATGTTGGACATGGTCAACTCATGGAGGATGCCTATCCTAGGTGTGTTGGGCTCTAAGGGGCAGCAAGGGGTCATCCTCCTTTCGATTGGTGCATGGGCTTTGGGCCCTGGAAGATGGGATGCCCTGGTATCAGCATATTCCTTGGAATATTTGTTCTTCATGCTTGGGCTTCCTTCCTGGGCTTGGAATTTTAAGGCCTGGAGTGTTGGAATAACCTGGGAAACATGGCCTCCCAGCATATGAAATATTTTGGAAGCATCTGGGAGGAATCTGGCATTTGAAATGGCATTTGGAGGGAATCAGGGCACCTAGAGGGCATCTGGAGGGCATTTAGGGCTCCTGGGTGTCGATTGAGCTCCCATAAGCTTATGTAATTGCCCTACAGAATGAGGCCTGATGGAATTCCAAAATAGGATAACCTCTTCTTTCGTACAAGATTTGGACTAATACTTGACTCATACTAATGTACATGACTCAATATACTGGACTAGGTCGAGACAAATCAACTAGTCACATCTTATTACAACTCAATCTTATTTTCTTACAAAATTATGACACATGACTAAGTAAACCAAATAGGACCCAGTAATCTTTGTCTGATCCTGGTGCTTGATGTGGAATGACTCTAAGATTGCTAAACATTCAGGAAAAATAGTAAAATAATTTTTTTTATGATTTTTATAATTTAGGTTTATATGCTAAATTCCAAAGTTAAGTAAAAAACTAGCAGGATATTCAGCAATTCTAAGAATCATCATGATCGCAAAGAACTCATGCAAGATAATAAGTTGCTAGGACCCGAGAGTTGAGAAACTCCCAGTTTAGGATAGCTTATCTTCATCAAAATAGATATCAAGAGAAGGGAAAGTTTCTTACCAGTTAGAGATTGAAAATTCAGTAACTGAAGGGATCACTCACACTCTAATTGGAGTTGGATGAAGAAGCTTCAATTCCTTGAATCAGATGGCTCATCTGGGTGGTCTTGGAAGCGAAGAAGGCCTCCTCAGGAGAGGTGAAGCACCTCGGGGATCCTGCAAGCATCAGGGTCAGTCAAAATAAAAAATAAAAAAAAGAAAAGGAACTAGGGTTTCGAAGGAATCGGGATTAGGGTTAGGAGATGGCAGCCAGGGAGGAAGAAGCTCCTTGTCTTGGACCATAGCTAGGGCTTCCTTTGCTTGGGCATGGCTGGTCTCCAAGGATGTGAAAGGATTCCAGTGCACCATAGTGAAAAGATAATTTCAAAATGATGAAATTTACACCAAAACCCTTAGCCAGGATCTCTTTATTCAGGATTAAAACATATGAGAAACATGCAAACCTATACTATTAGAATTAGGGCACCAACCTGTTATCGCTAAATCCAATTTTGATGTAGAATCAAAACTTGATGTTGAATGACCCTTTTGAATTCACCAGGCGTCCAAATGTCCACCCTCCAATGGTGATCCACAAGAAAATTGATCAAGATGCTTGCTTCTTCAAAAGTTCCTTCACTTGAATTCTTCTCCTAGAACTCAAAAGGACTATGGCTGAAAAACTCCACGGCAGGGACTTCTTAGTTTCTTTTTTTCTTCGTCCTCTCCCTTTCATAAAACCTTGTCCTAAGAATACACTCTTGTCTTGAAGGAGGAGGAGGATTTAAGAAACTAATGTCTTAATGTAAAAGGAAATAGAAACAGAGTATATCTTCTTTTCTTTTACCGTTCGAGAGATTCTTCCTATCTCTTGTTTTAGACTTGAGTTTCAACAGAGAAGAGAACTCTGTAAAAGGGAAACTCTTGTGTCCTAAACAAGCTAAGGAGGAATCAGTCTTCTGGAAAGGAAAGAAAAATAAAAAAAAACTCTGTCGTATATTAGAAAAACACCCGAAGCCTCTGTTCCTTAAATAGACTACAAAAAGATGTCTTCTCAAAAGAACACAACTCTCCGTAAAATATTTCTCACAGCCTTCCACATTTCTCATGCCCTCTCCTTCCTTCTCATGGCCCTTCAGATTCAAACTCACGGCTCTTCCTAAAAGAAAAGTCATGAAGTTTTAAGAAAAAGGAAGTCGCGATGTTTCGGTCTCCGAAGAGATGTTATATCGCGCAACCTGGAAGAGTTAGCACCTTTTGTCTTTCTCAAAATCCCGCAAACTGTTAGATGACCATCTAATGGTCATTAGGAGATGCGCTAATAGGGAATAACCGGCCAAAAGGAAAAAATGCGATGAAATAAGAAGACTTCACGCGTGCATGAAGAGTCCATGCGCACGTGGAGTCTTTCCTCTTATCCACGCGCACAAATTTTTTTAGGCGGCCTATATGGATGGGCTTGGGTGTTAATTAAGATGTAGTCTTAGCCATGGGTTAGCCCAAAGTCCTATATATTTTAATTAGGGTCTAATTAGGTCCAATTAGAACCCAAATTGATCCAATTCGGAACCCTAATTCAAATCTAATTCGAATAGAAGCTAGGGTTTGCAACACCTGCTAGAGTGTTATCCTGCAAAGATGATTTAATTACAAATTAAACTCTTGATCAATCCTCTTAAGTATGTGACCCATTGGGTTCCATATCCAGCTGGCAGTAGGTCTGAGTACAAGTTAACCTAACTTGATTAGAACTCTTTCTAATCGATTTAGGTCAAATCGAGCTTACCTGACTTGATCAATTAGGACTCTTCCTAATAAGTGATATTTAAATTTGATCAACCCACAAGACAAGATTGACATCTAGCAACGTGTCATGTCTACCCGGAAGATATAGAAATTCTGGTGAAATCCCAAAACTACCCTTTAGTAGAAAGTTACCATACAATTAAATCTTTCGATCAGCCTGCACCCAAAATATAATTATGGATATGGATATATGTCAAATCCAATATTATATTTATTTCTAGCTCAATCTTATATTGATGATTCAATTATCTTGATATTAGAAACCATCTCTAATATCTTTACTTTGATCAAAGATTCCCTGAATCATCATCCGATTGATAACTAGCTGGATGCAATCTCCTCTTACTAAGAGTGATCGATTCCTTGTTGACCTACTCATTACCTTCATATACAATTCACCATTCCCAGTATCAATCCTGTGCATGACTCAATGTCATGATTAGGATTGAACCAAAGGATAGGTTCATGTATATAAGGTACTTATGGCAGTCTCAGGTCAAAGGATTACTTGTACCACTCCCACTATGAGAACCTTCTATTGACATGTAGCTAAGACTCTATTAGATGTTCCCAAGTTGGATCATATCGGTGAACTCATTCACTAATGAGCACCCACATCATAGTATTAGTGTCATACACAAGTGACTATGAGAGCAGTCACCCTTTCCAGTATACATGGGATGTGCTAGTCTTACCGGAAAAATCCTGATCCCCTACTCAGGGTTCCTTTGACTAGGAATATTTTAGATTAAGGTTTTAAGACTTTAGGTCTCACTGGTATGATCTCATCATAACCCTAAAATCATAGCCCTAATCTATGGGGTTCATCATAATAAAAACACAGCGTATGACGAAAAATAATGCCTTTATTTGAATATTGTCAATTACATTGATTTGGGAGATACAATATTGATTGGCTTATAGGGCATATCCCTTTCAATCTCCCACTTGCACTAAAGCCAATCGCCTTTAAATCTTAACCCCATACCCTCGAGGTGGCGATCAAAATCTCGCTGTGGTAGAGCCTTAGTGAACGGGTCTGCTACGTTGTTCTTTGTATCTACTCTATTTATGTAGACATCTTGTCTTTCGACTATTTCTCGGACGAGATGGAAGCGTCTCAGAATGTGCTTGGACTTATGATGAGCTCTTGGTTCCTTAGCTTGAGCAACAGCTCCAGTGTTGTCACGTAAAGTGGCACTGGGTTTTTAATCTCAGGAACAACACCCAACTCTGTGATGAACTTCTTCATACAGACTGCTTCCTTGGCGCCTTCACTGACAGCTATGTATTCTGCCTCTGTGGTTGAGTCAGCTACAGTCTGCTGCTTAGTACTCTTCCAACTCACTGCTCCACCATTTAGGGTAAAAACATATCCCGAAATGGATTTGCTATCATCAATGTCTGATTGAAAACTAGAATTAGAATATGCTTCTAGTTTAAGATCAGAATCACCATAAACCAGAAAAATATCCTTAGTCCTTCTCAGGTACTTAAGAATATTTTTAACTGCTTTCCAATGATCCTCTCCTAGATCAGCCTGAAACCTACTGACAATGCCTAAAGCATATGCCACATCAGGTCTGGTACATAACATGGCATACATTATGGACCCTATTGCCGAATCATAAGGTATAGAATTCATTCTATTTCTTTCTTCAGGTGTCTTAGGAGACATTCTTTTGGAAAGATGTATGCCTTGACTCATAGGAAGATAACCTCTTTTACTTCCATCCATGCTTAATCTTTTCAGCACTAAGTCAATGTACCTTGACTAGGATAAACCTAGCATCCTCTTAGACCTATCTCTAAAGATCTTAATACCTAGTATATAGGATGCTTCTCCTAAATCTTTCATGGAAAACTGGTTTGATAGCCAAACCTTGACTAATTGTAACATTGGGATATCATTTCCAATGAGGAGTATGTCATCTACATACAGAACCAAGAAGACTATGGCACTCCCACTAGTCTTCTTATAAACAAAGGGTTCATCCACATTTTTGATAAAACCAAACCTTTTAATAGTTTCATCAAAACGTATGTTCCAACTCCTTGAAGCTTGTTTCAATCCATAAATGGATTTCTTTAGCTTGCATACTTGATTAGGTTTATTCTTTGAAATAAAACCTTCTGGTTGTGACATGTAGACTTCTTCCTCAAGGAAACCATTGAGGAAAGCAGTCTTCACATCCATTTGCTAGATCTCATAATCGTGGTATGCTGCTATAGCAAGTAAAATCCGAATTGATTTGAGCATGGCTACAGGTGAGAATGTTTCATCATAATCAATTCCCTGTTTTTGTCTAAAACCTTTTGCCACTAATCTGGCTTTATAGGTTTCAACTTGGCCATCAGCCCCAATCTTTTTCTTATAGATCCATTTGCACCCAATAGGATTAACACCCTCTGGTGCATCGACCAAAGACCATACTTGGTTGACATACATAGAGTCTATCTCGGATTCTATGGCTTCTTGCCATCTAAGTCACTACTCAAGATAGCTTCCGTATAGGTTAGAGGTTCATCATTTTGAATGACTTGGGCTTCATTATTTTCAATAATAAACCCATACCTCTCAGGTGCCCGTGGCACTCTATCAGACCTATGGGGAGGAGTTTTGTGTTCTGGTTCTGACCTAGCTATATGTTCTAATGGTTAAGAATTATCTATCTGTGTTTCTTGTACTTCTCCAAGTTTAACAGTTCTACCATTGCCTTTTTCTAAAATGAACTCTTTTTCTAGAAAAATGGCATGCCTGCTGACAAAAATCTTTTGTTCAGTAGGATGGTAAAATAGATATCCTCTACCCTCTCTAGGATATCCTACAAATAGATATTTATCCGCTCTAGCTTCCAACTTATGTCCAAAATTTCTTTTAACATAAGCTGGACATCCCCATATCTTAAAATATTTAAGATATGGTTTCTTTCCACTCCAAATCTCATACGGAGTACTAAAAATGGATTTAGAAGGTACTTTGTTCAGAATGTAAACAGCAGTTTCTAGGGCATGACCCCAGAAGGAAATGGGTAAATTTGTGAAGCACATCATGGATCGTACCATATCTAATAAGGTACGATTCCTCCTTTCAACTACACCATTTAGCTATGGTGTATAAGGAGGGGTCCATTCAGAAAGAATTCCATTAACTTTAAGATAGTCTAAAAACTTCGTGGATAAGTATTCTCCTCCTTGATCAGACCGAAGAACTTTAATACTTTTCCCGGTTTGTTTTTCGACCATACTTTGATACTCCTTAAATTTATCAAAGGCTTCATATTTATGTTTCATAAGATACACATATCCGAACCTAGATAAATCATCTATAAAAGTGATAAAATATGAGTATCCACCTCTGGCCTGAGTCGTCATTGGACCACATACATCAGTATGTATAAGTCCTAATAACTCAGTTGTCCTTTCTCCATGTCCAGTAAATGGAGTCTTGGTCATCTTACCCATGAGACATGATTCGCAAGTCCCTAATGATTTATATTCATAAGGATCAAGGAATTTCTCCTTGTATAACTTGCTTATCCTAGACTCATTAACATGACCAAGTTGATGATGCCAAAGTAAAGTATTATTAAAGTGTTCTATTTTTCTTTTATTATTGACATGAAAAACACTATCATTGGAAGGAAGAGTTAAGAGCCCATTGCTAAATATGCCAGAACAAATAAATTCATTAGATAACATTATCGAGCAACCAGTGCTCATTACATCCATTACATATCCTTGTTTTAATAACAAGGGAATAGATATAATGTTCCTAATAATCTTAGGCATATAATAACAATTTTCTAACTCCAAGATCTTCCCTGAAGGCAACTTCAGAATATAGGTCCCTACAGCTTCTGCTTGGATGATATCACCACTAGCACCATAGAGATTGAAGTCACCTTCCTTCAATACTTTAAGCTTGTGGAGGTCCTGCAAAGATTTGCATATATGGTAACCACAAGCGGTATCCAATACCCAAGTATTTGAAACAGATGAATTTAATGTCAATATAGCATGTATCTCATACATACCTTTTGGCGCATCTGATGCACCAGGCTTCACATTTGCAAGGTAAGCCTTGCAATTCCTTTTCCAATGTCCCGCTTTGCCGCAAAAGAAACAGGTCGACTGTTTGGAGGCCTTCTTTCCTTTCTTGTTCTTATTGATGCCACTCTTAGGGTTTAGCTTCCTATTAAAACCTCTTTTGCCTGGTTTCTTCTTATTGGTCTTATCAATAAGAAGAAGTGGAGCCTTTTCTTTCTTTATGTGGCTCTCCGCTATTTTTAACATATTTAGCAGCTCAGGCAAGGAAGTATTCAGTTTGTTCATGTGATAATTCAAGACAAACTGAGAAAATGACTCTGGGAGTGATTGCAGGATTAAATCCTGATTCAACTCCCCATCCATAATAAAACCTAATTGACCCAATCTGGTGATCAAGTCAATTATTTTCAGAACATGATCCTGAATGGATGTTCCCTCTGTCATCCTAGCATGGAATAACTGCTTAGATATTTCATATCTAGCAGTTCTGCTATGTTCTCCATAAAGCTCTTTTAAATTGAGCATTATGGATTGAGTATCCATGCTTTCATGCTGTCTCTGTAACTCATTGGTCATAGAGGCTAGTATGATACACTTGACAGTGAGGGAGTCATTCTGCCACATTTTGTATATGGCCATATCTTCCTATGTGTCATCATCCCCTAGTAGATTAACACTAGGGGTATCAAGAATATAAGAAAGTTTTTCTGAACTCAGCATAATCTTTAAATTTCTCAGCCAGTCCACATAGTTTGGACCAGTCAGTTTGTTAGTATCTAAGATACTTCGTAGTGATAATGAAGATGCCATTTATCTACATTTAACAAAGAACAATACATAAGCAAACAATCATGAAATGACATACATAATTAAATTAGGTCTTTAATTTAATTATGTTTTCCACTATTTTATCAAAAATCATAGCCCTCACTATGATAATCGAGAAAAAACCTTGATAGGTTTTTCTTAGTGAGATTGAGATCCTAATAACTTATAAAAGATCTTGCAGAAAATACAACAAATCTTTTATAAGCTTAAAGGTAGGAAACTCTTCCAATTATATCTCATATAATTCTCAAGAAGTAATTTGGCCTCTAGAACATTATTAGTCTTGCAGAAGACACAACAAACCATAATGTTCTAGTTAAGTCAAGACCCTTTCATTTCTTTTCAGTCAATACTTAAATATAATGCCCTTGCAGATAACACAACAAAGCATTATACTGAATATGCTGTAAACATCTCTATGCACTAGACTAGTATTATGTCAATCACCATATTAGGTCTTGCAGATAACACAACAAACCTAATGTGGTTCATAACACAATAACGCTCCAGCATGAAGGAGGGCCAATATATATAGTATTATTAACACTAAGCATTTTAGTCAAGATTTAAATTTAATCAAATTGGCCAGGCAAGTGGAAGAGATGTGGGAGTCCCCCCGTTGCTTTCTTAGACACCAATAAAAATTGGCCAGGTCAGTCAACGGAACCAATTAAAAATCATAATTCTCTTTACCTTCCCAGAACCACCTTTCTAGACACCGAAATGATCAATTATTCATCATGACTGGTGATTCTTATCAGTTAAATATACTAAGACTTAATATAATTTTTAAGAGGAGGGATTTATAAATTGCTAGCACATCCTTATAAAATTTATCACAACATATCATTCTTATAAATAAGAAAATATGTGCTAAGTGTGTCATTATACTAGGACAACCATTTACCACATAATGGATCCACCATTATGCCAGGGCAAACTTATTTCAGTATGATGACTTCAAAACTAAACATATCTCTATAATAATTAGGGTTTGAGTGAAAAACCCTAATTAGTAACACACATCAAACATAAATTATCAAACATACATGCATCCCATAAATGTGCTAAGTGTATCAGCATTCAAGGGTTTAAAAATCCTAACATGCGACACTACAACAAAAACACATATAAATAATTTTCATATGTTTTAACTGTAATAAGGGTGGCTCTGATACCACTGAAAGGATTCCAGTGCACCATAGTGAAAAGATAATTTCAAAATGATGAAATTTACACCAAAACCCTTAGCCAGGATCTCCTTATTCAGGATTAAAACATATGAGAAACATGCAAACCTACATTATTAGAATTAGGGCACCAACCTGTTATCGCTAAATCCAATTTTGATGTAGAATCAAAACTTGATGTTGAATGACCCTTTTGAATTCACCAGGCATCCAAATGTCCACCCTCCAATGGTGATCCATAAGAAAATTGATCAAGATGCTTGCTTCTTCAAAAGTTCCTTCACTTGAATTCTTCTCCTAGAACTCAAGAGGACTATGGCTGAAAAACTCCACGGTAGGGACTTCTTACTTCTTTTCTTTCTTCTTCCTCTCCCTTTCTTAAGACCTTGTCCTAAGAATACACTCTTGTCTTGAAGGAGGAGGAGGATTTAAGACACTAATGTCTTAATGTAAAAGAAAATAGAAACAAAGTATATCTTCTTTTCTTTTACCGTTCGAGAGATTCTTCCTATCTCTTGTTTTAGACTTGAGTTTCAATAGAGAAGAGAACTCTGTAAAAGGGAAACTCTTGTATCCTAAACAAGCTAAGGAGGAATCAGTCTCCTGGAAAGGAAAGAAAAATAAAAAAAACTCTGTCGTACATTAGAAAAATACCCGAAGCCTCTGTTCCTTAAATAGACTACAAAAAGATGTCTTCTTAAAAGAACACAACTCTCCGTAAACTATTTCTCATGGCTTTCCACATTTCTCATGCCCTCTCCTTCCTTCTCACGGCCCTTCAGATTCAAACTCATGGCTCTTCCTAAAAGAAAAGTCATGAAGTTTTAAGAAGAAGGAAGTCACGATGTTTCGGTCTCCGAAGGGACGTTATATCGCGCAGCCGGGAAGAGTTAGCGCCTTTTGTCTTTCTCAAAATCCCCCAAACTGTTAGATGACCATCTAATGGTCATTAGGAGATGCACTAATAGGGAATAACCAGCAAAAAGGAAAAAATGTGGTGAAATAAGAAGACTTCACGCACGCATGAAGAGTCCATGCGCGCGTGGAGTCTTTCCTCTTATCCACGCGAACAAATTTTTTTGGGAGGCCTATATGGATGGGCTTGGGTGTTAATTAAGATGTAGTCTTAGCCATGGGTTAGCCCAAAGTCCTATATATTTTAATTAGGGTCTAATTAGGTCCAATTAGAACCCAAATTGATCCAATTCGGAACCCTAATTCAAATCCAATTCGAATAAAAGCTAGGGTTTGCAACACCTGCTAGAGTGTTATCCTGCAAAGATGATTTAATTACAAATTAAACTCTTGATAAATTCTCTTAAGTGTGTGACCCATTGGGTTCCATATCCAGCCGGCAGTAGGTCTGAGTACAAGTTGACCTAACTTGATTAGAACTCTTTCTAATCGATTTAGGTCAAATCGAGCTTACCCGACTTGATCAATTAGGACTCTTCCTAATAAGTGATCTTTAAATTTGATCAACCCACAAGACAAGATTGACATCTAGCAACGTGTCATGTCTACCCGGAAGATATGAAAATTTTGGTGAAATACCAAAACTACCCTTCAGTAGAAAGTTACCATACAATTAAATCTTTCGATCAGCCTGCACCCAAAATATAATTATGGATATGGATATATGTCAAATCCAATATTATATTTATTTCTAGCTCAATCTTATATTGATGATTCAATTATCTTGATATTAGAAACCATCTCTAATATCTTTACTTTGATCAAAGATTCCCTGAATCATCATCCGATTGATAACTAGCTGGATGCTATCTCCTCTTACTAAGAGTGATCGATTCCTTGTTGACCTACTCATTACCTTCATATATAATTCACCATTCCCAGTATCAATCCTGTGCATGACTCAATGTCATGATTAGGATTGAACCAAAGGATGGGTTCATGTACATAAGGTACTTATGGCAGTCTCAGGTCAAAGGATTACTTGTACCACTCCCACTATGAGAACCTTCTATTGACATGTAGCTAAGACTCCATTAGATGTTCTCAAGTTGGATCATATCAGTGAACTCATTCACTAATGAGCACCCACATCCTAGTATTAGTGTCATACACAAGTGACTGTGAGAGCAGTCACCCTTTCCAGTATACATGGGATGTGCTATTCTTACCGGAAAAATCCTGATCCCCTACTCAGGGTTCCTTTGACTAGGAATATTTTAGATTAAGGTTTTAAGACTTTAGGTCTCACTGGTATGATCTCATCATAACCCTAAAATCATAGCCCTAATCTATGGGGTTCATCATAATAAAAACACAGTGTATGACAAAAAATAATGCCTTTATTAGAATATTGTCAATTACATTGATTTGGGAGATACAATATTGATTGGCTTATAGGGCATATCCTTTTCAGGATGCAAAAGGATGATAGGGCAGTAGGGATTTGGCCGGGGTACACAAGGAGAGCACTCAAAGTAAAGAACCAAAACAAAAACACCAATATAAGGAAATGACTCAAAATTCAGCAAGTTATATTCATAAGAAAGAGATGATTACAAGAGAGGGAGGGGTGGGGTATTTATAGAGTTCCCATGCCCTCTCCTAAAGGGATTACAAGTCTTCTCCTAGTTAGAATAGGTTTACATAATTTAAGTAGGAGAAAGACTATAAAATAAACCTAGAACTAGGAGTATATAAGTTGAATGAAATATAAACTCAAACTCCTTCTTGTATTTGAACTCTTCCACCATGTTGGACTTGGTCAACTCATGGAGGATGCCTATCCTAGGTGTGTTGGGCTCCAAGGTGCAGCATGGGGTCGTCCTCCTTTGGATTGGTGCATGGGCTTTGTGATGTGGGATAAGTCTCTGATACCCAAATTGATGCGGGACAGTTGAGGGGTAGGATCGTTGGTGAGCTTAGAAGTCACCTAGATTAGGATATTCTAATTTTTTTTTGGATTTTCTAATTTGATGGTGAAGGAATAATGGGATGGAAGATAGAGATCTGGATCTTATGGACTTTAGGACTCACCCTAACGAAGAGACCTCTCACCTCTAAGGCATTACACCCTCCTCGATACTTGGAGGTGCTAGGATGGATCTCAAGATCACGAGGGGATAAAGAAGATAGAATGGGAAGGGGGATAACTGGGCATGACCTTACATCATGTCCTGGGGTTGGGCCTCACACCCTCTCCTCACAGAGGTAGAAGAAGAATTACTCTTCCCTCAAACAAAAACTTCATTCAACAATTATTTTTTACAAGAAGGATTGGAGCCTATTTTATAGACACCAAGCCATTTTGAAATTCAAATTTTAAAATTCAAAAATAATAAAATAAGGGGAGAAAATAGTGGGCATTTCCATGAATAATTTAAATTCAATTTTGAATTCAAGTTCGGATTCAAATTCCTCCTGTGCTTTGAGATCTGCATAGAAAATTTCCTGCTTTGAAATTAATGCTGGTTGTTTCTGCTCTAAGATCCATGTAAATTTCTTCCTGTGACCATGGAACAGGAGGCGACAGACGTGGAAGAATGGCCGGGGCTATAGATCTGACGAGGATGGCATCCTTCGATGCATAGCAGATTCTGAGAATCGGAGCGATGAATGCTCGGCTAGGAGGTTTTAGATGGGGAGGGAACCATCAACTGATCTTTCCTTGTCGATAAGAAGGGACAGGAACCATCAACTGCTCTTGCCTTGTCCATGGGAAGGGGTGGTTCACTTGCCTTGACCATGGGAAGGGATGGTGAATCCTCCACTTCTCATACCCTGACATTGGAAGGGACGGTGAACCATGGGCGAGTTTTTTTTTTTGTGAAGGATCCTGTAGTCGGTGGTCGAAGGCACGGCAAATCGGATGGTTGGAATGGCCGGGCGGCACGGAGAAAGGTGGCATCATGGCGGTGGCTGGGAAGATGATGGCACGGACGGGCAGAATGCCGGTGGAGGTCGGCGGCGTGGCGGGGAGGGGTGCGGAGAGAGGGGTGGACAACGGCCGTGGGCACTAGGGCTTTGGGCGAGGACTTTGGATGGCTCCTCTGGTGGCCGGTGATGGTGATGGGGAGGCAGACGGTGGCTGTAGGTGCATGTGGTGGAGATGCAGGAGCGGACGGCCATGGACAGAGCACCAAGGGGTGGACGGCCGTGGGCAGCTCCGGTGGGATTCAGGATCGGTGGGAAGATCGATGCCGGTGGGGAGGTGGATGGTCATCGGGGTCGCCAGTGGTCGGGCATGGCGGATTCAGGACTGGTGGGAAGAAAAAATGGAAAAATGAAGGTTCTGGGAGTTATCGAGGAGGTTGAAGATGAAAGGAATAAGGAGGAATAAGTCAAGAATAAAAGGGGGATAAAATGGGAATAGTGGGAATACATGGAATAGCTGGGATAAAAATTTAAACTAAAAATAAAAAAAATCTAGAAAAAAGATAAGAAAAACCCAGATGGGTTTTGATGTCCCCATCACTTTGGGTCTTGCAAGCTGGGGTGCCCTGATATCAGCATATTCCTTAGAATCTTGGTTCTTCATGCTTGGGCTTGCTTCCTGAGCTTGGAATTTTAAGGCCTGGAGTGCTGGAAAAACTTGGAAAACATGGACTCCTGGCATATGAAATATTCTGGAAGCATCTGGAGGGAATCTGGTATTTGAAATGGCATTTGAAGGGAATCAGGGCACCTAGAGGGCATCTGGAGGGCATTTAGGTCTCTTGGGTGTCAATTGAACTCCCATAAGCTGATGTAATTGCCTCTAGCTCCTAAATGAGGCATGGTAGAACTCTAAATAGGGTAACCTCTTCTCTTGTACAAGATTTGGACTCATACTAGACTCATACTTATGTACTGACTCAATATACTGGACTAGGTCAAGACAAATCAACTAGTTTCACCTTATTACAACTCAATCTTACTTTCTTACAAAATTGTGACACATGACTAAGTGAACCAAATAGGGCCCAGTAATCTATATCTAATCCTGGTGCCCCCACCAAAATTATTGGACTTGACTAAATGGACTTGACTGGACTAAAAGACTGGACCTGACTAAGTGGACTCAACTGAACTCAGTTGTCTCACTTTATTACAGGACTCAAATAAAATAAAATAAAATAAAATAAAATTAATTTTCAGGTCCCCATCATTTCCCTGGAGTGGGGAGAACTCAACTCCATCGAGTTAGGCTCAGCGAGGGTTTGATGGAACCGAAACTAATCAAATCAAAGCTAAAGAGGCTAGGTTCAATTTTTTTTACCTTTTTTTTTCATCTCTACTTTAAAAGCCGTGCAACTTTGGAAGCCATGCATGCTGAAATCCATGCTGCTCTGGGAATCGTGCAGCTGTGAGGAGCGTGTAGATTGAAGTTGGCAACATGGGTGGAGATTGCATTCACATTCGTGTGCTGGACTTCCTTCTTCTCCATGGACCAAAGGTTGTAACAGGGGAGGTCCTCCGGCAGTGAAATCCAGCATGCCTTTACCGGTGATGGTGAGGGAAGGAAGATGGCAGTATGGGGGTCTGGGTGAGAGGAAGGAGGTGGAGCCAGGGAGGTGGTGCGCTCGGGTTCGAGCGGCGCGTCGGTGATGACGAACGGGGAGATCGGGTGGGTGGCAAGAGGCGGCATGGTCGGTACTATTCCAGAGACTAGTAGCAGCGGGCGGAGAGGAGGGATGGTGAGGTTCATCGGTGTTGTTGGCAGTGGGAGAAGCTGAACTCATCGAAGAGAATGATGGTCCGCCCGTCGGATCGGACTTCTGTCACTCGGATCTCCGCCATCAATGGTTGGAAGGAGGGCACGAGCACCACCATGAAAAGGAGGTCGAGGCAGAGGAGGGCCATCATCACCACCGCCTGCTCCAAGGTTCCCAGATCATGATCTCTCAATCTGATTGGAAGTGCCGATCAGATATGGGCACCACAGCTGATAGGGCTTCTTCATGTCGTCAGTGGCCGGGGCCAATTTCCATGTGGCCTTCATTGCCAGCTGCTTCCAGGAAGTCTTGCCACCGGTGGACTTGCGGACGGTCGAAGGGGGCTGAATCGGACCGATGGGAGGAGGAGGCTGGGGCGGGAACTTCTGGATCAGCATCGTTGGAGGCATGATCGATGGTGTTCTCAATTGCAGGCGACATGGAGACTGGCTTCACGGGTGGAGGCAGGTACGATCTAGGCGATGGCAGCAGGGGCATTAGCATAGAGAAGATTCAGGAAGAAGAAACGTACCCTAATCTGTCTGGGCTCTGATACCACGTTGATGCGGGACAGAGATCGGGGTTGGATCGCTGGCGAGCAAAGAAGTCACTAGGAGATTACGGTTTGCCTGGAAGAAGAAAGAAGAGGGTGAAGGGTTTAGAAAGATAACTAGGGTTCACATAGATTTTCCTAGAAGGACAAGCACATAGCAAAGGGGCTCACTTAGATGCCCTAGGGATCACACAGTTATCCTTAATCACATAAAAAATCTCGGATCACACAGATATCTTGGGCACACAGCTCGCATACAGCACGTACACAGCTCACACACAGCTAGAGAAGAAAACTCAAATTTATTTCATTAATCCATGGCATTAAAAAAATACAAGAGGGGGTGGGGTATTTATATATTCACCCCAGGGTACATGACTTGAGGGCTAAGAAATCCTAACTTGTGGACAAGAAACCCTGGTGGACTTGGTCAACAGTGGGCCTTTGTCTTGGACTGGAGCTCTCTCTTGTTGGCTTGGCGGCATGAAAGGCCCAGGTTCATGAAGGCTAGCTCTAGTTTGGAGTGGCCTGGTGAATCTCCTGGTTTGCTTACTCTCCTCTTGGATCTTGACATGAATGAAAATTACTAGACTTGACTAAATGGACTTGACTGGACTAAAAGACTGGACTTGACTAAGTGGACTCAAATAAACTCAGTTGTCTCACTTTATTACAGGACTCAAATAAAATAAAAAAAAATAAAATTGATTTCTGGGTCCCTATCATCATCATCCCAAAAGGTTTTCGACAATGATGACTGCAGCCTCATACTCCTTGCCTTCTCCAATAGTGTCCGATTCATCCTTTCCGCAATACCATTCTGCTATGGGGTCATCCTTACTGTGTAATGGTGTTTAATCCCATTTACCTCATAGTAATTCCTAAACTCTTCACTAGAGTACTCCCCACCATTATTTGACCGAATTTACTTCACATGTTTTCCCGTCTCTTTCTCTACCTCAGCCCTCCAAGCTTTGAACCGGGCAAATACCTCTGATTTTTCTCTCATCAGATACACCCATAATTTCCTAGAGAAGTCATCAATGAAGGTAACAAAATACCTTGCTCCACCCATGGATAAAACAGGTGTCGGTCCCCATACATCTGAGTGAATTAGTTCTAAAACATCCTCACTCTGCTTGGTACCACTGGCAAACTTTACCCTATGCTGTTTGCCATAAATGCAGGGCTCTCACAGGTCATTTCTATCCTTCTTCAGTGCTAGAAGGTTATCTTTTCTGCTTAATTCCATGAGCCCTCGATCACTTAAGTGACCCATCGGATAGTGCTATAACTGGTAGGAGAGCTTCTCCTCTTGTGTTGCTGCAAGCACCTCCACACTATCATCCACCACTGAGCCTTCCATCTTGCATAGATTATTGTTTAGTCTTCTTCCTCTCATCACCACCAAAGCTCCCTTGATTATCCTCAAACATCCACTACCACACCGACAACTGAAGGCATAACCCTGCTCTTCCAAGTAGTCAAAAGAAATCAAATTCTTCTTTAATTCTGGTACATGCTTGATATTTGACAGAGTCCTTATCACTCCATCATACATTCTCATCCTAATGGTTCCAACTCTAGCCACCGAACAAGGGTGATCATCACTAAGGCTTATACTACCTCCATCAGATTTATCATACGTATCAAACCACTCCCGATGTGAGGTCTAGTGCTAAGAGCACGATGAATCCAACGTCCAAGTATTATCCCAATCAACCGATCCATCTGAAGCTATCAGTACATCTTCTCTACTACCTTCAGATACACTTGCACTACTAATGTTGGTCTTCCTTTTCTCGGTCTTCCAAAGAGGGTGATTCCTTTTCAAGTGACCGTGCTGATGACATTTGAAGCACTTTAAGCCCTTCTTATTGCCTTGAGACTGTGATCTGCCCCTTGATTTCCCCTAACCTTTTCCTTTGATCTTCCTTGCCTTTCATTCATAGTAAGAACCTCTGAGTTAGGATTTTCTTTGCAGATCTTCTCCCTTTGCTCATTTGATCTGAGCACTCCAACAACCTCTTCATAGATCAGGGTTTCCTTCCCATACACTAAGGTTGTTATAAGACCTTCATATGATCCCGGGAGCGAACACAACAGCAATAATGCCCGATCCTCCTCATCAATTTTTACATCCAGATTCATAACCTCTGAACATACCTAGTTGAACCTCTAAATGTGAGCAACGAGGTCTCTTCCTTCAAGCATTCTCAGACTATTCATCTACTTCTTCAACCACAGCTTGTTTGTCATATTCTTGCCCATGACTATGTTCTCCAATCTCAGCAAAAGACCCTTTGCCGTAGTCTCGGTACATCCTCCGGCAAAACTTGATCTGCCAAACACATCCTGATGGTGCTGAAAATGATCTCTTCTAGCTCTTCACAATACTCAACACTGATCATTTCTGGTCTCTCTTTGACCAAGACCATGCAGATCCTCTGTTGAACCAGTAAGTCTTTTACTCTTTGTTGCCATAGAGTAAAATTTCCCTTGCCATCATACTTCTCGAAATCCACCTTGAAATTGCTTGATGCAATTACCACAATCAAGTAGAATCAATATATACTAGATCTTACCTTCTGGCACTTCTTGGATGTAGAGATAATTCTTCCTTCATGCAACCTTGCTCTGATACCAAATTGATGGTGAAACTCATCCGACAAATAATTGATGATGAATGATCTGGTGAACCTATGCCCAGCAGAAGCAATCCAGGTGCGCGAATGACCCTCTACCAGCGATCTAAAGATGATCACGGTAGGATATAGGTTGAAGAAAGATCAATCGATCCCTTGGATTGATCGAGAAGTGAAGGAGAGGGAAAGGAGAGAAACGAGATCTGGAAGAATGCAGGGAGTTCTTGATTATGGTTATTTTCTTGGACTATTACAAAACGACCTTCTCTCTCTTATCTTCATCTCATAACCATCCCAACTTACATATATATATACCTAGATCGCAAAGGACCTAGCCCCCCTAGAACTTCATGGCATGGCAACACGTGATTCAAATGATCCCATCATCTGAGTCTGCTCGAACCCTTTGAGTCGACTCCATGTTGCAGGAAGCACTTTGGATGAGTCGACTCTCAGACCTAGAGCTGACTCGTCCAGACTGTAGTTTACCTATTCTGTAGAACTGAGTTGACTCCCAATGATCCGAGCTAACTCTCAGCAAAACTCTTCCCTACATCCATGCCGTGCCAACCATCAGAGTCGACTCTGACCAGAACCGAGCCGACTCTAATGTCCAGACTGACCAAAACTCAGTCTAACATCTAGGACTCATCTCGGACTCACTCCTAGTCCTAGATACATCATGTGTGACCATGATAAATTGGACCAACCTAAACTTTAGCCCATCCCCCTAGAATCTTGGATGCACCACCCGAGACTCAACACCTCAGTGGCTGATCAGTGGGAATAGCGATAGGGTGCGCTTAGAAATAGGGCCTGAGGTGCTGTGTAGATATTATTAGTGCAAAAATAATCTTTTTGGATTGAGTATACCTGGTTTGTGCATCATGGAGGAGCTTGCTGGTGTAGTAGACTGGCCGCTGGGTGCCGTCTTTGTCGATGCGGACCAACACTGAGCTGATCGCTTCAATTGAGACCGCCAGGTGTAGGAGGAGCTCTTCTTTGGGCTCCGATCGGGATAGCAATGATGGGGAGGTGAGGAGCCTCTTCAGCTCCTTGAACTCCTCCTAGCATTCCTCCATCTAGGTGAAGCCATGAATCTTGTGCAGCACCTTGAAGAAGGGTTGGCAGTGCTTGGTGGAGCGCAAAATGAAATGGCTTAATGCCGCAACATGTCCGATCAGGCACTGGACCTCATTCTTGGAAATGGGATGCCTCATGTTAGTGATCGCCTGGATCTTCTCAAGGTAGGCCTCTATCCCCCTCTGGGTGACATGAACCCCAAGAACTTTCTCACCGTGATGCCAAAAGCACACTTGGCAGGATTCAACTTCATTTGATAGCAATGGAGGTTATCGAAGGCCTCCACTAGGCCAGCAATATGGTCCGACTCTGGGCCACTCATGACAAGCATGTCATCTACGTACACCTACATGTTGCAATCGATTTGGTCCTTAAAGACCTTGCTAACTAGATGCTGGTATGTAGCCCCCGCATTCTTGAGACCAAATGGCATCATCTTGTAGTAGAATGTTCCTCAGTCGGTTACGAACACTATGTGCTCCTCATCCTCTGGATGCATGTAGATCTGATTGTATCTGAAGAATGCATCCATGAAGCTGAGGTTCTTGTGGCTTGAGATCGCATCCACCAGCTGGTCATTCTTGGGGAGTGGGAAGCTGTCCTTCGAGCATGCCCGGTTGAGGTCGGTATAGTCAACATAGATCCTCCACTTCCCCGAGTCCTTCCTGACCATCACCACATTAGTGAGTCATTTAGGATATCGCACTTCTTGGATGAAGCCCACCATGAGAAGCTTCTTGACCTCCTCATTGATTACCTTATGCCACTCTTGGGTGAAGCTCCTTTTCTTCTACCAGATCGGGCGATGGTTGGGATCGATGTTTAGTCTGTGAGTGATCACTTTTGATGAAATGCCAGGCATGTCGGTGGCGGTCCATGCAAAGATGTCTACGTTGGCTTGTAGGAAGCCGAGCAGACGAGCCTTTTCTTCTTTAGGCAATAAGGCTCCTACCTGCACAGCCTTTATGGGATCCTCCCCAAGGGGGAAGGACAACAAGGGCTCAACTGGTCCGCCCTTCAGCTCTAGTTCCACTGGATTTGGCTGGTCAATGGCCGGGCTAGGATCTACTCCTTATAGACCTGGGATAGTCTACAAGCAGTACTAGACTAGCTGGCAAGACCCTTTCATCTCCTCGATCCCCCATGGAGTTGGGACTGAACGAGGAGATGCTTTGTGGAGATGGTGGTGTTGAGTAGATTGAGTTTGGGATGCTCCAAGATCACGTTGTAAGGTGAGGGGAGCCTTACAACAGTGAAGGTTGTCAGCACGGTGCTTTACCGAGGTGGTGTCTCAGTAGTTATTGAGAGTGTGATCTCTCCCTCGACTCCAACTGAGTCTCCGATGAAGCCTACTAAGGGTGTGAACACCAGCTTTATTTGGTTAGTGGACAGGTTCATCCTTGTAAAGGCATCATAAAAAAGGATGTCCACGGAGCTTCCACTTTCAACCATAATTTTTTTTACATGATGTTTTGCTATCATCATTTCTACGATGATAGCATCTTTATTTGGGTTATCTACCCTAGCTGACACCTGATGGGGACCTGAAAGTCCATTTTATTTTATTTTATTTTATTTGAGTCCTGTAATAAAGTGATATAACTGAGTCCAGTTGAGTCCACTTAGGCAGGTCCAGTCTTTTAGTCTAGTCAAGTCCAGTCGAGTCTCCAGTCGAGTCAATGTAGTTTTCATTCAGGTCATGTACAAGAAGAGAGTTCGCAGTCAGGAAATTCACCAGGCCCCCCCAACCAGAGCTGGCCTTCATGCACTTGGACCCTTTTATGCTGCCAAGCCCACAAGAGAGAGCTCCAGTCCAAGACAAAGGCCCACTGTTGACCAGGTCCCCCAGGATTTCTTGGTCTACAAGTCAGGGTTTCTTAGCCCTCAAGTCATGTACCCTGGGGTGAATTTATAAATACCTCACCCCCTCTTGTATTTTTATGCTATAGATGAATAAATTTTTTTTTTAAAGTTCTGTGTGAAGGATCTGTGTGATCCCAGGGTTTCTATGTGATCCTTGATTTGGGCATCTGTGTGAGCCCAGGGCATCTGTGTGATCCCTTTTCCTTCTTCTCAGGATTTTTGTGTGATCCCTAATTTGGGCATCTGTGTGAGCCCAGGGTATCTGTGTGATTACTTCTCCTTCTTTTCAGGGTATCTGTGTGATCTCTAGGGCATCTGTATGAGCCCTTTGCTGTATGCTTGTCCTTCTTAGGGAATCTGTGTGAACCCTAGTTATCTCTTCTTTCTTCTCCCCTACAAACCCTAATCTCTAGTGACTTCTATGCTCACCAGCGATCCATCCCCGATCTCTATCTCGCATCAAATGGTATCAGAGCCCAGACAAATAGGGTATGCTTATTCTTCTTGACTTTTCTTTGTGCCGACACCCCCTGCTACCATCGCCCGTGAAGCCCGTCTCCACATCGCCTAGAACCGGGAATGCCACCGATATTGCCTCCACCGACACCGATCCAGAAGTTTCCGCCTTCGACATCGTCCCATCTCCATGTCACCACAACACTATGCCGAAGGACGTGCCATTGCTGTGCCACCAAGCCACCGAGCTTGTAGCTGTGTCACGCCCGTGGCATCGCGATGCTAATCCCACTGGATCTTCGACAACCGACTTGTCCTTGCCCTCACCAATGCCATCAAGCCCTCCACCCGATCTTCATCACTGGCTTCCTCCACAAGATCGAGGCCCTCAGCAAGGCCCTGTCCCTCGACCTCAAGAACCCCCGCCATGCCCTCACCTCCCCTCCCTGCCAGTTCCTGTGGCTGCATGATGACCATGGATGACCTCATCGCCGGCAAGATCCACATCTCATGTCAGGAAACCCCCCTGCTCTGCAGCCCCCTTCGACCGTGGCGCTGCCTATGCCTTCGCCATCAAGCATAGCGGCTTCCTTTACGACCGTGTCACCGACGACGGTGCCGTCACCGTTGACTTCATCTACGAGCCCCCCAGCAGGGTACCGAGGAGGCTCTTGCCCTCCTTCATGACACCGACGAGGAGGCCCTCATCGAGGCTATCACCACCGGCCTCGGCTTGCACCATGTCGGCTTCATTTTCATGTAGGCCATTGACCAGAAGAGTGGTATGTGGGAGTACACGTTGTCTGGTCGGGAGGTGCTACAGGCCACCAAGATCTTCCCGTGCTGGAGCCTCACCCGCTGAATGCCGTCGCCCACGTGCCATCCATCGGAAGCATCTCCCTGAGCCGCCGTCTCTGCCCTAGCACCGTCACCGACAAACACCTGGCAGATCTGCTCCTGGTTACCGATTCCCTGCTCGGCATGCTCGTCAAAGAGTGAAAGTTCTCCTTGCATGAATGTGAATACAGTGTTGGTACTCAATGCTGACTTCTATTTTCGTAGGAAAAAAAAAAAAGAAATAAAAGAAAAAAGAGGGAGAGAGAGATAAAATCAGTGGAGAAAAAATAATTCATAAAAAAAAGAAGAAAAGAAAGGTGAAAAAAATAATAAAAAAAAATTGAACCTAGCTTTTTTGCTTTGATGTGATTGGTTTCGGTTCCATCAATCCCGCTGAGCCTGACTTGATGGAGTCAAGTTCTTCCCACTCCAGGGGAATGATGGGGACCTGAAAGTCCATTTTATTTTATTTTATTTTATTTTATTTGAGTCCTGTAATAAAGTGAGACAACTTAGTCCAGTTGAGTCCACTTAGGCAAGTCCAGTCTTTTAGTTCAGTCAAGTCCAGTCGAGTCTCCAGTCGAGTCAATGTAGTTTTCATTCAGATCATGTACAAGAGAAGAGTTCGCAGTTAGGATATTCACTAGGCCCCCCCAACTAGAGCTAGCCTTCATGCACTTGGACCCTTTTATGTCGCCAAGCCCATAAGAGAGAGCTCTAGTCCAAGACAAAGGCCCACTGTTGACCAGGTCCACCAGGGTTTCTTGGCCCACAAGTCAGGGTTTCTTAGCCCTCAAGTCATGTACCCTAGGGTGAATATATAAATACCTCACCCTTTCTTGTATTTTTATGCTATGGATGAATAAAATTTTTTTAAAAGTTTTGTGTGAAGGATCTGTGTGATCCCAGGGTTTCTATATGATCCCTGATTTGGGCATCTGTGTGAGCCTAGGGTATCTATTTGATCCCTTCTCCTTCTTTTTGGGTATCTATGTGATCCTTATGGCATCTATGTGAGCCCTTTGCTATGTGCTTGTCTTTCTTGGAGAATCTGTGTGAACACCAGTTATCTCTTCTTTCTTCTCTCCTGCAAACCCTAATCTCTGGTGACTTCTACGCTCGCCAGCAATCTATCCCCGATCTCTGTCCCACACCAACACCTCTCCCATGTAGGGGAGCACATTATCACTCTCCTCTCTCCCTCTAATTCTCTTCGGGGTTCTCCCTGCCCCCTAGGATATTATTCCCACCAGCTTCTCGGTGGATTGATTGTTGATGGCGAGTGGGCGAGGCTCTTCGCTCCAGGCCATAGGAGGCGCTGCTCCATCCACGTACTCTTCGAGGTAGCCATGCTTGATCAGATCTTCTATTTCTTTTTTCAGATGGCGGTATTCCTCCGTATCATGGCCATGGTCCCGGTAAAAGCCATAGTAACGAGACTTATCATGCCCGGTCGATGGCCTAAGTAAGGGAGGTCAATGTAGGAAGCGCTCGCCCTCGATTTCCATCAGGATCTTTGCTCTTAGGGCGAGGAGAGGAGTGAAATTCTCTTCTTTGGTGGGGTCGATTCTGGGTCTTGGCCCTGACCAATGGACTAGAGCTACTTTTTGGGTCGGGGGAGCAGATGTCTCCCTTATGGCCTATCTCTTCAGGGGCCTCCTATCCAGCTCCCTCTGGTGTGGTCAGCCACCTCAGCCCGGATGTACTTATGGGCCTGGAGGAGGAGCTCTGAGTAGGTCTTTGGATGCTCTTCTGAGTAGGTCCGTAGCCTCCTCTTCAGGGCCAGCATGGCGATTGGCTTGTCGAGGTGGTAGATCTCTAGGATGGCAGCTTTAAACTGGGACACGTAGTCCTGGAGGGACTTTTGGTCCTACTGGTAGATCGAGAAGAGGCTATCAACTTTGCATGGTACCTTCCTGCATTCATCGAAGTGTGCCATGAATTTCTTCTCCAACTGGGAGAAGGAGTCAATGCTTTCCGACTCAAGTCTGGAGATCCAGGCTCGAGCAGCCTTCCATAGGGTGGATGAGAAGGCAATGCAAAAGAGAGAATCAATGGCCCCTTGGACCCTCATGAGGGCCTTAAAGCTCTCCAGGTGGTCCAGGGGGTCGGTCATCCCATCATAGGGATCCACTTGTGGCATGCGAAACAGTTTGGGGATCAATTCCTCTTGGATTCTACTGGAGAAAGGTGGATGGATGTTGTAACCCATGGGCTCGCTAGGGGAGCCCTGAATCTCTACAAATCGGTGGAAAAGATCTACCAGCTTGTGCTCTTGCTCTTCGAGGTGTCTCTCTGCTTAGTGGTAGATCGCCTCGTCTGTGGACCCCTCGATGGAGGCCATCAGGGATGAAAGAGGCACGGAGTGGGGGAACTCTCTTTTGAGTTCCTGGCTATGCCGATGCCGTTAGTGCGAGCATGCACCATGGTCCTAGACTGGGGAGTAACCTCCCAGCCAGTTGGGCCATCATGCCACTGCCTGGTGACCACCTGGTGGTCTCCTCACTAGCACGGAGCCACATGCAATGGCCCCTCCTAGAAGGATCGAAGGCTGGTGCAAGGATCGACGGTGTGGGCCACCAGTGTCCCTGGCTGTTGCTGCATTTTCAGGAACCGTTGCTTCTGGTGGAGTTGGTACACCATCGCAGCTAGGGCCTGGACCTACTGGGCTAGTGCGGTGATCTAGGGGTCCACCGGAGGTGGAGGTGGGGGAGTAGGAAGTTCCCCACGGGGTTATGAGGGTCACCGTGGAGTGGGGGTCCTCTCGCTCGGCTGACAGAGGCCTCTCGCACATGCATGGTCACCATGAGGTTGTAGGTGTGCGTGGAGGTTTTTCTTGGGGTGGTAGACTTGCTGCTTGGCCCACCGTAGTCATGTCCTACACCCCACTACCTGGTGCGCCAATCATTTACCACCGAGATCGCCATGGCCTGTAGCTCTGACATGTTGAGGGTCCCTCTGGGTGCTCATCTCTCTCTTCTTACAAGTCAGCTTCCTCTGGTCTGGTGGCCCTGCAAAAAAGAGGAGACTCAGGTCGAGGATTCTAGTGGGGACACTACGATGATCAAGTTAGATGGGATGATCAAAGAGAACAGAACCTCATGGTGGAGAGCTTGGGGACTCTCCGTATGGAGGGTGAATCTGAGATATGAAAATGAAGGTAAAGTTGATTGTCCGAGAGCTGTGAGGTTCTCCTCATGGGTTCCTTGCCTGTGTGCTCTTGAAGTATTACCGGTTGTCTCTCCCCTTTTCTTGTTGCTCTTATTGTTCTTATATACCTAGGGTGGCCCATACCGAATCTGGAGCTTTGTCTAGATGTCCCTTTCCTTGTCCCCTCTTTAGGAGGTGTCATCCATTGCCTGCAGTCTCCCTCTAGTCAAACTGATTCTTTTGGAGGATCTTCTCCTATTGGGGGAGTTTGCCGGAGGGGTGCAGGTCTTGTCCCTTTGATGGTGTGGTTCCCCATAGGAGGGGCGGGTGTCGTGCTGTTGAACCCTGTACCACGATGGGATGTTTCCCTTCCTGGAGGGACCATGAGAGTGTCGCAGGGCCCTAGAGCCTTAATGGATTACTCCTTTTAGAAGAGGTTCATGTTTCATGTCGCGAGGGTCGAAGCCCTAGGTTGCATGATCATCGACGTGGTGGCTTACTATAGGGCCTGGAGCTTGGTGGAGCACACACTATGCAGAGCCTGCCGGTGGCATGTCGCAGAGCTTGAATTTATGGCGAGATGTGCACCAACACCTGGAGGTGTCGGGTGGCCAAGCTCCTTCCTACTGTGATTTGAATTTCTACTGCTCCTTCCTTCTTTCACCGTTGGTGGAGATATTGGCCTTCATGAGGTGAGGGAGAGTCTTGCCTTGGGAACTCTGCCTTAGGACTTGCTCTGGTAGCATGAGCTCGACCTCGACTGGGAGCTACCTCAGATGGAGGGCTCACCTAATGAGCACAACCCCACATGGGAGTTGACCTCGGCAGGAGGGCTCGCCTTGGTAGCATGAGCTCGACCCTGGTTGGGAGCTATCTCAGATGGAGGGCTTGCCCTATGAGCATGACCCCGTCCAGGCACTGACCTCGATAGGAGGGCTTGCCTTGGCTGCATGAGCTCGACCTCGGTCGGGAGCTGCCTCAGATGGAGGGGCTTGCCCTATAAGCATGACCTCGCCCAAGAGCTGAGCTTGGTAAGAGGGCTGCCTTGGCTACATTAGCTCAACCTCGGCCGTGAGCTACCCCAAATGGAGGGCTCACCCCATAAGCATGACCCTACCTAGGAGCTAATCTTGGCAAGAGGGCTTACCTTGGCTGCATGACCTCAACCCTGGCCAAGAGTTTCCTTAGACGGAGGGCTTACCCTATGAGAACGACCCCGCCCGGGAGCTGACCTTGGTCGGAGGGCTCGCCTTGGCTGCATGAGCTCGACCCCGACCGGGAGCTGCCTTAGAGGAGGGCTCATACTATGAGCACGACCCCACCTTAGTGCTGACCTCGATAGGAGGGCTCACCTTGGCTGCAAGAGCTCGACCCTGGTTAGGAGCTGCCTCAGATAGATGGCTTACCCTATGAGCACGACCCCACTCGGGAGCTGACCTCGATAAGAGGGCACACCTTGGCTACATGAGCTCAACCCCGACTGGGAGTTACCTCGGACAGAGGGCTCGCCCTATGAGCACGACCCCACCCAGGAGCTGACCTTGGCAGGAGAGCTCGCATTGGCTCTTTGTTCGGCCGCCATGTCTAGGAGGCGGGTCTCTTGCCTGCATGGCTGCCAGCGAGGGCTCCACGTTAGTGGATGTGCCACATCAGGGCCTAATCAAATTGATGCGGGACTAAAGATGCATGCAAAGTATTTTTATATTTTTATATATTGAGTTAGGTGCCTAAATCCTTAAAATAAAGCCAAGATCTATAGTAGAGAGTTCTACAAAAATTTCAGAAGTGATTGCATGCAAAATAGATCCTAAAATAATAGAGAAGAGGACCGCCAAGGCTGAGAAGCCCCGATTGGGCTAGTTCTTCAAAATGGCTACTAGCGAGTCGAGGGGGTGTACCTGACAGAGATTTGCTAAAGAGTTTTTGAAGAGTTCTCTCAATACACCCAGATGCGGCCTGGAAGATCAAGCTGAAGACCCCGCGAATTCGTGGCTTTCAACTTGGTGATCCGAAAGCTGCCCGGTTGGAATCTATGGATTCATATACTTTGAGGGACCTGCAAATTATCTATCATGGGTTAGAAAATGATGTAAAGATGAAAAAAAATTTAAAAAATAGCAAAGAAAGAAGAGGTTTTGTGTTGGGCAGCCAAGACTGGGGAAGGTTGCTTCTAGGGTTTTGATGGTGGCTGGAGGCAAGGCGTAGGAGGCTAGAAAGAAGAAAGGGGTTCACACAGATTCCCCTTAGCACATAGCAATGGAGTAAAAGAATCAATATATTTCATGATTAATTAGCTCTGAATACAAGAGATGGGGGCTTCTTTTATAAGCTCACAAACTTGTCCCCCAAGCAAGGATATAAAAGTCATTACATAGGAATTTGAATCCTACCCAAACCCTAGCTAGAAAACATGGTAAGTCATTAGCCCTCATTCCCTCAAACTCTCCCTCTCTCACTTGCCTTGGTCAGCCAAGGGAGGTGACCCTAAGTGGCCGACCAAGGAGAGGTGGCCATAAGAGTGTGACGCCCCTTGTTGCTCCTCATGGACCTTGGGTGGCCCAGTTTGCTTCAAGCTATGGTCCAGGGCTCCAAGATACGATCCAGGGTTCCAGGGCTTTCAATTTTACCTGTGTGCTTTCCATGGTCTTCATGACTTCAAGCTAAGTTGGTCTTCAATTGTATTGAGTCTTCATTGGACTTGGACTAGAATTTACAGGACTCAGAATATGACTAGCTCAACATGAGCTGACTTGACTGACTGATCCAAACCCTACTGGTATGAATCAAACTCTGAATACAAGACTCAAATGATGAAGGCCCAAAATGAACATGACCAGGGGCCAAAGGAAAACTCAATTAGGCTAAGCCCTTATTACAAATTGGACTCAAACACTACTAAGTAATCCATAGAGGGTTAGAAGCCTCTATCTTATTCTGGTGCCTTTGGAGTTCGCACAAATTCTCCCAGGGTAGGAGGAACTCGACCCTGTCGAGTAAGGATCACACTTGCTCACATATTTTTTGAGAAGGTCTGGGTCGAGGCACTGCCAGTCCTCTCGAGAAATCCATGAATCGTCCGATTCTGGTCGGCCTTACCATCGGACTAGGTAGCGTTGATAGCTGCGGCCCCGGGTCATGTTAGCTTGATTGTCCAGGATACACTTTATCCATTCTCCTCTCTCAGGCCAATTTATTGGTGGACACTCTAGGCTAAAATCAGTCACAAGAGATGGAGTAGGTCCAAAGGCTTCACTAGGTATCGCTGTCGGTTCCCTATACTCAACCAGGTCTGCGATATTGAAGGTAGAACTAATGCCAAAATCCAGGGGCAAATCTAACACATAGGTATTGGGTCCGACCTTCTCTATCACTCTAAAGGGTCCATCTTCATGGGCATGAAGACTCTTAACGGTCCCAGGTGGGAACTGCTCAAGCCTAAGCCTAATCATGACAGAATCCCCTACATCAAATTCCTTGGCTCTTTTTCGGGAATTAGCCAATTTCATATATGTTTCATTACTTAGATTAATATTTTGGCTAATGTCCTTATGCAAGTCTCTAATATGCTGTGCGAATGACTCTACAGACTCTGAGACTCTGCATGAACAGGTAAAGGAATCAGATCAATGGGGCAATTAGGCTTATACCCATGGACTATCTCAAAAAGAATCTTGCCCGTGGTCCTATTCACTGAGCTATTGTAGGCGAACTCTGCTTTAGGTAACAATAAGTCCCAATTTCCAATGTGTTCACCTACCAGGCATCTATGGAGGTTTCCTAGACTATGGTTCACCACTCAGTTTGGCAATCTATCTGGGGGTGGTAGGCTGTAGAAAACTTGAGCTTGGTCCCTAGCAGGTGCAAGAGGGTTTTTCCAGAAATAATTGGTGAATCTAACATCCCTATCGGATACGATGGTCTTGGGTAGGCCATGGAGTTTAACCACATTATCTAAGAAAAGTTTGGCTACTCTAGATGCATCAAAGGTTTGGGAACATGGGATGAAGTGAGCCATCTTAGAGAACCTATCAATCACTACAAAGATAGATCGTGTCTTTTCTGGGTCTTAGATAATCCTAACACGAAGTCCATACTAAGATCCTACCAAGGGTGATCAGGCACTGGTAAAGGTGTGTAGAGACCAGTGTTTTGCTTCTGCTATTTTGGAATAGCACAAGTTCTATACTTGGCTACTATCAGAGCAACATGCCTTTTCAAACCTAGCCAATAAAACTAGTCTTCTATCGCTAAGATGGTCTTATCCCTACCAAAGTGACCAGCTAATCCTCCAACATGAGTCTCTCAAATTAAGAATTCTCTAAGAGAAGTTCTAGAGATACAGAGCCTATTATTCTAGAATAGGTAGCCATCCTGAATGGTATACTAACTACGGGTACTAGATGGTCCTAGCCTAAGGGTCTGGTAAATGTCACCAAAGTCTGGGCAGGTTTCATACTCATCCTTTAATCTATCAAACCCTATGACTTGGGTACTGACAGAACCTAAAAGCAAAGACCTATGGCTAAGTGCATATGCTACCTTATTTTTTGATCCAATACGGTGTTTTAGGATAAAGGTGTAGGCTTGATGTACTCAATCCATTTACCATTTGGTGTGGGCACCAGACCTCTAGTTAAGGTTTCAATTTTTGGGTCTTGTAATAAGGCTTCAAGCCTAAACCTTATAGTTTTCTTTAGCTTTGAATTGAGTCTCAAGTGTCTATGTCTAGTCCTGTATTTTGACCAAGTTGGTCAAGTCGAGTCCTGTACTGAGTCCGGTCCCGTAATGAGTCTAGTCCGAGTCTATCTGAAGCAAGATTGGTCTTGAAGTCTAGTCACTTTTTGAGCCAAGCCATGAATGAAGCTAACTCAGATCAGAAGACCACCTCTTCATCCTACATGGCACCACTTCACCATGCCATGTGGGTGGCACACAATTCAGATTTTGGATGCCAAAAGGGGGGGACACATCACTTGATACACTCCCTTTTTCCCTCCCCCCTATCAAGCTATTTTCCAAACATGGGTGGCCGGCCAAGGAAGGTCAAAGAAAGTTAAAGTTTGGATAATTCAAATCCCTTGCTTCAAGCCTCCTATCAAGCTTTCTTCCCAAACTACTTGAACAACTTTGGAAGGAATAGCAAGATCCATGGGCGCCTCCACTTCCCACTCCCCATATCATTCCTTGTACCAAAGGTGGAAGCACAACCAAGGAAAGGAGGAGGACACAAGCCTTGCTCCAAGCCTCACATCAAGCCACATTCATGGTCGGCCAAGAAGGAAGAATTTTTGAATTTTTGGGCACCCCATCAAGAAAAGATTTGTAATTTTCATTTGAAATTTAAATGGGGTCCTAAGGTTCCTATAAAAGGGACCCTACCCTTCCTTTGTAAAGCTAATTGATGATGAATGAAAAATACAAGTTTTTCTTGAGAGCCAAATTCTCTTTAGTTGCCTTTGTTCATTAGGAACGTCGATCTCCGTGAGGGAGCGCCTTCGCCTTTGGGCGTCGAGAGGTGTGAGGTCTTAAGTTACCGCCTCTTCCGCACTCCATCCTCCAACTTCAAGTCAGAGTCCATTCGGATCATCCAACCGGGCGCCTAGCAAGAAGAACTCTGCCATCACCACATCAACTCTCTTTCCTTCTTCTATTACTTTCTTTTGATCGAAACCTAACTCTTCTTTTTGAATGCTCGCAGGTCCTCTAGGTACCACAGACATGAAGTCGGTCTCCCTTGCCTTCATGACCTTCGGACTGAAAATCGGAGCATCCGTGGAGTTGAGGGCTTGATCATCCAGGCCGCATCCGCGAGAGCAAGTGATCTCGACATCGGGCGCTTTAGATCTTTGAGGTTTGCCACCCTGACTCCTATGTAGGTATTGATCTGAGAGCTAAGTCCCATGGGATTTCTCAATCCCAGGGTCCTCTTTTTATCCTTGTTTAGGGGCTAATTCACATGCTAGTAGTTCTTATTATTATTGAATCCCTAGATCTGCTCTTGGTTTGTCTTCGGGAATCCATAACTTATAAAAAAAATCCTAAAAATCACAAAGGAACAAATCACTTGCATCATTTTATCTTGCATTTAGTTAGTCCCCCATCATGTCTGGTATCAAAGCATGGTTAGGACTTAGCGCTTCTTAAGTACCTGGATTAGGTGATTCACCAGGCCGTCTGGTCTTAGGAGAAAAGTAGGATTTCAAGACCCTCTCTTCTCATTCCACGGAGATCTCCTAAGGCATGTAGGTGTTTCACTGTGATTGACCATCGAAGGGGAATACAAGAAGAATAGATTTAAAAAAAATAATTGCATCATTAGATCTCATTGTCTTTTAATTTCTGCATTTTTTCCTTTCCAAATATGGTCTATTGTTTCTAGTATTTCTATTTGTAGGAATATCTAATTTGTCTGATTTTTATTTTGTTAGATCACTCATAATTGATAATATTTTTGATAATTCTCTCATATTTTATTGCAGCTTGTAGAGTTTTTACAAGCCAGAATACTACCTAAGAAAAAATTCTGTTCTAAGAATTTCAGCAAGTGCATTTTTCTTATGTTTTCATTCCTTAGTCTAATTTGCATTGAGCTTCATCTCTTGTCATTTCCTTCATCTCATTTCTATTTTCATCCATTAAAAATTCAACAACAAAAATAAAAATAAAAATAATTTAGAGACATCTCATTAGATCATTTTGCATGACATCATCATCATAAATCATCTAAAGGGCAGCAAAGAGGAACCTCCACCAACCTTATACTTACCTGGCCAGGTGCCAAGTTACTACTACCAAGTTTGTCTTCTTGACTTAACTTTTGGTTTGATCTTTTAAGTCTAACAAACCCTAACATCTTTCGTTGTGTGCTGCATGTCAACCAGATCAGGTGTCCCCTATCATCCCCATCTTTTCCAACCAAGTGAACCTATGGAGAATGAACGAGAAGATCAATTTAAGGTCATCCTTGAACAATTGGCTAGGATGAACAGTAGGCTAGACAAGCTTGATGATAGAGTTGGATCCTTAGAAAAGAATAGTCCTAGACCATCTGTTGAACCTGAGTCTGAGTCGCCCTTTCCCCCTAGGGATTATCCTCACCATGAACCATCCATAGAGGTTGAACCCAGGAGAATTCCCCATTTTAACCCAGCCCAAGAGACTCACCCTAGGAGACCTAATCAGGAGTTCCTGGATCAGGAAGAACTGCATGAGTTTGATGACCTGTTAGGAGTAATTAGGTGCATCCTTACCCAAGAATTAGTGCAAGAAGATTGGCATAGGACTAACATCCTACAAACCTTTGCCAGACTAGGAAATAAGGTATGCAAGATCATAGTTGATAGTGAGAGCTGTGTCAATGCCATTTCTTCAAGTACTACCAAATCCCTAGGATTGACCCCAGTTCCTCACCCTAACCCTTATGAGGTCTCGTGGATTGATTCAACCTCCATACCCATAAAGTCTAGGTGCCAAGTCATGATCAAGTTGCAATCTTATGAAGAGATAATTTGGTGTGATGTCCTTCCCATGGGCGTCAGTAGTATTATCTTTGGTCGACCTTGGTTGTACGATCATGATGCCACCCTTTATGGTGGGACCAATACCTGTACCTTCAACCACCATGGGAAGAAATTTACTATTAATCCAGTTCAGCCTAAGGACTAGGTTAAAAGAGAATCGAGTAGCTTTAAGGAAAAGAAACCTGAAGTCAACTTGATTAGTGATAAGGAGTTAGAGAAGGGGAATATTGAGGGAACCCCTACCACTAGTGAAATTCATGAGTCGACCCAGAGAGAACCCCCTAAAGTGGTAGTTGAAGCCCTAAAAATGAAAGAATTTGATGACATATTTCTCGATGAGTTAACTAATCAACTTCCACCTGATGAGACTACTGAGGGAACCCCTACTACTAAAGAGACTCATGAACCAACCCAGAGAGAGGAACCTTTTGAAGAATTTCAGGGAGAAAAGATTGAGCCTACTGAGAATCTAAATAAAAAAACCCCTGAGCCTATTGAGGAATCCAAAGAAGACATCTTGGAATCAAGTCTAGTAGTGAAGTATGATGTAGATGGACCCAAGGCTAAAATCACTAAGGAACACATAGAAAAAGATCCTGAACCCACTATAAAATTTGAAGGACTAACTAAGCCAGGATCGAACATAGTAAAGGTAGTTGAAGCCCTAAAAGTGAACAAAATTAAGGATGTATATCCTGATGAGTTACCTAAGCAACTACCACCCGATGAGATTACTGAAGGATCCCCTGCCACTGAAGAGATTCCTGAACCAACCCAAAAAGAACACCTCCAAAAAGTAGCTGAGACTCTGAAAGAATTCGAGGATGTTTTACCTGATGATTCACTTGACCAACTTCGACCCCTGAGAGATATCCATCATACTATAGACTTGGTCCCAGGATCCTCTTTAATAGACCTTCCTCACTGTGAAATTGACCCTAGCGAGCCCCAAGATCTACCGGAACAAGTGGACCATATGACACGTATAGAACAATGTCCAAATTTTAAGGTCATCCTGAATAACCAAGGTCTGTTTCATGTTTCCTATAAGCCACCCCAAGACTCTGATTCTTATTTCCTACCCTTCCCTAAGCCTTCTTACGTTTCTAGAGCCATGGGGTTACATTTTGCTGAGATTTCTAGGTTGCATGAATCCTTAGAGCCCATCCCATTTGCTACTTACTTCTGGCATACCTTATGGCATTTGCTAGGGATCCTTGATAATTTTTCTTGTACATACCAGACCAAGGTCAAACCTAGAGAGTCAATAATCTATTAGGTTTAGGCCCTAGAGAGTCCAATAAAATTCTGCTCTATAGGAATGCATCATTAAGTCTACATTTTGCATCATGCATTAAGTATAAATTTAAAAATAATTTGGCTGATTTCTGAATGAGAGTCGAAGAGTTTGGTCAAAGGGATTCTATAATGGTTAGGCTTAGGCCTGAACGGTTTCCACCAGGAGCCGTTAAGAAACTTCATGCTCGTGGAGCTGGCCCCTTTAGAGTGATAAAGAGAGTTGGCTCTAATATCTACGTTCTTGAGCTTCCCTCGAATTATGGTATTAGCTCGACTTTCAATATCTCAGACTTAGTCGAGTACAGGAAACCAGCAAACATACCTAGCGAGCCATTTAGGCCTGACCTTCCTTTTGAGAGTGAACCCGAACCTGAGTGTCCACCACCAATTTTACTTGAGAGAGGAGAGCGGATCGAGCATGTCCTGGATGATCAAGCTATGACCACCCGGGGCAAAGGCTATCAATGTTACTTGATTCGATTGCAAGGATGACCGCAGTCCGATGATTCGTAGGATACCCGAGAGGACTTGTAGCACCTCGACCCCGACCTTCAGGAAAAATATCAAAGCCAAATGAACCTTTACTCGACAGGGTCGAGTTCCTCCCACCCTGGGAGAATTGGTGTGGGCACCAGACCTCTGGTTAGGGTTTCAATTTTTGGGTCTTGTAATAAGGCTTCAAGCCTAAACCTTGTAGTTTTCTTTAGCTTTGAATTAAGTCTTAAGTGTCTATGTCTAGTCCTGTATTTTGACCAAGTTGGTCAAGTCGAGTCCTGTACTAAGTCCAGTCCCGTAATGAGCCTAGTCCGAGTTTATTTGAAGCAAGATTGGTCTTAAAGTCTAGTCACTTTTTGAGCCAAGCCATGAAGGAAGCCAACTTAGCTCAGGGGACCACCTCTTCATCCTACATGGCGCCACTTCACCATGCCATGTGGGTGGCACACAATTCAGATTTTGGATGCCAAAAGGAGGGGACACATCACTTGATACACTCCCTTTTTCCCTCCCCCCTATCAAGCTATTTTCCAAACATGGGTGGCCGGCCAAGGAAGGTCAAAGGGAGTTAAAGTTTGGAGAATTCAAATCCCTTGCTTCAAGCCTCCTATCAAGCTTTCTTTCCAAACTACTTGAACAACTTTGGAAGGAATAGCAAGATCCATGGGCGCCTTTACATCCCACTCCCCATATCATGCCTTGTACCAAAGGTGGAAGCATAACCAAAGAAAGGAGGAGGACACAAGCCTTGCTCCAAGCCTCACATCAAGCCACATACATGGTCGGCCAAGAAGGAAGAATTTTTGAATTTTTGGGTGCCCCATCAAGAAAAGATTTGTAATTTTCATTTGAAATTTAAATGGGGTTCTAAGGTGCCTATAAAAGGGACCTTACCCCTCCTTTGTAAAGCTAATTGATGATGAATGAAAAATACAAGTTTTTCTTGAGAGCCAAATTCTCTTTAGTTGCCTTTGTTCATTAGGAACGTTGATCTCCGTGAGGGAGCACCTTCGCCTTCGAGCGTTGAGAGGTGTGAAGCCTCAAGTTACCGTCTCTTTCGCAACTCCATCCTCCAACTTTGAGTCAGAGTCCATTGAGATCATCCAACTAGGCACCTAGCAAGAAGAACTCCGCCATCACCACATCAACTCTCTTTCCTTCTTCTATTGCTTTCTTTTGATCGAAACCTAACTCTTCCTTTTGAATGCTCATAGGTCCTCCAGGTACCGTAGACAAGAAGTCAGTCTCCTTTGCCTTCGTGACCTTCGGACTGAAAACTGGTGCATCCATGGGGTTGAGGGCTCGATCATCCATGCCGCATCCATGAGAGCGAGTGATCTCGACATCGGGTGCTTCAGATCTTTGAGGTTTGTCACCCTGACTCCATAGTAGGTATTGATCTGAGAGCTAAGTCCCACGGGGTTTCTCAATTTCAGGGTCCTCTTTTTATCCTTGTTTAGGGGCTAATTCACATGCTAGTAGTTTTTATTATTATTAAATCCCTAGATCTGCTCTTGGTTTGTCTTCGGGAATCCATAACTTATAAAAAAAATCCTAAAAATTACAAAGGAACAAATCACCTGCATCATTTCATCTTGCATTTAGTTAGTCCTCCATCACCATGCCTTGGGCTGAGTTTCTTTTGGGAGTTTAGGAATGGAGTGCCTCATGGTCAGAAAATAAGACAAACTCCTGTGGTAGTAAGTAATGTCTCCAATACCTAAGGGCCTGGACTACAGCATAAAATTCTTTGTCATAGGTAGAGTATTTAAGTTTAGCCTCATTCAACTTCTCACTAAAGAAGGCTACAGGGTGATTTTCTTGACTCAGTGCTTCACCTATTCGTACTCCTGAGGCATCGCAAGCGACCTCAAACACCTTAGAGAAATTAGGTAATCTATGGATGGGTGCGTGGGTCATCTTATCCTTAAGTTCTGGGAAGGCCTTATCAGTTGCTTTGTGATGAGGGATAAACCTAAGACTGATGCAAAACAGTAAACTAATTTTTTTATAATTTTTTTAGACATTAATTCAGTAGATAAAGACCCGAAAATAAGTAAAGAATTAGCATGATGATGCAAATCCTAGGGTTTTCAGACTGATGCAGAAATATTAGGATTTTAGTTAAGGTTTCTAATATGCTGAATTTTAGTGAATTAGGGTTTATGTAAAGTTAATTAAAATTTATGACAATTATCATGACAAAATAGAGAACATTTCATGCAAATTTTATAGAAAATTAAAATTCCTAGGTGGCCAAAATCATATGAAAAACAGACACCAATGTAGCTAGTAGGATGCAAAAATTAGGGTTTGTGATCCTAATGCAGATGAATGCTATCCTAAACCAACTTTGATACCAAACTGATGCTGGATGAACATAAGACTGATGCAAAATAGTAAACTAATTTTTTTATAATTTTTTTAGATATTAATTCAGTCGCTAAAGACCCGAAAATAAGTAAAGAATCAGCATGATTATGCAAACCTAGGGTTTTTAGACTGATACAGAAATATCAGGATTTTAGTTAGGATTTTTAATATGCCAAATTTTAGTGAATTAGGATTTTTGTAAAATTAATTAAAATTTATGATAATTATCAGGAAAAAACAAAGAACACTTCATGCAAATTTCACAAAAAAATAAAATTCTTAGGTGGCCAAAATCAGATGAAAAACAGGCACCTAATGTAGCTAGCAGGATGTAGAAATTAGGGTTTGTGATCCTAATACAGATGAATGCTATCCTAAACCTGCTCTGATACCAAAGTGATGCGGGATGAACCTAAGACTGATGCAAAATAGTAAACTAATTTTTTAATAATTTTTTTAGACATTAATTCAATGGCTAAAGACCCGAAAATAAGTAAAGAATCAGCATGATGACTTGTAATGCTAGAAACTATCATACCTGTAGGAAGACACATGCAAAATAATAATGGTCAGGACCTAGGAATTGAGAAACTCTCGATTTAGGATAGCGTACCTATCATCATATCAGAACTTAAGAGGGGGAAGGCTTACCAGGCAGCAATTGTAATTTCTTCGATGAAGAGATCTCTCAGCCTCAAGATGGTACCTGGAAGAACAAGCCTTTGGTTCTCGAATCTGAAGGCGATCTGTACCCAGTTTGAAGGCAAAGAAAGCCTCCTCTAGGGAGGGGAAACACCTCGGGGATCTATAAAACATCAAGGTTAAGCATGAATCAGGTAATCAAAGAAAAGATAACGAGATGAAACAAGGAAGGAAAGGGATTAGGGCAAAGGGCTGGTAGCAAGGAAGCAGGAAGAGCTCTTAATCTGGGCATCTTCAAGGATTCTCTTTTGGACATGGCTGATGCTTGGAGATCTGATTTGCTACTGGGGCATGGAGGGATTGCAAGGATAGAGGTTAGCCAACACAAGAACAAAACCCAAAGTAACCAAAGAACATAAAACACAAGACACCAATCTTAAGAAAACAATTCAACAGAGTTTAATTCATAAGATTTGATTGATTACAAGAGGAGGAGGGCTGGGGTATTTATAGAGCTCCCATTCCCTCTCCTAACTAGGGTTATACTTAGGTTAGGAATAACTCTCCTTAAGGTATTAGGAAAAGTAATCCTTAATAGGTTAGGAAAGAAAGCCTTAAGAGGTTAGGACTTTGACTAGTCTTCTCCTTCTTCCTTCATGCTTTGACCTAGTCTTCATCCAACCCTTGGACCAAGTCAACCAAGTGAGGATGCCTACTATTGGCATGTTGGGCTTCATGGGGGCAGTAAGGGCCAGCCAAGAGGTGAAGGGTGCATGGGCTTGGGCCTCCTGGAAGCTGGGATGGCCTGGTAGCTTGGTAGCAGGAATATTCCTTGGAATCTTGCTTCTTAAGGGCTTAGGCTTAGTGCCTGGGCTTGATTTCTCTTGGGCTGGGCATAGATGGATCTTTGGATTCATGATATGACCTAGTCTAGGGAATATACTCTAGTATCTGGATGGGATCTGGGCCTTCGAAAAGCATCTAGAAGGAATCAGGGCATCTAGAGAGCATCTTGGATCCTGGGGTGTCACACAAAATCCAATAAGCTGATGTAGTATCCTCTGACTCCTGGATGAGGCTTGGTGGAACTCCAAAATAGGGTAAACTCCTCTCTTGTACAAAAATTAGATTGATACTGGACTCATACTGAAATATAGGACTCGATAGACTGACTGGGGTTGAGGCAGATCAACTAGTCTCAACTTATTACGGGACTCAATCTTACTTGCTTACAAAATTATGACACATGACTAAGGTTCTAATATCCCTAATCAGTAAACCATATGGGATCCAGTGATATGTGTCTGATCCTGGTGTCCCCACCACTTTGGTCCACTCAAATGTACCCTTCCTAATACAGTCTATTATGGGTGCGATGAAAGTACTAAAACCCCTAATAAATCTCATGTAAAAGGTTGCTAGGCCATGGAAACTATGTACATAGTGGATACTAGAGGGTACAGGCCACTCGACAATTGCCCTAACCTTTTCAGGATCTACAAAAACTCCCTCTAGGGTGACAACAAAACCTAGGAAGATGACCCTATGTGTCATGAACTCACATTTCTTGATGTTGGCATAGAGGCATTCTCCATAAGGGTCTGGTCCATTAGTCTAAGGTGACTAAGGTGGTCTTTCCTAGTCTTGCTATAAATCAGTATATCATCAAAATAGACCATAAAAAAATTTTCAGTGTATTCTTTCAGGACTTGGGTCATAATCTTCATAAATATACTTGGTGTATTCGAAAGGCCAAAAGTTATCACAACCCACTCAAACAGTCTATCATTAGTCTTGAATGCAATCTTCCACTTATCCCTAGGTCTAAACCTAACCTGATGATAGCCGCTCTTAAGGTCTATCTTTGAGAAAACTTTAGCACCGGCCATCATATCTAGCATATCATCCAATCGAGGAATGGGAAACTTATACTTCATATTAATTTTGTTGATGGCTCTACTATCTATGCACATTCTCCAGGTACCAATTTTCTTAGGGGTTAGTAGAACAGGGACTGCACATGGACTCAAGCTCTCCCTAATGAAATCCTTCCTAAGTAACTCTCCCACTTATTTTTGTAGCTCTTGATGCTTACTAGGGTTCATTCTATAGTGAGGAAGTTTGGTAAAGTGGCTCCTGGGACCAGATCTATGGAATGTTGGATGTCTCTAAGGGGTGGTAATTTATCAGGTAAATCATCAGGAAAGACATCCTCAAATTCTCTGAGAGCCTCAACAATCTCTAGAGGGTGTTCCTTTTGGGTCGGCTCATGAATTTCTTTGGCGGTCAAGATCCAAATAGGGTTACCCTCAGCAATCTTCTTCTCTAACTCCTTAGCCTTAATTAGATTAACTCCTAGTTTCTTGTCCTTAAGGCTACTAGAACCTCTCTTAACTAGGTCTCTAGGTGGAGTTGGGTGGATAACAAACTTATTCCCATGGTGACTAAAAGCACAGATGTTGGTTCGACCAAACAGGGTTGTATCATGATCATAAAGCCAAGGTCGACCTAAAATGATACTACTAACTTCCATGAGAAGGACATCACACCAAATCTTCTCCTTATATGATTGCAGTTTAACCTAGATTTGGCACCTAGACTTGATTTGGATGGAGGTGGAATCTATCTAAGAAACCTTATAGGGGCTAGTGTGGGGGACTGTGGTCTAAGGATTTTACTTTACTAGCAGAGATAGCATTGACACAACTCCCACTATCTATGATGATCTTGAACACCTTACCCCCTATCTTAACAAAGGTCTGTAGGATGTTACTGTACTAGCAGAGACAGCATTGACACAACTCCCACTGTCTATGATGATCTTGAACACCTTACCCCCTATCTTAACAAAGGTCTGTAGGATGTTGGTCCTATGCCAGTCTTCCTTAATTTGGGTTTGGGTCAAGATGCACCTAACCACTCTTAACAGGTTTTCAGACTCAAGCACCTCTTCCTCTCCATCATACTCATATAGTAATTGGTCATCAGCCTCATAGACTTCTCCCTCAGGTTCAATTATGGGTTCAGGCTCCTCTTCCTCTAGCTCACCTAGGTGTAGGCCACTAACTAGGCATTGGCTAGCAAAGTGGCCTAGTTTACGACAACTAAAGCATGTTTTCTGGGGATTGGGACTCCTATGAACCTCTATTGATTTTCCTCTATCATCTCGTTGGGGCATAGGAGTACTAGGTTGGGGTCGACTCGAGTCATGCTAACTTGGGATGGGTCAACTCGAGCTGGGTCGGCTTGTACTGGGTCGGCTCTGGTGAGTTTGGCTAGCTCCTGGGTACTGACTAGGGCATTTAGTGGACTCGAGTCTACGGTAGATGGGCCCTCTTTAGAAATGCTCATAATCTCTAGCAATCTGGTAGGCATGGTCCAGGTCACTAACCTCTCTCATGTAAAGCTCTCTCTGAATCTCCTCCCTAAGGCTAGCTTTAAACCTAGACAAGGTGATTGACTCAGGCTCATCTATGTTGCAACGCATGGCATACTCATCAAACTTTGCTATATACTCAGCCACACTCTTGCTACCCTGATTCAATCTTTGCCACTGATCCAACAACCCCTGGTGGAATGACTCTAGGGGGTATTTGGCTCTAAGCCTAGCTTTCATGGCACCCCAGGTAACTATGGGCTCACGGCCTACTTGCCTATGTGTTCTCTCAACATTAGCCTAATATAACCTGGCCTAGCAAACTAGCTTAAGCTTGGCAAACCTATACTTGCACTCCTCAGACATATCGTACCACTCAAAATACTAGTCTACCTCTTCCTCCCAATCTATGTAAACCTTTGGGTCAAGATTGCCATCAAAAGTAGGGGATTCTAACCTTATGTTCTTATAGGCTCTATCTTCATGGTCTATGAAATCCTGATTGGGTCTCCTTGGATGAACCTCTAGGAATGGGTCAGGTCGAGGGATTCTCCTAGGATGGGAAGGTGACTCAAAGTCTGGCTCACTGTGAGGCCTACGTGCCTCCTTTAGGGTTTTTAACCAATTATCTATGCGGTCAAACCTATGGTTCATTTAGGCCATTTGGTCAACAAGGGCTCAAATTTGGGCTTCCAGCTTATCATAGGTTCAGCCAAAGGTGGAGATGGTGGATGAAATGGGACTTGTGATCTAGTGCACATGCAAGACTCAACAATAACTCAGCTATGGCTACCAAGACCTAGAGCCCAAATAGAATGGGTTGACTCAACTTACACATAATGCAACTCCTAGTCCTTCAACTGGCCGGTAAGAGATGGGATGGTGGGAGGCCCCCTGCTCTCGTAGGGACCCAATTAAAGAACCACCGATCTACTTAGGTCGTTTGACACTGTACCTCTAGCCTAGATACCAGCTTCCAGTAATAGGAGATGAATTGGGTGTACTAGTCTTCCCACAAAGGTTGAACCCAACCTGTTGTGTCCCTAGCTCACTAGAGCAAGTTAGGTCTACTCGATTTTAATTAGGGCTGGGTTCAAATGCAAGGATTGTGGTTTTGGGCTAAGGAGAGGTGATCAAATCTTCTCCCCATCTGGCATAGCAGAGTTGTCCTTAATGTATTTTATGAACATGATGGCAAGCATATGAAAATGCAATTAGGGTGTCTAGTATTTTTGGTGTTTTACGTATATATGTAATTTTTTAATTTTTTTTCATTTTTGGTATGTTTTTAAGCAGAAATATAATTTTTAGAAAATGACCTAATGTGTACAAAATATGTAAAAAATTTAAGATATGCAAAAATTATACCAAAATAACCCTAAACTTGTTGAAATTAGCTTTGCTAAAAAATCAAGGCAGAATTGTTCTCAGGCAATATTCCGGCAGGAAGAAAATCCAAAAACTGAAATAATTCATGAAAAAATTCTGAAAATTACTTTCAATTATAAGTAATCCAGAAAAATAAAAATTATATTTTTTAGAGTTACCTACAAATAGAAACAATTAAAATAGTAGACTATGTATTGTAATGCCAGAGATGCAAAATTAACTAAAGATGCTCTTTGTTTTCTTCTTCAGGGGTCAATCACAGCAGCACCCCTACATGCCATAGGAGATCCTTTCAATTGGAAAGAGAGGGTCTTGCAGCCCTACTTGTCTCCGATGTCCGGATGGCCATGGTGAAGCATCCGATCCAAAAAATCAAAGAGGAACTAAGCCCAAACAAGCTCTGATACCAAATAATGAGGGACTAAAGATGCATGCAAAGTATTTTTGTATTTTTATATATTGCGTTAGGTGTCTAAATATTGAAAATAAAGCCAATATCTAAATTAGAGAGTTCTATGAAAATTTTAGAAGCAGTTGCATGTGAAATAGACCCTAAAATGATAGAGAAGAGGACCGCCGAGGCTGAGAAGCCCCGATTGGGCTAGTTCTCCTTCAATATGGCTCCTGGCGAGTCGAGGGGGCATACTTGATAGAGATTTTCTGAAGAATCCTTGAGGAGTTCTCTTAATACACTCGGATGCGGCCTGGACAATCAAGTCGAAGACCCCACGAATTCGCAGCTTTCAACCTGGTAATCCGAAAGCTGCCTGGTTGGAATATATGGATTCGTAGACTTCGAGGGACTTGCAAATCGCCTATTAGGGGTTAGAAAATGATGTAAAGATGAAGAAAAAAATCAGAAAATAGCAAAGAAAGAAAAGGTTTTGTGTTGGGTGGCCAAGGCCGGAGAAGGTTGCTTCTAGGGTTTTGATGGTGGCTGGAGGCAGGGCGCAGGAGGCTAGAAAGAAAAAACGGGTTCACACAGATTCTCCTTAGCACACAGCAAGCACACAGCAATGGAGTAAAGACTCAATATATTTCATGAATAATTAGCTCTGAATACAAGAGAGGGGGGCTTCTTTTATAAGCTCACAAACTTGTCCCCCAAGTAAGGATATAAAAGTCATTACATAGAAATTTGAATCCCACCCAAGCCCTAGCTAGAAAACATGGTAAGTCATTAGCCCTCTTTCCCTCAAACTCTCCCTCTCTCACTTGCCTTGGTCAGCCAAGGGAGGTGACCCTAAGTGGCCGACCAAGGGGAGGTGACCATAAGAGTGTGGCACCCCTTGGTGCTCCTCATGGGCCTTAGGTGGCCTAGTTTGCTTCAGGCCATGGTCCAGGGTTCCAAGGCCTTCAATTTCTCCTGTTGGGCCTTCCATGGTCTTCATGACTTCAAGCTGGGTTGGTCTTCAATTGTATTGAGTCTTCATTGGACTTGGACAAGAATTTACATGACTCAGAATATGGCTAGCTCAACATGAGCTGACTTGACTGACTGATCCAAACCCTACTGGTATGAATCAAACTCTGAATATAGGACTCAAATTATGAAGGCCCAAAAAGAACATGACTCAAGGGCCAAAGGAAAACTCAATTAGGCTAAGCCCTTATTACAAATTGGACTCAAATACTACTAAGTAATCCACAAAGGATTGAGAAGCCTCTATCTTTTTCTCGTGCCTCTGGTGTCCGACCATAAATTAGGTCAACATGCATCTAAATCTACTACTGGCTAGATAAGAATTTAAAGAGTCACACACATTAATGAATTGATGGAGTTTGCATTTGATATGGTTGATAAGAAATTTGGATCTAATTATGATGACTAGTAAGCATTCTAGTACATGTGGAAACCTTAGCTCCTTGAATTTGTTTCAATTTGGGCTTGAATTTTTGATATTGATCAAACCTAATTGACCTAATGGTTTATTGAGGTTTGGATCTAAGTTATCCTCCAAGGGGAAGCCAAATATGGTCTCCAAATTCATAGCCTCATGCCTAAATCAAGAGTCCTAATTTGGAAGAACACTAGGCACCTAAATTGTAGGAGGGTGCATGATGGATTTTTGTCATGAGAAATGATGAAGAATCCTTCTCTGATGGATTTTAGACCCATGTAGCATGTAGGACTCTTCATCTTCATCAACACTATTTTTAAAGATTTTATTGGTGCTTTTATTTTAGGCATGGGATGCTAGGAAAGGAGGTGGCTAGTGCAAGGATTTCTTGTCACCCATGAAGGGGTATGAGACTCCTTCTATTTTAAGTAGAAGGACATGCCTTATTTGATTAGGATTTTTCCTATGCAGGATCCTCTTTAAAATAGGATTCCACATGATATTTTTTGGGAATTTTTGATCAAGTTTGAATGCCTAAAAATCCTCCTCTCACCAGGCTATGCGTGCATGAGTCTCTATAGTCACATGAAGAGATTTGAAGCATTCCTTTAGTTTTAAATAGAAGGATGCCTTATAAAATAGGATTCTTCCCTTATTTGAATTATAGAATAGTGATGATTTAGTCTATCGAATATGGGAAGGATTTGATAATGATTGGATGCCTAAAAAATTATCTCTTCATGGATGTGCATGCAAAGTAATCCTAGGAAGTGCAAAGGGTTGTGATGTTTCCTTCTATTTTAAATAGAAGGAGGCATCTTCTGATTAGATAACTTGCCATTTCTAGATCATTTTTTAAAGAAGATTACATGTGTTAATTTTTGAGATTTTTTTCAATTAACTTACAATGCCTAAAACACCCTCTCTCAAAGCACGCATAGGGAGAAGCCTGAAGAGCCATATATGCCTGATAAGGAGTCCTTCTGCTAAGTGACTTTTTAAATCATATAACTCTCTTTTAGATATACTTGAAGAGGGGTTGTGATGATGCATTTTCCTCTTTTAACTCTATAAATAAGGCATGACAAATAGGATTCTATGTAGATTTCCTTTCAGGACAAAGTGTTGTCCAACTTCCTATCTAGCCTAGGTATTAGACATAGCCTAGTCATTTTAGGACAAGGACTAATCCTATTAAATCAATGCTAATGGAGGTCTTAGAAGAGGAAAATAGAAAGCTTGTGAAGTGTTCTGATGGTTTAGAATATGTGCTAATGATCGAGATGATCAAATGGAGGCATTGACTTCCAAGTGCGAGGCTATGCGAGTTCTAGGGGTTGGAACTCTTGAAACAGGATTTGTGGAGGAGCAATATCCTTGATGTAGTTCCTATATGGATTGCTATTGGAGGATGGACATTTATGCTTCTGTGAAAAATTTAGTGAAACAGGCAAGTCTTAATACCCTCTTATTATATTTTGTACTTTGATTGTATTGTCAAGGTGTATCTTGGGGATTATGATTTTGGTATGCTAAGGTGTTTTGAATAAAAATTTTTAAACACCAGTGCTTCTGCTATGCCTATCAAAATCCAATAGTAGTATTAGAGCTATCCTTGATTTATATAATTAAAGATTGTAGGTACTTATGATTGATGTTTTGGGTAGGGTTTTTCAATTTGGTTCAAATTAGATCGAGTGATGAGTTCGATTGAAGATCAAAATCCTAATCAATCTTGGAGTTATGTTTGGATATATCACCTCTTGATTATGATTCATTTTGAATGCAATTATATGTTTGTGATTTTGTTAAATTAGGATGTGCTTGAGACTATTAAAGTCCACCTAAAAATTATATTAAGTCATAGTGTAAGAAATCAAATACAAATCTATTCAAGATATGATTGATCAATTGGTGTCTAAGAAAGTGGTTCTGCAAAGGTAAAGAGAACATGATTTTTAGTTAGGTCATTGCTTACCTGGCCAATCTTTTGGTGTCTAAGGCCAATTTGATTTAAGGGGGCCTCCCACCTCTCTCCCATTACTTGGTCAATTTGATTGATTTAAATCTTGCATTGGAAATGCTTAATGATTATCACACTACTAATGCCTTCGTTCATGCTAAGTTAAAATCATATCAAAAACTACAGTAGGTTAGCTGTGTAACACAAGGCTTACTATGGAAATTAATATGGGATTATCTTGGTACATTTTTTATGCTTTATGATATATTTGATGTGTTGTTTTGTTATGTAATACAAGGACAATATTATTGAAATATGACTATATAAAAATTATGGGTCTGACTTAATTAAGATATTTTAGTTTATTACGTGACATAAGGCTATAAGTATCTTAGAGGCAAGAAGTATTGTTGAGAGTTGTAAGGGATATAATTGGAAATAATATTACTACCCTTGAACTCATAGAGGATTATTATGTAACATAAGGCTTCTATGAGGGATTGGGATCTCAACCCCACTAAGGAACCAAATAAATAGCTTAACGTTTATCATAAGTGAGGGCTATGGTATTCGATAAAAGTAGTGGAAGACATAACTAGGCTAAAGAACTCATCTAGTTGTGAATGCCTTCATGAGTGGTCTACTGATATAATTATTATTTAACTTAATTTTCTATCTTCACTCTTGTTGCCCAGGTGGCTTCCTAAGAGGGGGGTGAATTGGGATTATAAAACTTTATCAAGTATATGCAATTTAAAATCCTTTTGGTGTTGTGGTGCAATATGCAATGTGGAAGCAATTAAATAAATGCAATAAGGTAAAATAAGCACAATCACAAACACAAGAAATTTAGAGTGGTTCGGAGCAACCGGCTCCTACGTCCACTACCCAAGCATTACTTGGGATTTCCACTATATCCCCCAACCGAAATACAGTCAGATTGTTTTAACAGGCTCATAATCCAAACCTATATACTTTGATTTTACTGGGATCACCAAAGAAAACCCTACATCCTTTGGTTTTAAACAGGATCACCAAAAAACCCTAATCTTGGTTTTACATTGGGATCACCAAGAATCCAAATTAGGTTTTCACAAGGTTCACCTAAAAACCTTTAACCCTCTCTTAAGACACAGCCCTTGCTGTTCTTAGAGAGTAAAACAAGATATATCAAAATGTAAAGCAACTATACAACAAACCGAGTTTGTTTAAATGTTGCCGATGAAGATCAAGGTGAAGCCTAGTCTTGAATGCTCTTTTAATGCACTTCAAGCTGCTTCTTTACTTCTTCAAAGGTTGGGTTCAATGATGAAGAAAAGTTGGTGGAGCTTTGAATCCTATCTTGAATGCTCTTGAAGTGGGTTGGTGAAAGACTTGAAGACTTTTCAACATCCCAAGATAAATCAATGAATAATCCCTCAAAAAATTATTTAATCCATCAAAAATACTCCCTTTTATAGTTTTCCATCAGAAATAGCCATTGTAGGGCCTAGGGAATTGAAAAAGAGCTGTTATAGGGCTTTTTGAGTTCAAAAATAACATTCTACAACTAGCCATTAGACTGCAAAAAACCATCACTCGAGTCGGCTCGAGGTCCACGAGTCAGATCGAAGTCTCAGATAGCCTAAACAAAAATTCTGTGCAAGTCGGCTCTTCAATATTGAGTCGGCTCAAACCCTCAGCATAAATTCAAATTTTTCTTGAGTTGGCTCTTCAAGGCTAAGTCAGCTCGAAGTCACAGTCACCAACAAACCTAACTCTGGACGAGTCGGCACTTCTAGGCTTGAGTCGGTTTGAGGTCTAAGTCTTTAAAAACATTGATTCTTCATTGAGTCGGTTCTTGGGACTTAAGTCAGCTCGAGGTACTAAAACTCTGAAAGTTTTTTGTGCCGTGCCAGAAGGAGTCGGCTCTTGATCCATGAGCCGGCTCTTACAAAAACTTCTTTTAAAGCTTCAAACTTCTCCAAAGTTCTTCAAAACATGAATCCAACAAGAACTAATCTACTCACTCTTATTTTTACAATTTTATAGCCCTTTTACAAGATTACATAGTTGAAAAATTAGGGCTTTTACAATTTGAAGTGCATATGAGTCTATACACTATTGGAATACCTTTTAACCAATTTGAAAACCAACTAAGGTAAAGATAAACATTTTCCTGCAAAATGATGCGGGATGGCTCTAAGATTGCTAAACATGCAGGAAAAATAATAAATAATTTTTTTATAATTTTTATAATTTAGTTTGTAAGCTAAATTCTCAAATAAAAGTAAGAACTAGCTAGAAGAATAGCAATACATAGAATCATCGTATCGCAGGCAAACTCATGCAAAATAAAAAATTCTAGGACTCGAGAATTGAGAAACTTCCGGATTAGGATATCATATCTTCATCAAATTAGAAAGTAAAAGAAGGGAAGGATTGATGGGGATCCAGCCACTGTCCGGGTATTTTTTCAATTTTTCTTAATTTTCTCATAATTTTTTATTTTTTCTATTTTTGCTATTCCACCTATCCCCTCTATTCCAGTTTTATTCTATGTTTATCCTAAAGTTAATCCCCTATTATTCCTATCATCTTCTTCCTCCAGAAAACTCCCAGAAAACTTCCAAACCTCCATTTTTCTCCATTTTTCTTTCCGTTCGTCCCGGATCCGCCACGCCTGACCACCAGCGGCCCCCCTTCTTTCCTCACTTGATGTCTACTTAGAAGCCCGCGCGTCGCTGACAACCTCTCCACCGCCCTCGTCGCCGCTCACCTCTGTGTCCCCCGGTGGCCTCCACCACTCGGCCGCCGCCCTGCTCTCCCGTTTGCCCCATGCCACCAGCGAATCCCATCTCTACCGCCGTCATTAGCGAGGAGGGTGATCATGTCGTTGTACATGGAGAGGTTGGGAACAAGGCCGCTGTCGCCGACCATGATGTCCTAGAGGGCGAGGGTGCTGGTTTGGATAATCAGCTTGATGAGAACATCAAGCGTGTTGGTGAAGAACTTGAGGTCGGGGAGGCAGTTCTTGGCCTTCATGACCTTAAGGAACTTGATGGCACCGTGCGCCCTTGCCCACCATGCACGAGCACCTCTCCAACCTCCAACACTCCTAGCTCGAGTCATCCATCACTCGCCGTGCCAGCTTCGCCATGTCCTTCCACTGCCACCTGAGAGGCCATCGTCCACCATTCCTCCACCCATCACCACGAGATCCCTGTGACTGGAACAACCCAAGGACACCGCCCATGCCCGTGACGACCGCTGCTGGCCCCCGTGATCTGCTCGAGCTAGAGGTTGGGATCGCCGGAGTAATTCCTGATGTGGTCGATCCTGTGGTCATCGCAGATCACCTACCAGGATTTGGCCATGATCTATGCCCAAAACCAAACCAGATCCATGCGCACCGCCTGCGGAACGTAAGGGCTACCGATCTTTCCTATTCCATGATCACAAGAGAAGGCTTGCACAGATTTCAGAGCAGAAGAATGGGCACGTATCTCAAAGCTACAGGATTTAGGATTAATAAAATAAAATAAAATTTTCATGTATGTCCTTCTTGGTTCCTAAGTCTTGTAAGCCTATAAAAAGGCATCCCCCTCTTGTAATTGGTGTAATGAAATTGAATTTTTGAAAGAGTTGTTGGTTCTGTCTCCGTTTGGAGTGGGCTTAGGCCTGTCTTGCCTTTGTCCTTCAGGACGTCAAGGGGTGTGAGGCCCCAGTTATCTCCTATCCCATTTTTTTATCCCCTTGTGATCTTTGAGACCCAACATAGCACCTCCAAGTATCGAGGAAGGTAGGTAGCCCTAGAGGTGTGAGATCTCTCTGTACGACTCCATTAGTGAGGTGGGTAGGATGCCCTAGAGATGTGAGATCTCTCTGTACGGCTCCATTAGTGAGGTGGGTTACCTTAGAGGTGAGAGGTCTCTTCATTAGGGTGAGTCTCAAAGTCCACGAGATCCAGATCCCAGTCTCCCATCCCCATCCTTCCTTCACCACCTCCACCCAGAAAACTGAAAACCAAAAGAGATCAGCCATTTTAGGATTTAGTTTCTGTGTCGCCCTAGTCCCGAGAGGCTTCTTAGCCCTCCCACAATCCTAGTTTGTTTAGGTCTTTCCCTTTTCAGAATAACCCAGGTTGCATCGGAACCCCATCCCGCATCAACTTGGTATCAAAGCCAGGTTGTGGATTAGGGTATGCTCCATTTTTCGAACTCGATGGAGTCGAGTTCTTCGCAGTCGAAGAGAATGATGGGGATCTAGCCACCATCTAGGTATTTTTTCCATTTTCTTAGTTTTCTCGTAATTTTTATTTTTTCTATTCCCGCTATTCCACCTATCCCCTCTATTCCAGTTTATTCTATGTTTATCCCAAAGTTATTCCCTTATTGTTTCTATCATCTTCTTCCTCCAGAAAACTCCCAGAAAACTTCCAAACCTCCATTTTTCTCCATTTTTCTTCTCGTTCGTCCCAAATCCACCATGCCCGACCACCGGCGACCCCCCCTTCTTTCCTTCCTTGATGTCTACTTAGAAGCTCGCGACGTCGTCGACAACCTCTTCACCGCCCTTGCCATCGCTCGCCCCTGTGTCCCCCGGCGGCCTCCACCGCTCGGCTACCACCCTGCTCTCACGCTCCACCCCATGCCACCGGCGAATCCTATCTCTACCACCATCGTTAGTGAGGCGGGTGATCATGGCGTTGTACATGGAGAGGTTTGGAACAAGGCCGTTGTCGCTGACCATGATGTCCCAGAGGGCGAGGGCGCTAGTTTGGATATTCAGCTTGATGAGAATGTCAAGCACGTTGGCGAAGAACTTGAGGCAGAGGAGGTAGTTCTTGGCCTTCATGACCTTAAGGAACTTGATGGCACCGTGCACCCCTGCCCGCCATGCCCGAGCACCTCTCTAACCTCCATCACTCCTGCCTCTAGTCATCCATCACTCGCCACGCTGGCTCCGCCGCCTCCTTTCACTGCCACCTGAGAGGCCATCGTCCACCATTCCTCTGCCCATGACCACGAGATCCCTATGGCTGGAACAACCCAAGGATGCCGCCCATGCCCGTGATGGTCGCTGCTGGCCCCCGTGATCCACTCGAGCTGGAGGTCGGGATGCTAGAGTAATTCCCGGTGTGGTCGATCCCGTGGTCGTCGCGGATCACCTTTCAGGATTTGGCCATGGTCTGCGCCCAAAACCAAACTGGATCCATGCGCACCGCTTGTGGAACGTAAGGGTTGCCGATCTTCCCTGTTCCATGATCACAAGAGAAGGCTTGCACAGATTTCAAAGTGGAAGAATGGGCATGGATCTCAAAGCTATAGGATTTAAGATTAATAAAATAAAATAAAATTTTTGTGTATGTCCTACTTGGTTCTTTAGTCTTGTAAGCCTATGAAAAGGCATCCCCCCTCTTGTAATTGGAGTAATGAAATTGAGTTTTTGAAAGAGTTGTTGGTTCTGTCTCCATTTGGAGTGGGCTTAGGCCCATCTTTCCTTCATCCTTCGGGACATCGAGGGGTGTGAGGCCCCAGTTATCCCCTATCCCATTTTCTTATCCTTCATGATCTTTGAGACCCAACCTAGCACCTCCAAGTATCGAGGAAGGTAGGATACCCTAGAGGTGTGAGATCTCTCTATACGGCTCCATTAGTGAGGTGGGTTACCTTAGAGGTGAGAGGTCTCTTTGTTAGGGTGAGTCTCAAATTCCCCGAGATCTAGATCCTAGTCTCCCATCCCCATCCTTCCTTCACCACCTCCACCCAGAAAATGGAAAACCAAAAGAGATCAGCCATTTTAGGATTTAGTTTCTATGTCACCCTAGTCCTGGGAAGCTTCTTAGCCCTCCCACGGTCCTAGTTTGTTTAGGTCTTTTCCTTTTCTGAATAACCCAGGTTGCATAAAAACCCCATCTCGCATCAAGGATGTTACCAATAAGTGATTTGAAGGACTTTCAATGAAGAGATCACACAGCACTCTGATTGGAGTCTGGATGATGAAGTTCGGTTCCCTTAATTAGATGGCTAATTTGGATGGTTCTGGATGCAAGGAAAGCCTCCTCTAGGGAGGTGAAATACCTCGGGGATCCTGCAAAACATCAAGAATCAATCAAAATAGTAAGTAAGAAAAGGAAAGGAAACTAGGTTTAGAAGGAATCAGGTTAGGGATTAGAAGGTGGGCTGTTTGAAGCTTGTTGAAGATCTTCCTGCTTGGCAGTCTAGGGCACTCCTTCTTGGACGTGTGAAAGCTTGGATGGTAGTGAGTTAGGGCATGGAAGGATGCTAGGGTAGCAAGGAATTCAGCCAAGCACAATAGTAACCAAAAAAAAATAAAGTAACACACAAGCTTGCAAGCTCAAATAAATTTCACCAGGGTTTTGATATCATGAATAAAAATTGATTACAAGAGGGGGAGGGGTGGGGTATTTATAGAGTTCCCATGCCCTCTAACTAGGGTTACACACTTAGGTTACAAGTCCTCTCCTAAATTGGAATACAAGTCCTTTCCTAGCTAGGTTAGAAAATCAAATCCCCATTAGGTTAGGAATTGATCTAGTCTTCTTTTTTTTCCTTCATGCTTTAACTATTCCACTCAAGGACACCTCTTGAACTTGGTCAACACTTCAAGGATGCCTAGGAGGGTGTGTTGGGCTTCTAGGGGCAGCAAGGGGCTTGGGTGCTTGGGTTTGGGCCTCTGGAAGCTGGGATGGCCTGGTAGCCTGGTCGTAGGAATATTCCATGGAACCTTGCTTTTTTAGGGCTTAGGCTTGGCACTTGGACATGATTTCTTTGAGCTGGGATATAGGTGGACCTCTGGAACCATGGATGCCTTGGTTTAGAAATATGCTCTAGCATCTTGAAGGAAATCTAGGCATCTGGAAGGCATCTAGAAGGAATCAGGGTTTCTGGAAGCATCTTGGATCCTGGGTTGTCACACAAAATCCAATGGGCAGATGTAGTGGCCTCTAACTCCTGGATATGGCTTGGTGAAACTCTAAAATAGGGTGACCTCCTCTCTTGTACAAAAATTGGGCAAATACTGGACTCATAATTGATGTACATGACTCAAAATACTGACTAGGTTGAGGGTTTAACCTCAACTTATTACAGGACTTGATCTTAATTGATTACAAAATTTTCAAAACTTTGACACAAGACTAATTTAACCATATGGGATCCAGGGATCTATGTCTGATCCTAGCATCCCCACCACCTTAGCTACTACAATCAATCTTCCATGCCAAGAGTTATTTTCCCTTCCATTTAATTATCCCATTCCATCTTCCAAGGTGCAAGGAGGTCATACAAGGAGGCCGGCCAAGCTATTTCCACTCCACCAAGCTTCTTCTCAACTTCAACCTTCATTTCATTAGCATTCTACCTTTCAAATTCTTTTCTAATTCTAATAAGGCTTGTGTATGATGCAGAACAAAAGAGATGATGCGATGCGGAAGTAAATTAAGACTAATATTTTTTTTTTTAATTTATTTTCAGAAGTTGGCTTAGACTCAAAGGAAAGTTAAACTAAATTGAAAAAAACTATATAATAATTGAAAGCACAATTCAAAGAAACTAGATTATCAGAGTAGTTCAGAAGTAAAGGATCGCTAGGGGTTGAGAAACTCCCAGACCTAGGGTTTCGCTCTGAACTTTCAACAGGACAGAACTAAAGAGAAGGGAAGGATTATGTACCAGGCAATGATCTTCACAGAGTTTGGTGGAAGGACTCTCTCGAGCAGATTGTTTGATCCTCGGATTCGGATATCTTCGTAATGGATCCTCCAATACTGGTCCTTTGGCAGAGTTGGCTTCTCCTGAACTCAGGATCTTGGAAAGAAGAAGAACAAGTTAAGGAACCAGATACTCAAAGAAAGGATTTACTAGATAAGAAGAACTTGAAAATTGATGTTGCTGAAATCCTGATTCTCCTGGATGCTGATCTGACTTCCTCTGGGATTTGCTCTGTATTCGAAGTAGCCAATCTGGACCTGGATGCTGGTGGTCGGCCTCTACTTGGAAGAGAGGGGCCGTGAGATGATGAGGTAGATTAGGGTTTGGATGATTGGTGGAATGAAGAAGATGGTGGGCGGCTAGGGTTTGGAATTGAAGTGGCTAAACTAGGGTTTTGGTAGGATTTTGGGGTTGGAGATCTCACACCTCCTCAAGGTTCCAAGGGAACCTGGATTTACTCCCTCACGGAGCTCAACACCTGAATACAAGTACGAAAGAGAGAAACACAAAGTTGCTCACACAGAAATTAATTTCATTCATCATTGTCTTAAAAACTTATAAGAGGGGTTATTTTATAGGCCTTTACAAGAAATCAGGTTTTTACATCTTCCCATGTGGGACTAATAGGATGGATCTTCATATTAGGTGTATAGAATCAAATTTCCTCATATGGCCGGCCAAAAGCTTCCTTAAGTGTTGATTGGTGGCTCCAAATGGTAAGAAGATGGCGCCTCCTAGCCTTGCTCTTCAAGACAAAAATTTTCCTTCCATGCTTGGTTTTATTTGGAAGTATTTGGGCGCCTCCTAGTCTTGGTCCCCAAGTTTTGCTCCTTTCTTTTCATAGCTTGGCTCTTATGGAATTATTTTGGGCACCTCCTTGGATTGAGGATCCTAGATTGATCTCTCCTTAAGTGGCTCATGAAAGAAGGGACCTGCTTTCTTGTGGTGTGGGGACCAAGGCACATTGGATGGAGATGTGGCGCCTCCTGGACTCTGGTGTGTGGCTGGGAGTGTGGCGCCCACTTGCTTGGGCCTGGAAAAAAAATGTGGCACCCTAGACCTTGACTTGAAAAAAGGTGGCACCAACCTGGAGAAGACCTAGACCACTACTAGGACTTGTACTGAGTCAACATGACTCAACAAAATTTAAATTACAGGGAAATACAGACTCAAGACTAAAATTGAGTTGACCAAGTCAACCCTTATTACAAAATCAGAAAATCCTAATTCTTCGGGCAAGGTCAATCAGAGATCCAGATGGAGCCCTGAAGTCTTCTTCTGAGTCTGGTGCCCGCACCAATTCTCCCGGGGTGGGAGGAACTCGACCCTGTCGAGTATGGATCAAGTTGGCTCTGGTATCTCTCCAAGAGGTCTGGGTCCAATTCTTGTAATTCTTCTTGGGAGATCCAAGAGTCATCAGATCTGGCCTTCCTTGCCAGCGGACCAGGTATCTTTGGTATCCTCGATTACGAGTAGAGATAACCTGATCATCCTGGATCTTTTTAATCTGCTCTTTCCTCACAGGCCAGTTTGTTGGTGGACACACAGGGTTGGGTTCACTCTCAAGAGCAGGATTAGGCTCAAAAGGCTCACTGGGAATCATAACTGGCTCTCTATACTCTACTAGGTCTGTAATGTTGAAAGTGGAGCTAATGCCTAGTTCTGAAGGCAACTCGAGAACATAGGCATTGGACCCTACTCTCTTCACCACTCTAAATGGTCCAGCTCCTTTAGCATGTAACTTTCTAACAGTTCTAGGAGGAAACCGTTCAGGCCTTAACCTAATCATTACATAGTCTCCCTCAACAAAAGTTTTGACTCGCCTTTGAGAATCAGCCAACTTCTTATAAGTTTCATTACTTAAATTTATTTTGGCATGAATTTCTTTATGCAAGTCTTTTATATGCTGTGCAAAAACTTCAGCAGACTCTAAGACTCGTGTGTGGACTGGTAAAGGAGCTAGGTCAAGAGGTGTGTGAGGTTTGTAACCATGCACAATTTCAAATGGACTCTTACCTGTAGACCTATTGACCGAGTCATTGTATGCAAATTCAGCCCTAGGTAAGTACAAATCCCAGTTCCTAATGTTTTCACCAACAAGACACCTTAACAGATTGTCTAAGATACGGTTCACTACTTCGGTTTGGCCATCAGTTTGGGGATGATAGGCAGTTGAAAACTTAAGTTTTGTCCCTAACTTATGCCAAAGGATTTTTCAAAAATAGCTGGTGAACCGGACATCCCTATCTAAAACAATTGTCTTAGGTAGGCCATGGAGTTGAACTATCTCATTAAAGAACAGGGTGGCTACCTTAGATGCATCAAAAGTTTGGGAACAAGGCAAGAAATGGGCCATCTTAGAAAATCGATCGACTACGACACAGATAGAGTCATGCCTCCTCTGGGTCTTAGGAAAACCTAACACAAAGTCCATACTCACATCTTGCCAAGGACGATCTGGGACAGGAAGTGGGGTATAAAGGCCGGTGTTCTGTTTTCGCTGTTTGGCAACAGCGCAGGTCCGACACCTAGCCACAATGTGTGCTACATCTCTTTTTAAGCTAGGCCAGAAAAAGTGGTCTTCAATAGCCAGGGTGGTCTTGTCTTTTCCGAAATGGCCAGCTAGACCTCCAGTATGAATTTCCCAAATCAAAAATTCCCTAAGAGAAGTTCTAGGGATGCAAAGCCTATTCTTAAAGAACAAAAAGCCATCTAAAAGGGTATAATCCTTATGATCACTAAATGGTCCTTGAGCTAGATCCTGGTACACAGTCTTAAAATCCGGACACGACTCATATTCCTCTTTGATCTGCTCAAACCATACGACTTCAGCCCTAACAGAATTCAATAACAAAGATCGACGACTAAGGGCATCAGCTACCTTATTTTCAGTCCCAGCCTTACGTTTCAAAACAAAAGTATAGGACTGGATATACTCTACCCACTTAGCATGCCTAGGGTTAAGCTTCTTCTGGGAATTCAAGAATCTAAGAGCCTCATAGTCCGAAAATAGCACAAATTCTTGCAGTAGCAAATAATGTCTCCAGTAACACAAAGCTTGCACTACCGCATAAAATTCTTTATTATAGGTAGAATACCTAAGCTTAGCATCATTAAGTTTTTCACTAAAGAATGCTACGGGATGATTCTCTTGGCTTAGGACTCCACCTATACCTACTCCTGAAGCATCACAGGCAACCTCAAATACTTTAGAAAAGTCGGGTAACCTCAAAATGGGTGCCTGGGTCATCCTATCCTTAAGATCTAAGAAGGCTTTATGGGCTACTTTAGTCCACTGAAATTCTCCCTTCCTAATACAGTCTGTGATAGGAGCAACTACAGTACTAAACCCCTTGATGAATCGTCTATAGAAGGTAGCCAAGCCATGGAAACTTCTGACTTCATGCACACTGGTCGGCTCTGGCCATTCTACTATGGACCTAATCTTCTCTGGATCGGCAGCCACGCCGTCAAGGGTTACTACAAAACCAAGGAAGATAACTCTACTGGTCATGAATTCACACTTTTTGAGATTACCGTAGAGACTATCATTCCTCAAAACTTGGCAGACTTGCCTAAGGTGGCCTAGGTGGTCTGCAGGGGTCTTACTATAGATCAGGATGTCATCAAAATAGACCACTACAAACTTTCCTATGAAAGCTCTAAGCACCTGGGTCATAATCCTCATGAAAGTACTAGGGGCATTGGACTACCCAAAAGGCATAACAACCCATTCGTAGAGACCATCCTTAGTTTTGAAAGCGATTTTCCACTCATCCCCTGGTCTAATCTTAACCTGATGATAGCCGCTCTTGAGATCAATTTTGGAAAAAATCGTTGCACCGGCCATCATATCTAGCATGTCATCTAGTCTGGGGATGGGGAACCTATACTTGATTGTGATTTTGTTGATGGCACGACTATCAACACACATCCTCCACATGCCATCCTTCTTTGGGTTCAGAAGTGCAGGGACTGCACAAGGGCTAAGACTCTCTCTAATGAACCCCTTCCTCAACAATTCTCCAACCTACTTTTGCAGTTCCTTATGCTCAGATGGATTCATCCTCTAATGGGGCAAGTTGGGTAAAGTAGCTCCTAGGATTAAATCTATGGAATGCTGGATATCCCTAAGAGGTGGAAGGTGGTCTGGCAGATCCTCGGGAAAAACATCCTCAAATTCTTCTAACAAAGGCCTAACTTCCTAAGGAGGTTCTGAGGGTGTAGGAGTCCTAAGTTTCTTAGCAGTCAACATCCAAATGGGTGAACCACTATGAATTTCTTGTTCTAGATCCTTAGCACTAATTAGGTTCACTCCAGTCTTCATCTCTTTAACCTTATTGGGTCCTTTAGCTACCTTGTCCTTAGGAGGGACTGAATGGATTGTGATTTTTTTCCCATTAAAACTAAAGACACAGGTATTGGATTTTCCTAAGAGGGTGGCATCATGATCATATAACCGAGGTCTCCCAAGAATTATACTGCTCACCCCCATGGGCAAGACATCACACCAAATCTTCTCTTGATAGGATTGCATTTGGATTTGGACCTGACATCTAGATTGGATGGGTATAGAGGTAGAGTCTACCCAAGAAACCTTATAGGGGTTGGGGTGGGGGACTGGGGTTAAACCTAACATTTTGACAGTGCTAGCAGAAATGGCATTCACACAGCTCCCACTATCTATGATGATCTTACATACCTTATCTCCTAGTTTAAGGAAAGTCTGTAGGATGTTAGTCCTACGCCAATCCTCCTGAACTCTACTCTGGGACAGGATGCATCTCACAACCCCTAACTGGTCAGACTCTGTGGATTCCTCCTCTCCTTCATACTCATCAACCAAATTCATTCCGGCCTCATAAACTTCTTCTTCAAATTCTTTATTGGGCCTGGAATTCTCTTCCTCTCCCTCTTCTATGTAAAGGGATCTACGAGGGCACTGGCTAGAAACATGACCTATCCTATGGCACTTAAAACAGGCTATGGCTGTGCACTGGCTGGAGATATGACCGGGTTTCTGGCACTTAAATAGGTGATACTAGAATTAAGGGTTCTCTGGGTGTCAGGTGCCTTACCTTTGTCCATAGGCCTAGGGGTGGGAATACCCTAAATAGGTTTGCTAGGGGTAACTTGGCTAGGTCCATTTCTTGGAATTGGGGCACTAACCCTAGAAGGCATAGGTCCTCTCTGAAATTTCTCAATGTTTAGTGCAATCTGATAGGCTTGGTCTAGGTCAGTAACCTCTCTCAGAAACAACTCCCTCTTAATGTCTTCCCTAAGTCCAGCTCTAAACCTAGACAAAGTGACCTCATGGGTTTCACTCACATCACATCTCTTCAGGTACTCGTCAAAGGTGGTTATGTAGTCTGAGACAGATCGGTTCCCTTGTTTCAAGGTTTGCCATTGGTCTAACAGATTCTGCTGGTATGAAATGGGTAGGTACTTATCTCTAAGCTTCTCTTTCATACCCTGCCAAGTGGTTGTGGGCTCAACATTTCGTCTCCTAGTGGTTAGCTCAATGTTCCCCCGTATAACCTAGCTTGATGCACTAACTTCATCTTGGCAAACTTGAACTTCCTTTCCTCAGACATGGCATACCACTCAAAGTACTGGTCCATCTCACCCTCCCAATCAGAATACACCTTAGGGTTTAAGCTACCATCAAAAGTGGGTGCATCTAATTTGATATTTCGGATGAACCTATCATCTCTATCTTCAGGCTCTGGGTCAGGCCTCCTATGATTAGGTTTAGGATCTCTGTATAAAGGTCTTCTAGGCTCCTGGTGTGGGTGAGGTTGAGACACATTAAAATCTGGGCCAGGAGTCCAATTCTGATGCCTAGGTTCCTAAGTACTTGGACTCGATCCCTAAGCTGGGTAAGATCCTCATGGACTTGTTCCTTAAACTGGGCAACAGTAGCAGTCATATCCTGACTCAATTTGTTCATACTTTTGGTAAGAGTTCTAACCATGGCCTCTAAATCAGGTTGGGTTTGACCAGGTTGGTAGGGTACTCCATTCCGGGTGGACATGATGATGCAAGCAAACACACCAAATGAGACTCGACTGAAATGACTACGGGCTAACTAGACCTAGCATCCAAACTAGATGCCCAATCAGAGTGGCAAGCTAGCCTGTAGTAACTCGGGACTCAGCCAGGCAGGTGTAAGGGGAGTGTTAGGTCCCTAATTGCCAATCCTAGACACCAATCAGTGATTGGCCAGGTAGACGGACCAGCACACAAGCCCTTCGGGATAGAATCTCTGAACCACCATTCTAGACACTGAGTACAAAGCACACACAGAGTAACTAGACAAACTAACTCAACACTAGCCTAGACCCGACTTGTTGGTGTCCCTAGCCCACTAAGGCAAATTAGGTCTAATTAATTTTAAGATTAAAGGCTTAGGTTCGAATGCACGGGAGGTGGTTTTGGGCTAAGGAGAGGGTCTCAATCCTCCCCTTATGTTGCAACTTTGGTGCCCTTAAGATAGATTCAATTTATGCACACTCAAATAAAAACACAGCTTGCAGAAAATAAAAAAAATAGAACAACAGTAAAATTGATCTCAAAAAGTCTACAGAAATTAATAAATCATGAAAATTTTATGTAAATTACTTTCAATTATACTGGTTCTAACAAAATAAGAATTACTTAATTTAGATTCTTTTATAGGAAGAAACAATTCGAATAACAAGATAGTTACTGGCAGAAAACAGAACATGTGTCCCGTTTACAATCCCTGCCAAGAAGTTATAACCCAGTGGCACCCCTACACGCCCTAGGAACCCCCGTGGAATGGGAGGAGGAGGCTTGCGTCTTGCTTGTTCCTAGGACCGGATGGCCAGGGGAGTCTACTCCAGGAAGCAAAAGTAAAAAGGAACGAAAAAAAAATAATCAAACAAGCAAGAACCCTAGACATGGCTCTGATACCAAAAATGATGCAGAACAAAAGAGATGATGCGATGTGGAAGTAAATTAAGACTAATATATATTTTTTTTCTTTTATTTTTAGAAGTCGGCTTAGACTCAAAGGAAAGTTAAACTAAATTGAAAGAAACTATATAATAATTGAAAGCACAATTCAAAGAAACTAGATTATCAGAGTAGTTCAGAAGTAAAGGATCGCTGGAGGGTTGAGAGACTCCTAGACCTAGGGTTTCACTCTGAACTTTCAACAGGACAGAACTAAAGAGAAGGGAAGGATTACGTACCAGGCAGTGATCTTCACAGAGTTTGGTGGAAGGACTCTCTCGAGCAGATTGTTGGATCCTCGGATTCGGATATCTTCTCAATGGATCCACCAATACTGGTCCTTTGGCAGAGTTGGCTTCTCCTGAACTCAGGATCTGGGAAAGAAGAACAACAAGTTAAGGAACCAAATACTCAAAGAAAGGATTTACCAGATAAGAAGAACTTGAAAATTGATGTTGCTGAATTCCTGATTCTCCTGGATGCTGATCTGACTTCCTCTAGGATTTACTCTGTATTCGAAGTAGCCAATCTGGACCTGGATGCTGGTGGTCGGCCTCTACTTGGAAGAGAGGGGCCATGAGATGATGAGGTAGATTATGGTTTGGATGATTGGTGGAATGAAGAAGATGATGGGCGGCTAAGGTTTGGAATTGAAGTGGCTAACCTAGGGTTTTGGTAGGATTTTGGGGTTGGAGATCTCACACCTATTCAAGGTTCCAAGGGAACCTGGATTTACTCCCTCACGGAGCTCAACACCTGAATACAAGTGCGGAAGAGAGAAACACAAAGTTGCTCACACAGAAATTAATTTCATTCATCATTGTCTTAAAAACTTACAAGAGGGGTTTATTTTATAGGCCTTTACAAGAAATCAAGTTTTTACATCTTCCCATATGGGACTAATAGGATGGATCTTCAAATTAGGTGTATAGAATCAAATTCCCCTCATATGGTCGGCCAAAAGCTTCCTTAAGTGTTGATTGGTGGCTCCAAATGGCAAGAAGATGGCGCCTCCTAGCCTTGCTCTTTAAGACAAAAATTCTCCTTCCATGCTTGGTTTTATTTGGAAGAATTTGGGTGCCTCCTAGTCTTGCTCCCCAAGTTTTGCTCCTTTCTTTTCATAGCTTGGCTCTTATGGAATTATTTTGGGTACCTCCTTGGATTGAGGATCCTAGATTGATCTCTCCTTAAGTGGCGCATGAAAGAAGGGACCTGCTTTCTTGTGGTGTGGGGACCAAGGCACACTGGATGGAGATGTGGCACCTCCTGGACTCTGGCATGTGGCTGGGAGTGTGGCGCTCACTTGCTTGGGCCTGGGAGAAAAATGTGGCACCCTGGACCTTGACTTGAAAAAAGGTGGCACCAACTTGGAGAAGACCTAGACCACTACTAGGACTTGTACTGAGTCAACATGACTCAACAAAATTTAAATTGCAGGGAAATACAGACTCAGGACTAAAATTGAGTTGACCAAGTCAACCCTTATTACAAAATCAGAAAACTCTAATTCTTCGGGCAAGGTCAATCAGAGATCCAGATGGAGCCTGAAGTCTTCTTTTGAGTATGGTGCCCGCACCAATTCTCCCGGGGTGGGAGGAACTCGACCCTGTCGAGTATGGATCAAGTTGGCTCTGGTATCTCTCCAAGAGGTCTGGGTCCAATTCTTGTAATTCTTCTCGGGAGATCCAAGAGTCATCAGAATCTGGCCTTCCTTGTCATCCAAGAGCTTCATCATTGAGTGTTATCTTTCCAATTGTTGAAATGTTAATGGCCAGGTATCCCTCTTTCAATGCTTTTAGATCTGAGATATTAGAGTTGATGTGGCTGAAAGCTGACATGCTGATATGTACTCTCTGGCAGATGCCATGTCAGAAGTCTGCCATGGTGGACACCCCATCTCGGGCTCCTTTGACCGAGCCAAGCCCCTCCGGATCGACGAGGCAGCCCACCGAAGCTGAGCACCATCCTCTACCATGTCGGCACCAGTAAGCTCGGGGTGCCTAGGCCAGAGCCGAGTGACCTCTTTTGGCTGGGCCAAGCCCTTCTGGATCAACGAGGTGGCCCACCGAAGTCGAGCTCCGTCCTCTGCCAGGTCAGCACCCACAAGTTCAGGGCACCTAGGCCAGAGCTGAGCGACCTCCTTTGCCTGATCGAGCTCCTTTGAGGTTGAGATCTCTGGGCTGGAGTCGAGCCCAGCCCTCCTCCGCCAGGTTGAGCCCCTCCGAGGCTGAGCCCTCCGAACAAGAGTCGAGTCCCAGCTTCGCCAGGTCCGGCCCCTCCAGGATCGAGCCCCCTGAGCCAGAGTCAAGCTCAGCCCTCCTCCGCTAGGTCGAGCCTCTTGAGTTAGAGCCGGGTCCCAAATCTCTAGTTCGGTACCAGCTCGGACAGCACCGCCGGCCAATAGGGGGCGAAGCCGCCACCCCGAGACACCAACAGGCAACCCAAAGTCTGTGAGGAAGCACCTGTCATGCCATACTAACTGTCTACAGCCACCACTTACACCAGAAGGGCAAGAAGCTCCCTGATCAAGGTGCCATGCTCTCCACCAACCACCTAAACCGCCCGGAAGAGGAAGTCAACCATGAGATTCGAATCCCGGGGGTGGCGGCCCCCCGATCGAGATGCTGCCAGGCTTCCCAGAATGAGGTGATCGAAAGGAATATCAGAACATGAGACAGTTCCCCTTACCATGAATTAGGAAAGACGTCCCCTTCACGATGCAGAATATCGCTGCACGTGCTTGACAACCTGAGGGAGATCCCAAGGTAGGTGCCCAATGGTCACCTGGGCTTTCAAGAAGGTTCGACACCCCCAAAGGGGGAGAGGTATGCAAACACGAGCACCACCATCAAGCTCAAGCAAGTCAAGGGAGAAAGGCCACATAGAGGATCCCTCTAGCTCGACCACCATTCTCCCAACACACTTGCACCCCATTCTCACACAACTCACTCCTCCTAGCATGGAGTCTATCAAGAGGGGCTCAATCAGGATGATCTATTATCCAAGATCATCACTGACTTGACCGTCAGAGTGCCCTCGCCAGAATCCCCGACCCGGGTCACTAACCTCGTTTTTGCAGGCTCGAAGGTGCAGGACATCCAATGAGAACCTGAGGGGTGATCCAACCTTGACGACATCTACAAGCCACGAGCCCTCATGAGGGTCCACGGGGCCATCGATGCCCTTCTCTACGTCACCTTTCCTGCCACTCTTCGGAAAGCAGCTCGGGTATGGTTCACCCGTTTGGAGCCGAAGAGCATCAACTCCTTTGCCCAGCTGGGGTAGAAGTTCGTGGCCCACTTCGATGCCTATCGAAAGATGCCACGAGAGGCAGACAGCCTCTTCTCCATCAGGCAACAGGACTGCATGCCCTTGCGGGACTACGTGGCCCATTTCAAGGCACCGCGTTGGAGATTTACAACCTCGAAGAGCCAGTTGCCATGTTGGCTTTGAAGCGAGGACTCAGGACCTCCCGCTTGACTTACTGGTACAGGCACCAGACTCAGAAGAAGACTTCAGGGCTCCATCTGCATCTCTAATTGACCTTGCCCGAAGAATTAGGGTTTTCTGGTTTTGTAATAAGGGTTGAATTGGTCAACTCAATTTTTTTTGAGTCTGTATTTCCCTGCAATTTAAATTTTGTTGAGTCATGTTGACTCAGTACAAGTTCTAGTAAGTGGTCTAGGTCTTCTCCAGGGTGCAACATTTTCTCCCAAGCCCAAGCAAGTGGGCGCCACACTCCCAGCCACATGCTAGAGTCCAGGAGGTGCCACATCTCCATCCCAGTGTCTTGGTCCCCACACCCAAGGGAGCAAGAATTTTTCTTGAAGCCAAAATCAAGGAGGCGCCCCGTATATACCTTAAAAGGCCAAGCTAAAGGAGGAAAGAGGCATTTCTTGGGGAGCACTTCAAGGGGGCGCCCAATCCATGCCTAAAAAGATCAAAGCAAAGTTGGGAAGAGCCATGACTTGGGGAGAAAGAAAAGGAGGTGTCCAAAAGAGTTGAGCCATGAAAGGAAGAAGCCTAAACTTGTGGAGCAAGACTAGGAGGCGCCCAAATACTTCCAAATAAAATCAAGCATGGAAGGAAAAAAATTTTTCTTGAAGAGCAAGGCTAGGAGGCACCACCTACTTATCATTTGGAGCCACCAAACAACACTTATGGAAGCTCTTGGCCGGCCATATGAGAAGGATTTGATTCTATAATCCTAATTTGAGGATCCATCCTATTAGTCCCACATAGGAAGATGTAAAACCCTGACCTCTTGTAAAGACCTATAAAATAAACCCCTCTTGTAAGTTTGAAAACAACTGATGAATGAATTCAAATTTTGTGTGAGCAACTTTATGTTTCTCTCTTCCGCACTTGCATCCAGGTGTTGAGCTCCGTGAGGGAGTAAATCCGGGTTCCCTAGGAACCTTGAGGAGGTGTGAGATCTCCAACCCCTAAACCCTAGGTTAGCCACTTCAACTCCAAAACCCTAGCTGCCCATCATCGTCTTCTTTCCACCACACCGTAGCCTACCCCCATCTTTCATGGCCCCTTTCTCCAAGTAGTGGCCGACCACCAGCATCCAGGTCCAGTTCGGCTGCTTCAAATACGGAGCAAATCCCAGAGGAAGCCAGATCAGCATCCAGGAGAATCAGGACTTCATCAACATCAACTTTCAAGTTCTTCTATCTGGTAAATCCTTCCTTGAGTATCTGGTTCCATAAATTATTCTTCTTCTTTCCCAGATCTTGAGTTCAGGAGAAGCGAACTCTGCCAAAGGACCAGTATTGGAGGATCCATTGCGAAGATATCTGAATCCAGGGATCCAACAATCTGCTCAAGAGAGTCCTTCCACTAAATTCTGTGAAGATCACTGCCTGGTCTGTAACCCTTCTCTTCTCTTTACTTCTGTCCTGTTGAAAGATCAGATCGAAACCCTAGGTCTGGGAGTTTCTCAACCCCCAGCGATCCTTTACTTCTGAACTACTCTGATAACCTAGTTTCTGTAAATTGTGCTTTCAATTATTACATAGTTTCTTTCAATTTAGTTTAATATTCCTTTAAGTCAAAACCGACTTCTGAAAATATAAAAAAAAAAAAAAATTAGTCTTAATTTACTTCTGCATCGCATCATCTCTTCTTTAGTTCTGCATCATTTTGGTATCAGAGCATTTTGTTCTGCATCAATTTTGGTATCAGAGCCCTGTCTAGGGTTTCTGACTTGCTTGCATGTTTTGAGTGTCTCTCTTTTTTACTTTGTCTGCTCGAAGTAGACTCCCCAGGATGTCCGGTCCTAGGAACGAAGCGAGGTGCAAGCCTCCTCTTCCCATTCCATGGGGTGTTCCTAGGGCGTGTAGGGGATCCGCTGGGTTACAACTTCGTAGCAAGAATTGTAAACGGGGGAAGCGTTCTATTTTCAGTCTGTAACTATCTTGTTGCAGGAATTGTTTCTCATCGCAGGTAACTCCAAATTGCATGAATTTTATTTTGCTGGAACCAGTATAATTGAATCTATTTTAGATAATTTTACTGTAATTTATTGGTTTATGTGAAATTTTTGAGAGTTAAATTACAGCAATTCTATTTCTGTGTTTTTGCAGTTCAATTTTTTTTTGAGTGATCATCTCCTAATTCATCTTAAGGGCAATTGAGCATCTAAGATAAGGGGAGGAGTTGATAACCTCTTCTTAGCCCAAAACCACCACCCATTCATTCGATCCTAAGCCTAATTTTAAAACTTATTAGACTTAATTTGCCCTAGTGGGCTAGGAACACCAACTGGTCAGGTCTAGCCTAGGGTTTAGTCAGTTTGTCTGGTTACTCTGTGTGTGCTTTGTACTCAGTGTCTAGAACGATGATTCAGGGACTACGTCCCGAAGGGCTTGTGTGCTGGTCTGCCTACCTGGCCAATCACTGATTGGTGTCTAGGATTGGCATTTAGGGACCTAACACTCCCCTTACACCTGCCTGGCTGAGTCTCGAGTTACTACAGGCTAGCTTGCCACTCTGATTGGGCATCTAGTTTGGGCTCTAGGTCTAGTTAGCCCGTAGTTATTTCAGTGGAGTCTCATTTGGTGTGCTTGCTTGCATCATCATGTCCACCCGGAACAGAGTACCCTACCAACCTGGTCAAACCCAACCTGATTTAGAGGCCATGATTAGAACTCTTACCGAAAGTACGACCAAATTGAGTCAGGATATGACTGATACTGTTGCCCAGTTTAGATACCGAGCCCAGGTACTTGAGGAGCCTAGGCACCGAAATTGGACCCCTGACTCAGAATTCGGTAGACCCAACCTCACTCATACCCAGAGCCTAGGAGACCTTTATACAGGGATCCTGAACCTAATCATTGGAGGTTTGATCTAAGAGCCTATGACCATGATCTAGCCCCTGAGTCTAGCCCTAGGAGCCTATACCCATACTTGGTTGACTCAGAGAAGGGACCCGTTAGGAACACCAAACCTTATGCACCCACTTTTGATGGAATACAAGAGACATATATTAAGTGGGAAGAACAAATGGATCGGTATTTTGAGTGCACTAACATATCAGAATTAGGACAAGTTAGGTTGGCCAAAACCAAGTTCACCAAACATGCTAGGTCGCATTGGTATGCTATTGAGCGTGAGTGTTATCAAAGAAAAGAGGAAATATATACTTGGAGAGATATGAGAAGTAAGTTGAGAGATAGGTACCTAGGTAGATCCTATGAGAAAAGACTTTTAGACCAATGGTACCAATTGCGACAAGGTAATAGGCCTGTGTCTAAATATATCGAGGACTTCCAGTGGTATGACATGAAATGCAATACCATTGAGACCGCAGCTCGGATCACATCGAGGTTTAGGGTTGGGTTACACCCAGACATTTATAGGAAGCTATGCCTTGAAAAGACCAATAAGTTAGACCGAGCCTACCAAGATGCCCAAGACTATGAGTGGTCTTTAAGATATAACCAATCAAGTACTTTGGACTTAAAGCCAACCTCTACCAACTTGAGTCAAGTTTCGATTGATTCGACATCCGTAGTGAACCAGACTTTTGTTTGTCAATTCCCACTTGTGTCACCTCTTGACCAGAAGGATAACACTGAGAAGGAGTTAGGCATAGCCATCCCAAAATTAGTTAACCCGACCAGAGCCGTACTTAAAGAGGAATCAAAGGAGAATAGATTAGAACCTTTCAGTGAGATTGAGGAAGAAATATATGAGCCTGACATAAGTTTGATAGATGAATATGAAGAAGAAGAATTTGAGAATATCTCTCCCGATAATTCAATTAACCAACTCCTACCTAATGGGGTTATTGAGGGGACCCCTGCCACTCAAGGAATTCAGGAGCTAACCCTGAGAGAAGACCCTTTTGAGGAAGTTCAGGAAGAGAAAATTACACCAAATGAAAGTTTAAGAGAGAATACCCCTGAACTCATTGAGGAATCCAAAGAAGACACCCCTGAGTCAAATCTGGTAGAGAAGTGTGAAGAAGGAAGGGGTTCACAAGAATTGCCCATTGAGAAGGTCCAAGAACAAGAAAAAGACAGTAGCTTAGAGGACTTTCTAGATAAACATTCCAAAGACCTTCCTGATAACCTTCCACCTTCTAGGAGCACCCAGCCTATCCTAGAACTTGCACTTGTAGACCCTCCTAGAGCAAATCATGAGGTTTGGATGAGTGCACCTATAGAACAATGTCCTCATTTTAAGGTCGTCCTGAATAACCAAGGTTTGTTTCTTGTTTCCGATAAGCCACCTCAAAACTCTGATTCTTATTTCCTACCCTTCCCTGAATCTTCTCATGTTTCTAGAGCTATGGGATTACACTTTACTGAGATCTCTAGGTTGCAAGACTCCTAAGAACCTATTAGGTTTTCCACCTACTTCTGGAAGACCTTATGGCACCTAGTAGGCACCCATGATAAGTTTTCATGCTCTGCATGCCATCCTCCGACCCAAGGTCAAACCTAGAGAGCCGTAGTTTGTTAGGTTTAGACCTAGGGTTCCTTTGAAATAAAGTCCATTCTTTAGGAATGCATCGTCAGTCTAATTTAGTTTTTCTTGACCCTTTACTAGGCTTTGGCTCAGATTTTGATTTGATTGAGAGCACCAGGAATTGGGATTTGTATTTGGTCCAGGGCTAAAATTGCATTCAATATTTCGATCAATAGGTCTATAGGCTAGAGTCCCTTTGAAATTGCTCATGGATACAAGCCTCACTCACCACTTGATATGGTTTTACTATTAGCCCACACACACAAGTCTCTTGATGCACTTGCATAGCATGTAAAGGACTTGCATAAAGAAATTCATGCCAAAATAACTTTAAGTAATGAAATTTATAAGAAGTTGGCTGATTCTCAAAGGCAAGTCAAAACTTTTGTTGAGAGAGACTATGTAATGATTAGATTAAGGCCTGAACGGTTTCCTCCTGGAACCGTTAGAAAGTTACATGCTAGAGGAGCTGGACCATTTAGAGTGGTGAAGAGAGTAGGGTCCAATGCCTATGTGCTCGAGTTGCCTTCAGAGCTAGGCATTAGCTCCACTTTCAACATTACAGACCTAGTAGAGTATAGAGAGCCAGCTGTGATTCCCAGTGAGCCTTTTGAGCCTAATCCTGCTCTTGAGAGTGAACCCAACCCTGTGTGTCCACCAACAAACTGGCCTGTGAGGAAAGAGCAGATTGAAAAGATCCTGGATGATCAGGTTATCTCTACTCATAATCGAGGATACCAAAGATACTTGGTCCGCTGGCAAGGAAGGCCAGATTCTGATGACTCTTGGATCTCCCGAGAAGAATTACAAGAATTGGACCCAGACCTCTTGGAGAGATACCAGAGCCAACTTGATCCATACTCGACAGGGTCGAGTTCCTCCCATCCCGGGAGAATTGGTGCGGGCACCAGACTCAGAAGAAGACTTCAGGGCTCCATATAGATCTCTGATTGACCTTGCCTGAAGAATTAGAGTTTTTTGGTTTTGTAATAAGGGTTGACTTGGTCAACTCAATTTTTTTTTAGTCTGTATTTCCCTGTAATTTAAATTTTGTTGAGTCATGTTGACTCAGTACAAGTTCTAGTAAGTGGTCTAGGTCTTCTCCAGGGTGCAACATTTTCTCCCAAGCCCAAGCAAGTGGGCGCCACACTCCCAGCCACACGCCAGAGTCCAGGAGGCGCCACATCTCCATCCCAGTGTCTTGGTCCCCACACCCAAGGGAGCAAGAATTTTTCTTGAAGCCAAAATCAAGGAGGCGCCCCATATATACCTTAAAAGGCCAAGCTAAAGGAGGAAAGAGACATTTCTTGGGGAGCACTTTAAGGGGGCGCCCAATCCATGCCTAAAAAGATCAAAGCAAAGTTGGGATGAGCCATGACTTGGGGAGAAAGAAAAGGAGGTGTCCAAAAGAGTTGAGCCATGAAAGGAAGAAGCCTAAACTTGTGGAGCAAGACTAGGAGGCGCCCAAATACTTCCAAATAAAACCAAGCATGGAAGGAAAATTTTTTTTTTTGAAGAGCAAGGCTAGGAGGCGCCACCTACTTACCATTTGGAGCCACCAATCAACACTTATGGAAGCTCTTGGCTGGCCATATGAGAAGGATTTGATTCTACAATCCTAATTTGAGGATCCATCCTATTAGTCCCACATGGGAAGATGTAAAACCCTGACCTCTTGTAAAGACCTATAAAATAAATCCCTCTTGTAAGTTTGAAAATAATTGATGAATGAATTCAAATTTTGTGTGAGCAACTTTATGTTTCTCTCCTCCGCACTTGCATCCAGGTGTTGAGCTCCATGAGGGAATAAATCCAGGCTCCCTAGGATCCTTGAGGAGGTGTGAGATCTCCAACCCCTAAACCCTAGGTTAGCCACTTCAACTCCAAAACCCTAGCCGCCCATCATCCTCTTCTTTCCACCACACCCTAGCCTACCCCCATCTCTCACGGCCCCTTTCTCCAAGTAGTGGCTGACCACCAGCATCCAAGTCCAGTTCGGCTGCTTCGAATACGGAGCGAATCCCAGAGGAAGCCAGATCAGCATCCAGGAGAATCAGGACTTCAGCAACATCAACTTTCAAGTTCTTCTATCTGGTAAATCCTTCCTTGAGTATCTGGTTCCATAAATTGTTCTTCTTCTTTCCCAGATCTTGAGTTCAGGAGAAGCCAACTCTGCCAAAGGACCAGTATTGGAGGATCCATTGCGAAGATATCCGAATCCGAGGATCCAATAATCTGCTCAAGAGAGTCCTTCCACTAAATTTTGTGAAGATCACTGCCTGGTCTGTAACCCTTCTCTTCTCTTTACTTCTGTCCTGTTGAAAGATCAGAGCGAAACCCTAGGTCTGGGAGTTTCTCAACCCCCAGCGATCCTTTACTTCTGAACTACTCTGATAACCTTGTTTCTTTAAATTGTGCTTTCAATTATTACATAGTTTCTTTCAATTTAGTTTAACTTTCCTTTGAGTCAAAGCCGACTTCTGAAAATATATAAAAAAAAAAAATTAGTCTTAATTTACTTCCGCAACGCATCATCTCTTCTTTCGTTCTGCATCATTTTGGTATCAGAGCATTTTGTTCTGCATCACTTACTCACTCGATAAGAAGCCCCCTAAGAGCTACTCTAAGCTCCTCCTCCGAGCTCAGAAGTACATCCACGCCGAGGAGGTGGATCGTATGAGATGGGAGCTCGACGGGAAGCCACTGAAGAAACCTTCCCCTGTCAAGGTGTCCGGGATGCGGAAGCTGGGACCTCCAGCTTCGAGCTTCTGGTAGAGGCCAAGGACGAGAGGCACTCTCGTTCCCGAGGGGAGTTATACCCCCCCTCACTCCGAGGATGAACATCCTCATGGAGATAGAAGGCGAGCCCTACCTGAAGTGCCCACCTCTGATGAGGCCATCTTCTAGCCATGAAAAGATGAAGTACTGTCACTACCACCGCGACCACAACCACGACATCGAGGAATACCATAACCTTAAGAAAGAGATCGAGGAACTCATTAAGAGGGGCTACCTTGGGAGGTATGTGGGGGACATACCTCAAGCAAAACCTTAGGCGCTCGTCGCTCTCCCACCAGCTCCTGTAGTGGATAACTGCCCTACTAAGAAGCCGGTGGGGATGATAAGTTGGGGTGCCAAGAGCGCATCCAAGAAGGCCCGGGGGCAGGGCAATCTGAAAATGTACTCCCCTTTATGAGGGAAGGGGAACGCTGGAAAAAAATATAAATAACGATGCTGTGGTCATCGAGATGATGATCACTAAGCATCTTGTAAAATGCATCATGGTTGATGGTGGAAGCTCCATGGATGTACTTTTTTATGGTGCTTTCTCCAGAATGAATTTGTCTCCTACATGGCTTAGGCCTATGCACATGCCCCTTGTCGGCTTCACAGGGGACTCTATAAGAGTTGAGGAAGAAATTACTCTTCCGGTCACTGCAGGGACCCCACTTCGGTAGAGCAATGTCTGGTGACCTTCATAGTAGTTAGACTTTCCTCTGCCTACAATGTGATCCTCAGCCGACCCAGACTCAATCTGCTTGATGCAGTCGTCTCCACCAGGAGACTATTTGTGCAGTTCCCAACCCCTTACAGCGTCAAGGAGATGAGGGGAGCACCTCAGCCAGTCCAACACTGCTTCCAAACACTCCCGGGCACCAGGGAACTCGAGAAAGATCCCAAAGCAGACGAGCTCGACCAAAGGGTGTAGGACCCCAGAGGTGGCCCGACTGAGTGCCTGCTGTCTTTTTTGCTTGGGACCAACCAGGAGAAGATGGTGCAGATTGGGGCCCAGCTGCAGGAGGAGGAGAGGGCCCACCTATTGGAGTTCCTGCGGGCGAACATAGATGTGTTCGCTTGGATGGTGGCTGACGTGCCAGGTATTCCCCCTGACATCATCACTCACAAGTTAAGCATTGACCCGAAGTGTAGGCTAGTTCGATAGAAGAAGAGAAGCTTTGCCCCAAAGAGGCAGGCGGCCATCAATGAAAAGGTAGACAAACTCCTCACCACTGATTTCATTCGGGAAGTGCAATATCTGAGCTGGCTAGCGAATATGGTGATGGCAAAGAAAAACAATGGCAAATGGAGGATCCGTGTGGACTACACCGACCTCAACAAGGCATGCCCGAAGGACAGCTTTCCATGTCGAAGATCGATCAGTTGGTGGACACCACCTCGGGGCATAGGCTCCTCTCCTTTAGGATGCATTCTCCAGATACAATCAGATCCGGATGCACCTAGAGGATGAGGAGCACACCGCCTTCATCAAAGACCAGGAAACATACTGCTACAAGATGATGCCCTTCGGTGTGAAGAATGCCGGGGCCACATACCAGTGCCTGGTCATAGGGACTTCAAAGACCAGATTGGCCAAAACATGCAGGTGTATGTGGATGACATGCTTGTCATGAGCAAGCCGAGCTCGTACCACGTTGCCGACTTCATTGAAGCCTTCCACAACCTTCGAAAGCACCATATGAAGTTGAACCCGGTGAAGTGCCCCTTTGTAGTAGCGGTGGAAAAGTTTCTTGGCTTCATGGTCACACAAAGGGGCATTGAAGCCAACCCGAAGAAGGTCTAGGTGGTCATCGGCATGGAGCACCCGACATCCAAGATGCAGGTCCAGCACTTGACGGGGCGGATCGCAGCATTGAGCCGGTTCATCTTGAGGTTGGCAGATCGCTGCCTCCCTTTTTTCAAGGCGCTATGCAAGATGCATGACTTCACCTGGACGGAGGAGTGCAGAATGGCCTTTGAGGAGTTGAAGGAGTCCTTGGCCACTCCTCCGATGCTCTCTTGGCTGGAGGAAGGAGAGGAGCTTCTACTCTCTCTAGCGATCACACCTGGAGCAGTCAGCTCGGTCCTCATCCGTGCAGATAAGGACGGGTCCCAGAAATCGGTGTACTACACTAGCAAGATCCTCCATGACATGGAGATCAGGTATACTCGATCCGAGAAACTCATTTTTGCACTAATAATGTCTGCTAAGCATCTCAGGCCCTACTTCCAAGCACATCCTATCGTGGTCATGATGGACCAGCCGCTGAGGACCATACTTAGCCACCCCGAGACCTCCGAGAGACTGGCCAAGTGGTCCTTCCTGTAGAGCAAGTTTGACATAACGTATCGGTCAAGGTCCTCACAGAAGGCCCAAGTCCTAGCCGACTTCGTGGTTGAATGCACGGGGCTCACCGAGGAGCCAGAGCAGACAATAACGGAACCTCAAACAGAGCTCGAACCAGGGGAGGAGCCCTGGATCCTCCACATGGATGGCGCATCCAATTCTGGCAAGAGCGGAGCTGGCCTCATCGTCGCTAACAGTGATAGGGTGGTGACAAAATATGCCCTCCGCTTCAAGTTCACCACGACCAACAACCAGGCAAAGTACAAGGCGCTCCTCGCGGGTCTGAAAGTCTCTCGCGAGCTAGGCGTGCAAAGCTTGAAAGTCTTTTCCAACTCCTAACTGGTTGCTGGGCAGTCTCCAGGGAATATTAGGCCAGAGATCCCCAGATGGTGAAATACCTAGACCGAGTTCGCTCAAGCATGACAGGCTTCCAGCGCTTCAGCATTTTCCACATCCCTTGAGGGGAGAACGCACGCGTGGATGCGTTGTCAAGGCACGCGACACTGCCAGACTCATCACTAGGGCGTGCCTACATTGAGTACCTCGAGAATCCAAGCTATGAAGGCCAAGTGGAGGTGCAGTAAGTCACCCTGGAGTTGAGCTGGATAGACAGGTATGCCAGGTACATCACTGATGGCACCTTGCCGGAGGACCGCGCGGAGGCCGGTCTTATCAAGAAGGCCTCTCGGTTCATTTTGATGGAAGGCTAGCTTTATCGCCGATCTTATTCCTACCCACTCCTAAAGTGCCTCAGGCCCACAAAGGCGGCTTTCGTGCTCCAGGAGATACATGAAGGCCTCTATGGGAACCATGTGGGAGGAAGAACGCTGTCGTACAAAGCCCTTCACCAGTGATACTTTTGGGAGACCATGAGGGAGGATGCCATCGATTTCATCAAGAGGTGTGACAAGTGCCAGCGCCACGCCCACATACAGTGCCAGACAGTGGCACCGATCTCCCAGCTCTCATTTCCTTGGCCCTTTGCTCAGTGGGGAATGGACATCCTCGGATCAATTCCCCCTTCGCCGGGACAACGAAGGGCTTTCCGATGTCCTGGATGGTTGGACAGCGAGCCAGTGCATCCACGGGTTGAAGGCTCAATCATCCAGGCCGCATCCATGAGAGTGAGTGATCTCGGCATCGGGCGCTTCAGATCTTTGAGGTTTGCCTCCCTAAACTCCTAAGTCAATATTGTTCTGAGAGCTAAGTCCTACAGGGTTTTTCAATCCCGGGGTCCTCTCTTTATCATTGCTTAGGGACTACTTGCTTGCTTGAGGTTCTTGTTAGTATAGAATCCTAGATTTATTCTTTCTTGTCTTCGAGAATCCTCAACTGAATTCAAAACCCTAAAAGTCACAAAACAACAAATCACCTGCATCATTTCATCTTGCATTTAGTTAGTCCCCCATCATTTCTGGTATCAGAGCATGGTTAGGACTTTAGCTCTTCTTATGTACCTAGATTAGGTGCTCACCAAGCCGTCCGGTCTTAGGAGAAAAGCAAGGTTTCAAGACCCTCTCCTCCCATTCCACGGGGATCTCCTAAGGTGTGTAGGGGTGCCATTATGATTGATCTCTAAAAGGGAATACAAGAAGAATAGATTAAAAGAAAAAAAAAGAAAAAAAAATTTGCATCATTAGATCTTTGTCTTTCAATTTATGCATTTTTTTCCTGTCCAAATATAGTCTGCTATTTTGATTATTTCTTCCTGTAGGAACGTCGGAGTTTTATGGATTTTGTTTTACTAGACTTTCATAATTAGAAGTATTTTTCAGAATTTTTTCAAATTTTATTGCAGCTTGTAAAATTTCTACAAGCTGGAATACTAACTGAGAGCAAATTCTACTATGAAATTCAGCAAGCTCATTGCATCTCATCTTCAATCTTTTCATATAGTTCAGTTTTGCATTTAGGGTCATATTTTTTTATTTCCATCATCTTAATTCCATTATCAAACATCAAAATCCAATATATATATATATATATATATATATATATATATATATATATATATATATATATATATATATATATAACTTAGTGACATTTCATTAGATCATTTATTTGCCATCATTCTCATAAGTCATCTTAAGGGCAGCAAATTGACATAGGGTCAGGATTTCATTACCTGTCCCTAGCCCAAAAATCACCACCCAGCATATCAAACCCAAGCTCTAATTAAAAATCGAGTAGACACTGATTTTGCTCTAGAGAGCTTAGGGACACCAACTGGTCGAGTCAAGACTAAGTGTCTATTCTTGGCGTCAGCCCATTCTGTGTGTGCTGCTGCTCTTGGTGTCTAGGCTTGGTGATTCAGGGCTTGTGAGTTTGGTCCGCCTACCTGGTCAATCCCAGATTGGTGTCTAAGGTTGGCGTTCAGGGACCTCCACTCCCCTACATCTACCTGGCTAAGCGCAGAGTTACTACAGACTGGTTTGCCACCCTGACTTAGGCAACTGGTTGAGATTCTAGGTCTAGTAGATCATAGATGATTTTGCATGCTTGACTCATGTCGACTAGATCAAGAGTTTCTTATCATCCCCACCATTCCCAATCAAGTGAACCTATGGAGAATGAAAGAGAAGATCAACTCAAGGTTATTCTTGAGCAATTGGCTAGGATAAACAGTAGGCTAGACAAGCTTGATGATAGAGTTGGAGCCATAGAGAAGAATAGTCCTAGGCCATCTGTTGAACCTGAGTCCGAGTCACCCTTTCTCCCTAAGGAGTACCCACATCATGAACCATCCATAGAGGCTGAACCTAGGAGAATTCCTTATTTTAACCCAGCCTAAGAGATTCACCCTAGGAGACCTAATCAGGAGTTCCTGGACCAGGAAGAACTGCATGAGTCTGATGACCTGTTAGGAGTAATTAGGTGCATCCTTACCCAGGACATAGTGCAAGAAGATTGGCATAGGACTAACATCCTACAAACCTTTGCCAGACTAGGAAATAAGGTATGCAAGATCATAGTTGATAGCGGGAGCTGTTTCAATGCCATTTCTTCAAGTACTGCCAAATCCCTAGGATTGACCCCAGTTCCTCACCCTAACCCTTATAAGGTCTCGTGGATTGATTCAACCTCCATACCCATAAATTCTAGGTGCCAAGTCTTAATCAAGTTGCAATCTTATGAAGAGATGATTTGGTGTGATATCCTTCCCATGGGCGTCAGTAGTATTATCTTAGGACAACCTTGGCTGTACGATCATGATGCCACCCTTCATGGTCGGACCAATACCTGTACCTTTAACCACCATGGAAAGAAATTTACAGTCAACCCAGTTCAGCTTAAGGATCAGGTTACAAGAGGATCAAGTAGTCTAAAAAAAATAAGCCAGAAGTTAACCTGATCAAGGATAATGAGTTAGAAGAAGAGATTACCGGGAAAAGAACCTTTAAAGAATTTCAGGGAGAGAAGGATGAACAATCTGAAAATTTGAATACAAAAACCCCTAAGCCCATTGAAGACTTTAAGGTTGAGCCCACTGAGAATCTAAGTGAAGAAACCCCTGAGCCTATTGAGGAATCCAAAGAATACATCTCTGAATCAAGCCTAGTGGGGAAGTGTGATGTAGATGAACCCAAGGTTGAAGTCATCAAGGAATCAAAGGATAATAATCCTGAACCCACCACAGAATTTAAAGAAGAAATGACCAAGTCAGGATCAAACAAAGTCGACGATAGTGAAGGTTCTCAAGTATCACCCATAGAGAAGGTCCAAGAACAAGAAGAAGACAGTCGTTTAGAGGACTTTCTAGATAAACTATTCAAAGACCTTCCTAATAACCTTCCACCTTCTAGGAGTACCCTAGAACTTGCACCTGTAGATCCTCTTAGTACTAATCATTAGGTTAGGATGAGTGCACCCATAAAACAATGTCCAAATTTTGAGGTTATCCTGAATAACCAAGGTCTGTTTCATAGGTTGCCCCAAGACTCTGACTCCTATCTCCTACCTGAGCCTTTTCACATTTCTAGAGCCATGGGGTTGCATTTTGTTGAGATTACTAGGCTGCATGACTCCTTAGAACCCATCCCTTTTGCCATTTACTTCTGGTATACTTTATGGCATTTGTTAGGGATCTATGATAATTTTTCTTGTGCATACCAGACCTGGGTCAAGCCTAGTGAGTCAATAATCTATTAGGTTTAGGCCCTAGAGAGTCCAATAAAATTTCGCTCTATAAGAATATTCAGTTGAGTCTGTATTTTGCATCATGTTAGGATTCTGCATTAAGCACTAATTTCTAAAGATAATTTGACTGATTCCCGAAAGTGAACCAAAGAGTTTGATCAAAGGGATTCTATAATGGTTAGGCATAGGTTTGATCAAAGGCATAGGCTTGAACGGTTTCTGCCATGAATAGTTAAGAAACTTCTTGCTCGTGGAGCTGGCCCCTTTAAAGTGATAAAAAGAGCTAGCCCTAATGTTTTTGTGCTTGAGCTATCCTCGAATTTTAGCATTAGCTCAACTTTCAATATCCTAGACTTAGTCGAGTACAGGGAACCAGAAAACATACCTAGCAAGCCATTTGGACCTGACCTTTCTTTTGAGAGTGAACCCGAACCAGAGTGTCCACCTCCAATTTTACATGAGAGAGGAGAGCGGATCGAGCATGTCCTGGATGACCAAGCTATCACTACCTGGGACAAAGGTTATCAACATTTCTTAGTCCGATGGCAAGGCCGACCTGAGTCTGATGACACGTGGATTACCCAGGAGGACTTGCAGTGCCTCGACCCCGACCTTTTGTAGGGTACCTAAGCCAAATCCACCCTTACTCGATAAGGTCGAGTTCCTCCCATCCCGGGAGAATTGGTGTGGGCACCAGACCTCTGATTAGGGTTTAATTTTCGGGACTTGTAATAAGGCTTCAAGCCTAAACCTTGTAATTTTCTTTAGCTTTGAATTGAGTCTCATGTGTCTGTGTCTAGTCCTGTATTTTGACCAAGTTGGTCGAATCGAGTCCTGTACTGAGTCCAGTCCTGTAATAAGTCCAAGTCCGATTCTGTTTGAAGCAAGATTGGTCTTGAAGTCTAGTTACTTTTTGAGCCGAGCCATGAAGGAAGCCCACTCAGCTTAGGGGACCACCTCTTCATCCTACATGGCGCCACTTCACCATGCCATATGGGCAGCACACAACTCAGATTTTGGATGCCAAAAGGGGGGGACACATCACTTGATACACTCCATTTTTTCCCTCCCCCTATCAAGCTATTTTCCAAACATGGGTGGCCGGCCAAGGAAGGTCAAAGGGAGTTAAAGTTTGGAGAATTCAAATCCCTTGCTTCAAGCCTTCTACCAAGTTTTCTTCCCAAACTACTTGAACAACTTTGGAAGGAACAGCAAGATCCATGGGCACCTCCACTTTTCACTCCCCATATCATGCCTTGTACCAAAGATGGAAGCACAACCAAGGAAAGGAGGAAGACACGAGCCTTGATCCAAGCCTCACATCAAGCCATATTCATGGTCGGCCAAGAAGGAAGAATTTTTGAATTTTTGGGTGCCCCATCAAGAAAGATTTGTAATTTGAAATTTAAATGGGGTCCTAAGGTGCCTATAAAAGGGACCTTACCCTTCCTTTGTAAAGCTAATTTTGATGAATGAAAAACCAAGTTTCTTGAGATCCAATTTCTCTTTGTTGCCTTCGTTCACTAGGAACGTCGATCTCCGTGAGGGAGCGCCTTCACCTTCGGGCATCGAGAAGTGTGAGGCCTCAAGTTACCATCCCTTCCGCAACTCCATCCTCCAGCTTCGAATCGGAGCCCATCGGGATCATCCACCTGAGCGCCTAGCAAAAAAAAAAAAACTCCACCCATCATCACACCAACTCTCTTTCCTTCTTCTATTGCTACCTTTTGATCCAAACCTGACTCTTCTTCTTTGAATGCTCACAGGTCCTCCAGGTGACACGAACATGGAGTCAGTTGCCCTTGCCATCGAGACCTTCGGATAGCGAGCCGGCGCATCTGCAGATTGAAGGCTTGATCATCCAGGCCGCATCCGCGAGAGTGAGTGATCTTGGTATCGGGCGCTTCAGATCTTTGAGGTTTGACTCCCTGAACTCCTAAGTCGACATTGTTTTGAGAGCTAAGTCCTATGGGTTTTCTCAATCCTGAGGTCCTCTCTTTATCATTGCTTAGGAACTACTTGCTTGCCTGAGGTTCTTATTAGTATAGAATCCTAGATTTACTCTTTCTTGTCTTCGGGAATCCTCAACTGAATTCAAAACCCTAAAAGTCACAAAACAACAAATCACCTGCATCATTTCATCTTGCGTTTAGTTAGTCCCCCATCAATAGGACTCTTGGCACCTCTTGCCACGTGCGGGAGATGGAGAGTGCATGCAGAAGGACTAAGAGTCCTTCTGCAAATGAAACTCTGAGAGTTTCATATCTAGAATGCCTCTTATCTGATCCCCATGCCCCTTAGGATAATATTTGACCGGTCAAGCCTATTTGAAATGGTGTGAAAAGTGTGGAAGCAAAAAGCTCTCATGAAGAGATGAGTCTCTTCATTTGGCACGTGCCTTGTAGCAGAGTCCTTTTGCTATCAAGACTCTTCATATTCTCTGATGTTTGGAGATTGAAGAGGCACCTCTTGGCTTTCCAGATACTGGTACTTGCCATGTGGTAAGTCACAGATTGTCCAGGAAAGTGAATGGATGCCAATATGTCCTTTGATGCACGATATGACATATTGGATATGATTTTTCAAGCCAGATAAACTCACTTCGGTCTTGAAAAATCATATCTGATAGCCTGTTGGAGGACATATCACACACCCCTCTTAAAACTATAAATAGGGGCGGTGATATGAGTTTCAGATATCTTTTTCACCGTAAAGATATTCTGAGTATCTCTTTGTCTCTCCCTCCCTCCTCCTTTCTTTAAGACAAGACTTGTCTTGTTAAGACAAGGTCTAATCTTTTAGGACAAGGCTTTGTTTTAGGATATAAGCCTAAGGAGTCCTAGAGGAGGGTTGTCTTAAGACCAAGAGTGGTATAGGACAGTGTTCTTAGTGCCCTACAGTAGGACAAGATGTCCTATAGTGGTCAAAGGTCCAAAGGCTGCCCTAAGAGTTCTGTTGAAGCAAGCATCCCCGGTAGGGATTCTTCCTTGGTACCATTCTCGTGTGGATCACCATTGGAGGGCTTGCACTTGTGAGCCTCATGGAAAGGATTGGATTTCAGTGATCTAGGTATGTTTTTTTGACTCCATTTATGTTTCATTAATTGGTATTGCATAAGGGGTCCCTGGGAATTAGGGTTTTCTAGCCAATTAGGGTTTCATGCTTAGAATTTTTGTTTTTGGAATTCACTTCTGCTTATTGCATGATTCTTGACACGCTAGGAGAATTTCCATCAGTGGAATTAGAGCCATCCTTGTGGCATACCAGTTATGAACTATTTTTGGAGTTTTATGAAATTCTACTACCGAGCTGACCCGAACCCTATCGAGTCGACCCGATAAAATTCATATGTATGATTTCTAGTTTCTTTATGAAATGACATGATAATGCAATTGTATGAAATTTTGTATATTAGGGTAATATGTTTAATTTCAGTTTTTATGAAATGCATGATATTATGTCAAGTATGAAATTATGCATGTTGATTGAACCAAGTAACTGCTTTGGATTGGGTTTAAAGGCCCTCTCTTCCCATTCAATGGGTCTCCTAAGGTGTGTACGGGTGCCACTGTGGCCATATCTCATGAACAAATGAGGTGAAAGGTATTTTTATGTATCTATCATGCCTTGATTTGCATATTAGCTATAATATGCTTGTTTAACATAACATGTTATGTTATGATGATATGTTACATATTTATATATGTTATAAGCATTGTAATCATGATAATTTAGAATGTGTTTTAAGACCATCAAAAGCCCACATCAATATTATATTTAGTCATAGCAAAAACTTAGTCATGATGCAAAAACAATTAGGGTTTGATCAATCGATTGGTGTCTAGGCAAGTGGTTATGGGAAGGTAAAGGGAATGAGGTTTTTAATTGATTCCGTTGTCAGACCTGGCCAATCTAATTGGTGTCTAAGGAAAGCAACGGGGGGACCCCCCTCATCCCTCCCACTCACCTGGCCAATTTGGTCACATCTAAATCCTATATTGGTAATGTTGATTGGTTAAGTAAGCTATAATATGCCTTCCTTCATGCTAAAATAGATTCATGTCAAGACTATAGTAGGTTTGTTATGTGACACAAGGCCTACTATAGGGTTTGATATGAAATTTGTCTTAGTGTATTTAGTGCTTTATGGCATGATTGGAGTTGTTGCTTTGATGTGTGACACAAGGGCAATAATGTTCAATCATGGCTATATAGAAATGAAGGGTTTGACTAAACTAAGACATTATAGTTTGTTGTGTGACACAAGGCTATAAGTGTCTTAGAGGCAAAGATAATTGTTGAGAATTGCATGGGTTGCTATTGGAAAGGTTGTCCTACCTTTGAACTCATTAGTGTTTATTGTGTGACACAAGGAACTAATGAGGGATCATGATCTCAACCCCATTAAGGAAACTAGGAAGGTTTCTTGCTTACCATAGCTGAGGGTTATGGTATTCGAAGAAAATAATGGGAGACATAATTAAATATAAAGTCCTTATCTAGTTATGAATGTTATCTTTGAGTGGTCTACCAATATTGTTCTTTAATTAAATATAGGATATTTATTTTAATGGCTTCAAACTTATCACTAAGGGGCATCTTGGATGCCAACAAGATAACCGATCCAAATTATGTGGACTGGCTGAGGAACCTGAGGATTATTTTGACTCAGGAGAAGCTTTCATATATACTTGATTCTCTGAATCCAGTGGTGATCAGAGAGGATGCATCAGAGGAGGAAATTGCCATACACATAATGTGGCAAAATGACAGTACAACTATTAGGTGCATCATGTTGTTCTCGATGAGCAACGAGCTCCAAAGGCAACATGAAGGTATGGAACCTTAGTCCATATTGCTCAATTTAAAGGAGCTTTATGGAGAGCAAAGTAGGGCTACCCGATATGAAATATCGAAGTAGTTGTTCCGAGCACGGATGAGTGAGGGTTCATCTGTGCAAACCCATGTGCTAAAAATGATTGACTTTATCACTCGATTAGGTCAATTAGGGTTTGTCATGGATGGTGAACTCAATCAGGACTTGATCCTGCAGTCACTCCTAGATTCCTTCTCTCAGTTTGTTCTTAATTACCATATGAACAAATTGAATACTTCATTGCCAAAGCTACTTAACATGCTTAATACAGCTGAGAGCCACTTTAAATGAGATAAGGCTCAGGTGCTTCTTGTTGATAGAAAGAAGCAAGCAATGAAGAAGGGTATGAAGAGAAAATTCAACCCTATGAAGAGCATCCATAAGAAGAACAAGAAAGTTAAGAAGGCTGATGGAGCCTGTTTCCATTGCAGCAAGACAGGGCATTGGAAGAAGAACTACATGGTTTACCTTGCAAATGTGAAGCAAGATGCAAGTGGTGCATCTAAAGATTTGTACATGATACAAACTAATTTATCATTGAGTGCTTCCATTTCTAATTCATGGGTATTGGATACCGCATGTGGATCTCACATATGCAATTCATTGTAGGGACTCCATAGAATTAGAAGTCTGAAGAGGGGTGACTTCAAGCTGCATGGGGCTAGTGGTGAAGCCATACATACTGAAGTTGTGGGTACCTATCTTTTATTATTACCTTCGGGTAATGTGATAAAGCTAGAAGAATGCTTCTATGTACCAGATATTGTTAGAAACATTATTTCCATACCCTTGTTATTACAATAGGGATACAAAATAAATGTAAAGAGCAGTGGCTGCTTTATTCTTCAAAATAATAAAGTATTTGGACATGGATGTTTTATAAATGGTCTTCTAACTTTGCAACTCAATGAAATAATTTTTCTTATTGATGATAAGAAGAGGAAAAGAGATAATGACAATGTCACATATCTTTGGCACTACCGATTGGGTCATATCAGTGAGTCAAGGATAAACAAGTTAGTCAAAGATAATTACTTTGACTTTGATGATTTTCAATCATTAGAAACTTGTGAATATTGTCTCAAAGGAAAAATGACCAAGTCTCCATTCACTTGACATGGAGAGAGGGCAACTGAATTATTAGGTCTAATACATACTGATGTTTGTGGACCTATGTCAACTCAGGCCATAGGAGGATATTCTTATTTCATCACTTTTACTGATGATTTATTAAGGTTCGATCATGTGTATCTTTTAAAACACAAGTCCGAAGCCTTTGATAAGTTTGAAGAATATCATAGTATGGTTGAAAAACAAACTAGATTTAGTATTAAAGCTCTTCGGTCTGATCGAGAAGGTGAATACTTATTTGGTGAGTTTCTGAACCATCTCAAGGACAAAGGAATTATATCTAAATGGAGCCCTCCTTATACACCCTAGTTAAATGGTGGCAGAAAAGAGAAATCGTACCTTGTTAGACATGGCGAGGTCGATGATGAGCTTCACAGATCTTCCTACTTCCTTCTAGGGACATGCCCTAAATACTGCTGCATATATATTAAACAGGGTTCCATCTAAATCAGTGAATAGCACTCCATATGAATTATGGAATTGCAAAAGACCAAATCTTATGTATTTGAAGATTTGGGTTTGCCATGCTTATGTCAAGAATACCTTTGGACATAAGCTAAGTGTAAGGGCTGATAAATGCAGGTTTGTTGGTTATTTAAAAGAGGGTGTTGGATACCTCTTTTATAATGATGTTAAGCAAAAGATAATTGTCAGTAGACATGCTACATTCTTAGAACAAGAGTTTATCCAAGAAGGATTTAGTGATTCTTCACTTGAGTTATGTGAAGAACATAACCAACAAACCAATGAGCCTTCAAGTGAAGTTCCTCAATTAGAGGTTCTTATTGATCAAGAACAACCACAATACACACTTCCTCTTCGAAGGTCAGAGAGGGTGTGGGGAGCACCTCTCAAATATTGTTCTGTCATCAGGGATGACAATGAAGCCAGTATCATACAGGATGATGATTTTGTGACCTATTCGAAAGCTATCAACAGTAGAGACTCTGACAAGTGGCTTGGCACCATGAAATCTGAAATGGACTCCATGTATTTCATTTAGGTTTGAACTTTGGTAGATCCACTTGAAGGAATTAACCCAATAGGGTGTAAATGGGTTTTCAAGAAGAAAATTGAAGCAGATGGTCAAGTTGAGACCTACAAGGCTAGACTGGTAACAAAAGATTTTAGACAAAGACATGGTGTAGACTATGATGAAACCTTTTCTCCAGTAGCCATGCTCAAGTCCATTCGGATACTGCTTGCCATAGCAGCATACCATGATTATGAGATCTGGTAGATGGACGTAAAGACTACTTTCCTCATTGGAAACCTTGAGGAAGAAGTCTATATGTCATAGCCAGAGGGTTTTATCTCAAATGGGAGACCAAATCAGGTATGCAAATTAAAGAAGTCTATTTATAGACTCAAGCAAGTATCGAGGAGTTGGAACATCCATTTTGATGAAACAATCAAAGGATTTGGTTTTGTTAAAAATGTGGATGAACCATATGCGTAAAAGAAGACAAGTAGGAGTGCACTTATTTTTTTGGTTTTTTATGTGGACGACATACTGATCATTGAGAATGATATCCCAATGTTGCAGTCGGTTAAAACTTGGCTATCATCAAAGTTTTCCATGAAGGATTTGGAAGAAGCATCCTATATACTGGGTATAAAGATTTATAGAGATAGATCCAAAAGGATGCTGGACTTATCCCAATCTAGGTACATTGACTTCGTATTGAAGAGATTCAACATAAATGGAAGTAAGAAAGGTTACTTGCCTCTAAGTCAAGGCATACATCTCTCTAAGAAAATGTCTCCTAAGACATCAAAATAAAGAGAGAGGATGGCTATGATTCCTTATGCTTCGGCTATATGATCGATTATGTATGCCATGTTATGTACCAGGCCTGATGTCGTTTATGCCTTGGGCATAGTGAGCAGGTTTTAGGGAGATCCAGGAGAGGATCATTGGAGAGCTATGAAAAATATTCTCAAGTACCTAAGAAGGACTAAAGATATTTTTCTAGTATATGGAGGATCTGAGTTGAAACTAGAAGGTTATACAGATTCTAGTTTTCAATCAGATCCAGATGATAGCAAATCCACATCGGGGTATGTCTTCACCTTGAATGATAGTGCAGTGAGTTGGAAAAGTACAAAGCAGCCAACAGTAGCTGACTCAGTCACTGAGGTACTGTACATAGCTGCTAGTGAAGTCATAAAGGAATCTATCTGGATGAAAAAATTTATCATGGAATTAGGTGTGGTTCCTAATGTACATCAACCAGTACCATTATATTATGATAACACTGGGGTTGTTGCACAAGCTAAGGAACCAAGGTCTTATCACAAGTCCAAGCACATTCTTAGACGGTTCCACCTCCTTCGAGAGATCATTGAAAGGCAAGATGTTACCATTGAATGAGTTGACACAAAGAACAACATAGCAGACCCATTCACTAAAGCATTAGCCAAGCAGTAGTTAGATCGTCACTTAGATTGTATGGGCATAAAATACAAGGGCGATTGGCTTTAGTGCAAGTAGGAGTTTGATAGAAAAGTGCCCTAAGAGCCAATCATTGTGAGGGCCTTTTTGTAAACTTCCAGCTCATGTATGACATATTTTTTATATTAATAAAGGCATTTGATTCATCATATATTGTTGTGTCATGTTTTGTTAATTATGATGAACCCTATAGAGTAGGGCAATGGAATTAGGGTTATGATAAAATAACAGTGAGACATAATTCCTACAAACCCTAATCTAGAATGTTCCTAGTCATTGGACCATCAATTTGGTGATAGATGAATCCAGAAAGACTAGCTTTTCCTATGAATACTCAATTGATGAGGGTGGTTGATCTCACAACCACTTGTGTAGAGACACTAATACAAGGATAAGGGTGCTCATCAAGGTATGTGTACACTGGACTGATCTGCACCGGGACTATCTTATGGAAGTCTTACTGCTTGTCAAAAGATAGATCCCAAAATAGAAATTATGCATGTGATCTTTAGACCTGAGGTCACCATGATTCCTTGTGCACACTAAGCCATACTTTAGTTCATATTCATTCATGGCATTGCAACATGTACGTGGTGTTCTGGGTATAGTGGAAGGTGTACAAAGGATGTGAGTAGACCAACAAAGAATCGATCTTTCCTGGTAAGAGGAATTGTTATCCCATGTGATCTCTTCGATGAGTGACTCAAGGAGCCTTTGATCAAAGCAGGATGAGATTAGAAGTGGTTTCTAATCAGTCATCAGTTAAGTCCTCCTGATCAAGACAAGATTCGATATGATTAAGTGTTAGGGTTTGACATATATCTATACCTATCGCTTAATCGAGATAATAGGAGATCGAAAGATTGAATTGCACAATAACTTACTATTGAAGGGTACTTTGATAATTTTCACCAAATTTCTAATCTTGACATGTTGCTAGACATCAATTTTGTCTTATAGGTTTTCATGAACCAATTGATTTGGTTTCATGAGTCAATTCGATGTGTGATTCGAATTGGACAATTAGGTGAGCCAATTTGACCTAATTAGGTCAATCGGGTTTGATCGGATTGAATCGACTCAAACCTAAACATACTGCTAGCTAGATGTAGCCAATAGGTTACACACATTGGAGAGTTGGCCAAGGAAGTTATTCATGATTTAATTAGGGTCATGGTATCCTAATTGGTTAGCCAGATTACACACTAGCATGTGTAGGCTAACCCAATTCTTACCCAATTGGATTGGGTCCGGTTGCTTGGTATTTGGACTAACCTATTTAAGGAAAACCCAGATTAGGTTGAGTCCTAAGCGGGGCAGCTTAAACCAGGTTTTATCTGGTTTTTATTTGGGCATTAAACTGATTTTATGAAGAGTCCTAGGCGCATTGGACTCTTGGCGCCTCTTAGCATGCGCGGGAGATGGAGAGTGCGTGCAGAAGGACTAAGAGTCCTTCTGCAAATGAAACTCTAAGAGTTTCATATTTGGAACACCTCTTATCGAATCCCCACACCCCTTAGGATAATATTTGACTGGTCAATCCAATTTGAAATGGCGTGAAAAGTGTGGAAGCAAAAAGTGCGTATGAAGAGACGCGTCTCTTCATTTGGTGCGCGCCCTAAAGCAAAGTCCTTTTGCTATCAGGACTCTTCATATTCTCCGATGTTTGGAGATTGAAGAGGCACCTCTTGGCTTCCCAGATACCAGTACTTGCCATGTGGCAAGTCACAGATTGTCCAGGAAAGTGAAAGGATGCTGATATGTCCTTTGATGTATGATAAGACATATTGGATATGATTTTTCAAGCCAGATAACCTCACTTCAGTCTTGAAAATTCATATCTAATAACCTGTTGGAGGACATATCACACACCCCTCTTAAAACTATAAATTGGGGCGGTGATATGAGTTTCAATTATCTTTCTCGCCGTAATGATATTCTGGGTGTCTCTCTATCTTTCCATCCCTCTTCCATTCTTTAAGGCAAGACTTGTCTTGTTAAGACAAGGTCTAATCTTTTAGGACAAGGCTTTGTTTTAGGACATAAGCTTAAGGAGTCCTAGAGGAGGGTTGTCTGAAGACCAAGAGTGGTGTAGGATAGTATTTTTAGTGCCCTATAGTAGGACAGGGTGTCCTATAGTGGTCAAAGGTCCAAAGGCTGCCCTAAGAGTTCTGTTGAAGCAAGCAACCCCGGTAGGGATTCTTCCTTGGTACCATTATCATGTGGATCACCGTTAGAGGGCTTGCACTTGTGAGCCTCATGGAAAGGATTGGATTTCAGCAATCCAGGTATGTTTTTCTGACTCCATTTATGTTTCATTAATTGGTATTGCATAAGGGGTTCCTAGGAATTAGGGTTTTCTAGCCAATTAGGGTTTCATGCTTAGAATTTTTGTTTTTGAAATTTACTTCCGCATGTTGCATGATTCCTGGCACCCTAGAAGAATTCTCATCAGTAATAAATAGAAGTCTAGGGAACTTATTGAGGTGCCTTGTTGGAGAGAGTCTAGGAAACTGGGATTTGCTTTTATCTCTTGCCGAGTTCGCTTACAACAGCTCAGTCAATAGGTCTACCGATAAGAGTCCCTTTGAGATTGTCTATGGTTATAAACTAAGGAGACCTATCGACCTCATTCCATTACCCACTCATGCATGAATGTCTGAGTCCGCCGAGTCATATGCACAGCATATTAAGGACTTGTATAAGGAGATTAGTAGGAAAATTCAAATAAGCAACGAGGTCTATAAGCATATGGCCAATTCACGTAAACAAATAAAAGAATTCAATGTAGGGGACTTTGTAATAGTTAAACTAAAACCTGAAAGGTTCTCGTCAGGAACTATGAAGAAACTGCATGCCCGGGGAGCTGGACCTTTTAAAGTATTAAACAGAGTTGGACCTAATGCATACATGTTAGAGTTACCACCGGATTATGGCATTAATTCAACATTTAATATTTCTGGTCTGAAAGAATACAAAGAGCCGGTATTAATTCCTAGCAAGCCTTTTGGACCTTATCCAGCCTTTGAGAGTGAAAACCTACCTGAGTGTCCACCAGCACCACAGCCAGAATGGAGAGATAGGATTGAAAGTATCTTGGATGACTAGGTAATTACCACTAGAAATAAGGTCTATCAATGTTATCTAGTTTGATGGCAAGGAAGACCCGAATCCGAGGATTCCTGGATCACCCAAGAGAATCTATAGCAAATTGATCCAGACTTGCTAGAAAGGTATCAAAGTCAGACCAATCCGTATTCAACAGGGTCAAGTTTCTCCCACCTCGGGAGAACTGGTGTGGGCACTAAAGTTCGAAAAAGGCTTTAGTCTAATTCAGTATGGCTTTAATTCTTTCATTGAACTTGTGTCCTGTAAATAGAGTATTTTACTTCTTTAATTGAATTTGAGTCATGTAATTAGTTTGGGTTTATTTTAATTTGGTTTCTTTTGAGTCCATTTGGATTTTTGAGTCCAATTAGGATCGAATTAGTCTTGTATTTAGTGAGTTTAGTAGTTGGGTCCAAGAGAGATTTGAAATTGGTTCAATGCAAGCAAGCTCACTTGAAAATTACTTCAAGATTGGATTCATTCAACCACTCCATCAAATTAAACCAAAGAGGATGCCACTTCATCAAGCAATATCGGACGCCATGTCATCCTCACAACCACTTGGTGTACACCTCATCAAGCCACATCACCAAATGCCACATCACCAAGGGATTTCAAATTTAAAAGGGGGCGGCCAAGGTTATTTTGAATTCCACCATTATACCTAGCTCCCATGAAAATCTCCATGTAATTCGAGTTCCACCCTTATAGCTTGGAACTACCTATGAAAAGCTCCATGTATTTCGAATTTTCAAAGTTCTTTGGAGGCTTATAAAATCTACTCCAAGCTCTCTTGTAAATGGATGATGATATGAATGAAAAATTAAGGTTTCTTCTATTGCATTTGTGTTATCAAATGTCCTCCAAGAGGGAGTGGGTGAGAGACCCTTAGCTACTACAATCAATCTTCCATGCCAAGAGTTATTTTTCCTTCCATCTAATCATCTCATTCCCTCTTCCAAGGTGCAAGGAGGTCATACAAGGAGGCCGGCCAAGATATTTCCACTCCACCAAGCTTCTTCTAAACTTCAACCTTCATTTCATTAGCAATCCATTGATGGGGGATACGGGTAGGATCGTTGGTGAGCCTAGAAGTCACCAAAATTAGGGTATCATATTTTTTTGGGATTTTTTTAGGTAAGGAGTGGCGAAGGAATCATGGGACTGGAAGACAGGGATTTGAATCTCATGGACTTTTGGACTCACCTTAATGAAGAGACCTCTCACCTCTAGGGCATTACACCCTCCTCGATACTTGGAGGTGCTAGGTTGAATCTCAAAGATCATGAGGGGTTAAAGAAAATGGATTGGGAAGGGGGATAACTAGGGCCTCACGCCCATGCCCGAAGGTGAAGGCAGGAAGAATCACTCTTCTAAAAACTCAAGTTTTTTTCTCCAAAAACTTTTTTTTTTTATAAAGGACTGAGGGTGGTATTTATAGACCTGTCCAACCCTCATTTGAATTTGAATACAGAATAAAAAGATAGAGATAATTCAAATTCAAATACAAGATATGATAAGATAAGCCTATCCATATCTCAATCCTAACCAACCAAATCCTAATTCAACTTTCAAATAAAAGATAAATCCTAAATTTATTCTGGATATACTCCGAGATTCGCACAGCTCCAAGATTCGTGCTTGCTCTGGGATCCATGCTGGTGAGGTCCCCATCATTTCCCTGAGGTGGGGAAAACTCGACTCTGTCGAGTTTGGATCAGGCTCCAGCTTCAGCTTGACTTCAGATTCCAGGAACTCCAAACTCTAGCTTGACATAACCATGATTTTTTTTTTTAATCAGCTTTGTTTTAAAAATGGTGCAGCTTTGAGATGGGTGCCAGGGTGTGCTTTGAAATCTATGCTGCTTTAAGGAGCGTGCAGCTCTAAAATTTGTGCTAAGTTGAAGTCGGCCAGAGGGATGGGGATTTTCTTTCACGTTCATGCATCCCTATCCTTCTTCATGGATGGAAACCAGAATAGGGTGGATTTTCTTGGCGGGCTCTCCAGCGACGGTGATGGGAAGGAGGATGGCAATACAGGGAAGAAGATGAGCCCATGTTTGGATCAGCATCCTTTGCCGATGCCATCCTTCTTTCATGGATTGAGGCTAGGTGGAACAAATGCAAGGAATGTACAAGAACTTGTTTTGGTGCATGTAGCGGTGCACAAAATACCGTTGGTATAGGTTTAGCAGTAACCAAGAACAGTATTCGCGCAATGGTGGCCTGAACCAGCTATTGAAACAAAGCACCCTTGACCACAAGCAACATTGGCACCAAATTCTTCTACTCCTCTTCTTTTTCTCCTCGGTCGCAGGGGCGGCGGTGCCATCAGCACCACCGGCCGGTGCAGCTGAGAAAGCGGCAGCACCACCTCCTCCAGATCGGACGCTCAAGATGAGGTCATCGATGCTCCTCTTCTCGAGGAGCTTGGCAAAGAGGGGTGCCCAGTAGGAGTCAATCTTTAGGTTCGCGGCCTTCACCAAGGTGCTGATTTTCTCTGCCGTGATGGGGATGCCATCAACATGAAGGATGAGGTCGGCATAGCTGCAGGCTAGCTCTCCAGTGGACATGGCACCAGGAAGAGGGACGGAACGATCCGAGATCTGAGATGAAAAATAGCTAGGGTTTCGATAGCAGAGGAAGGTATAGGTTTGGCGACAATGGGAAGGATTTATGGGTGCTAGACCGGTGGCGATGTCAAAGACGTTGGGGGAAGGATGTCCGGTGGGAGGCAGTGGTGCTGTCGATCTCTGGCCATGCATTGGGTGAACTCGGCTCGGATAGGGAAGGCGGTAGCGGAGCGGACGGTGCCGTTGAAGAAGATGCCGAGGCTATTGGTGCAAGGTCGTGGAGGGACTTGGACCACCATTCATAGAGTGGGTTGCCAAGGTAGGGAACGACGGATATGGGCCGGGCGGATGTAGAGATCACCGGTGTTGAAGGCCATGTAGAAGGTCCGGATGGGGTTGATGATGCGGTAGACGGCAAAGAAGATGGTGGGTTGGGATTTGGCAGGCTCACCGGATGGCTTGCCGGAGACAGAGTTGTCGGAGGAGATGGTGTATGAGATTAAGAAGGTGTTGCAGGGGTGGAAGTGGATGCCAGGTCTCGCAGTGGCGGAGGTGGATAGGAGGGAAAGAATGATAACGAGAAGGGCAGCAGGGGGGTGGAAGGAGGGAAGGATGGTGATCGCGGGTGGCACGGGCTCTGCTGTTCGGTTGCAGGCAGTGTCATGTGTGAAGATCATGATAAGAGGACGGAGGCGGAGCCAGGGAAGGTGTCGATCAAATTTGGAGGGTGGATTTGTGGAGACTTCATGGGTAGTGGAGACTTCACGGGCGGAGATAGGGTTTCACGGAAGGGAGAGAGGACGGGGGCTCGGTCTTGGCGAAGGTTGACCGAGGTAAACTTTTCGGTGGGGCTGTCGGCGGGAAAGATTGTGAGATGGCAGTAGGGGTCAGTGGGGAGATGGATCTGGCTTGGTGGTGGCCAAACAGTAGAACAGTAAAACAAGGACAGGGGATAGAACAGGTTTAATTCGGGATGAAAAAAAAATATAAAATATAAAATAAAAATATAAAATAAAAATAAAAATATAAAATATAAAATATAAAAATATATTCTAATTTTTCTGGGCTGTGATACCAAAATTGATGGGGGACATGGATAGGATCGTTGGTGAGCCTAGAAGTCACCAAACTTAGGGTATCATATTTTTTTGGGATTTTTTTAGATAAGGAGTGGCAAAGGAATAGTGGGACTGGAAGACAGGGATTTGAATCGCATGGACTTTGGGACTCACCCTAACGAAGAGGACCTCTCACCTCTAGGGCATTACACCCTCCTCGATACTTGGAGGCGCTAGGTTGAATCTCAAAGATCATGAGGGATTAAAGAAAATGGGTTGGAAAGGGAGATAACTAGGGCCTCACGCTAATGCCCGAAGGCGAAGGCAAGAAGAATCACTCTTCTAAAAACTCAATTTTTTTTTCAAAAACTTTTTATTTTTTACAAAGGACTGAGGGTGGTATTTATAGACCTGTCCAACCTTCATTTGAATTTGAATACAGGATAAAAAGATAGAGATAATTAAAATTCAAACACAAGATAGGATAAGATAAGCCTATCCATATCTCAATCCTAACCAACCAAATCCTAATTCAAATTTTAAATAAAAGATAAATCCTAAATTTATTTTGGATATGCTCCGAGATTCGCATGGCTCCAAGATTCGTGCTTGCTCCAGGATCCATGCTGGTGAGGTCCCTATCATCCACCTTTCAAATTCCTTTGTAATTCTAATATGGCTTGTGTAGGTTCCCCGGGATTTCCAGGTTCCAAAGAAGAAGGCCTTCCAAGATAAGAAATAGAGATAAGAAGCCCTCCCATCTAGAGGAATTTCCTTGTCATCCAAGAGCTTCATCCTTGAGTGTAATATTTTCAATTGTTGAAATGTTAATGGCCAGGTATCCCTCTTTCAATGCTTTCAGATCTGAGATATTAGAGTAATTAAGCCCTGGCCTGTGTGGTTTCTTAGCTACAATGATCCTTTCTCTTTACTACTTTGAAGATTCTCATTCTAGTTTAGTTTAACATGCAAATCCCTTCATGAAGATTTCAGTTTTGTTTACATGAAAAAGTAGCCTAGTTTTTACTTCATTGTTCATTTAGTTATTACTATCTCCTCCTAGATTGCATCATTCCATTTCATCACATATCAATGATCCACCGATTTGACCTGAATCAAGAAAAATAAGGATAGTGATTAACATAAGTTGATCTATCCTTTCTGATTTTATTTTATTTTTTGATATAATTTAATGTGATAAAATATTAATCATCATGTTAGATAGGTCTTTATAAATTATTTTAAAATAATTTTTCATGTTTTTACGAAATCATGTATAAATTGCTTTACTAGGGTTTTAGAAATCCTAATTTTTAGCATACATGTATCATGATTTTCTTCAATAGTATAAAAGCAAGGGTTGGTCTAACATGCTAGATTAGGTTAAGATCTAGAAATAAAATAAATTAATTTTATAATTATTATGATTTCTTTAGCCAAGTTTTCATATTAGGTGCATCACCATGGTAGTTTGGTTATAAAAGCTAAGTAGGGTTTAAAGACCCTCTCTTTCCTTTTGATGGTATTTCTTATGATGTATAGGAGTGCCGCTTATGATTTTACTCATGTAGAAGAACACAAAAAGGAATATAAGTTCATATTTTAGATTTAAAATTAATTACATAAATGTAAGTTAATCAATTTGGTCTAAAATAAGATGTATGAGATACATTAATAGGATTTAGATCTGAAACCCAATTTATGATCATAAACCATTAATTTCATGCATTAAATCTAATTTAAAAATTATTTTTATAATCTAAATTTTTAGACTGTGCGTGTGGATGTAGGTAGAATAATTAGGTCTAGTGATTAGACTATATATTAGGATTTTGATTAGATAATGCTAAAATCCTATTTCAATTTTAAGTAGCTAATCAAATCTAATCAATAGTTGATTAGGATTATGTCAAAAGGGCTTGAAATTGATCTTAGATATAGTTTGGTCATATCGATTCACACTTAATGTGAACTGATTAACTTAAGATCTAATTTGGCTTAATGGTCTGAGCTTGAGAAACTAGGTTGACCTATTCATACTTATTAATCAGTTAGTATCTAAGGCAAGTCTTAATCATGGTTATTAATTAGGGCTAACTCTTACCTAGCCAACTCAGTTAGTGTCTAATAAAAGAGGTTAAATAGTGGAACCCTTCTATTATCATACTCACTTGGCTAACTTGGTTGACTAAGTTTTGATTAGGTTGCTTGTTGATTCGAGTTCACCCATGCTATCTAGGTTCATCAGACATGAGATGTGTTGACATGAACTGATTACTCAGACATATGATGTGCTAACCATAATTCAACTTAGTCAAATATAAGATGTGCTAACCTAAATCAGGTAAGTCAGACATAAGATGTGCTAACCTAATCTGGCTTATTCAGACATTAGATGTACTAATATGAATCGGGTTAGTCAGATATAAGATGTGCTAATCTAATCCAGCTTAGTCAGATATGAGTTGTGCTAACTTAAACTGGGTTAATCAGATATGAGATGTGCTGACCAATTTAGATGAGATCTGAACCTAAACCTTCTCATAAATATTAAGTCAATAGGTCTTCCACCATTATAGAGATATGGGTATCTCTTTGGTGTTGATTGTTCTTGACTAGATACAATGGTTCATTTACATCGGGGGATGCAACCACTCTATTAAACATGAGATGTTACCAGATGAAGATGGGGTTGGGTCCAATAACTATTAGGTGAGGGGCCTAATGATGGCTTAATTTCATGTTGAATGGTGGGTCGGACTTATCTAAGGAGTGTGGATAATAACTGTTAGGTGAGCCCATATAACTTAGAGACTGAGTGACTACAACATATTTGAGAAGCATTGGATAAAAGTTGTCTCCTTATTGGTTTGCATGTTATCAATAACTATTAGGTGAGGTGCATGTAGATTAGTGGGACTGTAGTACCTACTAGGAATCTAGGTTGTGTAGGAATTTTTGCATGTCCTCTAAGGAATGTGAGAGATCCATGAAAATAGTGGGAATTCATATTTATTTTCTAAAATTCTTAGAATAAATAGTTGATTGAGTACATATATCTAACTAGAATTTTTTCTCTTTAGATAATTATGTTAGCTTCTATTTTGTTAACCCAAAATCTTGAGTCAACCATTTGATCAAACCCAATCACAAAGACTGGCCTGAAGTTTTAGGGTATGTCTTAGATTAAGATACAAAAGGGATTTTGAAAAGTTTAAGGGGATCAATGTACTTGGAGAGCCTAAAGAAAAGGATTGACACACCTTTAGAAGGTATGTCAGAAATGCTTGTTGTTGAAACAAATCTAATAATTTCTTCTACTTCTAGTTGGGTCATAGACTCTAGTTAAAGTGCACATTTGCATACTTCAGTGCGGGATCTAATAGAATATAGAAGGTTGAGGGAAGGCGAAGTAATCCTTCAAGAAGGCAATGGCATAAAAGTTGTGGCTATTGTTGTTGGTACCTATCCTCTTTGATTATTGTCAAGATATTTTCTTAATGCTTAGAGACTATTATTATGTACCTATTGCTAGTAAAAATTTGATTTTTGTATCTATATTAGCATAGGAAGAATATAGTTTCAATTTCAATAAGGACCACTACTCCATTTATTTATAAAATAATTTAGTTGCACATGGCTTTATGATTGATAGTCTCTACCATTTACATGCTGATCAGGCTGACGAGTCAGTTAATATAAATGAGCAATTAGTGAGTGTTGTAGATCAGAAAAGACTTAGAGATGACCTGAACCATAAGTACATGTGGCACCTGAGACTTGGTCATATTGGTGAGGACAAGATAAACAAACTGGAGAAGGAAGGTGTTCTTTACTCATTGAATGCAAATTCATTTCCTATTTATGAATCATACTTTCAAGGTAAGCTGACTAAGTTATCTTTTATGGGACATGGGAAGAGGGCCATTGAGGTACTTTTCTTGGTATATATTGCTATGTGTAGTCCATTTGATATGTATGCTAGAATGGTTATCAATACTTTATAATCTTTATTGATGATTACTCATGGTATGGGTATGTGTTTCTTATGAGATACAAGTCTAAAATATTTAAAAAGTTCAAAGAATTCAGATATAAAGTAGAGAAGCAAATAAGAAAATCCCTTAAGGTTTTATGATCAGATTGGGAAGGGGAATACCTTAGTAAAAAATTTCTGGATCATCTCAAGGATAATGACATAATCTCACAATGGACTCTATCTGGTATGTCTCAGCTCAACTGGGTATCAAAAAGGAGTAATAGGATCCTATTAATATAGTCCAATCCATGATGAGCTTCACTATTTTTTCCTTATATCTTTAGGGACATGCCCTACTTACTACTATTTACATTCTGAATAGGGTTCCTTAAAATCCATTCCTACCACACTATATGAAATGTACCATGGTAAGAATCACTAGGACACTATTTTGCCTTCCTAGAGAATCACAATGTGTTTTGTGAGCCCAAATGCCATATTCTTGGAAAAATAGTTTATCCAAGATGGTTGCACTAGGAGGCATATTGAGCTCAAAGGGAAGGTCTTTGTCGAGTAGCTGGTTGTAGAACCTATTGAATCTATTCTAGCTAAGCTAATCATTGTAGCTCTACCTCCACCTCGTAAGTCTAGCAAGATCTATTATCCTCTTAAAAGGTATTAAGGTACACTTATAGAGGATATAGAGCAAATGTTCCTCATGGTAGATAGGGATCAAATAGTTAATCCAAAGATCTAAGATGTGGCAATGTCAGACATTGACTCCGAGAAACGTTTAGTGCTATGAAGTTAGAAATTGACTCAATTCACTCGAACCAGTTTTGGACCTTAATAGATCCACAAGAGGGTATTATACTCATTGGACATAAATGGATCTATAAAAGAAAGATAGGTACAGATGGTAAGGTAGAGATTTATAAAGCTAGGCTAGTGCCAAGATGGTATAGTCAGCATAAAGGCATTGACTATTATGATACCTTTTCGCTATTAGACATGCTAAAATCTATTCATGCATTATTTGCCATTGTAGCATTTCATGTATTGAAATTTGGTAGATGGAAATACAATGGCATTCTTTAATGGATATCTAAAGAAAGATATCTATATGGAGCAGTCCTTAGGTTTTACTTCTAGTGATAAAGATCATAAAGTTTGAAAGTTGCATAGGTCCATTTATGGGCTAAAGTAAGCTTCTCAAAGTTGGAACACTCATTTCAATGATATGATCAAATCGTTTGATTTCATCAAGAATAAGGAGGAGCCTTGTGTGTACAAAAAGGTTAGTTAGAGAGCCATGACATTCCTCGTATTGTACGTGGATGACATTCTCCTTATTAGAAATGATATTCTCATGCTAATCTTGGTCAAGAGTTGGTTATGCAAGGATTTTCTATGAAAGACTTAGACGAAGCATCATACATTATTGGAATTAAGGTATATAGTGATAGACCGAATAGGATGCTAGAGCTATCATAAAAAATGACATAGAAGAATTGCTAAAAAGGTTTAGCATGGAGAACTCTAAGAGGGGACTTTTACCTGATGGGGATCCAAGAGTCTATTAAATTCATTAGTACTGTGTCACTTGAGTCAAAGTGTGCCAATTGAGTCCTATAATAAAGTGGAACATGTGAGTCCAGTTGAGTCCCTTTAGTCCCGTGAATCTTTTGTTTCAAGTCAAGAGTCTTGTAATGTCGTTAAAGTTAAGAGGAGATTCATCAGACCAGGAGATTCACTAGGCCCCCTCAACCAGAGCTGGACTTCATGCACTTGGGCCCTTTCATGCCGCCAAGCCCACAAGAGAGAGCTCCAGTCCAAGACAAAGGCCCACTGTTGACCAGGTCTACCAGGGTTTCTTGGCCCACAAGTCAGGATTTCTTAGCACTCAAGTCATGTACCATAGGGTGAATCTATAAATACCACCCCTTTCCTCTTGTATTAATCATCTTTTTTCTTATGAATACAAATTAAAAGGTATTTTATCTAAGTTTTCTCCATATTGGAGTGGGTGTGATGCCCGTGTTTCCTGTTCTTGAGTGCAAGCCCTAATCCCCTGGTGACTTCTATGCTCACCAGCAATCCCACTATCTCTATCCTGCATCAACTTGGTATCGGAGCCTAGAGGATTAGGGTGTTCTTCTTCCTCCCTGACTCCACCTCCGTCTTTCCTGTTCCATCACCACGATCACAGATCCACCGTTTTCTTTCACTTGTGAAGCCCCTCCGCCCCTTCCTCCACTCTTCGCTATCTCACCTATGAGAAGAATTCCCATTTCCACCCAGCCCCACTGAGAACTCCCGATGAACAGCCCGACCGCTAACTCCCTGGGTCTGCCCGACATTGTTCCGACTCCCTGCTGCCATGATGCCCGACACTATTGGATCGGAGTGCGATGCTTGTCCCACCGGATCTTCAACCGCCAACTCGTCCTCGCCCTCACCGATGCCATCAAGCCCTCCACCTGATCTTCATCACCACCTCCGCCGTGACCTATGCCCCGTGACCCCCTAACACCCCATCGGTGTCGTCCATCTATGAAGCCATCGCCAACAGCCGATGGCCCATCTCCTACCAAGCTCCTCCCATCGACTGACACTGCCCCAAGCCACCAGATCGACACCCCCATCCATGATGCCTGAACACATCCCACGGTCACTGCACGCCCACCACCACTGCCCATGTTGCAGATGTGCACGATGCCGCCAGCCACCGGAATGTCCATCCGGCCATCTCCCTCCCATGTCGGCATCGTCTTCCACCCAACACTGACATCAGTGAGCCCCACCAAACTTCCTCCCCTGCTCCATCTTGCAAAGGCTCGTGAAGAAGCTACCACCGGCGTTCTTAGTGCCGTTGCCGATGATGCCCGCCGGTGAAGCCTCCCTGCACTGCTGCCTACTCTCCGGTGCCATCACCAGTGAGATCCGGCCGGAAGACCACCCCGTGCTACGTTCCCCTTTGGTCCATGGAGAAGGAACCCTGCTGTTGCACGAACGTGAAAGCACACGCTTCTCAAAGTGCATGCTCCTCAAAGCAGACGGATCTCACAGCAATCCTAAAGATGGGAAGCGTGGATCCTAGAGCTACACGATTTTCAAAGTCATATAGATTTCAGAGTAGTACAAATTTTAGAGTGGCATAGTTCTCAAAGCTCCTCTTTATTCCAAGTTTATTTGGATATATTTGGGTTTATTTGATTGTGTCTATTTTATGTGTTTGTCTTTTTTGATATGCTTGGATTCAGTCCCATCAAAACCCCCGCTGAGCCTGACTCGACGGAGTCGAGTTCTCCCCACCGTAGAGGAATGATAGAAATCCAAGAGTCTATTAGAGTCCATTAGTACTGTGTCACTTGAGTCAAAGTGAGCCAGTTGAGTCTTGTAATAAAGTGGAACATGTGAGTCTAGTTGAGTCCCTTTAGTCCTATAAGTTTTTTGTTTCAAGCCAAGAGTCCTGTAATGTCATTCAAGTAAAGAGAAGAGTCATCGGACTAGGAGATTCACCAGGCCCCCTCAACTAGAGCTGGACTTCATGCACTTAGGCCCTTTCATGCTGCTAAGCCCATAAGACAGAGCTCCAGTCCAAGATAAAGGCCCATTATTGACCAGGTCCACCAGGATTTCTTGGCCCACAAGTCATGTACCCTAGGGTGAATATATAAATACCACCCCTCCCCTCTTGTATGAATCATCTTTTTTTCATGAATAAAAATTAAAAGGTATTTTGTCTAAGTTTTCTCTAGATTGGAGTGGGTGTGATGCCTGCGTTCCCTATTCTTGAGTGCAAGCCCTAATCCCTTGGTGACTTCTATGCTCGCCAACGATCCCCCGATCTCTATCCCGCATAACTACCCCTCAAACATGGCTTTAGTCTCTCAAAGACAACATGTCCAAGAATACTTGAGGAGATTCAGCGAATGAGCAAGATCCTATATGCTTAAATAATTGGAAGCCTTATTCATGCCATGTTATATAAACAACCTGATATAGCCCTTGTTGTAGTGTCATGAGCAGGTATCGGGTGAATCCAGATGAAGAGCACTGGACTATTATGAAAAACATTCTTAAGTACTTAAGAAGAACTAAAGCTTTGTTCTTGGTCTTTGGAGGAAATTCAGAATTATGAGTGGAGGGATACACAGATTTAGACTTTATGTCTGATCCTAATGATAGAAAGTCTACATCATGTTATGTGTTTCTTTGCAATGATAGTTTTATTAGAAATTATATCCTAACATCAATCATCTAGCTTGTAGATGGTTGTGCAAATTATAATTATATATAAATTATTATCAATAAAACTAATTTGATAGTTCATCGCATTGCATCTTCTCTTATGAACTTTTTGTGATGGAGTCCTTAGAACTACATTTAATATGATAAAAGTGGATTTATCATGTAGTTCTTAAGCTAGTTCTTAATCAAATGATGCATTGTTGTAAGACCATGATGTATTAAGTGTAGATCGTTATGTGCTAGATGTGTTAGTTGTCTTCTTAACCAAGGAGTGTGGAGATATTGGTATGGCATGCAGTTGAAATGTAGAGTACATTTCACTAAATATGACTCACCTACAAAGCACTCACCTACCAAGTATTGCTTATAAAAGGATATGGATATAAGTATCCTTCAGACCTAAGATCACCATGGTGGCTTGCAAGCAATTCACTATATTTTGGTATTGGAATCCTAAATTTTTAATCTAGTAATGGAAGGTTTTTAGGTGCAATCAAGTATTTATAAAATCGGTGTATAAGTTAATAAAGGTTGACCCTTCCAAGTGTTGGAGTGAATATCTCAATGTGTTTCAATTTAGCCAAACCTTGGTCAGGATAATCCTTGTAAGGAGTCACAGGATTGTAAGGTTGAGACACAAAGTGGATGGACTGATTCAGGGCTAGGCAATTTAACCCTGAAGTCATCTTGAGCATTAAAGGTTAAAGGAATGAATTATATGATAACCATATGCCAGAGATTCTTTATTGTTACCCTATAACTTTTGACCTATTTAGATGTCTGGTGTTAATGCTAAATAGCAACTTTAATTTGTGCATGAATTATTGCTATACTATTAGCTTAGTGTTTGAACCTATGGGGTCATACACAATAAGAATTTTTACCTGATATGATGGCTGATCAATGATTTTGAATTATTTTATGACTTAATTATCAATGTAATTGATAATTAACCTGTAAGGGTTTTGGTGACTAGGGTGAAAGCATGGATTTTAAAAATTTATTATGAAACCACTACCAAACCCTTAACCCAAGACCTCCTTACTATGAATTAAAACATACAAACATGCATATATAATATAAACTAGAGTTTAGGCACCAACCTGAACCGCTAGTATCCAATCCGACGAAGAAAACCCTGATTCAGCCTTCTTCTCCACCAGGCGCCCAAACGTTCGCCCTCCAACGGTGATCCACACGAAACTCAGACCAAGGAAGAACTCCTTCTTCAAGTTGCTTGGAGAAGTGGAACTCTTTCGACAGCCTTTGGTCTATTAACCACTGTAGGACACCCTCTCCTACTGTAGGGCACTAAAGACACTCTCCTAAACCACTCTTAGCTTTAGGACAACCCTCCTCTAGGACCCCTTAGGCTTATGTCTTAAAACAAAGCCTTGTCCTATTAGAAAAGACCTTGTCTTAACAAGACAAGTCTTGTCTTAAAGAAAGGAGGAGGGAGAGAGAGACACTCAGAATAATACTTCGGTGGAATTCTTATTGATCAGACTCATTTCACTGCCCCCTATTTATAGATACAAGAGAGGCGTGTGATATGTCCTCCCATCAACTTATCAGATATGATTTTTCAAGATCGAAGAGAAGTTATCTGGCTTGAAAAATCATATCTAATAAGCCCATTCATGCACCGAAGGCCTTATTCACATCCCTTCTTTTATCTGGACGAATTCTCACTTGCCACATGTCAATTACCGGTCCCTAGGAAGCCAAGAGGTGCCTCTTTAATCTCCAAACATCGAAGATTATGAAGAGTCCTGATAGCAGAAGGACTCTCCATCAGAACTGCGTGCCATATAAAGAGTTACGACTCTTCATGCACCGCGCGCGCCATCCTTCTTCCATGCAAATTTTAAAGAATGTTGACCAGTCAAAACATAGGTAATATGAGTGTTATTGTAAAGAGCATAAAATTTCCTTTCTGACCATATAAATTATATTCAAATCAGAGATCTATAGCTCATTCTGTGTCCTTTTGAAGTTAAGGTATCATTTAGGTACCAAGAGTACCATGCCATTGGAACTCTTCATGTATGGCACCTAAAATGCCCTTAAATCCAAATTAAAATCAGATTTAGCTCTGATTAGGCTAGCCCCACTTAGGACTCAACCTAATTTAGGTTTCCCATAATTAGGTTAGCCCAATTAGCAAGCAACCGGACCCAATCCAATTAGGATAGGAATTTGGTTAGCCTACATATGCTAGTATGTAATCTGGCTAACCAATTAGGATCCTATGATCCTAATTAAATCATGAATGACTTTCTTGGCTAAGTCTCTATTGTGTGTAACCAATAGTAAGTTTAGGTTTGAGCGATCTCCCATTATCTCGATTAACTGATAGGTATGGATAGATGTCAAACCCTAATACTTCATCATATCGAATCTCAGCTCGATCATGAGGACTTAATTGATGACTGATTAGATTCCACTAATCTCATCTTACTTTGATCAAAGGCTCCTTGAGTCACTCATCGAAGAGATTACATGGGATAACAATTACTCTTACTAGGAATGATCGATTCCTTATTGGTCCACTCACATCCTTCGTACACCTTCCACCATACCCAGAACATTCCGTACATGCCGTAATGGCATGAATGAGTATAAACCAAAGTATGGCTTAGTGTGCACAAGGAACCATGGTGATCTTAGGTCTAAAGATCACATGCACAACTTCTACTCTGGGATCTATCTTTTGACAAGTAGTAAGACTTCCATAAGATATTACCAGTGCGGATCAGTCCAGTGTACTCATACCCTGATGAGCACCCTTATCCTTGTATTAGTGTCTCTACACAAGTGGTTGTGAGATCAACTAGGAAACTGCCGTTCTAGGGTTAGAAAACAAAGCACAGATGGAGAGTTAATTAAAAAACTAGCAAAGGGATGAAGGTGTTTGAAGAGGGTGGCTAGGGCTTGGAGAGGCAGATGGAGACTGGAGGTAGGCGCAGGACACCGGGAAGAAGAAGGGCTCACACAGAATCCCTTTTTAGCACACAGCAAAGTTATAAAGTCAATAATATTTCATGAAAAAGTTATCAAATTCTTATACAAGGGATCCCTTATATAGAGTCATTAGACTTAGAGCCCAAGCAAAAGAAAATAAGGAAAATAAGGGGTGCCCACTTTATTCCTAAAGTGTGGGGCTGAATACATGGAAGAAACACTCTCATGCCATACAAAATCCCTCCAAACAAGGTAGGTAGTGGGCATCAAAAGGGGGGACCACTTCTTTTCTAAGCAAGCTGGCATGAATCATGGGATTCATGTTTATCTGTTTTGACTTTCCTTCTTGTCATGCTAACATGTGGAGTTGGTGAGCTGGCGTGTGGTCATCAACTCCTCATGCATGGGTCAACTTCATGATCTTCCAAGTAATCCTAGGTGATGAAATCCAGGGTATGACTGGGACTCCATGCAGCTGCTGAGGTGGTAGCTGGGTGGTGTCCTTTACATGCTTGAGTCTTCATTGACTTGGACTAACATATACAGGACATAGAAAGAAAACTAGCTCAACATGAGCTGACTCATACAGGACTCAAGTAAGAAAAAGATAACTCAAATGGATTAAGCCTTTATTACAAATGGACTCAAATATGACTAAGTAATCCATAGAGGGTTGAAAAGCCTCTATCTTATTCTGGTGCCTATGGTGTCCCCACCATAAAATCATTTGCATATCCATCTCATCATTAGTATAGTCTCGTATCATCTCAGTCCCACATCACTCAGACCCCGCTTCAAGCCATCCGCTAGCTCTTGGCTTAATTGGAAAGTTTTCAAGACAAGCAGCTGCTAAAGAGGTTTGAAGTAATTATAAAAACAAGAACTCGGTGAAGCAAAAAGGACTTCGTTGATATTGTATGAAAAGGATACATCATCAAAGGGCCCCCCGATAAGCCAGGTGGTCCCAAATAGATTCCAAAAGAAAATTGAAGCTTATCCCTCTACAGGCTCCTTCCCAGGATGATGGGTATGGTGGATTGCATACAGAGGTTATGAGTAGGTCAAAAAGGAATCGATCAACCCTTGTAAGAGGGAAGCGCATCAAGATGATTTCAATCAAATGAAGATTCGGGAAATATTTGATCAAAGTATGAACATTAGAAATAGTTTCTAATGGTTCATTAATGAATCATCATTATCAGATTGATCAAGGAATGAATATGAAATTGGATTTGACAAGTATCGATATCCATAGTCATATTCAGGGTGCAAGTAGATCGAAGGACTGAATTGCACGGTAACTCACCACTGAAGGGTATTTTGCTAAATCCACCAAAATTCCTCATCTTCCGGGTAGGCATGACACATTGCTAGATATCAATCTTGTCTTGTAGGTCTTTATGAACCAATTGATTTAGTTTCATGAGTCAATTCGATGTGTGATTTGAATTGGACAATTAGGTGAGCCAATTTGACCTAATTAGGTCAATCGGGTTCGATCGGATCGAATCAGCTCAAACCTAAACTTACTACTGGCTAGATGTGGAACCCAATGGGTCACACATAATAGAGAATTGGCCAAGTCATTCATGATTTAATTAGGGTCATAGGATCCTAATTGGTTAGCCATATTGCATACTAGCATATGTAGGCTAACCTAATTCCTAGCCCAATTGGATTGGGTTCGATTGCTTGCTAATTGGGCTAACCTAATTATGCGAAACCTAAATTAGGTTGAGTCCTAAGTGGGGCTAGCCAAATCAGGGCTTGATCTGATTTTTATTTGAACTTAAGGGCATTTTAGGTGCCATATATGAAGAGTCCCAATGGCATGGGACTCTTGGTACCTAAATGATACCTTAACTTCAAAAATAAATAGAAAAAGCTACAGACCTCTGATCTGAAAATAAAATATATGATCAGAAAGCATATTTGATGCCCTTTCCAATGACACCCATATTTTATATGTTTGACCAAGTCAATTTGATGCTTTGGTCGGACTAAATGGAAAGGGAAAGACTATTGGCGCGCTTTGATGCACCCGAGAGAAATTATGGCGCACAGATAGACTGAGAGTCTTTCTGCAGATGAGACTCTGAGAGATTCATCAGGAAGGCGCCTCTTAGCTCAATCCTCATGCCTTGACAAGTCAAAAGACTGGTTTAAACTTTGAATGGGATGGCTTGAAGAGGTATGAAAGGTGGCATGCACATGAAGAGTCACGCCTCTTCATATGCACGCGCACAATAAAGGGCAGAGTCCTTTTGCCTCTGAAACACTTCAAGCCTCGCATTACTTCGGATTAGAAGAGGCGTCTCCCTATCTCAGAAACTAGTATTTGACACATGGTGCGAAGGGGATTGATCTGGCAAGTGAAAGAACACAGATATGACTCTCCATTCCCGAAGAGTCTTATCAGATATGATGTTTCATATCTGATAAGTGTTGTTGGGATACATTTCATGCCCCATCTGAGATTATAAATAGGGGGTACGGTGAGGGTTTTTTTTTTAAATAATGTTTTTTAATATTTTATTTCCCAAATTAATGCCATCCCTTTTTTATTTACAGATTTAGGTGTACGGATTTCAAAAAAAAAAAAAAGATAAAGATAAAATTGCGGGTTCTACCCGTGATTTCAAAAAAAACATAAAAAAAAGAAAAAGTTTGAAATCGCATGTTGAACTTGTGATTTCTCCTTTATTTTTTTATTTTAAATTTTAATAAAAAATAAAAAATAAATAAATAAATAAATAATTAGAAAAAAATAGAAAAAAATTTAAAAATATAAAATAATAATATAATACTATAATAATTTTTTTAAATTATTATAACCTATGATTTTACAGTCCGGTCATCGATCCGACCACCGGTCTGATAACCAGTTCGGTTCCGGCTATCGATTCGATAGCCAGTTTGGTTGCTAGATCGATCCTTGTCCGATTGTTGTTCTAGCTACCAGTCTGGCCACTGGTTTGACAATCGATCACCAGTCTGATGGTCGATCCGGTCACCAGGATTCAGCCACCGATCCAACCAAATAAAAAAATTAATAAAAAATTAAAATAAAATTTAAAAATAAAAAATAATAATATGATACTATAATAATTTTTTAAAATTATTATAATCTATGATTTTACAACACGGTTATCGATCCGACCACCGGTCTGATAGTCAGTCCAGCTCCGGCCATCGATCCGATAGCCAGTTCAAGTGCTAGATTGGTGCCAGTCTGATCGCCGGTCTAGCTACCAGTTCGGCCACTGGTGTGATAGTTGGTCACTGGTCCGATAGTCGATCCGGTTGCTAGGATTCGGCCACCGATCCAATCGTCGATCCGGCCACCAGGGTCAAGATGGACCAGCGATTTCAAACTCTTTTTTTTTAAATTTAAATATTTTAAATATTATAAATTTATTATATTATTTTAAATATTTTAAATTTATTGTATTCTTTTAAATATTTTATTATATTATTTTAAATTTTGTTATTTGTTTTTTAAAATTTTATTAGATTAAAATTTAATTTAAAAAGAATATTTATGGCATGTATTAATGATGGTGGGAGTTTTTTTTAATTCCTTAAATATCCATTTGAAAATAAGTTATCAATGGCCTTTTCATAATTAAATCAAACTTTATGAATGGCATTTTCATAATTAAATCAAACATTACTAAGGGCATTTTGGAGATAAAATCAAAATCACGAATTTATGATTTTATTACCAAAATGCTCTTCATAATATTTGATTTAATTACAAAAATGCCATTCATAAAGTTTGATTTGCCATTAATAGTTAATTTTTAAAAGGGTATTTAGGTAATTAAAAAAAATCTGATTTCATTAAATGCACACATGAATTTTTTTTGAAATCGTGGGTTGAACCCATGATTTCAAACTTTTTTTTTATTTTTTTTTGAAATCGCGGATAGAACCCGCGATTTCACCTTTTTCTTTTGGTTTTTTTTTTATTTTGATCCTTACCTAAATCTATAAATTAAAAAGGGGTGGCATTAATTTGGGAAATAAAATATTAAAAAACATTATTTAAAAAAAAAAACCTGTACAGTGAAATGAGAAATACTACGATTTCTTCTTCTTCGATCTTCTGAGATCAGTATTTTTATTTTTCCGAGAGTCTGTTTGAGAGTCTTCCACTTTCTTCCTCCCTCCTTTTTGTTTTAGGACAAGACTTGTCTTGTTAAGACAAGTTCTTTTACACTAGGATAAAGCTTGGTTTTAGGGCATAAGCCTGTAGGGTCCTAGAGGAGGGTAGTCCTAGAACTTAAAGTGGTTTAGGATAGTGTCTTGAGTGCTCTTCAGTAGGACAGAGTATCCTATAGTGGTCTATAGATCCAAGGCTGCCGAACTTCTCCAAGCAACTTGAAGGAGTTCTTCCTTGGTCCGAGTTTTGTGTGGATGACTGTTGGAGGGTTTGCACTTGTGAACCTTGTAGAAAAGTTGGGTTTCAATGATCCAGGTATTTTTCTTGACTCTATTTTATGATTCATTAGTTGATATTGCACAAGGAGTTCCTGGGAATTAGGGTTTTCTATACATGTTATACATGTTAGGGTATCATGCTATGAAATTTTATTTTGAAAGTCAATTCTGCATGCTGCATGATCCCCGGCACCCCGGGACAATTCCTATCAGTGGTATCAGAGCCATCCTTGTGGCATTCCAATTATGAATCATTTTGGAGTTTGATTAAATTCCACTACCGAGCCGACCCAAACCTTATCGAGTCAACTCGACCATGTTTATATGTATAATATTATGTTAATATGAAATTATGCAAGAACCAAGTAACTGCTTTGGATTGGGTTAGTCACCATGGCCATCCGGTCATAGGAGCCAAGTAGGGTTTAAAGGCCCTTTCTTCCCATTCAATGGGTCTCCTATGGCGTGTAGGGATGCCGCTGTGGCCATATCTCATGAATAAGTGAGGTGAAACTATTTTATCATGTCTTAATTTGCATATTAGGGTAATATGCTAATTGTCATATAATTCTATGCATATTAGGGTAATATGCTTGATGACATGAATTTTAATGCATATGCTAGAGTGATATGCATTGGATTTATATTTGTTATAAACTTGGATATCATGTTTATGTTTATACTAATAGTAATAAACATTATTATCATGATAGTTTTAGAATGTGTTTTGAGACCATCAAAGCCCTCATCATAAACCATATTTATTCATAGTATAAAACTTAGTCAAAAAGCAAAATCGGTTAGGGTTTGATCAGCCAATTGGTGTCTAGGTAAGTGATATTGGGAAGGTAAAGGGAATGAGGTTTTTAATTAGTTCCGTTGACTAATCTGGCCAATCTAATTGGTGTCTAAGGAAAGCAACGGGGGGACCCCCTCATCCCTTCCACTCACCTGGCCAATTTGGTCATATCTAAGTCTTAATTTGGTAATGCTAATTGGTTAAGTGTACTATATTTTGCCGTCCTTCATGCTAAGCCAAATTTATGTCAAGACTATAGTAGGTTTGTTATGCATATACAAGGCCTACTCTAGGATTTGATATAAGATTTGTTTTGATACACTTAGTGCTTTATGACATGGTTGAAAATGTTTCTTTGTTTGGCATACACAAGGGTAACATTATTCAATCATGGCTATATGGAAATGAAGGATCCAACTAAACTAAGACATTATGGTTTGTTGTGCATACACAGGACCATAAGTGTCTTAAAGGCAAAGATAATTGTTGAGAATTGCACGGGTTGCAATTGGAAAGGTAGTCCTACCTTTGAACTCATGTGTGTTTGTTGTACATACACAAGGCACTCATAAGGAATAAGGATCTCAACCCTACTAAGGAAACCAGGAAAGGTTTCTCGCTTACCATAGTTGAGGGTTATGGTATTTGAAGAAAATAATGGGAGACATAATTAGATAGAAAGTCCTTATCTAGTTATGGATATCATCTTGAGTGGTCTGCTGATATTGTTCTTTAATTAAATATATGATATTTAAATAATGGCTTCAAACTTATCACTGAGTGGCATCTTGGATGCTAATAAGTTAACCGGTTCAAACTATGTGGATTGGTTAAGGAAGAAGGCTGATGGAGCCTGTTTCCATTATAGCATATTTGGGCATTGGAAGAAGGATTGCAAGACTTGTCTTGCAAATGTGAAGCTAGATGCAAGTGGTGCATCTAAGGGTTTGTACATGATACAAACCAATTTATCATTGAGTGAATCTATTTCTAATTCATGGGTATTGGATACCGCATGTGGGTCACATATTTGTAAATCTTTACAAGGACTCCATAGAATTAGAAATTTGAAAAAAGGTGACTTCAAATTATATGGGGCAAGTGGAGAACCCATATATGCTAAAGATGTGGGCACCTATCTTCTGTTATTACCTTCGGGTAATATCATAAGTTTGGAAGAATGCTACTATGTGCCAAATATTGTAAGAAACATTATTTCTATACCCTTGTTGTTACAACAAGGATATAAAATAAGTATAAAGAGCAGTGGCTGCTCTATTCTTCATAATAATACAATATTTAGGCATGGTTGCTTTGTGAATGGTCTTCTAACTTTAGTACTCAATGATAAAATACTTCTTGTAGATGACAAGAAGAGAAAAAGAGATAATGTCAATATCATATATCTCTAGCATTGCCGGTTAGGTCATATCAGTGAGTGAAGGATAAAGAAGTTAGTCAAAGAGGATTACTTTGACCCTGATGATTTTCAATCATTAGGAACTTGTGAGTCTTTCCTCAAAGGAAAAATGACCAAGTCTCCATTCACTGGATATGGAGAAAGGGCAACTGAATTGTTTGGTCTTGTATATACTGATGTGGATGGACCTATGTCAACTCAGGCCAGAAGAGGATATTCTTATTTCATCATTTTTATTGATGATTTATCAAGGTTCGGTTATGTATATTTTATGAAACACAAGTCCGAAGCCTTTGATAAGTTTAAAGAATATCAGAGTATGGTTGAAAGACAAACTGGACTTAGTATTAAAGCTCTTCGGTCTGATCAAGGAGGGGAATACTTGTCTAGTGAGTTTTTGAACCATCTCAAGAACAAAGGCATTATTTCTGAATGGACCCCTCCTTATACACACCATTTAAATGGAGTGGTAGAAAGGAGAAATCGTACCTTATTGGACATGGTGAGGTCCATGATGAGCTTCACGGATCTTCTCATTTTCTTTTGGGGACATGCCTTGTAGACTGTTGCATACATATTAAACAGGATTCCATCTAAGTCAGTAAGTAGCACTCCATTTGAGTTATAAAATGGTAAAAGACCAAGTCTTAAGTACTTAAAGATTTGGGGTTGCCATGCTTATGTCAAGAATAACTTTGGGCATAAGTTAAGTGCTAGGGCTGACAAGAATAGGTTTGTTGGTTATCCAAAAGAAGGTAAGGGATACCTCTTTTACAATGCTACTGAGCAGAAGATAATTGTCAGTATGCATGCTACATTCTTGGAACATGAGTTTATCCAAGAAGGATGTAGTGATTCTTCACTTGAGTTGTGTGAAGAACAGAACCAACAAACTGATGAGCTTTTAAGTGAAGTTCCTCAACCAGAGATTTTTGTGGATCAAGAACAGCCACAATACACACCTCCTCTTCGAAGGTCGGAGAGGGTGCGGGGAGCACCTCTCAGATATGGCTTTGTCATCGGGGATGATAATGAAGCCAGTACATACATGATCAAGATCCTATGACCTATTCAGAAGTTGTCAAGAGTAGGGACTCCGACAAGTGGCTTGGTGCCATGAAATTTAAAATGGACTCCATGTATTCCAATCAAGATTGGACCTTGGTAGATCCACCTGAAGGAATTAACCCGATAGGGTGTAAATGGGTCTTCAAGTAGAAGATTGGAGCAGATGGTCAAGTTGAGACCTATAAGGCTAGGCTGGTAGCAAAAGGTTTTAGACAAAAACATGGTGTAGACTATGATGAAACCTTTTCTCCAGTAGCCATGCTCAAGTCCATTTGGATACTGCTTTCCATAGCAGCATACCGTGACTATGAGATCTGGCAAATGGATGTAAAGACTGCTTTTCTCAATGGAAACTTTGAGAAAGAAGTCTAAATGTCATAGCCAGAGGGATTTGTCTCAAATAGGAGACCAAACCAGGTATACAAGTTAAAGAAGTCCATTTATGGACTCAAGCAAGCACGAGGAGTTGGAACATCCGTTTTGATGAAATAATCAAAGGATTTGGTTTTATCAAAAATGTGGATGAACCATGTATGTATAAGAAGACATGTGAGAGTGCCATTATTTTCTTAGTTTTGTATATGGATGACATATTGATCATTGGGAATGATATCCCAATGTTGCAATCGGTTAAAACTTGGCTATCATCAAAGTTTTCCATGAAGGATTTGGGAGAAGCATCCTATATACTAGGTATAAAGATCTATAGAGATAGATCTAAGAGGATGCTAGGCTTATCCCAATCCAGGTACATTGACTTAGTGTTGAAGAGATTCAACATGGATGGAAGTAAGAAAGGTTACTTACCTATAAGTCAAGGTATACATCTCTCTAAGAAAATGTCTCCTAAGTCAATCGAAGAAAGAGAGAGGATGGCTATGATTCCTTATGCTTTGGCTGTAGGATCGATAATGTATGCCATGTTATGTACCAGACCTGATGTTGCATATGCCTTGGGCATAGTGAGCAGGTTTCAGGCAGATCCTGGAGAGGATCATTGGAGAGCTATGAAAAATATTCTTAAGTACCTGAGAAGGACTAAATAAATTTTTCTAGTATACGGTGGATCTGAGTTGAAACTAGAAGGTTATACAGATTCTAGTTTTCAATCATATCCAGATGATAGCAAATCCACATTAGGGTATATCTTTACCCTGAATGGTGGTGCAGTGAGTTGGAAGAGTACAAAGCAGCCAACAGTAGCTGAATCAGCCACTGAGGCAGAGTACATAGCTACTAATGAAGCCACGAAGGAAGCTATCTGGATGAAGAAATTCATCATGGAATTGGGCATGGTTCCAGATGTACAGCAGCCAGTGCCATTATACAGTGATAAAACTGGGGCTGTTGCACAAGCTAAGGAATCGAGGTCTCATCACAAGTTCAAGCACATTCTAAGACAGTTCCACCTCGTTCGAGAGATCATTGAAAGACGAGATGTTACCATTGAATGAGTTGACACAAAGAACAATATTGCAGACCCATTCACTAAAGCTTTAGCCAAGCAGTAGTTAGATCGTCACTTAGATTGTATGGGCATAAAATACAAGGGCAATTGGCTTTAGTGCAAGTGGGAGTTTGATAGAAAGGTGCCCTAAGAGCCAATCATTATGAGGGCCTTTTTATAAACTTCCAGCACATGTATGACATACTTTCATATTAATAAAGGCATTTGATTCATCATATACTGCTGTGTCATGTTTTTATTGATTATGATGAATTCCATAGAGTAGGGCAATGGAATTAAGGTTATGATGGAGTTCATAATAGTGAGACCTAATTTCCTATAAACCCTAATCTAGAATGTTCCTAGTCATTGGACCATCGATTCGGGGATCGATGAATCCGTAAAGGCTAGCTTATCCTATGTATGCTCAGTTGATGAGGGTGGTTGATCTCACAACCACTTGTGTAGAGACACTAATACAATGATAAGGGTGCTCATCAGGGTATGAGTATACTAGACTGATCTACACCGGGACTATCTTATGGAAGTCTTACTACTTGTCAAAAGATAGATCCCAGAGTAGAAGTTATGCATGTTATCCTTAGACCTGAGGTCACCATGGTTCCTTGTGCACACTAAGCCATACTTTGGTTCATACTCATTCATGCTATTATGGCATGTACGAGGTGTTCTGGGTATTGTGGAAGGTGTACGAAGGATGTGAGTGGACCAACAATGAATCGATCATTCCTAGTAAGAGGAATTGTTATCCCATGTAATCTCTTCGATGAGTGACACAAAGAGCCTTTGATCAAAGCAAAATGAGATTAGGGGAATCTAATCAGTCATCAATTGAGTCCTCATGATCGAGTTGAGATTCGATATGATGAAGTGTTAGGGTTTGACATCTATCCATACCTATCAGTTAATCGGGATAATGGGAGATCGAAAGATTGAATTGCACGGTAAATTACTACTGAAGGGTATTTTGATATTTCCCACAAAATTCCTCATCTTTCGGGTAGGCATGATACATTGTTAGACGTCGATCTTGTCTTGTAGATTTTCATGAACAAATTAGTTTGGTTTCATGAGTCAATTCGATATTCTATTCGAATTAGACAATTAGGTGAGCCAATTTGACCTAATTAGGTCAATCAGGTTCGATCAAATCGAATCGGCTCAAACCTAAACCTACTACTGGCTAGATGTGGAACCCAATGGGTCACACACAATAGAGACTTATCCAAGGAAGTCATTCATGATTTAATTAGGGTCATAGGATCTTAATTGGTTAGCCATATTGCATACTATCATATGTAGGCTAACCTAATTCCTAACCCAATTGGATTGGGTTCGGTTGCTTGCTAATTGGGCTAACCTAATTATGCGAAACCTAAATTAGGTTGAGTCCTAAGTGGGGCTAGCCAAATCAAAGCTTGATCTGATCTTTATTTGAACTTAAGGGCATTTTAGGCACCATATATGAAGAGTCCCAATGGCATGGGACTCTTGGTACCTAAATGATACCTTAACTTCAAAAAGGCACAGAAGAAGCTACAGACCTCTGATATGAAAAAAAAAGATATGGTCAGAAAGCTTATTTGATGCTCTTTCCAAAAACAGCCATATTGCATATGTTTGACCAAGTCAATTTGATTCTTTGGGATGACTAAATGGAAAGGGAAAGACTATTGGCGCCCTTTGGCGCACCCGGGAGAAAGTATGGTGCACAGATGGACTGAGAGTCTTTCTACAGATGAGACTCTGAAAGCTTCATCAAGAAGGCACCTCTTAGATCAATCCCCATGCCTTAACAAGTCAAAAGATCGGTTTAAAATTTGAATGGGATGGCTTGAAGAGGTGTGAAAGGTGGCACGCACGTGAAGAGTTGCGCCTCTTCATATGCGCGCGCACAATAGAGGGAAGAGTCCTTCTGCCTCTGAAACACTTCAAGCCTCGCATTACCTCAGATTAGAAGAGGTGTCTCCCTATCTCAAAAACTGGTATTTGACACATGGCGCGATGGGGATTGATCTGGTAAGTGAAAGAGCACAAATATGACTCTCCATTCCCGAAGAGTCTTATCAGATATGATGTTTCATATCTGATAAGTGTTGTCGGGATGCATTTCATGCCCCATCTGAGATTATAAATAGGGGGTACAGTGAAATGAGAAATACTATGACTTCTTCTTCTTTGGTCTTTTGAGATCAGTGTTTTTATTTTCCTGAGAGTCTATTTGAGAGTCTTCCACTTTCTCCCTCTATCCTTCCTATTTTAGGACAAGACTTGTCTTGTTAAGACAAGTTCTTCTACACTAGGACAAGGCTTGGTTTTAGGACACAAGCCTGTAGGGTCCTAGAGGAGGGTAGTCCTAGAACCTAAAGTGGTTTAGGATAGTATCTTGAGTGCCCTTCAGTAGGACAGGGTGTCCTACTGGTCAATAGACCAAAGGCTGCCAAAAGAGTTCCACTTCTCCAAGCAACTTGAAGAAGGAGTTCTTCCTTGGTCCGAATTTTGTGTGGATCACCGTTGGAGGGTTTGCTCTTGTGAACCTTGTGAAAAAGTTGGGTTTCAGTGATCTAAGTATTTTTCTTGACTCTATTTTATGATTCATTAGTTGATATTGTCTAAGGGGTTCTTGGGAATTAGGATTTTCTATACATGTTATACATGTTAGGGTATCATGCTATGAAATTTTATTTTGAAAGTCAATTCTGCATGCTGCATGATCCTTGACACCTTAGGAGAATCCCCATCAGAGACTAGTAGGGCTACAAGACCCTCTCTTCCCAATCTACGGGATCTCCTATGGCGGTAGGGGTGCTGCTATAAATTGACCCCTGAAGAAGAACACAAAGAGTTCGATTAGGGTTTTTGCATTCTTGGCCTTCTCAGTACATCATCTTTTCTTTTAATTGTTTCTCTCTTTAGAAAACTCAAAAAATTCTGAAATTTATTTTTCTAGATTCCACATAATTCAAATTAATTTTCAGGATTTTCTAAGGAATTATTTTAGTCTGTGGATTTTCTCCCAACCGAAACACTGCCTAAGTGCCTAAGAACAGTTCTGCTCTATTTTGGCAGCAAAGCCAATTTCGAAAAGTTCAATTTTTTTTAGTATAATCTTTGTATATCTTTAATTTTAGCATGTTCTCTGTATATTATGTCATAATCTGCAAGCTATCTTTCTGTTTAAGAAAATCCCAAAACAAAAAAAAATTACATATACTCAAAAACTCCAAAAATTGCTAAATCCTAATTTGCATTTTCATATGCCTACCATCATTGCATAAAATACTTTAAGGGCACTTTCTATATATTAGATAAGGGCAGGAGTTGATAATCTCTCCTTAGCCCAAAACCGCATCCCTTGCATTCGGTCCCAAGCCTAATTTAAAATTAACTAGACTTAATTTTTCCTAGTGGGCTAGGGACACCCATCGATCGGGTTTAGTCATTGTGGGACGACTAGTGCACCTAATTTATTTTCTATTACTAGATACTGGTGTCTAGGCAAGAGGTATAGTGTCAAACGACCTAAGCAGATTAGTGGTTCCTTAATTGGGTCCCTACGAGAGCAGTGGGGCCTCCCACCATCCCACCTCTTACCTGGCCAGATTGAAGGACTAGGATTTGAGTTGTGTGTAAGTTGAGTCAACCCATGCTGATCAGGCTCTAAGTCTAGGTAGCTGTAGTCGAGTTATTATTGAGTCTTGCATGTGCACTAGCTTAGGAGTCGATGTGTGTGTTTGATTGCATGACCATTAGATTAGGAACCCAATGCCAGTAGGCTTAATCCAATTCAACTAGTGTGACCATGGAGTCCAATCCTAGGAGAACCCAATACTCTGACCCATATAGGGAGTTCCACCCTAGGAGAACCCAATACTCTGACCCATATAGAGAGTCTAACCCTTAAAGAACCCAATACTCTGACCCATATAAGGAGTCCAACCCTAGGAGAACCCAATACTCTGACCCATATAAGGAGCCCAACCCTAGGAGAACCCCATACCATGATCCATTCTTAGAACCTAACCATAGGAAACCCAATTATGATTACCTAAACCAAGATGAATGACCCATTAGGAGCACCCAACCTTATGCACCCCTGTTTGATGGAAGACCAGATCCTAAGGTGTACATTGAATGGGAGGATATGATGGATTAGTACTTTGAGTATACTAGGATGTCAAAGTTGGAAAAGATTAGTTTGGCTACACATGGGTTAATCAAATATGCTAAGCAACATTAGGAACATATTGAGAATGAATGTTATTGGAAAGGAGAATAGATAAGTACCTAGAAAGCTATGAGGAGTAAGTTGAGAAAAGAGTACCTAGGTCCATTTTATGAGCATGAACTTTCAGCCCAATTATGCAACTTGAGATAGGGTAACAAAACTATGTCTGAATACATTGACCAATTTAAGGAATTTATTAGAAAATGTAACACAGTTGAACCTGAGTTTTTGACCATATCGAGGTTTTGGTATAACCTACGTGAGGACATTAGTTGGGAATTGTGTCACTGGCCAATTGAGGACTTAGAGGAAGCCTATCACAGAGCCTTGGAATTTGAGTCAAACTAGAGGGAACTCATATTTAGTCAATCCAAGTCCAACAAGGTAATTCCCTTGAACCTAAGTCCAAACCTAACCAACTTCCTTTAGCCCAGCCTACTACTACTATCCCATTAGTTTGCAAGGAAAAGATCCCAGAACCCATTAATGATCCTGAGGTAGAAGTGTATGAGGCTAATCCTAGTTTAGTAGATGAATATGAAGGAGAGGACTTTGAAGAGGATGAACCCCTTGAAAATTTAAAGAAAGAAACTCCTAAGTCCACTGAGAAATCTAAAGAGGCCACCTATGAGTTAAGTCTAGTAGAGGGACCTATAGTGGAAGACCAATTAGAGAAAGAGAACTCTGATACTAAGATTTTACCTGAGGAAACACTAGAAAAGGGCCTAATTATAGAGCCTAGTCCTAAATTCCATGAACTAGAAGACTTTATTGGGGATTTGGCTTACTTAACCCATTGCCCTCAAGATGAATCCCTTCCTGCCATTCCTATTGAAGATCTCTTTCCAGAAATTATTGACCCATCCTTCCATAACATGGACCTTTTCTTGCCCATAGATATAACTCCATATTCATACATCAAGGCCAGTCTCTTTAGCCCAGAACCAGTCCCTGAATCTCCTTCCTATTTCCTATCCTTTCCCGAGTCTTCTCATGTGTCTAGAACCATTAGGTTATATTTTGTTGAGGTTACTAGGTTGCAAGAATCCATAGAGCCGATCCCATTTGCTACCTACTTTTGGCAAACCCTCTAGCATCTATTAAGAGTTACTAGCAAATTTTTTTCTGCATGTCATCCATCAACCACAACTTATGCCCCATACCCAAGTTGTAGTTAAGACCTAATAAATCTCTTTCGATAAAAATGCATAGTCAAGTCTGTTAGGTGTTCGTATGAGTCCTTTGCATCACCTATTAGGAGTCCGCATGTGCCCAGCATGTTCAACACCTGCACTAATTTTGAAACAAACTGGCTAATTCCTGAAGAAGAGCCAAGAAATTTAATGTAATGGAATCTATCTTGGTTAGGCTTAGGCCTAAAAGAAGCTTCATGTTCGCAGAGCCGGACCTTTTAAAGTGATAGAGAAGGTTGGACCAAATGCCTAAGTATTAGATTTGCCTCCGGATTTGTGCATTAGTTATACCTTCAATATGTAGACCTGGTTGAGTATAGGGAAATGGCAGCGATACCCAGTGAGGCCTTTGGACCTGCTCCTTCCATTGTGATGACCCTAACCCAGAGTGTCCACCAATTATTTGGCTTAAAAGAGGAAAACAGATCGAGCATATCCTGGACGATCAAGCCATCATGACCATGGGCCGTGGCTATCAATGCTACCTGGTCCGATGGCAAGGCCGACCAGAGTCGAATGATTCATGGATTTCTTAAGAGAACTTGCAATGCCTCGACCCAAACCTTCTCGAGAGATATGTGAGCCAGTGTGATCCTTACTTGACAGGGTCGAGTTCCTCTTACCCCGGGATAATTGGTGGGGACACCAGAGGCACCAGAATAAGACAAAGGCTTTTCAACCCTCTGTGGATTACTTAATCGCATTTGAGTCCATTTGTAATAAAGGCTTTGTCCATTTGAGTTGTCTTTTTCTTACTTGAGTCTTGTACCAGTCAGCTCATGTTGAGCTAGTTTTCTTTCTGAGTCCTGTATATGTTAGTCCAAGTCAAAGAAGACTCAAGCATGTGAAGGATACCACCCAGCATGCCACCTCAGTAGCTGCATGGAGTCCCAGTCACACCCTAGATTTTGCCACCTAGGATTACTTGGAGGATCATGAAGTCGGCCCATGCATGAGGAGTTGATGACCACATGCCAGCACACCAACTCTACATGCCAGCATGACAAGAAGGAAAGTCAAAACAGATAAACATGAATCCCATGATTCATGCCAGCTTGCTTAGGAAAGAAGTGGTCTCCCCTTTTGGTGCCCACTACCTACCTTGTTTGGAGGGATTTTGTATGGCATGAGAGTGTTTCTTCCATGTATTTAGCCCCATACTTTAGGAAGAAAGTGGGCACCCCTTATTTTTCTTATTTTCTTTTGCTTGGGCCCTAAGTCTCATGACTCTATATAAGGGACCCTTGTATGAGAATTTGATAACATTTTCATGAAATAATATTGAGTTTATAACTTTGTTGTGTGCTACCTGCTGTGTGCTGAAAAGGGATTCTGTATGAGCCCTTCTTCTTCTCGGTGTCCTGTGCCTACCTCCAGTCTCCATCTGCCTCTCCAAGCCCTAGCTGCCCTCTTCAAACACCTTCATCCCTTTGCTGGTTTTTCAATTAACTCTCCATCTATGCTTTGTTTTCTAATCCTAGAATGGCTATTTGCAGGTCCCTCGGCTTCTACAAATCCAACGACTCTAGCTGGGCCGCAATCGGATCATTGAGCAGAAAGCCAAGAATCCGCGGGTCTCTGGCTTGATTTTTCAGGCCGTATCCTGGAGTGAGAGTGACCCCTTTGCATACGATCTACACTAGGCACATCAACCATTGTCAGGTACACCCCCTCTGCTTGCCAGTCCCTTTATTGAAGATGAACTAGCCCAACCGAGACTTCTCAGCCTCGGCGGTCCACTTTCTATTGCTTTTAGGTCCTGTTATGCATGCTTTTTGCTTCTTAATTTCATATAGAACTCTCTACTTAGTTTCTTGGTCTAATCTTCGGGATTCAAACATACAACTTAATATATAAAAATATAAAAATAAATTTGCATGCATATCTAGTTCCGCATCATTTTATTTGGTGTTTTATGTTTTAAGTGATTTTCTTGATTCCCAAAGTTAAGCAAAGACTAGATCTAGGGGTTCTATAAAAATAAGATACTTCTAGAATGCAAGTTTAGTCCTTAAACAATGATGAAGAGAAGACCCCGAGATTCAGAAACCCTGTCGGACTTAGCTCTAAATTAATACCTACTTAGGAGACTAGGAAATGCAAACCTTGATGTTTCTGATGCGCCCGATGCCGAGTTCTCTCACACTAGTGGATGCAGCCTGGAAGATCAAGCCTTCAACCCTACGGATTTGTTGTCTTTCCGTCCGATGGTTCGAAGGCAAGGAAGACCGAATCATTTGTCCGTGGCACCTAAAGGACCTACGAGCAACTAAGAGAAGGGTTAGAAAACAGCAAGTAGGGGTATGAGAAAGTGAAAAGTGAGGAGAAAATGAATTGAAGATGGTGGTCGAAGAGGGTTCTTCTTGTTGGTGATGGGGACATCAAAACCCATCTAGGTTTTCCTTATCTTTTCTTCAATTTTTTTTTATTTTTAGTTTAAATTTTTATCCCAGCTATTCCATGTATTTCTACTATTCCCATTTTATCTCCCTTTTATTCCCGACTTATTCCTCCTTATTCCTTTCATCTTCAACCTCCCAGAAAACTCCCAAAACTCCATTTTTTTCTATTTTTTCTTCCAGTTCGACCTAGATCTGCCATGCCCGACCACAGGCGACCCTCGACGGTCGTCCACCTCCCCCCCAGCATCGATCTCCTCATGGGAATGCCGGTGAATCCCATCGAGCCGCCCTCCATTCCTTGCGGCTCCGCCCCCATGCCGCACTCCTCTCCCCCGTGCCACCGTCCGCTGCTCCATCGTGCCATGCCGTGCCCCCTCTCCCCCCTGCCATCCATTCGACTCCCTGCTACCGTGACACCCGACACCGCTGGATCAGAGCCCGTGCCGCCTGCATCACCCTCTCTGTAGCTTGAGCTAGCTCTACCAACCTCTCTTTTCTGTGGAGCACATGTTTTGATCTAATCTATCCTCAAGATCATCTCAGCTGCCTCAGTTGCAAATAACCGCATAGCTTGCTTAACTTTGGACTCTGATATCCCAAGTTTCTCCATGTCACCAACACCACCGCTCGCAAGAAGATGAAACCGATGAGTGGACCCAAGCACTGGCCACGTCCAACCAACGCCGTCCCATCGCTCTACTGCCACAGTGACCGCCGGCCACCTGTTCCTTCGTCGACCGTGATGATCTCCATGCTTGTCATCGTCCCGTCCCTCCTCGCTGACAAAGCCTCCAAGCCTTCTTTCCCATCCGCCCCTATTCCATGGCCATGGGAAGGAAAAACCTGCATAGATCTCAGAGCAAGGAATTTTCTGCATAGATCTTAGAGCAGAGGAGCAATTTGAATTCGAATTATTCATGAAGACGCCCACCATTCTCTCCCCTCATTTTATAATTATTTGAATTTTGAATTTGAATTTCAAAAATGGCTTGGTGTCTATAAAATAGGCTCCAATCCTTCTTGTAAAAAATTAATTGAGAAATGAAATTTTTGTTTTAGAGAAAAGTGATTCTTCTTCACTTCATGAGGAGAGGGTGTGAGGCCCAATCCCAGGACATGATGTGAGGTCTTGCCCAGTTATCCCCCTTCCCATTTCATCTTCTTTATCCCCTCGTGGTCTTTGAGATCCATCCTAACGCCTCCAAGTATCGAGGAGGGTGTAATGCCTTAGATGTGAGAGGTCTCTTCATTAGGGTGAGTCACAAAGTCCATGAGATCCAGATCCCTATCTTCCATCACATTATTCCTTCGCCATCAAATTAGAAAATCCAAAAAAATTAGAATACCCTAATCTAGGTGACTTCTAGGCTCACCGTTCGATCCTCCCTAGCTCCCATTGTCCCGCATCAATTTTTGGTATCAGAGCAGGAGAGGATTCAGGTTGGAAAAAAAAGTTGAAAAAAAAAAAAGAGAAAATAAAAGAAAATAAAATAAAAAGAAAAAAAAATGGCAAGCCTGACTCGACGGAGTCGAGTTTTCCCCATCTCAGGGGAATGATGGGGACACAAAACCCATACAGGTTTTCCTTATCTTTTTTTCAATTTTTTTTATTTTTAGTTTAAATTTTTATCCCAGCTATTCCATGTATTTCCACTATTCCCATTTTATCTCCCTTTTATTCCCAATTTATTCCTCCTTATTCCTTTCATCTTCAACCTCCCAGAAAACTCCCAGAACTCCATTTTTTTCCATTTTTTCTTCTGGTTCGACCTGGATCTGCCATGCCCGACCACCGGCGACCCCCGACGGCCATCCACCTCCCCCCCGGTGTCGATCTCCTCGTGGGAACACCAAAAAATCCCACTGAGCCGCCCTCCGCTCCTTACTGCTCCGACCCCATGCCGCACTCCTCTCCCCCGCGCCACCGTCCACTGCTCCGCCATGCCATGCCCCCTCTCCCCCCCCGTCGCCGTCCGTCCGACTCCCTGCTACCATGACGCCCGAAGCCACTGGATCGGAGCCCGTGCCGCCCGCGTCGCCCTCTCTGCAGCTTGAGCTACCTCTACCAATCTCTCTTTTTCGTGGAGCACATGTTTTGATCTCATCTATCCCACCAAATCAGGGTCTTAAACATGTCAAGATCTCAAGATATCTCAAAATTTGAATCCTAAATCATGACCACTGAGGTTCTCTATATAAAGAAACCTCAAGCCCAATCCTCGAACCAAGTTTATCTCAAGTATTTTGAATTTTGTCTCCTCTAAAACTCTTTGTTTCAAGAAATACTTCCAAAAAGAAATCTTCATCATGCCTAAGAGATGGAACCAGATGGCAAGAAACTTCATCAAACATTTAAGAGAAAAGCCAGACCTGTACGATTTAAAGAAGAAAGATCGTGTGTAAGAAGAAGCTGCTTGTCAAGAAGCACCCCTAATAAGCCAGGATCTCCTGAATATATTGCCTCCTCATCTGAGGAAGAGGAACAAGAGCCATCCATTCCTCTTTCAAAAAAACCAGAAAGTGACCCATCCGTTAAACATACTTCAACAAGAAAAGGTAAAGCTCCTATGGAAGAGTCATCCGATCCAAATGAAGATAAAGGCATTCAAGTGCTTGTCGCTAACACGAGTGTTAACAATCCAAAGCTGGCAAAAACCATACTACAATCCACCATCTTCGGAACGACTGGGAGACAACAATCAAACATGGAGTAAAAGAGATTCTATCTTCCATTTATCCAAGAATAATGAAGGTAGGTACCGTCTCTTTCCTTTCAAAATAACTTATTCTTGTTCTAATGTCATCCCGACTCTTTTGTTCAGTTTATCAATGACATTTCCATGATTGAAGAAAGCTGGTGCCAAACAACTAACCTTCAAGCAGATCTTTAGAAGCAATTAGCTTTGGTCAAAGAAGAAAAAGACAGAGCCGATGCTAATCGGATAGCCTTAGAGTCAAGAGTTATCTAATCGACTGCAATAATCTTGTCATTGAAGAATCAATTAAGAATAATAGAAAAACATGCTATGGATCTTTTGGCCGAACCAGAAAAAAGAAGGAAAATACTTCGATAGGCTGATATAGCCATAAAAGAAAAGACTCATGCATATGAGAAAGTACTGGGCCAAAAATCCAAAATGGAAGAAGAATAGCTTCTCTTGAGCAAGAATTGGAAAAAAGCAAACAAGAAACTGCCTCTGCAATTCAACAGAGCCTTCTTGCAGTTGAAGAGTTCAAAAATTCTGAAACCTTTAATGATGAAATAGATGAAGCAGGAGTAGAAGGCTATAAATTTAGTTTCGATGATTGCATCAACATGGTCAGGAAATTATATCCTAACCTTGATATTTCTTCTATCACCATAGAGGGTATTGTGGAAGAAGAAAAAACAAATAAAGTGACATCCATGCAAGAAAGAACTGTCTGTAATCAAGTTGATCAAGAAAAACTTGACTAGCTTGTAGTCATGAATCTTCACCAATGTCCATTGTCATTTTTTTTTTAAAAATTTTTACAGAACATCAATGAAATCCTTTTTTCTCCATCTAATGTTACATAATCAGCATATCAAACTAACTATAATGATTAGTTCAATATACCAGACCATTCTTCCAATATCTTGGATATCTTGAGATAATATCATTGATAGAGTGGTAAATCACATCAACTTTGATTACTTGTATCATGATTGACTTATCAGGTCGACCTTTCAATCAATCGGTTATCTCAATGTTAGCATACCGATGAGTTAGTAGATCAGGCCAACTTGATTTGTCAGATTATGGTCAGCTTATCAGGCAAACCTTTTGATTGATCAGTTATTCTGATCATAAAATACTGATGAGTTAGTGGATCAGACCAACTCAATTTGTTGGATTATGGTTAGCTTATTAGGCCAGCCTTTTGATTGATCAGTTATTTTGATCATAGAGTATCGATGAGTTAGTGGATCAGATCAACTCGATTTGTCAGATTATGGTCAACTTATCAGGCCAACCTTTTGATTGATCAGTTATTCTGATCATAAAATATCGATGAGTTAGTGGATCAAATAAACTCAATTTGTCAGATTATAGTCAGCTTATCAGGCCAACCTTTTGATTGATCAATTAATCTGATCATAGAATACTAATGAGTTAGTGGATTATACCAACTCGACTTATCGGATTGTGGCCAGCTTATCAGGCCAACCTTTTGATTGATCTGTTATTCTGATCATAGAATATCGATGAGTTAGTGGATCAGACTAACTCGATATATCAGATTATGGTCAGCTTATCAGGCTAACCTTTCTTTTCACTTGTTTCTTTTTTATTTACCAAAATACTTGGGGTCTCCATATGTTCCATAAAAGTTCGACCCATTAGGTCAGATGTAGAAGTAGCCAATCTGGACAATGAATCAGCTCGAGAATTTTCAGTTCTAGGGATATGACTAATATCCTAAGAATCAAATATAGTTCCAAGCTCTCGAACCTTCTTCAGGTACAAAACTAAAGTGGCATCACGAACTTCAAAATCTTCCTTTACTTGGTTGACCACTAATTGGGAATTAGATAATACCTTTAACCTTTGGACACTTAATTCCTTTGCAATTCTTAAACCAGCTAGGAGAGCTTCATACTTAGCTTGATTATTAGAAACTTTGAAAGAAAATCAGAGTGCATATTCTGTGATATCTCCATATGGATTGGATAAGATCAATCCAGCTCCGTAACCAGAAGAATTTGAAGCTCCATCTACATGTAATATCCAAGATACATCGATCTTATCCATTTCATCAGATGATTGAGTTTCTTCTTCATTGTTACACCAAGTACATTCGGCTATGAAATCAATCAATACTTGAGCCTTCATCGCAGATCGAGCTGATAGGTAATATCATACCCACTTAATTTGATTGCCCATTTTGCCATTCGACCAGAAGTATCAGGACACTGCAAGATAGTCCTTAGAGATTGGTCAATCAACATAATAATACGATGGGATTGAAAATATAGCCTGAGGCGTTTAGCTGATATTACCAAGGTATAAACAATATTCTGAAATTTTGGGTAACTTGTTTCAGCATCATGAAGAACTTTGCTGATATAATAAATGGGCTTATGCGATCCATCAGATTCTTTTCTCACCAATACAAAACTAATTGCATCATTAGATACAGCCAAATAAAGATACAAATCTTCTCCTTCTTGAGGTTTAGACATATGATCGGATTTGTCAAATACTTCTTAAGTTCCTCAAATGCCAACCTACAATCATCTGACCAATTAAACTCCTTGGTCTGTCGTAAGCTTTGGAATAAAGGCAAGCATCTCTCCGTCGAACGAGAAATAAATTGACTTAACGAAGCGATTCGTCTGGTCAACTATTTGAATTTCTCTCTTATTTGCTGGATGCCTCATATCCAATATGGCTCAAATCTTTTCTGGATTAGCTTCAATCCCACGCTTCATAACCATGAAGCCTAAAAATTTTCCAGAAGTTACACCAAAAATATATTTGGTCGGATTTAACTTCATGTGATTTTATCGTAGAATATCAAAGGCTATCTACAAATCCTTAATATGATCATCAGACTGATTACTTTTGATGATCATATTATCTACATATACCTCCATAGTCTTTCCAATTTGATCTTCAAAAATCTTGTTTACTAACCTCTGATAAGTAGCTCCGGCATTTTTAAGATCAAACGGCATTACTTTGTAATAATATATCCCCCGGTCTGTAACAAAAGATATTTTTTCTTTATCTTTTGGACTCATTCGTATCTGATTATATCCAGAGAAAGCATCCATGAAACTCAAGAATTTATGTCCAGCCATCGCATCAACAAGTTGATCAATTTTAAGCAAAGAAAAACTATCTTTAGGATATACCTTGTTAAGATTTGTATAATCTATATATATCCTTCATTTTCCATTTGCTTTCCTTATGATTACTATATTGGCAAGCAAGTCAGGATAATGAACCTCCCTGATAAATCTGGCATCAAGCAATTTGGATACTTCTTCATTGATGATCTTTTTCCTTTTTGGGATAAAATTTTGCTTCTTTTGACGGACCGACCGACTAAGTGGATCAACCTTAAGTTCATGCATAATCACTTCAGGAGGAATCCCCAACGTATCGACAGCCTTCCATGCAAATATATCAGCATTTTTTTGTAAGAAATCAATTAATTTCTTCCTTTGGTCTTTAGTAAGCAAACTTCCAATCTGAACAGTTTTAGTAGGATCATCTTTCACCAAAGGAGCATAAATGGTCCTTTCTATTGATATGCTTACTCCTTTAGTTAGATCACGCGGATCTATTTGCTCGAAAGTGGAGTTGCTAATTGATCGTTGATTTTGGATTGTCAAACATTGACGAGCCATCTGTTGATTTTCCCTCACTTCTCTAATCCCATTTTGGATTAGAAACTTTATTAGTAAATGATATGTCGATACGATGGCTTGAAACTTATTCAGAGCTGGCCTTTCCAAGATTGCATTATACGTAGAAGAAATTCGAACAACCATAAATGTAAGAGGAAAAGTCCTTTGCTTCAGCATCGTTCCGAGGGTTACGGGAAGTGTAATTTCTTCGTTTACTCCTATAGAATTTTTGCCAAATCCTATTAGTGGCATGTGAATTCTTCATAACTTATTAATTGGTAAATTTATTTTGACAAAAGTATCATAAAGCAAGACTTCGGTATAACTTCTATTATCAACCAGAATTCTATGTACATCATAGTTCGCAATTATTGTAGAAATCATAACAGAATCATTATGTGGCATCTGAATACCTTGTAAGTCATCATCAGAAAAGATAACATTCCCCCGAAGCCTCTTGGTGCTCCGATCATCTTCATAACATGCTTGGTAAATCATTCCGACCGATCCATCGGTCGGTTGTTGATTTGGGAGCTCCGTCCCATCAGTGATCATTCTTGGGGCCACTGGCCTTGGCGCTACTGCCTCAATTGGTCGGTTTTGATTTTGGTTTCGAACATATCTGCCCAGATAACCTCGTTTGATCAGATCTTCGATCTCATATTTCAGTTGGATACACTCTTCCGTAGTGTGTCCATGATCATAATGAAACCGACAGTATTTGGCTTTGTTATGCATAGCAGGTGGGGCTCTCCTTTGAAGAAAAATTTTTTTCTCAATTTTCATCAGAATTTTTTCTCTCGGGAGAGTTAGGGGGTATAGGCGTCAAATCGACTGACATAGTTCCTGTCGACCAAGTTATTCGGCCTCTGACCTTGCCGTTGAATTGATTGGACTCCAGGAGATCGAAATTGATCTTCTTTGGCATTCTTCTTACTTGGCACCGATTTTCTTTCTACCTGTCGCCGGCTCAAGGCTTGTTCTTCGGCCTAAGCATACTTTTGGGCACGGGCCAGTAATTCAGAATAATTGGTCGAAATTTTTTTATCCAAAGAGAATGTGAACCTGGAGGCTCGCAATCCCTTCTTCATAGCTGGCATCGCTACGTATTCGTTGAGGTCTAGAATCTCCAACGTAGCATAATTGAACCTTGTTATGTAGTCTCTCAAAGACTCCCCTTTTGATTGTTGGATGAAGAATAAGCTATCAGAGTTTCTAGGCATTTTCCTACTTGTTCTGAAGTGAGAGAAAACAACTTTTCCAACTGACTGAAAGAATGAATGGTATCCGACTAGAGACTTGAATATCACATTCTCGCAGATTTCTTTAAAGTTACTGGAAAAGCAAGACAGTGAAGTGCATCTGATGCTTCCTGGATCAACATGTGGGCTTTAAAGCTATCCAGATGATCTAAGGGGTTAGATGATCTATCATACAGCTCAATTTGTAGAATTTTGAAGTGATGAGGAATTCCATAATCTTCTTGGAAAAAGGGGGTAAGATGTCACAGTTTGGTGTTGTATCCTCTACTTTCCTCTATTCGCCAATTATGGCAATCTGCAGTTCTAGTTTTCTGAATTTCTTATCAAAATCATTTGCCTTCACAGGATCTGGAACTTGAGCACTGTCAAGAGTTGATTCCCTAGTGGATGTCGAATGAGATCGCCGATGTTTCCCTTTGTTTCGTTTTTCGGCATGGTGATGAAATTGGTGATGTTGCCTTGAAGGAGATTGTTGACTTGAAGAATGTTGATAAGAGGAATGTCTTCTTGGACTAAGATGCCTACTTACCTGAAGAGAAGATCGCTAGCTACTTCTTGATGCAGCAGGTTGCGATGGTCTATTCGCAGCGATTTCTTGGAGGTTTTGCATTGCCGCAGTGAGTACTTCTACCTTGTCCAACAGATTATTTAATCTTTCTTGATCCAAATTTGCAGCAGGGAGAACTTCCGTCCTTTCGCTAAGAACAGGATCATTCTCCTTTGGGGGATGAGGAATGTCTTCAATGGGAAGATTCCGCTTCCTACCTTTCACCATATTTTCTTCCATATTCTTGAAACTCTTTCATCGAGTTCCCCTACCTGGCGTGCTAATCTGTTGTGTCCAGACAAATTACAATGATGCTTGAGCTCGAACCAGATCAAAGAGAATCGAATTGAGCTAGCAAATCTTCATCTTCTTGGAGGCTCTGTGTGTTGAATAGCTTCTGTATTCAAGATCGTTAATGATATCCGGACTAGATAGATGAGGTCTGAAGAAAAGTTGAGTGAAAGGTATTTCGGAAAAAGAAATTTTCCTCTCCGTCGTGCTCACTGGTATTTATAGACCTCAAACTTAACCGATTCTAGCCAACTCCAGCTGTAAACGGTTAGTTTGTTAAGGCATCAGCACATGCAGTAAGCGTTATCCATTGTTGATCAGCTATTTTTCGGATACTCAATAATCTCGCATCACTTGGGCATTGATCAGCTTTATGCCTTTTAGACATTAATCAGCTTTATACCTCTTGGGCATTGATTGGTTTTATGCCTCCTGGACGTTGATCAGCTTTATGCCTTCCGAGTGTTGATCAGTCTTATGCCTCTTGATCATTGATCGGCTGTACGCCTTTTAGGTGTCGATCAGCTTTATGCCTCTTGATCAACCAGATTCAATCCCTACCAGATCAATATAGATAGACCAAACATGTCGTATCCTAATAGATTTCAAAAAAAGATCTACAGTGCTAATGTTTGAGTTCTCTTTATTAGGCCACCATGTTTATTTTTGGACCACGATTATTAAAGAATGTTGTATGTGCCTGTTAGTGCCGTAAAGTCATTGGACGGTGGGCAGGTGGCTATCCCCCCTTTTCTTTCAATGAAAAAAATATTAAACTATGGATACACCAGGGTTCAACTCACGCCGACAACTAGATAGGTGGGTGGACAACAAAACATTTTTTTAAAATAATATAATAAATATAATAATTATTATTATTATTATGAGGAACGTTAAAGCCGTGCAAAGTAGTTTACACTCCACTTGTTAGAATCATGAACATTCTGTTTTAGTTATCTCCTAAAACAGGGAAGAACAATGGACCTCAAGAGGATCTTGTGCCAACTCCGGTTGCTCTTAGTACCTGTCATGCAACAGAAGCGGTTCAAGGCAGCGTTAGATTCCAACCTGCCTCTATGAGATGATTTTTTCCTCTATCCACAAAAGATATCCAATATATACCGCTAGTATAAATATTATTTCTATTATACTGCAGGATCTTATCCAAAAAAATAAATAGTAAAAATATATTATTTTAATTTTTTGATTTTATTTATATAAATATCTAATATTTTTTTAGTAAATAATTAATATAAAACTAAATATGCATACTCTTTTTATTTAAATCACAGCATCCATACCAAACTAAGCATCCAAATTCATACAATTACTTATAAATATCATCATCGATACGTGGTCAACCTATTGTAATTTCTCCTTTTCACATAGATTATAGGCTGGGCCAGCTCTCATACCATTTATCACAATCCAAGGTTTTAATTAAGACTATTTAAACGATATTATTTAAATTTTATAAATCTGTATAAATATATAAAATCTTTTTAATAAATAATTAATATAAAATTAAATATATATATGGACGGATACTTTCAATTTTATTTGTATCTCTCCCTGACAGCAGACTGTCATCATGGTATCTATGGGGATCAACAATTAGACCATCTCATGATGCCATGACCTCCTCTCGCTAATAAGATCCCAACCTTCCTCTCATTCCCATAAATGAGGGGGTCATTTTAGTCCATCAAATACCGTCGCGTGTTAAGAACATGTAGTTCGAAAGGCTTGCATTTCTAGCATATCCACCTGCGTGAGCTATAATAAGTCCATCCGACGCAGTGCACATGCTATCATTGAATGTGGTCGTTGTGTTATGCGTTTCATGGAATTATTGGACCTTCCCCAACAAATAATTTCTCATTGATATGGGTGTGAATCAGGTCTGGATTTAGCCAACAAACCCAACCGTTCTCTTATTTAACGGTCAGGAAGGATCTGGCAGAGGAGGAGAGATGGAGCACCACCTCAGGAAGCTGATGCTGAAGCAGTCAAAGCCTAAAGACGACGATGACGATATCGAGGAGCTCTTAGAGTCTCTGCTGAAGAAGCTGAAGAAAGTGGTGCATCTTCTAAAGAAGCTTGTTAAACTGGTCGAAAAGAGCAACCATTTGGCGCAGGTGCTCCTGACTATAGTTCTTCCCTTGGCCCTTATCCTCCTCTACTACCACCACTGTTGCTCCAGAAAGGACTCCAATAAGAAGGCCTCCAAAGAGAAGTCATCCTCATCACCGGAGCAGCATGCCTCCAGTGAGAGGAGTTTGCTGTCCAAGTTAAAACTGCATCTGCATTTAGAACCATAGTATTAATCTGAAAGACTAGGACTTCGCTCCTTTATCATAGAATGTCTTTTATTTTCTGTGGACTTACTTCCGGTTGTCACTTGTTATGTATATGTCTTCCTAGTTGAACGTGATGTTGGCTTGGGTTTAGATGTTTACTTCTGTAACATTTAAAGCTGTTTCTCTATTTGAATTAAAAGAGCCTCATGGTTCTCCTTGGATTGCCGTTTTTCCTTGTGGAACTGAATTCTCCTTGGATTATATTCCATTCACCACTCCCAGATTTGGGGACAGTTATATATGGATGGCAAATGTTTAATGAACTCAACTTCCGATATATTCACCTAAATTCACCCTCACATGGTGGTTTTCATTGGATGCTATCCTCACATTGGTACAAGGATGCTTCCAGAAGTAACAAACGTGGCTCATGAGGTGGGTACAAGGAAAAAAAGGTTTTAGGCATTCTTCAGAATTTATCCCCCAAATGAAAAGAATGAAAAGAAAACATGAGAAGTAATGTGCATTGATGTTATCATATTTGTAAGTAGGCAGGACCATGATAGAATAGATTAGAAACAACAGAAGAATGTGATTAATCTCAACTGTGAGGATAACCCTCAGGTTTCCAAAATTTACAGACCATGGTGTAATATCTGTAATATAATGCTCAAAACATTTAGGAACATATCGTTCAAAAAATTCAGTCTCATCAAACTGCAGAATTAGCCAAATTACCTTTATGAAATTCCTAACAATTTTTCAAATCTCTTGGACTTCAGTGAAATTGTGCCATCTCATCCCATTGATTCATTGACTTTGGGATTTCAACAGTAAAAGAGTGCCATGTCATCCCACCGAGGGGCCATTTCCAGTCCATATGGCCAGCATGCATGTGTGACGGCCTGCTTCAACCACGAAAATTTTGCCTAAAATTTGCAGGCCATCTAGCTAGGATCATGCTGCAATACAATTTTACAGTCTAACTAAAGGGCAATTCTAAAAATTAGTGTCGAGAACAAGCTCTACGTCACTGTCCTAATCTCCAGTATTGATGTATAAAGAGAATTTAATTGTATCTAGCAATTTGCTTTCAGGAGTTTCTGAAGTTGCTCCCAAGGAAGTGAACGCTCATATATGGTGCCATTTTCTTTATCAGTTATACACCAACAAAACACTCTTCATGATTGCATCTGGCTTCCACAAGACTATCTTAGATGAACAATCATATCTATGGAACATGACATGTGCCCCCTTCCCTGGTTGCAAACATAGACACAAACTGGTTCATGCTTGTATCTAGGGGAGATGGCGAGGATGAAATTCTGCAAGACCATAGTGAGAACTATTTGACCTCAATCATGGCAAAATTTATCCCCATGCATATCCTCCGCCCTTGCATGAATGGCATGAATGCCATTGGGTGCTTTGATGCATTCGAGATGCCTTCTGCAATGCGACTTGGATTAAATTGGTACACATCATCGCCCCATTGATTCCTGCCATGGTGGACTGCTATCAAGGGCACCTACATCGACCCCAGCAGGAATAGTCAGGTTTCCGATTTTTGTAGTCCTGTTCATGACAAATGAGATAGGTGGATACAACCTCAGTGTCTCATTGACGGTCATGTTCAGTTGCAAGATCACTAGAACGCATTGTTGTGCTCCGATACCACTTGTTGGGAGAATCCGGATCAGTGCCTATACCGCGGAAGCAACCTATTCTCGGATTCAAGATTTACAAGAAAATAGAAGAAGAGATGTAGAAGAGAGATATAGGAGAAAAGAGAGATTGCTTTATTATTCTTTGGAGAAGAAACTTGATACTATCAAGACAACCACCTCCTTTCACAAACCGAGAAGAAGCCTCATGCATGAAGTCTCCATGCGTATCCCTTCTCCAAAATCAAGAAGCTCCACAAATCAAGACCAAGAAGAAAACCTCCATGTGAAAACCCTCACGTGCCCTCTTCCTTTTTCCTTGAACTGTCAGCCTCCTAAAACCATGAAGAACTCCCACGGTCTCACACAAGCCTAAGCCCCCTCACGGTCCTCTCTTTCACCGAGGACACTCAAACCATCAACCCCTCCATCCTTTATATAAGGGTGGTTTGAGTTCTTGATTCTTGTTGGGTATTGGACTTCTTGTTGGATGCGGTTAAGACTTCTTGAAAGGTCCAACAAACTGGTTAGGACTCCTTAGTTAGTTAGGCCTCCTAAGTGGTTACAACCAACCAGTTAAGATCTTTAGGTGTTGGACTAACCAACTAACCTAATACCTGGACCCAATCCCATAATCCAATTGGATTATGTTACAATCTCTCAAAAACTCCCCATAATAAGCCAATGAGAAAACACTCAAATCCGAGCCCATGTAATCACACGTTCTCTCAACCCTGGATCAAGCACCCTAACCCAACATAACACTAGGACCCTTGGGAACTTATAAACCTAAGCCTCCCAAACCTGTGTGCCTTCCCTGGAAAACCTCCAAAAATCACTTGGCATGCCTCCAAGCTCCCAGGGATTGCCTCGAAAATCCCTGCCACGGCCTTCCAAATCTCTCCAAGGCTTAGGAGCACCACACAAAATCCTATAATCTCCATCTTGGTGCCTCCAAGACTTGGCAAACCTGACGATGTCTTCCTACACAATCCTGCTATAACTGCTTGTCCCGACAGCCTCTTGTGCGGACCTCCTTGCCTCTACCAACACACTTCAGCTGCTGAACTCCCTTGGAGGCCTTTAGGATGACCACCTCCCATATTGAAGATCCTTGCTTATGCCTTGGCACCACCATTATAGCCTTCCTTCTGCCTGGCAGCTGCATCAATCTTTTCCTTAGACTTCTCTAGAGAGACCACAGTGAACCTGAGCTGGAACTCACTATAATTGGAGCTATACCTGACACCAACTCCTTAGAGCCACGCCAATCTCTGCACACTCTGCTCCACCTGGCTAAGTACACCCCGGCGCTCATACTAGGATATGGCCAGTATCCCTGCACCTCCCGCTCTAAACTCGTGCTGAATCCTGCTACACTTGTGAAGCCACCACTCCCCGGTGCTCCACCTGAGACTGAAGTCCCCCTGAAGCCACATAATGAAATCCCGATGCCAACTATTCAATGCTGCCCAGCTGAGCCTGCCGCTATACCTCGTACTCCATTGCTACCCCCTCGGAACCTTCGCATCCCGTGAACAACTCCGAGACCGTTTTAGACATACTGTACCCAGCAGGCTCCTCCGAAACAAAGAGCTCATCCAACTCTTCCTCTAACCTAGCGATAGAACCTGAGAAATCCAGGCTTTTCCTTTCTCCATCCCTACATTTCTTCCTAAGTGAACACTCCCACTTAAAGTGCCCTGCTACACCACACCTATAGCACTTGAATTCTTTCTTACCCTCCCGAGACTTTGTTCCATAAGTCTTAACAAGCTCCACATGACCATCTGCACCCTTCCTACTATCTCCAGAGCTGACATCTTTCCATCGAAGCCACCTCGCCTTCTCTGCTGGAATATCAATCCGTGCTCCACAGCTCCTGAGACTCGTTCTCCATCGTACTCCTGACCTCGAATTGATGTCTTCCTGCTCTATTCCTGTGACTGCAACACCAACCTATGCTTCCGTAGTACACCTAAATAGCTGTGCAAACCTAATGCCAATGTCAAACCTCTTCTTCTAAAGCCACGTCCAGAAAATTTTCTACCAACAAATCCTCCACCCAAACTTTTCACATAGAAAAGCTTCCCTTCCTATTAAATTTCTCAAACTCCACCTTGCTACCACTATTCATGGTTGATTAGGCCATGAAGAACAACTACAAAAGGCTGGATTTCAGAAATACCTCGAAGGGATGCTGGGATAGAAATCCACAGCGCATAGACAGTATGCGGATGGGTGCAGTAGAAGACTAGCATCTTCTTCCTTCTTGGGGATGAACCAGGGAGCACACCTCTTTGCCATGAATCCTCCTCTTTCAATGCTTGAACATGTTGGAAAATGTGTCCCAAAGCCAATCGCCTGGGTTGTAGGCGATTGAGCTAAGTATTGTACTTTTTCTTTGAATTAATAAAATATTTTTTTTTGGTAGCTCATCACATACTAAATTTTCCTGAAATGAACTCTTTCCATGTGATGAAGTCCTTAGGACTACACTGACTTCAATACAGAGAGGATGTATCGAGTGGTCCTTAAACTCTGTTCACAACCAAAGGATATATTGTACTGGACGACAATATATCAAGTATAGGTTGTTGTAGTTCACATCGTTTGGTTGTCTTCTTGACCAAATGAGTGTGGTGACACTGATGTGACCTACAAGTGGGATATATGATATCTCATTGAACGTGACTCCGTGTAGCCCCTTTCTGCCAAAGGGATACTCACGATTGGATATGGGTATATGTGTCCCTCTGACTTGAGGTCATCACGGTAGCTTGCAAGCAACTCCCTGTGCTTTGGTGCCGGACTACCCGGATTTTTAATCCGCTGACGGAAGGTTTCTGGGTATAGGCAAGCACTTGTGGAGCAGTGATGGACCAAGATGGAATTGACCTGTCCAAACAGTTTGGATTGAATGTATCGCAGTATCTCAATTTAGCAAATCCTCGGCCGGGGTAGTCCTAGTGAAGAGTCACTGGGCTTGCAAGGTCGAGACACGTAGTCGACTGACTCAATCTGGGTTGGCAGCCCAATCTCAGCCGTCCTGAGCATTAGAGGTCAAAGGGATGAATTATACGGTAACCATATGCCAGAGGTTCGATAGTTTTCTCCCGCATCTTCAACCTATCTGGATGCCAGGACCCATTGCTAGATGGTTTCCTGTGCTGGTACTAGAATTGTTCTAGTGCTACCATTTAGGTTCGAACCTATAAGGTCACACGCCACAGAGGATTACTCTCTGATCCGGATACCGATTACCATTGGGAATCGTCTCGATTTTATGGTCACAGTTTTTTTTTTAGCACTCTTTTCCCCATCTTGCCCTTGTCTGTGTCAACCAGAAATTGTTCCGGGATGACCAGGACTGTGCCAGTTTTTTTCTGATTCAGTTTTGAACTGATTCAGAGTTCGTTTCGGCCTCCAATTGGTTGTGAACCAATTGAACCTTTTTTTTTGGGGTCTTAAACCACGTTCAATTGGATTGAACCATTTGGTTTAACTGGTTTTAGACCGGTTTTAATGGACTGGTGTTTTTCTCTCCACTTGACCGTTTAACACGGTAATTTTGCTAGGAAAAATTTCTTGCGTCCGTTGAAGGCCAAGCATCTGAAGTCGAACCTGCTGGGCATCTCTTCCTCTCCTCCACCAGTTGGTTTAATCCTCCTATTAATTGCTGGTTAAATGGAGATCGGCAACTGCTGCCTCTTGGCCTCCCCGCCTCTCCATTTCCCTCTTCCCCTGCTGCCTTTAAATACCAGCAGTCAGCCCTGTTTTCAGAGAGAATCTCACCGTGAGAAGAGAGGCCCATTTGAGAGAGTTTTTGCCTGCTTCTTTTGGGTACTCATAGGCTGGGTTTTGGAGGGTGAGATGACGAGTCTAAGGAATCTTTTCCTTGTCCCTTAGAGTGCTCAAACCCAGGACTGCAGCAAAGCCAAGTTGCTGCCGTCCACTATGGCTTTTTGTTCTTCCAGCGGCTAGCACCGCGTGTGCAGAGGGATCGGAGGGCCCCCGGCGTGTCTCCCCTCTAGAGGGAGTACTCTTCTACTCTTGGGAGCAAGCAAGGCGAGCCGGATTTGCTGCTGTTGCTCCAAACGCGAAGAAAGAAGCTGCTCTCATGTTCTACTGCAGAATTTCTGGCAGCAGACTTTGGGGATTTCATACACCTGTTTTAGCTTGTTTTGATTGCAGATATCGATAGCAAATCGAAAACCAATTGTCCACCTTTCTGCTGCTCAAATTTGGGAGCAAACAGAGGTCCGGAAGCCATCGTTCCGGCGACATTTTTCAAGCTCAAAACATAGTTTTCAATCAGCCCAAGGAAGAAGAAGGCTGGAATAGTTTTATTCCAGCTATTCCAGCCTATTCCAGGTTTATTCCAGAGTTATTCCAAGCAGAATAAAGGTATGGAAAATTATTTTTTTTAATCATGCATGAATAGATTTATTTGTTTAATGTTTTGCAAATATTTTATATTATCATACATGCCTTCATGCAACACGAATAGGTTAGGTTTTGGGCGGAGCAGTTTTTCGCTGCGCGGATTTTTTAAAAATATTTTTAAAATCCATTCAGCTCCCGCAACTATTTGCATGCCTAGTGTAGGACCATGTTAAACCACCTGCACCATTTTTCTTTCAGTGGTATCAGAGCAGGTTGCATGTGTAATCTATTCCTGTATGCATGTTTTTAGATTAAAATTGGTTTAATCTAATAATGTATCCAGATTTCTTTTTGGAACCTAGTTGAGACCTTCACCATGATCGTGTGTCTTTGACACGATACGGATCGTCTGTGTTAGCCTCTTCAAAAGGATCCTTAAAGAATATTAAAATTAAAATTGTTTTAATTTGTTGATATATGTTTTTTGGCATGTTTTATTGGATATAAAATATTTGTTATGTAAAATTGTTTTACATAGAAGACTTAATTAAAAATTATTTTAATTAAGAGTTTGGCTTATTAAATTTTTTTTTAGGTTTGTGAAATCTAATCAAATTGGCATAAGCCATTTTGGGTTAATTGGGTTAGCTGACTAGTTGGGTTCATCACTGGGTTAGACCTAAGTTTAGTTGAACCGAATTACAAGAAGATTAAACAAAAGTTGTTTAAGGCCCTTCTTTAGAACTATCTAATAGTTAGATTAGTTGATCTGTTCATCTAAAATGGATCTAATTAGTGGCTCAATGGACGCCTGAGTCTTTAGGCTAGTCTGATCGAGTCTGGTAAACCGACTGGTATCGAGGTAGGTTTGGCATTGTGATCATGGTTGTATGAGGCTACCTCTTTCCTGGCCAACTTGGTTGGTGTCTAGGAAAGATGGTTAATGGCGGATACTCACCCATGATCTCACCTACCTGGCTAGTCGAGTCGACCAGAACTGATTGGAAAAGCTCAATGACTCGAGTTAACCCATGTCACCCAAGTTGATCGGTCTGACTGATCTATAGGTGCCCATGGATCAATTTGCTGATTTATTTCAACCCTCCTGGAATCTGATTGATTCAGTGGGAGGATGATCCATGTCCATGTTTTGTTTTCTTCTGTCACAACTAAAAAAAATCCTCTAAAATTATTAGGTCCTTAAAAAGACTAAGTCAAAGAGTTGACAGTGTCTTAGCCTCCCATTAAGTTGGATAAAAATGTGTCCACTAGCTTGGTGTGCATCGGCAGTTCCATAGAACGGGTGTACATCCAGCGACTGGAATTTCTATCTGATTGATAATGGTTCAGTGCAACCTCCTTAACGGGACTAGGTGGGCTGGTCATAGTCGGGCTTGGTCTTTAGTTAGCTAGAAGCATTGGATTTGTCATTTTAATGGTTGGACCTAACCAGAGACCCACAATAGGAGGCCCCTAGGCCGATTGGGGTGTTCTCTGGGACAAAATAAAATACTGAAAATTGTTTAGGGAAATAATTGGTTTACGAACCTACCTTTAGGCTCGTATGGGTGAGCTGGCCATAGTCGGGCTCATGCGAGGCCTATTGGATTTCAGTACCCACTTGAAAAAGTATTTTCACGGATTGGAGTTAGAGGCTACCAATCTGAAAAATTAGTGGGAGAAACCTTTTGACTAAAGTCCAAGTCTTTTGGTTAAGTTATTAATTCATACACTAATTTGGTCTTATTTTCTTTTCAGATGTCTTCTTACTTATCGCTCTGGTCACTTCTTGATAACGAGAAGTTAAAGGGTCACAACTTCGATAGTTGGTATCGAAGATTGAGAATTGTTCTGGAGCATGAACGGATCCTCTATGTGATAACTGATCCGGCACCTGAAATCCCTCCCGCTAATGCACAGAGTGCGGTCAGAGATGCTTATCTGAAGTAGGTCTCTGATCGGACTACTGTCCGATGCATTATGTTAGCCGTGATGAATGACTTGTTCAATCGCAAATTCGAGGAGGCCCAACCTGATGAAATTCTTCAAAAGTTGAGGAATCCTTCGGCACCCCGGATGATGTAGAATTGTACAACTATCTTGTGCCATCTACAACTCCAAGATGTCGAATGGTGGTTCAGCCACTGATCATGTATTGTACATGATCGAGCTGATTGAAAAACTAGGCAAACTCGGATGGCCCTTGCACGAGCAGCTCGGCAAGGATGCGATCCTGAATTCTCTTCCCTCTTCCTATCTTGATTTTCTCGATTATTATAGAATGAACAAGCCTGCAGTCAACTACCATGGTCTTTTGGGGTTGCTGCAGACTTTTGAGAAAGACCACCAACTGAATAAGGGGGTGGTGAATTTAGTGGGAGGAAGTAGAGGTCGTCGTCCCTTTAAGAAAGGGAAGAAGAAAATAAATAAAAAGGGAAAGAAGGTGCAGAATGCTCCTGGCCCTAGTCAGACCAGGAAGTATAAGGCTGATCAGTCTTCTGCAGAGTGCTTCTACTGCAAGAAGAAGGGACACTGGAAGGGGAACTGTCCTCTTTATATTACGTCCCTTGATCCGAACAGGCCGAGGAAGCAGAAGTCTGCTGAACAAGGTATTTATATGATAAAACCTTGCAATTACTCAATTGTTGATACTACTAACTGGGTATTGGATACTGGTAGTCCAATTCACGTTTGTAATTCGTTACAGTGACTTCAAGTTAGTAGAAGATTTGAAGATGGAGAACAGTTTCTGAGCGTTGGGAATGGAAATCGTGTTCCAGTACTAGCGATCGGAGTCCTGCATCTTGTCTTTGAGTCTTGTACTGTCGAACTAGTCGACTGTCACTATTGTCCTAGTTTCATTATGAGCATAATTTCTGTAGGCCTTTTGGCCAATTGTGGTTTTGAACTTTCAATAAAAGAAGATTTTTGCAATGTTATTTTGAATAACTCTGTTATAATGAAAGCTAGATTAAATAATGGCATATACGTACTATCAAGGCCTGTTAGTATAATGTACACTTCTAGCAAACGTCCAAGATTAGATAATGTCAACAATTTGTATCTTTGGCACTGTAGGCTAGGTCATATTAACCAAAATAGGATAAACAAGATACGAGGAGAAGGACTCCTCGAGGTCAGCGATTCTGAATCACTGCCCACTTGGGAATCCTGTTTACTTGGTAAAATGACCAAGTCACCTTTTACTGGAAAGGGTGAACGAGCTACAGAACTTCTAAGTCTAATACATACTGATGTATGTGGACCGATGACAGTAAGTGCCAGAGGAGGATACAAATATTTCATTACTTTTACAGATGACTTTTCAAAGTTCGATTATGTCTTTTTAATGAGACAAAAGTCTGAGTCGTTTGAAATGTTCAAACGATACCGTAATGAAGTAGAAAAGCAAACTGGAAAAAGTATTAAAATCCTTCGATCTGATCGAGGTGGTGAATACTTATCTGGTGAACTTTTGACATATCTTGAGGAGAATGAAATTCTCTCTCAGTGGACTCCTCCAGGAACACCATAGTTGAATGGTGTGTCCGAAAGGAGGAATCGAACCTTGTTGGACATTGTTCGATCCATGATGGGCTTTGCAACTCTGTCGCTATCCTTTTGGGGATATGCGCTTCAGACAGCCTGTTACTTGTTAAATAATGTTCCAAGTAAGTCTGTTGTCTCCACTCCGTATGAGATGTGGAATGGACGTAAACCCTCAATCTCACACCTTCGGGTCTGGGGTTGTCCGGCTTACGTAAAGCGTTTAGACTCAGACAGACTTGGTCCAAGGTCTGATCGGTGTTTATTCATTGGTTATCCTAAGAAAACCAAAGGATATTTCTTCTACTTGGAGAATGAACAAAAGGTGTTCGTTGCTCTTATAGCTATCTTTTTGGAAAAGGAGTTCCTTGGAGAAGGAACTATAGCCGCTAAGATTGAACTTGATGAAGTTCAGCCAATAAAAGAACCTGCACACTCTAAGACATCGTAGAACCGGCTGTGATTGAATCACACCCAAAATCCATTAGGAGATCCGGTAGAATACCGCATCAGCCGGACAGATACTATGGTTTCTTGGTCCGGGACGACGATCCCATTGAGCTTGATGAGAACAATGAGGATCCAATCACCTATATGGATGCACTTCAGAGATCAGACTCTGAGGCATGGCTTGGAGCCATGCGATCCGAAATGGAGTCCATGGAAATCAACAATGTATGGACATTGGTTGATCTGCCTGAAGGGATAAAACCCATCAGGTGTAAATGGATCTTCAAGAGGAAAAGGGGCGCAGATGGGAAGGTAGAGACCTATAAAGCCCGTCTGGTTGGCAAGGGGTATCGTCAGCGATATGATATCGATTATGACAAGACTTTCTCCCCTATGGCAATGCTCAAGTCCATTCGGATCATGCTTGCTTTGGCAGCATATTTTGATTACGAGATCTGGCAGATGGATGTCTGAATCGCTTTTCTAAACGGGGAGCTGGAAGAGGAGGTGTATATGATACAGCCTGAAGGGTTCACAAACACAGATGAATCAAAAGTATGCAAGTTGCAGAGGTCCATCTATGGACTTAAGCAAGTATCTCGAAGTTGGAACTTATGGTTTGATAGATGTATCAAATCATATGGCTTCGTTAGGAACGGAGAAGAACCGTGCATCTATAAATGGGTTAATGGTTCTGTGATTGTATTCCTAGTACTGTATGTTGACGACATTCTCTTAATCGGGAATGATGTCGTAGCATTACAAGGAATAAAGGTCTGGTTATCATCTCAGTTCTCCATGAAAGACTTGGCTGAAGCTTCTTACATACTATGTATGAAGATCTATAGAGATAGATCTAAGAAGCTTTTGGGATTGTCCCAGTCTACGTACATTGACATTGTGCTGAAACAGTTCAGCATGGAAAATTCCAAGAAAGGCTATCTCCCGATAGGTTCTGGATTACTCTTTCCAAGAAGGATTGTGCGACAACTCCTGAGGAAAGAGAACGCATGAGTAGAGTTCCTTATGCTTCTGTAGTAGGCTCTATCATGTATGCTATGACTTGTACTAGACCAGACGTGGCATACTCACTAGGAGTAGTGAGCAGATACCAGTCTGACCCAGGTGAGGCGCATTGGAAGGTGGTTAAGTCCATCCTTAAGTATTTGAGAAATACTAAAGATCAATGGATGATTTATGGAGAACCTGACTTAAAACTTGTGGGGTACTCTGACTCCAGTTTCCAGTTGGATAGAGATGATAGTAAGAGTGTGTCAGGGTTTGTATTTACCCTGAATGGAGGAGCGATCTGCTGGAAAAGTTCCAAGCAGGCAACTATTGCAGACTCGGTATGCGAAGCAGAATATATTGCAGCATCAGATGCAGTAAAGGAAGCTGTGTGGTTGCGGAAGTTCCTTGGAGAGCTAGGGGTGGCACCTTCCCTAGATGGTCCTGTTTCGGTGTATTGTGACAGCACTGGAGCCATTACTCAAGCTAAGGAGCCTAAAGCTCATCACCGCACCAAGCACATACTGCGGCGCTACCATCTCGTACGAGAGATCGCGGAATGAGGCAACATCAATCTTCTAAAGATCGATGAAAAAGAAAATCTTGCCGACCCCTTCACTAAAGCCCTCAGAATAAAAGAGTTTGACTATTGTAAATGGGAAATGGCTATTAGATACTCTTCTGATTGGCTTTAGTACAAGTGGGAGTTGTTGGGAATTGTGTCCCAAGCCAATCGCCTGGGTTGTAGGTGGTTGAGCTAAGTATTATACTTTTTCTTTGAATTAATAAAATATTTTTTTTGGCAGCTCATCACATACTAAATTTCCCTGAAATGAACTCTTTCCATGTGATGAAGTCCTTAGGACTACACTAACTTCGATACAGAGAGGATGTATCGAGTGGTCCTTAAACCCTGTTCACAACCAAAGGATATATTGTATTGGACGGCAGTATATCAAGTATAGGTTGTTGTAGTTCACATCGTTTGGTTGTCTTCTTGACCAAATGAGTGTGGTGACACTGATGTGATCTACAAGTGGGATATATGATATCTCATTGAACGTGACTCCGTGTAGCCCCTTTCTACCAAAGGGATACTCACGATTGGATATGGGTATATGTATCCCTCTGACCTGAGGTCATCATAGTAGCTTGCAAGCAACTCCTTGTGCTTTGGTGCCCGACTACCTGGATTTTTAATCCACTGACAAAAGGTTTCTGGGTACAGGCAAGCACTTGTGGAGCAGTGATGGACCAAGATGGACTTAACCTGTCCAAACAGTTTGGATTGAATGTCTCGCAGTATCTCAATTTAGCAAATCCTCGGCCGGGATAGTCCTAATGAAGAGTCACTGGGCTTGCAAGGTTGAGACACGTAGTCGACTGACTTAGTCCGGGTTGGCAGCCAATCTCAGTCGTCTTGAGCATTAGAGGTCAAAGGGATGAATTATACGGTAACCATATGCCAGAGGTTCGATAGTTTGCTCCCGCATCTTCAACCTATCCGGATGCCGGGACCCATTGCTAGATGGTTTCCTGTGCTGGTACTAGAATTGTTCTAGTGTTACCGTTTAGGTTCGAACCTATGAGGTCACACGCCATAGAGGATTACTCTCTGATCCGGATCCGATTACCATTGAAAATCATCTCGATTTTATGGTCAGTTTTTTTTAGCACTCTTTTTCCTGTCTTGCCCTTGTCTGTGTTAACCGGAAATTATTTCGGGATGACCAGGACTGCGCCAGTTTTTTTCTGAATCAGTTTTGAACTGATTCAGAGTTCGTTTCGGCCTCCAATTGGTTGTGAACCAATTGAACCATTTTTTTTTGGGTCTTGAACCAGGTTCAGTTGGATTGAACCGTTTGTTTTACTGGTTTTAGACCGATTTTAATGGACCGGTGTTTTTCTCTCCACTTGACCGTTTAACACTGTAATTTTGCTGGGAAAAATTTCTTGCATCCGTTGAAGGCCAAGCATCCGAAGTCGAACCCGCTGGGCATCTCTTCCTCTCCTCCACCGGCTGGTTTAATCCTCCTGTTAATTGCTGGTTAAATGGAGATCGGCAGCTGCTGCCTCTTGGCCTCCCCGCCTCTCCATTTCCCTCTTCCCCTGCTGCCTTTAAATACCAGCAGTCAGCCCTGTTTTCAGAGAGAATCTCACCATGAGAAGAGAGGCCCATTTGAGAGAGTTTTTGCCTGCTTCCTTTGGGTACTCATAGGCTGGGTTTTGGAGGATGAGAGGGAGAGTCTAAGGCACCTTTTCCTTGTCCCTTAGAGTGCTTAAACCAAGGACTGCAGCAAAGCCAAGTTGCTGCCGTCCACTGTGGCTTTTTGTTCTTCCAGCGGCTAGCACCGCATGTGGAGAGGGATCGGAGGGCCCCCGACGTGTCTCCCCTTTAGAGGTAGTACTCTTCTACTCCTGGGAGCAAGCAAGGTGAGCCGGATTTGCTGCTGTTGCTCCAAATGTGAAGAAAGAAGCTGCTGTCCTGTTCTGCTATAGAATTTATGGCAGCAGACTTTGGGGGTTTTATACACCTGTTTTAGCTTGTTTTGATTGCAGATATCGATGGCAAATCGAAGACCAATTGTCCACCTTTCTGCTGCTCAAATTTGGGAGCAAACGGAGGTCCGGAAGCCATCATTCCGGCAACGTTTTTCAAGCTCAAAATAGAGTTTTCAATCAGCCCAAGGAAGAAGAAGGCTGGAATAGTTTTATTCCAGCTATTCCAGCCTATTCTAGGTTTATTCTAGAGTTATTCCAGGTGAAATAAAGGTATGGAAAATTATTTTTTTTAATCATGCATGAGTAGATTTATTTGTTTAATGTTTTGCAAATATTTTATATTATCATACATGCCTTCATGCAACATGAATAGGTTAGGTTCTGGGCGGAGCAGTTTTTCGCTGCACGGGTTTTTTAAAAATATTTTTAAAATCCATTCTGCTCCCGCAGCTATTTGCATGCCTAGTGTAGGACCATGTTAAACCACATGCACCGTTTTTCTTTCAGAACAATGCTCTGATACCACTTGTTGTGCTCCAATACCACTTGTTGTGCTCCGATACCACTTGTTGGGAGAATCTGGATCGGTACCTGTATCGCGGAAGCAACCTGTACTCAGATTCAAGATTCACAAGGAGATAGAAGAAGAGATGTAGAAGAGAGATATAAGAGAAAAGAGAGATTTCTTTATTATTCCTTGGAAAAGAACCTTGATACTATCAAGACACCTGCCTCCTCCCACAAACCGAGAAGAAGCCCCATGCTTGAACTCCCCATGTGTATCCCTTCTCCAAAACCAAGAAGCTCCACACGATCAAGACCAAGAAGAAAACCTCCATGTGAAAACCCTCATGTGCCCTCTTCCTTTTTCCTTGAACCATCGGCCTCCTAAAATCATGAAGAACTCCCACTGTCTCTCACAAGCCCAAGCCCCCTCACGGTCCTCTCTTTCATCGAGGACACTCAAACCATTGACCCCTCCTTCCTTTATATAAGGGTGATTTAAGTTCTTGATTTTTGTTGGGCATTGGACTTCTTGTTGGATGCGGTTAAGACTTCTTGAAAGGTCCAACAAACTGGTTAGGACTCCTTAGTTAGTTAGGCCTCCTAAGTGGTTAAAACCAACCAGTTAGGATCCTTAGGTGGTTGGACTAATCAACTAACCAACTAACACGTAGACCCAACCCCACATCCCAATTGGGTTATGTTACAATCTCTCAAAAAACTCCTCCCAATAAGCCAATGAGAAAATACTCAAACTCGAGCCCATGTACACCCATGTCTTGTATGTTCTCTCAACCTTGGATCAAGCCCCCTAACCCAACATGACTCGGGGCCCTTGGAAACTTATAAACCTATGCCTTCCAAACCTGTGTGCCTTCCTTGGAACACCTCCAGGACCTCTGGAACACCACCAGAAACTGCTTGGCATGCCTCCAAGCTCCCAGGGATCGCCTTGAACATCCCTACTATAGCTTTCCAAGTCTCTCCAAGGCTTGAGAGCACCACACAAAACCCTGCAAGCATCAAAGGAAACACTAGGTAAAATATAAGCTATTATGTTAAGATTATGTATGTTCCTTCCCTTAATAAAAGAAAGGGAAGACCGACTATTCTCGGGACGATCACTACTAGAAATCAACTTTTCAATGAGGGACAAAATCGCTTGGTGAAAGTCAAAAATCTCTTGGTTAAAAGATTCAGTTAGGAATTTCCAAGAGGAATCCATTCCTTATAATATCTGATATTAGTGAAAGTTTCCCTCAGAAATCCCTCGATAATTATCGAGGGATTGAAAGCATTCAGCAAGAGAAGATTCCTTGGTGAAATTGAAGGCCATTTACAAAAAACTAACCATTTTTTTAGAGATTCACTAACCAAAATACACTCAAAAATCTCTTTATAATTGCGAAAGGGATTCATCGAGGAAATCTCCTTGCTAAAAATTGGCCAGTTGAAGGATTTGTGAGGCAATTGCCCCTCGTAGATCCTTTGGTGGTAACCCTTAGTAGTCTCTTGGTGATTATTTGATGTTTGTTAAGAAAAACTTTTAGTAATCCTTTAGTAAAGTTTCTATCTTACATTCTATTTTTCTTGTAAATGCATTAATAAATTTTCTCTTAAAAGACTACTTTGCAATTATAGTAGAAGACTTGTATATATTAATTCTCAGCATATCAACCACAATCTAATTTTTATAATACAAAACACTACAACAGCACATTTAAGCAAATGTTAACGGGTAAATAAGTTTAACATCCATCAAAACTTCAATCCATAAGCAAATTTAATGCATCAAAACATTAAACAACTCAATTTCAATTAGTACCCAACATCCAACATAAGACTACACATAATAAGTTCATAATAAACATTAATCATATGCAACATCAATTAAATGAAGGATTGGTTGGAGGGTTATCTGGCACTTGCTCTTCCTCTGGTTGGTGCTGTAGAGGAGGAAGCATCATCAGGAGCAAGAACATGAAGTGTGATGGGATCAGCAACTATATTAGTGATAGAAGGTGTGACATCAAAAGTGGGTCCTGAAGAAAGAATGTGGAAACCAAGTGTGTAAAATCCTAGCTCCCGGATCAAAGAAGAAGTAGAAGGTAGAGGTGGTGTCCTAGTGGGTATACTAGAAATTGGAGTCAGTAAATCAATAGAAGTATCAAGTGGATCAGTGTGAAGAATAGGAGTGGAAACTGAAATGTCTAAAGGATCAGGAATGGTGGGAGTGCTAGAGAGAACTGGAGTTAGGACAAAAAAACTAGGATTAGGAACAGCCTCGTCTCGTTCGCTATGGGCACTATATCCTAATCAGCGACAACATATGGCTCAGGCTCTGCCATATAATCTACAATGTCAAAATTCGTGGAAGAATCACCCTAGCCATCTCTGGTCTCTATGTTTGGAGCTAGAGTTGGAGGTGCTGGTGGAGCAAGCGAAGAATCTGACAATGGAGGAGAAGGTGCTCTAGTAGAAGATAATCTCTCAAGTGCTGCCAGAACAGCAGAGAATCCCTCTCTCATCTCCGATGACCTGCTCTCACCTCCATGTGAATGTGATCAACTCATTGTCTAATAGTCTTGACCTCAGTCTCCAAGTAAGTGATCCTCTCATCTGTACTATCTCCAAGAGGTGGTTGTACTGATGGCTCGGGCTGTAGCTCAGGAATGTCCCTCGGTGGCTCAGATGGCCCGACCTCATCTCTAAATATGTGCTCCTCCTCAACAGCATCCTCGTCATCAGCATCAGTAGCCTGTCCAGAGATCCTGCTCTCCACTGACATCTGTGCAAGTGATACCCCATCCTATGTAGAGATCTCTCATCATAGATGTCAGTATGGAGCAGCTATCTATAGGGCTCTGCATCTACAAAAACTCCATAAGCTTTGAATAGAATGGTCAGACCCATGTCGTAAGGTAAACATAATCTCCTGCTAGTAGCTGCCTCAGTTATCTAATGGACCATGAGTACTAGAAGGCAAACAGGAGTTTGCTGAATCAGGGATACCATCATGAGCAATTCTCTCTCTGTAATGAAGTCGAAGTGTTTAGTCTTCGGTAGATGTTTCCGGGCAATAATATGGTATTGTAATCTCATCTTAGGAGAAAGTCAAGATGCTACCACGGTGGCTCCCTCATTGATACCTCTCTCTTAAAGTGCATCGAAATCCACTCATCCTGTCAACTAAGGAGTTTGCCACAGTACCTCTCATCAGAATCTCCCAAGCTCTACTTAAAACCTCAGCGTCAGCATTATGGTAGTCCCTCTGACCTTAGCTATCCAGCCATCTGCTCCTCTAGACAATATACCATAAAACTCCCATATCAGACTAGGATAGAATCTCTCTTTCAATGAGCAGAAGTGAGCTAATCCTGCATCCCTCAGCCAATCTTTTATCTGGAAGTGCTATTGATCCATAAAGTCAAAGTCTACCCTCTGACCTCTAACGATGGCCTTGTAGACCATCTTGTCAGCTCCATGAAATTATGGTCGAACAAGGAACTCCTATTGTGCAGCTCCCTCTACTGTCGGATCTGTTGGCTCTATCCTATGATTTTGATGAATAACAAAACATTGAGTACATATTTAGTACTAATGATTATTTGTAGTTGTGAGTTTTCAGGAATCAAGTACTTCAAATTCTCAAAGTTAGAGTATCATGGCATTCTTTGGCACAAAGCATTATTCGCAGTTTGAGGAATCTTTTCCATCCAAAAAGGGCACAAATAAGTTTAACTATTATTTATATATGTTGCTTTTAAGAGTCATGAACAATTTTTATGATTTTGGCTTGATTGGCACTTTTTCTGAAAATTGCAAAACCAAGTGTCGACACCTGGGAGCCCAAGTGTCGACACTTCAGTATTTGGCATGCAGAAACTTTTCATGGCATGCCAAGTATCGACACTCAGAACTCAAGTATCGACACCTGAAACTCAAGTATTGACACTTAAGTTTCCAAGTATCGACTCGAGGCCTAAGACTTTTTGAAAATCCAGAACTTGGCCATGGAGAAATTTTGTGTCAATTGTCGACACCTATAAGTCAAGTGTCGATACTTGAAAGTTCAAGTATTGACACCTGGAAGTCAAGTGTCAACACCTGACAGCCAAGTGTCGACACCTGATAGCCAAGTGTCGACACTCGGGTTCTGACAACCTTAACGGAACTATTTTCTGACAGCCTGAAATCATTATTTTTAGTCCTTAATGGCTAGTTTTTGATCCCTAACGATCTAAAACAGTTTTTTGGATATTTTTCTTGTATTTAAGCTTCACCAAACTCATTCATGAAGCAAGAGAAGAGAGAAAAGCAAAGGAATATCCAAGAGTTAAAGCCCTTCTTCAAGAACTCCACTTTCAAAAGCTAAAAAGGAGAGATTCCACTAAAAAAGCCTATATTCTTTTCATTTCATCTTACTAAAAGCGTTCTTGAAAAGATTTCAAGTCAAGTCACATCAAGCAATCATTCAAGAGCTTCAAAGATTCCTCATCTACTCCAAGAAGAGAGTTTGTTTGAGTTTAAATTCTTGTATTCTGAATTTACTTTTGTTTTGACCTAGCTTTCAAGGTTCTTGAAAGTAGGTTGTAAGGTTGTTTGTGAGCCAAAACTAACTAGGATTGACTTGTGAACCCAAAGACAAAACAAGTGTAAAGGTTTGTTGGTGAGCCTAGGTGACAAAACCAACTTAGGTTTTGACTTGTGAGCCTTGGAAAACAAGTCGGCTGTAATCTTTGAAGAGATTATAGTGGAAATTTCCAAGGAGAGCTTGGGGAGTGGATGTAGGTATTTGGAGAACACTGAACCACTATAAATATTGGTGTTTGTGTGTAATTATCTTCTTTTACTCTTGCACTTTATTTCCTGCACTTTACTTACTATTTTTCGCTACATATACTTAAGTACATTATCCACAAACACTACACGACTTGCACATAATTATGTTAAATTTTTAAAAGACCCAATTCACCCCCCCTCTTGGGCTCCAATTCTGGGCAACAAGTGGTATCAGAGCACCGGTACTCTCTTGTAGGTCCAAGGATCTTGAGTAAAAGATCATGGCAGTCCTAATAGGTATGGGTGTTGTTGAAGGTCATGCTTCAAACCGTCCCCCACTATTTAATGGAATGAATTATACGTATTGGAAAACTCGCATGCGCATATTCATTCAAGCCATTGATTATAATCTTTGGAGGATAATTATCAAAGGTCCTCATCAGCCTACTATGTTGGTTAATGGCATTCTCACTCCCAAAATGGAAGATGATTGGGATGAAAATGAAATTAAGCCAATAGAGATTAATGCTAAGGCTATGAATCAATTATTTTATTCATTGGATCCGAGTGAATTCAATAGAATATCCAACTGTCTCTCCACTAAGAAAATATGGGACATACTTGAGGTTACCCATGAGGGTACACACGAAGTAAAAACTACAAAAGTTAACATGCTCATTCATACATATGAAATGTTCAAGATGGAACCTACTGAATCTATAAGTGAGATATATACTAAGTTCATAAATATTGTGAATAGCATGAAAAGCTTATAAAAGATTATATCTAATGGTGAACTTGTAAATAAACTTCTCAGATCTCTTCCGGCTTCATGGGATGCCAAGGTTACGGCTATAGAAGAAGCCAAGGATGTCAACACTTTTCCTCTCAAGCAATTGTTATGCTCATTGATGACTTATGAACTTTCATTAAAATAAAAGAATGTAGATGTTGACAAGAAGAAGAAAGTGATCGCTTTCAAGTCTACAAATAAAGATGACTCAAGTGAAGACTCCGAAGAAGAAGATGAAGAAGATGAGACGGCTCTCTTGGCTAGAAAGTTTAGAAGGTTCATGAGAAAGAAGAAGTATAACTTCAAGAAGAAACCTCTAAAAGGATAGCCTAGTAAAGAGAAGGAGAAGGAGAAAGAGAAGGAGCAGCCCACATGCTTTGAGTGCAAGAAACTGGGCCACTTCAAAATAGACTGCCTCCTACTTAAGAAGAGCAGAAGAAGACTAAGAAAGAAGGCCATGATGGCAACCTTGAGTGATAGCGAGGACTCCAGTTCTAAGGAATAACAGCAAGAAGTAGCAAACTTTTGTTTAATGGCCGACAATGATGAGGTATTTTCCAAAACTGAAAATGAGTTTACTTTTGATGAGTTGCATGAAGTTTTCGATGAATTAGTTATTGAATTTCAAAAACTAAAATCAAAACATAAAGAACTAAAAAGACAAATTTTGGATTTAATTAAAGCAAATGATAATTTTTCCACTGAAAATGATTGTTTGCTTCTTCAAAATAAAAAGCTAAATGATAAAATTATTACTCTTGAAAAAGAAAAAGAAGTTTTAAAAGGAAAAAACTCTTCTGTATCAAATGAAAACTTTTCAAAACAAAATAAAGAGATTTTGGAAGAAAACAAAAAGTATAAAGAAGAACTTGAAAAATTAAAACCTTTTGTTGAAAAATTTATATATAGTTCTAAAAAATTGAACATGCTTTTAAATAATCAAAGAGCTATTTTTGACAAAGCCGGTTTAGATTTCAAAACTCAAAAGAAACAAAAATTTTTTAAAAACTTCTTTGTGCCTGCATCATCATCTATTACTTACTATACTTGTGGTATCGTAGGACATAAATCTTACTTGTGCAATAAAAGAAAATTAAGTAATGTTAAGAAAGTTTGGCTTCCAAAAGGAACCATTACCATTAACCTAAAAGGATCCAAGATGACTTGGGTACCTAAAGTCTCCACCTGATTTTTATTGTAGGTGTGCCTTGCAACCAATAAAAGAAGAATGTGATACCTCGACAGCGGTTGCTCAAGGCACATGACCGGAGATGTGGAGTAATTCTCATCACTTGTATATCAGAATGATGGTAATGTAACATTTGGTGACAATGGAAAGGGCAAGATTGTTGGAATTGGTAAAGTCCATATCACCCCTTCTACTTACATTGATAATATATTGTATGTTGATGGATTGAAACACAATTTACTTAGCATTAGTCAATTTTGTGACAAGGATTTCAAAGTTGTTTTTGAATCTTCTATGTGCATTGTTTCTAGTTTAGATGACAATGGCATCAAGTTCATTGATCATAGGCATGGCAGTATTTATATGGTTGATTTTGATGATCTTCCTGTTCAAAATGGTCAATGCTTAGTAGCAATGGAAGCCAAGATCAATGAAATTAGTTGGCTTTGGCATCGTAGACTAGGACATGCTAGTATGCATTTGATTTCAAAACTTAGCAAAAAGAATTTGATAAAATATTTACCAAAACTTAGTTTTGAAAAAGACAAGATTTGTAGTGCTTGCCAACTTGGTAAACAAACCAAATCATCTTTTAAACCAAAAGGAGTAGTCTCTACATCTAGACCCTTAGAGTTGCTTCATATGGACCTCTTTAGGCCAACTAGAATATCTAATTTAGGAGGTAAGAAGTATGATCTAGTTATTGTAGACGATTTCTCACGTTTTACATGGATCATGTTTTTAGCACACAAAGATGAAACATTTTCTGCATTCATTATATTTCATAAAAGAGTTTCAAATAAAAAGGGTGTTTCAATTATATCCCTGAGAAGTGACCATGGAACCGAATTTGAAAATTCTGATTTTGACAAATTTTGTATTGAAAATGGCATTCATCATAATTTTTCTGCACATAGGACATCTCAACAAAATGAGATGGTAGAAAGGAAAAATAGAACTCTTGAAAAAATGGCATGCACCATGCTTTGCGAAAATGACCTACCTAGATATTTTTGGGTGGAAGCCATAAACACTACATGCTATGTTTTGAACCATGTTTTAATCTGACCAATTTTAAAGAAAACTCCTTATGAGCTTTGGAAGGGTAGAAAACCTTCAATCCGATATTTTCAAATTTTTGGATGTCGTTGTTTCATCCTAAATAATGGTAAAGACAATTTAAAAAAATTTGATACCAAGTCAGATGAGGGTATCTTTCTAGGCTACTCTACATCTAGCAAAGCATACACGGTCTTCAACAAAAGAACACTTGTTGTTGAAGAATCCATACATGTTGTATTTGATGAATTTGACCAGAAATCTTCTAGAAAAGAAAATGTGCTTTATGATGAAATAGGTACCAAAAGAACTGAAGAGGTGAACAACAATGAAGAGCCTACTAAGGAACAATAAAATGATCAAAACATTGAAAGAGGACAAGATCAAGAAAATGAAAATGCATCATTACCTAATTCTCTACCTAAAGAATGAAGGTATGCTCATGGACACCCCAAAGAACTTATCATTGGTGATCCATTTAAAGGTGTAAGTACTCGATCATCTCTTAGAAATGTTTATGATTATTTAGTATTTGTATCTCAAATTGATCCTAAAACTATTGAAGAAGCTAAAAATGATTGTAATTGGATTAATGCTATGCAAGACGAACTTAATCAATTTAAAAGAATTAATGTTTGGACTTTAGTAGATAGGCCTTCAAATGTTTCAATTATTAGCACAAAATGGGTTTTTAGAAATAAACTTGATGAAAATGAAATTATCACAAGAAATAAAGCTGGACTAATTGCCAAATGATACAATCAGGAGGAAGGGATTGATTTTGATGAAACCTTTGCTCCTGTGGCTAGACTTGAGGTAATTAGGCTATTGTTGGCTTTTTCTTATTTTATGAATTTCAAATTATTTCAAATGGATGTCAAAAGTGCCTTTTTAAATGATTTTATCGAAGAAGAAATTTATGTTTAACAACCACCCGATTTTGAAAATCATGAATTTCCAAACCATATTTTTAAACTTCATAAAGCTTTGTATGGTTTGAAACAAGCTCCAAGAGCTTGGTATGATCGTTGAAGTTCTTTCTTGCTTAAAAATAATTTTACTAGAGGATCAAGCCATTTCTTCTAACTCTTTTTCAAATTCGATAAATGTTGGTTGATCGTATATTTCATTATAGTTTTATGATTCAGAGTAACATTTCCTATTCGATCCCTTTGAATTCCATATTCGAAGTTGCGATCGGATCTATTCATTAAAAAGAATCGACTCGATACATTTCTTATGTACCCATAGGTGCTATATTGGTTTTGAATCAGATTTTGGATCAATCTATATTGATTGACTACCTCCATTATGTTGTTGCTAGCAAATATCACTGTTTTTGTAGATACTATATTTTTGAAAAAAAAGAATGAAGACTCTTAGTAGTATAAGTGTATGTAGAGATATTATATTCGGTGCTACTAATGAATCTTTTTGTCAAGAGTTTGCAAAGTTAATGCAGGGTAAGTTCGAGATGAGCATGATGGGAGAACTTAACTTCTTCCTCGGACTCCAGATAAAGAAAACCAAAGAGGGAATCTTCATCAACCAAGCTAAGTACATAAAAAAATACTGAAAAAGTTTGGGATGGAGAACACCAAGCCTTTAGGTACGCCAATAAGCTCTTCTTGTAAGCTTGACAAAGACAAATCAGGTAAATCTGTTGACTAAAAGCTTTATAAAGGAAAGATAGGCTCATTGCTATATCTAATTGCTAGTAGGCCAGATATTATGTTTAGTGTTTGTATGTATGCAAGATATCAGTCTACTCCTAAAGAGTCTCATCTTTTGGCTGTTAAATGCGTATTTAGATATCTGTCTAGCTCAATTGATATTGGTCTTTGGTACTCTAGAGATTCTTCATTTGAATTGATTACTTATTCTGATGGTGACTTTGCTGGGTGTAAACTTGATCGTAAAAGTACTAGTGGAACCTGTTAGTTTCTTGGAGTTAATTTGATCTCATGGAGTAGCAAGAAATAGAATTCGGTTGCTCTATTTACAGCAAAAGCCGAATATATAGTAGCTGAAAGCTGATGTGCTCAGATCCTATTGATCAAACAACAACTCGAAGATTTTGGCATTAAACTAATTAAGACATCCATAAGATGTGACAATACTAGTGCAATCAATCTAACTAAGAATCCTGTGCAACATTCAAGAAGTAAATACATTGAAATAAGACATCATTTTATAAGAGATCATGTACAAAACTCTAATGTGATACTTGAATTTGTGTGTACTGATGATCAACTAGCTGATGTGTTTACCAAACCCTTGAGTGAAGAGAGATTTTGTATGATTAAAAGAGAATTAGGTGTTATTGATCCATTCTCTTAGAACTCTCTTAATTTCCACCATATCCAATATATTTTTTGCTCAAAAATCACTTTTATTGAGTCCCAAAACCTTTTAAAACTTCCCTTGATTTTTAAAAAAAAATTCAAGTTTTTCTTGGAAATTTCTTAGCCAAGTGTCGACACTTGGATTTTATGAAGTGTCGACACCTGACCAAGTGTCGACACTTGTGAAATTTGAAGTGTCGACACTCGCGAAAATTTCAGATTTTTTAGGGCAAAACCAAACCTTTTTGTATTTTATTTCCCCCCTTTTTCAAAGTATTGAAGTGGTCCCCTTCTCTCCTCTATCCTCCGGAATAGTCAATTTCCCCCTTTGCCCTGTTAAATCCTGGTATTTCTCTCCTTCCTCTCTCACATTCAAACTGTGAACCCTTGATTTCTTCAAATTCATCCATTTTATTTCATTTAAATCCGATATTTCATAGTTTTGGATCATTTTTAGGTTTCCAATCCATGGAAAATTGTATTGTCCGAGTTTTTCTTGGATTTCTTCTCGTTTTGGACCAGTTCCTCACCATGAACGTCCATTTTTACCCTTTTACTATTGCATTGAATGTTTTGGCTGAAAACCCTAATTCTTTTTTGGATTTATTGGGGTTCTCTCATTTAGAGGATTTATGTGTTTGATTTTACAAATAGTGCCTCATTTTGCCCCCTATTTCACCTGATTTCACTGTTAATTGAAATTTTTAGGTCAAAACAACATTTTGATGTTTTTAAACCAATTTTTCACCTATTAAAATTTTGTTTCCTTTGGCAGTATTCAATTTCATAGTGTCAACTAGTTTCCTAAACTTTTTATCCTCCGATTTCATGTTTTACGGTTAAACCCAAACCTAAAATCTATTTAACATCATTCCTGTTTTAAAACAAACCCTAGTTATTTTTTCCTCAAACTAATGTCTTTTTTAAAAAAAAAACAAACCTAAACATGTTTTCCCTCTCTTTCAGTCACATCTTGGCCTAACCTCTATTCTTGACTTGTTCAAACCGATCCCTATTCATTATGTTTACCCTTTTCTTCCTTCTCTTTCTTTGCTCAGCCTGTAGTCATGGGTCCTAGGAAGAGATTAGCAGTGAAGATGAAGTTTGGATAGAGTTCTGAGAGGAGATCAAAGGCTAGGCATGACATTGGACAGTATAATAGTTCAGCAGCTCCTAGTTCACCCCCTGCAGATAGGATGGAAGGAAAGGTAGTGGCAACCGGGAGGCGGATAGATCTTGAGTTTTTCGACCAGCAGCACTTTAAGATCAAACAGACACTTTCATATATACTATCCTTACTTGGAACGGGAGTTCTATGGAGGTCTGGATTGCCGTCGTCTACTATGGAGCAGTACTGTCAGAGGTGTGCCGATTCCCTTGTCCAAGGAGGTTTTGAGTCGAGTATGGGAGATCCCATATAGAGGTGTTTGTATCTTTTCTGTTGAGGATCGAGAGGATGCTTTTCGGTGCATCCTAAAGAGAGAGGATGTTCACGGAGTGACAGTGGTCACCATAAACCAGCTGTCCGTCGAGATGGGCCAACTCCATCACATCACAACACGGATTCTGCTCTTAAAGACTGGCAGGTTTGACTTCATTACGGAGCGGGAGCTGATGCTCATGGTGAGCTTGACTCAAAGGACTCGGATAGACCTCCCATCACTTATGTTGGCACAGATGAGAGACGTAGTGACATAGAGGAGACATTGCTTGCCATACAGGATGGCACTTACTCATCTTTTCTGAGCTTATAGAGTTCCTTTGGAGGGGGAGACCTCCAAGGAGATACTTTACATGGATGTTTATGACGAACGATCCCTACACCAAATGGGTTATAGACTGGTCTCTGGTCGATGGATTCACAGAGAGTCTAGTTATGAGCATGACGAGGAAGATAAGCTAAGAGAGGCAGAGGCCAGGCCATCAGGGCCAGTTGGTACACCTCCCCGTGTTGGACTTGCATTAGAGACCGAGCCGGTGACTCCTACTACTATACCTTCAGCTCCTCCTCCATTTGCTACTGATATATCTTTTAAGGAGCACTCTAGATAGCAGCTCACTGAGCGGAGGAGCGAGTTTGTTTGATTAGGTGTCAGGACAACTCAGTTGAGGATTGAGATTGAGGGCCTTAGAGCCCATACGACTTTGGAGCACACTAAGTTGCATCGCACCATGGAGACGGGATTCGCACTATCGAGGATTTGCTTAGATCCCTTCTTCTTCCAGCAACTCCTGCAGATCCTCCTGATGATGGTGATGGTGGTGATGATGGTGCTGATGATGTTGATGGTGGTGATGTCTGTGGTGATGCAGATTGTGGCACTAACAGTTTTAGCGATGGTAGTATGGATGGCAGTGTAGACCTTGCTGGACGTTATCAGATGGTCAGCAGAGATGCTCCAACTCCAGCTACTCTTGAGGTCCCTCCTCTAGCTGATGTGATCGATTCCACTCCATATTTTGTTACTCTAGCTAAGATACTTCCTCCTCCATCGACTAGATCCTCTAGGGTTGTACCTACACTTGGACCTTCACCCGCACTAGGAGTCGTAGGGTTTTAGCCCAAGGACCTCCTAAAGCCTTAGTACCTAGGTCCAGGATTAGTGCACCGATTAGTTTTGAGCTTCCATCTGATGAGGATTAGCCTCACAGATGTTTAGTTTGTTGTTGTTATCATTTATGTTTTGTTTCATGCTTATGTACTCTATTTTATGATGTATGTTTCTGTGTTGCTGATTGATTCGGCAAATTTTGTACTGAAAATACTCTTGATATATATATATATATATATATATATATATATATATATATATATATATATATATATATATCCTTTTTCGTGCTTACATTGACTGAATTCACTCTTGTTGTATGTTTAACTTTTGCTTTGACAATATTGACTTTGATACCCTATTCTTCGGCTCTGATACCTGTTTATTTTTAAAAAACCTTGTATGAGCGCTAATACCTTCTTTGTCTAAGTGCATGTATTGAGGGGGAGTTTACTTCCTTTACTATTTAATGATTGACAAAAAGGAGGAGTAGGATATATTAAGTTTTCAAATTTTATACTTTAATTAAATCTTGCTCTGATACGAAATGTTTCACTAAGGGGAAGGGTAAATATACTTTACATGTTTAAATTATCCCTCTCATCTATCTAAAATTGTGCTGTATTAGTTTGAGATCATGTATATGAAGTATCATATCTAAAATTTGAATTTGAATGAGTATATACTCAAGGTTTTGTCATCATCAAAAAGGGAGAGATTGTTGGCTCTACCCTATGATTTTGATGAATAACAAAATATTGAGTACATATTTAGTACTAATGATTATTTGTAGTTGTGAGTTTTCAAGAATCATGCACTTCAAATTCTCAAAGTTACAATATCATGGCATGCTTTGGCACAAACCATTTTTCGCAGTTTGAGGAGTCTTTTCCATCCAAAAAGGGCACAAATAAGTTCAACTATTGTTTATATATGTTGCTTTTAAGTTTCATGAACAACCTTTATGATTTTGGCTTGATTGGCACTTATTTCTGAAAATTGCAGACCAAGTATCGACACCTGGGAGACCAAGTGTCGACACTTCAGCATTTGGCATGCAAGAGTTTTCCATGGCACGCCAAGTGTTGACACTCGGAACTCAAGTGTTGACACTTGAAACTCAAGGGTCGACACTTAAGTTCTCAAGTGTCGACTCAAGGCTTGAGACTTTTTGAAAATCCAGAACTTGGCCATGGAAAAATTTTTGTATCAAGTATCGACACCTGTGAGTCAAGTGTCGACACTTGAAAGTTCAAGTGTCGATACCTAGAAGTCATGTGTCGACACCTGACAGCCAAGTATCGATACTCGGGTTCTGACAGCCTCAATGGAACTATTTTCTGACAGCATGAAATCATTGTTTTTAGCCCCTAATGGCTAGTTTTTGATCCTAACGGTCTAAAATGATTTTTTGGATATTTTTCATGTATCTAAGCTTTACCAAACTCATTCATGAAGTAAGAGAAGAGAGAAAAGCAAAGAAATATTCAAGAGTTAAAGCCCTTCTTCAAGAACTCCACTTCCAAAAGCTAAAAACGAGAGATTCCACTGAAAAAGCCTACATTCCTTTCATTTCATCTTTCCAAAGGTGTTCTTAAAAAGATTCCAAGTCAAGTCACATCAAGCAATCATTCAAGAGCTTCAAAGATTTCTCATCTACTTTAAGAAGAGAGTTTGTTTGAGTTTAAATTCTTGTATTCTGAATTTACTTTTGTTTTGACCTAGCTTTCAAGGTTTTTGAAAGTAGGTTGTAAGGTTGTTGGTGAGCCAAAACCAACTAGGGTTGACTTGTGAGCCCAAAGATAAAACAAGTGTAAAGGTTTGTTGGTGAGCCTAGGTGACAAAACTAACTTAGGTTTTGACTTATGAGCCTTGGAAAACAAGTCGGTTGTAATCCTTGAAGAGATTATAGTAGAAATTTCCAAGGGAAGCTTACGGAGTGGACATATGTGTTTGGAGAACACCGAACTATTGGGAATAGTGTCCCAAAGCCAATCGCCTGGGTTGTAGGCGGTTGTGCTCTGTATTGTACTCATTTTATGAATTAATAAAATATTATTTTTGGCAGCTCATCACATACTTAATTTTCCTGAAATGAACTTTTTCCATGTGATGAAGTCCTTAGGACTACACTGACTTCGATACAGAGAGGATGTATCGAGTGGTCCTTAAACCCTGTTCACAACCAAAGGATATATTGTATTGGACGGCAATATATCAAGTACAGGTTGTTATAGTTCACATCGTTTCGTTGTCCTCTTGACCAAATGAGTGTGGTGACACTGATGTGATCTACAAGTGGGATATGTGATATCTTATTGAACGTGACTCCATGCAGCCCCTTTCTGCCAAAGGGATACTCACGATTGGATATGGGTATATATGTCCCTCTGACCTGAGGTCATCACGGTAGCTTGCAAGCAACTCCCTATGCTTTGGTGCCGGACTACCCGGATTTTTAATCCGGTGACGGAAGGTTTCTGGGTACAAGCAAGTACTTATGGAGCAGTGATGGACCAAGATGGGATTGACCTGTCCAAACAGTTTGGATTGAATGTCTTGCAATATCTCAATTTAGGAAATCCTCGGCCAGGATAGTCCTAGTGAAGAGTCACTGGGCTTGCAAGGTTGAGACATGTAGTCGACTGACTCTGTCTGGGTTGGTAGCCCAATCTCAGTCGTCCTGAGCATTAGAGGTCAAAGGGATGAATTATATGGTAACCATATGCCAAAGGTTCGATAGTTTGCTTCTGCATCTTCGACCTATCCGGATGCCGGGACCCATTGCTAGATGGTTTCCTGTGCTGGTACTAGAAATTGTTCTAGTGCTATCGTTTAGGTTCGAACTTATGAGGTCACATGCCATAGAGGATAACTCTCTGATCCGGATACCGATTACGATTGGGAATCATCTCGGTTTTATGGTCATAGTATTTTTTGAGCACTCTTTTCCCTGTCTTGCCCTTGTCTGTGTCAACCGGAAATTGTTCCGGGTTGACCAGCACTGCGCCAGGATTTTTCTAAATTAGTTTTGAACTGATTCGGAGTTTGTTTCGGCTTCCAATTGGTTGTAAACCAATTGAACCAATATTATTGGGCTTGAACCAGGTTCAATTGGATTGAACCACCGTTGGTTAATTGAACCAATGGGTTGGTTTAAAAGGCTTGGACCGGTTATTTGAACCGGTGGATTGGTTTCCACGATTTTGTTTTTTCTCCCGTGACCGTTTACACGATCATTTGATTTTCCTGGAAGGCCAAATGACAGTAACTCCCAGCTCGCGTCCTTTCTTCTCCACCCGCTGGTTTTGAAGGCTTTAATCCCATGGATTAATGGCTGTTTAATTGGGTTAATAGCCACCGATGATCCACCTCCCTCTCCCTGCTGCAGCCTTTTTATACAAACCAAGCCCTCCCCTGTTTGTTCGGTAGAGTTTCAACAAAAGGTTTCACCGTGAGTTGAGTTTTTCCCACCGTGTGAGAACCAAGAAAAAGCAACAAAAACTCCTTCTTCTTTAAGAGGCTTAAGGAGAGAGTTTTTGAGACTGGGTTTAGGAGCTTTAGAGGGAGAGAAACAAGACATTAACCCATTGTTTTGAAGTGCTCAAGTTCTGCCCAGTGCTGCAGAATTCTGTGATCGTGAAGCCCTCTTCCGGCGGCTAGCACCGTGCATGGAGGCGGATCCGAGAGCCTCGAGCATGTCTCCCTTCTAGAGGGAGTACCTTTCTACTCCTAGGAGCAAACCACGCGAGCCAGGATCGCTCCAGCTGCTCCGAAACGAAGGCCAAAGTCTGCTGCCCAGTTCTGCTGCAGAAATCTGGCAGCAGACTTTGGTGATTTATTTTAATTTTTTGGCTTAGATTTGATTGCAGTAATCGGTGGCAAATCGAAGAAGACTTGTCCAAGTTGCTGCTGCTCAAATTTGGGAGCAAACAGAGGTCCGGAAGGAGGTGTTCTGATGATGTTTCGCAAGCCAAAAACAGAGTCCCAAGGAGGAAGACGACTGGAATAACTTTATTCCAGTTATTCCAGTCTATTCCAGGTTTATTCCAAAGTTATTCCAGGCAGAATAAAGGTATGTAAAATTAATTTTTTTAATCATTCATGGATAGATTAAATTGTTTAATATTTTATAAATATTTTATATGATTTTACATGCCTAAATGCAACTAGATTTAGATTAGTTCCTGGCGGAGCAGATACCCGCTGCATGAATTTTAAAAATTATTTTAAAATCCAATCTGCTCCCATAGATGTTTGCATGCCTAGTGTAGAATCTTGTCAAACCACCTGCATCAGTCTACTTTCATTGGTATCAGAGCCAGGTTGAATTAGTAATCTAATCTAGTATGCAAGATTAGATTAAAATTTGTTTAATCTTAAAAATGTATCAAGTTTTCTTTTTTGAACCTAGTTGAGACCTTCACCATGATCCTGTGTCTTTGACACGATGCGGATCGTGTGTGTTGGCCTCTTCAGAAGGATTCTTAAAGAATACTAAAAATTAAAATTGTTTTAAATTTGCAGATACAGATTTAGGCATGTTTTATAAAATATTTGTAAAATATTTTTTGATGCATGATTTGGTATGTAAAAATGTTTTACATAAAGACTTAATTAAAAAATATTTTAATTAAGTGATTGGCTTATTAAAAATTTTTTAGGTTTATGAAATATAATACAATTTGCATAAGCCATTTTTGGGTTAATTGGGTTAGTTGACTAGTTGGGTCCATAACTGGGTTAGACCTAAGTTTAGTTGAACCGGATAATAAGAAGAAGATTAAACAAAAGTTGTTTAAGGTCCTTCTTTAGAACTATCTAATAGTTAGAATAGTTGATCCGTTCATCTAAAATGGATCCAAGTAGTGGTTCAATGGACGCCCGAGTTTTTAGGCTAGTCTGATCGAGTCTGGTAAACCGACTAGTGTCGAGGTAGGTTTGGCATTGTGATCATGGCTGTATGAGGCTATCTCTTTCCTGGCCAACTTGGTTGGTGTCTAGGAAAGATGGTTAATGGCAGTTACTCACCCATAATCTCACCTACCTGGCTAGTCGAGTCGACCAGAACTGATTGGAAAAGCTCAATGACTCGAGTTAACCCATGTCACCCAGGTTGATCGGTCTGACTGATCTAATAGGTGCCCATGGATCATTTGTTGATTTATTTCAACCCTCCTGAAATCTGATTGATTTAGTGGGAGGATGATCTATGTCCTTGTTTCCTTTTTTCTGTCACAACTAAAAAGTCCTCTAAAATTATTAGGTCCTTAAAAAGACTAAGTCAAGGAGTTGATAGTGTCTTTGCCTCCCATTAAGTTGGATAGAAATGTGTCCACTAGCTTGGTGTGCATCGGCAGTTCCATAGAATGGGTGTACATCCGACGACTGGAATTTCTATCTAATCGATGATGGTTCAGTGCAACCTCCTTAACGGGACCAGGTGGGCCGGCCATAGTCGGGCTTGGTCTTTAGTTAGCTGGAAGCATTGGATTTGTCATTTTAATGGTTGGACCTAACCGAGACCCGCAATAGGAGGCCCCTAGGCCGATTGGGGTGTTCTCTGGGGCAAAATAAAATACTGAAAATTGTTTAGGGAAATAATTGGTTTACGAACCTACCTTTAGGCGAGCGTATGGGTGAGCCGGCCATAGTCGAGCTCATGCGAGGCCTATTGGATTTCAGTACCCACTTGAGAAAAAGTTTTTTCACGGATTGGAGTTAAAGGCTACCAATCTGAAAAATTAGTGGGAGAAACCTTTAGACTAATGTCCAAGTCTTTTGGTTAAGTTATTAATTCATAAACTAATTTGATCTTATTTTCTTTTCAGATGTCTTCAAATTTATCGCTCCGGTCACTTCTCGATAACGAGAAGTTAAAGGGTCACAACTTCGATAGTTGGTATCGAAGATTGAGAATTGTTCTGGAGCATGAATGGATCCTCTATGTAATAGCGGATCCGGCACCTGAAATCCCTCCCGCTAATGCACGGAGTGCGGTCAGAGATGCTTATCTGAAGTGGGTCTCTGATCGGACTACTATCCATTGCATTATGTTAGCGGCGATGAACGACGAGTTCAGTCGCAAATTCGAGGAGGCCCAACCTGATGAAATCCTTCAAAAGTTGAAGGAATCCTTTGGCACCCCTGATGATGTAGAACGGTACAAAGTGTCTTGTGCCATCTACAACTCCAAGATGCCGAATGGTGGTTCAGTCACTGATCATGTATTGTACATGATCGAGCTGATTGAAAAACTGGGCAAACTCGGATGCCCTTTGCATGAGCAGCTCGGCAAGGATGCAATCCTGAATTCTCTTCCCTCCTCCTATCTTGACTTTCTTGATCATTATAGAATGAACAAGCCTGCAGTCAACTACCATGGTCTTTTGGGGTTGCTGCAGACTTTCGAGAAAGACCACCAACTGAATAAGGGGGTGGTGAATTTAGTAGGAGGAAGTAGAGGTCGTCGTCCCTTTAAGAAAGGGAAGAAGAAAATGAATAAAAAGGGAAAGAAGGTGCAGAATGTTCCTGGCCCTAGTGAGACCAGGAAGTTTAAGGCTGATCAGTCTTCTGCAGAATGTTTCTACTGCAAGAAGAAGGGACACTAGAAGAGGAACTTTCCTCTTTATATTGCGTCCCTTGATCCGAACAGGTCGAGGAAGCAGAAGTCTGCTGAACAAGGTATTTATATGATAAAACCTTGTAATTACTCAATTGTTGATACTGCTAACTGGGTATTGGATACTGGTAGTCCAATTCATATTTGTAATTTGTTACAGGGACTTCAAGTTAGCAGAAGATTTGAAGATGGAGAACAGTTTCTGAGCATCGGGAATGGAAATCGTGTTCTAGTACTGGCGATCGGAGTCCTGCGTCTTGTCTTTGAGTCTTGTACTATCGAACTAGTCGACTGTCACTATTGTACTAGTTTCATTATGAGCATAATCTCTGTAGGCCTTTTAGCCAATTGTGGTTTTGAACTTTCAATAAAAAGAGATTTTTGCAATGTTATTTTGAATAACTCTGTTATAATTAAAGCTAGATTGAACAATGGCATATACGTACTATCAAGGCCTGTTAGTGTAATGTACACTTCTAGCAAACTCCCAAGGTTAGATGATGTCAATGATTTGTATCTTTGGCACTGTAGGCTAGGTCATATTAACCAAAATCGGATAAACAAGATGCGAGGAGATGGACTTCTCGAGGTCAGTGATTCTGAATCACTGCCCACTTGTGAATCCTGTTTACTTGGTAAAATGACCAAGTCACCTTTTACTGGAAAGGGTGAACGGGCTACAGAACTTCTAAGTCTAACACATACTGATGTATGTGGACCGATGTCAGTTAGTGCCAGAGAAGGATACAAATATTTCATTACTTTTACAGACGACTTTTCAAGATTCGGTTATGTCTTTTTAATGAGACATAAGTCTGAATCATTTGAAATGTTCAAACGATACCGTAATGAAGTAGAAAAGCAAACTAGAAAAAGTATTAAAATCCTTCGATCTGATCGAGGTGGTGAATACTTATCTGGTGCTTTATTTTAATGAGACATAAGTCGGCTCGAAGGATTTGGGAAGAAAATGAAAGAAATCAGATTTAATTCTTTATTTTATCACCGATTCCCACTAGTCAGTGTCAACTCACAGGATTGAGTCCAAGTGTCGACACTTGGAGGTGTCAACACTTCAAAGTGTCGACACTTCAAAAAATAAGGAAAAAAATGGAAAAATCATAGGAAATTTAGATAATTGGTTCTAACAGTCAACAGGTGATTGAATATGATCTTCAAGGATATTTTGATCAAGAAATTTTCAAAGGGAATTTGAAAGGTCATGAAAAGATCAAAATTTAATCAAAAGGATTAATGACTCCTTATTCTCTTCTAATCATACTGAATCGATCTTCAGAGAGTGGCTTGGTCAGTATATCAGCTAATTACATTTTAGTGCAAACAAATTCAAGCATAACATCATTGTTTTGAACATGATCTCTAATAAAATGATGTCTAATTTCAATGTACTTACTTCTTGAGTGTTGAACAGGATTTTTAGTTAAGTTTATAGAACTAGTGTTATCACATCTAATTGGTGTCTTAGTTAGTTTGATGCCAAAATCTTCAAGTTATTGCTTAATCCACAAGATTTGAGCATAACAACTTCGAGTCGCAATATATTTAGCCTCAGCTATTAATAGTGCAATTGAATTTTGTTTCTTGCTAAATCATGAGATTAAGTTAACTCCAAGAAATTGACAAGTTCTGGAAGTACTTTTTCTATCTAACTTATAGCCCGCAAAATCAACATCAGAATATGCAATTAAATCAATAGCTAAATTCTTAGAGTACCATAATCCAATATCAACAGTGCTAGATAAATATCTAAGTATGCACTTAACAGCCAATAAATATGATTCCTTAGGCTCAAACTGATATCTCGCACACATGCATACACTAAACATAATATCTGGTATAATGATAGTTAAGTACAGTAATGATCCAATGATGTCTCTATAAAGTTTTTGATCAACTTTCTTACCAGATTCATCTTTGTCAAGCTTACATGAATGGCTCATAGGTGTATCGATAGGTTTAGTCTTCTCCATCCCAAACTTTTTTAAGATCTTCTTTGTGTATTTATCTTGGTTGATGAAGATTCCTTAACTTGTTTGCTTAATTTGGAGTCCGAGAAAGTAGCTCATATCTCCCATCATGCTCATCTCGAACTCTTCCTGTATTAGCTTTGCAAATTCTTGACAAAGAGATTTATTAGTGGCACCAAAGATAAGATCATCCACATAGATTTGTTCTACTAAGAGATCATCAGTCTTTTCTTTAAAAATAGAGTATTATTAACATGACCTCTAGTAAAATTATTTTTAATAAAAAATTTACTAAGTCTTTCATACCATGCAAGGGGGGCTTGCTTTAAACCATAATGCTTTGTATAGTTTGAAAACATAATCAGGAAATGCATGATTTTTAAAACCAGGTGGTTATTCAATAAAAACTTCTTCAGTAATATAACCATTCAAAAATACATTTTTAACATCCATTTAAAATAGTTTAAAATTTATAAAACATGCAAATGCTAAAAGTAATCTAATAGCTTCAAGTCTAGCTACTAGAGCAAAGGTTTCATCAAAATTAATTTCTTCTTCTTGATTATAATCCTTAGCTACAAGTCTAGCCTTATTTCTAGTTACTAACCATTTTCATCTAATTTATTTCTATACACCCATTTAGTACCAATTATGGAAGCATTAGATGGTCTTTCTATTAGTGTCCAAACTTTATTTCTTACAAATTGATTTGGTTTCACTTGCATAGTAATCATCCAGTTTGGGTCTTTTTTAGCTTTTTCAATATATTTAGATTCAATTTGAGATACAAAAGTAATATAATCATGTTCATTTTTAATAGAGAATCTAGTTCTTATCCCTTTCGATGGATCTCCTAAAATTAATTCCTTAGAATGTCCATGACCATACCTCCATTCTTTAGGTAGATCCTTTGGTGAAGATCTTGTGGCTTCTTCTATATTCTTCTTGTTTTGATCTTCTTCACTTTCTTTGATTAGGGGATCATCCAAAGTTAACTTCTTAAGTCCTTCAACACATATACATTCATTAGAAATATCCTCTTTTTTAAAGGACTTGTTAGTAGACTCTTCAAACACTATATACATAGACTCTTCTACTACAAGTATTCTTTTGTTAAAAATTTTGTATGCCTTGCTAGATGTAGAGTATTCTAAGAAGATACCTTCATCTGACTTGGCATCAAATTTGCCTAAATTATCTTTTTCATTATTTAAAATAAAATATCGGCAACTAAAAATTTGAAAATACTTTAAAGTAGGTTTTCTTTCTTTCTAAAGCTCATATGAAATTTTCTTTATAATTGGTCTGATCAAAACATGGTTTAAAATATAAAAGGTAGTATTAACAGCTTTTGCTTAAAAATATCTTGGAAGATTATTTTTGCAAAGCATTGTGCGCGCTATTTCTTCTAAAGTTTGATTTTTTCTTTCTACCATCCCATTTTGTTGAGGTATTCTAGGTATAGAAAAGTTGTATTCAATGCATTTTTCATTATAAAATTTTTTAAAATCTTGATTTTTAAATTCAGTTCTATGGTCACTTCAAATACAAATGATAGAAGTGCATTTTTCATTTGAAACCTTTCGATAAAATTTCATGAAAGCCGAAAAGGATTTATCTTTATATGCTAAAAATAAAATCCATGTAAATCGAGAGAAATCATCCACTATGACTAGTCCATATCTCTTGCCTCCTAGGCTTGTAGTCCTAGTTGATCCAAAGAGATCTATATAGAGTAGTTCTAGTGGCCTTTAAGTTGAAACCATTCTTTTAGTTTTAAAAGATGTTCTTGTTTGTTTTCCAAATTAACATGCTTCACAAATTTTATCTTTTTCAAATATAAGTTTTGGTAAATCTTTAACTAAATCTTTTTTGCATAATTTATAAAGTAGATGCATGCTTGCAAGACCTAATCTATGATGCCAAAGACAACTAGTCTCATTAATTATGGCATTCATTGCAACTAGGCATTCACCATCTTGTAAAGGTAAATTGTCAAGATCAACAAGGTAGATGTTGCCAAGCCTATTTCTAATAAATTTCAGTCCATTATCATCAAGACTAGATATCATATAAAGAGATGATTCAAAAATTACTTTATAGCCTTTATCACAAAACTGACTAATACTAAGCATATTATATTTTAATCCATCAACAAGTATAACATTATCAACATAAGTAGAGGGGGTGATATGGACTTTACTAATACCAAAGATTTTGCCTTTACCATCATCACCAAATGTCACATTTCCACCATTTAGAGTTTTTAGATATGTGAATTGCTTTCATCTCCGGTCATGTGTCTTGAGCAACCACTGTCAAGATACCACATCTTTTCTTCTCTTTGATTACAAGACATACATACAAAATAGATCAATTTTTTATTTTAGGTATCCAAGCCATCTTGGATCCTTTAGGATTAGTACTAATGATGGTTCCTTTTGGAACCCAAACCTTTCTAAAATTATTTAACTTTCTTAGGTCACACTGACATGCTTTATGCCCAAATTTTCTATAACTAAAATAAGTAATATTAGATGATGCAAGAACAAAGAGATTCTTGAAAACTTATTATTTTTTTTATTGCTTGTAACCAAGTCCTGCTTTATCAAATACAGCTCTTTGATTGTTCAATAATAAATTCAACTTTTCAAGACTAAATATAAATTTTTCAACAAAAGGTTTAACTTTGTCAAGCTCTTCTTTGAATTTCTTATTTTCCACCTCAAGGTCTTTGTTTTTCTTTAAAAGTTCATTATTTATAACAATAGCCTTCGATCTTTTCAAAACTTCTATTTTCATGGATAAAGCATTCTTTATTTTTCTAAAACATCAATCTTAGTTTTTAAATTATTATTTTCATTAGCAACATTGATGTTTTCATTAGAAAATGAATCAACATGCTTTTTCAACTTTTTATTTTCAATTTTTAGCAATTTGTATTCATGCAAAAGTTCATCAAAAGTATCTCTAAGTTCTTCAAAAATAAATTCTGATTCAAGTTCAAATTGTACCCCATCTTTTTGAGCCATGAGGCAAAGATTGGTGACTTCTGGTTGTTCTTCCTTTGAACTAGAGTCTTCACTATCACTCTATATTGCCATCATTGCTTTCTTTTTAAACTTCTTCTTGAATTGCTTAAGGAGAGGGCAATCAAATTTATAATGTCTAGGCTTTTTACACTCAAAGCAAATAGGTTGGTCCTTTTCCTTCTCTTTTTCCTTTTCTTTGCATTTATCCTTGCTAGGCTCACCTTTATGTGGCTTCTTTTTAAAAGAGAAATTTTTCTTCCTCATGAATCTTCTAAATTTTCTTGCCACTGGAGCCTCTTCATCCTCATTTTTTCCTTCTTCTGATTCTTCACTTGACTCATTTAGTGTAGTCGATTTGAATGCGATGGTCTTCTTCTTTCTATCTGCATCCACTGTCTTTTGTTTCAAATTCAACTCATAAGTCATGAGTGAATCGACAAGTTGCTCCAAGAGAAGTATCTGGACATCTTTAGCTTATTTAATTATTGACTTTCAGATCCCAAGATGCTGGCAATGACCTGAGAATTTTATTTACAAGATCAGCATTAGACATAACCTTCTCAAGACTTTTTATACCATTTACAATATTAGTAAAACCAGTATACATATCAGTTATAGATTCATTAGGCTCCATTCTAAACATTTTATATATATGTACAAGCATATTTACTTTAGTATTCTTCACTTGATGGGTACCCTCATGAGTAACCTCAAGCATGTTCCAAATTTTCTTTGCGGATGTGCATATGGATAACCTATTAAATTCACTAGGATCCAATGCACAATAGAGCAAGTTCATAGCTTTAGCATTAAGCTCTGATTGCTTAATATCATTTTTATCCCAATCCTCTACTAGCTTTGGAATGAAAATGCCATTAACCATCATGGAAGGAACATGGGAACCTTTTACTACAACCTTCCAAAGATTATAATCTATTGAATGCATATAAATTCTCATGCAGGTTTTCCAATACGTGTAATATATGCCATTAAAAAAGGATGGTCTATTTGAGGCTTGTCCCTCAATAACACTATAACCTAAAAGGGATGGCATAGATCTTTAACTCAAGGTGGTTAGACCTAAAAGCTGAGAACGTGGCTCAATCCACTTGTTATCCAGTGAAGCAACCTAAGAGAGGGGATGAATTGAATTTTTAAAACTCATTGCAAGTGTGAGTGCCAATTCAAATTTTATGAAGGTACTAGTGATCTCAAGTGTATGTGTGCTTGATAATTAAAATGCAGTAAAAATAAAGTAAAAGCAAGGAAAGAGAAGCAATCACAAATACACAATAATTTATAGTGGTTCGATGCATACCAAAGTACCTACATCCACTCCCTAAGATCTACTTGGATATTTCACTATATACCCAATTGATTACAACATATTAGTTTTCTGGGCTTACTAATCACAATCCCTTGGTTTTCACAAGGCTGACAAAAAATCTCTTGGTTTTCATAAGGCTTACCAAAAACCTCTTGGTTTTCACAAGGCTTACCAAAAACCTCTTGGTTTTCACAAGGTTAACCAAAAATCTTATTTGGTTTTCAAACAAGGCTCACCAACAACCTAAGTTGATTTTCTCAAGGCTTACCAATAATCCAAACACTAGTTTCAAACCACTTGAAACTAGGAACAACAATAAAGTCAAGTATAAAGTAAGAATACAATAAGCTTTCAAAAAATAAAGCAAATATCTTTTTGAAGCTCTTTGATTGTAGTTGAGAAGCTTGTCCCCAAGTTATTGAAGCTTTAATAGATGCTTGAAGGATGGACTTGAATGATTCTGGAATGCTCTTGAGTACTTGAAGGCTCAACTTCACTCAAAAGTAATAAACTCTTAATAATTTTTATTAGTTGCTCATTATTTTTTTTTCTTTTGAGTCTGGTCCACTTTAAATACCTTTCCAAGCCTTAAATGATAATTTTTAACCATTAGAGACGTGAAAATAGTCATTAAAGACAAAAAGGACCATTCTGCGCTTCAGAAAACTAGCCGTTACTATTTATCCAGACCTGCAGGTATCGATACTTCAGGTCATGAGTCAATACATTAGTCGACACTTAAGTTGACACTAGATCAAAAATGCTTTCTGAATCTCTTTGGAATGCACTGGTGCATCGACACTTCTTCTGGAGAGTTAATACTTGAGTCGACACTTCATCTTCATGAGTCGACACTTAAGGGAAAAACTTGAATTCAGCATGTTCTATATCATTTTTGGTCTCAGGCCTTGAGTCGACACTTAAGCTTCATGAGTCGACACATCATGCATGCCATCTGAAACTTCTGCGTGTATCAGCTCAAGCTTCCATGAGTCAACATCTTGAGTCGACACTTAACTTTCATGAGTCGACACTTGCTTGAAACTTTGTTGAAACTCTACTAAAATTTTTCCAACTTCAAGATTTGAGTTCTTCAAGGTTATTCTTATATATTAAGGTCCATTTAACTTGAAATTCCATCAAAGAGAGTGACTTCTTCAACAAGATGATTAGCTTTGAGCTTTCAACATATTATAATTTTGATGAGTGCCCTGTTCTGATAAACACACTTTTAACATACAGTTAGTACTCAAATATACTTAAGTATTTTGTTATTCATCAAAATCAAGATAGGAGTAACAGTCTTAAGTAAGATCCTTATTGACTTTGTTATTGATTTTGATGATTAACAAAATACTTAAGTATGTTTGAGTTCTAACAGTTCTTTGAAGTATATTTTTAATACAAAAAGGTACTCATCAAATCAGCAAAATTGAACTGCTTGTCAAAAGATTGAAGAAGCCCTTTCTATGGTTGAAACATCAGTGATTAATGGACTTAAGTATTTAAGACTTGCTTGAATGAAATTAATGAGTTCAGTTGAAAAAAGATTCAGTAGTGTTTCAATCATTTTGTAAGAAGTTTCAGCAAGTGTCGACTCAAAGTATCGACTCACAGTTCAAGTGTTGATTCATGATAGTGCAAGTGTCGACTCAAGCTGGCATGCAAAAAAAAGTTTCAGTGGCATACTTGAAGTGTTGACTCATGCCATTCAAGTACGACTCAAGGTGTCAACTCAAGGATCGACTCAAAGCCTAAGACAGAATTTTTCCAGAACATGCGGAAATCCAAGATTTGCCTATGTGTCGACTCATGGATGATAAGTGTTACTCATGTGTCGACTCACCTGAGATTTTTAGAGAGCTTCATTGCAGAATTTTAATCTAGGTGTCGACTCATGGGACTTAAGTGTCGACCCTAAGTATCGGCTCATAGCTTGAAGTATCAACACTTGGAGTTCCGAGAACAGTAACGGCTAGTTTCTTTAAATATAAAACTCATCCTTTTTGCTCCCAATGGCTAGTTTCTTGTGTCTAACGATCATAAACTAACTTTTGGGCCTTGGGATGGCATTTAAGTGATTCAAATTGAAGAGGAATCAAGCGAGAATGAACAAAGAATAAGAAAAAAAAAGAAAGCAAGTGCATTCACTCATACATTCATTGAGAGCTTTTACTTCTAAGAAAAGAAACCTTCAAGCATTCAAAGAAATCAACAGCTTTCAAGTCCAACAACTTTTGAGCATTGATTGAGGCTTCATCGAATTGAAGACAAGCATCTTCATCAAACTTCAAAAAGATAACAGCTTTTATTAGAAAGCTTTTCTTGTATTTTTTATCTCATTTCATACTTTGTTGTAAAGGATTTTGGTGATCCTAAGAACAAAATCAAGGAGGTTTTTGGTTAGCCTAGTTAAAAACCAAGAAGGTTTTTGGTTAGCCTTTGAAAACCAAGAGGTTTCTTTTGGTGAACCTTGTAAGAACCAAAAGGGGTTTTGATCAGTGAGCCCAAAAAATTAATCGACTGTAATCATGAGTGATTATAGTAAATTCCCGAGTGGATCTTGGAGAGTGGATGTAGGTGCCTTGGAGAGCACCGAACCATAATACTTGTCTTGTATTTGTGGTTGATTGTTTCTTCTCTATTTGCTCTTATCTTTCATTGCAATTTAAATTTTTGCTGCATAACTTCTTAAAAGCACTCTACACTTGCATCTCTCTAGCACTTATTTTGTTTATTGAATTGACACACGCTTACTTGCAAATAATTTTTAGAAATCCAATTCACCCCCCCTCTTGGATTGCTTACTGGGCAACAAGTGGTATCAGAGCCATGTTCTCAGTATATAGGTCTAACCGCCTTAAGTAAAGATCTATTGTAGCCCCCTTTGGTACTAGTATAGTTGAGGGACAAGCCTCAAATACACCACCTTATTTTAATCGCTCTAATTATATATATTAGAAAACTAGAATAAGAATTTACATTCATTCTATAGATTATAATTTATGGAATGTGGTAGATAAAAGTCCTCATATTTCTTCAATTATGGTTAATGGTGTTTCCATCCCAAAGCTTGAAGATGATTGGGATGAAAATGATATTAAACAATCCGATATCAATGCAAAAGCAATGAATCTCCTTTACTGTGCATTGGATCCTAGTGAGTTCAATAGGATCTCCACTTGCACCTCAGCCAAAGAAATATGGGACACACTTGAGGTTACTCATGAGGGTACCGATCAAGTAAAAAAAATACTAAGGTCAACATGCTTATGCATACCTATGAGATGTTCCAGATGAAACCTAATGAATCAATTACTAATATGTACACTAGATTCACAAATATTAAAAATGGCATAAGAAGCTTAGGTAAATATATGTCTAATGTCGATCTCATGAACAAAATTCTCAAGTCTCTTTCAACATCTTGGGATCCAAAGGTGACCGCCATCCAAGAAGCCAAAGATATTGATAAACTTCCATTGGAGTAGCTAGAGGGTTCGCTCATGACTTATGAGCTGAATTTGAAACAAAAATCTATTGATATAGACAACAAGAAGAAGGGCAGAGCTTTCAAGTCCACAATATAAGAAGGATCTTCAGATAAAGAATCAGAAGAAGAAGAGAATGAGGGTGATGAAGCACTTTTAGCAAGAAAGTTCAGAAAATTTATGAGGAGAAAGAAACTTCCTTGCAAGAAAAAGTTTCAACCAAGCAAAGAAAAGGGAAAAGAAAAGGAAAAAGAAAAGGACAAGAAGAAGGAACTACCAATATGCTTCGAATGCAAAAAGCCTGGACATTACAAGTATGGCTGCCCTCTCCTAAAGAAGTCAAGGAAAAAGTTTAGAAAGAAAGCAATGATGACAACTTGAAGTGATAGTGAAGACTCCAGCTCAGATGAAGAATAAACTGAAGTTGCAAATCTTTGCTTCATAGCACAACATGAAGATGAGGTACATTCAGATTTTAAAGTTGATTATACTTTTGATAAATTAAGAACTTCATTTGATGAATTAATGCATGATTATAAGTTGATATTATCTGAAAATAGAAAGTTGAAAAAGCATGTAAACTCTTTTTCACATGAAAACTCTAATCTTTTTGAAGAAGTTAATGATTTGAAAAACAAAATTGATATTTTAAAAAAATGAAGCAATGCTTTATCAATGGAAAATGAAGTTTTGAAAAGGTTTAAAGCAAATGTTTCAAATAATGAGCTTTCGAAGAAATGTAAAGATCTTGAAGTAGAAAATAAGAAACATAAAGATGAGCTTGATAAGATAAAACCTTTTGTTGAGAAATAGTTATGAAAAGTTAAATATTCTTTTGAACAACCAAAGAGCTATTTTCAATAAAGCTGGATTAGGTTTTAAACCCCAAATATAGCTAAAGTTTTTCAAAAACTTCTTTATTCCTGCATCATCAAGCATCATTTGTTGCTCTTGTAGAAAAGTAGGTCATAAAGCATATCATTGTGATTTAAACAAAATCAATAATTCTAGAATGATTTGGGTTACAAAAGGAAATACTTTTAGTACTAACCCTAAAGGGTCCAAGTTGGCTTGGGTACCTAAAATCAAAACTTAATTTGTTTTGCAGGTGTGTCTTACAACCAAAGAAAAGAAAAGACTATGGTATCTTGATAGTGGTTGCTCAAGACATATGACAAGAGATGTGAAGCAATTCACCTCTATTGAGGTGCTAAATGGAGGGAGTGTAACCTTTTGTGATAATGGTAAAGGAAAGATTATTGGTATCAGTAAGGTTCACATCTCCCCTTCTACTTGGATTGATAATGTTCTTTTAGTTGAAGGTTTGAGACATAATCTACTTAGTATTAGCCAATTTTGTGATAGAGGTTTTCAAGTTATTTTTAAATCATCTCTTTGCATAATTGCTAGTCCTGAAATTAATGGAGTGAAATTCATTGGAAAAAACATGATAATATCTATCTGGTAGATTATAATGATCTATCTTTTTCTAATGGTGAATGCCTAGTTACAATGAATTTCATTATTAATGAGACTAGTTGGCTGTGGCATCATATATTAGGTCATGCTAGCATGTATTTACTCTCTAAATTATGTAAAAAGGATTTAGTAAGAGATTTGCCAAAACTTAGTTTTGAAAAAGATAAAATTTGTGAAGCATGTCAATTTGGAAAACAAGTAAAAACATCTTTCAAACCTAAAGGTTTTGTTTCAACTACTAGGCCATTAGAACTACTCCATATGGATCTCTTTGGACCAACCACGACATCTTGCCTATGAGGCAAGAGATATGGATTAGTTATAGTAGATGATTTCTCACGATTTACATGGGTTTCATTTCTAGCTCACAAAGATAAATCATTTTTATCTTTTATAAAGTTTTATCAAAAAGTCTTAAATGAAAGAGGTACTTCAATTATTTATATTCGTAGTGACCATGGTTCTGAATTTAAAAATCAAGATTTTAAAAACTTTTGTAATGAAAAAGGAATTGAACACAATTTTTCTGCACCTAGGATACCTCAATAGAATGGGGTAGTAGAAAGAAAAAATCTTACTTTAGAAGAAATAGCATACATAATGCTTTGTGAAAATGATTTGCCGATATATTTTTGGGTTGAAGTAATAAATATTGCTTGCTATATTTTAAATCATGTTTTGATTCAACCGATTTTAAAGAAAACTTCATATGAGCTTTGGAAACAAAAAAAAATAACTTTAAAATATTTTCAAGTTTTTGGTTACCGATGCTTTATTATGAATAATGGTAAAGATAATTTAGAAAAATTTGATGCCAAGTCTGATGAAGGTATCTTTTTAGGATACTCTTATCAAGTAGGTTATACAGAGTCTTTAATAAGAGAACTATAGTTGTAGAGGAATCTGTTCATGTAGTATTTGAAGAATCTGCTAACAAATACTCTAGAAAAGAGGATACTTCTGATACATGCATAGGTGCTGAAGAACTAAAGAAGTTGACTCTGGATGATCAACCATCTCAAGAGAATGAAGAAAATCATGACAAGAGTGAAAGTGAAAAGGTCATACAACCCACACCAAAGCATCCAGATCAACCCAAAGAGTGGAGGTATGCTCATGGGCATCCTAAGGAGTTAATCCTAGGTGATACATCAAAAGGGATAATAACAAGATCTTCAATTAGAAATGAATGTGGCTATATTACTTTTGTTTCTCAAATTGAACCAAAATATATTGAAAAAGCTGAAAAAGATCCTAATTGGATAAATGCAATGGAAGATGAACTAAATCAATTCAAAAGAAATAATGTTTGGACTTTAGTTGATAGACCATCTAATATTTCAATTATTGGCACAAAATGGGTTTTCAGAAGCAAACTTGATGAAAATGGTATTGTTACTAGAAATATAGCTAGGCTAGTTGCTAAAGGCTACAATCAGGAGGAAGGGATTGATTTTGAAAAAACCTTTGCTCTTGTTGCTAGACTAGAGGCAATTAGACTATTGTTAGCATTTACATATTTCATGAACTTCAAATTATTTCAAATAGATGTTAAAAATGCTTTTCTAAATGATTTTATTTTTGAAGAAGTGTTTGTTGAACAACCACCTGGTTTTGAAAATCATGCATATCCTGATCATATTTTTAAACTACACAAAGCACTTTATGGTTTAAAGCAAGCACCCCAAGCATGGTATGAAAGACTAAGTATGTTCTTAATTGAAAATGATTTCTTTAGAGGCCATGTTGATACTGCATTATTTCTAGAAAGGAAAAATGATGATTTATTAGTTGTATAAATTTTTGTTGATGACATTATATTCGGTGCTACTAATGAAATTCATTGTTAAGAGTTTACCAAGCTTATGCAAGGAGAGTTCGAAATGAGCTTGATGGGAGAATTCAATTTTTTTCTCGGACTCCAAATCAAGCAAACCAAAGATAGAATCTTCATCAACCAAGCTAAGTATACAAGAGAAATCTTAAAGAAATTTGGGATGGAGACTAGCAGATCAATAGGTACACCTATGAGCCCCTCTTGTAAACTTGATAAAGATGAACATGGTAAATCTATTGATCAGTAATTATATAGAGGAATGATTGGTTCTTTTTTATACTTAATTGCTAATAGACCAGATATCATGTTTAGTATTTGTATGTGTGCTAGATATCAGTCTGATCCAAAAGAATCTCATCTGTTGGCTGTTAAGTGCATATTTAAATATTTATCGGTATAATTGATATTGGCTTATGGTATTCTAGAGATTCATCTATTGATTTAATTGGTTATTCATATGCTAATTTTGCTGGGTGTAAATTAGACAAAAAAAGTATAAGTGGAACTTGCTAATTTCTTGGAGTTAACTTAATCTTCTGGTTTAGCAAAAACAAACTTCAATTGCACAATCCACAGCTGAGGCTGAGTACATTGCAACAGGAAGTTGTTGTGCTAAAATCTTGTGGATTAAGCAATAACTTGAAGATTTTAGAATTAAACTAACTAAGATACCCATAAGATATGATAACACTAGTGCTATAAATTTAACTAAAAATTTTGTTCAGCACTCTAGAAGTAAGCACATTGAAATTATGTATCATTTTATTAAAAATCATGTTAAAAACAATGATATTATGCTTGAATTTGTTTGCTCTGAAATGCAACTAGCTGACATATTGACTAAACCTCTTCAAGAGGATCGGTTTTGTATGATTAGAAGGGAATTAGGGGTCATCAATCCTTTTGATTGAAATATCCATCTCTTCACAATTCTTTTAACTTTTAATTGATCAAAATTGTTTGTAAATCATGTTTAATTGATCAATGCTCCATTTCCTTTTTTTTCCCAGTTTTAAGTTGAAGTGTCGACACTTGGAAGTGTCAATACTTGACTCTATATCGTGAGTCGACACTTGAACGGCAACAGACCGAGATAAAAATAGGAAAATGAAGTGTCTTCTTCATATTTTTTATTCCAAATCAAGCTGACTCATCCCCAAACAATGTTCTAACATCTTCTTCCCTCCAAATTTTGGTTTCAATCGCTTGATTTTTCATTTAGGATAGGTACATTTTGGATTTCCACTGTTCTTCATTCCATTTCCTAGGTTTTCACCATAGAAATCCTAGTTTCTCCCCTTCTTTGCATCCTTCGCTTGTTTCCTTGCAATGGGGCCTAGAAAACAAGTTGTCCAGCATCCTAGACCATCCATTCAGGAGGAAGAGAGAAGAACCAAGGCCAAGCATGAGGATAGAGCAGCAGATGTGTCTGATGTTCCTGTTAGACCCCTTGTTTCTACAGCAAATTGGATGGGATCGAAGACCATCGTCGGAGGATGACATGTGGATTTTAATTTTCTTGACCAGCAACACTTCAGGATTGGCCAGTGGCTAAGGGATGTAGGTCTTACACCATTTTGTTCGTTATATGAGAGATTCTACCCGGGACTGATTAGAAGTTGTACGGTTCACTTGCCTGAAGTAGTGATGGCTGGATTGCTCAGGTCTGTTATAGAGATGTTCCAGTATCCTCAGAGATTTTGAGCAGAGTATGGGATATCTTTATGACATGATCAGTTGTTGATGCTCTAGTAGATAGGATTAGTGGACTCCGATGCATCTTTAAGATGGATGATCTTCTTGAGGGAGCCATTGTAGTTGCTTTAAGACTGACACCTAAGATGAGGTTACTGCACCATATTGTAGCCCAGATCCTTCTGCCGAAGACCAGACGATTCGACTTCATCACAAAGCACGAGCTCTTGGTCATGGTTTCTCTGGTATAGCAAACTCCAGGATGCCTCCCAGTGCTTATGGTACATCAGTTGACCTAGGCATCGATCAGCCAAAGACTGTGTCTGCCCTACGGGATGGGGTTGACATTACTATTTAGAGCTTATGGAGTAGTCGTAGATGATGAACCTCATAGACAGCTACTTCACATAGATGTCTATGACATCAGATCACTTCACCAAATAGGTTACCATCTTGTCAAAGGCTAGTGGAGATGATGTATATCTAGTCAAGCCACTGACAGAGATGATGATGTGGCAGAGGAGGAGCATATCTTTTTAGGTGAGGTAGGGCCCTCAAAGCCACATAATGATATCCCTAAGGTTCAGCCCGAGCCTTCGGCACAGCCAGAGTCTACTACTTAGCCTAAGGCAGTCACTCTTGCATAGACAGATATCCCTAGTGCTACTGACAATTTAAAGGACAGGGTCATTCGCATTGAGATTGAAGTGATGATTATTCGTTAGTGAGTCGACAGGATTCATATGGAGATGAGGGAGAGCCATCGAGGATTGAGTGATGGCATCTCTGCCATTTTGTCTGCTTTAGCTAGACCTTCATCAAGCAGAGCTCCTACACCTTCAGCTCCATTTGATTCACCTTCAGCACCACCTGCTCCAAGATCTAACATGGTAGATGATCAGTCTGACTCCGCAGAGTTAGATGTGATAGATTTTATGATAGAGCCAGAGCCGGAGCTTGCAGTTGAAACTTCTAGAAGTCCCATTTCTGATACACCTCGATCATTTCAGACTCTGATCTTACCCACTCTTCTCTCCAAACCTGATGACCAAACTTCCTTTCCTATACCTACTCCTATCATTTCATCTTCTGATACTCTAGTGATACATTCTCCACCTTTACATACATCTTCCCTTATTAGGGAACTGGGATTTTATATCCCTGGTTTCTAGCATCTTGACTCTGGACCTATTTTTGATCATACCCCCATTCCTTCTATTTTTGATAATGTTGCTCCAATCAGTTCTATTCCTGCTACTGATGTAGCTTCTACCTTTTCTGCACCAGCCAGAGGTAGAGCTTATGTCAGATGCAGAGGACGAGGCCGTTGTGACGTATTGAGATCGACTCAGACTAGACTCTCTAATCTTCAACCCATGTGGCCATGATCCCAACCTTCTAGAGATACTGGACTGATTAAGATTGGATCCTCTGATGAGGAGCACTCTTCTCAGGATAGTCTTTATGTTCAGATAGTTTACATTTCAGCATTACTTGTATGTATCTTTGTCTGTTCACCATCTTGTATTTATGTATCAAAGTTTATATCAATGTATGAACTTTTGAATTCTATGAATGAAAGTTTTTATATTAAGGGTTTATCTTTGGTTATTACCTCATGTGATTATTACTCAAATTTTGTAATTATCATCTTTTCTTCTCTCTATCCTTTTTTAATGATGACAAAAAGGGGGAGAGATAAGTGAAAGATAAGTGAGAGATAAAAGAGAAAAGGATGAATTGTTATTGGTAAATGATAAAGGGGGAGAATTAAATAAAAAGTAGTTTGGTGTGAAAGAGAAAAGTAAAATTAGAGCAATAAGTGAGGGGGAGTAATCAATTTGCTAAAACTTCTTTCAAAATCTTTGAAATCAGTTTTTCAATTTATGAAAATGCTTTGAAATTTAGTTTTTCGAATTACCATTTTGAGGGAGAGTATCTATAGTCTTCAATCTCTTGTTCAAAGATTTTTTTGATGATTACAATTATTATGTTTCAATGCTGAAATTCTTATTCTTAAAGTTTGATTTAACCTTGATACATATTTAGAGTATCATGTCTCATGTAATTTTAGCTTTGATGTTCTTTATAGTTCAAATTCAATTCAAATGAGTTTCTTGACTTAAATTTTTACCTTTTTCTTTTACTCTGATACAAATTGTATTAGGCTTTATACTATTGAAAATTTTCAAGAGCTTATTATATGAAATATACTTAAAAATTTTGTCATCATCAAAAAGGAAGAGATTGTTGACTTCGTTATTGATTTTGATGATTAACAAAATACTTAAGTATGTTTGAGTACCAACAGTTCTTTGAAGTGTATTTTTAATAAAAAAAGAAACTCATCAAATCAGCAAAATTAAACTGCTTGTCAAAAGATTGAAGAAGCCTTTTCTATGATTGAAAGGAATTAATGAGTTCAGTTGAAAAAGGATTCAGCAGAGTTTCAGTCATTTTTGAAAAAGTTTCAGCAAGTGTCGACTCAAAGTATCGACTCACAGTTCAAGTGCCGACTCATGACAGTGCAAGTGCCGACTCTAGCCAGAATGTAGAGAGAAGTTTTAGTGGCATGCTTGAAGTATCGACTCATGCCATTCAAGTGTCGACTCATGGTGTCGACTCAAGGATCGACTCAAAGCTTGAGACAGAATTTTTTCAGAACATGCTAAAACCCAAGATTTGCCTCATGTGTCGACTCATGGATGATAAGTGTCAACTCATGTGTTGACTCACCAGATGAAGTATCGACTCACTTAAGATTTTTAGAGAGCTTCAATGTAGAATTTTGAACTAGGTGTCGACTCATGGAACTTAAGTGTCGACCCTAAGTGTCGACTCATAGCTTGAAGTGTCGATACTTGGAGTTATGGAAGTAGTAATGGCTTGTTTTTTCAAATACAGAACTCATCCTTTTTGCTTCCAATGGCTAGTTTCTTGTGTCGAACGGTCATAAACCAACTTTTTGGTCTTGGTATGGTATTTAAGTGATTCAAATTGAAGATGAATCAAGCGAGAATGAATAAAGAATAAGAAAAAGAAAGAAAGCAAGTGCATTTACTCATACATTCATTGAGAGCTTTTACTTCCAAGTAAAGAAGCCTTCAAGAATTCAAAGCAATCAAGAGCTATCAAGTCCAACAACTTTTGAGCATTGATTGAGGCTTCATCGAATTGAAGACAAGCATCTTCATTGAACTTCAAAGAGATAACAACTTTTATTAGAAAGCTTTTCTTGTATTCTTTATCTCATTTCATACTTTGTTGTAAAGGTTTTTGGTGAGCCTAAAAATAAAACCAAGGAGGTTTTTGGTTAGCCTAGTTGAAAACCAATGAGATTTTTGGTTAGCCTTTGAAAACCAAGAGGTTTCTTTCGATGAGCCTTGTGAAAACCAAAAGACTAGTAAGCCCGAAAAACTAATCGACTGTAATCATGAGTGATTATAGTGAATTTCCAAGTGGATCTTGGGAAGTGGATGTAGGTATCTTGGAGAGCATCGAACCACTATACTTGCCTTGTGTCTGTGGTTGATTGTTTCTTCTCTATTTGCTCTTATCTTTCATTGCAATTTAAATTTCCGCTGCATAACTCCTTAAGAGCACTCTACACTTGCATCTCTCTGGTACTTATTTTGTTTATTGAATTGGCACACACTTACTTGCAAATAATTTTTAGAAACCCAATTCACCCCCCCTCTTAGGTTGCCTACTAGGCAACAATCCTCCCCTTCATCTCCAACTTCCCACCATCGGCACCTCACCCCAATAATTGCCAAAACAAAGCCATCCTGCCTTCTCCCATGATTGCCATCAACTCCATTGCTGTAGACTATGTCGTTCCATCTCTCGCCATGTCGGTTACATCCTATGAACCATCTTTCAGCACTATCAACCATTGGTCATGCTGCTCCTCCGGTGATGATTCCATAGAGAAGCCGATGACATCCCCGCCATGTTTTCCCTCCCCGAAGACCTTCCTTGTTTGGCATGATCATAAAAGCATCCACACTATTATGAATGCAAAGTCGATCCTCAATTCTGACTTCAATTTAAATTCAGGAAAAAAAAGGAAATTAAAAAAGAAGAAAAAAAGAGCTTGGTTTAATTTATTGATTCCACCACATTGATATTCACAAGTCTTGATCATACGGTTGAAGAAGTATGCTCACATTTTAGAGCAATCCTGAAATCCCGCACTGACATATAATTTTTGATTTATTGGACCAGATCTAAAATTATTTTAATTTGGAAAACCTGACTGTAATTATTATCTATTGGTATTCCAGATCCAAGGACTCTACCGGAGTTTCCATCTGGCTAGGATCGCAACTTTACTTGGACAACACTTTCTTTTCTAATTTTGACCATAATTAAATTTGTGAGCACCCTTTCTACTTAAATAAATTTAATTGATATTGGTAGAGAGCACTTTTCTTTAATTTTATTAGATTAATATATTAATTGCTTGTGCTTAGCCTAAACTTATGGATAGTTTCTCAATTATCCATGATCTTATTTTTTTTAAGATCTAGGATTTTTATTATTGATTGTAGTTATTAAAAAAATTCAATTATAGCTTAATCTCTTCCATATTAGAATAATAATAATAATAATTAGCTAAATTTGGTTTATAGTTTCAATTTGCTTTTTTTTAAAAAAAATCTGCATTGCATCCCTAGATCAGCCCATCCTGCATAATTTTTTAGTATCATAGCATAGTTTTGTTTAGGTTAGGTATATTTGCATTGCATTTAATAAAAAAAAATGCATATCTTAGTATTCAGCATATCCTGCGCACCCTTTAGTATCTTAGAAAGTCCTATTCATAGATAACTCTAAAAATTATAAAATTTACTTCGTTAAAAAATAGACTCGTAGTCGAATAATTCTATTATTGTAGAATCCTGAAAATGCTTCAAAATTCATGCCAAATTTAGCATTAAACTCTTATCCTCTATTCTAAAATTCTATAACCTAAAATTTTGAGCAATCTTTATTTGAACCTAAAGTTTCATTTCTAGGAGTGTTGAAAAATTAAAAAATTAGTGTTTCTAGAATCTAGACTCAAACTAAAAAAAAATTACATATAATTTTTTTTTAGTTTATTTTAAGATTTAAGCCAATTTGATCAAGAACTTCTAATTATGCACATAGAAAACTACAATTTGCAGAACTACACAGCACCTGTTCTTTTGACATTTCTTGTTGATAGGATTATCAAAAAAGTATAAAATTTATAGATCTGAAAACTAGTCTTAAAAAGGAAAAAATCTATGTTTGAAAATTTTAGAATTGAATTTTAGATTGGTACCAGATTTTTTAGGAAAACTAGTTACCGCATTCTAAAAATTCAATGGAGAGCTTGATCATGATCATTGAAGTGACCCTTGCATGACCACCAGGTCAAGAGCAAAATATCATCCCGAATCTTTAGAATTAGATAATATGATGGATCCAAACCAAATAGCTGCATCCCTACAAGCCCTTACTAAAAAAATTGATAATCTGACTATCTTTTGCCAAGAGAATAGATTAAGAATAAAAAATTTAGAAAATAGAGCCAGTAATGTCCAAATTAGGCATACCTTTTTTAGACCTATGACACAGTCAATTAAGAAAGTATATTTCAAAATTCAATATTTTTTTTACTAGGGACTAAACCATACTACTAGTAAGTGCCCAACTATACTATTTATAAAAAAACCTACAAATGAAGATCTTAAAAATGATCCTCAAGAGGAAGTTTATATAGCAGATCCTGAATAAGCAAATATCTATGATAGCTATAAACCTATACAGATTGATATTATACTTGAGAAACAACTATAAGTAGAAGAAGATAAAAGTATATTGAACCAATCTAACGAGATTGAAGATGAGAACAACACAGTTATTCTTCATACCCTTAATAGTCAAGATGAAAATGTATGCATGGAATACATCAATAGTAATAGCTGTAGTGATACTATTTCTCCTGATAATATTTCACATCTAAATTTAATACCTGTAGACCACTTGAGTTTCTATAATGTGGCTAGGATAAGTAGTCCATCTATTTCTCTTAAGCATAGAAATCTATTAAGCCATGTCTATCCTAAAGAATTCTATGCTATAGTACATGTCCTAAAGTTCTGGAGGCATTATCTGCTTCCATGAGAGTTTATCTTATACTCGGACCACAAGACTTTCAAGTTTTATAGTTCACAAAAATTTAAGTCCGAAACCTGGAAAGTAGATTGAGCTCCCTCAAGCCTTTACCTTTATTATAATGTATGAAGTAGATGTAGATACTGAAGTGATGTAGACCTTTTATAGGTAATAATTATAAAAGTTATGGGCTTTAAGAAAAAAAATATGATAAATGCCCATACTTCAAAAATAATAATAATATAATAATATAATAATATAATAATATACTATTATTATACACCCATTACTCATATATGTTAGGATATCTGAATTAGTCGAAGTATTTGGATAGCATGTAAAAGATCTGCATAAAGAAATTAGGGATTTTTGCATGTATACCCTCTAAAATATTGGATTTTGCATGAATACCCTTCTAAAATTGATATTTTCATGTATGCCCTTCTTAGATACCTGATTTGTATGTTTACCCTTTTTTTATTCTTTTTTTGTATATGTACCCATACCATCCAAAATTGTTAAAAAATTAAATATTTTAAATTAATTAATTTTTAATTTAAATAACTATGGTTTTTATTAACTACATCAAAAGAATTGGTAAATAGTGTTTGAGGGGGGAATAGATGCAATTAGTGATTTAAGAAGGGTATTTATGCAAATTCAAATTTTTAGAAGGATATCCATGCAAAAAACCCAATAATAAAATGAATGTTAGCAATCAAATCTATAAATAATTAGCTGATTAACACAAATGAGCTTATAATTTTGCAGTAAGGGATTATGTTATGATATGGATTAGACCAAGGCAGTTTCCTTCTATTGCCAGAGATGATGCAACCCAAGAGGAGAGGTAAATCGGATTTTATAAAATTTTTGAATACTTTAATGATGAACTAAAGCAAGTATGTCTAATTGCAAATCAAGTGCTTGTGTTTTACCAAAGTGTTTGTGTACTTTAAAATAATATGCAATAGAATTAATAAAGTGAATTCTCAAAGAAAACAATCAAACAAACACAATAAGTTTATAGTGGTTCGGTGTACTCCAAAGCACCTACATCCACTTCCCAAGATCCCCTTAGGAATTTCACTATAATCACCAAGATTATAGTCGATTAGTTTTCTGGGCTTACTAATTAAAATCCAAGTTGGTTTTATCACCTAGGCTCACCAACAACCTTTACAACTTATTTTATCTTCGGGCTCACAAGTTAAACCCTAGTTGGTTTTATACCTTTGGCTCACCAACAATCTCCCTTGGTTTTGCGGGCTAACCAAGAACCTAATTGATTTTCCAAGGCTCACCAAAAAACCTTAATAAGCAATGTAAGAACAATATGAAAAGATTACAATAAAAACTTTCTAAAATAAAGCAAATATCTCTTTGAAGCTCTTTGAATGTTAATGAAGATCTTGTCTTCAAGTTGTTGAAGCCTTTAATTGTAGCTTGATAATGTAAACTTTGGATGCTCTCTTTGAAACTTGGAAGCTTGAAGGCTTGAACCACTTAACTCTTGAATCCTTGAAGGATATTCAATGATCTCACCAAAGGATTGCTTTCCCATTTGATTTTTGATGTTTATATAGCTCTCCAAACTATAGATGACCGTTGGAGATGAAAATATGGCCATTTGAAGCAAGTTGGAGAAGTTTTGCAGCTTTTGAAAAACTAGCCATTACTCCAAGTATCAATATTTGAACTTTGTGAGTCAACACTTCATTTTCAAGTGTCGACACTTCATTTTTGTGAGTCGACACTTGAGACAAAAATCTCCAAATGGAATATTTTTGTATTTTCAAAAATCTCAGGCCTTGAGTCAACACTTGACAATCTTTGAGTCGACACTTGATTTTCAGGTGTCGACACTTGAATTCCATGTGTCGACACTTGCGTGCTAGTGCTAAAACTTGACCAAAATCAAGCTTTAACCTCTTCAAGTTCTTCCATATTAATTCCAAAGTCCATATACTTGATTTTTCATTAATTTAAGAACATTCTTCAACTGAAAACATGTGTTTCTTCATTCAACATGGATGAGTACTAAGATCTGATAAACACACTTCAAAATATAATTAGTACTCATATATACTAAAATATTTTGTTAATCATCAAAATCAAAATCAGAGTCAACAATCTTTTCCTTTTTGATGATGACAAAATCTTTAAGTATATGAATAGGGTAAGCTTAATAAGATAAATATGTAAGCTCAAAATCAATAAGCATTAAGCTCCCCCTCAAAATATGATCCAAAAAATCTTCAAAATATTTTTCAAAATATGCAAAATTTTCAAATTTTCTCCCTCTTACTAATTATTCCCTTAAGATTATAGCATTTAACTTTCTTCTCCCCTATTTGCACTTTCTTTCATTTCTCATATGATTTTTCATGTTTGTCTTTTTCCTTTTTCATACTTAACATTTTTTTCTCCCTTTTTGTCATCATGAAAAAGGATGAAAGACAATACAAAATGGGAATGAATGTAGAAAGAATAACAAGTAGATCATTAAAATCAATACATGAAATCAATTAATCATGGTACCGATTAAATATGATACTAATTGAACATGATACCACAAAAATGATATACACATGCAAAAAATAATCAATATATATAAACTCTGATATGTATATTATCCATTCACCTCACTTGTTCATGGGATAAGGCCACAGCGGCACCCTAACATGTCATAAGAAATCCCAGTGAATAGGAAGAGAGAGTCTTTAAACCCTACTTAGCTCCTATGACCGGACGGCCATGGTGACTAACCCAATCCGAAACAGTTACTAGGAGCTCTTCTTCTTTTTCTTAAGATTTTTAATAAAATAAATCTTGATACCAATTGAATGTAACTCCCCTTAAAGAATTAGATTTGAAAACAAGGAGAAGGAGTATCAGAGTAATATAAGTAAAGCATGATATCAAGAAAATATTTAAAGCATGATAACAAATCTTTGGATGCTCCCCCTAAATGTTATTCTCCCTTAAAAATATGCATTCATTTGAGGAATAAAACATGAAAGCACATGCATCAACATTTGAAATTTTCAAGATGTTCATGATTTTTAAAATACAAAGGATTGATCATTTAAAAACTTTTAGCATGATTTACAATCCATTTGAAATAATTTGATATCCATACAAATGCTAGAAGTAATTTAATAGCAAGTCTAGCTACTAGAGCAAGGGTTTATCAATATGCATACTTTCTTCTTAAATGTAATCCTTAACTACCAGTTCTATACTTGTCCCAAATCATTTCTAATTTAATGCATGGATACAAAATAGAATACATTTCACTTAAAATAGTTTAAATCTATGTTAATCAAAATCAAGTGAAAGTCTAATAATCATAAGTTTAATCATGAGAGCATGAAATCCATCAACATCAAAAAGTTTATGATCACAACAATTGACTATTAGTCTAAGCTTGATTCTAATTAATCAATTGAAATATTTTTCAAAGCAATATGCATCTTTAAAAGTATTTTTCATGAAGTAATTTAAGATACATTAATCAAAATCAAGTGAAGGTCTTACAATCATAAATTTAATCATGATAGCATAAAATTCGTCAACATCAAAAAGTTCATGATCATAACCAATGACTATAAGTCTAAACTTGATTCTAAATAAATATTTTAAAATAATCTTTAAAGTAATTAATGTAACATTTGTAATAAATATTCAACTACATTTTCAATTATGGAAAGAAATGTTTAGAATTTACCAATATGTATAATCCTTCCTTTATCTTTAGTCCAAAAATGTAGCTTGTCCACTTCTTTAAATTATCTTGTACAGTCATTTTTCAAAAACTTCCTTTCTTCTTATTGGACTACAAGACATTCCTGCAAAACATACTAAGTAGATAATTTTAGTACCCAAACTTTCTTGGATTTTTTAGGGTTAGTAAATATGGTTCCTTTTGGAACCTAAATTTTTTTAATCTACAAGGATATGCATTAAATCCAAATTTTTTATATTTAAAGCATGCAAGATTGGAAGAAGTAGCAACAAAGCGATTCTTGTATTTCAACTCAAGATTTTTGTTTTTCTTTAAAAGATCATTATTTGATACAAAAATCTTGGATCTTCTAAGAATTTTTATTTTATTTAATAAAATATTTTTCTCATTTGAAAACTTATTACATAACTCTTTCAAATCAATTTTTTTTTTCTAAAATTTCTTTTTCTTTAGAAAAATTATTCTTATCACTTTCTAAAACATCAATCTTGATATTTAAATCATGGTTTTCATTGGCAAGATTGGTATTCTCAAGAGAAAAAGAGTCTACATGTTTTTCTAATTTCTTGTACTCATTTTTTAACACTTTGTATTCATGCACAAGATCATTAAATGCATCATGTAATTCATCTAAGGTAAAATCATAATTATTTTCAGAATATACCTCTTTCTCATTTGCCATGAAGCAAAGATGGGTAACTTCTTGTTCATTATCCAAACTTGAATCTTCACTATCGCTCCAAGTTGCCATCATTGTCTTGAATTTCTTTTTGGCCTTGAGGGCTATTATCTTCTTCTTCTCTTGATCTGCAACTACTTCCTTTTGCCATAAATTCAACTCATGGGTCATAAGTGAACCAATAAGCTCCTCCAAAGGTAAGGTTTCTACATCTTTAGCTTCTTGGATCACTGTCACCTTTGGATCCCATGATATTGGCAAAGATCTAAGAATTTTACTAACCAAATTAGCATTAGTATAGACTTTGTCAAGACTTTTTAATTCATTTACAATAGTCATAAATCTAGTATACATATCAGATATAGATTCAAAATGTATCATTTCAAACATTTCAAAAGAATGAATAAGCATATTAATTTTAGTATTTTTCACTTGAAGAGTACCCTCATGAGTAATTTCAAGTGTGTCCCATATCTTCTTTGTAGATGTGCATGTGGAGTTCCTATTAAATTCATTAAAGTCCAATGCACAATAAAGCAAGTTCATTGCATTAGCATTAATTTCAGATTGCTTAATGTCATATTCATTCCAATTCTTTTCGAGCTTTGGAATGGAAATGCCATTAACCAAAATGGAAGGAATATGAGGACCATTATCAATAATCTTCCTAAGATGATAACTAATAGATTGAATATAGATGCACATTCTAGTTTTCCAAAATGTGTAATTTGTGCCATTGAAAATGGGTGGTCTAACACTAATACCTACAAGGGTTGCCATGATCTTTTAACTCAAAACCGTTGGATTCTTTGCAAAGCACCAAGTTTAGATATCAACAATTTTGGTTTTGGGCTCTGATCAGAGTCAACACCTTTTGGAACTATTAAGAAACTACTTGCTCGAGGAGCAGGCCCTTTTAAGATCTTAAAGAAACTAGGATCAAATGTATATATTATGGATCTACCATCTGAATATGGCATTAGCACAGCATTTAATGTATCAGATCTAATAAAATATAAAGAACCAATATCAATATCTAGTGATCCTTTTGAGCCTATCTCCTTTGATGAGAGTGATCTCCCACCTAATGTCCACAGCCAAGAGTTTCTTTAAAACATGATCGGATTGAGAAGATTCTAGATAAGTAGGTCATTTCTACCAGAAGTCATGGATATCAAAGATATCTGGTGAGATGACAAGGCTACCCTAAGTCTGAGGATACATGGATTACTTGAGAAGAACTGCAATAGATTGATCCTGATATTCTTAAGCATTACCAGAGCAATATGGAGTCTAAATGGGTTGAGTTCTCCCCACTCCAAGGAAATAATGAGGACATCATCCAGCACAAAATCTAATGCACATCTTTGAGAAGACATTTACATCTTTTTATTTTATCTAGATATATTGGGATTGGGCATATTATTTTTATTTTTATTATTCTTGTATCTAGCTCATGCACAGATCTCAAAGAAAGAATACTAAATTAGTCTGAAGTCTGTTTTAGATTAGGCTAGTTGTTTTAGATTGATTTGAATCTTAGTATTTTGCTTTATCTGGTTTCCAATATGTTGGAGAGTCCTAGAGTTTTGGTCTCCAATATGTGGAGGACCAGGTTCTATTTAAAGAAGTCCCATGTATCAATTGAGGCATCACAAAGAATTGAATAAAGTATTTGGTTTTCCCGGACTCCTTTCTCTTCTTCCTCTTCTATTCTCCTTCTTCCTCTCTTCCTCTTTCCCAGTTCTCTTTTTCTACTTCTACTCTCTTCTTCTTCTTCTTTCTCTTCTTCCTCCTCTTCCCTTCTTCTTCTTCTTCTTCCCCTTCTTCCTCTTCTCTTCTCTTCCTCCCTCTCTTTCTCTTATTCTCTTTCCCCAGCCACTCAAAACTCCCAAAGGACTAACTCATCTAAGCACACCCATCCAGCTTCTCCCATGCCACCGTCAATCTACCCAACCCAAGCCAAGCATGCTGCATCTCATCCAACCTTTGGGACCCCTCACCCATGATCGGACCCCTCACCCATGACTGGACGACCACCACCAATCCATGGAATAGATCCATGGAACTTAGCCTTCGTACCACCAAATTTACCTCATCCAGCAAGTGATTCCCCTCTGAGACCTCTAGCGACTACCCCTCCTTTACCCATGGTGATTCTCCCATTTTCTCATAGCCGTGCTGAGTTCTAGAATAGGGTAACTGTGCCACAATCTTGTGCAGTCCGACTATGTGCCGAGTGAGATCCTCTCCTTCATCTCCAACTTCCAACCACTAGTGCCTCATCCTAGTAATCACCAAAATAGAGCTATCCCACCTTCTCCCATGGTCACTGTCAACTCCAATACTACCGACCATGCCGTTCCATCCTCCCGCCGTGCCGGTCACCTCTTAGAAACCATCTTTCTATGCCATGGACCATTGGCTGTGCCGCCTCTTCTTCGACAATAGTCCTTAGAGAATGCTGGCGACATCCTCACCAGATTTTCCCTCCCCGAAGACCTCCCCTACATGGCACGATCATGAAAGCATCCACATGATCGTGAATGCAAAGTCGATCCTCAATGCCAACTTCAGTTTAAATTCAAGAAAAAAAAAGAAATGAAAGGAAAAAAAATAAAAAAAGAAGAAAAAAGAGCTTGGTTTAATTTACTAATTCCACCATGTGGGTATTCATAAATCTTGATCATACAGTTGAAGAAGTACACTCGCATTTCAGAGCAATCCTGAAGTCCTGCACTGACTTATAATTTTGGATTTATTAGACCAGATCTAAAATTATTTTAATTTGGAAATAAGTGTAATTATTATCTTTTGGTATTTCAGGTCCAAGGACTTTACTGGACTCGCCATCCAGCCACGATCGCAACCCGACTTGGTCAATGCCTCCTCTTTCAGTTTTGACCACAATCAAGTTAGTGAGCACCTTTCCACTTAAATAAATTTAATTAATGTTGGTAGAAAGCTATTTCCTTTAATTTTATTAGATTAATATATTAATTCCTTATGCTTAGCCTAAACTTACAAGTAGTTTTTTAATTACCCATGATCTTATTTTTTAAGATCTAGAATTTTCATTATTACCTGTAGTTATTTAAAAAATTAATTATAGCTTAATCTCTTCCATATTAAAAAAATAATAATAATTAGCTGATTTTAGTTTTTAGTTTCAGTTTGTTGATAATTTTTTTAAAAAAAATTTGCGTTGCATCACTAGATCAGCCTATCCCACATCAATACTCCTCATCAGTTATTATCCTATAAGATGCAGTTATTTCCATAGATTGTTCAGGATGTGAAAAGATAGAAAGATGTCATGAAGGCTCCACATCTTCCCCATCATCATTTCATGGGACTCGAGTCAACCTTGTGTGCACCTTAGGCTCAAAATAATATGAGAAAAAAGATATGATTTCCTCGATAACATAAGCCTCACATATTGAATCCTCGATAGAAGACGTATTTCACACCATACTCTTCGAGTACAATATGTACCTAAACAATATAAATTTTACCTATATAAGATGTTAACAAACTATATACTAAGAATAAAGAATAGTACCTCTCAAACAAATACATCCATCTAAATTTATTTAGTCCTCCAACCTTTGCTTTATAGACCAAGTGAAATAGAAAATATTCTATGGAATCAAAGAAAGCAATAGGAATGCAATTTTTCTATAAGTATATAGTAGTCATGACTCTTTAACCTATAAAACTTACAATACTCAACATTCACACATTAAAATATATTTGAGATATAGCCATCGGGGAGCTTCAATTCCTTCAATCAGTTACAAATATCTTTTTTCTATTCAATAGTCAATGCATAAAAGGCTTTAGGCTAGCAAAGCCTCTCATTATATGACTTCAAGTGCAAATGAGGCCTATTGCAACATATTCTTAAATCTTTCCTTGCCTTTGCATTATCTTTGGTTTTGCTCTTAATATCCACTACCATGTTAAAGACATTCTCAAACATAATTTTTTATATGTGCATGATATCAAAGTTATATCTGACAAGATTTATGTGCCAATAAAGTAACTCCCAAAATATACTTCTTTTCATCCACTTATATTCAACACCAAATTTAGGTAATTTTTGTTTGACATGTTGCATGCCAAATATGATATCTAAAAGCATGCACACTCTATTCAATATTTCTTCACTAGGTAATCGAAGAGGGGGGATATATCTCTCAACTCAACCATGAGAACAAGTATCCCATTATCTACTTTATTGATGATCAAGGGGTAAAAACTAATGGTGGTAGTCAATAAATGATGCCTTACCATCATTTTTCAGGATGAATGTCTTAGTGTGCTCCATACAATAAGGACATGATAGTCTCCCATATGTGCTCCATTTGAACAACATGCCATATGCAAGGAAATCATTAATTATGCATAGAAGTGTTGCTTTCATCTAGGAATTATTCCTTTGTTGACCTCTAAAGTGATTTTGATGATAACAAAACATTGGAGCATACATTTGGTTATCTAACAACTCTTCAAATGGTTGGCAAGTTTTTGTAGGATAACTACATTGACATACTCTCTAAACCCTACAATCATTATTGCTTTGTGTTGAGTTGTAAGTGATTAGAATCTTGTAAATAAGAACCCAACAAAAAATTTCCTACTTAAATCAAAGATAAAGGGTTACTTCTAATAGCTTTCAAGCTTCAATTTTTCTTGATTTTATTGTAAGAAGACCTTGAAGAAGTCTTCAAAACATGGCACAAGAGTTCTGGAAAATTGAATTTGATATGGCTGAAGAACCATTCTCGAGCCGACTGGATGGAAGAACTAGCCGACTCTGGCACTGGCACAAGAAAGAAGTTCTCTGGCACACAGATCCAGCTGACTGGCACCAAGGCCCAGCCGACTCGTCCAGAACATGGATGAGAACGTTCTGAGAATCTTAGGGCTCCGAGCTGACTGGATTTCAGCCTAGTTGACTCGTCCAAAGTGAACCATTTTCTCAACTATGGAACCTAGCCGACTGGTGTTCAACCCAGCCGACCCAAACTTGATCCGAACCGACTCGAAGAATGTCCGAGCCGACAAGAATGACGGGGTCACCTCCAACGGCTAGTTCCATTTTTTTATTTTTGAATTCCAAAAGTGCTCCAACGGTAACCTGTCAATTCCCAATGGTCTACAATGTTCAAAATCAAGGGAAAGCAGTTAAAGTCTCTATAAATGAGGTATAAGAACATCCTTGGAAAAAAAAAAAATGAGTTAATGAACAGTTATTGAATATTTATTGAAGTAAGAAGAGAGAGCACTTGAGCTTTGAAGTCAGCCTTCAAGCCTTCACCAACTCTTACCAGAAGCTTGAAGCATCTTTTTAGGAAAGCAAGGAAGCCATTGAAGTGCATTCAATTGAGCTTCACTTGAGTTGCATCTGCAACCACCCAACAACTGAGTTTGTCATTATTATTGCTTTTTTATTCTATTCTTAGAATATTTGGGTTATTGGTGAGCCTGGTTGTAAAAACCAAATAGGTTTCTTTGGTGAGCCTTTTCAAAACCAAAGTATAGAGGTTCTAGGCGAGCCTGTGAAAACCTAGTGTGGGTTTTTTTGGTGAGCCCGGTTTAAAAACCAAAGTGTAGAGGTTGGGATTGTGAGCCTGTAAAATAATCTGACTGTATTCCGGTTTGGAGGATATAGTGGAAATCCCGAGTGGTGAACTTGGATAGTGGACGTAGGAGCTGGATTGCTCCGAACCACTATAAACTTGCCTTGTTTGTGTTGTGCATGATTTACTTTTCAGCTTCTACACTTATTCTCTGATTAACACAGCACTCAACCACTAAAAGGAATTACTTGTGCACATACTTGCAAAAATTTTGTAATTCCCAATTCACCCCCCTCTTGGGAAAAGCCACCTGGGCAATAGCTGGTATCAGAGCAGTGTTTCTGATTACTTGAGTAAAGATTGATGGCTCATCCCATGAGTACATCCTTGGCCGAAGGCCAGTCAACAAATAGACCTCCACTATTCACAAGCACTAATTATTCTTATTGAAAAGCATAAATGAAAATTTACATTCAAGCTGTAGATTTTCAATTATGGAAGGTCATCTTAAAAGGGCCACGCATTCCCATGATCAAAGTTGATGGCATGGACATCCCTAAGCCTGAAGAGGACTAGGATGATCATGACATGAAAATGGGAGAATTAAATGCCAAAGCAATGAATATATTATATTGTACTTTGAATGCAAACGAGTTCAACCGAATTTCCACTTGCTCTTCAGCAAAGGAAATCTGGGACAAACTCGAAGTGATCCATGAGGATACTTTTCAAGTGAAAACCTCTAAGATAAATCTTTTAGTTCATAATTATGAACTGTTTAAAATGAAACCTTCTGAAATAATTTCTGCAGATAAATTTCTTGGCAGGGTATAATCAAATGCTGATAAATTATGAACTATTTAAAATGGAACCTTCTAAGATAAAACCTTCCAAGTTGATGGGGATCTCAGAGCAGCATTGATCTCGGAGCAGCACTGATCTCGAAACCGCACTGATGCCGGAACAGAACTGATCCCAGAGCAGCACCGATCCCGGAGTAGCATAGATTTTAATAAATTAGTTTGGGATTTATCTTTTATTTTAAATTGATGGGGGACAGATGAGGTAGGATCGTTGGCGAGCCTAGAAGTCACCTAAATTAGGGTACACATTTTTTTGGTATTTTTTTTTCTAGGGGTGGCGAAGGAACAATGGGGATGTAGGATAGGAATCTGGATCTCATGGACTTTGGGACTCACCCTAACGAAGAGACCTCTAACCTCTAGGGCATTACACCTTCCTCGATACTTGGAGGTGCTAGGATGGATCTCAAAGGTCACGAGGGGATACAGAAGATGGAATGGGAAGGGGAATAACTAGGGCATCATGCCCATTCCTGAAGGCGAAGACAAGAAGAAACACTCTTCTAAAAACTCAAATTCTTTTCTCCAAAAACTATCATTTAACAAAGGACTGAGGGTGGTATTTATAGACCTATCAAACTCTCGTTTGAATTTGAATATAGGATAAATAGATAGGGATGACTCAAATTCAAATACAAGATAGGATAAGATAAGCCTATCCATATCTAAATCCTAACCAACCAAATCCTAATTCAAATTTCAAATAAAAAGATAAATCCTAAATTTATTCTGGATATGCTTCGAGATTTGCATGACTCCAAGATTCGTGCTTGTTCTGGGATCTGTGCTGGTGAGGTCCCCATCATTCCCCTGAGGTGGGGAAAACTCGACTCCGTCGAGTCAGGCACAGATCTAGCTAGCCATGAGACATCTCTGAAAATCATGCAGTTCTTAAATCCCTATGCTTTGAGATCCCTGCATCTTTGAGAAGCGTACAGGACCTGAAGCCGGCAATGGGAGAGCCGGCACTACTTTCACGATCGTGGGCTTCTCTTTCTTTCCACGAGATGCTGAATGGTGGAACAGGGGGAAGGGGCTTTCGGCAGGCTTCGCCAGTGGTGGTGCTGAGTGCAGATGGTGTAACTGACGGGTCAACGGCCAGGTGTAGGCTCGGCCGCAGTTGATCCGGGGCTGGGCATTTTGGCTGCTGTGAATTTGGGCGGAAGAAGATCGGTGACACAGGACGAAGAGGAGGGTCAGCTTGCCGGTGCGGAGTCGGGAGGAAAGAAGGTGGGAGGTGTCGCGCGATAGCTGGCTGCGTGGACTTCCATTGGCGATGGTGAGGGGTCTTCGATCAAGGGGAAGATGACTAGGGTGATGCCGTTCTGATGAACTTCGGCCATAGAGGAAGACGATGGCTACTGGCAGAGAGCAAGAAGATGGGGTCGGGCATCGGAGAGGTGTTGGACATTGCAGCAGTGGGGAGTCGGGCGGGGCAGTGGAGGTCGACTTGGCTGTGGGCAACTTCGGGTGGAAGGGAGGAGAGCAGTCTTCACGGGTGGAGGCAGAGTCTGACGGCTGGGAGACAGCACGCTCGGAAGAAACAGGCGTATCTCGAGGGAATGTAGCAGTTTGTGGTAAAGAGGCAGAGGAGATGGGGGGGGAAGTGAAGTGGATCCATCGTCGAGGGCTTTTGTTCACCATGGCAATGGGGTAAGGGAGGACAATGAATGAGTTTTTTTTGAAGGAAATCGGGATGTGGAGAAGTGATGATGTTGTGTGCGAGTTTGGTGAGTGGGCATGAAGGATCGATGGGTTGAAGGCATAACTGGGCATGGGAGGATAGGATGGAGGAAGATAAATGGCTCTGGTTCAGGGCATGGAAAAAATATGAATGATGTGGAAAGGAGACTTGATTCCTATTCTAAATGGATGGAGGTAGGAAGATGGTGTGATGGTTAGAATAGAGGAACAGGGGAGGCTTCGGAGGTCAGCCTGGCGAGCGTTCACCGGCGACGGTGCTGGGGCAGAGATGGTGGCACGGACAGGGGAGGGCCGGCTTGGAATGGTTGCCATGGGGGGAGTCAAAGGTGACAGGCTTGGTGAGCATGAGGGGGCGGTCCTTGGCCTATCCTAGAACAAGCACGAATCTTGGAGTCATGCGAATCTCGAAGCATATCCAAAATAAATTTAGGATTTATCTTTTTATTTGAAATTTGAATTAGGATTTGGTAGGTTAGGATTTAGATATAGATAGGCTTATCTTATCCTATCTTGTATTTGAATTTGAGTCATCCATATCTTTTTATCCTGTATTCAAATTCAAACAAGGGTTGGATAGGTCTATAAATACTGCCATCAGTCCTTTGTAAAATGATAGTTTTTGGAGAAAAGAATTTGAGTTTTTAGAAGAGTGATTCTTCTTGTCTTTGCCTTCGAGCATGGGCGTGATGCCCTAGTTATTCCCCTTCCCATTCCATCTTCTGTATCCCATCGTGACCTTTGAGATCCATCCTAGTGCCTCCAAGTATCGAGGAGGGTGTAATGCCCTAGAGGTGAGAGGTCTCTTCATTAGGGTGAGTCCCAAAGTCCATGAGATCCAGATTCCTATCCTACATCCCCACTGTTCCTTCGTCACCCCTAGAGAAAAAAATACCAAAAAAAAATGTACCCTAATTTAGGTGACTTCTATGCTCGCCAACGATCCTACCTCATCTATCCCCCATCAATTTAAAATAAAATATAAATCCCAAACTAATTTATTAAAATCTGTGCTACTCCGGGATCGGTGCTGCTCTGGGATCAGTTCTGCTCTGGGATCAGTGTGGTTTCGAGATCAGTGCTGCTCCAAGATCAGTGGTACTCTGAGATCCCCATCATTTCCCTAAGGTGGGGAGAACTCGACTCTGTCGAGTATGGATCAACAAGGACTCTAGTGAACCACTTCCAATCAAAAGAGGCTCTGCTCTGAAAATGGTGCAGCTTTGAGATTAGTGTAGCTTTGAGGAGCATGAGGGATTATGAAATTGGTCCTTTGAGTGAACTTGATAGCATGGGTGTGGGGAAGTCGGCAACCATTCCAAGCCGGCCCCTCCCATCAGCGACCTCCCGGACGACGTCCTCTCCTACATCGCCTCCCTTCTCCATCAGAGACTCCGTCCGGACCAGCATCCTCTCCACCCGGTGGCACCACATCTGGATAATGATGGAGACCTCACTAGCACGGATCCTAGAACAAGCACGAATCTTGGAGTCATGCGAATCTCGAAGCATATCCAGAATAAATTTAGGATTTATCATTTTATTTGAAATTTGAATTAGGATTTGGTTGGTTAGGATTTAGATATGGATAGGCTTATCTTATCATATCTTGTATTTGAATTTGAGTCATCCCTATCTTTTTATCCTGTATTCAAATTCAAACGAGGGTTGGATAGGTCTATAAATACCGCCCTCAGTCCTTTGTAAAACGATAGTTTTTGGAGAAAAGAATTTGAGTTTTTAAAAGAGTGATTCTTCTTGTCTTCGCCTTCGGGCATGGGCGTGATGCCCTAGTTATTTCCCTTCCTATTCCATCTTTTGTATCCCCTCGTGACCTTTGAGATCCATCCTAGCACCTCCAAGTATCGAGGAGGGTGTAATGTCCTAGAGGTGAGAGGTCTCTTCGTTAGGGTGAGTCCCAAGTCCATGAGATCCAGATTCTTATCCTACATCCCCACTGTTCCTTCGCCACCCCTAGAGAAAAAATACCAAAAAAAAATGTACCCTAATTTAGGTGACTTCTAGGCTCGCCAACGATCCTACCCCATCTGTCCCCCATCAATTTTGGTATCAGAGCTAGAAAAATTAGGGTACCTTCGTATCGTTCCAAATTTCCTCTTCCCAGCCATTCCCCACTTCCCGATTCAACCCAAAAAAAAAAAAAAATCAGATCTCCCAGTTTATCAAGTCCCCATTATTATTATTTTTTTCTTCCCTCTTCGATCCCGTCGTTGAGCATCTGCCCGGTGCCCCACCTTCCCTGCCATGATTCCTCCCAAACTCCACCGACACCCAACCAGTGCCTTCCCCCTGTGACTCCTCCCACACCCCACCAACACCCTGCTGCCACCGACAAACCCCTCCTCCCCACCGGCGACGACCTTGTCCCCGTCCCACCCACGCCTCCCTCCTCCAGATCCGATCATCCATGAACCCTCCCCGGTTCTCCCACACCCGAATGCCCTCACCGGTCCGTCCAAAATTCTCGTCGTCTCCTATTAGCTTGGAGGAGAAAAGTCGAAGAATTAGAGCCCGCGGAGAGCCTTGTCTCAGTCTCCTTCTCTTTTCTCTCGCGGCCATCATCCGATCGATCGAAAGGCAGGTAGGTAGGTAGGTGATGGAGAACCAGGGGTTCCTGTCATACGAGAGGCTCGAAGAGATGACAAGCTAGGTGGGGACGAGCGTGGCCTCGGCCTTCTTTGCCTCCCTGGAGATCTTCTGCATCAACCTCAGCACCGCCAAGGATGACGATGACGAGGAGGAGGAGGCCAAGGACCGCCCCCTCATGCTCACCAAGCCTGTCACCTTTGACTCCCCGCACGGCGATCATTCCAAGCCGGCCCTCCCGTGTCCGTGCCACCATCTCCGCCCCAGCACCATCGTCGGCGAACGCCCGCCAGGCTACCCTCCGAAGCCTCCCCTGTTCCTCCATTCCAACCATCACACCATCTTCCTACCTCCATCCATTTAGATTAGGAATCAAGTCTCCCTTCTACATCATTCATATTCTTTCCATGCCCTGAACCAGAGCCGTTTATCTTCCTCCATCCTATCCTCCCATGCCCAGTTAAGCCTTCAACCCATCGATCCTTCATGCCCACTCACCATACTCGCACACAACATCATCACTTCTCCACATCCCGATTTCCTTCAAAAAAAACTCGTTCATTGTCCTCCCTGACCCCATTTCCATGGTGAACAAAAGCCCTCGACGATGGATCCACTTCGCCGCCCCCCACCATCTCCTCCGCCTCTTTACCACAAACTACTACATTCCCTCGAGATATGCCTATTTCTTCCGAGCGTGCCGTCTCCCAGCTGTCAGACTCTGCCTCCACCCGTGAAGACTGCTCTCCTCCCTTCCGCCCGAAGTCGCCCACAGCCAAGTCGACCTCCACTGCCCCGCCCGACTCCCCACTGCTGCAATGTCCGACACCTCTCCGATGCCCGACCCCATCTTCTTACTCTCCGCTAGTAGCCATCGTCTTCCTCTATGGCCGAAGTTCATCAGAACGGCATCACCCCAGTCGTCTTCCTCTTGATCGAAGACCCCTCACCATCGCCAATGGAAGTCCACACAGCCAGCTATCATGCGACACCTCCCACCTTCTTTCCCCCCGACTTCGCACCGACAAGCTGACCCTCCTCTTCGTCCTGTGTCACCGATCTTCTTTCGCCCAAATTCACAGCAGCCAAAATGCCCAGCCGCGGATCAACTGCAGCCGAGCCTACATCTGGCAGTTGACCCGTTAGTTACACCATCTCCACTCACCACCATCACTGGCGAAGCCTGCCGAAAGCCCCTTCCTCCTGTTCCACCATTCAGTGTCCCGTGGAAAGAAAGAGAAGCCCACGATCATGAAAGTAGTGCCGGCTCTCCCATTATCGGCTTCAGGTCCTGTACGCTTCTCAAAGTTGCATGGATCTTAAAGCATAGGGATTTAAGAACTGCATGATTTTCAGAGATGTCTCATGGCTAGCTAGATCTGAGCCTGACTCGACGGAGTCGAGTTTTCCCCACCTCAGGGGAATGATGGGGACCTCACCAGCACGGATCCCAGAATAAGCATGAATCTTGGAGTCATGCAAATCTCGGAGCATATCCAGAATATATTTAGGATTTATCTTTTTATTTGAAATTTGAATTAGGATTTGGTTGGTTAGGATTTAGATATGGATAGGCTTATCTTATCCTATCTTGTATTTGAATTTGAGTCATCCCTATCTTTTTATCCTGTATTCAAATTCAAACGAGAGTTGGATAGGTCTATAAATACCGCCCTCAGTCCTTTGTAAAATGATAGTTTTTGGAGAAAAGAATTTGAGTTTTAAGAAGAATGATTCTTCTTGTCTTCGCCTTCGGGCATGGGCGTGATGCCCTAGTTATTCCCCTTCCCATTCCATCTTTTATATCCCCTCATGACCTTTAAGATCCATCCTAGCACCTCCAAGTATCGAGGAGGGTGTAATGCCCTAGAGGTGAGAGGTCTCTTCGTTAGGGGAGTCCCAAAGTCCATGAGATCCAGATTCCTATCCTACATCCCCACTGTTCCTTCGCCACCCCTAGAGAAAAAAATACCAAAAAAAAATGTACCCTAATTTAGGTGACTTCTAGGCTCGCCAACGATCCTACCCCATCTATCCCCTATTACAAGTGAAAACCTCTAAGATAAATTTCTCTAGATTTACAGATATTATTAATGGTTTGAAGAGTCTTGGCAGGGTATACTCGAATGCTGATCTGGTTCAGAAGATACTCCGTTCTCTACCTGACAAGTGGGATCCCAAAGTGACTGCAATCCGGGAGGCTAAAGATCTCAACACACTTCTACTGGATGAACTACTGGGATCACTTATCACCCACGAGCTAACTATGCAGCACAGAATTGAAGACGAACAGAAGGAAAGGAAGATTATAGCCTTCAGAGCTACTTCCGAATCAAAGAGGGATGATAAAGAATCTGAAAAAGAAAGCACCTCCTCCAATGACGACCTAGAAGACGATGATATCTCTATGGTTGTAAGGAGATTCAAAAAATTTATGGGAAGAAAGAAAGGAAGATACAACCGGAAATTTAATAGGAAGGATTATGGAAAAGAAAAGGAAAAGGACAGAGAGAAAGATAAAGAAGTAGTCCCCACATGCTATGAATACAAGAAGCCGGGGCACATTCATCCAAACTATCCTCTATTGAAGAAATCCTTCAGATAGAAAAAGAAGAAGAAAGCCATGGTTGCCACATGGTCCGATAATGAAGAATCATCTTCATCTGAAGAAGAAGAGACCACCAAGATTGCAAATTTATGTTTAATGGATCTCGAAGATGAGGTAACATCCCCTAACAATTGCACTGAATTCACATTTGATGAATTAAATTCTGCTTTTCATGATTTATTATCTGAATTTAAGAAAGCTGGAGTAAAGATAAAATCATTGAAAAATATAAATGACTCTTTACTCAAACAAAAGGATGAAATTTCAGAAAAGAACCTTTTATTACAAAAAGAACTGCATGACTTTTCTGAACAAATTGAAAAGCCGAAAAATAAAAATCTTTTATGTGAGAGGAAAAACAGTGATTTACTTGCTGAAAACTTTGAATTGAAAAAGGAGGTTACAAAACTCAAGCCATTAGTTAAAAAACTTACTTTGTCTTCAAATAAGCTTGAGTTAATTTTAAAAGAACAACGAATTTCAGGAAACAAAGTTGGAATTGGTTTTAAAACTTCTTTTATGAATGGAATTTCAGCAACTACTTTTGTGAAATCTAAAGGGCCTGTTCAAAATATTTTATCTCAAAAGGTTTTAGCCACACCAAAAACTGTTTCAACTCCAAAGTCTTTATTGTATGTTCCTATGAACTTGAGCAAAAATGTATATATTTCAAAAAGTTCAAAATCTGCATCAACTGCATCAACTTTTAGAACTTCAAATTCTGCTTCTATTAAGAATTATAAAGTCGTATGCTATGTTTGTAAAAGAATAGGACATAAAGCTTTTGAATGCAATAATTTTAGAGATGTCCTTAAGAATGTAAGAAAAATTTGGGTTTCCAAAGGAACCACCTCTACTGACCAACAAGGATCCAAGGTAGCTTGGGTACCTAAAAGAATTCATTAACTATTTTGCAGGAAAGTCTTGCAACCCAAAGATTGAAGAAAAGGTGGTACTTAGACAGTGGCTACTCAAGACATATGATAGGTGACAAGGACCAATTTATCACCCTTGAAATGAAAGAAGGAGGAATGGTAACCTTTGGAGACAATGGCAAAAGAAAAATAATCGATATTAATAAGATCAAAATAACTCTCTTCACTTTTATTGAAAATGTTTTGCTAGTGGACAAGTTGAAGCATAATCTCTTAAGCATAAGTCAATTGTGTGATAAAGGCTTCAAGGTTGTCTTTGAATCTTCTATGTGTATAGTAACTAACTCTTTAGATTCTAGAAATATGTTCATTGGACATAGACTTGGGAATATCTATGTGGTAGATCTTAATGATCTTGCCATGTCAAGTAGCTCTAATCTAGTTGCAATGAATGCTAAGACCAAAGAGTCGGGTTTACTATAGCATAGACGATTAGGTCATGCTAGCATGCATACCATTGCTAAATTGATTTCTAAAGATCTTATTAGAGGCATGCCTAAGTTTAAAGTTGATTTAAATCATGTTTGTGATGCATGTCAAATGGATAAACAAACTAGGGAGAGTTTTAAATCAAAGAATATAGTTTCTACAACAAGACCACTTGAACTATTTCACATGGATCTTTTCGGACCTACTAGGACCACAAGCCTAGGAGGTATGAAATATGCTCTTGTGATAGTAGATGATTTTTCGAGATTTACTTGGATTTTGTTTATTGCTTCGAAAGATGAAACTTTTCATGTTTTCAAAAAATTCCATAAAAAGGTTTCAAATCAAAAGAACTTATCTTTGATTTCAATTAGAAGTGATCATGGAACTGAATTTGAAAATCAATTATTTGAAGCTTATTATACTGAATTTGGCATTGATCACAACTTCTCCGCTCCAAAACATCTCAACAAAATGGTGTTGTAGAGAGAAAAAATCAGACATTGGATGAAATGGCTTGCACAATGTTCTGTGAAGGCAATCTTCCAAAGTACTTTTGGGCAGAAGTGGTGAATACTGCATGCTATATTTTAAATTATGTTTTGATCCGTCCTATTTCAAAGAAAACCTCCTATGAGCTTTGGAATGATAGAAAACCCAATATTAGTTATTTTCATGTATTTGGATGCAAATGCTTTGTGCATAACAATGGAAAGGATAATTTAAGAAAATTTGATTCTAAAGCTGATGATGCAATTTTTCTAGGTTATTCATTACATAGCAAAGCATACAGGTTTTTAATAAAAGGACTCTTACTGTTGAAGAGTCAATTCATGTTGTATTTATTGAAACTAACCCTACACCTTCTAGACAAGAAGAGTGCATAGATAATGATGCAGGTACATTGCAAAAAGGAATGGATGACTTGAGCATTCAAGACAAAGATACTCAAGATGGAGAAGAAACGGTAAGTAAGGATCACACCGATCTACCGAGGGATTGGAGGTATGTTACATCTCATCCTAAAGAATTAATCATAGAAGATCCTTCACAAGGTGTTAGGACTAGGTCTGCATATAAGGATGCACATGATTACCTAGCCTTTGCATCACAAATAGAACCCCATAGCTTAGAAGAAGCTGAGACTGATCCAAACTAGATGATGGCAATGCATGAAGAATTAAACCAGTTTGAAAGGAATAAGGTATTGATACTTGTAGATAGACCTACTGACCATCCAATAATAGGAACCAAATGGGTCTATAGGAATAAATTAGATGATCAAGGAAACATTATAAGAAACAAAGCTAGATTAGTGGCTAAGGGATATAACCAAGAAGAAGGTATTGATTTTGATGAAACTTATGCACCTGTAGCAAGACTAGAAGCCATTAGATTACTACTTGCATTTGCTTGCTACATGAATTTCAAACTTTTTCAAATGGATGTAAAAAGTGCATTTCTTAATGATTTTATCTCTGAACAAGTTTTTGTTGAACAACCACCAGGTTTTGAAAATCACACTTTTCCAAACCATGTATTTAAATTAAATAAAGTATTGTATGGTTTGAAACAAGCACCTAGAGCCTGGTATGATAGAATTAGCACTTTCTTAATTGAAAATAATTTTTCAAGAGAAAATGTAGACAAAACCTTGTTTATCAAAAAGAAGAATAATGACATCTTAGTTGTACAAATATATGTTGATGATATCATTTTTGGTGCAACTAACAAATCTCTATGTAAAAAATTTGCTAAGCTTATGCAGGGAGAATTTGAAATGAGCTTAATGGGCGAACTGAACAACTTCCTTGGACTTCAAGTAAAACAAACAAAGGAAGGCATCTTCATCAACCAAGCCAAATACATCAAGGAAATCATCAAAAAGTTTGGTATGGAGAGTAGCAAATCAATGAGCACACCCATGAGCCCAGCTTGCAGATTGGACAAAGATGAAAATGGATCCAATATTGACCAAAAGCTATATAGAGGTATGATCGGATCCTTATTGTATTTGACTGCAAGTAGACCTGACATATTATATAGTGTATGTGTATGTGCTAGATTTCAGTCATCACCAAAAGAAACACATATGCTTGCTGTTAAAAGAATAATTAAATATTTGAAAGGAACAAGTAATTTAAAAATTTGGTATTTTAAACATTCTACCTTGGATTTGATTAGATTCTTTGATGCTGACTATGCTGGTTGTAAAATAGATAGAAAAAGCACTAGTGGTACATGCCAATTTCTAGGGTTGAATTTAATTTCATGACACTGTAAGAAGCAAAACTCCGTAGCCTTGTCCACAGTTGAGGCTGAGTACGTGGCTACTGGTAGTTGTTGTGCTCAAGTGTTATGGATTAAACAACAACTAGAAGACTTTGGTATATCACAATCTAAAATTCTAATTAAATATGATAACACAAGTGCTATAAATTTGACAAAGAATCCAATTCAACACTCAGAACCAAGTACATTAAAATTAGACACCATTTTATTAGAGATCATGTTTCAAATGGTAATATAGTGCTTGATTTTGTTCCTACTGAAGATCAATTAGCTGACATATTTACTAAGCCACTTAATCAAGATAGATTTGAACTAATTAGGAGTGAATTAGGACTTTCCGATCCTTTCTAAATTCTCTAATATAATTCCTTCAAATTTAAGGAAACTTTATCTAGAGAACCTCCTGATTTCATTCTATATCATAGAGCCTTAATTTCCTTTGAAATTCTCTTCAAAATTTCTCTGATTTATGATCAAAATTTCCAAAACTCTAATTTCTCTGTTCGAGTCGACTGGTTCTTAAGCCGAGTCGACTGGATTTTCTGAGAGTTTTGAGCGAGTTTTGGCCTAGCCGGCTCGAGCTTTTTCGAGTTGACTAAATTCTTTGAGTGTTTTGGGAGAGTTCTGGCTGAGCTGACTCAAGCCTTTTTAGGGCTATTCGAGTCGACTGGAATTTCGCGCCTAAGTATTTTACTTTGGGTTATAAACCCCTCTCTGAGCTGTTCAACCTCTATTTTGTCTTCTCTAACTGTTCGTTCCTCTCCTAATCGTACTCCAAAGATTCCTATCTCTCTTTTAAAGTCTCCAATCTCTCAGTTTTCCATCTTTCCTAGCAATGGCCCCCAAGCTTTCTACTGGGAAATGCTCCATCAGGGCTGCTCTGTCTGTTGAAAGGGAAAGAAGGGCTAAAAGGCATCAAGAAGAGCCAACTGCCACTGATCATAGTGAGGAACTTGTGGAAGAAGCCGCAAAGGATGCTTGAACTGTTCCAAGTCAAGTCCCTTCGATGTCTACAAGACCGGTAACCTCTGGACATCGCATTAACTTTGAATTTATCAAGGAGATTGGGTTAAAAATCGATGATTTGATTGAAAATCAAGGATGGAGAAAGTTTTGCTCCTTAAATGAAAAGACTTACCCCTCTCTTGTTAGAAGTTTTTATAAAAATCTGAGACTGGGAACACATCATGTTGAGTCTATTGTTAAAGGAAAAAGAATTATTGTCAATGAAGAATTTCTACATGGTCTACTGGACTTACCTTAAGATGGAGTGAAATTCCTAGTGACTGATAATAAAGAAAAGGCTTTAAGAACAATCTTAAACAAAGAAGATGTTAGTGGAATTGGAATAATGTTTGCTAATACCCTGTCTCTTGAAATGAGGTTGCTACATAATTTTATCTGTAGAATATTCTTGCAAAGAATAGGAAGATTTGATTGGGTGTGTGAAAAAGACTTATGCCTTATGGAACACATATTAGAGAAGACTCCTATAAATCTATCCTACATTATAATCATGCAAATGAAGGAGACAGTTAGAAAGGCCAAGTCATGCTTACCCTATGGAATGATGCTAACCCTACTATTTAAGTCTCAAAGAATGAGTTTGGAGGGTGAAGATGGAGTTGAACTGCACCATACAGATGCTTACACCTCCAACTCACTGGAGAGAATGGGTTACTTCCAAGTTGAAGGAATTTGGAGGAAGAAAGGGACAAATGTCAGGGCAATAGGCAGCTCTAACAGTGAAGAAGAAGAAGAAGAGAATGTAGAAACAGCTGGAATTTCTTCTGCACCTGTACCTGAGCCTGAGTCTCATATTTCTGAGCCTGCTACTACTCTTGAGGAGGCTAGAGCACCCTCTCCTATTTTTGATATGCCTGCACCCGAGTTTGATTTGCCTGCAGTTGATATTCCTCTACCAGACTACCCTCCTGTAGCATCACATCCTCCAATCATCCAAAATCAGATTGAAGAACAGATGAAAAGTTTGACTGATACACTGACAGGAATAATTCTCTTTTTGGTGATCTAAAAAGGTTAGTGGATAGTAGACTGGATAGGCTAGAAGAACATGTTATAAATCTGCAAGGAAAGGTTGAAGCAATAGAAGCTTCAAGATCTGCACCTCAAGTAGAACTTCAACCAATCCTAGACTGTATCTCTTCTAGTTTTGAAACTATATTGAAATCAGTGGATGCAACTTTGAAGGAATACAGAATTGAACTGAATGAAGCCAAATGCACATTGGGAACAATTATAGAAACTAGACAGATGGCAGATGTCTATACTAGAGGCATTGGGATTATCAGGTCAGAGCTTGGAAGACTTAGAGGATCTGCTGAAGCCTTCGCCAATGTCCAAGCTTCTGAGCTTATATCAATGCAAAAGGAAATCGATGAGATGAAGGAGGTAGTGAACAAGGTACCAGCAAGCCTTAAGGATATGGAACAACAGCTTGGAGCAATCTGGATGGAGATGGTTTCAATCTGTGGCACTGTTAGATCCTTGGAGGTCACTACTAGAACCAGACCCTTGTATGATCCTCCTCCTATTTCCACTAGGGCTCCTACTACTTCTCACCACCCTAGAGCACCTCCACCTCATGCATCCTCTAGCAGACCACCTAGACCTGCTTCTTGGTACGGTGCTAGCACACCTATCAATGTACCTAAAGAAGAATCTGAAAGTGAATAGGTCTTTAGCATGGTCTTTAGTATTTTTTATACTTTTTGGAAGCTTTTTGAAGCTTATGTAATGCTTGATGTACTGAGTTTTTGATAGAAATGCAATGAATATCTCTTTTGGACACTATTGTGTATTTGTTTTATCCTGTTAATACTGTCTATTTTTTAATAGAATTCTCTCTAAATTGAGAAAGTAAAATTATCTCAAACAAATCTTAGATACATTCTCAATCTATTTACAATCTGAGCTTAACTGTTTAATCTTTTTGATTTGATGACAAAAAGGGGGAGAACTATTATACAATAGAGTGCATGAAAGAAGAAACTTAATGAATTGGAATAGAACTGCTAAAGTTAATTAGACAGGGGGAGCTTAATGATTTTTGCATACCTTCTTTTGCTGAAGTGTTCAAATGCATGTTAAAGATGGAGAAATTTAGAGAAATTTCATATTGATTAAAAATTTTATAAAAAGGGGGAGATATACATGTTTAATTTACATGCTTAATTTGCTTCAATGATTACTATGATGCTCTCTACTTATTACATCTAACTGTTAATACTTAATGCTGCTTGTTACATACAAGCAATTATTCTCTGACACTTATAGTTTATAAAATTGGCTTTGTGCATAACTGTATAGCATATATTGGTATACATCTGAGAATATAGTTAATATTGCAATACATTAAACAAATGTAAATGCTTACTATGATATACATCTACTTGTGAAAGAATAGATTCTTTTCATGCCCAGTGTTTTGTCATCATCAAAAAGGGGGAGATTGTTGACCCCTAAAGTGATTTTGATGATAACAAAACATTGGAGCATACATTTGATTATCTAACAACTCTTCAAATGGTTGACAAGTTTTTTTAGGATAACTACATTGACATACTCTCTAAACCCTACAATCTTTATTGCTTTGTGTTGAGTTGTAAGTGATTAGAATCTTGTAAAGAAGAACCCAACAAAAAATTTCCTACTTAAATCAAAGATAAAGGGTTACTTCTAATAGTTTTCAAGCTTCAATTTTTCTTGATTTTATTATAAGAAGACCTTGAAGAAGTCTTCAAAGCATGGTACAAAAGTTCTGAAAAAATGAATTTGATCTGACTGAAGAACCATTCTCGAGCCGACTGAATGGAGGAACCAGCCGACTCTGGCACTGGCACAAGAAAGAAGTTCTCTGGCACACAGATCCAGCCGACTGGCACCAAGGCCCAGCCGACTTGTCCAGAACATGGTTGAGAACATTCTAAGAATCTCAGGGATCCGAGCCGACTGGATTTCAGCCTATCCGACTCGTCCAAAGGAACCATTTTCTCAACTGTGGAACCTAGCCGATTGGTGTTCAACCCAACCGACCCGAACTTGATCCGAGCCGACTCGAAGAATGTTCAAGCCGACTGGAATGACAGGGTCACCTCCAACGGCTAGTTCCAGTTTTCTATTTTTGAATTCCAAAAGTGCTCCAACGGTAACCTATCACTTCCCAACGGTCTACAATGTTCAAAATCAAGGGAAGACGGTTGAAGTCTCTATAAATGAGGTATGAGAATATCCTTGGAAAAAAAAATGAGTTAATTAACAGTTATTGAATATTTATTGAAGTATGAAGAGAGAGCACTTGAGCTTTGAAGTCAGCCATCAAGCCTTCACCAACTCTTACCAGAAGCTTGAAGCATCTTTTGAGGAAAGCAAGTAAGCCATTGAAGTGCATTGAAGAGCATTCAATTGAGCTTCACTCGAGCTGCATCGGCAACCACCCGACAACTGAGTTTGTCATTATTGTTGCTTTTTTATTCTATTCTTAGAATATTTGGGTTATTGGTGAGCCCGGTTGTAAAAACCAAATAGGTTTCTTTGGTGAGCCTTTTCAAAACCAAAGTGTAGAGGTTCTAGGTGAGCCTGTGAAAACCTAGTATGGGTTTCTTTGGTGAGCCCAGTTTAAAAACCAAAGTGTAGAGGTTGGGATTGTGAGCCTGTAAAACAATCCGACTGTATTCCAGTTTGGGGGATATAGTGAAAATCCTGAGTGGTGAACTTGGGTAGTGGACGTAGGAGCTGGATTGCTCCGAACCACTATAAACTTGCCTTGTTCTTGTTGTGCTTGATTTTCTTTTCAGCTTCTGCACTTATTATCTGATTAACACAGTACTCAACCACTAAAAGGAATTATTTGTTCACATACTTGCAAAAATTTTGTAATTTCCAATTCACCCCCCTCTTGGGAAAAGCCACCTGGGCAACAGCCTTCTACTCACATCATAAGTATTCACCCCCATTCTCTATAACTTCTTCAACTTCTCAATTAGAGACCTTAGGAATATATCAATATTCTTTCCTGGACTTTTCAGGCCTAGTATCACCATGTTTAAAAAATATACTATCGCTTGAAGCACATCCATAAAGGTAAATTGTATATCATAGTTATAACAAGCTAATATGAATAAGGTGTTGATGAATATCCAAAAAGATTGAACCCATTGGTACATAATCCCAAAAGCACATTCCTTGGATCATATGCAAAGTTAGGATGAGTTATATTAAAATGCTTCTATGCCTTACTATCACATTGAAAGAATAGTGCTCTACAAGCTAATCGCATAGTTGATGCGATGAGGCATTTCGTACTTTGTCTCCCTACTCATATAAATAACATTATATAAGAGGTAATGTATTTTATCATATGCTGCATTCTTTTATGTTGAATTATGATGAACCCCATAGATTGGCATGATAGTTTTAGGTCATGATGAGATCATGCCAGTGAGACCTAAAACCTTGAAGGCCCTGATTAAAAAAATATTTCTAGTCATAGGATCAACAAGTCGAGGATCGATGATACTGGATAGACTGACACATTCTATGCATGCTCTCAATAGATTAAGTAACTAATCTCATAGTCACTTGTATGGGGATATTAATACAAAGATATGGGTGCTCATTAGAGAATGAGTTCACTAGATTGATCTATAGAGAAAACATTTAATGAAGCTTTACTAGCTTGTTGATAGATGTTTCTTTCGTAAGAGTGGTGCATATGATCCTTGCACCTGAGAGCACCACGGTACCTTGTATACATGGATATATACTTTGGTTCATACTCTAGCATGGTGCTTTGATATATATGCAGGATATTTTAGACATGGTGAAGTGTACATGAAGGTTGTAAGTGGTCAACAAAGAATCAATCACTTCTTGTAAAAGGAGAGAACATCCTATGTGATCTCATAAGAGATGATTTAGAAGTTTCTTGCTAGAGTAGGATGAAAATCAAAAAGTGTTTTCAATATTTCATCAATGGAGTCATCATCTTGGATCAATAAATATACAATTAGGTATTTGGGCTTGACATGATTCTAAACCCTAGGCCTTTTCAGGATGTTGTTTGATCGAAGAACTGAATTACATGATAACTCATTATGGAAGGGTATTATGATAATTTTATCAAAATTTCATATCTTCTAGATAGTCATGACATGCTGCTAGGCAATAATTTTGACTTGTAGACTTGCACAAATTAAAAATTTTAATTCAAGAATTAATTAGAAAGAGTTATAATTAATTAGTGCTTTGACTTTGACCTAAATGGATTGGGTTCAAACATAAGTCACTTACTGGTTAGGCATGGAATCCAATGGGTCACACATAATAAGGAATCAATGTTGACTTAATCTAATAGGATTTAGTATAAATTCTATGACCTAATAGGATTGCTAGCACATGGTTTAGATCCAAGTTTTCAATTGAATTAAAAGACTACATTTGACTTGATCAAATCCCAAATCTAATTGGAGTAGAACTTCAACTTGCACTCAAATTGAAGAGGTGCCACATACTAATTTTTTGCTGATTTTTTCACCATGAAATAGTAGGAATTAGCACCCCTAGGAGGAGTCCTTCTCATCTTAGGCTCTCTCTCATCATGCCAAAGTGAGAAAGGAATTGCAACAAGTTGTTGGCACAAAAACAAGCCTTGGTGTAATAAGAATTTGGCACCCCTTAAGAGTCTTTCTCCTAAAGGGAATTGTCCAAATCTTGGCTAGCTTCTCTAGACCTCTCTCTCCTCCTATTCTCTATTAGATAGGGATTAAATCAGCACCTAAATTCAAATGAAGAATGTCATGGAAAAAGTTGGCACAAAGAATTATGGTACATGGAATTATGTAGCACCCTTAGGAGTCCTTCTCATAGGGGGCTTTGACTAATGTTTTACACCTCCCCTTCCTTTTGAAATCTCCACACCAATCCACTCTTTCCCACACCAAAATTTGGCACCAATATGGAATCCTATTCCTAATGAAGTTGGTGAAAGAATAGTGCCCTGCAAGCCAATCACATGACTGATGTGATAGGGATTATTCTACATTTATCTTTCTATTCATACATATGACATTAGTTATTAATTAAAACAAAGCATTATATTTCATCATATGGTGTATTTTATCTTTATATTTTTAATTATGATGAATCCCATAGGCTTGGACAATTGCTTGACACGGGACGGGATGCAAGAAATGGATGGATGATGATGAACTCTAAATGATCAGTTAATCAAGATGAGCAATGGAAAACAAACATGGGTCGAAATCAATCATAAAAAAGACAAACAACTTTATAGCAAAACACTAGTTGACCCAAAAATCAAACACCCGCATGTAGATTAAACTCAAATTAGCAAGAATGGATTGAATGGCTAAGAAACCATTTGTACTAGGTCAAATACTTTCAATATCTCAGATCTAAAGGGTCTACAAGTGGTTTCCTAACAATAATGAAGGCTAAGATATCAGGTGGAAAGAGTACTCTCAACACTCATAGGAATGAGTGATCACCAGCACTGATCCCGGAGTAGCATGGATCCCGGAGTAGTACGGATCTCGAAGTAGCACCATTCTTGAATTCAAATTCAAGAATAAATTATCAAATTTTTAGGATAGTTTAGGATTTATCTTTATTTTGAAATTTGTTAGTTGGTTAGGATTGAGATATCTAGTTGTTAGGATTGGGATAAATCTCATCTTATCTTGTATTTAAATTTGAACCCCTATTTTTCTATCTTGTATTCAAATTCAAACGAGGGTTAGGAAAGGTCTATATATACCACCTTCAGTCCTTTGTAAAAGATTGGTTAATAAAGATGAGTTTTAGGGAAGATTGATTCTTCGTTTTGCCTCCGTAAAGGAGTGGGCAAGAGGCCCGTCTTGCCTTCACCTTCGGGCATCGAGGGGTGTGAGACCCTATGCCTTTGCTTTCGAGCATCGAGGGGTGTGAGACCCTATGCCTTCGCTTTCGAGCATCAAGGGGCGTGAGGCCCTCGTTATCTCCTTCCCTGTCGAGTTCCCTCTATGGTCTTAGAGATTTTCCTTCACGACCCCAGGTAGCATTTTGGATGGGATTCCCTAGGCTTCGAAAGTAGTGAGATAGGTGGGATGCCCTAGACTACATGTAGTGAGGTGGGTGAGATGCCCTAGAGGTGAGAGGTCTCTCCATGAATGTAAGTCCCAAGTCCGTAGAGTATCCAATTTTCCTACCCTCCATCTTCATTGTTCATTCACCATCCCTTAGAAAAATAAAATAAAAAAAATAGTAGTACCCTAATCATCGATGACTTCTTAGCTCGCCGACGATCCTCCCCTGATCCCGTCCCCCATCAATTTGGTATCAAAGCTATGGGTCTTGGATCTGGGTTCGTAAGAGTTGGGTTCAAAGGATCTGGGTGCATAAAAACTAGGTTCATATGATCTGGGTTGACACTTTTTCCTAAGTTTAAGTTTCATGTCACTCCAAGTAGTTATGGGTATGTCTCTTCTTCATCTGATCATTCTTTCAACATCATCACAATAAATTCTAGCCTGGTGTACTAATTTAAGCTTAGCAATCTTAAACTTTCTTTCATCAGACACTAGTTCCCTCTCAAAATATATATCCATACCTTCTTCCCAATCAATATAATCCTCAAGATCAAGATCACCACTAAAAGTAGGTGCTTCTATCCTCAAGTTCCTAGTGGCTTTCTCATCCTGGTCTATGAAATCATAATTGGGTCTCTTATGGTTAGATTCCCAGGTTGGGTCATAGTGTGAGATGCCATAGAGGTGAGAGGTCTCCCTGTGAATTTAAGTCCCAAGTCCATAGAGTGTCCAATTTTCCTACCCTCCATCCCAATCATCCCTATCTCTTCCCTTCTCCCGCACCCTTCCTGCCAAATGCCAGTCCACCGAGAACCTGGACTCGATCCTACTCTTGCCTCGTTTCCCTTCTTTCCTCTCTGTCATTTTTGGATCCTCATCATAGAGTCAAGCTTTTTCGCCTTTCATTCCAGGACTCGAATAAAAATACTAAACCCTAATTACCAATTCTTCCACCATCCCTTAAAGAAAGAAGCCTCGATGGCACCTGATGCGGGATAGAGATTGGACTGGATCGCTGGCGAGCATGAAAGTCACCAGAGATTAGGATTTGCAAAGAAGGAGGAAAGAAGAGGGTGCAGAGTTAAGAAAAAATACTGGGATTCACATAGATTCCCCAAGAAGAACAAGCACATAGCAGAGGGGCTCACACAGATGCCTTAGAAGAACAAGCACATAGAAAAGGGGCTCACATAGATGCCTTGGGCTCACACAGATGCCCAAAATCAGGGATCACACAGAAACCCTGGGAAGATGGAGAAGGGATCATACGATACCCTGGATCACACAGATCCTTCACATAGAATAATAGAAACTTTATTCATCCATCCCCCATATTACAAAAGGCTGAGGGTGGTATTTATAGATTTTCCAACCCTCATTTGAATTTGAATACAAGATAAAAAGATAAGAACGAATCAAATTCAAATATAAGATAGGATAAGATAAGCCTATCCATATATCAATCATAACCAACCAAATCCTAATTAAAATTTTAAACAAAAGATAAATCCTAAATAAATTTATTCCAAAAATGCTTCAAGATCTATGCCACTCCAAGAATTATGCTTGCTCCAAGATCCGTGCTTGAGATGTCCCCATCATTCTCCTACGGTGGGAAAAAAACTCGACTCTGTCAAGTTTGGGTCAGGCTCCAGCTTCAGCTTGACTTCAGCTCCGGGAACTCCAAACTTTTAGCTTGACATAACCATGATTTTTTTTTTTTTAATCAACTTTGCTTTGAAAATGGTGCAGCTTTGGGATCGGTGTGCTTTGAAATCTGTGCCACTTTAAAGAGCGTGCAGTTCTGAAATCTGTGCTGAGTTGAAGTCGGTAAGAGGGAGGCCCGGAGATGCTTTCACGTTCGTGCAAAGCATCTCTTGGTGCTTTGACAGCCGTGCAGAATGGGGGGCTCGCGTGGAGGCCGGCGTCGGCGAGGGGTGGAAGGGATCCGACAGGGCGGTGACGGCCATGGCAGCAGGGAGGAGCGGGCGGACGTCGGTGTGTCATCACGGGCGGAGACGACGGCAACGGGAGGGAGTTTCGTCGGCTTAGTGATCTCGGCTGATGGCAGCAGGGAGGAGAAACGGACGGCCGGTGGTTCCGAACGGAGGAGAGGAGGCCAACGGTGGTTTGAGTCACAAGCGAAAGAGAGCGGGTGGTTTGCTGGAATGGATCGGGCGGATCTGGGAGATATGTGTGGTGGTCGGGTGGCAGAGATAATGGACGACGAGCTCCTCGTCGGTGGGGTGGAATCGGAAACCCGACGACAGGTTGAGCTCAGCCTCGACAGGGAGAGGAGGGCACGGTTCCCTCGGCTCGTTCTCTCCAGCGGGTGTCAGCGGGGGATGTTGGGGTTCAGAGGTGGAAGGTCTGGCAGGGAGGATGGTGCTTGCGGCGTCGATTGAAGGATCTGGTGGGAGGCGGCGGTGCTGTCGATCTCCAGCTATGCATTGGGCAGACTCGGCTCGGGGCGAGGAAGGTGGCAACAGAGCGGACGGAAGAGGAGGTGCGATTCGGTGAAGACTTGGAACGAGGCAGAGAGGAGGGGGTTCGTCCTGGGTGGAGGCTGATGGAGGCGATGGTGGCAGTGGGCGATTGATCACAGGGGAGGGATGACCCGCTTCTAGTTGGCCCAGTCATGGGCATGGGGGCTGTCGGCAGTTCTTGGAGAGCTTAGCATAGACGAAGCAGAAAACAGGGGTGAGGGCTAGAAGGGAGGAATGGTGGTGGGTGACCGGCTGGGGGGAGGGTGGTCCGACGTCAATGTTGGGGAAGGATCCGTGGACGAGATTTGAAATAGGGAAGAAAGAGAATAGTGGGATGGTAATGAAGCAGAAAAATCCTAATTCTTTAGTCTGATACCATTTGATGCGGGACAGAGATTGGACTGGATCGCTGGCGAGCATGAAATGAAAGGGATATGCCCTACAAGCCAATCTATGTTGTATCTCCCAAACCATTGTAATTGACAATATTCTAATAAAGGCATTATTTTTCATCATACGCTGTGTTTATTATTATATGATGAACCCCATAGATTAGGGCTATGATTTTAGGGTTATGATGAGATCATACCAGTGAGACCTAAAGTCTTAAAACCTTAATCTAAAATATTTCTAGTCAAAGGAACCCTGAGTAGGGGATCAGGGTTTTTTCCGGTAAGACTAGCACATCCCATGTATACTAGAGAGGGTGACTGCTCTCACAGTCACTTGTGTATGACACTAATACTAGGATTTGGGTGCTCATTAGAGAATGAGTTCACTGATATAAATCCCTCCTCTTAAAAATAATATTAAGTCTTAGTATATTTAACTAATAAGAATTACTAGTCATGATGTACGATTGATCATTCGATGTCTAAAAAGGTGGTTCTGGGAAGGTAAAGAGAATTATGGTTTTTAATTGGTTCCGTTGACTGACTTGGCCAATTTTTATTGGTGTCTAGGAAAGCAATGGGGGGGCTCCCACATCTCTTCCACTTGCCTGGCCGATTTGATTAAATTTAAATCTTGACTAAAATGCTTAGTGTTAAAAATACTATATATTGGCCTTCTTTCAGGCTGGATCATTATTGTGTTATGAACCACATTAGGTTTGTTGTGTTATCTGCAAGACCTAATATGGTGATTGACATAATACTAGTCTAGTGCATAGATATGCTTACAGTATATTCAGTATAATGCTTTGTTGTGTTATCTGCAAGAGCATTATATTTGAGTATTGACTGTATAGAAATGAAAGGGTCTTGACTTAACTAGAACATTATGGTTTGTTGTGTTTTCTGCAAGACTAATAATGTTCTAGAGGCCAAGTTACTTCTTGAGAATTATATGAGATATAATTGGAAGAGTTTCCTACCTTTGAGCTTATAAAAGATTTGTTGTGTTTTCTGCAAGATCTTTTATAAGTTATTAGGATCTCAATCTCACTAAGAAAACTCGATCAGAGTTCTTCTCGATTATCATAGTGAGGGCTATGATTTTTGATAAAATAGTGGGAGACATAATTAAATTGAAGACCTAATTTAATTATGTAAGTCATTTCATGGTTGTTTGCTTATGTATTGTTCTTTGTTAAATATTGATAAATGGCATCTTCATTGTCACTGTGAAGTATCTTAGATACCAACAAACTGACTGGTCCGAACTATGTGGACTGGTTGAGAAATTTAAAGATTGTGCTGAGTTCAGAAAAACTTTCTTATATTCTTGATACCCCTAGTCTTAATCCACCAGGGGATGATGCCACACAGGAAGATATGGCCACATACAAAATGTGGCAGAATGACTCCCTTACTGTCAAGTGTATCATACTAGCCTCTATGACCAATGAGTTACAGAGACAGCATGAAAGCATGGATACTCAATCCATAATGCTCAATTTAAAAGAGCTTTATGGAGAACATAGCAGAACTGCTAGATATGAAATATCTAAGCAGTTATTCCGTGCTAGGATGATAGAGGGAACATCAGTTCAGGATCATGTTCTGAAGGTAATTGACTTGATCACCAGATTGGATCAATTAGGTTTTATCATGGATGGGGAGTTGAATCAGGATTTAATCCTGCAATCACTCCCAGAGTCATTTTCTCAGTTTGTCTTGAATTATCACATGAACAAACTGAACACTTCCTTGCTTGAGCTGTTAAATATGTTAAAAACAATGGAGAGCCACATTAAGAAAGAAAAGGCTCCATTTCTTCTTGTTGATAAGACCAATAAAAAGAAATCAGGCAAAAAGGATTTTAATAGGAGAATAAACCCTAAGAGTGGCATCAATAAGAATAAGAAAGGAAAGAAGGCCTCCAAACAGTCAACCTGTTTCTTTTGTGGCAAAGCGGGACATTGGAAAAGGAATTGCAAGGCTTACCTTGCAACTGTGAAGCCTGGTGCATCAGATGCGCCAAAAGGTATGTATGAGATACATGCTATATTGACATTAAATTCATCAGTTTCAAATACTTAGGTATTGGATACCACTTGTGGTTACCATATATGCAAATCTTTGCAGGGCCTCCACAAGCTTATGAAAGGATTATGCCCTATAAGCCAAAATTTGTATCTCCCAGACCAATTGTAAACTGACAAGTTAATAAAGGCATTAATTTTTCATCATTCGCTGTGTCATTATATGATGAACCCCATAGGTTAGGGCTATGGTCCTAGGGCTGTGATGAGATCATACCAGTGAGATCTAAGGCCTTAAAACCCTAATCTAGAATATTCCTAGTCATAGGAACCCTGAGTTGGGGATCAGGGTTTCCGGTAAGACTGGCACATCCTATGTATGCTGAAAAGGGTGACTGCTCTCACAGTCACTTATGTAGGACACTAATACAAGGATGTGGGTGCTCATTAGCGAATGAGTTCACTGAATAGATCCAGTTTGAGAACATCTAATGGAGCCTTAGCTGCATGTCAATAGATGTTTCTCATAGTGGGAGTTGTACAAGTAGTCCTATGACCTGAGACTACCATTATTCCTTATGTACATGAACCCATGCTTTGGTTCAATCTCATTCATGACACTGGGTCATGCACAAGGTTGATGCTGGGTGTGGTGAATTGTATATGAAGGAAATGAGTAGGTCAACAAGGAATTGATTACTCCTAGTAGGAGGAGATTGCATCCAGCCAAATTAGGTCAGATGATTATTCAGGAAATCTTTGATCAAAGTACAGATATTAGAAATGATTTCTAATATCAAATTAATTGAATCATTAGTATATGACTAAGCTGGGAATGAGTATAAACTGGATTTGACATGATTCCATATCCATAGTTACATTCGGGATGCAAGATGATTGAAGGATCGAATTGTACGGGAACTTTCCACTGAAGGGTAGTTTTGGAATTATACCAGAATTTCCATATCTTCCGGGTAGACATGACACGTTGCTAGACGTCAATCTTGTCTTGTGGGTTGATCAAATTAAATGGTTTAATTGGATCACTAATTAGGAGGAGTCCTAATTGACTGACTCGAGTTAGCTCAATTTGACCTAAATCGATTAGAATGAGTTCTGATCAGATTAGGTCAACTTGCACTCGGACCCACTGCTGGCTAAGTATGGAACCCAATGGGTCACACACTTAGGACAGATAATCAAGGTTTTAATTTGGAATTAAATCTCGTTTGCAGATGAACACACTAGCATGTGTTGCAAACCATGGCTTCTACTTGAATCGGATTCGAGTTAGGGTTCCGATTTGGTCTTTTTTAGATCCAAATTCATTCCGGTTTGAATCTAATTGAAGATTCAAAACATTGGGCTAATAATAGGCTAGCAATTGGGCTAACCTAAGAGGCTAAACCCCTTTTCCCACATCGCCTAAGTCCCTCCCCTTTTTTTTCCACGCGCGCGCGCAAGGAGAAGAGTCCACGCGCGCGTGGACTCTTTCCAAGTCGCGACTTTGCATAAAAAGAAAGAAAAAAGGCCGGTGTTTTTTGAAGAGGCGTGGAAGAGAGTCCACCTAGGCGTGGACTCTCCAAAAAGGGGAAAATACCGTGAAAAGAAAAGAAAAAACACCGAAGGGGCGCGACTCTTCTTTCTGCGCGCGCCCTTCTGTGTTTTTCGCGATCCTTCTTCGCGTCTTCCCATCCCAAAGGCCGTGAGATTAATCCCAAGGGCCGTGAGATAAAGAGAGAAGACATGAGAAGGGAGAGAGGGACGTGAGAGGATGATTAAAAGGTGAGAAGGCACCTCTCTGTCGCCTATTTAAGGAGAAGACTTCACCGTGAAAATAAATTCCAGATTTTCTACGGCGAAGCCTTGCTTCTCTTTCCCTCTCCCTCTCCAGAAGATTGTTTCCCCCTCCTCTCTTTCCTCTTTGATTCCTTTACAGAGCCTAGGCTCTGTCGAATCTCAGAATAGAAGGAGAGTCAGAGAGAGAAACTCTCCGACGGTAAAGGAAGAAGGCGCCTCTTTTCTTTCTTTCTTACATTAAGACAATTTTGTCTTAATTTTCTTCTCCCTCCAAGACAAGCCTTGTCTCATTTTAGGACAAGGGCTTATTCTTAAGACAAGAGTGTCTTAAGGGCCAAAGTTGCTAAAAACTAGGAGAAGGGTAAGAGAGAAGGTTTAGTCCCAGTTTGGCTAGAGGAGTCCTAGCCAATAGCCCATATATCAAGTTCTTGGGGTAGAACTTGATTGGAAGGAACCCAATTAAGGAGTTACTGTCTTGATCATCTGCCCGTGTGGATCACCATCGGAGGGCGGACAAGTGGACGCCTGGTGTGTTCAAAAGATTACTCAATTTGGAGTTTATTTCTACATCAGACTGGATATAGCGATCTGAGGTTAGTATCTAAACTATGTTTAAATTTTGGACATGCATGTAGTCATAAGTTTTAATTGCTAATAAGGGGATTTTGGAATTAGGGTTCGTACCTGATTTCATAAAATTTTGAAATCCACGCTTCCGCACTGGTTCCCGAACCCAACAGTGGTATCAGAGCATCCTTATTAGGATTAAAACTTATGCAGTTCAATTCATGATGTAGTATCATGTTATAGTTATTATATTGATGCACAATGCATGTCTTTGATTGAACATGAGTTTGATGATTGCCACCAGTTAGGGTTTTCCACTAAAACCCTAATTGTCTTAGAGATATGATTAGCCCTGGAGCCATCATACTGAAATAAGGTTGCCCTGGCATAATGGTGTATCCATTATGTGGTAAATGGTTGTCCTAGTATGATGGCACACATTTCACATATTTGCTTAGTTTAAAGCATGTATTAATATATGTGATAGCTTTTAATTGAATGTGCTGGCACTGCATGAACCCCTCTTAAAATTATATTAAGTGGTAGTATAATTAACCGATAAGCATTATTAGTCATGATAGATAATTAGTCATTTCGGTGTCTAGAAAGGTGGTTCTGGGAAGGTAAAGGGAATCGTGGTTTTTAATTGGTTCCGTTGACTGACCTGGCCAATTTTAAATTGGTGTCTAGGAAAGCAACGGGGGGACCCCCACATCTCTTCCACTAGCCTGGCCGATCTGATTGATTTAATTCTTGACTAACATGCTTGGTGTTAAAATACTATTATTGACCTTCCTTCATGATAGGTCATCATTGTGTTACGATCTATACTAGGTTTGTTGTGTACACACAAGACTTAATATGGTGACTAACACAATTTTTGGCCTAATACAATTATTTGTTTATGGCATGATTTAAAGTAATATTTTGTTGTGTACACACAAGGGTATTACTATTAAAGTCATGACTATATGGCTATGAAGGGTCTTACTTAACTAAAATATTATAGTTTGTTGTGTATACACAAGGCTATTAATATTTTAGAGGCCGAGATAAGTTGAGAATTGTACAAGTTACAATTGGAAAGAGTTTTCCTACCTATGAACTTATATAAGATTTGTTGTGTACACACAAGGTCTTTTATAAGGGATTGGGATCTCAACCCCACTAAGAAAGACCAATTAAGGTTTTCTCGATCATCGTATAGAGGGTTATGATGCTCGATAAAATAGTGGGAGACATAATTAAATTAAAGTCCTAATTTAATTATGTGTTGTCATTTCATGGTTGTTTGCTTATGTATTGTTCTTTGTTTAAATGTAGATAAATGGCCTCTTCACTCTCACTCCGTAGTATTTTAGATGCCAACAAATTGACTGGGCCTAATTATGTTGATTGGCTGAGAAATTTAAAAATAGTACTCAGTCAAGAAAGAATTTCCTATATTCTTGATACCCCAATTTTGGAACCACCAAGGGAAGATGCCTCGCAAGAGGAGAAGACCACATATAATATGTGGCAAAATGACTCACTTACTGTCAAGTGCATTATGCTTGCCTCTATGACCAATGAGTTGCAGAGGCAGCATGATAGCATGGATACTAACTCCATACTGCTAAATTTAAAAGAACTTTATGGAGAACACAGTAGAACTGCTAGATATGAAATATCTAAGCAGTTGTTCCGTGCAAGGATGACAGAAGGTACATCAGTACAAGACCATGTATTAAAGATAATTGATCTAATCACTCGATTAGGTCAATTAGGTTTTGTAATGGATGGGGAGTTGAATCAAGACTTGATCTTGCAATCACTCCCAGAGTCATTTTCACAGTTTGTTCTTAATTACCATATGAACAAACTTAATTCTTCCTTGCCTGAGCTGTTGAATATGTTGAAGACAGCAGAGAGCCATGTAAAGAAAAATAAGGCTCCAGTTCTTCTTGTGGATAAGAAGAAGACAGGCAAAAAGGGTTCCAGTAAGAGGATGAATCCCAAAGGGGGCATTAAGAAGAAGAAAGGAAAGAAGGCCTCCGGACAGATGACCTGCTTTCATTGTGGCAAGCCGGGTCATTGGAAAAGGAACTGCAAGGTTTACCTTGCAAGTGTGAAGCCTGGTGCATCAGAGGCACCAAAAGGTATGAAAGAAGTTCATACTATTTTGTCATTGGATTCTTCCATTTCAAATACTTGGGTGTTGGATACCGCCTGTGGTCATAACATCTGCAAATCATTGCAGGGACTTCAGGGGCTTAAAGTATTGAAGGAAGGTAACTTTGAGCTCTACGGTGCTGGAGGGGACCCCATCCAAGCAGAAGCTGTAGGGACTTATGTTTTGAAGTTACCTTCAGGGAAGATCTTGGAGCTAAGGAATTGTTACTATATGCCAAAAATCATTAGAAATATCATATCTGTACCCTTGTTACTTAAACAAGGATATACTATGAATGTAATGAGCAGTGGCTGCTCAATTTCTTTATCTAATGAAATTATATGTTATGGCATATTCTGCAATGGTCTATTAACTCTTTCCACAAATGACAATATTTTTCATGTTTCTAACAAACGGAAAAGAGATGATGTTAACAATACCTTACTTTGGCATTGTCGACTTGGACATATTAGTGAGACTAGGATTAACAAGTTATACAAAGAAAATTTCTTTGATCCTTATGACTATGAGTCATTAGGAACTTGTGAATCATGTCTCATGGGTAAGATGACCAAGACTCCATTTAGTGGACATGGAGAAAGGACAAAAGAGTTATTAGGACTCATACACACAGATGTATGTGGGCCTATGACAACTCAAGTCTATGGTGGATACTCATACTTCATCACATTTACTGATGATTTTTCAAGGTATGGATTTGTGTATCTAATGAAACATAAGTCCGATGCTTTTGAAAAATTTTTAGAGTATCGAAGTATGGTAGAGAAATAGACAGGAAAAAGTATAAAGATCCTCCGATCAGATAGAGGAGGTGAGTACTTATCCACTGAGTTTCTTGATCACCTTAAAAATAAGGGGATCATCTCTGAATGGACTCCTCCTTACACACCATAATTAAATGGTGTTGCTGAAAGGAGGAATCGTACTTTATTGGATATGGTACGGTCCATGATGTGCTTCACGGAGTTACCTTTTTCCTTCTGGGGATATGCTTTGGAAACAGCAACTTATATCTTGAATAGAGTACCATCTAAAACTGTCTCTAGCACTCCATATGAATTATGGAGAGGTAAGAAGCCCAATCTTAAGTATATTAAGATATGGGGATGTCCAGCCTATGTAAAAAGAAATTTTGGACATAAACTAGATGCTAGAGCAGACAAATATCTATTTATCGGATATCCTAGAGATAGTATAGGATATCTGTTCTACCACCCTACTGAGCAAAAGGTATTGGTCAGTAGGCATGCCACTTTTATGGAAAAAGAATTCATCCTACAAAAGGGCACTGGTAGAAATATTGAACTTAATGAAATTCAACAAATAGACACATCTCAGTCAAGTAACAACATAGTTAATATAGAACCTGAACACACTCCTATCCGAAGGTCTGATAGGGTGCGACAAGCACCTGAGAGGTATGGGTTCATAATTGAAAATAATGAAGCCCAAATCATTCAAAATGATGAGCCTCTAACCTATACGGAAGCAATCATGAGTAGAGACTCAGACAGATGGCTGGAAGCCATGAGATCCGAGATGGACTCCATGTATGTCAACCAAGTATGGTCTTTGGTTGATGCACCAGAGGGTATTAACCCTATTGGGTGTAAATGGGTCTATAAAAGGAAGAATGGGGCAGATGGCCAAGTTGAAACTTATAAAGCCAGATTGGTGGCTAAAGGTTTCAGACAAAAACAGGGAATATATTATGATGAAACATTTTCCCCTGTTGCCATGCTCAAATCTATTCGGATTATGCTTGCTATAGCAGCATATCATGATTATGAGATCTGGCAAATGGATGTAAAAACTGCATTCCTCAATGGTTTCCTTGAGGAAGAGGTTTATATGTCACAGCCAGAAGGTTTTGTCTTGGAGACTAAACCTAATCAGGTATGTAGGCTAAAGAAATCCATTTATGGATTAAAGCAAGCATCAAGGAGTTGGAACATCCGATTTGATAAAACAGTCAAAGAATTTGATTTTTTCAAAAATGAGGATGAACCTTGTGTGTACAAGAAGACTAGTGGGAGTGCCATAGTTTTCTTAGTTCTATATGTTGATGACATACTTCTTATTGGGAATGATATCCCAATGTTACAATCAGTCAAAGTGTGGTTATCGAAACAGTTTTCCATGAAAGACTTGGGAGAAGCATCCTACATACTGGGTATAAAGATCTACAGGGAAAGATCAAGAAGGATGCTAGGCTTATCCCAGTCTAGGTACATTGACCAGGTGCTAAAGAGATTTAGCATGGAGGAAAGTAAAAGTGGTTACTTACCTATTGGTCATGGCATACGTTTTTCTAAGAGGATGTCTCCTAAGACACCTGAAGAAAGAAATAGAATGAGTTCTATACCTTATGCTTCGGCTATAGGGTCGATTATGTATGCTATGTTATGTACCAGGCCTGATGTGGCATATGCCTTGGGTGTAGCTAGTAGATTTCAGGCTGATCCAGGAGAGGATCACTGGAAGGCTGTGAAAAATATTCTTAAGTACCTGAGAAGGACTAAGGATATTTTTCTCATATACGGAGGGTCTGATCTTAAACTAGAAGCCTATTCAGACTCTAGTTTTCAATCAGACCCAGATGATAGTAAATCCATTTCAGGGTATGTCTTTACCTTGAATGGTGGAGCAGTAAGTTGGAAGAGCACTAAACAGCAGACTGTAGCTGACTCAACTACCGAGGCAGAGTACATAGCTGTTAGTGAAGCCGCCAAGGAAGCTGTCTGGATGAAGAAATTCATCACAGAGTTGGGAGTAGTTCCTGAGATTGAGAACCCGGTGCCACTCTATTGTGATAACACCGGAGCAATTGCTCAAGCTAAGGAACCGAGAGCCCATCACAAGTCCAAGCACATTCTGAGACGCTTCCATCTTGTCCGAGAGATAATCGAGTGACAAGAAGTCTGCATCAATAGAGTGGATACAAAGAACAACATAGCAGACCCGTTCACTAAGGCTCTACCACAGCGGGAGTTTGATCGCCACCTCGACAGTATGGGGTTAAAGAATAAGAGCGATTGGCTTTAGTGCAAGTGGGAGATTGAAAGGATTATGCCCTATAAGCCAAAATTTGTATCTCCCAGACCAATTATAAATTGACAAGTTAATAAAGGCATTAATTTTTCATCATTCGCTGTGTCATTATATGATGAACCCCATAGGTTAGGGCTATGGTCCTAGGGCTGTGATGAGATCATACCAGTGAGATCTAAGGCCTTAAAACCCTAATCTAGAATATTCCTAGTCATAGGAACCCTGAGTTGGGGATCAGGGTTTCCGGTAAGACTGGCACATCCTATGTATGCTGAAAAGGGTGACTGCTCTCACAGTCACTTATGTAGGACACTAATACAAGGATGTGGGTGCTCATTAGCGAATGAGTTCACTGAATAGATCCAGTTTGAGAACATCTAATGGAGCCTTAGCTGCATGTCAATAGATGTTTCTCATAGTGGGAGTTGTACAAGTAGTCCTATGACCTGAGACTACCATTATTCCTTATGTACATGAACCCATGCTTTGGTTCAATCTCATTCATGACACTGGGTCATGCACAAGGTTGATGCTGGGTGTGGTGAATTGTATATGAAGGAAATGAGTAGGTCAACAAGGAATTGATCACTCCTAGTAGGAGGAGATTGCATCCAGCCAAATTAGGTCAGATGATGATTCAGGAAATCTTTGATCAAAGTACAGATATTAGAAATGATTTTTAATATCAAATTAATTGAATCATTAGTGTATGACTGAGCTGGGAATGAGTATAAACTGGATTTGACATGATTCCATATCCATAGTTACATTCGGGATGCAAGATGATTGAAGGATCGAATTGTACGGGAACTTTCCACTGAAGGGTAGTTTTGGAATTACACCAGAATTTCCATATCTTCCGGGTAGACATGACACGTTGCTAGACGTCAATCTTGTCTTGTGGGTTGATCAAATTAAATGGTTTAATTGGATCACTAATTAGGAGGAGTCCTAATTGACTGACTCGAGTTAGCTCAATTTGACCTAAATCGATTAGAATGAGTTCTGATCAGATTAGGTCAACTTGCACTCGGACCCACTGCTGGCTAAGTATGGAACCCAATGGGTCACACACTTAGGACAGATAATCAAGGTTTTAATTTGGAATTAAATCTCATTTGCAGATGAACACACTAGCATGTGTTGCAAACCATGGCTTCTACTTGAATCGGATTCGAGTTAGGGTTCCGATTTGGTCTTTTTTAGATCCAAATTCATTCCGGTTTGAATCTAATTGAAGATTCAAAATATTGGGCTAATAATAGGCTAGCAATTGGGCTAACCTAAGAGGCTAAACCCCTTTTCCCACATCGCCTAAGTCCCTCCCCTTTTTTTTCCATGCGCGCGCGCAAGGAGAAGAGTCCACGCGCGCGTGGACTCTTTCCAAGTCGCGACTTTGCATAAAAAGAAAGAAAAAAGGCCGGTGTTTTTTGAAGAGGCGTGGAAGAGAGTCCACCTAGGCGTGGACTCTCCAAAAAGGGGAAAATACCGTGAAAAGAAAAGAAAAAACACCGAAGGGGCGCGACTCTTCTTTCTGCGCGCGCCCTTCTGTGTTTTTCGTGATCCTTCTTCGCGTCTTCTCATCCCAAAGGCCGTGAGATTAATCCCAAGGGCCGTGAGATAAAGAGAGAAGACGTGAGAAGGGAGAGAGGGATGTGAGAGGATGATTAAAAGGTGAGAAGGCGCCTCTCTGTCGCCTATTTAAGGAGAAGACTTCACCGTGAAAATAAATTCCAGATTTTCTACGGCGAAGCCTTGCTTCTCTTTCCCTCTCCCTCTCCAGAAGATTGTTTCCCCCTCCTCTCTTTCCTCTTTGATTCCTTTACAGAGCCTAGGCTCTGTCGAATCTCAGAATAGAAGGAGAGTCAGAGAGAGAAACTCTCCGACGGTAAAGGAAGAAGGCGCCTCTTTTCTTTCTTTCTTACATTAAGACAATTTTGTCTTAATTTTCTTCTCCCTCCAAGACAAGCCTTGTCTCATTTTAGGACAAGGGCTTATTCTTAAGACAAGAGTGTCTTAAGGGGCCAAAGTTGCTAAAAACTAGGAGAAGGGTAAGAGAGAAGGTTTAGTCCCAGTTTGGCTAGAGGAGTCCTAGCCAATAGCCCATATATCAAGTTCTTGGGATAGAACTTGATTGGAAGGAACCCAATTAAGGAGTTACTGTCTTGATCATCTGCCCGTGTGGATCACCATCAGAGGGCGGACAAGTGGACGCCTGGTGTGTTCAAAAGATTACTCAATTTGGAGTTTATTTCTACATCAGACTGGATATAGCGATCTGAGGTTAGTAACTAAACTATGTTTAAAATTTGGACATGCATGTAGTCATAAGTTTTAATTGCTAATAAGGGGATTTTGGGATTAGGGTTCGCACCTGATTTCATAAAATTTTGAAATCCACGCTTCCGCACTGGTTCCCGAACCCAACAGCTTAAAGTATTGAAGGAAGGTGACTTCAATCTCTACGGTGCTAGTGGAGATATCATCCAAGCAGAAGCTGTAGGGACCTATATTCTGAAGTTGCCTTCAGGGAAGATCTTGGAGTTACATAATTGTTATTATATGCCTAAGATTGTTACGAACATTGTATATGTTCCCTTGTTATTAAAACAAGGATATGTAATGGATGTAACGAGCACTGGTTGCTCGATAATGTTGTCTAATAAAATTGTTTGTTCTGGCATATTTAGCAATGGGCTCTTAACTCTTTCTTCCAATGATAGTATTTTTCATGTCAATAATAAAAGAAAAAGAGAAGACTTTAATGATACTTTACTTTGGCATCATGACTTGGTCATGTTAATGAGTCTAGGATAAGCAAGTTATACAAGGAAAAATTCCTTGATCCTTATGAGTGTGAATCATTAGGAACTTGCAAATCATGTCTCATGGGTAAGATGACCAAGACTCCATTTACTAGACATGGAGAAAGGTCAACTGAGTTATTAGGACTTATACATACTGATGTATGTGGTCCAATGACAACTCAGGCCAGAGGTGGATACTCATATTTTATCACTTTTATAGATGATTTATCTAGGTTCGGATATGTGTATCTTATGAAACATAAATATGAAGCCTTTGATAAATTTAAGGAGTATCAAAATATGGTCGAAAAACAAACCGGGAAAAGTATTAAAGTTCTTCGGTCTGATCGAGGAGGACCACGGAGCTTTTAGACTATCTTAAAGTTAATGGAATTCTTTCTGAATGGACCCCTCCTTATACACCACAGCTAAATGGTATAGCTGAAAGGAGGAATTGGACCTTATTAGATATGGTACGATCCATGATGTGCTTCACAAATTTACCCATTTCCTTCTGGGGTCATGCCTTAGAAACTGCTGTTTACATTCTGAACAAAGTACGTTCTAAATCCGTTGTTAGTACTCCATATGAAATTTGGAGTAGAAAGAAACCGTATCTTAAATATTTTAAGGTATGGGGATGTCCAGCTTATGTAAAAAGAAATTTTGGACATAAGTTGGAACCTAGAGTGGATAAATGTCTATTTGTAGGATATCCTAGAGAGGGTAGAGGATATCTGTTTTACCATCCAACTGAACAAAAGATTTTTGTCAGCAGACATGCCACTTTTTTAGAAAAAGAGTTTATTTTAGAAAAGGGCAATGGTAGAACTATTGAACTTGGAGAAGTACAAGAAACACAGATAGACATTTCTCAATCAATAGAACATATAGTTAGATCAGAACCAGAACACAAAACTCCTCCCCATAGGTCTGATAGAGTGTCACGGGCACCTGAGAGGTATGGGTTTATTATTGAAAATAATGAAGCCCAAGTCATTCAAAATGATGAACCTCTGACCTATATGGAAGCTATCTTGAGTACTGATTCAGATAGATGGCAAGAAGCCATGGAATCAGAGATAGATTCTATGTATGTCAACCAAGTATGGACTTTGGTTGATGCACCAGAGGGTGTTAATCTTATTGGGTGTAAATGGGTCTATAAGAAAAAGATTAGGGCTGATGGCCAAGTTGAAACCTATAAAGCTAGATTAGTGGCAAAAGGTTTTAGACAAAAACATGGAATTGATTATGATGAAACATTCTCACCTGTTGCCATGCTCAAATCAATTCGGATTTTACTTGCTATAGCAGCATACCACGATTATGAGATCTGGCAGATGGATGTGAAGACTGCATTCCTCAATGGTTTCCTTGAGGTAGAAGTCTACATGTCACAGCCAGAAGGTTTTATTTCAAAGAATAAACCTAATCAAGTATGCAAGCTAAAGAAATCCATTTATGGATTAAAGCAAGCTTCAAGGAGTTGGAACATCCATTTTGATGAAACTATTAAAAGGTTTGGTTTTATCAAAAATATGGATGAACCTTGTGTTTATAACAAGACTAGTGGGAGTGCCATAGTCTTCTTGGTTCTGTATGTAGATGATATACTCCTCATTGGGAATGATATCCCAATGTTACAATCAGTCAAGGTTTGGCTATCAAACCAGTTTTCCATGAAAGATTTGGGAGAAGCATCCTATATACTAGGTATTGAGATCTATAGAGATAGGTCTAAGAGGATGCTAAGTTTATCCCAGTCTAGGTACATTAACCTAGTGCTGAAAAGATTCAGCATGGCTGAAAGTAAAAGAGGTTATCTTCCTATGAGTCAAGGCATACATCTTTCCAAAAGGATGTCTCCTAAGACACCTGAAGAAAGAAATAGAATGAATTCTATACCTTATGCTTCGGCAATAGGGTCCATAATGTATGCCATGTTATGTACCAGGCCTGATGTGGCATATGCTTTAGGCATTGTCAGTAGGTTTCAGGCTGATCCAGGAGAGGATCATTGGAAAGCAGTTAAAAATATTCTTAAGTACCTGAGAAGGACTAAGGATATTTTTCTGGTTTATGGTGGTTCTGATCTTAAACTAAAAGCTTATTCTGATTCTAGTTTTCAATCAGACCCTGATGATAGCAAATCCATTTTGGGATATGTTTTTACCCTAAATGGTGGAGCAGTGAGTTGGAAGAGTACCAAGCAGCAGACTGTAGCTGACTCAACCACAGAGGCAGAATACATAGCTGTCAGTGAAGCCGCCAAGGAAGCAGTCTGGATGAAGAAGTTCATCATAGAGTTGGGTGATGTTCCTGAGATTGAAAAACCAGTGCCACTTTACTGTGACAACACTGGAGCTGTTGCTCAAGCTAAGGAACCAAGAGCTCATCATAAGTCCAAGCACATTCTGAGATGCTTCCATCTCGTCCGAGAAATAGTAGAAAGACAAGATGTCTACATAAATAGAGTTGATACAAAGAACAACGTAGCAGACCCGTTCACTAAGGCTCTACCACAGCGAGAGTTTGATCACCACCTCGAGAGTATGGGATTAAGATTTAAAGGCGATTGGCTTTAGTGCAAGTGGGAGATTGAAAGGGATATGCCTTACAAGCCAATCTATGTTGTATCTCCCAAACCATTGTAATTGACAATATTCTAATAAAGGCATTATTTTTTATCACACGCTGTGTTTATTATTATATGATGAACCCCATTGATTAGGGCTATGATTTTAGGGTTATGATAAGATCATACCAGTAAGACCTAAAGTATTAAAACCTTAATCTAAAATATTCCTAGTCAAAGGAACCCTGAGTAGGGGATCAGGGTTTTTTCCATATACTGGAGAGGGTGACTGCTCTCACAGTCACTTTTGTATGACACTAATACTAGAATGTGGGTGCTCATTAGAGAATGAGTTCACTTATATGATTCAACTTGAGAACATCTAATGGAGTCTTAGCTACATGTCAATAGAAGGTTCTCATAGTGGGAGTGGTACAAGTAATCCTTTGACCTGAGACTTCCATAAGTACCTTATGTACATGAACCCATCCTTTGGTTCAATCCTAATCATGACACTGAGTCATGCACAGGATTGATGCTGGGAATGGTGAATTGGATATGAAGGTAATGAGTAGGTCAACAAGGAATCGATCACTCTTAGTAAGAGAAGATTGCATCTAGCTAGTTATCAATCGGATGATGATTCAGGAAATCTTTGATCAAAGTAAAGATATTAGAGATGGTTTCTAATATCAAGATAATTGAATCATCAATATAAGATTGAGCTAGAAACAAATATAATATTGGATTTGACATATATCCATATCCATAATTATATTTTGGGTGCAGGCTGATCGAAGGATTTAATTGTACGGTAACTTTCTACTGAAGGGTAGTTTTGGTATTTCACCAGAATTTCCATATCTTCTGGGTAGACATGACACATTGCTAGACGTCAATATTGTCTTGTGGGTTCATCAAATTTAATGATCATTTATTAGGAAGAGTCCTAATTGATCAAAATCGGGTAAGCCTGATTTGACCTAAATCGATTAGAAAGAGTTCTAATCAAATTAGGTCAACTTGTATTCGAACCCACTGCTGGCTAGATATGGAACCCAATGGGTCACACACTTAAGAGAATTGATCAAGAGTCATTTGCATGAAGACACTCTAGCAAGTGTAGCAAATCCTAACTTCTATTCGAATTGGATTCGAATTAGGGTTCCGAATTAATTCAATTTGGGTCCTGATTGGATCTAATTAGACCCTAATTGAGGTTTTAGGGATTATGGCTAACCCAATTGGCTAACCAATTACTTAGGCTAGCATACCACCCGCCCCTTAGCCCTTGCATGCCAAAAACACCAAGAGTCCATGCGCTTATGGACTCTTGGCGCGCCATATGGAGGAGTCCATGGGCGCATGGACTCTTGGAGCGCCCACTTAATTCTCCGATGAATTAAGATGGGGCGGCATTCTTTCTCATTTTTAGCACCTCACTTGTCATCCCTTGGATGGTAATCTAACGGGTGGTGGGGTTTTAAGAAAGAAAGAAGGCGTTGTTTCTTCTCGGGTGCGCGAAATCGTATCTCTTCGGAGATTCAAGTTTCGTGACTTCTTTCTCCCAATCGTCGTGAATTCTTCCTTTGAGAAAAGCCATGAGAATTGATCTGGAAGGTCGTGAGAATTAATCCAGAAGGCCGTGAGAAAGAAGAGAAGACCGTGAGAAGAAGGAAAGGGCTTGAGAAGAAGGAAAAGGGTGTGAGAAAAATGTTTACGGAGAGTTGTGAGGGCGCCTCTCTGAAAACTATATAAAGGAATGGAAATCAAAACTTCAAAAGGATTTTTTTTTTATTCTTCTTCCTCTCCTAAAGACTCTTTCTCCCTTTTATTGTTTTTGTATTGTTTCCTTTACAGAGTACACCTCTGTTGAAACTCTGCTACTGAACAAAAACAAGAGCGAAAGTCTCCGACGGTAAAGGAAAGAAAGAGTTCTGTTTTTGTTCTTTCCTTTCTTTCTTACATTAAGACATTGTTGTCTTAATTTCTCCACTAATTAAAGACAAGCATTAATCTTCTTAGGACAAGGTCTTACTTTCAAGACAAAGGTGTCCTAAAGGTTCTAAGTCTTGGTAGAAGGTGGAGAAGGGGTAAAAAGGAAGAAGACACACCTTTGAGTGGAAGATTTCCAGCCATAATCTGAAGAATTGAGTTCTAGAAGAAGAACTCAATACGAGGAACTATTGGACAAGAAGATAGTGTTCTTGGTCATTGCTCTGTGTGGATCACCATCGGAGGGCGGACACTTGGACGCCTGGTGAATTCAAATAGCCCGTTGATCTTCAAGTTTTAAGTCTTCATAAATTGGAATTAGCGATTACAGGTTGGTATTCTAATTCAATTTGCATAGAAATGTTTATCTTCATATATTCTAGTCTTATTAAGGAGTTCCTGGTTTAGGATTTTTGGTGCATATTTAATTTCAATTTTTGAAATTACCCTTCCGCTGCGTTGCACCGGATCCCAACATGAAAGTCACCAGAGATTAGGATTTGCAAAGAAGGAGGAAAGAAGAGGGTGCAGAGTTAAGAAAAAATACTGGAGTTCACATAGATTCCCCAAGAAGAACAAGCACATAGCAGAGGGGCTCACACAGATGCCCTAGAAGAACAAGCACAAAGCAAAGGGGCTCACATAGATGCCCTGGGCTCACACAGATGCCCAAAATCAAGGATCACATAGAAACCCTGGGAAGATGGAGAAGGGATCATACAGATACCCTAGGATCACACAGATCCTTCACATAGAACAATAGAAATTTTATTCATCCATCCCCCCTATTACAAAAGGCTGAGGGTGGTATTTATAGATTTTCCAACCCTCATTTGAATTTGAATACAAGATAAAAAGATAAGAACGAATCAAATTCAAATATAAGATAGGATAAGATAAGCCTATCCATATATCAATCATAACCAACCAAATCCTAATTCAAATTTTAAACAAAAGATAAATCCTAAATAAATTTATTCCAAAAATGCTTCAAGATCTGTGCCACTCCAAGAATTATGCTTGCTCCAAGATCCATGCTTGAGATGTCCCCATCAGCACCTCCATTGACGAGGAATACTCGCTGGTTGGAAGCAAGCAGTAGAAAGAAGCGCCTCCGATCAATGATTCTCCTCCTTTCTTCCCCCAATCCCCCTGCTGCGAAAACCCCAGCCATTGCCATAAATAATTCCTCCCAAGCCCTCAACCCAGAGGTCTTCAATGGTGCAGAGGCTGACATCGATGCCGAGTACAAGCTCTTCTTGGAGCACCTCAAAGTCGATGGCAAATCCTATGTCTTCGAGATGGTGATCGGTGACAGCTTTGGGCCGCCATTGCATCTGAAATATGAAGAGGATGAAGATAACAGAGAGGTCATCTAGTCCCACTCCCCGGGCAGCATCTCCGGCACCGCGAGATCCTTTTCTGGCAGGAAGAGGCTTAAGGGACAGAATTCAAATATGAAGTTGAGCGAAGTTTTTGCCCCTTGTTCTCTCGGGCTGCTACCTCACCGCCACCAACAACATTCAACATCCATCGATCCGGCCACCCATGCCACCCACCGGATCCTCCCTGCTTCCCCTGCTAGAAGCCGACCATCTCCGTCGCCTGCAACCGAATGAAACAGCCGCTGCTATGCCATCCACCGGAACTCTTCTTCCCATCCATGCCGCCGTTACTAGCAAAGCCCACCGGGAGTCCCTCCACTATTCCAGTGCCATCGATCCAAGGGAGGAAGAAGAAGCTACACGGTCATGAAAGCAATTTCCATTCCTCTTACCGACTTCAAGCTTGTACACATCTCAAAGCTGCACAGATCTTAAAGATACACAGATTTCAGAGCTATGCAAGTTTTAAAGATGCATGATTTTCAGAGCCATATAGATCCCAGAGTAGAGCTGGAAAAAATTTGGGATTTGTTTGAAAAAAAATATCTTATGGCTATTGACGAGTCTTGGAGTCCCAGTAGCATGTAATCAAGCCTGAAATCAAGCTGAAGCTTGAGTCTGAGCCTGACTCGATGGAGTTGAGTTCTCCCCACCTTAAGAGAATGATGGTGACATCACCAACACTGATCCCAGAGTAGCATGGATCTCGGAGTAGTATGGATCTCGAAATAGCACCATTCTTGAATTCAAATTCAAGAATAAGTTATCAAATTTTTAGGATAGTTTAGGATTTATCTTTATTTTGAAATTTGTTAGTTGGTTAGGATTGAGATATCTAGTTGTTAGGATTGGGATAAACCTCATCTTATCTTGTATTTGAATTTGAACCCTTATCTTTCTTGTATTCAAATTCAAACGAGGGTTAGGAAAGGTCTATAAATTCCACCCTCAGTCCTTTGTAAAAGATTGGTTAATAAAGATGTGTTTTTAGGGAAGAGTGATTCTTCGTTCTGCATCCGTAAAGGAGTGGGCATGAGGCTGTCTTGCCTTTGCCTTCGGGCATCGAGGGGTGTGAGACCCTATGCCTTTGCTTTCGAGCATCGAGGGGTGTGAGACCCTATGCCTTCGCTTTCGAGCATTGAGGGACGTGAGGCCCTAGTTATCTCCTTCCCTGTCGAGTCCCCTCTATGGTCTTAGAGATTTTCCTTCATGGCCCCAGGTAGTATTTTGGGTGGGATGCCCTAGGCTCCGCATGTAGTGAGATGGGTGGGATGCCCTAGACTACATATAGTGGGATGGGTGAGATGCCCTAGAGGTGAGAGGTCTCTCTATGAATGTAAGTCCTAAGTCCATAGAGTGTCTAATTTTCCTACCCTCCATCTTCATTGTTCATTTGCCATCCCCTAAAAAAATAATAATAAAAAAAATAGTAGTACCCTAATCATCGATGACTTCTTAGCTCACCAACGATCCTTCCCTGATCCCGTCCCCCATCAATGAGGATAGAATTATAAGACTAGCACTCCCTATACTTAAGAGCTTACCTTGCAATTGGTTCATGACTTGGAACCTTCATCTTCAACCCGGAATCCAAGAGAGAACCTACAAAAGGACTTGATTAGTGGCATAGAAATGAAGCATTGAAGGAAATGAAATGAAGGAGAAGCAAATAAATGGAAGAATGGACTTGGCGACTAGCAATGGGCATCACACCCTTCTCCACACTTGGAGCAACACAACAAGGGCATCCCACCTTAAGATCAACACAAGCAAGGGCATCCCACCCTCTTCATAATTCAATAAAGGGCATCCCACCCTCTCCACACTCAAAAAACTAGACTAGAAGAAAATTGGAATCAAACAAACTTCATTTCATTCAAAGTATCTCATAGCATGAATACAAAGGGGAAGCTTGGGTCCTATTTATAGGCCAAGGAGCTCTATGTATTTCGGCCAAAGAGGGGAGCTAACTCTAGTTCTAACTAGATTAGTTATGCTAACTAATGGGGTGGGTAGTTCTAACTAAAAGTAGTTCTAACAAATATTGGTTGCAACCACTAACAAGAATAGGTTATACTACTTTCCATGTGGCATCCAAATATCATCAAAAGGAGCTTCCAAGTGGCATCCAAAGATGCTTTCAAGTGTTGTCCAAAGATGCTTCCAAGTGTCATCCAAGCAAGGCTTCCAAGTGGCACTCAAATAGGCTTCCAATTATTGTCTAAGAAAGGCTTCTACTTGGCTTTCAAGTAGGCTTCCAAGTGTCATTCAAGTAGGTGTTTGAGTTAACTCTTTGAGGTGAGCATTGAGTTAGCTCATGGGAAGTAGGTTGAGTCAGCTCAATTTGATTGACTCTGCTCCAAGAGGATGGCTAGCTTCATGATGCCTCCTTACTTTTTCCATTGAAACATTGGCTCAATTTAGAAGGCCATCTAACTTGATCTCCTAGCTTGCAATTAAGTTAGCTTGAAATTTATTTTTCCTTGCCTGATATCCCCATCAATTCTCCTGGGATGGAAAGAACTCGACCCTGTCGAGTAAGGGTTAACTTCACTTTGGTAATGGTTTAGCATGTTTGGGTTGATCCTTTGCAAATCCTCTCAAGTTTTCCATGAGTCTTCGGTCAACGTTGTCAATGAACCCAATATCATTTGAAAGTCCTTATTCAGGGTAGTGATAGTCTTATCATCTAGAATTCACTCAATCCTACCTCACCGATTTGGTTGTGTGGTTGGTGGACACTCATGGGTTAGTTCACTCTAAAAAAAATGGGATCAGGTCCAAATAGCTCACTAGGTATCATTGTTGGTTCCAAACACTCTATTAGGCCTGAAATATGAAAGGTAAAACTGATACCAAAGTCAGATAGTAACTATAGCCTTAGGTCTAATTTTCTATATTAATTTGAAAAGTACCTACACCATGGGGTGAGAATCAATACATAGTCTCATTCAAAAAATTATTTGACTCTCTTATGGGAATTGGCCATATGCTTGTAAGTTTCTTTGCTCGAATTGATTTTCTTTTTGATGCAAATCCCTAACATGTTATTCATATGACTCTATAGACCAGATACTTGTGTTTGCATGGACAAAGTCTATGGACTTTCTCGGTGTATCCATGTACACTCTTAAATGGATTTTCTTGGTGGACCTGTTGACAAGCTAATGTATGCAAATTCAATTTGAGGTCCCTGATTTTCAGTACTCTTCTTATCTTGATAATTTGAACAGGTCTTCAACTTTGGTCTGGCCCTCAGCTTGAATGGTAGGTGGGGTGGAAGAATTCAGTTTTTACTCCAGATTTGTATCATAGGGCTTTCTAAAATAGCTAATGACTTGGACAACCCTATTAGACATAGTAGGTTTTGGTAGGCTTTACAACCTAACCACTTCTTCTAAAGAAGATTTGGCCACTTTAGAAATATCAAAAATTTGTGAACAGGGTAAAAAGTGTGCCATCTTTGAATGCTGAGTTGGATTCATCCTATATCGTGGGACTAAATTGATAGCATGCTGGATGTTCCTAGATGATGAAAAGTGATCAGAAAAATCTCCAGGTAGTTTATCTTGAATTTCCTTTAAAATCTTTATGATTTCCTGGGTTTGTTCCTTAGGGGTTTGGACTTCCTTGGGTGATCCTATACTGATCAGATGTTCTAACTCCTTAGCTCTATGTAACCCCTCTTCTTTCTCTCTTAGATTACTAGATCCCTTCTTCGGATTATCCTTATTTGGTGTCGAATTTATAACTATCTTCTTACCTTGGTTGGTGATGAACAAAAATTAGATCTGCCATACAGGGTAACATTATGATCATATAACCAAGGTCTACCCAAAATGATTCTGCTTACCCACATGAGAAGCACATCACACCAAACTTCTTCATGGTAGGATTGGATATGAATTGGAACTAAACATCTTGATTCAATGGGGATGGAAGTCGAGTCTATCCATGACACTTTATGAGGATTGGGATGGGGAACAATAGTCAAGCCTAGATTCTTAATGGCTTTGATAGAAATGGCATTAAAATAGCTTCCATTGTCAATAATGATTTTGTAGACCCCTTCATTTATCTTGACAAATATTTGAAGTATGTTGGTCCTTTTCCAATCCTCAATCTCTTTTGTTTGATCCAAAACACATCTTACAACTCCCAATGTTTCATTTTGATCAATTTCTTCTTCATCTACCTCGTATTCATTCACTAGATTGGGTTCAACCTCATATACCTCTTCCTTAAAGTGTTTAGCAGATTCAGGATCTTTTTCAGTTGGTTCTCCTATGTGTAAAGATCGGGCAGGGCATTGGCTGGCATAGTGTCCTATTTTTAGACATTTAAAGCATTGAATATCTGGGTTACTATTCTTCTAGACTTCAGGGGCCTTACCCTTGTCACCTGTTTGGTTCAATGGGGCACTAGGAGTGGGTCAGTTCGGATGCACTTGATTAAACCCTGGTTTTTGGCTTGGGACACTAACCCTATTTGGTTCAAGTCATCAAATTATAGGTCCCCTTTGGAATCTTTCACAATCCCTAGCTATATTATAAGCTTGCTTAAGGTCATTGACTTCTCTAAAATATAACTCTCTTTGAATATCCTCACACAGGCCAGTTTTAAATCTGGACAAGGTCAAAGCCTTAGGCTCATTAATGTTACATCTCATAACATATTCATCAAACTTAGCGATGTATTCAGATACTGTCTTGTTGCCCTGATTTAACCTTTGCCACCGATCTAAAAGTCTTTGCTGATAAGACTGAGGGAGATATTTTTTCCTATGCCTAAACTTTATGGCTTTCCAGGTAGTTATGGGTATATCTCCTCTTAGTTGAATCATACATTCAACATTTGCCCAGTATAATCTAGCCTGGCGGACTAACCTTAGCTTGGCAAACTTATATTTTATTTCGTCGGACATCTCATACCATTCAAAATATTGATCTATTTTTCCTTCCCAGTCAATGTATACTTTTGGGTCTAAACTTCCATCAAAATTTGGTGCCTCTAGATGCATGTTCCTTATAGCTCTCTCATCCTGATCTACCAAGTTATGGTGATTTCATCTGGGGTTGTATTCATAGGTGAGATCATGATGATGGACTCTTGGACCATGGAGAATTGGCCTAGGTTGTTCAGGCTCAGCATAGGTCCTATGGGGTTCTTCTACCAAGTCATGGTGATATCGTATGGGATTGTATTCGTAGGGAAGATCATGATGATGGACTCTTGGACCATGGGGAATTGGCCTAAGTGGTTTAGGCTCAGCATAGGTCATAAGGGCTTCTTCTACAAAGTCATGGTGTGGTCATCTTGGAGTGTATTCAGGGGTGAGCTCATGATGAGGGGCTCTTCGTCCAAAAGGAGTTGGCCTAGGTAATTCAGGTTTAGTGGCTGTCAACCCGACTCGCCCTCTTATTTGGTTAAATTGATTATTCATTAGCCTAAATTGCTCAGCCAGGGTATTATTCATTTGCCCCATTTGCTTGGTCACGATATTTTTCATTTGCCTTATTTGCTCAGTCATGGTTTGGCTCATTTTTCTCATTTGCTCAGTCATGAATCCTATCAAGGTTTCATGAGTGGATTCCATGGTGACACCTTGTAAAGGTTGATACTGTGCTCCTGACTTAGTAGACATGCAGTACAAACCTAGCTTCTAGGGCTCCTAGACCTAGAAGTTCAATGTAATAAGACTTGACTAGGTACCAATTAAGACTGCAGCTACCCTTTCAACTAGCCAAGTAAGAGGTGGGGTTGCGGTAGGCTCCCCTCGCTATCATGAGGTCCTAATTAAAAACTGCAAGTCCGCTTAAGGCATTATTTGTTGGACCTCGAGCCTTAGACACCAATATCAAGGAGTAAATATAGAATTAATCAATACTTGGCTTCATCATGCACATGAACTTGACCCATTAATGTCCCTAGTTTAGGTTCCTACTCGGTTTTAGATTAGGCTTAGGTCAATGCATGATGTAGGTGGTTGTTTTGGACCAAGGAAAGGTAATGACCTCCTTCTCTTATGTTATATTGAACGACCTTAAGTAGATTTTGAAATGGATGCACAACCAATCATAATTAACTAGGAGAATATCTAGGCTAGTACAAACATGTGATTCAAAACTCAAATTTCAAAAATTTAAAAATGTAAATTTTAAATTAAAAATTTCAGATCTTAAAGTCCATATTTCAGAAATCAAATTTTGAATTTTAAAATTCAAATTTTGGTTGGAAATTCATTTTTGGAGGTGGGTAACTAAAATTGGTTGCAAGAAACTTCCAACTAACAACCTTGTAACCAAAATTTCAAAAATCAAATTTTAAATTCTCAAAAATTTAAGTTTTAAATTAGAATTTTTAGATTTCAAAGTTTAGATTTTAGATTTCAAATTTTGAATTTGTTGACTCCGTTATTGATTTTGATGATAAGCAAAATGCTTAAGTATAAGTTGAGTACTAATGATTTCCTTGAAGTGTGTTTTTATAGAAAAAGGTGCTTATCAACTTGACAAAAATTTGCTTGATTGAAGAAGTCCTAAATTGAGATAAAAAATATGCTTAAAGAAGACTTTGATAGTTGAAGATTGCTTCAATGGACATATGAGTTCAACACAGATTTGTTTCAGTACAAGTTTAGAAGTTTTTGAAAGAATCTCAGTGATGTGTCGACTCAAAGTATCGATACCTACAACTGAAGTATCGACACATGATAGTGAAGTGTCGACACAAGCCGGCATGCAGAGATAATTTTAGTTGGCATGGCTGAAGTGTCAACACATGATGTGTTGTGTCGACTCAAATTGTCGACACATGGATCAGCTCATCGCCTGAGATTTTTGGGTTACAGAACTTGCTGAAGTTGAAGACTTTCCTGAAGTGTCGACACATGGATGCTAAGTGTCGACTCAAAGTATTGACTCACTTGAGGAAGTGTCGACTCACCTGAGGAAGTGTCGACTCACCTCAGAATTCCAAAAAGCTACATTAAAGATATTTGAACTAGGTGTCGACTCAAGGAGTGCCTGTGTCGACCTGAAGTGTCGACTCACAGCCTGAAGTGTCGACACATGAAGTTCTGGAAACAGTAACGGCTAGTTTTTCAAATGCATAACTCATCCCTCTTGGCTCCCAATGGCTAGTTTTTCATGTCTAATAGCTAGAAACTGAGTTTGAGGCCTTAGGAAGGTATTTATATGATTCAAATCAAATAAAAATATATGTTGTTGAAAAAGAAATAACCAAAAGAGAAGAAAAGAAGAGCATTCACTCCTATTCATTGAGTTCAACCACCTTCAAGCAAAAGCAAGATTCCAAGCATTCAAGAGCCTTCAAGAGTATTCAAGATCAATCATTCTTGAGCAATTAAAGAGGCTTCATCAAGTTGGAGGTAGCACTACATCGAGCTTCAAAGAGATACTCGCTTTTTATTAGAAAGCTTTTATTGTTTCTTTACTTCAAACTTTTTTTTTTGTAAAGATTTTTGGTTAGCCTATTGGAAAACCAAGAAGATTATTGGTGAGCCTTTGAAAATCTATTAGGTTCTTGGTTAGCCCACAAATCCAAGAAAGGTTGTTGGTGAGCCTTAAAACCATTCAGGTTCTTGGTTAGCCTATAAAACCAAGTGATGTTTTGACTTGTGAGCCTTGTGAAAACAAGTTAGGTTTGATTAGTGAGCCTGAAAAACTAATTGGCTGTAATCAATTAAGATTATAGTAAATTTCCAAGGGGATCTTGGAGAGTGGATGTAGGTGCATTGGATAGCACCGAACCACTATACTTCCTTGTGTTTGTGATTGCTTGTCTCTTCTATTTACTCTTACTTTTATTGCTTTATATTTTTGCTCCAGACTTACTTAGGAGCACTTCACTTGCATTCATAGTACTTAGTTTAATTATTGGATTAGATCACACACTCTTGCATTCCATTAATAATTTTTAGAGACCCAATTCACCCCCCCTCTTGGTTTGCTTACTAGGCAACAAATGGTATCAGAGCCCTGTTCTCGGTTTATAGGTCTAACCACCTTAAGTAAAGATCTATGGCAGCCCCTATTAGTACTAGTGTAGTTGAGGGACAAGTCTCAAATAGACCTCCATTTTTTAATGGATTAAATTATACTTATTGGAAAACTAGAATGAGAATATACATGCATTCTATTGATTATAACTTATGGAAGGTAGTTGATAAAGGTCCACATATTACTTCAATTATGGTTAATGGTGTTTCCATCCCAAAGCTCGAAGAGGATTGGGATGAAAATGATATTAAACAATCCGAGATCAATGTAAAAACAATGAATCTCCTTTATTATGCATTAGATCCTAGTGAATTCAATAGGATATCTACTTGCACATCCACCAAGAAAATATGGGATATACTTGAAGTTACCCATGAGGGTACCGATCAAGTAAAAAATACTAAAGTAAACATGTTAGTGCACACATATGAAATGTTTCGAATGGAACCTAATGAGTCTATCACTGATATGTACACTAGATTTACAAATATTATAAATGGAATGAGAAGTTTAGAAAAAATAATGTCTAATGCTGATCTTGTCAATAAAATCCTCACGTCACATCAACCTCATGGGATCCGAAGGTGATCGCTATCCAAGAAGCTAAAGATGTTTACAAACTACCATTGGAGCAGCTGGTAGGATCGCTCATGACTTATGAGCTGAATTTGAAGCAAAAATCTATGGATATGGATAAGAAGAAAAAGGGGATTGCATTCATATCTACCATACAAAAAGAATCCTCAATTGATAAATCCGAAGAAGAAGATGAAGATGAAAGTGAGGAAGCACTTCTTGCAAGAAAATTTAGAAGGTTCATGAAGAAAAGAAAGTTCCCTTACAAGAAGAAGTTCCAATCAACTAAAGAGAAGGGAAAAGAGAAATAAAAATAAAAATAAAAGGAAAAGGAGAAGGAGATACCTACATGCTTCGAGTGTAAGAAGCTGGGACACTATAAATTCGACTGCCAAATCCTAAATAAGTCAAGGAAGAAGCTAAGGAAAAAGGCTATGATGGTTACCTAGAGTGATAGTGAGGACTCTAGTTCAGAAGAAGAACAAGCTGAAATTGCAAACCTATATCTCATGGCACATCAAGAGCAGGAAGAAGTAACTTCTGAAACAAAAATAAATTTTACTTTTGATGAATTAAGAAATATTTTTGGTGAATTAATGCATGATTACAAACTGATTTTAACTGAAAATAAAAAGTTGAAAAAATATGCAAATAGTTTCTCTCATGAAAATAATTTTCTTTTAAATGAAACTAGTGATTTGAAAACCAAACTAGATATTTTAGAAAAGAAAAATAATGCTTTAACAATGGAAAAAAATGTTTTAAAAAGATCCAAAACTATAATTTCAAATGGTGATCTTTTGAAGAAAAACAAGGATTTAGAATTAGAAAATGAAAAGTACAAAAATGAGCTTGACAAAATGAAACCTCTTGTTGGAAAGTTTACCTATAGCTCAAAAAAAACTAAATCTTTTGTTAAATAACCAAAGAGCCATTTTCAATAAAGCAGGATTAGGTTATAAACCTCAAAGACAATAAAAGCATTTCAAAAACTTTTTTGTACCTATGTCATCTAGTATTACATGTTTCTCATACAAAAAATATGGTCATAAAACTTTTCAGTGTAATATGAAAAAAATTAATACTTATGAAAAAGTTTGGGTTCCAAAAGGAGCCAATTTAAGTGCTAACCCTAAAGGACCCAAGTTGGCTTGGGAACCTAAAAACAAAGCTTGATTTATTTTATAGGTGTGTCTTGCAACCAAGGAGAACAAAAGACTATGGTATCTTGATAGTGGTTGCTCAAGGCACATGACGGGAGATGTGAAGCAATTCACCTCTCTTGAAGCAATAAATGGAGGTAGTGTGACCTTCGGGGATAATGGTAAAGGAAAAATCATTGGTATTGGTAAGGTTCACATTACTCCTACATGTATTAGTAATGTACTTTTGGTTGAAGGCTTAAAGCATAATCTTTTAAGTATTAGTCAATTTTTTGATAAAGGTTTTCAAGTTATTTTTAAATCATCTTATTGCATAATTGCTAGTCATAATAAAAATGGAGTACAATTTATTAGAAAAAGGCATGGTAACATTTATTTGGTAGATTTAGATAATCTATCCTTACCTAATGGAGAATGCCTAGTTGCAATGAATTCTACTATAGATGTGACTAGTTGGCTTTGACATAGAAGACTAGGACATGCTAGTATGTATTTACTTTCAAAACTTTATAAAAAGGATTTAGTAAGAGATTTACCAAAACTTATTTTTGAAAAAGATAGAGTTGGACAAGCTTGCCAATTTGGAAAATAAGTTAAAACTTCTTTTAAGTCTAAAGATTTTGTTACTACTTGTAGGCCATTAGAATTACTTCATATGGATCTCTTTGGATCAACTAGAACATCCAGTCTAGGAGGCAAAAGATATGGATTGGTTATAGTGGATGATTTTTTAAGATTTACTTGGGTTTCTTTTTTGCTCATAAAGATGAATCATTTTTTGCATTTATAAAGTTTTACCGAAAAGTTTCAAATGAAAATGGTACTTCAGTTATTTACATACGTAGTGATCATGGGTCTAAATTTGAAAATCAAGATTTTGAAAGTTTTTGTAATGAGAAAGGTATATAACACAATTTTTCTGCACCTAAGACACCTCAGCAGAATGGGGTGTGGAAAGAAAAAATCGTACTTTAGAAGAAATGGCACGCACTATGCTTTATGAAAATGATTTGCCAAGATAATTTTGGGCTGAAGCGATTAATACTGCTTGCTATATTTCAAATTGAGTTTTGATTAGCCCTATCTTGAAGAAAACTCTTTATGAACTTTGGAATCAAAGAAAACCAACTTTAAAATATTTTCGAGTTTTTGGTTGTCAATGTTTTATCTTCAATAATGACAAAGACAATCTTGGAAAATTTGATGCCAAGTCTGATGAAGGTATCTTTTTAGGATACTCTACATCCAGTAGGGCATACTGAGTTTTTAACAAAAGAACCCTAGTTGTAAAGGAGTACATGTAGTTTTTGAAGAGACTACTAACAAATCCTCCAGAAAAGAGAATACTTCTGATGCATGTGCAGGTGTTGATAAGTTATAGAAGTTGACTTTGAATGATCAACCTTCTCAACAAAATGAAGAAGATCAAGATAAAAATGAGAAAGGTGAAGACACTCCAAAGCACTAAGATCTACCTAAGGAGTAGAGGTATGCTCATGGACATCCTAATGAATTAATCTTAGGTGATCCATCTAAAGAGGTAAGAACTCGAGCCTCAATTAGAAATGAATGTGATTATATAGCTTTTATTTCTAAAGTAGTGCCTAAATATTTTGAAGATGCTTAAAAAGACCCTAACTGAATAAATGCTATGCAAGATGAATTAATTCAGTTTTATAGAAATAATGTTTGGATATTAATAGAAAGATCATCTAATATATATGTTACTAGTACTAAATGGGTGTTTAGAAATAAGTTAGATGAAAATGAAACTGTTGTTAGAAATAAAGCTAGGCTAGTTGCCAAAGGCTACAATTAGGAGGAAGGAATTAATTTTGATGAAACTTTTGCTCCTGTTGCTAGACATGAAACAATTAGACTACTATTAGCATTTGCTTGTTTTATGAATTTCAAACTCTTTCAAATGGATATTAAAAGTTCTTTTCTAAATGGCTTTATAATAGAAGAAGTTTTTATTGAACAACCACCTGGTTTTGAAAATCATGCACATCCTGATTATGTTTTTAAATTGCACAAGGCACTTTATGGTTTAAATTTAACACCCCGAGCATGGTATGAAAGACTCAGTAAATTTCTAATTAAAAATAATTTTTTTAGAGGCCATGTTGATAAAATTTTATTTCTAAAGAAGAAAAATGATGATTTATTAGTAGTATAAATATATGTTGATGATATTATTTTTGTTGCTACTAATGAAATTCTTTGTCAAGAGTTTGCTAAGCTAATGCAGGATGAGTTCGAAATGAGCATGATTGGAAAACTCAATTTCTTTCTTGGACTCCAAATCAAGCAAACTAAAGATGGAATCTTCATCAACCAAGCTAAGTATACAAGAGAAATTATAAAAAAGTTTTGGATGGAGACTACTAAGTCAATAGGTACACCTATGAGCCCCTCTTGTAAACTTGATAAAGATAAGTATGGTAAATCTATAGATCAAAAATTATACAGAGGTATGATTGGCTCTTTATTGTACTTAACTACTAGTAGACCAGATATAATGTTCAGTGTATGCATGTATGCTAGATATCAGTCTGAACCTAAGGAATCACATCTGTTGGCTGTTAAGCACATTATTAAATACTTATATGGTATAATTGATATTGGCTTATGGTATTCTAGAGACTCATCTACTGAATTAATTAGATATTCTGATGCTGATTTTGCTAGGTATAAATTAGATAGAAAAAGTACTAGTGGAACTTGCGAATTTCTTGGAGTTAACTTAATCTTCTGGTTTAGTGAGAAACAAACTTCAGTTGCACTATCCATAGCTGAGGCTTGTATATTGCAATAGGAAGTTGTTGTGCTCAAATCTTGTAGATTATGCAACAACTTGAAGATTTTGGAATCAAATTAACTAGAACACCTATAAAATGTGATAATACCAGTCCTATTTGCTTGGCTAAAAATCCTGCTCGACATTCTAGAAGTAAACACATTAAAATTAGGCATCATTTTATTAGAGATCATATTGAAAATAATGATGTTGTGCTTGAATTTATTTGTACTGAATTGCAATTAGCTAATATTTTAACTAAGCCTCTCCAAGAAGATGATTTGACATCAAAATAGATCAAATTTGAGATCAATCTCATTGAATTTCATTGTATTTCTTGTGATTTTGATCTGCACTTCATTCTCTGGTTTTTCGGTTTTAAGTCGATGTGTCGACACATGTATGTGTCGACACCTTGATGTGTCGACACATGGGACTGTGTTGTGAGTTGACACATAAACGGTTGCAGACCGAAGATTAAGGCTGAAACGAAGTATTCCTTTCCCCCATTTCTTCCCAACTCAAGCTGACACTTGCCCTAGCTCTATTCCATCCACTTCTTCCCTCCAAATCTCAGCTTAAACCCCCTCTAATCTTCATTTTGGATGGTTTATGTTTTGGATTTTGTGACATTCCCTCTCCCATTTCTGTTTTGAACCATAGAAACCCTAGATTTTTTCTCCATTCTCGTTCAAACCTCTCATCTATGTAATGGGACCTAGGAAACAAGTTGTTCATTGCCCTCGGACATCCAACCATGAAGAGGAAAGAAAGACTAAAGCTAGACATGAAGCCGTAGCTCCAGATCCACTTGTTCGGCCACTTTTCACTGCTTCCAATCGCATGAGTTCGAAGACAGTTGTCGGAGGACGTCATGTAGACTTTGGATTTGTTGACTAGCAGCACCTTCGGATTGGTCAGTGGATTAGAGATGCTGGTTTGACTTCTTTCTGCTCATTGAGTGAGAGATTCTACCTAGGCCTTATACGAGAGTTCTACGGATCATTAGCCCGTGGCAGTGATGGATGGTTAGCACATGTTCGAGGCATAGATATCCCGGTGACTGCAGAGATCTTGAATAGAGTATGGGATATACCCATGACCACATCTATAGTTGACAGTCTGATGGATAGATTTAGTGGACTCTAGTGCATTTCGAGTCAGATATTCTACCTGAGGGAGCCACTGTTCCTACATCCCGTCTTTCTGTTGAGATGAGACAACTACATCACATTGTTGCCCGCATTCTTCTATCGAAGATCGGACATTTTGATTACATCACAAAGAGAGAGTTGCTCGTGATGGTCTCCTTAGTTCAGCACACTCCAGTTTGCCTTCTGGTACTCATGATACATCAAATGATGGAGGCATCAACCAGTCAAAGACTTTGCTTACCCTACGGGATGGGGTTGACACTGCTCTTTAGAGCATATGGAGTGACATTTGATGATGAGCCCTTCCGGATGCTTCTACATACTGATGTCTATGACATCAGGTCACTATACCGGATGGGATATCAGTTGTCAGAGGCCAGTGGAGATGCAGAGTATTAGGACAGGCCGATGACAGAGATGAGGACACTGCAGAGGAGGAGCATATATTTTTAGACAAGGTAGGACCTTCAGAGGCACATCTTCCAGAGATTTAGCCTGAGTCAGCAGCACAGCCAGAGTCTGCTCCTTAGTCTGAGCCAGTTACCCAGCCTCGGCCAATTCAGTCAGATGCTCCAGGAGATTCAAAGAGTCTTATGGACAGAGTCAGTCACATAGAGACGGATATCATGATTGTTCGACAGCGACTCGACAGTTTCATTGTTTAGACAAGAGAGAGCCATAGAGGATTGAGAGATGGCATCTCCGCTATTTTATATGCACTATCCAGACCCTCTTCTAAGAGTATTCCCAACTCATCTATTGCAGCTCCACTTACACCAGGACCAGGGATTGACACTGATGGTGAGACTGACTCTGACAATTTTGACTTTTTAGACTTGATTTAGAGCCAATGGTAGAGACGGTAGCAGACTTACCTAGGAGTCCCATTCAAGATCTTTCCAATTCACCCATTCAGACTCCTATTCTACCTACATCACCTTTTAGATCAGTCGATCATTCAGCCATTCTCATTCTTTCACCTATCATTGATACTCCTATCATAGATACTCCAATTATTTCTTCAGCTGATACACCTATCATTGATACACCTATCATTTCTTCAGCTGATACACCAATTTTTGATACACCTATAGTTGATACACCATCCTTGCATACATCTTCGCTCATCTGAGAGCTAGGTTTCTATACACCTGGTTTTCACTATCTTGACTCAGGTCCTTTATTTGATTGTATACCACATCCGATAGTTGTAGAGACTGTCGCTCCGATCTATTCTGTTCCTGCTGATGACATAGCCTCCACCTATTCTACTTCAGCTAGAGGCAGGACCTATGTTCGATGTAGAGGACGTGGTTGTTGTACTCCTTCACAACTGACCAGGACCCATCTTTATGATCTCAGATCGATGTGGCCCCGAGCTCGTGCTTTCACTGATACTGGACCAATAAAGATTAGATCTTCAGAGGATGAGGATTAGGATAGTTTTTATGTTTAGATAGTTTGATTTTTTGCACTTTTTGTATGTTTTGATATTCTCTTTATGTACAAATTTTGACCTTGTATGAATTTTTATGTCGTACTTCATGTTATGAATTCCAATGAATGAAATGCATTAATTACCTTCAATACTTCATTATCTTCATTTATGAATGAATGGATGAATGAATTTTTATGGTGTACTTCAATGTTTTATCCTGAATGACTTACTTGTTATTCTCTTCCTTCCTTTTTAATGATAACAAAAATGGGGAGTAATAAGACTAAAGTATAAATGTGTTTGAAAATTCTTGTGTTTGAAAATTCTTTTGAGATTTGTTTGAGGTTGAATTGAGAATTCTTTACAAAATTCATTGAGTAAGGGAGAGTATTACCTCCTTTGTATTAAAAATCAATTTTGAATTGAGTTTCATGTCAAATCTTTTCTTTAGATGTTTAAAAAGATGTTTGCAATTTCTTTTATGAATCATCTATTCAGGGGGAGTCTAGTTTATTGCTGAATTTGTCTCTCCTGAGCATGTTTTCTTTTAGAGTATCAGGATACATGAATTTATCTCTTATATATATTCCAAGCTCTGATACTCTTAGCCATTATAATACTCTTGCTCTAATATATCTTTTTCAATATCTCAACATCAACTGCAATTAGCTCTCGCACCTTGAAAAGTTCTTTTGAAAGCTTTTTATGCCATTTATACTTAAAGGTTTTATCATTACCAAAAAGGGGGAGATTGTTGACTCCGTTATTGATTTTGATGATAAGAAAAATGCTTAAGTATAAGTTGAGTACTAATAATTTTCTTGAAGTATATTTTTATAGAAAAAGGTGCTCATCAACTTGACAAAAATTTGCTTGATTAAAGATGTCTCAAATTGAGATAAAAAATCTACTTAAAGAAGACTTTGATAGTTGAAGATTGCTTGAATGGACATATGAGTTCAACACAGACTTGTTTTAGCACAAGTTCAAATGTTTTTGAAAGAATCTCAGTGATGTGTCGACTCAAAGTGTCGACACCTACAACTGAAGTGTCGACAAATGACAGTGAAGTGTTGACACAAGCCGGCACGCAGAGACAATTTCAGTTGGCACGGCTGAAGTGTCAACACATGGATGTGTTGTGTCGACTCAAAGTGTCGATACATGGATCAGCTCATCGTCTAAGCTTTTTGGGTTACAGAACTTGCTAAAGTTGAAGACTTGCCTGAAGTGTCGACACATGGATGCTAAGGGTCGACTTAAAGTGTCGACTCACCTGAGAATTTCAGAAAGCTACATTGAAGATATTTAAACTATGTGTCGACTCAAGGAGTGCCTGTGTCGACCTGAAGTCGACTCATAGCCTGAAGTGTCGACATATGAAGTTTTGGAAATACTAACGGCTAGTTTTTCAAATGCAGAACTCATCCCTCTTGGCTCCCAACGACTAGTTTTTCGTGTCTAACGGCTAGAAACCAAGTTTGAGACCTTGAAAAGGTATTTATATGATTCAAATCAAATCAAAATATATGTTGTTGAAAAAGGAATAACCAAGAGAGAAGAAAAGAAGAGCATTCACTCTTTTTCATTGAGTTCAACCACCTTCAAGCAAAAGCAAGTCTCCAAGCATTCAAGAGCATTCAAGATCAATCATTCTTGAGCAATTAAAGAGGCTTCATCAAGTTGGAGGCAGCACTACAACAAGCTTCAAAGAGATACCCACTTTTTATTAGAAATCATTCATTATTTCTTTACTTCAAACTATATTTATTGTAAGGGTTTTTGGTTAGCCTATTAAAAAATCGAGGTTATTAGTGAGCCTTTGAAAATTAATTAGGTTTTTGGTTAGCTCATAAAACTAAGAGAGGTTGTTGGTGAGCCTTAAAACCATTTAGGTTCTTGGTTAGCCCATAAAACCAAGTGAGGTTTTGACTTGTGAGCCTTGTGAAAACAAGTCGGGTTTTGATTAGTGAGCTTGGAAAACTAATCGGCTATAATCGATTGAGATTATAGTAGATTTTCAAGGGGATCTTGGAGAGCGGATGCAGGTGTATTAGATAGCACCGAACCACTATACTTCCTTGTGTTTATGATTGCTTGTTTTTTCTATTTGCTCTTACTTTTATTGCTTTATATTTTCACTGCACCCTTACTTAAGAGTACTTCACTTGCATTCATAGTACTTAGTTTAATTGTTGGATTGGATCACACACTCTTGCATTCCATTAATAATTTTTAGAGACCCAATTCACCCCCCCTCTTGGGTTGCTTACTGGGCAACAGAATTTTAAATTTTGAATTATAGTTATGAAATTCATTCTTGAAGGCTTGGTACAAAAAATTTTAGCAACTAACAAACCTCCAACTAACTAGATTTGAAATTCGAATTTCAAATTTTAAAATTTCAAAAATTTGAAATTTAAATTGAAACTATCAAATCTCAGAGTTAATATTTCAGATTTTAAATTTTAAAATTTAAATCTCAAAATTTGATTATGAATTTCGGACTTTAAGGCAAGAAATTTCAGCAATGAACAAAATTTCAGCAACTTAACCTAGTAAACCTTAAGCTCTGATACAAAAAATTGATGCGGGACGGGATGCAAGAAATGGATGGATGATGATGAACTCTAAATGATCAGTTAATCAAGATGAGTAATGGAACACAAACATGGGTCGAAATCAGTCATAAAAGAGACAAACAACTTTATAGCAATAAACTAGTTGATCCAAAAATCAAACACCTACATGTAGATCAAATTCAAATTAGCAAGAATAAATTGAAAGGATAAGAAACCATTTATAATAGGTCAAATACTTTCAATATCTCAGATATAAAGGGTCTAGAAGTGGTTTCCTAACAACAATGAAGGCTAAGATATTAGGTGGAAGGAGTACTCTCAACACTCATAGGAATGATGATTGAATTATAAGACTAGCACTCCCTATAATTAAGAGCTTACCTTGCAATTGGTTCATGACTTGGAACCTTCATCTTCAACCCAGAATCTAAGAGAGAACCTACAAAAGGACTTGATTAGTGGCGTATAAATGAAGCATGGAAGGAAATGAAACAAAGGGGAAGCAAATAGATGGATGATGGAGCTTAGCGGCTAGCAATGGGCATCACACCCTTCTCCACACTTGGAGCAACACAACAAGGGCATCCCACCCTAAGATCAACACAAGAAAGGGTGTCCCACCCTCTTCACAATTCAACAAAGGGCATCCCACCCTCTTCGCACACAACAAAGGGCATCCCACCCTTTCCACAACAAAACAAGGACATTCCACCCTCTCCACACTCAAAGAACTAGACTAGAAGAAAATTGGAATCAAACAAACTTCATTTCATTCAAAATATTTCATTGCATGAATACAAAGGAGAAGCTTGGGTCCTATTTATAGGCTAAGGAGCTCTATGTAGTTTGGCCAAAGAGGGGAGCTAACTCTAGTTCTAACTAGATTAGTTATGCTAACTAATGGGTTGGGTAGTTCTAACTAAAAGTAGTTTTAACAAACATTGGTTGCAACTACTAACAAGAATAGGTTACAACTACTTTCATGTAGCATCCAAATATCATCAAGAGAAGCTTCCAAGTGGCATCCAAAGATGCTTCCAAGTGTCATCCAAAGATGCTTCCAAGTGTCATCCAATTAAGGCTTCCAAGTGGTGCTCAAATAGGCTTCCAAGTGTTGTCTAAGAAAGGCTTCCACTTGGCTTTCAAGTAGGCTTCCAAGTGTCATTCAAGTAGGGGCTTGAGTTAACTCTTTGAGGTGAGCATTGAGTTGGCTCATGGGAAGTAGGATGAGTCGGCTCAATTTGGTTGACTCTGCTCCAAGAGGATGGCTAGGTTCATGAGACCTCCTTGCTTCCTCCATTGATACATTGGCTCAATTTAGAAGGCCTTCTAACTTGATCTCCTAGCTTGCAATTGAGTTAGCTTGAAATTTATTTGCCCTTGCCTGATGTCCTCATCATTGCTTTTGGGCTATAATGAGATTAGACAAGTGAGACCTAGAAGCTTAATAGTCTTGATCTAAAATAGTTCCAGTCATAGGATCATTGAGTCGGGGATCAATGATACCAGTAAGATTGGCACATTCTGTGTATTCTTAATGGAGAGGGTGATTGATCTTATAATCATTTATGTTGTGATACTAATACAAGGATGTAGGTGCTCATTAAAAAATAAGTTCACTAAAATGACCTCTAACTAAATATCTAATGGAGTCTTGCATGTCAATAGATGTTTCAATAGTGAGAGTAGGTACAAGTAATTTTTTGACCCGAGGTATCTATTATATCTTATGCATATGGATCCAGGCTTTGGTTCATACATAGCATGACTTTCTGAGACTTATGTGGGATATTCTAGGCTTGGTAAAATGTATATGAAGGTTGTGAGTGATCAACAAAGAATCGATCACTCTTGGTAAGGGAAGAGAATATTCTATGTTATCTCATAGAATTATGACTTTGGAAGTCTTTGGCTAAAGTAGGATAATAATTAGAAAGGATTTCTAATATTTCATTGATGGAGTCATCATCTATTAATCAAGAGTTATGTGATTATGTAATTAGGTTTGATATGTCTACATACCCAATAACTCATCTAGGATGTTGCATGACTAAAGGATATAAATTGTATGGTAACTTGCCATTGAAGGATGTTTTAAAAATTTCTATAAAATCTTATATCTTTTGGATAGTCATGATTTATTGTTAGATGTTAATCATGACCTGTAGATTAGCATGAGTTAAAGAGTTTAATTCAAAGGGTTAATTAGAAGAGTTTTAATTAATTAATGCAATTAGTCTTGACCTAATATTTAATTGATATAATTGGGTTAGCCTGAATCTATTGCCATCTAAGATGTAGAACCCATTAGGTCACACACTTTAGGAATTAATTTTAGATTAGTTGATTTAATCGATTTAGAATTTAATTAAAATTCTGTAGGTTCATTTTACCATGCTAGCATATAGGTGAACTCTAGTTCCTATTTGACCTAACCTAATTAGATTCGGCTAGGCTGGCCTTGTTTAATTTGTTTAAGACCAACCTATTTAATTACCGGGCTGATCTAACCACATAATAGCCTAATTATGGATTTAGTGATAGGATTAAATCTGATTAGGCTTGGTGTACATGAGAAGGAAGAATCCTTCTCTTATATAACTCTTAAACTTCCACCCACACTCTTTTTTTTCAGGCACCAATTTTAAGGGATTTTTTGTGAGGCATGTGGATAGAGGGAGAGTCCATCTTCCCAGATATTCTCTCACTTCCATCTCTTTATTTGGGATGCCATTATTATTTGATGATATTTATTAATGTGTGCTACCAAGGAGGTGTGGAAGAGTTCAATTTATTTGGAACTCTTCCACATTAATTGGGCATTTTCTTTTTGGTGCTTTGGGAGAGGGAATGTCCCTCTCATGCCTATGACTCTCTTTCCTTCATGTGATTAATAGGGCACCTATTTATTAGGTGATTTATTTTTACATTGGTATTTGTGGGAGAAAGTGAGGAGGTGTAAAAGGAATCCAATTTGATTAGACTTTTTTCACACACCTCATATGAAGAGGTTAGATCATTTAGCAATAGTTTTAAATCCTCTAGTAAATACCATATCAGATTTAAATATCTTAAAATTTTTTCCTTGGGTTAATGAAAGGTAGGTTAAATCACCTATAGCAAATGAAAGGTCAAATCTGCCCTTTATATAGAGGTGGGTTCTAAGGGTTAGAACCTAAGTCAAAATATTTGATTTTTGTTGCCATATTATTCCTCTAGAAATGATGTTCATAGAGATGAACATGTAAGGAAAGTAGGGAGGTTCTATCAAGGGGTATAGTGCTATCCTAGGGCTATACCTTAATGATGAGATTAGGGGTGAGTGAGCTTTTCTTGTAAATGATAGTTTTATTTTTAGATTAGATTCTTTTGGTGTGGTGGTTTTTGGTCCTCTTGTGGTTCTCTTTTAAAGAGAAGAAGGTAGAGTTTGATCCAAGTGAATGAATAGGTCCTGAATTTTTGGTAAAAAGGAATTCAAAAAAAAGCTATCAATAGAAGGATCCTTGTTCCTTTCTAGTGTGGACTATCATCGGAGGGCATCTATTTGGATGTCTTATAGAGTACTATCTTGGCTCCTCTTCATTAAGTAAAGGTTTTCTTCACTAGGCTATTTCTATGCTTATTTATAATCTACAAGATGAATTCTTGAATTGAGGTTTTGGTTATCTTCTATTTCAAGTAATTGAAAATATAATAAAAATTTTAAAAATCTATTTCTGCTATGTTATTGATTCCCAAAAGTGGTATCAAAGCCACCCTTGCTGATTCAATTACACATAGATTCATTTTATTCTTGATTGGATCTAATTCATTTAGGGAGTTTTTGCCTTCTTTTGATTTAAACTTGATTTGACCAAATATTGAGTCAAATTTTCATTTGATACAACTTGGCTCAAGAGTTGGTCAAATTTATCAAGCTCCCTATTTGGTGTTTTTGCCTTTATAATGTTGCTTAAGTTATGTGATTATGCTTATCTTTATGATTTGATTTATTTTAATTATCATTCATATTGCTAGTAAGTAATTGTTGCCCAGAAATGGTGCCCAAGAGGGGGGGTGAATTGGGTATTTTAAAAATTAAAGCAATATATGTGCTAACAAGTTCTAAGGTGAAGAGTGATAGTGCTCAAGTAATTGTGCAACGGAAGCAATGAAATAAAACAACAATTAAAGAGCAAAAGAAGATAAAGAGTAAAGCAATGCAAACACACAAGAAGTATAGTGGTTCGGTGCACCTAGCACCTACATCCACTCCCCAAGCTCTACTTGGGAAATTCCACTATAATCTTTAGATTACAGCCGACTTGTTTTACCAGGCTCACAAGTCAAAACCTTACACACTTATTTTGGCTTCGGGCTTACAAGCAACCCTAGTTGGTTTTATCAATTGGCTCACCAACAAACCTCACTCACTTGTTTTGGCTTCGGGCTTACAAGCAACCCTAGTTGGTTTTATCACTTGGCTCACCAACAAACCTCACTCTAGTTTCAAATTCCCTTGAAACTAGCTAAAGACAAAAAGAATATGAATACAATGAATAAAACAAGACAAACTCCTTTTGAGCAATAAGTAATTCGATGTAGCTCTTGATGGAGACTCTTCAAGCCTTTCTCTTGGAATCTTTGGACCTCACTAAATGCCAAAAACTTGAAAGTTGGATTCCTCAAAGATGGAAAGCTTTTGGCTAAGGAATCTCTTAGTTTTCTCACTCTTTTTGGCTTGGAATTGATTGAAGGCTTTGTACTTTGACTCTAAACTTTTTCACTTTGTCTCCTTGTCTTTTTTGAAGTTTGGTGGAGGTTAAATACCTCATTCAAGCTGAAACAACTCCACAAGACCGTTAGAATCAAAAATATGGCCATTTATGGCCGTTAGAAATCAAATCAAAAGTTCAGAAAAACTAGCCGTTATGCCATGAGTCGACCTCATGAGTCGACCTCTGGATCAAGTGTCGACCTCATGAGTCGACCTCCAGTTTATTTTAGGCAAAAATCCAGAAAACCATAGTTCTACCCATTTTGAATTCTCAGGCTATGAGTCGACCTCTGGACAGGTGTTGACCTCTGGTGGTCGACCTCTGGAGCGTGCCACTGAGATTTTGCCGTGCCGGCCATGCTGAACTTTTCTTCTCTTTATGAGTCGACCTCTGGTGGTCGACCTTTGACAAGGTGTCGACCTCTGGTGGTCGACCTCTGATCTGAAATTTTCTGAAACTCTTAGAAAGGTGCGTGCCATGCTTGAGTTTCTCTAAGCCTTTATTTCTTTTGTCAATTATTTCTTAACAGGAAGGTCCAATATGAGAAATTTGATCTTGTTCAAGGTAGAAGAGCTCTTTTCCAAAATCAGGCAAACTTGGTTTCATCATTGTACTCTTAGTACTCTTTTTGAATAACCTAAGTCCTGAAACTTTATCTTGAGATGAAACATTAGTCCAAAACATATACTCAACCTTTTGTTAATCATCAAAACTAAGGAGCCAAAGCCAACAATCTCCCCCTTTTTGATGATGACAAAACCTTGAGTATATATGCCATTGAGTCCAAAAGCAAAATATAGCACTAATAAAAATTTTCAAAGAATCCTTACATGCATGAGTATACCATAAAAAATTTTACTTTTCATCTACTTTTTTGTGAAAACATTCTCATGAGTCAAAAAGATTAGAAACATACAAGCTTTACTCATAAGAATCATATATACTTTACTACTCATAAGAAAGAGTCTCATATATACTTTACTACTCCCCCTTTTTGTCAAGAATCAAAAAGTCCATTTTTGTAGTGAAAGATATATTAAGGAAACTTATGTTCCATTACAATGAAGTATTTAGTTGCATAAAATACATGCTCCCCCTCAATTTGTGCATTCAATATAACAAAAATATTCTACCTTGAGGGTTTAAAAAGATAAATGCTAAGAGCTGGTATCAGACAGTAAAATATCACAATATAGATAAAAACAAATGTATTCAGTTACAAAATTGCTTACATAGTAAGCACAAAACACTGATACAACAGACCATACAAAGCAAACTAAGTACAACAAGTAAATCTATGAGGCTACTCCTCATCAGAAGGTATATCAAAAGAGATAGGAGCCGAGATCCTAGATGAGGATTTTGGAGTCCTATGAGTGAGACTCCGAGTCCTCAGAGAGGGACCAGACCTAGGGGTAGTCCTACGAGATCTATAGGTCCGAGGAAAGGGCTCCATAGGTGTCCTGACTGAAGTAGTAGCAGAAGGAGTAGATGGATCAGTATGCTGAGTAGACTGAGCTGGAGTGTGCCTACTGACTAGCTCATAAGCAGTGGGATCATCAATATCTGTCTCTGTATGCTCATCTATATCATCCGGAATCCCTGTAATAGTCTCAAAAAGTGACTCAGTAAGCTCAGTATCTACTGGCACATCTGTAGCTGGAGGATCTGTACTCGGAAGATCAGTAGAAGGAGGATCAGTCGAAGGGGGAATCTCTGGAATCGGATCTGCAGGTGGAACATCAGAACTACCTGCTCCAAGCTGATCTCCATCACTGTCACTGTATCCACTGGAGTCATCATCATCATCATCATCAGAATGTGGAGGAGATACTGTCGGATCTGCAGTCCCTGATGGCAATGCTAATCTCAGTAGGCTGAGGATCTGTCAGAATCCTGTATCTACACTAGCTGAGAGAGCTCCAATGCGCATATCTGTGTGTATCCGCAGATCATGTAGCTCCTGTCGTACACCAGTAATCTCTGTCCGGACCTCTGAAATGTGATCAGTCACTCTCTGCTCAAAGTCCGATATCCTCGCTGTAGTCCTCCGTGGTGTAGCAGTAGTAGTAGGTGCTGGAGCTGATGAGGATGGTGGCGTGAATGGCTCAGGCTCTGCAGTCTCTGACTCTGGTGCTGGACGAGGAGGTGTACCATGATCAGTAGGCTCTGAAGGCCCTTCCTCAGCTGCTCAGATCTCATCCTCCTCATCTGGCTCCTGGCCAAACTCTCGTCGCACCCAACGGTCACCAATCAGTCAAAATCCCATCCTATGCAGGGATTTCTCTCCATATGTATCAGTATGCTGTAGCTGACTGAAGGGTGTACCATCAAATGAAACACCATGCTCTCTGAATAGCTGTGTCAGCCCCATGCCATATGGCTGAACTAGTCTCCTGTGAGATGCTGCCTCACCCATCTGCTGAAGCATGATCCTGGGAAGGTTGATGGGAGTCCGCTGTCTCAGGGACACCATCAACACCAGCTCACGCTCAGTGATAAAGTCAAATCTCCCGCTCTTCGGAATCAAGATACGGGCGATGATATGATGCAGCACTCTCATCTCCAGTGAAAGCTGGTTAGCGGCTACTGTGGAAATGCAGCTAACATCCTCACGCTCTAGAATACATCTGAAGGCATGCTCTCTGTCGCTGATCGAAGTGGCAGCAGTGCCATGAAGTGGAATCCTCCAAACGCGACTGATGACCTCCGGTGTCACTGGAATCTCGATCCCACGTACAGTAGCTGACCATCCAATGCCATCAGTGGCTATGGATCCATAGAACTCCCTGATGAGGTCTGGGTAGAATCTCTCAGTCATCGTACAGAAGTGAACCAGACCTGCATCTCTCAGCACATCTCCAATAAAAAAGTGATGCTGATCCCAGAAAGGTATATCCACACGCCTCCCACTCGCAATGCTCTTCCGTACTAAGCTGGCTGGCACTGGTGCAGGTGGCTCTGGGGTCGGCTCACGCTCATGTCTGACCTTTCTTTGTCGCTTAGTGCTACCTTGGCCTTGTTCCAATCTCCTTTTCCTTATTGTCAAGTGCTTTCTTGGACCCATATGAAAGGAAGAGGGGTAACTTAGGGAGAAGTACAATGAAGTAAGGCTAAGAGGAAAGGAGAGGGAAAGAGAGGTTCATGGATTGAGAAAAAGAGGAGATGGTGAAATGGTGAGATAGGGTTTGTGAGAATGGAGAAAATCGAGAGTAAATGGAGAAAAAGTAAGAAACGGAGGAAAGAAATAAGTGATTTCAATTGAAAAACAACCGAGATTTGAGGGTAGATAGATGCAAAAGCTTTCGGTTGTCCAAAACCAAGAACACGGTCAAAAAAAGGTTTGGTTCCAAGGAAAGCAAGAGGAGAGGAGAGGATTACCCAAAAAGATGAAGGAGAAGGTTGGAAATCCACTGTTTAGAGGTTTAGGAAAGTTGGAGGGGGACCACATGAAGGAGAAATGGAAAGAAATGGAGAAAAAGTGGCTTGCGGACGGGTTTTAAAAAAGGAGATTTCCGTTCAAGTGTCGACCTCTAAAAATTTTTAGGGGTCGACCTCAAGTGTCGACCTCCAAAAACCTTAGGGGTCGACCTCAAGTGTCGACCTCTGAAAATTAAAGTGTCGACCTCCAACAATAAATTACCCAAAATAAAATTCTGTAAAATAAAAAAATTGATAAAATTTAGAAAAATAATCTTTAAACATATTTGAGAATTTATAAATCATTTTTGAGGAATTTTGATGAGAATTGAAGAGTTTCAAGCAAAAGGATCAATGACTCCCAGTTCTCTTCTGATCATACAAAATCTATCTTCATTCAATGGTTTTGTGAATATATCAGCCAATTGAAAATCAGTACAAATAAATTCTAACAACACATTAGAGTTTTGAACGTGATCTCTTATGAAGTGATGTCTTATTTCAATATGTTTGCTTCTTGAATGTTGTACAGGATTTTTCGTTAAATTGATTGTACTAGTATTATCACATCTTATGGGTGTCTTAGTTAGTTTGATGCCAAAGTTCTCGAGTTGTTGTTTGATCCATAGAATCTGAGCACAACAGCTTCCATCTGCTATATATTCGGCTTCCGCCGTAGATAGAGCAACCGAATTCTGTTTCTTATTGCTCCATGAAATCAAATTAACTCCTAGGAATTGACAAGTTCCACTAGTACTTTTACGATCAAGTTTACACCCAGTAAAATCAGCATCAGAATATGCAATTAATTCATATGATGACTCTCTAGAGTACGAAAGACCAATTTCGATTGATCCAGATAAGTATCTAAATATACGTTTTACAGCTAAGAGATGTGATTCTTTAGGAGCAGACTGAAAACGTGCACACATACAAACACTAAACATTATATCTGGTCTACTGGCAGTTAGATATAGCAATGAACCAATCATGCCTCTATATAATTTTTGGTCTACTGATTTACCACATTCATCTTTGTCTAATTTACATGAAGAGCTCATAGGGGTACCTATTGGTTTGGTAGTCTCCATCCCAAACTTTTTCAATATTTCTCTTGTGTACTTGGCTTGGTTGATGGAGATCCCTTCTTTGGTTTGCTTAATTTGGAGTCCGAGGAAGAAGTTGAGTTCTCCCATCATGCTCATCTCGAACTCACTCTGCATTAACTTTGCAAATTCTTGACAAAGACATTCGTTAGTAGCACCAAAAATAATATCATCTACATAGATTTGTACTACTAAGAGATCATCATTTTTCTTTTTCAAAAACAATGTATTATCTACATTACCTCTAGAGAAATCATTCTTCATCAAAAATGAACTTAATCTATCATACCAAGCTCTAGGAGCTTGCTTTAAACCATACAATGCTTTATGCAATTTAAAGACATGGTTAGGAAATTCATGATTTTCAAAACCAGGAGGTTGTTCAACATAAACCTCCTCTTCAATAAATCCATTTAAAAAGGCACTCTTAACATCCATTTGAAATAACTTGAAATCCATAAAACAAGCAAAAGCAAGTAAAAGTCTAATTGCTTCTAGCCTAGCAACAGGAGCAAAGGTTTCATCAAAGTCGATCCCTTCTTCCTGGTTGTAGCCTTTAGCAACAAGTCTAGCTTTGTTCCTAGTTACAATACCATGTTCATCAAGTTTATTTCTAAAAACCCATTTTGTGCCAATTACAGAAACATTAAGGGGTCTTTCAGTTAAAGTCCAAACATTATTTCTTTTAAATTGATTTAGTTCATCTTGCATAGCATTAATCCAGTTACAATCTTTTTCAGCTTCTTCTATTGACTTAGGCTCTATCTGAGATACAAAAGCTAAATAATCACAAACATTTCTAATAGAAGAGCGTGTACTTACTCCCTTTGATGGATCACCAATTATTAGCACTTTAGGGTGTCCGTGTGCATACCTCCATTCTTTAGGTAAAGGTTTTGGTGAAGTTGCATTGATCTCTTGAGTTTGATCTTGATTTTCTTGATCATCATCTCCCTTGAGCTCATCTTCATTGATTGTCAATTGTTCAAGCTTCTTTGTACCTGTTTCAACATCAATAGAATCTTCTTTTCTAGAAGATTTTTCGTTAGATTCATCAAACACTACATGAATTGATTCTTCAATCAGAAGAGTTCTTCTGTTGAAGACCCTGTATGCCTTGCTAGAAGTAGAGTATCCTAAGATGATACCCTCATCTGACTTGGCATCAAATTTACTGATATTATCTTTGCCATTGTTTAATATGAAATAGCGGCAACCAAATACACGAAAATACTTGAGATTAGGTTTTCGATTTTTTCAAAGCTCATATGGTGTTTTCTTCAAAATAGGTTGAATTAAAACATGATTTAAAATGTAATAGGAAGTATTAATGGCTTCTGCCCAAAAATATCTAGGTAAATCATTTTCGCAAATCATTGTGCGTGCCATTTCTTCAAGTGTCCTGTTCTTTCTTTCTACCATCCCATTTTGTTGAGATGTCCTAGGTGCAGAAAAATTATGACTAATACCATTTTCATTACAAAAAGCTTCAAAATCATGATTATCAAATTCAGTTCCATGATCACAATGCAGTGAAACAATAGTGAGATCTTTTTCGTTTGAAACCCTTTTATGAAATTTAACAAAAGCTGAAAATGTTTCATCTTTATGAGCTAAAAACATTATCCAAGTAAATCGTGAGTAATCATCTACAATTACTAGCCCATATTTTTTACCTCCCAAACTAGTTGTTCTGGTTGGTCCAAAGAGGTCCATATGCAATAATTCAAGGGGTCTAGTAATAGATACTACTCCTTTAGGTTTGAAAGTAAATTTAGTTTGTTTTCCAAATTGACATGCAGCACAAATCTTATCTTTTTCAAATGTGAGTTTTGGCAATTCTTTTACAAGATTCTTTTTGCTTAATTTTGAAATCAACTGCATACTAGCATGCCCTAGCCTACGATGCCAAAGCCAACTAGTTTCACTTGCCTTGGCTTCCCTAGCCACTAGGCATTGACCACTTTCCATGGCTAGATCATCAAGATCAACCATGTAAATGTTACCATGCCTATGACTAGTGAACTTGATGCCATCGACATCTAGACTAGATACCATGCACAAAGATGATTCAAAAATTACTTTAAAACCCTTTATCACAAAACTGACTAATGCTAAAAAGATTATGTTTCAAGCCATCAACAAATAATACATTATCTACATAAGCATTAGGGGTGATATGGATTTTACCAATTCCGACGATTTTGCCTTTTCCATTATCACCAAAAGTAACGTTTCCATCATCACTAGCTGCTAGTGATGAGAATTGCTTCACATCCCCAGTCATGTGCCTTGAGCAACCACTATCCAGATACCACATTCTTCTTTTATTTTTGGTTGCAAGGCACACCTGCAAAAAATTAATCAAGTTGAAACTTTAGGTACCCAAGTCATCTTGGGTCCTTTAGGGTTAGTCAGATTGGTTCCTTTTGGAACCCAAATCTTTCCAAAGATATTTAATTTTTTTCTATTACAAATATATGATTTATGTCCTTATTTACCACATGCATAGCAGGTAATATTAGAAGATGCAAGTATGAAAAAGTTTTTATAAAGTTTTTGCTGATTGTGCGGCTTAAATCCAAGTCCAGCTTTGTTAAACACTGCATGTTGACTATTTAAAAGCATACTTAATTTTTCTGAACTAAAAGTAAACTTTTCTACAAAAGGTTTTACTTTTTCTAACTCTTCTTTGTAATTCTTGTTTTGAAGCAATAGTTCTTTGTTTTGTTTTTCAATTTTCTCATTAGTTTTAAGACTTCTATTATTTTTCAAAGAATCATTTTCTTTTAAAAGATTATCCTTATCATTTGTCAAGGTCTTTACATGTTCAGTTAATTTCTTGTTTTCTTGAATTAAATCTTCAATTTTAGTTGAAAACTTTTCTGAATTTTTGGTAAGCTCAAAATTTAGCTTTCTTAATTTCTTATTTTTCAGTTTTAATTTTTCATATTCCATAACTAAATCATCAAAAGCATCATGCAATTCATTGAAAGTAAATTCAATTTCAGGTTCAGAATTTACCTCATTATCTTCATTGGCCATGAAACATAAGTTGGCGACTACCTGCTGCTCTTCATCACTGCTGGAGTCCTCACTCTCACTCCAGGTAGCCATCATGGCTTTCTTTCTCAACATCCTTCGACTCTTTTTAAGCAAAGGGCAATCCGTTTTATAATGTCCAGGCTTCTTGCACTCGAAGCAGATGGGTGGATCCCTTTCTTTTTCTTTCTCTTTTTCTTTATTGTGATCACCTTTTTGTGGCCTTTTCTTGTAGAAGCCCTTCTTCTTTCTCATGAATCTTTTGAATTTTCTTGTAATGAGGGCTGTCTCATCATCATCAGCTTCTTCTTCTGATTCATCACTTGACTCTTCCTTTGTAGTGGACTTGAAGGCTATGGCTTTCTTTTTCTTGTCATTGTCCACTGTCTTCTGCTTTAGTGAAAGCTCGTAAGTCATCAGTGATCCAAGAAGCTGCTCAAGAGGTAGAGTATTGACATCCTTAGCTTCTTCTATGGCTGTTACTTTCGCATCCCATGAAGCCGGAAGAGACCTGAGAAGTTTGTTGACCAGTTCACCATTAGATATAATTTTTCCCAAACTCCTCATACCATTTACTATATTGGTAAATCTAGTATACATTTCACTTATACTTTCAGTTGGTTCTATCCTGAACATCTCATACGTATGAATGAGCATGTTCACCTTTGTGGTCTTCACTTGGTGTGTACCCTCATGGGTAACCTCAAGTGTATCCCAAATTTCTTTGGCGGAAATACAATTTGATATTCTGTTGAATTCACTAGGGTCAAGTGCACAGAATAGCAAATTCATCGCCTTAGCATTTAACTCAGCTTGTTTGATGTCATTGTCATCCCATTCTTCTTCAGATTTCAGGGTGATAATGCCATTAACCAAGTGAGTGGGCTGATGAGGCCCTTTAGTAATTACTCTCCATATATGATAATCTACAGCTTGTAAATAAATATGCATACGAGTTTTTCAGTATGTGTAGTTTGTGCCATTAAAGAAAGGAGGGCGATTTAATGCTTGTCCTTCAACTACACCCATTCCAATTGGGGCGGTCATGATCTTTCACTCAAGATCGTTGGACCTACAAGAGAGTACCGGTGCTCTGATACCACTTGTTGCCCAGAAATGGTGCCCAAGAGGGGGGGTGAATTGGGTATTTTAAAAATTAAAGCAATATATGTGCTAACAAGTGATAGTGCTCAAGTAATTGTGCAACGGAAGCAATGAAATAAAATAACAATTAAAGAGCAAAAGAAGATAAAGAGTAAAGCAATGCAAACACACAAGAAGTATAGTGGTTCGGTGCACCTAGCACCTACATCCACTCCCCAAGCTCTACTTGGGAAATTCCACTATAATCTTTAGATTACAGCCGACTTGTTTTACCAGGCTCACAAGTCAAAACCTTACACACTTGTTTTGGCTTCGGGCTTACAAGCAACCCTAGTTGGTTTTATCAATTGGCTCACCAACAAACCTCACTCACTTGTTTTGGCTTCGGGCTTACAAGCAACCCTAGTTGGTTTTATCACTTGGCTCACTAACAAACCTCACTCTAGTTTCAAATTCCCTTGAAACTAGCTAAAGACAAAAAGAATATGAATACAATGAATAAAACAAGACAAACTCCTTTTGAGTAATAAGTAATTCGATGTAGCTCTTGATGGAGACTCTTCAAGCCTTTCTCTTGGAATCTTTGGACCTCACTAAATACCAAAAACTTGAGAGTTGGATTCCTCAAAGATGGAAAGCTTTTGGCTAAGGAATCTCTTGGTTTTCTCACTCTTTTTGGCTTGGAATTGATTGAAGGCTTTGTACTTTGACTCTAAACTTTTTTACTTTGTCTCCTTGTCTTTTTTGAAGTTTGGTGGAGGTTAAATACCTCATTCAAGCTGAAACAACTCCACAAGACCGTTAGAATCAAAAATATGGCCGTTTATGGCCGTTAGAAATCAAATCAAAAGTTCAGAAAAACTAGCCGTTATGCCATGAGTCGACCTCATGAGTCGACCTCTGGATCAAGTGTCGACCTCATGAGTCGACCTCCAGTTTATTTTAGGCAAAAATCCAGAAAATCATAGTTCTGCCCATTTTGAATTCTCAGGCTATGAGTCGACCTCTGGACAGGTGTTGACCTCTGGTGGTCGACCTCTGGAGCGTGCCACTGAGATTTTGCCGTGCCGGCCATGCTGAACTTTTCTTCTCTTCATGAGTCGACCTCTGGTGGTCGACCTTTGACAAGGTGTCGACCTCTGGTGGTCGACCTTTGACAAGGTGTCAACCTCTGGTGGTCTACCTCTGATCTGAAATTTTCTGAAACTCTTAGAGAGGTGCGTGCCATGCTTGAGTTTCTCTAAGTCTTTGTTTCTTTTGTCAATTATTTCTTAACAGGAAGGTCCAATATGAGAAATTTGATCTTGTTCAAGGTAGAAGAGCTCTTTTCCAAAATCAGGCAAACTTGGTTTCATCATTGTACTCTTAGTACTCTTTTTGAATAACCTAAGTCCTGAAACTTCATCTTGAGATGAAATATTAGTCTAAAACATATACTCAGCCTTTTGTTAATCATCAAAACTAAGGAGCCAAAGCCAACAGTAATATACTTATTTATGCAAAATGATATGCTTATGAATCATTTAATGCTTCATATTTAGGCTTTGTATAATGCATAGCTAAGTTATTATATTTTAAATCATGTGATGTTATAAAATTATTGATAGGATGTGTTTGAGACCATTAAATCCCTCTTGAAATTTATATTAAGTCATGGTGTCGGTAATCTAAAAAAAATCTATTTTGGATATGATTGATCGATTGGTATCTAAGAAAAGTGGTTCAAAATGGTAAAGAGAATATGGTTATTTAATTAGGTCGGTTAGTTACCTAGCCAATTTTTGGTGTTGAAGGTAAGCACGAGGAGCCTCCTACTTCTCTTCCACTTACCTGGCCAATTCGATTAATCTAAATCTTGAACTAGGAATGCTTAGTGATTAGTACACTATTGATATCTTCCTTCATGCTAAGAGTTTTATTATTTCAAGAACCATAATAAGTTTGTTGTGCTATCCACAAGGCTCACTATGGGGACCGATTTGATATTAACTTAGTGCATAGAGATGCTTATATCATATCTAAATTTTGTTATCTTATTGTGCTATCCATAAGGATAACATTATTTAGATATGACTATATAGAAATGAAGGGTTCAACTTAACTAAAATATTATAGTTTATTATGCTATCCACAAGACTATCATTATTTTAGAGGCAAAGGTGATGTTGAGAATTGTATGAGATATAATTAATAAAAGTTACCTATCTTTGACCTTATAAGTGCTTGTTGTATTATCCACAAAGTATTTGTCTAGAATTAGGATCACAACCCCACTTGGAGACCTACATTAAGATTTCTTGCTTCCATTTTACAGGGTCATGGAATTTGTTAAAATAATGGAAGACACAATTAGATTAAAGACCTTATCTTTCTATGAATGTCAACATGAATTATTTGCTTATACATTATTCTTGTGACTGTAGTTAATTTTGTATAATGCATCCTCACTTTTCCTACATGGCATACTAGATGCTAACAAATTAAAGGACCTAATTATATTGATTGGTTGAGAAATTTAAAAATTATCTTCAATCTAGAGAAACTATCCTACATACTTGATTTACCTAATCCTAAACTTCTTGGAGATAATACTACTGAAGATGAAAGGACTACATACAAGATGTGGCAAAATGACATAGTTGCAAAAGCAATATAATAACTTGGATCCTCAAGCTATACTTGTAAATCTGAAAGAGTTATATGGTAAACAAAGTAGAACTAGTAGATATGAGATATCTAAATAGCTATTCTAAACAAGGATGAGTGAGGGCTAGTCTGTGCAAACTCATGTCCTTAATATGATTGACTTGATATCTTGTCTAGGTCAATTAGGTTTGGTCATAGATAATGAGCTAAGTCAAGATTTGATCTTGTAATCACTGCTTAAATCCTTTTCATAGTTTGTTGTCAATTACCACATGAACAAACTAGATACAAGTCTATCTGAGCTGCTTCATATGTTAAAGATAACTAAGAGTCATTTCCAATTGAAAAAGACTTATGCCTTTTTTGTTGATAGGATCACAAAAGAAAAGGCTATAAAGAAAAAGGGTTTAAAAAGGAAAAAGAAAAACTCAAAGGCAAACATTTCTAAGAAAAAGGCAAAGAAAGTATTTGCCTGTTGCCCAGGTGGCTTTCCCAAGAGGGGGGTGAATTGGGAATTAAAAATTTATGCAATAATGTGTTCTTTGAAATCCCTTTTAAGGTGTTAAGTGCAGTGATAAAATATTTAAATGCAGAAGTGAAATCAGATCAGAAAAGCATAACACAAATACAATAATTATAGTGGTTCGGAGCAACCCAGCTCCTACGTCCACTATCCAAGATTACCACTTGGGATTTCTACTATATCCCCCACCGGAATACAGTCGGATTGTTTTCACAGGCTCACAATTCAAACCTTTACACTTTGGTTTTTTCGGGATCACCAAAGAAACCCAACTTGGTTTTACCAGGATCTCCAAGAACCCAACTTGGTTTTAACACAGGATCACCAAGAACCTAATACTTGGTTTTTTTAACAAAGGCTAACCAAGAACCTATTTGGTTTTTCAACCTGGCTCACCAATAACCCAACAATTCAAAATAAATTGAAAAGAAAAGCAACAGAATGACAAACAAATTTTGTGGAATGGTTGCCAATGCAACTCAAGAGAAGCCCACTTGAATGCACTTCAATGCACTTTAATGGCTTTCATAGCTTCTTTACTCGGTGCTTCAAGCTTCAGATAAGGGTTGGTGAAGGCTCGAAGGCTATCTTGAATGCTCCTAGTGCTCTCTTGCTTGTTGACTTGGTTGGATATTCAATAATGCATTAACTCTCTCTCAAAACTCTTTCCAATAGTTCGAATCCCTCAAATATATAATCTTGTACCTTTCTTAGGCAGTTTTAGTCATTGTAGACCATTTGGATATGATATTTAATCATTGGAGTACTTTTTGAATTCAAAATCCAAGTTCTGGAACTAGTTGTTATATGCTTGTAACTGCCATTCGAGTTGGCTCGGATTGCTCGAGTCGGCTCGGATCCTCAGAGTTGTTCTGGTTGAGTTGACTCTCTTCAATCTAGTCGGCTTGCTTGCACAGTGTCCTGATTTCTCACTCTATAAGAGTCATCTCACCTTGATTCTAGTTGACTCAGATCATCAGGCCTTCAACATGTTAGTCTGGTCGAGTCGACTAACTTCCATTCTAGTCAACTCGGTTGGCTGTTATTCTTAGAACATATTTTTTGGACTTTGGAGGATTTGGCTCGATCTTCAAAAGAGTCGACTCGGATATCTATCAATATGATAGAGTCAGCTTGGATTCCCCTTGGGTCGGCTCGCTTGTCTGATTCAGGAATTAGTACTCTGGACGAGTCGACTCGGGTCCCTTAGAGTCGGCTCGGATCTCTGCATGCCAGAATCTTCATGCGTGCCAAGTGCTAGAGTCGGCTTTTTTCTCTTCGAGTCGGCTCGGATGAATGTTTCAATGATTTTTTCAGTCTATCTCCAAAATTCATCCAGCATGTCTTCAATTTTCAAGATGTCTTCAAACTCAAAAAATTTTTAAGAATTTAAAAGCTTGAAACACATTTAGAAGTAACCCAAATTTACAATCTTTCTCAACTTTTTTCTATGGGTTCTTCCTTACAAAATTCAATTACAACACAACTCAAAATAAGAAATGAAAATGTAGGAGTTGAAGTTTGAACCATGAATTCATCTTAGAAGAACTTGTAAACCACTTGAAGAGTTGTTAGTAAAACAAATGCATGCACCAATGTTTGGTTATCATCAAAATCACTTATGGGGTCAACAATCTTCCCTTTTTGATGATGACAAAATACTGGGCATGAAAAATTCTTTACAGTTACATGTATAATAGTATTTGAAAGTAAGTATGCACATGTATCAAAGCTAATTATATTTGCAAACAAGTATCAGAGTTCTTGTGATGAAACTTTACAGTTTCAATGTTAGTGCTTTTGTGTGTATCAGAGTATTAAATTTTGTATTCTTCAAAGTACCAAAAATAGTACAAACATGGAGTATCAGAGCTCAAAATTGAAAGAATTAGAGCTAATTGTAGAGTAATCAGAGCAAACTATAGGTTTTGAGCAAAAGCCAGATGGACTTGTAAGCTTTTTGAATGGAATCTCTCCTTTTTGGCTTTTGGAAGTGAAGTTCTTGAAAGAATATTTGTCTTGTGTATTCAATGGAGTTCAATGGTGTTAAAAAATGCTTCATGAATGAGTTTGGTGAAGTTTAAATACTTTAAAAACTTCTAAAAAATGGTTTGAGACTGTTGGAGGATCAAAACTAGCCATTGGGAACTTGAAAAGATGAAATCTGCAACTCAAAAAATAGATCCGTTGGAGCTGTCAGAACCCTGAGTCGACACTTGGTTTTCAAGTATCGATACTTGATTTTTCAGGTATCGACACTTGAATCATAGGTGTCGACACTTGATACAAAAACACTCCAAATGGCAAGTTCTGTATTTTCAAAAATCTCAGGCCTTGAGTCGATACTTGAATTCTAGGTATCGATACTTGTGTCTTAGGTGTCGACACTTTGATTCCAAGTGTCGACACTTGATGTGCCAGTGAAGAATTTTTGCATGATAAATGCTGAAATGTCGACACTTGGACTGTCAGGTGTCGACACTTGGTTCTGCATTTGCTAAAAATAAGTACCAACATGCCAAATTCCCAAGGATATTCAAGGAAACTTAAATACAGCTTTTGTAAACCATAATTGAACATTTTTGTGGCCTTTTTTAGTTGAGAGGTCTTCTCGAATCAAGAAAATTGCTTGGCTTCTAAAGTGTGCCATGATACTTTAGTTTTGAGAATTTGAGGTGCCTGTATCCTGAAAACTTATAACTATAATTGAAACATTAGTACAAAATTGTACTCAACGTTTTGTTAGTCATCAAAATCAAGGGCTAGAGCCAACACAAGTTGCTCCAAGGGAAGTGTCTCAACATCTTTTGCTTCATGGATTATCATGACCTTTAGATCCCATGAGGTTGGTAAAGACTTGAAGATTTTATTTACAAGGTCAGTGTTAGACATTAGGCTCCATTCATTAGGCTCCATAACTTTTTCAAAACTTCTTATACTATTTACAATGTTAGTAAATCTAGTATACATATCAGTAATAGATTCATTAGGCTCCATTCTAAACATTTCATATATATGAATGAGCATACTAACTTTAATATTCTTCACTTGATGGGTACCCTCATGAGTGACCTCAAGTGTATCCCAAATTTTCTTTGCTGAAGCACATGTGGATATCCTATTAAATTCACTAAGATCCAATGCATAATAAAGCAAATTCCTTGCCTTAGCATTAATCTCTGATTACTTAATATCGTTTTCATCCCAATCCACTTCTAGTTTTGGAATGCAAATGCCATTAACCATCGTTGAAGGAACATAGAGACCTTTAATAATAACTTTCCAAAGATTGTAATCAATTGAATGCATATAAATTCTCATGCGAGTTTTCCAATATGTGTAATTAGTGCCATTAAAAAGTGGAGGTCTATTTGAGGCTTGACCCTCAACAACACTAGAACCTAAAGGGACGGCCATAGATCTTTAACTCAAGGTGGTTAGACCTATTAGCTGAGCACAAGGCTCTGATACCACTTGTTTCCTAGTGAAGCAACCTAAGAGGGAGGGTGAATTGGGTTTTTAAAACTTGTTGCAAGTATGTGCCAATTCAAAAACAATGAAGGTGCTAGTGTGATTTCAAATGTATGTGTGCTTGATAATAAAATATAGTAGAAATAATGAAGTAAATGTAAGAGTAAAAGCAATCACAAATATATAATATTTTATAGTTGTTCGGTGCACTCCAAAGCATCTACATCCACTCTCCAAGGTTTACTTGGATATTTCACTATAATCTTTCCTTGATTATTATTGATTAGTTTTTCAGGGCTCACTAATCATAATCCCTTGGTTTTCACAAAGCTAACCAAAAATCTAGTTGGTTTTCACAAGGCTCACTAACAACCTAGTTGATTTTTAAAAGGCTCACAACAACCCAATCACTAGTTTCAATCTACTTGAAACTAGGAATAGCAATAAATTCAAGTATAAAGTAAAGATACAATAAGCTTTCAAAATAAAAGTAAATATCTCTTTGAAACTCTTTGAATGCTTGAAGAAAAGCTTGTCTCTAAGTTGTTGAAGCCTTAATCAATGCTTGAGAGTTAGACTTGAATGCTTCTTGAATGCTCTTGAATGCTTGAAGGCTCAACTTCACTCAAAAGTAATAGTTCTTCAATATATATTTGAATGAATGCTCATAACTTTCACTAGTTTGTAGTGAATGCTTCCTCCATGTGTTTGGTCTACTTTAAATACCTTTCCAAGCCTTAAATGACCGTTTATGATCGTTGAAGAGGAGAAAATAGCCGTTAGAAACAAAAATGACCAATTATGCACTTCAAAAAACTAGCCATTACTGTTCATCCAGACCTACAGGTATCGACACTTCAGGTCATGAGTCGATACATGAGTTAACACTTAAGTTGACACTAGATTAAAAATATCTTCTGAAGCTCTCTGGAATGTACTGGTGCATCGACATGAGTTGACACTTCTTTTGATAAGTCGACACTTCTTTTGATAAGTCGACACTTCATCGACATGAGTTGACACTTGAACAAAATCTTGAAATCAGCAAGTTCTGTATCATTTTTGGTCTCAGGCCTTGAGTCGACACATAAGTCAACACTTGGTCTTCATGAGTCGACACTTCATGCATGCCAACTGAAACTTCTTTCGTGTATTAGCTCAAGCTTCTAAGTCAACACCTTGAGTCAACACTTCATTTCCATGAGTCGACACTTGGCTGAACATTGCTGAAACTTGTCTAACTTCAAAATTTGAGTCCTTCAACATGATTCTTATGTGCCCAAGTTCATATATCTTGAAATTCCATTAATTTAGATGACTTCTTCAACTGTTTGACAAGAAAATTGATCTTTCAACATACTTTAACTTTGATGAGTACCCTATTCTGATAAACACACTTTTAAAACATAATTAGTACTCAAATATATATAAGTATTTTGTAATTCATCAAAATTAAGACAGGAGTCAACAATAAAGTAAGGTAAAGAAATAATGGCATAAAATTGGATGGTAAACCTTCTCCATACTTGAATAATTGACTCGAAAGCCATATGTTACGGATCCTATCTTGCAGGCCTAGTGATCACCTGTCATCCAAAAAAAAGTTCAAACCTGCTCTTCGACAAAAGATAGACCCCACAAGCATTCACTACCTTAAGGCTACCTTTTGATGCTTCTGCTCTAGACGCATCGGTAGATTGATTGGGGTCCTTACTAGTCAAAGCACTAGCTCTTCGGTACCTCAAAATTGCTCTCCGCAAATCCCGCAGATCATGAGGATTCATTAATACTTGGGTCACTAAGAAACCTGCTGGAAAGGCTATCGAAAATCACCCCTCCACACCAAAAATCATGATTCGATAAACAAAGAATCTCCCAGCCAAAAATATCGCTGACAATAAACCACTTTCGAGACTCCTTTATAAGGTATACTGACTGCATTAACTCTGCATGCTTTTCGAGAAAATGTCATAAGAACAGGGCATGAAAACTTTCTTTGACAAGATCACTTTTCGAGAACATAAAACTCAATACAGTTCTCAAGATTCCTCAGGCATGGCACTAGAACTACTCAGCCCAAAATACTTATTCGGACTAAGAAGTGGGGGGCAAATAATATGAGGGGAACCCCCACCCCCCGAATCCCAAGGGTCCTAGAATTGGGAATGGATTGACCGAACCTACTTTGAAGATAGAACCACATCGATGCTTTTCAATTATTTCTACTTCTGATGGTGGGCCTACGATATTTCGAATGTGTATATGTATGTATGATGATTGTCTAAATGACCCAAAGATGTCCAACCTGTGCAATCGGAACAACATGTATATATGCTATTGAATCATGTGAAAGAATAGCATTCATCTCGGGATATCTCCCCAAGGCACCTCCCAACCGTTCAGCCCTACTCCTTGAGAGTAGAAACCAATACCAACATTTTAGAACTATCGATCTTACCATTGTACTAAATACCTTCGGCCCCCTAGGTCTCTGTCAGGCCAAGCCTTCGGCCCCTCCAACTTCCTATCAGGATAAACCTTCAGTCTTCTGGACTCCTGCCAGGTTTGATATTCGGTCTTTCAAACCTTCAACATAATTGTCACCCGGCTTCTTCGACCCATATTTTGTGGATAATTTACCGAATCTTGACACTTAGAATCAAAGCTAAGCAAATAAGGCCTACCACAAGGACTTCATACAAAATGGCCGAAGAAAAAGCCTACTAATGCTTACTCTAATATGCCTCCCATAACAGACAAACGATCAAATTTCATAATCAAGAGCAGATCTCAACTATTAAAGAAGCGTAGCCTCTCTTTTGGGCCATTAAGGCAAACGGCGAGAAGGCATATAAGACAAAATCTACTATTAATAGAAGAAGGATACTCTAGATAAAGAAGGATAATTTACTTCCAAAAATCAAGAGCCGAAATCTAGTCATTTCTTACCTACCTGCCACCATGTCAAGGTATGTTAAGATTGCCCTTGAAGCTTGAATATAAAAGGGGGTCTTCCACGAACCCCCCAAAGGTACGCATGCACGCTTGTAGTACTCTCTTTCTTATTACACCACTTCATTTTCATTCTATGATTTGAGATATTGATTTAAATAGGTCAAAGGGCTTCGCTGGACCACCTCTAGCTAGGACTTCTTTTATAGGTACAGCCACCGGCATCCCATCTCCAGCTTACTCCGGTGCTCGAGCAGATCCAACACCATCATTCTATATTTACTTTTTTATTTCACTCTTTTGTACCCATTTCATCTCCAAATGTGTGGATATTTTTTGCACAAAAATATATTTGAGAAATTAGAATAGAAAACCCTTTCTTATAATGGGCAAAAATGGTAGCCTAATAAAAACCTAAACTTTCTTGTGTGCAAGATCCGATAATCCCTAAATCGAAACCAAATTGTTCCATGATGCAATTTACACCAGTACCCTCTCGAAACTTGATTTTTTTTTATTTTTGTTCTATTTTTAGGATTATTTTTTAGTTTTTCCATTATAATAAGTATTCTAGAGCCCTAGAATTGAACCAAATGCTAGCCTAAACCTTGACTAGGCCTACCTTAACCCTAACATAACCTAACCCAACCCCTATCTTTTCCTAACCCAATTTGGCCAAATTAGATGCAAAAAAAACCATGTTTTTTTTCCAATTTTCCAATATGTTTGTGAAAATTTTCTTCAATCTTCTACTAATTAGACTAACATACGTTATCCAATTTATCCCCAAATCCTACCTAAATATAGTCTCATTATACTATAGGTTTTAAGAGTAGGCCATGTAGAAAACCACCCTTTTTTTAAGCCCTAAAAAAGATTTTAAAAAAATAATGGATTAGGTTTAAGATTTTCTACCCCTAATATTGAAACTTATATATACAAGTTTCTTTTTTTACATCTTGTGTGCGCGCAGCACACCTCCCCCTATATAAGAGCATAATATTTACTATAGAACCAAAAGTGATGTGAATCATTAAAGAAATTCATTTACTTTATGAAAAGAAGATAGGAATAACCTCTATAAAATGATTTCACTAGATTCAACTATCATGATGTTGATATATAATTAAGAAATAGGAATTGATGGTAGCATAAGATCCATTGCAATATTGTTAATATGGAATGAGCCAGTAATAGTGTCTCCCTTGACCAAGAATTTGTCCCAAGGAAGTATTACCATAATCTCATAAAAGGTGATACAATTTATTCAAATGAACAATTTGAATGTATATTTGTTCTAATAACTAATTGCAGAGTTGATCATTCAATTTTTTTTTTATTCATAGATTTGGATCTCAATCCTATGAATGGGGATATTCTCAAAGTTTACAAAAAGTGATTTGGATGAAAACAAACGAAGTGAATATATAGGCCTTTCTTAAAGTTATAGAATGTTATCTGACTATTTAAATATCAATGAGTACTTATAGAATATTATATTATGAATATTTTACATAAAAAATGTTATTTTTGTAAATTGTCTTGTATTATTTTTTATATTAATTAGGATTTTCTGGAGTACCTGGCTTGTCAATTGAAACCTCTTAAAAAGACTTTAGCTTAATAGGTTGACATTCCTCGTTTTGATAGTGGCGTTCTCATCACATTTCTCATGGAAACAAAAAAACCCATAAAAAATTGATATTGTACATCTACTTAAAGAAATTACATAATAATGTCAATGTGATGATAAACATCAAAGTGAAACTGAAAAAAGCAAAACTGGACTAAATATGATCAGATTCAGCTGAAACTATAAAAATCTGGGTATCAATTATTATTGTTCGGTCTCACTTGAAACAGATAGTATCAGCTGACAGAAACCTTTTTTTAACTCGAGAAGGAAAAATTGGACAAAGTGGAATGGAGGCTCTAAATGCACTTATTCAGCTGTTGAAGTTTTTGTTTCCTTCTCCAGAAAGAATAAAAGAACCAGTAAAACACGCAGCCAAGTTGAAATAGGAGGTGAGAGAGAGACCCGAGACTACTACGCCACAACTTTGGTAACTGACCTTGTTAGAATCCTCTGAGATATTTCAAACTTGAAACCTTTTTATGAGCTCTCACTCTTGTTTTGAAGACACGCGAGGTTGCAGCACAAATTTTTTAGCCAATTGGTGCAACATTCCGGTGAGAACGTCCTTCCAGTTGGCCTCAAAGAAGCGGCCTCTATTCCTTGAATTTTAGGTAATGCCAAATTCCGTTAGTTAATATTGTATTCACGAGCCCCAAGGAAAACAGGAAAACAACAGCCTACATAAATTCAATATTAATTTTGAGGACATTCCATGAAAAAGAAGCAGAAGAAAGGCTTTGTGCTTGACGGTATACTCAAAATGAATAACAATAATTTTCATCACAACTAGCAGGCTCAGCTGCTAGACATAATAGGCAGGACTCCTCAAAGTCCAGCTTTTTCACTCAGGTTAATTAGTCCATTTCGCATACCAACCAAACCCACTTGTGTGACTAGCGGTCCCACTTGTGTTACAGATGATTCAGCCATAGCTAAAAGTCTCCGTTGTATTACGTATGACTCACTTGTAGCTGAACGCTTGATGGAACAAGCACAGCTTTATAAAGAGGCAAAGATAAATAAATGAAGGTCCTCAAAATGCTTTCATTTGAAAATTAGAATGCGCATAAACAGAGTTGTTCGGCTGCAGCAGCAACAGCAATAGCATAAACAGAGTTGTTCGGCTGCAGCAGCAACAGCAATAAGTACAATCCGCTTATGGGGACCATAGCAGATTTGCCTCCTTTGAAGGCCTGCCAGTTCTTACGTCCCCTTATCAATTCCCAACTCGCCAAAAGTTTTCACTTCTCCACTGCCATCCCAGTTAGATTTGTAACTGCCAAGCCCGCTGAAAGCTGATTAGCCTCCAGATAAGTAAACACACCTGTTTGACAGAGCAAGATCAGCTGGGCGTTCTTCGTTCCACCTTTCGCTGGTTTTATCTTTCATCATCACCACCACCTCTCTGGCTCAAATCACCGATCCACTTCCTAAGCCACCCTTTGTTCAGTCTCCAATATAGATAGATTTCTACCACCACAACAACCAGCCATTTGCATTTTTCTTTTGCCTATTGTAATATTTATAAGAACATAATGAACATTTTCCTCGATAACAGTAGATCTTAAAAAGACTGGTTCGAAATTGTCACCTTTCAGTAGAACTGGCAATTTCAGACATACAACAACAAAAGGGAACAAATGATGAAGCATGCTGAGATACATGTTGAACCTACATATGAATTCTGCTGTTGCAAAATTATGCAGGTCGGTTGAAGAACTCGAATATTGCTTCTCTTCCTACTCAACTGGTAGAGGCGGCAATGGTCCCTTCATTACAATTAAGCCAGGTTTGCAGTATTTACAAGACAAAAAATGCCTAATTCATGCTGCCTTTATTCAAGAAACCTCCATGAATGAGAAAAACACAAAAAAGAAAACAAAGAACCTAAAATATGTCAAGATGAAAATTCCAAAAACATCGAGTATTAAAATAACAGATACAAGATCCTCGGATCATAATCTTATATACGAGATTCTATGTGCATGTAGTCATCTGCTACAGAAGAACCTGAACTAGAAGACCAGCAGGTCCAGCGCTACAACAGTGCTGCACTTTGTCAGATGGCACTACAGCGGTACAAATGGCATTGTAAGATGTTTACCTGTCCAATTATGCTACAGGCTGCAGCTGTTCTTTCAAACGTGAAATCAGTTTAAATTTTTCCTCTGCTTCAACCTGTTCACGAATATCAGTCCTTGACGCCCTGTCTGGATGGAACCTCAACAATGCTTGTTTATAGGCAGCATTAACCTGCCAGAAAAAAAAAAGACTCAGGACTTGAAGGGAGAGAAGAAACAACTACCACAACTCAAGAAAGTCTCAAGGCCCAGATGAGATAAGTTTGTGAAGACATCTCTAATTTGTAAATTTCTCTGTTTCAATGGTTTGGCTTGCCCATTCATCAGCAACAAGAGATAGAACTTTTGACTACAAACACGAGAACTTAAAAACTTCAAGTGGAACCAAGCAAACCACTATTAGAGCTATGTTCATGGTGTGTCTTGTGCATGCCATGTATGTCATATTATATTCACACGGGACACCGGAAGAGAGAGAGAGAGAGAGAGAGGAAAAAAACTTTACTTTGCCATAAACAGGTAGCACTAAAGCCTATTACAATCATACACTCTGAATTTTACCAATACCACTCAATGTTTCATCTCTTGTTTTCTCCAAGGATACTCGGGGTTTCGATGAGTTTCCATCAGATTAAGTTCTTTTGCTAGAGGAAATGTGATGTAGCCTAATTAAGATTTAAGACTACACAATGAAAACACGCTGTAAGTTTTGGGAACTATAGAGCAATCTTCAACCTGTTTCACACAACCATACAGCAATCAGCATCTGATTTAAACACTGATCTACTGCTTGAAAGAAAACAATAGCCAAAGTTGTTTCAGCTCAAAAAATAAGATACGAAACAGTAGCAGATCTGCTGGTTTTAATCAGAGTATCCGATTAATAAATAACTTAATGTAAGACCCTTTTCCCCTCTCTCATTCTTCTATTTATTCTCTCTCTTCGACTCTCCTCAACCTAGTTTCCTTATTTTAAAGAAACTCAACCATGTTTTCTCTCTTCTGTGCTAAATACTGCAGTTAAACATCAGATATCTCGCTGATAATCAGATTTCTCCCTTTTTTTGTTCCTAGCTACCTACTTTTCAGTTTTTTTATATTTTCCCATATATTTATTAAAAAATCTGATAAAAATCTTACAATCCAATCCAATCCAATCCCCTCCGCAATTTACAGTCTGATCGCAATCCTTACAACATTGGGCCCCTACCATCAATCATAAAGTTGACAAGAACAGCTTACCTTCAGCACAGTTTTTTAGACTAACCTCAATACAAGACCCAAAACTCCTTAAAATCCAATCAAGATTGATCCTCATCACATAAATACCATAAGCCACTAGTCAAAAACTGCCCATAGAATAAACAACAGAGAAAAGTATCCTGTCGCGGAAGCAAAACAACAAGAAAACTTGTACATACAAGTGAATGTCTTGATATCACATCCACCATATATGTCTTAACAAGATCAGGCTTTCAAGCTATAACACTAAACCCATAAGCTTAAAATGAGAAATTTCCTAAGACTACTATAAGAATGCTGCTAAAGTAAAAAAGATAACAAAACACGTACACAATTTTAGCCACTTGGTTCAATTTTGTTTGGTTGGCCTGTACTAGTCTATGTGCCAAAATAGTAGTTCAGTGCATCATACTCTCCAAAATAATTGTCAAAAGCATAAAGCATCCTTAAAGTGACAGAACCCCCATATAGCCTGAGGTGATACACACCAAAAAGAAACTCACTTGAAAAAATCAAAAGAGCTCATTTGAAAAAGTTCAATAACTATATTAAAAACAAATACAATAGTAGCATTATAAAACTGGCTATTCAAGTTTCAACATCAAAAATCATAATTGTCTTGTACACTAGATGATGGCACTACTTTCCCGTTCGAACACCGGAGATCGCTGGAGTGATGCTCATGGACTGTCCTGCAAGAAAAGCCCTTGCCGAAGGTGGGTCCAGCAAAAACCCTCCGATGCTCAAGTCAGGAGGCAGGCAACATGAAGAAAGCTGAGCAAAGCTATGAGAGAGAGAGAGAATAGGTTTTTCTATATAGTGGAGACGTACCTTGGGGGTTCTCAAGAAACTTTTTTATAGGCCAAAGACAAGGGCATTTTCAGGAGAGGAATGCCCTTTAGTAGATTTGGTGAGAGATGATAGATCTAGAGATTCTGTCCTGCTAGATGTCCATGGATCGCTTTATTTTACTAGAATGTCGACTTCCCATTAATTGGGACCGTCTCTTATGCACTGCTAGCCACATTCTTTAATGATGATAAGGACTATTGCATGAAACTGGTCACGTCCCTTTTTATTGCTGAGATTCACCATAGATCATTTGGTCCTCTGATCACACAGCCAAGTGCATAGGTATGAGCATCGGTTAACCCCTCATTCAGCTATCTGGGAGGCGTTGCCTGAGCACTTGCCTACTCTTGATCAAGAATTCGGGGTCGGCCCGACTATCTTAGCTGAAACCGAGGGTCAACTAGAACCAAGGGACTCGGGGAGCAAAACTAATCCAAAGGGGGTTAGGATCCCGGCCACCGAAAGAAAGTCGCAATAATGCCTCGATCAAAGATCAATTAAGCTCAAGGTTGATGAGACCGAGGCCGAGGGATCGGTCGTTGCCTTTCGCCTGGCTGCACGTCCCCGACCTGCCTGAAGGATAATGGATCTTGGGTAAGGGGGCGAAGCTCAGCCTGTAAACCCTCGGGATACCAAGGGTGGGGGGTTAGGGCCCATATCATTTGCCCCCCACTCCTTGGTTTGAACATGTAGGGTCGCGGATCAAAAAGTAGACCTAACTATGCACCCGAGGAATCCTAAGACTAGCCCAAAATTACAATACTTCTTGAAAGGCGCTAAGCGAGTGGTAAAGGAAGAGTCGGCACGTAGCACACTGGCGATGCTCCTCGAGAGGGGAGAAGGGTTTGCTGCAATGCATCCCTTTAAAAGGGGATCCAAGGCCATTTCCATTTTCCACTGTTCTTGATCTGGTGAGGGGAGATTCTTGCTTTTAGAGAGGCGATTTCTTGCAAGTTTTTGAACTAAAGTTCTAGAATTTTTGACTGTTCAACATAGTGTCGGAGACCGAAGGACCTGAATGATTTGAAGGAATTGCAGAGGGCTGCTAGGAAACTATGCAAGTCTGGTGGTGCGCCCAGATATTTGCCCATTCGACCCGAAGGACCGTCGCAAAGGAATCAAGAGTTAGAAGAATATGTCAAAGAGTCGCTGACCCTGAAGTTTGTCGAGGGTCCTAGAATGGCCGAACATATAGTTCAATCTCTTCTTGCTGGCATCACGCATGATGCCATTTTCGCATGCAGACACCGAGGTGGCCTGGAGCCATCACCATCAACTCACTTTTCTTGATTGAGTAGTCGGGGTTCGTAGCAAATTGTCTGAGGGTTCCCATCGATTTTAGTTTGATATAGAGAGGGTCTTGATCCTCGTCATTCTATATCAGATGAGGATCCTAGTCATTGGCCCTCGATGCTGGATTAGGAAGGGTCTTACAAGTTAGCCTTCATCATTGAGCTGGGATCTTATAAGTTAACCCCGACATTCAAGGACGGACGAACAAATGAGGATCTAATAAGTTAGCCCTTGTCATCATTGAGCCGAGGGTCCTGTAGATTAACTCCCGGTGCCGCATCGAGCAAAGGTCTTGTAAGTTAGCCCGCGCCATTGAACCGGGATCTTACAAGTCAGCCCCAACATTCAAGAACAGGCAGACGAGGATCTTCTAAGTTAGACCTCGTCGTTGAGCCGAGCAAGCCAAGTTCTTATAAGTTAGAACCAACGTTCAGGGACGAATGGATAAACTAGTGTCTTATAAGTTAGCCATCGTCGTCATTAAGCCAAGGATCCTGTAGGTAAGCCCTCGGCACCGCGTTGAACGATGATCTTATAAGTTAGCCCTCGCCGTTGAGCCGGGATCTTATAAGTTAACCCCGACATTCAGGGATAAACAAACAGACAAAGGTCTTATAAGTTAGCTCTCGTTGTCATTGAGTCGAGGATCCTATAGGTTAGCCCTCGATGCCATGTCGAGCGAGGGTCATATAAATTAGCCCACGTCGTTGAGCCGGGATCTTATAAGTTAGCCCTGACATTTAGGGACGGACGGACAAACAAAGATCTTATAAATTAGCCCTTGTCGTCGTTGAGCCGAGGATCCTGTAGGTTAGCCTTCGACGCCATGTCAGGTGAGGATGTTATAAATTAGCCCTTGTCATTGAACCAGGATGTTATAAGTTATCCCCGACATTCAAGGATGGATGGACGAGGGTCTTATAAGTTAAAGCTCATCATCGTTAAACCAGAGATCCTATAGGTTATTCTCCTGCATTACATCGAGCAAGGATCTTATAAGTTAGCCCTCTCATTGAGCCAGGGTCTTATAAGCTAGCCCCGACATTCAGGGACGGACGAACAAGGATCTTATAAGTTAACCCTCATCATAGTTGAGCCAAGGGTCTTGTAGGTTAGCCCCCAGCGCCGTGTCGGACGAGAGCCTTATAAGTTAGCCCTCACCGTTGAGCCAGGATCTTATAAGTTAGCCCCGATATTTAGGGATGGACAAACGAGGGTCTTATAAGTTAACTTTCGTTGTCGTTGAGTCGAGGGTCCTATAAGTTAGCCCCTAATACCGTGTCGAGTAAGGATCTTATAAATTAGCCCTCACCATTAAGATGGAGTCTTATAAGTTAGCCCCAACATTCGGGGATGGATGGATAAAGATCTTATAAGTTAACCCTCGTCATCGTTGAGCCAAGGATCCTATAGATTAGCCCTTAACGCTACATCAAACGAGGGTCTTATATGTTAGCCCTCGCCATTGAGCCAAGGTCTTATAAGTTAGCCCCGACATTCAGGAACAGACAGACGGACGAGGATATTATAAGTTAAACCTCGTTGCCATTAAGCTAAGGGTCCTATAGGTTAGCTCCCGATGCTGTGTCAAGCAAGGATCTTATAAGTTAGCCCTCGTCTTTAAGCCGGGGTCTCATAAGTCAGCCCCAACGTTCAAGGACAAATGGACAAAAGTCTTATAAGTTAGCCCTTATCGTCAAGCCGAGGGTCCTATAGGTTAGCCCTTGATACTACATCAGGCAAGGGTCTTATAAGTTAGCCCTCGCCATTGAGCTGAGATCTTATAAGTTAGCCCCAACATTCAAGGATGGACAAACAAGGATCCTATAAGTTAGTCCTTGTCATCATTGAGTCGAGCCAAGGCAGTTCGCATAATGCAAGAAAGGGTTTTCCATCAGAAAGCAAAGATGCGGCAACTGCTCTAATGCCGAATCAGAACGAAAACCCATCAAGGGCTTACGCAGGCCGATTAGAGGCCATTGACAGTAGCACTAAACAAAAGCGCCTTCGGCTTGCTAAATTAGCAAGAGACACGGTAATTGCAAATCTTATTTAAATATGTAAGGCCATAAATTACTGATAGTACGTCCAAAGATTTTTGGAGTTCCATGGGCAAGGCAAGGGTATTCCATCCAACTGCGTCAAGCAATGTCTCGGGTTGGATGACTTCTTCCACTCGGTACAGTCCTTCCTAATTTGGAGAGAACTTTTCTTGGCTAGCTGTTGGGATACTTTAACCCATCGCAACACCAAATCCCCAGCCTTGAAGAATTTTCCAGGGACACGTGCATTATGGTACCGAGTGACCCTTTGTCAATAGATCGCCATCCTCATGGCCACGTGCTCCCAAATTTCTAGGAGGTCCAAATTCGCCCTAAGCCGATCAGAGTTGCTACCTTCCTCGAAGTTCTCGATTCTAAGGGACAAAAGCCCTATCTCCAATAGAATCACTGCCTCGGTCCCAAAGGCGAGATTGAAAGGTATCTCCTATCGAGACCCTTTGTGTGGTTTGATAGGCCCAAAGAACAAAATATAACTCATCTACCCACAATCCCTTCGCTCGATTAAGCCGGGTCTTCAATCCCTGTAAAAGAGTTCTATCAGCCACTTCGGCCTTCTCATTAGCTTGAGGATGGCCGACAACAGTGAAGCAATGGGTGATGCCTAGGTTTTGATAAAATTTGGCCAACTTGAAGCCGCTGAACTATTGATCATTATCGGTGATGACGGTCCTGGGGAGGCCAAAGTGAAACAATGGACTTCCAAATAAAGTCCTTCACCTTGGCCTCCACAGTTGTCAAATCGAGATGACTCGTGAATCACCGATGAATTGACTCGAATCACGGCTCGACTGGTAAGATTCATTAACAATTCAATTTGTTTATAAAATAATAGAAATTAGCATAAAAAATAAAGCCCTTTCAGCTCCCACCCATTGTTTTAGGTGGCATGATTCAATAAAAAAGTACGATTGGAAACAAAAATAAAAAATAAAAAGATATTTTTTTATAAAAATAATAAATAAATAAATTATTAAATATTTTAAAAGATTAAAACTTACCTTTAAAATTCTGGATTTTACTATTTTAGAGACACGTCCACTATATCTCGATCAAACTAAGAGCAAGAAAAAGCTGGTTGGAGAGAAAAAATCCTTGTCCTATCCTTTAAAGCCCTTCCAGCCCCTACCTATTCATCTCTCGGTCGAAGATGGCGAACAAGGCTTCGAGGAAGACAACGAGCAGGGCTTTGGGAAAGATGGCAAAGAGGGGCTTCAATCGTGCCTCTTGGGGAAGATAGCGAAGACAACAGGGCTTCGGGGGCCTTCTCCACCGACGAAGACAGACGGCGAAGCTCAAAGAGGGCCGACGGGTTATTGAAGCTCGGAGAAGCAACGAAGAGAAAAATCAAAGAAATGGGAGAAAAGAAGTCAAATACAGGTTGAAATACTTATGATTTCCTTCATCGAAAGGATCTTCAAGGGATTTCAATGCCTCGGCTTCAAAAATCTACCTTTTCAAGAGATTTTTTATCGAAAACCTACCTTTTTCCAAATCGATGGACTCGGATGATCCGGCGACGACGATTCACCCCATGACTCGGCAATCCAGTTATGATCCTTTTTCGATTCTTCCTTGCAGTTCAACTTGGCCACGAGTTGAATCAACTCGAATCAAACGAGTCAAATCATGACTCGCACGGTTCTAACAACAGAGGGCCTCCGTTATCTTGGCAAATAGCTCAGTTTCTATCCACTTTATAAAATAATCAATGGCCACGAGCAATAATTTTTGCTACCCAGAGACTAGGAAAAAGGGTTTGAATATGTCCATGCCCTACTAAGCAAGGGCCACGACACACCTATTGAAGTAAGCGATGCGGCCGACAGTCACCGCACACTCGAATGGCATGACACCAGTCATACCTCATGAACATGTCAATAGCGCCTTGCTACATGGTAGGCCAGTAATATCCTTGCTACAGGATTTTGTAGAACAAAGCCCTGCCCCCCATGTAGTTGCCACAAATTCCTGTGTACCTCCTACAAAACGTACTTCGGCTTCGAGGGTCACAAACACTTAAGTAATGGCAAGGAAAAAACCTCTTATAGAGCTTATCCTTATAAAGAATGAACTTGGAGACTTGGTGCCGTAGCTTGCGAGCTTCGCTCTTATCAGTAGGGAGGGTCCCGTCACAGAAATATTGGACCAGCAGATCTATCCAGCAAGATTTAGCATCCAACTACAACACGGACACCAACTTGCTGATGTTGAGCTCTTTCAAGACTTCAAAGAAACCTATGCATGTAAATCGCATAGGACCGATGCCACAAGTTTAGACAAAGCATCGGCTCGAGTCTCTCCTTCCTGGAAACTTGTTGGATACCAAAGCTGCGAAACGTAGAAATCTAATCCTTCACCTTTTGGAGGTGCTTCTTCATGCTCTCCTCCCTTCATATTCATTTAGTACATTGCCGACGACAAGCTGTGAATCGCTGTAGGCCTTCAGATATTGCACCCCCAATTCTTTGGCTATCGTAAGGACAATAATCAGAGCCTCATACTCTGCTTCATTATTGGTAGAAAGAAACCCGAAGTGGAGAGCATACTAGATGTCTTCCATTTCAGGACTAGTAAGGATAAGTCCTGCTCTCAAACCATTCACATTTGAGACTCCATCCACGTGCACGGCCCATTGACTCTCCGGATCTTCAAGCCACGAATCGTCTCCTTCAGATTTTCCCTTGGGATAGTGCATTCTGTCACAAAATCGGCACATACCTGTGCCTGGCCTCAAACAAAATGCCAAGTCAAACTTAAAGAATTCGAGGACCCACTTGGCCATTCTACCCGAAGTGTCCGATCGATACAAAGTTTTCCGAAGGGGTTGATCTGTCAGAACAATCACAGTACGAGCCTAAAAGGATAGCTTCCTAGCCGAGATCATAAGGGCAAAGACGAGCTCCTCCAACTGAGTATACTTAGTTTTAGCATTCTGCAAGACTCAACTAACATAATATACCAACCTTTAGACTCGGTCCTCTTCTCGGACAATAATAGAGACAGTAAAGGAGAAATCACCAAGTACAGATACTACTCACCTATCTCAAACTTACTAAGGAGCAGTGCTGAGATATAGGCTTTAAGGTCTTTGGATGCCTTTTAGCATTCCTCAATCCACTGAAAATCCTTCGACTTCTTCAATATTTGGAAGAAGGGTTGACACTGCTCGATCGATCTAGAAACCAATCAGCTAAGCCACAACCCGCCCAATGAGCCTCTTGACCTCCACAATTTTTGGTACACTTATTTGCCTCACAACCTGCATCTTCTCTGAGTTAGTTTCAATCCCTCAATGGAATAGTATGAACCCAAGAAACTTTCTGGATATAACTCCAAATGCACATTAAACCGGATTCAACTTCATCTGGTATTTATGCAGGATGGCAAATGTCTCCTCCATGTCATCTACATGGCTCTTGGAGACATGGTTCTTGACCAACATATCATCAACATAGACCTTCATGTTGCAGCCAATTTGCTCTTTGAAAACCTTGTTCACCAATCGTTAGTAAGTCGCTCTTGCACTCTTTAAGTCAAATGGCATTACCCCGTAATAAAACAAACCACAGTCAGTAACAAAAAAGGTTTTCTCCTCATCCTCAAGAGCCATGTAGATCTAGTTATATCCCAAGATATGTCAATGAAAGTGAGGAGCTCATGGCCCGCTGTCGCATCTACCAGCTAGTCGATTCGGGAAAGCAAATAGCTATCTTTTGGACAGGCTTTATTCAGATCTATGAAGTCTATACACATCCATCATTTTTCGCTAGCTTTCTTCACCAATACAATATTGACCAACCAATCAGAATTGTTGACTTCTCTAATGAACCCTGCATCGATCAACTTCTATATTTTCTTGATGACAGTTTTTTATCGATCCAAGATGAAACTCCTTATCTTCTGCTTTACCAGCCAATTTGTAAGATACATATTTAGGTGATGCATTATCACTTCTGGTTCGATGCCTGGCACATCTGTAGAAGACTAGGCAAAAATGTAAGCATTTTTCTGTAAAAAGGCCATAAGCTGTTGCTATGTAGCGTCATCTAGATTGGAACTGATTTGAATTGTACTGGGGTTCCCATCATGCAGGAGAATAACCACAAGATCCTCCACAAGCTCTCCCCTTCCTTGGCTAGCTCATCCCTAGTCCCTAGTGTCTAACCCTTTGACCGAGAAGGCATTTAAGGGTTTGACTAGGTGGGCCACCAAATAGCATTGTCTCACCAAGGCCTGGTTCCCATGCACCTCTCCGATCCCATGCAAGGTAAGGAAAATCAATGAGTCGACAGTAGGTTGACACTTTGCATGGAAGGCATTCAACCCTAGCCGACTGAAGATAGCATTGCATGCCGAGGGAATCTTTATAACAGTAAAAGCAACACCTGAGACCATCGAAGGGTTCTTCCTACTATCACTGATAGCACAATGATTCCCTCAACATGAATCGACTCTCCTGAGAACCCAATTATCGGTGCATCTAACATTTTCGACCATTCAGGAGAAATGTTTATTTTTAGGAGAGCACCATAAAATAACACATCCACTAAACTTCCAGTATCAACGAGCACATGGTGTACATCATAATCATCATTGTTCAAGGTTACAACCATGGCATCATAGTGGGGATACTGTACTCTCTCAGCATCAGCCAGAGTGAAGGTAATGACTTCCTCGAGGCTCTGCTCTGCTTACTTCAGCTTCTTCCCCCGACCCTCCAATGATGGTGTTGACATTCCCTTTGACGGGTTGATCGATCTCCTTTACCCTCGATGGCAATTCTGGCAAGCATGATCTTCCTGGGCATCGTGCCTCTCCTTTTGGTCCCTAAGAAATTTGTCCAATCGGCCACGGTGAATGAGTTTCTCGATTTCATCTTGAAGTTGTATGCACTCCATGTCATAGCCATGATCTCGGTGGGTGATAGAGAGTACTTATTCGAATTGCACTTCTCTGGCCTTGTCTGTAATCTCCTTACCTCAAGTAGTTGCCCCCTAATCTGCATCAATATTTGGGTATGTGGGGCATTCAGAGAAGTATACTGACCAAACTTTCGTAGCGATGGGACATCCAATTGGTTCAAAGGACTAATCATGCTAGATTCGAGTTCTCCGACATCACGAAGGGGAGCGACTTCTCGGCCTTTTCTCGTAATCCTCCCTCCTTGGTCGAAATTCCTGGGCCAGGGGCTATTCCCTAGCCGCTAGAGCAGACGTTGGACCATAAGCATTGTATGCCTCTTCGGCGCGTGCATACTTCTCCGTCTGGGCTAGCATTTCGGAGATGTCCATCGTCGGCCTCTTTTCCAAGGAGAAAAGGAAAGGACACTGCTAGAGACCATATTCATAGCAATCATAGCGACCGCATGATCCAAATTGTATACTTCCAAAGTCGCTTCATTGAATCGGCCCACGTAAGACCCGAGAGATTCTCTCCCCATGCTTGATGTTAATCAAGGAGTTGGAGCCTCGTCGGAACCTCGACACAACCTCCTATTGCTGGTAAAATAAGAAACAAAGGATCGACTCAACTGGTTAAAAAAGTGGGTAGAGTTTGGCTTTAGATTGGAATACCAATATCAGACTACTTTCCTGAGAGTTAGAAAAAAGGCCCAACATAAAATTCCATTAATGGCCCCATGAAAGAGCATCAAGGCCTTAAAGCTTTCTAAATGAGCCACATGGTCAGTAAATCCATCATAGATTTCCAGCAACAACATTTTAAAATGCCTCATCAATTGTTCCTGCATGCTATGGGCTCCGAAAGGTGGATCGATGGTGAAGCCGAGACCCTCATCCCTACTCAGGGCCAAACTTCGTAGAGTTTCAATATGCTAATCTAGCTCTCAGAGCTTTCGATCTACCTCTGCTTTCCTAGCAGTATACGTCTCGGACAGGCTAGGAGGCGATCGAGTTAGCATGGACCCCTTATCTGACCAAGGCGAAGAACACCTCCTTGCCTGTCTGGGGCTTTGCATCACATTTTGATAGGTATGCTCCTCCCATTCAGGACTTCGCGAGAGGGGAAGTCACCGTCGTTCCGGTTGTAATGTCCCCAGAGCTACTAGAGTCTGGAGTGCTGCCGCCTGGTTTGCCTTCGGCTCTGCTGCTGCCAGTGGTGCTACCGACATTGCTAGGCCTTAGCATTGAATTGCCTGGACCACAGCTACTAACGCCTGAATTTGTTAGGAAAGCTATTCTAGGCGATCGAGTTTGGCTTGACCCCCTGCTAGGCAATGACAATTTGTGGCTCTGGAACGTGACCTCCAACAGGTTTGGCTAGCTTGTTGAGAGGTGATGGTGCTAGAAATGTCGGGTAGACACGCCTTTAAATGGCATGGAGACCCTGCTTAGAATTTCTTCTAGAAAAACGAGCAAAGATTCAAAGCCCTTTCTCCATCTGACGGTCCTGCTTCATGCTCAAACGCCGGAGGCCACTAGAGTGACGCTTATGGACTGTACCTACAAGAAAAGCCCTTACTAGAGATGGGTCCGGCAAGGACTCTCCAACACTCAAGTCAAGTGACAGGAGACGAGGAATTAAGGTCAGCAGATCTATGAGATTATGGATTTTTCTATATAATGGAGATGTACCTTGGGGGTTCTTAAGAAATCCCTTTTATAGACCAAAGGCAAGGACATTTTCAGGAGGGTGGGTTTGGTGAGAGTTGATATATCTAGAGATTGTCCTACTGGGTGTCAATGGATCACTCTGACCAGAATGTTGACTTCTAATTAATTAGGACTCTCTTGTGCACTACCAGCCACATTCTTTAATGGTGACAAGGATTGTTGCATAGAACTGGTCATGTCCCTTTTAATTACAAGGATTCACCATAGATCATTTGGTCCTCTGATCACACCACTATGCATAGATACGAGCATCGGTTAACTACTCATACGGCTATCTAGGAGGCACCGCCTGAGCCCTTACCTACTCTCGATCAAGGATTCGGGATCGGCCTGACTAACCTGGCCAAAACCGAGGGTCAACTAGAACCAAGGGACTCAGAGTAGAACTGATCCAAAGGGGGTTAGGGTCATGGCTGCTGAAAGAAAAGTCAAAATAATGCCACAGCTTAAGATCAATTAAGCTGAAGATTAATGAGACCGATGGACAACTAGGCTGAGGGATAGGTCAGCCTAAGCGACGATGGGTGTTGGGTAAGGGGGGCGAAGCTCGGCTTATAGACCCTCGGGATACCGAGTGTTGTATCAACTACCTACTCGGCCCCGAGATGCCCATTGGACCATCGATCGCAATGAAGGAACCCCCTGGAAGATCCATAAGTAGCTCGACACCGGTTGGCATCCCCGACTCTTCTAACGACCAGTCACGAAGCAACTCAGAGCGTCACCTCGCCGACTATCGCATCCATTGGTACTAAGAGACTTCTACAATCAGTCCCGACATTGCGCCCGTGCCCCCTCCTGACCAGGTCATCTCACAATCGGGAGCACTCTCGGGTGATACTCCCCCTCCGTTCTTTGGCATCAAACCTACTACATCCACGATAGAAAGGGTCCAGCCATGCAGCGGAGGCTGTCCCCATCTAAAGTCCTCCGTACTAGCTATACCAGTGACAGTCGAGGTAGGAAAGTTCGTTAAGGACAGCACCCTTATAGAACTAGTGGCTCTAACAAAAAAGATGCCAAAGGGGCCCTGGGAGATGAAATCCTAACCTGTTAGCATCCACCACTCATGTCAGAACCACTCCCCTAATAGTCTTGTCGCCCTATGCGATGCTATAAATAGGTAAGAGGGATACCTGACAAGATATGCATGCGCACACCTATACTCCTCACCATCGTGCCCGCACAGTCACCGGGAAAGCTCCAGCGACTATTGCCATTTTCATCCTTCCTGTACTAACTTGAGCATTGAAGTATCCCCACCGGTACCCAAGCCTAGCTTTTTTTGCAAGTCCCCATTTGAGGACCGACCAAGCAACGTCCCTCCATGCCCAAAAAACCAGACTTCCCGATGCCACCGTGACCCACCAAAAGGTGATCTGGCGACAATAAATTGGCATGTTAGGTCAGGATATAGTTTTGTTGATCACCACATCGACACCCCTAAATTTTCGAAGCTTGAAGCCATGTTGCTCACCCACACGTAGGAGTCCACCATGAGTCACATTTGGCAATCTCCATGTGATGGAGAACCATCCACCGAGGTGCCGGAGCTAAACACTCTACCTCCACCTGCAACCAAGCAGAACTTGCTAGCCTCTCTAGTCCAGCAAGTGGAGGCCCTCACCACTATAGTGCAGGGGCCATAGCGACCCTCAGCAATGGGACAGCAACCACTTGAAGCCTCGGTCGTCGCCACCACCATTGCCCGCGGCAGCCACCAATCTCCAGGAGGGAGACCACCTCACTGATGGACTCCCCGTCATCCGCAGCCCCCTTCTCCCTACTGCGAAAGCCACCGCTCCCTTCAGGAATGGCCCTCTCATCATCGGACCGTCCCCTAATCGCGGTCCCCCATGCCACACCATCAAAGCCCTGAGCAAGGGAGAACCCGGAAAGGAGCCGAGACCAAAAAAGCAATCTCGATCCGCCTCCAAGTCTTCATATGAGCGCTCCATGGAGCACTCCCAGGAGTCCACTGAAGAGGCCGTTTGGCACCGAGCTGAAAGACGCCTCGATGAGTACGATCACATGTAGCAAGAGATCAATCGCCAGCTTGCCGATCTTCAAAAAGAGCCAAAACCCGATCAGGTTCAATGCTCGCCCCCTCTCGCCGTATCATGGAGGAACCAATCTCGGGTAGGTTCAAAATGCCGCAACTGGAAACGTATGATGACACCACCGACCACCCCGAGAGCTATAAAGCTCTCATGAGGATTCAAGGCGCTTCTAATGCCCTGCTCTATATGGCCTTCCGCGCTACTCTATAGAAGGTAGCCCAAGCTTGATACTCCCGACTCGAGCCAAAAAGCATCCACTCCTTCCAAGAGTCGGAGAAGTTTGTGATATATTTCGGTGTCTGCCAAAAAATGCCACGAGAGGCCAACAGGCTCTTTTCCATTCAATGGCAGGACAAAGAGTCGCTGACATGACCTGATTCAAAGCGGCCATCCTAGAGGTCTGCCACCTTGACAAGTGCATGGGTATGCTGGCCTTGATGCGCGGACTTTGCACCTCCCGCCTCACCAATTCCCTGGATAAGATCCCCACGAAGTCTTACTCGGAGATGCTCACCCATGCGTAGAAATATATTCGTGGGGAAGAGGGAGCCCTCTCGATGCGAGGTGGATGGGAAGCCGAAGAAGAAGGCTTGTGAGAAACCTAGCAAAGCCCTGACCAGCAAGCCCAACTCGTCCCGCAGGCGGATTCCCAGGTAAGGAAATCCCGCCAATCGATAGAACTACACCCCTCTCATCCCCCGATCCAAGATCCTAATAGAGATCGAAGGGGAGCAGTGCCTATGGAGGCCCATCCCACTGAAGCCTTCCACCTCCCGCAACAAAAATAAAGTACTACCATTTTCACCGAGACCATGGCCATGATACAAATGAGTGCCACCAGCTAAAGAGGGAGATTTGAAGACCTCATTCACCACGGCTACCTCAACCAGTACATTCGCCGAGCACCTCAGCCCGATGCTCCAAGGTCAGGTCCACCACCAACCTTGCCCGAGATCAACAATCGACCGACCGAACACAAAGTTGGCATGATATCTTGGAAGCAGAGCAATTATCGAAGAGGCCAAGAGAGGAGAGAACAAAATATAATTTCTTTTTTTGACAATGACCCTATCGTCGTATCTATGATGATAGCAAAGCATCCTGTAAGAAGAATCCTTGTTGATAATGGAAGTTATGTAGACATTTTTTTATGATGCTTTTGTTCGAATGAACTTATCACTACTAGACCAACTCAAGCTCGTCTCCGTGCCACTAATAGACTTCAACGAGAAGTCGGTCGGGGTTAAGGGAGAGATTACTCTCCCCGTCACACCAGAAACTCCGTCCAAACAAAGTACAATCTTCATGACATTCACCATAGTTCAAGTGCCCTCTGCTTACAATACCATCCTCCGGTGCCCAGGAATGAATCAACTACACTCATCTCCACTAAGCGCCTTCTCGTCCACTTCCCAATAGCACATAAGGTCGGCAAGATGCGCGGCAATCAATAGCGCGCCCAGCAATATTACCAAATGGCGCCCAGAGCGCAGAGACCCAATGAGTCGGCAACCGCCGATCACATGGACCAAAGGAAACCTGAGAAAAGGGGTGAACTGCCGAGGAACTGCTTTCCCACTAAAAGACGACCCTGCAAAGACCACACAAATTAAGGTTTCCACGCCCATACCTGATCAAGACTGAGTGACCGACTCTTGGACTTCTTGCATCCGAGCACCGATATTTTTGCTTGGTCGACATCAGACAAGCAAGGAATCCCCCCTGAGATAATTATCCACAAGCTGAATATCAACCCGAAGTTCAAGCCAGTCCGATAAAAAAAAAGAGACATTGCTCCCGAGAAATAAAAAGGCCGTTGACAAGGTGGATAAATTTCTGATGGCCGGCTTCATCCAAGAAGCCTATTATCCCAACTGGTTGGCTAACATCGTCATGGTGAGAAAAGCAAAGAAAAAATGGCATATCTATATCGACTACACCGATCTTAATAAGGCATGTCCGAATGGTAGCTTTTCCTTACCAAGAATCAACCAGCTAGTTGATGCCACCTCCGATCACAAGCTTCTTTACTTCATAGATGCCTTTTCAGACTACAATCAAATAAAGATGGCTCCTGAGGACGAGAACACTTTCATGATCGACAAAGATATTTATTGTTATAAAGTAATGCCTTTTGATTTAAAAAATGTAGGAGCCACGTACCAGAGGCTGGTCAACAAGATCTTCAAGGATCAAATCAATCAAAACATGAAGGTATATGTCGATGAAATGCTCGTCAAGAGCACTAAGAGACCAACCATATCAAGGACCTAGAAGAAGCCTTCAACGCCCTCCATTGACACTAAATGAAATTGAGCCCGAGCAAACGCGCTTCCGGTGTGACAGCTAAAAGATTTCTCGAATTCATGGTCACTCGATGAGGCATTGAAGTGAACTCGGAGAAGATCCAAGCCATCCTTGACATGCAGCACCTGGTTTCCAAGGAGGTGCAACAACTCACTGGATGTGTTACCGCCCTCAATCGATTCATCTCGAAATTGACCAAGCGATGCTTACCGTTCTTCATAACATTATGAAAAACACGGCTTCGACTAGACGGATGAGTACCGACAAGCATTCGAGCATCTAAGAGTTTCTTCGCCTCCCCGCCCCTGCTTTCTAAGCCCAAGGTCGGAGTATACCTCTACCTTGCCGCATCCCCGGAGGTGGTCATCAAGAACTACAGCGGCGCCTATGTCTATCCTGCCCTCCTCCACGGCTCCCTCAGCCATCTCATCTTCGACCGATTCTTCTTTGTCCACCCTACCAATAGGAGTAATGCGGCACAAGTCTATGCCCATGAAAGCCTCAACGACCTTCATCTTGTAATAGTCGAAACTAACAACGTAGATGCACGGCGCGGCCACTATGGCATCAGCCACAAAGGTATCCAAATCTTTATATTCTTCAACCGCCCAAGCCGCGGCGATCGGGGCTGCCACAATCTTCACCTCCTCGTCGCTTTGCTCGGAGGCCCTTGGAGGAACAAATGTGACATGGCGAGCTGGTGCCCTAGACAGCCCCGATAGATGGCCCCCCGACCTTCTGCCTCTTGGCAATGGCCTCCTTGAGGCCACCGTCTGGGGCTAGCCTTTTCTATAGATGCGCCTTAACCTGATCTTCTAAGACAGTCCTCATGGCTGAAACAAAAGTGCACAAGTCAGGCAAATGCTTAGATGAGAAAGCAAAAGAAACTCGGAGCCCTTACCGAGAGAGCTACCCGGCATCATACAAGTTATGTTCGATAAGGAGCTCTCTTAGTTCGAGAACTTCCATATCCGAGAGCTTTTGGAAGTCCTCTCAATCGGACTCGATCACCACGTCATCTTGGCTGGGAGAGGTATCCAGCGCTCCCCAACTCTATCGGATCCCCTAAGGTCGACCAGAAAAAATAGAAGAACCTAGTCTTCTAGTGATGGATAGAGCTAAGAAGTTTCATAAGTTCTCTTCTTTCAAGAAGAGAAAAAGAACCAACCCTTCAACCCGAAAAGTTTGTTCAGTTTGATGAAAGCCATGAACAGGAAAAGTCGAGGCTGAATCTCGCAAAAGTGGCAAAGAATGACAAAACCAGCAAGGACCCAGAAAGAATTGGGACTGAGCTGGGCAGGAACGACGTCATACTGATGTAAAAGATCACAGATGAAAGGGTGCATTGAAAGTGAAGACCAGCATGAAGGTCTTCCTCATACACGGCCAAGAAGCCCACCGAACCGGAGGTCACTCGATCTCCCGGCCTCGGCACGTGAAGATGGAAGTCTTTCGAAATCTGGTATCTCTTGGAACCCGACAAGGTCATCCTCGATAACATTCGAGACCTCGTACATTGATCTCGCTGAGAGCCTCGTCGAGCTCTGAGAGGAGCCAGCCAATTTTTCTTTTTGAGAACCAGAGCTTCCTCCAAAGTTTCCTCTGTCGGTTCCTCTCCTAAGCCCTCGACCGACTCTGCTCTCACCACTAAACCCTCTTCCTCAACCAAACTGACCTTCTCAGATGGACTCTCGTGGAACCAATCTCCTGGGGAGGAAGCATCCAAAGGCCCTTGCACCCTAGAGGGATTACTAAGTGACTCTCGTCAAAGCTCGACATCCTTCAGGGACACAAGATGAAACAAGAGAGAAAAATAAAGAAAAGCCCTGAAGGATATCTTCACCTAAAGAAGTGAAGGCAGAAAGAGAAACCACAAATGATAGGCAAAGGAAAAGAAAGAGCACCTATGCCCACTTGGTCCTCACCGGCCTACTAAAAACCTAGAAGTACCTAAAGAAAGACTTTAGAAGGGCATAGGAAACCAACCTAGGGGAAATCTTCGAGGAGCGCAGACATGGATCTCCTCTCCTCTTTCTTCTCCACTAGCAAAAGCAGGAGACCCCTATGTATACACGCACCATCGGCCACAATTGAAGCCCTGGCATTCCCGAGGTCATCAGATTGCAATGCATGGCACATCCCCACTCGAGTGTGACCATAATTGCCTCGAAATCCCAACCGACCGATCACCTCCATACCCTAGGCTCTACGCGAATCATTTATGGCTCATAGCTAATGGGCCTCACAGAGCAAAGCGGTTGGTCAGGGGTTATCTTGCGAATCGACAATAGTTACGATGCAACTTATCAGACACCACACCAATGATTCACCTGCATATCTGCGCACCGCATTCAAAGCACTGGTCATCAGTTCCCAAGGCATTAATTAATGCCTAGAGGACTAAAGGACAATCCCAACTCTTGAGGTTGATGGGATAGCTACTCTCTTCCCCAAGAAGCGACAAGCACCAACGAACCAACTTGATATCGCTTTAAATATGGAAATGGGGGGTATCTATTGTATCAACTACCTACTCAGCCTTGAGATGCCCATTGGACCATCAATTGCAGCGAAGGAACCTCCTAGAAGATCCAGAAGTAGCTCGGCACCAGTCGACATCCCCGACTCTTCTGATGGCCAGTCATGGAGCAAACCAGAGCATCACCTCGCTGACTATCGCATCCATCGATATCGAGAGATACTTTTACAATTGGTCCCGACGTTGCACCCATGCCCCCTCCCGACCGGGTCGTCTCATGATCGAGAGCACTCTCGAGAGGACCCCCTCCGTTCTTTGGCATCCAACCTACTACATTCACGACGGAAGGGTTCCAACCATGCAGCAGAGGCTATCCCCATCTGAAACCCTCTGTACCAACTGTACTAGTGACAGTCAAGGCAGGGAAGTTCGTGGGGGGCAACACCCTGCAGGACTAGTTGCTCTAACAGAAAAGATGCCAAAGGAAGGGGCTCCAGGGGGATAGGATCCCAACAACCTATCAGTATCTACCACTCCTGTCAGAACCACTCCCCTGACAGCCTCTCATCACCCCGTGCTATAAATAAGAGGGACACTCGACGAGGTACGCGCATGCACACCCATACTCACCATCGCGCTCGCAGTTACCGGGACTCTAAGCTCCAACAACTGTTGTCCTTTTCATCCTCCCTGTTTTAACTTGAGCATCGGAGTGTCCCCGCCAGTACCCTGGCTCAGGTTGTCTTGCAAGTCCCCATCCAAGGACCGACCGAGCAACATCCCTCCATGCTGCAAAAATCAGAGAATTCCCCGGTGCCACCATGACCCACCGGAGTGTGATCTAGTGGCAACACCGAGGATGGGGGGTTAAGCCCCCACATCACTAGATATCATGTTTCACATCAGCCCAGAATACCACTTTACATAATCATGTTTTTAAACAAAACCAAAAAAACAACCGGACCCTTTTGAAGCTTTAAAATTCTAACATAAATAGCAAAATAAAACTTCCAAAATTATGTTTGATGTTGCTAAACAAAACATAACATGAAAAAGCAATAAATAACATCCTACAATAGCCCTGGACTCCAATAAACCAAAATAATCCCTCAAAACAGAGCTAACAAAGCTTTAAAAGAATAGGCAAAAAAGGGAAAGAATCAGGGTTCACTATTGAACCATGCGGAACCAAACTAAACCGGCATCCAATCGGCACGATTTGTCTATAAAAACCAGTTTTCCCCATTCAACAATAAAAAAATGAACCGGGCCTGAGCCAGCCCGAACCGCATCGAACCGGCTGATATTCAAGCACGATTCAGTCCAATTCGGTGCGACTCAATTTTTTTTGATGCTACAATAAGATGGGGTGGGGGTTGTTATTAAACAACTGAGAGCCCGAGAGGCTTTCAATTTTGACAGAAAGAGAAAAAGAGGGCTTCTAAAATATTTTTTCAGCATTTCAAGCCAATCAAATACCGAAATAGCAAGAAAAAAGATGAATTCAAGATACACAAAATCATCCCTTCTCTCTTTCTCCCTCTTTTTTTAAATTCATAAAAAATGAAAAAATAAAGAAATATACTGTCAAAACTTTTTATTTTGGCATGATTTTAACATATATTGTAGATCTATAAAAAAATCTATACAATGATGCTAAGATCATGATTTTTTATTAAATATATGATTTTAAAATTAAAAAATATTTTTAGATTAAAAAATTTAATAAACAATAAATTAATTAATTAAAAAATTATAATAATATATTATTCTTCTAAGACTTGCAAGCTTTTTTCATCATAAATTTCGTATTAATTTATCTAAGTTTTGATGCATCTTGTGAATTATTCTCTAGGTCTAATATTAAAGAAAAAGTAGCCTTTCATGAATGCCCATTATTTTAAAAAAATATATGTAGCATATATGATAGGATCCTACATGAATTTAAGATCAAATTAATTTTTTATAATATTAAAATTTATTAGATTTTTAAATCTAAAAAATTAAAAATATATATATAATTAATTAAGAATAAAAATATTACATAAATTAAATAATAATTAATTTTATGTAATTATTGAGCTTATGTGATTTTTAAATATTCAGGAATAGATCTATCACGAAGGAAAAATGATCCGGAGCATGATATTGATTGGGTACATAGAGAAATGCTCTCGGATCGACATCATTGGAGGTGTAAATGATGCAATGTAGAATTCAAAAATGATGGGATAATGAAATTGAAGCAACCCTTGGCTAGAGCTATTCTGATGTATCTACATGCCGACAATGTCCATAAGAGATCCGTCAGTTGAAATATTTTACTGATTTCAAAGCAAGAAAAGAAAAAACATTAAAAAATAATACAGAAATGAACTGTAGAGCCGCAGAACCACCTTATCACTCCAAGATCAGAGCAAGCATCTATTCCTTTCGATGAAGTATAGATCGAGGCAACCATTCAAGCGAGCTTGTATGAGCAAAGATGGCTAGGTATAGAGCGATTTAGACCAACTTTTGAATCAGGATTAGGATCGGACTTTGAAAGTGTTGCAAGAGTCTAAAACAATTTAGGAGCACCTTGGTCAGAGAGCCCGTCAGGAGGTACGGGCTATATTGCATCTATATTGGAATTATTTGACAGTAGAAAGAAGTCTTAAAGGAACATTCCAGCAGGAGCCAATATCAACGTCGATCCACATGCCTTTTTTAACAAAGCTTCCAAGCAACAAAGAATTGTAATATGCTAAAAAAGGATAAAAAAAAGGATATGTGATGGTTATCGGATCTTTATTTCACTTCAATCATATCCCAGTGCATGCAATAGACAATCCATTTTATCGCTTAGCTATTACATCTATACATGCCGCTGGTATAGGTGTAGATCCTCCGGGATCGAAGGATATTTATGATTAGCTTTTAGACAGCAATAAAGAAAAAAAATTAAATTGCCTCCTATCAGAGTAAGTGGTCCATGTATGGATTGACAGTGATGTATGATAGTTAGACTGGTCATACTAGACGAAGCATCAACTTCTTAACTTATTATGATAAAAAAAAATTTATAAATCTATTAATGCTTTAGATCAGGTGCATGACAGTAATTATATCCTCAAATTGATGGAGGTGATTGATCGATGGGATAGTAGAACATCATATAGGTCATCACAAATAATGGACCACGGTATAGGTCCGCATGACAGCTCTTAATGCAACGATGACCGCATATTTTTTAGAATACTTGTGCTGTAAATTGTATTGACCTTATATTGATAGATATTGAAAATATCCGTGAGGTGCAGAAAATAGATGAATTAGTACAGACTATTACCAGATTCATCCATAACCATACATGGGTCTTAGCATTAATGAGAAGCTTTACTAAAAAAGAAATATTAAGACCAGAGATCACACAATTTGTTATAAATTATATAACACTTGATAGTCTTTTTGACAAGAAAGTAGAGCTGTGTCAAATGTTTGTCAGTCAAGAGTGGCAGCAAAGCAAATATATCAAGACAAATATTGAGAGCACTATAGAGAATTTAATGATAAGACATTCTGACAGTGGGCCGAAAGGATAGCTGAGGCTATCAAGTCTCTATATGAGATACTTCGGACCGTAGACTCTAAGCGATATGCTCAGATGGGCTTCTTTTATTACATGATGGAAAGGACAAGATCTAAGAGATGATACAATACATGACAATGAATATATCTGCATCATTGATGGACGATGAAATTATCAAATAAGTTCGGATTTGCATCTAGCAGGTAAGTAGTAAAATCATGAACACTCTAAAATTTTAAATTCAATTATATTTCTACAAGTTCACTTGACTAATTCTGAAAATGTATGTGCAGCTTATTATCTGAATCCGAGATTCCGGTAATCTATACCAGACATTGCCATAAATGAACATCTTATGTCCGTCCTATACAATGTTATATATAAGATGAAGTCCGATCCAGATGTCGCGACTATGCCTAAAACAAGTTAGGTTGAAATTGTTAAGTAATTTTTATTAGTAACTTTAACAAGTAATACATAATAACATTTTTTTTCAGATAATTTTTTTTAGGAAAGGCATATTCTTTTGGATCCAATATAGCCATCAAAAGTAAATTAAAGATGAATCCTGATAAGTACTAATAAGTCTGATATTATTCAAAATGATTTTTGAATTTTACTGAATCTGATATTTTAAATGATTTAATGTCTTTTGCAGCTAAATGATGGATGCATTTTGGTAGATTAGCAAAATATTTAAAAAATCTTGCTATCAAGATCCTCTTCCAGATGGTACATCTAGTAGATGTGAGCGCAACTAGTCTATCTTCGACCTTATCCACTCCAAGCAGAGAACCGTCTAAAACAAAAATGTCTCAACGATCTCGTATATGTACACTATAATTTAAGATTGAGACTAAAGTGTATTAAGAAAGTTGAACTAAAATAATCCAATCCGACTGCAAATAATTATGTTGATAAGGATGATGAACCGATAATTGGATGGATCGTGAGTCAGCAGCAAGAGCCAGAGCGTGATGAACCAAGATCGCCTCCTCAAGCAACTAATTTTACGGCGAGCGAGACTAGAATGGATGCTGAACAATGGACAATAAGCAATATTTCTCACGGGATTCTAATAGATACATCACATCATCCCTCCCTGCCATCTATTCGGCCCAAAGACAGAAAAGGCAGTTGCATCTGCACTATAGTACTAAGTTTATTCAGATTCAGATACTAGGAAGTGTAGTACTAGTGCTTCTTCTGATATTCGGGGATATAGTGATTAAGAAGGGACCGAAAGACAAGAAACATAACCGGCTATTATTCTTCGATTCATTGATGAGTCAGTTTACTTATATTATACAGGATACAGACTATAATGTACCGGTTGGTAGAGCCAGCGGTAATACGATTCCATATAGGTGACGAGCTTCAAGAGATCGCTCAAGACACAAGTAGCTGCAAATCTTGCACATGGAGTAAAATCCATGGATGTATCAGGATCATCCTCATATCTCCAGGCAGCAACAGCTTGTGATCCTTATAGATATGGATATGGTACATCCGAAATATCTTCTAGTGATTATTATCCTATATAACTCGAAGCATTTTGTAGATCTAATTTTATTACCGGCATATTTGGATAGGTCCCTGCACAGCCATATCATTAGTCTATAGATACTTCTCAGAATCGAGATCTCAGTAAGGGATCTATAATGAGTTACAATCTATCACGTATACTTCCTGGGATGAGCTTACAGAATTATCATGCTGCCTGGTTAAAGAAATTTATTGATCTAACTATTGAATACATTAATGATCCCGATATTTATAGACATCGATATTCGATACAATTCTAAAATATTGATATATAATTATATTTATATTTCTCCTTTTACTTTAATAAATTGCCGGTAATCTTACTTTATAAGAATTTCTTAAAAAATAATGTATCATGGTTAATGGCTAGATAGCATTTCTTAGTATTTTGAAGTGATGCAAACATCAATTAGTATCAATAAATATATATTTAGATCTAAAAATATTTAATAAACTCCAAAAAGATCAAAAAAAATAAAACAAAAAAATTTTAAACAAGTACGCCTCACCATACCGAGTATCGGTTCAGTACGATATCGTACCGTACCATACCGACCAGCCACCGGTACGAATTCCAGTACCACTACTAAGAACCTTGGGCAGCATACTACTGGACATTGGATAAGCACTTGTCTAAACGCCTTTCACTTTGTCCCAGGTGCTTGCCTAGGCATCACCTTCATAAACCTGCCTTGCTTAAAGATTGTGAATGCACTCAGGGCTTGCTCACCTTGCCTAAAGTGCCTAGGTGAGCACTTTTGACAACATTAAAAATATTAAATTGGAAATTAAATGCACATGGCTCTTCATATTTGGATACAATTTGTGTCCAGTTACTCATCAATTTGGTGTCTAGATAAATAGTGGTTCAAGGATTCAGCTTTATTATTTGTTCTTTTTTCTTTAAGAAATGCTTGGAGGAAGTCCAATCAATAATATTACGAGAACTTTATTATATGTATTCATTCCAAATGAATAAGGTTCACTTTAAATAGGATTAGACAATGTTTTGATCAGCAATATATTTTAGTTTCAATGTTTATTTTCAATTTTAAAAGGCTTATTGCAAAAAGTTAGGAGTCATCAAGATTACACTCCTATGAAACATTGCGACAAGATACAGTAATAAATTGAATAAGTAAACCAACATATAACAATCATAATCAGTTGGTAATAAAAGAACAATTTTGTGAATGGACAATATTGTGGATCAGTTGTTTCAGACTAAATTCTCTAATACCATTGCATTAGGTCACTATAAAAGGATATAGACATTTTAAATTTTCATTAGCACTTAAAAATTTTAAGGTCAATAATCTAAATTTGAGGTTGATATGTACGTACAATATAATGATAATAAGGAGAATTGACATATAAATTTATGAATTATCAACAATTTGGTATGCTAACACATTTTTTAAAAAAATAAAAAGAGAGAATTAAAGACTGACTTGTAGATACACCGGAATTTCTCAGAATATGAACACACATGGACTCTACAAAAAGATGATTTGTCTAAGAAATGTTCTCCAAGTATTCCAATGGACATGCTCAAGGATCGCTAAACTGGTACCGGGGCCCGTACCGATCAGCGACCGGTATGGTATGGTACGGTCCATACCGTACCGTACCGACAAGTATACCGGGCTTAAAAAATTGAGAAAAAACTCTCTTCCTCCCCCCTCTCAAGCAAGATTTGTTGAACCAAATATGAACCATACCCGAACCGGATCGAACCGGGCAGTACGGTATGGTACCGTATCGTGCCGTACGAAATTTTATTTTTTTAACGGTCCGAATGCCGAACCGTTTTATATATATGAACCATACCGGCTCTTGGCCGGTATGGTACGATATACGATACGTCCCGTACCGGCAGTACGGGACGGTACCGCAAACCCTGGATATGCTTTATGTTTCTTAGATATGACAATATCAATTTGACTGCTGGACTATTTTCTTACAAATTCAAGATTCTTCATACACTAAAAACCCTTCTTCAAAAACCAAATGGACTTTCCTAGGTGCCTGATACATCAGCTAGGTGGACAACTGACAACCAGAACCATCACTAAAACCTAATATTCATTAAGTAATGACAAAACACTCCATAAATTACATCTCCACCTTTTACATTTTCAAGACATATTACTAAAATCATTCATCTAATATGATCAGAAATGAGTAGTTAAATACTTCCATCATAACAAAATATGTAACACACCTCACGTGACAAAGGAAAAGGGCCCCCTTCAACATGGATACCTAAGCCACGCAAAAGAGAAGCCATGTCTCTGTATCTCCCTTCCATTTTGTCAAGATCCTTCCTTACTTCAGCACGAAGCTTTTCTTTCAGATGTATAATTTCCTCACCCTGAAATTAGCATGTACAATATTGTAAATCAGCACAAGAACATATATAGAAAACTTACCAAGGACAAGATTAACAAATCAAGTATGCATGAAAAGAAATAAGAAACATGAAAGATAGTAGTATTTGTACAAGGTCATGGTAAATAGTATTTCCAAACCTTTTTTTGTGATTCCCGAATTTCTTCCAGACGCTGCTTTTGCCTCTTTTGCATTTCCATTAGACGCAAATTTTCAGCCTTTCTTTTCTTCCGCAACCTTTGTGCTTCTTCTGCCTGCAAAAAGCAACAAGATCAGTTAAAATCATGCAGAACAGTAAGTACATACTAATTAAATAATAAAAGAGGTAACAATCTCAAAGTGATAGAAAACATGAGGATAGCACCTCTCCCTTTACAAGTTTGATCTTTATGATTATCCTTTGATCACTCTACTACAACATAGCCCTTCCCCAATTTTGAACTTCTCTTTTTGGCCCCCTCAACCCTTTTTCCCCTACACATGAACTAGAAAAGGCTAACTCATGTACGCAACCATGATCAGCAACTCTAATTTCAATTATTTCAGTCAAGTTTGACATGCCACTAAAAACTATTTGCAGCTGTCTGTAATTTATCTCCTCAAAATATAGGCCATAGATGAGGTAGTAATTGATTTTCTTCTTATTAAGAAAATGATCTTGAATGAAGTGGCATTTTTCTATAAAGACCATTAACTCACAATATTTGCAGATTTTTTTTTTCAAACATCACATGACATCATCACCTCTTCCTTGATTCCCTTGTAGGGCTGCAAACAAGACCAAGCTTGGATTGTTCAGGCTTGACTTGCTGTATCAAAGGATGGTATCAGACTGAACCCAAGCTTGAGACAAGCTGAGTTAAAAATGTACAAGTTTGGCTAAGGAACTCATTAGAGCTTATAATCAAACTGAAACAAGCTTCCAGCTATGTGTTAGTCTGGGACTATTCAAGCTCAGACTTTTATAAAGCATCGATGCGAGACTTGTGTTTGGGCTGCTGCTGGTCGAACAAAGGTTAAACAAGCTCCAACCTCATGTTGTTTTGAACAAGCTTTCTTCAAACACACAATGAGTTTTCTACCAACACACCTTGTAAAATAAATGGTACTTAAAAAATGCAATGGCACGGCCTCATATGTTCCATTCATTAAAGGGCACATATTCAACAAGTCTGATGTGGGCGGAAATCCCACCCTCGAGATCTCGAAGATGTTAGAACTGGACATGGGTTGACTGAATCTATTTCATAATGAGCTGAAGCTACACTAGGCACTTTTGGGCTATTTTTACTTCTGATATTGGGTCTACGGTCTTCTAGGTGTATGTAAATATAGAACAATTGTCTAAACGATCCAATTGAACCTACGCAATCAAAGCAATTTAAATTCAAGCTATCGAATCATCTGAAAGGATAATTCTCGGCTCGGGATATTTTTTCGAGGCATCCCATCAATCATTCAATCCCACTACTTGAGATCAGAAGTTGGTACTGACACTTAAGAACTCTCGGTCCTACTAGCCATCGCACTAAAATACCTTCGACCTTCCGGACTCCTACCAGGTTTGACATTCGATCTTTCAGACCTTCGATATAATTGTCACCCGGCTCCTTCGGCCCATATATTTTGTGGAAGATTTACCGAACCTTGACACTTGAAATCAAGTTCAAGCAAATAAGGCCCCCTACAAGGACATCCTACAAAATAGATGAAGGAAAAAGTCTATCAACGCTCAATTTTGATATGCCTCCCATAACAGACAAACCAGGGTTCCCGGAACCGTCCCGTACCACCCGGTACGGGGCGTTCCGTACCGTACCAGCCAAGAGCCGATACGGTTCGCCACCGGAAAACGGTCCGGACACCGGACCGTTAACAAAAACAAAAACAAAAATTTCATACCGAAACGGTACGGTACGGTACCGGTACAGTACAAAACCGCTCGGTTTGGGTCGGTTCGGTGAGAGGGGGGAGAAAGATTGTTTTTTTTAATTTGGCATGTCGGTACACATGTCGGTACACATGCCGGTACGGTACGGACCATACCGTATCGTACCGCCGACTGACCGGTACAGGTCCCGGTACCGGTTCAGCGGACCTTGAGACAAACAATCAAATCTCATAATCAAGAGCAGATCTCAACCATTAAAAAAGCATAGCCCCTCTTTGGGCCATAACTCCAAGAGCCATTAAGGTAGACGGCGAAAAGGCACATAAAACAAAAATCTTCCATTAATGGAAGAAGGATATTATAGATAAAGAAGGGCAATTTGCTTCCAGAAATCCTGTTGGAGGCCAAAAACCATTCACTTCTTATCTACCTGCCACCAAACCAAGATATTCCGAGATTGCCCTTGAAGCCTGGGTATAAAAGGAGTTCTCCACGAGCCCCCTAAAGGTATGCACTTATGTACCTATATACACGAGCATTCTCTCTCGCTGCTCCACTTCATTTTTACTATGTGGTATGAGATACTGACTTGAACATCGGAGGGCCTTCGCCGGAGCCACCTCCAACTACGGCTTCTTTTGCAGGTACTATCACCAGCAGCCCATCTCCAGCTTACTCTGGTACTCAGGCGGATCTAGCACTATTAATTTCCAAAACATTTCTCACAACTTCAATTTACAAAGCTAAGCTTTCTCATCTAACTCCTTGAACTTTCAATTTCAAAATGTAAACAACATGTGCACTGCTTACTAGTGCTTCCACATAATCACACATTCTTATACGATCTTATTTGATTCCATATAACATTCCTCAAACATGAATTTTTTTCTGATTCTTTTAATGTACTTCTCTTGTTGTACTGCACACCACTTAAGCACTGCCATATTTGCAACACTCACTATATGTCCATAAGCCCTCTCTAATGCCACAACATTTTAATCCATACAACCTTATTTTTGTCTTATGAAATTTCGCTGGCACCTCAAAGGCTCATACAACAATCTCATAATACAGGGGAAAACAAAAATCTCTCAACTTCATCAGCCCCACTCTACTCCTACTAGATACACAATCTTCAATGTCTCCCTTCTTTGATATAATAGGTCCAAGATATAAGCTTTTAATAAAAAACAAATATGATTATATAACTATCTATTTCAAATAAATTTCTGTCATCACCTTTTGAATAGATATAGGAAGATTGTGGAAAGACTCTTTCACTAAAGTAGCACAAGCACATTGTCAAAAGCACACCTAAGGCATCCCTATGCCACAAGGCACAACCTGGCACAACCTCAACATCTTGCCTGTCTCAAAATTGGGTGATTTTATCCAGATGCACAAAAAACACTATTTGTGCACCTTGCTAAGGCGCAAAATAGGTGCCCATTTGTGATTGTGTATGTTGTGCGGGTCTGCATAAGACTACAGATGGTTATAGCTGTGCCATGTGTGTTGTGTTCTATATGGCTATTTGTGTGGATGTGTTGCATTGTTTAAATTTGCATTTTCATGACTGTTTGCAGATGTGGCTGGAATTAAATTTTGTATTTGTAATGTCAACCTTAGGTGCAAGAATCACGAGCAGGTGCAGAGTGGGTGCAAGAGTAGGTGCAGGAAGTAGATATCTTAGAATCATTTTTCATAAGAAAACACTTAAAAAGCAGGTGTGGGATAAAGATTAAGAGAAAATTCCAAACCAAGTAATTCCAACAACTAAGTTAGGACTTACATGGCATTTGTGTTACTTTTATTGTCAGATATGTCTAATACAAAGATAGACATGAACAAATGCAAGCACACATGTGTGCCTCGCTCACTTTGGGCCTTGTGCTTACACTCCAATAGACCTTGGCACCTAGGTATCCTTGAGCCTTTAATAAATTTGGCATAGACGTCATTGAAGGTAGGTGATGAGGTGGGAATTATCAGCATTTACGTCTAACCCACCAAGAAAATGCATCATTTTCTATGTTCACCAAAAGGACTGTGAATCATAATAGGCTGATAAAATGCATAATTTTGCATGTTAAGAAGTTGTCAAATGGTGGTAGGCACCTTGTTTAAAATTTAAAATTAAGCCAAAAGTTGAACAAGTTTTGCTTCAAACCCAATACCAGAGGGGATACCGACTGGTGACTGATTTGACATGGTACAGTCCATACTACGCCATTCCAAGGTGTACCTACACACAAAAAGCTGGAGAGGGAGGGGGAGAGGCAGAAGGAAAGAGAGGAAGAAAGAGAGAGAAAGAGAAGAAGAGAGAGAAAGAGAGGGAGAGGAATGGGGGAGAGAGACTTTCCATGGTCCACAGCTAGGAAGGAGGACAACTGCCATCGGCAAGAAGATGAAACCTTAAGGGAGTGAATCTAGGGTTTTCTCTTCCCTCTCCATCAAGAGAGAGAGAGAGAGGGTCCGAGGGAAGGGAAAAGAAGTAGGACTTACCAAGAGCAATATCTGCTCCAACGCACCATCGCAAGGCAGGGGGGAATGTGCTATTGCTCTCTTGAACTCGCAAAGACCTCTGAGGGGGTTTGGGTTGGGAGGGGAGGAAGAGGGTGCTTTCTCGAAGCATCACAAGACCAAGAGCTTCCTATACTCCCCCCCCCCGGCAAAAAAAAAAAAGAAAAGAAAAGAAAAAAGAGAGAACCATTGCTCTCTCTTTCTCTCTCTATCTCTCTCTCACCATCACTCCTTAACCATCTTAAATGTAGTAGCTGAACCATGTCGAAATCCGACCAGTCTAGTTCATTACACCCCGAACTAGCCAATCCAGATATCCTTGCTTCAAACTATTGACAATATAGTGTTACAAAAAAATTCACAATTGCTTCATCAAAACATGATAAATATTGCAAAAGAATCTACATGTTAGAATTTTCACAATCATAATATGGTTCTTTTTATACAAGGTCCTATATTCCAGGCTTGGATTGTCAACACCGTATCTTTATATTTTACAGCATCTAAAGGTGAGGAGGGTCCACCTAGACGAACCATCACACCTAGACTGCACATATAGGATCAACTTGACCATTCTAGAGGGTAGAGTTTCTAATGCAAATAAGGTAATTGAACACAGAAATTCAAAGGTGAATGGTCATAGATATACATGATAAAGTCTTTGCCTTACATCTCAATAACAATTAGAAAATAAACTGCAATTGTTTGCAAAGTGTTTAAAATAAAATCAAAGGATTTGAGGGATGTCTCAATAGAAATGAAAATGAATTTGATTGCTTATAGAACACATTAGAGAGAAACCAAATAGTGAAACCAATCTAAAAAGCACAAGGGAGGGCGCGCGCACACAGAGAAAGAGAGCAAATGTTTAGGGTCGTAGACAAGAAAAATACAAAGGTAGAGAGGAAGGGAAGAAATGGAGTTAATAAAACTACAACATAGAAGCAAAAGGACATGGTTTATGCAATATGCTGAACATGTATCTTTTAATAAGTTGGGTGCTAATGTAAAGTTAATTGTTCAATGGCAGGTGCATTAGTTCATGCATGGTATGCTAACTTGCATTAAAAAGAGGAATGTAAAAAAAACTAATAATAAGATGGACAAAAGAAGATCAGAAAAGACATATTTGATGATAAGTTAGATGCAATGGAAAATGATCTAGATGATAAAGGAAGCCAATTATAAAAGAATTTAAATATGACACAGGTTTCTTCTATATGTCATTTTTAAGGGCAATTACAATCTTTCAAGAGCTTAATGCTTGCATTAATTAAAAGGGGGGAAATGGAGATAAAGTAATACACTACCAAATAAAAAGGGAACAAGAAAGGAGGGGAGGAAGATATAGAGAGATTCAGAAGATGCTTAAGTGACAGCACTTGTAAAGTATATCACTCAGAAGGAAATGTGGTATACATCATGAATGTACACGACAACAATGCCCCATTTTCCTATTCAGTTGGCAGTAAATACAATTCTTGATAGCAGAAAATGTAATAATTAAAAAAATCAGAAAAAAATGATTATGACCCCAAGACATAGGCAATGACCCAGAGAGTCAACATCCAATACTGATCACATAAAGAAATATATGCCAATTTTGTACCTTGCAAACCATTGTGCAAGTTAACGTGAGACAGAACATGGATCAAACATATGAACTCCAATTACATTGTGCTTGTAGTACCACTATGTATACCAGTAGCTGCATTTTTTGCAACATGCAACACTAATAAATGATATTTAATCCCGGTTCCTTGGAAATTTTACCCATACCCTTCAATTTTGATCACCCTTTTATGTTCATCCCAGGCCTTCAACAGACTTAAGCACGGTTATGTACAAAATAGTCAACTACATTCATAAACAGGCATAACTGTATGCAAGACATTCTCCAATGTAAAATAGTAACTATGAAAGCATTAAACAAAAAATGCCAGTTAACCAAAGAACTGGGTACTATGTTCCCCTAGTCAATAATAAAACCAATTAAATCTAAACACTATATTAAAGCACCAATATTTCCCAATTTTTTCATTCCAAAAATGCCCCGATTTGTTTTGACTGTTTATTTTCATGAATTTTTTTAGTACAAATTACAAGGTTTCTTGAATAAAAGTATATAAGATTTTCCCAGTTCGACATAGGTTCATCTTTGTTTGTGATCTCTATATTCATATACAAAGTTCTATAATCTAATTTTACTTACTATAGAAATAAAAAAGGAAAAAGTTCTAAATCCTATCCTAGAAAGAGTCTCAAACTAGTTTTGAGTCTCAGTCAAGTAACTTCAGACTGAGCAAAGTCTATGCAACCAGTACAATAATACATCACAACGAGTTCAAGATTTTTCATCACAACCCATCATCTCTCTCAAATTCTATTTTCCCACCTGTCTCTTTTCTCAGCTCTCGTACTTTGCATGGAACCCATGCTTTTATCTACCAAGTCATGCATGCTCAGGATTTCACACCTTTCACATGAGATTGCATCAATTAAAAATCACAGCGACTGAGTTTTTTCATAAAAAAGCAATCTTTGTCATTCCTCTAACACATGGAACTAATCAACTTCCTTTTTATCATTATAGGAGTATTGGTTACAGGAAAGAAAATATCCCCACTTAAACCATTGATGAGTATTGTCAATAATGCTATGAGAGATCTTCATAAACTACTTTAGACATATATATTCTTAACTAATTCTGTAAATTAATTATTGATATTTTAAAATAAATATTTTAAATTGTTTCATTTGGTATGTTGTCAATGTACTAATGTTTCTAAGCAAGGTTAGCCGAACCAGTACCAGTACCTATATCGGTCGATGACCTGTTCGGTATATAGTACCAGTTTGACACCTTACCAACACTTAGCATGGCTAGGCATGCCGGTCCAATCGACACACCTTTTTTTTTATTTTTTATTTTTGACTTTTTTCTTAAGGTATCAAATCAATTTTTTAGGATTTCTTGAATGATTTTAAGTTCAACTTGATATTTGTTGACATTAAATGACATTTGTATCACTTCAATACATCCTTAATCACATGTGATATGTATCTGAGTCTGACATCACATTATTTAAAATCCTAAATAATCAATGCATAGACTAGATATCAATGAATCCTAAAATGCTCAAATCAAATAAAAATATAAAAATAAATAATCAATACATAGTATTATTTAGAATCTTGTTGAGCGTCGATGTCGTTCATAAATATCAGGATTGTTTACATAATCAGGAAGAACATCAACCCATCCCTTTAACCAAACTTTTGCCAACTTCATTGCTAGTCGAATTTTTTTAAAAAACCCATGAATAGGGATGACCGTCGCCCCTATTTCAAACCTGCAGCTCTGCGGGATCCATTTCTGCCATTCAGCAGCCAAGGTGGCCACCCAGCAACCTCCTTGCCGTCTTTCCCTCCCTTTATCTCCCTCCCCCTCTCTCTAAGCTCTCTCTCATGAAGGACTGTGGAGGCCCGAAGGCCCTCCAACAACCCCCATGGTCCTCCAGTGGCCACCACCGCCCTCCCTCCCCCCTCTTTTCCTTCGCCATTCTCCCTCGTTTCCATGTCAATTTGGGCCCAATACAATCCAATACAAGGGCATACCACTCACACAGCCAGTCAGCCGATACAAGATCCAATTCCAAGTTGACAGCACTTGTAAAAAATTACATACTTAATGAAAATTAATGATTTTAATATCATTGTGTAGACCATCCATAGATCTACCACATTTATTAAAATCATGCCAAAATCAAAAATCTGGCATGATCTCTCCTTAATTTTCCATTTTCTATGAATTTTCAACTTTCCAAACAAAAGAGAGGGGTAGGGGAGAAAGAGAGATGGGAGAGAAGGAAACATGTCACTAATCAATGATTTCTCTCATTTTGTTGTTTTTTCAACGATGGGGAAGGAGATTCTTCGTCATAATTCAAGGAGAAGAAACATCTCGGGAGACTTATCCTCCCCTTTCCATCACTTCAAAGCATCCAAAATGGGCCGAACCAATAGTGCCATTCCAAACTGCCCAATTCGAAGTAGTTCGGTCCCCAGACTAAAAACCAGGACCAAACCAAGTTTAGGGCTGGTGCGGTTCAATATGGGCCGACTCGGGAGGTTTGGTCTGGTACCTCCTACCATGTTTCTAAGCATGAATCATTACTTTTCTTTGGAAGTACATTACCATGTGCAAAATATCTAATAATAAAAAAGATGGTGATAGTTTCTACTTGTGATCACATACACCTCCTCTTGCTTCAATTATCACATAACTGGAAAGTGCAACATCATCTCACAAAAACAAGGAGAAGAACAAATGGTCCAACATCAATAATACTTTAAAAAAAGTTACGTTGTGAACAAGTATAAGCATGCATTCTCACTGTTGTCACTTTCCTATAATGGTTTTGGCACTCTCAGAATGCACTTCTGAAAGAAATATTTGCTATTAATTACCAAAAAGAGCTCAACATAGATAGATGCATGAAAACATTTGCAATTGGATTGGAGGTAACACTGGATTGGAGGTAACACTAAAAACCTGGCTATTCTAACAAACTGAAGCAGAAAAATTTAACTATATCCAGAAATATAAGACATAAACCAAGTCAACATGAAACTGATGAATTTTATTTTGAGTATATGTTAAACCTGAATCTGTAGCACCCGCAGCCTGGATGCCCATTCTTCTTCATCAGCCCGTCTATACTCATCTGATTCCTTGTGCTTTTCGCGCTCCCAAATTAAACCATTCTGAATATGAGATAAACCAGGCTTCCTATATAAGGGGCAAATCCCAGTTGCTCCACCTTCTGCATTAGGATTGCAGATTGGTTCTTCAAGAGTGCCTTCCTTGCTATGACAGAAACTTTGATTTCCAAAATGATTTTGTTGTTTATCTGTTGGTTGATCATTAAACAAAACAGTTCGTTCAGGATACAACGTCTCTTTCACTTGAGCAGTGAGTTCATTATTGACAACAAAATCATGCTGTGATTGGGTCTGACATGAAGGTTGTTCTGCAGGGCTATGTTCCTTCTTGTCATCTTTCTCCTGAGCAGCAATTTCATGATTAATAATAGGGTCAACTGGTGATTGGGTGTGACATGAAGGTCGTTCTTCAGGGGCATGCTCCTTCCTGTCCTGTAAGCCAACACTATCAGAAAATAGAGTGTCACCATCCCAAGCTTTGTGTGGAACTCCAGAATAAGGACTCACTGAAACATGGAATATGGTTCCGCCCCTAAGTTCAGCTGTACCATAACAAGTTTCTACAGGAATTTGTTCGTCTTTATCCAGAAAATCAAAATGCTCATCCCTAACATGCACAGGATCTTCCATTTTGAAGTCCTGAAAACAATTATTTTTACAATTAAAGTATGTTTCATCAGAGAACTGTGCTCTGTGTGAACATTCCTCTGAAATCAGTTCTTCCTTCTGCAAACCAGGCTCCTCATAACTTATGCCAGTAGAAGGAACTGAATTTGCAGCAGAGTTGTTCTCCTTGATACCCTGAAGAGAATCTTCAGTAAGTTCATCAGCATTGGCCATCCTAGAAGAGTTCTTTCCATTACTTGAACTGCTTGGACCACATTCGCCAGGTACTTCTCCAAAATGCTTCGAATATTCCTTGCCGGACTCATTTATACTTTCTATATTAACCATATTTTGAGTGGCTTGATCAGACTGAAAGCCAGGATCAGCGCTAGATCCTGAAGCACTAGCCTGATCCTCTGAACCAAATTGGCTCCTCTGTGACATTTTTCGCCTCAAAGCAGCTCTTTCCCACTGTTCACGGATCTTACCAGAGACATCTTCCATAATCTCACAATCAGAGCTGTCACTTTCTGAACTGTCTCCTTCAGAACTGCAAAATCCAGAATTATCACTTTCTGATGCACCACCATCTGATGCAGGATTTAGACCATAACGATTTCTAGAAGAACCACGTTTATGGTGCATTTTCACTTTTCCAGTAAATTTAGATGGGGAAGTGTTCTCTCCAACAAAAATTAGACATTCATCGCTATCCGATTCTTCAGGCAGTGGAGAGTTGCTGGAGAAGTGGCGAAAAGTGCTGCTTGTGGCAGCATAACATGCATTACTAAGAGTCTCACCAATAAATTCCTCTTCATCATCAATACTAATCACACTAGCACAACTATCTCTTTTTTTAAACCTAAAACATCTAGACTCCTGATGGGAACTCTCTGGAACTTCAATGATGACCACATCACTTTTGCCTTTGTCAACATCAATGATCTCTACATTCTCGACGGTGCCTTTTCTTTTGCACCTTTCAAGAGTTCTCCTTCCAGGCAGAGTTCTTGGATGGGAATCACCCCTTGACATTCTCTATGATCACATGCTACAGTGCACAGAGAGTATATAGGAATGTCATAAACCAATTATTTCAGGCTATTTTGATCACTGACAGCTTCTGCATTACAGTTAAAAATATTATCAGGAAACCAAATTTAAATAATTTGAAATTAAGTTTTGCAAAAATTTAATCATCTGATTATATCCACTTTCTACCTTTTTTCATCTGCCAAAATTCAATTATCAAAAACTACATGCATCAACAACAGAGACAGACCAATAATCCATCCTGTCAATTGGCAAGGAAAGAATATGCATCTAGCATTATTCAAAAACATAAGAACTGACATAGAATTGATACTGCAATATGAAGAAACTACAACAAAATGATTGTCAAAAGACATGTGAATCATGCATGCAACCTACCCAGTTCCAATCAACAAATATGCATACCAAACCTCATGAACATCAGGGATAGTGTATATAAACTAATTGAGTTGATAGGAAATGAGCTACTTCAGCAAAAAGTTTAAAAATGTAAGATAAATTTACAAGGTTTTGCCTTCATCTAAAAGAAAAGGCTTTTGTACCCCATTTTCTTCAACCAAATGTATCCAACATAGGGAAGCAAGGAACTGGTGGACTGAACTGAAGATGACAGCTAGTGATTGGAAGAACTTGTTTTCACCATACTGCAACAAAAAGGAGAGGGAAGTAGATAAAGGGCATGAACCTTCAATTCAAAAAGGGGGAATGGGGGAAACTACCAAACTATACTGGCCCATCGTTTCCAAAATGAATATCATATTACAGTATTAAATTTACTTGTAAAGGGAAACCACAACAAACTAGGTACAAGAAAGAAAATATTACATTAATAAAATAAAAAGGGGAAAGAGATTCCTTTACACATTTCATTTATCAACTTTTTTTTACTTTTAATCTTCCAGCTGATAAAGGAGCAAACATTTTGGACCACTGGACCTGGTAAACCAAAACAAGGGCCATGTGAAATCAAGAACTAATGCATTAGCAAAAACCAGCGATTCATTTACGGATGTATATAATGTCATCATGACAATAAAATGATAGCTTGATAAAGATTTATAAAATTTAAAAGCTTTCAAAATGTTCTCCATTTCAATTTTCACCTTTACCATTAATCAAAAAATACTGCGTAATAGAAATAAGGGACATAAGTGCAGGAGATAAAGTGGGTCTCTCAAAATTCAAAAAATCTAAGAAAGGAAACATCTAGGAAGTGTACATGCTATCCTAAGCAGAAGTGTTCAGGAATTCTGACTTTTAGAATACTAGATAATTGAAGTTTTAAAGTATCTGGCATTGTAGCATCACATAAACTAATACATGTAATTTGAAGTCCCAATCGGTTAGTACAACACAACCACCATATATTTGATCTAGAAAAATCATCAAACTTGATATGGATCACTTTGACCATTACAAATATTTGATGTGGACCATCTTGGCCACTACGAGTATCCAAGACAATCATTAGACTCGATGTGGACCATGTTGGTCACTACAAGTATCTAGGAGGATCATTAGACTTGATGTGAATCACTTTGACCACTACAAATACCCATAAGGATCACTAGACTCAATGTAAACTACTTTGACTACTACAAGCAAGGCAGGATAGGGTCCAAAAGCAAGATCTGCCACAGCAAAAAGCCAAATCACATGCCAAGTCTCAAGAAGTCATAACTTGGTCATACGATTATTGAGATGATCTTTTCTTTTGAAATTAGGTATATTTTCGAGATCTACAACTTTAGACCAATTTCTAGAAGGTTTATTAGGCCAAAATTCCATTGTTTGGATCCTGAAGCTAGTAAAACCAAAACTTCCATTTTGGGGAAAGACTTTAACCGGATGTTATCTTCTAGTTAGGCATAGCAATAAACAGCAAAATTGATGTAAAAGTTGAAATCTACATCTAGTTAGATTTTAGTAATTTTTTTCACAATTTTTCATATTAGTCATATTCTTTTAGAGACCAAGTCCTGTTCAAACTAGGAAAAAGAATCCAAACCAAATTATTCAAGGACAAATGTCCTAGAAACTTAAAAAAGAAATCCAAGCTGAATTATGCAATGGCGGACCTTAATATTATAAATAGAGACCACGTACCTCAACTTATGTGGTTTGGAGAATCAATCAATAAAGAAAAGGAAAATTTAAGACCTAATTTTGAAACTCTTCTATCTTCTTCTAGTTATCTTTAAAGAGATTCACTTTGAGTGGGCTGAAAAAAATCTTCTTTCTCAATCAAATCAAGTTAGTATTAAAGCATTAGTCCCCTACATCCATAGGGGTCCTAGTTAATGATCCAAACGTACAAGCAATCAGAAGAAGGGTTATCTGTGCTTCAAGTACATCAAAAGACAAAGACGAGTATGATTGCTAGTTATGCTTCGATGGATAATAAGATCAAGATACATCTCGCACAACTAGAATAGAAGATTGCCCAACTCATCAAGATTGTTTATCAATTAGCGATGCCTTCAACACAAGTACCAATAACTCCATATTGCAAAACTATCTCCTACATCTAGAGATGAAAATCCTCCATCTAGTGTGGAGGATAATGGCCTACAAACATGCAAAATCTCTCTCTTGAATTTTTTAAAGTTGAAACTTGAATCGAGATCTCCATATACGATAAAATTGTTGATGCAAAAAAGCTAGATGACTACTAGACTAGTTAGAGATCTACTTTACTATCTATAAAAACTTTAGTGTCCAGAAGGTAGTTTTTGCCCATCTTAAGGTTTATAGCTATGCTCTCATGATGGAATTTATACAAGAGGAACAACGATGTCTCAAATTTGATGAAGAAAAAATTCAAGGGCCTGATTAAGAAGCAAGTTTATCCAATCGACTATGAGGAGAATCAATAGATCAAGTGACAGTACCTGCAATAAAAGTATAATCAACCCATCCAATACTACACTACTAGGTTTCATAAACAAGCAATTTATTTCAGAATTTTTATTAATGATCATGCAGTTTTCATGAAATGCGTTGGAAGTTCCACAAGAGCATTTGAGAGCTGAAGCTCTTAAAAGTTGAAAAGATCCACGAAGCCCAGATGAAGGCCATGAAAATTGAGGAGAAGAATCAACTAAGGTAAGAAGGCAACAATTTCAAGAAAGAAAGCAGAAATCTAGATCAAAAAAGGGAGCAAAGTAGAAGCACATCAATATGATTCAAAAAATTTATTATGATCACTGCAATATTCATAGAGACACAAGGAGAAATGTTGGAAGCTTCATCCTGAATTGAACCCTAAGTGACAAAAGCCAAAAGATAACATTTCCAAGAAAACAGAGAGTGATTCTCATTGCTATAGAGATTGAGGAGCTGCTCGAGCTCAAGCAAATAGACTCCAAATTAAGCTTAATGACAAGCCCGACACAACCACTAGAGCAGATTTAGAGGTGCAAGTACTCAAAGAAGAAAAGGTGTAATCAATGCTATAAAGGTTAACGAGCGATTCGAGCTTGAGCCAACAAACTCCAAATTGAGCTTGATGGCAAGAAAACATAAGACAATCATTAAGATAAATTTAGAGACACAAGATGAACTCTTTAACTTGAAGATCTAGGTAAAGCAAAACATCATCGAAACTATTTTAGATCCTGAAAATTAGAAGAACCTCATCTCTAAAAATCTAGTTTAGAAACTAAGGTTGTAGACCAAGCCTCATTTATGTCCTTACTCTCTCAATTGGATTCAGAATTACCAAGCAATATTGCTTCAAGTTTGCCATAATTGAGAAGTATATTGATGAGAGGACATGTGAAGTCTTGCTTTAGATGTTTGTGATGCGGAACTATATATGCATGCAGATTATTTTTGTATTTTTATATATTAAGTTATATGTTTGAATTCCGAAGATCAGACCAAGAAACTAAGTAGAGAGTTCTACATGAAATTAAGAAGCAAAAAGCATACATAACAGAATCTAAAAAGCAATAGAAAGTGAATCGCCAAGGCTGAGAAGTCTCGGTTGGGCTAGTTCATCTCCAATAAAGCGACTAGCAGGCAGAGGGGGTGTACCTGACAACGGTTGATGCGCCCAATGCAAATCGTAGACCAAGGGATCGCTCTCACTCCCGGATGCGGCCTGGAAAATCAAGCCGGAGACCCGCGGATTCTCGGCTTTCAACCCGGTGATCCGATTGCTGCCCGGCTGAAGTCGTTGGATTCGTAGAAGCCAAGGGACCTGCAAACAGCCTTTCAAGAGTGAGAAAACAAAGCAAGGATGAAGTAGTAAAGGAAAAACAGGAACAGGAAAAAGAGTTTAAGGTTGGGTGGCCAGGGTTTGGAGAGCTGGATGGCGGCTGGAGACTGGGCGCAGAACACCAGGAAGAAGGAAGGGCTCATACAGAATCCCTTTTAGCACACAGCAATTGAAAGAACTCAATATTATTTCATGAAAAGATGCCTTGATGCAAGTGAGTAGAGTCTCTTAAATAGACTCTTAGACTTGGCACCCAAGTAAGGTTACATTAGTCATTACCTAGGAGTTTTAATCCAACCCCAACTCTAGCTAGAATACATGGTAGGTTTAGGTAGAAAAAATCCGTTAATTCTCTCCTCCTCTCTTGACTTGGTCAGCCAAGAGGGGTGACTCTAAGTGGCTGACCAAGGGGAAGGTAACCTTAAGCATTTGGCGCCCTAGCTCCTCTCTTGGGCCTTGGCTGGCCCAATCTGCTTCGGGCTACGGTCCAGGGCTCCCGGGCCTCCGATGTGACTCCAGGATTTCTGATTTCTTCTACTGGGCCTTCCATGGTCTTCATGTCTTCAGTTAGGTTGGTCTTCATGTCTTCAGTTGGGTTGGTCTTCACTTGAACTGGCTTGGTCTTCTCTTATACTTGGGCTGACATGTACAGGACTCAGGAAAAAGATTAGCTCAACATGAGCTGACTAGTACAGGACTCAAGTGACAAAATAACAACTCGACTGGACTAAGCCCTTATTACAAATGGACTCAAATACTACTAATTAATCCACAGAGGGTTGATAAACGTCTTCTTATTCTGGTGCCTCTGGTGTCCCCACCAATTATTCCGGGGTGGGAGGAACTTGATCCTGTTGAGTAAGGATCACATTGGCTCACATATCTCTCGAGAAGGTCTGGGTCAAGGGGCTGCAAGTCCTCTCAAAAAATCCACGAATCGTCCAACTATGGCAGACCTTGCCATCGAACCAGGTAGCGTTGATAGCTGCAGCCCCGGATCGTGATGGCTTGATCGTCCAGGATACGCTCGATCAGTTCTCCTCTCTCAGGCCAAATATTTGTTAGACACTCTGGGCTAGGGTAACTCAATGGAAGAAGTAGGTCCAAAGGCCTCACTGGGTATCACTGCCGATTCCTTATACTCAACCAGGTCTGCAATATTGAAGGTAAAACTGATGCCTAAATCCGGAGGCAAATCTAACACATAGGCATTTGGTCCAACCCTCTCTATCACTTTAAAAAAATCCGGCTCTGCGAGCATGAAGCTTCTTTTTAGGCTTAAGCCTAACCATGACAAAATCCACTACATTAAATTTCTTGGCCCTTCTTCAGGAATTAGCCAGTTTCTTAGACGTTTCAAAATTAGTGCAAGTGTGAACATGCTGGACACATGCAAACTCCTAACAAGTGATGCAAAGGACTCATACTAACACCTAACAGACTCAACTATGCATTCCTATCAAAGAAAATTTTATTGAACTCTTTGGACCTAAACCTAACAGATTATAGGTTCTCTAGGTTTGATCCTAATTTGACATGCACACGAAAATTTATAGTGGACTCCTAGCAAATCCATAGAATATGCCAGAAGTAAGATGCAAACCAAACATGCGTAATAAATATATGCAATATGCTAATCTCAACTAAATGCAATCTAATGATCCTAGAAATGCTGGAGGTGTCTGGAAATGGCAGAAAATAAGAAATGGGTTCAGAATTAGTCTGGTAGGGTAGGAAAAAAGGTTCAAGGTTAGTTGGATACAGTAGGATATAAGAAGGGATGTCAGGGACTAATCCTCGACTAATGAGGCTAACCTTACAAGGTTGAGGTATATCTACAGGGTTTGTATAATGGAAGGATGGGTTACTAATCTCAGGGAAGAGGTCCTTAATGGGAACTATAGGAGGGGGCTCATCCTGAGGGTACTGATTTAAAGAGATCAAGTCCTTAATAAATTATTCTGGTTCGTGTATTTTAGGACTAGACTTTGTAATTTGGCTCTACTCTATGGTTTCCTCGGGTAAGGTTCAAGCAGCAGTTTTTGGATTCTCTTCCTCTAATTGTTCTTCCACTACAGCTTTAGGCTGGGTATAGTCAGGGTCAACAAACTCTAGATTGGCTTCTACCTGGATACCTACGGGGTCAACTAATTCTAGATCTTCTAGAGGTGTCTCCTCTTCTACCTCATACTCATCCAATAAGTTCACATCAGCTTTATACACTTCCGCTTTAATGTAGGCCTTGTGAATCACAGGGGTGGTAAGGGAAGGTCGACCAAGGAAAAATTGGCTAGGTCCTGGTTTCTGATTATGGGAACTACTCCTAGTGGATTCAGATTGACTAAAGGGTAGTGGATTAATACTGGGTTCATATCTAGGGATACTAGTCTTATAAGGTTCCGATCGATGGCCTATGGATTCGGATCTATAGGTCATGAGTCTATTTGGCTTATAGGGAGTGGGTGCATAGGATCTATATTCATAGGTTTTGGATACATGGTTCTAGGTTCATATAATTTGGGTAGTGTGGGTAAAGGTGGCTCAGGTTTGGATCTAGTCTGGGTCCTACGAGTTTTCTTTAGGGTTCCTAGTCGGTTGTCTATATTTTCAAACCTATGGGCTAAGTGATCAAGTCTATTATGGGTTCGGGTATCGGACTGAGTTATCTGGGTATTCACCTGGGCTAAGGATTGGGCTAGCTGTTCAGTAAGGGCATTAATCTTGGCTTCAAGGTTATCCATGGATTCGGCCAAAGGTGGAGATGATGGATGATATGATGCTCCTGATCTAGTGCTCATGCAAGACTCAACACTGACTCGACTACAGCTGCCTAGACCAAGAGCCCAATCAGAATGGGTTGACTCAACTTACACACAACTCAAATCCTAGTCCTTCAATCTGGCCAGGTAAGAGGTGGGATGGTGGGAGACCCCCTGCTTCAGCAGGGACCCAATTAAGGAACCATCGATCCGCTTAGGTCGTTTGACACTGTACCTCTTTCCTAGACACCAATATATCCAGTAATAGAAAATAAATTGGGTGCACTAGTCGTCCCACAATGATTGAACCCGACCGATGGGTGTCCCTAACCTACTAGGGCAAATTAAGTCTAGTTAATTTTAAGTTAGGCTTAAAATAGAATGCAAGGATGGTGGTTTTGGGCTAAGAAAAGGTAATGACCTCCTTCCCTTATCTTGGATAGAAAGTGCCCTTAAAGTATTTTATGCAATGATAGCAAGCAGATGAAAATGAAAATTAGGGTTTATCTGTTTTTGGAGTTTTATGAATATATATAATTATTTTTTTTTTGTATTTTCTTAAACAGAAAGATAACTTGCAGATTATGACCTAATATGCAGGGAATATGCCAAAATTAAAGATATGCAAAAAAAGTTATACTAAAGAATCCTAAACTTTCCGAAATCGACTTTGCTGCCAAAACAGAGCAAAACTGTTCTCAGGCAGTGTTTCGGCTGGGAGAAAATCCACAGACCGAAATAATTCCCGAGAAAATTCTAAAAATTAATTTCAATTATGAGGAATTCAGCAAAACAAATTTCAGAATTTTCTGAATTCTATGCAGGCAGAAACAATTGAACAAACAGAGGATGTATTGAGAAGGCCGAGAATGCAAAACCCTAAAGGAACTCTATGTTCTTCTTCAGGGGTCAATTCACAGCGGCACCCCTACCGCCATAGGAAATTCCATAGATTGGGAAGAGAGGGTCTTGCAGTCCTAATAGTCTCCTATGACCGGACGGCCATGATGAAGCACCCGACCTGAATATCCAAAGAGAACTAAGCCCAAACAGGCTCTGATACCAAATGATGCGGAAATATATATGCATGCAAATTATTTTTGTGTTTTTATATATTAAGTTATATGTTTGAATCCCGAAGATCAGAATAAGAAACTAAGTAAAGAGTTCTATATGAAATTAAAAAGCAAAAAACATGCATACCAAGATCTTAAAAGCAATAGAAAGTGGATCGCCGAGGCTGAAAAGTCTCGGTTGGGCTAGTTCATCTCCAATAAAGCGACTGGCAGGCAGAGGGGGTGTACCTGACAACGATTGATGGGCTCGGTGCAGATCGTAGACGAAAGGATCACTCTCACTCCCGGATGCGGCCTGGAAAATCAAGCCAAGGACCCGCGGATTCTCGGCTTTCACCCAGTGATCCGATTGCTGCCCGATTGGAGTCGTTGGATTCGTAGAAGCCGAGGGACCTGCAAACAACCTTTCAAGGATGAGAAAACAAAGCAAGGATGAAGTAGTAAAGGAAAAACAGCAAGGAAAAAAAGAGTTTGAGGTTGGGTAGCCAGGGTTTAGAAAGCTGGATGGCGGCTGGAGACTGGGTGCAGACAACCAGGAAGAAGGAAGGGCTCACACAGAATCCTTTTTAGCACACAGCAGGTAGCACACAGCAATTCGAAAAACTCAATATTATTTCATGAAAAGATGCCTTGATACAAGAGAGTAGAGTCTCTTAAATAGACTCTTAGACTTGGCCCCCAAGTAAGGTTACATTAGTCATTACCTAGAAGTTTTAATCCAACCCAACCTCTAGCTAGAATACATGATAGGTTTAGGTAGAAAAAATTCCTTAATTCTCTCCTCCTCTCTTGACTTGGTCGACCAAGAGGGGTGACTCTAAGTGGCCGACCAAGGGAAAGGTAACCTTAAGCATTTGGCGCCCTAGCTCCTCTCCTGGGCCTTGGTTGGCCCAATCTACTTCGGGCTGCGGTCTAGGGCTCCCAGGCTTCCGATGTGACTCCAGGATTTTTGATTTCTTCTACTAGGCCTTCCATGGTCTTCATGTCTTCAGTTAGGTTGGTCTTCATGTCTTCAATTAGGTTGGTCTTCACTTGGGCTGGCTTGGTCTTCTCTTATACTTAGGCTGACATGTACATGACTCAGAAAGAAGACTAGCTCAACATGAGCTGACTAGTACAGGACTCAAGTGACAAAATAACAACTTAACTGGACTAAGCCCTTATTACAAATGGACTCAAATACTACTAATTAATTCACAGAGGGTTGAAAAACCTCTATCTTATTCTAGTGCCTCTGGTGTCCCCATCAGTTTGTCAGATCATCTTTGAGAGCTCGTACATTTGGAATCGAGATTAGTTACATCATCCTTGAGAGCTCATACATCTGGAATCAAAATTAAGCCATTTATAGGCAGCAAAGGAAGTATCCTCTCATAGAGGGCAAGAAGTTTATGATCAATGCCTTAGAATACAAAAGAACATAGACATTGCAACTGTAGCTCAAACAAAGTGGCTTGTTAATGTCTGTAACAAGTTTGTGATGATAAAATAAGAAGCTAATACCACTTATGAGAGGCCAAGCTCTCATCCCTATGTCCCACTGATTGATCAATCGAGATCGAGGAGTTGTTATAGTCATCGTCGATGAGAAAGGGCAGCAAAAGAGCATCCCTACTATGAAGTCTAGATGCAGGAGTGGAGCAAGTGGTTTGCTAAGACCAGAGACTAAAGAAGAGCAAGACTAGAAATCATCCCCAAGCAAAGCTTGACAGTCCAACTATGAGATAGATGAGCAAGTATTTCTCAATCTTCAATTTTGATTTAGCATAAGCTAAATCACCTAAACAAAGATAGCTCTAATCCAGGAAACTTATCAAACTTAATATGAATCATTTTAACCACCACAAATATTCAAAAAAATCATCATATTCGATATGAACCATCTTGGATATTACAAGTATTCATGAGTATCATTAGACTCGATATGAATCATCTTGACCATTACAAGTATCCAAGAGGATTACTAGACTTAATGTAGATCATTTTGACCACTACAAGTATTTAGAAGGATCACCAGATTCGATGTGAACTACTTTGACTACTACGAGCAAGACTAGATAGGATTCAAAAGTAAGATCAGCCACATCAAGAAGTCGAATCACGTGCCAAACTTCAAGAAATCATAACTTGACCATACGATACCCGATTAGAATAATCTTTTTTAAAAAAAATTGAGTATCTTTTCAAGATCTATAATTTGGGCCAACCTTCTAAGAGGTTGAATTATGCCGAAATTCCATCGTAACTTTTCTTTTCAGAAAAAACTTTAATCAAACTTATATTGCAATCCGTGAAAAATTAAACAAAGTGATAAAAGGCAAAGTTGACATAGAAGTTGAGATCTATCTCTTATAGGACTTTAGTATTTTTTTATGATATCCCAAATGATCAAGTAACCTCCCGGTAACAAAGAAACAAATTCATTTATACATTCAAATATTTTAATTTTTGATTAGAACTTGCATTGTTCTCAACAAACTATCAATAGTGCTTGAACCAAGGATATGTTAGCAATGGTAAAATATAAAATAACGATAAAAAAAACATTAGCAAGATATATAAATTACCACATACTACTATGATCTTAGTTGTGATACTGGTATGTTAAAAAATTACTACCATGATAACAGTAATAACACTAAAATGTTATTACAATATAAAAAAGAGATTGACTATGCTACACTTGAGAATAGTGGTCCCTAACTCCAGTCAACCTATCCACCATCCATTTATTGAGAATTGCAAGGAATCCAAAGCTCACCTATTAGCCGTTAACTACTGCCATTCCAAAAATCAAATAATTAATACAACAGGACCAGCATGCCTTCCACAACTCGTCCACACACCCTTCCCATCCTCCCCCTCTCTTATCACTTTATTTCCATTACACATCATTAAAAAAAAAAAGAGTCGTTAATTATGAGGATGCATGCTCATCTGGGCTCTCTCCTCCCCTACTCAACATCCACTCTAGAATAAATACAAGCATTCTAGGATAAACACCTAATCTGCAGCAATAAGCACAAATACTAGAAAATAAATAGAAACTTGACTGCCCACCCTCGGTCAGGTTAAGGCTCGCTCACCGTAAACAACAATGTTAGAGGATAAACACAAAGTTTAGAGAGATTAAAAACAAAGTGGTCCAAAATAAACACAAACCTCCTCACACTAAATAGAAACTGGCAAGCGATAAACAGAAAACTGCATGGATGCTCACTACCTTCCTACATTCCTCTCTAAAATTAAAAAGATAGTCCTCATAAATAAGCACTAGCTACTTCAGAATAAATACAAACCTTCCAAGATAAACACCTAGTCTGCAGCATAGACACAAACATTACAAAAATAAATAGAAACAGAGGGTCGTCCAATGGATTCAATGAAGTGCACGTCCAATTAAAGGAGAGAGAGTTTCAGATAGGTGTGGGCCCTAATAATTAATGAATCCTCCATCTTTTGAACGACATGGCAGCTACTGTGATGGACAGAGAATAACGAAGAGAGGAAGAGGGTTGAAAGAGGGCGCGGGTGACTGTATCGAGGGACAAGCATTCGCATGGGTGGCGTGTCCCGTCTCATCTTATTATTTTTTTTTTTTTTGGAAAGGCAGCATTTAACAGCTTAAAATAAAACTTTGGATTCCTCACGATTCATGTCGAATGATAGGCAAATATGTGGACCGGATTTGGGGCTCGCTACACTCGAGTGTAGCTTAGTGGATCTCATTAAAAAAAATATATGAAAACAAATACACAATATAAGATGAAAACATAAGGAGGAATTAAATTATTACGTTATCATTTTCCTCAAAAGATTACAATGAGAGACAACAAAAAGAATAGAAACCACAGTAAAACTGAAAATTGCAGATCCATCTACCTGATCCAAACATATATCCTTAACTCCCCAAGCGAACACATGATAAAATATAGAATAGAAGCCATGATAAAAATCATGGACCAGAAATGGAAACCTATATCTAGCAGTGAGAAAATATATTAAGAAATATCGTCTCCATAACATCAATTAAAAGGTTAAAACTCCAAAGTCGAAACTGAAACAAAAAAATAAAAAGCGGAGGAGCAGAGAAAGGGAGGAATTGTGTCGCTGATTATTAATTTTCAGGTGGGAAACAAGGGGCAAGAGCCAAGAATTACTATGTTTTCGCTTGTTTTTTTTGTTGGAAACAGGAGGCCAGCCCGGTGATTAGAACCCTCAATCCCCACAGGCATCTGGCCGAACCCCATATACATGACCAACAAAAAATTGCCTAACATTTCTTAGAAAAAAACAAAAACCGATGACCGAGAGAGGGGAGGAAGAGATAAAGACACGGAAGAGTTACCTTGCGGCCTCCGGATCCTCGCCGACCGCCTCTTTGTTATAGACGCGGCCGAGAGACGAAGCCTTTTCTTGCCCTAGGAGCGGAGAGGCGATGAAAAAATAAAAAAAACAGGGGGCGCGGGAGGAGGGGATCCGTCGTCGATCGTCTCCAACTTAAGGCCGCCTCTATTTTCCTCTCTTTTTTTTCCGTTTTCCTTTCCCCGACGCTTTTCATGAACCCGCTCCTCAACGCACCGCAGCGTGCGCAGCCGTCCATCGTGCGATGGACGGCTAGTGAGCAAGCGAGCCGTGCACCGCAGAGGACCGCGCTTATCTTTTTTAGTCGCCCGGGCGGCTTGAGTCAAGTTTGGTATGCACGGATAACTGGGTCCGATACATTTTTACAATTCGGTGTCGGTGGTAGGATGCCGCTACCGTTACAAACTTTCCTTTCAGAATTAGCTCGAACAGCAAGGTGGAGCAGGCTGAAGTTGGGATGCGGGATACGGAAGTATGGTTTTTCTAGGAGGAAAAAGAAGTGGAGGAGGAAGCTTTGGAAGAGATGAGATTCCCTGAGATTCCAAGTGCGTGGCACGATTAAATTCTCATTTCCATTGAAGGAACGCGCAGTTATTAAAATTAAGTTTCTTTTCCACTTTTGGTTTTAATATCTACTTCTGATGTTGAAATTTGGATTAAAATTTGTTATATCCAAGGCTCATCTTCGAACCAGACCGGTGTAGAGGTCCGATCGACCTGTTATACTCAATCGGTTCACTTTCGAACCAGACCGGTATAGAGATCCGACCAATCCATTCCTGCTGATATCCGTCTGACCAACTCCTGCAGAGGTCCTATCGACCCACTCTTGCTGAGATCCGGCTGATCCATTCCTGCAGAGATCCGATCGACCCATTCTTGTTGAGATCCATCTGACCCCTCTTGCAGAGGTCTGGCTGACCCACTCTTGCAGAGTCCGATCGACCCACTCTTACTGATGTCTGATCGACACACTCTTGCTGAGGTCCGATCGACCTACTTCCGAAGGGCCACTCCAAAGATAGCCTGGGGGACTCCAGAAGTCTCTTCTAGCTGATATTAGTTCTGTTACAACATAATCCTGACATATCAGCGCCACTATTTCACTAGTTCCACCATGCTGCCCTATCTTGGCGCCACGTGGCCACTATCCGGATTCTCCTAGGAGCAGATCAATCATTTTATACCTAGCCCCTAACAAATTCTGGTAACGTTCCGCTTCCGCATCTATATAAGGTAAGGCGGGGGACTCTGGGCGATAAGCACTCTCTTCCTGTTCCACAAGTTTATCTCGATTGATTCTTCCATTCCGTTGCCCTCAAGCTTCCACTAACTTAAGCATCGGAGTGTCCCCGTCAGAACACCATCGATCCTTGAAAATGTTTTGGTAGGAACCAAGAGATGAGCATTCCAGCCAAGTTAACTAAATTCGGTCCGAAAAAAATTGCAGCAACAAAACCGATTCCCATAAACTACATTAATCAAGAATCAGATGTGGATTTGGATAATGGTACGTCACTATCAAAAAATGAGGTACGAGGCACCATGTTTGGTTAGCATTCGTCGTCTCCTCCGAGGTTCCTGAACTTTGGAGGAAAAAATGTGAAAGAAATTATTAAGGTTACTTTTTGCAAGAGAGAAAGTACTTACAAATTAAAACAGATTTTAAATGACGAAATAATTACCTAGCCATCTAACAAGGAACCATAATATTTAAAATTATTATTATGAACAGATTCCTGATTTTACTTATAGATGATACCCAGTGGTTTTTATAAGAAAGTTCACTAATAAAAGATTTTTTAATAAAAGATCCTTCAACAATTAAATTAGTAAGGATTTGAATAAATACTAGAATTAGAAAGATAAGATAGACTAAAAACTTGCTTACCTCTGAACGGCCTTCTTTTATCTTTTTTATAATATCTAGAGATTATCATTTTTTTTTCTTTTTCTATCTCTAATTTTGAATGTTAAGGGTTTAAATGGTAATGACATTGGTGGGTGATTAATTTTTCACATCCATGCCTTAATTATTGTCGATGATGATTTGATTCAATAGCCATTATACATGAATTTCTGATTTTTCAAGCCATTTATTATTTGTTTTCATAATTCATTGGTTTGACTGATTATTTGGTCTTTCCATGTCCATCAAAGGATTTCTTGTTGATTGAGTTTGTAATTTTTCGGTTATGGAAGTTGTAGTTTGTGAGGCCCAGCCCAAGAGATTGGCTAGCCTGGCCCGTGTACGTCTGGGCTGAAATTGGCAACTAGATTGTCGACTTTAGTTTGGATAACGTTTGGCACCGATCGATCGAATTTTCCGGCGAAGGAGACGGAAATGGGGTCGATGGTGTACGGGAGAGGGATTCCCTCCTATAAAGGAAGACCTCTCCGCGTGATTCAATTCATTTCAAAACCTATCTCCCATCGAAAAACGACGCTACCTTCTCCGGCGATCCTCCATGTGCTTCGACCATCCCGGAGTCGTCTCCCTCCGGTGCAGCTATTTCCGCCGCCAATCATCACCGGTATGTGAGATATAAACCCTAGTTTTTCGAGTGTGGGTTGATTGGGGGTGATCGACGCGGGTTCATTTAGATTTGTTGTTGTTATTTTGGTTTGGGCGGCCGGACAGCTACCGGTGGTTGTGCAGCTGTTTGTTCCCGTCAGCCTGGCCCCGTTCACCGTGGCCATCTCCCAAGGCCATCGCTGGCAGTCATGGAGAGATCGGCTCAGTCGGACGAGGGAAGAGCTCCAGGGGGGATTTATTTTTTTGGGTTTCCGGCAGGTGGCCGGACAACCATCAGGGTCGCCGCCGGACCCTTCCTTTCCTTCCAACGATCCTTCCTGGGTGGTCGATCGCGAGGATCGCCACCGTTCCTCCCAACCTTCTTGGGGGGGAGCTTGGTCGGCCCTGTTAATAGAGAAGGGTCGACTCTGTTAACAGGCTTGGGTCGGGCCTATTATCTGGGATGGACCGGTCCAGTAAAAGAATAGTTATGAAAGTAATAAAATAATATATTTATATATAAATAATAATAATAAATAAGTAGAAGAAAGGAGGGGGGAAAAAGGAAAAGATCTGTTGGATAAGGTTGTCCCAGAAAATTTAGTTTCTATTTAATTTCTTTTTAATTTGTGATTCAGGATCATTGTTGACCTTGGAAGACCCGGTTTAGTATTGGACTATACTAGTTGGTGGATACTCTTCGATAAATTATCTTGACCTCTGATATTGTATGCCAATATGTTATATATTTATGAATTATTGAATATATGTAATATATATGTATTTGATTGCATTGGTGTGAGTGCATTATATCGGTGTGGGTGCATTGTGTTGGTGCGGGTGCATTGTATTAGTGTGGGTGCATTGCGTTGGTATGGGTGCATTGTATCGGTGTAAGTGCTCTCTAGTCCGATTATGATTACCGAGGACCTAGTCTCCTTTTGGGCCTCCAGCGGGGCAATCACTGGCACATGACCGTTAAGCGATATGTGATACAGGAGCTAGTTGCCATATTTTAGCTATGTGTGGCAGTTGTTGGGACATGCAGAGGATGCATGTTTTCTCGTGTGATACTCAGAGCTAGTTTTCCTTTTGGGCCTCCAGTGGAGCGATCACTGGCACATGACCGGTTTCGATATGTGTAGTCAGGATCTAGTCTCTTTCAGAGCGAGCCACGGGCCGATCGTGGCCATAGTCAGAGGGACTAGGAGAGTAAAGTAAATGGTTGGCCATCCATAGTCGTGTCGTGTTTGTGTCGATTGCATTTAAGTGTACACGTTTGCATAGTATTGCTGGTATATTATTATATAGATGGACATCTTGTATGTATGAGTTGTATCTGTTACTGGTTATTATTGACATATTTGTATATGTATATTAGAGGTGATGATAACTTACTGAGCCTGTATAGCTCACCCCTGTTTTTCTATGTTTTTATTTCAAATATCGAAAATCAATTGGGCTTTGGGACCAGTCAGTGAGGAGATAGGATTTAGATGTTAAATCCTGAGTTTATATTTTATTTATATTTTATTTATCTATTCATCTTTATGGAAAACTCTAGAAATAATAAATAATTGATGAGATTGTTCTTTACCACTGTTTGGATATTAAATTGAAGGTTAGGCCTATTATGATCTCTTGGATGATTCTTAGGGTTATGCGGCCGGTCGCGTAGCCGATCCTAGATCTGGATTCGGGACGTGACATAGTTACTCAATTTTGTAGACAAGTTATAAATTTTGGCTTAATTATTAATCAAGATATTCTTTGAGAAGTTGCCATAACAAATATGTTACCCATGTGGCTTTCTCAAGAGGGGGGTGAATTAGGAATTAAAAAATTTAAGCTAGTATGTGTTTTTTAAAATCCCTTTAAGTTGTTAAGTGCTATGACAAAATAATTAAATGCAAAAGATAAATTAAATCAGAGAAGCACAACACAAACACACAACAATTATAGTGGTTCGGAGCAACCCAGATCCTACGTCCACTATCCAAGATTACCACTTGGGATTTCTACTATATCCCCCACCGGAATACAGTCGGATTATTTTCACAGGCTCACAATCCAAACCTCTACACTTTGATTTTACCGGGATCACCAAAGAAATCCAACTTGGTTTTACCAGGATCACCAAGAACCCAACACTTGGTTTTTAACAAAGGCTCACCAAGAACCTATTTGGTTTTTCAACTGGGCTCACCAATAACCCAACAATTCAAAAATAAATTGAAAAGAAAAGCAACAGAATGATAAACAAATTTTGTCAAGTAGTTACCGATGCAGCTTGAGAGAAGCCCACTTGAATGTACTTTAATGGCTTCTTTTTCTTCTTTACTATGTGCTTCAAGCTTCAGATGAGAGTTGGTGAAGACTTGAAGGCTATCTTGAATGCTCTTAGTATTCTTCTCCTTGTTGGTAGGTTTGATATTCAATAAAGCATTAACTCTTTGAAAAACTTTCTAACTCTCTTTTCAAAGAAGTTCCAATCCCTCAAATATATGGCCTTCCATCATTCCAAGGCAGTTTAAGTTATTGTAGACTGTTGGGATATGATATTTGACCGTTGGAGTACTTTTTGGATTCAAATTCTGAGTTTTGGAACTAGCCGTTGCAAGTCTGAAATCGACCTTCGAGTCGACTCGGATCACTTGAGTCGGCTCAGATCCTTAGAGGAGTTCTGGTTTAGTCGACTCTCTTCAATCCAATCGGCTCGCTTATACAGTGTCTTGATTCTTCACTCTGTAAGAGTCGGCTCGTCTTGATTCGGGTCGACTCGGATCCTCATGCCTTCAAAATGTTAGTCTAGACGAGTCGGCTAACTTCTGTTCTAGTCGACTTGAATGGCTGTTCTTCTCAGAAACCATTTTCTGAACTCTGGAGGAGTCGGCTCGATCTTCTGAAGAGTCAGCTCAAATGTCTGACCATGTGATAAAGTCAGCTCGAACTTCCTTTGGATCAGCTCGCCTGTCTGATTCAAGAAACAGCACTCTGGATGAGTCGGCTCGGGTCCCTTAGAGTCGGCTCGGATATTTGCATGCCAGAATCTCATGCGTGCCATGTGCTAGAGTATACTCTTTTCTCCTCGAGTCAACTCGAATGAATGTTTTAGTGATTTTCTCAGTCTTTCTCCAGATTTCATCCGGCAAGTCTTCAAGCTTCAAGATGTCTTCAATTCCAACAAGTTTCTAAGAAACTAAAAGCTTGAAACATATTTAGAAGTAACCCAATTATATGATCTTTCTTAAATTTTTCTTTGGGTTATTCTTTACAATATTCAATTACAACACAACTCAACCAAAGAATGAAAATGTAAGAGTTGAAATTTGAACAATAAATTCATCCTACAAAAACTTGTAAACCACTTGAAGAGTTGTTAGTAAAATAAATGCATGCACCAATGTTTGTTTATTATCAAAATCACTTATGGGGTCAACAATCTCTCCCTTTTTGATGATGACAAAATACTAGGCATGAAAAATTCTTCATAATTACATGTATAATAGTATTTGAAAATAAGTATCTACATGCATCAAAGCTAATTATATTTGCAAATAAATCTTAGAGCTCTTGTCAGGAAACTAACTGTGTCAATGTTAGTGCTTTAGTGTATATCAAAGTATTAAGCTTTGTATGCTTCAGAGTATCAGAACTAGCATAAACATGAAGTATCAGAGTTTAAAATTAAAAGAATTAAAGTTAATTTTAGAGCTGAAATTTAGAGCAATCAGAGCAAAAGATAGGTTTAGAGCTAAAGCCATTTGATTTCGATAAAATTTCTCCCCCTTTCTATAGGTTTTTAAATTTTGAAACAATTAAGCTCATTTAATCACAATCACTTATATGCTCCCCCTTTTTCATTCTTTTTATGCACGTTATGAATAATTTTTCAATGCATAAAATCAGTTGTAAATAATTTCAAGGAAGCTCAAAATTTTCTTGTTAGCTCAGATTTTTCATGATTTCTTGTTAGCTCAGATTTTTCATGACAGCTTAATGTTCTCCCCCTTTTTGTCAAACATTCAAAAAGGTATTTATAATTACTGTCGTCCGGATCATCATGGCCTGTAGCTCTTCGGGTGGTCGGGAGTCACGCGTCCGCCCGCCTGGGAACGCCTCCAGCACCGCGGGACCTACAAGGAAGCAACGTCAGTAACCCGGGCCCGGGATTCCGGCGGAGGCACTCCAACAATCAAGTCAGTGACGATCCAGGGAAACAAATCCTCCTGGTCGAGTCCCTCTGGATGAGCTCCACGCTAGGAGGAGTGAATATAGTGTGAGTGGAAGATGAGGATGAGCTGGGAATAGTGTTGGCCGAGGTGGTCTTGCCCTCCTCTCTGGCCTTCTTTCCTTGTGTCGCTCTGGTTCCTCTCTTTCTTTCTTTTTTGGAAAGCATGCTTTGGGGATCTCCCTCTTGGGGTTAGATGCCGATACCTTTTTTGCTTATTTTTTGGCGGGAGTTTCTACCTTGGTTTGCTTCGGGATCTCCCCCTGCTGTCGTGTACGGCGAGGTACCGTGACGTGGACGGGACGTCTCTCCTGTTGTGACAGTCGGGGAAGCCTCCATAGATTTCTGACATTCCTTCTACTTATCCCTCTCCTAGGAGTCTGTCAGGGTCTCGATCGGCGGGCCACCGGTCTTGGGATCCATGCTCTCCGGTAGGATCTTTTCTCCGATTGTATGGCAGATCGACGGAGGGTATGACGCCTTCATTGCGGCATGGTTGGTGTCGTACGGCCCTTGAGAGCATCGCCATTGTCCTTAGAGGAGAGGTATGGCTCCCTTGGCAGCCAGCATATTGGCTTGAATAGAGGGCCGAGCTGGAGAGGCAAGGCCTGTCTGCGGTAGACTCGCCTGGGTGCTGCTCGACAGGATGGAGGCGGACCGAGCTCGGTCGCAGAGGGGTGCCTCATGGTAGAGGAGGCTGAGCTCGACTCCTGACCACAGGGCCCGACCTCGGACAAGCTCGGTGCCGAGGTGCCACCCAGCCCAGGGGACCTGAGCTCGGAGGGGCGCCTCGTGGCAGAAAAGGCTGAGCTCGACTCCTGACCACGGGGCCCGACCTCGGATGAGCTCAGTGCCGGGGTGCCACCCAGCCCAGGGGACCTGAGCTCGGAGGGGCGCCTCGTGGCAGAGGAGGCTGAGCTCGACTCCTGACCACGAGGCCCGATCTTGAGGGGTCCATCTTAGGTGGAAACTCAGACTCAGCTCCGGCCTAGGTGTTCCGAGCATGCGGGAACGGACCTGGCGGAGGACAGAGCTTGCCTTTGGCGGGCAGAGGTGTTGCCTCAGGGAAACTTAGCTCGGCAAAGGCGCTCATGTTGAAAGCTTGTCGTGGCGTTCTGGCCACATCATTTGCCCCCCACACCCGAGGCCTATTAATGCGTGGCGCTTGGGACGAAGGGCATAATTATGGCGCTGACGTGGAAAGGCGAAGAAATTGGGTGCAATAATGGCTAAAATCGGCGGTGCCTCGCTCTGCGGTCTCATGAGCTTGTGGGAGGATGCCACATGGCCACGCAAAAGGGGGGCAATTGAGGCTGGGCGGAAGTCGTAGCGACCACGGCCAGATGGGTGCACGGGCCCAATGGATGGTCGACACGCGACGGGCGCCTTCTGGGGGGCCGCAAAGGTACGGTTGGGCACGGGTAGTTCTGGAAGGAGGGGCAAGTTTTTTTGAAGCTTACCCTCGTTTAAACTCCGTGCACCCAGTACCTTGCAAGAGCTTCTCCATCTCCCTCTTCCCCTTCGGCTGCCGGCGTCCTCCTAGAGTTTCTGCAGGTTAGCCTCCTCTTCTCGCCTCGTGGGAGTCATTTTAGGGTCCCTCTTGTCCTTTTTCTTCTTCCTTCTTGTCTCTTCCCTTCATGGATCGCTTTGGTCTGGAGTTCCGTCCTTCTCGCCAAGCCGAAGCCGGACCCTCCCGGCCAAGGACTCCCTCTTCCTCTGATGAGGAGATGGAGGTGACGAGGTTCGAGTTTAGTAGGCGGCCCACCTGTGGTCTGGTAATCATCAGGAAATCCGGGTCTTCCCCTCCTCCTCGAGTCCTTCCTGAGCCTGAACCTTCTCGGTCGACGGGTCCTGGAGGGATTGCCTCGGCGATTACCTCTGAAGATCTGCTGGCCATCTGGGAAGCCTACGGGATTCCCGAGTATGTCCGTCTCTCCGTTCCTCGTCCGGGGGAGCGGGTGACTTCCAGTGGTCCTGGGCGGATTGCCCTTTATAAGGAGGCCTTCGCTGGGGGCCTCTGTTTTCCTCTTCACCCCTTCTTCCTTTCATTTCTGGCCAACTATCATCTCGTCCCGGCTCAGTTGGTCCCCAACGCCGTTAGGACCATTTTTGCCTTCATAGTCTTGTGTCATTTCCACAGGATTGTTGCACGTTTCTCCCTCTTTAGGATATTTTTCACCTTGAAACGCCACCCCACCGAGGAGGGGTGGTGGTCTCTTTCCTCCCGCCCTCGGGGAATAAAGTTTGTCCTCCCCTCTTCCATTAAGGGATGGAAGAGTAGGTTTTTCTTTGCTTTCGTAGAGGGGGTTGACTGGGTCTGGAGCGACCCAGATCGGTCTCAAAACCAGAACTCTGCTGTCGAGGAGGCCGACGTCGAATTGTACAAGCAGCTCAGATCGGCGGAGATCCTCTCGCTCGAGGTTTTGCTGTCCGAACAAAATCTCCGCGAGGCCGGGGTGGGCCCAGCATTGGAGTCAGGTGAGTCCCACTTGGCCATCCCCTTCTTTTTATTCTTCTCTTTTTTCTTTTTTTCTTTTTTTTTTTTGGGGGGGGGTCTGACCTTGTTTCTGTCTTGGTGCAGCAATGAAGTTCTCGATAGACGAGCTGCTCTCGCTCTCCGAGGAGCGGGAGCAGGCCACTGAGGCTGCCGAGCCAACACCGAAGAGAGCCCGAGCTGAGAACGGGGCGAGGTCGGTGCCAGCTGGGACGGATGTGCCGGTGCAGGCTGAGACGAATGCACTGGTACAGGAGCGCAAGTGGAAGAGGGTGGCCGAGCCCATCTCGGAGCCTCCCATAGTGGCGTCCGAGCCCGAGGTGGTTGTCTGCACGAGGTCAGCCGCCCGCTGTTGCCAGGTCGGCACCCCCCTCCTCGGAGGTCGCTAGTGCCGAGGAGGACGGGGGGGCGCAAGAAGTCTTGCCGGCGCCCCAAGTCCAGTCCGATGTGGTGCCAATCTCCCAGTTGGTGCCAAGGGAGCCTTCTACCACCGAAGGAGCCGAACCGGCGGGAACACGAGAGAGGGACTACCGCTGAGTCCCTTTCTGGCTGGGCCCGAATGTGTCCTTGATGAAGGATGCGAGCTTGGCGGAGCGCATGATGGACTTCTCAGTCCAGTCGTGCGATAGGCACGAGGGGAGTGGGCGACTCCTCGATGACGTCATCACGGCATCGTTCGCCCAGCTGTATGTCTTAAGTAGTTCCCCTCGACTTTGACATCTTTATGTCTCCTTCTCTATTAGTCTGTTGCTGACCTAGCTCTTTCGACTGCAGCAAGGGCGGGAGCTGATCCTCATAAGGGATTACTGCCGCAACTGGACAAGGAGGGACAGAGAGCAAGGAGCTGAGCTCGCATCCCTCAAAGCTGAAGTAGGCCGCAAGGATGCGGAGGATCGGGAGGCTAGCCAGAAGGTGAAGAGCCTCCAGGCCGAAGTTGCTGAAGCGGCCAAAATAAGGAAGGAGCTCGACAACGAGCTCGAGTCCAAGCGGGCCCGGCTGAAGGAGCTTCGGGCCGAGTCAGAGGCGGCTAGAGAGAGGGCCACCTCCGCTGAGAAGAAGGTGGCTACGGTCGAGAAGAGAGCTGTCGATGCAGAGGAGAAGGCAGCTCTTTTCGACCGCTCCACTGAAACTGCCGAGAAGGTGCTGGCGACGGCCGTCCATCTGTCCGAGCACTTGAAGGCAGAGCTGGAAGAGGTCCGGCACTGGGCCAAGGCTACAAAGAAGGTAGCCGCTGATGCTGTGGCTGCCTTCAAGGCGACCCCGGAGTACCTTAAGGACTTTCGGGAAGCAGCAATGGACTCCTTCGCCAAGGGGTTCGAATACTGCCGGTCCCAGCTGCGGGGAGTTCTGTCCGAGGAGTAGCTGTCCGCACTTCGAGTCCCGGGGAAGAAGGCTTCCTCCGCAACGACGACGGTGGTGGCAAGGCAGGGAGCTGCTCCAACCGAGGCTCGGGCTCCAGCGACCTCGGAAGCACCTGGCCTTGGGGAACTGGCACCGATGGCGACGAGGGCGGCACCTACACCATGGCCAGAGGCAACCGGTCCGATCCCAGTGGCCTCAGCGGCTGAACCTGCTCCTCCTGCGGAGGTGGAGGAGGGAGAGGTCCCAATAGTGCACCGCCTGGGGAAGGAGCCAGCCCCTTAGGATATGATTTTTCTTCTTTTTGCACTTGTACTTTTTCTCTTTTCTTGACCTGGTCACCCGGCCTGTCGGGTTCCGGAAGATAATGTAATTGGTTCTTCCAGTAATGAAATGCACTTTTGTAATCATGGTGTCTTCGTCGTCTGCAATGTGGAATGTCCCCCCTCTCTCTCTTTCTCATTTTCTTTGCTACTTCTTTCTTTTCGGTGTAGGGAGGTTCGAGAGGGGAGCCAAGGACTTCGACTGGCACGGGCCTGGCGCTGAGCTCGAGGTCATGCCAGTGAAGGATGTTAACCTTGGAATCAGCTGCTGAGGAGCATAATTCAGTGGTCGCTGTCTTGGAGTCGGGCTCGGCGATGTCGAAGGCTGAGATCCTTGATGTTGGAAGTTTGAGTCTTGAGCCTTAGTGTCTTGGAGCCAGTCTCAAGGACATTGACGCTTAAGAATTACGGTGCTAGAAATCTGAGTTCTAGGCCTTGGCATCTTGGAGTTGGGCTCGGAGGCACTAAGTGCCTGGGGGTTTCCCAGGTCCTTTGCCAGGGAGCTGGGCTCGCCGGTGCCGGAGGGTCGTCTGGTCTTGGATGTCGGAGGGTCATCCAGTCTTTGATGCCGGGGAGCTAGGCTTGCCGGTGCCTGGGGGCTTCCCAGGTCTTTTGTGCCGGAGGGTCGTGGGATCCGATCTTTGATTGGCAACGATGCTGTCTAGCCCAGGAGACCTAAGCTCGGAGGGGCACCTTGCGATGGAGGAGGCTAGGCTCAACTCCTGGCCACGGGTCCCGATCTCGAGGGATCCACCTTGGGTGGAGGCTCGCGCTCGGCTCCGGCCTAGGCATCCCGGGCTTGCAGGAGCGAACCTGGCAAAGGACAGGGCCCCGCTTCGGCTGTCATCGTGAGGCCAAGCTCGGGGGCATTGTCGATAACGAGTCACATGGCTCGGGGGTGCCCCTGGCCGGAGGTTTGAGCTCCGGTCTCGAGCAGGCATCTTGGAGCTGGGCCCAAAGACGATGAGAACTTGAGATGGCACCTTGGAGTTGGGCTCGTAGGTGCAGTGGTTGAGAGAGTTCCCTTGGCTGGAGATCTGAGCTCCGGTGTTGGGCAGTCATCCTAGAGCTGGGCTCGGGGACGTCAATGATTTAAGAAGGCATCTCAGAGCTGGGCTCGATGGCGTCGAGTGCCTGAGGGCTTCCTAGGTCCTTCACCGGGGAGCTAGGCTCGCCGGTGCCGAAGGGTCATCCGATCTTTGTTGCTGGGGAGCTGGGCTCGCCGGTGCCGGAGGTCGTCCGGTCTTTGATGCCGGGGAGCTGGGCTCGCCGGTGCCGGAGGTCGTCCGGTCTTTGTTGCCGTGGAGCTGGGCTCGCCGGTGCCGGAGGTCATCCGGTCTTTGTTGCCGGGGAGCGGGGCTCGCCGGTGCCAAAGGTCATCCAGTCTTTGTTGCCAGGGAGTGGGGCTCGCCGGTGCCGGAGGTCGTCCGGTCTTTGTTGCCGGGGAGCGGGGCTCGTCGATGCTGGAGGTCGTCCGGTCTTTGTTACCGGGGAGCTGGGCTCGCCGATGCCGGAGGTCGTCTGGTCTTTGTTGCCGGGGAGCTGGGCTCGCCGATGCCGGAGGTCGTCCGGTCTTTGTTGTTCCTGCAAGGTAAATAAACCATTGCACAGGAAAAGGATCTTCATTTCAAAAGGAGGGGGAACTTATACTATTGGCAGTAACTCCTCAGATTACAAGCATTCCATGTCCGGGGGGAATCTGGATCCATCCGGGTCCTCGAGATAGTGGGCTCTCCGTAGGAGAGCCTCGGCCACTTCGTAGGGGCCTTCTCAATTCGATGGGAATTTACTACGCTCTCTGGGTTGAGATGCCTTAGGTCGCCAGGTCGGAAGATCTTCAACTTCACCCAGGCGTTATGACGTCGGGCGACCTATTACCGGTGTGCCGCCACCCAAAGCGAGGCTCTGACCCTCGTTTCTTCGAGGGGGTGCAGGTCGAGGAGGGAGCGCGCCGAGCTCAACTGGAATCAATATCTCCATGCCGAAGATGAGGTTGAATGGTGCTTTGCCCGTTGCTGCTCTGGGCATTGTGTGGCAGGCTCTTAGGACACTCGGGAGCTTTTCCGCTCCTTGCCCCCCCAAGCCTTCTTAGAGGTGCTCCCAGTCCCCTAGTGTATCATCCCCACCGGCTTCTCAGTAGGGCGATTGTCAATCATTGGGACTGGTGGAAGGGGGACAAGTACATGGGATTCCAACTGGGATCTACCCCCCACATACTTCCCGAGGTAGCCTTTCTCGATGAGTTCCTCAATCTCCCACTTGAGGTCGCGACATTCCTCGGTATCGTGACTGTGGTCACGACGGAAGCGACAGTACTTCAACTTGTCACGGGTGGCAGACGGCTTCAATGGCGGTGGGCGTCTCAAGTAGGTATCGCCCTCGACCTCCATGAGGATCTTCGTCCTCGGGGCGACAAGGGGAGTGGGATTTCTTTCAGGGATAGGAGTGTTCCTTAGCCTCAGCCCAGGGCGGAAGCTCTGAGCCAACGGTGCTGGCTTCCGCGCCCCAGGCACTTCGGCGGGCATGGGCCTCTTTGGTGACTTCCCGTCAAGCTCCCGCCGGGTACGATCCGCCTCCTCGGCGTGGATGTACTTCTAGGCATAGATGAGGAGCTCGGAGTAAGACTTCAGAGGCTTTTTGTTGAGTGAGTACTTCAAGCGGGAGGTCTTGAGCCCTCGCTTCAGGGCTAGCATGGCGACCGGCTCCTCCAAACAGTAGATCTCCAGGGCGGTAGCCTTGAAACGAGCCACGTAATCCTGCAGCGACTCCTGATCTGGTTGCCTGATGGAAAAGAGGCTGTTTGCCTCGCGTGGCATCCTCCGGCAAATGTCGAAGTGAGCCACGAACTTCTGCCCCAACTGGGCGAAGGAGTTAATGCTCTCCGTCTCGAGGCAGGAGAACCATACTCGAGCCGCCTTTCGGAGAGTGGTGGGGAAGGCGATGCACAGCAAAGTATCGATAGCCCCATGGACCCTCATGAAGGTCCGGTAGCTTTCCAGGTGGTCGAGGGGGTCTGTGGTCCCGTCATAAGGATCCACTTGCGGCATCCAGAACCGGTGCGAGATCTGCTTCTCTTGGATTTCTTGGAAGAATGGGAGATGGGCGTCGTAGCCCGCTGGCTCACTAGCAGAGCCCGGCATGCTGGCGAACCGGTGATCGAACTCCGCCATCTTGCATTCATGCTTTTCCAGGCGCCTACCCGTCACGTGCCTGGCGGCTTCATCAGGGAACCCCTCCGCCGAAGGAGACGGAGAAGGTGACATGGATGCGCGACACCCGTGGCGGGGGGTCTTACTTTTCCTGCCTCGGCGGGGTCTGGGCGCCTCCCACCCGAGGTTTAGTGAGCGGCTCTCTCTGTCAGCAGAGCTGGCTCGTTGTCTTTTCGTCGGAGCTTGATGGCTGTCTCGGTTGTCAGTGGTGGCCCGCGGCTGTGACGGCCTTCCTTAGAAGGAGCGCAGGCTATTGTGGGGAGTTGTGGCAGGGCCGCCAGGGTCCCTGGCCGCTGACCGGTGCTGGTATTGGAGCTAGTGCACTGCCATGGTAAGAACTTGCATCTGCTGGGCAAGTGTGGCTAGTTGGGCCTTTGGTGGGGGTGGCTGGACCGGAGTAGGTGGCTGGACCGGAGTAGGTGGTTCCCGTGAGAAGGGGATGCCTCCGCACGGCTGGGAGAAGCTCCCCCGGCCCGGGTGGTCATCATCCCCCCGGTGGCTCGATTGAGCGGAGCTTGAACTAGATCAAGTATCGTTCTGCGCCCCCTTCCTGGTGCGCCAATCTGTTGCCACCCGGATCGTCGTGGCCTGTGGCTCTTCGGGTGGTCGGGAGTAACGCATCCGCCCGCCTAGGAATGCCTCCGGCATCGCAAGACCTGCAAGAAAGCAACGTCAGTGACCCGGGCCGGGGATTCTAGTGGGGCACTCCGATGATCAAGTCAGTGACGATCCAGGAAAACAGATCCTCCTGGTCAAGCCCCTCTGGATGAGCTCCATGCTAGGAGGAGTGAATATATTGTGAGTGGAAGATGAGGATGAGCTGGGAATAGTGTTGGCCGAGGTGGTCTTGCCCTCCTCTCTGGCCTTCTTTCCTTGTGTCGCTCTGGTTCCTCTCTTTCTTTCTTTTTGGGAAAGCATGCTCTGGGGATCTCCCACTTGGGGTTAGATGCCGATACCTTTTTCGCTTATTTTTTGGCAGGAGTTTCTACCTTGGTTTGCTTCAGGATCTCCCCTTACTGTCGTGTATGGCGAGGTACCGTGACGTGGACGGGATGTCTCTCCTGTTGTGACAATCGGGGAAGCCTCCATAGATTTCTGACATTCCTTCTGCTTATCCCTCTCCTAGGAGTCTGTTAGGATCTCGATCGACGGGCTGCCGGTCTTGGGATCCGTGCTCTTCGGTAGGGTCTTTTCTCTGGTTGTACGGTAGATTGGCGGAGGGTATGGCACCTTGATTGCGGCATGGTTGGTGTCGTACGACCCTCAGGAGCATCGCCACTATCCTCAGAGGAGAGGTATGGCTCCCTTGGCAGCCTGCATATTGGCTTGAACAGAGGGCCGAGCTAGAGAGGCAGGGCCTGTCTGCGGTAGACTCGCTTGGGTGCTGCTCGGCAGGATGGAGGCAGACCGAGCTCGATCGCGGAGGGGTGCCTCGTGGCGGAGGAGGCTGAGCTCGACTCCTGACCACGGGGCCCGACCTCAGACGAGCTCGGTGCCGGGGTGCCACCCAGCCTAGGGGACCTGAGCTCGGAGGGGCGCCTCATGGCGGAGGAGGCTGAGCTCGACTCCTGACCACGGGGCCCGATCTCGAGGGGTCCGCCTTAGGTGGGAACTCGGACTCGGCTCCGGCCTAGGTGTTCCAGGCTTGCGGGAATGAACCTAGCGGAGGACGGAGCTTGACTTTGGCGGGCAAAGGTGTTGCCTCAGGGAAGCTTGGCAAAGGCGCTCATGTTGAAAGCTTGTCATGGTGTCTGATGGGGACTCCACGTCAGCTGCCTCGTGCCACATCAGCATTCTGACCACATCAATAATAAAGCTTAATTTTGAAACAGAATGAGAAAGTTTTTAATATTTATTTGAGATAATTTCACTTTCCCTAATTTATTTGGATATTCTAATTAAAATTCATCACAGATGTATTGAAAGCATTGCATCGGCTTAAAATAATTCAAGACAGTGCTAGCAAATACCAAAAGAGCTTTCATTTCATTTAGAAAAGTTCAATACAAGGTGCAAAATATGAAAGAAAGTACAATCAATCATTGTCTAGATTTACTCTAGTGCTAGTTGAATGGCTAGGTATTTGAATGCCAGGAGGCATAGAAGCTATAGGATCTGGATCTAATACCTCAGAAGGTGTAGGAGCAGAATGAGATCACTGAGGCCTAAGGTGTGGAGCTGTTGTCTGGGGTATGCAGACTGACCAGCAAAGGGAGAGGGCTGAGGCCTAGGTGTAGACTGTGGAATTGCAAATGCTGCAATCACTTTATTTGATAGCTGGTCTAGCTTGAATTGCACAGAGTCAATTTCTTCATCCAATTTCTTTATGTCTTTGTGCAATTGGACTAGTTCAGATGCCTGTTTATTTGCAAATGCCTTTGTAGATCCCCTTAACCTTCCAAATTCTACTCTCAGGATTTCAGTCCCTTTAGTGTAGTCTTCTTCCATTCTTCTTCCTACTTCCACTGAACCCACTTTAAATCTAAGATTACTCAATTCAGTTCTGAATGCTTCAAGTGTATTATTGACAAAGCTTTTAATGGATTCAGAACTAGATGAAAGCAATTCAAGTATGGGTTGAAGGTCAGGCTGTGATACACTTTTGGAGGTCTCAAGAATGTCCATTCTACTGCGTAGATCTCTTATTTCCCCTCTAAATTGGTCTAGCCTTGTCTCTACTGACTGGCGAAGCTTGCCAAACATATTGGATATAGTGCAAGTAAGTGAGTCAGTAAGAGTACCCAACTGCTGTGTGATAAAATCCTATAAAACTGATGTATCAACTGAAGGTGCATGTGGTCTAGGAGCGGTAGGTGCTAGTGGAGATGTAGGTAAAGAAGTTCTAATGTGCACAGTCTCCATTGCTTCAAGTGAAGTAGGCTCAGACCTAGTAGATGCAAACTCAATCTCAGCTGGTACAGAAAAATGTTTAGTAGAAGTCCCAAACTCATCAATAGGAATGTTGAATATCTGCTCTGAGTTGGGAACAGTGGTGCGGGCACCAGGATCAGATAAAGGCTCCTCAATCCTCTATGGATCTAGGATTAGGATTTTCAATTAATTGGGGCCTGTAATAAGGCTTCAAGCCTAAGCATTTTTCTTTTGTGTCATGTATCTAGTCTTAATTTTGTTTTAGTCATGTACTTTGACCAATTTGGCCAAGTTGGGTCCTGTACTTAGCTAAATTGGTTATAGTCTGAGTCTACTGGAAGAATTGGGTCCAAGCTTGTTTGAAGAAGAAGTGGACATTGACTCTAGCCCAATTACAATTGGGCCAAGCCATCTCCCATGCCTTGAAGGATGCCAATTCAGCCCTGGGGTGCCACCTCATCATCCCATGTGGTGCCACTTCACCTTGCCAAGTGGGCGGCACAAATCAAGAAGAAGTGATGTTTCTTGGACGCCATCAAGCCAAAGGGGACAGCATCACTTGATACAAGCCTCTCTTCACTCCCCCTATCAAGACTCCTTCTAAAAGGATCATGGGCGGCCAAGGTAGAAGATTCAAATGGAAGACCACATTCCTTCATTCCCTCCCCCTATCATGTTTCAATCCAAAGATGGGTGGGCGGCCAAGGAAAGTCAATGGGAGTTGAAGATTTGTGAGGACATAAGCCTTGCTACAAGCCCCATATCATATTTCTCTCCAAAGATGGGTGGGCGGCCAAGGAAAGTCAATGGACATTGAAGAAGGTGTGAGAACATGATCCTTGCTACAAGCCCCATATCATGCCTTCTTTCCAAAATGTGAGATCAGCCATCAAAGACCAAGGGTGCTAAGATCCACCTTCTAAGCCCCAAATCAAGCCATGCCCAAACACAAGCAAGGCCTTGGTTGGCCAAGGAGAAAAATTTCAGAATTTTTGGCGCCTTCTCACTTGAAGACTTGTATTTTTTTTTTTGAATTTGAATGGGTCCTAAGGTGCCTATATAAAGGGCCTTACCCCTTCCTTGTATGGCTAATTTTGAATGAATGAAAAAGAAAAGTTTGAGTGATATTCTTCTAGTTTGCCTTCATTCCTTAAGAACATTGATCTCCGTGAGGGAGCACCTTCGCCTTCGGGTGTCGAGGGATGTGAGGCCCCAAGCTACCATCTATTCCGCACAAGCTATCTTCCATCTTCAAGTTCGGAGGCCATCTAAATGATCCAACTGGGCGCCTAGCAAGAAGATCCCCCCATCATCACCATCTTCAACCTTGCTCCCTCATTTCTTCTTGCTTCTTACCGACTCCTAACCTTTTTCTTGATTGCTTGTAGGTCCTCCAGGTGCCACGGACACAGAATTGGTCTCCCTTGCCATCACGACCTTCGGATGGAAAGCCGGTGCATCCGCAGGATTGAAGGCTTGATTCTCCAGGCCGCATCCATGAGAGCGAGTGAACCTGGCATCGGGCGCATCAGAGCTTTACAAGGTTTGCAACCCTAAACTCCTAAGTTGGTATTGATCCAAGAACTAAGTCCTACAGGGTTTCTCAATCTCGGGGTCCTCTTCTTATCCTTATTTAGGGACTTATTTGCTTGCTAGAAGTTCTTATGTTATTGAAACCCTAGATCTGCTTTTCTGCTTGTCTTTAGGAATCCTTAACTCCATAAAAAAACTTAAAAATCATAAAAGAAGAAAATCATTTGCTCATTAGCATGCATCTTAGCATCTTAGTCCTGTATTATGTTTGGTATCAGAGCATGGTTAGGACATAGCATCTTCTTAAGTACTTGGATTGGGTGCTTCACCATGACCGTCCGGTCATAGGAAAAAGTAGGGCTACAAACCCCTCACATCCCATTCCATGGGGATTTACTATAGCATGTAGGGGTGCCGATGTGATTGACCCTTGAAGGGGAACACAAAGAGATAGGTTTAGATCCTTAAGAAAAAGTTTTACATATTTGATTTCAGCAATTTAGAAATTCAGCATTCCAGTACATAGTCTGCTATTTTGATTATTTCTGCCTGTAGGAATCTTAGATTTTTGTGATTTTTGTTTTGCTATATTTTATACATTTGATAGTATTTTTGAGAATTTCTTAAAATTTTATTGTAGTCTGTAGAATTCCTACATATTGGAATACTATCTAAGAATAAATCTGTTCTGAAAATTCCAGCAAGTGCATCTCATCCCACTTTCATTTTTTATATAGTTTAGTTTTGCATTTAGGTTCATATTTTGTTATTTCCAGCATCTTATTTTCTGCTATCATACATCAAAAAAAAAAAGAAACTCAAAAACATAAACAAAAAAACTTAGGTACATTTCATTAGATCATTTGTATGCCATCAATTTCATAATTCACTTAAGGGCGTCAATATCATAAAATAAGGGAAGGAAGTCATTACCTTTTCTTAGCCAAAAAACAACCATCCTTGCATTTCGATCCCAAACCTAATCTAAAATTTAGTAGTAACCTAATAGATTAGGGACATCAACGAGTTGGGTTTCACCATTTTGGGGAAGCTGGTTGTATACGACCCTTCAATTGGTACCGGGAAGCTGGTGTCTAAGGTAAGAGGTCTAACGTCAAACGACCTAAGCGGTGTTGTGGTTCTTTAATTAAGTCCTTGCGAAAGCAAGGGGGGCCTCCCACACTCTCACCTCTTACCTGGCCGGTGAAAGGGCAAATTGTTGTGCTGTGTGTCTTCTACATTGAACCATTTTGATTGAACTCCTATGTCTAGCAAATTAGTAGCACCTTTCATTGTGTGTTGCATGTCGACTAGATCAGGAGTCCCTTATCACCCCCATCATTCCCAGTCAAGTGAACCCATGGAGAACAATCACGAGGATCAATTAAAGGTCATCATTGAACAATTAGCTAGGTTGAATAATAGGTTTGATGCGTTTGAAGACAAATTTGAAACAAAGCTAAGAATCCTAGAAAAGGGCAATAGACTATCCTTTGAACTTGAGTCTGAATCAACTCCCCACCCTAGGGAATACCCTCAGCATGATCCTTCCTTAGAGGCTGAACCTAGGAGAGTTCCCCGTTTTAACCCAGCCCAAGAGACCTACCCTAGGAGACCCAATCAAGAGATCATAGACCATAAAGAGAGGGCCATTAGAAACATCAAGCTAGAAGCTCCTACCTTCGATGGCAGTCTAGATCCCAAGGTGTACGTAGATTGGGAGGAGGACATGGAACAATACTTCGATTGGTACACTATGACGGAACGGATGAAATTTAAATTTGCCAAACTTAGGTTGGTTCACCAGGCTAGGTTATTTTGGAATAGTGTTGAGAGGCTGGTAGGGCAAAGAGGACAAGAACCCATAGCAACTTGGAGGGACATGAAAGCTAGGCTTAGAGAGAAATGCCTACCACTATCTTACACCCAGAGTTTATTGGACCAATGGCAGATTTGAGTCAAGGGAACAAGAGTGTGGCCGAACACATCGCAAAGTTCGATGAGTATGTTATGCGATATAATGTCGATGAATCAGCATCTATGACCCTATCTAGGCTTAGGGCTGGCCTACATCCAAACATCTAGAGAGAGCTTTACTTTAGAGAGGTCATTGATTTGGAGCATGCTTACCAAATTACGAGGAATTGTGAGCGTTTCCAAAGGACACCCACCTATTATAGACCTGAACCCTTTAGGAACCCTAGTCGAAACCCAGGATCTAACCAAGGGTATAGTCAGGCCTACCCAAGTCGACCCAGTCCAAGCCGACCCGACCCGAGTCGACCCTACCCGAGCCGACCCAGTCCGAGCCGACCTGACCTGAGCCGACCCCATTTCAGTAGAGAAGATAAGGGTAAATCTATTGAAGTCCAGAGGAACCCCAACCCCCAAAATAAATTCTTTAGATGTCATAAACCAGGGCATTATGCCAGCCAATGTACCTCCAAAGCTCTAATCATAGAAGAGCCGGCCGAGAATGAGCTAGAACCCATTATTGAACCAGAAGGAGAAGTCTATGAGCCAAAAGATCAATTGTTAGAAGAATATGAGGGAGAAGAAGAACTGTTTGAATCTGAAGACCATTTAGGAGTAGTTAGATGCATCATTACCCAAAACATAGTGCAAGAAGATTGGCAGAGGACCAACATCCTACAAACCTTTGTCAGACTAGGGGACAAGGTGTGCAAGATCATAGTTAATAGTGGGAGCTGTGTCAACGCAATTTCTTTAAGTACTATCAAATCCTTAGGATTGATCCCAGTTCCTCACTCTAACCTTTATAAGGTCTCATGGCGATAGATTCAACTTCCATACCCATAAAGTCTAAATGCCAAGTCATGATCAAATTGTAGTCATATGAAGAGAACATTTTGTGTGATGTCCTTCCCATGGGCATTAGTAGCATTATCCTAGGTTGACCTTGGCTTTACGATCACGATGCCACCCTTTATAGTCGGACCAATACTTGTACCTTTAACCACCATGGAAAGAAATTTACAATCAATTCAACTCAGTCTAAGGACCGGGTTAAAAGAGGATCAAGTAGCCTTAAAGAAAAGAAGCCTGGAGTCAACCTGATCAAGTCTAAGGAATTAGAGAAAGAGATTGCTGAGGGAGCCCCTGTTTGGATTTTGGCCACCAAAGAGAGTCATGAGCTGACCCAAATAGAGCACCCGCAAGAAGTAGTCAAGGCTCTGAAAGAGTTTGAGGATGTTTTTCCCGAGGAATTACCTGATCAACTACCACCTCTTAGGGACATCCAGCATGCTATAGACTTGGTCCCAGGGGCCATATTACCAAACCTTCCTTATTATAGAATGAACCCCACCGAATACCAAGAACTGCAGAAACAAGTGGGAGAATTGCTTAGGAAGGGTTTTCTTAGGGAGAGTTTAAGTCCTTGTGCCATCCCTGCATTGTGATCCCTAAGAAAGATGGAACCTGGAGAATGTGTGTTGATAGCAGAGCCATCAACAAAATAACAGTGAAATATATGTTTCCCATCCCCCGTTTGGATGACATGCTTGACATGATGGCCGGTGCCATAATCTTTTCTAAGATAGACCTTAAGAGTGGCTACCATCATATTAGGATTAGACGCGGGGATGAGTGGAAGATAGCATTTAAGACTAAGGATGGCCTTTTTGAATGGGTAGTGATGCTTTTTGGACTATATAATGCACCTAGCATCTTTATGAGGGTCATGACCCAAGTCCTGAAAGAGTTCACTGAAAATTTTTTGGTGGTATATTTCGATAACATTTTGATATACAGCAGGACTAAGGAGGACCACCTTAACCATCTTAGGTTAGTCTGCCAGACCCTTAGGGAGAATAGACTTTATGCCAATCCTAAGAAATCGAAGTTCATAACAAAGAGAGTTATCTTCCTAGGTTTTGTAGTCACCCCTGAAGGAGTTTCAACTGACCTCGAGAAGGTTAAAGCCATAGTTGAGTGGCTAGTACCTACTAGTGTCGACGATGTGCGTAGTTTCCATGGCCTAGCCACTTTTTATAGGATATTTATTTTGGGATTTAGTTCTATCGTAGCACCCATCACCGACTGCATTAGGAAGGAAGGCTTTTAATGGACCAAAGCTACAGATAAGGCCTTCCTTGAAATCAAAGACAAAATGATACAAGCACGTGTCCTAAGATTGCCTGATTTTTCTAAGGTTTTTGAGGTTGCTTGTGACGCTTCGGGAGTTGGCATTGGAGGAGTACTTAGTCAGAAAAATCATCTTATGGCCTTCTTCAGCAAGAAACTCAATGAGGCCAAAGTTAAGTACTCAACTTACGATAAGGAATTTTATGCAGTCGTTCAGGCTCTTAGGTATTGGAGGCATTACCTGCTATCCCAAGAATTCATCCTATACTCTGAACATGAAGCCCTTCGGTACCTAAACTCCCAGAAAAGATTGAACCCTAGGCATGCTAAGTGGGTAGAATACATCCAAGCCTAAACCTTTGTGCTTAAACATTATGCTGGTACTGAGAATAAGGTAGCTGATGCCCTTAGCCATCATGCCATATTGCTGAATACTATTAGGACTGAGGTTATAGGATTTGATCAATTAAAAGAGCAATACGAGTCCTGTCCTGACTTTGGTGAGATCTTCTAGTCAAAGAAATAAGAACCATCTAATGCCCATAGTGAGTACACCCTCCAAGATGGTTACTCTTCAAAGCAAATAGGTTATGCATTCCCAAGACCTCACTTCGAGAATTCTTAGTTTGAGAAACCCATGCAGGAGGCCTAGCTGGTCACTTTGGTAGAGAAAAGACCATCTTAGCAGTAGAAGACCAATTCTTTTAGCTTAGCCTGAAGAATGATGTAGCCAACATTATTTCCTGGTGCCGAACTTGTGCTGTTGCCAAACAGTAGAAGTAGAATACTGGCCTGTACACCCCTTTGCCTATTCCTAGTCACCCTTGTCAAGACCTTAGCATGGACTTTGTGGTAGGATTGCCCAAGACTGCAAGGAAGCACGATTCAGTCTGTGTAGTGGTTGATAGGTTCTCCAAAATGGCCCATTTCATACTCTACTCCCAGACCCTAGATGCTTTCAAAGTTGCCAAGCTCTCTTCCTTGAGCATGTGGTTAAGTTACATGGCCTTCCCAAAACTATAGTGTCTGATAGGGATGTCTGCTTTACTAGTTATTTCTGGAAGACCCTTTGGCACTTACAAGCACCAAGCTCAAGTTTTCTACTGCCTATCACCCGCAGATCGATGGCCAAACTGAGGTAGTCAACCGTAGCCTAGGAAAATTTTTAAGATGCTTAATAGGACCACCGAGAATTGGGATCTTCTCTTATCTCGAGCTGAGTTTAACTACAACAGTTCAGTGAATAGGACCACCGGGAAAAGTTTTTTCAAGGTTGTCAGTGGATACAAACCTAACCAACCTCTTGATATGATTCCCCTACCCATCCATGCACATGTCTCAGAGTCCGCCGAAGCATGCGCACAGCATATTGGGGACATGCATAAGAAAATTAGCCAGAAAATTAATCTAAGTAATAATATATACAAAAGATTGGCTGATTCCCGGAAATGAGCTAAAGAGTTTGAAATTGGAGATTCTGTAATGATTAGGCTTAGGCCTGAATAGTTCTCACCAGGAACTGTTAAGAAATTTCATGCTCTTGGAGCTGGCCCCTTTAGAGTGATAAGGAGAGTTGGCCCTAATGCCTATGTGCTTGAGCTACCCCCAGAATATGGCATTAGCTTGACTTTCAATATCTCAGACTTAGTCGAGTATAGGGAACTAGCAAACATACCCAGCAAGCCATTTGGGCCTAACCTTTCATTTGAGAGCGAATGCGACCCAAAGTTGATGGGGACATTAAGCCAGTTCAGATCCAGCCAGTCCAGACCCAGCAGCCAGCCCAGATCTCGGTGCCAGCCCAGTACGGATCTTGATGTATTTTTTATTTTTTTTTATTATGGGTGTACGTGGGATTTGGGATATCTCCGAATCGGAGATTAGTTTTATTTAGGGTTATCGGAATCTCTTATAGTTTCGATTATTTTGAGATTATTTAGGGTTTTAGCTTTAGCGATAGTTTCTTATTTTTAGGTTTATTTAAGATCATATTCTTGATTAAAAAAGAAGCGAAGAAAATATTTGAAAGAAAACCTTGGGTGTTTCCCGACTGCTCCCCTCTTCTTCTTCCCCCTGATTCTTTTTCCTCTCCCGGTTCTTCTCCTCTTCCCCTGTCTCTTCTCTCTTCTGATACTCCCCTTCTTCGTCTTACTGGATTTCCTTTCCTCTTCTCCTATCTCTTTTCCTTCTCTCTTGGTTACTATTTCCTTCCGTGAAAAAAATCAATTCCTGAGCCCGTTTTCCCAACCAAAGCCGGACTTCTTTCCCTAAGCCAGTCTCACGTTTCTGTTCATCCATGCGAAGAGCCGCCCGAGAGTCAAGCATCGAGAATCTCCCCGGATCCTCTCAACCGAGCCAACCACCTCGCCAACTATAGATCTCCCTCGGACCACAGCTGTTCCCCCCCCACCCGTGCACGTCATCGCCAAGCGTCTCCGCCGCAGACCTCCCGTGAAGCACCGCCGGTCTTCCTCCTCCCTCCCGACCGTGCGTCACTGCAGCCGAAGGTCGCCTCCGCCAGTTAGACGCCGGCCCCGCCAGGTCACTCCCAGCGATCGTCGCACTTCCCCGCCTGTGGTCGCCTACGGCCGCTGCGACGCCTCACCGCCCCGGCCGTTCATGAACGACGCTCCGCCCGAAGCCACCTCCTCCGGTGCCATCGTTCGCCTGCAACCCATCTCACGCCCTCCACTGCCGAAGTCCCTGCCGCCGAGTCATCCCACGAGTCGCCTCCAGTCGCCGGTGACTTCACTCCGCAGGCCACCTCACGACCTTCGACCGACCTCCCTCTCCTCCTCATCGCTGCCGTGCTCCACAGCCACCGCACGACAGCCGCCTGCGCCGGTCCGTCTCTTCTACCCGTGCAAGCCGAGCGCCTCTTCCGTGAAGCCCTCCGCCATCTCTTCCGTGAAGCCCCCCCCCCCTCTGCCAGAACTTCTCCGCTCCGCCGTCGCCAGCCGATCTCCACCGATCGTTGCTCAGTACTGTCGCCGGTGAATCTGGCCGCTGAAAGACAGCACGAACATCAAAGCCGCTCCGTTCTCTACTGCCGATTTCTGCACCGCACGGATCTCAGAGTGCACGGATCCCAGAGAGCACAGATCCTAGAGCACAGATTTCAAAGCAATGGATTTTAATTAAATTTTATTTGGAATTTATTCTTCACTTGTATTCTCTTGGCGTTCCAGGTCCATCGGCTTCTGATCTACCTCATTCGTGAACTACTGGTCTGGACTTTGGACAATCTCGGGACGATCTCCCTTTTCCAACTTTTGTGAGATTCCGTGTTTTTTTCGGGTGAGATCCACTTTGATAACCTGACCCAATTGTTTTTGCTGGTTATTTCTATTTAATTAGATTTAACTTAATTAAATTGGACATCCTAATCTAGAGATCATTTCTTAATGATCACGGTCCGACACTGATCTTGATATCAGAGTGTACGGTCCCGCATCAAATTGGTATCAGAGCAATAGGTTAGGTTAGGGTCAATTTTAATTTTGCATGACAACTAGGTCAGGAAACAAATATCAATCAGAACATTCTTCCGTAGATAACAAAATGGATCCCAGTTTAGAAGCTGCCCTTCAAGTAATCATGGGTAAACTCGAAAAAATTGACAGCAAGTTAGGATCTTTAGATGCCAGGGTATTAACTCTTGAAGAGGAACGACTAGTGAACACCAATTACCCTATTAGGAACTCTTCATCAAGAGTTACAGATCCTAGAGTTCCAGATCCTAGAGATCCTAGAGACCGAAATGACTACCTAGATCATGATAGTGGTCGTACTCAAATCCTTCGACCTGACCCTAGGGATCGACATGATTATCCAGGTAATCAACCAACACTTAGGTCTTATCACAACCCAATCGATAAAGATGAACGAATCATAAGGAGTGTTAAGGTTGACGCCCCAAGTTTTGTAGGTCACCTGGACCCCAAAGAATATATTGACTGGGAAGCTAATATGGACCATTACTTCTCCTGGTACGATATGTCTGAGGATAGAAAAGTTAGGTTTGCCCAAATGAGATTGTTAGGCCAAGCAAAGCTATATTGGCACAATGTCCAGAGGTTAGCCATTCATAGGAGACAGGATCCTGTTGGAACATGGGATGAGATGAAGGATAAGCTTCGAGAGAAGTATCTTCCTGCATCTTATCAACAACGACTTTTGGACCAATGGCAAAGATTGACCCAAGGAACTGGACTTGTAAATATTACATCGATAAATTTGATGAATACCTTATGCGATGTAATGTGCGTGAAGACCCATCTGTCACTTTATCCCGGTTTAGAGCTGGTCTGAGAGTGGATATCCAAAAGGAATTGTTTTTGAGAGAAGTTTATAGTCTAGAGCAAGCATATCAATTAGCTCAAGATTATGAAAGATTTCAGCAAATGTCTATCACTCGTAGATCTGAACTCTCCAGACTAGGAATTTTAGGTCCAAGGCCTAGCATGAACCTAGCCCCGACTGGTCCACAACCTAACATTAGTCAGGTCCCTGGTAGTCGACCCCCGAGAGATGACAAAGGAAAAGGGATTATAGGAGAAACTTCCCGTGGAAGTAGCTCTAAGATCCACTGCTTTAGATGTAATGGGATAGGTCATGTAGCTAGCCAATGTCCATCTAGAACCTTGCATATAGGGACACTTGAAGAACAAGAAGATCTAGGTGATGTCCTTGAAGAAGAAGTTTACACTGCTGACCCAGGATTAGCCGATGCCTACGAAGAACAAGACCATGAGGTTGGAGCTGAAAAACAATTAGGAGTTAATTTGATTAATAATTTGGATCTAATTGAATATAAAGAACCAGCATTGACACCTGGTGATGTATTTGAGCCTGCATTCCTTGAGAGTGATCATCTTTTTGAGAGTCCACTTTTCCAAAAGAGAGGACAACATGATGTGATTAAACGAATTTTGGACGAGGAGATCAAGTCTTCAAGGAGTCAAAATTGCTACCGCTACCTGGTTCACTGGCGAGGCAGACCAAAGTCAGACGACTCCTGGATTACTGAAGAGGAGCTGCATAACATTGATCCAAATTTATTTGAGCACCTCCAGCCCGACTCGACAGAGTCGAGTTCTCCCCACAACAGGGAAAATGATGGGGACATTGAGCCAGTTCAGATCCAGCCAGTCCAGACCCAGCAGCCAGCCCAGATCTCGGTGCCAGCCCAGTACGGATCTTGATGTATTTTTTATTTTTTATTTTTATTATGGGTGTACGTGGGATTTGGGATATCTCCGAATCGGAGATTAGTTTTATTTAGGGTTATCGGAATCTCTTATAGTTTCGATTATTTTGAGATTATTTAGGGATTTAGCTTTAGCGATAGTTTCTTATTTTTAGGTTTATTTAAGATCATATTCTTGATTAAAAAAGAAGCGAAGAAAATATTTGAAAGAAAACCTTGGGTGTTTCCCGACTGCTCCCCTTTTCTTCTTCTCCCTGATTCTTTTTCCTCTCCCGGTTCTTCTCCTCTTCCCCTGTCTCTTCTCTCTTCTGATACTCCCCTTCTTCGTCTTACTGGATTTCCTTTCCTCTTCTCCTATCTCTTTTCCTTCTCTCTTGGTTACTATTTCCTTCCGTGAAAAAAATCAATTCCTGAGCCCGTTTTCCCAACCAAAGCCGGACTTCTTTCCCTAAGCCAATCTCACGTTTCTGTTCATCCATGCGAAGAGCCGCCCGAGAGTCAAGCATCGAGAATCTCCCCGGATCCTCTCAACCGAGCCAACCACCCCGCCAACTGTAGATCTCCCTCGGACCACAGCCGTTCCCCCCCCCCCGTGCACGTCATCGCCAAGCGTCTCCACCGCAGACCTCCCGTGAAGCACCGCCAGTCTTCCTCCTCCCTCCCGACCGTGCGTCACTGCAGCCGAAGGTCGCCTCTGCCAGTTAGACGCCGGCCCCGCCAGGTCACTCCCAGCGATCGTCGCACTTCCCCGCCTGTGGTCGCCTACGGTCGCTGCGACGCCTCACCGCCCCGGCCGTTCGTGAACGACGCTCCGCCCGAAGCCACCTCCTCCGGTGCCATCGTTCGCCTGCAACCCATCTCACGCCCTCCACTGTCGAAGTCCCTGCCGCCGAGTCCTCCCACGAGTTGCCTCCAGTCGCCGGTGACTTCACTCCGCAGGCCACCGCACGACCTTCGACCGACCTCCCTCTCCTCCTCATCGCTGCCGTGCTCCACAGCCACCGCACGACCGCCGCCTGCGCCGGTCCGTCTCTTCTACCCGTGCAAGCCGAGCACCTCTTCCATGAAGCCCTCTGCCATCTCTTCCGTGAAGGCCCCCCCCCTCTGCCAGAACTTCTCCGCTCCGCCGTCGCCAGCCGATCTCCACCGATCGCTGCTCAGTACCGTCGCCGGTGAATCTGGCCGCTGAAAGACAGCACGAACATCAAAGCCGCTCCGTTCTCTGCTGCCGATTTCTGCACCGCACGGATCCCAGAGCGCACGGATCCCAGAGCACAGATTTCAAAGCAATGGATTTTAATTAAATTTTATTTGGAATTTATTCTTCACTTGTATTCTCTTGGCGTTCCAGGTCCATCGGCTTCTGATCTACCTCATTCGTGAACTACTGGTCCGGACTTTGGACAATCTTGGGACGATCTCCCTCTTCCAACTTTCGTGAGATTCCGTGTTTTTTTCGGGTGAGATCCACTTTGATAACCTGACCCAATTATTTTTGCTGGTTATTTCTATTTAATTAGATTTAACTTAATTAAATTGGACATCCTAATCTAGAGATCATTTCTTAATGATCACGGTCCGACACTGATCTTGATATCAGAGTGTACGGTCCCGCATCAAAAGTATCCACCACCAATTCTACCTGAGAGAGGAGAGTGGATCGAGCGTATCCTGGATGATCAAGCTATCACCACCTGGGGTAAAGGCTATCAATGTTACTTGGTCCGATGGCAAGGCCGACCAGAGTCCGATGATTCATGGATTATCCGGGAGGACTTGCAGCGCCTCGACCCCGACCTTCTGGAGGAGTACCAAAGCCAAATCAACCCTTACTCGATAGGGTCGAGTTCCTCCCACCTTGGGATAATTGGTGCTGGCACCAGGATCAAATAGAGGCTCCTTAACCCTCTATGGATCTCGGATTAGGGTTTTAAATTGATTGGGTCCTATAATAAGGCTTCAAGCTTAAGCATTTTTCTTTTGTATCATGTATCTAGTCTCAATTTTGTTTTAGTCATGTACCTTGACCAATTTGGTCAAGTTGGACCTGTACCTAGCTAAATTAGTTCTAGTCTGAGTCTACTAGAAGAATTGGGTCCAAGCTTGTTTGAAGAAGAAGTGGACATTGAGTCTAGCCCAATTACTATTGGGCCAAGCCATCTCCCATGCCTTGAAGGATGCCAATTTAGCCCTGGGGCGCCACCTCATCATCCCATGTGGTACCACTTCACCTTCCCAAGTGGGTGGCACAAATCAAGAAGTGATAACTTCTTGGATGCCATCAAGCCAAAGGGGACAACATCACTTGATACAAGCCTCTCTTCCCTCCCCCTATTAAGACTCCTTCCAAAAGGACCATGGGCGACCAAGGTAGAAGATTCAAATGGGAGACCACATTCCTTCCTTCCCTCCCCCTATCATGTTTCTCTCCAAAGATGGGTGGGTGGCCAAGGAAAGTCAATGGGAATTGAAGATTTGTGAGGACATAAGCCTTGCTACAAGCCCCATATCATGTTTCTCTCCAAAGATGGGTGGGTGGCCAAGGAAAGTCAATGAACATTAAAGAAGGTATGAGGACATGATCCTTGCTACAAGCCCCATATCATGCCTTCTTCCCAAAATGTGAGATCAGCCATCAAAGACCAAGGGTGCCAAGATCCACCTTCCAAGCCCCAAATCAAGCCACGTCCAAACACAAGCAAGGACTTGGTCGGCCAAGGAGAAAAATTTCAGAATTTTTGGTGCCTTCTCAAATGAAGACTTGTAATTTTCTTGTTGAATTTGAATGGATCCTAAGGTGCCTATGTAAAGGGCCTTACCCTTCCCTTGTATGGCTAATTTTGAATGAATGAAAAAGAAAAGTTTGAGTGATATTCTTCTAGTTTGCCTTCATTCCTTAAGAATGTCGATCTTTGTGAGGGAGTGCCTTCACCTTCGGGCGTTGAGGGGTGTGAGGCCCCAAGCTACCATCTCTTCCGCACAAGCCATCTTCGAGTTCGGAGGCCATCTAGATGATCCAACTGGGCACCTAGCAAGAAGATCCCCCCCATCATCACCATCTCCAACCTTCTTCCATCATTTCTTCTTGCTTTTTGCCGATTCCTAACCTTTCTCCTGATTGCTCGTAGGTCCTCTTGGTGCCACGGACACGGAATCGGTCTCCCTTGCCATCGTGACCTTTGGATGAAAAGCCGACGCATCCGCAAGGTTGAAGGCTTGATTCTCCAGGCCGCATCTGCGAGAGTAGTGAACTCGGCATCAGGCGCATCAGAGCTTTACAAGGTTTGCAATCCTAAACTCCTAAGTTGGTATTGATCCAAGAGCTAAGTTTTACGGGATTTATCAATCCCGGGGTCCTCTTCTTATCCTTATTTAGGGATTTATTTGCTTGCTCGAAGTTTTTATTATTATTGAAACCCTAGATCTGCTTTTCTGCTTGTCTTCGGGAATCCTTAACTCCATAAAAAAAACTTAAAAATCATAAAAAAAGAAAATCATTTGCTTATTAGCATGCATCTTAGCATCTTAGTCCCGCATTAAATAGCTTCCTCCGGTGCTGCTGGTGATGCAGTGGAGATTTTCCTGGGAATTTCTTCACTGCTGTCTCCTGAACTGCTGTTGCTACTGCCTGCAACTGCTCTTTCATCTATTCCCTTTTTCCTCCATACTCCCTCATTATATACATAGCCCATTCTTATTAGTGACTTGGAGGTGTATTTATCTGTATTGTGCGGGGTCTTTCCATCCTCTCCTTCCAAATTAACTCTAGAGGCTTGAAATAATAGTGTTAGGACCATTCCATAAGGAAGACAAGCTTTTACCTTTCAGACTGCCTGTTTCATTTGCATGATCATAATAAATGGTAAGTTGATTGATTCTCCTTGAATGATAAGCTCCATGAAACTCAGATTCCTCTCACTGACCCAGTCAAATCTCCCTGTTCTTGGGAGAAAAATCCTACTTATAAAATTATGTAATAGCCTCATTTCCAATGACAATGTGTTGGCTATTACAATACCTATTCCACCAACATCTTCTCTGCTAAGAATTGTCTGCAGAGCCTTTTCTCTGTCTTTTAAAATTAGATGCTTGATTCTACTAGCAAGCATTTCCAGTAAACTGCTCAATCTTTCTTCAGTTACTACAACCCTTTTTCCTTTCACTGTTGATTCAATGTGATTGGGTTCTAATATGAGGTTTTCATAAAATGATCTCACAAGTGAAGGATAGGTGGAAATATTCAATGAACAAAAATAAACCCAACATTGTGTTTCAATCAGATTTCCAATTTTCAAACCAATCTCTTCTAGAAAGTTAAACAAAATTCTTCTGCCGCTAGTTACAGGTCTGTTTGACATAAAGACTGCCTGTCTCGGGGATGGAGCTGCGGCCATTGGTTCTCTTTCTTCTTCTTATCCTTCTACTGCCTGAGTCGGCTCTTCCTGCTGACTCTTTGTTCTTCTTTCTATCTCTACAGAGGGTACCATCCATTTAGATCTCTTTCCTACAGTTGTCTTGGGAGCCATTGGAGCAAATTTGCAAGAAAACTGAAATCAAGGCTTCAGGGAAAGGTTTTTGGTAGATTGGTGAAAGTTCTAAGTGGAATGACAGAGTTTAGAGTAAAAATGAAAGCACAAGAAGTGAGAAAAAGTTTACTTAGCTGTAATAAAAAAGCATTTTCCCGACATCTGAGTCAGCTCGCTTTGCCCTAATAATCATCTGAGTTGGCTCGACCAGAGCGAACTCAGAACAAACAAAAATTCGAATCGGCTAGGCAAACCCTAAATTGACCTTGTTGGCTTGACTAGAGCAAAAGCAAAAAAATTAGAGATTCGAGCAAATTCTACAAAGAGTTTCATTAGTTGCACTAGATATAATATCATCAACATAAATTTATACAACTAATATATCTTTATTTTCTTTTTGATGAAAAAAGTTTTATCAACATTTCCTCTTGAAAAACCATTTTTAATAAAAAAGGTGCTAAGTCTATCATACCAAGCTCTAGGTACTTATTTCAAACTATATAAAACTTTATTCAATTTAAACACATGGTTTGAAAAAACATGATCTTCAAAACCTGGTGGTTGTTCTGCAAAAACTTATTCTGAAATAAAATCGTTTAAAAATGCACTTTTCATATCCATTTGAAAAAGTTTAAAATTCATATAGCAAGCAAATGTAAGAAGTAATCTAATGGCTTCTAGTCTTGCTACAAGTGCATATATTTCATCAAAATCAATGCCCTCTTCTTGATTGTATCCCTTAGCCACTAGTTTAGCTTTGTTTCTTACTACATTTCCTTGTTCATCTAATTTATTTCTATAGACCCATTTGGTTCCTATGATTGGATGGTCTGTAAGTCTATCAACTAGTGTCCAAACCTTATTTCTTTCAAACTGGTTCAATTCTTCATGCATGGCCATCATCCAGTTTGGATCATTTTTAGCTTCTTTTAAGGTATGTGGTTCTATTTGTGATACAAAGGCTTGGTAATCATGTACATCTCTATATGATGACCTAGTCCTAATACCTTGTGAAGGATCACCAATAATTAATTTTTTTGGATGAGAAGTTACGTACCTCCATTCTCTTGGTAGATCTGCATAATCCTTACTTACAGTTTCTTCTCCTTCTTCAATTGGTCTTTCTTGTATGCTCATGTCTTCTATTTTTTTTGAATTATACCTGCATCATTGTCTATGCACTCTTCTTTCTTAGAAGGTGAAGGGTTAATTTCATAAAAAATAACATGCATTGACTCTTCTACAGTAAGAGTTCTTTTATTAAATACTCTATATGCTTTGCTATGTAATGAATAACCAAGAAAAATTGCTTCATCAGATTTAGCATCAAATTTTTCTAGATTATCTTTACCATTATTAAGCATAAAGCATTTACATCCAAAAACATGAAAATAATTAATATTGGGTTTCTTTTCATTCCAAAGCTTATAGAGGATTTTCTTCAAAATAGGATGGATCAAAATATGGTTTAAAATGTAATAAGCAGTGTTCACCACTTCTGCTCAAAAGTATCTTAGAAGATTGCCTTCATATTACTTTGTTCGGGCCATCTCTTCCAAAGTCTTATTTTTTCTCTCTACAACACCATTTTGTTATGGTGTCCTAGGAGCGGAGAAGTTGTGACCAATACCGTTTTCTATGCAATAATCATCAAAAAATTGATTTTCAAATTCAGTGCCGTGATCACTCCTAATTGAAATTATTGAAAGATTTTTTTGATTTGAAACCTTCTTGTAAAATTTTTGAAATACTTTAAAGGTTTCATCTTTGTGAGCAATAAACAAAACCCAAGTAAATCTAGAGAAATCATCTACAATCACAAGGGCATATTTCATACCTCCTAGGCTTGTGGTCCTAGTTGGTCCAAATAAGTCCATGTGAAGTAGCTCTAGAGGTCTAGTAGTTAAAATCATATTTTTGGATTTAAAACTCTCCCTAGTTTGTTTACCCATTTGGCGTGCATCACAAACATGATCAAAGTCTACTTTAAACTTAGGCATGCCTCTAACTAGTTTTTGGATATTAACTTGGCAATAGTATGCATGCTAGCATGACCTAATCATCTATGCCAAAGTAAACAAGATCCTTGGTCTTAGTATTCATTGCAACTAGACTGGAATTACTTGACATGGCAAGATCATTAAGATCAATCACATAAATATTTTCAAGTCTATATCCAATAAACTTACTACTAGAATCAAGAGAGTTTGTTATAATACACATAGATAATTCAAAGATAACCTTGAAGCCTTTATCACATAATTGACTGACTCTCAACAAATTATGCTTTAATTTATCTACTAGCAATACATTTTCAATAAAAGTACAAGGGGTTATCTTGATCTTATCGATTCCGATTATTTTCTTCTTGCCATTATCTCCAAAAGTAACCATACCTCCTTTCATTTCTAGGGTGATGAACTGATCCTTGTCACCCGTCATATACCTTGAACAGTCACTGTCGAGATACCATATTTTCTTCAATTTTTGGGCTCAAGACATTCCTGCAAGACAATCAAGAATTTCTTTTAGGTATCTAAGCTAACTTGGATCCTTGCAGGTTAGCAGAGGTAGTTCCTTTGGGAATCCAAATCTTTCTTATTTTACTTTGGACATTTCTAATAATATTGCATTCAAAAGCTTTATGTCCTAATCCTTTGCAAGCAAAACATTTGATTCTAGAATTCTGAAAAGATGTAGATTTTGAAGCTCTAGATGTTGATGCATGAGATGCAGAAATAACAGATTTTCTATTTGAGTTCTTAGGAACATACAAAGTAGTTTTAGAAGTAGAAGCAGAACCATTTATTGCAAAAGCCTTTTGAGATATAGTTTTTGGAACATAAGCTTTTGGTTTCATAATAGTTACTGTAATACTATTTGAAATTGAAGAATTAAAACTGATTCCAGCTTTATTACCAGAAGTCTTTGTTCTTTAAGAATCAACCCAAGCTTGTTAGAAAATAATGTAAGTTTTTCAACAAGTGGCTTGAGTTTTTCAACCTCCTTTTTCAATTCATTATTTTCATTCATCAAAGCTTTGTTTTTATCAAGATATGCACTATTCTCAGTTTTCAAAACTTTATAATTTTCAGAAAAGACATGTAATTCTTTTTGCAATGAGATATTCTTTTTCAAAATCTCTTCTTTTTCTTTTAGTAAAGAATCATTGATATTCTTTAAAGACCTAATCTTTACTCCAGCTTTTTTAAATGTAGATAATAAATCATGAAAGACAGAATTTAATTCATCAAATATAAATTCAATTTGAGTATTGGAAGATGTTACCTCGTCCTCGAGATCCATTAGACATAAATTAGCTATTTTTGTGGTCTCTTCTTCTTCAGTTGAGGTGGGTTTCTTGCTATCGCTCCATGTGGCAACCATCGCCTTCTTCTTCTTTTTCTTGAAGAATTTCTTTAGTAGTGGACAATCTGGATGAATGTATCTTGATTTCTTACATTCATAGTATGTGGGCACTTGATCTTTATCCTTTTCTTTATCCTTGTCCTTGTCCTTGGAATGCTCTCCTCATTTATGGAATTTTCTATTGAATCTTCTTTTCTTCTTTCCCATAAACCTTCTAAATCTTCTCATGACCATTGCGATATCTTCATCTTCTAGATTGTCTTCGGAGGAGGTGGAGTCATCTTCCGATTCCTCATTTTTCTTTGAGTCCAATGCAGCTTTGAAGGCAATTATCTTCTTCTTCTTTCAATCATCATCAGTTCTATATTGCATGGCCAATTCATGAGTGATGAGAGAACCCATTAATTCATCCAAAGAAAGGGTGTTCAGATCTTTCGCTTCTTAGATGGTAGTTACTTTGGGATCCCATTTATCCGAAAGTGATCTTAAGATCTTATGTACTATGTCAGCATTTGAGTAAACCCTGCCAAGACTTTTTAAGCCATTAATAATATCTGCAAATCTAGTAAACATGGCAGAGATAATTTCAGTAGATTCCATTTTAAATAATTCATAACTGTGTACAAGAAGATTTATTTTCGAACTCTTCACTTGGGAAGGTCCTTCGTGGGTCACTTCAAGTTTATCCCAAATTTTCTTTGTTAAAGAGCAAGTGAAAATTCGATTAAACTCGTTGGCATCGAAAGCACAGTATAATAGATTCATTACTTTGGTATTTAATTCCCCCATCTTCATGTCGTGTTCATCCCAGTCCTCTTCAAGCTTAGGGACATCCACGCCATTAATTTTAATCATGGGAATTTATGGCCCTTTTAGAATGACCTTCCATAATTGAAAATCAATAGCTTGTATATAGATTTTTATTCTAGCTTTCCAGTAAGAATAATTAGTGCCAATGAATAGTGGAGGTCTATTAGTAGATTGGCCTTCGGCCAAGGAAGTACTCATGGGATGAGCCATCATTCTTTACTCTAAATGTATTCAGAGACACTGCTTTGATACCAGTTATTGCTCAGGTGACTTTTCCAAGAGGGGGATGAATTGGAAATTAAAAAATTTAAGCTATTATATGCTTTTTGAAATCCCTTTAAGGTGTTAAGTGCTGTGACAAAATAATTAAATGCAGAAGCTAAATTAAATCAGGGAAGCACAACACAAATACACAACAATTATAGTGGTTCGGAGTAACTCAGCTCCTACATCCACTATCCAAAATTATCACTTGGGATTTTCACTATATCCCCCACCGGAATACAGTCGGATTATTTTCACAGGCTCACAATCCAAACCTCTACACTTTGGTTTTACTGGGATTACCAAAAAAATCCAACTTGGTTTACCAGGATCATCAAGAACCCAACACTTGGTTTTAACAAAGGCTCACAAAGAACCTATTTTGTTTTTTAACCGGGCTCACCAATAACCCAACAATTCAAAAATGAATTGAAAAGAAAAGCAACAGAATGATAAATAAATTTTATCGAGTGGTTACCGATGCAGCTTGAGAGAAGCCCACTTGAATGCACTTTAATGGCTTCTTTTGCTTCTTTACTAGGTTCTTCAAGCTTCAGATGAGAGTTGGTGAAGACTTGAAGGCTATCTTGAATGCTCTTAGTGCTCTTCTCCTTATTGGTAGGTTTGATATTCAATAAAGCATTAACTCTTTGAAAAACTTTCTAACTCTCTCTTCAAAGAAGTTCAAATCCCTCAAATATATGGACTTCCATCATTCCAAGGAAGTTTAGTCATTGTAGATCGTTGGGATGTGACATTTGTTCGTTGGAGCACTTTTTGGATTCAAATTCTCAGTCTGGAACTAGCCGTTGCAAGTCTGAAATCTACCTTCGAGTCGACTCGATCACTCGAGTGGGCTCGGATCACTCAAGTCGGCTCGGATCCTTAGAGGACTTTTGGTTAAGTTGACTCTCTTTAATCCAGTCGGCTCGCTTACACAGTGTCTTGATTCTTCACTTTGTAAGAGTCGGCTTGCCTTGATTCGGGTCGACTTAGATCCTCAGGCCTTCAAAATGTTAGTCTGGACGAGTCGGCTAACTTCCATTCTAACCGACTTGAATGGCTATTCTTCTCAGAAACCATTTTTTGAACTTTGAAAGAGTCAGCTCGATCTTCTGAAGAATCAGCTTGGATGTCTGACCATGTGATAGAGTTGGCCCAGAATTTCTTTGGGTCGGATCGCTTGTCTGATTCAAGAAACAGCACTCTGGATGAGTCAGCTCGGGAGAGTCGGCTCGGATATCTGCGTGTCAGAAATCTCATACATGTCATATGCCAGAGTCGGCTCTCTTCTCTTCGAGTTTGCTCGAATGAATGTTTCAGTGATTTTCCCAGTCTTTCTTCAAATTTCATCCGGCAAGTCTTCAAGCTTCAAGATGTCTTCAATTCCAACAAGTTTTTAAGAAACTAAAAGCTTGAAACATATTTAGAAGTAACCCAATTATATGATCTTTCTTAACTTTTTCTTTGGATTCTTCTTTACAATATACAATTATAACATAACTCAACCAAAGAATGAAAATATAAGAGTTGAAATTTGAACAATGAATTCATCATACAAAAACTTGTAAATCACTTGAAGAGTTGTTAGTCAAATAAATGCATGCACCAATATTTGGTTATCATCAAAATCACTTATGGGGTCAACAAATACAAATAAAAAAATGGTTATGGAGGTCCATTTGAAGATGAAAGAAATAATTATAAAATCCAAAGTACTTGGTTAAAATTGAGAACAAATTGGTGTAATGAATTAATAAGTTGACAAGAGGCATGGTGGATATCGTTTGGGCAAAAAAGGTTTTCTTTATTGCTACGCATCAAATTAAGGATAATGGAAGAATATTATTTTCAAAGGATAAAAGGGAGAAAAAAATCTTAAACATAAATCAAAATAGGAAGAAGAATTGTAGGCTAAATTTGCTGCTATCAAGAACGATAACAAGAGAAATTACCAATGGTGTAGGTCAGATTTTTGTGACAAGCAATTTTAAAATCTTTCCTTTAGAGTAAAAAAATGTTATTAGGAGGATCGGATTTTGATAATTTTCATTAAAGACCTAACACATTCTCGTGCAATTTGAAGTCCTAAACAATGAAATGATATCATAAAATCATGTGCAATGAAAATATCATGAAAATCCAATTCCCAACAACATCAGACTTCTTTGGCTAGCCATCAAAGAGGCATAAAAAGCTTTATTACATGCAATCTAGAAATAGTAACTAAAGCCCATGTTTAAAGCACCTACCACATCAAGACCCAATATCCTGGACCTCAAGCCCGTAGAGGGCTAAATCTCTACGTTATGACCTGTAGCCACCTGGATCATCGTGGCCCATAGCTCCGACACATCGCCACTGCATCATGTGCCTCCTTCTCCCACCGGGAGCGCTCCCTCTTTTCTGGGGGTCGGCTCTTCGGTTCGCCCAGCCTGCAAAATAAAGGAGACCCGGGCCAGAGATTCTGACGATGACAATCCAATGATCAAGTCAATGGGATAATCGGGAGAAACAAAACTTCTAAAATAGAGAGCTTGGGGAACTCCCTCATCCCATGGGATGATAAGATGATAATAATCAAATAAGGAAAGGAAAGAGAGTGGGGAGTGGGTAGGATCCTCGTCCGGCGCATCACCGCTGAGCAATATGCTGCTTGCTTTCTTATCTCCCCCACCCGCTCACTTACCTTCTTACTTACCTTCCTCCTCTCCTCTGGCCATGTCCTAGTGTCCTTCTTTGTGTGCCCTCTCGTAGTGAAGGGGCTTGCCGCAACTCACGACTTCTCCTTCCTCCCCCTCCTCTCGGATTGGTCCTTCCAGAGGAGGAGGTGATCCATGGGCCTCCTCGAGCCGTTCTTTTCTCTCGAACTGGTCTTCCTTTCTGCCTTCCTCAGACTCGTCCTTCCAGAGGAGGAGGCGATTCGTTGACTTCCTGGAGTCGTTCTCTTCGGAGATCCTCCTCCCTCCCCCTTTTCGAAGAACTCCCCCCTCCTCTTTGGAGAACTCCCCTCTCCTTCTTTTCAGAGAACTCCCCTCCCCTTCTTTTCGAAGAACTCTCTCCCTTTGTTATGGGTGTCATTTTTGCTTAAGAGGGGCAGGTGCTGTGCCACTGAGCCCCGTGCCATCATGGAAAGTTTCCATTCATGGAGGGATCTCCTGAGCATTGCAGGGCCTATGGCTTTGACAGGATTCTACTTCTAGGGAGATTTTGGATCTCGTGCCACGTGGGTCAGCATCCTCCGATCGTACGGTAGTGGACATGGTGGCATGTTACAGGCCCTGGGTCTGACATGGTTTACATCATGCAGAGCATGTGGGTGGCATGTCGCAGAGCTGGCATTGGTGGTAGGAGATGCGCCACCTTCCGGAGATTGCATGTGGATAGGGACCTCCATGCCGTGGTTTGAATTCTTGTTGATCTTTTCCTCCTTCATCGCTGGTGGGAATTCTGGTCTTTATATGGCAGGGAGGGACCTCCATTTGGGAGGTCCGCCTTCGATAGCATAAGAATGACCCCGGCCGGGAGCTGACCTCAGACGGAGGGCTCGCCCCACGAGCTCGACCCCGACTGGGAGCTGACCTCGGCAGGAGGGCTCGCTTTATGAGCTCGACCCCTACCGGGAGCTGGCCTCAGACAGAGGGCTCACCCCACGAGCTCGTCACTGGCTAGGGGGTGACATTAGCAGGGAGGCTCGCCTTATGAGCTCGACCCTGGCTGGGAGCTGACCTCGGCCGGAAGGCTTGCTTTATGAGCTCGACCCCGACTAGGAACTGATCTTGGCAGGAAGGCTCGCTTTATGAGCTCGACCCCGATTGGGATTTGGCCTTGGCCTTCCACCCGGGGGCCGCATCCAGGTGGCACTCCCCACCCATGCAGCTACTAGTTGGTGGCTATGCAGGCTCCACGTCAGCGGATGTTGCCTTATCAGATGCCCCCCACTCCCGAGCCTAGAGAACGAAACATCGCTCAGGGCGATGGGAGTAATGACCATGCTGACGTGGAGGGTGTTGCCCGGTGATGTAGCAATCCAAGGGGGGTGAATTAGGTTTTATAAAACTATTTGCAATGATTTAAGATGAACTAAACAAGTATGTGCTAATTACAATTAAGTACTTAAATTTTACCAAAGTATTTGTGTGCTTCAAAATAATATACAGCGGAATTAATAAAGTAAATGCACAAAGAAAATAATCACACCAACATAATAAATTTATAGTGGTTCGGTGCACTCCAAGGCACCTACATCCACTCCCCAAGTTCCTCTTGGAAATTTCACTATAATCACCAAGATTACAATCGATTAGTTTTTCAGGCTCACTAATCAAAACCCAACTTATTTTCACCGGGCTCACAAGTCAAATCCCTTGTTGGTTTTCTAACTTAGGCTAACCAACAATCTCTTAGTTTTCATGGCTAACCAAAAATCTTATTGGTTTTGCGATCTTACTAACAACCTATATTGGTTTTACGGGATCACCAACAACCTATGTTGGTTTTACACAAAGGATAACCAATAACCTCTTTGGTTTTCTAAAGCTCACCAAAAATCTTTGATACAACAATGCAAGAATAAAAGTAATATAATAAAGCTTTCTAATAAAAGCAAATATCTCTTTGAAGCTCTTTGAATATTGATAAAGATCTTGTCTTCAAGTTGTTGAAGCTTTTGATTGCAGCTTGATGATGTGAGCACAATGCACTCTCTAATTTTTGGAAACTTGAAGGCTTGAACCACTCAACTCTTGAATCCTTGATGGATATTCAATAATCTCACCAAAATATTACCTCCCCATTTGATTTGTGTTGATTATATAGCTCTCCAAATCTTAAATGACCATTAGAGACCGTTGGAGAGGAAAAACTAGCCGTTACAAATATTTTGGAGAAGTTCCGCTCTTTAGAAAACTAGCCATTCATTACAGAGCTGTCATCCATTCAAGTGTCGATAATTCAGGTCATGAGTCGTCACTTAGGGTCGACACTTGGAACAGTGAGTCGATACTTGACCAAAAAATGTCTTCTAAAATCTTTTGTTCTGCACTGGTGAGCCGACACTTCATCTGATGAGTCGACATTTTAAGTCGACACTTAGAACAATGAGTCAACACTTGAGGGAAGTCTTGGAATTCAGCATGTTCTGTATCATTTTTGTCTCAAGTCTTGAGTCGACACTTGCTATTCCTGAGTCGACACTTGCTATACTATGAGTCAATACTTGGCTGAAACTTTGATGAAACTTCTCCAAAATCAAACTTTAAGTCCTTCCAAGTCTTCCTTATGTTCCAAAGTCCTTATAACTTAAAATTTCATGAATTTGAAGGACTTCTTCAATTGAAATACAAGCATTTTGTTCTTTCAACTGATATGAGTACTTAATCTAATAAATACACTAAAATACATAATTAGTACTCATATATATTTAAGTGTTTTGTCAATAATCAAAATCAAGACCAGAGTCAACAGAGGGATGCATCTTCTGCGCCATCAATGCTTCTACTAGCCATGCCTTTACATTAATGGGGCGCTACACTCAGTTTTCCAATGGAGGGATCATCAATGCCTTGGCTGGATCAAGGTGTCTGTTCTACAAACCGAAGCATCGGGCGGTGCCTGGTGCTGACACGTGGTGGTTCCGTTTGGCTATGGAGCTTTTAAAAGGCCTTCAGGCATAGGCGACCAGGGTTCTGTAAAGCTTCCTTCCTTCTTCTTCAGCCCCCTTCTGGTACTAGCATTGGCATCCATGTTCTCCTTCTTCAATCCCTCTCCTTCGGTCTGCATCGAGGGAAGGCTCTTGGTAGACTTCAGGATTTCAACCCGAGACCTAGAGGGTCCAATGACGGCTCTCCATGAGCAACCAGCCAGAATCAAGGCAAGGATATTTGGTTTGGAGACGAAATCTGTCAAGCTCGAAGCTTTCCCCATGGATATGAAGGGGGAGAGCCTCCAGTCGTGCAATTGGGGTAGAGAAAGAGGCTGCCTCAAAAGCGGAGGTAGTTAGAGCTACCTCCCGGTTTACACAACCGGAAAACTTACAAGAGGAGGTGGTGGCCCTGGCCATGGTTGCTGTGGAGAGGGCCACAATCATCGTGGTGCTGATAGGGGTATCTTGATGCGGAGCGACTGCGCTGCCCTTGGAATCACGGAACTGGTGAACTCCAAGGATGGAGCGGCAGAGCCGATGTTGGGCTTTAGAGATCCGACGAACTCCTGAGGAAGGTGCCCTTCCATTCGGGCAGGAGGGATTAGCATGTCCCCAGCCACTCTTGGAGGGTAGAGTGTAGGGCCGATCTGCCTTGCCAGCACCTCCTACGCTAATCACGGAGGTTAAGGTCGAAGCCCTCTAGCGGGTGTTGCGTTAGTGCTGAGGGGACCTGCTTACCAATCGGGCAAGGAGAGGAGGTGGGGCTTCAGGCCGTCTTCCTTTCATCTTGTATCTTAGGATTTCAGGTCTCCTGGCCTGTCGGGTGCCTCAATAGAATGTAAGAGATTCTTGATCAATGAAGGTGCCTCTTCCATTATGTCTGCTGCTTTCCCTTTCTTTCTTTCTTCTTCTTCCTCTTTTTCTTTTTTCTTTTTTTTTCTTCTCTTTTTTTTTTGAGCTTGAATCTGCTGCCCGGCCTCACGGGCTACTAGGGGCCTCTCTTCGATGTGAGGGATACTTCAATGAGGGTAATTTTTTTCTTCCCTCCAATCAGAATGCTTGGTGTTACCGCCACTTTGCTCGTTGTTTTTCTTCTCTTCGACTTGGATTGCTTATGGAGGATCTCCTTCATTTGCCAAGTTGTGAGTTAGGCGATCGATGGTGGGAGTTTAGGAATTTCCCACCATCATCCTCGGGCCATGAGCAAGGCAACTGGATGTAGGGCTTCCAAAAATCCCGGCTCAGTTCGCCACGCTGGACTCTAGGGCTAGGGAGCTATAGTTGGTATGATCGAGTCTTGCATGAGCACTAGATCAGGAGCATCATATCATCCACCACCTTCACTTCTGGCTGAACCCATGGATAACTTTGAAGCCCAAATGAAAGCCCTTACTATTCAACTAGCCCAATCCATTAATCTTAGACTTGATCAAATAGATGCCCGGCAGGAACCCTGGAAGAGACATGTAGGACCTAGTTTGAACCATAACTTGAATCACCTCCCCATCCTAGGAGAACCCTCGCCATGACCCATACAATGATTCTGAACCTCGGAGGACCCCAAACCCTGATTCATACCTTGAGGCTGAACCTAGGAGAGCCCATCATCATGACCCAATCCCAGAGGTTCATCCTAGAAGACCCAATCAGGATTTTATAGACCAGGAAGACAGATCCTATAGACACATTAAGCTTGATGCCCCCACTTTTGATGGTTGTCTTGATCCTAAGGTCTATATAGATTGGGAGGGAGAGATTGATCAATATTTTGAATGGTACGATATGTCGGAGGAGCGTAAGTTTAGGTTTGCTAAGATTAAGTTGGTTCAGGAGGCCAGGTTACATTGGACTAGTGTTGAGAGAACCCTTCGACTAGGAGGGCATGATCCTATAGTTACCTGGTGGGCCATGAAGGGAAAGCTTAGGTCAAAATATGTTCTACCTTCATATCGTTGTGGTTTACTGGATCAGTGGCAGCGACTGAATTAGGGTAGCAGGAGTATTGATGAGTACATCACAAAATTTGATGAGTATTCTATGCGATGTGATTTAAATGAGTTTGAGAATGTCATTCTGTCTAGGTTTAGGGCTGGACTAAGAGTTGACATTAAGAAGGAGCTCTACATGAGAGAGGTTAGAGACCTGAACCATGCTTACCAGATTGCTAGGGATCATGAGCATTTTTAGAGAAGGCCTATCTACCATAAACCTGAGCCCACTAGATACCCTAGTCAATATCCAGGAGCTAGCCTATCCTACAAACCTTGGCCGTCCACTCCAAAACTTCCTTTACCTTTACTATTTTCCTCCTATTTCTTGTTCCCCTTTGAGTTTTCTAACCCTTGACAGGTCGTTTGCAGGTCCCCCGACTCCTACGAATCCAACGACTCCAACCTGGCCCAATCCTAGAGGTTCATCCTAGAAGACCCAATCAGAATTTTGTAGACCAGGAAGACAGATCCTATAGACACATTAAGCTTGATGCCCCCACTTTTGATGGTTGTCTTGATCCTAACGTCTATATAGATTGGGAGGGAGAGATTGATCAATATTTTGAGTGGTACGATATGTCGGAGGAGCGTAAGTTTAGGTTTGCTAAGATTAAGTTGGTCCGGCAGGCCAGGTTTCATTGGGCTAGTGTTGAGAGAACCCTTCGACTAGGAGGGCATGATCCTATAGTTACCTGTTAGGCCATGAAGGGAAAGCTTAGGTCAAAATACGTTCTACCTTCATATCGTTGTGGTTTACTGGATCAGTGGCAGCGACTGAATTAGGGTAGCAGGAGTATTGATGAGTACATCACAAAATTTGATGAGTATTCTATGCGATGTGATTTAAATGAGTTTGAGAATGTCATTCTGTCTAGGTTTAGGGCTGGACTAAGAGTTGACATTAAGAAGGAGCTCTACATGAGAGAGGTTAGAGACCTGAACCATGCTTACCAGATTGCTAGGGATCATGAGCATTTTTAGAGAGGGCCTATCTACCATAAACCTGAGCCCACTAGATACCCTAGTCAATATCCAGGAGCTAGCCTATCCTACAAACCTTGGCCGTCCACTCCAAAACTTCCTTTACCTTTACTATTTTCCTCCTATTTCTTGTTCCCCTTTGAGTTTTCTAACCCTTGACAGGTCGTTTGCAGGTCCCCCGACTCCTACGAATCCAACGACTCCAACCTGGCCCAATCCCAGAGGTTCATCCTAGAAGACCCAATCAGAATTTTGTAGACCAGGAAGACAGATCCTATAGACACATTAAGCTTGATGCCCCCACTTTTGATGGTTGTCTTGATCCTAACGTCTATATAGATTGGGAGGGAGAGATTGATCAATATTTTGAGTGGTACGATATGTCGGAGGAGCGTAAGTTTAGGTTTGCTAAGATTAAGTTGGTCCGGCAGGCCAGGTTTCATTGGGCTAGTGTTGAGAGAACCCTTCGACTAGGAGGGCATGATCCTATAGTTACCTGTTAGGCCATGAAGGGAAAGCTTAGGTCAAAATACGTTCTACCTTCATATCGTTGTGGTTTACTGGATCAGTGGCAGCGAATGAATTAGGGTAGCAGGAGTATTGATGAGTACATCACAAAATTTGATGAGTATTCTATGCGATGTGATTTAAATGAGTATGAGAATGTCATTTTGTCTAGGTTTAGGGCTGGACTAAGAGATGACATTAAGAAGGAGCTCTACATGAGAGAGGTTAGAGACCTGAACCATGCTTTCCAGATTGCTAGGGATCATGAGCATTTTTAGAGAGGGCCTATCTACCGTAAACCTGAGCCTACTAGATACCCTAGTCAATATCCAGGAGCTAGCCTATCCTACAAACCTTGGCCGCCCACTCCAAAACTTCCTTTACCTTTGCTATTTTCCTCCTATTTCTTGTTCCCCTTTGAGTTTTCTAACCCTTGACAGGTCGTTTGTAGGTCCCCCAACTCCTACAAATCCAATGACTCCAGCTAGGTCGCAATCAGATCACCGAGCAGAAAGCCAGGTATTCGCGGGTCTCTAGCTTGGTTTTCCAGGTCGCATCTATCAAGGACGAGTGATCTCTTCACTGCGATCTTTACCAAGTACACAGACATTGCTAGGAACACCCTTTTTGCCTGCCAGATGCTTTATTGTAGAAGAACTAGCCCAATCGTGGCTTCTCAGCCTCGGCGGTCCTTTGTTTTTATTGCTTGTAGGTCCTATTATGCATGCTGTAGCCTCTTATTTTCCTATAGAACTCTTTACATAGTTTCTTAGTCTATTCTTCAGGATTAATCATACAACTTAACAATAAAAACACAAAAAAAATACTTGCATGCATATATAGGTTCGGCATCAATTTGGTATCAGAGCCTATTTGAGCTCGGTTCTCTTTGGATACTCGGATCGAGCACTTCACCTTGGCCGTCCGGTCATAGGAGATTATTAGGGCTTCGAAACCCTCTTTCCCAATCGACGAGGTCTCCTATGGTGGTAGGGGTGCTGCTGTGAATTGGCTTGTGAAGAAGAACACAAGGAGTTCTTAGGATTTTTCATTTTCGGCCCTTTTTAAATATACTCTATTTTTTTAATTGTTTCTCCTTGCTCAGAACTTCAAAAATTCTAAAATTTGTTTTGCTAGATTCATCATAATTCAAAGTATTTTATAAAATGTTTCCATATTTTATTTCTATCTTTGTATTTTCTTCAGGTCAAAATATAGCCTATAAAATTTTGGCTTTATTTTTTTCAGCAAGGCAATTTTGGAAGATTTAGGGTTTTGTTTAGTATTCCTTTGCATATCTTTTATTTTTAGAATGTTTCCTGCATATTAGAGCATAATCTGCAAATATCTTCTTGTTTATGAAAATTCTAAAAAAAAAATACATATAATTAAAAATACCAAAAATATCTAAAGCATAATTTGCATCCTCATATGCCTGCCAACATTGCATAATTTACTTTAAGGGCACTCTCTTTATGCCAGTTAAGGAAAGGAGGTCATTACCTTTCCTTAGCCCAAAATCACCATCTTTGCATTCCATCCCAAGCCTAACTTAAAATTAACTAGACTTAATTTTGCCCTAGTGGGCTAGGGACATCAACTGGTCTGGTCCAGGCTAAGTGTCAGATCATTGTGTCAAGCTAACCTGTGTGTGCCTTGTGCTTTGTGTCTAGAATAGTGGTTCAGGGACTCAGTCCCTAAGGGCTTGTGTGCTGGTCTGTGGTGGGGACATTGGAGGCACCAGAATAAGAAAGAGGCGTTTCAACCCTCTGTGAATTGATCAATAATTTATGAGTCCATTTGTAATAAGGGCTTAACCCACCCGAGTCTATTTTAGTTGTTATTTGAATCTTTTGAGTTTCAGTTCTGTACTAGTCAGCTCATGTTCAGCTAGTTCAGTCCAGTGTTAGTCAGCTCATGTCGAGCTAATTTTATTTTTTTGAGTCCTCTTCAACCATATTGAAGACTCAAGACTACATCATACAAGTGAAGACCAAGTCCAACCAGATTGAAGACATGAAAGTATAGCCCAAGTCCAATCCAGCTTGAAGATTTGAAGACCCCAGGAGGAAAATTCAAAAAACCCTGATTCCTTGCAGATGCCCTCCAGATGCCCAGATTCCCTTCCAGATGCCAAAATATATTCATATACCAAGGCATCCATGATTTTAGAGGTCCATCTGCATCCTAGCCCAAAGAAATCAAGCCCAGGCGCCAAGCCCAAGCCCCTAAGAAGCAAGATACCTGGAAATATTCCTGCCACCTGGCTACGAGGCCACCCCAGCTTCCAGAGGCCTAAACCCATGTGCTCAAGCCCCTTTGGGTTGGCCCCTTGCAGCTCTTAGAAGCCCAACACGCCCCCTAGGCGTCCTTGGAGTGTTGGCCAAGTCAAGAGAATTTTTAGAGATTTTTCTACCTAATATTTCCTTATTTTCTAGCTAGGGTTTGAGAGGGAAAAGAATTCTTATGTAAAGACTAATGTGCCCTTACTTGGAGCCCAAGGTTAAGGGTCTATTTAAAGGACCCTAGCCTCTTGTATGAAGGGAGATTTTGATATATGAAATAAACCTTGAGTTCATCTATTATTTTGTGTGATTACCCTACTATGTGCATAAAGGGGTTTGAGAGTACTTCCCAGTTCCCGAGTTCCTACGAATCCAATGACTCCAGCCAAGCCTCAATCGGACCACCAAGCAGAAAGCCGGGTATCCACGGGTCTTTGGCTTGGTTTTCCAGGCCGCATCCATCGAGAAATGAGAGATCCCTTCGCTACGATCTTCATCGGGCACTTCAGACGTTGTCAGGTACACCCCCTCTACCTCCAGTCTTATTATTGTAGGAGAACTTGCCCTAACCGAGGCTTCTCAGCCCCGGCGATCCTTCTTTAGTACTTTTCTAGGTTCTAATTTGCATGCATGGCTTCAAAAATTCATACAAAATTTCCTACAACTGATTTTGATCTAAAATTTAGGAATTAATCACCTAACCCCACATATAAAATATACAAAAAGAATTGCATGCATATTAGTCCCCCATCATTTGGTATCAGAGCTTAGATTAGGGCTTGTTTTCTGCAATTTTTCAGTCCATATATGCTCTGTTATTTTAATTATTTCTCCCTGATAGAAACTTTAAAAATTATAAATTTTATTTTACTGGATTTACCATAATTCACAGTAATTTTAAAATTTTTTTCAGATTTTATTATGACCTGCAAATTTTCTACAAGCCAAAATACAGCCTGCAAATTTTTGGCTATGTTTTTTTAGCAAGACAAGTTTGGAAGTTTTAGGGTCTTGTTTAGCATCTTTTGCATATCTTTTAATTTTAGTATATTTCCTGCATATTATGCCATAATTTGAAAGTTTTCTTCTATTTAAGAAAATACCAAAAAAAAAAAAATATATTCTCCAAAAATACCAAAAAAATATCTAAACCCTAATTTGCATCCTCATCTGCCTGCCATCATTGCATAATTTACTTTTAAGGGCACTCTTGCTATATCAAATGGGGGGAGGATTTGATCACCTCTCCTTAGCCCAAAACCATATCCCTTGTATTCGGTCCCAAGCCTTAACGTAAAATTAACTAGACTTAATTTGCCCTAGTGGGCTAGGGACACCAACTGGTCGGGTCCGGACTATGTGTTAGATCATTGTGTCAAGCTAACCCGTGTGTGCTTTGTGCTCAGTGTCTAGAATGGTGGTTTAGGGATTCAATCCTGAAGGGCTTGTGTGCTGGTCCGCCTACCTGGCCAATCTCTGATTGGTGTCTAGGATTGGTAATCAGGGACCTAACACCCCCCTTACACCTGCCTGGCTGAGTACAGGGTTACTATAGGCTAGTTTGCCACCCTGATTGAGCCCTTAGTTTGGACTCTAGGTCTAGTCAGCTGTAGTCGGTCTGATCGAGTCTTGCATGAGCACTAGATCAGGAGTTTCATATCACCCACCTCCTCCATAAATGTCTGAACCCATGAAAAATTTGCAAGCCCAAATGAAAGCCCTAGCTGATCAAATGGCCCAGATGGCTACCTAGATGACTACCTAGATGACCCAATTAACTCAGTCTGGTATTCAAACCAATGATAGAATTGACCATCTTGCCAATAGGTTTGATCAGTTAGAAGTCCGGGTAGGGACCCCAGGAAAAACCCATGGGTCACAATCTAAGCCAGATCCTGATTCCCCTTATCCTAGGAGGACCCCAAACCCTAATCCATACCCTGAGGTCGAACCTAGGAGAGCCCCTCATCCTGACCCATACTATAACCCTCAGCCTAGGAGGACCCCAAACCCTGATCCATACCGAGAGGTTGAACCTAGGAGAGCCCCTCAGCCTGACCCATACAATAATACTGAACCTAGAAGAACCCCTTACCATGACCCTTATTATGATACTGAACCTAGAAGAACCCCTTACCATGACCCTTATTATGATACTGAACCCAGGAGAACCCAATACTCTGACCCATATAGGGAGTCCAATCCTAGGAGAACCCAATACTCTGACCCATATAGGGAGTCAAATCCTAGGAGAACCCAATACTCTAACCCATATAGGGAGCCCAACCCTAGGAGAACCCAATATTCTGACCCATATAGGGAGTCCAACCCTAGGAGAACCCAATATCCTGACCCATATAGGGAGCCCAACCTTAGGAGGACCCCATACCATGATCCATCCTTAGAACCTGACCATAAAGCTGACCCAAAATCCTATGACCCCAGATCCTATAATCCCATGACCCATAGATCTGCACCCTTGTCCTATGAGCCCAGAGAACCCATAACCCCTAAGTATCAATCTAGTACTAGTCAGGTTTTCCTTAGTCAACTTGAACCCCATAGGATTAGTACCCCTAAATATGAGCCTAGTAGTGAGCCACTACCCCTTAGGCAACCTGAACCTACTAGGATTAGTGTCCATAATCAGAAACCAGGACCTAGCCAATTTCTCCCTAGCCGACCTTCTCCAACCATTCCTGAGATTGACAAGGCTTACATTAATGCGGAAGTGTATGAAGCTTATGCGAGCCTAGTGGATGAGTATGAGGGAGAAGAGGAGACACCTTTAGATGACCTAGAATTAGCTGACCCAATAGATACCCAGGTTGAAGCCAACCTAGAGGTAGTTGACCTTGACCACATCCAACCTAAAACTATAGTGGAAGAACAAATAGAGGAAGAGAACCTAGGTACTGCTACTAGAGCCTTACCTGAGGAAACCATATAGGAGAGCCAAATTATAGAGTCTAGTCCTAAAATACAAGAACTAGAAGAATTTGTTAAGGACTTGATCTCTTTGAATCAGTACCCTCAGGATGAGCTTCCTCCTATAGTTCCCATTAAGGACCTCTTCCCTGAGATTAGTAACCCATCCTTCCATTATGCAAACCCCATAGATATACCGCAACCCCGTAAGGTTAACCTCATTAGTATAGGATTAGTTCCTGACACCCCATTTTTTATCCTACTTTATCCAACTAACCCGGAACCTTTTTCTCTACCCTATCAGAGTAATTCTGAACCCACTTCTTATTTCCTACCCTTTCCTGAGTATTCTCATGTGTCTAGAACTATTAGATTACATTTTGTTGAGGTTACCAGGTTGTAAGGATCCATAGAGCCCATCCCATTTACTACCTACTTTTGGCAGACCCTCTGGCACCTATTAGGAGTTACTAGCAAATTTTCTTCTACATGTCATCCATCAACCACGACTCATGCCCCCAAGCCTAAGTGGTAGTTAAGACCTAATAAACCTCTTTAGTCGAGTCTGTTAGGTGTAGGTTTGAGTCCTTTGCATCATCTTGTTAGGAGTCTGCATATGCCTAGCATGTTCACCACCCGCACTAATGTTAAAACAACTGGCTAATTCCCGAAGAAGGGTCAAAGAATTTGATGTAGTGGATTCTATCTTGGTTAGGCTTAGGCCTAAAAGAAGTTTCATGCTCACAGAGCCTGACCTTTTAAAGTGATAGAGAAGGTTGGATCAAATGCCTAGGTGTTAGACTTGCCTTCGGATTTGGGCATTAGTTCTACCTTCAATATTATAGACCTGGTTGAGTATAGGGGACCGGCTGCGATACCTAGTGAGGCCTTTGGACATGTTCCTTTTCATTGTGAGTGATCCTAACTCAGAGTGTCCACTAACAAATTGGCCTGAGAGAGGAGAACAGATCGAGCATATCCTGGACGATCAAGCCATCACGACCCGGGGTCGTGACTATCAATGCTTCCTGGTCCGATGGCAAGGCCGGCCAGAGTCGGACGACTCATGGATTTCTTGAGAGGACTTGCAGCACCTCAACCCATACCTCCTTGAGAGATATGTGAGCCAGCTTGATCTTCACTCGACAGGGTCGAGTTCCTCCCACCCCGGGAGAATTGGTGGGGACACTGGAGGCACCAGAATAAAAAAGAGGCGTTTCAACCCTCTGTGAATTGATCAATAATTTATGAGTCCATCTGTAATAAGGGCTTAGCCCATCTGAGTCCATTTTAGTTGTTATTTGAGTCTTTTGAGTTTCAGTTCTGTACTAGTCAGCTCATGTTGAGCTAGTTCAGTCCAATGTTAGTCAGCTCATGTCGAGCTAATTTTATTTTTTTGAGTCCTCTTCAACCATATTGAAGACTCAAGACCACATCATACAAGTGAAGACCAAGTCCAACCAGATTGAAGACATGGAAGTATAGCCCAAGTCCAACCCAGCTTGAAGATTTGAAGACCCCAGGAGGAAAATTCAAAAAACCCTGATTCCTTGCAGATGCCCTCCAGATGCCCAGATTCCCTTCCAGATGCCAAAATATATTCATATACCAAGGCATCCATGATTTTAGAGGTCCATCTGCATCCTAGCCCAAAGAAACCAAGCCCAGGCGCCAAGCCCAAGCCCCTAAGAAGCAAGATACCAAGGAATATTCCTGCTACCTGGCTACCAGGCCACCCCAGCTTCCAAAGGCCCAAACCCATGTGCTCGAGCCCCTTTGGGTCAGCCCCTTACTACTCTTAGAAGCCCAACACGCCCCCCTAGGCATCCTTGGAGTGTTGGCTAAGTCAAGAGAATTTTTAGGGATTTTTCTACCTAATATTTCCTTATTTTCTAGCTAGGGTTTGAGAGGGAAAAGGATTCTTATGTAAAGAATAATGTGCCCTTACTTGGAGCCTAAGGTTAAGGGTCTATTTAAAGGACCCTAGCCTCTTGTATGAAGGGAGATTTTGATATATGAAATAAACCTTGAGTTCATCTATTGTTTTGTGTGATTACCCTTTTGTGTGCATAAAGGGATTTGAGAGTACTTCCCGGTTCCTGAGTTCCTACGAATCCAACGACTCCAGCCAAGCCTCAATCGGACCACTGAGCAGAAAGCCGAGTATCTGTGGGTCTTTGGCTCGGTTTTCCAAGCCACATCCATCGAGGAACGAGAGATCCCTTCGTTGCGATCTTCATCGGGCACTTCAGATATTGTCAGGTACACCCCCTCTACCTCCAGTCTTATTATTATAGAAGAAATTGCCTTAATCGAGGCTTCTCAGCCCCAGCGATCCTTCTTTAGTACTTTTCTAGGTTCTAATATGTACGCATGGCTTCAAAAATTTATACAAAATTTTTTATAACTGATTTTGATCTAAAATTCAGGAATTAATCACCTAACCCCACATATAAAACATACAAAAAGAATTGCATGCATATTAGTCCCCCATCAGTCCGCCTACCTGGCCAATCTCTGATTGGTGTCTAGGATTGGGAATCAGGGACCTAACACTCCCCTTACATCTGCCTGGTTGAGTACAGGGTTATTATAGACTAGTTTGCCACCCTGATTGAGCATCTAGTTTGGACTCTAGGTCTAGGGAGCTGTAGTTGGTCTGATCGAGTCTTGCATGAGCACTAGATCAAGAGCATCATATCATCCACCACCTCCACTTCTGGCTGAACCCATGGATAACGTTGAAGTCCAAATGAAAGGCCTTACTGATCAACTAGCCCAATCCATTAATCTTAGACTTGATCAAATAGATGCCCGACTAGGAACCCTGGAAGAGACACGTAGGACCCAGTTTGAACCAGAACTTGAATCACCTCCCCATCCTAGGAGAACCCCTCGCCATGACCCATACTATGATACTGAACCTAGGAGGATCCCAAACCCTGATCCATACCTTGAGGCTGAACCTAGGAGAGCCCATCGTCATGACCCAATCCCAGAGGTTCCTCCTAGAAGACCCAATCAGGATTTTGTAGACCAGGAAGACAGATCCTATAGACACATTAAGCTTGATGCCCCCATTTTTGATGGTTGTCTTGATCTTAAGGTCTATATAGATTGGGAGGGAGAGATTGATCAATATTTTGAGTGGTACGATATGTCGGAGGAGCGTAAGTTTAGGTTTGCTTAGCTTAAGTTGGTCTGGGAGGCCAGGTTACATTAGGCTAGTGTTGAGAGAACCCTTAAACTAGGAGGGCATGATCCTATAGTTACCTGGTGGGCGTTGAAGGGTAATCTTAGGTCAAAATATGTTCCACCTTCATATCATTGTGGTTTACTAGATCAGTGGCAGCGACTGAATCAGGGTAGCATGAGTATTGATGAGTACATCACAAAATTTGATGAGTATTCTATGCGATGTGATTTAAATGAGTCTGAGGATGTTGTTCTATCTAGGTTTAGAGCTGGTCTGAGAGACGACATTAAGAAAGAGCTCTGCATGAGAGAGGTAAGAGACCTGGACCATGCTTACCAGATTGCTAGGGATCATGAGCATTTTCAGAGAGGGCCCGTCTATCGTAAACCTGAGCCCACTAGATACCCTTATCAATATCTAGGAGCTAGCCTGTCCTCCAAACTTTAGCTGCCCACACCAAAACTTCCTTTTCCTTTGCTCTTTTCCTCCTATTTCTTGTTCCCCTTTGAGTTTTCTAACCCCTGACAGGTTTTTTATAGGTCCCTTGGCTACTACGAATCCAATGACTCCAGCCAGGCCGTAATCAGATCACCGAGCAGAAAGCCGGGTATCCACGGGTCTCTGGCTTGGTTTTCCAGGCCGCATCCATCAAAGATGAGTGATCTCTTCATTACGATCTTTACCAGGTGCATCAGACATTGCCTAGTACACCCCCTCTGCCTGCTAGATGCTTTATTGCAGACGAACTAGCCCAACTGTGGCTTCTCAGCCTTGGCGGTCCTTCGTTTTTATTGCTTGTAGGTCCTGTTATGCATGCTGTAGCCTCATATTTTTCTATAGAACTTTTTACATCGTTTCTTAGCTTGTTCTTCAAGATTAATCATACAACTTAACATTAAAAACATAAAAAAATACTTGCATGCATATATAGGTTCTGCATCAATTTGGTATTAGAGCCTGTTTTGGGCTCGGTTCTCTTTGGATACTCGGATCGGGCGCTTCACCATGGCCATCCGATCATAGGAGATTATTAGGGCTTCGAAACCCTCTTTCCCAATCGACGGGATCTCCTATGGTGGTAGGGGTGCCGCTGTGAATTGGCTTGTGAAGAAGAACACAAGGAATTCTTACGGTTTTTCATTTTCGGCCTTTTTAAAATATACTCTGTTCTTTTAATTGTTTCTTTCTACTCATAACTCCAAAAATTATGAAATCTATTTTTCTAGATTCAATAATTCAATGTATTTTACACAATGTTTTTAGATTTTATTTCAATCTATGCAATTTTTGCAGGTCGAAATATAGCTTGCAAATTTTTGGCTCTATTTTTTTCAGCAAGGCAATTTTGGAAGATTTAGGGTTTTGTTTAGTATTCCATTGCATATCTTTTTTTTTAGTATGTTTCCTGCATATTAAAGCATAATCTGCAAATATCTTCTTGTTTATGAAAATTCTAAAAAAAAAAATACATATAATTAAAAATACCAAAAATATCTAAACCATAATTTGCATCCTCATGTGCCTGCCAACATTGCATAATTTACTTTAAGGGCACTCTCTTTATGCCAGTTAAGGAAAGGAGGTCATTACCTTTCCTTAGCCCAAAATCACCATCTTTGCATTCCATCCCAAGCCTAACTTAAAATTAACTAGACTTAATTTTGCCCTAGTGGGCTAGGTACACCAACTGGTCGGGTCCAGGCTAAGTGTCAGATCATTGTGTCAAGCTAACCTGTGTGTGCCTTGTGCTTAGTGTCTAGAACAGTGGTTCAGGGACTCAGTCCCTAAGGGCTTGTGTGCTGGTTCGCCTAGCTGGCCAATCTCTGATTGGTGTCTAGGATTGGCAATCAGGAACCTAACACTCCCCTTACATCTGCCTGGTTGAGTACAGGATTATTATAGGCTAGTTTGCCACCTTGATTGAGCATCTAGTTTGGACTCTAGGTCTAGGGAGCTGTAGTTGGTCTGATCGAGTCTTGCATGAGCACTAGATCAGGAGCATCATATCATCCACCACCTCCACTTCTGGCTGATCCCATGGATAACTTTGAAGTCCAATTGAAAGACCTTACTGATCAACTAGCCCAATCCATTAATCTTATACTTGATCAAATAGATGCCCGACTAGGAACCCTGGAAGAGACACGTAGGACCCAGTTTGAACCAGAACTTGAATCACCTCCCCATCCTAGGAGAACCTCTCGCCATGACCCATACTATGATACTGAACCTAGGAGGACCCCAAACCCTGATCCATACCTTGAGGCTGAACCTAGGAGAGCCCATCGTCATGACCCAATCCCAGAGGTTCCTCCTAGAAGACCCAATCAGGATTTTGTAGACCAGGAAGACAGATCCTATAGACACATTAAGCTTGATGCCCCCACTTTTGATGGTTGTCTTGATCCTAAGGTCTATATAGATTGGGAGGGAGAGATTGATCAATATTTTGAGTGGTACGATATGTCGGAGGAGCGTAAGTTTAGGTTTGCTAAGCTTAAGTTGGTCTGGGAGGCCATGTTACATTAGGCTAGTGTTGAGAGAACCCTTAAACTAGGAGGGCATGATCCTATAGTTACCTAGTGGGCCTTGAAGGGTAAGCTTAGGTCAAAATACGTTCCACCTTCATATCATTGTGGTTTACTAGATCAGTGGCAGCGACTGAATCAGGGTAGCATGAGTATTGATGAGTACATCACAAAATTTGATGAGTATTCTATGTGATGTGATTTAAATGAGTCTGAGGATGTTGTTCTGTCTAGGTTTAGGGCTGGTCTGAGAGACGACATTAAGAAAGAGCTCTACATGAGAGAGGTTAGAGACCTGGACCATGCTTACCAGATTGCTAGGGATCATGAGCATTTTCAGACAGGGCTCGTCTACCGTAAACCTGAGCCCACTAGATACCCTAGTCAATATCCAGGAGCTAGCATGTCCTCCAAACCTTTGCCGCCCACTCCAAACTTCCTTTCCCTTTGCTATTTTCCTTCTATTTCTTGTTCACCTTTGAGTTTTCTAACCCCTGACAGGTCGTTTGCAGGTCCCTCGACTCCTACGAACCCAACGACTCCAGCCACGCCGCAATCGGATCACTGAGCAGAAAGCCGGATATTCGCGAGTCTCTAACTTAGTTTTCCAGGTCGCATCCATCAAGGATGAGTGATCTCTTCACTGCAATCTTTACCAGGCACATCAGACATTGCCTGGTACACCCCCTCTGCCTGCCAGATGCTTTATTGCAGAAGAACTAGCCCAACCATGGCTTCTCAGCCTCGACGGTCCTTCGTTTTTATTGCTTGCAGGTCTTGTTATGCATGCTATAGCCTCTTATTTTCTTATAGAACTCTTCACATCATTCCTTAGTCTATTCTTTGGGATTAATCATACAACTTAACATTAAAAACACACAAAAAACACTTGCATGCATATATAGGTTCCGCATCAATTTGGTATCAGAGCCTGTTTGGGCTCGATTCTCTTTGGATACTCGGATCGGGCGCTTCACCATGGCCGACCAGTCATAGGAGATTATTAGGGCTTCAAAACCCTCTTTCCCAATCGACGGGATCTCCTATTGCGGTAGGGGTGCCGCTGTGAATTGGTTTGTGAAGAAGAACACAAGGAGTTCTTAGGGTTTTTCATTTTCGGCCCTTTTTAAATATACTCTATTCTTTTAATTGTTTCTTTCTGCTCAGAACTCCAAAAATTCTAAAATCTATTTTGTTGGATTCATCGTAAGTAAAAGTATTTTACAAAATCTTTGCAAATTTTATTTTGGTTTGTGAAATTTTTGTAGGTCAAAATATAGCCTAAAAGGTTTTGGCTCTATTTTTTTCAACGAGACAATTTTGGAAGATTTAGGGTTTTGTTTAGTATTCCTTTGCATATCTTTTATTTTTAGTATGTTTCCTGCATATTATAGCATAATCTACAAATATCTTCCTATTTAAGAAAATTCTAAAAAAAAATTACATATAATCAAAAACACTAAAAACATCTAAATCCTAATTTGCATCCTCATCTACCTGCCAACATTGCATAATTTACTTTAAGGGCACTCTCTTTATGCCAGTTAAGGGAAGGAGGTCATTACTTTTCTGTTGCCTTGGTGGCATTTCCCAATAGGGGGGTGAATTGGGAATTACAAAATTTCTTGCAAATATGTGCACAGGTAATTCTTTTTAGTGGTTGAGTGCTGTGTTAATCAGAATTAAGTACGAAAGCTAAAAAGTAATAAAGCACAACACAAACAAAGCAAGTTTATAGTAGTTCGGAGCAACTCAGCTCCTACGTCCACTATCCAAGTTCACCACTCGAGATTTCCACTATATCCCCCAAACCGGCATACAGTCGGATTGTTTTACAGGCTCACTATCCCAACCTCTACACTTTGGTTTTTAAACCAGGCTCACCAAAGAAACCCACACTAGATTTTCACAGGCTCACCTAGAACCTCTACACTTTGGTTTTAAGAAGGCTCACCAAAGAAACCTATTTGGTTTTTACAACCGGGCTCACCAATAACCCAAATATTCTAAGAGTAGAATAAAAAAGCAATAAAAAATGACAAACTCAGTTGTCTGGTGGTTGCCAATGTAGCTATAGTGAAGCTCGATTGAATGCTCTTCAATGCACTTCAATGGCTTCCTTGCATTCCTTAAAAGATGCTTCAAGCTTCTGGTAAGAGTTGATGAAGGCTTGAATGCTGACTTCAAAGCTCAAGTGCTCTCTCTTCTTACTTCAATAAATATTCAATAAATATTCAATAACTCATTAGTCTCTCAAAGGATGTTCTCATACCTCATTTATAGAGACTTCAACTCCCTTCCCTTGATTTTGAACGTTGTAGACCGTTGGGAAGTGACAGGTTACCCTTGGAGCACTTTTAGATTTCAAAATCAGAAAACTAGAACTAGCCGTTGGAAGTGACCTCTTCATTCCAGTCGGCTCGGACATTCTTTGAGTTGGCTCGGATCAGGTTCAGGTCGGCTGGGTTGAACACCAGTCGGCTAGGTTCCATAGTTGAGAAAATGGTTCACTCTGGACGAGTCGGCTAGGCTGAAATCCAGTCAGCTCAGATTCTTGAGATTCTCAGAACGTTCTCAACCAAGTTCTGGACGAGTCGGCTGGGACTTGGTGCCAGTCGGCTGGATCTGTGTGCCAGAGATCTTCTTTCTTATGCCAGTACCAGAGTCGGCTGGTTCCTCTATCCAGTCAGCTCAAGATTGGTTCTTCAGCCAGACCAAATTCTATTCTCCAGAACTCTTATGCCAAGCTTTGAAGACTTTCTCAAGGTCTTCTTACAATGAAATCAAGAAAAAATTGAAGCTTGAAAACTATTAGAAGTAACCCTTTATCTTTGATTTAAGTAGGAAATTTTTTGTTGGGTTCTTCTTTACAAGATTCTAATCACTTTACAACTCAACACAAAGCAATAAAGATTGTAGGGTTTAGAAAGTATGTCAATGTAGTCGTCCTACAAAAACTTGTCAACCAGTTGAAGAGTTGTTAGATAACCAAATGTATGCTCCAATATTTTGTTATCGTCAAAATCACTTTAGGGGTCAACAATCTCTCCCTTTTTGATGATGACAAAATACTGGGTATGAAAAGAATATATTCTATTCACAAGTATAGATGTATATCATAGTAAGCATTTACACTTGTTTGACGTATCGCAATATTAACTGTAATCTCAAATGTGTATCAATATATGCTATACAGTTATACACAAAGCCAATTTTATAAAATGTAAGTGTCAGAGAATAAGTGCTTGTATGTATTAAGTAGCATTAAGCATTGACAGTTAGATGTAATAAGTAGAGAGCATCATGATAACATTGAAGCAAGTTAAACATGTAAATTAAATATGTATATCTCTCTCTTTTTATAAAATTTCTAATCAGTATGAAATTTCTCTCCCTTTATCATTTATATGAACATTTCAGTAGAAAAGGTATGCAACAAAAATCATCAAGCTCCCCCTGTCTATTTAACTTTATCAGTTCTATTGTAATTCATTAAGTTTCTTCTTTCATGCACTCTATTGTATAATAGTTCTCCCCCTTTTTGTCATCAAATCAAAAAGGTTAAACAATTAATCTCATATTTTAAATAGATTGAAAATGTATCAAGATTTGTTTGAGATAATTTCACTTTCTCAATTTAGAGAGAGAATTCTATTTTTTAAAAAATATAGACAGTGTTAACAGGGTAAAAGAAATACACATAAGTGTCCAAAAAGATATTCATTGCATTTCCATCAATAGATTTAGTACATCAAGCATTACATAAACTTCAAAAAGTTTTCAAAAAGTACTGAAAATACTAAAGACCTACTCACTGTCAGATTCTTCCTTAGGCACATTGGCAGGTGTACTTGCACCATACCAAGAAGCAGGTCTAGGAGGTCTACTAGAGGATGCATGAGGTGGAGGTGCTCTAGAATAGTGAGAAGTGGTAGGACTCCTAGAAGAAATAGGAGAAGGATCATAAAGAGGTCTAGTCCTAGCAGTGATCTCCAAGGATCTAACAGTGCCACAGATAGAAACCATCTCCATCCAGATTTCACCAAGCTGTTGTTCCATATCCTTGAGGCTTGTAGGTACCTTGTTCATAGCCTCCTTCATTTCACCAATTTCCTTTTGCATTGATATAAGCTCATAAACTTAGACATTAGCAAAAGCTTCAGCAGATCCTCTAAGTCTTCCAAGCTCTGACCTGATAATCCCAATGCCTTGTGTGAAGTCATATGTCATATTTCTTATTTCTGTAATTGTTCCCAATGTGCATTTGGCTTCATTCAATTCAGTTCTATATTCATTTAATGTTGCATCAACAGATTTCTTTATAGCTTCGGAACTAGAAGAGATACGGTCTAGGATAGGTTGAAGTTCTACTTGAGGTGTAGATCTTGAAGCTTCTATTGCTTCAACCTTTCCTTGCAGATTTGTAACATGTTCTTCTAGCTGATTCAGTCTACTATCCACTGACTTTTTTAGATCTCCAGAAAGAGAAGTGGTTGTCCTTGTCAGTGTATCAGTCAAAGTTTTCATCTATTCTTCAATTTGATTTTGGATGATTGGAGGATGTGAAGCTGCAGGAGTGTAGTCCGATAGAGGTAGGTCAGCTGTAGTGAACTCAGGAGTAGGCATATCAAACTCAGGAAATGGTGCTCCAGTCTCCTCACAAGTAGAATCAGGCTCAGGAATGAGAGATACTTGTTCTGATGCAGCTGTAGTAGATGTTCCAGCTTCAACTGTAGCAGTGCCAGTAGGTTCTTCGTCTTCTTCTTCTTCTTCACTGCTTGAGCTACCTATTGCCCTAACATTTGTCCCTTTCTTCCTCCAAACACCTTCAACTTGGATGTAACCCATTCTTTCTAGTGACTTGGAGGTGTAGACATCTGTATGGTGCAGTTCAACACCATCTTCACCTTCCAAATTCACTCTTTGAGACTTGAACAACAGGGTTAGCATCATTCCATAGGGTAAGTAGGCCTTAGCCTTTCTAACAGTCTCCTTCATTTGCATAATGATAATGTGAGATAGATTTACAGGAGTCTTTTATAAGATGTGTTCCATAAGGCACAAATCTTTCTCACTTATCCAATCAAATCTTCCTGTCCTTTGTAAAAATATTCTGTAAATGAAATTATGTAGCAATCTCATTTCAAGAGATAACGTATTAGCAAAAATAGTTCCAATTCCACAGACTTCTTCCTTGTTTAGGATTGTTCTTAAAGCCTTTTCTTTATTGTCAATCACTAGGAATTTCACTCCATCAGTAGGTAAGTCCAGTAAGCCATGTAGAAATTCTTTATTGACAATAATTCTTTTTCCTTTAACAGTAGACTCAACATGATTTGTTTCCAATCTCAGATTTTCATAAAAAACTCTAACAAGAGAGGGGTAGGTCTTCTCATTTAGGGAGCAAAACTTTCTCCAACCTTGATCTTCAATCAAATCACCGATTTTTAAACCAATCTCCTTAATAAATTCAAAGTTAATGCGATGGCCAGAGGTTATCGGTCTTATGGACATAGAATGGATTTGACTTGGAACAGTTGGAGCATCCCTTGCAGCTTCTTCCACAAGTTCCTCATTGTGAATAGTGGCAGTCAGCTCTTCTTGACACCTCTTAGTCCTTCTTTCCCTTTCCACGATCGGAGCAGCCCTAGTAGAGCATTTCCCGGTAGCACGTTTTGGAGCCATTGCTAGGAAAGAGGAAGAAATGAGAGATTGGAGAGCTTAGAAGGGAGCTAGGAATCTTTGGAGTAGGATTATGAGAGGAACGAACTGTTAGAGAAGATAAAATAGAGGTTAAACGGCTCGAAGAGGGGTTTATAATCCAAAGTAAAAAACTTAGGCGTGTAATTCTAGTCGACTAGAATAGGCCCTAGAAAGGCTCGAGTCAGCTCGGCCAGAGCTCTCCCAAAACACTCAGAGAATCTAGTCGACTCGAAAAAGCTCGAGCCGGCTAGGCCAGAACATGCTCAAAACACTCAGAAGATCCAGTCAACTCGGCTTAAAAACCAGTTGACTCGAACAGAGAAGTTTGGTTTTGGAAAAAATAATCACAAACTAGAGAGATTTTGGAGAGAATTTCCAAGGAAATTAAGGCTCTATAACATAGAACGAAATCAGGAGGTTCTCTAGATAATGTTTCCTTAAATTTGAAGGAATTAGATTAGAGAATTTAAAAAAGATTGCAAAGTCCTAATTCACTCCTAATTAGTTCAAACCTGTCTTGATTAAGTGGCTTAGTAAATATGTCAGCTAATTGATCTTTAGTAGGAACAAAATCAAGCACTATATCACCATTTGAAACATGATCTCTAATAAAATGATGTCTAATTTCAATGTGCTTGGTTCTAGAGTGTTGAATTGGATTCTTTGTCAAATTGATAGCACTTGTGTTATCACATTTAATTAGAATTTTAGATTGTGATACACCAAAGTCTTCTAGTTATTGTTTAATCCATAACACTTGAGCATAACAACTACCAGCAGCCACGTGCTCAGCCTCAGCTGTGGACAAGGCTATGGAGTTTTAAATCTTACAGTACCATGAGATTAAATTCAACCCTAGAAATTGGCATGTACTGCTAGTGCTTTTTCTATCTATTTTACAACCAGCATAGTCAGCATCGGAGAACCCAATCAAATTCAAGGTAGAATTCTTAGAATACCAAATTCCTAAATTACTTGTTTCTTTCAAGTATTTATTTATTCTTTTAACAGCAAGCATATGTGTTTCTTTTGGCGATGACTGAAATCTAGCACATACACATACACTATATAATATGTCTGGTCTACTTGCAATCAAATATAATAAGGAACCAATCATACCTCTATATAGCTTTTGGTCAACATTGGATCCATTTTCATCTTTGTCCAATCTGCAAGCTGGGCTCATGGGTGTGCCCATTGATTTGCTACTCTCCATACCAAACTTTTTGATGATTTCTTTGATGTATTTGGCTTGGTTGATGAAGATGCCTTCCTTTATTTGTTTTACTTGAAGTCCAAGGAAGTAGTTTAGTTCGCTCATTAAGCTCATTTCAAATTCTCCCTACATAAGCTTAGCAAATTCTTTAAATAGAGATTCGTTAGTTGCACCAAAAATAATATCATCAACATATATTTGTACAACTAAGATATCATTATTCTTCTTTTTGATAAATAAGGTTTTGTCTATATTTCCTCTTGAAAAGTCATTTTCAATTAAGAAAGTGCTAAGTTTATCATACCAGGCTCTAGGTGCTTGTTTCAAACCATACAATGCTTTATTTAATTTAAATATGTGGTTTGGAAAAGTATGATTTTCAAAACCTGGTGGTTGTTCAACAAAAACTTGTTCAAAGATAAAACCATTAAGAAATGCACTCTTTACATCCATTTGAAAATGTTTGAAATTCATGTAGAAAGCAAATTCAAGTAGTAGTCTAATGGCTTCTAATCTTGCTACAGGTGCATAAGTTTCATCAAAACCAATACCTTCTTCTTGGTTATATCCCTTAGCCACTAATCTAGCTTTATTTCTTATTATGTTTCCCTATTCATCTAGTTTATTCCTATAGACCCATTTGGTTCCTATTATTGGATGATCAGTAGGTCTATCTATAAGTGTCCATACCCTATTCCTTTCAAACTAGTTTAATTCTTCATGCATTGCCATCATCCAGTTTGGGTCAGTCTCAGCTTCTTCTAGGCTATGGGGTTCTATTTGTGATACAAAGACTAGGTAATCATGTGCATCTTTATATGCAGACCTAGTCCTAACACCATGTGAAGGATCTCCTATGATTAATTCTTTAGGGTGAGATGTAACATATCTCCAGTCCCTTGGTAGATCGGTGTGATTCTTACTTACCGTTTCTTCTCCATTTTGAGTGTCTTTATCTTGAATGCTCAAGTCATCCATTTCTTTTTGTAATGTACCTGCATGATTATCTATTCACTCTTCTTGTCTAGAAGGTGTAGGATTAGTTTCAATAAATACAACATGTATTGACTCTTCAACAGTAAGAGTCCTTTTATTAAAAACCCGATATGCTTTGCTATGTAATGAATAACCTAGGAAAATTGCATCATCAGCTTTAGAATCAAATTTTCCTAAATTATATTTTTCATTATTATGCACAAAGCATTTGCATCCAAACACATGAAAATAATTGATATTGGATTTTCTATCATTCTAAAGCTCATAGGGGGTTTTCTTTAAAATAGGACGGATCAAAACACGGTTTAAGATATAGCATGCAGTGTTCACCGCTTTTGCCCAAAAGTACTTTGGAAGATTGCCTTCGCACAACATTGTGCGAGCCATTTCTTCCAATATCCTATTTTTCCTCTCTACAACACCATTTGGTTGAGGTGTTCTAGGAGCAGAGAAGTTGTGATCAATGCCAAATTCAGTACAGTAATCTTCAAAAAATTGATTTTTAAATTCTGTTCCATGATCACTTTTAATTGAAATTAAAGATAAGTTCTTTTGATTTGAAACCTTTTTATGAAATTTTCTGAAAACATGAAAAGTTTCATCTTTTGAAGCAATAAACAAAACCCAAGTAAATCTTGAAAAATCGTTTACTATCACAAGAGCATATTTCATACCTCCTAGGCTTGTGGTCCTAGTAGGTTCGAAAAGGTCCATGTGAAGTAGTTCAAGTGGTCTTGTTGTAGAAACTATATTCTTTGATTTAAAACTCCTCCTAGTTTGTTTACCCATTTGGCATACATCACAAACATGATCAAAATCGACTTTAAACTTAGGCATGCCTCTAACAAGATCTTTAGAAATCAATTTGGCAATAGTATGCATGCTAGCATGACCTAATCGTCTATGCCATAGTAAACATGACTCTTTAGTCTTAGCATTCATTACAACTAGACTGGGGCTACTTGACATGGCAAGATCATTAAGATCTACCACATAGATATTCCCAAGTCTATGTCCAATTAATTTATCGCTAGAATCTAAAGAGTTAGTAACTATGCACATAGAAGACTCAAAGACAACCTTGAAACCTTTATCATACAATTGACTTATGCTTAAAAGATTATTCTTCAACTTGTCTACTAGCAAAACATTTTCAATAAAAGTAAAGGGAGTTATTTTGATCTTACCAATACCGATTATTTTTCCTTTGCAATTGTCTCCAAAGGTGACCATGCCTCTTTCTTTCATTTTAAGGATGATAAACTGGTCCTTGTCACCCGTCATATGTCTTAAGCAGCCACTATCTAAGTACCACCTTTTCTTCAATCTTTGGGCTGCAAGACATTTCTGCAAAATAATCAATAAATTCTTTTAGGTACCCAAGCTACCTTGGGTCCTTGTAGGTCAGTAGAGGTGGTTCCTTTGGGAACCTAGATTTTTCTTACATTCTTATAGACATTTCTAGAGTTATTGCATTCAAAAGCTTTATGTCCTATTCTTTTGCAAACATAGTATACAACTTTAGAGTTTTAATAGAAGCAGAATTTGAAGTTCTAAAAGTTGATGCAATTGATGCAGATTTTGAACTTTTTGAAATATATGCATTTTTGCTCAAGTTCTTAGGAACATATAATAAAGACTTTGAAGTTGAAACAGTTTTTGGTGTAGCCAAAGCTTTTTGAGATAAAATATTTTGAACAGGTCCTTTAAATTTCATAAAAGTAGTTGCTGAAATTCCATTCATAATAGAAGTTTTAAAACCAATTCCAGCTTTGTTTTCTGAAATTTGTTGTTCTTTTAAAATTAACTCAAGCTTATTTAAAGACAAAGTAAGTTTTTCAACTAATAGCTTGAGTTTTGTAACCTCCTTTTTCAGTTCAATATTTTCAATAAGTAAATCCTTGTTTTTCCTCTCACATAAAAGATTTTCATTTTTTAGCTTTTCAATTATTTCAGAAAAGTCATGCAGTTCTTTTTGCAATAAAAGGTTCTTTTCTGAAATTTCATTTTTTTGTTTGAGTAAAGAGTCATTCATATTTTTCAATATTTTTATCTTTACTCCAGCTTTCTTAAATTCAGATAATAGATCATAAAATGTATAATTTAATTCATCAAATATGAATTCAATGTAATTGCTAGGGGATGTTACCTCATCTTCGAGACCTATTAAACATAGATTTGCAGTCTTGGTGGTCTCATCTTCTTTAGACAAAGATGAATCTTTACTATCGGACCATGTGGCAACCATGGCTTTCTTCTTCTTTTTTTGTTTGAAGGATTTCTTCAATAGAGGACAGTCTGGATGAATGTGCTTCGGCTTCTTGTATTCATAGCATGTGGGGACTACTTCTTTATCTTTCTCTCTATCCTTTTCTTTTTCTTTTCCATAATCCTTCCTATAAAATTTTTGGTTGAATCTTCCTTTCTTCCTTCCCATGAATTTTCTGAATCTCCTTACAACCATAGCGATATCATCATCTTCTAGGTCATCATTGGAGGAGGTGCTTTCTTCTTTAGACTCTTCATTATCCCTCTTTGATTCGGTAGCAGCTTTGAAGGCTATAGTTTTCTTTTTCTTTTGTTCGTCTTCAGTTCTGTGCTACATAGTCAGCTCGTGGGTGACGTGTGATCCCAGTAGTTCATCTAGTAGTAATGTGTTGAGGTCTTTGGCCTCCTGGATTGTAGTCACTTTGGGATCCCACTTATCAGGTAAAGAATGGAGTATCTTCTGAACTAGATCAGCATTTGAGTATACCCTGCCAAGACTCTTCAAATCATTAATAATATCTGTAAATCTAGAGAACATGACAGAAATTATTTCAAAAGGTTCCATTTTAAACAGTTCATAATTGTGAACTAAAAGATTTATCTTTGAGGTTTTCACTTAGGAAGTTCCCTCATGGGTCACTTCAAGTTTGTCCCAGATTTCCTTTGCTGAAGAGCAAGTGAAAATTCGGTTGAACTCGTTTGCATCCAAAGCACAATATAATAAATTCATTGCTTTGGCATTCAATTCACCCATTTTCATGTCATGATCATCCCAGTCCTCATCAGGCTTAGGGATGTCCACGCCATCAAATTTGATCGTGGGAATGTGTGGCCCTTTTAAGATGACCTTTCATAATTGAAAATCTACAGCTTGAATGTAAATTTTCATTCGTGCTTTCCAATAAGAGTAATTAGTGCCTGTGAATAGTGGAGGTCTATTTGTTGACTGGCCTTCGGCCAAGGATGTACTCATGGGATAAGCCATCAATCTTTACTCAAGTAATCAGAGACTCTGCTCTGATACCAGCTGTTGCCCAGGTGGCTTTTTCCAAGAGGGGGGTGAATTGGGAATTACAAAATTTCTTACAAATATGTGCACAGGTAATTCCTTTTAGTGGTTGAGTGCTGTGTTAATCAGAATTAAGTGCGGAAGCTAAAAAGTAAGTAAAGCACAACACAAATAAAGCAAGTTTAGAGTGGTTCGGAGCAACCCAGCTCCTACATCCACTACCCAAGTTCACCACTCGGGATTTTTACTATATCCCCCAAACCGGAATACAGTTGGATTGTTTTACAGGCTCACAATCCCAACCTCTACACTTTTGTTTTTAAACCATGCTCACCAAAGAAACCCACACTAGATTTTCACAGGCTCACCTAGAACCTCTATACTTTGGTTTTAAGAAGGCTCGCCAAAGAAACCTATTTGGTTTTTACAACTGGGCTCACCAATAATCCAAATATTCTAAAGTAGAATAAAAAAGCAACAAAAAATGACAAACTCAGTTGTCTAGTGGTTGCCAATGCAGCTATAGTGAAGCTCGATTGAATGCTCTTCAATGCACTTCAATGGCTTCTGGTAAGAGTTGATGAAGGCTTGAATGCTGACTTCAAAGCTCAAGTGCTCTCTCTTCTTACTTTAATAAATATTCAATAAATGTTCAATAACTCATTAGTCTCTCAAAGGATGTTCTCATACCTCATTTATAGAGACTTCAACTCCCTTCCCTTGATTTTGAATGTTGTAGACCGTTGGAAAGTGACAGGTTACCGTTGGAGCACTTTTAGATTTCAAAATCAGAAAACTGGAACTAGCCATTGGAAGTGACCTCATCATTCCAGTCGGCTCGGACATTCTTCGAGTTGGCTCGGATCAGGTTCAGGTCGGCTGGGTTGAACACCAGTCGGCTAGGTTCCATAGTTAAGAAAATGGTTCACTCTGGACGAGTCGGCTAGGCTGAAATCCAGTCGCTCGGATTCTCGAGATTCTTAGAACGTTCTCAACCAAGTTCTGGACGAGTCGACTGGGACTTGGTGCCAGTCGGCTGGATCTATGTGCTAGAGATCTTCTTTCTTGTGCCAGTTCCAGAGTCGGCTGGTTCCTCTATCCAGTCGCTCGAGATTGGTTCTTCAGCCAGACCAAATTCAATTCTCCAGAACTCTTATGCCAAGCTTTGAAGACTTCCTCAAGGTCTTCTATAATGAAATCAAGAAAAAATTGAAGCTTGAAAACTATTAGAAGAAACCCTTTATCTTTGATTTAAGTAGGAAATTTTTTGTTGGGTTCTTCTTTACAAGATTCTAATCACTTTACAACTCAACACAAAGCAATAAAGATTGCAGGGTTTAAAAAGAATGTCAATGTAGCCATCCTACAAAAACTTGTCAACCATTTGAAGAGTTGTTAGATAACCAAATGTATGCTCCAATGTTTTGTTATCATCAAAATCACTTTAGGGGTCAACACTTTCCTTAGCCCAAAACCACCATCTTTGCATTCCATCCCAAGCCTAACTTAAAATTAACTAGACTTAATTTTGTCCTAGTGGGCTAGGGACACCAACTGGTCGGGTCCAGGCTAAGTGTCAGATCACTGTGTCAAGCTAACCTGTGTGTGCCTTATGCTTAGTGTCTAGAATGGTGGTTTAGGGATTCAGTCCCTAAGGGCTTGTGTGCTGGTCCGCCTACCTGGCCAATCTCTGATTGGTGTCTAGGATTAGCAATCAGGGACCTAACACTCCCCTTACACCTGCCTGGCTGAATACAGCGTTACTATATGCTAGTTTGCCACCCTGATTGAGCATATAGTTTAGACTCTAGGTCTAGGGAGCTGTAGTTGGTCTGATCAAGTCTTGCATGAGCACTAGATCAGGAGCATCATATCATCCACCACCTCCACTTCTGGCTGAACCCATGGATAACTTTGAAGCCTAAATGAAAGCCCTTACTGATCAACTAGCCCAATCCATTAATCTTAGACTTGATCAAATAGATGCCTGACTAGGAACCCTGGAAGAGACACATAGGACCCAGTCTGAACCAGAACTTGAATCACCTCCCCATCCTAGGAGAACCCCTCGCCATGACCCATACTATGATACTGAACCTAGAAGGACCTCAAACCCTAATCTATACCTTGAGGCTGAACCTAGGAAAGCCCATCGTCATGACCCAATCCCAGAGGTTCATCCTAGAAGACCCAATCAAGATTTTGAAGACTGGGAAGACATATCCTATAGGCACATTAAGCTTAATGCCCCCACTTTTGATGGTTGTCTTGATCCTAAGGTCTATATAGATTGGGAGGGAGAGATTGATCAGTATTTTGAGTGGTACGATATGTCGGAGGAGCTTAAGTTTTGGTTTGCTAAGCTTAAGTTGGTCCAAGAGGCCAGGTTACATTGGGCTAGTGTTGAGAGAACCCTTGGACTAGGAGTGCATGATCCTATAGTTACCTGGTGGGCCATGAAGGGTAAGCTTAGGTCAAAATACATTCCACCTTCATATTGTTGTGGTTTACTGGATTAGTGGCAGCGATTGAATCAGGGTAGTAGGAGTATTAATGAGTACATCGCAATTTGATGAATATTCTATGCGATGTGATTTAAATGAGTCTAAGGATGTTGTTCTGTTTAGGTTTAGGGCTGGACTTAGAGATGATATTAAGAAAGAGCTCTACATGAGAGAGGTTAGAGACCTGGACCATGCTTACCAGATTGCTAGGGATCATGAGCATTTTTAGAGATGGCCCGTCTACCATAAACCTGAGCCCACTTGATACCCTAGTCAGTATCCAGGAGCTAGCCAGTCCCAACAGAACCGACCCAGGCCTAGCCGACCTAATCCAAGTTGACCCAATCTGAGTCGTCCTGACCCGAGTCTACCCCAGCCGAGTACTTCTTTGACCCGTAGAGATGATAGAGGAAAATCTGTAGAGGTCCATAGGAGTAAAAATCCCCTAGAAGACATAGAACTAGTAGACCCCGTACGTACCCAGCTAGAAGCCAATCTAAATTTAGCTAACCCTGACCATGCCCAGATTGAACCGGCAGTAGAGGACCAATTAGAGGAAGAGATCTCTGATACTAGGATTTTACCTAAGGAAACACTAGAAAAGGATCTAATTGTAGACCTATTCCTAAATTCCATGAACTAGAAGACTTTATTAAAGATTTGGCTTACTTAACCCATTGCCCTCAGGATGAATCCCTTCTTGCCATTCCTATTGAAAATCTCTTTCCATAAATTGTTGACCCATCCTTCCATAGCATGGACCTTTTCTTACTCATAGATATACCGCAACCCCGTATGGTTAGCCTCATTAGTCTAGGATTAGTCCCTGACATGTCTTCTTATATCGTACTTTATCCAATTAACCCGGAACCTTTTTCTCTACCCTACCAAACTAATTCTAAACCCACTTCCTATTTTCTGCCATTTCCAGACACCTCCAGCATTTCTAGGACCATTAGATTGCATTTAATTGAAATTAGCATACTGCATGCATTCATTACGTATATTAGGTTTGCATTATACTTCTAGCATACCCTATGAAATTTGCTAGGAGCCCATTGTAAGTTTTTATGTGCATATTAAGCTTGGATCAAACCTAGAGAACCTATAATCTCTTAGGTTTAGGTCCAAAAGAGGTCAATAAAATTTCCTTTGATAGGAATTGATAGTCGAGTCTGTTAGGTGTTAGTATGAGTCCTTTGCATTATTTGTTAAGAGTCTGCATGTGCCCAGCATGTTCACTGCCTGCACTAATCTTGAATCAAACTGGCTAACTCCCGAAGAAGAGCCAAGGAATTTGATGTAGTGGATTCTGTCATAGTTAGGATTAGGCCTAAAAGAAGCTTCATGCTCACAAAGCTGGACCTTTTAAAGTGATAGAAAAGGTTGGACCAAATGCCTATGTGTTAGATTTGCCTCCGGATTTGGGCATAGTTTTACCTTCAATATCGCAGACTTGGTTGAGTACAGGGAACCGACAGCGATACCTAGTAAGACCTTTGGACCCATTCCTTCTATTAAGAGTGACCCTAGCCCAGAGTGTCCACCAATAAATTTGCCTGAGAGAGGAGAATGGATCGAGCGTATCCTGGACGATCAAGCCTTAATGACCCGAGGCCGTGGCTATCAATGCTACCTGGTCTGATGGCAACGCCGGCCAGAGTCAGACGATTTATGGATTTCTCGAGAGGACTTGCAGTGCCTCAACCCAGACCTCCTCGAGAGATATGTGAGCCAGCTTGATTTTCACTTGACAAGGTCGAGTTCCTCCTACCCTGGGAGAATTGGTGGGGACACCAGAGGCACCAGAATAAGACAGAGGCTTCTCAACCCTCTGTAGATTACTTAGTCATATTCAAGTTCATTTGTAATAAATCTTAGTTCATCTAAGTTATTTTTTTATCACTCGAGTCCTGTACTAGTCAGCTCATGTTGAGCTAGTCATTTTTCAGAGTTCAGTACATATTTAGTAATGAGTCATACAAGTGAGGACCAAGCCATCCAAGTGAAGACCAACCCAACTAAAGCTATGAGGATCATGAAAAACCTAGGAGAAGAAATAAGAATCCCGGGAGACAAGCTCGAAGCTCTGAAACGCAGTCCTGAAGCCTTGAAACATAGTCCTGAAGCAAACTGGGCCAGCCCAGTCCCAAGAAGGGAGATAAGTGGTGCCAAGACCTTATTCTTACCACCCTTGGTCATCCACTAGGGTCACCTCCCTTGGCCGACCAAGGCAAGGAGAGAGGGAGAGATTGTAGGGATTTTTTCTATCCTGGGTTTCCTTATTTTCTAGCTAGGGTTTGGGTGGGAATAGGACTCTTATGTAATTACTTTTGTATCCTTACTTGGAGCCCAAGACTATGGGTCTATTTAAAGGATCCTAGTCTCTTGTATGAGAGTCAACTTTTGATATATGAATGATAATTGAGTTTTCTACAACTGCTATGTGCTACCCTGCTGTGTGCTTAAGGGGTTTATTGGTGTCTTCTTCTTCTCGATGTTGCAACAAATTCCTGCCGCCAGCCTGTCCTCCAAACCTTGGCCGCCCACTCCAAAAATCCCTTTTCCTTTGTTGTTTTCCTCCTATTTCTTGTTCCCCTTTGAGTTTTCTAACCCCTGATAGGTTGTTTGCAGGTCCCTCAACTCCTACGAATCCAACAACTCCAGCCAGGCCGCAATCGGATCACTGAGCAGAAAGTCGGGTATCCGCGGGTCTTTGGCTTAGTTTTCCAGGCCGCATCCATCAAGGATGAGTGATCTCTTCGCTATGATCTTTACCAAGTGCATCAGACATTGCCAGGTACACCCCCTCTGCCTGTTAGATGCTTTATTGTAGAAGAACTAGCCCAACCGTGGCTTCTCAGCCTCGACGGTCCTTTGTTTTTATTGCTTGTAGGTCCTGTTATGCATGATGTAGCCTCTTATTTTCCTATAGAACTCTTTACATCGTTCCTTAGTTTGTTCTTTAGGATTAATCATACAACTTAACGTTAAAAATACAAAAAAAATACTTGCATGCATATATAGGTTCCGCATCACATCTCCGAATTGTGAGTAAGGTGGTGGGTGCGGGGCTTATTGAGTTTTCTAACTTATAAGTGCCAAAATATGAGTTTCGCGATAGATGGCAGGGTTCCAGGAATCCCTAACTACACTTCAAGACTGTGAGCGGGGCACTAAGCACAGGCTTGTTGGAAGGACCCAGCTTGAAGGTTGCCTAGCTGCGGGCCTCATGGTAGATGGCGGGCTACCCTTTGGCCGCCTCGAGGTTGTGAGCTCGACTGAGGGGTGCGACCTTGATGAAGTGGGCCCGACTTGAGAGAGTCAAACTGTGAGTCACACGGTAGATAATGGGTGGCCCTGCTGCCACCTCCGGGCTGTGGGCTCGGTTGATGAGCGCAGGCCTGATGGAGGGCCCATCTTAAGGGTGCCAAACTGTGAGTCACGTGGCAGGTGGTGAGTTACCCCGCTGCCACCTCCGGGCTGTGAGCTCGATGGGTTAGCACGGGCTTGGTGGAGTGGGCCTGGCTTGCTGATGAGAAGTTGCCATGCTGTGAGTCTCGTAGTAGACTACAGATTGGTGCCATCATCGGGCTGTGAGCACGGACATGGGGCTGTGGGGCATCGAGCTTCTCGGTTCGTCATGCTGTCAGTCATGCGGTAGACAATATCTTGGTGCCGCCTCCAGGTTGTTAGCGTGACCATGAGGCTATGGGGTGCCGAGCTTCTCGGTTCACCATGCTGTGAGTCACACGGTAGATGACATCTTGGTGCCGCCTCTAGGTTGTAAGCATGGTCATGAGGCTGTGGGGTGCTGGACTTATGTGTGAGCCAAGCTATGAGTCACGCAGTAGGTGGCGGGTTGCCCTGCCGCTACCTTCGGGTTGTGAGCTCGGCGGGTGAGCATGGGCCCAGCTCACTGATGAGAATTCGCCATGTTGTGAGTCTCGTGGTAGACGGCACCTTGGTGCCGCCTCTGGGCTGTGAGCATGGCTGAGGAAGGTGGGCCTGATAGAGGCCCCGGCTTGAGGGTGTCGAACTATGAGTCACACGATAGGTGGTGGGTTGCCCCGTCGCCACCTCCAGGCTATGAGCTCGGCTGATGAGTGCGGGCCTGATGGAGGGCCCATCTTGTTGATGAGGATGTCAAATTGTGAGTCACGCAGTAGGTGGCGGGTTGCCCCACTGCCACCTCTGGGCTGTGAGCTCGGTTGATGAGCACGGGCCTGATGGAGGGCCCGTCTTGTTGATGAGGATGCCATACTGTGAGTTACACGGTAGATGGCGGGTTACCCTGCCACAACCTTTGAGCTACGAGCTCGACGAGGAGTGTGAGCTCGATGAATGGCCTGGCTTGTGCCCGCCAGACTTTTAGTCGGACGGAGACATCCCTGCACAAGTGAAAAACAAGGTCACATGAAAAAGGGACTTAGATAATTGAGAAGAAGTTTTACATCACCGGTAGTGCTCTCTTAAATTGCTCGTATTCTAGGTTCACGAGCATCAGGAGATGCCAGGACTGGCGAGGTAGTAGGCTCCGCCTGGCCAGGCTTCGACTCCTTAGTCGAGGTCCTTTATGGGGGTTGCAGTAGCATGCCATCTTCTATCAATAGGCTACCCCCCGGGGTCAAGCCCCATCTCTTGTTGGTTTGCCCTGCTGCGGATCACGCGATAGGTGGCATCCCTCTGTCATCTCCGAACCGTGAGCGAGGCTGTGGTGCTTGCCTTTGACGGTAATACAGGGGCTTCTCCTATAGAATGGAGAGTCCCGCTCTCCGTTATCCTCCGACCCTTCTCTTCTTGTTCTTTGGATGGGCCCCCAAGAGGGAGCTCTCGTATCCCCCTTCTGCCCCCCAGGGAGGTGGCTACTATTGTTCCATCAGTCGGAGAGCCTGGATTCTCAGCCTTGGCTGAGATCCTCTTAGTTTCGGTATCGTCTGCTGCTCATCCCTACCTAGCACGCCAATCTATTGTAGCCTGGTTCATCGTGGCCCATAGCTTGGGTGCATCGCCGCTGTGTCGGGTGCCTCCTCGCACCGGGAGCGCTCCCTCCTCTCCAGGGGTCGGCTCTTTGGTCCACCCGGCCTACAAAATAGAGGAGACTCGGGTTGGGGATTCTAGCAAGGATACTCCAACAATCAAGTCAGTGGGACAATCGAGGGGAACAGAACCTCTAAGGTGGAGAGCTTAGGGGACTCCCTCATCCCAGGGGGTGATAAGATGATAATAATCAAATAAGGAAAGGAAAGAGGGAATGGAGAGAGCGGGGAGCATAGTGGATCCTCGTCTAGTGAATCACCACTGAGCTTTTGGCTGCTTGCTTACCTCTCTCCATCCCGCTCACTTACCTTCTTACCTACCTTCCTCCTCTCTTCTGGCTGTGTCCTGGTGTCCTTTGGTGCCCTCTCGTTGTGGAGGGGCTTGTCGCAACTCGCGGCTTCTCTTTTCTCCCCCTCCTCTCGGATTGGTCCTTCCAGAGGAGGAGGTGATCCATGGGCCTCCTCGAGCCATTCTCTTCTCTCGGACTGGTCCTCCTTTCTGCCTTCCTCAGACTGGTCCTTCCAGAGGAGGAGGTGATCCGTTGGCTTCCTGAAGCCATTCTCTTTGGAGATCCTCCTCCCTCCCCCTTTTCAGAGAACTCCCCCTTCCTCTTTGGAGAACTCCCCTCTCCTTTTCAGAGAACTCCCCTCCCCTTCTATTTGAAGAACTCCCTCCCTTTGTTTTGGGTGTCATTTTTTGCTTAAGAGGGGTAGGCACTATGCCACTAAGCCCCATGCCATCATGGAAAGTTTCCATTCTCGGAGGGACCGCCCGAGCATTGTAAGGCCTATGGCTTTGATAGGATTATACTTCTGGGGGGATTTTGGGTCTCACACCGCATGGGTCAGTGTCCTCCGACCGTACGATAGTGGACATGGTGGCACATTACAGGGCCCTGGGTCTGACATGGTTTATAGCTGGCAGCTGTGCAGGCTCTACGTCAGTGGATGTTGCCACATCATGACCCAAACTGATCCTAAACTTTTGAAGTCATCGTCATAACTCATCTCCTAGTCTCCCAAAGCTTATGAGCACCCCACCTATGCCAACACATTTGACTAGCCTAGCCATAAGAAAATGGCCCAAAGAGGCCATGCATGAATATTAAAGCAAGAGAGAGAGAGATGGAAAGAAGACTCCCATCGGGAGTCTTCTTCCTCTTGATTCCATCGAAGGAGGCTAACTTTAAGGATTCTAGCACCTCCCTTCTTTATATTAACAAGCCTAACCCCCCCACCTCACCGTTGGCTGGTTTCATCGATGAACAACACCAGACCATTCTCCCACTTCTTTTCTCTTCATCTTGAATCCTGGTGATCTAGGCTCATAATGCACATCATAATTCACCTTGAGATCTTGTCGAAAGCCAAGGTAAGGTGATCAAATTCTTTTCCCTCTATATAATTACATAAAGCACCATCGCTGGCCAAGAAATCCATCAAAATCAATGAAGAAAAGATTGAAAGAATAAGTGCCTTACAAGCCAATCACAAGAGTGATGTGATGAGAATTTTGTATCATCTTCCAATTTATGTAATGATATTTATTCTTATATTAATAAAGTAAGACTTTTTTGATTCATCATTTTAGTTACATCTTACCATGTTAAAGATTATGATAAACCTAATAGATTAGGGCTATGGTTTTAAGGGATATGATTGGGATCATGCTTGTAAGATCTAAAATCTTAAAACTTTAATCTTAAACTTTTTTGGTTATTGGAGCTTTGAGTCGGAGATCAATATTCCGGAAAGACTAGCACATTCTATATATGCTCTATGAAAAGGTTGACTAACCTCACTAGTTATTTTTGTGTGGACACTAATATAAGGATATGGATGCTCATAAAGGAATGAGTTCTCTAAATCAACTTGCTAACAGGGAACATTATGGAGCCTTATTTGCATGTCAAAAGATGGTTCTCTAAGTGGTTGTTGTATAGGTGATCCTTAGACCCGAAATCACTATGGAACCTTATGCACATGAATCCATCTTTTGGTTCATACTCATTTATGATTAAATTATATAAGGAGTGTTCTAGATATGGTAGAGTGTATATGAAGGTTGTGAGCAGATCAACTAGGAATCGATCACTCCTGGTAAGAGGAGGTGACATTGAAGGAAATCTAGGTGCTATGCATGCTAAAATTTTATGGATTTCTAAAATCTTAGTGGAAGCAACATATAAAAACACTTTTCATAAAAGGCATGCTGAATTTAATACAAATCAAATTGCTACATAGAGGACTTGCTAATATGCTGATATAGAAAAAAATTATCAGAACAAATTTTATAAAAATTAAAAGAAGGAAAAATAATCTTACCTCAATCGCTATCCTTCTTTTACCTCAATCGAGTCAGATTTGGTGGATACTTGGGGTTTTTGTCAAAGTCGCACTCATGCCCGGTCTTAACTAGTATCCACATGAGGATGATGGCTAATCGAATTTCCAAGGTCTCTGGTATGCTAGCTCTTTACAGGCCTTTTCTCTAGCTTGGATTTGGATGCTACTCCTTCAAGAACTCGAAGAGCAGCCTTTGTAGCCTTTACACGAACACTTTGCATAGATCGTCGGGACTTCTTCTAGGATGCCAAGGTAGAAGAAGACTCTTTTTTCCTCCTTAAACCTCTCTCTAAACTCCCTCTTCTCTAAAGTTTTGGATGTGGAATAAGAAGAAACTATGAGAAGGTGTGATTGAAATATATCTTGTGGCAAGGAGAATAGGAAAGGAACAATAGTTAGCGCACGCCCTCCACACCCTTCTTTTATGATTGATGCACAAAACTTCCATGAAAATCACACCATCTTCAGATAACCTTTTGATCTTAACCAATCCCTAATAAAATCAGAATTGGTGAACACCAAATCTTATCAAGAGAGAAAGAAGAATGGAGATGAGAAAGAAGTTTACGGTAAGGAATCATGTGCATCAGTCTTTTATATCTTATTTTGTTTTGTTGCACAAAACATAATTCCAATGCCTAAAACCTACTGAATCTAATCCTAAGCAAAGTTCATTCAAAATCAAGATTAGTTAAGATAAGATTTATAAAGATAGGAGAGAGAAACTTGGAGTGAAGGGCCACCAACTCTTGGCACACCCTCTCTCAAATTCTGTGCATCCATGAGAAGGGGGTGCCAAAACCTAGCACCCCTTCTTCATCTTGGCCTAAAATTTAGATAGTTAAAATCCAATCCAATTAGATTTAGGCATCATGGTCAATTAGATTCAATTTGGATTCAATTCAAATCCAATTCAAGCATGATTCAAATCTAATTCGAAAAGGCTATCAATTCTATTCTAAATAAGATTAAAATTTAAGTCCAACTTGGATTATTAAATCTAATTAGACTTAAATTAAATCAAACATAATTAAATTAATTTTATTTAAATTAATTATGACTTGATCCATAATTTAATTAAGTCTAATTATATTGTAACACTTATAATTAAGTCCATTGTACTAACAATTAGTAGCAAGTAAATTTATAACTCTTACAAATTAATCTAAATCATCAATCCAATTGATAATTTGATTTTGATCTAAGATTTTGATTAGGTTAAGCCCCTTTTTGTATGTGATCTCTTAGGTTCCATTCTATCTAGTAGTGAGATATACAATAATCTCTATCATAGTATCATCGAAAATCTTTTGATGGACTGGAATAATTCTTACTCAACCCTAATAAGAATTATTGATCCAAAAATGATCCTAGTGGATTCTTACAATCCATCAGTGATACGTAGTAGTATATAGTGGCAACCTAGTGAATAAAAAGATGAACCCTTAGGTATAGTTACCATGTAATCAAGTTCCTCTATCGAGAATCCCGATAAGATGCAAGTCTTGAAAACTCGTCAAATCCTAAGCATCCGCTATATACAACACTTAATCAACTTGAGCCCAATTATGATTTCCATGGAAACTCTTTCCATTATTATGCTACTATGGCCACAAATTTAAGAATTCGATCTCTTAGATTATATAGAACTATTTCTCAACTACTAAGATCGATAGATCTCATATTGGTACACTCATACTCTTATAGCAAATCTACTATAGCCAATGAATACTAGAAGGTCTCAAATGGCAAGCGACTATGTTTATATGCTGTGAAACTACATCAATCCCACTACGGGTGATCGAGGCACTACAGGTCAAGGTACTACTTATATAACTATAGCATCAGAAGTCACTGATGAGTGAGTAGACATCCATATGACTTCTTATACTTGGTCATACTCAGTATCATTGTTCTCTAATAACTATCTATACTCTATCTCCAATATCTTTATACCATAGATTTGAGATTTATCTATACGAAAAGGAAGTGATTTGTGCATCGATCTTGATGGATCTATCACCATCTCCTTGATGATCGTTGGATCGGAAGTATTTAGGAGTTAATCTATAATAATACATATCTCAAATTTTTAACTCTTGAGAATATATATTATTATCCATTAACTCCTTGGATAATACATGGACACATACATTTATGGATAAAATAATCCAATTTAGATTATTAAATACAAAATTATCTCTTAGAAAGAAAATATGTTTATTATATTGACTTTTAGGGTATAAATCTAACAATCTTCCACTTGCACTAAAGCAACTAGTCATATACTTCAGCCCATCTTCTTAAGATGTCCTTTAATTTTTATTGGCTAAAGTTTGCTAAGCTAGTGGGTCTACCACATCTCATTTGGAGTTTACTCTTTGTATCTTAATAAGGTGGTCACAAATAGAATCATCATTCTATGTGTTCAGACTTCTGGTGAGACCTTGGTTCTTTAGCTACAACTATGATACCATTATTGCTATAGTAGAGTGTTATGTCATTCGATGACATCTTACTCATTTTTACAATAATCAGTTAACCAAAATACATCCATGTACCTTTAGAAGCCATGATATAGTCAGCTTCCCTAATCTACAATGATTTGTTTTTAGGAATTTTTCCAAACTACCATTATACAATAATACATTTTGATGTAAATCTACTAAATCATCATATGACACATAGTCTTAATGTATGTATCCATGTTCTCTCAATTCTCCCAGTCTAACAATCTAAAATATATCTTTTGTACTTTTTAAGTATTAAAGAATGTTTTCATAGTTATTTAATGTATATAGCTTGAATTCAATTGATATTTGCTCGTGACACTCATAGCAAAAATTAGTTCATGTGCATAGCATGATTTATATGAGGCTTCTTATGGCCAAAACACAAAGGAATCTAGCTCATATATAAAATTTTTTCAATTGTGTTGGGGCACATATTATTAGAGAGATTAATTCCATGCTAAAGGAATCCAATCCCCTATTGGATTTTCATCTTCCTAGATCTATCTCATAGACCTACATTCTCAAATATAGGATGCTTTCTAAAGGTCATTATTAGAGAATTGTCTAGACATCATAACCTAACCTAAGTTAGTATAGGAATCACATTCTAAATAAAAAAATATTATCCGTGTACAATGCAAGAAATTACATACTCCCACTGATCTTTTATAAATACATGGTTCCTTTTCTCATTCTTAATAAAATCAAATAATTTGAACATATCATTAAAATGAGTATTCTAATTTTGAGATATTTTTTTCTATCTGTCTACTTAGATCCTTTGCTATTTGTAGACCCTATAATATCATCACTATCTACCTACTATATCTCATCATAATAAACTACTATAGTAATTAGTATGGATTTTAGCATGGTTGCAGGTGAATATGTTTCTTGATAGTCAATGCCTTGGGCATTGATTATAACCTTTCACCTAAGCCTTATCTTATAGATCTCCATTTATTTTCTTTTTATAGATCCATTTGCATCCATAGATATTCTACATTATGGTGGATCTGTTAAAGTCCATACTTGGTTAAAGCACATGGAATTTGATTCCATGGCATTCAACCATTTCTCAGAATTGAAGTCTGACATCATCTCATTATAAATTTTTGGGATCATCTCTATGTTCACTATCTCTCATAAGGAATACTTCCTCTACATCATCTATAAATATACCCAAGTATCTTTTAGAATAATAGGAGATCCTACTAGATTTATAAGGTAGACAGAAACTACATGTACTGGCCATAATCGAATGGGCTCTATATGATGCGGGATATAAAGAAAACTTTAAACTATGAAATCAGCAATCTAAAAATGAGCAATGATTCTACCACATATCAGCAAGATTCAAGCTTAGAGAGCAAATAAAATTAATGAAAGAGACTACTAGATGAAAGTTGTATTACCCTTAATGTAGTTTCCATTCAATCAAAAGTAGAAAGGACCTAATAGTTGAGAAGCCATTCTAACTAGGACATGAACTTTCAAACAATCTATCTAAGAGTTTAAAAGGGATTCTCTTACCAACAATTAGCTCCCACACTTTTGATGGTGGTTTAATTTTAGCACTCTAAGGACTAGTGATTGGATTTGAAGACTATCACTCCTTGGATGGAAGACTCCTAATGTAGATGGTTCTGAAGCAATGAAAACTTTATCTTCAGCTCGAGATCATGGAGGATCCTACAATGGAGAGCATTAGTGGCCATGGGAGGTTGAAGGGAAAAGGGAATTGAGAAAAAAATTGAAAGGAGGGAAGAAGGATAGTGGTTGGCATTTTCTTGGAACTAGGTTGAATAGATTGAGCCTCATGCTCTCTCCCTCACGGAGTGTCAATGCAACAAAGCAATGGAAGAAGAAGGAAGCTTTCATTTATTCATAACATTAGCTTGATTACAAAAGGGCTAGGGATATTTATAGACTTTCCTAGCCTTTTCAAATTTGAATTACAAGCTTAAAGAGTGGAGTGAAGAGTGAAGTGATAAGTGGGATTACATGCATGAAGAATGGAGAAATAAGTGGAGCATCCAACTTATTTTCAAATTTGAATTCTTGGGTGCACAAATTGAGGTGATGTGGCATGGGAGGTGAAGTATCATCCCATCTCGGCATGGAGGTGGTGTGGAAGGTGAGGTGGCTTCTCATCTTGGCATGGTAATATGGCATTCCAACTTGGCATGGTGCTTGAGGTGGTTTGTTCCATCTAATCTTGATGCTTTCAAGCTTCATGGCTTGATCTTACCTAATTTGAACCCTACTTGAACCCAACTTGCCTAATTACAAGACCCAACTAATTACAAGACCAAATTGAACCCAACTTGATCAAATTGAATCCAACTTGACCAAATTGAATCCAACAAGACTAAATTGAACCTAACAAGACTAAATAAAAATTGAAATTAGAATGGACTCGACTCTAATTACAGGACTCATGCTAAAATTTAAAAACAAACTTGAAGTCAAAATTGAGTTTATCTTATTCACTTGTAATCCATAAGGAGCTCGTCTTGATTAGGTTTGATTGAAGTCTCTTACGAACTCTAGTGCCGGCACCAATTCTTCCAGGATGGAAAGGATCGACCCTGGCGAGTGTGGGTCAACTTGACTTTGGTAGTATTCTAGTAAGTCTGGGTTGATCCTTTGTAGATCCTCCTGAGTGATCCATGAGTTTTCAGATTCTGATCAACCTTGCCAATGAACCAAATAGCGTTGATAGCTTTTGTTTTCAATAGTGATAGTCTTATCATCCAGAATTTGCTCAATCCTATCTTGCCATTCTGGTAATATGGCTGGTGGACACTCAGGAGTAGGTTCACTCTAAAAAATGGAATCAGGTCCAAAAGGCTCTTTAAGTATCATTGTTGGTTCCTTATATTTTACTAGGTATAAGATATTGAAAGTTGAACAGATACCTAAGTCAGATGGTAACTCAAGCACATAGGCATTAGGTCTAATTCTCTTTATTATTTTTGTTGATCCAATAAGTGATTTTGATGATAACAAAACATTGGAGCATGCGTTTGTTTCTCTAACAACTCTTTAAGTATTTTACAAGTTTTTGTAGGATGAATTCATTGCTCAATTTCAACTCCTACATTTTCATTTCTTATTTTGAGTTGTGTTGTAATTGGATATTGTAAAGAAGTATCCAAAGAAAAAGAAAAGTAAAAACCAATCAAATGGGTTACTTCTAGATGTGTTTCAAGCTTTTAATTCTTAGAAATATGTTGAGTTTGAAGACATCTTGAAGCTTGAAGACATGCTGGATGAATTTTTGGAGATAGACTAAAAAAATCACTGAAACATTTATCCGAGCTGACACGAAGAGAAGAGAGCTGACTCTGGCACATGGCATGCATGAGGATTCTGGCACACAGATATCCGAGCCAACTCTAAGGGACCCGAGCTGACTCATCCAAAGTACTACTTCCTGAATCAAACAGGCGAGCTGACCCAAGGGGAGTCTGAGTTGACTCTATCATATTGTCAGATATCCGAGTCGACTCTTCAATAAACAGGCTTGGTTAATTTGGGTAAGCTGGGCTTGGGTTTGGGTATTCGCTTGGTTCATTTGGGTAAGCTGTGCTAGAATGGCCTCCAAAGTGGGATTCATGGTTGGGCTGGGCTGGGATTTGGACTTTTGATATTGGGTTCCTAATCTGGTGGTTATGTAATAAATCAAACAATCAAAATGAAATGATGCAACCAAGCATGCAAAAGAAAAATGAAAAGGCTAGTACAATCTAGGGTATCCTAGGCATAGAGCTAGAAACTGGATGGGTCAGCTCAACTTACACCTAACCCAATAGCTAGTCCTTCCACTGGTTAGGTAGGGGGTGGGAGTGTGGGAGGCCCCCCTGCTTTCGCTGGGACCCAATTAAAAACCACAGCACTACTTAGGTCGTTTGACTCTGGACCCCCAGCCTTAGACACTAGATTTCAATAATAGCTAAAAAGTTTAAATGCACTAGTTGGCCCACATAGCTCGGACCTGACCTGTTGATGTCTCCTAGCCCACTAGGGCAAATTAGGTCTAATTGATTTTAATTAGGCTTGGGTTAGTATGATGATGGTGGTTTTGGGCCCAGGACAGGTGATGAAATACTGCCCTGATCTGAGATAGAGAATTGCCCTTAAGATTAGGTTAAGAATGATGGCAATCGATGGCCCTGATGTAATCTAAAACAATCAAAAAATAAATTTTTTTTTAATGATTAATGATGTGTCAAGTTAGGTTTAAGATAACTGGGTTATCAAACAAAGTTTGGCTTGGGATTCGGGGTTTGGAAGTTAATTAGGTTTAGGTTGAGTCATGATGCAGAATGTAGCAAAATCAGTGAATTAGGGTTTCAGTTGTTGCAAAGTTTGACATATATATTAATGCAAAAAAAAATCAAAAAAATCTGGAATAGATTATGGACGGTGATGATGAAAGCTACCAAATTTCATGCATAAAAAAAATCATATGATGATGCAAACCTAGAGTTTTCTGGACTACTATAGAAATTATTAGGATTTTATTATGGTTTCTATTATGCCAGATTTTAGAGATTTAGAGGTTTAATAAAATTAATTAAAAATTTTGATAATTACTAGAACATAACATAGGATATGCAGTGCAAATTCCATAAAAAAATAAAATATTTATGATGCTGAAATAAGATGGAAACTAGACATCTAATGTAGTGGACAAAATGTAGAATTAGGGTTTGTGAATGCAAAGCAAATAAAAAAACTATCCTAAACCTGCTCTGATGCCAAACTGAAGTGAGACAGCTCTAAGACTACTAAACATTCATGGAAAATAATAAAATAATTTTTTAATGATTTTTATAATTTTATTTGCAGGCTAGATTTCCAAAATAAAGTAAGAACTAGCGGAAAGACTAGGAGTGCAAAGAATCATCAGGTCGCAAGCATACTCATGCAAACCAATGAAATATCTAGGACCTGAGAGTTGAGAAACTCCCAGTTTAGGATAGTTTATGTTCATCAAAATCAGATAATAAGAGAAGGGAAGGTTTCTTACCAGTCAGAGATTGAAATTCAGAAGCAGAAGAGATCACTCACAACTCTGATCGGAGCTTGGAAGAAGAAGCCTTATTTTCCTTGAATTTGATGGTGAATCTAGGCAGTTCGGGCAGCAAAGAAAGTCTCCTCAGGGGATGAAAAGCACCTCAGGGATCCTACAAGCATCAGGGTTAATCAAAACAGCAATTAAAAAATAAGAAAAGGAACTATGGGTTGAAAGGAATCAGGATTAGGGTTAGAAGATGGCTGTTTGAAGCTTGTTGAAGATCTCCTTGCTTGGTGGCCTAGGGCACTCATTCTTGGACATGTGAAGGCTTGGATGGCAGTGAGTTAGGGTGTGGAAAGAAGCTAGGATAGCAAGGAATTTGTCCAAGCACAAAAACACCAACCAAAGAACCAAAACAAAACACCAACACAAGGCAATAACTCAAAATTTTAGCAAGGTTGATTCATAAGAGAAAGATGCTTACAAGAGGGGGAGGGGTGGGGTATTTATAGAGTTCCCATGCCCTCACTAACCATGGTTACACTTGGGTTACAAGTTGTCTTCCAAATTGGAATACAAGTCCTTTTCTAGCTAGGTTAGAATTACAAAGTTTAAAAGGATTAGAAATCCCAACTAGGTTAGGAATAAACTTGGTCTTCTCCTTCTTCTCTTCAACTTGGACTTGGTCAAACCTCTTTGGACGTGGTTGACACTTCAAGGATGCCTAGGGGGGCATGTTGGGCCTCTAGGAGCAGCAAGGGGCCAGCCCAAAGGGGCTTGGGTGCATGGGTTTGGGCCTCTAGAAGCTGGGGTGGCCTTGTAGCCTGGTAGCAGGAATATTCCCTAGAATCTTGCTTTTTAAGGGCTTGGGCTTGGCACCATGGGCTTGATTTCTTTGGGCTGGGATGTAGGTGGATCTCTGGAATCATGGATGCCATAATTTAGGAATATGCTTTGGCATCTGGGACAGAATCTGGGCATCTGAAGGACATCTGGAAAGAATCAGGGTTCTGGAAGCATCTTGGATCCTGGGTTGTCACACAAAATCCAATGGGCTGATGTAGAAGCCTCTGACTCCTGGATGTGGCCTGGTGGAACTCCAAAATAGGGTAACCTCCTCTCTTGTAAAAAAATTGGGTTCATACTAGACTAATAACTGATGTACGGACTCAAAATACTGACTAGGTTGAGGGTTGAGAGTTGAGACAAATCAACTAACCTCAACTTATTACATGACTCAATCTTAATTGATTACAAAATTTGACACATGGCTAGGTAAACCAAATAGGATCCAATAATTTGTGTCTGATCCTGGTGGCCCCACCAATTCTCCCGGGGTGGGAGAACTCGACCCTGTCGAGTATGGGATAACTTGGCTCTTATAGTACTCAAGTAGGTCTGGGTTGAGGCGTTGCAGATCCTTACGGGTGATCCACGAGTCCTCAGATTCTAGCTGACCTTGCCACTAGACCAAATATCTCTGATAGCCATGATTCCGGGTACAAATGGCTTGACCATCCAGGATTCTCTCAATCTTTTTCTCACTATTTGCCAATTGGTTGGTGGACACTTTGGGGTGGGTTCTCTCTCAAAGGGAGGGATAGGCTCAAGGTGCTTGCTAGGTATCACTGCTGGTTCCTTAGACTCTATAAGATCTAAGATGATGAAGGTGGAGCTAATACCTAAATCAGGTAGTATCTTGCGCACATAGGCATTTGGTCCACAGATATTCATTATCTTGGATGGGCCAGCTTCGTGAGCAGAAAATTCTTTACAACTACAAAATCCCCTGCAAAATTTTTTATCTTTCTTTTGGGAATTAGCCAAGTTGTTAGTTTGTTCATTAGTTATGTTCAGCTTTTGACTAATTTCTAAATGCATATGCTGTGCAGAGGGTAGGCAGGTGCAGACATGTAATTTAGGCTGGGCATTTATTGGATTCAACTAATACATAATAGACTCGACTAAACATCCCAATCAAAGGACATTTTATTGTACTCTAAGGGACAAAACTTAACAGATTATAGACTCTTTAGGTTTGATCCTATCATGACATGCACATGAAAATGTGACATAAACTCTTAGTAGATGCCAGAGGGACTTCTAGAAGTAGGAAGCAAACATGACTGACTTGATGAATGAATGCAGTATGCAAACCTCTACGAAATGCAACCTTTTAGTAAAGAAAACAGAAGAAGTTTCTTGAAATGGTAGAAAATAAGAGGTGGGTTCAGGGTTGGTCTGGCAGGATGAGAAATAAGGAGATGGATCAGGGTTAATTAGAAAGAGTAGAATATTAGAAGGGATTTTAAGGATGAGTCCTAGACTAATGAGATTTATCTTATGGGTTTGAGGCATATCTAAAGGGTTTGCATAATGGAAGAAGGGGTCATTGATTTCAGGAAAAAGATTAAGTGGTCTCAAAGAGGTGAGTTCATCTTGAGGGCATTGTTCTAAAGAGATTAAGTCCTTAATAAACTCTTCTAGTTCATAAATCAAAGGACTGTGCTCTCTAATTGGGCTTTCTTCTAGTGTCTCCTCAAGTAAAGCTCTAATAATGGGACTGGATTCCTCATGGTCTTCTTCCTTTAAAGGTTCTTCCACTACAGGTTGGGTGTGGTTAAAGTCAGCTAACTCTAGGATGGCTTCAACCTGGGTATCTACTGGATCAACTAACATTGGATTGGCTTCTACTTGGGTTTGGTCATAGTCAACTAATTCTGGGTCTTCTATAGGTGGGTCTTCCTCTAATTCTTCTATGGACTCATCGTCTTCATGCTTCTCTACCAAACTTGGGTAAACCTCATATATTTCTCCTTCTAGGTCATCTTGGTGAACCAATGGGGTAGTAGGAGGGGTTTGGCTAAAGAAAAACTGGCTAGGGTCTGGGGTGCTGATCTTATAGGGTTCAGGCTGACTAATGGTTATGGGTTCAAAGGTTATGGATTCAAATCTAATGGTATCAATCCTATAGGGTTCAGGTTGACTGAGGGATAGTGGGTTACTACTGGGTTCATATCTAGGGACTATGGGTTCTTGGGGTTCAGCTCTATAGGTCTTGCCTAGGGTTGCTACTTGGTTGAATCTTTGGTTCATTTGGTCAAGCTTAGTATCAGATTGGTCAAACCTATGGTCTATTTGGGTAAGCTGATTTTGAGATTGGACATTGGCTTGGTTCATTTGGGTAGTTAATTGGGCAAGTTGGGCTTGGGTTTGGGTATTGGCTTGGTTCATTTGGGTAAGCTGTGCTAGGATGGCCTCCAAAGTGGGATTCATGGTTGGGCTGGGCTAGGGTTTGGACTTTTGATATTGGGTTCCTAATCTAGTAGTCATGCAACAAATCAAACAATCAAAAAGAAATGATGCAACAAAGCATGCAAAAGAAAAATGAAAAGGCTAGTACAATCTAGGATTTCCTAGACCTTGAGCCAGAAACTGGGTGGGTCAGCTCAACTTATACCTAACCCAACAGCTAATCCTTCCACTGGCTAAGTAGGGGGTAGGAGTGTGGGAGGCCCCTCCTGCTTTCGCTGGGACCCAATTAAAAACTACAGCACTACTTAGGTCATTTGACTCTGGACCCCCAGCCTTGGACACCAGCTTTCAGTAATAGCTAAAAAGGTTAAATGCACTAGTTGGCCCACACAGCTCAGACCTGACCTGTTGATGTCTCCTAGCCCACTAGGACAAATTAGGTCTAATTGATTTTAATTAGGCTTGGGTTAGTATGATGATGGTGATTTTGGGCACAGGACATGTGATGAAATCCTGCCCTGATCTGAGATAGAGAACTGCCCTTAAGATTAGGTTAAGAATGATGGCAATCGATGGCCCTGATGTAATCTAAAATAATCAGAAAATAAAATATTTTTTTAATGATTTATAATGTGTCAAGTTAGGTTTAAGTTAACTGGGGCTATCAAACAAAGTTTGGCTTGGAATTGGGGGTTCAGAAGTTAATTAGGTTTAGGTTGAGTCATGATGCAGAATGTAGCAGAAATCAGTGAATTAGGGTTTTAGTTGTTGCAAAGTTGACATAGATCCTGATGCAGAAAAAAATAAAAAAAAATCTAGAATAGAGGATGGACTGTGATTATGAAACTTACCAAATTTTATGTATAAAAAAATCATATGATGATGCAAACCTAGAGTTTTTTGGACTGCTATAGAAATTATCAAGATTCTATTATGGTTTCTATTATACCAAATTTTAGAGATTTATATATTCAATAAAATTAATTAAAAATTTTGATAATTACTAAGACAGAATAAAGGATATGTAGTGCAAATTTCATAAAAAAATAAAATGTTTATGATACCAAAATAAGATAAAAACTAGACATCTAATGTAGTGGACAAAATGCAGAATTAGGATTTGTGAATGCAAAGCAAATAAAAAAACTATCCTAAATCCGTTCTAATGCCAAACTAATGTGGGATGACTCTAAGACTGATAAACATTTATGAAAAATAGTAAAATAATTTTTTTTTGATTTTTATAATTTTATTTGTAGGCTAGATTTTTAAAATTTAGTAAGAACTAGCAGAAAGACTAACAGTGCAAAGAATCATCGGGTCGCAGGCATACTCATACAAACCAATAAAATATCTAGGACCTGAGAGTTAAAAAACTCCTGATTTAGAATAGTTTATCTTCATCAAAATCAGATAATCAGAGAAGGGAAGGTTTCTTACCAGTCAGAGATTGAAATTCAGAAGCAAAAGAGATCACTCACAACTCTAATCGGAGCCTGGAAGAAGAAGCCTTATTTCCCTTGAATCTGATGGCGAATCTGAGTGGTTCGGATAGCAAAGAAGGCCTCCTCAGGGGAGGGAAAGTATCTCGAGGATCCTACAAGCATCAGTGTTAATCAAAATAGCAATTAAAAAATAAGAAAAGGAACTATGGGTTGAAAGGAATCAGGATTAGGGTTAGAAGATGGCTGTTTGAAGCTTGTTGAAGATCTCCTTGCTTGGCAGCCTAGGGCACTCATTCTTGGACATGTGAAGGCTTGGATGGCAGTGAGTTAGGGTGTGGAAGAAAGCTAGGGTAGCAAGGAATTCATCCAAGCACAAAAACACCAACCAAAGAACCAAAACAAAACACCAACACAAGGCAATAACTCAAAATTTCAGCAAGGTTTATTCATAAGAGAAAGATGCTTGCAAGAGGGAGAGGGGTGGGGTATTTATAGAGTTCCCATGCCCTCACTAACCACATGATAGAGTCAGCTCAGAATTTCTTTGGGTCGGCTTGCTTGTCTGATTCAAGGAACAACACTCTGGATGAGTCAGCTCGGGTCCCTTAGAGTCGACTTGGATATCTGCGTGCCAGAAATCTCATGCATGTCAGAAATCTCATGCATGTTATATGCTAGAGTTGGCTCTCTTCTCCTCGAGTCTGCTCGGATGAATGTTTCAGTGATTTTCTCAGTCTTTCCCCAGATTTCATCCGGCAAGTCTTCAAGCTTCAAGATGTTTTCAATTCCAACAAGTTTCTAAGAAACTAAAAGCTTGAAATATATTTAGAAGTAACTCAATTTTATGATCTTTCTTAACTTTTTCTTTGGGTTCTTCTTTACAATATTCAATTACAACACAACTCAACCAAAGAATGAAAATGTAAGAGTTGAAATTTGAACAATGAATTCATCCTACAAAAACTTGTAAACCGCTTGAAGAGTTGTTAGTAAAATAAATGCATGCACCAATGTTTGGTTATCATCAAAATCACTTATGGGGTCAACAAATACAAATAAAAAAATGGTTATGGAGGTCCATTGGAAGACGAAAGAAGTAGTTATAAAATCCAAAGTACTTGGTTAAAATTGAGAACAAATTGGTGTAATGAATTAATAAGTTCACAAGAGGCAGGGTGGATATCGTTTGGGAAAAAAAGGTTTTCTTTATTACTATATGTCAAATTAAGGATAATGGAAGAATATTATTTTCAAAGGATAAAAGGGAGAAAAAAATCTTAAACATAAATCAAAATAGGAAGAAGAATTCTAGGCTAAATTTGCCGCTATCAAGAATGATAACAAGAGAAATTAACAATGGTGTATGTCAGATTTTTGTGACAAGCAATTTTAAAATCTTTCCTTTAGAGTAAAAAAATGTTATTAGGAGGATCGGATTCTGATAATTTTCATTAAAGATCCAACATATTCTCGTGCAATTTGAAGTCCTTAACAATGAAATGATATCATAAAATCATGTGCAATAAAAATATCAAGAAAATCCAATTCCCAACAACATCAGTCTTCTTTGGCTAGCCATCAAAGAGGCATAAAAAGTTTTATTCCATGCAATTTAGAAATAGTAACAAAAGCCCATGTTTAAAGCGCCTACCACATCAAGACCCAATATTCTGGACCTCAAGCCCGTGGAGGGCTAAATCTTCACCTTATGACCTGTAGCCGCTTGGGTCATTGTGGTCCGTAGCTCCGGTGCATCACCGCTGCATCAGGTGCCTCCTTCTCCCACCGGGAGCGCTGCCTCTTTTTCGGGGGTCGGCTCTTCGGTTCACCCGACCTGCAAAATAAAGGAGACCCTGGTTGAAGATTCTGGCGATGACACTCCGACGATCAACTCAATGGGACAATCGAGAGAAATAGAAACTCTAAGATAGAGAGCTTGGGGGACTCCCTCGCCCCATGGGATGATAAGATGATAATAATCAAATAAGGAAAGGAAAGAGAGTGGGGAGCGGGTTGGATCCTCGTCCGATGCATCACCGTTGAGCTTTATGCTGCTTGCTTGCCTATCTCCCCCTGCCGCTCACTTACCTTCTTACTTACCTTCCTCCTCTCCTCTGGCTATGTCCTAGTGTCCTTCTTTGTGTGCCCTCTCGTAGTGGAGGGGCTTGCCGCAACTTGTGGCTTCTCCTTCCTCCCCCTCCTCTCAGATTGGTCCTTCCGGAGGAGGCGATCCATGGGCCTCCTCGAGCCTTCATCTTCTCTCGGACTGATCCTCCTTTCTGCCTTCCTCAGACTGGTCCTTCCGGAGGAGGAGGAAATCCATCAGCTTCCTGGAGCTGTTCTCTTCGGAGATCCTCCTCCCTCCCCCTTTTCGAAGAACTTCCCCCTCCATGGCTTCCAGCCATCTGTCTGAGTCACTACTCATGACAGCATCCGTATATGTTAGAGGCTCATCATTATCAATGATTCGGGCTTCATTATTTTCAATAATGAACCCATACCTCTCAGGTGCATGTCGCACCCTATCAGACCTACGGATAGGAGTGGTGTGTTCAGGTTCTATACTAACTATGTTATGATTTGGTTGAGATGTATCTACTTGTTGAACTTCTTCAAGTTCAATATTTCTCCCACTGCCCTTTTGTAGGATAAACTCTTTCTCCATAAAAGTGGCATGCCTACTGACTAAAACCTTTTGTTCAGTAGGGTGGTAGAATAGATATCCTATACTATCTTTAGGATATCCAACAAATGACACTTTTCTGCTCTAACATCAAGCTTATGTCCAAAATTTCTTTTGACATAGGCTGGACATCCCCATATCTTAAGATACTTAAGATTGGGTTTCTTTCCCCTCTATAACTCATATGGAGTGCTAGATATAGATTTGGATGGTACTCTATTTAAAATATTAGCCACTGTTTCCAAGGCATATCCCCAGAAAGAAACAGGTAAGTCTGTGAAGCACATCATGGACCGTACCATTTCTAATAAAGTATGATTTCTCCTTTCAGCAACACCATTTAATTGTGGTGTGTAAGGAGGAGTCCATTCAGAGATGATTCCCTTTTCTTTAAGATGATCAAGAAACTCGGTGGATAAGTATTCACCTCCTCTATCTGATCGAAGGATCTTAACACTTTTTCCCGTTTGTTTCTCTACCATACTTTGATACTCTAAAAATTTTTCAAAAGCTTCGGACTTATGTTTCATTAGATACACAAATCCGTACCTTGAAAAATCATCAGTGAATGTGATGAAATATGAGTATCCACCCTTGGCCTGAGTTGTCATAGGTCCACATACATCAGCGTGTATGGGTCCTAATAACTCAGTTGTCCTTTCATTATGTCCACTAAATGGAGTCTTGGTCATTTTACCCATGAGACATGATTCACAAGTTCCTAATGATTCATAGTCATAAGGATTAAGGAATTTTTCTTTGTATAACTTGTTAATCCTTTGCTCACTAATATGTCCAAAACGACAGTGCCAAAGTAAACTATTGTTTACTTCATCTCTTTTTCATTTATTACTAACATGTAGTATATTGTCATTAGAAGATAGAGTTAAGAGACCATTGCAAAATATGCCATTAAATATTATTTCATTAGAAAAACTAATAGAGCAGCCACTGCTCATTACATTCATAATATATCCTTGTTTAAGTAATAAGGGTACAGATATGATATTTTTAATGATTCTAGGCATAAAATAATAATTTTTTAACTCTAAAATCTTCCCAGAAGGCAGCTTCAATATATAAGTCCCTACAGCTTCTGCTTGGATGGAATCTCCTCCAGCACCACAGAGCTCGAAGTTGCCTTCCTTCAAAACTCTAATGTTCTGTAGTCCCTGCAATGATTTGCAGATATGATGACCACAAGCAGTATCCAATACCCAAGAGTTTGAATTAGAAGAGTCTAATGACAAAATTGTATATATCTCATACATACCTTTTGGTGCATCACTAGCACCAGGCTTCACACTTGCAAGGTAAACCTTGCAGTTTCTTTTCCAGTGACCCGGCTTGCCACAATGAAAGCAGGTCATTTGTCCGGAGGCCTTCTTTCCTTTCTTTTTCTTGATGCCCCCTTTTGGGTTCAACCTCCTCCTGGAACCCTTTTTGCCTATTTTCTTCTTGTTTACACCATCCACAAGAAGAAGTGGAGCCTTATTTTTCTTTAAATGGCTCTCTGCTATTTTTAACATATTCAACAGCTCAGGCAAGGAAGTGTTAAGTTTGTTCATATGATAATTAAGAACAAACTGTGAAAATGACTCTGGGAGTGACTTCAGGATTAAATCCTGATTCAACTCCCCATCCATAACAAAACCCAATTGACCCAATCGGGTGATTAGGTCAATAACCTTTAATACATGGTCTTATACGGATGTACCTTCTGTCATCCTTGCACGAAATAACTGCTTAGATATTTCATATCTTGCAGTTCGACTATGTTCTCCATAAAGTTCTTTTAGATTGAGCAATATGGAGTTTGTGTCCATGCTTTCATGTTGCCTCTGTAACTCATTGGTCATAGAGGCAAGCATTATACACTTGACAGTAAGTGAGTCATTTTGCCACGTGTTATATGTGGTCTTATCCTCTTGCGAGGCATCTTTCCCTAATGGTTCCAAGGTTGGGGTATCAAGAATATAAGAAATTCTTTCTTGGTTAAGTCCTATCTTCAGGTTTCTCAACCAATCAACATAGTTTGGTCCAGTCAATTTATTTGCATCAAGAATGCTACGGAGTGAGAGTGAAGAGGCCATTTAATCTACATTAACAAAGAACATTACATAAGCAAACAACCAATGTTGACAAAACATAATTAAATTAGGACTTTAACTTAATTATGTCTCCCACTATTTTATCAAGCATCATAACCCTCCATGTGATGATCAAGAAAACCCTAATTGGTTCTCTTAGTGGGGTTGAGATCCTAATTCCTTACAAAAGACCTTGTGTGTACACAACAAATCTTATATAAGTTCAAAGGTAGGAAAACTCTTTCCAATTGTAACTCATACAATTCTCAACTTATTTTGGCCTCTAAAATATTAATAGCATTGTGTGTACACAACAAACTATAATATTTTAGTTAAGTTAGACCCTTCATTACTATATAGTCATGATATTAATTATAATACCCTTGTGTGTACACAACAAAGTATTATATTAAATCATGCCATAAACATCAAATGTACCAAGCCAAAATTATGTTAGTCACCATAAAAGGCCTTGTATGTACACAACAAACATAATATGGATCATAACATAATAATGACTTGGCATGAAGGAAGGCCACATGTAGTGAATATTACACTAAGCATATCAATCAATAATTAAGTTAATCTTATCGGCCAGGTAAGTGGGAGAGTGGTGGGAGTCCCCCCGTTGCTTTCCTTAGACACCAATAAGAATTGGCCAGGTCAGTCAACGGAACCAATTAAAAACCACGTCCTCTTTACCGATCATGAACCACTTTTCCTAGACACCGAATGATAAACTAATCATATTGATTATTTTTGCTTTTGGTATATGACACTACAACTTAATATGTTTTAAAGAGGGCTTTATTAAAACAAAGCACATTCTTTATATAACCTAGCAAATATGTGCCATAGTGTGCCATCATACTAGGACAACCATTTACCACATAATGGATCCACCATTATGCCAGGGCAACCTTATTTCAGTATGATGACTAGAAGGCTAAACATATCTTTATACAAATTAAGGTTTAAGTGAAAACCTTAATTAGTGGCATACATCAAACATATATGCATAATTAACACAAATATGTGATTAGTGTATCATCATACTAGGACAATCATTTACCACATAATGAATCCACCATTATGCCAGGGCAACCTTATTTCAGTATGATGACTAGACATCTAAACATATCTCTACAATAATTAGGGTTTGAGTGAAAACCCTAATTGGTGACATTACATCAAACATATACAATATCATATGTTACTTATATACATATGCATCTAAAAATCAGCATATATATTTTAATCTTAATAAGGAGGCTCTGATACCACTATAGGGTTCGGTGGCAAGGTGGAAACATAGATTTCAAATTTTTTTTATCTTTATAAAATCTTCACCAAACACTTAACCTAAGATCTCCTTAAAAGAATTAAAACATATAACATGTATATATAAGATTTAAAGTCATATTAAAGTACTAACCTGTATCGCTAAAATCCAAACTTTAAATCTCCACCAGGTGCCCCAATGTTCACCCTCCAATGGTGATCCACACAGAAAAAGATGAAGACTACAACTGATTGTTCTTGGCTCCTTTTCTTGAATTCTTTTTCAAGAATTCAATTCTTGGACTTTTAGGCTGAAATTTTCTTTCTTGAAAATTTCTTTTCTTCCTTCTTTCCTCTTCTTGAATTCTTTTCTTGAATTCCCTTTCTTGAATTCCTTTTCTTGAATTGAATTGGAAGAAGAAATTAAGACAAGTAAAGTCTTAATTCAAGAAAGAAAAGAAGAAGAACATACCCTTCCTTTTCCTTTCCTTTACCGTTCAAGACCTTCCTCTTATTCTTGTTTAGGGTCAGAGTTTCAACAGAGATTATCTCTGTAAGGGAAACAATACCCAACAAGCATAAAGAAAAGGAGTATTCCGGAGAGGAGGAGAGGAATATGATCTTTGTATTTGATTATCTGAAAAAAAACCCCCGAGAATCCAAACCCTTTTATAGATTTCAGAGGGGCATCTTCTCAAAACATCGCAACCCTCTGAAACCCCAGGAATCATGATCTCTTATTCCTCACGCGTCCCCTCAACCAAAAATCATGATTCTCTAATTTAATTTTCGTTTTTCCGACGAGGAGGACTCTCGGAAAAACTTCAGGAAGAATCGCGACTTTTGACGACGGATTTGCAACCGAGAAATGATGGATCTTTTTTCTTAATTTTTCTGGCCATCAGATCTAGATCCAAGGATGTCAGACAAACATCCAAGTCACCCCCCCTGTCTTGATTTTTCTCCGACGGAATTTCCTTCCCACGCGAGTGAAGAGGAGTCCACACGCACGTGGACTCTTCTTCTTGGCGCGCGCGGGTGAGGAAAGGAGTGGGCAGCTTGGAGAAAGGGTCTCAGTGCACTTGATTCACTTGGGTTCAGCCATGGGTTAGCCCAATGTCCTAAAATTTAAATTAGACCTTAATCTGGTTCAATTAGAACCCAATTAAGCCCAATTTGGAACCAAATTCGAATCTGATTCGAATAGAAATTTGGTCTGCAACACATGCTAGTGTGTTTATCCTGCAAACATGATTTAATTCCAAATTAAATCCTTCATCAATTTTCTTTTGTGTGTGACCCATTGGGTTCCACACCTAGCCAGTAGTAGGTCCGAGTGCTATTTGACTTAATTCGGTTAGATCTCAACTAAGCCGATTTAGGTCAACTTAAACTAGCTCGACTCGGTCAATTAGAATCTAATTCTGATTACCATAATTCAATCATATACCTACAAGACAAGATTGACATCTAGCAACGTATCATGTCTACCTGGAAGATGTGGAATTTTGGTGGAATTACCAAAATACCCTTCAGTGGTGAGTTACCGGGCAATTCAGTCCTTTGATCAACTTTCATCCCGAATATGATTATGAATATGGATACTTGTCAAATCCAATTTCATATTCATCCCTAGCTCAATCTTTATAATGATGATTCATTAATGAACCATTAGAAATTAATTCTAATGTTCATACTTTGATCAAAGATTTCCTGAATCCATCATATGATCGAAATTAGCTGGATGCAATTCCCTCTTACTAGGGCTGATCAATTCCTTGTTGACCTACTCACAACCTCCATATACAATCCACCATACCCAGTATCACCTCGTGCATGACTCAGTGTCATGATTGATTGCGAACCAAAGTATGGATTCATATATATAAGGTACCATGGTAGTCTCAGGTCAAAGGACCACATGCACTACTCCCACTATGAGAATTATCTATTGACAAACAGATAAGGTTCCATTATATATTCTCAATCTGGATCAATTCAGTGAACTCATTCTCTAATGAATACTCACATCCTAGTATTAGTGTCAAACATAAGTGACTGTGAGATCAGTCACCCTCATCACAAAGCATATATAGGATGTGCTGGTCTTGCCGGAAACATTGATTCCCAACTCAATGTCCCATTGACCAGGAATATTTTAGATTAGGATTTTAAGGCTTTAGGTCTCATTGGTATGATCTCATCATAACCCTAGAACCATAGCCCTAATCTATGGGGTTCATCATATAATCATAAAGACAGCGTATGATGAAAATAATGCCTTTATTATAATAATGTCAATTCATTGATTTTGGGATCGAAATATAATATTTCAATTGGCTTTCAGGGCACAATCTTTCATGAACCACTCAACTCTTGAATCCTTGAAGGATATTCAATAATCTCACGAAAGGATTACCTTCCCATTTGATTTGTGTTGATTATATAGCTCTCCAAACCTTAAATGACCGTTAGAGACCATTGGAGAGGAAAAACTAGCCATTACAAACATTTTGGAGAAGTTTCGCTCTTCAAAAAACTAGCCATTGTAGAGCTATCATCCGTTCAAGTATCGATACTTCAGGTCATAAGTCGACACTTAGGGTCGACACTTGGAACAGCGAGTCGATACTTGACCAAAAAATGTCTTCTGAAATCTTCTGTTCTGCACTGGTGAGCCGACACTTCATCTGATGAGTTGACACTTTAAGTCGACACTGGTGGCCCCGGCCATGGTTGCTACGGAGAGGGCCATGATCATCGTGGTGCTGACAGGGGTATCCTGATGCGAAGCTACTGTAGCTGCCGTTGGAATCACGGAACCGGTGAACTCCAAGGATGGAGCGGTGGAGCGGATGTTGGACTTTAGAGATCCGATGGACTCCTGAGGAAGGGTGCCCTTTCATTCGGGCAAGAGGGATTAGCATGTCCCCAGCCACTCTTGGAGGGTAGAGTGCAGGGCTGACCTACCTTGCCAGCACCTCCTACGCCAATCACGGAGGTTAAGGTCGAAGCCCTCTAGCGGGTGTTGCATCAGTGCTGAGGGGACCTGCTTATCAATCGGGCAAGGAGCTAAGGTGGGGCTTCAGGCCATCTTCCTTTCATCTTGTATCTTAGGATTTCAGGAGGTCTCCCAGCCTGTCGGGTGCCTCAATAGGATGTAAGAGATTCTTGATCAATGAAGGTGCCTCTTCCATTACGTCTACTACTCTCCCTTTCTTTCTTTCTTCTTCTTCCTCTTTTTCTTTTTTCTTCTTTTTTCTTCTCTTTTTTTTTGAGCTTGAACCTGCTACTCGGCCTCCCGGGCTGCTGGGGGCCTCTCCTCAATGTGAGGGATACTTCAATGAGAGTAATTTTTTTCTTCCCTCCAATCGGAATGCTTGGTGTTGCCGCCACTTTGCTTGTCATTTTTCTTCTCTTCAGCTTGGATTGCTTCTGGAGGATCTCCTCGATTTGCCAAGTCATGAGTTAGGTGATCGATGGTGGGAGTTCAGGGATTTCCCACCGTCATCCTCGAGCCGTGAGCAAGGCAACTAGATGTAGGGCTTCCATAAATCCTAGCTTAGTTTGCCACACTATGAGTCAAGGGATAGATGGTGGGACTTCTGGAGTTTCCCAATAGATATCTTCGAACCGTGAGTAAGGTGGTGGGTGCGTGGCTTCGTGAGTTTTTTGATTTATAAGTGCCAAACTATGAGTTTCGCGGTAGATGGCAGGGTTCCAGGAATCCCGAACTGCACTTCAAGACAGTGAGCGGGGCACTGAGCATGGCTTGTTGGAAGGACCCAGCTTGAAGGTTGCCTAGCTGCGGGCCTCGTTGTAGATGGCGGGCTACCCTGTGGCCATCTCGAGGTTGTGAGCTCAACTGAGGGGTGCGACCTTGATGAAGTGGGCCCGACTTGAGAGTGTCGAACTGTGAGTCACATGGTAGATGACGGGTGGCCCTGCCGCCACCTCCAGGCTATGGGCATGACTGATGAGCGCGGGCTTGATGGAGGTCCCATCTTAAGGGTGCCAAACTGTGAGTTACGCGATAGGTGGCGAGTTGCCCCGCCGCCACCTCTGGCCTGTGAGCTCGACGGTTTAGCGCGATCTTGGTGGAGTGGGCCCGGCTTGCTGATGAGAAGTTGCCATGCTGTGAGTCTCATAGTAGACTATAGATTGGTGCCGCCTTCGGGTTATAAGCACGGCCATGGGGCTGCAGGGCACCGAGCTTCTCGGTTAGTCATGCTGTGAGTCATGCAATAGATAGTATCTTGGTGCTGCCTCTGGGTTGTGAGCTTGACCATGAGGCTTTGGGGTGCTGAGCTTCTCAGTTTGTCATGCTGTGAGTCACACGGTAGATGACTTCTTGGTGTCGCCTCCAGGTTGTGAGCATGGCCATGAGGCTGTGGGGTGCTAGACTTATGTGTGATCCAAGCTATGAGTCACGTGGTAGGTGGTGGGTTGCCCTGCTACCACCTTCGGGTTGTGAGCTCGGCGGGTGAGCGTGGGCCTGGCTCACTGATGAGAAGTTGCCATGCTATGAGTCTCATGGTAGACGGCAGCTTGGTGCCGCCTTTGGGCTATGAGCATGGCTGAGGAAGGCGGGCCTATAGAGGCCCCGGCTTGAGGGTGGCGAACTATGAGTCACACGATAGGTGGCAGGTTGCCCCGCCGCCACCTCCAGGCTGTGAGCTCAGCTGATGAGTGCAGGCCTGATGGAGGGCCCGTCTTGTTGATGAGGATGCCGAATTGTGAGTCACACAGTAGGTGGCAGGTTGCCCTGCCGCCACCTCCGAGCTGTGAACTCGGTTGATGAGTATGGGCTTGATGGAGGGCCCATCTTGTTGATGAGGATGCCGAACTATGAGTCACACGGTAGATGGCGGGTTACCCTGCCTCCATCTTTGAGCTACGAGCTTGACGAGGAGTGTGAGCTCGATGAAGGGCCCGACTTGTGCCTGCCAGACTTTTAGTCGAACAGAGACGTCCCTGCACAAGTGAAAACAAGGTCGCACGAAAAAAGGGACTTAGATAATTGAGAAGAAGTTTTACATCACTGGTAGTGCTCTCTTAAATTGCTCATATTACAGGTTCATAAGTGTCAGGAGATGCTAGGACTGGCGAGGTAGTAGGCTCTGCCCAGCCAGGCTTCGACTCCTTCATCGGGGTCCTTTATGGCGGTTGCAGTAACATGCCATCTTCTATCGATAGGCTGCCCCCTGGGGTCATGCCCCATCTTTTGTTGGTTTGCCCTGCTGCGGGTCACGCGAAGGGTGGCATCCCTCTACCATCTCCGAATCGTGAGCGAGGCTGTGGTGCTTGCCTTTGATGGTAATGCAGGGGCTTCTCCTATAGAATGGAGAGTCCCGCTCTCCATTATCCTCCGACCCTTCTCTTCTTGTTCTTTAGGTGGGCCCCCAAGAGGGAGCTATCGTGTCCCCCGCCTGCCTCCCAGGGAGGTGGCTACTATTGTTCCATCGATCGGAGAACCTGGATTCTTAGCCTTGGCTGAGATCCTCTTAGTTCCAATATCGTCTGCCACTCGTCCTCCTACCTAGCGCGCTAATCTATTACAGCCTAGATCATCGTGGCCCATAGCTCGGGTGCATCGCCGTTGTGTCGGGTGCCTCCTTCTCTCATCGGGAGCGCTCCCTCCTTTCCGGGGGTCGACTCTTTGGTCCGCCCAGCCTACAAAATAGAGGAGACTCGGGTTGGGGATTCCAGCAAGGATACTCGGATAATCAAGTCAGTGGGACAATCGAGGGGAACAGAACCTCTAAGGTGGAGAGCTTGGGTGATTCCCTCACCCCAGGGGGTGATAAGATGATAATAATCAAATAAGGAAAGGAAAGAGGGAATGGAGAGAGCGGGGAGCAGAGAGGATCCTCGTCCGATGCATCGCCACTGAGCTTTTGGCTGCTTGCTTACCTCTCTCTCCTTCCCGCTTACTTACCCTCTTACTTACCTTCCTCCTCTCTTCTGGCCATGTCCTGGTGTCCTTTGGTGCCCTCTCGTAGTGGAGGCTTGTCGTAACTCGCAGCTTCTCTTTTCTCCCCCTCCTCTCGGATTGGTCCTTCCAGAGGAGGAGGCGATCCATGGGCCTCCTCGAGCCATTCTCTTCTCTCAGAATGGTCCTCCTTTCTGCCTTCCTCAGACTGGTCCTTTCAGAGGAGGTGGTGATCCGTTAGCTTCTTGGAGCCATTCTCTTTGGAGATCCTCCTCCCTCCCCATTTTCGGAGAACTCCCCCCTCCTCTTTGGAGAACTCCCCTCTCCTTTTCGGAGAACTCCCCTCCCCTTTTTTCGAAGAACTCCCTCCCTTTGTTGTGGGTGTCATTTTTTGCTTAAGAGGGGCAGGCACTATGCCACTGAGCTCCATGCCATCATAGAAAGTTTCCATTCCCGGAGGGACCGTCCGAGCGTTGTAGGGTCTATGGCTTTGACAGGATTATACTTCTGGGAGGATTCTGGGTCTCGCACTGCGTGGGTCAGTGTCCTCTGATAGTACGATAGTGGACGTGGCGGCACATTATAGGGCCCTTGGTCTGACGGAGCTTATATCATGTAGAGCATGCGGGCGGCATGTCACAGAGCTAGCATTGGTGGCAGGAGATGTGCCACCTTCTGAAGATTACAGGTGGACAGGAACCTCCATGTCGTGGTTTGAATTCTTGTTGATCTTTCCCTCCTTCACCTCTGGCAAAAATTCTAGTCTTCGTATGGCAAGGAGGGACCTTCATTCGGGAGGTCCGCCTTTGATAGCATAAGCATGACCTCGGTCGGGAGCTGACCTCAGACGGAGGGCTCGTTCCATGAGCTCAACCCTGGTTGGGAGCTGACCATGGCAAGAGGGCTCGCTTTATGAGCTCGACCCCAACCGGGAGCTGGCCTCAGATGGAGGGCTCACCCCCCAAGCTTGCCTTGGCTGGGAGGTGACCTCGGCAGGGAGGCTCGTGTCATGAGCTTGACCCCGGTTGGGAGCTGATCTTGGTCGGAAGGCTCGCTTTATGAGCTTGACCCCAGCTAGGAGCTGACCTCGGCAGGAAGGCTCGCTTTATGAGCTCAACCCCGGCTGGGAGCTGGCCTCGACCTTCCACCTGGGGGTCGCATCCAGGTGGCAGTCCCCACCCATGCGGCTATTAGCTGGCAGCTGTACAGGCTCTACGTTAGTGGATGTTGCCATATCATGACCCAAACTGATTCTAGACTTTTGAAGTCATCGTCATAACTCCTCTCCTAGTCTCCTAAAGCTTAGGAGCACCATACCTATGCCAACACACTTGACTAGCCTAGCCATAAGAAAATGGCCCAAAGAGGCCATGCATGAATATTAAAGCAAGAGAGAGAGATGGAAAGAAGACTCCCATCGGGAGTCTTCTTCCTCTTGATTCCATCAAAGGAGGCTAACTTTAAGGATTCTAGCACCTCCCTTCTTTATATTAACAAGCCTAACCCCCCCACCTCACCATTGGCTGGTTTCATCGATGAACAACACCGGACCATTCTCCCACTTCTTTTCTCTTCATCTTGAATCCTGGTGATCTAGGCTCATAATGCTCATCATAATTCACCTTGAGATCTTGTCGAAAGCCAAGGTAAGGTGATAAATTCTTTTCCCTCTATATAATTTCATAAAGCACCATCGCTGGCCAAGAAATCCATCAAAATCAATGAAGAAAAGATTGAAAGAATAAGTTCCCTACAAGCCAATCACAAGAGTGATGTGATGAGAATTTTGTATCACCTTCCGGTTTATGTAATGATATTTATTCTTATATTAATAAAGTAAGACTTTTTTGATTCATCATTTTAGTTACATCTTACCATGTTAAAGATTATGATAAACCTAATAGATTAGGGCTATGGTTTTAAGGGATATGATTGGGATCATGCCTGTAAGATCTAAAATCTTAAAACCCTAATCTTAAACTTTTTTGGTCATTGGAGCTTTGAGTCGGAGATCAATATTCCGGAAAGACTAGCACATTCTATATATGCTCTATGAAAAGGGTGACTAACCTCACTAGTTATTTTTGTGCGAACACTAATACAAGGATATGGATGCTCATAAAGGAATGAGTTCTCTAAATCAACTTGCTGATAGAGAACATTATGGAGCCTTACTTGCATGTCAAAAGATGGTTCTCTAAGTGGTAGTTGTATAGGTGATCCTTAGACCCGAGATCACTATGGAACCTTATGCACATGAATCCATCTTTTGGTTCATACTCATTTATGATTAAATTAAATAAGGAGTGTTCTAGATATGGTGGAGTGTATATGAAGGTTGTGAGGAGATCAACAAGGAATCGATCACTCCTGGTAAGAGGAGGTGACATTGAAGGAAATCTAGGTGCTATGCATGCTAAAATTTTATGGATTTCTAAAATCTTAGTGGAAGCAACATATAAAAACACTTTTCATAAAAGTCATGCTGATTTTAATACAAATCAAATTACTACATAGAGGACTTTCTAATATGCTGATATAGACAAAAATCATCAGAACAAATTTTATAAAAATTAAAAGAAGGAAAATAATCTTACCTCAACCACTATCCTTCTTTTACCTCAATCGAGTCAGATTTGGTGGATACTTGGGGTTTTTGTCAAAGTCGCACACATGCCCGGTCGTAATTAGTATCCACATGAGGATGATGGCTAATCGAATTTCCAAGGTCTCTGGTATGCTAGCTCTTTACAGGCCTTTTCTTTAGCTTGGATTTGGATACTACTCCTTCAAGAACTCGAAGAGCAGCCTTTGTAGCCTTTACACGAACACTTTGCAAAGATCGTCGGGACTTCTTCTAGGATGCCAAGGGAGAAGAAGACTCTTTTTTCCTCCTTAAAACTCTTTCTAAACTCCCTCTTCTCTAAAGTTTTGGATGTGGAATAAGAAGAAACTATGAAGAAGGTGCGATGGAAATATATCTTGTGGCAAGGAGAATAGGAAATGAACAATGGTTAGCGCATGCCCTCCACACCCTTCTTTTATGATTGATGCACAAAACTTCCATGAAAATCACACCATCTTCAGATAACCTTTGATCTTAACCAATCCCTAATAAAATCAGAATTGGTGAACACAAAATCTTATCAAGAGAGAAAGAAGAATGGAGATGAGAAAGAAGTTTACGGTAAGGAATCATGTGCATCAATCTTTTATATCTTATTTTGTTTTGTTGCACAAAACATAATTCCAATGCCTAAAACTTGCTGAATCTAATCCTAAGCAAAGTTCATTCAAAATCAAGATTAGTTAAGATAAGATTTATCAAGATAGGAGAGAGAAAGTTAGAGAGAAGGGCCACCAACTCTTGGCACACCCTCTCTCAAATTCTATGCATCCATGAGAAGGGGGTGCCAAAACCCATCACCCCTTCTTCATCTTGGCTTAAAATTCAGATAGTTAAAATCCAATCCAATTTGATTTAGGCATCCTGGTCAATTAGATTCAATTTGGATTCAATTCAAATCCAATTCAAGCATGATTCAAATCTAATTCGAAAAGGCTATCAATTCTTTTCTAAATAAGATTAAAATTTAAGTCCAACTTGGATTATTAAATCTAATTAGACTTAAATTAAATCGAACATAATTAAATTAATTTTATTTAAATTAATTATGACTTGATCCATAATTTAATTAAATCTAATTATATTGTAACGCTTATAATTAAGTCCATTGTACTAACAATTAGTAGCTACTAAATTTATAACTCTTACAAATTAATCTAAATCATCAATCCAATTTATAATTTGATTTTGATCTAAGATTTTAATTAGGTTAAGCCCCTTTTATATGTGATCTCTTAGGTTCCATTCTATCTAGTAGTGAGATATACCTAATCTCTATCATAGTATTATCGAAACTCTTTTGATGGACTGGAATAACTCTAGCTCAACCCTAATAAGAATTATTGATGCAAAAATGATCCTAGTGGATTCTTACAATCCACCAGTGATACCTAGTAGTATATAGTGGCAACCAGTGAATAAAAAGATGAACCCCTAGGTATAGTTACTATGTAATCAAATTCCTCTATCGAGAATCTCGATAAGATGCAGGTCATGAAAACTCGTCAAATCCTTAGCATCCGCTATATACAACACTTAATCAACTTGAGACCAATTATGATTTTCATGGAAACTCTTTCCATTATTATGCTACTGTGGCCACAAATTTAAGAATTCGATCTCTTAGATTATATAGGACTGTTTCTCAACTACTAAGATCGATAGATCTCCTATTGGTACACTCCTACTCTTATAGCTAATCTACTATAGCGAATGAACACTAGAAGGTCTCAAATGGCTAGGGACTATGTTTATATGCTGTCAAACTATAGCAATCCCACTATAGATGATCGAGGCACTACAGGTTAAGGTACTACTTATATAACTATAGCATCATAAGTCACTAACGAGCAAGTAGACATCCAAATGACTTCTTATACTTGGTCATGCTCAGTATCATTGTTCTCTAATAACTATCTATACTCTATCTCCTATATCTTTATATCATAGATTTGAGATTTGTCTATACGAAAAGGAAGTGATTTGTGCATCGATCTTGATGGATCTATCACCATCCCCTTGATGGTCGTTGGATCGGAAATATTTAGGAGTTAATCTATAATAATACATATCTCAAATTTTTAACTCTTGAGAATATATATCATTATCCATTAATTCCTTGGATAATACATGGACACATATATTTATGGATAAAATAACCCAATTTAGATTATTAAATACAAAATTATCTCCTAGAAAGAAAATATGTCTATGATATTGACTTTTAGGGTATAAATCTAACAATCTCCCACTTGCACTAAAGCCAATTAGTCATATACTTCAGCCCATCTTCTTAAGATGTCCTTTAATTTTTACAGGCTAAAGTTTGCTAAGCTAGTGGGTCTACCACATCTCATTTGGAGTTTACTCTTTGTATCTTATAAGGTGGTAACAAATAGAATCATCATTCTATGTGTTCAAACTTCTGGTGAGACCTTGGTTATTTAGCTACAACTATGGTACCATTACTGCTATAGTGGAGTGTTATGTCATCTGATGACATCTTACTCATTTTTACAAGAATCAGTTAACCAAAATACATCCTTGTACCTTTAGAAGCCATGATATAGTCAGCTTCCCTAATCTACAATGATTTGTTTTTAGGAATTTTTCCAAACTACCATTATACAATAATACATTTTGATGTAAATCTACTAAATCATCATATGACACATAGTCTTAATGTATGTATCCATGTTCTCTCAATTCTCCCAGTCTAATAATCTAAAATATATCTTTAGTACTTTTTAAGTATTAAGGAATGTTTTCATAGTTATTTAATGTATATAGCTTGAATTCGACTGATATTTGCTCGTAACACTCATAGCAAAAATTAGTTCATGTACATAGCATGGTTTATATGAGGCTTCTTATGGCCAAAATACAAAGGAATCTAGCTCATATATAAAATTTCTTCAATTGTGTTGGGGCACATATTATTAGAGAGATTAATTCCATGCTTAAGGAATCCAATCCCCTATTGGATTTTCATCTTCCTACATCTATCTTATAGACCTACATTCTCAAATATAGGATGCTTTCTAAAGATCATTATTAGAGAATTGTCTAGACATCATAACCTAACCTAAGTTAGTATAGGAATCACATTCTAAATAAAAAAATATTATCCGTGTACAATACAAGAAATTACATACTTTCACTGATCTTTTATAAATACATGGTTTCTCTTCTCATTCTTAATAAAATCAAATGATTTGAACATATCATTAAAATGAGTATTCTAATTTCATGATATTTTCTTCTATCTATCTACTTAGATCCTTTGCTATTTGTAGACCCTATAATATCATCACTATCTACCTACTATATCTCATCATGATAAACTACTATAGTAATTAGTATGGATTTTAGCATGGTTGCAGGTGAATATTTTTCTTGATAGTCAATGCCTTGGCATTGATTATAACCTTTCACCTAAGCCTTATCTTATAGATCTCTATTTATTTTCTTTTTATAGATCCATTTGCATCCATAGTTATTCTACATTATTGTGGATCTGTTAAAGTCCATACTTGGTTAGAGCACATGGAATTTGATTCCATGGCATTCAACCATTTCTTAGAATTGAAGTCTGACATCGTCTCATTATAAATTTTTGGGATCATCTCTATGTTCACTATCTCTCATAAGGAATACTTCCTCTACATCATCTATAAATATATCCAAGTATCTTTTAGAATAACAGGAGATCCTACTAGATTTATAAGGTAGAAGAGGTACTACATGTACTGGCCATAATCGAATAGGCTCTATATGATGCGGGATGCAAATAAAAGTTTAAACTATGAAATCAGCTATCTAAAAATGAGCAATGATTCTACCACATATCAGCAAGATTCATGCTTAGAGAGCAAATGAAATTAATGAAAGAGACTACTAGATGAAAGTTGTATTACCCTTAATGTAGTTTCTATTCAATCAAAAGTAGAAAGGACCTAATGGTTGAGAAGCCATTCTAACTAGGACATGAACTTTCAAACAATCATACCTAAGAGTTTAAGAGGGGTTCTCTTACCAACAATTAGCTCCCACACTTTTGATGGTGGTAATTTCAGCGCTCTAAGGACTAGCAGTTGGATTTGAAGACTATCACTCCTTGGATGGAAGACTCCTAAGGTAGATGGTTCTGAAGCAACGAAAACCTTATCTTCAGGTCAAGATCATGAAGAATCCTGCAATGGAGAGCATTAGTGGCCGTGGGAGGTTGAAGGGAAAAGGGAATTGAGAAAAAAATTGAAAGGAGGGGAAGAAGGATAGTGGTTGGCATTTTCTTGGAACTAGGTTGAATAGATTGAGCCTCATGGTCTCTCCCTCATGGAGTGTCAATGCAATAAAGCAATGGAAGAAGGAAGCTTTCATTTATTCATAACATTAGCTTGATTACAAAAGGGTTAGGGATATTTATAGACTTTCCTAGCCTTTTCAAATTTGAATTATAAGCTTAAAGAGTGGAGTGATAAATGGGATTACATGCATGAAGAATGGAGAAATAATTGTAGCATCTAACTTGTTTTCAAATTTGAATTCTTGGGTGCACAAATTGAGGTGATGTGGCATAGGAGGTGAAGTATCATCCCATCTCGGCATGGAGGTGGTGTGGAAGGTGAGGTGGCTTCCCATCTTGGCATGGTAATATGGCATTCCAACTTGGCTTGGTGGTTGAGGTGGTTTGTTCTATCTAATCTTGATGCTTTCAAGCTTCATGGTCTTGATCTTACTTAATTTGAACCCTACTTGAACCCAACTTGCCTAATTACAAGACCCAACTAATTACAAGACCAAATTGAACCCAACTTGATCAAATTGAATCCAACTTGACCAAATTGAACCCAATAAGACTAAATTGAACATAACAAGACTAAATGAAAATTGAAATTAGAATGGACTCGACTCTAATTACAGGACTCATGCTAAAATTAAAAAACAAACTTGAAGTCAAAATTGAGTTTATCTTATTCACTTGTAATCCATAAGGAGCTCGTCTTGATTAGGTTTGATTGAAGTCTCTTACGAACTCTAGTGCCGGCACCAATTCTTCCAGGATGGAAAGGATCGACCCTGGCGAGTGTGGGTCAACTTGACTTTGGAAGTATTCTAGTAAGTCTGGGTTGATCCTTTGTAGATCCTCCTGAGTGATCCATGAGTTTTCAGATTCTGATCAACCTTGCCAATGAACCAAATAGCATTGATAGCTTTTGTTTTGGGTAGTGATAGTCTTGTCATCCAGAATTTGCTCAATCCTATCTCGCCAATCTGGTAATACGGCTGGTGGACACTCAGGAGTAGGTTCACTCTAAAAAATGGAATCAGGTCCAAAAGGCTTTCTAGGTATCATTGTTAGTTCCTTTTATTTTACTAGGTCTGAGATATTGAAAGTTGAAATAATACCTAAGTCAGATGGTAACTCAAGCACATAGGCATTAGGTCTAATTCTCTTTTTTATTTTTGTTGATCCCATAAGTGATTTTGATGATAACAAAATATTGGAGCATGCATTTGTTTCTCTAATAACTCTTCAAGTATTTTACAAGTTTTTGTAGGATGAATTCATTTCTCAATTTTGACTATATTTTCATTTCTTGTTTTGAGTTGTGTTGTAATTGAATATTGTAAAGAAGTACCCAAAGAAAAAGAAAAGTAAAAACTAATCAAATGGGTTACTTCTAGATGTGTTTCAAGCTTTTAATTTCTTAGAAATATGTTGAGTTTGAAGACATCTTGAAGCTTGAAGACATGCTGGATGAATTTTGGAGATAGACTGAAAAAATCACTGAAACATTCATCCGAGCTGACTCGAAGAGAAGAGAGCCGACTCTGGCACATGGCATGCATGAGGATTCTAGCACACAGATATCCGAGCCAACTCTAAGGGACCCGAGCCGACTCGTCCAGAGTACTACTTCCTGAATCAAACAGGCGAGCCGACCCAAGGGGAGTCCGAGCTGACTCTATCATATTGTCAGACATCCGAGCTGACTCTTCAATAAATCGAGTCGACTCCTCCAGAGTCTAGAAAAAGAGTTCTAAGAATAATAGCTAATCGAGTCGACTAGAATGGAAGTTAGCTAACACGTCCAGACTGAATTTCTGAAGGCCTGAGGATCCGAGTCGACTAGAATGATGGTGAGCCGACTCTTATAGAGTGAGGAATCAGGACACTGTGCAAGCGAGCCGACAGATTGAAGAGAGTCGATTCAACCAGAACTACTTTGAGGATCTGAGCCGACTCGAGTTATCCAAGCCGACTCGAATGGCAGTTACAGGCATATAATGGCTAGTTCCAGAACTTAGAATTTGAATCCAAAAAGTACTCCAACAGTCAAATGTCACATCCCAATAGTCTACAATGACTAAAACTGCCTGAGAAAGGCACAAGATTATATATTTGAGGGATTTGAACTTCTTTGGAGAGAGTTTTTGAAAAAGAGAAAAAGAGTAAATGCATTATTGAATATCCAACCAAGTCAACAAGCAAGAGAGCACTGAGAGTATTCAAGATAGCTTTCAAGCCTTCACCAACTCTTATCTGAAGCTTGAAGCACTTAGTAAAGAAGCTATAGAAGCCATTAAAGTACATTGAAGTGCATTCAAGTGGGCTTCTCTCGAGCTGCATCGGTTACCATTCGACAAAAAAATTGTTTGTCATTATGTTGCTTTTTTTTTTAATTCATTTTGAATTGTTGGGTTATTGGTGAGCTCGATTGAAAAACCAAATATGTTCTTGGTTAGCCTTTTTTAAAACCAAGTGTTGGGTTCTTGGTAATCCTGGTAAAACCAAGTTGTATTTCTTTGGTGAGCCCGATTTAAAAACCAAAGTGTAGAGGTTTTGATTGTGAGCCTGTGAAAACAATCCGACTATATTCCGGTGGGGGATATATTGGAAATCCCAAGTAGTAATCTTGGGTAGTGGACGTAGGAGTTGGGTTGCTCTGAACCACTATAATTATTGTGTATTTGTGTTGTGCATTTCTGATATGATTTTGCTTCTGAATTTAAATTCTTTATCATAGCACTTAACACCTTAAAAGGGATTTCAAAGAGCACATGATTGCTTAAATCTTTTAATTTCCAATTCACCCCCCTCTTGGAAAAGTCACCTGGGCAACAACTGGTATCAGAGTAGTGTCTCTGAATACATTTAGAGTAAAGATTGATGGCTCATCTTATGAGTACATCCTTGGCTAAAGGCCAATCTACTAATAGACCTCCACTCTTCACTGGCACAAATTATTCTTACTAGAAAGCTAAAATGAAAATCTATATACAAGCTATTGATTTTCAATTATGGAAGGTCATTCTAAAAGGGTCACATATTCCCATGATTAAAAATAATGGCATGGATGTCCCAAAGCCTGAGGAGGACTGGGATGAACACAACATGAAGATGGAGGAATTAAATACCAAAGCATTGAACTTATTATACTGTGCTTTGGATGCCAACGAGTTTAATCGAATTTTCACTTGCTCTTCGGCAAAGAAAATTTGGGACAAACTCGAAGTGACCCATGAAGGAACATCCCAAGTGAAGACTTCGAAAATAAATCTTCTTGCACATAGTTACGAATTATTTAAAATGGAATCTACTAAAACTATCTCTGCCATGTTTACTCAATTTATAGATATTATTTATGGTTTGAAAAGTCTTGGCAGGGTTTACTCAAATGCTGACTTAGTACAAAAGATCTTAAGATCACTTCCGGACAAATGGGATCCCAAAGTGATTGCCATCCAATAAGCAAAATATCTAAACACCTTATCTCTGGATGAATTAATGGGTTCACTCATCACATACGAATTGGCCATGCAGCATAGAACTGATGATGATCAAAAGAAGAACAAGATAATTGCCTTCAAAGATGTATTGGAATCAAAGAAAGATGATGAATTGGAAGATGACTGCACCTCCTCCGAAGATGATCTAAAAGATGAAGATATTGCTATGGTCATGAGGAGATTTAAAAGGTTTATGGAAAAGAAAAAAGGAAGATATTTCTGAAAATTTCATAAATGAGGAGAGCACTCTAAGGACAAGGACGAGGATAAAGAGAAAGAAAAGGAACAAGTCCCCACCTGCTATGAATGTAAGAAATTGGGGCACATTCGTCTAGATTGTCCACTTTTAAAGAAATTTTTCTAGAAAAAGAAAAATAAAGCTATGGTTGCTACATGGAGTGACAGCAAGGAGTCGACTTCATCTGAAGAAGAAGAGACCATAAAAACTGCTAATCTCTGTCTAATGGGTCTCGAAGACGAGGTAACATCCCTCGATGCTCGAATAGAATTTACATTTGATGAATTAAATTTTGCATTTCATGATTTATTATCTGAATTTAAAAAGGCTAGAGTAAAGATTAGATCCTTAAAGAATACCAATGATTCTTTACTTAAGGAAAAAGAAGAAATTTCAGAAAAGAATAACTTATTGCAAAAATAATTACATATCTTTTCTGAAAAGTTAAAGCTTTGAAAACTGAGAATTGTACATATCTAGATAAAAACAAATCTTTGACAGATGAAAACATAAATTTGAAAATGGAGGTTGAAAAACTTAAGTAACTTGTTGAAAAACTTACATTATCTTCTAACAAGCTTGAGTTGATCTTAAAAGAACAAAGAATTTCTGAAAATAAAGTTGGAATCAATTTTAACTCTTCAAATTCAAATAGAATTTCAGCTACTACTTTTGTGATACCAAAAGGTTTTGCACCAAATGCTTCTACTTCTGCTTCTACTTCTAAAGATATAGTGTATGTTCTTAAGAGCTCAAATAGAAAACCATTTATATTTGCATCTCATGCATCAACATCTAGAACTTCAAAATTTGCATCCTTTCAGAATTCTAGAGTTGAATGTTTTGCATGTAAAGGGTTAGGACATAAAGCTTTTGAATGCAATATATTTAGAAATGTTAAAAGTAAAGCAAAAAAGATTTGGGTTCCCAAAGGAACCACCTTTGCTAACCTGAAAGGATCCAAGTTAGCTTGGGTACCTAAAAGAACTTCTTGATTATCTTGCAGGAATGTCTTGCAGCACAAAAATTAAAGAAAAGATGGTATCTTGACAGTGGCTGTTCAAGGCATATGACGGGTGACAAGGATCAATTTATCATCCTAAAGATGAAAGAAGGAGATATGGTTGCTTTTGGAGATAATGGCAAGGGAAAAATAATCAGAATCGATAAGATCAAGATAACCCCCTGTACTTTTATTGAAAATGTATTGCTAGTAGATAAATTGAAGCATAATTTGCTAAGCATTAGTCAATTATGTGATAAAGGCTTCAAGGTTATCTTTGAATCATCTATGTGTATTGTAACAAACTCTCTTGATTCTAGCAGTAAGTTCATTGGACATAGACTTGGAAATATTTATGTGGTATATCTTAATGATCTTGCCATGTTAAGTAGTTCCAGTCTAGTTGCAATGAATGCTAAGACCAAGAAATCTTGCTTACTTTAGCATAGACGATTAGGTCATACTAGTATGCATACAATTACCAAGTTAATTTCCGAAAACCTAGTTAGAGGCATGCCTAAGTTTATAGTAGACTTTGATCATATTTGTGATGCATGCCAAATGGGTAAACAAAGTAGGGAGAGTTTTAAATCCAAAAATATGATTTCAACTTCTAGACCTCTTGAGCTACTTCATATGGACTTATTTGGACCAACTAGGACAACAAGCCCAGGAGGTATGAAATATGCCCTTGTGATTGTAGATGATTTCTCTAAATTTATATGGATTTTGTTTATCGCTCACAAAGATGAAACCTTTAAAGTATTTTAAAAATTTTACAAAAAGGTTTCAAATCAGAAAAATCTTTCAATAATTTCAATTAGGAGTGATCACGGCACCGAATTTAAAAATCAATTTTTTGATGATTATTACACAGAAAAAGGTATTGATCATAACTTTTTCGCTCCTAGAACACCACAACAAAATTGTGTTGTAGAGGAAAAATAGAACTTTGGAAGAGATGGCTCGAACAACATTATGTGAAGGCAATCTTCCAAGGTACTTTTGGACAAAAGTGGTGAACACTACTTGTTACATTTTGAACCGTGTTTTAACTCATCCTATTTTGAAAAAAACCCCCTATGAGCTTTGGAATGAAAAGAAATCCAATATTAATTATTTTCATGTATTTGGTTGTAAATGCTTTGTGCATAACAATGATAAAGATAATCTAGAAAAATTTGATGCTAAATCCGATGAAGCAATTTTCCTTGGTTATTCATTATATAGCAAAGCATATAGAGTATTTAATAAAAGAACTTTTACTGTAGAAGAATTCATGCATGTTATTTTTGATGAAACTAACCCTTCACCTTCTAAGAAAGAAGAGTGCATAGACAATGATGTAGGTACAACTCGAAAAAAAATGGAAGATATGAGCATACAAGAAAGACTAATCAAAGAAGGAGAAGAAACGGTAAGTAAGGATCATGCTGATCTACCAAGGAAATGGAGGTACGCAACTTCTCATCCAAGAGAATTAATTATTGGTGATCCTTCACAAGGTATTAGGAATAGGTTATCACATAGAGATGCACATGATTACTTAGCCTTTGTATCACAAATAGAACCTCATACCTTAAAAGAAGCTGAAAATGATCCAAACTGGATGATGGCCATGCATGAAGAACTAAACCAGTTTGAAACAAATAAGGTATGGACATTAGTTGAAAGACCTTCAGACCATCCAATCATAGGAACCAAATGGGTCTATAGAAACAAGTTAGATGAACAAGAAAACATAGTAAGAAACAAAGCTAGATTAGTGGCTAAGGGATATAACCAAGAAGAGGGCATTGATTTTGATGAAATATATGCACCAGTAGCAAGACTAGAAGCCATTAGATTACTTCTTGTATTTGCTTGCTACATGAATTTTAAACTTTTTCAAATGGATGTTAAAAGTACATTTTTAAATGGTTTCATTTTTGAATAAGTGTTTGTAGAATAACCACCAGGTTTCGAAGATCATGTTTTTCCAAACCATGTGTTTAAATTGAATAAAGCATTATATAGTTTAAAACAAGCACCTAGAGCCTGGTATGATAGACTTAGCACCTTCTTAATTGAAAATGATTTTACAAGATAAAATGTTGATAAAACTCTTTTCATTAAGAAGAAAAATAATGATATATTAGTTGTATGGATTTATGTTGATGATATTATATTTGGTGCAACTAATAAAACTCTTTATAGAAAATTTGCTAAGTTAATGCATGGAGAATTTGAAATGAGCCTAATAGGTGAACTTAACTATTTCCTTGGACTTCAAGTAAAGCAAACAAAGGAAGGAATCTTCATCAACCAAGCCAAGTACACCAAATAAATAATCAAAAAGTTTGGTATGGAGTTAAGCAAACAAATGAACACACCCATGAGTCTATCTTGCAGATTAGACAAAGATGAAAATGGATCCAATATTGACCAAAAGCTCTATAAAGGTATGATCGGATCCTTGCTATATTTGACTGCAAGTAGACCTGATATCTTGTATAGCATACGTGTATATGCTAGATTCCAATCTAATCCTAAAGAATCACATATGCTTGCTATTAAAAGAATTATCAAATATTTGAAAGACATAAGTAATCTAGGTCTATGGTTTTCAGAACATTCTTCATTAAATTTAATTGAATTTTTGGATGCTGATTATGCTGGTTGTAGAATTGATAGAAAGAGTAATAGCGGCACAAGCCAATTTCTAGGGTTGAATTTAATCTAATGGCATTGTAAGAAACAAAACTCGGTAGCACTTTCTACTGCTGAGGCAGAGTATGTTGCTGTAGGGAGTTATTGTGCATAAGTGTTATGGATTAAACAACAACTAGAAGACTTTGGTGTTATATAATCTAAAATTCTAATCAAATGTGATAACACAAGTGCTATAAATTTGACAAAAAATCCAATCCAGCATTCTAAAACTAAGCATATAGAGATTGGATACCATTTTACTAGAGATCATATTTTGAATGGTGACATTGAGCTAGAATTTATCCCAATTGAGAACCAATTTGCTAACATTTTCGCTAAGCCACTCAATCAGGATAGATTTGAAATGATTAGAGGAGAATTAGGTCTTTGTGATCCTCTGCATGCTTTGACCTTTCTGGAGTTGTCTTCCTCTGGTGTAGCTATTTCCGTCGCTAATCATCACTGGTATGTGAGATCTAAACCCTAGTTTTTTGAGTGTGGGTTGATTGGGGGTGACCGACGCGGGTTCATTTAGATTTGTTGTTGTTATTTTGGTTTGGGCGGCTGGACAACTGCTGGTGGTCGTGCGGCCATCCATTCTCGTCAGCCTGGCCCCATTCATCGTGGCCATCTCCCAAGGCCGCCGCTGGCAGTCATGGAGAGATCGGCTCGGTCGGGACAAGGGAAGAGCTCCGGGGGGATTTGTTTTTTTTTGGGTTTCCGGTAGGTGGCCGGACAACCATCAAGGTCGATGTCGGACCCTTCCTTCCCTTCCGGCGATCCTTCCTAGGTAATCGATCATGAGGATCGCCACCATTCCTCCCGACCTTCTTGGGGGGGGAGCTTGGTCGGCCCTGTTAATAGAGAAGGGTCGACTCTATTAACAGGCTTGGGTCAGGCTTGTTATCCGAGATGGGCTAGCCCAGTAAAAGAATAGTTATGAAAGTAATAAAATAATATATTTATATATAAATAATAATAATAAATAAGTAGAGGAAAGGAGGGGGGAAAGAGGAAAAGATCTGTTGGACAAGGATGTCCCAGGAAATTTAGTTTCTATTTATTTTTTTTTTAATTTATGATTCAGGATCATTGTTAACCTTGGAAGATCCGATTTAGTGTTGGACTATACTAGTTGGTGGATACTCTTCGGTAAGTTATCTTGACCTCTGATATTGTATGCCAATATGTTATATATTTATAAATTATTAAATATATGTAATATATTTGTATTTGATTGCATTGGTATGAGTGCATTGTATTGGTGTGGGTGCATTATGTTGGTGTGACTGCATTGTATTGGTATGGGTGCATTATGGCGGTGTGGGTGCATTATGTTGGTGCGAGTGCATTGTATTAGTGTGGGTGCATTGTGTTGGTGTGGGTGCATTGTGTCGGTATGGGTGCTCTCTAGTCTGACTATGATCACACGAGGACCTAGTCTCCTTTTGGACCTCCAACGGGGCAATCGCTGGCACATGACTATTGAGCGGTACGTGATACAGGAGCTAGTTGCCTTATTTTGCCATGCATGGTAGTTGTTAGGACATGCAGAGGATGCATGTTTTCTCGTGTAATACTCAGAGCTAGTTTTCCTTTTGGGCCTCCAGTGGAGCGATTACTGGCACATGACCGATTTCGGTATGTGTAGTCAGGATCTAGTTTTTTTCGGGGCGAGCCATGGACCGATAATGGTCATAGTCAAAGGGACTAGGAGAGTAAAGTAAATGGTTGCCATTCATAGTTGTGTCGTGTCTGTGTCGGTTGCATTTAAGTGTACACGTTGGCATAGTATTGCTGGTATATTATTATGTAGATGGACATCTTGTTTGTATGAGTTGTATCTGTTACTGGTTTTTTTTGACATATTTGTATATGTATATTAGAGGTGATGATAACTTACTGAGCCTGTATAGCTCACCCCTATTTTCCTATATTTTTGTTTCAAATATCAAAAATCAATTGGGCTTTGAGACTAGTCAGTGAGGAGCTAGGATTTAGATGTTAAATCCTGAGTTTATATTTTATTTATATTTTATTTATCTATTAATCTTTATGGAAAACTCTAGAAATAATAAATAATTGATGAGATTGTTCTTTACCACTGTTTGGATATTAAATTGAAGGTTAGGCCTATCATGATCTCTAGGATGATTCTTAGGGTTATGCGGCCGGTCGCGTAGCCGATCGTAGATCTGGATTTGGGGCATGACATAGTTACTCAATTTTGTAGACAAGTTATAAATTTTGGCTTAATTATTAATCAAGATATTCTTTGAGAAGTTGCCACAACAAATACTGTTACCCAGGTGGCTTTCTCAAGAGGGGGGTGAATTGGGAATTAAAAAATTTAAGCTATTATGTACGTTTTGAAATCCCTTTAAGGTGTTAAGTGCCGTGACAAAATAATTAAATGCAGAAGCTAAATTAAATTAGAGAAGCACAACACAAATACACAACAATTATAGTGGTTCGGAGCAACCCAGCTCCTACATCCACTATCCAAGATTACCACTTGGGATTTCCACTATATGCCCCACCGGAATACAGTCGAATTATTTTCACAGGCTCACAATCCAAACCTCTACACTTTGGTTTTACTGGGATCACCAAAGAAACCTAACTTGGTTTTACCAGGATCACTAAGAACCCAACACTTGGTTTTTAACAAAGGCTCACCAAGAACCTATTTGGTTTCTCAACCGGGCTCACTAATAACTCAACAATTCAAAAATAAATTGAAAAGAAAAGCAACAAAATGACAAACAAATTTTGTCAAGTGGTTACCGATGCAGCTTGAGAGAAGTCCACTTGAATGCACTTTAATGGGTTCTTTTGCTTCCTTACTAGGTGCTTCAAGCTTTAGATGTGAGTTGGTGAAGACTTGAAGGCTATCTTGAATGCTCTTAGTGCTCTTCTCCTTGTTGGTAGGTTTGATATTCAATAAAGCATTAACTCTTTGAAAAACTTTCTAACTCTCTCTTCAAAGAAGTTCAAATCCCTCAAATATATGGCCTTCCATTATTCCAAGGCAGTTTAAGTCATTGTAGACCATTGGGATGTGACATTTGACCATTGGAGTACTTTTTGGATTTAAATTTTGAGTTCTGGAATTAGCCGTTGCAAGTCTGAAATCGATCTTCGAGTCGACTTGGATCACTCGAGTCGGCTCAGATCCTTAGAGGAGTTCTGGTTTAGTCAACTCTCTTCAATCCAGTCAGCTCGCTTACGTAGTGCCATGATTCTTCACTCTGTAAGAGTCGGATCACCTTGATTTGGGTTGACTCGGATCCTCAGGCCTTCAAAATGTTAGTCTGGATGAGTCAGCTAACTTCCATTCTAGTCGACTCGAATGGCTGTTCTTCTCAGAAACCATTTTCTAAACTCTAGAGGAGTTAGCTCGATCTTCTGAAGAGTCGGCTCAGATATCTGATCATGTGATAAAGTCAGCTCGAACTTTCTTTGGGTTAGCTCGCCTGTCTGATTCAAGAAACAACACTCTGGATGAGTCAACTCGGGTCCCATAAAGTCAGCTCGGATATCTACGTGCCAGAAATCTCATGTGTGCCATGTGCTAGAGTACTCTCTTCTCCTCGAGTCAACTTGGATGAATGTTTCAGTGATTTTCTCAGTCTTTCTTTAGATTTCATCCAGCAAGTCTTCAAGCTTCAAGATGTCTTCAATTCCAACAAGTTTCTAAGAAACTAAAAGCTTGAAAGATATTTAGAAGTAACCCAATTATATGATCTTTCTTAACTTTTTCTTTGGGTTCTTCTTTACAATATTCAATTACAACACAACTCAACCAAAGAATGAAAATGTAAGAGTTGAAATTTGAACAATGAATTCATCCTATAAAAACTTGTAAACCACTTGAAGAGTTGTTAGTAAAATAAATGCATGCACCAATGTTTGGTTATAATCAAAATCACTTATGGGGTCAACAATCTCCCCCTTTTTGATGATGACAAAACACTAGGCATGAAAAATTCTTCATAATTACATGTATAACAGTCTTTGAAAATAAGTATGTACATGCATCAAAGCTTATTATATTTGCAAATAAATCTCAGAGCTCTTGTTAGGAAACTATACAGTGTCAATGTTAGTGCTTTAGTGTGTATCAAAGTATTAAGCTTTGTATGCTTCAGAGTATCAGAAATAGCATAAACATGAAGTATCAGAGTTTAAAATTGAAAGAATTAAAGCTAATTTTAGAGCTGAAATTTAGAGCAATCAGAGCAAAAGATAGGTTTAGAGCTAAAGCCATTTGATTTCAATAAAATTTCTTCCCCTTTCTATAGGTTTTTAAATTTTGAAAAAATTAAGCTCATTTAATCACAATCACTTATATGCTCCCCATTTTTCATTCTTTTTATGCACTTTATGAATAAATTTTCAATGCATAAAATCAGTTGTAAATAATTTCAAGGAAGCTCAAAATTTTCCTGTTAGCTCAGATTTTTCATGATTTCTTGTTAGCCCAGATTTTTTATGACAGCTCAATGTTCTCCCCCTTTTTGTCAAACATTCAAAAAGGTATTTATAATAAAGCTTAATTTTGAAACAGAATGAAAAAGTTTTTAATATTTGTTTGAGATAATTTCACTTTCTCAAATTCATTTGGATATTCTAATTAAAATTCATCACAATTGTATTGAAAGCATTGCATCATCTCAAAATAATTCAAGACAGTGCTAGCAAATACCAAAAGAGCTTTCATTTCGTTTAGAAAAGTTCAATACAAGGTGCAAAATATGAAAGAAAGTATAATCAATCACTGTTTAGATCTACTCTAGTGCTAGTTGAATGGCTAGGTATTTGAATGCCAGGAGGTATAGAAGCTATAGGATCTGGATCTAATACATCAGAAGGTGTAGGAGCAGAATGAGGTCCCTAAGGCCTAAGGTGTGGAGCTAGCTGTCTGGGGTGTGTAGACTGACCAGCAAAGGGATAGGGCTGAGGCCTAGGTGTAGACTGTGGAACTGCAAATGCTGCAATCACTCTGTTTGATAGTTGGTCTAACTTGAATTGCACAGAATCAACTTCTTCATCCAATTTCTTTATATCCTTGTGCAATTGGACTAGTTCAGATGCCTGTTCATTTGCAAATGCCTCTGTAGATCCCCTTAACCTTCCAAATTCTACTCTCAGGATTCCAATCGCTTTAATGTAGTCTTCTTCCATTCTTCTTCCTTCTTCCACTGAACCCACTTTAAATCTAAGATTACTCAATTTAGTTCTGAATGCTTCAAGTGTATTATTGACAGAGCTTTTAATGGAGTCAGAACTAAATGAAAGCAATTCAAGTATGGGTTGAAGGGCAGGCTGTGATACACTTTCAGAGGTCTCAAGAATGTCCATTCTGTTGTGCAGATCTCTTATTTCCCCCCCAAATTGGTCTAGCCTTGTCTCTACTGACTGGTGAAGCTCACCAAACATGTTGGACATAGTGCAAGTAAGCGAGTCAGTAAGAGTACCCAACTGCTGTGTGATAAAATCCTGTAAAACTGATGTATCAACTGAAGATGCATGTGGTCTAGGAGCGGTAGGTGCTAATGGAGATGTAGGTAAAGAATTTCCAATGTCCACAGTCTCCATTGGTTCAAGTGAAGTAGGCTCAGACCTAGTAGATGCAAACTCAATCACAGTTGGTACAGAAAAATGTTCAGTAGAAGTCCCAAACTCATCAATAGGAATGTTGAATATCTGCTCTGAGCTGGGAACAGTGGTGTGGGCACCAGGATCAGATAGAGGCTCTTCAATCCTCTATGGATCTCGGATTAGGGTTTTCAATTGATTGGAACCTGTAATAAGGCTTCAAGCCTAAGCATTTTTCTTTTATGTCATGTATCCAGTCTCAATTTTGTTTTAGTCATGTACCTTGACCAATTTGGTCAAGTTGGGTCTTGTACTTAGCTAAATTGGTTCTAGTCTGAGTCTACTGGAAGAATTGGGTCCAAGCCTGTTTGAAGAAGTGGACATTGAGTCTAGCTCAATTACTATTGGGCCAAGGCATCTCCCATGCCTTGAAGGATGCCAATTCAGCCCTGGGCACCACCTCATCATCCCATGTGGTGCCACTTCACCTTGCCAAGTGGGCAGCACAAATCAAGAAGAAGTGATGACTTCTTGGATGCCATCAAGCCAAAGGGGACAACATCACTTGATACAAGCCTCTCTTCCTTCCCCCTATCAAGACTCCTTCTAAAAGGACCATGGGCAACCAAGGTAGAAGATTCAAATGGGAGACCACATTCCTTCCTTCCCTCCCCCATCATGTTTCTATCCAAAGATGGGTGGGCGGCCAAGGAAAGTCAATGGGAGTTGAAGATTTGTGAGGACATAATCTTTGCTACAAGCCCCATATCATGTTTCTCTCCAAAGATCGGTGGGCGGCCAAGGAAAGTCAATGGACATTGAAGAAGGTGTGAGAACATGATCCTTGCTACAAGTCCCATATCATGCCTTCTTCCCAAAATGTGAGATCAGCCATCAAAGACCAAGGGTGCCAAGATCTACCTTCCAAGCCCCAAATCAAGCCACGCCCAAACACAAGCAAGGACTTGGTCGGCCAAGGAGAAAAATTTCAAAATTTTTAGCGCCTTCTCAAATGAAGACTTGTATTTTTTTTTTTGAATTTGAATGGGTCCTAAGGTGCCTATATAAAGGGCCTTACTCCTCCCTTGTATGGCTAATTTTGAATGAATGAAAAAAAAAAGTTTGAGTGATATTCTTCTAGTTTGCCTTCGTTTCTTAAGAACATTGATCTCTGTGAGAGAGCACCTTCGCCTTCGGGTGTCGAGGTGTGTGAGGACCCAAGCTACCATCTCTTCCACATAAGCCATCTTCCATCTTCGAGTTCGGAGGCCATCTGAATGATCCAACTGGGCACATAGCAAGAAGATCCCCCCATCATCACCATCTCTAATCTTGTTCCCTCATTTCTTCTTGCTTCTTGCTAACTCCTAACCTTTCTCTTGATTGCTCATAGGTCCTCCAGGTGCCACGGACACGGAATCAGTCTCCCTTGCCATCACAACCTTCGGATGGAAAGCCGATGCATTCGCAGGGTTGAAGGCTTGATTTTCCAGGCCGCATCCGTAAGAGCGAGTGAACTCAGCATCGGGTGCATCAGAGCTTTACAAGGTTTGCAACCCTAAACTCCTAAGTTGGTATTGATCCAAGAGCTAAGTCCTACGGGGTTTCTCAATCCTGGGGTCCTCTTCTTATCCTTGTTTAAGGACTTATTTGCTTGCTAGAAGTTCTTATTATTATTGAAACTCTAGATCTGCTTTTCTGCTTGTCTATGGGAGTCCTTAACTCCATAAAAAAACTTAAAAATCACAAAAGAAGAAAATCATTTACTCATTAGCATGCATCTTAGCATCTTAGTCCTGCATCATATTTTGTATCAGAGCATGGTTAGGACTTAGCATCTTCTTAAGTACTTGGATTGGGTGCTTCACCATGGCCATCCGGTCATAGAAAAAAGTAGGGCTACAAGACCCTCACATCCCATTCCACGGGGATTTCCTATGGTGTGTAGGGGTGCCGATGTGATTGACCCCTGAAGGGGAATACAAGGAGATAGGTTTAGATCCTTAAGAAAAAGTTTTACATCTTTGATTTCAGCATTTTAGAAATTCAGCATTCCAGTACATGGCCAGCTATTTTGATTATTTCTAACTGTAGGAACCTTAGATTTTTGTGATTTTTATTTTGATAGATTTTATACACTTGAAAGTATTTTTGAGGACTTTTTCAGATTTTATTATAGTTTGTAGAATTCCTACATGCTAGAATACTATCTAAGAATAAATCTATTCTGAAAATTCTAGCAAGTGCATCTCATCCCACTTTCATTTTTTATATAGTTTAGTTTTTCATTTAGGTTCATATTTTGTTATTTCTAGCATCTTATTTTTTACTATCATACATTAAAAAAAAAAAAATCAAAAATACAAACAAAAAAACTTAGGTACATTTCATTAGATCATTTGTATGCCATCAATTTCATAATTCACTTAAGGGCATCAATATCATAAAATAAGGGAAGGAAGTCATTACCTTTTCTTAGCCAAAAAACAACCACCCTTGCATTTCGATCCCAAACCTAATCTAAAATCTAGTAGCAACCTAATAGATTAGGGACATTAACAAGTTGGGTTTCACCATTTTGGGGAAGCTGGTTGTATACAACCCTTCAATTGGTACCGGGAAGCTGGTGTCTAAGGCAAGAGGTCTAGCATCAAACGACCTAAGTGTTGTTGTGATTCTTTAATTAGGTCCTTATAAAAGCAAGGGGGGCCTCCCACACTCCCACCTCTTACCTGGTCGGTGAAAGGGCAAATTGCTGTGCTGTGTGTCTTCTACATTGAACCATTTTGATTGAACTCCTAGGTCTAGCAAACCAGTAGCACCTTTCATTGTGTGTTACATGTCGACTAGATCAGGAGTCCCCTATCACCCCCATCATTCCCAGTCAAGTGAACCCATGGAGAATGATCGCGAGGATCAATTAAAGGTCATCATTGAACAGTTAGCTAGGTTGAACAATAGGTTTGATGCGTTTGAAGACAAATTTGAAACAAAGCTAAGAACCCTAGAAAAGGGCAATAGACCATCCATTGAACTTGAGTTTGAATCAACTCCCCACCCTAGGGAATACCCTCAGTATGATCCTTAAAGGCTGAACCCAGGAAAGTTCCCCATTTTAACCCAGCCCAAGAGACCTACCCTAGGAGACCCAATCAAGAGATCGTAGACCATAAAGAGAGGGCCATTAGAAATATCAAGCTAGAAGCTCCTACCTTCGATGGCAGTCTAGATCCCAAGGTGTACGTAGATTGGGAGGAGGACATGGAACAATACTTCGATTGGTACACTATGATGGAACGGATGAAATTTAAATTTGCCAAACTTAGGTTGGTTCGCCAGGCTAGGTTATTTTGGAATAGTGTTAAGAGGCTGGTAGGGCAAAGAGGACAAGAACCCATAGCAACTTGGAGGGACATGAAAGCTAGGCTTAAAGAGAAATACCTACCACTATCTTACACCCAGAGTTTATTGGACCAATGGTAGAATTTGAGTCTAGGGAGCAAGAGTGTGGCCGAATACATCAAAAAGTTCGATGAGTATGTTATGCGATGTAATGTCGATGAATCAGCATCTGTGATCCTGTCTAGGTTTAGGGCTGGCCTACATCCAGACATCCAGAGAGAGCTTTACTTTAGAAAGGCCATTGATTTGGAGCATGCTTACCAAATTGCGAGGAATTGTGAGTGTTTCCAAAGGACACCCACCTATCGTAGACCTGAACCCTTTAGGAACACTAGTCGAAACCTAGGACTAACCAAGGGTATAGTCAGGCCTACCCAAGTCGACCCAGTCCGAGCCGACCCCACCCGAGTCGACCCTACCCGAGCTGACCCAGTCCAAGCCGACTTGACCTGAGCCGACCCCATTTTAGTAGAGAGGATAAGGATAAATCTATTGAAGTCCAGAGGAACGCCAACCCCTAAAACAAATGCTTTAGATGTCATAAACCAGGGCATTATGCCAGCTAGTGCACCTCCAAAGCCCTAATCATAGAAGGAGAAGTATATGAGCCAGAAGATCAATTATTAGAAGAATATGAGAAAGAAGAAGAACTATTTGAATCTGAAGACCATTTAAGAGTAGTTAGATGCATCCTTATCCAAAATATAGTGCAAGAAGATTGGCGTAGGACCAACATCCTACAAACCTTTGTCAGATTAGGGGATAAGGTGTGCAAGATCATAGTTAATAGTGGGAGCTGTGTCAACACCATTTCTTTAAGTACTGTCAAATCCTTAGGATTGATCCCAGTTCCTCACTCCAACCCTTATAAAGTCTCATGGATAGATTCAACTTCCATACCCATAAAGTCTAGATGCCAAGTCATGATCAAATTATAGTCATATGAAGAGAAGATTTAGTGTGATGTCCTTTCCATGGGTGTTAGTAGCATTATCCTAGGTTGACCTTGGCTTTACGATCACGATGCCACTCTTTATGGTCGAACCAATACCTGTACCTTTAACCACCATGGGAAGAAATTTATAATCAATTCAACTCAGCCTAAGGACCAGGCTAAAAGAGGATCAAGTAGCCATAAGGAAAAGAAGCCTGGAGTCAACCTGATCAAGTCTAAGAAATTAGAGAAAGAGATTGCTGAGGGAACCCCTGTTTGGATTTTGGCCACCAAAGAGAGTCATGAGCGGACCCAAATAGAGCACCCCCAAGAAGTAGTCAAGGCTCTGAAAGAGTTTGAGGATGTTTTCTCGAGGAATTACCTGATCAACTACCACCTCTTAGGGACATCCAGCATGCTATAGACTTGGTCCCAGGAGCCACATTACCAAACCTTCCTTATTATAGAATGAACCCCACCGAACACCAAGAACTGCAGAAACAAGTGGGAGAATTGCTTAGGAAGGGTTTTCTTAGGGAGAGTTAAGTCCCTGTGCCATCCCCACATTGCGATCCCTAAGAAAGATGGAACGTGGAGAATGTGTGTTGATAGCAGAGCCATCAACAAAATTACAGTGAAATATAGGTTTCTCATCCCCCGTTCGGATGACATGCTTGACATGATGGCCGGTGCCACAATCTTTTCCAAGATAAACCTTAAGAGTGGCTACCATCAGATTAGGATTAGACCCAGGGATGAGTGAAAGATGGTATTTAAGACTAAGGATGGCCTTTTTGAATGGGTAGTGATACCTTTTGGACTATCTAATGCACCTAGCATCTTTATGAGGGTCATGACCCAAGTCCTGAAAGAGTTCACTGGAAAATTTTTGGTGGTATATTTCGATGACATTTTGATATACAGCAGGACTAAGGAGGACCACCTTAACCATCTTAGGTTAGTCTGCCAGACCCTCAGGGAGAATAGCCTTTATGCTAATCCTAAGAAATGCGAGTTCATAACAAAGAGGATTATCTTCCTAGGTTTTGTAGTCACCCCTAAACCCTAAACCCTAAACCCTAAACCCTTAATCCAAGATGTGAGTAGTTTCCATGGCCTAGCCACTTTTTATAAAATATTTATTTGGGGATTTAGTTCTATCATAGCACCCATCAATGACTGCATTAGGAAGGAAGGCTTTCAATGGACCAAAGCTATAGATAAGGCCTTCCTTGAAATCAAAGACAAAATGATACAAGCACCTGTCCTAAGATTGCCTGATTTTTCTAAGATTTTTGAGGTTGCTTGTGACGCTTCGGGAGTTGGCATTGGAGGAATACTTAGTCAGGAAAATCATCCCGTGGCCTTCTTCAGGGAGAAACTCAATAAGGCCAAAGTTAAGTACTCAACTTACGATAAGGAATTTTATGCAGTCGTTCAGGCTCTTAGGTACTGGAGGCATTACCTGCTATCCTAAGAATTCATCCTATACTATAACCATGAAGCCCTTCGGTACCTAAACTCCTAGAAAAGATTGAACCCTAGGCACGCTAAGTGGGTAGAATACATCCAAGCCTATACCTTTGTGCTTAAACATTGTGCTGGTACTGAGAATAAGGTAGCTGATGCCCTTAGCCATCGTGCCTTGTTGCTGAATACTGTTAGGACTGAGGTTATAGGATTTAATCAATTAAAAGAGCAATACGAGTCCTGTCCTGACTTCGATGAGATCTTCCGGTCAAAGAAATAAGAACCATATAGTATCCATAGTGAGTACACCCTCCAGGATGGTTATCTCTTCAAAGCAAATAGGTTATGCATTCCCAAGACCTCACTTCAAGAATTCTTAGTTTGGGAAACCCATGCAGGAGGCCTAGTTGGTCACTTTGGTAGAGAAAAGACCATCTTAGCAGTAGAAGACCAGTTCTTTTGCCTAAGCCTGAAGAATGATGTAGCTAACATTGTTTCCCGATGCCGAACTTGTGCTGTTGCCAAATAGCAGAAGTAGAATACTGGCCTGTACACCCCTCTGCCTGTTCCTAGTCACCCTTGTCAAGACCTTAGCATGGACTTTGTGGTAGGATTGCCCAAGATCGCAAGGAAGCATGATTCAGTATGTGTAGTGGTTGATAGGTTCTCCAAAATAGCCCATTTCATACCCTGCTCCCGGACCCTAGATGCTTCCAAAGTTGCCAAGCTCTTCCTTAAGCATGTGGTTAAGTTACATGGCCTTCTCAAAACTATAGTGTTTAATAGGGATGTTCGCTTCATTAGTTATTTCTGGAAGACCCTTTGGCACTTACTAGGCACCAAGCTTAAGTTTTCTATTGCCTACCACCTGTAGACTGATGGCCAAACTGAGATAGTCAACTGCAGCCTAGGGAACCTTTTAAGATGCTTAATAGGCGAACACACTGGAAATTGGGATCTTCTCTTATCTTGAGCTAAGTTTAACTACAACAGTTCAGTGAATAGGACCACCGGGAAAAGTCCTTTCGAGGTTGTCAGTGGATACAAACCTAACCGATCTCTTGATCTGATTTCCCTACCCATCCATGCATGTGTCTCAGAGTCCGTCGAAGCATTTGCACAGCATATTAGGGACATGCATAAGGCAATTATCCAGAAAATTAATCTAAGTAATAATATATATAAAAGATTGGCTGATTCCCGGAAACGAGCTAAAGAGTTTGAAATTGGAGATTTTGTAATGATTAGGCTTAGGCCTGAACAGTTCCCACCAGGAACTGTTAAGAAACTTCATGCTCATGGAGATGGCCCCTTTAGAGTGATAAGGAGAGTTGGCCTTAATGCTTATGTGCTTGAGCTACCCCCAGAATATGATATTAGCTCGACTTTCAATATCTCAGACTTAGTCAAGTATAGGGAACCAGCAAATATACCCAGCGAGCCATTTAGGCCCGACCTTTCATTTGAGAGCGAATGCGACCCAGAGTATCCACCACCAATTTTACCTAAGAGAGGAGAGTGGATCGAGCGTGAGCTGGATGATCAAGCTATCACCACCCAGGGTAAAGGCTATCAACATTACTTGGTCTGATGGCAAGGCCAACTAGAGTCTGACGATTCATGGATTACTCGGGAGGACTTGCAACACCTCAACCATGACCTTCTGGAGGAGTACCAAAGCCAAATCAACCTTTACTCGACAGGGTCGAGTTCCTCCCACCACAGGAGAATTGGTGCGGGCACCAGGATCAGACAGAGGCTCCTCAACCCTCTGTACATATGGATCTTGGATTAGGGTTTTTAATTGATTGGGTCTTATAATAAGGCTTCAAGCCTAAGCATTTTTCTTTTGTATCATGTATCTTGTCTCAATTTTGTTTTAGTCATGTACCTTGACCAATTTGGTCAAGTTGGGTCCTGTACTTAGCTAAATTGGTTCTAGTCTGAGTCTACTGGAAGAATTGGATCCAAGCCTGTTTGAAGAAGAAGTGGACATTGAGTCTAGCCCAATTACTATTGGGCCAAGCCATTTCCCATGCCTTGAAGGATGCCAATTCAGCACTGGGGCCCCACCTCATCATCCCAAGTGGTGCCACTTCACCTTGCCAAGTGGGTGGCATAAATCAAGAAGAAGTGATGACTTGTTGGATGCCATCAAGCCAAAGGGGACAACATCACTTGATACAAGCCTCTCTTCCCTCCCCCTATCAAGACTCCTTCCAAAAGGACCATAGGCGGCCAAGGTAGAAGATTTAAATGGGAGACCACATTCCTTCCTTCCCTCCCCTTATCATGTTTCTCTCCAAAGATGGGTGGGTGGCCAAGGAAAGTCAATGGACATTAAAGAAGGTATGGGGACATGATCCTTGCTACAAGCCCCATATCATGCCTTCTTCCCAAAATGTGAGATCAGCCATCAAAGACCAAGGGTTCCAAGATCCACCTTCCAAGCCCCAAATCAAGCCACGTTGATGTGGGACAAAAGGGGGGGCTAGGAGGATTGTTGGAGAGCTGAGAAGTCTCTTGTGATTAGGGTCAAAAAGGTAGAAAAAAGATGTGGGGGCAAGAAAGATGGATACTCTATAGACTTGGGACTTACTTTCATGGAGAGACATTGCACCTCTACGGCATCCCACCCACCCCACTACATGTAGTCTAGGACGTCCCACCCATCTCTCTCACTACATGTGGAGCTTAGGGTGTCCCATCCAAATCGCTAACTGGGGTCGTGAAGGAGAAGCTCCAAGATCATAAAGGGGACTCAGCAAGAGAGAAGATAACTAGGGCCTCATGTCCCTCGATGCTTGAAAGTGAAGGAAGTGGGGTCTTACACCCCTCGACACCCGCAGGTGAAGGAAAGATGGGCCTCATACCCGGAGGCAGAACCAAGAACACTTTTTTCAAAAATTCATATTCATCATCATCATATTATTCAAGAGAGGGGGTGCCTTTATATAGGCTTACAAAACTTGGGATCCAAGAAAAGAATACAAGGCATGCAGTCAAAAAAAAGTGACAACCCAAACCTGCTTTATTTGTAGCCTGAAAACATGGTAGAAAATTAAACACAACCCTCCTCATATGGTGAAAAATAAAACTAATCCTAATCTAAAAGTAATTTAAGTAATTTCCTAACTGGTCCATACATCCAGATTTAAAATAAATAAAATAAAATCCAAATTCATAAAGATCCATGCTGAGTTGCTCTGAAATATGTGTAGGCTTGATGACTGTACAAAAAATTCTTGCTTTGAAAAGTGTGCACTCTGAGATCCGTGCAAAATTATTTTGCTCTGAGATCCGTACACATCTCTGTGATCGTGGAACAGAGGGGTGGAGAGGGACTTGGGGAGGCACGACCGGTGGCTGGGGGAAGGTGGCTGCATGGCGACGGCACGGAGGTGCCTGTGCTGGGTGATGCACGGAGCCGCGCGCGGAGTAGTAGGGCACGGGTGCTTGCCGGTTGCTCGGGCTCGGCAGGGAAGACGACGACTCGACCGGTGGCATGGAGATCCGGCAGGGCACGGCGGAGGCATCACGGGCATGGGCGGAGCAGCAGGGGGTGGGCGGCCATGGGAGGAGCATGGGGGGAACGATCGTGGGTAATTCATGGGATTCGTCGGTGTTCCCACGAGGAGATCGATGACGGGAGGGAGGACGGACATCGGAGGGGGCGTTGGTGGTCGGGCGTGGTAGATCCGGGATGAACGGGAAGAGAATGGAGAAAAAAAAGAAGTTCTGGGAGTTTTCTGGAGGAAGGAGATGACAGGGATAAACATGAAATAAGTCAGGAATAAAATGGGGATAAAGTGAGGATAACGGGAATAGGTGGAATAGCTGGGATAAATATTTTTAAACTAAAAATAAAAAAATCTAAAAAAAGAAAAGAAAAACCTAGATGGGTTTTGATGTCCCCATCATTTCCCTGGGGTGGAGAAAACTCGACTCCGTCGAGTCAGGCTCGCTGCAATTTTTTTTTTCTCTTTTTTTTTCACTTTATTTTTCAACCCTAATCCTCTCCTGCTTTGATACCAAAATTGATACGGGAAAAAAGGGGGGCTAGGAGGATCGTTGGAGAGTTGAGAAGTCTCCTGTGATTAGGGTCAAAAAGGTGGAAAAAAGATATGGGGGCAAGAAAGATGGATACTCTAGGACTTGGGACTTACCTTCACGGAGAGATGTCGCACCTCTAGGGCATCCCACCCATCCCACTACATGTAGTCTAGGGTGTCCAACCCATCTCACTACATGCGGAGCCTAGGGCATCCCACCCAAATTGCTACCTGGGGCCGTGAAGGAGAAGCTTCAAGATCATAGAGGGGCTCAGCAAGAGAGAAGATAACTAGGGCCTCACGCCCCTCGATGCTCGAAAGCAAAGGAAGTGGGGTCTCACACCCCTCGATACCTGCAGGTGAAGGAAAGACGGGCCTCATGCTCAGAGGCAGAACCAAGAACACTCTTTTCAAAAATTCATATTCATCATCAGTTATTCAAGAGAGGGGGTGCCTTTATATAGGCTTACAAAACTTGGGACCTAAGAAAAGAATACAAGGCATGCAGTCCAAAAAAAGTGACAACCCAAACCTGCTTTATTTGTAGCCTGAAAATATGGTAGAAAATAAAACACAACCCTCCTCATATGGTGAAAAATAAAACTAATCCTAATCTAAAGAGTAATTTAAGTAATTTCCTAACTAGTCCATACATCCAGATTTAAAATAAATAAAATAAAATCCAAATTCATCAAGATCCATGTTGAGTTGCTCTGAAATATATGTAGGCTTGATGACTGTGCAAAAAATTCTTGCTCTGAAAAGTGTGCACTATGAGATCGGTGCAAAATTATTTTGCTTTGAGATTCGTGCAGATAAAAAAACACCTTTATGACTGTGGAACTGAGGGGAGGAGAGGGAGAGGGACTTGGGAGGCACGACCGGCGGCTGGGGGAAGGCGACTGCATGGCGACGGCACGGTGGTGGCACGGTGGCGGCACGGTGGCGGCACGGCGATGCGGGCGGCACGGTGGTGGCATGGCAATGCGGGCAGCACGGTGATGCGGGCGGCACGGAGGTGCCGGTGCTAGGTGATGCACGGAGCCGTGTGTGGAGTAGCGGGGCGTGGGCGCTCTTCGGTTGCTCGGGCTCGGCGGGGAAGACGACGGCTTGGTCGGCAGCATGGAGATCCAGCAGGGCATGGCGGAGGCATCACGGGCTTAGGTGGAGCAGCCTGGGTGGACAGCCATGGGAGGAGCCACATCGGGGGGGGAACGGCTGTGGGCGATTCGTAGGATTTGCCAGCATTCCCATGAGGAGATTGATGCCGAGAGGGAGGACGAACGTCGGGGGGGCAACGATGGTCGGGTGTGGCGGATCCAGGATGAACGGGAAGAGAATGGAGCAAAAAAAGAAGTTCTGGGAGTTTTCTGGAGGAAGGAGATGACAGGGATAAACATGGAATAAGTTGGGAATAAAATGGGGATAAAGTGAGGATAACGGAAATAGGTGGAATAGCTGGGATAAATATTTTTAAGCTAAAAATAAAAAAATCTGAAAAAAGAAAAGGATAATCCAGATGGGTTTTGATGTCTCCATCACATGCCCAAACACAAGCAAGGCCTTGGTCAGCCAAGGAGAAATATTTCAGAATTTTTGGCACCTTCTCAAATGAAGACTTGTAATTTTCTTTTTGAATTTGAATGGGTCCTAAGGTGCCTATATAAAGGGCCTTACCCTTCCCTTTTATGGCTAATTTTGAATGAATGAAAAAGAAAAGTTTGAGTGATATTCATCTAGTTTGCCTTCATTCCTTAAAAATGTCGATCTCTATGAGGGAGCGCCTTCACCTTCGGGCATCAAGGGGTGTGAGGCCCCAAGCTACCATCTCTTCTGCACAAGCCATCTTCCATCTTCGAGTTTGGAGGCCATATGGATGATCCAACTAGGCGCCTAGCAAGCAGATCCCCCCCATCATCACCATCTCCAACCTTCTTCCCTCATTTCTTCTTGCTTCTTGCCGACTCCTAACCTTTCTCTTGATTGCTCGCAGGTCCTCTAGGTGCCACGGACATAGAATCGGTCTCCCTTGCCATTGTGACCTTTGGACAAAAAGCCGGTGTATCCGCAGGGTTGAAGGCTTGATTCTCCAGGCCACATTCGCGAGAGCGAGTGAACTCGGCATCGGGCACATCAGAGCTTTATAAGGTTTGCTACCCTAAACTCCTAAGTTGGTATTGATCCAAGAGCTAAGTCCTACGGGGTTTCTCAATCACGGGGTCCTCTTCTTATCCTTATTTAGGGACTTATTTGCTTGCTAGAAGTTCTTATTGTTACTGAAACCCTAGATCTGCTTTTCTGCTTGTCTTCTGGAATCCTTAACTCCATAAAAAAACTTAAAAATCACAAAAGAAGAAAATCATTTGCTTATTAGCATGCATCTTAGCATCTTGTCCCGCATCAAACAGCTTCCTCCAGTGCTGCTGGTGATGCAGTGGAGATTTCCCTTTGAATTTCTTCACTGCTATCTCCTGAACTACTGCTGCTATTGCCTGCAACTGCTCTTTATATGTTCCCTTTTTCCTCCATACTCTTTCATTACATACATAGCCCATTCTTATTAGTGACTTGGAGGTGTATTTATCTATATTATGCAGGGTCTTTTCATCCTCTCCTTCCAAATTAACTCTAGAGGCTTGAAATAATTGTGTTAGGACCATTCTATAAGGAAGACAAGCTTTTACCTTTCGGACTGCCTCTTTCATTTCCATGATCATAATAAATGGTAAGTTGATTGATTCTCCTTAAATGATAAGCTCCATAAAACTTAGATTCCTCTCACTGACCTAGTCAAATTTCCTTGTTCTTGGGAGAAAAACCCTACTTATAAAATTATGTAATAGCCTCATTTCCAATGACAATGTGTTGGCTATTACAGTACCTATTCCACCAACATCTTCTCTGCCAAGAATTGTATGCAGAGTCTTTTCTTCGTCTTTTAAAATTAGATGCTTTATTCTACTAGCAGGCATTTCCAGTAAACTGCTCAATCTTTCTTCAGTTACTACAACCCTCTTTCCTTTCATTGTTGATTCAATGTGATTGGGTTCTAATATGAGGTTTTCATAAAATGATCTCATAAGTGAAGGATAGGTGGAAATATTCAATGAACAGAAATAAACCCAACCTTGTGTTTCAATCAGATTTCCAATTTTCAAACCAATCTCTTCTAGAAAGTTAAACAAAATTCTTCTGCCGCTAGTTACAGGTCTGTTTGACATAGAGACTACATATCTCAGGGATGGAGCTGTGGCCATTGGTTCTCTTTCTTCTTCTTGTTATTCTTCTACTACCTGAGTCGGCTCTTCCTGCTGACTCTTTGTTCTTCTTTCTGTCTCTACAAAGGGTACCATATGTTTAGATCTCTTTCCTACAGCTGTCTTGGGAGCCGTTGTAGCAAATTTGCAAGAAAACTGAAATCAAGGCTTCAGGGAAAGGTTTTTGGTGGATTGGTGAAAATTCTAAGTGGAATGACATATTTTAGAGTGAAAATGAAAGCACAAGAAGTGAGAAAAAGTTTACTCAGCTCTAATAAAAAGCATTTTCTCTATATTCGAGTCGGCTTGCTTTGCCTTAAAATCATCCGAGTTGGCTCGACCAGAGCGAACTCAGAACAAACAGAAATCTGAGTCGGCTAGGCAAACCCTAAATTGACCTAGTCGGCTCGACCATAGCAAAAGCAAAAAAATCAGAGATTCTAGCCGGCCCGACTAGAGCAAAATTGCTCGAGTCGACTTGAACAGAAACTTTTCCATTAGAGTTGGAATGATTCAGAAATTGGAATTAATTCAGTGAAATTTCAAGGAAAGTTGTTCAAAATACTTGAATAGTTGTAGGAAGTTTTCTAGATAGTTTTTTCTTAATTTTGAAGGAAATTAGTTTAGGAAAATATAGAAAGGATCACAAAGATCTAATTCTCCTCTAAGCAATTCAAGTCTATCCTGATTTAGTGGTTTAGTAAAAAATGTCAACTAATTGGTTCTCAGTTGGGATAAATTCTAGTTCAATGTCACCATTCAAAACATGATCTCTAATAAAATGATGTCTAATTTTTATATGCTTAGTTCCAAAATATTGAATTGAATTTTTTCTCAAATTTATAGTACTTGTGTTATCACACTTGATGGAAATTTTGGATTGTGTAACACTAAAGTCTTCTAGCTGTTGTTTAATCCATAACACTTGTGCACAACAACTCTCTGCAGCAACATACTCTATCTTAGTAGTAGAAAGTGCTACCGAGTTTTATTTCTTACAATGCCATGAGATTAAATTCAACCCTAGAAATTGGCATGTGCCGCTAAGTCTATCATACCAGGCTCTAGGTTCTTGTTTCAAACCATATAAAGCTTTATTCAATTTAAACATATGGTTTGGAAAAACATGATCTTCAAAACCTGGTGGTTGTTCTGCAAAAACTTGTTCTGAAATAAAACCATTTAAAAATGCACTTTTCATATCCATTTGAAAAAGTTTAAAGTTCATGTAACAATCAAATGTAAGAAGTAATCTAATAGATTCTAGTCTTGCTACAAGTACATATGTTTCATCAAAATCAATGCCCTCTTCTTGATTGTATCCCTTAGCCACTAGTCTAGCTTTGTTTTTTACTACATTTCTTTGTTCATCTAATTTATTTCTATAGACCCATTTGGTTTCTATGATTCGATGGTCTGTAAGTCTATCAACTAGTGTCCAAACCTTATTTCTTTCAAACTGGTTCAATTCTTCATACATGGCTATCATCCAGTTTGGATCATTTTCAGCTTCTTTTAAGGTATGTGGTTCTATTTGTGATACAAAGGTTTGGTAATCATGTGCATCTCTATGTAATGACCTAGTCCTAATACCTTGTGAAGGATCATCAATAATTAATTCTTTTGGATGAGAAGTTACATACCTCCATTCTCTTGGTAGATCTGCATGATCTTTACTTACCGTTTCTTCTCCTTCTTCAATTGTCTTTCTTGTATGCTCATGTCTTCTATTTTTTTTTGAATTGTACCTGCATCATTGTCTATGCACTCTTCTTTCTTAGAAGGTGAAGGGTTAGTTTCATAAAAAATAACATGCATTGACTCTTCTACAGTAAGAGTTCTTTTATTAAATACTCTATATGCTTTGCTATATAATGAATAACCAAGAAAAATTGCTTCATCAGATTTAGCATCAAATTTTTCTAGATTATCTTTACCATTATTAAGCACAAAGCATTTACATTCAAAAATATGAAAATAATTAATATTAGGTTTCTTTTCATTCCAAAGCTCATAGGGGGTTTTCTTCAAACTAGGACGGATCAAAATGTGGTTTAAAATGTAACAAGCAGTGTTCACTGCTTCTGCTCAAAAGTACCTTGGAAGATTGCCTTCACATAACATTGTTCGGGCCATCTCTTCCAAAGTCCAATTTTTTCTCTCTACAACACCATTTTGTTGTGGTGTCCTAGGAGCGGAGAAGTTATGATCAATACCATTTTCTGTGCAATAATCTTCAAAAAATTGATTTTCAAATTCAGTGTCGTGATCACTCCTAATTAAAATTATTGAAAGATTTTTCTGATTTGAAACCTTCTCGTGAAATTTTTGAAATACTTTAAAGGTTTCATCTTTGTGAGCAATAAACAAAATCCAAGTAAATCTAGAAAAATCATCTACAATCACAAGGACATATTTTATACCTCCAAGGCTTGTGGTCCTAGTTGGTCCAAATAAGTCTATGTGAAGTAGCTCTAGAGGTCTAGTAGTTGAAATCATATTTTTGGGTTTAAAACTTCCCCTAGTTTGTTTACCCATTTGGCATACATCACAAACATGATCAAAGTCTACTTTAAACTTAGGCATGTCTCTAACTAGGTTTTTGGATATTAACTTGGTAATAGTATGCATGCTAGCATGACCTAATCGTCTATGCCAAAGTAAACAAGACTCCTTGGTCTTAGTATTCATTGCAACTAGATTGGAACTACTTGATATGGCAAGATCATTAAGATCAACCACATAAATATTTCCAAGTCTATGTCCAATGAACTTACTACTAGAATTAAGAGAGTTTGTTACAATACACATAGATAATTCAAAGATAACCTTGAAGCTTTTATCACATAATTGACTGATACTCAGCAAATTATGCTTCAATTTATTTACTAGCAATACATTTTCAATAAAAGTACAGGGGATTATCTTGATCTTACCGATTCCGATTATTTTCTCCTTGCCATAATCTCCAAAAGTAACCATACCTCCTTCTTTCATTTCTAGGATGATGAACTGATCCTTCTCACTCGTCATATGCCTTGAACAACCACTGTCGAGATACCATCTTTTTTTCAATTTTTGGGCTACAAGACTTTCTTGCAAGACAATCAAGAAGTTCTTTTAGGTACCCAAGCTAACTTGGGTCCTTGCTGGTTAGCGGAGGTGATTCCTTTGGGAATCCAAATCTCTCTTATTTTACTTTGGACATTTCTAATAATATTGCATTCAAAAGCTTTATGTCCTAATCCTTTGCAAGCAAAACATTTGATTCTAGAATTCTGAAAAGATGTAGATTTTGAAGCACTAGATGTTGATGCATGAGATGCAGAAATAACAGATTTTCTATTTGAGTTCTTAGGAACATACAAAGTAGTTTTAGAAGTAGAAGCATAACCATTTATTGCAAAAGCCTTTTGAGATATAGTTTTTGGAACATAAGCTTTTGGTTTCACAAAAGCAGTTGCTGTAATACTATTCAAAATTAAAGAATTAAAACCGATTCCAGCTTTATTACCAGAAGTCTTTTGTTCTTTAAGAATTAACTCAAGCTTGTTAGAAGATAATGTAAGTTTTTCAACAAGTGGCTTGAGTTTTTCAACCTCCTTTTTCAATTCATTATTTTCATTCATCAAAGCTTTGTTTTTATCAAGATATGCACTATTCTCAGTTTTTAAAGCTTTATAATTTTCAGAAAAGATATGTAATTCTTTTTGCAATAAGATATTCTTTTTCAAAATCTCTTCTTTTTCTTTTAGTAAAGAATCATTTATATTCTTTAAAGACCTAATCTTTACTCAATCTTTTTTAAATTCAGATAATAAATCATGAAAGACAGAATTTAATTCATCAAATATAAATTCAATTTAAGCATTGGGGGATGTTACCTCGTCCTCGAGACCCATTAGACATAAATTAGCTATTTTTGTGGTCTCTTCCTCTTCAGTTGAGGTGGATTTCTTGCTATCACTCCATGTGGCAACCATCGCCTTCTTCTTCTTTTTCTTGAAGAATTTCTTTAGTAGTGGACAATCTAGATGAATGTACCTCGATTTCTTACATTCATAGCATGTGGGCACTTGATCTTTATCCTTTTCTTTATCCTTGTCCTTGTCCTTGGAATGCTCTCCTCGTTTATGAAATTTTTTATTGAATTTTCTTTTCTTCTTTCCCATAAACCTTCTAAATCTCCTCATGACCATTACGATATCTTCATCTTCTAGATCGTCTTCGGAGGAGGTGGAGTCATCTTCCAATTCCTCATCTTTCTTTGAGTCTAATGCAGCTTTGAAGGCAATTGTCTTCTTCTTCTTTTGATCATCATCAGTTTTATGCTGCATGGCCAATTCATGAGTGATGAGAGAACCCATTAATTCATCCAAAAAAAGGGTATTCGGATCTTTCACTTCTTGGATGGCAGTTACTTTGGGTCCCATTTATTCGAAAGTGATCTTAAGATCTTCTGTACTAAGTCAGCATTTGAGTAAACCCTGCCAAGACTTTTTAAGTCATTAATAATACCGTAAATCTAATAAACATGGTAGAGATAGTTTTAGTAGATTCTATTTTAAATAATTCATAACTGTGTACAAGAAGATTTATTTTCGAAGTCTTCACTTGGAAAGTTCCTTCGTGGGTCACTTCAAGTTTATCCCAAATTTTCTTTGTTGAAGAGCAAGTGAAAATTCGATTAAACTCGTTGGCATCCAAAGTACAGTATAATAGATTCATTACTTTGGCATTTAATTCTCCCATCTTCATGTCATGTTCATCCCAGTCCTCTTCAAGCTTAGGGACATCCATGCCATTAATTTTAATCATGGAAATTTGTGACCCTTTTAGAATGACCTTCCATAATTGAAAATTGACAGCTTGTATATAGATTTTCATTATAGCTTTCCAGTAAGAATAATTGTGCCAGTGAATAGTAGAGGTCTATTAGTAGATTGGCCTTCGGCCAAGGAAGTACTCATGGGATGAACCATCAATCTTTACTCTAAATGTATTCAGAGATACTGCTCTGATACCAGTTGTTGCCCAGGTGGCTTTCCCAAGAGGGGCATGAATTAGAAATTAAAAAATTTAAGCTATTATGTGCTTTTTGAAATCCCTTTAAGGTGTTAAGTGCTATGATAAAATAATTAAATGCAGAAGCTAAATTAAATCAGAGAAGCACAACACAAATACACAATAATTATAGTAGTTCGGAGCAACCCAGCTCCTACATCCACTATCCAAAATTACCACTTGGGATTTTCACTATATCCCCCACCGAAATACAGTCGGATTGTTTTCACAGGCTCATAATCCAAACCTCTATACTTTGGTTTTACCGGGATCACCAAAAAAACCCAACTTGGTTTACCAGGATCATCAAGAACCCAACACTTGGTTTTTAATAAAGGCTCACCAAGAACCTATTTAGTTTTTCAACTGGGCTCACCAATAACCCAACAATTAAAAAATGAATTGAAAAGAAAAGTAACAGAATGATAAACAAATTTTGTCGAGTGGTTGCCGATGCAGCTTGAGAGAAGCCCACTTGAATACACTTCAAAGCACTTTAATGGCTTCTTTTGCTTCTTTACTAGGTTCTTCAAGCTTCAGATGAGAGTTGGTGAAGACTTGAAGGCTATCTTGAATGCTCTTAGTGCTCTTCTCCTTGTTGGTAGGTTTGATATTCAATAAAGCATTAACTCTTTGAAAAACTTTCTAACTCTCTCTTTAAAGAAGTTCAAATCCCTCAAATATATGGCCTTCTATCATTCCAAGATAGTTTAAGTCATTGTAGACCGTTGGGATGTGACATTTGATCATTGGAGCACTTTTTGGATTCAAATATGAGTTCTGGAACTAGTCGTTGCAAGTCTGAAATTGATCTTTGAGTCGACTTGGATCACTCAAGTCGACTCGGATCACTCGAGTCGACTTGGATCACTCAAGTCGACTCAGATCACTCTAGTCGACTCGGATCACTCGAGTCAGCTCGGATCCTTAGAGGAGTTTTGGTTGAGTTGACTCTCTTTAATCCAGTCGACTCGCTTACACACTTGATTCTTCACTCTGTAAGAGTCGGCTCGTCTTGATTCGGGTCAACTCGGATCCTCAGGCCTTCAAAATGTTAGTCTGGACGAGTCGGTTGACTTCCATTCTAGTCAACTTGAATGGCTGTTCTTCTCAGAAACTATTTTCTGAACTCTGGAGGAGTCGGCTCGATCTTTTAAAGAGTCAGCTCGGATGTCTGACCATGTGATAGAGTCGGCTCAGAATTCCTTTCGGTCGGCTCGCTTGTCTGATTCAAGAAACATCACTCTGGACGAGTCGACTCGGGTCCCTTAGAGTCGGCTCAGATATCTGCGTGCTAGAAATCTCATGCGTGTCATATGCTAGAGTTGGCTCTCTTCTCCTCGAGTCTGCTCGGATGAATGTTTCAGTGATTTTCTTGATCTTTCTCCAGATTTCATCTGGCAAGTCTTCAAGCTTCAAGATGTTTTCAATTCCAACAAGTTTCTAAGAAACTAAAAGCTTGAAACATATTTAGAAGTAACCCAATTATATGATCTTTCTTAACTTTTTCTTTGGGTTCTTCCTTACAATATTCAATTACAACACAACTCAACCAAAGAATGAAAATATAAGAGTTGAAATTTGAACAATGAATTCATCTTACAAAAACTTGTAAACCACTTGAAGAGTTGTTAGTAAAATAAATGCATGCACCAATGTTTGGTTATCATCAAAATCACTTATGGGGTCAACAAATACAAATAAAAAAATGGTTATGGAGGTCCATTGGAAGACGAAAGAAGCAGTTATAAAATCCAAAGTACTTGGTTAAAATTGAGAACAAATTGGTGTAATGAATTAATAAGTTCACAAGAGGCAGGGTGGATATCGTTTGGGCAGAAAAGGTTTTCTTTATTGCTACATGTCAAATTAAGGATAACGGAAGAATATTATTTTCAAAGGATAAAAGGAAGAAAAAAATCTTAAACATAAATCAAAATATGAAGAAGAATTCTAGGCTAAATTTGCCACTATCAAGAATGATAACAAGAGAAATTACCAATGGTGTAGGTCAGATTTTTGTGACAAGCAATTTTAAAATCTTTCCTTTAGAGTAAAAAAATGTTATTAGGAGGATCGGATTCAGATAATTTTCATTAAAGATCCAACATATTCTTGTGCAATTTGAAGTCCTTAACAATGAAATGATATCATAAAATCATGCGCAATGAAAATATCATGAAAACCCAATTCCCAACAACATCAGTCTTCTTTGGCTAGCCATCAAAGAGGTATAAAAAGTTTTATTCCATGTAATCTAGAAATAGTAACTAAAGCCCATGTTTAAAGTGCCTACCACATCAAGACCCAATATCCTGGACCTTAAGCCCGTGGAGGGCTAAATCTCCACCTTATGACCTATAGCCACCTGGATCATTGTGGCCTGCAGCTCCGGCGCATCGCCGCTGCATCAGGTGCCTCCTTCTCCCGTCGAGAACGGTCCTTCTTTTTTGAGGGTCGGCTCTTCTGTTCGCCCAGCCTACAAAATAAAGGAGACCCGGGCCGGAAATTTCGGCGATGACACTTCGATGATCAAGTCAGTGGGATAATCAAGGGAAACAGAACCTCTAAGACAGAGAGCTTGGGGGACTCCCTCGCCCCATGGGATGATAAGATGATAATAATCAAATAAGGAAAAGAAAGAGAGTGGGGAGAGGGTAGGATCCTCGTCCGGTGCATCACCGCTGAGCTTTATGCTGCTTGCTTGCCTATCTCCCCCTGCCACTCACTTACCTTCTTACTTACCTTCCTCCTCTCCTCTGGCTATGTCCTAGTGTCCTTCTTTGCGTGCCCTCTCATAGTGGAGGGGCTTGCCGCAACTTGTGGCTTCTCCTTCCTCCCCCTCCTCTCAGATTGGTCCTTCCGGAGGAGGCGATCCATGGGCCTCCTCGAGCCATTCTCTTCTCTCGGACTGGTCCTCCTTTCTTGCCTTCCTCAGACTGGTCCTTCCGGAGGAGGAGGCAATCCATCAGCTTCCTGGAGCTGTTCTCTTTGGAGATCCTCCTCCCTCCCCCTTTTCGAAGAACTCCCCCCTCCTATTTGGAGAACTCCCCTCTCCTTCTTTTCAGAGAACTCCCCACCCCTTCTTTTTGAAGAACTCTCTCCCTTTGTTGTGGGTGTCTGGTGTGGGCACCAGGATCCGACAGAGGCTCCTCAACCCTCATGGATCTCAGATAGGGTTCCACTTCTTTGAGTCTTGTAATAAGGCTTCAAGCCTCAAATTTGTAATTATCTTTTGCTTTGAATTGAGTCTGTACTTTGACCAATCAGGTCAAATTGAGTCCTGTACTGAGTTGAGTCACAAATCGAGTCTAGTCTAAGTCTATTAGAAGTATGGGTCTAATGCAAGAGTGGGTCTTAAAATTTAGTCTCCTTGGAATCAAGTCGGGAAAGATTCCAAGTCAACTCAGGGCCTACCTATGCATCCTACATGGCGCCATGACATCTTGCCATGTGGGCAGCACACTTGGCATGCAAGGATGCCCATTGGGGAGGACCACTTCACTTGGATCTAGCCTTTTTCCCCTCCCCCTATCAAGCTCATTGCCATACAAGGGTGGTCGGCCAAGGTAGAAGTCAATGGAAGTTGATGTAGGGAATTCAAATCCCTTGCTTCAAGCCCTCCAATCAAGCCTTCTTCCCAAATTGCTTCAACCTCTTTGGAAGGGAGAGACAAGAGCCTTGGGCGCCTCCACCTAACACTCCCCATGTCAAGCCTTGTACCAAAGAAAGAATACCAACCAAGGAAGGAGGAAGAACACATGCCTTGCTCCAAGCCCCTCTTTATGCCTTCTTCCACAACCAAGAAGATTCTTTCCAAGTTCAAGGCGCCAAGAACCTCACTCCAAGCCATGCATCATGCCACGCCCAATCCAAGCTGCCTTTGGTCAGCCAAGGAGAGGAGAAAGTCAATGCTTTTGGGCCCCCATCCAAGAAGTTTGTAATTTTTTCATTTGAAATTCAAAAGGGTTCCAAGGTGCCTATTTAAAGGACCCAACCCCTCCATTGTAAAGGGTATTGATGATGAAATGAAAAGATCTTGAGTTTTGTTTCTCCTCCAACCATTGTCTCCTAGACTAGGTTTGAGTGAAGCTTCCTTCGTCCCCAGGGACATCGAGTGGTGTGAGGCCACCTTTTCGTCACCCCAGGGCATCACAAGTCCTTCGTCCTCCGGGACGTCGAGTGGTGTGAGGCCACATTCCTTCATCCTCCGGGATGTCGCAGGGTGCGAGGCTCCAAGTTACCCCCTTCTTCGACTTCGGAATCCAGTCGAACACCAGACTCGAAACCCCTTCTCAACCCTCTCTTAGTTCCATTTCGACACTTCGCTCCATTTCACTAATCCCTCCTTTGCTTGCCTACAGGTCCCCCTTGGTATCATGGGCACCAGAGACGGTCTGCTTTGCCATTGCGACCACCCGATCGAAAGCTAGTGCATTCACGGATTTGACTGCTCGGGCATCTAGGCCACATCTACCGAGTCGAGCGATCTCTGCATCGGGTGCTTCAGATGTGTGAGGATTGCCCCTATCTTTTAAGTAGGTATTGCATATCGAGCTTAGTCCTACCAAGGTTTCTTAATCTCGGGATCCTGTTCTCTTTTTCACTATTTAGGGACTTGATTTGCTAGTGTAGGCTTCTATTATTCAATTTTTCTTATTTCTAGTCTTTGTTTGTAATCGGAAATCAAAAACTTATAAAAACATTTAAAACTCATCAACTATAAAAACCCCTTTACATCATAAGCATCCATACTAGCATCTCTAGCCCTACTCCCCTGCATCAGTGTCATTTTTACTTAAGAGGGGCAGGTGTTGTGCCACTGATCCCCGTGCCACCGTGGGAAGTTTCCATTCCTGGAGGGACCGCTTGAGCATTGCAGGGCTTATGGCTTTGACAAGATTCTACTTCTGGGGGGATTTTGGGTCTTGCACCATGTGGGTCAGCATCCTCTGACCGTACGATAGTGGACATGGTGGCACGTTATAGGGCCTTGGGTCTGACGTGGTTTACATCGTGCAGAGCATGTGGGTGGCATGTCGCAGAGTTGGCATTGGTGGTAAGAGATGCGCCACCTTTTGAAGATTGCAGGTGGATAGGGACCTCCGTGCCATGGTTTGAATTCTTGTTGATCTTTCCCTCCTTCATCGCTGGTGGGAATTCTGGTCTTCGTATGGCAGGGAGGGACATCCATTTGGGAGGTCCGCCTTCGATAGCATAAGCATGACCTCGGCCAGGAGCTGACCTCAGACGGAGGGCTCGCCCCACAAGCTCGACCTCGATTAGGAGCTGACCTTGGCAAAAAGGGCTCGCTTTATGAGCTCGACCCCTACCGGGAGCTGGCCTAAGATGGAGAGCTCGCCCCACGAGCTCGATACTGGTTGGGAGGTGACATTGGCAGGGAGGCTCGTCTCATGAGCTCGACCCCGATTGGGAGCTGACCTCGGCTGGAAGGCTTGCTTTATGAGCACGACCCCGACTAGGAATTGATCTCGGCAGGAAGGCTCGCTTTATGAGCTCGACCCCGGTTGGGAGCTGGCCTTGTCCTTCCACCCGGGGGCTGCATCCAGGTGGTACTCCCCACCCATGCGGCTGCTGGCTGGTAGCTGTGCAAGTTCCATGTCAGTGGATGTTGCCACATCAGATGTCCCCCACTCTCGAGCCTAGAGAACAAAGCATCGCTCGGGGCGATGGGATTAATGACCATGCTGACATGGTTGGTGTTGCCCAATGATGTAGCAACCCAAGGGGGGTGAATTAGGTTTTATAAAACTATTTGCAATGATTTAAGATAAACTAAACAAGTATGTGCTAATTGCAATTAAGTGCTTATATTTTACCAAAATATTTGTGTGCTTCAAAATAATATTCAACGGATTAATAAAATAAATGCACAAAGAAAACAATCACACAAACACAATAAATTTATAGTGGTTCGGTGCACTCCAAGGCACCTACATCCACTCCCTAAGTTTTTCTTGGAAATTTCACTATAATCACCAAGATTACAACCGATTAGTTTTTCGGGCTCACTAATCAAAATCCAACTTATTTTCACTGGGCTCACAAGTCAAATCCCTTGTTGGTTTCCTAACTTAGGCTAACCAACAACCTCTTAGTTTTCATGGCTAACCAAAAATCTTGTTGGTTTTGCGGGCTCACCAACAACCTATGTTGGTTTTACGGGATCACCAACAACCTATGTTGGTTTTACACAAAGGATAACCAATAACCTCTTTGGTTTTCTAAAGATCACCAAAAACCTTTGATACAACAATGTAAGAATAAAAGTAATATAATAAAGCTTTCTAATAAAAGCAAATATCTTTTTGAAGCTCTTTGAATGTTGATGAAGATCTTGTCTTCAAGTTGTTGAAGCCTTTGATTACAGTTTGATGATGTGAGCTTGGATGCACTCTCTAATTTTTGGAAGCTTGAAGGCTTGAACCACTCAACTCTTGAATCCTTGAAGGATATTCAATAATCTCATCAAAGGATTACCTCCCCATTTGATTTGTATTGATTATATAGCTATCTAAACCTTAAATGACCATTATAGACCATTGGAGAGGAAAAACTAGCCGTTACAAACATTTTGAAGAAGTTCCGCTCTTCATAAAACTAGTCGTTGCAGAGCTATCGTCATTCAAGTGTCGATACTTCAGGTCATGAGTTGACACTTAGGGTCGACACTTGGAACAGTGAGTCGATACTTTACCAAAAAATGTCTTCTGAAATCTTCTATTCTGCACTAGTGAGTCGACACTTCATCTGATGAGTCGACACTTTAAGTCGACACTTGGAACAGTAAGTCGACACTTGAGGGAAGTCTTGGAATTCAGCATGTTCTATATCATTTCTGTCTCAAGCCTTGAGTCAACACTTGCTATTTCTGAGTCGACACTTGCTATTCCATGAGTCAATACTTGGCTGAAACTTTGCTGAAACTTCTCCAAAATTAAACTTTAAGTCCTTCCAAGTCTTCCTTATGTTCCAAAGTCTTTATAACTTGAAATTCCATTAATTTGAAGGACTTCTTCAACTAAAATACAAGCATTTTGTTTTTTTAACTAATATGAGTACTTAATCTGATAAATATACTAAAATACATAATTAGTACTCATATATACTTTAAGTATTTTGTTAATTATCAAAATCAAGACCAGAGTCAATAGAGGGACGCATCTTCTACGCCATCAATGCTTCGACTGGCCATGCCTCGAAGACTGTGCCTTTACATTAATGGGGCGCTGCACTCAGTTTGCTAATGGAGGGATCATCAATGCCTTGGCTGGATCAAGGTGTCTATTCTGCAAACCCAAGCATCGGGCGATGCCTGGTGCCGACACGTGGTGGCTTCCGGTTGGCTATGGATCTTTTAAAAGGCCTTCAAGCACAGGCGACCAGGGTTCCGCAAAGCTTCCTTCCTTCTTCTTTAGCCCCCTTCTGGTTCTAGCATTGGCCTCCATGTTCTCCTTCTTCAATCCCTCTCCTTCTGCCTGCAACAAGGGAAGGCTCTTGGTAGACTTTAGAATTTCAACCTGAGACCCAAAGGGTCCAACGATGGCTCTCCATGAGCAACCAGCCAGCGTCAAGGCAAGGGCATCTAGTTCAAAGAAGAAATATGTCGAGCTTGAAGCTTCCCCCATGGATATGAAGGGGGAGAGCCTCCAGTCATGCAACTGGGGCAGAGAAAGAGGCTACTTCAAAAGTGGTGGGAGTTGGAGCTACCGCCTAGTTTACAAGACCGGAGATCTTACAGGAGGAGGTGGTGGCCCCGGCCATGGTTGCTGTGGAGAGGGCCACGATCATCATGGTGCTGATCGGGGTATCCTTATGCGGGGTTACTGTAGCTACCCTTAGAATCACAGAACCGGAGAACTCCAAGGATGGAGCGGCGGAGCCGATGCTGGGCTTTAGAGATTCGACAGACTCTTGAGGAAGGGTGCCCTTCCATTCGGGCAGGAGGGATTGGCATGTCCCCAACCACTCTTGGAGGGTAGAGTGCAGAGCCGACCTGCCTTGCCAGCACCTCCTACGCCAATCATGGAGGTTAAGGTCGAAGCCCTCTAGTGGGTGTTACGTCAGTGCTGAGGGGACCTGCTTACCAATCGGGCAAGGAGCGGAGGTGGGGCTTCAGGTCGTCTTCCTTTCATCTTGTATCTTAGGATTTCAGGAGGTCGCCCTGCCTGTCGGGTGCATAAATAGGATGTAAGAGATTCTTGATCAATGAAGGTACCTCTTTCATTACGTCTGTTGCTTTCCCTTTCTTTCTTTCTTCTTCTTCCTCTTTTTCTTTTTTCTTCTTTTTTCTTCTCTTTTTTTTTTGAGATTGAATCTGCTGCCCGGCCTCCTGGGCTACTGGGGGCCTCTCTCCGATGTGAGGGATACTTCAATGAGGGTAATTTTTTTCTTTCCTCCAATCGGAATGCTTGGTGTTGCCGCCACTTTGCTTGTCATTTTTCTTCTCTTCGACTTGGAATGCTTCTAGAGGATCTCCTTGATTTGCCAAGTCATGAATCAGGCAATCGATGGTGGGAGTTCAGGGATTTCCCGCCATTATCCTCGGGCCATGAGCAAGGCAACTAGATGTATGGCTTCCGAAAATCTCGGCTTAATTCGCCATGCTATGTGTCAAGGGGCAGATGGTGGGACTTCTGGAGTTTCCCGACAGACATCTTCGAACTGTGAGTAAGGTGGTGGGTGCAGGGCTTCATGAGTTTTCCGACTTATAAGTGCCAAACTATGAGTTCGCAGTGGATGGCAGGGTTCTAGGAATCCCCAACTACACTTCAAGACTGTGAGCGGGGCACTGAGCACGGGCTTGTTGGAAGGACCCAGCTTGAAGGTAGCCTAGCTGCAGGCCTCGTGGTAGATGGCGGACTGCCTTGTGGCCACCTCGAGGTTGTGAGCTTGACTGAGGGGTGCGACCTTGATGAAGTGGGCCCGACTTGAGAGTGTCAAACTATGAGTCACATGGTAGATGAAGAGTGGCCTTTCTACCACCTCCGGGCTATGGGCTTGGCTGATGAGCGCGGGCTGGATGGAGGGCTCATCTTAAGGGTGCCAAACTATGTGTCACGCGGCAGGTGGCGAGTTGCCCTGTCGCCATCTCCAGGCTGTGAGCTCGACAAGTTAGCGCGGGCTTGGTGGAGTGGGCCTGGCTTGCTGATGAGAAGTTGCCATGCTGTGAGTCTCGTAGTAGACTATAGATTGGTGCTGCCTTTGGGCTGTGAGCATGGCCATGGGGCTGTGGGGCACCGAGCTTCTCGGTTCATCGTGCTGTGAGTCACACGGTAGACAGTATCTTGGTGCCGTCTCTGGGTTGTGAGTGCGACCATGAGGCTATGGGGTGCCGAGCTTCTCGGTTCGCCATGCTATGAGTCATGCGGTAGACGACATGTTGGTGCCGCCTCCAGTTTGTGAGCACGGCCATGAGGCTATGGGGTGCTGGACTTATGTGTGAGCCAAGCTGTAAGTCATGCGGTAGGTGGCGGGTTGCCTTGCCGCCACCTTCGGGTTGTGAGCTCGGCAGGTGAGCGCGGGCCTGGCTCACTGATGAGAAGTTAATATGCTGTGAGTCTCATGGTAGACAGTAGCTTGGTGCTACCTCTGGGCTATGAGCATGGCTAAGGAAGGTGGGCCTGATAAAGGCCCCGGCTTGAGGGTGCCGAACTATGAGTCACACGATAGGTGGCGAGTTGCCCCGTCGCCACCTCCAGGCTGTGAGCTCGGCTAATGCGTGCGGGCCTGATGGAGGGCCCATCTTGTTGATGAGGATGCTGAATTGTGAGTCACACAGTAGGTGGCGGGTTGCCCCACCGCCACCTCCGGGCTATGAGCTCAGTTGATGAGCGCGGGCCTGATGGAGGGCCTATCTTGTTGATGAGGATGCCGAACTGTGAGTCACACGGTAGATGGCGGGTTCCCTACCACACCTTTGAGCTGCGAGCTCGATGAGGAGTGTGAGCTCGATGAAGGGCCTGGCTTGTGCCCATCAGACATTTAGTTGGACGGAGACACTCCTACATAAGTGAAAAATAAGGTCGCACGAAATATAAATACCTTGTCCAGGACCATCCTGTAGCTTTCTCTTCTTAGACCTGTTCGGATCAAGGGATGCAATTTAAAGAAGACATTTCCTCTTCCAGTGTTCTTGCTTCTTGTAGAAGAAGCACTCTGCATGACTCTGATCAGCCTTCACTTTCTTGGTCTGACTGGGCCCAGAAGCACTAAGCACCTTTTTCCCTTTATTCTTCTTTTTTCCTTTCTTAAAGGGACGATGCCCTCCCGAAGAACCTCCCATTAGATTCACCACCCCTTTATTCAACTGGTGGTCTTTCTCAAAAGTCTGCAGCAACCCCAACAGACCATGGTAGTTAACTACAGGCTTATTCATTCTGTAATGATCGAGAAAGTCTAGATAAGAGGAGGGGAGAGAATTCAAAATCGCATCTTTCCCAAGCTGTTCATGTAAGGGATAGCCGAGCTTGCCCAGGAGGTCAATCATCTCGATCATGTACAATACATGATCAGTGACCAAGGCCCCATCACGCATTCGTGCATTGTAGATAGCACAGGAGACCCTATACCTCTCAACATCGTCTGGTGTCCCGAAAGACTCCTTCAACTTTTGAAGGATTTCTTCCGGCTGGGCTTCCTTGAACTTGCGACTGAACTCGTCGTTCATCGCAGCCAACATGATGCATCGGACAGTGGTCCTATCAAAGAGCCACTTCTGATAAGTGTCTCTGACCAAACCCCGAGCATTGGCAGCAGGGATCTCAGGTGCCGAATTTGATATCACATATAGGATCCATTCGTGCTCCAGGACAATCCTGAGCCTTTGATACCAGCTATCGAAGTTGGGTCCATTGAGTTTCTCGTTGTTGAGAAGAGACCGAAGTGACAGGTTGGAAGACATCTAAAAGGAAAACCAAAACTAATTAGTGTATATGAATTATTAACCTAAAGACATGGACTTAAGTCTAAAGGTCCCTCCCACTATTTTGCTCAGATTGGTAGCCTCTACCTCCAATCCAAGGAATTACTTTAATTTCTTAGTAGGTACTAGAGTCTAATAGACAACACATGAGCCCGACTTTGGCCAGCCCACCCATGTATGTCTAAAGGTCGGTTCTTTAACCGATTACTTCTCCAAGTAACCTCCAGCAATTGGGTTTTTTCCCAAGGAGCACTTCAATCGACCTTTGGGCCTCCTATTGAAGGTCCCGGTTAGGTCCAACCATTAACATGACAAAATTCAATGTTTCTAACTAACGAATGGTCAAGCTCGACTTTGGCTGGCTCACCTGACCACCGTTAAGAGAGTCGCATTGAGCCATCACATTAGGAACAGCAATTTCAATATCCCGATGAACACCCGATCTTTGGATCTGCCGATGAACATCGAACTAATGGACACATTATTATCTCACTTAATGGGAGGCTAGGACTTGGTTATCTCTATAACTTTGTCCTTTTAAGGACCTAATAATTTAGAGGGTTTTAATTAATGTGACAGATGAGGAGATGAGAAGACATGGATCAACCTCCCACTGATCACATCAGCAATAAAAAAGGGTTACACTTAGAAAATGATCCATGGGCACCTAAAATCAGTCAAGACTGATTAACCTTGGGTGACAAGGTTTAACACGAGTCAATGAGCTATCTAATCAATCCTGATTGACCATATTGGCCAAGTAAGTGAGATCATGGGTTGGGTTCTGCCATTAACCATCTTGTCTAGACACCAATAGAGTTGGCCAGGTAAGAGGTAGCCCCAAAGAACCATGCTCACAATGCCAAACTTACCTCGACACCAATCGATTCATCAGACTCGATTAGACTAGCCTAAAGACTCGGACTTTCCACTGAGCCAAAAATTAGATCCATTTAGATTATGGACTAATCAATCTAACTATTAGATAGATCTAGAGAAGAAATCCTAACTCAACTTTTGATTAGATTAGTTCTCTAACTTGTCCAATGAATTTAAACTTAGGTCTAACCCAATCAAGGACCTAATAGAAGCCAACCCATGACCCTTAAGGCTTATTGAAATGACTTAAGGTCTTTGGATCACATTCCTAGAGAACTTAGTCAATCTTAATTCAAAATTAAGTTCAATGGCCTTAAATAAATTAAAACAATTTTAATTTATCATGTAAAACAATTTTACAACAAATTCAAAATTTAAATTCACTATTTTTAGCATTTTCTACAGCCAAGTGTTGACACTTCAAGAGCAAGTGTCGACTCAAGGCCTGAGACAGGGAACAGAAAATAGAACAACATATTTTCTGGCATGCCTCAAGTGTCGACACTTTAAGGGTCAAGTGTCGACACTTCAGGCTCAAGTGTCGACACTTCAGGGTCAAGTGTCGACACTCTAGCCTATCTCAGAATAAAAATAGAAACCAGATCTCAGGAAATTTTTTCATGAGCCGACACTTCAAAGGCCAAGTGTCGACTCATAGCCTGAGACAACGAAAAATAATGATTTCAAATCCGATGTTTCTCCAAACATACAAACCAAAACCAATCAAAATAACTTTTAGATCTTATCTAAAGTCATTTTATGATCATGTTATTAGATTAAAATATTTTTAACCTACAAATTACTTTCTTCTTATTTTCTTTTTCATGAGCCAATCATAGTGGCACCCCTACATGCCATAGGAGACCCCATTGAATGGGAAGAGAGGCTCTTACAGCCCTACTTCTCTCCTATGACCGGACGGCCTGGTAAAGCACTCAATCCAAGTACTTAAGAAGAAAGGAGTAGTTATTAGCATGCTAGCATCATTATACTACAAAATGAACCTATTGCTCTGATACAATTGAAGGTGAAAAACACCTACACCTAGCATACATTATGCAAAAAAACCAAGGCAGAGAAAATACATTTTAAAATATTTTTAGACATGCACAACGGAAGGCTCGGTAGATAGATCTAAACTATCTATCGATCTGCCCGTAACAGGAACTAGTATAAAGACCTAGCATGCATAAAACATCAAAAATAATACAAACATAAAGGTCATACCTCTATACCTCAACGAGTGCTGGAGATAAGCAGTGAAGAGCTCTGAGGAGAAGGAGGGCGCTCGAGCCATACAAGCATCTAGCCTCTACAGGATGTCCACACCTGGGCTTGACTCTGATCAACTCCCTCGGAGTGCTAGGTCTTCGGGATCCTAGGCCGATCTTCTTCTTCCAAGAAGACTAGGAGGATAGTAGGAACCCTTTCCCAAAATCTCACTCCCAAAACCTAGCTTGATTGCCAGGTAGCACACACCCAATCCCTAAAGCTCTCACTCTTCTCAATCTTTTTCTCTCAAAAAACTCTTTTGCTGTTGTTGTGTTGTTGTGTGTAACCCCAGCAGCCACTACAAAGACCTCTATTTATAGGAGCTGCCAAGAGAGGGAGAAGAAGGAAGGAGGAGAGATGAGAGGAGAGAATGGGGGAGAGGATCAAGGTCATTCCAAATGGGTCCAACCCAAAGAGGAAAGTATGACCTTCATACCATAAAACCTTGAGCCAAAACTGGTTTGAATTCAAAATTCAAACCAGGTCAAAACATTCCCAAAAATCTTGCACGAAATCCTCACAAAAAATTGCTTGTCACAAGAAGTGTCGACACTCAAAAATGGCCAAGTGTTGATACTTCACCAAGTGTCGACACCTGTAAAATTTCAAGTGTCGACACTTGGAACAAAATCAACCATATTGACTTCAAGTGACGGTAAACGATTCTCAATCGTCGATTAGCCATAAGATCAGATAGAAATCCTCTATGGTGTGTGACCCCATAGGTTCGAATACTAAACCGATAGCACTAGAACATTTTTAGTAGCAGTCAAAGTCCTCATCTAGCAATGATACCCGATGTCCGGATAGGTCGAAGATGCAGAGCTCCTCACAAGAACCTCTGGCATATGGTTGCCGCATAATACATCCCTTTGACCTTATAATGCTCAGGATGACGTAGGGTTAGACTGCCAACCCTAATATAGTTTATCCAGATCATGTCTCAACCTCACAAGTTCCGTGACTCCTCACAAGAACTACCATGGCCAAGGTTTTACTGAATTGAGACATAGTGTGAGTCATTCACTCCAAACTATTTGGAGTGGTCAATTCCATCTTGATCCACCACCGCTCCACAAGTACTTGATTGCACCCAGAAACCTTCCATCACTGGATTAGAAATCCAGGTAGTCCGGCATCAATGTACAGTGAGTTGCTTGCAAGCTGCCATAGTGACCTCAGGTCTGAGGGACAATATCCCTTCAAGAGCAATCCTTTGGCAGAAGGGAGTTCCATAGATGGTCACGTTCAGTGAAATGTCATACACTTCACTTGTATGTCACATCAGTGTCTCCACACTCCTTGGTTAAGAGGACAACCAACAAATGTGACATACAACAACCTATACTCGATACATCGTCGTCCTATAATAATGTATCATTTGGTTGTGAACTAGTTTAAGAACTACTTGATATATCCTCTCTATATCAAACAATGTAGTTCTAAGGACTCCATCATACAAGTGTTCATTACAGGAAAATATAAAATGATGGACAGCCAAAAAAAATAAATTTTATTTATTATTAAAAATTCATATACAAATATAAAATATCACAACCGTCTCCAGCCTAGACGATTGGCTTTGGGACACAATTCCCAACATATTTGAATCTTATATCTTACTCCTATATATCTTTCTCCCCCTTTTTGTCAACATTAAACAATAAAGGGAGTAAACTCCCCTTGAATTGATACAATAGGGGTCATGATACACTTAGTATTAGAGCAAAGTTCAAACATTATAAATTAAATCATTATTAGAGTAAATGAACAAGCTAGCAAAGGAACCAAGATGAATAATCAAGTAAGAAACTAAAATGCTAGTCTGCATATATAAAAGAGTTTTCAGTACATAATTTGCTGATGCAATTAGCATACACTGAAACATAACAAGTACAATAGTCATAGATAAACATGAAATACATAGATAAACACTAAATGTAGATAGAAACTAATACATAACATCAATCATCAAAATAATCATCTGTGAGGCTACTCCTCATCTGATGGAATCCTAAAAGAAATAGGGCCTGTAATCCTAGACCTAGGAACTAGAGCTCTAGGGGTCTTCATGATACTATGACTCCTAGTCCTGGTTGAAGGTCCTAATCTGGGTGCAACCCTAGAGGATCTAGTGGACGGCAGGGGAAGAATCTCAACAGGTGTCACAAAGGAAGGTGTAGAAGCAAGCTGAACATCTGAGGAATGAACAAAGGGAGCATCTAGAGTCTCTCTGCAGACAATCTCATAAGCACCAGCTCGGTCATCACTGCTGTCAAAACTGCTATCCATAACATCTGTGCCTCTGTCACCATCATCATCATGTGTACCATCATGTGTATCAGGGTGGTGATCATCATCATCATCATCATCATCATCCATAGGAGGGGGTGGATCTGTAGGAGCTGCTAAAGGTAGGAGTGATCTCAGTAAGTTCTTGATGTGAGCAAATCCTGCCTCCATAGTTCATCGCATCTTAGTATGCTACTCAGCTGTATGGGCTCTAAGGCCCTCAATCTCTATGCATAGCTGAGTCATCTGGACTCCCAATCCAATCATCTCACTCTGGATATCTACAAACTCTTGCTTGACCAGCTCCTCAAAAGATGAACCAACAATAGTAGATAGAGGAGCATCAGAAGGTGAAGCTGTAGGTGCTGGTGCTGGAGTGATGGGCTTTGGCTCACTGGCTACTGCTGGTGCTGATCGAGGAGGTGTATCTGATGGCCCTGCCTCAGCCTTATGAATCTCGTCCTCTTCATCTAGCTCCTGGCTAGACTCTCGATGCACCCAACGACCTGAAATCATCCTGTACCCCATGTGGTGGAGAGACCGCTTATCATACACGTCTATGTGAAGGATGTCCTTGGAGGTCTCCTCCTCCAAAGGAACACTGTAAGCTCTCAACAGTCATGTAAGCACCATCCCATAAGGCAGGTAATATCGACACTGAGTCAAGGCATCTCTCATCTGTACGAGCATCAGAGCTAAAAGATCCACAGCAGTCTGCTATGTCAGGCATACCATCATCATCAACTCTCGCTCAGTAATGAAATCAAATCTCCCAGTCTTCGGCAGTAGAATCCAGGCAATGATGTGGTTAGGAGCCTCATCTCAACTGACAGCTGGTTCACGATATCTGTGGCTATACCACGAACGTCATCTCGCTCAAGAATACATCTGAAGGCCTCCTCATAGTCCTCTATACAAGGAATAATAATCCCATGGTAAGAGATCTCCCATACACGGCTAAGGACCTCCTCTGAAATAGGAATGTGGATACCTTTGACAGTAGCACTCCAAAGCATCCTGCTACAGTCCAGGCTCCCGAAGAACTCGCGAATCAAGTGAAGGTAAAACTTCTCCTTCATAGTGCAGAAGGAGACCAACTCGGCTACCTGGAGAATCTGTCCAAGATGGAAACCCTGTCGATCAAAGAAGTCCAGATCTACGCATTGACTGGCTGCTATCACCTTCCCTAACACTCTCTTAGCTGAAGGTGAGAAGGAGCTGCACTCCCTGACTGTTGGCCGTCGTCATTTCTGGATTTTGTTCTTCTCTCTGCTGATGCCTGACTTGATTTCCTTTTAAATGCCAACTACTTTCTAGGACCCATGACAACCACTGAAGGAGGGAATGGAAATAGTAAAAATGAAGGAATAAGGAATGGTCAAAAAAGGAAATGAGGAGAAATGGGGGGAAGAGAGCCAAAAATGCAAGGGTCGGCCAAGAAAATAAGCCAAAAAATGAGAAAACGGAGGGAGGAAAAGCACAATGCCAATTTAATCAAAGAAAGATCCAAGGAAAAACAAACAGGGATTGGTCCAAAGAGTGAAGAAATCGAACAGGACCGGTCATGGTTCAAAAGCAATAGTAAAATAGTGAAACCGAGAGGCAATGGACTTAATCAAGGTAAGAACCGGATGAACACAGTAAAAGACTGTTCCAAAATGAGGGAAAAGCAAAAGAGCTGAGCATGACCCAAAAGAAATCGATAAAATAATGATTTTCAATGGAGAAAAGGGACAAATCTTGGAAAATCTGGTGAAGAACGGTGAAAAACCATGAATCAACTGAAGAAAATAAAGAAAAGTGAAGAGATTTACCAAATATTGGAGGGCACGAAGGGAAGAGCACTGTTTCACGGGCTAAGGACGGTTGAGGGACCACTAGGGCATGGAAGGATAGAAGAAAATATAAAACAAAAGGTTCGGATGATGTCCTAAAAAATATGAATTTCTGCCCGAGTGTCGACACTTGGAATTTGTCAAGTGTCGACACTTGGTTAGGTGTCGACACTTCGCCAAAGGTCAAGTGTCGACACTTGGCCAAGAAAATCTCAAGAAAATTTGCAAAAATCAAGGAAACATTAGGGAATGGTTTAGGACTTAAGAAAAGTGATTTTGAGCAACAATAAATTGGATAGAGTGGAATTTGAGAGAGTTCTAAGAGAATGGGTCAATGATACCTAACTCTCTTCTAATCAAACAAAATCTCTCTTCATTCAAGGGTTTGGTGAATACATTAGTTAATTGAACATCAGTACCAACAAACTCAAGCATCACATTAAAGTTTTGCATATGATCTCTTATGAAGTGATGTCTTATTTCAATGTGTTTATTTCTTGAATATACAAGATTCTTAGTTAAATTGATTGCACTAGTATTGTCACATCTTATGGGTGTCTTAGTTAGTTGGATACCAAAATCTTTGAGTTATTATTTGATCCATAGAATTTGAGCACAACAGCTTCCAGCTACTATATATTCGACTTCCACCATAGATAGAGCAACTAAACTCTATTTCTTGCTACTCCATGAAATCAAATTGACTCCAAGAAACTGACAAGTTCCACTAGTACTTTTTCTATCAAGTTTATACCCAGCAAAATCAGCATCAGAATAAGCAATCAATTCAAATGATGAATCTCTAGAGTACCAAAGACCAATATTTATAGAACCAGATAGATATCTAAGTATACGTTTAACAGCCAAAAGATGAGATTCTTTAAGGGCATACTGATATCTTGCACACATACAAACACTGAATATAATATATGGCCTACTAGCAGTTAGATATAATAATGAACCAATTATTCTTCTATATAACTTTTGGTTAACAGGTTTACCTGATTCATCTTTGTCAAGCTTACAAGAGGAGCTCATAGATGTACCTAACGGCTTGGTGTCTCCATCCCAAACTTCTTTAGTATTTCTTTTGTGTACTTAGCTTGGTTGATGAAGATCCCCTCTTTTGTTTGCTTTATTTGGAGTTCGAGGAAGAAGTTAAGTTCTCCCATCATGCTCATCTCGAGCTCACCCTGCATTAACTTTGCAAACTCTTGACAAAGACATTCGTTAGTAGCACCGAATATGATATCATCCACATAAATTTGTACTACTAGGAGATCATCATTCTTCTTTTTCAAAAATAAGGTAGTATCTACATTACCTCTAGTAAAATCATTTTTAAGCAATAAAGAACTCAATCTATCATACCAAGCTCTTGGAGCTTGTTTCAAACCTATAAAGTTTTATGGAGTTTAAAAACATGATTTGAAAATTCATGATTTTCAAAACCAGGGGGTTGTTCAACATAAATTTCTTCTTTGATAAAACCATTCAAAAAGGTACTTTTGATATCCATTTGATATAATTTAAAATTCATAAAATATGAAAATGACAACAATAGCCTAATTGCCTCAAGTTTAGCAACAGGAGCAAAGGTTTCATCAAAATCAATCTCTTCCTCCTGATTATATCCTTTGGTACTAGTCTAGCTTTATTTCTAGTAACTATACCATTTTCATCAAGTTTATTTCTAAAAATTCATTTTGTGCCAATTATTGAAACATTAGTAGGTCTATCAACCAAATTCCAAACATTATTTCTTTGAAATTGATTTATTTCATCTTACATAGAATTAATCCAATTGCAATCATTTTCAGCTTCTTCAATAGATTTAGGTTCTACTTGAAAAATAAAAGCTAAATAATCACAAACATTTCTAAGAGATAAACGAGTACTTACTCCTTTTGATGGATCACTAATGATAAGTTCTTTGGGATGTCCATGATCATACCTCCATTCTTTAGGTAGAGGATTAAATGTAGATGAGTTTTCACCTTCTTGTACTTGATCTCTTTCATTGTTTTGATTATCATCTTGTTCCTTGGTGGGTTCTTCATTGTTGTTCACTTCTTCATTTCTTTGAATACCTATATCATCATCAAGAATATCTTCTTTTCTATAAGATTTTTGGTTAGTTTCATCAAACACAACATGGATGGATTCTTCAACAACAAGTGTCCTTCTGTTGAAGACCCTGTATGCCTTGCTAGATATAGAGTTGCCTAAAAAGATACCCTCATCTAACTTGGCATCAAATTCACTTAGATTATCCTTGCCATTGTTTAAGATGAAACAACAGCATCCAAAAACATGAAAATATTTGATTGAAGGTTTTCTACCCTTTTAAAGCTTATAAGATGTTTTCTTTAAAATAGGTTGGATTAAAACACGATTTAAAATATAACATGCAGTGTTTATGGCTTCCACCTAAAAATATCTAGGTAAATCATTTTCACAAAGCATGGTGCGAGCTATTTCTTTAAGAGTTCTATTTTTTTTTCTACCATCCCATTTTGTTGAGGTATCCTAGGTGCTAAAAAATTGTGATGAATGTCATTTTCAGTACAAAATTTTTCAAACTCATGGTTTTCAAATTCTGTACCATGATCACTTCTTAAAGAAATAATTGAAACACCTTTTTCATTTGAAACTCTTTTATAAAATCTAATGAATGCAGAAAAGGTTTCATCTTTATGAGCTAAAAACATCATCCATGTAAAATGAGAGAAATCGTCTATAATAACTAGACCATACATCTTACCTCTCAAACTAGATATTCTAGTTGGTCCAAAGAGGTCCATATGAAGTAATTCTAAGGGTCTAGATGTAGAGACTACTCCTTTAGGTTTAAAAGATGATTTTGTTTGTTTTCCAAGTAGACAAGTAGTACAAATTTTATCCTTTTCAAAACTAAGTTTTGGCAGATCTTTTATCAAATCCTTTTTACAAAATTTTGAAAGCAAATGAATGCTAGCATGTCCTAATCTACGATGCCAAAGCTAACTAGTTTCATTGATCTTGGCTTCCATTGCCACTAGGCATTGACCATTTTGAAAATATAGATCATCAAGATCTATCATGTAAATATTGCCTTACCTATGACCAATAAACTTGATGCCATTGTCATCAAGACTAGAAAAAATGCACATGGAAGATTTGAAAACAACTTTAAAATTTTTATCACAAAATTGGCTAATGCTAAGTAAGTTATGCTTTAAACCATCAACATATAAAACATTATCTATATAAGTAGAGGGGGTGATATGGACTTTACCAATTCCAATAATCTTGCCCTTTTTATTATCACCAAAAATAACATTACCACCACTTTGATACTTAAGTGAGGAGAACTGCTCCACATCTCCAGTCATGTGCCTTGAGCAACCACTGTCGAGGACCACAATCTTCTTTTGTTGGTTGCAAGGCACACCTCATAGGTCATCAATGAGCTCAAGAGTTGCTCAAGAGGAAGAATGTTGATATCCTTGGCTTTTTCTATAGCAGTGACCTTAGCATCCTAAGAAGTCGGAAGAGACTTGAGGAGTTTATTGACAAGTTCACCATTAAAAATAATCTTTCCTAAACTTCTCATGCCATTCATAATATTAGTGAACTTATTATACATTTCACTAATAGATTCAGTAGGTTCCATCTTAAATATTTCATATATGTGAATGAGTATGTTAACTTTAGTAGTTTTCACTTGATATGTACCCTCATGGATAACTTCAAGTGTATCCCATATTTCCTTTGCAGAGAGATAATTTGAGATTCTATTGAATTCGCTTGGGTCTAAAGCATAAAATAATAGATTTATAGCCTTTGCATTAAGCTCTATTTGCTTAATGTCATTCTCATCCCAATCATCTTTCATTTTGGGAGTAGGAATGCCAATAATCAACATAGTAGGTAGATGAGGACCCTTGACAATAGTCCTCCAAAGATTATAATCAAGAGTTTGAATAAAAATGCGCATGCATGTTTTCCAATATGTGTAGTTGGTGCCATTAAATAGTGGGGGACAATTAGAGACTTGACCTTCTACAACACCCATACCAATTGGGGCTGCCATGATCTTTCACTCAAGATCGTTGGACCTACAAGTAGAGTACCGGAGCTCTGATACCACTTGTTACTCAGAAATGGAGTCCAAGAGGGGGGGTGAATTGGGTCTTTCAAAAAATAAAATAATTATGTGCTTGGTCAAGAAGTTTTTGTGAGCAATGTGATTAAGCACTCAAAGATATGCAGCAAAAAATTAAATGTAAGTAATAAAGTGCAAGTAATGAAAAGAACAATTACATACAAACATAATATTTTATAGTGGTTTGGTGCACTCCAAGCACCTACGTCCACTCCCCAAGTTTCCTTGAGAATTTTCACTATAATCTCTTCAAAGATTATAGCCGACTTGTTTTCCAAGGCTCACAAGTCAAAACCTAAGTTGTTTTATCATCTAGGCTCACCAACAACCTTACAACTTGTTTTATCTTCGGGCTCACAAGTAAAACCCTAGTTGGTTTTGTACCTTTGGCTCACCAACAATCTAAATAACCTACTTTCAAAAACCCTTGAAAGCTATGTCAACAAATCATAAAGTTAAAGATACAATAATGAAAACACAATCAAACTCTCTTCAAGAGTGGAATGTAGAAGCTTTGAGGCTCTTGTTGATGCTTGTCTTGTCTTCCCTTTGGAATCCTCTTCAATCTCACTTTTGGAAGGATAAAATGATAGGCTTGTAAGCTTTTTCAGGGAATCTCTCCTTTTATGGATTTGGGAAGTGAAGTTCTTGAGGAAATATTGACTTTGAGTATTCAATGGAGTTCAATGGTGTTCAATGCTTCAAGAATGAGTTTGGTGAAGCTTAAATACTTTCAAAACTTTCAAAAAATGGTTTGAGACCGTTGGAGGATTAAAACTAGCCATTGGGAGCTTGAAAAGATGAAATCTACAACTCAGAAAATATAGCCGTTAGAGCTGTCAGAACCATGAGTCGACACTTGACTCCAGGTGTCGACACTTAGCTCCCAGGTGTTGATACTTGGTCTTGCAAGTGTTGACACTTGAATTTCAGGTGTCGACACTTGGCTTTCAGGTGTCGACACATGACACAAAAATCCTCCAAATGGCAAGTTCTATATTTTCAAAAAATCTCAGGCCTAGAGTTGACACTTGGTTTCTAGGTGTTGACACTTGTATCTCAGATATTGACACTTAAATCTCAGGTGTCGACACTTGGCATGCCAGTGAGGAATTTTTGTGTTCCAATCACTAAAGTGTCAATACTTGGCAATCGTGAGTCAACACTTGGTTCTGAAAATTACCAAAATAAGTACCAAAACTCCCAAAAACATAAAGATATACAATCAAACTTTAAATACACTTATGAAAATCATAATTGAACATTTTTTAGGCCTTTTTCATGGTGAGAAGACTTCTTAAAACATGAATTTTGCTCAGCTTTAAGATACTTTCATTTTGAGAATTTGAGGTGCCTGTATCTTGTAATTCATAACCATAACTGAAATATTAGTATAAAATATTCAACATTTTATTAATCATCAAAATCAAGGGCAAACCCAACATCTTCCTCTAATTGTTCTTCCACTTTACTATCATTCTTGTGAACCAGTGACATGGTAGGGAGAGTCAGCTATGCAGTGGTAGGACCACGGGGTTGTCGTTAAAACACCGTGGCTATCAGTTTAAAATCCGACTTCTTAAAATATTTAAAAATACGTAGCAAGAGGAGTCGGGTTGAATCCACAGAGAAGGCAGTGTTTAGGATTTGAAATCCTTTTGATCTTGTAAAAAAATATTTGAAGTCGAAAAATATAAAAAAAATTAAAATTGCAGGAAAAGTAAACTTGGCACTAGGATCTATTATTTAGATCCTAGCATCTACTTGCAGACAAGACGAAAGACAGGAGTTAAAAAGAGATATTGCATTGATTGAGTTTTAAGGTCTAAATACAATGCAAAAAAAAAAAAAAAAACTAAATTAACAAAACAAGTAACAAAGATAAGAACAGATCGGCGCAGCCTTGTCGGGAAGATAGCTCCTTCCTTCGTACTCCGTGGAGCGAACTGGGCTTCCTCTGTGTCTTCTTCTTCGGATCTTGATCTCAGAGAGAGAAGGCTGGAAGATGGTGTAGGGACATGCTCTCCTTTGAGAAACCTCACTCCCAAAAGCCAACCCGTAACCCAAGCAATGCCCTCTACCCTGTACCTTGTCTTTTCTCAGGGATCCCCCTGCCTTGTGCTATGTGGTTCATTTTATAATTGATCGGAGAGGAGACCTCATGGTACACTAGCGATGTGGGACAAAAGGAATTCCGAGACCGCCATTGCTGCTCCATTGATTACGCCGCTCGTGGATTGCGCCGTGGAGCTCGTGGAGAATGCCTAGCGTCCGTCGGCCTGTGGAGAATGCCCGGATCATGCCGTGACGACCGCTTGGCAACGCCCGTGGAGAAGCTCGGCTCGCGGACTGCTCGTGCCCGTGGAGAACGCCCGTGGACGGCATGGGCTGCACGTGGACTGCGTGGGATTGCGCCACCGTGGAGGGCGTGGGCTGCGCGTGGAGGAGCTTGGCCGTGGAGAATGCCACCGTGGAGGGCGTGGGCTGCGCGTGGAGGAGCTTGGCCATGGAGAACGCCCGTGGACTTGTGCGTGGAGGAGCTTGGCCGTGCGGGTGGAGGAGCTCGGTAACGTGCGTGGAGGCTCGGCAACGCCATCACCGGAGCTTCTCCTCCGGTCGTGGACACGTGAAGAACATGGGCTGCCTCCTCTCGTTTGCCACCGAAAAATGCCACCACCGACCGTCAAACCACCGCCGGAGCTTCTCCTCCGGCCAGGGACACCGCCGGCGTGCTTCCCAGCGAGTTTCGGCACCTCTGGAGGGCTGTGGTCCATGCCCTGCTCCGTGGACCGACCAACCAACGAATTGTAAACCCAGCAACCGGTCCATGGTGGACCGACTGCTCCAAAAAGCATGCAGCATCAAAATATGTGCAAAAATCTTAGAAAATTCATAACTTCTTCATTTCAAACCTGATTTAAGTACCGTTTGCATCGTTGGATTCCATAAATCAAGCTCTACCTAATGGCAGGTTTCAAACTTATTAATTTTACCGATTCCATGATCATTAATTATAATTATTAAATATTTTATTAATCATTTAAATGGGTGTGCGATGCTTTGACTTGAAATCTATTTTTCATGAACGTACTCTAATTTCACATTTTTCAAAGATATTTTTAAAATAATTAGTTTTGCAAGAAAGTCCAAATTAATTATGAAATTAGGTTATTAAAAGAATGTTAGCACCAATAATTAACTAAAATACTTAAAATAAACATGTAAATCCATGATTTATCACACCCCCCAACTTACTTATTGCTAGTCCTTTAGCAATGCAAACAGTATAACTATGTGTCACAAAGATCATCCTTTACAAAAATAGATCCATGTTTGAAAGTAAAAAGATCTAGCAAGTATCACTAACTAAGTATTGAGTTTCAGAAATAAATTTTGCAGTCAGCATAATTAGAAACTTTCTTAGAGTTCATCTAAAGATCTACATCACTTGTGTTTCTGATGACTAACTTAACATTTTGCTACTAGTTTGCAAGAACAAATGTATCTTTGATTAACACTTACTTTGGTTAATTTTCTATACATCCCTAAATTAAGCTTATGAACTGAGTTAGCTTTCACACTACCTGATTATTTTTTTTGTGCTGAGCATCCTGGCCTTCCCTTCACCGTTTGACGCGAACCTCCACCTTGACTTAGGTGCAGAGACCCGGTTACTAAGTTTAGGGCGATCCACATATACTCTATGTTTTGCACTTTTATTTCAGGTAGGTAGCTCTTTCCTCAATTCAAAAAAAAAAAAAATTTAAATTGGGATATATATCAATTACCAGTTTTCAGTGATAATTAAGTTCTCAATTGTACTTACAACTAATACTTTCTTTGTCTCGTCAGCGTGCATGTGCAATGGAAGTGCTAATAGCCTTTAGGTGATCTAAGTAGACCCTAAAAGTCTGACACGCTAGTCTACTTCTTGACTTGCTACAGTCATTAGCAACACTCTCTAACTCTTATTACTTTTCCTAGTCTATCGTGCTCCAGATTTATTTTTGACACATGAAAACAAATATTTGTCCCGACCCCCCAACTTAAATACCATTGTCCCTAATGGTATATAAAAAAAAACAAATAAATCATAAGAACTAAAAATGTAAAGGGATACCTGAGAAGAGGAGTTCATGAACAATGTAGAGGCTGCAAATTTTTTTTTTTTTTGGAATTAAAAAAAATATTGAGTACATATTGGGTTGCCTCCCAACAAGCGCTAAGTTTAATATCTTCAGCCAGACATAATGCAGCTCAGTTCAGTGTGGGTCAGTTAATGTTACTTGGTCAATGGTTCGATTTGTTGATATTCCTTCAATGTATGATTTTAAACATTGACCATTTACCTTAAAGAAGTTTCCTGACCTAGGATCATAAATTTTGACTGCACCATGGGGGAAAACTTGATTAACAATGTAAGGTCCATCCCATCTAGATCTCAATTTTCCAAGAAATAATCGAAGCCTTGAATTAAATAACCAGACTTGTTGATTTGGCTCAAAGGTTTTCCTAGAAATAAATTGATCATGAAAGGCTTTCATTTTCTCTTTATAAATACGTGAATTTTCATAAGCCTCTCGCCTCAGTTCATCCAATTCACTCAGTTGCAACATCCGGTTAAAACCAGCTTGCTTTAAATCAAAATTTAATTGCTTAATCGCCCAATATGCTTTATGTTCAAGTTCTACCGGAAGATGACATGCTTTTCCAAAGATCAGTCTATAGGGAGACATTCCAATGGGATTTTGTAAGCTGTCCGATAGGCCCATAATTCATCATCTAATCGATCTATAACCAGTTTCTACGATCGGGCCTAATAGTCTTTTGCAAAATGTTCTTGATCTCCCTATTGGATACTTCCACTTGGCCACTTGTTTGCGGGTGATAAGGTGTAGCTACTTTATGTGTGACCCCATATTTTTGCAAAAGCATTCGAAATTGGTAGTTTGTGAAATGGGCACCTTCGTCGCTAATGATGGCACGAGGAAATCCGAACCTAGAGAAGATATTCTTTTGAACAAACTTTATGACTACCTTATGATCATTGGTTCATGTTGCCATTGCCTCAATCCATTTAGAAACATAATCGACAGCCACCAAAATATATTCAAAACCATTAGAGGGTGGAAAGGGTCCCATAAAATCAATTCCCCAAACATCAAAGATTTCAACTACCAAGATGGGATTTAAAGGCATCATGTCTTTTCTTGAAATATTTCCTAAGGCTTGACACTTAAGACATTCTTTGCCAAAAGTATAGGCATCCTTAAACAATGTCGGCCAGTAAAATCCACTTTGCAAAACTTTAGCCACAGTTTTTCGACCATAAAAATGTCCTCCGCAAGCAAGGGTGTGGCAAAAATTCAAAATACTCAGATGTTCAGATTCAGGAACACACCTATGGATGATATGATCAGCACAGATTCGAAAGAGTTCAGGATCTTCCCGAAAGTAATATTTAATTTGAGCAAAGAATCGATCCTTTTCATTCTTGGACCAGCCATCAGGGATTTGTCCAACCACTAAGTAGTTAACAATATCTGCAAACCAAGGGGCCTTTGCATGTGAAACTGCTAAGAGCTGTTCATCCGGAAAAGATTCTTCAATTGATGCAGGTTCACACTCTTCAACTAAAATCCTAGATAGATGGTCTGCTACAACATTCTCAGATCCTTTCTTGTCTCAAATTTCAATATCAAACTCTTGTTGCAGTAAGATCCATCTAATCAATCATGGTTTAGCTTCTTTCTTTGAGAGCAGGTATCTCAAAGCCGAGTGATCCGAATAAACCATAATCTTGGAACCTAAAAGATATGATCTAAACTTTTCCAGGGCAAACACCACAGCTAGCAACTCCTTTTCAGTAGTGGTATAATTTTTTTGGGCTTCATTCAAAGTTCTGCTAGCATAATAAATCACTATGGGACATTTGTTTACCCTTTGGCCCAAGACAGCTCCTATGGCAAAGTCTGAAGCATCACACATGATTTCGAAAGGTAGTGACCAATCTGGGGGTTGGATGATTGGGGCTTGGGTCACAGCTTTCTTTAGAAACTCAAAAGCCTTAAGACAATCTTCATCAAAATTGAAAGGAATGTCCTTAGCGAATAGATTACACAAAGGATGGGAAATTTTGGAAAAGTCTTTGATGAAGCGACGATAGAATCCTACATGGCCGAGAAAAGATCGAATTTGTTTGATAGAGATGGGTGGAGGAAGTTTAGAGATCAATTCAACCTTTGCTTTATCTACCTTGATCCCTCTCTTAGATGCAATATGTCCTAAAACAATCCCTTCTCGAACCATGAAATGGCTCTTCTCCCAGCTCAGAATTAAATTAGCCTCAATACATCATTTTAATATTTTCTTCAAATTATTGAGGCAACTCTCAAAAGATTCTCCAAAGACTAAAAAATCATTCATAAAAATTTCTAAGAAATCTCCTACCATGTCCGAGAAAATTAATATCATGCACCTTTGAAAGGTTGCAGGTGCATTACACAAACCGAAAGGCATTCTACGGAAAGCAAAGGTTCCAAAGGGACATGTGAAGGTGGTCTTTTCCTGGTCTCCTGGATAGATTGCTACCTGGTTGTATCCTGAGTATCCATCTAAGAAGCAAAAGTATTGCTGGCCAGCTAATATTTCTAGGATCTGATCAATAAATGGTAAGGGAAAGTGGTCTTTGTGGGTAGCTGCATTAAGTTTTCTATAATCTATACAGACACGCCACCCAGTAGAAAGTCGTGTTGGCACTAAATCCCCATGGTCAGTACGGACAACCGTGAGTCTAGATTTCTTTGGAATGACTTGAGTAGGACTCAACCAGTGGCTATCAGAAATAGGATAAATAATACCAGCATCTAACCATTTAATCACTTCCTTCTTGACCACTTCTTGCATGTTTGGGTTGAGCCATCTTTGCATTTCTCTAGTAGGCTTGGCACTATCCTCAGTATAGATATGGTGCATACAAATTGATGGACTAATGCCTTTTAAATCAGCAATGGCCCAACCTATGGCCTCTCTATGTGTTTTCAGAACATCTATCAATTGGTTTTCCTGCTCAATGGTTAGGTCAGAAGCAATGATCACAGGCAGGGTTTTGTCAGGTCCTAAAAACACATACTTAAGTGATTCAGGCAAAGTTTTTAGTTCAAGTTATGGTGGGGCCTGAATCGAAGGGTGCAAAGGCTCAGTTCCTAGGTCAGGTAAGGATTCAGTTTGCATTGACCAAGGTGGTGAAGGTTGAGGTGAATCAAGTAGGGCATTTACCTCTTGGACTTGGGTTTCAGCAATAGGCTCGTCATCTTCCATCAAATTGGATAAAAATTCAGACTCAACAATCTCATCTACTAAACTAATCACAGAACAATTTTCCTCCTCTTGAGCAAACTTTGAGGCATTAAAAATATTAATTCTCACCTTTTGATCCCCAAAAGAAATGTCCATAGCTCCCGTTTTACAATTGATATTGGCATTGGCAGTGGCTAGGAATGGACGACCTAAGATTATGGGATTCTGACTTAGCTCTTGGGATGGTTCCATGTCTAGTATGAGGAAGTCTACTGGGAAATAACATTGGTTCACTCTAACAAAGACATCTTCAATCAAACCACGTGGTGTCTTGACAGATCTATCGACTAGTTGAAGAATGACTGACGTGGGTTTTAGTTCACCTATCCCAAATTTTTCATAGACCGAGGTTGGAAGAAGGTTCACACTAGCTCCTAGGTCTAACAGGGCTCGGTCAAAGGTAATGCCTCCTATAACACAAGAAATCAAAGGAGCATAGGGGTCTTTCATTTTCTGAGGTAATTGATTCAACAAGACTGCACTTACATCCTCAGACAATATGATTCTCTTTATGGTTTGTGGCTCACGTTTTTGGGTGTAGAGTTCTTTGAGAAATTTAGCGTAAGCTGGAACGTGCTGAATTGCATCGAGGAGGGGTAAATTAATATGGACTTGCTTGAATAATTTCATTAGCTCCTCGTTGCGTGCTCCTTGCTTTTTACGGGAAGAGCCAGCTTCTAGGGCTGAAGGGAATGGGACTCTAGGTTTATAAGTCTTAGGTAATTCATCTGCTCTCTTCTTCCCTTTCTTATTTAAATCGGAACCAGTATCAGTACTAGTCCCGGGCTCAGGCTCTTCTACATGGTTAGTCTCAGTACTAACATCATCTTCTAACTTCTCATTCTTGCTAGCATCAGTACTAGCCTCTCTCTCCTGGTCTTGATATGGGTCCCTAAGAATCCTACCACTTCTAAGCTAAGAAATAGCTTTGGCATTCTCAAATTGAGGGTTCTTAGGTGGAACATTAGGCTGAAGAATAAGTTGGTTGTTTCTAGGGTTCGGTATTGGTTGACTCGGTAGTTGACCTGGTTCTCTCCTCATAGTAGATTCAGCTAACTGTCCTATTTGAACTTCTAACCTGGCAATAGATTGTTGTTGGGTCATGATTAATTGTTGAAGTTGATCAAACCTATCGTCGGCCAGATTGGTCTGTTGAGGAGGTTGATATGATGACTGATGATGATATGGTGGCTGATATGGTGGCTGAGCAGGCTGACTAGGCTGACCTCTATTATAGGCATAGTTTTGGTATGGGGGCCTATTTTGAAAGTTCCATGCAGGAGGAGTTTGGGTCTGAACCTGAGTCTGTTGTGGTTTCCAAGAAAAATTAGGATGGTTTCTCCAACCCGGGTTATAAGTATTTGAAAATGGGTCATTACCCGGCTTGGAGTAACCTTGAGCAGCTTGGACTTGTTCTTGGATGAAAGGTGGTAACTGTGCAACCGTAGGACATTCATTCATGTGATGGGCTGGGCTAGCATAGATAGAACAAATCTCCTGATGATTAGAGGGTGATGGGTATTGTGATGGGTGTGATGGGTATTGTGCAGGAGATTGTTGACTGAGGGCTAGGACTTGGTCCAACTTTTGAGAAAGGAGGTCGACTGTATCTAATCTTTGGGATATTAGGTTCAAGTCAACATTGGAATTTGAATGTCTAATTTCATAAATCCCTGCCCGCTTTTGGTGAGGAATCGATCTTTCATATGAAGTTAAAGAAGCATGGTTGATCGAATTTTCACTTAGGGTTTCAAACAAGGTATAGGCCTCATCCTCACTTCTACTCATGAATGCACCTCCACAAGATGCATCCACCATTTGTCTATACTGGTCTCCTAATCCCTCATAAAAAGCTTGGACAATTTGTCACTTAGACAGACCATGATGTGGGCATTTTCTAAGGAGTTCCTTAAGTCTCTCCCATGATTCATGAATTTGTTCACCAGGAAGCTGAGCAAATCCAATGATGGCTCGCCTCATGGTATTGGTTCGACCTATAGGATAGAATTTCTTAAAGAACTCGTGCTGCATTTCAGCCCAAGTTCAAATTGGTTTCCCTATTGTGCCAAGCCAGTACTTGGCCTTATCCTTAAGTGAGAAGGGGTACAAGGTTAGCCTAAGGGCATCATCAGTAAAATCTTGGATCTTCACCGTAGAACAGATTTCTAGAAACTCATCTAGATGCTTATAAAGATCTTTGTTGGTATTCCCATAAAAGGAAGGGAGCATCTGGATTGTGGCAGACTTGATCTTATATTGTCTAGCAGGTATTTCAGGTAAATGGATACAAGTCGATGGATTGTAGGTGGAAGGAATAAAGTATTCCTTCATCTGTCTAGGTGGTTCTTCTGGGTTTCCAGCCATTTGATTTTGTTGGTGTACTATGGATCAGCCGTTCAATTTCAGGGTTGAAGTCAACTAGGTCTGGAAATAAAGATCTTCTACCATGCATGTAACAGTGCAACCCAAATATGTGAATCAAAATTTTTTTTATTATATATATATATATATATATTTGTTATTTTCAAATACTTATCAAACAGATTTCTATCCTAGGCTCCCTAATTCTAGACAGCTCCTAACTTCCAAGACCACCTTGGAGCCCTCCAAGTCAAAGACCAATTAGCTAACTGGCCAGGTAAGGGTAAGGTCGGTGGAGTTTCCCTCTTTTCTTGCCTTAGACACCAATTAAAAATTGGCCAGGTAAGCGGATCCAACCACCTTCCTTCGGGACGTAATCCCTGAACCCCTTTCCTAGACACCAGTCAACCAACTAATCTTGACCCGGTCCAACTCTTCCGGGTGCCCTGTCCAATTGAGCTCGAGTTCCTTAGGGCTGACGTCTAGTTAATTTTATTTAGAAGGCTTAGGTATGCAAAATGAGGGATGATGGTTTGTGGGCTAAGGAAGGGTATTGAACTCCCCACCTTATCTTGTTTATGGATAAGTTACCTTAAGATGATTATGAGATTATGAAATACAATAAGATGTCCAAAATAAAAGTTATAAATACACAGAATTAAATTAAAGCTATATATATATTTTTTAATTTTGTGATTAATTTTCTAATCCTAATAAATTATGAAATGTCTGGGCAATTTTATTTTGGATTTTGCAGAAAAGATAAATTTACCTAAATGAATCTAAAAATGAAAAACAAAAAAAAAAAATTTTTTGTTTGCAATTTGAAATTTGAAATTTGAAATTTGAAATTTGAAATTTTTTTTTTTTGGAAATAAGAAAAGAAACTAAAAAGGAAAATAATTAATATGTAAAAGAGGAAAGAAAGTTTACTGATTGGGAGACTTTCTTCCTCTTCCACTTTTCTCCCCCTTTTTTTAATTTTTTTTTTTTATCTGCAAGAAAAAGAAAAGTTAGGACGGTATAAACAAAACAAATCAAAAAGATCAAAAACTATTATTTTAATGCCTTCCCCGGCAACGGCGCCAAAAACTTGGTAGGACCGCGGGGTTGTCATTTAAACACCGTGGCAATCAGTTTAAAATTTGACTTCTTAAAATATTTAAAAATACGTAGCAAGAGGAGTCGGGTCGAATCCACAGAGAAGGAGGTGTTTAGGATTTGAAATCTTTTTGATCTTGTAAAAAAAATATTTGAAGTCGAAAAATATAAAAAAAATTAAAATTACAGGAAAAGTAAACTTGGCACTAGGATCTATTATTTAGATCCTAGCATCTACTTGTAGACAAGACGAAAGACAGGAGTTAAAAAGAGATATTGCATTGATTGAATTTTAAGGTCTAAATACAATGTAAAAAAAAAAAAAAAAACTGAATTAACAAAACAAGTAACAAAGATAAGAACAGATCAGTACAGCCTCGTCGGGAAGATAGCTCCTTCCTTCGTACTCCATGGAGCGAACTGGGCTTCCTCTGCATCTTCTTCTTCGGATCTTGATCTCAGAAAGAGAAGGCTGGAAGATGGTGTAGGGACACGCTCTCCTTTGAGAAAACTCACTCCCAAAAGCCAACCCGTAACCCAAGCAATGTCCTCTACCCTGTACCATGTCTTTTCTCTGGGATCCCCCTGTCTTTTGCTATGGGGTTCATTTTATAATTGATCGGAGAGGAGACCTCATGGCACACTAGCGATGTGGGACAAAAGGAATACCGAGACCACCATTGCTGCTCCGTTGATTACGCCGCTCGTGGATTGTGCTGTGGAGCTCGAGGAGAACGCCCAACGTCTGTCGGCCTGTGGAGAATGCCCGGATCATGCCGTGACGACCGCTTGGCAATGCCCATGGAGAAGCTCGACTCGTGGACTGCTCGTGCCCGTGGAGAACGCCCGTGGACGGCATGGGCTGCACATGGATTGCGTGGGCTACGCCACCATGGAGGGCGTGATGGGGGACCAATATGCATGCCATTTTTTTTGTATGTTTTACATATTGAGTTAGGTGATTAATTCCCGAATTTCAGATCAAAATTATTTGTAGAGAATTTTGTATGAATTTTTGAAGATCAACATGCAGATTAGGACCTAGAAAAGTAGCAAAGAAGGACCGCCGGGGCTGAGAAGCCTCGGTTAGGGCAAGTTCTCCTGCAATAAAACTACTGGAGGTAGAGGGGTGTACCTGACAACATCTATGAAGATCACAGCGAAGGGGTCTCTCGTTCCTCGATGGATGCGGCCTGGAAAATCGAGCCAAAGACCCGCGGATACCCGGCTTTCTGCTCGGTGATCCGATTGAGGCTTGGCTGGAGTCGTTGGATTCGTAGGAACTCGGGGACCTGTAAACGACCTGTCAGGGGTTAGAAAACTCACAAAGGAACAAGAAAACAAAGGAAAAACAGCAAGGGAAGGCTTCTTTTGGAGTGGGCGTCTAGGGATCTGAGAGACTTGTTGGCAGCAGGAAGATGATTGCAGCACTGGGATGAAAAACTCTCACAAACCCCTTTATGCACACAGCAGGGTATCACACAACTCAATAGAAGAACTCAAAGTTTTTTTATTCATCAAAAATTCTCCTTCATACAAGAGGCTAGGGTCCCTTAAATAGACCCTTAACCTTGGGCTTCAAGTAAGGGTACATAAGTCTTTACATAAGAATCCTTTTCCCTCTCAAACCCTAGCTAGAAAATAAGGAAATATTAGGTAGAAAAATCCCTAAAATTTTTTTTGACTTGGTCAAGACTCCAAGGATGCCTAGGGGGGCGTGTTGGGTTTTTAGGAGCAGCAAAAGGCCGGCCCAAAGGGGCTTGGGTGCATGGGTTTGGGCCTCTGGAAGCTGGGGTGGCCTGGTACCCAGGTAGCAGGAATATTTCCTGGTATCTTGCTTCTTAGGGGCTTGGGCTTGGCACCTGGGCTTGATTTCTTTGGGCTAGGATGCAGATGGACCTCTGGAATCATGGATGACCTTATCTATGAATATACTTTGGCATCTGGAAGGGAATCTGGGCATCTGGAGGGCATCTGCAAGAAATCAGGGTTTTCTGAATTTTCCTCCTGGGGTCTTCAAATCTTCAAGCTGGGATGGACTTGTGCTATACTTCCATGTCTTCAATCTAGTTGGACTTGGTCTTCACTTGTATGATATAGTCTTGAGTCTTCAATATGGTTGAATAGGACTTAAAAAAATAAAATTAGCTCGACATGAGCTGACTAACACTGGACTGAACTAGCTCAACATGAGCTGACTAGTACAGAACTGAAACTCAAAATAAATTAAAATGGACTCAGATAGGCTAAGCCCTTATTACAGATGGACGCATAAATTATTGATCAATTCATAGAGGGTTGAAAAGCCTCTATCTTATTCTGGTGCCTTTGGTGTCCCCACCAATTCTCCCGGGTTGGGAGGAACTCGACCCTGTCGAGTGAAGGTCAGACTGTCTCACATATCTCTCGAGAAGGTCTAGGTTGAGGCGTTGCAAGTCCTCTCGAGAAATCCACGAATCGTCCGACTCTGGCCGGCCTTGCCATCGGACCAGGAAGCATTGATAGTCACGGCCCCGGGTCGTGATGGCTTGATCGTCCAGGATACGCTCGATCCGTTCTCCTCTCTCAGGCCAATTTGTTAGTGGACACTCTAGGTTAGGGTCACTCAGAATGAAAAGGAATAGGTCCAAAGGCCTTACTAGGTATCACTGCCGGTTCCCTATACTCAACCAGGTCTGTAATATTGAAGGTAGAACTAATGCCCAAATCTGAAGGCAAGTCTAACACCTAGGCATTTGATCCAATCCTTCTCTATCACTTTAAAAGGTCTGGCTCTACGAGCATGAAACTTCTTTTAGGCCTAAGCTTAACCAAGATAGAATCCACTACATCAAATTCTTTAACCCTTCTTCGGGAATTAGCCAGTTGTTTTAAGATTAGTGCAGGTGGTGAACATGCTAAGCACATGCAGACTCCTAACAAATGATGCAAAGGACTCATACTGACACCTAACAGACTCGACTATGCATTCCTATCGAAGGAAATTTTATTGAACTCTTTGGATCTAAACCTAATAGATTATAGGTTCTCTAGGTTTGATCCTAGCTTGACATGCACATGAAAATTTACAGTGAACTCCTAGCAAATTCCAAAGAGTATGCCAGAAGTAAGATGCAAACCTAACATGCGTGATGAATGCATGCAGTATGCTAATCTCAGCTAAATGCAATCTAATGATCCTAGAAATGCTGGAGGTGTCAGGAAAGGGCAGAAAATAGGAAGTGGGTTCAGAATTAGTTTGATAAGGTAGAGAAAAAGGTTCATGGTTAGTTGGATAAAGTAGGATAAAAGACGGGGTGTCAGGAACTAATCCTATATTAATGAGGTTAACCTTACGAGGTTGAGCTATATCTACAGGGTTTGCATAATGGAAGGATGGGTCGCCAATTTCGGGGAAGAGGTCCTTAATGGGAACTATAGGAGGGGACTCATCTTGAAGGTATTGATTCAAAGAGATAAGGTCCTTAATAAATTCTTCTGGTTCTTGTATTTTAGGACTAGACTCTATAATTTGGCTCTCCTCTATGGTTTCCTCAGGTAAGGCTCTAGCAGCAGTACCTAGGTTCTCTTCCTCTATTTGTTCTTCCACTATAGCTTTAGGTTGGATATGGTCAAGGTCAATTAGCTCTGGGTTGGTTTCTACCTGGGTATCTACTGGGTCAGCTAATTCTAGGTCATCTAAAGGTGTCTCCTCTTCTCCCTCATACTCATCCGCTAGGCTCACATCAGCTTCATACACTTCCGCGTTAATGTAAGCCTTGCGAATCTCAGGAATGGTTGGAGAAGGTCGGCTAGCAGGAAATTGGTTAGGTTCTGGTCCTTGATTATGGGTACTACTCCTAGTAGGTTCAGGTTGTATAAGAGGTAGTGGCTTACTATTGGGTTCATATTTAGGGATACTAATCCTATGAGGTTCAAGTTGACTAGGGGAAGCATGACTAGTACTAGGCTGATACTTAGGGGTTATGGGTTCTCTAGGCTCATAGGACAAGGGTGCAGATCTATGGGTCATGGGATTATAGGATCTGGGGTCATAGGATTTTGGGTCAGCTCTATGATCAGGTTCTAAGGATGGATCAAGGTATGGGGTCCTCCTAAGGTTGGGCTCTCTATATAGGTCAGGATATTGGGTCCTCCTAGGATTGGACTCCCTATATAGGTCAGAATACTGGGTTCTCCTAGGGTTGGACTCCCTATATGGGTCAGAATATTGGGTCCTCCTAGGGCTGGACTCGCTATATGGGTCAGAATATTGGGTATTGGGTCTACTAGGCTCATAGGGTGTGGGTGCATAGGATCTATGATCATGGGATCGAGAGTCATAGGATCTAGGTTCATAGGTTATGGATTCATAGGTTCTAGGTTCATAGGATTTGGAGTCATAAGATCTATAGGTTGTAGGTATACTAGGCTTATAGGGAGAGGGTAAATAGGATCTATCTTCCTGGTCTATAAAATCCTGATTGGGTCTTCTAGGACTAACCTTAGGGATTGGGTCATGACGATGGGCTCTCCTAGGTTCAGCCTCAAGGTATGGATCAGGGTTTGGGGTCCTCCTAAGTTGAGGGGAATTAGGATCTGGCTCAGACTGTGACCCATGGTTTTTTTCTGGGGTCCCTACCCGGAATTTTTACTGATCAAACCTATTGGCAAGATGGTCAATTCTATCATTGGTTTGAATACGAGACTGAGTTAACTGGGTCATCTGGGTAGTTATCTGGATAGCCATCTGGGCCATTTGATCAGCTAGGGCTTTTATTTGAGCTTGTAAATTTTTCATGGGTTCAGACATTTGTGAAGGAGGTGGGTGATATGAAACTCCTGATCTAGTGCTCATGCAAGACTCGATCAAACCGACTATAGCTGACTAGACCTAGAGTCAAAACTAGATGCTCAATCAGGGTGGCAAACTAGCCTATAGTAACCCTGTACTCAGCCAGACAGGTGTAAGGGGAGTGTTAGGTCCCTGATTGCCAATCCTAGACACCAATCAGAGATTGGCCAGGTAGGCGGACCAGCACACAAGCCCTTCGGGATTGAATCCCTAAACCACCGTTCTAGACACTGAGCACAAGGCACACATAGGTTAACTTGACACAGTGATCTAACACTAGCCCGGACCCGACCAGTTGATGTCCCTAGCCCACTAGGGCAAATTAAGTCTAGTTAATTTTAGGTTAAGGCTTGGGACCGAATGCAAGGAATGTGGTTTTGGGCTAAGGAGAGGTTATCAAATCCTCCCCCCATCTGACATAGCAAGAGTGCCCTTAAAAGTAGATTATGCAATGATGGCAGGCAAATGATGCAAATTAGGGTTAGATGTTTTTGGTATTTTTTTTGGAGAATATGTAATTTTATTTTATTATTATTTTTTTTTGGTATTTTCTTAAATAGAAGAAAACTTGCAAATTATGGCCTAATATGCAGGAAATATACTAAAATTAAAAGATATGCAAAAAATGCTAAATAAAATCCTAAAACTTCCAAACTTGTCTTGCTGAAAAAAAATAGAGCCAAAAATTTGCAGGCTGTATTTCGGCTTGCAAAACATTCACAGGCCATAATAAAATATGAAAAAATTAATAAAATTACTTTGAATTATTATGAATCCATAAAAATAAATTTCAAAATTTTTGGAGTTTTTAGCAGGGAGAAATGATTTAAAAAATAAAGCATATACGGACTGAAAAAATGCAGAAAATAAGCCCTAATCTAAGCTCTGATACCAAATGATGGGGAACCAATATGCATGCCATTCTTTTTGTATGTTTTACATGTTGAGTTAGGTGATTAATTCCCAAATTTCAGATCAAAATTATTTGTAGGGAATTTTGTATGAATTTTTGAAGATCAGCATGCTGATTAGGACCTAGAAAAGTAGCAAAGAAGGACCGCTGGGGCTGAGAAGCCTCGGTTAGGGCAAGTTCTCCTGTAATAAAACTACTGGAGGTAGAGGGGTATACCTGACAACTTCTATGAAGATCGTAGCAAAGGGGACTCTCGTTCCTCGATGGATGCGGCCTGGAAAACCGAGCCAAAGACCCGTGGATACCCGGCTTTCTGCTCGGTGATCCGATTGAGACTTGGCTGGAGTCGTTGAATTCGTAGGAACTCGGGGACCTGTAAACGACCTGTCAGGGGTTAGAAAACTCACAAAGGAACAAGAAAACAAAGGAAAAACATCAAGGGAAGGCTTCTTTTGGAGTGGGCGTCCAGGGATCTGAGAGGCTTGTTGGCAGCAGGAAGATGATTGCAGCACTGGGAAGAAAAACTCTCACAAATCCCTTTATGCACACAGCAGGGTATCACACAACTCAATAGAAGAACTCAAGGTTTTTTTATTCATCAAAAATTCTCCTTCATACAAGAGGCTAGGGTCCCTTAAATAGACCCTTAACCTTGGGCTCCAAGTAAGGGTACATAAGTCTTTACATAAGAATCCTTTTCCCTCTCAAACCCTAGTTAGAAAATAAGGAAATATTAGGTAGAAAAATCTCTAAAAATTTTCTTGACTTGGTCAAGACTCCAAGGATGCCTAGGGGGGCGTGTTGGGCTTCTAGGAGCAGCAAAAGGCCGGCCCAAAGGGGCTTGGGTGCATGGGTTTTGGCCTCTGGAAGCTGGGGTGGCCTGGTAGCCAGGTAGCAGGAATATTCCCTGGTATCTTGCTTCTTAGGGGCTTGGGCTTGGCACCTGGGCTTGATTTCTTTGGGCTAGGATGCAGATGGACCTCTGGAATCATGGATGACCTTATCTATGAATATACTTTGGCATCTGGAAGGGAATCTGGGCATCTGGAGGGCATCTGCAAGAAATTAGGGTTTTCTGAATTTTCCTCCTGGGGTCTTCAAATCTTCAAGCTGGGTTGGACTTGTGCTATACTTCCATGTCTTCAATCTAGTTGGACTTGGTCTCCACTTGTATGATATAATCTTGAGTCTTCAATATGGTTGAATAGAACTCAAAAAAAAAATTAGCTCGACATGAGCTGAATAACACTGGACTGAACTAGCTCAACATGAGCTGACTAGTACAGAACTGAAACTCAAAATCAATTAAAATGGACTCAGATAGGCTAAGCGCTTATTACAGATGGACTCATAAATTATTGATCAATTCATAGAGGGTTGAAAAGCCTCTATCTTATTCTGGTGCCTTTGGTGTCCCCACCAGGGCGTGGGCTGCGCGTGGAGGAGCTTGGCCGTGGAGAACGCCACCATGGAGGGCGTGGGCTGCATGTGGAGGAGCTTGGCCGTGGAGAATGCCACCGTGGAGGGCGTGGGCTGCGCGTTGAGGAGCTTGGCCGTGCGCGTGGAGGAGCTCGGCAACGCGCGTGGAGGCTCGTCAACACCACCACCGCTCTTCTCCTCCGGTCGTGGACACGTGAAGAACGTGGGCTGCCTCCTCTCGTTTGCCACCGAAAAATGCCACCACCGACCATCAAATCACCGCCGGAGCTTCTCCTCCGGCCAGGGACACCGCCGGCGTGCTTCCCGGTGAGTTTCAGCACCTCTGGAGGGCTGTGGTCCACGCCCTGCTCCGTGGATCGACAGCAATGGCTGCCGATAGACCAACCAGCGAATTGTAAACCCAGCAGCCGGTCCATGGTGGACCGGCTGCTCCAAAAAGCGTGCAGCATCAAAATATGTGCAAAAATCTTAGAAAATTCATAACTTCTTCATTTCAAACCTGATTTAAGTACCGTTTGCGTCGTTGGATTCCATAAATCAAGCTCTACCTAATGGAAGGTTTCAAACTTATTAATTTTACCGATTCCATGATCATTAATTATAATTATTGAATATTTTATTAATCATTTAAATGGGTGTGCGGTGCTTTGACTTGAAATCTATTTTTCATGAACGTACTCTAATTTCACATTTTTCAAAGATATTTTTAAAATAATTAGTTTTGCAAGAAAGCCCAAATTAATTTTGAAATTAGGTTATTAAAAGAATGTTAGCACCAATAATTAACTAAAATACTTAAAATAAACGTGTAAATCCATGATTTATCATGTAGTACCTGACTAGTACCTGGGTTCTGACTATGGGCACTAATCCTAATGGGTTCAAGTTGACTACGAGGAAGAAAACTAGTACTGGGCTCATATCTAGGAGTACTAATTCTATGGGATTCAGGTCAATGGCCTATGGTTTCATTCTGCTCATAGGTCTTGGGTTTGAATCTATAGGTCATGGGTTTACTGGGCTTATAGGGTATGGATGCATAAGATCTATGGTCATAGGATCTGAAGTCATAGGATCTAGGTTCATAGGTTCTGGATTCATAGGACCTAGGTAGTGTGGGTAAAGGTGGCTCAGGTTTGGATCTAGTCTGGGTCCTATGGATTTTCTCTAGGGTTCCTAGTCGAACATCTACTTGGTCAAATCTATGAATCAATTGGGCATTCGATTGGGTCATCTAGTCATCCATTTGGTTTAACCGGGTGTTCAATTGGGCCATCTGGTCACTCAAGGTCTTTAGGAGAGCATTAAGGTGGGATTCCATGGGTTCAACCGATTATGGAGGTGGTGGATGATATGAAGCTCCTGATCTAGTGAACATGCAAGACTCAAACAAATCTACTACTGGTACCTAGACCTAGAGCCCAAACAGAATGGGTGACTCAACTTACACATAACTCAACCCCTAATCCTTCCACTGGCCAGGTAAGAGATGAGATGGTGGGAGGCCCCCCTGCTTAATGTAGGACCCAATTAAGGAACCACCGATCTGCTTAGGTCATTTGACACTGTACTTCTAGCTTAGACACCAGCTTTCAATAATAGGAGATGAATTGGTGCACTAGTCTTTCCACAATGGTTGAACCCGACCTGTTGACGTCCCTAGCTCTCTAGAGCAAATTAGGTCTAATCAATTTTAGTTAGGGTTGGTTTCAGATGCAAGGATTGTGGTTTTGGCTAAGGAGAGGTGATCAAATCCTTCTCCCATCTGACATAGTAAAAGTTCCTTTAAGGTAAGTTATGTAGATGATGGCACACATATGAAATGCAAATTATGATTTTGTAGTTTTGGTATTTTTTGATTTTGATTTTTTTTTTTGTCTTTATATTTGGAAAGAAATAAAATATATAGAAAATTACTTAATATGTAGGAAATATGCAAAAAAAAAAAAATGGAAATATTATGCAAGAAGAACCCTAAACATACTAAAATTTGTCTTGCTAAAAAATAGAGCAGAATTGTTCTCAAAAAGTATTCCATCATACAAAAAATCCACAGACCAAATTAAATAATGATAAGATTGTTAAAAAAACCTTCAATTATAAGGAATCCAACAAAATAAAAATCAGGGTTTTTGGATCCTCCTACATGAAGAAATCGTAAGAATAATATACTATATACTGAGATGACGGGATGCAGAAACTAGCCTTAAACTATGCTCTGATACCAAATGATGCGGGAGGATTAATGTATGAAAAGTATTTTTTTGTGATTAGTTGAGGAGTTAAGGTTTTAGATCCCAAATTTCAAACCAAAATTCAAAGTAAAGAATTCTAGGAAATTTTTAGAAGTCATGCATGCATAAATCATCCCGCATCAGTTTCAGTCCAGTCAAGTGTGTTCATATAAGTCCTGTAGTGTGACTTCTTTCATTCAAGTCAAGACCAAGCTACTGGACCCTCACACAAGCCATCCCAGTTCATGCACCTGGACCCCCACTCAAGCCCCCACCCCAGGCCCTTGGCACCCCAGGTCCACGACACATGGCGCCCGACTCCCAGGCCCCCACCAGTTGGCACCCGAGTTCTAGGCCCATCTCATGCTTGGTGCCCCTCCCAAGCCCACATTGGATGGCACCCCTCTAGGCCCACATGCATTGGCGCCCAACCTAGTCCAAGTCTATATACAGTTAGCGCCCCTTCCCAGTCCAAGTCCAAGTTGGCGCCCCACTAGTACAAGCCCAGTCCAAGAAAAGTCAATCAGTCCAAGCCCAAGAGAACTTCATGCCAGTCCAAGTCCATGAAGAAAAGTCAAAGCTTCCAAGTCCAACAAGGAGTTGATGTCTAAGTCCTACAAGGAGTTCAATTTCCAAGTCCTACAAGGACTTCAGTCTCTTTATTCTAATCAAACTATGAACTCCTTATTCTACTCAACTTTGTACTCTTTATCCTAATCAAACTATGTACTCCTACTTTGACAGGGAAAGGGCTAGATGATCTATAAATACCGCACCCTTCCTCTCTCTTGTAACTAATGAACGAATGATGAATGAATAAAATTTTGAGTGTTTCTTCTTATTTCCGTGCTTCGGCATTGACGCTCTGTGAGGGAGAGGGTGTGAGGCCCATATTCACTCTGCAAGGAGGGCGAGGGCACGGGAGGTACAACCAACCTATCCAAACCCTAGTTTTCATTAGCCCTAGGTCGCCCGTTCCCATCTCCCATCTAGGATGCCCTCTTTCTTCTTCATCCTTGGCTGCCTACCATTAATCTTCCAAACCCTAGCTGCCAGATAATCTCTCTCCTCCAGGCCACCACTCCTGAAGCATCCGGTATCCTCCAAATCCCAGGCAGCCATCTCCTAGTTTCGGTGCTCCGCATCCTCCAGGCTTCCCCTCCATCCTAGCATCCTCCATCAACTAGCCGCCAGCTAGCTTCCAACCTCTCTTCTCTTCCCTCCTGTGATCTTATATTTTTCTCATCATCTATGACCCTAACCCTTGACGTTTGCAGGATCCCTCAGGAGAAATGACCCTTGGATGATATCTTCCTTGCCCCCGAAACCAGCTGATAAAAAGCCAGCGAATTTGCGGGAAAGCAACTTTGTTGTCCAGGCACCGATCTGAGTGGTGAGATCTCTTCTACGACAACAAGAACATCGTTGCTAGGTATTTAGACCCCTTCCCTTCTCTCTTAGTCTGATTTATTGAATTTTGAAGCATGCCCTATAGTGGTTTCTTAACCCTAGGATCCTTAATCTTTATCTCTTTGATAGTTTCTAGCATGTGGGTAGAACTCTAGCTGTTACATGAAATCCCTAACCTAGTCTTGATAATTTTCAGGAACTAAACCAAACAAAATCTAAAATAATTTGCTTTCTTTAATCTGAATTTTTTTCTTTATGCACATCCCTTTCATGTCTTCCCCTTGCATGCATCAGTTTAGAGTTCGTCGCTCATCAATTTTTGGTATTAGAGCTTAGGATAGGGCATGCCTTGCATCATACCTAGGAAAATTTCTGCATGCTGAAATTTGCATACTAGCCAAAAAATCCTAGAAATTTTTCCGTCAAACCCTTTCAGATTTGCATCAGATTTTGCATCAATTAACCCCACATTTAGTTCTCTATTTTCTGAAAATTTTTTATTATTTTCTATTCCGAAACAAAACAAAACCCTGCATCTAGAAAACTCTAAAACATTGTTTGCTGAAATTCTGCATGCTGATTTCTGCAATAGTAGTCTAAACATAAGGCTAATTACCCCTTGAAACCTTGCTATTTTCCTCTGATTTTTGCATCAATTAATCTCTATTTAGTCTTCTTATTTTCAGCAATTTTATTTTAATTTTATAGATTCGAAATTAAAAAAAAAATCTGCATAAAAAGAAAACCCAAAAAACCTTGTTTGCTGAAATTTCTATATGCTTAGATTAGGGCCAAACTTAATCACCCATCAAACCCCCTCAAACCCAAGCCTTTTAAACTTAAATTTGCTGTTGCTAATCAGTATTTGGTCTATTACTTACACCAAAAATCAGAATTTTTTTTTTTTTTTTCTATAAATTTTTCTGATTTTTTAGATTCACGTTGCATTAGGGTTTCATGTGTATGAATCATACCTAAAATATTTTAGGGGCACTTCTACTATGTTAGATGAGGGAAGGATTTGATCACCTTTCCTTGGCTCAAAATAACCTGTTGATTTTGGCTCCTTGATTTTGATGAATAACAAAACATTCAGTATGTATTTGTGTTGGGTGAGCCAGCTCACACCCTCGAGGTGCGGGGCTCTGGACCCACAGAATGTATCGGATGCCACTATTAAGGTGAGGCTGGTGCCACGTCAATGCCCCTTGGGTGGTGCTGTGGTGCTCGTCCCCAGGCAGGAGCCAGCTCGGTGATAGTATGCTGGGTTGGTGATGCGATGCTCGGTGGGGGGGGTTGACTCGTGCGCCTCGAGGTTGCTGCACTGTTTACTTGAAGAAAGATAAACCACCACTTCTAAATAGGGACATTCCTTTTGGATAGTTGGTTGGGACGTCGATCCTACAGTTGGTATCAGAGCCGAGGTCACGGGTTCGAGTCCCCGTAGGCAAAATTCTCGAGGGGTTTTTCGTTGGGTGGGGGGATTGTTCGATGGGCTAGCTCACACCCTTGAGGTGCGGGTGAGGTGAATTTTTATAATTTAGGTTTGTAGGCTAGATTCCCAAAATTAAGTAAGAACTAACAGAAAGAGTAGCAATGCAAATAATTACCATGATCACAGAATAACTCATGCAAGATAATGAAAGTTAGGACCTGGGAATTGAGAAACTCCTAGTTTAGGATAGCTAATCTTCATCAAATTAGATATCAAGAGAAGGGAAGGATATTACCAGTCAGAGATTTGAAGAACTTCCGATGAAGAGATCATACAGCACTCTGATTGGAGCATGGATGATGAAGCTCGATTCCCTTGAATTTCATGACTGATTTGGGTGGTTCTGGAGGCAAGGAAAGTCTCCTCTGGGGAGGTGAAACACCTCGGAAATCCTACAAGCATCAGAGGTCAATCAAAATAGCAAATAGTAAAAGTAAAGAAACTAGGGTTTGATTGAAATCAGGGTAAAAGTTTGAAGCTGACGGCTAGAAGTAGGATGATACTCTTTGGCTTGGATGGCAGCTAGGGCACTCCTTCTAGGATGTGTGAAGACTTGGATGGTAGCAAGCTAGGGCATGGAAGGATGCTAGGACAGCAAAGGATTTGGCCAAGTATAATAGTAACCAAAGAAACACAAAAACTCCAACACCAACACAAGCACACAAGCTTCTAAACCAAAATTTCAGCAAAGTTTAATATCATGAATAAAAGTTGCTTGCAAGAGAGGGAGGGGTGGGTTATTTATAGATGTTCCCCAAGTCCTCTCCTAGTTAGGATAAAATTACAAAGCTGAGAGGGAGAGGGATTACAAGTTTGCTTAAGACTAGGAAAATACACTTTGAATGAAAATAAAACTAGTTCTCCTAATTCTACCTGGATTTCTCTCCTCATTCTACTTGGATTTCTCTCCTCATTTGACTTGGTCCAAGGGCTATCTTTGGGCTTGGGTGCCAATATGGAGTTGGGCTTGCCTTTAGGGCAGTAAGGGGCATCCTCCTTTGGATTGGTGCATGGGCTTTGGGCCCCGGAAGCTGGGGTGCCCTGGTATCATCATATTCCTTGGAATCTTAGTTCTGGAGCTCATGGGCTTGACTCCTAGGCTTGGAATCTCTTGGCCTGGGGTACTGGCATATTCCTAGAATCATGGGGCACTTGGCATCTAGCATATTTTGGAGCATCTGGAGGGAATCTGATATCTGGAATGGCATCTGGAGGGAATCAGGGCATCTAGAGAGCATCTGGAGGGTATCTAGGGCTCTAGGGTGTCAAATAAGATCCTATAAGCTGATGTGAATGCCTCTGGCTCCCGGGTGAGGCTTGGTGGAACTCCAAAATAGGGTAACCTTCTCTCTTGTATAAAATTTGAGTTTATACTGGACTCATGGCTGAAGTACATGACTCAATATACTGATTAGGGTTGAGGGTTGAGACAAATCAACTAACCTCAACTTATTACAGGACTCAATCTTGGTTGATTACAAAACTTTCAAAACTTTGAAACATGACTAAGTAAATCAGATGGGATCCAGTGATCTGTGTCTGGTTCTAATATCCCCACCAGTGGGGGTCTGGGCCCATGGAATGTGGGTTCCACTATTAAGGTGAGGTTGGTGCCACATCAATGTCCCTTAGGTGGTATTGCGGTGCTCGCCCTAGGCGGGAGCCAGCTCGGTGATAGTATGCTGGATTGGTGCTGCAGTGCTCGGGGGGGGGGGGGGTTCAACTCATGTGCCCCAAGGTTGCTATGCTGCTTGCTTTAAGAAAGATAAACCACCACTTCTAAATAGGGACATTCCTTTTGTATAGTTGGTTGGGGTGTCGATCCTACAATTTGGACTAATATTTCAATTGGAGTATGAATTTTACATCATAGGTACATAAAATTCCCCATCTAAGAGTATCAAGTTTACTAATATCAAAGCAAGATATTTCTCTTTGTTTGAGTGATCCCCTAACCTTGGAACATTCATAAAATAATCTTTATGGCCCTTATGAAGAAGTATCTATAGGGTTATTAAACAAAATCTTGAAAATTTTGGAGTTTGGCATGCATTTTTGATTTGGCACAAAGCAAGTGTTGACTAATGGTGCAAGTGTCGACACTTCAGAAGACTGGCATGCAGAACTTTTAGCTGGCATGGTAAGTGTCGACTCAAGGTGTCGACTCACGGATCAAGTGTTGACACTTCAAGATCGACTCATCGCCTGAGACAAAAATGAACATAACTATGTATTTTCTGGAAGTTTCTCAAGTGTTGACTTAAGTTGTCGACTCATAGCCTGAGGCCAGAAGTAGAGCAGAGTGCTGGAAATTCAAATTTTTGTCTTGAGTTGATCCAAGTGTTGACTTAAGGTATCGACTCATGAAGAACTCAAGTGTCGACACTTGGTATAATGGCTAGTTTTCAAAATTTCAGATTTGATTCCAAACAGCTACTTTCTTCACTCTAACGATCTTCAATGACTTTTTTAGTGGTTTTGAGCTATTTAACACTCACCAAACTTCTTAAAGTCAACAAGAGAGACAAGAAACAATAAGAAACAAACTCCAATCATTTGAAATGACAAGAAGAGAGCTTTAAAGAGATTTTGTTTGAAAAAAGACTTCCATTTTTGAGTTGTTGAGCTTTCAAGTGTTTGGCCATAAGTGTGCATTCAAAGATTTCAAGGAGGAGACAACTCAAGCATTCAAGAAGAGCTACATCGATATTTATTTATACTTATTTTAGGAGCTATTTCTTGTGCTTACTTCTTGTAAACTTGCTTTCATTAATTGTTGCTAGTTTCAAAGGTATTGAAACTAGTGTTAAAGGTTGTTGGTGAGCCTAAGAGACAAAATCAACTTGGGTTTGACTTAGAGCCCAGATTAAAACAAGTTGTAAAGGTTGTTGGTGAGCCTATGTGATAAAACCAACAAAGGTTTTGACTTATGAGCCTTAGAAAATAAGTCGGTTGTAATCTTGGATAGATTATAGTACAAATTTTCAAGGAAAAGCTTGGAAAGTAGATGTAGATGCTTGAAGTGCACCGAACTACTATACATCTGTGTGTTTGTGATTGTTTGCTTCTTTCTTCACCTGCTCTTTATTACTTGACACTTAATATACTACTTCTGTTGCATCTCTCATTTAGCATAATAACTTTGCCACACTAACCCTCATAGTTTAGCACATAACTATTTAATTTTTTAAAATACCCAATTCACCCTCCCTTGGGCTACCTTACACAATAAGTGGTATCAGAGCACGGTACTCTACTTGTAGGTCCAACAATCTTGAGTCAAAGAACATTGCAGCCCAAATTGGTGTAGGTATTGTAGAATGTCAAGCCTCAAACCATCCCCCACTATTTAATGGCACAAACTACACATATTGGAAGACACGCATGCACATATACATTCAAGCTATTGATTATAATATTTGGAGAACTATAGTTAAAGGCCCTCATCAGCCCACTCTCTTGATTAATCTCATTCCCACTCCTAAGCTAGAAGAAGATTGGGATGAGAATGACATTAAGTAAGCTGAGCTTAATGCTAAGGCCACGAATTTATTATTTTATGCACTAGACCTTAGTGAGTTTAATAGAATATCTAACTATACATATGCTAAAGAAATATGGGATACACTTGAAGTTACCTATGAGGGTACACATCAAGTGAAGACCACTAAGGTTAACATGCTCATTCATACCTATGAGATGTTTAGGATGGAGCCAACTGAAACTATTAATGAAATGTATACTAGATTCACTAATATTATTAATGGTACAAGGAGTTTCGAAAAAGTAATTTCTAATACTGAACTTGTCAATAAAATTCTCAGGTCTCTTCCAGCTTCTTGGGATCCTAATGTCACCGCCATAGAAGAAGCCAAAGATGTAAACACTCTTGCACTTGAGCATCTCTTGGGCTCATTGATGACATTGAGCTATCCTTAAAGAAAAAAACCATGGATAATGAAAAGAAGTAGAAGGCTATCACATTTAAGTCCACAACCAAGGAGGACTTAAGTGATGATTTTGAAGAAGAGGATGAAAATGATGAAGTAGCCCTCATTACAAGAAACTTCAAAAAATTTATGAGGAAAAAGAATTTTTATAAGGAAAAGCCACAAAAAGGAGATCATAGTAAGGAGAAAGAAAAAGAAAATAAAAAGGAGCAACCAATATGTTTTGAATGTAAGAAACTGGGTCATTACAAGTTGGATTACCCCACTCTCAAGAAGGATAAAATAAGTTTAAGAAAAAGGCTATGATGGCAACATGGAGCGAGAGTGAAGACTCAAGCTCTACTGAAGAACAGCAAGAAGTGGCCAACCTCTGCTTTATGGCCAACGACGACGAGGTAATATCTGAAACTAAAATTGAGTTTACTTTTGATGAATTACGTGATATTTTTGATGAATTAGTTATGGAATATCAAAAACTTAAATTGAGAAACAAAGATTTGAGAAAGTGAAACTTAGAGCTTTCAAAATCAACCAATAAGTTTTTAATAGAAAATGAAAGTTTGATTCAAGAAAATAAAAACTTGAATGAACAAATCATTATCTTGAAAAATGAGGAAGAAGATCTTTTGAAAGAAAAAGACTCTTTGAAAAATGCTAAAATTTTTGCTACAAATGAAAAGCTTGCAAAACAAAATAAGGAGTTTTTGCTAGAAAATAAGAAATTCAAAGAAAACTTGAAAAAGTGAAGCCTTTTGTTGAAAAGTTTATCTATAGTTCTGAAAAACTAAACATGCTTTTGAATAACAAAGCTGGGTTAGGTTTTAAACCACAAAAGCAACAAAAGTATTTTAAAAATTTCTTTGTACCTGCTTCCTCTAGTAATACTTGTTATGCTTGCAATAAATTTGGACATAAATCATATATGTGTAACAAAAGAAAGATAAATATTGTAAGAAAATTTTGGATTCCAAAAGGAACCACTATAACTAACCTAAAGGATCCAAGATGACTTGGGTATCTAAAGTTTTTACTTGACTTATTTTGTAGATGTGTCTTGCAACCAAGGATAAAAGAAGAATGTGATATCTTGACAATGGTTGCTCAAGACACATGACTGGGGATGTAAGGCAATTCTCATCTCTAGAAGCTTTAAATGATGGAAATATGACTTTTGGTGATAATGGAAAGGAAAAAATTATCGATATCGGTAAAGTTCATATCACCCCTTCTACTTATGTTGATAATATTTTGTTTGTTGATTATTTAAAACATAATTTTTTTAGTATAAGCCAATTTTGTGACAAAGAATTTAAAGTAGTTTTTGAATCTTCTTTGTACATGGTATCTAGTCTAGATGACAATGGCATCAAGTTCATTGGTCATAGGCATGAAAACATTTACATGGTTGATCTTGAAGATCTACCTATGAAAAATGGTCAATTCCTAGTGGCTAAGGAAGCCAAGACAAATGAAACTAGTTGGCTTTGGCATCGTAGACTAGGGCATGCAAGTATACATTTGCTTTCGAAATTAAACAAAAAGAATCTTATAAAAGATTTACCAAAATTCACTTTTGAAAAAGATAAGATTTATAGTACATGTCAACTTGGAAAACAAACAAAATCTTTTTTCAAACCAAAAGGAGTAGTGTCTACAACTAGACCCTTATAATTGCTTCATATATGGACCTCTTTGGACCAACTAGAATAACTAGTTTGGGAGGTAAAAAGTATGGTCTAGTAATTGTAGATGATTATTCATGTTTTAAATGGATAATATTTTTGGCACACAAGGATGAAACTTTTTTTGCATTTATCAAGTTTCATAAAAAGGTTTCAAATGAAAAAGGAGTTTCAATTATTTCTTTACATAGTGATCATGGCACCGAGTTTAAAAATCATGACTTTAAAATATTTTGCAATGAAAATGGTATTAATCATAATTTTTTTGTACCTAGGATACCTCAACAAAATAGGATGGTAGAAAGAAAGAATAGAACTCTTAAAGAAATGGCATGCACAATGCTTTGTGAAAATGATTTACCTAGATATTTTGGGCGGAAGCCATAAATATTGCATGTTATATTTTAAATCATGTTTTAATTCGACCTATTTTGAAGAAAATACCATATAAACTTTGAAAAAATAGAAAATCTACTATAAAATATTTTCATGTTTTTTGATGCCGTTATTTTATTCTAAACAATGGTAAGGATAATCTTAGTAAATTTGATACCAAGTCAGATGAGGGTATCTTCTTAGGATACTCTACTTCTAGCAAGGCATACAGGGTCTTCAACAGAAGAACACTTTTAGTTGAGGAATCCATCCATGTTATCTTTGATGAATCTAACAAAAAATCTTCTAGAAAAGAAGATACTCTTGATGATGAAACATGTGTTCAAAAGCTTGGAAGGATGATAATCAATGAAAAAGCTCCCAAAGAACAAGGAGGTGATCAGGACAATGAAGGAAAACAAATACAAGAAATAGGAGCTTCATCTACACATAATCCATTATCTAAAGAATGGAGGTATGCCCATGGGCACCCTAAAGAGCTTATTATTGGTGTCCATCGAAAGGGATAAGTACTTATTCCTCTCTAACAAATGTATGTGATTACTTAGCCTTTGTATCACATATAGAACCTAAATCAATTGATAAAGCTGAAAAAGACTCTAATTGGATAAATGCCATGTAAGATGAGTTAAATCAATTCAAAAGAAATAAAGTTTGGACTTTGGTTGAAAGACCTTCAAATGTTTCAATAATAGGAACAAAGTGGGTATTCAGAAATAAACTTGATAAAAATGAAATTGTAACAAGAAATTGATGGGGACCCGAGAGTCTATTTTATTTTATTCGAGTCCTGTAGTCCATTTGATTCCATTTGAGTCTATTGAGTCCTGTAATAAAGATCGAGTCTTGTCCAATTGAGTCCACTTGTCAAGTCCAGTTGTTTTTAGTTCAGTCAAGTCTAATCAAGTCCATGTAGTTTTTGTTAGCTTTACCCCGTGATTTTGATGATTAACAAAATATTGAGTATATATTTTGTACTAATGATTAATTGTAGTTATGAGTTTTCAGGAATCAAGCACCTTAAATTCTTAAAGTTAGAGTATTATGGCTTTGAAAATAAAGCATTTTTCATGATTTGAGAAGTCTTCTCCATTAAAAAAGGCCATAAATGGGTTCAGTTATTGTTTATATATATTGCATTTAAATTTTATTGAAAATCTTTATATTTTTGGCATATTTGGCACTTGTTTTTGAAAATTGCAGAACAAAGTGTCGACACCTGGGAGCCCAAGTGTCGATACTTCAGCAATTGGCATGTAGAATTTTTCAATGGCATGACAAGTGTCGACACCCAGAACTCAAGTGTCGACACCTGAAACTCAAGTGTCAATACTTAGAATTCCAAGTGTCGACTCAAGGCTTGAGACTTTTTAAAAATACAGAACTTGCTTCTAGAGAGTTTTTGTGTCAAGTGTCGATACTTAAAAATCAAGTGTCGACACCTGAAAATCAAGTATCGATACCTAGAAATCAAGTGTCGACACCTGAAAATCAAGTGTCAACATCTGGAAATCAAGTATCGACATCTGGAAATCAAGTGTCGACACCTGAAAACCAAGTGTTGACACCTGATAGCCAAGTGTCGACACCTGACAGCCATGTATCGACACTCGGGTTTTGATAGCTTCAATGGATCTATTTTTTGATAGCATGAATTAGTGTTTTTCAGCTCCTAACGACTATTTTTTGATCCCTAATGGTCTAAAACAATTTTTTAGATGTTTTCATGTATTTAAGCTTCACAAAACTCATTCATGAAGCAAGGGAAAAGAGAGACGCAAGAAAATATCCAAGAGTTAAAGACATTCTTTAAGAACTCCACTTTTAAAAGCTAAAAAGGAGAGTTTCACTGAAAAAGCCTACATTCCTTTCATTTCATCTTTCCAAAAGTGTTCTTGAGAAGATTCCAAGTCAGGTCACATTAAGCAATCATCAAAGAGCTTCAAAGACTCCTTATTCTACTCTAAGAAGAGAGTTTGCTTGTATTTAAATTCTTGTATTCTGAATTTATTATTGTTTGACTTAGCTTTCAAGTTTCTTGAAAGTAGGTTGTAAGGTTGTTGGTGAGCCAAAGGTACAAAATCAACTAGGGTTGACTTGTGAGCCCGAAGATAAAACAAGTATAAAGGTTTGTTGGTGAGCTTAGGTGACAAAACTAACTTAGGTTTTGACTTGGAGCCTTGGAAAACAAGTCAGCTATAATCTTTGAAGAGATTATAGTGAAAATTCCTAATGGGAGCTTGGGGAGTGGACGTAGGTGTTTGGAGTGCACCGAACCACTATAAAACTTTGTGTTTGTGTGTGATTGTCTCTCTTTAATTACTTGCACTTTATTTCCTGCACTCTATTTACTGTTTTTCGCTGCATATACTTTAGTGCATTAATCACATTGTTCACAAACACTACAAGGCCTGCACATAATTGTTTTTAATTTTTGAAAGACCTAATTCACCCCCCCTCTTAGGCTCCATTTCTGGACAATAAGTGGTATCAGAGCTTTGGTACTCTCTTGTAGGTCCAGTGATCTTGAGTAAAAGATCATGGCTGCCCCAATAGGTATAGGTGTTGTTGAAGGTCAAGCTTCAAACCATCCCCCACTATTTAATGGCACAAATTACACGTATTGGAAGACATGCATGCGCATATTCATTCAAGCCATTGATTATAATCTTTGGAGGACTATTGTTAAAGATCCTCATCAGCCTACTATATTGATTAATGGCATTCCCACTCCCAAAATGGAAGATGATTAGGATGAGAATGATAATAAGCAAATAGAGCTTAATGCGAAGGCTATGAATCTATTATTTTTCTCTTTGGATCCGAGTGAATTCAATAGAATCTCTAACAGTCTCTCTGCTAAGAAAATATGGGATACACTTGAGGTTATCCATGAGGGTACACACCAAGTGAAAACAACTAAAGTTAACATGCTCATTCACACATATGAAATGTTCAAAATGGAACCTACTGAATCTATAAGTGAAATGTATACTAGGTTCACAAATATTATGAATGGCATAAGAAGTTTAGGAAAGATTATATCTAACGGTGAACTTGTAAACAAACTTCTGAGGTCTCTTCTGGCTTCATGGGATGCAAAGGTGACTGCTATAGAAGAAGCCAAGGATGTCAACACTCTTCCTCTCGAGCAATTGTTGGGCTCATTGATGACATATGAGCTCTCATTAAAGCAAAAGAATATGGATACTGACAAGAAGAAGAAAGTGATCACTTTCAAGTCCACCAATAAAGATGAATCAAGTGAAGATTTAGAAGAAGAAGATGAAGAAGATGAGACGGCTCTCATGGCTAGAAAGTTCAGGAGGTTCATGAGAAAGAAAAAATATAACTTCAAGAAAAAATCTCTAAAAGGAGAGTCTAGCAAAGAGAAGGAGAAAGAGAAAGAAAATGAGTAGCTCACATGATTTGAGTGCAAGAAATCGGGCCACTTCAAAATGGACTGCCCCCTACTCGAAAAGAGCAGAAGAAGATTAAGAAAGAAGGCTATGATGGCAACCTAGAGTGATAGCGAGGACTCCAGTTCTGAGGAAGAACAACAAGAAGTTGCAAACTTCTGTTTGATGGCCGATAATGATGAGGTATTTTCTGAAATCGAAAATGAATTTACTTTTGATGAATTGCATGAGGTTTTTGACAAATTAGTTATTGAATTTCAAAAACTGAAATCAAAGCATAAAAAATTAAAGAAGCAAAATCTGGTTTTGGCAAAAATAAATGATAAATATTTGATTGAAAATAATTGCTTACTTCAAGAAAATAAAAAATTGAATGATAAAGTTTGTCTTCTTAAAAAAGAAAAAAAAGATTTGAAAAAGAAAAATTCTTTTGTTTCAACTGAAAATTTTACAAAACAGAACAATGAGATTTTGCAAGAAAACAAAAAGTACAAAGAAGAACTTAAAAAGTTAAAACCATTTGTTGAAAAATTTACTTACAGTTCCGAAAAATTGAACATGCTTTTAAATAATCAAAGGGTTGTTTTCAACAAAGCCAGTTTAGGTTTCAAAAATCAAAAGAAACAAAAATTTTTCAAAAATTCTTTTGTGCCTGCATCATCTTCTATTACTTGCTATACATGTGGTATTGTAGGACATAAATCTTACTTGTATAATAAAAGGAAAATTAGCAAAGTTAAGAAAGTTTGGATTCCAAAAGGAACCATTACCACTAATCTAAAAGGATCCAAGATGACTTTGGTACCTAAAGTATCCATCTGATTTTTATTATAGGTGTGCCTTGCAGCCAATAAAAGAAGAATGTGGTACCTCAACAGTGGTTGCTCAAGGCACATGACTGGAGATATAGAGTAGTTCTCATCACTTGAATATCGAATGGTGGTAATGTAACATTTGGTGATAATGGAAAGGGCAAGATTATTAGAATTGGTGAAGTCCATATCACCCCTTCTACTTCATTGATTATGTTTTGTATGTTGATAGTTTGAAACACAATTTACTTAGCATTAGTCAATTTTGTGACAAAGATTTTAAAATTATTTTTGAATCTTCTATGTGCATTGTTTCTAGTTTAGATGATAATGGTATCAAGTTCATTGGTCATAGGTATGGCAATATTTATATGGTTGATCTTGATGATCTTCTTGTTCAAAATGGTCAATGCCTAGTGGCAATGGAAGCCAAGATCAATGAAACTAGTTGGCTTTGGCATCGTAGACTAGGACATGCTAGTATGCATTTGATTTCAAAACTTAGCAAAAAAAATTAATAAAAGATTTGCCAAAACTTAGTTTTGAAAAAGACAAGATTTGTAGTGCTTGCCAACTTGGAAAACAAACCAAATCATCTTTTAAACCAAAAGGAGTAGTCTCTACATCTAAACCCTTAGAATTGCTTCATATGGATCTCTTTGGGCCAACTAGAACATCTAGTTTAGGAGGTAAAAAGTATGGTCTAGTTATTATAGACTATTTCTCATGTTTTACATGGATCATGTTCTTAGCACACAAAGATGAAATGTTTTCTGCATTCATTAGATTTCATAAAAGAGTTTCAAATGAAAAATGTGTTTCTATTGTATCTTTGAGAAGTGACCATGGAACTGAATTTGAAAATTCTGAATTTGATAAGTTTTGTAGTGAAAACAGCATTCATCATAATTTTTCTACATCTAGGGGACCTCAATAAAATGGGATGGTAGAAAGAAAAAATAGAACTCTTAAAGAAATGGCACACACCATGCTTTGCAAAAATGACCTACCTAGATATTTTTGGACGGAAGCCATAAACACTACATGCTATGTTTTGAACCGTGTTTTAATCCGATCAATTTTAAAAAAAACACCTTATAAGCTTTGGAAAGATAAAAAACCTTCAATAAAGTATTTTCGAGTTTTTGGATGCCATTATTTTATCTTAAACAATGACAAAGATAATTTAAGCAAATTTGATGCCATGTCAGATGAGGATGTCCTTTTAGGCTACTCTATATCTAGCAAGGCATACAGGGTCTTCAAAGAAGGACATTTATTGTTGAAGAATCCATACATGTTGTATTTGATGAATCTAACCAGAAATCTTCTAGAAAAGAAGATATGCTTGGTGATGAAACAGGTACCAAAAGAACTGAAGAGGTGAACAACAATGAAAAACCTATCAAGGAGAAAGAAGATGATCAAAATAATGAAAGAGGACAAGATCAAGAAAATGAAAACACATCATTACCTGACCCTCTACCTAAAAAATGGAGGTATGCTCATGGACACCCCAAAGAACTTATTATTGGTGATCCATCTAAAGGTGTAAGTACTCGATAATCTCTTAGAAATGTTTGTGATTATTTAGCATTTGTATTTAAAATAGAATCTACAATTATTGAAGAAGTTGAAAATGACTACAATTGGATTAATGCTATGCAAGATGAACTTAATCAAATTAAAAGAAATAATGTTTAGACTTTGGTAGATAGACCTTCAAATGTTTCAATAATTGGCACAAAATGGGTTTTTATAAACAAACTTGATGAAAATGGAATTGTTACTAGAAATAAAGCTAGACTAGTTGCCAAAGGATACAATCAGGAGGAAGAGATTGATTTTGATGAAACCTTTGCTCTTGTTGCTAGACTTGAGGCAATTAGGCTATTATTGGCTTTTGCTTGTTTTATGGATTTTAAATTGTTTCAAATGAATGTCAAAAGTGCCTTTTTGAATGATTTTATCAAAGAAGATGTTTATGTTAAACAACCACCCAGTTTTGAAAATCATGAATTTCCAAACCATGTTTTTAAACTTCATAAAGCTTTGTATGGTTTGAAATAAGCTCTAAGAGCTTGGTATGATCGTTTAAATTCTTTCTTGCTCAAAAATAATTTTACTAGAGGTAATGTAGATACTACTTTTTTTAAAAAAAGAAGAATGATAATCTCTTAGTAGTACAAGTTTATATGGATGATATCATATTTGGTGCTACTAACGAATCTCTTTGTCAAGAGTTTGCAAAGTTAATGCAGGGTGAGCTCGAGATGAGCATGATGGGAGAACTTAACTTCTTCCTCGAACTCTAAATAAAGCAAACAAAAGAGGAGATCTTCATCAACCAAGCTAAGTACATAAAAGAAATACTAAAGAAGTTTGGGATGGAGACGCCAAGGCGTTATGTACACCTATGAGCTCCTCTTGTAAGTTTAACAAAGATGAATCAGGTAAACCTGTTAACCAAGGCTAGGAATGATGGTGATCAGACTGGTAGTTCAGTAGCCCCCAGTTCACCTCCTGCTGAGAGGATGTCTAGGAAGGTGGTGGCAGTAGGCAGATGGGTGGATCTCGATTTCTTTGATAGATAGGGATTTTGGATCAGGTAGACTCTTCAGGATGTGGGTTTAGTTCCCTTCTATTCGATGACAGAGAGGTACTATCCCCATCTGATCCACGAGTTCTATGGTAGCTTGGATTGTAGCAGACTCACCTGGCATGTGACAGTCAGAGGTGTCAGGATTCCAGTGGACGAGTCAGTTTTGAGTAAATTATGGAAGATCCCACATAGAGGCATTGTAGCTTACAGCACTGAGGATCGTGAGGAGGCTTTCAGATGTGTGCTTGAGAGAGATGATGTTCATGGTATGACAGTGGTCACCGCGAACCAGTTATCAATGGTGATGAGGCTTCTTCACCACATCATTGCTCGCATCCTGCTCCTGAAGACTGGCAGACTCGATTTTATTATGGAGCGGGAGCTGATAGTTATGGTTTGTTTGTCACAGAGGACTGCAGTTGAACTTCCGGCATTCATGCTACTTTAGATGAAGGACGCAGCCACACAGAGGAGGCATTGCTTGCCATATGGTATGGCTCTCACACATCTATTTCGTGCATATAGAGTTCCATTGGAGGGGGAGACCTCCAAGGAGATCCTATATACGAATGTTTATGATGAGAGATCGCTCCACTGTATGAGATATAGATTGGTTTCTGGTCACTGGGTTCGTAGAGAGTCTGGTCAGGAGCCAGACGAGGAAGACGAGTTGCGAGAGGCTGAGGCAGAGCCATCAGGGCCAGCTGTTACATCTCCTCGAGTAGGACCAGCATCAGAGCCTGAGCCAGTGACTCCTGTAGCTACCCCTTCTGCTCCTCCTCCATCTACTACTGGTACATCATTTGAGGAAAATACACACCAGCAGTTTACAGAGCTCAGTTGTGAGATAGTAGGATTGGGTGTCTGCACTACTCAGTTGCATATCGAGATAGAGGGCCTCAGAGCCCATACTGCTATGGAGCGGTGTCCGCACTACTCAGTTGCATATCGAGATAGAGGGCCTTAGAGTCCATACTGCTATGGAGCACACTAAGATTCACAGGACTATCGAGGCTAGATTTACTTGCATTGAGGAGATGCTGAGAGCTCTATTACCGTCAGGGACATCTGGTCCATCTGATCCTCTACCTCCTCCACCACCTGCTGATGATGATCATGATGATTCCCAGGGTGGTGATGGTGGTGATGGCGGCGATGATGATGCAGATATAGGCACAGATATTTTTGGTGATGGCAGTACGATGGCAGTATAGACCTAGCTGGACGATATCAGATGGTCAGCAAAGATACTTAGACACCAGCTACTCTTGAGATCCCTTATCCAGTTGATGAGATTGTTCCCACTCCTGATTTTGTGACACCAGCTGAGCTACTTCCGCCCCCGTTGACCAAATCATCCAGGGTTGTACCCGCTCATGGACCTTCTACTCGGACTAGGAGTCGTAGGATTCTAGAGCCACCTAAGGCCCTAGCACCTAGGTCCAGGATCAGTGCCCCAATTAGCTTTGAGTTCTCATCTGATGAGGAGTAGCCTCACAGATGTTTATCTAGTTGCTTGTTACTCTTTTATCTAGCTGTTATATTAGCTTAGATGCTTATATCACTGTACTTGTTTGCTTTATTTCTCTTGTATCATGTTTCAGGATTGCTGTATTACTAACAATACTTTTTGTAACTGAAAACTTGATTATATATATCTGTGTTTCAATTTATGATCATTCTTGTATCAATTATGTGATGATTGAACTTTGTATTTGCTCCCTACTCTATGCATTTGCTCCGAAACTCCCTACTCTATGCATTTGCTCCAATACTTGTTGATTTCTTAACAATCTAATCTCTTTTCAACTCTAATACCAACTTTATCATGACTTAATGCATTGACTTAGGGGGAGATTACTCCCTTTTATGTTGTATGTTGACAAAAAGGAAGATTAGATATATTACTTACAAGCATTCTCTTCAATTTTTTGAAATGACTCATACCTTAACTTCCTTAAGGGGAGAGTGTTTTGATTTCAATACCTATTTGGCAATATCTCCTTCATTAAATTGCTTCATGTGAGTTTTAAAGTTCATATTTAAGAGATACATTGTCAAAATTAAAGTTGAATGCTTATTTACTCAAGATTTTGTCATCATCAAAAAGGAAGAGATTGTTGGCTTTATCCCATGATTTTGATGATTAACAAAATATTGAGTACATATTTTGTACTAATGATTAATTGTAGTTATGAGTTTTCAGGAATCAAGCACCTCAAATTCTCAATGTTAGAGTATCATGGCATGCTTTGGAAACAAAGTATTTTTTGTGATTTGAGAAGTCTTCTTCATTGAAAAAGGCCACAAAAGGGTTCAATTATTGTTTATATATGTTGCATTTAAATTTCATTGAAAATCTTTATGTTTTTGGCATGTTTGGCACTTGTTTTTGAAAATTGCAGTACCAAGTGTCGACACCTGGGAGCCCAAGTATTGACAATGCAGTATTTGGCATGCAGAATTTTTTAGTGGCATACCAAGTGTTGACACCCAGAACTCAAGTGTCGACACCTAAAACTCAAGTGTTGACACTTAGAATTCCAAGTGTCGACTCAAGGCCTGAAACTTTTTGAAAATACAGAACTTGCCTCTGGAGAGTTTTTATGTCAAGTGTCGACATCTGAAAATCAAGTGTCGACACCTAAAAATCAAGTGTTGACACCTGAAAGTTTAAGTGTTGACACCTGAAATCCAAGTGTCGACACCTGACAGCCAAGTGTCGACACCTGACAGCCATGTGTCGACACTCGGGTTCTGAGAGCTTCAACAATCTATTTTCTGATAACCTGAATTTATGTTTTTTAGCTCCTAACGACTATTTTTTGATCCCTAACGGTCTAAAATAGTTTGTTGGATGTTTTTCATGTATTTAAGCTTCACCAAACTCATTCACGAAGCAAGGAAAAAGAGAGAAGCAAGAAAATATCCAAGAGTTAAAGACATTCTTTAAGAACTCCACTTCCAAAAGCTAAAAAGGAGAGATTCCACTGAAAAAGCCTGCATTCTTTTTATTTCATTTTTCCAAAAGTGTTCTTGAAATGATTTCAAGTCAAGTCACATCAAGCACTCATCAAAGAGCTTCAAAGATTCCTCATCCACTCTAAGAAGAGAGTTTGCTTATGTTTAAATTCTTGTATTATGAATTTATTATTGTTTGACGTAGCTTTCAAGGTTATTGAAAGTTGGGTGTAAGGTTGTTGGTGAGCCAAAAGTACAAAACCAACTAGGGTTGACTCGTGAGCCTGAAGACAAAACAAGTGTAAAGGTTTGTTGGTAGGTGACAAAACTAACTTAAGTTTTGATTTGTGAGCCTTGAAAAACAAGTCGGCTGTAATCTTTGAAGAGATTATAGTGAAAATTTTCAAGAGGAGCTTGGGGAATGGACGTAGATGTTTGGAGTGCACCGAACTACTATAAAACTTTGTATTTATATATGATTGTCTCTCTTTAATTACTTGCACTTTATTTCCTATACTCTATTTACTATTTTCAGCTGTATATACTTTAGTGTATTAATCACATTATTCACAAACACTACAAGGCCTGCACATAATTATTTTTAATTTTTGAAAGACCCAATTTTATCCCCCTCTTGGGCTCCATTTATGGGCAATAGTTTTCATTCAAGTCATGCTCAAGAGGAGAGTCAACAGACCTAGAGATTCACCAGACCCCCCAACCAGAGCTAGCCTTCATGCACCTGGGCCCCTACTCAAGCCCATAAGGTTGGCGCCTCTCCTAGTCCAAGTTTAGTTAGCGCCCTCCCCAGTCCAGTGCCCAGTTCAAGGCCTAAGAGAGTTTTCTTAGCCCTCAAGATTTGTAGTCCTAGCCTGTTAGGGAGTCCAGGGACCTGGGTGAATATATAAATACCCTACCCCCTCTCATATTTTTTCATGCTAGAATGAATTAATGAAGTTTTCTTGAATCTCTTCAACTTTGCTATGTGATTAGGATATTTGTGTGATCCCTAAGGATATCTGTATGATCCCTACCTATGTGATTAAGGATATATGTGTTATCCCTAAGGGTATCTGTATGATCCCTACCTATGTAATTAAGGATATCTGTATGATCCCTAAGGATATCTATGTGATCCCTACCGCCTGCCTCCTAATCCTTAACGAAACCCTAGCTGCCATCATCTTCTCACAAGCCCCAAGCATACCCTAATCCCTGGTGACTTCTATGCTTGCCAGCAATCCCTATATCCTATCCCCCATCATTTGGTATCAGAGCCAGAGGATTAAGATTTTCTGTTCCTCCCTGGCTCCACATCCTTCCTCTCGTCCAGATTCCCCCTATGCTAGACTCCTTCTCAAACCTCAGTCAGCCGCTGGCCTCCATCTCTAGTTTGTCAATGGCCTAGCATCCACTTCCCTCCCGTGACCCCCAATACCTCATCAGCATTGACTATCCATGAAGCCACCACCAGTAGCCGATGCTCTCCTCCCCCGTCGGCAGTCGACGATGCCCTACCACTGGAAACGCCACCTCTGCCTCCTTCTTCATCGCTCGCACCCTCCCATGGTGAGCCAAGCTCTACAACAGGGCCTCGGGACTGAGCCCAGCATCACTATGCCGCCGCCAGTCGCTGGAACAAGCTGCACCTCCCTCTCCCCGAGTCGCCACACTCCTAGCACCATCACTGATGAAGAACTTCGTCGGATTTTCATCTCCATGGCACCCGATGTTGGCTCATGAGAAGGAGAGTCCCTGTGCACGATCATGGAAGAAATTGCCTTTCACGGTTGCCGGCTTCAAGGAAGAAGAGTGTTCCAGATCTCCTCCTAGCCTCCTCCCACTGTCGATGATGTTGACGCACCCCGCTGCTACCCTGCTCCCCGTCGGCTACCTGCCCCCTTCGCCTGCAACTGGAAACATCCAACGATGATGCGGGACTTTTCTAGATGCATGCCTAGGCTGAACTTGTAGGCTTTTCCTGATTGGAGAGACCAACCGAGATGCTCAACATGCCGGCCTTCTCCCCGTCCGTGTCAGCATCTCCGCCCAGTTCCTTCGCTTGTGAAGCCTACTAGGAGTCTCTCCTCAGTTCTGCCCAGCCACCATCCATGGAGATCTCCCTGTGCCGTAGATCCACGCGATGCCGCTAGCCACCGGAACCTCGTCCATCTGGCCACTTCTTCTTGTGCCGCCATCATCCTCTGCCCAGCGTCGGTTGCTGGCGAAGCCCACCGGGAGTCTCTCCTCTGTTCCACCCTGTATCGGACTAAGAGAAGAAGTGCACGAACTTGAAAGCTGCATGCTCCTCAAAGCGCATGCACCTCAAAGCCACACAAATCTTAGAGTAGAGATAATAAAAAAAAAGAAATCGGGATTTGTTTGAAAAAAAAGGGTGAACCTAGCCTAAGAGCCCTTCTTGATTTGATTAGATTCAGTTCCATCAAAGCCCCTGCTGACCCAAACTCAATGGAGTCGAGTTCTCCCCACTCTAGGGGAATTGATGGGGACCCAAGAGTCTATTTTATTTTATTCGAGTCCTATAGTCCATTTGATTCCATTTGAGTCTATTGAGTTCCGTAATAAAGATTGAGTCCTGTCTAGTTGAGCCCACTTAGTCAAGTCCAATTGTTTTCAGTCCAATCAAGTCCAATCGAGTCCATGTAGTTTTCATTCAAGTCATGCTCAAGAGGACAGTCAGCATACTCGAAGATTCACTAGCCCCCCCCCAACCAGAGCTAGCCTTCTACACCTGGGCCCCTACTCAAGCCCACAAGGTTGGAACCTCTCCTAGTCCAGGTTTAATTGGCGCCCTCCCCAGCCTAGTGCCTAGTCCAAGGACCAAGAGAGTTTTCTTGGCCCTCAAGTTTTGTAGTCCCAGCCTGTCAGGGAGTCCAGGGACCTGGGTGAATCTATAAATACCCCACCCCCTCTTGTATTTTTTCATGCCAGAATGAATTAATGAAATTTTCTTGAATCTCTTCAACTTTGCTGTGTGATTAGGGTATTTGTGTGATCCCTAAGGATATCTGTGTGATTGCTACCTGTGTGATTAAGGGTATCTATATGATCCCTAAGGGTATCTATGTGATCCCTACCTATGTGATTAAGGGTATCTGTGTGATCCTTAAGGGTATCTATGTGATCCCTACTGCCTGCCTCCTAATTCTCAATGAAACCCTAGCCGCCATCACCTTCTCACAAGCCCCAAACCTACCCTAATCCTTGGTGACTTCTACACTTGCCAGCGATCCCCGTATCCTGTCCTCCCATCAAAAATAAAGCTAGATTAGTTGCAAAAGGTTATAATCAAAAAGAAGGTATCAATTTTGATGAAATATTTGCACCTATTACTAGATTAGAAGCAATTAGGTTATTACTTGCTTTTGCTTTTTTTATGGATTTCAAGTTATTTCAAATGGATGTCAAATGTGCCTTTTTAAATGGATTTATTAAAGAAGAATTATATGCTAAACAACTCCCTGGTTTTGAAAATCATGAATGCCCTAATCATGTTTTTAAACTCCATAAAGCTTTATGGTTTAAAACAAGCTCTAAGAGCTTGGTATGATAGATTAAGTAAATTTCTTCTTAAAAATAAATTTTCTAGAGGTAATGTAGATTTATAACATTATTTTTGAAATAAAAATGATGATCTATTACTAGTACAGATCTATGTCGATGATTTTATTTTTGGTGCTACTAATGAAGTTCTTTGCCAAGAGTTTACCAAGCTTATACAGGGGGAGTTCGAGATGAGCATGATGGGAGAACTAAATTTCTTTCTAAGACTCAAGATCAAGCAAACAAAAGAAGGGATCTTTATCAACCAAGCTAAGTACACAAAGAAAATCTTAAAGAAGTTTGGGATGGAGAGCACCAAGCCATTAGGTACTCCAATGAACCCTTCTTGTAAATTAGATAAAGATGAATCTGGTAAAAATGTAGATCAAAAGTGATATAGAGGTATCATTGTTTTATTGCTATATTTGATTGCAAGTAGACCAGATATAATGTTCAGTATATTATGTGTGATAGATATCAGTCTGCTCTAAAAGAGTCTCATTTATTGGCTATTAAATGCATACTTAGATACTTGTCTGGCACTATTGATATTGGACTATGGTACTATAGAGATTCATCTATTGAATTGACTGCATATTCTGATGTTGACTTTACTGGATATAAACCAGATAGGAAAAGTACAAGTACAACTTGTCAATTTTTTGGAGTGAATATGATTTCATGGTTTAGTAAGAAACAAAATTCAGTTGCTCTATCTATGATGGAAGCAAAATATATAGTAGCTGGAAGTTGTTGTGCTCAAATTCTATGGATCAAACAACAACTCGAAGACTTTGGCATAAAATTAAGTAAAACTCCAATAAGATGTGATAATACAAGTGCAATAAATCTAACTAAAAATCCTGTCCAACATTCAAGAAGCAAACATATTGAAATAAGACATCATTTCATAAGAGATCATGTGCAAAATAATGATGTGATGCTTGATTTTGTATGTATTGATAGACAACTTACTGATATTTTCATAAAATCCCTTAGTGAAGATAGATTTTGCATGATTAGAAGAGAACTATGTATCATTGATCCCTTTATCTCATCTCTTCAAATTCTTGTTGAAATCCTCTAAATTGATTCAAATCCGTTCAAATATCACTTAGAATGATCCCTTGACACTTCTTAGATTTTTTAGGAATTTATTGAAATTTATTCTAATTTTTCTGTGGTCAAGTGTCGATACTTACAAATTGCCCTAGTGTCGACTACCTGAAGTGTCGACACTTGAGCATTTGGAAGTGTCGACTCATGACCATCAGAACTGTATTTTTTAGAGCTTCTCGAAAATCATTTTCCCCCATTCTTTTCTCCCACCTCAACCTCGTGTGGTCCCCAAAAACCTCCCAAACCTTCGAGAATAGTGGAATCTTGACCTTATCCTTCCTTTTTGTGTAAATCTCTTCCTTTTCCTCTTGTTTTGCTTTTGGTCGATCTGAGTTCCTTCAGTTTTATTGTGTTTCGACCTGATTTTTCTTGTTTTTGTCATGTTTCTCTTTCTTCCGAGCCATTCTTCTCTTTTTTGGCTTGTTTCGATCCATTTCTTCTTTCTTCTTTCCTGGCTTCTCCCTTAATCCCATTAATTTTCTTTTCTTCAGCCCATTATCTCTTGTTGGTCCAATCCATCTTCCTTTGGCTTCTTTCCTTTCCCTGGTTCACTCTTTTTTCCCTAGTTCCTCTACTCTGCATTGTTTCTAGTGGTATGGCACCTAAGAAGCAGTTGGCATTTTGCAAGAAAAGGTCAGTCCATGTGCAAGATGAGTCTAGCAGGGAAAGAAGAACTAAGATCCGTCATGACCCTTCTAGAGAGCATGAGCAGGAGCCCCAAGATCAGCCTCCACCGATTTCCCCTGGAGTAGTGAAAGTGGCATGGAAGGCTATAGCTTCTGGAAGGAGAGTGGATTTACAGTTCTGGGACTCTGAGAGCTTTGTCATTAGAGATCTATTGAGAGGAGCTAGACTTGTCCCCTTCTATACTTTGAGAGAGAGGTACTATCCCCAACTGATCAAAGAGTTCTATGGCACCTTAGCCACTGATGGGCTCAGGTGGAGTGCAGTGGTCAGGGGGATTCAGATTCAAGTGACCCTTGAGGTTATCAGTAGGGTATGGCAGATTCCTCTTCGTGGTAGGGCCAAGAACTGTGTAGGCGACAGAGTTGTTGCCTTTTGATGTATTTTGGAGAGAGAGGATGTCAGTAGAGTTTCATTGGTGTCGGCAAACTAGTTGTCTATGGAGATGAGAGTTCTCCCCCATATTGTTGCTCGAATTTTGATTACGAAGATCGAGAGATTCGACTTCATCACCGAGCGTGAGCTTGTACTGATGGTGGCTTTGAGATAGTGAACACCTATCAACCTGCTGATGATCATGGTACATCAGATGGGTGAGGCCGCCACATAGCATTGACTTTGTCTACCATATAGCATGGGACTCACTAGGATTTTTAGGGAGTTTGGTATTCCATTAGGGGGGAGCCCTCTAAAGAGATTCTCCACACAAATACTTATGGGGAGAAATCTCTTCATCAGATGGGATACAAGCACATTGCTGGCAGATGGGTCAGGAGAGAGGTTGGACAAGAGCCAGACGAGGAGGATGAGCTCAGAGAAGCTGAGGCAAGGCCATCTAGACCCTCAAAGCAGATTAGTTCCCCGAGACCTGCTCCAGCTACTGCTTCTGAGTCAGAGCCATCCACACAAGCACCTACTCGTACTCCAGCTATAGCTCCTCATGATTCTACAACTTCAGATTCCACCTTCAGAGAGGAGATCATTTCATAGATTACTGGTGTTCAAGAGGAGGTTTTGGGACTATCTATCCAGACCAGTAGACTTTAGTTGGAGCTACATGGTTTGAGGAGCCATACTGATGAGCAGCTCATTGGTATACGACAGGCGATGGAGATCGGTTTTATTGAGATCCGAGACCTACTGAGATCCTTGATGCCTTCAGTAGGAACTTCAGCTCCTCCACCTCCTCTGCCAGTAGATGATGATGACCATGATGATGACCATGCTGGTAGTGATGCTATTGATGGTGATGGTGGTGGTGATACTGATGTTGTTAGTGATTCAAACAATGATGGTGGTGATGGGGCAAGAGACTATCAGATTGTCAGTAGGAAGGGTCAAACCCAGATATTCATGATCAGACTATAGATGCTCCCACTGATGTTTAGCCTGATTCTACTACAGTTTTTGCGACCCTTGCAGAGACTTTTTCTTTTCGTACCACTAGGACTTTTAGGGTTATACCTTACTCTGGCCCTTCACTTAGGACTAAAAGCCTAACCCACTGACTTCTAGATCCTCAGCCACTAGGATTATGGCACCTATTTTCTTTGAGCTTCCTTTTGATGAGGAGTAGCCTCATAGACACTTGTTATGCATGTATTTTTCATTATTATGCATGTAGTTTCATCTTATGTTTCAGATTATGTATGCTTATCCTATATTGTTGTATTGAAACCTTTAATATATGAAAGTTCAATTCTATTGTTTCTATGATCACTCTTCCTTCTATCAAAATGAATGCTTTATTATGATGAAAGCACTATTTTAGGGGGAGAAAATTCCCTTTAATGTTTAATGATGACAAAAAGGGGGAGTAGAAAAGGTATAAAAGGTTTATAAGCAACAAAAAGGTTACATAAGCAACAAATTCAAATTTTTTCAAGAATTCACAAGTTACTTAAGATAGGGGGAGATTTGAAAACTTCTACCTTTGAAACTCTTGAAACATTACTATATGAACTTTGTTGAATAACAAATGTGAAGATGTTTTGATAAAGTCATTCAATTTTAGAACTTTTGATTCTATACTAGTTAATTTTGAAACTTAATTGCTTTTATACTCAAAGTTTTATCATCATCAAAAAGGGGAAGATTGTTGGCTTTGGCTTCTTGATTTTGATGAATAACAAAATGTTGAGTATGTATTTGGACAAATATTTCAATTGAAGTATAAATTTCAGGTCATAGGTACATAAAATTTCCCATCAAAGAGTATCAAGTTTACTAATATAAGAAAGATATTTCTCTTTGTTTGAGTGATCCCCTAACCTTGGAACATTAACAAAATAATCTTTTTGGCCGTTATGAAAAAGTATCTAAAGGGTTATTAGACAAAATCTTGAAAATTTTAGAGTTTGGCATGCATTTTTGATTTGGCACAGAGCAAGTGTCGACTCATGAAGCAAGTGTCGACACTTCAGAAGACTGGCATGTAGAACTTTCAGTTGGCATAGCAAGTGTCGACTCAAGGTGTCGACTCATGAATCAAGTATTGACACTTCAAGATCGACTCATCGCCTGAGACAAAAATGAGCATAACTATGTATTTTCTGGAAGTTTCTCAAGTGTTGACTCAACGTGTCAACTCACAGTCCAAGTGTTGACTCAAGGTGTCTACTTATAGCCTAAGACCAGAAATAGAGTAGAGCACTGGAAATTCAAATTTTTGTCTTGAACTGATCCAAGTGTCGACTCAAGATGTCGACTTATGAAGAAATCAAGTATCGACACTTGGTGTAATGGCTAGTTTTCAAAATTTTAGATTTGATTCCAAATGGCTCCAAATGGCTACTTTCTTCACTCTAACGGTCTTCAATAGCTTTTTTAGTGGTTTTGAGCTATTATACACTCACCAAACTTCTTAAAGTCAACAAGAAAGACAAGAAACAACAAGAGATAAACTCCAATCATTTGAAAAGACAAAAAGAGAACTTTTAAGAGATTCCCTTTGAAAAAAGACTTCCATTTTTGAGTTGTTGAGCTTTCAAGTGTTTGGCTGTAAGTGTGCATTCAAAGATTCCAAGGAGGTGACAACTTAAGCATTCAAGAAGAGCTACATCGACATTTATTTTCTCTCATTTTAGGAGCTATTTTTTATGCTTACTTTTTGTAAACTTGCTTTCATTTATTGTTGCTAGTTTCAAAGGTATTGAAACTAGTGTTAAAGGTTGTTGGTGAGTCTAAGAGATAAAATCAACTTGGGTTTGACTTGTGAGCCTGGATTAAAACAAGTTGTAAAGGTTGTTGGTGAGCCTAGGTAATAAAAACAACATAGGTTTTGACTTGTGAGCCTTGGAAAATAAGTTGGCTATAATCTTGGATAGATTATAGTAGAATTCTCAAGGAAAAGTTTGGGAAGTAGATGTAGGTACATGGAGTACACCGAACCACTATACATCTATATGTTTGAGATTGTTTGCTTCTTTCTTCACTTGCTCTTTATTACTTGGAACTTAATCTGCTACTTCTACTGCATATCTCATATAGCACAATCACTTTGCCACACTAACCCTCATAGTTCAGCACATAACTATTTAATTTTTTAAAATACCCAATTAACCCCCCATCTTGGGTTACCTTACTAGGCAACCCAACCACCCTGCATTCAATCCCTAGCTTAATTAAAATCGAGTAGCAACCTAATATAGCTTAGGGACACCAACCGGTCAGGTTCGAGTCTTGTGAGAAAACTAGTGCACTCAATCCTCCAATTATTTTTGGAAGCTGATGTCTAAGGCTTGAGGTGATATGGGACTAAGAGATGCTAAGATGAGATGAAAGATGCAAATGATTCTTTACTTGTTAATATTTTTTTTTAGATTTTGGTGGATTTAATGATTCCTAAAAATAATCAAAGAGCAGATCTAGAGATTCTAAAATGATAAGAACTTTCTAGCATGTAAGATAGCCCCTAAACAAAGATAAGGAGAGGACCCCGGGATTGAGAACCCCATAGGACTTAGCTCTTAGATCAATATCTACTTAGGAGTTTAGGGATGCAAACCTTGTAAAACTCTGATGTGCCCAATGTTGAGTTCACTCGCTCTCGTGGATGCGGCCTGGAGGATTAAACCTTTAACCTGGTGGATCGCCAGCTTTCTGTCTGATGGTTGCGAAGGCAAGGGGGACCGACTCCATTGTCCATGGAACCTGGAGGACCTGCGAGCAACCAAGAGAAGGATTAGGAATCATCAAGAAGCAAGTAAGAAATGAGGGAAAAATGGTTGAGAATGGTGGTGGAGGAGGTTCTTCTTGCTAGGCTCCTAGGTGGATCATCCAGATGGCATCCAAACATGAAGGTGGGAATGTGGCTTGCACAGGAGGATAGTAACTCAGGGCCTCTCACCCCTCGATGCCCCGAAGGACAAAGGCGCTACCTCTCGGAGTTTCAAGTTTAGAAGATAAGGGCTAGAAGAATGACTTCAAAATTTCTTTTCATTTCATCAACATTCTAATTCTTACAAGAGGGTTAGGGTCCTTTTATAAGCACCCAAGTTTGCATTCAAAATTTGAAAAGGGAAGTTACAAAGCTTGATTTGGGAGAGTGAAGAGAGGATGTTGTCTTCATGAATCAAGAGGTGCCCATTTGAATTTTGAATTCCTCCTTCATGAAACTTGGCATCTAACTTTTGAATTTTGAATCTTTTCATGAAGCTTGATCTTGGTAGCTTGATTTATGGAGTGGAGTGAGGATGTTGTTGGCTTGGATCAAGGGGAGGCTTGATATGGGGAGTGTTGTGTGGATATTGTCTACTTGGATCAAGGGGAGATTAATGGGAGTAAAATATGAATATGAATTTGAATTTTTCATCTTGACTAGGCCACCCAAAAAAGCTTGGTGAAGTGGCACCTCCCCATGCCATGTGGCACTAATGATGTGACACTTTTCATGAGCTGAAGTTGTGCCTCCCATGCCATGTGGCACTGATGATGTGGCACTCTAGTTAGTCGCCCAAAGGAGCTTGGTGAAGTGGGCCTCCCCATGCCAAGTGGCACTGATGATGTGGCACTCCTCATGAGTTGAAGTGGTGCCTTCCATGCCATATGACACTACTGGTGTGGCACTCCTACTTGGTGTGGAGGAGAGGTGGCTTGACTCTTCTTTAATTGGGCTTGACTTGATTACCCACTTGTGAACCCATCTTCAAACTAGCTTGAGCCCATTTTCAAATTGACTTGAGCTGGTGAACCAACTTGGCTAATTACAGGACCAATTGACCCTAACTTGACCAAATTGGCCAAGGTACATGACCAAAAAAAAAATTGAAACTAGATACATGACTCAAAAATAAAATGCTCAGGCTTGAAACCTTATTATAGGACCTAACAAATTAAAACCCTAATCCGAGATCCATTAAGGGTTGAGAAGCCTCTGTCCGATCCTGGTGCCCACACCATGAGATCCAGTGACAAATGCCCTAAGAGGACTAGTGGTTTTAATTAGGACCCTACTACAAGTAGGGGGAGCCTCCCACCACCCCACCTCTTACCTGGCCAGTAGAAGGATTAATTATTGAGTTGGGTGTAAGTTGAGTTGACTCACTCTACTTGTGCTCTAGGTCAAGGAAACCCTAGAACGTTTGTGTGCTTGTTGCATGACCATTAGATTAGGAGTCTAATCCAATACTATCTATCTCAATCCCAACATAATTTAACCATGGAACTCAATCTTGGAACCCTACTGAAGACCATGAATGACCAGTTTGCCCAATTGACCCAGTTGAATACCCAAACGAATAGTAGGCTTACCCAAATAGAAGGTCATCTAGGAAAAATAGATAGAACCCATAAGACCCGTCCTAAGCCTAAACTAGAGATCCCTTGTCCCACACCTCCCAACCCTAGGAAATCCCCACACCATGACCTAATCTGGGAGTCTAATCATAGGAGACCCAATTATTATTTTATGGACCAGGATAAGAGAGCTACTAGGAACATTAGGTTAGAAGCCCCTACTTTTAGTGGTGATGTTGATCTTGAAGATTATATTGATTGGGAAGAAGGTATGGATTAGTATTTTGAGAGGGAACTAATGTCAGAAGAAAGGAAGTTTAAGTTTGCCAAACTTATGTTAGTTCGCCAGGCTAGAATCTATTGGGATAAGGTTGGAAGAATGACTAGAAATATGGGAGAAATACCCATAGCTACCTAGAAAGCCATGAAGAGCAAACTTAGGGAAAGGTACCAATCCAGTCCTATGAACCCAGATCCTATAAGCCCATATCCTATGAGCCCAAGGAATCCATAACCCATCGATCTGAGCCCATATCCTATGAATCCAAGGAACCCTTAACCCATCGATCTGAGCCCATGTCCTATGAGCCCAAGGGACCCATAACCCTTAGTCGACCCCAACCCGATAGGATTAATACTCCTAGATATGAGCCCAGTATTAGTCTACTTCTCCTTAGTCGACCCAAATCCTATAGGATTAGTACTCCTAGATGTGAGCCCAGTTTTAGTCTACTTCCCCTTAGTCGACCCAAGCCTAATAGGATTAGTACTCCTGTACATCAGCTAAGTACTAGCCAAGTTTTCCTTAGCCGACTTACCCCTACTATCCAATTCTTTCCAAGACTGACATTAAAGAGGAAGTAGTTAGTACAGAACCAGAGTTTGTTGACTAGGAAGATACTCAAGTTAAAGCTATGTTGGAAGAACATATAGAGGAAGAGAACCATGACATTGCTACTCAAGCTTTGCTTGAGGAGACACTAGAAGAGAACCCAATTTGATGGGGGACGAAAATAAAATGATGAATGGAGAGTTTTAGCAAGCTAACCAGCAAGCAAACTTGAGCAATTAATTATCAATAAATGGTATAAATTAATCCAAGAAAATAATCTTCATAAGAAGACTATTTAATCTAAATTACAATACCCGAAATGTAGATCTAGTTCAAAATAGAGATTAGGATCTTCATGGCAAGGAAACCATCACTACCAGGGCAAGTTAACCTTTAAATGATCAGATCTAATAAAGCTTAGGAAGAGTTTTCCTACCAACAATAATGGCTAATTATTTGGTGGAAGAAGGAGCTCTCATCATTCAAGGATTGGGGTCTAAACTATAAGACTAGCACTCCCTACTTTTAGGACTTATCATGGCCATGATCTTGGCTTGGAGACCTTCATCTTGGACTTAAAAAATCAGAGAAAACCTATATCAAATCAAAGATTAGGTGTGGAAGGAGAATTCAAAATTGGAATTGAAACAAGAAAAAGAAGAAAGGGAAAACAAGGAAGTAGAAACTGACGCCTTCAAGGAATGATGCTTGGATCTTGGATCAAGCAAGGAGCACTCCACCTTTCAAACACTCAAAGGACCTCTTACTCCCTTCTCAAACATGAATATAAATACTCCAACTTAAAAGACTAAATCACTCCAACTAGAAGAACTAAATCACTCCATACAAGAAGAACTCAAGATAGAACTCAACAAGAAGAAAACCTTCATTAATTTTCAAAATATTTCATACATGGAATGCCTTACAAGGAAAGCCTTGGACCCTATTTATAGCCTTAGGGGTCATCCAAAGTGAGGAGGGGAGGTGGAGTTAGGTTAGCAAACCATTTCTAGTTAAATCCAACTCCTTTGGTTACATAGTTGCAACAAGAAACAACTTCTAGGTAAGAGGTTGTAACAACTTGCTATGTGGCACCTAGGCTTCTAATTGCTGATATGGAGCCCTAGGTGTCATGTGATGTGGCATCCCACTTGGCAAGTTAGTTGGGGGGTTGTTGGGTGAGTGAGGAGTGGTCCCATACTTTCCCTCAAAATGCTTGATGTGTTGTTTCTCATGTCTCTCAAAATGTGTCCCATGTGAAGAATAAAATGGGCTTCTAAGAGGTGGCATCATAGGCTTCAAAAGGTGGTATCCTGACTTGCTTGGGCTTTGACTTGGGCATGCTTGAAGTTGGTCTTGATCTGGATTGAGTCGACTCAAGGGACTGGCGGCCTTCTTTCATGAGTCGGCTCATGAATTGGTCTTTGTCTTCAAGGGTTTGGTGGGCTTCATTCCAAGGTTCTCATTAATCCTAAGTACACTATTTTAGCTAAAAAAAAAATCAAAAGAATTAGTTAAAATATATTTTTTTTCTTACTGATGTTCCATCATAATTATAGAGCCCAGTCCTGAAATTCATGAACCAGAGGAATTTATTGAGGACATGATCTCTTTAATTCAGTACCCTCAGGAAGAATTCACCCCTTCAATCCCAATTGAAGATCTCTTTCCTGAAATTATCGACTTATTCTTCCATACAGTGAACCTTTTAGATCAATGTCCATATATTAAGGTCATTCCCTTGATTCAAGAACTAGTTGATGCATCCTCTTCCTATTTTCTGTCCTTTCCTGAAGCTTCCCATGTTTCTCGAGCCATTCAATTGCACTTCATTGAGGTTAGCAAATTGCATACATTCTTGGAGCATATCAAATTTGCAACCTATTTCTGGAAGACATTATGGCATCTATTAGAAGTGCATGTCAAATTTTCATCTGCATGTCACCTACCAACCAAGGGTCACACACACAATTGTAGTTAAGGGTTTAGTCATTTTTCTGCATGTCATTAGGTGTTAAGTCATTTGCTTGCATGTCATTAGGTGTTGGTATGAGTCATTTACACTGCATGCTAGAGACATTTGACCTGCATGTTAGAGATCTACCAGAGAAATTAATGTGAGCAATGATCCTTATAAAATAACATGGTTAATTTTTGAAAAGAGTCAAAGAATTCGCTATGGAGATTATGTAATGATTAGGCTTAGGCCTAAAAGTTCCATACCCGTGGAGCTGGACCCTTCAAAGTGATAAAGAAAGTTGGACCTAATGCTCAAGTTACTACTTAATTTGGCATTAGCTCAACCTTCAATATCTCAGGCCTAGTTGAGTATAGATAGCCAGCAATGATACCTAGTGAGCCCATTAGACTTGACCCTTCCTTTGAGAGTGAACCTATCCCTGAGTGTCCACCAATAAATTAACCTATGAGAGGAAAAGATTTAGCATATCCTAGACGACCAAGTCATTTGTACCCGGAATAAAGGTTACCACATCACTTGGTTTGTTGGCAAGGTCGACCAAAATCTAAGATTTCGTGGATCACTCGAAAGGATTTGCTATGCCTCAACCTAGATCCATCAGAGCTAGATTGACCTTTACTTGACAAGGTTAAGTTTCCTCCCACCCCAGGAGAATTGATGGGGACATCAGATCAAACAAAGACTTCGAGCTTCATTTGGATCTCTGATTCATGTATTGGGAAGTCTATTAATTTTTTCAATTGAGTCCTGTAATAATGTGAGCCAATTGAGTTCATTAAGTCAATTGAGTCCTGTAATAGAGTTAAGTCAGTTAAGTCCATTTGTTTCAGTCCAGTCAAGTGTATTCATATGAGTCCTGTAGTATGACTTCTTTCATTGAAGTCAAGACCAAGAGGAGAGCTACTGGACCCTCACACAAGCCATCCCAGTTCATGCACCTGGACCCCCACTCAAGCCCCCACCCCAGGCCCTTGGCACCCTAGGTCCACAACAAATGGCACCCCACTCCCAGGCCCCCACCAGTTGATGCCCTAGTTCCAGGCCCATCTCATGCTTGGTGCCCCTCCTAAGTCCACATTGGATGGCACCCCTCTAGGCCCACATGCATTGGCACCCAGCCCAGTCCAAGTCTACATACAATTGGAGCCCCTTCCTAGTCCAAATCCAAGTTGGTGCCCCACTAGTCCAAGCTCAATCCAAGAAAAGTCAACCAGTCCAAGCCCAAGAGAACTTCATGCCAGTCCAAGCCCATGGAAAAAGTCAAAGCTTCCAAGTCTAATAAGGAGTTGATGTCCAAGTCCTACAAAGACTCCAATCTCTTTATTCTAATCAAACTATGAACTCCTTATTCTACTCAACTTTGTACTCCTTATCCTAATCAAACTATGTACTCCTACTTTGACAGGGAAAGGGCTGGATGATCAATAAATACCCCACCCCTCCTCCCTTTTATAACTATCGAATGAATGATGAATGAATAAAATTTTGAGTGTTTCTTCTTATTTCTGTTCTTCGGCATTGATGCTTCGTGAGGGAGAGGGTGTGAGGCCCATATTCACACCATAAGGAGGGCACGTGAGGTGCAACCAACCTATCCAAACCCTAGTTTTCATCAGCCCTTGGCTGCTCCTTTTCATCTGCTATCTTAGATGCCCTCTTTCTTCTTCATCCTTGGTCGCCCACCATCAATCTTCCAAACCCTAGCTGCCAGATAATCTCTCTCCTCCAGGCTGCCACTCCTGAAGCATCCGACGTCCTCCAAATCCCAGGTAGCCATCTCCAAGTTTCGGCACTTTGCATCTTCCAGGCCGCCCCTCCATCCTGACGTCCTCCATTAACCAGCCACCAGCCAGCTTCCAACTTCTCTTCTCTTCCCTCCTGTGATCTTATATTTTTCTCATCATCTATGACCCTAACCCTTGACATTTGCAGGATCCCTCAGGAGAAACGACCCTTGGATGAGATCTTCCTTTCCCCAAAAACCAGCTAATAAAAAGTCGATGGATTCGCGGGAAAGCAACTTTGTCATCCAGGCATCGATTTGAGTGGTGAGAACTTTTCTGCGACAACAAGAAAATCGTTGCTAGGTATTTAGACCCCTTCCCTTCTCTCTTAGTCTGATTTATTGAATTTTGAAGCAAGCCCTATAGTGGTTTCTTAACCCTAGGATCCTTAATCTTTATCTCTTTGATAGTTTCTATCATGCGGGTAGAACTCCAGCTGTTACATGAAATCCCTAACCTAGTCTTGATAATTTTCGGGAACTAAACCAAACAAAATATGAAATAATTTGCTTTCTTTAATCTGAATTTTTTTCTTTATGCTCATCTCTTTCATGTCATCCCCTTGCATGCATCAATTTAGAGTTTGTCCGTCATCAGAAAGATGCACCTTTTTTTTCTCTCCATGTTTTAGGCATGTATTCAAATGTCAAAAGGGTCTTGGGTGAATGATAAGTACCCCCTTCCTCTTGTAAGGATAATTATGATGAATGAATGAAAGAGTTTTCTTATAGTTCCTTTGCAATTGGCATTGACGCTCCATGAGGGAGAGGTTGTGAGACCCAAACCAACCTAGTTCTCTAAGTTCCAAACCCTAATATCTCCTCCAAGCCCTAGCCACCAAGAGTCCTCCTCCAAGCCCTAGCCATCAAGCATTCTCCTTCAAGTCTCCCGGTGACAAGCTTCCTTCTCACCAAGACTTTTCCACGCTAAGCCTTATCCATGCCAAGATCCATCTTCCATCACCATCCCCTACTCCCCCTCTACTCAAAGTTCCCTTTCCATATCTTTCTTTTCTTCAATGGTCCCTAACTTTGTTTCTTGTAGGATCCCATGGGTATCTCAATTTGTAGAAGAGGTTCTCCTTGCCTTGGAACCCCTAACCTAAAAGTCGATGAATCTACAGGAGTAAAGCCTTCTCATCCAGGCGCCAACCCCACGAGTGCTTAGAGATCCAACTATGGAGAAGAGATCATCGCATGGTACAAAATCCCTAATCTTAGGTCTGACTTGCTGAAGAAGGCACTAGTCCTAATTGTAAGTAGTTTCTTAACCCTTAAGATCCTTCTTTCTTAATTACTTGATTGAGTTTAATCCATGGGATCACAATCTTTAATCTTCTTGAAATCATTCTTAGTATATTCTTTACTCTTTTTTAGGAAGAAAAGGCCATACAAATTTGAATCGTTATTCATCTAAGTTTGCTTTCCTTTATGTTGATTCTTCATGCATTTTATGCTACATCAGTTTGGTATCAGAGCATGGTGATTAGGACTTATTTTGCATAGTATTGAAATTCTGTATGTTAAGGATTGATCTAAAAGTTCTCTTCATAACTTTCTAGATCCTAGTTTTCATTAGCTTTTTTCATTAATATTGCAAGTTCAAAAACTAGGATTGAAATCTTCCTCATAGATTTCACATATGAGATTTCAAAAAAAAAAATCTGCGTTGTTTTCAATCTTTGATCTAGGGTTTCATGTCTCGCTAGTGGGTATACAAAAGTATACTGTTACGATCCATGGGAGTAATGAGCTATGGCCGGATGTGAAAATCCTTAGGTTAAAGGTTTGATGTGCTAATTGCTTGCTCGATGTGTGATTGCATGACTCGCCTAACTGATTGCTTGAAATGCATGATTTTCTTTTATTAGCACACTAAGCATCCCAAAGTTTTCTAGCACATTACAAAACTGAATTACTTAGATAATTTAGTTTTTATGATGAGTAGAATTTGCTTGTGCATTCATATTTAAGATATCTAAGGGTAATTCTATCCAAGATAAGAGAAGGATTTCATCACGTTTCCTTGGTCCACAAATAACCATCCACTTTTGCATCGATCCTAAGCCCTAATTAAAATTAAGTAGTGTTGTGGCTAAATCACCTGGGTTGGAGCTTCAATAGTATCGAGCATCCCACTCGCTCTTCCAATCGGGCTCCTAGGTGTTCTTCTCAGATGGGCACCTGCAAAAGGTCCCCAGACTGGATTTTCGATGGGGGACACTCCGATGCTCAAGTCAGTGGGATGGTCTAGGCAACATAATGGATAATTCAAAGAAGAGCATAGATGAAAAAGGAAAAAGTAATCAATTTGGCATAGTATAGGCTTGATGGCCTTAGACCTTGCTTACCCTTGGATGTCCCCTCTTATCCTTATTTATAGGTGTAGTTGTAACCGAATGATGGTTATGATAACCGAATGGTGGTTATGGTAACCAAATGGTGGTTATGGTAACCGAATGGTGGTTATGGTAACCAAATATAGTTACAGTAATCGAATGGTGGTTATGGTAACCGAATGGTGGTTATGGTAACTGAATGTGGTTACGATAACCGAATGTGGCTTTAGTTTTTTGAATAGATGGGGACATCAGATCAGACATAGACTTCAAGTTTCACTTTGTTCTCTAAGTCATGTGTTGGTTAATTTTTGCAAAGTCCTGTAATAAGATTCTGAGTCTTATAATTCACTAATTCTATGTCACTTATATCAAAGTGAGCCAAGTTTTGTAATAAGTTGAATTCATTGAGTCCTGTTACTTGAGTCCATTTGTAAGTTGAGTTTACTTGAGTCCTATAATTTTCAAGTACAAGAGGAGAGGATCCCTAGACCAGGAGTTTTATAAGGCCTCACCCAGGAGCTGGAGACCTTGCAACTGCACCCTACTGGACCTTTCATGCCGCCCAAGCCCATGGAGCCTACACACTTGAAGATACCAGGCACCTCATGGAATATTCCTTCTCCCAGGCACCCCAGCCCAGAAGCTCATGAAGAAGTGGCACCCCAGATCCCTAGCCTTGGTGCCCCAATCCAAGGCCCATAGCAGTTGGTGCCCCTCCCTGGCCCTTTCATGTTGGCGCCCCCCTCCCAGGCCTTTGACCAGTCAAAGAAGGTGTCATCCCAGCCCAACAAGGAGTGAAGCAACCCAAGCCCAAGAGGAGACCCTTGACCAAGTCCAAGGAGGCCCAAGAGAAGATCAGGTCAAAAGATAATATTCTTCTCCCAAGTAAACAAGGAATTGTAATCCTCTTCCTATCAAAATTTATAATCCTCTTCCTACTCAAACCTTGTAATCCAATCCTAACAAGGAGAGGAATCCAATCCTAACAAGGAGAGGACCTGGGTGAAGCTATAAATACCCACCCCCTCCCCCTCTTGTAAAACAATCTCTTATTAATGAAATAAACTTTAGTGAATTTTTCTTGTGACAATTTGTGTTCTTTGAAAGTGTGTGTGAGACTTGTTCTTTTTTTTTCTTACTAAACCCTAGCCATTGTCCATCCAAGCAAGAGCCTTAAAACACCAACCATCAGCCCTCTCCAAGATCCAGATGCCCAAAGCTTCCTCCAAGGCCACCAACCCCCTGCAACTCCATCTTCTAATCATCCTTCAACCCGATCTCCAGTTTCTTATTTTTCTCTTCTTGTTCACCACTAACCTTTGACATTTGCAGGATCCTTCCAGTGAAACCATCCTTGGATGACATCTTCTTTGCCCTCGAACAAAGCTGATAAAAAGCCAGTGGATTCACAGGAAAGTGACCAAATCATCCAGGCACCGATCTGAGCGGAGTGATCTCTTCTACGGTAACTAGAAATCATTGCATAGTATATTAAACCTAAGTCCCACCTCTTTTTGTCTGATTTCTTGAAGTTGAACATACTCCTAATAGGCCTTCTTAAACCTAGGATACTGATTTTCTTTTCTTTTTGATTGAACTAGCATATGGGTAGGATGCTAATTGATACAGGATAACCCTAACCTAATCTAGGCTAGTTTCGAGAATCAAAATCATAAAAAAAAATCCAAAAATATTTTCTTGTTTTAATATGATTTCCTTCATCTTCATCCCTTACATATCATCCTACATCATATTAGAATCCTGTCCCTTATTAATAGACCTCTTTATTATGAGGTTGGGTGATTGGACCACGACACAGCCCCCCACTCCCGAGCTCGAAAAAATATTGCCAGTAAAATGCTTTGGCTTTTTCAGTGGAAGGAGTAATTGACATAAAATAATAGCCTTTGCACTTTTGTCGGTTGGTGGATTAGGTCTGCCTTTATGCTTTTTGTTGATCATAAGGTAGGCTAGTTAGGCCCGCCCTGGCACTTGTCAGAATATCGATTCAATAATATCGATGAGATGATGGGTAAGACTAACTCAGTTTATCGAATTGCAGTTAGCATATTAGGCCAACCCTTAAGTTTATCGGATATGCTGGTTCAATAATATCGATGAGATAGTGTGTTGGGCCAACTTCATTGTTCAAATTAGGTCAACTTATTGAGCCAACCTGATTCAGTAATACCGATGAGTTGGTGGGTCAGACCAACTTCTTTTGTCGGATGGCGATTAGCGTATTTGGCCAACCTGATTCAATGATATCGATGAGTTGGTGGGTCAGACCAACTTCTTTTATTGGATTGTGGTCAGTGTATTAGACCAACCTATAAGTTGATTGGATATACCGATGTAATAATACCGATGAGATGGTGGGTTAGACCAACTCTGTTTGTTGGATTACGGTCAGTGTATCAGGACAACCTATAAGTTGATCGGATATACTGATGTAATAATATCGATGAGATGTGGGTCATACCAACTTTATTTGAAGGATTGTGGTCAGCGTATTAGGCCAACCTTTCAGTTCGTCGGATTCAATGGATCCATTGGGCTTCAATGGGCTTCTGTGGGCCTTCGTGGATGGATTGGCTTTGGGCATTGATCGGCCTCGCGTGTAGATCGGCCTTGGGCTTTTTGGGCATTTGATTGACCTTGCACCTTTTGGGCATTTGATCAGCCTTGCACTTCTTGGACGTTGATCGGCCTTGCGCTTCTTGGGCGTTGATCGGCCTTGCACCTCTTGGATATTTGATCGGCCTTGCACTTCTTGGATGTTGTTTGGCCTTGATAAAGTAGGCTTCAGTGAACCTTTTCTTGGGCTTTGGTGGGCCCTGATAAGGTAGGCTTCAATGAGCCTTTTCTTTAGTAGTCATCCTCAAATTAATTTGAATCACTTGAGCTAGAACTTGAGCTGGAACTTGAACTTGACTTGCTAGAGCTATTTTTCTTCTTTGCCTTCTTCAAGGTGGAAATATTAGAGCTAGAATCATCTTCCATCTTCTCAACACCATCTAATTTTCCAACATTTTGTTGCATTCTTGAGCCAGTTTTTTTAGAGACAACTTCCTTAAAAGCCAACTCAATTTATTCAATAGAAGACACTTCAAAAACATCAGGCTCCAGGGGTCCATTATGATGACGGACTAATTAGATGACAGGATGAAATGATGCAAGTGATTTTTCTTTGGTGATTTTTAGGGTTTTAATGATTTATTTAGGATTCCCAAAAATAAGTAGGAGTAGATCTAGGGTTCTATACTAACAAGAACTTCAGGCAAGCAAGTCCCAAAGCAAGGATAAAAAGAGGATCCCAGGATTGAGAAACCCCATAGGACTTAGCTCTCAGATCAATACCTACTTAGGAGTCAGAGTGGCAAACCTCAATGATTTGAAGCGCCCGATGCCGAGTTCACTCACTCTGGCGGATGCGACCTGGATGATCGAGCCTTCAACCCCGCGGATGCGCCTGCTTGCTGTCCAAAGGTCTCGATGGCAAGGATAACCGACTCCATGTTCGTGGCACCTGGAGGACCTCCGGGTATTCAAGAGAAGAGTTAGGATTCGATCAAAAGAAAGCAATAGATGAAAGGTTGAGAGTTGATGTGATGATGGTGGAGTTCTTCTTGCTATGCGCCCGGTTGGATGATCCCAATGGACTCTGACTCAAAGTTGGAGGATGGAGTTGTAGAAGAGATAGTAACACGAGGTCTCACACCTCTCGACGCCCGAAGGCGAAGGTGCTCCCTTACGGAGATCGATGTTCCTAATGAACGAAGGCAACTAAAGAGAATTGGCTCTCAAAAACTTGGGTTTTTTCATTCATCATCAATTGCATACAAATGAGGGGCAAGGTTTTTTATATAGGCACCTTAGGACCCAATTTAAAACTCAAATAAAAATACAAGTCTTGTCTTGATGGGGCACCCAAAATTCAGAAATTTCTCCTCGGCCGACCAATAATTTGAATTTGAATGGGTGTGGCTTGACTTGAGGCTTGGAAGAAGGATCTTGGCACCCTTAGACTTGGAAGGTTGTTCTTTCATTTTGGAAGAAGACATGAAATGGGGCTTGTAGCAAGGCTTGTGTCCTCCTCCTTTCCTTGGTTGTTCATCCACCTTTGGTATAAGACAAGATATGGGGAATGGAAGATGGAGGTTGTCATGGTGCCCATGGATCTTGCTCTTCCTTCCATAGTTGGTCAAATAGTTTGGGAAGAAAGCTTGATATGAGGGCTTGAAGCAAGGGATTTAAATTCTCCAAATTTCTAACTATCTTTGACCTTCCCTTGGCCGGCCACCTATATTTGGAAAAGAGCTTGATAGGGGGAGGGAAGGAGGGCAAGTGTCAAGTGATGTTATCCCCTTTATCATCCACAAAAATTTTGATTTGTGCCACCACATAGGATGATGAAGTGGCACCACATAGGCTGATGTGATGGTGCCCCAGGGCTGAGTTGGCATCCTGCATAGCTTGGCTCAAAAGTGACTAGACTTCCAGACCAACCTTGCTTGGGCCCATACTTCAAATAGACTCGGACTGGACTCAATACAAGACTAGACTCAGTACAGGACACAACTTGACCAAATTGGTCAAAGTACAGGACTAGACACAAACACTTGAGACTCAATTCATAACTAAAAATATTACAAAGTTTAGGCTTGAAGCCTTATTACAGGATCCCAAAATTGAAACCCTAATCAGAGGTCTGGTGCCCACACCAATTCTGCTGGGGTGGGAGGAACTCGACCCTATCGAGTAAGGGTTCATTTGGCTTTGATATTTTTCCTAAAGGTCGGGGTCGAGGTGCTGCAAGTCCTCTCGGGTATCCTATGAATCATCGGACTGTGGTTGGCCTTGCAATCGGACCAAGTAACGCTGATAGCCTTTGCCCCGGGTGGTCATAGCTTGATCATCCAGGACATGCTCGATCCGCTCTCCTCTCTCAGGTAAAATTGGAGGTGGACACTCTAGGTTGGGTTCACTCTCAAATGAAAGGTTAGGCCCAAATGGCTCACTGGGTATGTTTGCTGGTTCCCTATACTTGACTAAGTCCAGGATATTAAAAGTCGAGCTAATGCCATAATTCGAGCGTAGCTCAAGCACATAGGCATTAGGGCCAACTCTCCTTATCACTCTAAAGGGGCCACCTCCACGAGCATGAAGTTTCTTAACGACTCCTGGTAGAAACTATTCAGGTCTAAGCCTAATTATTACAGAATCCCTTTGATCAAACTTATTAGTTCTCTTTCGGGAATCAACCAAATTATTTTAAAATTAGTACTTAATGCAGAATCCTAACATGATACAAAATGTAGACTCAACTAAACATTCATATAGAGCAAAATTTTATTGGACTCTCTAGGGTCTAAACCTAACAAACTACTGACTCTCTAGGTTTGACCCTGGTCTGGTATGTACAAGAAAAATTATCAAGGATCCCTAGCAAATGCCATAAGGTATGCCAGAAGTAGATGGCAAAAGAGATGGGCTCTACGGAGTCATGCATTTTGGTAATCTCAACAAATAGTAATCCCATGGCTTTAGAAATGTGAGAAGGCTCAGGGAAGGGTAGGAAATAGGAATCGGAGTCTTGGAGCAATCTATGGGAAGCATGAGACAGACCTTGGTTAGTCAGGATGATTTTAAAATCTGGACATTGATCGATGGATGCAAGTTCTAGGGTAGGCTGGGTGTTCCTCAGGGATGGTAATTGATCAGGTAACTCATCAGGAACTACATCCTCAATTTCTTTCCGAGCTTCAACCATCTCTTGAGGATGCTCTCTTTGGATCGGTTTATTAAGGGTTGGTTCCAGAACTCCTGTGGAAAAGACTGGTGAATCCTCATGTTCATTTACTAGATGTGACCCTGGCTCGGTCATTTTCTCTTCAAATTTTGTAGTGGGTTCAGGATCATTTTCCTTTGATTCCTCAATGATTTCAACCTTGGGCCTATCTTCTACTAAACTTGACTCACAGATGTTTTCTTTCAATTCTTTAATGGGCTCAGGAGTTTCTTTCCCTAGATGTTCAATGGGTTTAACCTTAAAGTCTTCAATGGGCTCAGGGGTTTTTGTATTCAAATTCTCAGAATGTTCATCCTTTTCTCCCTGAAATTCTTTAAAGGGTCCTTTCCCAGTAATCTCTTCTATAATCCATTATCCTTGATCAGGTTAACTTCAGGCTTCTTTTCCTTAAGGCTACTTGATCCTTTCTTAGCCTGGTCCTTAGGCTGAACTGGGTTGATTGTAAATTTCTTCCCATGGTGGTTAAAGGTACAGGTATTGGTCCAACCATGAAGGGTGGCATCATGATCATACAGCCAAGGTCATCCTAAGATAATACTACTGACGCCCATGGGAAGGACATCACACCAAATCATCTCTTCATATGATTACAACTTGATCAAGACTTGGCACTTAGACTTTATGGGTATGGAGGTTGAATCAATCCACGAGACCTTATAAGGATTAGGGTGAGGAACTAGGGTCAATCCTAAGAATTTGGCAGTACTTGAAGAAATGGCATTGACACAGCTCCCACTATCAACTATGATCTTGCATAACTTATTCCCTAGTCTGGGAAAGGCTCGTAGGATGTTAGTCCTACGCCAATCTTTTTGCACTATGTCCTGGATAAGGATGCACCTAATCACTCCTAACAGGTCATCAGACTCATGCAGTTCTTCCTGATCTAAGAACTCTTGATTGGGTCTCCTAGGGTGAATCACTTGGGCTGGGTTAAAATGGGGAATTCTCTTGGGTTCAGCCTCTATGGATGGTTCATGATGAGGGTAATCCCTAGGGGGGAAAGGTGATTCAGACTCAGGCTTGATAGATGGTCTAGGACTATTCTTCTCTAAGACTCCAATCCTATCATCAAGCTTGTCAAGCCTACTGTTCATCCTAGCCAATTGTTCAAGGATGAGCTTGAATTGATCTTCTCGTTCATTCTCCATAGGTTCATTTGATTGGGAAAGATGGGGATGATAAGGGACTCCTGATCTAGTCGACATGTACACATAACAAAAGATGCTAAGGGTTTGCTAGACTTAAAAGATCAAACCAAAAGTTAAGTCAAGAAGACAAACTTGGTAGCAGTAACTTGGCACCTGGCCAGGTAAGTGTAAGGTTGGTGGAGGTTCCTCTTTGCTTGCCTTAGATACCAATTTGAAATTGACCAGGTAAGCAAACCAACCCACCTTCCTTTGGGCTCTTGTCCTTGAACCACTTTCCTAGACACCGACTACTCAAGCACACAAAAACTAGTTGTCTAACTTGGCTTGACACTTGGTTCGACCCGACTTCGTGGGTGTCCCTAGCTCACTAGAGCAGATAAAGTATCTATTCAATTTTAATTAGATGTTGGGGTTCGATATGTAGGGTGGTGATTTTTGGGCTAGGGACAGGTAATGAAATCCTGACCCTATGTCAAATTGCTGTCCTTAAGATGATTTATGAAGATGATGGCATACAAGTGATCTAATGAGATGTCTCTAAGTTTTCTTTTTTTTTTTGAATTTTGATGTTTGATAACAGAAATAAGATGATGGAAATAAAAAAAGATATGACCCTAAATGCAAAATTAAACTATATGAAAGATGAAGATGGGATGAGATGTACTTGCTAAATTTTCAGAGCAGAATTTTCTTAGATGGTAATCGCCATGTAAAAATTTTACAAACTGAAATAAAATCTAAAAAAATTTAAAAAAAAACACTTCTAATTATTCACAATCCAGAAAAATAAAAATCATAAAAATCTGACATTCCTACAGGCCAAAACAATCAAAATAGTAGACTATGTATGGGAATGCTGAATTTTTAAAAAGCTGAAATTAAAGATGCAAACTTTTTTGTTAAAAGATCTAAACCTATCTCCTTGTGTTCCCCTTCAAAGGCCTATCACAGTGGCACCCCTACACGCCTTAGGAGATCCCCGTGGAATGAGAGGAGAGGGTCTTGAAACCCTACTTTTCTCCTAAGACCGGACGGCCTAGTGAAGCACCTAATCCAAGTACTTAAGAAGTGCTAAGTCCTAACCGTGCTCTAATACCAATTATGATGGGGGACTAACTAGATGCCAGGATGAAATGATGCAAGTGATTTTTCTTTGGTGATTTTTAGGGTTTTAATGATTTGTTTAGGATTTCTGAAATCAAGTAGGAGTAGATATAGGGTTCTATACTAACAAGAACTTCAGGCAAGCAAGTAAGTCCCTAAGCAAGGATAAAAAGAGGACCGCGAGATTGAGAAATCCCTTAGGACTTAGCTCTCAGATCAATACCTACTTAGGAGTCAGGGTGGCTAACCTCAAAGATCTGAGGTGCCCGATGCCGAGTTTACTCACTCTAGTGGATGCGGCCTGGATGATCGAGCCTTCAACCCCATGGATGCGCCGGCTTGCTATCCAAAGGTCTCGACGGTAAGGACAATCGACTCCATGTTCGTGGAACCTGGAGGACCTGGGGGCATTCAAGAGAAGAGTTAGGATTCGATCAAAAGAAAGCAATAGATGAAAGGTTGAGAGTTGATGTGGTGATGGTGGAGTTCTTCTTGCTAGGTGCTTGGTTGGATGATCCCAATGGACTCTGACTCGAAGTTGGAGGATGGAGTTGCGGAAGAGATAGTAACACGAGGCCTCACACCTCTCGACACCCGAAGGCGCTCCCTCATGGAGATCGACGTTCCTAATGAACGAAGGAAACTAAAGAGAATTGGCTCTCAAAAACTTGGGTTTTTTCATTCATCATCAATGGCATACAAATGAGGGGTAAGGTCCTTTATATAGGCACCTTAGGACCCAATTTAAAATTCAAATAAAAATACAAGTCTTTTCTTGATGGGGCGCCCAAAATTCAGAAATTTCTCCTTCTTGGTTGACCAATAATTTGAATTTGAATGGGTGTGGCTTGACTTGAGGCTAGGAAGAAGGATCTTGGCGCCCTTGGACTTGGAAGGTTGTTCTCTCATTTTGGAAGAAGACATGAAATGGGGCTTGTAGCAAGGCTTGTGTCCTCCTCCTTTCCTTGGTTGTTCATCCACCTTTGGTTTAAGACATGATATGGGGAGTGGAAGATGGAGGTTGTCATGGTTCCCATGGATCTTGCTCTTCCTTCCATAGTTGGTCAAGTAGTTTGGGAAGAAAGCTTGATATGAGGGCTTGAAGCAAGGGATTTAAATTCTCCAAATTTCTACCAGGCTTGAAGTTGCTTATGCCTTGGGTATAGTAAGCAGGTTCCTGGCAGATCTATGGGAGGATCATTGGAAAGCTATGAAAAATATTCTTAAGTACTTGAGAAGGACTAAAGATATTTTTTTACTCTATGGTGGATCATAGTTGAAACTAGAAGGGTATAAAGATTCTAGTTTTCAATATGATCCAAATGATAGCAAATCCATATCAAGGTATGTCTTCACCTTACATGGTGGTGCAATGAGTTGGAAGAGTACAAAATAGCAAACTGTAGCTGACTCAGTCACTGAGATAGACTACATAGCTACAAGTGAAGCTGCAAAGAAAGTTGTGGATGAAGAAATTTATCACAGAATTGGGCATGGTTCCTACTATACAACAATCGGTGCCACTTTATTATAATAACACTAGAGTTGTTGTGCAAGCCAAGGAACCAAGGTCTTATCATAAGCCCAAGTACATCCTAAGATACTTTCATCTCGTTCAAAGACAAGATGTTCTCATTGAATGAGTATATACAAAGAACAACATAGCAGACCCATTTACTAAAGCACTATCATAGCAGCAGTTTGATCTCCACTTAGATTGAATGGGTGTAAAATACAAAGATGATTGGCTTTAGTGCAAGTGGGAGATTGAAATAATTGTCCTAAAAGCCAATCTTTGTATGGGCATTTCTTTGAACTTCTAGCTCATGTATGATATTATTTATTAATAAAAAGCATTTGATTATCATACTGCTGCATCTTATCAAGATTATGATGAACCCCATACGTTAGGGCAATGAAATTAGGGTTATGATGGAGATCATAATGGTGAGACCTAATGATGCGGGATAAATAAATAAAAAAATAGCAATTAATATATTTTATATTTTCAGATTTTAAAGGAAGACTCAAGGAGACAGTAAAGAAAACTAATCAAGTCAATTACCCACACAAGTAAACCTATAAAGCAATTAAAAAAAATAGGACCTGGTGGTTGAGAAACCACCATAAACTAGGATTATCAATTCAACGAGTCAGAAATTATGATAAGGGAATAAGATTAGATTTTACCAATGAAGATACGCTCCTCTGAATCAGATCTGATGGGACTCTCAAGATCTTCATGGTAGGGTTTCAAGAATTCGATTCCGAGATTTGATCTTTCAAGCGATGCTGGTTTGGAGGCAAAAAAACCTGGCTTCGATTCTTGATCACCTGCACACTCAATAAAGAAAGAAAGATAAATTAAAAGCAACAATGGAAAGGAAATAATGAAAGAAAGGAGGGTTTAGAAATGATAGATTTGGATTTCTTGATGGCTGGATAAATAGGGCCTCACACCCCATGATGTTCCGTAGAGCAAAGGGCCTCACACCCTGCGATGCACACAGCAAAAGAATAAAAAGTAATAGAATTTTGTTATATATTGATGAATAAATGATGATTTATAAGGGGGGCTGGTGGGGTATTTATAGACTCCCAACCAGTGATGTAAGGGACACAAACACTTGTCTTGTGGTCCCTTAGACTAGAACACCTAGAATCCTGCTCTTAGGTGTCTTGGACTCTACTTGCTTGGCTGATCTGGACTCCATTCAAAGTGGACGAAATTTTGAGGCTTCTTATCTCATTTGGGTGCCAATTATGAGGATGGGTGAAGTGGACTAATGAATGGCCAAGATTACTTCTTTGATTGGCCATGATTGGTGGTCTCTGGAATCTGGATGTTGAAAGTTCTTGCATAATAGAGGACTCTCCAGTCTGGATAAGAAAAACTCATGAGTTTTAGTGGAACTCATGAGCCCTTGAAATTTTGATTTCCTAGTAACTTGATTGCTTCAAACACTTGAGTTAAAAAACCTTTGTTGGCTCCGTTATTGATTTTGATGATAAGCAAAATGCTTAAGTATAAGATGAGTACTAATGATTTCTTTGAAGTATACTTTTATAGAAAAAAAGATGCTCATCAACTTAACAAAAACTTATTTTTTTGAGAAATCCTAAATATGAATGAAAGATCTACTTAAAGAGGAGAGTAGAAGATGAAGAATGCTTGAAAGGGTACATGAGTTCAACATAAAGTTATCCCAGCAGAAGTTTAGCTATTTTTATGCAAATCTCAGTGATGTGTCGACTCAAAGTGTCGATACCTACAACTCAAGTATCGACACATGATAGTGAAGTGTCGACTCAAGCCGGCACGTAGAGAGAGCTTCAGTTGGCATGGTTGAAGTGTCAACACATGGATGTCTGGTGTCGATACATGGATCAACACATCGCCTGAGATTTTTGTGTCACAGAACTTACTGAAGTGGAAGACTTGCCTGTTGTGTCGACACATGGATGCAAAGTATCGACTCAAAGTATCGACTCACCAGAGGAAGTGTCGACACATCTGAGAATTCTAGAGGACTTCATTAAAGATATTTGAAGAAGGTGCCAACACATGAAGAACAAGTGCCGACCCTATGTGTCGACTCATAGCCTGAAGTGTCGACACTTAGAGTTTTTGAAACAGTAATGGCTAGTTTTTCAAATGCAAAACTCACCCCTCTTGCCTTCCAACGGCTAGTTTTTCATGTCTAATGGCTAGAAACTAAGTTTGAGACCTTGGGAAGGTATTTAAGTGATTCAAATTAAATCAAAAGACAAGAGAATAAAAGAGAAAAAAGAAGAACAAAAGAAAAGAAGAGCATTCACTCCTATTCATTGAGTCCAACTACTTTCAAGCTAAGAGAAGTCTCCAAGCATTCAAGTGCCTTCAAGAGCATTCAAGTTCATCCTATTTGAGCATTAAAGGAGGCTTCATCAAGTCAAAAAGCAGCTCTATATCAAAGCTTCAAAGAGATATCTGCTTTATTAGAAGCTTTCATTCTTTTTTTATTTCCAACATAAATTCTTGTTGTAAAGGTTGTTGGTTAGCCTTAAAAACCAAGGAGGTTATTGGTGAGCCTTTAAAAACCAATTAGGTTCTTAGTTAGCCCACAAAACCAAGGGATGTTAATGGTGAGCCTTTGAAAACCAATTAGGTTCTTGGTCAGCCCAGAAAATCAAGTGAGGTTTTGACTTGTGAGCCTTGTGAAAGCAAGTCGGGTTTTGATTAGTGAGCCCGGAAAACTAATCGGTTGTAATCGGTTGAGATTATAGTGAGTTTTCAAGTGGGTCTTAAGGAGTGGATGTAGGTGCATTGGATAGCACCGAACCACTATATTTTCTTTGTGTTTGTGGTTGCTTGTCTCTTTCATTTAGTCCTCTTTAATTGCTTTTACATTTTTGCTGCTTACTTATTAAAAGCACATTAAACTTGCATTCATAGTACTAAGTTTAATTATCGGATTGGTGCACATACTTGCATTTAATTTTTTAGAGACCTAATTCACCCCCCCTATTGGGTTGCTTACTGGGCAACATGTGGTATCAGAGCCCTATTCTCAGTTTATAGATCTAACCACCTTGAGTAAAGATCTATGGCAGCCCCTATTGGTACTAGTGTAGTTGAGGGACAAGCCTCAAATAGACCTTCATTTTTCAATGGAACAAATTATACTTACTGAAAAACTAGGATGAGAATATATATGCATTCAATTGATTATAACTTGTGGAAGGTTGATAAGGATCCTTATGTTCCTTCGATTGTTGTGAATGGTATTTCTATCCCAAAGCTCAAAGATGATTGGAATGAAAATGACATTAAACAATCCTAGATCAATGTGAAAGTAATGAATCTCTTCTATTGTGCATTAGATCCTAGTGAGTTTAATAGGATTTCTACATGCACTTTGGCCAAGAAAATATAGGACATACTTGAAGTTACCCATGAGGGTACCGATCAAGAGAAGAACATAAAAGTGAACATGTTAGTGCACACTTATGAAATGTTCCGAATGGAATCTAATGAATCTATCACTGACATGTACATAAAATTCACAAATATTGTAAATGGAATGAGAAGTTTAGAAAAAGTAATGTCTAATGCTGATCTTGTCAACAAAATTCTCAAGTCACTTCTAACATCATGGGATCCAAAGGTGACCACCATCCAAGAAGCTAAAGATGTTGATAAGCCATAATTAGAGCAATTGGTGGGATCACTCATGACTTATGAGCTCAACCTAAAGCAAAAATCTATGGATATGGACAAGAAGAAAAAGGGGATTGCATTCAAATCAACTGTTCAAGAAGAATTCTCAAATGATGAATTTGAAGAAGAAGAAGAAAAGAGTGAAGAAGCACTCCTTACTAGAAAATTCAGGAAGTTCATGAAGAGAAGGAATTTTTTCTATAAGAAGAAATTTTAATCAACTAAAGAGAAGGGAAAGGAAAAGGAGAAAGAAAAGGAAAAGGAGAAGGAAATACCTACATACTTCGAGTGCAAGAAGCCTGGACACTATAAATTTGACTGCCCTCTCCTAAAGAAGTCAAGAAAAAAGCTTAGGAAGAAAGCTATGATGGCGACCTGGAGTGATAGTGAAGACTCCAGTTCAGTGAAAGAACAAGCTAAAATTGCAAACCTATGTTTCATGGAACATCAAGAGCAGGAAGAGGTAACATCTGATATAGAAATAGATTTTACTTTTGATGAATTAAGAAATACTTTTGATGAATTAATGCATGATTACAAACTGATTTTAACTGAAAATAGAAAGTTGAAAAAGCATGCAAATAGTTTTTCTCATGAAGACATTTTTTTTTGAATGAAGTTAGTGAACTAAAAACTGAACTTGATGTTTTAGAAAAGAAAAATAAGGCCTTAATCATGGAAAACAATGTTTTGAAAAGACCCAAGACTATCATTACAAATGGTGATCTCTTGAAGAAAAACAAGGATTTGGAATTAGAAAAACTAAATCTTTTCTTAAATAATCAAAGAGCCATTTTCAATAAAGTAGGATTAGGTTATAAACCTCAAAAACAAGAAAAGTATTTGAAAAACTTTTTTGTACCTGCATCATCTAGCATCACATGCTTTTCATGCAAAAAACAAGGACACAAAGCTTTTCAATATAATATGAGAAAAATCAATAACTCTCGAAAAGTTTAGGTTCTAAAAGGAACCAATTTAAGTACTAACCCTAAAGGACCCAAGTTGGCTTGGGTACCTAAAAACAAAATTTGATTTATTTTACAGGTGTGTCTTACAACCAAGGAGAGAAAAAGACTATGGTATCTTCATAGTGGTTGCTCAAGGCACATGATAGGAGATGTGAACCAATTCACTTCTCTTGAGGTAATAAATGGAGGGAGTGTGACCTTCAGGGATAATGGTAAAAGAAAAATCATTGAAATTGGTAAGGTTCACATAATCCCTTCTACATGTATTAATAATGTACTTTTAGTTGAAGGTTTGAAATATAATCTTTTAAGTATTAGTCAATTTTGTGACAAAGATTTTTAAGTTGTTTTTAAATCATCTTATTGCATAATTGCTAGTCATGATAAAAATGGAGTACAATTCATTGAAAAAAGGCATGATAATATTTATTTGATAGATTTAGATAATCTATCCTTACCTAATGGAGAATGCCTAGTTGCAATGAATTCTATTATAGATGAGACTAGCTATCTTTGGCATAGAAGATTAGAACATGCTAGTATGTTTTTACTTTCAAAACTTTGTAAAAAAGATTTAGTAAGAGATTTACCAAAACTTGTTTTTAAAAAGGATAGAGTTTGCCAAGCTTGCCAATTTGGAAAACAAGCTAAAATATCTTTCAAACCTAAAAGTTTTGTTACTACTAGTAGGCCACTTGAACTACTCCATATGGATCTTTTTGGACTAGCTAAAACATCTAGTCTAGGAGTTAAGAGGTATGGATTGGTCATAGTGGATGATTTTTCAAGGTTTACTTGGATTTTCTTTCTTGCTCATAAAGATGAATCATATTTTGTATTTATAAAGTTTTACCAAAAAGTTTCAAATAAAAAAGGTACTTCTGTCATTTACATACGAAGTGATCATAGTTCTGAGTTTGAAATCTAGATTTCAAAAGCTTTTGTAATGAGAAAGGTATAGAACACAATTTTTCTGCACCTATGATACCTCAGCAAAATGGGATAGTAGAAAGAAAAAATCGTACTTTAAAAGAAATGGCACGCACTATGCTTTACAAAAATGATTTGCTAAGATATTTTTGGACTGAAGCAATTAATACTGCCTGCTACATTTTAAATCATGTTTTAATCCAGCTTATCTTAAAGAAAACTCCTTATGAACTTTGGAATCAAAGAAAACCAACTTTGAAGTATTTTTGAGTTTTTGGTTGTCAATGTTTTATTTTGATTAATGGTAAAGATAATCTTGGAAAATTTGATGCCAAGTCTAATGAAGGTATCTTTCTAGGATACACCACATCAAGCAGGGCATATATAGTTTTTAACAAAAGAACCCTAGTTGTAGAGGAGTCTGTACATGTAGTTTTTGAAGAGTCTACTAACAAATCCTCTAGAAAAAAGAATACTTCTGATGCATGTGCAAGTACTGATAAGTTGCAAAGATTGACATTGAATGATCAACCATCTCAACAAAGTGAAGAAAATCAAGACCAAGATAAAAAAGGTGAAGCCATACAATCCACACCAAAGAATCAAGATCTACCTAAGGAGTGGAGGTATGCCCATGGACATCCTAAGGAATTAATCCTAGGTGATCCATCAAAAGGGGTAAGAACTCGAGCATCAATTAGAAATGAATGTGATTATATTGCTTTTGTTTCTCAAGTAGAGCCTAAATATTTTGAAGATGCTGAAAAAGACCATAACTGGATAAATGCTATGCAAGATAAACTAATTCAGTTTGACAGAAATAATATTTGGACATCAATAGAAAGACTATCTAATGTTTTTATTATTGGCACAAAATGTGTGTTTAGATATAAGTTAGATGAAAATGGAATTGTTATTAAAAATAAAGCTAGGCTAGTTGTCAAAGGCTACAATCAGAAGGAAGGAATTGATTTTGATGAAACTTTTGCTCCTGTTACTAGACTTGAGGTAATTAGACTGATATTAGCATTTGCTTGTTTTATGAATTTTAAACTCTTTCAAATGGATGTTAAAAATGCTTTTTTAAATGATTTTATAGTAGAAGTTTTTGTTGAACAACCACCTGGTTTTAAAAATCACACATATCCTGATTATGTGTTCAAATTGCATAAAGTACTTTATGATTTAAAGCAAGCACCCTGAGCATGGTATGAAAGACTCAGCAAGTTTTTGATTGAAAATGAGTTTTGTAGAGGCCATGTTAATAAAACTTTATTTTTAAAGAAGAATATGATGACTATTAGTAGTACAAATCTATGTTGATGATATTATTTTCGGTGCTACTAATGAGATTCTTTGTCAGGAGTTTGCTAAGCTAATGCAGGGAGAGTTTAAAATGAGCATGATGGGAGAACACAATTTCTTTCTCAGACTCCAAATCAAGCAAATCAAAGATGGAATCTTCATCAACCAAGCTAAGTATACAAGGGAAATCATAAAGAAGTTTGGGATGAAGACTACTAAGTCAATAGGTACACCTATGAGCCCCTCTTGTAAACTTGATAAAGATGAGCATGGTAAATCGGTTGATCAAAAATTATATAAAGCTATAATTAGCTCTTTACTATATTTGACTGCTAGTAGACCAGATATAATGTTCAGTGTATGCATTTGTGCTAGATATTAGTCTGATCCTGAGGAATCTCATCTTTTGGCTATTAAGTGCATTATTAGATACTTGTCTGGTATAAATGATATTGGTTTATGGTAATCTAGAAACTCATCTACTGAATTAATTAGATTTTCTGATGCTAATTTTGTTGGGTATAAATTTGATAGAAAAAATACTAGTGGAACTTGCTAATTTCTTGGAGTTAACTTAATCTCCTAGTTTAGCAGGAAACAAACTTCAGTTGCACTATCCACAGCTGAAGCTAAGTATATTGCAGCAAGAAGTTATTGTGCTCAAATCTTGTGGATTAAGCAACAACTTGAAAATTTTGGAATCAAATTAACTAAGACACCCATTAAATGTGATAATACTAGTACTATTTGCTTAACTAAGAATCCTATTCAGCATTCTAGAAGTAAACATATTGAAATTAGGCATCACTTCATTAGAGATCATGTTGAAAATAATGATGTTGTACTTGAATTTATTTATACTGAATTGTAGTTAGCTAATATTTTGACTAAGCCTCTCCAAGAAGATCGGTTCAGTATGATTAGAAGAGAACTTGGGGTCATTAATCCTTTTGATTGAGAATTTATATTCCTTGACCCATAAAAGATCAAATTTGACATCAATTATATTTAATTCTCTTGAATTTCAATGTATTTCCAGTGATTTTGATCTATCCTTCATTTTCTTTTTTTTTGATTATAAGTCGATGTGTCGACACCTGTATATGTTGACACCTTGATGTGTCGACACATGGAACTGTGTCATGAGTCGACACATGAACGGTAGCAGACCGAGAATAAAGATGGTAACGAGATTTATTTTTGGCATTTTCTCCTCCAATTTGTGCTAACACTTACCCTAAGACTATTCCAACCGATTTTTCCCTCCAAATCTGGTCAAAAACCCTCTTAAATTCCTATTTTAAACGGTTCTTGGTTTGGTTTTTGCTACAATCCCCATTCCATTTTCTGTTTTGGACCATTGAAACCCTAATTTTTTCTCCTTTCTTGTTCAATCCATGAATCAATGGAATGGGACCTAGAAAGTTGGTTGTTCGTCGCCTTCGGCCATCCAACCATGAAGAAGAGAGAAGGACAAAAGCCAGACAAGAAGGTAGAGCTCCTGATACACCTGTTCGGCCACTTTTTCCAGCTTCCAGTCGCATGAGTTCGAAGACAGTTGTCGGAGGACGACGTGTAGACTTTGTATTCATCGACCAGCAGCACTTCCGGATTGGTTAGTGGATTAGAGATGCTGGTTTGGTCTCGTTCTGCTCATTGTTTGAGAGATTCTACTTGAGCCTGATACAAGATTTCTACGGATCTATTCTTTTTGGCTTAGTTAGGATTACCCCTTTTACCAATTGTAATTAGGGTTTTGTTATTTAGCCTTTTGGGCTAAACCCTTTTTACCACATTGATCAAAATCTCATTTATCGATAATGTCAAACCCTATTGGGCCAAACCCTATTTACCAATCTATTTTTTTTGTTACATGAGGTTAATCCTTTTGATCAATTGATCAATCGGGCTTTAGTTATTTGGTTTTGAGTCTTGTAAAAATTAGTTATTGAGTCCTATACTACAAGGGGGACCCAATTGAAGACCCATGTGACTTCATGTGCATCCAATTGAAGACCCATGTGCTAGCCCAAGACAAGCCATGTGCTAGGCCAAGTCAGTTTGTTCTTGGCACCACCTTTTCAAGAATCTGGACAATACTTGCCACATCATCGGGGAACATCAACACATGACATGTTTGGACATCCCTCGCCACATCACTCAGGATATTATCACATGGCATGTCACTTTTGTTCGGACATCTCACATGCCATGTCATTTATCTTGGTTGGCCAATTTTATGGTTGTCTTAATTTTTTATCAAGACATTAAGACATCTAGACATCTAGACATCCATACATCTAGACATCTGGACATTTAGACAACATGTAAGCTTATCCAAGGAGGGCACCTCATTTAAATTCCCCGATGGTTTTAAGCTGAGTAAAGCAGAAGGAGTCTTCACTCTTAGAACCATTCATCTTAAATAATTGTTTCCAATCCCAAGGAAGAAGTCAGCTAAAGAATTCCTCTCTAAGGGGCACCTATCAAAGAGAATTTCAAGAGATTTTCTTACTTCAAGAGTTTAAGGCAATCAAGTTCCAGGAAATCAAGATTTCAAGAACTCATGAATCCCACTAAAACTCATGAGATTTTTTCTATCCAAATTGAAGAGTCTACTCTCATACAAGAGTCATCATCATCCGAACTCAAGAGTCATGACACCAGAAGAAGGAATTCAAAAGTTGCTGCCCAAGAAGAATTAACTCTAAGTCTTTGAAACCCTTACACCACTGGTTGAGGGTCTATAAATATCCCATCAACCCCCCTTGTAATTATAATTATTATTTATCAATAAAGACATGCTGTCAAATTTCCTTTGCTATGTGCATTGCCGAGTGTGAGGCCCTTTTCCTTTGTTCTTCAGAATATCGCGGGGTGCGAGGCCCTAGTTATCCTACCTATCCAGCCGACACGAAAACCTAGCCACCTCATCTAACCCTTTAATTTTCGATTTATTTTCCTTCCTTTGCTGATGGGATTTCTAGGAGTTTAGGTGATCATGCAACTTGCGGAAGTGAATTTTAAAACAAACTTCATGCATGAAAACCTTAATCGGCTAGAAGAAACCCTAATTCTTAGATCCCCTTAAATATTACCAACTAATGAATCATAAATGAAGTACAAGGAACATACCTAGAATGCTGTATACCAACTATTTCCTTAAGGCTCACAAGTGTAAGCCCTCCAACGATGATCCACACGAGAATTATACCAAGAAAGAATTCCTTCTTGAAGTTGCTTGCTCAAGCAGGACTCTTTCAGCAGCCTTTGGATTTTTTTGACCACAGTAGGACACCCTGTCCCACTGTAGGGTACTATGAACACTCTCCTAAACCACTCTTCATTTTAGGACAACCCTCCTCTAGGACCCCTTGGGCTTATATCCTAAAACAAAGCCTTGTCCTAGTAGAAAAGATCTTGTCTTAACAAGACAAGTCTTGTCTTAACGAAAGGAGGGAGGGAGACAGAGAGAGACACTCAGACAAAAACTTTCGGTGAAATTGGACTCCAATTTAAAATGGCCGAACAACAAGTTTCTCATTTCACCATACACCCTTAAATAATGGTTTAAGGGGTGTGAAAAGAATCCCAATTTCTCTTATCAGATATGCCTCTTCATATCTGATAAGACTCTTCAGGATTCAGGAGTCTTATCTGAGTCCTTCCAATTTCCAGATGAAATCCCCTCATGCCATATGGCATGTACCGGTCAAGAAAAAGGAAAGAAGGCATCTTTTCAGATTTTAAAACTATAAAAGAGGAAGAAATGTGATAGCAGAAGGACTCTACCTTAGAACCATGCACAAATGAAGAGACATGACTCTTCATCTGCGCGCGCTAACTTCTTTCCCATTTCATGTCGTTCCTCTCAATTCAAAAAAAAAAAAACTTCATTGACCGGTCATTCAAAAATCAAAGGGCATGGAGATGATTTGAAGAGACGTCCTAGATGAGAAACTCCCAGAGTTTCATCTGTAGAAGGACTCTCTATCCTTCTATGCGCGCTCTCTTTATCCCGCGTGAACCAAGAGGTGCTAGGAGTCCAAGCACCTTGGACTCTTCTCCAAATCGGGTTCAAGTTCAAATAAAACTAGATTAAAGTCTAGTTTAGGATGCCCCACTTAGGACTCAACCTAATGTAGGTTTCCCTCAATTAGGTTAGTCCAATTAACAAGTAACTGACCCAAATCAATTGGGTTAGGAATTGGGTTAACCTACACATGCTAGTATGTAATTTGGCTAACCAATTAGGATGCCATGATCCTAATTAAACCATGTATGACTTCCTTGGCCAACTTCCTAATGTGTGGGACCCTTTGGGTTCCACATTTAGCCAGTAGTAGGTTTAGGTTTGAGCCGATTCAATCCAATCGAACCCAATTGACCTAATTAGGTCAAATTGGCTCACCTAATTGTCCAATTCGAATCATTCATCGAATTGACTCATGAAACCAATCCAATTGGCTCATGAAAACCTACAAGACAAGATTGACATCTAGTAACATGTCATGCCTACCCGGAAAATAAAGAATTTGGTAGAAATTACTAAAGAACCCTTCAGTAGTAAGTTACCATGCAATTCAATCTTTTGATCTCCTATTATCCCGATTAAGTGATGGGTATGGATATATGTCAAATCCTAACACTTAGTCAGATCGAATTTCATCTTGATCATGAGGACTCAGCTGATGATTGATTAGAAACCACTTTTAATCTCATCCTGCTTTGATCAAAGGCTCCTTGAGTCACTTATCAAAGAGATTACATGGGATAACAATTTCTCTTACCAGGAATGATTGATTCTTTGTTGGTCCACTCACATCCTTCGTACACCTTCCACCATACCCAGAACACCCCGTACATGACTCAATGTCATGAATGAGTATGAACCAAAACATGGCTTAGTATACACAAGGAACCATGGTGACCTCATGTCTAAAGATCACATGCACAACTCCTACTCTGAGACCTATCTTTTGACAAGCAATAAGACTTTCATAAGATAGTCCCGGTGTAGATCAGTTTAGTGTACTCAAACCTTGATGAGCACCCTTATCCTTATATTAGTGTCTCTACACAAGTGGCTGTAAGACCAACCACTCTCATTAACTGAGCATATATAGGATAAGCTAATCTTACTGGATTCATCGACCCCTAAATCGATGGTCCATTGACTAGGAATATTTCGATTAGGGTATATAGGAACTTAGGTCTCACTATTATGATCTTCATCAAAAACCCAGTTCCAATGCCCTAATATATGGGGTTCATCATAATCCATAAATAAGATACAATAGTATATGATGAAAATAAATGCCTTTATTAATATAATGTCATACAAGAATCGAAAGATTATAAAAATGCCCTTACAATGATTGGCTTTTAGGGCACTTTTCTTTCATTTTCTACTTCTTAACTTTAGTTTTTTTTGTTGAGTGTTTACAGGTGATATGGAATCAAAGACAGGTATTCTTGTCTTGAAACCGGCATCGCACGAAAGATCGGAGCCCGGGATCGAGATCTTGAAACCCTATTGCAGAATATTGAGAGTCCATCCAGATCTATTTCAGAGGAAAGATTTTCGTTAGTAAAACTGAAAACTTATTCCCTTCTCTTTAATTTTTGATTAGTTGAAAGTAAATCCTAGTTTATAATAGTTTCTCAACCACTAGGTCATGCTTTCTAGTTACTTTGTAGGTTTACTTCTGTGGGTAGTTAACTAGGACTAGTTTCCTTTACTATCTCCTTTGAGTCTTCCTTAAAAATATGAAAAAATAAAAAAAAATATTCTCTACTATTCTTTGATAATTAGGCTTTAATTATTTGTCCCGCATTAGTTTTGGTATTAGATCAGGTTAAACAAGGGCTTAATATCTCTTGTGCTAAAATTTCTGCATACCAGGTTAGGACTTAGTTTCTCTTTAAGTACTCGGATCGGGTGCTTCACCATGGCCGTCCGGTCAGAGAAAAAAGTAAGGCTGCAAGACCCTCACATCCCATTCAAAAGAGATTTCCTATGGCATGTAGGTGTAACACTGTGATTGACCCTTGAAGAAGAAAACAAAAAGATAGGCATCTTTAGGGTTAATTTTCTGCATCATGTCCATTCCAGTACATGGTCTGTTATTTTAATTATTTTTGCATGTAGGAAGATCTAAAAATTCTGATTCTTATTTTTCTAGATTCCTTGTAATTGGTAGTATTTATCAAAATTTTCTAATAATTTAATTCATATCTTAAGTCATCTGAGTCTTTGATTTACTGCCTAAGAATAGTTTTGCCCTGAATTTTTAGCAATTCTAGTTTAGGTTTCTTTATGCATAAATTTTGCATATTTTAATTTTTTGCATATTTCCTGCATCTTAGGTACTTTTCTGCAAAATATATCTTTGCTAAAAAAAAAAAAAACTTGGAAACCCTAATTGCATCTTCAAATGCTTGCTATCATCATTCAAACCTAATCTTAGGGGCACTCAATATCTACATAAGGGAGGGATTTCATCACCCTTGGCCCACAACAACCTTCTTTGCATTCGAGCCTAACCCTAATTAAAACTCAAGTAGACTTAATTGCTCTAGTGAGCTAGGGACACCAACAGATCGGGTTCCAAGTATTGTGTGTAAGCTAGTGCATCCAATCTTGTGATTATCACTTGAATCTGGTCTAAGGCTAGAGGTCCAGAGGAAAACGTCCTAAATGGTTTCATGGCTTTTAATTAAGATCCTGCGAGAGTAGGGGGAGCCCCCCATGACCCCACCTCTTACTTGGCCAGTGGATAGGGTAATTATTGAATTGGCTATAATTTGAGCTAACCCATTCTACTTGAGCTCTAGGTCTAGAAAACCCCAGTCCGAGTCGAGTTCGATGTGTTTGCATTGCATGACCCCTAGATTAGGAATTCCATACTAGTAGTCTCACCTAAACCCAATCCAATTTAATTATGGATCCCAATTTTGAGACCTTCCTTAGAACCTTCACTGAATAATGTACCCAAATAAACAATAGGTTTGACCGAGTAGATGACCCACTAGGTAACCTAGAGAAAACCCGTAAGACCCATCCTGAACCTAAATTTGAAACATATGTTGACCCATTCCTAGAACCCAACCCTAGGATAGCCCTTCGCCATGACCCAATCTGTGATCTTAGTGAAAGGAGACCCAATTATGATTTCGTAGACCAGGATGAGAGAGCCACTAGGTACATTAGGTTAGAAGCACCTACCTTTGGTGGTGATCTTGATCTTGAGGATTATTTTAATTAGGAAGAAGGTATGTTCTATATTTTGAGAGGGAACTAGTGTTTGATGAAAGAAAGTTTAAGATTGCCAAGCTCAAGTTAGTTCGCTAGGCAAGAATCTATTGGGATAAGATTGAAAGGATTAAAAATAGTAGAGAAATAGCCATAACTACCTGTAGTTACATGAAACTTAAACTTAGGGAAAAGTATCTACGCAGATCATATGAACCTAGTTCCTATGCACCTAGATCCTATAAACCTAGCTCGTACGAACCCAGATCCATAACCCATAGGTCTGAACCTATATCCTATGAACCTAAGGAACCCATAACCCCTAGGTATCAACCAAATGTTAGTCAAGTTTCTCGTAGTCAGCCAGAACCCATTAGGATTAGTGCTCTTTATCAAAACTCAGGATTTAGCCAAGTCCACCCGAGCTGACTCAACCCTATTCTAAGCCAACCCACCACTGTTACCCTGGATACTAGTTAATTTTTCATTAGCCAACCCACTTCGACTATCCCATTGATTCATAACGATGACGTTAAAGAGGAAATACATATGACTGACGTAGAATTTGCTGACCTAGTAGACACCCAGACTGAAGCCAGCCCATAATTAGTTGACCTTGATTGTACCCTGACTAAAACTATAGGACCCTTAGAAAAAGAGATGCAAGAGGAACCTAACCCTACTGCTGAGACTTTACCTGAGAAAACACTAGAAGAAACTCAAGTCATATGGCCCAGTCCTAAAATTTAGGAACTAGAGGAGCTTATTGAGGACATGATTTCTTTAGTCCGGTACCCTCAGGCTGAAGTCACCCCTTTGACTCTAATTGAAGATCTTTTTCCTAAAACTACTGACCCATTCTTCCATCAAGTGGACCTTTTAGTGACTGTAGATGTAATTCAGTGTCCAAACCTTAAGATCAACCCCATTAGTCTAGGACAAATCCCCAAACCCTTTTTTTATTTACTACCCTACCAAGTCACCCCCGAATCCACTTCCTATTTTCTACCTTTTCCTGAAGCTTCCCATGTTTCTAGGACCATTAGATTACATTTTGTAGAGGTTAGTATGTTGCATAAGCTCATTGAGCATGTTAGGTTTAGAACCTATTTCTGGCAGACCCTATGGCATTTATTAGGGACGCATGTTAAATTTTCATCTGCATGTCACCCATCGACAAAGGGGCAAACTTAGTTATAGTTTAGGATTTAGTCGAGTATGTAGTCCACTAGATATTGTTATTAGTCATTTACATGCATGTTAATAATAATAATAATAAAATTAATTAGTGAAATCAATGAATATTTTCAAGGGAAAAAAGATTCAAAGAATACAATGAAGGAAACTTTATAATGGCTAAACTATGACTTAAACGGTTCCTACCTAGAACCATGAAAAAGTTATATGCCCGTAGTATTGGACCATACAAAGTGATAAGGAAAATTGGGTCTAATGCCTATGTGCTTGAGTTACCACCTAAAATAGGTATTAGTCCAACTTTCAACGTTTCAGACCTTATTGAGTATAGGGAGCCAACATTGATTCCTAGTGAGCCATTTGGGCCTAATCCAGTCCTTGAGAGTGAACCAACCCAAGTGTATTCACTTGCCATACCACTAGCCTGGAGAGACAAGATTGAGCGGATCTTGGATGACAAGATCATTGCTACCCGGAGCAAAGATTATCAGCGGTACCTGGTTCGTTGGCAAGGATGACTTGAGACTGATGATTTTCGGATCACCAGAGAGGACTTGCAGAGAGTTGACCCAGACTTGCTAAAGCGCTATCACAGCGACGTTGATCCATACTCGATAGGGTTGAGTTCCTCCCACCCGAGGAGAATTGGTGTGGACAACAGGGCCAGAAAATATCGATAGGTTAAACCCACATCCTAGTGGATCACCTGTGGATAAAGCTCTGAACCCAACCCCATTTACCATGTAAATATTTTATTTTAAATTCTATTATTTGACTTAGTTAGGGTTAGCCCTTTTACTAACTGTAATTAGGGTTTTGTTATTTAGCCTTTTGGGCTAAACCCTTTTAACCATATTGATCAAAACCCCATTTATCGATTGTGACAAACCCTATTGGGCCAAACCTTATTTACCAATCTATTCTTATTGTTACATGAGGTTAAGCCATTTGATCAATTGATCAATCGGGCTTTAGTTATTTGGTTTTGAGTATTGTAAAAATTAGTTATTGAGTCCTGTATTACAAGGGGGACCCAATTGAAGACCCATGTGACTTCATGTACATCCAATTGAAGATACAAGTGCTAGCCCAAGACAAGCCATGTGCTAGGCCGAGTCAGTTTGTTCTTGGCGCCACCTTTTTAAGAATTTGGACAACACCTGCCACATCATCAGGGAACATCAACACATGACATGTTTAGATATCCCTCGCCACATCACCCAGGATATTATCACATGGCATGTCACTTATGTTTGGACATCTCACATGCCCTGTCATTTAGCTTGGTTGGCCAATTATATGGTTGTATTTATTTTTTATCAAGACATTAAGACATTCGGACATCCAGACATGCAGACATCTAGACATCCAGACATTCAGACATTTAGATAATATGCAAGCTTATCCAAGGAGGGCGCCTCATTTAAATTCCCATGGTTTTAAGATGAGTAAAGCAGAAGGAGTCTTCACTCTTAGCGCCATTCATCTTAAATAATTATTGCTAATTCTAAAGGAGAAGTCGGCCAAGAATCCTTCTCTAAGGGACACCTATCAAAGAGAATTTCAAGAGATTTTCTTACTTCAAGAGTTCAAGGTAATCAAGTTCTAGGAAATCAAGATTTCAAGAACTCATGAATCCCAATAAAACTCATGAGTTTTTTTTATCCAAATTGAAGAGTCCACTCTCATACAAGAGCCCTCATCATCCAAACTCAAAAGTTATGACACCAAAAGAAGGAATTCAAGAGTTGCTATCTAAGAAGAATTAACTCTAAGTCTTTGAATCCCTTACACCACTGGTTGAGGGTCTATAAATATCCCATCAACCCCTCATTGTAATTATAATTATTATTCATCAATAAAGACATGTTGTCGAATTTCCTTTGCTATGTGCATTACAGGGTGTGAGGCCCTTTTCCTTTGTTCTTCAGAACATCGCGGGGTGCGAGGCCCTAGTTATCCTACTTATCCAGCCGACAAGAAAACCTAGCCACCTCTTCTAACCCTTTTCTTTTCCATTTATTTTTCTTCCTTTGCTGCTTCTTAACTTTAGTTTTCTTTATTGAGTATTTACATGTGATCTGGAATCAAAGACAGGTATTCTTGTCCTAGAACCGGCATCGCACGAAAGATCAGAGCCCGGGATCGAGATCTTGAAACCCTGCTACAGAATCTTGAGAGTCCAGCCAGATCTATTTCAGAGGAGTGATTTTTGTTGGTAAAACTGAAAACTTATTCCCTTCTCTTTAATTCTAATTAGTTGAAAGTAAATCTTTGTTTATGATGGTTTCTCAACCACCAGGTCCTACTTTCTAGTTACTTTGTTGGTTTACTTGTGCGGGTAGTTATATAGGACTAGTTTCCTTTACTGTCTCCTTTGAGTTTTCTTAAAAATCTAAAAAAATCTAAAAAAATTATTCTCTGCTATTCTCTAATAATTAGGCTTTAATTATTTGTCCTGCATCAGTTTTGGTATCAGAGTAGGTTAAACTAGGGTTTAATCGCTCTTGTGTTGAAATTTCTGCGTATCAGGTTAGGACTTAGTTTCTCTTTAAGTACTCAGATTGGGTGCTTCACCATGGCGTCCGGTCATAGGAAAAAGTAGGGCTACAAGACCCTTACATCTCATTCAAAAGGAATTTCCTTTGGCATGTAGTGGTGCCGCTGTGATTGACCCTTGAAGAAGAAATCAAAGAGATAGGCATCTTTAGAGTTAATTTTCTTCATCACGTCCATCCCTTTACATGGTCAGTTATTTTAATTATTTTATATGCAGGAAGATTAGAAAATTCTGATTCTTATTTTTCTGGATTCCTCGTAATTGATAGTATTTATCAAAATTTTCTAATAATTTAATTTAGATTTTAGGTCATCTGAATCTCTGATTTACTGCCTGAGAATAGTTCTGCCCTGAATTTTTAGCTATTCTAGTTTAGAATTCATTTTACATAAATTTTGTGTATTTTAATTTTCTAGATATTTCATGCATATTAGGTACTTTTCTACAAATTATATCTTTGCTAAAAAAAAAAAAACTTGGAAACCCTAATTGCATCTTCATATGCTTGCAATCATCATTCAAACCTAATCTTAAGGGCATTAAATATCTACATAAGGGAGGGATTTCATCACCCTTCCTTGGCCCACAACAACCATCTTTGCATCCGAGCCTAACCATAATTAAAACTCAATTAGACTTAATTGCTATAGTAAGCTAGGGACACCAACAGGTCAGGTTCCAAGTATTGTGTGTAAGCTTGTGCACCCAATCCTGTGATTATCACTTGAATTTGGTCTAAGGCTAGAGGTCCAGAGGCAAACGCCCTAAATGGTTTCATGGTTTTTAATTAAGATCCTGCGAGAGCAGGGGGAGCCCCCCATGACCCCACCTCTTACTTGGCCAGTGGATAGGGTAATTATTGAATTGGCTATAATTTGAGCTAACCCATTCTACTTGAGCTCTAGGTCTAGGAAACCCCAGTCCGAGTCGAGTTCGATGTGTTTGCATTGCATAACCCCTAGATTAGGAACTCCATACCAGTAGTCTCACCCAAACCCAACCCAATTTAATCATGGATCCCAATTTTGAGACCTTCCTTAGAGCCTTCACTGAACAATGTACCCAAATAGACAATAGGTTTGACCGACTAGATGACCGACTAGGTAAACTAAAGAAAACCTGTAAGACCCATCCTGAACCTAAATTTGAAACACACCCTGACCCTTTCCTAGAACCAAACCCTAGGATAGCCCTTCGCATTGACCCAATCTAGGATCTTAGTGAAAGGAGACCCAATTATGATTTCATAAACCAGGATGAAAGAGCCACTAGGTACATTAGGTTAGAAGCACCTACCTTTGGTAGTGATCTTGATCTTGAGGATTATCTTATTTGGGAAGAAGGTATGGATCTATATTTTGAGAGGGAACTAATGTCTGATGAAAGAAAGTTTAAGATTGCCAAGCTCAAGTTAGTTTGCCAGGCAAGAATCTATTGGGATAAGATTGAAAGGATGACTAGAAATAGTAGAGAAATATCCATAACTACCTGGAGTCACATGAAACTTAAACTTAGGGAAAAGTATCTACCCAGATCATATGAATATAGTTTCTATGCATCTAGATCCCATGAACCCAACCCCTACGAACCCAGTCAATAACCCATAGGTCTGAACCTATGTCCTATGAACCCATGGAACCCAAAACCCCAAGGTGTCAGCCAAAGTTAGTCAAGTTTCCCTTAGTCAGCCAGAACCCATTAGGATTAGTGCTCTTTATCAAAACTCAGGATTTAGCCAAGTACACCTGAGCCGACTCAACCCTATTTCGAGCCGACCCACCCCTGTTACCCCAGATACTAGTCAATTTCTCATTAGCCAACCCACATCGACTATCCCATTGATTCATAACGATGACGTTAAAGAGGAAATACATATGATTGACCTAGAATTAGCTGACCTAGTAGACACCCGGACTAAAGCCAGCCCAGAATTAGTTGACCATGATTATACCCTGACTGAATCTATAAGACCCTTGGAAAAAGAAATCCAAGAGGAACCTAACCCTACTGCTGAAACATTACCTGAGGAAACACTAGAAGGAACTCAAGTCATAGAGCCCAGTCCTAAAATTTATGAACCAGAGGAGCTTATTGAGGACATGATTTCTTTAGTCCAGTACCCTCAGGCTGATGTCACCCCTTTGACTCCAATTGAAGATCTTTTTCCTGAAGTTATTGACCCATTCTTCTATCAAGCGGACCTTTTAGTGCATGTAGATATAATTTAGTATCCAAACCTTAAGGTCAACCCCATTAGTCTAAGACAAATCCCCAACCCTTTCTTATTTACTACCCTACCAAGTCACCCCCGAATCCACTTCCTATTTTCTACCTTTTCTTGAAGCTTCCCATGTTTCTAGGACCATTAGATTACATTTTGTAGATGTTAGTATGTTGCAAAAGCCCATTGAGCATGTTAAATTTACAACCTATTTTTGGCAGACCCTATGGCATTTATTAGGAGTGCATGTTAAATTTTCATCTACATGTCACCCATCAACCAAGGGGCAAACTAAATTATAGTTTAGGATTTAGTCGAGTTTGTAGTCCATTAGGTATTGTTATTAGTCATTTACATGCATGTTAATAATAATAAAAAAAATTAATTAATGAAATCAATGAATATTTCAAGGAAAAAATGACTCAAAGAATACAATGAAGGAGACTTTATTATGGTTAAACTACGACCTGAACGGTTCCCACTTGGAACCATGAAAAAGTTACATGCCCGTAGTAGTGGACCATACAAAGTGATTAGGAAAATTGGGTCTAATGCCTATGTGCTCGAGTTACCACTTGAACTAGGTATTAGTCCAACTTTCAACATTTCAGACCTTATTGAGTATAGGGAGCCAACGTTGATTCCTAGGGAGCCATTTAGGCCTAATCCAGTCCTTGAGAGTGAACCAACCCAAGTGTGTCCACCTGCCATACCATTAGCCCGGAGAGACAAGATTAAGCAGATCTTGGATGACAAGATCATTGCTACCCGGAGCAAAGATTACCAGTGGTATCGGTTCATTGGCAAGGATGACCTAAGACTGATATTCTTGGATCACTAGAGAGGACTTGCAGAGAGTTGACCCATACTTGCTAGAGCGCTATCACAGCGATGTTGATCCATACACGACAGGGTCGAGTTCCTTCCACCCGGGGAGAATTGGTGTGGACAAAAGGACCTGAAAATATTGACAGGTTGAACCTACATCCTTGTAGATCACCTGTGAATAAAGCCCTGAACCCAACCCCATTTACCATGTAAATATTTTATTTTAAATTTTATTATTTTGTCTTAGTTAGGGTTAGCCCTTTTACCTATTATAATTAGGGTTTTGTTATTTAGCCTTTTGGGCTAAACCTTTTTTATCACATTGATCAAAACTCCATTTATCAGTTATGTCAAACCCTAGTGGGACAAACCCTATTTACCAATTTATTCTTTTTGTTACATGAGGTTAAGCCTTTTGATCAATTGATCAATCGGGCTTTAGTTATTTTGGCCCTATTTACCAATTTATTCTTTTTGTTACATGAGGTTAAGCCTTTTAATCAATTGATCAATCGGGCTTTAGTTATTTGGTTTTGAGTCTTGTAAAAATTAGTTATTGAGTCCTGTACTACAAGGGGGACCAAATTGAAGACCCATGTGACTTCATGTGCTTCCAATTTAAGACCCATGTGCTAGCCCAAGACAAGCCATGTTTTAGGCTAAGTCAGTTTGTTCTTGGCGCCACCTTTCAAGAATTTGGACAACACCTGCCATATCATCAGGGGACATCAACACATGACATGTTTGGACATCCCTCACCACATCACCCAGGATATTCTCACATGGCATGTCACTTATGTTTAGACATCTCACATGCTATGTCATTTATCTTGGTTGGCCAATTTTATGGTTGTCTTTATTTTTTATCAAGATATTAAGACATTTGGACATCTAGACATCCAGACATCCAAACATCCGAATATTTAGACAACATGCAAGCTTATCCAAGAAGGGCACCTCATTTAAATTCCCCGATGGTTTTAAGATGAGTAAAGCATGGTGCGGGCACCAGACTCAGAAGAAGACTTCAGAGCTCCATCTGGATCTCTGATTAACCTTGCCCGAAGAATTAGGGTTTTTGGTTTGTAATAAGAGTTGACTAGATCAACTCAATTTAGCTTGAGTCTACATTACCTGTATTTTATTTTGTTGAGTCATGTTGACTCAGTAGTGGACTAGGGTTTCAACCTGGGGTGTTACATTTTCTTCCAAGGCCTAGCAAGTGGGCGCCACACTCCCAGCCACACTCCCAGCCATATGCCTGAGTCCAGGGGGCTACATCCAGCAGCCTTTGGTCCCCATGCCACAGATAGCAGCTTCCTTCTCTCATGCGCCAGTTGAGGAGAAATCCACCAGGAGTCCACAAATCAAGGGGGCGGCCCAAGTCTTTTCCAAAAGAACCAAACTAAGAAAGGGAAGAAATTCTCTTGGAGAAAACTTCAAGGAGGCGCCCACTACCTGCCAAAAATATCCAAAACAAAGATGGGAAGGGCCTTGACTTAGGGAGGAAGAAAAGGAGGAGTACAAAAGAGTTGATCCATGGAAGGAAAAAAATTCTCTTGAAGATCCAAGCAAGGAGGCGCCATCTACCTGCCTTTTATAACCCTAATCAAATTTTTTTGGTACCTTGGCCGACCATATGTGTATGGATTATCTAGATTTGTAGATCCCCTCCTTTAGTCCCACATGGGAAGATGTAAAACCCTACTCCCTTGTAAAGCCTTATAAATTAAACCCCTCTTGTAAGTTTAAATCAATTAGATGAATGAAGCCAAATTTTTTTTTGTGATCAAACTTTGTGTTTTCTCTCTTCCGCACTTGCATCCAGGTGTTGAGCTCTTTGAGGGAGTAAATCCGGGTTCCCCAGGAACCTTGAGGAGGTGTGAGATCTCCAAAACCCAAACCCTAGGTTAGCCACTTCTTCTCCCAAACCCTAGCCACCCATCACCCCTCTTTTTCCACCAAGCCCTAGCCTATCCCACCTCTCACGGCCACCCTCTCCAAGTCCAGGCCGACCACCAGCATCCAGCTCCAGTCCAGATACTTCAGATCTACAGCAATTCTAAGAGGAAGTCAGATCAGCCTCCAGGAGAATCCTGATTTCAGCAACTTCAGCTTTCAAGTTCTTCAACCTGGTAAATCTTTTCTTGAGTATCTGAATTCCATCACTTGTTCCTCTTCTTTCCCAGATCTTGAGTCCAGGAGAAGCCGACCAAACCACAAGACCAGTATTGGAGGATCCATTGGGAAGATAGCCGACTCCGAGGATCCCACAATCTGCTCGAGAGAGTTCTTCCACCCAAATTCTGAGAAGATCACTGTCTGGTTGGTAAACCATCTCTCCTCTCTATTTCTGTCCTGTTGAAAGTTCAGAGCAAAACCCTAGGTCTGGGAGTTTCTCAACCCCCAGCGATCCGTTACTTCTGAACTACTCTGATAATTTAGTTTCATCTAAATTGTGCTTTCAATCCTTACCTAGTTTCCTTCAACTTAGTTTAGCTTTACTTTGAGTCAAAGCCAATTTCTAAAATATAAAAAAAAAAAAAAGAAAGAAATTAATCCTAAATTTACTTCCGCATACGCTTCTTTGTTCTTTGTTCTGCATCAAAGCAGAAGGAGTCTTCACTCTTAGCACCATTCATCTCAAATAATTGTCGCCAATTCCAAGGGAGACATCGATCAAGAATCCTTCTCTAAGGGGCACTTATCAAAGAGAATTTTATGGGATTTTCTTACTTCAAGAGTTCAAGGCAATCAAGTTCTAGGAAATCAAGATTTCAAGAACTCATGAATCTTACTAAAACTCATGAGTTTTTTTCTATCCAAATTGAAGAGTCCACTCTCATACAAGAGCCCTCATCATCCAAACTCAAGAGTCATGACATCAGAAGAAGGAATTCAAGAGTTGCTACCTAAGAAGAATTAACTGTAAGTCTTTGAATCCCTTACACCACTGGTTGAGCATCTATAAATACCCCATCAACCTCCCTTATAATTATAATTATTATTCATCAATAAAGACATGCTGTCGAATTTCCTTTGCTATGTGCATTGTGGGGTGTGAGGTCCTTTTTCTTTGTTCGTCGGAACATCGTAGGGTGTGAGGCCCTTTTCCTTTGTTCTTCGGAACATCGTGAGGTGAGAGGCCCTAGTTGTCCTACCTATCTAAATGGCAAGAAAACCTAGCCACGTCTTCTAATCCTTTCCTTTTCCATTTATTTTCCTTTCTTTGTTGCTTCTTAACTTTAGTTTTCTTTGTTGAGTGTTTACAGATGATTTGAAATTAAAGACAGGTATTCTTGCCTCAGAACTGGCATCGCACGAAAGATCGAAGCCCGATATTGAGATCTTGAAACCCTGCCATAGGATCCTAAGAGTCCAGCCAGATCTATTTTAGAGAAGTAATTTTCGTTGGTAAAACTAAAAAATTATTCCCTTCTCTTTAATTTCTGATTAGTTGAAAGTAAATCCTACTTTATGGTGGTTTCTCAACCACCAGGTCCTACTTTCTAATTACTTTGTAGGTTTACTTGTGCAAGTAGTTAACTAGGACTAGTTTCCATTACTGTCTCCTTTGAGTCTTTCTTAAAAATCTGAAAAAATCTAAAAAAAATATTCTCTGCTATTCTCTGATAATTGGCTTTAATTATTTGTCCCGCATCAGTATGAGTTCATTGAACTGATCCGACAAGAGAACATCAAATGGAAGTCTTACTTGTCAAAAGAATGTTCTCTTAGTGGGAGTTGTGCATGTGATCCTTAAACCTGAGTCAATTATAGTATCTTGTACACTTGAACCCATGTATTGGTGTATACTCATTCATGGCAATTAAGTCATGTATGGGGTGCTTCTGGATATGGTGGATTATGTATGAAGGTAATGAGTAAGTCAACAAGGATTGATCACTTCTGGAAGGGGAGAAGTTATCCCATGTGATCTCTTCGAATAATGACTCAGGAAGTCTTTGATCAAAGTATGATGAGATTAGATAGGATTTCTAATCTTTTATCAGTCGAGTTTTCATTATCGAATTGAGATTCAAAAGGATTAAGTGCTAGGGTTTGATATTTATCCATTCCCATCACTTAATTAGGATAAAGGGAGATCGAAGGATTGAATTGCATGATAACTTTCCATCGAAGGATATTTTGATAATTTTCATCAAAATTTTCATCTTTGGGTAGGCATGACATGTTTTTAGATGTCAATCATGTCTTGTTGGTTTTAATTAATCAAATTGATTGGATTCATGAGTCAATTCAGAAGCTGGTTCGAATTGGCAACTTAGATCAGCTTAATTTGACCAATTAGGTTAATCGAGTTCGATTGGATCGAATTGGCTTGGACCTAGACCTACTACTGGATAGATATGAAACCCAAAGAGTCACACACATTAGAAAATTGGCCAAGGAAGTCAATTGTATTTTTATTAGGGTCAAAGGATACTAATTGGCTAGCTTATTGACATGCTAGCATATGTTGGCTAGCCCAACTCCTAACCCAATTGGATTGGATTTATTAGCTTGCTATTTGGGCTAACCAATTTAAGTGAGACTTAAATTAGATTGTGTCCTAATTAGGATAGCTTTTATCTGGATTTATTTGGGCCTTATCTTGGACTTTTGATAGAGTCAAAGATGGAAGGAACACTTGGTGCAAAATTTTGGTGTGCACCAAGGATGAAGGGGCGCAGAAGGACCAAGAGTCCTGATTTTGAATCACCTTTTCCAGATCAATGTTAAGCCTTTTTTCCTTATCTCCATGCCTAATTAGATGGTCTTTGACCGGTCAAAAATTTGTAATTGGCATGAAAAAGAAGCGTGCACAATGAAGGGTCATGTCTCTTCATTTTGGTATAGATTCAAGGGGCCAGAATCCTATTTGAAGACTGTTAATTTCTCCAATGCATCCCTTGGGGCCCCATGCCTTTTAGCTATCTTATAACTAGTAATATGCCACATGGAATGTAGAGAATTTGCAAGAAAATTGAAGAGACATTTATATGTCTCTTGGCACATGAAAGGAATTTCATGATAAGTCCTCTCACTTGAAAGACTCCTTCTGCTTGAAGGATCTTATCAAAGGGCTAAGAAAAATACTTATTAAGCAACTCATCCCTCTCTATAAATTGGCATCGATAATCTGATGCCAGGTAATTGAATTCTGATCTGAAAGAAGTCCATTTCTATTTTTCTTCCTTGTCTTTTAAGACAAGGCTTGTCTCTTTAAGACAAGGCTTGTCTCTTTAAGACAAGGCTTGTCTCTTTAAGACAATGATTGTCTCTTTAAGACAAGACTTGTCATTTTAAGACAAGACTGATGTGGGATGAAAAATGGGTTTTAAAACTAAAGAACTTATAAGTCTAAAGAGAGCAATGAGTTTAGCACATATCAGTAAGTTTTATTCGTATGAGAGCAAATGAGGTTAATGAAACAGGCTACTAGAAAGTTGTTACCCGCAGTGAAGGTTCATTCAATTAAAAGTAAATGGATCTAATGGCCGAGAAACCATTCTAATTAGAATAATTACCTTTAAGCAATCAGACCTAAGATTTTAGGATGGGATTATCTTACCAATAATGAAATCTTAACTTTGTAGGTGGCTCAAACTTCAACACTCAAAGGACTAGTGGCTAGATGAGAAGACTACCACTCCCTTGATTGAAGACCCCTAATGCAGTTGATTCCAAGGTAAGGTAGATTCCATCCTCAACTCATGGCCATGGAGGGCTCCTATAATACAGAACATTAGTGGGCATGGAAGGAAAGGGAAGAGAGGAAAATGATTGAAGAAGGGGAAGAAAAAGATTGTAGGCAATTTCTTGGAGCTTGGATGAATTGGTTGGGCCTTATACCCTTTCCCTCACGGAGTGACAATGCAACAAAGCAATGGAAAAGAAGAAAGGTTTTTTTTTTTCATTCATTCAATGGCTTAATTACAAGAGGGTTAGGGGGTTTTTATTAACATTTTTAGCCCTTTAAATTTGAATTTCATGCATGAAAGAGTGGAGTGATAAGTGGGGTGTCCCAACTTGAATTCAAATTTGAATTCTTTATACTTTTGGTGCAAAAATGGTGTTGATGTGGCGTGGGAGTAAGGTGGCATTCCATCTTGGCATGGAGGGTGAGATGGCATTCTATCTTGGTGTGGAGGGTGAGGTGACATTCCTTCTTGGCATGGAGGTTGAGGTGGTTTGCTCCATCCAATCTTGATGCTTTTTTCCATGCTTTCATCCAATGGTCTTGATCTTGCCTTGACTAATTTGAACTCAACTTGACCAATTACAAGACTAAATTGAACCCAACTTGTCTCTTATGATTAATTACAGAAGTTTTGCTAAAATTAAAATTGACTTGACTTTAATTACAGGACTCATGTTGAAATGCTTAAGCTAAAATTAACTTGACCCTACAGGACTCTGTTGAAATTAAAAGTTGAAACAGAAATGGCTTATTCACCGGTAATCCACAAGGACCCTGGATTGATTGGGTTTAATTGAAGTCTCTTTCATATTATGGTGCCCGCACCAATTCTTCTGGGGTGGGAAGGACTCAACCCTATTGAGTATGGGTCAATTTATCTTTGGTAGTGTTCTAGTAAGTCTGGGTTGATGTTTTGAAGATCCTCTCGAGTGATCCACGAGTCTTCATATTCTGGTCAACTTTGCCAATGAACCAAATAGCATTGATATCCTTTGTTCCAGGTAGTAATAGCCTGGTCATCCAGAATACGCTCAATCCTATCTTGCTATTTTGATAATGTGGCTGGTGGACATATAAGGATAAGTTCACTCTCAAAAATAGGATTAGGTCTAAAGGCTCACTAGGTATCATTGTTGGTTCCTTATACTCTCTACTAGGTCCGAGATATTGAAAGTTGAACTAATACCAAAATTAGATGGTAACTCAAGCACATAGGCATTAAGTCCAATTTTCTTTATTATTTTGAAAGGACCTGCACCGCAGGCATGTAACTTTTTCATGGTTCCTGGTGGGAACCATTTAGGTCTAAGCCTAATCATCACATAATCTTTTTTAGTAAACTCTTTGACTCTCTTACGAGAATTAGCCATATGCTTATAAGTTTCATTGCTCAAGTTAAATTTCTTACTGATCTCTTTATATAATTCTCTAACATGCAGTGCATATGACTCTGCAGATTCAGAAACTCGAGCATGTATGGATAAAGGGATAAGGTCTATGGACTTTTTTGATTTGTATCCATGGACAATCTCAAATGGATTTTTTCCAATGGACCTATTGATTGAGCTATTATAGGCAAATTCAGCATGTGGTAACAAAAGGTCCCAATTTTCAGTATTCTCACCAACTAGACATCTCAATAAGTTTCTAAGACTCCTATTCACAACTTCTGTTTGGCCATCAATTTATGGGTTGTAGGTGGTAGAAAACTTCAATTTGGTTCCTAACATGTGCCATAAGGTTTTCCAAAAATAGCTAGTAAATCGAACATCCCTACCAGATACAATGGTTTTGGGCAAACCATGTAACCTAACCACTTTATTTAGGAATAGCTTAGCCACTTTTGAAGCATCAAAAGATTGGGAACAAGGTAGGAAGTATGCCATCTTGGAAAAATGATCGACCATAACATAGATAGAGTCGGTCTTCGCAAGGTCTTTGGTAACCCTAACACAAAATCCATACTAAGATCTTGCCATAGATAACAAGGTACTGGCAAAGGGGTGTATGACTAGTGTTTTGTTTCTACTGTTTAGCAACAGCACAGGTTCGACACTGGACCACTACTTGGGCCATATTTCACTTGAGACTTGGCCAAAAAAATTGGTCTTTAACTACTAGAATGGTTTTGTTCCTACCAAAATTGACGGGGACATTAGGATCAATCCTAGTTCACTATGGGTCCCTGAATTTTGAGTCCCTTAACCATTTTCTAGATTTTATCTTTGCATCCAATAATATGGCTATATTAGCCCTTTGAGTCCTATAGGTAGGGATGAAGTCATCTGAGTCATTTGAAGTCCTGTAATAAAGGTTTTATCATGTGAGCCCAATGCAGCCCTTTGTGTTCGATAATTAGGGTTTTACTCGGTTAAGCCCGATTATGCTCACTTGAGTCCTGTAATGAAGTCTAATTTTGAGTGAGCCAAGTTTTGTAATAGTTACCCTATTGAGTCCTATAATAAGTTGAGTTGTGTTAACCTCATGAGTCTAGTTGAGTCCTGTAAATTTGAGTTAGTCCAGTTTTGTACAAGAGGAGGATCACTAGCTAAAGCATTCATCAGGCCCTCCAAGGTTAGAGCAGAGTCCAAGCCCATGGAGCCTCCCCACTTGAAGATACCAGGCACCCAGGGAATATTCCAACTTCAAGGCATCCTAGCCCAGAAGCCCACTCAAACCCAGAAGCCCAGAAGAAGATGGCACCCCAGGCCTTTCCTAGTCGAAATTGAAGTGGGCGCCCAGGGTTTTCCCAGCCCATGCGCCAAGCCCATCTGGAGGCCACCCAAGCCCACTTGAAGATGCCCCATTTGCTGCCCAAGGACCATAAAGAGATGCCCCATAGCCCAAGCCCAATCCAAAGAGGCGTCCTAGCCCATGAGGGGCCCATTGACCAAGTCCAAGAAGGAGAGAGAAGTCCACATTCTACTAGGTATCCAATTTTAATTCTATTCAAATTATGTACTCCTAGTCCTAAGTCACTTTGTAATTCTCTTCCTAATCAAACTTTATAATCCAATCCTAAAAAAGAGAGGACCTGGGTTAGCCTATAAATACCCCACCCCTCCACCCTCTTATAACTATTGAATGATTGATTGAATGAATAGTGATGGATGAATTCAGATTAATGAAAAGTTGAGAGTTTTTTGCATTGCATTTGCCTTTGTGCATCGACCTCCATGAGGGAGTGAGTGAAAGACCCATTTGCTTTTGTTCTATGAAGCATCGAGCGGTGTGAGACCCTATTTATCAAAACCCTAGCCGCCCTTCTTCTTCCATCTTGGATGCCCAACAATCAAGCTTCATCTTGGCTACCCTTGCTACATTCTCTTCCTTTCTTCTTTCAGTGATTCATCCCTTTTCTCCTTTGTTTTTTAATCCTCCTTTGGTGTTTTACAGGTCCCTCAAGTTTCAGGACTTTAGGGTTCCGTTTGCCTAGTCATCGGGTCAGTGGATAAAAAGTCAGGTTTTTTTTGGCTTGACTTTCTAGGCCGCATCCAGGAGCGAGGAGTGATCTCTTCACAAAAATAGCAGCAATCATTTCTAGGTACACACCCACCCTAGCCCTCTAGATCAAGTTATTGTAGAAGAGCCCACCAGGATTTCTTAGCCCTGGCGGTCCTATTTTTATCTCTTTTGAGGGTATTTTTTGCATGCTCGCGGTCTATAATTTCTATAGGATCACCCTTTTATCTATTTACTTGAAATCTGAGAATTAAAATTGTAACTTAATGCTGAATCCATGAAAATTCTCTTGCATGCTAATTAGTCCCCCATCAAAAATTGCCAGCTAAATGCCCTGCATGGATTTTCCAAATTAAGAACTCTTGGATGGAAGTTTGAGAGATGCACAACCTATTTCCTTTGAAAAGGAATCCATCATGAAAGGTATAGTCACTATACAAACTAGATGGTCCTTGATGAATAGATTGAAAAATCTTGCTAAAGTCAAGACAATTTTCATATTCTTCTTTCAACTTGTCAAATCCTATGACTTCGGTGCTTATAGAGGTCAAGAGCATGGAACTACGATTGAGCGCATCGGCAACTCAATTTTCAGTGCCAGCATAATTTTCAAAACAAAGGTATAAGCCTGAATATACTCTACCCACTTTTCGTTCCTAGGGTTCAACTTTTTCTAAGAATTAAGGAATCGGAGCACCTCATGGTCTGAATATAAAATGAACTCCTGCGGTAGTAGATAGTATCTTTAATACCCTAAGGCTTGAACTATCACGTATAATTCCTTATCATAAGTTGAATATCTTAACTTTGCTTTATTTAGTTTTTTGCTGAAAAGGCTACTGGGTGTTTCTCTTGACTCAAAACTCCTTTAATTCCAACTCCGGAGGCATCACAAGCAACCTAAAAAATCTTTGAAAAGTCAGGTAGCCTCAAAATTGGTGCTTGGATCATTTTTTCTTTGATCTCAAGGAAGGCTCTATTGGCATTCTTAGCCCATTCAAAAGTTTCCTTCCTAATACAGTCGGTGATAGGTGCAACAATCATACTAAAATCTCAAATGAATATCTTATAGAAGGTGGCAAGGCCATGGAAGCTACATACATCATATTTGCTTTTGGGTATAGGCCACTTAACTATGGACTTAATATTTTCTGGGTTAGTAGACACTCCTTTGGGGGTAACGACAAAACCTAGAAAAATGATTCTAGGGGTTAGGAAATTGCATTTCTTAAGATTGGAATAGAGGCGATCATTTCTAAGAGCTTGGCATACTTGTTGAAGATGGCTCAGGTGATCTTTCTTAGTCTTACTGTAGATTAGGATGTCATCAAAATAAACTACAACAAACTTTTCGATGAACAATCTTTGAACATGGGTCATGATCCTTATGAAAGCACTAGGGGTATTAGAAAGGACAAAAGGCATCACTACCCATTCGTAAAGGCCATCCTTAGTCTTAAAAGCTATCTTCCACTCGTCCCCAGGGCTAATCTTAGCTTGGTGATAGCCACACTTAAGATCAATCTTAGAGAAAATAGTGGCTCTGGCTATCATGTCTAACATATCATCAAGATGAAGAATAAGAAAATGATACTTGATTGTTATCTTATTAATGGCATGACTATCTACACACATTCTCCTTGTGCCATCCTTTTTGGGGTTCAAAAGGATAGGTACCGCACAAGGGCTTAGGCTTTCCCTAATGAATCCCTTTTGGAGGAGATCTCCAACTTGCTTTTGTAACTCTAAGTGTTCAGTGGGATTCATCCTGTAATGTGGAAGGTTTGGTAAGGTGGCTACTGGGACTAATTCTATGGCATGTTGAATATCCCTTATATTGGGAATTATGTCCCAAAGCCAATTGCTTAGGCTGTAGACGGTTGTACTAATTTTGTAATTGTATATGAATTTCTTAATGAATAAAAGTTATTCTTTTAGCTGTTCATCATATGTGTATCTTCCTGAAAAGAACTCTTGTATGATAGAGTCCTTAGAATAACATTATAATTGATATAGAGAGGATATATCAAGTAGTTTTTAAACTGGTTCACACCAAAGGATACATTGTTATAGGATGATGATGTATCAAGTATAGGTTGTTGTATCTCATATTGGTTGGTTGTCCTCTTGACCAAGGAGTGTGGTGACACTAATGTAATATACAAGTGAAATGTGTGACATCTCACTGAACGTGACCATCTACGGAGCTCCCTTCTGCCAAAGGGTTGCTCATAAAGGGAAATGGCTATATGTGTCCCTCAGATATGAGGTTATCATGGTAGCTTGCAAGTAACTCACTATACTTGGTGCCAGACTATCGAGATTTTTAATCCAGTGATAAAAGATTTTTAGGTACAGTCAAGTACTTGTGGAGCGGTGGTGGATCAAGATGGAATTAACCCCTCCAAATAGTTTGGAGTGAATGACTCGTTATGTCTCAATTTAGCAAAACTTTGGCTAGGGTAGTTCTTGTGAGGGGTCACTGAACTTGTAAGGTTGAGACACAATCTGGATGAACCAGATTAGGGTTGGCAGTCGAACCTTAGGTCATCCTGAGCATTATGAGGTCAAAGGGATAAATTATGTGGCAACCATATGCCAGAGGTTCTAGAAAATTACTCTGCTATCTTTGACCTATCCGGATGTTGGGTATCATTACTAGATGACTGGTATTGGAAGTGTTCCAATGCTACCGGCTTAGTGTTCGAACCTATGAGGTCACACACCATAGGGATTTCTATCTGATTTAAAGGTTGATCGATGATTGAGAATTGTTTGCCATCATTGGAGGTCAATGTGATTGATCATGTTTCAAGTGTCAACACTTCAAAGTGTCAACACTTAAAAGTGTGGACACTTGGAAGTGTCGACACCTACAAGTGTCGACACTTGGTAAAATGGAAGTGTCGATACTTGACTTATAAGCAAAGATTCTGGAAAGATTTCTGAGAAGGTTTTGACTTCGAATTTTGAATTCAAATTTCGAATTCTGGGCATTTTTGGCTCCAAGATTTCATGGTATGATGGTCATACTCATCTTTTTTTAGCTTGGACCCATTTGGTATGGCCCTTGACCTTCTCCCCCAATCACTACTCCTTCCTCTTTCTTCCTCTCATGGCTGTCCCTATAAATAAAGGTTATTTTAAGGGCTACTGCTGGTTACAACACACAACACAAGAAAAAGAAAAGAGAAAAGAGGGAAAGAAAAAAGGGGTTTTGTGAGGACTTGGACATTGGGTGTGAGAATACCTAGCACTCAAGCTAGGTCTTGGGAAGAGAGCTAGTTAGGAAGGGTTCCACCTCTCCTCCTTGTCTTCTGTGAAGAAGAAGATCGACCCGAAGGATCCCAAGGAGCTAGCACTCCGAGGGAGTTGATCAGAGTTGAGCCCCGATGTGAACTACTCGTAGAGGCCAGACATGTGTGTGGCTTGAGAGCTTTTCAGTACCTCCATCTTTAAGGTATAGTGGTAAGATACCTTTATGCCTTTTGACTCTTTTCTTGATGTTGATGTTTTATTGCATGCTACATTGTTATACTGGTCCTGTTGCAGGTAGATCATTTTGATCTATCTACCGAGCATTCCGCTGCATATTTTAAAATAGTTTTAAAATACTATGTTTCTACCTTGCATGCTTGCTTTCCTTTGCTTTTCCTTCACCTTAATGGTGGGAGGTGATCAGGAAGATCTTCTGGAAACACATCTTGAAAATTCTTCAAAAATTCTACTATTTCCTGGGGTTGCTCCTTCTGGGATTGATCCTGGACTTTCTTGGTGGACAATATCCAAACTGGTGAACCCTCATTAATCTCTCATTCTAAATCCTTAGAACTAATCAAATTTAATCATTATTTATTTTCCTTTAGATTACTAGACCCTCTTTTAGGTGGTGTCAAGTTTATGATAATTTTTTTTCTATGGTTGTTAAAGGAACAGGAGTTGGAATGACCGTACAGGATAGCATCATGATCATACAACCAAGGTCAACCTAGAATAATATTGCTAATCTCCATTAGAAGAACGTCACATCAAACTTTCTCTTGATAAGATTGGATTTGGATTATAACTTGGCATCTTAACTTAATGGGAATGGAGGTTGAATCAATCCAAGATACCTTATAGGGGTTGGGATGGGGAACAGTAGACAAACCTAAATTTTTGATTGCATTAGAGAAATGGCATTAACACAGCTCCTATTAACTATGATAATTTTGCAAACCTTCTTCCTTAATTTGACAAAAGTTTGTAGGATGTTGGTCCTACGCCAATCTTCATATTCCTGAGTTTGAGTTAGAATACATCTAACAACTCCCATTAGCTTAGATGAATCTATAATTTCCTCATCTTTCTCATACTCATCTATTAAGTTTGATCCTACTTCGTACACTTCTTCTATGAATTCTTCATCGGGTTCAGGAGCTCCTTCCTTTAATTATCTTATTTGTAGGGCTCGGGTAGGGCATTGACTAGCATAGTGGCCAACTTTATGACACCTGAAGCAATGCACATTTTGGTGATTATCTCTTTGAACTTCAGGGGCCTTACCCCTATCATCCTTGCAACCTAATGGGGTAGTAGGAATGGGTTGGCTTGAAGAAACTTGACTAGAACTTGGCTTATATCCAGGGGTACTAATCCTACTGGGTTCAGGTCGACGGATCATGGGTCCCCTCTAAAATCTTTCACAATCCCTAGTGACTTGATAAGCTTGTTCTAGGTCATGGAATTCTCTCAGGAATAGTTCCCTCTGAATCTTCTCATGAAGGCCTACTCAAAACCTAGATAGGGTGACGGCCCCTGACTCAACCATGCTACATCTCATGACAAATTCGTCAAACTTAGCAATGTACTTGGATACGATTCTGTTACCTTGGTTCAATCTCTGCCATTGATCTAAAAACCTCTGCTCATAGGACAAGAGTAAGTACTTCTTCCTAAGTTTGATCTTCATGGCTCTCCATGTGACTATGAGCATGTCTTCTCTTTGATGACAAATATGCTCAATATTTTTCCAATACAACCTAGCTTATCGGACTAACCTAAGTTTAGCAAATTTGAACTTCCTCTCTTCTGACATCTCATACCACTCAAAGTATTGATCCAAGTCACTCTCCCAATCAACGTACACCTTAGGGTCTAGAATTCCATTAAAAGTGGGTGCATCGAGATGTATGTTCCTAAGGGCTCTTTCCTCTGAATCAGTAAAATCTTGGTGTGGGCATCTAGGGTTATGTTCAGGGGTGGGATCATGGCGATGGGTTCTTGGGCCAAAGGGAGTTGGTTTAGGTGATTCAGGTTTAGTATGGGTCATATGGGTCTCTTCAAGGGTCCCGATTCGCTCCTCTATTTGGTCAAACCTATTATTTAGTTCTCTGAATTGCGTAGTCATGGTTCTCATCAAAGTTTCAAGATTGGGGTCCATGGTGAGACTTGGTTGAGTTTAGGAATGTTGGTATGTGGTTCCTGATCTAATGGTCATGCAATACAAAACCTAGTCTTTAGGGCTCATAGACCTAGAAGTTCAAGATAGCATGAATTGCCAAAGCACCAATCAAGACTACAGTCATCCTTTTAACTGGCCAGGTAAGAGGTGGGATTATGGGAGGCTCCCCTCACTTTCGTGAGATCCTAATTAAAAATCACAAATCCACTTAAGTCATTTGCCATTGGATCCCTAGCCTTAGACACCAATATCTAGGAGTAATTACAGAATTAACCAATAGTAAGCCTCAACATGAAATATGAACTTGACTCGTTGATGTCCCAGTTTAGGTTCTTACTCAGTTTTAGATTAGGCCTGGATCAATGCAATATGTGGTTAGTTATTTTTGGGCCAAGAAAAAGTGATGAAATCCTCCCCTTTCTTATGATAGGATTGCCCTTAAGTATTTTAGAATGAATGCACAACTAAGAATCTAACTAATCAATAGAATATAAAGACTAAGATAGACATTCATTTCAAAATTTTAAATTTTAAATTTCAAATTTCAAATTCAAATTTCAAAATTCAAAATTCAAATTTTAAACTTTAAATTTTAAATTTTAAAATTATGGTTAGGAGAATTCAAATTTGAATTGTACCAAAAATTTAGAACCTAGGTTATGCTAGAGAAGAAAACATACAATAGAGCATTCATTAATTCTAATCATGCAAGCATGCACTTAGCATAATGGACCCTCCAATCTTGGGTTCTCACATCCGGCCTTGGCTTATTACTCCCATGGGTCAAAAGTATACTTTCGTATACCCACTCAGGAGGCGTGATTCCTTCGATTAGAGAGTAAACTAGGAAAGACAAATAAATTTTTTTCTGAAAATTCAGATTTGAAATCTATAAGAAAAGATTCTAGGACTAGTTTGATTTGGAAAGGTTACTTAAGAAATGCATTTTAAATTAAGATATGAAAAGCTATGAGATGAGCTTTCAGGTCTAGTCCTTAGATGATGCAGAAATTTTCAGCAACTAGCATATCTTATCCTAATTAACCATGCTCTGATACCAAAAATAAAGCAAGATCAAAAATGGATTTTAAAACTAAAGAACTTATAAGTCTTAAGAGAGCAATGAGTCTACCACATATCAGCAAGTTTCATTCGTTAGAGAGCAAATGAGCTTAATGAAATAGACTACTAGAAAGTTATTACTCATAGTGGAGGTTCATTCATTCGAAAGTAAATGGATCAAATTGGTGGGGACACAAGGGCCAGAAAATATTGACAGGTTGCACCCACATCCCTGTGGATCACCTGTGAATAAAGCCCTAAACCCAACCCTTTTTACCATGTAAATATTTTATTTTGATTTTTATTATTTTGGATTAGTTAGGGTTAGCCCCTTTTACCAACTATAATTAGGATTTTGTTATTTAGCCTTTTGGGCTAAAACCTTTTTACCACATTGTGTAAAAACCTTATTTATCGATTATGTCAAATCCTATTGGGCCAAACCCTGTTTACCAATTTATTCTTTATTGTTACATGAGGTTATGCCTTTTGATCAATTGTTCAAATGGGGCTTTTATTGTTTGATTTTGAGTCTTGTAATAATTAGTATTGAGTCCATGTGATTAGTTATTGAGTCCATGTAATTAGTTAAGTCCTGAGGGAACTCAAGTCAACATCCCCGATGCACCCAATTGAAGACCCATGTGCACCCAATTGAAGACCCATGTACTAGCCCAAGACAAGCCATGTGACTAGCCCAAGTCAGTTTGTTTTTGGCACCACCTTTTCAAGAAAATTGGACAATACCTACCACATCATCAGGGGACATCAACACCTGTCATGTTTGGACATACTATGCCATTTCATTTTTGGACAAGAACACATGCCATGTCACTTTTATTTGGACATCCCACATGCCATGTTTTTTTAATTTTTGGTCGGCCAAATGAAAGCACAGTTATTGCCAACTCCTTTTAGATAAGTAAATATAAAGGACTCTCCCAAATTGGCACCTCCACTCAAGAATTTCATGCCAAAAAATTTTAAGAGTCGGCCAAGCATTTTTTTCATGCCAACTTCTAAGGAGTTCTAAAATATTTAATCACCCAAATGGAAGAGGTTCAATGGTTCTCTAACGTAGATGTTCAGATCAAACAGATTCAGAGCTACTTAAGTTTCCAGAACTCAAGAGTCTCACCAAAACTCTTGAGTCCTCTTCTATCCAGAGACAAGAGTCAAAAATGCTTAGAGCCAGAATTCTAGGAGTTGTAGTCCAAGGGAGAAAAAGTCTACTGTTTGAATCCCTTACACCACTGGTTGAGGGTCTATAAATACCCATCAACTTGTTGTAATTTTATTCATTTATTCATCAATAAAAAAAGTTATTCTGCCAAAATTTTTTTCTTTGCTATGTACATCACGGGGTGTGAGGCTCTTCCTTTGTTCTACAGAACATTGCGAGGTGTGAGGCCCTACCTATCCAGCCGACAAGAATCCCTAACGATCATTCCTACCCCTTCCCTTTTCTTCTTTCCCTTTTCTTTGCTGATTCCTAATTTAAATTTTCTTTATTGAGTATTTGCAGGTGACCAAGAATCGAAGTCAGGTATTCTTGCCTCGAAACCAGTATCGCGTGGAAGATCGAAGCCCGAGATTGAGTTCTTGAAACCCTACCGTGATAATCTTGAGTGTCCTGCTAGATCTAAAGAAGCGATCTTCATTGGTAAACTTAAAATCTCTTCCCTCCTCCTTAATTTTTGAAGAGTTGATAAGTAGACCCTAGTTTCAGTGATTTCTTAGCCACCAGATCCTACTTTCCAAGTTATTTTGTTAGGTTTACTTGTACGGGTAGTTAACTAAACTAGTTTCATTTACTGTCTCCTTTGAGTCTTCCTTAAAAATTTGAAAAAAATCTAAAAAAAATGTTCTATTTTCTTCTCAGATAATTAGGTCTTTATAATAGTAATTTAGTTTTAATTATCATCCCACATTAGTTTTGGTATCAGAGCAGGTTAAACTATGGTTTAATCTTTCTTGAGCTGATTTAGTTTCTCTTTAAGTACTCGGATCGGATGCTTCATCATGGCCATCTGGTCATAAGAAAAAGTAGGGCTGCAAGACCCTCACCTCCCATTAAAACAGGATTTCCTATGGCATGTAGGTATGCAATTGTGAATTGACCCTTGACGATAACAAAAAGATAGGCATCTTTAGGGTTTATCTTCTGCATCACATCCATCACATTATATAGTCTGTTGTTTTAATTTTTTTGTATATAGTTAAATCAGAATCACCTAATTCTTATTTTTCTAGATCCAGCATAATTGATAGTATTTTATAGAATTTCTTCATGAATTATTTCAATCTATAAATTTTTTGCTCATTAGAATACTGCTTGAGAATAGATCTGTCCTGAATTTTCAGCAAATCTAGTTTAGGGTTCTTTTTGCATAAATTTTGCATATTTTATTTTTTGTATATTTTCTACATATTAGGTACTTTTCTGCAAAATTATCTTTGCTAAAAATTTTAAAAAAAACTTGGAAACCCTAATTGCATCTTCATATGCTTGCTATCATCATTCAAACCTAATCTTAAGGGACTTGAGCATCTCAAATAAGGGAGGGATTTCATCACCCTTCCTTGGCCCACAACCACCACCTTTGCACGATCCTAACCTAAATTAAAATCAATTAGACTTAATTGCTTTAGTGAGCTAGGGACACCAACAGGTCGGGTTCCAAGTATTGTGTGAAAGCTAGTGCACCCAATCCTTTGATTATCACTTGAATTTGGTGTCAAGGCTAGAGGTCCAGAGGCAAATGCCCTAAGTGGTTTCATGGTTTTTAATTTAGACCGTGTAAAAGCAGGGGGAGCCTCTCATGACCCCACCTCTTACCTGGCTAGTGGATAGGGTAATTACTGATTTGGCTGTAATTTGAGCTAACCCATTCTACTTGAGCTTTAGGTCTAGGAAACCCTAGTCCCAGTCGAGTTCTGTGTGTCTGCATTGCAAAACCAATAGATTAGGAGTCTGACCCAACCAGTAGTCTCACCCCAACCCACCTTGACCATGGAGTCTAATTTTGAGACCTTCCTTAGGACTTTCACTGAATAATGTACCCAAATGAACCATAAGTTTGATCGACTGGATCAACAATTAGAAAAACTAGAGAAAACCTATAAGACCCATCCCGAACCTAAATTTGAGACACACCCTGACCCGTTGCTGGAGCCCAACCCTAGGAGAACCCTACACCCTAACCCATTCCTAAACCCAACCCTAGGAAAGCCTGGTATCAGAGCCCTGTCTAGGGTTCTTGCTTGTTTGATTATTTTTTTGTTCCTTTTTACTTTTGCTGCCTGGAGTAGACTCCCTTGGCCGTCCGGTCCTAGGAACAAGCGAGATGCAAGCCTCCTCCTCCCATTCCATGGGGGTTCCTAGGGCATGTAGGGGTGTCGCTGGGTTATAACTTCTAGGCAGGGATTGTAAATGGGACACACGTTCTGTTTTCTACCAGTAACTACCTTGTTATTCTAATTGTTTCTCCCTGCAAAAAATTCTAAATTAAGTAATTCTTATTTTGATGGAACCATTATAATTGAAAGTAATTTACATAAAACTTTCATGATTTATTAATTTTTGTAGATTTTCTGAGATCAATTTTACTACTGTTCTGCTTTTTTTTATTTTCTGCAAGCTGTTTTTTTTATTTGAGTGTGCATAAATTGAATCTATCTTAAGGGCACCGAAGTTGCAACATAAGGAGAGGATTGAGACCCTCTCCTTAGCCCAAAACCACCTCCCGTGCATTCCAACCTAAGCCTTTAATCTAAAAATTAATTAGACCTAATTTGCCCTAGTGGGCTAGGGACACCAACTGGTCGGGTCTAGGCTAGTGTTGAGTCAGTTTGTCTAGTTACCCTGTGTGTGCTTTGTACTCGGTGTCTAGAATGGTGGTTCAGGGATTTTATCCCGAAGGACTTGTGTGCTGGTCCGCCTACCTGGCCAATCACTGATTGGTGTCTAGGATTGGCAATTAGGGACCTAACACTCCCCTTACACCTGCCTGGCTGAGTCCCGAGTTACTACAGGCTAGCTTGCCACTCTGATTGGGTATCTAGTTTGGGCTCTAGGTCTAGTAATCCCATAGTCGTTTCAGTCGAGTCTTATTTGGTGTTCTTGCTTGCATCATCATGTCCACCCGGAATGGAGTACCCTACCAACCTGGTCAAACCCAACCTGATTTAGAGGCCATGATTAGAACTCCTACAGAAAGTATGACCAAATTGAGTCAGGATATGACTGATACTGTTGCCCAGTTTAGGGATCAAGTCCGTGAGGATCTTACCCAGCTTAGGGATCGAGTCCAAGTACTTGAGGAACCTAGACATCAGAATTGGACTCTTGACCCAGATTTTAATGTGCCTCAACCTCACCCACACCAGGAGCCTAGAAGACCTTTATATCGAGATCCTGAACCTAATCATAGGAGGCCTGACCCAGAGCCTAAAGATAGAGATGATAGGTTCATCCAGAACATCAAATTAGATGCACCCACTTTTGATGGTAGCATAAACCCTAAGGTGTATTCTGATTGGGAGGGTGAGATGGACCAGTACTTTGAGTGGTATACCATGTCTGAGGAAAGGAAGTTCAAGTTTGCCAAGATGGAGTTAGTGCGTCAAGCTAGGTTATCTGGGGGAACATTGAGCTAACCACTAGGAGACGAAATGTTGAGCCCATAACCACTTGGCAGGGTATGAAAGAGAATCTTAGAGATAAGTACCTACCCATTTCATACCAGCAGAATCTGTTAGACCAATGGCAAACCTTGAAACAAGGGAACCGATCTGTCTCAGGCTACATAGCCACCTTTGATGAGTACTTGATGAGATGTGATGTGAGTGAAGCCCATGAGGTCACTTTGTCTAGATTTAGGGCTGGACTTAGGGAAGACATTAAGAGGGAGTTGTTTCTGAGAGAGGTTACTGACCTAGACCAAGCCTATCAGATTGCACTGAACACTGAGAAATTTCAGAGAGGACCTATACCTTCTAGGGTTAGTGCCCTAATCCCAAGAAATGGACCTAGCCAAGTTACTCCTAGCAAACCTTTTCAGGGTATTCCCACCCCTAGGCCCATGGACAAAGGTAAGGCACCTGACACCCAGAGAACCCCTAGTTCTAGTATCACCTGTTTTAAGTATTAGAAACTAGGTCATATCTCTAGCCAGTGTAAAGCCATAGCCTGTTTTAAGTGCCATAGGGTAGGTCATGTTTCTAGCCAGTGCCCACGTAGATCCCTTTACATAGAAGAGGGAGAGGAAGAGAATTCCGGGCCCAATGAGGAATTTGAAGAAGAAGTTTATGAGGCCGGAATGAACTTGGTTGATGAGTATGAAGGAGAGGAGGAACCCACAGAGTCTGACCAATTAGGAGTTGTGAGATGCATCCTGTCCCATAGTAGAGTTCAGGAGGATTGGCGTAGGACTAACATCCTACAGACTTTCCTTAAATTAGGGGATAAGGTATGTAAGATCATCATAGATAGTGGGAGCTATGTGAATGCCATTTCTGCTAGCACTGTCAAAATGTTAGGCTTAACCCCAGTCCCCCACCCCAACCCCTATAAGGTTTCTTGGGTAGACTCTACCTCTATACCCATCCAGTCTAGATGTCAGGTCCAAATCTAGATGCAATCATATCAAGAGAAGATTTGGTGTGATGTCTTACCCATGGGGGTAAGCAGTATAATTCTTGGGAGACCTTGGTTATATGATCATGATGCCACCCTCTTAGGAAAATCCAATACCTGTGTCTTTAGTTTTAATGGGAAAAAGATCACAATCCATTCAGTCCCTCCTAAGGACAAGGTAGCTAAAGGACCCAATAGGGTCAAAGAGATGAAGACTGGAGTGAACCTAATTAGTGCTAAGGATCTAGAACAAGAAATTCATAGTGGTTCACCCATTTGGATGTTGACTGCTAAGGAACTTAGGACTCCTACACCCTCAGAGCCTCCTCAGGAAGTTAGGCCTTTGTTAGAAGAATTTGAAGATGTTTGTCCTGAGGATCTGCCAGACCACCTTCCACCTCTTAGGGATATCCAGCATTCCATAGATTTAATCCCAGGAGCTACTTTGCCCAACTTGCCCCATTATAGGATGAATCCATCTGAGCATGAGGAACTGCAAAAGCAGGTTAGAGAATTGTTGAGGAAGGGGTTCATTAGAGAGAGTCTTAGCCCTTGCACAGTCCCTGCACTACTGATCCCAAAGAAAGATGGCACGTGGAGGATGTGTGTTGATAGTCGTGCCATCAACAAAATCACAATCAAGTATAGGTTCCCCATCCCTAGACTAGATGACATGCTAGATATGATGGCCGGTACAATGGTTTATTCCAAAATTGATCTCAAGAGCTGCTATCATCAGGTTAGAATTAGACCAAGGGATGAGTGGAAAACCGCTTTCAAAACTAAGGATGGTCTCTACGAATGGGTTGTTATGCCTTTTTGGTTGTCCAATGCCCCTAGTACTTTCATGAGGATTATGACCCAGGTGCTTAGAGCTTTCATAGGGAAGTTTGTAGTGGTCTATTTCGATGACATCCTGATCTATAGTAAGACCCCTGCAGACCACCTAGGCCACCTTAGACAAGTCTGCCAAGTTTTGAGGAATGATAGTCTCTACGGTAATCTCAAGAAGTGTGAATTCATGACCAGTAGAGTTATCTTCCATGGTTTTGTAGTAACCCCTGACGGCGTGGTTGCCGATCCAGAGAAGATTAGGTCCATAGTAGAATGGCCAAAGCCGACCAGTGTGCATGAAGTTAGGAGTTTCCACGGCTTGGCTACCTTCTATAGACGACTCATCAAGGGGTTTAGTACTGTAGTTGCTTCTATCACAGACTGTATTAGGAAGGGAGAATTTCAGTGGACTAAAGCAGCCCATAAAGCCTTCCTAGATCTTAAGGATAGGATGACCCAGGCACCCATTTTGAGGTTACCCAACTTTTCTAAAGTATTTGAGGTTGCCTGTGATGCTTCAGGTGTAGGTATAGGTGGAGTCCTAAGCCAAGAGAATCATCCCGTAGCATTCTTTAGTAAAAAACTTAATGATGCTAAGCTTAGATATTCTACCTATGATAAAGAATTTTATGCGGTAGTGCAAGCTTTGTGTTACTGGAGACATTATTTGCTACCGCAGGAATTTGTGCTATTTTCGGACCATGAGGCTCTTAGATTCCTGAATTCCCAGAAGAAGCTTAACCCTAGGCATGCTAAGTGGGTAGAGTATATACAGTCTTATACTTTTGTTTGAAACATAAGGCTGGGACTGAAAATAAGGTAGCTGATGCCCTTAGTCGTTGATCTTTGTTATTGAATTCTGTTAGGGCTGAAGTCGTAGGGTTTGAGCAGATCAAAGAGGAATATGAGTCGTGTCCGGATTTTAAGACTGTGTATCAGGATCTAGCTCAAGGACCATCTAGTGATCATAAGGATTATACCCTTTTAGATGGCTTTCTGTTCTTTAAGAATAGGCTTTGCATCCCTAGAACTTCTCTTAGGGAATTTTTGATTTGGAAAATTCATGCTGGGGTTCTAGCAGGCCATTTTGGAAAAGACAAGACCACCCTGGCTGTTGAAGATCACTTTTTCTGGCCTAGCTTAAAAAGAGATGTAGCATACATTGTGGCTAAGTGTCAGACCTGCGCTGTTGCCAAACAGTGAAAACAGAACACCGGCCTTTATACCCCACTCCCTGTCCCAGATCGTCCTTGGCAAGATGTGAGTATGGACTTTGTGTTAGGTTTGCCTAAGACCCAGAGGAGGCATGACTCTATCTATGTCATAGTCGACCGATTTTCTAAGATGGCCCACTTCTTGCCTTGTTCCCAGACTTTTGATGCGTCTAAGGTAGCCACCCTGTTCTTTAATGAGATAGTTAGACTCCATGGCCTATCTAAGATAATTGTTTCAGATAGGGATGTCCGGTTCACCAGCTATTTTTGGAAAACACTTTGGCATAAGTTAGGAAAAAAACTTAAGTTTTCAACTGCTTATCATCCCCAAACTGATGGCCAAACCGAGGTAGTGAACCATAGCTTAGGCAATCTGCTAAGATGTCTTGTTGGTGAAAACACTAGGAATTGGGATTTGTACTTACCTAAGGCTGAATTTGCATACAATGACTCGGTCAATAGGTCTACAGGTAAGAATCCATTTGAAATTGTGCATGGGTACAAACCTCACACACCTCTTGACCTAGCCCCTTTACCAGTCCACACACGAGTCTCTGAGTCTGCTGAAGTTTTTGCACAGCATATAAAAGACTTGCATAAAGAAATTCATGCCAAAATAAATTTAAGTAATGAAACTTATAAGAAGTTGGCTGATTCTCAAAGGCGAGTTAAAACTTTTGTTGAGGGAGACTATGTAATGATTAGGTTAAGGCCTGAACGGTTTCCTCCTGGAATCATTAGAAAGTTACATGTTAGAAGAGTTGGACCATTTAGAGTGGTGAAGAGAGTAGGATCCAATGCCTATGTGCTCGAGTTGCCTCCAGAACTAGGCATTAGCCCCACTTTCAACATTACAGACCTAGTAGAGTATAGAGAGCCAGCTGTGATTCCCAGTGAGCCTTTTGAGCCTAATCCTGTTCTTAAGAGTGAACCCAACCCTGTGTGTCTACCAACAAACTGGCCAGTGAGGAAAGAACAGATTGAAAAGATCCTGGATGATCAGGTTATCTCTACTCGTAATTGAGGATACCAAAGATACCTGGTTCGCTGGCAAGGAAGGCCAGATTCTGATGACTCTTGGATCTCCCGAGATGAATTACAAGAGCTAGATCCAGATCTCTTGGAGAGATACCAGAGCCAACTTGAGCCTTACTCGACAGGGTCGAGTTCCTCCCACCCTGGGAGAATTGGTGCAGGCACCAGAATCAGAAGAAGACTTCAGGGTTCCATCTGGATCTCTGAATGACCTTGCCCGAAGATTAGGGTTTGTAATAAGGGTTGACCTGGTCAACCAGATTATTTTATTTCTTTGAGTCTGCATTTCATTTTGTTGAGTCATGTTGACTCAGTCTAAGTCCAAGTCAAGTTCTAGTTGGCGCCATTCCCTAGGGCATCATTTTTTCTTCTAAGGCCAAATGCAAGTGGATGCCACACTCCCAGCCACACTCCCAGGACCAGTTGGCGCCACATTTCATCCCAGTGTCCCTGGTCCTCACACCCAAGAGAGCAAGAAAATTTTCTTAGGAGAAGTCAAGGAAGGCGCCTGCAAGCTGCCAAAAGTAACCAAGCTAAAGAAGCAGGGGATTTTTCTTGGAGAGGACTTCAAGGTAGGTGCCCACACCTGCCTAAAGTACCTGGCTATGAATGGAAGGAGCCTAGTCTTGGGGAGAAAGACTAGGAGATGAGTATTTTCTTCCAAGAAAGAGCAAGTCATGGAAGGAAAACCCATGACTTAAGGAGAAGAACTAGGAGGTGCGCCACATACCTGCCATATGAAGCCATCACCTTGCATTTGAGGCCGCCCACTCCAAGAAAAGAAGCCTGGTCGGTCAAGGAAAAGTTTTTCATGCTTAGGATGAATGTTTAGTCCCACATGGGAAGTAGTGTAATTTTGTTTTTCTTGCAAGGTCTATATATTGGACCCTTATATAATCTTTTGATTAGAATGAGTAAATGAAATCTTTTCTTGTGTTGAGCAACCTTGTGTTCTCTTCTTCCGTACTTCTTTGAGTGTTGAGCTCCATGAGGGAGTAAATCCGGGTTCCATTGGGGCCTTGAGGAGGTGAGAGATCTTCAAAGTTACCAAAACCCTGCCCCACTTTCATCCCTAGCCGCCAACCCTAATTTCCTTTCATCATCCTAGCCTCCAACACCCAAATTCCTAAACCCTATTCCCTCTTCATTCAAGGCCGCCATCTCCTTCTCCAAGCCACTGCCCACTATATCAATCCCTAGGTCCTTTTCATCTGCAAGCCGCTGCCCTACCAGCCAAACCCTAAATCCACTCCATCTTCCACCGCCACCTCCATACTCTTCCCTCATCTTCAAAGTTCGAGTAGTCCGGAGCTATCCCAGGTAAAGGTCTCTTCCTTGAGTTTCTTACATCCTTATCTTGTTCTTCATCCTTTCCAGATCCAGAGTACAAGAAGAAGGCCAACCTTGCTATAGGACTACAATCCGAGAATCCATTGCAAAGATACCCCATCTCCAAGGATCCTACAATCTGCTCGAGAGTGTCCTTCAATTGAAGAAAAGAGAGATATCACAGTCAGGTATAAAACCTTCTCTTCTCTCTTCGTCTGTTTCATGAAAGAGGAGTAAACCCTAGGTCTGGGGGTTTCTCAATCCCCAGCGATCCTACTTCTTCATTACTCTGATAATCTACTCTTTTGAATTGTGCTTTCTTTCCGTGCATATTTTCTTTAAATATTAGTTAGCCTTGTTTTTGAGTCAAGCCAACTTCAAACAAAACACAAAAAAAAAAAAAAAGTTTTAATTCACTTCCGCATCACATCATCTTATTTGTTCTGCATCAAAGCCCCTCACCAGGACCAAATCTGGGAGACTAGCCATAGGAGACCCATTAAGATTTCATAGACCATGATGAGAGAGCCACTAGGTACATTAGGTTAGAAGCACCTACCTTTGGTGGTGATCTTGATCTTGAGGATTTTCTTAATTGGGAAGAAGGTATGGATCTATATTTTGAGAGGAAACTAGTGTCTGATGAAAGAAAGTTTAAGTTTGCTAAGCTTAAGTTAGTATGCCAGGCTAGAATTTATTGGGATGATGTCAAAAGAATGATCAGATGAAGAAGAGACCCATAACTACCTAGGATGACATGAAACTTAAACTTAGGAAAAAGTACCTACCCAGACCCTATGAACCTAGCTCCTACGAACCCATATCTATAACCCATAGGTCTGAACCTATATCCTATGAACCCAAGGAACCCATAACCCCTAGGTATCAGCCAAATGTTAGTCAAGTTTCTCTTAGTCAGCCAAAACCCATTAGGATTAGTGCTCTTTATCAAAACTTAGGATTTAGCCAAGTCCACCCGAGCTGACTCAACCCTATTTCGAGCCAACCCACCCCTGTTACCCCAAATACTAGTCAATTTTCTATTAGCCAACCCACTTCGACTATCCCATTGATTCATAAAGATGATGTTAAAGAAGGAATTTATATGACTGACCTAGAATTAGCTGACCTGGTAGGCACTCAGGCTGAAGCCAGCCTAGAGTTAGATAATCCTGACCATACACAGACTGAAGCCATATTGGAAGTACAAGTGGAAAAATAGATCCATGAGGAGTCTAACCCTACTGTTAGGACCTTACCTGAGAAAACATTAGAAGAGAATCAACCCATAGAGCCTAGTTTTGAATTTCATGAACCTAAAGTAATCAGTGAGGACTTGATATTTCCAAACCAGCATCCTCAGGAAGAGTTCATCCCATTAGTCCCAATTGAAGATCTTTTTCCAGAAATTACTAATTCATCCTTCTATAAGGTTGACCTTTATGTAACCCAATGTCCAAACCTTAATGTCAACCCCATTAGTCTAGGACAAATCTCTGAATCCTTTTCTTATTTCTTACCCTACCAAGTCACCCCCGAATCTACTTCTTATTTCCTACCCTTTCCTGAAGCATCCCATGTTTCTAGGACTATTAGATTACATTTTATAGAGGTTAGTAAGTTGCATAAGTCCATTGAGCATGTCAAGTTTACAACCTATTTCTAGCAGACTTTGTGGCATCTATTAGGAGTGCATGTTAAATTTTCATCTGCATGTCACTCATCGACCAAGGGTCAAACATATAATTAAAATTAAAAACTTAAAAAGATATAATAATAATAATAATAAACAAATAAATACATTTCCTTCACTAATAATGCATAATGAGTCTATTAGACATTTGCATAGTCATATGCACAATACATTAAAGAATTGTATAAGAATCATATGGCTAATTCTAAAAGAAGACTCAAGGAATACAATGAAGGAGACTTTGTTATGGTTAAACTGTGACCAGAACGGTTCCCACCTAGAACCATGAAAAAGTTACATGCCCATAGTAGTGGACCATACAAAGTGATTAGGAAAATTGGGTTTAATGCCTATGTGCTCGAGTTACCACCTGAACTAGGTATTAGTCCAACTTTTAACGTTTCAGACCTTATTGAGTATAGGGAGCCAACGTTGATTCCTAGTGAGCCATTTGGGCCTAATCCTGCCCTTGAGACTGAACCAACCCAAGTGTGTCCACCTACCATACCAATAGCCCAGAGAGACAAGATTGAGCAGATCTTGGATGACAAGATCATTGCTACCCGGAGCAAAGATTTCCAGCAATATCTGGTTCATTTGCAACAACGACCTGAGACTGATGATTTTTGGATCATCAAAGAGGACTTGCAGAGAGTTGACCCAGACTTGCTAGAGTGCTATCACAGCGACGTTGATCTATACTCGATAGGGTCGAGTTTCTTCCACCCGGGAAGAATTGGTGTGGACACCAGGGCCAGAAAATATCGATAGGTTGAACCCACATCCCTGTGGATCACCTATGAATAAAGCCCTTAACCCAACCCCTTTTACTATGTAAATATTTTATTTTAATTTCTATTATTTTGGGTTAGTTAGGGTTAGCCCCTTTTACCAACTGTAATTAGGATTTTGTTATTTAGCCTTTTAGGCTAAACCCTTTTTACCACATTGTGTAAAAACCCCATTTATCGATTATGTCAAACCATATTGGGCCAAACCCTATTTACCAATTTATTCTTTTTTGTTACATGAGGTTATGCCTTTGAATAATTGATCAAATAGGATTTTAGTTATTTTATTTTGAGTCTTGTAATAATTAATATTGAGTCCATGTGATTTGTTATTGAGTCCATATAATTAGTTAAGTCCTGAGGGAACTCAAGTCAACATCCCATGTGCACCAAATTTAAGACCCATGTGCTAGCCCAAGACAAGCCATGTGACTCCATGTGCTAGCCTAAGACAAGCCATGTGACTAGCCCAAGTTAGTTTATTTTTGGCACCACCTTTTCAAGAAAATTGGACAATACATGCCACATCATCGGGGGACATCAACACATGTCATGTTTGGACGTATCATGCCATTTCATTTTGGGACAAGAACACATGTCATGTCACTTTTATTTGGACATCCCACATGCCATGTTTTTTTTATTTTTGGTCAGCCAAATGAAAGCAAAGTTAGCGCCAACTCCTTTTAAGATAAGTAAATGTGAAGGACTCTCCCAAATTGGCGCCTCTACTCAAGAATTTCATGCCAAAAAATTCCAAGAGTCGGCCAAGCATTTTTTTCCCACCAACTTCCAAGGAGTTATAAAATATTTGATCATCCAAATGGAGGAGGTTCAATGATTCTCTACCATAGATGTTTGGATCAAACAAGTTCAGAGCTGCTTAAGTTTCAAGAACTCAAGAGTCTCACCAAAACTCTTGAGTCCTCTTCTATCCAGAGACAAGAGTCCAGGATGCCCAGAGCCATAATTCTAGGAGTTGTTGTCCAAGGGAGAAAAAGTCTGCTGTTTGAATCCTTTACACTACAGGTTGAGGGTCAATAAATACCCATCAACCCATTGTAATTTTATTCATTCATTCATCAATAAAGAAAGTTATTCTGCTGAAATTTCTTTCTTTACTATGTGCATCGCGGGGTGTGAGGCCTTTCTTTTGTTCTACAGAACATCGCGGGGTGCGAGGCCCTACCTATCCAGCCGACAAGAATCCCTAGCCATCATTCCTAACCCTTCCCTTTTCTTCTTTCCCTTTTCTTTGCTGATTTCAAATTTAAATCTTCTTTGTAGAGTGTTTGCAAGTGACCAAGAATCGAAGTCAAGTATTCTTGCCTCGAAACTAGCATCGCACGGAAGATCGAAGCCCGGGATCAAGTTCTTGAAAGCCTGCCGCGATAATGTTGAGAGTCCTGCTAGATTTAAAGAAGCGATCTTCATTGGTAAACTTAAAATCTCTTCCCTCTTTAATTTTTGAAGAGTTGATAAGTAGACCCTAGTTTCGATGGCTTCTTAGCCACCATATCCTGATTTCCTAGTTATTTTGTTAGGTTTACTTGTGCAGGTAGTTAACTAAACTAGTTTCCTTTACTGTCTCCTTTGAGTCTTTCTTAAAAATCTAAAAAAAATCTAAAAAAATTATTCTATGCTTTTCTCAGATAATAAGTCTTAATAATAGTAATTTAGTTTTAATTATTGTCTCACATCTTTAATGGCTGAGAAACCATTATAATTAGGACAATTACCTTCATGTAATCAGACCTAAGAGTTTTGGATGGGATTATCTTACCAATAATGAAATCTCAACTTTGTAAGTGGCTCAAACTTCATCACTCAAAGGACTAGCAGCTGGATGAGAAGACTACTACTCCCTTGATGAAGACCCCTAATGTAGTTATTCCAAGGCAAGGTAGACCGCATCCTCAACTCGTGGCCATGGAGGGGTCCTGCAATAGAGAACATTAGTGGGCATGGAAAGAAAGGGAAGAGAGAAAAATGATTAAAGAAGGGGAAGAGAAAGATTGTAGGCGATTTCTTGGAGCTTGGATGAACCGGTTGGGCCTCACACCCTCTCCCTCACGGAGTGACAATGCAACAAAGCAATGGAAGAGAAGAAAGGCTTTTTTTTTTTCATTCATTCAATGGCTTGATTACAAGAGGGTTAGGGGGTATTATTAACTTCCCTAGCCCTTTGAAATTTGAATTTCATGCATGAAAAAGTGGAGTGATAAGTGGGGCATCCCAGCTTGAACTCAAATTGGAATTCTTTATGATTTGGGTGCAAAAATGGAGCTGATGTGGCATGAGAGTAAGGTGGCATTCCATCTTGGCATAGAGGGTGAGGTGGCATTCCATCTGGGCATTAAGTCCCTTGGCTAAAAGTTAGTAGCCACTATATTTGTAACTCTTGTAAATTAATCCAAATCATCAATCAAATTGATATTTGGTTTTGATATAAGATCTTGATTATGTCAAGCCCCTTTTGCATGTGATCCCTCAGCTTCTATTCTATCTTGTAGTAAGATATATCATAATCTCTATCATAGTATTATCAAAACTCTTTTGAGGGATCGGAATAATTCTAACTCAACCCTAACAAGGATCATTGATCCAAAAATGATCATGGTAGATTCTCATAATCTATGAGTAACACCTAGCAGTATGTTGTGGTAACCTAGCAAAATATAAAGATGAACTCTTAGGTGCAGTACTGTGTAATCAAGTTTCTCTATCGAGAGTCCCTATAGGATGTGTGTCATGGAAACTTGTCAAATCCTAAGCATCTACCTTATGCAAGACTTAATCAGCTTGAGCCAATCATGATTTCCATGGAAACTCTTTCCATTATCACGCTGTTGTAGCCATAGTTTAAGAACTTAGTCTTTTAGGTTGCATAGGACTACTCCTCAACTATTAAGATCGATAAATTTCCTTTTGGTATACTTCATACTCCTACAACAAACCTACTGCAGCCAATGAACACCACAAGACCCCGAATGGCTAGGGACCATGTTTATGTACTGTCAAACTATAGCAATCCCAATGTGAGTGATTGATGCACCACAAGTCAAGGAACTATTCACATAACACAGCATTGAGAAGTCACTAACAAGTGACTAGATATTTATGTGACTTCTCATACTTAGTCATGCTCAGTACCGTTGTTCTCTAACAAGTACCTATACTCTCACTCTAGTGTCCTTATACTATAAAATCAAAACTCATCTACTTGAAAGGAAAGTGATCTCTGCACCGATCTTGATGGATCTATCACTATCTCCATGATGATCCAACAATCAAGAGCATTTAAGAGTTACTCTATAATGACACATGTCTCAAATTCTCAACTCTTGAGAATATGTGTCATTGTCCATTAACTTCTTGGATGATACATGAACACATATACAACATATATAGATAAAATACCCAATTTAGAATATTAAATATAAACTTATATCCTAAAGAAAAATATGTATCCGCTAGATTAGCTTCTAAGGCATATATTTAATAGACATCCTATGTATTCTTATCTTTATAATAACTCGAAGAGATGATAAGTCATTTATTTGTAAACTTATTTCAAGTATTTAAGGTAATTAATGGTTCTATCATCTTTTTAAAAAATTTAATTCCATAACTAAATTAGATTTTCTTATAAAATTAAGTATTTTTAAAATAATTTTAAAAAATATGAAATTAGAGCATATTTATGAAAAGTAGATATCGAGCTAACTGATCAATCTAAGCACCAAAATAATTTCACACCTCTTCGAAGTTTAATGAAAAATTTAATCAATATTTCTTCCTTATTTGGCAACTGGACTGAAGTTATTGGAGATATTTAAAACCATGGAAATTTGGCCGAATTAATGATTTGGATGATTGCCAACATGAAGAGCCCTATCTACAAGTCAAGAGGATATAAACGGAACCCAAAATAGAGTCAAAATGACTTAAAAATCCATCCAAAAGTCCACTCAATGCATGGTCTATGGGGGTCTACAAAGCCAATGGTTGACATGGACCATCGATCTACATATGGTTCATAGAAATGGTAAATTTGGTTCACTGTCGGCTTACAAAACAAAGTGGATGGGGTTTGCCTTGAGTGCATTAAATGCTTACATGAATGGTTGGGAAGTGGGATATTGTTGTTATCAAGTGGCTAGGAATTGTTCAAAATTAGAATCCAACGGCCCACCATTTCTCCCAACTTGATGAGGAGTTTCCTAGTGCATTTAATGCCACCTGATGTGGCATTACCACTGACGTGGAACCCATGATAGCACTAGTTAGCGACTGTGCTGGTGGAAAGTGCCATCTGGATGCGGTGACCAAATGAAGATCTGGAGTCGAGTTGCCCTGGTGCTTGGAGCACGCTCCCACCTTCAGGAGTGGAGCCCCCAGCCAAGGTTGCGCTCCTGCCATCCAAGGTCGAGCCCCTGGCCAAGGTCAGCTCCCATCCAGAGTTGAGCTCCTAGTCAAGGTCATGCTCCCGTCATCTGGGGTCGAGCCCCCGGTCGAGGTCAGCTCCCATCCAGGGTTGAGTTCCTGATCGAGGCCGTGCTCCCACCATCTAAGGTCGAGCCCCTGATCGAGGTTAGCTCCCATCCAAGGTCGAGCTCCTGACTGAGGTCATGCTCCCACCATCCGAGGTCGAGCTCTCGGCCAAGTTCAGCTCCCATCTAGGGTCGAGCTCCCGACTAAGGTCGTGCTCTCACCATCTGAGGTTGAGCCCCCGACCGGGGTCAACTCCTATCCAGGGTCAATCTCTTGATCAAGGTCATGCTCTCGCCATCTAGGGTTGGGCCCCTGGTCAAGGTCAGCTCCTATCTAGGGTCGAGCTCTAGGCCGAGGTCATGCTCCCGCCATCTGAGGTCGAGCCCCCAACCAAGGTCAACTCCCATCTAGGGAAGAGCTCCCGATCGAGGTCATGCTGCCGCCATCCAAGGTCGAGCCCTCGATGGAGGTCAGCTACCATCTAGGGTCCAGCTTTCAACCGAGGTCATGCTCCTGCCATCCAAGGTCAAGCTCCCAAGATAGAGCTCCCCCCTCTTCCCAAGATCGAAGTTCCCGCCAGTAGCGAAGAGGGGAGGATCAGCAAAAGTTTAGACTATGGCGTGGAAGCTCCCAACTACCTACAACTTCTAGGAGGTGGTGTATACCCTACTGGAGATTCAAGCTCTGCAAACGCGCCACACACATGTTCTACGCAATGCATGCTCCACTAGGCTCCAGGCTCTATAGTGCGCCACCATGTCAACGATCATGCAACCGGGGGCTCCAGTCCTCGTGACACGAAAACTATACCTCCTTCAAGAAAAGTATCCCATTAAGGCCCCGGGTCCTGCAACACTCCGACGGTCCCTCCTAAAATAGAAATGCCCCACCATGGCTCGAGGCTTAGCAATACGGTGCTCGCACCTTTCACGAGAAAGTACACCACCAGAAAGACAATATCTGTGCTACACCGGCGAACACCCCCAATAGAAGGATCTCCTTTCAAGGACCAATCTAACAAGGGGAAGGCTGCAGATAAAGGAAAAGCCCTCCCGAAAGGGGCACTAGGAAAATAACATCTCGATGAAGCCCCAGACTTGGTCTGGGCCATCCCTCACATATAAAATAGAGGAAGGGACCTCCAAAAAAAAGGGGAGGTAACTGGTAAGACACAAACAGCAAACGAGCAAGGAACCAGCCAAGAGAACCTTCCCGCTCTCTAATCTTTACTTTACCTTATCTTTCCATTTGAAAAATCTTATCTTTCACTCTCTACGTAGAGAGGTCCCAAGCTCTCTATCATAGAGGTTCTCTTCTCCTTAATCATCCCAACTGACTTGATCATCGATGTGTCCCTATTGGAATCCTTGGCCCGAGTCTCCTCTTTTTTGTAGGTCACACCTACTCTGGAGTTGACCTACAAAGAGGACCAAGCACCCTGAGTGTTGTGGGGCTATTCATGCATGCCAATTATTTTTTTATTGTTAGGCATTAAGTTAGAAGTTTATATCCTGAATTTCAAGCTAAGATATTAAGTAGGAAATTTTATAAAAAATCTGAAGCACAGGCATGCAGAAATAAATCCTAAAAGTAAAGAAACAGGACCGCCAAGGCTAAGATGCCCTGGTTAGGACTAGCTCTTCTGCAATACTGCAACCAGAGGAGTCTAGGGTTGTACCTGGCAGAGATTTGAAGATCAATCCTTGAAGAGTTCGCTCTACGCTTTCGGATGTGGTCTGGAAAATAAAGCTATCGACCTTGTGGATTCGCGACTTTCAATCGATGGTCCGAAAGCTGGTCAGATGGAATCCTTGGATTTGTGAACTCTAAGGGACCTGTAAATCATCTATCATGAGTTAGAAAATAAGGAAGAAGATGGTTAGATCACTGAAATAAGAAGAAAGGGGAAGAGGTTTGAAGAGGGTGGCCAAGGGATGAAGAAGGCTGGTGGCTTGGAGAAAGGGCACAGGGATAACACAGAAACCTTGAGGGATCACACAGATATCCTTAATCACACAGAAATTCACTCAGAATTTTAAGAAAAACTCAAGAGAAATTCATTCATAACAATTCATAATAATAGATCATTAGTTACAAGAGGGTGGAGGGGTGGGATATTTATATATGTTCCCATGCCCTCTCCTAGTTAGGATATGAATTCAAGATTTGATAGGAAGAAGGATTACAAAGTGGTCTAAAACTAGGAGAACACAATTTGAGTAGAAATAAAATAGGATCTCCTTGCTAGAATTGGTCTTCTCTCCTTCTTTGACTTGGTCAAAAGCTCCTTCTTGGGCTTGAATGCCTAAATGGACTTGGGCATGAACTTTAGGGCAGCAAGGTCATCCTCCAATTTGGCTTTTGGTGCATGGGCTTGATGAAAGGCTTGGGTGGCCTCCATGGTTGGTGCATGGTTTTGGTCCATGGTTGGTGCATGGGCTTGGTACTTGTCCCTGGTGGGTTGGAAACTCCTGGACACCCATTTGAAGTTAAATTGGAATACACCTAGGGTGCCATGGGCTTCACTTGAAATTGGACTTCTGGGCTAGGGTGCCTGGATAAATAATATGCCTAGAATCTTCAAGTGGAGAGACTTCATGGGCTCCTACTTTAGTGATCCTCCTCTTGTATAAAACTGGTACTTGATATAGACTTGTAACACAAACTTGTACTGGACTTACAGGACTTAATTGGATTGGTTGAAATGCTAAACTTATTACAGGACTCATTTCAACTTAACTGGGCTAGACTCAACATAAAACTTACAGGACTCATAGGACTCAAAATTGGTTCAACTGAATAACAAAGCTCAACTGAACTGAACATATCCCAAAACTTGACCCATAAACCCTAATTGTGTAAATCAACTCTAAATGCAAGACTCAAGTGTAACAAGGCCTGAAAACAAAACTCAAGGCCCAAATCAGGACTCAATGGGCATAATCGAGCTTAACTGATCAAAACCCTAATTATAGGACTTTAAGTGACTCAACTGACTTAAGCCCTACTTATAAGACTCAAAGGGAAAACAGAATTTGATTATTGGACTCAAAGATAAAATTGGAATCATGGCTAAGGAACTCAAAACTCAGGGACCCATAGTGAACTAGGGTTAACCTGATGTCCCCATCAATTCTCTCGGGGTGGGAGAAACTCGACTTCGTCAAGTAAGGGTCGCTCTGGCTCTGGTATCACTCAAGGAGGTCTGGGTCGAGGTGCTACAAGTCCTCTCGAGTAATCCATGAATCGTCAGATTCTGGTCAACCTTGCTAACGGACCAGGTAGCATTGATAGCCACATTCCTGGGTCATGATAGCTTGGTCATCCAGGATATGCTCGATCCGTTATCCTTTCTCAGGCTAATTTATTAGTGGACACTCTGGATTAGGTTCGCTCTCAAAGGATGGAGTAGGTCCAAAAACCTCACTAGGAATTACTGCCGGTACCCTATACTCAACCAGGTTCGTGATATTGAAGGTAGAGCTAATGCCTAAATCCAGGAGCAGATCAAGCCCATAGGCATTGGGTTCCACTTTCTTTATCACTCTAAAGGGTTTAACTCTATGAGCATTAAGCTTCTTAACCATAACAGAATTTCCTATATTAAATTCCTTGGCTTTGTTTTGGGAATTAGCCAGTTTTTATAGATTTCATTACTTAAATTAATCTTTTGGCTAATGTCCTGATGCAAATGTTGTGCAGAGGTCAGTGTAGGTGTGGATAGATGAATTAGGTCTAGGGACTTATTGGACTCAAAACCAATAGTTAATAGGCTCAACTAGGCATTTCTAACGGAGGAAATTTATTGGACTCTTTGGGTCTAAACCTAACAGAATTTAAGATCTCTAGGTTTGACTCTGGTTTGACATGTACATAAAAATTTACAATGAACTTTTAGTAAATGCCATAGAGTATGCCAGAAGTAAGATTCAAACCTAACATCCACAATGAATATATGCATTATGCTTACTTCTACAAATTGCAATCTAGTGGTTCTAGAAACATGAGACTACTCAGGGAAGGGTAAAAAATAGAAAGGAGATTCAGGGACTGGTTTTGGGCTAAGGAGACTAACCTTAATGTATGAACATTGGGTTATATCTATGGACAAGAAAAGGTCCATGCTATGGAAGGGTGGGTCAACAATTTTTGGGAAGAGATCTTGAACTAGGATTGAAGGGGTGAACTCCTCTTGAGGGTACTGAATTAAAGAGACCATATCCTCAATAATTTCCATTTGGCTTTTAGGACTAGGCTCTAAAATTGGATTTTCTTCTAGTGTCTCCTTAGGTAGAATTCTAGTAGTAGTATCCAGGTTCTCTTCCTCTAGTGGGTCTTCCACTACAGGTTCAATCTGGGTGTGGTCTGGGTCAACTACCTTTGGTTTGACTTCTATCGGGATATGGTTAGGGTTAACTAACTTTGGGTTGGCTTATACCTGGATATCTGTTGGGTCAACTAATTCTAGGTCTTCTACAGGTATCTCTGCTGGACATAACTCATTAATGTCTTCTTTAGATTCATTAATGGGCTTAGGAGTTTCTTCCTCTAAATCTTTAATAGGCTCATCATCTTCATACTCCTCTAACAAACTTGGATTAGCCTCATATACCTCTTCTACAGGCTCAATAATGGGTTCAGTGGTGTGGGCACCAGGGCCAAAAGAAGTCGATAGGTTGAACTCACATCCCTGTGGATCACCTATGAGTAAAACCCTGAACCCAACCCTAGTTACCATGTAAATATTTTCTTTTAAATTCAATTATTTTGGTTTAGTTAGGGTAAACCCTTTTTACCAACTGTAATTAGAGTTTTGTTTATTTTGGGATAAAACCCTATTTACTAGGTTGAGTCGAAACCATTATTGAGTCAAACCCTAATTATCCAATTGGGATCTTAGTGGTCCAATTTAATTAGCCCTTTTTACCTAATTTAATTGAGTTTTTATTTTGAAAGCCTAATTAAGTATGGTTGGTTCAATTAGTTATCAAATCGTTTGTTATTCATTGAGTCTGTGTAATTAGTTGAGTTATTGAGTCCTGTATTACAAGAGAGATCTAATTAAAGACCCATGTAACTCAAATCAAGACCCATGTACTAGCTCAAGACAAGCCCATGTTACTCCATGTGCTAGCACAAGTTTCTTGCCACATGTCATCCTATTTGGTGCCACCTTTGCAAGATTTCTAGACAACACCTCTCACATCACTAGGGGATAATAACACATGGCATGTCACTTGTGTTTAGACATGTAACAAGTTTAAGACATTCCCATATGACAACATCCTTTGGTCAGCCCATGAAGAGAGGATTAATAGCACCTCATATTTTAAAGATAAGTAAGTGTGAAGGATTCTTATCCTTGGCACCCCTCCATTCAAGTTAATTCATGCCAAAAGCAAAGTAGTCGGCCAAAGTATTTCACTTCTTTCTTGTCGCCAACTTCAAAGGGAGTTTCAAGTTATTTGCTCACCAAGTGTTGGAGGTCCAAGGGTTCCTATTTCTAGCATTTCACTCAAACAAGTTGCTAGTTGCTCAAGCTTCAACAACTCAAGAGTTTCATCAGAACTCTTGAGTCTTCTCTAATCCAAACTGAAGAGTCCATGCACCTGTAGAAGGCTACATTATCAAGACTCCTGAGTCCACCCATCATGACCAACAAAGGAAGCAATCGTGCCCTTTATCAAAGTTCATCACCATCTCCATCTCCATCTTGGTGCCAACCTTGGATAAGAATCCCATGCAATCCATCAAGCAGGAGTCCAGGCTACTTAGATCTAAATTCTAGAGTTATAGTTCAAAGGGAATAAGAGTCTTGTATCTGAGTCCCTTACTTCACTGGTTGGGGGTCTATAAATATCCCACCAGCTCCTCCTTGTAATTCATATAATTATTATTGAAATACAAAGAAATTCTACCGAATTTTTTCTTTGCTATGTGCATCATGGGGTGTGAGGCCCTTCCTTTGTTCCTTTGGAGCATCTCGGGGTGTGGGGCCTTACTTATCCAGCCGACAAGAAGACCCAACCATCACTTCGAACCCTTTCTTTTCCTTCTTTTCTTTTCATTGCTGATTTCTAACTTGAATTCTTTTGCTAAGTGTTTTGCAGGTGACCAAGAATCTAGATCTGGTGTTCTTGCCTCGGAACTAGCATCGTGCAGAAGATCGGAGCCCAGAAGCGAAATCTTGAAACCCTGCCATGATAATCTTGAGAGTTCTATTAGATCTGAAGAATTGATCTTCGTTGGTAACTTTAAACCTATTCCCTCTCTTTAGTTTCTAATTAGTTGAAGGTTAATCTTAGTTTCGGTGGTTTCTCAACCACCAGGTCATGATTTTTAATTGCTTTATAGGTTTACTTGTACGGGTAATAGACTTATTAGTTTCCTTTACTGTCTCCTTTGAGCTCTCCTTTAAAATATGAAAATATAAAAGGAATATTAATTACTATTTTTATTATTTATTTATTTGTCCTGCATTAGTTCTAGTATTAGAGCAGGTTAAACTAGGGTTTAATCTCTCTTGTGCTGACTTAGTTCTCTTTAAGTACTCGGATCGAGTTTTTCACCATGGCCGTCCGGTCATAGGAAAAAGAAGGGCTGCAATATCCTCACAACCCATTCAAATGGGATTTCCTATGGCATGTAGGGGTGCCATTGTGAATAGACCCTTGATGAAGAAAACAAAGAGATAGGCATTTTTAGGTTTTAATTTCTGCATCTAGGTTTTAATTTCTGCATCTCGGCCATCTTAGTTTATACTCTGTTGTTTTAATTATTTCTACATGTAGATAACTTAGAATTGCCCGATTCTTATTTCGTTGGATCCAAAGTAATTGAAAATATTTTTTAGATTTTTCTCATGAATTATTGTTGTCTATAGATTTTTTGCTTGCCGGAATATTGCCTAAGAACATTCTAATATGAATTTCAGCAATTCTAGTTTAGGGTTCGTTTTGCATAAATCTTGCATATTTTAATTTCCTGCATCTTAGGGTTTTTTTCTATAAACTATATCTTTGCTAAAAAAATAAAAAAATAAAAAAAATAATTGTTGTACCCTAACGATCACCCTCAAGCGGAACCATCCCATTCTTGCGATCCGACCAGGCCACCCCTTCAGAGCTCCGATTATTACCCTGTCAGCGGTCCAACCCATCGGGGCTGAGGTCCGAATGACCCTCTCCTGTTGGGGTCTGGCCCGTCACTCTCCTTCAGTGGTTCGACCCACCAGAGCTGAGGTCTGAATGACCCTCTCCTGCTGGGGTCCGGCCCGTCACTCTCCTCCAGCGGTCTGATCCACTAGAGCTGAGGTCCAAACGACCCTCTCCTGCTGGGGTCCGGTCCATCACTCTCCTTCAGCGATCTGACCCACCGGAGCTAAGGTCTGAACGACCCTCTCCTACTGGAGTCTGGCCCATCGCTCTCCTCCAGCGGTCCGACCCATCGGAGCTGAGGTCTGAATGACCCTCTCCTGCTGGGGTCTGGCCCATCACAATCCTTCGGAGATTTGGCCTTTAGTCCGGCCGACCGACTTTTCCACGGTCGACGTCCGACAGGCGAGCCTTAGCATCCAGGGAATTCCAGAAGCACCTTCCTATTACTGTGGGATCCTACTGTCCCAACAGCCCTGCTCCACTACTTCCATGATGCCGCCGTATCGGCGTGCCACGTGGCCACTCTCCAGATTCTCCTAGGGGCAGATCGATCTTTCTCAACCTCTCCCTTAACAGATTTTGGACTGTTCCGTGCCTATATAAGGTACCCAGGGGACCCCATTCGAAGGTAGAAGAACTCTTCCCTCTCCATATGCTGTTGATCCCTTGATTCCTCCATTCTGTTATCTTCAACCTCCTGCTAACTTAAGCATCGGAGGGTCCTCCGTCGGAGCACCACTGGCGCCCTTGGGGACTTTGTTGCAGGTTTGTCTAGGAGAAGAGCGCTCCAGCACTTCCAGCCACCCCTGGTCCCTGGTCCAAGAGTTGACGCCGCAATAGATTGGTGCTAGAAGAAGGGCAACTCTTTCTTCAAAAGGAGGAATCCATCATCCCGGCTACAAAATGGTTAAGGGAAGAGCTCCAAATGCCACCGCCAGAAGAGGTATCTCCCCTCCCAAGTCTGAAGAACCTCCTAGGGAAAATGATGTCGTCGCCACCGCCACTACTACCGTAGAACCCACCATCACACTGGGGTTGCAGCAGTTCCAAACTTTGGTGAATCGCATTAAAACACTTACTACTGCAGTTCAGCGTTTCCAGGAAGCAGCCAACAACCGTCAGCAACTACCAGTTATTTCCTGTGCCAACCCTCCAACTGCCGCTTAGGGAAGCCGACGGCTGGAGGTTCCCCAGCATTATTCTTGCATCGTCATGGAGTCCCGGAGGTTGTTGGGCGATCACATCGACGACAAGAGGGCGAGGTCTACTTCGCCTTCCTACGTCGAATATGTCCCGGTCGGTGGTCGGCCTGCTGCCAAACCATCGAGGGACTATGCCAGCAAGATCATGCGCATGGAGGAGCGCATTGCCGAAATTGCCCTCCGGTAGAAGGCTGAAGGGGAACAGGTATACGACTCCCGTCCCCCATTTTTGGACGAGATTCTGTCGAAGATGATTCCCTGCCATTTCAAGATTCCACAAGTGGACCCCTACGACGGTACTACTGATCCGATAGACCATCTGGGCATGTACAAAGCCCATATGATGATACAAGGTACCTCCGATGCCCTCACTGCATTGCCTTCCTCGCTACCCTTAAGAAGATTGCCCGAATGTGGTTCTCCGCCATCCAGCCAGGTATGGTCCATTCCTTTTCTCAACTCGAATCACATTTCATTTTCCATTTTAGGACTTGCAGTTGGACCCCGAAGAATATCGACTGCCTCTTCCTCGTGCTGCAAAAGGAGGGAGAGACCCTTCGGGATTTCATGGCCCGTTTCAACTCAGCGGCCATGGAAGTCCCGAACTTAAATGAGGTTATGGCCATGTCAGCCTTCAAGCGAGGACTCTGCTCATCCAGGCTGACCTTCTCCCTGGACAAGAAACATCCAACAAGCTACAGCGAACTCCTGGCCAGAGCACAGAAGTACACCCTGGCAGAAGAACAAGCGGTCGACCGGTGTCAAGCTGAAGGAAGGCTGACCCCCAAGAAGTAGAGCGATAAAGCTCCCAAAGTCTGACCTCCAAGTGATAGTTAGCGATCGGCCCAACGTTGAAGTTCGAAGCTGAGGGACTTCCCCCGGATGTTCGAGACTTACACGCCTCTATCCCTGCCAAGAGAGAAGATCCTTATGGAGATTGAGAACGAGACCTTTCTGCAAAGGCCTTGGCTGATGAGGGGCCCTCCAACCCTAAGAAATAAAGACAAATTCTATCGGTTCCATAGGGATCATGGGCACAATACTAAAGAGTGCCTGCAGCTAAAAGACACCATCGAAGACCTCATCTAGAGGGGATACATGCACAAGTATGTCCGATCCCATCGGGACCAAGCTAAAGCATCAAACGCCCGTAACCCTCCGGAGGAGACGGAGCTCCCCAATTAGAGGCCGACCAGCGGGGATGTCGGCATGCTGCATTGGCAATCCGGAGGAAGCTATGAGCACAGGACTGATATTGTTAAAAGGTCCAGGGGCTCCAATGCAATCACCTTCTCTGATGAAGATCTTCTGGAGACTCATATTTTTTAGAACGATCCTGTAGTCATGTCGGCAGTGATTGCCAATTACAATGTAAGGAGAATACTTATAGATAATGAAAGATCAACAGAGGTATTGCTGTATGATGCTTTTGTGAGATGAATCTATCCAGGTCCATGATGCAGGAATCCCCCGCACCGTTGACAGGCTTCGAGGGTAACTCCATCAGAGTGGAAGGGGAGATAGTTCTCCCTGTAACTATTGGGATGGAGCCTTTCCAAAAAACACTCCCCATCAGTTTTGTGGTCATTTGGACAACCTCACCTTATAATGCTATCCTGGGCCGACCGGCCCTCAACAAATTCAGAGCCATCGTGTCCACTTACCATCTATTGGCAAAATTTTCCACCAGGAGTGGGGTCAGAGTGATGAGGGGAGACTGTCGGATGGCCAGGCAGTGTCTGACCATTATGAACCAACAGTCAGAAAGCCATTCCACTCCGGAGCAACTTGACCCTAGAGCTAAGGCCGATGGCCTTGGTTAGCCAGGAGAAAAGATTCTGTTTGTTCCCCTTCGAGAGGATGATCCCACCAAGGTCCTCTAGATTGGAGGTTTCCTCAGCAAGGATATTAAGTCAGAACTGATCGGCTTTCTTAGGAGTAACGCCGATGCCTTTGCTTGGTCAGCATCGGACATAAACGGAATACCGTCGGAGGTCATCACTCACCAGCTCAAGGTGGATCCGACCTACTGACCTATCCGACAGAAGAAGAGAAGCTTTGCCACCGAAAGGCAGAAAGCCATCGATGAGGAAGTGAAGAAGCTCTGTGATGCTGGCTTCATCAGGGAAGTCCTCTACCTTGAGTGGCTAGCGAATGTGGTTATGGTGAAGAAAGCCAACGGAAAGTAGAGGATTTGTGTAGATTACACCGACCTCAACAAGGCCTGCCCGAAAGATAGCTTTCCAGTACCCAAGATTGATCAGCTGGTGGATGCCACTGTCGGCCACTAGCTTCTCAGGTTTATGGATGCCTTCTCCAACTACAACGAAATAAAGATGCATCAGGAAGATGAGGAGAAGACCGCCTTTGTCACCGACAAGGGTCTGTACTGTTATCAAATGATGCCCTTCGGCTTGAAGAATGCTGGTGCCACTTTTCATAGGCCGATCAACCGAGTGTTCAAAGGTCAGCTGGGCAGGAACATGGAGGCTTATGTAGATGATATGATAGTAAAGAGTCTCCAAAAGGCCGACCATATTAGGGACTTGCAGGAATCCTTTGATGCACTCAGGTGCCATCGGATAAAGCTGAACCCCACGAAGTGTACTTTTGGGATAACCTCTGGTAAGTTCCTTTGGTTTTTGGTCACACAAAGGGGAATCGAAGTGAATCCCGACAAGATAAGGGCCGTCACTGAGATGGCATATCCGACCAACAAAAAGTAGGTGCAAGAACTCACCGGCTGAATCACCTCTCTCAGCCGTTTCATCTCTCGTTCGGCTAAGAAATCTCTACAATTCTGTAAAATCCTGCACCGGTCGAAAGGCTTTGTTTGAACGGACGAATGTCGGTCTGCTTTTGAAGCATTGAAAAAGCACTTGAAGAACCCCCCATTGCTGGCCAAGCCGATGGAGGGGGAACCTTTATACCTCTATCTTTCGGTGTCAGACGAAGCGATCGGCACTGTTCTCATGCGATTTGGAGAGGATGGATAGCAGAAGCCCATCTATTATTTCAGCAAAGTCCTCCATGATGCCGAAACAAGATATCCCAAGATGCAAAAGCTAATATATTCTTTGGTCACGTCAGCCAAGCAGCTCCGATCGTATTTCCAGGCATATTCGATTATGGTGATGACCGACCAATCCATCAAGGCAATCCTTCGAAGCTCGGATACATCCGGTCGGCTCGCCATGTGGGCTATCAAGCTAGGCGAATTTGACATCTCTTTCCAGCCATGATCTGCCTTGAAGGCCCAGGTAATTGCTGACTTCATTGCAAAGTATACATGGAGATAGGAAACACCCCCTCAAATGGCCGAAGTACCTGAAGCCGATGCCATCTACGAAGCCGAACCAGCCTGGACCCTCCACGTAGACGGAGCGTCCAACCTTGCAGGCTATGGGGTCGGACTAATCCTGGCTGACCCGGATAGGGAAAGCCTGGAATATGCATTACATTTTTTATTTCAGGTGTCGAACAATCAAGCAGAGTACGAAGCCCTCCTCGCGTGGCTACGAATCGCCAACAAACTGGGCATCGGTCGACTCAGAGTCTTCTCCGACTCCCAACTAGTGGTTAACCAAGTAAAAGGGGAGTTTGAAGCAAGGGATCTTGCCTTGGCAAAATACTTAAACAAGGTACAAAACCTCATTTGTCAGTTCAGATTTTTCGAAATCCTCCACATACCTCGTTTGCAGAACTCTCGGGCGGACGCTCTGTCAAGGTTGGCTACGGCCGCCAGCTGGACTTCTGACTGAACTTTTGTGGAGCATCTGTGGCACCCCAGTATTGCAGAAGAGCCGACCGAGGTCCACCAGGTGGAACATGAAACTTCTTGGATGGATCCGATCCTTACTTTCCTGGCTAAAGGAACTCTTCCAAAAGACCCAGCGGAGGCCAAGCAGCTGTGCTTGACGGCCTCTAAGTACGTCATCCTTGATGGTGTCCTGTATAAGCGGTCAATCTCATAACTACTGTTAAAGTGTTTGGGGCTGACAGATGCCGACTACGCCCTCAGAGAAGTCCATGAAGGCATCTATGGCGACCACCTTGGGGCAAGATCCTTAGCTTACAAGATCATCCGGCAGGGATACTACTGGCCTACCCTTCAGAAGGACATGTCAGACTTCGTCCGAAGGTGCGACGCGTGTCAAAGGTACTCCGTCATTGAAAGGAGGCCCGCCAATGAGTTGACTCCGATCATCGTCCCATGACCGTTCGTACAGTGGGGAATGGATATCTTGGAACCTTTTCCCCCGGCTTCCGGACAATGAAGATTTTTGCTTGTGGCCATCGATTAGTTCAACAAGTGGGTGGAGGCCGAACCACTAGCACAGATAATAAAGGCCAAGGTGGAGAACTTCATTTGGAATAATATCATCTTTCGGTTCGGCATTCCCCGGATAATTATTACCGATAATGGAAGATAGTTTGATAACTCTAAGTTTCAAGACTTTTGTCAACAATATCATATCTCTCACCGACTCACATCGGTCGAGCACCCCCAGTGCAATGGAGAGGCTGAAGTCACCAATCGAACAATTCTTCACGGGCTGAAGACATGGCTCAATGAGGCAAAGGGACTTTGGGTGGAGGAACTCCACTAAATAATATGGGCATATCGGACGACTGCCAAAATGTCGACCGACAAAACTCCATTTAACCTCACTTATGGAAGTGAAGCTGTCATCCCTATTGAGACCTCTCTTCAATCTCTCTAGATTGACCACTACGCCAAACCGGCCAACTCCGAATGGTGAAGGGCTAACCTGGACTTGCTTGAAGAAACAAGACTTCAGGCAAGCATGAAGATGGCGATATGCTACCAAAAGATGGTGAAGTATTACAACTCGCAAGTCAAGGCACGATCTTTTCAAGTCAGAGACCTGGTCCTGTAGAGGACCGAAATTTCGAGATCGACCAAGCAAGGCAAGCTTTCTCCTAATTGGGAGGGACCTTATCGGGTCATCGAAGTGGTTCAAGCCGGTACCTATCGACTTGAATTTCTGGACGGACGACAGATGGTGCGTCCGTGGAATGTAGACAACCTCCACAAGTATTATCAATGAAGTCCGCATTACTTCTACGAACCACTTCCGAAAATCTAACTCCGGTCGGCAGAGGCTCTAGGGTAGCCCACTTCCAAAAGTCTGACTCCAGTCAGCAAAGGATCTAGGGCAGCCCACTTTCGAAAGTCCGACTCCGGTTGGCAGAGGCTCTACGGCAGCCCACTTCCGAAAGTCCGACTCTGATCGGTAGAGGCTCTAGGGTAGCTCACTTTCGAAAGTCCACCTCCGGTTGATAGAGGCTCTATGGCATCCCACTTCCAAAAGTCCGACTCCGGTAGGCAGAGGCTCTAGGGCAGCCTACTTCCGAAAGTCCGACTCCGGTCGGCAAAGGCTCTAGGGCAGCCCACTTCCAAAAGTCTGACTCCGGTCGGCAGAGGCTCTAGGAAAGCCCACTTTCAAAAGTTTGACTCCGGTCGGTAGAGGCTCTAGGGCAGCCCACTTCTGAAAGTCCAACTCCAATTTGCAGAGGCTCTAGGGCAGCCCACTTCCGAAAGTCTGACTCTAGTCAGCAGAGGCTCTAGGGCAGCCCACCTCCAAAAGTTTGACTCCGGTCGGCAAAGGCTCTAGGACTGCCCACTTCCAAAAGTCCGACTCCGGTCGGCAGAGGCTCCAGGGCAGCCCGCTTCCGAAAGTCTGACTCCGGTCAGCAAAGGCTCTAGGGATGCTCTCTTCCGAAAGTCTGACTCTGGTCGGCAAAGGCTCTAGGGCAGCCCACTTTCAAAAGTCTGACTCCGGTCGGTAGAGGCTCTAGGGCAGCCCACTTCTAAAAGTCTGACTCCAATCGATAGAGGCTCTAGGGCAGCCCACTTCCAAAAGTCCGACTCCGGTCGGTAGAGGCTCTAAGGCAACCCACTTCCGAAAGTCTTACTCCGATCGGCAAAGGCTCTAGGGTAACCCACTTCCAAAAGTCCGACTCCGTTCGGCAGAGGCTCTATGGCATCCTAATCCAGACAAGCCGATGGATCAATACTTAGGTTGAAGTTCCTAAGCTCATTGCTCCAGCCTGAGCTAATATCCGATCGCTGCCTCAACTACTTCTAGGTTTGGAAAGCCGACGGACCAACACTTAGGTTAAACTACCTAAGCTCGTTGCTCCGGCCTGAGCTACCATCCGACCGCTGCCTCAACTACTTTTGGGTTCGGAAAGCCGACGGACCAACACTTAGGTTAAACTACCTAAGCTCGTTGCTCTGGCCTGAGCTACCATCCGACCACTATTTCGATTGGCCTTGGTCCGGAAAGTCATTGGACCAATACTTCGAGCAGAAATTCTATGGGAATCTAGTTCAGCTTGAGTCACTGTTTGATGCTTACCTTGGAGGTCCGACCACCCACTCAGATCAGCCGACTAGCCCACACTTAGTGAGATCTCAGAGAGAAGGATATGAGACAGTTTAAAAAGAAAAAAAAAAGTTTTTCATTGCTTCCCGAAAGTTTCTTTACAAAAACTGAAGGTCAGACCTTTACAAACAACTAGGTCTGACCCTCAAGAGGTACAGTATCAATGGCCGCTCCGGCCCCCTCAGCGACAACAGTGAAAGGGATATGCCCTACAAACCAATCTCTGTTGTATCTCCCAAACCATTGTAATTGATAATTTTCTAAATAAAGGCATTATTTTTATCATACGCTGTGTTTATTATATGATGAACCCCATAGATTAGGGCTATGATTTTAGGGTTATGATGAGATCTTACCAGTGAGACCTAAAATCTTAAAACCTTAATCTAAAGTATTCCTAGTCAAAGGAACCCTGAGTAGGGGATCAGGGTTTTCCGATAAGACTAGCACACCCCGGGTATACTGGAAAGGGTGACTGCTCTCACAGTCACTTGTGTATGACACTAATACTGGGATGTGGGTGCTCATTGGAGAATGAGTTCACTGATATGATCCAACTTGAGAACATCTAATGGAGTCTTAGCTACATGTCAATAGAAGGTTCTCATAGTGGGAGTGGTACAAGTAATCTTTTGACCTGAGACTGCCATAAGTACCTTATGTACATGAACCCATCCTTTGGTTCAATCCTAATCATGACACTGAGACATGCACAGGATTGATACTGGGAATGGTGAATTGAATATGAAGGTAATGAGTAGGTCAACAAGGAATCGATCACTCTTAGTAAGAGGAGATTGCATCCAGCTAGTCAACAATCGCATGATGATTCAGGGAATCTTTGATCAAAGTAAAGATATTAGAGATGGTTTCTAATATCAAGATAATCGAATCATCATTATAAGATTGAGCTAGAAACAAATATAATATTGGATTTGACATATATCCATATCCATAGTTATATTTTGGGTGCAGGCTGATCGAAAGATTTAATTGTACGGTAACTCTCTACTAAAGGGTAATTTTGGTATTTCACCAGAATTTCCATATCTTCCGGGTAGACATGACACGTTGCTAGACGTCAATCTTGTCTTGTGGGTTGATCAAGTTCAAAGATCACATGTTAGGAAGAATCCTAATTGATCGATTCGGGTAAGCCCGGTTTGACCTAAATCGATTAGAAAGAGTTCTAATCAAATTAGGTCAACTTGTATTCGAACCCACTGCTGGCTAGATGTGGAACCCAATGGGTCACACACTTAAGAGGATTGATCAAGAATTTAATTTGGAATTAAATTGTCTTTGCAAGATAACACTCTAGCAGGTGTTGCAAGCCCTAGCTTCTATTCGGATCGGATTCGAATTAGGGTTCTGGATTGGTTCAAATTGGGTTCTAATTGGACCTAATTAGACCTTGATTAAGAAAAATGGGAATGTGGCTAACCCTATTGGCTAGCCATGTAGCTTGGCTAGCCTCCCCACCCGCCCCCTTTTGTTTTTCACGCCAAACACCAAGAGTCCATGCGCATATGGACTCTTGGCGCGCCTTAAGGAAGAGTCCATGGCGCATGGACTCTTGGCGCGCCCCAAATAAAATTCTCCGATGTTTTTATTTGGGCGGCCTCCTTCTTAAGTGATTAGCGCACCTTCTCTCCCCCCTTGGATGAGAATCCAACGGCTGATGGGATTTTGAGAAAGAAAGAAAGCGCTAACTCCTCCCGAGCGCGCGAAGTAACATCTCTTCGGAGATGAAAAGTCGCGACTTCCTTCTTTTTAAAACACCGCGGTTTTTCCTTTAAGAAGAGCCGTGGGATTTAATCTGGAAGGCCATGAGATGGGAGGATGGGGCGTGAGAAATTGGAAAGGGCGTGAGAAAGAAATTACGGAGAGGTGTGTAGGCGCCTATCTGATTTCTATTTAAAGGGTCGGGAAAAATCAGAACATTATGTAATCTTTTTCTTTCTTCCTCTCCTGAAGACTCTTTTATTTTTTCTTGCTCTTGCATTGTTTCCTCTACAGAGTAAACCTCTGTCGAAACTCTGCTACTGAACAAGATAAAAGTAAAAGTCTCCGACGGTAAAGAAAAGAAAGAAGTTCTGATTTCTTCCTTTCTTTCATACATTAAGACATCATTGTCTTAATTTCTCCTCCAACTTAAGACAAGCCTATGTCCTCTTAGGACAAGGTCTTTTTCTTCAAGACAAGGGTATCTAAAGGGCCAAGGTCTTGGTGGAAGGAGGAGAAGGAGTCAAGGAAAGGAAAGCAAGCCTTTGTGTGGAGGAATTCAAGCCATAGTCCAAGCAATTGAGTTCTAGGAAGAAGAACTCAATAGAAGGAACCTTTGAAAAGAAGATAGAGTTGTCTTGATCACTGCTCTGTGTGGATCACCATCCGAGGGCGGACACTTGGACGCCTGGTGAATTCAATCAGCCCCTTCAACATCAACTTTGTTGGAATTAGCGATTACAGGTTGGTACTCTAATTCTAACAATCTATGTTTGAATGTTAGTATGTATGTTTTAATTAGTAAAAAGGAGATCTTGGCTAAGGGATTTCGGTGCAAATTTCATCATTTTGAAATTACACTTCCGCTGCGGTGCACCTGAAACCCCAACAGTGGTATCAGAGCCATCCTTATTACAGTTAAAACATATGATATGCATTTTTGTTGTAGTATCGAAATTAGGGTTTTAAACCCTTGAATGCTGATACACTTAGCATAATTTAAGGAATGCATATATGATAATTAATGTTTTGATGTATGCCACTAATTAGGGTTTTTCACTCAAACCCTAATTATTATAGAGATATGATTAGTTTTGAAGTCATCATACTGAAATAAGGTTGCCCTGGCATAATGGTGGATCCATTATGTGGTAAATGGTTGTCCTAGTATGATGACACACTTAGCACATATATGTTTATCAGAGTGATATCATTATGATATGTTTTTATGTAAGAATGTGCTGGCAATTTTATAAAGCCCTCTTCTTAAAATCATATTAAGTCATAGCATATTTAACTAATAAGCATCACTAGTCATGATGAACAATTGATCATTCGGTGTCTAGAAAGGTGGTTCTGGGAAGGTAAAGAGAATCGTGGTTTTTAATTGGTTCCGTTGACTGACCTGGCCAATTTTTATTGGTGTCTAGGAAAGCAACGGGGGGACTCCCACATCTCTTCCACTTGCCTGGCCGATTTGATTATATTTAAATCTTGACTTATATGCTTAGTGTTAAAAAATGCTATATGTTGGCCTTCCTTCATGCTGGATCATTACTGTGTTATGAACCACATTAGGTTTGTTGTGTTGTCTGCAAGACCTAATAGGGTGATTGACATAATATTGGTCTAGTGCAAAATATGCTTACAGTATATTCAGTATAATGCCTTGTTGTGTTATCTACAAGGGCATTATATTTGAATATTGACTGTATAGAAATGAAAGGGTCTTGACTTAACTAGAACATTATGGTTTGTTGTGTTTTCTGCAAGACTTATAATGTTCTAGAGGCCAAGTTATTTTTGAGAATTATATGAGATATAATTGGAAGAGTTTCCTACCTTAGAACTTATAAAAGATTTGTTGTGTTGTCTGCAAGATCTTTTATAAATTATAAGGATCTCGATCTCACTAAGAAAACCGATCAGGGTTCTTCTCGATTGTCATAGTGAGGGCTATGATTTTTGATAAAATAGTGGGAGACATAATTAAATTGAAGACCTAATTTAATTATGTAAGTCATTTCATGGTTGTTTGCTTATGTATTGTTCTTAATTAAATGTAGATAAATGGCATCTTCATTATCACTGAGAAGCATCTTAGATACCAACAAATTGACTGGTCCAAACTATGTGGACTGGTTGAGAAACTTAAAGATTGTACTGAGTTCAGAAAAACTTTCTTATATTCTTGATACCCCTAATCTTAATCCACTAGGGGATGATGCCACACAGGAAGATATGGCCACATACAAAATGTGGCAGAATGACTCCCTCACTGTCAAGTGTATCATACTGGCCTCTATGACCAATGAGTTACAGAGGCAGCATGAAAGCATGGATACTCAATCCATAATGCTCAATTTAAAGGAGCTTTATGGAGAACAAAGCAGAACTGCTAGATACGAAATATCTAAGCAGTTATTCCGTGCTAGGATGACAGAGGGTACATCCGTTCAGGATCATGTCCTGAAGGTAATTGACTTAATCACCAGATTAGGTCAATTAGGGTTTATTATGGATGGGGAGCTGAATCAGGATTTAATCCTGCAATCACTCCCAGAGTCATTTTCTCAGTTTGTCTTGAATTATCACATGAACAAACTGAACACTTCCTTGCCTGAGCTGTTAAATATGTTAAAAACAGCAGAGAGCCATGTTAAGAAAGAAAAGGCTCCACTTCTTCTTGTTGATAAGACCAATAAGAAGAAATCAGGCAAAAAGGGTTTTAGCAGGAGACTAAACCCTAAGGGTGGCATCAATAAGAACAAGAAAGGAAAGAAGGTCTCAAAACAGTCAACCTGTTTCTTTTGCGGCAAAGCGGGACATTGGAAAAGGAATTGCAAGGCTTACCTTGCAACTGTGAAGCCTGGTGCGGCAGACGCACCAAAAGGTATGTATGAGATACATACTATATTGACATTAAATTCGTCTATATCAAATACTTGGGTATTGGATACCGCTTGTGGTTACCATATATGCAAATCTTTGCAGGACCTCCACAAGCTTAAAGTATTGAAGGAAGGCGACTTCAATCTCTACGGTGCTGGTGGTGATATCATCCAAGCAGAAGCTGTAGGGACCTATATTCTGAAGTTGCCTTCAGGGAAGATCTTGGAGCTAGAGAATTGTTACTATATGCCAAAGATTATTAGGAACATTATATCTATTCCTTTGTTATTAAAACAAGGATATGTAATGGATGTAACGAGCACTGGTTGCTCAATAATGTTATCTAATAAAATTATTTGTTCTGGCATATTTAGCAATGGGCTCTTAACTCTTTCTTCCAATGATAGTATTTTTCATGTCAATACTAAAAGGAAAAGAAAAGACTTTAATGATACTTTACTTTGGCATCATAGACTTGGTCATGTTAATGAGTCTAGGATTAGCAAGTTATACAAGGAAAAATTCCTTGATCCTTATGAGTATGAATCATTAGGAACTTGCGAATCATGTCTCATGGGTAAGATGACAAAAACTCCATTCACTGGACATGGGGAAAGGTCAACTGAGTTGTTAGGACTTATACATACTGATGTATGTGGCCCAATGACAACTCAGGCCAGAGGAGGATACTCATATTTTATCACTTTTACAGATGATTTATCTAGGTTCGGATATGTGTATCTTATGAAACACAAATCTGAAGCCTTTGATAAATTTAAGGAGTATCAAAGTATGGTCGAAAAACAAACCGGGAAAAGTATTAAAGTTCTTCGTTCTGATCGAGGAGGAGAATACTTATCCACGGAGTTTTTAGACTATCTTAAAGTTAATGGAATCCTTTCTGAATGGACCCCTCCTTATACACCACAGCTAAATGGTATAGCTGAAAGGAGGAATCGTACCTTATTAGATATGGTACGATCCATGATGTGCTTCACAAATTTGCCCATTTCTTTCTGGGGTCATGCCCTAGAAACTGCTGTTTATATTCTGAACAAGGTACCTTCTAAATCCGTTGTTAGTACTCCATATGAAATTTGGAGTGGAAAGAAACCATATCTTAAATATTTTAAGGTATGGGGATGTCCAGCTTATGTTAAAAGAAATTTTGGACATAAGTTGGAACCTAGAGCGGATAAATGTCTATTTGTAGGATATCCTAAAGAAGGTAGAGGATATCTATTCTACCATCCTACTGAACAAAAGATTTTTGTTAGCAGGCATGCCACTTTTCTAGAAAAAGAGTTCATTTTGGAAAAGGGCAATGGTAGAACAATTGAACTTGGAGAAGTGCAAGAAATACAGATAGACAATTCTCAACCATTAGAACATATAGTTAGGACAGAACCAGAACACAAAACTCCTCCTCGTAGGTCTGACAGAGTGCCACGGGCACCTGAGAGGTATGGGTTTATTATTGAAAATAATGAAGCTCAAGTCATTCAAAATGATGAACCTCTGACCTATACGGAAGCTATCTTGAGTACTGACTCAGATAAATGGCAAGAAGCCATGGAATCCGAAGTAGACTCTATGTATGTAAACCAAGTATGGTCTTTGGTTGATGCACCAGAGAGTGTTAATCCTATTGGGTGTAAATGGGTCTATAAGAAAAAGATTGGGGCTGATGGCCAAGTTGAAACCTATAAAGCCAGATTAGTGGCTAAAGGTTTTAGACAAAAACAGGGAATTGATTATGATGAAACTTTTTCACCTGTTGCCATGCTAAAATCAATTCGGATTTTACTTGCTATAGCAGCATACCACGATTATGAGATATGGCAGATGGATGTGAAAACTGCATTCCTCAATGGTTTCCTTGAGGAAGAAGTCTACATGTCACAGCCAGAAGGTTTTATTTCAAAGAATAAACCTAATCAAGTATGCAAGCTGAAGAAATCCATTTATGGATTAAAGCAAGCTTCCAGGAGTTGGAACATCCGCTTTGATGAAACTATTAAAAGATTTGGTTTTATCAAAAATGTGGATGAACCCTGTGTTTATAAGAAGACTAGTGGGAGTGCCATAGTCTTCTTGGTTCTGTATGTAGATGACATACTCCTCATTGGGAATGATATCCCAATGTTGCAATCAGTCAAGGTTTGGCTATCAAACCAGTTTTCCATGAAAGATTTGGGAGAAGCATCCTATATACTAGGTATTAAGATCTATAGAGATAGATCTAAGAGGATGCTAGGTTTATCCCAATCTAGGTACATTGACTTAGTGCTGAAAAGATTCAGCATGGAAGGAAGTAAAAGAGGTTATCTTCCTATGAGTCAAGGCATACATCTTTCTAAAAGGATGTCTCCTAAGACACCTGAAGAAAGAGATAGAATGAATTCTATACCCTATGCTTCGGCAATAGGATCCATAATGTATGCCATGTTATGTACCAGGCCTGATGTGGCATATGCTTTAGGCATTGTCAGTAGGTTTCAGGCTGATCCAGGAGAGGATCATTGGAAAGCAGTTAAAAATATTCTTAAGTACCTAAGAAGGACTAAGGATATTTTTTTGGTTTATGGTGGTTCTGATCTTAAATTAGAAGCTTATTCTGATTCTAGTTTTCAATCAGACCCTGATGATAGCAAATCCATTTCGGGATATGTTTTTACCCTAAATGGTGGAGCAGTGAGTTGGAAGAGTACCAAGCAGCAGACTGTAGCTGACTCAACCACAGAGGCAGAATACATAGCTGTTAGTGAAGCCGCCAAGGAAGCAGTCTGGATGAAGAAGTTCATCACAGAGTTGGGTGTTGTTCCTCAAATTGAAAACCCAGTGCCACTTTACTGTGACAACACTGGGGCCGTTGCTCAAGCTAAGGAACCAAGAGCTCATCATAAGTCCAAGCACATTCTGAGACGCTTCCATCTTGTCCGAGAAATAGTAGAGAGACAAGATGTCTACATAGATAGAGTTGATACAAAGAACAATGTAGCAGACCCGTTCACTAAGGCTCTACCACAGCGAGATTTTGATCGCCACCTAGAATGTATGGGATTAAGATTCAAAGGCGATTGGCTTTAGTGCAAGTGGGAGATTGAAAGGGATATGCCCTACAAACCAATCTCTGTTGTATCTCCCAAACCATTGTAATTGATAATTTTCTAAATAAAGGCATTATTTTTATCATACGCCGTGTTTATTATATGATGAACCCCATAGATTAGGGCTATGATTTTAGGGTTATGATGAGATCTTACCAGTGAGACCTAAAATCTTAAAACCTTAATCTAAAGTATTCCTAGTCAAAGGAACCCTGAGTAGGGGATCAGGGTTTTCCGATAAGACTAGCACACCCCGGGTATACTGGAAAGGGTGACTGCTCTCACAGTCACTTGTGTATGACACTAATACTGGGATGTGGGTGCTCATTGGAGAATGAGTTCACTGATATGATCCAACTTGAGAACATCTAATGGAGTCTTAGCTACATGTCAATAGAAGGTTCTCATAGTGGGAGTGGTACAAGTAATCTTTTGACCTGAGACTGCCATAAGTACCTTATGTACATGAACCCATCCTTTGGTTCAATCCTAATCATGACACTGAGACATGCACAGGATTGATACTGGGAATGGTGAATTGAATATGAAGGTAATGAGTAGGTCAACAAGGAATCGATCACTCTTAGTAAGAGGAGATTGCATCCAGCTAGTCAACAATCGCATGATGATTCAGGGAATCTTTGATCAAAGTAAAGATATTAGAGATGGTTTCTAATATCAAGATAATCGAATCATCATTATAAGATTGAGATAGAAACAAATATAATATTGGATTTGACATATATCCATATCCATAGTTATATTTTGGGTGCAGGCTGATCGAAAGATTTAATTGTACGGTAACTCTCTACTAAAGGGTAATTTTGGTATTTCACCAGAATTTCCATATCTTCCGGGTAGACATGACACGTTGCTAGACGTCAATCTTGTCTTGTGGGTTGATCAAGTTCAAAGATCACATGTTAGGAAGAATCCTAATTGATCGATTCGGGTAAGCCCGGTTTGACCTAAATCGATTAGAAAGAGTTCTAATCAAATTAGGTCAACTTGTATTCGAACCCACTGCTGGCTAGATGTGGAACCCAATGGGTCACACACTTAAGAGGATTGATCAAGAATTTAATTTGGAATTAAATTGTCTTTGCAAGATAACACTCTAGCAGGTGTTGCAAGCCCTAGCTTCTATTCGGATCGGATTCGAATTAGGGTTCCGGATTGGTTCAAATTGGGTTCTAATTGGACCTAATTAGACCTTGATTAAGAAAAATGGGAATGTGGCTAACCCTATTGGCTAGCCATGTAGCTTGGCTAGCCTCCCCACCCGCCCCCTTTTGTTTTTCACGCCAAACACCAAGAGTCCATGCGCATATGGACTCTTGGCGCGCCTTAAGGAAGAGTCCATGGCGCATGGACTCTTGGCGCGCCCCAAATAAAATTCTCCGATGTTTTTATTTGGGCGGCCTCCTTCTTAAGTGATTAGCGCACCTTCTCTCCCCCCTTGGATGAGAATCCAACGGCTGATGGGATTTTGAGAAAGAAAGAAAGCGCTAACTCCTCCCGAGCGCGCGAAGTAACATCTCTTCGGAGATGAAAAGTCGCGACTTCCTTCTTTTTAAAACACCGCGGTTTTTCCTTTAAGAAGAGCCGTGGGATTTAATCTGGAAGGCCATGAGATGGGAGGATGGGGCGTGAGAAATTGGAAAGGGCGTGAGAAAGAAATTACGGAGAGGTGTGTAGGCGCCTATCTGATTTCTATTTAAAGGGTCGGGAAAAATCAGAACATTATGTAATCTTTTTCTTTCTTCCTCTCCTGAAGACTCTTTTATTTTTTCTTGCTCTTGCATTGTTTCCTCTACAGAGTAAACCTCTGTCGAAACTCTGCTACTGAACAAGATAAAAGTAAAAGTCTCCGACGGTAAAGAAAAGAAAGAAGTTCTGATTTCTTCCTTTCTTTCATACATTAAGACATCATTGTCTTAATTTCTCCTCCAACTTAAGACAAGCCTATGTCCTCTTAGGACAAGGTCTTTTTCTTCAAGACAAGGGTATCTAAAGGGCCAAGGTCTTGGTGGAAGGAGGAGAAGGAGTCAAGGAAAGGAAAGCAAGCCTTTGTGTGGAGGAATTCAAGCCATAGTCCAAGCAATTGAGTTCTAGGAAGAAGAACTCAATAGAAGGAACCTTTGAAAAGAAGATAGAGTTGTCTTGATCACTGCTCTGTGTGGATCACCATCGGAGGGCGGACACTTGGACGCCTGGTGAATTCAATCAGCCCCTTCAACATCAACTTTGTTGGAATTAGCGATTACAGGTTGGTACTCTAATTCTAACAATCTATGTTTGAATGTTAGTATGTATGTTTTAATTAGTAAAAAGGAGATCTTGGCTAAGGGATTTCGGTGCAAATTTCATCATTTTGAAATTACACTTCCGCTGCGGTGCACCTGAAACCCCAACAAACAGTTGCTTCAGCCTTCTCGGCCCCATCGGCTGCTTCTGCTTCAGCTCCGACTGGGGCATCCATTCTGGCAACTTCTACGATGGCCTCCATTGGAGCATCAGCCGCTCGGGTAGTCAGATCCGCCACTTCCAAACCCCCTTCTTCTGCCAGCTTCAATGGTTGAAGGAATGATAGATCGAGGTCTGGAAAGGCTGCACTAACCTTTTCTAGGCACTCGTCGTATCCGTATTCGAAGCCAACCATCCCAGCTTCGTTCATCTCCTCGGTGAAGTCCTCCAAGGCTTTGTAAGTTGCAACAGCCTTCTCACCGGCCGTCTTTAGTAGTTCCTGGACCGTCCTCAGCAGGCCCTTATACCTCTCCGCCACTGCCTGATGGCCCTTTATGCGGACCTCACATTCGGTCAAGTGCCCCTCCGCGATGGCCAGCCGACGGGTTAGGGCCTTGATCTTTTTCTTCTTTTTTTCAGACTCGCCTCTCGATCCGCCTTTAGGGCCAGCAAGTTCTCCAACTGCTTGTCTGGGCCTCCGATTTGGCCCACAAGGTGGACTCCTCTGCTGCTGCGGCCCTCAAGCCGAGCAACTCCTCCCTAGAAACCGTTAGCACCTCCCAAGCAGTGCCCTCACCAACTCCATTGTTTCGGCCCTCTGGGTCAACTGCTCCTTCATATAGGGCAACTCACCCAAGCCCTCGTCCATCAGCAAGTTGTCTTTGATGAGCTGCTAGCAAAAATGCACAGTCAGAAAGCCATCACCCGTGAATTCAAGGTAGAGAAATAAAAAGCTTTACGTACCCCCAGAAGATGGCAGAGAGAACTCCTGGCTGCCTCGTTCACCGATCGCCCGTCATTATCGGGGACGGCCCTCTGAAGCAGCTCCTTAGCTTCCTCAGCAGCGCGCCACTTTTGGTGCTTCTCATAGTGGGCACCGCCGGCCCTCTCCCTCAATGGCCGATGGCTCCTCCCCTGTAGGGGTTCCCCGGATCGTTGGGGGGGTCACCGTAGTCGGCTCCAATGGCAGGGATGAAGGAGTCGTGTCCACCCCGGTCGGCATCGAAAGCCTCTCTTCTATCGGGGCGACCGGTTGTCCGACCGAAGAGGATCGCTTGGACCTGATCACCCTTCGACGTTCGGTCAGAGGCATGTCATCCTCTGACTCGACCGATACCACTGTGGTGGACGACTCTGCCGTCCATCATTTCTTTGGCCTCTCGGGCACCGGTTCTACCGTCCACTTCTTCGGCTCCTGTGGGGTCGGCTCTGCAATCCGAACAGCCCTCCGTTGTGCAGACCATGCTGAAAGGACCGCTCGATCCGACTTTATCATCCCGCTTGTCAACAAACAAAGTTAAAGTGAGATGTGGTCGCCAAGCCAACAGAGGATAAAAAAGTTGATCTCTCTCTACGACTCTCGTCCTACTTAACATCGGGTGCCGGCTGAGTCCGGCTTGGTGAAGACTCCCCTCGTGAAGCATAAAGCCGACAAACTTTGGATCATCATCATCCAATTTATGGAAGTCAGCCTCATCGACCCTCAAGATTTTCCTTCCATTCAGAGCATTCGGCCTCGGCTCCCTCTAAGCTGCCTCAAAGCCCCATGGCTCCAGGCTATCTACAAAGAAGTATCAGGACTTCCATCCATGAATTACGGATGGAAGCCCCCTAGTACCTTCCGGCCAGGGTGATGGGGGACTAATATGCATGCAATTTTTTTTGTATGTTTTATATGTGGGGTTGAGTGATTAATTCCTGAATTTCAGATTAAAATAAGTTGTAAGGAATTTTATATAAATTTTAGAAGATCAGCATGCAGATTAGGACCTAGAAAAGTAGAAAAGAAGGATCGCCGGGGCTGAGAAGCCTCGGTTAGGGCAAGTTCTCCTACAATAAAACTACTAGAGGTAGAGGGGGGTGTACCTGAAAACGTTGTGAAGATCGTAGCAAAAGGGTCTCTCATTCCTCGATGGATGCAGCCTGGAAAACCAAGCCAAAGACTCATGGATACCCGACATTCTGCTCGGTGATCCGATTGAGGCTTGGCTGGAGTCGTTGGATTCGTAGGAACTCGGGGACCTGTAAACGACCTGTCAGGGGTTAGAAAACTCACAAAGGAACAAGAAAACAAAGGAAAAATAGCAAGAAAAGGTTTCTTTTGGAGTGGGCATCCAGGGATCTGAGATGCTTGTTGGCAGCAGGAAGATGATTGCAGCACTGGGAAGAAAAACTCTCGCAAACCCCTTTATGCACACAGCAGGGTATCACATAACTCAATAGAAGAACTCAAGATTTTCATTCATCAAAATTCTCCCTTCATACAAGAGGCTAGGATCCCTTAAATCGACCCTTAACCTTGGGCTCCAAGTAAGGGCACATTAGTCTTTACATGAGAATCCTTTTCCCTCTCAAACCCTAGCTAGAAAATAAGGAAACATTAGGTAGAAAAAATCCCTAAAATTTCTCTTGACTTGGCCAACACTCCAAGGATACCTAGGGGGCGTGTTGGGCTTCTAAGAGCAGCAAGGGGCCAGCCCAAAGGGGCCCGGGTGCATGGGTTTGGGCCTCTGGAAGCTGGGATGGCCTGGTAGCCAGGTAGCAGGAATATTCCCTGGTATCTTGCTTCTTAGGGGCTTGGGCTTGGTGCCTGAGCTTGATTTCTTTGGGCTAGGATGCAGATGGACCTCTAAAATCATGGATGCCTTGGTCTATGAATATATTTTGGCATCTGGAAGGAAATCTGGGCATCTGGAGGGCATCTGCAAGGAATTAGGGTTTCTGATTTTCCTCCTGGGGTCTTCAAATCTTCAAGCTGGGTTGGACTTGGGCTAAACTTCCATGTCTTCAATCCGGTTGGACTTGGTGTTTACTTGTATGATGTGGTCTTGAGTCTTCAGTATGCTTGGATAGGACTCAAAAAAATAAAATTAGCTCAACATGAGCTGACCAGCATTGGACTGAACTAGCTCAATATGAGCTGACTTGTACAGAACTGAAATAACAACTCAAAATACTCAAATAAAAACTAAAATGGACTCAGATGAGCTAAGCCCTTATTACAGATAGACTCATAAATTATTGATCAATTTACAGAGGGTTGAAAAGCCTCTGTCTTATTCTAGTGCTTCAAGTATCCCTACCAATTCTCCCGGGGTGGTAGGAACTCGACCCTATCTAGTGAAGGTCAGACTGGCTCACATATCTCTCGAGAAGGTCTTGGTTGAGGCATTGCAAGTCCTCTCGAGAAATCCACGAATCGTCCGACTCTGGCCGGCCTTGCCATCGGACCAGGAAGCGTTGATAGTCATGGCCCTGGGTCGTGATGGCTTGATCATCCAGGATACGCTCGATCCATTTTCCTCTCTCAGGCCAAATTTGTTTGTGGACACTCTAGGTTAGGGTCACTCACAATGAAAAGGAATAGGTCCAAAGGCCTCACTCGGTATCGCTGCCGGTTCCCTATACTCAACCAGGTCTGTAATATTGAAGGTAGAACTAATGCCCAAATCCGAAGGCAATTCTAACACCTAGGCATTTGATCCAACCTTCTCTATCACTTTAAAAGGTCCGACTCTGCGAGCATGAAGCTTCTTTTAGGCCTAAGCCTAACCAAGATAGAATCCACTACATCAAATTCTTTAATCCATCTTTGGAAATTAGCTAGTTGTTTCAAAATTAGTGCAGGTGGTGAACATGCTGGGCACATGCAGACTCCTAACAAGATGATGCAAAGGACTCATACTGACACCTAAAGACTCGACTATGCATTCCTATTGAAGGAAATTTTATTGAACTCTTTGGATCTAAACCTAATAGATTATAGGTTCTCTAGGTTTGATCCTAGCTTGACATGCACATGAAAATTTATAGTGAACTCCTAGCAAATTCCAAAGAGTATGCCAGAAATAAGATGCAAACCTAACATGTGTGATGAATGCATGCAGTATGCTAATCTCAGTTAAATGCAATCTAATAATCTTAGAAATGCTGGAGGTGTTAGGCAAGGGCAGAAAATAGGATGTGGGTTCAGAATTAGTTTGGTAGGGTAGGGAAAAAGGTCCAATGTTAGTTGGATAAAGTTTGATATAAGAAGGCATGTCAGGGACTAATCCTAGACTAATGAGGCTAACCTTACGAGGTTGCGGTATAGCTATGGGGTTTGCATAATGGAAGGATGGGTTACTAATCTCAGGGAAGAGGTCCTTAATGGGAACTATAGGAGGAGGCTCATCCTGAGGATACTGATTCAAAGAGATCAAGTCCTTAATAAATTCTTCAGGTTCTTGTATTTTAGGACTAGGCTCTATAATTTGGCTCTCCTCTATGGTTTCCTCTGGTAAGGCTCTAATAGCAGTACCTAGGTTCTCTTCCTCTATTTGTTCTTCCACTATAGCTTTAGGTTGGATGTGGTCAAGGTCAACTACCTCTAGGTTGGCTTCTACCTGGGTATCTATTGGGTCAGCTAATTCTAGGTCATCTAAAGGTGTCTCCTCTTCTCCTTCATACTCATCCACTAGGCTTGCATCAGCTTCATACACTTTCATGTTAATGTAAGCCTTGTCAAACTCAGGAATGGTTGGAGAAGGTCGGCTAGGGGAAAATTGGCTAGGTCCTAGTTTCTGATTATGGTCACTAATCCTAGTAGGTTCAAGTTGCCTAAGGGATAGTGGCTCACTACTGGGCTCATATTTAGGGGTTCTAATTCTATGGGGTTCAAGTTGACTAAGGGAAACCTGACTAGTACTAGATTGATACTTAGGGGTTATGGGTTCTCTGGGCTCATAGGACAAGGGTGCATATCTATGGGTCATGGGATTATAAGATCTGGGGTCATAGGATTTTGGGTCAGCTCTATGGTCAGGTTCTAAGGATGGATCATGGTATGGGGTTCTTCTAAGGTTGGGCTCTCTATATAGGTCAGGATATTGGGTCCTCCTAGGGTTGGACTCCCTATATGGGCCAGAATACTGGGTTCTCCTAGGGTTGGACTCCCTATATGGGTTAGAATATCGGGTTCTCCTAGGGTTGGACTCCCTATATGGGTCAGAATATTGGGTGTTGGGTCTACTAGGCTCATAGGGTGTGGGTGCATAGGATCTATGATCATGGGATCTAGAGTCATAAGATCTAGGTTCATAGGTTATGGATTCATAGGTTCTACGTTCATAGGATTTGGAGTCATAAGATCTATAGGTTGTGGGTATACTAGGCTTGTAGGGAGAGGGTAAATAGGATCTATCTTCCTGGTCTATAAAATCCTGATTGGGTCTTCTAGGACTAACCTTAGGGATTGGGTCATGATGATGGGCTCTCCTAGGTTCAGCCTCAAGGTATGAATCAGGGTTTGGGGTCCTCCTAGGTTGAGGATTGTAGTACGGGTTAGGATAAGGGGCTCTCCTAGGTTTGACCTCATGGTATAGATCAGGGTTTGGGATCCTCCTAGGTTGAGGGGAATCAGGATCTGGCTCAGACTGTGACCCATGGATTCTTTGTATGGTCTCTACACGGCCTTCTAACTGGTCAAACCTATTGGCAAGATGGTCAATTCTATTATTGGTTTGGGTAGCAGACTGAGTTAACTGGGTAGTCATCTGGGTAGTTATCTAGGTAGCCATCTGGGCCATTTGATCAGCTAGGGCTTTTATTTGGGCTTGTAAGTTTTTCATGGGTTCAGACATTTGTGAAGGAGGTGGCTGATATGAAACTCCTGATCTAGTGCTCATGCAAGACTCGATCAGACCGATTATAGCTGACAAGACCTAGAGTCCAAACTAGATGCTCAATCAGGGTAGCAAACTAGCCTATAGTAACCCTGTACTCAGCCAGGTAGGTGTAAGGGGGTGTTAGGTCCCTGATTGCCAATCCTAGACACCAATCAGAGATTGGCCAGGTAGGCGGACCAGCACGCAAGCCCTTCAGGATTGAATTCCTAAACCATCATTCTAGACACTGAGCACAAGGCACACACAGGTTAACTTGACACAGTGATCTAACACTAGCCCGGACCCGACCAGTTGGTGTCCCTAGCCTACTAGGGCAAATTAAGTCTAGTTAATTTTAGGTTAAGGCTTGGGACCGAATGCAAGGGATGTGGTTTTGGGCTAAGGAGAGGTTATCAACTCCTCCCCCCATCTGATATAGCAAGAGTACCCTTAAAAGTAGATTATGCAATGATGGCAGGCAAATGATGCAAATTAGGGTTAGATGTTTTTTTGGTATTTTTGGAGAATATGTAATTTTATTTTATTTTTTTTGGTATTTTCTTAAATAGAAGAAAACTTGCAAATTATTGTCTAATATTCAGGAAATATACTAAAATTAAAAGATATGCAAGAAATGCTAAATAAAACCCTAAAACTTCCAAACTTGTCTTGCTAAAAAAAAAAGAGTCGAGAATTTATAGGCTATATTTCAGCTTGAAAAATATTCAAAGACCATAATAAAATCTGTGAAAATTCTTAAAATTACTGTGAATTATGATGAATCCAGTAAAATAAATTTCAGAATTTTTGGAGTTTTTATTAGGGAGAAATAATTAAACTAACAGAGCATATATGGACTAAAAAATTGCAGAAAACAAGCCCTAATCTAAGCTCTGATACCAAATGATGGGAAACTAATATGCATGCAATTGTTTTTGTATGTTTTATATGTGGGGTTGAGTGATTAATTCCCAAATTTTAGATTAAAATAAGTTTTAAAGAGTTTTATATGAATTTTAGAAGATCAGCATGCAGATTAGGACCTAGAAAAGTAGAAAAGAAGGATCGCCGGGGCTGAGAAGCCTCGGTTAGGGCAAGTTCTCCTACAATAAAACTACTGGAGGTAGAGGGGGGTGTACCTGACAACATCTGTGAAGATCGTAGTAAAAGGGTCTCTCGTTTCTCGATAGATGCGGCCTGGAAAATCGAGCCAAAGACCCACGGATACCCGACTTTCTGCTCGGTGATCCGATTGAGGTTTGGCTGGAGTCGTTGGATTCGTAGGAACTCGGAGACCTGTAAATGACCTGTCAGGGGTTAGAAAACTCATAAAGGAACAAAAAAATAAAGGAAAAATAGCAAGGGAATGCTTCTTTTGGAGTGGGCGTCCAGGGATCTGAGATGCTTGTTGGCAGCAGGAAGATGATTGCAGCACTAGGAAGAAAAACTCTCGCAAACCCCTTTATGCACACAGTAGGGTATCACATAACTCAATGGAAGAACTCAAGGTTTTCATTCATCAAAATTCTCCCTTCATACAAGAGGCTAGGGTCCCTTAAATAGACCCTTAACCTTGGGCTCCAAGTAAGGGCACATTAGTCTTTACATGAGAATCCTTTTCCCTCTCAAACCATAGCTAGAAAATAAGGAAACATTAGGTAGAAAAAATCCCTAAAATTTCTCTTGACTTGGCCAACACTCCAAGGACACCTAGGGGGGCGTGTTGGGCTTCTAAGAGCAGCAAGGGGCCAGCCCAAAGGGGCCCGGGTGCATGGGTTTGGGCCTCTGGAAGCTGGGGTGGCCTGGTAGCCATGTAGCAGGAATATTCCCTGGTATCTTGCTTCTTAGGGGCTTGGGCTTGGCACCTGGGCTTGATTTCTTTGGGCTAGGATGCAAATGGACCTCTAAAATCATGGATGCCTTGGTCTATGAATATATTTGGCATCTGGAAGGAAATCTGGGCATCTGGAGGGCATCTGCAAGGAATCAGGATTTCTGATTTTCCTCCTGGGGTCTTCAAATCTTCAAGCTGGGTTGGACTTGGGCTAAACTTCCATGTCTTCAATCTAGTTGGACTTGGTCTTTACTTGTATGATGTGGTCTTGAGTCTTCAGTATGCTCGGATAGGACTCAAAAAAAAAAAAATAGCTCAACATAAGCTGACCAGCATTGAACTGAACTAGCTCAACATGAGCTGACTAGTACAGAACTGAAATAACAACTCAAAATACTCAAATAACAACTAAAATGGACTCAGATGAGCTAAGCCCTTATTACAGGTGGACTCATAAATTATTGATCAATTTACAGAGGGTTGAAAAGCCTCTGTCTTATTCTGGTGCCTCAGGTGTCCCCACCACAGGGCGTGGACTGAACATCCACCACTCCTGACTTCGGAAGTCCTGCTTCAACAAGAAAAAACTAGAAAATAAAGATACCCTCGGCTCGATGTCGGCCTCCCGACACAGAACCACAAAGTCGCATAGAACCCGAATGCTATTCGGGGTCAGCTGGGTGGGGGTGACTCTATAGGTGTTGAAAATCTGAGCAAAGAAGCTATGGATTGGGAAACGAAGACCAGCTTTCAGGTGGTCTTCGTACATGGGGAGAGCTCCTAAGTTCAAAGGCCCGTTCACTCTACCCTCATGGCTAGGGACGGTCAGGTATAAAGTGGAAGGAATGTTATATACAATCCTAAGGTTTTCGACCCTCTCTCGGGTCATGGCCAAAGGGATATCGAAAGGATCGGGTTCCCTATTACCTCAAGCCGAACCCCGACTCCTAGAGGCCATTCTAAAATGGGTTGCAAAAAGGGAGGAAGATGGGGGAGGGAGGAAGACAGGACTAACCTGGTCCCCTGGTTCTCTAAGAGAGGCTAAAGCAGTGCAAGGAGGGAGGAGGCTGCCTTCTCTTCGAGCACAAGCACGGTGAAAGGTGCCTTCTAGGCGCTGCGTCCCTCCTTTTTTTATAAGCGTCCGAGGGCAGCTTCCCAATGCATCCCCCCACATGCCCATATTCGATGGCTGGCACCTCAGTTTTTGAGTTGGACAGGAATCCGACGGGATGTGCTGGATCATATCCGACCGTGATTCGCGTTATAGTCAAAGCAACGGTGGATGGACCACTCTGGGAAGTGCCCCAACCGCTCTGATGGAGCCACGTGCCCCACATCACGTCAAGAATCCAAACGAGCAGTTGCCATGCATCGTACCAGCAATGACTGCTTTCCTTGTCTTTGCCAATTAGACACTGACACCTGTCTCGGAGCAAAAATTGAAGCAAAAGGCGATCGGTCGCAGCACGCCGAATCGGATTCGCCATCTCTGATGGATTGATGCATTTACTGCTATTTAATGCCCTCACCCTTCGAGCCTAGGAGCTCGCTCGAAGCACAAGGGCAAGGGGGATGGTGTTGTACCCTGACAGCTCACCCTCAAGCGGAACTGACCCATTCTTGCGGTTCGACTGGGCCACCCCTTCAGACCTCCGATTGTTGCCCCGTCAGCGGTCCGACCCACCAGGGCTGAGGTCCGAACGACCCTCTCCTGTTGGGGTCCGGCCCGTCACTCTCCTTCAGCGGTCCGACCCATCGAGCTGAGGTTCGAACGACCCTATCATGTTGGGGTCCGGCCCGTCACTCTCCTCCACTGGTCTGACCCATCGGAGCTGAGGTCCGAATGACTCTCTCCTGCTGGGGTCCAACCCATCACTCTCCTTCAGCTGTCAGACCCACTGGAGCTGAGGTCCGAACGACCCTCTCCTGCTGGGGTCTAGCCCATCGCTCTCTTCCAGCAGTCCGACCCACCGGAGCTGAGGTCCGAACGACCCTCTCCTGATGGGATCCGGCCCGTCACTCTCCTTCAAAGGTTTGGCCTTTAGTCCAGCTGACCGGCTTTTCCATGGCCGACGTCCAACAGGCGAGCCTTAGCATCTAGGTAATTCCAGAAGCACCTTTCTGTTACTATGAGATCCTACTATCCCAATAGCCCTGCTCCACTACATCCATGACACCGCTATATCCGTTGCCACATGGACACTCTCCAGATTCTCCTAGGGGCAGATCGATCTTTCTCAGCCTCTCCCCTAATGGATTTTGGACTGTTCCGCGCCTATATAAGGTACCCGGGGGACCCCGTTCGAAGGTAGAAGAACTCTTCCCTCTCCATATGCTATTGATCCCTTGATTCTTCCATTCTATTGCTTTCAACCTCCTACTAACTTTAGCATCGAGGGTCCCCCGTCGGAACACCACCGGTGCCCTTGGGGACTTTGTTGCAGGTTCATTCGGGAGAAGAGCGCTCCAGCACATCCAGCCGCCCCCGATCCTCAGTCCAAGAGTTGACGCCGCAACAATAATTAATTTTAATTTTTTATTATTTTAATCATTTTAGTTTGACTGCATCTAGGGTTTATTCTTGTGTGTGCATCATCTAAAGCTAATCTTAAGGGCACTCAATATCTACATAAGGGAGGGATTTCATTACCATTCCTTAGCCCACAATCATCACCATTGAATTGGTCCTAGCCCTAATTAAAATTGATTAGACTTAATTTGCTCTAGTGAGCTAGGGACACCAACAGGTCAGGTTTTATGTAGTATGTGTAAGCTAGTGCACCCAATCCTTTGATTATCACTTGAACCTAGTGTCTAAGGCTAGAGGTCCAGAGGCAAATGCCCTAAGCAGTTTCATGGTTTTTAATTAGGACCCTGCAAGAGTAGGGGGAGCCTCCCACGACCCCACCTCTTACTTGGCCAGTTGATAGGATAATTATTGAATTGGCTATAATTTAAGCTGACCCATTCTACTTGAGCTCGAGGTTTAGGAAACCCTAGTTCGAGTTGAGTTCTGTATGATTGCATTGCAAGGCAACTAGGTCAGGCACACCCTATCAGCCTGCTCAAACCCAACACAATCCACCCATGGACCCTAAAATAAAAAATTATTTGAGAATAATAACTGATTAACTTATCAGCTTACTATAAGGATTGACCAAGTGGAAGAGAGGCTAGGTAATCTTGAAGAATCCCATGCGACTAGATCAAATCCTAAAACACCTAGACCCATTCACCCAAGTCAAAGTTGTAAAACCCCTCGACCCACTCCTCTAGGTCAAAGCTCTGAGACACCTAGGCTCATTCCCCAAATTCCTCGAGTCCAACTCACTTCCTCAGATCTAAGAGGTCAATATAGAGAACCTGCTTACCTAGGTCCAAGAGCCCAACATAGGAAAAACACTCCTGACCCAATCCCTAGGCGCCATACCCCTGATGTGAACGACCAGGAAGAAAGGATTCTTAGGAGCATTCGATTAGATGCACCCACATTTGAGGGTAGTTTAGATCCTAAGGTCTATACAGATTGGTAAAGTGATATGGACCAGTACTTTAAGTGGTACGAAATGTCAGAGGAAAGAAAATTCAAATTCGCCAAGCTTAGGCTAGTTCGATAGGCTAGATTGTACTAAGAAAATGTAGAACGACTGAACCGACAGAGAGGTGACCTACCTATAGGTACATGGTGAGCCATGAAGGTAAAGCTTAAGGAGAAATACCTACCATTCTCATATGAACAAAAATTATTAGACCAATGGCAAAAATTGACTTAAGGAAATAAATCGATAGTTGATTATATTGCCAAATTTGATGAGTTTGTTATGAGATATAGTGTAGTCGAGTCCAAAGCTGTCACCTTGTCATGGTTTAGAGCTGGTTTACATGAGGATATCTAGAGGGAGTTATTCTTAAGGGAAGTTAATGATTTGGAACAGGCTTACCAGATTGCTAAGGATTGTGAACGATTCCAGAGGAGACTTGTCACCTATAGACCTGAGCCCAATAGATTTAATACCCTTGGAACTAGACCTAGCCCTAATCAGTTTCCACCTAGCTAGCCAAATCCTACTTCTTAACCAGTTCATAAGGAAGATAAAGGAAAGGCACCTATGGTCCCTAGAGATCGAAATAAAAATGCAATATGTTTTAAGTGCCGTAAAACAGGTCATTTTGCTGCTGACTGTCCCGTGTGAACATTGCATATAGGTGAATGTGAGGAAGAAAATATCGAGGATATAGAAGAATTTGAGGAGGAAATTTATGAAACGGAAGAAGACTTGGTACAAGAGTATGAAGGTGATGAAGAGCCCATAGAGTCATCTGACCTACTAGGTGTAGTTAGGTGTATTCTAGCTCAAACTAAGAAGAATGAGGACTGGCGTAGGACAAATATCCTTCAAACCTTTATTAAGCTAGGAGATAAAGTGTGCAAAATCATTATAGACAGTGGGAGTTGTGTGACAGCAATATCTACTAATGCTGTTAAGAGCTTAGGCTTACCCATAGTTACATATCCTAGCCCATATAAGGTATCCTGGATTGATGCTACATCAATTCCTATTATGTTACAATGCCAGGTCCCAATCCAAATTCAATCCTACCAAGAAAAGGTATGGTGTGACGTGATTCTAATGGGGGTTAGTAGTATCATACTAGGTAGACCATGGTTATATGATCATGATGCAACCCTCTTTGGCCGATCTAACTCGTGTGCATTCAAACACCATGAAAAGAGAATTGTGATCAACTTGACCCAACCCAAAGACAATACTAAAAGAGGGTCTAGTCATTTGAAGGAGAAATAACCCAGATTGAACCTAATTACTGCTGAGTTAGAACATGAAATCACTGAAGGTTCAATAGTCTGGATGCTGACTACTAAAGAAGTTCGTGATGAACCCTTTAAAGAACAACCTAAGAAAATTTTAGATTTTCTTAAAGAATTTAAGGATGTATTTCTAGAAGACCTCCCTGATTGTTTACCTCCATTAAGAGACATACAACAAGCTATAGACTTAGTCCCAGGAACTACCTTGCCAAATTTACCTCATTATAGGATGAATCCTACTGAGCATAAGAAGTTACATAGGCAAGTTGAGGATCTTCTTAGAAAAGGATTCATAAGAGAAAGCTTAAGTCATTGTACCGTTCTAGCACTTTTGACTCCCAAGAACGATGGCACTTGGAGAATGTGTGTTGATAGTAGAGCCATCAATAAGATTACAGTAAAGTATAGGTTTCCAATACCCCGACTTGATGACATGCTAGACATGATGCCTGGTGCTACCATATTTTCAAAGATAGACCTTAAGAGTGGCTATCATCAGGTTAGAATTAGGCCCGGGGATGAATGGAAGACTGCATTTAAGACCAAGGATGGCTTGTACGAATGGTTAGTGATGCCTTTTGGTTTATCGAATGCTCCTAGTACTTTTATGAGGATTATGACTCAAGTATTGAAATCATTTATTGGAAAATTTGTTGTAGTATATTTTGATGATATCCTCATATATGTAAGAATAAAAGGGATCACTTAGACCATCTTCAGTAAGTTTGTCAAGTACTTAGAGGAGATAATCTTTATGCAAATTTAAAGAAATATAGTTTTATGACTCCAAGGATTATTTTCGTAGGTTTTGTAGTAATTGCTGAAAAAGTATCGGCAGACCCTGAGAAGATCAAATCCATAGTTGAGTGGCCTATCCCTAAGAATGTTCATGATGTACGAAGCTTTCATGGATTGTCTACTTTCCATAGGAGATTTATTCGAGGGTTTAGTACGATAGTTGCACCTATTACAGACTGTATGAAGAAAGGAGCATTTGATTGGTCAAAGGAAGCCAATAGGGCTTTTGAAGAGATTAAGAATAGAATGACCCAAGCCCCAATTCTGAGGCTATCCAATTTTTTGAAAGTTTTCGAGGTTGCTTGTGATGCCTCAGGGGTAGGAATTAGAGGATTCTTGAGTCAAGAAAATCACCCGGTTGCATTCTTTAGCGAGAAACTAAACGATGCTAAATTAAAATATTCTACCTATGATAAGGAATTGTATGCGGTGGTTCAAGCACTTAGGTATTGGTGACACTATTTGCTACCTCAAGAGTTCATATTATATTCTGATCATGAAGCTCTTAGGTTTTTTAACTCATAAAAGAAGTTGAATTCTAGGCATGAAAAATGGGTTGAATATATTCAGGCCTACACTTTTGTTTTAAGACATCAATCGGGTACTGATAATAAAGTTGTTGATGCATTAAGTAGGAGATTTATGCTCTTGAATTGTGTTAGTACTAGAGTAGTTGGATTTGAGAAATTGAGGGATGAATATGAAAATTGTAATGATTTTAGAGAAATTTATATGGTAGTTATGTGAGGACCGACTAGTTCATATAGTGAGTACACAATTCAAGATGGATACCTCTTTAGGGAGAGTAAGCTATGTATTCCAAACACTTCGCTTAGAGACTTCTTGATTTAGGAAACACATGCTAGAGGGTTAGCTAGACACTTTGATAGAAATAAGATAATTTTAGCTCTAGAAGACCAATTCTATTGGCCGAATCTTAAGAGGAATGTTGCTCAAATAGTAGCTAGATGTCGAACGTGTGCTGTTGCAAAATAGCAAAAGCAAAATACTGGCTTATACACCCCTCTTCCTGTACCGGATTGTCCATGGCAATACCTTAGCATGGACTTTGTTCTTGGATTACCTAAGACCCTAAGGAAGAATGATTCTATATTGTAGTGGTCGATAGGTTTTCAAAGATGGCACATTTCCTGCCTTGTTCCCAAACCAATGATGCTTCTAAAGTAGGTAAGCTATTTCTGAATGAAGTAGTTAGATTGCATGGTTTACCTCAGACCATAGTAATAGACAGGGATGTACGTTTCACCAGTTATTTTTGGAAGACACTCTGGCATTTATTAAGAACAAAACTTAAATTTTCTATAGCTTATCATCCTCAAACTGATGGCTAGACCGAGGTTGTGAATCATAGTTTAGGAAATTTATTAAGAAGTTTAGTGGGAGAACATACTGCCAATTGGGACCTATTACTGTCTAGAGCTAAATTCACATATAATACCTCAGTAAATAGGTCTACTGGGAAAGTCCTTTTGAGATTGTACATGGTTACAAACCGAGAAAACCTCTAGATCTTATTCCTTTACCGATGCATGATCACATTTTGGAATCTACTGAGTCATATGCTGAACATGTTAGAGAGTCGCATAAAGAAATAAGTCAAAAAATTAATAAAAGCAATGAAAATTATAAACATATGGCTAACACAAAAAGGAGACTCAAAGAATAGACTGAAGGTGACATTGTAATTGTTAGACTATGACCTGCACAGTTCCCAACTGGAACCATGAAAAAATTGCATGCCCATAGTAGTAGACCATACAAAGTAATTAAGAAAATAGGACCTAATGCCTATGTGCTTAAGTTGCGACCTGAACTAGGCATTAGCAATACCTTCAATGTTTTAGACCTTATCGAGTATAGGGAACCAACGTTGATTCCTAGTGAGCCATTTGGGCCTAATCTTATCCTTGAGAGTGAACCAACCCAAGTGTGTCCACCTGCCATACCACCAGCACGAAGAAACAAGATTGAACGAATCTTGGATGACAAGATCATCCCTACCCAGAGCAAAGAATACTAGCGATATCTGGTTTGTTGGCAAGGATGACTTGAGTTTGATGATTCTTGGATCATCAGAGAGGACTTACAGAGAGTTGCCGCTGACTTACTTGAGTATTATAAAAGTGGAATTGACCCATACTCAACAAGGTCAAGTTCGTCCCACCCGGGAAGAATTGGTGCCGGCACCAGGGCCAAAAGAAGTCGACAGGTTGAACCCACATTCCTATGGATCACCTGTGAGTAAAACCCTGAACCCAACCCTATTTACCATGTAAATATTTTATTTTAAATTTTGTTATTTTAGTTTAGTTAGGGTAAACCCTTTTTACCAACTGTAATTAGGATTTTATTTATTTTAGGATAAAACCCTATTTACCAGGTTGAGTCGTAACCCCAATTGAGTCAAATCCTAATTACCCAATTGGGATCTTAGTGGTCCAATTTAATTAGACCTTTTTACCAACTTTAATTGGGTTTTTATTTTGAAATCCTAATTAAGTATGGTTGGTTCAATTAGTTATCAGATGGTTAGTAATTTATTGAGTCCATGTAATTAGTTGAGTTATTGAGTCCTGTATTATAAGGGAGATCTAATTGAAGACCTATGTGACTTAATTCAAGACCCATGTGCTAGCTCAAGACAAGCCTATGTAACTCCATGTGCTAGCACAAGTTTCTTACCACATGTCATCCTATTTGGCACCACCTTTGCAAGACTTCTGGACAACACCTGCCACATCACTAGGGGACAATAACACATGGCATGTCACTCGTGTTTGGACATGTAACAAGTTTAAGACATTCCCATATGACAACATCTTTTGGTCGGCCCATGAAGAGAGGATTAATTAGCACCTCATATTTTTAAGATAAGTAAGTGTGAAGGATTCTTATCCTTGGCACCCCACCATTCAAGTTAATTCATGCCAAAAGCAAAGTAGTCAGCCAAAGTATTTCACTTCCTTCTTGTCGCCAACTTCAAAGGGAGTTTCAAGTTATTTGCTCACCAAGTGTTGGAGGTCCAATGGTTCTTATTTCTAGCATTTCACTCTAACAAGTTGCTAGTTGCTCAAGCTTCAAGAACTCAAGAGTTTTATCAGAACTCTTAAGTCTTCTCCAATCCAAACTGAAGAGTCCATGCACTTGCAGAAGGCTACATTATCAAGACTCCCAAGTTCACCCATCATGACCAACCAAGGAAGCAATCATGGCCCTTCATCAAAGTTCATCACCATCTCCATCTTGGCACCAACCTTGGATAAGAGTCCCATTCAATCCATCAAGCAAGAGTCCAGGCTACTTAGATCTAAATTCTAGAGTTGTAGTTCAAAGGGAACAAGAATCTTGTATCTGAGTCCCTTACATTACTGGTTGGGGGTCTATAAATATCCCACCAACCCCTCCTTGTAATTCATGAAATTATTATTGAAATATAAAGAAATTCTGCCAAATTTTTCCTTTGCTGTGTGCATCACGGGGTGTGAGGCCCTACTTATCCAGCAAATAAGAAGACCCAACCATCACTTCGAACCCTTTCTTTTCCTTATTTTTTTTTCATTACTAATTTCTATCTTGAATTCCTTTGCTGAGTGTTTTGCAGGTAACCAAGAATCTAGATCTGGTGTTCTTGCCTCGGAACCAGCATCATGCAGAAGATTGAAGCCCAGAAGCGAGATCTCGAAACCCTGCCGTAAAATCTTGAGAGTTCTGTTAGATCTGAAGAATCGATCTTCGTTGGTAACTTTAAACCTATTCTGCCTCTTTAGTTTCTGATTAGTTGAAGGTTAATCCTAGTTTCGGTAGTTTCTCAACCACCAGGTCCTGCTTTTAAATTGCTTTATAGGTTTACTTATGCGGGTATTAGACTTATTAGTTTCCTTTACTATCTCCTTTAAGCTCTCCTTTAAAATCTAAAAATATAAAAAAATATTAATTGCTATTATTATTATTTATTTATTTGTCCCATATCATTCAGACTCATCTTCATCTAGCTCACCTAGGTGTAGGGTACTGACTGGACACTAGCTAACAAAATGGCCTGGTTTGCGCATCTAAAACACACTCTCGGGGGATATGAAATCTTTTGAACTTTTACATACTTGCCTTTATCTTCTCTACGGGCCATAGTGGTACTAGGCTAGGGTTGGCTCGGGTTGGGCTGGTTAGGATCTGGTCCTGGGTTAGGGATACTAGTCCTAAAGGGTTTAGGTTGACTAAAGGGAAGTGGACTAATACTAGGCTCATATCTAAGGGTACTAATCTTATGGGTTGCTTGGTTATTCAATTAGATCATTTGGTCAAATCTATGATTCAATTGGTCATCTGGGTGGTCAATTGGGTATTGGATTGGTCAAGCTTGTGATTCTATTGGGTGGTTAATTGGGTATTGGATTGGTCAAGCTTGTGGTCCATTTGGTCAAATCGTTCAGTCAAGGCCTTCATGAAGGTTTCAAAGTTAGAGTCCATGGTTGAACTAGGTTGGGCTTTAGATTGTTGATATTTGGTCCCTAGTCTAGTGTTCATGCAATCAAACAAGCAAGGTGGTATGATGCGGTCAGGCACACAATTTGAAATTGGACTACAGTTTGCTAGACCTAGAGCCAAAATTGAATGGGTCTACTCAACTTACACTTAACTCAACAACTAATCCTTCCACTGGCCAGGTAAGAGGTGGGGTGGTGGGAGGCTCTCCCTACCTATAACAGGGTCCAAATTAAAAACCACTGGTCCACTTAGGGCATTTGCCTCTAGACCTCTAGCCTTGACACCCAGTTTTCAGTAATAGCTGGGGAATTAGGTGCATTAGTTGGCCCACACAATTCGGACCCGACCTGTTGGTGTCCCTAAGCTCTCTAGAGCAATTAGGTTGCTAATTGATCTTAGTTAAGGCTTGAGTTTTGATGTTGGGTGGTTGTTTTGGGCCCAAGACAGGTGATGAAATCATGCCCTGATCTGAGAGAGGAAATTATCCTTAAAATTGATTTAGTGAAATGATGACACTCAATGAGCCCTAATGCAACTAATAACAATTAGAAAATCAAATATTTTTTTTTATCTTTTATGAGGTGGAAATTTAGATTTAAGTTGATTAAATTATCAAAAAAATTAGGGCTCGGGTGAGGTAGGGTTTGGAAGTTGATTAGATTTGGTTTGATCAAGTATGAAGAACAAAAATTAGGGTTTGCTTGGTAGCAGAATTTGGCTCGGTTTTAGGTGCAGAAAAAATCAAAAAAATTTTAGGACAGAGGATGAACAATACAGATGATCCCTACCAAATTTTATATAGAGAAAAAATTTCAGATGATGATGCAAAACCAAAGGTTTTCAAACTGTGTGCAGAAGTTCAGGATTTCTATTAGGGTTTCTAAGATGCATAACTTTTATATTTTTTTTGTTTTTATAAAAATAATTAAAAGATATAAAAATTATCAGGACTACACAAAGAGTATGTCATGCAAATTTCAATGAAAAATAAAATCCCTAAGTTAAAAAAATAGACCGAATTAGACCCCTAATGCAGAGAAAGGATGCAGAAGTTTCTAGGGCAAAAAAAATAGGTATGAAAAAAATCTATAGGCCATAATAAATCATGATAAAATTCTTAAAAATACTATAAATTATGGAGAATCTAGAAAACTAAAAATCAGAGTTTTCTGATTTATCTACATAAAGAAACTATAAAAATAATAGACCATGTATAAGAATTACAAGGTGTAGAAACTAGCCCTAAAACATGCTCTGATACCAAATGATGCAATATAATTTATGCATGAAAATTATTTTTTTATTGTTATGAATTAAGTTAGGAGTTTATATCCCAAATTTCAAGCCATGATATTAAGTAAAGAATTCTATAAAAAATCTGAAGCACAGGTATGCAGAAATAAATCCTAAAAGTGAAGAAATAGGACCGCCAAGGATAAGAAGCCCTGGTTAGGACTAGCTCTTCTGCAATACCGCTACCAGAGGAGTCTAGGGGGTGTACCTAGTAGAGATATGAAGATCGATCCATGAAGAGTTCACTCTATGCTCTCGAATACACCTGGAAAATAAAGCTATCGACCTTGCGGATTTACGGCTTTCAATCCAGAGATCCGAAAGCTGGTCAGATGGAATCCTTGGATTCATGAACTCTGAGGGACCTGCAAATCACCTATCATGGGTTAGAAAACAAGGAAGAAAAGGATTAGATCACTAAAACAAGAAGAAAGGGGAAAAGGTTTGAAGAGGGCGGCCAAGGGATGAAGAAGGCAGGTGGCTTAGAGGCAGGGCGCATGGATCACACAAAAATCTTGAGGGATCACATAGATACCCTTAATCACACAGAAATTCACTCATAATTTTAAGGAAAACTCAAGAGAAATTCATTCATAAAAATTCATAATAATTGATCATTAGTTTCAAGAGGGTGGAGGGGTGGGGTATTAATAAATGTTCTCATGCCCTCTCCTAGTTAGGATAGGAATGAAAGATTTGATAGGGAGAAGGATTACAAAGTGGCGTAGAACTAGGAGTACACAATTTGAGTAGAAATAAAATAGGATCTCCTTGTTAGAATTGGTCTTCTCTCCTTCTTTGACTTGGTCAAAAGCTCCTTCTTGGCCTTGGATGCCTAAATGGACTTGGGCTTGAACTTTAGGGAAGCAAGGGCATCCTCCAATTAGGCTTTGGGTGCTTGGGCTTGATGCAAGGCTTGGGCGACCTCCATGGTTGGCACATGGGCTTGGTACTTATCCCTGGTGGGCTGGAAACACTTGGGCACCCATTTGATGTTGGACTGGAATACACCTGGGGCGCCATGGGCTTCACTTGAAATTGGACTTCTGGGCTGGGGCGCCTGGAAGAATAATATGCATGGAATCTTCAAGTGGAGATTCTTCATGAGCTTCTACGTTGGTGATCCTCCTCTTGTATGAAACTCGTACTTGACACAGACTTGTAACACAAACTTGTACTGGAGTTATAAGACATAATTGGATTGGTTTAAATGCTCAACTTATTACAGAATTCACTTCAACTTAACTGGACTAGACTCAACATAAAACTTACAAGACTCATTGGACTCGAAATTGGCTCAACTGAACAACTAAGCTCAACTGAATCGAACATATCCCAAAACTTGAACCATAAATCCTTATTGTGTGAATCGACTCTAAATGCAGGACTCATTGGACTCAAGGCTCAAATACAGAACTCAATGGGCACAATCGGGCTTAACTGATCAAAATCCTAATTATAGGACTTCAAGTGACTCAATTGACTTAAGCCCTACTTACAAGACTCAAAGGGCTAACAGGACTTGATTATTGGATTCAAAGACAAAATTGGAATCATGGCTAAGGGACTCAAAACTCAAGGACCCATAATGAACTTGGGTTGACCTGTTGTCTCCATCACTAAGGGAGCCCAATGCATCCGTAACACATCAAAGCTATAGGCCACGATGATCTAGGCGACAACAGATTAGCATGCCAGGAAGGGCAGCATGGGAGAAATGCCAATGACTGTGGAATGTCCAGCAACAAGTCCCCCACTACAAGAAGGATACCTATGGACATTCACGGCCTCATGTTGACAATACATGCACGAGAGGCTTCCGCTAGTAGTGCAGGGGCCCCCCATCACTGTGACGACACACAAAACCTTGAGGGGGAGCTCCCTGTTCCATCGCCACCACCTCCGGTGGATCCCCAGATCATCGCACTTGCCCAGTAGGTCCATGCCTTGGCTGTAATGGTGCACCAACTCTATCAGTGACACTGATCTCTGGCAATCAGTAGCAAGAGGGGATGCCGGTGGTCCACGCCATCGACCCCCGTACCAGTCTACGATCCTTCTAGGAGGGGCCATTACATGCAGCATCCCACCCAAGAGAAGACCATTAGGTGGTCAGGAAGAAGCAGTAGGATGGCCCGACCGACCGAGAGAGCTGCTCCCCAGCCTCGGACCATGGTGCATGCTCACAATGACGACACCGGCATGGTTGAGAACTCAAGCTAGAGTTCCTCCACTCCATGTTCCCTTTGCCCTTAACAGCCTTCACTGAAGGGTCCATAAATGAGGCCATCTATCACCAGGTGGAAAGGCACCTCAAAGAACAAGAGCACAAGCTGGCTGACCTGTCCCACCAGTTTACTAAGATTAAAAGCTCTCCTAGTGAGCCCACGGGTTACAACACCCATCCACTCTTCTCCCATAAAATCTAAGAGGAACCGATCCCTAATTGATTCTGCATGCCCCAGGTTGATCCCTATGATGGGACAACCAACCCCTTGGACCACATGGAAAGTTACAAGGCCCTCATAAGGGTCCAGGGGGCCACCAATGCTCTCCTCCACATCACCTTCCTAGTTACCCTCTAGAAGGCTACTTGAGCCTGGTTCTCCAAACTTGAGTCAGAAAGCATTGACACCTTCGGATAGCTAGAGAAAAAGTTCATGGCACATTTGATGCATGCAGAAAGGTGCCACTTGAGGCCGATACTCTCTTCTTGATCTGCTAGCAGGATCGAGAGCCCCTCTAAGACTACATGTCCTGGTTTAAAGTTGCCACCGTAGAAATCTATCACCTCGACGAGCCAATCGCCATTCTTGTCCTGAAGAGGGGACTCAGGACCTCCTGCTTCACCTACACCCTCAACAAGAAGCCTCCGAAGACTTACTCGGAGCTCCTCTTCTGGGTCCACAAGTACATCTGTGCAGAGGAGGCTAACCATACTAGAAGGGAGCTAGATGGGAAGCCACTAAAGAGGCAGGCCGTGAGGGAAACATCTGGCACCCTGGCCCCTATGGCTACGCGAGCTCCGCGACCGAGGGCCAAGCCTAGAGTCAACTTTGCTAAGAAAGAAAAGTTGACTCCTCTCCTCACCTCGAGGGTAAAGATTCTGATGGAGATCGAGGGTGAGCACTTCTTACATCATCCTCCTCCATTGAGACCATCCATTGGATGTGACAGATCTTGTTACTGCCACTTCCATCAGGACCATGGCCACAATACCATGGAATGCCGCCACTTAAAGTAGGAGATAGAAGACCTAATCAAGCATGGCTACCTTGGAAAGTACGTGGAAGGAGGGGCTACCCCAGTAGCCCAGAATGAAGAGCCCTGATCACTTGTGATCGATAACCGCCCCACTGAGAAGCCGATGGGGATGATTTCCTAGGAGGCAAGGAGAAGCTTGAAGAGGGCTATGGGGAGAAAGGGAAGTGATGATGTACTCCCCTGCATGAGAGATTGGCTGGCTAGGGTAGATAACTCAAATAATGATGCTATCATTATAGAAATGATGATAGCTAAATATCCTATAAAGAGAATCATGAATGATAGTGGAAGCTCTGCTGACATCCTTTTTTATGATACTTTTATAAGGATGAACTTGTCTACTGACCAAATGAAACAGGTATTCAAGCCTGTAGTGGGCTTCACCAGAGATTCGATCGAAGTTGAGGGAGAGATTACATTCCTAATAACCGTCGAGATGCCACCTCGGTAAAGCACCATGCTGACAACATCCACCGTCATGAGGCTTCCTTCACCTTACAACACAATCTTGGGGCATCCTGGATTCAATCTGCTCGATGCTACCATCTCCACCAGGCATCTCCCATCTAGTTGCCCACTCCTTGGGGGATCAGAGAGATGAGAGGGTCCCAGCAATCGGTCTGGCACTGCTTGTAGACTATCTCAGGACAACGAGGGGCCAGCCTGAGCCCAGCCATTGACCAATTGAGCATGACCGAGATGGAGCAAGGGTGGCCCGGTTGAGCCCCTGCTATATTTTCCTTTAGGAGAGGATCCCTTGAAGACCGTGTAAGTGGGAGCCTTACTGCCCGAGGAGGAGAGATCTCATTTGCTTGGCTTCCTGCAAGCCAACATAGATATCTTCACCTAGACTGTAGCAAACATGTCGAGGATCCCATCAGAAGTGATCACCCATAGGTTGAACGTCGACCCCAACTACCGCCCAGTCTGGTAGAAGAAGAGAAGTTTTGCCCCAGATGGTAGAATGATGAGGGACGGACTCGATGTACCCCAGTTTATTTGGAAAAAAGGGGAAAACCTAAACAAAGTAGGATCGTGGGAGGGCTATGAAGCCTCCCAGGACTAGGGCAGACTAGAACTAAACCCTAAAATAGCTGAACTCTTTTGGTTTTCAATTTTCTTTGTGGAGGAACAATGGGATGGAGGATAGGAACATGGACACTCTAGGACTGGGGACTCACCTTCACAAAGAGACGTCGCACCTCTAGGGCAAATCACCTACCCCACTACATGTAGTCTAGGGCATCCCACCAATCTTACTACATGCGGAGCCTAGGGCATCCCACCTAAATTGCTACCTGGGGTCGTAAAGAAAAATCCCTAAGACTTAAAGGGGGACTCGATGGAACAAGGGGGATAACTAGGGCCTCGCGCCTCTCGATGCTCGCATGGAGTGAAGGAAGTGGGGTCTCACACCCCTCGACACCCGCAGGTGAAGGAAAGACAGGCCTCAGCCCAGAACCAGAACCAATGAAAAAACCCAAAAATTTTTATTCAACTTATTCATAACAGGGGGAGAGGGGGCCTTTATATAGAAAAACCAAAACTCTCAGTTACTTAGCCTACAAGAAACTGAAAAAAGGAAAATAAATTATATCAAAATCCATGCTACATCAATATTGGTGCTGATCTACTCTGGAAAGCATGTTGACTTGATGATTTGCTCTAAAAAGCATGCTGCTTGGACTGCTCCAGAAAGCGTGTAGACTCATCTCTCGTGGACATGCACAGAGGGAGGGAACCAACTCCGGCGGCAACCAGTGGATGGGTGACGACCGAGAAGTGGGCGGTGGACGGGGTCGGTGGACGGCGAGCGGCGGACGACCGACAGTGACTGCAGGCGGGGCGGTGGCATGGAGATGGTACGGCATGCCCTGGGCATGTCGTTTGGTCTCCCATAGGCACGGGGGCCCCTGGCACCGGCGAGGACCTCCGGCAGTCGGGCCTTGGCCAGTGGACGGCTGGACGGTGGGATGGCGAGCAGCGGCGACGGTGTCAGGTGGCCGACAGCGGCGTCACATGGATGGACACATCCGTTGGGCTTCCCACGGGCCGTGGGGCCCTGGGCACCGATGAGGGACCCCCCGGCAGTCGGGTGAGAGCCGACGGGCGACGGGACGGGAGGCCGGTAGCAGGCCAGCGGCGACGCTACTGCCGGCCACCAGTTGTTAAGCTTCATGGATGCTTTTTTCGGCTAAAACCAGATTTGAATGGATCCGCAAGATGAGAGAAAGATGGCCTTCGTCACTGACAAAGGTCTCTACTACTATAAGATGATGCCATTCGGCCTCAAGAATGTCGAGGCAACATTTCAAAGGTTAATCAATAAGATGTTCGAAGAGCAACTAGGGAGAAACATGGAGGCTTATGTTGACGACATGATCGTCAAAAGCCTCCTCCGAAAAGATCACATCCATGACTTGGAAGAGTCATTCAGCGCTCTACGGCGCTACCGTATGAAGCTAAACCCGACAAAGTGTGCCTTTGGGGTCACCTTGGGCAAGTTCTTGGGCTTTCTTGTCACCAAATGAGGGATTGAGGCAAATCCTGAGAAGATCCAAGCCCTAAAGGATATGAGACATCGCTCCTGCAAAAAGAAAGTCCAGCAGTTAACAGGGAGGATTGCCTCCCTAAGCAGATTCATTTCTCGGTCAGCCGAGAAATGCCTCCCATTCTTCAAGATACTTCAGCAGTCAAAGGGCTTTCAATGGTCCGAAGACTGTCACACTGCCTTTGAGGAGTTGAAGAAGTACCTGGAAACCCCGCCACTACTCTCCAAACTGCAAGAAGGCGAGGTACTCTATCTGTACCTCTCTGCTTCAGATGAAGCAGTTAGCTCGGTCCTTATCCAGAGAGATGAAGATGGATCCCACAAGCCAATCTACTACATCAGCAAAGTTCTGCATGATGCCAAAATATGATATGCGAGGATGCAGAAGCTGATATACTCTCTGGTGATTGCGACGAAGCGACTACGGCCGTATTTCCATAACCACGCTATTGTGGTGCCGACCGATCAGCCCCTCAAGGCCGTTCTCCGGTCTTCGGACACCTCTGGAAGGATAGCCAAGTGGGATGTAAAGTTAAGTGAATTCGACATCGGCTTTCAGCCCTGATCGGCTATGAAGGCCCAGGTGCTCTCCAATTTCTTAGCTGAATGCACCTGGAGGTTCGAAGATGAAGCATCTTCGGTAGAAGATGACATCTCGAAGGAGACGAAGTTCGTTTGGGTGCTTCATGTGGATGGGAGCTTCCAATGATATTAGATGCGGGGCTGGACTTATGTTGGCTGAACCTGACAGCCGTACCATAGAATACGCACTTCGGTTCTCCTTCCATGCTTCTAACAACCAGGCTAAATACGAAGCTTTGCTCGCCGGACTTCGGATCACCAAAAACTTGGGGGTTCGGCGACTTTGGGTCTTCTCAGACTCCCAGCTGGTTGTAAATCAAGTTAAAGGAGAATATGCAGCCAAGGATCCAACTATGATGCGATACCTAGAGAAGGTACAAGCCTTATCCTTTCAACTGGAACATTTTGAGATCATCCATGTCCCACGATCAGAGAATTCCCGGGCAGATGCATTGTCCCGATTGGCAATTACAACACCGGAATCTCTCGGGCGCACCTTTGTTGAACATCTTGAAACTCCAAGCATAGCCGAAGAGGCTGTGGAGGTATGCCAGATCGATGCCAAGCCAAGCTGGATGGATCTAATTGTCAAATTCTTAAATGAGGGTGTATTGCCAGAAGACAAGGCAGAGGCCAAGAAAATCCACTGGATGGCGTCCCAGTATGTCATCTTAGACGGGACCCTCTATAAGAGATCATTCTCTTAACCATTGCTAAAATGCTCGGGACTAATAGATGCGGATTATGCCCTAAGAGAGGTCCATGAGGGCATTTGCAGTGATCACTTGGGGGGCAGGTCTCTGGCATACAAGATCATTCGACAAGGGTATTACTGGCCCTCCATCCAGAAGGATTTGGCTGACTTTGTGTGAAGGTGTGACCAGTGCCAGAGGTACGCCAATGTTCAGAGATAGCCTGCAAATCACCTGACCCAACTGGCAGCCCCATGACCTTTTGCCCAGTGGAGGATGGACATCCTTAGCCCATTCCCGTCGGCATCAGGACAAAGAAAGTTCCTTCTTGTGGCCATTGACTACTTTACAAAGTGGGTAGAAGCCAAACCATTGGCCCAGATAATGGAGGAAAAGGTGGAGAATTTTGTAAAAAATTCCATCATATTCAGGTTCGGCATCCCACATGTCATAATCACGGACAACGGGAGATAGTTCGACAATCTGAAGTTCAAGGACTTCTGCGCTCAGTATCATGTTCAGCATCGGCTGACCTCCGTTGCCCACCCCCAGTCCAACGGAGAAGCCGAAGCCACTAATTGGACCATTCTCCATGGTCTGAAGATGAGGTTGAATGCTGCCAAAGGGCTTTGGGCCGAAGAGCTGACCTCCATTCTCTGGGCATACCGAACTACCCCCAGAACGGCCACTGGCGAGTCTCCGTTCAACCTGGCATACGGTACCGAAGCTATACTACCTATTGAAGTCTCCTTGCAGTCCCTGAGAATTGACAACTACGAAGAACCTAGGAACTCCAATCAAAGAAGGACCGACCTGGATCTATTGCCAAGTGCCAGATTTCATGCCTAGATAAGAATGGCGGCGTACTAACAAAAGGTCACCAAATACTACAACTCAAGAGAAAAGGAGCAAACTTTCCGCACAGGGGACATGGTATTGCGAAGGATGAAAGTATCCAGGCCAGCGGAACAGGATAAACTCTCCCCCAACTGGGAAGGTCCATATCAAGTCAAAGAAGTTATTCGACCAGGAGCATATCGACTCAAGACCTTGGATGGAAAGACTCTATCCCGGCCGTGGAATTTACAAAACCTTTGCAAGTATTATCAATAAACGAGTTCCTAAATTTCCTGTGCAAAATTGCTCAATCCTACTCAACTCAGAACGGATTGTTGCATTGACTGAATGACAACAGCCTAAGCAGCCCGATCTGAAAAATTGGTCGACTGCGCAAAGGAGAGTCTGATCCACTCACCTTATCGGTATGCCCGACGAGCACAACGGATGGCCCAGTCAGGCCACCAAGAAGATCAAAAGCACAGGGATGGTTTTCGTAACCTACCCTATGGTAAACCCGAAAACACACCGGGGCGGGCCTGAACAGCCTACCTTAATCACGACAGAAGTGCACAGGGATGGTGTAAACACCTTACCCTATGGTAAATCCAAAAACGTGCCTAAAAAGATCACTGTCATCCTTTCTGTCGATAACAGATATTCCAAGAATGGTCCAACTGACCTCACTTCTTCCCTATAGACTGAAAATGGACCAAGGAATTTACATTCCAGACAAAACATGATACAACATATCACAAGAAACACATGGGGAGAGGTAAGAGAAAGGAATTTCATTTCATTTTTTGATTTTTACAAAAAAAGAAAAAAAGAGAAGAAACTCTCAGAAAGAGAACAAAAAAAAGAAACTCTCGAAAGGAGAGGCCAAAAAAAAAAAAGGGGGCAATAGAAGAGAGGTTGCAGGAAATTTTCAATAACCTCCCACCGGATTTTTCCCGTACTAGTGGGGGTAGCTCAGAAGAGACGACGAGGGGGCCCCGGGGTTCCCATCCGAACCAGAATCTGACCCCTCATCGAAGTTGGAATCAAATTCATGCCCGAGAAAGGGAACGGAGGGCTTGATGTTGTCCAGGCCCTTCAAGTCATAAAACTTGAAGGCCTTCCCTCTACATTCCTAGAACCCTTGATGGTAGGAGTCCAGAGCCACCTCGGCGACCTCCACCCTGAAGGCAGCGGACTTCTTGAAGTCTGAGATGGCGTTCGCCACCTCCTTTTTGGCATCCTCTGCCTCCACGACTACCACCGCGACTTGGGCCCTGGCCTCCCTCGGTTGGGCCTCCAACAGGTGGTCCTTCTTCTCCAGACGGTCCACGAGAGGCTCCTCGTCATTCCTCGGCTCGAATAACTCTGGACTCTTCTTCCTCTTTGGGTCGACAGCCCTTCTCTTCATGGCCCGACGAAGCTCGAAAGTGTTGAACCTCATTTTCAATTGGAAGAAGGAATCTACGAGAATAGTGGCCCTTGACAACAGAAGGTAAGGTCCTATTTATAGAGACCCTACACCCACGACCAACTGCGGGGAGGCATGCTCCACGTCTTTTCCCAGCCACATCAGAGAGCGCCACGTGTCCGAGCGATGCTTTGAGAACCAGAAGGCCACTTGGGGGTCATTCCCAGAACAACAACTGTCGGCACTTCGAATCCGGAGAAATCCCCATCGTGCGACGGCAACATTAATGGCTCATTTTTGGAAAAAGAAAACCTGGCTGCATACAAGGTGCAAGAAATCATGAGTGTACGAGTATCGATATGCCGCGTGAGCAACGAGAAACATGATCAAACTTCCCTAATCACTGCATGATAAGGAGTTGATGCCTGTCTACCCCAATGGATAGATTTAGTATCCAAAGGAGGGTGACACCGGCCTAATTTATTATAGACGGTCTTCGACAACGGAGTTCGTCTTCATCAACTATCAACTAAACGGCTTTTGGCCATGACCGTCCGGCCAAGCAGAAGAAGGAACAGTAAAACTAGCTCAAGCTACATCTAGAAACGCAGTATTGCATATGCAGAAAGAGAAAAAAGCCACTTTGAAATTTGGAAAAGTCGTCGTACAAAAGCCATTGACAATATATAAAAGGAAAGGAAGAAAATGCATCTAAAGCTACTCGGATCATTCAACATCTATAGGAGGAGACCCAACACCACATGACCGAAGCAACTTGTCAACCTGTGCAGAAAGGATCTCGTCAATCTGGGCCGGGGCCGGAGAACCTTCGGCTTGGACTCCCCCAGTCTGAACTTCCTCCTGAACTGGGATCGAAGTTGGGGTCGCCCCTAGATCTTCGACTAATGCAGAGGCCTCCTCACCTAGGCATGACGCCTCTTCGGTCTTTACTGTGGCTTTGGCCTCCTCTTCCTTCTCTTTTTCTTCTTCGGTTATGTCAAAGGGAGGAATGCCAGAAAGATCAAGGTGGGGGAAGGCCTCCCTTACCTTGGAAAGTCTGTCGTTAAAGCCATGCTGGTAGTTGTACAAAGATGCTTCATTCATTTCCTCTTGGAATTGTGAAGACTTCTAGAAGTCTGCTACAGCATCGTCCACCCGCTTTCTCAGGGATACGGACTCTCTCTTGGCCGCTTCGGACTCCAGAATCGCCTCTTCGACCCTCCTGGCAGCCTCCTCCACTACCTTGGTCAAGCTCTTTATCTTCTCCTGATTCTCCCTGGCAGCTTGCTCCAAGGAGTCAATTTGTTTCCTACTTTTCCTCCACCCTGCCCCGTGCTCCGCTATTGTCAGATGGGCATTCTTTAATTCGCCCTTCAGGTCATGGACCACATCGTTACGCCAAACAAGGCGATCCTCCATAGACTGTCTCAACTCTTCGGCCACTTCTTTTATGGCCCTGGCAGCATGGAGCTCCTCCTTGAGGCCATGGATGAGGCCGTCAACATTTTCCAGGCCCTCCTCCATAAAGGTAAGGTCATAGACCAACTACATCAAAAACACGGAGTTATGGATCGAGTAATTCTCAAAACAAAGCAGATGACAAGGATCATACCTATTACAGGGCGGAGAAGGCAGAATCAGACACCCTGGGAAGGTTTCGATTTCGAAGAATTACCAAGTCATGAGGCAGCAGCGTGCCCTTCAACACCTGCCTAGCTACGGTGGGGACCAGCAGTCCCCCCGTAGGTGAAAGCTCCGAAGAGTTCATCAAACAGCTTCCTGCTAGGGAGGCCCCGCGGACGAACTCTCCCTCGACTTGCCACGCTTTGCCCCTATCAATCGTAGGGGTGCAAAACGGTGGCACATCCACTGCCTGAGGCAGACTCCCCATTGTGACCTGAGATATGATTGATGTTGGAAGAGAAAATAGGACTTTGGAAGAGATACTATATATAGCAAAGCATATATAGTATTCAATTTTCCAAGGACGTTGACAAATTACCTCTTGAGCAGCTAGTTGGATCGCTCATGACTTATGAGCTTAATTTGAAACAAAAATTAATGGACATGGATAAGAAGAAGAAGGGGATGGCTTTCAAATCAAACATTCAAGAAGAATTCTCAATAGATGAGTCCAAAGATGAAGAAGAAGAAGAAGGTGAAGAAGCCCTCCTTGCACGAAAATTTAGAAGATTCATGAAGCGTAGAAAACTTCCTTACAAAAAGAAATATCAATAAAAAAAAAAGGGAAAATGGAAAGAGAAGGAAAAAGAAAAAGAAAAGGAGAAGGAAATACCCACATGCTTTGAATGCAAGTAGCCAGGACACTACAATTTTGATTATCCTCTCCTTAAGAAGTCTAGAAAGAAATTAAGGAAGAAAGCAATGATGGCCACCTGGAGTGATAGTGAAGACTCCAGTTCTGAGGAAGAGCAGACTGAAGTTGCAAATCTCTGCTTAATGGCACATCAAGACAATGATGAGGTGTGTCTTGCAACCATGGAGAATAAAAGAGTATGGTATCTTGATAGTGGTTGCTTAAGGCACATAACTGGAGATGTGAAGCAATTTACTTCTCTTGAAGCTTTGAATGGAGGGAGTGTGACCTTCGATGATAATGGTAAAGAAAAAATCATTGGTATTGGTAAGGTTCACATAACTCCTTCTAATTGTATTAGAAATGTACTTCTAGTCGATGGTTTGAAACATAATCTTTTAAGCATTAGTCAGTTTTCTGATAAAGGTTTTCAAGTAGTTTTTAAATCATCATATTGCATGATTGCTAGTCTGGATATAAATGGAGTACAATTCATTGGAAAAAGGCACGGAAATTTTTATTTGGTAGACCTAGATGATCTATCCTTACCTAATGGAGAATGCCTTGTTGTAATGAATTCTACTAAGGATGAGACTAGTTGGCTTTGGCATAAAAAAATAGGGTATGCTGGTATGTATCTACTTTCAAAACTTTGCAAAAAAAATTTAGTTAGAGATTTACCTGAACTTTATTTTGAAAAAGATAGATTTGCCAAGCATGTCAATTTGGTAAGCAAGTTAAAACTTCTTTTAAACCAAAAGGTTTTGTAACTACTAGTAGGCCACTTGAACTACTTTATATGGATCTCTTTGAACCAACTAGAATATCAAGTCTAGGAGGCAAGAGATATGGATTAGCCATAGTGGATGATTTTTCGAGATTTACTTGGGTTTTCTTTTTAGCATAAAAAGATGGATCATTTTTTGCTTTCATAAAGTTTTATCGAAAAGTCTTAAATGAAAAAGTTGTTTCAGTTGTTTGCATTCCTAGTGATCATGGAACTGAATTTGAAAATCAAGATTTCAAAAACTTTTGTAATGAAAAAGGAATAGAACATAATTTTTTTGTACCTAGAACACCTCAGCAGAATGGGATAGTAGAAAGGAAAAATCATACTTTGGAAGAAATGGCATGCACTATGCTTTGTGAAAATGATTTACCAAGATATTTTTGGGTTGAAGCCATTAATACTGCATGTTACATTTTAAATCGAGTTTTAATCTGCCCTATTTTGAAGAAAACTCCATATGAACTTTGGAACCAAAGAAAACCGACTCTGAAATATTTTCGAATTTTTGGTTGCAAATGTTTTGTTTTAAATAATAGAAAAGATAATCTTGGAAAGTTTGATGCCAAGTCTGATGAAGGTATCTTTTTAGGATACTCCATATCAAGCAGGGCATACAGAGTTTTCAATAAAAGAACTTTGGTTGTAGAAGAGTCAGTACATATTATTTTTAAGGAATCTACTAACAAATCCTCCAGAAAAGAGGATACATCTGATGAATGTGTAGATGCTTTAAAAGTTGACACTGAATGATCAACCTTAGCCAAGTGAAGAAGTTCAAGACAAGAATGAGAAAGGTGATGACACTCCAAAGCATCAAGATTTATCTAAAGAGTGGAGGTATGCTCATGGACATCATAAGGAATTAATCCTAGGTGATCCATCTAAAGGGATAAGAACTCAAGCCTCAATTAAAAATGAATGTGATTATATAGCTTTTGTATTGCAAGTAGAGCCTAAATATTATGAAGAAGCTGAAAAAGATCCTAACTGGATTAATGCCATACAAGAAGAACTAATTTAGTTTGATAGAAATAATGTTTGGACATTAATAGAAAGACCATCTAATGTTTCTATTATTAGCACTAAATGGGTATTTAGGAATAAATTAGATGAAAATGGAATTGTTGTTAGGAATAAAGCTAGGCTAGTTGCTAAAGGCTACAATCAGGAGGAAGGAATTGATTTTGATGAAACTTTTGCTCCTATTGCTAGACTTGAAGCAATTAGACTTCTATTAGTATTTGCTTGTTTTATGAATTTTAAACTATTTCAAATGGATGTTAAGAGTGCTTTCTTAAATGGTTTTAGAACTGAAAAGGTTTTTGTTGAACAACCACCTGGATTTGATAATCATGCACATCCTGATCATGTTTTTAAATTATATAAAGTACTTTATGGATTAAAGCAAGCACCTCGAGCCTGGTATGAAAGACTCAGCAAATTTTTGATTGAAAATGAATTTTTTAGAGGCAATGTTAATAAAACACTATTTTTGAAAAAGAAAGATAATGATTTATTAGTAGTACAAATATATGTTGATGATATCATTTTCGGTGCTACTAATGAAATTCTTTGTCAAGAGTTTGCTAAGTTAATGTAAGGTGAGTTCGAGATGAGCATGATGGGAGAACTCAATTTCTTTCTTGGAATCCAAATCAAGCAAACTACAGATGGTATCTTCATCAACCAAGCTAAGTATACAAAAAAAATTATCAAGAAGTTTGGGATGGAGACTACTAAGGCAATAGGTATGCCTATGAGCCCCTCTTGTAGACTTATAAAGATGAACATGGTAAATCAGTAGATCAAAAGTTATACAGAGGTACGATTGGCTCTTTACTGTATCTAACTACTAGTAGACCAGATATAATGTTCAGTGTATGCATGTGTGCTAGATATCAGTCTGAACCTAAAGAATCACATCTTTTGGCTGTTAAGCGCATTATTAGATATCTATCTGGTACTATTGATATTGGTTTATAGTATTCTAGAAATTCATCTGCTGAATTGATTGGATATTCTGATATGGATTTTGCTGGTTGTAAATTGGATAGAAAGAGTACTAGTGGTACTTGCCAATTTCTTGGAGTTAACTTAATCTCCTGGTTTAGCAAGAAACAAACTTTAGTTGCACTATCCACAGCTGAGCCTAAGTATATTGCAGCAGGAAGTTGTTGTGCTCAAATCGTGTGGATTAAGCAACAACTTAAAGATTTTGGAATCAAGTTGGTTAGTACACCTATTAAATGTGATAATACCAGTGCTATTTGCTTGACTAAAAATCCTGTTCAACACTCTAGGAGTAAATACATTGAAATTAGATATCATTTTATTAGAGATCATGTAGAAAATAATGATGTTATGCTTGAATTTATTAGTACCGAGTTTCAATTAGCTAATATTTTGACTAAACCTCTTCTGGAAGATCGATTTTGTATGATTAGAAGAGAGCTTAGAATCATTAATCCTTTTGATTAAATTTTTTTTCTATATTTGACTCAAATTAGATCAATTCGACTATAATTATGATCAATCTTACTTAATCATTATTGTTTTTCATTGAATTTAATCATATTTCCAGTAATTTTGATCTTTCTTTGGAACTCTAAATTTTTGATTTTTAAGTTGATATATCGATACATTGATGTGTCGACACCTGAATGTGTCAACACATTCGTGAGTCGACACTTGAATGACAGCGGATTGAGAATAAAGGATTTTCGAATGATTTTTCTTTCCATTTCTTTCTCTCCTTCAAGCCGACACAAGATTCTAAGGTACTCCTCACTGTTCCCATTCTTAGTTTCACGTTTTAAGCCCGCTGATTCTTTATTTTGGACATTCGGGTGTTCGGATTTTGTTTGATTTCATCTCCCATTTGGATTCTAAGCCTTAGAAACCCCAGGTTTCTACCCAAGCCTTGCCTAATTCTTTAATCCAAGCAATGGGACCTCGCAAGCAAGTTGTTCGTTGACCTCATTAGTCAAATCAAGAAGAAGAGCGAAGGACGAAGGAAAGACATGAGACTAGAGCTCCTGATCCGCCCGCACGACCACTTTTTGTACCTTCTAGGTGGATGAGCTCTAAGACCGTCATTGGAGGACGATGAGTAGACTTTACTTTTGTTGACCAACAGCACTTTAGATCAGAGATTGGATTCGACAGGCTGGTCTGACTTCATTTTGCTTACTCAGCGAGAGGTATTATCCCGGGCTTATGCGAGAGTTTTATGGATCACTCGTCCATGCATCTGATGGATGGTTAGCATAGGTGAGAGGCTGGGATATCCTTGTTTCATCAGAGATTCTGAGCAGAGTATGGGATATTCCAATGATTGGATCTATTGTGGATAGCCTGATGGACAGAGTCAGTGAACTTCAGTGCATCTTTGAGTCTGACGTACTGCCTGAGGGAGCCATCGTACCAGCATCTTGATTATCTGTAGAGATGAGACTGTTGCATCATATTGTTTCTCGGATGCTTCGATTACATTACTGAGCAGGAGTTGCTAGTGATGGTCTCATTGGTTCAATGCATGCCCGTCTGCCTTCCAGTGCTTATGGTTCACCAGATGACGGAGGTGTCGACTAGCCAGCGACTCTGCCTACCATATGGGATGGGACTGACAGTTTTATTCAGAGAGTATGGCATCAACTTTAAGGACGAGCCCTACCGCACAATATTTCATACTGATGTGTATGACATCAGGTCATTACACTGGATGGGCTATCATATGTTCTGAGACCAGTGGACTCGCAGGATATCTGGTTAAGCCGAGGATAGAGCTGATGTTGACCCCTAAAGTGATTTTGATGATAACAAAATATTGGAGCATATATTTGGTTATCTAACAACTCTTCAAATGGTTGACAAGTTTTTGTAGAATGACTACTTTGACATATTTTTTAAACCCTACAACCTTTATTTCTTTGTGTTGAGTTGTAAGTAATTAGAATCTTGTAAAGAAGAACCCAACAAAAATTTCCTATTTGAATCAAAGATAAAGGGTTGCTTATACTAGTTTTCAAGCTTTAATTTCTCTTGATTTTGGTGTAAGAATATCTGAAGGAAGTCTTCAAAGCTTGGCATGTGAGTTCTGGAAGAATAGAAATTGGTTTGGCTGAAGAACCAATCTCGAGCCGACTGGATGGAGGAACCAGTCGATTCTGGCACTGGCACAAGAAAGAAAATCTCTGGCATGCAGACCCAGCCGACTGGCACCTAGTCCCAGCCTACTCGTCCAGAACTTGGTTGAGAATGTTCTGAGAATCTCAGGGATCCAAGCCGACTGGATTTCAGCCTAGCCGACTAGTCTAGAATGAGCTATTTTCTCAACTATGGAACCTAGCCAACTGGTATTCAACCCAGTCGACCCGAACCTGATCCGAGTCGACTCGAAGATGTCCGAGCCGACTAGAATGTTGGGGTCACTTCCAATGGCTAGTTCCAGTTTTTTGTTTTTGAATTCCAAAAGTGCTCCAATGGTAACCTGTCACTTCCCAACGGTCTACAACGTTCAAAATCAAGGGAAGGCAGTTGAAGTCTCTATAAACGAGGTATGAGAACATCCTTAGAGAGACTAATGAGTTGTTGAATATTTATTGAATATTTATTGAAGTAAGAAGAGAGAGCACTTGAGCTTTAAAGTCAGTCTTCAAGCCTTCACCAACTCTTATCAAAAGCTTGAAGCAACTTCTAAAGAAAGCAAGGAAGCCATTGAAGTGCATTGAAGGGCATTCAATTGAGCTTCACTAGAGCTGCATCGGCAACGACCAGACAACTTAGTTTGTCATTTATGTTCTTGGGTTATTGGTGAGCCTACTAAAAACCAAAGTGTAGAGGTTCTAGGTGAGCCTGTGAAAACCTAGTGTGGGTTTCTTTGGTGAGCCCGGTTTAAAAACCAAAGTATAGAGGTTGGGATTGTGAGCCTGAAAAACAATCCGACTGTATTTCGGTTTGGGGGATATAGTGGAAATCCTAAGTGGTGAACTTGGGTAGTGGACGTAGGAGCTGGGTTGCTTCGAACCACTCTAAACTTGTTTTGTTTGTGTTGTGCTTTACTTACTTTTCAACTTCCGTACTTAATTCTAATTAACACAACACTCAACCACTAAAAGGAATTACTTGTGCACATATTTGCAAGAAATTTTGTAATTTCCAATTCACCCCCGTCTTGGGAAAAGCCACCTAGGCAACAGCTGATGACGACAATGCAGCAGAGAAGGAGTGCATCCTCTCCGGTGAGGCAGGACCTAGCGAAAGTCAGCCTGAGACCACAGCACAGCCAGCCATTGCATCTTAATCTGATCCTACTACTTCAGCACAGCCTCAGCCAGCTCAGACGGAGACTCCAGATGTTCCTGACAGCTTATTGGATAGAGTAAGATGCATTGAGATCGATGTTTTTATCATGAGATAGCATCGTAACTGTTTCATAGCTGAGACCAGAGAGAGCCATATTGGACTTAGTGATGGCATCTCAGCTATATTGATTGCACTATCCAGACTTTCAGCGAGTGCTCCGGTTGCTAATACTGCTCCACCTGCCGCTGCACCTGTTGATGATGTGGATGGAGATCGTGATGATGGAGATGATGAGATGACTGACTCTGGTGGATTCGATTTCCCAGATCTTACTACAGAGCCAGTAGCGGAGGTGATGGCAGACTTGCCCAGGAGTCCTGTTCTTGACCCTTCTAGTTCACCTACCTAGACTCCAACTCCATCTTCTCCTTCTAGATTAGATGATCGCATTCATGTTCCCATTCCTATTCTGACACCTATTGTTGATACTCTCATTGTCGATACACCTATTATTGACACCCCTACCATTGATACACCGATTACAGACCTACCAGTTCACTCTACAGCTAATACTTCTATTCTTGATACACCTATCGTATTATCAGCTGATACCCCTATCTTTTACACACCGATTGTTGATACTTCCACTATTCACCCATCCTCTCTTATCTGAGATCTTGGGTTTTATACACCTAGCTTTCAGTATCTTGACTCAGGTCCTTCCTTTGATTGCACACCTCTTTTGGCAGTTACAGAGACTGTCGATCCGACCAGTTCCATTCCTGCGGAGGATATTGCTTTCACCTCTACTGCTCCAGCCAGAGGTCAGACATATGCTCGTCATAGAGGACGTGGTCGTCGTACCCCTCCACGACCGACCAAGACCCGACTAAGAGATCTTAGATCGATGTGGCCGCGAGCTCGATCTTCTATTGATACAGGGCCAATTGAGATCGGTTCATCTTCTGATGATACTGAAGATCTGGATGAGGATTAGGAGACTTATGTATTTTTTAGATAGTTTGTTTTTATGCTTCTATGTATTTTTGCCTTTGTTGTTCACTCTTATGTATCCTTTATATGTCTTTGTTATACAAGTTCTAAATTTAAATGAAAAACTATGTTGTTCCTCATCTTTATGCCTTTGATGGAAATGAATGAAATATCTTCAATTGTTCTTAGTTCTTCATTGTCTTCATTCTTTAATTCAATGCAATATATTTTTGAGAGAGTAGTATGTAAGACTTAAATATATTCAGCCTATTTGTCTTCCTACAATTTTAATGATAACAAAAAGGGGGAGTAGTATGTAAGATTTAAGTATAAATGTGATTTATATTTGTGTATTTGTGATATGCAAGGGGTAAACAAAATTTGAAAATTATTTTGATAACTTAAATTGAAAAATGTTTACAAATTCCTTATGAAAGGGGGAGCTATACCTTGTTTTCATTGAAAATCTTTCTAAAGTGAATTTCATCTTAAAACCCCTCTTTAATTATTTGAAAAGATATTTGCAAACTATTTTATGGATCATCAATTCAGGGGGAGCTTTGTTCATTGCTGAAATTTTCTTGTAGAGTATCATGATACTTATTTTCTTTGTCTTATTAAATGTGTCCCAAAGACCTGATACTCTCAATCATCATAACAAGCTCTGACACTATTAATCTTGATATTATTTTTGTTTTGTAATATTATATCAATATTACAAATTACATTGATACACTCAATGCATCTAGTTCTATGTACTTTGATGAATTATTTCAAAAGCTTTTTAAGCAATTTATACTTAAAGATTTTGTCATCATCAAAAAGGGAAAGATTGTTGACTCCGTTATTGATTTTGATGATAAGCAAATTGGTTAAGTATAAGTTGAGGACTAATGATTTTCTTGAAATGTGTTTTTGCTGAAAAAGGTACTCATAAATTTGAAGAAGCTTATTTGTTTGAAGAAGCCAAGTTTGAATGAAAAAGATTACTCAAAGAGGACTTGGAAACTCAATAATTGCTTGATTGGATAGTTAAGTTAAAGTGAAAATGTGTTTCAGCTCAAGTTCAGCCTTTTTTGTGAAGTTTTCAATGAGGTGTTGACTCAAAGTGTCGACACATGATACCAAGTATCGACACATGGAAGTGAAGTATCGACTCAAGCCGGTACGCAATGATGTTTCAAATGGCATGGCTAAAGTGTCAACATATGGACCTAAAGTGTCGACTTAAAGTGTCGACACATGGATCAACACATCGCCTGAGACTTTCAAGCTATAGAACTTGCTGAAAATGAAGAACAGCTGAAGTGTTGACACATGGAAGCAAGGTGTCGACTCAAGGTGTCAACTCAACTGAGTAAGTATCGACACATCTGAGATTTTCAGAGAATCAGATTAGAGATATTTGAATTGGGTGTCAACTCAAGAAGTTCAAGTGTTGACCTTATATGTCGACTCACAACCTGAAGTGTCGACACATGAAGTTTTGATAACAGTAACGGCTAGTTTTTCAAGAACAGAACTCGCCTATTTTGCCCTCCAACAGCTAGTTTTTCAAGTCTAATGGCTAGAAATAGAATTTGAGGCCTTAAAGAAGTATTTATATGCTTCAAATCAAATCAAATTGAAAACTATTGAATATTATTGAAGAGAATAAGAAAAGAGCATTGAAGTGAGAGCTTTAACTCCTATTCTTTGAAGATTCAACTACTCTCAAGCAAAAGCAAGCCTTCAAGCATTCAAGATCCTTGAAGATCATTAAAGATCAACCATTCTTGAGTATTCAAGAGGCTTCAACAAGTTCAAAGCATCTCTACATTGAGCTTCAAAGAGATATCCGCTTTGTTTTAGAAAGCTTACTTTGTTTCATTACTTCTAATCTTTATTTGTTGTAAGGGTTCTTGATTAGCCTATTGTAAAACCAAGTGAGGTTATTGGTGAGCCTTTGAAAACCAATTAGGTTCTTGGTTAGCCCATAAAACCAAGTGAGGTTTTGACTTGTTGTCCTTGTGAAAACAAGTTGGGTTTTTGATTAGTGAGCCCACAAAACTAATCAATTGTAATTGGGAGTGATTATAGTGAATTTCCAAGGGGATCTTGGGGAGTGGATGTAGGTGCATTGGATAGCACCGAACCACTATATTTCTTGATCTTTGTGATTGATTAATCTCTCTACTTACTTTACTTTCATTGCTCTTTATTTCCACTGCACTTTTATTTAAGAGCTTTATATTTGTATTCATAGTACCTTGCATAATTATTTGTTGAATTAGATTGCATTACATCAAGTAAAGTAATTTCTAATTTTTTTTAGAGACCCAATTCACCCCCCTCTTGGGTTGCTTACTAGGTAACAAATGTGAAAGCAACTCCCATCCCGTTTGCCGATTTTAGAATCCTGCATGCTTCTCAAAGCTGCACCAATCTCAAAGCTCCACAATCATCTTCACTAGGTCCTCTCCCAGATCCTGTTTCAGTTCGGCTCACCGGGCCATGTTTCAGAGTCCTGTTCCAGTCCAGGTCATTGCTTGTGTTACAGCCTAGGTCTTGTAGCCATTGTTGGGATCGTGGGGTCCCTAGTTCAGCCTTCTCTTGTAGCTTGGGAGGACGAGACCCTATTACAGATCGAAACATTACCAAGGATCGCAGTCTTGCTTCAAACATTTCCTTGTCATCCACGTAAAGGCCATCCCAGTGTTCCTCAACCATCGGTAACAAGCTAAATCAAGCTAAACACAAACATTACCGATCAGATTGATTTTCCACTATCGACAACATCACGAGGCATGGACAAGTCCAGTGCTTTGGAGTACATCAATCAAATGTTTCTGACTGAAGCACATTATCTGGTATGGAGCCTCTTTTGATTGGATGTGGTTCACTAGAGTCCCTACTGATCCAAACTCGACAGAGTCAAGTTCTCCCCACCTCAGGGGAATGATCGGGACATCGCCAGCATGGATCCCGGAGCAAACATGAATTTTAGAGCTGCACGAATCTTGGAGGATATCCAGAATAAATTTGTTTAGGATTTATCTTTATTTTTTGTTTGAATTTTGAATTAGGATTTGGTTTGTTAGGATTGAGATATGGATAGGCTTATCTTTTTCTATCTTGTATTTGAATTTGAATCATCCTTATCTTTTTATCTTGTATTCAAATTCAAATGAGGGTTGGACAGGTCTATAAATACCACCCTCAATCCTTTGTAAAAAATTAGTTTGGTTAATCAAGTGAGTTTTTAACAAAAGAGTTTTTCTTTTGGTTCGCCCTGCATGGGGAGGGTGAGAGGTCTGTCTATCCTTCGCCTTCGAGCGTCGAGGGATGTGAGACCCTAGTTATCCCCTTTCCCATCTACTCCCCTCTAGGTCTTAGGGATTTTCCTTTACGGCCCTAGGTAGCGATTTGGGTAGGATGCCATAGGCTCCGCATGTGGTGAGATGGGTGGGATGCCCTAGACTACATGTAGTGCGATGGATGAGATGCCCTAGAGGTGAGAGGTCTCTCCGTGAATGTATGTTCCTAGTCCTAGAGTGTCCAATTTTCGTACCCTCCATCTCTATTTTTCCTTCGCCACACCATAGAAAAAAATTAAATCAAAAAAAAAAATAGGATACCCTAATGTTCAGCGACTTCTGAGCTCGTCGACGATCCTATCCCTTTTCCATCCCCCATCACATCAACTTAGTGTTTAGCAAATTACACCAATCAATTGATGTTAGCTCGCAAGAAATCAAGGCAGAGCAGAAGTTGCATAAAGAGAAAATGCAAAAGAAGCTGGACAATCTCAAAGAAGAAACTCAAAGTGTCTTAATGCACCCACACAAGGAAACCTTCACTACTGAGGATGCTTCCTTAAATACATGCAAAGAGTCACTAGCACCTCTTGCTCAACCATTTCTTGTGTCTTCAGATTTTCCTTCATCTGATCCTCCATCTTCTAAAGCTGAACCTGCTCTACCCAAGAAGAAACCAAAAACTAAGAAAACTAGAACACCTGTAGCCCTTGTTAGAACCGGATTTTAGGATCTTAGGTTCAAGCCTCTTAAGGCCAAAACTTCAGATAGGGTTATAGAGGTTGCTTCTTCCTCAAGTGAGGAAGAATAGTAGGATATTTAGTTACACTTTTGGTTATAATGATCATATCATTGTACTTCTGACTATGTTTAAATTTTTAATAGTGTTTACTTTATGCTTTGCTTCCTATCTTTTGTAATCAAGAAACTTTGTGAATGAGAAGAAAGCAATTTTATCTTACTGAATGACAATTGTACTTCCTTTCATATTTTGTAACTTGTATTGATCATTTTAAATGAAATGAAAGATATTTTGGTATCTACTAGCACTATCTTGAATTAATTTGAGCTTATGCAATGTTTACAATGCTAATGCAATGAATTTTAATTAGAATATCAAAATGAAATTGAGAAAGTGAAATTATCTCAAACAAATATTAAAAACTTTTTCATTCTATTTCAAAAATTAAGCTTTATTTCAATACCTTTTTGATTTTTTGACAAAAAGGGAGAGAACTTTGAGCTGACATGAAAAATTTGAGCTAACAAGAGAACTTTGAGCTTAATTGAAAAATATCTACAACTGGTTTCATGCATTGAAAAATGTTCAAAACGGGGAGAATGTTCATAAGTGCATGAAAATAATGAAAAAGGGAGAGATTATAAATGATTGTGTTTAAAATGAGATTAAATGTTTCATAATTTAAGAACCTATAGAAAGGGGGAGAATTTTTTTTAAACAAATGGGTTTTGCTCAAAACTTACATTTTGCTCTGATTGCTCTAAATTTTAGCTCTAGAATTAGCTCTAATTCTTTTAATTTTGAGCTCTGATACTTCATGTTTGTGCTATTTCTGATACTTTGAAGAATACAAAATTTAATACTCTAATACACATAGAAGCACTAACATTGATATTGTAAAGTTTCTTCACAAGAGCTCTGATACTTATTTGCAAATATAATTAGCTTTGATACATGTGCCTACTTACTTTCAAATACTATTATATATGTAATTGTAAAGAATTTTTCATTCCTAGTATTTTGTCATCATCAAAAAGGGGAAGATTGTTGACCTCATAAGTGATTTTGATGATAACCAAACATTGGTGCATGCATTTGTTTTACTAACAACTCTTCAAGTGGTTTACAAGTTTTTGTAAGATGAATTCATGGTTCAAATTTTAACTCCTACATTTTCATTTATTGTTTTGAGTTATGTTGTAATTGAATATTGTAAGGAAGAACCCAAAGAAAAGAAGTTGAGAAAGATTGTAAAATTGGGTTACTTCTAAATGTATTCAATCTTTTAATTTCTTAGAAATATGTTGAGTTTGAAGACATCTTGAAGCTTGAAGATATGCTGGATGAATTTTGGAGATAGACTGAAAAAATCATTGAAACATTCATCCAAGCTGACTCGAAGAGAAGAGAGCAGACTCCGGCACATGGCACGCATGAGGATTCTGGCATGCAGAGATCCGAGCCGACTCTAAGGGACTCGAGCTAACTCGTCCAAAGTACTACTTCCTGAATCAGATAGGTGAGCCGACCTAAGGGGAGTCCGAGCTGACTCATCATATTGACAGATATCCGAGCTGACTCTTTAGAAGATCGAGCTGACTCCTCCAGAGTCCAGAAAATATGTTCTGAGAACAACAGCCAACCGAGTAACTAGAATGGAAGTTAGCCGACTTGTCCAGACTGACACGTTGAAGGCCTATGGATTTGAGTCGACTAGAATCCAAGCGAGACGACTCTTACAGAGTGAGAAATCAAGATACTGTGTAAGCAAGCCGACTGGATTGAAGAGAGTCGACTCAACTAGAACGCTCTAAGGATCCTAGCCAACTCGAATCGCAGTTACAGGCATATAACGGCTAGTTTAAGAACTTGGTTTTTGAATTCAAAAAGTGCTCCAATGGTCAAATGACAAATCCCAATGGTCTACAATGACTGAAAATACCTGAGAAAGCTACAAGATTATATATTTAAGAGATTTGAACTATTTAAAAAAGGTTTTTGAAAAAGTTAATGCATTATTAAATATCCAACGAAGTTAACAAGCAAGAGAGCACTAAGAGCATTCAAGATAGCCTTCAAGCCTTCACCAACTCTCATCTGAAGCTTGAAGCACTTAGTAAAGAAGCTATAGAAGCCATTAAAGTGCATTGAAGTGCATTCAAGTGGGCTTCTCTCGAGCTACATTGGCAACCATTCGACAAAAATTTATTTGTCATTCTGTTGCTTTTCTTTTTAATTCATTTTGAATTGTTGGATTATTGGTGAGCCTTGTTGAAAAACCAAATAGGTTCTTGGTTAGCCTTTGTTATAAACCAATTGTTAGATTCTTGGTAATCTTGTGTTAAAACCAAGTTGGGTTCTTGGTGATCCTGGTAAAACCAAGTTGGGTTTCTTTGGTGATCCCGGAAAAACCAAAGTGTAGAGGTTTGATTTGTGAGCTTGTGAAAATAATCCAACTATATTCCGATGGGGGATATAGTAGAAATCCCAAGTAGTAATCTTGGATAGTGGATGTAGGAGTTGGGTTGCTCCGGACTACTATAATTGTTGTGTGTTTGTGTTATGCTTTTCTGATATGATTTTGCTTCTACATTTAAATATTTTATCACTGCACTCAACACCTTAAAAGGGATTTCGAAGAGCACATTATTGCATGAATTTTTTAATTTCCAATTCACTCCTTTCTTGGGAAAGCCACCTGGGCAACATTTGTCATAAGGTGGTATGAAGTGGACGTAGACACCAAATCTACTGATGCACTCTCTCATAGGGTAGACCTTTTATCGATAGAAAGTATAAAAGTTATGGACTTTGATAGTTAAAAGAAGAATATGATGAATGCTAGGACTTCAAAAAAATATAACTAAAAATAAAAACTAATAATAATAATATTTTGCACTCCATTATCCTTGCATATTAGGATATCTAAATCAATCAAAGAATTTACACAGCATGTAAGAGATTTGCATAAAGAAATTATTAAAACAATTAATGTCAGCAATCATATGCATAAGCAATTAGCTGATTTACACAAGTAAGTTCATGACTTTGCTATATGAGATTATATTATGATACGGATTAGGCCAGACCAGTTTCCTTCAGGAACCATTAAGAAACTACATGCCCAAGGAGCAGGTACTTTTAAGATCTTAAAGAAACTTGGACCAAATGCATATATAATGGACTTACCATCTTGATGGGGAACTAATATGCATGCCATTTTTTTTGTATGTTTTACATGTTGAGTTAGGTAATTAATTCCCGAATTTCAGATCAAAATTATTTGTAGAGAATTTTGTATGAATTTTTGAAGATAAGCTTGCAGATTAGGACCTAGAAAAGTAGCAAAGAAGGACCGCCAGGGTTGAGAAGCCTCGGTTAGGGCAAGTTCTCCTACAATAAAACTACTGGAGGTAGAGGGATGTACCTGACAACGTCTGTGGAGATCGTAGCGAAGGGGTCTCTCATTCCTCGATGGATGCGGCCTGGAAAATCGAGCCAAAGACCCGCGGATACCCGGCTTTCTGCTCGGTGATCCGATTGAGGCTTGGCTGGAGTCGTTGGATTCGTAGGAACTCAGGGACCTGCAAACGACCTGTCAGGGGTTAGAAAGCTCACAAAGGAACAAGAAAACAAAAGAAAAACAGCAAGGAAAGGCTTCTTTTGGAGTGGGCGTCCAGGGATCTGGAGTGTTTGTTGGCAGCAAGAAGATGATTGCAAACACCGGGAAGAAGAACTCTCACAAACCCCTTTATGCACACAGCAGGGTATCACACAACTCAATAGAAGAACTCAAGGTTTTAATTCATATCAAAAAGTCTACTTCATACAAGAGGCTAGGGTCCCTTAAATAGACCCTTAACCTTGGGCTCCAAGTAAGGGCACATTAGTCTTTACATGAGAATCCTTTTCCCTCTCAAACCCTAACTAGAAAATAAGGAAACATTAGGTAGAAAAAATTCCTAAAATTTTTCTTGACTTGGCTAACACACCAAGGACACCTAGGGGGACGTGTTGGGCTTCTAATAGCAGCAAGGGGCCGGCCCAAAGGGGCCCGGGTGCATGGGTTTGGGCCTTTGGAAGTTGGGGTGGCCTGGTAGCCAGGTAGCAGGAATATTCCCTGGTATCTTGCTTCTTAGGGGCTTGGGCTTGGCGCCTGGGCTTGATTTCTTTGGGCTAGGATGTAGATGGACCTCTGGAATCATGGATGCCCTTATCTATGAATATACTTTGACATCTGGAAGGAAATCTGGGCATCTGGAGGTTATCTGCAAGGAATCAGGGTTTTCTGAATTTTTCCTCCTAGGGTCGTCAAATCTTCAGGCTGGGTTGTTGGACTTGGGCTAAACTTTTATGTCTTCAATTAGGTTGAACTTGGTCTTCACTTGTATGATGTGGTCTTGAGTCTTCAATTTGATTGGACATGACTCAAAAATTGAAAATAGCTCAATATGAGCTGACTAACACTGGACTGAACTAGCTCAACATGAGCTGACTAGTATAGAACTGAAACTCAAAATCAATTAAAATGGACTCAGATAGGCTAAGCCCTTATTACAGATGGACTCATAAATTATTAATCAATTCATAGAGGGTTGAAAAGCCTCTATCTTATTCTGGTGCCTTTGGTGTCCCCACCAATTCTCCCGGGATGGGAGGAACTCGACCCTGTCGAGTGAAGGTCAGACTGGCTCACATATCTCTCGAGAAGGTCTGGGTTGAGGCATTGCAAGTCCTCTCGAGAAATCCATGAATCGTCCGACTCTGGCCGGCCTTGCCATCGGACCAGGAAGCGTTGATAGTCATGGCCCTGGGTCGTGATGGCTTGATCGTCCAGGATACGTTTGATCCGTTCTCCTCTCTCAGGCCAAATTTGTTTGTGGACACTCTAGGTTAGGGTCACTCACAATGAAAAGGAATAGTTCCAAAGGCCTCACTAGGTATCGCTGCTGGTTCCCTATACTCAACCAGGTCTGTAATATTGAAGGTAGAACTAATGCCCAAATCCGAAGGCAAGTCTAACACCTAGGCATTTGATCCAACCTTCTCTATCACTTTAAAAGGTCCGGCTCTGTGAGCATGAAGCTTCTTTTAGGCCTAAGCCTAACCAAGATAGAATCCACTACATCAAATTCTTTGATCCTTCTTCGGGAATTAGTCAGTTTGTTTAAAGATTAGTGTGGGTGGTGAACATGCTAGGCACATGCAGACTCCTAACAAATGATGCAAAGGACTCATATTGACACCTAACAGACTCGACTATGCATTCCTATCAAAGGAAATTTTATTGAACTCTTTGGATCTAAACCTAATAGATTATAGGTTCTCTAGGTTTGATCCTAGCTTGACATGCACATGAAAATTTATAGTGAACTCCTAGCAAATTCCAAAGAGTATGCCAGAAGTAAGATGCAAACCTAACATGCGTGATGAATGCATGCAGTATGCTAATCTCAGCTAAATGCAATCTAATGATCCTAGAAATGCTGGAGGTGTCAGGAAAGGGCAAAAAATAGGAAGTGGGTTCAGAAGTAGTTTGGTAGGGTAGGGAAAAAGGTTCAAGGTTAGTTGGATAAAGTTTGATAAAAGAAGGCATGTTAAGGACTAATCCTAGACTAATGAGGCTAACCTTACGAGGTTGCGGTATAGCTATGGGGTTTGCATAATGGAAGGATGGGTTACTAATCTCAGGGAAGAGGTCCTTAATGGGAACTATAGGAGGAGGCTCATCTTGAGGGTACTGATTCAAAGAGATCAAGTCCTTAATAAATTCTTCAGGTTCTTGTATTTTAGGACTAGACTCTATAATTTGGCTCTCCTCTATGGTTTCCTCAAGTAAGGCTCTAGCAGCAGTACCTAGGTTCTCTTCCTCTATTTGTTCTTCCACTATAGCTTTAGGTTGGATGTGGTCAAGGTCAACCACCTCTAGGTTGGCTTCTACCTGGGTATCTATTGGGTCAGCTAATTCTAGGTCATCTAAAGGTGTCTCCTCTTCTCCCTCATACTCATCCACTAAGTTTGCATCAGCTTCATACACTTCGCGTTAATGTAAGCCTTGTCAATCTCAGGAATGGTTGGAGAAGGTCGGCTAGGGAAAAATGATGCAGAACAAATAAAGGGACGCGATGTGGAAGTAAATTAAGATTAACTAATTTTTTTTGTTGTTTTTATATGTTTGTAGAAGTTGGCTTCAAATCAAAGAAAAGTTAACCTAACATTGAAAGAGACTAATATGATAATTGAAAGCACAATTTTAAGGAAACTAAATTATCAGAGTAGTTTAGAAGCAACGGATCGCTGGGGGTTGAGAAACTCCCAGACCTAGGGTTTCACTCCGAGCTTTCAACAAAACAGAAATAAAGAGAAGGGAAGGTTTATCTAACCAGACAATGATCTTCACAGATTTTGGTGGAAGAACTCTCCCGAGCAGATTGTTGGATCCTCGGAGTTGGATATCTTCGTAATGGATCCTCCAATACTGGTCCTTTGGCGGGTTGGCTTCTCCTGAACTCAAGATCTGGAAGAGAAGAAAGACAATTGATGGAATCAGAGAGTCAAGGAAAAGATTTACCAGGTTGATGAACTTGAAGATCGAAATTGCTGAAAACTGGATTCTCCTAGATGCTGATGTGATTTTCCTTGGAACTTGCTCTGGATCTGAAGTAGCCGGACTGGATCTGGATGAAGGTGGACGGCCTGGACTTGTAGAGAGAGAGAGGCCGTGGGAGATGGATGGATCTAGGGTTTGGTGGATGGAAAATAATGAAAGGTGGCTAGGGTTTTGGAATTTCAAGTGGCTAACCTAGGGTTTTGGATAAAGATGGAGATCTCTCACCTCCTCAAGGCTCCAATGGAACCCGGATTACCCCCTCACGGAGCTCAACACTTAGAAAAGTGCGGAAGAAGAGAAACCTAGGTCACTCAACACAAGAGAGTAGCATAAAAATAATTTTCTTCATTGATTTTTTTAAAGTTACAAAGAGAGGTCTATTATATAGACCTAAAATTTTCTCCAAGCTTGTACAAATTCCCATGTGGGACTAAACTCCTCCAACCACTAGATTAGGTAGAAAATCTTCTCTCTTGGCCGACCAAGAGTTCAAAAAAAATTGGGACGGCCATAAAGGAATTTTTTTTGAATTTTTTTGGTGCCTCCTTTGGAGTTGGATTTGGATTTGGAGTCCTCTTCTTCTTATGGTATTTCTTCTTTTCTTCCACTCCAAGTTAAGCTCTTTGATTTTGATTTGAACTTCAATTAGGAGTAGGTTGGATGTCCTTCTTTGATTTCTTCTCCAAGAGAAGTCTTCTTCCTTCTTTGCTTAGGTAAAATAGGCAGGTATGGGCGCCTCCTTTAAAGTAGCCTCCAATTTGATTTTTTCTTCTTTGGATGTGGGGACCATGACACTGGGATGCCTCTGTGGCGCCTCCTGGACTCTGGCGTGTGCTCGGAGTGTGGCTGGGCGTGTGGCTTGGAGTGTGGCCTCCACTTGCTTGAACCTTGATTTGATTGGAAGACAAATATGGCACCATTTTGGACCAAATTGAAACCACATTGGGACTTGCACTGAGTCAACATGACTCAACAAAATTTAAATGGTGACTCAAGAAATAAATAAAATAAATAAACTGGTTGACCAGGTCAACCCTTATTACAAACCCTAATTTCTCGGGCAAGGTTAATCAGAGATCCAGATGGAGCTCTGAAGTCTTCTTCTGAGTCTGGTGCCCGCACCAATTCTCCCAGGGTGGGAGGAACTCGACCCTGTCGAGTAAGGCTCAAGTTGGCTCTGGTATCTCTCCAAGTGGTCTGGGTCCAATTCTTGTAATTCTTCTCGGGAGATCCAAGAGTCATCAGAATCTGGCCTTCCTTGCCAGCGGACCAGGTACCTTTGGTATCCTCGATTACGAGTAGAGATAACCTGATCATCCAGGATCATTTCAATCTGCTCTTTCCTCACAGGCCAGTTTGTTGGTGGACACACAGGGTCGGGATCACTCTCAATGATAGGGTTAGGCTCAAAAGGCTCACTAGGAATCACAGCTGGCTCCCTGTACTCTACTAAGTCTGTAATGTTGAAAGTAGAGCTAATGCCTAGTTCTGGAGGCAACTCGAGCACATAGGCATTGGATCCTACTCTCTTTACCACTCTAAATGGTCCAGCTCCCCTAGCATGTAACTTTCTAATGGTTCCAGGAGGAAACCGTTCAGGCCTTAACCTAATCATCACATAGTCTCCCTCAACAAAAGATTTGACTCGCCTTTGAGTATCAGCCAACTTCTTATAAGTTTCATTACTTAAATTTATTTTGGCATGAATTTCTTTATGCAAGTCTTTTACATGCTGTGCAAAATTCTCAGCAGATTCGGAGACTCGAGTGTGGACAGGTAAAGGGACTAGGTCAAGAGGTGTGTGAGGTTTGTACCCATGTACAATTTCAAATGGACTCTTACCCGTAGACCTATTGACCGAGTCATTGTACGCAAATTCTGTCCTTGGTAGGTATAAATCCCAATTTCTGGTGTTTTCACCAACAAGACATCTCAGCAGATTTCCTAGGCTACGATTCACTACTTCAGTTTGGCCATCAGTTTGGGGATGATAGGCAGTTGAAAACTTAAGTTTTGTCCCTAACTTATGCCAAAGGGTCTTCCAAAAGTAACTGGTGAACCGGACATCCCTATCTGAAATGATTGTCTTAGGTAAACCTAACACAAAATCCATACTCACGTTTTGCCAAGGACGATCTGGGACAGGGAGTGGGGTATAAAGGCCAGTGTTTTGTTTTTGCTGTTTGGCAACAGCGCAGGTTCGACATCTAGCTACAATATTAGCTACATCCCTTTTCAAGCTAGGCCAGAAAAAGTGGTCTTCAATAGCTAGAATGGTCTTGTCTTTTCCAAAATGGCCGGCTAAACCTCCAGCATGGATTTCCCAAATCAAAAATTCCCTAAGAGAAGTTCTAGGGATGCAAAGCCTATTTTTGAAGAACAAAAAACCATCTACAAGGATATAATCCTGGTGATTACTAGATGGTCCTTGAACTAGATCCTGATACACAGTTGTGAAATCCGGACAAGACTCATATTCCTCTTTGATTTGCTCAAACCCTATGACCTCAGTTCTAACAGAAGTTAATAACAGGGATCGGCGACTAAGGGCATCAGCTACCTTATTCTCAACTCCAGCCTTATGTTTCGGGACAAAAGTATAGGACTGGATATATTCTACCCACTTAGCATGCCTAGGGTTAAGCTTCTTTTGGGAGTTCAGAAATCTAAGAGCCTCATGGTCCGAAAATAGTACAAATTCCTGCGGTAGCAAATAATGTCTCCAGTAACGCAAAGCTTGCACCACCGCATAAAATTCCTTATCATAGGTAGAATACCTAAGCTTAGCATCATTAAGTTTTTCACTAAAGAATGCTATGGGATGATTCTCTTGGCTTAGGACCCCACCTATTCCTACACCTGAAGCATCACAGGCAACCTCAAATACTTTAGAAAAATCGGGTAATCTCAGAATGGGTGCCTGGGTCATTTTCTCCTTAAGATCTAGGAAGGCTTTATGGGTTGACTTAGTCCAATGAAATTCTCCCTTCCTAATACAATCAGTGATAGGAGCAGCTAAAGTACTAAACCCCTTGATGAATCGCCTATAGAAGGTAGCCAAGCCGTGGAAACTTCTAACTTCATGCACATTGGTTGGCTCTGGCCAGTCTACTATGGACCTAATCTTCTCAGGATCGGCTGCCACGCCGTCAGGGGTTACTACAAAACCAAGAAAGATAACTCTACTAGTCATGAATTCACACTTCTTAAGATTACCGTAGAGTCTCTCATTCCTCAAAACTTGGCAGACTGCTCTAAGGTGGCCTAGGTGATCTGCTGGGGTCTTACTATAGATCAGGATGTCATCAAAATAGACCACCACAAATTTTCCTATGAAAGCTCTAAGTACCTGGGTCATAATTCTCATGAAGGTACTAGGGGCATTGGACAACCCAAAAGGCATAACAACCCATTCATAAAGACCATCCTTAGTTTTGAAAGCAGTTTTCCATTCATCCCCGGGTCTAATCCTAACCTGATGATAGCCGCTTTTGAGATCAATCTTAGAAAAAACCATTGCACCAGCCATCATATCAAGCATGTCATCTAGTCTAGGGATGGGAAACCTATATTTGATTGTAATTTTATTGATGGCATGACTGTCAACACATATCCTCCACGTGCCATCTTTCTTTGGGGTCAGTAAGGCTGGGACTGCACAAGGGCTAAGACTTTCTCTAATAAACCCCTTCCTCAATAATTCTCCAACCTGCTTTTGCAGTTCTTCATGCTCAGATGGATTCATCCTGTAATGGGGCAAGTTGGGCAAAGTCTCTCCTGGGATTAGATCTATGGCATGCTGGATATCCCTAAGAGGTGGAAGGTGGTCTGGCAAATCCTCGGGAAAGACATCCTCAAATTCTTTTAACACAGGTTTAACTTCTTGAGGAGGCTCTGAGGGTTCCGAAGTTCTAAGTTCCTTAGCAGTCAACATCCAGATGGGTGAACCACTATGAATTTCTTGTTCTAGATCCTTAGCACTGATTAGGTTCACTCCAGTTTTCATCTCCTTAACCTTACCGGCTCCTTTAGTTACCTTGTCCTTAGGGGGAACTGAATGGATCGTAATCTTCTTCCCATTGAAACTAAAGACACAGGTATTGGATTTTCCTAAGAGGGTGGCATCATGATCATACAACCAAGGTCTTCCGAGAATTATACTGCTCACCCCCATGGGTAAAACATCGCACCAAATCTTTTCGTGATAAGATTGCATTTGGATTTGGACTTGACATCTAGACTGGATGGGTATGGAGGTAGAATCTACCCAAGAAACCTTATAGGGGTTGGGATGGGGAACTGGGATTAAGCCTAACATCTTGACAGTGCTAGTAGAGATGGCATTTACACAGCTCCCACTATCTATGATGATCTTACATACCTTATCCCCTAATTTAAGAAAAGTCTGTAGGATGTTAGTCCTACGCCAATCCTCTTGAACTAGATTCTGGGATAGGATGCATCTTACAACTCCTATTTGGTCAGATTCACTGGGTTCCTCCTCTCCTTCATACTCCTCAACCAAATTCATTCCGGCCTCATAAACTTCTTCTTCAAATTCCTCACTGGGCTCGGAATTATCATTCTCTCCCTCTTCTATGTAAAGGGATCTTCGTGGGCACTGGCTAGCAACATGACCTACCTTATGACACTTGAAACAGGCTATGGCAGTACACTGACTGGAAATGTGACCTGGTTTCTGACACTTAAGACAGGTGATATTTGAACTAGGGATTCTCTGGGTGTCAGGTGCCTTACCTTTGTCCATGGGCCTAGGGGTAGAAGTACCCTGAAAAGGTTTACTAGGAATAACTTGGCTAGGTCCATTCCTTGGGATTGGGGCACTAACCCTAGAAGGTATAGGTCCTCTCTGAAATTTCTCAGTGTTCAGTGCAATCTGGTAGGCTTGGTCTAGATCAGTAACCTCTCTCAGAAATAGTTCTCTCTTGATATCTTCCCTCAGTCCAGCCCTAAATCTAGACAAAGTGACTTCGTGGGCTTCACTCACATCACATCTCATTAGGTATTCATCAAAAGTAGCTATGTAGTCTGAGACAGATCGGTTTCCTTGTTTCAGGTTTTGCCATTGGTCTAACAGGTTTTGCTGGTATGAAATGGGTAGGTATTTATCTCTCGGTTTTTCTTTCATACCCTGCCAAGTGGTTATGGGCTCAACATTCCGTCTCCTAGTGGTTAGCTCAATGTTCCCCCAGTATAACCTAGCTTGACGCACTAATTTCATCTTGGCAAACTTGTATTTCCTCTCCTCCGACATAGCATACCACTCAAAGTATTGGTCCATCTCACCCTCCCAATCAGAATACACCTTAGGGTTCAAACTACCATCAAAAGTGGGTGCATCTAATTTGATGTTCCTGATGAACCTATCATCTCTATCTTCAGGCTCTGGGTCAGGCCTCCTATGATTAGGTTCAAGATCTCTATATAAAGGCCTTCTAGGCTCCTGATGTGGGTGAGGTTGAGGCACATTAAAATCGGGGTCAGGAGTCCAATTCCGATGTCTAGGTTCTTCAAGTACTTGGACTCGGTCCCTAAGTTGGGTAAGATCCTCATGAATTTGTGCGCTAAACTGGGCCACAGTGTTTGTCATATCCTGATTCATTTTAGCCATACTTTCAGTAAGAGTTCTGATCATGGCCTCTAAATCAGGTTGGGTTTGACCAGGTTGATATGGCACTCCGTTTCTGGTAGACATGATGATTCAAGCAAGCACACAAAATGAGACTAGACTAAATCGACTACTGGATCACTAGACCTAGAGTCCAAACTAGATGCCCAATCAGAGTGGCAAGCTAGCCTGTAGTAACTCAGGACTCAGCCAGGCAGGTGTAAGGGGAGTGTTAGGTCCCTGAATGCCAATCCTAGACACCAATTAGTGATTGGCCAGGTAGGCGGACCAGCACACAAGCCCTTCGGGAATGGATCCCTGAACCACCGTTCTAGACACTGAGTGCTAAGCACACACAGAATAACTCGGCAAACTGACTCAACACTAGCCTAGACCCGACCAATTGGTGTCCCTAGAACACTAGGGCAAATTAGGTCTAACTGATTTTAAATTAGGTCTAGGTTCGAATGATTGGATGGTGGTTTTGGGCTAAGGAGAGGTAATCAACTCCTCCCCTTATCTTAGATGCTCAATTGCCCTTAAGTAAATTATGAGATGATCACTCCAAAAAGAATTGAATTGCAGAACAAAAAACAGAGTTGCTGTATTTTAATGCTCAGAATTTTTTACCGAAACCAATAAATCACAGAGAAATTATGAAAAATAGTTTCAATTATACTGGTTTCAATGAAGCAAAAATCATGCAATTCGGAGTTTTATACATGGAGAAATAATTCAGAAAACAGGGCAATTACGGGCTGCAACTAGATTGTCTTCCCCGTTTATAATCCCTGCTACGAAGTTATAACCCAATGGATCCCCTACACGCCCTAGGAACACCCCGTGGAATGGGAGGAGGAGGCTTGCGCCTCGCTTAGTTCCTAGGACCGGACGTCCTGGGGAGTCTACTTCGAGCAGACAAAATAAAAAGAGAACAATCAAAGCAAGCAAGCAAATCAGAAACCCTAGACTGGGCTCTGATACCAAAAATGATGCAGAACAAATAAAGGGACGCGATGCGGAAGTAAATTAAGATTAACTAATTTTTTTGTTGTTTTTATATGTTCGTAGAAGTTGGCTTCAAATCAAAGAAAAGTTAACCTAACATTGAAAGAGACTAATATGATAATTGAAAGCACAATTTTAAGGAAACTAAATTATCAGAGTAGTTTAGAAGCAACGGATCGCTGGGGGTTGAGAAACTCCCAGACCTAGGGTTTCACTCCGAGCTTTCAACAAAACAGAAATAAAGAGAAGGGAAGGTTTATCTAACCAGACAATGATCTTCACAGATTTTGGTGGAAGAACTCTCCCGAGCAGATTGTTGGATCCTCGGAGTTGGATATCTTCGTAATGGATCCTCCAATACTGGTCCTTTGACGGGTTGGCTTCTCCTGAACTCAAGATCTGGAAGAGAAGAAAGACAATTGATGGAATCAGAGAGTCAAGGAAAAGATTTACCAGGTTGATGAACTTGAAGATCGAAATTGCTGAAAACTGGATTCTCCTGGATGCTGATGTGATTTTCCTTGGAACTTGCTCTGGATCTGAAGTAGCCGGACTGGATCTGGATGAAGGTGGACGGCCTGGACTTGTAGAGAGAGAGAGGCCGTGGGAGATGGATGGATCTAGGGTTTGGTGGATGGAAAATAATGAAAGGTGGCTAGGGTTTTGGAATTTCAAGTGGCTAACCTAGGGTTTTGGATAAAGATGGAGATCTCTCACCTCCTCAAGGCTCCAATGGAACCCGGATTACCCCCTCACGGAGCTCAACACTTAGAAAAGTGCGGAAGAAGAGAAACCTAGGTCACTCAACACAAGAGAGTAGCATAAAAATAATTTTCTTCATTGATTTTTTTAAAGTTACAAAGAGAGGTCTATTATATAGACCTAAAATTTTCTCCAAGCTTGTACAAATTCCCATGTGGGACTAAACTCCTCCAACCACTAGATTAGGTAGAAAATCTTCTCTCTTGGCCGACCAAGAGTTCAAAAAAAATTGGGACGGCCATAAAGGAATTTTTTTTGAATTTTTTTGGTGCCTCCTTTGGAGTTGGATTTGGATTTGGAGTCCTCTTCTTCTTATGGTATTTCTTCTTTTCTTCCACTCCAAGTTAAGCTCTTTGATTTTGATTTGAACTTCAATTAGGAGTAGGTTGGATGTCCTTCTTTGATTTCTTCTCCAAGAGAAGTCTTCTTCCTTCTTTGCTTAGGTAAAATAGGCAGGTATGGGCGCCTCCTTTAAAGTAGCCTCCAATTTGATTTTTTTTCTTTGGATGTGGGGACCATGACACTGGGATGCCTCTGTGGCGCCTCCTGGACTCTGGCGTGTGCTCGGAGTGTGGCTGGGCGTGTGGCTTGGAGTGTGGCCTCCACTTGCTTGAACCTTGATTTGATTGGAAGACAAATATGGCACCATTTTGGACCAAATTGAAACCACATTGGGACTTGCACTGAGTCAACATGACTCAACAAAATTTAAATGGTGACTCAAGAAATAAATAAAATAAATAAACTGGTTGACCAGGTCAACCCTTATTACAAACCCTAATTTCTCGGGCAAGGTTAATCAGAGATCCAGATGGAGCTCTGAAGTCTTCTTCTGAGTCTGGTGCCCGCACCAAAAAATTGGCTAGGTCCTGGTTTCTGATTATGGACACTAATCCTAGTAGGTTCAGGTTGCCTAAGGGGTAGTGGCTCACTACTGGGCTCATATTTAGGGATACTAATCCTATGGGATTCAAGTTGACTAAGAGAAACCTGATTAGTACTAGATTGATACTTAGGGGTTATGGGTTCTCTGGGCTCATAGGACAAGGGTGCAGATCTATGGGTCATGGGATTATAGGATCTGGGGTCATAGTATTTTGGGTCAGCTCTATGGTCAGGTTCTAAGGATGGATCATGGTATGGGGTCCTCCTAAGTTTAGGCTCCTTATATGGGTCAGGATATTGGGTTCTCCTAGGGTTGGACTCCCTATATGGGTCAGAATATTGGGTTCTCTTAGGGTTGGGCTCCCTATATGGGTCAGAGTATTGGTTTCTCCTAGGATTGATCTCTCTATATGGGTCAGAGTATTGGGTTCTCCTGGGTTCAGTATCATAATAAGGGTCATGGTAAGGGGTTCTTCTAGGTTCAGTATCATAATAAGGGTCATGATAAGGGGTTCTACTAGGTTCAGTATTATAGTATGGGTCAGGCTGAGGGGATCTCCTAGGCTTAACCTCTCGGTATGGATCAGGGTTTGGGGTCCTCCTAGGTTGAGGATTGTAGTACGGGTCAGGATAAGCGGCTCTCCTAGGTTCAACCTCATGGTATAGATCAGGATTTGGGGTCCTCCTAGGTTGAGGGGACTCGGGATCTGGCTCAGACTGTGACCCATGGGTTCTTTGTATGGTCCCTACATGGCCTTCTAACTGGTCAAACCTATTGGCAAGATGGTCAATTCTATTATTGGTTTGGGTACTAGACTGAGTTAACTGGGCCATGGATTGGGTTAGTTGCTCAGTGAGTGCTTTTATTTGGGCTTGCAAATTTTCCATGGGTTCAGACATTTGTGAAGGAGGTGGGTGATATGAAACCCCTAATCTAGTGCTCATGCAAGACTCAATCAGACCGACTATAGCTGACTAGACCTAGAGTCCAAACTAGATGCTCAATCAGGGTGGCAAACTAGCCTATAGTAACCCTGTACTCAGCCAGGCAGGTGTAAGGGGAGTGTTAGGTCTCTGATTGCCAATCCTAGACACCAATCAGAGATTAGCCAGGTAGGCGGACCAGCACACAAGCCCTTCGGGATTGAATCCCTAAACCACCATTCTAGACACTGAGCACAAGGCACACACAGGTTAACTTGACACAGTGATCTAACACTAGCCCGGACCCGACCAGTTGGTGTCCCTAGCCCACTAGGGCAAATTAAGTCTAGTTAATTTTAGGTTAAGGCTTGGGACCGAATGCAAGGGATGTGGTTTTGGGCTAAGGAGAGGTTATCAACTCCTCCCCTTATCTGATATAGCAAGAGTGCCCTTAAAAGTAGATTATGCAATGATGGCAGGCAAATGATGCAAATTAGGGTTAGATATTTTTTTGGTATTTTTGGAGAATATATATATATATATTTTTTGGTATTTTCTTAAATAGAATAAAACTTGCAAATTATGACCTAATATGCAAGAAATATACTAAAATTAAAAGATATGCAAAAAATACTAAACAAAACCCTAAAACTTCCAAACTTGTCTTGCTGAAAAAAAAATAGAGCCGAAAATATATAGGCTGTATTTCGGCTTGCAAAAAATTTACATTCCGAAATAAAATCTACAAAAATTCTGAAAACTACTGTGAATTATTATAAATCCATAAAAATAAATTTCAAAATTTTTGAAGCTTTAAAAATAGAGAAATAATTAAAAAAATAGAGTATATACAGACTGAAAAATTATAGAAAACAAGCCCTAATCTAAGCTCTGATACCAAATGATGGGGAACTAATATGCATGCCATTTTTTTTGTATGTTTTACATTATGAGTTAGGTGATTAATTTCTAAATTTCAGATCAAAATTATTTGTAGGAAATTTTGTATGAATTTTTGAAGATCAGCATGCAGATTAGGACCTAGAAAAGTAGCAAAGAAGGACCGCCGGGGCTGAGAAGCATCGATTAGGGCAAGTCTCCTACAATAAAACTTCTGGAGGTAGAGGGATGTACCTGACAATGTCTATGGAGATCGCAGTGAAGGGGTCTCTCGTTCCTCGATGGATGCGGCCTGGAAAACCGAGCCAAAGACCCGCGGATACCTGGCTTTCTGCTCGGTGATCCGATTGAGGCTTGGCTAGAGTCGTTGGATTCGTAGGAACTCAGGGACTTGCAAACGACCTGTCAGGGGTTAGAAAGCTCACAAAGGAACAAGAAAACAAAGAAAAAATATCAAGGGAAGGCTTCTTTTGGAGTGGGCGTCCAGGGATCTGGAGGGTTTGTTGGTAGCAGGAAGATGATTGCAAACACCGGGAAGAAGAACTCTCACAAACCCCTTTATGCACACAGCAGGGTATCACACAACTCAATAGAAGAACTCAAGATTTTAATTCATATAAAAAAGTCTCCTTCATACAAGAGGCTAGGGTCCCTTAAATAGACCCTTAACCTTGGGCTCCAAGTAAGGGCACATTAGTCTTTACATGAGAATCCTTTTCCCTCTCAAACCCTAGCTAGAAAATAAAGAAACATTAGGTAGAAAAAATCCCTAAAATTTCTCTTGACTTGGCCAACACTCCAAGGACACCTAGGGGGACGTGTTGGGCTTCTAAGAGCAGCAAGGGGCCAGCCCAAAGGGGCCTGGGTGCATGGGTTTGGGCCTCTGGAAGCTGGGGTGGCCTGGTAGCCAGGTAGCAGGAATATTCCCTGGTATCTTGCTTCTTAGGGGCTTGGGCTTGGCGCCTGGGCTTGATTTCTTTGGGCTAGGATGCAGATGGACCTCTGGAATCATGGATGCCATTATCTATGAATATACTTTGGCATCTGGAAGGAAATCTGGGCATCTGGAGGGCATATGTAAGGAATCAGGGTTTTCTGAATTTTTCCTCCTGGGGTCGTCAAATCTTCCGGCTGGGTTGGACTTGGGCTAAACTTTTATGTCTTCAATTAGGTTGAACTTGGTCTTTACTTGTATGATGTGGTCTTGAGTCTTCAATTTGATTGGACATGACTCAAAAATTGAAATTAGCTCAACATGAGTTGACTAACACTGGACTGAACTAGCTCAACATGAGCTGCCTAGTACAGAACTGAAACTCAAAATCAATTAAAATGGACTCAGAAAGGCTAAGCCCTTATTACAGATGGACTCATAAATTATTGATCAATTCATAGAGGGTTGAAAAGCCTCTATCTTATTCTGGTGCCTTTGGTGTCCCCACCACATCTAATTTTAGCTTTAGCTCTACCTTTAATGCATCGGATCTAATAACGTATAAAGAACCAATAACAATACCCAGTGAGCCTTTTGAGTCTAATTCCTTTTGTTGAGAGCGAACCCCCACCCAAGTGTCCATAGCCAAAAGTTTTTTGAAGACATGATCAGATTGAGAAGACTCTAGATGAGCATGCCGTATCCACTAGAAGTCATGGATTTCAGAGATATCTAGTTAGGTTGCAAGGTTATCCTAAGTTTAAGGATACATGGATTACTCGAGAAGAGCTGCAACAGATTGATTCTAACATTGTTGAGTACTACCAGAGTAAAGGCAGAGTTTACTCGATAGAGCTGAGTTCTTTTCAACTCGGGGGAATTTGTGCGGACATCGATACCTATCACCTATAGAGATCCCTACTATGGCTTGATTGATATAGAGCCCTTCATTTGTTTATTATTTATTTGATGTCATTTGTTAGTTGTTATTTGGTTTGGTTATGAGTCTATGTTAGCTTGCTTAGATTGAGTCCTATAGTTTAAGTTTATTTTATTTTATTTTGGATCAAATTCTGTTGGATGCCCTATTCAATTGAAACTCTAAGGAAGTAGGAGCCTAATTGCTAAGAAGACTTCAAGGTTTATCAAGTTCAAGTATTGATCCTTATCCTGTCCAGACAATCTAGAGTTTGAAATAAGCCAGTAATCTAAGAATTGATCGACAAGTGAAAAAAATCTCAAAAGTTTTTTTATCTTCCTCCTAGCTTCCTCCCCTCTTCTTCCCTCCCCTGCTTCTTCTTCCTAGACTTTTTTTCTTCCTCTACTTCTTCTTCCTCTTTTCTTTCTCAGCTTCTTCTTCCTCCTCCTCTTATTCTTCTTCTCTATGCTAATCTCAAACTCCTTGAGAACCCCAACTCTTCAAGTCACTCTTGCTGCCATCAACATCATCCAACACTCGCCACTTGCCACCACCTGCAGCACCATCATGCCATCACTGTTGCCACATCACACGCGACTAGAGTCGAGTGTGGATGGGGTGAACCACCCACTGCCTCCTCACCATTACATCCCCTCCATTCATCTCTGATTGACAACCCCACTTCCAGTGATTTGGCCTCAAAAAAAATTTTGCTGCCCATCGCTTCAGTTGATTGCCCCTCATCGATGATGCCAACACCGCCCTCAGATCTTTGCTTAGAGCACTCTTCCTAGTCAGGCTCATGCAAAGGATGACCGCTTCCCAGGCTAATGCTGCCTCCTAGGCCCATGCCACCTCCTAGGCCCGTGCCGCTCATGCCATTTACCCAAGTTGTCCATGTTGCTGCCCGGTGTGCTGCCTCTCACATCGTGCAACTCGTGAACCATGCCCATGCTAGCACTTTTCTTCTGCCCATGTCCATGACGGTGCCCCCCAAGCCAATCATGTCAAGCAACATGAAGTTGATGCCACTAGTGCCCACCTCCTCCTCGAGGCAGTTTGTTGCCTCCTTCCCTTATTGCACAGCATCCTCCATCCATAGTTATCTTCTCCGTCGCTGATCCCCACAATCCATTCCTTCTCTGAACTCGGCACCTTTACCTCTTAGCCTTGCCGGGCTCTCCACTACAACTTATCATAGCACGACCATGAAGGCAGTTGGCCTTCTTCCCTATTGAAGCCTTTGCATGGTCCTCAAAGCAGCTCCCAAGTCCTCTTGCCCGACATCATTCTTTTAGGCTATTTAGGGTTATTTTATTGGATTGGTTTATGCTCATGAGAGTGGCTGACCATCTTTTGATTCATGTTTGCATCATGCAGGGATCAATTTTTTGGTAGTATGATCAAGTTCTCTCACCAAAGACAAAACGAGGACAAGGCTGCCATCCAACCAGGAACTTAATCTAGCTTGGTAGAATGGTTCCTCTTCTAAGTTCCAACCATGATCATGATTGTGAGCACCCTCTCTTCTTACTTTAAATAAATATAGAATTATTATTGGTAGTGAGCATAAACCCTTCTTTAATTTTATTAGACTTATATGTTAATTGTCTTAGTTGAGCCTAACCTATGGGTGATTTCTTAATTGCCCACGGTCCTAATCTTTAAATCTAGGATCTTTTGTTGGTGCCTGTGATTTATTAATGCATTTTGTTTATAGCTTAATCCCCCTCTTTAGTTATAAAGAACCGAGCCAATTGACATTGATTATAGTTTTGTTTGTTGACAATAAAACTTCTAAATTAGTCTCCTCTCATGAACCCCTAGATTAGGTTGTTTTGCATTAAGAATACTCTATGAATATTTTTCTACTATGATGACAAGGCCTCCTAATTGGCCTTGTCCTTTCAAAATCTTATGGGACATGCTAAAATTGATTATACGTGAGACTCCCTTATAATGTCCAGTTGAAGATATTAAACTTAGCATTTGTTGGGAGGTAAACTAATTTCTTAGGAGTAGTCTTAATAAACATCCAACTGAAGATGTTAATCTTAGCACATGTTGAGAGGCAATCAAATTTCTTAGGAATAGTCTTAATAAATATCTGGCTGAAGATATTAAACTTAGTACTTTTTGGGAGGTAACCCAATATATACCTAATATTTATTTTCATGCTCTTAATAAAATTGCTACCTTTACATTGATGATGAGCTTCTCTTCTCAGGTCACTTTTACCCCTATCCATTTCTTTTTGTTCTCATGGTTTGAATTTATTTTTTAAACTTATTTATACCATTAGGGATAATAGTATTTAGGTTAGGGGATAGAAAAAATCTTTTTAAAAAATTTTTGAATTTTTTTAAAAAAATTAATTTTTTTTGAAAAATCTCTTGAAATTTTTTTAAAAAGAAAACTTTTACTTAAATAAATCATATGTCAAGAAAGAAAATCTGGAGCAAAATAGACAAGAAAAAAGTAACAAGAGTTAAAGAGTATTTGTGAATGACTATAGTGAGTCAAGGAGTAGATTAGTTGGTTAGACTTTTAATAGCTTACTTAGATCACCTAAAGGCGATTAGCACTATCTATTGCACATGCACATTGATGAGGCAAAGTAGGTGTTGATTATAAAGGCCAACTAAGAATTCAATTATTACTAAAAACTAGTAATTGATATACATCCTAATTAAAGAAACCTGAATTTGAGAAAGGAGCTATCTACCTAAAATAAAAGTACAAAATATAGAGCACTTAAAAAAATAATCAAAATAAAATAGTTTCCAAGTACTTCTCACAAGGTAATGGGTCCCTTCATCTAAGAAAGTATTGTGGTTCATGTCAAAAGGTGAGGAGGGCAAAGAAGCTTGTTGTAAGACTAGTCTTAATTCATAGCCTACTTCACTCGAGAAAGTAAGCCAGAGGAATATTATATACCTAGTGCCCTAAAGTTTTCTGATTTAGGAGTCATTGGTCAAAAACTCGCTTCATGGGTCAAACAAAAGGTATAAGGGGTTATGACATTCAATTATAGTACAATATTAGAAAAAAGGGACAGTGTAAAAGCTACCTTAATTCATGAGCTTAATTAGAGTGTATAGAAAATTAACCAAAATAGGTGATAAAAGAAGATAAATTTATCCTTAAAAGCTAGCACCCAAATGCTAAGTTAGTCTTCACAAATACAAGTATTGTAGAATTTTAGATTAATTTTAAGAAAGTTTATGATTGTACTAATTATGAAATTTACTTCTAAAACTTGATACTTAGTGATATTCTTAAATTTTATTAACTTTATATCATAGATCTACTTTTGTAAAAGATGATCTTAATAATACATGGTGATAAATCAATATTTTATTTTTATTACATTACTAAGGGGCTAGCAATGAGTAAGTTGGGGTGTGATAAGTCATCTATTTGTATACTTATTTCAAGTATTTTAGGTAATTAATGGTGCTAACATCTCGTAAAAAAATCTAATTTCATAACTAAATTAGATTTTCTTAGAAAATTAAATATTTTTATAATAATTTTTAAAAATATAAAATTATAGCACATTTATAAAAAGTAGATATCGAGCTGACTGATTAATCTAAGTACCAAATAATTTCACACCTCTTAGAAATTTAATAAAAAAATTAATCTATGTGTCTTCCTTATTTGGTAGGTACACTCAAGTTATTAAAGATGATTGAAACCCTGAAACCTTGAAAATTTGACAGGACTAATGGTTTAGATGATGGCCAACATGAAGAGCCTGATCTGTAGATTAAGAAGATGCAAACAAAACCCAAAATAGAGTCAAAATGGGCCCAAAAATCCATCCAAAAGCCCACTAAATACTTGGTCTATAGCAATCTACAAAGCCAATGGTTTGTTAGATGTATGCTCTAAAAGCCAATATGACTGACACATATATATTTTTAGGACATGATTTTATATTTAATATTTTAAATTAGACTATTTTAATCCGTACATGTGGTGTCCATATATCATCCAAGGAGTTAATAGACAATGATACATATTTTCAAGAATTGAGAATTTAGGACATACGTCATTATAGGTTAACTCCTAAATACTCCTAGTCATTAGATCATCACAATAATGGTGATCGACATATAAAGATTGGTGCACAGACTAGTTCCATTTTGGATAGATGAGTCTTAAGTCTACAATATATGAACACTAGAGTAAGAGTATAAGTAGTTATTGAAAATATTGATATTGAGCATGATCAAGAATGAGAAGTCACATGGATGTCTACTTACTCATCAGTGACTTCTTGATGCTATAGTTGTGTGAGTAGTTCTTGATCTTTAGTACCTCGGTTACTCATAATGGGGATTATTGTAGTTTAACAAGCACATAAACAAGGTCCCTAGTTATATGGGGCCTTATAGTGTATATTGGTTGTAGTAGGTTCGCCATAGGAGTTGGGAGTGTACTTAAAGGAAATCTATCGATCTTGATAGAAGAGGCATAGTCTTATATAATTTAAGAAGCTAAGTCCAAAACTTCATGGCTATGGTAGGTGAAGGATTGAAAAGAGTTCCATGAGTTTCACAATGGACTTATGCTAATTAAATCAAGTATATGACAAATTCTTAGGGTTTGACAAGATTCCATGACCTATATCCTGTTGGGACTCTTGATAGATAAACTTGATTACATGGTTACTACACCTAGGCGCTCACTTTTCTATTTTACTAGGTTGCCACTACATACTGTAAGGTATCCCTTGTGGATTGTGGGAACTCACTTGGATCTTTTTTGAATCAACAATAGTTGTTAGGATTGAGTTATAATTATTTCAGTCCATCAAAAGAGTTTTGATGATACCATGATAGAGATCATAGTTTATCCTACTACCAGACATAATAGAACCTGAGGGATCATACATAATAGAGGCTTGATCTGATCAAAAGCTTGTATCATATTTAGTAACTGCTAATTGTGAAAGGGTTACAAATTTAGCAAGTTACAAATTTAGTAACTACTAATTTTGGTAAACTTAATTATAAGAGTTGTGATATAATTAGACTTAATTAAATTTTAGAACAAGTCCTAATTAACTTATCTTAATATTAGTTTAATTAGATTTAATTATCCAAGTTGGACTTGGATTACAATCCTATTTAGAATAGGATTGATATCCCTTTTGAATTGGATTCAAATCAGGCTCAAATTAGATTCAAATTGAACCCAAATTGAACTTAATTGACTAGGACACCTAAACCTAATTGGATTGGTTTAATCTCTCTCAAAGTAGGCATGGAATTGAGGTTTGTGCAGTCAAATATTTCAGATGTATGCAAAAATGAGAGTATTGCTAAGAGTTGGCGCCCCTCCTCTCAGGTCTCTATCTCCTCTTATGGATAAATTCTATCCTAATCTATAATTCCTATTTGAATTAGGTTTTAGTAGGATGTGATTTATCAGATCATGGCACATGGAACAGGTTAAAAAAAAAGATCGACATGCTAAATGTTTCTCACCATAATTATTTCTCATTGCTAAGAACTCCATGTTGCCCACTTTTACTTTAAATGGGATTTTACATTAGATGGATTCTTATCTGATGAGGGGAGATGGGTGGGGGTTTTGCATGACAAAAATATAAAAGGAGGGTCAAGAGTGACTATGCTGATTCCTTCTCAATCCGTCCCATAGCCTTTCTTCATACTACCATTTTTTTCTTTTTTCTAGCTTTTCATGACCAAAATCTGAGAGAAATGAAACTTTAGAGAGAGATCTAAAAGAGGAAGAAAAGGGTTTCTTCCTCTGGGTTATTTTTCTCCCTATTCCTTTCAATCTACATGAAGGATTTGTGTAGGCTATTGCAGAAAATTTAGATCACCATCCTTCTTATTTCACCTCTCTTCTTCCATGTTTTCCATGACAAAAAACTCAGAAAAAGAATCCTGAGAAAGAGTAGAAGGGAGAAGAAAAAGTTTTGTTCTCCCCTAGGCATCCAAGAATGAGTCCCAATATCCTGTGGTGCAGGCACCAGGCTTAGGAAAAGACTCCAACCGATCCAAATTAAGAAAGATTCTTTATGGTTGGAAAATTGAGAGCTCGAGTCCTATAATAAAATTTTATTTGAGTCTATTAGTCTTGTACTCATCTCAATTTGGTAATTGAGTCCAGTATTTGCTTTAATTAAGTCTTTATTGTAATTGAGTCAAGGAGAGTCAGCCAAGACCAACCTGTTTCAGCTCAACCAAGTCAAGAAGACTAGTGGGTGCATAGACCATGGCTTCACCAACTTGGAAGCCACTTCATCATTCCTCCTTGCCACATCACCTGGACACCTCACCAAGGAATCTCGTCCAAGGAAGAAGGAATTTGAAATGGCCCACAAATCCTCCATAAATCAAGGAATCTCGTCCAAGGAAGAAGGAATTTGAATTGACCAACAATTCCTCCACAAATGGTGCCTCTCATCAAGAAGTCAACCACCAATCTCTCCCCATCTTCATGAAGTCGGCCACCATTCTCTCCCCTCATTTTATATTTTTTGAATTTCAAAATTTGAATTTCAAATGGTTTGGTGTCTATAAAATAGGCTCCAAAACCTATTGTAATGACTTATAAAATTTGAATCAATGAAAAAATATTTTCTTAGAATTTTCCCTTGCTTAATGTTTGGTCCCTTGTGAGAAGGTGGGCGTGAGGCCTAGAGTTCTTCCTCTTTCCAACTTCCCTCTTCAAACCTAGCTCCCTCTCTTCCCTCTTAGCCCATTCGGCCAACACAAGGAGTTCTCCCAAGTTCCTACCTAGAGTCATCATCCAAGTGAAGCCAAAGAAGATCTTCAACAAGACTACTCCGAGCTTCCCTTCACTTTTCCCCTCACTTCTCTATCTCAACCTTTTCCTCTAACCTTCCCCTACATCTTTTTGTTGTAGGATCCCCGGGTTTTCAGACTCCTAAGAAGAAGGTCTCCCATGCCAAGGAACCATATACAAGAAGCCTTGCAACCTAAGGAATCTCCCTGTCATCCTAGAATGTTCTTCTTTGAGTGTTCCCAGTGCTAAAGTCATAACTATTAATTATCGGATAACCCTCTTGAGATATTTTTTCAGATCTGCATTTATTAGAATACTAAACCCTAATCTGAGTGGTTTTTAACCACGAAGGTCCTCCTCTTAATTTCTTTGATCGGTTTCATTTCTAGTTAAGTTTAATGTTTAGATTCCTATCTTTAAATTCCTACTTCATTACTTGAATTGCTGCATTTATTTACTTCATCTTTTATTTGATTATTACTAATTTCATATGAAATACATCATCTCCTAATTGTCCCTCATCATCTTGGTATTAGAGCATGGTAGGTTAGGGTTTTGCATTTTCTTCAGTACCTGAATTTGGTGCCCTCATATAGGAATAATTTGGATGACCAGGTGATTACCACTAGAAATAAGGGCTATCAACGTTACCTGGTTCATTGGCAAGGATGACCTGATTTTGAGGACTCCTGGATCACCCGAGAAGATCTATAGCAAATTGACCCAGAACTATTAGAAAGATATCACAATCAGATTGATCCTTACTCGACAGAATCGAGTTCCTCCCACTCAGGGAGAATTGGTGCGGGCACCAGGCTCAAGAAAAGACTCCAACCGATCCAAATTAGGAAAGATTCTTTATGGTTGGAAAATTGAGAGCTCGATTCTTGTAATAAAGTTTTATTTGAGTTTATTAGTCTTATACTCATCTCAATTCGGTAATTGAGTCCAGTATTTGCTTTAATTAAGTCTTTATTGTAATTGAGTTAAGGGGAGTCAGCCAAGACCAACCTGGTTTTAGCTCAACCAAGTCAAGAAGACTAGTGGGTGCATAGACCATGGGTTCACCAACTTGGAAGCCACTTCATCATTCCTCCTTGCCACATCACCTGGACACATCACCAAGGAATCTCGCCAAAGAAAGAAGGAATTTGAAATGGTCCACAAATCCACCATAAATCAAGGACCCAAGGAAGAAGGAATTTTAATTGACCAACAATTCCTCCATAAATGGTGCCCCTCATCAAGAAGTCAACCACCAATCTCTTCCCATCTTCAAGAAGTCGGCCACCATTCTCTCTCATCATTTTGTATTTTTTGAATTTCAAATTTTGAATTTCAAATGGTTTGGTGTCTATAAAATAGGCTCCAAAATCTATTGTAATGACTTATAAAATTTGAATCAATGAAGAAATATTTTCTTAGAATTTTCCCTTGCTTAATGTTTGGTCCCTTGTGAGAAGGTGGGCATGAGGCCTATAGTTCTTCCTCTTTCCAACTTCCCTCTTCAAACCCAACTCCCTTTGTTCCCTCTTAGCCCATTCGGCCAACACAAGGAGTTCTCCCAAGTTCCTATCGAGAGTCATCATCCAAGTGAAGCCAAAGAAGATCTTCAACAAGACTACTCCGAGCTTCCCTTCACTTTTCCCCTCACTTCTCCATCTCAACCTTTTCCTCTAACCTTCCCCTACATCTTTTTGTTGCAGGATCCCTGGGATTTCAGACTCCTAAGAAGAAGGTCTCCCATGCCAAGGAACCGGATACAGGAAGCCTTGCAACCAGGAAATCTCCCTATCATCCCGGAATGTTCTTCTTTGAGTGTTCCCAGTGCTAAAGTCATAACTATTAATTGCCGAATAACCCTCTTTAGATATTTTTTTAGATCTACAATTATTAGAATACTAAATCCTAATATGAGTGGTTTCTTAACCATGAAGGTCCTCCTCTTAATTTCTTTGATCGGTTTCATTTCTAGTTATGTTTAATGTTTAGATTCCTATCTTTAAATTCCTACTTCATTACTTGAATTGCTGTATTTATTTACTTCATCTTTCATTTGATTATTACTGATTTCATATGAAATGCAACATCTCCTAATTGTCCCTCATCATCCTGTGTAAAGGGATTATGCAATGGCTACAAAAGTTGTAACCCTTCCCTTTGTATTCTTGAAGCGAGAACCAGATCCAAGCTAGAGGAGAGGCTTGTGAAGGAGCTAGCACTCTAGTGACCTCATGGATTCCATCAGGAATGGACCTTGTATGGATACCAATAGAGGCCGGGAACATGCGCGGCTCTGAAAGAACCTTGATCATCAGCTAGATCCAATCTGATCAAAGTTGAAGAAGGAAAGCATTAACAGGTAAGTTCATTTCTTTTTTAATTTTTATATTTCAGATCTGATGATAATCTAATCATGTGCATGCTTAGATCCTTCTCTAGATGTTTAATTAATTTTATGCATAGTTGATATATGGAGATTGTTTTCATATGTAGTTTCTATTGCAGTTAAGGTTTAGAACCTAAAAAATTTAGCATACTAGCTCTTAGGATTCCATGATGGTCCACATGGACCACCGGTCTACATATGGTCCATAGAAATAGTAAATTTGGTTCACTGTCATGGCTTACAAAAGAAAGTGATTGGGGTTTGCCTTAAGCACATTTAATGCTTACATGAATGGTAGGGAAGTGGGATTTTGGTGTTATTGGGTGGCTAGGAATTGCTCAAAACTAGAACCATTTCTCTTATCTTGATGAGGAGTTGCCTGGCACATATAATGCCCCAAAGTGGCTTTGGTAGATGGCTAAGAATCCTCCTTTGGGATGAATCCAATGGTTAATATCCACTCCAACATGATGAAGACTTTGGGCATTATTTTGTGTGGCTAAGTAGCTCTTTTGCGAATGATCCAATGGCCCATGTTTACTCCCATTGTCAATGGGCTTTGATAGAGCATGATTTGAGCCAGATTTGTAGTAGATCTGGGTGGATTTTGTGATGATTTGAGGGACCAGGACAACCAGCACCTTGATCCAATAGATAATGCACTCTCGATAATATATTGCATAGATCAACATGATTTCAACATGATGAGGCTGATTTTGGGGTGAATTTTTTGGGTTCTAAACCCTAACTACACTGGCACATGTTAGATAGGGTACGGTACACCTAGAGAAGGATCATGTTGTACTCTTTATTCAAAGTACTCCTTAGATTAAATGTATGTTTTTAGCTAATTGTTTGGAAATGTATGTTCCAAAGCCAATCATCTAGGTTGTAGATGATTGTGCGACTCATGTATATGTATATGAATTATTGAATTGAATAAAAAGTTTATTCTGGTTGTTCATCACATGACATCTTTCTAATTGAACTCTTGTGTGATGATGTCCTTTGAACTACCTTGTATGTGATGTAGAGAGGATGCATCGTGTAGTTCATAAACTGGTTCACGACCAAAGGATATGCTGTTTCAGGATGATGGTGTATCGAGAGTAGGTCGTTGATGTCATGTCTATTGGTTTTCCTCATAACCAAGTAGCATGGAGTGCTGGTGTGACAACATGTATTGTGTTCAACACTTCACTGAACGTGACTCTCATGCAAGACTCTCTTTTTGCCAAAGAGAAGTTTTGCATTAGAATGTGGATATGAATTATTCCTCTGACTTGAGATCACTATGGCAGCTTGCAAGCAAATCACTGTGCTTAGGTGCTGGACTACCCAGATTTCTAATTCGGTGATGGAAGGTTACTGGGTAGAGTCAAGTACTTATGTAGCGGTAGTAGGATCAAGATAAGATTGATCTCTTCAAAAGGTTTGGATTGAATGCTTAATATACCTCAATTGAGAAAGACCTTGGCCAAGGCATTCCTTATAAGGAGTTACAGAGATTTTTTGTTTGAGACAAATTGAGATAGACTGATTAGGGTTGGGCAGTTTAACCCTAAGCCATTCGTAGCATTACGAGATTAATGGAATAAGTTCAGTGGTATTTCATATTCGACATGTTTTTATTGCTCTGCAACCTTCGACCTATTTGGATGCCAGGTGACATTGAAAGATGGCAACTTTGGTTGGTACTGGAAATGTTCCTGTGCTATCAGTTTAGTGTTTGAACCTATGGGGTCACACACCGTGGGGTTTTTTCTTGATTTGTTAGCTTGGGAATGATTGAGAATCATTATGGACTCGTTTGATAAGAAGTTGTCAAAACTGCCAATAGAGTCGATCTGAGATGAGTCGACCTAAGGCAAGTCAACCCGTCTGACAGGATTTGCTAAAAAATCCAAGGATGATTCATTAAGGGCTATAAGAGTTATGGCACTTAATTTTGGCATCTTGGGATTTTGATCAGCTACATTGCTGAATTCCAAAGGTCTTGTAACCTGCATGAATTCCAAGAGACTCCAAACCTCCCATTTATCTCTCATTAACTCCCCATCATGGTATTATTAAAAGGGCTATTATGGGAGGTGTGGTGTGGGCACCAGAATCCAATAGAGGCTCCTCAACCTTCTGTGGATGTCCAATTAGGGTTCCATTTTTTTCAGGTCTACGCCTAAAACTTGTAATTTCTTTAGTTTTGAATTAAGTCTCTTATGTCTGTGTCTAGTCCTGTACTTTGATCAATTGGGTCGAATTGTGTCCTGTACCGAGTCCAGTCCTGTAGTGAGTCAATTGTGTCTTGTACTGAGTCCAATCAAAGTCAGTTTTGAAGTATGGGTCCAAGCAAGAATTGGTCTTAAAATTTAGTCTCTTTGGAGCCAAGTCAGGAAGGAATCCAACTCAGCTAAGGGCCCACATTTTCATCCTATATGGCGCCATGACAACTTGCCATGTGGGCGGCACACATTTCTTCTTGGATGCCCAAAGGGGGGGACACAATACATGATACACTCTTTCTTTCCCTCCCCCACATCAAGCTAGTTTCTACTTATGGGTGGCCGGCCAAGGGAAAGTCAAATGGGAGTTAAGGTTTGGAATTCAAATCCCTTGCTTCAAGCCCTCTAATCAAGCTTTCTTCCCAAACTACATGAACAACTATGGAAGGAAGGCAAGAATCCATGGGCGCCTCCACCTCCCACTCCCCACATCTTGCCTTGTTCCAAAGATGGATGCACAACTAAGGAAAGAAGGAGAACACTTGCCTTGCTACAAGCCCTACTTCAAGTCTTCTTCCAAAATAAGAACTCCACCTACCAAGTCATGGGCGCCAAGATCCCTCTTCCAAGCCTCAAGTCAAACCCAATCAAATCCAAAGTCAAGGTCGGCCAAAGGGAGAGAAATCAGAAATTTTTTGGGCACCTCTGTAAAGAGGACTTGTATTTTCATTTGAATTTCAAATGGGGTCCTAAGGTTCCTATAAAAAGGACCTTACCCCTCCTTTATAATTTTTAATCTTTGATGAATGAAAAACCAAGTTTCTTGAGACCCAATCTCTCTTTAGTTGCCTTTGTTCACTAGGAACGTCGATCTCCGTGAGGAAGTGCCTTCGCCTTCGGGCGTCGAGAGGTGTGAGGCCTCAAGTTACCATCACTTCTGCAACTCCATCCTCCAACTTCGAGTCAAGAAGAACTTCGCCATCACCACAACAACTCTCTTTCCTTCTTCTATTGCTTTCTTCCAATTGAAACCTAACCCTTCTTTGAATGCTCGTAGGTCCTCCAGGTGACAAGAGTACAGAGTCGATTTCCCTTGCCATCGAGATCTTTGGACAGCCAGCCGGTGCATCTGCAGGGTTGACGGCTCGATCATCCAGGCCGCATCTGCTAGTGTGAGTGACCTCGGCATCGGGTGCTTCAGATCTTTGAGGTTTTTCCCCTGACTCCTAAGTAGGTATTGATCTGAGAGCTAAGTCCTACGGGATTTTTCAATCCTGGGGTTCTCTCTTTATCATTTCTTAGGGACTACTTGCTTGCTTGATAGTTTTTATTATTATTGAATCCCTAGAATTACTCTCTCTTGTCTTTGGGAATCTTCAACCTAATTTAAAACCCTAAAAATCACCTGCATCATCCTAGCATCTAGTTAGTTCCCCATCATTTCTGGTATCAGAGCATGGTTAGGACTTAGCACTTCTTAAGTACTTGGATTAGGTGCTTCACCAGGCCATCCGATCTTAGAAGAAAAGTAGGGTTTCAAGACCCTCTCCTCCCATAACACGGGGATCTCCTAATGCATGTAGGGGTGCCACTATGATAGGCCTTTGAAGGGGAACACAAGAAGAAAAGTTTTAAAAAACCCAAAAGAAAAGTTTTGCATCTTTAATTTCAGCTTTTTAGAAATTTAGCATTCCTGTACATAGTTCGCTATTTTGATTATTTTTGTTTGTAAGAATCTCTAAATTTTTTTATTTTTATTTTTTTGGATCACATATAATTCACAGTATTTTTGATAATTTTCTCAGTTTTTATTGCTGCTTTTAAAATTTCTACAAGATGGAATACTACCTGAGAAGAAGTTCTACTATGATAATTTCAGCAATTGCATTTTTTTATGTTTACATTTCTTAGATAGTTTAATTATCATTTAGCTTCATCTCTTATCATTTCCTTCATCTCATTTATGCTTTCATCCTTCAAAAAAACCCAAAAAATATAATTAGAGACATCTCATTAGAGCATTTGCTTGCAATCATTTTCATAAATCATTTTAAGGGTAGCAATTTAACATAGGGTCAGGATTTCATTACCTATCCCTAGCCCAAAAAATCACTAACCTGCATCATGACCCAAGCTCTAATTAAAATCGAGTAGACACTAATTTTGCTCTAGAGAGCTTAGGGACACCAACTAGTCGAGTCAAGACTAAGTGTCTATTCTTGGTGTCAGCCCATTCTGTGTGTGCTGCTGCTCTTGGTGTCTAGGCTTGGTGATTCAGGGCTTGTGAGTTTGGTCCACCTACCTGGCCAATCCCATATTGGTGTCTAAGGTTAGTGTTCAGGGACTTCTACTCCCCTACACCTACCTGGCCAAGCATAGAGTTACTATAGATTGGTTTGCCATCCTGACTTAGGCAACTGGTTGAGATTCTAGGTCTAGTTGATCATAGACGATTTTGCGTGCTTGACTCATGTCGACTAGATCAGGAGTCCCTTATCATCCCCACCATTCCTAATCAAGTGAACCTATGGAGAATGAATGAGAAGATCAATTAAAGCTCATCCTTGAACAGATAGCTAGGATGAACAATAAGCTTGATAAGTTTGAAGATAGGTTTGAAGCCCGTAAGGCCCATGCTAAATTCAACTCCTCTAGGCCCAAACCCCTTGATCCAAGAACCTATGATCATGATCTTGCCCCTGAGTCTAGCCCTAGGAGCCATACCCATACTTGGTTGACTCTAAGGAGGGACCCATTAGGAGCACCGAACCTTATGCACCCACCTTTGATGGAAGACAAGAGGCATATATTGATTGGGAAGAACGAATGGATCAGTATTTTGAGCGCACTAACATATCGCAATTAGGACAGGTTAGGTTGGCCAAAACCAAGTTCACCCAACATGCTAGGTCGCATTGGTATGTTATTGAGCATGAATGTTATCACAAAGAAGAGGAAATAAGTACTTTGAGAGACATGAGAAGTAAGTTGAGAGATAAGTACCGAGGTAGATCCTATGAGAAAAGACTTTTAGACCGATGGTACCGACTGAGACAGGATGATAAGCCAGTATTTGAGTATATCAAGAAATTCCAGGAGTTTGTCAGGAAATGTAACACCACTGAATCCAAGTCTGAGACCATAGCTAGGTTTCGAGATGGTCTACGTAGGGATATCCAGCAAGAACTACTCCATTGGAAGATTTATAACCTGGAAGAAGCCTATGACACTGCTAGGAAATTTGAGTCATATCAGAGAAAATTCAAGAACTACCAAGTTAAGACCAGCAGGGTTAGTACCTTTGGACCCAAACCCAACCCTAGTCAACTTCCCTTAGACCAACCAACTTCTACTGTCCCATTAGTTCATATGAATGATAGGAACAAGAACCCTGAAGTATAAATTGAGTGCACTGATATTCAAGACTTAGGGTATCCCCAGATTGAAGAGCTAGGGAAGGAAGAGGATAAGTCTGAGCCCATTAGGAGTGTAAGTGAAGAAACCACTGAGCCTATTAAGGAATCCCAAGAAAATATCCGTGAATCAAGCTTAGTGGCGAAGTGTGATGAAGATGGGCCCAAGATGGAGGTATCAGAGGAATCTAAGGATAATGATCCTGAACCCACTACAGAACTTGAAGAAGAACTGACCAAGCTAGGATCAAACAAAGTAGATGAAAGTGAAGGTTCTCAAGTATTGCCCATAGAGAAGGTCCCAGAAAAAGAAGTAGACATTAGTTTAGAGGACTTTCAAGATAAACTTTCCAAAGACCTTCCTGATGACCTTCCACCTTCTAGGAGCACCCAGCCTACCCTAGAACTTGCACCTATTGATCCTCCTAGTACTAATCATGAGATTAGGACGAGCACACCTATAGACCAACATCCACACATTAAGGTCAGTCGCTTAAACTTTGAACCAGTCCCTGAGTCTCCTTTCTATTCCCTACCTTTCCCTGAGCCTTCTCATATCTCTAGAGCCATGAGGTTACTCTTTGTTGAGATCACTAGATTGCATGAACCCTTAGAGCCCATTTCTTTTGCCACCTACTTCTGGTATACTTTATGGCATTTGGTAGGGATTCATGGTAATTTTTCTTGTGCATACCAGACAAGGGTCAAACATAGAGAGTCAAAAGTCTAGGTTTAGACCCTAGGAGTCCAATAAAGTTTTTCTCAAAAGGAATGCATAATTGAGTCTGCATTTTGCCTCATCTTAGGATTATGCATTAAATACAATTTTTAAAATAATTTGGCTGATTCACGGAAACAAGCTAAAGAGTTTGATCAAAGGGATTCTGTAATGAATAGGCTTAGGCCTGAACGGTTTTCACCAAGAACCATTAAAAAACTTCATGCTCGTGGAGCTGGCCCCATTAGGGTGATAAGGAGAGTTGGCCCTAATGCCTATATGCTTGAAATACCCTGGAGTATGGCATTAGCTCGACTTTCAATATCCCAGACTTAGTCAAGTATAGGGAACCAGTAAACATACCTAACGAGCCATTTGGGCCTGACCTTTCTTTTGAGAGTGAACCCGAACCTGAGTGTCCACCTCCAATTATACCTGAGAGAGGAGAGCGGATCGAGCGTGTCCTGGATGACCAAGCTATCACTACCCGAGGTAAAGGTTATCAACGTTTCTTAGACCGATGGCAAGGCCGACCTGAGTCTGATGACTCGTGGATTACCCGGGAGGACTTGTAGCGCCTCGATCCCGACCTTCTAGAGGATTACCTAAGCCAACTCAACTCTTACTCGACAGGGTCGAGTTTCTCCCATCCCGGGAGAACTGGTATGGGCACCAGAATCTAACAGAGGCTCCTCAACCCTTTGTGGACGTCCAATTAGGGTTCCATTTTTTTTCAGGTCTTGAAATAAGGCATCAAGCCTAAAACTTGTAATTTCTTTAGTTTTGAATTGAGTCTCTTATGTCTGTGTCTAGTCCTGTACTTTGACCAATTGGATTGAATTGTGTCCTGTACTGAGTCCAGTCTTGTAGTGAGTCAATTATGTCCTGTACTGAGTCTAGTCAGAGTCAGTTTGAAGTATGGGTCCAAGCAAGAATTGGTCTTAAAATTTAGTCTCTTTGGAGCCAAGTCAGGAAGGAATCCAACTCAGCTCAGGGCCCACCTTTTCATCCTATGTAGCACCATGACAACTTGCCATGTGGGCGGCACACATTTCTTCTTGGATGCCCAAAGGGGGGGACACAATACATGATACACTCCCTCTTTCTCTCCCCCACATCAAGCTAGTTTCTACATGTGGGTGGCCGACCAAGGGAAAGTCAAATGGGAGTTAAGGTTTGGAATTCAAATCCCTTGCTTCAAGCCCTCCAATCAAGCTTTCTTCCCAAACTACATGAACAACTATGGAAGGAAGGCAAGAATCCATGGGCGCCTCCACCTCCCACTCCCCATATCTTGCCTTGTTCCAAAGATGGAGGCACAACCAAGGAAAGAAGGAGAACACTTGCCTTGCTACAAGCCCTACTTCAAGTCTTCTTCCAAAATAAGAACACCACCTACCAAGTCAAGGGTGCCAAGATCCTTCTTCCAAGCCTCAAGTCAAGCCCAATCAAATCCAAAGTCAAGGTCGGCCAAAGGGAGAGAAATCTGAGATTTTTTGGGTGCCTCTTCAAAGAGGACTTGTATTTTCATTTGAATTTCAAATGGGGTCCTAAGGTGCCTATGAAAAGGACCTTACCCCTCCTTTGTAATTATTAATCTTTGATGAATGAAAAACCAAGTTTCTTGAGATCCAATCTCTTTTTAGTTGCCTTTGTTCACTAGGAACGTCGATCTCCGTGAGGGAGTGCCTTCGCCTTCGGGCGTCGAGAGGTGTGAGGCCTCAAGTTACCGTCACTTCCATAACTCCATCCTCCAACTTCGAGTCAAGAAGAACTCCGCCATCACCACAACAACTCTCTTTCCTTCTTCTATTGCTTTCTTCCGATTGAAACCTAACCCTTCTTTGAATGCTCGTAGGTCCTCCAGGTGACACGAGTATGGAGCTGGTTGCCCTTGCCATCGAGATCTTCGGATAGCCAGCCAGTGCATCCACAGGGTTGACGGCTCGATCATCTAGGCCGCATTCGCCAGAGTGAGTGACCACAGCATCAGGCGCTTCATATCTTTGAGGTTTGCCCCCTGACTCCTAAGTAGGTATTGATCTGAGAGCTAAGTCCTATGGCGTTTCTCAATCTCGAGGTCCACTCTTTATCATTGCTTAGAGACTACTTGCTTGCTTGATAGTTCTTATTATTATTGAATCCCTAGAATTACTCTCTCTTGTTTTTGGGAATCCTCAACCTAATTTAAAACCCTAAAAATCATCTGCAACATCCTAGCATCTAGTTAGTCCCCCAACATGGTGATGGGGGACGAAAATAAAATGATGAATGGAGGGTTTTAGCAAGCTAACCAGCAAGTAGACTTGAGCAATTAATTATCAAATAAATGGTCTAAATTAATCCAAGAAAAGAATCTTCATAAGGAGACTAGTTGATCTAAATTATAATACCCTAAATATAGATCTAGTTCAATATAGAGATTAGGATCTTCATGGCAAGGAAACCATCACTACGAGGACAAGTTAACCTTCAAATGATCAGATCTAATGAAGCTTAAGAAGAGTTTTCCTACCAACAATGATGGCTAATTATTTGGTGGAAGAAGGAGCTCTCATCACTTAAGGATTGAGGTCTAAACCATAAGACTAGCACTCCCTACTTTTAGGACTCACCTTGGCCATGATCCTTGGCTTGTAGACCTTCATCTTGGACTTGGAAAATCAGGAAAAACCTGCATCAAATCAGAGATTAGGAATCGAAGGAGAATTCAAAATTAGAATGGAAATAAGAAGAAGAAGAAGAAATGGAAAACAAGGAAGTAGAAACCGGCGTCTTCAAGGAATGATGCTTGGATCTTGGATCAAGCAAGGAGCACTCCACCATTCAAGCACTCGAAGGACCTCTCACTCCCTTCTCAAACATGAATTTAAACACTCTAACTTAAAGGACTAAATCACTCCAACTAGAAGAACTAAATCACTCCATACAAGAAGAACTCAAGATAGAACTCAATAAGAAGAAAACCTTCATTAATTCTCAAAATATTTCATACATGGAATGCCTTACAAGGAGAGCCTTGGACCCTATTTATAGCCTTAGGGGTTGTCCAAAGTGAGGAGGGGAGGTGGAGTTAGGTTAGCTAACCATTTCTAGTTAAATCCAACTCCTTTGGTTTCATAGTTGCAACAAGAAACAACTTCTAGGTAAGAGGTTGTAACAACTTGCTATGTGGCACCTAGGTGGATTTAACATGGCTTCTAATTGCTGATGTGGAGCCCTAGGTGTCATGTGATGTGGCATCCCACATGGCAAGTTGGTTGGGGGGTTGTTGGGTGAGTGAGGAGTGGTCCCTGCTTCCCCTCAAAATGCTTGATGTGTTGTTTCTCATGTCTCCCCAAAAATGTGTCCCACGTGAAGAATAAAATGGGCTTCTAAGAGATGGCATCATGGGCTTCAAAAGGTGATATCTTGACTTGCTTGGGCTTTGACTTGGTCTTGCTTAAAGTTGGTTTTGATCTGGATTGAGTCGACTCAAGAGACTAGTGGCCTCTTTTCATGAGTCGGCTCATGAATTGGTCTTTGTCTTCAAGGATTTGGTGGGCTGCATTCCAAGGTTCTCATTAATCCTAAGTACACTATTTAGATGCAAAAATTATCAAGAGAATTAGTTGAAAAATATTTTTTTCTTGTTGATGTCCCATCATTTCTCTTGGGGTGGAACAGAGCTCGATTCCGTCGAGTAGGAATCAGTCTGACTTTGATAATACTCTAGTAGGTCGGGACTGATTCTTTGTAGGTCCTCTCGAGTTATCCATGAGTTTTCAGAATCAGGATATCCTTGCCAATGAACCAAGTAGTGTTGATAGTCCCTGTTTCGGGTAGTGATAGTCTTATTGTATATGACTCGCTCAATCCTATCTTACTGCTTTGGTAACTTGGCTGGTGGACACTCATGGGTTGGCTCACTCTCAAAGATAGAATTAGGCTCAAAAGGCTCAATAGGTATCATTGTTGGTTCCTTTACCCTCCTAGATCTGAATTGTTGAAAGTGGAACTGACGCCAAAGTCGGATGGTAAATCTAGCACATATTAGATCCAAATTTTTTCTTACTATTTTGAAAATGACCTACACCACAGGCATATAATTATTCAGGTTTGGCCTTACCATGACATAGTCTCCTTCCTGAAATTCTTTGGCTCTTTTATGTGAGTTGATCATATGCTTGTTATTGCTTAAATTTTCTTACTAATCATGCTATGCATATGACTCTCGCAGTCATGGACACTTATGCATGGGGAGGTCAAATGACATCAAATGACAAAACATAAATGACACCAAAACAAAACAAGCTCTAATGGACTTTATTATCTATGAACTAACTTTATTGTCGGGCTAGGAAACAAAAGTTCCTAATTTCCAATATTCCCCTAAATGGCTTTGAAAATTCTGGCACACAACTTTAGGTAGGTGGCAGTGAATCTTAGTTTGGTGCCCAATAAATGCCATAATGTCTTCCAAAAGTAACTGTTGAATATTACTGGGACCTGATCAATTGTATGGTGGATGTCCCAGCTGGGTGGATTAGGATTGGGGATGTTCCAGAAGGGTGAACCAGGCTTTAGGCAATTATCAAGGAATTCAATTTCCATCTTCTTTCTCTTACACTTCCATCTTTCAATTCCTACAATCTCTTCACTTCTAATCTTCATGTTAAATTCTTTTGCAGGTTCCATAATTTCTTGGGGTTGATCCTTTGGGCTTGGTTCTAGATTTTCTTTGATGGTCAATACCCCATTAGGTGATCCTTCATTAATCTCTAGATGTAAATCCTCAATAGTGATTAATTCCGAGTCTTATTATCTCCTCGAATTGTTCTTCATGGCTTTGTTCTTGGATCTCATTTTGATCATCCCCGTTGTTGATTTCTTTAGGCTGGATAATTATTTTATCTTCAAATAATTGTTCTTGATCATCCATAAGGTTAGACCCAGCTTCATAAACTTTTTCTTTAAGTTCTTCAACGGGTTTAGGATTTTCTCTTTCTAGCCCTTTATTTGGACGAGACTTTGATTCTATTTCATCCTTAAATTCTTCAATAGATTCAAGAGATTTTTTCTCTAATTTTTCTATGGGTTTGGTCTCTTCTTCATCTCCCTCATACTATTGAATTTGGCAATATAATCAAATACAAGTGTATCATCTTGTCTCAATTTGTACCATTGGTTTAAAAGTTTTTGCTCATAATATTTACCTAGGTACTTTTTCCTTAGTTTACTCTTCATTTCTCTCCAAGTACTTATTTTATCCCCACTATAATAACCTTCTCGCTCAACTTCTCCCCAATATGCTTTAGCATGTCGGACTAACTTTGATTTGGCAAATTGACACTTTGTTACTTCCGACATTTCATCAATTTCAAAGTATTGATTCATTTTGTCTTCCCAATCGACATACACATCAGGATCTAAATTTTCATTGAAAGTGGGTGCATAGGGTCGATTGCTCCTAAAGACTCTCTCCTCTTGATCTACAAAGTCTTGGTAGGGGTATCCAGGGTTATACTCAGGGGTGAGATCATGATATTGAGCTCTTGGACCAAGGGGAGGTGGACTAGGTGATTCAGTCTCAACATGGATCCTATGGGCTTCTTCTATGAAGTCATGGTGAAGTCATCTTGAATTGTATTCAGTAGTGAATTCATGATGATGGACACTTGGACCTCGAGAAATTGATCTAAATGACTCAGGTTCGGTGGGGGTCATTGGGATTTCTTCAAGTATCCCAACATGGTCCTTCACTTGACCTAATTCCTTTTTCATTTGCCCTAATTGCCCATTTATGGTATCAAACTTTTTAGTCAGGATTTTCAAAAAGAATTCAAGATTAGGATCCATGGGTAAAAACAGACTGAGTGTGGGACTATTGATATGGAGCTTCAAGCAGTACATACCTAACTTCTAGGGCTCCAAGACCTAAAAGTTCAAAATACAAGACTTAACTAGGTACTATTTAAGTATGTAATTATCCTGTCCACTAGCCAGGTAAGAGATAGGGTTGCGGGAGGCTCCCCTTGCTTTCACGATGTCCTAATTAAAAACCGCAAGTCTACTTAAAGCATTTGCCATTTGACCTCTTGCCTTAGACACTAATTTCAAGGAATAAGTACAAACTCAAATAATACTTTGTCTTACCTTGTACTTGAACCCGACTTGTGGGTGTCCCTAGTTTTAGGTTCCTACTCGATTTCAATTATGGTTTAGGTCAATGCAAATGTGGGTGATTATTTTGGGCCAAGGAAAGGTAATGACCTCCTTCCCTTATGTTATGATTGAATGCCCTTAATTAGATTTAGGAATGGATGCACAAATAATTCACCAACTAGTTAACACAACAACTAGTATTAGCACAAACATGTGATTCAAACCCGAACTTTAAAAAATTAAATTCAAAAAATTAAATTGAAAAATTTAGATTTTGAAGTCCAGATTTCATAAATCAAATTTTGAAACTTAAATCTTGAATTAGGATAAAAAAATCATTCTAGAAGTTAGAGTTGTTGCAAGATAGTTTCAGCCCTAACAACTTCTAGTCAACTAGTTTTAAACAAATTCAAAATTAAAATTTTAAAATTTTAAAAAATAAAAATAAAAATTTGAATTATTATATCCCTAAGTGAAGATTCTAGATTCTAAATTTTGAAATTTAATTCCTAGAACTTGGATAAGAAATTTGTTTTGAAAGCTAGTTGTAAAACAATTTCAGCAGGGAACAACTTTCAACTAGCTAGTTTTAAAAACTCAAAATTTAATCTTTTTAAAAATCTAAAAATTTAAAATAAAATTAATTTGGTTAATTATCAGATCAGAATTCTCTAGTTTTAAAGTTTTGACTTCAGATTTCCTCAAATTTTGGTTGAGAAGGTAGTTTGAAAGCACATGCTAGAAGATTCCAGCAGTTTAGCTAACTCTTAACAACCTGAATTCAAATTTTGGATTTCTAACTCTAGATCCTTCTAAAATTCAGAATTCTAGTAAAAAATAAAAAAAATCAAAGTCTGAATCTCAGATATAAAAATCAAAAATTTAGAAAAAATATTTTTATATTTTTTTGAAAATTAAATGAAATAGAAGGCAGAAACAGATTTCTGGACAGAACTTCAGAAATGATCTAAGAACTCATATTTCTAAATCTATAAATCAATAAAAACTATTTTTTTTAATTTTATATTTCGAATCCTAACATACTAATTTACTAAAAAAGTATTTTTTTTGGTTTTTTTTTTATGTAAAAAACTTACTAAAATTAATAAAAAATTTGGGTGAATACTAGAACAGAAATTTAAGCAATCAACAACTTGACCTAGTAGAACCTTAAGCTCTCGATACCAAAAAATTGATGGTGGACAAAAATAAAATGATGAATGGAGGATTTTAGAAAGATAACCAGCAAGAAAACTTGATCAATTAATTATCAAATAAATGGTCTAAATTAATCCAAGAAAAAAATCTTCATAAGGAGACTAATTGATCTAAATTACAATACCCGAAATATAGATCTAGTTCAAGATAGAGATTAGGATCTTCATGGCAAGGAAACCATTACTACTAGAGCAAGTTAACCTTTAAATGATCAGATCTAATGAAGCTTAGGAAGATTTTTCCTACCAATAATGATGGCTAATTATTTGGTGGAAGAAAGAGCTCTCATCACTCAAGGATTGAGGTCTAAACCATAAAACTAGCACTCCCTACTTTTAGGACTCTCCTTGGCCATGATCCTTGGCTTGTAGACCTTCATCTTGGACTTGGAAAATCAAAGAAAACCTGCATCAAATCAGAGATTAGGCATGGAAGGAGAATTCAAAATTGGAATGGAAATAAAAAGAAGAAGAAAGGGAAAACAAGGAAGTAGAAACCGGCACCTTCAAGGAATGATGCTTGGATCTTGGATCAAGCAAGGAGCACTCCACCTTTCAAGCACTCAAAGGACCTCTCACTCCCTTCTCAAACATGAATTTAAACACTCCAACTTAAAGGACTAAATCACTCCAACTAGAAGAACTAAATCACTCCATACAAGAAGAACTCAAGATAGAACTCAACAAGAAGAAAACCTTCATTAATTCTCAAAATATTTCATACATGGAATGCCTTGCAAGGAGAGCCTTGGACCCTATTTATAGCCTTAGGGGTTGACCAAAGTGAGGGGGGGAGGTGGAGTTAGGTTAGCTAACCATTTCTAGTTAATTCCAACTCCTTTGGTTACATAGTTGCCACAAGAAGCAACTTCTAGGTAAGAGGTTGTAACAACTTGCTATATGGCACCTAGGTGGCTTTGACATGGCTTTTAATTGCTGATATGGAGCCCTAGGTGTCATGTGATGTGGCATCCCACTTGGCAAGTTGGTTGGGGGGTTGTTGGGTGAGTGAGGAGTGGTCCTATGCTTCCCCTCAAAATGCTTGATGTGTTGTTTCTCATGTCTCCCTAAAAATGTGTCCCATGTGAAAAATAAAATGGGCTTCTAAGAGGTGGAATCATGAGCTTCAAAAGGTGGTATCTTGACTTGCTTGGGCTTTGACTTGGTCATGCTTGAAGTTGGTCTTGATCTAGATTGAGTCGACTCAAGGGACTGGTGGCCTTTTTTCATGAGTCGGCTCATGAATTGGTCTTTGTCTTCAAGGGTTTGGTGGGCTTCATTCCAAGGTTCTCATTAATCCTAAGCATACTATTTAGCTACAAAAATATCAAGAGAATTAGTTGAAAAATATTTTTTTCTTGTTGATGTCCCATCAAGTGGGCTAAAGAATAAATCGTTCCTTTCCACTCTCAAGTTTAGACTTTGCCATTTTTCCTTGGTTAGACAGATCTTGTCTTAACCTAAGAGTAGTCTTAGGTGAGAGATTGGGTAGTATGAGGTTTGGGTTTTGGGATTCTTGTGTGCATACCTTCTATTGAAGGTTTGGGACAGATCATTCTAGGAAGGATCCTTGGGCAGCTTTGTTCCATCATTTTTCAGCAATAATTTCTTCAAGGAGTTGAAGAAAGAATCCGTCGCTGCTGTAGAATTTCCAGAGAGGCTAGCACCTTGAAGGAAGGAGAAGAATCCCTTTACCCCGGTGTGAACAACCTGTAGAGACAGGATGCTTGTGCTGCTCACAGGGCTATTGCTCCTCCTTGAAGTACCTCTCCTCCTGGTGATCATCATCTCGAATAAAAGGTTTGTACTTCTATCTTATGGGTCTGAAGATATGATCTTCAATACCCTTGTGTGTGATTCAAAGAATGGTTCAATGAATTACATACTCTACATCCTTGATTTCATACAAGTATTATTCTATATGTATAAAAATTTGTGTAAGGCCAGTGTTAATTAGATTAACATGTTTAGATAAAAATATTTTCAATCTTTCACAATGTCATGCAGTTTAGAAAAGTTTTAAATTGCATGTATTGGCCCATGCCACTCGGGTCTTGGCCCACCTGGGTTTGCCAACATTGGTATCAGAGTCGCAAGTTTAATGCATATTTTGTTTAATACTTTTGTATGAAATTTGCTTGATATCCTTCACATAGTACTTGGATTAAGGTGGATTCGCAATGGTCGTTCGGTCATAGGAGACAAGTATGGTTTAAAGGCCATCTCTTCTCATTCAATGAGGTTCTCCTATGAGTGTAGTGGTGCCGCTGCATCATGACCTTATGAAGAAGAAACTGAGGGATTTGATAGGTAAAAATTATTCTAATTTATGTTTATGGATCATAGCTATGTTTATACGAGATCTAAAAGATGCATGATCTAAAAACTTTGAAATGTTCAAGTAGAAAGGGATGAATTTTAAAGTTACTATTTTCTACCCATGTAGACAAACCGATTCATTTCCTGAAGATAGAACAGTCTGTCAACTTTATGTTCTGTCTAAGCCAACTCATCCCTGCACGAGTCGACTAGGATCTGAGAACAAAGAAAAAGTTTTCTAGATGAGCTGACTCGACCAGAAAACCTTGAAACAATAAATCTAAGGTTCATAATTTTTGAAGTTGTTTCACTTGTTTTTTGAAATTGTTTCAAATTTGGGTTGATAGAAAATATTTCAATTAGCATGTTACACTTAATTGAGAATTAAGTTGTATTTTTGAAACCTTTTAAGATTTAGGATGTGATTCTAATCTTAAGTCATGATTGATAAACCATGGCTTAATTGGGTTAGAAACAATCGGATCCTTGAACGGGTTATCCCTATGTTTAGATGAATGGATTAATTAAAAGAGAAGACTAATCAAAAGTTGAATTAGGTCTATAGATCTCTCGACTAGTTAGTTAGATCAGTCCATATATCTCAATGGACCTGATTGATGGCTTCATGGTGAGCTCAGGTCTCTAGGTTAGTTTGATTGAGTATGGTAAACCACTTGGTGTCTAAGGTAAGTTTGACATTGGTGATCAAGTTTCTTTGGGGCTAACTCTTACCTGGCCAACTCATGGTTGGTGTTTAAGGCAAGAGGTTTACTTGGCTTAACCCATCCCTTGATCTTACTTACCTGGCTAATATGGTGAGTTAGATTTGATTAGATTATCTATTGATTCGAGTTGACCCATGTCAACTAAGGTTAATCAGTCTGACTGATTTAAGGTGCCAATGGATCCATTTGATTTTGAAACCCTCTAAGAGTTTGGTGGGAGTTTCTTTGATCAAGGTCCATGTCTTCTTTTCATGTGTCACAAAATTTAAATCCTCTAAATTATTAGGTCCATAAAAGGACTAAGTTATGTGATAGCCTAAGTCTTAGCCTCCCATTAAGTTGGATTGGTAATGAGTCCATAAGTTGAGTGATCATCGGAAGTTCCAAAGAATGGGTGGTCATCAGGCGAGTGGAATTACCATTCAACATATGATGACTCGGTGTGACTATCTTAACACGTGGTCAAGTGGGCTGACCAAAGTCGGGCTTGATCATGGGTTAGTTAGAAGCATTGAATTTGATCATGTTAATGGTTGGACCTAACCAGGACCTTCAATAAGAGGCCTAAAGGTTGATTGTGAGGACCCCTGGGGCAAAATGAATACTAGGAATTGCTTAGAGAAGTAATTGGTATTGTACCTACCTTTAGATGCATATGGGTTGGCCGGCCAAAGTCGGGCTCATGTGGAGTCTATTGGATCCTGGTACCCGCTAAAGGATAAATGTTGTTCTTTGGATTGGAGTGTAGAGGCTACCAGTCTGAATAAAATAGTGGGAGAAACCTTTAGACTAAAATCCATGTCTTTAGGTTTGTTAAAATAATGCATATACTGATAGGTCTTGTTCTATTTTTTCAGAGAATGTCAACCACTTTGTCGCTCTGGTCATTATTGGATAATGACATACTTTCTGGATCCAACTTCGATAGCTAGTATCGGAGACTCAGGATGGTCCAAGAGCACGAGTGAATCCTTTATGTGATAATAGATTCGGCACCTGAGATCCCAGCCCCCAATGTAAAAGAAAATGGTGCAGGTGGTTTGACATGATCCTACACTAGGCATGCAAATAGCTGCGGGAGCAGAATGGATTTTAAAAATATTTTTGAAAAATCTGCACAGTGGAAATATCTGCTCCACCCAGAAACTAATCTAATTCTAGTTACAAGTAGGCATGTATGATGATATAAAATATTTACAAAATATTTGAATAAGAAATTTTATTCATGCATGATTAAAAAACAATTTTTCCATACCTTTATTCTGGTTGGAATAACTCTGGGATAAAGCTGGAATAGGCTGGAATAGCTGGAATAAAACTATTCCAGCCTTCTTCTTCCTTGGGCTGAAAAGAGCTCTGTTTTTGGGCTTGAAAAATAGCAGTGAAACACCACTTTCCGGACCTCCGTTTGCTCCCGAATCGCAGCACTGGCAAGGTGGATAAGTGTTCTTCGATCTCCAATGGAAATCTGCAAGGAAACTACAGTGTACACAATGTACAAATTGGCCAAAACCTGCTGCCAGAATTTTTGCAGTAGAAGAGGATAGCTGGTTCTTCCTTCATTTTGGAGCAGTAGAAGCGATCCCGGCTCGCGTGGTTTGCTCCTAGGAGTAGAATGGTACTCCCTCTAGAGGGGAGATTCGCCGGGGGCTCTCCGATCCACCTCCACGCGCGGTGCTAGCCGCTGGAAGGAGACATAGTGTACGGCAGCAACCAGCTTTGCTGCAATCTAGGCTTTGAGCACTCTAAGGGACAAAGAAATGGACCTTGTAACTCTCCCTCACACCCTCCAAAACCCAGCCTCAAGTGCACCCTAAATGGGAGAATGGATCAAGCCTCAAAACCTCTCGAACAGAAGAACACCTTGGGTGTTTCCTCTCTTCTCACGGTGAAAAACTAACTGCTGAAATAGGGCTGCCGTTGCATGGTTTGTGTGTCTTTGAAATAGGGGCTAGCTGTGGTATTTATAGGACAGCAGGGAGAGGAAGTTGGAGAGGCCAGAAGATGAAGAGTTAGAGGCTGCGTTACATCCATTTAACCAACCATAAATGAGTGTTGAAGCCATCCGATAGAGGGAGAAGAAAGGACGCTCACCTAGCATCGTTTGGCCTTATTTTGATGCTTGGACTCTTTCCAGCGTAACGTGTAAACATTTACATGGTGAAAAAAACGTGGAAACCGGTCCAAGGGAGAAAACACCGGTTCAAAAACTAGTCCAAGCCATTTGGTTCAAACCCATTTAAAACCAATTGGTCCAACCCAATTAAATTTGGTTCAATTGGTTCATAACCAATTGGAGGCCGAAATGAGCTCGGAATCAGTTCAAAACTGATTCAGAAAAATCCTGGCACAGTGCTGGTTAGCCCGGAACAATTTTTGGTTAACACAGACAAAGGCAAGATAGGAAAAAGAGTGCTCAAAAATACTGTGACCATAAAACCGAGACATTCCCAATCATAATCGGTATCCGGATTAGAGAGTAATCCTTTGTGGCGAGTGACCTCATAGGCTCGAATCTAAACGGTAGCACTAGAACAATTCTAGTACCAGCACAGGAAACCATCTAGCAATGGGTCCCGGCATCCGGATAGGTCGAAGATGCGGGAGCAAACTATCGAACCTCTAGCATATGGTTACCGTATAATTCATTTCTTTGACCTCTAATGCTCAGGACGACTGAGATTGGGCTGCCAACCCAGACAGAGTCAGTCCACTACGTGTCTCAACCTTGCAAGCCCAGTGACTCTTCACTAAGACTACCTCGGCCAAGGATTTGCTAAATTGAGATACTGTGAGACATTCAATCCAAACTATTTGGATAGGTCAATTCCATCTTGGTCCATTACTGCTCCACAAGTACTTGCCTGTACCCAGAAACCTTCCGTCACTGGATTAAAAAATCCGGGTAGTCCGGCACTAAAGCACAGGGAGTTGCTTGTAAGCTACCGTGATGACCTCAGGTCAGAGGGACACCTATACCCATATCCAATCATGAGTATCTCTTTAGCAGAAAGGGGCTGAACGGAGTCATGTTCAATGAGATATCACATATCCCACTTGCAGATCACATCAGTGTCTCCACACTCATTTGGTCAAGAGGACAATCAAACGATGTAAACTACAACAACCTATACTTGATATATTGCCGTCCAGTACAATATATCCTTTGATTGTGAACAGGGTTTAAGGACCACTCGATACATCCACTCTGTATCGAAGTCATTGTAGTCCTAAGGACTTCATCACATGGAAAGAGTTCATTTCAAGAAAATACAATATGTGATGAGCTGCCAAAAATAATATTTTATTAATTCAAAGAAAGAGTACAATACTGAGCTCAACCGTCTACAACCTAGGCGATTGGCTTTGGGACATAATTCCCAACAACTCCCACTTGTACTAAAGTCAATCAGAAGAGTATCTAATACCCATTTCCCATTTACAATAGTCGAACTATTTAATTTCGAGGGCTTTTGGGAAGGGGTCGGCCAGATTTTCTTTTGCATTGATCTTCAGAAGATTGATGTCACCTCGTTCCACGATCTCTTGCACGAGGTGGTAGCGCCGTAGTATATGCTTGGTGCGGTGATGTGCTTTATGCTCCTTAGCTTGAGCAATGGCTCCAGTGCTGTCACGGTACATTGGAACAGGACCATCTAGGGAAGGTGCCACCCCTAGCTCTCCAAAGAACTTCCGCAACCACACAGCTTCTTTTGCTGCATCTGATGCTGCAATGTATTCTGCTTCGCATACCGAGTCTGCAATAGTTGCCTACTTGGGACTTTTCCAGCAGATCGCTCCTCCATTCAGGGTAAATACAAACCCTGACACACTCTTGCTATCATCTCTATCTGACTGGAAACTGGAGTCAGAGTACCCCACAAGTTTCAAGTCAGGTTCTCCATAAATCAGCTATTGATCTTTAGTATTTCTCAAATACTTAAGGATGGACTTAACCACCTTCCAATGCGCCTCACCTGGGTCAGACTGGTATCTGCTCACTACTCCTAGTGAGTATGCCACGTCTGGTCTAGTACAAGTCATAGTATACATGATATAGCTTACTGCAGAAGCATAAGGTACTCTACTCATGTGCTCTCTTTCCTCAGGAGTTGTCGCACAATCCTTCTTGGAAAGAGTAATTCCAGAACCTATCGGGAGATAGCCTTTCTTGGAATTTTCCATGCTAAACCATTTCAGCACGGTGTCAATGTACGTAGACTGGGACAATCCCAAAAGCTTCTTAGATCTATCTCTATAGATCTTCATACCTAGTATGTAAGAAGCTTCACCCAAGTCCTTCATGGAGAACTGAGATGATAACCAGACCTTTATTCTTTGTAATGCTGCGACATCATTCCTGATTAAGAGAATGTCGTCAACATACAGTACTAGGAATACAATCACAGAACCATTAACCCATTTATAGATGCACGATTTTTCTCCGTTCCTAACGAAACCATACGATTTGATACACCTATTAAACCGTAAGTTCCAATTTCGAGATGCTTGCTTGAGTCCATAGATGGATCTCTGCAACTTGCATACTTTTGATTCATCTGTGGATGTGAACCCTTCAGGCTGTATCATATACACCTCCTCTTCTAGCTCCCCATTTAGGAAAGCGGTTCGAACATCGATCTGCCAGATTTCGTAATCAAAATATGCTGGCAAAGCAAGCATGATCCGAATGGATTTGAGCATTGCCACAGGAAAGAAAGTCTCGTCATAATCGATACCATATCACTGACGATACCCCTTGGCAACCAGACGGGCTTTATAGGTCTCTACCTTCCCATCTGTGCCCCTTTTCCTCTTGAAGATCCATTTACACCCGATGGATTTTATTCCTTCAGGTGGATCAACCAATGGCCAAACATTATTGATTTCCATGGACTCCATTTCGGATCGCATGGCTCCAAGCCATGCCTCAGAGTCAGATCTCTGAAGTGCATCCATATAGGTGATCGGATCCTCATTGTTCTCATCGAGCTTAATGGGATCGCCATCCCGGACCAAGAAACCGTAGTATCTGTCCGGCTGACACGGTATTCTACCGGATCTCCTAAAGGGTTCTGGGTGTGATTCAATCATAGCCGGTTCTACAATGTCCTTAGAGTGTGCAGGTTCTTCTATTGGCTGAACATCATCAAGTTCAATCTTAGAGGCTATAGTTCCTTCTCCAAGGAACTCCTTTTCCAAAAAGATAGCTCTAAGAGCAACGAACACCTTTTGTTCATTCTCCAAATAGAAGAAATATCCTTTGGTTTCCTTAGGATAACCAATGAATAAACACCGATCAGACCTTGGACCAAGTTTGTCTGAGTCTAAATGCTTTACGTAAGCCGGACAACCCCAGACCCGAAGGTGTGAGATTGAGGGTTTACGTCCAGTCCACATCTCATACGGAGTGGAGACAACAGACTTACTTAGAACATCATTTAACAAGTAACAGGCTGTCTGAAGTGCATATCCCCAAAAGGATAGCGGCAGAGTTGCAAAGCCCATCATGGATCGAACCATGTCCAACAAGGTTCGATTCCTCCTTTCGGACACACCATTCAACTGTGGTGTACCTGGAGGAGTCCATTAAGAGAGAATTCCATTCTCCTCATGATATGTCAAAAATGCATCAGATAAGTATTCGCCACCTCGATCAGATCGAAGGGTTTTAATACTTTTTCCAGTTTGCTTTTCTACTTCATTACGGTATCGTTTGAACATTTCAAATGACTCAGACTTATGTCTCATTAAGAAGATATAACCGAACCTTGAAAGGTCGTCTGTAAAAGTAATGAAATATTTGTATCCTCCTCTGGCACTAACTGTCATTGGTCCACATACATCAGTATATATGAGACTTAGAAGTTCTGTAGCTCGTTCACCTTTTCCAATAAAAGGTGACTTGGTCATTTTACCAAATAAACAGGAATCACAAGTGGGCAGTGATTCAGAATCACTGACCTCGAGGAGTCCATCTCCTCGCATCTTGTTTATCCTATTTTGGTTAATATGACCTAGCCTACAGTGCCAAAGATGCAAATCGTTGACATTATCTAACCTTGGGCGTTTGCTAGAAGTGTACATTACACTAACAGGCCTTGATAGTACATATATGCCATTATTTAATCTAGCTTTTATTATAACAGAGTTATTCAAAATAACATTGCAAAAATCTCCTTTTATTGATAGTTCAAAACCATAATTGGCCAAAAGGCCTACAGAGATTATGCTCATAATGAAACTAGGACAATAGTGACAGTCGACTAGTTCGATAGTACAAGACTCAAAGACAAGATGCAGGACTCCGACCGCCAGTACTGGAATATGATTTCCTTTCCCGACGCTCAGAAACTGTTCTCCATCTTCAAATCTTCTACTAACTAGAAGTCCCTGTGATGAATTACAAACATGAATTGGACTACCAGTATCCAATACCCAGTTAGCAGTATCAACAATAGAGTAATTACAAGGTTTTATCATATAAATACCTTGTTCAGCAGACTTCTGCTTCCTCGGCCTGTTCGGATCAAGGGACGCAATATAAAGAGGACAGTTCCTCTTTCAGTGTCCTTTCTTCTTACAGAAGAAACACTTTGTAGAAGATTGATCAGCCTTATACTTCCTGGTCTGACTAGGGCCAGGAGCATTCTGCACCTTCTTTTCCTTTTTATTTATTTTCTTCTTCCCTTTCTTAAAGGGACGACGACCTCTACTACCTCCCACTAAATTCACCACCCCCTTATTCAGTTGGTGGTCTTTCTCGAAAGTCTGTAGCAACCCCAAAAGACCATGGTAGTTGACTGCAGGCTTGTTCATTCTATAATGATCGAGAAAATCAAGATAGGAGGAGGGAAGAGAATTCAGGATCGCATCCTTGCTGAGCTGCTCGTGCAAGGGGCATCCGAGTTTTCCCAACTTTTCAATCAGCTCGATCATGTACAATACATGATCAGTGACTGAACCGCCATTCAACATCTTGGAATTGTAGATGGCACAAGACACTTTGTACTGTTCTACATCATCCGGGGTGCCGAAGGATTCCTTCAACTTTTGAAGGATTTCATCAGGTTAGGCCTCCTCGAATTTGCGACTGAACTTGTCATTCATCGCTGCTAACATAATGCACCGGACAGTAGTCCGATCAGAGACCCACTTTAGATAAGCATCTCTGACTGCACTCCGTGCATTAGCGGGAGGAATTTCAGTTGCCGGATCCGTTATCACATAGAGGATCCGTTCATGCTCCAGAACGATTCTCAATCTTCGATACCAACTATCGAAGTTGTGACCCTTTAACTTCTCATTATCGAGAAGTGAGCGGAGCGATAAATTGGAAGACATCTGAAAAGAAAATAAGACCAAATTAGTGTATGAATTAATAATTTAACCAAAAGACTTGGACTTTAGTCTAAAGGTTTCTCCCACTAATTTTTCAGATAGGTAGCCTCTAACTCCAATCCGTGAAAAACACTTTTCAAGTGAGTACTGAAATCCAATAGGCCACGCATGAGCCCGACTTTGGCCAGCTCACCCATACGAGCCTAAAGGTAGGTTCGTAAACCAATTGCTTCCCTAAACAATTTTTAGTATTTTATTTTTCCCCAGAGAACACCCCAATCGGCCTTGGGGCCTCCTATTGCGGGTCTCTGGTTAGGTCTAACCATTAAAATGACAATTCCAATGCTTCCAGCTAACTAAAGACCAAGCCCGACTTTGGCCGGCCCACCTGGTCCCGTTAAGAAGGTTGCACTGATCCATCATCGATCAGATAGAAATTCCAGTCACCGGATGTACACCAATTCTTTGGAACTGCCGATGCACACCAAGCTAGTGGACACATTTCTATCCAACTTAATGGGAGGCTAAGACACTGTCAACTCCTTAACTTAGTCTTTTTAAGGATCTAATAATTTTAGAGAATTTTTAATTATGACAGAAGAAAAGACAAGGACATGGATCATCCTCCCACTAAATCAATTAGATTCCAAGAGGGTTGAAATAAATCAACAAATGATCCATGGGCACCTATAGATCAGTCAGACCGATCAACCTGGGTGACATGGGTTAACTCGAGTCATTGAGCTTTTCCAATTAGTTATGGTCGACTCGACTAGCCAGGTAGGTGAGATCATGGGTGAGTATCCGCCATTAACCATCTTTCCTAGACACCAACCAAGTTGGCCAGGAAAGAGGTAGCCTCATACAACCATGATCATAATGCCAAACCTACCTCGACACCAGTCGGTTTACCAGACTCAATCAGACTAGCCTAAAGACTCGGGCATCCTCTGAGCCACTAATTGGATCCATTTTAGATGAACGGATCAACTAATCTAACTATTAGATAGTTCTAAAGAAGGGCCTTAAAACAACTTTTGTTTAATCTTCTTGTAATCCGGTTCAACTAAACTTAGGTCTAACCCAGTTATGGACCCAACTAGTCAGCTAACCCAATTTACCCAAAATGGCTTATGCAAATTTGATTAGATTTCATAAACCTAAAAAATTTTTTAATAAGCCAAACTCTTAATTAAAATAATTTTTAATTAAGTCTCTATGTAAAATAATTTTACATAACAAATCATGCATCAAGATATTTTACAAATATTTTATATCCATATATAAAACATGCCTAAAACATGTACTACCAAATTAAAACATTTTTTAATTTTAATATTCTTTAAGGATCCTTCTGAAGAGGCCAACACAGACGATCCGCATCGTGTCAAAGACACACGGTCATGGTGAAGGTCTCAACTAGGTTCCAAAAAGAAATTTGATACATAATTAGATTAAACCAATTTTAATCTAAAAACATGCATACAAGAATAGATTACACATGCAACCAGGCTCTGATACCACTGAAAGAAAATGGTGCTGGTGGTTTGACATGATCCTACACTAGGCATGCAAATAGTTGTGGGAGCAGAATGGATTTTAAAAACATTTTTGAAAAATCCACGCAGCGAAAATCTGCTCCGCCCAGAAACTAATCTAATTCTAGTTGCAAGTAGGCATGTATGATGATATAAAATATTTACAAAATATTTGAATAAGAAATTCTATTCATGCATGATTAAAAAACAATTTTTCCATACCTTTATTCTGATTGGAATAACTCTGGGATAAAGCTGGAATAGGTTGGAATAGCTGGAATAAAACTATTCCAGCCTTCTTCTTCCTTGGGCTGAAAAGAGCTCTATTTTTGGGCTTGAAAAATAGCAGTTAAACACCACTTTTCGGACCTCCGTTTGCTCCCGAATCGTAGCAGCGGCTAGGTGGATAAGTGTTCTTCGATCTCCAATGGAAATCTCCAAGGAAACTACAGTGTACACGATGTACAAATCGGCCAAAACCTACTGCCAGAATTTTAGCAACAGAAGAGGATAGCTGGTTCTTCCTTCATTTTGGAGTAGTAGAAGCAATCCCGTCTCGCGTGGTTTGCTCCTAGGAATAGAATGGTACTCCCTCTAGAGGGGAGACTCGTCGGAGGCTCTCCGATCCACCTCCACACGTGGTGCTAGCCATTGGAAGGAGACACAGTGTATGGAAGCAACCAGCTTTGTTGCAGTCCAGGCTTTGAGCACTCTAAGGGACAAAGAAATGGACCTTGTAACTCTCCCTCACACCCTCCAAAACCCAGCCTCAAGTGCACTCTAAATGGGAGAATGGATCAAGCCTCAAAACCTCTCAAACGGAAGAACACCTTGGGTGTTTCCTCTCTTCTCACGGTGAAAAACTAACTGCTGAAACAGGGCTGCTGTTGCATGGTTTGTGTCTTTGAAATAGGGGCTAGCTGTGGTATTTATAGGATAGCAGGGAGAGGGAGTTGGAGAGGCCAGAAGATGAAGAGTTAGAGGCTGCGTTACATCCATTTAACCAACCATAAACGAGGGTTAAAGCCATCCGGTGGAGGGAGAAGAAAGGACGCTCACCTAGCATTGTTTGGCCTTATTTTGATGCTTGGACTCTTTCCAGCGTAACGTGTAAACATTTACACGGTGAAAAAAATGTGGAAACCGGTCCAAGGGAGAAAACACCGGTTTAAAAACTGGTCCAAGTCATTTGGTTCAAACCTATTTAAAACCAATTGGTCCAACCCAATTAAATTTGGTTCAATTGGTTCACAACCAATTAGAGGCCGAAACAAGCTCCAAATCAGTTCAAAACTGATTCAGAAAAATCCTGGTGCAGTGCTGGTCAGCCTGGTACAATTTTTGGTTGACACAGACAAAGGCAAGATGGGAGAAAGAGTGCTCAAAAATACTGTGACCATAAAATCGAGACGATTTCCAATCATAATCGGTATCCGGATCAGAGAGTAATCCTCTATGACGACTGACCTCATAGGTTCGAACCTAAACAGTAGCACTAGAACAATTCTAGTACCAGCATAGGAAACCATCTAGCAATGGATCCCGGCATCCGGATAGGTCGAAGATGCGGGAGAAAACTATCGAACCTCTGGCATATGGTTACCGTATAATTCATCCCTTTGACCTATAATGCTCAGGACGACTGAGATTGGGCTGCCAACCCAGACAGAGTCAGTCCACTACGTGTCTCAACCTTGCAAGCCTAGTGACTTTTCACTAGGACTACCCCGGTTGAGGATTTGCTAAATTGAGATACTGCGAGACATTCAATCCAAACTGTTTGGACAGGTCAATTCCATCTTGGTCCATCATTGCTCCACAAGTACTTGCCTGTACCCAGAAACCTTCCATCACCGGATTAAAAAATTCGGGTAGTCCGGCACCAAAGCACAGGGAGTTGCTTGCAAGCTACCATGATGACCTCAGGTCAGAGGGACACATATACCCATATCCAATCATGAGTATCCCTTTGGCAGAAAGGGGCTGCACGAAGTCACGTTCAATGAGATATCATATATCCCACTTGTAGATCACATCAGTGTCTCCACACTCATTTGGTCAAGAGGACAACCAAACGATGTGAACTACAACAATCTATACTTGATATATTGCCGTCCAGTATAATATATTCTTTGGTTGTGAACAGGGTTTAAGGACCACTCGATACATCCTCTCTGTATCAAAGTCAATGTCGTCCTAAGGACTTCATCACATGGAAAGAGTTCATTTCAGGGAAATACAATATGTGATGAGCTACCAAAAATAATATTTTATCAATTCAAAGAAAGAGTATACTGAGCTCAACCGCCTACAACCTAGGCGATTGGATTTGGGACACAATTCCCAACACAATGCTCATGGAACTATCAAGGACGCTTACTAAAAGTGGATCTCTGACCGCACCATGATGTGTTGCATTATGTTGGCTATGATGAACAATGAGTTCAGTCATGAATTTGAAGAGGCCCAGCCAGAGGAGATCATTCAAAGGTTGAAGGAGTCTTTTGGCACTCCGGATGATACGGAGAGATACAGGATCTCTTCCACCACCTATAATAGGTGCATGCATAATGGAGCTCTAGTAACTGATCATGTAATATAGATGACCGAGTTATTTGAGTGTTTGGGTAAACTTGAATATCCTTTGCATGAATAGCTTGGTAAGGACATGATACTGAATTCTCTACCCCCTTCCTACCACGTCTTTTTCAACAATTTTAGAATGAATGGGCCTACAGTAAACTACCATGAGATGTTAAGGTTGCTGTAGACTTATGAGAGAGACCACAATCTCAATAAGGAATTGGTGAATTTGGTGGGAGGTTATGGAGCAGGGCGTTGTCCCTTTGGAAAAGGAAAGAAGAAAAAGAATAAGAAAAGTAAAAGGGTGCAAAGTGCTAGACATAGTCAAACTAGGAGGGTGAAGGCTGACAAGAGTCAGGCATAGTGCTTCTTCTACAAGAAGCTAGGTCACTGGAAGCAAAATTATTCAGCTTACCTTGCTACTCTAGACCCAAACGGGCAAAGGAAGGGAAAGCAGCAAACTGTTGCTAGTCAAGGTATTTATATGATAAATCCTTATAGTTTCTCTATTTGTGATACTACTAGCTGGGTATTGGATACCGGAAGTCCTTACCACATTTGCAATTCTTTGCAGGGACTTCAAGTTAGTAGGATTCGAAAGCGGTGAAAGGTTTCTGAATGTTAGAAATGGAAGTCAAACTATAGTTCTAGCGTTGGGAACTATTTCTTTGTATTTCGAGTCTTGTACTATCATTCTTAATGATTATCATTTTTGTCCTTCCTTTTTAGTGAATATCATTTCTGTAGGCCTGATGGCCAAAGATGGTTATGAATTATCTATAAAGAATGATCTTTGCAAAATCACATTGAATGGTTCTAATGTGATGTTTGGACAAGTGAAGAATGGTGTATATGTATTATCATAGCCTGTTACTGTATTGTACACTGCTAATAAATGTCCTAGGTTAGACAAAGTCAGTGATACGTATCTCTGGCACTGTAGGCTAGGTCATATAAATAGGAATAGGATAAATAAGTTGGTGGGAGAATCTTTACCAACTTGTGAATCATGTCTTCTTGAAAAAATGACCAGGTCACCTTTTACTGGAAAGTCTGAAAGAGCCAGTGATATTCTAAGTCTAGTACATACTGATGTATTGGGACCTATGAATATCAGTGCAAGAGGCGGGTATGATTATTTCATTATGTTCATAAACGATCTTTCAAGATACGGTTGTCTATCTGATGAGACATAAATCTGACTCATTTGAAATGTTCAAACATTATCATAATGAAGTTGAAAAATAAACTAGAAAGTTTATTAAAACCCTTCGATCAGATCGAGGTGATGAGTATGTTTCCAACGAGTTTCTGACTTATCTTGAGGAGAATGGGATTCTCTCTCAATGGACTCCTCTATAGACACCTCAATTAAATGGTGTGTCTAAAAGAAGGAATCGAACTCTGTTGGACATGATTCGATCCATGATGGACTTAGCAAGTCTGCCTAAATCCTTTTGGGGATATGCTCTTGAGTCAGCATTTTACCCTCTAAATAGGGTTCTAAGTAAATCCATTAATAAAACACCATATGAGATGTGGACTGGATGCAAGCCAACTCTCTCTCACCTTCGGGTTTAGGGTTGTCCGGCTTATGTCAGACATTTGGATACAGATAATCTAGGACCTAAGTTTGATAGATATCTTTTTGTTGGGTATCCCAAAGAATCCAAAGGATATTATTTCTATCTACTTGAGAAACAAAAGTTGTTCATCAGTCTCAAGGCAACCTTTTTAGAAAGGTAGTACCTTGGTGAAGGCACTCATGTTGCTGAGGTTGAACTTGGAAAAGTTCAACAGATAGAAGAACCTTCTCACTCTAAGGCCATTATAGAACTGAATTTAATTAGATCATATTCGGAGCCCATAGTGCAACCATTAAGGAGATCTGGTAGATTACCATGTCAACCGGACAGACACTATGATTTCTTGGTCCGGGATGGTGATCCTATTGAGCTCGATGAGAACAATGAGGATCTGATCACCTATATGGATGCAATGTCAAGGTCTGATTCCGAGTCATGGCTGAAGCTATGAAATCCAAAATGGAGTCCATGAAAATCAACAATGCATGAACATTGGTTAATTCACCTGAAGGATAAAATTCATTGGGTGCAAGTAGATCTTCAAAAGGAAATAGGGCATAGATGGGCAAGTGGAGACCTATAAAGCCCGTCTGGTTGCCAAGGGGTATCGTCAGCATTATGGTATTGACTATGATGAGACATTTTCTCCTATGGCAATGCTCAAGTCAATTCGAATTATGCTTGCTATAGCAGCATATTTAGATTATGAAATCTGGAAAATGGATGTCCGAACAGCTTTCCAAAATGGTGAGCTAGAAGAGGAGCTGTATATGATGCAACCTAAAGGGTTCACATCCACAGATGAGTCTAAAGTGTGCAAGCTTTAGAGGTCCATTTATGGATTGAAACAGGCTTCCTAGAGTTGGAACATGCATTTTGATAAATATATCAAGACATATGGCTTCACTAGGATGGAGAGAAACCTTGTATATATAAATGGACAAATGATTCTGTAGTTGTATTTCTTGTTTTGTATGTGGATGACATTCTTCTAATCAGGAATGTCATTCTAGCATTGCAAGGAATAAATGTCTGGCTTTCATCTCAATTCTTTATAAAAGACTTGGGTGAAGCCTCATACATACTGGGTATAAAGATCAATAGAGATAGATCGAGGAGGCTTCTAGGGCTGTCCCAATCTATATACATAAACACTGTGTTGAAGCGGTTCAGCATGGAGAATTCCAAAAGGGGTTATCTTCTGATAGGTCATGGAATTACTCTTTCCGAGAAGGATTATGCGACAACTCCTAAGAAAAGAGAATGAATGAGTAGGATTCCATATGCTTCGGTAGTGGGTTCTATTATGTATACTATGTTATATACCAGACCAGACGTGGCATACTCACTAAAAGTAGTGAGAAGATACTGGTCTGACCCAAGTAAAGCTCATTGGAAAGTTGTTAAGAACATCCTTAAGTATTTAAGAAATACTAAGGATCAATGGCTTATTTATGGAGATTCTAACTTAAAACTTGTCGGGTAAACTGACTCCAGTTTTCTGTCAGATATTGATGATAGCAAGAGTGTATCTGGTTTTGTATTTACCCTTAATAGTGGAGCAGTCTGCTGGAAAAGTTCTAAGTAGCATATAGTGGCTGATTCTGTTTGCGAAGCGAAATATATTGCAGCATCGGATGCAGCAAAGGAGGCTATATGGTTGTGGAAGTTCTTAGGCAAGCTGGGAGTTGCACTTTCCTTGGATGGTCTTATTCTGATGTATTATGATAGCACTTGAGCATAGCTCAAGCCAAAGAGCCGAAGTCACATAAGCAAGCCAAGCTTATTCTATGTCATTATCACCTTGTTCGGGAGATTATTGGTGGGGGCACCAGATTCAGATAAAGATTACTGGGCCCTATTTGGTTTACCTAGCTATATGTCAAATTTTGTAATCAACTAGAATTGAGTCCTGTAATAAGTTGAGGTTAGTTGATTTGTCTCAACCCTCAACCTAGTCCAGTATATTGAGTCCTGTACATCAGTATATGTCTGGTATGAGTCCACTTCTTGTACAAAAGAGGAGGCTATGCTATTTTGGAGTTCCACCAAACCTCATTCTAAAGCCAAAAGCGATTACACCAGCTTAGGAGGGCTCAATCAACACCCAGGTGCCCTGATTATGCCCTGATTTTCCCCGGGTGCCATTTCAGATGCCAGATTCCCTCCAGATGCTTCCAAAATATTCCATATGCCAGGAGCCCATGTTTACCAGGCTATCTCAGCACTCCAGGCCTCCAAAATCAAGCCCAAGAAGCAAGCCCAAGACAAGAGAACCAAGATTCCCTTTTGATGTCGGAAATATACCAGCCCAGGGAACCAGGCACCCAACTTCCAGGGGGCCCAAGACCAAGTTCTCGAAGTCCATGGCCGACCTCCACTTGCTTCCCTAAAGCCCACACACCAAAGGAAGGGCATCCAAAGAGGTTTGACTAAGTCCAAGTTGAAGAAAAAAAGGAGAAGACCAAGTTATTCTAACCTAGTTAGGACTCCTAATCCCTTTACACCTTGTAATTCTAACCTAACTAGGAAAGGACTTGTATTTCAATTTAGAAGAGGACTTGTAAGCCAAGTGTAACCACGGTTAGTGAGAGCATAGGAACTCTAGAAATATCCCACCCCTCCTGATGTGGACATCGGCCCAGAACCTGAAGCCCAACCTAGCCCAAGCCTTGGGTCCAAGATCCTGGAGTCGAAGAGCACAGATCCTGAAGTCATCATCAGCACTAATCCTGATGCAATATTACTCTTGAATTCAAATTCAAGAATATTATCTTATATTATCGGTTGTTTAGTTTGATTATTTGTTTTAGGATTTATCTTATCAGCTATTTTAGGATTTGTTCGAATCTCTTGATCTGTTGAGAAGTTTCGATTAGGCTTTAGTTTATTTAAGAATGTTTTGTCATTGATTGAAAAATTAGCGAAGCGAAGAAGAAAATTATTTGAGAAAATGTCTGAGTGTGTCCCGACTTCCCCCATCTCTTCTTCTCCACTTCTTCTTCTTTCTGGACTTTCTTTCCTCTCTCTGATGTTTCTGCTTCCTCTCCCTTGTCTTCTCTGCTCCATTTATCTTCTCCTGCTCTATTTCTTCTCCCGAATTAGATCCCACCGAAGCAACCATGACCCCCATGTTCCACCGCCTCCATCAAGATCACCAGATCCATCACCTCTTCGATTTTGCTCGACCATCAGTCTTTCCCCCGATCTGATTAACCGTCGGAACCCTCCCTGTGCATAGATCTCCATGCAACACCTCCTACTTGGAAGATCTCCACCGAGACCATCCGCTGCCCAGCCCACGCTCGTGATGCCCGTGATGTCATCATCCATCTCCCCGTCTCCACCCACAACGACACACCGAAGGCCATCGATGCCCTGCTGCCATGACGCCCACCGCCCGTCGGATAGGCCGCACTGCCAACTGCCCTGGCCGCCACCTCCGCTAGCGTTGACGCTGGTGAATTCCTCCCGAAGCTGCTCCCTGTCGCAATGCCCGCCGTCGGCTCCCTGTTTCCATGACGCTGCCATTCGCCGGAGCAGAGCCACGCCACCCTTCCCCTAGGCCATCGTCCTTAACCCCGCCGCTGTCACCGGTGGAGAGCCCGTCGGACTTCCCTCCGAAAACCCTCCCCTGTTTCTGCATGCCCGTCAAAGCCCTTTGCACGGTCAAAGAAGCACAGTCGGCATAGGAAGCCGACTTTAGGAATAGCATAGAGAGGAAAAAAAATTAGATAAAAAAAAGATAAAAAAATATTGAAAAAAAAAGAGAGTTCATTTGAATAAAAAAAATAGGGAAAAATAATTTGGGCATGTTGAACCTAGCCTAGGGTCATTTCTTAATGACCAACGGTCCGATCTCCCTAGAATAATTCTTGATTTGAGGTCGTGTCCCATGCCAACTTTAGGTATCAGAGCAAGTTTAGGTTAGGTAAGGTTAATCATTTTAGTTGAACTATTTCTATAAAAATCTTCAGTTTGCAGATCTCATGGTGCATCTTGGAGTCAGAAGAGTCAGAAGATTGCTGAAGCTTGACTCGACGGAGTCGAGTTTTCCCCACCTCAGGGGAAATGATGGGGACATCGGCCCAGAACCTGAAGTCCAACCCAGCCCAAGCCCTGGGGCCCAAGATCCTAGAGACGATGAGCACAGATCCTAAAGTCATCATCAACACTAATCCTGATGCAGCACCACTCTTGAATTCAAATTCAAGAATATTATCTTATCTTATCGATTGTTTAGTTTGATTATTTGTTTTAGGATTTATCTTATCAGCTATTTTAGGATTTGTTCAGATCTCTCGATCTGTTCAGAAGTTCCGATTAGGCTATAGTTTATTTAAGAATGTTTTGTCATCGAATGAAAAATTAATGAAGTGAAGAAGAAAATTATTTGAGAAAATGTCTAGGTGTGTCCCGACATCCCTCCTCTCTTCTTCTCCCCTTCTTCTTTCTGGACTTTCTTTCTTCTCTTTGGTGTTTCTTTCCTCTCCCCTTTCTTCTCTATTCTATTTCTCTTCCCTTACTCTATTTCTTCTCTCGAATTAGATCCTACCAAAGCAACCATGACTCCCGTGTTCCACCGCCTCCATCAAGATCACCAGATCTGTCACCTCCTCGATTTTGCTCGACCATCAGTCTTTCCTCGAATCTGATCAACCATCGAAACCCCCCCTATGCACAGATCTCCATGCAACACCTCGTACCTGGAAGATCTCCGCCGAGACCATCCACTGCCCAGCCCATGCCCGTGATGCCAGTGATGCCCATGATGCCATCGTCCATCTCCCCGTCTCCGCCCGCAACGACACATCGAAGGCTACTGATGCCCTGCTGCCATGACGCCCGCCACCTGTCGGATAGGCCACGCCACCAACTCCCCTGGCCATCACCTCCACCAGCACCGACGCCGGCGAAATCCTCCTGAAGCTGCTCCCTACCGCAACACCCACCGTCGGCTCCCTGTTGCCATGATGCTACCATTCATCAGAGCAGAGCCATACTGCCCTTCCCCCAGGCCACCATCCTCAACCCCGCCACTGTCACCAGTGGAGAGCCTGCTAGACTTCCCTCCAGAAACCCTCCACTATTTTTGCATGCCCGTCAAAGCCCTTTGCACGGTTGGAGAAGCACAATCGACATAGGAGGCCGACTTTAGGAATAGCATAGAGAGGAAGAAAATCAGATAAAAAAAAGATTAAAAAAAATATGGAAAAAAAAGAGAGTTCATTTGAATAAAAAAAAATAGGGAAAAATAATTTGGGCCTGTTGAACCTAGCCTAGGGTCAATTTTTAATGAGCAATGGTCCGATCTCCCTAGAATAATTCTTGATTCGGGGTCGTGTCCCGCTCCACCTCCCCCTCTTGTAAGCATTTTTTTCTTATGAATAAATCTTTGCTGAAATTTGTTAAATTGTCTTGAGTTTGAGTTTTGGTTCTCTTCTTTAGTGCTCTCTTTGTGTTCCTGGATTGAAACCCTGCTGCCCTAGCATCCCTTGGCATCCTTGGAGATCAGCCATGCCCAAGGAATAGGAGCCCTTGCTGCCGTCCAAGTCCAAAAGCTTCTTCATCCCCAGTTGCTAGCTTTTTTACCTAATTCTGATTTCTTTCAAATCCTAGTTCCTTTTCTAATTTTTATTTGCTGCTTTGATTAACCTCTGACACTTGCAGGATCCCCGAGGTGCTTCCCCTCCTCTGAGGAGGCCTTCTTTGCTGCCCGAACCACCCAGATCCGCCATCAGATTCAAGAAAAACAAGGCTTCTTCTTCTAGGCTCCAATCAGAGTGCGTATGACCCTACTGTGACTGAATTTTAATCTCTGACTGGTACAAAAACTTCCCTTCTCTTATTATCTGATTTTGATGAAGATAAACTATCCTAAATCGAGAGTTTCTCAACTCTCGGATCCTGGATATTTCATTGGTTTACATGAGTATGCCTGCGATCCGATGATTCTTTGCACTATTAGTCTTTTCGCTAGTTTTTACTTTATTTTGAAAATCTAGCATGCACATAAAATTATAAAAATCATAAAAAAAATTATTTTACTATTTTTCATGCATGTTTAGCAGTCTTAGAGTCATCCCGCATCAATTATTGAATGAGGTGACATCAAACTTCTGAAGATCGATGGTAAGGAGAACCTAGTTGACCCCTTCAATAAAGCCATTTATTGCCCAGAAATGGAGCCCAAGAGGGAGGGTGAATTGGGTCTTTCAAAAATTTAAATAATTATGTACTGGTCTTAAAGTATTTGTGAAACAAAGTGATTTAGCTCTAAAAGATATGCAGCTGATAACAGCAATTAAATGCAAGGAATAAAGGGCAAGGATAAAGAGAGCAATCATACACAAACACAAGGTTTTATAGTGGTTCAGTGCAATCCAAACACCTACATCCACTCTCCAAGCCTCCCTTAGAAATTTTACTATAATCTCTTCAAGATTATAGCCGACTTATTTTTCAAGGTTCACAAGTCAAAACCTAAGTTGGTTTTGTCACCTAGGCTCACCAACAACCTTTATAACTTGTTTTGTCTTCAAGCTCCCAAGTCAAATCCTAGTTGGTTTTATTACTTTGGCTCACCAACAACCTTAACAACCTAGTTTCAAAAATCTTAAAAGCTAGGTCAACAAAGAATAAAGTTAAAGATACAAGAATAAAAGCATAATCAAACTCTCTTATAGAGTGGAATATGGAAGCTTTGAGGCTCTTGATGATTGCTTAACTTGTCTCTTCTTTGGAATCACTTTAAAGACACTTTTAGAATGCTGAAATGAAGGCTTGTAAGCTTTTTTAGGGAAATCTTTTCTTTTTAACTTTGGAAGTGAAGTTCTTAAGGAATGTCTTGTCTCTTATGTGTTCAATGCTTCATGAATGAGTTTGGTGAAGCTTAAATACTTCAAAAACATCCAAAAAATGGTTTAAGATTGTTGGAGGAGCAAAACTAGCCGTTGGGAGCTTGTAGGGATCAAATCTATCTCTAAAAAAATATAGTCGTTATTGCTATCAGAACCCGTGAGTCGATACTTGAACTCTGTGAGTCGACACTTGAGACTTCATGAGTCAACACTTATATTAGCATGAGTCGACTCAAAGTATAAACACTTGAAAAACCAGGGTTCTATCCTTTTTCTGTTCTCAGGCTATGAGTCGATACTTGAATCTCTTGAGTCGACACTTGAATTCTCTAAGTCGACACTTGACACAAAAAAACCTCCAAATAATATAGTTATGTATCTTCAAAAATCTCAGGCCAGGAGTCGACACTTCATTTCTATGAGTCGACACCTGACTTTTGTGAGTCGACACTTTATTCTTGTGAGTCGACATTTAGCATGCCATAAGGATTTTCTGCGTGCCAGTTTCTGAAGTATCAATACTTAGTGTGCCATGAGTCGACACTTGACTCTGCAACTTGATAGAAACATGTGCCAACCTTCAAAATTCAAAATGCTCTTCAATAAAACTTCAATACACTTTTTGTAAAGCTCTGATTGATCTATTTTGAGGCCTTTTTCTGATGAGAAGACTTCTTAAATCATAAAAATTGCTCAGCTTTCGATGAGTGCTATGATACTTTTATATTAAGAATTTGAGATGCTTGTATCCTAAAACTCATAACTACCATTGAAACATTAGTATAAAATATGTATTCAATATTTTGTTAGTCATCAAAATCAAGGGCTAAAGCCAATAATCTCTCCCTTTTTTATGATGATAAAACCTTGATTATATAAGCATTTAAATTCAATTAAAGATACTGAACACTTATTCAAGAGAGCATACACTTTAAATTCAACATATCAAGGTTTATACAACACAATTTCATGCAGGAGAAGTACCAAACAAGGTTGAAAGATTATTTTCTCTCTCCCTATGTTTGATAAGTTTTGAAATATTTCAGAATTTATAGAAAATGCTTATATATGTATCTTATTCTTCCTTTTTGGCAACATTAAACATAAAAGAAAGTAAACTCCCCCTGAATTAATGCATACAAGGTTGGTTATGGGCTATGATCCAAAAATTAATAAATATCAATTGGTATAAGAGCCAATAGACAAAAAGAAGAGTAAACATGAGATAAACACAAGCTTTCAGCTTTCATATATTCAATGAGAATTTCAATACAACATTGCTTGCATAGCATAAACTGATACATGATTGAAACTGATACATAGTAAAGATAAGCAACATGGTAAACATAACTTGATACATAGTAATCTAAAAGCATAAACATAAATAGCATGGTAAACATCTATGAGGCTACTCCTCATCAGATGGAAGCTCAAAGTAAATAGGAGCACCAATCCTTGTCCTAGAAGTAAGGGATCTAGGGATCTTAAGTGTGCTATGGCTCCTAGTCCTAGTGGAAGGACCAAAATGGGGTACAACCCGGGACGATCTAGTAGATGGAGGAGGTAGAATCTTGGTAGGTGTCAGAAACACAGGTGCAGTGGCAAGCTGGTCATCTCTAGGAGTAACAGTAGGAGCAACTGGAGTGTGAGCCTCTCTACTGACGATCTCGTAGTCTCCTGCTCTGCCATCGCTATCATCACAAGGACATCTGTATCATCAACACCACAACCATCACCATCACCGCCATCATCAGGGCAGGGAGGTCGACGGCTATCCACTATGTGAGGCAAACGATCAACATCAGCTCTCTCTCAGTGATAAAATCGAAGTATCGTGTCTTCAGTAGAAGAATCCTCGCTATGAAGTTGTAAAAAAGCCGCATCTCTATAGATAGCTGATTAGCGATGACTATAGTCACACCGCTAATATCATCACGCTCCAGAATACATCGAATGCCTCATCTCTATCCTTAGCATAGGTAGGAACAATCCCATGATAGGGAATATCCCAAACTCTGCTTAAAATCTCCTCAAAAACTGGAATCACAATGCCTTGGACTGCAGCGCTCCAAAGCATTCCTCCGTAGGCTAAACTCCCATAAAACTCCCAGATAAGATATGGATAAAATTTCTCCTTCATGGTATAGAAGGAGATCAAACCAGTAGCCTCTAGAATCTGACCCAGATCAAATCCCTGGTGGTCGAAGAATGCTAAGTCAACTTATCGACCAGCAGCAATAATCTTCCCTGAAACTCTATCAGCTATGGGGGAACGAGGGGGTGCCACTCTCTCAGACTGCTATCCTCTATCACTTCAAGCCTTGGTCCTTCTTTCAGTTTCTCCCTGACTCACTCTCTTCCTTGAGAAAAATTGCTTGCGGGGACCCATGTTCACCAAATAGAGGAAAGGAAAAAGGGAGAGGAAAGGGTAAACTGGGAATGGCCAAAAGAGGAAGGAAATGACCAAGAAGGGAAAGAGGAGGCCGACAGGAGTAAAACACTGAGGGCAAACAAAAATCGATAAAGAGAGTGAAAAAGGAGGAGGAAAAATGGAAGAAAGAGGCAATGGCTTGACCGATCCATAAGGAATCAAGAGAAAAATCGACCATAAGGATCAGAAAGATTGGTTCGGTCGAAATAATAAAAAACACAATGAAAACCCATGAAGAATCGAACCAAATCAAGGAAAAAACTTGGACAACATAGTGAGGAACGATCCAAATGAGGGAAAAAGAGAGGATTTTATCGAGAAATCAAAGGGCATGGATTGAAGAACACTATTCTGAGGTCAAAGGAGAGCTTGGGGACCACTAGGGCAGAGGGGAAACAAAATACAAGTGGCTCGAATTAAATAATTTGATGCCCTAGAAATGACGGATTTTTTCTCATGAGTCGACACTTCAAATTTGGTCAAGTGTCGACACTTGGCGTGAGTCAACACTTGGCCAAAAATGAAGTGTCGACACTTGGCCAAGAAATTCCAAAAAAAATTTAATAAAATTTTCAAAAATAAGGGGGGTTTCTAAAAAGGGGTTTAAGACAAAAAGAGATGACTTAGAGCATATGAATAAGATTTGAGGTAGTCATACACAAAGGGATCTATGATACTTAACTCTCTCCTAATCATGCAAAATCTTTTTTCATTCAAAGATTTTATGAAAATATCAGCTAATTGATTATCAGTACAAACAAATTCAAGCATCATATTAGAGTTTTTCATATGATCTCTTATGAAGTGATGTCTTATTTCAATGTGTTTGCTTCTTGAATATTGCACGGGATTTTTAGTTAAATTGATTGCACTTTTATTGTCACATCTTATGGATGTCGTAGTTAATTTGATGCCCAAATCGTCGAGTTGTTATTTGATCCATAGGATTTGAGCACAATAATTTCCAGCTGCTATATATTCAGCTTCCGTCATAGATTGAGTAACTAAATTTTGTTTCTTGATACTCCATGAAATCAAATTAACTCTAAGAAATTGACAAGTTCCACTAGTACTTTTTTTATCAAGTTTACACCCAACAAAATCAACATCAGAATATGCAATTAATTCAAACGATGAGTCTCTAGAGTACCAAAATCCAATGTCTACAATGCTAGATAGGTATCTAAGTATGCGTTTAACAGTCAAAAGATGAGACTCTTTAAGGGCAGACTGATATCCTGCGCACATATAAATGCTAAACATAATATCTAGCCTACTGGCAATTATATATAGTAATGAACCAATCATTCCTCTATATAATTTTTGGTCTACAGATTTACCTGATTCATCTTTGTCAAGTTTACAGGAGGAGCTCATAGGCATACTTAATGGCTTGGTGCTCTCCATCCCAAACTTCTTTAATATTTCTTTTGTATAATTAGCTTGGTTGATGAAGATTCCCTCTTTTGTTTGCTTGATCTAGAGTCCAAGGAAGAAGTTAAGCTCTCCCATCATGCTCATCTCGAACTCTCCCTGCATTAACTTTGCAAACTCTCGACAAAGACATTCGTTAGTAACAACGAATATGATATCATCCACATAAACTTGTACTACTAGGAGATCATCATTCTTCTTTTTCAAAAATAATGTAGTGTCTACATTTCCTTTAAAGAAATCATTTTTAAGCAAGAAAGAACTTAATCTATCATACCAAGCTCTTGGAACTTGTTGTAAACCATACAAAGCTTTATGAAGTTTAAAAACATGATCAGGAAATTCATGATTTTCAAAACTGGGGGGTTATTCAACATAAACTTCTTCTTCAATAAATCGATTTAAAAAGGTACTTTTAACATCCATTTGAAATAGTTTAAAATTTATAAAATATGCAAATGCCAATAATAGCCTAATTGCCTCAAGTTTAGCAACAGGAGCAAAGGTTTCATCAAAATCAATCCCTTCTTCCTGATTGTATCCTTTGGCAACTAGCCTAGCTTTATTCTTAGTAACTATTCCATTTTTATCAAGCTTATTTCTGAAAATCTATTTTGTACCAATTACTGAAATATTAGTAGGTCTTTCAACTAAAGTCCAAACATTATTTCTTTTAATATGACTTAGTTCATCTTGCATATCATTTATCCAATTACAGTCATTTTCAACTTTCTCAATAGATTTAGGTTCTACTTGAGAAACAAAAGTTAAATAATCACATACATTTCTTAACGAGGAACGAGTGCTTACCCCTTTTGATGAATCACTAATTATAAGTTCTTTGGGGTGTCCATGAGCATACCTCCATTTTTAGGTAGTGGGTTAGGTGTTGATGTGTTGCCAACTCCTTGTACTTGTTCCCTTTCATTATTTTGATTGTCATCTTGCTCCTTGGAGGGCTCTTTATTGTTGTTCACTTCTTCAGTTCTTTGGATACCTGTTTCATTATCAAGAATATCTTCTTTTCTAGAAGATTTGTGATCAGTCTCATCAAACACAACATGGATAGATTCTTCAATAAGAAGTGTCCTTCTATTGAAGAATCTATATGCCTTGCTAGATATAAAGTAACCTAAAAAGGTACCCTCATCTAACTTGGTATCAAATTTTCTTAGTCTATCCTTGCCATTGTTTAAAATGAAACAACAGCATCCAAAAATACGAAAATACTTAATTGAAGGTTTCCTACCTTTCCAAAGCTCATAAGATGTTTTCTTTAAAATAGGCCAGATTAAAATACGATTTAAAATATAGCAAGCAGTATTTATGGCTTCTGTCAAAAAATAACTAGGCAAATCATTTTTGCAAAGCATAATGCATGCCATTTTCTTAAGAGTTCTATTTTTTCTTTCACCACCCCATTTTGTTAAGGTGTCCTAGGTGCAGAAAAGTTATGATAATATCATTTTCATTACAAAACTTTTCAAAATTATGATTTTCAAATTTTGTACCATGATAACTTCTTAAAAAAATAATTGAAATACATTTTTCATTTGAGACTCTTTTATGAAATTTAATGAATGCAGAAAAAGTTTCATCTTTGTGAGCTAAAAACATGACCCACATAAAACGTGAGAAATCATCTACAATAACTAGACCATACTTCTTGCCTCCCAAACTAGATATTCTAGTAGGTCCAAAGAGGTCCATATGAAGTAATTATAAGGGTCTAGATGTAGAGACTACTCCTTTAGGTTTAAAAGAAGATTTAGTTTGTTTTTCAAGTCGGCAAGCACTACAAATCTTCTCATTTTCAAAACTATATTTTGGCAAGTCTTTTATTAAATCCTTTTTGTAAAGTTTTGAAAGCAAATGAATACTACATGTCCTAGTCTACGATACCAAAGCTAACTAGTTTCATTGATCTTGGCTTCCATTGCCACTAGGCATTGACCATTTTGAATAGGAAGATCATCAAGATCAACCATATAAATGTTACCATGCCTATGACCAGTAAACTTGATGCCATTGTCATCAAGACTAGAAACAATGCACATGGAAGATTCGAAAATAACTTTAAAATCTTTGTCACAAAACTAGCTAATACTAAGTAAATTATGCTTTAAACCATCAACATAAAGAATATTATCTATATAAGTAGAGGGGGTGATATGGACTTTACCAATGCCAACAATCTTGCCCTTTTCATTATCATCGAAGGTCATATTTCCACTATTTTGATATTCAAGTAAGGAGAACTACTTTACATCTCCAGTCATGTACCTTGAGCAATCACTATCAAGGTACCATAATCTTTTTTTATTGGTTGCAAGGCACACCTACAACAATAAATCAGGTGGAGACATTAGGTACCCAAGTCATCTTGGATCCTTTAGGGTTAATAGTGATGGTTCCTTTTGGAGCCCAAACTTTTCTAACTTTGTTCAATTTCCTTTTATTGCACAAATATGATTTATATCCCATATTGACACAAGAATAACAAGTAATTGAAGATGAAGAAGGTGCAAAGAAGTTCTTGAAAAATTTTTGTTGTTTCTTAGGTTTAAAACATAGTCCTGCTTAGTTGAAAATAGCTCTTTGATTATTTACAAGCATATTGAGTTTTTCAGAACTATAAGTAAACATTTCAACAAATGGTTTTAATTTTTCAAGCTTACCTTTATACTTCTTGTTTTCTTGCAAAAGTTCTTGGTTTTGTTTTGTAAAATTTTCGGTTATTGCAAATGATTTTTTCTTTTTCAAATCTTCCTTTTCTTTTTTCAAAAAGATAATTTTATCAGTTAACTTCTTGTTATCTTGAAGAAAACAATCATTTTCAATCAAAGACCTATCATTTGTTTTAACCTATTCCAAATCTTGCTTCTTTAGTTATTTGTGTTTCATTTTAAGTTTTTGAAATTCAACTACTAATTCATCAAAAACTTCATGCAATTCTTCAAAGGCAAACTCATTTTCAGATTCAGGCATTACCTCATCATTGTTTGCCATTAAGCAGAAATTTGTAACCTCTTGCTACTCTTCATCTGAGCTTGAGTCCTCGCTCTCACTATAGGTGGCCATCATGGATTTCTTCCTTAATTTCCTTCTACTCTTCTTGAGTAAGGGGCAGTCCAACTTGAAGTGACCGGGTTTCTTGCACTCAAAGTAAGGGGGTTTCTCCTTTTCTTTCTCTTTTTCTTTCTCTTTACTAGGCTCTCCCTTTTAAGGCTTCTTCTTGAAGTTGTATTTCTTCTTTCTCATAAACCTCCTAAACTTCTTTGCAATGAGAGCCGTTTCATCTTCATCATCTTCCTCATCGGAATCATCTCTTGATTCTTCTTTGGCAGTGGACTTGAAGGCAATCACTTTCTTCTTCTTATTATTGTCTACTGTCTTTTGTTTCAAGGAAAGCTCATAAGTCATCAATGAGCCCAAAAGTTGCTCGAGTGGAAGTGTATTTACATCTTTGGCTTATTCTATAGCGGTGACTTTAGTATCCCAAGAAGCCATAAGAGACCTAAGAAGTTTATTAACAAGTTCATCATTAGAAATAACTTTACCTAAGCTTCTCATGCCATTCACAATATTAGTGAATCTAGTGTAATTTCACTAATAGATTTAGATGGTTCAATTTTAAACATTTCATATGTATGAATGAGCATGTTGATTTTGGTAGTTTTCACTTGATGAGTACCCTCATGGATAACTTCAAGTGTGTCCCATATTTTCTTTATGGAGAGACAATTTGAAATTCTATTGAATTTGCTTGGATCTAAAGTGCAAAACAATAGATTCATAGCCTTTGCGTTAAGCTCTATTTGCTTAATGTCATTCTCATCCCAATCATCTTCCATTTTGGAAGTGGGAATGCCATTAATCAAGATAGTAGGCTGATAAGGACCTTTAACAGTAGTCCTCCAAATATTATAGTTAATGACTTGAATGTAAATGCATATACGTGTCTTCCAATATATGTAATTTATGCTATTAAACAGTGGAGGATGGTTAAAGGCTTGTCCTTCTACAACACCCATACCAATTGGGGCTGCCATGATCTTTTACTCAAGATCGTTGGACCTACAAGTAGAGTACCAGTGCTCTGATACCACTTGTTGCCCGGAAATGGAGCCTAAGAGGGGGAGTGAATTGGGTCTTTCAAAAATTTAAATAATTATGTACTGGTCTTGAAGTGTTTGTGAAACAAAATGATTTAGCTCTAAAAGATATGCAGTTGATAACAATAATTAAATGCAAGGAATAAAGAGCAAGTAATATAGAGAGTAATTACACACAAATACAAGGTTTTATAGTGGTTCAGTGTAATCCAAGCACTTACATCCACTCCCCAAGCCTCCCTTGAAAATTTTACTTTAATCTCTTTAAGATTACAGCCGACTTATTTTTCAAGATTCACAAGTCAAAAACTAAGTTGGTTTTGTCACCTAGGCTCACCAACAACCTTTACAACTTATTTTGTCTTCGAACTCACAAGTCAAACCCTAGTTGGTTTTATCACTTTGGCTCACCAACAATCTTAACAACCTAGTTTTGAAAACCTTGAAAGCTAAGTCAACAAAGAATAAAGTCAAAGATATAAAAATAAAAGTACAATCAAACTCTCTCATAGAGTGGAATATGGAAGCTTTTAGGTTCTTGATGATTGCTTGACTTGTTTTCTCTTTGGAATCACTTCAAAGACACTTTTGGAATACTGAAATGAAGGATTGTAAGCTTTTTCAGTGGAATCTTGTCTTTTTGACTTTGGAAGTGAAGTTCTCAAGGATTGTCTTGTCTCTTATGTGTTCAATACTTCATGAATGAGTTTGGTGAAGCTTAAATACTTCAAAAACTTTTAAAAAATGGTTTAAGATCATTGAAAGAGAAAAACTAGCCGTTAGGAGTTTGTAGGGATCAAATCTGCCTCTCAAAAAATATAGCCATTATTGTTATCAAAACCGTGAGTTGATACTTGACTTTTGTGAGTCGACACTTTAGTCTTCATGAGTCAACACTTGGATTAGCATGAGTCGACTCAAGGTATAAACACTTGAAAAACCAAGGTTTTGTCATTTTTTTATTCTCAGGCTATGAGTGGATACTTGAACCATGTGAGTCAACACTGAATCTCTTAAGTCAACACTTGCATTCTCTGAGTCGACACTTGACATAAGAAAACCTCCAAATGGCATAGTTCTGTATCTTGAAAAATCTCAAGCCATGAGTCGACACTTTGTTTCTATGAATTGACAGTTGACTTTTGTGAGTCGATACTTGATTCCTGTGAGTCGATACTTGATATGCCAAAAAGGTTTTCTACGTGCCAGTTTCTGAAGTGTTGACACTTAGTGTACCATGAGTTGACACTTGACTCTACAACTTGACAGAAACATGTTCCAAACTTCAAAATTTAAAATGCTCTTCAATAAAACTTCAATACACTTTTTGTAAATATCCTGTTGATCTATTTCGAGACCTTTTTCAGATGAGAAGACTTCTTAAATCATGAAAATTACTCAGCTCCCGATGAGTGCCATGATACTTTTATATTAAGAATTTGATGTGCTTGTATCCTGAAACTCATAATTACCATTGAAATATTAGTATAAAATATGTACTCAACATTTTGTTAGTCATCAAAATCAAGGACTAAAGCCAACACCATTGGAATGCAACAGTTCGATGACTATAAATGGAAGATGGGAATTAGATTCTGTTCCAATTAGCTTTAGTCCAGGTGGGAGTTGTTGGAAAATGTGTATTCCAAAGCCAATCATCTTGGTTGTAGACAGTTATGCGACTCATGTATATGTATATGAATTATTGAATTGAATAAAATATTTATTCTGGTTATTCATCACATGACATCTTCCTAATTGAACTCTTGTGTGATAATATTCTTTGAGCTACCTTGTATGCGATGTAGAGAGGATATGTCGTGTAGTTCATAAACTAGTATGCAACTTAAGGATACGCTGTTTCAAGATGATGGTGTATCGAGAGTAGGTCATTGATGTCATGTCTATTGGTTGTCCTCTTATCCAAGTAGCATGGAGATGCTGGTGTGATATCATGTGTTGAGTTCGATACTTCACTGAACATGACTCTCATGCGAGATTCTCTTTTTGTCAAAGAAAAGTTTTGTATTAGCATGTGGACATGAATTATTCTTCTGACTTGAGATACTATGAAGCTTGCAAGCAACTCACTGTGCTTAGGTGCCAGACTACCAGGATTTCTAATTCGGTGATGGAAGGTTGCTGGGTACAGTCAAGTACTTGTATAGCGGTAGTAGGATCAAGATAGGACTGATCTCTCCAAATGGTTTGGATTGAATGCTTAATATGACTCAATTGAGAAAGACCTTGGCTAGGGCATTCCTTGTAAGGAGTTACAAGAATTCTTTATTTGAAATATATTGAGATGGATTGATTAGGGTTGGATAGTTAAACCCTAAGCCATCTGGAGCATTAAGAGATTCAAGGAATAAGTTCATTGGTATTTCATATTCGATACGTTCTTGTTGCTCTGCAACCTTCGACCTATCCGGATGCCGATTGTCATTGCTAGATGGTGACTTTGGTTGGTACTGAAAATGTTCTTGTGCTACCGGTTTAGTGTTTAAACCTATGGGGTCACACACCATGGGGTTTCTTCTTGATTTGTTAGCTTGGGAATGATTGGAAATCATTATATACTCGTTTGACAAGAAGTTGTCAAAACTGCCAATAGAGTCAACTCGAGGTGAGTCGACCCGTCTGACGAGATTTGCTAAATAATCCGAGGATGCTTCATTAAGGGCTATAAGAGTTATGGCACTTAATTTTGTCATCTTGGGGTTTTAATCAGCTGCATTGCTAAATTCCAAAGGTCTTGTATCCTGCAGGAATTCCAAGAGACTCCAAACCTTCCATTTATCTCTCATTAACTCCCCATCATGGTATTATTAAAAAGGTTGTTATGGGTGGGCTGAAGAAGGAATTGTTCCTTTCCACTCTCAAGAAGAAACTCTGCCATTTTTCCTTGGTTAGAGAGATCTTGTCTTAATCTGAGAGTGGTCTTACGTGAGAGATTCGGTAGTGTGAGGTTTAGATTTTGGGATTCTTATATGCATACCTTCTATTGAAGGTTTGGGACATAGCATTCTAAGAAGGGTCCTTGGGCAGCTTTGTTCCACCATTGTTCAACAACAATTTCTTCAAGGAGTTAAAGAAAGAGTCTGTCACTACCGCAGAATTTTCAGAGAGGCTAGCACCTTGAAGGAAGGAGAAGAATCCCCTTACCTCGGTGTGAATAACCTATAGAGGCAGGATGCTTGTATTACTCATAGGGCTATTGCTCATCCATGAAGTACCACCCCTCCCGGTGATCATGATCTCGGATAAAAGGTTTGTACTTCTATCTTATGGGTCTGAAGATATGATCTTCAATACCCTTGTGTGTGATTCAAAGAATGGTTCAATGAATTACATACTCTGCATCCTTGATTTCATACAAGTATTATTCTATATGTATAAAGATTTGTGTAGGGCCAGTGTTAATTAGATTAACATATTTAAATAAAAATGTTTTCAATCTTCCACTACGTCATGCAATTTAGAAAAGTTTTAAATTGCATGTACTAGCCCGACCATGGTTTGCCAACACTAATGACTTTCAAATTAGATAACTTTAGGATACTAGGTATAGAATATTCCTTGAGCTTACTTGCTTGAGCCAAATAGGCTATGAGTTAAGACTAGCTTTACAATGAGCTTCTTTGCCCTCCTTACTTTTTGATGTGAAACCTTAATGCTTGTTTAGGCAAAGATGCCTGGTTACTCAATGAGAAGTACTTGGAAATTATTTTATTTTAAGATTGTTACTATTACTTTTTAATGAAGAAATGTATAGTTATCTTGTGCTAGCCTATAAGAAGTATACTCTTCTTTGATACTGCTAGTAGGCATTAGAAGTATTCATAGAAAAAAATATTTATATTTTGTACTTAATTTTTTATTAAATTTTTTTAATACTTGATCCTTTAGTATCTCATAAACTCTTTGATCCAAGCATCAATTTACTTTAAAAAGAATTGTTTAGTTTAGCTTGATTCTTAAGTATAATCAGGTGCCTAAATGCTAAATACTAATTTATTTGAAGATTTTAATTTTAAAATGTATTTATTTTTTTCCCCAACTTAATTAACATTATCCTTAATAGAGTAAAGAAATAAAATAAGCAATCAAAAGAAAAGGAGAGAGTGCACCTAGGTAATTGTGCTTTGAGAGCTAAAGATGGCTTCATTGATTAGTGAGCATTGTTCTATCCTCTTAGGTCCCTACAACTATATAAAATAAAATTAAAGAAAAATGAGATCATTGGATTGCTTCTCAACAAGCATTAAGTTTAACCTCTTCAACTAGATGCTTTGAGGGAGTCTCACGTATAACGAACTTAGGTATGCCTCTCAGGGTTTTGAAAGGACAAGGCCAATTAGGAGGCCTTGTCATCATGGTCGAAAAAATTTGTAGAATGTTCTATGATGATTAGCTCAGACCAATAGAGGATATTGGGCAAGCATGCTATACTAGGATTTATAAATATTATAATAGTTTTTAAGATGACCAGGAAGGGATTATGTTTATTGGACCATGATTGGAGATGGTAGTTTGGAAATTTCTTCAACTATAGCTTGATCTATCCTAATCTCTTTCTCAGGTATGATGTATCTTGACATCATCCCTTTCTAATCTATAACATAATACCTTTTTCAAATTAACATTAAATCTATCTCTCTCTATATATATTAGTATCATAGAAAGATTTTAAAGATAACCCTCAAAAGTAGTGTCAAATTTAGAAAGATCAATTATAACAAATGTCAATATCGTTATCTCTCATTTCAGAGATATCTCACCCAATAGCTTTTTTTATGCATTTTTAAAGAACCAACAAGTTGGGCTTCCTTGTTGGAGATTACCGGTAGGGTATCAGTGGGTGCGACTAGAAGTGGCTTCAATTCTAAATTAGGAGGTGATTCTAACAAGGGAGCTATTCAGGGCTAGGTGATGGCTCATGTTTTTCAATCCATAATGGGATGGTTTCGAAGTAGGGCATTTCTACTAGGTCATATACTTTTGTGGTGTACACATCTACATCATAATCGTCTATACTGAAATGAGCCAAATAGGGATCTAATGAATCTTGAAAGAGAATTGTGGGTGTTGCTTCCCCAATTGTGTTATCATTTGTGGTTCTTGAAATGTCTTGATTAATTCTTTTATTTTATTTATTTGTTCTCACTTTCCACTAAAAAGAATGGATGATTCTAGGGCACTTGGGAATAGAGTTATAGGTAAGTAGGGTGATGATGGAAGTGGTTCATCCTACCATTTTGATTTCTTCCTATATATTTCTACTTTAGTCGAATTATCTGTATTGATCTTTTTGATTGTCTAAGTTGCTCTATAACCATGTCATTCTTGAGAGTTATGTTGATTGCTCAAGAAAAATTATAGAGTCATTAAAACTTTTAGCTCGATATTATCCCTCTAGATTACACTCAGGCTGACTGAGCAGCTCTCCTTCCTCCTCTCTATTAAATGGAATTTGTGGTTGATCAATTTGAATCTCTAGTTTGGTTAGGGATTGTGTAAAGGAGTGAAGGATTTGATCGGTGAGTTATGTCTTGGTTAATATTTGCAAAACTTTCTCTTCAAATAATTGGCTATAAGTAGTTAGAGAAGGTTGATATTATAGATAAGGTAAATCATAATCAAGCGGGTCTACGAACATAGATCCTTGCATTACTGAGGCAACCACTAGGTATGGTTTCCATGAAATATTCAGTTGAGCCCCCTAGCCTGGATTGTAAGTATAAAGTATAGGTTATTTCTTGGTCCATGGGCTATTTGGATTTGATCTTGATAGACTTGCTTGTACATAAACTCAGGAATTAGTATGCGGCTGGGCATTCACTTACATAGTGAGTAGGGCTCGAACAAATCATACAAACTTATTATGCAGGAAGAAAAGGAGAGGAAGAGTGTTTGATAGCTAATAGGAATTCTAATCAATTGGACAACTCATCCAATCTATTGTTAAGATCCATATTCTTAGCACTTCTCTATTTTGTTGGATTGTTCTAATTATTCAGATATACAGTCAAGGATTTTAGATTAGAATAATCTTTCTTCTAATTTTTTTAATAGAGGAGAGGGAAAAAGAAAGAAAGAAGAAAGAGAGAGAAGAGGTCTAAAGATGTGAACCTAAAGAGTTCTAAAGCTAAGAGAGAAGAATTCAGTTAAGATTTGATGTTAATTGCAATCAAGTTAGTATAGAGTAAACTCTCTATCCTAGGGTTAATCTAGATCTAGACATCCCCTAATTGTTAAAGTTATCTTTGGGCCCTCTAAGTTAGAGGCTAACCAACTAACTAGCCTAGTAAGTATAAGGCCAGTGGGGGACCCCTCGTTGCTTTTCTTAGACACCAAATAAATAAGACAGATCAGTAAATGAAACCAATTAAGTAATCACCTTTTTTCAGGATCTTGTCTCTGAACCACTTGCCTAGATACCAGTTAACTAATTAACCCTAATCTGGTCTAACTCTTAGGGTCCCTTATCCTAGTGAGCTCGAAAATCCTTAGGGGTAAACATCTAATTAATTTTAAATTAAAGGTTTAGGTTAACACAAGATGAAGGGTTATGATTTATGGACCAAGAAAGGATGATCAACTCCCCACCTTATCTTGTTTAATTAGATTAAGTGCCCTTAAAATAATTTATGAAGAGATGCAATGCAATAAAACAAGGTGTCCAATCAAGTTAGAAATTTTATTTTTTAAAATTTTTATTTCACTATGTTAGTTAAGTATTAAGCCATGTATTTTTTATTTTTATTATTTCTTTTCAAAAATAGCCATGCCTAGGTCCTTGATAATGGTACTAAAATTTGATTGCTATCATATGTGGTAAAAAATAAACCTAACTCAAACTATATAGATAAAATGAGTTGGGATCGTATTCTTTAGGACCCAGGACTAAGTTATATTTGCAAAAAGAATAAAAGAAATAATTTATTGTTGCATAAAAAAAAGTAAATAGAAAATAGACTATTCTAAAAGTTTGATCCTATAAAGGTTAAGTATATCGAAGGTTATAAGTTAATCTTGAACTAGACAGAGTTGTATTTCTTTTATAAAATAATTGTAATTAAGTTTAGGAAAATATATGTCTTTTTTCAATACCATCTATATCTATAGATCACGATGCATCTTTGGAAAGTATAAGGTATGCAACTCTTCTTTCCTCAGCATGCCCCATACCTGTAGATCATAACTCATTTCTAGAAAGCAAAGGTTGTCCCTAATCTTAATCTAGCTTGTAATCATAAATAAAAGTGAATAAAGAACTTATGATATTTTAATAAGCAAAGGCATAATCTTTATTATTGTATAAAATCAAATGAAGAACTCATGATACTTTAATAAGCAAAGGCATAATCTTTATTTGATGAACAAAATAAAAGAAATACAAAGAAAGTTTGGATTAATAGAACCCACTTAATTTTGTTATAAGATTTCCTCTCCCATCCCGAGATTGTTGAACCAGCTACTCATAGGTCGATCCCTTCCTCTCCCTCTATGCAAGGATCTAGAAGGACTCCAAGATTCATACTTGATTCTTAAGGTGGAAGTATAGAAGCCTTTTTAAAAGTATTAGCAAGGATGAAGTTTTCATGATTTTTAGATGTTGGACTAAATAAAAGGGATAGATCGATGAAGGGCTAGAATTTATTTGCTAAGGGATGGAAGGATAGATGCGAGGGTTGGTTAAATTGGAAAGAGAAAAAGAAAGGGATGCCTTCTGTTGGGATATGTCAGCCAAGGCACGGGCCGACCGCCGAAGACCTCCGGCCAAGGACATTCCCTCTGAACCACGAGCGCCAGACCCAGGTATTCGAAGAAAGCCGCATAACCACGGGCAAACAAAAGCCCTCGACAGGTCCATGGCTTCAGAAGACCAAGTCCTCAGCCTGGACCAGAATATAATTTCCGAAGACATGATCTTCGGATAACATCGAAGACACAGTCTTCAGCCTACAACAAGGATCAAGTCCATGATCCGCGCCAAAGACACGACATCCGATCTGTCTCCAATCTCTACGAAACATGGCAAGCAACGATTATCCTCGACTATCTCCGGCGTGATCATGGCGTGTGATTCCAACGACAGCACCCCCGACCTGGCCATCAGAACCGCCCCAGTAATCACCCACGATCCCTAATTAAGGAAAAGAAAACAACTCCCCGATCATAACTGCTAGGGGGATAAGGAAAACTGTAAGCGGCACAACTCCTTATAAGTAATGGTTAAAGGGAACACTGGAGGTAAGAGGCTGGACACCCCTGATTATATCAGAGCTTTTCCCTTCTCTGTCTTCCCCATTCTGTGGCTAGAGCCCGCCACTGACTTAGGCATCAGAGTGTCCCTCGTCAGAGCATCTCCGGCAAGGGATCTGTTTTGCAGGTGAACCAGGAAGCGGTCTAGCAAACCAGTAGCTCCACCCGGTCAGAAGAAGGGGTTCGACGCCAACAGATTGGCGTGCTAGGAAGGGGGTGCAGCAGCAAGCACAAATTGCATTGTTAAGCTCCCTCCATTGATAAAGGGGAAGAAAGGAATCCTCAATGGCAAAAGGAAAAGCTTAGATCACCTCGACCAGTCGAAATCATGCTCCATCTCAAGGGGATACACCCCCTGTGGAGAACAAAGTCCCACCTCCCACAATCGTCGTAGGACAGCAACAGTTTGAAGCCCTCCTGGTCCAGGTCGCCAACCTCACAGCCATGGTTCAGGATTTCTGTAATAGAACCTTCCAGGTGGCTCATCCTCCGGCCACCTCCAGACATAGTTCCAGATCTCGGAGGAAGAGAGCCCCTCGCGAGGGGTCCACACACCTCTCCCTCCACCCTCGGCCTTCTCCCGAAGGTCAAAGTTCAAGGGAGCCTAGGCCAACTACTTCCCCGCAGAGAGGGAAAAGACCTAGGTAGGCTTCCTTAACTTCTTCTAAAGACTCTACTCCCGTAGAGAAAGGGCCGAAGCAGGCTCTTCCTGATTATGACGAGAAGTTCAAGGCCATCGAATCAGAGATGGCAAAGATGTGAGAGCAAAGAGACCACGATGACTTAGCAGCATGTGATCTACGCCCACCCTTTACCGACCGCATCATGGCCGAAGTCATCCCTCGACATTTCAGGGTTCCCCAGATGGAGCCCTATGACGGCACCTCCAATCCTTTTGAAAACTTGGACAGATTTAAAGCCTATATGATGATCCAGAGGGCTTCGGATGTGATGTACTACCTCGCGTTCCTAGCTACCTTGAAAAAAGTGGCTCGGATGTGGTACTCGAGCATACACCCAGGTACTATCGATTCCTTCTCCGAGTTGGACAAATTATTTTTCTTGCATTTCAAGACTTGTCGCAAGACACTCCGGAATACGGACACACTATTCATCCTTCACCAGAACGAAGGATAAAGCCTACAAGACTACATATCCAAATTTAATGCGGCCACACTTGAGATCCCTGATCTCAATGAGCATGTGGCCATATCAGCACTGAAGAAGGGACTTCGCACGTCCAGGCTCACCTTCTTCCTGGATAAGAAGTTTCCTAAAAGATACGCTGAGCTACTCGCGAGGGCTCAGAAATATGCCGATACTGAAGATCAGGCGGCAAACAGATAACTAATTGAAGGGAAGCCCCCTTCAAAAAAGAAAAACAACAAGGGACAAGGTCCCCCAACCTCCAACAACAATAACTATACTGACTGCCGAAGGAGTCCCCCCAGGCCTAGAGCATCGGATGGAAGATTCGACTCCTATACCCCCCTCAACCTCCCTCGAGAAAAAATCCTCATCGAGATTGAGAAAGAAAACTCTCCAGTGGCCTCGTCCCATGAAGGCATCCTCCTCCGTACAGAATAGGAAAAAATATTGCCGATTCTACTGGGACCATGGCCATAATACTGAAGACTGCATCCAACTAAGAGATGCAATTGAGGATCTTATCAAAAGGGAGTATCTGGGGTGGTATATTGGTCGCCAAGGACCTCGATCAGAGGTTGCTGTCCCCTAACCAACTCCTGAAGAGGCCGAACTGCCGAATCAAAGGCCTACCAATGGAAGTGTTGGGATGATACATAGACCTACCAGCTGGAGAAGGGATGAAGATGATGTCCCGAAGTGACTCAAGGACAACAATGCCATTCTCTTCTCCGATGATGACCTTGTGAGAGTTCGGCTCCCACATGACGACGCCATTGTAATCTCGATCGTTGTGACAAACTATGATGTACGAGTCTTGGTTGATAATGGAAGTTCGACTGATGTCTTGATCTACGATGCATTCTCTAAAATGTGTTTGCGTAGACATCAACTACGAAAATCCCCCATTCCACTTACGAGCTTCGGGGATAATCAGGTTGATGCCAAGAGAGAGATAGTATTACCTATAACTCTTGGCACTGAACCTTGACAAAAGATACTACCAATCAACTTCACGGTAGTCCGAACTCTCTCGGCCTACAACATTATTTTGGGATGGCCTATCTTGAACAAGTTTCAGACCGTAGTGTCTTCTTATTATCTCCTAGAACGCTTCCCCACCAGGAATGGTGTTGGAGAAGTTAGAGGAAACCAGAGAGTGGCACGACAATGTCTGATGATCCAGGATAAGCATTCTAGTGACCCTACATCTGGAGATTACTTGGACCTAAGAGACTCAACTGCAGATTCCGGTGAGCCCATGGAGAGGACCATTTCTATACCCTTGACCAAGGAAGACCTCACCAAGGTCGTGCAAATCGGAAGCATGCTAGATGAAAAAACCAAGGCCGAGCTGATCTGCATTCTCAAAGACAATGCTGATGTCTTCGCCTGCTCGGCTTCGGACATGCCAGGAATTCCCGCTGAAGTGATCACTCATCAGCTGGAGGTCGCTCTAGGATACAAGCCAGTTCGACAAAAGAAAGGAGCTTTGCCCTTGAAAGGCAAAAGGCCATAGATGAAGAGATGAACAAGCTCCTCAAAGCATGGTTCATTCGGGAAGCCCATTACCCTGATTGGCTGGCCAACGTGGTCATGGTGAATAAAGCTAGTGGCAAGTGAAGAATTTGCATCGACTATACATACCTCAATAAAGCTTGTCCTAAAGATAGTTTCCCTCTCCCAAAGATTGACCAACTGGTTGACGCCACCGCCGGCCACCAGCTGCTAAGTTTTATGGATGCCTTCTCCGGCTACAATCAGATTTGAATGGATCCCCAAGATGAAGAGAAGATAGCCTTTGTCATCGACAAAGGCTTATACTATTACAAAATGATGCCATTCAGGCTCAAGAATGCTGGGGCAACATTCCAAAGACAAATTAACAAGGTATTCAAAGAGCAGCTGGGAAGAAATCTGGAAGCCTATGTTGACAACATGATCGTCAAGAGCCTCTTTAAGGAAAGTCATATCCGAGACCTAGAAGAATCATTCAACGCCTTAATGCATCACCGAATGAAGCTAAATCCCATGAGGTGTGCCTTCGAGGTCACTTCGGGCAAATTCCTGGATTTCCTTGTAACCAGACGAGGGATTGAAGCAAATCCTGAAAAGATTCAAGCCCTCAAGGACATGAGACACCCATCATGTAAGAAGGAGGTACAGCAATTAACTGGAAGGATAGCCTCCTTAAGCAGATTCATTTCTCGCTCTGTCGAGAAGTGTCTTCCCTTTTTCAAAGTACTTTGACAGTCTCGAGATTTCGAATGGACCGAGGATTGCCAAACTACCTTTGAAGAATTAAAGAAGTACTTGAAAACCCCGCCTCTACTTTCCAAACTTCAAGAGGGGGAGGTGCTCTACTTATACCTCTCCGCTTCGAATGAAGTCGTAAGCTCGGTCCTTGTCTGAAGAGAAGAGGAAGGCTCTCACAAGCTGATCTATTACATCAGCAAAGTTCTGCATGATGCTGAAACAAGATACTCAAAGATGTAGAAGCCGATCTACTCTCTGTTAATTGCAGCAAAGCAACTATGGCCTTACTTCCACGCCCACGCCATCGTGGTGCTAACAAATCAGCCTCTCAAGGCCGTTCTCCGATGCCCTGATACTTCGGGGAGGATAGCCAAGTGGGCCGTGAAACTAAGCAAGTTTGACATTAGTTTTCAGCCATGATCGGCTATGAAGGCCCAGGTGCTTTCGAATTTTCTGGCTGAATGCACCTGGAAGACCGAAGACGAAGAATCTCCATCCAAGGAAGGAGATCCGAAGAATGCGGAGTCCGTCTGGGGTGGATAGCCAAGTGGGCCGTGAAACTAAGCAAGTTAGACATTAGTTTTCAGCCCTAATCGGCTATGAAGGCCCAGGTGCTTTCGAATTTTCTGGCTGAATGCACCTGGAAGACCGAAGACGAAGAATCTCCATCCAAGGAAGGAGATCCGAAGAATGCGGAGTCCGTCTGGGTGCTCCACGTAGACAGAGCTTCCAATTCTGCTGGGTGTGGAGCTGGTCTCATACTAGCTGAACCCGATGTCCACACAGTGGAATACGCACTTCGATTCTCCTTCAGAGCTTCAAATAATCAAGTCGAATATGAAGCCCTCCTTCTAGGACTTCGGATCGCCAAAAGTTTGGGAGTTCAAAGGCTTCACGCTTTCTCGAACTCCTAGCTGATTATGAATCAGGTTAAAGGGGACTACGAAGCTACATATCCCATCATGGTACAATACCTGAGAGAGGTACGGGACTTGTCTTCATAACTGGAACACTTTGAAATCATTCATGTTCCCCGTTCAGAGAATTCCAGGGCAGATGCATTATCTCGACTCGCCACTACAGCCCCAGAGTCCCTCAGTCGCACTTTCATTGAACATCTTGAGGCCCCAAGTATAGCTGAAGAAGCTAGGGAAGTGCATCAGATAGAAGCTGAACCAAGCTGGATGGATCCCATCATCAAGTTTTTGAATGAGGGTGTGCTACCGGAAGATAAAGCTGAGGCCAAAAAGACTCGCTGGATGGCATCTCAATATATCATCTTGGACGGGGTCCTCTATAAAAGGTCATTCTCTCAGCCTTTGCTGAAATGCCTGGGGCCATCAGATGCAGACTACGCGTTGAGGGAGGTCCATGAGGGGATATATGGTGATCACTTGGGGGGAGGTCCTTAGCATATAAAATTATACACCAAGGATATTATTGGCCCTCCATCTAGTAGGACTCAACCGACTTCATGTAGAAATGTGATCAGTGCCAAAGATATGCCAACATTCAAAGGCAACCAGGAGTCACCTGACCCAGTTGACAGCCCCCTGGCCTTTTGCCTAGTGAGGAATGGACATTCTTGGCCCTTTTTCACCTACACCAGGACAGAGGAAATTCCTTCTTGTAGCGATCGACTACTTCACAAAGTGGGTTGAGGCCGAACCACTTGCCTAAATCACGGAGGGCAAGGTTGAAAATTTTGTCAAAAATTTTATCATATTTTGGTTTGGGATCCCACATACGTAATTACTGATAATGGGAGGCAGTTCGATAATTTGAAGTTCAGAGACTTCTGCGCTCGGTACCACATACAACATAGGCTAACTTTTGTTACCCATCCGTAGTCCAACGGAGAAGCCAAAGTAACTAATCGGACCATTCTTCATGGTCTGAAGACAAGGTTGAATACTACCAAGGGACTGTGGGCCGAAGAGCTGACGTCCATTCTCTGGGCATATAGAACTACCCCAAGAATGGCCATCAACGAGTCTCCGTTCAACCTAGCATACGATACTGAAGCCATTCTCCCTATCGAGGTCTTCCTCTAGTCTTTGAGAGTCGACAGATATGAAGAGCCTGAAAACTCCGATTGCAAGAGGGTTGATTTGGATCTGTTACCAAGCACCAGGCTCCAAGCTCAACTGAAAATGGTGACATACTAGCAGAAAGTCACCAAGTACTACAATTCCAGAGTAAAGGAGCAAGTTTTACGAATCCGGGACATGGTGTTGCGAAGAGCAAAAATTTCTAGGCCAACAGAATAGGGTAAACTTTTCCCCAACTGGGAAGGTCCATACCTGGTTGAAGAAGTTATACGTCCAGGGACGTATCGGCTCAAGACTTTAGAAGGAGAAATTCTATCCCGACCATGGAATGTACAAAACCTTCGCAAATACTATCAATAAACTAACCCCCAAGTTTTTTTTGTGCAAACTTGCCCAACTCTAAGCGGCTTATTATGTCTACAAAACGACAATGGCTTGAATGGCACGATCTGAACAATCTGCCAACGGCGCAAAGGAGAGTCTAATCCACTCACCTTATCGGCATGTCCGACGAGCGCAACGGATGGCCCCATCGGACCACCAAAAAGATCAAAGGCACAGGGATGGTTCAAGCAACCTACCCTACAGAAAACCCGAAGACGTGCCGGGGTGGGCCTAACTAGCCTGCCTTATACTAAAGAAGGCGCAGGGATAGTTTTCGTAACCTACCCTATGGGAAATCCGAAGACGCGCCGGGGTGGGCCTGAACAGCCTACCTTGATCATGACAGAAATGCACAGGGATGGCATAGACGCCCTACCCAATGGTAAACCCGAAAATGTGCTCGAACAGACATATGTTGTCCTTCCTATTATCAAAAAAACATCCATGAGACAGCCTAGCCGATCTCATCTCTCCCTCAAGGATCACAAGTGGTCTAGGAAGTCTATGCTTTTGCAAACTATACTTCAACAAATAATAATGGAGACACGAGAAAAGGTCAGAAAAGTTAAGATATTCCATTTCTTTTCTAAATTTTGTACAAAAAAAAAATGGGGGGCAGAAGAAAAAGAGATTGCAGGAACTTGGGAAGCACATTCAATAACCACCCGCTGGCCCTTTTCCTTGCCAGCGGGGGAAGTCTTGGAAGGAGGATGAAGGGGCCCTGGGGTTCCTCTCCATATCAGAATCTGACTCCTCAAAGTCAGAGTCAAATTCATGTCCAGGGAAGGGAACTGAGGGCTTGATGTTGTCAAGGCCCTTCAAGTCATAAAACTTGAAGGCCTTACCCCTATATTCCCGGAACCCCTGATGGTAGGCATCCAAAGCTGCCCCGGTGACCTCCTCCTTGAAGGCAGGGGATGCCTTGAAGTCCATAATGGCGTCTGCCATCCTCTTCTTGGCCTCCACCGCCTCCACATTGGCCGCTTCCACCTTGGCCCTAGCCTCCTTTAGTTGGGCCTCCAGGACTCGAATCCTCCTCTCCAAGCGATCGACGACCAGGCCTTCATCGTTGCCCAGCTTGAAGGACATTGGGCTGCCCCCTGCTCCACTACTGATGGCCCACTTCTTCGCCGCCCTCTGGAGTTCCGGAATACTGAACTTCATTATAGCAGATTTGTTAAGGGAGAAAAAATTTTGAAGGAAAGTCTGTGCTACGATGGCTTTCGGCAAGGAAGATAGGGGGCCTATTTATAAGAACCTGGCACCCATTAACAGCCAGAGGGGAATGTGCTCCTCGCCTTTTCCCGGTCATACCAAAAAATGCCACATGTTAAAGAGACATTTCCCAGGTGGCCGTGCGGAAGCGATGTGATCACCAGTAACCACTCTTAGGAATGGAGATCGATGATGCTTCGAATTCGAAATAATCTTCATCGAACGGCAACAACATTAATGGTTCTCTTTCGGAAAGGAATGATATAGCAGCACCTAGGATGCAATGGAATGCGACTATTCGAATATCGATGTGCCCAATGCGAGAAGCGAGAATCATGATCAATGTCTCTTAATCAATGGTCAACGGGAAGGTGACACCTGTCCATCATGTCTATTCTAGAATAGCTAGATTACTTATGATAAAGAAAGACCGGCATTAGCCTGGCATGATCGTGGTCAGTCATCGGCTACGATTATGGCCAGTCATCGGCTACGACCATGGCCAGTCATCGGCTACGATAATGGTCAGTCATCGAGTATGGTTACGGCCAGCCATCGGCAACGATAATACGACTCTGCTTCGGAATTCGACCAAAAGGGAAAAGAAGCGATGAACGTCAAACCCTCACCAAGGCTAGCAACCTAGCCTAAACTGTGTTCAAGAATGTAACACAACGCACACAAAAAGCTACTTGAGAGCTCTGAAAACTACTCGAAAGTTCGAGAAGCAACTCGGGAATTCATAAAATTTGTTAACTACACTTAAAAAAAAAAAGTAAAGAAAAGATACAAGATCTAGGGCTACTCCAATTCCTAAACATCAGGAGGAGGGGACCTTACACCACAGGATTAAAGCAGCTTGTCGATCTGTGCAGAAAGGGCTTCATCAGCTTAGGCTGGGACTGAAGAGCCTCCAACTTGGACTTCCTCCCCAGACTGAACCCCCTCCGGGGTCAAGGTTAGAGTTGGAACCACCTCCAGGCCTTTTACTGAGATAGGAGCCTCCTCTCCCAAGCATGGCAACTCTTCAGCCCTGTCGGCCCCTTCGGCTTGCGCCAAAACTGCACCAATGTCTTCGATTACAATCGGGATCTCTTCCCTCGGGCTCGTTACCTTTCCAGCCTTTTCTCCGGCCTCGACCTCCTCTTCTTCTTCGACTATGCTGAAAGCGGGAATGTTGGAAAGATCAAGGAGTGGGAAGGCCCCTTTGACCTTGGCGAGTCCATCATTGAAGCCATGCTGATAACAATACAAGGTTGCCTCATTCATCTCCTCCTGGAATTGTGAAGACCTTCTGAAATCCACCATGGCATCATGTGCCAACTTCCTTAGGGACGCGGACTCTTTCTTGGCCTCCTCGGACTCCAGGGCCAACTCTTCAGCCCTCCTGGCAGCTTCCTCAGCAACCTTGGTCTGACCCTCCAATCTATCCTGATTCTTCTTGGCAGATTGTCCCAAGAACTCGACTTGTTTCTAGCTTTTCCTTAAACCTGCCCTCTGCTCCGCAATTGTCGACTGGCCACTTTGCAACTCGCCCCTCTATCCACAAACTTCAGCATCCGCTTGAGCGAGACGGTTTTCCATGGACTGCCTCAGCTCTTCAGCCACCTCTTTTGCAGCTCTGGCCATGTAAAGTTCCTCTTTGAGGCTGTGGATGAGGTTGTCAACATTCCCCAAGCCTTCCTCTAGGAAGGTGACATCATAGACCAGCTACATCGACAATGTGAGATAATGAGATAGTTAATCCCTAGAATGGAAGAGGTATGGTGGGAACCTTACCTATTGTAGGGAAGAAATTGCAGAATCAGTCACCCTGGTGAGGCTTCGGCTTCGGATAACTGCCAGATCGTGAGGAAGCAATGTGTTTTTCAATGCCCGCCTGGCCACAGTGGGAACCAACAATCTCCCCGTAGGGGAAAACTCGGAAGAATCAGCGGGATGGCTCCCGGTGGGAGAAGCTTCACGTGCATATTCTCCCTTGACTTGTAGCGTCTTGCCCCTATCAGCTACAGGGGGCAAGACGGCGGCACACCTGCCCTCTGAGGTGGGCTCTCCCTCGTACGGACCGGAGAAGTGTCCGTAGATGAAATCTCGACTTGATGAGGTCCTACTGGGACCCCCTCGTCAGCACCACGTCTTCCCCGGAAGTTCCCCGGGAGAATGAAGTTCCCCGGTCTACTTCAGGACACTCTCTTGGGGCCCTCTTCCGGATTGCTGATCTTGTAAGAGGAGCCTAGGCTACTCTCTTCTCGAAAGTCTAACAGAGCCAACCCAAGCTAGGCTTCATCCCTCCACCTGCGAATGGGAAAACGCCTTAATATCGACCAGATTGCAGCAAGAATGGAAAAGAAAGTGGTAGAGATTTTTGTCAATATACCTAGCACAGGGAACTTGCTAATCCCTGCAAGATGGATATTCCTCTCCTCCAACAACTTGTTGATGGGAACAACCTCCGAATCAGTCAGTAAATCATAATCAGACTGATCGGCCATTAAGACCTTCATTCCATCGTTGGCGGTTAGGCGCGGTTCACTCCAGTCATTGCCAAAACCCCATGGGTCGACAGACAATACAAAAGTAAAAATAGGTTTCCACCAATGAATGGTGCTGGGCATGTCCTTGATAATCTTACAACCCAGTCGAGGGCCAATCACCCACCATCCATTACCATGGAAATCCTTTTTGAGTATGAAAAGAGCAGTAAATAAGTTGGTTCTGGGCTCTATATTCGCTATGTGACACCGGACCAAAAAATCACAGATGTTCCGAATACTATTCGGAGTCAACTGTGCAGGCAATACTTGATACAGATGGAAGATTTTAATGAAGAACGGGTGCAGGGAAAATCAAAGACCGGCCTTTAGATGGACTTCGTACATAGCTAGACATCTGGCAGGGGCTTTGTTCACTCATTCCACGGGGGTATGGAGGATTAGAGAAAATCCCTCTGGAACGTGATAACGTTCTCGAAGATAAGTAATCCTTTCTTGAGAAATAGAACTAGGAATCGACTCTGGACTCACTATGTCACTGACACCCGAAGGCCCAACCTGTTCCCTTTGGCTTCCTATGGATTCGGCCATGACAAAAGAATGAGACAAAGAGGCAGAAGGAAGATTCTACCTGCAGAAAAAGCCGATAGCTGAGAACAAAGAAAGCTGGACTGAGACTGGGGATGCGAGGTTGAAGAAGCTTCCTCACTAGGACCTTTCCTCCTTCTCGAAAAGAAATGGGAAAAGCCTAAGGCAACACCTCGAAAAACGAGATCATCTTCAAAAACCAATCGTGGATGCTCGAAATAGCTACGACCTTAAATTGATTTGATGCAGAATGAACCGAAGATTTTAACCCGTACGAATCAATGGCCAAGGTGGAGCATATTCATCATCCAAGGGTGGAGAAGAACCATGACCGCCGTTCAAATCCCAACTAAAAGATTGGGTGAACCATCGCATTGCGGAAAAAGGAGGGACCGTACTAGGCACGCCCGCTCCTTTTCCACCCTTCAATCAAAGACCGACAGCTATCCATCACCTGATTTTCGAATCAGCCGGCAGTTATGGGAGATGGCCCAATCAGAGATTTTTGTAATTATCCACCGCACCACCTCCCAGGAGGAAAACGACAAATACTCTCACTCTTTAAGGCAAATCTTCGCTTCGAAAATTGAGAGTAGGGGGGCACCTGATGGGATATGTCAGCCCAGGCACGGGCCAGCTGCCAAAGACCTCTGACTGAGGACATTTCCTCTGAACCACGAGCGCCAGGCCCAGGTATTCGAAGAAAGCCGAATAACCATGGGCAAACGAAAGCCCTCGATAGGTCCACGGCTTCAGAAGACCAAGTCCTCAGCCTGGACTAGAATACGATTTCCGAAGACATGATCTTTGGATAACGCCGAAGACACAGTCTTCGGCCTTCAACAAGGATCAAGTCCATGATCCGCGCCAAAGACACGACATCTGATCTATCTCCAATCTCTACGAAACATGGCAAGCAATGGTTATCCTCGACTATCTATGGCGTGATCATGGTGCGTGAGTCCAGTGGCAGTGCCCCAAGCCTAGCCACCGGAACCACCCCAGTAATCACCCATGATCCCTGATTAAGAAAAAAAAAAACTCCCCGGTCATAACTGCTGGAGGGAGAAGGAAAACCGTAAGCAGGACAACTCCTTATAAGTAGTGGTAAGAGGGAACACTAGAGGTAAGAGGCTGGACACCCCTGATTATATCAGAGCTTTTTCCTTCTCCATCTTCCCCATTCTGTGGCTAGAGCCCGCCGCTGACTTAAGCATCGGAGTGTCCCCCCGCCGGAGCATCTCCGGCAAGGAATTTATTTTGCAGGTAAACCAGGAAGCAATCTAGCAAACCAGTAGCTCCACCCGATCAAAAAAAGGAATTCGATGCCAACATCTTGCATACTCACTGGCTACCGGTGGACTCTTTCGTGCGTGCGTTCCATGTGCTAACATGCTAGATGCGATTACATGACCGGCTTTCCATGAGTGTCACGCGTTGACCAATTTCCTTAGCTCCCCACGAAGGCCGTAGCTTCACGTTCCACGAAGGCTCTTCACGTTGATCCCAACGCCCACTCCCTCTTATTTTCAAACTAGCGAAGCCTTCTATTATTTAATGTGCTCTCAGGCTTTTTAAAATCCATAGTCTCGTGTGCCACATCCGAAAATATCCCATGTGTCCACGGGTTCATCTATGCTTCCAAAGCCCCACGCTCCCACTTCATGCTGTGTCAAACTTCCAAATACTCTTAGAATATCACATGTGGTCCAATACATGCCATGCCCCACTCAACCTCATAATAATTAACTTCCTTTCTTTCATTTGGCATCCAAAATTCTAGATTTATCAAACCAAAATTAGTATCTCATTTATTTTATTTGAATTGGAATCCTTCTACTCGACACCTCCTTTCTTGTTGAATTGGTGCTCCCATATCCCACGCCAAAGAGATCTCATACACTTTCCTCATTTGGACCAACTCCACCCTACATCAAAAATCGTGTTCTCTCTCTTCTATCTTCATTTAATTGGACCTTTAGACTACTTTTTGATTTAGATTTGGTTCTTCCTTGGATCATTTTCCATTTAGTCCCTTAATTTGCTGGCTTAAATGCACATGTGGCTTAGACTTGGACTCGAGTTTGGGCCAATCTGAGTCCAGGTTGATTACATGGATCTAGTCTTCCAATTACTTGCAAAAGAGATTAAGAAGCATCATATTCTAATTAATAAAAATCAATTAATAAAACATTTGACATTTCTAGAATCCTAAATTATGTATTCATCAAGTAATGAGTTGCAAAGGCAACATGAGAGCATGGATCACCATACCTACTTCTTAATCTAAAAGAGTTGTATAGAGATCATGACACGCTGCTAGATATGTGATATCTAGGTAGCTATTCCATATCAGGATGAGTGAAAGCTCATTCATGCAAGCCCATTGTTATACCCAACTGGCTTAACATCGAACCGGACCGCCATATCTGCAGAGGTCCGACCGGGTCATTCTCGCGGACATTCGAGTGACCCTCTGCGGCTGAAGCTGCGAAGAACTCTCTCCTTCGGACATCCGGCTGACCGACTGAAGTAGAGGTCCAAGTGACCCACTCCTGCCGAGGTCCGAGCAATCCACTTCTGCTGAGGTGTGGCTAGCCTCCCCTACTGAGGCTCCGATGGATGCTCTCCTTTGGAGGTTCGACCGACCCACTGAAGTAGAGGTCTGAACGATCGACTTATGCTGAGGTCCGACCAACCCACTCCAAAATGGTTCGCTGATTCCAGAAGCCTCTTCTAGCTGGTACTGAAATTCTGTCACAACAGACTCCTGCCACATCAGCACCATTACTCCACCATTCCCACGATGCCGCCCTATCTTGGTGCCATGTGGCCATACTCTAGATTCTCCTAGGGGCATATTAGTCTTTCCTGGCTTCACCCCTAATGAATTTTGGCATTGTTCTGTACCTATATAAGGTAAACTGGGGCACACAGGGCGGTAAGCAAGCTAAGGCAAGCACTAGCACTCTCTTCCTTCTCCATACGCTGTCTCCATTTGATTCCTCTATTCTATTGCCCTTAAGCTCTTGCTAACTTAAGCACCGGAGTGTCCCCAACCGGAACACCACTAGCCCTTAAGGACTTTGTTACAGGAATCGGGAGAGGAGCACTCTAGCCCAGCCGTCTGAGCCCGGTCCGGAAGAAGTTGCAACAACAGATTGGTGCAGATTACAGAAGCCAAAGCAAAGAGCTTTGTCCAGAACTGCATTATCTTCCGATTCGGCATTCCACAAACAATCATCAACGACAACGGAAGGTAGTTCGATAATCCCAAATTCCTTCATGTGGACGGATGTCCAACCTTACAGGCTACGGGGCCGGCCTGATCCTAGCTGACCTCGACGGACAAAGCTTGGAGTATGCCTTACATTTTTCATTTCAGGTGTCAAACAATCAAGCAGAATATAAAACCCTCTTCGCAGGATTGAGAATAACCAATGAGTTGGGCATCAGCCGAATCAGGGCCTTCTCCGACTCTTAATTGGTGGTAAATCAGGTGAAAGGCGAGTTCGAGGCAAGAATCCGACCCTGGCCAATTACTTGAGCAAGGTACAAATCCTAGTATCTCGACCTAAATTCTTCGAGATTCTCCATATACCTCGATTGCAGAACTCTCGGGCAGATGCCTTGTCAAGATTGGCCACGGCCGTCACCAATACCTCCAATCGAACCTTTGTGGAGTATCTGCAGCACTCAAGTATTGCTAAAGAGCCGACCGAGGTCTACCAAGTTGAACAAGAAGCCTTTTGGATGGACCCAATTCTTACATTCCTTATTAGAGGGACTCTACCGGAAGATCCGACTGAAGCCAAGCATATATGCTGGACGGCTTCAAAGTACGTCATCCTTGACGGCATCCTCTACAAACGGTCATTCTTACAATCGCTGCTGAAGTGCATGGGACTGACTGATGCAGACTACGCACTCAGAGAAGTGCATGAACGCATCTGTGATGCCATCTAGGAGGAAGATTTCTGGCTTATAAGATCATTCGACAGGGATACTATTGGCCTAAAATTCAGAAGGATGCGTCGGACTTCGTCAGAAGGTGCAACGCATGCCAAAGGTACTCCAATATCCAAAGGAGGCCTGCCAGTCAGCTGACCCCACTCACTGCACCTTGGCCATTCGCGTAGTGGGGGATGGACTTCTTGGAACCTTTCCCATTGGCATCCAGCCAACGAAAATTCCTGATCGTGGCTATGATTACTTCACCAGGTAGGTGGAAGCTGAACCACTGGCACAGATTACAGAAGACAAAGCAGAGAGCTTTGTCCGAAACTACATTATCTTTTGATTTGGCATTCCACAAACAATCATCACCGATAATGGAAGGCAGTTCGACAATCCCAAATTTTGAAATTTCTACCAGCAATATCACATCTCCCACTGGCTTACATCAGTCGGCTATCCACAGTCCAACGGAGAAGCCAAAGTCACTAATCGGACAATCCTACATGGACTGAAGACTAGATTGAATGATGCCAAAGGGCTTTGGGTTGAAGAACTTCACTTAGTGCTCTAGGCCTATCGAATAACCACCCGAATGATGACTGGGGAGACTCCGTTTAACCTGACCTACGGAACTGAAGCAATCATCCCTGTAGAAGTGTCCTTGCAATCCCTGTGGATTGATCACTTTGCCGAACTGACCAACTCAGAGCAATGGAGGGCTGACCTAGATCTGCTCGAAGAGACTAGACTCCAGGCGGGCTTGAAGATGGTGACTTATCATTAGAAGATGGCCAGATACTACAACTCTCGAGTCAAGGCTCGAACATTCCGGGTTGGAGATCTAGTCTTGCGAAGGGCAGAAATATCAAGACCGACCGAGCAAGGAAAACTCTCCTACAATTAGGAAGGTCCTTATCGAGTCATGGAAGTAATTCGAGCCGGAACCTACCAACTTGAGCATCTGGACGGATGGCAAGTGGCATGTCCATAGAATGTAGACAACCTTCGCAAGTATTATCAATAAAGGCTACAACTTCTCTTATGAAGCACTTCCAAAAGTCCGACTCCGATCGGTAGAGGCTCTAGGGTAGCCCACTTCTGAATGTCCGACTCCGATCGGTAGAGGCTCTAGGGTAGCCCACTTCCGAAAGTCCGACTCCGATCGACAGAGGCTCTAGGACAGCCCACTTCTGAAAGTCCGACTTCGATCGGCAGAGGCTCTAGAGTATCCCACTTCTGAAAGTCCGACTCCGGTCGGCAGGGGCTCTAGGGCAGTCCACTTTTGAAAGTCCGACTCCGGTCGGCAGAGGCTCTAGGGTAGCCCACTTTTGAAAGTTCGACTCCGATCGGCAGAGGCTCTAGGGCAGCCCACTTCCAAAAGTCGAACTCTGGTCGGCAGAGGCTCTAAGGCAGCCCACTTCTGAAAGTCCGACTCTGGTCGACAGAGGCTCTAGGGCGGCCCACTTCCAAAAGTCTGACTCTGGTCGGTAGAGGCTCTAGGACAGCCCACTTCTGAAAGTTCAACTCCAGTCGACAGAGGCTCTCGGATAGCCCATTCCTGAAAATCTGATTCCGGTCGACAATAGCTTCAAAACGATCCACATGGAGGTCTGGTCCCAAGTTCGGACAAGCCAATGGACCAACACCTAGAAAAATTCCTAAGTGTCTAGGTTCGGACTGAGCTACTGTCTGGCAGGCACTTTGGAGGTCTCAAGTTCGGACGAATCGACATACCAACACTTAAAAAAATTTCTAAGTGTCTAGGTTCGGATTGAGCTACGGTCCGGCAGCCACTTCGGAGGTCTCAAGTTTGGACGAGCCGACGGACCAACATTTAGAAAAGTTCCTAAGTGTCTAGGTTTGGACTGAGCTACTATTTGGCAGCCACTTCGGAGGTCTCAAGTTCGGATGAGCCACGGACCAACACATAGAAAAATTTCTAGGTGTCTAGGTTCGGACTGAGCTACTATCCGGCAGCCATTTCGGAGGTCTCAAGTTTGGATGAGCCGACGGACCAACACTTAGAAAAGTTCCTAAGTGTCTAGGTTCAGATTGAGCTACTGTCCGGCAGCCACTTCGAAGGTCTCAAGTTCAGACGAGCCAGTAGCTACTTCGAAGTGTTTACGGTCCCATCCAGCCGACCATTGACACTTAGAAACATTTTAGAAGAAGGAACTTCGGTCAATCCGACCGACCCACACATACAAAGACATACGCAGGAGATATGACAAAAAAAAGTTCTATTATATTATAAGAGAAGTTTCTTACAAAAGAGAAGGTCGGACCTTTACAAACATCTTAGGTCTGACCCACTGGAGATACAAATATGGCTTCAGCTTGGCCCCCTCGGCCTCCCCCAGAGCTCTGACTGGGACGATCGCCACTCTCGCATCGACTTCAGCCTGGGCATCCGCTCTGGCCTCCTCTATGCCAGCTTCAGCCAGGGGTTCAACCCCTCTGTCGGTAAGGTCTGCCTTTTCTTCCGTGCCTTCCTCTTCTACTTGTTTCGGCAACTGTAGGAAGGTGAGGTCGAGCTCCGGAAATGCATCACTTACCTTCACCAGGCACTCTTCATACCTGTAGCCGAAGCTGACCGTGTCGACCTTATTCATCTCCTCTATGAATTTATCGGAGGCCTTATACTTCTTCATGGCTACTTCGGCCACCGTCGCCATCAGCTCCTGGGTTTTCTTCAGCAAACCCTTGTATCTCTCTACCTCTACTTGGTGGCTCCTCGAGCGCCTTTCGTACTCGACCAAGCATCCCTCCTCTTCGATCAACCGGTAGGCCAGAGCTTTCAACTTCCACTTCTTCCTTTTCAGATTGGCCTCCTATTTAACCAGCCACCCCCGCAGGTCTTCTGCCTGCTCTTTAAGGGTCTTTACCTCTGCCCGACAAGTGGACAACCCTTCTTTGACGTTCTTCCGTGCCGCCTCCATCGTGGCCCTGTCCGCCTCTATCGTGGCTTTAGCCACCTCTGCCTCTTCGACCATCTTGGCCAAGTGCTCTTTCAGGAATAGCAACTCGCCCAGGCCATCATCCATTAGCAAGACATCTCGAAGGAGCTGCCAACAGTAAGACAATGCTAGTGATTTATAGACAATAAAGCAAAGGCCGAGGGCTTAGATACGGGTGACTTACCACCATCATGTGATGAAAGGAACTCCTGGCGGCCTCATTCACCATTTGTCGATCGATGTCTATAACGGCCCTTTTGAGCAGGTCTTTGTCCTGCTCGGCATCATGTATGGCATGCCATTTCTGACACTCCTCATCATCGGCTTCATCGGCCTCCCCCCTATCAGTTGCCTGTCCTTCGGCCACTTGTTCCCTTCTGGCCATTAGGGAAATCTCCTCGATCAGCTCGATGAGCGGGGAGGTTGGGGCTATCTCTGCTTTGGTCGGCAGTGATTGGTCTTCTCCCATCCAGGTGGCTAACTGCCCGATCGAGGATGAACGCTCCGGTACCCTCGCCACTTGGCGAGCCGACAACGGCACATGGTCGTCAGACTTTACAGAAATGACAGTGGTGGACGACTCCTCCATTTGTCACTTCTTTGGCCTTTCAAACGTTGGCTCTTCCATCCGTTGCTTTTTCGACCTCCCGAACATCGACTTAGTAATACGGACGGCCCTTCTATGTGCTGCTCGTGATGAAATGGTCGCCCGGCCAGGCTTCATCTTTGCACCTGCCATCAAACAAGATCGGAGTCAGTAGCAAGGAAACAAAGCCAACAGAAGATTTGAAGACCTATGACAAATAGTTGCTACCCTACCTAAGCCTCGCTGCTGGCTGATCCCAGCAAGGAAGAGGTTCTCCTCTTGGAGCAAGTCGTGTATAAACATCGGATCTTCTTCATCCATCTTATTGAAATCGGCCTCATCGGCCCTCAACACTCTCCTCCCATCTATTGCTTTTGGCCTGGGCTCTCTCCATATCGGCTCAAAACCCCAGGGTTCCAGGCTATCTACAAAAATGTATCGGGACTTCCATCCAGGAATAGCCGATGGAAGCCCCCTAGTATCTTCCAACCAGGGTGGGGACTGAACATCCACCACTCCTGGCTTCGAAAGTCTTTTTTCAGAAAAAAGAAGTTGCTGAAGAGAGACTATCTCGGCTCAACTCCAGCTTGCTGGCAGAAAACCATGAAGTCGCAGATCACCCGAATGTTGTTCGGGGTCAACTGCACAGGGTTAACTTTGTAAAAGTTGAAAATTTGAACGAAAAAAGGGGAAAGTGGGAACCGAAGGCTAGCCTTAAGGTGGGCATTGTACATTGGAAGGGCTCCTAAGTTCAGTGGGCCATTCACCCTCCCCTCCTGGGTCGGAATGGCTAGATGCAAAGTGGTCAGAATATTATACATGACCCTAAGGTTCTCTACCTTCTCCTAGGTCATCTCTGATAGGATGTTGTCGGGGCCTGGTTCCTTACGATCAGAGCTCCGGTTGCCGGAGGCCATTCTAATGGAAGTTGGAAGGAAAGATGGAGGATATAACCTAGTGATGGAATTCCTAGAGGGAGGCGAAAGTGGCAGGAAGAAGAAATCTATTTCTCCCCAAATGCAAGTGTAGTGGAAGACTCCCTCCGGACTTTCACCCCCTCCTTTTATAAGCACTGAGGGGCCACTTCCCAGTGTCCCTCAGGTGCCGCAATCCACTGTCAAATGATATGACTTCTTGGTTCAATGGGGAAGCCGATGGGACATGCTAGATTGTGCCCAGTTGCGATCCGCATGATCACCCAACCAGTGACGGATGAGCAGCTCCGCATATCGTGCCAACTACTCAGATCTTGCCACGTCACCCATGTCACATCAGGAGCCTGATGGATGGGCATTTCAGGCTGGCAGCCCATCATTACACCTTACCCGCAGTAACTACCCCTATCACCACTTCCAATGCGGTGCTGACACTTGTCTGGGGGGTAGAATTTCAGAATGGAAGATGGCTGGTCGTGGTACACCAGATCAGATTTGCAATCATCTCAAAGATCGATGTATTATATATCAAATAATGCTCTCATCCTTCAAAGCTACAGAATTGCTTGAAGGCCAAGAGTAAAGGGGGCAACTGTTATACCCAACCGGCTCAACATCGAACTGGACTACCATATCCGCAGAGATCCGATCAGGCCACTCTCGTGGACATCCGAGTGACCCTCTATGGCTGAAGCTCTGATGAACTCTCTCCTTCGGAGGTCTAGCTGACCCATTAAAGTAGAGGTCCGAGCGACCCACTCCTGTTGAGGTCTGAGCAACCCACTTCTGCTGAGGTCTGGCCAGCCTCCCTTGCGGAGGCTTCGACGGATGCTCTCCTTCGGAGGTCCGACCGACCCACTGAAGTAGAGGTCCGAACGACCCACTTCTGCTGAGGTCCGACCAACCCACTCCAAAGATGGTTCAGTGATTCCAAAAGCCTCTTCCAGCTGGTACCAGAATTCTGTTACAACAAACTCTTGCCACATCAGCACCACTACTCCACCATTCCCATGATGCCACCCTATCTTGGTGCCACGTGGCCACTCTCCAGATTCTCCTAGGGGCAGATCAGTCTTTCCTGACTTCACCCCTAACGAATTTTGGCACTGTTCCATGCCTATATAAGGTAAACCGAGGGACACAGGGCGGTAAGCAAGCTAAGGCAAGCACTAGACTCTCTTCCTTCTCGATATGCTGTCTCCATTTGATTCCTCCATTCTGTTGCCCTCAAGCTCCCGCTAACTTAAGCATCGGAGTGTCCCCCGCCAGAACACCACCGGCCCTTAGGGACTTTGTTGCAGGAATCGGGAGAGGAGCACTCCAGTCCAGCCGTCTGAACCCAGTCCAGGAGAAGTTGTAGCAACACCCATGTTCTAAAAATAATTAACATGTCACTTGATTAGGTTAATTGGATTTTGTCATAGATGATGAGCTCAGTCAGGATTTGATCCTGCAATCACTTCTTGACTTCTCTTAATTTGTCATAAATTATCATATGAACAAAGTGAATACTACTTTGCTAGAGCTACTCAATATGTTAAAGATAGATTAAAGCCATGTCAAGGATGAAAAGGCTCCTGTTTTCCTTGTATTTAAGATCTTTAGGAAGAAGGCAAGGAAAAAGGGGTAAAAAAATAAAGAAGCTAAACCCTAAGGAAAGCATCTCAAAGAAATCAAAGGCAATGAGTGTTTCTGCCAAAGGTAGCTATTTTCACTATGGCAAACATGGGTTAGATCCAAGTTCCTAGTCAACTTAAGACCAATTATGACTTGGTCAAATCCCAATCCTAGGACTCCTTGTGGTGCCCAAAAGTTGGGGCACCACATATTTTTCCTACCACTTTTTCCCTAGCATGAGAAGGACTTCTCAATGCCAAAAAGGAGTTCTATTTTTCCTAGGATTCTCTCTCACATGCCCCATAAAGGATTAAATTTCAAATGCTAGAAATTGTGGGCATTTGAACTTTCTTTCCATAAAGAATCATGTTGGTGCAAAACGTCTTCCATGCCCTAAAGAAGTCCAAGAAATTTAGGACTTCTTCACGTTAAAATACCCCTCTTCATGCTAAGGGTTGTTGTGCAAAAAAAAAAAAAACACCCTACCTTAGAAAAATGTCCAAGAATTGGATGTAGTTAAGAGGGTTCTCACACTAGAACTCCTACATCAAAAAGGTTTTGGAGTGGGATTTAATTCTAGGCATAAAAGAAGGCTATAAGAAAAGGTGTTGACTCCATTATGGATTTTGATGATAAGCAAAATGGTTAAGTATAAGTTGAGGACTAATGGTTTCCTTGAAGTGTTTTTGTTGAAAAAGGTGCTCACATTCTTGAAGAAGCTTAATTGTTTGAAGAAGCCAAGTTTGAATGAAAAGAATTGCTCAAAGAGGAACTTGGAAACTTAAGAATTGCTTGATTGGATATTTGGTTTAAGTGGAAATGTGTTTCAGCTCAAGTTCAGCATTTTTGTGAAATTTTTAGTGAAGTGTCGACTCAAAGTGTCAACACATGACATCAAGTGTCGACACATGGAGGTAAAGTGTCGACTCAAGCCGGTACGCAAGAATGTTTTAGCTGGCATGGATGAAGTGTCAACACATGGACTTGAAGTGTTGACACATGGATCAACACATCGTCTAAGATTTTTAAGCCACAAAACTTGCTAAAAATGAAGAACAGCTGAAGTGTCGACACATGAAAGCAAGGTGTCGACTCAAGATGTTGACTCGACTGAGTAAGTGTTGACACATCTGAGATTTTCAGAGAATCAGATTGGAGCTATTTGAATTAGATGTCGACTCAAGAAGTTCAAGTGTCGACCTTATGTATCGACTCACAGCCTAAAGTATCGATACATGGAGTTTTGGTAATAGTAATAATGGCTAGTTTTTCAAACACAGAACTCGTCCATTTTGGCCTCCAACTGCTAGTTTTTCAAGTCTAATGGCTAGAAACAAGATTTGAGGCCTTGGGGAAGTATTTACATCCTCCAAATCAAATCAAATGATAACATATTGAATATTATTGAATACCATTGAGAATAGAGAAGAAAAGAGAGCTTTAACTCCTATTCTTTGAAGATTCAACTACTCACAAGCTAAAGCAAGCCTCCAAGCATTCAAGAGCATTGAAGATCAACTATTCTTGAGCATTCAAGAGGCTTCAACAAGTTCAAAGCACTTCTACATCGAGCTTCAAAGAGATACCCGCTTTATTTTAGAAAGCTTACTTTGTTTCATTTCTTCTAAACTCTATTTGTTGTAATGGTTCTTAGTTAGCCTATTGTAAAACCAAATGAGGTTATTTGTGAGCCTTTGCAAAACTAATTAGGTTGGTGGTTAGCCCGTAAAACCATTTAGGTTCTTGGTTAGCTCAGAAAATCAAGGGAGGTTATTGGTTAGCCTTTGAAAACCAATTAGGTTCTTGGTTAGCCCGTAAAACCAAGTGAGGTTTTGACTTGTTGGCCTTATAAAAACAAGTTAGGTTTTTGATTTGTGAGCCCGTAAAACTAATCAACTGTAATTGGGTGTGATTATAGAGAATTCTCAAGGGGATCTTAGGGTGTGGATGTAGGTGCATTGGATAGCACCGAACCACTATATTTCTTGGTCTTTGTGGTTGATTGATCTCTCTCTACTTGCTCTTTATTTATTGCTCTTTAATTCTGTTGCACTTTTATTTAAGAGCATTGCATTTGAACTCAAAGTACATTGCATAATTAATTATTGAATTGGATTGCATTGCTTTGCATCAAGTAAAGTCTTTTTAGATTAATTTTTAGAGATCCAATTCACTCCCCCTCTTGGGTTGCTTACTGGGCAACAAGTGGTATTAGGGCCAGGTTCTCAATGTATAGGCTTTACTGCCTTGAGTAAAGATTTATGGCAGCCCCAATTGGTATTAGCATAGTTGAGGGACAAGCCTCAAATAGACCTCCATTTTTCAATGGATCAAATTACACTTATTGAAAAACTAGGATGAGAATTTATATGCATTCTATTGATTACAATTTATGGAAAGTGATAGATAAGGGTCCTCATATTCCTTCAGTAGTGGTTAACGGTGTTTCCATCCCAAAGCTCAAAGAGGATTGGGATGAAAATGACATTAAACAATCCGAGATCAATGCCAAGGCAATGAATTTTCTCTATTATGCATTAGATCCTAGTGAACTCAATAGGATATCTACATGCATATCTGCTAAAAAAATATGGGACACACTTGAAGTTACCCATGAGGGTACCGATCAAGTAAAAAATACTAAGGTAAATATGTTAGCGCACACTTATGAGATGTTCTGAATGGAACCTAATGAATCAATCACTGATATGTACATAATATTCACTAATATTGTAAATGGTATGAGAAGTCTTGGAGTTATGTCTGACGCTGATATTGTAAATAAAATCCTTAGATCACTTTCAATATCATGGGATCCAAAGGTGACCGCAATCCAAGATGCCAAGGACATTGACAAATTACCTCTTGAGCAGCTGATTGGATCGCTCATGACTTATGAGCTTAATCTGAAATAAAAATCAATGGACATGATAAGAAAAAGAAGGGGATTGCTTTCAAATCAAATATACAAGAAGAATCCTCAATAGATGAGTCCGACGATGAAGAGGAAGATGAAGATGAAGAAGCCCTTCTTGTACTGAAATTTAGAAGATTTATGAAGAGGAGGAAGTTTCCTTACAAAAAGAAATATCAATCAAAAGAAAAAGGAAAAGAAAAAGAGAAAGAAAAAGAAAAGAAAAAGGATATGGAAGTACCTACATGCTTCGAGTGCAAGAAGCCAGGACACTACAAGTTTGATTGTCCTCTCCTTAAAAAGTCTAGGAAGAAATTAAGAAAGAAGGCAATGATGGCCACCTGAAGTGACAGCGAAAACTCTAATTATGAGGAAGAGCAGACCGAAGTTGCAAATCTCTACTTAGTGGGACATCAAGACAATGATGAGGTAAATTTGGATATTGAGATCGATTTTACTTTTGATGAACTTAGAAATGCATTTGATGAACTCATGCATGATTATAAACTGATTTTATCTAAAAATAAGAAATTAAAAGAGCATGCAAATAGTTTTTCTTTTGAAAATAATTCTTTGCTAAATGAAGTTAGTGATTTAAAATCTAAAGTGGATGTTTTGAAAAGAAAAATAATGCTTTATCTATAGAAAATGAAGTTTTGAAAAGACCTAAGAATGTTATTTCAAACAATGATCTTTTAAATAAAAATAAAGATTTGGAACTTGAAAATACTAAGTACAAAAATGAACTTGAAAAGATAAAGCCTTTTGTTGAAAAATTTACTTATAGTTCATAAAAATTAAACCTATTTTTAAATAGTCAAAGAGCAGTTTTCAATAAAGCTGGTTTAGGTTTTCGACCACAAAAGCAACAAAAATATTTCAAAAACTTTTTTGTACCTGCATCATCTAGCATTACTTGTTTCTCTTGCAAAAAATTAGGTCATAAATCATTTCAATGTAATTTAAGAAAAATCAATTCTTTTGGTAAAGTATGGGTTCTAAAAGGAACCATTTTGAATGTTAACCTTAAAGGACCCAAGTTGGCTTGGGTACCAAAAAATAAAGCTTGATTTTATTGTAGGTGTGTCTTGCAATCAAGGAGAACAAAAGACTTTGGTATCTTGATAGTGGTTGCTCAAGGCACATGACTGGAGATGTGAAGCAATTCACTTCTCTTGAAGCTTTGAAAGGAGGGAGTGTGACCTTGGATGATAATGGTAAAGGAAAAATCATTGGTATTGGTAAGGTTTACATAACTCCTTCTAATTGTATTAGTAATGTACTTCTAGTTGATGGTTTAAAACATAATCTTTTAAGCATTAGTCAGTTTTGCGATAAAGGTTTTCAAGTAGTTTTTAAATCATCATATTGCATGATTGCTAGTTTGGATTTAAATGGAGTACAATTCATCAGAAAAAGGCATGGAAATGCTTATTTGGTAGACTTAGATGATTCATCTTTGCCTAATGGAGAATGCCTTGTTGCAGTGAATTCTACTAAGGATGAGACTAGTTGGCTATGGCTTAAAAGATTAGGACATGCTAGTATGTATCTTCTTTCAAAATTTTGCAAAAAGAATTTAGTTAGAAATTTACCTGAACTTTGTTTTAAAAAAGATAGAATTTGCCAAGCATGTCAATTTGGTAAGCAAGTTAAAACTTCTTTTAAACCAAAAGATTTTGTTACTACTAGAACGCCACTAGAACTACTTCATATGGATCTCTTTGGACCAACTAGAACATCAAGTCTAGGAGGCAAGAGATATGGATTAGTCATAGTGGATGATTTTTCAAGATTTATATGGGTTTTTTTTTTAGCACATAAAGATGAATCATTTTCAGCATTCATAAAGTTTTATTAAAAAGTTTCAAAAGAAAATGGTGTTTTAGTTGTTTATATTCGTAGTGATCATGAAACTGAATTTATAAATCAAGATTTCAAAAATTTTTGTAATGAAAAAGGAATAGAACACAATTTTTCTACACCTAGGACACCTCAGCAGAATGGGATAGTAGAAAGAAAAAATTATTCTTTGAAAGAAATGGCACGCACTATGCTTTGCAAAAATAACTTGCTGAGATATTTTTGGGCTGAAGCTATTAATACTGCATGTTACATTTTAAATCGAGTTTTAATCCACCCTATTTTGATGAAAACTCCATATGAACTTTGGAACCAAAGAAAATCAACTTTGAAATATTTTTGAGTTTTTGGTTGTAAATGTTTTATTTTAAACAATGAAAAAGATAATCTTGGAAAGTTTGATGCCAAGTCTGATGAAGGTATCTTTTTAGGATACTCTACATCAAGCAGGGCATACAGAGATTTTAATAAAAGAACTTTGGTTGTAGAAAAGTCAGTACATGTTATTTTTGAAGAATCTACTAACAAATCCTCTAGAAAAGAGGATACATCTGATGAATATGCAGGTGCTGACAAGCTTCAGAAGTTGACATTGAATGATCAACCTCCTCAGCCAAGTGAAGAAGATTAAGACAATGATGAAAAAGGTGATGACACTCCAAAACAACAAGATCTACCTAAGGAGTGGAGGTATGCTCATGGACATCCTAAGGAATTAATCCTAGGTGATCCATCTAAAGGGGTAAGAACGAGTCTCAAATAGAAATGAATGTGATTATATAGCTTTTATATCTCAAGTAGAACCTAAATGTTTTGAAGAAGCTGAAAAAGGCCCTAACTGGATTAATGCCATGCAAGAAGAACTAATTCAATTTGATAGAAATAATGTTTGGACACTAATAGAAAGACCATCTAATATTTCAATTATTGGAACTAAATGGGTATTTAGGAATAAATTAGATGAAAAAAGAATTGTTGTTAGGAATAAGGCTAGGCTAGTTGCTAAAGGCTACAATTAGGAGGAAGGAATTGATTTTGATGAGACTTTTGCTCCTGTTGCTATACTTGAAGCAATTAGACTATTATTAGCATTTGCTTGTTTTATGAATTTCAAACTATTTCAAATGGATGTTAAGAGTGCTTTCTTAAATGGTTTTATAACTGAAAAAGTTTTTATTGAACAACTACCTAGATTTGAAAATCATGCACATCTTGATCATGTTTATAAATTGCACAAAGCACTTTATGGATTATAGCAAGCACCTCGAGCCTGGTATGAAAGACTCAATAAATTTCTGATTGAAAATAAATTTTCTAGAGGCAATGTTGATAAAACACTATTTTTGAAAAAGAAAGATAATGATTTATTAGTAGTACAAATATATGTTGATGATATTATTTTCGGTGCTACTAATGAAATTCTTTGTCAAGAGTTTGCTAATTTAATACAGGGTGAGTTCGAAATGAGCATGATGGGAGAACTCAATTTCTTTCTCGAACTCCAGATCAAGTAAACTACAGATGGTATCTTCATCAACCAAGCTAAGTATACAAGAGAAATTATCAAGAAGTTTAGGATGGAGACTACTAAAGCAATAGGTACGCCTATGAGCCCCTCTTGTAGACTTGATAAAGATGAACATGGTAAATCAGTAGATCAGAAGTTATATAGAGGTATGATTGGCTCTTTACTATATCTAACTGCTAGTAGACTAGATATAATGTTTAGTATATGCATGTGTGCTAGATATCAGTCTGAACCTAAAGAATCACATTTTATGGCTGTTAAGCATATTATTAGATATATATCTGGTACTATTGATATAGGTTTATGGTATTCTAGAAATTCATCTACTGAATTGATTGGATATTCTGATGTAGATTTTGGTAGTTATAGATTGGATAAAAAGAGTACTAGTGGTACTTGCCAATTTCTTGGAGTTAACTTAATCTCTTGGTTTAGCAAGAAATAAACTTCAGTTGCACTATCCACAGCTGAGGCTGAGTATATTGCAGTAGGAAGTTGTTGTGCTCAAATTTTATGGATTAAGCAACAACTTGAAGATTTTGGAATCAAGTTAACTAGTACACCTATTAAATGTGATAATACTAGTGCTATTTGCTTGACTAAAAATCCTGTTCAATATTCTAGGAGTAAACACATTGAAATTAGACATCATTTTATCAGAAATCATGTAGAAAATAATGATGTTTTGCTTGAATTTATTAGTACTTAGTTTTAATTAGCTGATATTTTGACTAAACATCTTCTAGAAGATCGATTCTATTTGATCAAAAGAGAGCTCGGGATCATTAATCCTTTGATTAAGTTTTTTCTATATTTGACTCAAAATTGATTAATTTGACCATAATTATGATCAATCTTACTCAATCATTGTTGTTTATCATTGAATTTAATTATATTTTCAGTAATTTTGATCAGTACTTGATTTCCTAAATTTTTGATTTTTAAGTCGATGTGTCGACACATCGATGTGTCGACACCTGAATATGTAGACACATTCGTGAGTCGACACTTGAACGGTAGTGAACTAAGAATAAAGAGTTTTTCGAACGATTTTTCTCCCCATTTTTTCTCTCCTTCAAGCTGACACAAGGTTTCAAGGTATCCTCACTATTCCCATTCTCAGTTACATGTTTTTAGCCTGCCAATTCTTCATTTTGGACATTTGGTATTTTGGATTTGGTTGGTTTTCTACATGTATTTGAATTCTAATCCTTAGAAACCCTAGATCTCAACCAAAACCTTGCCCAATTCTTTAATCCAAGCCATGGGACCTCACAAGAAAGTTGTCGATCGACCTCGTCAGTCAAATCAAGAAGAAGAGTGAAGGACGAAGGCTAGACATGAGACTAGAACTCCTGATCCGCTTGCACAACCACTGTTTGTTCCTTCTAGCCGGATGAGCTCGAAGACTGTTGTTGGAGGATGTCGAGTGGACTTTACTTTTGTCGATCAGCAGCACTTTTAGATCGGGCAGTGGATTTGTCAGGCTGGTATGACTACATTTTGCTCACTCAGCGAGAGATATTATCCCGAGCTTATGCGAGAGTTTTATGGATCACTCGCTCATGGGACTGATGGATGGTTAGCACAGGTTAGAGGTCGAGATATCCATGTTACATTAGAGGTTCTGAGCAGAGTATGGGATATACCGATGATCGGATCTGTGGTAGATAGTTTGATGGATAGAGTCAATGAACTTCAGTGCATCTGTGAGTCTGATGTACTACCTGTGGGAGCCATTATACCAGCATCTAGATTATCTGCAGAGATGAGACTACTACATCATATTGTCGCCCGGATACTTCTGCCGAAGACCGGATGTTTCGACTATATCACCGAGCAGGAGTTGCTAGTGATGGTCTCTTTGGTTCAGTGCACGCCCGTATGCATTCCAGTGCTTATGATTCACTAGATTATGGAGGTGTCGACTAGCCAGTGACTCTGCCTACCATATGGTATGGGACTGACAGTTTTGTTTAGGGGGTATGGCGTCAGCTTTGAGGACGAGCCCTACCGTACACTACTTTATACTGATGTGTATGACATCAGGTCATTGAGGCCAGTGGATTCGCAGGATATCTGGTCAGGCCAAGGATAGAGCTGATGATAATGACGTAGTAGAGGAGGAGCGGATCCTCTCCGGCGAGGCAGGACCCAGCGAGAGTCAGCCTGAGATGGCAGCATAGCCAGCAGTTGCTTCTCAGCCTGATCCTACTACTTCAGCACAGCCTCAGCCAGCTCAGACGGAGACTCCATATACTTCTGATAGTTTATTGGATAGAGCTAGATGCATCGAGATTGATGTTTTTATTATGAGGCAGTGTCTTGACTGTTTCATAGCTAAGACCAGAGAGAGCCATACTGGACTTAGTGATGGCATCTCAGCTATACTTTCTGCACTGTCCAGACCTTCAGCAAGTGCTCTGATTGCTGATACTACTCCTACACCTGCCATGCACCTGCTCCTATACCTGTTGATGATGATGATATTGTTGTTGAGCATGTTGATATGGTGTTGATACTACTGTTGTTGGAAATATTGTTGGAGATGTTGATGGTATGATGGAGACGATGAGAAGACTCACTTCGACAGATTTGATTTTACATATCTTACTTCAGAGCTAGTAGCGGAGGTGACGGTAGACTTGCCTAGGAGTCCTGTTCTTGACCCATCTTGTTCACCTACCCAGACTCCAGTTCCATCTTCTCCTTCTAGATTGGATGATCGCATTCCTGTTCCCATTCCTATCCTCTCTCTAGTTATTGATACTCCTGTTATACATACACCTATTATTGATTTCCCAGTTATTGATGTTCTAGTTGTACATTCACTTATTGTTGATTTACCTATTACTGACACCCCTATCACTCATACAATGATTACAGACTTACCAATTCATTCTACAGCTGATATTTCTATCTTTGATACGCCTGTTGTATCATCAGCTGATACTCCTATCTTTGATACACCCATTGTTGATACTCCTATTCACACATCCTCGCTTATCCGAGAGCTTGGGTTTTATACACCAGGCTTTCAGTATCTTGACTCAGGTCCTTTTGATCACACACCTCTTCCAATAGTTGCTGAGATTGTTGACCCGATCATTTCCGTTCCTGCAAAGGACATTGCTTCTACCTCTACTGTTCAAGCTAGAGGTCAGACATATGCTCGTCGCAGAGGACGTGGTCATCGTACCCCTTTATAGTCGACTAAAACCAGACTCAGAGATCTCAGATTGAGATGGCCGCGAGCTTGATCTTTTACTGATACAGGACCGATTGAGATCGGTTCATCTTCTGATGATACTGATATGGATGAGGATTTGGATATTTATGTATTTTTACTTTATTTTTATGCATCTATGTATGTTTTATATTTTGATTGTACAAACTCTGACTAGAAATGAAACTTCATGTTGTACTCAATGTTTGTGATCTTGAATGTAATGAAATGATTTACACTTCTCTTGTCTTCACTCTTAAATGAATGAATAAATTTTAAATTCATTGCAATATATTATTGAAGAAGTAGTGACAATTAAATGCAATATCCTATATTCAGCTTATTTGTCTTCCAACCTTTTTAATGATAACAAAAAGGGGGAGTCGTATAGTAAGATATAAGTATAAATGCAATATATTTGTGATATAAATGTAGTATAAATGCAATATATTTGTGATATGCAAGGGGTAAACAAATTTTTGAAAACTTGAATCGAGAAATGTTTACAAAATTCCTTAAGAAAAGGGGAGCTATAATTTGTTTTCATTTGAAAATCCTTTCAAAATGAATTTCATCTTAAAACCCCTCTTTAAATGTTTGAAAAGATATTTACAAACTATTTTATGGATCATTGATTTAGGGGGAGCTTTGTTGATTGCTGAAATTCTCTTGTAGAGTATCATGATACATGTTTTCTATGTCTTAAATGTATCCCAAAGATCTGATACTCTTAATCATTATAACAAGCTCTGGCATTATTACTTTTATTCTGAAATGTCATATCAATAATGCAAATTATGTTGATACACCTAATCCTTTCATTTTTATGCACCTTAATAATTTCTTTTAAAAGCCTTTTTAAGCAATTTATACTTGAGGGTTTTGTCATCATCAAAAAGGGAAGATTATTGACTCCATTATTGATTTTGATGATAAGCAAAATGGTTAAGTATAAGTTGAGGACTAATGGTTTCCTTGAAGTGTTTTTGTTGAAAAAGGTGCTCACATTCTTGAAGAAGCTTAATTGTTTGAAGAAGCCAAGTTTGAATGAAAAGAATTGCTCAAAGAGGACTTGGAAACTTAAGAATTGCTTGATTAGATATTTGGTTTAAGTGGAAATGTGTTTCAGCTCAAGTTCAGCCTTTCTATAAAATTTTCAGTGAAGTGTCGACTCAAAGTGTCGACACATGATACCAAGTATCGACACATAGAGGTAAAGTGTCGACTCAAGCCGATATGCAAGAATGTTTCAGATGGTATAGATGAAGTGTCAACACATGGACCTGAAATGTCGACTCAAAGTGTCGACACATGGATCAACACATCATCTGAGATTTTCAAGCTACAGAACTTACTAAAAATGAAGAACAGCTGAAGTGTCAACACATGGAAGCAAGGTATCGACTCAAGGTGTCGACTCAACTGAGTAAGTGTTGACACATCTGAGACTTCTAGAGAATTAGATTGGAGCTATTTGAATTGGGTGTCGACTCAAGAAGTTCAAGTGTCGACCTTATGTATCGACTCACAGCCTGAAGTGTCGACACATGGATTCTAGCAACAGTAATGGCTAGTTTTTCAAACATAGAACTCGCCCATTTTGCCCTCCAATGGCTAGTTTTTCAAGTCTAACGGCTAGAAATGGGATTTGAGGCCTTGGAAACTATTTATATGCTTAAAATCAAATCAAATGACAAAATATTGAATATTATTGAATACCATTAAGAAAAGAGAAGAAAAGAGAGCTTTAACTCCTATTCTTTGAAGATTCAACTACTCTCAAGCTAAAGCAAGCCTCCAAGCATTCAAAAGCCTTCAAGAGCATTGAAGATCAACCATTCTTGAGCATTCAAGAGGCTTCAACAAGTTCAAAGCACTTCTACATCAAGCTTTAAAGAGATACCCACTTTGTTTTAGAAAGCTTACTTTGTTTCATTACTTCTAAACTCTATTTGTTGTAAGGGTTTTTGGTTAGCCTATTGTAAAACTAAGTAAGGTTGTTGGTGAGCCTTTGCAAAACCAATTAGGTTGGTGGTTAGCCTGCAAAACCATTTAGATTCTTGGTTAGCCTGGAAAATCAAGGGAGGTTATTGGTTAGCCTTTGAAAACCAATTAGGTTCTTGGTTAGCCCGTAAAACCAAGTGAGGTTTTGACTTGTTGGCCTTGTAAAAATAAGTTGGGTTTTTGATTAATGAGCCCATAAAACTAATCAACTATAATTGGGTGTGATTATAGTGAATTCCTAAGAGAATTTTGGGGAGTGGATGTAGGTGCATTGGATAGCACCGAACTACTATATTTCTTGATCTTTGTGGTTGATTGATCTCTCTCTACTTGCTCTTTATTTATTGCTCTTTAATTCTGCTGCACTTTTATTTAAGAGCATTGCATTTGAACTCATAGTACCTTGCATAATTAATTGTTGAGTTGGATTGCATTGCTTTGCATCAAGTAAAGTCTTTTTAGATTAATTTTTAGAGACCCAATTCACCCCCCCTCTTGGGTTGCTTACTAGGCAACAATTGGAGATATCCAAGAGTTGGAGGTCAAGAAAAGGGGAAGAGAAAGAGAGAGGGGCATGGTAAAATCCTTGAGAAAGAATCATATGATTAAGAGAAAAAAGGTGTGCATCTCCTTGAGAAGGAGAAGGCTAAATTCCTTGATAAGGATTTTCAACGAGGTTCTTTTGATTGGAAAGGTCCTTAAATGGTTCCCATGTGGACTAGCATTGGAGGGCTTACACTTGGGAGACTCATGGAGTTTAGACTAGCATCAGATGATCATCGTTCAAGTATGCTTTTACCTTTTATTATTACCATCTTATTTGATTGATATTTGTAATTAATTCCTGGTTCTAGTATTCGGATGCATGATTTTAATTGTTAATATTATGTTAAAAATTTTTAAAATCTATTTTCATTGCACATATATTTCCTAGCAATTGAAAGTATTGACTTATTATGAATTAAACTTGATTGACTTCGATGCTATATATTCGTGTGTAATTTTTATTGAACCAAAATATGAAATATGATTTATGAAAACAATTTTTGATTCAAGATGACTTGAACTCTTAGCCTAGCGACGTTAAGGACCTTGCCAATGGGACTAATATATTGGCATTTGAAGTGATTTGATTTGACTTGATTGTCTTAAAGGATTCACTTTGCAAGAAGATACACGACATATTGCTAGCAGATACACAATCTTATAGGACTTTGCTGCAAAATATTATGCTGCATTCCAAAAAAAGATACATGATTTTGAAGGATATACCATAATATGATACATGGCCAAGAAAATTTTTAAATACTTTTTCTTCTTTTGAGGTTTGAAACCTAAATCGGCTTTGTGAAAAATAGCTCTTTGGTTATCTAAAATCATTTAAAGCTTTTTGAAGCTAAGTGTAAACTTATCAATAATAGGCTTAAATTTTCAACTTCTTTCTTAAAATTTTGATTGTCTTGAATTTGAATCTCCTTTTCTTTTGAAATCTTTTCATTTTCATTGTGCAACTTAAGATTTTTCATTTTCAAATCTTTATTTTTCATTTTCATTTTCTATCTTTAGTAATTGATCAAAAGTAAAATTTAAAGTATATTTAGAAGTTACTTCTTCTTCTTGTACCATAAGATAGAAATTTATCACTTCTTGAGACTCTTCATAGGAGCTAGAGTATTATCTATCACTCCATGTGACTTTATCACTTTCCTTTGATAGAAAATCGGCATGAAGAAAGATAAATCATAGTGAAAAAGTAAATTAAAACTATTTAATTTTAACATGCATGCATGAGATCTCATTTCAAAACATATCAGGATCCCTCATATATAAGATTAAGATTCAAAAAATTAAAAAATGAAGTTAAGATCTTCACCTTTGCATGGGTAGATCTTTACTATGATTTGTTGATCGTGGATGTCTTTAGGATTTATTTGAAGGTGCACACGTGTCCAGTCTCTTTAGCTATCTACATGAGATTTGATCTTATTGAAGGCTTCATGATCTCCCGGAGATGCTAGCTCCCTTGCAGAAATCGCCTTGGTTGATAGTTAGAATCTCCTTTCTATTTCTCCTGGTTAATGAATTTCTTCTTAAAAAATTTTAGTAGCCTTTGCTGAAAAATTTTCTCAAGATTTCTAGCACCTTTCTCAAAGGAATATGGAAGAAGAAAAGAGGGAGAGAGAGGAGGAAGAGAAGAGAAGCGGCGTGTAATTTTTCTAGAAAAAAATTAGAGTACAAAAGACCCTTTGGGTTGTCCTCTTTGGTGTGAGGTTTTATTTTGTGGTGTTAAAGAGAAAAAGTTCCAGCCCAAATGGGACTCTTCCTTTGTGCACCAAAAAGTTCTCTTGCCGCATATCTTTTCCATGCTAAACTCCAAAACAAATAAGGTTATAGGAGTCCTTCATTAATAAGAAATTAAAGTCCTAAACAATCTCGATTTAATTGCTAAATCCTAGGAGAGAGAGTCCCAGTCCAATTAGGACTTCTCTTTATTGGCACCAATTATAAGCACTCATCCCACATAATTTACATAAAAATTAGATGAGGTGTTAGGAAGGGTGAGGAGCCCTTTTGTAGATGAATCACCTCGTTTGACTAGTCAAACATGGCTAGGATTTGGATTTTCATAAAACACCAAGTGGTTTTGTCAAATCCAATTTGACTCAAACTTAGCCAAATTAAGTCTAATTGAATCCAATTCAATTTGACTTGCACTCAATCCCAATTTGATCATATCAAATTAATTAATCATGCAACAATTGCATGTTAATTCTCCTATAAACTCGCTAACTATTAATAAGTTCTCCCTCTTACAACTTTTGCAATTAGGATCATTAATTCATAATAAGTACAAATCAGCCCAATTATCAATTATATTGATAATTGGATCCTAATATGATTCAAATCATAATTCAACCATCCGATCAGTCACAACCTTTTATGTGTGACATCCTATAGGTTATATTTTATCTGGTAGTGAGATATATTAGGATCTTCATCATAATATTATTGAAACTCCTTTTAATAGGTTGGAATGATTCTAACTCTCCTCATCAAGGATTATTAATCATTAAAATAATACTCATGAGCTCATAATCCATCGCTGACACCTAGCAACATGTAGTACCATCCTAGCAGAACCCGAAGGGATGAACCTCTAGGTAAAGTTACCATGTGATAGAGTTCTTTTATTAAGAATCCTAATTAGATGGAGGTTATGGAATACTTATCAAACTCTATCATCTATCATATGTCAAATTTATTTGACTCGAGTTTATGATGTAAAATATTATAAAATCCTTTTTCATTATTCATACTACCATGGCCATGGTCTTCTGAACTCAGTCTTAATCACACAGACTACTCTTTACTACTAAGGTTGATAGATTCTATCTAGATGCATACCCTACTCCTATAATGAAATATTGTAGCTAACAAGCACTGCAAGGACACATATGACTATGGTCTAAGTGTATATACAGTCAAATTATAGTAATCTCATTATGAATAGTTGAGGCATTGTAGGTCAAAGAGCTAGTCACACAACTACAGCATTAAGCAAGTCATTGATGAGTGAGTAGACTCCAAGTGATTTCTCATATTGATTATGTTTAGTACCCTTGCTCTTTAATAACCACTTGCACTCTCGCTTTAGTGTCACCATACTATAGACTCAAGACTTATCTATCCTAAAAGGGAAGTGATTTATAAACCAGTCTCACCAGATTAATCACCATCTTTATGATAATCCATCAATCAAGAGTATTTAGAAATTAATCACCAATAACACATGCCTTAAATTCTCAACCCTTGAGAATATGTGTCATCATCTTATTAATTTTTTAAACAATTCATGGACATATATACAATATGAATGAAAATAAATTATCTAATTTTATTAATAAATGATAAGATCAAATAGAAAATTATGTCTTGGAAAGAATACATGTATCAGCCAGATTGGCTTTTAGAGCATACATCTAACATCTTCTTGAATCTCTTGGATGATTTCTTAAGAAAGAGGCAGTTTACCTTGAAGTGACCAAGCTTCTTGCATTTAAATTATATAGCCTGCTTCTTTTCCTTCTCCTTCTCCTTATCTTTGCTAGGTTTATCTTTGTAGGCTTCTTCATTGAAGCCTTGTCTCTTTCTCCTAGTGAACCTTCTAAATTTTCTTGCAATTAGTGCCATGTCATGTTCTTCATCTTCTTCATCTGGCTCATTACTGTCTTTTCCTTCATTTGCAATAACTTAAGAGCAATGGTTTTCTTTCTCTTCACTTATTTCTTATTATTTTATTTCATAGTTAACTCTGCATTATAAGAGAACCAAGAAGTTCTTTAAATAGTAGAGTATTGAAGTCCTTTGCTTCTTGTATGGTGGTGGCTTTTGCTTTCCAAGCTCTTAATAGAGATCTAAGAATTTTATGAATAAGTTCACTATTAGAATAAAACTTACCCAAACTTTTCAAATCATTAATAATATTGATAAATCTAATGAATATATTTGTAGTAGACTCATTAAGCTCCATTTTAAATAATTTATATCTATGAATAAGTATACTAATCTTAGACTCTTTTACTTGATTGGTACCCTCATGGATGATCTTTAATCTATCCTATATGTTTTTGGCTGACATACAAGTAGAGTTTCTATTTAATTCAGTATTATCAAGGACATAATACAAACATTTATGGCCTTACCATTTAGTTGGACCATCCTTGTATCTAAGTCATCCCAAGCATTCTTAGGTTTGGAAATGATAATGCCTACCATGACTATGGATGTGCAGGGACTATTGACTATGAATAGGGGTGAAAATGGGTCGGATCAGACCAGATCATGAGTTACCCTAATCTAACTCGATTCTTTGATTAGGTTCTAATATTAGATCCAGAACCAATCCACTAGAAAATTGGATTAGGTCGAGTTGGGTCTACTATTAGAATTTTCAACCCGATAGATCATTGGGATGGATCGGGTCCATGAATAACCCGATTCTAATATAAAATATTTGGATCTAGATATAATCCAGATCAAATATAGAGAACTATATTTTAACTATTATATAGCTAACTATTATTAACCATAAAATAGATAACAAATAATATTATTTTTAAAATAAATTAAGATATAAAAATAATTATAACTCTATATCTATGTTAAAAATAAGTTCCATACAAGTTTTAAATTATAATTTAAAGGTTAAAATAGTTATGATCCTAACAGTATTAGTGGGTTCAAGTCAAGTCGGGTCGGGTTCAGTCTAAATTCAGTAAACCCTAATCCAACCTAGAAAATAGAATGGATCTAATTTTAGTACCCGATCTGGATCCACAGGTCTCAAAAAATGGATTGAATCGGGTCTAAATGGGTTGGGTCGGGTCAAGTCATGGGTCAACTCGACCCATTTGCAGCCTTAACTATGAAACTCCAAAGGTCATAATCTAGTACTTGAATGAAAATGTGCATGCAAGCATTTTAATAAGTGTAGTTTATTCTATTGAACAAAGGTAGTCTATTGGTGGATTGCTATTCAACAAGAGAAACACCAATTTGGGTTGCCATTTGATCTTGACTTTTGATCACTAGATCCAAAAAGACTGAGTACCAAGCTCTATTACTACTTGTTTCCTAGTAAGACAATCTAAGAATGGGGTTGAATTGAGTTTCTTAAAATTAAAAGCAATTATGTGCATATTTAAAAAACAATGAAGTGAAAGTGCAAGAGAAACTACGTACCAAACTTAAACTAATTAGATGAAAATAGAAGATCAAACAATCCATAATCAAATACCAAAAAATTTTCCAGTGGTTCAATGCCAACCCTACACCTATGACCACTTCTCAAGCATCCCTTGCAAATTTTTAATATAATCTATCCAAAATTATAGTTGGATTATTTTTCCTGAGCTTATAATCCAAAACCCAGTTAGTTTTATACACACTCACAAACTAAAACCTATCCCAAGGCCAATCCTAGGCTTTATACTCTAATTTCAAGCTTACATAGGCCTATCTCCAAGTATCTGTCCCTAATTAAAACTTGTTACAACCAAGAGTAATGAATACAAAAGTAATCCAACAAAATGCTTCTTTAAAGAGCAAATAAAAGTCAATTAAGTGCTTGGAAATATTTTGAGGAAGCTTTAAAATATGAGAGCTTATTTTCTTGCTTGAAAGCTACAAAAAATATGAATTCTTTAGTGATTAGAAAAGTGAATGCACACTCTTGAGTACTTTTGGTTTTTTCTCTTTGTTTTTAGCCTTCTCTTGTTTTTTCTTTATATCTCTTGGATTCTCTTACTTCTTCAATAAGTTTAGTGAACATTTAAAGCTCTTTTAAAGCTAAAATATCTATTTGTTACCATTAGAATTCAAAAACTAGCTGATATGCTTAGAAATGGTCATTCCTACATCAAGTTTAGCATGGCTCGCTATGTCACTTGCCAACTCGGCATATAGAGAAGAGTCCCCAATCTAGCACTTGATCCTTAGAAGTAATGCTGAAAGGAGCTATAAGCACCCTACCTTCTATAAGGGGGTTGGTGACCCAACGCTACACCTCTCTGATATCTACCACTATCGGGACATGTACCTGATAGAGGCATGCCTGCCATAAAGATGTGCTCCATTCCATCTCTGGCCATTCAAGCCACTCCCATAAGAGCATGTGCTCTATAAAAGTGTGCTTGCTATGAAGACATGTCGGCCACCATTACCTATGATCAGTATCGTAGGTGGTCAAAAAAATAAGCTAACTTAAATTATATAGATAGGGTGAGTCAGGATCATATCCTTAGCGACCTTGGATTGAGTTATAATTAGCAAAGCAAAAGAAAAGTTTTTGATTATTAAAAGTTGGTAATATTTTAATTAAAACTAACTAATTTAAATTATAGACGAAATTGAAGGATATATATGATAAAAAGATGTCTTCAGGTTTCTAGATTATCATAAATATAAATTTTAGTATTTATTCTAATCTAAGCAATCAAATTTCGTAATTGATTATGAATCTTACAAACTAACCTTTAGCATAGACTATTTTACTGAGTATGATCTTGCTAATATCATGGCCTATCCCATAAGTATAGCCTATCTAACAATTAAGTTGCATAGATTTTAACATGTTAGATAAACATAAAATCCTAGAATAGATTATCTATGTTGAGCATGGACTATATCCTATCAAGATCATGATCTTTATTTATTTAATAATCAAACATAAAAGAAATTGGATAGAAATTGAAAGTATTTATTCAATTATGAAGAATAGAAAATAAATACAGGAATCTATGTAAGGATATTTGTACTACCTTATAGACTACATCTTAGCCAAGCATGGCTCCTACATACATCTTCTGGAAGGATTAGAACTCTATCACATCACCTCTTCTTTCTAAAGAAATCTTTCTCTTCTCTACTCTTCCTCTCTTAAAAATCTTAAAAACTAAAAATAAAGAAAAAATAAAATAATTATTATTAACTACTTGTTCCGTTTGATGACCATGGCATCTCCCTTTTATAGGTCCGAATCTGCATCCAAAACCACTTTGAAATCACATCCAAAATGCAAGGAAACAAGCTAGCCATTGGATCATGATCAAAGAGTCTAAATTCTGCAAGATATAAGCATAAAACCACTCAGATCACTTGCCATCCATTGGATCCTGCCTAATATTTATTCTAGATCATATTATCATGCACAAAGAGCCTCATAGTTCACTTTTCTCATGCTATAGCTTTCCTAGTTGTCGGATCATACAAGGACTCACCCTAGCCATTTTATTATGCAATTAGGTGTGGGCCAGCACTGCTAGATATGAATCAAAGGTGATCTGGCCATTGATCAGGTGTAAGGCTCTCTTTTCCTTTATTTGATAGTGCAAATGCACTGGCTCTCACCCTGCACCGCTCATAGACTATGCTTGGCTTCATAGACCATGATAAAAATTCTTATGGATCTCATCTCATTGTTCTATGGTCCGTGCCAGGTTTGTGTGGATTGACCATGGACTAGCTAAGTTTTGGGTTATTTGGGCTGGGTTTTGGACTCCATTTATTGACCATTTTGGCTCCAATTTGCATCCTTTAAGCCAACAGATTATGCTTTTTGTTGTGATAAGCCAATTGGTCTGACTCATAAAAGGCCATAATAGGTCTGAAGGATAAACAAAAGGCGGTGTCAAGCCCAAAAGCTAGTGAGATGGTAATCGTCTGACCGTCTCTATGGATTCATTAGGCTGACTCCCTTATAAAGTCTGACTCACCTACAAAGGCCGACCTACCTCAAGAAGAGTGAGGACAGCAAGAAAAGAGCTTGTAATTCTATCAGAATAACTACCAACCATTATAATAGGCTTGGGTTAGTTCTCAATGGAATAATGTCAAAACTAACTGCAAGAAGCCCTTTTAATTAAATTCTATTAAGACCAATGTTTATAAATACCGATAAGAGGGGACCTCCAGGGGTAAGTAAGTATAGCTAGCTAAAGCTTTCTTTCATTCTTGTCTATTTTCTTTGAGATTCTGTATCTATTACTCAAACCCTTACTGACTTAGGTATTGGAGTGTCCCCCACCAGAATCTTTTGGTGAGTGGGTTTGTTTTGCAGGACCTCGAAGGGAACCTGATTGGACAAATCTTGATGGTATGAAAGGATCACTTGGGTTCAGCGATAACAAATTGGCATGCCAGGTAGGGGACCACAAATTGAAGTCTTGAAAAGAATCTTGAAAGAGAAAATGGTAAAAGGAAGAGTATAGAATGCTTCAACTGGAAGAGGCCGCCTGCCATCCAAGAAGAACGATCCACCCTTGGATGGTGAAGATGTCTCCCCCATAATGAGTATGGGATGATAGCAAATTGGCATTCTCTTGGTCAAAATGGAGGCTCTGACTGCTGCTTTTTAAAATCTTCAAGAAGTTGCGGTCAGTGACCAATAGTGACCAATCACTTCAAGATGTAGTCGACGATCTTCTTTAAAAGAAATTTGATGATGAGAACCGAGTCAATGTTACTATCGACTTCACTCCTTGAATCGGTGTTCTCCTACATGATAAGGCTCTCGATTTCATGAAGATGAGGAGAGCTAGCTCAGGAGGAAATGCCAAAGATCTTTTTCTACATCCTCCAATGAATCTACCCTAAGAAGCTCCCATCGGAGCAAGGGAATTCGGTGACATGATAGCTTCGAATGGAAATTCCAAACTTCTTTCAAATCTAAAGATTTTATTTCAACTTCTAGGTCATTAGAACTACTCCATATGGATCTCTTTGGACCAACTAGGACATCTAGCCTAGGAGGTAAGAGATATGGATTAGTTATAGTGGATGATTTCTCATGATTTACATTGGTTTTATTTCTGGCTCATAAAGACGAATCATTTTCAGCTTTCATAAAGTTTTATCAAAAAGTTTTCAATGAAAAAGGTATTTCAGTTATTTATATTCGTAGTGACCATGGTTCTGAATTTGAAAATCAAGATTTTGAAAATTTTTGTAATGAAAAAGGAATTGAACATAATTTTCTTGTACCTAGGACACCTCAACATAATAGGATAGTAGAAAGGAGAAATTGCACTTTAAAAGAAATGGCATGCACAATGCTTTGTGAAAATGATTTGCCAAGATATTTTTAGACTGAAGTAGTAAATATCGTATGCTATATTTTAAACCATGTTTTAATTCGATCGATTTTAATGAAAACTCCATATGAGTTTTGGAAACAAAGAAAGCCTACTTTGAAATATTTTCGAGTTTTTTGGTTGTCGATGCTTTATTATATATAATGGTAAAGATAATTTAGGAAGATTTGATGCCAAGTTTGATGAAGATATCTTCTTAGGATACTCTACATGAAGCAGGGCATACAGATTCTTTAATAAGAGAACTTTAGTAGTAGAGAAATCTGTACATGTAGTATTTGAAGAATCTGCTAACAAATCCTCTAGAAAAGATGATACTTCTGATACATGTGCAGGTGCTGAAGAACTAAAAAAACTAACTTTGGATAATTAACCCTCTCAAGAGAATGAAGAAGATTAAGACAATAATGAAAGAGAAGAAGTCATACAACCCACATGAAAGCATCCGGATCTATCCAAAGAGTGGAGGTATGCTCATGGATATCCTAAGGAGTTAATCTTAGATAATCCATCAAAAGGGATAAGAACAATATCTTCAATTAAAAATTAATGTGACTATATTACTTTTGTTTCTCAAATTGAACCAAAATATATTGAAGAAGCTGAAAAGGATCCTAATTGGATTAATGCAATGCAAGAAGAATTGAATCAGTTTGAAAGAAACAAAATTTGGACCTTAATAGAAAGGCCATCTAATGTTTCAATTATTGGCACAAAATAGATATATAGGAATAAACTAGATGAAAATGGTGTAGTTATTAGAAACAAGGCTAGACTGGTAGCTAAAGGTTATAATCAAGAAGAAGGTATTGATTTTGATGAAACCTTTGCACCCGTAGCTAGACTTGAAGCCAATAGATTACTTTTAGCATTTGTATGTTTTATAAACTTCAAATTATTTTAAATGTATGTTAAAAGTACATTCTTAAATGCTTATATAGCAGAAAAAGTGTTTGTTGAACAACTGCCTAGATTTGAAAATTATGCACATCCTGATCATGTTTTTAAAGTACACAAGATACTTTATGATTTAAAACAAGCAACCCGAGCATGGTATGAAAGATTGAGTAAATTCTAAATTAAAAATAATTTCTCTAGAGGCCATGTTGACATTATATTATTTTTAAAAAGAAAAAATGATGATTTATTAATAGTACAAATTTATGTTGATGCATTATATTCGGTGCTATTAATGAAATTCTTTGTCAAGAGTTTGCCAAGCTTATGCAGGGTGAGTTCGAGATGAGTATGATGGGTGAACTCAACTTTTTCCTCGGACTCCAAATCAAGCAAACCAAAGATGGGATCTTCATCAACCAAGCTAAGTACACAAGAAAAATCTTAAAGAAGTTTAGAATGAAGACTACCGAGTTAATAGGTACACCTATAAGCCCCTCTTTGTAAACTTGATAAAGATGAGCATGGTAAATATATTGATCAAAAACTATATAGAGAAATGATTGGCTCTTTATTATATTTGACTGCTAGTAGACCAAATATCATGTTTAGTCTTTGTATATGTGCTAGATATCAGTCTGATCCAAAATAATCTCATCTGTTGACTGTTAAATGCAACTTAGATATCTATTTGGTATAATTGATATTAGTTTGTGGTATTCTAGAGATTCATCTATTGATTTAATTGGTTATTCAGATGCTAACTTTGCTGAGTATAAACTAGATAGAAAAAGCATAAGTAAAACTTGCCAATATCTTGGAGTTAACTTAACTCTTGGTTTAGCAAGAAATAAACTTCAGTTACACTATCCATAACTAAGGCTGAATATATTGCAGCAAGAAGTTATTGTACTCAAATCTTGTGGATTAAGCAACAACTTGAAGATTTTGGAATTAAATTAAATAAGACACCCATAAGATGTGATAACACTAGTGCTATAAATTTTACTAAAAATCTTGTTCAGCACTTTAGAAGTAAACACATTAAAATTAGACATCATTTTATTAGAAATCATGTTGAAAATAATGATATTATGCTTGAATTTGTATGTACTGAAATGTAGCTAGCTGACATATTGACTAAACCTCTGCAAGAGGATCAGTTCAATATGATTAGAAAAGAATTATGGGTCATCAACACTTTTGATTGAAATTTTCATCTCTTCATAATCTTTAACTCTTGATTGATCAAAATTGCTTGTAAATCATGTTTAATCTCTCTAAATTCCTTGAAATCCTGTTCTATTTTGATCAATGGTCCTTTTTCCATTTTTTTCTTGATTTTAAGTCGAAGTGTCAACACCTGAAAGTGTCGACACTTGACCCTGTGTTGTGAGTCAACAGTTGAATGGCAACAAACCAAGTTAAAATAGAGAAAATGAAGTGTTTTCTTCAAATTTTTTCATTCCAATTCGAGTTGACTCATCCCCAAATAGTGCTCCATCATCTCCTTCCCTCCAATTTCAATTCCAACTGCTCGATTCTTCATTTAGGATAGGTTCATTTTTGTTCTCTACTATTCTTCATATTGTTTCACTATTTTTTCACCATAGAAACCCTAGTTTTTTCCCCTTTCTTGCTTTCTTCCCTTGTTTCCTTGAAATGGGACCCAGAAAATAAGTTGTCTGACATCCTAGACCATCCATTCAGGTCGAAGAGAGAAGAACTAAGGTTAGGCATGAGGATAGAGCAGTAGTTTAGCCTGATATTATTGCCAGCCCCCTATTTTTATAGCAAATAGGATAGGATCGAAGACTATCATCGGTAGTCATCGAGTGGACTTCAATTTCCTAGACCAGCAGCACTTCCGAATTGGCCAGTGGCTAAGGGATGTAGGTTTTGCATCTTTTTGCTCATTATCAGAGAGATTCTATCCGGGACTGATTAGAGAGTTCTATAGACACTTGCCCGAGGTAGTGATGGATGGATAGCATAGGTCCATGGCAGAGATGTTTCCATATTTGCAGAGATTCTGAGCCAAGTGTGGGACATTCCTATTAGAGGATCTGTTGTGGATGCTCTAGTGGATAGGATCAGTGGACTCTGATGTATTTTTGAGACAGACGGTCTTTCTGAGGGAGCCACTATAGTTACTTCAAGACTGATGCCTGAGATGAGGTTACTGCACCACATTATAGCTCAGATTCTTTTGTCGAAGATTGGATGATTTGACTTCATCACAGAGTGCGAGCTATTGGTCATGGTATCTCTAGTACAGCACACTCCAGTATGCCTCCCAATGCTTATGGTACATCAGTTGATAGAGGTATCGATCAGCTAGAGACTTTGTCTACCCTATGGGATGGGATTGACATTACTCTTCAGGGCTTATGGAGTGGTCATAGATGATGAGCTTTACAGACAGCTGCTACACACAGATGTCTATGACATCAAATCTCTTCACAGGATGGGGTACCATCTAGTCAGAGGCCAGTGGAGATGGCATATATCTGGTCAAGCCACTGACAGAGATGATGAAGTGGCAAAGGAGAAGCATATCTTTTCAGGTGAGGCAGGGCCATCAGAGCTACACAAAGAGACTTCTTAGGCAGAGCCTGAGCCTATGGCACAGCCAGAGCCTGCTCCTCAGCCCAAGCCAGCCACTCCTATACAGACAGATATTCCTGGTACTGGAGACAGTTTAGAGGATAGGGTCGCTCGCATAGAGACTGAGGTGATGATTATTGGTCAGCGAGTCGACAAGATGTATATGGAGATGAGGGAGAGCCATCGAGGATTGAGTGATGACATCTCTGCTATTTTATTTGCATTAGCTAGATCTTCATCGAGCAGAGCTCCTCCATCTTCAGCTCCATCTCATCCAACTCCAGCACCATCTGCTCCAAGACCTAATATGGTAGATGATCAGTTTGACTCCATAGAGTTTTATGTGACAGATTTTATGACAGAGCCAGAGCCGGAGATTGCAGTTGATATTCTTAGGAGCCCCATTTCTGATACACCCTGATCATCTTTTCAGACTCCAATTTTATCCACCTCACCCTCCAGACCTGATCATCACACTTCTATTTCTACACCTACTCCTATCATTCCATCTTTTGATACATATGTGTTACATTCTCCACCAATGCATACATCTTCCCTTATCAGGGAACTTGGATTTTATACCCTTGGTTTCTAGCATCTTGACTCCGGACCCATCTTTGACCATACCCCCCTTCCTGCTGATTTTGATATAGCCGCTCCAGTCCATTATGTTCCTACTACTGATGTAGTATCTTCCTCTTCAGCACCAACCAGAGATAGAGCTTATATCAAATGTAAAGGATGAGGCCGTCATGATATTTCGAGATCGACCCAGACCAGACTCTCCAATCTCTGGTCGATGTGGCCGCAATCCTGACCTTCTAGAGATACTGGACCGATTGAGATTGGATCTCTGATGAGGAGAGTTCTCAGTAGGATAGTCTTTATATTTAGTTAGTTTACATTTCAGCATTACTTGTATGCATTTCTACGTATTTACCTCCTTGTATCAAATTTCATGTTTCAATGTATGAAACTTCTTTATATATATATATATATTAACTCCTTCAGTTTCAGATGTAGTAACTAATTCTTGCACCTTCCCACCAAATTTCTGTATTATCACCTATGTTTTCTCTCTTTTCAACTTTTTAATGATGACAAAAAGGGGAAGAGTTATATGAAAAAGAAAAAACAAAAAGGAAAAGAGAAATAAAATAGAAGGAGGAAGAAAAATAATAAAAGAGAAATAATAAGAGAGTAAAATGAGAATAAAAAGAGAGTAAAAGAGTGATCAAAAAGGAAAAAGAAATGAGCAATGAGTGAGGGGGAGCATTAAGAATAAAATCTCTTTAAGCAGCATTTTCTTGAAAATTCTTTGAAAATCAATTTTTTGGATCATCCTTTGAGGAGGAGCATTTATACTCTTCAATCTCTGGTTAAAAGTTTTTTTGTTGAGCTCAAGTATAGATGATTTTCATATTAATCTCACTCTTTATTTCTTTGAAATCAGTTTTAACCCAGAATCACTTGTTGAGTATCATGGTACATGCAATTTTAATTCTGATATCTTTTTATGGCCCTAATGCATTGCAAATGAGTTCTAGTTCTAAACAATCTATTTATTTTTATATATTGCACAAAGCTTCTTTTTGTTTGAAAATTTTTTGTTATACTTAAAGATTTTGTCATCATCAAAAAGAGGAAGATTGTTGACTCCGTTATTAATTTTGATGATTAGCAAAATACTTAAGTATAATTAAGTACTAACAGTTTGCTAAAGTATATTTTTATTAAGAAAAAGGTACTCATCAAGTTAGTCAAATTGAATTGCTTGTCAAATGATTGAAGAAACCCTTTCTATGGATGACACATCAATGATTAATGGACTTAAGTATTTAAGAATTGCTTGAAAGGAATTAAAGAGTCAAGTTGAAAAAGGATTCAGCATAGTTTCAGTCATTTTTGAAAAAAGATTTTAGCAAGTGTCGACTCACATTTCAAGTGTCGACTCATGACAGTGCAAGTGTCAACTCAAGCTGGCACACAGAAAGAGATTTTAGATGGCATGATTGAAGGTCGACTCATGCTACTCAAGTGTCGACTCAAGGTGTTGACTCAAGGATCAACTCAAAGCCTGAGATAGATTTTTTCTAGAACATGCTGAAATCCAAGATTTGCTTTAAGTATCGACTCATGGATATCAAGTGTCGACTCAAGTGTCGACTCAGCAGATGAAGTGTCGACTCACCTAAGATTTCTAGAGAGCCTCAAAGCTGAATTTTGAACTAAGTGTCGACTTATGGGAACTAAGTGTCGACCCTAAGTGTTGACTCAAGGATGAAGTATCGACCCTTGGAGTTTTGAAAACAGTAACGGCTAGTTTTTTCAAACACAGAACTCGATCCTTTTTCCTCCCAATGGCTATTTTCATCTCTCCAAAGGTCATAAACTATCATTTGAGCCTTGGGATGGTATTTAAGAGGATTAAACTCAAATATAATCAAGAGAGAAGAGAAAAAGGAAAAAAAAGAAATCTCATTATACATTCATTGAGAGCAACTACTTCTAAGCTAAAGAAGCCTTCAAGCATTCAAAGAAATCAAGAGCATTCAAGTCTAATCTTTTGAGCATTGATTAAGGCTTCATCAAATTGAAGACAAGCATCTTCAACAAGTTTCAAAGAGATAACAACTTTTATTAGAAAGCTTTTCTAGTATTCTTTACTTCAATTCATACTTTGTTGTAACAAGGTTTTTGGTTAGCCTAATTGAACACCAAGAAGGTTTTTGGTTAGCCTAGTTAAAAACCAAGGAGATTTTTAGTTAGCCTAGTTGAAAACCAAGGAGGTTTTTGGTTAGCCTTTAAAAACCAAGAGGTTTCTTTTAGTGAGCCCAGTGAAAACCAAAAGGGATTTTGATTAGTGAGCCCAAAAAATTAATTGGCTGTAATCAAGAGTGATTATAGTGAATCCCCAAGTGGACCTTGGGTAGTGGATGTAGGTGACTTGTAGAGCACCGAACCACTATACTTGCTTGTGTTTGTGATTGATTATTTCCTCTTTACTTGCTCTTTCTTTCATTGTATTTAAATTTTCACTGCATACTCTTTAAGAGCACACAACACTTGCATCTCTCTAGCAGTTGAATTGATTATTGAATTGGCATACATACTTGTAAATAATTTTTTTTAAAATCCAATTCACCCCCTCTCTTGGGTTGCTTACTGGGCAACACCTTTCAATAAGTGTAGTGAGTGCTATTGAAAAGTGAAGGTCTATTACCAAATTGTCCCTTAGCTAATGAAGTACTCATATTGGTTGCCATAATCATTTCACCTAATTATTGAATTAGTGGCACTGAGATGTGACTTTGATATCACTTGTTGCCTAGTCTGACAACCCAAGAAGGAGGTGAATTGAGTTTTTAAAAATTAAAATTAAGTGTGTGCCTTTGAAAACATTAATCCAAAGTGAGCCAGGTATAGTGTGATTTGTTGAAGCTAATAGAGAAAGTAAATGAAATAAATAATCACATAAATATAACAAATTTATAGTAGTTTGGAGCAATCCCAGCTCCTATGCCCACTGCCTAAGATTTACTTAGGAATTTACTATATTTCTACAAGAGTACAATTGGATTATTTTATCCTGGGCTTACAATCCAAAATCTAAGTATAACATTTTTTTACAGGGTCACAAACAACTTGATTTATTTTCCAAGGCTCACTAATCAAAACCTAAATATACATTAATTTTCCAAGCTCACAAATAATATAATTGGTTTTCCAAGGTCAACAAATCAAAACCTAAATCCAATTCAAAATTTCAGTTTCCTGCTGAAACAAACAACTCAAAAATATAAAATAGTGCAACAAAAAATAAACTTTAAAAGGAGCTAATTGTTGCAGTTGAAGCTTGATATATAGTTGCTCTTCAATCTTCACTTAATGCTTTAAGAGGTTAGGTGAGAAGAAGTTGAAGTTCCTCTCAAGTTTTCAATGACTACATAGAATGTTTTTCTTGTTCTTAATGATTGGAATCAATGCCTAAGTTCTTGTTTAAGTGTCTTCAATAAACATTTCTTTTGATTTCAATCTAAGAATTTATATCTTTTATATATTTTTTTCATATGTTTAAAGTCACTTCTAGCTATTTATAGCCATTGGGAACCAAAAAATAGTTGATAGAAATCTTGAAAATCAAATTTTGCTAGTTCTGGAATTAGCCATTACTGTTGCAATCCATGGAATGAGAGTTGGCTTGAAGTAGAGAAGTCAGCTCAAATCAACCGTATCCAAAAAACTGGGTTTGTCTCCTTGAGAGAGAAGGCTTGTAAAATAGGAGTTGGCTTTTTTCAATAGTCTTCAAAAACTTATTTTCTATCCTTCCTAAGAGAGAAGGCTCACAAAATAGGAGTCAACTCATTTCATAGTATCCAAAAAATCAAGATTCTACCTATCTAAGAGAGAAGACTCGCTAGTCAGCTTTTTTGAACTATTCTAATCACTGTGACATGCTAGAGTCTGCTCTTCTGGTGTGAGTCAGATCTTGTAGCTTGTTCTTCAAAACTTCAAGAAATTGAAATGATTGATTCTTTAAGGCTTCCAAATGTCATCTAAGTGTCTTCCCAGTAATTCTAACGATTTTTAAGAATATACATGCTATTTCAAATACAAAAGATAACTTTTCTATTCTTTTCATGATACAAAAATCTCTTAAAGCATTTTAAGGGAACTTAATAAATACAAGTGAACTTTCTATACTTAAAAATATTTTTAAGGATTTATAGGAGCTCACCACACACATCCTAATTGCTACATAGAGTTCTTAAAGCGATTCTCATTGATACAAATGAGCTCACTAACTGTTCCAATGTTCTATAGGATCTTCAATTGAAAGTTATGTATTAGAAAACATTTTACAAAAACATTCTTAAACATTTGGAAAGTATTAGTATAGAATTCATGCTTCAATATTTTGTAATCATCAAAATCATTCTCGGGGTCAACATCTCTCACCTCTCCCCTATTTTTATTGACAAAAATTAGAGAGAGATGCTAAAGTAGTGCCCCTCTTATTTTGGTGCAAGAAAAAGAGAGGTACTAAAAAGTTGGTGCCCCTCTAGGTTTGTCTCTCCTATTAAGATAAAATCTAATTTTATTTAAATTCTAGTCTAATAGAGTTTCACTTGAGATTGGATTTTATCAACTTTGGATATTGGAATATTTTGTGTGGCAAAATATTTTGAGAAGAAAAAAATACCAGCACTTTTGATCTCATGCCAACATCTTCTTAACACCTCTCCTACTTGAGTGGGATTCTAATCTAATGGAGTGTGAGGCATGGAGTCTACATGGGGCATGGAATAATTGTGCAACAATAAAATTGGAAGAAAGAGAGTCAGTGCAAAGATGAGATATGATTTTTTTTGATGCCGCAACCTTTACTTCCATCGCCCCCTATTATTCTCTCCCATCCGATTACACACATCCGAAATAATAAAAAGAGAGTGAAAAGGAGAAGAAATAGTTTCTTCCTCCTTGGCTTTAATCTTCCTTGATTTAGCACAAAAAGTTTATGCAATGATTTTTAGGGCTTTTTCTTCTTTTTGAAGAAGGGGCTAGATCCAATATCCGAAGTGAGGCTTGCAAGGTACTAGCATTCCGATGATTTTGATGTTTTAATTGAGACATCTCTGTGTGGATACCAGTAGAGGTCAGGCTCGGGCGTGGCTCAAACGGAACCCAGGATATTTGCCAAATTTGATCTAACAAAGATGGAGTAGCATAGCAGATAAGTAGATCGATCTACTTGATTTAACTTTAGATCTAATATGTTCATGATGGATCCTATTTTGTATGCTAGATTAGGTTTTATATTCCACTACTAATTAGTTAAATTAAAATTTTTAAAACCTATGCATTTTGCCCTATGGGGGTCGTGCGATGGATTCCTTCACTCCGGATGCTCTCATTCTCCTGCATTTTGTCTTTAGTGATGGAACACAAACTTAGAATCACCGTGGCCTTCTGGTATCATTTAATGCATCCTATCATCAACTAATAGATAAAGTTAGGTCCTATCTCATTCAAGAATTGCATTAATTCTATAAGTCAATTATAGTAATCAAATGAAATGCAATAGGGATCGAAAGAAATTTTGACAAAATTTTTCATTATTCTCCCTACATCATTGAAGATGTACGAGGAGAACTAACAAAAAATATTGTCCAAAATTTTTATTGAACCCTCAACATACCATTTGATTACTATAATTACTTATAGAATTAATTATAATTATCAAACTGTTCAAATTGGACAATCAATTGATCAATATACATAATTCTCCCATCCTTATAAAAATATATAAATATACAGATACCATAAAATGTGTACATTAATCAAAACATGGGTCCATATTCTATGCAATACAAGTTTTATAAAAATAAATATCTAATTAATTAGTTAAATTAATATGTAATTATAAAATATGAATTCATCAATAATAATAGTTTATATATATTAAATTATGATAATATTATAAAACATGAATTCATCAATAATAATAGTTTATATATATTAAAACATGATAAAATAGGAGGATGATGATAGTCAAATATAGGAGGATGATGACTAAATAATTTTTATGAGAGGTTAGGAAATAACTCCAAAAAATTATGTCTCATTAGTAATGGCAGGATCTCTTATACGACTTGAGAAGGGTTCCTGGATGCCTTGAAAAGTAAGGTTGGCACCATCGACTGTCGTAGTAACACCACTAAGGCCTCATTACCAAAGGCCGGATCTTGCTGGAGGAGACCAAGATGATGAAGTATCCTTTCTAACTCTACCCTTCAGCCAGCGAGGGTAAAGCAACGTAGCTAGAGCACCAATTATTTCTAATACCTCCCATTCTAAGATGAGCATCTATCATTATGTCTTGGCACCAAAGCAGTTTAGGCCTCAGCTTATATTCTATATACCAAGATCTGAGTCCTGTATACACAGGACACATATCCATGCACACCTAATTAATTAATTAATCAATTAATAACTAAATAAATAATAGAAATAAATTAAATAAATAGCTAATCAATTAATATAAAGAACTAACTAATTAAATAAATAAATAACTAATTAATAAAATAAATAACTAATTATTTTATTAAATAAATAACTAATTAATAACTAATAATAAACAACTAATAAATTAAAAAAATAACTAATTAATTAAATAAATAACTAATTAATTAAATAAATAATATCTAATTATAATTAATTAGCAAATTATATTTAGTTAATATATTTAAGTAAATAAATGACTTTCAGCAATGGTTTTATTGCCATCACCACCACTATTGCTAATACTCATTAAGGATCTCATGGATGGCAAATCCAACATAAAAGGACTGGGCCCAACACATGGTAGATTCAATATACATGAACTAAGGCACAGGAATAGATGATGGCATGGAAAAATGATTTTGGTGATGGGGCCACGAGAATGGTGGAGTCATGGTCGGGGATGGTGGGGTTGCGAGGATGGCAGTGATGGTCGAGGCATGGTGATGGGGCCGTGGCAGGGGTGCGGCGATGGGGCTGTGCAATAATAGCATAGGGACATGGGGAGGGCAATGCAGGGCTATGAGAATAATGGTGCAGGGTTGTGGGGAGGGATAACAATCATAGGAGAAAGAATGTTCATTGGAGGAAGAACAACCTTAGGAGGTAGAATGGCAATGTAGGGCCACTGAGAGGAAGAACAACCAAGGAACATCGGTGCAAGCCCATAAGAAAGAAGAACCACCCCGGAAAGGCTAGATCCAAGTGAGGAGAGGGCGAACAGCCATGGGAGAAAGAATGGCCATGGGAATAGTGATGCACAGCCATGAAATGGAAGGATGGTCATGGGAACACTAACACAGGGCTGTTAGGAAGAAGAATGGCCATGGGGTGGCCAGATCTGATGGGGAACTAATATGCATGCAATTTTTTTATATGTTTTATATGCGGGGTTGGGTGATTAATTCCCGAATTTCAGATTAAAATAAGTTATAGGGAATTTTATATGAATTTTAGAAGATCAGCATGCAGATTAGGACCTAGAAAAGTAGAAAAGAAGGATCGCCGGGGCTGAGAAGCCTCGGTTAGGGCAAGTTCTCCTACAATAAAACTACTGGAGGTAGAGGGGTGTACCTGACAACGTCTGTGAAGATCGCAGCAAAAGGGTCTCTCATTCCTCGACGGATGTGGCCTGGAAAATCGAGCCAAAGACCCGCGGATACCCGGCTTTCTGCTCGGTGATCCGATTGAGGCTTGGCTGGAGTCGTTGGATTCGTAGGAACTCGGGGACCTGCAAACGACCTGTCAGGGGTTAGAAAACTCACAAAGGAACAAGAAAACAAAGGAAAAACAGCAAGGGAAGGCTTCTTTTGGAGTGGGCGTCCAGGGATCTGAGATGCTTGTTGGTAGCAGGAAGATGATTGCAGCACTGGGAAGAAGAACTCTCGCAAACCCCTTTATGCACACAGCAGGGTATCACACAACTCAATAGAAGAACTCAAGGTTTTCATTCATCAAAAATTCTCCTCATACAAGAGGCTAGGGTCCCTTAAATAGATCCTTAACCTTGGGCTCCAAGTAAGGGTACATAAGTCTTTACATAAGAATCCTTTTCCCTCTCAAACCCTAGCTAGAAAATAAGGAAATATTAGGTAGAAAAATCCCTAAAAATTCTCTTGACTTGGTCAACACTCCAAGGACGCCTAGGGGGGCGTGTTGGGCTTCTAGGAGCAGCAAGGGGCCGGCCCAAAGGGGCCCGGGTGCATGGGTTTGGGCCTCTGGAAGCTGGGGTGGCCTGGTAGCCAGGTAGCAGGAATATTCCCTGGTATCTTGCTTCTTAGGGGCTTGGGCTTGGCACCTGGGCTTGATTTCTTTGGGCTAGGATGTAGATGGACCTCTAAAATCATGGATGCCTTGGTATATGAATATATTTTGGCATCTGGAAGGGAATCTGGGCATCTGGAGGGCATCTGCAAGAAATCAGGGTTTTCTGAATTTTCCTCCTGGGGTCTTCAAATCTTCAAGCTGGGTTAGACTTGGGCTATACTTCCATGTCTTCAATCTAGTTGGACTTGGTCTTCACTTGTATGATATAGTCTTGAGTCTTCAGTATGCTTGGACAGGACTCAAAAAAATAAAATTAGCTCAACATGAGCTGACTAGCAATGGACTGAACTAGCTCAACATGAGCTGACTAGTACAGAAGTGAAATAACAACTAAAAATACTCAAATAACAACTAAAATGGACTCAGATGAGCTAAGCCCTTATTACAGATGGACTCATAAATTATTGATCAATTTACAGAGGGTTGAGAAGCCTCTGCCTTATTCGGGTGCCTTTGGTGTCCGCACCAAGATCCAAGTGGGGGGTGCATGGCATAAGGAGAAGGGAACGGGTGGGAGGAGATTGGGAAAAAAAATTTGGCAAATCACATGCATGGGGGGTGGGGTTTATGGACCACTTTTAGCGATGTAAACATAGCCATCTCTAAATGTTATCAGTAAGATTTTTAAAAAAAGAGAAATTATTAGTGATGGCTAGTGGATATCCCTAATAGAAAATCAGCCATTACTAATAGATTTTCCAAACAAAAAAGTTAAAATTTAAAACTTATTAGAGACAGCCAGTGGCTATCACTAATAACAAACTTAGCCATTACTAATAGATGTTCCAAATAAAATATAAAATTTAAAAATTATTAGCATTGGTGATTGCCATCAATAATAATTTTTAATCAATTAAAAATATTTTTTTAAAAAAAATCAAAAATTAAAAATTTAAATTTTTTAATGATGACTCATTATTGCTAATAGTAAATGTTACGTCGCTAATAAAAATAGTGATGGCTTAATTTCCTATTATTGATTTTGGTAGCTAAAAACCTTTATTAATGATGTCAAGTTTGCCATTAGCATATGTTTTTTTCTTGTAGTGCCTCCAAGATTTTGCAAGAAAATAGGGGGCGAACCTAGAACAAAGGCTTGCCACCTAGAGACAGGTTATATTAGTGAAGCACCTTTAGGTAGTCATTTACTTCTTGGAGCTTTCGAGCCTACTAGTCTTGCTAGCCAGACCATCAGGTGGGGTGGTGGCTTGAAGATTCCTTCGATGATGTATCCTATATAGAGGAAGAGGCAACATAAGTAGGAGAGTCAGATTGATGCATGTCATCTAGCTCCTAGTGAGAGCAATGACCGAGAGATGTTGTAGGTTAAGGTAAGGCTAGCCTCATTGATGCATGACTGTTTATGCATGCTAGTTATTTTTTTGTTGTTACGAATTAAGTTAGGAATTTATATCCTACATTTCAAGCCAAGATATTAAGTAAATAATTCTATAAGAAATCTGAAGCACAAGTATGCAGAAATAAACCCCAAAAGTGAAGAAACAGGACTGCCAAAGCTAAGAAGCCATGGTAGGACTAACTCTCCTATAATACTGCTACTGGAGGAGTCAAGGGGGTGTACCTAGTAGAGATTTGAAGATCGATCCATGAAGAATTCGCTCTACGCTTTCGGATGTGGCCTGGAAAATAAAGCTATCAACCTTGTGGATTCGTGGCTTTCAATCCGGTGGCCCGAAGCTGGTCAAATGGAATCCTTGGATTCGTGAACTCTGAGAGACCTACAAATCACCTTTCACGGGTTAGGAAACAAGGAAAGATATGCTAGATAGCTGAAAGAAGAAGAAGGGGAAGAGTTTTGAGGATGGCGACTGTTACGACCGTAACAATGATGTGGCCGGGCTCAGATACCGCCAAATACGATCGAGCCACGTGGAGGTTTCTCCGGTCGAGTCAGCGCCACATTGCCAAGGCCGAGCTCGGCAAGGCTACTCCGCCAGACGACTTCCTAAGATAAACTGCTCTCGCCGAAGTCGAGCTCGGTTCGGGGCTCCTCTACCACCTCGCCTGGCGCCCACCCAGGAGGGGTCCGCCTAGGCCGAGGTCGGCCGATCCTTCGCTCCTTCGCCAGGTGGCCCCCGGAGACGGGCCCACCTCGGTCGAAGCCAGGCGACCTCCTGCCACCTCGCCAGGTGTCCACCCAAGAGGGGTCCACCTAGGCCGAGGTCGGCCGATCCTTCGCTCCTTCGCCAGGTGGCCCCCGGAGATGGGCCCACCTCGGCCGAAGCCAGGCGACCTCCTGCCACCTCGCCAGGTGTCCACCCAGGAGGGGTCCACCTAGGCTGAGGTCGGCCGATCCTTCGCTCCTTCGCCAGGTGGCCCCCGGAGATGGGCCCACCTCGGCCGAAGCCAGGCGACCTCCTGCCACCTCGCCAGGTGTCCACCCAGGAGGGGTCCACCTAGGCTGAGGTCGGCCGATCCTTCGCTCCATCGCCAGGTGGCCCCTGGAGACGGGCCCACCTCGGTCGAAGCCAGGCGACCTCCTGCCACCTCGCCAGGTGTCCACCCAGGAGGGGTCCACCTAGGCCGAGGTCGGTCGATCCTTCGCTCCTCCGACTGGTGGCCCCCGGGGACGGGTCTGCCTCGGCCGAGGTCAGGCCGCCCGTACGGAGAAGGTCCCAGGGAAGGAGGCGCAGGCCTCGAGGTCATCCCTCGGGCCATACGCATCACAGACGGTGCCCCATACGGATGGCGGTGGCACGCGAAACACCATTTGCATCGGCCCGACAGGTCTCGCAGCCGAGAGGCGCGATTCTGACAAAACAGGCCCCATAGACGGATGGCGCCCACACTTGGAAAAGAGAGCGCTCTCACTGGGCCCGAGGTCTGACCGGCCGCCTTACCAGCATGCCCCCCCCCCCTTTCTGTCTTTGCCTTTTCCCTGTTGGGCTCGGCGGACGAGGTCGGAAAGCCGCCTGGCCCTCCTCACCAAAAAGGAGAAAGAGAAAGGGACGGGGGAGGGGAGCCTCCCAGGAGGAGAAGGTAGGCGAACGATGGGAGGAGATAAAAGGAAGGAAGCTGGGGATGACAAGGTAAGCGGACAAGCCTGGGGACAAGGAAGAAGCAGCGGCAAAAAGCCTCACTCCGAGAGTGAGATCCGAGGTCTCGAGAGGGGATCGCTTGGCATAATCTCGGCAAGGAGGCCCGGCCGAATTTCTGGTCCCCAGAGCACCTTTCTTACTAGTAAATTCTCTAAGTCTGGAACCCCTTAGGGGGTCCGTCTTGGAGAATCTGTTCCTTCTCGTCGTCTACTGACTTGACCGTCGGAGCTCCCTCGCCGGGATCCCCGGCCAAGGTCTTCTAACCCCCTCTTGCAGGTTCGCCGCAGCCAGGGAGGCTCCCTCGCCAGGCGGTCTGGCCGGTCTTCTAACCCCCTCTTGCAGGTTCGTCGCAGCCAGTGAGGCTCCCTCGCCAGGCGGTCAGTGAGGATCCACGGATCCGAGGCACGGGCGCGGCGATGAGAGCGGCAACAGATTGGCGCGCCAGGTAGGGGGGCAGGACACCAAACCCTAGCGGGAGTCAGCTTTCTGCAGGTGTCGTGCTCTCTAACAATGGTGGTCACTCGTGGCCGCGAGGCGTCCACCAGCCGTGTGGGGGAGGTTCACTCCCCTCCAGGGGCCCACAGCCTGGAGAGGGAGCTTCCAGCTCCCCATCTTCTTCCACCACAGCCTACCTCAACGGATGGACCCCTTGCGGCCGTCATCCAACAGCTGCAGACCTTGACCTCGGCGGTCCGGCAGCTTTAGCATCAGCAGCGGTCCCTGGCCATGCAGCCGTAGCCAGGGACCCCCGCGGCCCGAGCCGCGGGGCAGCGTGGGAGCCTGTGCTCCATTCAGGGCAGGCCATCCCATCCGAGGGCCGTCTCCAACACCCATGGGAGCCACCAAGCTCCCGCAAAAAGAAACTACTCCGGTTCGGAGGATCACGAGAGCTGATCCCCGACCGACGAGGCCGAAATGGTGCATCGCAACAAGCGAGCCGAGGCCTGACTTCGCGCCGAGACCGATCGGCGCCCCCTTCACCCGCAGCCTCGGTGGAAGACTCCACCGACGAAGCCATCAGGCGCCAGGCCGAGAGGCGCCTGGAGGAGCATGAGCGCAAGCTGGCGGAGTTCGCCCGCCGATTCGCCGACCTGCAGAACTCGTCGGCGGATCCAGCAGGCTACGACTCCCGTCCCCCTTTCTCTGAAGAAATCCAGGCGGAGCCGATCCCAAAACGGTTTCGCATGCCGCAGGTGGATCCCTACGACGGGACCACCGACCCTCTGGACCATCTGGAGAGCTACAAAGCTCTCATGAGGGTCCAGGGGGCCACCGATGCTCTTCTGTGCATCGCCTTCCCGGCCACCCTCTGGAAGGCCGCTCGAGTCTGGTTCACCCGCCTCGAGCCCGGATCCATTTGCTCCCATCAGCTGGAAGGAAAGTTCATGGCGCACTTCGACGCTTGTCAAAAGGTGCCGAGAGAGGTGGACAGCCTCTTCTCCATCCGCCAGCAGGACCAGGAGCTGCTCCGGGACTACATCACCTGGTTCAAGACTGCAGCCCTGGAAATCTACAGCCTGGACGAGCCCGTCGCCATGTTGGCTTTGAAGTGCGGGCTCAAGACGTCCCGCCTGACCTACTCCCTGGATAAGAAGCCGCCCAGGATGTACTCCGAGCTCCTCCTCCACGCCCACAAGTACATCCGAGCGGAGGAGGCCGACCGCACCTTTCGAGAGTTGGACGGGAAGACTCTGAAGAGGCCACCCCCGAGAGATACCCCGGGGGCTCGGAAGCCCGGGCCATCTGCCGACCCTCGCCCGAATCCAAGGCCGAGGGGCGAGGCCACTCCCGAGCGAAGGTTCACCCCTCTCCTCGCACCTCGGACCAAGATCCTCATGGAAATCGAGGGAGAGCGCTACCTCCGCCGACCTTCTCCTCAGAACCCGAGAGCCACCCGGGACAAATCTAAGTACTGCCAGTTCCACCGCGAGCACGGTCACGACACGGAGGAGTGTCGCAACCTGAAGCGGGAGATCGAGGAGTTGATTAGGAGGGGCTACCTCAGGAAGTTCATCAGGAATGAGGCCCCCTCGGAGGGGCAGCCGCTCGCGACCTTACCGCCCGTCCCTGCAATTGATAACCGCCCAACGGAGAAGCTCGTGGGCATGATCTCACGCGGGGTCGGTCGAGCGACGAAGAGAGACCGAGAAGTCGGGAACCCGGAGAATGTAATCCCTCCCGAGGAGGGGAAGGGTAATGATAATGTAAACAACGATGCCGTGGTGGTCGAGATGACCATCGCGAAGCATCCTGTACATCGAATCATGGTGGATAGTGGAAGCTCGGCTGATGTACTTTTTTACGATGCTTTCTCTCGGATGAACTTGTCCCACGATCAGCTGAGACCGGTGCACACCCCCCTGGTAGGGTTTATAGGGGACTCCATGGGGGTCGAAGGGGAGATCACTCTCCCGGTCACCGCCGGATCCCCACCCCGGCAGACGACCGTCCTAATAACATTTACCGTCGTCAGACTCCCTTCGCCTTACAACGCCATTCTCGGGCATCCCGGGCTCAACCAACTGGATGCCACGATCTCCACGAGAAGGTTGTTGGTACAGTTCCCCACGCCTTCCGGGCTCGAGGAGATGAAGGGGACGAACCAGCCAGTCCCGCTCTGCCTCCAGACGGTCCTGAGCGCCCGGGGCATGGAGCTCGCCCCCGATATCGACGACCTCGACCTAAAAGAGAAGGAACCCAGGGGAGGGCCCGTAGAGCGCCTGCTGACTTTTCCCCTCGGTTCGGAACCGCTGAAGATGGTGCAAGTCGGGGCCCAGCTCCCTGAAGAAGAACGGACCTGCCTGCTGGAGTTCCTCCGTGCGAACGCTGACGTGTTCGCCTGGTCAGCAGCCTACATGCCGGGCATCCCGCCCGAGGTCATCACGCACAGGCTAAACATGGACCCAAGTTGCCGCCCGGTCCGCCAAAAGAATAGGAGCTTCGCCATGGAAAGGCAGCAGGCGATCAACGAGGAAGTGGAGAAGCTCCTCGCCGCCGGTTTTGTGCGGGAGGTCCAGTATCCTAGCTGGCTGGCAAACGTGGTCATGGTGAGAAAGAGTAGTGGTAAGTGGAGGATCTGTATGGACTACACCGACCTCAACCGAGCTTGCCCAAAGGACAGCTTCCCTCTTCCAAAGATCGACCAGCTGGTCGACACCACCTCGGGACATCGCCTCCTGTCGTTCATGGACGCCTTCTCCGGATACAACCAGATCCGAATGAGCCCGGAGGACGAAGAGCATACCGCCTTCATAACTGACCGCGGAACTTTTTGCTACAGAATGATGCCATTCGGCCTCAAGAACGTTGGAGCCACGTACCAGCATCTCGTCAACAGGGTTTTCAAGGACCAGATCGGCCGCAACATGCAAGTGTACATAGACGACATGCTGGTAATGAGCAAACCCGATTCGGACCACATAGCTGACTTGGTGGAGACGTTCGGCAACCTCCGACGTCATCAGATGAAGCTGAACCCGGCGAAGTGCGCCTTTGGCATCTCCGCCGGGAAATTCCTAGGATTTATGGTGACCCAAAGAGGAATTGAGGCCAACCTGGAGAAGGTCCAGGCCATCCTGGACATGGAGCAGCCCGCCTCCAAGAAGCAAGTGCAGCAACTCACCGGCCGAGTTGCGGCCCTCAGCCGCTTTATCTCCAGGTCGGCAAACCGCTGTCGTCCCTTCTTTAAGGTGCTGAGAAAGATGAACGACTTCGCTTGGACCGAGGAATGCCAGAAGGCCTTCGAGGAGCTGAAGAAGACACTTGCGTCGCCACCATTGCTGTCCAGGCCCGAGGAGGGGGAGGAACTCATCCTCTACCTGGCGGTCATCCCGGAAGCCGTCAGCTCGATCCTGGTTCGGGCCGATGGCCAAGGAGTCCAGCGGTCGGTGTACTATACCAGCAAGCTTCTCGGCGACGCGGAGCTCAGGTATTCTCGGCCCGAGAAACTCATTTTTGCGCTAATAGTGTCTGCCCAGCGTCTCAGGCCCTATTTCCAAGCGCACCCCATCGCTGTCCTGACGGATCAACCGCTGAAAGCGGTGCTCAGCTGACCCGATACTTCAGGATGATTGGCAAAGTGGGCACTGAAGCTCAGCGAGTCCGACATTACGTACAGGCCAAGGTCGGCCATGAAGGCACAGGTGCTGGCCAACTTCTTGGTCGAATGTTCAGGCTTGGGCAAGGAGCCCGAGGAAGGCCCCACAAGCAAGCCGATGGAGATAGGCACCGATGAGCCCAGAGAGGATGCCTGGATCCTCCATGTGGACAGAGCCTCAAACTCCGGCGGGAGCGGGGCTGGGCTCATCCTTGCCAACAGCGACGGGGTCGTCGCTGAATGCGCACTTCGTTTCCAATTCCCCGTGATAAATAACCAGGCGGAGTATGAAGCACTTCTTGCTGGACTGAGAGTCTCCCGCGAGCTGGGCGTAACCAACCTCAAAGCTTTCACTGATTCCCAGCTCGTGGCGGGACAGGTCTCCGGGGAGTATGCCGCACATGACCCCCAAATGGCGAAATACATGGAGCTCGTCAAGGCGGGCGCATCCAGATTCCGGTGCTTCAACATCTTCCACATCCCCCGCAGGGAGAATGCCCGCGCGGACACTCTCTCTCGGCTGGCGACCCTGCCATACTCGATGCTGGGCCGCGCTCACGTGGAGCGCCTTGAGATCCCAAGCCTCAAGGCACCGACGAAGGTCCATCAGGTCAGCCATGAACCCAGATGGATGGACAAGTACGCCGAATACATCACCAGTGGCACCCTGCCGGAGGACCGCGAGGTGGCTCGCCTTATCAGAAAGAAAGCCGTGCGGTTCGTCCTGATGGACGGGCAGTTGTATCGAAGATCCTACTCCTACCCCCTCCTCAAGTGCGTAGGACCCACGAAAGCCAAGCTTGTGCTCCAGGAGATTCACGAAGGCGTCTGCGGGAACCACGTAGGGGGCAGGGCATTGGCGTAAAAGGCCCTCCTTCAGGGCTACTTCTGGGAGACAATGAAGGAAGACACCGCTGACTTCGTGAAGAAGTGTGACCGGTGCCAGCGTCACGCCACGGTGCAATGGCAGCCCTCCAACCCAATCTCCCAGCTCTCAGCTCCCTGGCCGTTCGCCCAGTGGGGGATGGACCTCCTGGGCCCATTCCTGCCGGCGTCTGGACAGCGGAAGTTCTTGATAGTGGCCATCGACTACTTCATGAAGTGGGTCGAGGCCAAACCCTTGGCGAGGATCACCGAGGCAAATGTCGCCAAGTTCTTTTGGAAGTCGATCGTTTGTCGCTTCGGCCTCCCCCACACTGTGGTTACTGACAACGGGCGCCAGTTTGACTGCCGGGAGTTCGAAGAGTTCTGCAGCGACCTCGGCATCAAGCATTGCTTCACCTCGGTGGCGCATCCCCAGACCAATGGGAAGGCCGAAGTCACAAACAGGACCATTCTTCGGGGCCTTCGTACGCGGCTGGACCAGGCCAAGGGTAGGTGGGCCGACGAGCTCCCCAGCATCCTCTGGGCATACCACACCACCCCGAGGATGGCTACCGACGAGACCCCGTTCAACCTCATCTTCGGAGCCGAGGCGGTAATCTCGATCGAGCTCAGCCTACCTACGCTGCGTGTGGAGCAATATGACGAGACAGAAAAACCAGCCAGGATGATGCTCAACCTTGACCTTCTCGAGGAAATGAGGGACAAGGCCCAAGTTCGAATGGCGGCGTATAGGCAGCGTGTGGCCAGGTATTACAACTCCCGAGTGCGGCCGAAGGTTTTTCGTCCCGGAGATTTGGTCCTCCGACGCGCTGAAGCTTCCCAGCCACGGGAATGCGGCAAGCTCTCGCCCAACTGGGAGGGCCCATACCGGGTGGTAGAAGCCCTCCCTCACGGTGCATACTACCTGGAGGAGTTGGGAGGTGCCAGGTTCTCCCGGACGTGGAACGCCTCGAACCTAAGAATGTATTATCAGTGATGTAAGGTTCCCTACTCCCGTAATAAAGTTCCCTCGCTTCAAACACTCTCTTCTCACTTTGAAGGAAAACCGGTGCATGGCCCTGGGCTCGGCATGACCGATCATGGCCGACGGCCGAAGGAATCGGGAGATCCTGGGCTTCGACCTGGAAGGTGGGACAGAACCCAGTTCGCCCATGCAAGCCCGGAGAACAGCTCGGCAAGCCGCGCAAGGCTTGAGGAAGCCTGCGGCCTCGGGGTTCAGTCCGGAGATCCTGGGCTTCGGCCTGGAAGGTGGCGCAGAACCCAGTTCGCCCATGCAAGCCCGGAGAACAGCTCGGCAAGCCGCGCAGGGCTTGAGGAAGCCTGCGGCCTCGGGGTTCAGTCCGGAGATCCTGGGCTTCGGCCTGGAAGGTGGCGCAGAACCCAGTTCGCCCATGCAAGCCCGGAGAACAGCTCGGCAAGCCGCGCAAGGCTTGAGGAAGCTGCGACCCCAGGGTTCAGTCCGGAGATCCTGGGCTTCGGCCTGGAAGGTGGCGCAGAACCCAGTTCGCCTACGCAAGCTCGGAGAGCAGCTCGGCAAGCCGTGCAAGGCTTGAGAAAGCCTGCGGCCCCGGGGTTCAGTCCGGAGATCCTGGGCTTTGGCCTAGAAGGTGGCGCAGAACCCAGTTCGCCCATGCAAGCCCGGAGAGCAGCTCGGCAAGCCGCGCAAGGCTTGAGAAAGCCTGCGACCCTGGGGTTCAGTCCGGAGATCCCGGGCTTCGGCCTGGAAGGCGGGGCAGAAACCATGTCGTCCACGCGAGTATGAAGGCGATCCCAAAGACGGACCCGCTCAAGGCCTACTCTGATGCCGCACGGTCCGGGATGTCCCAACCTTCAATTTGAGCAACGGAAGGGACCAGGCCTACGATCGTTTCAGCACTCCACATCAACATCTCAAAAAAAAAAAAAAAAAAAAAAAAAAAAAAAAAGAGAAGGAGAAAAAGGGAGATGGGGGAGTGGAGAAGAAGATGAACTCGAGGCTTGGTTAAACAGTGTCTTCATTAATCTGAGCAACAGTGCAAGCCGGGAATCCCGACAGGCCAGGAGTCCCCAAAAAAAAGAAGAAGAAGAAAAAGAAATACAACTGCGACAACGGAGCAGGGTGAGAAGACGGTGGCTCATTTTGGTGCAGGGTCGGAGCCCTCCGCCGGGGTCGCGAGCTCTGCATCCTCGCCTTCTGTGGTGGCCGGCTCTTGAGGCTGCTCCGGAGCCATGGCTTCGCTGGTCGACGGGGCCGCAGGAGTGGCGTCTGCCACACCGGAGGCTCTGCTCTCGGCTCCTTGCCTCCTACCTCCGAGCACCACCCCGCTGAGGTCGAGCTCGGGGAAGAAGGCCCCTACTTTCTCCCGGCACATCCGGAACCCCTTCAGGAAGGAGTCCACGGTGGCCTCCCGGACCTCCGACATGTACTCGTCGGAAGCCCGGAACTTCGGGATGGCCTCCTGCGCCTCCCGCTTCGCGGCCTCCAGGAGTCCGTTGATGTACGCACTCCGGTCCTTCGCCGCGTTCGCGTCTCGCCGAGCCTCCTCCAGCTGGCGCTCCAGCCACTGGGAGTGGGCTTGAAGACGAGCCCTCTCCGCCGCGTCCTCCTCCGTGCGACGCTGGTGGGAGAGCCTCTCCTCCGACAAAGAAGCCTCCAGCTCCTTGTTCCGCCCCTCGGAATGTGCTAGGTCGATCTGGAGGGCTTGGTTGCTGGCTCGCAGCTCGACCCCCTTTTCCATGAGGTCCTTGACGTCGGCTGCGAGCTTGCCGAGCTTCTTCTCCTTCTCGGCGTCCCTCTTCACGTTCCCTACGAGGAAGTTCCTCAGTAGGAGAACGTCATTTCCAATCTGCACAAATAGAGCGACCGGGTTAGGAGAAAAGGCCACTAAAATCATGAAAGATGGAGAAGAATGAGCTCGGGCTTACCGTGAAGAGCTACGGGAGGATCCCGAGCAAGGCGTCTGCATAGTCCCGGCCACCCCGAGCTCGGCGGTCCCGGGCTGTGGAGGCATACTCCATGATCTTCTCTGCGAGCCCCTTGTCGCGGATGACTGAACACTAGTGGGTGATCACCGGTGGTGGAGCTGTCAGGTCGGCTCCGGCGGTGGCTGTCCCTTCAGCTGGAGTCGCAATCGATGGGCTGGCAGAGGCCACGGGCTGCACCGTCGGAGCCGCGGCGACGATGGGACCGGCGCTGGACGGAGCCTCGGGTGGTGGAGCCCCCTTGACGGCAGCGCCACCAGGTCTGGCAGCCGAGGCATCAACGGCCCCGCCCCGAGGCAACCTGGGCGGGGGAGCAGTGGCCACTGGGCTGGGCGCGGTCGCCGACGCAATCTCCCGGCCCGCCTCCGTACGAGCCCTCTTGGCCGCGGGCTCGTCTACCTCCAAGATGTCTCTCTGGGCCGCGCCCTCCAGAAGGCTCTCCAGTGAGAACTTCATACCTGCAATGCAAAAGAATAGAAGGTCAGCTGACTCGGTCATGAAGAAAAAGAGTGCAGAAGTCAAAGGAGGACCGAATCTCACCCGACTCATGGATGGGACTGATCCCGGCCTCAAAAAGATTCTGCTTCGAAAGCAGAACCTCGAGCGCCGGGACCATGTCACTCAGGAGTAGGGAGTAGGCCTCCTGGTCTGCCAACTCAACCTGGGAGTTCCGGTTCGGAGACCGGTCCGGTTCACTCCAGGCCCAGTTGACATCTTCGACCGAGGCGAAGAAAAACCGGCTCTTCCAGCCCTTGATAGAAGAAGGGAGGTCGAACCAGAGACACCTGGGTCGGGACGAAATATACCACCAGCCATCATCGGTGGAGTACTTCTTCAGGGTAAACATGACCTTGAAGAGGGAGAAATGGGCAACGAACCCATGAAAGTGACAGAAGACTATGAAGGAGAAGATGAGCCGGATGGCATTAGGAGCCAACTGGGCCGGAACAAGTCGGAAATGGCTGAGAAAAGAGAGGAAGATGGGGTGCAGAGGAAATCGAAGACCCCTAAGGAAGAAGTCTTCGTAGAAGGCTATGCGGCCGGGGCCACTCATGGTGATGCGCTCCCCGGGCCGCGGAACAAATAGACGAATTGATCCCGGGATACCGTAGGCCTCCCGGAGCAAAGAAAGATCACCTTCGGTCATGGTGGAAGCATGACCGGAGGGACCGGCGGGAAGAAGAGACGGAGCAGGAAGAGAAAGAAGAGGCGCAGCGGGAGCAACCGGAGGAGACCGGACCCCCCTAGGGATGCCGATGGTGACACCCCTGGGTTGCAGACGCCGGCGGATCTCCTCCGGGATCGTTTCCTCCTCTGAGGAGGAAGAAGATGGAGTCCTCTACCGGGATGGACCGTCCTCGTTCGGATTGGAAGAGACATAGCGACGACGCGCCATGGCAAAGAGGAGGACAAGGATTCAGAGAGGAAAAGAGAGAGGGGAACTAGAGAAGGATGGAGGCACTCACCGAAAATACGCCAAGCGAACGCAGGGCAACGGAAGTTAGCCTGCAGCAAACCGCCCACGGAGCAAGGGGAAAGGCCTCATTCTGGAAAGTCCCCTCCTTTTCAAACTCAGTCGACAGCGGTCATACCCGTCATTCCGCCCCGAGCCACTGAGCGGTCGCCACGTGGATGCACGCCCGACACCGACGCCTCGTTAGCAAGGTAACGGCCTCTGCCTCGAAGTGACGCATTTATTGCGGGCAAGTGGGCGACGCGTGGCGGCTTCCTATAGGGTTTCAGGCGCATCGAGCCGCGGCGACAAGGATCGTGGCAATTATGATGCAAGATCTTCGCCTCCCCATGTCATATCTGCATTTAATCCCGACGTTCCGTTTTACGACGCCCCAACGGAACGGCGGGTTGGGGGGCAACTGTTACGGCCATAACGATGACATGGCTGGGCTCAGATACAGCCAAATACGATCGAGCCACGTGGAGGTTTCTCCGACCGAGTCAGCGCCACATTGCCAAGGCCGAGCTCGGCAAGGTTACTCCGCCAGACGACTACCTAAGACAAACTGCTCTCGCCGAAGTCGAGCTCGGTTCGGGGCTCCTCTACCACCTCGCCTGGAGCCCACCCAGGAGGGGTCCTCCTAGGCCGAGGTCGGCCGATCCTTCGCTCCTTCGCCAGGTGGCCCCCGGAGACGGGCCCACCTCGGCCGAAGCCAGGCGACCTCCTGCCACCTCGCCAGGTGTCCACCCAGGAGGGGTCCACCTAGGCCGAGGTCGGCCGATCCTTCGCTCCTTCGCCAGGTGGCCCCCGGAGACGGGCCCACCTCGGCCGAAGCCAGGCGACCTCCTGCCACCTCCCAGGTGTCCATCCAGGAGGGGTCCACCTAGGTCGAGGTAGGCCGATCCTTAGCTCCTTCGCCAGGTGGCCCCCGGAGACGGGCCCACCTCGGCCGAAGCCAGGCGACCTCCTGCCACCTCGCCAGGTGTCCACCCAGGAGGGGTCCACCTAGGCTGAGGTCGGCCGATCCTTCGCTCCTTCGCCAGGTGGCCCCTGGAGACGGGCCCACCTCGGCCGAAGCCAGGCGACCTCCTGCCACCTGGCCAGGTGTCCACCCAGGAGGGGTCCACCTAGGCCGAGGTCGGCCGATCCTTCGCTCCTCCGACAGGTGGCCCCGGGGACGGGTCCGCCTCGGCCGAGGTCAGGCTGCCCGTACGGAGAAGGTCCCAGGGAAGGAGGCGCAGGCCCCGAGGTCATCCCTCGGGCCGTACGCATCACAGACGGCGCCTCGTATGGATGGCGGTGGCACGCGAAACACCATTTGCATTGGCCCGACAGGTCCCGCAGCCGAGAGGCACGATTCTGACAAAACAGGCCCCATAGATGGATGGCGCCCACACTTGGGAAAGAGAGCGCTCTCACTGGGCCCGAGGTCTGACCGGCCGCCTTACCAGCGCCGCCCCCCCCCCCCCCTTTCTATCTTTGCCTTTTCCCTGTTAGGCTCGGTGGACGAGGTCGGAAAGTTGCCTGGCCCTCCTCACCGAAAAGGGGAAAGAGAAAGGGACGGGGGAGGGGAGCCTCCCAGGAGGAGAAGGCAGGCGAACGGCGGGAGGAGATAAAAGGAAGGAAGCTGGGGATGACAAGGTAAGCGGACAAGCCTGGGGACAAGGAAGAAGCAGCGGCAAAAAGTCTCGCTCCGAGAGTGAGATCCGAGGTCTCGAGAGGGGATCGCTTGGCGTAAGCTCGGCAAGGAGGCCCGGCCGAATTTCTGGTCCCCAGAGCACCTTTCTTACTAGTAAATTCTCTAAGTCTGGAATCCCTTAGGGGGTCCATCTTGGAGAATCTGTTCCTTCTCGTCATCTACTGACTTAACTGTCGGAGCTCCCTCGCCGGGATCCCCGGCCAGGGTCTTCTAACCCCCTCTTGCAGGTTCGCCGTAGCCAGGGAGGCTCCCTCTCCAGGCGGTCAGGGAGGATCCACGGATTCGAGGCGCAGGCGCGGCGACGAGAGCGGCAACAGCGACCAAGAGATGAAGAAGGCTGGCGGCTTGGAGGCAAAGCGCAGGGGTCACACAGAAACCCTGTGGGATCACATAGATACCTTTAATCACACAAAAATTCACACCGAAAGTTGAGAAGAACTCAAGAAATTTTTTCATATTCAATAGCATTTAAAACACACAAGAGGGGGTGGGGTATTTATAGATGTTCTCATGTCCTCTCCTTGTCATGATAGAATTACAAAGTTAATTGGGAGAAGGATTACAAAATTGCTTAGAACTAGGAGTACACAATTTGATTAGAAATAAAATACAATATCCTTGTTTGAATCGGATTTCTCTCTTTCTTTGACTTGGTCAAGGAGCTCTCTCTTGGGCTTCGGCACCAAAGTGGAGTGGGCTTGAACTTAGGGAAGCAAGTGCATCCCCCATAATTGGGCTTGGGTGTTGCCTTCAAAGCTTGGTCACATGGGCCTCCTGGTGGGCTGGAAACCTTGGGCTGGGGTGCCTAGAATATTCCCTGGCATCTTCATGTGTGGAGCTTTATAGGCTTGGGCTTGCTTTGTTCTGGGAGGGCCTGGTGAAGGCTTTGGCTGGTGCTCCTTTTCTTGTATAAAACTAGACTTGTACTGGACTGAACATAAACTTACAGGACTCAATTGGACTAGACTGGGGTTGAGACAACTCAACTTATTACAGGACTCAAATTGACACAAGACCCAAAATGACATAACAAGACAAAAATAACTAAAGACTCATAATGAGCTGACTTAAACAACTAAGCTCAATTGAGCCGAACAGAATCCAAAACTTGACTCATAAATCCTAATGGTGTGAGTCGACTCTAAATACAGGACTCAAGTGTAACAAGTCCTGAAAAACAAAACTCAAGGCCCAAATACAAGACTCAAATGGCTAACACAGCCAGATTATTGGACTCAGATAAAATTTGAATAATGGCTAAGGGACTCAAAACTCAAGGACTCGTAGTGAATTAGGGTTGACCTAATATCTTCATCAATTCTTCCGGGATGGGAGGAACTCGACCCTGTCGAGTAAGGATCACTCTGGCTCTGGTATTTCAAGAAGGTCTGGGTTGAGGTGCAGCAAGTCTTCTCGAGCAATCCACGAATCGTCGGATTCTGGTCGACCTTACCAATGGACCAGGTAGCATTGATAACCGTGGCTCTGGGTCATGATAGCTTGATTGTCCAGGATATGCTCGATCTATTTTCCTCTCTCAGGCCAATTTATAGGTGGACATTCTGGATTAGGTTTGCTCTCAAAGGATGGAGTAGGTCCAAAAACCTCACTCGGAATCACTACCAGTTTCCTAAACTCAACCAAGTCTGTGATATTAAAGGTAGAGCTAATGCCAAAATCTGGAGGCAGATCTAGCACATAGGCATTGGGTCCTACCTTCTCTATCACTCTAAAGGATCCAGCTCCGTGAGCATGAATCTTCTTAACCATAACAGAATCTCCTATATTAAATTTCTTGGCTCTCTTTCAAGAATTAGCCAGTTTGTTTCAAAATTAATATTTAATGCGGATGATGCACCTGACTTGTACTAACACCTAACAAAAATATAGACTCAACTATGCATTCCTATTAAGAGAAACTTTATTGGACTCTTTTGGGCCTAAACCTAACAGACTATAGGCTCTCTAGGTTTGACCCTGGTTTGAAATGCACATGAAAATTTATAATGAACTCCTAGTAAATGCCATAGAGTATGCTAGAAGTAAGTACAAACCTAACATGCGCAATGAATGTATGTGTTGCCGCCAGGACCGTCGTGGCCCGTAGCTGCCACGTCGGATCGCGCTCCTCCCGTCGCCTGCCGCACTCGGCTCCCTGGTCCCCGCCTCGCGCCATCCGGTGGTCCTCCGCTCCAGGGCCTGCGAGACAATGGTTAGAGACCCGGGCCGGGGTTTCTGGTGGGGGCACTCCGACGATCAAGTCAGTGACGGTCCAGGAAAACAGATCCTCCTGGCTGGGCCCCTCTTGATGAACTCCGTGCTAGGAGGAGTGAAAGATGTGTGTGTGGAGGTGTGAATGTTGCAGGGGGGATTGGTAGCGGGGACAGAGGGATGCTCTGTTCCTGCGCCTCTCTTTGAGCTCCTCGGTTCCCTCCCTTCATGGTGGTGATGGCCTTTTGCTCTTCTGGTTGAGCATGCCCTATCTTGGTGGTGAGTGGTCGTTCTTTTTTGTTGTTGTTATTGTTGTTGTTACCTCTCCCCCCTTGGGTGGTGCCGATCATTCTTTGTAGTCGAAGACTGGCCATTGGGAGCTTATTTCGAGGTTCCCATCGGGCTGTCAGACACGTGCGGCGGTGTCCCAGAAAGCCCTTTCCTATTTCATGATAAGGTGCTGTCAGGCGCTCCGACACTCCTTCATGATTGCCTTGTTCCGAAAAATCAGGGATGTCTCGAATGGCGGGCTGCCACCCGTGGGGTTCGAATCTCCTGGATGATCTTCTTTCCTGGGTGATATGAATGGTTGGTGAGGAATGTGGCACCTCGATCAGTGCGTTGCTTGCCTTTTTGGTGTAACTGGTGGTGTCAGGTAGTCAGTATAGCCTGAGAGGCATTTTGGTACGATCCTTGGGAGGCTCACCGGTGCCCTCGGCTGGTGAGGACTTCTTCCGTATTGGGGCCGAGCTGGGGTGACAGGGCTCGCCATCCTAGGTGCTCCGGGCTTGCGGGGATGGCTAGGTGGAGAAGGGTGAAGTACGGTCCTGGTCTAGAGGGCGCGCACTCGGAGAGGCTCAACCTTGATGGGTGAGCTCTTAGCTCGATCTCGACCGCGGGGCACTAACCTCCGAGGGTCTCCTCTGGAGGGTGGATGTCGATGGACCCGGTCCAGAGGGTGCACACTCGGAGAGGCTCGACCTCGATGGGTGAGCTCTTGGCTCGACCTCGACCGGGGGGGCACTAACCTTCGAGGGTCTCCTCTGGAGGGCGGATGTCGGCGGACCCGGTCCAGAGGGCGCGCACTCAGAGAGGCTCAACCTCGGTGGGTGAGCTCTTGGCTCGACCTCGACCGGGGGGGCACTAACCTCCGAGGGTCTCCTCTGGAGGGTAGATATCGATGGACCTGGTCCAGAGGGCACGCACTCGGAGAGGCTCAACCTCGGTGGGTGAGCTCTTGGCTCGACCTCGACCGGGGGGGCACTAACCTCCGAGGGTCTCCTCTGGAGGGCGGATGTCAGCTCCGGCCTAGGCGCCAAGCTCATGAGCTCGACTTGGCGGAGGATTGGACTCCATCTGCTGCCATGGGGGAGTTCGGCTCATCTCGGTAATGGGGTCCGAGCTAGAGGGTCGACGTGGCGTCCCTCTCCACATGGCGCCCGCAGATTTCTTCATGTCAGCAGTCTTGCCATATCAGTATGCAATATGCTAATCTCAACAAAATGCAATTTAATGATTCTAGAAATGCTAGAGGTTTCTGGAAAGGGCAAAAAATAAGAGATGGGTTCAGGATTACTCTGGTAGGGTAGGAAAAGAGGTTCAAGGTTAGTTGGATAAAGTAGGATATAAAAAGGGATGTCAGGGACTAATCCTAGACTAATGAGGCTAACCTTACGAGGTTGAGGTATATCTACAGGGTTTGTATAATAGGAGAATGGGTCACTAATCTCAGGAAAGAAGTCTTTAATAGGAACTACAATAGGGGAATCATCTTGAAGGTACTTAATTAAAGAGATCATGTCCTCAATAAATTCCTCGGGCTCTTGAATTTTAGGACTGGGCTCTATAATTAGACTTTCTTCTAATGGCTCCTCAGGTAAGATTCTAATAGAAGGGTCAGGTTCCTTAAGGACTTGTTCTTGGACCTCCTCTATGGACAACTCTTGTGAGCCTTCACTTTCATCTACTATGTCCGATCCTGGCTCAGTCACTCCTTCGTCAAATTCTATAGTGGGTTCAGGATCTTTATTCTTTGATTCCTTAATGGATTCACTCTCTTGTTCCTCTTCTTTACATTCCTCAAAGTCTTATCCTTCATATTCGTCTACTAAACTTGGATCAGCCTCATATACTTCTACATTGGGTTCAAACTCATCTTCATCTAACTTACCTAGGTGTAGGGCACTAACTAGACAATGCTAACAAAATGGCCTAGTTTACGACATCTAAAACACACTCTTGGAGGATTGGAACTCTTCTAAACTTTTATAAACTTGCCTCTATCTTCTCTATGGGCCATAGTGGTACTGGGCTAGGGTTGACTCGGGTTGGGCTGGTTAGGATCTGGTCCTAGGCTAGGGGCACTAATCCTAAAGGGTTTAGGTTGACTTAAGAAAGTGGACTAAAACTAGGCTCATATCTAGGGGTACTGATCTTATGGGATTCAAGTTGACTAGGAAAAAACTGATTGGCACTAGGCTGATACCAAGGGATTATGGGTTCATGGGGCTTATAGGATAAGGGTTCAGCTCTAGAGGTCTGGGGTTTACTAGACTCATAGGATGTTGGTGCATAAGTTCCAGAGTCATATGATCGACAGTTATAAGATCTAGAGTTATAGGATTTAGAGTCATAGGATTTGGGCTCAGACCTATAGGTTGTGGATCTCTTGGGCTTAGGGTATGGGTCAGGGTATTGTGCTCTCCTAGAGTTGGGAGGTGGGGGACATGAGGTCCTAAGGTCAGGCTCATGTTTAGGTCTGATATGGGTCTCAGGGGTTTTCTCTAGGTTTCCTAATTGGTATCCTATCTGGTCAGACATATGGGTTAACTGGTCGATCCTATTGGTTGCTTGATTATTGGATTGGGTCAGTTGGTCAAACTTATGATTCATTTGGTTAATCTAGGTGGTCAACTGGGCAAACTAGTTTTGGGATTGGGTATTGGATTGGGTATTCATCTGGTGGATCTGGGTGATAATCTGGTCACTCATGGCCTTCATGAGAGTCTCAAAATTGGATTCCATGGTTGAGCTGGGTTGGGGTTTAGACCATTGGTATTGAGTTTTTAACCTAGTGGTCATGCAATCAATCAAACAAGGTGTATGATGCAGTCAGTCACATAACGTGAAAATGAGCTATAGTTTGCTAGACCTAGAGCCAAAATTGAATGGGTATACTCAACTTATACATAACTCAACAGCTAATCCTTCCATTGGCCAGGTAAGAGATGGGGTGGTGGGAGGCTCCCCCTACCTATGACAGGATCCTGATTAAAAACCACCAGTCCACTCAGGGCATTTGCCTCTGGACCTCTAGCCTTAGACACCTATTTTTAGTAATAGTTGGGGAATTAAGTGCACTAGTTGGCCCATACAATTCGGACCCGACCTGTTGGTGTCCCTAAGCTCACTAGAGCAATTAGGTTGCTAATGGATTTTAGTTAAGGCTTGGGTTTAGATGTTGGGTGGTTGTTTTAGGTCCAGGACAGGTGATGAAATCTTGCCCTGATATGAGATAGGAAATTGCCTTTAAAGTTGATTGAATGAGATGATGACACTTAATGAGCCCTAATGCAATCTAATGACAATCAGAAAATAAAAATATTTTTTCTTTATCTTTTATGAGGTGGCAAATTAAATTTAAGTTGATTAAATTATCAAACAATATTTGGGCTTAGGTGAGGTAGGGTTTGGAAGTTGATTAGATTTGATTTAGTCAAGTATGCAGAAATATCAGAAACTGAAATTAGGGTTTGATTCAATACAAAATTTGGTATGGTTTTCGATGCAGAAGAAAATTAAAAAAATTTCAAGATAGAGGATGAATAGTGTAGATGATTCCTATCAAATTTCATGTAGAGCTAGATTCAAATGATAATGCAAAGCCTAGGGTTTTCGGACTGTGTGTAAAAGTTTAGGATTTCTGTTAGGGTTTCTAAGAGGCAGATTTTTTTATATTTTTAATTTCTGTAAAAATAATTAAAAATCATGAAAATTGTTAGACTGAACAGAGAGTATACTGTGAGAATTTTAAAGAAAAATAAACTTTCTAAAATGATGAACTAGACCAAAACTTAGACCCCTAATGCAAAGATAGGATGCAAAAGTTTTCTAGGGAAAAAGAAAATAAGCATGAAAAAATTCTATAGAACTAAATAAATCTTGAAAAAATTTTGAAAAATACTATCAATTATAAAAATCCAACAAAATAAAAATCAAAATTTTCTGATCTACTTACTTATAGAAATAGTAAAAATAACATATCATATATAAGAATTACGAGATGCAGAAACTAGTCCTAAAATATGCTATGATACCAAATTGATGCGGGACTATTTATGCACGGTAGTTATTTTTATGTTGTTACACATTAAATTAGGAGTTTGTATCCCAAATTTCAAGCCAAGATATTAAGTAGAGAATTCTATAGAAAATCTGAAGCACAGGCATGCAGAAATAAACCCCTAAATTGAAGAAACATGATTGCCAAGGCTAAGAAGCCCTGGTAGGACTAGCTCTTCTGCAATACCGCTACTAGAGGAGTCTAGGGGGTGTACCTGGCAGATATTTGAAGATCGATCCATGAAGACTTCACTCTACGCTCTCAGATGCGACCTGAAAAATAAAGCTATCGACCCTGCGGATTCACGTCTTTCAATCTAGTGGCCCGAAAGCTAGTCAAATGGAATCCTTGGATTCTTGAACTATGAGGGATCTACAAATCACCTTTAATGGGTTAGAAAATAAGGAAAGATAGGCTGATAGCTGAAAGAAGAAGAAGGGGAAGAGGTTTGAGGATGGCAACCAAGAGATGAAGAAGGCCGGTGGCTTGGAGGCAAAGTGCAGGGGTCACACAGAAATCCTAAGGGATCACACAGATACCATTAATCACATAGAAATTCACACTGAAAGTTGAGATGAACTCAAAAAAATTTTTCATATCCAATGCATTTAAAACATACAAGAGGGGGTGGGGTATTTATAGACAATCCCATGTCCTCTCTTTGTTATGATAGAATTATAAAGTTAATTGGGAGAAGGATTACAATATTGCTTAGAACTAGAAGTACACAATTTGATTAGAAATAAAATACAATCTCCTTGTTTGAATTGGATTTCTCTCCATCTTTGACTTGGTCAAGGAGCTCTCTCTTGGGATTGGGCGCCAAAGTGGAGTGGGCTTGGACTTAGGGTAGCAAGGGCATCCTCCATAATTGGGCTTGGGCGTCACCTTCAAAGCTTGGGCGTATGGGCCTCCTGGTGGGCTGGAAACCCTGGGCTGGGTGCCTAGAATATTCCCTAGCATCTTCATGTGTGGAGCTTTATAGGCTTGGGCATGCTTTGTTCTGGGAGGGCCTGGTGAAGGCTTTGGCTTGTGCTCCTCCTCTTGTATAAAACTGAACTTGTACTTGACTGAACATAAACTTACAGGACTCAATTGGACTGTACTGGGGTTGAGACAACTCAACTTATTACAGGACTCAATTTGATTTAACTAAACTAGACTCAATATAGGACTTGAACAAAACTATAGGACTCAAATTGACACAAGTCCCAAAATGACATAACAAGACCAAAATAACTAAAGAATCATAATGAGCTGACTTGAACAACTAAGCTCAACTGAGCCAAACATAACCCAAAACTTGACTCATTAATCCTAACGGTGTGAGTCGACTCTAGATACAGGACTCAAGTATAACAAGGCCTGAAAAACAAAACTCAAGGTCCAAATATAAGAATTAAATGGTTAACATAGCCAGATTATTGGACTCAAAGACAAAATTTGAATCATGGCTAAGGGACTCAAAACTCAGAGACCCATAGTGAACCAGGGTTGACCTGATGTCCCCATCACTTATACCCCAAGCTGATCACCTTGCCCGAGGGGCCTCTTGGTCGGCAGTGGAAGTGGCACCAGGCTCGTCTCATACCCTGGGCTAATCGCCTCACCTAGGAGAGAATAGATGCGCTATAGATGGTGGTGGGCTAGCTCTGCCTCCATCTTAGTGGGGTTTGTTGCAGGCCCTACACCAAATTCATCAGTGCTTGAACTTATCAGGAGAGCTACTAGAACACTTGATAGTAATGGTCAGAGCAGTCGATGATCCTGCCTCTCCTCCTTCTAGAGGAATCGGAGATGGGGTAGCCAATGTTATGGATGCCTTGGTGAGAATAGACATAATCATTATCTTTCCCTTAGCCATGGCATGAACTGAGGATGATAAGAGTCCAAAGGCAAACTCCCAGTGTATATGAGTTCCGCTTTTGGGAAGAAGGCATACAAATCAGTAGAGTTGCGAAGGCCAAAGCACTTTGTGAGAAGTAGAAAGTATGTAGGATGCCCCATAAATGTCTTGATGAACACTTAAGTTGATGCTCGGAGTTCGGGGACTTTGTGACCTATGAAGAACTCAAAGGTTATCAGGGAGTGTGGGGTGTGCATCAAAAGAGAGAAGAAGGTTCCTTTATTAGAAAGAAAGGGCTCCAAGAAAAGGAAGGTGAGAGCTCTCGGTTCCATCTCCCACTTCACTCCTTGTTCTTTTCCTTTTTTTCTACTTGGAGGGTCCTAGGGAAGAATTTATAGGCATGTACTTGATGCCTAGAAGCAGTATGGTATGCATTATAGGGGAGTAGTGTTTGGCATCTCAATCATGACAAGCATGTCCATAGCAGGGACCATATTGTGATTGGTGAAGTAGTGAGTAGAGATTGGTACATCCCTACAATGGGGTGTCTCTCAGGCGGCATGTATTAATGACAGCTCCTTTTGGACCACGCATGACTAGGATAGATGGGGGGTGGACTCTAGTACTCCATGTCCAAGCAGAGAGTTGGAGAGTGCACAGCTTGATATCAAGATGGTGAGGTCTTGAGAGATGGCCTGGTCATCCAGGCTAGTTGATGCATGTCTAACATAAAATGGAGCTTTGGCACCATGCTGGACTAACCAAATCTAGATGTATCACTTGGAATATTGACTTGAGTTATAATCTCAAAAATATGGCTTTCTGTTTTGATTGAGAGAGCCGACTCGATTTCTAGTAGTTGACTCTAGGTTGGCTAGGAGTTGACTCAAGATCTGTTACGATCGACTTGAGTTCCAGGTTAAATAATTTAGCTCTCAATCTTATCTAAGAGAGTCAACTCGAGGCTATCATGAGTTGACTCGGGATTTGTGCTATTTGAATTCTTTATTCTAGATTTGTCTCTTTGAGGTTTAGGATAGACTCTTGGACATCTATAGTAATGTAACCTTCCAAACTTACTTTCTTCGAATTTCACCTTGAGTAATTAAGTGGATCTCTTTACAAATGATCAAGGCTTCCTCAAACTTTCTCCTCATACACTTTAATAAATCTTTAGTCCTATTATATAATCAAATATTTTGTAATCATCAAATCATTTCTTGGATCAACAAAAATCAATATGATAGTTTTGTACAAAGGAATTATATCAAACATTTATGGCATATTAGATTAAACATTTTAGACATATTGAATAAAACATTGAAGACATGCTATTGTATATGAAAAATTTAAGGCTATCATAATTCCCCCTTTAATTTATAGTTTAAGAAATTAAGCAATACAAGATTCTCAAGTTTAATTGGTTAAAAAATTTTCAAGCAAAATATTCAATACTCTCCCTTTTTCTTGAGATTAGTGCAATTATCTTTCTAAATATTCATTTTCTCCTTTCTTTTTCTTTTCTCCCTTTTGTTTTTCTTTCCTTTTTCGTCATTATCAAAAAGAATAAGCGATATTATTTGCAGTATAGTATAAGGGCAATAAGGAGGCAAAACATAACATTTATTACTCAAAGTTATTGATTGAAAAGATATATTTTCATTAACTTAAACAATAATTTACAAGGAATGGTAAACACTAAATATATCACAAAAATACTAAAAAACAAGTAATCTATAAATACCACATTAACATAACTATGAATAGACAAAACAGGTTAGCTTGGGATTGCTAAGGTATAAAATGAGATGTCCAAGCATCCTAAGGTGAGGGAGGAGATGCCTTCTAAGAGGAAGGACAAGGATGAGAGGGTGATGAGGGATTTCTGTTCTTTTCAGGTAGCAAAACTGATGCATAATGAGGGACCTATGGTGAAGTTGTCATTTGAGTCTAGTCTCACTTGAGCAGGTCTACAAACCTGTGGAGCTCATCCCTGATATGGGCATTGACTACCATGCTTTGCACAAGTTTAATCATCTACAGCTCGACTATCCATATAGTGTGACAGCTAATGTGGATGCTGCTCCTATTGCATGGATGATGGTGCCAGTTCACTCTAATCTCCTACCTTCTCTTTGACCGTTCAAGCTCTAGTGGAGACCTGGTGCCTTGCTCTCCCTGCTCGATATCCCAGGGTCCTCTAGGCCCTGCCTAGTATGCACCTCACCGTATCCAATGAACATCAACACTTTGATAACCCTGTATGAATTGGTGTGCATTAGGCTTTGAAAGGTCTCCTCCTCAAGTACTACCCTACCCCATGCATCGATGGGTGATGCAGTTGATTGAGAAATTTTTTTCATAATTAATTGATAGAAATTCGAGTCTTAGTTTAGACATATTTTGATGAGAAAATCCAGGAATAAAATAAAATATAAAAAATAATTCAAAAATAAAATAAAAAAAATTAATAAAATAATTTTGGAGCTCCTATTGACTATGGTAGTGAAAAAATTAGGAATATATATAATAAATATCATTCACTCGGCTGATACCAGTGATAATCAGGTTGACGTACTCACCTTCGGATGGGAAACGGTTACGAAAAAATTAATATGCATCGTATATCGAACATTTTCTGACTAGAATTAGAAGACCGTCTGGGGATAACCATGCCGGGAGTCTAACTTCTCTTCCCTTTTTTATACAAAAAAAAAAAAAAAAAAAAAAAAACACTATCCCATGCTGTTGGAATATCTAAGGATCATCCCACGGGTAGAGAAACTTTCGACTTAAGCACTGCCTCCTATATTTGATCGATCATTAAAGTGGGCAGGTTCAAGAAAAGTTGGTGAATTATGTGGTACATCACAATGATGCCCCTCTCGAATAATCTTGCCATTTTCAAGAAGAATATTTGGATTTTCTAAAATAATGTAGCCTAAAAAAAATATTTACAAAATTAGATGTTATGTTATATATTTATAGAAGTAAACGTACGGTAATTAATTTGATTAAATTTGTCTTTCTAAAAGATAATTTTAAATTCAAACGGAAAATGTCTTTCAGAAAGCCGATTTCAACTAATCAAAAAAAAAAATTATACTTCTATTTAAAATTTAATATATATTATTTAATAATATATTATGATATATTTTAAATTATAATAAATATTTTATATTTCAAAATATAATAAATATATCATAATTTACAAAAAATTAATAAAAATATTTAAAAAATAATATTTTTAAAAAAATTAAAAAACTTAAAAAATAAGAAAAATGATAATATAATATTATAATAACATATTATGACATGTTTTATATTATAATAAATATTTTATATTTCAAACAATAATAAATATATTATAATTTACAAAAAAAAATTAATAATTTTTAAAATTAATTTTTTTTAAAAAAATTAATAATTTTTAAAATTAATTTTTTTTAATAAAATTAATAATTTTTTTAAATTATAAAAAATTTAAAAAATAAGAAAAATAATAATATGATATTATAATAATATATTAAGACATGTTTTATATTATAATAAATATAATATTATTATCTTATTATATTTACATAATATAATATAAATATATATTATATTATATATATTAATATATATAAATTATTTGTTATAATATTTATAATAAACCCTTGCCGGTCGGATTGATGATAGGATACTGGCGGTTGGACCGGTGGTAGGACCCTAGTGGTCGTACTAATGATCGGATCGATGGCAGGATCCTGGCGGCCAGATCGGTAGCAGATTCTAGCAGTCGGATCGATGGCAAGACCCTGGCGGTGGGACCAGTGGCAGGACCCTGATGGCTGGACCGACGGTCAGACCGGTGGCAAGACCCTGGCAGTCGGAATGGTGGAAGGATCCTGGTGGCCAGACCGACGATCAGACCTTGACGATCAGATCGATAGCAGGACCCAGGCGACCGGACCGGTGACAGGACTATGGCGGCCAGACCGATGGCAGGACCTTGGCATTCGGACCACCGGTCCGGCGACCAGTGTCCTGCCACCATTCCGACTGCCAGGTTCCTGCCATCAGTCCGGCCAACAGGGTCCTGCCACCGGTTCGACCGCTAGGATCCTGCCACCGGTCCGGCCGCCATGGTCTTTCATCAATCCGACCACCAGGATCCTGTTACTGATTCGGCCGCCAGGATCCTGCCACCAGTTCAATCACCAATCCTGCCACCAGAGTCCTGCCACCATTTCGATTGCCAAGGTCCTACCACCAGTCTGATCATCGGTCTGGCTACTAGGGTCCTGCCACCGGTCCGACTGCCTGAGTTCGCTACCGGTCTGGCCCCCAGAATCCTACCACCGATCCGGCCACTAGGGTCCTGCCACCATTCCGATTGCGAGGGTCCTACCACAAGTCCGGCCGCCAGGATCCTATCATCGATCCGGCTGGCAAGGATCTATTTTAAATATTATAATAAATATTTATATATATTATTAATATATATTTTTATTATATTATATAAATATGATAAGATAATAATATTATATTTTTTATAATATAAAATAAGTCATAATATCTTATTAAAATATCATTTTATTATTTATTATTTTTAAATTTTTTTTCTAATTTAAAAAAATTATTAATTTTTTAAAGTTTTTATTAATTTTTTTGTAAATTACAATATATTTATTATTATTTGGAATATAAAATATTTATTATAATATAAAACATGTCATAATATATTATTATAATATTATTTTTTTATTTTTAAAATTTTGTCTAATTTTTTTTAAATTTTTTTAATTTTTAAAGATTTTTATTAATTTTTTTGTAAATTATAATATATTTATTATATTTTGAAATATAAAATGTTTATTATAATATAAAATATATCCTAATATATTATTAAATAATATATATGAAATTTTAAATAGAAGTATATAAAAAAAATTTGATAAGCTGAAATTGTCTGGAAGATATTTTTGAATTTGAAATCGCCGTTCGAAAAGGTAAATACAGTCAAATTAATTATGGTACACCTATTTTCATAAATATATAATATAATATTTAATTTTATAAATATTTTTTAAAATTATATTATTTTAAAAAAATTAAAAATATTGGACCAGTCACATGATATGGAGGAGCCTCGCTACACTCGGCTGGCTAGCTAAAAGCTGACGTGTTGTTATTGATGGGCATTCTGACAGTGTACCCTAGACTTGTAGCATTGAAAACAATCCAAACTCCCTTAACTCTGACTTGATGCCATCCACCTTGGTCTTCGTATTAGTGTAGAACTGTCTCACAAAGTTGGGATATGCGGGAAGATCCAATAAACAAATAAACTCCCTTAACTGTCTCACAAAGTTGAAATCTATTTTCCTTCCCATGATAACAATATGAGAGGATAGTGGTACCCTAGCCAACGAGGGTTGTGATGAAGGAGAAGGCAGTGGGGTCATTGCTGGAGATGGAGCCAGAGACACCACACTGTCCAGTTGGATGAGGAGTAGATGACCAAGCTCATGTAGAGGGTGATGGCTAGTGTAATGGCTTCCATTAGAGATGAGATCCAAAGGTTTGCTAAGCTACTCAGGATAGACTAGTCTCAGATGGTAGCTTCACCACAGGTCACTCATGATGTATCAATTCCACTACTTTGAAGACGGCAGGGATCCCTCACCACCCTATTAGCCTAGACCTTCCTCTTAGGTGCCACCACCCCTTCCTTCACCCTAGGATGCTACGGGACATCTCATTTTGTACCTTAGTGATCCCTGGCCATCCTATTTTGTCTTTTTCATAGCTACTCCTGTTGCTTTTATAGTTATATGTTACTTGTATTTTAGCATTTCCTATTATGTACCCAGTGTTCACTTTTCCTTGTAAATGTTTATTTAAGTTAATGAAAATATATCTTTCCATCAATGACTTTGAGTAATGAATCTTATGTTTTTATTTTTGCCTGCTCATTACCTTCATTGTGCTACAAATAATATCGCTTGTTCTTTTCATAATGACAAAAAGGGAAAGAAAAAAAAGAGAAAAAATGAAAGAAGGGGAGAAAGAAAAACAACTTAAAAAATGGATGTCAATCAATATCAAATTATAGGAAAAATGGAGAGATTTTTGGACTTTTCTTTTAGAAGTTTTTGAGTGCATTGAATAATTTCTCAAACTATAAGATAAAGGGGGAGCTTTGGCGGTCTTAATTTTTTTCTTATATAATAGCATATCTTAAATGTTGAATTCAATTTCTTTGTATTAGGTTATTATGTTGATTTTACTGCTTGGTATTCAAGGATTGTCATCATCAAAAAGGAGAAGATTGCTAATTCAAGGATAAATTTTGATGATGCTAAAATTTGCTCAAGTATAATTGGTACTAATGTAAGCTTGAGATTATGGCTATAGTGATTCTTTTGATGCTCAAAGATTGCACATAAAATTAAGAAGAAGCTCTCTAAAATATTTAAAGAAGAAGTTTTCCAAAGCTTTTGACAGAAGATGGATGAAAGGAGTTGATCCCAAGACATCAAGAGTTGACTTTGGCACACCTAAAGAAGAAAACATAGTCTATTAATCGATCCTAGTACAACTCAAGTTGACCCCTGAATAGTCGTAAGGTGCAAGATAAAGGGTTGTAAAATTGGGGCTTTCTAAGAGTTTATCCTAGCAAATCTCGAGTTGACACCAGTAGAGAAGGAGGCAACCCAACACACCACAAGTCAATGCTAAATTAGTGCTAGCTATTGAGGACATCGCCCAGCATAGATTCTGATGCACACCTTTGAGCAGGCATATATATATATATATATTTTCTGAATGTTTGGGGATTGGACATATTATTATTTTATTTTATTTTTTTTATATCCAGCTCATGCATAGATCTTAGAGCATGAAACTGGATTAGTCTAGAGTCTGTTTTAGATTAAGCTAATTGTTTTAGATTGATTTGAGTCTTAGAATTTTGGTTAATTTAGTCTCCAATCTATTGAGGAGTCCTAGAGTTCTAGTCTCCAATTTATTGGGGACTAGGGTCTATTTAAAGAAGTCTCTTGTATTAGATCAGGGCATCGACAAAAAAGTGAATAAAAATAATTATTGGTTTCTCAACTCCCTCTTCTCTTGTATTTTCTCTTCTTGTTCTAGCTCTTCTCTCCTCTTATTCTTCTTCTTTCTCTTCTCTTTCCCCTCTCTTTATCTTAATCCCCTCTCCCTGCCACTCAAAGTACCCTACAGATCAACCTGATCCAAGCTGATTATGCCACCGTGCAAGACCTCCCGCCCCAACCTTGGACTGCCACCGACCAACCCTAATTAGAAGTTTCCATCTGTCGCTCTCACCTTTTCCCTTCCGCCTCTATCAGAGCCGACCAATGTGCCGCCCATCGTTGCCATCTCACCTCCAAAATCAAAGAGCCCCATGGCCAAGCTATTCATTGGATCCCCTGAAACTCCCACCTCTCCTTCGCCATAGCCATCGAACAACCGAGCCCATGGCCTCCTCCACCCTCTCGCCTGAGAGAAAGAATAAGTGCCCACAGCTCGAACCACTACTGCCAACTATGCCGGCCCATCCTCCCGTCGTGCCACCCATCCATGGTCCAAGATCCTGTGCCACCTTCTTCCCATGCCATCGCCCAATTAATCGTGCTGACTTTCACTCCAGTGCTGTCACCGACAAAAACCCTACTGGTCTCCTCCTTTGAAGCCCCTCCCCTTTTTAGCACGATCGTGAAAGTGAAGTCGTTTATTATTGCTGACTTCAAGCCATTTTCAGGGAAAAAAGATGAAATAATGGAGGAAAAAGCAAGAAAAACTTGGTTTAATTAACTAGTTCCATCGTATTGATCTCCATTTATCTTGATCACATGGTTTGAAAAAGCATGCACACATTCAGAGCAAACCTAGAAACCTGCACTAACTTATAATTTTAGATTTATTGGATTGGATCTAATTTTATTTAAATTTGAAAAAAAAGTTGACTGCAATTATTTTCTTTTGGTATTCCAGGTTCAAAGACTTTACTGGACTCACCATCTAACCCGGATCATAACCTGACTTGGTCGGTGCCTTTTCTTCTAGATTCGACCATGATCAAGTTTGTGAGCACCCTTTTCACTTAAATATATTTAATTGATATTGGTAGATAGCTTAATTTTTTTTAATTTTATTAGATTTATATATTAATTGTTTGTGCTAAACCTAACCTTATGGGTAGTTTCTTAATTATCCATGATCTTAATTCTTAAGATCTAAGATTCTTTTTTTAGTGCTTGTGTTTTTTTTTTAAAAAATTGATTATAAATTAATCCATTCCATAAATTAAAAAATGAGTTAGCTAATTTCGATTTATAGTTTCAGTTTGCTGACAAATAAATTGAAAAAAATCTACATTAGTCTAATCTTTGCATCCCTAGATCAGGTCGTCCTGCATGAAAATTTGATGTCAAAGCATAGCTTAGTTTAGGTTAGGTATATTTGCATTATATAAATTTTCTTTTGTATATTTCAGCATATTTAGTGTACCATGCACACCCTTTAGTATTTTATGAAGTTCTATCCATAGAAAACTTTAAAAATTATAAAATTTACTTTGTCAAAAATTAGACTCATAACCGAACAATTCTAAAGTTACAAATTTCTGAAACTACTTTAAAATCCATGCTAGTTTAGACTTGAAATTCTTAGCTTCTATACTAGAATTCTACAGTCAATGATTTTGGACAACCTCTATTCAAATCCTATGTCCCATTTCTAGGAATATTAAAAAATTATAAAATTGATGTCTCTAGAAACTAGACTTGAATTAAAGAATTTTTATATATGAAAATTTGTGAAACTACTTTAGGATTCCTGCTAGTTTGATCTAGAACTTCTGATTATGTGTACAGAAATCTGCAATCTACAAAATTGCATAGCAATAGTTCTTTTGACAATTCCTGTTAATAGGGTTATCGAAAATTATAAAATATATAAATATGAAAACTAGATTAAAAAAAAAGATATTTATGTTTGCCAATTTTAAAATTAGATTTTAGATTGGTACCAGATTTCTTTGGAAAACTGGTTACTGCATTATAAAACTTCAATAAAGAGTTTGTAGTGACCCTTGTATGACCACTAGGTCAGGAGCAAAATACCATTCTAAATTTTTAGAGTCAGATAGTAAGATAGTTTCTAACTAAATAGCTACATCCCTTCAAGCCCTACTAAAATAATTGATAATCTAACTATCCTTTTTCAAGAGCATGGATTAAGAATAGAAAATTTGGAAGAAAACTAAATTGATAATGTCTAAATTAAAAATATTCCTCCTAGGCCCATAGCACAACAAGAGATCCAAATTTTTAATGAGGATAAAAATCAGGTGATTTGACATCAACAAGATTTTGTTGAACAAGATGAACGAATTTTGCATAGTGTTAAGGTTGAAGCCCCGAGTTTTGTGGGTTGATTAGATCCCAAACAGTATATTGATTGGGAAGTAGATGTGGACCACTATTTTGAGTGGTATGATATGTCTAAAGAATGAAAAAATAGGTTTGCTAAAATGAGATTATTAGGTCAGGATAAAATGCATTGGAGTAATATTAAGTGATTAGCCATGCATGGAAGACATTAACCTATTAGGACCTGGGTTGAAATGAGATAGACTTTGTAAAAAGTACTTATCCACATCCTACCACCAATGACTCCTTGATTAGTGGCAATGACTAACCCAGGGCAATAGACCTGTTAGTGAATACATTTCTAAATTTGATGAATACCTTATAAGGGTAATGTAACTAAAGATTCCTTAATCACTCTATCTCGGTTTTGAGCTAGATTAAGAGATGATATTCAGAGTGAACTATTCATGAGAGAGGTTTATTGTCGAGAGCAGGCTTACCAATTGGCTCAAAATTATGAAAGATTCTATAGGACATTGGTTACCCATTAAACTGAATCTTAAAATCCTAGAATCTTAGTACCTAGACCTAGTAATAATCAAACCTCTACCAGTTGGTCCATGCAAACAGCACCACCATATTGGAAGGATGACAAACGATAAGCTATTTCAAGGGAGGTTCCCCGAACTAGTAGTTCCAAGATTTAATATTTTAGGTCTAATGAGCTAGGTCACCATGCGAGTCAATGTCCCTCAAGAGCTTTATATATAAAGGAGCCTGAAGAAGAAAATATTAAGGATGAAATTGAGGGAAAAATTTATATTGTTGATTCGAAGTTAATAGATACCTATGAAGAATATGATACCATCCAAGAGGAACCTGAACCATTGATTACATCAAAAGATAGACTTGGAGTGGTTAGGTATGTACTCACCTAGCCTAAAGCAAGTGAAGATTGGCATCGAACCTTCATTTTTGAAACCTTTATTGGTTAGGGTGATAAGGTGTATAAAGTAATTATTGATAGTGGTAGTTGCATTAATGCAATTTTCATTGATGCCTTGAAATGTTTAGGTTTAACACCTGTAAACCATCCGAGTCCATACAAAGTTACCTGGATAGACACATCATCAATTCTAATTAGGCACAGGTGTTTGGTATCTATTAAGTTCCAATCTTATCAAGATAAAGTTTGGTGTGATGTCATGCCCATGGAAGTTGGAAGTATTATACTAGGAAAACCTTGGTTATTTGACAAAAATGTAACACTCTATGATCAATCAAACTCATGTACTTTTGAGAACAAAGGAAAGAAGATTACTATATATCCTTCACCTCCTAGAGTTAGTAAAAAGAATAGAGTTAATGATAAAAAGAAAGATAAGTTTAATAAGAGCTTATACTTAATTAGTATTAAAGAAATTGAAAGAAAATTGAATAAGGGTCTTTGATTTGGATCTTATCAGTGAAAGAAGTTACTAGTGAGAACTAGAAGCAATATCCCCAGGAGGTACCATCCCTCCTTGAAAAATTAAAGATGTATTTCATGAGGACCTCCCAGACTATTTACCACCAATGTGTGATATTTAGCATGTAATTGATCTTATTTAGGAGCTACCCTACCAAATCTTTTCCATTTTTGGTTAAACCCTACTGAACATGCAAAGTTGCAACATCAAGCTGAAGAGATCCTTAAAAAAAGATTTTTAAGGAAAAGTTTAAGCTCTTGTGCTGTGCCTGCACTACTGATATCTAAGAAAGATGGTTCCTAGAGAATGTGCATAGATAGTAGAGCTATAAATAAAATTACTGTTAACTATCGATTTTTCATTTCCCAATTGGATGATATGATTGACATATTAGCGGGGTCTAATATTTTTTTTAAAGATTGACTTAAAAGTGGATACCATCAGGTTAAAATCAGGCCAGGTGATGAATGGAAGACCACTTTCAAAACTAAAGAAGGTCTATATGAGTGGTTAGCAATGCCATTTGGCCTTTCTAATACCCCTAGTACCTTTATGAAGATAATGATGTAAGTGTTACGATCTTTTATAGGATCATTTGTAGTCATATAGTTTGATGATATTCTGATTTATAGTAAAACTAAGAAAGACCATCTAGCCCATCTCCAACAGGTCTGTTAGACATTAAGAATTCAAAGTTTATATGCACACCTTAAGAAATATGAGTTTATGACAGAACAAATTATTTTCTTAGGTTTTATAGTTTTTCCAAATGGTATGTTTGTAGACCTAGAAAAAGTTCGTGCGATTACTGAATGGCCTATACCTTAGAATGTGCATGAGGTTTGAAGCTTTCATGACCTCACAACTTTTTATCAAAAGTTTATCAAAGGGTTTAGTACCATTGTAACCCCAATCACTACTTGTATGAAGAAAGGAGATTTTGAATGGACTAAGGTCGCTGAGCGAGTTTTCCTGGAGATCAAGAAAAAGATGATCCATACTCTTGTACTACATCTACTAGATTTATGAAGGTATTTGAAGTTGCTTGTGATGCATCAGGAGTTAGGATTAGTGGAGTCTTATGCCAAGAAGGACACCTTGTAGCCTTCTTTAGTAAAAAACTGAATGATGCTAAGCGAAGTATTCCACCTATGACAAGATTTTTATGCCATTGTCCAAGCTTTAATGTTTTGGAGACATTATTTGCTACATCAAGACTTCATTTTATATTCTGATCATGAAGCTCTTAAGTTCCTTAATTCATAAAAAAAACTGAATCCTAGACATAGTAAGTGGGTTGAATTTTTACAAGCTTATACTTTTGACGCAGGACACGGATGCGATGCAGAACTAAAGGTTGATTTAAATTTTATGTTAATTGAGAGAAAATGTTCATTAACCTAATAGCCTATTAAATAATACGTTAAAAGAATCTATAGCAAGCAACTAAATACTGGATTACATCACCCGCATGTATACCTAACAAAATAATTAATTAGATGGATCACGGTGATTGAGAAACCACCATAGATTAGGTTCCTACTTTCTAACATCAGATCTAGAGGAAGGGAAAGGGATCCTGAGTTACCGATATACTTAGATGCCTCCTCTGATGAAGATCTGGATCACTGCACTCTAGGATTGAAGAATCAGACTCCAAACTGATCGCTCCTGGCATCCGGATTTTGATCAAACTGATTCCAAAGCATGGACGCCGATCTTCAAAGTCGGATCTCAAGAGAATCTGCACAAAAATATGAAAAATAGCAATTAAACAGTGAAAATCAAAAACTACAAGGAAGGCTGGCACCAAGGTTGTTGGTCCTCCCGGGGATCTTCTTCTTTGGTTGGCTTCTAGGATCTCTTCAAAGTATTGGATGAAGGCCTTGAAGAGACTTAGGGATCAGATCTGATGGATGGATTGGATGGATAAACAGGGTGTCGCACCTCGGTAGAACTTGGACATCGCACCTAAGTGTTCTAGGCGTCATACCTAGAACCTATCAGCCATCACAGCTAGAAAGGAATTGGAAGAAGAACTCGGCAGAGTTTCATTTCATTTCATCAAATATTCATTTTTTACAAGGGGAAAGGTGTAGGGATATTTATAGAACCGTAACCAGAGAAGTGAGAGACTTAAATACAAGAGTTTCATTACAACTCTAGACTTCAAGTTTACATTGCCTGGACTCCTACTGGATGAAAAAAAATGGACTCCAATCCATAGTTGGCGCCAAGATGAGACTTTGATGGAGGGTCATGATCGCTTCTGGGTTGGTCATGATGATTGGACTCCAGTGTCTTGATAATGTATTCTTCTATAGCTGCCTAGACTCTTCAATCTGGATTGGAGAGAACTCTAGAGTCCTGCGGAAATTCTAGAATCCTTGAAGCTTGAACAGTTAGTAGCTTATTTGAATGGAATGCTAGGAACCCTTGGACCTCCAACACTAGGTGAGAAAAAATTTCCAAACTCCTTTGAATGCTTGGCCAACTTTTCACTTTGGCGTGAAATATTATGAGCAGAAGGGTGCCATCTGGGAGAAATCCTTCACAATTACTCCTCTTAAAAATTTTGTGCGCCTTTCTTCATGGGCCGACCAGAAGAAATTGTCTTGATGAGTGTAGCTTGTCCAAATTTAAGTGGTAGGCCATGTGTCATTGTCCCCTGGTGACGTGACAATAGTAGTCCTGAAATCATGTAAAGTTGATATGCAAAATAGGCTAGCATATGACAAGAGCTTGTGCTAGCACATGGGTCACATGGGCTTGTCTTGAACTAGCACATGGGTCTTGATTTGAGTCACATGGATATTATAATTGGTCTCCCCTGTAATACAAAACTCAACAACTAATTTTTACAGGACTCAATAAATAACTAAAGTCCTATTTGATCAATTGGAACCCAATTTGATCAAAAGGGCAAGACATGTAAATACGTAGTTCAACTTGATTAAAGGGGTTTAGCCTAAATGGCTAAATAAATAAAATCCTAATTCCAGTTGGTAAAAGGGGCTAACCCTAACTAATCCAAAATAACAAAAATTAAAATAAATTATTTACATGGATAAAAGGGTTGGGTCCAGGGTTTCATTCACAGGTGATCTACAAGGATGTGGGTTCAACCTATTGATATTTTCGGGCCCTGGTGTCCTCATCAATTCTTCCCAGGTGGAAGGAACTCTACCCCGTCGAGTAAGGGTTAGACTGGCTCAAGTACTTCTCTACCAAGTCTGGGGTGATCTTCTGCAGATCCTCCCGAGTTATCCATTGTCATCAGACTGGGGATGTCCTTGCCAACGAACCAAGTATCGCTGGTAGTCCTTATTCCGGGTAACAATCATCTTGTCATCCAGAATTCGTTCAACCCTGTCTCTCTGATTTGCGGATTTGGCTATTGGACACTCATGGGTTGGTTCGCTCTCAAGAACAGGATCAGGCCCAAAAGGCTAACTAGGTAGCAACATCGGCTCCCTATACTCTACAAGATTTGATATGTTGAAAGTTGGACTTATACCCAAATCTAAAGGTAGGTCTATCTCATAGGCATTAGGTCCAAACTTATCAATTATTTTATAAGGTCCCGCACTCCGAGCATGTAACTTTTTGACAGTTCCAGATGGAAATCATTCAGGCCTGAGCCTGATCATAACTTGGTCCCCTACTTTAAACTCTTTGAATCTTTTGCTTAAATTAGCCGTTTGTGCATATGAATCATTTATCTCTTTAATTTTCTTATTTATTTCTTGATGCAAGTTTTTTATATGCTGTGCAAAAGACTCAGCTGACTCAGATATACATGCATGAATAGGTAAGGGAATTAGATCTAATGGCTTCCTAGGCTTGCATCCATGTACGATTTCAAATGGGCTCTTTCCTATAGATCTGTTGACTGAGTTATTATAAGGAAACTCTACTCTCGATAACAATAGATCCCAATTAGCAGTATTTTCTCCCACTAGACTCCTTAACAGGTTCCCTAAACTCTGATTTACTACCTCAGTTTGGCCATCTTTGGTCTAGAAAGCCATTTTCCACTCATCCCCGATTCTAACTCTCACCTGATGGTAGCCACTTTTTAAATCAATTTTTGAAAAGATGGTCGATCCGGCCATCATGTCTAGCATGTCATCGAGTTGGGGTATGGGAAACTGATAATTTATCGTAATCTTGTTAATAGCCTGGCTATCTATGCACATCCTCCAACTGTCATCCTTTTTATGAGTCAAAAGTGCTGGGACAGCACAAAGACTCAAACTTTTCCTAATAAATCCCTTTATCATAAGATCCCCTACTTGTCGTTGTAGCTCCTGATGTTCCGTAGGGTTCATCCTATAGTGTGAGAGGTTTGGCAATGTGGCTTCTGGTACTAAATCAATTGCATGTTGAATATCTCTTAATGGTGGCAATTGATCTGGTAAATCTTCAAGGTAGACATCTTTGAATTTCTCTAATAAATCTAGGATCTCCTTAGGGTATTTTAGTTTTGGTTGATCCTGAGCTTCCTTAGTAACTAAAATCCAAACTGGTAACCCTCTATCGATTTCTTATTTTTACTCCTTTGCAGAGATCAAATTCAGATTAGACTCTTTTTCCTTTAAGTGACTTGACCCTCTCTTAACATTGTCCTTTGGTGGGGTTGCATTAATCACTATCCTCTTTCCTAGATGGTGAAATGCACACGAGTTCGATCATCCAAATAGGGTGGCATCGTGGTCATACAACCAAGGTCTTCCTAAAATGATGCTGCTAACCCCCATCGGAAGAACATCGAACTAGACTCTTTCTTGGTAAGATTGTACCAGAATTGTTACCTGGCATCGCAACTGGATGGAAATGTTGGTTGCATCGATCCAGGATACCTTATAGGGGGTCGAACAGTTGGTAAGTCTAGGCTCTTAACTGCATTAGTAGAAATTGCATTGACACAACTCCCACTATCAATTATGACCTTACATACCTTATCCCTTATTTTAATAAAGGTCTATAGGATGTTAGTCCTATGCCAATCCTCATTCCTCTTAGTTTGAGTCAAGATGCATTTGACCACTCCTAATCGGTCTGAGTCAAGATCTCTTCCTCCTCCTCATATTCCTCCACTAACTCAGCTTCAACCTCATAAACCTCTTCCTTACAAGGGTCACTAATCTCAGGGTCCTCTACTTCAGGTTCCCCTATATATAAGGCTCGAGATGGACATTGGGCAGCATAATGACCAGTCTGATTACACTTAAAACATACTAGGGTTTGGTTTCAATCCTTCTGAATCATAGGTTCCTTACCCTTGTCATCTCTACGAATGGGCTGGGGATTGGGTCTAGGTTGATTTCCAGGGATTCGATTCTGGTTTGGCCTATTTCCAGGGGCATTAAATCTAGATGAATCAGATTGATAGGTAGGTTTCCTTGGAAATCTCTCAGCATCCCTAGCAACCTGATAGGCATGTTCTAAATCATTCACTTCTCTTAGAATTAGTTCCCTCTTAATGTCCTCATTCAGGCCTGCTCTAAACCTAGATAAAGTAACTGACTCAGACTCGGACACACCATACTGCATAACATACTTATCGAAAATGGCTATGTATTCGGACACAGTCTGATTTCCTTGGGTCATCTTCTGCCACTGATCTAAAAGCCTTTGTTCATAGGAGAATGGTAGGTATTTGGCCCTTAATTTGAGTTTCATGTCCTCCCATGTAGCTATATGTGGGTCTTTTCTCTGTCGGCTTAACCATTCCACATTACCCCAATACAATCGTGCTTATCGGATCAACCTAAACTTAGTGAATTTGACCTTACGCTCTTCCGACATGGTGTACTATTCGAAGTATTGATCCATATCACTTTCCCAATCAGAGTACATCTTGGGATCTAAAGTACCATCGAATGTGGGGGCTTCTGTCTGATACTCCTAAGGGCTCGTGCTTCCTGATCATCTATGTCATACTGCTGCCTCCTAGGAATAGGATCAGGTGTAACCTCTCTACGTTGGGCTCGATGCCTTGGAATTGAATCATGTATGGCCTCTCTACGTTGGGCTTGATGTCTGGGGATTGGATCATGTGTAAGCTTTGGAAGCTGGGGTCCTGGACCATACTGTGGGGTAAATTCCAGTGGTGTAGGGTCAGGTTGAGACACATGGGATCCTTCTAATGAACCTATTCTTTCATTCATTTGATCAAACCTCTGGTCGACTCTATCACTAAACTGCCTCTGTTCAGTACTAAGCTACCTCATTTGCTCAGTCAAAGATCTCATAAAAGTTTCCATCGTGGGGTCCATGGATGTACTAGGTTGGTCCTAGGGGACCTGGTATAGGGTTCCTGACCTAGTAGTCATGCAAAGACACAATGCACTCAAACAAACCTAATCGACTATGTATAGTTAGACCTAGAGTCCAAACTAGATGCCTAATCAAGGTGGCAAGCTAGCCTGTAGTAACTCAAGACTTGGCCAGGCAGGTGTAAGGGGAGTGTAGGTCCCTGATTGCTAATCCTAGACACCAATCAGAGATTGGCCAAGTAGGCGGACCAGCTCACTTGCCCTTCGGGACGTAATCCCTGAACCACCATTCTAGACACCAAGAAATGGGCACGCACAGATTTAGTTGACACGATTGAATTGACACTAACTCAGACCCGACCAATTGGTGTCCCTAAGCTCACTAGAGCAATTATGTTCTAATCAATTTTAATTAGGGCTTGGGCTCGAATGCAAAGTGGATGGTTTTGGGCTAGGGAAAGGTTATGAACTCCTCCCCCTATGTTATATTGTATGCTCTTAAAAATCAATTAGAAAATGAATGCAACAAGCAACTAATAAAACTAAACCCTAATGATTATTATTATTATTATTTTTGGACAGAACCTATTCTCAGGCCGAAAACAGAGAACTGCAATTTTTACAGAAAATCATAAATTGTAAAAAAATTATTGAAGATAATTTGAGTTTCAAGGAAGCTAACAAAATAAATTTTATATTTTTTTGATTTTTATACATGTAGAAACAATTAAAACAACAGAGCATATACTGGAAGGCCGAGATGCAGAATTTAACTAAATGCAAGATTAACCTAATCTAAACCTGCTCTGATACCAAATTTGATATGGGACATGGATGCGATGCAGAACTAAAGGTCGATTTAAATTTTATGTTAACCGAGAGCAAATGTTTATTAACCTAACAGCCTATTAAACAATACGTTAAAAGAATCTATAGCAAGCAACTAAATATTGGATTACATCACCCGCATGCATACCTAACAAAATAATTAATTAGATGGATCACGGTGATTGAGAAACCACCATATATTAGGTTCTTACATTTTAACATCAGATCTAGAGGAAGGGAAAGGGATCTTGAGTTACCGATATGCTTAGAAGCTTCCTCTGATGAAGATCTGGATCACTGCACTCTAGGGTTGAAGAATCGGACTCCAAACTGATCGCTCCTAGCATCCGGATTCTGATTGAACTGATTCCAAAGCATGGACGCCGATCTTCAGAGTCGGATCTCAAGAGAATCTATCAAAAATTACCAAAAAATAGCAATTAAGTATTGAAAATCAAAAACTAGAAGGAAGGCTGGCACCAAGGTTGTTGGTCCTCCCGGGGATCTTCTTCTTTGGTTAGCTTCTAGGATCTCTTCAAAGCATTGGATGAAGGTCTTGAAGAGACTTAGGGATCAGATCTGATGGAGGGATTGGATGGATAAACAGGGTGTCACACCCCGGTAGAACTTGGATGTCACACCCAAGTGTTCTAGGCGTCACACCTAGCACCTATCAGCCGTCACAGCTAGAAAGAAATTGGAAGAAGAACTCGGCAGAGTTTCATTTCATTTCATTAAATATTCATTTTTTACAAGGGGGGAGGTGTAGGGGTATTTATAGAACCCTAACTAGAGAAGTGAGGAACTCAAATACAAGAGTTTCATTACAACTCTAGACTTCAAGTTTACATTGCCTGGATTCCTGCTGGATGAAAAAAAATGGACTCCTATCCATAGTTGGCGCCAAGATGAGACTTTGATGGAGGGTCATGATCGCTTCTGGGTTGGTCATGATGATTGGACTCCAGTGGCTTGATAATGTATTCTTCTAGAGCTGCCTGGACTCTTCAGTCTAGATTGGAGAGAACTCTAGAGTCCTGCTGAAATTCTAGATTCTTTGAAGCTTGAACAGTTAGCAGCTTATTTGAATGGAATGCTAGAAACCCTTGGACCTCCAACACTAGGTGAGAAAAAATTTCCAAACTCCTTTGAATGCTTGGTCGACTTCTCACTTTGGCGTGAAATATTATGAGTAGAAGGGCGCCATCTGGGAGAAGTCCTTCACAATTACTCCTCTTAAAAATTTTGTGCGCCTTTCTTCATGGGCCGACCAAAAGAAATTATCTTGATGAGTGTAGCTTGTCCAAATTTAAGTGGTAGGCCATGTGTCATTGTCCCCTTGGTGATGTGACAATAGTAGTCCTGAAATCATGCAAAGTTGACATGCAAAATAGGCTAGCATATGACAAGAGCTTGTGCTAGCACATGGGTCACATGGGCTTGTCTTGAACTAGCACATGGGTCTTGATTTGAGTCACATGGGTATTATAATTGGTCTTCCTTGTAATACAAGACTCAACAACTAATTTTTATTGGACTCAATAAATAAATAAAGTCCTATTTGATCAATTAAAACCTAATTTGATCAAGAGGGCAAGACATGTAAATACATAGTTCATCTTGGTAAAAGGGGTTTAGCCTAAAAGGCTAAATAAATAAAACCCTAATTTTAGTTGGTAAAAGGGGCTAACCCTAACTAATCCAAAATAACAAAAATTAAAATAAATTATTTACATGGATAAAAGGGTTGGGTCCAGGGTTTCATTCACAGGTGATCCACAAGGATGTGGGTTCAACCTATCGATATTTTCGGGCCCTGGTGTCCTCACCAACTTTTGTTATCAGACATAAAGCAAGTTTAGAGGTTCATGTTGCCGATGCACTCAGTCATAGAGTTGATCTATTCTTGATAGAATCTAAAAAATAGACTCAAGCTATTGATGCACTTAGTCATTGAGTGGCCCTTTTATCAGCAATTAATATCAAAGTCATGGGCTTTGAACAACTTAGAAAGGAATATGATGGCTACCCTGACTTTAAGAATATTATAGCATAACTAAGACAAGGACCATCTAAGAAATTTGGTGAGTATGCACATTCAGAAGGTTACCTATTTAAAAGTAATAAGTTGTGTGTTCCCCGAATCACTATTAGAGATTCTTTTTAATTTAGGAAGTACATGCTAGAGGATTATCTAGATAATTTGGATGAAATAAAACTATCGAAGCTTTGAAAGTTCACTTTTATTGGCCGAGTCTAAAACACGATGTAGCCTGTATTATAGCACAATATCAAACTTGCATATTAGCCAAACATCACAAACAAAATATTGGACATATACCCCACTACCGGTACTTGATTGTCCATAAATAGGATGTATGGATTTTGTTTTACGATTACTTCAGATAATTAGAAAGAATGATTCTATTTGTATAGTAGTGGATCAATTCTAAAAAGTGGCATATTTCTTACCTTGCCCAAAAACTTCTGATGCTTCTAAAGTTGCGAGATTATATTTTGATGAAATAGATAGACTGCATGGTTTGCCAAAATCAGTTGTATCTGATAGAGACATATGTTTTATGAGTTATTTTTGGAAGACACTTTGGCACTTAATGGGGATGAAACTAAAATTTTTATCTGCATATCATCCCCAAATTGGTGGTCAAACCAAAGTCGTGAATAGAAGCTTAAGAAATCTCCTTCATTATTTAGTTGGAGAGTATGTCAAGAATTGGGACTTATTATTACCTAGAGCTAACTTTGCCTATAATAGTTTTGTTAATAGGATAATAGGAATAAGTCCTTTCAAACTAGTATATGGTCTTCAGTCTAGAAAATCAATTGACCTCATTCCATTACCCATGCTTATTAGGACATCTGAATCAGCCAAAGCATTTGCACAGCATGTAAGAGATCTACATAAAAAAAATTATTAATAAAATAATGTCAGCAATCAGATATATAAGTAATTAGTTGATTCACATCGATGAGCTCACGATTTTGCTATCAGGGATTATGTTATGATATGGATTAGGCCAGAGCGATTTCTTTCTGGAACCATTAAGAAACTACATGCCCAAGGAGCAGGCCCTTTTAAGATTTTAAAGAAACAAAGATCAAATGCATATATTATGGAACAACTATCTAATTATGGCATTAGCAATACTTTTAATGTATTAGATCTAATAAAATATAAAGAATCAATATCAATATCCAATGATCCTTTTAAGCATAATTCCTTTGATGAGAGTGAACCCCCACCCATGTGTTCACATCCAAGAGTTTCTCAAAGACATGATCAGATTGAGAAGATTCTGGACTAGCAGGTCATTTCTACTGGGAGTTGTGAATATTAGAGATATCTGGTGAGATGGAAAGGCCACATTGAGTCTGAGGATACATAGATTACTCAAGAAGAATTGTAGTGGATTGATCATAATATTCTTGAGCATTACCAGAGTAGTATGGAGCCTGACTCGATGGAGTCAAGTTCTCCCCATCCAAGAAGTGTAGGGTTTTACGTGGTGCTCCCAAGCCTTGGAGAGACTTGGAAGGCCTTGGCAAGAATGCTGGAGGTGATCTCTAGGAGCTTGGAGGCGTGCCAAGCGGTTCTTGGAGGTATTCCAAGGGGTTCATGGTGTATTCATGGGCATGATTGGGGGCTTAGGTTTATAAGTTCCCAAGGGCTCCAAAGTCATGTTGGGTCAGGGGGCTTGACCCAAGGTTGAGGGTTTTTTCACATTGATTTATTGGTGAAAATTTTTTGAGAGATTGTAACATAACCCAGTTGGGTTATGGGGTTGGGTCCAGGTTTGTTAATTAGTTAGGAGGTTAGCCAGTTAGTTGGTTATAACCAATTAGGAAGTCCAACCATGTGAGGAGTTCTAACCAGTTTGTTATTGGACCTATCAAGAAGTCTAAGCCCAACCATGTGAGGAGTTGTAATGGTCCAAGAAGTTGACTCCAAGACCAAGATAACTGCATGGCCATCTATTTAAGAAGAGGGTGGGCTTGCGTGAAGGTTGGAGCATGAGGCTTCCAAGAGTGGCCGACCCTTTGGGGTCTTGGTCTGTGAGAGATTTTAGGTGAGAGGGCTTGGACGGTTCCAAGAGAGAAAAGAAGGGAGCGCGTGAGGGAGTCCGTGCAGGATGACTTCTTGGTTCTAGGACTGTGGAGACTTCTTTGACTGTGGGGTGTTCAACGGGGCTTTGGAGAAGGGATCCTGCATGAGGGAGTTCGCAGGGGATGCATGTTGAGGTATTGTCCATGTATGGCCGTACGTGAGTTCTTGGGATGGTGAGGCCTGTAAGAGAGAAAACGTGCGGGTGATAGCGAGAAGCCTCTAGGATTTTTGAAGAGGTGCCATGGGTATCATGTCTTGTTTTGTAACAAGGTTCTTCTCCAAATGAATAATACAATATGTCTTTTTCTTCTACATACATCTCTTCTCTATATCTCCTTTGTTGTATGATATTAAATCCAAGAATAAGTTGTTGCTGGTTCTTGATCAAGAAGGTTGGTTCTTAATCTTTTCCTTATTGTTTTTGCTGTGTAGGCACTGATCCAGATCTCCCACCAAGTGGTATCAGTGCCTAGAAATCTCAACAATGGTATGAGAGAAGGATTCAAATATGGGAGAAGAGGATTCAAAGAAGAAGGATGCTTTGCAGAAGAGGTCTGACATTGGTGTTAGGTTTGCACAGCTGTCTGGGTGCACTGCAGAAGCACAGGTTGGTACTGCAATCACGGGGATAGAGCAGGAAGACATTAGTTTGAGATCAAGAGTGAGGTAGAGCACGAGTCTCAGGAGCTGTGGAGCACGAGTTGATGCTCCAGCTGGGGAGCCGAGATGGCTTCGATGGGAAGATGTCAGCTCTAGAGATAGCAAGAAGAGTGTAGACGATCATGGAGAGCTTGTCAGGATTGGAAAATTAAAAAGCCCAGATTTATTATGTTTCGCTGCTGGGTTAAATAAGTTGGGATGAGCTCCTAGGTTTCGAAAGAGCCTGCAGGGTGTAGTATATCCGAAATGGTCTCGTAGAGGTTTGCGGGATGCGAAGGGTTCGAGGAGGTAGTGATGGAGTACGAGGTGCAGTGGTAGGCTTAACAGGGTAGCATTGAGTGGCTAGCCTCGGGGTTTCTTTCTATGGCATCAAGGGGACTTCAATTTCAGGTGGAGCATCGAGGAGAGGTGGCTTCATGGGTGGAGCAGGATTTGATATGAGTTCATAGGGGGAGGTGTAGGGATACTGGCCAGGTCCTAGCACGAGCACCAGGGGTGCACTTAGCCTGGTGGAGCAAAGTGTGCAGAGATTGGCATGGCTGTGTGGAGATGGTGTCAGGTAGAGCTCTAGTTACAGTGAGTGCCGGTTCAGGTTCTCTATGGTCTCTCCAGGGAAGTCCAAGGAAAAGTCTGATGCAGTTGTGATGTGGAACAAGGGGGTTAGGGCTAGGGATGCTGGGATGGATGCTTATGATGCAAGAATTTTTTTTTTTTTCTTTTTATGTTTGATGAGTTTTAGATAATTTTTTTTTAGGGTTTCAATTCCCGATCACAAGCAAAGATAAGAAATATGAAGAACAGTAATGGAAGCTTGCACTAGCAGTTCAAAGCCCTAAAAGTAAGAATGAGAACAGGATCCCGGGATTAAGAAACCCCGGTAGGACTAGCTCGACCTACAATATCTACTTAGGAAATAAAGAGAAGGCAAACCTCAAACTTCTGAAGTGCCCGGTGCAGAGATCGCTCAACTCGGTGGATGCGGCCTGGATGCCCGAGCAGTCGAACCAGTGGGAGCTCTGGCTTTGTGTCGGGAGGTCGCGATGGCAAAGCTGACTGTCTCCAATGCTCGAGATGCCAAGGAGGACCTATAGGCAAACAAAAGAAAGGTCAACGGAATGTGGAGATGCACGGAAATGAATTGAACTGGAGTTGGGAAGGGGCTTCGAGCCCAGTGTCCGGCTGGATTTCGAAGTTGAAGTTGGAGATAACTTGGAGCCTCGCACCCCGCGATGTCCCGAAGGATGAAGGAATGTCGCCTCACACCATGCGACGTCCTGGAGGATGAAGAATTCGCGACGCCCTGGGGCGACGGACAAGTGGCCTCACACCACTCGACGTCCTTGGGGACGAAGGCAATTCCACTCAAACCTAGCCTAAGAGACAATGGTTGGAGGGTGGAAGAAACTCAAACTTTTCATTAATCACTCAATCATTCATTCATTAGTTCTACAAGGGAGGGATTGGGTCCTTTAAATAGGCACCCAAGGCCCTTTTGAAATTCAAATTACAAGATTCATGGTGGCACCCAAAATTTTCCAATATCCCATCTCTTTGGCTGACCAAATAATTTGGAGTTGGGCGTGGCATGAGCAAAGGCTTGGAGAGGGGGATTGGTCCCTTGACTTCCTTCCTTAGCATGCTTATTTTGGGAAGAAGGAGTGGGGCATGGCTTACTTGGAGGGATGTGTTCCCTTGGGTTCTTCAACGCCATCTTCTAGGATTGATTCTTTGCCGACCAAGGGAGAGCTCCATGGGCGTTGCATGGTTGAGGGCTTGAAGAGGGGAGTGTCCTTTGACCTTCCTTCCTTGCAAGAACACTTTGGGAAGAAAGCTTGGGAGGGGGCTTGCTTTGAGGCTTTGTTTCTTCAAGGATCTTCAACGCCCTCTTTTGATGGAACAAGGCGTGATGTGGGGGAGGGAAGAGAGGGATGTTGTCCAAGGCATGTGGAAAGCATGAGGATGCCACTTTGTTTCCCTTCTTGGATGCCCAATTGGCAGCTGATGTGGCACCACGTAGGTAGCTGAGGTGGCACCTGAGTTGGCATTATCCCAAGTAGAAGGGGTGGGTTGGCCCACCAGAACTTGATTTGGTGAAGAAAACCAGAGTGACTTCAATTAGGCTTGGGCCCAGTCCATACTCAGACTCGAACAAATACAGGACTCACAACCTAACTTGACCCAAATTGGTCAAGGTACAGGACTAAACAAATTTTGACAAGAAATTATAACAATGCTTTGGGCTCAAGGCCTTATTATAGGACTCATAGAAAGGGGGAACCCTAATCTGAGATCCATAGAGGGTTGAGGAGCCTCTGTCAGATCCTGGTGCACACACCAGTTCTCCCGGGGTGGGAGGAACTCGACCCTGTCGAGTAAGGGTTAGCTTGGCTTTGATACCTTTCCAGGATGTCGGGGTCGATGCGCTGCAAGTCCTCCCGTGTGATCCACGAGTCATCGGATTCGGGTCGGCCTTGCCATCAGACCAGGTAACGCTGGTAGCCTTTTCCCCAGGTAGTGATGGCTTGGTCATCCAGGACACGCTCGATCCGCTCTCCTCGCTCAGATAATTTGGAGGTGGACACTCAGGTTCAGGTTCACTCTCAAAAGGGAGGTCAGGCCCAAACGGCTCACTAGGTATATTTGCAGGTTCTCTATACTCGACTAAGTTAGAGATATTGAATGTCGAGCTAATTTCATAATCCGGAGGTAGTTCTAGTACATATGCATTAGGGCCCATTCTCCTAATTACTTTAAAGGGACCCGCCCCACGAGCGTGAAGCTTCTTAACGATTCCCGATGGAAACCGTTCAGGCCGAAGCCTAATCATTACAAAATCCCCTATTTCAAACTCTTTTGCTCGCTTTTGGGAATCAGCTAGCCTTTTATATGTATTATTACTTATATTAATTTTCTGGCTAATTTCTTTATGCATGTCCCTAATATGCTATGCAAGTGAATCAGCTAACTCAGAGACACGTGCATGGATGGGTAGGGGAATTAGGTCAAGAGGTCGGTTAGGCTTGTAATCAGAGACAACTTCAAAAGGACTCCTCCCGATGATCCTATTTACAGAGCTGTTATAGGCGAACTTGACTCGAGGTAAAAGAAGATCCCAATTTCCCGTATGTTCACCTATCAAGCATCTAAGAAGGTTTCCCAGACTGCGGTTAACCATCTCAATTTGTCCGTCGGTTTGCGGGTGGTAGGCAGTGGAGAATTAGAGCTTGGTTCCTAGGAGGTGCCAAAGGGTTTTCCAGAAATAGCTAGTAAAGTGGACATCCCTATCGGACACTATAGTCTTGGGTAGGCCATGTAACTTGACCACATGATCCAGAAAAAGCTTGGCGACTTTGGAAGCATCTAGGGTTTGGGACCAGGATATAAAATGAGCCATTTTAGAAAACCTATCCACTATTACAAAGACAGAATCGTGCTTCCTTGCGGTCTTGGGTAATCCTACCACAAAATCCATGCTGAGGTCTTGCCAAGGGTGGCTAGGTACGGGCAAGGGGGTGTACAGGCCAGTATTCTGTTTCTGCTGCTTGGCCACAGCACAGGTTCGGCACCTAGAGATGACATTGGCTACATCTTTCTTAAGGCTAGGCCAAAAGAACTGGTCTTCAATAGCTAAAATGGTCTTCTCCCTACCAAAGTACCAACTAGGCCTCCCGCATGGGTTTCCCATACTAAAAAATCTTGGAGTGAGGTCTTGGGAATGCACAACTTATTACCCTTGAAAAGATAACCCTCCTATAAGGTATAGTCACTATGGGCACTAAAGGGTTCTTGAAGCTTAGACTGGAAGATCTCACTGAAGTCAGGACAAGATTCATATTGCTCCTTAAGTCGGTCAAAACCTACAACCTCAGTCCTAACCGTGTTCAACAAAAGGGCACAACGGCTAAGGGTATCAGCTACCTTATTTTCAGTACCAGCTCGATGTTTAAGCACAAAGGTATAGGCTTGGATATACTCGACCCACTTAGCATGCCTAGGGTTCAATCTCTTCTAGGAGTTCAGGTATCGAAGGGCTTCATGGTCTGAAAATAGGACAAACTCATGGGGTAAAAGGTAGTGCCTCCAATACCTAAGGGCTTGGACGACTGCATAAAACTCCTTATCATAAGTCGAGTACTTAAGTTTGGCCTCATTAAGTTTTTCGCTAAAGAAGGCTACAGGATGATTTTTTTGACTAAGCACTCCACCAATCCCAACTCCCGAAGCATCACAAGCAACCTCGAAAACCTTAGAAAAATCTGGCAATCTTAAGACAAGTGCTTGTACCATTCTATCCTTAATTTCAAGCAAGGCTTTGTCTGCAGCTTTAGTCCATTGAAAACCTTCCTTCCTGATGCAGTCAGTTATCGGTGCAACAATTGAACTAAATCCCCGAATGAGTCGTCTGTAAAATGTGGCTAGGCCATGAAAACTACATACATCGTGGATGCTAGCAGGGACAGGCCACTCAACTATAGCTCTAACCTTCTCGGGGTCGGCTGAAACTCTTTTAGGGGTAACTACAAAGCCTAAGAAGATAACCCTAGTTGTCAAAAACTCACACTTCTTAGGGTTGGCATAAAGGCTATTTTCCCTAAGGGTTTGGCAGACTAACCTTAGGTGGTGAAGATGGTCCTCTTTGGTCTTGCTATAGATCAGGATGTCATCAAAATATACTACAAGGAATTTTCCAGTGAACTCGCGCAAGACTTGGGTCATGACTCTCATGAAGGTACTGGGAGCATTAGACAACCCAAAAGGCATCACTACCCATTCAAACAGACCATCCTTAGTCTTAAAGGCTGTTTTCCATTCGTCCCCCGGTCGAATTCTAATCTGGTGGTAACCACTCTTGAGGTCTATCTTTGAAAAGACAGTGGCACCGGTCATCATATCGAGCATATCATCCATGCGGGGATTAGGAAACCTATATTTGATTGTAATTTTGTTGATAGCCCTGTTATCAACACACATCCTCCAGGTCCCGTCCTTCTTAGGGGTAAGTAGGGCAGGGACAGCACAGGGACTTAAACTCTCCCTAAGAAAACCCTTCCTAAGTAGCTCACCCACTTGTTTCTGAAGCTCCTGATGTTCAGTGGGGTTCATCCTATAGTGGGGAAGGTTGGGCAAAGTGGATCCTGGGACCAAATCTATAGCATGCTGGATGTCCCTAAGGGGAGGCAGTTGATCAGGTAATTCTTTCGGGAAAACATCCTCAAATTCTTTCAAAGTCTTCACTACCTCTTGGGGGTGTTCTACAGTGGATGGCTTGTGACTCTCCTTGGTGGCTAGAATCCAAATAGGGGCTCCCTCTAAAATCTCTTTTTCTAGCACCTTAGGTGTTATCAGGTTGACTTCAGCTTTCTTCTCCTTAAGGCTGCTAGATCCTTTCTTGACGGGGTCCTTAGGTTGGATTGGGTTGATTGTGATCTTTTTCCCTTGGTGGAGAAAGACATAGGTATTGAATCGACCATAAAGGGTGGCATCATGGTCGAAAAACCAGGGTCATCCTAGAATGATACTACCCACACCCATGGGTAACACGTCACACCAAATCAATTCTTCATAGGAACTCATTTTGATCTTGATCTGGCACCTAGACTTTACAGGGATTGAAGTTGAGTCTATCCAGGACACTTTGTAAGGGTTGGGGTGGGGTACTGTGGCTAGTCCTAAAGATTTAACTGTACTCAAGGAAAGGGCATTAACATAGCTTCCACTATCAATGATGACCTTACAAACCTTATCTCCTAGCTTGATCAGGGTCCGTAGGATGTTGGTCCTATGCCAGTCTTCCTGTACTATGTTTTGGGCTAGGATGCATCGGACTACCCCTACAAGGTCTTCAGATTCATACACTTCTTCCTCTCCCTCGTACCCTTCCAACAACTGGTTTTCAGGGTCATAGACGTCCTCTTCAGGTTCTATGGTTGGTTCGGGTTCAGTCTTAGTTGGTTCTTCTATGAGTAAGGTAGAGGCGGTGCACTGGCTAGAAAAATGTCCAAGTTTATGACACCTAAAGCATTTACCTTGGGAATCAGGTCTCCTCTGGACTTCAACAGCCTTACCCTTTTCCTCTCTACTATACTGGGGTCGGTTCAGGTTGGGATGACTAGGACTGGGTCGGGCTGGGTTTGGTCGACTTGGGTCAGCTCGATTTGGGTTTGGTCGACTTGGGTAAGCTTGATTGTAACCTTGGGTGGATCCAGAGATACGGCTCGGGTTTCTAAAGGGCTCAGGTCTTCTATAGGTGGGAGCTCTCTAGAAACGCTCACAGAGCCTAGCAACTTGGTAAGCCTCTTCCAAGGTTCTGGTTGATCTAAAATATAGCTCTCTCTGGATGTCTGGGTGTAGGCCAGCCCTAAACCTAGACAGGATTACCTCAGGTGATTCAACAACCTTACATCGCATAACATATTCATCAAACTTGGCGATGTAATCGGCCACACTCTTACTCCCTTGACTTAAGGTCTGCCATTGGTCCAACAGTTTCTGGGTGTAAGACGCAGGTAAGTATTTCCTCCTAAGCTTTTCTCTCATCTCCCCCCAGGCGGTTATGGGTAATTGACCTTTTTGCTCTATGTAGTTCTCAACACTGTTCCAAAACAACCTAGCTTGGTGAACCAACCTAAGCTTGGCAAACTTAAACTTAGTTCTTTCAGACATAGAGTACCAGTCAAAATACTGCTCCATGGCAGACTCCCAATCTTCATACACCCTGGGATCTAAGCTACCATCGAAGGTGGATGCCTCAAGCTTGATGCTCCTAAGGGCTCTTTCTTCACGGTTTTCCAGATTGGGTCTCCTAGGAAGGGTATCAACAAAGGGGTCAGGGTCTCTTCCAAAGTCATCCTCAAAGTAAGGGTCTTGTGGCAGGTTCCTCCTTGGGTGAGGGGACTCAGGACTGGGTTTAGGTCGGGGCCTAGCAGCTTCCTCTAAGGGTCTTAGTCTGGTCTCCATCTGGTCCAGTCTATTGATCAACTGGGTCATGGATTGGGTTAAGGCTCCAATGTCAGCTCGCAGTTGGTCCATGGTGTCAGTAGAGGGTGGAGAAGGTGGGTGAAAAGAGGTTCCTGATCTAGTGCTCATGTAACAAAACGATGCTACGGTTTGCTAGACCTAGGAGATCTCTCCAAATGTAAAGTCAAGAAGATGAACCTGGAAGTAGTAACTTGGCACCTGGCCAGGTAAGTGTAAGGTGAGTGGAGGTTCCTCTTTGCTTGCCTAGACACCAATTAGAAATTGGCCAGGTAAGCGAACCAACCCACTTCCCTTCGGACTCTAGTCCCTGAACCACTTGCCTAGACACCAGCTACACAAGCACACACCAACAAGCAATCTAGCTTGGCTCGGCACTTGGGTTGACCCGACTTCGTGGGTGTCCCTAGCTCACTAGAGCAGATTAAACATCTAATTGATTTTAGTTAATGGCAAGGGTTCGATATGCTGGGTGGTGGTTTTTGGGCTAGGGACAGGTAATGAAATCCTGACCCTATGTTAAATTGATGCCCTTAAGATATGTTATGTAAAATGAAGTACAATGATTTCTAATGAAATGACTTAAAATTTTTTTGTTCTTTTGTGTCTTTTAGATGGGTGAATGCTAAACAAAATGTAGGAATTAAAACATGCAAGAAGCAAGCTAGATGGATGAATGACCCAAAAGATGAGATGCTCGCTGAAATATCAGACCTGAGATTTTCTGAGGTAGTATTTCGGCTTGTAGAAACTCTACAAACTAAAATAAAATCTGAGAAAAGAGAAAAAAATATATTGAAATGAATTCGATCTAACAAAATAAAAATCATGAAATTTTGATGTCTCTACAGGGAGAAACAATCCAATAATCAGACTATATACGGACTGACCAGAATGTAGAAAATGAAACTAATGCACTAGTCCTAGCCTTGCTCTGATACCAGAAATGATGTGGAACAAGGAGGTTAGGGCTAGGGATGCTGGGATGGATGCTTATGATGCAAGGAATTTCTTTTTTTTTTTTCTTTTTATGTTTGATGAGTTTTAGATAATTTTTTTTTTAGGGTTTCGATTCCCGATCACAAGCAAAGATAAAAAATATGAAGAACAGTAATGGAAGCTTGCGCTAGCAGTTCAAAGCCCTAAAAGTAAGAACAAGAACAGGACCCCGGGATTAAGAAACCCCGGTAGGACTAGCTCGACCTACAAAATCTATTTAGGAGATAAAGAGAAGGCAAACCTCAAACTTCTGAAGCGCCCGGTACAGAGATCGCTCAACTCAGTGGATGTCGCCTGGATGCTCGAGTAGTCGAACCCGTGGGTGCTCTAGCTTTGGGTCGGGAGGTCGCGATGGCAAAGCTGACCATCTCCAATGCTCGAGATTCCAGGGAGGACCTGTAGGCAAACAAACGAAAGGTCAGCAGCATGTGGAGATGCACGGAAAGGAATTGAACTGGAGTTGGGAAGGGACTTCGAGCCCGGTGTCCGGCTGGATTCTGAAGTCGAAGTTGGAGATAACTTGGGGCCTCACACCCCGCGATGTCCTGGAGGATGAAAGAATGTGGCCTCACACCACGCGACATCCTGGAGGATGAAGGATTCGCGATGCCCTGGGGCGACGGACAGGTGGCCTCACACCACTCGACGTCCCTGGGGACGAAGGCAATTCCACTCAAACCTAGCCTAAGAGACAATGGTTGGAGGATGGAAGAAACTCAAACTTTTCATTAATCACTCAATCATTCATTCATTAGTTCTACAAGGGAGGGATTGGGTCCTTTAAATAGGCACCCAAGGCCCTTTTGAAATTCAAATTACAAGATTCATGGTGGAGCCCAAAATTTTCCAATATCCCATCTCTTTGGCCGACCAAATAATTTGGATTTGGGCATGGCATGAGCAAAGGCTTGGAGAGGGGGATTGGTCCCTTGACTTCCTTCCTTAGCATGCTTATTTTGGGAAGAAGGAGTGGGGCATGGCTTGCTTGGAGGGATGTGTTCCCTTGGGTTCTTCAATGCCATCTTCTAGGATTGATTCTTGGCCGACCAAGGGAGAGCTCCATGGGCATTGCATGGTTGAGGGCTTGAAGAGGGGAGTGTGTCCTTTGACATTCCTTCCTTACAAGAACACTTTGGAAAGAAAGCTTGGGAGGGGGCTTGCTTTGAGGCTTGGTTTCTTCAAGGATCTTCAACGCCCTCTTTTGATGGAACAAGGCGTGATGTGGGGGAGGGAAGAGGGGGATGTTGTCCAAGGCGTGTGGAAAGCATGAGGATGCCACTTTGTTTCCCTTCTTGGATGCCCAAGTGGCAGCTGATGTGGCACCACGTAGGTAGTTGAGGTGGCACCTGAGTTGGCATTATCCCAAGTAGAAGGGGTGGGTTGGCCCACCAGAACTTGATTTGGTGAAGAAAACCAGAGTGACTTTAATTGGGCTTGGGCCCAGTCCAAACTCAGACTCGAACAAATATAGGACTCACGACCTAACTTGACCAAAATTGGTCAAGGTACAGGACTAAACAAACTTTGACATGAAATTATAACAATGCTTTGGGCTCAAGGCCTTATTACAGGACTCATAGAAAGGGGGAACCCTAATCTGAGATCCATAGAGGGTTGAGGAGCCTCTGTCAGATCCTGGTGCTCACACCAAGTTGCCAAGCAGAAAGGAGGCTACAATCATTGTGCAAGGATACAAGCAAGGGTCTTCAGCTGTGGGGGCGGTCATTCCAAAGGCCTCCAAGGATATGCAGCAGTTGAAGGTTGATGGAAGAGGTAAGGATATTCGCACAAGAGGCTGTCAGGTTATGCAGTTACAACAGGATTGTGTAGGAAGACATTGCTAGGTTTGCCAAGGCTTTGGAGCACCAAGATAAAGATTTTAGGATTTTGAATGGTGCTCCTAAGCCTTAGAAAGACTTGGAAGGCCATGGCAGAGATGCTGAAGGTGATCCCTGGGAGCTTGGAGGCGTGCCAAGCAATTTCTAAAGGTATTCTAGGGGGTTCATGTTGTATTCGTGGACAGGTTTGGGCGCTTAGGTTTATAAGTTTCCAAGGGCTCCAGAGTAAAGTTGGGTCAGGGTGATTGATCCAGGGTTGAGGGTTTTCTCACATTGATTTGTTGGGAAGAGTTTTTTAAGAGATTGTAACATAACCTAGTTGGGTTATGGGGTTGGGTCCAGGTTTGTTAATTGGTTAGGAGGTTAGCCAATTGGTTGGTTTTAACCAATTAGGACATCCAACCATGTGAGAAGTTCTAACCAGTTTGTTATTGGACCTATTAAGAAGTCTAAGCCCAACCATGTGAGGAGTTGTAACCGCCCAAGAAGATGACTCCCAGACCAAGATAACCGCACGTCCATCTATTTAAGAAGAGGGTGGGCATGCGTGAAGGTTGGAGTGTGAGGCTTCCAAGAGTGGCCGACCCTTTGGGGTCTTGGTCCATGAGAGATCTTGGGTGTGAGGGCTTGGACAATTCCAAGAGAGAAAAGAAGGGAGCGCGTGAGGGAGTTCATGCAGGATGACTTCTTGGTTCTTGGACCGTGGGGTGTTCCATGGGTTTTGGAGAAGCGATCTTGCATGAGGGAGTCCGTAGGGGATGCACGTTGAAGTATTGTCCGTGCGTGGCCATACATGAGTTCTTGGGGTAGTGAGGCCTATAAGAGAGAAAACATGCAGGTGATGGTGAGAAGCTTCTGGGGTTTCAGAAGAGGTGCCGTGGGTATTGTGTCTTGTGTTGTAACAAGGTTCTTTTTCATAGAAATAATACAATCTCTCTTTTTCTCCTATATACATCTCTTCTCTATATCTTTTTTGTTGCATGATATTGAATCCAAGAACAGGTTTTTGCTGGTTCTTGACCAAGAAATGATGTGGTACATCTGCTGAAGTGGAGCCTGCGGGCGGCCATGCTTCTAAGAGACCTACCACCTGGTCATGGTGGCCAGGTAAAGATCCAAGACGAGCCCTCATTTTGAGGTCAGCTCCTAGTCAGGGTTGTGCTCATAGGGCGAGCCCTCCGACTAAGGTCAGGTCCTAGCCGGGGTCGAGCTCATGCTTCCAAGGTGAGCCCTCCTGCCAAGGTCAGCTCCTAGTTAGGGTAGTGCTCATAGGACGAGCCCTCTGACTAAGGCCAGCTCTTGGTCGGGGTCGAGCTCATGCTCTCAAGGCGAGCCCTCCTACCGAGGTCAGCTCCCAATCGGGGTAGTGCTCATAGGACGAGCCCTCCGATTGAGGCCAGCTCCCGACTAGGATCGAGCTCATGCTCCCAAGATGAGCCCTCATACTGAGGTCAGCTCCGAGTCAGGGTAGTGCTCATAAGACGAGCCCTTTGATTGAGGCCAACTCCCAGCCAGGATTGAGCTCATTCTCCCAAGGTAAGCCCTCCTGCTGAGGTCAGCTCCCAGTCAGGATAGTGCTTATAGGGTGAGCCCTCTGACTGACACCAGCTGTTGGTTAAGGTCGAGCTCATGCTCCCAAGGTGAGCCCTCCTGCCAAGGTCAGCTCCCAGTCATGGTTGTACTCATAGGGCGAGCCCTTCGATTAAGGCCAGCTCCTGGCTGGGGTCGAGCTCATGCTTCCAAGGGCCAGGTCTTTGAGGTAAGGCTCCACCCCCCATCCAGTGGGAGTTAGGGTTCATGCTAATGGCATAAAAAGGGGGGATCAGTAGAAGTTCAAACCAATAGAAGAACAGGCCTAACCGCCTGCGACCTCTTTGGTGAAAGGGATATGCCCTACAAGCCAATCTATGTTGTATCTCCCAAACCATTGTAATTGACAATATTCTAATAAAGGCATTATTTTTCATCATACGCTGTGTTTATATTATATGATGAACCCCATAGATTAAGGCTATGATTTTAGGGTTATGATGAGATCATACCAGTGAGACCTAAAGTCTTAAAACCTTAACCTAAAATATTCCTAGTCAAAGGAACCCTGAGTAGGGGATCAGGGTTTTCCGGTAAGACTAGCACATCCCATGTATACTGGAAAGGGTGACTGCTCTCACAGTCACTTGTGTATGACACTAATACTGGGATGTGGGTGCTCATTGGAGAATGAGTTCACTGATATGATCCAACTTAAGAACATCTAATGGAGTCTTAGCTACATGTCAATAGAAGGTTCTCATAGTGGGAGTGGTACAAGTAATCCTTTGACCTGAGACTGCCATAAGTACCTTATGTACATGAACCCATGCTTTGGTTCAATCCTAATCATGACACTGAGTCATGCACAGGATTGATACTGGGAATGGTGAATTGGATATGAAGGTAATGAGTAGGTCAACAAGGAATCGATCACTCTTGGTAAGAGGAGATTGCATCCAGCTAGTTAACAATCGGATGATGATTCAGGAAATCTTTGATCAAAGTAAAGATATTAGAGATGGTTTCTAATATCAAGATAATTGAATAATCAATATAAGATTGAGATAGAAATAAATATAATATTAGATTTGACATATATCCATATCCATAGTTATATTTTGGGTGCAGGCTGATCGAAAGATTTAATTGTATGGTAACTCTCTACTGAAGGATAATTTTGGTATTTCACCAGAATTTCCATATCTTCCGGGTAGACATGACATGTTGCTAGACGTCAATCTTGTATTGTGGGTGATCAAATTCAAAGATCACTTATTAGGAAGAGTCCTAATTGATCAAATCGGGTAAGCCCGGTTTGACCTAAATCGATTAGAAAGAGTTCTAATCAAATTAGGTCAACTTGTATTCGAACCCACTGCTGGCTAGATGTAGAACCCAATGGGTCACACATTTAAGAGGATTGATCAAGAGTTTAATTTGTAATTAAATCATCTTTGCAGGATAACACTAGTAGGTGTTGCAAACCCTAGCTTCTATTCGAATTGGATTCGAATTAGGGTTCCGGATTGGTTCAATTTGGGTTCTAATTGAAAGTAGACTGATGCAGGTGGTTTGACAAGGTCCTACACTAGGCATGCAAACATCTGCAAGAGCAGATAGGATTTTGTAACAATTTTTAAAATTCACGCAGCGGGTATCTGCTCCGCTAGGAATTAATCTAGATCTAGTTGCATTTAGGCATGCATAAATATATAAAATATTTATAAAATATTAAACAATTTAATCTATCCATGCATGATTAAAAAAAAATTTTTTCATACCTTTATTCTACCTGGAATAACTCTGGAATAAACCTGGAATAGACTGGAATAACTGGAATAAAGTTATTCCAGTCGTCTTCCTCCTTGGGACCCTATTTTTGGCTTGCAAAACGTCGTCGGAACACTACCTTCCGGACCTCCGTTTGCTCCCAAATTTGAGCAACGGCTTCTTGGACAAGTCTTCTTCGATTTTCCACCAGTTGCTGCAATCAAATCTAAGCCAAAAAATTAAATAATTCACCAAAGTCTGCTGCCAGATTTCTGCAGCAGAACTGGACAACATACTTTGGCCTTCGTTTCGGAGCGATTGGGGCGATCCCGGCTCATGTGGTTTGCTCCTAGGAGTAGAGTGGTACTCCTTCTAGAGGGGAGACACGCCCGGGACTCTCGGATCCGCCTCCATGCATGGTGCTAGCCGCCGGAAGAGGGCTTCACGGTCACAGGTTTTCTGCAGTTGGGCAGAACTTGAGCACTTCAAAACAATGGGATTTAAAACCTTGTTTCACTCCCTCACAAGCTCCTAAACCCAGTACCAAAGCTCCCCACTTAAGCCTCTCAAACAATCCACAAAGACCCTCAATATTCTCCTTCTAAAATTTTCTCACGGTGAAAAAATTACAACATGAAAACAGGGACGTGTTGTTCTTATAGGACAGCAACAGGGAGAGGGAGGTGGAGAGGCAGGGAGGGGAAGAGATGGACGCTGCCATTAACCCATTTAATCAGTCATTAAGGGAGGGATTAAAGCCATTAAGGGAGGAGAAGGGAAGAATGGCCAGCACACGAACGAATGGAATTCTTGGTCGTTTGGCCTCATGGGACGCTTGGAGTCCAACCAGCAAAAACACCGTGTAAACGGTCCAAGGCTTAAAGAAAACACCGGTTCAATTAAACCGGTCCAATCCCATTAAAAACCCCTTGGTTCAATCCAATTGAACTGGTCCAAGCCCAATTTAATTTGGTTCAATTGGTTCACAACCAATTTGAGGCCGAAACGAACTCCGAATCAGTTCAAAACTGATTCAGAAAAATCCTGGCGCGGAGTTGGTCAACTCGGAATATTTTCCGGTCGACACAAACAAGGGCAAGATGGGAAAAAGAGTGCTCAAAAAATACTGTGACCATAAAACCAAAATGATTCCCAATCATAATCGGTATCCGGATCAGAGAGTTATCCTCTATGGCGTGTGACCTCATAGGTTTGAACCTAAACGGGAGCACTAGAACAATTTCTAGTACCAGCACAGGAAACCATCTAGCAATGGGTCCCGGCGTCCGGATAGGTTGAAGATGCGGGAGCAAGCTATCGAACCTCTGGCATATGGTTACCGTATAATTCATCCCTTTGACCTCTAATGCTCAGGACGACTGAGATTGGGCTGCCAACCTAGACTGAGTCAGTCGACTACGTATCTCAACCTTGCAAGCCCAGTGACTCTTCACTAGGACTACCCTGGCCGAGGATTTGCTAAATTAAGATACTGCAAGACATTCAATCCAAATTGTTTGGACAGGTCAATTCCATCTTGGTCCATCACTGCTCCACAAGTACTAGCCTGTACCCAGATACCTTCCATCACCGGATTAAAAATCTGGGTAGTCCGGCACCAAAGCACAGGGAGTTGCTTGCAAGCTACCCTGATGACCTCAGGTCTGAGGGACACATATACCCATATCCAATCGTGAGTTTCCCTTTGGCAGAAAGGGGCTGCACGGAGTCACGTTCAATGAGATACCACATATCCCACTTGTAGATCATATCAGTGTCACCACACTCATTTGGTCAAGAGGACAACCAAACGATGTGAACTGCAACAACCTATACTTGATATATTGCCGTCCAGTACAATATATCCTTTGGTTGTGAACTGGATTTAAGGACCACTCGATACATCCTCTCTGTATCGAAGTCATTGTTGTCCTAAGGACTTCATCACATGGAAAGAGTTCATTTTTAGGAAAATACAATATGTGATGAGCTGCCAAAAATAATATTTTATTAATTCATAAAATGAATACAAAACTCAGCACAACCGCCTACAACCCAGGCGATTGGCTTTGGGACACAATTCCCAACACTAATTGGATCTAATTAGATCCTAATTGAGTTTATAGATATTATGGCTAACCCTATTGGCTAACCATGCACCTAGGCTAGCCCCCCACCCGCCCCTTAGTTTTTTCATGCCAAAATGCCAAGAGTCCATGCGCTAATGGACTCTTGGTGCACCATTTGGAAGAGTCCATGGTGCATGGACTCTTGGCGCGCTCCATAAAAAACTTTGATGTTTTTATATGGGGCGGCTTCATTTCTCATTATTAGCACCTCACATGTGTGCCCTTGGATGGGAATCCAACGGTTGGGGAATTTTTGAGAAAGACAAAAGGCGCAGACTCTTCCCGGTTGCGCGAAATAACGTCTCTTCGGAGACCGAAACATCGCGACTCCCTTCTTCTGAAATCTCACGACTTTTCTTTTAGGAATGGCCGTGAGTTTGAATCTGAAGGGCCGTCAGAAAGTGGGAAGGGGCGTGAGAAAATGAGAAGGGCGTGAGATGGGTGTTTACGGAGAGGTGTGTGGGTGCCTATCTGAGATCTATTTAAAGGGTCAGGAAATCAGAACTAAAAAATGTTTTTCTTTTATTCCTTCTTCCTCTCCTAAAGACTCTTTCATTCTTTTCTTGCTCTTGCACTGTTTCCTTTACAGAGTACACCTCTGTCGAAACTCTGCTACTAAACAAGAATAAGAGTGAAAGTCTCCGACGGTAAAGGAAAGAAAGGAGTTCTGATTTATTCCTTCTTTCTTACATTAAGACATTATTGTCTTAATTTCTCCTCCAACTTATGACAAGCCTATATCCTCTTAGGACAAGGTCTTTTCTTCAAGACAAGGGTGTCTAAAGGGCCAAGGTCTTAGTGGAAGGAGGAGAAGAGATCAAGGAAAGGGAGGCTACCTCTTGTGTGGAAGAATTCAAGCCATAGTCCATTCAATTGAGTTCTAGGAAGAAGAACTCAATAGGAGGAACCATTGAAAAGAAGATAGTGTTTCTTGATCATTGCTCTGTGTGGATCACCATCGAAGGGCGGACACCTGGATGCCTGGTGAATTCAGTTAGCCCCTTCAACTTCAAATTTGTTGGAATAAGCGATTACAGGTTGGTACCCTAATCCTAATTTGCATAGAAATACTTGTCATATGTTCTAGTCTATTTAAGGAGTTCCTGGTTTAGGGTTTTTGGTATGAATTTAGTTTCAATTTTTGAAATTACACTTCCGCTGCGTTGCACCGGAACCCAACACGGGGGGTGGTGCAAACCTTGCCATATATTCAGGGCCTGTTGCGCACATGACTTGCATGATGCAAGCTCCACCAAGTTCTCGACCCTGTGGTGTGCCACCACATCGACGACTGCATGACTAGAAGACTCCAACCCCTACATCAAGGAACCTGCACCTTTCCTAGAAGGATATTCCACTAAGGCCCTAGTGATGTGGGACATGCCCCGATCAATATTTATTTTAAAAAATCGAATCATTGGTCGCTAGAAAATGACCTTTAGGCTAGGTTAAACTAGGCCCAAATTATTTTTTCCCAAATCTTTTTATTCAAATAAAACCCCTTTTTTTCATATTTTTTTCTTTCATATTTTTTTCTTTATTTCCTTTATCACCTTTTTTTTTCTCACGATTTTTTTTTCTTTTTTGTATTTCCTTCACCTCTCTTCTTTTTTTTCCAGCCTTTATTCTAAAGTCGACATAGGTGGCCGGTTTTGCCTTCACAACTGTGCAAAGGTGCTTTGACAGCTGTGTAGAAATATGGGAAAGGTCTGGGCTCAGGAAGGTGGTGGGTGTCATCGGTAAGATCTCCGACGATGGCACTGGCATGATGGCAGTGGCTCGGAAGTTGGCGGCGTGGCCTCTCCTTTGAGTGGTGGGCGTCATGGCGGTAGGGAGCCGAGCGGGCATCCATGAGCCATCGCAAGCTGAGATGGGGAGCGAAGGCGGTGAGGTGTCGCAGCAGCAAGGAGATCCAGCAAGTGATTTCGATCGGGTGATTCCGATCGATGGAGGCTAGCGACGGTGGTGCAGGGGCTCGGAGGGGTAGTGGTGGTCGGTTTGAGACTTGGCAGTGGTGGATCTTCTTCTTGGTCCTCATTGTTGACTGTTGGTGGTGGAGGTTTGGCTCGGTCGGGCAGATCCGGTGAAGTCACCGACGACATCGACTCCCTGCTCCTGTTAAAGAGCCGGTCTTCCCTTCAACTCCAAGAAACCTCTCTCTTTCTCCTTTGCCACATCCTTCTCGTCTCTGCTCGGCTGCTCTGAGATCGAGTATACTTTGATCGAATGGATTTTTGCCTCCTTGCAAGGAGAGGGGATTGTTTTGGATCCCAACAAAAGTGGATGGAAGAAGTCAAGCAACCAAAAAAAATTATAACCCTGATCTTTGGAAATAAAACTGAGGATGGGAGAAGAGAAGAATGAAGATGGAACGATGGTTGATTCAGGAGAAGAAGGGAAACATAGAGGAAAAATGAAAAAACAACGACTGGGAACCCTTCTCCTACCCGGAAGGGACAAATATTGAGGCACCCTTCTCCTACCCGAAAGGGCCCTTCACCTACCCAGAGAAACAACGATCTCCCTACCCGGAGAAACAATAATCTCCCTACCCGAAGAAATGAAGCAATTTTTTTTTCAATAATTCATCATCTATATTTTTATTCAAATGATAAAATGCTTAAATAAACTAATTTAAGATATCCGATATCCTAATCAAATACCCCTAACAAATTCAAACTACTTATTAAAAAAAAAAACAAACTAATCCAACTAGGATAAAATAAATCCTAAAAACAACTTTCAAATAATCAAGATAAATCCTAAAACATTGATAAAATAAATTCTAAAAAATCATATGGAAACTAATCCTAAAATTTCAAGATACTCCAATCCCTCGTACACCTATGGAAATAAAATATTATATTATCCTGCTCCGAGGTTTGTGTACTTCGGGATTTGTGCTGCACCAAAAATGTGCTCATCGACTCTAGGATCTTGGGTCCCAAGGTTTGGGCTGGGTTGGCTTCAGGTTCTAGGCTGGCTTCTGGGTTGGGCTGGCTTCAGGTTTTGGGTTGGACCAGGCTTCAGGTTCTGGGCTGGGCTTCAGGTTTGATCTGGACTGCTTTAGATTCTGGGCTAGTCGATGTCCCCATCATTTTTCCTGAGGTAGAGAGAACTCAACTCCGTCGAGTCAGGCTTTAGCAATCTTCTAACTCCAGGTTGCACCACGTGATCTATAGACTGAAATTTTTATTTTTTTATACAAATAGTATAATTAAAATGAAAATGACTAACCTAACCTAACCTATACTTACTCTGATACCAATAATGATGTAGAATGCCAGATCTGATACCAACAAGATGATGCAGAATGATACGATATGATGTAAAATGATCTAATTTTAGTCTAAGATATTTTAAAGAGCAATGATCTTAGCAATAAAGCAACTAAACATAACATACTAAAGAGATTAAAGAAAGTAACTAACTACTTACCTGCAATCTAATCTGTAAGCTATAAAGAATAAGGACCCGACGGCTAGGAAACCATCTAAGATTAGACTATTCCATGCTTCAACTGCTAAATCTAATGAGAAAGGATTGGTTGCTTAGCCCAATGGAGATTCTCTTTGACTCGGGATAGATCGGCTGCTTGGTCGCTCAGATCTCGCAGCAGGATAAAGATCGGGACTCCAAATTTCAGATCTACCATCATATCTCGGTTCGGAAGCAAAAGATCCATCCTCTAAAGTCCTTGAACACCTGGGATCTGTAGAGAAGGTAGTAAACAAACTTTAAGATTGAAGTAATTCAGATTCAAAATGGAAGAAAAAATGAAGGGTTGGATGTGTAGAGCTTGAAGAAGATCGATAGCAGTTTGTCGAATCCGACAGAACCTCCACTCAAGGACCTTACCACCTTGAGCTCTTAAAGACCTCTCCATCCTTAGAGAAAATCACTAAAGCCTAACCCAGCTTTGTGGAAGAAAAATTGCAGCATTTCATTTCATGAATCAATAATTTTTTACAAGGGATATGGGGTCCTATTTATAGGGTTCTTCACACATTAAGATATCATATAACTCTTTTGAATTCAAATTATATTTAAAATTAAATTCTAATTCAAACACTCCTTGGCTTCTCGGCATCTTCCTTGAATTTGAAATTTAAATTGGCTCATCATGGCTTGGGCGACAACTTGAGTGGCTTTTATCTGAGTTGGGCGATAAAAGAATGGGAGAGAGAAGTCTTTCTCTCTTACTCCTCTTAAAAAGTGGTGACACTCAATTGAGATGGGGCGAATTTTTTCTTCTCCCTTCTTGGCATGAATCCCACTTTGTCATGAGTAGACTTCATATTGATTCTTTGAATTTGAAAGAAGTTTACTTAATCCTCCCTTTAATCTTGTGATACTTGGATGAGACTCCATGGAACTTGGACTCCTTTAAAATTTAGATGTAGATAGAAGATAACTCCACTTATCTTGGATTCCATTTGAAATATAGATGAAGGGATATTACTTGATAAGGGAGAACTCGATTTTTTGGATGAAACTCCTTTTGAATTTGAAATCTTCTTAGATGAACTTCCCTTTAAATTTAAATCCAAATTTGAGTTGGCCGACCATTGTGGAGAAGGCGACAAGAGAGAATGAGGGGGGTGCCAGATAAGAAGCAGAGTCCTTCTGCTTTACTCCTCTTAAATGGGCACCTCCTTGAAATCTCAAATGAGCGATGAAAATAAATGGGATGGGGAACCTCTCTTGGATAAACTTGGACTTTAAATGTTGTCCCAATGTCTGGATGTCTGGATGTCCGGATGTCTTAATGTCTGGATGTCCAGATGTCTGGATGTCTAGATGTCCGAATGTCTGGTAAAAAATTTGGACAACCCTTTTTGACCTAGAATTGATCCACCAAGGTAATGATGACTTGGGTCTTGGGTACTTATAACATCCCTTGACTTATTCAAGCACTAATTACAGGACTCAAATTGGATAATTCACCAAACAAAGCGAATTAATGCTATTTACAAGACTCTTAAACCAATTGATGGACTCAATGGACTCAATTGGTAACTCAACAACCATAATTGACCAAATTACACTCAATTTGATCAAATTACAACTCAATTTGACAAACTCAAAACAACTGGGACTCGAGTGTTCTTTGTGAAGAATACATGGACTTACTCATTGGTGAACCAAATTGAATTAGAAGAGGTTTGCTTCCTCTTCCTAGCTCTTATGTCCTTACCACCTAGGTCCTGTGACACTCCAATGATCTCCCCTAAAATTGAAACGCCCTATAATGGCTTGTGGCTCAGCAGAAGGCTTTCCCTTAAAAAAAACTGGCCTGATAGGGAGGCGATAGCGAATAACGGAAAGTCCTCTCCGAAAAGGAATTCCTAGGAATGGGTGCCCAGACAAAGCCCCAGACTTGGTCTGGGCCACCTCATCTATATAAGATCAATGAGGGAGGTAAGTAAAAAAAAGGTAAGCAATGGACATGCTCTTGATCCTCCATTATCTTCTTTCATAGAGTTCATCTCATCCTTCTTTATCTTCACCATCTCGACGCGGAGAGTCCCCCAAGCTCTCCACCACATAGGTTCTGTTCCCCTCGATTGTTCCACTGACTTGATCATCTGAGTGTCCCCACCAAAATCCCTGGCCTGGGTCTCCTCTATTTTCCAGGGCCTCCAGACAAGAGAGCTGATCGTGAAGAGAAAGAAGAAGCATCCAGCGGGAGCCTGACGTGTCAGAGCTATGGGCCACGACGATCTTGGCAGCAACAGATTAGCATGTTGATGGGGGATGAATTTGATGAAATAAGTGTGTGGAGGTATGATCTACTCACTTAACATCATCATAAAAGAACTTGAGCTCTAGATATGGCCGAAATTATATATAGAAGAGCTAAAGAACTTCAATCTGAAAACTAGGTGAGTAGAATTCTGAACACCCTCGTGCAAGCTTTCTTTCAAGAAAATAAAAAGTAGGATCTAAGGACATAGAATCCCTCAAACTAGGCTATGATACCTTTAATAACCTCAAATCCATGGATCAAGAGGGTCTTCTTCTCAACAATGAAGAGGATTAAAGCTTAAAATGGAAGGATAGCACTCATCACTCAAGAATTGAAGTCTAGGGATAAGATCTACACTCCTTACTAAGAACATACCTTTGGAGCTTGGTCCTTGGCATGGATCCTTCATCATCAGCTTCAAACCATCAAGAAAAACCAACAAATGATCCAAAGTAAGGTTGTGGTGATGAACAATTGAAAAAAATTGAATGATTCAATAAAAAAAAGTGAAGGGATTTGAAGAAGGTTGTCAAATTTTTAGGCAGCACTTCCCCTCCTTCTTGGACTACTTGGATCCTAGGTAGAAAAGCTTGGAAATGGAACTAAGGTCTCTCAAACTCAAGGCACTCACTCAAACTCACACTCAAACTTAATACTCCAACTCAAACTTCAAGAGAAACACTCAAAACTCCAAGAAGAACTCATGAACTTGGCAAGGTGGAAGAGAAGACAAACTAGCAAGCTTTCATTCAACTCAAATATTTCATGCCTTATAAGAGGACACCTTTGGTCCAATTTATAGGCCAAGGGCAGCGATAATGGGTGGCAAAAGAGGGATTAAGAAGCCAACTAATTCAGATTTACTTGGTAACTAATTACATGATTAGTTCTTCGTAACTAATCCTAATAAGAGAAAGTCCTAGAAGCTTCATGTGGTGCCATCTCCTTGAAACACTTGTCTTCATCCAATCCTTCCACATGTCCTTTTAAGTTTGGTCTTTCAATAGGCTCTAAAGTAGATGAATTCTTCATAGCTTGGCCGATCCAAAGATAGGCTTCAAGGTTAATGATCTTCTTGGCCGGCCCATGGACTTGAAAAAAGGGGGCTTCATTAGTTTTATTTGTTTGGCTCTAAGTGGACTTTAACACTCCATACTTGCTTCATTCAAATGGAATTAGGAGTCTTCAAGAAGTGCTTCAAGTTAGGTAAATCAAATCATAGGTTGGCTGGTCCAAATGGATTGCTTAGAATTTTGAAAAGAAAGGTCTTCATTAGTTGAATTTCTTTGGCTTGCTTATCTCAAATAGAATGGTCTTGACTTGCTTCATACAATAGGGGCTCTTCTTCTTAAATAGATGGAACTAGGAGCCTTTAAGATGCTTCATGAGATTGGGCTTTATCTCCATAATTTTGAGTGGAACCTGAAAAAATTAGACTAGCTACAAAACCAGAGATTGTTAGCTTGCAACTTCTTCCTCTTGCCAATGTCCCCATTACATGCCAGGAAGGGGGACGAGAGAACTAACTGGTTAGATACCAGGTCCCCCCATTGTGAAAGAAATTTGTGGGAACCCATGGTCTTATGGTGACCATAAAAGCACGTGAAGCCTACATCGATCAGGTGGGGGATCCCTCTCATCGTGGTGATCAGTGCCCAAAGAAGGAGCTTCCTGTACCACCATTGCCACCTCCAATGGATCCCTAGATCATCGCACTGGTCCAGCAGGTCCACGCTCTGGCTGTGGCGATGCATCAGCTCCACCAAAAGCATCGGTCCCTGGAGACTTAGTAGCAACCAAGGACTTCGATAGCCCATGCTATCAATCCCCGTACCAGCCTACGATCTTTCTGGGAGGGGCCGCTGCATGCAGTATCCCACCCCCGAGAGGCCCACCGGGCAATCAGAAAGTGGCCATGGCATAGTCCGACCGGCTGGGAGAGCAGCTCTCCGGTCTCAGACCATGGCGCACTCTCGCACCAGCGGCACCGGCATGGCCAGGAACTCAAGCGAGAGTTCCTCCACTCCGACCCTCCCTCATCCCCAACATTTTCTATTGAGGGGTCGATAGACTTGGCCATCCATCGTCGAGCAAAAAAGCACCTCAAAGATCATGAGCACAAACTATCAGATCTGGCCTACTAGTTCATGAAAGTTCAGGGCTCCTTCAATGAGCCCGTGGGTTATGATAGCTGTCCTCCCTTCTCTCATAGAATCTAAGAAGAACCGATTCTCGGCCAGTTCCACATACAGCAGGTCGACCCCTATGACAGGATGACCAACCCCCTAGACCACTTGGAAAGCTACAAGACCCTTATAAGGGTCCAAGGGGCTATCGATGCTCTCCTCTGCATTGCCTTCCTGGCCACCCTATGAAAGGCCACTCAAGTCTAGTTCTCTAGGCTCAAATTTGAGAGTATCGACTCCTTTCCCAAGCTAGAGAAGAAGTTCATGGTGCACTTCGATGCATGCAAGAAGGTGCCACACGAGGTTGACAATCTCTTCTCGATCTGACAGTAGGACTGAGAGCTTCTCCGGGACTACGTGTCTCGGTTCAAGGCTGCCACCCTGGAGATCTACAACCTTGATGAGTCAGTTACGATGCTGGCCCTGAAAAGAGTGATGCGGGATGGGGTTCCGATGCAACCTGGGTTATTCAGAAAAGGGAAAGACCTAAACAAACTAGGATCATGGGAGGGCTAAGAAGCCTCCCGAGACTAGGGTGACACAGAAACTAAATCCTAAAATGGCTGACCTCTTTTGTTTTCAAATTTTCTTGGTGGTGGTGGCGAAGAAAGGATGGGGATGGAAGACTGGGATCTGGATCTCGTGGACTTTGGGACTCACCCTAACGAAGAGACATCTCACCTATAAGGTAACCCACCTCACTAATGGAGCCGTACAGAGAGACCTCACACCTCTAGGGCATCCCACCCACCTCACTAATGGAGTCATGCGGAGAGATCTCACACCTCTAGAGCATCCTACCTTCCTCGATACTTGGAGGTGCTAGGTTGGGTCTCAAATTGAAAGTAAAAAAAAAAGTGGTTGCAGGTGCCTACGCTAAGCATGCAACAGCACAAGGAATAGGTAAGTATTTTAAAATATTTTTAATAAATGTGGAAAATACCTACTCTGCACAGGATCTAGTATATGCAAGATGCATGTATTGGCATGATACAGGACATATAATATTTATAAATATTTTAATAAATCTAGATCTACACATGCACCGAAAATAAAACCCAAAAACATACCTTATTCCCAGCTGGAATAAGTCTGGGATAAACCTGGAATAGACTGGAATAACTGGAATAAAGTTATTCCAGTCGTCTTCCACCTTGGGCTGAAAATTGGGCTTCCGAAAAGTCCCCGGAACGCCACCTTCCGGACCTCCGATCGCTCCCAAATTTGAGCTGTAGATTCTTAAGGAAGTCCTCTTCGATTTGGCACTGTTTTCTGCAAGAAAAACTAAGCCAATAAATCGTAAAAACTCGTCGAAGTCTGCTGTGCGAAAATGGCAACAGAACAGAGGAGCTGTCTTCGTCATTGGATTTCGGGCAACTGGAGTGATCCCGGCTCGCGTGGTTTGCTCCGAGGAGTAGATGAATACTCCCTCTAGAGGGGAGACATGCCCGGGGCTCTCCAATCCCTCTCCATGCAAAGTGCTAGCCGCTGGAAGATGGTTCACGGTCACAGGTTGCTGCAGCAAAACAGAATTGCTGCTGCAGGGATTTTTGAGCACTCAAATGGTGGGAAAAATCTTGGTTTCTCTCCCTCACAACACTCCCAAAACCAGCCCTCAAGGAGTACTAGGATAGCACAAAAAACTTCCCTCTTGTTGCCCAGATATGGTGCCCAAGAGGGGGGTTGAATTGGGTATTTTAAAAAATTAAAGCAATATATGTGCTATCAAGTTTAAAGGTGAAGAGTGATAGTGCTCAAGTAATTGTGTAATGGAAGCAATGAAATAAAACAACAATTAAAGAGCAAAAGAAGATAAAAAGTAAAGCAATGCAAACACACAAGAAGTATAGTGGTTCGGTGCACCTAGCACCTACATCCACTCCCCAAGCTCCACTTGGGAGTTTCCACTATAATCTTTAGATTACAGCCGACTTGTTTTACCAGGCTCACAAGTCAAAACCTTACACACTTGTTTTGGCTTCGGGCTTACAAGCAATCCTAGTTGGTTTTATCAATTGGCTCACCAACAAACCTCACTCACTTGTTTTGGCTTCGGGCTTACAAGCAACCCTAGTTGGTTTTATCAATTGGCTCACCAACAAACCTCACACTAATTTCAAATTCCCTTGAAACTAGCCTACCATAAATAGAATATGAATACAATGAATAAAAACAAGACAAACTCTTTTTTGAGCAAAAGGTAATTCGATGTAGCTCTTGATGGAGACTCTTCAAGCCTTTCTCTTAGAATCTTGGACCTCACTAAATGCCAAACTCTTGAAAGTTGGATTCCTCAAAGATGGAAAGCTTTTGGCTAAGGAATCTCTTGGATTTCTCACTCTTTTTGGCTTGGATATTATTGAAGGCTTTTTACTTTCACTCTAATCCTTTTCACTTTGTCTCCATGTCTTTTTTGAAGTTTGGTGGAGGTTAAATACCTCATTCAAGTTGAAACAACTCCACAAGACCGTTAGAATAAAAAATATGGCCGTTTATGGCCGTTAGAAATCAAATCAAAAGTTCAGAAAAACTAGCCGTTATGCCATGAGTCGACCTCTGGATCAAGTGTCGACCTCATGAGTCGACCTCCAGTTTATCTTAGGAAAAAATCCAGAAAACCATAGTTCTGCCCAGTTTGAATTCTCAGGCTATGAGTCGACCTTTGGTGTCGACCTCTGGACAGGTGTTGACCTCTGGTGTTGACCTCTGAACAGGTGTTGACCTCTGGTGTCGACCTCTGAAGCGTGCCACTGAAATTTTGCCGTGACGGCCTTGCTGAACCATCTTCAAATTGAAACTTTAACCTCTTCAAGTCCTTTCATATTAATTCCAAAGTCCATATATTTGATTTTCCATTAATTTAAGGACTTTTTCAACTGAAATACAAGCATTTCTTCATTCAACATGGTTGAGTACTAAGATCTGAGAAATACACTTAAAACATAATTAGTACTCATATATACTTAAACATTTTGTCAATCATCAAAATCAAGACCAGAGTCAACAATCTCCCCCTTTTTGATGATGACAAAACCTTTAAGTATATGAATAGGGTAAGCTTAAAAAGATTAACAATAAGATAAACATGTAAGCTCAAAACAATAAGTACCAAGCTCCCCCTCAAAATATGATCCAAAAAATCTTCAAAAATATTTTTTAAAATATGCAAAAAAAAAATTTAAAATTTTCAAAATTTCTTCTTCTTACTAATTCTTTCCTTTAGATAAAAATATTTTACATTCTTCTCCCTCTTTTGCACTTTCTTTTATTTCTCAAAAGATTTTTCATGTTTATCCAATCTTCCCCTTTTCATACTTAACAATTTTCTCCCCCTTTTTGACATCATGAAAAAGGGTGAAAGGCAATACAAAGTGGGAATGAAGTTGGAAAGAATAGCAAGTAGGTCATTAAAATCAATGCATGAAATCAAATATTTATGATATCAATTGAATATGATATAAGGTGAACAAGATACCAAAGAATGTAAGCACATGCAAAAAATGATTTGATGTATATTATCCATTCGCCTTACTTGTTCATGGGATAAGGTCACAGCGGCACCCCTACACGTTATAAGAGAGCCCGTTGAATGGGAAGAGAGGGTCTTTAAGCCCTACTTATCTCCTATGACCGGACGGCCATGGTGACTAACCCAATCCGAAGCGGTTACTAGGAATTCTTATAAAAATTTTTTTTGATGCCAATAGAATATGATACCATTTGAATGTAACTCCTCCAAAGAATTAGATTTGAAAACAAGAAGGAGTACTAGAGCAATATAAGCAAAGCATGATATCAACAAGATATTCAAAGCATCAAATATGATAACAAATCTTTGGATGCTCCCCCTGAATGTTATTCCTCCTTTAAAAATATGCATTTATTTCAGGAATAAAACATGAAAGCTTATGCATCAAGATTTGAAATTTTTCAAGATATTCATGATTTTCAAAATACAAAGCATTTATATCGCATAAAAATGTTTAGCATTATTTCAAATTCATTTTAAGATGATTTGATATCCATACAAATGCTAGAAGTAATATGATATCAAGTCTAGCTATTAGAGCAAGGGTTTGTCAATAAGCATACATTCTTCTTAAAAGTAATCCTTAACTACTAGTTCTATACTTGATCCAAATCATTTCTAGATTATGTATAGATGCCAAAAATAAAAACATATAAATCATAGCATTTCACTTGAAATAATTTAGAAACTATATTAATCAAAATCAAGTGAAGATCTAATAATCACAAGTTTGACCATGAGAGCTTGAAATCCATCAACATCAAAATAGTCATGATCACAACAAATGATTATTAGTCTAAGCTTGATTCTAATCAATCAATTAAAACATTTTTCAAATCAATATGCATCTTTAAAAGTATTTTTCGTGAAATACATTAATCAAAATCAAGTGAAGGTCTTACAATCATAAATTTAATCATGATAGCATGAAATTCATCAACACCAAAAAGTTCATGATCATAGCCAATGATGATAAGTCCAAACTTGATTCTAATTAACTATTTAAAACAATTTTTCAAAGTAATTGATGCAATAAAAATTAATCTACAATTTTAATTATGGAAGGAGATGTTTGGAATTTATCAATATACATAATCCTTCCTTTTACCATTTAGTCCAAAATATAGCTTGTCCACTTCTTTAAATTGTCTTGTACAACCTCTTTTCAAGAACTTCCTTTCTTCATGTTGGGTTGCAAGACATTCCTGCAAAACAAATTAAGTAGACATTTTTGGTACCCAAACTTTCTTGGGTCCTTTATGATTAGTAATTATGGTTCCTTTTGGAACCCAAACTTTTCTTAATCTAGAAGGATAAGCATTGAAACCACATTTATAAGAAGAATTGAAAGAAGCAGGAATATTGAAGTTCTTCAAGAGTTTTTGCTTCTTTTCCTTAATCAAAATATTTCTCATTAAAAACTTTTTCACATAAATCTTTTGAAATAACATTTTCTTTTTCTAAAAATTCTTTTTCTTTAGAAAAATTATTCTTTTCATTTTTCAAAATATTAATCTTGGCATTTAAATCATCATTTTTATTTGCAAGATTGGTGTTGTCAAGAGAAAATGAATCTACATGCCTATTTAATTTCTTGTGCTCAATTTTTAGCAATCTGTATTCATGCACAAGATCATTAGATGCATCATGTGATTCTTTAAAGGTAAAATCATAATTATTTTTAGCACATACCTTTTTCTCATTTTCCATGAAACAAAGATGGACAACTTCATCATCCGTACTTGAATCTTCGCTATCGCTCCAAGTTGCCATAATTGCCTTGAATTTCCTTTTGGCCTTGAGAGCAATTATTTTCTTTTCTGTATCAACTTCCACTATCCTTTGCCATAAGTTCAACTCATAGGTCATGAGTGAACCGATAAGCTCCTCCAAAGATAAGGTTTCTACATCTTTAGCTTCTTGGATCGCCGTCACCTTTGGATCCCATGATTTTGGCAAGGATCTAAGAATTTTGTTCACCAAATCAGCATTAGTATAGATTTTGCCAAGACTTTTTAATTCATTAATAATAGTCATAAATCTTGAAAACATATCAGATATAGATTCATAATGCATCATTTCAAAAGTTTCAAAAGAATGTATAAGCAAATTAATTTTAGTGTTCTTCACTTGAAGAGTACCCTCATGAGTAACATCAAGTGTGTCCCATATTTCCTTCGCTGATGTGCATGTAGAAACTCTATTAAATTTATTTAAGTCCAATGCATAATAAAGCAAGTTCATTGCTTTAGCATTGAGTTCAATTTATTTAATGTCATATTCATTCCAATCCTCTTCGAGCTTTGGAATGGAAATGCCATTAACCAAAATGGAAGGAATATGAGAACCACTAATAATGGTTTTCCAAAGATGATAACTAATAGATTGAATATGGATGCGCATGCGAGTTTTCCAAAATATGTAATTTATGCCATTGAAAAATGGTGGTCTAACACTAATACCTACAAGGGTTACCATGAACTTTAGCTCAAAATCGTTAGATTTTCAATCAGAGCACCGAGCTCTGATACCACTTGTTGCCCAGATATGGTGCCCAAGAGGGGGGGTGAATTGGGTATTTTAAAAAATTAAAGCAATATATGTGCTATCAAGTTTAAAGATGAAGAGTGATAGTGCTCAAGTAATTGTGTAACGGAAGCAATGAAATAAAACAACAATTAAAGAGCAAAAGAAGATAAAAAGTAAAGCAATGCAAACACACAAGAAGTATAGTGGTTCGGTGCATCTAGCACCTACATCCACTCCCCAAGCTCCACTTGGGAGTTTCCACTATAATCTTTAGATTACAGCCGACTTGTTTTACCAGGCTCACAAGTCAAAACCTTACACACTTGTTTTGGCTTCGGGCTTACAAGCAACCCTAGTTGGTTTTATCAATTGGCTCACCAACAAACCTCACTCACTTGTTTTTGCTTCGGGCTTACAAGCAACCCTAGTTGGTTTTATCAATTGGCTCACCAACAAACCTCACACTAGTTTCAAATTCCCTTGAAACTAGCCTACCACAAATAGAATATGAATACAATGAATAAAAACAAGACAAACTCCTTTTTGAGCAAAAGGTAATTCGATGTAGCTCTTGATGGAGACTCTTCAAGCCTTTCTCTTAGAATCTTGGACCTCACTAAATGCCAAACTCTTGAAAGTTGGATTCCTCAAAGATGGAAAGCTTTTGGCTAAGGAATCTCTTGGATTTCTCACTCTTTTTGGCTTGGAATTGATTGAAGGCTTTTTACTTTCACTCTAATCCTTTTCACTTTGTCTCCATGTCTTTTTTGAAGTTTGGTGGAGGTTAAATACCTCATTCAAGCTGAAACAACTCCACAAGACTGTTAGAATAAAAATATGGCCGTTTATGGCCGTTAGAAATCAAATCAAAAGTTCAGAAAAACTAGCCGTTATGCCATGAGTCGACCTCATGAGTCGACCTCTGGATCAAGTGTCGACCTCATGAGTCGACCTCCAGTTTATCTTAGGCAAAAATCCAAAAAACCATAGTTCTGCCCAGTTTGAATTCTCAGGCTATGAGTCAACCTCTGGTGTCGACCTCTGGACAGGTGTTGACCTCTGGTGTCGACCTCTGGACAGGTGTTGACCTCTGGTGTCGACCTCTGAACAGGTGTTGACCTCTGGTGTCAACCTCTGAAGCGTGCCACTGAAATTTTGCCGTGTCGGCCTTGCTGAACCATCTTCAAATTGAAACTTTAACCTCTTCAAGTCCTTTCATATTAATTTCAAAGTCCATATATTTGATTTTCCATTAATTTAAGGACTTTTTCAACTGAAATACAAGCATTTCTTCATTCAACATGGTTGAGTACTAAGATCTGAGAAATACACTTAAAACACAATTAGTACTCATATATACTTAAACATTTTGTCAATCATCAAAATCAAGACCAGAGTCAACACCTCTCAAATGGTGAAACCCTTCTTCTCACGGTGAGAAGACAACCCACAGCTGAAACTTTCAAGCTAAAGAAAAAACCCTGGAACACTGCTTTGGGTTGCACTTGGTTTATATAAGCTGTAAGAGAGAGAGCGTGGGAGAGGGAGAGACGGGAGGTGAAAAGAGCTATCGGTTAATCACTCATTAACAAGCCTTTAAACCCATTTACCAGCCATTAGAAGAGAATAATGGAATGGGTGGAGGCAGGTGAAAATGCCATTGTTTGTTTCTTTTGGCCTTCCAGCGATAGGAATTCCAACAAATAATCGTGTAAATGGTTGAAGGGGTAAATACTGGTTCAATAAACCGGTTCAAACCAAATATTTAATCCTTGGTTCAATCCTATTAAACCAATTTGGTTCAAACCCATTAGTTCAATTAACCAACGGTGGTTCAATCCAATTGAACCTGGTCCAACCCTAATCAAAATTGGGTTAATTGGTTCATAACCAATTGGAGGCCGAAACGAACTCTGAATCAGTTCAAAACTGATTTAGAAAAAACCTGGTGCAGTCTTGATCAACCCAGAATAATTTTCGGTTGACTCAGACAAGTGCAATACGGGAAAAATGAGTGCTCAAAAATACTGTGACCATGAAACCGAGATGATTCCCAATCATAATCGGTATCCGGATCAGAGAGTTATCCTCTGTGGCGTATGACCTCATAGGTTCGAACCTAAATGATAGCACTAGAACAGTTCTAGTACCAGCACAGGAAACCATCTAGCAATGGGTCCCGGCATCCGGATAGGTCGAAGATGCGGAAGCAAACTATCGAACCTCTGGCATATGGTTACCGTATAATTCATCCCTTTGACCTCTAATGCTCAGGATGACTGAGATTGGGCTACCAACCCAGACTGAGTCAGTGACTACGTGTCTCAACCTCGCAAGCCCAGTGACTCTTCACTAGGGCTACCCCGACCGAGGATTTGCTAAATTGAGATACTGTGAGACATTCAATCCAAACTGTTTAGACAGGTCAATTCCATTTTGGTCCATCACTGCTTCACAAGTACTTGCCTATACCCAGAAACCTTCCGTCACTGGATTAAAAATCCGGGTAGTCCGGCACCAAAGCACAGGGAGTTGCTTGCAAGCTACCGTGATGACCTCAGGTCAGAGGGACACTTATACCCATATCCAATCGTGAGTATCCCTTTGGCAGAAAGGGACTGCACGGAGTCACGTTCAATGAGATATCATATATATCCCACTTGTAGATCACATCAGTGTCACCACACTCATTTGGTCAAGAGGACAACCAAACGATGTAAACTACAACAACCTATACTTGATATATTGCCGTCCAGTATAATATATCCTTTGGTTGTGAACAGGGTTTAAGGACCACTCGATACATCCTCTCTGTATCGAAATTAGTGTAGTCCTAAGGACTTCATCACATGGAAAGAGTTCTCTTAAGGAAATACAATATGTGATGAGCTATCAAAAATAATATTTTATTAATTCATTGAAAAAGTACAATACATAGCACAATCGCCTACAACCCAGGCGATTGGCTTTGGGACACAATTCTCAACAACTCCCACTTGTACTAAAGCCAATCAGAAGAGTATCTAATACCCATTTCCCTTTTACAATAGTCGAACTCTTTTATTCCGAGGGCTTTAGTGAAGGGGTCGGCCAGATTTTCTTTTCCATCAATCTTCAGTAGATTGATGTCGCCTCGTTCAACGATCTCTCGTACGAGGTGGTAGCGCCACAGGATGTGCTTGGTGCGGTGATGAGCTTTAGGCTCCTTAGCTTGAGCAATGGCTCCAGTGCTGTCACAGTACACCGGAACAGGACCATCTAGGGAAGGTGCCACCCCTAGCTCTCCAAGGAACTTCCGCAACCACACAGCTTCCTTTGCTGCATCTGATGCTGCAATATATTCTGCTTCGCATACCGAGTCTGCAACAGTTGCCTGCTTGGAAATTTTCCAGCAGATCGCTCCTCCGTTCAGGATAAATACAAACCCTGACACACTCTTGCTATCATCTCTATCCAATTGGAAACTGGAGTCAGAGTACCCTACAAGTTTCAAGTCAGGTTCTCCATAAATCAGCTATTGGTCTATAGTATTTCTCAAATACTTAAGGATGGACTTAACCACCTTCCAATGCCCTCACCTGGGTCAGACTGGTATCTGCTCCTACTCCTAGTGAGTATGCCACGTCTGGTCTAGTACAAGTCATAGCATACATAATAGAGCCTACTGCAGAAGCATAAGGTACTCTACTCATGTGCTCTCTTTCCTCAGGAGTTGTCGCACAATCTTTCTTGGAAAGAGTAATTCCAGAACCTATCGGGAGATAGCCTTTCTTGGAATTTTTCATGCTAAACCGTTTCAGCACGGTGTCAATGTACGTAGACTGGGATAGTCCCAAAAGCTTCTTAAATCTATCTTTATAGATTTTCATACCTAGTATGTAAGAAGCTTCACCCAAGTCCATCATGGAGAACTGAGATGATAACCAGACCTTTATTCCTTGCAATGCTGCGACATCATTCCCGATTAAGAGAATGTCGTCAACATACAGTACCAAGAATACAATCACAGAACCATTAACCCATTTATAGATGCACGGTTCTTCTCCATTCCTAACGAAGCCGTATGATTTGATACACCTATCAAACCTTAAGTTCCAACTTCGAGATGCTTGCTTGAGTCCATAAATGGACCTCTGCAACTTGCATACTTTTGATTCATCTGTGGATGTGAACCCTTCAGGCTGTATCATATACACCTCCTCTTCCAGCTCTCCATTTAGGAAAGCGGTTCGGACATCCATCTGCCAGATCTCGTAATCAAAATATGCTGCCAAAGCAAGCATGATCCGAATGGACTTGAGCATTGCCACAGGGGAGAAAGTCTCGTCATAATCGATACCATATCGTTGACAATACCCCTTGGCAACCAAACGGGCTTTATAGGTCTGTACCTTCCCATCTGCGCCCCTTTTCCTCTTGAAGATCCATTTACACCCGATGGGTTTTATTCCTTCAGGCGGATCAACCAATGTCCAAACATTATTGATTTCCATGAACTCCATTTCAGATCGCATGGCTCCAAGCCATGCCTCAGAGTCAGATCTCTGAAGTGCATCCATATAGGTGATCGGATCCTCATTGTTCTCATCGAGCTCAATGGGATCGCCGTCCTGGACCAAGAAACCGTAGTATCTGTCCGGCTGACGCGGTATTCTACCGGATCTCCTAATGGGTTCTGGGTGCGATTCAATCACAGCCGGTTCTACGATGTCCTTAGAGTGTGTAGGTTCTTCTATTGGCTGAACTTCATCAAGTTCAATCTTAGAGGCTATAGTTCCTTCTCCAAGGAACTCCTTTTCCAAAAAGATAGCTCTAAGAGCAACGAACACCTTTTGTTCATTCTCCAAGTAGAAGAAATACCCTTTGGTTTCCTTAGGAAAACCAACAAATAAACACCGATCAGACCTAGGACCAAGTTTGTCTGAGTCTAAACGCTTTACGTAAGCCGGACAACCCCAGACCCGAAGGTGTGAGATTGATAGTTTACGTCCATGCCACATCTCATACAGAGTGGAGACAACAGACTTACTTGGAACATTATTTAATAAGTAACAGGCTGTCTGAAGCGCATATCCCCAAAAGGATAGCGGCAGAGTGGCAAAGCCCATCATGGATCGAACCATGTCCAACAAGGTTCGATTCCTCCTTTCGGACACACCATTCAACTATGGTGTTCCTGGAGGAGTCCACTGAGAGAGAATTCCATTCTCCTCAAGATATGTCAAAAAAGCACCAGATAAGTATTCGCCACCTCGATCAGATCGAAGGGTTTTAATACTTTTTCCAGTTTGCTTTTCTACTTCATTACGGTATCGTTTGAACATTTCAAACGACTCAGACTTATGTCTCATTAAAAAGACATAACCGAATCTTGAAAAGTCATCTGTAAAAGTAATGAAATATTTGTATCCTCCTCTAGCACTAACTGTCATCGGTCCACATACATCAGTATGTATTAGACTTAGAAGTTCTGTAGCTCGTTCACCTTTTCCAGTAAAAGGTGACTTAGTCATTTTACCAAGTAAACAGGATTCACAAGTGGGCAGTGATTCAGAATCACTGACCTCGAGGAGTCCATCTCCTCACATCTTGTTTATCCTATTTTGGTTAATATGACCTAGCCTATAGTGCCAAAGATACAAATCGTTGACATTATCTAACCTTGGGCGTTTGCTAGAAGTGTACATTACACTAACAGGCCTTGATAGTACATATATGCCATTATTTAATCTAGCATTCATTATAACAGAGTTATTCAAAATAACATTGCAAAAATCTCCTTTTATTGATAGTTCAAAACTACAACTGGCCAAAAGGCCTACAAAGATTATGCTCATAATGAAACTAGGACAATAGTGACAGCCGACTAGTTCGACAGTACAAGACTCAAAGACAAGACGCAGGACTCCGACCGCCAGTACTGGAACACGATTTCCATTCCCGATGCTCAGAAACTATTCTCCATCTTCAAATCTTCTGCTAACTTGAAGTCCCTGTAACGAATTACAAACATGAATTGGACTACCAGAATCCAATACCCAGTTAGCAGTATCAATAATTGAGTAATTACAATGTTTTGTCATATAAATACCTTGTTCAGCAGACTTTTGCTTTCTCGGCCTGTTCGGATCAAGGGACACAATATAAAGAGGACAGTTCCTCTTCCAGTGTCCCTTCTTCGTGCAGTAGAAGCACTCTGCAGAAGACTGATCAGCCTTATACTTCCTGGTCTTACTAGGGCCAGGAGCATTCTGCACTTTCTTTCCCTTCTTATTTATTTTCTTCTTCCCTTTCTTAAAGGGACGACGACCTCTACTACCTCCCACTAAATTCACCACGCCCTTATTCAATTGGTGGTCTTTCTCAAAAGTCTGCAGCAACCCCAAAAGACCATGGTAGTTGACTGCAGGCTTGTTCATTCTATAATGATCAAGAAAATCAAGATAGGAGGAGGGAAGAGAATTCAGGATCGCATCCTTGCCGAGCTGCTCGTGCAAGGGGCATCCGAGTTTGCCCAGTTTTTCAATCAGCTCGATCATGTACAATACATGATCAGTGACTGAACCGCCATTTGGCATCTTGGAGTTGTAGATGGCACAAGACACTTTATACCGTTCTACATCATCCGGGGTGCCGAAGGATTCCTTCAACTTTTGAAGGATTTCATCAGGTTGGGCCTCCTCGAATTTGTGAGTGAACTCGTCGTTCATTGCCGCTAGCATAATGCAACGGACAGTAGTCCGATCAGAGACCCACTTCAGATAAGCATCTCTGACCGCACTCCGTGCATTAGCGGGAGGGATTTCAGGTGCCGGATCCGTTAACACATACAGGATCCATTCGTGCTCCAGAACTATTCTCAACTTTCGATACCAACTATCGAAGTTGTGACCCTTTAACTTCTCGTTATCGAGAAGTGACCGGAGCGATAAATTGGAAGACATCTGAAAAGAAAATATGACCTATTAGTATATGATTTAATAAATTAACCAAAAGACTTGGACTTTAGTCTAAAGGTTTCTCTCACTAATTTTTCAGATTGGTAGCCTCTAACTCCAATCCATGAAAACACTTTTTCAAGTGGGTACTGAAATCCAATAGGCCACGCATGAGCCCGACTATGGCCGGCTCACCCATACTTGCCTAAAGGTAGGTTCGTAAACCAATTGTTTCCCTAAACAATTTTCAGTATTTTATTTTGCCCCAGAGAACATCCCAATCGGCCTAGGGGCCTCCTATTGCGGGTCTCTGGTTAGGTCCAACCATTAAAATGACTAATCCAATGCTTCCAGCTAACTAAAGACCAAGCCCAACTATGGCCGGCCCACCTGGTCCCGTTAAGGAGGTTGCACTGAACCATCATCGATCAGATAGAAATTCCAGTCGCCGGATGTACACCCGTTCTATGGAACTGCCGATGCACACCAAGCTAGTGGACACATTTCTATCCAACTTAATGGGAGGCTAAGACACTGTCAACTCCTTGACTTAGTCTTTTTAAGGACCTAATAATTTTAGAGGATTTTTTTTTTTTTATATATAGTTGTGACAGAAGATGAAGGTAAGGACATGGATCATCCTCCCACTGAATCAATCAGATTCCAGGAGGGTTGAATTAAATCAACAATTGATCCATGGGCACCTATTGATCAGTCAGACCGATCAACCTGGGTGACATGGGTTAACTCGAGTCATTGAGCTTTTCCAATCAGTTCTGGTCGACTCGACTAGCCAGGTAGGTGAGATCATGGGTGAGTATCCGCCATTAACCATCTTTCCTAGACACCAACCAAGTTGGCCAGGAAAGAGGTAGCCTCATACAACCATGATCACAATTGCCAAAACTACCTCGACACCAGTCGGTTTACCAGACTCGATCAGACTAGCCTAAAGACTCGGACATCCACTGAGCCACTAATTGGATCCATTTTAGATGAACGGATCAACTAATCTAACTATTAGATAGTTCTAAAGAAAGACCTTAAACAACTTTTGTTTAATCTTCTTTTTAATCCGGTTCAACTAAACTTAGGTCTAACCCAGTGATGGACCCAACTAATCAGCTAACCCAATTAACCCAATTTGGCTTATGCAAATTTTATTAGATTTCATAAACCTAAAATTTTTTTTTAAGCCAAATACTTAATTAAAACATTTTTAATTAAGTCTCTATGTAAAACAATTTTACATCTTAAATTATGCATCATATCTAGATTTATACTTTTATAAATATTATATGACCCAAATAACAAAATTATAAATCATGCAAAAATTATAAAATAATTTTAATTTCTTTTTGATTTCCTTAAAGGATCTTTATGAAGAGGCCAACACAGACGAACTGCATCGTGTCAAAGACACACGGCCATGGTGAAGGTCTCAACTAGGTTCCTAAAAGTACTCTCTAATCTCAAGATTAAACAATTTAATCTACTATACATGTATCAAGATATGTTACACTAGAACCTGGCTCTGATACTACTGAAAGTAAAAAAAAAAAGTGGTTGCAGGTGCCTACGCTAAGCATGCAACAGCACAGGGAATAGGTAAGTATTTTAAAATATTTTTAATAAATACGAAAAATACCTACTCCGCACAGGATCTAGTATATGCAAGATGCATGTATTGGCATGATACAGGACATATAATATTTATAAATATTTTAATAAATCTAGATCTACACATGCATCGAAAATAAAACCCAAAAACATACCTTATTCCTAGCTGGAATAAGTCTGGGATAAACCTGGAATAGACTGGAATAACTGGAATAAAGTTATTACAGTCGTCTTCCACCTTGGGCTGAAAACTGGGCTTCCGAAAAGTCCCCGGAACGCCACCTTCCGGACCTCCGATCGCTTCCAAATTTGAGCTGTAGATTCTTAAGGAAGTCCTCTTCGATTTGGCACTGGTTTCTGCAAGAAAAACTAAGCCAATAAATCGTAAAAATTTGTCGAAATCTGCTGTACGAAAATGGTAGCAGAACAGAGGAGCTGTCTTCGTCGTTGGATTTCGGGCAACTGGAGTGATCCCGGCTCGCATGGTTTGCTCCGAGGAGTAGATGAATACTCCCTCTAGAGGGGAGACATGCCCGGGGCTCTCCGATCCCTCTCCACGTGCGGTGCTATCCGCCGGAAAATGGTTCACGGTCACAGGTTGCTGCAGCAAAACAGAATTACTGCAGCAGGGATTTTTGAGCACTCAAATGGTGGGAAGAATCTTGGTTTCTCTCCCTCACAACACTCCCAAAACCAGCCCTCAAGGATTACTAGGACAGCACAAAAAATTTCCCTCTCAAATGGTGAAACCCTTCTTCTCACGGTGAGAAGACAACCCACGGCTGAAACTTTCAAGCTAAAAAAAAAACCCTGGAACACTGCTTTGGGTTGCACTTGGTTTATATAAGCTGTAAGAGAGAGAGCGTGGGAGAGGGAGAGACGGGAGGTGAAAAGAGCCATCGGTTAATCACTCATTAACAAGCCTTTAAACCCATTTACTAGCCATTAGAAGAGAATAATGGAATGGGTGGAGGTAGGAGAAAATGCCATTGTTTGTTTCTTTTGGCCTTCCAGCGATAGGAATTCCAGCAAATAACCGTGTAAACGGTTGAAGGGGTAAATACTGGTTCAATAAACCGGTTCAAACCAAATATTTAATCCTTGGTTCAATCTTATTAAACCAATTTGGTTCAAACCCATTGGTTCAATTAACCAACGGTGGTTCAATCCAATTGAACCTGGCCCAACCCTAATCAAAATTGGGTTAATTGGTTCACAACCAATTGGAGGCCGAAACGAACTCTGAATCAGTTCAAAACTAATTCAGAAAAAACCTGGTGCAGTCTTGATCAACCCGGAATAATTTCTGGTTGACTCAGACAAGTGCAATATGGGAAAAACGAGTGCTCAAAAATATTGTGACCATGAAACCGAGACGATTCCCAATCATAATCGGTATCCGGATCAGAGAGTTATCCTCTGTGGCGTGTGACCTCATAGGTTCGAACCTAAACGGTAGCACTAGAACAGTTCTAGTACCAGCACAGGAAACCATCTAGCAATGGGTCCCGGCGTCCGGATAGGTCGAAGATGCGGGAGCAAACTATCGAACCTCTAGCATATGGTTACCATATAATTCATCCCTTTGACCTCTAATACTCAGGATGATTGAGATTGGGCTGCCAACCCAGACTGAGTCAGTCGACTACATGTCTCAACCTCGCAAGCCCAGTGACTCTTCACTAGGGCTACCCCGGCTGAAGATTTGCTAAATTGAGATACTACGAGACATTCAATCCAAACTGTTTGGACAGGTCAATTCCATCTTGGTCTATCACTGCTCCACAAGTACTTGCCTGTACCCAGAAACCTTCCATCACCGGATTAAAAATCCGGGTAGTCCGGCACCAAAGCACAGGGAGTTGCTTGCAAGCTACCGTGATGACCTCAGGTCAGAGGGACACTTATACCCATATCCAATCGTGAGTATCCCTTTGGCAGAAAGGGACTGCACGGAGTCACGTTCAATGAGATATCACATATATCCCACTTGTAGATCACATTAGTGTCACCACACTCATTTGGTCAAGAGGACAACCAAACGATGTAAACTACAACAACCTATACTTGATATATTACCATCCAGTACAATATATCCTTTGGTTGTGAACAGGGTTTAAGGACCACTCGATACATCCTCTCTATATCGAAATTAGTGTAGTCCTAAGGACTTCATCACATAGAAAGAGTTCTCTTAAGGAAATACAATATGTGATGAGCTGCCAAAAATAATATTTTATTAATTCATTGAAAAAGTACAATACTTAGCACAACCACCTACAACCCAGGCGATTGGCTTTGGGACACAATTCCCAACACAAATATCATGAGGGGATAAGAGGATGGGATAGGGGATAACTGGGGCCTCACACCCCTCGATGTCCCGAAGGACGAAGGCAAGACGGGCCTAAGCCCACTCCAAATGGAGGCAGAACCAAACTTTTCTAAAAAATGCAATTTCATTACTCCGATTACAAGAGGGGGGGTGCCTTTTTATAGGCTTACAAGACTTAGGAACCAAGTAGGACATACATCAAAATTTTATTTTATTTTATTTTATTTTATTAATCCTAAATCCTGTAGCTTTAAGATCCGTGCCCGTTCTTCCACTCTGAAATCTATGCCAGCCTTCTTTTGTGACAATGGAACAGGGGAGATCGGCAACCCTTATGTTTTGCGGGTGGTGTGCATGGTTCTGGTTTGGTTTTGGGTGCAGATCGTGGCCAAATCATGGGAGGTGATCTGCAACGACCATGGGATCGACCACACCGGGAATTATTCCGGCGATCCTGACCTCCAGCTCGAGCATATCATGGGGGCCAGCAGTGGCCGTCATGTCTCGCGGGTGGTGCGGTCGCCGAAGATAGATGCGAAGACATCGGAGTGGCGGGGCCATAGATGGTGGCGTAGACGCAGTGCGAGTGCTCGCGGAAGGTGCGGACCAGGGCGGGTGGTCAACGGTCCAGAGCTTGATGAAGTCATCCTAGGAGGCAGTCAAGAAGGAGTTGTTCACACCATGATAGGCAAGTTCACCTTGCTCCCTATTTTGTTGATCCATGAGGCCATGGGGATGATGCTCTTGGAGTTGTTCATACCATGATAGGTAAGTTCACCTTGCTCCCTATTTTGCTGATCCATGAGGCCATGGGGATGATGCTCAAGAAGAACCAACGAATGATCATCAAAGCAAAAAATTATAGAGAGCATTGGTGATGATGAGTCGATGTTGTTTGAAGCTTTGAATGTTCATGACGAACTCCAGTAGGCCCTTTCCAAGTATGAGCAGCTTGAGCATGCTGATCCACCGCAGCATGGGCGGAGCCATGATGATTTGAGCACTTCAGGCGGACGGGAACGAGGGTGAGGCGGGAGTGATGGAGGTTGGAGAGGTGGTCGGGCATGGCGACGAGACAACAGGGGGCCATCGATGGGAGATGGATGGTGGCACGGGAGGGAGCGACGGTGGGCAGCGGGGATGGTGGATGGCCGTCAGGTGGGGGGGGTCGCCAGTGGTCGGGCACGACGGATCTGAGGCCAGCAACGAAAAAAATAGAAGTTCTGGGTGATGGTTTTGACGAAGAAGAATACATGAATAGAAAAGGGATAAAATGGGGATAAACATGGAATAAATAAGAATAAAGGGAATAAGTGGAATAGCTGGAATAAAAAAATGTAAAATAAAATAAAAATCTAGGAGAAAAAGAAGAAAACCCGGATGGGTTTTGATGTTTCCATCAAAGAGGGTTACGACATTCCGCTTCACCTACTCCCTCGATAAGAAGCCTTCAAAGACTTACTCGGAGCTCCTCCTCTAGGGGCAGAAGTACATCCACAACAAGGAGGCAGACTTTACCAGGAGGGAGCTGGAAGAGAGGCCTCCGAAGAGGCAGGCCATTAGGGAAGCATCTGCTCCCCAAGTTTAGAAGAGGTGCCGGTCCAACGGTCAGGGCCAAGACCCATAATCAATCCCACCAAAGAAGAGAAGTTCACTCCTCTCCTTGCCGCTAGAGCAAAGATCTTGATGGAGATCGAGGGCAAGCGCTTCTTGCACCATCCTCCCCCCTGAGACGGTCCACTAGGCATGATAGGTCCCGTTACTATCGCTTCCACCGGGACCATGGCCACGACATCGAGGAATGCCGCCACCTGAAGAAAAAGATAGAAGAGCTGATCAAGCATAGCTACCTCGGTAAGTACATAGAGGGAGGGGCACCCGTAGCACACCAGAGTGAGGAGCCTCGATCTCTCGCCATCGATAATCGCCCCACTGAGAAGCCTATTGGGATGATATCCTAGGGGGTAGGAAAAACCCCGAAGATGGCTAGGGGAAGAGAGGAGAGTGATTATGTACTCCCCTGCATGGGAGAGGGGTCTGCTAGGGTGGACAACCCCAGTAACGATGCTGTCATCATTGAAATGATGATAGCAAGGCACCCTGTAAAAAGAATTATGGTTGATAGTGGAAGCTCAACAGATATCCTTTTTTATGATGCTTTTGCAAGGATGAATTTGTCCACTAACCAAATAAAACCGGTATTCATGCCCCTGGTGGGCTTCATTGGAGATTTAGTCAGAGTTGAGGGAGAGATTACACTCCCAATAACAGCTGGAGCTCTGTCCTGGTAGAGTACAGTGCTAACGACATTCACCATCATGAGGTTTTCCTCGCCTTACAATGCCATCTTGGGCATCCTGGCCTTAACCTGCTCAACACCACCATTTCAACAAGGTGTCTCCTCATTCAGTTCCTGACCCCGTGGGGCATTGGGGAGATGAGAGGGTCATGCTAGCAGTTCTGCACTGTATGCAAACTATTCCAGGGCATCATGAAACCGGTCTGAGCCTGTTGATCGACCAGTCGAATCCAGCAGACCCAGAGTCGAAGGGCGTACCAAGTGAGCCCTTGCTATTTTTTTCCTTGGGGGAGGATCCTTCAAGGATGGTGCAGGTGGGTGCCTGTTGGAAAATATGTGTCTCAAAGCCAATCATCTAGGTTGTAGATAGTTGTGGGACTCATGTATATATATGTGAATTATTGAAATGAGTAAAAAGTTTATTCTGATTGTTCATCACATGTCATCTTCCTAATTGAACTCTTGTGTGATGATGTCCTTTGAGCAACCTTGTATGCGATGTAGAGAGGATGCATCATGTAGTTCATAAAGTGGTTCATGACCAAAGGATATTAGTGTGGGCACCAGGATCAAACAGAGGCTCCTCAACCCTCTATGGAACTCGGATTAGGGTTTCTTTTTAATTTGTTGGGTCCTGTAATAAGGCTTCAAGCTTGAGCATTTTATTTTTCTTGAGTCATGTATTTAGTATTAATTTTTGTTTAGTCATGTGCCTTGGCCAATTTGGTCAAGTTGGGTCAATGAGTCCTGTAGTTGCTGAATTGGTTCAAGCTCAAGTCTACTTGAGGTTGGGCTCAAGCTTGGTGAGCATTCAAGTCAAGCCCAATTGTTGACGGTTCAAGCAAACTCCCCATGCCAAGTAGGAGCACCACTTCAATTCATGGAGTGCCACTTCATCTATGACATGTGGCATGAGGAAGCACCACATCATCAAGTATGTTAGGTGGCCAAGGCAAGAGGGAAACTCCAAAGTCAATGCCATGTGGATGCCCTTATCAAGCCTCCCCTTGATCCAAGCCAACTACTTCCTCCCGTCCCTCCCCATATCAAGCCTCTCTCCATAGAAGCATGGCCGGCCAAGGGTGGATCTTAAAGTCAACTAAGCATCCCATGATCCTTGAGGAGAAAATCCTTTCTTCACTCCCCCATGTCAAGCCCTTTTCCAAAGAAGCATGGTCAGCCAAGGAAATATTCTAAGATCAATGGAGCATCCCTTGATCCTTGAATACAACTTCTTCCATATCAAGCTTTCTTCCCAAAGAACCATGGTCGGCCAAGACTCATGAAAGGAGTTTCAAAATTTAAATGGGGACAACCTCCTCTCTTTCCTCCTCGAATCAAGCTTGGTGGGCGCACCAAAATCACGAAGATGGGGGATTAACTAGATGGGGGACTAACTAGATGCAAAGATGAAGAAAGATGCAAGTGATTTTTTCTTTGGTGATTTTTATGGTTTAAATTATTTGTTTAGGATTCCCGAAAATAAGTAGGAGTAGATCTAGGATTCTATACTAACAAGAACTTTAGGCAAGTAAGTAAGTCCCTAAGCAAGGATAAAAAGAGGATCCTAGGATTGAGAAACCCCGTAGAACTTAGCTCTCAGATCAATACCTATTTAGGAGTCAAGGTGGCAAACCACAAAGATCCGAAGCGCCCGATGCCGAGTTCACTCGCTCTCGTGGATGTGGCCTGGATGATCAAGCAGTCAACCCCGTGGATGCGTCGGCTTTCTGTCTGAAGGTCACGATGGCAAGAGCAACCGACTCCATGTTCATGTCACCTGGAGGACCTGCGAGCATTCAAGAGCGGAGTTAGGACTCAACAAAGAAAACAAGGGATGAAGGAAAGAGAGTTGATGTGGTGATGGTGGAGTTCCTCTTGCTAGGCACCCAGTTAGATGATCCTAATGGACTCTGACACAAAGATTAGAGGATGGAGTTGCGGAAGAGATAGTAACATGAGGTCTCACACCTCTCGACGCCCGAAGGCGAAGGCGCTCCCTCACGGAGATCGACGATCCTAATGAACGAGGGCAACTAAAGAGAATTGGCTCTCAAAAAAACTTGGGTTTTTCATTCATCATCAATTAGCTTTACAAAGGAGGGGTAAGGTCCTTTTTATAGGCACCTTAGGACCCAATTTAAATTTCAAATGAAAAGTACAAATCTTCTCTTGATGGGGCGCCCAAAAACTCAAAATTCTTCCTCCTTGGCCGACCATGAATTTGGACTTGATTGGGAGTGGCTTGATGTGAGGCTTGGAAGAGGGATCTTGGCACCCTTGAACTTGGAATGTTGGTCTCTTATTTTGGAAGAAGACATGAAGTGGGGCTTGGAGCAAGGCTTGTGTCCTCCTCCTTTCCTTGGTTGTGCATCCACCTTTGGTACAAGACATGATATGGGGAGTGGGAGATGGAGGCACCCATGGATCTTGCTATTCCTTCCATAGTTGTTCAAGTAGTTTGGGAAGAAGGCTTGATAGGAGGGCTTGAAGCAAGGGATTTAAATTCTCCAAACTCTAACTCCCTTTGACCTTCTCTTGGCCGGCCACCTATATTTGGAAAATAGCTTGATATGGGGGAGGGAAAGAGGGAGTGTACCAAGTATTGTGTCCCTCCTTTGGTCATCCAAAATCTGAAATTTGCTGCCCACTTGGCAAGTTGACATGATGCCACATAGGTTGAAGAGGACAAACATCTCATTAGATCATTTGCTTGCAATCATCTTCATAAATCACTTTAAGGGCGGCAATTTGACATAGGGTCAGGATTTCATTACCTGTCCCTAGCCCAAAAAATCGCTAACCTGCATCACGAACCCAAGCTCTAATTAAAATCTAGTAGACACTAATTTTTCTCTAGAGAGCTTAGGGACACCAATTGGTTGAGTCAAGACTAAGTGTCTATTCTTGGCGTCAGCCCATTCTGTGTGTGCTGTTGCTCTTGGTGTCTAGGCTTGGTGATTCAGGGCTTGTGAGTTTGGTCTGCCTACCTGGCCAATCTCAGATTGGTGTCTAAGGTTGGCATTCAGGGACCTCCACTCCCCAACACCTACCTGGCCAAGGATAGAGTTACTACAAACTGGTTTGCCACCCTGACTTAGGCAACTGGTTGAGATTCTAGGTCTAGTAGATCTTAGACGTTTTTTTGTGCTTAATCCATGTCCACTAGATCAGGAGTCTCTTATCATCCCCACCATTCCCAATCCGTGAACCTATGGAGAATGAGAGAGAAGTTCAACTTAAGGATCTTCTTGAGCAATTGGCTAGGATGAACAGTAAACTAGATAAGCTTGATGAGAGAGTTGGAACCTTAGAGAAGAATAGTCCTAGGCCATCTATCAAGCCTGAGTTTGGATCACCTTTCCCCCCTAGGGATTATCCTCACCATGAACCACCCATAGAGACTGAACCCAGGAGACTGCCCCGTGTTAACCCAGTCCAAGAGTTTGAACCTAGGAGACCCAATCCTGAGATCATAGACCAAGAAGAAAGGGCCCTTAGGAACATCAAGCTAGAAGCCCCTACCTTCGATGGTAGTCTAGATCCTAAGGTGTACGTAGATTAGGAGGAGGATATGGAGCAGTATTTCGAGTGGTATACAATGACTGAAAGGATGAAGTTTAAGTTTGCCAAGACTAGGTTGATTCGCCAAGCTAGGTTATTCTGGAATAGTGTTGAAAGGCTGGTAGCACAGAGAGATGAAGAACCTATAGCAACTTGGAGAGGTATGAAAGCCAAACTTAGGGAGAAGTACCAACCACTTTCTTACACCAAGAGTTTATTGGACCAATGGCAGAATTTGAGTCAAGGGAACAAGAGTGTGGCTGACTACATTGTGAAGTTTGATGAGTATGTCATGCGATGTCATGTCAATGAATCTGCTTCTGTGACCCTGTCTAGGTTTAGGGCTGGCCTACACCCAGACATACAGAGAGAGAGATTTACTTTAGAGAGGTCACTGATTTAGAGTATGCTTACCAAGTTGGAACTGTGAGCGTTTCCAGAGGGCTCCTACCTATCGTAAACCTGAACCCTTTAGAAACCCTAGTCGACTCCCAGGACCTAACCCAGGATATAGTCAGGCTTACCTGAGTCATCCCAATCCTTACCGACCTGACCCGATTCGACCCAACCCCAGCCGACCCAGCCCGAGCCGACCAGAACTGAACCGACCCCATTTTAGCAGAGAGGAAAGGGTAAAGCTGTTGGAGCCCATAAGAGTCCCACTCCCCAAAACACTTACTTTAGCAGTCATAAACCTGGACATCGAGCTAGCCAGTGCACCTCCATAGCCCTAGTCATGAAGAGCCAACTGAGAATGAGATAGAACCCATTGCTGATCTAGAAGGAGAAGTCTATGAGCCAGAAGATCAGTTACTAGAAGAATATGAGGGAGAGGAAGAGCAATTTGAATCTGAAGACCTTCTAGGGGTAGTTAGGTGCATCCTTAGCCAAAATGTAGTACAGAAAGATTGGCGTAGGACAAACATCCTACAAACCTTTGTCAAACTAGGGGATAAGGTATGCAAAATCATAGTTTATAGTGGGAGCTGTGTCAATGCTATCTCTTCTAGTACTGTCAAAGCCCTAGGATTGACCTCAGTCCCTCACCCCAACCCTTACAAGGTCTCTTGGATTGATTCAACCTCTATACCCATAAAATCTAGGTGCCAAGTCTTAATCAAATTACAGTCTTATGAAGAGAAGATTTGGTGTGATGTCCTTCCCATGGGCATCAACAGTATTATCTTAGGACGACCCTGGCTTTATGATCATGATGCTACTCTTTATGGTCAGACCAATAGCTATACCTTCAACTACCATGGGAAGAAATTTACTATTAACCCAGTTCAGCCTAAGGACCAAGCTAAGAGAGGATCAAGTAGTCTTAAGGAAAAAAAGCCTAGAGTCAACCTAATCAAATCTAAGGAGCTGGAGAAAGAGATTGCTGAGGGAGACCCTGTTTGGATTTTGACCACCAAAGATAGTCATGAACTGACCCAAATAGAGCGCCCCCAAGAAGTAGTTAAGGCTCTGGAAGAATTTAAGGATGTTTTCCCCGAAGATTTACCTGATCATCTACCACCTCTTAGGGACATCCAACATGCCATAGATTTGGTCCCAGGAGCCACCTTACCCAACCTTCCCCATTATAGAATGAACCCCACCGAACACCAGGAATTGCAGAAACAAGTGGGAGAGTTGCTTAGGAAGGGTTTTCTTTGGATGAGTTTAAGTCCTTGTGCCATCCCTGCTTTGCTAACCCCTAAGAAAGATGGAACCTGGAGAATGTGTGTAGATAGCAGAGCCATAAACAAGATCACAATCAAATATAGATTTCCCATCCCCCGTTTAGATGATGTGCTTGATATGATTGCCGGAGCTACTATTTTTTCCAAGATAGACCTTAAGAATGGCTACCACCAAATTAGGATTAGACCCGGAGTGAATGGAAGACGGCGTTTAAAACTAAGGATGGCCTTTTTGAATGGGTAGTGATGCCTTTTGGACTTTCTAATGCTCCTAGCACCTTTATGAGGGTCATGAACCAAGTCCTGAAAGAATTTATTGGAAAATTTTTGGTGGTTTATTTCGATGACATTTTGATTTGCAGCAGGACTAAAGAAGACCATCTTAACCATCTTAGGTTAATTTGCCAGACCCTTAAGAAGAATAGCCTTTATGCCAACCCAAAGAAATGTGAGTTCATGACAACAAGGGTTATCTTCCTAGGTTTTGTAGTCACCCCAAAAGGAGTCTCCGCTGATCCCGAGAAAGTTAGAGCCATAGTTGAGTGGCCAGTCCCAACTAGTGTCCATGATGTGCGTAGTTTCCACAGCCTAGCCACTTTTTATAGGAGATTTATTCGGGGATTTAGTTCTATCATAGCACCCATCACCGACTGCATCAGGAAGGAAGGCTTCCAATGGACCAAATCAACAGATAAAGCCTTCCAAGAAATCAAAGATAAAATGATACAAGCACCTGTCCTAAGATTACCTGATTTTACTAAGATTTTTGAGGTTGCTTGTGACGCTTTGGGAGTTGGCATTGGAGGAGTACGTAGTCAGGAAAATCACCCTATGGCCTTCTTTAGCGAGAAACTCAATGAGGCCAAAGTTAAGTACTCGACTTATGATAAAGAGTTCTATGCAGTCATTCAGGCTCTTAGGTATAGGAGGCATTACCTATTATCCAAAGAATTTGTCCTTTTCTCTGACCATGAAGCCCTTCAGTACCTAAACTCCTAGAAAAGACTAAACCCGAGGCATGCTAAGTGGGTAGAATACATCCAGGCCTATACCTTTGTGCTTAAACATCGTGCTGGTACCGAGAATAAGGTAGCTGATGCCCTTAGCCGTCGTGCCCTGTTACTGAATACCATTAGGACTGAGGTTATAAGATTTGATTGATTGAAAGAGCAATATGAGACCTGTCCTGACTTTGGAGTGATTTTCCAATCTAAGAAACACCAACCATCTAGCACCTTTAGTGAGTACACCCTCCAGGATGGTTATCTTTTCAAAGCAAATAGGTTGTGCATTCCCAAGACCTCTCTTCGAGAATTCTTAGTTTGGGAGACCCATGCGGGAGGCCTAGCTGGTCACTTTGGTAGAGAAAAGACCATCTTAGCAGTAGAAGACCAGTTCTTTTGGCCTAGCCTGAAGAAGGATGTAGCTAACATTATTTCCCGGTGCCGAACTTGTGCGTCGACAAACAACAGAAACAGAATACTGGCCTGTAGACCCCTCTGCCTATGCCTAGTCGCCCTTGGGAAGACCTCAGCATGGACTTTGTAGTAGGATTGCCCAAGACCGCAAGGAAGCATGATTTAGTCTGTGTAGTGGTAGATAGGTTCTCCAAAATGGCCTATTTCATACCCTGCTCCCAGACCCTAGATGCTTCCAAAGTTGCCAAGCTCTTTCTTGATCATGTGGTTAAGTTACATGGCCTTCCAAAAACTATAGTGTCCGATAGGGATGTTCGATTCACTAGCTACTTATGGAAAATCCTTTGGCACTTACTAGGCACCAAGCTTAAGTTCTCAACTGCCTACCATCCACAGACCGATGGCCAAACAAAGGTAGTCAACTGCAGCCTATGGAACCTCTAGAGATGTTTGATAGGTGAACATACCAGAAACTGGGATCTTCTTTTACCTCGAGCTGAGTTTGCCTATAATAGTTCTGTGAATAGGACCACCGGGAAAAGTCCTTTCAAGATTGTGAGTGGTTACAAGCCTAACCGACCCCTTGATTTGATTCCCCTACCTATCCATGCTCGTGTCTCTGAGTCCGCCGAATCCTTTGCACAGCATATTAGGGACATACATAAGAAAATTAGCAACAAAATTAATCTAAGTAATAATACATATAAAAAAAATGGCTGATTCTCGAAAACGAGTCAAAGAGTTTGAAATTGAGGATTCTGTAATGATTAGGCTTAGGCCTAAATGGTTTCCACCAGGAACCGTTAAGAAACTTCATGCTCGTGGAGCTAGCCCCTTTAGAGTGATAAAGAGAGTGAGCACTAATGCCTACATTCTTGAGCTACCCCCGAATTATGGCATTAGCTCGACTTTCAATATCTCAGACTTAGTCGAGTACAGGGAACCAGCAAATATTCCTAGCGAGCCATTTGGGCCTGCCCTTTCTTTTGAGAATGAACCCGAACCTGAGTGTCCACCTCCAATTATACCTGAGAGAGGAGTGCAGATCGAGCGTGTCCTGGATGACCAAGCTATCACTACCCGGGGCAAAGGTTATCAATGTTTCTTAGTCTGATGGCAAGGCCGACCTGAGTCCGATTACTCGTGGATTACCTGGGAGGACTTGCAGTGCCTCGATCCCGACCTTGTGAAGGAGTACCTAAGCCAACTCAACTCTTACTCGACAGGGTTGAGTTCCTCCCACCCCGGGAGAACTGGTATGGGCACTAGAATCTGATAGAGGCTCCTCAACCCTCTGTGGATGTCCAACTAGGGTTCCAATTTTTTGGATCATGTAATAAAGCTTCAAGCATAGCCTCAACCTTGTAATTTTTTTTTCTTTGAATTAAGTCTCATGTATAGTCTGTATTTTGACCAATTGGGTCAAATTGTGTCATGTACTGAGTCCAGTCATAAATCGAGTCCAGTCTGAGTCTGTTGGGTGTTTGGGCCCAAGCTAGATTGGTCTTAAAACTAAGTCACTTTTGGGCTAAGACATGATGGATGCCAAATCAACCCTGGGATGCCACATCATCATCCTATGTGGCGCCACTTCACTTGGCCATGTGGGCGACACAAAATCTGAATTTTGGAGGCTTAAAGGAAGACAACATCACTTGACACTAGCCCTCTTTCCCTCCCCCTATCAAGTTCTTTTCTAAGTAAGGGTGGTCGGCCAAAGACAAGGTCAAAGGGGAGTTGAAATTGGGAATTCAAATCCCTTGCTTCAAGCCCTCCAATCAAGTCTTCTTCCCAAATTGTTTGAACCTCTTTGGAAGAAAGGGACAAGATCCATGGGTGCCTCCACTTCCCACTCCCCATGTCATGCTTTGTACCAAAAAGGGATGCACAACCAAGGAAGGAAGAAGAACACATGCCTTGCTCCAAGCCTCACTTCATGCTTTCTTCCAAAACAAAGGAGCTACTTTCCAAGTTCAAGGTGCCAAGGTCTCTCCTCCAAGCCTTGCATCATGCCACGTTCAATCAAGTCCAGCTCTTGGTCGGCCAAGGAGAGAAGAAAGTCAAAAGTTTTGGGTGCCCATTCAAGAAATCTTGTAAATTTTGTTTTTGAATTTCAAAAGGATCCTAAGGTGCCTATTTAAAGGACCTAACCCCTCCTTTGTAAGGTTAATCTCTGATGAATGAAAACTACATTTCTTGAGTCCAATTTCTCTTTAGTTGCCTTCGTTCACTAGGAACATCAATCTCCGTGAGGGAGCGCCTTCGCCATCGGGTGTCGAGAGGTGTGAGGCCTCAAGTTAGCATAACTTCCGCAACTCCATCATCCGACTTCGAATCAAGAAGAACTCCGCCATCTCTACAACAACTCTCTTTCTTTCTTCGATTGCTTTCTTTTGATTGAAACCTAACCCTTCTTTGAATGCTCGCAGGTCCTCCAGGTGACACGAGTATGGAGACGGTTGCCCTTGCCATCAAGATCTTCGGATAGCCAGTCGGCGCCTCCGCAGGGTTGATGGCTCGAGCATCCATGCCGCATCCAGAGTGAGGGATCTCGGCATCGGGCACTTCAGATCTTTGAGGTTTGCCCCCTGACTCCTAAGTAGGTATTGATCCGAGAGCTAAGTCCTATGGGGTTTCTCAATCCTGGGGTCCTCTCTTTATCATTGCTTAGGGACTACTTGCTTGCTTGATAGTTCTTGTTATTATAGAACCTTTGATCAACTCTTACTTATTTTCAGGAATCCAAAGAAAATCATAAAAATCTAAAAATCACAAAACCAACAAATCACTTGCATCATTCTTCATTTTTCATTTAGTTGGTCCCCCATCAATAGTTTTCCCTGCTTAGATTCTTGGTCTGTTCTTCGAGATTAATCATACAACTTAATTTTAAAAATACAAAAAAAAAATACTTGCATGCATATATAGGTTCCGCATCATACAGCTCCATCACGATCAAGGTAGCTGGAGACCTACCGATCGCTCTCCTCCATAGTGACCAAGAGCCTAGTCCACTACCAATGGAGCTACCACTCATGCTCTGAAGATCTCCGATATGTGTCGCTCCACCTGTGCTGAACCATATATCACCCAACCTATCAATGCTCCACAGCATAGGACCCGCAGCTCTACACCATCGTTGCGAGCTCCTGCACCACAAGATCCTTCATCCTCAATGAGATCCACACAACCAGTAGACCTCAACACTGCTCCCAACACCATGAACCTCTGTTCGCCTGGGAGAGCCGAAGATGGAACCAACCTGCTCATGCTGTCTGCACACACGGCCGCTGCACCACGATCTCCACATCATCTATGATCTAACTCCATCACTAGATCCAACCTAGCTCAACATGAAGAACTCAAAAAATGGAGTCCAACGATGCAGACGAGACTCAAATCGGAGTTCGATTGAGCCTGGAATCGCCAAAAAAATGAGTTAGCACAAATTTCAGAGAATAGCATTTGAATGTACCGGTCCACGGTGAATCATCCCAATGGTTCATGCATGATCTTCCATTCTACGGCTGCCATGGCTATAGGTCCATGACAGAAACTATGGACCACAGCCTTTCCCATCTGCCGCTGTTGCCTCCGGCCGCCATGCACCACCTCCGACAACTGTCCTACGTGCCATGCTATGCCTCCGGTGATCGCTTGCATGGCCATGCCATGCAAGATCTGTAGCGGATCAGTTCTTCCACATGCTGTTGCATCCGGCACCAACGAGCTTGTGCCCGCGACCAGCGAGTCAAGCTGCGACGCCCCCCGCATCGCCCTGCACTACTCCTAGGATGCCCCGCACCGCTGATCATTGCTGTAATCACTGCTTCTTCTCTTCCCGAGCTGACTCCGTGATGGCCAAGCCAGCTCTGCAATGTCCGAGCTGGCTCTGTGATGTTTGAGCCAACTCCATCAACCTATATCGCTCCTACGTTCTCTCCCCGAGCCGGCTCTGTGATGACTAAGCCAGCTCGCTGTGATGGCATATACATCTTCTTCTTCCTGGCAGCAATACCCTTGATTGGGCATTCTCTCCTCCACCGTGGCCATCACGTTCTGGCACAAGGGAAGACTGAAACTCCCTCTAATCCATGCCAATGCAATCTAGATTTTCATCCATCACCATCGAGATATCCAGATCTACTGAAATCATCTCCATTTCCATTGGAGATCCACAGATCCAGACCCAAACTCCATGATCCCCTAGGTTGACGATCCTCCACGGCTTTCAGATCCAAGAATTTGAACTCCAGTCATGCCATCATGATATGGATAACATCTGTCACCACCAAGCCTGGTGCGGGCACCAGAATCAGAAGAAGACTTCAGGGTTCCATCTGGATCTCTGAATGACCTTGCCCGAAGATTAGGGTTTGTAATAAGGGTTGAGCTGGTCAACCAGATTATTTTATTTCTTTGAGTCTGCATTTCATTTTGTTGAGTCATGTTGACTCAGTCTAAGTCCAAGTCAAGTCCTGGTTGGCGCCATTCCCTAGGGCATCATTTTTTCTTCCAAGGCCAAATGCAAGTGGACGCCACACTCCCAGCCACACTCCCAGGACCAGTTGGCGCCACATTTCATCCCAGTGTCCCTGGTCCCCACGCCCAAGAGAGTAAGAAAATTTTCTTAGCAGAAGTCAAGGAAGGCGCCCACAAGCTGCCAAAAGTAACCAAGCTAAAGGAGCAAGAGATTTTTCTTGGAGAGGACTTCAAGGTAGGTGCCCACACCTGCCTAAAGTACCTGGCTATGAATGGAAGGAGCCTAGTCTTGGAGAAAAAGACTAGGAGATGAGTATTTTCTTCCAAGAAAGAGCAAGTCATGGAAGGAAAACCCATGACTTAAGGAGAAGAACTATGAGGTGCCCCACATACCTGCCATATGAAGCCATCACCTTGCATTTGAGGCTGCCCACTCCAAGGAAAGAAGCCTGGTCGGTCAAGGAAAAGTTTTTCATGCTTAGGATGAATGTTTAGTCCCACATGGGAAGTAGTATAATTTTGTTTCTCTTGCAAGGCCTATATATTGGACCCTTATGTAATCTTTTGATTTTAATGAGTGAATGAACTCTTTTCTTGTGTTGAGCAACCTTGTGTTCTCTTCTTCCGCACTTCTTTGAGTGTTGAGCTCCATGAGGGAGAAAATTCGGGTTCCATTGGAGCCTTTAAGAGGTGAGAGATCTCCAAAGTTACCAAAACCCTGCCCCGCTTTCATCCCTGGCCGCCAACCCTAATTTCCTTTCATCATCCTAGCCGCCAACACCCAAATTCCTAAACCCTATTCCCACTTCATTCAAGGCTACCATCTCCTTCTCCAAGCCACCGCCCACTATATCAAGCCCTAGGTCCATTTCATCTGCAAGCCGCCGCCCTACCAGCCAAACCCTAAATCCACTCCATCTTCCACTGCCACCTCCATACTCTTCCCTCATCTTCAAAGTTCGAGCAGTCCGGAGCTATCCCAGGTAAAGGTCTCTTCCTTGAGTTTCTTACATCCTTATCTTGTTCTTCATCTTTTTTAGATCCAGAGTACGAGAAGAAGGCCAACCTTGCCATAGGACTACAATCCAAGGATCCATTACGAAGATACCCCGTCTCCAAGGATCCTACAATCTGCTCGAGAGTGTCCTTCAATTGAAGCAAAGAGAGATATCACAGTCAGGTATAAAACCTTCTCTTCTCTCTTCGTCTGTTTCTTGAAAGAGGAGTAAATCCTAGGTCTGGGGGTATCTCAATCCCTAGCGATCCTACTTCTTTATTACTCTGATAATCTACTCTTTTGAATTGTGCTTTCTTTCAGTGCATATTTTTTTTCAATATTAGTTAGCCTTGTTTTTGAGTCAAGCCAACTTCTAACAAAACACAAAAAAAAAAAAATTAGTCATTTACTTCTGCATCGCATCATCTTATTTGTTCTACATCAAAGCCATCCGCCAAATCTCCTCTCTGGCATGATCAAGAATTCTCTCCCAGTGAGGGTAGCAGGCCCTCACCTCTGATCTCATCCCCCGATAAGATCTCCAACAGATCCATGCTTCCGTTCTTCACCACTGCAGCCTCCTTCAGATCTCACAACCAGAGATCTGCTCCTTCTTCCCTTCTTCCTTCATGCCACCACATCAAGGAGCTCTGATACCAAATGTTGGTGCGAGCGCGACCTCGCTCCACTTGTAGAATGCCCAAGATCGACTTGATGCTGCCATGGCCATGAAAGGAACCATCACCAGGGAAGGATTGGGGCACTGGAAAGGATTGGGGCACACCATCCGCTCTCGTCGCAGAGGTGTGCCCCCATGGGACTGCAAACGATAGAGAGAATCAGAGAGAGGGAGAGAGAAGAAATCAAGAATGGGGAGAAAGAGCACTCTAGCTCCCTTAGCACCTTGGCTCTCACCAAACAACTACACATACAATGTATATATAAACCCCTAAGTCAATCTGACTCAGCCCAAAAACTCTCTCTCCCCCTAGGCCAACGCATGAGCTCTAAACCCATCAAAAGATGAGTCGACTCAAACAAACCTCGAGCCGACTCGACTAGACCATGAGTCAACTCGAACAGACCTCGAGCCGACTCAGCAAAAACTCCAACCTGCTATCGACTTGCAGAAATTGACTCCTCCATAGCCCAAGCCGACTCCAACCTCAAGATCTCTAAATCCAGATCTCGAGCTCCCTAGAACACCTCCAGGAACTACTTGTTTCGCCTCCAAGCACCCAGGGATCCAGCATCCCTGCCATGGTCTTCCAAGTCTCTCCAAAGCTTGAGAGCACCACGCAAATCCCAACAGGCTCCATGCTTGAGTGTCGGAGAGCTGGGCTCCCGGCTTTATCATCGAAGAGCTGGACTCTGGGCTTCGCTGTTGAAGAGCTAGATTCTGGGCTTTGGTGTCGGAGAGCTAGACTCCGGGCTTGAGTATCGGAGAGCTGGGCTCTGGGCTTTGTCGTCGGAGAGCTAGATTTCGGGCTTTGGTGCCGGAGAGCTGGACTCCGAGCTTAAGCATACCAGACCTTGGGTCGGGTAGCGATATCCCTGCAAGGCAAAAGAAGATTGCACAAAAGAGGATCTTTATTATTATTAGGAAGAGGCCTTAGATTACTGATAGTATATTCTTAGGTTACAGGCATTCCATATCCGCAGGAATCTGGCACCGTCCAGACTCTCGAGATAGTAAGCTCCATGTGGAAGAGCTTCGACCACCTTGTATGGGCCTTCCCAGTTCGACGAGAGCTTGCCACACTCTCGGGGTTGAGATGCTTCAGCTCGGTGTAGCACAAGGTCACCATGGTGGAAGACCTTTGCTTTACCGGTGCATTGTAGTACTGGGCCACACACTATCGGTAAGCCACCATCTAGAGTTGGGCCTTGTCCCTAGTTTCCTCTAGGAGGTCCAGGTTGAGAAGAAGGTGCGTCGGACTCTCTGCTTTATTGAACTGCTGTATTTGCAGTGTGGGCACACCGAGTTCGACTGGAACAATGGCTTATGCACCGAAAGTGAGGTTGAAAGGTGTTTCATCAGTTATCATCCTGGGCGTTGTGTGGTAGGCCCAGAGAATGCTAGGGATTTCTTCTGCCCACTTCCCCTTGGCTTGGTCTAGCCTGGTTCTGAGCCCTTAGAGAGAGGTCCGGTTGGTCACCTCGACTTCTCCTTTGGTCTGGGATGAGCCACTAAGGTGAAATGATTTGGATGCCAAGCTCGGCACAAAACTCTTCGAACTCTCGATTGTCGAACTATCGCCCATTATCAGTAATGTACTGTGGGGAAGCCCAAAGTAATAGATGATCGACTTCCAGAAGAACTGGCGGACCTTGGCTTCCGTGATCCGTGCTAGTGGCTTTGCTTTTTCCCGCTTGGTGAAGTAGTCAATGGCCACTATTAAAGACTTTCATTGCCCGGATGTAGGGGAAAATGGACCCAGGATATCCATTCCCCACTAGGACAATGGCCATGGAGAGTAGAGCTGGGAGAGTAGTGCCAATGGTTGACGCTATATGTGGGCATGGCGCTGGCGCCGATCATGGTCTCCTAGTGGTATCCTTGTCGGAGGGCCTTGTATGCAAGAGTCCTCCCCCTAACGTGGTTTCTGCAAAGGCCTTCGTGTATCTCTTGGAGCATGAAGGTAGCCTTTGAAGGTCTCAGGCATTTCAGGAGTGGATGGGAATAGGATCGGCGGCAGAGCTGTCCTTCCATGAGAATGAATCGCAAGGCCTTCTTCTTAATAAGGTTGGCCTTTGCTTGGTCTTTCAGCAGGGTGCCATCGGTAACTTATCTGATGTACCTATCCATCTAGCTCGACCTCGGGGTGACTTGCTGCACCTCTGTGGGAGCTTCGTTGCTTGGATTTTCAAGGTACTCGATGTGGGTGCGCCTTAGTGATGAGTCTGGCAAGGTCGCAAGTCTAGACAGTGTATCTACATGAGCATTCTCACCTCGGGGTATATGAGAGATGCTGAAGCATCGAAAACCTGTCGTGCTTGAGCGGACTCGCTCCAAGTACTTCATCATCTAGGGATCTTAGGCCTAATACTCTCCAGAGACCTGTCTGGCCACCAGTTGGGAGTCGGTGAAGACCTTTAGGCTTCGCACACCCATCTCGTGAGAGATCCTGAGGCCCACGAAGAGTGCCTCGTACTTTGCCTGGTTGTTTGTTACGGTGAACTTGAAGCGGAGTGCGCGTTCAGCTACAACTCCATCACTATTAGTGATGATAAGACCTGCACTGCTTTCGCCCGCATTGGACACACCATCGACGTGGAGGATCCAGGATTCCTCCTTGGCTTTGGGCTCCACTTGGTGCTCCGAGGCAATCTGCTCTGGCTCTTTGGCAAGTCCCGCGCACTCGATCAGGAAGTCGGCTAGTACTTGTACCTTCTGAGATGACCTCAATCAGTACGCGATGTCAAACTCGCTGAGTTTTAGTGCCCACTTGGCCAAACATCCAGATGTGTCAGGATGATTGAGAATAACCCTCAGGGGCTGGTCCATCAAGATCGCGATCAGATGCACTTGGAAGTATGGCCTAAGATGCTGAGCAGACATGATAAGAGCAAAAATGAGATTTTTGGATCAGGTGTACCTGATCTCGGCATCTCGGAGGATCTTGCTGGTATAGTACACTGGCTTTTGGGACCCATCCTGATCCATGCGGATGAGGACCAAACTGACGACTCCAGGGATGACTGCCAAGTACAGCAGAAGCTCCTCTCCCATTTTTGATCAAGAGAGCAGTGGTGGTGATGCCAGGAAGTCTTTAAGCTCCTTGAAGGCTGCCTTGTACTCCTCTATCCAAGTGAAGTCATTCATCTTGCATAGCTCCTTGAAGAAAGGAAGGCAGTGGTCCGCCGACCTTGAAATGAATCGGCTCAATGCGGTGACCCGACCCATCAGGCATTGCACCTGCTTCTTTGAGGTCGGATGCTCCATGTCGATGATCGCATGGACCTTCTCCGGGTTCGCCTCGATTCCTCTTTGGGTTACCATGAAGCCAAGAAACTTCTCTGCTGCTACCCCAAAAGCACATTTCATCGGGTTCAGCTTCATCTTATGCTCCCAGAGATTTTGGAAAGCTTCCACGAGATCGACGACATGGTCCGACCTCGACTTGCTCATGACGAGCATGTCGGCCACATAGACTTGCATGTTCTTACCGATCTGGTCCCTAAAGACCCGATTGACCAGGTGCTAGTATATGGTGCCAGCATTCTTCAAGTTAAACAGCATCATTTGATAGCAGTATGTCCCTCGATCGATGATGAAGGCAGTGTGCTCTTCATCCTCTGGGAGCATCCGGATATGGTTGTATCCTGAGAATGCATCCATAAAGGAGAGCAAGTGGTGCCCTGAGGTGGCGTCCACTAACTGATCCATCTTGGGCAAAGGGAAGTTGTCCTTCGGACAAGCTTGGTTGAGGTTGGTGTAGTCCACACAGATCCTCCACTTTTTATTATTATTCTTTACCATAACCACATTCACCAGCCAGCTCGGTAACTGTACTTCTTGAACAAATCTGGCTATAAGGAGTTTGTCCACCTCCTCTTTGATCGCCCTTTGTCTCTCCGGTGCAAAACTTCTTTTCTTTTGCTGCACAGGGCGATACTTTGGGTCGATGCTCAGCTTGTGAGTGATGATCTCTGGTGGGATCCCAGGCATGTCGGTCACCGTCGAAGCAAACATGTCGATGTTTGCCTAGAGAAACTCCAGCATTTGTGGTGCGGGCACCAGACTCAGAAGAAGACTTCAGGGCTCCATCTGGATCTCTGATTGACATTGCCCGAAGAATTAGGGTTTTCTGGTTTTGTAATAAGGGTTGACTTGGTCAACTCAATTTTAGTTTGAGTCTGTATTTCCCTACAATTTAAATTTTGTTGAGTCATGTTGACTCAATACAAGTCCTAGTAGTGGTCTAGGTCTTCTCCAAGGTGCCACATTTTCTCCCAAGACCAAGCAAGTGGGCGCCACACTCCCAACCACACGCCAGAGTCCAGGAGGCGCCACATCTCCATCCAGTGTGCCTTGGTCCCCACACCACAAGAAAGCAGGTCCCTTCTTTCATGCGCTACTTGGAGGAGAAATCCATCAAGATACCTCAATCCAAGGAGGAGCCAACTTCTTTCCAGATAAACCCAAGCCAGGATGGCAAGAATTTTTCTTGAAGAGAGGATCAAGGAGGTGCCCCACAATGTTCCATAAAAACCCAAGTTATAAAAGGGAAGAGAGCATGTCTTGGAGAGAAAATCAAGGAGGCACCCAAAAGTTTCCTAAAGTGCCAAAGCCATGAAAGGAAGAAGCCTAAACTTGTGGAGCAAGACTAGGAGGTGTCCAAAAGAGCCAAATCATGAAGGGAAAATCCTTGATTCATGGAGAGATACTAGGAGACACCCCCACTACCTGCCAAAAATGTCCAAAACAAAGATTGGAAGGGCCTTGACTTAGGGAGGAAGAAAAGGAGGAGTCCAAAAGAGTTGATCCATGGAAGGAAAGAAATCCTCTCTTGAAGACCCAAGCAAGGAGGCGCCATCTACCTGCCTTTTATAACCCAAATCAAATTTTTTTGGTACCTTGGCCGACCATATGTGTATGGATTATCCTGATTTGTAGATCCCCTCCTTTAGTCCCACATGGGAAGATGTAAAACCCTACTCCCTTGTAAAGCCCTATAAATTAAACCCCTCTTGTAAGTTTAAAGGGATCAGATGAATGAAATCAATTTTTTTGTGAGCAAACTTTGTGTTTTCTCTCTTCCGCACTTGTATCCAGGTGTTGAGCTCCGTGAGGGAGTAAATTCGGGTTCCCCAGGAACCTTGAGGAGGTGTGAGATCTCCAAAACCCCAAACCCTAGGTTAGCCACTCCACTCCCAAACCCTAGCCGCCATCACCCTTCTCTTACCACCAAGCCCTAGTCTATTCCACTTCTCACGGCCACCCTCTCCAAGTCCAGGCCGGCCACCAGCATCCAGCTCCAGTCCAGATACTTCAGATCTACAGCAATTCTAAGAGGAAGTCAGATCGGCCTCCAGGAGAATCCTGATTTCAGCAACTTCGGCTTTCAAGTTCTTCAACCTGGTAAAATCTTTTCTTGAGTTTCTGAATTCCATCACTTGTTCCTCTTCTTTCCCAGATCTTGAGTCCAGAAGAAGTCGACCAAACCACGAGACCAGTATTAGAGGATCCATTGCGAAGATAGCCGACTCCGAGGATCCCACAATCTGCTCGAGAGAGTTCTTCCACCAAAATCCTGAGAAGATCACTGTCTGGTTAGTAAACCATCTCTCCTCTCTATTTCTGTTTTGTTGAAAGTTCAGAGTGAAACCTTAGGTCTGGAAGTTTCTCAACCCCCAGCGATCCGTTACTTCTGAACTACTCTGATAATTTAGTTTCTTCTAAACTGTGCTTTCAATCCTTACCTAGTTTCCTTCAACGTAGTTTAGCTTTACTTTGAGTCAAAGCCAATTTCTGAAAAAAAAAAAAAAAAAGAATTAATCTTAAATTTACTTCCACATACGCTTCTTTGTTCTTTGTTCTGCATCATTTTTGGTATCAGAGCTTTCGTTCTACATCATCTTGGTATCAGAGCCCTGTCTAGGGTTTCTGTTTTGATTGCTTGTTTGAGTCTCTCTCTTTTTACTTTGTCTGCTCGAAGTAGACTCCCCAGGACGTCCGATCCTAGGAACGAAGCGAGGTGCAAACCTCCTCTTCCCATTCCACGGGGTGTTCCTAGGGCGTGTAGGGGATCCGTTGGGTTATAACTTCGTAGCAGGAATTGTAAACGGGGAAGTGCTCTATTTTCTGCCCATAATTGTTCTGTTGCAGGAATTATTTCTCACTGCAGATAGCTCCAAACTCGGTGATTTTTGTTTTTCTAAAACCAGTATAATTGAAACTACTTTGCATAATTTTCTTGTGATTTATTGGTTTCCTTGGGATTTCTGAGAATTAAATTACTGCAACTCTATTTTTATGTTCTGCAATCCAATTATTTTTGAGTGTTCATCTCTTAATTCATCTTAAGGGCATTTGAGCATCTAAGATAAGGGGAGGAGTTGATAACCTCTCCTTAGCCCAAAACCACCACCCACTCATTCGAACCTAAGCCTTTAATCTTAAAATTAATTAGACCTAATTTGCCCTAGTGGGCTAGGGACATCAACAAGTCGAGTCAAGGCTAGTGTTGAGTCAGTTTGTCTAGTTACTCTGTGTGTACTTTATACTCTGTGTCTAGAATGGTGGTTCAGGGATTCTATCCCGAAGGGCTTGTGTGATGGTCCGCCGACCTGGCCAATCTCTGATTGGTGTCTAGGATTGGCATTTAGAGACCTAACACTCCCCTTACACCTGCCTGGCTGAGTCCCGAGTTACTACAGGCTAGCTTGCCACTCTGATTGGGCATCTAGTTTGGGCTCTAGGTCTAGTTAGCCCGTAGTCGTTTCAGTCGAGTCTCATTTGGTGTGCTTGCTTGCATCATCATGTCCACCCGGAATGAAGTACCCTACCAACCTGGTCAAACCCAACCTGATTTAGAGGCCATGATTAGAACTCTTACCGAAAGTATGACCAAATTGAGTCAGGATATGAATGAGGGTTTTGCCCAGTTTAGAGACCGAGCCCAGGGACTTGAGAAACGTAGACATCAAAATTGCACCCCTGATCCAAAATTTAATAGGCCCCAACCTCAACCATGCCAGGAGCCTAGGAGGACCTTATACCGTGATCCCGAGCATAACCCTAGGAGCCTATATCCATACTTGGTTGACTCAGAAAAGGGACCTGTTAGGAACACCGAACCTTATGCACCCACTTTTGATAGAAGGCAAGAGACATATATTAAGTGGGAAGAACAAATGGATCGGTATTTTGAGTGCACTAACATATCGAAATTAGGACAAATTAGGTTGGCCAAAACCAAGTTCACCAAACATGCTAGGTCGCATTGGTATGCTATTGAGCATGAGTGTTATCAAAGAAAAGAGAAAATATATACTTGGAGAGATATGAGAAGTAAGTTGAGAGATAGGTACCTAGGTAGATCCTATGAGAAAAGACTTTTAGACCAATGGTACCAATTGCGACAAGGTAATAGGCCAGTCTAAATATATCGAGGACTTCCAGTGGTACGACATGAAATGCAATACCATTAAGACCGAAGCTCATATCACATCGAGGTTCAGGGTTGGGTTACACCCAGACATTTATAGGAAGCTATGCCTTGAAATAACCAATAAGTTAGACCGAGCCTACCAAGAAGCCCAAGACTATGAGTGGTCTTTAAGATATAACCAATCAAGTACTTTGGACTTAAAGCCAACCTCTACCAACTTGAGTCAAGTTCCGATTGATCCGACACCCGTATTTGTTTGTCAATTTCCACTTGTGTCACCTCTTGACCAGAAGGATAACACTGAGAAGGAGTTAGGCATGGCCATCCCAAAATTAGTTGACCTGACCAGAGCCGTACTTAAAAAGGAATCAAAGGAGAATAGATTAGAACATTTCAGTGAGATTGAGGAAGAAATATATGAGCCTGACATAAGTTTGATAGATGAATATGAAGAAGAAGAATTTGAGGATATCTCTCCCGATAATTCAATTAACCAACTCCTACCTAATGGGGTTATTGAGGGGACCCCTGCCACTCAAGGAATTCAGGAGCTAACCCTAAGAGAAGACCCTTTTGAGGAAGTTCAGGAAGAGGAAATTACACCAAATGAAAGTTTAAGTGAGAATACCCCTGAACTCATTGAGGAATCCAAAAAAGACACCCCTGAGTCAAATCTGGTAGAGAAGTGTGAAGAAGGAAGGGGTTCACAAGAATTGCCCATTAAGAAGGTCCAAGAACAAGAAAAAGACAGTAGCTTAGAGGACTTTTTAGATAAACATTCCAAAGACCTTCCTGATAACCTTCCACCTTCTAGGAGCACCCAGCCTACCCTAGAACTTGCACTTGTAGACCCTCCTAGAGCAAATCATGAGGTTTGGATGAGTGCACCTATAGAACAATGTCCTCATTTTAAGGTCATCCTGAATAACCAAGGTTTGTTTCTTGTTTCTGATAAGCCACCTCAAAACTCTGATTCTTATTTCCTACCCTTCCCTGAATCTTCTCATGTTTCTAGAGCTATGGGATTACACTTTACTGAGATCTCTAGGTTGCAAGACTCCTTAGAACCTATTAGGTTTGCCACCTACTTCTGGAAGACCTTATGGCACCTACTAGGCATCCATAATAAGTTTTCATGCTCTGCATGCCCTCCTCCGACCCAAGGTCAAACCTAGAGAGCCTTAGTTTGTTAGGTTTAGACCTAGGGTTCCTTTGGAATAAAGTCCATTCTTTAGGAATGCGTCGTCAGTCTAGTTTAGTTTTTCTTGACCCTTTACTAGGCTTTGGCTCTGATTTTGGTTTGATTGAGAGCACCAGGAATTGGGATTTGTATTTTGTCCAGGACTAAATTTGCATATAATGTTTCGATCAATAGGTCTATAGGCTAGAGTCCCTTTGAAATTGTTCATGGATACAAGCCTCACACACCACTTGATCTGATTTCACTATTAGTCCACACACACAAGTCTCTTGATGCACTTGCATAGCATGTAAAGGACTTGCATAAAGAAATTCATGCCAAAATAAATTTAAGTAATGAAACTTATAAGAAGTTGGCTGATTCTCAAAGGCGAGTCAAAACTTTTGTTGAGGGAGACTATGTAATGATTAGGTTAAGGCCTGAACGGTTTCCTCCTGGAACTGTTAGAAAGTTACATGCTAGACGAGCTGGACCATTTAGAGTGGTGAAGAGAGTAGGGTCCAATGCCTATATGCTCGAGTTGCCTTCAGAACTAGGCATTAGCTCCACTTTCAACATTACAGACCTAGTAGAGTATAGAGAGCCAGCTGTGATTCCCAGTGAGCCTTTTTGAGCCTAATCTTGCTCTTGAGAGTGAACCCAACCCTGTGTGTCCACCTACAAACTGGCTTGTGAGGAAAGAGCAGATTGAAAAGATCCTGGATGATCAGGTTATCTCTACTCGTAATCGAGGATACCAAAGATACCTGGTCTGCTGGCAAGGAAGGCCAGATTCTGATAACTCTTGGATCTCCTGAGAAGAATTACAAGAATTGGACCCAGACCTCTTGGAGAGATACCAGAGCCAGCTTGATCCATACTCGACAGGGTCGAGTTCCTCCCATCCCGGGAGAATTGGTGCGGGCACCAGACTCAGAAGAAGACTTCAGGGCTCCATCTGGATCTCTGATTGACATTGCCCGAAGAATTAGGGTTTTCTGGTTTTGTAATAAGGGTTGACTTGGTCAACTCAATTTTAGTTTGAGTCTGTATTTCCCTATAATTTAAATTTTGTTGAGTCATGTTGACTCAATACAAGTCCTAGTAGTGGTGTAGGTCTTCTCCAAGGTGCCACATTTTCTCCCAGGACCAAGCAAGTGGGCGCCACACTCCCAACCACACGCCAGAGTCCAGGAGGTGCCACATCTCCATCCAGTGTGCCTTGGTCCCCACACCACAAGAAAGCAGGTCCCTTCTTTCATGCGCTACTTGGAGGAGAAATCCATCAAGATACCTCAATCCAAGGAGGAGCCAACTTCTTTCCAGATAAGCCCAAGCCAGGATGGCAAGAATTTTTCTTGAAGAGAGGATCAAGGAGGTGCCCCACAATGTTCCATAAAAACCCAAGTTATAAAAGGGAAGAGAGCATGTCTTGGAGAGAAAATCAAGGAGGCACCCAAAAGTTTCCTAAAGTGCCAAAGCCATGAAAGGAAGAAGCCTAAACTTGTGGAGCAAGACTAGGAGGTGTCCAAAAGAGCCAAACCATAAAGGGAAAATCCTTGATTCATGGAGAGATACTAGGAGACACCCCCACTACCTGCCAAAAATGTCCAAAACAAAGATGGGAAGGGCCTTGACTTAGGGAGGAAGAAAAGGAGGAGTCCAAAAGAGTTGATCCATGGAAGGAAAGAAATCCTCTCTTGAAGACCCAAGCAAGGAGGCGCCATCTACCTGCCTTTTATAACCCAAATCAAATTTTTTTGGTACCTTGGCCGACCATATGTGTATGGATTATCCTGATTTGTAGATCCCCTCCTTTAGTCCCACATGGAAAGATGTAAAACCCTACTCCCTTGTAAAGCCCTATAAATTAAACCCCTCTTGTAAGTTTAAAGGGATCAGATGAATGAAACCAATTTTTTTGTGAGCAAACTTTGTGTTTTCTCTCTTCCGCACTTGTATCCAGGTGTTGAGCTCCGTGAGGGAGTAAATCCGGGTTCCCCAGGAACCTTGAGGAGGTCTGAGATCTCCAAAACCCCAAACCCTAGGTTAGCCACTCCACTCCCAAACCCTAGCCGCCATCACCCTTCTCTTACCACCAAGCCCTAGTCTATTCCACTTCTCACGGCCACCCTCTCCAAGTCCAGGCCGGCCACCAGCATCCAGCTCCAGTCCAGATACTTCAGATCTACAGCAATTCTAAGAGGAAGTCAGATCGGCCTCCAGGAGAATCCTGATTTCAGCAACTTCGGCTTTCAAGTTCTTCAACCTGGTAAAATCTTTTCTTGAGTTTCTGAATTCCATCACTTGTTCCTCTTCTTTCCCAGATCTTGAGTCCAGAAGAAGCCGACCAAACCACGAGACCAGTATTAGAGGATCCATTGTGAAGATAGCCGACTCCGAGGATCCCACAATCTGCTCGAGAGAGTTCTTCCACCAAAATCCTGAGAAGATCACTGTCTGGTTAGTAAACCATCTCTCCTCTCTATTTCTGTTCTGTTGAAAGTTCAGAGCGAAACCCTAGGTCTGGGAGTTTCTCAACCCCCAGCAATCCTTTACTTCTGAACTACTCTGATAATTTAGTTTCTTCTAAACTGTGCTTTCAATCCTTACCTAGTTTTCTTCAACGTAGTTTAGCTTTACTTTGAGTCAAAGCCAATTTCTGAAATAAAAAAAAAAAAAGAATTAATCTTAAATTTACTTCCACATACGCTTCTTTGTTCTTTGTTCTGCATCATTTTTGGTATCAGAGCTTTCGTTCTACATCATCTTGGTATCAGAGCCCTGTCTAGGGTTTCTGTTTTGATTGCTTGTTTGAGTCTCTCTTTTTTTACTTTGTCTGCTCGAAGTAGACTCCCCAGGACGTCCGGTCCTAGGAACGAAGCGAGGTGCAAACCTCCTCTTCCCATTCCATGGGGTGTTCCTAGGGCGTGTAGGGGATCCGTTGGGTTATAACTTCGTAGCAGGAATTGTAAACGGGGAAGTGCTCTATTTTCAGCCCGTAATTGCTCTGTTGCATGAATTATTTCTCACTGCAGGTAGCTCCAAATTCGGTGACTTTTGTTTTTCTAAAACCACTATAATTGAAACTATTTTGCATAATTTTCTTGTGATTTATTGGTTTCCTTGGGATTTCTGAGAATTAAATTACTGCAACTCTATTTTTATGTTCTGCAATCCAATTATTTTTGAGTGTTCATCTCTTAATTCATCTTAAGGGCATTTGAGCATCTAAGATAAGGGGAGGAGTTGATAACCTCTCCTTAGCCCAAAACCACCACCTACTCATTCGAACCTAAGCCTTTAATCTTAAAATTAATTAGACCTAATTTGCCCTAGTGGGCTAGGGACATCAACAAGTCGAGTCAAGGCTAGTGTTGAGTCAGTTGGTCTAGTTACTCTATGTGTACTTTGTACTCAGTGTCTAGAATGGTGGTTCAGGGATTCTATCCCGAAGGGCTTGTGTGCTGGTCCGCCTACCTGGCCAATCTCTGATTGGTGTCTAGGATTGGCATTTAGGGACCTAACACTCCCCTTACACCTGCCTGGCTGAGTCCCGAGTTACTACAGGCTAGCTTGCCACTCTGATTGGGCATCTAGTTTGGGCTCTAGGTCTAGTTAGCCCGTAGTCATTTCAGTCGAGTCTCATTTGGTGTGCTTGCTTGCATCATCATGTCCACCCGGAACGAAGTACCCTACCAACCTGGTCAAACCCAACCTGATTTAGAGGCCATGATTAGAACTCTTACCGAAAGTATGACCAAATTGAGTCAGGATATGAATGAGGGTTTTGCCCAGTTTAGAGACCGAGCCCAGGGACTTGAGAAACGTAGACATCAAAATTGCACCCCTGATCCAAAATTTAATAGGCCCTAACCTCAACCATGCCAGGAGCCTAGGAGGACCTTATACCGTGATCCCGAGCATAACCCTAGGAGCCTATATCCATACTTGGTTGACTCAGAAAAGGGACCTGTTAGGAACACCGAACCTTATGCACCCACTTTTGATGGAAGGCAAGAGACATATATTAAGTGGGAAGAACAATTGGATCGATATTTTGAGTGCACTAACATATCGAAATTAGGACAAATTAGGTTGGCCAAAACCAAGTTCACCAAACATGCTAGGTCGCATTGGTATGCTATTGAGCATGAGTGTTATCAAAGAAAAGAGGAAATATATACTTGGAGAGATATGAGAAGTAAGTTGAGAGATAGGTACCTAGGTAGATCCTATGAGAAAAGACTTTTAGACCAATGGTACCAATTGCGACAACGTAATAGACCTGTCTAAATATATCGAGGACTTCCAGTGGTACGACATGAAATGCAATACCATTAAGACCGAAGCTCATATCACATCGAGGTTTAGGGTTGGGTTACACCCAGACATTTATAGGAAGCTATGCCTTGAAATAACCAATAAGTTAGACCGAGCCTACCAAGAAGCCCAAGACTATGAGTGGTCTTTAAGATATAACCAATCAAGTACTTTGGACTTAAAGCCAACCTCTACCAACTTGAGTCAAGTTCCGATTGATCGGACACCCGTAGTGAACCAGACTTTTGTTTGTCAATTCCCACTTGTGTCACCTCTTGACCAGAAGGATAACACTGAGAAGGAGTTAGGCATGGCCATCCCAAAATTAGTTGACCTGACCAGAGCCATACTTAAAAAGGAATCAAAGGAGAATAGATTAGAACATTTCAGTGAGATTGAGGAAGAAATATATGAGCCTGACATAAGTTTGATAGATGAATATGAAGAAGAAGAATTTGAGGATATCTCTCCCGATAATTCATATAACCAACTCCTACCTAATGGGGTTATTGAGGGGACCCCTGCCACTCAAGGAATTCAGGAGCTAACCCTAAGAGAAGACCCTTTTGAGGAAGTTCAGGAAGAGGAAATTACACCAAATGAAAGTTTAAGTGAGAATACCCCTGAACTCATTGAGGAATCCAAAAAAGACACCCCTGAGTCAAATCTGGTAGAGAAGTGTGAAGAAGGAAGGGGTTCACAAGAATTGCCCATTGAGAAGGTCCAAGAACAAGAAAAAGACAGTAGCTTAGAGGACTTTTTAGATAAACATTCCAAAGACCTTCCTGATAACCTTCCACCTTCTAGGAGCACCCAGCCTACCCTAGAACTTGCACTTGTAGACCCTCCTAGAGCAAATCATGAGGTTTGGATGAGTGCACCTATAGAACAATGTCCTCATTTTAAGGTCATCCTGAATAACCAAGGTTTGTTTCTTGTTTCTGATAAGCCACCTCAAAACTCTGATTCTTATTTCCTACCCTTCCCTGAATCTTCTCATGTTTCTAGAGCTATGGGATTACACTTTACTGAGATCTCTAGGTTGCAAGACTCCTTAGAACCTATTAGGTTTGCCACCTACTTCTGGAAGACCTTATGGCACCTACTAGGCATCCATAATAAGTTTTCATGCTCTGCATGCCCTCCTCCGACCCAAGGTCAAACCTAGAGAGCCTTAGTTTGTTAGGTTTAGACCTAGGGTTCCTTTGGAATAAAGTCCATTCTTTAGGAATGCGTCGTCAGTCTAGTTTAGTTTTTCTTGACCCTTTACTAGGCTTTGGCTCTGATTTTGGTTTGATTGAGAGCACCAGGAATTGGGATTTGTATTTTGTCCAGTACTAAATTTGTATATAATGTTTCGATCAATAGGTCTATAGGCTAGAGTCCCTTTGAAATTGTTCATGGATACAAGCCTCACACACCACTTGATCTGATTTCACTATTAGTCCACACACACAAGTCTCTTGATGCACTTGCATAGCATGTAAAGGACTTGCATAAAGAAATTCATGCCAAAATAAATTTAAGTAATGAAACTTATAAGAAGTAGGTTGATTCTTAAAGGCGAGTCAAAACTTTTATTGAGGGAGACTATGTAATGATTAGGTTAAGGCCTGAACGGTTTCCTCCTGAAACTGTTAGAAAGTTACATGCTAGAGGAGCTGGACCATTTAGAGTGGTGAAGAGAGTAGGGTCCAATGCCTATGTGCTCGAGTTGCCTTCAGAACTAGGCATTAGCTCCACTTTCAACATTACAGACCTAGTAGAGTATAGAGAGCCAGCTGTGATTCCCAGTGAGCCTTTTTGAGCCTAATCTTGCTCTTGAGAGTGAACCCAACCCTGTGTGTCCACCAACAAACTGGCCTGTGAGGAAAGAGCAGATTGAAAAGATCCGGGATGATCAGGTTATCTCTACTCGTAATCGAGGATACCAAAGATACCTGGTCTGCTGGTAAGGAAGGCCAGATTCTGATAACTCTTGGATCTCCCGAGAAGAATTACAAGAATTGGACCCAGACCTCTTGGAGAGATACCAGAGCCAGCTTGATCCATACTCGACAGGGTCGAGTTCCTCCCATCCCGGGAGAATTGGTGCGGGCACCAGACTCAGAAGAAGACTTCAGGGCTCCATCTGGATCTCTGATTGACATTGCCCGAAGAATTAAGGTTTTCTGGTTTTGTAATAAGGGTTGACTTGGTCAACTCAATTTTAGTTTGAGTCTGTATTTCCCTACAATTTAAATTTTGTTGAGTCATGTTGACTCAATACAAGTCCTAGTAGTGGTGTAGGTCTTCTCCAAGGTGCCACATTTTCTCCCAGGACCAAGCAAGTGGGCGCCACACTCCCAACCACATGCCAGAGTCCAGGAGGTGCCACATCTCCATCCAGTGTGCCTTGGTCCCCACACCACAAGAAAGCAGGTCCCTTCTTTCATGCGCTACTTGGGGGAGAAATCTATCAAGATACCTCAATCCAAGGAGGAGCCAACTTCTTTCCAGATAAACCCAAGCCAGGATGGCAAGAATTTTTCTTGAAGAGAGGATCAAGGAGGTGCCCCACAATGTTCCATAAAAACCCAAGTTATAAAAGGGAAGAGAGCATGTCTTGGGGAGAAAATCAAGGAGGCACCCAAAAGTTTCCTAAAGTACCAAAGCCATGAAAGGAAGAAGCCTAAACTTGTGGAGCAAGACTAGGAGGTGTCCAAAAGAGCCAAACCATGAAGGGAAAATCCTTGATTCATGGAGAGATACTAGGAGACACCCCCACTACCTGCCAAAAATGTCCAAAACAAAGATGGGAAGGGCCTTGACATAGGGAGGAAGAAAAGGAGGAGTCCAAAAAAGTTGATCCATGGAAGGAAAGAAATCCTCTCTTGAAGACCCAAGCATGGAGGCGCCATCTACCTGCCTTTTATAACCCAAATCAAATTTTTTTGGTACCTTGGCCGACCATATGTGTATGGATTATCCTGATTTGTAGATCCCCTCCTTTAGTCCCACATGGGAAGATGTAAAACCCTACTCCCTTGTAAAGCCCTATAAATTAAACCCCTCTTGTAAGTTTAAAGGGATCAGATGAATGAAACCAATTTTTTTGTAAGCAAACTTTGTGTTTTCTCTCTTCCGCACTTGTATCCGGGTGTTGAGCTCTGTGAGGGAGTAAATCCGGGTTCCCCAGGAATCTTGAGGAGGTGTGAGATCTCCAAAACCCCAAACCCTAGGTTAGCCACTCCACTCCCAAACCCTAGCCGCCATCACCCTTCTCTTACCACCAAGCCCTAGTCTATTCCACTTCTCACGGCCACCCTCTCCAAGTCCAGGCCGGCCACCAGCATCCAGCTCGAGTCCAGATAATTCAGATCTACAGCAATTCTAAGAGGAAGTCAGATCGGCCTCCAGGAGAATCCTGATTTCAGCAACTTCGGCTTTCAAGTTCTTCAACCTGGTAAAATCTTTTCTTGAGTTTCTGAATTCCATCACTTGTTCCTCTTCTTTCCCAGATCTTGAGTCCAGAAGAAGCCGACCAAACCATGAGACCAGTATTAGAGGATCCATTGCGAAGATAGTCGACTCCGAGGATCCCACAATCTGCTCGAGAGAGTTCTTCCACCAAAATCCTGAGAAGATCACTGTCAGGTTAGCAAACCATCTCTCCTCTCTATTTCTGTTCTGTTGAAAGTTCAGAGCGAAACCCTAGGTCTGGGAGTTTCTCAACCCCCAGCGATCCGTTACTTCTGAACTACTCTGATAATTTAGTTTCTTCTAAACTGTGCTTTCAATCCTTACCTAGTTTCCTTCAACATAGTTTAGCTTTACTTTGAGTCAAAGCCAATTTCTGAAATAAAAAAAAAAAGGAATTAATCTTAAATTTACTTCCACATACGCTTCTTTGTTCTTTGTTCTGCATCATTTTTGGTATCAGAGCTTTCGTTCTTCATCAATTTGGGCTTGCTCATCATCTTGCAGTTATGCCCTAATTTGCACCGTCTTTGCTAGGTCAGTTCCATGGTGATACGATAGCAGGCGCTCGACCGGGCCACCCTTGGGGTCCTGCACCCTTTGGTCGAGGTCGTCTGCACTGGGGTCATCCTCGGCAACCTCGACCCCGAGGACGGTTTGGAGGCAATGCTAGATTGGCTGAGGTGCCCCCCTCATCTCCCCGACACTATAGGGAGTTGGAAACTGTACCAACAACTGCTTTGTGAAAATGACCGCGTTGAGTAGGTTGAGCCTGGGTCGGCCAAGGATCATGTTGTAGGCTTAGGGAAGTCTAACAATCGTGAAAGTCATCATGACGATACTCTGTCGAGGTGGCATCCCGACGGTAACGGGGAGAGTGATCTCCCCCTCGACTCCTACAAATTCACCTATGAAACCAACGAGGGGTGTATGCACAGGTCTGAGCTTAGCAAAGGATAGATTCATCCTGGAAAAAGCATCGTAAAAAAGCACATCCATGGAGCTCCCACTATCAACCATGATGCATTTTACAGGATGCTTTGCGATCGTCATCTCGATTACCACAGCATCATTGTTTACATTTTTATTTTCATCCCCCTTTCCCTTGCAAAGAAAAGTACATTCTCAAAATTTTCCCCACCCCGGGCCTTCTTGGAAGCACACTCGACTCCTAAGCATATCATCCCCACCAGCTTCTCGGTAGGGTGGTTGTTGACTGCAGGGACCGTAGGGAGTGCAACGAGTGCTTGAGGTTCCACTAAGGGTCTACCCCCCATGAACCTTCAGAGGTAGCCCCTCTTTATGAGTTCTTCAATCTCCTTCTTGAGGTACCGGCATTCCTCGGTGTCGTGGCCATTATCGTGGTGAAACTGGCAGTACTTCATCCTGTCGTGACCAGCGGACGGCTTCAATGGAGGTGGGCGTTTCAAGAAGCACTCACCCTCGATCTCCATGAGGACCTCCACCCTCGGGGAGAGAAGAGGAGTAAAGCTCTCTTCTGGGATGGGGTCTCTTCTTGGCTTCGGCCTCTGGCGAACATTCGGTGCGGCTGGTTTGGGCTTCTGCACCCCGGAGTTCTCCCCGATGATCGGCTTCTTCAGAGGCCTTCCGTCCAGCTCCCTCCTTGTGTGATCCATCTTCTCAGCACGGATGTACTTCTGGACTTGGAGGAGGAGCTCAGAGTAAGTCTTTGGGGGCTTCTTATCGAGAGAGTAGGTCAAGCGGGAAGTCCTAAGCCCTCTCTTCAGTGCCAGCATAGCAACTGGCTCGTCAAGGTTGTAGATCTCCAGGATGGTAAACTTGAAGCGGGCCACATAGTCCCGTAGGAGCTCGTGGTCCTACTGCCTGATAGAGAAGAGGCTGTCCACCTCCCGTGGCACCTTTCGGCAAGCATCAAAGTGAGCCATGAACTTTCACTCCAGCTGAGCAAAGTAACTGATGCTCTCCGGCTCTAGGCGGGTGAACCACACACGGGTCGCTTTCCAAAGAGTAGTAGGAAAGGCGATGCAGAGGAGGGTGTCGGTCATGCCTTGGACTCTCATGAGGGCCTTGTAGCTCTCAAGATGATCCACGGGGTCGGTGGTCCCGTTGTAGGGATCCACTTGTGACATGCAGAACCGGCTCAAAACCGGCTCCTCTTGGACTTCTCGAAAGAAAGGGGGATAGGTGTCGTAGCCCGCTGGCTCGCTAGCGGAGCCCTATAGATTTACAAACTGGCAAGAGAGTTCTGCCATCTTGCGCTCCTGCTCCTCCAGACGCTTTTATGTCATGCACCTGATGGCCTCGTTGGTAGAACCCTCCATGGAGGCTAATAAAGCCAGAGAAGGTGACATGTAAGGCAAATGATGTGGAATCTTGCCTTTTCGACCTTGGCTGGTTCTTGCTGTTACCCGCTCGAGGGTCGGGGATCGACTCTCTCGATCGGTAGATCCGGTGCATTGCCTCTTTGCCAAGGTCCGGTGACTACCCTGGTGGTCAGCAGTGGCCCGTGGCTGCGAAGGCCTTCCTTTGAAGGATGCAGGATATCGTGGGGTGCTGCGGCATGGGCCATGGGAGTCCCTGGCTGTTGGTTGGTAGCCAAGGACTGGTGCTCATGCTAGTGCTAGAACTGGAGCACTACTGTAGTGAGAATCTACATCTGCTGGGCGAGTGCGGCCAGTTGAGTGTCCGTTGGAGGTGGTTGAGCGGGAGCAGGGAGCTCCCCTTCTGGACTGTGTAAGTCCCCATGGGAAGGGGGATCTCCTGCATGGCTAGTGGAGACTTCTCTCACTAGCATTGTCACCATCCTTCTGGTGGGTTGCTTGTAAGGGGACTGGGTTGGATCAGGAAGTGTCATGCCCCCTACTTGGTGTGCCAATCTATTGTCGCCAAGATCATTGTGGCCTGTAGCTAAGGTCGAGGTAGGGGAGCACTCCTATTGCTCAAGATCTTGCTCAGGCACCCGGTCCTACAAAATAGAGTTAGTGACCCGGGCCAGGGATTCCAACGGCGGTACTCCGACGGTTAAGTCAATAATGATCCAAGAGAACATATCCTCCTGGTCGAGCCCCGAGAGTGGACTCCATGCTAGGAGGAGAATTTGTGGTGTGAGAGAGTGCGAGTGGACCGAGCATAGATTATGGGAGTGACAGTATAGGAGAGCTCGAGCTGGGTGGCTGTGTTCATCAGACCCCTCCTAGGGATTTTGCGGTAGCCTCGAGCATTGTCTTCCTGTGCGCTATCCCCTTCTTGCTCGTTGGACCGCACTCCACCGAATCTTAGCTTGAGTAAAAACTTGAAAAAGCTTAAATCTGAGAGACCCCTTTTAGCTGGGGGCATTGCACATCACTTACCTCGGGATCTCCCCCATGCTTACGGGCGCGTGCGGTGATGTTTCATACCGTGGATGGGTTGCCTTTTCATTTTGGTGGTATGGAAGCCACTGTTTCCTCTGACATTCCTTCTAGTCTTTCCCTTTTGGGCAACTTAGTAGGGCCTCGATTGATGGGCCGCCACCTCCTGGATCTGGATCTACCGATTGACTTCCAATTTTGAAGGGCACAGCCGGTTGGTGTAGAATGCAGAGCCTCGATCGGAGGGTTCCTTCCATTTTGGTGTAAGTGGTAGCTGGGATCATCATCATGGCCTAGCAGGCATTTTTTTATGGCCCTCAGGTGTCGAGCCATCATCCAGGGAGAGCGCCGACTTCCTTCGACTGCAGATCTCTTCGTCCGAGGTGGAGCCGATCTGGAGCTCGACTTCGGCCTCGACGTCTCGACATGGAGGGAGCATGCTAGGCGAAGGAGAAGTGGAGCTCGACTTTAGCCTCAACGCCTCGACTCGGAGGGAGCATGCCGGGCGAAGGAGTGGTAGAGCTCAACTTCTGCCTCAGCATCTCAACCCGGAGGGAGCGCGCCGAGTGAAGGAGAGGCGGGGATTGACTTCGGCCTTAGCGTCTCAACCCGGAGGGAGCACGCCGGGTGAAGGAGAGGCGAGGATCGACTTTGGCCTTGGTGTCTCGACACAGGGGGAGCACACCGGGTGAAGGAGAGGTGGAGCTCGACTTCGACCTCGGCATCTCGACCCAGAGGGTGCACACCGGGTGAAGGAGAGGCATGGCTTGACTTCAGCCTCGATGTCTTGACCCGAAGGGAGCATGGTCGAGCGAAGGAGTCCGGGCAGAGACATCCCACGTGGCTGCTTCGTCCGATGTGGTGTTTGATAGAGGTTCCATGTCAGCGATCCCGCCATATCACTATGCAAGATGAACTAAATCAATTTAAAAGAAATAATGTTTGGACTTTAGTTGATAGACCTACTAATGTTTCAATAATTGGTACTAAATGGGTTTTTAGAAATAAACTTGATGAAAATGGATTAGTTACTAGAAATAAAGCTAGGCTAGTTGCCAAAGGATACAATCAGGAGGAAGTGATTGATTTTTATGAAACCTTTGCTCCTATTATTAGACTTGAGGCAATTAGGTTATTATTGGTGTTTGCATGTTTTATGAATTTTAAATTGTTTCAAATACATGTCAAAAGTGCCTTTTTGAATGGTTTTATCGAAGATGAAGTTTATGATGAACAACCCCCCAGTTTTAAAAATCATGAATTTTCAAATCATGTTTTTAAACTTCATAAAGCTTTGTATGGTTCGAAACAAGCTCCAAGAGCTTGGTATGATAGATTGAGTTCCTTCTTGCTTAAAAATGATTTTACTAGAGGTAATGTTGACACTACTTTATTTTTGAAAAAGAAGAATGATGATCTCTTAGTAGTACAAGTTTATGTGGATGATATCATATTCGATGCTACTAACGAATGTCTTTGTCAAGAGTTTGCAAAGTTAATGCAGGGTGAGTTCAAGATGAGCATGATGGGAGAACTTAACTTCTTCCATGAATTCTAGATAAAGCAAACAAAAGAGGGGATCTTCATCAACCAAGCTAAGTACATAAAAGAAATATTAAAGGAGTTTGGGATGGAGAGCACCAAGCCATTAGGTACACCTATAGCTCCTCTTGTAGACTTGACAAAGATGAATCAGGTAAATCTGTAGACCAAAAGTTATATAAAGGCATGATTGGTTCATTGCTATATCTAACTGCTAGTAGGCCAGATATTATGTTTAGTGTTTGTATGTGTGCAAGATATCAGTCTGCCCCTAAAGAATATCATCTTTTGGCTATTAAACGTATACATAGATATCTATCTGGCACTGTAGAAATTGGTCTTTGGTACTCTAGAGATTCATCATTTGAATTGATTGCTTATTCTGATTCTGATTTTGCTGGGTGTAAACTTGATAGAAAAATTACTAGTGGAACTTGTGAGTTTCTAAGAATCAATTTGATTTTATAGAGTAGCAAGAAACATAATTCAATTGCTCTATCTATGGTAGAAGTCGAATATATAGCAGCTGGAAGCTATTATGCTCAGATTCTATGAATCAAACAACAACTCAAAGATTTTGGCATCAAACTAACTAAGACACTCATAAGATGTGACAATACTAGTGCAATCAATTTAACTAAGAATCCAATGCAACATTCAAGAAACAAACATATTGAAATAAGACATCACTTCTGAAAGGATTATGCCCTAAAGGCCAATCAAAATATTATATTTCGTTGGGATTTTTCCTTTTCCATCCCAAAATCAATGTATTGACATTATCATTCAATAAAGGCATTATTTTCATCATACGCTGTGTCTTAATTATTATATGATGAACTCCATAGATTAGGGCTATGGTTCTAGGGTTATGATGAGATCATACCAGTGAGACCTAAGGCCTTAAAACCCTAATCTAAAATATTCCTGGTCAATCGGACATTGAGTAGGGGATCAATGTTTCTGGTAAAGATCAGCACTTCCTATGTATGAGGGTGACTGATCTCACAGTCACTTGTGTTTGACACTAATACTAGGATGTGGGTGCTTATTAGAGAATGAGTTCACTAAATAGATCCAGATTGAGAATATCTAATGGAACCTTATCTGTTTGTCAATAGATATTTCTTATAGTGGGAGTAGTGCATGTGGTCCTTTGACCTGAGACTGCCATGGTACCTTATATACATGAATCCAAATTTTGGTTCACACTCTATCATAACACTGAGTTATGCATGAGGTGATACTGGATATGGTGGATTGTATATGAAGGTTATGAGTAGGTCAACAAGGAATTGATCAGCCCTAATAAGAGGATATTGCATCCAGCCAATTTCGATCGAATGATGATTCGGAAAATCTTTGATCAAAGTATGAACATTAGAAGTAGTTTCTAATAGTTCATTAATAAATCATCATTATAATGATTGAGCTAGGGATGAATATGAAATTGGATTTGAAGAGGTATCCATATCCATAATCATATTCAGGATGCAAGTTGATCAAAGGACTGAATTGCCCGGTAACTCACCACTGAAGGGTATTTTGGTAATTCCACCAAAATTCCACATCTTCCGGGTAGACATGATATGTTACTAGACGTCAATCTTGTCTTGTAGAGAAATGATTAAATTATGATAAATTAAATCAGTTAATTAGAATTAGATTCTAATTGACCAAGTCGAGCTAGCTTGAGTTGACCTAAATCGGCTTAGTTGAGATCTAACCGAATTAAGTCAAATAGCACTCGGACCTACTACTGGCTAGATGTGGAACCCAATGGGTCACACACAAAAGAGAGTCGATGAGGGATTTAATTTAGAATTAAATCATGTTTGCAGGACATACACTAGCATGTGTTGCAGACCCAACTTCTATTCGAATTGGATTTGAATTTTGTTCCGAATTGGGCTTAATTGGGTTCTAATTGAACCTAATTAGAGTCTAATTTAAATTTTGGGACTTTGGGCTAACCCGTGGCTGAACCCATTGATTAAAAATCAATTTAAACCCTTTTCCCAAGACCGCCCAAGCCATCTTTCCCACGCGCGTGCACCAAAGGAAGAGTCCACGCACGTGGACTCCTCTTCACGCGTGTGGGGACTTCTTTTATCATGAAAACCAGATGGGAGGGGGTGGAAATCTTTTTTTTAGGCATCTCATCTGGAGTCCCTTGGATAAAGATCAGATGGCCAGAAGAAATCAGTTGCTTTTCGGTCGTAACTCCGTCTCAGAATATCGTGACTTTTCTGAGGTTTCTTCTGAGGTTTTTCTTCATCAGAAAAACTTGAAATAAATTAGGAAAGGCGTGAAAAATCTGAGGGGACACGTGAGGATGGAAAGAATGTGATACTTGGGATAGCAGAGGGTTGCGTTGTTTTTTGGAAAGACACCTCTCTGATATCTATAAATATGGTTGGGTTCTTGGGGGTTTTCATGTAAGATAATTCAGATATCAGATTCTCTTTCATCCTCTCCAGAATACTCCTTCCCCTTGTTCTTGTTGGGTATTGTTTTCCTTACAGAGGTATCCTCTGTCGAAACTCTGACCCTAAACAAGAATAAGAGGAAGGTCTTGAACGGTAAAGGAAAGAAACAGGAAGGGTCTCTTTTCTTTCTTGAATTAAGACATTACTTGTCTTAATTTTTCTTCCACTTCAAATAAGAATTTTCTACAAGGATTGAAGTTGTGGAAAAGATTAAGAAGAGGAAAGAAGGGAGAAAGGGAATTTTCAAGAAAGAAAATTCCAGCCTATAAGTCCAAGAATTGAATTCTTGAAAAAGAATTCAAGAAGAGGATCCAAGATCAAGAAGTTGTTGTCTTCATCTCTTCTCCGTGTGGATCACCATTGGAGGGTGAACATTTGGGCACCTGGTGGAGATTTGCATTTTGGATATTGCGGTACAGGTTAGTACTTACATATATATATATTTAAATAATGTATATGAATGATATATATTTTAATTTTTTTTAAGGAGATCTAGGGCTAGAGGGTTTGGTATAGATTTCATAAGATAAAAATTTTGAAATCTATGTTTCCACCTTGGTCGACAAACCCAACATTGGTATCAGAGCCTCCTTATCAAGATTAAAATATATATGCTGATTTTTCTAGGCATATGTAGATAATTTACATATGATGTGGTTTGTGTGTGATGTATTGTCACCAATTAGGGTTTTCACTTAAACCCTAATTGTTGTAGAGATATGTTTTGTAATCCAATCATCATTCTGAAATAAGGTTGCCCTGGTATAATGGTGGATCCATTATGTGGTAAATGGTTGTCCTAGAATGATGACACACTAATCACATATTTGTGTTAATTGTGCATTTATGTTTGATGTATGCCACTAATTAAGGTTTTCACTCAAACCTTAATTTGTATAGAGATATGCTTAGCCTTCCAGTCATCATACTTAAATAAGGTTGCCCTGGCATAATGGTGGATCCATTATGTGGTAAATGGTTGTCCTAGTATGATGACACACTTGGCACATATTTGCTTAGTTATATATATAGAATGTGCTTTGTTTTAATAAAGCCCTTTTTCAAATTATATTAAGTTGTAGTGTCATATACCAAAAGCGAAATAATCAATATGATTAATTGATCATTTGGTGTCTAGGAAAAGTGGTTCATGATCGGTAAAGAGGACGTGGTTTTTAATTGGTTTCGTTGACTGACCTGGCCAATTCTTATTGGTGTTTAAGGAAAGCAACGGGGGGACTCCCACCACTCTCCCACTTACCTGGCCAATAAGATTAACTTAATTATTGATTGATATGCTTAGTGTAATATTCACTACATGTGGCCTTCCTTCATGCCAAGTCATTATTATGTTATGATTCATATTAGGTTTGTTGTGTACATACAAGGCCTCTTATGGTGACCGACATAATTTTAATTTGGTAAATTTGAAGTTTATGGCATGATTTAATATAATACTTTGTTGTGTACACACAAGGGTATTATAATTAATATCATGACTATATAGCAATGAAGGGTCTGACTTAACTAAAACATTATAGTTTGTTGTGCACACACAAGGCTATTAATATTTTAGAGGCCAAGATAAGTTGAGAATTGTATTAGTTACAATTGGAAAGAGTTTTCCTATCTTTGAACTTATATAAGATTTGTTGTGTACACACAAGGTCTTTTATAAGGAATTAGGATCTTAACCCCACTAAGAAAACAAATTAGGATTTTCTCGATCATCATATGGAGGGTTATGATGCTTGATAAAATAATGGGAGACATAATTAAGTTAAAGTCCTAATTTAATTATGTTTTGTCAACATTGGTTGTTTGCTTATGTAATGTTCTTTGTTAATGTAGATTAAATGGCCTCTTCACTCTCACTCCGTAGCATTCTTGATGCCAATAAGTTGACTGGACCAAACTATGTTGATTGGTTGAGAAACCTGGAGATAGTACTTAGCCAAGAAAGACTTTCTTATATTCTTGATACCCCTACCTTGGAACCATTAGGGGAAGATGCCTCGCAAGAGGAAAAGACCACATATAATATGTGGCAAAATGACTCACTTACTGTCAAATGTATAATGCTTGCCTCTATGACCAAGAGTTGCAGAGGCAACATGAAAGCATGGACACTAACTCCATAATGCTAAATCTAAAAGAACTTTATGGAGAACATAGTCGAATTGCTAGATATGAAATATCAAAGCAGTTATTCCATGCAAGGATGACAGAAGGAACATCTATACAAGACCATGTATTAAAGGTAATTGACCTAATCACCCGATTAGGTCAATTGGGTTTTGTTATGGATGGGGAGTTGAATCAGGATTTAATCTTGCAGTCACTCACAGAGTCATTTTCATAGTTTGTTCTCAATTATCATATGAACAAACTTAATTCTTCCTTACCTGAGCTATTGAATATGTTGAAAACGGCAGAGAGCCATTTAAAGAAAAATAAGGCTCCACTTCTTCTTGTGGATGGAATAAACAAGAAGAAAACAGGCAAAAAGGGTTCCAAGAGGAGGATGAACCCAAAAGGGGGCATCAAGAAAAAGAAAGGAAAGAAGGCCTCCGGACAAATGACCTGCTTTCATTGTGGCAAGCCGGGTCACTGGAAAAGAAACTGCAAGGTTTACCTTGCAAGTGTGAAGCCAGGTGCTGGTATGAACCAAAAGGTATGTATGAGATACATGCAATTTTGTCATTAGACTCTTCTAATTCAAACTCTTGGATATTAGATACCGCTTGTGGTCATCATATCTACAAATCATTACAGGAACTGCGGAACATTAGAGTTTTGAAGGAAGGAGACTTCGAGCTCTACGGTGCTGGAGGAGATTCCATCCAAGCAGAAGCTGTAGGGACTTATATATTGAAGCTGCCTTCTGGGAAGATTTTAGAGTTGAAAAGTTGTTATTATATGCCTAAGGTCATTAGAAACATCATATCTGTACCCTTGTTAATTAAACAAGGTTATACTATGAATGTAATGAGCAGTGGCTGCTCAATCAGTTTTTCTAATGAAATAATATTTTATGGCATATTTTGCAATGGTCTTTTAACTTTATCTACTGATGACAATATACTTCATGTTAGTAACAAACGAAATAGAGATGATGTGAACAATACTTTACTTTGGCACTGTCATCTTGGACATATTAGTGAGCAAAGGATTAACAAGTTATACAAGGAAAATTTTCTTAATCCTTATGACTATGAATCATTAGGAACTTGTGAATCATGTCTCATGGGTAAAATGACCAAGACTCCATTTAGTGGACATAATGAAAGGACAACTAAGTTATTAGGACTCATACACACAGATGTATGTGGGCCTATGACAACTCAGGCCGAGGGTGGATACTTATATTTCATTACATTCACTGATAATTTTTCAAGGTACGGATTTGTGTATCTAATGAAACATAAGTCCGAAGCTTTTGAAAAATTTCTAGAGTATCAAAGTATGGTAGAGAAACAAACGAGAAAAAGTATTAAGATTCTTCGATCAGATAGAGGAGGTGAATACTTATCCACCAAGTTTCTTGATCACCTTAAAGAAAAGGGGATCATCTCTGAATGGACTCCTCCTTATACACCACAATTAAATGGTGTTGGTGAAAGGAGAAATCATACTTTGTGAGATATGGTACGGTCCATGATGTGCTTCACTGAGTTACCTATTTCTTTCTGGGGATATGCCTTGGAAACCGAGGCTAATATTTTAAATAGAGTACCATCTTAATCTGTTTCTAGCACTCCATATGAATTATGGAGGGGAAAGAAACCCATTCTTAAATATCTTAAGATATGGGGATGTCCAGCTTATGTCTAAAGAAGTTTTGGACATAAGCTAGATGCTAGAGCATATAAGTGTCTATTTGTAGGATATCCTAAAGATAGTATAGGATATATGTTCTACCACCCTACTGAACAAAAGGTTTTAGTCAGTAGGCATGCCACTTTTATGGAGAAAGAATTCATCCTACAAAAGGGCAGTGGAAGAAATATTGAACTTGAAGAAGTTCAACAAGTAGGTACATCTCAACCAAATCATAATATAGTTAGTATAGAACCTGAACACACCACTCATATCCGTAGGTCTGATAGGATGCGACATGCACCTGAGAGGTATAGGTTCATTATTGAAAATAATGAAGCCCGAATCATTGAAAATGATGAGCCTCTAACCTATACGGATGCTATCATGAGTAGTGACTCAGACAGATGGCTGGAAGCCATGAGATCCGAAATGGACTCCATGTATATCAACCAAGTCTGGACTTTGGTTGATGCACTAGAGGGTGTTAACCCTATTGGAAGCAAATGGGTCTATAAGAAAAAGATTGGGGCAGATGGCCAAGTCAAAATGTATAAAGCCAGATTAGTGGCTAAGGGTTTCAGACAAAAACAGGGAATAGATTATGATGAAACATTTTCTCCTGTTGCCATGCTCAAATCTATTCGGATCATGCTTGCATAGCAGCATATCATGATTATGAAATCTGGCAGATGGATGTGAAAACCGCATTCCTCAATGGTTTCCTTGAGAAAGAGGTTTATATGTCACAGCCAGAAGGTTTTGTCTTGGAGACTAGACCTAATCAGGTATGTAGGCTGAAGAAATCCATTTATGGATTAAAACAAGCATCAAGGAGTTGGAACATCCGATTTGATAAGACAGTCAAAGAATTTGATTTTATCAAAAATGAGGATGAACCTTGTGTGTATAAGAAGACTAGTGGGAGTGCCATAGTTTTCTTGGTTCTGTATGTAGATGACATACTACTCATTGGGAATGATGTCCTAATGTTACAATCAGTCAAGGTGTGGTTATCTAAACAGTTTTCCATGAAAGACTTGGAAGAAGCATCTTATATACTGGGCATAAAGATCTATAGAGATAGATCCAAGAGGATGCTAAGTTTATCCCAGTCTAGGTACATTGACCAAGTGCTAATAAGATTTAGCATGGAGGAAAGTAAAAGAGGTTACTTACCTATTGGTCATGGCATACATCTTTCTAACAAGATGTCTCCTAAGACACCTGAAGAAAGAAATAGAATGAATTCTATACCTTATGCTTCGGCAGTAGGGTCTATTATGTATGCTATGTTATGTACCAGGCCTGATGTGGCATATACCTTAGGTATAGCCAGTAGATTTCAGGCTGATCCATGAGAGGATCACTAGAAGGCTGTGAAAAATATTCTTAAGTACTTAAGAAGGACTAAGGATATTTTTCTAATATACGGAGGATCTGATCTTAAATTAGAAGCTTATTCAGATTCTTGTTTTCAATCAGATCCAGATGACAGCAAATCTATATCTGGGTATGTCTTTACCCTAAATAGAGGAGCTGTAAGTTGGAAGAGTTCTAAACAGCAGACTGTAGCTGACTCAACAACTGAGGCAGAGTACATTGCTGTTAGTGAAGCTGCCAAGGAAGCTATCTGGATGAAGAAGTTCATATCAGAGTTGGGTGTTGTTCCTGAGATTGAAGGTCCAGTACCACTTTACTGTGATAATACGGGGCTGTTGCTCAAGCAAAGGAACCTAGAGCCCATCACAAATCAAAGCACATTCTGAGACGCTTCCATCTTGTTCGAGAGATTGTTGAAAGACAAGAAGTATGCATTAAAAGAGTTGAAACAAAGAACAACATAGCAGACCCGTTCACTAAGGCTCTACCACAGCGAGAGTTTGATCGCCACCTCGATTGTATGGGGTTAAGATTTAAAGGCGATTGGCTTTAGTGCAAGTGAGAGATTGAAAGGATTATGCCCTAAAGGCCAATCGAAATATTATATTTCGTTGGGATTTTTCCTTTTCCATCCCAAAATCAATGTATTGACATTATCATTCAATAAAGGCATTATTTTCATCATACGCTGTGTCTTAATTATTATAGATGAACTCCATAGATTAGGGCTATGGTTCTAGGGTTATGATGAGATCATACCAGTGAGACCTAAAGCCTTAAAACCCTAATCTAAAATATTCCTGGTCAATGGGACATTGAGTAGGGGATCAATGTTTCTGGTAAAGATCAGCACTTCCTATGTATGAGGGTGACTGATCCCACAGTCACTTATGTTTGACACTAATACTAGGATGTGGGTGCTCATTAGAGAATGAGTTCACTGAATAGATCCAGATTGAGAATATCTAATGGAACGTTATCTGTTTGTCAATAGATATTTCTCATAGTGGGAGTAGTGCATCTGGTCCTTTGACTTGAGACTGCCATGGTACCTTATATACATGAATCCACATTTTGGTTCGCACTCAATCATAACACTGAGTTATGCATGAGGTGATACTGGATATGGTGGATTGTATATGAAGGTTGTGAGTAGGTCAACAAGGAATTGATCAGCCCTAGTAAGAGGATATTGCATCCAGCAAATTTTGATCGAATGATGATTCGGGAAATCTTTGATCAAAGTATGAACATTAGAAGTAGTTTCTAATAGTTCATTAATGAATCATCATTATAAAGATTGAGCTAGGGGTGAATATGAAATTGGATTTGACAAGGTATCCATATCCATAATCATATTCAGGATGCAAGTTGATCAAAGGACTAAATTGCCCGGTAACTCACCACTGAAGGGTATTTTGGTAATTCCACCAAAATTCCACATCTTCCGGGTAGACATGATACGTTGCTAGACATCAATCTTGTCTTGTAGGGAAATGATTAAATTATGATAATTTAAATCAGTTAATTAGAATTAGATTCTAATTGACCAAGTCGAGCTAACTTGAGTTGACCTAAATCAGCTTAGTTGAGATCTAACCGAATTAAGTCAAATAGCACTCGGACCTACTGCTGGCTAGATGTAGAACCCAATGGGTCACACACAAAAGAGAGTCGATGAGGGATTTAATTTAGAATTAAATCATGTTTGCAGGACACACACTAGCATGTGTTGTAGACCCAACTTCTATTCAAATTGGATTCAAATTTGGTTCCGAATTGGACTTAATTGGGTTCTAATTGAACCTAATTAGAGTCTAATTTAAATTTTGGGATTTTGGGCTAACCCGTGGCTGAACCCAATGATTAAAAATCAATTTAAACCCTTTTCCCAAGACTGTCCAAGCCATCTTTCCCACGCACGCGCACCAAAGGAAGAGTCCACGTGCGTGGACTCCTCTTCACGCGTGTGGGGACTTCTTTTACCGTGAAAACCAGATGGGAGGGGGCGGAAATCTTTTCTTTAGGCATCTCATCTGGAGTCCCTTGGATCAAGATCAGATGGCCAGAAGAAATCCGTTGCTTTTCAGTCGCAACTCCGTCTCAGAACATCACGACTTTTCTGAGGTTTCTTCTGAGGTTTTTCTTCATCAAAAAAACTTGAAATAAATTAGGAAAGGCATGAAAAATCTGAGGGGATGCGTGAGGATGGAAAGAATGTGATACTTGGGATAGCAGAGGGTTGCGTTGTTTTTTGGAAAGACACCCCTCTGATATCTATAAATAGGGTTGGGTTCTCGGGGGTTTTCATGTAAGATAATTCAGAGATCAGATTCCCTTTCTTCTTCTCCAGAATACTCCTTCCCCTTGTTCTTTTTGGGTATTGTTTCCCTTACAGAGGTATCCTCTGTCGGGACTCTGACCCTAAACAAGAATAAGAGGAAGGTCTTGAACGGTAAAGGAAAGAAACAGGAAGGGTCTCTTTTCTTTCTTGAATTAAGACATTACTTGTCTTAATTTTTCTTCCACTTCAAATAAGAATTTTCTACAAGGATTGAAGTTGAGGAAAGGATCAAGAAGAGGAAAGAAGGGAGAAAGGGAATTTTCAAGAAAGAAAATTCCAGCCTATAAGTCCAAGAATTGAATTCTTGAAAAAGAATTCAAGAAGAGGATCCAAGATCAAGAAGTTGTTGTTTTCATCTCTTCTTCGTGTGGATCACCATTGGAGGGTGAACATTTGGGCACCTGGTGGAGATTTGCATTTTGAAAATTGTGGTACAGGTTAGTACTTACATATATATATATTTAAATCATGTATATGAATGATATATATTTTAATTTTTTTTAAGGAGATCTAGGGCTAAAGGGTTTGGTATAGATTTCATAAGATAAGAATTTTGAAATCTATGTTTCCGCCTTGGTCAACAAACCCAACAACTTCATAAGAGATCATGTGCAAAACTCTAATGTAATACTTGAATTTATTGGTACTGATGATCAATTAGCTAATGTTTTTACTAAACCCTTGAGTAAAGAAAGGTTTTGCATGATTAGAAGAGAGTTCGGTATCATAGACCCCTTCTCTCAGAATTCTTCAAATCTTGTTTATGCCTAAATTCTTATTGCTCAAAATCATATTCTATAATTCCTAAACTCTTCACTAGAGTCCCCTTGATTTTTTAAAAATTTTATTAGATTTTTTTTGGAATTCTTGGCCAAGTGTCGACACTTGATGTTTGGCAAAGTGTCGACACCTGACCAAGTGTCGACACTTGACAAATCCTAAGTGTTGACACTTGGGCAAATTTTTTTTTTTCTAGGGCATCAACCGATCCTTTTCTTTTGTTTATTCCTCTTCTCTCTCATGCCCTAGTGGTCCCTAAACTCTCCTTTGCCCGCAGAATAGTGATTTTCCACTCGTGTCCCCCGAAATTCTGGTAATTTCTTCTCTTTCAGACCATTAATTCACTATTCTTATCTAGTTTTCCTTGATTTGATCCAATTCATCTTGGATTTCACTGTGTTTTTCTTTATTTTCAGCCGAATACCCCTTCTCTATCTTCTCGATCTTTTTTTTTGGGTTGATTTGTTGTGGATCGAACAAACCGTTGCTCTCTTTCCTCTCATTTCTCCTCCTTTCTCCTCCATTTCTTTTTTCTTCACCGTTAATCATTATTTTCTCTATTGTTTTTGAACCATGTTAATCCCTGTTTGCTATTTTCTCTCTTTGGATCAATCTTCATTGGTTTTTCCTGTAGATTCATTCAGCATTGTGCTCACCCCTCTCCGTTTCTTCCCTTTTTGGCTCTTGTTCTTGGCCGAACCTTTTCTTTTTTCTTTTCTCATCCCATCGATTTCTTTTTGGTTGGACTATTGTCATTTCTTGTTTCAACCATTTCATCTCTTCTATTCCATCCCTCAGTTGGTAGTCATGGGACCAAGGAAGCAGCTTGCCTATAAAAGGAAACCAAGTCAGGGTTCAGTATAAAGAAGAACTAAAGCCAGGAATGATACAAGTCAGCAGACTGAGAAAGCAGCACCTCCTCCTTCACTTTCAGCTGAGAGGGTATCAAGGAAAATGATTACTACCGGTCGTCGAGTGGACTTGGATTTCTTTGACCGTCAGGGTTTCAGACTACGATAGGTTCTCAAATTAGTAGGGTTGATCTCCTTCTGTACTATGAAGGAGAAATACTACCCATATTTGATTCATGAGTTCTATGGGAGCTTTGATTACAGCAGGATGTTATGGAGTTCCATAGTCAAAGGTATTCATATTTCGGTCACTAAGGAGGTTCTTAGCCATGTTTGGGAGATTCCCCATCGCGGGATCATTGCTTCATGTATAGAGGACCGAGAGGAGGCTTTCAGGTGCATACTAGAGCGTGATGACGTTCACAGTGTGGCTACTGTCACCGTGAACCAGCTTTCAATTGAGATACGCCTCCTGCATCACTTCATTGCCCGGATCCTATTCCTGAAGACTGGATATTTTGACTTTATCACTGAGAGGGAGTTGATGATGATGGTATGTGTGACACAGAGGATTGCTGTTGATCTTCCTGCTCTGATGCTGGCACAGATGAGAGATGCTGCAACCCAGCGACGACATAGTCTTTCATATGGGATGGCACTAACATGTATGTTTAACGCTTATGATGTACCTTTGGAGGGGGAGACCTCCAAAGATATTCTGCACATAGATGTGTACGATGAGCGCTCACTTTACCGCATAGGATACAGAAGATTGGCAGACAGATGGGTGCGCCGAGAGTTTGGCCAGGAGCCAGATGAGGAGGATGAGCTTAGAGAGGCAGTAGCAGCGCCATCTGGGCCTTTTGATACACCTCCTGGACCGGCACCTGTAGCAGCGACTGAGCTAGAGCCTGTCACACCTGCACCAGCTGCTTCGCCTTCTGCTGCTTTTCCTTCTACTATAGGTACATCCTTTGAGGAGCTTGTTAGGAAGGAGTTCTCAGAGGTCCAAAGTGAGATTATTGGTTTGGCTATTAGGTCTACCCTGGTGAGGATTGAGGTTGAGAGTTTGAGAGCTCATACTGACTCTCAGCTCTCAGGTATTCGTGAGACCATGGAGGCTAGTTTTATGGAGATCAGAGACTTACTGAGATTACTTTTACCTCCAGCAGCACCTTCAGATGCACCTCTTCCACTGGCAGATGATGATGATGACCAACCTGATGGACGTGATGACACACTTGGTGGTGATGGTGATGATGTCGATAGAGAGACTGATATTCTTGATGGCAGTTCTGGTAGGAGTGATGACCGAGCAGGTGATTATGGGATAGTCAGTTGAGATACCCAGACTCTAGTTGTTCATCCTGATGATCCTTGTGATACTCTGATTTCGACTGCTCCTATCTTTCTGACACCCGCTGAGACTCTTCCTCCACCATCTACTCGATCTTCCAGGGTTGTACCCAGATTTGTACCATCTAGTAGGACAAGGAGTCATAGTATCCTTAAGACCCCTAGAGCCCTTGTTCCTAAGTCTAGGATTATTGGTCCTATTTACTTTGAGCTTCCATCTAATGAGTAGCCTCATAGTTGATTATCCTGATGTTTGATGCTTATGTATTAGTTTTCATGTTGTACTTATCATGTTTATGTATCAAGTTTCAGTGTATGCCGAGTGTATCCATAATTTTGTACTGAAAACTTATATATATATGCAAGTTTGCATTTTAGTTCTTTACTTGCTTATCAATCTTGTATCATTTATATATTGTACTTGCTTATCAGACTTGGTTACTCTCTATCTTATTCGTTTGCTCTGAAACTTGTTGAATTTTGCCTCAATGCATCAATTCAGGGGGAGTTTACTCCCTTTATTGTTTAATGTTGACAAAATGGGGGAGTAAGATATAAGATATAAGGCATTCTCATATCTAAGCATTTTTCTTAAATTAAGAAATGTTTTATATCTCAACTCACTTAGGAGGAGAGAAAATTTAACTTCAATACTTAATTTGTACCTCTCCTCTATTAAATTATGTTGTATGAGCTTTAAATTCATGATTATGGGATGCAATATCTAAAAATTGATTTTGAATACTTATATACTCAAGATTTTGTCATCATCAAAAAGGAGAAGATTGTTGGCTTTGCCTTTGATTTTGATGACTAACAAAATATTGAGTACATATTGTATACTAATGTTTTAATTATAGTTATGAGTTATAGGATATAGGCACCTCAAATTCTCAAAATGAAAGTATCATGAAGCTGAGCATTTTTCAAGTTAAGGGAAGTCTTCTCAACATAAAAAGGCCTTAAATATGATCAATCATGGTTTTCAAAAGATGCGTTGAAGTTTCGTTGAAGATCTTTAAGTTTTTGAGTGTTTTGGCACATGTTTTGGCAAACTGCAGAACCAAGTGTCGACTCATGAATTGCCAAGTGTCGACACTTCAGAAATTGGCATGCAAAAATTCTTCACCAGCATGCCAAGTGTCGACACCTAAAACTCAAATGTCGACAACTAAAATGATGCGAAATGACTCTAAGAATGCTAAGTATGCAGGAAAAACAATAAACTAATTTTTCTTATGACTTTTATAATTTAGGTTGGAAGGCTAAATTCCTAAACTAAAGTAAGAACTAGCAAATAAGATAGCAATGCATAGAATCATCATGATCGCAAAGAACTCATACAAGATAATAAGTAGCCAGGACCCGAGAATTGAGAAACTCTCACTTTAGGATAGCTTATCTTCATCAAATCAGATAATAAGAGAAGTGAAGGTTTCTTACAAGTCAGAGATTAAAAACTTTACAGTGGAAAGGATCACTCACACTCTGATTGGAGTCTGGAAGAAAAAGCTTCATTTTCTTAAATCAAATGGCTGATCTGGACCCAGTCTGAAGGCAAGGAAAGCCTCCTCTGGGGAGGTGAAAACACCTTAGAGATCCTGCAAGTGTCAGGGTCAATCAAAATAGCAAATAAAAAAGAGAAAAGGAACTAGGGTTTTGAAGGAATCGGGATTATGGTTAGGAGATGGCAACCGGAAGGAAGAAGCTCCTTGTCTGGGACTACAGCTAGGGCTTCCTTTGCTTGGACATGGCTGATCTCCAAGGATGCAAAAGGATGCTAGGGCAGTAGGGATTTTGCTAGGGAACACAAGGAGAGCACTCAAAGTAAAGAACTAAAACAAAAACACCAACACAAGGCAATGACTCAAAATTTCAGCAAGTTGTATTCATAAGAAAGAGATGATTACAAGAGGGAGAGGGGTGGGGTATTTGTCGAGTTCTCATGCCCTCTCTAAATAGGGTTACACTTAGATTTATAAGCCTTTTCCTAGTTAGATTACATGTCCTTTCCTAGCTAGGTTAGAATTACAAATCTTAAAAGAACTAGGAATCCTAACTAGGTTAGACTAGTCTTCTCCTTCTCACTTAAGGACATCTCCCTTTGAGCTTTGACTTGGTCAACCCTCCAAGGATGCCTAAGAGGGAGTGCTGGGCTTCTAGGGATAGCAAGGGGCGGCCCAAAGGGGCTTGGTGCATGGGCTTGGGCCTCTTGGAAGCTAGGGTGGCCTGGTAGCCTGGTAGCAGGAATATTTCATGGAATCTTGCTTCTTAGGGGCTTGGGCTTGGCACTTGGACTTGATTTCTTTGGACTAGGATGCAGGTGGACCTCTGAAATCATGGATTCCCTGGTCTGGGAATATACTCTAGCATCTGGAAGGGAATTTGGGCATCTGGAAGGAATCAGGATTTCTAGAAGCATCTTGGATCCTAGGTTGTCACATAAAATCTAATGGGCTGATGTAGTTGCCTCTGACTCCTGGATTTGGTTTGATGGAACTCCAAAGTAGGGTAACCTTTTCTCTTATACAAAAATTGGGCTTATATTGGATTCAATTGATGTACATGACTCAAAATACTGACTAGGTTGAGGGTTGAGACAAATCAACTAACCTCGACTTATTACATGACTCAATCTTAATTGATTACAAAATTTTCAAAACTTTGACACATGACTAATTAAACCATATGGGATCTAAGGATATGTGTCTGATCCTGGTGTCCCCAGCAATTCTCCCGGGGTGGGAGGAACTCAATCCCGTCGAGTAAGGGTCAATTTGGCTCTTATAGTGCTCGGATAGGTCTGGGTTGAGGTACTGCAGATCCTCTTGGGTGACCACGAGTCCTTAGTTCTGGCAGACCTTGCCACCGGACCAAGTATCACTGACAGTCTCTATCCCAGGTATCGATAGCTTGGTCATCCTGAGTTCTCTCAATCTTTTTCTCACCAAAAGGCCAAATTGTATGTTGTCACTCTGGGATGGGTTCAATCACAAAGAAAGGGAGTGGCTCAAGGGGCTCGCTGGGTATCACTGCTGGCTCCCTAGACTCTATAAGATCTGAGATGATGAAAGTGGATCTAATACCTAAATCAGGTGATATCTCAAGCACATAGGTATTGGGTCCATTACTCTTCATTATCTTGGATGGGCCAGCTTCGCGAACAGAAAATTTCTTTATCATCACATTTCCTCTACAGAAATTTTTCATTTTTTCTTTGGGAATTAGCCAAGTTGTTATTTAGTTCATTACTTAGGTTCAACTTTTGACTAATTTTCATATGCATATGCTGTGTAGAGGTAAGTGCAGGTGCAGATGATTCAAGGTTGTGAATTTATTGGACTCAAAACTAATACCTAAAAGACTCGACTAGACCTTCCTATCAAAAAAAAATTTATTGAACTCTACAGGACAAAACCTAATAGACTATAGACTTCTACATTTGACCCTAGCATGGCATGCACATGAAAATTTACTATGGACTCCTAGCAAATGCCATAGGATTTTTCATAAGTAAAATGCAAACATGACATGCTCAATGAATGAATGTAACATGCAAACTCTTATAAAATGTAACCTAATAGTAAAAAAAATAGAAGAAGTTTCTAGAAATGGTAGAAAATAAGAGGTGGGTTCAGGGTTGTCTGATTGGGTGGAAAGTAAGAAAAAGGTTCGGGGTTAATCGGGTAGAATAGGATGCAGGAAGGGGTATCAGGGATTAATCCTAGACTAATAAGGTTGACCTTATGGGGTTGATGGGTACCTACATGGGTTATAGTATGGAAGAGTGGGTCACCAATCTCAAGGAAGAGATCGTCAATAGGAACTATAGGATGGGATTCTTCCTGAGGGTACTGGTAAGCCAATTCCTTAATAAAGTCATCTAGTTCAAGAAATTTAGGATTAGACTCTATACTTGGGCTTTCGTCTAGTGGCTCCTCAGGGAAGAGTCTAATAGTAGAGTTGGGTTCTTCATCCCTTAATTGCTCTTCCTCTACATTCTGGATGTGGTCAGGGTTTACTAGGTCAACTGATCTTGGGTTGGCTTCTACCTGGGAACCTATTGGGTCAACTAATTCTAAGTCTTCTATGGGAAACTCCTCTTCTTCCTCCTTATCTCGTCCACTAAGCTTGGGTCAGCCTCATATATTTCTTCTTCTAGGTCATCTTGGTGAACCAATGGGGTAGTAGGAGGGGTTTGGCTAAATGAAAACTGGCTAGGGTCGGGGTGCTGATCCTATGGGGTTCAAACTGACTAGGGTTGACTTGATTGGCACTTGGCTGATACCTAGGGACTATGGGTTCCTAGGGTCTATGGGTCTGTTCTGGGGTTCCTACTTGGTCATCTAATGGATTAATCCTATGGGTTGCTGGGTTATTGGTTGGATCATTTAGTTAATCTGAGTATTGGTTTGGTCAAGTTTGTAATTCTTTTGTTTCATTTGTTCAAGCAAGGCCTTCATGGAAGTTTTTAGATTGGGTTCCATGGTTGAACTAGGTTGGGGTTGTTGGGAATTATGTCCCAAAGCCAATCGCCTAGGCTATAGGCAGTTATGCTCAGTACTGTAATTTGTATATGAATTAATAAAACTTTATTTTGGTAGCTCATCACATTATTCATTTCCCTGTAATGAACTCTATATATGTGACGAAGTCCTTAGAACTGCACTGACTTTGATATAGAGAGGATATATCGAGTGGTCCATTAAAAAGGTTCACAACCAAAGGATACATTGTACAGGATGGCAATGTATCAAGTGTAGGTTGTTGTAGTTCACATCGTTTGGTTGTCCTCTTGACCTAAGGAGTGTGGTGACATTGATATGATCTGCAAGTGGGATGTGTGACATCTCATTGAACGTGACTCCGTGAAGCTCCTTTCTATCAAAGGATTGCTCGTGATTGGATATGGATATATGTGTTCCTCCGACCTGAGGTCACCAAGGTAGCTTGCAAGCAACTCCCTGTGCTTTGGTGCCGGACTTTCCGGATTTCTAATCCGATGATGGAAGGTTTCTGGGTACGGGCAAGTACTTGTAAAGCAGTGGTGGACCAAGATGGAATTGACCTGTCCAAATTGTTTGGATTGAATGTCTCGTAGTATCTCAATTTAGCAAATCCTTAGCCGGGGTAGTCCTAGTGAGGAGTCACTGGACTTGCGAGGTTAAGACATTTTATGGATTGATATAGTTAGGGTTGGTAGTCTAATCTTAGGTCATCTTGAGCATTGGAGGTCAAAGGGATGAATTATACGGTAACCATATGCCAGAGGTTTGATAGATTTCTCTCGCATCTTTGGCCTATCCGGATGTCGGGACCCATTGCTAGATGGTATCTTGTGCTGGTACTAGAAGTGTTCTAATGCTACCATTTAGGTTCGAACCTATGAGGTCAGACGCCATAGAGGATTTCTTCCTGATCTGGGAGCCGATCAACGATTGGAAATCATTTCGGTATTAAGGTCAAATGGTCTAATTGAGCACACATTGGATTTTTCTGGTCTACCTGGTCTGATTTGGATTCGCCAGGATTAGTTTGGGTTAACCAAGAACTATTCATGGTTGACCATGTTTGGACCCAATTTTCTTATTGATCAGGTTTGGTTGAACCGAGGTTTTTTTTTTAACCAGTTTTTGGGTTTGATGAACTGGTTAATTACATGGCTTGTTTACAATGAATTTTCTCCCAGATTTTTAAAACACCGGCTTGATGTTTTGCTTGGCTTCCTTTGCTCACGGTTTTGCTCTAATTTACTGCCTGATTGGGATAAGATTGGATGCAGCTTGGGTTATTTCAAAATTATCCATTGCACAGCGATCTGGATAGGGTCTCTCGGTATTTTTTCTCCCACACGTTTTTCCTTTCACTTGCTCTCTATTTTTCATGGTGATATAGCCTGCGGTTCCCATCATTTTAATTGATCAATTGCCTATTCCAAGGAGTTGGGTTTTATCTGGACTCTCTCATGGATTGCCCTCTGCTCCTCACATGTTTTCTCCACCTCATTTATTTCTTGGTTGCTGGCCATAAGATAAAGAAAGAGAGAAAACCACAAGGTGTGAGAGAGATAGAAACAGGGCATGCGAGAGAGAGAGGGGAAGAAACAAGGGAGATGATAAGGGAGGAGAAGAGAGTTTTTGGGATGAGTTTCTGAGTGCATAAATTCATTGAAGCATCCCGTGAAATCCTTCTTTGTTTTTAAGTTGTCTTTGTGTGCTCTTCGTAGAGTTTGGGAGATCTTGGAGAAGACCGTCAGTGATGCGGGACTAATATGCATGCAATTATTTTTATGTGTTTTATATATGGAGTTAAGTGATTAAATCCTGAAAATCAGATCAAAATAAGTTGTAGGGAATTCTATATGAATTTTAGAAACTATGCATGCAGATTAGGACCTAAGAAAGCAGTAAAGATGGATCGCCGAGGCTGAGAAGCCTCGGTTAGGGCAAGTTCTCCAACAATAAAATTACTGGCGATAGAGGGGGTGTACCTGACAATGTTTGATACGCCTGGTAAAGATTGCAGTGAAGGGATCACTCGTTCCTCGATGGATGCGGCCTAAAAAATCAAGCCAAAGACCCGGGATACCCGGCTTTCTACTCGGTGGTCCGATTGAGGCTTGGCTGGAGTCGTTGGATTCGTAGGAACTCGGGGACCTGCAAACGACCTGTCAAGGGTTAGAAAACTCATAAGAGAACAAAGAAACAAAAAAAAGTAGCAAGGGGAAGAAAGTTTTGGAGGAGGGCGGCCAGGGCTCTAGAAGGATGGTTGGCGGCAGGAAGATAGTTGCAACACCGGGAAGAAGAAACTCTCAAAACTCCTTTTGGCACACAGCAGGGTAACACATAGCAATTGAAGAGAACTCAAGTTTTAATTCATATATCAAAATCAATCCTCATACAAGAGACTAGGGTCCTTTGAATAGACCCTTAGTCTTGGGCCCCAAGTAAGGGTACATTAGACATTACATAAGAATCCTTTTCCTTCTCAAACCCTAGCTAGAAAATAAAGAAACTGTTGGCTCCACCTAGTGATTTTGATGAATAACAAAATATTGAGTGCATATTGTATACTAATGAGGATTTCAAGTTGTGAGTTTTCAGGAAGAAAGCACCTCAAAATCTCAAAAACTTATGGTTCATGGCACGTAATGGCACGGAACATTTCTCACGAATCCGAACATCTTCTTTATTGAAAAAGGGCATCTAAATGTTTATATATTATATGTTTATGATTTCAAGAATTATATTTATGTTTTCAAAGCTGTTTACACTTGAATATGAGATTTTCAGTCTCAAGTGTCGACACTTGGAAAGTCTAGTGTCGACACTTCAGCATTTGGCACAGACAAAAATCCTTGGCACGCCAAGTGTCGACACCCAGAACCAAGTGTCGACACCAAGTGTCGATACTTAGGTTTCCAAGTATCGACTCAAGACCTGAGAATTTTGAAAATACAGAACATTGTAATTTGAGGATTTTTGTGTCAAGTGTCGACACCTGTGCATCAAATGTCGACACTTGAAAGTTCAAGTGTCAACACCTAGAAATCAAGTGTCGACACTTGATAGCCAAGTGTCGACATCTGACAGCCAAGTGTCGACACTTGTAGCCTGACAGCTCTAACGGATCTATTTTTCTGGCTTGCAAAGCTTGCTTTTCAAGCTCCAAACGGCTATTTCTGAGGTTCCAATGGTCACAAACCATTTTTTGGAAGGTTCTTAGTGTATTTAACCTCCACCAACCTCATTTTAAAGATAAGGAAGTGTATTGAAGTGCATTCAAGTCTACTCAAAAGCCAAAAAGCCTATATTCTCTCAAATACTTCACACCAAAAGCCTCTTATAGTTTGATTCCTTGTAAAGCCTACAAGCTCATCCTTACTTCATTCCAAAAGAGGCACTTTGAAAGAGATTCCAAGGAAGAGTCAAGACAAAGCATCAACTTGAGCTTCAAAGATTCCATTCTACTCTTGAAGAGAGTTTGTTTTAGTTTTAAATTGTATATCTATTTTTACATTGTGATTTGACCTTGCTTTCAAGGGTATCTTGAAAGAAGGTTATTGTGGTTTGTTGGTGAGCCAAAGGGATAAAACCAACTAGGATTAACTTGTGAGCCCGAAGACAAAACAAGTGTTAAGGTTTGTTGGTAAGCCTAAATGATAAAACCAACTTAGGTTTTGACTTGTGAGCCTTGAGAAAAACAAGTCAACTGTAATCTTGTTTGGATTATAGTGAAATTCCCAAGGATAGCTTGGGGAGTGGATATAGGTGCTAGGTTTGCACCGAACCACTATAAACCTTGTGTTTGTGTGTGATTGCTCTCTTCCTCTCTTGCTCTTTTGTTTATTGCTATTGCTTTGAATATCTTGCATTGAATTCATCATTGTTCATAAGCACCACTAGTCCCTCTTATTATTGTTTTAAATTTTTTAAAAGACCCAATTCACCCCCCCTCTTGGGCTCCATTTCTGGGCAACAAGTGGTATCAGAGCACCGATACTCTCTTGTAGGTCCAAGGATCTTGAGTAAAAGATCATGGTAGCCCCAATAGGAATGGGTATTGTTGAAGGTCAAGCTTCAAATCATCCCCCATTTTTTAATGGCACAAATTACACATACTTAAAGACATGCATGCGCATATTTATTCAAGCTCTTGACTATAATTTGTGGAGGACAATTGTAAAAGGTCCTCATCAGCCTACGATGTTGATTAATGGCATTCTTATCCCAAAGATGGAAGATGATTGGGATGAGAATGACATTAAGCAAATCGAGCTTAATGCTAAGGCTATGAATCTTTTATTCTGTTCTCTTGACCCAAGTGAATTTAATAGAATATTTAATTGTCTCTCCGCTAAGGAGATTTGGGACATACTTGAGGTTACCCATGAGGGTACACACCAAGTGAAAACCACCAAGGTCATCATGCTTATTCACACATATGAAATGTTTAAAATGGAACCTACTGAGTCTATTATTGAGATGTACACTAGGTTCACAAATATTGTGAATGGCATGAGAAGCCTAGGAAAAATTATTTCTAACGGTGAACTTGTGAATAAACTTCTCAGGTCTCTATCAGCTTCATGGGATGCAAAAGTAACAGCGATTGAAGAAGCTAAGGATGTCAACACTCTCCCACTAGAACAACTGTTGGGTTCTCTAATGACCTATGAGCTCTCCCATAAACAAAAGAATGGAGAGGTCGACAAAAAGAAGAAGGTAATCGCATTCAAATCTACTGCTAGAGAGGAATCAAGCGAAGACTCCGAAGAAGATGATGAAGAAGATGAAACGGCTCTATTGGCAAGAAAATTCAAAAGGTTCAAGAGAAAGAAAAAGTTTAACTACAAAAAGAAACCTCTGAAAGGTGAGCCGAGTAAAGAGAAAGACAAAGAAAAGGAGAAAGAGCAGCCTACTTGCTTTGAGTGCAAAAAACCCGGCCATTTCAAGGTAGACTGCCCCTTGTTAAAGAAAAGCAGAAGAAAGCTGAGAAAGAAAGCCATGATGGCAACCTGGAGTGAAAGTGAAGACTCCAGTTCCGAGGAAGAACAGCAGGAGGTAGCAAACTTCTGTCTGATAGCCGATCATGATGAGGTATGCCTTGCAACCAATAAGAAAAGGATGTGGTATCTTGATAGCGGTTGCTCAAGGCATATGACAGGAGATGTGGAGCAGTTCTCATCACTCGTATATCAAAATGGTGGTAGTGTAACTTTTGGTGATAATGGAAAGGGCAAAATTATTGGTATTGGTAAAGTCCATATCACCCCTACTTCTTATATTGATAATGTTTTATACATTGATGGTTTGAAACATAACTTGCTTAGCATTAGTCAGTTTTGAGACAAAAATTTTAAGGTTGTTTTTGAATCTTCCTTGTGCATTGTTTCTAGTCTAGATGACAATGGCATTAAGATCATTGGTCAGGCATGGCAATATTTATATGGTTGATCTTGATGATCTTCCTATTCGAAAAGATCAATTCCTAGTGGCAATGGAAGCCAAGATCGATGAAACAAGTTGGCTTTGGCATCGCAGACTAGGACATGCAAGCATGCATTTAATTTCAAAACTTAGCAAAAAGAACTTGGTAAAAGATTTGCCTAAACTAAATTTTGAAAAAGACAAGATCTGCAGTGCATGTCAACTTAGAAAACAAATCAAACATCTTTCAAACCAAAAGGAGTAATCTCTACATCTAGACCTTTGGAATTGCTTCACATGGATCTCTTTGGGCCAACTAGAACATCTAGTTTGGGAGGTAAAAAGTATGGTCTAGTCATTGTAGATGATTTTTCATGATTTACATGGGTCATGTTTTTAGCACATAAAGATGAAACTTTTTCTGAATTCATTAGATTTCATAAAAGAGTTTTAAATGAAAAAGGTGTTTCAGTCGTATCTTTGAGAAGTGATCATGGAACTGAATTTGAAAATGCTGATTTTGATAAATTTTATATTGAAAATGGAATTCATCATAATTTTTCTGCACCTAGGACACCTCAACAAAATGGGGTAGTAGAAAGAAAAAATATAACTCTTGAAAAAATGGAACGCACCATGCTTTGTGAAAATGATTTACCTAGATATTTTTGGGCGGAAGCCATAAATACTGTATGCTATGTTTTAAATTGAGTTTTAATTCGACCGATTTTAAAGAACACACCTTATGAGCTTTGGAAGGGTAGAAAATCCTCAATTCGTTATTTTCATGTTTTGGATACCGTTGTTTCATCTTAAACAATGGTAAATATAATTTAAGTAAATTTGATGCCAAATCAGATGAGGGAGTCTTTCTAGGCTACTCCACATCTAGTAAGGCATACAGGGTATTCAACAGAAGAACACTTGTTGTTGAAGAATCCATACATGTGGTATTTGATGAAACTAACCAAAAATCTTCAAGAAAAGAAGATGTACTTTCTGATGAAACAGGTAGCAAGAAAACTGAAGAAATAAACAATAATGAAGGGCTTACCAAGGAACAGAACGATGATCAAAACACTGAAGGAGATCAAGCACAAGGTGATGAAAATACATCAACTGTTGATCCATTACCAAAAGAATGGAGGTATGCTCATGGACACCCAAAAGAACTAATTATCGGTGATCCATCTAAAGGTGTAAGTACTCGATCATCCCTTAGAAATATCTGTGATTACTTAGCTTTTGTGTCTCAAATTGAACCTATAACTATTGAGGAAGCTGAATATGATAGTAATTAGATAAATGCTATGCAAGATGAACTTAACCAATTTAAAAGAAACAATGTTTGGACTTTAGTAGATAGGCCTTCAAACACTTCAATTATTGGTACAAAGTGGGTTTTTCGAAATAAACTTGATGAAAATGGAGTAGTTACTAGAAATAAAGCTAGACTAGTTACCAAAGGATACAATCAGGAGGAAAGAATAGATTTTGATGAAACCTTTGCTCCTGTGGCTAGACTTGAGGCTATTAGGCTATTATTGGCTTTTGCTTGCTTCATGAATTTTAAATTATATCAAATGGATGTTAAAAGTGCCTTTTTAAATGGTCTAATTGAAGAAGAAGTTTACATTGAGCAACCGTCTGGTTTTGAAAATTCTGAATTTTCAAATCATGTTTACAAACTTCATAAAGCTTTGTATGGATTGAAACAAGCTCCAAGAGCTTGGTATGATCGTTTAAGCTCTTTTTTGCTCAAAAATGATTTTACTAGAGGTATTGTAGATAAAACTTTGTTTTTAAAGAAAAAGAATGATGATCTCTTAGTAGTGCAAATCTATGTAGATGATATAATATTTGGTGCTACTAATGAATCTCTTTGTCAAGATTTTGCAAAGTTAATGCAAGGTGAGTTCGAGATGAGCATGATGGGTGAACTGAATTTTTCCTCGGACTCCAAATAAAGCAAACCAAAGAGGGGATCTTCATCAACCAAACAAAATACACAAAAGAAATACTCAAGAAGTTTGGGATGGAGAACACTAAGCCTTTAGGTACCCTTATGAGCTCTGCTTGTAGACTTGACAAGGATGAATCACGTAAGTCTATAGACCAAAAATTATATCGTGGCATGATCGGTTCATTGTTATATCTTACTACCAGTAGGCCAGATATCATGTTTAGTGTCTGTATGTGTGCTAGATATCAGTCTAATACTAAAGAGTCTCATCTTTTGGCTATTAAACGCATACTTAAATATCTATCTGGTTCAATTGAAATTGGTTTATGGTACTCTAGAGATTCTTCATTTGAATTGATTGCTTATTATGATGCTGACTTTGCTGGGTATAAACTTGATCGTAAAAGTACTAGTGGAACCTGTCAGTTTCTTGGAGTAAATTTGATCTCTTGGAGTAGCAAAAAATAGAACTCAGTTGCTTTATCTACGGTGGAAGCCGAATATATAGCAGCTGGAAGCTGTTGTGCTCAAATCCTCTGGATCAAACAACAACTCGAAGATTTTGGCATTAAACTAACTAAGACACCCATATGATGTGACAATACTAGTGCAATCAACCTATCTAAAAATCCTGTGCAACATTCAAGAAGTAAACACATTGAAATAAGACATCATTTCATAAGAGATCATGTACAAAACTCTAATGTTATTCTTGATTTTGTATGTACTGATGATCAGTTAGCAGATGTGTTTACCAAGCCCTTGTGTGAGGATAGATTCTGTCTGATTAGAAGAGAGTTAGGTGTCATTGATCCATTATCCTAGAACTCTCTTAGTTTTATTTATACCTAAATCCTTTCGCTCAAAACCACTTGATTAAAGTCCCAAAAACCTGATCAAAATGTTTCCTATTTTTCAAGATTTTTTTTTGAATTTTCTCAAATTTTTGGCCAAGTGTCGACACTTGGAAATTGTCAAGTGTCAACACCTGACCAAGTGTCGACACTTGACACATTCTAAGTGTCGACACTTGCAAAATAGAAACAGTTTTTAAAAAGGGCCGACCGAGGATTTTTGTCATTTTCTCCGCCCATTGATTTCTTGCAACAATGGTCCCCTCTGTCCAAATCCTTCCATTTACCTTTTAACCCATCACAAATCAGGTAATCCCACTCTTGATTTCACTTTATTTTCTTTTTATTTTTCTTGAATTTGCATTTTTCAACCGTCAAACATGAATAGGGTTTTTTTGACCTTTTTTAGGAATTTTGACCAGATTTTCATGTGTTTTAGTGGATTTCTAAAGTTCCATTTGAGGGATTGGTGGTTTAAACGTATTTTTTCTCGGATTTCCCATGTTTTTTGGTCGTTTTCACGCTTATTTCACCCATTTTTCAGAAAAACATTGTTTTATTGATTTTGGCTGAAATAATTTGGATTTTCATCTAAATTAAATATACTAAATCCATTTATTATTTATTTAGAAAGGTTTTTCATGATTTGTTTGCAACATTTTCACTTCTTTGCTAAAACCCTAAGTGTTTTAGACCCAAATTCCATGAGTTTTGATTTTTAGGCCTTACAAAAAGTATTTTCCAAAGGTTCAAATATGTTTTAACGAACAAAAATATTTTCTATAAAATATGTTCGGAATATTATCATTTAATCAAAGTATAAATTGTAAAAATCTCACCTTAAACTGATTTACAGTTTTTCAAACATTGTTTGAGGTATTTTACAACCCAAAATTGGTTTAAATTCTAGTTTTCAAAACCTATCTGAACACTTTTTTTTTAAAAAATGAAACTCTCCTTATCTCAGCCTGTAGCCAGTCCCATAGTTCTAAACCTATCTTCCTTCTTCCCTGGTTAGCTTGCTGTAATGGGTTCCAAGAAGAGACTTGCAGTTAGGGAGAGGCCTAGTCGTGGTGTAGAGAGGAGGTCGAAGGCCAGATTTGACCCTGCTCAGGCTAGCAGCTCAGCCACACCGAGTTCCCCCCCTGCAGAGAGGATGGCAAGGAAGCTAGTAGCCTCTAGGAGGAGAGTCGACCTGGAGTGTTTTGATAGGCACCATTTCAATATTCGACAAGTGCTCACTGATGCAGGATTAGTACCATTCTGCATAATGCAGGAGAGGTACTATCCTCACCTAGTGAGAGAGTTCTATGGTGCGTTAGATTGTCGACGACTTCTGTGGACTACGATAGTCAGAGGCATTCAGATTTCACTAACAGATGAGCTTTTGGGCAGAGTATGGGAGATCCCCCATAGGGGAGTCTATGTCTTTTCAGTAGATGACATAGAGGCTGCATTTAGGTGTATTCTTGAGAGAGAGGATATTCGTGGTATATCCGTAGTTACTGCGAACCAGTTATCATTGGAGATGCGCCTATTGCACCACATCACAGCACGCATACTTCTATCGAAGACTGGGAGATTTGATTTCATCACTGAGAGGGAGCTGATGGTGATGATGAGCCAGATAGAGAGGAGACAGATTGATCTTCCATCCCTGATGCTTACTCAGATGCATGATGCTGCGACATAGCACCGTCACTGTTTACCGTATGGCATGGCACCGACTAGACTATTCAGAGCGTGTGGAGTATCACTGGAGGGGGAGATCCCCAAGGAGATACTACACACAGATGTATATGACAAGAGGTCGCTGCACCGTATGGGATATGGATTAGTGGCTGGTCAATGGGTGGGTAGATAGTCTGGCCAGGAGCCAGATGAGGAGGACGAGATTCGAGAGGCAGAGGAAGGACCATCCGAGCCAGCAGATTTTCCTCCCATTGACATCCCATCGACACAGGCAGAGCATTTGACTCCTGATACTTCTGCTCCTCCGCCACCTTCTACTGGACTATCTTTTGAGGAGCATGCCAGAGAGTAGTTCACTGAGATCATGGGTGAGATGACTCAGCTACGTAGCGAGGTTAAGCTTCTTCGAGCACATACTATCTCGGAGCATGCTGAGATTCGTAGATCTATGGAGGAAGGATTCTCTCGTATTGAGGATCTATTGAGATCCCTTATACCTCCTGCAGCCCCTGCAGTTGTACCATCAGATGATGATGATGATGATGATGATGATGATGATGATGATAATGATGATCACGATCACCAGAGCGACCATGCTGATTCTGTTGAGGGTGGTGATCGGGATGACGACAGAGCTACAGAGGTTGTGGGCCGTGACAGTGACAGTGATGACAGTGCTGATGATTATGAGGTGGTCAATCGCGATCCTCCCACTACCCCAGCTCCTCCTACTGACTTGGTTGATTCCATACCGGACCTTGTTACACCAGCTGATCTTCTTTCCCCCCTTCCACTAGATCATCTAGGGTTGTACCCGCCTTTGGTCCTTCTGGCCGTACTAGCAGTCGTCGAGCTTTAGCACCTCCTAAAGCATTAGCCACTAGATCTAGGATCTGTGCCCCATTCAATCTTGAGGTTCCATCTGATGAGGATTAGCCTCACGAATGTCTGTTATAGTTCATATGTTGTATGTCTGATATTTATATGACTATGATGATATCTGTATGTTTCAGTCCTTACTGATGACTCAGCAAATTTTGTACTAAAAACTTATCTATTATATATATTTCAGTTCAGTGCTCATTATTTGTATTTGAATGGCTTAATTTACCTTCTTTAGCTTTGATACTCGTTTATCTTGGTATATCTTTAGCTCTGATACTCTTTTATCTTGGTATATTTTGGCTCTGATACCTATCTTATTTTCTCTACCATCTTTTTGTCTCCATGCTCATTGTGAGGGGGAGGTTATTCCCCTTTCTAATGATTGACAAAAAGGGGGAGAAATTGTATTGATTGTATAGATGCATAATTTTTGAATTTTTATGGATTCACCTTGTAAGAATCTTTGAAATTTACCTTAATAAGAAGTATCTAATTAAGGGGGAGATTGATTCTTCCTAATTATGAAGTTTTTGTCTCTCTTATGGACTTAAATTCATATTCATATTTATAATAGTTAAAGTTTGAAATGTATTGCCAATTTACTCAAGGTTTTGTCATCATCAAAAAGGGGAAGATTGTTGGCTCCACCAAGTGATTTTGATGAATAACAAAATATTGAGTGCATATTGTATACTAATGAGGATTTCAAGTTGTGAGTTTTCAGGAAGAAAGCATCTCAAAATCTCAAAAACTTATGGTTCATGGCACGTAATGGCACGGAACATTTCTTACGAATCCGGACATCCTCTTCATTGAAAAATGGCATCTAAATGTTTATATATTATGTATTTATGATTTCAAGAATTATATTTATGTTTTCGAAGCTGTTTACACTTGAATCTGAGATTTTCAGTCTCAAGTGTCGACACTTGGAAAGTCAAATATCGACACTTCAGCATTTGGCACAGACAAAAATCCTTGGCATACCAAGTGTCGACACCCAGAACCAAGTGTCGACACCAAGTGTTGACACATAGGTTTCCAAGTGTCAACTCAAGGCTTGAGAATTTTGAAAATACAGAACTTTGTAATTTGAGGATTTTTGTGTCAAGTGTCGACACCTGGAAATCAAGTGTCGACACCTGACAGCCAAGTGTCGACACTTGCAGCCTGACAGCTCTAACGGATCTATTTTTCTGGCTTGCAAAACTAGCTTTTCAAGCTCCAAACGGCTATTTTCGAGGTTCCAACGGTCACAAACCATTTTTTGGAAGGTTCTTGGTGTATTTAACCTCCACCAACCTCATTTTAAAGATAAGGAAGTGTATTGAAGTGCATTCAAGTCTACTCAAAAGCCAAAAAGCCTATATTCTCTCAAATACATTACATCAAAAGCCTCTTATAGTTTGATTCCTTGTAAAGCCTACAAGCTCATCCTTACTTCATTCCAAAAGAGGCACTTTGAAGGAGATTCCAAGGAAGAGTCAAGACAAAGCATCAACTTGAGCTTCAAAGACTCCATTCTACTCTTGAAGAGAGTTTGTTTTAGTTTTAAATTGTATATCTGTTTTTACATTGTGATTTGACCTTGCTTTTAAGGATGTCTTGAAAGAAGGTTATTATGGTTTGTTGGTGAGCCAAAGGGATAAAACCAACTAGGGTTAACTTGTGAGCCCGAAGACAAAACAAGTGTTAAGGTTTGTTGGTAAGCCTAAGTGATAAAACCAACTTAGGTTTTGACTTGTGAGCCTTGAGAAAAACAAGTCAACTGTAATCTTGTTTGGATTATAGTGAAATTCTCAAGGATGGCTTGGGGAGTGGATGTAGGTGCTAGGTTTGCACCGAACCACTATAAACCTTGTGTTTGTGTGTGATTGCTCTCTTCCTCTCTTGCTCTTTTGTTTATTGCTATTGCTTTGAATATCTTGCATTGAATTCATCATTGTTTACAAGCACCACTAGTCCCTCTTATTATTGTTTTAAATTTTTTAAAAGGCCCAATTCAACCCCCCTCTTGGGCTCCATTTCTGGGCAGCAGAAACATTAGGTAGAAAAAATCCCTAAAAATTCTCTCCTCCTCTATTGACTTGGTCAACACTCCAAAAATGTCTAGGGGAGCATGTTGGGCTTCTAGGAGCAGCAAGGGGCCAGCCCAAAGGGACTCGGGTGCAAGGGCTTGGGCCTTTGGAAGCTGGGGTGGCCTAGTAGCAAGGAAGCAGGAATATTCCCTAGTATCTTACTTCTTTAGGGCTTGGGCTTAGCGCCTGGGCTTGATTTCTTTGGGCTAGGATACAGATGGACCTCTGGAATCATGGATGCCCTGGTCGATGAATATACTTTGGCATCTAGAAGGGAATCTGAGCATCTGGAGGGCATCTATAGGAATCAGGGTTTCTGATTTCTCCTCCCGAGGTCTTCAAATCTTCACGCTGGGTTAGACTTGGGTTAAACTTCCATGTCTTCAATCTGATTGGACTTGGTCTTCACTTGTATGATGTGATATTGAGTCTTTAATATGCTTGGACAGGACTCAAAAAAATAAAATTAGCTCAACATGAGCTGACTAGCACTGGACTGAACTAGCTCAACATGAGCTGACTAATACAAAACTCAAATTAAGACAACTTAGCTGGACTGAGCTTTATTACAATGGACTCAAATGTCATTAAGTGATCCACAGAGGGTTGAGAAGCCTTTGTCTTATTAAGGTGCCTCTGGTGTCCGCACCAATTCTTCCGGGGTGGGAGGAACTCGACCCTGTCGAGTGAAAATCAAGCTGGCTCACATATCTCTCGAGGAGGTCTGGGTTAAGGCACTGCAAGTCCTCTCGAGAAATCCATGAATCGTCCGACTCTAGCCAGCCTTGCTATCAGACCAGGAAGCGTTGATAGCCGCGACCCCGGGTCGTGATGGCTTGATCGTCTAGGATATGCTCGATCCGTTCTCCTCTCTGAGGCCAAATTTGTTAGTGGACACTCTAGGTTAGGGTCACTCATAACAGAAGGGGATAGATCCAAAGGCCTCACTGGGTATCGCTGCCGGTTCCCTGTACTCAACCAGGTATGTAATATTGAAGGTAAAACTAATGCCCAAATTCGAAGGCAAGTCTAACACTTAGGCATTTGATCCAACCTTCTCTATCACTTTAAAAGGTCCAGCTCTGCGAGCATGAAGCTTCTTTTAGGCCTAAGCCTAACCAAGATAGAATCCACTACATCAAATTCTTTGACCCTTCTTCGGGAATTAGCCAATTTGTTTAAAATTAGTGCAATTGGTGAACATGCTGGGCACATGCAGTCTCCTAACAAATTTTGCAAAGGACTCATACTGACACCTAACATACAGGACTAGCATTCCTATCGAAGGAAATTTTATTGAACTCTTTTGGACCTAAACCTAAGAGACTATAGACTCTCTAGGTTTGACCCTAGTGTGGTGTTTATAAGAGTATTTACAATGGACTCTAAGCAAATGCCATAAGGTCTTCTAAAAATAGGTCACAAACCTAACATACTCAAAGAATTGGTGTAACTTAACAACCTCAACAAAGTGTAATTGAAAAGTTTTGGAAACATTGGAAGCCTTAGGGTATGGAAAGAAATAAGAATCGGAGTCTTGGGACAATCCATTGGAGGCATGCAATAGACCTTGGTTAATAGGGTTGACCTTAAGATTTGAACATTGATCTATGGGTGATATAAGGTCCACTTGAAGGAAGGAGAATTTGGTCATTGCAAGAGCAGGGTCTTTAAGAAAGGATGGCTTAATCAGCTCAAGACAAAGGTTATCAGCTGGGGTTAAAGGAATGAACTCTTGATGAAAATACTGAATGAGGTCCTGGGCTGAAACTAGTTCTAGAGTAAGATGGGGATCAGGTGGAAGGTCATCAGGAAGGTCTTTGGGAAACTTATCTTGAAGGTCTTCTAAAATAATGTCTACTTCCTGGGATTGTTCCTTAGGGACCTCCTCTATGGACAACTCTAGTGGACCCTCACTTTCATCTACTATGTTTGATCCTGGCTCAGGCACTCCTTCAATGTCTATAGTGGGTTCAGGATCCTTTTCTAGTAGTTCCTCAGTGATTTCAACCTTGGATCCATCATCATCATAGTTCGCAAAATCCTGTCTTTCATATTCATCTACTAAACTAGGATCAGCTTCATACACTTCTACCTCAGGTTCTTTAATGGGTTTTGGGATTACTTCCTTGCAAATTAATGGAATAGGTGTAGTAGGATGATCTAAGGAAGTCGACTAGGTTTGGACTTAGGCTCAATGGAATTATCCTTATTGGACTTAGATTGATGATCCTGAGTTCCCTCTGATATAACTCGAACTCCTTAGCTAGGTGATAGGCTTCCTCTAGGTCCTTAATTTGACAATGATACAGCTCCCACTGGATATCCCTATACAGGCCATCCTGAAATCTAGCCATGATCTTAGACTTAGGTTTAACTATGTTATATTTCCTACTAAACTCGTTAAATTGGTCAATGTACTCAGACATAGTCTTGTTCCCTTGTTTCAATTTGTACCATTGTTCTAAAAGTTTGTATTCATAAGATTCACCTAGGTACTCCTCTCTCAATTTGCTTCTCATGGCTTTCCAGGTTTGTATTCCATTTTCTCATCGATTACATTCATCCTCAGTATGTTTCCAATGTTGCTTGGCATATCTGATTAACCCATGTGCAGCCAAACTAATCTTATCTAACTCTGACATCCCAGTATACTCAGAGTGCTGATCCATCATATCCTCCCATTCAGTATACATCTTAGGATCTGGTCTTCCATCAAACAGGGGTACATAAGGTTGGGTGCTCCTAATGGGTCATTCATCTTGGTTCAGGCAATCATAATTGGGTCTCCTATGGTTAGGTTCCAAATAGGAATCATGGTAAAGGGTTCTCCTAGGTTCAGTATCGTATGGGTCATGGCGAGGGGTTCTTCTAGGGTTGGGCTCACTATATGGGTCATAGTATTGGGTTCTCCTAGGATTGGACTCCCTATATGGGTCGGAGTATTGGGTTATCCTAGGATTGGACTCCCTATATGGGTCAGAGTATTGGGTTCTCCTAGGGTTGGACTCCCTATATAGGTCAGAATATTGGGTTTTCCTAGGGTTGGACTCCCTATATGGGTCAGAATATTGGGTTCTCCTAGGGTTGGACTCCCTATATGGGTCCTCTACCTGACCAAACCTATTGACTAAGTGGTCAAATCTATCATGGGTTTGAGTATTGGACTGGGTCATCTGGGTCATCTGGGTAGTCAACTGGGTAGTCATCTGGGCCATGGATTGGGTTAGTTGCTCAGCAAAGACTTTCATTTGGGCTTCAAAGTTATCCATAGGTTCAGCCAAAAGTGGAGATGGTGGATGATATGATGCTCATGATCTAGTGCTCATGCAAGACTCGATCAAACCAACTACAGCTCCCTAGACCTAGAGTCCAAAACTAGGTGCTCAATCAGGATGGCAAACTAGCCTATAGTAACCCTGTACTCAGCCAGGCAGGTGTAAAGGGAGTGTTAGGTCCCTGATTGCCAATCCTAGATACCAATAAGAGATTGACCAGGTAGGTGGACCAGCACACAAGCCCTTCAGGATTGAATCCCTGAACTACTATTCTAGACACTAAGCACAAGGCATACACAAGTTAACTTGACACAGTGATCTAACACTAGCCCGGACCCGACCAGTTGGTGTCCCTAGCCCACTAGGGCAAATTAAGTCTAATTGATTTTAAGTTAGGCTTGGGACCGAATGCAGGGGATGTAGTTTTGGGCTAAGGAGAGGTTATCAACTCCTCCCCTTATCTGGTATAGCATGAGTGCCCTTAAAGGTAGATTATGCAATGATGGCGGGCAGATGATGCAAATTAGGGTTTAAGTAATTTAGGTAGCTTTTAGATATGTAATTTTTTTTATTTTTTTTTTTTTTTGTTCTCTTTTCTTGTGGAAATATGATTTGCATCCAATTACCTAATATGCTAGGAACATATTAAAAATAAAAGATATGCAAAGAGATGCTAAACAAAACCCTAAACCTTCCAAAATTTTCTTGCTAAAAAAATAGAGCCAAAAATTTATAGGCTATATTTTTAGCTTGTAAAAACTTCACAGAACGAAATAAGATCTAAGAAAATTATATAAAATACTTTGAATTAAAATGAATCCATCAAAATAAATTTCATAATTTTTGGAGTTCTGAGAAAAGAGAAATAACTAAAATAACAGAGAATATATAGACTATAAAGATGCAGAAAACAAGCCCTAATCTAAGCTCTGATACCAGATGATGCGAGACTAATATGCATCTAATTATTTTTGTGTGTTTTATATGTGGAGTTAAGTGATTAAATCCCAAAAATAAGATCAAAATAAGTAGTAGGGGATTCTATATGAATTTTAGAATCTATGCAAGCATATTAGGACCTAAGAAAGCAGTAAAGAAGGATTGCCGGGGCTGAGAAGCCTCGGTTAGGGCAAGTTCTCCTACAATAAAATTACTGGCAGCAGAGGGGGTATACCTGACAAAGATTGATGTGCCTGGTGAAGATCGCAGTGAAGGGATCACTCGTTCCTCGATGGATGCGGCCTGGAAAACCGAGCCAAAGACCCACGGATACCCGGCTTTCTGCTCGATGGTCCGATTGAGGCTTGGCTGGAGTCGTTGGATTCGTAGGAACTCGGGGACCTACAAATGACCTATCAAGGGTTAGAAAACTCACAAGGGAACAAGAAAACAAGAAAAAATAGCAAGGGAATGAAAGTTTTGGAGGAGGGCGGCCAGGGCTCTGGAAGGATGGTTGGCGGCTGGAAAATAGTTGCAACATCGGGAAGAAGAAACTCTCAAAACCCCTTTATACACATAGCATGGTAACACATAGCAATTGAAGATAACTCAAGTTTTAATTCATATATAAAAATCAATCCTCATACAAGAGACTAGGGTCCTTTAAATAGACCCTTAGTCTTGGGCGCCAAGTAAGGGTACATTAGACATTACATAAGAATCCTTTTCCTTCTCAAACCCTAGCTAGAAAATAAGGAAACATTAGGTAGAAAAAATCCCTAAAAATTCTCTCCTCCTCTCTTGACTTAATCAACACTATAAGGATGCCTAGGGGAGCATGTTGGTCTTCTAGGAGCAGCAAGGGGCCAGCCCAAAGGGGCTCGGGCGCATGGTCTTGGGCCTTTGGAAGCTGGGGTGGCCTGGTAGCCAGGTAGCAGGAATATTCCCTGGTATTTTGCTTCTTAAGGACTTGGGCTTGGCACCTGGGCTTGATTTCTTTGGTCTAGAATGCAGATGGGCCTCTGGAATCATGGATTCCCTGGTCGATGAATATACTTTGGCATCTAGAAGGGAATCTAGGCATCTAGAGGGCATCTGCAAGGAATCAGGGTTTCTGATTTCTCCTCCTGAGGTCTTCAAATCTTCAGACTGGGTTGGACTTGGGTTAAACTTCTATGTCTTCAATCTAATTGGACTTGGTCTTCACTTGTATGATGTGATCTTGAGTTTCAGTGTGCTTGGACAGGACTCAAAAAAATAAAATTAGCTCAACATGAGCTGACTAGCACTAGACTGAACTAGCTCAACATAAGCTGACTAATACAGGACTCAAATAAAGATAACTTAGCTGGACTGAGCTTTATTACAATGGACTCAAATGTCATTAAGTGATCCACAGAGGGTTGAGAAGCCTCTATCTTATTCAGGTGCCTCTGGTGTCCGCACTAGTCAGTGAAGTTTTTTGGCTTTCCCTGCTCCATATTATCCATGACCTATTCATTGATTCTTGGTGGACTAGCATCCATCCGGGAGTTGGATCAGTGAGAGCCCGTGCGTGGATTCTCTAGAGGGTGGACATTTGGACACCTTGAGAGATTGGATCGATCTCTTCCAAATCTGATTTGCTATTGAAGGAGTTCAACCAGCTACCTTGATTTACCGTTAAAGGAAGATCTATAAGGTATGTTATTTACTTTTTGTTATCATGCATGTTTAGATCTAGAAATTATCATATTGTTTATAATTATTGCACTTGCCTATACATGCCTATGTATTTGTTACATGCATCATGTTTATGTTAGATCCTGTGCTTGAGTAGGTTTTTCCGTATGCATGTTTAAAAATTTTAATTATGCAATACCTACTCCCCAGTGTAGCATGCCTAGGATAGGCATCTGATGCATTGGTATTCTTTCAGGGGTTTGGGCTTTTGGTATTGGGTTCCTGGTCTAATGGTCATGCATACAAACAATCAATCAAGGTGGAATGATGCAACCAAGCATGAAAAGAAAAAAAGGATAGTACAATCTATGGTTTCCTAGACCTAGAGCCAAAACTGGGTGGGTTAGCTCAACATACACCAAACCCAGTAGCTAATCCTTCCACTATCCAGGTATGGAGTGGGAGTTTGGGAGGCCTCCCTTGCTTTCATAGAGACCCAATTAAAAACCATAACACCACTTAGGTCATTTGGCTCTGAACTCCTAGCCTTAGACACCAGCTTTCAGTAATAGCTAATGGATTAAATGCACTAGTTGGCCCACACGGTTCGGACCCGACCTGTTGGGTGTCACCTAGCCCACTAGGACAAATTAAGTCTAATTAATTATAATTAAGGCTTAGGTGGAAATACTGGGTGGTTCTTTTGGGCCCAAGACAGGCTATGACCTCCTGCCCTGATGTTAGATATTATGTTGCCCTTAAAATTAGGTTAAAGATGATGGCAATCGATAGTCCTGATGCAATCTAAAATAATAAAAAAAATAAAAATATTTTATGTATATTTTATGAAATGATAAATTAGGTTTAAGTTGATTAGGTTAGCAATCAAATTAGGCTTGGGATTGGGGTGTGTGGAAGTTGATTAGGTTATGTTGAGTTAGTCAAGTGCAAAATCAGCAGAAATCAAAAAATTAGGGTTTTAGTTGATGCAAAAATTGGCATAGATCCCGATGCATAAAAAAATAAAGAAAAATATGAAATTGAGGATGGATTGTGATGATGAAAACTACTAAATTTCATGCAAAAAAAAAATCATATGATGATGCAAATCTTAGAGTTTTTGGACTACTATAGAAATTATCAGGATTCTATTAGGGTTTCTAATATGCTAGATTTAGAGAATTACAGTTTCAGTAAAATTAATTAAAAGTTTTGATAATTATTAGGATAGAACAGAGGACATGAAGTGAATATTTCATAGAAAAATAAAATGTTTAAGATGCCAAAATCAGATGAAACCTAGACACCTAATTAAGTGGACAGGATGCTGAAATTAAGGTTTGTGAATGCAAAGCAGATTAAAACTTTCCTAAACCTGCTCTGATACCAAACTAATGCAGGACGACTCTAAGAATTCTAAATATGTAGGAAAAATATTAAACTAATTTTTTTATGATTTTTATAATTTAGGTTGGTAGGCTAAATTCTCAAACTAAAGTAAGAACTAGCAAATAGGATAGCAATGCATAGAATCATCATTATTGCAAAGAACTCATGCAAGATAATAATTAGCCAGGACCTGAGGGTTGAGAAACTCTTGGTTTAGGATAGCTTATCTTCATCAAATCAAATAATAAGAGAAGGGAAGGTTTCTTACCGGTCAGAGTTGAAAACTTTTCAGTGGAAAGGATCACTCTCACTTTGATTGCAGCCTGGAAGAAAAAGCTTGAGTTCCTTAAATCAGATGGCTGATATGGACCCTGTCTGAAAGCAAGGAAATCCTCCTCTATGGAGGTGAAAATACCTCGGGAATCTTATAAGCATCAGGGTCAATCAAAATAGCAAATAAAAAAAGAGAAAAGGAACTAGGATTTTGAAGGAATCGGGATTAGGGTTAGGAGATGGCAGTCGGGAAGGAAGAAGCTCCTTGTCTTGGATGGCAGCTAGGGCTTCCTTTGCTTGGATGTGGCTGATCTCTAAGGATGCAAAAAGATGCTAGGGCAGCAAGGATTTGGCTAAGGTATACAAGGAGAGCACTCAAAGTAAAGAACCAAGACAAAAACACCAACACAAGGCAATGACTCAAAATTTCTGCAAGTCGTATTCATAAGAAAGAGATGATTACAAGAGGGGAAGGGGTAGGGTATTTGTAGAATTCCCATGCCTTCTCTAACTAGGATTACACATAGGTTTACAAGCCTTTTTCTAGTTAGATTACATGTCCTTTCATAGCTATGTTAGAATTACAAAGCTTAAAAGAACTAGGAATCCTAATTAGGTTAGACTAGTCTTCTCCTTCTCACTTAAGGACATCTCCCTTTGAGCTTTGACTTGGTCAACCCTCTAAGGATGCCTAGGAGGGCATGTTGGACTTCTAGGGGCAGCAAGGGGCCAGCCCAAAGGGGCTTGGCGCATGGGCTTGGGCCTCTTGGAAGCTAGGGTGGCCTGGTAGCCTGGTAGCAAGAATATTCAATGGAATCTTGCTTTTTAAGGGCTTGGGCTTGGCACCTGGGCTTGATTTCTTTAGGCTAGGATGCAGGTGGACCTCTAAAATCATGGATTCCCTGGTCTAAGAATATACTCTGGCATCTGGAAGGGAATATGGGCATTTGGAGGGCATTTGGAAGGAATCTAGGTTTCTGGAAGTATCTTGGATCCTAGGTTGTCATACAAAATCTAATGGGCTGATGTAGTGGCCTTTGACTCCTGGATGTGGCTTGGTGGAACTCCAAAGTAGGGTGACCTCTTCTCTTGTACAAAAATTGGGCTCATACTAGACTTATAATTGATGTACCAGACTCAAAATACTGACTAGGTTGAGGGTTGAGACAAATCAACTAACCTCAACTTATTACAGGACTCAATCTTAATTGATTTCAAAATTTTCAAAACTTTGACACATGACTAATTAAACCATATGGGATCCAAGGATCTGTGTTTGATCCTGGTGTCCCCACCATGAAACTCAAGTGTCGACACCTAGAATTCAAGTGTCAACTCAAGGCCTGAGATTTTTGAAAATACAGAACTTGTCATTTGGAGTGTTTTTGTGTCAAGTGTCGATACCTGCAGGACCAAGTGTCAACACCTGGGAGCCAAGTGTCAACACTTGGAAGTCAAGTGTCGACTCACAGGTTCTGACAACTTCAACAGCTTTATTTTCTGAGTTGCAAATTTCATCTTTTCAAGCTCCCAACAGCTAGTTTTGATCCTCCAACAATCTCAAACTATTTTTTGAAAGTTTTTGAAGTATTTAAGCTGCACGAAACTCATTCTTGAAGCATTGAATACCATTGAATATACAAGACAAATATTCTTTCAAGAACTTCACTTCCAAAAGCCAAAAAAGAGAGATTCCATTCAAAAAGCTTACAAACCTATCTTCTTAACTTTTCAAAAGTGTCTTTGAAAAGATTTCAAAGAGAAGTCAAATCAAGTAATCAACAAGAGCCTCAAAGCTTCCACATTCTACTCTTTGAAGAGAGTTTGATTGTGCTTTTATTCTTATATCTTTAAATTTATACTTTGTTGACATAGCTTTCAAGGATTTTTGAAAGTAGGTTGTTGAGGTTGTTGGTGAGCCAAAGATACAAAACCAACTAGGGTTTTACTTGTGAGCCCGAAGACGAAACAATTTGTAAGGTTGTTGGTGAGCCTAGGTGACAAAACCAACTTAGGTTTGGACTTGTGAGCCTTAGAAAATAAGTCGGCTGTAATCTTTGAAGAGATTATAGTGGAAATCTCCAAGGAAAGCTTGGGGAGTGGATGTAGGTGCTTGGAGTACACCGAACCATTATAAAACTTGGTATTTGTATGTGATTGATCTTTCTATTTCTTGCTCTTTATTCTTTGCATTTAATTTACTGTTATCCACTGCATATCCATTAGTGCTAATTCACTTTGCTCACAAACACTTCAAGACTTGCACATAATTGCTTAAATTTTTGAAAGACCCAATTCACCTCCCCTCCTGGGCTCCATTTCTAGGCAACAATAACATTAGCTCGACTTTCAATATGTCAGACTTAGTTGAGTATAGAGAACCGGCAACCATACCCAGTGAGCCATTTAGGACTTACCTATCTTTTGAGAGTGAACCCGACCCAGAGTGTCCACCTCCAATTTTACCTGAGAGAGTAGAGCGGATCGAGCATGTCATGGATGACCAAGCTATCACCACCCGAGGCAAAGGCTATCAGCATTACTTGGTTCGATGGCAAGGCCGACTAGAATTCGATGATTCATGGATTACTCGAGAGGACTTGCAGTGCCTCAACCCTGACCTTCTGGAAAAATATCAAAGCCAAATCAACACTTACTCGACAGGGTCGAGTTTCTCCCACCCCGAGAGAATTGGTGTGGGCACCAAGATCAGACAAAAGCTCCTCAACCCTCTATGGATCTCGGATTAGGGTTTCTTTTTAATTTGTTAGGTCTTGTAATAAGGCTTCAAGCCTGAGCATTTTATTTTTCTTGAGTCATGTATTTAGTTTCAATTTTTTTTTAGTCATGTACCTTGGCCAATTTGGTCAAATTGGATCAATGAGTCCTGTAGTTAGATGAATTGGTTCAAGCTCAAGTCTACTTGAGGTTGGGCTCAAGCTTGGTGAGCATTCAAGTCAAGCCCAGTTGTTGACAGTTCAAGCAATCTCCCCATGCCAAGTAGGAGCACCACTTCAATTCATGGAGTGCCACTTCATTTGTGCCATGTGGCGTGAGGAAGCACCACATCATCAAATCATGTTGGGCGGCCATGGCAAAAAGGAAACTCCAAAGTCAATGCCATGTGGATGCCCCTATCAAGTCTCCCCTTGATCTAAGCCAACCACTTCCTCCCTTCCCTCCCTATATCAAGCCTCTCTCCATAAAAGCATGGCCGGCCAAGGGAGGATCCTAAAGTCAACTAAGAATCCCATGATCCTTGAGGACAAGATCCTTTCTTCACTCCCCCACATCAAGCCCTTTTCCAAAGAAGCATGGTCAGCCAAAAAATATTCTAAGGTCAATGGAGCAACCCTTGATCCTTGAAGACAACTTCTCCCACATCAAGCTTTTTTCCCAAAGAACCATGGTCGGCCAAGACTCATGAAAGGAGTTTCAAAATTTGAATGGGGACAACCTCCTATCTTCCCTCCCCGAATCAAGCTTTCCACCAAATCAAGGCCGGCCAAAGGAGGATTTTAAGAGTAAAATTCAGACTTTTAGGCGCCTCTTTGATGATGGCTTGTAACATTTTCTTTTAAAATTTGAATGGGACTTAGGTGCCTATATAAAGGGCCCTACCCCCCTTGTAAGAAATTAATGTTTGATGAATGAAAAAGTTAGAAGTTCTTCTTCCATTAGCCCTTGTCTTCTTAGACTAGGAACTCTGTGAAAGAGTGCCTTTGTCCTTTGGGACATCGAGGGGTGAGAGGCCTTGAGTTACCATCCTCCTTTGCAAGCCACCATTCCATCTTCAAGCTAGGATGCCACCTGGAAGATCCATCTAGATGCCCAACAAGAAGAGCCCTCCTCGACCACCATCTTTGACTACTTTTCCAACACTTCCTACTTTCTTATACCCCTACTTGTTGTTTTCTAATCCTTTACTTAATTGCTCACAGGTCCTCCAGGTGCCACGAACAAAGGATTCAGTCTCCCTTGCCTTCAAGACCATTGGACGAAAAGCTAGCGAATCTGCAAGGTCGGAGGATTGATCCTCAAGGCCGCATCCGTGAGTGTGAGCGAACTCGACATCGAGCACATCAGAATCTTCAAGGTTTGCACTCCCTAGTCTCCTAAGTAGGTATTGATTTAGAGCTAAGTCCTACAGGGTTTCTTAATCCCGGGATCATCTCTTCATCATTGTTTAGGGGCTAAGCTGGCATGATAGAAGTTTTTTGTGCTTATAGAACCTCTAGATCTAATCTTTGCTTGACTTCGGGAACTAGAAAATCTCTTAAAACCTAAATCAAAAAAAAAAATTCATTTGCATATCCATCTCATCATTAGTATAGTCTCGCATCATCTTAGTCCCATATCAGATATGTTGTTTTAGGATGATGGTGTATCGAGAGTAGGTCGTTGATGTCATATCTGTTGGTTGTCCTCTTAACCAAGTAGCATGGAGATGCTGGTATGACATCAGGTGTTGTGTTTGATACTTTGCTGAACGTGACTCTCATCAGAGATTCTCTTTCTGCTAAAGAGATGTTTTGCATTAGAATGTGGACATGAATTATTCCTCTGACTTGAGATCACTATGGTAGCTTGCAAGCAACTCACTATGCTTAGGTGCCAGACTATCCAAATTTCTAATCCGGTGATGGAAGGTTGCTGGGTATAGTCAAGTACTTGTGTAGCGGTAATAGGATCAAGATAGGATTGATCTCTCCAAATGGTTTGGATTAAATTTTTAATATGCCTCAATTGAGAAAGACCTGGCCAGGGCATTCCTTGTAAGGAGTTACAGGGATTCTTTATTTGAAATATATTATGATCGACTGATTAGGGTTGGGCAGTTTAACCCTAAGCCATTCAAAGCATTAGGAGATTAAAGGAATAAGTTTAGTGGTATCTATATTCGACAGGTTCCTGTTGCTCTGCAACCTTCAACCTATGCGGATGCCGGGTGTCAATGCTAAATGACAACTTTGGCTGGCACTGGAAATGTTCCCGTGCTACCAATTTAGTGTTTGAACCTACGGGGTCACACACCATGGGATTTCTTCTTGATTTGTTGGCTTGAGAATGATTGGAAACCATTTCAGACTCTTTTGACAAATGTTGTCGAACCAGTTAATTGAATCGACCCGAGGTGAGTCGACCCGACTGGTGGGATGCTGAGAAATCTGAGAATGCTTCATTCATTGTTGTATGTGTTATCGAATTGAATGATTGGAATTTCAGGGTTTTAATCCCACCAGTTGCTGAAGTCCAAAGGTCATGTAACCTACATGAATCCTAAGAGACTTTAAACCTCCCATTAATCTTTCTTTATCTCCTTGTTATGGTTTCATTATGAGACTATTTTTGAGGGCTGATAAAAAGAAGGAAGAACGTGAATGGTTCACATTCCACACTCCAGATTTGGATCAAGGTCGAGTCTTTACCAATTTCTTAGGATAGAGATCTTGCTTGATCCTTGAGAGATTGAGAGATTTGATCTCTAGAGTGGGGTTTGAGTTTTGGGAGGGATTGTTGTGTGCTACTTTCTATTGAAGGTTTGGGATAGAGAGATCTGGGAAGGGTTCTTGGGTCCTTGTTCCAGCACTGTTTCAGTAACAGGTTCTTCAAGGAGTTGAAGACAAAGTCCGTAATTCTTCAAGGAGTTGAAGAAGGTGCCTCGCTACCATACTATTTTTGGAGAGGCTAGCACCTCAAAGGAAAGAGGAGAAATCCCTTACCTCGGTGTGAACCACCTGTAGAGGTAGTACACGTGTGATGCTCGCAGAGCCATTCTTCTTTTGATGCAGAATGATGCGATATGGTGTAAGATGATCTAATTTTAGTCTAAGATGTTTTAAAGAGCAATGATTATAGCAGTAAAGCAACTAAACATAATAGACTAAAGAGATTAAAGAAAGTAACTAACTACTTACCCGCAATATGATTCGCAAACTATAAAGAATAAGGACCCGACGACTAGGAAACCATCTAAGATTAGGCTATTCCATGCTTCAACTACCAAATCTAATGAGAAAAGATTGGTTGCTTATCCCAATAGAGATTCTCTTTGACTCGGGATAGATCGGCTACTTGGTCGCTCAGATCTCGTAGCAGGATGAAGATCTGGACTCCAGATTTCAAATCTACCGTCAGATCTCAGTTCGGAAGCAAAGGATCCATCCTCTAAAGTCCTTGAACACCTGGGATCTGTAGAGAAGGTAGCAAATAAGACTTTAAGAATGAAGTAAATCAGATTGAAAATGGAAAAAAAGGAAGGGTTGGATGCGTAGAGCTTGTTGAAGATCGGTAGCAACTTGTCAAATTCGACAAAACCTCCACTCAAGGACCTCACCGCCTTGAGCTCTCAAGGACCTCCCCTCCTTGAGCTATTAAGGACCTCCCCTCCCTTAGAGAAAAATACTAAAGCCTAACCCAGCTTTGTGGAAGAAAGAATGCATCTTTATTTCATGAATGAATAATAATTACAAGGGGGTATGGGATCCTATTTGTAAGGTTCTTCACACATGAAGATATCATAGGACTTCTTTGAATTTAAATTACATTTAAATTAAATTCTAATTCAAAGACTCCTTGGCTTCTTGGCTTCATGAAAAGAATGTGCGACAAATTTAAGATTGAGATGGCACGCTAATCCTTCTCTTGGAGCTAATCCTTCTTCTCATTTGGTGCTAATCTCTCTTTCTTAATCTCAATTGAAATCACATCTAAATTTTTTTGAACTCCTTGATCGGCAACATGGGATAAGAAGTAGCATCAAAGGTTTAAGTTTGAATTTAAACCCTTCATTTGAATTTGAAAGAGGTTTGGATGAGGTGGCTTCCATTTACACTTCAAAACTTTATCTTCATCTTAAGACAACTTTCAAACTTGAATTTTGAACTCTTCCTTAGCCTTGGAACTCTTCTTTGAATTTGAATTTGGATGAAGATATCTCCTCCTTTGAATTTGAAAGTAGATATAAGATAACTCCTCTTTTGAATTTTGGATGAACCTCCACTTATCTTGGACTCTTCCTCCCATTTAAACTTTGAATAAACCATGGGTGGGCATCATCTGGAGTGGGGGACAAGAGAGAATGATGGGGGGGTGCCAGATGAGAAGCAAAGTCCTTATACTTTACTCTTCTCAATTGGTGCCTCTGATGCGGGACAACTCTAAGATTGCTAAACATTCAGGAAAAATAGTAAAATAATTTTTTTGTGATTTTTATAATTTACGTTTGTAGGCTAAATTCCCAAACTAAAGTAAGAACTAGCAAATAGGATAGCAATGCATAGAATCATCATGATCGCAAAGAACCCATGCAAGATAATAAGTAGCCAGGATCCAAGAGTTGAGAAACTCCCGGTTTAGGATAGCTTATCTTCATCAAATCAGATAATAAGGGAAGGGTTGGTTTTTTACCAGTCAGAGATTGAAACTTTGTAGTGGAAAGGATCACTCACACTATGATTGGAGCCTGGATGAAGAAGCTTCAATTCCTTGAATCAGATGGCTAATCTGGGTGGTCCTGGAAGCAAAGAAGGCCTCCTCTGGGGAGGTGAAACACCTCGGCGATCCTGCAAGCATCATGACCAATCAAAATAGCAATTAAACAAAGGAATAAGAAACTAGGGTTTAGAATTGAAAGAACTAGGTTTAGGTGTGGATGTCCCGGGGAAGAAGTAGTTGATTGACTGGGGCAGCAGCTAAGGCATCTTCCTCTGGGCATGGCTGATCTCCAAGGTTGTAGATGGAAGCTAGGGCAGTAGGGATTTGGCTAGGGCACACAAGGAGAGCACTCAATGTACAGAACCAATGCAAAGACACCAATCACAAATCAATAGCACAAAATTTCAGCAAGTTGTATTCATAAGAAAGAGATGATTACAAGAGGGGAATGGATGGGGTATTTATAGAGTTTCCATACCCTCTCTTAAAGGGATTACAATTCTTCTCCTAGTTAGATAAGGTTTACATAATTTAAGTGGGAGAAAGACTATAAAATAAACCTAGAACTAGGAGTATACATGTTGAATGAAATAAAAACTCAAACTCTTTCTTGTATTTGAACTCTTCCACCATGTTGGACTTGGTCAACTTTGATGGGGACATCAAAACCCATCCAGGTTTTCTTTTTCTTCTTTTCTAGATTTTTATATTTTTATTTCATATTCTCTTATTCTAGCTACTCCACCTATTCCTGTTATTCTAGCTTTATTCTTGACTTATCCACATTTTATCCCACTGCTATTCCAATCACCTTCAACCTCCCAGAAACTCATAGAACCTACATTTTTTCTTTTTTTTTTCTTCACGTTTGTTCTGGATCCGCCATGCCCGACCTCCGGTGCCACCCCCAATGGCCGTCCACCTTACCCCGGCGTTGATCTCCTCGTGGGAATGCCGGCGAATCCCACGAACCATCCACGGCGGTTCCCCCCCCATGCGGCTCTGCCCATGCCGTGCCCCTCTCCACCGTGCCGCCATCTGCCCCTTCCTCTCTCCATCGTGTGGCCACACCAAAGGTTTCGGCGTCCAGGTCCCTCTCATTGTCAAGAGGTCTAGCATTGGGCCAGTACTCCTTCCTTAAGGTCCCGGCAAAGGTGGAGTCCAGGGATTCAGGTGGTATACAAGGAAGCTAAGGATCGTTGAGGATAGAGACGTAGCAGATGAATTCTTGGACGATATCATACCAGAGGCTCCCAGCATTAATATACAAGGAATGCGACCCAGTTTTCAGGTGAAGTACAATACCCGTTCCACCACCATGGCCATGAGGAAATAGGTTATGGCTGTTGATGAGAACATCAAGCATAGCTTGGAATACCAAGGAAAGCTGTGGTGGGTTTGAACAGGAAGCATTTTCCAATGGTCAGTGGAAATTGGCATCGCGCATCAGAGTCATGGAGCTCTAGTCTGCACTTATCAATTATCATCACCTTCATGGCATGTTGGAGATGGCATCGATGGTGACGAAGCCACCCTGCAGCCGCTCTTCCCCATCTGCTCCTTTCCACGGTCATAAAAGGAATTTGCACTGATCTCAAGGCAGCATGCTTCTTAGAGCAGGAGTTTTTTTTCGACAAGGTCATCATGCCTGCGTAGATCTCATTTTTTTGAATTCGAGTTTGAATTCGAATTTGATTGGATCCACAATTTCCTCCACAAATGCCGCCCTTCTTCTTTCCTTATTTTAAAATTTTATTGAATTTCGAATTTCAAAATGGCTTGGTATATATAAAATAGGTTCCAATCATTCTTGTAAAAATTCAATTGATAAATTAAATTTTTGTTTTAGAGAAGAGTGATTTTTCTTCACTAAGTGCATCGGCAACCTTATTCTCACTTCCAGCAAGGTGTTTTAGGACAAAAGTATAGGCTTACATAAACTCTACCCTTTTCCCATGCCTTGGATTTAATTTCTTTTGAGAATTCAGGAAATGAAGTGCTTCATGATCAGAATAGAGAACAAACTCTTGTGACAGCAAGTAATGTCTGCAATGCCTAAGGACTTGGACTACTGCATACAGCTCTTTATCATACGTGAAATATTTCAGTTTGGCATCATTCAGTTTTTCACTAAAAAAGGCAATAGGATGATTTTACTGACTTAACACTCCTCCTATTCCTACACCTAATGCATCACAAGCGACCTCAAAGACCTTGGTGAAATCAGGTAATCTCAAAATTGGGGCCTTAGTCATCTTGTCTTTTATTTCTAGGAAGCCTTTGTTGTCATTTCTAGTCCATTCAAATTCTCCCCTCCTAATACAGTCAGTAATCGGAGAAATGATCGTACTAAACCCTCTAATGAACCTTCTATAGAAAGTAGCTAACCCATGAAAATTATGGACGTCATGAACATTCTTAGGTATGGGCCACTCAATTATAGACTTTACTTTCTCAGGATCAGTGGTCACTCCTGGTGTCACTACAAAACTTAAGAAGATAATCTTAGTTGACATTAAACAACACTTCTTTAGGTTAGCACACAAGACTTCTTTCCTAAGGGTCTGACAAACCTGACGGAGATGGTCTAAGTGATTTTCCCTAGTCTTACTGTATATGAGGATATCATCAAAATAAATGACCATGAATTTTCCAATAAAGGGCCTTAGCACCTAAGTCATAATCCTCATAAACGTACTTGGGGTGTTTGATAATTCGAAGGGCATCGCTAACCATTCATACAAGCCATCTTTAGTTTTGAAAGCCGTCTTCCACTCATCCTCGAGTCTAATTCTCACCTGATAGTAACCACTTTTTAGATCTATCTTAAAAAAGATGGTAGATCTGGCCATCATATCTAGCATGTCATCAAGTCGGGGTATAGGAAATCGATATTTTATAGTAATCCTATTGATGGCTTAACTATCCATGCACATTCTCCAACTGCCATCCTTCTTAGGAGTCAAAAGTGCTGGGACAGCACAAAAACTCAAACTTTTTCTAATGAATCCCTTTTTAATCAGATCCCCTACTTGTCTTTGTAGCTCCTGGTGTTCTTTAGGGTTCATCCTATAGTGGGAAAGGTTTGGTAAGGTGGCTCCCGGTACCAAATCAATTGCATGCTGAATATCATTTAATGGAGGTAACTGACTAGTAAATCTTCAGGGAAAACATCCTTGAATTCTTCTAATAAGTCTAAGGCCTCCTTAGGATGTTCTAATTTGGGTTGATCCTAAGCTTCCTTGGTAACCGGAACCCAAACTAGTGACCCTCCAACTATTTTTCGTTCTAGCTCCTTTGTAGTGATCAAGTTCAAATTAGGCTCTTTTTCCTTTAAGTGACTTGACCCTCTCTTAACATGGTCCTTGGGTGGAGCCACATTAATCACTCTCTTCTTTCCTAGATGGTGAAAAGCACACGAGTTCGATCATCCAAACAAGGTAGCATCGTGATCAAACAACCAAGGTCTACCTAGCATGATACTACTGACTCCTATTGTGAGGACATCGCACCAAACTTCTTCTTGGTAGGATTGTATCTGAATTGTAACCTTACATCGAAACCTGATGGGAATGCTAGTTGCATCAATCCAGGATATCTTATAGGGGTTCGGATGTGAGATAGTTGGTAAGTTTAAACTTTTAACAGCATTAGTAGAAATTGCATTGACACAACTCCCACTATTAATAATGACTTTACATACCTTATCCCCTATTCTAATGATGTTCTATAGGATGTTGGTCCTATGCCAATCCTCATTCTTTTTACCTTGAGTCAGGATACATCTAACCACTCCTAGTTGATCCATACCGATGATTTCTTCCTCCTCCACGTACTCATCTATTAGTTCAGTTCCAGCCTCATAAACCTCTTCATCACAAGACTCCTTAGTTTTAGGTTCTTCGAATTTAGGTCCCCCTATGTGTAGGGCTCGTGATGGACATTGAGCGGAAAAATGACCAGTCTAATTAAACCTAAAATATAGTGTGGTCTAGTTCCTATCCTTCTAAACCATAGGTGCTTTCCCTTTATCATCCTTATGAATAGGCTGGGGATTGGGTCTAGATCGATTGGCAGGAACTTGATTCTAATTTGGCCTGTTTCCAGAAGCACTAAACCTAGTCAAGTCAGGTCGATAGGTAACAGGTCTCCTCTGAAACCTTTCAGAATTCAAAGCAATCTAGTAGGCCTGTTCTAAATCATGTACCTCTCTTAGAAACAGTTCCCTACTTATGTCATCATTTAGGCCTGCTCTGAACCTAGATAAAGTAACTGATTCAAACTCGGACACACCACACCACATAGCATATTCATCAAAAAGAGTGATGTATTCAGACAGTTCGATTTCCTTGGGTCAGCCTCTGCCATTGATCTAATAACCTCTGTTTATAAGACAAAGGTAGGTATTTGGCCCTTAATATGTATTTCATCTCCTGCCATATATCTATAGGTTGGTTTTCCCTCTGTCTTTCTAGTCTCTCCACAGTATCCCAATATAGTTGTACCTGTCGGACTAATCTAAACTTAGCGAATTTGACCTTACACTCTTCCAACATAGGATACCATTCGAAATACTGATCCATGTCACTTTCCCAATCAAAGTAAATTTTAGGATCTAAGGTACTGTTAAATATGGGAGCATCAAATCTAATACTCCTGAGGGCTCGCTCTTCCTGATCATCTATATCATACTATGGCCTCCTAGGAATAGGGTCAAGGATAACCCCTCTGTGCTGGACTCGATGACTGGGAATTTAGTCAGGTCTGACCTCTCTATGTTGGGCTTGATACCTAGGGATTGGTTCAGAGGTAACTTCTCTATGCTGGGCTCGATGCCTAGGAATTGTGTTAGGAGTCAATTCTGGATTCTGGGATCCTAGGTCATGCCGAGGGGTAGCTCCAACGGGTGTAGGGTCAAGTTAAGACATAAGGGATTTCTCTAGTAAACTTATTCTTCTATTCATCTGATCAAACCTCTTATCGACTCTAGTGCTAAGCTGCCTAAGCTACTCAGTCATAGATCTCATGAGATTTTCAAGGTTTGAATCCATGGAAGTACTAGGTTGGTCCTGGGGAACTTGATATGGTGTTCTAGTCTTAGAAGTCATGCAAACAACTCGATGCATTCAAACAAGCCTAACCAACTATAGCTAGCTAGACCTAGAGCCCAAACCAAATGTTAGGTCAAAATAACAATCTTAGTTATAGTAACTTGGCACCTGGCTAAGTAAGTGTAAGGTTGGTGGACGTCCCTCTTTGCTTGCCTTAGACACCAATTTGAAATTGGACAGGTAAGCGGACCAACCTACCTTCCTTCGGGCTCTTGTCCCTGAACCACTTGCCTAGACACCAGACACACAAGCACACACAAACAAGTTATCTAAATTGGCTTGACACGTGGATCGACCCGAGCTTGTGGGTGTCCCTAGCTCTCTAGAGCAATAGTAATTAAGTTTCTACTTGATTTTAATTCAAAACTTGGGTTCGAATGTAATGTTGGTTGTTTTGGGCTAGGAAAAGGTTATCAACTCCTTCCCCCATCTGACATGTTCGAATTGCCCTTAAAATTGCTTAATGTATGAATGCAGCAGACAAACAAGCACACTAATGAAAACCCAAACCATAACGAATCAAAATCATGCTTGCTGAAGTTTTGCCAGAATCTGTTCTCAAGCCAAAAACAAAAGAGCAAAAATTTCACAGAACTCAGTAAATCATGAAACAATGAAGTAAAATAATTTCAAATGTGATGCATTCAACAAAATAAATTTCATAATTTTTGGACTTACCTATAAATAGAAACAATTAAAAAATCAGACTATATATGAGTAGATGCGGAACAGAAACTAGATGCAATGATGATAACCTAATCTAAGCATCCTCTGATACCAAATTTGATGCGGGATAGGATGGTGATGAGTGATGTGACAAGCTTATCTTGATATATATATATATATATATATATATATATATATATATATATATATTTGTATTTTGAGAGCAATAACTGATATCCTAATAGCAAAAACAAACAGGAAGACCTAAAGAAAATAAAGTGACAACTGGTTATCGAAATTACCTACCCGCATGTAGATCTTGTCAAATAACTATAAGAGAGGATCACGGTGATTGAGAAAACACCCTAGATTAGGTTACCTACTTTCGAGTTTCAGATCTAGAGGAAGGGAAGGGGTTTAGGTTTACCAATACGCTTTGAAATTCCCTCGGGTGAAGATCCAGATCGCAACACTCTAGAGTCGACGAACGCGACTCCAAAACTGACCGATCCGGCATCTGGACTCCAATCACACTGGTTCCAAAGCAAGGACTCCGATCTTCAGAGTTGGATCTCAAAAGGATCTACAAAAAATATTAGAGTTAATTACTAGAAAAGTGCTAAGAATGCCAAGAACTCAAAAGAATAGAGTCAAAGGGGGGGAATGAAGGTTGGCATCAAGGAGTTAATTACTAGAAAAGTGCTAAGAATGCCAAGAGTGTCATGCCCTATGAAACTTGGACGTCGCACCCAAGTTGTTCTATGCATCTCACCTTGCACCTTTAAGCAAACTAGCTATAGAGGAATTGAAGAAAATACAAACTTGGACGTAGCGCCCAAGTTGTTTTAAGTATCTCACCTAGCACCTTCAAGCAAACTAGCTATGGAGGAATTGGAGAAAATTCAACAGCACTTTATCTTTTCATTACTGAAAATATCATGCTTACAAAGAAAGGTTTTGGGCTCTATTTATAGCCTCATTACAAGTAGAAAGATGGGTTGAAATTCAAATTCAGAATAAAAGAAGAGGGAATTACAATTTTTGAGGTTTTGGAATGGGTGCCAATGCTTCATAAAGATGGTTATCTTGACTTGATCTTCCATCCTTCAATTTGATCTTCTCCCTTTTCTTTCCTTGGCCGATTGAAGTTAAATTGCTGCATTTAAATGAGAGTGGAGCCGACCTAAAACACCCCCAAGAGAGAGGATTTATGGGAAAGGGAAGAGAATTTGTGAATGGTAGAAAAGCTATAACCAACTCCCTTAAATGCCTTCAAAGCTTATGCCATTTAATTCTTCATTTAAGACTCCTTGATTTCTGCCTTCAAAAAACTTTCTTCAAGAAACTACCTTTAAAGCTCTTTAATTGCTACCCCCAAAGCTCCTTAATTTCTACCTTCAAAGCTCCTTCCACCAATTTTAAACTCTTTATTTGGTGAGAGAATGTGTGAAAGGTTTTCTTGGAGGAAGAATTTGCATGGAGCTTCCAACCAAATAAATATGGATATGGTCCCCTCTTAACTTCCTTCATGTTATGTAGACTTAGTCAACTCCATACAAAAATAACTCATTAAACCAAATTAGATTAACTAATAGTGATCCAAATAGAGATAAGGTGGCATGGATGCTTCTTTCTGGCTCTGGTGTCCCCACCATCCTTTGAGCTACCTTGTATGTGATGTAGAGAGGATGCATTGTGTAGTTCGTAAACTAGTTCATGACTAAAGGATACACTGTTTCAGGATGATGGTGTATCGAGAGCAGGTCGTTGATGCCATATCTGTTGGTTGACCTCTTAACCAAGTAGCATGGAGATACTGGTATGACATCAGGTGTTGTGTTCGACACTTCGCTGAACGTGACTCTCATGCGAGATTTTCTTTCTACTAAAGAGAAGTTTGCATTAGAATGTAGACATGAATTATTTCTCTGACTTGAGATCACTATGGCAGCTTACAAGCAACTCACTGTGCTTAGGTGCCGGACTACCCAGATTCTAATCCGGTGATGGAAGGTTGCTAGGTACAGTCAAGTACTTGTGTAGCGGTAGTAGGTTTAAGATATGATTGATCTCTCTAAATGGTTTGGATTGAATGCTTAATATGCCTCAATTAAGAAAGACCTTGGCCAGGGCATTCCTTGTAAGGAGTTATAGGGATTCTTTATTTGAGACATAGTGTGATCGACTGATTAGGGTTGGGCAGTTTAATCCTAAGCCATCTGGAGCATCAGGGGATTAAAGGAATAAGTTTAGTTGTATTCCATATTCGACATGTTCCTGTTGCTCTGCAACCTTCAACCTATGCGGACGCCGGGTGTCATTGCTAGATGGTGACTTTGGCTGGCACGAAAATGTTCCCGTGCTACTGGTTTGGTGTTGGTCTTCTTGATTTGTTGGCTTGGGAACGATTGGGAATAGTTTTTAACTCTTTTGACAAAAGTTATCAAACCAGTCAATTGAGTCGACCCGAGGCGAGTCAACCCGACTGACAGGATGCTAAGAAATCCAAGAATGGTTCATTCATTGCTGTATGTGTTATGGAATTAAATGATTAGAATTTCAGGAGTTTAATCCCACCAGTTGCTGAAGTCTAAAGGTCATGTAACCTACATGAATCCTAAGAGACTCTAAACCTCCCATTAATCTCTCTTTATCTCCTCGTTATGGTTTCATTATGAGACTTCTTTTGAGGGCTGATAAAAAGAAGGAAGAAGGTGAATGGTTCACATTCCACACTCCAGATTTGGATCAAGGTCAAGACTCTATCAATTTCCTTGGGTAGAGATCTTGCTTGATCCTTAAGAGATCTGAACTCTAGAGTGGGATTTGAGTTTTGAGAGGAATTGTTGTGTGCTACCTTCTATTGAAGGTTTGGGATAGAGAGATCTGGGAAGGGTTCTTGGGTCTTTGTTCCAGCATTGTTTCAGCAACAGGTTCTTCAAGGAGTTGAAGACAGAGTCCGCAATTCTTCAAGGAGTTGAAGAAGGTGCCCTACTGCCACACTATTTCTAAAGAGGCTCGCACCTTAAAGGAAGGAGGAGAAATCCCTTACCCTAGTGTGAACCACTTGTAGAGGTAGTACACGTGTGCTACTCGTAGAGCCGTTCTTCTTCCTTCCAATTGCAGCACATCTTGGTGATTGTCACCAAGGTATGTTTTATATTTATGTGTGACATATTTTTTTATTGCATCATTGTGTGATTCCAAGAATAGTTCTATGTTTCATACTATAGATACATGATTTCATATTTACATTACTCTAGATGCATCAAGATCTGCTAGGCCCACTGTTAATCAGGTTAACGTGCATAGATAAATTGTTTATCTACTTCTGCTGTGCCATGTAATATAGAAAAAGTTTTTAAATTACATGCAATGAGCCGTGCCACTCGGGTTTCGGTTCCCTTAAGGTTTTCTGCTACCTGAAGAAGAGAGATCTCATCTGCTTTTTTTTCTATAGGCCAACGCAGATGTCTCTACCTGGACCACCGTCGACATGCCCAACATCCCACCAGATGTGATTACTCATAGGCTGAACATCGATCCCAATCATCACCCGGTCTGGCAGTAGAAGAAAAGCTTCACCTTGGAGTGATAGAAGGCTATCAATGAAAAGGTTGAGAAATTGCTCACGACGGGCTTCATCCAAGAGGTACGCTATCCTTATTGGCTAGCTAATGTGGTGATGGTCAAGAAAGCATCTGGGAAGTGGAAAATGTATGTGGATTACACCGATCTCAACCGGGCATGCCGAAGGATAGCTTCCCACTCTCCAAGATTGACCAGTTGGTGGACATGACCTCGGGTCATAAATATCTCATCTTCATGGATGCATTCTCCTGATATAATTAGATCTGCATGCATCCGGAAGACAAGGAGAATACGGCATTTGTGACCGACAGAGGTATGTATTGCTACAGGGTAATGTCGTTCAACCTCAAGAATGCGGGAGCCACATACCAGCGGCTGGTCAATAAAGTCTTCGAGGACCAGATTGGCTACAACATGTAGGTGTACATAGATGATATGCTTGTCATGAGCAGCCTGGAGTCGGACCATGTCGCCGACCTAGTGGAAGCCTTTGGTAACCTTCGCTCCCACCAAATGAAGCTGAACCCTGCCAAGTATGCTTTTGGGGTCATGGCTAAAAGATTTTTGGGGTTCATGGTCACCTAGAGAGGAATAAAGGCCAATCTAGAGAAGATCTGGGCGATCATTGATATGAGGCACCCCACTTCCAAGAAGGAGGTACAGTGCTTGACCGGACATATTATGGCATTAAGCCACTTCATTTCGCACTCTGCTGAGCACTGTCAAACATTCTTCAAGGTGCTACGGAAGATGAACAATTTCACCTGGATGGAAGATTGTCGAGAGGCATTTGAGGGGCTGAAGAAGCTCCTCGCCTCGTCGCCATTACTGTCCAAACTAGAGCATGGAGAAGAGCTTCTCCTGTACCTAGTGATGTCACCTGAAGCGGTCAGCTCGGTACTAGTCCATGCCGATAAGGAGGGCATCCAGTAGCCAGTCTACTATGCCAGTAAGCTACTCCTGATGCGAAAACCAAGTATACCCGATCCAAAAAAATTATTTTTGCACTAATAATGTCTGCGTAGTGCCTTAAGCCATATTTTCAAGTACATCCCATTGCCATCCTCATCGATCAGCCTCTGAGGGCCATCCTTGGTCGCCCCGATACCTCGAGGTGCTTGGCCAAATGGGTACTAAAATTCAAAGAGTTCGACATCACCTATCGCCCGCGACCGATGCAGAAGGCTTAATTTTTGGCCAATTTCTTGGTGGAATGCACCTGGGCAAAGGAGGGCCCAGACGAGATGGACCAATAGATCGAGCCCAGGCTAGACCCGACCCCAGCAAAGGTGACATGGATACTTCACATCGACGGTGCATCTAACACCGGAGGGAGCAGAGCCAGCCTCATCCTTGCCAATCTTGAAGCACTCCTTGCGAGGCTAAAGGTGTCCCGCGAGTTGGGCATTAAGAGGCTAAAGGTCTTCATCGACTCTCAGCTGGTAGAGGGCCAAGCCTCTAGCGAGTCAAAGCCTGGGACCCCATGATGGCAAAGTACCTAGATAGGGTGTGCTCACATACGATCACCCCCCAGTACTTTAGCATCTCTCATATCCCATGGGCAAAAAATGCTTGGGCCGACATCCTCTCCAAATAGGCCACCTTGCCGGAGTCCTTGCAGGGATGTACCTTCATCGAATATCTCGAGATCCCCAGTTACGAGCTTACAACTGAAGTCGAACAAGTCACCACTGAAGCCAGCTGGATGGACCCCTACATTAACTATATCACCACTGGCGCCCTGCCAGGTGGTCGAAAGGAAGCTAGCTTGCTCAAGAAAAAGTTGCGCGTTATGTGATGACGGATAGGCAGCTTTACCGGAGGTCCTACTCTTAGCCCCTGCTGAAGTGCCTGAAGCCCTCAGAGGTTGTTTATGTGCTCCAGGAAATATACGAAGGGGTCTGTGGCAACTATGTGGGGGGCAAAACATTAGCCTACAAGATGATCCGGCAAGGGTATTTTTGGGAAATGATGCAGGAAACCATCATCGACTTGGTGAGGAAGTATGACTAGTGCCAGTGTCATGCCCACATTTAGTGACAACCAGCATCCCCACTCTCCTAACTATCGGCTCCGTGGCCATTCACCTAGTGGGGAATGGACATCTTAGGTCCTTTCCCTGCTGTATTCGGGAAACAAAAATTCTTAATTATGGCCATCGACTACTTCACCAAGTGGGTTAAGGTGAACCACTAGCCCAGATAATGGAGGCGAAGGTCTAGTCATTCTTCTGGAAGTCCATAATTTGCTGATTTGGCCTCCTACACTCAATTATCACTGACAATGGGAAGCAATTCGATAACTGAGTTTTTGAAGAATTATGTGCCAACCTCAGTATCCACCATCACTTCACTTCGGTGGTTCATCCTCAGACCAAAGATGAGGTCGAGGTGACCAACTGGACCATCCTGCAAGGGTTCCGCATGAGGATGGACGAAGCCAAGGGTCGATGGGCTGAGGAGCTACCCAACGTGCTGTGGGCCTACCACACTACGCCCCTCACGACTACCGGCGAGATGCACTTCAACCTCATCTTCGGTGCTGAAGCTATGATTCTAGTAGAACTTGGCCTACCGACACTATGTGTAGAACAATATGATGAAGCAGAGAATTTGGCTCATCTTCTCCTCAATTTGGACTTGTTGGATGAGACAAGGGACAAGGCTCGACTTCGGATGGTGGCCTACTGGCAACGAGTCGCACGCTACTACAACTCCTACATGTGGCCCAAAGTGTTCCATACAAGCGACTTCATCCTCAGGAGGGTAGAGGTATCCCAATTGGAAGAATGCAGGAAACTCTCCCCGAATTGGGAAGGACTGTACAAAGTGGTGGAGGCCTTACCGGGTGGGGCCTACTATCTCACAAGGCTTGATGGTGCCCGATTCATGCAAACTTGGAATGCCAGCAACTTAAGAATGTACTATTAATAATGTAAGGTCCTTCCATAATAAATTAAAGTTCCTTTTTGGTGCAACTTCATTTTTCACCTATGCAAGAACTCGTCCGTCCAACTCCAAGTCCAGTGGAATAAGCCCGAAAACTTACGATGTCCAGCACTCTAAGCCCGAAAACTTACAAAGCCCGGCACTCTAAGCCGAAAACTTACGAAGCCCGGCACTTAGAGCCAGCAATCCCGCCTCCAAGGTCAAGAGACACCAATAGTCCCACCTCTAAGGTCAAGAGACACCTGCAGTCCAATCTCTGAGGTCCAAAAATACCTACAGTCCCACCTTCAAGGTTAGGAGACACCAGCAGTCCACCTCCAAGGTCAGGAGACACCAGCAATCCTTCCTCCGAGGTCAGGAAACACCAGCAGTCCTGCCTTCAAGGTCAAGAGACACCAGCAGTCCTGCCTCTGAGGTATGGAGATACACTATTGCCTTGCTTATAGTCCAGAGATGTCAAACGTAACTCCAAGTAATCACTCAATCTGTTGCCTGACTCACAGCCCGGCATAGCAAGAAGATCCAGAGGTCTTGCATTCTAGCTAGAATGGCCTCAAGAATCGAGGAAAAGAGGGCGAGGTGCTCCCAAGGACCTTCATGCCCATCCTAATACCTTAAAGTAGGCCTGGAGCAGTCAAGGCCTAAAGAAGGCACCTACACAATAATTGAAGGAAAGGTGGTATGGAACTACACCAAGTTCGTTGGGCGAATCAGCCTATTTCCTCACTATCAAGATGAGCCCCTTGTACACTCCAAGGAATTCCTTGAAAGTACTTCAAAAAAAAAATGAAAAAAAGAAAAAAGAAAAAAGAGAAGAGGGAGAGGGGTTGAGTGAGGAACAAAAGCTGAAGAAAAAGGATGTTTCATTAATAAAATTCTCTTTACATTTCTTATGGAGCATCCTCGATGAACCGGGAGTCCTTCCATGATTCCAAGTACGAAAAGAGAAGAGAAAAACCTATGTGTCGATCACCGGCTCCTTCCTGGGTCGGCAAGCGACTTCGGTCGCCTGTGGAGCATCCTGGGCGGCTTCGGATTCCATCTCGACCTCAGCCTCCTCCGGCTCTTGCTCCACCTCAGTGACTAGCTCACCCCACTACCCAAGAAATGGGAGAGAAGGCTAAATGTTGTCTAGACCCTTTAGCCCATAGAAATGAAAGGCCTTATCCTTGAAGTCCCTGAACCCCTGGTGGAAGGAGTCCAAAACAGCTTTGGTGACCTTGTCCTTAAAAGCCTGGGATGCCATGAATTTTGGGACGATCTCAGCAGCTTCTTTCTTGGACATCTCTATCAGTGCGACGTCCATTGTAGACTTTTCTACCACCACTGCAGCCCTGGCCGTCTGCACCTCTAGCTGAGCTTGGAGGGTTTGTACTATCCTCCTCAGGCGGGCTGCCTCTGTGGCAGGCCACCTCGGCTACGGAGGCGGTTGCCTCTTCAGCCTGATGGGAGCCGACCACCCTCTCCTCAACCAGGGTAGCCTCGAGCTCGGCCACCTTCTTCTTAAGCTCAGCTACCTTGGCCTGCACACCGGTAAACTGAGCCTCCAGCCCTTGGGCCCAGCGAAACAGGCCCCGAGCCTCATCCCTCTTATGGCGGAGGTGAGTCTTGCACTTTTCCATTGCTCGGAAAGCATCCCATAGGAGCTGCATATCCACCACCACCTGCACCAAGAATGATGATTGACGCCCCTTGTGAAAAGGATAGAAAAGGAGGCACAGATCTGGAAATGGCTTACCAACATCAGCTGGCAAATGCCTCAGTGGCGAGCCCCACCACAAGCCTCCATACCTGATTCTGGCGGTCCGATGGTTGGATTAAGGAGTTGAAGATATCTTCCGCCAGCTTCCCATCCTAGGATATCATGGAACTCACGGGAAGGACGACAATAAACCTCCTGGCTTCCTAGCTCGGCACCTCAGGCTGTCCGGTCGGGTCTGGCATACCCTCAGATGAAGGTGCCATATTTACGAGACCATCGTCGATGGCTCCGGCACCAGGTCATGTAGGCGTTACTCTGGCGGCAGTAGATCTTGCCACCCTCGCCACCTCCGGCTATGGCAAATCATCGGTGGTGCATGGAGGGGCCACTGGAGAGGGAGGCAGAGCCCCCTCCGTGGTCCTAGTTTCACTCCTATGCTTCCTAGAAGGGGCATGGACCCATGATCGAGACGGTGCATGAGGGGTGGCTGGCCCCCTCACATCAGGCCCATTGCAAGGACCCCATCTTGGTTCCTCCCAAGCCTTTTTCTCGGGCTTCCCCTCGGGCTCTTCAGCAGCAGCCCTCTTTTGAGACATCCCACAGAGCTCCTTAAAGCTGAACTTCATTGATGTGACATGAGGCAGACTAGTTATCCTTATTCCTAGACCAGGCCCACCACTAAGAGAAAAAGAAGCCCGATAATGAGTTTTACCCTGGGGCTGGGTCTGGATGATCCCAACTTCAGCGAGATTCCGCTCGCACAGCAAATTTCAAGGAGAAGGGACCTGGGAGGAGCTGAGCCGATCTAATATTTCCCTATCAGCCAGCTCAACCGTAGATTATCGGTTAAGGGAAGTGTCCGGTCACTCTAGACCTAGTCCGCTCCCTTGACTAAGGCAAAAAAGAACCTGTACTTCCACCCCTTGATGGAGGTGGGCAGATCGAGTTTGAAACACCCCTTGCAGTGAGACATAGACCACCACCCATCATTGAAGGTGTGGCGCTTCAGGTGAACAAGGCCCTAAAGAGGGAGAAGCGAGCGATGATCCCATTGTGACTACAAAGGATAATAAAGTAGAAAATGGTCTGGATAGTGTTGGGGGTAAGCTGGGCCGGAACCAGATGGTAGTTGCTAAGGAAGGCAAAGAAGAAGATGTGGAATGGAAGATGAAGACCCATGAAGAAGAAGTCTTCGTATAGGGCTATCCGGCTTGGGCCACTAGAGGTGACCCTATCCCTCAGTCCAGGAATAGAGAGTTGGATGGAGTCAGGGACCCTAAATGACCTCCAAACATGGAGGAGATCCTCGTCGGTCATCACTGAAGTAATGTCGGTGGGACCACCGGACTCCCTAACAGAGGGGGTGGGCTGAGAATAAGCTAGGGGGGTTCAATCACGATCCCTGTCCAGTGGGGACCCCTGTGAAGCATAGCCGGGACTTCCTCCTCCTCGCTATCCGAAGGAGGAGGGCTCGACTGGGAAGGCCCCGCACCATCAACAAAATAACTGTGAAGTATAGGTTTTCCATCCCTCGATTGGATGACATGCTAGATATGATGGCCGGTGCTAAAGTTTTCTTAAAGATAAACCTTAAGAGCGGCTATCATCAGGTTAGGATTAGACCTGGGGATGAGTGGAAGACTGCATTCAAGACTAGGGATGGCCTGTTTGAGTGAGTTGTGATGCCTTTTAGCCTTTTGAATGCACCAAGTACATTTATAAGGATTATGACCTAAGTCCTGAGAGAATATACTGGAAAATTTGTTGTGGTCTATTTTGATGATATCTTAATTTATAGCATGACTAAAAAGGACCACCTTAGTCACCTTAGGTTAGTATGTCAGACCTTTAGGAAGAATAACCTCTATGCCAACTTTAAGAAATGTGAGTTCATGACACATAGGGTTATCTTCCTAGGTTTTGTTATCACCCCTGAGGGAGTTTCTACATATCCTGAAAAGGTTAGGGCAATTATTGAGTAGCCTGTACCCACTAGTGTCCACTACATGCGTAGTTTCCATGGCCTAGCAACCTTTTACAGGAGATTTATTAAGAATTTTAGTACTGTCATCTCACCTATAACCGATTGCATTAAGAAGGGTACATTTGAGTGGACCAAAGCAACTGATAAGACCTACCGCAGGAGTTTATCTTATTTTTTGACCATGAGGCACTCTGGTTCCTGAACTCCCAAAAGAAACTCAACCCATGGCACGGTAAATAGATCGAGTACATTCAGGCATACACCTTTGTCCTGAAGCATCGTGCCAGAATAGACAATAAGGTAGCAGATGCCTAAGTTTGCATTTGGGTTCAGTCAGCACCCAAGTCAAAGGGTTTGATAGATTAAAGGAAGAGTATGAATCCTACCCAGACATTGGTGACATTTTCCAAACCCTTAGGCTAGGACCATCCAGTACCCATAGTGAGTATACCATTCAGGATAGCTACCTATTCCAAAATAATAGACTCTGTATCCCTAGAACTTTTCTTAGAGAATTCCTGATTTGAGAGACCCATGCTAGAGGATTAGCTTGTCACTTTGGTAGGAATAAGACCATCTTAGCAAAAAAAGACCAGTTTTATTCACTAGGTTTGAAAAGGCATGTTATTCAGAGTATAGCCAGGTGTAGAACTTGTGCTGTTGCAAAATAGCAGAAGCAAAACAGTAGTCTCTACACACCTTTACCAGTGCCTGATCGCCCTTGGCAGGATCTCAGTATGGACTTCATGTTAGGATTACCTAAGACCCAGAAAAGACACGATTCTATATTTGTAGTGGTTAATAGGTTCTCTAAGATGGCTCACTTCATCCCATGATCCTAGACATTTGATGCGTCTAGAGTAGCCAAGCTTTTCTTAGAAAATGTGGTTAGACTCCATGGCCTACCCAAGACCATCGTATCAGATAGGGATGTTAGATTCACCCATTATTTCTGGAAAACCCTCTGGCACCTGTTAGGGACCAAGCTTAAGTTTTCTACAGCCTACCACCCCCAAATAGATGGCCAAACTGAAGTGGTGAACCGTAGCCTAGGAAACCTCCTTAGATGCTTGGTAGGTGAACATATTGGAAATTGGGACCTATTGTTGCCTAGAGCAGAGTTCGCCTTTCGCTTGCAATAGCTCAGTAAATAGGACCATGGGAAAGAGTCCTTTTGAGATAGTCCATGGGTATAAGCCAAATCACCCCATTGATCTGATTCCTTTACCTGTTCATGCACGAGTCTCAGAGTCTGTAAAGTCATTCGCACAGCATATTAGAGACTTGCATAAGGACATCAGCCACAAGATTAACTTAAGTAATGAAACATATAAAAAACTAGCTAATTCCCGAAGAAGGGCCAAAGAATTTGATGTAGGAGATTCTGTCATGATTAGGCTTAGGCCTGAGTGGTTCCCACTCGGGACCGTTAAGAAGCTTCATGCTTGCGGAGCCGGACCTTTTAAGGTGATAGAGAAGGTTGGGCCAAATGCCTTTGTGTTAGATTTGCTTCTAGATTTTGGCATCAGCTCTACCTTCAATATTGCAAACTTGGTTGAGTATAGGGAATAGGCAGTGATACCCAGTGAGGCCTTTGACCTACTCCTTCCATTGAGAGTGCCCCAGGCCAAAGTATCCACTAATTATTTGGCTTGAGAGAGGAGAACGAATCGAGCATATCCTAGATGATCAAGCCATCATGACCCGGGGTTGCAGCTATCAATGCTGCCTGGTCCGATGGCAAGGCAGGCCAGAGTCAGACAATTCATGGATTTCTCGAGAGGACTTGCAGTGCCTCGACCTAGACCTTCTTGAGAAATATGTGAGCCAGTGTGATCCTTACTCGATAAGGTCGAGTTCCTCCTACCCCGAGAGAATTGGTGTGGATACCAAAGGTACCAAAATAAAACAGAGTCTTCTAAACCCTCTATGGATTACTTAGTAGTGTTTGAGTCCATTTGTAATAAGGGCTTAGCCTAATTGAGTTATCATTTTCATTATTTGAGTCATGTACCAGTCAGCTCATATTGAGCTAGTTTTCTGTCTGAGTCTTGTATATGTTAGTCCAAGTCCAGTGAAGACTCAGTACAAGTGAAGACCAAGCCAGTACAATTAAAGATCAACTTAGCTTGAAGTTATGAAGACTATGGAAGGCCTAGTAGAAGAAATCGGAAGCCCTGGAGCCTTGGACCGCAGCCTAAAGCAAACTAGGATAGCCAAGACCCAGGAGAGGAGTCATATGGTGCCATCCACCCTATGGTCACCACCCCCTTGGTTGGCCACTTAGGGTCACCTCCCTTGGCCGACCAAGGCAAGAGAGAGAGGGAGCATTTGAGGGAAATCAAATCTTGGACCTACCATGTATTTTAGCTAGGGTTAGTGTGGGACTCAAATTCCTAGGAAAAATCTCTTGTATCCTTATTTTGGGGCAAGTTTGTGAGTCTATTTAAGAGACTCTCTTCTCTTGTATGAAGACACTTTTTGAATGAATCTAATTGAGTTTTCCATTTACTGTGTGCTATTTGCTGTGTGCTAAGGGGATTCTATATGAGCCCCTCCCTCCTTGTCTCCTGTGCCAAGTCTCCAGCCACCATCAAACCCTAGAATTATCCTCTCCAAGACTTGGATGCCCAACATCAATCATCCCTTTTCCTTGCTATTTTTTAATTATTACTTCATCCCTTTTTCAATTTCTAATCCTTGACAGGCTGTTTGCAAGTCCCTTGAAGTCTACGAATCCAATGACTCCAACCCGGGACAGTTAAGAAGCTTCATGCGCGGAGCCAGACCTTTTATAGTGATAGAGAAGGTTGGACCAAATGCCTTTGTGTTAGATTTGCTTCCAGATTTTGGCATCAGCTCTACCTTCAATATTGCAGACTTGGTTGAGTATAGGGAATAGGCAGTGATACCCAGTGAGGCTTTTGACCTACTCCTTCCATTGAGAGTGCCCCAGGCCAAAGTGTCCACCAATTATTTAGCCTGAGAGAGGAGAATGAATCGAGCATATCCTGGATGATCAAGCCATCATGACCCGGGGTTGCAGCTATCAACGCTATCTGGTTTGATGGCAAGGCTGGCCAGAATCAAATAATTCATGGATTTCTCGAGAGGACTTGCAGTGCTTCGACCCAGACCTTCTTGAGAGATATGTGAGCTAGTGTGATCCTTACTCGATAGGGTCGAGTTCCTCCTATCGTGGGAGAATTGGTGTGGATACTAGAGGCACCAAAATAAAATAGAGGCTTCTAAACCCTCTGTGGATTACTTTGTAGTGTTTGAGTCCATTTGTAATAAGGGTTTAGCCTAATTGACTTATCATTTTCATTATTTGAGTCATGTACCAATCAGCTCATATTGAGCTAGTTTTCTGTCTGAGTCTTGTATATGTTAATCCAAGTCCTGTGAAGACTCAGTACAAGTGAAGACTAAGCCAGTACAATTAAAGATCAACTTAGCTTGAAGTTATGAAGACTATGGAAGGCCCAATAGAAGAAATCGGAAGCCCTGGAGCCTTGGACCGCAGCCTGAAGCAAACTGGGCCAGCCAAGGCCCAGGAGAGGAGTCATATGGTGCCATCCACCCTATGGTCACCACCCCCTTGGTTGGCCACTTAGGGTCACCTCCCTTGGCCGACCAAGGCAAGAGAGAGAGGGAGCATTTGAGGGAAATCAAATCTTGGACCTACCATGTATTCTAGCTAGGGTTTGTGTGGGATTCAAATTCCTAGGAAAAGCCTCTTGTATCCTTATTTTGGGGAAAGTTTGTGAGTCTATTTAAGAGACTCTCTTCTCTTGTATGAAGACACTTTTTGAATGAATCTAATTGAGTTTTCCATCTGCTGTGTGCTAAGGGGATTCTGTGTGAGCCCCTCCCTCCTTCTTGTCTCCTGTGCCAAGTCTCTAGCCACCATCAAACCCTAGAATTATCCTCTCCAAGCCTTGGCTGCCCAACATCAATCATCCCTTTTCCTTACTGTTTTTCAATTATTACTTCATCCCTTTTTCAATTTTTAATCCTTGATAGGCTGTTTGCAAGTCCCTTGAAGTCAACGAATCCAACGACTCCAACCAGGCAGCGATCGGATCACCGGATTGAAAGCCAAGAATATGCAGGTCTTCGGCTTGATCATCCAGGCCGCATCTAGGAGAGAGAACGATCCCTTTATATACGATCTTTATCGGGCACTTCAACCATTGTTAGGTACACCCCCTCTGCTTGCCAGTAGCATTATTGAAGAGGAGCTAGCCCAACCAAGACTTCTCAGCCTCGACGGTCCTCTTTTCTATTGCTTTTTTGGTTCTATTTTGCATGTTGTTGCTTCTATTTTGCATAGAACTCTCTACTTAGATTCATGGTCTGATCTTTAGGATTTGAATACATAGCTTAACCCATAAAAACACAAAAATAATCATGCATGCATTTAAGTTCCATATTAAGGGTTGAGCTTATGCTCTCAAGGTGAGCCCTCCTGCCGAGGTCAGCTTCTAGTCAGGGTAGTGCTCATAGGGTGAGCCCTCCGACTGAGGCCAGCACCTAGTCAGGGTCGAGCTCATGCTCCCAAGGCGAGTACTCCTACTGAGATCAGCTCCCAGTTGAGGTAGTGCTCATAGGGCAAGCCCTTCAACTGAGGCCAGCTCCCGGCCGAGGTTGAGCTTATGCTTTCAAGGTGAGCCCTCCTACCGAGGTCAACTCCCAATCGGGGTTGTTCTTATAGGGTGAGCCCTCCAACTGAGGCGAGCTCCCAGTCGGGATTGAGCTCATGCTTCCAAGGGCTAGATCTCCGAGGTAAGGCTCCACCCCCCATCTAGTGGGAGTTTGGTTCCCGCCAATGGCATAAGGAGGGGGGATCAACAAAAGTTCAAACAAAGACAAGAATGGGCCCAACTGCCTGCGACCTCCGGCGGGTGGTGTGAACCCTGCCATAAATTCAGGGCCTGCTGTGTGCATGACCTGCATGATGCAAGCTCCACCAAGTTCCTAGCCCTGTGGCATGCCACCACATCGATGGCCGCACGACTGGAAGACTGCAACCCCTACGACAGGGAATCTGCACCTTTCCAAGAAGGGTATTCCACTAAGGCTCCAAGTCCTGTGACACTCCGATGGTCTCCTCTATAATGGAAATGCCCATCATAGCTCGAGCTTAGCAAAAGGCTTTCCCCTAAAAACAATCAGCCCGATAGGGAGGCGATAGCGAATAATGGAAAGTCCTCTTCAAAAAGGAATTCCTGGGAATGGATGCCCGAACAAAGACTTAGACTTGGTCTGGGCCACCACATCTATATAAGATCAATGAGGGAGGTAAGTTAAAAAAGGTAAGCAACGGACATGCTCTTGGTCCTCCATTATCTTCTTTCATAGAGTTCATCTCATCCTTCTTTATTCTTCACTCTCTCAATGTGGAGAGTCCCCCAAACTCTCCACCATAAATATTCTATTTTCCTCGATCGTTCCACTGACATGATCATCGAAGTGTCCCCGTCGAAATCCCTGGCCTAGGTCTCCTCTTTTTGGCAGGGCCTTCGGACAAGGGAGTCGACCGCGAAGAGAAGGAACGAGCATGTAGTGGGAGCCTGACGCATCAGAGCTGTGGACCATGACGATCTTGGCAACAACAAGAAGGTTGATTCTTGATCTTTCCCTCACTGTTTCTGCTATGTAGGTGCTAATCCGGATCTCCCACCAAGTGGTATCAATGCCTAGGAATCTCAACAAGGAGAATGATGAGGATATCATCCAGCATGGATTATGATGCACACTTTTGAGTAGACATATATATTTTTTATTTTTTATCAAGGTATATAGGGATTGAGCATATTATTTTTTATTTTATTATTTTTGTATCTAGCTCATGCATAGATCTTAGAGCATGAAATTGAATTAGTTTGGATTCTATTTTAGATTAGGCTAATTATTTCAGATTGATTTGAGTCTTGGAATTTTGGTTAATCCTTTAATCTATTGGGGAGTCCTAGAGTTTTGGTCTCCAATTTATTGGAAACTAGGACCTATTTAAAGAAGTCTCTTATATTAGATCAAGGCATCGACAACAAAAGTAAATAAAAAAATTATTGGATTCCCGACTCCCTCCTCTCCTGTTTCTTCTTCTCTTCTTCCTCTTCTTCTTCTCTTCTTCTTCTTTTTCTCTTTCTCTTCTCTTTCCCCTCTCTTCCTCCCTCTCTTCATCTTAATCTCCTCTCCCAACTACTCAAAGTACCCTACAGATCAACCCCATCTAAGCCGATTGTGCCACTATGTGAGACCTCCTGCCCCAACCTCAGACTACTGCCAGCCAACCCCAATTAGAAATTTTCATTCGTCGCTCTCACCTTTTCTCTTTTGCCTCTGCCCGAGCTACCAACATGCCGCCCGTCTTCACCATCTCACCACCAAAATCGAAGAGCCCCATGGCCAAGCCATTCATTGGATCCCCTAAAACTCCCACCTCTCTTCCACCACTACCATTGAACAACCAAGCCCACGACCTCCTCCATGCTCTTGACTGAGAGAAAGATCAAGTTCCCACCACCCAAATCCACTACTACCAATCGTGTTGGCCCATCCTCCCACCATGCTGCCTATCCATGGTTCAAGATCCAGTGCCACCTTCTCCGCATGCCGCTACCCATTTAACCGTGTCGACCTTCACTCTGGCACCATCACTGGTGAAAACCTTGCTGGTCTCCTCCTTCGAAGCCCCTACCTTATTTTGTAGGATCATGAAAGCAAAGTCGTTTATTATTGCCGACTTCAAGATACTTTCAGGGAAAAAAAGAAGAAAAAAATGAGGAAAAGCAAAAAAATTGGTTTAATTAACCAGTTCTACCACGTTGATCTCCGTGTATCTTGATCACATGATTTGAAAAAGCATGCACGCATTTAGAGAAAACCCAAAAAGCTTCACCGACTTGTAATTTTGAATTTATTGGACCAAATCTAACTTTATTTAAATTTGAAAAAGATCTGACCGTAGTTATTTTCTTTTGGTATTCCAGGTCCAAAGACTTTACCGGACTCGTCATCCAATCAGGATCACAACCTGACTTGGTCAACACCTCCACTTCTAGATTTGACCATGATCAAGTTTGTGAGCACCCTTTCTACTTAAATATATTTAATTGATTGGGTAGAGAGATTAATTCTTTAATTTTATTAGATTTATATATTAATTATTTGTGCTAAGCCTAACCTTACATGTATTTTCTTAATTACCCACGATCTTATTTTTAAGATCTAGAATTTTGTTGTTAGTGCCTATGGATATTTTTAAAAAAAAAAAATTGATTATAGCTTAATCCCTTCCATAAATAAAAAAAATGGGTTATCTAATTTTGATTTATAGTTTCAGTTTGCTGACAAATAAAAAGAAAAAAAAAACCTGCATTAGTTCAATCCTTGCATCCCTAGATCAGGTCATCTCGCATCACTAGGGCAAAGATAGAGAGCAACAAAAGAATAGTTTGTTCTCGAGTTAACCATAACAAGACATGAGTCAAACCTATATTAGTCTTAGGGTGAAGATAAAGAGTAGCATAAAATAGCCAGTTTCTAAGCCAATCCCAACATTTCATGAGTCTACCCCAATGTCGAATGAGTTGATCATAATAGTAGTCGAGCCAACTTCTAAATAGCCATAATCAAAAGATAGAAAGCCATCTTGAGACACAAAAATCAAGGAAAATATTTTTTTTGAATTTTATATTTCGAGTCCTAACACACTAAGGTACTGGAAAAGTATTTTTTTTGGATGAATACTATAACAAAGATTTCAGCAATCAAACACTTGACTTAGTAAACCATAAGCTCTGATACCAAAAAATTGATGGGGGATGAAAATAAAATGATGAATGGAGAGTTTTATCAAGCTAACCAACAAGCAAACTTGAGCAATTAATTATCAAACAAATGGGTAAATTAATCCAAGAAAAGAATTTTCATAAGGAGACAGTTGATCTAATTTTTAAGACCCGCAATGTAGATCTAGTTCAAAATAAGGATTAGGATCTTCATGGAAAGGAAACCATCACTACTAGGGCAAGTTAACCTTCAAATGATCAGCTCTAATGAAGCTTAGGAAGAGTTTTCCTACCAACAATGATGGATAATTATTTGGTGGAAGAAGGAGCTCTCATCACTCAAGGATTGAGGCCTAGAAGTCAAGATTGGCACTCTCTACTTTGAGACTCACCTTGGCCTTGATCTATGGCTTGGAGACCTTCATCCTTGACCTAGAAACATAAGAGAACCTGCAAAGAAATTTAGGATTAGAAATGGAAGAAGAATTGGAGTTGGAATGGAAACAAAGAAAAAAAAGAAGAAGAAGAAAGTGAACGGCAGCTTGGGACTTGGAGCTTGATCAAAGATCCATCAATGGGCATCCCATCCTTTACTCCTTGCAAAAGCACTCTTCACTCTCAAACTCAAACTTAAAAAACTCTCATTCGATCCTTGGATAAGGATTCACACACTCAAACTAGCTAGAAAACTTTCACTCCAAATAAGAACTCAAGAAAACTAGAACACAAGGATTCAATCCTTTTATGAATTCAAATCATAGCATAGAATGAATACAATGAGAGCCTAGGGGCCCTATTTATAGGCTCCAATGCTAGAAATTTTGTCCAAGGGTGGAGGGGAGGGGATAAGGTTGGCTTAGTTGGCTCCAACAACTCTTAGGTAAGTGGTTCTAACTAGAAACAAATTGTAGGTAGAAAGTTACAACCACTTTGACATGTGGCATCTAGAAGATCCTAATGTGGATTCCAAATGCTGATGTGGAGGCTTAGGTATCATAAGTTGTGGCATCCCACATGTCAAATATTGTTGGGGTAGTGGAAGGAATCTTTATGCTCTCCATAAAAATCTTGATGTAGTGTAATTCCTTCTCCCCCAAGGTTGTTTGATGAGTTTTTCCCCCATGTGCTTCAAATCTTGGCATGAATTGGGCTTGGGCTTGGTCATGAAGAGGCTTGAATGGTTGGTCTTGGACTTGAAGAGGATGCCCTCCATCATGCTTTGGGCTTGAGCTAAATGGGCTTCTTCCATTGTATTGGCTTATGAGCCAAATCATGCTTCAAGAAAATTTTTAACTTTCTTCGAAAACTTTATTGACTATAGCTGCAAAAACAAAGTGAGTTAATCAAAGTATATATTCTTATTATGGATGTCCCCATCAGGTTGTGTTTGGTGAGCTTGAGAAAAGCTAACTAGGTTTGATTTGTGCTTAGCTAAAATAATCAAACATAATCAAGAAGTGATTATAGTTGAAGTTTCCATGCAAAAGTCCTTAGGGAGTAGATGTGGTATTGAGTTTAGCATCAAATCACTAGAAATTTGTTGAGTTTATGACCGTGTGATTATTTTTTATTTACTTTCAGTTGCTATATTTATTTTTATCTTACTACTTAACAATCATGCTCTTATCTTGTAAGTAGAAGCACATATTTGATTTAGATTTTTGAAGAACCTAATCACACCTGCCCTCCCCCTCCCTCTTGGATTGCTATCGCTAAATAACAAACTGTATTGTTGCTATAATAGAAGAATCAAAAGAATTGTTTGACTATTCTCTCCATGAACTAATGGGGTCTCCTCAATCACATGAGCATTGGTTGAATAGGGCAGTAGAAACTTCAAGCTTTCCCATCAAAGTTTAATTTGAAGAAAAGTTCAGATGGGTCAGGATGAGGAAGGATTGGTAGGGGATGTGGCAAATCATATTGTGGAAGAAGAAGATGTAGAAACCAAGGCTGGCAGAGAAACTTCAATGGAGGTAACAATGTTAACTCTACTGCATGTTCATACCTTGGAGGTAATAATGCTAACTCTGCTCCATGTTCATGCTGTGGAAGGACAAATCGTAAAGTGATTGTTGGTATATAAATAAGTTTGGTCAATATAAAATGCTCCACAGTGCCATAATTGTAAGAAATATGGACATATTAAGAAAAACTATCACCAAAAGGCTGAGTAGGCTAATTTTCATTCAAAAAAGATACATCTGAAGATAACAACCATGTTCATATTGATATGTCTGAAGATATTTGATGTCTTGAAAGTGGTTGTAGTGACCACATGACTAGCAATAAAAATTACTTTGTGAAGATTTGTTGGTCCATGTGATGCAAAACAACAACCATGTTCAGGTATATGGTGTTGGAAATTAACGCACTACTTTAGTTCAAAGATGTTTTGGAATAACATTTTCTATTTTTGAAGTATCCGAAGTATATATGTAAGTGGCCAGTTTCTAGATTTCTCTAGTCCAAAGTCATTTAATGATGTAAGTTTGTTCAATTCTCCATGGAAGATATTTCTTTATCTCAGCATACAGTATTAAAAAATTATGGACTTTCTTCTCCAAACTTCAGCTCCAATATTTTGAGAACTCTGTAGTAGTAATTCTCTGTATTCTCTAAATCAGTTGTCATCTCCTTAGATATCACCCAACAAAAGTGGTATCAAAGTAGTGTTTCAACATCATCTGGGATATTTGTAATCACAAATTGAAAATCAGCCAATCCAACAAGGAAAAGATGGCTTCGTTGGTTAGAGAAAGTGCTAGCATTTCACACTCCATTCTTCCAATCTTTGGAGAAGAAAAACATGATTTTTGAAAAGTGAAGATATGGACCACTTCTAGAGGGACTTTGGAGCATCATTGAAGAGGTTATAATGAACCACCTGATGAAAGCCAACTCACAAATACAAAGACATAAAAGCTTGAAGCAACTAAAGAAAGATTATGCTTATCCTTCTCAAGAAATATAAGGATATGGGTAAGTTGGTCAACTTTCGTGTGATATTTACCCACCAAAGAATAACCCTACAAGTTAAAAGTCATGGCAGTCAATTTTTGGTTGTGTTTATATGTTGACGACATGATTTGTACTAAAATTTTTATTTATCAAGGGAAGTATGCAACTTATTCATTTAAAAAATTGGAATGATGAGTTGAAAGCATGCCAAGACTCCATTGAATACAATTGAGAAGCTATCTTTAAATGATGGGGCTAAAAATGTTGATAAAAAGCAATTCAAAAATATAGTGGGAGGTCTCATGTATCTTACTCAAACAAGAACGGATATTTTGTTTGTTGTAGGTCTCATTTCTTGGTTGATGCATAGTCCAAGCGAATATCATTTGGGGGTAGCTAAGAGAATTCTCAAATCTATAAATGTTTAAGGTAATTAAAATTTTGGCATCAGGTATATAAAAGCCAAGCCTAATAATCATATTGCTTTTACTGCTAGGCTAATTTTGTAGATGACAAAAGAAGCACAATAGGTTATCCTTTCATCCTTAGTTTGGGAGCAGTTGCATCCAGACAAACTTCGACGATGCTTAAGTTTGAATCAAGTTGAAGAGAATCGAATTGAGTTATTGTATCTAGCTCTTTGTCATCTCCTTGGAGGATCTGTGTGCCAAGGCTGCTCTCAAGCTTCGTCAATGGCATCAAGACTGAACAGATGAGGTTTGAAGAAAGGCTAGGCGAAGGATCCTTCGGAAAAAGGAATCCCTTGCTTTATCGTGTTCACTGATATTTATAGGCCTCAAACCTAACCGTGTATAGCTGGAGTCCAGTTGTAAATGGTTAGTTTGTTAAGACATGAGCACGTGCAACAAATGTTATCCACATATATTGAATAGTTTTGCATCACTTGAACATTAATCAGCTTTGCTTTTCCTAGGCATTAATTAGCCTCGTACCTCTTGGACATTGATCGGCTTTATGCCTCTAGACGTTGATCAGCCTTATGCCTCTTAGGCATTGATCGGCTTTATGCCTCTTGGACGTTAACCAGCTTTGTGCCTCTTGGGCGTTGATCGGCTTTGCACCTCTTAGACGTTGATCAGCCTTATGCCTCTTGAGCATCGATCGACTTTATGCCTCTTAGGAATTGATCAACTTTATGCCTCTTGGGCACTGATCAGCTTTACATCTCTTGGGCACTAATTAGCTTTACGCCTCTTAGTCATTGATCCACTTTGCACCTCTTGGGCATTTATCAGCCTTATGCCTCTTGGGCATGATCAGCTTTATGCCTCTTGGACTTTGATCAATCAGATTCAAATCCCGACCAAATCAGTTATAAGTAGACCAAATATGTCGTATCCCAACACTCCCCCCAGTTTCTGAATTCATTAATTAGAAATCAGAAACTGTCAGAAGCTTCGATTCTTAGGCATCAAGCCTCTTGGGCGTTGATCAATCAGATTCAAATCCCGACCAAATCAACTATAAGTAGACCAAATGTGTCGTATCCTAACACTAGTCCTCCCAATTTCAGAATTCATTAATTAGAAATCAGAAACTGTCAGAAGCTTCTATTCTTGGGCAGCACGTTTTGATGACATGTCAATCTCTAATAGGGGAGACGGTTATAAAAACCAATAGCCGTATCCTACTATCATCATTTCAATTTTTGAAATCCTCAAAAGGTCAAAAGTTCTTCATCACAAAATAAATGTGTCCATCCCATCAGCAGCATGTTGCCATCGGATTACGAATGATCATTTTGACTCTTCGAGAAACTCTATCTTTTTACCAGATATTGCGGACAGGTGGCCAAATCTGGATTAATCCCGTTATTCGAGAAAAATCTTGGATCGTTGAAGGACATTATATAAGCACCATTTTTCCCAGGAAAATAGGTTTTCCACTATTTCAGTTTCTTCACCTTAGGAGCAAAAGAAACCTCTCAGATTGGCCTCTTCCATTCTTCTACCTTTTTCTTTTAAGTTAATCTTCCTTTACTTCTTTCCTCTGCTATGGCTAGAATCTTAGAAGTTAGTTATGTTGAAAATCCTGAAGAATCCTCTTCCCAGAAATAGAAAAAACAAGCCGAATCAGTGAAGATAGGTGATGTTAGGTCTTCTTTCACAAAGCATCGAGTCTTAGCGTTGAAACAATATTATAACATTTTAGATGATTATGCCATATTTCTTCCAAATCCTGAAGACCAAATAGATTGGCCTCCACCAGGTAACTTGACAATCTATGAAGAACATCTAAGAGCCAGTCTTAGATTTTTGATTCACCCCTTTTTCCTTACAATCTTTAGATTATATCGTGTGCTACCAGCCCAATTAACTCCCAATAATATCTGAATAATCTGCGCTTTCTTGATTCTTTGTAAGGACGCAGATATAGTCTCCAAAACTTTCCTTTTCATCACTTTGTTCATATTGAAGCAGGATTTCCAGGGCCATGGGTGGTGGGTAATTAATCCATGCCATGGTCGAAAATTTATTTTGGGGCTTCCGTCGGCCATTCATGGTTAGAAGCCTTGCTTCTTTTACATTGTTTCCAAAATTCCTTGGGATTATACCATTAGTCATAGAGAACCCGATTAACTCCAAATGATGGCAAAAAAATTCCACAGCCAACCAAGAAGACTATGAGAAGCTCATGGGGATGGAGATTCTCCCGATAAAAGAACTTCTTGATCAAAGAGGACTTTTTTTTATGGAAATCAGCCCTAAACCTTCTTCAGGTATTTCTATTGCTGATGTTATCTCTTCATTTCTTTTTTCTGACAATCAATCTTAATATTTGACTTTTTAATCATTGCAGATACATCAGTCATGGTGGATGTTTGGAAGCTTCAAAAATTATCGAAGAAAAGATGAGCAGAAGCCACCTCCTCCAACCAAGAAGAAGGAAGGATTAAAAGACCGAAGAAGATAAAACCAACAACTCCAACAACTTCAGCGGTCTCAACAGATCCTATTTCTTCGATACTAATAGTAAGTATATCGGAAGATGATGAAGTACCATTATCAGCATCTCTTCAACCTCAAGAAAGATGATCAATAGAAATCTCGGGAGTTGGTCCATCATCCTTTACTAATGACTGAGCTAATAAGGAAAAAGCTCTGATGATGGAGGAGGAGGAAGAAGAAAGAGTACTGGTTGCAAATGTCATAACCGACTTTCCTGTATATGCTGATGACTCGGATCTGAATGACCCAATGTTGGCCCATCGCCTTTTAAAGTCTATCATCATTCTGAGAGATTGAAAAATAACCAAGTCCCAGTAGATTGATGACACCATTCTATTACTTCATCCAATACTGTTGAATGTATGTAATCAACTTGTACTTTAACCAATTAAAGAGTTAATCATTTACCTTTTATTATTAAGTCAAATAATTTAACATGCAAATAAATAGCTTATCCATGGGATCAACATCATGGATGAAAGTCTGAAAAATCTTGACCAATTTCATCAAACTATGTGTAACAAGGTGAAAGTTGCAAGGGCAGAAAAAGAGGTTGCTGAGGAGCTAAAAAATGCTATGAAAAGGGAGCTAGAAGAAGCAGCAACTAAAACATCAGCTCTAAAAGCAAAGCTGAACGAGGCACAGTCAAAAATAAACCTCATGGAGTCAAAAAAAAAGAAGAACAAGAAAATCCAATCGATATCTATTAATTTGGAGAAAGCTGAAGAAAAAACTTCAATGGCTGAAAAGAAAATTTTAGCGGCTGAAGAAAGAGCTCTAATGGCAGTAAAGAAAGCTGAACAAGCTGTTGAAGAGGCTGTTAATGAAGCCGTAAAGAAATACGTTCAGTCAAAAACCTTTGACGATAAACTCCACGAAGCGGGAGTTGAAAGCTACAACCATGGTCACGCTGACTGTTTAAACAAAGTAAAAAAATTTTATCCTGACCTAGATACTTCAAAAATAGAGGAAGACTCCGATGAAGAAATTCTAACGAAGAAGATCAGGTCAGAGAACCGATCATAAATCAAACTGAAGAACCAATTGGCGGCCAAACTGAAGAATCAGCACTAGGTTCTCAAATCCAAGAAGAAACGCCAACAGTTCCTACTATAAACCAGGTCGAAATAGAAGAAAATGTAGTTGAAAAGAATATAAAGGACCAATCTATATGAATGATGTAAGAACTCATATTGTTCTCAATATGAAATGAAAAATCTTTCTTTTTAGCAATGTCTACTGGATTGCAAGAATTCAAACTTTTATAAATGAAAAATTTTCTAAGTATAAAATCATCGGATCAAACAAGTTTCCAAAAAAGATTGATCTAATCATGAAATTATCCGAATCAAATTAAAGACACTAATTATTATTCAAAAAAATTTAGTTAAAACTAATTTCGAATAAGTTCGATGAACAAGAATCTTTAACGGAATATGTTGAGCAAAAATTATAATCTCTAACTTCCCCCAAGGAAGAAATTATCTCTTACTGAACATTTAGAAAAATCAATCTCCAAATTAATCAAACCCCTAACTTACTCATAGATGATATAATATTTCAATCTGATTTACCAAATATCTTTTTCCTTTCCCCTTATATTTTAAGAAGAAGAATCCCTTGTAAAAGATTTTTTTCAAATGAAGTCCCATAAGTCATCATACCAACTTTGCCAAGTGTCATCTTCCTATCAAGAGAGCAGTTGTTCAGCAGGCCATATAACCACATTTGTCAATATTTAAGTGACCGTATAAGATTTGAATTCAAATTCAAACCAAATACCATTATGTACATATTTTATAACAGACTTTTTGAGAATCAGAAGCGGTGTATGGATTTTCAACAAATCAGGATCTTAAATGTGTCAAGATCTCAAGATATCTCGGAATTTGGACCATAAATCATGGCCATTGACGTTCCCTATATAAAGAGATCTCAGGCCCAGGTCTTTAAGCCAATTTTGTCTAAAGTATTTTGAGTTTCTTTTCTCCTTCGAAACTCTTTGCTTCAAGGAATACTTCCAAGAAGAAACCTTCATTATATTTGAGAAATGGAATCAGGTGATAAGAAGCTTCATCAAATACCTCATAGGAAAGCCGGACTAGTACGATATAGAGAAGAAAGATCATGTATAAGAAGAAGCCACTTGTCAAGAAGTACTTCAAATAAGCCAGAATTTTCTGAATATATGGCATCTTCATCCGAGGAAGAGGAACAAGAACCTTCTGTTCCATTCTCAAAAGAACCAGAATGTGATCCATCTACTAAGCATACTTCAACAGAAAAGGGAAAAGCTCCTGTTGAGGAATCATTCGGTCTGAACAATGACAAGGCTGTTCAAATGCTTGTTGCTGATACAAGTATCAATAATCCAAAGCTAGCAAAAACCATACTACAATCTACCATCCTTCGGAAAGACTGGGAGACAGTAATCAAACACGGAGTGAAAGAGATTCTATCTTCCATCTACCCTGTAGTAATGAAAGTAGGTAATACCTCCCTTCATTCCAAAATAGTATACTCTCGTTCTAATGATGTTTCAATTCTTTCGTTCAGTTCATCAATGATATCTCCATGATTGAAGAAAGTTGGTGTCAAACAACTAACCTTCAGGAAGATCTTCAAAAGTAATTAGCAGTAGTCAAGAAGGAAAAAGACAAGGCTGAAGCTAATCGGATAGCCTTAGAATCAAAGGTTATCCGATCAACCGCAATGATCTCGTCTTTGCAGAATCAACTGAGAATAATTGACAGGCAAGCCACACAGCTTGTGGATGATGCAGCTAGAAGAAGAAAAATACTTTGGCAGGCAGATGAAGCCATAGAAGAGAAAACCCGAGGTACAAAGAAGTATTGAATCAAAAGTCCATAATGGAATAGAGGATAACATTTCTTAAGAAGAAGTTGGAACAAACTGAACAAGAAAATGCTTCACTGATTCAACGGAGGCTTCTTGTGATCGAAGAATTCAAAAAATCTGAAGCCTTTAATGACGGGATGGATCAAGTGGGAGCCAAAGGCTACGAATTTGGCTTTGAAGACTGTATCAATCAGGTCAAGAAATTATACCCTAACCATGACTTCTCCATTTTCATAGACGATTCTGTAGAAAAAGAAGAAGAAAAGCCAACTGATAATCCGGTAATTTCAACTGTTGAGGAAACATCTGAACAAGAGAAAGCTTCAAGTGATCAAGTCAGCCAGAAAAAGTTAAATAATGTTTGTTGTTATTTCTTTTTTTTCCTTCTTGTAGTCAGAACATCAATGAAGTCTTCAATTTCTCTTCAATTTCCACTGCCCAGAAGCCGGAGGAAATGGACCAAGTATATCCATTCCCCATTGAGCAAATGGCCAAGGAGCTGTTAACTGTGTTAGCTAACTAGCTGGATGCCTTTGTATACTTGCATACCTTTGACAAGAATCACATTTTGTTACAAAATTCGAAGCATCCTTCTGTATAGTCGGCCAGTAATATCCTTGCCTTATGATCTTGTAGGCCAATGACCTTCCTCCCAAATGATCACCGCATATTCCCTCATGCACCTCTCTAAGAGCATAATCAGCATCTGAAGGAGATAAACACTTCAATAGCAGCTGAGAAAATGATTTTTTATATAACAAGCCATCTAAGATAATATACTGAGAAGCAAACTTTTGGAGTTATTTAGCTTCTATATTATTTTCAGGCAATACCCCTTCAGTCAGATATTTAATTATCGGACTCATCCAACCCATTTCTGGCTCTATTTGAAGAACCTTTTCTTTTTCAGTTATTGAAATACTTGGGGCCTCCAGATGTTCCACAAAAGTCCGACCCATTTGGTCAGGTATAGAAGTAGCCAATCTAGACAATGAATCGACTCGAGAATTCTCAGTTCTAGGGACATGACTGATGTCCCAAGAATCAAATAAAGCTCCAAGCTCTTGAACTTTCCTCATATACAAAGCTAAAGTGGCATCGCGAACTTCAAAATCCCCTTTTACTTGGTTGACAACTAATTGTGAGTCAAATAATACCTTTAACCTTCGGACATTTACTTCCTTTGCAATTCTTAAGCTGGCCAGGAGGGCTTCATATTTGGCTTGATTATTAGAGACTTTGAAAGAGAATTGGAGTGCATACTCTGTGATATCTCCATTTAGGTTGGATAAGATCAACCCTGTCCCACAACCAGAAGAATTTGAAGCTCCATCTACATGTAATATCCAGGGTGCATCAGTCATTTCCATTTTGTCTGATGGTTGAATTTCCTTTCCACCATCACTCAAAGTACATTCAGCTATGAAATCAGCCAGTACTTGAGCTTTCATTGCAAACCAAGGCTGATAAGCAATATCATACTCACTTAATTTGACTACCCATTTTGCCATCCGACCAGAAGTATCAGGACAATATAAAACAGTCCTTAGAGGTTGGTCGGTCAATATAACAATATGATGGGATTGAAAACATGGCCTGAGGCATTTGGCTAATATCACCAGGGTATAAAAAATCTTCTAAAGTTTTGGGTACCTGGTTTTTGCATCATGAAGGACTTTGCTGATGTAAAAAATGGGCTTATGTGATTCATTAGATTCCTTCCTCACCAACACAGAACTAATTGCTTCATCAGATGCAGCCAGATAAAGATACAAATCTTCTCCTTCTTGGGGTTTAGATAATATAATTAGATTTATCAAATACTTCTTAAGCTCTTTAAATGCTGACCGACAGTCATCCAACCAATTGAACTCCATGGTTTGTCAAAAAGCTTTGAAGAAAGGCAAACACCTTTCAGCCGAATGGGAAATAAACTGGCTTAATGAAGTGATTCATCTAGTCAACTATTGAATTTCTTTCTTATTAGTTGGATGACTCATCTCTAATATGGCTCGAATCTTTTCTAGATTAGCTTCAATCCCTCGCTTCGCAACCATGAAGCCTAAAAATTTTCCAGAGGTTACACCAAAAATATATTTGGTTGGATTTAACTTCATATGATTTTGCTGTAGAATATCAAAGGCTATCTTCAAGTCTTTAATATGATCATCAGATTGGTTACTATTGATGATCATATCATCTACATATACTTTCATAGTCTTTCTAATTTGATCTTTAAAGATCTTGTTCACTAACCTCTGATAAGTAGCTCCAGCATTCTTAAGACCAAATAGCATGATTTTATAATATTATATCCCTCGATCTGTAATGAAGGACGTCTTTTCTTCATCTTCTGGACTCATTCGTATCCGATTATATCCAAAAAAAATATCCATGAAACTCAAGAATTTATGTCCAGATGTTGCATCAATGAGTTGATCAATTTTAGGCAAAGGAAAGCTATCTTTAGGGCATGCCTTGTTGAGATCAGTATAATCTATACATATTCTCTACTTCCTGTTTGCTTTCCTTACCATTACTACATTGGCAAGCCAATCGGGATAGTGGACCTCCCGAATGAATCCGGCATCAAGCAATTTAAATACTTCTTCATTGATAACCTTTTATCTTTCTAGGGCAAAATTTCGTTTCTTTTGTCGAACAGGCCGACTAAGTGGATCAACTTTGAGTTCATGCATAATCACTTCAGGAGGAATACCCAACATATTAGCAGCTTTCCATGCAAATATATCAGCATTTTTTTGTAGAAAGTCCATCAACTTCTTCCTTTGGTCTTCAGTAAGTGAACTTCCAATCTGGACAGTTTTAGTTTGATCATCTTTTATCAAAGGAGCATGAATTGTTCTTTCTATTGACATGCTTATTCCTTCAGTTGGATCCCGTGGATCTATTTGCTCAGAAAGTGAGTTGTTGGTTGATTATTGATTTTGAATTGTCAAACATTGACGGGCCATCTGTTGATTTACCCTTACTACTAGTGGGTTGGGAATTTTGTCAGAAGATGATATGTCGATTTGATAGCTTGAAACCTATTCAGAGCAGGCCTCCCCAAAATGGCATTATACGTAAAGGGAATTCGAACTACCATAAAAGTAAGAGGGAATATTCTTTGCTTTGGCATTGTTCCGAGGGATACAAGAGTGTAATTTCCCCCTCTACTCCTATAGAATTTTTGCCAAATCCAATTAGTGGCACATGAATTGTTCGTAGCTTATTAGTTGGTAATTCATCTTGACAAAAGCATCATAAATCAAGACTTCAGTAGAACTTCCATTATCAACCAAAATTCTATGTACATCATAGTTCACAATTATTACGGAAATCATTACAGGATCATTATGAGGCATCTGAATACCTTGTAAGTCATCATCAGAAAAAATAACACTTCCTCAAAGCCACTTAGGGCTTTGATAATCTTCATAGTATGCTTGGTGAATCATTTCGACCAATCCATCAGTCGGTTGTTGATTTGGGAGCTCCATCCCATCAATGATCATTCTTGGGCCTACTAGCCTTGGCAGCGTTGCCTTAGTTGGTCGGTTCTAATTTTGATTTCGAACATATCTGCCCAAATAGCCTTGCTTAATCAGGCTTTCGATCTCATCTTTCAGTTGGATGCATTCCTCTGTATCATGTCCGTGATCATGATGAAATTGACAGTACTTGGCCTTATTACACATAGCAGGTGGAGCTCTCATCGGCCTTGGCCTCTGAAGAAAAGTTTCTTTCTCAATTTCCATCAAAACTTTTTTCTCTCGAAAGAGTTAGGGGGTGTAAGCGTCAAATTGATTGACATAATTCCTGCCGACCAAGTTCCTCGGCCTTTGACCTTGCTGCTAAATTGATCGGACTCCAGGAGATCAAAATTCATCTTCCTTGGCATTCTTCTTGCTTGGCACTGATTTCTTCTCTATTTGTAGCTAGCTTCAGGCTTATTCTTCGACCTGAGCGTACTTTTGAGTACGGGCTAGTAATTCAGGATAATTGGTCGAAAAATTTTTATCCAAGAAAAATGTGAACCTAGAGGCTCGCAACCCCTTCTTCATAATAGACATCGCTACATATTCATTGAGATCTGGAATCTCCAATGTGGCAGAATTGAACCTTTTGATGTAGTCTCTCAAAGACTCCCCTTCTGATTGTTGGATAAAGAATAAGCTATCTGAATTTCTGGACATTTTCCTGCTTGTTCTGAAATGAGAGATGAACAACTTCTCTAACTAACTGAAAGAATGAATGGTGTATGGCTGTAGACTTGAATACCATATTCTCATCGATTTCTTTAAGGTTGCAGGGAAGGCAAGACAGTGGAGAGCGTCTGATGCCCCCTGAATCACCATATGGGCTTTAATGTTGCCCAAATGATCCAAGGGATCAGATGATCCATCATGCAGCTCAATTTGTGGAACTTTGAAGTGATGTGGAATTCTCTCCTCCATAATCTTCTTAGAAAAAGGAGGCAGGATGTCGCAGCTTGGTGTTGCATCTTCTGCTTTCCACTGCTCAACCACTCTGGCAATCTGCAACTCCAGCTTTCTGAATTTCTTATCAAAATCATTTGCTCTTGCAAGGTTTTGAACTTGAATACTGTCAGGAGTGGATTCTTTAGATGATGTGGAATGAGATCGCGGATGTTTTCCCTTGTTCCATTTCTTGGTATGATGATGAAATCGATGATGTTGTTTTGAAGGAGATTGCTGACCTGAAGAACATTGATAAGATGTATGTCTTCTTGGACTAAGATGTCTACTTACCTAGAGAGAAGGTTGCCGGCACTTCTTGATACCGTAGGTTGTGATGGCTCCTTCGCGGCAATTTCTTGAAGGTTTTGCACTACCACAGTAAGTACTTCTATCTTGTCAAACAGAGTGTTTAACCTTTCTTGATCCATGTTTCCGGCAGGAAGAGCTTCCACCCTCTCGCTAAGAATGGGATCATTCCCCTTTGAAGGATGGGGAATATCTTCCACGGGAAGATTCCTTTTCCTAACTTTCACCATACTTCCTTCCAGATTCTTGAAACTCTTTCACTGAGTTCCCCTACCTGGCATGCCAATCTGTTGCATCCAGACAAACTTCGACATTGCTTAAGTTTGAATCAAGTTGGAGAGAATTGAATTGAGCTATTATATCTAGCCCTTTGTCATCTTATTGGAGGATCTGTGTGCCGAGGCTGCTCTCAAGCTTCATCATGGCATCAGGACTGAATAGATGAGGTCTGAAGAAAGGCTAAGCGAAGGGTCCTTCAAAAAAAGGAATCCCTTGCTTCATCGTGCTCATTGATATTTATAAGCCTCAAACCTAACCGTGTACAGCTGGAGTCCAGCTGTAAATGGTTAGTTTGTTAAGACATGAGCACGTGCAACAAATGTTATCCATAGATGTTGAATAGTTTCTCATCACTTGAACATTAATCAACTTTGCTTCTCCTAGGCATTAATCAGCCTCGTACCTCTTGGACATTGATCGGCTTTATGCCTCTGGACGTTGATCAACCTTATGCCTCTTGGGCATTGATTGGCTTTATGCCTCTTGGGCATTGACCGGCTTTGTACCTCTTGGACGTTGATCGACTTTGCACCTCTTAGGCATTGATCAGCCTTATGCCTCTTAAGCATCGATCGGCTTTATGCCTCTTGGGCATTGATCAGCTTTACGCCTCTTGGGAATTGATCAGCCTTACGCCTCTTGGGCACTGATCAGTTTTATGCCTCTTTTGCATTGATCATCTTTGCGCCTCTTGGACGTTGATCAGCCTTATGCCTCTTGGGCATTGATCGGCTTTACGCCTCTAGACGTCGATCAATCAGATTCAAATCCTGACCAAATCAGTTATAAGTAGATCAAATGTGTCGTATCCCAATAGGAGACATTTCTTGGACATCAAAGAATTGGCTAAGTGCAGTCTTGTCAACTATAAAAACTGAGTACATTGCCACTACAACTATATATAGCATGTCATGCAGTTTGGTTGAGGAGAATCTTGAAAGATCTAAAGCTAAAGCAAGAAGAATCAATTATGATCTTTTGTGACAACAAATCTACAATTGCATTGTCTAAGAATCCAATCTAGCTTGGAAGGACCAAGCATGCAAAAAAGATGCAACACCATTTTATTAGAGAGCTGCTTGCTAAAGGAGTAGAGGAGCTGCTATGAGAAATAGTGTGGGTATGTATTTAGTCAGCCATTCATTATCTATTAGGAAGACTTTGGATATTAGGATCAAGGAATCTAATTAATATTTTTTGACTAATTTCTTTGGATAAGATTTTAGGTTGTTATAGCTGCAATATTGTAAAATTGATGTTCATCTAGCTCACAGAAGCTTTAGCAGAATTTGGGGGGAGGGGGAGCCCTCCTTGAATTAAGAAAGGGGGATGTCATAGATTAATTCAAACATGGGCTAGGTGGATAGCTGTTGACTTGCATTTTTTTTTTTTGGGTTCCACTTGTCTACGTTATGCTTATTTGGTTGAAAGAAGTAGTTGAGAGTCTTTGGGAGTTATCTGGCATATGTGTCCTTCTTTGTTGGGCAATTTATTAGCAAAGGTTGGAAATACGCTGCGCATGTTAGTTTAATTAGCCACCATGTTGTGAACAAATTCTAGTTATGACCTGTGCACCACATCTTTTGTGTAACTCGAGAGTTTCAGTTCAATAAAAAAAATGTAAGTTTTTATCCATTCAAAACTCTTTGAGCGTGTCCCCTCCAAAATCTTCCATGTCCTTCTCTAACAATGCTCAACTACATTCCCAACTCAAATAACATAAGCAAACAACCCTTTTAAGCTGGGAGCCAAAAATCTTTGTGGCGTCTACTAGTAATCAGATACCCCCCACCAGCTCTTCTACTCTTCCTCCTAACAGCCAGAGCCATGCAAGAAGCATTCTTGATGTAGTAGTCCACCACCCCTCCTCCTTTGACCCTATTTCTATTAGAATTAATTTATCATTTATTGTTAGTAAAATCTAAGAGTCAGTAATTATTATTGTTAAAGTCTAAAAGTCTTGTTAAAAATAAAGAGTAATGTGAAAATCTAGAAGACATGTAGAAGTCTAAAAGTTTTATAAGAATCTAAGAGTTATGCTGAAGTCAAAGGATCATATATATCAATGAAAGAAGACAGAGAGCCACCCTCATGTACCTATAAATAAGCCCTAGAGTCTTATGTTTTAAAGAGTACTATGGAATACAATATGATATACATATATTATCCTCTACTCTCCAAGTAATTATTTGATCATTAGATTTCTTTGTACTTTATCAAAAGTGCTACCTAATTTTCAATATTTGATATCAGAGCCAAGTTAGTCAAGTTGATCCTAAAGTAGTGCCTGAGAGCCACAGAGCCATAGAGCCTTAGAGCAAGAAAGCTTGGTAGTTTCCTGGAAAAGAAAAGAAAGAAAAAAAGAAGACGAGAGTGACAGGTTGCTGAGAGCCAGAAAGCAAGGTTCCTGAAAGTCAGAGAGTTATAGATTCAAAAAGCAATTTCAGAGCCAAAAGAAGCTCGTGAAGAAGGTATTCATATCCTCTATTCAAGGTATTAAGACTCCGGGTCAGAAAGAACTCGTAGAAAAGTTTGCAAGCCTAAGAAAAAGACTTTGTAACAAAGAAAAGAAGAAAAAAAATTTTCAGAGGTTAAAGAAAAGAGACCTCATTAATGACACTAATTGAGCAAAATGGATGATGGAAAAATAATAGTTTTGGTTGCGCCATTCAAGCTAATGCTCAGGGAGATACTTGAAAAATTAAATTTTTCACCAGCAAGGACATTGAAGAACTTAAGATCTCAATGCAAGATCTGAATAAAAGCTACGAAGATCTGAAGAATAGGTTTGAAGATATAATCAGATAATTGAATCAGTTGAAGCTAGAAAGAAGAGTGATCATTGTAGGAGATACAGAAAGGGAGATCGAAGAAGATGTAGGGTCTTCTTTCAAAAGATCAAAGAGAAGAGCTAGTGTAGTGTGAGATTTTCCTCCCGGATGCGGTCCAGATTAATGATTGAAGGAATTATGATAAATTACAAATTAAGGGAGGGTGTTAGAATTAATTTGTCATTTATTGTTAGTAAAATCTAAGAGTCAATAATTATTATTGTTAAAGTCTAAGAGTCTCGTTAGAAACAAAGAGTCATATGAAATTCAAGAAGACATGTAGAAGTCTAAGAGTTTTATAAAAATTTAAGAGTTATGTTGAAGTCAAAGGATCAAATGTATTCATGAGAGGAGATAGAGAGCCACCCTCATGTACCTATAAATAGGCCCTAGAGTCTTATATTTTACATAGTATGGAATGAAACATGATATACATATATTGTCCTCAACTTTCCTAGTAATTATTTGAGCATTAGATTTTCTTGTACTCTATCAAAAGTGCTACCTAATTTTTAACAATTTCTTGCCCACATCATCACCAATTGCCATGTTGCTAATAGAAAAGTGTCCTAAGAGCCAATCATTATGAGGGCCTTTTTGTAAACTTCCAGCTCATGTATGATATATGTTTTATATTAAAAAAGGCATTTGATTCATCATATACTGTTGTGTCATGTTTTGTTGATTATGATGAACCCTATAGAGTAGGGCAATGGAATTAGGGTTATGATAAAATAACAGTGAGACCTAATTCATATAAACCCTAATCTAGAATGTTCCTAGTCGTTGGACCATCTATTTGGGGATCGATGAATCTGGAAAGACTAGCTTATCCTATATATGCTCAGTTTATGAGGGTGGTTGATCTCACAACCACTTGTATAAAGACAATAATACAAGGATAAGGGTGCTCATCAAGGTATGAGTTACTGGATTGATCCGCATCGGGACTATCTTACAGAAGTCTTACTGCTTGTCAAAAAATAGATTCCAGAGTAGAAGTTGTGCATGTGATCTTTAGACCTGAGGTCACCATGGTTCCTTGTGCATACTAAGCCATACTTTGGTTCATACTCATTCATGGCATTGCGACATGTACGGGGTGTTGTGGATATGGTGGAAGGTGTACGAAGGATGTGAGTGGACCAACAAGGAATCGATCTTTCCTGGTAAGAGGAATTGTTATCCCATGTGATCTCTTCGATGAATGACTCAAGGAGCCTTAGATCAAAGCAGGATGAGATTATAAGTGGTTTCTAATCAGTCATCAGCTAAGTCCACATGATCGAGATGAGATTCGATATGATTAAGTGTTAGGGTTTGACATATATCCATACCTATCACTTAATCGGGATAATGGAAGATTGAAAGATTGAATTACACGGTAACTTACTACTGAAGGGTACTTTAATAATTTTCATGAAATTCCTCATCTTTCGGGTAGGCATGATACGTTGCTAGATGTCAATCTTGTCTTCTAGATTTTAATGAACCAATTGATTGGTTTTATGAGTCAATTCGATATCTGATTCAAATTGGACAATTAGGTGAGCCAATTTGACCAAATAAGGTCTATCAGGTTCGATCAGATCGAATTAGCTCAAACCTAAACCTATTACTGGCTAGATATGGAACCCAATGGGTCACACACATTAGAGAGTTGGCCAAGGAAGTCATTCATGATTTAATTAGGGTCATGGTATCCTAGTTGGTTAGCCAGATTACACATTAGCATGTGTAGGCTAACCCAATTCCTAATCCAATTGGATTGGGTTCGGTTGCTTGGTATTTGGACTAACCTATTTGAGGGAAACCCAGATTAGGTTGAGTCCTAAGTGGGGTAGCTTAAACTAGGTTTTATCTGATTTTTATTTGGGCATTAAACCGATTTTATGAAGAGTCCTAGGCGCATAGGACTCTTAGCACCTCTTGGCGCGTGCGGGAGATGTAGAGTGCGCGCAGAAAGACTAAGAGTCCTTCTGTAGATGAAACTCTAAGATTTTCATATCTGGAATGCATCTTATCTGATCCCCATGCCCCTTAGGATAATATTTGATCGGTCAAGCCTATTTGAAATGGCATGAAAAGTGTAGAAGCAAAAGCACGCATGAAAAGACGTGTCTCTTCATTTGGCGCGCGCCCTGAAGCAGAGTCCTTCTGCTATCAGGACTCTTCATATTCTTTAATGTTTGGAGATTGAAGAGGCACCTCTTGGCTTCCCAGATACCGGTACTTGCCATGTGGCAAGTCATAGATTGTCCAGGAAAGTGAATGGATGCCTATATGTCCTTTGATGCATGATAAAACATATTGGATATGATTTTTCCGGCCAGATAACCTCACTTCGATCTTGGAAAATCATATCTGATAACCTGTTGGAGGGCATATCACATGCCCCTCTTAAAACTATAAATAGGGGCGATGATATGAGTTTCAGATATCTTTTTCACTGTAAAGATATTCTGAGTGTCTCTCTGTCTCTCCCTCCCTTCTCCTTTCTTTAAGACAAGACTTGTCTTGTTAAGACAAGGTATAATCTTTTAGGACAAGGCTTTGTCTTAGAACATAAGTTTAAGGAGTTTTAGAGGAGGGTTGTCTTAAAACCAAGAGTGGTGTTGGGTAGTGTTCTTGGTGCCCTACAGTAAGACAGGGTGTCCTATGGTGGTCAAAGGTCCAAAAGCTATCCTAAGAGTTCTTTTGAAGCAAGCAACCCTGGTAGGGATTCTTCCTTGGTACCATTCTCGTGTGGATCATAGTTGGGGAGGGCTTGCACTTGTGAGCCTCATGGACAGGATTGGATTTCAGCGATCTAGGTATGTTTTTCTGACTCCATTTATGTTTCATTAATTGGTATTGTATAAGGGGTTCCTGGAAATTAGGATTTTCTAGCCAATTAAGGTTTCATGCTTAGAATTTTTGTTTTTGAATTTCACTTCCACATGTTGCATGATTCCCAGCAACCTGGGAGAATTTCCATCAATGGTATCAGATCCATCCTTGTGGCATACCAATTATGAACCATTTTTGGAGTTTTATGAAATTCCACTATCGAGCCGACCCGAACCCTATTGAGTCGACCTGACCAAATTCATATGTATGATTTCTGGTTTCTTTATGAAATGACATGATAATGTAATTGTATGAAATTTTGCATATTAGGATAATATGTTTAATTTTAGTTTTTATGAAATGCATGATATTATGTCAAGTATGAAATTATGCATGTTGATTGAACCAAGTAACTACTTTGGATTGGGTTAATCACCATGGTCATCCAGTCATAGGAGTTAAGTAGGGTTTAAAGGCCCTCTCCTCCCACTCAATAGGTCTCCTATGGCATGTAGGGGTGCCGCTGTGGCCATATCCCACGAACAAGTGAGGTGAAAGGTATTTTTATATATCTATCATGCTTTGATTTGCATATTAGCTATAATATGCTTGTTTAACATATGTTATGTTATGATGATATGTTACATGTTTATATTGTTATAAGCATAGTAATCATGATAATTTAGAATGTGTTTTGAGATAATCAAAAGCCCTCATCAAAATTATATTTAGTCATAGCAAAAACTTAGTCATGATGCAAAACCAATTAGGGTTTGATCAGCAGATTGGTGTCTAGGCAAATGGTTATGGGAAGGTAAAGGAAATGAGATTTTTAATTGGTTTCGTTGTCTGACCTAGCCAATCTAATTGGTGTCTAAGGAAAGCAACGGGGGGACCCCCTTACCCCTTCCACTTACCGGCCAACTTGGTCATATCTAAACCCTATTTTGATAATGCTGATTGGTTAAGTAAGCTATAATATGCCTTCCTTCATGCTAAGATAGATTCACGTCAAGACTATAGTAGGTTTGTTGTGTGACACATGGCCTACTATAAGGTTTGATATGAAATTTATCTTGGTGCACTTAGTTCTTTATGGCATGATTGGAGTTGTTGCTTTGTTGTGTGACACAAGGGCAACAATGTTCAATCATGGCTATATAGAAATGAAGGATTTGATTAAACTAAGACATTATAGTTTGTTGTGTGACACAAGGCTATAAGTGTCTTAGAAGCAAAAATAATTGTTGAGAATTGCACGGGTTGCAATTGGAAAGGTTGTCCTACCTTTGAACTCATTAGTGTTTGTTGTGTGACACAAGGCACTAATGAGGGATTAGGATCTCAACCTCACTAAAGAAACTAGGAAGGTTTCTCACTTACCATAGTTGAGGGTTATGGTATTCGAAGAAAATAGTGGGAGACATAATTTGATATAAAGTCCTTATCTAGTTATGAATATCATCTTTGAGTGATCTGCTAATATTGTTCTTTAATTAAATGTAGGACATTTATTTTAATGATTTCAAACTTATCACTATGGGGCATCTTGGATGCCAACAAGTTAACCGATTCAAATTATGTGGACTGGCTGAGGAACATGAGGATTATTTTGACTTAGGAGAAGCTTTCATATATACTTGATTCTTCGAGTCCAGTGGTGATCGGAGAGGATGCATCAGAGGAGGAAATTTCCATACACAGAATGTGGCAAAATGACAGTACAACTGTCAGGTGCATTATGTTGGCCTCGATGAGCAACAAGCTCCAAAGGCAACATGAAGGTATGGAACCTCAGTCCATATTGCTCAATTTAAAGGAGCTTTATGGAGAGCAAAGTAGGGCTGCCCGATATGAAATATCGAAGTAGTTGTTCCAAGCACATGGATGAGTGAGGGTTCACCTGTGCAAACCAATGTGCTGAAAATGATTGACTAGATCACTCGATTGGGTCAATTTGGGTTTGTCATGGATGGTGAACTCAGTCAGGACTTGATCCTGCAGTCACTCCCAGATTCCTTCTCTCAGTTTGTTCTTAATTACCATATAAACAAATTGAATACTTCATTTCCAAAGCTACTTAACATGCTTAAGATAACAAAGAGCCACTCTAAAGGAGATAAGGCACAGGTGCTTCTTGTTGATAGAAAAAAGCAAGCAATGAAGAAGGGTATGAAGAAAAAATTCAACCCTAAGAAGAGCATCCAGAAGAAGAACAAGAAAGTTAAGAAGGTTGATGGAGCCTATTTCCATTGCGGCAAGACTGGGCATTGGAAGAAGAACTGCAAGGTTTACCTTGCAAATGTGAAGCAAGATGCAAGTGGTGCATCTAAAGGTTTGTACATGATACAAGCTAATTTATCATTGAGTACTTCCATTTCTAATTCATGGATATTGAATGCCGTATGTGGATCTCACATATGCAATTCATTGCAAGGACTCCACATAATTAAAAGTCTGAAGAGGGGTGACTTCAAGCTACTAGGGCTAGTGGTAAAGCCGAACATGCTGAAGCTATGGGTACCTATCTTCTATTATTACCTACGGGTAATGTGATAAAGCTAGAAGAATGCTTCTATGTACCATATATTGTTAGAAACATTATTTCCATACCCTTGTTATTACAACAGGGATATGAAATAAATGTGAAGAGCAGTGGCTGCTCTATTCTTCAAAATAATAAAGTATTTGGACATGGATGTTTTATAAATGGTCTTCTAACTTTGCAACTCAATGAAAAAAATTTTCTTATTGATGATAAGAAGAGGAAAAGAGATAATAACAATGTCACATATCTCTGGCACTGCCGATTGGGGCATATCAGTGAGTCAAGGATAAACAAGTTAGTCAAAGATAATTACTTTGACTTTGATGATTTTCAATCGTTAGGAACTTGTGAATCTTGTCTCAAAGGAAAAATGACCAAGTCTCCATTCACTGGACATGGAGAAGGGGCAACTGAATTGTTAGGTCTAATACATACTGATGTATATGGACCTATGTCATCTCAGGCCAGAGGAGGATATTCTTATTTCATCACTTTTATTGATGATTCATCAAGGTTCAGTCAGGTTTATCTTTTAAAACACAAGTCCAAAGCCTTTGATAAATTTAAAGAATATCAGAGTATGGTTGAAAAACAAACTGGATTTAGTATTAAAGCTCTTCAGTCTGATCGAGGAGGTGAATACTTATCTGGTGAGTTTCTGAACCATCTCAAGGACAAAGGAATTATATCTAAATGGACCCCTCCTTATACACCCCAGTTAAATGGAGTGGCAGAAAGGAGAAATCACACCTTGTTAGACATGGTGAGGTCGATGATGAGCTTCACAGATCTTCTTACTTCCTTCTGGGGACATGCCCAAGATACTGCTGCATATATATTTAACAGGATTCCATTTAATTCAGTGAATAGCACACGATATGAATTATAGAATGGCAAAAGACCAAATCTTAAGTATTTGAAGATTTGGAGTTGCCATGCTTATGTCAAGAATACCTTTGGACATAAGCTAAGTGCAAGGGCTGCTAAATGCAGGTTTGTTGGTTATTCAAAAGAGGGTGTTGGATGCCTTTTTTATAATGCTGCAGAACAAAAGATAATTGTTAGTAGACATGCTACATTCTTGGAACAAGAGTTTATCCAAGAAGAGGATGTAGTGATTCTTCACTTGAGTTATGTGAAGAACATAATCAACAATCCAGTGATTCTTCAAGTGAAGTTCCTCAACCAGAGGTTCTTGTGGATCAAGAACAACCACAATACACACTTCCTCTCTGAAAGTTAGAGAGGGTACGGGGAGCACCTCTCAAATATGGTTTTGTCATCGGGGATGACAATGAAGCCAGTATCATACAGGATGATGATCCTATGACCTATTCGAAAGCTATCACGAGTAAAGACTCTGACAAGTGGCTTGGCACCATAAAATCTGAAATGGATTCCATGTATTCCAATCAGGTTTGGACTTTGGTAGATCCACCTGAAGGAATTGACCCAATAGAATGTAAATGGATCTTCAAGAAGAAGATTGGAGCAGATGGTCAAGTTGAGACCTACAAGGCTAGAGTGGTAGCAAAAGGTTTTAGACAAAGACATGGTGTAGACTATGATGAAACCTTTTCTCCAATAGCCATGCTTAAGTCTATTCGGATACTGCTTGCCATAGCAGCATACCATGACTATGAGATCTGGCAGATGGATGTAAAGACTGCTTTCCTCAATAGAAACCTTGAGGAAAAAGTCTATATGTCACAGCCAGAGGGTTTTGTCTCAATTGGGAGACCAAATCAGGTATGCAAATTAAAGAAGTCCATTTATGGACTTAAGCAAGCATCGAGGAGTTGGAACATCCGTTTTGATGAAACAATCAAAGGATTTGGTTTTGTCAAAAATGTGGATGAACCATATGTGTACAAGAAGACAAGTGGGAGTGCACTTATTTTCTTGGTTTTGTATGTGGACGACATACTGATCATTAGGAATGATATCCCAATATTGCAATTGGTTAAAACTTGGCTATCATTAAAGTTTTCCATGAATGATTTGGGAGAAGCATCCAATATACTGGATATAAAGATGAATAGAGATAGATCCAAAAGGATGCTGGGCTTGTCCCAATCTTTGTACATTGACTTAGTGTTGAAGAGATTCAACATGGATGGAAGTAAGAAAGGTTACTTGCCTCTAAGTCAAGGCATATATCTCTCTAAGAAAATGTCTCCTAAGATATCAAAAAAAAGAGAAAGGATGGCTATGAATCCTTATGCTTCGACTGTAGGATCGATTATATATGCCATGTTACGTACCAAGCCTGATGTCGCTTATGACTTGGGCATGGTGAGCAAGTTTCAGACAGATCTAGGAGAGGATCATTGAAGAGTTGTGAAAAATATTATGAAGTACCTAAGGATTAAAGATATTTTTCTAGTATATGGAGGATCTGAGTTGAAACTAGAAGGTTATACAGATTCTAGTTTTCAATCAGATCCATATGATAGCAAATCCACATCGGGATATGTCTTCACCCTTAATGGTGGTGCAGTGAGTTGGAAAAGTACAAAGCAGCCAACAATAGCTGACTCAGTCACTGAGACAGAGTACATAGCTGCTAGTGAAGCCGTAAATGAAGCTGTCTGGATGAAGAAATTCATCATGGAATTGGGCATGGTTCTTGATGTACATCAGCCAGTAGCAGTGTATTATGATAACACTAGGGTTGTTGCATAAGCTAAGGAACCAAGGTATTATCACAAGTCCAAGCACATTCTAAGACGGTTCCACCTCGTTTAAGAGATCATTGAAAGAGAAGATGTTACCATTGAACGAGTTGACACAAAGAACATAGCAGACCCATTCACTAAAGTATTGGCCAAGCAGTAGTTAGATCGTCACTTAGATTGTATAGGCATAAAATACAAGGGCGATTGCTTTAGTGCAAGTGAGAGTTTGATAGAAAAGTGCTATAAGAGCCAATTATTATGAGGACCTTTTTGTAAACTTTCAGCTCATGTATGACAGATTTTTAATATTAATAAAGGCATTTGATTTATCATATACTGTTGTATCATGTTTTGTTGATTTTGATGAACCTCATAGAGTAGGACAATAGAATTAGGGTTATGATAAAATAACAGTGAGACCTAATTCCTATAAACCCTAATCTAGAATATTCCTAGTCGTTGGACCATCAATTTGGGGATTGATGAATCCGGAAAGACTAGCTTATCCTATATATACTCAGTTGATGAGGGTGGTTGATCTCACAACCACTTATGTAGAGACACTAATACAAGGATAAGGGTGCTTATTAGGGTATAAGTACATTGGACTAATTCGCACTGGGACTATCTTATGGAAGTCTTACTGCTTGTCAAAAGATAGATCCCAGAGTAGTTGTGCATGTGATCTTTAGACCTGAGGTCACCATGGTTCCTTGTGCACACTAAGCCTTACTTTAGTTCATACTCATTCATGGCATTGTGACATGTACGGGGTGTTATGGGTATGGTGGAAGGTGTACGAAGGATGTGAGTGGACCAACAAGGAATCGATCTTTCCTGGTAAGAGGAATTATTATCCCATGTGATCTCTTCGATGAGTAACTCAAGGAGCCTTTGATCAAAGCAGGATGAGATTAGAAGTGGTTTCTAATCAATCATCAGCTGAGTCCTCATGATCAAGATGAGATTCGATATGATTAAGTGTTAGGGTTTGACATATATCCATACCTATCACTTAATCGGGATAATGAGAGATCGAAAGATTGAATTGCACGGTAACTTACTACTGAAGGGTACTTTGATAATTTTCATGAAATTCCTCATCTTTTGGATAGGCATGATACGTTGCTAGATGTCAATCCTGTCTTATATGTTTTAATGAACTAATTGATTTGGTTTTATAAGTCAAATCGATATGTGATTCAAATTGGACAATTAGGTGATCTAATTTGACCTAATTAGGTCAATCGGGTTCGATCAGATCAAATCAGCTCAAACCTAAACCTACTGCTGGCTAGATGTGGAATCTAATGGGTCACACACATTAGAGAGTTGGCCAAGGAAGTCATTCATGATTTAATTAGGGTCATGGTATCCTAATTGGTTAACCAGATTACATACTAGCATGTGTAGGCTAACCCAATTCCTAACCCAATTGGATTGTGTCTGGTTGCTTGGTATTTGGACTAACCTATTTGAAGAAAACCTAGATTAGGTTGAGTCCTAAGTGGGGTAGCTTAAACCAGGTTTTATCTAATTTTTATTTGGGCATTAAACTGATTTTATGAAGAGTCCTAGGCGCATAGGACTCTTGGCGCCTCTTGGCGCGTGCGGGAGATGGAGAGTGCGTGCAGAAGGACTAAGAGTCCTTTCGCAGATGAAACTCTGAGAGTTTCATATATGGAACGCCTCTTATCTGATCTCCATGCTCCTTAGGATAATATTTGACCGGCCAAGCCTATTTGAAATAGCGTGAAAAGTGTGGAAGCAAAAAGCGCGCATGAAGAGATGCGTCTCTTCATTTGGCGCGCGCCCTGAAGCAATCCTTCTGCTATCAGGACTCTTCAAATTCTCCGATGTTTGGAGATTGAAGAGGTGCCTCTTGGCTTCCCAGATACTGGTGACTTGCCATATGGCAAGTCACAGATTATCCAGGAAAGTGAATGGATGCCTATATGTCCTTTGATACATGATAAGACATATTAAATATGATTTTTCAAGCTAGATAACCTCACTTCGGTCTTAAAAAATCATATCCGATAACCTGTTGGAGGATATATCACATGCCCCTCTTAAAACTATAAATAGGAGCGATGATATGAGTTTCAGATATCCTTTTCCCCGTAAAGATATTATGAGTGTCTCGCTGTCTCTCTCTCCCTCCTTTCTTTAAGACAAGACTTGTCTTGTTAAGACAAGGTCTAATTTTTTAGGACAATGCTTTGTTTTAGGACATAAGCCTAAGGAGTCCTAGAGGAGGGTTATCTTAAGACCAAGAATGGTGTAGGACAGTGATCTTAGTGCTCTACAGTAAGACAGTATATCCTACAGTGGTCAAAGGTCCAAAGGCTGCCCTAAGAGATCTGTTGAAGCAAGCAACTCCAGTAGGGATTCTTCCTTGGTACCATTCTCATGTGGATCACCATTGGAGGGCTTGCACTTATGAGCCTCATGGAAAGGATTGGATTTCAGCGATCCAGGTATATTTTTCTGACTTCATTTATGTTTCATTAATTGGTATTGTATAAGGGGTTTCTGGGAATTAGGATTTTCTAGCTAATTAGGATTTCATGCATAGAATTTTTATTTTTGAAATTCACTTCTGCATGTTGCATGATTTCTGACATCCTGGAAGAATTCCTATCAGTTGCCTAATGCTCTCTTTGTCCCAGGACAAGGAGGGAAACGTCTTGTTTCCTGGCCTCCTCCAGGATGGTTGGCCCTCGCGCAGTTGCCTAATGCTTTCTTTGTCCCAGGACAAGGAGGGAAACGTCTTGTTTCCTGGCCTCCTCCAGGATGGTTGGCCCTCGCGCGCTCCTTGCCTTCCACTACGGAGAGCTCAATTTTAACCTGCCGACAAGTGAAAGTTGGATGCTGTCAAGGACAAATTTAAAAAGAAAAAAAAAATCTGCCACAATAAGCCCGCTAATTACTGAAATGAATATTTTAATCTTGAACCTCTATTTTTAAAACATTGAGATAAGCGGTTGGCATGATGAGGCCTTGGCTGTGAAAGTGTATTGTATTCCCTTCATTCACAGCTCATCAAACCATAAGTCAATGTAGCTTTCTGTGGATGGTGTTCATAGAATTGTCTAAGAGAGGTCAAGGAAAGAAACAAGCAGATGAGTGGAGGAAGATGTTTTCCTCTGGTCTCCTAGCTTGACACATTTTTTTCATAGCATTGAGCAGTTCATAACGGCTAGGATTTAATTCATTCTGAGATTGATTACCTGCATTATCTACAACAACAAAAAGAGAGTAAGATAATTAACTTCTATGCTGCTACACATCTACCACGCCATCTATCTGTTCATCCAAAATCATAAATATCCAGCTACTCACCATGTTTTGGCTTCACGACATCAATCAGAACTACTATGTCGTGGCTCTGAACCGCATGAGAGAGTGCCCATTGCAAGGCTCCCTTTGCTTATGCTTTTGAGTCTACCAGAACCATGATTCTCCTACCGAGCAGAGTCCTTATCTGCATCCATTGGAGACTTGTGGTCAGTCTCCATCATGGTTGATAGAGTCTTTGACTCGAACCTTGGAGAACGAGTGATGACACGAGTTACGACGGCAGTCCGGTTGAGGCAGAAACTTGTTAGCCTTGTGCTAGCTCTGCCCATGATCCCAGATGGATGCCAAGGATCAAAGGCCAAGGAGGATGTAGAAGAAGAAGAGAAGGGCGAAGCAATTGAATCGTTGTTGAGCAAGCTTTAAATCCAAGTTCTCATGGTTCTCTCTTCGTTCTTCTTGTAAGGTCGTATATGCGTGAACGTGGGTTCCATCCTAAACGTGCAGAGCATGAAAATGTTGGGCCATCTAGTAACAGACCATGCCAGTTTTTTTTTTCCTTTTTTTTTCATTACGAGCCCCATGGTTTAGAAAACTGCAGCAGTGCATCGGAGCCGCATATTAACAAAGCACATTAAGGGATACATGCAGACTAAATATATAGTGAAGAACAAAAAGATAGAAGACAAAAGATTGTTCTTCCACGAGATAGAAGATTTGCAGCTGAAGTTTTCTGCTTTAATTTTAGACTCCCATAAAGATTCCATACGGATCTATCGTGCTCCTTTCCGATACAGCCAAAATTCATAAAGATTTCTTTCGTAATTGGCATTTCCGATCCAACACAATTTACATTTAATTTGACAAAAAATTAGTGAAAAATGCTTGGTCTTGACCGAAACCTCCCCAAAACTCCACCAGCTCACATTTTAATCAGAATGTTCACCAGACTCAATGTGTTATACTTTAGCTACTAGGATAGGATTTGACAAGATTCAAAAATGAGAAGTGTAATATTGAGCCATCAATTTGTATGTCAAATTTCACGAGGATGGTTCCTTTTTCTCAATTGGATAACTTCTTAAATTCCACAATATGAAGCTCCATTTTAAAGGATTTGATATATTGAGCATTCAGATCTAAATTCTATCATTTGACCTCCAAATGGATTAGTTAAATCAAAATTTTCATGTTTAGAAAAAGTTTTGACCAGATGCATCTTCAAATCTGGAAAGAATTAGATGGATTAACGAAAGGCAAAAATGATGAAGTCAAGATCTACATTCTATTAGATATGTATCCTAAAAACCAATTTGACTCACACAAATTTTAATTTAAGATATAATTTTATATTTAATAATCCAAATTAGATTAGTTTTTAACCATACATGTTGTATCCATGTACCGTCCAAGGAGTTAATGGACAATAACACATTCTCAAGAGTTGAGAATTTGAGACTTATATTATTATAGATTAACTCCTAAATACTCCCGATCATTGATCATCATGGAGATGGTGATTGATCCATCAAGACTGGTGTATAGATCGCTTCTTTTTCAGGAAGACGAGTCCCGAGTGTATAGTGTTAGGACACTAGAGTAAGAGTGTAAGTGGTTGTTAAAAAATAACGGTACTTAGTATGACCAAGTACGAGAAGTCATATGAACGTCTATTTACTCATTAGTGACTTCTCGATACTATAATTGTGCAAGTTGTTCCTTGACTTGCTGTACCTCAATTACTCAGTGGGGTTGTTAAAGTTTGACAAGCATATAAACATGGTCCCTGGCTATATAAAATCTTGCAATATACATTGGCTGTAGTAGATTTACTGTAAGAGTTGGGAGTGCACCTATATGGGATCATTGGTCTTAGTAGTTGAAGAGTACTCCTATGCAATCTAAAATGCTAAGTCCTTAAGTTTATGACCATAGCAGCATGATAATGGAAAAAAGTTTTCATGAGCATCATGAATGGGCTCAAGCCAATTAAGTCTAGCATATGATGGATGATTAGGATTTGACGAGATTACATGATTTGCATCTTATTAGGGCTTTTGATAGAGAAGCTTGATCACACGATAACTATACTTAGAGATTCACTGGGTAGCTTCTATTCCACTGGGTAGCTACTAAATACTGCTAGGTAGCTACTAAATACTGCTAGGTGTCATTAGTAGATTATGAGAACTTACTTGGTATCGGGTTTCTCCCGAGATCGGTATATTGCATCAAAAAAATCATGCCTCTTAATCAGAGTGGTGCAGCGGAAGCAGATATAAAAATAATTTTATATCGGGCATGCAATATAAATAAATCTAATTTATTCAGGATAATATTCTTAAACATACATTAAAGGATGAGAACAATATCAAATATGAAAATATTATAATTTTAAGTAACAGTTACATACTTGGATCGCTATCCTAGGCTGCTCTAAAATCTGTGCAGATCCTCTTTCGGACCGGGATTCAATTGCAGCCGTGCAAGTGCCCGTCCTCTACTGGTATCCACATAGGGCTTGTCGTAGTAGAGTCATAGGGGATATCGGACTGCTAGATCCTTGCAGCCCCTCCTCTTTCAGTAACTCGGGCTTACTTCGGAAGATCACCCAACCAAAACCTGGACCGGTTACTGTCTTTTATCTTGTAAACTGGCCTTTGCAAGATCAAAGACCTTCTTTCCTCTCCCTCCTCTTATCCAAACAAGCTCTCAATACTTGGAAGAGATTAAAGAGAAGGAGGAGGAATGAATAGTAAAAAGAAGGAACTATTTGGAAAGAAAACCTCCTAAATGTTTTCTTCCTTCTTCCTTTCTCTTCCCTCACCCAAGCACTCTCCCAAGCTTTTCTCTTGGTAGGCCACACCCCTCTCCCCCTCCTTATATGAGATGATGGTTGGTGAGCGTGAACACATTTAAAGAAGAGAAGATAAACCTTCTCTCTTTAAATGCTTTCATACACTCATGAAAGCTTTATTATCCTTTTAGTCCCTCTAATGAGATCAATTTCCCATGCCAAGTCACCAACCATGGTGATCATGACTATTTAATGAGGGATTACCAAGTCAAAATGGAGAGGGGATTAGGTGAAGACCAAGACTCAAGAAGTGTTTGCTTATATCATCCCTTACATCATCCATACTTATATCATACTTTCATCATGCATGCTTACATCATGTAAACATCATTCATGCTTACGTCATGCAAGCATCATCCCATGTGGGGTATGGAGGGAGTGTGCCATGTGGATGAGGAGAGAGAGTCCCAGTCCAATTGGGCTCTGACTCATGGTCTAATTTTAAATTGATTTGACACTCAAATCAAAAGGCCAGATTTAAACCCAAAGGCTATTGACCCAACATAATTTGGATTAATTAAATTTAAATTAAATCTGATTTAATTTAATAATTAATCCATAATTAATTAGGTCATCTCTTAATTGTAATAATTACAATTAGGTCCAAATCGATTTGCTGATTAGTTACTTAAGCCCCTAATGTATGTGACCCCTCAGGTCCTATTCTGTTTGGTAATGAGACATGCTATAATCTCCATTATATATTATCGAAACACCTTTCGATGGACAGAAATAATTTTTGCTCAACCCTAATTAGGATCATCGAATCGAGAATGATCCTAATGGTCACTCACAATCTATCAGTGATACCTAGCAGTATGTAGTGGCAACCCAGTAAAATAAGATTGAAACCCCTAGGTGTAGTTACCGTATGATTCGGTTCCTCTATCAAAATTCCTAACTTGATGTTGGTTATAGAATCTCGCCAAACCCATCAGTCGTATGCTTAAACTTAATCGACTCAAGTTTAATTGTGATACTAATGAAAACACCTTTTCATCATCACCCTGCTATGGCCATAGACTCTTTGGACTTAGTCTCAATAAGTTGCATAGGATTATTCCTTACTACTAAGGCTAATAGATCTCTACGAGTGAATACCTTACTCCTACAATAAACTTACTGCAGCCAGCGAACACGGCAAGGTCCTGTATGGATAGGAACCACAAGATTGTACTATCAAACAACAGCAACCTTACTGTGAATAGCCGAGACACTCTAGGTCAAAGAACTATTCACATAACTACAGCATCAGGAAGTTATCGACGAGTGAGTAGTCATCCATTTAACTTCTCGTAGTTGGTCATGCTTAGTAATGTTGATCTCCATCAACTACCTGCACTCTCACTCCAATGTCACCACACTCTAGGTTAGAGACTTACCTATCCAGAATGGAAGTGATCCGTGCATCGATTTTAACAGATCAATCACCGTCCTTGTGATGTTCCAACAATCGGGAGCTTTTAAGAGTTAATCTATAAAGACACATCCCTCAGATTCTTAACTCTTGAGAATATGTGTCATTGTCCATTAACTTCATGGACGATTCATAGACATATCAATATGAATAATATTTCCCTTTATTATAAAAAGAATTATGTACAAAATCCATGCCCTAAAATTATAATGTGTCATGCCAACTTGGCTTTTAGGGCACACATCTAACAATCTCCCACTTGCATTAGAGCCAATTGGCTACATATCTATGTCCCATCTTTTCAAGGTGGATCTCAATCTTCTGCTGGCTCAAGAGCTTAGTCAGTGGGTCTGCTATGTTATCCGTGGAGTCTACTCTTACGTACCTCAACATACTTTTAATTAAGGTAGTCATATATGATATGAAATTGCTGCTCGATATGCTTAGATTTCTGGTGAGACCTTGGTTCTTTCACTAGAGCTATTGCACCATTATTGTCATAATATATGGGGATGGCATCAGATGATATCACTCCAAGCTCTGCAATGAACTTTTTATACCAAAAGGCTTCTTTTATAGCTTTAGAGGCAGCAATGTACTCTGCTTCCATTTTTGAATCTGCTATGATGGGCTGTTTGGAACTCTTCCAACTTATTGCCCCACCATTGTACAAAAACATAGACCTTAATGTAGACTTTCTATCATCAGGATCAGACATAAAGTCTGAGTCTGTATATCCCTTTATCTCTAATTCTAAACTCCCTCCAAAAGCTAAGAACAAATCTTTAGTTCTTCTCAAGTACATAAGAATGTTCTTTACATCTATCCAGTGTTCTTCACCTGGAATCGACTGATATTTGCTCGTGACACTCATAGCAAGAGCTATATCAGGTCGAGTACACAACATGGCACACATGAGGCTTCCAATTGCCGAAGCATATGGAATCTTATTCATGCGTTGAATCTCTTTAGATATGCTAGGACATATTTTCTTGGAGAGATTAATGCCATGCTGAAGAGATAACAATCCTCTTTTAGAGTTCTCCATGCTGAATCTTTTCAATATATCCTCTATGTACAATTTCTGTAAAAGGCCAAGCATCAGATTAGATCTATCTCTATAGACCTTAATCCCCAATATATAAGATGCTTCACCTAAGTCTTTCATAGAGAATTCCTTAGATAACCAACTTTTGATCGAAGTCAACATGGGAATATCATTCCCTATAAGGAGGATGTCATCCACGTACAATACGAGGAATGTCACCGCCCTCCTAGTGACCTTCCTATAACACAAGGTTCATCCTCATTCTTGATAAAATCAAACGATTTGATTACCTCATCAAAATGAGTATTCCAACTCCGAGAAGCTTGCTTCAATCCGTAGATTGATCTATGCAGCTTGCAGATCTTATGATCTTCATCATTGGAAGTGAAACCCAAAGGCTACTCCATGTTGATATCTTCCTCAAGATATCCATTTAGGAATGCAGTTTTCACATCTATCTGCCATATCTTATAATCATGATATGTTGCAATTGCAAGTAGTTTATGGATGGATTTTAGCATAGCTACTAGTGAAAAGGTGTCATGATAGTCAATGCTTCGCGCTGACTATAACCTTTCACCACAAGCCTAGCTTTAAAGGTCTCTACCTTATCATTTGCACCTAATTTTCTTTTGTAGTTTATTTACAACTAATAGGTACATTACCCTCTGGTGGATCCACTAAGGACCATACTTGGTTAGAATGTATTGAATCAATTTCTGACTTCATAGCATTCACCCATTTCTCGGAATCGATGTCTAACATCGCCTCATCATAAGTCTTATGATCAACCATTTGATCCTTATCCCCAATTAGGAACATTTCTTTTATATCCTCTGTAGGCATACCCAAGTACCTTTCAGGAGGTTTGGAGACTTTACTAGACCTGCAAGGTGGAAGAGCATTTGTGCATATTGGTTGATTAGGTTTGATCTGATCTCTAGATGGCTGCTCTTCAGAGACTTTCTCATCAAGCTTAATTAGCCTCTCATTGCCACCTTCCTGAATAAACTATTTTTCAAGAAATATGGCAAGTTTACTCACAATCACATTGTGATCTTCTGGAAGGTAAAAGTAATACCCTAAACTTTCTTTAGGATATCCTATGAAGTGAGCTTTCACATATCTAGGTTCCAATTTATCTGTCACTAGTCTTTTGATATATGCTGGACATCTCCAAATCTTGAAATAAGCAAAACTCAGTTTCTTACCATGCCAAATCTCATATAGTGTGGTAGGAATAGATTAAGATGGAACCCTATTTAAAATATAAATTAAAGTTTGTAGGGCATATCTCCAAAGAAATAAAGGCAAGTCAGTGAAGCTCATCATGGATCGGACCATATCCAATAATGTCCTATTTCTCCTTTCAGACACCTCATTGAGCTGAGACGTGCCAGGTGGAGTTCATTGTGAGACTATGCCATTGTCCTTAAGATAACCCAAGAATTTCCTACTAAAGTATTCACCTTCCCGATCTGATCGAAGAACCTTAAGGGTTTTACCTATTTATTTTTCTACTTCATGTCTGAATTCCTTGAACTTTCAAAAGCTTCAGATTTGTATTTCATAAGATGCACATAACCATACCATGAATAATCATCAGTAAAGGTTATGAAGTAGCAAAAACCACCCCTAGTCTACACATCAAATGGACCACATACATCAATGTGTACCAGGGCAAGTAATTCTATGGCCCTTTCTCCATGTCCTACAAAGGGTAACTTGGTTATTTTTCATTGAAGACATGACTCACAATGTGGATATGATTCAGAATTAAGTGAATCTAGGATCCCATCCCTTTCTAGTTTGTTAATTTTTTCCTCACTTATATGACCAAGCTTTAGATGCCACATGTATTCATTATTCTGGTCATCTCTAGGATGTTTATGTCCTATGGCATTCACTTTCTCATTAATGTTCAGAGATGCTTTAGCATGCAAATAATAGAGACTATCAATTAAAATGGCTTTTGTAACCAATTTGTTTCTCAAATAAATATTACAAAAGTCTTTATTGAATAAACATTCAAATCTTTCTTGTGCTAGCATAGAGATAGAAATCAAATTTCTACTAGCTCCAGGCACAAAGTAACAGTCTCTAAGAACTAATCTAAATCCTAAGGTTAACTCTAGAGAACATGATCCAACGGCTTGTGCAGCAACTTTTGCTCCATTTCTAACACGTAGGACCATCTTACCTTCTCTGATCACTCTACTTCTTTTCAGGACCTACATTGAAATGCATATATGAGCACTAGAGTCAGAGTCTAAAATCCAACTCGAAGTAGATGAAACCGTTAGGTTAGATTCAATAACGTGAATGGACATACCTTTAGAAGGTGCATCCTGCATTTGTTTCTTCAAGCTTTTCAAGTAGAGAGGACAATTCCTTTTCCAGTGGCCATCTATATTGAAGTGAAAACATTTTCCTTTGCTAGCCTTGGTTTTCTTAGGAGTGTCCTTCTTCTGTTTAAGTTATTTCTTATATTTCTTTGTAGGTCTTTTCTTCTTCCAAATAGACTTTCTTTTGGAGGAAGACGGCTCCATAAAGAAAACAGATCCCTTTGAACTCTTCAGCGTCCCCTCATTGCTTACCAACATATTTAATAATTCAGGTAAAATATAATTCAACTTGTTCATATTATAGTTCATTACAAACTGACCATATGAACCGGTTAAGGACTGGAGGATCAAATCCACTTGACGCTCCTTATGAATGGGAATGCCCAGCTTCTCAAGTTGTTCTATGTCCTTAATCATTGATAGGCAATGATCGTGGACTGACTGCCCTTCATGCATCTTATGGTTGAAGAGCCTCTTCAACACCTCGAAGCACGCAATCTGACTATATTCTCCATACAACTCTTATAGGTGAACCAGAATCGATTTAGCAGTCAGCATATCCTCATGTTGGCTCTGTAATTTATTAGATATTGAGGCCAACGTGTAACACTTTACCTTATTATCATCTTCCATCCATTTCTCATATGCAGCCGTCTGACAAGCATTAGGAAGGTCAGGTAAAACAGGGGTTTCCTAGTCAAGCACATAGCCCAACTTCTCAGAACTCAAAATAATTTTGATGTTTCTCAACCAATCTTTAAAGTTAAGGCCTACAAGTTGATTTGTTTCTAGAATACAAACTAAGGGATTTGAAGCAGACATGGTTGACTACAAGGGTAGAAGATTCAAATTAGATGCTTTATACTTAATTACAAAAAAATATTCTAGGGTCTTTAAGAAATAATTTTAAAACTTCCACTAATCCCCATAATACTCCCCTGTTGGCATCTACTGAATATAAATCAATAATTTGAGCCAGCTTGAAGACATAGAATTCAGAATTATGATCTATTGAAGATGGAAAACCCTGCGACTCTACGTTTCTAGTGGTGCTAAGGTCCCATCGATATGCGGCACCTCAACATGCCCATTTATTGATAACACGCTACACCAATGAGTGAGCAACTCTTGTCCAATGTATCTTATACACGTTATAGCCTGGTCTCTAAATCATGGAACCTCAACATACCCGTTTATTGGTCCAATCATTAGTTAAGTCTAACCCACCATTTCTGCTAAACAAAGCCATCATTGAGTCCCGCAACGTACCCATTTATTGGGCCTAACCCCATCAGTGCCTAGCAACATCTCATGCTTAATAGGGTGGTTGTGTCTTCCCGATGCAACTAGACCACTATATCCAGCCGAGAATAATCAACACCAATAGGACACCCATACTCCTACAATGGTAGAAGACCTAAGACTTAATATTTGTTGGGAGCTTAAGTTCAAGTCTCTTTTAAATTGATCAGGCAACTCATGTCTGACCAAAAATATTAAGTCAGCACAATCTCATGTCTAACTTAAAACTTTGAGTCAGCACAATCTCATGTCTGACTAAAAGTGCTAGCATGGATGACCCTCTTGAAAACTTAATCAATCAATTTGGCCAGGTTGAGAATGATACATGGAAGGGTTCTACCATATACCCTCTTTCCGCCAAACGAGTTTGGTTGAGAAAGAGTTAGCCCTAATTATCAAACCATGATCGAAACCTTCCTTAGACACCAATTGATTTGACAAGATTTCAAAAGGTCAATCCAATGATTTGGGCTCTTCACTGAGCCAAATTAGGTCTTAACTCATTGACTCACCATCATATGAGTCAATCTGACCAGACATTATCTAAAACGATTTTAGGGTGACTGGACCTAATTTACTTAACCCAAAACTTCATGCACCCAATTTAATTTTCTTGATCTAATCAATTTTAAAATTGGTTCAAGTGCATGATATTTATGGTTTATGATCATGAATCAGATTTATGATCTAAACCTAATTTAATGTATCAACATTCTAGATCATATAAACTACATTTGATGTAATAAATAAATGTAAAGCATGCTTAAACAATATATCACATATATCATCATAAATTGATCAAGAACTTTTGAAAACCCCTTTTCAAAACAGGTATACATCAAAGTAGGACAACCTTTGCACTATAGGGGATAAACCCTATAGCAAGACAACCTTATTTCACATTGTGCAACCTTTGATCAATTAATTTTTAGATTTAAACATATAAATTTCAGATCTAAAAGTTATGATTATAATTTTGAAAACAGTTTTTCAAAACATATCAACTCTTGACATAATAAACATATAACTTTCAGATCTGAATATGTTTCAGATCTGATTCTCATCCATGCATGTTTAAGAAGGGAGAATCGTGGCTCTGATACCACCGTCAGGTTTCTCCCAGGATCGGTATATTGCATCAAAAAAATCATGCCTCTCAATCAAAGTGGCACAGCGGAAGCAGATATAAAAATAATTTTATATCCAGCATACAATATAAATAAATCTAATTTATTCATGATAATATTCTTAAACATGCGTTAGAGGATGGGAACAAGATCAAATCTAAAAATATTATAATTTTAAGTAACAGTTACATACCTAGATCGCTATCCTAGGCTGCTCTGAAATTCATGTAGATCCTCTTTCGAACCGGGGTTCAATTGCAGCCATGCAAGCACCCAGCCTCTACTGGTATCCACACAGGGCTTGTCATAGTAGAGTCACAGGGAACATCGGACTGCTAGATCCATGCAGCCCCCTCCTCTTTTAGCAACTCGGGCTTACATCGAAAGATCACCCGATCGACACCTAGACTGAGTACTAGCTTCTATCTTGCAAACTAGCCTTTGCAAGATCAAGGACCTTCTTTCCTCTGCTTCCTCTTTTCCAAACAAGCTCTCAATACTTGGAAGAAATTAAAGAGGAGGAATGAATAGTAAAGAGAAGGAACTATTTGGAACTATTTGGAAAGAAAACCTCCCAAATTTTTTCTTCCTTCTTCCTTTCTCTTCCCTCACCCAAGCACTCTCCCAAGCTTCTCTCTTGGCCGGCTACACCCCTCTCCCCCTCCTTATATGGGATGATGGTTGGAGAGTGTGAACACATTTAAAGAAGTGAAGATAAACCTTCTCTCTTTAAATGCTTTCATACTCTCATGAAAGCTTTATTACCCTTTTAATCTCTCTAATGAGGTCAATTCCCCATGCCAAGTCACCAACCATGGTGATCATGACTATTTAATGAGAAATTACCAAGTCAAAATGGGGAGGGGATTAGGTGAAGACCAAGACTTAAGAAGTCTTTGCTTATATCATCCCTTATATCACCATGCTTATATCATGCTTTCATCATACATGCTTACATCATGTAAACATCATTCATGCTTACATCATGCAAGCATCATCCCATGTGGGGTGTGGAAGGAGAGAGGGAGTGTGCCATATGGCATGAGGAGAGAGAGTCCCAGTCCAACTGGGCTCGACTCATGGTCCAATTTTAAATTGATTTGACACTCAAATCAAAAGGCCAGATTTAAACCCAAAGGCTATTGACCCAACATAATTTGGATTAATTAAATTTAAATTAAATATGATTTAATTTAATAATTAATCCATAATTAATTAGGTCATCTCTTAATTGTAACAATTATAATTAGGTCCAATCGATTTATTGATTTGTTACTTAAGTTCCTAATGTGTGTGACCCCTCAGGTCCTATTCTATATGGTAATAAGACATGCTATAATCTCCATTATACATCATCGAAATATCTTTCGATGGATAGGAATAATTTCTGCTCAATCCTAATTAGGATCATCAAATCGAGAATGATCCTAATGAGCTCTCACAATCCACCAGTGATACCTAGCAGTATGTAGTGGCAACCTAGCAGAATAAGATTGGAACCCCTAGGTGTAGTTACCGTGTGATTCGATTTCTCTATAAAAATCCCTAACTTGATGTTGGTTACGGAATCTCGCCAAACTCATCAGTCGTATGCTTAAACTTAATTGACTCAAGTCCAACTGTGATACTAATGAAAATACATTTTCATCATCACCCTTCTATGGCCATAGATTCTTTGGACATAGTCTCAATAAGTTGCATAGGATTATTCCTTATTACTAAGGCTGATAGATCCCTATGAGTGAACACCCTACTCCTATAATAAACTTACTGCAACCAACGAATACTGCAAGGTCCCGTATGGATAGGAACTATGAGATTGTGCTGTCAAACTATAACAACCTTACTGTGAGTAGCCGGGATACTCTAGGTCAAAAAGCTATTCACACAACTACAGCATCAAGAGGTTATCGACGAGTGAGTAGTCATCCGTATAACTTCTTATAGTTGGTCATGCTCAATACTATTGATCTCCATCAACTACCTGCACTCTCACTCCAGTGTCACCATACTGTAAGTCAGAGATTCACCTACCCAGAATGGAAGTGATCCGTGCACCAATTTTAATGGATCAATCACCGTCCTTGTGATGTTCCAACAATTGAAAGCTTTTAAGAGTTAATCTATAAAGACACATGCCTCAGATTCTCAACTCTTAAGAATATGTGTCATTGTCCATTATCTCCATGGATGATTCATAGACTCATCAATATGAATAATATTGCCCTTTATTATAAAAAGAATTAAGTACAAAATCCATGCCCTAAAATTATAATGTGTCATTCCAACTTGGCTTTTAGAGCACACATCTAACACTTGGATGGTTTTCGGATCAACAATCTATTATAGGATTGAGCTAAAAAAGCTTTGGTCCATCGAAAGAGTTTTGATGATACTATGATAGAGATTATAGTTTGCCTCACTACTAAATAGAATGGAACATGAGGGGTTACATACAATATGAGCTTAATCTGATCAAGAGCTTGGATATATTTAGGACTACTAATTTTGGTACCTACCAGTTTTGGCACTTACTAATTTTAATATCAAGGACTTAATTTTAAGAGTTGAAATTTAATTTAATTAATTGGTCTTGACAAAATTAGGTTTAAAAATCCTCGTTGGATTAGGATTTCAAATTCTATTATGAATAGAGCTTGAATTCGATTCGAATTAGGCTCGAATTAGATTCAAATTGAATACTAATTGAACGCAATTGACTTGGACCCTAAGCCTTATTAAATTCAAATTCTCTAAAATTGGATTAAGAATCTAAGTTAGACTTGGATTGCAAACCTAATTGATTTGGATTGATAGCCTTTTCAAAATTACTTCGATCTAGGTGCAAAATGGTTTCGGAATTAACTCAAATCATAGCCAAATCAAACTATGAAGCCAAACCCACATTTATCTGGGTTTTTCTCTCATTATTCACATGAAAAATGGGAGAAGAGGTATTGATTTTGTCACACTTTTCATCTAGCATGCATGGAAGGATAAGATGCATAATATGGCATCTTTCATGATTATCTAGGACTCTCTATCTCCGAATTGATATGGAATCTTATTTGATTTGAATTTGTTTCAAATTAGATTAGAATTCTATTTTATCTAGATTTTTGGAGGTGTGGAAAGAGATTTTAATATGGAGTTTTTTTGGAGGTGCAGATTTGGGTTGTGCATTTCTTATCGCATAATTTTCTTTCCATTGGTCCATATTTTCCTCTTCATGTCCCACCTATTTCTCTACTCTAGAAATAGTAGAGAGGGTGAAGGTTTGAGAGGAGAAAATGATGAAAATAGTTTTCTTCCTTTTTGGTGTTCCATCTTCCTTAGAACTGGCATGAAAAGTTTGCACAAGGTTCTAGTTCTTCCTTACCACACTTCACATTTCTCTACCACACTTTTCTTCATCTTCCTAATTATTCTGTTCCATAAAACTCTAGAGAAAGGTTCTTGTGAGAGAGGAGAAGGGAGAAAAAATAATTTCTCATTTAGGCATCCTAGATGAAGTCTCAAAGTCCTGTGCGAAGGATTCGCATGAAGACTTCAAAGGATGCAACCCTTCCTTCAAGTTGTTGAAAGAAGATCAAGATCTATGCCATAGGAGATGCTTGCAAAGGAGCTAGCACTCTGGTAGTATCATTGAGTCGATCAAAAGCACTACTAGAGTGCTAGCTCCTTTGCAAGCATCTCCTCTGGATAGCCCTGACAATCTATTGGATTCGATGCGATCAGAGTTGAAGATGGATAACGATCGAGATAAGTATTATATCCTTTTATGTTTTTATTTTATTTTAGGTCAGATTAAATATAATTTAAATCTAATCAACATGATAGAAATATCCTTCTTTAGATGCTTTTAAATTATTATGCATGCCTTTCATGAAAAAAAACTTCATAATTATAGTTTCTGCTACTTTATGGTTTTTAAAATCCTAGATATTAGCATGCTAGCATCCATGTTTCCTTCAATAGTATCAAAGCCTAGGGTTGATCTAACATGCATGATTAGGTCAAGATCTCAAATAAAAAATTAATATCATAATTGTTATGATTCCTTTAACCAAGTACTCGAATTGGGTGCATCACCTTGGCCATCCAGTTATAAGAGTTAAGTAGGGTTTAAAGGCCCTCTCTTTCCATTTGATAGTCTATTATGACATATAAGAGTGTAGCTTGTGATTTGACTCATGAAGAAGAACATGGAAAGGAAATTATGTTCATGTTTTAGATTTAAAATTAATTACAAAAGATATAAGTTAACAAGTTTGATCAAAAACAAGATGTATAAGATATATGAACTAGGGTTTAGATTTAAAAAAATTAATTCATGATCATAAACCATTAATTCCATGAACTTAAACATAATCTAAAATCTTTTTGGGTTATAAATCTTTTAGTTCATGGATGTGGGTATAGGCCAAATAATTAGGTCTAGTGATTGGACTACACATTAGGATTTTGATGAGATCAGGCTAGAATGTTGTTACAATTTTGAGCAGCTGATCAAACCCAATCAATAGTTGATTAGGGTTAGGTCAAAGGGGCTTAAAATTGAGTTTAGATATAGTTTATCATATCGATTCACATTTAATATGAATTGATTAATTTAAGATCTAATTTGGCTCAGTGGTCTTAGCTTGAGTTACTAAGTTGACCTATTCATACTTATTGACTAGTTGATGTTTAAGGTAATTTTAGATTATGGTTATTAATTGGAGCATACTCTTACCTAGATAACTTAGTTGATATCTAAGAAAGAGGTTAAATGGCAGAACCTTTCCATTAATCTTATTTACATTGCTAACTTAGTCGACTAAGTTTTGATTAGGTTGCCTATTGATTCGAGTTCATCCATGCCATCTAGGTTCCTTAGACATGAGATGTGCCGACATGAACTAGGATGATCAGATATGAGATATGCTGGTCTAAACTTAGTGAGTCAGATATGAGATGGGTTGACCCAAACCAGGCTTAGTCAAACATGGATGGGCTGACCTGAACTAGGTTAGTTAGACATAAGATGTGTTGATATGAACTAGGATTAGTCAGACATAAGATATGCTAACTCAAACTAGGTTAGTCAAACATGAGATGTGTTGCCTAGCTAGCAACCCAAGAGGGGGGGTGAATTGAGTTTTTTAAAAATTTAAACAAGTATATGCTGAACTAATGTGTTTGTATAATAATATGAATGTGGAGAATATAATCTAGATGCTGTGCTTTAAAGAATAAGCAGCAATGCAAGGGAAAGAAATGAAATGATAAAGTACACACACAAACACAAGAAGTTTATAGTGGTTTGGAGCATTCCAAACACCAATATCCACTCCCCAAGCTATCGCTTAGGAATTTCACTATAATCTACCAAAGATTATAGCCAACTTGTTTTCAAGAGCTCACAAGTCAAACCCACAGTTGTTTTTCTCACTTAGGCTCACCAACAACCTTTCCCACAAGCCAACCCTAGGTTTGTATTCAAATTCATGGCTTGGAAGGGCCTAACCCCTAATTTCAATAGCCTTGAAACTAGTTACAGTAAATAAAACCAAATTACAGATTTAAGCATAGGAATAAAGCTCTCAAAAGAGTAGAAATAATGTCGATGAAGCTCTTCTTGAATGCTTGAGTTATCTTCTTCTTCTTGGAAGCTTTCAATGAACACTTTTGGATATTGATTTGAAGGCTCAATAGAAAGAATAAAGGCTTTTTTCCTTGGAATCTTTTTTTTGGCTCACTCTTGTCTTTTCAATAGCTTTCTCAAAAGATAAGATTTGTCTCTTGTGTCTCTTCTTTCTCTCTTGTGATTCAATGAGTTTGATGAGTGTTAAATTCATCAAAAATCTCTAAAAAACCATTTGTAACCATTGGAAAAGAGAAACTAGCTATTTTGGACTGTTTGAACCAATTCTAAACTTCTGAAAATATAGTCATTACTGTTGTCAGAGCCTATGTGTCAACTTGTGAGTCGACACTTGGGTTGACTCTTGAGTTTTCATGAGTCGACACTTGGATCGACACCAAGTGTAATTCTTGAAATCCATAGTTCTGCTTCATTTGTGGTCTTAAGCTATTAGTTGATCTATGAGTCGACACTTGAGTCGACACTTGGCAAAGAATTCAGCAATGACATGTTCTGTAACTTTCTTGTCTCAGGCTATGAGTCAATCTATGAGTCAATACTTGGCTCGACACTTGGGTCAACACTTCACTGATGTCCATAAATCATGTTCTATCCATTTTTTTTCTCAGGCTTTGAGTCGATTTATGAGTCGACCTGTGAGTTTACACTTCGGTCGATACTTGGCATGCCAGCTAAGTTTCTGCATGCCAGTTCTTTAGAAGTGTCAACACTTAGTCTTCATGAGTCGACACTTGATCTGTACCAATTCTAAACTTTATGCCAAGCTCCAAAACTTTAAAATTTGTCGAATAAACTTCTAGTTTCTTCTTCATAATGCCCAAAGTGATCAATTTCATGGCTTTCCAAGAATAAAAGACTTCTAAAACTTTGAAATTCATCTTGCATTAATGTCAATGACTTTGATGCTTTTGTGTAGAGAATCTAATATACCTGTGACCTAGAATTCACAACTCTAATTGAAACATTAGTATAAAATATATACTCAACATTTTGTTATTCATCAAAATCAAGGGCCAAAGTCAACAATCTCTCCCTTTTTGATGATGACAAAACTTTAAGTATATAAGGATTTGAATTCAAAATAAGACTATTTATATTAAGCTTTCGAGTAAACATATATTCAAAGGCATTATAAATTGAACAAGTTCATCATACAAACTTCATATTTATTAGCATATCAAAGTGCATAAAGGTATTCAGATGAAAATATATTAGCTCTTTAGTTCATACAACAATATTTCAAAGTTAGTGAGTCAAATAAAGTAAGATTTTCTCCCCCTATCTTAAGTAGAATGTGAATTCCTGAAAATTTTGGATTGTTGCTTATATAATCTATCTTACTCATACTCCCCCTTTTTGTCATCATTAAAAATTAAAAAGATTTTCTCCCCCTTAATTAATGTTTTTGTCAAAACAGAATGTTAATAAGATAAAAAGATGAGTAATAATAGGAAACATAACTTTCATATATATAACAGTTTCAATACAACAAGAAAATCTCATACATAAACTGAAATACACTACGAAGAGTACATAAAATACAAACATATCATCTGTGAGGCTACTCCTCATTAGATGGAAACTTTAAAACTATAAGTGCCATAATTCTAGATGCAGAAGGTCTAGGAGTCTTATAGGTCAGGCTTCTAGTCCTAAGAGATGGGCTAGAGTGATGAAAGGTCCTAGAAGTCCTAATGGTACAAGTCCCAAGAGTGTCTGCTAGTGTCAAGAAAGGAGAATCAGTGGCACGCTGAACATCAGAAGCAGGATTCGAAGCTTGAGCAATAGCATCTGCAGAACCAACTGGAGGCTGATCCTCACGAACTGTGTCACCACCAACAGCCGGATCATCACCACCAGCACCACTACTATCATCATCTGCATCATCACCATCAATTGGCAGAGGAGGAGGAGGTGGAACTGAAGATCTTGGTGCAGCAGGAGGTGGTAATAGGGATCTTAGAAGATCTCGAATCTCAGCAAACCCTACCTCCATAGTCTGTCTAATAGAAGTGAGCTGCTCATCAGTATGAGCTCTCAGTCCATGTAGCTCAATCTGAAGTCTGCTAGTCCTGACTGATACAGTCAATATATCCTCACGGACTGTAGAGATCTGCTCTCTCTATCTCTCCTCAAATGTAGAATCTATTGCTGAAAAATGTTGAGGAGCTGGAGCAGAAGGAGGTGTAACTGGCTCGGACTCTGAACCTACAACTGGTTCTCGAATAGTAGGAGTCATCTATGGAGTAGGTGCTAAAGGTCTAGCCTCTGCTACCTTGATCTCATCCTCCTCATCAGGCTCCTAGCCTGACTCCCTCCTAGTCCATCTGCCTGCCACCTTTTTAAAGCCCATATAGTGCAGTGACTTCTCCCCATAGGTGTCTATGTGCAGAATCTCTTTGGAGGCCTTGCCCTCTAAGGGTATCCCATAAGCATGAAAGATACGGGTCAGTCCCATCCTGTAAGGTAAAAATAGCCTCCTCTGGGTGGCTGCCTCACCCATCTAGTGAACCATCAACACAGGAAGGTTGATGGCCATTCTTTGAGTCAGGTAACCAGTAAAACCAACTCTCACTTCGTAATAAAGTCAAACTGGCATGTCTTTGGAAGTAAGATGCGAGCAATGATGTGGTGCAGCATCCTCATCTCCATCAACAATAGACTGGCAGAGACATTGGATATCCCTCTAATGTCGTCTCACCCCAAGATATATCTGAAAGTGGCATCTCTGTCTCCCACATAGTTAGCTGCCAATCCTTCTTGTGGGATCTCCCAAACTCTACTAAGTGTCTCAGGTGTGACCGAGATCTATACTCCCCTGACCTATGTAGTCCATCTGATCCTATCAGTAGACATACTACCATAGAACTCTCTCACAAATGAGGGTAATACCGCTCTCTCATAGTACAGAATGGGACCAAACCAGCAGCTCTCAGTAAATCTCCAACCATAAATCCCTTAGAATCCAGAAAAGGTAGATCAATCCTCCTGCCACAAGCAATAACCTTCCTCGCCATGCACTCAGCTATCGAGGAAAGCTGCGGAGGTGGAGCTCTCACTACCGCCTGAGCTTTGGCCTCATCATGCTACTCAGCAAGATCCTATCAGGCCTTTGATCTTCTTTCTCATGAGCTAGCTTTAGCATGCTCGAAATGGGACCTTTTCTTATGGAAAGCAACTTATTTTCTCGAACCCATTGCCATCAAAACCACAAGGAACGAACGGGATTGAAGGAGGGAATGGGGATTTAGCCAAAAATGGAAGGATAAAGAGGTGAAAACATTGTTTGAGGGAGATGGGAGATGTTTGGGGACCACTACAGAGAGAGAAAAGTAAGAAATAAATGAGAAAAATGGTTCAGTGATGCCCTAGATAAATAGGCCAATCAGTCATGAGTCAACACGTATGATTTTCTTAAGTTTTGACACTTCAGTGAGTCGACACTTGGACAAATTTCAAGTGTCGACACTTGGTAAAAAATCTAAAAAAATTAGAAAAAATTTTAATAAATTAGTAAAAATTAAGGGGGGTTACTAGAGATTATTCCAAGTGATATTTGAGAGGATTTGAAATATTTTAAGGAATTCAACGAAGAATTTGAAAGAGTATCAATCAAAGGGGTCAATGATGCCTAATTATCTCCTAATCATGCAGAACCTATCTTCGCAAAGAGGCTTAGTAAAATTATCTGCTAATTGTCTATCAGTACACACAAAATCAAGCATTATATCACCATTTTATACATGGTCACTTATGAAATGATGCCTTATTTGAATGTGTTTGCTTCTTGAATGTTGAACTAGATTTTTAGTTAAATTGATTGCACTTGTGTTATCACATCTTATGAGAGTTTTATTTAACTTAATGCTAAAGTCTTCTAGTTATTGTTTGATCCATAAGATTTGAGCACAACAACATTTTGCTGCTATATATTCCACTTCTGCCATAGATAGAGCAACTGATTTTGTTTCTTGCTAAATCATGAAATCAAATTAACTCCAAGAAATTGATAAGTTTCACTAGTACTTTTTCTATATAGTTTGCAACCAGTAAAATCAGCATTAGAATGAGCAATCAATTCAATGATGAATCTCTTGAATACCATAGTCCAATATCTATTATGCAAGATAAATATCTAAGTATGCATTTAATAGCCAATAAATAAGATTCTTTAGGAGCAAACGATATCTAGCACACATACATACACTAAACATAATATCTGGCCTACTTGTAGTCAAGTACAATAATGAACTAATGATATCCCTATATAAATTTTATCAACATTCTTACCTGATTCATCTTTGTCAAGTTTGCAAGAAGGGCTTATAGGTGTACATAATGGCTTGGTTGTCTCCATCCCAAACTTCTTTTAGATTTTCTTTGTGTATTTAGCTTGGTTGATGAAGATCCCTTCTCTAGTTTGCTTGATTTGGAGTTCAAGGAAGAAGTTTAGTTCACCCATCATACTCATCTCTAACTCTCCCTGCATAATCTTGTCAAACTATTGACTAAGTATTTCATTAGTAGCACCAAGAATAATATCATCAACATAAACTTGTACTACTAAGAGATCATCAATTTTTTTTTCAAAAATAGTGTAGTATCTACATTGCCTATAGAAAAGCTATTTTCAAGTAGAAATTTACATAACCTATCATACCAAGCTCTTGGAGCTTGTTTTAAACCATATAAAGCCTTGTAAAGTTTAAAAATATGGTTAGAATATGTATGATTTTTAAAACCAGGGGGCAGTTCAACATACACTTCTACTTCAATAAAACCATTTAAAAACATACTTTTGACATCCATTTGAAATAATTTAAAATCCATAAAGCAAGCAAAAGCAAGTAATAATCTAATTGCTTCTATTATAGCAACTGGAGCAAAAGTTTCATTAAAATCAATACCCTCTTCTTGAGTATAACCTTTTACTATCAATCTAACTTTATTTCTAGTTACTACATCATTTTCATCAAGTTTATTTCTGAAAACCCATTTGGTTCCAATTATTGAAACATTAGAAAGTCTTTCAACCAAAGTCCAAACTTTATTTCTTTTGAATTGAATTAATTCATCTTGCATGGCATTTATCCAATTAGCATCTTTTTTAGCTTTTTCAATTGATTTAGGTTCTATTTGTGATACAAAAGCTAAATAATCACATACATTTCTTAAAGAGGAACGAATACTTATCAATTTCGATGGATCACCAATTATAAGTTCCTTAGGGTATTCACGAGCATACCTCCATTCTTTAGGTAAAGGCTTGGGTGTTGATGAAGCTCCAACTTCTTGTACTTGTTCTTCTTCATGGTTTTGATCACCTTCTTGCTCTTTGGAAGGTCCTTCATTGATGGTCATTTTTTCAATCCTTTGGATACATGTTTCATCATCAAGAGCATCTTCTTTTCTAGAAGATTTTTCATTAGTTTCATCAAAAACAACATGAATGGACTCTTTAACAAGAAGTATTCCTCTATTGAAGACCCTATATGCCTTGATAAAAGTAAAATATGCTAAGAAGATACCCTCATCTGACTTGGCATCAAATTTACTTAGGTTATCTTTGCCATTATTTAGAATGAAACAACGGCATCCAAAAATATGAAAATATTTGATGGTTGGTTTTCTACCTTAACAAAGCTCATAAGGCATTTTCTTCAAAATCAGTTGAATCAAAACATGATTTAAAACAAACATGCAATGTTTATGGCTTCTGTCCAAAAATATCTAGGTAAATCATTTTCATAAAGCATGGTGCATCCATTTCTTCTAGTATCTTATTCTTTCTCTCTACCACCCCATTTTGTTGAAGTGTCCTGGTGTAGAAAAGTTGTGATGAATTATATTTTCATTGTAGAATGTTTCAAAATCATAATTTTCAAACTCGGTACCATGATCACTACGTAAAGAGACAATTGAAACACCTTTTTCATTCGAAACTTTTTTATAAAACTTAATGAATGCAAAAAATGTTTCATCTTTATGTACTAAAAACATTATCCATGTAAAATGTGAGAAATCGTCTACAATTACTAGACCATACTTCTTGCCTCCCAAACTAGTTATTCTAGTAGGTCCAAAGAGGTCCATATGAAGTAATTCTAAGAGTCTAGTTGTAGAGACTATTCTTTTTTATTTGAAAGATGATTTTGTTTGTTTTCCAAGTTGACATGCACTACAAATCTTATCTTTTTCAAAAATAAGTTTTGGCAAATCTTTTATAAGACTCTTTTTGTTCAATTTGGAAAGCAAATGCATACTTGCATTCCCTAGTCTTCGATGCCAAAGCCAACTAGTTTCATTGATCTTTCCTTCCATTGCCACTAGGCATTGACTATTTTGCATAGGTAGATCACAAAATCAACCTTGTAATTATTTCCATGCCTATGACCAATGAACTTGATGCCATTGTCATCAAGATAGATACAATGCACATAGAAGATTCAAAAACCACTTTGAAACCTTTATTACAAAATTGACTTATACTAAGCAAATTATGTTTTAAACCATCAACTAGTGAAACATTATCAACATAAGTTAAGGGGGTGATATGGACTTTATCGATACTGATAATATTACCCTTTCCATTATCACCAAATGTTATATTTTCACCATTTAGAGCCTCAAGAGATGTGAATTACTTTACATCTCTGGTCATGACTCTTGAGCAACCGCTATCAAGGTACCATAATTTTCTTTTCTTCTTGGTTGCAAGACACACCTACAAAAATAAATTAGGTAGAGACTTTAGGTACCCAAGTCATCTTGGGTCCTTTAGGGTTAGTTGATATAGTTCCTTTTGGAATCCAAACTTTTCTAATACTATTTAATTTTCTTCTATCACACATGTAAGATTTATGTCCTAGCTTACCACAAGAATAACATGTAATGCTAGAAGATGTAGGCACAAAAATTTTTTTGAAATACTTCTGTTATTTTTGAGATTTAAAACCTAGGCTTGCTTTGTTGAAAACTACTTTTTAGCTATTCAAAAGCATGTTAAGTTTTTCTGAACTATAGGTAATTTTTTAACAAATGATTTTACTTTTTCAACCTCTTCTTTGTATTTCTTATTTTCTGGCAAAAGTTCTTTATTTTATTTGATAAGTTTTTCATTTGTTACAATAACTTTATCCTTCTTCAAAGAATCATTTTCTTTTAAAAGATCTTCCTTTTCATCTTTCAAAGAAGTATTTTTATCATTCAGTTTTCTGTTTTCTTAAAGTAAACTATCATTATCTATCAAAAACTTATCATTTATTTTAGAAAGCTCCAAGTTTTGCTTTTTCAATTCTTTGTTTTACATTTTAAGTTTTTGATATTCTACAACAAGTTCATCAAAAACATCATGTAATTCTTCAAAGGTAAATTCATTTTCGGGTTCAGACCTTACCTCTTCTTCATTTGCCATGAAGCAAATGTTGGCCACCCCTTGCTACTCTTCATCAGAGCTTGAATCTTTACTTTTACTACATGTTGCCATCATCGCTTTCTTTTTGAATTTCTTTTCGGCCTTCTTAAGAGTGGGAAAATCCATTTTATAATGACCAGGCTTCTTACACTCAAAACATATTGTTGCTCCCTTTCCTTCACTTTTTTCTTCTCCTTACTAGGCTCTCCTTTTAGTAGCTTCTTCTTGTAGTTGTGCCTTTTCTTCCTCATGAATCTCTTAAATTTCCTTGAGATAAGAGCTGTTTCATCTTCCTTATCTTCCTCATTGGAATCATCACTAGAATCCTCCTTGTTTGTGGACTTAAATGCAATAGTCTTCTTTTTCTTCTCATTGTCCACCACTTTCTATATTAGGGACAACTCGTAGGTCATAAGTGATCCCAAGAGCTGCTCAAGAGGAAAGGTGTTGACATCCTTGGCTTCTTCAATAGTGATGCGGGACCTAGGATGATATGCATGCAAGTGATTTTCTTTTGTTGTTTTATGTTTTAATGGATTGATCGATTCCCAAAATCAAGCGAAGAATGGATCTAGAGATTCGCATAAGGACAAGAAACTCTTAGCATGCAGACATAGCCCCTAAATAGTGATAAAGAAAGGATCCTGAGATTAAGAAACCTCGGTAGGACTTAGCTCTAAATTAATACCCTACTTAGGAGGCTAGGGAGTGCAAACCTCTCAAAGCTCTGAAGTGCCCGATGACGAGTTCGCTCACTCTCATGGATGCGGCTTGAAAGATCAAGCCCTCGATCTTGTGGATTCGCCAGCTTTCTGTCAGATGGTCCTGAAGGCAAGGCAAGGAAGGCTAACTCCTTTATCCGTGATACCTGAAGGACCTGCGAGCAACCTAAAGATGAGTTAGAAAATAGCAAGAAGGAAGAGGAAGGCAATGAAATAAGGGAGGATGAAGAGAAGGTGGTGATCAAGGAAGGCTCTACTTGTTGGGCATCCAAAAGGATCTTCCACGGGGCATCCAAACTTGGGAAGAAAGGTTGGTGGCTTGCGTAGGAAGAAGGTAACTAGGGCCTCTCATCCTTCGATGTTCCAAGGACAAAGGCATACTCTCTCACAGAATTCCAAGTCTTAAGACAAGGGCTAAGAAGAAAATTTTAGATTCTTTTTTTTTTATTCATCAAGATTATCTTACAAGAGGGTTAGGGCCCTTTTTATAAGCTCCCAAGTCCTCATTTGAACATTTGAATTCAATTTTCAAAAAAGGAGTTACAAGCTTGTTTTAGGGAGAAGAAAGGGGTTGGTTGTCTTCATGAATCAAGGGGTGCCCATTTGAAATTTGAATTCCTCCTTCATGAAACCTTGGCCGACCTTGACTTGGCTTGTTCTTTGGTGGAATGGCTTGATTTGGGGGAGTGGAGTGGGGATGTGGTCGGCTTGGATCAAGGGAAGTTTAATGGGCATTATCATGGAATTTGAATTCAAACTTTTCCATCTTATCTTGGGCGCCCAATGGAGCTTGGTGAAGTGGTGCCTCCCCATGCCTTGTGGCACTGATGATGTGGCACTTCTCATGAGTTGGCACTCCTAACATGGCATGGAGAGGTGGCTTGATTCATCTTCAATTGGGCTTGACTTGATTGCCCACTTGCGAACCCATCTTCAAACTAGCTTGAACCCATCTTTAAACTGACTTGAGCTTATGGACCAATTTGGCTAATTACAGGACCAAAAGACCCTAACTTGACCAAATTGGCCAAATTACAAGACTAAACCAAAAATTGAAACCAACTAAATACTAATTACAGGACATGAAAGCAAATTATTCAGGCTTTAATCCTTATTACAGGACCCAAAAAGATTAAGAACCCTAATTAGAGATCCATAGAGTGTTGAGGAGCCTTTATCTAATCCTGGTGCCCACACCAATTCTCCCGGGATGGGAGGAACTCGATCCTGTCGAGTAAGGATTGATCTAGCTCTGGTATTTCTCAAGAAGATTAGGGTTGAGGCACTGTAAGTCCTCTCGGGTAATCCATGAATCATCGAACTCTGTCCGGCCTTGCCAACGGACCAAGTAATGCTGATAGCCTTTGCCCCGTGTTGTGATAGCTTGATCATCCAGAACATGCTCGATCTGCCCTCCTCTCTCAGGTAAAATTGGAGGTGAACACTTAGGGTCAGGTTCACTCTCAAAGGATAGGTCAGGCCCAAATGGCTCGCTGGGTATTGTTGCCACTCCCTATACTCAACTAAGTCTAAGATATTGAAAGTTAAGCTAATGCCATAATCCGGGGGAAGTTCAAGCACATGGGCATTAGGGCCAACTCTCCTTATCACTTTAAAGGGGCTAGTTCCACGAGCATGAAGTTTCTTAATGGTCCCTGGTGGGAACCGTTCAGGCCTAAGCCTAATCGTTACAAAATCCCTTACTTCAAATTCTTTGGCTCACTTTTAGGAATCAGCCAGTTTCTTGTATGTATTATTACTTAGATTGATTTTTGGCTAATCTCCTAATGCATGTTGTGCAAATGACTCTGCGGACTCTGAGACTCATATTGACACCTAACAAAATACAAACTCAACTATGCATTCCTATTGAGAGGAATTTTATTGGACTCTTTGGACCTAAACCTAATAGACTATATGGTGTGGACACCAGAAGCCGAAAGAAACTTCACTCCAACAAGGTTAGCCTTATCCCAATTTGGATCGAAGATAATTAGGTTACCTTGTATCCTTTAGTTCAAAAATTTTTATTCAAGAGTCATTTCCTTTTCAAGAGTCCTGTAATTAATTTTGAGTTTCAAATCAAGAGTGTTTATTGAGTCCTGTAACTACTTTTAAAATTTTATTTCCTGTAAGTCCATTTCAAGTTTTAAAGTCTAGGTCAGTCAAGTCAGTTCAGTTGAGTTAAGTCTAATTCAGTTGAGTTAAGTCTAATCAAGTCTTAAAGCCATGAAAGCCAGCAACAAGACTCAAATTCTAGACCCCAGAATTTGACCACATGAAGAAAAGAAGACACATCAACCAAGCAAGAGAAAAGGACCATCAACTAGGACCACTGGGCGCCACATGTCATTCTTATCCAAGTAGAAGACCACCTCACCATGCCACGTCATCAGGTGCCACTTCACCAGCCACCTCATCACCCTTTGGGCACCAACAAGGGAGATTCAAATTCAAGGAGGTTGGTCACATCCCTCCAAGTCTTCCACCAAATCCTCCAACCCCCCCCACATCCCTCCAAACTCTCCACCAAATCCTCCAACCCCCCTTGTAATCCTCCTTGATTTGGGGAGTTTTTAAATTTCAAAAGCTAGCTTTGTGAGGCTATTAAAAGCCTTGGACATCCATTGTAAAAGAGATTGATTTTGGAAATGAATGAAGTTTGAAGTGAAGTTGTCTTGAGTTTTATGTGTGAGATTTTTCCTATCTTCTTCCTCCACTCCCAAAGCCACTCTCTTCCCTAGCAATTCATCATCCAAGCTCAAGGCAAAGGCATTGGAGTCGGCCAAATCTTCTCAACTATCTTTTCTTTGTTCACAAGTTCTCCCATCCCTTTTTTATGTTTGCATCCTTCAACCTTAACTTTGATCTTCATTGCAGGGTCCTTCAAAGTCCTTGAGTTGTGAACAGGGGTCCCCTTGACAATGAACCAACAAGCTGAAGCCCAAGTCCAGGGTTTTGATCACTATTATCCAAGTTCTCCAGTCCAGAGCATCAGTAGTTTCAAGTTTTGAATCATAGGAAGGTTGGAAAACTCATCAAGGTAAGTCCTCAATCATTAGCCCCTATTGTCTAGATCTTCTTCCTTCTTAGTTTTAGAGTTGTGTCTAATCATGTAATAGTCCCTTTTTATATAATCCTTAAATCTTATTAAGATGAGTACAATGCTAAGTATAATTAGGTTTCATTGCTCTACAAACACCATAATCAAAACATTAATCATATGCGTGCCACATCAAATTGGTATCAGAGCATGGTTGCATTAGGGTAGAATAGTTTTCCTTAAATCCAAGCAAGATCTAAAATTCACACCTCCTGAGTGGGTGTACTCCAGTACACTGTCACGACCCATGGAAATAATGAGCCCCTGGTTAGACGTGAATTTTTAGATTGAAGTTTTGGGTAAGCCATTGCACTTGTTTGATTAGGTTCTGTTTTCTGAAAATTTGCATCTATTTACTGTAATCCATCTACAGCTCCAAAGGAAAGTCACTATTTTTTTATTGAAGTATTTTTTTCTTGTTCCTTTTTAAGTCAGTTATCACCATATTAAATTTCATCATCAGAAAAAAATTATAAAAAAAATGAAAATTTTTGCAGTTTGACACTGTCATTAGGGTTCTGTTCTGTCCTTTTTATTTATCTTCATTTGTAGGATCTGCTTAGAGTAGTATAGATTTTAGTTTTAAAATTTCTTTTATCTTCATTGAAACATATAAGTTATGAATCCTCTGTGAATTTTTCAAAATTCTTGGACATTTTCTTCATCATGTTTTCCACACCACTTTCAAACTGCAACACACTTCTGCAGCACCTTTGCATTTCATTCATCTTATGGGAAATCAAATTAAGGGCATCAATTTGACATAGGGTCAGGGTTTCATCACCTGTCCCTAGCCCAAAAATCACCAACCAGCATATCGATCCCAGCCCATTATTTAAAATTGAGTAGAACGTTAATTGCCCTAGTGGGTTAGGGACACCAACAAGTTGGGTTCAGGTTAGGGTCAAGTTAACTGTGTCAGCTAATTGGTGTGTGCTTACTGGCTTGGTGTCTAGGATTGGTGCATCAGGGCTTGTGATTTGGTCCGCCTACCTGGCCAATCTCAGATTGATATCTAAGGTTGGCAATCAGGGACCTTCACTCCCCTCCACCTACCTGGTTAAGTCCCATAAGTACTACTAGCTAGTTGGTTCACTTAATTAGACTTCTAATTTGTGCTTTAGGTCTAGGAAACCTTAGCTCGAACTTGAGTCCATTTGCATGCATGACAACTAGAGCAGGGACACTGTATACACCAATCCAAGCCCAGTCAAGTGTAGCCATGGACCAAAACTTAGGGAATTTGATCAAAGGCCTAAATGATCAAGTGGCCCAACTGACTAAGAGTTTAACTGAGCAATTGGCCCAAACAAATCAGAATGTTGGACAAACCAACCAAAACATGAATGAGCAGTTAGCCCACATCACTACTAGGTTGGATCAGTTAGAGGCTAGAACCCCTGAAAGCAATCATGAAGCCCAGACTGAGCCTGAGCCTAGTCTTGCACCTGAACTCGAGACCCCATTGAACCCTAGAATGATTCCATATCAAAACCCTCTCTACGAAACAAACCCTAGGAGAGCTCCACAAGATCAGTTTTATGATCCAATTCCTAGAGGACCCCACCCTGATCAAACCATCGAGCCCAACCCAAGGACATTCCATCATGAGCCTAACTATGAACCCAATGTCAGGAGACCCACCCCAATTCACTTTGATCAAGATGACCGAACCATGAAGAACATTAGGCTGGAAGCTCCCACCTTTGATGGAATTTTAGATCCAAAGATCTACATTGATTGGGAAGGTGAGATGGACCAGTATTTTGACTGGTTTGAGATGAGTGAAGAGCGCAAGTGTAAGTTTGCAAAGCTTAAACTTGTGCGCCAAGCTAGGTTATATTGGAAAAACGTTGAGAGACTCACTAGACAGAGAGGTGATGTGCCCATAGTGACCTGGCGAGCTATGAAACTTAGGCTTAGGGAGAAATACCTTCCTATGTCCTACCACCAAAGACTCCTAGATCAATGGCAAAGACTTACTCAAGGAAATAGGAGTGTCGCAGAGTACATAGCGAAGTTTGACGAATTCGTTATAAGGTGCAATGTTGATGAATCTGAGTCGGTGACCTTGTCTAGATTTAGAGCCAGACTGAGGGAAGAAATTCAAAGAGAATTGTTCATGCGAGAGGTACATGACCTAGAATTGGCCTATCAGAAAGCTAGGGATGCTGAGAGATTCCATAGAGGTCCAGTCTATCATAGGCCCAAAGCCCCTAGGACTAGTGCACCTTATCAGCAGTCAGGATCCAATCAGCCTAGATTCAACCAACCCAATCCTAATGTGCCTGTGACCCGAAGAGATGACAAGGGGAAAACACCTGAGACCCAAAGAACTCTAAACGCATGTTTCAAGTATAACAAAGTGGGTCACTATTATAGCAACTGTCCTAATAGAGCCCTACACATAGGGAAAGTAGAAGAGGAAGTCGTAGAATCCCAAGGTGAATTTGATGAGGAAGTATACCGGCAGATGAGAACTTGGCTGAAGAGTATGAGGATGAGGAAGTCCTGGTAGATCAAGATTTGTTAAGAGTGGTTAGGTGTATTCTCACCCAAGCTAAAACCCAAGAAGATTGGCGTAGGACTAGCATCCTACAGACATTCATTAAGATAGGTGAGAAAGTATGCAAAGTCATTTTATATAGCGGTAGCTGTGTCAATGCCATATCCACCAACACAGTTAAAAACCTAGGATTGCCCACCGTACCCCATCCTAATCCTTATAAGGTATCCTGGATAAACTCAACCACGATTTCCATTAAGTCTAGGTGCCTAGTAACCATTCAGTTCCAATCTTACCTGGAGAAAGTATGGTGTGATGTACTTCCAATGGGAGTAAGTAGCATAATTTTAGGCCGACCATGGTTGTACGATCTTGACGTAACACTCTATGGTCGTTCTAATTCGTGCTCATTTACTCATAATGTAAAGAAGATTGTAATCCATTCTTCTCCACCTAAGAACCCCATTAAGAGAGGATCAAGCCAATTGAGTGATAAGAAAAAGGGGATAAACGTGATCACCACTAGAGAAATGGAGAAAGAAATTAGCAATGGGTCACCTGTTTGGATTTTGACCATTAAGGATTATCAAGAACCTCTTTCAAAAGAACAACCTCCAGAAGTCAGTGAAGTGCTAGAGGAGTTCAAAGACGTGTTCCCCGATGACTTGCCTGACCAACTCCCACCTCTTAGGGATATACAACATGCGATAGACTTAGTCCCCGGAGCAACCCTACCGAACCTTCCCCATTATAGAATGAACCCTACCGAGCACCAAGAATTACAACGTCAAGTAGGAGAACTCGTAAAGAAAGGATTCATTAGGGAGAGTTTGAGTCCATGCGCAGTCCCAACCTTACTTACCCCTAAGAAAGATGGCACATGGAGAATATGTGTTGATAGTCATGCCATGAATAAAATCACAGTGAAGTATAGGTTTCCCATCCCCCGCTTGGATGATATGTTAGATATGATGGCCGGTGCAACTATATTTTCTAAGATTGACCTGAAGTGCGGCTATCACCAAGTTAGGATCAGACCAGGGGATGAATGGAAGACTGCCTTTAAAACTAAGGATGGGTTATTTGAATGGGTAGTCATGCCTTTTGGGTTATCAAACGCCCCTAGCACTTTTATGCGAATCATGACCAAGTCCTACGAGCCTTTATTGGAAAATTTGTTGTCATTTACTTTGACGACATACTTGTCTATAGTAGGACTAGAGAAGATCATCAACAACATCTGAGGCAGGTATGTTTAGCACTTAGGAAAGATAACCTCTATGCCAATCTAAAGAAATGTGCTTTCATGACTACTAGAGTTATCTTCCTTGGATTTGTTGTGACCCCTGAAGAAGTATCCGCTGACCCTGAGAAGGTTAAGGCAATTGTAGAGTGGCCAACACCCAATAATATTCACGAAGTAAGAAGTTTTCATGGCCTCGCTACGTTTTATCGAAGATTTATTAGAGGGTTTAGCACCATAGTTGCTCCTATCACAGATTATATTAGGAAGGGCCACTTTGAATGGACGAAGTCAGCTTATAAGGCCTTCCTTCACATCAAAGATAAGATGACCCAAGCACCAGTCTTAAGACTACCTGATTTTTCTAAGGTCTTTGAAGTAGCATGCGATGCTTCGGGAGTAGGTATTGGTGGAGTTCTGAGTCAAGAGAACCATCCCGTAGCCTTCTTTAGTGAGAAATTGAATGAAGCCAGGAAGAAATACTCCACATATGATCGGGAGCTTTATACGGTATGCAAGCATTAAGGTATTGGAGGCATTATCTCCTACCGCAAGAATTTGTTTTATTTTTAGACCATGAAGCCCTTAGGTTTTTGAGTTCCCAAAAGAAACTAAACCCTAGGCATGCCAAATGGGTAGAGTACATCCAATCCTATACGTTTGTCCTAAAGCATCAATCAGGAATCGATAATAAGGTAGCTGATACCCTAAGTCGTAGAACGTTACTTTTAACTTCAGTCAGTACTGAAGTCATAGGTTTTGAAAGACTTAAGGAGCAGTACGAAACCTGTCCAGATTTTGGTGAAATTTATCAGGTTTTGCGTCAAGGACCATCTAGTGATCATAGTGACTATACCCTTCTAGATGGTTATCTTTTTAGAGAGAATAGGCTTTGCATCCCAAGAACCTCCTTAAGAGATTTTTTAGTTTGGGAGATACATGCGAGAGGTTTGGCTGGCCACTTCGAACGAAACAAGACTATCTTGGCTGTTGAGGAACAATTTTACTGGCCAGGTCTTAAGAAACAAGTAGCAAACCTTGTAGCCCGATGTAGGACATGTGCTGTTGCAAAGCAACAAAAGAAGAATACCGGGCTATACACTCCATTACCTGTACCTGAGTGTCCATGGCAGGATCTAAGCATGGACTTTGTTCTAGGATTACCCAAGATCATTCGAAAACATGATTCAATCTTTGTGGTGGTCGACCGATTTTCAAAAATAGCCCATTTCATACCTTGCTCCCAAACTTTCGATGCCTCTAGGATAGCCAAACTCTTTCTTGATCAAGTAGTCAGACTCCACGGGTTACCAAAAACCATTGTTTCTGATAGGAATGTCCGCTTCACAAGTTACTTCTGGAAAACCCTTTGGTACCTATTAGGAACCAGACTAAAATTCTCCACTACCTACCATCCCCAGACTGATGGACAAACCGAGGTTGTAAATAGAAGTCTAGGGAACTTGCTGAGATGCCTAGTGGGAGAAAGTCTAGGGAACTGGGATTTGTTATTGCCACGTGCTGAGTTCGCTTACAACAGTTCGGTCAATCGATCTACGGGCAAAAGTCCCTTTGAGATAGTCCATGGTTGCAAGCCTAGGAAGCCTTTAGATTTAATCCCACTACCTATTCACACACGAGTCTCTGAGTCTGCTAAGTCTTTTGCACAGCATGTCACAAATCTACATAAAGAAATCAGTAATAAGATCAACCTGAGCAATGAAACTTACAAACACTTAGCTGACTCACATAAGAGGGCTAAAGAATTCTGTGAAGGAGATTATGCAATGATTAGGCTCAACCATGAACGGTTTCCCCCTGGAACCATAAAAAAGCTGCATGCCCGCGGAGCGGGACCTTTTAAGATCTTAAAGAAAATAGGGCCTAATGCATATGTTTTGGAACTTCCACCTGATATGGGTATTAGTACAACCTTCAATGTTTCAGACCTAGTAGAATACAAAGAACCACTACTAATACCTAGTGAGCCTTTTGAGCCAGAAACTTTCATTGAGAGTGAACATATTTCCGAGTGTCCACCACCAACCTTACCTGAGCAGAGAGAGAGGATTGGGAGAATCCTGGATGACAAGATCATTACTACCAGGAATAAGGACTATCAGCGATACCTGGTTCAATGGCAAGGTCGACCTGAGTCTGACAACTCTTGGATTACTCGAGAGGACCTGCAAAGACTTAACCCAGACTTGTTCGAGCATTACCAGGGCAAAACTGAACCATACTCGACTGGGTCGAGTTCTACCCACCCCAGGAGAATTGGTGTGGACACCAGAAGCCGAAAGAAACTTCACTCCAACAAGGTTAGCCTTATCCCAATTTGGATCGAAGATAATTAGGTTACCTTGTATCCTTTAGTTCAAAAATATTTTATTTTCAAGAGTCATTTCCTTTTCAAGAGTCCTGTAATTAATTTTGAGTTTCAAATCAAGAGTGTTTATTGAGTCCTGTAATTACTTTTAAAATTTCATTTCCTGTAAGTCCATTTCAAGTTTTAAAGTCTAGGTCAGTCAAGTCAGTTCAGTTGAGTTAAGTCTAATTCAGTTGAGTTAAGTCTAATCAAGTCTTAAAGCCATGAAAGCCAGCAACAAGACTCAAATTCTAGACCCCAGAATTTGACCACATGAAGAAGAGAAGACACATCAACCAAGCAAGAGAAAAGGACCATCAACTAGGACCACTGGGTGCCACATGTCATTCTTATCCAAGTAGAAGACCACCTCACCATGCCACGTCATCAGGTGCCACTTCACCAGCCACCTCATCACCCTTTGGGCGCCAACAAGGGAGATTCAAATTCAAGGAGGTTGGCCACATCCCTCCAAGTCCTCCACCAAATCCTCCAACCCCCCCCACATCCCTCCAAACTCTCCACCAAATCCTCCAACCCCCCTTGTAATCCTCCTCGATTTGGGGAGTTTTTAAATTTCAAAAGCTAGCTTTGTGAGGCTATTAAAAGCCTTGGACATCCATTGTAAAAGAAATTGATTTTGGAAATGAATGAAGTTTGAAGTGAAGTTGTCTTGAGTTTTATGTGTGAAATTTTTCCTATCTTCTTTTTCCACGCCCAAAGCCACTCTCTTCCCTAGCAATTCATCATCCAAGCTCAAGGCAAAGGCATTGGAGTCGGCTAGATCTTCTCAACTATCTTTCCTTTGTTCACAAGTTCTCCCATCCCTTCTTTATGTTTGCATCCTTCAACGTTAACTTTGATCTTCATTGCAGGGTCCTTCGAAGTCCTTGAGTTGTGAACAAGGTTCCCCTTGACAATGAACCAACAAGCTGAAGCCCAAGTCCAGGGTTCTGATCACTGTTATCCAAGTTCTCCAGTCCAGAGCATCAGTAGTTTAAAGTTTTGAATCATAGGAAGGTTGGAAAACTCATCAAGGTAAGTCCTCAATCATTAGCCCCTATTGTCTAGATCTTCTTCCTTCTTAGTTTTAGAGTTGTGTCTAATCATGTAATAGTCCCTTTTCATATAATCCTTAAATCTTATTAAGATGAGTACAATGCTAAGTATAATTAGGTTTCATTGCTCTACAAACACCATATTCAAAACATTAATCATATGCGTGCCACATCACTATAGACTCTCTAGGTTTGACCCTGATTTGGTATGTACACGAAAATTTACAATGGATTCCTAGCAAATGCCATAAGGTATACCAGAAGTAAGATACAAATCTAACATGCACAATGAATGTATGCATTATGCTTACTTCTTCAAAATGTAATCTATTAGTCAGAGAAGCATAAGAAGTTTTAGAAAAGGGTAGAAAGTAAGAGATAGATTCAGGGTTAGTATGTAGGATAGAAAATAAGAAAAGGATTCGAGTTTGATTGGAAAGAACAAGATACAAGAAGGGGTTTTAGAGATTTGTCCTAGACTTAATGAGGTTGACCTATGGGGTTGAGGTATATTTAAAGGGTTTGCATAATAGAAGAATGGGTCAACAATTTATGGAAAGAGATCTTGAACTAGGATTGAAGGGATGAGCTCCTCTTGAGGGTACCAAAATAAAGAGACCATATCCTTAATAATTTCTTCTTGGATTTTAGGACTGGGCTCGATAATTGGATTCTCTTCTAGTATCTCCTCCGGTAAAGCCATTGTAGTATCAATGTCATGGCTTTCTCCCTCTAACTGTTATTTATATTCATCCACTAAGTGTGCTTCAGCTTCATACACTTCTACTTCAGGCTCACTAGTGGGTTCAGGATCTTCTTCTAAGGGTCCTTCCAATATAGCTTCGTCTGGGTATTTTCTGGGTCAACCAATTCCAGATCTGCAATATATTCCTCCTCTTTAATGTCATCCTGGTGAACACATAGGGTAGCAGAGGTGGTTCGACTCGAGTTAGGGTTGGTCGACTCATGTTAGGGTTAGGTTTGGGTTCAAAGGTATTAATCCTGCTGGGCTCAACTCAATAGTTCATGGGTTCCCTCTGACTTGACTCGAATTCCATAGCAAGTCGATAGGCATCATCCAAGTCATAAATTTTCCATTGGAATAGTTTCCACTGGATATCCCTATGTAGGCCATCTCAAAATATTACTATGACCTTAGACTCAGGTTCAACTGTGTTACATCCCTAATAAACTCATTAAATTCCTTAATTTACTTAGACACAGTCTTATTGCTCTGTCTCAATTTGTACCATTGGTCTAAAAGTTTGTGCTCATAAAATATACCTATGTACTTTTCTCTCAGTCTACTTCTTATGGATCTCCAAGTAGGTATTTCATCTCCTCTTCGATAACATTCATGCTCAATAACTTCCCGATGCCACTTAGCATGTCGGGTTAACTTACATTTGGCCAATATAACTTTTCCTAACTCTGACATCTCAGTGTACTCAAAATATCGATCCATTCTCTCCTCCCAATCAATATACACCTCAAGATCTAGGCTTCCATCAAAAGTGGGTGCATAAGGTTGGGTGCTCCTAATGGATCTTTCCTCGGAGTCAACCAAGTATGGGTATGGACATCTAGGGTTGACTCAGGGGCAAGATCATGATAATAGGCTCTTGGATCAAGGGGATTGGGCCTAGATGATTTTCATTTAGCATGGGCCATACGGGCTTCTACCCTTGTTTCAACTCTATCAAATCTTTGGGTCAACTAGGTAATTTCCTCAGTGAGAATTCTAATTTGATTTCTGAGGTTGTTATCCATGGGTTCACCTGACTAAGTATGATGTGGGTGATACTAGACTCCTAACCTAGTTGACATGCAGCACATAATGGAAGGTACTATGGTTTGCTAAACTTATGAGTTCAAATAGAATGGGTTAACTTATGTTACATACAGCACAACAACCAGCCCTTTCACTGGCCAGGTAAGAGGTGGGAGTGTGGGAGGCCCCCCTACTTTTGCAGGGATCCAATTAAGAAACCACAACATCACTTAGGTCGTTTGACACTAAACATCTTGCCTTAGATACCAGCATCCCAGTGCTAATTGAAAGATTGCATGCACTAGTTTTCCACAATGGTTAAACCTGACTTATTGATGTCCTTAAGCTATTAGGTTGCTAATAGATTTTAAGTTAGGCTTAGGTTCGAAATGCAAAGGTGGTGGTTTTTGGACCAAGGAAATGTAATGACCTCCTTCCCTTATGTTATGATATTGTCGCCCTTAAAGTAAGTTATGTATATGAGGGCATACACATGAAATCTAATGAAGTGTAGAAATTAAGCTATGCAGAAATCATGTAATTAACTCCTAAGTATACAGAAATAAAAGTATGCTGAAATTAGACTTGCTGGAGTTTTAGGATAGAATTATTCTTAGACAGAAATTAGGTGTGCAGAAGTTCTAAAGACCAAAATAAATTTTGAGAAAATTCTGAAAAATACTATTAGTTACGAGGAATCCAACAAAATAAGAATCAGTAGTTTCTGAATTTCTTACATATAGAAATAATTAAAATAACAGACTATGTACTGGGTTGGACATGATGCAGAAATCTAATGTTGCTGAATTTAATTATACAGAAATTTTCTTTAGGACCTAAGATACCTATCTCCTTGTTTTCTTCTTCAAGGGTCAATTACATCGGCACCCCTACATGCCATAGGAAATCTCTTTTGAATGGGATGTGAGAGTCTTGCAGCTCTACTTTTTTCTATGACCGGACGGCCATGGTGAAGCACCCGATCTGAGTACTTTAAAGAGAAACTAAGTCCTAACCATGCTCTGATACCAAACATAATGTGGGACCTAGGATGATATGCATGCGAGTAATTTTCTTTTGTTGTTTTATGTTTTAATAGATTGATCGATTCCCGAAATCAAGCTAAGAATGGATCTAGAGATTCGCATAAGGACAAGAAACTCTTAGCATGTAGATATAGCCCCTAAACAGTGATAAAGAAAGGACCCCAGGATTAAGAAATGCCGATAAGACTTGACTCTAAATCAATACCCTACTTAGGAGGCTAGGGAGTGCAAACCTCTCAAAGCTCTGAAGTGCCTGATGCCGAGTTCACTCACACTCATGGATGCGGCATGGAAGATCAAGCCCTTGACCTTGTGGATTCACCAGCTTTCCGTCAGATGGTCTTGAAGGCAACGAAGGCCGACTCCTTTGTCCATGGTACTTGAAGGACCTGCGAGCAACCTAGAGACGAGTTAGAAAACAGCAAGAAAGAAGGGGAAGGCAATGAAATAAGGGAGGGTGAAGAGAAGGTGGCGATCAAGGAAGGCTCTTCTTGTTAGGCATCCAAGAGGATCTTCCATGGGGCATCCATGCTTGGAAAGAAAGGTTGGTGGCATATGTAGGAATAAGGTAACCAGAGCCTCTCACCCCTCGATGTCCTGAAGGATAAAGGCAAACTCTTTCATAGAGTTTCAAGTCTCAAGATAAGGGCTAGGAAGAAAATTTTAGATTCTTTTTTTTCGTTCATCAAAATTATCTTACAAGAGGGTTAGGGCCCTTTTTATAAGCTCCCAAGTTCTCATTTGAACATTTGAATTCAAACTTTAAAAAAGGAGTTACAAGCTTGTTTTAGGGAGAAGAAAGGGGTTGGTTGTCTTTATAAATCAAGGGGCGCCCATTTGAAATTTGAATTCCTCCTTCATGAAACATTGGCTAACCTTGACTTGGCTTGTTCTTTGGTGGAATGGCTTGATTTGAGGGAGTGGAGTGGGGATGTGGTTGGCTTTGATCAAGGAGAGTTTAATGGGCATTAACATGGAATTTGAATTCGAACTTTTCCATCTTGTCTTGGCTGCCCAATGGAGCTTGGTGAAGTGGCGCCTCCCCATGTCATGTGGCACTGATGATGTGGCACTCCTAACATGGTGTGGAGAGGTGGTTTGACTCATCTTCAATGGGCTTAACTTGATTGCCCACTTGTGAACCCATCTTCAGACTAGCTTGAGCCCATCATCAAATTGACTTGAGCTTGTGGACCAACTTGGCTAATTACTAGACCAATTGACCCTAACTTGACCAAATTGGCCAAATTACAAGACTAAACCAAAAATTGAAACCAACTAGATACTAATTACATGACTCGAAAGCAAATTATTCAGGCTTTAAGCCTTATTACAAGATCCAAAAAGATTAAGAACACTAATTAGAGATCCATAGAGGGTTGGGGAGCCTCTATCTAATCTTGGTGCCCACACCAAATAGCGGTGACTTTTGGATCCTAAGATGATGGAAGAGACCTAAGGATTTTGTTGACAAGTTTAGCATTAGATAAAACTTTTCCTTAACTCTTCATATCATTAACAATGTTAGTAAACCTAGTGTACATTTCACTAATTGATTTATTTGGTTCTATCCTAAACATCTCATAAGTATGGATGAGCATGTTAACTTTGGTAGTCTCCACTTGATGTGTACCCTCATGAGTAACTTCAAGTGGTATGGACACCAAGGCCAGAAAATATCGATAGGTCAAACCCACGTCCCTATGGATCACCTATGAATAAAGTCCTGAACCCAACCCCTTTTACCATGTAAATATTTTATTTTAATTTCTAGCTTAGTTAGGGTTAGCCCTTTTTACCAACTGTAATTACGGTTTTGTTATTTAGCCTTTTGGGCTAAACCCTTTTTACCACATTGTATAAAAATCTCATTTGTCGGTTGTGTCAAACCCTATTGGGCCAAATCCTGTTGACCAATTTATTCTTTTTTATAATATGAGGTTATGCTTTTTGATCAATTGATCAAATGGGGCTTAGTTATTTAGTTTTGAGTCTTGTAATAATTAGTTATTGAGTCTTGTAATACAATGGGGACCCAATTAAAGACCCATGTGACTTTATTTGCACCCAATTGAAAACCCATGTACTAGCCCAAGACAAGTCATGTGACTCCATGTGCTAGCCCAAGTCACTTAGCATATGCAACCCTTTTCTTGGCGCCACCTTTCAAGAATTTGGACATAAACACATGTCAGTCATGTTTAGACATGTCATGCCAACACACTCCATGTCACTTTATTTGGACATCATCACATGACAACACATGCCACAAACCCTCTTTGGTCGATCACTTAAGAAGGAGTTAGCACCAACTTCTATTTAAGAGAAGTAAATGAGAAGGAGTCTCATCCTTGGTGCCCTCTCACTCAAGATTTCACACCAACTTAATTTTAAGATGTGTAAATAAGGACTCTCCTAAATTGGTGCCTCCACTTAAGAATTTCATGCCAAAAAACACCAAGAGTTGGCTAAGCATTTTTTTCATGCCAAATTCTAAGGAGTTCTAAAATGTTTGATCACCTAAGTGGAAAAAGTTCCAAGGGTTCTTAACTCAAGTGTTTGAAGCAATCAAGTTCCAGGGAAATCAAGATTTCAAGGGCTCATGAGTTCCACTAAAACTCATGAGTTTTTCTTATCTAGACTGGAGTGTCCTCTCTCATGCAAGAGCTTTCAATATCCAGAATCTAGAGACCATCAATCATGGCCAATCAAAGAAGCAATCTTGGCCATTCATCAGTCCACTTTACCAATCCTCATAGTTGGCGCCCAAGATGGATGAGAATCCCATGATGATTGCCCACCTGAAGAGAGGTCCAGATTAGCCCAGAGATAAGAGGCCAGGATGCCCAGAGCTAGAATTCTAGGAGTTGTAGCCCAAGGGAGAAAAAGTCTAGTCTTTGAATTCCTTACACCACTAGTTGAGGGTCTATAAATACCCCATCAATCCCTTGTAAATTATAATTATAATTCATCAATAAGGAAGCTCTATCAAATTTTCTTCCTTTGCTATGTGCATTGCGGGGTGTGAGGCCCTGTTCCTTTGTTCTTTAGAACATCGCGGGGTGTGAGGCCTTTTTCCTTTGTTCTTCAGAACATCGCGGGATGCGAGGCCCTAGTTATCCTACCTATCCAGCCGACAAAAATTCCTAGCCATCTCTTCTAACCCTTTCCTTCCATTCTTTTTCCTTGCTTTGCTACTTCCTAACTTAAGTTTTAATTGGTGAGTGTTTGTAGGTGATCTGGAATCAAAGATAGGTATTCTTGCCTCAGAACCAGTATCACACGGAAGATCAAGGCTCGGGATCAAGATCTTGAAACCCTGCCATAGATCTTGAGTGTCCAACCTGATTTGCATCAGAGAGATGACTCTACGTTGGTAAAACTGAAACCTATTCTTTCTCTTTGATCTCTGAATAGTTGATAAGTAGACCCTAGTTTATGGTGGTTTCTCATCCAATAGATCCTTCTTTTTCTAGTTACTTTGTTAGATCTACTTGTGCGGGTATAAACTAATTGACTAGTTTACCTTAATTATCTTCTTGAGCCTTAAAAAATATAAAAAAAATATTAAAAAATTAATCTCTGCTTTTCTCTGATAAATAGGACTTAATAACTATAATTTAGTTTTAATTATGGTCCCACATCAATTTTGGTATCAGAGTAGGTTAAACTAGAGTTTATTCGCTCTTGTGCTGAAATTTCTGTATACCTAGTTAGGTTGAAATTAAATTGCATAAAAACCACCCTAAAAAAAATTCAAAGAAATTAGTAATAATTTTTTTGTTAATCCTCTATTAATCCTCTAATAATTATGAAAAAATTAGATGAAAATAAATTTTTTATTTGCTATTTTCTGGTGGAAGGAAATCACGCCTCTTGAGCGAGTATACGGAAGTATACTTATAACCCATGGGAGTAATGAGCTACGACCGGACGTGAAATCCAAAGATCAAAAATTTGAAATTAATCTGATCTGAAAACTAATTTATAGATAATACAAAAAAATAATTAATATTTATTTTTCTATTATTTTTAAGTATTTTAATCTCAATGCATCTAGGGTTTCATATTTGTGTGTATGCATCATTAAGAAACCTAATCTTAAGGGCACTCAATATCTACATAAGGGAGGGATTTCATCACCCTTCCTTGGCCCACAACCACCACCTTTGCATTGATCCTAACCTAATTAAAATCAATTAGACTTAATTACTCTAGTGCGCTAGGGACACTAACAGGCCGGGTTCCAAGTATTGTGTGAAAGCTAGTACACCCAATCCTTTGATTATCACTTGAATCTGGTGTCTAGCGCTAAAGGTCCAGAGGCAAACGACCTAAGCAGTTTCATGGTTTTTAATTAGGACCATGCGAGAGCAGGGGGAGCCTTCCACACCCCACCTCTTACCTAGCTAGTGGATAGGGTAATTGCTGAATTGGCTGTAATTTGAGCTAACCAATTCTACTTGAGCTCTAGGCCTAGGAGACCCTAGTTCGATTTTATGTGTTTGCATTGCATAACCATTAGATTAGGAGTCTAACTCTATACCAAAGTCTCTCCCAAATCCAACCCAATCTGACCATGGAGTACAACCTTGAAACCTTCCTTAAGACTATGATTGAATAGTTAGGACAACTCAACACTAGGTTTGACTGACTAGATGAACGGTTAGGAACCCTAGAGAGAACTCGAAAGACCCATACTAAGCCTAAGCTTGAGACCCCATGTCTTACACCTCCCAACCCTAGGATAGCCCCTCGCCATGACCCAATCTAGGATCTTAGTTCAAGAAGACCTAATTATGATTTCATAGACCAGGATAAGAGAACCACTAGGAACTTTTAGGATAGAGCACCTAAATTTGGTGGTGATCTTGATCTTGAGAATTATATTGATTGGGAAGAAGGTATGGATCTATATTTTGAGAGGGAACTAGTGTCTGATGAAAGAAAGTTTAAGTTTGCTAAGCTTAAGTTAGTACGCCAGGCTAGAATTTATTGGGATGATGTTGAAAGAATGATCGATGAAGAAGAGACATACCATAACTATCTAGAGTGACATGAAACTTAAACTTAGAAAAAAGTACCTACCCAGATCGTATGAACCTAATTCCTATGCACCCAGATCCTTTGAACCCAGCTCCTACGAACCCAGATCCATAACCCATAGGTTTGAACCTATATCCTATGAACCCAATGAAACCCATAACCCTTAGGTTTCAGCCAAATGTTAGTCAAGTTTCTCTTGTCAGCCAGAACCCATTAGGATTAATGCACCTTATCAAAAATTAGGATCTAGTGAAGTCCACCCGAGTCAATCCATTCCTCAGCAGAGTCGACCCAATTCTCACCCGAGCTGACTCAACCCTATTCCAAGCCGACCCACCCGTGTTACCCCAGATACTAGTAAATTTTCCATTAGCCAACCCACTTCTACTATCCCATTAATTCATAAAGATGACATTAAAAAGGAAATACCTAAGGCAGACACAAAATTAGTTGACCCTGACCATACCCAGACTAAAGCCATATTGGAAGTACAATTGAAAAAAGAGATCCATGAGGAACCTAACCTTACTGCTGAGACTTTACCTGAAGAAATACTTGAATAGATTCAAGTCATAGAGCCTAGTCTTGAAATTCCAGAACCCGAAGTAATTAGTGAGGACTTGATCTTTTCATTCCAGCACCCTCAGGTTGAATTCATCCCTTTGGCCCTAATTGAAGATCTTTTTCTTGAAATCACTAACTATCCTTCCATAAGGCTGATCTTTTACCTATTGATGTAACCCAATATCTAAACTTTAAGGTCAACCCCATTAGTCTAGGACCATTCCCTGAAACCCCTTCTTATTTCCAATCTAACCCCAAATCCACTTCTTATTTTCTACCCATTTTTGAAGCTTCCAGCATTTTTAGGACTATTAGTTTGCATTTTATAAAGGTTAGCAAGTTACATACATCCTTTGAGCATATTAGGTTTGCCACTTACTTTTGGAAAACCCTATGGCATTTAGTGGCATTTAGTGGGAGTCCATGCATCATTCTCATCTGCTTGTTATCCAACAACCAAGGGTCAAACTCAGTTATAGTTTAGGGTTTACATGCATGTCAATAATAAAAAAAATAATTAACGAAAGCAATGAATATTTTCAAGAAAAAAAAAATCAAATAAATTCAATGAAGGAGACTTTGTCATGGTTAGGCTACGACCTGAATGGTTCCCACCTAGAACCATGAAAAAGTTACGCACCCGTAGTAATGGACCATTCAAAGTAATTAGAAAAATGGGACCTAATGCCTACGTGCTTGAGTTACCACCTAAACTAGACATTAGTTCTACTTTCAATGATTCAGACCTTATTAAGTATAGGGAGCCAATGTTGATTTTTAGTGAGCCATTTAGACCTAATCCAGTCCTTGAAAGTGAACCAACCCAAGTGTGTCCACCTGCCATACCACCAGCTCGGAGAGACAAGATCGAGTGGATCTTGGATGACAAGATCATTGCTACCCGGAGCAAAGATTATCAATAGTATCTGGTTCGTTGGCAAGGATGACCTGAGACTGATGATTCTTGGATCACTAGAGAGGACTTGTAGAAAGTTGACTCAGACTTACTAGATAGTGACATTGATCCATACTCGACAGGGTCGAGTTTCTCTCACCTAGGGAGAATTGGTGTGGATGCCAGGGCCAAAAAATATCGATAGGTTGAACCCACATCCCCGTGGATCATCTATGAATAAAGTCCTGAATCCAACCCCTTTTACCATGTAAATATTTTATTTTAAATTTTATTATTTTGGCTTAGTTTGGATTAGCCCGTCGTACCATCTATAATTATGGTTTTGTTATTTAGCCTTTTGTGCTAAACCCTTTTTACCACATTGTGTAAAAACTCCATTTATCGGTTGTGTCAAACCCTATTGTGCCAAACCCTGTTTACCAATTTATTCTTTTTTGTTACATGAGTTTATGCCTTTTGATCAATTAATCAAATAGGGCTTAGTTATTTAGTTTTATGTCTTGTAATAATTAGTTATTGAGTCCTGTAATACAAGGAGGACCTAATTGAAGATTCATGTGACTTCATGTGCACCCAATTGAAGACCCATGTGCTTGCCCAAGACAAGTCATGTGACTCCATGTGCTAGCCCAAGTCACTTAGCATGTGCAACCCTTTTCTTGGCACTACCTTTCAAGAATTTGGATATTAACACGTGTCATGTTTGGACATGTCATGCCAACACACTCCATGTCACTTTATTTGGACATCATCACATGACAACACATGCCACAAATCCTCTTTGGTTGGCCACTCAAGAAGGAGTTAGCACAAACTTTTTTTTAAGCAAAGTAAATGAGGAGTCTCATCCTTGGCACCCTCTCACTCAAGATTTCACGCCAACTTAATTTGAAGATGTGTAAATAAAGACTCTCTTAAATTAGTGCCTCAACTCAAGAATTTCATGCCAAAAAATTCCAAGAGTTGGCCAAGCATTTTTTTCATGCCAAATTCCAAGGAGTTTCAAAATGTTTGATCACCTAAGTGGAGGAAGTTCCGAGGGTTCTTAACTCAAGTGTTTGAAGCAATCAAGTTCCAAAGAAATCAAGATTTCAAGGGCTCATGAGTTCCACTAAAACTCATGAGTTTTTCTTTTCCAGACTAGAGAGTCCTCTCTCATGCAAAAGCTTTCAATATCTAGATTTTAAAGACCACCAATCATGGCCAATCAAAGAAACGATCTTGGCCATTCATTAGTCCACTTCACCAATCCTCATAGTTGGCGCCCAAGATGGATGAGAATCCCATGATGATTGCTCACTTGAAAAGAGGTCTATATTAGCCCAGAGATAAGAGTCCAGGATGCCCAGAGCCAGAATTCTAGGAGTTGTAGCCCAAGGGAGAAAAAGTCTAGTCTTTGAGTCCCTTACACCACTGGTTGAGGGTCTATAAATACCCCATCAACCCCCCTGTAAATTATAATTATTATTCATCAATAAGGAAGTTCTGTCGAATTTTCTTCCTTTGCTATGTCCATCACGAGGTGTGAGGTCCTTTTTCCTTTGTTCTTTAGAACATCGTGGGGTGTGAGGCCCTTTTCCTATGTTTTTCAGAACATCGCGGGGTGCGAGGCCTTAGTTATCCTACCTATCTAGCCAATAAAAAATCCTAGCCACCTCTTCTAACCCTTTCCTTCCATTCTTTTTCCTTCCTTTACTGCTTCCTAACTTAAGTTTTCATTACTGAGTGTTTGCAAGTGATATGGAATCAAAGACAGGTGTTCTTGCCTCGGAACCGGCATCACACGAAAGATCAGAGCCCGTGATCGAGATCTTGAAACCCTACCATAAAATCTTGAGGGTCCAACCTGATTTGCATCAGAGAGACGACTCTATGTTGGTAAAATTGAAACCTATTCCTTCTCTTTGATCTCTGAATAGTTGATAAGTAGACCCTAGTTTAAGGTGGTTTTTCAGCCACCAGATCCTGCTTTTTCTAATTACTTTCTTAGATCTACTTGTGCGGGTATAAACTAATTGATTTGTTTACCTTAATTATCTTCTTGAGTCTTAAAAAAATATAAAAAAAATATAAAAAAATTAATCTTTTCTTTTATTTGATAATTAGGACTTAATAACAGTAATTTAGTTTTAATTATTATCTCGCATCATCAAGTGTGTCCCAGATCTCCTTGGCGAAGGAACAGTTAGATATTCTATTAAATTCACTAGGGTCTAATGTACAAAATAACAAGTTCACAGCCTTTGCTTTAAGCTCAGCTTGCTTAATGTCATTCTTATCCCAATCTTCTTCTAATTTGGGAGTAGGAATGCCATTAACCAAAATAGTAGGCTGATGAGGACCTTTAACTATGGTCTTCCAAATATTATAATCTATGGCTTGAATGTAGATGTCCATGCGTGTCTTCCAGTAAGTACAATTTGTGCCATTAAAGAGTGGGAGACGATTTGAGACTTGACCCTCAACAATACCAACACCAATTTTGGCTACTGTTAGATCTATGACTCAAGATCATTAGACCTATATGCTGAGTACCAAGCTTTGATACCACTTGTTGCCCATCGTAGCAATCCAAGAGGGGGGGTGAATTAGATTTTTTAAAAATTTAAACAAGTATGTGCTGAACTAATATGTTTATGTAATAATGTGAATATGGAGAATATAATCTAGATGCCATGCTTTAAAGAATAAGCAGCAATGCAAGGAAAAAAAATGAGAAGATAAAGCATACACAAAAACATAAGAAGTTTATAGTGGTTTGGTGCTCTCCAAGCACCTACATCCACTCCCCAAGCTACCTCTTAAAAATTTCACTATAATTTACCAAAGATTACAGTCAACTTATTTTCAAGGGCTCATAAGTCAAACCCACAGTTGATTTACTCACTTAGGCTCACTAACAACCTTTTTCACAAGCCAACCTTAGGCTTGTATTCCAATTCATAGCTTGGAAGGGCCTAACCCTTAGTTTCAATAGTCTTGAAACTAGTTACAACAAATAAAACCAAAGTACAGATTTAAGCACAAGAATAAAGCTTTCAAAAGAGCAAAAATAATATCGATGAAGCTCTTCTTGAATACTTGAGTTGTCTTCTTTTTCTTGGAAGATTTCAATGAATACTTCTGGATATTAATTTGAAGGCTCAATAGTAAGAATAAAGGCTTTTTCCCTTGGAATCTTCTTTTTGGCTCACTCTTATCTTTTTGATAGCTTTCTCAAAAGATAAAATTTGTCACTTGTGTCTCTTCTTTCTCTCTTGTGTATTCAATGAGTTTGGTGAGTGTTAAATACATTAAAAACCTCCAAAAAACTATTTGTGACCATTGGAGAAGAGAAACTAGCTGTTTTGGATTGTTTGAACTTATTTTGAACTTCTGAAAATATAGCCATTACTATTGTCATAACCTGTAAGTCGACCTATGAGTTGATACTTGGGTCGACACTTGAGCCTTCATGAGTCGACACTTAGATCGACACCAGGTATAATTCTTAAAATCCATGGTTCTGCTTCATTTGTGGTCTTAGGCTATGAGTCGATCTATGAATCGATACTTGAGTCGACACTTGAGTCAGCACTTGGCAAAGAATTCAGCAATGACACTATTCTATAACTTTCTTGTTTCAGGCCATGAGTCGATAATTGAGTCAACACTTGGTTCGACCTTAGGTCAACACTTCACTAAAGTCCAAAAACTATGTTCTATCCATTTCTGTTCTCAGGCCTCGAGTCGATCTGTGAGTCGACCTATGAGTCGACACTTAGGTCGACACTTGGGTCAACACTTGGCATGCTGGTTGAGTTTCTGCATGCCAGTTCTTCAGAAGTGTCGACACTTGGGTCAACACTTGGCATGCTGGTTGAGTTTCTGCATGCCAGTTCTTCAGAAGTGTCGACACTTAGCCTTCATGAGTCGACACTTGTCTATGCCAATTCCAAACTTTATGCCAAGCTCCGAAACTCCAAAATTTGTCCACTAAACTTCTAGTTTCTTCTTCATAATGTCCAAAGTGATCAATTTTATGGCTTTCCAGAGTAAGAAGACTTCTTAAACTTTGAAATTCATCTTGCATTAATATCAATGACTTTGATGCTTTTGTGTAGAGAATCTGATATACCTATGACCTAGAATTCACAACTCCAATTGAAACATTAGTACAAAATATATATTCTATATTTTGTTATTCATCAAAATCAAGGGCCAAAGCCAACAAAATGTGTTGACCTGAATTAGCAAAGTCAGACATGAGATGTGCTGAGTTAAACTAGGTTGGTCAAATACAAATTATACTGACTTAAATCAGTTCAGACATAAGATATGCTGATTGATTAACAAAAGACCTAAACCCAAATATTCTTGCAAATATTAAGTCTTAGATCTTTCACTATTATAAAGATGTGAGCATTTCTTGGATGTTGATTGTTCTTGACTAGATACAGTGATTTAGTTTCATTGAAGGGGTGCAACCACTCTATTAATATGAGATGTTGCAGGATGAAGATGCGACTATGCCTAATAATTATTAGATGAGGGATCCAATGATAGCTTCATTTTGCATTGAATGATGGGTCTGGCTTAACTAGGATTGTGGGCAATAATTGTTAGGTAAGCTCACTAACTTAAAGACCGAGTAGTAACAATATGTTTGAAAACCGTTGGATAAGAGCTATCCACTCATTGATTTATGTGTTATCAATAACTATTAGGTGAAGTGCATAAAATCAGTGAGACCGTAATACCCACTAGGAATCCTAGTTGCGTAAGGATTTTCGCATCTCTACTAAGGAGTGTATGAGATCCATGAAAAAAGTAGTAGTTTAATTTATTCTTAAAGTCCCTAGATCAAATTTAGGGTTAAATATAAACATCTAGCTAGAATTTTTACTCTTTGAGGATTAAGTCAGCTTCCAACCTTCTTAAACTAATTGATTAACCAAAATCTAAAAATTGGTTTAATTTGAAAATTGATTAGAAAGGCTAAGTACCATAATAGATCAGGACCACCCTATATTACCAAGCCATATGATGGCTGACCTATGTATAGTTGATCCATGATCATTATTTGACAATGATTAAGGATGAGGAGCTTCAAAAGCTTGAGCATGTTGATGCATAAACATTGTACATGGATTTGATCTAATAGTCTTATCCAATTTATATGGATAGTTTATTGTAAACTATCATTTGAATATGATTGAGATAATTAGGTCAACTCATTGGTGACTATTAAAGGGATCCTGAATTGTTCAAGGGGTAAGTTTCTTGATGAGGAGCAGACTCTTATGCCTAGAATCCTTATTGAATAAATAAGACATACCTTTGTAAGTATATCAGTTGAAAGTTAAAATGACCTTATAGTTTCTTCTATTTCAATTTGAGTTATATACTCCATATGACAATATAGGGCTGAGGTTCCTTATAGGTGGGTAACAGGATAATAGTTACTACTGTTGACTCATGACCTACTATCGATTAAAGAGACAATTACCTACTAGAATAGAAATTTGATTCCATTATTGATCAATTTATTTAATAAATAAATTGGATGTAGTTAGTCTCTACATGCATATGGATGCATCTATTGAGCAGCAAGTGAGTACCGTGAGATCTGAGAGATCTTGTGAGATGATGTTAACCTAAAGTATAGAGGTGGGACCTCTGGTTTGGTCATATTGAAAAGAAAGGGTGAATAATTTGGAAACCATGGGTAACCATGGGCCTTTTGGTTAATTAACTATTGAGTCATTTTCAATTTATGAATCCTATCTTGAAGAATATTGACTAAGCTACCTTTTATGAGCTAAAGGGTATGGGTGAGGACTATTTGTATACTTTCTTGGGTACACATTTACATGTTAGCATATTCAACAAGCAGATTAGGAAGGTTACTGGAATAATCTCAAGTTATTTGGCATAATCTCATAATGGACTTCTCTTAATCCAAAGCTCAATGGACTGTATGAGCAAAAAAAATGAATCATATTGGATATGGTTCAATCCATTATGAGAATCACTTCTTTATCTTTATGGATATGGTTACATAACTTACCTTATCTATTAAATTAGGTTCTCTCTAAATCCAATCCCACCACTTTTATATAAGATATAGTATGGTAAGGATGTGGTTTGACCTATGTCAAATAATAATGGTTGGATAATTTAGAAGTTACATTAATGATGGTCCATATCCTAAAGAGTTATTATGATACTACTTTCCAATTGATCACAAGTTGTTGTGATCTAATAGCTATATTCATTTTAAACAGTTTAATCTTAATTTAGTAGTGGGAGGACGATTAAGCTCGTAGAGAAAATCTCTAATGAGCAACAAGCAATAGAACCTAAAGAACCTATTTGAGTAAAGCTAGTCAGCTCCTCTTTCACTTTGTAGGATCTCCTATTCTTATAAAAGATACTTAGATATGCTGATAGAGGATATAGAGGAAGTATTACTTTGAAATATAGAAAATATAGAGATGATCCCAAAAACCTATAATGAGGTGATATGAGATATCATTCCAAGACATGGTTAATGTCATGAAGTTGGACTCCATGCGATCTAACCAAGTATGGACCTTAATAGATTGACCAAAATGGGTATGGTACTTAATGGAGTCAATGGATCTATAAAAGAAAAAATAGATAAGATTTATAAGGCAAGGCTAGGCAAAAGGTTATGATCAGTGCCAAGGCATTGACCATTAGCAAACCTTTTCATCTTGATCATGTTAAAATTTATACTAATTACTGTTGCAGTTTACCATGTTGAGAACTGATAGATGTATAGTGATGAGATCACAAGATTTATAAATTACAAAGAATCTATGTAGATAGACTAAGCAAATAGCTCAGAGTAGGTATGCTCATTTAATGACATACTCAAATCATTTGATTTGGTTAAGAACAAGGAGAGGAATCATATATTTATAAAAGGTCGGTGGGAGTATTTGTCATATTGTATGCGGATGATATTCTTCATTTAGAATATGATTCCTATGCTGACCTAAATTAGTTTATATAATTGTATAAACAATTCTCCTTTAATGACTTTTTGAAAGCATCTTGACTTGGAATGTAATTCTATGAGATAGATTTAGGAGGATGCTAATCTATCATAAACTTGGTACATTAAGGAAGTGTTGAATAGTTTAGCATATAAAATCTAATAAGGGATTTGATTCCGTAAACATGGAATTAATCTCTCAATATCTCTAAACACATTTGAAGATATTTTGAAAATGAGCTAGATCCCTTGAGCTTTAGCTATGGGAAAACTTTCTCTGAGTCCTTTGTAAGCATACCTTTGTAACTCCTAGAGGATGGGAGATCCTACTAGGCTTGCAAGGTAGAAGAGGAACTAATGTACTAGCTTTGCTCAAACGGATTATATAGGTTATGTGGCCCTTTGCTCTTCTGAGACTATTTCTTTAAGCAAAATCATCCTCCCACTACTATATTCAGGTTAAACTATTTAATTATAAATATAAACATTGGGTCACGACAACTTGTGAGCCACTAGAAAATAGTATCCTAAAGTTCTTTAGGATACAGGCAATCAATGACTTAGTCTCTTACCATCCACTTATCTTATATAAGTGTGATAAAAAGATTTAAAGTGAATCCAATTAAATAGGTTAGCTGAGTTATATAATCAAATTCCTGAAATATAAATTAGTGATTCCAATAATGAATTGAACCATATTCAATAGGGTTTAATTTCTTTACTTAGACACCTCGTTGAGCATGAGATGTAAGAGGAGTCCATTGTGAGATTTTGCCAAACAACTTGAGATGATTCTGGAAATCTTCTCTAAGGTATTTAATTTTTCAATCTAATAAAAAAATCTTAAGAAGCCTTCTCTGGTCTGCACATTGAATGTGTTACACACATTAATATGTACTTGGGCAAGCATATCATCTCACAAGATCTCACAGATCTTATAGCACTCACTACAAATGCATTATATGCACATAGAGACTATCATTTAAAAAATATTCGTATCCTAAGATCACAGCACATCGATGAGAGTGTAGGTCATGTATGCTAGATTAATACCTCAATCAAAAACATAGATCAATAGATGCATATAAGAAATATATAATATTTTTTTCTTAGGCATTAAGTACAAAAAGAAAAAGAGAACCTAGTTATACATCTTCATCCCAGGTTGAAGGAGTCTAGCCGTGCTTCACTATCGCCAGCATCTCCTCCATGATTCCCCTCTTTTCCAAGCCTAATACAATAATCTAAAAATAAGAAAGCAAGAAACTAAAGTGGATAAAGTTTGTTGAAGAATTTAGTGCTTGGACCACTTCCTAGGTTCCTCTTTTTGTAGAGCTTGCTTAGGGCTTCCTCCCGGTCAAATTTGGAGTCAATCAGGCTCAAGATCATCCAGATTTCATGAGAAAATATCTTAGCCATCCATTCTACATCATAGACCTTGGATCATGCCATGATTAGTGAAAAATCATCGCTTCTTTTTTCTCGGGCAAACAGAGTCCGAACAGGACTCCTCCAAATCCCAAATCCTGCCTCTCCCACTAGGATTTGGAGAGCTTCTAAAGCATTACGGCATGCGGTGGCGATGTGCAGTAGATGGCTTGGTTGATGGATAGCCGATGGCCTATGGCATTGCATTGAGGAATAAATAATAGTGCAGATCATTGGCCAGCTACAGAGAGGCTCGGTGGTGGATGGACACCCATAGACGAGGGGGCAGTGACAGTGGAATGCGGTGTTCGATGAGCGATGGATAGCAATGGTGCTAGTGACCAATCGGAGAAGAGAAAGAGGTGGTGGTCAGCTTCAAAAGTGCCCTCTCGATGCTTTTTTCATCGAGGGATGGCTCCTCGACATGTCCTCTAGCCATGGGTGGCGATCAAATAGGTTCTCCAATGAAAGCAATGGTTAGGAAAGCTGGTGGTCCATGGACACGCTCATGCACTAGCTCTAATGGCTAATGGTGGACCAGCTGATGTTGTGTAGACCAAGCAGCCGGTCCATGGTGGACTGACAGCTCTAAAAATCATGCAATTACTTTAATAACTTCAAACTTTGATTCTAGACCTGTCTAAACTCTAAATTGAGTACCATCTGCACCGTTGGATTCCAAAAATTGAGCTCTTCCCATCCATGGACTCTTTTTCTATAAAATATTAAGAAAAGTATCAATTCTTAATAAATATATATTAATTAATATTTATTTAATGATTAAATTGGGATAATTAATAGACTTATCACTCTCTAAGAAGGATTGTTAGATAATTTCTCAAGAAAGAGAGCATATGAGTAAGATTCCATATGCCTTGATTGTGGGATCTATTATGTATGCCATGATATGTATGCGATCAAATGTAGCATACTCACTAGGGGTAGTGAGTAGATACCAATCTAATCCAGGTGAAAACTATTGGAAGGTCATAAAACCATACTTAAGTTTTTGAAAAATACTAAGGACCAGTGGCTTATTTATGAAAATTCTGACTTGAAACTAATCAGCTATACTAACTCGAGGTTTCAATCGGATAGAGATGATAAGTGATGAAACATGTATTTATAGATATTATTGATGCTAATATCTTTTAAAAATCATAATTTCAAAATTAAACTAGACTTATTTATAAAATTAACTATTTATAAAACATCTTTGAAAAAGATGAAATTAGAGCATAATTATGAAAAGTAGATATCGAGCTGAAGCACCACACATCCATTAAAATATTTAATGAAAAGTTTAATTCATATTTCTTCCTCTTTGGTAGGTACACTAAGATTGATGAAAATGTTTGAAACTCTAGAACCTAAGAAAATTGGTTATATTATTGATTAAAAAGCTTGCCAACATGAAATGCTTAATTTGTAGAATCCAATGGATCAATAGCTTGTAAATAAGAGTTTAAACGGATATGGAATCAAGAGAAAACCAAATCAATCAAGTTTTGCACATATTTTGAAGCTGTCGATCTACCATGGACCGGCCACTTGGTCTACGGAAGCCTAAGTGGTACACTAGTAGCCATTGTTTTCAATCCATGGATATGAACTATAGACCATGGAAGGATTTCAACCACCAAGCCACCACCTATCGCCCCATCCCTTCACTAGTTGGTGTCCCCATCATTGCCGGTCATCCTCCCTAGCCTAATCTACCCACACTCGCTACTCAGAGCAGCCATGTCCATCTCCCTCTTCATTTTTCCACCACTATCTTTCTTCTTGAGATCTAGCCTGATGTTGTCATTCTTCCTCGCTACTATGATGTCCCGCCACCACTCGAGCCACTACCCTACCAGCCACTGCATTGTATCTCTTCCACAATTGCTCTTCACCCCTTCTCTCCATCGAGATGCCCACCACTACCTGCTACTGCTCCTCGTTGGCTCAAGCCATGGTCATCATTGTCCACTCTACTCGATGGAGCCACTACCTTCTCCTTCCTCGTGGTTATCATCCCTACAATAGTCACCATTAGCCTAGCACCACCAAGCCATTGTCCTCCTTTGCTCGATCCATCATCCCCATCCTTATTGTTCTTCTCTGTTCTAATGCCTCCTCCGGAGATGTGCATCATTGGCTCGAGGAGATGCTTTACCGCCTGCCAATGATCCTACCAAGGATCCTACCAGCTTGCACCTACTCTTCATCACTTTCCCATGCCACCATCCATTCCTCCCATGCCACTGCCCGTGCCTCCCATGCCACCCTCTGTCAACTATCACTAAGTAGTTTTGTGAATTGATCCAGCGAGTAAGAATCCTGTAGAGACCCAATCAGATGGCTAGGAATCATCCAAGAAATCAATTAGAGGAAGAGGATCCTAATGGAATTTTGGCCAACTAAGTGTGATCCATGTGGTATGGGCAAGATTTGGGCGATTCGAGTAGGATTCAAGCTGATCTAATAGCCTTCATTGAGTTTAACTGATTTAAGTAATGATCGATGAATTTTTGGTGATTTGATATGATTTGATGGACCATAATAATTCCAAGAATTCTACTAGAAATCTAACTCCTTGTCCTATACTGATTCGGCCTTCTTCAAGCCCTATTTGAAGGACCCCTGGGCTATAAAAGAGATCATCTTGGAGAGAGAGATAGTACAGGATAGAGGGTATAGCTTAGGTTATGGGTTAGCTCTAAGAATGAGGTTTCTTGGAGAAGAGTTCTACCTCTACACCATCTCTAAGCCTATTCCATCTCCAAGATTAAGATCCAAAGAGGAAGAAGAAGAGGAAGCCCAATTCACTCCATGAAATATAATGGAAGAAGGTAAAGTGACATCAACCAACTTCTTGATGAGACTACACCAATCAACTTCGGATACTTTGTTACCGCTTTTTATAGTTTATTTAATTATTATTTTCAATTGCTTGTAATTAGATTTTAATTAATACAAAGTTTATTTTTATATAATTTAAATTTTTATTATTTATTTTTATTGTAAGTAGATAATAAGATCTGATTAGCAGTTCGAGTTTTAATTTTCTTTCACACTTTTAATTTCTATTTTTTTGACTTTTAATTTTTTTAAAAAAATCAATGATTTCAAATTATCCTAAGTACTACATTCTCCATTGATTATACATGACTTTCTACTTTCCATACAAGTTTAATTAATTAAAATTTGATTTTAAACTAATAATCATAGTGTCTTAACAATAATGTCACGATCTATTAACTTTTTGGCACCGTTGCCGGGAAAGGCACGAAATTTATTATTTTTTATTTCTTTGACTTTTTGTAAGGTAGTTTACTAACTTTTTTTAAAAAAAAAAGAATAAAAAGAGGAGAAAGAAAGTCTTCTACAATTTTGGTGAGATAAATCCTAACCCTAGATTAATTTTTTTTTTTGTTAGTTGCTTTTAATTAATTTTTTCCTTTTCATACTAACCAAAAAAATTCTTTTTTATTTCTTTTGATTAGTCTCCTTCCTTTTAAAATCTACCTTTTTTTTTTTAGATTTATTTCCTTTTTTTAATTTGCTTTCTTTTAATTAGTTTCTTCCTTTTCAGATTAATATTAAAAAATATTTTTTGTATACTTTTAATTAGTTTCTTTATTTTCAAACTAACCTAAAAAGAAAAAAAATCCTTTTTAGTTTCTTCCTTTTCAAATTAATCTAAAAAGAAAAAAATCACTTAACTTTTTAACTAATTGTCTTGATGCTATATTTGATTTCTTGCCTTAATATTAGTTACTTTATATTCCTAGCCTAATTTATTTTTATTTCTCTCATATCTAACTAACCAAATTTTAAAACCTACCTTTTATTCTTTTTGCTTAAATTTTAACATAACATAAAAAGAAAACAAAACTACCACATAACATTTAACTAAAATAGAAAAACTAATTAATCCTTTAAAACTTACTACTTATTTTGGATATCTTTTTTTTTTGTATCTCATGTTTCCATAAGATATCTTAAGAGAAACAACCCACAAACAATATAAAGTAAAGATTTGATCACCCTTCCTTGGCTCATAAATCACCACTCTACATCTTGTATTAACCAAGCCTTTTAATTAAAATTAAATAGACGTCAGTCCCTAAGGAACTCGAGCTTAATAGGACAAGGCACCTTAAAAAAAGGTGATTTTTAATTGGTTTCATTGACTAACCTGGCCAAGTGGTAAACTCATTCAAGCTGAAGCTATTGGTACTTATCTATTGTTATTGCCATCGGGCAATATTCTTGAATTAAAAGATTGTTATTATGTACCCAACATTATAAAGAATATTATTTATATACCTTTGTTGTTGAAATAAGGTTATGAAATAAATTTGATGAGACATGAGTGCTCGATTTTCTTTTCAAAGAAATTCTTTAGTTATGGTACATTTTCTGATGGTCTTTTGATTTTATCACTTAATGATGAGATTATGCTTGTTGAGAACAAGAAAAGAAAGAGAGATTATGTAAATATCACTTATCTCTAGCATTGCCATTTGGGTCACATCAGTGAGTCCAAGATAAACAAGTTTGGTCCAGACACCAGGGCTAGAAGGAAATGATAGGTCAATCCCACATCACTATGGATCACCTGTGACTAAGCCCTAAATCCTAAATTCAATTGAGTCCGTGAAAAAACCCCTAGATCAAAAATTGAGTCTATAAAAAAAACCCTGGATCCAAAATTGAGTCTGTGAAAAAATTCCTGAACCCAATTGAAACCTGTATATATATACAAATCCTATTTATCCAGTTGAGTCAATATTTAATTTTTGTTTTATGAGATTATGCCTTTTGATCAATTGATCAAGTTGGATTTTAAATTAGTTTTAATTGAGTCCTTTAGTTATTTAGTTGGTTGAGTCATGTGAATAGTTACTTTAATTGAGTCCTGTAATACAAGAGGGGACCTAAATCAAGACACCATGTGCCAAATCAAGACACCATGTGCCAATCCAAGACACCATGTGCTAACCCAATTCAAGACATCCAACCAATTCTTGGCGCAACCCCAACACATGCCAAATCATCATGCGCCACATCACCAAGTCTTGGACACCCCATCATGCCATGTCATCTTATTGCCATGTCATGCCACATCATCTTGCTGGCATGTCATGCCATGTCATCATCATATAAGTTAAAGTCAGCCACATGAATTTCATATGGGATGCCAACAAGAATTCAAGTCTCATGTGTCGCCCATTTAAAGTCCATCCAAGAAGTCATTGATTTTAAGAGGAGTAAAAAAGGACTTCTCATCTCACCCTCTCTTTGTCACCCACATTAAATGAGCACCACTTTTATCCTTTCTTGGTTGCCCAAATTGGAGAGGTTTGAGTCCAAGGGAGCGCCATCAACTTTCAAATTTCAAGGAGTTCCATTCAAAGACAAGATAGAGGTTATCTTGAGATCAAATTGAAGTCCAAGAAGATTGGCACCAAGATGGAGGAAGATTGGATACCTCTTCTCATGAATTATCACCCACTCCCATTTGAATTTAAGAGGACCAAAAAGGAGGATGCCATCTCATTTTTTTGTCGCCCAATATTTGTTGTAGTGCCTCTTCTTATCTCATCCCATTTGTTGTTGCCCACATGATGGAATCTATCCCTTGTTGTTGCTCACTATGGATGAACCTCAAGAACAGCTCAAAATGAAGAGTCCAAGATGCTAGAAGAGGATCAAGAAGGCTTTGATGCCCAAGGGAAGCTAGTTCGTAGAGTTTCTTACCCTTACTCATCTTGTATATGGTCTATAAATACCACCATTAAATCCCTTGTATTCATCGAATTTTTATGAAATAAAGTGAGAGCTTTCTCTTAATTTCTTTGCTGTGATGGCTTCGCGGGGTGTGAGGCCCTAAATTTTTTTGTTCTTCAGAGCATCGCGAGGTGTGAGGCCTTAGTTATCCATCTATCCAACCATCCATCAGAAACCCTAGCTGTCACCTTCAAGCTTTCTTCTCTTCTAACTTTTTTCCTTTAAATCTTCTTCTTCCTGCCATGCCTTCTTATTTGAGTGTTGTGATTGATTGTAGGTTATCGACATCTGAAGTGATGGTAATTCTTGCTTAGGAACAAGTCATGTTAAAGATCAGAGCCCAAATAATGACAATCTAAAAGTCCTGCTGCAAGATCTATAAATACCACCATTAAACCCCCTTGTATTCATCAATTTTTTATGAAATAAAATGAGATCATTCTCTTAATTTTTTTGCTGTGATGGCATCGTGGGGTGTGAGGCCCTAAATTTCTTTATTCTTTGGAACATCGCGGGGTGTGACGCCCTAGTTATCCATCTATCTAACCATCTATCAGAAACCCTAGCTGTCACCTTCAAGTTTTCTTCACTTCAAACTTTTTTCCTTTCAATCTTCTTCTTCCTTCCAAGCCTTCTTATTTTACTATTGTGACTGATTGCATGTGATTGAGATCTGAAGTGATGGTGATTCTTGCTTAGGAACCAGTCACATTGAAGATCAGAGCCTGAATAACGACATTTTAAAAGTCTTGTCGCAAGATCCTAGAGTACCGAATCAGATTCACAACAAGAGTGATGCGAGACGAGGAGATGGATGAAATGCATGAATGATGATGTGCTTTAAAAGAATATCTATCCAAGATGAACAATGAATTTAAAGCATGAAAATTAAGCATAAGAGAGACATTCTTCTTCCAAGCAAGAGACTACTTAATCAAAAATTAAACACCCGCATGCATATCACATTCAAAGTAATATAAGATGGATCTCATGGCTAGGAAACCATTCCTACTAGGTCGAAACACCTTCAAATGATCAGATTCAAAGAGCCAAGAAGAGGTTCTCCTACCAACAATGAAGGCTAAAATATTTGATGGAAAAGAATCTCTCATCACTCAAGGATTAAGACCAAAACCCTAAGACTAGCACTCCCTACTTTAGGACTTACCTTGGCCTTGATCCATGGCATGGAGACCTTCATCCTTGACTTGAAAACCTTGAGAGAACCTGCAACAAAACCAAACATTAGGCATGAAAGAGGAATTAAGGATGGAATTGAAACAAAGGAAAGAAACAGAAGGAATAATGGCCGGTGGCTTGGAACCAAGGAGCTTGAACTTGGACCAATCAAAGGGCATCCCACCCTTTAAACACAAATCCAAGGGCATCCCACCCTCTTCTCAAACAAGGCTTCAAACCTTCTAACCAAAGAGATCTCACTCACTCCACACAAGAGAACACAAGAAGGAACTTAACAAGAAGGAAACCTTTCATTCAATTCTCCAAATATATCATAGCATAGTATGCTTACAAGAGAGGGCTTGGAGCCCTATTTATAGGCTTTGGGACCATAGGAGTCGGCCAAGGAGAGAGAGGGGGAGAGGGTTTGTTAAGCTAACTACTCCTAGTTAGATCTAACAACTTTGGTTATATGGTTATAACTAGAAGTAGTTTGTAACAACTTATAGGTAGAAAGTTGTAACAAATTGACATGTGGCACCTATGTGGCAATGACATGGCCTTCTCTTGCTGATGTGGGTCCTTTGGTGGCATGTGATGTGGCATCCCACATGTCAAATTTGTTGGAGATTTGTTGGGGGATTGGAAAGTTATTATATGCTCCCCACAAATTACTTGATGAGGTGTCCTCCATGTCTCCCCCAAAGATGCTTGATGTAGTGTTCTCCATGTGAAGGGGAAGTGGTCTCCATGTGAAGCTGAAGAGGTGGCATCCATGAGGTGTACAAGTGGCATGCTTGAATTGGGTTGACTTGGGATGACTTGGCTCAAGAGGATGGTGGAGTCGGCTTGTGCTTCAAAAAGGATGAGTTGACTCATGAGGATGGTAGAGTCGGTTCATGGGCTTTGTGATTGGGCTTCATCCCTTGACCTTTATTGGATTTAAGTAGATTCTATTAGCTGCAAAACCAAAGGGAATTAGTTTAAAATTTTTCCTTCTTGTTGATGTCCCTATCAAAGAGTGATTCAGATCTTCGTTGGTAAAGTAAAAACCCTTTTTTAACTCTTTATTACTGATCCTTTGAAAGTAGGAACCCTAGTTTAAGATAGTTTCTTAATCATCAAGGTCCTTTCCTAATTTAGATTTGTTAAATCTACTTTGCGGGCTTATAACTAGTTGACTAGTCTTACTTTATTGGATGCTTTGAGTTTTTAATCTGATAATTCCAGAAATATAATTGCTGTTTAATCTCTAAAACTTATTTTAAATATTAGTAGACTAGTTTTGCATCTTCCATCTTGCATCAATTTGGTATCAGAGTAGGTTAAACTAGGGTTTAATAGCTCTTTGTTGAAATTTCTGCATACCTAGTTCTAGGCTAAAATTAAATTGCATAAATTCCATCATAAAAAATAAAAAAAAATAGTATTTGACTTTCTATTAATCTACTATCTAATCACAGAAAAAAATCAGAAAAGAAATTTATTTTATTATTTTCTGGTGGAAGGAAGTCATGCCTCCTGAGCGGGTATATGAAAGTATACAGTCATGACCTATGGAAGTAATGAGCTACGGCTGGATGTGATAACCCGATATCGAAAATTTAAAAACTGTTTAGATCTGAAATTCAATATTGAAAAAAAAAATATTTTCTGATATTTTCTATTTTAGTTTCATTGCGCATATTACGGTTTTATTTTGTGTGTATAAATTGTTAACCTAATCTAAGGGCACTTTACTATCTCAGATCAGGGCAGGATTTCATCACTTGTCCTTAGCCCAAAACAACTACCTTTTGCATCGAGCCTTAGCCTAATTAAAATTTATTAGAAACCTAAAGCAGCTTAGGGACACCAACAAGGTCGGGTTCTAAGTATTGTGTGAAAGCTAGTGCACCCAATCCTTTGATTATCTCTTCAATCTGGTATCTTAGGCTAGAGGTCCAGAGGCAAATGCCCTAAGTGGACTCGTGGTTTTTAATTAGGACGCTGTGAAAGTAGGGGGAGCCTCCCATGACCCTACCCTTACCTGGCCAGTGGACAGGGTAATTGCTGAATTGGTTGTAATTTAAGCTGACCCATTCTACTTGAGCTCTAGGTCTAGGAAACCTTGGTTTGATTTGTGTGATTGCATTGCATGTCTACTAGATCAGGTACACCATATTAGCATACTCAAACCCAACCCAATTTAATCATGGATCCTAATTTTGAAACCATTATAAGGTTTATGACTAAATAAGCCCAAATGAACCATAGGTTTGACCACTGGATAGGCAATTCGAAAATCTAGAGAGAATCCGTAAGACCCGTACTAGCCCTGGTTCACCAAAACCAACTACACTTGACCCTAGAACCCATCAATCCGAACCCACTAGGATCAATGCCCATAGTCAAAACCTAAGTATTATTCAAGTTTCCCTTAGCCAGCCCTTCCCCACTACCCTGGATCCTAGTCAATGTCTCTTATCCATCCCACCCCTATTACCCCATTGGTCTACCATGATGCCATTGAAGAGGAAGTGTATGAAGTTGATGTGAGCTTAGTAGATGAATATGAAGATGAGGGGATATAGGAGGTAGACCCAGAGTTAGTTGATCTAGACCATACCTAGATTAAAGCCAACCCAGAGTTGTTAACCTTGAGCATACCCCGACTGAAGCTGTATTGGAAGGACAAGTATAAGAAGAGAACCATGAAAAACCTAACCCTACTACTGAGACTTTACCTGAGGAAACACTAGAAAAGACTCAAATCATAGAGTCTAGTCTTAAAATTCAAGAACCAAAAGAAATTATGGAGGACATGGTTTTTCTAATCCAATACCCTAAGGAGGAATGCACCCCATTGGTCCCAATTGAAGACCTCTTCCCTGAAATCTTTGACTCATCCTTCCATAAGGCTGACCTTTTAATACCTGTTGATGTAACCCAATATCCAAACCTTAAGGTCGACCCTATTGTTCTAAAACTAGTCCACGACTCATCTTCTTACTTCCTACCATTTTCTAAGATTCCCAATGCCTCTAAAACCATTCGATTACAATTTATTGAGGTTATCAGGTTGCATCAATTCTTTGAGCCAGTTATATTTGCCACCTACTCTAGGAAAACCCTTTGGTCCCTACTAGGAACCAAGTAGAAATTTTCTGCCTCCTACCATACACAAGCTAATGGCCAGACTAGTATAGCGAACCAAAGTCCTGGAAAATTGTTAGGATGTATGGTAATCAAAATCATTAAAAATTGGGACTTCCTAATACCTATACTTAAGTTCGCCTACTATAGGTCCACTAAAAACAATCCATTTGAGATTGTACATGAGTACAAGCCTAGAAAACCTTTAGATCTCATTCCTCTACCTATGCATAAACGTATTTCAGAGTTTGTTGAGTCATATGCTGAGCATGTTAGAGAGTTGCATAAGGAAATAAGTAAAAAGAATAAAAAAAGCAATGAATCATATAAACATATGGCTGACCTAAGAAAAAGACTCAAAGAATTCAATGAAGGAGACTTTGTTATGGTCAGGCTATAACCTGAACGTTTCCACCTGGAACCATGAAGAAGTTACATGCCCGTGGTAGTGGACCATACAAAGTAATTAGAAAAATTGGACCTAATGCCTATGTGCTTGATTTACCACCTGAGCTAGGTATTAATTCTACTTTCAACATTTCGGACCTTATAGAGTATAGGGAGCCAACGTTGATACCTAATGAGCCTTTTGGGCTTGATCCCATCCTTGTGAGTGAGCCAACCCATGAGTGTCCACTAGCCAAACTACCAGAGCGGAGAGATAGGATTGAGCGGATCTTGGATGACAAGATTATCGCTACTTGGAGCAAAGACTATCAATGATATCTGGTTCATTGGCAAGGACGACCAGAGATTGAAGATTCTTGGATCACTAGAGAAGATTTGCAAATGATTAATCTCGACTTACTAGAACGCTATCACAACAAAGTTGACCCATACTCGACAGGGTCGAGTTTCTCCCATTTGGGAAGAATTGGTGCGAACACCAGGACTAGAAGGAAATGACAAGTCAATCCCACATCACCGTGGATCACTTGTGACTAAGCCCTAAAATCCAAATTCAATTGAGTCTCTGAAAAAACCCCTAGACCCAAAATTGAGTCTGTGAAAAAAAATCTCTAGACCCAAAATTGAGTCTGTGAAAAAGCCCCTGAACCTAATTGAAACCTATATATAATATAGAAACACTATTTACCCAGTTGAGTCAATATTTAATTTTTGCTTTGTGAGATTATGCCTTTTGATCAATTGATCAAGTTGGGTTTTAAATTAGTTTCAATTGAGTTCTTTAGTTATTTAGTTGGTTAAGTCATGTGAATAGTTACTTTAATTGAGTCTTGTAATACAAGTGGGGACCCAAATCAAGACACCATGTGCCAATCCAAGACACCATGTGCCAACCCAATTCAAGACATCCAACCAATTCTTGGTGCCACCCCAAAACATGCCAAGTCATCATGCACCACATCACCAAGTCCTGGATGCCCCATCATGCCATGTCATCTTGTTGCCATGTCATGCCACGCCATCTTGTTGCCATGTCATGCCACGCCATCTTGTTGCCATGTCATGCCACGTCATCTTGCTACCATGTCATGCCATGTCATCATCATATAAGTTAAAGTCGGCCAATGAATTTCATATGGGATTTCAATAAGAATTCAAGTCTCATGTGTCACCCATTTAAAGTCCATCAAAGAAGTCGTTGATTTTAAGAGGAGTAAGAAAGAAGGACTTCTCATGTCACCCTCTCTTTGTCACCCACAGTCAAGGAGTGCCTCTTTTCATCCTTTCTTGGTCACTCAAATTGGAGAGGTTTGAGTCCAAGGGAGCGCCATCAACTTTCAAATTTCAAGGAGTCTCATTCAAAGACAAGATAGAGGTTATCTTGAGATCAAATTGAAGTCCAAGAAGATTGACACCAAGATGGAGGAAGATTCAACGCATCTTCTCATGAATTATCACTCACTCCCATTTGAATTTAAGAAGGTCGAAAAGGAGGATGCCATCTCATTTTTTTTGGTGCCCAATATTTGTTGTAGCGCCTTTTCTTATATCATCCCATTTGTTGTCGCCCACATGATGGAGTCTATCCCTTATTGTCACACACTATGGATGAAGCTCAAGAACAACTCAAAATCAAGAGTCCAAGATGCCAGAAGAGGATCAAGATGACTTTGATGCCCAAGGGAAGCCAGTTCATGGAGTTTCTTACCCTTACTCATCTTGTATATAGTCTATAAATACCATCATTAAATCCCTTGTATTCATCAAATTTTTATGAAATAAAATGATAGCTTTCTCTTAATTCCTTTGCTATGATGGCATCATAGGGTGTGAGGCCCTAAATTTTTTTGTTTTTTAAAGCATCACGGGGTGTGAGGCCCTAGTTATCCATCTATCCAATCATCCATCAAAAACCCTAGCCGCCGCCTTTAAGCTTTCTTCTCTTCAACTTTTTTCCTTTCAATCTTTTTCTTCCTTCCATGCCTTCTTATTTGAGTATTGTGATTGATTACAGGTGATCGAGATCTGAAGTGACATGATTCTTTCTTAGGAACCAATCGCGTTAAAGATCGGAGCCCAAATAATGACAATCTAAAAGTCCTACCGCACGATCCTAGAGTACTGAATCAGATCCACAACAAGAGTGATTCAGATCTTCATTGGTAAAGTAAAAACCCTTTCCTAACTCTTTATTTTTGTGTTGCATAGTTATGATGCAACCCAAGAGGGGGGGTGAATTAGACTTTAAAATTTTGTTCGCAAGACTCAAATAATGTACCAATTCAAAGCATATGTTTGTGAGCATGATAATAAAGTACAACAAAAATAAAGAAATAAATACAAGAATAAAAACAATCACAAACACATCAAGTATATAGTGGTTCGGTGCACTCCAAGGAACCTACATCCACTCCCCAAGTTTTTCTTGGGAATTCACTATAATCACACTAGATTATAGTCGATTAGTTTTTCGAGCTCACTAATCAAACCTAACTTGTTTTTCCAGGCTCACAAGTCAAAACTCTTTGGTTTTCACAGGCTAACCAAAAATTCCTTGGTTTTCAGGGGCTAACAAAAAATCCCTTGGTTTTTACGGGCTATCCAAAATTCCCTTGGTTTTCATGGGCTAACCAAAAACCCCCTTGGTTTTACAGGCTAACCAAGAACCTAGTTGATTTTATGATGAGGACACCAGGATCAGACATAGATCACTGGATCCCATATGATTTACTGATAAGGATTTTAGAACCTTAGTCATGTGTCACAATTTTGTAAGCAAGTAAGATTAAGTCCTATAATAAGTTGAGACTAGTTGATTGTGTCTCGACCCTAGTCCAATATTGAGTCCTGTATTCAGTATGAGTCCAGTATTAGTCCAGTTCATGTATGTGAGAGAAGGATACCCTATTTTAGAGTCCCACCAGACCTCATCCAGGGGTCAGAGGCCATTACATCAGCTTATTGGGTTTTGTGTGACACCCCATGGTCCAAGATGCCTTCCAGATGCCCAAATTCCCTCCATATGCCAGATTCCCTCTAGGTGCTCTGGAATATGCTAGATGCCAGGAACTCCATAATTCCCAGGATATTCCAGCACCCTAGGCCTTAAAATTCCAAGCCCAGGAGCAAAGCCCGAGCACTTAAGAACCAAGATGCTCTTTGGATACCAGGAATATGCTTGCCCTAGGACCCCAAGCACCCCAGCTTCCAAGAGGCCCAAGCCCATGCGCCCTAACCCTTCTTGGCCGCCCCTTGCTGCCCCTTGAAGCCCAACATGCCAAGAGGATGCGTCCTCCATGAGTTGATCAAGTCCAAGCATGTGGAAGAGTCCAAATGAAAGAAGGAAAACAAGTTTATGTTCCATTCAACTTGTATACTTTTAGTTTTAGGTTACTTGTGCGATTTTTCTCCCATTCAAAGTGTGTAAACCTATCCTAACTAGGAGAGGGCTGAAGTCCTAATAAAGAGAAGGTATGGGAACTCTATAAATAGCCCACCCCTCCAGCTCCTATATTCAATCAACTCTTATGATATAAAACTCTATTATTTTGGTGTTCAGCTTTTGGTGTTCTGGTTTTTTGTTCTTTGGTTATGGTTCATTATTCTTTTATTTAGCTGACCACCCTTCATTGGAATTCTCCACACCCTAGCAGCAAATTAAGCCTCCTAGCAGCAGCCACATCCAAGAAGAAAAGCCTTGAAGATGCCCCAGATCAAGATCTCCTTCTTCTTCCCTGCTGCCAGCCCTAACCCTGATTCCCCTTGTTCTTTCTTTCATATTTTGATTCTTTTAATTGATCACCTATTTCATGCCTAACCTTGATCTTTACAAGATCCCCAAAGTGTTTACCCTTCCAAGAGGAGGCTTTCCTTGCCTTCATACTGAGTCCAGATCGCCTTCAGATTCGGGAACCAAAGGCTTGTTCTTCCAGGCGCCATCTATAGTGTTGAGGGATCTCTTCTTCAAAGGAATTACAATCGCTGCCTGGTAAAAGGCTTCCCCCTCCTGAGTTCTGATCTAGTGACAGGAATGCTATCCTAAGCTAGGAGTTTCTCAATTCTTAGGTTCTGGCTTTATTATTCTGCATGAGTTATTTTGCTGGTATGATAGTTTCTTGCATTACTAGCCTTCCTACTGATTCTTTACTTATTTTCGGGTCTTCAACCACTAAATTAAATTCTAAGAGAATTCTAGAAAAATTAGTTTTCTAGTTTTTATCAGTCCTAGGATTGTTCCACATCAGTTTGGTATCAGAGTGGTTTTAGGATAGCATTCATCTATATTAGGATCACAAACCCTAATTTCTGCATCCAGCTAGCTACATTAGGTGTCTATTTTTCATCTAATTTTGACCACCTAAGAATTTTATTTTTCTATGAAGTTTGCATGAGGTGTTATCTATATTATTATCTATTTTATCATAATTTTTAATTAATTTTAAAACAAATTAAATGTCCTAAGATTTGGCATATTAAAAACCCTAACTAAAATATTTATAATTTTGCATCAGTCTAAAAACCCTAGGATTTGTATCATCATTTCATTTTTTATTTTGCATAAAATTTGGTAGAGGTCATCAAAACCATCCACCTTATATCCTAGAATTTTTTTAATTTTTTTCTGCATCAAAATTTATGTCAAACACTGCATCAAACTGAGCCCTAATGTTCTGAATCTGTGAACTCTGCATACTTGTCTAAACCTAACCTAACCAACTTCCAAACCCTTCAATCCCAAGCCCAATTTGTTTGCTAACCTAATCAACTCAAACCTAACTTGTCACATCATAAAATATACATAAAATATTTTATTTTTCTAATTGTTATTGGTTGCATTAGGACTCATTGAATGTGCATCATTTGATTAACCTAATCTTAAGGGCAATTGCTATCTAACACCAGGACAGGATTTCACCACCTGTCCTGAGCCCAAAACAACCATCATTATTCTGACCTAAGCCTAATTAAAATTAATTAGACCTAATTTTCCCTAGAGGGCTAGGTGACACTCACAAGTCAGGTCTGAGCTGTGTGGGCCAACTAGTGCATTTCATTTTTTAGCGATTACTGGAAGCTGGTGCCTAAGGCTGGGGGTCTAGAGTCAAACGACCTAAGTGGTGTTGTGGTTACTTAATTGGGTCCATGTATTAAGTAGCGGGGCCTCCCACACTTCCACCCCCTACCTGGCCAGTGGAAAGATTAGTTGCTGGGATAAGTGTAGGTTGAGTTGACCCATTCAGTTTTGACTCTAGGTCTAGCAAACCCTAGATTGTACTAACCCTTGCATGTTTTGTTGCATCATTCAACTTTGATTGATTGAATGTTTGCATGACCACTAGGATAAAAACCCAATACTATGACCCATACTTAGAGCCCAACCCTATGAGAACCTCATACCATGACCCATACCAAGAACCCATACCCTATTACCCTAGTCCCTATTTACCTAGATGCACTAACTCTAGATTCTAGGATCGCAAACTTTTAAATATAGTGGTGGGATTTAAGATAGGATAACAAAAATGTGTCTAAGTACATTGACCAATTTGATGAGTTTAATGGGACATGTTACACAGTTGAATCTGAGTCTAAAATTATATCTAGGTTTAAAGCTAGCCTACGTAGAGTTATCCAATGGAAACTATTTAGATGGGAAATTCGAGACCTAGATGATGCATATCACATAGCATTGGAATTCGAGTCAACCTATAGGACTGAACCCATAACCTATAAATTCATAACCCTTAGTCAGCCTGAGCCCAATAGGATTAGTACCCCTAGATATGAACCGAGTGTTAGTCTATTTTTCCTTAGTCAACCTAAACCCACTAGGATCAGTGCCCATAGTCAGAGCCCTAGTATTAATCAAGAATGGTGGGGACACCAGGATCAGACACAGATCCCTGGATCCCATATGGTTTAATTAGTCATGTGTCAAAGTTTTGAAAATTTTGTAATCAATTAAAATTGAATCTTGTAATAAGTTGAGGTTAGTTCATTTGTCTCAACCCTGAACCTAGTCATTATTTGGAGTAATGTACATCAGTTATGAGTCCAGTATGAGCCTAATTTTTGTACAAGAGAAAAGGTCACCCTATTTCAGAGTTTCACCAGGCCATATCCAGGAGTCAGAGGCCACTACATCAATCCATTGGATTTTGTGCGACAATCCAGGATCCAAGATGCTTCCAGAAACCCTGGTTCCTTCCAGATGCCCTCTAGATGCCCAGATTCCCTTCCAGATGCAAGAGTATATTCTTAAACCAAGGCATCCAGAATTCCAGAGGTCCAACTACATCGCAGCTCAAAGAAATCAAGCCCAAGTTCCAAGCCCAAGCCCTAAAGAAGCAAGATTCCATGGAATATTTTTGCTACCAGGCTACCAGGCCACCCCAGCTTCCAGAGTCCCAAGCCCTTGCACACAAGCCCCTTTGGGCCGGCCCCTTGCTGCCCCTAGAAGCCCAACAAGCCCTCCTAGGCATCCTTAAAGTGTTGACCAAGTACAAGAGGTGTCCTTGAGTGGAATAGTCAAAGCATGAAGGGAGAAAGAAAAGACTAGGCCAAATCCTAACCTAGTTGGGACTTATGCTCCTAATTATTTTAAGATTTGTTTTTCTAACCTAGTTAGGAGAGGACTTGTAATGCAAGTGTGTAACCCTAGTTAGAGGGCATGGGAACTCTATAAATACCCCACCCCTCCCCCTCTTGTAATAAACTTTTTTTCATGATACCAAAATCCTGGTGAATTTATTTTGAGCTTGCGAGCTTGTGTTACTCTATTCTTTTGGTTTTTGGTTTCTATTCTTGTTCTTGACTGAATTCCTTGCTGCTCTAGCATCCTTCCATGCCCTAACTCACTACCATCCAAGCCTTCACACATCCAAGAAGGAGTGCCCTAGGCTACCGAGCAGGGATATCTTCAACAAGCTTCACACAGCCTAGCTTCTAATCCTCAACCTGATTCCTTCTAAACCTAGATTCCTTTCATTTCCTTGCTGTTTTGATTGACCCTAGACGCTTGCAGGATCCTTGAGATGTTTCACCTCCCCAGAGGAGGCTTTCCTTGAATCCAAAACCATCCAAATCAGCCATCTAATCAAGGGAACCGAACTTCATCATCCAGACTCCAATCAAAGTGCTGTGTGATCTCTTCATCAGAAATATTTCAAATCACTGATTGGTAACATCCTTCCCTTCTTTTAATTTCTGACTTGATGAAGATAAGCTATCATAATCTAGGATTTTTTCAATTCTCGGGTCTTGGAATTTATTATTTTGCATGAGTTTGCCTACGATACGATGATTCTATGCATTGCTCTTCTTCTTGCTAGTTCTTACATTTATTTAGGAATTTAGCTTACAAAATAAATTATAAAAATCACAAAAAAAATATTTTACTATTTTTTCCTACATTTTTAACAATATTAAAGTCATCCCGCATCAATTTTGGTATCAGAGTGAGTTTAGGATAGTTTTCTATTTGCTTTGCATCCACAAAGCCTAATTCAGCATTCTGTCCACTGCATTAGGTGTCTAGATTTTATTTGATTTCAGCATCCTAAATATTTTATTTTTCTATGAAATTTACACTGCATGTCCTTTGTTCTTTCTTAGTAATTATCATAATTTTTAATTATTTTTAAAGAAAACCTAAAGTCCTAAAAGTCAGCATCATAGGAACCCTAATAAAATCCTAAAAATTTCTGTAATAGTCCAAAACCCCTAAGATTTGCATCATCATTGGATTTTTGTTCTAAATGAAATTTGGTAAGTAGAATCAACACCATCCATAATCTGTTATAGAATTTTTTTGATTTTTTTTCCATTAAAATATATATCAAATTTTGCATCGGTTGAAACCCTAATATCCCGAATTCTGCTATTTCTACATTTTGACTCAACCTAACCTAATCAACTTCCAAACCCCCCAATCCAAAGCCAAATTTTGTTTGCTAACCCCTGTAAACTTAAACTTAACTTGACATCTCATAAATTAATTAAAAATTATTTTATTTTCTGATTGTTTTAGATTGCATCAGGACCATTGAATGTTCATCATCTTTTAATCTAATCTTAAGGGCAATCAATATAACATCAGGGCAGGAGGCCATAACCTGTCTTGGGCCCAAAACAACCATCCAGCATTTCCACCCAAGCCTTAATTAAAATTAATTAGACTTAATTTTTCCTAGTGGGCTAGGTGACACCCAACAGGTTGGGTCCGTACCGTGTGGGCTAACTAGTGCATTTAATCTTTTAGCTATTACTGAAAGCTGGTATCTAAGGCTGGGGGTCCAGAGTCAAACGACCTAAGCGGACTGGTGGTTTATAATTAGGACCCTGTGACAAGCAGGGAAAGCCTCCCACCACCCCACCCCCTACCTGGCCAGTGGAAGGATTAGCTGCTGGGTTAAGTGTAAGTTGAGCTGACTCACCCAGTTTTGGCTCTAGGTCTAGGAAACCCTAGATTAAGCTAACCCAATTTTGCATGCTTGGCTACACCATCTCATTTTGATTGATTGTTTGATTGCAAGAGCACTAGACTAGGAACTCAATATCAAAAGTCTAAATCCCAACCCAGTTCAACCATGGAGTCCAGTCTTGAAGCTCTCATAAGAACCATGAATGAACAGATGGTTGCCCAATTAACCACCCAGATTAACCAATCCAATACCCAATTGAACCATAAGCTTGACCAACTGATCCAATCAAGTAATCAAGCAATCCATATTTTTGACCAAGTAGGAGATCAGTTAGGAACCCTAGGCAAGATCCATAGAGTTGAACCCTTGCCTTATGAGCCCCAGGAACCCAGTAGTAACCCACTATCCCTCAGTCAACCTGAACCCTATAGAATTAGTACCCCTAGCTGTGAGCCTAGTATTGGTCCATTTTTCTTTAGTCAACCCCCTCTTACCACCCCATTGGTTCACCCAAATGACTTTGAAGAGGAGATATATGAGGCTGATCCAACCTTAGCGGAATAGTATGAGGAGGAAGAAGAGGAGTTCCCCATGGAAGACTTAGAGTTAGTTGAATCAATAGATATCCAGGTAGAAGCCACCCTAGAATTAGTTGACCCTGACCATACCCACATAGTAGTCGACCCAGAGTTAGATGACCCAGATCACATCCAAGCTACGATGGAAGAGCAATTAAAGGAAACTTTAGAAGAGGATCCAATTATAGAGCCTAGTCCTGAATTTCGTAAGCCAAAAGAGTTTATTGAGGACTTGGCTTATCTCACCGAGTACCCTCTGGATGAAGTCACTTTCTTGCTCCCAATTGAAGATCTTTTTCCTGAAATTAGTGACCCATTCTTCTATAAGGCAGACCGAGTAGATAGACACCAATCCCTTAAGGTCAACCTTATAAGTTTAGGATTAATCCCTGACACCCCTTCTTATATCCTACTCTTTCCAAATAAACCTGAACCCTTTTCATACTTTCTACCTTACCAAACCAACCCTGAATCCACCTCATATTTTTTACCTTTTCATGAATTTTCTTATGTTTCTTTAACCGTTCATTGGCATTTTATAAAAGTAAGCATACTACATTCATACATTGTGCATGTTAGGTTTGCATCTAACTTCTTGCATACCCTTTGGCATTTAGTAGGCATACATAGTAAATTTTCATATGCATGCCATGTTAGGGTCAAACATAGAAAGTCTATAGTGTGTTAGGTTAGACCCTAGAAAGTCCAATAAAATTTTCTTCGATAGGAAAGTTTAGTCGAGTCTAATAGATAATAGTTGAGTCCAATAAATCCTCAACCTTGAATTATCTGTTTACACCAGCACTTACCTCTACACAGCATATGCCTATGGAAATTAGTCGAAAGATGAACCTAATTAATGAACTAAATAATAATTTGGCTAATTCCCAAAAGAAAGATAAAGATTTTTATGTAGAAGAATATGTGACTATCAGAGAATTTTCTACTCGCAAAACTGGCCCATCCAAAAATAACGAATAGTAGTGGACCCAATGCCTATGTGCTTAAGATATCACCTAATTTAGGTATTAGCTCCACTTTCATCGTTTTAGACATTATAAAGTCTAGGGAGCCAGCAGTGATACCCAGCGAGCCCCTTGAGCCACTCCCATTCTTTGAGAGAGAACCCACCCCAAAGCGACCACATATAATTTGGCCTTATGGTGAGGTAAAGATTAAAAGAGCTCTGGATGATCAAGCAATCGGTACCCAGGATAGAGACTGTCAGCAGTATTTGGTCTGATGGCAAAGTCAGCCGAATCTGAGGACTTGTGGAACACTGATGCGGATCTACAGTGCCTCAACCCAGACCCTCCTTGAGCCAAATTGATCCATACTCGACAAGATTGAGTTCCTCTCGCCCCAAGAGAATTGGTGGGGACACCAGGATTAGACACAGATCCCTAGATCCCATATGGTTTAATTAGTCATGTGTCAAAGTTTTGAGAATTTTGTAATCAATTAAGATTGAGTCCTGTAATAAGTTGAGGTTAGTTGATTTGTCTCATCCCTCAACCTAGTCATTATTTTGAGTCATATACATCAATTATGAGTTAAGTATGAGCCCAATTTTTGTACAAGAGATGAGGTCACCCTATTTTGGAGTTTCACTAGGCCATATCAAGGAGTCAGAGGCCACTACATCAGTCCATTGGATTTTGTGTGACAACCCAGGATCTAAGATGTTCCAGAAATCCTGATTCCTTCCATATGCCCAGATTCCCTTCCAAATGCCAGAGCATATTCTTAAACCAAGGAATCCATGACTACAGAGGTCCATCTACATCCCAGCTCAAGGAAATCAAGCCCAGGTGCCAAATCAATGCCCTAAAAAAGCAAGATTCCATGAAATATTACTGCTACCAGGCTACTAGGCCATCCCAGCTTCTAGAGGCCCAAGCCCATTAATCTAAGCCCCTTTGGGCCAGCCCCTTGCTGCCCCTAGAATCCCAACACGCCCTCCTAGGCATCCTTGAAGTGTTGACCAAGTCCAAGAGGTGTCTTTTAGTGGAATAGTCAAAGCATGAAGGGAGAAGGAGAAGACTAGGTCAAATCCTAACCTAGTTGGGACTGACGCTCCAAATTATTTTAAGATTTATTTTTCTAACCTAGTTAGGAGAGGACTTGTAACCCAAGAGTGTAATCCTAGTTAGAGGGCATGGGAACTCTATAAATACCCCACCCCTCCCCTCTTATAATAAACTTTATTCATGATATCAAAACCCTGGTGAATTTATTTTGAGCTTGCAAGCTTGTGTTACTCTATTCTTTTGGTTTTTGGTTTGTGTTCTTGTTCTTGGCCAAATTTCTTGCTGCTCTAGCATACTTCCATGCTCTAACTCACTACCATCCAAGCCTTCACACATCCAAAAAGGAGTGCCCTAGGCCACTGAGCAGGGAGATCTTCAACAAGCTTCACATAGCCCAGCTTCTAATCCTTAACCTGATTCATTCTAAACCTAGTTTCTTTTCTTTTCTTTACTTGCTGTTTTGATTGACCCTTGATGCTTGCAGGATCCACGAGATGTTTCACCTCCTGAGAGGAGGCTTTCCTTGCATCTGGAGCCATCCAAATCAGCCATCTAATCAAGGAAACTAAACTTCATCATCCAGACTCCAATTAGAGTGCTATGTGATCTCTTCATCAGAAATATTTTAAATCACTGATTGGTAACATCCTTCCCTTCTTTTAATTTCTGATTTGATGGAGATAAGCTATCCTAATCCAGATTTTTCTCAATTCTCAGGTCCTGAATTTTATTATTTTGCATGAGTTTGCCTACGATACGATGATTCCACGCATTGCTATTCTTCTTGCTAGTTCTTACTTTTATTTGGGAATTTAACTTACAAAATAAATTATAAAAATTGCAAGAAGATTATTTTACTATTTTTCCTGGATGTTTAGCAATCTTAGAGTCATCCCACATCAGTTTTGGAATCAGAGCGGGTTTAGGATAGTTTTCTATTTGCTTTGCATTCATAAACCCTAATTCAGTATTCTATCCACTGCATTAGGTGTCTAGGTTTCATTTGATTTTGGCATCCTAAATATTTTATTTTTTTGTGAAATTTGCATTTCATGTCCTCTATTCTGTCCTAGTAATTATCATAATTTTTAATTATTTTTACAAAAACCCTAAAGTCCTAAAAGTTAGCATCTTTGGAACCCTAATAGAATCCTGAAAATTTCTGTAGTAGTCCAAAACCCCTAAGATTTTCATCAACATTTGATTTTTGTTCTGCATGAAATTTGGTAGGTAGAATCATCATCGTCCATCCTCTGTTCTAGAATTTCTTTGATTTTCTTTGCATCAAAATCTGTGTCAAATTTTGCATCGGTTAAAACCCTAATATCCTGAATTTTGCTATTTCTGCATTTTGACTCAACCTAACCTAATCAACTACCAAACCTCCCAATCCCAAGCCAAATTTTGTTTGCTAAACCCAGTAAATTTAAACTTAACTTGGCATCACATAAATAAATTAAAAATTATTTTATTTTCTGATTGTTTTAGATTGCATCAGGACCATTGAATGTTCATCGTCTTTTAATCTAATCTTAAGGACAATCAATATAACATCAGGGCAGGAGGTCATAACCTGTCCTGGGCCCAAAACAACCTAGAATTTCTACCAAAGCCTTAATTAAAATTAATTAGACTTAATTTTTCCTAGTGGGCTAGGTGACACCCAACAGGTCGGGTCCTAACCATGTGGGCTAACTAGTGCATTTAATCCTTTAGCTATTACTGAAAGCTGGTGTCTAAGGCTGGGGGTCTAGAGTCAAACGACCTAAGTGGACTGGTGGTTTATAATTTGGACCCTATAACAAGCAGGGGGAGCCTCCCACCACCCCACCCCCTACCTGGCTAGTGGAAGGATTAGTTGCTGGGTTAAGTGTAAGTTAAGCTAACTCACCCAGTTTTGGATCTAGGTCTAGGAGACCCTAGATTAAGCTAACCCAATTTTGCATGCTTGGCTGCACCATCTCATTTTGATTGATTGTTTGATTGCAAGAGCACTAGACTAGGAACTCAATATCAGAAGTCTAAGCCCCAACCCAGTTCAACCATGGAGTCCAGTCTTGAAGCTCTCATAAGAACCATGAATGAACAGATGGTTGCCCAATTAAACACCCAGATTAACCAATCCAATACCCAATTGAACCATAAGCTTGACCAACTGATCCAATCAAGTAATCAAGCAATCCATATTTTTGACCAAGTAGGAGATCAGTTAGGAACCCTAGGCAAGACCCATAGAGTTGAGCCCTTGCCTTATGAGCCCCAGGTACCCAGTAGTAACCCACTATCCCTCAGTCAACCTGAATCCTATAGGATTAGTACCCCTAGCTTTGAGCCTAGTATTGGTCCATTTTTCTTTAGTCAACCCCCTCTTACCATCCCATTGGTTCACCCAAATGACCTTGAAGAGGAGATATATGAGGCTGATCAAAGCTTAGTGGAACAATATGAGGAGGAAGAAGAGGAGTTCCCCATGGAAGACTTAGAGTTAGTTAAATCAATAGATATCCAGGTAGAAGCCACCCTAGAATTAGTTGACTCTGACCATACCCACATAGTAGTCGACCCTGAGTTAAATGACCCAGATCACACCCAAGCTACGATAGAAGAGCAATTAGAGGAAACTTTAGAAGAGGATCCAATTGTAGAGCATAGTCCTAAATTTCGTAAGCCAAAAGAGTTTATTGAGGATTTGGCTTATCTCACCCAGTACCCTCTGAATGAAGTCACTTCCATGCTCTCAATTGAAGATCTTTTTTCTGAAATTAGTGACCCATTCTTCCATAAGGCAGACCCAGTAGATAGACACCAAACCTTAAGGTCAACCTTATTAGTTTAGGATTAATCCCTGACATCCCTTCTTATATCCTACTCTTTCCAAATAAACCTGAACCCTTTTCATACTTTCTACCTTACCAAACTAACCCTGAATCCACCTCATATTTTTTACCTTTTCATGATTTTTCTTATATTTCTTTAACCATTCATGGGCATTTTATCGAAGTAAGCATACTACATTCATACATTGTGCATGTTTGGTTTGCATCTTACTTCTTGTATACCCTTTGACATTTAGTAGGTATACATAGTAAATTTTCATGTACATGCCATGCTAGGGTCAAACATAGAAAGTATATAGTGTGTTAGGTTAGACCCTAGAAAGTCCAATAAAATTATCTTCGATAGGAAAGTTTAGTCGAGTCTAATAGGTATTAGTTGAGTCCAACAAATCCTCAACCTTGAATCATCTGTTTGCACCTGCACTTACCTCTGCACAGCATACACAAATGAAAATTAGTCGAAAGATGAACCTAATTAATGAACTAAATAATAATTTGGCTAATTTCCAGAAGAAAGATAAAGATTTTTATACAGAGGAATATGCGACTATCAGAGAATTTTCTACTCGCAAAGCTGGCCCATCCAAAATAATGAATAGTAGTGGACCCAATGCCTATGTGCCTGAGATATCACCTAATTTAGGTATTAGTTCCACTTTCATCATCTCAGACTTTATAAAGTTTAGGGAGCCAGCAGTGATACCCAGCGAACCCCTTGAGCCACTCCCATTCTTTGAGAGAGAATCCACCCCATAGCGACCACATATAATTTGGCCTTATGGTGAGGTAAAGATTGAAAGAGCTCTGGATGATCAAGCTATCGGTACCCAAGATAGAGACTGTTAGTAGTATTTGGTCCAGTGACAAAGTCAGCCAGAATCTAAGGACTTGTGGAACGCTGGTGCGGATCAGCAGTGCCTCAACCTAGACCCTCCTTGAGCCAAATTGACCCAAACTCGATAAGGTCGAGTTCCTCCCGCCATGGGAGAATTGGTGGGGACACCAGGATTAGGCATAAATCCCTGGATCCCATATAGTTTAATTAGTCATGTGTCAAAGTTTTGAAAATTTTGTAATCAATTAAGATTGAGTCCTGTAATAAGTTGAGGTTAGTTGATTTGTCTCAACCATCAACCTAGTCATTATTTTAAGTCCTGTACATCAGTTATGAGTCCAGTATGAGCCTAATTTTTGTACAAGAGAGGAGGTCACCCTATTTTGGAGTTTCACCAGGCCATATCCAGGAGTCAGTGGCCACTACATCAGCCCATTGGATTTTGTGTGACAACCCAGGATCCAAGATGCTTCCAAAAACCCTGATTCCTTCCAAATGCCCTCCAGATGCTCAGATTCCCTTCCAGATGCTAGAGAATATTCCTTAACCAAGGCATCCATGATCCCAGACTTCCACCTACATCCCAGCTCAAGGAAATCAAGCCTAGGTGCCAAGCCTAAGCCCTAAAGAAGCAATATTCCATGGAATATTCCTGCTACCAGGCTTCCAGGCCACCCCAGCTTCCAGAGGCCCAAGCTCATGCACCCAAGCCCCTTTGGGCCGGCCTCTTGCTGCCCCTAGAATTCCAACACGCCCTCCTATGCATACTTGAAGTGTTGACCAAGTCCAAGAGGTGTCCTTGAGTGGAATAGTCAAAGCATGAAGGGAGAAGGAGAAGATTAGGTCAAATCCTAACCTAGTTAGGACTTATGCTTCTAATTATTTTAAGATTTATTTTTCTAACCTAGTTAGGAGAGGACTTGTAACCCAAGTGTGTAACCCTAGTTAGAGGGCATGGGAACTCTATAAATACCCCACCCCTCCTCCTCTTGTAATAAACTTTTATTCATGATATCAAAATCCTGGTGAATTTATTTTGAGCTTGTAAGCTTGTGTTACTCTGTTCTTTTGATTTTTGGTTTGTATTATTGTTCTTGGCCGAATTCCTTGCTGCTCTAGCATCCTTCCATGCCCTAACTCACTGCCATCCAAGCCTTCACACATCCAAGAAGGAGTTCCCTAGGCCACCGAGCAGGGAGATCTTCAACAAGCTTCACACAACCCAGCTTCTAATCCTTAACCTAATTCCTTCTAAACCTAGTTTCCTTTCTTTTCCTTACTTACTGTTTTGATTGACCCTTGATGCTTGCAGGATCCTCGAGGTGTTCATCTCCCGAGAGGAGGCTTTCCTTGCATCCGGAACCATCCAAATCAGCCATATAATCAAAGGAACCGAACTTCATCATCTAGACTCCAATCAGAGAGCCGTGTGATCTCTTCATCAGAAATATTTCAAATCACTGATTGGTAACATCCTTTCCTTCTTTTAATTTCTGATTTGATGAAGATAAGCTATCCTAATCTGGAAATTTCTCAATTCTCGAATCCTGAAATTTATTATTTTGTATGAGTTTGCCTACGATATGATGATTCTATGCATTGCTCTTCTTCTTGCTAGTTCTTAATTTTATTTAAGAATTTAGCTTACAAAATAAATTTTAAAAATCACAAAAAAGTTATTTTACTATTTTTCCTGCATGTTTAGCAATCATAGAGTCATCCCACATCAAGGAACCCCTTAGTCAACCCATCCCTACTACCCCAGTTATTAGTTAGTTTTCCTTTAGCCAAAATCCTCCTACTATCCCATTGGTTCACCATGATGAACTAGAAGAAGAGATATATGAGGCTAACCCAAGTCTGGTAGAGGAGTATGAAGATGATGAGTCTATTGAAGATTTAGAAGAAGAGATACCTATAGGCGACCTAGAGTTAGAAGCCAACCTAGAATTAGTTGACTATGACCAAACCCATATAGAAACCAACCTAGAATTAGTTGAGTTCAGAAGTTTAGTGCAACCAACCCAATTCAACCATGGAGTCCAATCTAGAAACCCTCCTTAAGACCATGATTGAATAATTGACCCTTATGAACACCTAAAACCAAGCCCAACTTGACCAAATGATCACCCAATCCCAAAGTTAGTTTTCCCAATCAACCACCCAAACCAACCAAACGACCCAAACCAACAACTAAGCAACCAATAGGCTTGACCAATTTACCAATAGGTTGGACTAGGTAGAAGCCACTCTAGAGTTAGCTAACCCTGACCATACCCAACTCGTAATGGAAGAATCATTAGAGGTGGAAACCCATGATCATGTGACTACAACTCTACCTGAGGAGACTTTAGAAGAAAGTCCAATTATAGAGCCTAGTCCTGAATTTCATGAGCCAGAAGAGTTTATTAAGGACATGATCTTTTTAAATCAGTACCCTAATGATGAAGTCACCTCTTCGACTCCACTTGATATCTTCCCTGAAATCAACGACCCTTTCTTCCATTATGCAGACTCTTTAGATATACCTCAACCCCATAAGGTCAACCTCATTAGTCTAGGATTAATCCCTGACACTCCTTATATCCTACTCTTTCTAAATAACTCTGAACCCTTTTCTTACTTTCTACCCCACCAGACTAGCACTAAGTCCACCTCGTATTTTTTGCCTTGTCTTGGATCTTCTTATGATTTTTTAACCATTCACCTGCATCATGTAGAGGTTTGCTTGTTGCATTCATTAATTGCACATATTAGATTTGCATATTACTTTTGGTATACGATACATGCATAAATATTAAATATTAAAGCATTAAGTTAAATATTATATTACCCTTATTTGATTAAATTTTATATTTTTATACAGAGTTTTAAATGATTGAACCCTACCAACATGAAGAGCACAATTTTTGGGATCCAACGGCATGAATGGCATGCGAATCGGACTTGAATTGAGCTGGGAATTGAATTTTGCAGGATTAACCCATGGAATAGCACGGTTTTTAAAGCATGGGATTCAAATTAATTGGTTCAACGTAACCCATTCTCAAACGGTTCACGTAAGACTCCTTTGGTCCATAGCTGCCATGGATGCTGGTCCACGGAGCAGGGCCGTGGACCACTGGCCAAACCGAGCACCAAACTCGCCGGGGGAAGATGCCAGAACCCTCTCCTCATCGCCGGGATACTCCTCACGGTTGGAGAAGCAATGAATGGCCGGAAAAAAATCCCAAAAGCTGCCATCTTCGCTGCTAGTTTTCTTCCTTCTCTTGCCGTCAATGCAGGTCGTCTTCACCAAGCCGCTGTTCATCCTTGTTGTTGCCGTCACCGGAAGCAATGGAGAAGATGCCGGACCAAGCTGCTTCATGGCCCTTCCGATGCCGAGTTCACCACATTCAAGGCCGGTCTTTATCAAGCTGCTGCCCATCTTCCCATGAGATTCATCACCGTGCCCCTCTCTTCATCGTCGCCTCTGTTGTTGCCTCCTTGCTGCAGTCCGCTTCTTGTGTCGGGAAACCTGGATGCCCGAAGGATAACATCGAAGGACTCGGGATAACACCCATCGGGACTCTATGGAGATGGGATGAGAGCGCGGTGATGGAGTTTGTCACGGGAACGATGGTTGAGGCCGAGAAGCAATGAAGAGAGCAGTCCGACGCGGTTTATCTACGGATTCCTTCTCTATAAATACGAGGGGAGCGGAAAGCTTGGGAGTTGAGAGAGTTCCGAGTTTAGATTTGTTTTCCTTTTCGAGAGCCTCCGAGTTTATTTTTCTTACTAAGAGCCGAAGGAGTGGAAGCTAGAGCACGAGAGTTTTATTTATTTTCTTTCTTGTTTCAACTCTAAGCTGTCCTGATAGCTTTAGAGTTATTTTTATTTTATGATTGATTATTTCAATTCAGTAATAAAATTTCAAAATTTTTATTTTAATCATTTTAATTTCTGTTTTAGATTTAGTTTAATTTATTGTAATTTTATTAATGCTTGCAAGTAGATTAGTTTAATTTCTGTAATTAGGATAGTTTTTATTTTTGCATTTAAATTATGTAATTTAATTTCCAGCAACTAATTTAGTTTAATTCTTGCATATTTAATTTCTGCAATTAGTGTAATTGATTTTAAATCCTTTTATTTTATTATATTTTTAAAATTTTAATATCATGTCGGGCTAAGCAAATCCCTCTGGAATTGGCGATAAAGCTAGACCATGATTAGAAGCCCTTCTCCGGATTTCTTTTCGGACTTTAATTTTTAAGAGTTTATCTTTCCTTTCTAAACTTCTTGTCAAGAGACTTAATGAGCTATAGTTGGATTTCAATCCCTTCATAGTTCATACTTAATTCAGTACAAGAAGAACGAAAGATAGATAGCTCAATAATTTATTTTTAGTTTCTTCCTTTCCTTGTAAAATCTTGATGGGTTATAGTTGACTTAAATCTCTTCATAATCCATACCTCCTTATTACAAAGAAGGAAGTTGAAAGGTTTTATAAAAGAGATCTTTAGAAAAGTTTTCGAAATTATTGGTCTAGTAGATTCAAAAGTCCTAGATCTATAAATTATATATTTCTCCTTATTTAATTAATTTGGCTTTTTTTTTTTAGGCTACCTAAGCTAGGGTTTGAACATAGTTCAAAAATTCATTTCCAAGTGGGATCGACCCGTACTCGTCGGACGTGCTACTCTGCACACCGTGCGCTTGCGGTTAAATTAAAAAATCTACATCAAGTTTTTGGCGCCGTTGCCGGGGAAGTGGTTTGTTTTTAATTGTGTTTTAAAATCTTGCTTTAGTTTAATCTAGTTTATTTTTAAAGTTGGTGAGTGCTGGAAACCAGGTGAGTTTTAAATTATTATTTTTATTTCAGCATCTTAGTTTATCGCATCTTATCTTCTCTTAGTTTATCAAATCTTATCTTAGTTTAGTTTATTTAGTTTTTAATTTAAATTTATTTGGTTTCCCTTTTTATTGTGCATAGCATATTTAAATTATTTTAAGGGCACAAACCCTAAATAAGATAAGGTGGGGATTTCATTACCCTTCCTTTGCCCATAAATCAGACTTCTTCATCTGCATCAACCCAACCTCTAAATAAAATTAATTAGACGTTGACCCTAGAGACATCCAAGCTCAATAGGACAAGGAGACCTAAGAGCCCACTATGGCAAATTAGGTCTAATCAATTTTTAGATTAAAGGCTTAGGTTCGAATGAGTGGGTGGTGGTTTTGGGCTAAGGAGAGGTTATCAACTCCTTCCCTTATCTTAGATGCTCAAATGCCCTTAAGATGAATTAAGAGATGAACACTCAAAAATAATTGGATTGCAAAACACAAAAATAGAGTTGCAGTAATTTAATTCTCAGAAATCCCACGGAAACCAATAAATCATAGGAAAATTATGCAAAATAGTTTCAATTATACTGGTTTCAAAAAAGTAAAAATCATCAAATTTGGAGTTATCTGCATTGAGAAATAATTCCTATAACAGGGTAATTATGGGCTGAAAACAGAGCACTTCCCCGTTTACAATTCCTGCTACGAAGTTATAACCCAACGGATCCCCTACACGCCCTAGGAACACCCCGTGGAATGGGAAGAGGAGGTTTGCACCTCGCTTCGTTCCTAGGACCGGACATCCTGGGGAGTCTACTTCGAGCAGACAAAGTAAAAAGAGAGAGACTCAAACAAGCAATCAAAACAGAAATCCTAGACAGGGCTCTGATACCAAAAATGATGCAGAACAGAAGCTCTGATACCAAAAATGATGCGGAACAAAAGAGATGATGCGATGCGGAAGTAAATTAAAATTAATATATATTTATTTATTTATTTATTTTCAGAAGTCGGCTTTGACTCAAAGGAAAGATAAACTAATGTTGAAAGAAACTAAGAAATGACAGAAAGCATAATTAAAAGGAGTGGATTATTAGAGTAACTCAGAAGTAGGATCGCTGGGGATTGAGAAACCCCCAGACCTAGGGTTTACTCCTCTTTCAAGAAACAGACGAAGAGAGAAGAGAAGGTTTTATACCTGACTGTGATATCTCTCGTTGCTTCAATTGAAGGACACTCTCGAGCAGATTGTAGGATCCTTGGAGACGGGGTATCTTCGCAATGGATCCTCGATTGTAGTCCTATGGCAAGGTTGGCCTTCTTCTCGAACTCAGGATCTGGAAGAAGAAGAACAAAAAAAAGAACCAGAAACTCAAAGAAAGACACTGACCTGAGTACTTAATGAAGATTGTTGGATGTAGAAGTTCCGGAGATCTTGATACTGATCTGACTCTCATTTGAACTGGCTCTGTAGTTGAAACAGTTGATCTGAACCTAGATGCTGGTGACCGGCTTCGATGTGGAAGAGAGGGGCCATGGGATGAAGATGGAAAATTAGGGTTTGGTGGTGGTGGAGTAGAGATGGGTGGACTAAGCTAGGGTTTTGGGGTTGGAGATCTCACACCTCCTCAAGGTTCCTAGGGAACCCGGATTTACTCCCTCACGGAGATCAACACCTGAATACAAGTGCGGAAGAGAGAAACATAAAGTTGCTCACACAGAAATTGATTTCATTCCTCTTTTTTCAAGAGTTACATAGAGTTGAATATATAGACATAACAAAGAAATAAAATTTCATACACTTCCCATGTGGGACTAATAGGACTAACCTACACTTTAGGCATCAAATTCTCTTCCCAAGACTCCTTCCATGAGTGGGCAGCCCAAAAACTCCAATTAAACTTGAAAATCAGCTCCAAATGGCAGGTTATGGGGGTGTCTCCTAGTATCTCTCCATGAATCAAGTATTTTCCCTTCATGGTTTGGCTCTTTTGGACACCTCCTAGTCTTGCTCCACAAGTTTAGGCTTCTTCCTTTCATGGCTTTGGCACTTTAGGAAACTTTTGGGTTTCTCCTTGATTTTCTCCCCAAGACATGCTCTCTTCCCTTTTATAACTTGGATTTTTATGGAACATTGTGGGGCACCTCCTTGATCCTCTCTTCAAGAAAAATTCTTGCCATCCTGGCTTGGGTTTATCTGGAAAGAAGTTGGCTCCTCCTTGGATTGAGGTATCTTGATGGATTTCTCCCCTAAGTGGCGCATGAAAGAAGGGACCTGCTTTCTTGTGGTGTGGGGACCAAGGCACACTAGATGGAGATGTGGTGCCTCCTGGACTCTGGCATGTGGCTGGGAGTGTGGCTGGGAGTGTGGCACCCACTTGCTTGGCCTTGGGAGAAAATGTAACACTCCAGGTTGAAGCCCTAGTCTACTACTGAGTCAACATGACTCAACAAAATAAAAATGCAGGTAATACAGACTCAAACTAAAATTGAGTTGACCAAGTCAACCCTAATTACAAAACCAAAAAATCCTAATTCTTCGGGCAAGGTCAATCAGAGATCCAGATGGAGCCCTGAAGTCTTCTTCTGAGTCTGGTGCCCTCACCATTGCAGATTGGACAAAGATGAAAATGGATCCAATGTTGACCAAAAGCTATATAGAGGTATGATCGGATCCCTATTGTATTTGACTGCAAGTAGACCTGACATATTATATAGTGAATGTGTATGTGCTAGATTTCAGTCATCACCAAAAGAAACACATATGCTATCTATTAAGAGAATAATTAAATACTTGAAAGCAACAAGTAATTTAGGAATTTGATATTCTAAACATTCTACCCTGAATTTGATTGGATTCTCTAATGCTGACTATGCTGGTTGTAAAATAGATAGAAAAAGCACTAGCGGCACATGCCAATTTCTAGGATAGAATTTAATTTCATGGCACTGTAAGAAGCAAAACTCCGTAGCCTTGTCTACTGCTGAGGCTGAGTATGTGGCTGCTGGTAGTTGTTGTGCTCAAGTTTTATGGACTAAACAACAACTAGAAGACTTTGGTGTATCACAATCTAAAATCTCAATTAAATGTGATAACACAAGTGCTATCAATTTGACAAAGAATCCAATTCAACACTCTAGAACCAAGCACATTGAAATTAGACATCATTTTATTAAAGATCATGTTTCAAATGGTGATATAGTGCTTGATTTTGTTCTTACTGAAGATCAATTAGCTGCTATATTAACTAAGCCACTTAATCAAGACAGGTTTGAACTAATTAGAAGTGAATTAGGACTTTGTGATCCTTTTTAAATTCTCTAATCTAATTCCTTCAAATTTAAGGAAACATCATCTAGAGAACCTTTTGATTTCATTCTCTATCATAAAGCCTAAATTTTCTTAGAAATTTTCTCCAAAAATCTCTCAGGTTTGTGATTGGATTTTTCAAAACCTGATTTCCCTGTTCGAGTCGACTGGTTCTTAAACCGAGTCGACTGGATTCTCTGTGTATTTTGGGCGAGTTCCGGCCTAGCCAGCTCGAGCCTCTCTAGGCCTTTTTCGAGTTGACTGGATTATCGCGCTTGAGTTTTTTAGTTGGATCGTAAACTCCTTTCCAAGCCTTCTCACCTCCATCTCATCTTTCTAACCGTCTGTTCCTCTCCTAATCCTATTCCAAATATTCCTCTCTCCATTCTATGCTCTCCATTCTTTCATCTCTTCCTCTTTCCTAGCAATGGCTCCTAAACATGCTACCGGGAAATGCTCTTTACGGGCTGCTCCATCCATGGAAAGGGAAAGAAGAACTAAGAGGCATCAAGAAGAGTCGACTGCCACTGTTCATCATGAAGAACTTATGGAAGAACCTGCAAGGGCTGCTCCCATTGCTCCAAGTCAAATCCCTTCAATGTCCACAAGACCGGTAACTTCTTGCCGTCGTATCAACTTTGAATTTATTAAGGAAATAGGGTTGAAGATTGGTGATTTGATTGAGGATCAGGGCTGGAGGAAATTTTGCTCTCTAAATGAAAGAACCTACCCCTCACTTGTTAAGAGATTTTATGAAAATTTGAGAGTAGGTATAAATCATGTATAGTCTATGATTAAAGGAAGAAGAGTTTTTATCAATGAAGAAGTTTTGCACAGCCTACTGGATTTACCTACTGATGGGGTGAAATACCTAGTAATTGAGGATAGAGAAAATACCTTGAGAACTATCCTAAACAAGGAAGATGTCAATGGGATTGGAACTGTCTTTGCCAATTCTTTATCACTTGAAATGAGGTTATTGCATAATTTCATTAGTAGGATATTTTTGCAAAGGACTGGAAGGTTTGATTGGGTAACTGAGAAGGACCTGTGCCTTATGGAACATATTATGGAAAAGACTCCTGTGAATTTATCTCATATTATCATTATGCAAATGAAGGAGACTATCAGAAAGGCTAAGGCTTGCATACCTTATGGAATGATGTTAACCCTGCTATTCAAGTCCCAAAGAGTGAATTTGGAAGGTGAGGATGGAGTTGATCTGCACCATACTGACATCTACACCTCCAAGTCACTAGAAAGAATGGGTTACATTCAAGTTGAAGGTGTTTGGAGAAAGAAAGAAACTAATATCAGGGCAATTGGTAGTTCAAGCAGTGAAGAAGAAGAAGAAGAAAATGAAGAAACTGCTGGTATCGCTACTGCTGAAGCTGGAAACTCTACTACACCTGCACCTGAACCAGAATCTCTCATTCCTGAACCTGCTGCCACTTTTGAAGAGATTGTTGCACCTTTCCCTGAATTTCATATGCCTGCACCTGAGTTCATGACATCTGATACACCTTTACCAGACTTCACTCCTGCAGCTTCACATCCTCCAAATATCCAAAGTCAAATTGAAGATTAGATGAAGACTTTGACTAATTCACTGATAGAGACTATCACTTCACTTTTTGGTGATCTAAAATAGCCAGTGGATAGTAGACTATCTCGACTGGAAGAACATGTTACAAGTTTGCAAGGAAAAATTGAAGCAATAGAAACTTCGAGATCTGCACCTCAAGTGGAACTTCAACCTATCCTAGACCTTATTTCTTCTAGTTCTGAAGCCAAAAGAAATCAGTTGATGCAACCTTAAATGAGTACAGAACTGAGTTGAATGAAGTCAGATGCACTTTGGGAACAATTGCACAAACAAGACAAATGGCAGATGACTACACACAAGGCATTGGAATTATCAGATCAGAACTTGGAAGACTAAGAGGATCTGCTGAAGCTTTTGCTAATATCCAAGCTTATGAACTTTTGTCAATGCAAAAGGAAATTGGTGAAATGAAAGAGGCTATGAACAAGGTACCTACAAGCCTCAAGGACATGGAACAACAACTTGGTGCAATTTGGATGGAGATGGTTTCAATCTGTGGCACTGTTAGATCCTTGGAGATCACTGCTAGGACTAGACCTTTATATGATCCTCCTCCTATTTCATCCAGGGGTCCTACCACTTCTCACCATCCTAGAGCACCTCCACCTCATGCATCTTCCAGTAGACCTCCTAGACCTGCTTCTTGGTATGGTGCAAGTATGCCTATCAATGTACCTAAGGAAGAATCTGATAGTGAGTAGGTCTTTAGTAATTTCTGTACTTTCTGAAAACTTTTTGAAGATTGTGTAATGTTTAATGTACTGAATCTTTTAATGGAAATATAATGAATATCCTTTGGACACATATGTGTACTTCTTTTATCTTGATAACACTCTATAATATTTTTTTGAATAGGATTCTCTCTCTAAATTGAGAAAGTGAAATTATCTCAAACAAATCTTGATACAATATTAATCTACTTAAAATCTGAGCTTAATTGCATAACTTTTTGATTTGATGACAAAAAGGGGGAGAACTATTATACAATAAAGTGCATGAAAGAAGAAACTTAATAGAATTGGAATAGAACTACTAAAGTTAATTAGACAGGGGGAGCTTAATGAATATTGCATACCTTTTCTGCTGAAGCGTTCACATAAATGATAAAGGGGGAGAAATTTTACATTGATTAGAAATTTTATAAAAAGGGGGAGAAATACATGTTTAATTTGTTTCAATGATTACTATTCTGCTCTCTACTAATTACATCTAACTGTCAATGCTTAATGTTGTTTAATACATACAAGCACTTATTCTCTGACACTTACATTTTATAGAATTGGCTGTGTATAACTGTATAGCATATATTAATACTCATTTGAGAATACAGTTAATATTGCGATACATCAAACAAGTGTAAATGCTTACTATGATATACATCTATACTTATGAAAAGAATAGATTTTTTCATGCCCAATGTTTTGTCATCATCAAAAAGGGGGAGATTGTTGACCCCTAAAGTGATTTTGATGATAACAAAACATTGGAGCATGTATTTGGTTATCTAACAACTCTTCAAATGGTTGACAAGTTTTTGTAGTACGACAACTTTGATGTATTTTTTAATCCTTACAACCTTTATTTCTTTGTGTTGAGTTGTAACTAATTAGAATCCTATAAAGAAGAACCCAACAAAAATTTTTCTATTTAAATCAAGATAAAGAGTTGCTTCTACTAGTTTTCAAGCTTTAATTTCTCTTGATATTGTTGTAAGAAGATCTTAAGGAAGTCTTCAAAGCTTGGCATATGAGTTCTGGTGAAAGAAATTGGTCTGGCTGAAGAACCATTCTCGAGCCGACTGGATGGAGGAACCAGCCGACTCTGGCACTAGCACAAGAAAGAAAACCTCTAGCACTTAGACCCAGCCGACTGGGACCAAGTCCCAGCCGACTCATCCAGAACTTGGTTGAAAATGTTCTGAGAACCTCTGGGATCCGAGCCAACTGGATTTTAGCCTAGCCGATTCGTCCAGATTATTCTATTTTCTCGATTATGGAATCGAGCCGACTGGATTTCAGCCTAGCCGACTCGTCCAGAGTGAGCTATTTTCTCGACTGTGGAACCTAGTCGACTGGTTTTCAACCCAGCCAACCCGAACCTGATCTGAGCCGACTCGAAGATGTCCGAGCCGACTGGAATGTCGGGATCTCTTCCAATGGCTAGTTCCAGATTTCTGATTTTGAATTCCAAAAGTGCGCCAATGGTAACCTGTCACTTCCCGACAGTCTACAACGTTCAAAATCAAGGGAAGGTAGTTGAAGTGTCTATAAATGAGGTATGAGAACATCCTTAGAGAAGGCTAATGAGTTGTTGAACATTTATTGAAGTAAGAAGTGAGAGCAATTGAGCTTTGAAGTCAGCCTTCAAGCCTTCACAAACTCTTATCAAAATCTTGAAGCAACTTTTGAGGAAAGCAAGGAAGCCATTGAAGTGTATTGAAGGGCATTCAATTGAGCTTCACTAGAGCAGCATTAGCAACCACCAGACAACTTAGTTTGTCATTTATGTTGCTTTTCATTCTACTCTTAGAATACTTGGGTTATTGGTGAGCCCGGTTGTAAAAACCAAATAGGTTTCTTTGGTGAGCCTACTTAAACCCAAAGTGTAGAGGTTCTAGGTGAGCCTGTGAAAACCTAGTGTGGGTTTCTTTGGTGAGCCCGGTTTAAAAACCAAAGTGTAGAGGTTGGGATTGTGAGCCTGAAAAACAATCCGACTGTATTCCGATTTGGGGGATATAGTGGAAATCCCAAGTGGTGAACTTGGATAGTGGATGTAGGAGCTGGGTTGCTCTGAACCACTCTAAACTTATTTTATTTGTGTTGTGCTTTACTTACTTTTTAGCTTCTGCACTTAATTCTGATTAACACAACACTCAACCATTAAAAGGAATTCCTAGTGCATATATTTGCAAGAAATTTTGTAGTTCCCAATTCACCCCCCTCTTAGGAAAAGCCACCTGGGCAACAACTTCAATGAAGTGTCGACTCATGGGAATGAAGTGTCGACTCACGGAAGCCAGAATTTGATACACAAAAAGGAGTTATAGCGGCACACTTCAAGTGTCGACTCATGAAGACCAGGTGTCGACTCAATACCTGAGACAAAAAGTTTACAGAACATACTGAGATTTGAGAAATTCTTTCAAGTGTTGAACATGAAGATCAAGTATCGACTCACATGTCGACTCACCAGAAGAAGTGTGAACTTACCTGAGATTTCTAGAAACCTTCAAGGAATAATTTTTGAACTAAGTGTCGACTCACAAAAGACAAATGTTGACTCACGTGTCGACTCATGACTCGAAGTGTCGACACTTGGAGTTCAGACTGCACAGTAATGGCTAGTTTTTTGAAGTACCGAATTAATCCTTTCGCCCTCCAATGGCTAGTTTCAGCCCTCCAACGGTCATATTTAGCCATTTGAGGCTCTAAGAGGTATTTAAAGGGTTCTTAAATGAAGAGAAAAGAAGATAACAAGTTTACATTGAATATTCTTCAAGTCTTCATCTACTTTCAAGTGAAGAAAAGCCTTCAAGCTTCCAAAGCATTAAAGTGCATTCAAGTTCAATCACTCAAGCTACATTTAAGGCATCAACAAATTGAGGACATGCATCCACAATAAGTTTTCAAGAGTTTCAAAGAGATACTTGCTTTATATTGAAAGCTTTTTATATTCTTTACTATATTCTTGATTTCTTTCTTGTGTTTCTAGTTTCAAGGGATTTGAAACTAGAAGTGGAGGTTTGTTGGTAAGCCTTTATGTTAAAATCAATGAAGGTTTTTGGTTAGCCTATTTTACAAAACCAAGGAGGTTGTTGGTGAGCCTAGGTCATAAAACCAACAGGATTTTTGGTTAGCCCACAAAATCAAAGGTGTTTTGACTTGTATTCCCGGTAAAAATAAGTTGGGTTGTAATTAGTGAGCCCAAAAAACTAATCGAGTATAATCAAGAAAGATTATAGTGAAAATCCCAAGTGGATCTTAGAGAGTGGACGTAGGTGCTTTGGTGTGCACCGAACCACTATAAAACTTTATATGTTTGTGTTGTATGCTCTCCCTTCTTTAGCTCTATTTGGTTTGCTCTTGTCATTTTAAATTTCGCTGCATATACTTGAGTAACTTATGAGCACTAAAACTACACCAACACTTGAATTGTTTTGAATTGATACTTACATTCTAGAATTTAATTTTTTTAAGAAATCCAATTCACCCCCCCTCTTGGATTGCTTACTGGGTAACACTAAGCACTGCCTTCTCCATAAATTTGACTCGACTCATTACTTTCTATGCAAGTTTAATTAATTAGAAATCAGATTTTAAACTGATATTCACAGTGTCTTAATGACAACATTGTGATCTATCAATAGCAAGAGTATGTCGAGTTATGTTTTTACTCTGAATGGGGGAGCAATTTACTAGAAAAGTTTTAAGAAGCACACCATGGTCGAATCAATATGTGAGGTAGAGTACATTGCAGCATCCAATGCTATAAAGGGAGCTTTTTGGCTATGAAAGTTCATCAATGAGCATGGAGCGTCACCCTTTATTGATGGTTAGTTCATCTACATTGTGATAGTACTGGAGCCATAGCTCAAGCAAAGGAACCAAAAATGTATTAGCGGACCAAGCACATTCTACATTGCTACCAACTTGTCTGAGAGATTATATAATTGATGGTGAAACTTGTCCGATGAATAGTTGATGACAACAATCCGACGAACCCACACCCAGCAAAAGCAATCCAGGTACATGAATGACCCTCTACCAGTGATCCAAAGATGATCATGATAGGATACAGGTCGAACAAAGATTACTTGATTCCTTGGATTGATCGAGAAGTGAAGGAGAAGGAAAGGAGAAAAACGAGAGCTAGAAGAACGGAGGGAGTTCTTGATTCCTGTTGTTTTCTTGGACTGTTACAAACAATGACCTTCTCTCTCTTATCCTCACTCATAAGCTCCCAACTTACATATATATATATATACGTAGATCGCAAAGGACCTAGCCCCCCAGAACTTCTCGGTGCTGCAACACGTGATTCAAAAGATCCCATCATCCGAGTCGGCTCGATCCCTTTGAGTCGACTCCATGCTGCAGAAATCACTCTGGACAAGTTGACTCTCAGACCTAGAGCTGACTCATCCATACTACAGTTTACATGTTCTACAGAACTGAGCCGACTCCCAGTGATCCGAGCCGACTCTCAGCAGTACCGAGCTGACTCCTAGCAAAACTCCTCCTTGCATCCATGCCATGCCAACCATTATGATGGTTGAACTAATTAGCATGCAAGGGAGTTTTTGTGGATTTAACATTAAGTTAGGGTTTTAAATTTCGAATTTCAGGTCAAATAGATAAAAGGGTGATCATATAAAAATTCTAGACCACAAGCATGTAAAAAGACCCTCAAAAGAGATAAAAATAAGATCGCCTAGGCTAAGAAACCCTGGTAGGACTAGCTCTTCTGCAATAACCCAATCTAGAGGGCTAGGGAATATGTACTTGGAAATGAATGATACTACTTCTATGAAGAGATCACTCGTCGCTCTCGAATGCAGCTTGGAAAGTCAAGCTGAATACTTGTAGATCCATCAGCTTTTCATCCACTGACTCGACGACTAGGCAAATGGAACCCTAAAGTCATGAAACTCGAGGGATCTGCAAAACACCTAGAGAAGGTTAGAAAATGATAAAAATAATGGCTAGATGGCTAAAAGAAATAGCAAAGAAAGAAAGAGCAGGGGGCAACAAGGAAGGGCTGATGATGGTCGGTTAGGGTTTGATAAATAGGGTCTCAGACCCCTCGATGCTCAAAGAACAAAGGCAACACTCCCTTGTAGAGCTCAATATTCATAAGAACAAAGGCAAAATAGAAGAAAGAACACTCAAATTTCCTCTCAAAATACATTCATTCATTCAAAATTGTTACAAGAGGGTGAAGAGGTGGGGTATTTATAGGCTCACCTAGGTCCTCTCCATGTTAGGATTGGATTACAAAGCTACTTCGGACTAGAAGTACATAATTTGATTAGGAAGAGAATTACAAAATGACTTAGGACTAGGAGTACATAATTTGAATAGAATTAAAATTTGATTCCTAGTTGGATGTAGACTTTTCTTTCCTTCTTGGACTTGGTCAAAGGGCTCCTTATGGGCTTGGACTGGAATGAAATTCTTTTAGGGTGCCATTCATGAATGGGCTTAGGCTGGGCACCATTTCTTGAAGAGGGTCTGGGAGGGGCGCCAGCTTGTGGACTTGAATGGTGGAGGCCTGGGGCGCCATCTTCTGATGGGCTTTTAGGATTGGGCACCTAGAAGGAAGAATATTCCCTAGGTGCCTGGTATCTTCAAGTGTGGAGCCTCCATGGGCTTGGACTCTGCTTTGATCTATGAGGGCTTCGTGAATGCCTTGGTTGGTGATCCTTCTCTTGTACAAACTAGGCTAACTCAAACTTATGGGACCCAATTGGACTTATGAGGTTGAGACAAGGGATTCACTAGACTTAATGGACTTTTTGCCTCAACTTTTTACAGGACTCAAGTGTGACAAAGCTCAAGACCCAAATATAGGACTCAATGGGCACAATCGGGCTTTATTGAACAAAACCCTAATTACAGGACTTCAAATGACTTAGATGACTTTTACTTATAGGACTCAAAGGGCTAATATAGCCAAATTATTGGATGCAAAAATAAAAGATGGAAAACGGCTAAGGGACTGAAAATTCAGGGACCCATAGTGAACTAGGGTTGATACTGATATCCCTGTCAATTCTCTCGGGGTGGGAGAAACTCGACCCTGTCAAGTAAAGGTTAATCTGGTGTAGGTAAAAGGGTTGGGTCATGGTGCTGCGGGTCCTCTTAAGGGATCCATGACCATTCAGTGTCCGGTCAGCCTTGCCATCGGACCAAACAAGATGGATAGCCTTGGTCTTGGGTCATAACAGCTTGGCCATCCAGGTCATGCTCGATTTGTATTCTTCTCCTAGGGAAATTTAGTGGACACTCATGTAAGGTTCCTCTCTCAAGAATAGAGTAAGGTCCAAAAATCTCACTGGGTGTCATTGTTGGTGCCCTATGCACAACTAGGCTCAAGATATTAGAAGTCAAGCTAATGCCAAAATCCGGTGGTAACATATAGGCACTAGGGTCAACTATCCTTATCACTTGTAAGGGTCAAGCTTCACAAGCATGTGGCTTCTTAATAGCTCTCAGAGAAAGCCACTCAAGTCTAGACCTAATCTCTACATGATCTCCCTCAGCATACTTTTTGACTCGAATTTGGAAATTAGTCATGTTATTATCAGTGTTCAAGTGAATACTAATATTTTGATATAGATGCTGTGCAGAGATCTGTGCATGTGTGAACAGTGGGATTAGGCCTAGGGATTTCTCAGAATAAAAACCATGTGGCACTTCAGTCTCTCTTCTTACTTCATCCCCTATGTTAAAGATGTAGACCCAAAATTCTATCCACCTTTCAGGTTTCAAACTTAAATTTTTTAAGAATCATAAAACCTAAAAGTCTTATGGAATGGGTACCATAAGTTTCCTAGGGGCAATTAATATTCTTTCCAGAACTGTAGGACCTGGATTGTAGCATGAAGTCCTTAAGGTAGACATGGTTCAACAGGCTCTTATACTTAAGAGAAGTTAATTGGGTGCTTGTCCTAACCACATGTTTGGCACTAGAGTGGTTTACAGGTACTAGTTCTAGAGTAGGCTGGGAATCCATTACTAGTGGAAAGTCATCAGGAAGGTATTTGGGAAGCCTACTAGGAAAGTCCTCTAAAATAATATCAACTTCATTGGGTTGTTCCTTAGGGATTAGTTCCTGGACCTCCTCAATGGATAATTCTGGTGAACCCTCACTCTCATCAACTATATTTGATCCTGGCTCAGTCACTCCTCCAAATTCTATAGTGGGTTTAGGATCTTTTTTCTATGATTCCTCAATGGGTTAAGTCTCTTGTTCCTCTTCTTCACATTCCTCTACTGGGCTCAATTCATAGGCGTCTTCTTTAAAATTTTTAATGGGCTCAGGAGTTTCTTTCTCTAAGTTTTCAATAGATTCATCTTTTCCATACTCCTCTACCAGACTTGGATCAGCCTCATACACCTCTTCTTCAAGTTTATTAATGGGTTCAGACTCGTCCTCTTCTAGCTCTCCTATATGTAAGGCTTTGGTTTGGAATTGGCTAGCATAATGTCCTGATTTGTGGCATCTAAAGCATATGATGTTGGGGATTCTCTGAACCTCTGGTGACTTGCTCTTATTCTTTTCTAGCTCCTCAACCTGGAGATACCCTAAATCTTGAATATTGGTGTAATCAATATGAACTTTAGGGTCCTCACTCCTATGATTTATGGGAATTAGTGGAAACTGGGCCTGGGTCAGCTTAGGTTGGGTTGGCTTGGGTGAGCTTGGCTAGAACCTGGTCTTGGGTTAGGGGCACTAGTCCTAATTGGCTTAGGTCGACTAAGGGGTATCTGATTAATACTTGGTTCAGCTCTACGGGTACTAATCCTGTGGGTTTCAGGTTGACTAGGAGAAACTGGGCTTTACCCATAGGTAATAATCCTATCAGGTTCGGGTTGGCTAAGGGAAACTGGCCTAGTATTGGACTTATATCTAGGGATACTATTCCTATTGGATTCAGGTCGACTAAGGGTCATGGATCCCTTGGACTCGTATGATGGGGTTACGTATGATCTGGGTTCAGAGGATCAGGGTGCATATGAACTAGGTTCATAGGATTTGGAATCAGGTATATAGGTTGTGGCTATCTTATCCTGGTCAAAGAAATCATGATTGGGCTTCCTAGGGTTGGGCTCAACACGGGTCCTATGGTCAGGCTCAGGTTTAGGTCTTGTATGTGGCTTAGGGGTTTTCCTTAGGTCTCCTAATTGGTTCCCTACCTGGTCAAAACAATTGGTTGCTTGGTTATTCGATTGTGTCATTTGGTCAAATCTATGATTCATTTGGTTCATTTGGGTGGTCAACTGGGCAAGCTGGTTTTGGGATTGGGTATTGGATTGGTTGAACTTGTGGTTCATCTGGGTGGTCAATTGGGCATGCTGATTTTGGGATTGGGTATTCATTTGGTTCATCTGGGTGGTCAATTGGACAACCATCTGGTCATTCTTGACTTTTATGAGAGTTTCAAGGTTGGATTCCATGGTTGAGCTGGGTTGGGGTCTTGACTGATGATATTGGGTTCCTGACCTAATGGTCATGCAATCAATCAAACAAGGTGTATGATCCAGTCAAGCACACATGGTAACTATGGACTACAGTTTGCTAGACCTAGAACCAAAATTGAATGGGTCTACTCAACTTACACTTAACTCAGCAACTAATCCTTCCACTGGCCAGGTAAGAGATGGGGTGGTGGGAGGCTCCCCCTGCCTGTGATAGGGCCTTAATTTAAAACCACCAGTCTACTTAGGGCATTTGCCTATGGACCTCTAGCCTTAGATACCATTTTTCAGTAATAGTTGGAAAATTGAATGCAATAGTTTACCCACACAACTCGGACTCAACCTGTTGGTGTCCCTAATCTCACTAGAGCAAATTAGGTTGCTAATTGATTTTAATTAGGGTTTGGGTATGAATACAAGGTGGTTGTTTTGGGCCAAGGACAGGTCTTGACTCCTGCGCTGATCTGAGATATTGAGAGTGTCCTTAAGATTAATTTAGTGCAAATGATGAACACACAATAAAACCTGATGCAATCTAAAAACAAAACAGTGAATAATTTTTTTTTTGAACCTTTTATGTGGTGGCAATTTAGATTTGAGTTGGTTAGGTGAGCAAATAGAATTGGCTTGGATTGTGGGGGGGGTTTGAATGTTGATTAGGTTAGGTTAAGTCAAGTATGTAGAAATCACAGAAACTGAAATTAGGGTTTGTTTTAATGTAGTAGTTGTATGAGTTTCAGAGTAGAAAAAAATTCTAAAAAATCTCAGGATAGAGGATTAACAGTGAAGATGATCCTTACCAAATTTCATGCAAACTAAAATTCAGATGATGATGCAATACCTAGGGTTTCAAACTATGTGCAGAGAACTCAGAATTTCTGTTAGGGTTTCCAAGATGCAGATTTTTATTATGACAATTATAAGGACTGAACACAGAATATGCCGTGCAAATTTCAATGAAAAGTAAAATACCTAATGATGGGGGACAATGATGACATGATGCATTCCTAATGGAATCAGTAATAATTTAAATGAGAGATGAACTAAAAAGATGCAACTATTCTAGTAAAAAAGTAGGAATTCAATGATAGGATTCTAAATATTAAACTTGAATAGAAATAAAACCATTCAAAGAAAATGAGAGGAGGACCTTCGTGGTTAAGAAACCACTCAGATTAGGGTTAAGTTAATCTAATAATTGTAGATCTGAAAGCCTTTTTAAAGAGGGTTACCCGGCAATTAATACTTAGCGAGCCTTTTGGGCCTTATCCTGCCTTTGAGAGCAAAACCCTACCGAGCGTCCACCAGCAATTCCACCAGACCGGAGAGATAAAGTTGAACGTATCTTAGATGACCAGGTGATTACCACTAGAAGTAAGGGCTATCAACTTTATTTGCTTCATTGGCAAGGCTGACCAGATTCCAAGGACTCCAGGATCACCCGAGAGGATATGCAGCAAATTGACTCGGACCTACTAAAAAGATATCATAGTCAGACCGATCCTTGCTCGACAGGGTCAAGTTCCTCCCAGCTAGAAAGAATTGGTGTGGACACCATGTTCAGGAAGAGACTTCAATCGATACAAATTAGGTAAGATTCTTTATGGATGGAAGATTAAGGGTCTGAGTCTTGTATTAAGTCCTAATTGAGTTTATTTGTCCTGTATTTATTTCATTTGGATAATTGAGTTCTGTATTGAGTTCATTATTGCAATTGAGTCAAGAGTAGTTTAGTCCAAGTCCAATCTGGCTTCAGCACAACAAGTCCAATCTGGTATCAATTACAACAAGTCCAAATAAGGAAGGTGGGCGCATGGACCATGGGATTACCAACTTGGAAGCCACTTCATCCTCCACTTTGCGACATCACCAAGACTATTGCCCAGGTGGCTTTCCAAGAGGGGGGTGAATTAGGATTAAAATACTTTTCACAATAATGTACACTTTCAAATTCTTTTGGTGTTGTGGTGCAATATGCAATGCGGAAGTAATTAAATAAAAGCAATAAAGCAATAAGAACACAATCACAAATACAAAGAGATTTAGAGTGGTTCGAAGCAACCGGCTCCTATAATCACTATCCAAGCACCACTTGGGATTTTCACTATATCCCCCAACCAGAATATAGTCGGATTGTTTTACTAGGCTCACAATCCAAACCTATACACTTTAGTTTTCTCAGGATCACCAAAGAAACCCTAACTCCCTTTGGTTTTAAACGGGATCACCAAAGAAAAATCCAAACACTTGGTTTTACATTGGGGTCACCAAGAACCCAACTTAGGTTTTATAAGGTTCACTTAAAAAACCTTCAACCCTCTCTTAAGATATAGCTCCTTGCTTTTCTTAGAGAGAAAACTAAGATAAAAAAATGATAAACAAGCAACTACAACAAATCGAGTTTGTTTAAGTGTTGTCGATATAGATCAAGATGAAGTCAAGCCTTGAATGCTCTTTAGTGCTCTTCAAGCTACTTCTTCCCTTCTTCAATGAGTGGATTCAATGATGGAGTAGAGTTGGTGAAGCTTTGAATCCAACTTGAAAGCTCTTTGAGGTAGGTAGGTGAATGACTTGAAAGCTCTTCAATATCTAAAGATAATTCCACAATAAAGCTCTAATAATTGTTTAATCCTTCAAAAACAATCCCTTTTATAGTTTTCCAAGAGATATGGCCATTGTAGGGCCTAGGGATTCGTAAAATAGCTGTTGGAGATGAATTAGAGTTTAACTTTCAACTTCAGCAACTAGCCGTTGGAGTGAAGAAAATAGCTCCATGAGTCAGCTCGAGGTCCACAAGTCGGCTCGAAGTCTCAGACAGTCCAAAATAAAATTCTGTAAGAGTCGGCTCTTCTGGCTGGAGTCGGCTCTTGCCTTCAGTCAAGTCAAAACCATGAATACCTAGAGTCGGCTCTTCAAGGCAGAGTCGGCTAGAGTTCTCAAACCTTCAAAATACATAACTCTGGACGAGTCGACTCGTGGGACAGGAGTCATCTCTTGATGCTGAAATACTGAAACTTCCTTCGTTCTGTGCCACCATGAGTCAGCTCTTGATCCAAGAGCCCACTCTTGCAAATCTTCAAAAATTGCTTCAAGCTTCTCCAAAAGTCTTCAACATTGAATTAAATAGAAGCTAATCTACATACTCTTTAATTTTTACAATTTTCATCCCATTTTACAAGATTACAAGATTAATAAAACTAGGGCTTTTACAAGTTCAAGTTTATAAAACTTTATACACAATTGAATTACCTTCTAATTAGTTTGAAAACTATTTTAAACTAAAGGTAACCAATTTCCTACAAAACTTCTTAAACAATTTGAAGGAGTTAGTATCAAATATATGCTCCAATATTTTGTGATCATCAAAATCATTCCAAGGGTCAACAATCTCTTCCTTTTTGATAATGACAAAATACTAGGCATGATTAAGAATTAAAACACTTTACCATTGCATTATATTCATATTTATGTGTGTTATCAACACAGTGTGCCACAATATATCATATGTGTCAAATGTATAAAACTGAGCACTATTAACATAAAGTATCATATGTATCGATACATTGTATTTTCCATATCATATGAACAATATGTATCGAAACATGATGTATCAACACAGAATGTATCAAGAGTATCATCTATATAATGCGTATCGAAATTTATAAAATTTCCAAACATTTGAAGTGAATTTCATGATAATATTTGAAGTATAGCTCCCTCTTACTATTTGTAATAGCATTCCTTCTAAATTTCATCAAATTTTCATGAATCATTCAAATTTTTATTTCAATATGCATATTTTCATATTTTCATAACAATTAACATCATCCATGTAGCTTTTTCGTGCACACAATCTCCAAAATAACATAGCCTTTTCAAATTTGAATATAAATTTGTTAATTAAACATTCATATTATAGATTTTTCATGCACAATCTTCGTTCTCCCCCTTTTTGTCATCAACAAAAGGCATACAAGAGAACATTCATTCACAATAATTCAAGATATGTAGCATAAAAAGTGATATCTATATATAAAAAGTTAGTACAAATGTGATATGTTATATATGTGCCTCAGCACAACAAAATTGTATCACAACAGCCAAAATATAACAACAGAGTCCCAAAAACATCAAGATAAAAGCCTAAACATCAAAAAGATGGGCTAGGAACATCACTATCAGGTTCTTCTTCGTCAAAAGAGGAACTGACTTCTAAGATTCCTGGACTAGGTTTAAATTTAGGAAATCTGGGTCGAAGATCCCTAATCCTAGTCCTAGTAGGAGTGGTAGTCCTAGACACTTTAGCTTTAGCTTTGGCATTGGACTTTGAAGATATAACAATGGGTGTGGGTCTGGCAGTCGGTGGATCAAAGGATAATGCCAAGGTGTTGGTGGTCGAAAGTATCTGGGTAGTCGGAGTTTGTCCAACCTCAGATCCTGTAACCTCCATACCAGCCTCGGGCTCAACATCAACAGGTGTGGCATGAGAAGGTACATCACTGGAATGTGTCGCCGGTCGCTGCTCTCGATCAGTGCCAGTGCCAATGCTAGGTGCTATGTAAGTCGATGGTACATGCTGGTGGGTTATAGAAAGTTGTCTCAAAATGGTCATAACATCACGAAATCCCTGCTGCATCTCAGACTGGAGTAGAGTGATCCTGCTATCAGTGTCTAATCTGAGACACGATATCTCCTCCAAGACTCTCTGAAGTCTGTCATCTACATCAGGTCTAACAGCTGTGGAAGTCCTGACTGGAGAATGAGGTGTGGCAGGAGCTGGCTCTAACGGTCTAGCCTCATCAGCCTGTGCATCAGTCTCCTCACCAAGTCCCTGAGCCGCCTGAGTGTCATCCTCTGAATCATCTGAATGTGCTATAGGAATGCCTGAAGTCTTCCTGACCCAATTGCCATCAACTTTAATGAATCCCATTTTGGTAAGGGATATCACAGTATACCTATCAATGTACAGCAATGGTCAGCTATCCTCTCTTGTCAGATCTACCAGGGCATCCTAAAATAATAATATAAAATCCATCCCGTACGGTAGACAAGCTCGTGCCCTACGGGCTGCCTCCCTCATCTGCGAGAGCATGATAAATGGCAAGTTGAGGGCCTCCCCCTCAATCAGTCACCTCATAAACATAAGGTCATGCTCGCTGACCCAATCAAATCTCCTCGTCCGGGGCAAGAAAATCCTACTGATAATATTGTGCAACAGCCTCATCTCCAATGACAGCTGATTTGCACTCACATGCACAATGCCTTTCACATTCGATCTCTCCAATATGAGTCTGAGGGTCTATTGTTTCTCCTTTAAAACTAAATAACACTCCCCTTCTTTTGGTATGTTCAGTATACTTGAAAGCTTCTGTTCACTTATCTCTATATGCTTTCCTTTAACTATTCCTTCTAAATGAAATGCTCCAAATGACATATTTTCAAAAAATTGATGCACTAGATTAGGATATGTCGGAACATTCAACAGAAAAAAATCTTTCCACCCCTATTTTTCAAGCCAATCCCCGATATGCAACTGTTCTTGCACCAGAAAATTAAAATCAATGCACCTACCCAAAGTAACCTGACGATTTCCCATAAGAATCACTTGTCGGGGTGGTTGAGGTTCTTCTTCCTGCTCAATCGGCTATTCCTCTTCCAGATTGGATGTGTCCAACCGCCTCTTGGTTCTCCTTTCTTCCGTGACTGTCTGAACCACCCACAAGGGTTTCTTGGCTATGGCTTTGTGAGGTGCCATCTGGCTAAGATTAAAGGATTGGAGGGGTTTGAGAGAGTTTTTGGAAGGTTTTCTAGAGTGGAATGTGGAGTCGGCTAAGTGAAAATGGCCAAAACCTAAAAACACAAAGAATAGAAAACATGGAAGCCCTATTTAAAAATGTTCGGCCCGACCTTCAAGTCGACTCACCGAGCACCCTGATAACTCGAGTCGGCTCGAGCGAAAAATCAGTCTAAAGGTCAAAAATGGTTAAACTCAATTTCTATAGGTTTCTTGACCCTAAACTAGGTTGTCCTATGCTCAAAAAAAAAAATTGAAATACCTAGATATTTTTTCCTTAATTTTCAAAAATTAGGTCAAGAAAGGTTCAGAATGGGTCACATAGCCCTAATTCGCCTCTAATTTTCTCAAATTTATCTAGACTAAGTAGTTTAGTAAAAATGTCCGCTAGTTGATCTTCAGTAGGTACAAATTCTAGTTCAACAACATTGTTTAAAACATGATCACGAATAAAATGATGTCGAATTTCAATGTGCTTAGTTCATGAGTGCTGAATTGGATTTTTGGATAAATTAATAGCACTAGTATTGTCACATTTAATGGGAATTTTAGATTGGACAACACTATAATCTTCTAGTTATGCTTGATCCATAACACTTGAGCAGAATAGCTCCTAGCAGTCACATATTCTATCTCAGTAGTAGATAGTGCTACAGAGTTCTGTTTGCGACAGTGCCAAGAAATCAAGTTAACACCTAGAAATTGACAGGTGCACTTGTGCTCTTTCTATCAATTTTACATCCTCCATAATCAGCATCAGAATAACTAATTAACTTCAATGATGTGTGCTTATAATACCATAAACCTACATTACATGTGCCTTTTAGATATTTAATGATTCTTTTAACAGCCATGATGTGTGACACTATTGGATTAGATTAAAATCGTGCACACATACAAACACTAAATAAAATGTCAGGTCTACTAGCTATCAAATAAAGTAATGAACTGATCATACCTCGATACAGCTTTTGATCAACATTTATGCCATTCTCATCTTTATCCAATCTACATGCAGGACTCATGGGTGTTCCATTTTCTTTGCTTGATTCTATGCCAGATTTTTTGATAATCTCTTTGATGTACTTGGCTTGGTTGAGATTCTATGCCAGATTTTTTGATAATCTCTTTGATGTACTTGGCTTGGTTGATCAGGATACCTTCTTTAGTTTGTTTGATTTGAAGTCTAAGAAAGTAGCTCAGCTCACCCATCAAGCTCATTTCGAATTCTCCTTGCATTAGCTTAGCAAAATCTTGACACAAAGATTCATCAGTAGATCCAAAGATAATATCATCAACATATATTTGAACAACTAAAATATCATTATTCATTCTTTGAATAAATAGTATGGTGTCAACACTACCTCTTATAGCTTTATTTAGTTTGAAATAATGATTTGGAAAAGTATGATCAATAAAACCCGAGGGTTGCTCAACAAAAACTTTTTCAGATAAAAAACCATTCAAAAATACACTCTTTACATCCATTTGAAATAATTTAAAGTTTATAAAGCATGCATAAGCAAGTAGCAATCTAATGGCTTCTAATCTAGCTACTGGTGCATAAGTTTCATCAAAATCTATTCCTTCTTCTTGATTATTTCCTTGTGCAACTAGTCTAGCCTTATTTCTAATTATATTTTCATCTTCATCTAGTTTATTTCTATAAACCCACTTAATACCTATAACAGGATAGTCATTGGGTCTTTCAACTAGGGTCTAAACAATATTTCTCCTAAATTGGTTCAATTCATCATGCATTGCTAACATCTAATTAGGATCAGTTTTAGCTTCTTCTATATTGTGTGGCTCTACATGCATAACAAAATTAATTAAATCATGTGCATCTCTATGTGCAGATCTAGTTTTAACACCTTGAGATGGGTCTCCTATAATTAATTTTTTAGGGTGTGATTGTACATACCTCCATTCCTTGGGTATATCATTATGATCTTTACTTACCTCTTCTTCATGTGGTTCACTTGATTGTTTGTCTTTAAGAGTTAAGTCTTTCATTCCATATTGTAGAGTACCTGCATCATCATCAACAAAATCTTCCTTTCTCGAAGATGTAATATCAGATTCATTGAAAATAACATATATAGATTCTTCAACAGTTAAAGTTCTTTTATTGAAAATACGATAGGCTTTACTATTTAAAGAATATCCAAGAAAAACAGCCTCATCGAATTTTGCATCGAATTTACCAAGATTGTCTTTTCCATTATTAAGAACAAAACATTTGCATCCGAAAACATGAAAATACTTAATATTAGATTTTCTATTGTTCCAAAGCTCATAGGGGGTTTTTTTGATAATAGGTCTAATTAAAAATCTGTTCAAAATATAGCATGCGGTATTCAGAGCTTTTGTCCAAAAATATTTTGGAAGATTTCCTTCACAAAGCATTGTTCTGGACATCTCTTCCAAAGTACGATTCTTTCTTTCTACAACACTATTTTGCTGTAGTGTTCTAGGTGCAGAAAAGTTATGATAAATACCGTGCTTTGTGCAAAAGTGATCAAAATATTGATTTTCAAATTTGGTGCCATGATCACTATGAATTGAAATAATAGATAAATTTTTCAAATTTGTAATTCTTTTGTGAAATTTTTTGAATACATTAAAAGTTTCATCTTTATGTGCGATAAACAAAATCCATGTGTATCTTGAAAAGTCATCTACAATCACATGACCATATTTCATACCACATAGGCTGGTAGTCCTAGTAGGTCCAAATAAGTCCATGTAGAGTAGCTCTAAGGGTCTAGTAGTAGAAATAATGCTTTTAGATTTAAAACTCCCCCTCACTTGTTTTCCTAACTGACAAGCATCGCAAACATAATCGAAATTAACTTTAAATTTTGGCAAACCTTTGACTAAATCCTTTGAAATAAGTTTAGCTATTGTGTCCATACTAGCATGACCAAGTCGCCTATGCCATAGTACACTTGATTCCTTACTCTTGTCATTCATTGCTACAAAACTTGTGTTGCTTGACATAGCTAGATCATTAAGATCTACTATGTAAATGTTACCAAGTCTGTGTCCAATGAATTTAGTACTAGAGTCAAGTAGATCAACTACTATACACATTGATGACTTGAAAAATACATTAAAAACAATATCACATAGCTGACTAATACTCAAAAGATTATGCTTTAACTTTTCTATAAGTAACACATTTTCAATGAATGTAGAAGGAGTAATTTTGATTTTATCAATACCGATTATCCTTCCTTTTCGATTGTCAACAAATATTACCATTCCACCATCCTTTTGTTCTAGGATGAAGAATTGATCAATGTCACCCGTCATGTGTCTTGAACAACCACTATCCAAATACCATCTTTTCTTTATACTTTTGGCTACAAGACATCCCTGCAAAATAATCATTTAACAAATTTAGGTATCCAAGCTTTCTTGGGTCCTTGCAAGTTAGTGGAAATGGTTCCTTTTGAAATCCAAACTTTCTTAATTTTTTTTTGTCATTATATTTCAAATGACATTCAAATGCCTTATGACCAAGGTTATTACATGCATAGCATACAATTTTTGATTTTGAATAATAAACATGAGATGATGCAAATTTAGGTCTAACCTGTTTTGAACTAATGAACTTCGGAGCATATGAAGTAGAAGCTGGAAACTTGTTTGAAATAGAACCATTATAACCAATTCCAAATTTATTATTTATTTCTTTTTGATCTTTTAAAATTAATTCAAGTTTGTTAGAACTTAGGGTTAGTTTTTCAACCAAGGGTTTTAGTTTTTGAACTTCCTTCTTTAAATCATCATTTTTAATTTTCAAACCTTTGTTTTTCTTGAGAATCTCTTCTTTTTCAACTTGAACAATCTTAAGTCTTTCACAAACCAAATTTAATTCTCTTTGCAAGATTTTATTTCTTTCACAAAATTTATTTTTGTCCTTTTCAAATACATCACATTGATTTTTCAAATCTTTCATTTTTAAACCAGCTTTTTTGTATTCTATCAATAATTCACAAAAAGCATTATGCAATTCATCATAAGTGAATTTTAAATTAGGTTCAGAAGTATTTACCTCGTCCTCCAAATCCATAAGACAGACTTGTGCAGTTTTTGTTGTCTCTTCATCCTCTTCAGTGGATGTGGTTTCATCACTATCACTCCAAGCAGTAAGCATTGCCTTCTTCTTCTTTTTGGGGAATATCTTTTTCTTCCTTTCAGGACAATCAGGATGGATGTGTCTTGGCTTTTTGCATCCATAACAGATAGGTACTTGATCTTTATTCTTATCCTTCTCTTTTTCTTTATCTCTTTCTTTTTCTTTTCCAAAATCACCTTTTCTATATTGCTTTCTCCATCTGTTTGATTTTCTTCTGCTTATAAACCTCTTGAATTTCCTCATGACAAGGGAAATTTCATCATTTCCAAGATCATCATCATTTGATGAGTCTAATTCTTCATTCTTTTCTTCTTCAGTAGCTTTAAATGCAATGGTCTTCTTTCTTTTTGTATCTTCCTCAGTCCTTTGTTGCATAGTCAATTCATGCATGATCAGTGATCCAAGTAGTTCATCCAGTGGTAGAGTATTTAGATCCTTTACCTCTTGAATTGCTATCACTTTGGCTTCCCACTTATCTGGTAAGGATCTTAAGATTTTTTGAACAAGATCAGCATTAGAGTAAGTTCTACCAAGACTTTTGAGACCATTTATAATATCAGTAAAGCGAGTATACAAAGCAGATATAGTCTCACTAGAATCCATCTTAAATAGCTCATAATTATGTACAAGAAGATTGATTTTTGATGTTTTAACTTGAGATGTGCCTTCGTGTATGATTTCTAGCTTGTCCCAAATTTTTTTAGCAGAATTGTAAGTTGAAATTCTGTTAAACTCATTTGGATCCAAAGCACAATACAATAAGTTCATTGCTTTGGCATTCAGTTCAGCTAAGTTCATATCATTCTCATCCGAATCCTCTTTTGGTTTGGGAACCTCTGCATCATTAACTTTAATTATGGGTGTGTGAGGTCCTTTCAGAATAATCTTCCATAAATGAAAATTTACAGCTTGAATGTATATTTTCATTCTTGCTTTCCAATATGTATAATTGGTTATGGTGAAAAGTGGAGGTCTATTTGTGGATTGACCTTCGGCCAATGAAGTGCTCATGGGATGTGCCATATATCTTTACTCTAAATAACTTTCAGAGACTCCACTCTGATACCACTTGTTGCCCAGGTAGCTTCCCAAAAGGGGGATGAATTGAGATTAAAAAACTTTCATAATAATGTGCACTTTCAAATTCTTTTGGTATTGTGGTGCAATATGCAATGCGGAAGTAATTAAGTAAAAGAAATAAAGCAATAAGAACACAATCACAAACACAAAGAGATTTAGAGTGGTTCGGAGCAACCAGCTCCTACATCCACTACCTAAGCACCACTTGGGATTTTCACTATATCCCCCAACTGGAATACAGTCAGATTGTTTTACCAGGCTCATAACCAAAATATATACACTTTGGTTTTACAGGATCTCCAAAGAAACCCTAACTCCCTTTGGTTTTAAACGGGATCACCAAAGAAAAACCTAAACACTTGGTTTTACATCGGGATCACTAAGAACCCAACTTAGGTTTTATAAGGTTCACCTAAAAAACCTTCATCCCTCTCTTAAGACACAGCTCCTTGCTGTTCTTAGAGAGAAAACTAAGATAAAGAAATGATAAACAAGCAACTACAACAAACCAAGTTTGTTTAAGTGTTGCCGATGTAGATCAAGATGAAGTCAAGCCTTGAATGCTCTTTTGTGCTCTTCAAGCTGCTTCTTCCCTTCTTCAATGAGTGGATTCAATGATGGAGTAGAGTTGGTGAAGCTTTGAATCCAACTTGAAAGCTCCTTGAGGTAGGTAGGTAAATGACTTGAAAGCTCTTTAATATCTTAAGATAATTTCATAATAAAGCTCTAATAATTGTTCAATCCTTCAAAAACAATCCCTTTTATAGTTTTCTAAGTGATATGGCCATTATAGAGCCTAGGGATTTGTGAAATAGCTATTGGAGATGAATTGGAGTTCAAATTTCAACTTCAGCAACTAGCCATTGGAGTGCAGAAAATGGCTCCACGAGTCGGCTCGAGGTCCATGAGTTGGCTCGAAGTCTCAGACAGTCCAAAATAAAATTCTGTAAGAGTCGGCTCTTCTGGTTGGAGTCAGCTTTTGCCTTCAGTCAAGTCAAAACCATGAATACCTAGAGTCAGCTCTTCAGGGCAGAGTCGGCTCGAGTTCTCAGACCTTCAAAATACATAACTCTGGACGAGTCGGCTCTTGGGACAGGAGTCGGCTTTTGATGCTGAAACACTGAAACTTCCTCCATGCCATGCCACCCCGAGTCAGCTCTTGATCCAAGAGTCTGCTCTTGCAAATCTTCAAAAATTGCTTCAAGTTTCTCCAAAAGTCTTCAACATTGAATCAAATAGAAGCTAATCTATATACTCTTTAATTTTTACAATTTTCAGCCCATTTTACAAGATTACAAGATTAATAAAACTAGGGCTTTTACAAGTTCAAGTTCATAAAACTTTATACACAATTGAATTACCTTCCAATCAGTTTGAAAACTATTTTAAACTAAAGGTAACCAATTTCCTGCAAAACATCTTAAACAATTTGAAGGAGTTAGTATCAAATACATGCTCCAATGTTTTGTGATCATCAAAATCATTCCAGGGGTCAACAAAGACACCTCACCATAAATTAGCGCCCAAGAGGAGAAGGAATTTGAATTTGAATGGGTCCACATTTTTCTCCCCAATCACCTCCCCTCTTCATGGAGATGCCCCATTATTCTCGCCTTTTATTTTGGTGTAGTTTGAATTTGAATTCAAATTTTGAAAATTCTTGGTGGTCTATAAAAAAGGCTCCAAACCTTATTATAATCAATCATGAATTTTGAATCAATGAAGAAAGAATTTTCTTGAAATTTTTCCTTGCTTGAATGATTGGTCCCTTGTGAGAAGGTGGGCATGAGGCCTAGTGTGTTCTTCCCCTTTCCAACTTCTCTCATTAAACCTAGCTTCCTCCCATCCCTCTTAGTCCATTCGGCCAACCAAAGAAGCACCTCCATTAGTTCACATCTCCTCCATTTCCAATGAATCCAATCATTCAAGGAGCCCTTCACAAGATCAAGTCAAGAGTTGTCATCCAAGAGAAGCCATAGAAGATCTACGCCAAGACTACTCTGAGCATTCCTTCTTCATTTCAAAGATCCCTTCTCTCATTCCTCCATTTCAATCTTTTTCTCTAATCTCCCTTTCATCTCTTTGTTGCAGGATCCTTAGGCTTTCAGATTCCAAAGAAGAAGGTCTCCTGTGCCAAGAACCGGGTATAAGAGGCTTTTGCAACCTAGAGGAATCTCCCTGTCATCTAGGAAACTTCTTCTTTGAGTGTTCCCAGTGTTAAATCTATAAGTATTAATTGCCAGGAAAACCTCTTAGAAAGGCTTTTAGATTTGCAATTATTTGATTAACTTAACCCTAATATGAGTGGTTTCTTAACCATGAAGGTCCTCCTCTTATTTTCTTTGAATGGTTTTATTTCTAGTCAAGTTTAATATTTAGAATCTTATCATTGAATTCCTACTTCTTTACTTGATTAGTTGCATCTTTTTACTTCATCTATCATTAAATCATTACTGATTCCATTAGGAATACATCATGTCATCATTGTCCCCCATCACCTAAGATGATGAACAAACCAAAACTCAGACCCCTAGTACAGGTGACACGATGCAGAAATTTTCTAGGGCAAAAAAAAATAGGCATGAAAAAAATTCTATAGGCAGAAATAAATCATGGAAAAATTCTGGTAAATAGTTTCTATTATGAAGAATCCAGAAAAATAAGAATTAGAATTTTATGATTTACCTACATGCAGGAACAATTAAAACAACAGACTATATGTAGAGACTACAGGATATAGAAAATTAGCCTCAAATGTGCTCTGATACCAAATGATGGGAGAACTAATTTGCATGCAAGGGAATTTTTGTGGATTTAAAATTAAGTTAAGGTTTCAATTCCTAAATTTTAGGTTAAATAGACAAAAGGGTGATCCTATAGAAATTCTTGACCACAAGTATGCAAAAAGATCTTCAAAAGAGATAAAAACTGGATCGCTAGGGCTAAGATATCCCGGTAGGACTAGCTTTTCTGCAATAACCCGATCTAGAGGGCTAGGGTATGTATACCTGACAATGATTGATACTACTTCCATGAAGAGATCACTCGTCGCTCCTGGATGTGGCTTGGAAAGTCAAGCTAAATACCTGTAGATCCGTCGTCTTTTCATCCGCTTACTCGATGGCTAGGCAAACGGAACCCTAAAGTCGTGAAACTCGAGGGATCTGCAAAACACCTAGAGAAGGTTAGAAAATGATAGGAAAGATGGCTAGATGGCTAAAAGAAATGGGGAAGAAAGAAAGAGCAGGGGGCGACAATGGAGGGTTGATGATGGTCGGCCAGGGTTTGATAAATAGGGTCTCGCACCCCTCGATGCTCAAAGAGCAAAGGCAACACTCCCTCATGGAGCTCAATATTCACAAGAACAAAGGCAAAATAAAAGAAATAACACTCAAATTTCCTCTCAAAATACATTCATTCATTCAAAATTGTTACAAGAGGGTGGAGGGGTGGGGTATTTATAAGCTCACCTAGGTCCTCTCCTTGTTAGGATTGGATTACAAAGCTACTTAGGACTAGAAGTACATAGTTTGATTAGGAATAGAATTACAAAATGACTTAGGACTAGGAGTACATAATTTGAATATAATTAAAACTTGATTCCTAGTTGGATGTGGACTTCTCTCTCCTTCTTGGACTTGGTCAAAGGGCTCCTATGGGCTTGGGCTGGGATGAAATTCTCTTGGGCTGCTTTGACTTTTTCACTTCCTGCTGGGCTTAGACTTGGGGTGCCACATTATTGGACTGGGCTTGGGCTAGCTGGGGCGCCATTCATGAATGGGCTTGGGCTAGGTGCCATGTCTTGAAGAGGGTCCAGGTGGGGTGTCAGCTTGTGGACTTGAATGGTGAAGGCCTGGGGTGCCATCTTCTGATGGGCTTCTGGGCTTGGGCACCTGGAAGGAAGAATATTCCCTGGGTGCCTGGTATCTTTAAGTGTGGAGGCTCCATGGGCTTGGACCCTGCTCTGATCTGGGATGGCCTGGTGAATGCCTTGGCTGGTGATCCTTCTCTTGTACAAACTAGGCTAACTCAAACTTATGGAACCTAATTGGACTTATGAGGTTGAGACACGGGATTCACTGAACTTAATGGACTTCTTGCCTCAACTTATTATAGGACTCAAGTGTAACAAAGCTCAAGGCCCAAATATAGGACTCAATGGGCACAATCAAGCTTAACTGAACAAAATCCTTATTACAGGACTTTAGATGACTTAGATGACTCTTACTTATAGGACTCAATGGGCTAATATAGCCAGATTATTGGATGCAAAAATAAAAGATGGAAAATAGCTAAGGGACTCAAAATTCAGGGACCCATAGTGAACTAGGGTTGATCCTGATGTCCCCATCACATTAAAGTCAACTCTGACCAGAACCGACCTGACTCTAATATCTAGATTGACCAAAACTCAGTACGACATCTAGGACTCATCCTGGACTCACTCCAAGCCCTAGATACATCATGTGTGGCCATGATAAATCAGACCAACCTGAATCGTGGCCCATTCTCCTAGAATCTTAGATACACCACCTGAGACTCAACAATCTCCACCTTGGTTCTCCAAGATTATAGTTTATTACACCAGACACCTCAGACCCATCAACCACATACATGAACAAAAGCTTTCTCCTAATAGAGCCTTTGTAAGTGCATCAGCCTGGTTCTCCTTTGTATAGACCTTCACTAGTGCTACTTCTCCTTCCTCCACCAGCTCTCTGATCCTATAGTACCTTACATCTATATGCTTTGTGCATGCATGATAGACTGGGTTCTGAGTTAAATATATGGCACTCTGGCTATTACTGTGCAGGACCACCATACATTGTTCCACCCCCATCTCAGCAACTAGCCTTTTCAGCCATAGTGCTTCCTTTGCATCCTCTGTAATACCTATATACTTAGCCTCTATTATAGATAGAGCAGTGACAGGTTGAAGGGTAGATCTCCAAGAAACCTGTCCACCATGTAAGCAGAAGATATAACTTGTAATAGACCTTCTTGTATCAAGATCACCTGCATAACTTGCATTTACATACCCTTCCAAAGGACCCAAACCTCCATATAACTTTCTAGAGTTCCTTCCTTGTCCTTCTGGTTGCCCACCAAATACCAGTCCCTGCTTTTGAGTTCCCTGTAGATACCTTAAAATCCACTTCAATGCTTTCCAGTGTTTCTTCCCAAGATTTGCCATGTACTTGCTCACCTGGCTTACAACATATGCTATGTCTGGCCTGCAACACACCATAGCATACATAACCCTGTCTACAGCATTTGCATATGGAACTCTCTCCATGTACTTTCTCTCCTCATCTGTCTGGGGGCTTTGAATCTTAGAGAGAAATATGTGCCCTGGTAATGGTGTCTCTACTAGTATGGCCTTCTCCATCCCAAACCTCTCAAGAATCTTCTTGATATAACCTCCTTGTGACAAATTGAGAATCTCCTTGCATCTATCTCTGCAAATCTCCATTCCAAGGATTTTTGAGCTAGACCCAAATCCTTCATCTCAAATTCTTTAGATAATGCTTTCTTTAGCTGATTTACATCACTCATACTTTTGCTGGCTATCAACATATCATCCACATACAGAAGTAAATACAAAGCATTATCATTATCCACGTCCTTGACATATACACAACAGTCATGTTCACACCTAAGAAACCCAAGGTTTAAAATAAAAGCATCAAATCTCTGATACCCCTGGCGAGGTGATTATTTCAGACCATACAATGACCTCTAGAGTAAACATACCTTATCCTCCTGTCCAACTTCTATGAAGCCATCAGGTTGCTTCGTATAGATATTCTCATTCAGTCTTCCATGTAGAAAGGCTATCTTCACTCCATCTGCTCCAATTCCATACCATGTTCTGCCACCAATGACAACAACACTCGAATTGAAGTATGGCGTATCACAAGAGAAAATATCTCAGTGTAGTCAACTCCTTCCCTTTGTGAGTATCCTTTTGCTACTATCCTTGCTTTGTATCTCACTCCACCTTGCTTTGAAGGTACTATTTTCTTTGTGAACACCCATCTGGAGCTAATTGCATGAGCATCTTTTGGCAGATCCACCAATTTCCATGTCTTGTTCCTCATGAGAGATTCCATCTCTTCCATCATGCTATGTATCCATGATTCTTTATTTGAACTCTCCATGGCCTCCTTAAATGTTTCTAGATCTCCATTCATATATATGAGAGCATAAGATATATTCTCATCCATGCCATATCTCATTGGCTTATGGATCGTGCGTTAAGATTTATGCAATGCCACTCCCCTTGCACTGTCCTACAAATCTTTTATTTGTGGTTGTTCCTGTACTTCACTTTGAACAACTGATTTTACTTTCTGATCCTTCATCATAAGACCTTTCTCACCTAAATCCACCTTAACTGAAACACCCTTGCCAGTTGATGTAGACGGCCTATCCTCCATCAGTGAAGGACAGTCACTACTGTTCACCTTTGAAGCTACAATTCCATCCGTACTCCCCGACCACTCCAAGATGCTCCTTTCATCAAATATGACATCCCTACTAATCACTATCTTTTGAGACTATGAATTCCACAGTAGGTAACCCTTGACTCCCCATGGATACCCAATGAAGATCATCTTCCTTGACTTAGGGTCCAACTTACTCCATTCAGTTGCCTCCACATGTGCATAGGTCGAGCAACCAAACACCTTCAGGTGACCAAGCTCCACCTTCTTCCAACTCCAAGCTTCCTCTGGAAGTCCTCCATTCAGCTTGAAATGAGGGGACCTGTTTACAAGAAAACATGATAGAGTAATAGCATCACCCTAAAAAGTTTTTGGCAGTGATGACTGCAGCCTCATACTCCTTCCCTTCTCCAATAGTATCCGATTCATCCTTTTCGCTACACCATTCTGCTATGGGGTCATCCATATTGTGTAATGGCGTTTAATCCTATTTTTCTCACAGTAATTTCTAAACTCTTCACTAGAGTACTCCCCAACATTATCTAATCGAAGGCACTTCACATGTTTTCCCATCTCCTTCTCTACCTCTGCCGTCCAAGCTTTGAACTAAGCAAATATTTTTGATTTTTCTCTCATCAGATACACCCATAATTTCCTAGAGAAGTCATCAATGTAGGTAAAAAATACCTTACTCCACCTCTAGATAAAATAGATGCCAGTCCCCATATATCCAAGTGAATTAGTTCTAAAACATCCTCACTTTGCTTGCTACCGCTGGCAAACTTTACCTTATGTTGTTTACCATAAATGCAGGGCTCACACAGGTCATTTCCATCCTTCTTCAATGCTGGAAGGTTTCCTCTTTTGCTTAATTTCATGAGCCCTTGGTCACTCAAGTGATCCATCCGATAGTGCCATAACTGGAAGGAGAGCTTCTCCACCAATGCTGCTGCAAGCACCTCCACACTATCATTCACCACTAAGCCTTCCATCTTATACAGATTATTGCTCAGTCTTCTTCCTCTCATCACCACCAAAGCTCCCTTGGTTATCCTCAAACATCCACTACCAGACCAGTAACTGAAGGCATAACCCTGCTCTTCCAAGTAGCCTAAAGAAATCAAATTCTTCTTTAATTCTGGTACATGCTTGACATTTGACAAAGTCCTCACTCCATCATACATTCTCACCCTAATGGTGCCAACTCTAGCCACCAGACAAGGGTGATCATCACCAAGGCTTACACTACCTCTATCTGATTTATCATAGGTATCAAACCACTCCCGATGTGAGGTATAGTAATAAGAGCATGCTGAATCCAACATCCAAGTATTATCCCAATCAACCGATCCATCTGAAGCTATCAGTACATCTTCTCTACTGCCTTCAAATACACTTGCACCACTAATGTTGGTCTTCCCTTTCTTGATCTTCCAAAGAGGGCAATTCCTTTTGAAGTGACCATGCTGATGACATTTGAAGCACTTTAAGCCCTTCTTACTACCTTGAGACTGTGATCTACCCCTTGATTTCCCCCTAACCTTTTCCTTTGATCTTCCTTACCTTTCATTCATAGGAAGAGCCTCTGAGTTAGGATTTTTTTTGTATATCTTCTCCCTTTGCTCATTTGATCTGACCACTCCAACAACCTCTTCATAGATCAGGGTTTCCTTTCTATACACCAAGGTTGTTATAAGACTATCATATGATCTAGGAAGTGAATACAACAGCAACAATGCCCGATCCTCATCGATTTTTACATCCAGATTGATAACCTCTGAACATACCTGGTTGAACCTCTGAATATGAGCAACGAGGTCTCCTCCTTCAGGCATTCTCAGACTATATAGTTGTTTCTTCAACCATAGCTTGTTTGTCATGTTCTTGCCCATGTATGTGTTCTCCAATCTTAACCAAAGACCCTTTCCCATTGTCTCGGTACATACATCTGGCAAAACTTGATCTTCTAAACACATCCTGATGGTGCTGAAAACGAACTCTTCTAGCTCTTTCCAATCCTCAACACTGGTCTTTTTGGATCTTTGTCTCACCAAGATCTTGTAGATCCTCTGTTGAACTAGCAAGTCTTTTACTCTTTGTTGCCATAGAGTAAAATTCTTCTTGCCATCATACTTCTCGAAATCCACCTTGAAATTGCTTGATGCCATTACCATAATCAAGTAGAATCAATATGTACTAGATCTTACCATTTAGCACTACTTGGATGTAGAGATCTTTCTTCTTTCATGCAACCTTGCTTTGATACCAAATTAATGGTGAAACTAATATGATGAACAATTGATGATGAATGATTTGGCGAATCCATGCTCAGCGGAAGCAATCTTGGTATGTGAATGACCCTCTACTAGCGATCCAAAGATGATCACGGTAGGATATAGGTCGAATAAAGATCAATCGATCCCTTGGATTGATCGAGAAGTGAAAGAGAAGGAAAGGAGAAAAACAAGATCTAAAAGAATGGAAGGAGTTCTTGATTCCGGTTATTTTCTTGGACTATTAAAAAAAATGACCTTCTCTCTCTTGTCCTCACTCATAACCGTCCCAACTTACATATATATATACTTAGTTCGCAAATGACCTAGCCCTTAGAACTTCCCAGCATGGCAACACATGATTCAAAAGATCCCATCATCCAAGTTGGCTCAAACCCTTTGAGTCGACTCCATGCTGCAGGAAGCACTTTGGATGAGTCGACTCTCAGTCCTAGAGCTGACTCATCCGGATCGTAGTTTACCTGTTCTACAAAATCGAGCTGACTCCTAGTGATCCGAGCTGACTCCCAGCAAAACTCCTCCTTGCATCCATACCGTGCCAACCATTAGAGTCGACTCTGACCAGAACCGAGCCGACTCTAATGTCTAGACTGACCAAAACTCAGTCTAAAATCTATGACTCACCCCGGACTCACTCCTAGTCCTAGATACATCATGTGTGACCATGATAAATTGGACCAACTTAAACCTTGGCCCATCTTCCTGGAATCTTGGATGCACCACCTGAGACTCAATAATACAACAAGGTAATGTTGATCTTCAGAAGATTGACGAAAAGAAGAACTTGGTAGTTCCATTTACTAAAGCCCTCAAAATCAAAGATTTCAATGATCACAAGTGGAAGATGGGTATTTGATACTATTATATTTAGGTCTAATCCAAGTGGGAGTTGATAGAAAATGTATCTTAAAGTCAATCATCTAGGTTATAGATGGTTGAGCTTCTTATAATTTGTACATGATCATTAACAAATAAAATTTACTTTAGTAGTTCATCACTATTTATATATCTTCTTTTATAAACTTTTTTGTGATAAAGTCCTCAGAACTACTTCCATTCAACAAAGAAGGATTTGTCATGTAGTTCTTAAATGTCATTTGTGATCAAATGACATGTTGTTACCTAGGACAATAATAATTATCGAGTGTAGGTCATTGTATGCTATATGGGTTAGTTATTTTTATAACTAAGGAATGTGGAGACACTAGTATGGCATGCAGGTAAGTATAGGAGCACATTGCACTGAACATGACCAACTCTGTAGAGTACCCTGCTATCAAGAGTATCTCTTAGAATCATATAGGTATAAGTATCCCTCCAACCTGAGATCACCATGATGACTTGTAAGCAACTCACTGTACTTAGGTGCCAGACTACCTGAATTTTTAATTTTTATGATGGATGGTTACTAGGTGTAGTTAAGTATTTGTTAAGTCAGTATATAAGTCAAGAAGGGATTGACCACTACAAGATGTTGGAGAAAATGCTCTATCATATTTTAATTTGGCAAAACCTTGTCTAGGGTAATCCTTATGAGGAGTCACATGATTTATTTGGTTGAGACACATTTGGATGCACTATTTAGGAGTTGGTAGTTGACTCTATGTTATCCTAAGCATTAGGTCAAAGGGATGAATTATTCCGTAACCATATGAATGGATTTTGAATATTGCTTTGCGGTCATTCGACTTATATAGGCATCAGGCACCATTACTAGATGGTTGCATCGATTAGTTTAGAAATTAATTTTTGACCATTGGCTTAGTGTTTGAATCTATGGGATCATACATATTAGAAGTTTCTGACCAATCATGATGGTTGAAGAACGATTAAAAATTATTTAAGGGCAAAATTATGAATATGATTAACAATTAACCCTATACAAATATTAGTAATTAATAATTAATTAATAATTAATTAATTATAGAAGGATTAATTAGTAATTATATTACTAATTTGCTCAATTTGATTTCATAAAGAGCTTTAGGTCAAGTCTAATTGAATTTGGCTCAATTAGATTTCACCCGATTAGGTTATATAATGACCTAATCACTAAGGAATTTTGTTCTTGATTGGTTTCAAACATGGGCTTGATTATTTTCTAATATGATTGGAATTAATTAAGTTAGAATGGACCTAATTAGATTAGGTTAAAGTTGGTTAAATCAGTTCTAAACAAATTAGTTCGGTCCTTAACTAATTTTGACCAAGTCAAAATTAAGAAATCCCCCACCAAGCGCCGCCTAGATGTTCTCCATGCCTAACTTAATTTTTCTATGAATTCTCTATGAAAAGAACCAGTTTTTTCATCCTCCCTTATTCTCTTTTGGATTAGGATAATGTGGTTTAAATTTTATTTAAATATGAATTAGTTTGGATTTAAATTGGAAGAATTTTAGTAGGGTTGAAACTCCTAGCCTTATCCTTATTCTATCATCTTTATCTAATCCTATCCTCATCCAAACTCCATGCCAAAGATTTTACTTTATTTTCATGGGATGTGTGACAAGAGGAAGAGGATTACCATGAAAACCAAGAAGAAATACTAGGAAAAAAAATTAGGAGTGCGCATGAAAACCAAAGTTTGCATGTAGGGTTTCTTCTTGGGGTTCTAGCATTAAGTTTTTTAAGGAGAGGAAATGAAAAATTAAAGAGAGTCTTTAGGTTTTATTTTTTCTCTACCTTTGATCCTCTTAGTCCTCTAGTTCTTGATCTGCTTGGAGGGTTCAAGAAGATCCAAGAAAAAAATATTTAGCCATCTGGTGGCCTTTGGAGGGATCTAGTAGTCCCCGAAGGTTGATCATGGTTGAGCTTCATGTAGATGATTTATAAAGGCTAGACATCTAATAAGGCTACAAAGCAACATGAAGAGCCCTTATCACATGCTGTCAATAGTGACATTATTCAACCTATACTAAGGTATGAAATTAGATTTCAAATTCTATGTAGATTAGATCTATAGCATGCATCGATGAGTTCAATGCATATTAAATTTATTTTTAGCAATATTAATTTCTTGCATATCATGTCAGATTCTTATGATAGGATTTTTTAGATATGATCTAAGTGCTTATAATCTAATTAAAATGGGTTTCCTTTGATTTTCTTCTATTATGGTTTTAAGAAAAAACCACTTGCATGAAACCCTACCTATTTGTCAACACCTTGTCCATCAACATGTTGGGTTAACGATGAAGTCCCGGCTTAGTGATGAGGGAAAACTAAGAGGTCCCTCATCCTTCAACATGTCAGGTTAATTATGAAGTCTTGGCACAACAGCAAGGGAAATCTAAGAGGTTCCTCACCCATCAACATGTCAGGTTTACTATGAAGTCCAGGCTCAATGATAAGAGCAAACCAAGAGGTCCCTTATCCATAAGCATATCTTGATGACTATGAAGTCCCAACTTAACAATGAGCGAAAACCAAGAGATCCCTCATCCATAAGCATGTCGAGTTTACTATGAAGTCTTGGCTCTATGGTGAGGGGAAACTAAGAGGTCCCTCATCCATTAGCATATCAGGTTAACTATGAAGTCTTAGCTCAATTGTGAGGGAAAACCAAGAGGTCCCCCATCTATAAGCATGTCTAGTTAACTATGAGGTCCTGGCTCAACAATAATAGGAAATCAAGAGATCCCTTATCTATTAGCATGTCAGGTTAACTATGAAGTCCCATATCTAATAAGGGGAAACCAAGAGGTTTCTCATCCATCAGCATGATGTGTTAACTATGAAGTCCTAGCTCAATGGTAAGAGTAAACCAAGAGGTCCTTCATCCATCAGCACGAATGGTTAACTGTGAAGTCTAGGCTCAATGATGGGGGAAAACTAAGAGGTCCCTCGTCCATCAGCATAATGGGTTAACTATAAAGTCTGGGCTCAAAGGTGAGAGAAACCAAAAGATCCCTCATCCATTGGGCAAGAGGTCCCAATGCAAAGGCTAGTTGAGGAACCAAGAGGTTCCAACATAAATAAAAGCTGACCAAAGGAACCTGTTGCCCAGGTGGCTTTCCCAAGAGAGGGGTGAATTGGGAATTTAAAAAATTTATGCAATAATGTGCTCTTTGAAATTCCTTATAAGTGTTAAGTGCTGTGATAGGATAATTGAACGTAGAAGTGTAATCAAATAAGAAAAGCACAACACTAACATAGGAAAATTATGGTGGTTCGAAGCAACCCAGCTCCTACATCCACTATCCAAGATTACCACTTGGGATTTCCATTATATCCCCCACTAGAATACAATCGGATTTTTTAACAGGCTCAGAATCAAAACCTTTACACTTTGGTTTTTAAACCAGGCTCACCAAAGAAACCCAACTTGGTTTTACCAGGATTACTAAGAACCCAATTTGGTTTTAACACAGGATCACCAAGAACCCAACACTTGGTTTTAACACAGGCTAACCAAAAACCTATTTGGTTTTTAAACCGGGCTCACCAATAACCCAACAATTCAATAAAAGAATTGTAATGAAAAGTAATAGAATGACAAACAGATTTTTGTCGAATGGTTGTCGATGCAGCTCGCGAGAAGCCCACTTGAATGCACTTCAATGCACTTTAATGGCTTCTATACTATCTTCAATAAATGCTTCAAGCTTTAGTTGATAGTTGGTGAAGGCTTGAAGACTGTCTTGAATGCTCTTGCAGTGCTCTCTTGCTCTTAAGATAGCATGGATGTTTAATATAGCATTAACTCATCATCTCTTTTCTTAAAGTAGTACAAATTCCTCAAATATATAGTCTTGTACTCTTCTTAGATGATTTTAGTCATTGTAGACCATTAGGATGTGATATTTGATCGTTGGAGCACTTTTTGGATTCAAATTCCAAGTTCTGGAACTAGTCATTATAAGTCTAAAATCGACCTTCGGGTCGACTTGGATTACTCGAGTCAGCTTAGATTCTTAGAGTAGTTCTGGTTGAGTCGACTCTCTTCAATTTAGTCAGCTCGCTTGCATAGTATTCTGATTCCTCACTATATAAGAGTCTGCTCGCCTTGATTCTAGTTGACTCGGATCCTCAGGCCCTCAAAGATGTAGTCAGGAAGAATTGACTCTTTCTCTTTAGAGTCGGCTCGATTAGCTGTAGTTCTCAGAGCTCTATTTCTGGACTCTAGAGGAGTCCACTTGAATCTCAGAAGAGTTTGCTCGGATGTCTGACTATATGATAGAGTCGGCTCGGATCCCATTCGGTCAGCTCGCTTGTCTGATTCAAGAAATGGTACCCTGGACAAGTTGACTCGGGTTCCTTAGAGTCAGCTCAGATATCTGCATGCCAGAATCCTCATGCATGCCATGTGCTAGAGTCGGCTCCCTTCTCTTCGAGTCGGCTTGGATGAGTTCTTCGGTGAATTTTTAATTCTTCTCCAGAATTCATCTAGCAAGGCTTCAAGCTTTCAAGATATCTTCAAACTCTTCTTACAATACACTCAAAGTAACTTAAAGCTCGAAATAACCTAGAAGTAACCCATTTAATTGGTTTATACTTAAATTTTTCTTTGGGTTCTTCTTTATAAGATTCAATTACAATACAACTCAACACAAGAAATAGAAATGTAGGAGTTGAAATTGAGCAATGAATTCATCCTACAAAAACTTGTAAAATACTTGAAGAGTTATTAATAAAACAAATGCATACTCTAATATTTTGTTATCATCAAAATCACTTACGGGATCAACAATCTCCCCCTTTTCGATGATGACAAAACACCGTGCATGAAAAATTCTTTACAATTATATGTATGATTGTATTTGAGAGTAAGCATTTACGTGTATCAAAGCTAACTGTATTTGCAAGTAAGTATCAGAGTTTTTGTGAAAAACTATATAGTATTAGTGCTAGTGCTTTAATATGTATCACAGCATTAAAATTTGTATGTTTCAAAGTATCAGAACTTAGCATAAGTTTAAAGTATCAGAGCTCAAAATTGTTAGTATTAGAGCTAATTCTTGAGCTAAAAATTTTTAAAACAATCAGAGCAAATTAAATTTTCAAAGCAATCAGAACAAATTGCATATTTTGAGCTAGAGCCATTCAGTTTCAATAATTTACTCCCCCTTTCTGATGATTTGAAGATTTTGAAACAATTTCATGCTTAGTCAAATATATTCTCCCCCTTTCTGTATATTCTTAGGTATTTTTCATGCAATCTCAATGTTCTTCCCCTTTTTGTCAATTATCAAAAAGGATATTCAAATAAAGCTCAATTGTTATGATAGAATGAGAAAGTTCATAAAATTTGTTTGAGATAATTTCACTTTCTCAAATCAACTTTGATATTCTAATTAAAATCATAAGATTAGCATTGTACAATTGAAGGTGTGATAGCAAGACATTGCACAATCCATTTCAAACACAAAAGATATGTCAACCAAAAGTGCTTTCATTTTATTCAAAGTTTTCAATACAAGTTGCAAGAAATTAAAATAGTACAATCAATCACTATCTAGCTATGTAGTATTGGATGTCCTAAAGATGAGGAGCTGGCTTCCTAGGATTTGTGGTAGATGTAGGTCCAGGTGTAGGTGCAGGTCTAGGTGTAGGAGTGGCAAATGCTGCAATAACAGTGGTTTTGAGTTGATCAAGTTGAATTTGAACCACCTCCATCTCCTCATGAAGCTTTTTTACCTCAGTGTTTAAAGCAACTAACTCAACAGCTTGCGCATTTGCAAAAGCTTCAGCAGATCCTCGCAATCTCCCAAATTTTGACCTTAAGATTCCAACACCCTTTGTGTAGTCTTCCTCCATCCTCTTTCCTTCTTCCAATGATCTCATTTTAAATCTTATTTCATTTAATTTTATTTTGAATTCTTCTAAAGTTTGATTGACAGTTTTAATGATTGAATCAGAACCAGATGAGATAGTATCTATGATAGGCTGTAGATCAGGCTAAGATACATATCTAGAGGTCTCAAGTGTGTCAATCCTATTGCGCAGATCTCTGATCTCTCCTCCAAACTGATCCAATCTAGCATTCACTAACTGTGAAACTCACCAAACATACTAGTCAAGGAGCAAGTCAGTGTGTCTGTCAAAGTCCTAATCTGCTGAGCCATAAAATCTTGGATCACTAAAATACTAGTAAAGTGAGTAGATGGATCCTGAAAAGATGGTGCCGGAGGAACATAAGTGGAATCTGGCAAAGGTAGAGATGATGGTAGATCAATGTTCGAAGTCTCCATAGCAGTAAACTCAAGTGCAGCTTGCTTAGAAGTAGGATCAGTAGAGGTCCCAAACTCAGCAGTAGGTAAATCAAATATGTGCTCTGAAGTGGGAACAGTCTCCTCTAGTGCTGTAGGTCCAGCAGTGGAGATCTACCTAGGAAGGTCTTCACTGTCATCCTCAGAATTGCTGCTGCTACTGGAGGCTGCTATTGCCCTTTCTTCAGTGCCCTTCTTCTTCCATACTCCTTCACTACAAATATACCCCATTCTAAGTAGAGATTTGGAAGTGTACGTATTTGTGTGATGGAGGGGTTTACCATCTTCCCCATCCAAACTGATCTTGGAGGCTTGAAACAATAAAGTTAAAACCATTCCATAAGGTAAACAAGCCTTAACTTTTCTCACAGCTTCTTTCATTTGCATGATTATGATGTAAAGTAAATTAAGTGCCTCCCCTTGAATGACATGTTCCATAAAGCTGAGGTCACGTTCACTTACCCAGTCAAATCTGCCAGTCCTTGGAAAAAATATCCTACTAATGAAATTATGGAGTAGTCTCATTTCTAGTGAGAGTGTATTAGCCATTACAGTTCCTACTCCACTTACATCTTCTCTCCCCAGCACAGATTTGAGAGTCTTCTCTCTGTCTTTCAGTATCGAGTGCTTGGACCCATTAGCAGGCATTTCTAACAAACTGCTCAGTCTCTCCTCTATCATAATAACCTGTTTTCCTTTAACAGTAGATTCAATGTGATGAGGTTCAAGTCTGAAATTCTCATAAAATGATCTCACTAGGGTAGGATAGGTGGGTATATTCAAAGAACAAAAGTAACTCCACCCCAGCTCTTCTATGGAATCTCCAATTTTTAGCCCAATTTTCTCAAGAAACTTGAAAACAATTTTTCTACTACCAGTGATAGGCCGGTTAGACATTGACATTACCTGTCTTGGAGAATGAGTAGATGCCAATTATTCTATTTCTTCTTCTTCCCTTTCTATTGCTCGAGTCAACTCCTCTTGCCGATACTTTGTTCTTCTTTCTTTTTCCACTGAGAGAGCATCTCTTTTTTATCTTTTCCTACCATCGATTTTGGTGCCATTGCAACACATGCAGGAAGAAATGTGGATTGGGAGCTTGAGGAAGAAGATTTCAAGGTTTTGCTAGAGGTTTTTGGTGGAGAGTTAGGGTTTAGAATGAGAATAGAGAATAATAAGGTTTGGAAAAAATCGCATAACTTAATTAAAAAATTGATTGCCTAACATCTGAGTCAGCTTTAATAACCTTAAATTGCTCGAGTCACTTCGACCAGAGCAAAAATTGAAATAATAGAGATTTGAGTCGGCTCGACCAGAGCCAAATTGCCCAAGTCAACTCGAACAGAGACTTTCCATAAAAGTTGAAATGATTCAGAAATTGAAATTAATTTGATAAGATCTCAAGAAAAGTTGTTTAAAGAACTTAAATTGATGTAGGATATTTTCTAGATAATTTTTTCTTAATTTTGAAAAAATTAGGTTATAAAAATCTAGAATGGATCATAAAGACCTAATTCTTCTCTAATCATTTCACATCTATCCTGATTCAATGGTTTAGTGAAAATGTCAGCAAGTTGGTTCTCAGTTGGGATAAATTTTAGTTCAATATCACCATTCAAAACATGATGTCTAATAAAATGGTGTCTAATCTCTATATGCTTAGTTCTAGAATGCTAAATTGAATTTTTTATCAAATTTATAGCACTTGTGTTATCACATTTGATTAGAATTTTAGATTGTATAACACCAAAGTCTTCTAGTTGTTGTTTAATCCATAACACTTATGCACAACAACTCCTTGCAGCAACATACTATGCCTCAGCAGTAGAAAGTGCTACCGAGTTTTATTTCTTACAATACCATGAGATTAAGTTCAACCCTAGAAATTGGCATGTGTCACTAGTACTTTTTCCATCAATTATACAACCAGCATAATCAAGTCCAAAAATCCAATTAAATTTAATGAAGAATATTTTGAAAACCATAGACCTAGATTACTTGTACCTTTCAAATATCTGATAATTCTTTTAACAGCAAGCATATATGATTCTTTAGGATTAGATTGGAATCTAGTACATACACATACACTATACAAGATATCAGGTTTACTTGCAGTTAAATATAGCAAGGACTCGATCATAGCTCTATAGAGCTTTTGGTCAATGTTGGATCCATTTTCATCTTTGTCTAATCTATAAGATGGACTCATGGGTGTGTTTATTTGTTTGATTGACTCCATACCAAGCTTTTTGATTATTTCTTTGGTGTACATGGCTTGGTTGATGAAGATTCCTTCCTTTGTTTGTTTCACTTGAAGTCCAAGGAAGTAGTTAAGTTCACCCATTAGGCTTATTTCAAATTCTTCCAACATTAACTTAGCAAATTCTCTACAAAGAACTTCATTAGTTGCACCAAATATAATATCATCAACATAAATTTGTACAACTAATAGATCATTATTTTTCTTTTTGATGAAAATGTTTTGTCAACATTTTCTCTTGAAAAATCATTTTTCAATCAAGAAAGTGCTATGTCCATCATACCAGGCTCTAGGTTCTTGTTTCAAACCATATAATGCTTTATTCAATTTAAACACATGGTTTGGAAAAACATGATCTTCAAAACGTGGTGGTTGTTCTATAAAAACTTGTTCAGAAATGAAACTTTTTAAAAATGCAATTTTCACATCCATTTGAAAAAGTTTGAAATTCATATAGCAAGCAAATGCAATAAGTAATTTAATGGCTTTTAATCTTTCTACAGGTGCATATATTTCATCAAAATTTATGCCCTCTTCTTGGTTATATCCCTTAGCCACTAATCTAGCTTTGTTTCTTACTACGTTTCCTTGTTCATCTAATTTGTTTCTATAGACCTATTTGGTTCCTATGATTGGATGGTCAGAAGGTCTATCAACTAAAGTCCTTACCTTATTTCTTTCAAATTGGTTTAGTTTTTCATGCATGGCCATCATCCAGTTTGGGTCAGATTCAGCTTCTTCTAAGGTATGAGGTTCTATTTGTGATATAAAGGCTAAGTAATCATGTGCATCTCTATGTGATGACCTAGTCCTAATGCCTTGTTAAGAATCACCAGTAATTAATTCTCTTGGATGAGAAGTTACGTACTTCCATTCCTTTGGTAGATCAACATGATCCTTACTTACCGTTTCTTCTCCTTCTTCAGTTGGTCTTTCTTGTATGCTCATGTCTTCCATTTTTTTTTGAATTATACTTGCAACATTGTCTATGAACTCTTCTTTCATAGATGGTGAAGGGTAAGTTTCATCAAAAATAACATGATAGACTCCTCTGCAGTAAGAGTTCTTTTATTAAATACTCTATATGCTTTGCTATATAATGAATAACCAAGAAAAATTGCTTCATCAGATTTAACATCAAATTTTCCTAGATTATCTTTACCATTATTAAGCACAAAGCATTTATAACCAAATACATGAAAATAATTAATGTTGGGTTTCTTTTCATTCCAAAGCTCATAGGGGATTTTCTTCAAAATAGGATGGATCAAAATGTGGTTCAAAATGTAACAAGCAGTGTTCATCACTTCTATCCAAAAGTACCTTAGAAGATTGCCTTCACATAACATTGTTCGGGCCATCTCCTCCAGAGTCCTATTTTTTCTCTCTACAACACCATTTTGTTGTGGTGTCCTAGGAGCGGAGAAGTTGTGATCAATGCCATTTTCTATGCAATAATCATCAAAAACTGATTTTCAAATTCGGTGCCGTGATCACTCCTTATTGAAACTATTGAAAGATTTTTCTGATTTGAAACCTTTTTGTGGAATTTTTGAAATACTTTAAAGGTTTCATCTTTATGAGAGATAAACTAAGTCCAAGTAAATCTAGAAAAATCATCTACTTTTACAAGAGCATATTTCATACCTCCAAGGCTTGTAGTTCTAGTTGGTCCGAATAAGTCCATGTGAAGTAGATCAAAAGGTCTAGTAGTTTAAATTAAATTTTTTAGTTTAAAGCTCCCCCTAGTTTTTTTACCAATTTGGCATGCATCACAAACATGATCAAAGTCTACTTTAAACTTAGGCATGCCTCTAACTAAATTTTTGGAAATTAACTTGGCAATAGTATGCATGCTAGCATGACTAATCGTCTATGCCAAAGTAAGCAAAACTCCTTGGTTTTAACATTCATTACAACTAGACTGGAACTACTTGACATGGCAAAATCATTAAGGTCTACCACATAAATATTTCCAAGTCTATGTCCAATGAATTTATTGCTAGAATCAAAAGAGTTTTTTATAATACACATAGATAATTCAAAGATAACCTTGAAGCCTTTATCACATAATTGACTAATGCTTATCAAACTATGCTTCAATTTATCTACTAGCAATACATTTTTAATAAGAGTACAGGGGGTTATCGTGATCTTACCGATTCTGATTATTTTTCCCTTGTCATTATCTTCAAAAGTAACCATACCTCTTTCTTTTATTTCTAGGATGATAAATTGATCATTGTCACCCGTCTTATGCCTTGAATAGCCACTGTCGAGATACCATCTTTTTTTCAATTTTTGGGCTGCAAGACTTTCTTGCAAGAAAATCAAGTTCTTTTAGGTACCCAAGCTAACTTGGGTCCTTGCAGGTTAGCGGAGGTAGTTCCTTTAGGAACCTAAATCTTTCTTACTTTACTTTTGACATTTCTAAAGATATTGCATTCAAAAGCATTATGTCCTAACCCTTTGCATGCATAACATTCAACTCTAGAATTCTGAAAGGATGTAGATTTTGAAGTTCTAGATGTTGATGCATGAGATGCTAATATAAAAGAGTTTCTATTTGAGCTCTTAATAACATACAATGTAGCTTTAGGAGCAGAAACATTTGTTGCAAAATCCTTTTGAGATATTTATTTTGGAACATAAGCTTTCAGTTTTACAAAAGTAGTACTTGAAATTTCATTTGAAATTAAAGAATTAAAATTGATTCTAGCTTTATTTCCAGAAATTCTTTGTTCTTTTAAGATCAACTCAAGCTTGTTAGAAGATAACGTAAGTTTTTCAACAAGTGTCTTGAGTTTTTCAACATCCTTTTTTAAGTCATTATTTTTAATAATTAAAGCTTTGTTCTTGTCAAGACATGCATTATTTTTAGTTTCCAAAGCTTTAAACTTTTCAAAAAAGACGTGTAAATTCTTTTGCAATATATTGTTCTTTTCTGAAATCTCTTCTTTTTCTTTTAGTATAGAATCATTAATATTTTTTAAGGATCTAATCTTTACTCCAGCCTTTTTGAATACAAATATAAATCATGAAAAATAGAATTCAATTCATCAAATGTAAATTCTAATTGAGTCATGGTCTCTTCCGCTTCAGTTGAGGTGAATTTTTTCTTATCGCTTCATGTAGCAATCATTGCCTTCTTTTTCTTTTTCTTGAAAAATCTCTTTAACAAAAGACAGTCGGGATGAATATGCCTTAGTTTCTTACATTCATAGCATATGGGCACTTGTTCTTTTTCCTTTTCTTTATCCTTGTCCTTGTCCTTGGAGTGCTCTCTTCATTTATGGAATTATCTATAGTATCTTCCTTTCTTCTTTCCAATAAACCTTCTAAATCTTTTCACAACCATTGCGATATCTTCATCTTCTAGATCGTCTTTGAAGGAGGTGCAGTCATCTTCTGATTCCTCATCATGTCTTTTAGAATCAGATGCAGCCTTGAATGCAATAGTTTTCTTTTTCTTTTGATCATCATCAGTTTGGTGCTGCATAGCCAATTCGTGAGTGATGAGTGAACCCATTAATTCATCAAGAGATAAGGTGTTTAGATCTTTCACTTCTTAGATGGCAGTCACTTTGGGGTCCCACTTATCCAGAAATGATCTTAAGATCTTCTGTACTAAGTCAGCATTTAAGTAAACCCTGCCAAGACTTTTCAAACCATTAATAATATCTGTAAATCGAGTATACAAGGTAAAGATAGTTTTAGTAGATTCCATTTTAAACAATTCGTAACTATATACAAGAAGATTTATTTCTGAACTCTTCACTTAGGAAGTTCCTTCATGGGTCACTTCGAGTTTGTCTCAAATTTCCTTTACTGAAGAGTAAGTAAAAATTTGATTAAACTCGTTAGCATCCAAAGTATAGTATAATAAATTCATTGCTTTGGCATTTAATTCTCCCATATTCATGTCATGTTCATCTCAGTCCTCCTTAGATTTTGGGACATCCATGCCATTAATTTTAATCATGGAAATATGTGGCCCTTTTAGAATGACCTTCCATAATTAAAAATCGACAGCTTGTATATAGATTTTTATTCTAGCTTTCTAGTAAGAATAATTAGAGCTAGTGAAGAGTGGAGGTCTATTAGTAGATTGGCCTATGGCCAAGGATGTACTCATGGGATGAGCCATCAATCTTTACTCTAAATGTATTCAGAGACACTGCTCTGATACTAGTTGTTGCCCTGTTGGATTTCCCAAGAGGGGGTGAATTAGGAATTCAAAAAATTTATGTAATAACATGCTCTTTGAAATTCCTTATAAGTGTTAAGTGCTGTGATAGGATAATTGAATGCAGAAGTGTAATCAAATAAGAAAAGAACAACACAAACACATGCAAATTATAGTAGTTCGGAGCAACCCAGCTCCTACATCCACTACCCAAGATTACCACTTTGGATTTCTACTATATCCCCCACTGGAATACAGTCGGATTATTTTAACAGGCTCACAATCCAAACCTTTACACTTTAGTTTTTAAACCGGGCTCACTAAAGAAACCCAACTTGGTTTTACCAAGATTACCAAGAACCCAACTTGGTTTTAACAAAGGATCACCAAGAACCCAACACTTGGTTTTAACACAAGCTAACCAAAAACCTATTTTGTTTTTAAACCAGGATCACCAATAACCCAACAATTCAATAAAAGAATTGTAAAGAAAAGCAACAGAATGACAAACAGATTTTTGTCAAATGGTTGTCGATGCAGCTTGAGAGAAGCCTACTTGAATGCACTTCAATGCACTTTAATGGCTTCTGTACTATCTTCAATAAATGCTTCAAGATTTAGTTGATAGTTGGTGAAGGCTTGAAGATTGTCTTGAATGCTCTTACAGTGCTCTCTTGCTCTTAAGGTAGCTTGGATATTCAATATAGCATTAACTCATCATCTCTTTTCTTAAAGTAGTTCAAATTCCTCAAATATATAGTCTTGTACTCTTCTCAGTAAGTAACCACTAGTGCCCTAGTGAACATGGTGGGGACACCAGGATCAGACATAGATCCCTGGATCCCATATGTTTTAATTAGTCATGTGTCAAAATTTTGAAAATTTTGTAATCAATTAAGATTGTGTCATGTAATAAGTTGAGGTTAGTTGATTTGTCTCAACCCTCAACCTTAGTCTAGTTTTGAGTCTTGTACATCAGTTATGAGTCTAGTATGAGCCCAATTTTTATATAAGAGAGGAAGTTATCCTATTTTAAAGTTTCACCAAGCCACATCCAGGAGTCAGAGGCCACTACATCAGTCCATTGGATTTTGTGTGACAACCCAGGATCCACGATGCTTCTAGAAACCCTGATTCCCTCTAGATATTTTCCAGATGCCTATATTCCAGTCTAGATGCCAGAGCATATTCCTAAACCAGGGCTTCCATGATTCTAGAGGTCCACCTGCATCCCAGTCTAAGGAAATCAAGCACAGGCGCCAAGCCCAAGCCCTAAAAAAGCAAGATTCCATGAATATTCTTGCTACCAGGCACCAGGCCACCCCAGCTTCTCAGAGGCCCAAGCCCATGCACTAAGCCCCTTTGGGCCGGCCCCTTGCTGACCCTAGAAGCCCAACATGCCCACCTAGGCATCCTTGAAGTGTTGACCAAGTCCAAGTGGTGTCCTTGATTGGAATAGTCAAAGCATGAAGGGAGAAGGAGAAGACTAGGTCAAATCCTAACCTGGTTAAGATTTATGCTACTAATTATTTTAAGATTTGTTTTTCTAACCTAGCTAGGAGAGGACTTGTAACCCAAGTGTGTAACCCTAGTTAGAGGGCATGGGAACTCTATAAATACCCCACCCCTCCCCCTCTTGTAATCAATTTTTATTGATTATATCAAAACCCTGGTAAATTTATTTGAGTTTACGAGCTTGTGTGTTACTTTGTTTTTTTTTTCTTTGATTACTATTATGCTTGGCCAAATTCCTTGCTATCCTAGCATCCTTTCATGCCCTAACTCACTACCATCCAAGACTTCACATGCCCAAGAAAGAGTGCCCTAGGCCACCAAAGTAGGGAGATCTTCAACAAGCTTCAAACAGCCTAGCTTCTAAACCCTAACTTGATTTCTTCTAAACCTAGTTTCTTTTCTTTTTCTTACTTGCTATTTTAATTGATCCTTGACATTTTATAGGATCCCTGAGGTGTTTCACCTCCCTAGAGGAGGCTTTTCTTGCCTCCAAGACTGTCCAAATCAATCATCAGTTCAAGGAAAACCAAGCTTCATCATCTAGGCTCCAATCAGAGTGCTGTGTGATCTCTTCATCAGAAGTTCTTTAAATCACTGATTGGTAACATCCTTCCCTTCTTTTAATTTTTGATTTGATGAAAATAAACTATCATAATCCGAGATTTTCTCAATTCTCGGGTCCTGGAATTTATTTGTTGCCCAGGTGGCTTCCCAAGAGGGGGGTGAATTGGGATTAAAAACTTTAACAAGTATGTGCAATTTAAAATACTTTTGGTGTTATCGTGCAATATGCAATGTGGAGGCAATTAAATAAATGCAATAAAGTAAAGTAAGCAAAATCACAAACACAAGGAATTTAGAGTGGTTCAGAGCAACCGGCTCCTACGTCCATTACCCAAGCTCCACTTGGGCTTTCCACTATATCCCCCAACCGAAATAAAGTCAGATTATTTTAACAGGCTCACAATCTAAACCTATACACTTTGGTTTTATCGAGATCACCAAAGAAAATCCTACACCCTTTGGTTTTAAATAGATTCACCAAAGAAAACCCTACACCATTTGGTTTTAAACAGGATCACCAAAGAAACCCTAATCTTGGTTTTATACCGGGGATCACCAAAAACCCAAATTAGGTTTTCATAAGGTTCACCTAAAAACCCTTAACCCTTGTTAAAACATAGCCCCTTGCTATTCTTAGAGAGAAAACAAAGATATATCAAAGCGTAAAGCAACTATACAACAAACTAAGTTTTATTTAATGTTACCGATGAAGATTAAGGTGAAGCCTAGCCTTGAATGCTCTTTTAATGCTCTTCAAGCTACTTTACTTCTTCAAAGGTTGGATTCAATGATGAAGAAAAGTTGGTGGAACTTTGAATCCTATCTTGAATGCTCTTGAAGTGAGTTGGTGAAAGACTTGAAGACTTTTCAACTTCCAAAGATAAATCAATGAATAATCCTTCAAAATTTGTTTAATCCATCAAAAATACTCCCTTTTATAGTTTTCCATCAGAAATAGCCATTGTAGGGCCTAGGGAATTGAAAAAGAGCTGTTGGAGACTTTTTTGAGTTCAAAAATAGCATTTTGCAACTAGCCGTTAAACTGAAGAAAACGGTCACTCGAGTTGGGTTGAAGTCTCGGAAAGCCTAAACAAAAATTCTGTGCGAGTTGGCTCGAATCCTTAATCAGTACAAATTCAAGTTTTCCTTGGTTGGCTCTTCAAGGCTGAGTCGGCTAGAAGTATAGTCACCAACAAACCTAACTCTGGACGAGTCAGCTCTTCTGGGCTTGAGTCGGCTCGAGGTCTCAGTCTTCAGAAACATTGATTCTTCATTGAGTTGGCTCTAATGGCTTGAGTCAGCTCGAGGTACTGAAACTTTGAAAATTTTTTGTGCCATGCCAGAAGGAGTCGGCTCTTACAAATACTTCTTTTAAAGCTTCAAACTTTCCCAAAGTTCTTCAAAACACGAATCCAACAAGAACTAATCTACTCATTTTTATTTTTACAATTTTATAGCCCTTTTACAAGATTACATAGATGAAAAATTAGGGCTTTTACAATTTGAAGTGCATAAGAGTCTATAAACTGTTGGAATACCTTTTAACTAATTTGAAAATAAACTAAGGTAGAGATAAACATTTTCCTGCAAAACTTCTAGAGTAATTAAAAGAATTAGTGAAGCATACATGCTCCAATATTTTTTGATCATCAAAATCATTCCAGGGGTCAACAATCTCTCCCTTTTTGATGATGACAAAACACTGGGCATGAACAGGATTTGAAACACTTTACAATTACTATGTATCATATTCACATGTATCAAAGAATATTTAACATAGTGTGTATCAAACCAAATCAAGTATCAAATTGTTAAACTGAAGAGTATTAAGTGAGTTTAGTAAAAGTTAACAAAAGCTCCCCCTTACTAATATAATGATATTTTCTTCATATTTTCATACCTAACTCATTTTCATATTCACACAAGCTTCACAATTTCATGCACATTCTTCTCTCCTTTCTCCCCCTTTTTGCCATCAACACAAAGGTATATAATAGAGAAGATTCATTCATAAATTAAATCATTCACAACATGTACCAGATGTATCATAAAAAGACATGTATATATGAAAATAGTGTCAATACAAGAGTGACACAATACAAAAGTGCCACAGCACATCAAAAGTAGTATCACAAACAATAGAAAAAGCTAAACATAAAGTCCTAAAAATATCAAAATGATGGACTAGGGTCATCATCACTAGGCTCCTCCTCACTAGAGGATGAACCGACCTCTAAAATACCAAAAGCAGGTTTGAATTTAGGAAACCTAGGACTAAAGTCCCTAAGTCTGGTCCTAACAGGGGAAGTAGTCCTAGAGGTTCTAGGATTAGCTTTAGCTAGAGGCTCGGAATAAATCATGATAGGAGTAGGTCGAGCAGAAGGAGGATCAAAAGATAAGGCAAGGGTGCTGTAGTTGACAAAATCTCTGTCACCGGAGTATCTCCAACATCTGTACTCAGATCCACAATACCAGTGCCAAGCTCAACAGGAGTAGTAGCTGTAGGAATGTTAGTAGAGTGTACTGCCTCTCCCTGTCCAAAATCTATGTGAATATCCGGAGCTACTGAAGGAGTAGGTGCAGAGTGACTGGCTGCTCTAATTTGCTAAAGAATAGTCAGAATGTCCTGAAACCCTGATGCATCTCTATCTGAAGTGCTAGTATCCTAGCATCAGTCTTTGATCTCCCTCTCTGAATACTAGAGATCTCATCCAGTATCAGCTATAGTCTGTCATCATCACCTGATCCAACCGTAGTAGATCCTCTGACAGGTGATTGAGGTGTAGAAGGAGCTAGCTCAGAAGGTCCAGCCTCGTCAGCATATGGCTCAGCCTCGGCATCCTGTCCCTGTCCTACCTGATCATCCTCTCCTGAATCCTCATCAAAATGTGTCACTGGAAGTCCTAAACTCTTCCTGATCCAGTGACCTTCTACCTTTAGAAATCCCATCCTTGTCAAAGATTTAATGTTGTATTTGTCTGTATGTAATAATGGTCTGCTATCCTCTCCAGACAAATCAACCTAAGCATCCTGAAATAGTAAGGTAAAAATCATGCCATACGAAAGACATGTTTGTGCTCTACGAGCAGCTTTCCTCATCGGAGACAACATGATAAAAGGAAAATTGAGGGCCTCCCCCTCAACTAAACATCTCATAAAGACTAGGTCCCTCTCGCTCACCCAATCAAATCTCCCAGTCCAGGGTAGAAAAATGTGACTAATGATGTTATGTAACAACCTCATCTCCAATGAGAGTTGGTTAGCTTTGATATGTATCACACCAGTCACATTAGTCTTCTCAAGTATGATCCTCAGTGTTTTCTATTTTTCTTTCAATACTAAATAGCTTTCTCCCTCTTTAGGTATTTGGAGAACATTAGACAATTTCTGTTCACTTACTTCAATGTGTTTCCCCTTCATGACAGATTCAATATGAAAAGCACCAAGAGACATTCTCAAAAAACTGTTGGACTAGATTAGTATATGTAGGTAGATTTAGCATGGAAAACTCCTTCCATCCTTGTGCTACTAGCCAATCACCAATCTTTAGATTCTCCTGCTCTAGAAATGTAAAATCAATACAAGGGCCTGAAGTTACTTGCCGATTGCCCATCAAAACTACCTGCCTTGGAGCTTCTTGCTCCTCTTCATGCTCTTCTTCTGGTTCCTTTGTGGGGTTTGAGGTGTCAAGCCTTCTTTTGGTCCTCTTTTCCTCTGCCATGGATCGAACAACCCTTCTAGGCTTCTTTGCCACAGCTTTCCTAGGAGCCATCTAGGTTAGATTAGGGTTTTGGAAGGGTTTAGAGGTGTTCTAAGAGCTTTTCTTAGGTTAGGAATAGGAAACGGCTAAGGCAAAATAGGAAGGGTAGAAAAAAATAACAATTTGAAACCTATGATGCCCTATTTAAAAAGCATTGGCCCGACTCTCGAGTCAGCTCACCGGAATAGCAGGGTTTTCGAGTCAGCTCGAGCCCAAATCTAGGTTAAAGCTCAAAAAATGACAAAATAAAATTCTAAGGGTTTCTTAGTGCTAGAGAAGGTGGTCGTAAGCTCTAAAAGGAATTTTGAAATGTTTAGATAATTTTTTCTTATTTTTGAAAAATTAGGTCAAAACTTTCAGTATCAGTCACATAGACCTAACTCACTTCTAATCCTTTCAAATCTATCTTGGCTAAGGGGTTTGGTAAAAATGTCAGCATGTTGATCTTCAGTAGGCACAAATTCTAATTCTACAACATTGTTCAAAACATGATCTCGAATGAAATGATATCTAATTTGTATATGCTTAGTTCGAGAATGTTGAATTGGATTTCTAGATAAATTAATAGCACTAGTATTCTCACATTTAATAGAAACTTTAGATTGGACAACACCATAATCTTCTAGTTGTTGCTTGATCCACAATACTTGTGCACAACAGCTCCCCGCAGCCACATATTTTGCCTCAGCAGTAGACGGTGCTACAAAGTTTTGTTTATGACAGTGCCATGAAATCAAGTTGACACCTAGAAATTGACAAGTGCCACTTGTACTTTTTTTATCAATTTTATAGCCTCAATAATCAGCATTAGAATAACTAACTAATTTTAAAGATGAATGCTTAGAATACCATAATCCTAGATTGCGTGTGGTTTAAGATAATGATTGTTTTAACAGCTATGATGTGTGACTCTTTTGGATTATATTAAAAATGTGCACACATACAACACTAAATAAAATATCAGGTCTACTAGCAGTTAAATAAAGTAAAGAGCCGATCATACCTCTATATAATTTTTGATCAACATTTGTGCCATTTTTATCGTTATCAAGTCTATATGCAGGATTCATGGGTGTTCCAATTTCTTTGCTTGATTCCATGCCAAACTTTTTGATAATCTCTTTGATATATTTGGCCTAGTTGATCATAATATCTTCCTTTGATTATTTGATCTAAAGCCTGAGGAAGTAACTCAGCTCACCCATCAAACTCATTTCGAATTCACCCTGCATTAATTTAGCAAAGTCTTGACACAAAGATTCATCAGTACATCCAAATATTATGTCATCAACATAAATTTGAACAACTAAAATATCATTATCTTTTCTTTAAATAAACAATGTAGTATCAACAATACCTCTTACAAAATCATTTTTTATTAAAAACTTACTTAATCTATCATACCAGGCTCTAGGTGCCTGTTTAAGACCATATAAAGCTTATTCAATTTAAAAACATGATTTGGAAATATGTGATCGATAAAACCTGGTGATTGTTCGACAAAAACTTCTTTAGATAAAAAAATATTTAGAAATGCACTCTTTATGTCCCATTTGAAATAATTTGAAATTCATAAAATATGCATATGCCAAGAGTAATCTAATAGCCTTTAGCCTAGCTACTGGTGCATAGGTCTCATCAAAACCTATTCCTTCTTCTTGATTATACCCTTGAGCAACCAGTCTAGTCTTATTCCTAATTACATTAACTTGCTCATGTAGTTTATTTCTATAAACCCATCTAGTACCTATAACAGGGTAGTTATTAGATCTTTCTACAAGTGTCCAAACATTATTTCTCCTAAATTGGTTTAACTCATCATGCATATCTAGCATCCAATTAGGATCAGTTTCAGCTTCTTCTATAGTGTGTGGTTCTACATGAGAAACAAAAGCAATCAAGTCATGTGCATCCCTATGTGCAGCTCTAGTTCTAGCACCTTGAGATGGATCTCCTATAATTAGTTCTTTGGGATGTGAGTGTACATACCTCCATTCTTTAGGTATATCATCATGATTTTTTCTTACCACTTTTTCATGTTGATCACCTGTTTATTTATCTTTGAGAGTCAAATCCTTTAGTCCATGTTCAAGTGTACCTGCATCATCATCAGCACGATCTTCTTTTCTAGAAGTAATGTCAGATTCATTGAAAACTACATATATTGATTCTTCCACAGTCAAAGTTCTTTTATTGAAAACTCGATAGGCCTTACTATTTGAAGAATAACCAAGAAAAATAGCCTCATCAGATTTTGCATCAAACTTACCAAGATTATCTTTACCATTATTAAGAACAAAATGTTTACAGCCAAAAACATGAAAGTAATTGATATTAGGTTTTCTATTATTCCACAGTTCATAGGGGGTTTTTCTAATGATAAGTCTAATTAAAACTCTATTCAAAATATAGCAAGCGATATTTACAGCTTCTGTCTAAAAGTATTTTGGAAGATTTCCTTCACAAAGCATTATTCAGGACATCTCTTCCAAAGTTCGATTCTTTTTTTCTACAACACCATTTTGCTGTGGTGTTCTAGGAGTTGAGAAGTTGTGATCAATACCGTACTTTATGCAAAAGTGATCAAAATATTGATTTTCAAATTTCATACCATGATCACTACGAATAGAAATAACAAAATGATTTTTCAAATTTGAAACTCTTTTATAAAACTTTTTGAATACTTTAAAAGTCTCATCTTTATGTGTAATGAATAAAATCCAAGTGTATCTTGAAAAATCATCTACAATCACAAGGCCATACTTCATACCACATAGGCTTGTTGTCCTAGTAGGTCCAAATAGGTCCATGTGAAGTAGCTCTAAGGGTCTAGTAGTAGAAATAATATTTTTGGATTTAAAACTCTCCCTTACTTGCTTTCCTAATTGACATGAATCACAGACATAATCAAAATTTACTTTGAACATTGGCAAACCTTTAACCAAATCTTTTGAAATAAGTTTTGCTATAGTATCCATACTAGCATGTCCAAGTCGCCTATGCCATAGTAAACTTGATTCCTTGCTCTTGTCATTCATTGCTACAAAACTTGTATTGCTTGACATAGCCAGATCATTAAGATCTACTACATAAATATTACCAAGTCTATGTCCAATGAACTTTGTACTATAGTCAAGTGGATCAACTACTATACACATTGAAGACTTGAAGAAAACATTAAAACCAATATCACAAAGCTGACTAATACTCAAAAGATTATGCTTTAACTTTTCTACAAGTAACACATTCTCAATAAATGTAGGAGTAATTTTTATTTTACCAATATCGATTATCCTTCCTTTGTGATTATCACCAAAGGTTACCATGCCACCATCTGTTTGTTCTAGGGTGAAGAATTGATCAATATCCTCCGTCATGTGTCTTGAACAGCCACTATCAAGGTACCATCTTTTATTTATATTTGTGGCTGCAAGACATCCCTGCAAAATAATTAGGTAATAGATTTAGGTATCCAAGCTTTCTTGGGTCCTTGCAAGTTAGTAGAATTGGTTCCTTTTGGAACCAAAATTTTCTTGATTTTCTTCCTATCATTATATTTCAAATAACACTCAATTGCTTTATGACCAACATTATTACAAGCATAGCATACAATTCTTGGCTTTGAATAAAAAGTATATGATGATGCAAATTTAGGTCTATATTTTTTTGAAGTAATGAACTTAGGAGCATATGATGTGGATGCAGAAAATTTATTTGAAGTTGAACCTTTATAACCAATTCTAAACTTGTTATTCGTATCTTTTTGATCTTTCAAAATTAACTCAAGCTTATTGGAACTTAAGATTAATTTTTCAACTAATGGTTTAAGCTTTTGAACTTTCTTTTTCAAATCTGTATTTTTATTTTGCAAACTTTTGTTCTTTTCAAGAAGTTTTTCTTTTTCAAATTGAATAGTTTTAAGTCTTTCACAAATCAAACTTAATTTCCTTTGTAAAATCTTGTTTCTTTTACAAGTTTCATTTTTATCCTTTTCAATCATATCATAATTGTTTTTCAAATTCTTCATTTTAAAACTAGTCTTTTTGTATTCTACCAGTAATTCACAAAAAGCATTATGAAGCTCATCATAAGTAAATTCTAGATTAGGTTCAGAAGTAGTTACCTCATCCTCCAAACCCATAAGGCAAATCTGAGCAGTTTTGTTGTATCTTCATCTTCTTCAGTGGATGTAGATTCGTCGCTATCACTCCATGCTACAAGCATTGCCTTCCAAAATCTCATTTTCTAAATTACTTTTTCCATCTGTTTGTTCTTCTTCTATCCATAAACCTTTTAGATTTTCTCATTACAAGGGCTATCTCATCATTTTCAAGATCATCATCATCAGATGAATCTGAATCTTCATTCTTGTCTTCTTCATTAGCTTTAAATGCTATAGCTTTCTTTCTTTTTGAATCTTCATCAGTACTTTGTTGCATGGCTAGCTCATGAGTAATTAATGATCCAAGCAACTCATCCAATGGTAGGGTGTTCAGGTCCTTTGCCTCTTGAATTGCTGTTACATTAGCTTCCCATTTATCTGGCAAGGATCTCAAAACCTTTTGGACTAGATCAGCATTAGTATAAGTCCTACCAAGACTTTTAAGATCATTGATAATATCAGTAAAATGTGTATACATAGCAGATATAATTTCACTAGGATCCATTTTGAATAATTCATAGTTGTGCACAAGAAGATTGATTTTTGAAGTTTTAACTTGTGATGTGCCTTCATGTATGATCTCAAGCTTATCCCAAATTTCTTTAACAGAATTGCAAGTCAAAATTCTGTTAAACTCATTTGGGTCCAAAGCACAATAAAGTAAATTAATAGCTTTGGCATTTAGCTCAGCTAATTTCATATCATTCTCATCCCATTCCTCTTTCGATTTGGGAACCTCAATATCATTGATTTTAACAGTAGGTGTGTGAGGTCCTTTTAGAATAATTTCCCATAAATGAAAGTCTACAGCTTGAATGTATATTTTCATCCTAGCCTTTCAATATGTATAATTGGTTCCAGTGAAAGTGGAGGTCGATTGTGGATTGGCCTTCAGTCAAAGAAGTGTTCACGAGATGTGCCATCAATCTTTACTCTAAGTAATTTTCAAAGACTCTGCTCTGATACCACTTATTGCCCACGTGGCTTCCCAAAAGCGGGGTGAATTAGGATTAAAAAACTTTAACAAGTATGTGTAATTTAAAATCCTTTTGGTGTTGTGGTGCAATATGCAATGCGAAAGCAATTAAATAAATGTAATAAAGTAAAGTAAGCACAATCACAAACACAAGGAACTTAGAATGGTTCAGAGCAACCGGCTCCTACGTCCACTATCCAAGCACCACTTTGGATTTCCACTATATCCCTCAACCGGAATACAGTCATATTATTTTAACAGGCTCACAATCCAAACCTATACACTTTGATTTTACCGGGATCACCAAAGAAAATGCTACACCCTTTGGTTTTAAACAGGATCACCAAAGAAAACCCTACACCCTTTGGTTTTAAACAGGATACCAAAGAAACCCTAATCTTGGTTTTATACTGGGATCATAAAGAACCCAAATTAGGTTTTTACAAGGTTCACCTAAAAACCTTTAAACCTCTCTGAAGATACAGCCACTTGCTGTTCTTAGAGAGAAAACAAAGATATATCAAAATGTAAAGCAACTATACAACAAACCGAGTTTGTTTAAATGTTACCGATGAAGATCAAGGTGAAGCCTAGCCTTGAATGCTCTTTTAATGCTCTTCAAGCTATTTTTTTACTTCTTCAAAGGTTGGACTTAATGATAAAGAAAAGTTGGTGGAGCTTTGAATCCTATCTTGAATGCTCTTGAAGTGAGTTGGTGAAAGACTTGAAGACTTTTCAACTTCCTAAGATAAATCAATGAATAATCCCTTAAAAATTATTTAATCCATAAAAAGTACTTCCTTTTACAGTTTTTCATCAGAAATAGCCATTGTAGGGCCTAAGGAATTGAAAAAGAGCTGTTGGAGACCTTTTTGAGTTCAAAAATAGCATTCTGCAACTAGCCGTTATACTGAAGAAAATGGTCACTCGAGTCAGCTCGAGGTCAATGAGTCGGCTCGAAGTCTCAGACAGCCCAAACAAAAATACTATGTGAGTCGACTCTTCAAGCTTGAGTTGGCTCGAACCCTCAATCAGTACAAATTCAAGTTTTCTTTGAGTCGGCTCTTCAAGGCTGAGTCGGCTCGAAGTCACAGTCACCAACAAACCTAACTCTGGACGAGTCGGCTCTTCTGAGCTTGAGTCGACTCGAGGTCTCAGTCTTCAGAAACATTGATTATTCATTGAGTCGGCTCTTGGGGCTTGAGTCGGCTCAAGGTATTGAAACTTTGAAAATTTTTTGGAGTCGGCTCTTATAAAAACTTATTTTAAAGCTTCAAACTTCTCCAAAGTTCTTCAAAACATGAATCCAACAAGAACTAATCTACTCACTCTTATTTTTACAATTTTATAGCCCTTTTATGAACTTACATAGATGAAAAATTAGGGCTTTTACAATTTGAAGTGCATAAGTGTCTATAAACTGTTGGAATATCTTTTAACCAATTTGAAAACCAACTAAGGTAAAGATAAACATTTTCCTGCAAAACTTTTAGAGTAATTGAAAGAATTAGTGAAGCATACATGCTCCAATATTTTGTGATCATCAAAATCATTCTAGGGGTTTACATTATTATTTTGCATGACTATGATTCTACGCATTTCTATTCTTCTTGCTAGTTCTTACTTTTATTCGGAAATTTAGCCTACAAACCTAAATTATAAAAATCACAAAAAAAATTAGTTTACTATTTTTCATGCATTTTTAGTAATCTTAGAGTCATCCCGTATCAGTTTGGTATCAGAGCAGGTTTAAGATAACTTGCATCTTCATCAGAATCACAAACCCTAATTTTCAACATCCTATCCACTACATTAGGTGTCTGTTTTGCATCTGATTTTGACCATCTAGAAATTTTATTTTTCAATAAAATTTGCAAGAATTGTTTTTTCTTTATTATTCTATTTTATCAAAATTTTAAATTAATTTTAAAAAAAATTAAATCATTAAAACTTGGCATATTAGAAACCTTAACAGAATCATGAAAATTTCTGCATCAGTCCGAAAACCCTAGGATTTCCATCATCATTTTATTTTTATTTTGCATGAAATTTGGTAGGTTTCATCATCACTGTCAATCCTCTATCCTAGAACTTTTATGTATTTTTTATGCATCTATATCTGTGTCAAACCCTGCATCATTTGAAACCCTTATTTTTAGAATTATGCTAATTTTGCACACTTGACTCAACCAAACCTAACCAACTTCCACACACCCCAATCCCTAGCCCAATTTGATTGCTAACTTAATCAACCTAAACCTAATTTGTCATTCCATAAAATATACATAAAATATTTTTATTTTTTTGATTGTTTTAGATTACATCAGGACCATTGAATGCCATCATCTCTTTAATCTAATCTTAAGGGCAATCAATATAACATTAGGGCAGGATTTCATCACCTGTCTTGGGCCCAAAACAACCGTCAGCATACTAATCCAAGCCTAATTAAAATTAATTAGACCTAGTTTTCCCTAGAGGGCTAGGAGACATCAACAGGTCAGGTTTGAGCTATGTGGGCCAACTAGTGCATTTAATATTTTAGTTATTACTGAAAGCTAGTGTCTAAGGCTGGGGGTCCAGAGTCAAACGACCTAAGTGAACTGGTATTTTATAATTAGGACCCTGTGGCATGCAGGGGAAGCCTTGCACCACCCGATCCCCTACTTGGCCAGTGGAAGGATTAGCTCTTGGGTTAAGTGTAAGTTGAGCTGACTCACCCAGTTTTGGCTCTAGGTCTAGGAAACCCTAGTTAAGCTAACCCAATTTTTCATGCTTGGCTGCACCATCTCATTTTGACTGATTGCTTGATTGTATGACCAATAGACTAGGAACCCAATATCAAAAGTCTAAACCCCAACCAAACCCAACCATGGATCCCAATTTTGAGGCTTTCATAAAAGCTATAAATGACCAGATGGTTACCCAATTAACTGCCCAAATAAACCAATCCAATACCCAAATTAATAACAAGCTTGACCAAACCAATGACCAGATAACCCAATGACCCAATCCCAAACCCAAATGAACTACAAGTTCAACCAAGTAGACCAACAATTTGACCAGGCAACCACTAGGATCGACCAATTAATCACTAGATTAAACCAAGTAGAAAATCAACTAGAGACTATAGAAAAAACCCAAGACTCCAATTCTGAACCTAATCCTGACCCATCTTGTTCCTCCTCTCAAAACCCTAGGGGAACCTTAAATAAAGATAAAGTTATGGAACTAAACCCTAGGAGGACCCAAACCCAGGTTCAATTCATGGAACCCAGCCCTAGTAGAACCCAAACTCAGGAACCTTACCAAGAGTCTAACCATGGGAGAGTTCAACCTTAGGAAACATACCAAGAGCCCAACCATAGGAAAGTCCACAATCCTGACCCTATCCAAGACCCAAACCATAGAAGGCCCCAACATGAAGTCCATGATCGAGATGAAAGCACCATGAGAAATATTAGGATAGAAGCACCCACCTTTGATGGAAGTCTTGAACCAAAGGTCTATGCAAATTGGGTAGGTGATATGGATTATTGTTTTGAACGGTATGAAATGAGTGAAGGGATGAAATATAAATTTGCCAAGATGAAGTTGATTCATCAAGCTAGATTACATTGGGCTAATCTTGAGTGTACTAGGAGACAACGAGCCCTTCCACCTATAACTACTTGGCAAGAGATGAAATTACAACTCAAAGAGAAATACCTATTGGAATCCTACAACCAGCAGCTCTTAGACCAATGAAACAAAATTCATCAAGGCAATAGATCAGTGTCAGATTATATTGCTAAATTTGATGAGTTTGCTATTAGGTGTAGTGTAACCGAGTCCTTAGACAAAACCTTATCCAGGTTTAGAATTGGATTGTGTGAGGACATTAAAAGGAAACTATATGTGAGAGAGGTCCATGATTTGGAACAAGCCTATCAAATAGCTAGACATTATGAACAATTCCAAAGAGGACCTACCTATCAGAAATTTGAACCTGTTAGGAACAATACCCAATTCCCAAGATCAAACCCAAACAAGGTATACCATGGTATACCAAATCCTAACCCCAACCCAGGTCGATTTAACTCCAACTCAGTTAGGCCAAACCCTAACCTAGTCCGACCCAACCCTAAACCAACCAAATTCAATCCCAACCCAAACCATCCCAACCCAAACCCATCTCAACCTAACTCGAGTTCGAGTCCATTTAGTTCAAGTAATTCTGTACCTGCTAGGACGACAAGGGTAAGGCAACCATGTCTTAGAAAGCCCCAAGCCCCAGCCCCAATGCCTGCTTTAGGTGTAATAAGGTAGGTCACTATGCTAATCAGTGTCCCACCAGGTCATTACACATAGGGGAGCTTGAAGAACAAGAGACTGAACCCAATGTCGATGACTTAGAAGAAGTTTATGAGGCTGAACTAGACTTGATAGAGGAATATGAAGTAGATGAGGAGGAATTTGATCAAGTAGGGGTAGTTAGATGTAATTTAACCCAAACCCAACCTAAGGAAGATTGGCATAGGACTAGCATCCTATAGACTTTTGTTAAGTTTGGGAATAAAGTATGTAAGATTATAATTGACAGTGGTAGTTATGTTAATGCCATTGCTACTTAGATAGCTAAATCTTTAGCTTGACCCTAGTTCCACATCCCGACCCCTATAAAGTATTATGGATAGATTCCACCTCTATGCCAATCAAGTCTAGGTGCCAAATCTTAATTAAATTGCAATCATGTGAAGAAGAGATTTGGTGTGATGTCCTTCCCATGAAGGTTAGTAGTGTCATTCTAGGTCGACCATGGCTATATGATCATGATGCTGTCCTATCTGTTCGAACCAATATCTGTACCTTTCATCATCATGGGAAGAAGTTTGTGATTTACCCCACTCATCTTACGAATCCAAAAAATTCTAGTAGCCTTAGAGCAAAACCAAGAGTAAATCTAATTAAGGCTAAAGAATTAGATGTAGACCCTTCTGAACCCACTAAGGAATTCATGAGAATTGATCCTGAACCCACTTTAATAATTGAAAAAGTAATTAAGCCAGGATCAAACTTTATGGGTGAAACTAATAATTTATAAGAGTTGTTCATAGAGGAAGCCCAGGATCAAATCCTGAAGAACAACCAAAAGAAATAGGTGTATGTAATGAAACAACATCTGAATGTGAGTCCACAGACTCAATCTATATGCCTGCACCTACACTAGTCTTTGCACAGCATATGCATCATGAAATTAGTCAAGAGCTGAACATAATTAATGAACTAAATAACAACTTGGCTAATTCCCAAAAGAAGATGAAGAATTTTCTGTAGAAGAATATGAGACTATTAAAGAATTTTCTGCTCGCAAAGCTGGCCCATCTAAAATAATGAATAGTAGTGGACCCAATGCCTATGTGCCTGAGATATCACCTGATTAAGGTATTAGCTCCACCTTCATCATCTTAGACTTTGTAAAGTCTATGGAGCCAGCAGTGATACCTAGCGAGCCCCTTGAGTCACTCCCGTTCTTTAAGAGAGAACCCACCCCAAAGTGGCTGAAAGGGATATGCCCTACAAGCCAATTAATATTGTGTCTCCCAAATCAATGTAATTGACAATATTCTAATAAAGGCATTATTTTTCGTCATACGCTGTGTTTTATTATGACGAACCCCATAGATTAGGGCTATGATTTTAGGTTTATGATGAGATCATACCAGTGAGACCTAAAGTCTTAAAATCTTAATCTAAAATATTCCTAGTCAAAGGAACCCTGAGTAGGGGATCAAGATTTTTCCGGTAAGACTAGCACATCCCATTATACTGGAAAGGGTGACTGCTCTCACAGTCACTTGTGTATGACACTAATACAAGGATGTGGGTGCTCATTAGTGAATGAGTTCACTGATATGATCCAACTTGAGAACATCTAATGGAGTCTTAGCTACATGTCAATAGAAGGTTCTCATAGTGGGAGTGGTACAAGTATTCCTTTGACCTGAGACTGCCATAAGTACCTTATGTACATGAACCCATCCTTTGGTTCAATCCTAATCATGACATTGAGTCATGCACAGGATTGATACTGGGAATGGTGAATTGTATATGAAGGTAATGAGTAGGTCAACAAGGAATCGATCACTCTTAGTAAGAGGAGATTGCATCCAGCTAGTTATCAATCGGATGATGATTCAGGGAATCTTTGATCAAAGTAAGGATATTAGAGATGGTTTCTAATATCAAGATAATTGAATCATCAATATAAGATTGAGCTAGAAATAAATATAATATTGGATTTGACATATATCCATATCCATAATTATATTTTGGGTGCAGGCTGATCGAAAGATTTAATTGTACGATAACTTTCTACTGAAGGGTAGTTTTGGTATTTCACCAGAATTTCCATATCTTCCGGGTAGACATGACACGTTGCTAGACGTCAATTGTGTCTTGTGGGTTGATCAAATTTAAAGATCACTTATTAGGAAGAGTCCTAATTGATCAAGTCGGGTAAGCTTGTTTGACCTAAATCGATTAGAAAGAGTTCTAATCAAGTTAGGTCAACTTGTACTCAGACCTACTGCCGGCTGGATATGGAACCCAATGGGTCACACACTTAAGAGGATTGATCAAGAGTTTAATTTGTAATTAAATTATCTTTGCAGGATAACACTCTAGCAGGTGTTGCAAACCCTATCTTCTATTTGAATTGGATTTGAATTAGGGTTCTGAATTGGATCAATTTGGGTTCTAATTAGACCTAATTAGATCCTAATTAAATATATAGGACTTTGGGCTAACCCAAGGCTAAGACTACATCTTAATTAACATTCAAGCCCATCCATATAGGCTGCCCAAATTATTTGTGCACGTGGATAAGAGGAAAGACTCCACGCGCGCATGGACTCTTCATGCGCGCGTGAAGTCTTCTTATTTCATCGCAATTTTTGTTTTTGGCTGGTTATTCTCTATTAGCGCATCGCCTAATGACCATTAGATGGACATCTAACGGTTTAGGGGATTTTTAGAAAGATAAAAGGCGCTAACTCTTCCCGGTTGCGCGATATAACGTCTCTTCGGAGACCGAAACATCGCGACTTCCTTCTTCTTAAAACCTCACGACTTTTCTTTTAGGAAGATCCATGAGTTTGAATCTGAAGGGCTGTGAGAAGGTACTAGAGGGCATGAGAAATGTGGAAAGCCGTTAGAAATAGTTTACGGAGAGTTGTATTATTTTGAAAAGACATCTTTTTGTAGTCTATTTAAGGAACAGAGGCTTCGGGTGTTTTTCTGATGGACGACAGAGGTTTTTTTTATTTTTCTTTCCTTTCCAGGAGACTGATTTCTCCTTAGCTTGTTTAGAACACAAGAGTTTCCCTTTTACAGAGTTATCTTCTCTATTGAAACTCAAGTCTAAAACAAGAGATAGGAAGAATCTCTCGAACGGTAAAAGAAAAGAAGATATACTCTGTTTTTATTTCTTTTTACATTAAGACATTAGTGTCTTAAATCCTCCTCCTCCTTCAAGACAAGAGTGTATTCTTAGGACAAGGTCTTAAGAAAGGGAGAGGAAGAAGAAAGAATGGAAGTAAGAAGTCCCTGCCATGGAGTTTTTCAGCCATAGTCCTCTTGAGTTCTAGGAGAACAATTCAAGTGAAGGAACTTTTGAAGAAGCAAGCATCTTGATCAATTTTCTTGTGGATCACCATTGGAGGGTGGACATTTGGATGCCTGGTGAATTCAAATGGGTCATTCAACATCAAGTTTTGATTCTACATCAAAATTGGATTTAGCGATAACAGGTTGGTGCCCTAATTCTAATAGTGTAGGTTTGCATGTTTCTCATATATTTTAATCCTGAATAAGGAGATCCTGGCTAAGGGTTTTGGTGTAAATTTCATCATTTTGAAATTATCTTTTCCATTATGGTGCACTAGATCCCTTTCAGTGGTATCAGAGCCACCCTTATTATAGTTAAAACATATGGAAATTATTTATATGTGTCTTTGTTGTAGTGTCGCATGTTAGGGTTTTAAACTATTGAATGTTGATACACTTAGCACATTTATGTGATGCATGTATGTTTGATAATTTATGTTTGATGTGTGTCATTAATTAGGGTTTTTCACTCAAACCCTAATTATTATAGAGATATGTTTAGTTTTGAAGTCATCATACTGAAATAAGGTTGCCCGGGAATAATGGTGGATCCATTATGTGGTAAATAGTTGTCCTAGTATGATGACACACTTAGCACATATTTTCTTATTTATAAGAATGATATGTTATGATAAATTTTATAAGGATGTGCTGGCAATTTATAAATCCCTCCTCTTAAAAATTATATTAAGTCTTAGTATATTTAACTGATAAGAATCACCAGTCATGATGAACAATTAATCATTTCAGTGTCTAGAAAGGTGGTTCTGGGAGGTAAAGAGAATTGTGGTTTTTAATTGGTTCCATTGACTGACCTGTCCAATTTTTATTGGTATCTAGGAAAGCAACAGGACTCCCACATCTCTTCCACTTGCCTGGCCGATTTGATTAAATTTAAATGTTGACTAAAATGCTTAGTGTTAAAAATACTATATATATTGGCCTTCCTTCATGCTGGATCGTTATTGTGTTATGAACCACATTAGGTTTGTTGTGTTATCTGCAAGACCTAATATGGTGATTGACATAATACTAGTCTAGTGCATAGAGATGCTTATAGCATATTCAGTATAATGCTTTGTTGTGTTATCTACAAGGGCATTATATTTAAGTATTGACTGTAAAGAAATGAAAGGGTCTTGACTTAACTAGAACATTATGGTTTGTTGTATCTTCTGCAAGACTAATAATGTTCTAGAGGCCAAGTTATTTCTTGAGAATTATATGAGATATAATTGGAAGAGTTTTCTACCTTTAAGCTTATAAAAGATTTGTTGTGTTTTCTGCAAGATCTTTTATAAGTTATTAGGAACTCAATCTCACTAAGAAAAACCTATCAGGGTTTTTTCTCGATTATCATAGTGAGGGCTATGATTTTTGATAAAATAGTGGGGGACATAATTAAATTAAAGACCTAATTTAATTATGTATGTCATTTCATGATTGTTTGCTTATGTATTGTTCTTTGTTAAATGTAGATAAATGGCATCTTCATTATCACTATGAAGTATCTTAGATACCAACAAACTGACTGGTCCAAACTATGTGGACTGGTTGAGAAATTTAAAGATTGTGCTGAGTTCAAAAAAACTTTCTTATATTCTTGATACCCCTAGTCTTAATCCACTAGGGGACGATGCCACACAGGAAGATATGGCCACATACAAAATGTGGCAGAATGACTCCCTCACTGTCAAGTGTATCATACTAGCCTCTATGACCAATGAGTTACAGAGACAGCATGAAAGCATTGATACTCAATCCATAATGCTCAATTTAAAAGAGCTTTATGGAGAACATAGCATAACTGCTAGATATGAAATATCTAAGCAGTTATTCCGTGCTAGGATGACAGAGGGAACATCCGTTTAGGATCATGTTCTGAAAGTAATTGACTTGATCACCAGATTGGGTCAATTAGGTTTTATTATGGATGGGGAGTTGAATCAGGATTTAATCCTGCAATCACTCCCAGAGTCATTTTCTCAGTTTGTCTTGAATTATCACATGACCAAACTGAACACTTCCTTGCCCGAGCTATTAAATATGTTAAAAACAGCAGAGAGACACATAAAGAAAGAAAAGGCTCAACTTCTTCTTATTGATAAGACCAATAAAAAGAAATCAGGCAAAAAGGGTTTTAATAGGAAGCTAAACCCTAAGAGTGGCATCAATAAGAATAAGAAAAGAAAGAAGGCCTCTAAATAGTCGACCTATTTCTTTTGCGGCAAAGCGGGACATTGGAAAAGGAATTACAAGGCTTACCTTGCAACTGTGAAGCCTGGTGCATCAGATGCGCCAAAAGGTATGTATGAGATACATGCTATATTGACATTAAATTCATCTGTTTCAAATACTTGGGTATTGGATACCGCTTGTGGTTACCATATATGCAAATCTTTGCAGGACCTCCACAAGATTAAAGTATTGAAGGAAGGTGACTTCAATCTCTACGGTGCTAGTGGTGATATCATCCAAGCAGAAGCTATAGGGACCTATATTCTGAAGTTGCCTTCAGGGAAGATCTTGGAGTTAGAAAATTGTAATTATATTCCTAAGATTATTAGGAACATTATATATATTCCCTTGTTATTAAAACAAGGATATGTAATGGATGTAACGAGCACTGGTTTCTCGATAATGTTATCTAATGAATTTGTTTGTTCTGGCATATTTAGCAATGGGCTCTTAACTCTTTCTTCCAATGATAGTGTTTTTCATGTCAATAATAAAAGAAAAAGAGAACACTTTAATAATACTTTACTTTGGCATCATCGACTTGGTCATGTTAATGAGTCTAGGATAAGCAAGTTATACAAGGAGAAATTCCTTGATCCTTATGAATATAAATCATTAGGGACTTGCGAATCATGTCTCATGGGTAAGATGACCAAGACTCCATTTACTGGGCATGGAGAAAGGTCAACTGAGTTATTAGGACTTATATATACTGATGTATGTGGTCCAATGACGACTTAGGCCAAAGGTGGATACTCATATTTTATCACTTTTATAGATGATTTATCTAGGTTCGGATATGTGTATCTTATGAAACATAAATTTGAAGCCTTTGATAAATTTAAGAAGTATCAAAGTATGGTCGAAAAACAAACCGGGAAAAGTATTAAAGTTCTTCGGTCTGATCGAGGAGGAGAATACTTATCCACGGAGTTTTTAGACTATCTTAAAGTTAATGGAATTCTTTTTGAATGGACCCCTCCTTATACACCACAGCTAAATGGTGTAGCTGAAAGGAGGAATCATACCTTATTAGATATGGTACGATCCATGATGTGCTTCACAAATTTACCCATTTCCTTCTAGGGTCATTCCCTAGAAACTGCTGTTTACATTCTGAACAAAGTACCTTCTAAATCCATTTTTAGTACTCCGTATGAGATTTGGAGTGGAAAGAAACCATATCTTAAATATTTTAAGATATGGGGATGTCCAGCTTATGTTAAAAGAAATTTTGGACATAAGTTGGAAGCTAGAGCGGATAAATATCTATTTGTAGGATATCCTAGAGAGGGTAGAGGATATCTATTTTACCATCCTACTGAACAAAAGATTTTTGTCAGCATGCATGCCATTTTTCTAGAAAAAGAGTTCATTTTAGAAAAAGGCAATGGTAGAACTGTTAAACTTGGAGAAGTACAAGAAACACAGATAGACAATTGTCAACCATTAGAACATATAGCTAGGTCAGAACCAGAACACAAAACACCTCCCCATAGGTCTGATAGAGTGCCACGGGCACCTGAGAGGTATGGGTTTATTATTGAAAATAATGAAGCCCAAGTCATTCAAAATGATGAACCTCTGACTTATACGGAAGCTATCTTGAGTAGTGACTCAGATAGATGGCAAGAAGCAATGGAATCTGAGATAGACTCTATGTATGTCAACCAAGTATGGTCTTTGGTCGATGCACCAGAGGGTGTTAATCCTATTGGGTGCAAATGGGCCTATAAGAAAAAGATTGGGGCTGATGGCCAAGTTGAAACCTATAAAGCCAAATTAGTGGCAAAAGGTTTTAGACAAAAACAGGGAATTGATTATGATGAAACATTCTCACCTGTAGCCATGCTCAAATCAATTCGGATTTTACTTGCTATAGCAGCATACCACGATTATGAGATCTGGCAAATGGATGTGAAGACTGCTTTCCTTAATGATTTCCTTGAGGAAGAAGTCTACAAGTCACAACTAGAAGGTTTTATTTCAAAGAATAAACCTAATCAAGTATGCAAGCTAAAGAAATCCATTTATGGATTGAAACAAGCTTCAAGGTGTTGGAACATCCGTTTTGATGAAACTATTAAAAGGTTTGGTTTTATCAAAAATGTGGATGAACCCTCTGTTTATAAGAAGACTAGTGTGAGTGCCATAGTCTTCTTGGTTCTGTATGTAGATGACATACTCCTTATTGGAAATGATATCCCAATGTTACAATCAGTCAAGGTTTGGCTATCAAACCAGTTTTCCATGAAAGATTTGGGAAAAGCATCCTATATACTAGGTATTAAGATCTATAGAGATAGGTCTAAGAGGATGCTAAGTTTATCCCAGTCAAGGTACATTGACTTAGTGCTGAAAAGATTCAGCATGGATGGAAGTAAAAGAGGTTATCTTCCTATGAGTCAAGGCATACATCTTTCCAAAAGAATGTCTCCTAAGACACCTGAAGAAAGAAATAGAATGAATTCTATACCTTATGCTTCAACAATAGGGTCCATAATGTATGCCATGTTATGTACCAGGCCTGATGTGGCATATGCTTTAGGCATTGTCAGTAGGTTTCAGGCTGATCCAGGAGAGGATCATTGGAAAGCAGTTAAAAATATTCTTAAGTACCTGAGAAGGACTAAGGATATTTTTCTGGTTTATGGTGGTTCTGATCTTAAACTAGAAGCATATTCTGATTCTAGTTTTCAATCAGACATTGATGATGGCAAATCCATTTCGAGATATGTTTTTACCCTAAATGGTGGAGTAGTGAGTTGGAAGAGTACTAAGCAGCAGACTGTAGCTGACTCAACCACAGAGGCAGAATACATAGCTGTCAGTGAAGCCGCCAAGGAAGCAGTCTGGATGAATAAGTTCATCACAGAGTTGGGTGTTGTTCCTGAGATTGAAAACCTAGTGCCACTTTACTCTGACAACACTGGAGCTGTTGCTCAAGCTAAGGAACCAAGAGCTCATCATAAGTCCAAGCACATTCTAAGACGCTTCCATCTCGTCCGAGAAATAGTCGAAAGACAAGATGTCTACATAAATAGAGTTGATACAAAGAACAACGTAGCAGACCCATTCACTAAGGCTCTACCACAGTGAGATTTTGATCGCCACCTCGAGGGTATGGGGTTAAGACTTAAAGGCGATTGTCTTTAGTGCAAGTGGGAGATTGAAAGGGATATGCCCTACAAGCCAATCAATATTGTATCTCCCAAATCAATGTAATTGACAATATTCTAATAAAGGCATTATTTTATGTCATACGCTGTGTTTTATTATGATGAACCCCATAGATTAGGGCTATGATTTTAGGGTTATGATGAGATCATACCAGTGAGACCTAAAGTCTTAAAACCTTAATCTAAAATATTCCTAGTCAAAGGAACCCTGAGTAGGGGATCAGGGTTTTTCCGGTAAGACTAGCACATCCCATGTATACTGGAAAGGGTGACTGCTCTCACAGTCACTTGTGTATGACACTAATACTAGGATGTGAGTGCTCATTAGTGAATGAGTTCACTGATATGATCCAACTTGAGAACATCTAATGAAATCTTAGCTACATGTCCATAGAAGATTCTCATAGTGGGAGTGGTACAAGTAATCCTTTGACCTAAGACTGCCATAAGTACCTTATGTACATGAACCCATCCTTTGGTTCAATCCTAATCATGACATTGAGTCATGCACAGGATTGATACTGGGAATGGTGAATTGTATATGAAGGTAATGAGTAGGCCAACAAGGAATCGATCACTCTTAGTAAGAGGAGATTGCATCCAGCTAGTTATCAATCGGATGATGATTCAGGGAATCTTTGATCAAAGTAAGGATATTAGAGATGGTTTCTAATATCAAGATAATTGAATCATCAATATAAGATTGAGCTAGAAATAAATATAATATTGGATTTGACATATATCCATATCCATAATTATATTTTGGGTGCAGGCTGATCGAAAGATTTATATTGTATGGTAACTTTCAACTGAAGGGTAGTTTTGGTATTTCACCAGAATTTCCATATCTTCCGGGTAGACATGACACGTTGCTAGACGTCAATCTTGTCTTGTGGGTTGATCAAATTTAAAGATCACTTATTAGGAAGAGTCCTAATTGATCAAGTCGGGTAAGCTCATTTTGATCTAAATTGATTAGAAAGAGTTCTAATCAAGTTAGGTCAACTTGTACTCAGACCTTCTACCGGCTGGATATGGAACCCAATGGGTCACACACTTAAGAGGATTGACCAAGAGTTTAATTTATAATTAAATCATCTTTGCAGTATAACACTCTAGCAGGTGTTGCAAACCCTAGCTTCTATTCGAATTGGATTTGAATTAGGGTTCCGAATTGGATCAATTTGGGTTCTAATTGGACCTAATTAGACCCTAATTAAATATATAGGACTTTGGGCTAACCAATGGCTAAGACTACATCTTAATTAACACCCAAGCCCATCCATATAGGCTGCCCAAATTATTTGTGAACATGGATAAGAGGAAAGACTCCACGCGCGCATGGACTCTTCATGCGCGCGTGAAGTCTTCTTATTTCACTGCAATTTTTGTTTTTGGCCGGTTATTCTCTATTAGCGCATCTCCTAATGACCATTAGATGGTCATCTAATGGTTTAGGGGATTTTGAGAAAGATAAAAGGGGCTAACTCTTCCCGGTTGCGCGATATAACGTCTCTTCGGAGACCGAAACATCGCGACTTCCTTCTTCTTAAAACTTCACGACTTTTTTTTTAGGAAGAGCCATGAGTTTGAATCTGAAGGGCCGTGAGAAGGAAGGAGAGGGCATGAGAAATGCGGAAAGCCATGAGAAATAGTTTACGGAGAGTTGTGTTCTTTTAAAAAGACATCTTTTTGTAGTCTATTTAAGGAACAGAGGCTTCGGGTGTTTTTCTGATGGACGATAGAGGTTTTTTTTATTTTTCTTTTCTTTCCAGGACTGATTCCTCCTTAGCTTGTTTAGGACACAAGAGTTTCCCTTTTACAGAGTTCTCTTCTTTGTTGAAACTCAAGTCTAAAACAAGAGATAGGAAGAATCTCTCGAATGGTAAAAGAAAAGAAGATATACTCTATTTTTATTTCTTTTTACATTAAGACATTAGTGTCTTAAATCCTCCTCCTCTTTCAAAACAAGAGTGTATTCTTAGGACAAGGTCTTAAGAAAGGAAGAGGAAGAAGAAAGAAAGGAAGTAAGAAGTCCCTGCCGTGGAGTTTTTCAGCCATTGTCCTCTTGAGTTCTAGGAGAAGAATTCAAGTGAAGGAACTTTTGAAGAAGCAAGCATCTTGATCAATTTTCTTATGGATCACCATTGGAGGGTGGACATTTGGACACCTGGTTAATTCAAAAGGGTCATTCAACATCAAGTTTTGATTCTACATCAAAATTGGATTTAGCGATAACAGGTTGGTGCCCTAATTCTAATAGTGTAGGTTTGCATGTTTCTCATATGTTTTAATCCTGAATAAGGAGATCCTAGCTAAGGGTTTTGGTGTAAATTTTATCATTTTGAAATTATCTTTTCCACTGTGGTGCACTGGATCCCTTTCAGCGACCACATATAATTTGGCCTTATGGTGAGGTAAAGATTGAAAGAGCTCTGAATGATCAAGCTATCGGTATCCAGGATAGAGACTGTCAATGGTATTTTGTCTGGTGGCAAGGTTAGCCAGAATCTAAGGACTTGTGGAATGCTGGTGCGAATCTGCAGCACCTCAACCCAGACCTTCCTTGAGCCAAATTGACCAATACTTGATGGGGTCGAGTTCCTCCTACCCCGGAAGAATTGGTGAGGACACCAGGATTAGACACAGATCCCTGGATCTCATATGGTTTAATTAGTCATGTGTGAAAGTTTTGAAAGTTTTGTAATCAATTAAGATTGAGTCTTGTAATAAGTTGAGGTTAGTTGATTTGTCTCAACTCTCAACCTTAGTCCAGTTTTGAGTCATGTACATCAGTTATAAGTCTAGTATGAGCCCAGTTTTTATACAAGAGAGGAGGTTATCCTATTTTGGAGTTCTATCAGGCCACATCCCAGAGTCAGAGGACACTACATCAGTCCATTGGATTTTGTGTGACAACCTAGGATCAAAGATGCTTCCAGAACCCTGATTCCATCTAAATGTTTTCCAGATGCCAAGATTCCAATCCAGATGCCAGAGTATATTCTTAAACCAAGGCATCCATGATTCCAGAGGCCCACCTACATCCTAGTCTAAGAAAATCAAGCCCAGGCGCCAAGCCCAAGCCCTAAAGAAGCAAGATTCCATGGAATATTCTTGCTACCAGGCTAACAGGCTACCAGGCCACCCAAGCTTCCAGGAGGCCCAAGCCCATGCACTAAGCCCCTTTGGGTCGGCACCTTGCTGATCCTAGAAGCCCAACATGCCCTCATAGGCATCCTTGAAGTGTTGACCAAGTCCAAGAGGTGTCCTTGAGTGGAATAGTCAACGCACGAAGGGAGAAGGAGAAGACTAGGTCAAATCCAGACCTAGTTGGGATTTATGCTCCTGATTGTTTTAAGATTTATTTTTCTATCCTAGCAAGGAGAAGACTTGTAACCCAGGTGTGTAACCCTAGATAGAGGGCATGGAAACTCTATAAATACACCACCCCTCCCCCTCTTGTAATCAATTTTTATTGATGATATCAAAACCCTGATAAATTTATTTGAGCTTGCAAGCTTGTTTGTTACTTTGTTTTTTTTTATCTTTGGTTTCTACTATGCTTGGCTGAATTCCTTGCTACCCTAGAATCCTTCCATGCCCTAACTCACTACCATCCAAACCTTCACACACCCAAGAAAGAGTACCTTAGGCCACCAAGCAAGGAGATCTTCAACAAGCTTCAAACAGCCCAGCTTCAAAACCCTAACCTGATTCTTTCTAAACCTAGTTCCCTTTCTTTTTCTTACTTCCTGTTTTGATTGACCCTTGACATTTTGCAGGATCCCTGAGATATTTCACCTCCCCAGAGGAGGCCTTCCTTGCCTCCAGGACTACCCAAATCAGTGATCAGTTCAAGGGAAATCAAGCTTCATCATCCAGGCTTCAATCAGAGTGCTGTGTGATCTCTTCATCGGAAGTTATTCAAATCACTAATTGGTAACATCCATCCCTTTTTTTAATTTCTGATTTGATGAAAATAAGCTATCCTAATCCAGGAGTTTCTCAATTCTTGGTGGTGTGGACACCATAAACTGAAAGAAACTTCACTCCAACAAGGTTAGCCTTATCCCAATTTGGATCGAAGATAATTAGGTTACCTTGTATCCTTTAGTTCAAAAATGTTTTATTTTCAAGAGCCATTTCCTTTTCAAGAGTCCTGTAAATGTTTTCAAGAGTCATTTCCTTTTCAAGAGTCCTGTAATTAATCAAGAGTGTTTATTGAGTCCTGTAATTACTTTTAAAATAAAAAAAAAAAATCTCATTTCCTGTAAGTCCGTTTCAAGTTTAGGTCAGTCAAGTCAGTTCAGTTGAGTTAAGTCTATTTCAGTTAATCAAGTCTTAAAGCAATGAAAGCCAGCAACAAGACTCAAATTCTGGACCCCAGAATTTGATCACATGAAGAAGAGAAGACACATCAACCAAGCAAGAGAAAAGGACCATCAACTAAGACCACTTGGTGCCACAAGTCATTCCTTATCCAAGTAGAAGACCATCTCATCATGCCACATCATCAGGCACCACCTCACTAGCCACCTCATCACTCTTTGGCGCCAACAAAAAAGATTCAAATTCAAGGAGGTTGGCCACACCCCTCCAAGTCCTCCACCAAATCCTCCAACCCCCCCCTCCCTCCAAACTCTCCACCAAATCCTCTATCCTCCCTTGTAATCCTCCTCAATTTGGGGAGTTTTTAAATTTCAAAAGCTAGCTTTGTGAGGCTATTAAAAGCCTTGGATGCCCATTATAAAGGGGATTGATTTTGGGAATGAATGAAAATTGAAGTTGAATTTTGGAAGTAGAAGTTGTATTGTATTTTTTTTTTTCCTTATGTGAAAGTTTCCCATCCTCTTCCTCCATGCCAAAGCCATTCTTTTCCCCTAGCAAAGCATCTTCCAAGCTCATGTGAAGGCATTGGAGTCAGCCAGGTCTTCTCAAATTTCTGTTCTTAGTTTATAAATTCTTCCATCCCTTCTATATGTTCTTATCCTTCTTCCTTAACTTTGATCTTCATTTCAGGGTCCTTCGAAGTCTTTGAGTTGTGAACCGGGTTAACCTTGACAAAGAACCAACAAGTTGAAGCCCCAAGTCTAGGGTTCTGATCTCTGTTATCCAGGATCTTCAGTTCTGAGCGTTGATAGTTTCAAGGTATGAATCAAAAGAAGGTTGGAAAGCTCATCAAGGTAAGTCCACAATCATTAGCCCCTATTGTCTAGATCTTCTTCCTTCTTAGTTTAGGATTGTGTCTAATCAAGTAAAAATCCCATTTCTTATAATTCTTAAGTCTTATTATGATGAGTACAATGCTAGTGTAATTAGGTTTCATTGCTCTACAAACCATATTCAAAACATTAATCATATGCTTGCCTCATCAACTTGGTATCAGAGCATGGTCGGATAATTTCCTGCATTTAGATATGTTGCATGCATACTTGTTATCTAGTTAATTTTTTTTTTTAAAATCCAAGCAAGATCCAAAATTCACGCCTCTTGAGCGGGTGTACTCCAGTATACTGTCATGACCCATGGAAATAATGAGCCCCTGGTCGGACATGAATTTTTTAGATTGAAGTTTGGTTAAGCCATTGCACTTATTTGATTAGGTTCTGTTTTCTGAAAATTTGCATCTATTTACTGTAATCCGTCTGCAGCTCCAAAGGCAAGTCACTAATTTTTTGTTGAAATATTTTTTTTCTTGTTCCTTTTTAAGTCAATTTTCACCATATTAAATTTCATCATCAGAAATAAATTATAAAAAAAAGGAAAATTTCTGCAGTTCGATTCTATCATTAGGGTTCTGTTCTATCCTTTTTATTTATCTTCATTTGTAGGATCTTCTTAGAGTAGTATAGATTTTAGTTTTAAAATTTCTTTCATCTGCATTGAAACATATAAGTTAGGAATCCTCTGTGAATTTTTCAAAATTTTTGGACATTTCTTCATCATGTTTTCCACACCACTTTCAAACTGCAACACACTTCTGCAGCACCTTTGCATTTCATTTATCTCATGAGAAATCAAATTAAGTGCATCAATTTGACATAGGGTCAGGGTTTCATCACCTGTCCCTAGCCCAAAAATCACCAACCAACATATCGATCCCAACCCGTTAATTAAAATTGAGTAGAACGTTAATTGCCCTAGTGGGTTAGGGATACCAACAAGTTGGATTCAGGTTAGGGTCAAGTTAGCTGTGTCAGCTAATTGGTGTGTGCTTACTGGCTTGGTGTCTAGGATTGGTGCATCAGGGCTTGTGATTTGGTCCGCCTACCTGGCCAATCTCAGATTGGTGTCTAAGGATTGGCAATCAGGGACCTCCACTCCCCACCACCTACCTGGCTAAGTCCCATAAGTACTACTAGCTAGTTGGTTCACTTAATTAGACCTCTAATTTGTGCTCTAGGTCTAGGAAACCTTAGCTCGAGCTTGAGTCTACTTGCATGCATGAAAACTAGATCAGGAGCCTCATACTCACCAGTCCAGACCCAGTCCAGTGTAGCCATGGACCCGAATCTTGAAACCATGCTAAGAGGCCTAAATGATCTAATGGCCCAATTATACTAAATGCTGGCTAAACAATTTTCCTTAGACCAACCAACTCCTACTATCCCATTAGCTCATATGAATGATAGGAGTAAGAACCCTGAAGTACAAGTTGAGTTCATGAATACTCAAGACTTAGGGTATCCTCAAACTGAAGGGCTAGGGAAAGAAGAAGGCAAATTTGAACCTAGTAAATATGTGTGTGAGACTGACATAAGTTTAATAGATGAATATGAAGGGGAAGACTGTGAAGAGAACAACTTTAGTACCTTACCTGAGGAAACCTTTGGTAAAGAAAAGATTATTGAGCCTAGTCTTGAAACATCAGAACAACCAAAATTTATTGAGGACTTGGTTCCCGTAAGACAATGCCCTCAGGAAGAACCCATAACTTTAGCTTCGACACAAGAACTCTTTCAGGTACCTGAGAAGAACCCAATCATTATTTTAGAAGACTTTCCTGATGACCTTCAACTACCTAGAAGCATCCCGCCTGTAGATCAAAATTCTAATCTTAAGATCATCATGAGTAACCAAGGTCTGTTTCAAGATTTCTCTAAGTTACCCCAAGTCTCGGATTCCTATTTCCTGCCTTTCCCTGAGTCTTATCATAATTTTAGAGCCATTAAGTTTCATTTTGATGAGATTACTAGGATGCATGAGCTTTTAAAGCCTATTCTTTTTGCTACCTACTTTTGGAAAACCTTATGGCATTTGCTAGGAACCCATGGTAAATTCTCATGTACATACCAGACCATGGTCAAACCTAGAGAGTCATTAATCTGTTAGGTTTAGGTCCTAGAAAGTCCAATAAAATTCTTCTCAATAAGGATGCCTAGTTCAGTCTGCATTTTGTAAGTGCTTGTGTAAATTTCTGAGTTTGCTGAATCTTTCGCACAGCATATCACAAATTTGCATAAAGAAATCAGTAATAAGATCAAACTGAGAAATGAGACTTACAAACATTTAGCTGATTCACATAAGAGGGCTAAAGAATTATGTGAAGGGGATTATGCAATGATTAGGCTCAACCCTGAACGGTTCCCACCTGGAACCATAAAGAAGCTGCATGCCCGCGGAGCAGGACATTTCAAGATCTTAAAGAAAATAGGGCCTAATGCATATGTTTTGGAACTTCCACCTGATATGGGTATTAGTACAACCTTTAATGTTTCATACCTAGTAGAATACAAAGAACCAGTACTAATACCTAGTGAGCCTTTTGGGCCAGAAACCTTCATTGAGAGTGAACATATTTCCGAGTGTCCACCACCAACCCTACCTGAGCAGAGAGAGAGGATTGAGAGAATCCTGGATAACAAGACCATTACTACCAGGAATAAGGACTATCAGCGATACCTGGTCAATTGCAAGGTCGACCTGAGTCCGACAACTCTTGGATTACTTGAGTGGACCTGCAAAGACTTAACCCAGACTTGTTCGAGCATTACCAGGGCAAAACTGAACCATACTCGACTGGGTCGCATTCTGTCCACCCCAGGAGAATTGGTGTGGACACCAGAAACCGAAAGAAACTTCACTCCAATAAGGTTATTCTTATCCCAATTTGGATCGAAGATAATTAGGTTACCTTGTATCCTTTAGTTCAAAAATGTTTTATTTTCAAGAGCCATTTCCTTTTCAAGAGTCCTGTAAATGTTTTCAAGAGCCATTTACTTTTCAAGAGTCCTGTAATTAATCAAGAGTGTTTATTGAGTCCTATAATTACTTTTAAAATAAATAAAAAAAAATTCATTTCCTGTAAGTCCGTTTCAAGTTTAGGTCAGTCAAGTCAGTTCAGTTGAGTTAAGTCTATTTCAGTTAATCAAGTCTTAAAGCAATGAAAGACAGCAACAAGACTCAAATTCTGGACCCCAGAATTTGACCACATGAAGAAGAGAAGACACATCAACCAAGCAAGAGAAAAGGACCATCAACTAGGACCACTTGGCGCCACATGTCATTCCTTATCCAAGTAGAAGACCATCTCATCATGCCATGTCATCAGGCACCACCTCACTAGCTACCTCATCACTCTTTGGCGCCAATAAGGAAGATTCAAATTCAAGGAGGTTAGCCACACCCGTCCAAGTCCTCCACCAAATCCTCCAACCCCCCCCATCCCTCCAAACTCTCCACCAAATCCTCCATCCCCCCCTTGTAATCCTCCTAAATTTGGGGAGTTTTTAAATTTCAAAATATAACTTTGTGAGGCTATTAAAAGCCTTGGATGCCCATTGTAAAGGGGATTGATTTTGGGAATGAATGAAAATTGAAGTTGAATTTTGGAAGTAGAAGTTGTCTTGTGTTTTTTTTTTTTTCCTTATGTGAAAGTTTCCCATCCTATTCCTCCATGCCAAAGCCATTCTTTTCCCCTAGCAAAGCATCTTCCAAGCTCACATGAAGGCATTAGAGTCAGCCAGATCTTCTCAAATTTCTGTTCTTAGTTCATAAATTCTCCCATCCCTTCTATATGTTCTTATCTTTCTTCCTTAACTTTGATCTTCATTTCAGGGTCCTTCGAAGTCTTTGAGTTGTGAACCGGGTTCACCTTGACAAAGAACCAACAAGCTGAAGCCCCAAGTCCAGGGTTCTGATCTCTGTTATCCAGGATCTTCAGTTCTGAGCGTTGGTAGTTTCAAGGTATGAATCAAAAGAAGGTTGGAAAGCTCATCAAGGTAAGTCCACAATCATTAGCCCCTATTGTCTAGATCTTCTTCCTTCTTAGTTTAGGATTGTGTCTAATTAAGTAAAAATCCCATTTCTTATAATCCTTAAGTCTTATTATGATGAGTACAATGCTAATGTAATTAGGTTTCATTGCTCTACAAACCATATTCAAAACATTAATCATATGCTTGCCTCATCACTTGGGTCCTGGAATTTATTATTTTGCACATATTTGCCTGCGATACGATGATTCTATGCATTGCTATTCTTCTTGCTAGTTCTTACTTTTATTCGAGAATTTAGCTTACAAACCTAAATTATAAAAATCATAAAAAAAATTACTTTACTGTTTTCCATGCATGTTTAGCAATCTTAGAGTCATCCACCAGGATCAGACACAGATCCCTGGATCATATATTGTTTAATTAGTCATGTGTCAAAGTTTTGAAAATTTTGTAATTAATTAAGATTGAGTCCTGTAATAAGTTGAGGTTAGTTGATTTGTCTCAACCCTTAACCTTAGTCCAATTTTGAGTCCTGTACATCAGTTATGAGTCTAGTATGAGCCCGATTTTTGTACAAGAGAGGTTGTTATCCTATTTTGGAGTTCCACCAGGACACATCCAGGAGTCAGAGGCCACTACATCAGTCCATTAGATTTCGTGACAACCCATGATCCAAGATGCTTCAAGAAATCCTGATTCCTTCTAGATGTTTTCCAGATACCCAGATTCCAGTCCAGTTGCTAGGGCATATTCTTAAATCAGGGCATCCAAGACTCCAGAAGTCCACCTACATCCCAGCCCAAGGAAATCAAGCACATGCGCCAAGCCCAAACCCTAAAGAAGCAAGATCACATGGAATATTCTTGCTACTAGGCTACCAGGCTACCCCAGCTTCCAAGAGGCCCAGGCCCATGCATCAAGCCCCTTTGGACCGGCCCCTTGCTAACCGTAGAAGCCCAACACGCCCTCCTAGGCATCCTTGAAGTGTTGACCAAGTCCAAGAGGTGTCCTTGAGTGGAATAGTCAAAGCATGAAGGGAGAAGGAGAAGACTAGGTCAAATCCTAATCTAGTTGGGATTTATGGTCCTAATTATTTGAAAATTTATTTTTCTAACCTAGCTATGAGAGGACTTATAACCCAAGTGTATAACCCTAGTTAGAGGATATGGGAACTCTATAAATACCACACCCCTCCCCCTCTTATAATAAAATTTTATTGATGATATCAAAACCTTGGTAAATTTATTTGAGCTTGCGAGCTTGTATGTTACTTTGTTTTTTTTTCTTTGGTTACTATTATGCTTGGCCGAATTCCTTGCTGCCCTAGCATCCTTCCAAACCCTAACTCACTACCATCCAAGCCTTCACACGCCCAAGAAAGAGTGTCCTAGGCCGCCAAGCAGGGAGATCTTCAACAAGCTTCAAACAGCCCAGCTTCTAAAACCTAACCTGATTCCTTCTAAACCTAGTTCCCTTTCTTTTTCTTACTTGCTATTTTGCTTTACCCTTGACAGGCTTTCCTTGCCTCCAGGACTGCCCAAATCAGTCATCAGTTCAAGAAAAACCAAGCTTCATCATCCAAGCTCCAATCAGAGTGCTGTGTGATCTCTTCATCAGAAGTTCTCCAAATCACTGATTGGTAACATCCTTCCCTTCTTTTTATTTCTGATTTGATAAAAATAAGCTATCCTAATCCGGGAGTTTCTCAATTCTCGGATCCTGGAATTTATTATTTTGTACGAGTTTGCCTATAATACGATGATTCTGTGCATTGCTATTCTTTTTGCTAGTTCTTACTTTTATTTGAAAATTTAGCCTACAAACCTAAATTATAAAAATCACAAAAAAATTAGTTTACTATTTTTCATGCATGTTTAGCAATCTTAGAGTCATCCCGCTTCAGAACTAATCTGCATCGGTAGGGAAGAGGATGCTTTTGAACACCTCCCATGCAGTAGTCCAGTGATGAATATGTTGGATTTCTCCTAGGAACGGTATATTACAATAAATCAGGCATCAACGCTTGACATAACAGAAGTAGATATAAAAACTATTTTATATCTAATGATGCAATTTATAAATAAATCTAATTTATTCATCATAAATTTCTAACATGCTGTAATATATGAGAAAAATATTAGATTTAAAAATAAAATTGCTTTAAGCATGAAATACTTACCTGGATTGCTATCCTGGCCTGCTCTGAAAACATGCCGACCCACTTTTGAAACCGAGATTCTACCGGAGCCGTGCAATCACCTGGCATTTACTGGTATCCACACAGAGCTCATGTAATTGAATCATAGAGAGCACTGGACTGCTAGATCTTTGCAGCCCTCTCCTCTTTTAGCAAATCAACTGCTTTAAAAATTATGCCGATCCGAATCTGGACCAGCTTTTCTTGAACTAGCTTCTATCTTGCAAACTGAGAGTTGCAAGATCTAGGACCTCTTTATTTCTTCTTTCTCTTGTAAAAATCTCTCTAGTTCTCACACAAGGAAGAAGAAAACAAATAAAAGGGAGAGAACAACATGATGCCCCAAGAGAGAACCCCTGGTATTGATGCCCAAAAAGAAATCATGCCCAAGAGAAAAAAACATGCCAAAAGGGAAGCACACTTGGTCGGCCACCCCTCTCTCCCTTTTATAATTCACTTGTCCCAACCCTCCAAGCCAAAATACTAGTGTTTAATCTAAACTAGTTTAGGTTTTAAGAGGAGTAGAAGGGAAGGACTCTTCCTCTCTCATTCATTATCCTCGCCAAAACTCTTTGTGCCCATCTTTGATTTCACACCCACTCCTCTTTGTCACACAAAGAACTTGAGGCCCACTATGGCATGTGAAGGCAAGGGGAGACAAGGAAAGAGAATCTCAGTCCAACTAGACTCTAGGCATGGTCCAAATAAACTAATTTGACAATCAAATCGAAGCTAACTTTAAATCCGATCAAACCATTTTGAAAAGGCTATTGATCTAACTCAATTAGGATCAATTAATTGAGTTTAACTCAAATAAATTAAATCTAATTTAATTAAATTAATAATTAATCCATAATTTATTAATTGTAACATTTATAATTAGGTCCAAATGTACTAAAATTATCAAATTTAGTAATATTTTGATTTGCTGATTGGTTACTTAAGCTCCTTATGTGTGTGACCCCTCAGGTCCTATCCTGTCTGGTAATGAGACATCCTATAATCTCCATTATACATCATCGAAACTCCTTTCGATAGACTGAAATAATTTCAGCTTAACCCTAATCAGGATCATCAATCCGAGAATGATCCTAATGGGATCTCATAATCTATCAATGACACCTAGCAATATGTAGTGGCAACCCAGCAGAATAAGATTGGAACCCCTAAGTGTAGTTACCATGTGATTCGGTTCCTCTATTAAAAATCTTGACATGATGTTGGTTACGGAAACTTGTCAAATCCATCAGTCATATGCTTAACATAATTGACTCAAGTCTAATTATGATACTAATGAAAATACCTTTTCATTATCACTCTACTATGGCCATAGACTTCTAGACTTAGTCTTATTAAGCTGCATAAGATTATTCCTTACTACTAAGGCTGATAGATCCCTACAAGTGAACACCCTACTCCTACAATAAACTTATTGTAGCCAACGAACATTGCAAGGTCCCGAATGGATAGGTTCCATGTATTTGTGCTATCAAACTATAGCAACCTTATGTGACTAGCTAAGACATTTTGGGTCAAAGAACTATTCACATGACCACAGCATCAAAAAATTATCGACGAGTGAGTAGTCATCCGTATAACTTTATGTACTTGGTCATGCTCAATACCATTGATCTCTATCAACTACCTGCACTCTCACTCCAGTATCCCACATTGTAGGTCAGGGACTCATCTACCCAAAAAGAAAAGTGATCTGTGCACTGATTTTAATGGATCAACCATCATCCTCGTGATATTCTAACAATTGGGAGCTTTTAGGAGTTAATCTTTAAAGACACATGCCTCAGATTCTCAACTCTTGAGAATATGTGTCATTGTTCATTAATTTCATGGATGATTCATAGACACATAAATATGAATGAAACTAATACCCTTTTATTTATAAGAAAAAATTAAGTACAAAGCTCATGCCCTAAAAATTATAATGTGTCAAGCCAATTAGGCTTTCAGGGCATACATCTAACAATCTCCCACTTGCACTAAAGCCAATTGGCTTCATATCTAAGTCATATTTTTTCAAAGTGGACTTTAGCCTTCTACTAGCTTAGAAGCTTAGTCAGTGGGTCTGCCACATTATTCGTGGAGTCTACTTTTTGCACCTCAATATATTTCTTCTCGACGTAGTCGCGTATGATATGAAACCGTTGCTCAATATGCTTAGACTTCTGGTGAGATCTGGGCTCCTTAGCAAGAGCTATTGCACCATTATTATCACAATATATGGGGATGGCATCAGATGGCATCACTCCAAGCTCCACAATGAACTTTTTTGTACTAGAAGGCTTCTTTTGCTGCTTCAGAGGCAGCGATGTACTCTGCTTCTATTGTTGATTCTGCTATGATGGGCTGCTTGGAACTTTTCCAACTAGTTGCCCCACCATTGCATAAAAAACACTACCTTGATGTAGACTTTCTGTCATCAAGATCAGACATAAGGTCTGAGTCTGTATATCTCTTTATCCCTAATTCTGAACTCCCTCCAAAGACTAAGAACAAATCTTTAGTCCTTCTTAAGTACTTAAGAATGTTCTTCACAGCTATCCAGTATTCTTCACTTAGATTCGACAGATATCTTCTCGTGACACTCACAGCAAGAGTTAAATCTAGTAAAGTATACAACATGACATATATAAGGCTTCCAATTGCCAAAGTATATGGAATCCTACTTATGCATTGAATCTCTTCAGGTGTGTTAGGACACATTTTCTTGGAGAGCTTAATGCCATGCCAAAAACGTAACAATCCTCTTTTAGAGTTCTCCATGTTGAACCTTTTCAGCACTTCCTCTATGTACATTTTTTATGAAAGGCCAAGCATCCAATTAAATCTATCTCTATAGACCTTAATCCCCAAAATATAAGATACTTCACCTAAGTCTTTTATAAAGAATTCCTCAGATAACCAACTTTTGACCGAAGTCAACATGGAAAATCATTCCCTATAAGGAGGATATCATCCACGTACAATATGAGGAATGTCATCGCCCTCCCACAGGCCTTCCTGTAAACACATGGCTCATCCTCATTCTTGATAAAATCAAATGATTTGATTGCTGTTGGGAATTGTGTCCCAAAGCCAATCGCCTAGGTTGTAGGCGATTGTGCTTAGTATTGTACTTTTTCTTTGAATTAATAAAATATATTTATGGTAGCTCATCACATACTAAATTTCCCTGAAATGAACTCTTTCCATGTGATGAAGTCCTTAGGACTACATTGACTTCGATACAGAGAGGATGTATTGAGTGGTCCTTAAACCTTGTTCACAACCAAAGGATATATTATACTGGATGGTAATATATCAAGTATAGGTTGTTGTAGTTCACATCGTTTGGTTGTCCTCTTGACCAAATGAGTGTGGTGACACTGATGTGATCTATAAGTGGGATATATGATATCTCATTGAACGTGACTCCGTGCAGCCCCTTTCTGCCAAAGGAAAACTCATGATTGGATATGGGTATATGTGTCCCTCCGACTTGAGGTCATCATGGTAGCTTGCAAGCAACTCCCTGTGCTTTGGTGCCGGACTACCCGGATTTTTAATCCGGTGATGGAAGGTTTCTGGGTACAGTCAAGTACTTGTGGAGCAATGATGGACCAAGATGGAATTGACCTATCCAAACAGTTTGGATTGAATATCTCGTAGTATCTCAATTTAGCAAATCCTTGGCCGGGGTAGTCCTAGTGAGGAGTCACCGGGCTTGCGAGGTTGAGACACGTAGTGGACTGACTCAGTCTGGGTTGGCAGCCCAATCTCAGTCGTCCTGAGTATTAGAGGACAAAGGGATGAATTATACGATAACCATATGCCAGAGGTTCGATAGTTTGCTCTCACATCTTCGACCTATCCGGACGCCGGGACCCATTGCTAGATGGTTTCCTGTGCTGGTACTAGAATTATTCTAGTGCTACCGTTTAGGTTCGAACCTATGAGGTCACACGCCATAGAGGATTGCTCTCTAATCCAGATACCGATTACGATTGGAAATCATCTCGGTTTTATGGTCACGATATTTTTGAGCACTCTTTTCCCCGTCTTGCCCTTGTTTGTGTCAACCGAAAATTATTCCAGGCTGACCAAGACTGAACCAGGTTTTTACTGAATCAGTTTTGAACTAATTCGGAGTTCGTTTTGGCCTTAAATTGGTTGTGAACCAATTTTAATCCCTTGAACCAGATTCAATTGGATTGAACTGCTCTTAATTGGATTGGGAATCCATGAACCGAGGGATTGCTTGGACCGGTTTTGAACCGATGTTCTTTTTGGTTTCAGCATGACCGTTTTACATGGTCTTTCGCTGGAAAGAACTCAAGAGGCCGAACAACCAAACGTCGCCGTCTCTTCCTCTCCCACCACTCGCTGTATTTTCTCCTGTTTATTGTTGATTAAATGAGAGAATGGTAGCTCTTTGATCGGACTCTTCATCTCCCTGGCCTCTCCATCTTCCCTTGCTATCCTTATAAATTAAGCAGCCCCTGTTTCAGCCAATTAGACACCGAGTAACAGCAAGCAACAAAAATTATGGGTGTTGTTCTTTGAGAGGCTGATTTGAGCTTGATCATTTCAATCCACTGGGTGCTTGTAGAGCTGGGTTTTGGAGTATTTTAGGGAGAGAAAGAAGAGCTAATCTCTTGTTCATTGTTCTGCTCAAACCAAGGACTACAGCAAAGTTCTGTTGCTGCTATCAACCGTGACTAACCTCCCTTCCAGTGGCTAGCATCGCACAAGAAGGAGGATCCGAGAGCCCCGGGTGTGTCTCCCCTCTAGAGGGAGTATCATTCTACTCCTGGGAGCTAGAGAGTGAGCCCAGTTTGCTGCAGCTGCTCCCAAACGAAGGAAACTTGCTGCTATTTTTTTTTCTGCAACAGAGTTTCTGGCAGCAGCTTTTGGGTGAATTTTTACACCCTTTATACTGTGTTTTCCTTGCAGATTTCGGTGGAAGATCGAAGAACATTCGATTACCTTGCTGCTACTTCGATTCGGGAGGAAACAGAGGTCCGGAAGCCCACTTTTGGACGCTCTTTTTCAAGCTCAAAACAGGGTATCCCACGGTCCTAGGAGGAAGAAGGGTGGAATAGATTTATTCCAGCTATTCTAGCCTATTCCTGGTTTATTCCAGAGTTATTCCAAGCAGAATAAAGGTATGGAAAATTACTTTTTTAATCATGCATAAATAGATTTATTTGTTTAAGTTTTTGCAAATATTTTTATATTATGATACATGCTTACATGCAACATGAATAGATTAGGTTCTGGGCGGAGCAGTTTTCCGTTGCACAAATTTTTTAAAAAAGTTTTAAAATCCATTATGCTCCCGCAGCTATTTGCATGCCTAATGTAGGATCATGTCAAACCACGTGCACCTTTTTTCTTTCAGTGGTATCAGAGCCAGGTTGCATGTGTAATCTATTCCTGTATGCATGTTTATAGATTAAAATTGGTTTAATCTAATTATGTATCAAATTTCTTTTTGGAACCTAGTTGAGACCTTCACCATGACCGTGTGTCTTTGACACGATGCGGATCGTCTGTGTTGTCCTCTTCAGAAGGATCCTTAAAGAATATTAAAATTTAAAATATTTTAATTTGTTGATACATGGTTTTGGGTATGTTTTCTATGGATATGAAATATTTGTAAAATTTGAATCTTGATGCATGATTAGTTATGTAAAAATGTTTTACATTGTGACTTAATTAAAAAATATTTTAATTAAGTGTTTGGCTTATTAAATTTTTTAGGTTTATGAAATCTAAAAGACTGCATAAGCCATTTTGGGTTAATTGGGTTAGCTGACTAGTTGGGTCCTTTACAAGGTTAGACCTAAGTTTAGTTGAACTGGATAACAAGAAGATTAAACAAAAGTTGTTTAAGGTCCTTCTTTAGAACTATCTAATAGTTAGATTAGTTGATCCGTTCATCTAAAATGGATCCAATTAGTAGCTCAGTGGACGCCCGAGTCTTTAGGCTCGTCTGATCGAGTCTGGTAAACCAACTGGTGTCGAGGTAGGTTTGGCATTGTGATCATGGTTGTATGAGGCTACCTCTTTCCTTGCCAACTTGGTTGGTGTCTAGGAAAGATGGTTAATGGCAGATACTCACCCATGATCTCACCTACCTGGCTAGTCGAGTCGACCAGAACTGATTGGAAAAGCTCAATGACTCGAGTTAACCCATGTCACCCAGGTTGATCGGTCTGACTGATCTATAGGTGCCTATGGATCATTTGTTGATTTATTTCAACCCTCCTAGAATCTAATTGATTCAGTGGGAGGATGATCCATGTCCTTTGTCTTTTTCTTCTGTCACAACTAAAAATCCTCTAAAATTATTAGGTCCTTAAAAAGACTAAGTCAAGGAGTTGACAGTGTCTTAGCCTCCCATTAAGTCGGTTAGAAATGTGTCCACTAGCTTGGTGTGCATCGGCAGTTCCATAGAACGGGTGTACATCCGACGACTGGAATTTCTATCTGATCGATGATGGTTCAGTGCAACCTCATTAACGGGACCAGGTGGGTCGGCCATAGTCGGGCTTGGTCTTTAATTAGCTGGAAGCATTGGATTTGTCATTTTAATGGTTGGACCTAACCAGAGACCCGCAATAGGAGGCCCCTAGGCCGATTGGGGTGTTCTCTGTGGCAAAATGAAATACTGAAAATTGTTAAGGGAAACAATTGGTTTACGAACCTACCTTTAGGCTCGTATGGGTGAGCTGGCCATAGTCGGGCTCATGCAAGGCCTATTGAATTTCAGTACCCACTTGAAAAAGTGTTTTCACGGATTGGACTTAGAGGCTACCAATCTGAAAAATTAGTGGGAGAAACCTTTAGACTAAAGTCCAAGTCTTTTGGTTAAATTATTAATTCATACACTAATTTGGTATTATTTTCTTTTCATATGTCTTTCAATTTATCGCTCCGGTCACTTCTCGATAATGAGAAGTTAAAGGGTCACAACTTCGATAGTTGGTATCGAAGATTGAGAATCGTTATGGAGCATGAATGGATCCTCTATGTGATAACGGATCCGGCACCTGAAATCCCTCCCGCTAATGCACGGAGTGCGGTCAGAGATGCTTATCTAAAGTGGGTCTCTGATCAGACTACTGTCCGATGCATTATGTTAGCGGTGATGAACGACGAGTTCAGTCGCAAATTCGAGGAGGCCCAACCTGATGAAATCCTTCAAAAGTTGAAGGAATCCTTCGGCACCTCGGATGATGTAGAATGGTACAAGTGTCTTGTGCCATCTACAATTCCAAGATGCCGAATGGCGGTTTAGTCACTGATCATGTATTGTACATGATCAAGCTGATTGAAAAGTTGGGCAAACTCGGATGCCCCTTGCACGAGCAGCTTGGCAAGGATGCGATCCTGAATTCTCTTCCCTCCTCCTATCTTGATTTTCTCGATCATTATAGAATGAACAAGCCTGCAGTCAACTACCATGGTCTTTTGGGGTTGCTGCAGACTTTCGAGAAAGACCACCAACTGAATAAGGGGGTGGTGAATTTAGTGGGAGGAATTAGAGGTCGTCGTTCCTTTAAGAAAGGGAAGAAGAAAATAAATAAAAAGGGAAAGAAGGTGCAGTATGCTCCTGGCCCAAGTCAGACCAGGAAGTATAAGGCTGATCAATCTTCTGCACAGTGTTTCTTCTGTAAGAAGAAGGGACACTGGAAGAGGAACTGTCCTCTTTATATTGCGTCCCTTGATCCGAACAGGCCGAGAAAGCAGAAGTCTGCTGAACAAGGTATTTATATGATAAAACCTTGTAATTACTCTATTGTTGATACTGCTAACTGGGTATTAGATACTGGTAGTCCAATTCACGTTTGTAATTCATTACAGGGACTTCCAGTTAGCAGAAGATTTGAAGATGGAGAACAGTTTCTGAGCGTCAGGAATGGAAATCGTGTTCCAGTACTGGCGGTCGGAGTCTTGCATCTTGTCTTTGAGTCTTGTACTATCGAACTAGTCGACTATCACTATTGTCCTAGTTTCATTATGAGCATAATCTCTGTAGGCCGTTTGGCCAATTATGGTTTTGAACTATTAATAAAAGAAGATTTTTGCAATGTTATTTTGAATAACTCTGTTATAATGAAAACTAGATTAAATAATGGCATATACGTACTATCAAGGCCAGTTAGTGTAATGTACACTTCTAGCAAACGCCCAAGATTAGATAATGTCAATGATTTGTATCTTTGGCACTGTAGGCTAGGTCATATTAACCAAAATAAGATAAACAAGATGCGAGGAGATGGACTCCTCGAGGTCAGTGATTCTGAATCACTGCCCACTTGTGAATCCATTTTATTTGGTAAAATGACCAAGTCACCTTTTACTGGAAAAGATGAACGAGCTATAGAACTTCTAAGTCTCATACATACTAATGTATGTGGACCAATGATAGTTAGTACCAGAGGAGGATATAAATATTTCATTACTTTTATAGACGACCTTTCAAGGTTCGATTATGTCTTCTTAATGAGACATAAGTCTGAGTCGTTTGAAATGTTCAAATGATACCGTAATGAAGTAGAAAAGCAAACTGGAAAAAGTATTAAAACCCTTCGATCTGATCGAGGTGGCGAATACTTATCTGGTGCATTTTTGACATATCTTGAGGAGAATGGAATTCTCTCTCAGTGGACTCCTCCAAGTACACCACAGTTGAATGGTGTGTCCGAAAGGAGGAATCGAACCTTGTTGGACATGGTTCGATCCATGATGGGCTTTGCAACTCTGCCGCTATCCTTTTGGGGATATGCACTTCAGGCGGCCTGTTACTTGTTAAATGATATTCCAAGTAAGTCTATTGTCTCCATTCCGTATGAGATGTGGACTGGACGTAAATCCTCAATCTCACACCTTCGGGTCTGGGGTTGTTCGGCTTACATAAAGCGTTTAGACTCAGACAAACTTGGTCCAAGGTCTGATCGATGTTTATTCATTGGTTATCCTAAGGAAACCAAAGGGTATTTCTTCTACTTGGAGAATGAACAAAAGGTGTTCGTTGCTCTTAGAGCTATCTTTTTGGAAAAGGAGTTCCTTGGAGAAGGAACTATAGTCTCTAAGATTGAACTTGATGAAGTTCAGCCAATAGAAGAACCTGCACACTCTAAGGACATCGTAGAATCGGCTGTGATTGAATCACACCCAGAACCCAATAGAAGATCCGGTAGAATACCGTGTTAGCTGGACAGATACTATGGTTTCTTGGTCCGGGACGGCGATCCCATTGAGCTCGATGAGAACAATGAGGATCCGATCACCTATATGGATGCTCTTCAGAGATCTGACTCTGAGGCATGGCTTGGAGCCATGCGATCCTAAATGGAGTCCATGGAAAGCAACAATGTATGGACATTGGTTGATCCGCCTAAAGGGATAAAACCCATCAGGTGTAAATCGATCTTCAAGAGGAAAAGGGGCGCAGATGGGAAGGTAGAGACCTATAAAGCCCGTCTGGTTGCCAAGGGGTATCGTCAGCGATATGGTATCGATTATGATGAGACTTTCTCCCCTGTGGCAATGCTCAAGTCCATTCGGATCATGCTTGCTTTGGCAGCATATTTTGATTACGAGATCTGGTAGATGGATGCCCGAACCGCTTTCCTAAATGGGAAGATGGAAGAGGAGGTGTATATGATACAGCCTGAAGGGTTCACATCCACAGATGAATCAAAAGTATGCAAGTTGCAGAGGTCCATTTATGGACTCAAGCAAGCGTCTCGAAGTTGGAACTTACGGTTTGATAGGTGTATCAAATCATATGGCTTCGTTGGGAATGGAGAAGAACCATGCATCTATAAATGGGTTAATGGTTCTGTGATTGTATTCCTAGTACTGTATGTCGACAACATTCTCTTAATCGGGAATGATGTCGCAGCATAACAAGGAATAAAGGTCTGGTTATCATCTCAGTTCTCCATGAAAGACTTGGGTGAAGCTTCTTACATACTAGGAATGAAGATCTATAGAGATAGATCTAAGAAGCTTTTGGGATTGTCCCAGTCTACGTACATTGACACCGTGCTGAGACGGTTCAGCATGAAAAATTCCAAGAAAGGCTATCTCCCGATAGGTTCTGGAATTACTCTTTCCAAGAAGGATTGTGCGACAACTCCTGAGAAAAGAGAGTGCATGAGTAGAGTTCCTTATACTTCTGCAGTAGGCTCTATCATGTATGCTATGACATGTACTAGACCGGACGTGGCATACTCACTAGGAGTAGTGAGTAGATACCAGTCTGACCCAGGTGAGGCGTATTGGAAGGTGGTTAAGTCCATCCTTAAGTATTTGAGAAATACTAAAGATCAATGGCTGATTTATGGAGAACCTGACTTGAAACTTGTGGGGTACTCTGACTCTAGTTTCCAGTCAGATAGAGATAATAGCAAGAGTGTGTCAGGGTTTGTATTTACCCTGAATAGAGGAGCGATCTGCTGGAAAAGTTCCAAGCAAGCAACTGTTGCAGACTCGGTATGCGAAGCAGAATATATTGCAGCATCCGTTGCAGCAAAGGAAGCTGTGTGGTTACGGAATTTCCTTGGAGAGCTAGGGGTGGCACCTTCCCTAGATGGTCCTGTTCCGGTATACTATGACAGCACTGGAACCATTGCTCAAGCTAAGGAGCCTAAAGCTCATCACTGCACCAAACACATACTGTGGTGCTACCACCTCGTACGAGAAATTGTAGAACGAGACGACATCAATCTTTCGAAGGTCGATGGAAAAGAAAATCTTGCCGACCCCTTCACTAAAGCCCTCAGAATAAAAGAGTTTGACTATTGTAAATGGGAAATGGGTATTAGATACTCTTCTGATTGGCTTTAGTACAAGTGAGAGTTGTTGGGAATTGTGTCCCAAAGCCAATTGCCTAGGTTGTAGGCGGTTGTGCTCAGTATTGTACTTTTTCTTTGAATTAATAAAATATATTTATGGCAGCTCATTACATACTAAATTTTCCTGAAATGAACTCTTTCCATGTGATGAAGTCCTTAGGACTACACTGCTTCAATACAAAGAGGATGTATCGAGTGGTCCTTAAACCTTGTTCACAACCAAAGGATATATTGTACTGGATGACAATATATCAAGTATAGGTTGTTGTAGTTCACATTGTTTGGTTGTCCTCTTGACCAAATGAGTGTGGTGACACTGATGTGATCTACAAGTGGGATATGTGATATCTCATTGAACGTGACTCCGTGCAGCCCCTTTCTGCCAAAGGGAAACTCACGATTGGATATGGGTATATGTGTCCCTCCGACCTGAGGTCATCACGGTAGCTTGCAAGCAACTCCCTGTTCTTTGGTGCCGGACTACCAGGATATTTAATCCGGTGACGAAAGGTTTCTGGGTATAGGCAAGTACTTGTGGAGCAGTGATGGACCAAGATGGAATTGACCTATCCAAACAGTTTGGATTGAATGTCTTGCAGTATCTCAATTTAGCAAATCCTCGGTCGGGGTAGTCCTAGTGAGGAGTCACTGGGCTTGCGAGGTTGATACACGTAGTGGACTGACTCAGTCTGGGTTGGCAGCCCAATCTCAGTTGTCCTGAGCATTAGAGGTCAAATGGATGAATTATACGGTAACCATATGCCAGAGGTTCGATAGTTTGCTCCCGCATCTTCGACCTATCCGGATGCCGGGACCCATTTCTAGATGGTTTCCTGTGCTGGTACTAGAATTGTTATAGTGCTACCGTTTAGGTTCGAACCTATGAGGTCACACACCACAGAGGATTACTCTCTGATCCGGATATGGATTACGATTGGGAATCGTCTCAGTTTTATGATCACGGTATTTTTGAGCACTCTTTTCCCCGTCTTGCCCTTATCTCTGTCAACCAGAAATTGTTCCGGGCTGACCAAGACTGAACCAGGTTTTTACTGAATCAGTTTTGAACTGATTCGGAGTTCATTTTGGCCTTAAATTGGTTGTGAACCAATTTTAATCCCTTGAACCAGATTCAATTGGATTGAACTGCTCTTAATTGGATTAGGAATCCATGAACCGAGGGATTGCTTGGACCAGTTTTGAACCAGTGTTCTTTTTGGTTTCAGCAGGACCGTTTTACACGGTCTTTCGCTGGAAAGAACTCAAGAGGCTGAACAACCAAACGTCGCCGTCTCTTCCTCTCCCACCACCCGCTGCATTTTCTCCTGTTTATTGTTGATTAAATGAGAGAATGGCAGCTCTTTGATCAGACTCCTCATCTCCCTGGCCTCTCCATCTTCCCCTGCTGTCCTTATAAATTAAGCAGCCCCTGTTTCAGCCAATTAGACACTGAGTAATAGCAAGCAACAAAAATTCTGGGTGCTGTTCTTTGAGAGGCTGATTTGAGCTTGATCCTTTCAATCCACTGGGTGCTTGTAGAGCTGGGTTTTGGAGTGTTTTAGGGAGAGAAAGAAGAGCCAATCTCTTGTTCATTGTTGTGCTCAAACCAAGGACTGCAGCAAAGTTCCGTTGCTGCTATCAACCGTGACTAACCTTCCTTCCAGTGGCTAGCACCGCACGAGAAGGAGGATCCGAGAGCCCCGGGTGTGTCTCCCCTCTAGAGGGAGTATCATTCTACTCCTGGGAGATAGAGAGATGAGCCCAGTTTGCTGCAGCTGCTCCCAAACGAAGGAAACTTGCTGCTATTTTTTTTTCTGCAACAGAGTTTCTTGCAGCAGCTTTTGGGTGAATTTGTACACTCTTTATACTATGTTTTCCTTGTAGATTTCGGTGGAAGATCGAAGAACATTCGATCACCTTGCTGCTGCTTCGATTCGGGAGGAAACGGAGGTCCGGAAGCCCACTTTTGGATGCTCTTTTTCAGGCTCAAAACAGGGTATCCCACGGTCCTAGGAGGAAGAAGGCTGGAATAGATTTACTCCAGCTATTCCAGCCTATTCCAGGTTTATTTTATAGTTATTCCAGGTGGAATAAAGGTATGGAAAATTACTTTTTTAATCATGCATAAATAGATTTATTTGTTTAAGTTTTTGTAAATATTTTTATATCATGATACATGCCTACATGCAACATGAATAGATTAGGTTCTGGGCGGAGCAGTTTTCCGTTGCGCAAATTTTTTAAAAAAGTTTTAAAATCCATTCTGCTCCCGTAGCTATTTGCATGCCTAATGTAGGATCATGTCAAACCACGTGCACCTTTTTTCTTTCAATTGCATCATCAAAATGAGTATTCCAACTCCGAGAAGCTTGCTCAATCCATAGATTGATCAATGCAGCTTGCAGACCTTTTGATCTTCATCATTGGAAGCAAAACCTAGAGGCTGTTCCATATAGATATCTTCCTCAAGATATCCATTCAGGAATACAGTTTTCACATCCATCTGCCATATCTCATAATCATGATATGTTGCATATGCAACCAATGTACGGATGGATTTCAGCATAGCTACTGGTGAAAGGTGTCATGATAGTCAACGCCTTCACGTTGACTATATTTTTGCCACTAACCTAGCTTTAAAGGTCTCTACCTTACCATCTGCACCTATTTTCTTTTTGTAGATCCATTTACAACCAATAGGTACAATACCCTCTAGTGGATCCATTAAAGATAATACATGGTTAGAATGCATTGATTCAATTTTTGACTTCATAGCATTCAACCATTTCTCGAAGTCGATGTCTGACATCGCCTCATCATAAGTCTTATGATCAATCAATTGATCCTTGTCCCTAACTAGAAATTTTTCTTTTATATCCTCTATAAGCATATCCAAGTACCTTTCAGGAGGTTTGGAGACTCTAATAGACTTACAAGGTGGAAGAGCATTTATGTGAATTGGTTGATTAGGTTCGATCTGATCCATAGCTGGCTTCTCTTCAGAGACTTTCTCATCGAGCTCAATTAACCTCCCACTACCACCTTCCTGAATAAACTATTTTTCAAGAAATGTGGCATGTCTGCTCACAATTACATTATGATCTTCTAGAATGTAAAAGTAATATCCTGAAATTTTTTTAGGATATTCTATAAACCGAGATTTCACAAATCTAGATTCCAACTTTTTCGTCATTAATCTTTTAACATAGGCTGGACATCCCCAAATCTTGAAATGTGTAAGACTTGGTTTCTCACCATGCCAAATCTCATATGGTGTGGTAGGAACATATTTAGTTGGAACTCTATTCAGAATATAGATTGAAGTTTGTAGGGCATATCTCCAAAGAAATAAAGGCAAGTCAGTGATGCTCATCATGGATCATACTAAATCTAATAGTGTTCTGTTTCTCCTCTCAGACACGCTGTTGAGCTGAGGAGTACCTGGTGGAGTCCATTGTGAGACTATGCCATTATCCTTGAGATAACCTAAGAATTTCCTACTATGGTATTCACCTCCCCGATCTGATTGAAGAACCTTAAGGATTTTATCTGTTTGTTTTTCTACCTCATGTCTGAATTTCTTGAACTTTTCAAAAGCTTTAGATTTGTGTCTCATAAGAAACATATAACCATACCTTGAACAATCATCAGTAAAGGTTATGAAGTAGTAAAAACCACCCCTAAATTGCACATCAAATGGACCACACACATTAGTGTGTACCAGGACAAGTATTTCTGTGACCCTCTCCCCATGTTCTATAAAGGGTAACTTGGTCATTTTTCCTTGAAGACATGACTCACAAGATGGGTATGATTCAAAATTAATTAAATCTAGGATCCCATCCCTTTCTAGTTTGTTTATTCTATCCTTACCTATATGACCGAGCTTTAGATGCCATAATATTTATCATTTAGGTCATCTCTAGGATGTTTATGTTCTATGGCATTCACTTTAATTTTCTTGTTAATATTCAAAGATGCATCAGCATGCAAATGATAGAGACTTTCAATTAAAATAGCTTTTGCAACCAATTTATTTCTCAAATAAATACTATAAAAGTCTTTATTGAATTTAAATTCAAATCCTTCCTGTGCTAGAATAGAGATAGAAATCAAATTTCTACTAGCTCCAGGCATAAAATAACAGTCACTAAGTACTAATCTAAATCCTAAAGGTAACACCAGAGAATATGATCTAATGGCTTGAGCAGCAACTTTTGCTCCATTTTTGACATGTAGGACCATCTCACATTCTCTTAGCATTCTACTTCTTTTTAGACCCTGCATATAAATGAATATATGAGCACTAGAGCTAGAGTCTAAAATCCAACTAGAAGTAGATGAAACTATTAAGTTAGATTCAATAACGAGTATGGACTTACCTTCAAAAGGTGCATCCTTCTTCTATTTCTTTAAGCTTTCCTGGTAGAGAGGATAATTTCTTTTCCAATGGCCATCTGTATTGCAGTAGAAACATTTTCCTTTGCTAAACTTGGCTTTCTTGGGACTGTCCTTCTTCTATTTGTTCTCTTTCTTCTACTTCTTTGAAGGTTTATTCTTCTTCCAAGTAGACTTTCTTTTGAAGGAAGACTACTCCACAAAGAAAATAGAGCCCGTTGAACTCTTTAGGGTCCCCTCATTGCTTACCAACATGTTTAATAATTCAGGTAAAGTATAATTTAACTTGTTCATATTATAGTTCATGACAAACTGAGCATATGAACTAATCAAGGACTGGAGGATCAATCTACCTGAAGCTTTTTGTGAATAGGAATGTTCCGCTTCTCAAGCTGTTCGATGTCCTTAATCATTGTCAAAGAATGATCATGGATTGACTGTCCTTCATGCATCTTATTGTTGAAAAGCCTTTTTGACACCTCAAAGCGTGCAATCCGACTTTGTTCACCATATAACTCTTGCAAGTGAATCAGAATTGATTTAGTAGTTAGCATATCCTCATGCTGGCTCTACAATTCATTTGACATTGAGGCCAACATGTAACACTTAACCTTATTATCATCTTCATCCATTTTTCATATACAGTCGTCTAACGAGCATTTGGATGGTCAGGTAAAATAGGGGGTTCCTGATCAAGCACATAGCCTAACTTCTCAGAACTCAAAACAATTTTGTTATTTCTCAATCAATCTTTGAAATTAAGGTCTACAAGTCGGTTTGTCTCTAGAATATGGACTAAGAGATTTGAAGCAGACATGGTTAACTATAAGAGTAGAAGATTCAAATTAGATGCTTTACACTTAATTATTAAAATTATTATAGGATCTTTAAGAAATAATTTTAGAACTTCCATTATTTTCTCTGATCTCTCACCTTCCCCGTGGAGATGCGAAGACCTGCGACTCTTAGTTTCTAGTGGGTACTACGGTCCCATCGATGTTCAGCATCTCACCATGCTCGGTTATTGGTAACACGCTACACCAATAAATGGCTAACTCTTGTCCAATGTATCTAATACAAGTTGTAGCAACTTGGTCTCTAAATCATGGAACCTCAACGTGCCCGTTTATTGGTTCAATCATTAGTTAAGTCAGACCCACCATTCCTGCTAGACAAAGCCATCATTAAGTCCCTCAACATGCCCATTTATTGGGCCCAACCTGATCAATGCCTAGCAACATCTCGTGCTTAATAGGATGGTTGTGTCTTCCCCATGCAACTAGACCACTGTAACCAGTTGAGAATAATCAACACCAGTAGGACACCCACACACATACAATGGTGGAAGATCTAAGACTTAATATTTATTATGAGCTTAGATTCAGGTCTCTTCTAAATTGATCAGCTAAATCATATCTAATCAATTACATTTAGTCTGCACAATCTCATGTCTAACTAATTACATTAAGTCAGCATAATCTCATGTTTGACTTAAAATAACCAGCATTGATGAACTCAAATCAAAAGTGACCCCATTGGAAACTTAATCAACCAAATTGGCTAGGTCAGCTTGATATATGGGAGGGTTCTGCCATATACCCTCTTTCTGCCAAACTAGTTAGTTGAGAAAGAGTTAGTTCCAATTAAAAACCATGATCAAAACCTTCCTTAGACACCAATTGATTGATAAGACTCAATTAGGTCAATCTAATGATCTTGGCGCATCACTGAGCCAAATTAGGTCTTAACTTATCGATTCACAATCTGATGAATCGATCTGACCAGACATCATCTAAAAATAATTTAAAGGTGACTCGACCTAATTTGTTCAACCTAAACCCTCATGCACCTAATTTGATTTTCTGAATCAAATCAATTTTAAAATAGATTCAAGTGGATGATATTAATAGTTTATGATCATGAATCAAATTTAATATCTAAACCCTAACTTGGTGCGTCATATACATCAACATATGTAATCATAAATCAATCAAAATCTTTTGAAAATCCTTTTTCAAAATCAGGTATACATCAAAGTAGGACAACCTTTGCACTATAGGGGGTAAACCCTATAGTAGGACAACCTTATGTCATTTTGTGCAACCTTTGATCAATTAAATTTTAGATTATAATATTTAATTATAGATCTAAAAATTATGATTTTAATTTTAAAAATAATTTTTAAAACATAATAATTCTATGCTAGAACAATCTCATATTCATCATAGATTTGATATAATCATAATTTATCTATTTGATCTAAATATTTTTCAAATCTGATTCTTATCCATGCATGTTTAAGAAAGGAGAACCATGGCTCTGATACCACTATTGGATTCCTCTCAGGAATAGTATATTGTAATAAATTAGGCATCAATAGCTTGACATAGCAGAAGTAGATATAAAAACTATTTTATATCTAATGATGTAATTTATAAATAAATCTATTTTTTTTTTCATAAATTCTTAACATGTTGTAATATATGAGAAAAATATTAGATCTAAAAATAAAATTATTTTAGGTATAAAATACTTACTTGGATCCTGGCTTGCTATGAAAAATGTGCTGATCCGTTTTTGAAACTAGGATTCTACCGGAGCCACGCAATCGCCCGGCCTCTGCTGGGATCCATACAAAGCTCACATAACTGATTCGTAAAGAGCACTAGATTGCTAGATCCTTGCAACCCTCTTCTCTTTTAGCAAATCAATCACTTTAAAAACTATGCCGATCCGAATATGGACTAGCTTTTCTTGAACTGGCATCTATCTTGCAAACTGAGATTTGCAAGATATAGGACCTTGTTCTTTCTTCTTTCTCTTGTAGAAATCTCACTAGTTCTTACAGAAGAAAGAAGAAAACAAATAAAAGGGAGAGAACAGCTTGATGCCCCAGGAGAGAGAACCCCTGGTATTGACACCCTAAAGGAAATCAGCCTAGGAGAAAAAAAACATGCCAAAAGGGAAGCACACTGGGTTGGCCACCCCTCTCCCCCTTTTATAATTCACTTGTCCCACCCCTCCAAGCCAAAATACTAGTGTTTAATCTAAACTAGTTTAGGTTTTAAGAGGAGTAGAAGAGGACTCTTCCTCTCTCATTCATTCTCCTCACCAAAACTCTTTGCGCCCATCTTGGATTTCACCCCCACTCCTCTTTGTCACACAAAGCACTTGAGGCCCACTATGGCATGTGGAGGCAAGGGGAGACAAGGAAAGAGAATCTCAGTCCAACTTGACTCTAGGTCATGGTCTAAATAAACTGATTTGACAGTCAAATCAAAGCCAATTTTAAATTCGATCGAACCATTTTGAAAAGGCTATTGACCCAACTCAATTAGGATCAATTAACTAAGTCTAACTCAATTAAATTAAATCTAACTTAATTCAATTAATAATTAATTTATAATTTATTAATTGTAACATTTATAATTAGGTCTAAATGTACTAAAATTATCAAATTTAGTAATATTTTGATTTGCTGATTGGTTACTTAAGCTCCTAATGTGTGTGACCTCTCATGTCCTATCCTTTCTAGTAATGAGACATACTATAATCTCCATTATACATCATCGAAACTGATTTTGATGGACTAAAACAATTTAGCTCAACCCTAATCAGGATCATCGATCCGAGAATGATCTAAATGGGCTCTCACAATCCACCAGTGATACCTAGTAGTATGTAGTGGCAACCTAGCAGAATAAGATTAGAACCCCTAGGTGTAGTTATCATATGATTTATCTCCTCTATCAAAAATTCTAACATGATGTTGGTTTTGGAAACTCGTCAAACCCATCAATCATATGCTTAACTTAATCGACTCATGTCCAATTATGATACTAATGAAAACACCATTTCATTTCACTCTGCTATGGCCATAGTGATGCGGGGCAAATAATTAAAACTAAATTACTGTTATTAAGACCTAATTATCTGAGAAAAGCAGAGAATAACTTTTTTTACATTTTTTCAGATTTTTAAAGAAGACTCAAAGTATGCAATAAAGTAAACTATTTCTAGCTAATTACTCACAAGTAAACCTAACAAAGTAACTAGAAAAGCAGGATCTGGTGGCTAAGAAACCACCAAAACTAGGGTCTACTTATCAACTATTTAGAGATTAAAGAGGAGGGAAGAGGTTTTAAGTTTACCAAGGCAAAATCATCCCTCTGAAGTAAATATGGCAGGACTCTCAAGATTATCGCAACAGGGTTTCAAGAACTCGATCCCAGGCTCTGATCTTCCATGCGATGTTGGTTTCAAGGCAAGAATACCTGACTTCGATTCTTGATCACCTGCAAACACTCAACAAAGGAAAATTTCAGTTAGAAAGAAGCAAAGAAAGGAAAAGATGGAAAAGGAAAAGGGAAGAGGGAAGAAAGTGGTCGGCTATGGTTTTTCTGATGTCTGGTTAAGTAGGATAACTAGCACCTCGCACCTAGTGATGTTTCGAAGAACAAAAGAAAGGGCCTCACACCCGGTGATGCATACAGCAAAGGAAAAAATTTTGACAGAGTCTCTTGATTGATGAATAATAATAATAATTACAAGGAGGTTGATGGGATATTTATAGATCCTCAACTAGTGATGTAAGGGATTCAAACACTAGACTTTTTCTCCCTTAGACTACAACTCCTAGAATTCTGGCTCTGGGCATCCTGGACACTATCCCTAGATAAAAGAGGACTCAAGAGTTTTTGTGAGACTCTTGAGTTCTGGAAACTTAAGCATCTCTGAACCTGTTTGATCCAAACATCTGCGATAGAGAACCATTGAACCTCTTTTATTTGGGTGATCAAATATTTTAGAACTCCTTGAAAGTTGGCATGAAAAAAAATGCTTGGCCAACTCTTGGAATTTTTTGGCATGAAATTCTTGAGTGGAGGCTCCAATTTGGGAGAGTCCTTCACATTTACTTATCTTAAAAGGAGTTGGCACTAACTTTGCTTTCATTTCTACCAAAAATAAAATAAAAATGAATCATGACATGTGGAATGTCTAAACAAAAGTGACATGGCATGTGTTCTTGTTCCAAAATAAAATGGCATGACATGTGTTGATGTCCCCTGATGATGTGGCAGGTGTTGTCCAATTTCTTGAAAAAGGTGAAGCCAAAAACAAACTGACTTGGGCTAGCACATGGAGTTACATGGCTGGTCTTGGGCTAGCACATAGCTTGTCTTAGGCCAGCACATGGGTCTTTAATTGGGTGCACATGGATCTTTAATTGGGTGTACATGGGATGTTGACTTAAGTTCCCTCAGGACTTAATTAATTACATGGACTCAATAACTAATCACATGGACTCAATACTAATTATTACAAGACTCAAAATCAAATAACTAAAGCCCCACTTGATCAATTGATCGTAAGGCTTAACCTCATGTAACAAAAAAGAATAAATTGGTAAACAAGATTTGGCCTAATAGGGTTTGACATAATCGATAAATAGGATTTTGACTCAATGTGATAAAAAGGGTTTAGTCCAAAAGGCTAAATAATAAAACCCTAATTACAATTGGTAAAAAGGGCTAACCCTAACTAAGCCAAAATAATAGAATTTAAAATAAAATTTTACATGATAAAAGGGGTTGGGTTCTGGGATTTATTCACAGGTGATCCACATAGATATGTGTTCAACCTGTCGGAATTTTTTGGCCCTCGTATCCACACCAATTCTTCCTGGGTGGGAGAAACTTGACCCTATCGAGTATGGATTAACGTCGCTATGATAGTGCTCTAGTAAGTCTGGGTCAACTCTCTGCAAGTCCTTTCTGGTGATCCAAGAATTATCAGTCTCGGGTCATCATTGCCAACGAACCAGATACTACTAGTTTTCTTTGCTCCAGGTAGCAATGATCTTGTCATCCAAGATCTGCTCAATCTTGTCTCTCTGGGTTGGTAGTATGGCAGGTGGACACACTTGGGTAGGTTCACTCTAGATTAGGCCCAAATGGTTCACTAGGAATCAACGTTGGTTCCCTATACTCAATAAGGTATGAAACATTGAAAGTAGAGCTAATGCTTAGTTCAGGTGGCAACTTAAGCACATAGGCATTATGTCAAATTTTTGTAATTACTTTTTATTGTCCGCTAATACAAGCATGTAACTTTTCATGGTTCTAGGTGGGAACCATTCATGTCGTAGCTTAACCATAACAAAGTCTTCTTTATTATATTCTTTGAGTCTTTTTTTCTTGAAAATATTCATTGCTTTTGTTATTATTATTATTATTATTTTTATCCAATGGCATGCATGTAAATGACTAATAACAATACCTAATGGACTACAGACTCGACTAAATCCAAAACTATGACTGAGTTTGACCTTTGTGAAGGGGACATCAATAATAAGAATATATACTTTGATTAACTAACTTAATTTTTGTGTGTACTATGCATGCAATTATTTTTTTGTGTTTTATATGTTGAGTTGAGTGATTAAATCTCAAATTTCAGATCAAAATAAGTTATAGGAAATTATGTATGAAATTCTGAAGTCAAGCATGCAGATTAGAACCTGAAAAAGTAATAAAGAAGGATCGCCGGGGCTGAGAAGCCTCGATTAGGGCTAGTTCTCCTACAATATAATTACTGGAGGTAGAGGGGGTGTACCTGACAATGTTTGAAGCGCCCGGTGAAGATCGCAGCAAAGGGGTCTCTCTTTCCTCGATGGATGCGGCCTGAAAAACCGAGCCAAAGACCCGCGGATACCGGCTTTCTGCTCGTTGATCTGATTGAGACTTGGCTAGAGTCGTTGGATTCGTAGGAACTCGGGGACCTGCAAATGACCTGTTAGGGGTTAGAAAACTCAGAGGAGATCAAAAAAATAAAGGAAAATAGCAAAGGGGAAGGGAATTTTGGAGTTGGCACCAAGGCTTTGGAGGATTGGCTGGCGGCAGGATGTAGTTGCAAACACCGGGAAGAAGAACTTACAAACCCCTTTATGCACATAGCAGGGTAACACACCAAAGTTGAAGAGAACTCAAGTATTCTTTCATATATCAAAATCAAGCTTCATACAAGAGACTAGGGTCCCTTAAATAGACCCTTAATCTTGGGCCCCAAGTAAGGGTACTTTAGACTTTACATAGGAATCCTTCTCCTAAGTGGCCGACCAAGAGGAGGGTCACCCTAAGAAATGGCACCCTAACTCCTTCCTGGGCCTGGGCTGGCCCAATTTCTTTCTGGCTAGTTCAGGGCTTCAGGTTTGCATATGTTTTGTTATTTTCTCCTCCTGGGATCTTCAAGTCTTCAAGCTGGGTTGGACTTGAGCTCAACTTCCATGTCTTCAATCTGGTTGGACTTGGTCTTTACTTGTATGATGTGGTCTTGAGTCTTCAATTTGCTTGGACAGGACTCAAAAAATAAAATTAGCTCGACATGAGCTGACTAATACTGAACTAACTAGCTCAACATGAGCTAACTAATACAGGACTCAACTTAGTTGGACTAAGCTATTTTACAGTGAACTCAAATATCATTAAGTGATCTACAGAGGGTTGAGAAGCCTCTGCCTTATTCTGGTGCCTCTGGTGTCTGCACCAACATGCATGTAAATGACTAATAACAATACCTAATGGACTACAGACTCGACTAAATCCAAAACTATAACTGAGTTTGACCTTTGTGAAGGGGACATCAATAATAAGAATATATACTTTGATTAACTAACTTTATTTTTATAGCTATAGTTAATAAAATCTTGAGCTATGAAACAAGTCTCGAATTTTCTTGAAGCATACTCATGAATCAACACATGGAAGAAGATAATTTTTCATGAGTCGACTCAAGCTCAAAGCATGATGGAAAGCCACCTCTTCAAAGACCAATTCAATCCATTCAAGCCCAATTCAAGCCAAGACTTGAAGCCAAGATTTTCACATGGGAGGACACCTCATCAAGAAACTTGGGGGAGAAGAAATTACACTACATCAAGACTTTTATGGGGAACATAAAGATACCTTCCAACAAGTGACATGTGGGGCGCCACCTCTAATGACACCTAGGCCTCCACATCAGTATTTGACAACCACATGAAGACCTTCTAGAATGCCACATGTCAAGTGGTTATATCATTCTACCAATAATTTATTTTTAGTTAAAACCACTTATCTAAAAAATTGTTAGAGCCAACTAAGCCATCCTTATCCCCTCCTCTCCACCCTTGGATGAAATTCCTAGCATTGGAGCCTATAAATAGATTCCCTAGGCTCTCATTGTATTCATTCTATACTATGATTTGAGTTAATGAATGGATTGTTTCCTTGTGTTCTAGTTTTCTTGAGTTCTTGTTTAGAGTGAAAGTTTTCTAGCTAGATTGAGTGTGTAGATCCTTATCTATGATGGGAATTCTCCCAGAGTGTTGGGGATTATGCAGCATGTAGAATTGACTTTCAAAATAAAATTTCATAGCATGATACCCTAACATGTATAACATGTATAGAAAACCCTAATTTCAAGGAACCCCTTGTGCAATATCAACTAATGAACCACAAAATAGAGTCAAGAAAAATACCTGGATCACAGAAACCTAACTTTTCCACAAGGTTCACAAGCGCAAACCCTCTAACGGTGATCCACATAAAACTTGGACCAAGGAAGAACTCCTTCTTCAAGTTGCTTGGAGAAGTGGAACTCTTTCGGCAGCCTTTGGTTATTGACCACTATAGGACACACTGTCCTACTGAAGGGCACCCTGTCCTACTGAAGGGCACTCAAGAAACTATCCTAAACCACTTTAGGTTCTAGGACTACCCTCCTCTAGGACCCTACAAGCTTATGTCCTAAAACCAAGCCTTGTCCTAGTGTAGAAGAACTTGTCTTAACAAGACAAGTCTTGTCCTAAAACAGGAAGGAGGGAGGGAGAAAGTGGAAGACTCTCAGACAGACTCTCGGGAAAATAAAAACACTGATCTCAGAAGATCGAAGAAGAAGAAGTTAAAAAGTGTTTTTCATTTAACCAAACCCCTATTTATAATCTCAGATGGGGCATGAAATGCATCCCAACAGCACTTATCAGATATGAAACATCATATCTGATAAGACTCTTCGGGAATGGAGAGTCATATCTATGTTCTTTCACTTACCAGATCAATCCCCATCGTGCCATGTGTCAAATACCAGTTTTTAAGATAGGGAGATGCCTCTTCTAATATGAAATAACATGAGACTTGAAGAGTTTTAGAGGCAGAAGGACTCTGCCCTCTGTTGTGCGCGCGCATATGAAGAGGCGCGACTCTTCATGTGCGCGCCACCTTTTCACTCCTCTTCAAGCCATCCCATTCAAACTTTAAACCAGCCTTTTGACTTATCAAGGCATGGGAATTGATATAAGAGGCACCTTCCTGATGAAGCTCCTAAAGTCTCATCTGCAGAAGGACTCTTAGTCCATTTGCGCTCCACACTTTCTCTCGGGTGCGCCAAAGGGCGCCAATAGTCTTTCCCTTTCCATTTAGTCCGCCAAAAGCATCAAATTGACTTGGTCAAACATATGAAAATGGGTGTCATTGGAAAGGAAATCAAATAAGCTTTCTGACTATATCTTTTATTTTTAGATCAAAGGTCTATAGCTCCTTCTGTGCCTTTTTTGATGTTAAGGTATCATTTAGGTACCAAGAGTCCCATGCCATTGGGACTCTTTATATATGGTGCCTAAAATGCCCAAAAATCCAAATAAAAATCAGATCAAGCTCTGATTTGGCTAGCCCCACTTAGGACTTAACCTAATTTAGTTTTTTCATAATTAGGTTAGCCGAATTAGTAAGCAACCGAACCTAATCCAATTGGGTTAGGAATTAGGTTAGCCTAAATATGCTAGTATACAATCTGGCTAACCAATTAGGATCCTATGACCCTAATTAAATCATGAATGACTTCCTCGACCAAGTCTCTATTGTGTGTGACCCATTGGGTTTCACATCTGCTAGCAGTAGGTTTAGGTTTGAGCCGATTCGATCCGATCGAACCCGATTGACCTGATTAGGTCAAATTGGCTCACCTAATTATCCAATTCGAATCACATATCGAATTGACTCATGAAACCAAATCAATTGGTTCATGAAAACCTACAAGACAAGATTAACATCTAGAAACATGTCATGCCTACCTGAAAGATGAGAAATTTGGTAGAAAATATCAAAATACCCTTCAGTAGTAAGTTACCGTGCAATTCAATCTTTCGATCTCCCATTATCTCGATTAAGTGATGGGTATGGATAGATGTCAAACCCTAACACATCATCATATCGAATCTCAGCTCGATCATGAGGACTTAGCTGATGACTGATTAGATACCACTAATCTCATCCTTCTTTGATCAAAGGCTCCTTGAGTCACTCATCGAAGAGATTGCATGGGATAACAATTCCTCTTACTAGGAATGATCGATTCCTTATTGGTCCACTCATATCCTTCGTACACCTTCCACTATATGCAGAACACCCCGTACATGTCGCAATGGCATGAATGAGTATGAACCAAAGTATGGCTTAGTGTGCATAAGGAACCATGGTGACCTCAGGTCTAAAGATCACATGCACAACTTCTACTCTGGGATGTATCTTTTGACAAGTAGTAAGACTTCCATAAGATAGTCCCAGTATGGATCAGTCCAGTGTACTCATATCCTGATGAGCACCCTTATCCTTATATTAGTGTCTCTACACAAGTGATTATGAGATCAATCACCCTCATCAACTGAGCATACATAGGATAAGTTAGTCTTTCTGGATTCATCGATTCCAGAATCGATGGTCCAATGACTAGGAACATTCTAGATTAGGGTTTATAAGAATTAGATCTCAATGTTATGAACTCCATCATAACCCAAACTTCATTGCCTTAATTTATGTGGTTCATCATAATCAATAAAAAAATATGACACAGCAGTATATGATGAATCAAATGTCTTTATTAATATGACAATACATGAGCTGGAAGTTTATAAAAGGGCCCTCATAATGATTGGCTCTTAGGGCACTTTTTCTATCAATCCAAGGAGAGAATGATAGTTTTCTAAGGTTGAGTTTTAGAGTGAAGAGTTCTTTTGCAAGGAGTAAAGGATGGGATGTCCATTGATGGATCTATGATCAAGCTCCAAGTCCCAAGCCACCGGCCACTTTCTTCTTCTTCCTTTTTTTCTTTGTTTCCATTCCAACTCCAATTCTTCTTTGTCTAATCCCAAATTTCTTTGCAAGTTCTCTCAGGTTCCTAGGTCAAGGATGAAGATCTCCATGCCATGGATCAAGGCCAAAGTGAGTCTCAAAGTAGAGAGTGCCAATCTTGACTTCTAGGCCTCAATTTTTGAGTGATGAGAGCTCTTTCTTCCACTAAATAATTAGACATCATTATTGGTAGGAAAACTCTTCCTAAGCTTCATTAGATCTGATCATTTGAAGGTTAACTTTCTTCAGTAGTGATGGTTTCCTTGCCATGAAGATCCTAATCCTTATTTTGAACTAGATCTATATTGTGCATCTTAAAAATTAGATCAACTAGTTTCCTTATGAAATTTTTTTTTGGATTAATTTAGCCCATTTATTTGATAATTAATTACTCAAGTATACTTGCTAGTTATCTTGCTAAAACTCTCCATTCATCATTTTATTTTTTTCCCCCTTCAATTTCTGGTATCAGAGCTTATGGTTTACTAGGTTAAGTGTTTGATTGCCAAAATTTCTGTTCTAGTATTCACCAAAATATTTTATAAATTTTAGTATATTTTACATTGATCAAAAAAATCAAAAACAAATACTTTTCTAGTATTTTAGTGTGTTAGGATTCGAAATATAGAATTTTTTAAAAAATATTTTTCTTTATTTTTGGATTTAAAAATATGAGTTCTTAGATCATTTCTGATGTTTTATCCAGAATTCTGTTTCTACTTTCCATTTCATTTAACTTTTAAAAAAATATAAAAATATTTTTTATAAATTTTAAATTTTAAATATAAGGTCTAGATTTGAGGTTTTATCATTTTCCACTAGAATGTTGAAGTTTAGAAAGATCTAGAATTCATAATTCAAAATTTGAATTCAGGTTGTTAAGAGTTAGCTAAACTATTGGAACCTTCTAGCAACTGTTTTCAAACTATCTTCTCAACCAAAATTTGAGTTAATCTGAAGTCAAAACTTTAAAATCCAAGAATTCTAATCTGAGTTCTAACCAAATCAATTTTTTTCTTAATTTTTTGATTTTTAAAAAAACTAAATTTAAAATGTTTAAAACTAGCTAGTTGAAAATTGTTCCCTACTGAAATTTTCTTTTACAACAAGCTTTCAAAATGAATTTCTTAACCATATTTCAAGAATTAAATTTCAAATTAGGAATATGGAACCTTCACTGAGTGATTTAACAATTCAAATTTTAATTTTAATTTTTTTTAGAATTTTAGAATTTTAATTTTAAATTTTTAAAACTAGTTGACTAGAAGTTGTTAGGGCTGAAACTATCTTGCAACAACTCTAACTTCTAGAACGAATTTTTAATCCTAATTTGAGATTTAAATTTTAAAATTTGATTTCTAAATTCTAAACTTTAAAATCTAAATTTTCCAACTAACTTTCTTAATTTAATTTTTTTTTTTAAATTCGGGTTTGAATCACATGTTTATGCTAATACTAGTTGTTGTGTTATCTAGTTGGTGAATTGTTTGTGTATCCATTCTTAAATCTAATTAAGGGCATTCAATCATAAAATAAGGGAAGGAGGTCATTACCTTTCCTTGGCCCAAAACAATCACCCACATTTGCATTGACCTAAATCATAATTGAAATCGAGTAGGAACCTAAAACTAGGGACACCCACAAGTCGGGTTCAAGTGCAAGATGAGACCAAATATTAGTTGAGTTTGTACTTACTTCTTGAAATTGGTATCTAAGGCAAGAGGTCCAATGGAAAATGCCTTAAGTGGACTTGCAATTTTTAATTAGGACCTCATGAAAGTGAGGGGAGCCTCCTGCAACCCCACCTCTTACCTGATCAGTGGAAAAGGTAATTACAACTTTAACTAGTATTTAGTCAATTCCTGTATTTTGAACTTTTAGGTCTAGGAGCCCTAGAAGTTAGGTTTGTACTGCTTTCCCATTTGATCTGAAGCTCTATACTAACAATCCTACATGTATCCATGGATCCCAATCTTGAATTCTTTATGAGGACCCTGACTAAAAAATTTGATACCCTAACTAAACAATTAGGATAAGTGAATAAAGAGTTAGGCCAAGTAAATAATCAAATCGGGAAGCTCAAAAAAGATCGCTTGACCCGTACTAATCCTAAATCACCTCCCATTGATCCAAGAGCCCATTTTCATGATCTCACCCCTGAGTATAAACTTAGATACTCCTGCCAAGGATTTGTAGATTAGGAGGAAAGAGTCTTTAGGAGCAATCGATCCTATGCACCCATTTTTGATGGAAACCCTGAGGTGTATGTCGATTGGGAGAAGAAAATGGATCAGTACTTTGAATTTGATGAAATGTCGGAAGTAAAGAAATAACAATTTGTCAAATTAAAGCTAGTCCGACATGCTAAGTCATATTGGGAACATGTTGAGCATAAAAGTTATTATAGTGGGGATAAAATAATTACTTGGAGAGATATGAAGAGTAAGTTGAGGGAAAAGTCTCTAGGCAAATCTTATAAGCAAAATCTTCCAACACAATGGTACAAATTGAGACAAGATGATGAAACTATGTTTAAATATATTGCTAAATTCAATAAGTATGAGGGAGATGAGGAAGAGACTGAACCCACTGAGAATTTAGGGGAAAGATTTCATGAACCAATTAAAGAATTAAAAGATGCAATAGAATCAAAATCTTGTCCAAATGAAGGGCTAGAAAGAGAAAATCCTAAACCCGTTGAAGAACTTAAGGAAGAAGTTTATAAAGCTGGGTCTAACCTTATGGACGAATATGATCATGAACAATTACTTGAACATAAAATAATTACCTAGCCTAAAGAAATCAACAATGGGGATGATCATAATGAAATCCAAGGACAAAACTCTTGCTGTCGGAATCATCGTGGCCCATAGTTGCTGATGGTGTTGGGGGCCGTGCATTCGCCTGTTCAGGATGCCTCCAGTGCCTCGGGACCTACAACAAACAATGTCAGTGACCCGGGCCGGGGATTCCGGTGGGGGTGCTCCGACGGTCAAGTCAATGATGATCCAGGGGAACAGATCCTCCTAGTCGAGCCCCTTTGGATGAGCTCCACGTTAGGAGGAGTGAGTGTAATGTGTGTGGAAGTGAGAGTAAACTGGGAATGGTGGTGGCCGAGGTGGTCGATCCCCCTTTGTCTAGCCTTTCTCCCTTGTTTTTCTGTGTTTGTTTTGGTTCACCTCTCTTTGGCATACTCTGGCTGGGTCTTTTACTTTGGCTTGCCTCGGGATCTTCCCATGCTGTCAGACATGTGCGACGAGGTATCATGCTGTAGATGGGATGCCTTTTCTGTCAGATGGCTGGGAAGCTTCTATATGCCTCTGTCATTCCCTCTGTTGGAAGCCTGGCAGGGCCTCGGTTGGCGGGCCACCATTCTCGGGACCTGCGCCCTCCGGTTGGGTCTTTTTCCTGGTCGTACGGCAGGTCGGTGGAGGGCATGGCACCTTGATGTGAGTTTCCTTTTTTTCTGGTGTGAGTGATGACCTAGGCATTAATGGCAGCATGGCAGGTGCTGCTGTACGGTTCTCGGGAGGTTCGCCATTGTCCTTGGAGAGGGGCACCACACTCTTGGTGGTTGGTGCCTCTGTCTGAGTTGGGGACCGAACTGGAACGGTGGGGCCCGCCTCCGTCGTGCTTGCTTCAAGGTGGCTCGGTTGGGCGAAGGAGGGCCGAGCTCGACTCCAAAGTATCAAAGCTCTGCTTCAGACAAGCTCGACTTGACGAAGATGGATGGGGTGCCGACCAGCCCAGGGGATCCGACCTAAGTGGGGCTCCTCGTGGTGGAGGAGCCTTAAGCTCGACTCCCGACCATGGGGCCTGACCTCATGGGATTTGCCTTGGGTGGGGATCCGTACTTGGCTCCGGCCTGGGCATCCCGACTCGGCAGGGACTGACCTGGTGGAGGATGGAGCTCGGCTTCTGCGGGCAGCCCTGTTGCTCTGGGGGAGCCCAGCCCGGCGAAGGGGCTCATGTTGGAAATCCATCGTGGCATCTGATGGGGACTCCATGTCAATCTGTCCGCACCACATCAGCGATCTAGCCACATCACTTGGCCCCCAGTCCCGAGGTCCGTTGGTGTGTGGTGCTCAGGGCGAAGGGATTAATTGCGGAGCTGATATGGAAAGGTAGAGAAATCTGGTGCAATAATGATCAATATTGGCGGCGCCTCGCCTGGAGGTCCTTTGAACCTATGCGGGGTGCCACGCGGCCATGTCTAGGGAGCAGTTATGGCAGGCATGAAAGTCAGAGCAATCACGGTCGGATTGGGGTGTTGGCTCTGTTGATCGGCGACACGTTGCAAGCGTCTCTTGGGGGAGCCGTAATGGTACGGACGGGCGTAGGCTGCTTCAAAAAGAAAGGTAGGTCTTTCAAAACTTACTTTCTTTCAAATTTTTTGTGCCCGGCATCGTATAATGGTCTTCTCCCTCTCCTTCTCCGGCCGTCATCATTCTCCTAGGACTTTAGCAAGTTAGCTCCCTCTTCTTCTTCCTTCTCGTCGACTAAGGGTCGTTGTAGGTCTTCCTTCACCATCTTCTTCTTCTTCCATGGATCGCTTTGGTCCAAACTTCCATCCTTCTTGCCAAGCCGAGGCCGGACCTTCCCGGTCGAGGACTCCTTCTTCCTCTGACGAGGAAATGGAGGCGACACGTTATGAGTTTAGTAGGAGACCCTTTCACGGTCTGGAAGCCATTAGGGAACCTGGGTCTTCCCCTCCACCTCGCTTGGCCCTCCTTCTTGCTCCTTCTTCTGCTTCTATTCCTGAACCCAATCCTTCTCGATCAACGAGTCCCGGAGGGATTACTTCGATGATCACTATCGAGGACCTTGTGGCCATCCGGGGTGCTTACGGCATTCTCTAGTCCATTCATCTTTCGGCTCCTCGTCCGGGGGAGCGGTTCACATCTAGTGGCCCCCGGCGGATCGTTTTCTATAAGGAGGCCTTCGTCGGGGGTCTTCGATTTCCTGTCCACCATTTCTTCCTTTCTTTCCTGACCAACTACCGACTTGTCCCAACCTAGTTGGTTCCCAATGCTATCAGAATGATTTTTTGTTTCATCATTCTGAGCCACTTTCACAGGGTCATTGCCCGTTTCTCCCTGTTTAGGGCCTTTTTCACCTTGAAGTGCCACCCTACCGACTGGTGGGGATACCAGAGGCACCAGAATAAGATAGAGGCTTTTCAACCCTCTATGGATTGATGAATAATTTATGAGTCCATCTGTAATAAGGGCTTAACCCATCTGAGTCCATTTTAGTTGTTATTTGAGTCTTTTGAGTTGTTATTTCAGTTCTGTACCAGTCAGCTCATGTTGAGCTAGTTCAGTCCAATGTTAGTCAGCTCATGTCGAGCTAATTTTATTTTTTTTGAGTCCTATCCAAGCATATTGAAGACTCAAGACCACATCACACAAGTGAAGACCAAGTGCAACCCAGCTTGAAGATTTGAAGACCTCAGGAGGAAAATCAAAAACCTGATTCCTTGCAGATGCCCTCCAGATACCCAGATTCCCTTCCAGATTTCAAAGTATATTTATAGACCAGGGCATCCATGATTCTAGAGGTCCATCTGCATCCTAGCCCAAAGAAATCAAGACCAGGTGCCAAGCCTAAGCCCTAAAAAAGAAAGATACTAGGGAATATTCCTGCTACCTGGCTACCAGGCCACCCCAGCTTCCAAAGGCCCAAACCCATTCACCCGAGCCCCTTTGGGCTAGCCCCTTGCTGCTCCTAGAAGCCCAACACACCCCCCTAGGCATCCATGAAGTGTTGACCAAGTCAAGAGAATTTTTAGGGATTTTTCTACCTAATGTTTCATTATTTTCTAGCTAGGGTTTGAAAGGGAAAAGGATTCTTAAGTAATGTCTAATGTACCCTTACTTGGGGCCCAAGACTATGGGTCTATTTAAAGGACCCTAGTCTCTTGTATGAGGATTGATTTTGATATATGAATTAAACTTGAGTTCTCTTCTACTGCTTTGTGCTACCCTGCTTTGTGCTTAAGGGGTTTTATTGGTGCTTTCATCTTCCCGGTGTTGCAACAAGAATTCCTGCCGTCAACCATTCTTCCAGAGCTCTGGCCACCACCTCCAAAACTCTATTCCCCTTTACTGTTTTCCCTTGTTTCCTTGTTCCCTAGTGAGTTTTCTATCCCTTGACAGGTCATTTGCAGGTCCCCGAGTTTCGACGAATCCAACGACTCCAGGCAAGCCTTAATCGAACCATAGAGCAGAAAGCCTAGTATCCGTGGGTCTTTGGCTCGATTTTTTAGGCCACATCCATCGAGGAATGAGAGATCCCTTCATTGCGATCTTCATCGAGCACTTCAGATGTTGTCAGGTACACCCCCTCTGCCACCAGTAATTTTATTGTAGGAGAACTTGCCCTAATCGAGGCTTCTCAGCCCCGGCGATCCTTCTTTATTGCTTTTCTAGGTCCTAATCTGCATGCTTGACTTCTAAAATTCATATAGAATTTCTTACAACTTATTTTGATCAATTTTTTGGGATTTAATCACTTAACTCCACATATAAAATACACAAAAATAATCGCATGCATATTAGTTCCGCATCATCTGGTATCAGAGCATTTATTAGGGCTTGTTTTCTGCATCTTTACAGTCCATATATTCTCTGTTATTTTAGTTATTTCTCTCTGTTAAAAACTCCAAAAATTTTGAAATTTATTTTTGTGGATTTATCATAATTTACTGTATTTTTCAAAATTTTAGTAGATTTTATTTCGATCTGTGAATTTTATGCAAGCCGAAATACAGCCTGTAAATCTTTGGCTCTATTTTTTTTAGCAAGACAAGTTTGGAAGTTTTAGGGTTTTGTTTGGCATCTCTTTGCATATCTTTTATTTTTAGTATGTTTCTAGCATATTAGGTCATTTGCTAAAAATCATACGTCTACAAAAAAATTTTTTAAAAAAAATACATATATAAAAGCTACTAAAACATCTAACCCTAATTTGCATCATCTACCTGCCATCATTGCATAATCTACCTTTAAGGGCACTCTTGCTATATCAGATAAGGGGAGGAGTTGATAACCTCTCCTTAGTCCAAAACCATACCCCTTGCATTCGGTCCCAAGACTAACCTAAAATTAACTAGACTTAATTTGCCCTAGTAGGCTAGGGACACCAACTGGTCGGGTCTGGGCTAAGTGTTAGATCACTGTGTCAAGCTAACCTGTGTGTACCTTGTGCTTGGTGTCTAGAATAGTGGTTTAGTGATTCAATCCTGAAGGGCTTGTGTGCTGGTCTGCCTACCTGGCCAATCTCTGATTGGTATCTAGGATTGGCAATCAGGGACCTAACACTCCCCTTACACTTGCCTGGCTGAGTATAGGATTACTATAAGCTAGTTTGCCACACTGATTGAGCACCTAGTTTTGGACTCTAGGTCTAGTCAGCTGTAGTTGGTTTGATCGAGTCTTGCATGAGCACTAGATCAGGAGCATCATATCATCCGCCATCTCCACTTTTGGCTGAACCCATGGATAACTTTGAAGCCCAAATGAAAGCCCTTGCTGAGCAGCTAACCCAAACCATGGCCCAGATGACTACCCAGATGGCCCAGTTAACTCAGTTCGATACCCGAACCAATAATAGAATTGACCATCTCGCCAATAGGTTTGATCAGTTAGAGGGCCATGTAGGAACCCTAGAGAAAACCCGTAGGACCGAGGCTAGATCCAAACCTGAGCCATCTTTACCCACACTACTCAGGTCCTATGAATTCAGAACCTATGAACCTAGAACCTATGAACCTAGATCCTATGACTCCAGATCCCATGACCATAGATCCTATGCACCCACACCCTATAAGCCAAATAGAACCATGACCTATAGATCCAAACCCATAGGCCATCGACCAGAACCCCATAAGGATAGTATCCCTAGATATGAACCCAGTAGTAAGCCACTACCCCTTAGGCAACCTGAACCTACTAGGGTTGTGCCCATAACCAAAATCTAGGACCTAGCCAATTTTCCCTTAGCCAACCTTTCCTTACCATCCATTTGATTCACAAGGCTTACATTAATGCAGAAGTGTATGAAGCTGATGCGAGCTTAGTGGATGAGTATGAGGGAGAAGAGGAGACACCTTTAGTAGACCTCGAATTAGCTGACCCAGTAGATACCTAGGTAGAAACCAATCCAGAACTAGTTGACCTTGACCACATCCAACCTAAAGCTATAGTGGAAGAACAATTAGACTAAGAGAACCTAGATACTGCTGCTAGAGCCTTACTTGAGGAAACCATAGAGGAGAGCCAAATTATAGAGTCTAGTCCTAAAATATAGGAACCAGAAGAATTTATTAAGGACCTGATCTCTTTGAATCAGCATCCCCAGGATGAGCCCCCTCTTATAGTTTCCATTAAGGACCTCTTCCCTGAGATTAATAACCCAACCTTCCATTATGCAAACCCTATAGAGATACCTCAACCTCGTAAGGTTAGCCTAATTAGTTTAGGATTAGTTCCTGACACCCCGTCTTTTATCCTACTGTATCCAACTAATCCTGAACCTTTTTCCTTACCCTATCAGACTAATTCTGAACCCACTTCCTATTTTCTGCCCTTTCCAGACACCTCCAGCATTTCTAGGATCATTAGATTGCTTTTAGTTGAGATTAGCATACTGCATGCATTCATTACGCATGTTAGGTTTGCATTATACTTCTGGCATACCCTTTGAAATTTGTTAGGAGCCCATTGTAAGTTTTCATGTGCATGTCAAGCGAGGATCAAACCTAGAGAACCTATAATCTCTTAGGTTTAGGTCTAAAGAGTTCAATAAAATTTCCTTCCATAAGAATGCAGAGTCGAGTTTGTTAGGTGTAGGTTTGAGTCCTTTGCATCATCTTGTTAGGAGTCTGCATGTGCTCAGCATGTTCACCACCTGCACTAATTTTAAAAGAAACTGGCTAATTTTTCGAAGAAAGGTCAAGGAATTTGGTGTAGTGGATTCTATCTTAGTTAGACTTAGGCCTAAAGAAGCTTCAAGCTCACAGAGCCGGACCTTTTAAAGTGATAGAGAAGGTTGGATCAAATGCTTAGGTGTTAGACTTGCCTTCGGATTTCGGCATTAGTTCTACCTTCAATATTATAGACCTGGTTGAGTACAGGGACCTGGCAGTGATACCTAGTGAGGCCTTTGGACCTATCCCCTCATGTTGTGAGTGACCCTAACCCAGAGTGTCCACTAACAAATTTGGCCTGAGAGAGAAGAGAATAGATCGAGCATATCCTGGATGATCAAACCATCATGACCCAAGGCTGTGGCTATCAACGCTTCCTGGTCCGATGGTAAGGCCGGCCAGAGTTAGACGATTCATTGATTTCTCGAGAGGACTTGCAGTGCCTCAACCCAGACCTTCTCAAGAGATATGTGAGCTAGCTTGATCTTCACTCGACAGGATCGAGTTCCTCCCACCCCGGGAGAATTGGTGGGGACACCAGAGGCACCAGAGTAAGATAGAGGCTTTTCAACCCTCTGTGGATTGATCAATAATTTATGAGTCCATTTGTAATAAGGGCTTAGCCCATCTGAGTCTATTTTAGTTGTTATTTAAGTCTTTTAATTTGTTATTTCAGTTCTGTACTAGTCAGCTCATGTTGAGCTAGTTCAGTCCAATGTTAGTCAGCTCATGTTAAGCTAATTTTATTCTTTTTGAGTCCTGTCCAAGCATATGAAGACTCAAGACCACATCACACAAGTGAAGACCAAGTCCAACCATATTGAAGATATGAAAGTTTAGCCCATGTCCAACCCAGCTTGAAGATTGAAGACCCCAGGAGGAAAATCAAAAACCCTGATTCCTTGCAGATGCCTTCTAGATGCCTAGATTCCCTTCCAGATGCCAAAGTATATTTATAGACCAGGGCATCCATGATTCTAGAGGTCCATCTGCATCCTAGCCCAAAGAAATCAAGACCAGGCACCAAGCCCAAGCCCTAAAAAAGCAAGATACCAGGGAATATTCCTGCTACCTGGCTACCAGGCCATCCCAGCTTCCAGAGGCCCAAACCCATGTGCCCGAGCCCTATTGGGCCAGCCCCTTGCTGCTCCTAGAAGCCCAACATGCCCCCTAGGTGTTCTTGAAGTGTTGACCAAATCAAGAGAATTTTTAGGGAATTTTCTACCTAATGGTTCCTTATTTTCTAGCTAGGGTTTGAGAGGGAAAATGATTCTTATGTAATGTCTAATGTACCCTTACTTGGAGCCCAAGATTAAGGGTCTATTTAAAGGACCCTAGTCTCTTGTATGAGGATTGATTTTGATATATGAATTAAACTTGAGTTCTCTTCTTTTGCTTTATGCTACCCTGCTTTGTGCTTAAGGGGTTTTATTGGTGCTTTCATCTTCCCGGTGTTGCAACAGAATTCCTGCCGCCAACCATCCTTCCAGAGCCCTGGCCACCACCTCCAAAACTCTATTCCCCTTTGCTATTTTCCCTTGTTTTCTTGTTTCCTAGTGAGTTTTCTAGCCCTTGATAGGTTGTTTGCAGGTCCTCGAGTTCATATGAATCCAACGATTCCAGCCAAGCCTCAATCAGACCATCGAGCAGAAAGCCGGGTATCCACGGGTCTTTGGCTCAGTTTTCCAGGCCGCATCAGTCGAGGAATGAGAGATCCCTTCACTGTGATCTTCATCGGGCACTTCAGATGTTGTCAGGTACACCCCCTCTACCACCAGTAATTTTATTGTAGGAGAACTTGCCCTAACCAATGCTTCTCAGCCCCGGCGATCCTTCTTTATTGCTTTTCTAGGTCATAATCTGCATGCTTGACTTCTAAAATTCATATAGAATTCTCTACAACTTATTTTGATCCAATTTTTAGGATTTAATCACTTAACTTCACATATAAAATATACAAAAATAATTGCATGCATATTAGTTCCGCATCACCGAGGATGGGTGGTGGTCCCTTTCTTCTCGTCCCTGGGAGATTAGGTTCGAGCTCCCCTCTTCCATCAATGGATGGAAGAGTAGGTACTTCTTAGCCTCGGTCAAGGGGATCGACTGGGTTTGGGGCGACCTTGATCGGTCTCCCAATAAGAACTCCCCCGTCGAAGTAACCAACCTCGATCTATACGAGCTGCTCAGATCGACCGAGATCCCCTCACTCGAGGTCTTGCTATTGGAACAGAATCTTCGCGAGGCCGGGGTCAGCTCGGTGCAGGATTCGAGTGAGTTCGACTTGGCCACCCCCTTTTTGTTTTCTTTCTTCATCATTTTTTCTTCTTCTCTCTCTCTTTTTTTTTTTTTGCTTGGGATTGACCATGTCTTCTCCGATGTAGAGATGAAATTCTCCATGGATGAGCTGCTCTCGTTCTCTGAGGAGTGAAAGCAGGTAGCCAAGGCTGGCGAGCCCGCTCCGAAGAGGGCTCGTGCCGAAGATGGTGCGAGGCTGGTGCAGGCCCGGTCGGATGCACCGATTCCAGAACGAAGGTGGAGGAGGGTGGTCGAGTCTGTCCACGAGCCTTCAGGGTAGCACAAGCCGATTCCGGTGCCCGTGCCTGAGATAGTCATTCGGGCCAAATCGGCTGCTATCGCCACCTGAGTAGGAGCCCCCCTCCAGAGATTGTTGACGTTGAGGAGGACGGGGGGTCGAAAGAAGCAGGGCTGGTGCCCCAGGTGCAATCCGAAGTGGCGCCAAGCTCGCAGCTGGCGCTGAAGGTGCCTCCCATTGTCGAGGGATCCGAGCCGGTGAGAAAGCATGACAGGGACTATTGTCGAGTCCCTTTCCGGCTGGGACCCAACGTCTCCCTGATGAAGGACCCATGCCTCATCGAGCGGATGATGGACTTCTCCATCCAGTCCTGCGATCGGCGGGAAGGGAGTGAGAGGCTTCTGGGGGACATCGTCAGCTCGTCCTTCGCCAATCTGTACTCCATGAGTTTTTCTTCACTTGTCTTGATTTCCTCTAACCTTTTCTAGCATAGTGACTAACGTGCTTCTTCTAATGCAGCAAGGTAGAGAGCTGATCCTCATCCAGGATTACTGCCGCAAATGGGTGAAAAGGGACAAGGAGTGACAGGCGGAGCTCGAGTCCCTAAGGGCCGAGGCAGGTTGGATGGATGAGGAGACCCGGGATGCTAACCAGAAGGTCAAGAGCCTTCTGGCTGAGGTTGCCGACACCGCCCGGATCAGGAAGGAGCTCGAGTCAAAGTGGACTCGGCTGAAAGAGCTCCGGTGATGCGGAACAGAGTGGTGGGGAGGATCGCTGGTGAGCGTAGAAGTCACCAGAAGATTAGGACTTTTACTCAAGAACCAAGAACCCGTGCATCACACCCACTCCAATCCGGAGAAAACTCAAAACTCAGATCAAAATAATATTTTGTTTGTATTCATAAGAAAAAGATGTTTAATACAAGAGGGGAGGGGTGGTATTTATAGATTCACCCCAGGGTACATTACTTGAGGGCTAAGAAACCCTAACTTGTGGGCCAAGAAACCCTGGTGGACCGGTCAATAGTGGGCCTGTCTTGGACTGGAGCTCTCTCTTGCGGGCTTGGCAGCATGAAAGGGTCCAGGTACAGGAAGGCCGGCTCTAGTTGGAGGGGTCTTGTGAATCTCCTGGCTGCTGATGACTCTCCTCTTTACTTGAACAACTTAATTGGACTCTTGACTGAACTAAAATGACTGGACCTGACTAAGTGGACTCAACTGACTTAGTTGTCCCACTTTATTACCGGACTCAAGTGGCTCACTTTGACTCAAGTGACACAGGACTAATGAACTCCAATAAAATAAAATAAAATAGACTCTTGGTCCGCTTTGGGTCCCCATCATTTCCCTGTGGTGGGGAGAACTCGACTTCGTCGAGTCAAGCTCAGCGGGGTTTGACGAAACCAGAACTAACCAAATCAAAACAAAAGTGCTAGTTTCAATTTTTTTTTTTTTTTTTGCACCTTTCTTTCTTCTTTCTTTTTTCTTTTTTTTTTGATTTTTCTTCCACTGATTTTCTCTCTCCTTTTCTTTTCTTTTCTTTTTCTTTTTCTTCACTTTTTTTTTTCTTCCATGCTTGAAGTCGACGAACGAATGCAGGGTATGCATTCACGTTCGTGCGACTTCCTGTGAGTTCTTCACAAACCAAGAAATAGAGGCTTCGTCGGTGGGCTTCGTCGGCAACAGGGCTGGGGATGAGGATGGTGGCCTGGAGGGGATGGTGGCATGGCCCTGCTCTGGCGAATGGCGGTAGCTCGGGGGAATGGCGGTGCGAACAGTGGTCGCGGGAGTCACGGCCGCAGGGGATCCGATGGTTCTAGTAATGTAGATGAAGGATTTGGCACGCCGGAGGAACTGGGCGGTGCGTTGGCCATGGTTGGTGGTGGAGTGGAGGCGATCTATTAGAGATGTCATTCGAATCTGGGCGGGGAGGATCCGTTGCCACGGCATTAGTAGAAGCACTCGGCGAAGTGAACGATCGTCCGCCCGTGGGATCGGACTTCTGTCACTAGGACCTCCACCATCAACTATCGGAAAAAGGCTAGGAGCACCACCACGCGAAGGAGAAAGAGGCGGAGGAGGCCCTCCATCGACCGCTGCTCTCAGTCGCGCTGGCATCTCGCGGGAGATGATCGACTCCTTGATGGGGTTGAAGTGGAGGGAGTTAAGGTCGTACCTTTATGCTGCTCTCAGTCGCTGGCCGTTGACTGGCCGTCAGCTGCTGGCGGTGGTTTCACAATGGACGATGTCGGTGGGGCATTGGGAAGGCGGAACAGAGGACGGGGAGGATCGCTGGCGAGCGTAGAAGTCACCAGAAGATTAGGGCTTGTACTCAAGAACCAAGAACCCGAGTATCACACCCACTCCAATCCGGAGAAAACTCAAAACTCAGATCAAAATAATATTTTGTTTGTATTCATAAGAAAAAAGATGTTTAATCTAAGAGGGGAGGGGTGGTATTTATAGATTCACCCCAGGGTACATTACTTGAGGGCTAAGAAATCCTAACTTATGGGCCAAGAAACTCTGGTGGACCGGTCAATAGTGGGCCTGTCTTGGACTGGAGCTCTCTCTTGCAGGCTTGGTGGCATGAAAGGGTCCAGGTACAAGAAGGCCGGCTCTAGTTGGAGGGGTCTGGTGAATCTCCTGGCTGCTAATGACTCTCCTCTTGACTTAAACAACTTAACTGGACTCTTGACTGAACTAAAATGACTAGACCTGACTAAGTGGACTCAATTGACTCAGTTGTCCCACTTTATTATAGGACTCAAGTGGCTCACTTTGACTCAAGTGACACAGGACTAATGAACTCAAATAAAATAAATAAAACAGACCCTTGGTCCACTTCGGGTCCCCATCATCCGGGCCGAGTTAGAGGCGGTGAGGGACAGGGCCGCCTCTACTGAGAAGAGAGCGGCGATCGCGGAGAAGATGTCCATGGAGGTGGAGGAGAAGGCTACTGCCGCCAACCGTTCTGTTGAAACCGTCGAGAAGTGGATGGCGGTGGCGATCCGGCAAGCAGAACGTGCTGGGGTGCAGCTCGAGGAGGCATGGCGCCCAGCAAAGGCTGCAAGGAAGGAGGCCGCCGACACGGTGGCCACTTTTAAGGCCTCCCCAAAGTACATAAAAGATTTCAAAGAGGCGGCAACGGACTCCTTCGCCAAGGGGTTCGCTTACTGTCGCACTTGGCTGCGGGGGATTCTTTATGAGGAGTGACTGGCTCCGCTCCGGGCTCCCAGCAAGAAGGCCCCAGCTCTGACGGTGGCCGTAGTAGGGCAAGGAGTTGCTCCAGCCGGGGCTCCCCCGAAGGCGGCCCTGGAGATTGCCGAGGTGGCCTCGGTTGTGGCGACGGCCGGACCGGCACCGCAAGTGGAGACAACTGAGGCGGCCCCCTCAGTAGCAGCAACTGAACCTGCCCCTCCAATGGAGGCTGCTCAGGAACGTGTCCCTGCGGTGGAGATGGATGAAGGAGAGGTCCTGGCCGACCACCGCCCAGGGAAGGAGCCGGCTCCATAGGATAGGACCTCTGTAAAAAGGTTTCTCCTTTTCTTTCTTGGACCGGGCTACCTGGCTTATCAGGGCCCTGGAGATAATGTAAGGCATTCCTTCTAATTAATAAAGAATATTTCTGTTAATGTGTCTTCCTCTCCCTCTTTCTCTTTTTCCTTCCCTTTCAGTACGGGGAGGTCGAAGAGGGGAGCTTTATCTTGAAAGAAAATGGTGCAGGTGGTTTGACATGATCCTACACTAGGCATGCAAATAGCTGCAGGAGCAGAATAGATTTTAAAACATTTTTGAAAAATCCGCGCAACAGAAATCTGCTCCACCCAGAAACAAATCTAATTCTAGTTGCAAGTAGGCATGTATGATGATATAAAATATTTCCAAAATATTTGAATAAGAAATTCTATTCATGCATGATTAAAAACCAATTTTTTCATACCTTTATTCTGGCTGGAATAACTCTGGGATAAAGCTGGAATAGGCTGGAATAGCTGGAATAAAACTATTCCAGCCTTCTTCTTCCTTGGGCTGAAATTTTGCTCTGTTTTGAGCTTGAAAAACAGCAGTGAAACACCACTTTCCGGACCTCCGTTTGCTCCCGAATCGCAGCAGCAGCAAGGTGGACAAGTGTTCTTCGATCTCCAATGGAAATCTACAAGGAAAATACAGTGTACACGATGTACAAATCGGCCAAACCTACTGCCAGAATTTTTGCAGCAGAAGAGGACAGCTGGTTCTACCTTCGTTTTAGAGCAGTAGAAGCGATCCCGGCTCGCGTGGTTTGCTCCTAGGAGTAGAATGGTACTCCCTTTAGAGGGGAGACTCACCGGGGGCTCTCTGATCCACCTCCACGTGCGATGCTAGCTGCTGGAAGGAGACACAGAGTGTACGGCAGCAACCAGCTTTGCTGCAGTCCAGGCTTTGAGCGCTCTAAGGGACAAAGAAATGGACCTTGTAACTCTCCCTCACACCCTCCAAAACCCAGCCTCAAGTGCACTCTAAATGGGAGAATGGATCAAGCCTCAAAACCTCTCAAACGGAAGAACACCTTGGGTGTTTCCTCTCTTCTCACGGTGAAAAACTAACAGCTGAAACAGGGCTGCTGTTGCATGGTTTGTGTGTCTTTGAAACAGGGGCTAGCTGTGGTATTTATAGGACAGCAGGGAGAGGGAGTTGGAGAGGCCAGAAGATGAAGAGTTAGAGGCTACGTTACATCCATTTAACCAACCATAAATAAGGGTTAAAGCCATCTGGTGGAGGGAGAAGAAAGGACGCTCATCCAGCATCGTTTGGCCTTATTTTGATGCTTGGACTCTTTCCAGCATAATGTGTAAACATTTATACGGTGAAGAAAACGTGGAAACCGGTCCAAGGGAGAAAACACCGGTTCAAAAATCGGTCCAAGCCATTTGGTTCAAACCCATTTAAACCAATTGTTCCAACCCAATTAAATTTGGTTCAATTGGTTCATAACCAATTGGAGGCCGAAACGAGCTCCGAATCAGTTCAAAACTGATTCAGAAAAATCCTGGCGCAGTGCTGGTCAGCCCGAAACAATTTTTGGTTGACACAGACAAAGGCAAGACAGGAAAAAGAGTGCTCAAAAATACTGTGACCATAAAACCGAGATGATTCTTAATCGTTATCGGTATCCGGATGAGAGAGTAATCCTCTGTGGCGAGTGACCTCATCGGTTCGAACCTAAACGGAAGCACTAGAACAATTCTAGTACCAGCACAGAAAACCATCTAGCAATGGTTCCCGGCATCCGGATAGGTCGAAGATGCGGGAGCAAACTATCGAACCTCTGGCATATGGTTACCGTATAATTCATCCCTTTGACCTCTAATGCTCAGGACGACTGAGATTGGGCTGCAAACCCAGACAGAGTCAGTCCACTACATGTCTCAACCTTGCAAGCCCAGTGACTCTTCACTAGGACTACCCCGGTCGAGGATTTGCTAAATTGAGATACTGCGAGACATTCAATCCAAACTGTTTGGACAAGTCAATTCCATCTTGGTCCATCACTGCTCCACAAGTACTTGCTTGTACCCAGAAACCTTCCATCACCGGATTAAAAAATTCGGGTAGTCCGGCACCAAAGCACATGGAGTTGCTTGCAAGCTACCGTGATGACCTCAGGTCAGAGGGACACATATATCCATATCCAATCGTGAGTATCCCTTTGGCAGAAGTGGGCTGCACGGAGTCACGTTCAATGAGATATCACATATCCCACTTGCAGATCACATCAGTGTCTCCACACTCATTTGGTCAAGAGGACAACCAAACGATGTGAACTACAACAACCTATACTTGAGATATTACCGTCCAGTACAATATATCCTTTGGTTGTGAACAGGGTTTAAGGACCACTCGATACATCCTCTCTGTATCGAAGTCAATGTAGTCCTAAGGACTTCATCACATGGAAAGAGTTCATTTCAGGGAAATACAATATGTGATGAGCTGCCAAAAATAATATTTTATTAATTCAAAGAAAGAGTACAATACTGAGCTCAACCGCCTATAACCTAGGCGATTGGCTTTGGGATACAATTCCCAACAACTCCCACTTGTACAAAAGCCAATCAGAAGAGTATCTAATACCCATTTCCCATTTACAATAGTCGAACTCTTTAATTCAGAGGGCTTTAGTGAAGGGGTCGACCAGATTTTCTTTTGCATCGATCTTCAAAAGATTGATGTCGCCTCGTTCCATGATCTCTCACACGAGGTGGTAGCACCGCAGTATGTGCTTGGTGTGGTGATGAGCTTTAGGCTCCTAAGCTTGAGCAATGGCTCTAGTGCTGTCACAGTACACTGGAACTGGACCATCGAGGGAAGGTGCCACCCCTAGCTCTCCAAGGAACTTCCACAACCACACATCTTCTTTTGCTGCATCTGATGCTGCAATGTATTCTGCTTCGCATACCGAGTCTGCAACAGTTGCCTGCTTGGATCTTTTCCAACAGATCGCTCCTCCATTCAGGGTAAATACAAACCCTGACACACTCTTGCTATCATCTCTATCTGACTGGAAACTGGAGTCAGAGTACCCCACATGTTTCAAGTCAGGTTCTCCATAAATCAGCCATTGATCTTTAGTATTTCTCAAATACTTAAGGATGGACTTAACCACCTTTCAATGCGCCTCACCTGGGTCAGACTGGTATCTGCTCACTACTCCTAGTGAGTATGCCACGTCTGGTCTAGTACAAGTCATAGCATACATGATAGAGCCTACTGCAGAAGCATAAGGTACTCTACTCATGCGCTCTCTTTCCTCAGGAGTTGCCGCACAATCCTTCTTGGAAAGAGTAATTCCAGAACCTATCGGGAGATAGCCTTTCTTGGAATTTTCCATGCTGAACCATTTCAGCACGGTGTCAATATATTTGACTGGGACAATCCCAAAAGCTTCTTAGATCTATCTCTATAGATCTTCATACCTAGTATGTAAGAAGCTTCACCCAAGTTCTTCATGGAGAACTGAGATGATAACCAGACCTTTATTCCTTGTAATGCTGCGACATCATTCCCGATTAAGAGAATGTCGTCAACATACAGTACCAGGAATACAATCACAGAACCATTAACCCATTTATAGATGTACGGTTCTTCTCCGTTCCTAACGAAGCCATATGATTTGAACACCTATCAAACCGTAAGTTCCATCTTCGAGACGCTTGCTTAAGTCCATAGATGGACCTCTGCAACTTGCATACTTTTGATTCATCTGTGGATGTGAACCCTTCAGGCTGTATCATATACACCTCTTTTTCTAGCTCTCCATTTAGGAAAGCGGTTCGGACATCTATCTGCCAGATTTTGTAATCAAAATATGCTGCCAAAGCAAGCATGATCCGAATGGATTTGAGCATTGCCACAGGGCAGAAAGTCTCATCATAATCGATACCATATCACTGACGATACCCCTTGGCAACCAGATGGGCTTTATAGGTCTCTACCTTCCCATCTGCGCCCCTTTCACTCTTGAAGATCCATTTACACCCGATGGGTTTTATTCCTTCAGGCGGATCAACCAATATCCAAATATTGTTGATTTTCATGGACTCCATTTCAGATCGCATGGCTCCAAGCCATGCCTCAGAGGCAGATCTCTGATGTGCATCCATATAGGTGATCGGATCCTCATTGTTCTCATCGAGCTCAATGGGATCGCCATCCCATACCAAGAATCCGTAGTATCTGTCCGGCTGACGCGGTATTCTACCGGATCTCCTAATGGGTTCTGGATGTGATTCAATCACAGTCGGTTCTACGATGTCCTTAGAGTGTGCAGGTTCTTCTATTGGCTGAACTTCATCAAGTTCAATCTTAGAGGCTATAGTTCCTTCTCCAAGGAACTCCTTTTCCAAAAAGATAGCTCTAAGAGCAACGAACACCTTTTGTTCATTCTCCAAATAGAAGAAATACCCTTTGGTTTCTTTAGGATAACCAATGAATAAATACCGATAAGACCTTGGACCAAGTTTGTCTGAGTCTAAACGCTTTAGGTAAGCCGGACAACCCCAGACCCGAAGGTGTGAGTTAAGGGTTTACGTCCAGTCCACATCTCATACGGAGTGGAGACAATAGACTTACGTGGAATATCATTTAACAAGTAACAGGCCGCCTGAAGTGCATATCCCTAAAAGGATAGCGGCAGAGTTGCAAAGCCCATCATGGATCAAACCATGTCCAACAAGGTTCGATTCCTCCTTTCGGACACACCATTCAACTGTGGTGTACTTGGAGGAGTCCACTGAGAGAGAATTCCATTCTCCTCAAGATATGTCAAAAATGTACCAGATAAGTATTCGCCACCTCGATCAGATCGAAGGGTTTTAATACTTTTTCCAGTTTGCTTTTCTACTTCATTACGGTATCATTTGAACATTTCAAACGACTCAGACTTATGTCTCATTAAGAAGACATAATCGAACCTTGAAAGGTCGTCTATAAAAGTAATGAAATATTTGTATCCTCCTCTGGTACTAACTATCATTGGTCCACATACATCAGTATGTATGAGACTTAGAAGTTCTATAGCTCGTTCATCTTTTCCAGTAAAAGGTGACTTGGTCATTTTACCAAATAAAATGGATTCACAAGTGGGCAGTGATTCAGAATCACTGACCTCGAGGAGTCCATCTCCTCGCATCTTGTTTATCTTATTTTGGTTAATATGACCTAGCCTACAGTGCCAAAGATACAAATCGTTGACATTATCTAACCTTGGGCGTTTGTTAGAAGTGTACATTACACTAACAGGCCTTGATAGTACATATATGCCATTATTTAATCTAGCTTTCATTATAACAGAGTTATTCAAAATAACATTACAAAAATCTCCTTTTATTGATATTTCAAAACCACAATTAGCCAAAAGGCCTACAGAGATTATGCTCATAATGAAACTAGGACAATAGTGACAGTCGACTAGTTCGACTGTACAAGACTCAAAGACAAGACGCAGGACTCCGACCGCCAGTACTGGAACACGATTTCCATTCCCGAAGCTCAGAAACAGTTCTCCATCTTCAAATCTTCTACTAACTAGAAGTTCCTGTAACGAATTACAAACATGAATTGGACTACCAGTATCCAATACCCAGTTAGCAGTATCAACAATAGAGTAATTACAAGGTTTTATCATATAAATACTTTGTTCAAGAGACTTCTGCTTCCTCGGCTAGTTCGGATCAAGGGACGCAATATAAAGAGGACAGTTCCTCTTCCATTGTCCATTCTTCTTGCAGTAGAAGCACTCTGCAGAAGACTGATTAGCCTTATACTTCCTGGTCTAACAAGGGCCAGGAGCATTCGGCACCTTCTTTCCCTTCTTATTCATTTTCTTCTTCCCTTTCTTAAAGGGACGACCACCTCTACAACCTCCCACTAAATTCACCACCCCCTTATTCAGTTGGTGGTCTTTCTCGAAAGTCTGCAGCAACCCCAAAAGACCATGGTAGTTGACTGCAGGCTTGTTCATTCTATAATGATCGAGAAAATCAAGATAGGAGGAGGGAAGAGAATTCAGGATCGCATCCTTGCCGAGCTGCTCGTGCAAGGGGCATCCGAGTTTGCCCAGTTTTTCAATCAGCTCGATCATGTACAATACATGATCAGTGACTGAACCACCATTCGGCATCTTGGAGTTGTAGATGGCACAAGACACTTTGTACCGTTCTACATCATCCAGGGTGCCGAAGGATTCCTTCAACTTTTGTAGGATCAGGTTGGGCATCCTCGAATTTGCGACTGAACTCGTCGTTCATCGTCGCTAACATAATGCACCGGACAGTAGTCCGATTAGAGACCCAACTCAGATAAGCATCTCTGACCGCACTCCGTGCATTAGCGAGAGAGATTTCAGGTGCCAGATCCGTTATCACATAGAGGATCAATTCATGCTCCAGAACGATTCTCAATCTTCGCTACCAACTATCGAAGTTGTGACCCTTTAGCTTCTCATTATCGAGAAGTGAGCGGAGCGATAAATTGGAAGACATCTGAAAAGAAAATAAGACCAAATTTGAGTATGAATTAATAATTTAACCAAAAGACTTGGACTTTAGTCTAAAGGTTTCTCCCACTAATTTTTCAGATTGGTAGCCTCTAACTCCAATCCATGAAAAACACTTTTTGAGTGGGTACTGAAATCCAATAGGCCACGCATGAGCCCGACTTTGGCCAGCTCACCCATACGAGCCTAAAGGTAGGTTCGTAAACCAATTGCTTCCCTAAATAATTTTCAGTATTTTATTTTGTCCCAGAGAACACCCCAATCGGCCTTGGGGCCTCCTATTGCAGGTCTCTGGTTAGGTCCAACCATTAAAATGACAAATCCAATGCTTCCAGCTAACTAAAGACCAAGCCCGACTTTGGCCGGCCCACCTGGTCCCATTAAGAAGGTTGCACTGAACCATCATCGATCAGATAGAAATTCCAGTCGCCGGATGTACACACGTTCTTTGGAACTGCTGATGCACACCAAGCTAGTGGACACATTTCTATCCAACTTAATGAGAGGCTAAGACACTGTCAACTCCTTGACTTAGTCTTTTTAAGGACCTAATAATTTTAGAGGATTTTTAATTATGACAGAAGAAAAGACAAGGACATGGATCATCCTTCCACAGAATCAATTCGATTCCAGGAGGGTTGAAATAAATCAACAAATGATCCATGGGCACCTATAGATCAGTCAGACCGATCAACCTGGGTGACATGGGTTAACTTGAGTCATTGAGCTTTTCCAATCAGTTCTGATCGACTCGACTAGCCAGGTAGGTGAGATCATGGGTGAGTATCCACCATTAACCATCTTTTCTAGACACCAACCAAGTTGGCCAGGAAAGAGGTAGCCTCATACAACCATGATCACAATGCCAAACCTACCTCGACACCAGTCGATTTACCAGACTCGATCAGACTAGCCTAAAGACTCGGGCATCCACTGAGCCACTAATTGGATCCATTTTAGATGAACGGATCAACTAATCTAACTATTAGATAGTTCTAAAGAAGGGCCTTAAACAACTTTTATTTAATCTTCTTGTTATCCGGTTCAACTAAACTTATGACTAACCTAGTTATGGACCCAACTAGTCAGCTAACCCAATTTACCCAAAATGGCTTATGCAAATTTGATTAGATTTTATAAACCTAAAAACTTTTTTAATAAGCCAAACTCTTAATTAAAATAATTTTTAATTAAGTCTCTATGTAAAATAATTTTACATAACAAATCATGCATTAAGATATTTTACAAATATTTTATATCCATATATAAAACATGCCTAAAACATGTATCACCAAATTAAAACAATTTTTAATTTTAATATTCTTTAAGGATCATTCTAAAGAGGCCAACACAGACGATTCACATCGTGTCAAAGATACACGGTCATGGTGTAGGTCTCAACTAGGTTCCAAAAAGAAATTTGATACATAATTAGATTAAACTAATTTTAATCTAAAAACATGCATACAAGAATAGATTACACATGCAACCTGGCTCTGATACCACTGAAAGAAAATGGTGCAGGTGGTTTGACATGATCCTACACTAGGCATGCAAACAGCTGCGGGAGCAGAATGGATTTTAAAAATATTTTTGAAAAATCCGCGCAGCAGAAATCTACTCCGCCCAAAAACTAATCTAATTCTAGTTGCAAGTAGGCATGTATGATGATATAAAATATTTGCAAAATATTTGAATAAGAAATTCTATTCATGCATGATTAAAATTTTTTTTTCATACCTTAATTCTGGCTGGAATAACTCTGGGATAAAGCTGGAATAGGCTGGAATAGCTGGAATAAATCTATTCCAGCCTTCTTCTTCCTTGGGCCAAAATTTTGCTCTATTTTGAGCTTGAAAAATAGCAGTGAAACACCACTTTCCGGACCTCCGTTTGCTCTTGAATCGTAGCAGCGGCAAGGTGGATAAGTGTTCTTCGATCTCCAATGGAAATCTGCAAGGAAATTACAGTTTACACGATGTACAAATCGGCCAAAACCTGCTGCCAGAATTTTTGCAGCAGAAGAGGACAGCTGGTTCTTCCTTCATTTTGGAGCAGTAGAAGCGATCACGGCTCGCGTGGTTTGCTCCTAGGAGTAGAATGGTACTCCCTCTGAAGGGGAGACTCGCCGGGGGCTCTCTGATCCACCTCCATGCATGGTGCTAGCCTCTGGAAGGAGACACACAGTGTACGGCAGCAACCAGCTTTGCTGCAGTCCAGGCTTTGAGCACTCTAAGGGACAAAGAAATGGACCTTGTAACACTTTCTCACACCCTCCAAAACCCAGCCTCAAGTGCACTCTAAATGGGAGAATGGATCAAGCCTCAAAACTTCTCAAATGGAAGAACACCTTGGGTGTTTCCTATCTTCTCACGGTGAAAAACTAACTACTGAAAAAGGGCTGCTATTGCAAGGTTTGTGTGTCTTTGAAACAGGCGCTAGCTATGGTATTTATAGGACAGCAAGGAGAGGGAGTTGGAGAGGCCAGAAGATGAAGAGTTAGAGGCTGCATTACATCCATTTAACCAACCATAAATGAGGGTTAAAGCCATCCGGTGGAGGGAGAAGAAAGGACGCTCACCCAGCATTATTTGGCCATATTTTGATGCTTGTACTCTTTCTAGCGTAACGTGTAAACATTTATACGGTGAAGAAAACGTGGAAACCGGTCCAAGGGAGAAAACACCGGTTCAAAAACCGGTCCAAGCCATTTGGTTCAAACCCATTTAAAACCAATTGGTCCAACCCAATTAAATTTGGTTCAATTGGTTCACAACCAATTGGAGGCCGAAACGAGCTCCGAATCAGTTCAAAACTGATTCAAAAAAATCCTGGCGCAGTGCTGGTCAGCCCGGAACAATATCTGGTTGACACAGACAAAGGCAAGACAGGAAAAAGAGTGCTCAAAAATACTGTGACCATAAAACTAAGACAATTCTTAATCATAATCGGTATCTGGATCAGAGAGTTATCCTCTATGGCAAGTGACCTCATCGGTTAGAACCTAAACGAAAGCACTAGAACAATTTTAGTACCAGCACAGGAAACCATCTAGCAAGGGGTCCCGGCATCCGGATAGGTCGAAGATGCGGGAGCAAACTATCGAACCTCTGGCATATGGTTACCGTATAATTCATCCCTTTCACCTCTAATGCTCAAGATGACTGAGATTGGGCTGCCAACCCAGACAGAGTCAGTCCACTATGTGTCTCAACCTTGCAAGCCTAGTGACTCTTCACTAGGACTACCCCGGTCGAGGATTTGCTAAATTGATATACTGCGAGACATTCAATCTAAACTGTTTGGACAAGTCAATTCCATCTTGGTCCATCACTGCTCCACAAGTACTTGCCTGTACCTAGAAACCTTCCATCACCGGATTAAAAAATTCGGGTAGTTCGGCACCAAAGCACAGGGAGTTGCTTGCAAGCTACCGTGATGACCTCAGGTCAGAGGGACACATATACCCATATCCAATCGTGAGTATCCCTTTGGCAGAAATGGGCTGCACGGAGTCACGTTCAATGAGATATCACATATCCCACTTGCAGATCACATCAATGTCTCCACACTCATTTGGTCAAGAGGACAACCAAACGATGTGAACTACAACAACCTATACTTGATATATTGCCATCCATTACAATATATCCTTTGGTTGTGAACAGGGTTTAAGGACCACTCGATACATCCTCTCTGTATCGAAGTCAATGTAGTCCTAAGGACTTCATCACATGGAAAGAGTTCATTTCAGGGAAATACAATATGTGATGAGCTACCAAAAATAATATTTTATTAATTCAAAGAAAGAGTACAATACTGATCTCAACTTCCTACAACCTAGGCGATTGGCTTTGGGACACAATTCCCAATAACTCCCACTTGTACTAAAGCCAATCAGATGAGTATCTAATACCCATTTCCCATTTACAATAATCGAACTCTTTAATTCCGAGGGCTTTAGTGCAGGGGTCGGCCAGATTTTCTTTTGTATCGATCTTCAGAAGATTAATGTCGCCTCGTTCCACGATCTCTCGCACGAGGTGGTAGCGCCGCAGTATGTGCTTGGTGTGGTGATGAGCTTTAGGCTCCTAAGCTTGAGCAATGGCTCCAGTGCTATCACAGTACTCTGGAATAGGACCATCTAGGGAAGGTGCCACCCCTAGCTCTCCAAGGAACTTCCGCAACCACACAGCTTCCTTTGCTGTATCTGATGCAGCAATGTATTCTGCTTCGCATACCGAGTCTGCAATAGTTGCCTACTTGGAACTTTTCCAACAGATCGCTCCTCCATTCAGGGTAAATACAAACCCTGACACACTCTTGCTATCATCTCTATCTGACTGGAAACTGGAGTCAGAGTACCCCACAAGTTTCAAGTCAGGTTCTCCATAAATCAGCCATTGATCTTTAGTATTTCTCAAATACTTAAGGATGGACTTAACCACCTTCCAATGCGCCTCACCTGGGTCAGACTGGTATCTGCTCACAACTCCTAGTGAGTATGCCATGTCTGGTCTCGTACAAGTCATAGCATACATGATAGAGCCTACTGCAGAAGCATAAGGTACTCTACTCATGCGCTCTCTTTCCTCAGGAGTTATCGCACAATCCTTCTTGGAAAGAGTAATTCCAGAAGCTATCGGGAGATAGCCTTTCTTGGAATTTTCCATGCTGAACCGTTTCAGCACGGTGTCAATGTACGTAGACTGGGACAATCCCAAAAGCTTCTTAGATCTATCTCTATAAATCTTCATACCTAGTATGTAAGAAGCTTCACCCAAGTTCTTCATGGAGAACTGAGATGATAACCAGACCTTTATTCCTTGTAATGCTGCGACATCATTCCTGATTAAGAGAATGTCGTCAACATACAGTACTAGGAATACAATCACAGAACCATTAACCCATTTATAGATACACGGTTCTTCTCCATTTCTAATGAAGCCATATGATTTGATACACCTATCAAACTGTAAGTTCCAACTTCGAGATGTTTGCTTAAGTCCATAAATGGACCTCTGCAACTTGCATACTTTTGATTCATCTATGGATGTGAACCCTTCAGGCTGTATCATATACACCTCTTTTTCTAGCTCTCCATTTAGGAAAGCGGTTCGGACATCCATCTGCCAGATTTCGTAATCAAAATATGCTGCCAAAGCAAGCATGATCCGAATGGATTTGAGAATTGCCACAGGGGAGAAGTCTCATCATAATCGATACCATATCGCTGACGATACCCCTTGGCAACCAGATGGCATTTATAGGTCTCTACCTTCCCATCTGCGCCCCTTTTCCTCTTGAAGATCCATTTACACCCGATGGATTTTATTCCTTCAGGCGGATCAACCAATGTCCAAACATTGTAGATTTTCATGGACTCCATTTCAGATCGCATGGCTCCAAGCCATGCCTCAGAGGCAGATCTCTAAAGTGCATCCATATAGGTGATCGGATCCTCATTATTCTCATCGAGCTCAATGGGATCGCCATCCCATACCAAGAATCCATAGTATCTGTCCAGCTGACGCGGTATTCTACCGGATCTCCTAATGGGTTTTGGGTGTGATTCAATCATAGCCGGTTCTACGATGTCCTTAGAGTGTGCAGGTTCTTCTATTGGCTGAACATCATCAAGTTCAATCTTAGAGGCTATAGTTCCTTCTCCAAGGAACTTTTTTCCAAAAAGATAGCTCTAAGAGCAACGAACACCTTTTGTTCATTCTCCAAATAGAAGAAATACCCTTTGGTTTCCTTAGGATAACCAATGAATAAATACCGATCAGACCTTGGACCAAGTTTGTCTGAGTCTAAACGCTTTACGTAAGCCGGACAACCCCAGACCCGAAGGTGTGAGATTGAGGGTTTACGTCCAGTCCACATCTCATACGGAGTGGAGACAATATACTTACTTGGAATATCATTTAACAAGTAATAGGCTGTCTGAAGCGCATATCCCCAAAAGGATAGCGACAGAGTTGCAAAGCCCATCATGGATCGAACCATGTCCAACAAGGTTCGATTCCTCCTTTCGGACACACCATTCAACTGTGGTGTACCTGGAGGAGTCCAATGAGAAAGAATTCCATTCTCCTCAAGATATGTCAAAAATGTACCAGATAAGTATTCGCCACCTCGATCAGATCAAAGGGTTTTAATACTTTTTCCAGTTTGCTTTTCTACTTCATTACGGTATCATTTGAACATTTCAAACGACTTAGACATATGTCTCATTAAGAAGACATTACCGAACCTTGAAAGGTTGTCCATAAAAGTAATGAAATATTTGTATCCTCCTCTGGCACTAACTGTCATTGGTCCATATACATCAGTATGTATGAGACTTAGAAATTCTGTAGGTCGTTCACCTTTTCCAGTAAAAGGTGACTTGGTCATTTTACCAAATAAACAGGATTCACAAGTGGGCAGTGATTTAGAATCACTGACCTCGAGGAGTCCATCTCCTCGCATCTTGTTTATCCTATTTTGGTTAATATGACCTAACCTACAGTGCCAAAGATACAAATCATTGACATTATCTAACCTTGGGTGTTTGCTAGAAGTGTACATTACACTAACAGGCCTTGATAGTACATATATGCCATTATTTAATCTAGCTTTCATTATAACAGAGTTATTCAAAATAACATTGCAAAAATCTCCTTTTATTGATAGTTCAAAACCACAATTGGCCAAAAGGCCTACAGAGATTATGCTCATAATGAAACTAGGACAATAGTAACAGTCGACTAGTTCGACCGTACAAGACTCAAAGACAAGATGCAGGACTCTGACCGCTAGTACTGGAACACGATTTCCATTCCCGATGCTCAGAAACTGTTCTCCATCTTCAAATCTTCTACTAACTAGAAGTCCCTATAACGAATTACAAACGTGAATTGGACTACCAGTATCCAATACCCAGTTAGCAGTATCAACAATAGAGTAATTACAAGGTTTTATCATATAAATACCTTGTTCAAGAGACTTCTGCTTCCTCAGCCTGTTCGGATCAAGGGACGCAATATAAAGAGGACAGTTCCTCTTCCAGTGTCCATTCTTCTTGCAGTAGAAGCACTCTGCAGAAGACTGATCAGCCTTATACTTCCTGGTCTGACAAGGGCCAGGAGCATTCAGCACCTTCTTTCCCTTCTTATTCATTTTCTTCTTCCCTTTCTTAAAGGGACGACGACCTCTACAACCTCCCACTAAATTCACCACCCCCTTATTCAGCTGGTGGTCATTCTCGAAAGTCTGCAGCAACCCCAAAAGACCATGGTAGTTGACTGCAGGCTTGTTCATTCTATAATGATCGAGAAAATAAAGATAGGAGGAGGGAAGAGAATTCAGGATCGCATCTTTGCCGAGCTGCTCGTGCAAGGGGCATCCGAGTTTGCCCAGTTATTCAATCAGCTCGATCATGTACAATATATGATCAGTGACTGAACCACCATTCGGCATCTTGGAGTTGTAGATGGCACAAGACACTTTGTACCGTTCTACATCATCTGGGGTGCCGAAGGATTCCTTCAACTTTTGTAGGATTTCATCAGGTTGGGCCTCCTCGAATTTGCGATTGAACTCGTTGTTCATCGCCGCTAACATAATGCACCGGACAGTAGTCCGATCAGAGACCCACTTCAGATAAGCATCTCTGACCACACTCCGTGCATTAGTGGGAGGGATTTCAGGTGCCGGATCCATTATCACATAGAGGATCCGTTCATGCTCCAGAATGATTCTCAATCTTCGATACCAACTATCGAAGTTGTGACCCTTTAACTTCTCGTTATCGAGAAGTGAGCGGAGCGATAAATTGGAAGACATCTGAAAAGAAAATAAGACAAAATTTGTGTATGAATTAATAATTTAACCAAAAGACTTGGACTTTAGTCTAAAAGTTTCTCCCACCAATTTTTCAGATTGGTAGCCTCTAACTCCAATCCATGAAAAAGACATTTCAAGTGGGTACTGAAATCCAATAGGCCACGGATGAGCCTGACTTTGGCCAGCTCACCCTACGAGCCTAAAGGTAGGTTCGTAAACCAATTGCTTCCCTAAATAATTTTCAGTATTTTATTTTGCCCCAGAGAACACCCTAATCAGCCTTGGGGCCTCCTATTGCAGGTCTCTGGTAAGGTCCAACCATTAAAATGACAAATCCAATGCTTCCAGCTAACTAAAGACCAAGCCCGACTTTCCCCACCTGGTCCCGTTAAGAAGGTTGCACTGAACCATCATCGATCAGATAGAAATTCCAGTCACCGGATGTACACCCGTTCTTTGGAACTGCTGATGCACACCAAGCTAGTGGACACATTTCTATCCAACTTAATGGGAGGCTAAGACACTGTCAACTCCTTGACTTAGTCTTTTTAAGGACCTAATAATTTTAGAGGATTTTTAATTATGATAGAAGAAAAGACAAGGACATGGATCATCCTCCCACTGAATCAATTCGATTCCAGGAGGGTAGAAATAAATCAACAAATGATCCATGGGCACCTATAGATCAGTCAGACCGATCAACCTGGGTGACATGCGTTAACTCGAGTCATTGAGCTTTTCCAATCAGTTCTGGTCGACTCGACTAGCCAGGTAGGAGAGATCATGGGTGAGTATCCGTCATTAACCATATTTCCTAGACACCAACCAAGTTGGCCAGGAAAGAGGTAGCCTCATACAACCATGATCACAATGCCAAACCTACCTCGACACCAGTCAGTTTACCAGACTCGATCAGACTAGCCTAAAGACTCGGGCGTCCACTGAGCCACTAATTGGATCCATTTTAGATGAATGGGTCAACTAATCTAACTATTAGATAGTTCTAAAGAAGGGCCTTAAATAACTTTTGTTTATTCTTCTTGTTATCCAGTTCAACTAAACTTAGGACTAACCCAGTTATGGACCCAACTAGTCAGCTAACCCAATTTACCCAAAATGGCTTATGCAAATTTGATTAGATTTCATAAACCTAAATTTTTTTTTAATAAGCCAAACTCTTAATTAAAATAATTTTTAATTAAGTCTCTATGTAAAACAATTTTACATAACAAATCATGCATCAAGATATTTTACAAATATTTTATATCCATATATAAAACATGCCTAAAACATGTATCACCAAATTAAAATAATTTTTAATTTTAATATTCTTTAAGGATCCTTCTGAAGAGGCCAACACAGACGATCCGCATTGTGTCAAAGATACACGGCCATGGCGAAGGTCTCAACTAGGTTCCAAAAAGAAATTTGATACATAATTAGATTAAACCAATTTTAATCTAAAAACATGCATACAAGAATAGATTACACATGCAACCTGGCTCTGATACCACTGAAAGAAAATGGTGCAGGTGGTTTGACTTGATCCTACACTAGGCATGCAAATAGCTACGGGAGCAGAATGGATTTTAAAAATATTTTTGAAAAATCCGCGCAGCAGAAATCTGCTCCGCCCAGAAACTAATCTAATTCTAGTTGCAAGTAGGCATGTATGATGATAGAAAATATTTGCAAAATATTTGAATAAGAAATTCTATTCATGCATGATTAAAAAACAATTTTTTCATACCTTAATTCCTGCTGGAATAACTCTGGGATAAAGCTGGAATAGGCTGGAATAGCTGGAATAAATCTATTCCAGCCTTCTTCTTCCTTGGGCTAAAATTTTGCTCTGTTTTGAGCTTGAAAAACAGCAGTGAAACACCACTTTGCGGACCTCCGTTTGCTCCTGAATCGCAGTAGCGGCATGGTGGATAAGCATTCTTCGATCTCCAATGAAAATCTGCAAGGAAAATACAGTGTACACGATGTACAAATCGGCCAAAACCTACTACCATAATTTTTGCAGCAAAAGAGGACAACTGGTTTTTCCTTCATTTTGGAGCAATAGAAGCGATCCCGGCTCGCGTGGTTTGCTCCTAGGAGTAGAATGGTACTCCCTCTAAAGGGGAGACTTGCCGGGGGCACTCCGATCCACCTCCATGCATGGTGCTAGCCACTGGAAGGAGACACAGTGTACGGCAGCAACCAGCTTTGCTGCAGTACAGGCTTTGAGCACTCTAAGGGACAAAGAAATGGACCTTGTAACTCTTTCTCACACCCTCCAAAACCTAGCCACAAGTGCACTCTAAATGGGAGAATGGATCAAGCCTCAAAACCTCTCAAATGGAAGAACACCTTGGGTGTTTCCTATCTTCTCACAGTGAAAAACTAACTGCTGAAACAGGGCTGCTATTGCATGGTTTGTGTGTCTTTGAAACAGGGGCTAGCTGTGGTATTTATAGGACAGCAGGGAGAGGGAGTTGGAGAGGCCAGAAGATGAAGAGTTAGAGGCTGCGTTACATCCATTTAACCAACCATAAACGAGAGTTAAAGCCATCCGGTGGAGGGAGAAGAAAGGATGCTCACCCAACGTTGTTTGGCCTTATTTTGACGCTTGGACTCTTTCCAGCGTAACGTGTAAACATTTATACGGTGAAGAAAACGTGGAAACTGGTCCAAGGGAGAAAACACTGGTTCAAAAATCGGTCCAAGCCATTTGGTTCAAACCCATTTAAGACCAATTGGTCCAACCCAATTAAATTTGGTTCAATTGGTTCACAACTAATTGGAGGCCGAAACGAGCTCCGAATCAGTTCAGAACTAATTTAAAAAATCCTGGCGCAGTGCTGGTTAGCCGGGAACAATTTTTGGTTGACATAGATAAAGGCAAGATGGAAAAAAGAGTGCTCAAAAATACTGTGACCATAAAACTGAGATGATTCTTAATCGTAATCGGTATCCGGATCAGAGAGTAATCCTCTGTGACGTGTGAGCTCATAGGTTCGAACCTAAATGATAGCACTAGAACAATTCTAGTACCAGCACAGGAAACCATCTAGCAATGGGTCCCGACGTCCGGATAGGTCGAAGATGCGGGAGCAAACTATCGAACCTCTGGCATATGGTTACCGTATAATTCATCCCTTTCACCTCTAATGCTCAGGATGACTGAGATTGGGCTGCCATCCCAGACAGAGTTAGTCCACTACGTGTCTTAACCTTGCAAGCCCAGTGACTCTTCACTAGGAATACCCTGGCCGAAAATTTGCTAAATTGAGATACTGCGAGACATTCAATCCAAACTGTTTGGACAGGTCAATTCCATCTTGGTCCATCACTGCTCCACAAGTACTTGCCAGTACCTAGAAACCTCCCATCACCGGATTAAAAAATCTGGGTAGTCCGGCACCAAAGCACAGGGAGTTGCTTGCAAGCTACCGTGATGACCTCAGGTCAGAGGGACACAAATATCTATATCCAATCATGAGTATCTCTTTGGCAGAAAGGGGCTGCACGGAGTCACGTTCAATGAGATATCACATATCCCACTTGTAGATCACATCAATGTCTCCACACTTATTTGGTCAAGAGGACAACCAAACGATGTGAACTACAACAACCTATACTTGATATATTGCTGTCCAGTACAATATATCCTTTGGTTGTGAACAGGGTTTAAGGACCACTCGATACATTCTCTCTGTATCGAGGTCAATGTAGTCCTAAGAACTTCATCACATGGAAAGAGTTCATTTCAGGGAAATACAATATGTGATGAGCTGCCAAAAATAATATTTTATTAATTCAAAGAAAGAGTACAATACTGAGCTTAACCACCTACAACCTAGGCAATTGGCATTGGGACACAATTCCCAACATATCTTACATGGGCTTGAGCCTCACCGCCTTGGTGCTGGGCTCAAGACTCCTATGCTGGAGAATGTCGACTTCGGATTTGGGTGTCTAAGGGCCTCTCAGATCTTGAATGCCTTGGAGCTATGTTCGGGGCTTGATCTTCGGAGGTCGGGCTCAGGAACTTGGATGTCTTGGGGCTGGGCTCGAAGATGTGCTGGCCAGAGAGTTGGTCACCGGGACTTGGTTGCCTGAGGACATGGCTCAGGAGCTTGGACACCTTGGAGCTGGGCTTAGAGGTGTGCTGGCCGGAGAGCTGGTCTCCGGGACTTGATTGCCTGAGGACATGATTCAGGAGCTTAGACACCTTGAATCTGGGCTCGAAGGCGTGCTGGCTGGAGAGCTGGTCTCCGGGACTTGGTTGCCTAAGGACATGGCTCAGGAACTTGGACGTCTTGCGGCTGGGCTTGAAGACGTGCTGGCCGGAGAGCTGCTCTCCGGGACTTGGTTGCCTAAGGACATGGCTCAGGAGCTTGGACGCCTTGAAGCTGGGCTCGAAGTTGTGCTGGCCGGAGAGCTGGTCTCCGGGACTTGGTTTCCTGAGGACATGGCTCAGGAGATTGGACTTCTTGGGGCTGGGCTCGAAGATGTGCTGGCCGAAGAGCTATTCTCCGGGACTTGGTTGCCTGAGGACATGGCTCAGGAGCTTGGATGCCTTTGAGCTGGGCTTAGAGGCGTGCTAGCTGGAGAGCTAGTCTCCGGGACTTGGTTGCCTGAGGACATGGCTTAGGAACATGGACGTCTTGGGGCTGGGCTCGAAGACGTGCCACCCGGAGAGCTGGTCTCCAGGACCTAGTTGCTTGAGGACATGGTTCAAGAGCTTGGACATCTTGGGGATGGGCTCGAAGACGTGCTGGCCGGAGAGCTATTCTTTGGGACTTGGTTACCTGAGGACATGGCTCAGGAGCTTGGATGCCTTGAAGCTGGGCTCGGAGGCATGCTAGCCAGAGAGCTGGTTTCCGGAACTTGGTTGCCTTTGGACATGGCTCAGGAGCTTGGACATCTTGGGGCTTGGCTCGAAGACGTGTTCGCTGGAGAGCTGGTCTCTAGGACTTGGTTACCTGAGGATAGGGCTCAGGAGCTTGGATGCCTTGGAGCTGGGCTCGGAGGCGTGCTGGCCGGAGAGCTAGTCACCGGGACTTGGTTGCCTGAGGACATGGTTCCGGAGCTTGGACTCCTTGGAGCTGGGCTCGGAGGCATGCTGGCTAGAGAGCTGGTCTCTGGGACTCGGTTGCCCGAGGACATGGCTCAGGAGCTTGGATGCCTTGGAGCTGGGCTCGAAGGCATGCTGGCCAGAGGGCTGGTCTCTGGAACTTGGTTGCTGAGGAGCTAGGCTCGAGGCTTGAGTGCTTGAGAGCTTCTCAGGTCTTGGTGCCGGAGGACTCTTCTCTGAGCTTGGATGTCGAGGAGCTAGGCTCGAGGCTTGAGTGCCTGAGAGCTTATCAGGTCTTGGTGCCGGAGGACTCTTCTCCGGGCTTGGATGCCGAGGAGCTAGGCTCGAGGCTTGAGTGCCTGAGGGCTTCTCGGGTCTTGGTGCTGGAGGACTCTTCTCCGGGCTTGGATGCCGAGGTGCTAGGCTCGAGGCTTGAGTGCCTGAGAGCTTCTCTGGTCTTGGTGCCAGAGGACTCTTCTCTGGGCTTGGATGCCGAGGTGCTAGGATCGAGGCTTGAGTGCCTAAGAGCTTCTCGGGTCTTGGTGTCGGAGGACTCTTCTCCGGGCTTGGATGCCGACGAGCTAGGCTCGAGGCTTTAGTGCCTGAGGGCTTCTCAGGTCTTGGTGCCGGAGGACTCTTCTTTGGGCTTGGATGCCGAGGAGCTAGGCTCGAGGCTTGAGTGCCTAAGGGCTTCTCGGGTCTTGGTGCAGGAGGACTCTTCTCCGGGCTTGGATGCCAAGGAGCTAGGCTCGAGGCTTGAGTGCCTGAGGGCTTCTCGGGTCTTGGTGCCGGAGGACTCTTCTCCGGGCTTGGATGCCGAGGAGCTAGGCTCGAGGCTTGAGTGCCTGAGGGCTTCTCGGGTCTTGGTGCCGGAGGACTCTTCTCCGGGCTTGGATGCCGAGGAGCTAGGCTCGAGGCTTGAGTGCCTGAGGGCTTCTCGGGACTTGGTGCCGGAGGACTCTTCTCCGGGCTTGGATGCCGAGGAGCTAGGCTCGAGGCTTGAGTGCTTGAGGGCTTCTCAGGTCATGGTACTGGAGGACTCTTCTCCGGGCTAGGATGCCGAGGAGCTAGGCTCAAGGCTTTAGTGCCTGAGGGCTTCTCAGGTCATGGTGCCGGAGGACTCTTCTTCGGGCTTGGATGCCGAGGAGCTAGGCTCGAGGCTTGAGTGCCTGAGGGCTTCTCAGGACATGGCGTCGGAGGACTCTTCTCCGGGCTTGGATGCCGAGGAGCTAGGCTCGAGGCTGGCTTCCAGGAGAGCTGGGCCTCGGGCGGTGACGTTCTTGTAAGGCAAACAACTCGTTATTCAAAAGAAAGTCTTTACTTTTAGTGAAGGAAAAACTTACATCATTGGTAGTATCTCCTCAAATTACAAGTATTCCATTTCCGGGGGAACCTGGCGCCATCCAAGTCCTCAAGATAGAAGGCCCCATGTGAGAGGGCCTCAGCTACTTTATAAGGGCCCTCCCAGTTTGGCGAGAGCATGCCGCACTCCCGGGGTTGAGATGCCTCGGCCCGGCATAGCACCAGGTTGCCAGGTTAGAAATTCTTCAACTTCACCCATGCATTGAAATATCGGGCGACCCGTTATCAATATGCTGCCATCCGATGTCGGGCTTTGTCCCTTGTTTCTTCTAGAAGGTCTAGTTTGAGCAGAAGATGTGCTGAATTCTGTGTCTCGTCAAACAGTTGCACCCGCAGTGTGGGCACATCGAGCTCGATCGAGACTACTGCCTTAGTACCGAAGACGAGGTTGAAGGGTGTTTCACCCGTCGCCGTTCTGGGCCTTGTGTGGTAGGCCCAAAGGATGCTTGGAAGTTCTTCAGTCCATCTGCCCTTCGCTTGATCCAATCTGGTGTGAAGTCCTCGAAGGATAGTTCGATTGGTCACCTCGGCTTCACCATTTGTCTGGGGATGAGCAACCGAGGTGAACTGGTGTTGGATGCCATGCTCAACGCAGAATCCTTCGAACTCCCGGTTGTCGAACTACCACCTGTTGTCGATGTTGATGCAATTGGGGAGTCTAAAGTGGCAGATGATAGACTTCCAGAAGAATTGCCGAACATTGGCCTCCATGATCCGAGCTAGCGGCTTCGCTTCAACCCACTTCGTGAAGTAGTCGATCGCCACTAGCAGGAACTTCCACTAACTTGGCATGGTGGGGAATGACCCCAGGATGTCCATCCCCCACTGTGTGAAAGCCAGGGGGACAACAGCTGGGAGATCGGTGTGGCCGGTAGGCGCTGTACGTGGGAATGGCGCTGGCATTTATCACACTTCTTGACAAAGTCAGCGGCGTCTTCCCTCATCGTCTCCTAGAAGTATCCCTGGCGAAGAGCCTTGTATGCCAGGGTTCTCCCCCCCACATGATTCCCACAGAGGCCCTCGTGTATTTCCTAAAGCACGAAGGTTGCCTTCGTGGGTTTGAGGCACTTCAGGAGTGGATAGGAATAAGATCGATGGTAGAGGTGACCGTCCATTAAAACAAAGTGGGTGGCCTTCCATCTAATGAGGCCAGCTTCTTTACGGTCCTCTGGTAGGAGGCCGTCCTGGATGTACTTGATGTATTTGTCTATCCAGCTTGGCTTGTGGGCTACTTGTTGCACCTCCTCTGGGCTCTCGTAGCTTGGATTCTCGAGATAGTCGACGTAGGTGTGCCCCAGGGATGAGTCTGGTAAGGTTGCAAGCCTTGATAGTGCATCCACACGAGCATTTTCTCCGCGAGGGATGTGAAAAACATGGAAGTAACGAAAGCCTGCCGTGCTTGAACGAACCTTCTCCATGTACTTCACCATCTGGGGATCTAGGGCCTCGTACTCTTTGGAGACTTGTCCGGCAACTAATTGGGAGTCGGTGAAAACCTTGAGGCTCTGTACACCTAGCTCACGGGACACCTTTAGGCCTGTGAGGAGTACTTCATACTCCACCTGGTTGTTTTTGGCAGCGAACTTGAAGCGAATAGTGCATTCCGTCACCACCACGTCGTAATTGGCGAGGATGAGGCCCGCTCTACTTCTGCAAGAATTGGAGGCACCATCCATGTGGAGGATCCAAGGGTCCTCTAGTGGTCCGGGCTCAACTTGGCTCTCCGTGACTGTCCATTCTGGTTCCTTGGGAGGCCCTGTACATTTGACCACAAAGTTGGCTAGGACCTGGGCCTTCTGCAATGACCTTGGCCTGTAAGCAATGTCGAACTCGCTCAGCATCAGGGACCATTTAGACAGTCTCCCGGAAGTCTCGGGGTGGCTTAGCAGGGTCCTCAGCGGTTGATCGATCACAATTGCAATGGGATGCGCTTGGAAGTAGGGCCTGAGACGCTTAGCAGACATAATTAGTGCAAAATGAGTTTTTCAGAGTGAGTATACCTAATCTTCACATCTCGGAGGATTTTGCTGGTGTAGTACAATGGGTTTTGAGATCCATCTAGACCTGTGCAGACGAGAACCGAGCTGACGGCCCCGGGTGTAACCGCCAGGTAGAGTAGGAGCTCTTCCCCTTCTTCCGGTTTGGATAGTAGAGGTGAAGAGGCTAGGAACTCTTTTAGCTCTTCAAAGGCCATCTTGTACTCCTCCATCCAGGCAAAGTCATGCATCTTGCACAATGCCTTGAAGAAAGGGAGGCATCGGTTAGCCGACCTCGAAATGAACTGGCTTAAGGCCACGACCCTCCTTGTCAGACGTTGAACTTGCTTCTTAGATGTTGGGTGCTCCATATCAAGGATCACCTATACCTTCTCCGAATTTGTTTCGATGCCTCTCTTGGTGACCATGAAGCCGAGGAACTTCCCGGCCACCACCTCGAAAGCACATTTTGCTGGATTGAGCTTCATTTGGTGCTTTTGGAGGCTATGAAAGGCTTCAGCGAGGTCGGTGATGTGGTCCGAGCTTGGCTTGCTCATAACAAGCATGTCATCCACGTACACCTGCACGTTATGGCCAATCTGGTCCTTGAAGACCTTGTTGACCAAACATTGGTTCATGGCACAGGCATTCTTCTGGCCAAAGGGCATCATCCTACAGCAGTTTGTCCTTCGATCGGTAATGAAGGTAGTGTGCTCCTCATCCCACAGGTGCATCCGGATCTGATTGTACCCGGAGAATGCATCCATGAAGGAGAGAAGTCTGTGCCCTGAGGTGGCATCCACCAACTGATCTATCCTCGACAGAGGGAAACTGTCCTTTGGGTATGCCTTATTGAGGTTGGTGTAGTCTACACAGATCTTTCACTTGCCATTATTCTTCTTCACCATCACCACATTCGCCAGGCAGCTCGGGTATTGCACCTCTCGGACGAAGCCAGCGGCCAAAAGCTTCTCAACTTCCTCGTTGATGGCCGCCTGCCTTTCTGGGGTGAAACTCCTCTTCTTCTATCGAACCGGTCTGTGTTTTGGATCGACATTGAGCATGTGGGTGATGACTTCAGGAAGAATACTTGGCATGTCTGCCGCTGTCCAGGCGAACACGTCCGTGTTCGCCCACAGGAATTCCAATAGCGAAGCCTTCTCCTCCTCGAGCAGCTGGGCTCTGATCTGCACAGTCTTCGCCTGGTCAGCCCCAAGCTGGTAAGAAAGTAGGCGCTCGGCCAGGCCACCCTAGGGTCCTTAACCCTTTGGTCAAGCTCGTCTGCTTTGGAGTCCTCCTCGGGCACCCGGGTCCCGGGGAGGGTTTGGAAGCAGTGCTGCACTGGCAGGGGCATACCCCTCATCTCTTCCACACCATAAGGGGTTGGAAACTGTACAAGCGATCTCTTGGTAGAGATGACAGCATCGAGGAGATTGAGCCTAGGTCGGCCCAAAATCATGTTGTAAGGCGAGGGAAGCTTGACAACCATGAATGTCATCATGACGGTACTCTATCGAGGTGGTGTCCCAGTAATAACCGGAAGAGTAATTTCTCCCTCCACTCTTACAGAATCTCTCGTAAAACCAACAATGGGGGTATGTACAGGCTTGAGCTGAACAGAGAAAAGATTCATCCTCAAGAAGGCATCGTAGAAAAGAACATCCGTAGAACTTCCACTATCTACCATGATGTGTTTTACAGGGTGCTTTACGATCGTCATCTCGATGACCACAGCATCATTATTTACATCTCTCTCCCCATCTTCCCTTTTCCTCATAAAGGGGAGTACAACCTCAAAATTCCCTGCCCCCTAGGCCCTCTTGGGAGTGCGCTCGGCTCCCCAGTGTATCATCCCCACTGGCTTCTCGGTAGAGCGATTGTCGAACGCTGGGACTGGAGGGAGGGCGACGAGTGCCTGAGATTTCGATTGAGATCTGCCCCCGACATATCTCCCGATGTAGCCTCTCTTGATGAGCTCTTCGATCTCCCACTTGAGATTGTAGCATTCCTTGGTGTCATGGCCGTGGTCATGGTGGAAATGACAGTACTTCATCTTATCATGGCTGGCAGATAGCTTCAACAGCGGTGGGCACCTCAGATAGGTTTCACCCTCGATCTCCATGAGGATCTTCATCCTCAGGGCGAGGAGGAGGGTGAATTCCCTTCATGGATGGGAGTGCTTCTTGGCCTTGGTCCCAATCGGGAGCTCTGAGCTGGCGGTCCTGGTCTTCGTGCTCTAGGCACCTCAGCGGGTATCGGCTTCTTTAGTGGCTTTCCATCGAGCTCTTGCCTTGTACGATCCGCCTCCTCGGCACGGATGTACTTCTAAGCTCGGAAGAGGAGCTCGGCATAAATCCTTGGGGGCTTCTTATTGAGCGAGTAGGTCAGGCGAGAAGTCCTGAGCCCTCGCTTTAGAGCCAGCATTGTGACCGGCTCCTCCAAGTTATAGATCTATAGCACGACGGCCTTGAAGCAAGCTACATAGTCCCGTAGCGGCTCGCGGTCTTTCTGCTTGATGGAGAAAAGGCTATCTGCGTCCCGTGGAATTTCTCGGCATGCGTCAAAGTGAGTCAGGAACCTCTGCCCTAGCTGGGTAAAGGAATTGATGCTTTCGAGCTCAAGGTGGGTGAATCAAACCCGAGCCGCCTTTCGGAGAGTAGCAGGGAAGGCGATGCACAGGAGAGCGTCAGTGGCCTCCTGGACCCTTATGAGAGCCCGGTAACTTTCCAGGTGGTCCAGGGGGTCGGAGGTCCCGTCGTAAGGATCCACCTGTGACATGCGAAATCGGTGGGGAATCGGCTCTGCTTGGATCTCTTAGGAGAATGGAGGGTGGACATCATAGCCCGCTGGCTCATTGGCGGAGCGAGGCAAGTTAGCGAACCGGCAAGACAACTCCGCCAGTTTGCGGTCATACTCCTCCAGGTGCTTCTCCGCCATGCATCTGATGGCTTCATCTATTGACCCCTCTACTGAGAGGGGCGGGGAAGGTGACGCGGGTGTGTGGTGCCCGTGACGAGGGGCTTTGCCCTTTCTACCTTGGCGGGGTTTAGATGCCCCCGGGTCAAGATGTGGCAAACAGCTCTCTTCGTTAATGGACCTAGCCCGGCGTCGCTTCACCAGAATTTGATGAGTACCCCGGGGGTCCAAAACGGCTCGCGGCTGCGAAGGCCTCCCATGGAAGGAATGCAGGCTGTCACGGGGAGCTTCGGTGTGGGCCGCGGGGGTCTCTAGCTACTGGTGAGTGGCCAGGGACCGGTGCTGATGCTGGAGCTGGCATATTGCTGCAGTGAGAGTGTGCATCTGCTGAGCAAGTGTGGTCAGCTGGATCTCTAGCGGAGGTGGTTGAACCGGGGTGGGTGGCTCTATCTACGGACCGTGTGGGTTTTTGTGGGAAGGGGATGCTTGCACATGGCTGGGAGAGGCTCCCCTCGCATGAGTGGCCACCATCCTCTTGGCAAATTGGCTGATCCGGGCCTAACTTGATCAAGAGTCGTTCTGCCCCCCCTTCTTGGCGTGCCAATCTTTTGCTGCTCGAATCGTCGTGGGCCATAGCTACTGATAGTGTCGGGAGCCATGGGTCCGCCTGTTCGGGATGCCTCTAGTGCCTCGGGACCTGCAACAAATAATGACAGTGACCCGGGCGGGGGATTCCGGCGTGGGTGCTCTGACGGTCAAGTCAGTGATGATCCAGGAGAACAGATCCTCTTGGTCGAGCCCCTCTGGATGAGCTCCAAGATAGGAGGAGTGAGTGTAGTGTGTACGGAAGTGAGAGTAAACTGGGAGTGGTGGTGGCCGAGGTGGTCGATCTCCTTTTGTCTGGCCTTTCTCCCTTGTTTTTCTGTGTTTGTTTTGGTTTACCTCTCTTTGGCTTACTCTGGCTGGGTCTTTTACTTTGGCTTGCCTTGGGATCTTCCCGTGCTGTCAGACATGTGCGATGAGGTATCGTGCCTTAGACGGGACGCCTTTTTTGTCAGATGACAGGGGAAGCTTCATATGCCTCTAACATTTCCTTTGCTGGAAGCCTAGTAGGGCTTCAGTTGACGGGCCACCATTCTCGGGACCCGCACCCTTCGGTTGGGTCTTTTCCCTGGTCGTACGACGGGTCGGTGGAGGGCATGGTGACTTGATGTGAGTTTCCTTTCTTTCTGGTGTGAGTGACGGTCGTGGGCATTAATGGCGGCATGGCGGGCACTGCTGTACAGCTCTCGGGAGGTTCGTCGTTGTCCTTGGAGAGGAGGCGCCGCACTCTTGGTGGTTGGTGCCTCTATCTGAGTTGGGGACCGAATTGGAACGGTGGGGCCCGCCTCCACCGGGCTCGCTTCAAGGTGGCTTGGCTGGGCGGAGGAGGGCTGAGCTCGACTCCGGAGCAGCGGAGCTTGGCTTCGGACGAGCTCGACCTGACGGAGAAGGATGGGGTGCCGACCAGCCCAAGGGATCCGACCTAAGTGGGGCTCCCCGTGGCAGAGGATCCTTAAGCTCGACTCCCGACCACGGGGCCCGACCTCAAGGGATTCACCTTGGGTGAGGACCCGTACTCGGCTCCGACCTAGGCATCCCGACCCGACGGGGACCGACCTGGCGGAGGATAGAGCTTGGCTTTGGTGGGCAGCCCTGTTGCTCCGGGGGAGCCCAGCCCGATGAAGGGGCTCATGTTGGAAATCCATCGTGGCATCTGATGGGAACTCCATGTCAGTCTGTCCGCACCACGTCAGCGATCTAGCCACATCAAAAACCATGGAGATCAATCTGAGGATAACATAGAAGATCCGAAATTAATATGATGTTGAAGGTTTAGTCTGTTCAAGAGAGTTCTTCCACCCAAATTCTGTGAAGATCACTGTCTGGTTGGTAAACCGTCTCTTCTCTTTATTTCTGTCCTGTTGAAAGTTCAGAGCGAAACCCTAGGTCTGGGAGTTTCTCAACCCCCAGCGATCCGTTACTTCTGAACTACTTTGATAACTTAGCTTCTTCTAAATTGTGCTTTCTATCCTTACCTAGTTTCCATCAACTTAGTTTAACTTTACTTTGAGTCAAAGCCAATTTCTGAAATATATATATAAAAAAAAAAGAATTAATCTTAATTTTACTTCCGCATATGCTTCATTGTTCTTTGTTTTGCATCATTTTTGGTATCAGAGCTTCCATTCTACATCAATTTTTGGTATCAGAGCTTTCATTCTGCATCATTTTTGGTATCAGAGCTTTTGTTCTACATCAATTTTGGTATCAGAGCCCTGTCTAGGGTTTCTGACTTGCTTGCATGTTTTGAGTGTCTCTCTTTTTTACTTTGTCTGCTCGAAGTAGACTCCCCAGGACGTCCGGTCCTAGGAACGAAGCGAGGTGCAAGCCTCCTCTTCCCATTCCACGGGGCGTTCCTAGGGCGTGTAGGGGATCCGCTGGGTTACAACTTCGTAGCAGGAATTGTAAACGGGGGAAGCGTTCTATTTTCGGTCTGTAACTACTATGTTGTAGGAATTGTTTCTCATTACAGGTAACTCCAAATTGTATGATTTTTATTTTGCTAGAACCAGTATAATTGAAACTATTTTACATAATTTTACTATGATTTATTGGTTTCTGTGAAATTTCTGAGAGTTAAATTACAGCAACTCTGTTTCTGTGTTTCTGCATTTTAATTTTTTTTTTGAGTGATCATCTCCTAATTCATCTTAAGGGCAATTGAGCATCTAAGATAAGGGGAGGAGTTGATAACCTCTCCTTAGCCCAAAACCATCACCCATTCATTCGATCCTAAGCCTAATTTTAAAATTTATTAGACTTAATTTGCCCTAGTGGGCTAGGGACACCAACAAGTCGGTCTAAGCTAATGTTGAGTCAGTTTGTCTAGTTACTCTGTGTGTGCTTTGTACTCAGTGTCTAGAATGGTGGTTCAGGGATTCTATCCCGAAGGGCTTGTGTGCTGGTCCGCCTACCTGGCCAATCTCTGATTGGTGTCTAGGATTGGCAATTAGGGACCTAACACTCCCCTTACACCTGCCTGGCTGAGTCCCGAGTTACTACAGGCTAGCTTGCCACTCTGATTGGGCATCTAGTTTTGGCTCTAGGTCTAGTTAGCCCGTAGTCGTTTCAGTCGAGTCTCATTTGGTGTGCTTGCTTGCATCATCATGTCCACCCGGAATGAAGTACCCTACCAACCTGGTCAAACCCAACCTGATTTAGAGGCCATGATTAGAACTCTTACCAAAAGTATGACCAAATTGAGTCAGGATATGAATGAGGGTTTTGCCCAGTTTAGAGATGGAGCCCAGGGACTTGAGAAACGTAGACATCAAAATTGGACTCCTGATCCAAAATTTAATAGGCCCCAACCTCACCCATGCCAGGAGCCTAGGAGGACCTTATACCATGATCCCGAGCATAACCCTAGGAGCCTATATCCATACTTGGTTGACTCAGAAAAGGGACCTGTTAGGAACACCGAACCTTATGCACCCACTTTTGATGGAAGACAAGAGACATATATTAAGTGGGAAGAACAAATGGATCAGTATTTTGAGTGCACTAACATATCGAAATTAGGACAAATTAGGTTGGCCAAAACCAAGTTCACCAAACATGCTAGGTCGCATTGGTATGCTATTGAGCATGAGTGTTATCAAAGAAAATAGGAAATATATACTTGGAGAGATATGAGAAGTAAGTTGAGAGATAGGTACCTAGGTAGATCTTATGAGAAAAGACTTTTAGACCAATGGTACCAATTGCGACAAGGTAATAGGCCAGTGTCTAAATATATCGAGGACTTCCAGTGGTATGACATGAAATGCAATACCATTGAGACCGAAGCTCAGATCACATCGAGGTTTAGAGTTGGGTTACACCCAGACATTTATAGGAAGCTATGCCTTGAAAAGACCAATAAGTTAGACCGAGCCTACCAAGAAGCCCAAGATTATGAGTGGTCTTTAAGATATAACCAATCAAGTACTTTGGACTTAAAGCCAACCTCTACCAACTTGAGTCAAGTTTCGATTGATCCAACACCCGTAGTGAACCAGACTTTTGTTTATCAATTCCCACTTGTGTCACCTCTTGACCAGAAGGATAACACTAAGAAGGAGTTAGGCATGGCCATCCCAAAATTAGTTGACCTGACCAGAGCCGTATTTAAAGAGAAATCAAAGGGGAATAGATTAGAGCCTTTCAGTGAGATTGAGGAAGAAATATATGAGCCTGATATAAGTTTGATAGATGAATATAAAGAAGAAGAATTTGAGGATATCTCTCCCGATAATTCAATTAACCAACTCCTACCTGATGGGGTTATTGAGGGGACCCCTGCCACTCAAGGAATTCAGGAGCTAACCCTAAGAGAAGACCCTTTTGAGGAAGTTCAGGAAGAGGAAATTGCACCCAATGAGAGTTTAAGTGAGAATTCCCTTGAACTCATTGAGAAATCCAAAGAAGACACCCCTGAGTCAAATCTGGTAGAGAAGTGTGAAGAAGGAAGGGGTTCACAAGAATTGCCCATTAAGAAGGTCCAAGAACAAAAAAAAGACAGTAGCTTAGAGGACTTTTTAGATAAACATTCCAAAGACCTTCCTGATAACCTTCCACCTTCTAGGAGCACCCAGCCTACCCTAGAACTTGCACTTGTAGACCCTCCTAGAGCAAATCATGAGGTTTGGATGAGTGCACCTATAGAACAATGTCCTCATTTTAAGGTCATCTTGAATAACCAAGGTTTGTTTCTTGTTTCTGATAAGCCATCTCAAAACTCTGATTCTTATTTCCTACCCTTCCCTGAATCATCTCATATTTCTAGAGCTATGGGATTACACTTTACTGAGATCTCTAGGTTGCAAGACTCCTTAGAACCTATTAGGTTTGCCACCTACTTCTGGAAGACCTTATGGCACCTACTAGGCATCCATAATAAGTTTTCATGCTCTGCATGCCCTCCTCCGACCCAAGGTCAAACCTAGAGAGCCTTAGTTTGTTAGGTTTAGACCTAGGGTTCCTTTGGAATAAAGTCCATTCTTTAGGAATGCGTCGTCAGTCTAGTTTAGTTTTTCTTGACCCTTTACTAGGCTTTGGCTCTGATTTTGGTTTGATTGAGAGCACCAGGAATTGGGATTTGTATTTTGTCCAGGACTAAATTTGCATATAATGTTTCGATCAATAGGTCTATAAGCTAGAGTCCCTTTGAAATTGTTCATGGATACAAGCCTCACACACCACTTGATCTGATTTCACTATTAGTCCACACACACAAGTCTCTTGATGCACTTGCATAGCATGTAAAGGACTTGCATAAAGAAATTCATGCCAAAATAAATTTAAGTAATGAAACTTATAAGAAGTTGGCTGATTCTCAAAGGCGAGTCAAAACTTTTGTTGAGGGAGACTATGTAATGATTAGGTTAAGGCCTGAACGGTTTCCTCCTAGAACTGTTAGAAAGTTACATGCTAGAGGAGCTGGACCATTTAGAGTGGTGAAGAGAGTAGGGTCCAATGCCTATGTGCTCGAGTTGCCTTCAGAACTAGGCATTAGCTCCACTTTCAACATTACCGACCTAGTAGAGTATAGAGAGCCAGCTGTGATTCCCAGTGAGCCTTTTTGAGCCTAATCCTGCTCTTGAGAGTGAACCCAACCCTGTGTGTCCACCAACAAACTGGCTTGTGAGGAAAGAGCAGATTGAAAAGATCCTGGATGATCAAGTTATCTCTACTCGTAATCGAGGATACCAAAGATACCTAGTCCGCTGGCAAGGAAGGCCAGATTCTGATAACTCCTGGATCTCCCGAGAAGAATTACAAGAATTGGACCCAGACCTCTTGGAGAGATACCAGAGCCAGCTTGATCCATACTCGACAGGGTCGAGTTCCTCCCACCCCGGGAGAATTGGTGCGGGCACCAGACTCAGAAGAAGACTTCAGGGCTCCATCTGGATCTCTGATTGACATTGCCCGAAGAATTAGGATTTTCTGGTTTTATAATAAGGGTTGACTTGGTCAACTCAATTTTAGTTTGAGTCTGTATTTCCCTGCAATTTAAATTTTGTTGAGTCATGTTGACTCAATACAAGTCCTAGTAGTGGTCTAGGTCTTCTCCAAGGTGCCACATTTTCTCCCAAGGCCAAGCAAGTGGGCGCCACACTCCCAGCCACACGCCAGAGTCCAGGAGGCGCCACATCTCCATCCAGTGTGCCTTGGTCCCCACACCACAAGAAAGCAGGTCCCTTCTTTCATGTGCCACTTGGGGGAGAAATCCATCAAGATACCTCAATCCAAGGAGGAGCCAACTTCTTTCCAGATAAACCCAAGCCAGGATGGCAAGAATTTTTCTTGAAGAGAGGATCAAGGAGGTGCCCCACAATGTTCCATAAAAACCCAAGTTATAAAAGGGAAGAGAGCATGTCTTGGGGAGAAAATCAAGGAGGCACCCAAAAGTTTCCTAAAGTGCCAAAGCCATGAAAGGAAGAAGCCTAAACTTGTGGAGCAAGACTAGGAGGTGTCCAAAAGAGCCAAACCATGAAGGGAAAATCCATGATTCATGGAGAGATACTAGGAGACATCCCCATAACCTGCCATTTGGAGTTGATTTTCAAGTTTTCTTGGAGTTTTTGGGCTGCCCACTCATGGAAGGAGTCTTGGGAAGAGAATTTGATGCCTAAAGTATGGGTTAGTCCTATTAGTCCCACATGGGAAGTGTATGAAATTTTATTTCTTTGTTATGTCTATATATTCAACTCTATGTAACTCTTGAAAAAAAAATAAGATGAATGAAATCAATTTCTTTGTGAGCAACTTTGTGTTTCTCTCTTCCGCACTTGTATTCAAGTGTTGAGCTCCATGAGGGAGTAAATCCGGGTTCCCTAGGAACCTTGAGGAGGTGTGAGATCTCCAACCCCAAAACCCTAGCTTAGTCCACCCATCTCTACTCCACCACCACCAATCCCTAATTTTCCATCTACATCCCACGGCCCCTCTCTTCCACATAGAGGCCGGCCACCAGCATCCAGGTTCTGATCAACTGTTTCAACTATAGAGCAAGTTCAAAGAAGAGTCAGATCAGTATCAAGATCTCCGGAACTTCTACATCCAACAATCTTCATTAAGTCCTCAGGTCAGTGTCTTTCTTTGAGTTTCTGGTTCTTCTTTTGTTCTTCTTCTTCCAGATCCTGAGTTCGAGAAGAAGGCCAACCTTGCCATAGGACTACAATCCGAGGATCCATTGCGAAGATACCCCGTCTCCAAGGATCCTACAATCTGCTCGAGAGTGTCCTTCAATTGAAGCAACGAGAGATATCACAGTCAGGTATAAAACCTTCTCTTCTCTCTTCGTCTATTTCTTGAAAGAGGAGTAAACCCTAGATCTGGGGGTTTCTCAATCCCCAGCGATCCTACTTCTGAGTTACTCTGATAATCCACTCCTTTTAATTATGCTTTCTGTCATTTCTTAGTTTCTTTCAACATTAGTTTATCTTTCCTTTGAGTCAAAGCTGACATCTGAAAATATAAAAAAAAAAAATACATTAATCATAATTTGCTTCCGCATCGCATCATCCTTTTTGTTCTGCATCATTTTTGGTAACAGAGCTTTTGTTCTACATCACACATATTGGGGTATTGACCATCAAAGAATAAAACCCTACGGATCAACCCCAAGAAGTTGTAGAGCCTTTGAAAACCCTGCAAAATATTTTTCCTAACAAATTTTCTATCCCTGATTCCCCATTTCGAACATCCACCATCCCGATTTACCATTACATTTAATTCACTCTTCTATTCCATCCGGTTGGGACATCTACCATAACATTGATCTAGTCCCAGTGATATTCAACAGTCACTTTATTAAGACACTTTGGCATATGTTGGGAGCCAAATTAAGATTCACTGCCACCTATCTAAAGTTTTGTGCCAAAGTCTTCAAAGCCATTTAGGGAATATTGGAAATTAGGAACCTTATTTTTTAGCCCAACAATAAAGTTTAGTCCATAGATAATAAAGTAAGTCCATTTGAGCTTGTTTTGATTTTGTTTGTCTTTTACCATTTAGTATCATTTGCATTTGTCTCTTGTAATTTGGTGTCCCATGCATAAGTATCCATGATTACGAGTGTCATATGCATAACATGATTAGTAAAACAAATTTTGAGCAATAAAATTAACAAGCATATGGCTAAATTTTGTAAAACAAGCCAAAGAATTTTAGGAAGGAGAATATTTCTTGATTAGGCTCAAAATAATTATATGCCTATGGTGTAGGTCCTTTTCAAAATTGTAAGAAAAATTGGATCTAATATGTGCTAGATATACCATCCGACTTTGGTATCAGTTTTACTTTCAACATTTCAGATCTAGTAAAGTATAAGGAACTAACAATGATACCTAGTGAGCTATTCAAGCCTGATTCCACCTTTGAGAGTGAACCAACCCTTGAGTGTCCACCAGCCATATTATCAAAGCGGCAAGATAGGAATTAGCAAATCTTAGATGACAAGATTGTCACTACTCAAAACAAAGACTATCAAAGCTACTTGGTTCATTGGCAAGGATGACCTGATTCCAAAGATTCATGGATCACTCGAGAGGACTTACAAAGAATCGACCCTGACCTCTTAAAGTATCACCAAAGCTAGATGAATTTCTACTCGACGGAGTCGAGCCTTTTCTTCCACCTCGGGAGAATTGATGGGGACATCAATAATAAAAATATATACTTTAATTAAATAACTTTGTTTTTGTAGCTATAGTTAATAAAATCTTGAGCCATGAAACAAGTCCTAAATTTTCTTGAAGCATACTCATGAGTCAACACATGGAAGAAGATAATTTTTCATGAGTCGACTCAAGCTCAAAGCATGATGGAAAGCCACCTCTTCAAAGCCCAATTCAAGCCATTCAAGCCCAATTCAAGCCAAGACTTGAAGCCAAAATTTTCACATGGGGGGACACCTCATCAAGAAACCTTGGGGGAGAAGAAATTACACTACATCAAGACTTTTATAGGGAACATTAAGATACCTTCCAACAAGTGACATGGGGGGCGCCACCTCTAATGACACCTAAGCCTCCATATTAGTATTTGACAACCACATGAAGACCTTCTAGAATGCCACATGTCAAGTGGTTGTAACATTCTACCAATAATTTATTTTTAGTTAAAACCACTTACCTAAAAATTGTTGGAGCCAACTAAGCCATCCTTATCCCCTCTTCTCCACCCTTGGACAAAATTCCTAGCATTGGAGCCTATAAATAGGGCCCTTAGGCGCTCATTGTATTCATTCTATGCTATGATTTGAGTTAATGAAAGGATTGTTTCCTTGTATTCTAGTTTTCTTGAGTTCTTGTTTGGAGTGAAAGTTTTCTAGCTAGTTTGAGTCTGTAGATCCTTATCTAAGCAGAGAATGAGAGTTTTCTAAGTTTGAGTTTGAGAGTAAGGAATTCTTTTACAACGAATAAAGGATGGGACATCCATTGATGGATATATGATCAAGCTCCAAGTCCCAAGCCGCCGGCCACTTTCTTCTTCTTTTTTTTTTCTTTGTTTCCATTCCAACTCCAATTCTTCTTCCATGTCTAATTCCAAATTTCTCTGCAAGTTCTCTCAGGTTCCTAGGTCAAGGATGAAGGTCTCCATGCCATGGATCAAGGCCAAGGAGAGTCTCAAAGTAGAGAGTGCCAATCTTGACTTCTAGGCCTCAATCCTTGAGTGATGAGAGCTCCTTCTTCCACCAAATAATTAGCCATCATTGTTGGTAGGAAAACTCTTCCTAAGCTTCATTAGATCTTATCATTTAAAGGTTAACTTGTCCTAGTTGTGATGGTTACCTTGCCATGAAGATCCTAATTTTTATTTTGAACTAGATCTACATTGCGGGTCTTAAAAATTAGATTAACTAGTCTCCTTATAAAATTTTTTTTCTTAGATTAATTTAGCCCATTTATTTGATAATCATTTGCTCAAGTTTGCTTGCTGGTTAGCTTGCTAAAACTCTCCATTCATCATTTTATTTTCGTCTCCTATCAACATGGTTGGTGGGTGACATGCATATGACAACTTAACATGCACTCCTAATAAATGCCATAAGGTTCTCCAGAAATAAGTTGTAAACCTAACATGTTCAATGAATGCATTTAATATGCTAACCTCTACAAAATACAATCTAATGATCCTAGAAACATGGGAAGCTTCAAGAAAAGGTAGAAAATAAGAAGTGGGTTCATGGGTAACCTGGTAGGGTAGGAAATAAGAAGAGGGTTTGAGGATTTTTCCTAAACTAATGGGGTTGACCTTAAGGTTTGGACATTGGGTTACATGAACAGGTAAATAAAAGTCAGCCTTATGGAAGGATGAATTAGTGATTTCAAAAAAAGATCTTCAATGGGGACTGATGGAGTGAATTCTTCCTAAAGTTGCTAGTTTGGAAAAATCAAGTCCTCGCTGATTACTTCAGGACTAAACTCTATAGCTTGACTCTTTTCTAAGGATTCATCAGGTAAGGTCCTAACAATAGGGTTAGACTCCTCAAGGGTCTCTTTTTCTAAGGTTCCTACCAGTATAGTTTCTGTCAGGGTACAGTCATGGTCAACTAACTCTAGGCTGGCTTCAGCCTGGGTGCCTACAAGGTCAGCTAATTCTGGATTGGTCTTATTTTGGGTATGGTCAGGATTATCTAACTCAAGGTCTACCTCCTATATCTCCTCATCTACTAAGCTCATATCAGCTTCATAAACTTCCATTAGAATGGTAGCTTGGTGAACCAATGGGATAGTAGACATGGGTCGATTAATGGGAGGTGGACTGATTTCGAGGTTCTAACTAGGTGTACTTATCCTAGTGGGTTTGGGTCGATGGGTTAAGGGGCCAAGGGGAGTTGGTCTAGGTGAACCAGGGTTAGTACAAGTCTTATGGATTCTTTCTAGATTTTTGAATCACTTATCTATTCGATCACATTTATTGTTCACCAGGGCAAACTGATCGTTCATAAACCTCATAAAGGTTTCAAGGTTGTACTCCATGGTCACAATAGGTTGGGGTGAGACTACTGGTTGTGTCAGACTCCTAATCTATTGGTTATGCAATGCAGACATGCAAAACTCAACTCGGACTAGGATTTCCTAGACCTAGAGTTCAAGTAGAATGGGTCACCTCAAATTATAGTCAATTCAACAATTACCCTATCCACTGGCCAGATAAGAAGTGGGGTCATGGGGGGCTCCCCTTGCTCTCGCAGGATCCTAATTAAAAACTATAAAACCGCTTAGGATGTTTGCCTCTGGACCTCTAGCCTTAGACACCAAATTCAAGTGATAATCAAAGGATTGGGTGCACTAGTTTATACACAATACTTGGAACTCGACCTGTTGGTGTCCTTAGCTCACTAGTGCAAATTAAGTATAATTAATTTTAATTAGGCTAGGATTGATTGAAAGGTGGTGGTTGTGGGCCAATGAAGGGTGATGAAATCCCTCCCTTAGGTAGATATTGAGTGCCCTTAAGATTAGGTTTGAATGATGATAGCAAGCATATGAAGATGCAATTAGGGTTTCCAAGTTTTTTTTTTTTTAAGAAAAGATATATTTTGCAGAAAAGTACCTAATATGCAAGAAATATGTAGAAAATTAAAATATACAAAATTTATGCAAAATGAATCCTAAACTAGAATTGCTGAAAATTCAGGTTAGAACTATTCTTAGGCAGTAAATCATAATTTTCTAATCTTAAAGTCTGAATTAAATTATGAGCAAATTTTGATAAATACTATCAATTAAGAAGAATCTATCAAAATAAGAATCATAATTTTCTAATCTTTATACATACATAAACAATTAAAATAATTGATCATGTACTGGAATGGACATGATGTAGAAAATTAATCCTAAAGATACCTATCCTTTTGTTTTCTTCTTCAAGGGTCAATCACAGCGGCACCTCTACACGCCATAGGAAATACCTTTTGAATGGGATGTGAGGGACTTACAGCCCTACTTTTTTCTATGACCGGATGGCCATGGTAAAGCACCCGATCCGAGTACTTAAAGAGAAACTAAGTCCTAACTTAGTATGCAGAAATTTCAGCACAAGAGTGATTAAATCCTGATTTAACCTACTCTGATACTAAAACTGATGTGGGACAATTATGAAAATCTAATATACTGATTATTAACCTAATTAATAGTGAAAAATATTAATTAAATTTTTTTTATAATTTTGAGATTTTTAGAGAGGATCAAAGTATGCAATAAAGTAAACTAGTTCTAGCTAATTACCCGCAAGTAAACCTAACAAAGTAACTAGAAAAACAGGATCTGGTGGCTAAGAAACCACTGAAACTAGGGTCTACTTATCGACTATTCAAAGATTAAAGAGGAGGAAATAGGTTTTAAGTTTACCAATGTAGAATCATCCCTCTGAAGTAAATCTGGCAGGACTCTCAAGATTGTCACGACGGGGTTTTAAGAACTTGATCCCGGGCTTCAATCTTTCGCGTGATGCTGGTTTTGAGGCAAGAATACTTGACTTCAATTCCTGATCACCTGCAAACACTCAACAAAGGAAGATTTCAGTTAGAAAGAAGCAAAGAAAGGAAAAGATGGAAAAGTAAAAGGGAAGAGGGAAGAAAGTGGTCGGCTAGGGTTTTTCTGATGTCTGGATAAGTAGGATAACTAGGGCCTTGCACCCGGCGATATTTCGAAGAACAAAGGAAAGGGCCTCACACCCTGTGATGCACATAGTAAAGGAAGAAATTTTGATAGAGTCTCTTTATTGATGAATAATAATAATAATTACAAGAGGGTTGATGGGGTATTTATAGACCCTCAACCAGTGGTGTAAGGGATTCAAATATTAGACTTTTTCTCCCTTGGACTACAACTCCTAGAATTCTAGCTCTGGGCATCCTGGACTCTATCTCTGGATAGAAGAGGACTAAAGAGTTTTGGTGAGACTCTTGAGTTCTGGAAACTTAAGCAGCTCTGAATCTGTTTGATCCAAACATCTACGGTAGAGAACCATTGAACCTCCTTCATTTGGAAGATCAAATATTTTAGAACTCCTTGGAAGTTGGCATGAAGAAAAATGCTTGGCCGACTCTTGGAAGTTTTTGGCATGAAGTTCTTGAGTGGAGGTGCCGATTTGGGAGAGTACTTCACATTTACTTATCTTAAAAGGAGTTGGTGCCATTTCATTTCGACCAAAAATAAAATAAAAAAAATCATGACATGTGGGATGTCCAAACAAAAGTGACATGGCATATGTTCTTGTCCCAAAATAAATGGCATGACATGTCCAAATATGACATGTGCTGATGTCCCCTGATGATGTGGCAGGTGTTGTCCAATTTCTTGAAAAAAGATGGAGCCAAAAATAAACTGACTTGGGCTAGCACATGGAGTCACATGGTTGGTCTTGGGCTGGCACATGGCTTTTCTTGGGCTAGCACATGGGTCTTCAATTGGGTGAACATGGGTCTTCAATTGGGTGCACATGGGATGTTGACTTGAGTTCCCTCAGGACTTAACTAATTACATGGACTCAATAACTAATCACATGGACTCAATACTTATTATTACAAGACTCAAAATCAAATAACTAAAGCCCTACTTGATCAATTGATCAAAAGGCTTAACCTCATGTAACAAAAAAGAATAAATTGGTAAACAAGGTTTGGCCCAATAGGGTTTGACATAACTGATAAATGGGGTTTTGACTCAATATGGTAAGAAGGATTTAGCCCAAAAGGCTAAATAACAAAATCCTAATGATAGTTGGTAAAAAGGGCTAACCCTAACTAAGCCAAAATAATAGAATTTAAAATAAAATATTTACAAGGAAAAATGGGTTGGGTTTAGGGCTTTATTCATAAATGATCCATAGAGATGTGGGTTTAACCTGTCAATATTTTTTGGCCCTGGTGTCCACACCACATAGATTTTTGGACTTAATTTCATTAAGCTGCATAAGATTATTCCTTACTACTAAGGCTGATAGATCCCTACAAGTGAACACCATACTCCTACAATAAACTTACTGCAGCCAACGAACACCACAAAATCCTGAATGGATAAGAACCATGTGTTTGTGCTATAAAACTACAGCAACCTTATTATGAGTAGCTGAGACACTCTAAGTTAAAGAACTATTCACATGACTACAACATCAAGAAATTATCGACGAGTAAGTAGTCATCGGTATTACTTCCTGTACTTGGTCATGCTTAGTACCGTTGATCTCTATCAACTACTTACACTCTCACTCCAATGTCACCACAATGTAAGTCAGAGACTTATCTACCCAGAAAGGGAAGTGATCTGTGCAGTGATTTTAATGGATCAATCATCGTCCTCATGATATTCCAACAATCGGGAGCTTTTAGGAGTTAATCTATAAAGACACATGCCTCAAATTCTCAACTCTTGAGAATATGTGTCATTGCCCATTAACTCCATGGATGATTCATAGACACATATATATGAATGAAACTAATGCCCTTTTATTTATAAGAAAAAATTAAGTACAAAGCTCATTCCCTAAAAATTACAATGTGTCAAGCCAACTAGGCTTTTAGGGCATACATCTAACATAATACTCATACATCGGATGGTAGAGGGACCTTGCTCCTCAAGCCCTTAGTCTGAACCTTGGGATGGGGGACAACCGAAGAAGCCCCCACCATCGAAGATGAAGCTCCGATATTTGGAGTAGCAACTGACCACTTTCTAGCAAAAGTAATAGGAACCTCTAAGGGTGTAGCAAGTATGATGCCCTTGGCTTGTGGGGCAGTAGCCCTAGGTGTAATTTCACCAAATGAGCTCAGCGGGACATGATATGATCCTTCTTGGGCTTCACAATAAGATGAGCCCCCAGCCCCGAACCTAGCCATCCATTTCAGCTTCTTTGCTTTTGAGGCATCTATTTCTACAAAAGAAAGACTAATTATTAGAAATACATAAATAAGAAATGCAGCAAAGAGGAAAGAAGGCAAAGTAACAAAGTTCTTCCCACACCTCTTGGCTATGCCTAGAACAAGCCCACTCGAAGAAGGGTCTTTTTGGATAATAAAACATCAAGGCAAAGACCTCGAAGTGGAGAAGGGTCTCGTACTGTGCTTTCTCTTCTTTGCTTAATATTGAGGGTCGGGTCACTAGGCATTGAGGAGCTCCTCATGATTCCAAGCCCTAGTCACTAGAAGGATGTCTGATAAAAAAGAGCACTCTATTCAATGGTGAACAACAAAAGGAGTGCCTCCTTAAGGGTCGACTCAATGCCCACTAAAAGGCATTTTGTTGTAAACTCACAGATGAAGCACAAAGAATTTGGCACTACTGTATAGGGGGAGATCTCAAAAAATCTAAGAAGTTTGATATAAAAGTAGAGCAAGGAAAGTCAAACCCTAGCCTTAAAGCACTCTTCGTAGAGCCCAATCTAACCTAGGGGAGGAAAATGGACTTGATCCATAGGTAGCAGACCTCTAGCTTGAACTCTAGTAGAATTCACACCAAAGCTGATCCAAAACCACCTTAGTGAGCTTAGACTGGAATTCTCCCAAGTTTGGACCTTTAGGCTCTAAAGGAACTATCAAAGTTCCAAGTAGAACTGGTACCCCAATTGAAGTAAGAGCCTTGGCTGAAGCCGGTAGTTTAGTTAGACCTTCTTCCAAAGGGCACAAACTGGCTAAGTTAGGAGATTCCTTCATCCCTAAAGATCAAACCAAGCCAAAAGAATTAAAGAAAAATCAATAAAAAATAAACAGCCTTTCATAGACAAACTCCCCACAAAATTGAACAGGGATAAATGCGAAACAAAGAAAAGCCCAAAGAAGAAACCTAAGAAGAAAGAAAAGAGAGAAGAAGGTGATGCCAAAGCACCTGGCAAATAGTAAAGGCAGCCACCGAACAAACTTATTGGCAAGAAGATGAACTTTATTTCAAAAGGAAGGAGGGAAAGCAAAGGGAAGGAAGAAGAAGGCCAGAGCAAAATCTCCCGAGGGTTGAAGAAGACCAGCAATTTATAAAATCATTCGATGACCTAAATCTTTAGATGAAGAGATCACCTCCATCAGATGGTTGACACATGGCAAACTAAGAGTGGGCAAGATTGAAGTCTCATCGATCAAGATGGCTGAAGTCCAAATGCAATCATTCCATGTCTTCGATTTCTACCAAGGATGGATGGCCAGCTCAATTTTGAGTGCCACACCCTCCTTAAATAGTGCAAAGCATTTAAGGTTTTCCAATTTCCATGAAAACCCATCACAAGGCAATTTTTTGGGTGTCATGTTGAATTAATGAAGCCATCTTCACCCCACACTACCCTGGCTAAAGCAACCCTTGGTCGATGTTCGAAGAAGAACTAAAGGATTTCTACAAGCCAAGGCAAGAAACTTGAACTTGTTTGGACTGAAGTACAGTCTTTGAAAAGGGAAAAGAAAAAATAATTCTAAGGCACACACATTTGAAGGAAAAAAAATAATTTCATTGCTTTTATGGGCAAACACAAAAATTGGAATCATCCAACAAGTACATGTATTCATTACTCTCGGCCTTGACTCGATAGATCAGTTGCCAAAGCCTACTCTAAAATAGGAACCTAAAGCAAGTGTGCCTTAGTCACCAGAAGGATCTGTATTGCTAGATCCTGCATTCTTTGAACCCAGCTTCTTTTGCCTTCCTTTTGGCAAAATGAAGTCAAGTATGTACGGCATTCATATATGTCCTGGCCGGGGATAGTTCGCTCTATAGTTTTATGATCTCCTTACAATAGGACTGAGTTTTCCATCCTCAAACCCTTAATTATAGCCTCAGCAAATGTTAACTGGCTTTTCGTTGACAAGGTTTCCTCGATCTATATTGTACGGCAACTTTTGATCAACTAGAACATCGTAGTCTTCCTCTTCTTCTCCTCCTCTAGCATTTGCAAATAGAATTCAGCCTTGCCAAAAGCTTTATCCCAAGCCTACTCAACCTACCAAGTCTTCTCTTCACTCTGACTCAAGGGCTCTTCACCTTATAATTAGCTGCAAGCCTGACAAAGCTCTCCCTATAGCTATTCATTTTGATCTTTGGCTGATCAAAGTATTGTAGGGTTTCAGGCTGACATAGCGAAAGATCGAGTTTCAAAATTTTCATTATTAAAACCCTAATCGGCCAAAACCCTAGACCCAAGAACCACTTGACCATGATAACTAATAAATCATAAATTAGAGTTATAGAGGAATTCCTGGAATGCTATACTCCTTAATTTCTATAAGTCACACAAGTGTATGCCCTCCAGAGGTGATTCATACAGGAACTGGACTAAGAAAGCACTCCTACCAAGCTTGCTTATTTGACTAGGACTCCTCCAGGTAGCCTTTCTTCCTTCAATGACCTTTCTTCCTTTGCTTGAACCCCTATCCTCCTGTAAGGCACTCAGAGACCTCTTTGAATCCTCTCTTAAAATATGATTATCTCTCCTATATCTTTTCCTAGGATCTTGTCTTAAAATGATAAGTCTTGTCTTAAAGAAGACTTCTTATCCTACAAGAAGGAAGAAAAATAGAAAGGATTTCTTTCAAATTATTTTTTGATGTCTTTGGCATTATAATACTGTTGCCTTTTTATACTGAGTGAGGTGGCACCCGATACTTTTTTTCATCCCTTAATCTGATTTTCTAATGATCAGATAGGACCCTTCAAGCAGAACGAGTCCCTTGGGTAAAAGGTCTTATCATGATATGTCATATCACTGTGCCAAGAGACATATATGATCTCTTCAATTTTTCAGTAATTTTTTCACTTGCCATGTGGCAAGTAACCAGTCAAAATTTAGCTAAGGGACATGGAATTCCAATGGATATATTACAGAACTAGAAGCCTTCAAGCAGAAGGACTTCTGGATTTAAGATTAAGTGCCACACATGAAGGAATGCGTCCCTTCATTTTGTGCACCACAATTCTTCCATGCCAATTCTATCTTTTGTCGGGTCAAGCCCAATCCAAATGGGTATGGAGATAAGGGAGAGTGGCCTAGTATTTATCTGAAATAAGTGATTAAGTAGAAGGACTCTTGGTCCTTCTGCGTCCCTTAATCCTGGTGCATGCCAAGCATGGAACCAAGAGTCCAATCCCACTTGGACTCTTCCATAATCCAAGGATAATGCTCAATTAATTCAAGATAAATATAGATAAATGCTACCCCAATTAGGACTCAATCCAATCTAAGATCTACTTAAATTGGTTAGCTCAAATAGCAAGCAAGATGACCCAATCGAATTAGGTTAGGAGTTAGGCTAGCATGCATACACTAGTATGCACATTAGCTAGCCTATTAGGATTCAATGACCCTAACCAAAATCTAATTGACTTCCTTGACCAATTTCTTAGCATGTGTGATCCTTTGGGCTCCACATCTAGCCAGTAGTATGTCTAGGTCCAAGCTATTTCGATCTGATCGAAACTGATTGATCCAGTTAGGTCAAATCAAGCAAACCCAAGTTAAACAATTCAAACCAATTTCTAAATTGACTCAAGAATCCATCCAATTTGATTCATGAAAACCTACAAGACATGATTGACATCTAGCAATATGTCATGCCTACCAAAAGATGAGAAATTTGGTAAAAATTACTAAAATACCCTTAAGTGGAAAGTTATCGTGCAATTCAATCCTTCGATGTCCCTTTATCCTGAATAAGTGATAGGTATGGAGAATTGTCAAATCCTTTTGAATTTTAATTCGATAATGAAGACTCGATCGATGGAAGATTTGAAATCCTTTCTAATCTCATCCTACTTTGATCAAAGACTTTTTGAGTCAATAATCAAAGATATTTCATTGGATAAGTCCTCCTCTTACTAGGAGTGATCGATTTCGTATTAATCCACTAACATCCTTTATGCATAATCCACCACATCTGAGAACACCTTGTACATGATTCTTTGTCATGAATGAGTGATGAGGGATGAACTCTAAATTGATGCATGCAAGGGGATGAGGATTTGAGTGAGGATTTGGTCAAGATCTACGGTGGGAAATTAAGGATTTGAGTGGTCTTAAGATGGGAAGTGAAGTGGTCCCCTAGGGCTCTACTTGGAACAATGAAAAGGAAATGAAAAGAATTTTTTAGGGCTATCAACTTATAACGGTGCCCGACATTCAAGTCAGCTCGAGCAGCAGAGTTTTTCTGCTTGAGTCTGCTCAAGCCAAAACATAAAAAAAGGCTCTAAAAGTTCTGCAAAAGGTTTCTAACCCTAAGTATACACTAGATAGGGTGGTTTTTGTCCTTAAATTGATGATGGTGGTCTTCTAGATAATTTTTCCTTAATTTTGAAGAAATTAGGTTAGAATTTCTAAAAAGGGTCACACAAACCTAATTCTTCTCTAATCAACTAAAATCTATCTTCATCAAGTGGCTTAGTAAAGATGTCAGCTAATTGATTTTCTGTTGAAACAAATTCAAGTTCAATATTACCATTTTATACGTGATCCCTAATAAAATGATGTCTAATTTCTATGTATTTTATCATAAAATACTGAATTGGATTCTTTGTTAAATTAATAGTACTTATGTTATCACATTTGATAGGAATTTTAGTTTGAATAACACCATAATCTTCTAATTGTTGCTTAACCATAGCACTTGAGTACAACAACTCCCTACAGTCACATACTTTACCTCAGTAGTAGATAGTGCTATGGAGTTTTGCTTCTTATAGTGCCAAGAAATTAAGTTCAACCTTAGAAATTGACAGGTACCACTAGTACTTTTTCTATCAATTTTACATCCACCATAATCAGCATCAAAAAATTTAATTAAATTCAATAAAGATTGTTTAGAATACCATAGACCTAGATTACTTGTTCCTTTTAGATATTTTATGATTGTTTTAACAAAAAGTATATATGATTCTTTTGGATTAGATTGAAATTTAGTATATATACAAATGCTGAACAAGATATCAGGTCCACTAGTTATTAAATATAACAGTGATCTAATCATACCTTGATAAAGCTTTTGATCAATATTATTTTCATCTTCATCCTTATCAAGTCTACAGGTGGGGCTCATGGGTGTGCCAATTTCTTTGACTGACTCCATACCAAACTTCTGATGATCTTCTTGATGTACTTAGCTTGGTTAATAAATATTCCTTCCTTTGTTTGCTTAATTTAGAGTCCAAGGAAGTAGGTCAGTTCACTTATTAAGCTCAGTTCAAATTTGCCCTACATAAGCTTAGCAAATTCTTCACACAAATCTTTATTAGTTGCACCAAAAATTATATCATCTATATAAATTTGTACAACTAAACATATCATTTTCTTTTCTTTCAATGAATAGAGTGGTATCTGCATTACTTCTAACAAAATCATTTTCAAGTAAGAATTTACTTAGTCTATCATACCATGCTTTGGGTGCTTGTTTTAAACCATACAATACTTTATTAAGTTTGGAAACATGATTAAGAAAAGCATGGTTTTCAAATCCTGGTGGTTGTTCTACAAAAACTTCTTCATAAATAAAATTATTTAAAAATATATTTTTTATATCTATTTGAAATAATTTGAAATCCATGTAGAAAGCAAATGCAAGTAAAAATCTAATAGCTTCTAATCTTGCTACAGGTGCATAAGTTTCATCAAAATCTATTCCTTCTTCTTGATTATATCCTTTGGCAACTAATTTAGCTTTAATTCTAATTACATTCCCCTTTTCATCTAATTTATTCCTATAAACCCATTTAGTGCCTATAAAAGGATGATTAGAGGGTCTATTCACTAGGGTCCATACATTATTTCTTTCAAATTGATTAAGTTCTTCATGCATGGCCATCATCCAATCGAGTCATTTTCTTCTTCTTCTATGCTATTTGGTTCTACTTGTGAAACAAAGGCTAGGTAATCATGTGCATCCCTAAGTGATGACCTAGTCCTAACTCCTTGTGAGGGATCACCTATGATTAAATCTTTAGGATGGGATGTTACATACCTCCATTCTTTGGGTAAATCACCATGATCTTTGCTTACCATTTCATCTCCTTCTTTCACTTGTTTATCAGTTAAGCTCATGTCCTTCATAGCTTTATCAATTGTACCTGCATCATTGTCAATACACTCTTCTTTTCTAAAAGGTGATGGATTAGTTTCATCAAAGATAACAAGGATAGATTCTTCAATAGTTAATGTTCTTTTATTGAATACTCTATATTGCTTTGCTAGAACTTGAATAACCAAGAAAAATTGTTTCATTAGATTTAGCATCAAATTTTCCAAGGTTATCCTTTCCATTATTCAGTACAAAGCATTTACAACCAAAAACATGAAAATAGTGAATACTAGGTTTTCTATCATTCCAAAGTTCATAGGGGGTTTTCTTTAATATAGGTCTTATCAAAACACGGTTCAATATATAGCATGCAGTGTTCAAATCTTCCATCCAAAAATATCTTGGAAGATTGCCTTCACATAACATAGTTCGGGCCATCTTTTTTAATGTTCTATTTTTCCTCTCTACAACACCATTTTGCTGTGGTGTTCTAGGAGCGGAGAAGTTATGATCAATGCCATTGATGGAGAACAGACCTCGATCAATTATTTATTCTAGGAGATCGGACCATTGGTTGCTAGGAAATGACCTTTAGGCTAGGTTCAACCAGGACCAAATTATTATTTCCTAAATTTTTTTTATTCAAATAAACTTTTTTTTCATATTTTTTTTCTTTTTTTTTTCTATTTTTTCCCTTTGTATTTTTTTCACCCTTTTTTTTATTTCCGGCCTACGCTTAAAGTCGGCAAGGGAAGCCGGTTTTGACTTCATGATCGTGCGCATTCAAGATCATGCGAAAGCTTCCCTCTATGGATTGAAACAGGGGAGGTCTTCGGGATGGATTCCGGCGGGCTCTTCCCTGGCGACGGTGATGGGGGAAGAAGATGGCGGCTTGGGAAGATGGCGTCGCGGACTCTCCGGTAGATGACAGGTGTCATGGAGCTTATTGATGCATCTATGGCTGGCATATCTCTTAAAATTGAGGGTGCTGATGATGGGAAACAGACCATCATCATCATGCTCTCCATCATCATCTCCCTTCTCCTCTTCGTCTTGGCCGACCGGTTTCATGATGGTCCCAACAGTGGTCTACCCCAGGTCGGGTCCACGAAGCCACTGAGATCCCATAGCTTGGAATCAAGGTAGTTCTGTAGAAAAATCTTCACCTTATTGAAATCCCCGGGCTTGGGATCGAAGAACTCGAAATTAGCTTGCACAATCTTGACTTCTTGTTCCTCCTCTTCATCTTCGGAAGACTTGATTAGTTCGATTGCTTTTGGTGGCTCAGCAATGGCGATTACGTCCATCAAGGATTTGGAGGAAGGTGAGGGATTGGGAGAGCTGAAGTTGGAGACGGAGGAGTGGGCGAAGAGGATGAAGCCGGTGAAGGGAGAGAATGAAAGGATCCGAGGAGATAGTGGTCGGGCGAATTCAGGAGATCCGTGCACATGGTGTTCTTCTTGGTTCTCGCTGTCGACTGCTGGCGGTGGAGGTCGTTGGCTTGTCTGTGGTCCTTCGATGGAAAGTGTACGGGAGTTGTTCTTAGGTTTGAAGGAGAAGGAAACAAAAATCGAGAATAATGTAGATGAAGAAGAAAGATGAAATGAAAATTTGGGAAGAAAAAAATAATACAGGCTTCTCACCCTTCTACCCGGAAGGGACAAAGATTGAGGCACCCTTCTCCTACCCGGAAGGGCCCTTCTCCAACTCGGTGAAACAACGATCTCCCTACCCAGAGAAACGAAGAAAAAAATCTTTTTTCTCAATAATTAATCATAATAATCTATTTTTTATTTGATCGGTAAAACAATAAATAGGCCACTCTAAGATATCCGATATCCTGATACCTCAACTCAATCCTAAACATTCAAACTATTAAAATTAAAATAATCCATCTAAATCCTAAAAACAAGATAAATCCTAAAACAATGATTAAATAAATTCTAAAAATCATACAGAAACTAATCCTAAAATTTCAAGAAATCCCTCATACACCCATAGAAATAAAATATTACATTTATCCTGCTCCGAGGTCTGTGTACTTTAGGATTTGTGCTGTACGGGAATGTGTGCTCATCGACTCTAGGATCTTGGGCCCCAGGGTTTGGGCTGGGTTGGCTTAATGTTTTGGGCTGGGCTTCAGGTTTGATCTGGGCTACTTTAGATTCTGGGCTTGTCGATGTCCCCAGCATTTTCACTGAGGTGGGGAGAACTCGACTCTGTCAAGTCATGCTTCAAAAAATTGGCTCCTCGATGCATCATCTGTAGACTGAATTTTTTTTTACAAATAATATAATAAAAATAAAATTACCTAACCTAACCTAAACTTGCTCTGATACCAAGTTGATGGGGAACAGACCCCGATCAATTATTTTTTTCTATGATATCGGACCATTGGTCGATAGGAAACGACCTTTAGGCTAGGTTCAACCAGGCCCAAATTATTTTTTTCCAATTTTTTTTATTCAAATAAACTTTTTTTTTCATATTTTTTTCTATTTTTTCTCTTTGTATTTTTTTCACCCATTTTTTTATCTCCAGCCTATGCTTAAAGTCGGCAAGGGAAGTCGGCTTTGCCTTCATGATCGTGCACATTCATGATCGTGCGGAAGCTTCCCTCTTTGGATTGAAATAGGGGATGTCTTCGGCATGGATTCCAGCGGGCTCTTCCTCGGTGATGGCGGCGGGGAAGAAGATGGTGGCTTGAGATGATGGCGGCGTGGAATCTCCGGTAGATGACAGCCATCATGGAGCTTCTTGATGCATCTATGGCCAGCATATCTCTCAAAATTAAGGGCACTGATGATGGGAAATAGACCCTCATCATCATGCTCTCCATCGTCATCTCCCTTTTCTTCTTCATCTTGGCTAGCCAGTTTCATGATGGTCCCAATAGTGGTCTGTTCCAGGATTGGGTCCATAAAGCCACTAAGATCCCATGGCTTGGAATCAAGGTAGTTCTGCAAAAAACACTTCACCCCATTGAAATCCCTGGGCTTGGGATCGAAGAACTCGAAATCAACTTGCACCATCTTGACTTCTTGTTCCTCCTCTTCAACTTCAGAAGACTCGATTCATTTGATTGCTTTTGGTGGCTTAGCAACAGTGATTACATCCATTGTGGATTTGGAGGAAGGCGAGGGATCGGGAGGGCTGAAGTTGGAGACAGAGGAGTGGGCGAAGAGGATGAAGCGGGTGAAGGGAGAGAATGAAAGGATCCGGGGAGATGGTGGTCGAGCAGATCCGACAGATCTATGCACAGGGGGTTCTTCTTGGTTCTTGATGTCGGCTGCTGGTGGTGGAGGTCGTCGGCTTGTCCATGGTCCTTCGGTGGAAAGTGTTCGGGAGTTGTTCTCAGGTTTAAAGGAGAAGGAAACAGAAAGGAAAAATAATGTAGATGAAGAAGAAAGACGAAATGAAAATTTGGAAAGAAAAAAATACTACAGGCTTCTCACCCTTCTCCTACCTGAAAGGGACAAAGATTGAGGCACCCTTCTCCTACCCAGAGAAACAACGATCTCCCTACCTGAAGAAACGAAGAAAAAAATCTTTTTTTTTAATAATTCATCATAATAATCTATTATTTATTTGATCGATAAAATAATAAATAGGTCACTCTGAGATATCCGATATCCTGATACCTCAACTCTATCCTAAACATTCAAATAATTAAAATTAAACTAATCCATCTAAATCCTAAAAAAAAGGTAAATCCTAAAACAATGATAAAATAAATTCTAAAAAATCATATGGAAACTAATCCTAAAATTTCAAGAAATCCCTCGTACACCCATAAGAATAAAATATTATATTTATCCTGCTCCGAGGTTTATGTACTTCAGGATTGTGCTGCACCGGAATGTGTGCTCATGACTCCAGGATCATGGGCCCCAGGGTATGGGCTGGGTTGGCTTCAAGTTCTAGGTTGGCTTTTGGTTGGGCTAGCTTCAAGTTGTGGGCTGGGTTGGGCTTCAGGTTCTGGGCTGGGCTTCAGGTTTGATCTGGGCTACTTTTGATTCTGGGCTAGTCAATGTCCCCATCAATTCCCCTGAGATGGGGAGAACTCGACTCTTTTGAGTCAGGCTTCAAAAAATTGGCTCCTCGATGCATCATCTATAGACTGATTTTTTTTTTACAAATAATATAATTAAAATAAAATTAGCTAACCTAACCTAAACGTGCTCTGATACCAACTTGATGGAGAACAGACCCCGATCAATTATTTATTTTAGGAGATCGGACTGTTGGTCGCTAGGAAACGACCTTTAGGCTTGGTTCAACCAGGCCCAAATTATTTTTTTCCAAATTTTTTAAATCAAATAAACTTTTTCTTTCATATTTTTTCATATTTTTTCTATTTTTTCCCTTCATATTTTTTTTCACCCCTTTTTTTTATTTCTGGCCTATGCTTAAAGTCGGCAAGGGAAGCCGGCTTTGCCTTCTCGATCATGCGCATTCACGATCATGCAGAAGCTTCCCTCTATGGATTGAAACAGGGGAGGTCTTCAGCATGGATTCCGTTGGGCTCTTCCCCTGCAACGGCGGCGGGTGAAGAAGATGGCAGCTTGAACAGATGGCGACGTGGACTCTCTGGCAAATGATAGGCATCATGGAGCTTTTTGATGCATCTATGGCCAGCATATCTCCCCAAATTAAGGGTGCTGGTGATCAGAAACAGACCCTCATTATCATGCTCTCCATCATCGTCTCCCTCCTCTTCATCTTGGTTGGCCGGTTTCATGATGGTCCCAATAGTGGTCTACTCCAGGATTGGGTCCACAAAGCCACTGAGATCCCTTGGCTTGGAATCAAGGTAGTTATGTAGATAAAACTTCACCCCATTGAAATCCCCGGGCTTGGGATCGAAGAACTCGAAATCAACTTGCACCATCTTGACTTCTTGTTCCTCTTCTTCATCTTCGAATGACTCGATTCGTTTGATTGCTTTTGGTGGCTTAGCAATGGTGATTACATCTATCGTGGATTTGGAGGAAGGTGAGGGATCGGGAGAGTTGAAGTTGGAGATGGAGGAGTGGGAGAAGAGGATGAAGCGGGCAAAGGGAGAGAATGAAAGGATCCGGGGAGATGGTGGTAGGGCGGATCCGGGAGATCCATGCATAGGGGGTTCTTCTTGGTTCTCACTGTCGGCTGCTGGAAGTGGAGGTTGTCGACTTGTCCATGGTCCTTCGGTGGAAAGTGTTCGAGAGTTGTTCTCAGGTTTGAAGAAGAAGGAAACATAAAGGGAAAATAATGTAGACGAAGAAGAAAGACGAAATGAAAATTTGGGAAGAAAAAAATACTACAGGCTTCTCACCCTTCTCCTACCCAAAAGTGACAAAGATTAAGGCACCCTTCTCCTACCCGAAAGGGCCCTTCTCCAACCTGGTGAAACAACGATCTCCCTACTTAGAGAAACGAAGAAAAAAATCTTTTTTCTCAATAATTCATCATAATAATCTATTTTTTATTTGATCGGTAAAAAAATAAATAGGCCACTCTAAGATATCCGATATCCTGATACCTCAAATCAATCCTAAACATTCAAACTATTAAAATTAAAATAATCCATCTAAATCCTAAAAACAAGATAAATCCTAAAACAATGATTAAATAAATTCTAAAAATCATACAGAAACTAATCCTAAAATTTCAAGAAATCCCTCACACACCCATAGAAATAAAATATTACATTTATCTTGCTCTGAGGTCTGTGTACTTTAGGATTTGTGCTGCAGAGAATGTGTGCTCATCGACTTCAGGATCCTGGGCCCCAGGGTTTGGGCTGGGATGGCTTTAGGTTTTAGGTTGGCTTCTGGTTGGGCTGGCTTCAAGTTTTGGGCTGGGTTGGGCTTCAGGTTTTAGGCTGGGCTTCAGGTTTGTTTTGGGCTGCTTCAGATTCTGGGCTAGTCGATGTCCCCATCACTTTCCCTGAGGTGGGGAGAACTCGACTCTATTGAGTCAGGCTTCAAAAAATTGGCTCCTCGATGCATCATCTATAGACTGAATTTTTTTTTACAAATAATATAATTAAAATAAAATTAGCTAACCTAACCTAAACTTGCTCAGATACCAAGTTGATGAAGAACAGACCCTGATCAATTATTTATTCTAGGAGATTGGACTGCTGGTCACTAGGAAACGACCTTTAGGCTTGGTTCAACCATTCCCAAATTATTTTTTTCCAAATTTTTTAAATCAAATAAATTTTTTTTTCATATTTTTTCTATTTTTTCCCTTTATATTTTTTTTCACCCCTTTTTTTTATTTCCAGCCTATGCTTAAAGTCGGCAAAGGAAGCCGGCTATGCCTTCATGATCGTGCGCATTCACGATCATGCAGAAGCTTCCCTCTATGGATTGAAACAGGGGAGGTCTTCGGCATGGATTCCGTTAGGCTCTTCCCCGGCAACGGCGGCGGGGGAAGAAGATGGCAGCTTGAAAAGATGGCGATGTGGATTCTCTGGCAGATGACAGGCATCATGGAGCTTTTTGATGCATCTATGGCCAGCATATCTCCCCAAATTAAGGGTGCTGGTGATGGGAAACATACCCTCATTATCATGCTCTCCATCATCGTCTCCCTCCTCTTCATCTTGGCTGGCCGGTTTCATGATGGTCCCAACAGTGTTCTACTCTAGGATTGGGTCCACGAAGCCACTAAGATCCCATGGCTTGGAATCAAGGTAGTTCTATAGAAAAAACTTCACCCCATTGAATTCCCCGGGCTTGGGATCGAAGAACTCGAAATCAACTTGCACCATCTTGACTTCTTGTTCCTCCTTTTCATCTTCGGAATACTCGATTTGTTTGATTGCTTTTGGTGGCTTAGCAATGGTGATTACATCCATCGTGGATTTGGAGGAAGGCGAGGGATCGGGAGAGCTGAAGTTAGAGACGAAGGAGTGGGAGAAGAGGATGAAGCGGGTGAAGGGAGAGAATGAAAGGATCCGGGGAGATGGTGGTAGGGCAGATTCGGGAGATCCGTGCGTAGGGGGTTCTTCTTGGTTCTCACTATTGGCTGCTGGTAGTGGAGGTTGTCGACTTGTCCGTGGTCCTTCGGTGGAAAGTGTTTGGGAGTTGTTCTCACGTTTGAAGGAGAAGGAAACAGAAAGGGAAAATAATGTAGACGAAGAAGAAAGACGAAATGAAAATTTGGGAAGAAAAAAATTCTACAGGCTTCTCACCCTTCTCCTACCCAGAAGGGACAAAGATTGAGGCACCCTTCTCCTACCCGGAAGGGCCCTTCTCCTACCCGGAGAAACAACGATCTCCCTACCCGAAGAAACGAAGAAAAAAATCTTTTTTTTCAATAATTCATCATAATAATCTATTTTTTATTTGATCGGTAAAACAATCCATCTAAATCCTAAAAACAAGATAAATCCTAAAACAATGATTAAATAAATTTTAAAAAATCATACAGAAACTAATCCTAAAATTTCAAGAAATCCCTCATACACCAATAAAAATAAAATATTACATTTATCCTGCTCCGAGGTTTATGTACTTCAAGATTTGTGCTGCACCGGAATGTGTGATCATTGACTCCAGTATCTTGGGCCCCAGGGTTTGGGCTGGGTTGGCTTGTGCTGGCTTCAGGTTTTGGACTGGGTTGGGCTTCAGGTTTTGGGCTGGGCTTTAGGTTTGATTTGGGCTACTTCAGATTCTGGGCTAGTTGATGGCTGGTTTTCAAATTTAGTACCATGATCACTTCTAATTGAAATAACTGAAAGATTTTTCTATTTGAAACTTTCTTGTAAAATTTTTGAAATACTTTAAAAGCCTCATCTTTATGTGCAATAAATAAAATCCATGTAAATCTTGAAAAATCATCTACTATCACAAGTCCATATTTCATACCTCCTAGGCTTATGTTCCTAGTTGGTCCAAATAAGTCCATGTGTAGTAGCTCTAAAGGTCTAGAAGTTGAAACCATATTTTTTGATTTAAAACTCTTCCTAGTTTGTTTACCAAATTGGTATGCATCACAAACATATTCAAAATCAACTTTAAACTTAGGTAAATCTCTAACTAGATCTTTGAAAATTAATTTAGCTAAAGTATGCATGCTAGCATGACCTAATGTTCTATGCCACAATAAGCTAGATTCTTTGGTTTTAGCATTTATTGCCACTAGACTTGCACTACTGACATGGCTAGATCATTTAAGTCTACCACATAAATATTTCCAAGTCTATGATCAATAAATTTAGTACTAGAATCAAGTAAGCTAGTTACTATACACATTGATGATTCAAAGACAACCTTGAAGCCTTTATCACATAATTGACTTATACTTAATAAATTATGCTTCAACTTGTCTACTAGCAATACATTTTCAATAAAAGTAAAATGGATGATTCTGATCTTACCAATGCCAATGATCTTCCCATTACCATTGTTACCAAAAGTGACCATTCCTCCATCTTTCATTTCCAAGATGAAAAATTGTTCTTTGTTACCCATCATATATCTTGAACAGCCGCTATCTAGATACCATATTTTTTTTGAATTCTGGGCTACAAGACATTCCTGCAAAATAATCAAGTAATTCTTTTAGGTACCTAAGCTTCTTGGGTCCTTGCAAGTTAGTAGGAGTGGTTCCTTTAGGAACCCAAATCTTTTTCACTTTACTTTAATTTTCTTTTTCAAATTACATTCAAAAGCTTTATGACCAACCCCATTATAAGAATAACAGATAACTTTGGATTTTTGAAAAGATGCAAATGTTAAAACTTTTGAAGCAGAAGGTTTTGGAGCTGAGAACTTCAATACTTATGTTTTTGAAGCTGAAAATTAATTTGTACTCATTGAATTATAGCCAATTCCAGCTCTATTATTTGAATCTCTTTGATTTTTCAAAATTAGATCAAGCTTATTTAAACTCAAAGTTAATTTGTCAACTAAGGACTTGAGTCGACTCATTTTATTTTGCAAGCTTTTGTTCTTTTCAAGACATTCATTCTTTTCAGCTCGCAAAACATTGCATTTTTTAGAAATACTATTCAATTCTTTTTGCGAAATTCTGTTCTTTTCTAAAATCCCTTCCTTTTCTTTAATCAAAGTATCATAATTATTTTTCAGTCTTAATTTTTAAACCAGCTTTTTTGTATTCTGACAAAAGTTCATAAAATGCAGTATTTAACTCTTCATATGTAAATTCATCATTTAATTCAGGAGACATTATCTCATCTTTGAGTCCCATGAGACATATATTTGTAGTTTTGGATGTCTCTTCCTTTTCATTTGATGTGGACTCATCGTTATCGCTCCACGCAGCAACCATCACTTTTTTCTTCTTTTTCTTATATTTTTCCTTTAATATGGGACAATCTGAACGATAATGGCCCGGCTTCTTGCACTCGTAGTATATCGATTGTTGCTCTTTATCTCTTTCTTTATCCTTCTCTTTCTCTTTGCTGTGTTCCTCCTTTCAAAGGTTTTTCTTCCTATACCTTGACCTTTTCCTATCCATAAATATTTTGAATCTCTTCATGACTAGAGCAGTATCGTCATCTTCAAGTTCTTCATCTGAGGAGGGGCTTTCTTCTTCTATTTCTTCTTGTTTCTTTAATTCTGCTATAACTTTGAAGGCTATTGATTTTTTCTTTTTGTTATAGTCCTCACTACGGTGTTGCATTGTAAGCTCATGTGTAATTAATGATCCAAGAAGCTCATCCAATTGTAGTGTGCTCAGGTCCTTATCCTCTTGAATAGCAGTGACCTTCGAATCCCATTTATCCGGTAGTGATCTTAAAATATTTTGCATAAGGTCTGCATTTGAGTAAATCCTGCCAAGACTCTTTAATCCATTAATAATATCTGTAAATCTTGAGAACATGACAGATATTATTTCATTTGGTTTCATTTTAAATAATTCATAATTATGAATAAGAATATTGATTTTTGAAGTCTTAACTTGAGAGGTTCCTTCATGGGTTACTTCAAGTTTATCCCAAATTTTTTTTGCAGACATGCAAGTAGAAATCTGGTTAAATTCATTAGCATCCAAAGTATAATACAAAAGATTCATTGCTTTGGAATTCAATTCACCCATCTTCATGTCATATTCATCCCATTCATCTTTAGGTTTTGAGATGTCTTTGCCATCAACCTTTTTTATGGATGTGTGAGGTCCTTTTAGGATAACTTTCCATAATTGAAAATCTACTGCTTGAATATAAATCTTAATTTGTGCATTCCAGTAGGTATAATTTGTGCCTATGAAAAGTGAAGGTCTATTTGTGGATTGGCCTTCGGCCAAAGAGGTACTCATAAGGTTTGCCATAGATATTTTCTCTAGAAAAATAGATTACATCGACACTGCTTTGATACCAGTTGTTGTCCAGTTGGCCAACCCAAGAGGGATGATAAATTGGGTTTGAAAACTTTTTCTACAAATATGTGCTCTTTAGAAATCTTAGTATGGTGAGTGAGGTGAATTAGGAATTAAATATGGAAGCAAGAGAAAGAACACAAATAAACCAATCACAAACACCATAAATTTTAAAGTGGTTCAGAGCAACCCAGCTCCTATATCCACTATCCAAGATACCACTTGGGCTTTCCACTATATTCATAATGGAATACAGCCAGTTTGTTTTACACTGAGCTCACAAACCAAAATCCAAACTTGGTTTTACACTGGGATCATCAAGAACCCAATATAGTGTTAGTTTTTTCTGGGCTAACTAACAACCCAAACTTGATTTTCAAGGCTCACCAAAAATCTTAAACAATACCCAAGTTATAGGCCATACTATACTTGGAACAACCTAATCAAAGAGTTATAAAACAAACCAACACTAATGACAAACCAAACTTTGTCGGATGGTTGTAGTTGATGCTCTTTGAGAAGCCTTTTTGAATGCTCCTTCAATGCTCTTTAAGGCTTCCAAGCTTCTCTAATAAATGACTAAAGAGAATGATTGGAGTTTGGTGAAGTCTTGAGTTCTTCCTTCAATGCTCTCTTTGGATATTCAATGCCCTCTTGAAAAATTTCTCTTTCAAAAGTTCTTTTCAAAAAGTTCTTTTTTCTAAAAGTTCTTCAAAAACTTGTTTAAAACTTTCATTTATAGTCTTTAGAACTGATCCCAAGTAGATATGATCATTATAGTGCCTTGGGAGTCAAAATATAGCCATTGGAGCACTTTTTAGATTCAAAAAATCAATTCTAGAACTAGTCGTTACATTTTAGAAAACTGGGATTCGAGTTATCTCGGATGGGTCAAGTTGGCACAGATTCTCAGACATGCTAAATTTGCACTCTGGTTGAGTTGTCTCTTCTCAGTGGAGTCGGCTCGCCTGACTAGTCTTCTTAGAACTAAAATTTCAATCTTTGGAAGAGTCGGCTTGGTTGCTCAATGAGTCGGCTCGGATGACTAGTTTCAGAAAACTGAACTTTAGGTACTCTAGACAAGTCAGCTCTCGCATTATCAAGTTGGCTTGATTGTCTATGTGCCTGAAACCTTTGTGCCATGACAAAACAATGAGTCGGCTCTATCCTTTGAGTCGGCTCGAGTGATCTTTCTCCAAAAGCTTTCAAACTTCTCCAAATTTATTCCAATATGATGGGGACATCATCAGCACAGATCCTAAAGTAGCATGAATTTCGATGCATATCTAGTACCATAATAAGTTATCTTAGGATTTATCATTGTTTGAAATTTGATTTAGGATTTGATTGGTTAGGATTGAGATATCCATGTGGATAGGCCTTATCTTATCTTTAAACCCTTATCCTTATCTTGTATTTGAATTTGAACCCATATCTATTTATCTTGTATTCAAATTCAAACGAGGGTTAGGAAAGGTCTATAAATAACATCCTCAGTCCTTATTAAAATATAAGGTGAATGAAAATGAGTTTTTATAGAAGAGTGATTCTTCTTTTTCGCTCCGCATGGAGAGGGTGAGAGGCCCAACAATCGCTCCATAAGGAGAGCACGAGAGGTGCAACCCCAAGACATGATGCAAGATCATGTCTAGTTATCCCCCTACCCTTTGATTCCACCTTCTTTACCACCCTTATGACCTTTGAGATTCACCCTAGTGGCTCCAAGTAGCGAGATGGGTGGGATGCCCTAGAGGTGAGATGTCTCTCCATGAGTGTGAGTCCCAAAGTCCATGAGATCCAAACCTATGTCTTCCATCCCCATTGTTTCCTTCTCCATCTCCTTAGACAAAAAAGAAAAAAAAAATAAAAATTTAAGGTACCCTAATCTTCAATGGCTTTTTCGCTCACCGACGATCCTTCCCATGATCTCGTCCCCCATCAATTTTGGTGTCATAGCTAGAAAATTAGGGTATGGTTCATATCACTCTAGATTTCCCCCACACTAGCCCCCATGAGTCCCTCTACGGATGCACCACCCTTGGCACCGACTTTGTCGAGAGGTTCACCCCCATCCTAGGTACGATCCCATCCATATCACCCTCTCTAATAGCCACCTCCTCCCGTGATCCAACAAAGCCACCCTGAAAGCTCCCTATTCCACCAGTTTTTCCACTCTTCGACCCCCAGAAGCCACTGTCTACAGTCATCGCCGCCGGCAACAATTTTTGACCAAACTCTCCATGCAGAACCCGACCATCCCTAGTGGGAAATAGTAGCAAGGGCAGCTCCACTTTTCTAGCCCACCATAGAACCACCCATGCCAATCACCGGTGATGAGCTCCCCGTCACCCCCAACTTCCTCCGCTCCTCCGACCATTCACCATCCACCTCCCGGCATAGAGTATAATGCGACCTTCTCCCTCATTGGATCCAAGGAAGAACCACCATAGCTCGTGCCCAACTCCACCCGAACGGACCATCGAAATCATCCAAGATATACCTCATCATTCTCAGCACCAATGTCGACAGCACCTGCCATCGCTGGGATCATAACTCGTGCGATCATCTCCTCCGGATCCGTCCAATCCCTCTGGCATGCCCGATCCCCAAGCCACCGACCTCCACCTTCATTGTTCACACCACCGATCGGAACACCTCCACCCAGAATGAAGCCTCCATCTTCACTCGTAATGCCGAAAGTTGATGTCCAGAGAGATCCACCACCAAGCCCCGTCTTCGCCCGATCTCGTGCCATCGACTCCGCTCCAGCCACCCATCCGTTTCTTCTCCCATTGCTAGTAAATCGATGCCCCACGGTCTCTGATCTCACCAGAGACACCCGTGAAACCCCCCCACTCGAGCATGTCTTCTGCCTACTACCTCTCATGAAAGCTTCATCTCCCCATGATCACCACTGTCGCCTGCCACCATCATCCCCAGCACTATCTTCCTCTCATTTTCTATCTGTGTTAGCCATTTATGAAGAAGAGAATGCATACAAATATGAAAGCTGCATGCTTCTCAAAGTGCATGATACTCAAAGCTGCACACTCTTCAAAGTGCATGATTCTCAGAGCAGAGTTGATGAAAAAAGAAATCTAATGGTTATCTCAAGCTGGAGTCCCAAGAGCCTAAAGTCAAACTGAAGCTGGAGTCTGAGCCTGACTTGATGGAGTCGAGTTCTCCCCATCTCAGGAAAACGATGGGGACATCATCAGTACGGATCTTGAAGCAGCACAAAACTTGAGCAGCATGAGTTTTGATGCACATCTAGTACCAGAATAAGTTATCTTAGGATTTTTCATTGTTTGAAATTTTATTTAGGATTTGATTTGTTAGGATTGAGATATTCAGTGTGGATAGGCTTTATCTTATCTTTAATCCCTTATCCTTATCTTGTATTTGAATTTGAACCTATATCTATTTATCTTGTATTCAAATTCAAACGAGGGCTAGGAAAGGTCTATAAATACCACCCCCAGTCCTTATTAAGAAATAAGGTGAATGAAAATGAGTTTTTAGAGAAGAGTGATTCTTCTTTTTTGCTCTACATGGAGAGGGTGAGATGCCCAACAATCACTTTGTAAGGAGAGCACGAGAGGTACACCCTCAGGACACGATATGAGGCCATGTCTAGTTATCCCCCTACCCTTTGATTCCACCTTCTTTAGCACCCTCAAGACCTTTGAGATTCACCCCAACGGCTCAAAGTAGCAAAATGGGTGGGATGCCCTAGAGGTGAGAGGTCTTTTCGTGGGTGTGAATTCCAAAGTCCATGAGATCCATGATGCGTGGCTATTTATACATGCCAATTATTTTTTTATTATTGGATATTAAGTTAGGAGTTTGTATCCTAAATTTCAATCCAAGATATTAATTAAGAAATTCTATAGAAAATCTAAAGGCAGGCATGTAGAAATAAACCTTAAAAGTGAAGAAACAAGATCGCCAAGGCTGAGAAGCCCTGCTTAAGACTAGCTCTTCTGTAATAATACTACCAGAGGAGTTTAAGGGTGTACATGGTAGAGATTTGAAGATTAATGCATGAAGAGTTCACTCTATGCTCTCGGATGCGACCTGGAAAACAAAGCTATCGATCCTGTGGATTCACGACTTTCAATCCGATGGCTCGAAAGCTGGTCAGATGGAATCCTTGGATTCATGAACTCTAAAGGACCTGCAAATCACCTATCATGGGTTAGAAAACAAGAAAGAAAAAGGTTATATCACTGAGAAAAGAAGAAGGGGAAGAGGTTTGAAGAAGGCATCTAAGAGATGAAGAGGGCTGGCGGCTTGGAGGTAGGGCACAGGGATCACATAGATTCTCGGAGGGATCACACAGATACCCTTAATCACACAGATATCCTTAATCACATAGAAATTCACTCAAAATATTATGAAAAATTTAAGAAAAATTCATTCATAACAATTCATAATAATTCAATCATTAGTTACAAGAGGATAGAGGGGTGGGGTATTTATAGATGTTCCCATGCCCTCTCCTAGTTAGGATAGGATTACAAACTTTGATAGGGAGAAGGATTATAAAGTGGCCTAGAACTAGGATTGCACAATTTGAGTAGAAATAAAACAAAATCTCCTAGATAGAAGTGGATTCTTCACCTTCTTTTACTTGGTCAAGGGGCTTCCTTGTTGGGTTGGGAAGGAATATTCCTTCCTTTGACCTGGTATTCCTCTTGGGTGACTGGGCTTGTCATGACGGGCCTGGGGTGCTAACTACTTATGGGCTTTTGGGCTGGGGTGCCAGGGGGCAGTATATTCCTTGGAAATCTTGGTCTCTTGGGCTTGGATGCCTAATTAAATTTGGGCTTGACTTTACGACAGCAAGGGGCGTCTCCAACATGGGCTTGGGCAGCCTCCAAAGAGCTTTGGCATATGGGCTTGATCCTAGTGGGCTAGAAACCCTAAGCTAGGATGCTGAAAAAATATTCTTGGTCCTTGGTATCTTTTATGGACTTATTTTGTTCTGGGATTTTCGTGAAGACTTTAGCTGATGCTCCTCCTCTTGTACAAAATTTTTTAAAGAACACAACTTACTAGATTATTATAGGACTCAATTGGACTGGACTGAGATTGAGATAACTCAACTTATTACAGGACTCACTTAATTTAACTGAACTGGATTAGTTACATAACTTGACAGATGATTAAGGGCTCAAAATTAACAAATGGCTCATAATGAGCTGACTCGCTTAACTAAGCTTGAATGTAATCTCAAGCTTAACTCATGAGCCCTAATGGCATGAGTCAACTCTAGATACAGGACTCAAGTGTAACAGAGCTTAAGGACCAAATACGGGACTCAATGGGCATAATCAGGCTTAACTGATCAAAACCCTAATTATAGGACTTCAAATGACTCAATTGACTTAAGCCCTACTATCAAGACTCAAAGGGCTAACAGGACTTGATTATTGGACTCAAAGATAAAATTGGAATCATGGCTAAAGGACTTAAAATTTAGGGATCCATAGTGAACTAGGGTTGACCAGATGTCCCCATCAATTCTCCCAGGGTAGGAGGAACTCGACCCTATCAAGTATAGGTTAGTCTGGTGCTCGCAGTAAGTCAGGGTGGAGGCATTATTGGTCCTCTCGAGTAATCCACAAATCACCGGATTCTAGTCAACCATGCCATAAGACTAGGTAGTGCTGATAGCCATGGCCCTGGGTCATGATAGCTTGATCATCTAGGATACTCTTGATCTGTATTCCTTTCTTAGGCAAATTTAGTGGATACTCAGGTAAGGTTTCTCTCTCAAAGGATGGGTGAGATCTAAAAATCTCACTAGGAATCACTGCTGGTTTCCTATACTCAACCAAGTTCGCGATAATGAAGGTACAGCTAGTGCCTAAATCTAAGGTTAAATCAAGCACATAGACATTGGGTTCCACTTTTTTTATTACTCTATAAGTTCAACTCTGTGAGCATGAAGCTTCTTAACCATAACATAATTTCCTACATTAAATTCCTTGGATTTTTTTTGGGAGTTAGCCAATTTTTATAGATCTCATTACTTAAGTTAATCTTTTAGCTAATGTCCGATATAAATGCTATGCAGAGGTCAGTGCAGGTGTGGATAGATGAATTAGGTCTGGGGACTTATTGGACTCAACACTTAATAGACTCGACTAGGCATTCCTATCGGAGAAAATTTATTGGACTCTTTGGATCTAAACCTAACAGAATTTAGGCTCTCTAGATTTGACCCTAGTTTGACATGCACATGAAAATTTACAATGAACTTCTAGTAAATGCCATAAGGTATACCAGAAGTAGGTAGCAAATGGGATGGGCTTTAAAGATTCACGCAACTTGGTAATCTTAACAAAATATAATCTAATGATCCTAGAAATGTTGGAGGTTTTTGGAAAGGGTAGAAAATAAAAGGTGGAGTCAGGGTTAGTCTGGTATAATAGAAAATAAGAAAAGGGTTTGGGGTTGATTGGGAAGAACAAGATACAAGAAGGGATTTCCGGGATTAGTCCTAGAGTAATGAGGTTGACCTTATGGGGTTGAGGTATATCTAAAGGGTTTGCATAATGGAAGAATGGGGAACTAATCTTAGGGAAGAGATCAATTGGAATCAAAGGAGTGACTTCATCCTGAGGGCATTGATTTAAAGAGATCAGGTCCTTAATAAATTCTTCTGGTTCTTGGATTTTAGGACTGGGCTCTGTAATTGGGCTTTCTTCTAGTGGCTCCTCAGGTAAGAGTCTAATAGTAGGGTTGGTTTCCTTATGGTCCTCTTCCTTCAACTATACTTCCAAGATGGGTTCTATTTAGGTATCTACTGGGACAACTAATTTTAGGTCTTTTATAGGTATCTCTACTGGACTTAACTCATTAATGTCTCCTTTAGGTTCATCAATGGTCTTAGGAGTTTCTTCCTCTAAATCTTCAATAAGCTCATCATCTTCATACTCCTCTACCAGACTTGGATCAGCCTCATATACCTCTTCCTCAGGCCCAACAATGGATTCAGACTCATCCTCATCTAGCTCACCTAAGTGTAGGGCACTGAGTGGACACTGGCTAACAAATTGGCCTTGTTTGCGATATCTAAAACACACTCTTGGAGGATTGGAACTCTTCTAAACCTTTACAAACTTGCCTCTATCTTCCCAACGGGTCGTAGTGGTACTGGGCTGGGGTTGGCTCATGTTGGGCTGGTTAGGATCTAGTCCTGAGCTAGGGGTACTAATCTTAAAGGGTTTAGGTTGACTACAGGGAAATGGACTAACACTAGTCTCATATCTAGGGGTACTAATCCTATGAGGTTCAAGTTGACTAAGGGAAACCTGACTGATACTAGGCTGATACCTAGGGATTAGGGATTCCTTAGGTTCATAGGACAAGGGTTCAGTTCTATGGATCTTGAGTTTATTAGGCTCATAGAAGGTGGGTGCATAGGTTATAGAGTCATAGGCTTTGGGCTCAGATCTATAGGTTGTGGCTCTCTTATCTTGATCAATGAAATCATGATTGGGTTTCCAAGGGTTGGGCTCCTGGTATGGGTCAGAGTATGGGGTTCTCCTAGGATTTGACTCAGCATGGATCCTAAGGTCAGGTTCAAGCTTGGATCTGGTATTAGGCTTAGGGGTTTTCTCTAGATTTCCTTATTGGTCTCCTACCCGGTCAAACCTATGAGTTGTTTGGGTAGTCTATTGGATCAATTGGTCAAGTCTATAATCTATCCGAGATTGGATTGGTCAAACTTGAAGTTCATCTAGGAAAAATGATTTTGGAATTTGGTGTTGGACTGGTTAATCTAGGTGGTTAATTAGGCAACCATATGTTCATTCCTGGCTTTTAGAAGAGTTTCAAGATTGGGTTCCATGGTTGAACTAGGTTTGGGCTTAGACTGGTTGTATTGGACTCCTGACCTGGTGGTCATGCAATCAATCAAACAAGGTGGTAGGATGCAGTCAAGCACACAAAGTGAAAATGGACTATAGCTTTCTAGACCTAGAGCCAAAATTGAATGTGTTTACTCAACTTACACTTAACTCAACAGCTAATCCTTCCACTGGCCAGTTAAGAGGTGGGGTGGTGGGAGGCGCCCCCTGCCTATGACAAGGTCCTAATTAAAATCCACCAGTCCACTTAGGGCATTTGCCTCTAGACCTTTAGCCTTAGACACAAGTTTTCAGTAATAGCCTGGGAATTAAGTGTACTAGTTGGCCCACACAATTCAAACCTGACCTGTTACTGTTGGGAGTTTATCCCAAAGCCAATCGTCTAGGCTGTAGATGGTTGTGCTAATTTTGTAATTGTATATAAATTTTTAATAAATAAAAGTTATTCTTTTGGCTATTCATCATATTTTCATTTTTCTGAAATGAACTCTTGTATGATGGAGTCATTAGAACTACATTATTTGATATAGAGAGGATATATCAAGTAGTTCTTAAATTGGTTTACAACCAAAGGATACATTGTTATAGGACGACGATGTATCGAGTATAGGTTGTTGTATGTCATATTTGTTGGTTGTCCTTTTAACCAAGGAGTGTGGAGATACTGGTTTAACATGCAAGTAAAATATGTGACATCTCACTGAACGTGACCATCTATGGAGCTCCCTTCTGCCAAAGGGATGCTCACAAAAGAAAATGGGTATATGTGTCCCTCAGACCTGAGGTCACCATGGTAGCTTGCAAGCAACTCACTATACTTTGGTGCTGGACTACCTAGATTTCTAATCTAGTGATGAAAGGTTTCTAGGTGCAGTCAAGTACTTGTGGAGCGGTGGTGGATCAAGATGGAATTGACCCCTCCAAATAGTTTGGAGTGAATGACTTGCTATGTCTCAATTTAGCAAAACCTTGGCCAGGTTTGTTCTTGTGAGGAGTCACAAAACTTGTAAAATTGAGACATGATCTGGATGGACCAATTAGGGTTAGTAGTCAAATCCCAGGTCATCCTAAGCATTGTGAGGTCAAAGGGATGAATTATGCGGTAACCATATGCCAGAGGTTCTTGAAAGTTGCTCTACAATCTTAGATATATCTGGACGTCAGATATCATTGCTAGATGAGGACTTTGACTTGTACTAGAAGTGTTCCAGTACTACTGGCTTAGAGTTCAAACCTATGGGGTCACACACCATAGGGGTTTCTGTCTGATCTAAAGGCTGATCGATGATTAAGAATCATTTGCTATCATTGGCGATCAATATGATTGACCATGTGTCAATACTTGAGGGGTCGACATTGGGTTATGACAAGAAGCATATTTGGAAGTCATTTCCGGATGAGCCGACTCGACCCCTGCTCGAGCCGACTTGTTCTATGTTCTAGATGAGCTGACTCGTCCTCCGCTCGAGTCGACTCATTCTATTTTTGGACGAGCCGACTCGACCCCTGCTCGAGCTGACTCATTCCTACTGAAAGAACATTCCAACTGTTCTGTGTGTTGGACGAGCCGACTCGACCCTTGATCAAGTTAACTCATCTTTGCTCGACCAGAAAAACCTGAATGAGATTTTTTGGGAAGCTTTTTGGGTAGGTTTTGACCTGATTTTAATTTTGAATTCAAGCTATTTTGGCTCCAAACATTCATGGAATGATTGTCATTCCTTCCTTATGTAGTTAGAGCCAAATTGATATGCCCTTGACCTTCTCCCGCAATCACTCCTCCTTCCTCTTTCTCCCTCTTATGGCTGCCTCTATAAATAAAGGTTGTTTTAGTGTTCGCTATTTAGCTGAGAGAAAAAGGTTGAAGAACTAAAAGGAAAAGGGGTTTTGTGAGGACTTGGGATTATGTGTGAAAATACCTAGCATTCAAGCTAGATCTTGGGAAGAGAGATAGTTAGGAAGGGTTCCACTTCTCTTCCTTATCTTCCGAGAAGAAGAAGATCAGCCCGAAGGATCCCAAGGAGCTAGCACTCTGAGGGAGTTGATCAAAGTCGAGCCTCGGTGTGGATTACCTATAGAGGCCAGACACGTGTGTGGCTCGAGTGCTTTACCCTTCTCTACAGCATTTCAAAGGTATAACGTTAGGGTACTTTTATATCTTTGATTATTTTTCTTGCTCTTGATGTATATTGCATACTGCATTATTTTACTAGATCTTATTGCTGGTAGATTGATAGATTGTTTTGATCGATCTACCAATTCTTCCGTTGTTTATTTTAAAATTGTTTTAAAATATTTTCTTTCTACCTAACATGTTTTCTCTTCAAATGGTATCAGAGCCCAGGTTTTCTTCATAGTATTATAATGCTAGCATGCTTTAACATCATTGTTTTCTCCTAAGTACTTGGATTAAGTGCTTCACCATGGTCGTCTGGTCATAGGAGAGAAGTATGGTTACAAGACCCTCTCTTTCCATTCAATGGAGTCTCCTATAGTGTGTAGGGATGCCGCTTGTGATTGACTCATGAAAAAGAAAATAAGAGAAAATGTAGATTAAAAATATTTTAATCTAATGTTATGATCATAAAACAAATTTAGATAAGATCTAAGAGTTTTGTTTTGATCGTGTTTAATCTCTAGCTTTGAATAGTTCAAGTAAGATGCATGAATTTGAAGTCACTATTTTCTGCCCCCATAGACGAGCTGACTCGAATCTAGCTCGAGCCAACTCATTTATGTAGGCAGAACAATCTATCTGTTCTGGTTTTGCTCGAGCCGACTCGACGCTTGCTCGAGCTGACTCATCTTTGCTAATAGAAAAATCTGTCAGTTTTTGGTTCTGGACGAGCCGACTCACATTCTACGTGAGTCAACTCGACCAGAAAGCCCTAAAAAAGTGAATTCAAATTTGCTTATAAAATTGTTTTACATTCTTAATTGAAATTGTTTCGATTAATTAAGGCTATTGGACTTAATTGAGACTTAAGTTATATTGAATGACAATAACTCTAGGAATATGATTCAAAGATTTTAAGTTATTTCAATAAGCCTTAAGGGTCATGGGTTAGCTTCTTTTAGATCCTTAATTAGGTTAGACCTAAGTTTAGATGCATTGAACTAAATAGAGAACTAATCTAATCAAATGTTGAGTTATGATTTTTTCTCTATAGATATCTCTAATAGCTAGATTGATTTGTTCATATATCTAAATGGACCTAATTTTGTGGCTCAGTGGTCAGCCTGAATGTTTAGGCTAGTCTAATTGACTTTGATGAACCAATTGGTGTCTAGGTAAGTTTGGCAATTTGATCATGGTTCCTTAGGGCTACCTCTTACCTGGCCAACTCGGTTGGTGTCTAAGGCAAGATGGTTAATGGCAAAACCCAACCCATGATCTCACTTACCTAGCCAATATGGTTGATCAAAATTGATTGGATAGTTCATTACTCGTGTTAACCCATGTCACCCAAGGTTAATCAGTCCTGATTGATTTTAGGTACACATAGATCATTAGTTATGTGTAACCCTCCTTGATTGCTGATGTGGTCAGTGGAAGGTTGATCCATGTCTTCTCATCTCTTCTTCTATCACATTAAAATTAAATCCTCTAAATTATTAGATCCATAAAAGGATGAAGTTATAGGGATAACCAAGTCCTAGCCTCCCATTAAGTGGGATGGTAATGGGTCCAATAGTTGGGTGTTCATCGACAGATCTAAAGATTAGGTGTTCATCGGGCTATTTGAATTGATGTTCCTAATATGATGGCTCAGTGTGGTTCTCTTAACGATGGTCAGGTGGGCCGGCCAAAGTCGGGCTTGACTATTCATCTAGAAGCATTGAATTTTGTTATGTTAATGGTTGGACCTAACCGGGACCTTCAATAGGAGGCCCAAAGGCTGATTGAAGTGTACCTTAGTGCAAAAACCTAAATACTAAAGGTTACTTGGAGAAGTAATCGGTTGAAGAACCTACCTTTAGACATGCATGGGTGGGCCGGCCAAAGTCGGGCTCATGTGTTGTCTATTGGACTCTAGTACCCACTTAAGAATCAAAATGATTCCTCAGATTGGACGTACAGGCTACCAGTCTGAACAAAATAGAGGGAGGGCCTTTAGACTAAAGACTATATCTATAGGATAATAATTCATGTACACAAATTAGCTTTGGTTTTCCTTTCAGATGTCTTCCAACTTGTCGCTCCGGTCTCTTCTTGATAACGAGAAGCTTAAGGGTCCCAACTTCGATAGCTAGTATTGAAGACTCAGGATTCTCCTGGAGCATGAACGGATCTTGTATGTGATATCAGATCCAGCACCTAAAACCCCTGCTCCCAATGCTCAAGGTTTGGCCAGAGACACTTATCAGAGTGGCACTCTAACAAGAACACTATCCGATGCATAATGTTGGTAGCGATTAACAATGAGTTCAGTCACAAATTTGAAGAAGCCCAGGTAGAAGAAATCCTTCAAAGGTTGAAGGAGTCTTTCGGTATACCAAACGACATTGAGAGGTATAGGGTCTCCTGTGCTATCTACAATGCACGGATGCATGATGGGGCCTCAGTCACTGATATGTATTGTACATGATCGAGATGATTGAGCGCTTGGGCAAGCTCGGATGTCCCTTGCCTGAACAGCTTGGGAAGGATGCGATTCTGAATTCCTTGCCCTCTTCCTATCTAGATTTGTTTGATCATTATAAAATGAATAAGCCTGCCGTCAACTACCACGGTCTGTTGGGGTTGCTGCATACTTATGAGAAAGACCACCATCTGAACAAAGAGGTGGTAAATCTAGTGGGAGGATCTTTGGCAGGGCATCATCGCTTTAAGAAAGGGAAAAAGAAAAATAAAGGGAAACAAGTGCAGAATGTTTCTGGGCCCAGTCAGGCCAAGAGGGAGAAGGTCGATAAGAGCCAAGCAGAGTGCTTCTTCTGTAAGAAGCAGGGACATTGGAAGAGGAACTATCCTCTTTACATTATGTTCTTGACCCAAACAGGTCCAAGAAGAGGAAGCAGCCAGAAGGTGCTGGACAAGGTATTTATATGATAACACCTTATAGTTTCTCCATCTGCGATACTACTAACTGGGTATTAGATAGTAAAAGTCCAATTCATATTTCTAATTCTTTGCAGGGAATTCAAGTTAGTAGAAGATTCAAGGATGGCGAGAGATTCTTGAACATGGAAAATGGAAGCCAAGTTCCAGTCCTGGTGTTGGGAGTCCTCAAACTAGTTTTTGAGTCTTGTACACTCATTTTGAATGACTGTCATTATTGTCCATCTTTTATTTTAAATGTCATTTCTGTAGGCTAATTGGCCATGTATGGTTATGAACTATCAATAAAGAATGACCCTTGCAAAATCATTGGGAATGGTTGTGTTGTAATGAATGGATATATGAATAATGATATTTATGTACTATCATGACCTGTTAGTATAATTACACATCTAGCAAACACCCTAGGATAGATAATGTCAGTGATGAGTACCTATGGCAGTGTAGGCTAGGTCATATTAACAAGAGCAGGATAAACAGGTTGAAGTGTGAGGGTATCCTCGACTTTAGTAAAAGTGGTTCACTTCCAACCTGCGACTCCTGTCTTCTTGGAAAGATGACAAAGTCATCTTTTACTGGAAAAGAAGAACAAGCCAAAGAAATTCTAAGTCTAGTACATACTAATATATGCGGATCCATGAATATTAGTGCCAGAAGAGGGTACAGTAATTTCATTACATTTACAAATGACCTTTCGATGTATGGTTATGTCTTCTTGATGAGACATAAATCTGAATCGTTTGAAATATTCAAACAATATCTAATGAAGTAGAAAACAAACTAGAAGGTATATTAAAACCTTTCGATCAGATCGATGCGATGAATACCTTTTCGGTGACTTTTTGATATATCTTGAGGAGAATGAGATTCTTTCTCAGTGGATACCTCTATGGACACCTTAGTTAAATGGAGTGTCTGAAAGGAGGAATCGAACCCTGCTAGATATTGTTTCCATGATGGGTTTTGCTTCACTACCGCTGTCCTTTTGGGGATATGCTTGGAATCAGCCTGTTATCTTTTGAATAGGGCTTCGAGTAAATCCGTTAACAAAATCCCATATGAGATATGGACTGGACGTAAGCCAACACTCTTACACCTTTGGGTCTGGGGTTGCCCGGCTTATGTAAAATATTTGGAAATGGATAAACTTGGACCTAGGTCTGATCAGTGCCTATTTATTGGGTATCCGAAAGAGTTTAAGGGGTATTACTTCTTCTTGGCTAAGGAACAAAAATTATTCATCAATCTTAGGGCTATCAATTTGGAAAAGGAGTTCCTTGGTGAAGGAACTATAGCCACTAAGATTGAATTTAGTGAAGTTCAACAAGTAGAAGAACCGACACCTTAAGGGATAACATAGAACCGGTTATGATTAGATCACACCGAGAGCCCACACAGGAACCATTAAGGTGATCCAGTAGGGTACCGAGTCAACCAGACAGATACTATGGTTTCTTGATCCAGGATGGTGATCCCATTGAACTCGATAAGAACGATGAGGATCCGATCGCCTATATGGATGCGATGCAGAGGTCCGACTCTGAGAAATGGCTAGGAGCCATGCAATCCGAAATGAAATCCATGGAAATCAACAATGTATGGACATTGATTGATCCGCCTGAAGGGATAAAATCCATTGGGTGTAAATGGATTTTCAAGAGAAAAAGGGGCGTAGATGGGCAGTTGGAGACCTATAAAGCCTGTCTGATTGCCAAAGGATAACGTCAACGTTATGGTATTGACTATGATAAGATGTTCTCTCCTGTGGCAATGCTCAAGTCTATTCGGATCGTGCTTGCTTTAGCAGCACACTTTGACTATAAAATCTGGCAAATGGATGTTCGAACAGCTTTCCTGAATAGTGAGCTGGAAAAGGAGGTGTATATAATACAACCTGAAGGGTTCACATCCATAGACGAGTCAAAGGTGTGCAAGCTTCAAAAGTCCATCTCTAGACTGAAGCAAGCATCAAGGAGTTGGAACATGTGATTTGATTAGTGTATCAAGTCGTATAGCTTTGTTAGGAATAGAGAAGAACCTTGCATTTACAAATAGGTTAATGGTTCTGTGATTGTATTCCTTGTGTTGTATGTGGATGACATTCTCTTAATCAAAAATGACATCCCAGCATTACAAGGAATAAAGTTCTGGTTGTCATCTCTATTCTCTATGAAGGACTTGGGTGATGCCTCTTACATACTTGGTATGAAGATCTATAAAAATTGGTCTAGAGGCTTTTGGGACTGTCCCAGTCTACGTACATCGACACTGTGTTGATGCAATTCAGCATGGAAAATTCCAAGGAAGGGTATCTCCTGATAGGTACTGGAATTGCTCTCTCCAAGAAGGATTGTGCGACAACTCCTAAGGAGAGAGAGCGTATGAGTAGAATATTGTATGCTTCGATAGTGCGTTCTATCATATACACTATTACATGTATTGGACCAGACATGGAATACTCACTAGGCGTAGTGAGCAGATACAAGTCTGACCCAGGTGAAGCTCATTGGAAGGTGGTGAAAACTGTTCTTAAGTATTTGCAAAATACTAAGGACCAATGGCTGATTTATGGAGAACCTGACTTAAAACTTGTGGGGTACACTGACTCCAGTTTCTAGTCAGATAAGGATGACAGCAAGAGTGTGTTAGGATTTATCTTTATGCAAAATGGAAGAGTGATCTGTTGGAAAAGTTTCGAGCAGCCTACTTTGGTGGACTCAGTATATGAAGCAGAATACATTACGGCATCAGATACAACGATGGAAGCTGTGTGGTTATGGAAGTTCCTTAACAAGCTGGGAGTGGCATCTTCCCTGGATTGTCCTATTCTGGTGTATTGTGATAGCACTAGAGCCATTGCTCAAGCCAAAGAGCCGAAGTCTCATCATCGCACAAAGCACATTCTGTGATGCTATCACCTTGTACGAGAGATCGTGGAACAAGATGACATTGACCTTCAAAAGATCGATGGAAAGGAAAACCTAGATGACCCCTTTACTAAAGCCATCGAAGTTTAAGAGTTCGATACTTATAAATGGAAAATGAGAATAAGATTCTGTACTGATTAGCTTTAGTCCAAGTGGGTGTTGTTAGGAATTGTGTCCCAAAGCCAATCATCTAGGCTATAGACGGTTGTGCTAATTTTGTAATTATATATGACTTTTTAATGAATAAAAGTTATTCTTATGGCTGTTCATCATATTTACATTTTTCTAAAATGAACTCTTGTATAATTGAGTCCTTAGAACTATATTTTTTGATATAGAGAAGATATATCAAGTAGTTCTTAAACTGAATCACAACCAAAGGATACAATGTTATAGGACGACGATGTATCGAGTATAGGTTATTGTATGTCACATTTGTTGTGTGTCCTCTTAACCAAGAAGTGTGGAGATACTGGTATGACATGCAAGTGAAATGTGTGACATCTCACTGAATTTGACCACCTATGGAGCTCCCTTCTACCAAAGGGTTGCTCGCGAAGGGATATGGGTATAGTGTCCCTCAAACCTGAGATTACCATGGTAGCTTGCAAGCAACTCACTGTACTTTGATGCCGGACTACCTGGTGGTGGGGACACTAAGATTAGACTCAGATCATTGGATCCCATATAGTTTATTGATTAGGGTTTTAAATTTTAGAACCTTAGTCATGTGTCACAATTTTGTAATTAATTAAGATTGAGTCATGTAATAAGTTGAGGTTAGTTGATTTGTCTCAACCCTCAACCCTAGTCAGTATATCGAGTCCTGTACTTTAGTTATAAGTCTAGTATGAGTCCAATTTTTGTACAAGAGAGGAGGTTACCCTATTTTGGAGTTCCACCAGGCCACATCCAGGAGTCAGAGGCCACTACATCAGCTTGTTGGATTTTGTGTAACACCCCAGGATCTAAAATGCTTTCCAGAAACCCTGATTCCTTCCAGATGCCTTCTAGATGCCCAGATTCCTCCCCAAATACTAGAGCATATTTCTAAACCAGGGCATCCATAATTTCAGAGGTCCACCTGTATCCCAATCCAAGTGAATGCAAGGCCCAGGTCCATATAGAACCAAGATACCAGGTATATTCTAGACCAGAACCAAGATACCTGGAATATTCCTGCTCCAGGCATCCCAAGCCTCCAGGGCCCAAAGCCGATGCACCCAACCCATCCTTGGATGCCCCAATTGCTGCCTAAGAGCCCAAGTCCAATCCAAGAGGCATCCAAGCCAAAGAAAAATATATTTGACCAAGTCCAAGGCCCTTTGACCAAGTCAAATGAGGAAGGAAATCCATATCAAACAAGGAGAACCTATTCCTATTCAACTTGTGAACCTATTCCTACTCCACTTGTAATCCTTCTCCCTATCTAGCTTGTATTGCTATTCTAACAAGGAGAAGGCATGGGAACTCTATAAATACCCCACCCCTCCCCCTCTTGTAATCAATTTTTATTCATACTATCAAAAACCCTGGTGAAATTTATTTGAGCTTGCGAGCTTGTATTTTTATTACTTTGTTTTTTTGGTTTGTTTGGTTCCTTGTTCTTGTGTTGGCCAACCATCCCTTGCAATCCTCCATGCCCACAGCAGCGAGTCAAGCTTCCAAGCATCATCCATGCCCTTGAAAAGTAGCCTTGAAGATGCCCCAGATCAAGAGCTTCATCTGCTTCCTTGCCGCCCAGCTTCTAAACCCTAACTTGATTCCTTCTAAACTCTAGTTCTTTCCTTTATTTAATTACTGTCTTGATTGATCCCTGACATTTTGTAGGATCCCTGAGATGTTTCACCTCCCTAGAGGAGGCATTCCTTGCCTCCAGGACCACCCAAATCAACCATCTAATCAAGGGAACCGAGCTTCGTCTTCTAGGCATCAATATGAGAGCTGTGTGATCTCTTCATTGCAGATTCTTCAAATCACTGATTGGTAACATCTTTTCCTTCTTTTAATTTTTGATTTGATGAAAATGAGCTATCCTAATCTGGGAGTTTTTTAATTCTCGAGTCCTGGAATTTATTATTTTGCATGAGTTTGCTTGCGATATGACGATTCTTGCATTGCTACTATTTATGCTAGTTCTTATTTTATTTTGCAAATCTAGCCTGCAAATAAAATTATAAAAATTATAAAAAAAATTAGTTTACTATTTTTCTACCTGATTAGCAATATTAGAGTCATCCTGCATCACCTGGATTTCTAATCCAGTGATGAAAGGTTTTTGGGTGTAGTCAAGTATTTGTGGAGCGGTGGTGGATCAAGATGGAATTGACCCCTCCAAATGTTTGGAGTGAATGACTCGCTATGTCTCAATTTAGCAAAACCTTGGCTAAGGTAATTCTTATGAGGAGTCACAGAATTTGTAAAGTTGAGACATGATCTGGATGGACCAAATTAGGGTTGGCAGTCAAATCTTAGGTCATCTTAAGCATGATGAGGTCAAAGGGATGAATTATGTGGTAACCATAAGCCAGAGGTTCTTGAAAGTTGCTTTGCAATCTTTGACCTATCCGGACATCGGGAATCATTACTAGAAATGGACTTTGACTAGTACTGGAAGTGTTCCAGTGCTATCAACTTAGTGTTCGAACCTATGGGGTCACACACCATAGGGATTTCTACCTGATCTAAAGGCTGATCGACGATTAAGATTCGTTTGCTGTCACTAGTAGTTAATATGATTGACCATGTGTTTATACTTGAGGGGTCGAAACTGGGTTCTGACAAGAAGCATTTTTGGAAGTTGTTTCTGGGAGAACTGACTCGACCCCTACTCGAGTCGAGTCGTTCTATGTTATGGATGAGCCGACTCGACCTCCGCTCAAGTCGACTCATTCTATTTTTGGATGAGCTGACTCGACCCCTGCTCAAACTGACTCATTCCTACTGAAAGAATAGTCCAATTGTTCTGTGTTCTAGACGAGCTGACTCGACCATTGCTCGAGTCGACTTGATGCGGAACCTATATATACATGCAAGTATTTTTTTTGTGTTTTTAATATTAAGTTGTATGTTTAATCCCGAAGATCAGACCAAGTATCGATGTAAAGAGTTCTATATGAGGATAAGAAATAAAAGCATACATAATAGGATGTAAAAGTAATAGAAAAGAAGGACCGTCGAGGCTAAGAAGCCTCGGTTGGGCTAGTTCACCTACAATAGGGCTACTGGCGGCAGAGGGGGTGTATTTGGCAATGATGGAAGTGCCTGGTGCAGGTCGTATGCGAAGAGATCGCTCTCTCTCTGGATGCGGCCTGGAAAACCAAGCCAAAGACCCGTGGATTCCCAATTTTCTGCTCGGTGGCCCGATTGCGGCCCGGCTAGAGTCGTTGGATTCGTCGAAGTCGAGAGACCTGCAATTGACCTTCCAAGGGTTAGAAAATATAGTAGGGAAGAAGAAAGAAAGGGAAAACAATAAGTAAAAGTGGTTGTTTGAAGAGGGCAGCTAGGGTTTTGGAGAGCAGGATGGTGGCAGGAAGCAATCGCAGGACACCAGGAAGAGGAAGGGCTCATACAGAATCCCTTCAAGCACACAGCAAGGTAGAATACAGCAATTGGAGAATCAAATTTTGTTTCATATAAAAATTAATTAAATTTTCATACAAGGGGTCCCTTATATAGAGTCATGAGACTTAAGGCCCAAGCAAAAGAAAACAAGGAAAATAAGATTTGACCACTTTCTTCCTAAAGTGTGGGGCTAAATACATGGAAGAAAATACTCTCATGCCATACAAAATCCCTCCAAACAAGGTAGGTGTGGACATCCAAAGGGGGGGACCACTTCTTTCCTAAGCAAGCTAGCATGAATCAGGGGATTCATATTTATCTGTTTTGACTTTCCATCTTGTCATGCTGGCATGTGGAGTTGTTGTGCTTAGGGTGTGGAAGGGGTGCGTTGGTGTGTGGTCATCAACTCCTCATGCATGGGCCAATTTCTTGATCCTCCAAGTAATCCAAGATGGTGCAATCTAGGGTGTGACTAGGCTCTATGCGGCTGCTGAGGTGGCATGCTGGGTGGTGTCCTTCACATGCTTGAGTCTTCTTTGACTAGGCTTGACTCAAACAGACTCAATATTACTGGACATGATTACAAGACTTGGAATATGATTAGCTCAACATGAGCTGACTGAAAGGATTATGCCCTAAAGGCCAATCGAAATGTTGTATTTTGATGGAATTTTCTTTTGTATCCCAAACCAGTGTATTGACATTATCAATTAATAAAAGCATTTTATTTTCATCATACGCTGTGTCTTATTAATTTTATTAAGATATGATGAACCCCATAGATTAGGGCTATGGTTCTAGGGTTATGATGAGATCATACTAGTGAGACCTAAAGCCTTAAAACCCTAATCTAGAATATTCCTGGTCGATGGGATATTGAGTAGGAGATCAATGTTTCTGGTAAGACCAGCACATCCTATGTATGCTTGGTGAAGAGGGTGACTGATCTCACAGTCACTTGTGTTTGACACTAATACAAGGATGTGGGTGCTCATTAGGGAATGAGTTCACTGAATGGATCCAGCTTGAGAACATCTAATGGAACCTTATCTATTTGTCAATAGATAGTTCTCATAGTGGGAGTAGTGCATGTGGTCCTTTGACCTGAGATTGCCATGGTACCTTGTATGCATGAATCCATACTTTGGTTCACACTCAATCATGACACTAAGTCATGCATGTGGTGATACTGGGTATGGTGGATTACATATGGACGTTGTGAGTAGGTCAAAAAGGAATCAATCAACCCTAGTAAGAGGAGAGCGCATCCAGATGATTTCAATCAAATAAAGATTCGGGAAATCTTTGATCAAAGTATGAACATTAGAAATAGTTTCTAATGATTCATTAATGAATCATCATTATCAGATTGAGCAAGGAATGAATATGAAATTGGATTTAACAAGTATCCATATCCATAGTCATATTCAGGGTGCAAGTAGATCAAAGGACTGAATTGCCCGGTAACTCACCACTGAAGGATATTTTGGTAAATCCACCAAAATTTCTCATCTTCCGGGTAGATATGACATGTTGCTAGACGTCAATCTTGTCTTGTAGGTCTTCATGAACCAATTGATTTGGTTTCATGAGTTAATTCGATGTGTGATTAGAATTGGACAATTAGGTAAGCCAATTTGACCTAATTAGGTCAATCGGGCTCGATCGGATCGAATCGGCTCAAACCTAAACATACTGCTGGCTAGATGTGGAACCCAATGGGTCACACACAATAAGGACTTGGCCAAGTAAGTCATTCATGATTTAATTAGGGTCATAGGATCCTAATTGGTTAGCCGGATTACATACTAGCATATGTAGGCTAACCAAATTCCTAATCCAATTGGATTGGGTCCGGTTGCTTGCTAATTGGGCTAACCTAATTATGAAAAACCTAAATTAGGTTGAGTCCTGAGTGGGGCTAGCCTAATCAGAGCTAAATCTGATTTTAATTTGGATTTAAGGGCATTTTAGGCACCATACATGAAGAGTCCCAATGGCATGGGACTCTTGGTACCTAAATGATACCTTAACTTCAAAAGGGCACAGAATGAGCTATAGATCTCTGATTTGAATATAATTTATATGGTCATAAAGGAAATCTTGTGCTCTTTCCAATGACACCTATATTTCCTATATTTTTATTGGTTAGTATTCTTTGAAATTTGTGTGGAAGAAGGATGGCGCATGCGGTGCATGAAGAGTCACAACTCTTCATATGGAATGCGGTTCTGATGGAGAGTCCTTCTGCTATCAGGACTCTTCATAATCTCTGATGTTTGAAGATTGAAGAGGAGCCTCTTGGCTTCCTAGGGATCGATAATTGATATGTGGTAAGTGAGAATTCATCCAGATAAAAGAAGGGATGTGAATAATGCCTTCGGTGCATGAATGGGCTTATTAGATATGATTTTTCAAGCCAGATAACTTCTCTTCGGTCTTGAAAAATCATATCTGATAAGTTGATGGGAGGACATATCACACGCCCCTCTTGTATCTATAAATAGGGGACGGTGAAATGAGTCTGATATAAAAATTCCACCGAAGTACTATTCTGAGTGTCTCTCTCTCCCTCCTTTCTTTAAGACAAGACTTGTCTTGTCAAGACAAGGTCTTTTCTAATAGGACAAGGCTTTGTTTTAGAACATAAACCTAAGGGGTCCTAGAGGAGGGTTGTCCTAAAACCAAGAGTGGTTTAGGAGAGTGTCTTTAGTGCCCTATAGTAGGACAGGGTGTCCTACAGTGGTCAATAGACCAAAGGCTATCGAAAGAGTTCCACTTATCCAAGCAACTTGAAGAAGGAGTTCTTCCTTGGTCCGAGTTTCATGTGGATCACCATTAGAGGGCGAACGTTTGGGCGCCTGGTGGAGAAGAAGGCTGAATCAGGATTTTCTTCATCGGATTGGATACTAGCGATTCAGGTTGATGCCTAAACTCTAGTTTATGTTATATATGCATGTTTGTATGTTTTAATTCCTAGTAAGGAGGTCTTGGATTCAGGGTTTGGTAGTGATAGAGAAAGAGGAATAAGCAAAAAGAGTTCTTCAGGGAAGGAGGTGCTGTGATAGAGCCCCGAATCTATAAGAAAATGTATCGAGGAGCCATGCTCGATCGAGTTACAATTTGTCGGGAAGTACATGTATCCTTTCATTAATTTATGTAATTATTTTCTCTTCCATGTAATTGAATAAATACTTTTAATTCCTTTTTAATTCTTTTCAGTTGATTTCCTAAATTTATTATCTATAGGTGGGATGGATCATGACCCTAATATGATATGGTCCATGCTCAACATAGATAATTGATTCTATGATTTTTATTCATGTATCTTATCAGAATCTTTTCAACTCAATTATTGGTTAGCCAATACTTGTGGGATAGGCCATGATCTTAACATGATATAGTTCATATTTAGCAAGATAGCCTATGCTAGGAATTAATTTCAAAGATTTTAAAATAATACATACTTCGACTATTTAGATTAGAACAAATACATAATTTATGTTTGTGATTACCTGGGAACTTGAAGACATCCTTTTATCATTTAAATCCCTTGATCTCATATTTAATTTAAATAGATTAGTTTTAATTATACTGTCATCTACTTTTCAAAAATCTAAATAGTTATTTCTTTCCTTCTTTGCTTCATGAAATAATTATCCTTGGTCCTCGAAGATACGATCCCTACTCATCCAAGCTATAGTAGTGAGTTAGGTTTTTATTTTTGACCACCTATAATAGTGATCAACTTTCCATATAGCAGAATGATTTTCAACCAAGCCTTCTAACAATATTGACACTAGTCAAATCCCACCAACCCACTTAGGCTATTTGCATTCCCTGAATGCCCTTGCCACTATCCTATAAAAGGGGAGTTCCCTGAGAGGACCCAAGGTACGAGACTCTCTTACTATCCTACTCTATTTTCTCTCCCCTATTGCTTGAGACTAATTTAAGCATTGGAGTGCCTTCACTGGAGCCACCTCCAATGGGGCTTTTTTGCAAGTACAACCTATGAGTACCACCTCCTTCAGTGCACTTCGATGTCTGGACATATTTCAGCATCAATAGTTACTTGCTTATGAAACATGGGGGTGTAGTCTTAAATTGATTATATTTTTGCTAGAGATACTACCACTTGATTTATCAATCCTCTTCATGGTCAATTCGATAAAATTAGTTTTTGATTAGGTCATTGAATTTGCTACATGTCAGATTAAAAATGTTATTATTTTTCATATGTGAATTTTACCACATGAGAGCATGCCTAGAAAGCTTGATACAGGTAAAACCAATATTTTGGATACCAGAATATTCATAGATAATAAAATAAGTTTCTAAATAGTCTAACTAGTTATCCAACTTTGCTGCATTAACAATCTTGTCATATATGGAGGTCTTGATTTGAGTTTCAATTTTAAATAATTGAAGAGAAGTTTTCTATACCTCTAGATTACTCATCCTCCTTATTGGATGGATAATCCATGATGTGACTAACTGCTGATATGGTGCCCATGCCTGATGTGACTAACTACTGATGTGGTGCCCATGCCTGATGTGGCTAACTATTGACATGGTGCTCGTGGGCCACATCCTGACCATAGTGACCCTCGAGATGAGCTCCCAACTGAGATGAGCTCTTGGCCAGAATAAGCTCCTAACCGAGTGGATCTCCAGGACAAGTAGAGCTCCTAGTCAAGAGAGTCCCTGGTTGAGTGAGGTTCTGGCTGAGTAGAGCTCCTGGCCAGTAGAGTCCCTAGCCGAGCTGAGCTTCTGGCCAAGGTAAGCTCTTGTTCGAGTAGAGTCCCAAGCCAAGGTGAGCTCTTAACTGAGGTAAGCGCATGGCTGAGATGAGCTCTTGGCTAGGCCGAGCTCGTAGCCGAGTAGAGCTTCTAGATGAGCTAGGCTCTGGTCATGAGAGAGTCTTCCTTATAGATCGAGGCAAGAAGATGGATCAAGGATGCAACAAAAAAGCTACAACTCTTAGCATAGCACATACGACCTGCCTGGTTTCAACACCATGATAGAGAGCCCGGATGGCAACCCAGGAGTGTGGTGTTGCCATTCCTGCCAAACTTATCATGATGCTCAAGAAGATCCACCCCATGAGGGGGAGGAAGCACTCTACTGAACCTGCCCCCCTTGTAGAGGACTGCTCTGCCAGGATCCCAAGTCCTGTAGTGCTCCGCTGAACCTACATCCATTACAGAGGAGTGCTATGATAGGATCCCAGGTCCTATAGCACTCTATCAAACCAACACCCTTCATAGAGGAGTGCTCTGCCAGGACTCTAGATTTTGTCTTATGGAGCTCTGCCAGGCATTCACCCCTCTTAGTAAAATGCTCAGCCAGAGCTTCAGACCCTGTGCAATGGTGTCATCTTTTATATGTAGGTAAGAGGGACCTTTGACCAAGGTAAGTGGCAAGCAACCCTTAATACAAAAGAAAAAGAAGAGATTACACTTTCCCCCTCTCCAAGTGGTCATCTAGGCCTCCATGATAGAGGAACAATTGCCTATGATTGCCAAACTAACTTGACCATCGGAGTGTCCCCACCGATAATCCCAGCCCAGGTTTCTTTCTTGTAGTTCTGATAGACAGGGATCATCCAGGGGTGAGGGACCCAACCTTCTTCGAATCATCCAGGGGTGAGGGACCCAACCTTCTTCGGAGTACCTGACATGGCATCGAGACCTACCAAAGCTGCAGACAAGGGTGGTCTAGGCTGTAATAAATTTGCATAATAGGTAGGGGGTCATGTAAGCTTGAGATAGGAGCACACAGACAACATTGATAATCGTTAGCCCCATTACAACTACTCTATGGTTGCAGCATGTGCACATGAAGCTTCTACTAGCCATGTTAGGAACCCATCACACCATGGTGACTGGTGTAGTCAGGAGCTGGAGCCTCCGGTTCCAACACCTTCATCGCCAGTAGACCAACATGTGAAAATTACTGCACTAGCTAGCATGTCTAGATGCTAACCATGGTAGTGCATCGTTTATAGCACCAGCATTGATCTATGGTGACACAGCAGCAACTTGGGACCCCTGCGATCCCTACCACCATCGCTTACACCAGTCTTCGATCTTTTTGCGAGAGGCCATCATGCGCATGGGCGGTCTCATTCCCGCAATCCCTACATCACCTGCAAGGTAGCCAATGCATGTTAGGGAAGGGGCACTAGGGAAATTCAGCGAACCGGGAGACCCACTCTTTGGTCTTGAACTATGGTAATCCCTTGCACTGATAGTGCCATCATGGCAGGTGGTTGAAGCATGAGCTCCCCCGATCTCCATCTTCCTACCCTTCGATGGCCTTGGCAGAGGGGTTGACTAACAAAGCCATCTGGCGATAGGCTAAGGAGCGCTTAGAGGAACATGAGCATAGGCTGGCCACTTCGCATGCCTGTTTGCAAACCTCTAGTGCAATTCCTGCAAGCCCACAGGCTATGATTCCTAGCCTCCTCTCTCCTGTCAGATTCAAGAGAGCCAATTCTTAGCTGGTTCTGCATGTCCCAGTTGGATCCCTATAATAGGACCACAGACTCCCTTGACCACCTTGAGAGCTACAAATCTCTTATGCATGTCCAATGGGTGACGGATGCCCTCCTTTATATTGCCTTCCTAGCCATGCTTCATAAGGTGGCCCAAGTCTTGTACTCCCACCTCAAGCCAAGGGCCATCGACTCCTTTGAGCAACTTGAGAAGAAGTTTATGGCACACTTCGATACCTACTACAAAGTGCCACAAGTGATCGATAGTCTCTTCTCAGTCCACTAGGGGGATCATGAGTCCCTTAGGGACTATGTGATTTGCTTCAAGGTGGCCACCTTGGAGATTTATAACCTGGATAAGATCGTTGCCATGCTGGCCTTGAAGAGAGAGCTTAAGACCTCATGTTTTACCTACTCCCTTGATATAAAACCTCCAAAGTCCTACTCGAAGCTCCTTGTCCGTGCTCAAAAATATATTTGCACAGAAGAGGCTGATTGCACTTGAAGGGAGCTTGATGGGAGACCCCTAAAAAGGCAAGCTCCGAAGGAGCTAGGTGAGCCATGGGGGTAGAAGGACATTTTGATCCCCTGGGTAGGACCCAAGCTGAAAGACATCCTTGCCAAGGATGGGAAGTACACCCCTCTCCTCACCTTGAGAGCCAAAATCTTGATGGAGGTCATGGGTGAGTGCTACCTACGCCGCCCTCCCTCGCTCAAGCCATCTAGGGGCTACGATAAGTCAAAATACTATCAGTTCCACTAAGATCATATTCATGATACCGAGGAACGTTGCCACCTAAAGAAGAAGATCAAAGAGCTGATCTGGCTGGGCTACCTTGGGAAGTATGTTGGGGGAAGAGCTCTGTCCAGAACTTAAGACATCGAGGCACACCATGCCAACATCGACAACCAGCCCACAGAGAATCCAGTTAGGATGATCGCCTAGGGGGTAGGGCAAGGTCGAAAGAGGGCTAGGAGGGAGGAGATAGCCAATACTATAATCCCTTCATAGAGGGATATCTAGTAGAGGTTGAGAACCCAAATAATGAAGCTATCATCATAGATATGATGATAGCAAAACATCCTATAAAAAGGGTTATGGTTGATAGTGGAAGCTCCATGGATATCCTTTTTTATGATGTCTTTGCAAGGATGAATCTATCCCCTAGCTTGCTGAAACTGATCTTTGCACCCCTAGTCGGCTTCACTAGGGTACTCTATCAGGGTTAAGGAAGAAATTACCCTCTCAGTTATGACCAAATTGTTGCCTTAGTAGAGCATAATTTTGATGACTTTCACTGTTGTTCGACTCCCCTCGGCATATAATGTGATCCTAGGATGCCTGGGCTAAACTTGCTTGATGCGATTATCTCAACCAAGCGACCCCTCATTCATCGACCCTACATAGGATTAGGGAGATGAGGGGAAATCGACAAGTGGTTTGGCACTATTTTTATACCATCTCTAGAGTCCGAGGAGTCGAGGAGGGGCTCGCGATAGACTAGTTGGACCAGAGAGAGCAGGAGCAAAGGGGGGAATAGTCAAGCATCTACAATCATTCCCCCTTGGGTGTAGGTCGGGGCACTCTTGGTCAAGGAAGAGAGAGCTTGGCTGCTTACCTTCCTATGGGCAAATGCTGATGTCTTTGCCTAGATCTCATCAGACAAGCCAGGGATCCCTCCTAAAATAATTTTGCACAAGTTAAACATCGAACCCAAGAGCTGGCCGATCTGATAAAAGAAAAGAAACTTTGCACCAGAAAGGTAGAGGGCAATAGATAAGAAGGTTGGAAAGCTGCTTGCCGTGGGCTTCATCCGAAAGGTGCATTACCCCCACTGTCTTGCAAATGTAGTCATGGTCAAGAAAGATAGCAAAAAATAAGGAATTTGTGTAGTCTATACTAATCTCAATAGGACATGACATGATGTCAGGGTATAGGCTACTTGGCTTTATGGATATATTTATGGGGTACAACCAGATCTGTATGGATCCAGAAGATGATGAGCACATTATTTCATGACAGACAGGAGCATATTTTGCTACAAGATGATGCTATTTGGCCTAAAGAATGCTGGAGTGACCTACCAGCTCCTAGTCAGCAAGGTCTTCAATGATCAAAAAGGTCACAACATGCAAGTCTACATGGATGACATGCTTATCATGAGTGGCCAGGAACTTGACCACATTGCCAATCTGAAAGAAGCCTTTGACAACCTCTGCCATCATCAAATGAAGATGAACCCGACAAAGTGTGCGTTTAATGTCGTGGCAGGAAGATCCTAGGCTTCATGGTCACCCATCATGGAATCAAGGTGAACCTAGAGAAAATACAAGCAATCACAGACATGAAGCATCCAACTTCAAAGAAGGAGGTCCAGCACTTGATCAATCAAATCATCACCCTCAGCCAGTTCGTCTCATTCTCTGTCAAGCACTATCTACCATTCTTAAAAGTGATGTGCAAGATGCAAGAGTTAACTTAGTCCGAAGAGTACAGGGAGGCCTTCAAAGGGCTAAAGAAGTTTTTGGCCTCACCCCCTTGCTCTCCAAACCAGAGGCAGGGGAGGAGCTCCTCCTCTACTTAGTATATCCTTAGGGGTGGTCAACTTGGTGCTACTCTGCACTAACAAGGATGATGTTGGATTTCAGTGATGTAGCGGAAGCTTGGATTTCAAAAATTTTCATTTTTGAAATTGCAATGACTTGAAACCCTAAGCTCAAGATCCCTTATTCATTATAATTAACAAGTCATTCAATTAGGGTTTGGAAAAATACCTGGAACACTAATTCTTTCCTCTTTCCATGAGGCACACAAGTGCATGCCCTCCAGACATGGTCCACACAGGAATTGAACCTAGGAAGCACTCTTTACTAGGTAGCTTAAACCACTGGGACTCTTCTGATGGCCTTTCTTCCTTTGGCAGCTTCTTCCTTCTTGCTCAGACCCCTACCCTCTAGTAGAGCACACTGAGCCCTCTCCAAATACTCTCTTCACTCTTTTTTTCACTTCCTTATTCACTTCCTAAACCCTTGTCTTAAAATAGTGAACTTGTCTTAAGACAAGACCTAAGTTCTAACAAGGGAAGGAAGAGACAAGGAGAGTGTGGTGGAGTGTAAATGTAAGTGTAAGAAAGAAAAGATTTTTGATACCCATCAGCCTAAACACCGATGGCTATTTATAAGAGATGGGGAGGCACCATATATGGCTCTTCATCAGCCCTTGATCTGTCAATCAACAGATCATATAAGACCCTTCATTAAGAAGAAGTCTTATCTTGAAGAGTCATGACATTTCCTGTGCCAAAAGACAAGAACTTTTTTTCTCTTCGATTCCAATGCATTTCCCCTCTTGCCATGTAGAAATTGACCAATCAATGAAAGGCCATTGGATGTGGGACTCCAAGAGAAGTGTCAATCAACCAAGAAGCCTTCAAATAGAAGGACTTCTGGTTGTGATTTTGCATGCCAAAGTGAAGAGTCGCAACTCTTCACTTTGTGCGCCATCCTTTCTCCATGCCATTTCACATCTTTGAATAGTCAAAGACCATGCAAAATGTATGTCATATGAAAGAAGATAAAATGTAGTTTATCACCTCATAAGTGATTAACAAGCAGAAGGGCATGTGATATGTCCTCCAATAGGTTATCATATATGATTTTTCAAGACCGAAGTGAGGTTTCTGGCTTGAAAAATCATATCAATATGTCTTATCATGCATCAAAGGACATATCGACATCCATTCACTTTCCTGGACAATTTGTGACTTGCCACATGGCAAGTACCGATATCTGGGAAGCCAAGAGGTGCCTCTTCAATCTCCTAACATCGAAGAATATGAAGAGTCCTGATAGCTGAAGGACTCTGCTTCAAGGCACGTGCCAAATGAAGAGACGCATCTCTTCATGCGTGCTTTTTGCTTCCACACTTTTCATGCCATTTCAAATAGGCTTGACAGGTTCTTAAGGGGCATGGGAATTAGATAAAAGGCATTCTAGATATGAAACTCTCAGAGTTTCTTCTGCAGAAGGACTCTTAGTCCTTCTGCGCCACTCTCCATCTCCCGTGCACGCCAAGAGTCCTATTCACCTAGGACTCTTCATAAAATCAGATTAATGCCCAAATAAAAACTAGATAAAACTTGGTTTAAGTTGCCCCACTTTGGACTCAATCTAATCTAGGTTTCCCTCAAATAAGTTAGTCAAAATACCAAGCAACCGGACCCAATGCAATTAGGTTAGGTAGTGGGTTAGCCTACACATGCTAGTGTATAATCTGGCTAACCATTAGGATACCATGACCCTAATTTAAATCATGAATGACTTCCTTGGCCAACTCCCTAATGTGTGTGACCCGTTGAGTTCCACATCTAGCCAGCAATAGATTTAGGTTTGAGCTAATTCAGTCCGATCGAACCCGATTGACCTAATTAGGTCAAATTGGCTCACCTAATTATCCAATTCGAATCACACATCGAATTGACTCATGAAACCAAATATATTAGTTCATGAAAACCTACAAGACAAGATTGATGTCTAGCAATGTGTCATGCCTACCCGAAAGATGAAAAATTTGATTGAAATTATCAAAGTACCCTTCAGTAGTAAGTTACTGTGTAATTCAATCTTTCAATCTCCCATTATCCCGATTAAGTGATAGGTATGGATATATATCAAACCCTAATACTTAATCATATCGAATCTTGTCTTGATCATGAGGACTTAGCTGATAACTAATTAGAAACCACTTCTAATCTCATCCTTCTTTGATCAAAGGCTTCTTGAGTCACTCATCGAAGAGATCATATGGGATAACAATTCCTCTTACCAGGAAAGATCGATTCCTTGTTGGTCTACTCACATCCTTAGGACACCTTCCACCATACCCAGAATACCCCGTACATGTCACAATGCCATGAATGAGTATGAACCAATGTATGGCTTAGTGTGCACAAGGAACCATGGTGACCTCGGGTCTAAAGATCACATGTATAACTTGTACTATGGGATCTATCTTTTGACAAGCAATAAGACTTTCATAAGATAGTCCCGGTGCGGATCAGTAAAGTATAGTCATACCCTGATGAGCACCCTTATCCTTGTATTAGTGTCTTTATACAAGTGGTTGTGAGATCAACCACCCTCATCAACTGATCATACATAGGATAAGCTAGTCTTTCAGGATTCATCGATCCCTAAATCGATGGTCCAATGACTAGGAACATTCTAGATTAGGATTTATAAGAATTAGGTCTCACTGTTATTTTATCATAACCCTAATTCCATTGCCCTACTCTATAGGGTTCTTCATAATCAATAAAACATGACATAATAGTATATGAGGAATCAAATGCCTTTATTAATATGAAAAATATATCATACATGAGCTGGAAGTTTATAAAAAGGCCCTCATAATGATTGGCTCTTAGGGCACTTTTCTATCAAACTCTCACTTGCACTAAAGCCAATCACCCTTGTATTTAATGCCCATACAATCTAAGTGACGATCTAACTGCTGCTTGGCTAATGCTTTAGTGAATGGGTCGGCTATGTTGTTCTTTGTATCAACTCATTCAATGATAACATCTTGTCTTTCAATGATCTCTCGAATGAGGTGGAACCGTCTTAGAATGTGCTTGGACTTGTGATGAGAACTTGGTTCCTTAGCTTGGGCAATAGCCCTAGTGTTATCACAATACAATAGTATTGACTGATGTACATCAGGAACCACACCTAATTCCATGATGAATTTCTTCATCCAGACAACTTCCTTTACGGCTTCACTAGCAGCTATGTACTCTACCTCAGTGACTGAGTTAGCTACTATTGGCTGTTTTGTACTTTTCCAACTCACTACACCACCATTCAGGGTGAAGACATACCCTGATGTGGATTTGCTTTCATCTGGATCTGATTGAAAACTAGAATCTATATAACCTTCTAGTTTCAACTTAGATCCTCTATTTACTAGAAAAATATCTTTAGTCCTTCTTAGGTACTTGAGAATATTTTTCACAGCTCTCCAATGATCCTCTCCTGGATCTGCCTAAAACCTACTCACTATGCCCAAGGCATAAATGACATCAGGCTTGGTAACATAACATAGCATACATAATCGATCCTACAACCGAAGCATAAGGAATCATAACCATCCTCTCTCTTTCTTCTGATGTCTTAGGAGACATTTTCATAGAAAGATGTATGCCTTGACTTAGAGGCAAGTAACCTTTCTTACTTCCATCCATGTTGAATCTCTTCAACACTAAGTCAATGTACCTAGATTGGGGCAAGCCTGGCATCCTTTTGGATCTATCTCTATAGATCTTTATACCTAGTATATAGGATGCTTCTCCTAAATCCATCATGGATAACCTTGATGATAGCCAAGTTTTAACCGACTGCAACATTAGGATATCATTTCCAATGATCAGTATGTCATTCACATACAAAACCAAGAAAACAAGTGCACTCCCACTTGTCTTTTTGTACACACATGGTTCATCCACATTTTTGACAAAACCAAATCCTTTGATTATTTCATCAAAATGGATGTTTCAACTCCTCGATGCTTGCTTAAGTCCATAAATGGACTTCTTTAATTTGCATACCTGATTTGGTCTCCCACTTGAGACAAAACCCTTTGGCTGTGACATATAGACTTCTTTCTCAAGGTTTCCATTGAGGAAAGCAGTCTTTACATCCATCTACCAGATCTCATAGTCATGGTATGCTGCTATGGCAAGTAGTATCTGAATGGACTTGAGCATGGCTACTGGAGAAAAGGTTTCATCATAGTCTACATCATGTCTTTGTCTGAAACCTTTTGCTACCAGTCTAGCCTTGTAGGTCTCAACTTGACCATCTACTCCAATCTTCTTCTTGAAGATCCATTTACACCCTATTGGGTTAATTCCTTCAAGTGGATCTACCAAAGTCCAAACTTGATTGAAATGCATGGAGTCCATTTCAGATTTCATGACACTAGCCACTTATCAGAGTCTCTACTCTTGACAGCTTCCGAATAGGTCACAGGATCATCATCCTGTATGATACTGGCTTCATTGTCATCTCCGATGACAAAACCATATCTGAGAGGTGCTCCCCGCACCATCTCTGACCTTCAGCGAGGAAGTGTGTATTGTGGTTGTTCTTGATCCACAAGAACCTCTGGTTGAGGAACTTCACTTGAAGGCTTACTGGTTTGTAGGTTCTATTCTTCACATAACTCAAGTAAAGAATCACTACTCCTTCGATTAACTCTTGTTCCAAGAATGTAGCATGTCTACTAACAATTATCTTTTGTTCAGCAGCATTATAAAAGAGCTATCCAACACCCTCTTTTGAATAACCAACAAACCTGCATTTATCAGCCCTTGCCCTTAGCTTATGTCCAAAGGTTTTCTTGACATAAGCATGGCAACCCCAAATCTTCAAATACTCAAAATTTGGTCTTTTACCATTCCATAATTCATATGGAGTGCTATTCACTGATTTAGATGGAATCCTGTTTAATATATATGCAGCAGTATCTAGAGCATGTCCCCAAAAAGAAGTAGGAAGATCTGTGAAAGCTCATCATCGACCTCACCATATCTAACAAGGTGCGATTTCTCCTTTCTGCCACTCAATTTAATTGGGGTGTATATGGAGGGATCCATTTAGATATAATTCCTTTGTCCTTGAGATGGTTCAGAAACTCACCAGATAATTATTCACCTTCTCGATCAGACCGAAGAGCTTTAATACTAAATCCAGTTTATTTTTTAACCATACTTTGATATTCTTTAAACTTATCAAAGGCTTTGGACTTGTGTTTTAAAAGATATGCATGATTGAACCTTGATAAATCATCAATAAAAGTGATGAAATAAGAATATCCTCCTCTAGCCTAAGTTGACATAGGTCCACATACATCAGTATGTATTAGACCTAACAATTCAGTTGCCCTCTCTCCATGTCCAGTGAATAGAGACTTGATCATTTTTCCATTGAGACAAAATTTACAAGTTTCTAATGATTGGAAATCATCAGAGTCAAAGTTATCTTTGACTAACTTGTTTATCCTTGACTTACTGATATGACTTAATCAGCAGTACCAAAGATATGTGACATTGTCATTATCTCTTTTCCTCTTCTTATCATCAATAAGAAAAATTTTTTCATCAAGTTGCAAAGTTAGAAGACCATTTATAAAACATCCATATCCAAATACTTTATTATTTTGAAGAATAGAGTAGCCACTGCTCTTTGCATTGATTTCATATCCCTGTTATAATAACAAAGGATGGAAATAATGTTTCTAACAATATCTGATACATAGAAGCATTCTTTTAGCTTATCACATTATCCGAAGGTAATAATTGAAGATAGGTACCCACAGCTTCAGCATGTATGGCTTCACCACTAGCCCCATGCAGCTTGAAGTCACCCCTCTTCAGACTTCTAATTCTGAGGAGTCCATGCAATGAATTGCATATGTGAGATCCACATGCGGTATCCAATACCCATGAATTAGAAATGAAAGCACTCAATGATAAATTAGTTTGTATCATGTACAAATCTTTAGATGCACCACTTCCATCTTCCTTCACATTTGTAAGGTAAACCTTGCAGTTCTTTTTCCATTGCCCAGTCTTGCCATAATGGAAATTGGCTCCATCAGCCTTCTTAACTTTCTTGTTCTTCTTCTGGATGCTCTTCTTAGGGTTGAATTTTTTCTTCATACCCTTCTTCATTGCTTGCTTCCTTCTATCAAAAAGAAGCACCTGAGCCTTATCTCCTTTAGAGTTTCTCTCGGCTGTCTTAAGCATGTTAAGCAGCTCTGGCAATGAAGTATTAAATTTGTTCATATGGTAATTAAGAACAAACTGAGAGAAGGAATCTAGGAGTGATTGCAGGATCAAGTCCTGATTGAGTTAACCATCCATGACAAACCCTAATTGATCCAATCGAGTGATCAAGTCAATCATTTTCAACACATGGGTTTACATAGGTGAACCCTCACTCATCCAGGCTTGGAACAACTACTTCGATATTTTATATCGGGCAGCCCTACTTTGCTCTCTATAGAGCTCCTTTAAATTGAGCAATATGGACTGAAGTTCCATACCTTCATGTTGCCTTTGGAACTTGTTGCTCATCAAGGCCAACAAGATGCACCTGACAGTTGTACTGTCATTTCTCCACATTCTGTATATGGTAATTTCTTCCTTTGATGCATCCTCTCCGATCACCACTGGATCCGGAGAACAAGTATATATGAAAGCTTCACCTGAGTCAAAACAATCCTCAGGTTCCCTAGCCAGTTCACATAATTTGGACTGGTTAACTTGTTGGCATCCAAGATGCCCCTTAGTGATAAGTTTGAAACCATTAAAATAAATGTCCTATATTTAATTAAAGAACAATATTAGCAGACCACTTAAAGATGACATTCATAACTAGATAAGGACTTTGTATCTAATTATGTCTCCCACTATTTTCTTCGAATACCATAACCCTCAACTATGGTAAGCGAGAATCCTTCATGGTTTCCTTAGTGGGGTTGAGATCCTGATCCCTCATTAGTGCCTCGTGTCACATAACAAACACTAATAAGTTCAAAGGTAGGACAACCTTTTTAATTGCAACTCAAGCAATTCTCAACAATTTTCTTTGCCTCTAAGACACTTTAGCCTTGTGTCACATAACAAACTGTAATGTCTTAGTTTAGTCAAACCCTTCATTTCTATACAGCCATGATTGTATATTGTTTCTCTTATGTCACATAATAAAGCAACAACTCCAATCATTCCATAAAGCACTAAGTGTACCAAGACAAATTTCATATCAAACCCTATAGTAGGCCTTGTGTCATACAACAAACCTACTATAGACTTGACATTGGTGGGGACACAAGGATCAGACACAAATCCCTGGATCCCATATGGTTTAATTAGTCATGTGTCAAAGTTATGAAAATTTTGTAATCAATTAAGATTGAGTCCTGTAATAAGTTGAGGTTAGTTGATTTGTCTCAACCCTCAACCATGTCGGTATTTTAAGTCCTGTACATCAATTATAAGTCCAGTATGAGCCCAATTTTTATACAAGAGAGGATGTCACCCTATTTTGGAGTTCCACCTGGCTACATCCATGAGTCAGAGGCCACTACATCAGCCTAGTGGATTTTGTGTGACAACCTAAGATCTAAGATGCTTCCAGAAATCCTGATTCCTTCCCGATGCCCTTTAGATGCCCAGATTCCCTTCTAGATGCCAGAGTATATTCCCAGACCAGGGCATCCATGATTCCAGAGGTCCACCTACATCTTAATCCAAAGAAATCAAGCCCAAGAATCAAGCCCAAGCCCTAATGAAGCAAGATTCTATGGAATATTCCAGCTACCAGGCTACCAGGCCACCCGAGCTTTCAAAGGCCCAAGCCCATGCACCCAAGCCCCTTTGGGCCGGCCCCTTGCTGCCCCTAGAAGCCCAACATGCCCTCCTAGGCATCCTTGAGGTGTTGACCAAGTCCAAGAGGTGTCCTTGAGTGGAATAGTCAAAGCATGAAGGGAGAAGGAGAAGACTAGTTCAAATCCTAACCTAGTTGGGACTTATGCTCCGAATTATTTTAAGATTTGTAATTCTACCTAGCTAGGAGAGGACATGTAACCCAAGTGTGTAACCCTAGTTAGAGGGCATGGGAAGTCTATAAATATCCCACCCCTCCCCCTCTTGTAATCAACTTTTATTCATGATATCAAAACCTTGGTAAATTTATTTGAGCTTGCGAGCTTGTGTTATTTTTGCTTTTGTTCTTTGGTTTATGTTTGTGTTCTTGTGCTTGGCAGAATTCCTTGCTACCCTAGCATCCTTCCATGCCCTAACTAACTACCATCCAAGCTTTCACACGTCTAAGAAGGAGTGCCCTAGGTCGCCAAGCAAGGAGATATTCATCAAGCTTCAAGCCGCCCCACTTCTAAGCTCTAACCTGATTCCTTCTAAACCTAGTTCCCTTTTTTTTTTTCTTACTTGCTGCTTTGATTGACCCTTGATGTTTTTCAGAATCCTCGAGGTATTTCACCTCTCCAAAGGAGGCTTTCCTTGCCTCCAGGACCGCCCAAATCAACCATCTAGTCAAGGGAACCGAGCTTCATCATCCAGACTTCAATCAGAGTATTGTGTGATCTCTGCATTGGAAGTTCTTCAAATCACTGATTGGTAACATCATTCTCTTCTTGTAATTTCTGATTTGATGAAGATAAGCTATCATAATCTATGAGTTTCTCAATTCTCGGGACCTGGAATTCATTATTTTGCATGAGTTTACCTGCGATACGATGATTCTTTGCATTGCTACTCCTTATGCTAGTTCTTACTTTTATTTGGTATTTTAGGCTACAAACTAAATTATAAAAATCACAAAAAATTTAGTTTACTATTTTCCTGCAATCCTAGAGTTGTCCCACATCAGTTTGGTATCAGAGCTGGTTTAGGATAGTTTTTATCTGCTTTGCATTCATAAACCCTAATTTTTGCATTCTGTCCACTGCATTAGGTGTCTGTTCATCATCTGATTTCGACCACCTACGATTTTTATTTTTTCATGAAATTTGTGTGAATTGTTCTCTTTCGTCTCCTATAATTTATTATAATTTTTAATTAATTTTATAGAAACCCTAGATTATTAAAACTTGGAATCTTAGAAACCCTAACAAAATCCTAAAATTTTTGTAGCTGTCTAAAAACCCTAGGATTTGCATCATCATTGGAATTCTGTTTTGCATTAAATTTGGTAGGTATCATCCTCGCCATCCATCCTTTATCCTAAATTTTTTTGATTTTTTTTTGCATCGAAATCTACATCAAAATCTATATCTTTTGAAACCTTAATTCTGATATTTCTGCATACTTAACTCAACCTAACCTAATCAACTTCCACACACCCCAATCCCAAGCCTAATTTTTTTGCTAACCTAATCAACTTTAACCTAATTTGCCATATCATAAAACACATATAAAATATTTTATTTCTCTGATTGTTTTAGTTTGCATTAGGGCTCATCATATGTTCATCATCTCTTTAAATTGATCCTAAGGGCAACTCAATATTTTAGATGAGGGGAAGAGGTCATAACCTGTCCTGGGCCCAAAACAACCACCTAGCATTTCCACCCAAGCCTTAATTAATATTGATTAGACTTAATTTTCCCTAATGGGTTATGTGACATCCACAAGTCGGGTCCAAATTGTGTGGACCAACTAGTGCATTTAATCCTGTGGCAATTACTGAAATCTGGTATCTAAGGCTGAGGGTCCAAAGTCAAACAACCTAAGTGGTGTTGTAGTTTTTAATTGGGTCCCTGCAAAAGTAGGGGGGGCTTCCCACAGTCCCACCCTCTACCTCGCCAGAGGAAGGATTAGCTACTGGGTTAAGTATAAGTTGAGCTAACCCATTCAGTTTTGACTCTAGGTCTAGCAAGCCCTAGATTGTACTAACTTTTTTTTTTTGCATGCTTGGCTGCATCATTCCACTTTAATTATTTGATTTGTTGCATGACCTCTAGATTAGGAACCCAATATCATAAGACTAAACCCCAAACCGACTTAGCCATGGATCCCAATTTTGAAGCCATCATGAACCAGCTTGCCTAGTTAACTACCCAAATGAACCAAGCCAATATCCAATCTCAAAACTAGTTTACCCAACTAAACCAAGCCAACACCCAAACCCAAAATCAGTTTGCCAAGATAAACACTAGGTTTGATCAATCCCAGACCCAGATGAACCAAATAAATCATAGATTCGACCAAGTAGACCAATGATTTGACCAGATAACCCAAGTACACAACCAAACAATCACTAGGATCGACTAATTAACCACTAGATTAAACCAAGTAGGAACCCCAGACCAGACCCATAGACCCCAGGAATCCATAGTCCCTAGATATGAACCCAGTAGTAACCCACTTTCCCTCAGTCACCCTGAACCCAATAGGATTAATACCCCTAGATTTGAACCTAGTATTAATCAGGTATCCCTTAGTCAATCCCCTTTACCACCATATTGGTCCACCAAGATGACCTAGAAGAAGAGATATATGAGGCTGACCCAAGCTTAGTGGAATAGTATGAGGAGGAAGAAGAGGAGTTCCCCATAGAAGACTTAGAGTTAGTTGAATCAATAGATACCCAGGTAGAAGACCACCCAACAATAATTGACCCTGACCATACCTAAGTAGGAGCTGACCTAGATTTAGCTAACCCTAGCCATACTTAAACAGTAACACATAAAGTTAGCTAACCAAGTAGTGGAAGAGCTGTTAGAGGAAGAGAACCCTGATATTGTTACTAGAGTTTTGCTTGAGGAGACACTAATAGAAAGCCCAACTATAGAGCCCAGTCCTTTGATTTATGAGCCAGAAGATTTCATTAAAGACCTGATCTCTTTGAATCAGTACCCTCAGGATGAAGTCACCTCTTTAACTCCACTTGATCTCTTCCCTAAAATCAATGACCTTTTCTTCCATAATGCAGACCCTTAAGATAGACATCAATCCCATAAGATTAACCTCATTAGCCTAGGATTAGTCCATGATACCTTTTCTTATATCCCACTTTATCCAACTAATCCTAAACCATCTTCTTATTTCTTACCCTACCCAGCTGACCCTGAACCTATCCCTTATTTTTTACCCTTTCCTGGATCTTCTTATGTTTCTTTAGTCATTCATATGCATTTTATAAAGGTTTGCATATTGCATTCATTCATTGAGTCTATCATTTTTGCTTCCTACTTCTAGAAGACCCTTTGGCATCTATTAGGAGCTCATGTCACATTTTTATGTGCATACCAAACCAGAGTTAAACATAGAGAGCCTATAGTCTGTTAAAGTTTAGGCCCATGGAGTCCAATAAATTTTCATTGATAAAGAAGTCTAGTCAAGTCTATTAGGTGTTAGTTGAGTCCAATAAATTTACAAATCCAATCCACCTGTCCACACATGTACTAGCCTCTACACAGCATATGCATCATGAAATTAGTCAAGAGCTAAACATAATTAATGAACTGAATAACAACTTGGCTAATATTCAAAAGAAAGATGAAGAATTTTCTGCAGAGAAATATGTGACTGTTAAAAAATTTTTTGCTCGTGAAGCTAGCCCATCCAAAATAATGAATAGTAGTGGATCCAATGCCTATGTGCCTGAGATATCACTTGATTTAGGTATTAGCTCCACCTTCATCATCTCAGACTTTGTAAAGTCTAGGGAGCTAGCAGTGATACCCAGCGAGCCCCTTGAGTTACTCCCATTTTTTGAGAGAGAACCTACCTTAGAGTGACCACATATAATTTGGCATTTTGGTGAGGTAAAGATTGAAAGAGCTTTGGATGACCAAGCTATCTGTACCCAGGATAGAGACTGTTAGTGATATTTGGTCCGATGGCAAGGTCAGCCAAAATCTGAGAACTTGTAGAATACTGGTGCGGATCTACAGCAACTCAACCCAGACCCTCCTTGAGCTAAATTGACCCATACTCGACGGGATCGAGTTCCTCCCATCCCGAGAAAATTGGTGGGAACACCAGGATTAGACACAGATCCCTGGATCCCATATAGTTTAATTAGTCATGTGTCAAAGTTTTGTAATTTTGTAATCAATTAAGAATGAGTCCTGTAATAAGTTGAGGTTGCTTGATTTGTCTCAACCCTCAACCTAGTCAGTATTTTGAGTCTTGTACATCAATTATGAGTCCAGTATGAGCCCAATTTTTATCAAGTATGAGCCCAGTATGAGTCCAGTATGATTCCAGTATGAGTCCACTACATCAACTCAGTGGATTTTGTATGACAACCCAGGATCCAATATACTTCCAGAAACTCTAATTCCTTCCAGATGCCCAGATTCCTTTAGAGATGCCAGAGTATATTCAGACCAGGGCATCCATGATTCTAGAGGTCCACCTATATCCTAGCCCAATGAAATTAAGCACAGGCTTCAAGTCCAAGAACTAAAGAAGCAAGATTCTATGGAATATTCCTGCTACCAGGCAATTGGCCACCCTAGCTTCTAAATGCCCAAGCCCATGCACCCAATGATGTAGGACAAGGGGGGGCTAGCTAGGAGGATCATTGGAGAGCTGAGAAGTCTCTTGTGATCAAGGTCAAGAAGGCGAAAAAAAAAGATGTAGGGCAAGAAAAATGGATACTCTATGGACTTGGAACTCACCTTCATGGAGAAACGTTGCACCTCTAGTGCATCTCACCCACCACACTACATGCAGTCTAGGACATCCCACCCATCTCACTACATGCGGAGCCTAGGGTGTCCCACCCAAATCGCTACCTGGGGCCGTGAACGAGAAGCTCCAAGATCATAGAGGGGACTCCACAAGGGAGAATATAACTAGGGCCTCACACCCCTCGACACCCACAGGTGAAGGAAAAACTGGCCACATGCCCACTCCTGATGGAGGCATAACCAAGAAACTATTTTCTCAAAAATTCATATTTATCATCATTTATTCAAGAGAGGGGGTGCTTTTATATAGACTTAAAAAACATGGGGCCCAAGAAAACAATACAAGGCATGCAGCCCAAAAAAAAGATAACAACCCAAACCTACTTTGTTTGCAGCCCGAAAACAAGGTAGAAAATTAAACACAACCCTTCCCATATGGTGGAAAATCAAACTAATCTAAAACTAATTAAAAAACTTCCCAACTAGTCCATACATCCAGATTTATAATAAATAAAATAAAATCCAAATTCATCAAGATCCGTGCTGAGTTGCTCTAAAATATGTGCAAGCTTGATGATTATGCAGAAACTTCTTGCTCTGAAAAGTGTGCACTGTGAGATCCGTGCAAAATGTTCTGCTCTAAAATCTGTGTAGAAAAAACACCCTGCAACCTAACAGGGCGACGTGCGAAGGTGTGGAGACGGCTTCACGGGTGGAGGTTCGGCGGGGACGGCTCGGGCAATGGTGGACGGTGGCTCGGGCAGTGACGAACGGCGGCGCGGGGGAGAGGGGCGTGTGGGCGGAGCCACAGGGATTGACGGCCATGGAGGAGTCACAGCGGCCCAACCACGGGCGGTCCCGTGGGATTTGCTGGCATTCCCACGAGGAGATCGACAACGGGGGAAGGTGGACGACCGTCGGGGGTGGCATCGGAGGTCGAGCATGGTGGATCTAGGACAAATAGGAAGAAAAAAACAAAAAAATGGAGGTTATGGGAGGTTGAAAGATGATAGGGATAAACGAGGAATAAGTCAGGAATAAAATGTGGATAAAGTGAGGATAACAGGAATAGGTGGAATAACTGGGATAAATATTTTTAAACAAAAATTAAAAAAAAATCTAAAGAAATAAAAAGGAAAACCTGGATGGGTTTTGATGTCCCCATCATTCCCCTAGGATGGGGAAAACTCGACTCCATCGAGTCAGGCTTGCTGCAATTTATTTTTTCTCTTCTTTCTTTTTTTCTCTCTTTTTTTCATTTCTTTTTCAACCCTAATCCTTTCATGCTCTGATACCAAAATTGATGCGAGATAAGGGGGCTAGCTAGGAGGATTGTTGGAGTCCTGAGAAGTCCCCTGTGATTAGGGTCAAGAAGGCTGAAAAAAAGATGTGGGGCAAGAAAAATGGATACTTTATGGACTTGGGACTCACCTTCACGAAGAGATGTCGCACCTCTAGGGCATCTCACGCACCCCACTACATGCAGTATAGGGCATCCCACTTATCTCACTACATGCGAAGCCTAGGGCACCCACCTAAATCGCTACCTTGGGCTGTGAAGGAGAAGCTCCAAGATCATAGAGGGGACTCAACAACGGAGAAGATAACTGGGGCCTCACACCCCTTGACACCCGTAGGTGAAGGAAAAATGGGCCACATGCCCAATCTTGATGGAGGCAGAACCAAGAAACTCTTTTCTTAAAAATTCATATTTATCATCATTTATTCAAGAGAGGGGGTGCCTTTATATAGACTTACAAAACTTGGGACCCAAGAAAACAATACAAGGCATGCAGCCCAAAAAAAAGGTAACAACCCAAACCTGCTTTGTTTGAAGCCCGAAAACATGGTAGAAAATTAAACACAACCCTCCCCATAAGGTAGAAAATCAAACTAATCTAAAACTAATTAAAAAAAACTTTCCAACTGGTCCATACATCTAGATTCATGATAAATAAATTAAAATCCAAATTCATCATGATCCATGTTGAGTTGCTCTAAAATATGTGCAGGCTTGATGACTGTGCAGAAACTTCTTGCTCTGAAAAGTGTGCACTCTGAGATCCGTGCAAAATGTTTTGCTCTAAAATCCATGCAGAAAAAAAACTCCCTACGACCTGTGATCGTGGAATAGGGTGATGTGCGGAGGTGTGGAGACGGTTTCATGGGTGGAGGTCTGGTGGGGATGGCTCGGGCAGTGGTGGATGGTGGCTTGGGCTGCGACGGACGGCGGCGCGGGGGAGAGGGGCGCGTGGGCAAAGCTACAGGGGTGGATGGCCATGGAGGAGCTGCAGGGGCATGGCCATGTGCGGTCCCGTGGGATTCACCGGCGTTCCCACGAGGAGATCGACGTTGGGAGATGGGGGACAACCGTCGGGGGTGGTGCCGGAGGTCGAGCATGGCGGATCCAAGACAATCAGGAAGAAAAAAACAAAAAATGGAGGTTCTGGGAGGTTAAAGATGATAGGGATAAATGGGAAAAAAGTCAAGAATAAAATGTGGATAAAGTGAGGATAACAGGAATAGGTGGAATAGCTGGGATAAATATTTTTAAACTAAAAAAAAAAAATCTAAAAAAATAAAAAGGAAAACCCGGATGGGTTTTGATGTCCCCATCATTACCCAAGCCCCTTTAGGCTTGCCCCTTGCTGCCCCTAGAAGCCCAACACGCCCTCCTGGGCATCCTTGAAGTGTTGACCAAGTCCAAGAGGTGTCCTTGAGCGGAATAGTCAAAGCATGAAGGGAGAAGGAGAAGACTAGGTCAAATTCTAACCTAGTTGGGACTTATGCTCCTAATTATTTTAAGATTTATAATTCTAACCTAGCTAGGAGAGGACTTGTAACCCAAGTGTGTAACCCTAGTTAGAGGGCATGGGAACTCTATAAATACCCCACCCCTCCTCCTCTTGTAATCAATTTTTATTCATGATATCAAAACCCTGGTAAATTTATTTGAGCTTGCAAGCTTGTGTTATTTTGCTTTTGTTCTATGGTTTGTGTTTGTGTTCTTGTGCTTGGTCGAGTTTCTTGTTACCCTAGCATCCTTCCACACCCTAACTCACTGCCATCCAAGCTTTCACACATCCAAGAAGGAGTGTCCTAGGCTGCCAAGCAAGGAGATCTTCATTAAGCTTCAAGCCGCCCCGCTTCTAAGCCCTAACCTAATTCCTTCTAAACCTAGTTCCCTTTTTTTTTCATACTTGCTGTTTTGATTGATCCTTGATGTTTTGTAGGATCCCCGAGGTGTTTCACCTCCCTAGAGGAGGCTTTCTTTGCCTCCAGGACCGCCCAAATCAACCATCTAATCAAGGGAACCGAGCTTCATCATCTAGACTCCAATCAGAGCGTTGTGTGATCTCTTCATCGGAAGTTATTCAAATTACTGATTGGTAACATCTTTTCCTTATTTTAATTTCTAGTTTGATGAAGGTAAGCTATCCTAATCCAGGAGTTTCTCAATTCTCGGGTCCTGGAATTTATTATTTTGCATGAGTTTACCTGCGATACGATGATTCTTTGCATTGCTACTCCTTATGCTAGTTCTTACTTTTATTTGAGATTTTAGCCTATAAATTAAATTATAAAAATCACAAAAAAAATAGTTTACTATTTTTGTACAATCTTAGAGTCATGTCGCATCAGACATGAATCTATCTTAGCATGAACGAAGGCATATTATAGCTTACTTAACCAATCAGCATTACCAAAATAGGGTTTAGATGTGACCAAATTGGCCAGGTGAGTGGGAGGGGTAAGGGCCGGGGGTCCTCCCGTTGCTTTTCTTAGACACCAATTAGATTGGCCAAGTCAGACAATAGAACCAATTAAAAACCTCATTCTCTTTACCTTCCCAGAACTACTTGCCTGATACCAATCGGCTGATCAAACCCTAATTGGTTTTGCATCATAACTAAGTTTTTGCTGTGACTAAATATAATTTTGATGAGGGCTTTTGATGGTCTCAAAACACATTCTAAATTATCATGATTACTATGCTTATAACATATATAAACATGTAACATATCATCATAACATAACTTGTTATGTCAAACAAGCATATTATAGCTAATAAGCAAATCAAGGCATGATTGATATATAAAAATACCTTTCACCTCACTTGTTCATAGGATATGGCCACAGCGGCACCCCTACATGCCATAAGAGACCCATTGAATGGGTGGAGAGGGCCTTTAAACACTACTTAACTCTTATGATCGGACGGCCATGGTGACTAACCCAATCCAAAGCAGTTACTTGGTTCAATCAACATGTATAATTTCATACTTGACATAATATCATGCATTTCATAAAAACTGAAATTAAACATATTATCCTAATATGCAAAATTTCATACAATTGCATTATCATGTCATTTCATAAAGAAACCAAAAATCATACATATGAATTTGGTCGGGTCGACTCGATAGGGTTCGGGTCGGCTCGGTAGTGGAATTTCATAAAACTCCAAAAATGGTTCATAACTGGTATGCCACAAGGATGGCTCTGATACCACTGATGGGAATTCTCCCAGGGTGCCTGTAATCATGCAACATGTGGAAGCGAATTTCAAAAACAAAAATTCTAAGCATGAAACACTAATTGGCTAGAAAACCCTAATTTCGAGGAACTCCTTATGCAATACCAATTAATGAAACATAAATGGAGTCAGAAAAACATACCTGGATCACTGAAATCTAATTCTTTCCACGAGGCTCACAAGTGCAAGCACTCCAACGGTTATCCACACGAGAATGGCACCAAGGAAGAATTCCTATTGGGGTTGCTTGCTTCAACAGAATTCTTAGGGCAGCCTTTGGACCTTTGACACACTGTCATACTGTAGGGCACTAAGAACACTATCCTACACCACTATGGGTCTTAAGACAACCCTCCTCTAGGACTCCTTAGGCTTATGTCCTAAAACAAAACATTGTCCTAAAAGATTTTAGACCTTGTCTTAACAAGACAAGTCTTGTCTTAAAGAAAGGAAAAGGGAGGGAGAGACAGAGACACTCAGAATATCTATATAGTGAAAAAGATATTTGAAACTCATATCACCACCCTTATTTATAGTTTTAAGAAGGGTGCATGATATGTCCTCCAACAGGATATCAGATATGATTTTTCAAGACCTAAGTGAGGTTATCTGGCTTGAAAAATCATATCCAATATGTCTTATCATGCATCAAAGGACATATCGGCATCCATTCACTTTCCTGGACAATCTGTGACTTGCCACATGGCAAGTACCAGTATTTGAGAAGACAAGAGGTGCCTTTTCAATCTCCAAACTTTGAAGAATATGAAGAGTCCTGATAGCAGAAGGACTTTGCTTCAGGGTGCATGCCAAATGAAGAGACGGGTCTCTTCATGCGTGCTTTTTGCTTCCACACTTTTCATGCCATTTTAAATAGTCTTAACCGGTCAAATATTATCCTAAGGGGCATGGGGATCAGATAAGAGGCATTCCAGATATGAAACTCTCAGAGTTTCATCTGTAGAAGGACTCTTAGTCCTTCTGCATGCACTCGCCATCTCCCGTGCACGCCAAGAAAAGATAAAAGTCTTATGCACCTAGGACTCTTCATAAAATCGATTTAATGCCCAAATAAAATCCAGATAAAACCTGGTTTAAGCTGCCCCACTTAGGACTCAACCTAATATGGGTTTCCCTCAAATAAGTTAGTCCAAATACCAAGCAACCGGACCCAATTCAATTGGGTTATTAATTGGGTTAGCATACACATGCTAGTATGTAATCTGGCTAACCAATTAGGATACCATGATCCTAATTAAATCATGAATGACTTCCTTGGCTAACTCTCTAATCTGTGTGACCTATTAGGTTGCACATCTAGCTAGTAGTAGGTTTAGGTTTGAGCTGATTCGATATGATCAAACTTGATTGACCTAATTAGGTCAAATTGGCTCACCTAAATGTCCAATTCGAATCACACATCGAATTGACTCATGAAACCAAATCAATTGGTTCATGAGAACCTAAAAGACAAGATTGACATCTAGCAACGTATTATGCCTACCCAGAAGATGAGGAATTTGGTGAAAATTATCAAAGTGCCCTTCAGTAGTAAGTTATCATGCAATTCAATCTTTCGATCTCCCATTATCTTGATTAAGTGATAGGTATGGATATATGTCAAACCCTTACACTTAATCATATCGAATCTCGTCTCGATCATGAGGACTCAGCTGATGGCTAATTAGAAACCACTTCTAATCTCATCCTGCTTTGATCAAAGGCTTCTTGAGTCAGTCACCGAAGAGATCACATGGGATAACAATTTCTCTTACCAGAAAAAATCGATTCCTTATTGGTCCACTCACATCCTTCGTACACTTTCAACCATACCCAGAACACCCCGTACATGTCACAATGCCATGAATGAGTATGAACCAATGTATGGCTTAGTGTGCACAAGGTGTTTGGAATTGTGTCCCAAAGCCAATCGCCTAGGTTGTAGGCAGTTAAGCTGAGTATTGTACTCTTTGTATGAATTAATAAATATTATTTTGGCAGTTCATCACATTATGTCATTTCCCTGTAATGAACTCTTTTCATGTGATGAAGTCTTTAGGACTACACTGAATTTGATATAGAGAGGATATATCGAGTGGTCCCTAAACGAGGTTCACAACCAAAGGATACATTGTACTGGACGGCAATATATCAAGTGTAGGTTGTTGTAGTTCACATCGTTTGGTTGTCCTCTTAACCAAAGGAGTGTGGTGACACTGATGTGATCTGCAAATGGGATATATGATATCTTATTGAATGTGACTCCATGAAGCCCCTTTATGCCAAAGGAATACTCATGATTGGATATGGATATATGTATCCCTCTGACCTGAGGTCATCATGGTAGCTTGCAAGCTACTCCCTATGCTTTGGTGCCGGACTACCTGGATTTCTAATCCGGTGATGGAATGTTTCTGGGTACAGGCAAGTACTTGTGGAGCAATGGTGGACCAAGATGGAATTGACCTGTCCAAATAGTTTGGATAGAATGTCTCACTGTATCTCAATTTAGCAAATCCTCGACCGGGATAGTCCTAGTGAGGAGTCACTGGACTTACGAGGTTGAGACATGTTGTGAATTGACTCAGCTGGGGTTGGCGGTTAAACCCTAGGTCATCCTGAGCATTGGAGGTCAAAGGGATGAATTATACAGTAACTATATGCCAGAGGTTCGATTGATTGCACTCGCATCTTCGACCTATCCGGACGCCGGGATCCATTGCTAGATGGTATCTTGTGCTGGTACTAGAATTATTCCAGTACTACCGCATAGGTTCGAACCTATGAGGTCACATGCCATAGAGGATCTCTCCTTGATCCAGGTACTGATTTATGATTAGGAATCATTTCGATAGCGGTTTGATTAAGCACTCTTTGGATTGACCCGGTTTTGGGTCGATCAGAATTTGTTCGGGTCTACCGGGAATTGTTTCTGGGTGACCGGGACTTGTCCAGGCCATTTATAAATTAGATTTTGATCTAATTTTATTTTGAACCGGTTTGGGATTTTTTTTGAACCGGTTGTGAACCGGATTGGACCCATCTACACGTTCATTTGGCTTGGGCAAACATGGATTTAAAGAGTCTTTTTCTCTCCCGTTTTCTCTTTGTTTTAGCTGAAATTAACCACCAATTGATGGCCCTTTATTGTGTTATTGATGACAAATTTGATTCGTCCTGAAACCTGCTATCCTCTCATATTCCCAGCTGGTCCCTTCTTCTCCCAAAAATCACCATTTTGATGGTTTACGCTGGGGATAAAAATTCTGGGCGATGTAAATTTCTGGATGCTGAAATTTTCTGAGGGACTGAAAAACGTTGATGCTTGATCTTCTTTTGAGAGCTTCAACCGATGGTTTAGAGCTTGAGTTCTTGTGAGATATTGGGAGAGAAAGACCTTCATTGATTTCCTGTTCTATTGATGCTCATTTGGTGGAAGATCTCTTTGTTTTGGAGAAAACAAACCTGAGAACAGAGCATTCTGTTCTTCCTTCTTCCCTCCCACCGATTCAAGGCTTTCCGGTGACTAGCATCGCGCGAGAAGCCGGATCAGAGGAGCCCCTGGCGTGTCCCCCTCTAGAGGGTGTTTGCTTGAGTACCTAGGAGCCGATTCAACCTCCATTGCTTTTGCTTCTGCTGGTGCCTTTTCTTTCCCTGTTTTTAGTTGCAGCACATTTCAGCATCACAGGGACTTCAACGCCATTGAATGGACCATCCAATAGCACTTTTTTGAAGCCAATTCCATCAAGCTACTGCCTAGCCATTGTTGCAGAAGAAGAGACCAAGGTGTTGGCAATTTTGCTTTGGGCTTTACTACTTTTGGAGAGGAAGAAAAACAACGTTTCAAAGGCTGCTGGAAGAAGAAGACAGAAATAAACTTATTCCTGGTATTCCAGCAATTCCAAAGTTATCCCTAGGTTATTCCAAGCAGGAATAAGGTAAAGTTTCTATTTTTTGTTTTCATGCATGCCTAGATTTAGGTTTATAAATTTGTTTATATTATATTACATGCCATTTCATGCCTTGTTTTATGCCTGTACATACATCTTGAACATGTTAGATCCTATGCGTAGCAGGTTTTTCCACTGTTATTTTAAAATAGTTTTAAAATACATACCTGCCCCCCGTGTGTTGCATGCTTAGTGTAGACACCTGCAACCTCGTTTTCCTTTCAGTGATATCAGAGCCAGGTTCAGGAGTAAAATTTCTTGTTTGCATGTATAGTAGATTAAATTGTTTAATCTTAAGAAATGTATCTGTATCTTAATCATAAGGTATAATTAGAGAGTACTTTTAGGAACCTAGTTAAGACCTTCACCATGGCCGTGTGTCTTTGGCATGATGTGGTTCGTCTGTGTTGGCCTCTTCAGAAGGATCCTTTAAGGAAATCAAAAGATATTAAAATTATTTTAATTCAGATACATTTTTGGCATGACTTATAAATTTGTTATTGGGTTATGTAATATTTATAAAAGCATAAATCTAGATATGATGCATGAGATGTGATATGTAAAAGGAGTTTTACATGTTTTAATTAAAATTATTTTAATTAAAAAATATTGGCTTATATTCAAATAATTTTGAATTGTCTGATTAATTAAATGACAAGTTATATTAGGGTTTATGAAACCTAATGTCATTTAAATAAGCCAATTTGGTTAATTGGGTTAGTTGTCTAAGTGGGTCCATAATATGGGTTAGACCTATATTTAGTCGAATTGGATAATAAGAAGACTAATCAAAAGTTGATTAAGGTTATTATTTTAGAACTATCTAATAGTTAGATAAGTTAGTCCATTCATCTAAAAAGGATCTAATTAGTGGCTCCGTGGAAGCCCGAGTTTTTAGGCTAGTCTGATCGAGTCTGGTAAACTGGTTGGTGTTGAGGTAGGTTTGGCATTTGTGATCATGGTTGTATGAGGATACATCTTTCCTGGCCTACTTGCTTGGTGTCTAGGAAAGATGGTTAATAGCGGATACTCATCCATGATCTCACCTACCTGGCCAGTCGAGTCCACCAGAACTGATTAGAAAAGCTCATTGACTCGTGTTAACCCATGTCACCCAGGTTGACCAGTCTGACTGATCGGTAGGTGCCCATGGATCAATTGTTGAATTGATTCAACCCTCCTAAAAACTGATTCGTTCAGTGGGAGGATGATCCATGTTCTACTCTTATTCATTTGTCACAACCTAAAATCCTCTAAAATTATTAGATCCTAAAAAGGACTAAGTCAAAGAGTTGATGGTGTCTTAGCGTCCCATTAAGTAAGTTAGTAATGTGTCCTTTAACTTGGTGTTCATCGACAGTTCCATAGAACGGTTGTGCATCCGGTTACTGGAATTGCTCTCTCATTGATGATGGTTTAGTGCAACCTTCTTAACGGTGATCAGGTGAGCCGGCCATAGTCGGGCTTGTTCATTCGTTGGCTAGAAGTATTGGATTTATCATGTTAATGGTTGGACCTAATCGGAGACCTGCAATAGGAGGCCTCTAGGCTGATTGGGGTATTCTTTGGGGCAAGATTAATTACTGGAAGTTACTTTGGAAAGCAATTAGTTGGTGAACCTACCTTTAGGTGCGTATGGATGAGCTGGCCATAGTCAGGCTCATACGTGGTCTATTGGATTTCATTACCCACTATGAAATAGAGATTTCACGGATTGGAGTTAGAGGCTCCCAATATGAAAAATTAGTGGGAGAGACCTTTAGACTAAAGTCCAAGTCTTTGGTTAATTAATTAATTCATACTCATATGGTCTTGTTTTTTCCTTTCAGATGTCTTCAAATCTTACACTCTGGTCACTTCTTGATAATGAAAAGTTGAAGGGTCACAACTTCAATAGTTGGTATCAAAAGTTGAGGATTGTCCTGGAACATGAACGGATTGTTTATGTGATAACGGATCCGGCACCTGAAATTCCTTCTGCCAATGCTCGGAGTTCGGTTAGGGACACTTATCAGAAGTGGGTTTCTGATCGGACTACTATCCGATGCATTATGCTAGCAGCAATGAACAATGAGTTCAGTCGGAAGTTCGAGGAGGCCCAACCAGATGAGATTCTTCAAAAGTTAAAGGAATCTTTCGGCACGACGGATGATGTAGAGCGGTACAAAGTGTCTTGTACCATCTACAATGCCAAGATGCCGAATGGTGGTTCAGTCATTGATCATGTATTGTACATGATCGAGCTGATTGAAAAGTTAGGCAAGCTCGGATGTCCCTTGCACGAGCAGCTTAGCAAGGATGCGATCTTGAATTCTCTGCCCTCCTCCTATCTTGACTTTCTTGATCATTACAAAATGAACAAGCCTACAGTCAATTACCATGGTTTGATGGGATTACTGCAGACTTTCGAGGAAGACCACCAATTGAATAAGGGGGTGGTGAATTTAGTGGGAGGTTTAAGAGGTCGTCGTCCCTTTAAGAAAGGGAAGAATAAAAAGAAGGGAAAGAAGGTGCTGAATGCTCCTGGCTCGAGTCAGACCACGAAAGTAAAAGCTGATTAATCTACTGCAGAGTGCTTCTTCTGTAAGAAGTGAGGACACTGGAAGAGGAACTGTCCTCTTTACCAAGCATCCCTAGATCCGAACATGTTGCCCAGAAAGCAACCCAAAAGGGGGGATGAATTGGGTCTTTAAAAATTTAAAGCTAAGCTTGATAATACATGTTACAAACTATACAAGACAATATATGCAATTTAATTTAACAAGGTACTGTGATTTAAGTGTAATGCTCTGAAGTAATAGTGTAGTTGAAATTAAAAGCAATAAAATGTAAAGAGCAAGGAGGGAGAAAACAAGCAATCACAAACACAACAATCTATAGTGGTTCAGTACCAACAATACACCTACATCTACTCCCCAAGATCTCCTTAGGAATCCACTATAATCAAACGATTATAGCCGATTAGTTTTCCGGGCTCACTAATCAAAACTCGACTTGTTTTACAAGGCTAACAAGTCATAACCTCACTTGGTTTTACGGGCTAACCAAGAACATAATTGGTTTTCACAAGGCTAACCAAAAATCTCCCTTGGCTTTCCGGGCTAACCAAGAACCTTAATGGTTTTGCAGGCTAACCACCAACCTAATTGGTTTTCAAGGCTTACCAATAACCTCACTTGGTTTTCTAATAGGCTAACAAATAACCTTTACAAGATATAAGATAGAGAAATAAAGAACCAATGTAAGCTTTCAATAATAAAGCAAATAAGTCGATGTAGCTCGATGTATTATTGCTTTGCTCTTGTTGAAGCCTTTTGAATGCCCAAGATTGAATTATCTTCAATGCACTTATAGCTTTGAATGCTTGGAAGGCTTCCTTTTGCTTGAGAGTGGTTGAGCTTTGAATAAATAGGAGTTATGCCTCTTCTCTCTTCTTTTCTCTCTAAACTCTTTAAGGTTATTCAATGCTTCTTGAATAGTTGAATAGTTATTGTCTTGATTTGATTTGGAGCCTTTATATACCTTCCCAAGCCCCCAAAACTGAAATCTAGCTATTATACTTAAAAAACTAGCCGTTAGAGGGCATTTGGGCAAGTTTTGTGCTTGAAAAGGAACTAGCTGTTACAGTTGTCAGAACTCCATGTGTCGACACTTCCTCTTAATGTGACACATGTTCTTCTTGAATCGACACAAGTTCAAACTGCTCCATTCAGATTCTCTGGAAAAATTAGTTGAGTCGACACATTCTCAGTTGAGTCGACACCTTGAGTCGACACGTTGCATCCATGTATCAACACATCAACTATTCCTTTAACTTCTGCAAGTTTTGTGGCTTGAAAGGCTCAGACGATGTGTTGATCCATGTGTTGAAACCTTGAGTCGACACATAAGGTTAATGTGTTGACACATCATCTGTGCCATTTGAAATATTGCTACGTACCGGCCTGAGTCGACACATCATCTTCGTGTGTCGACATATCATGTCATTGTCGACACATTGAGTCGACACTTCATTGAGAAATTGCAGAAATTGTTGAACTTGTACTGGAACATGTTTTCATTTGCCTTAGTCATCCATTCAACAATTTCTTTGAGTGTTCAAGTCTTGTTTTGTGCAATCATTTAATTCAAACTTGGTTCTTCAACATAATTGGACTTCTTCAAATTTTGTGAGCATCCTTTCAATAAAGACACACTTAAAGCAAACCATTAGTCCTCAATTTATACTTAACTATTTTGCTTATCATCAAAATCAATTAGTGGGTCAACAATCTCTCCCTTTTTGATGATGACAAAATCCTTAAATATAAATTGCTTTAAAAGTAAAGCTTTAAGAGAATTGATCAAGATGCACAATATTGAAAGCATTAAGTATATCAATCATTACTTAAAGATATAATCATTCAAAACACAAGTAATATAATTTGAGCTTGTTTCAAAGATAGAGAGTATCAGAGCTTTGTCAGAACTTTGATATTTATTTAAATGCATTAAGAACATGTATCATGATATTCTTATAATGAAAATTTCAGCAATTAACAAAGCTCTCCCTGAATTAATGATTCATAACAAAATTTGTGAGAATCTTTTCAAAAATATTGAAAGAGGGATTTTGAGAATTAAATTTACTTTGACAAAAGGTAAAACTCCCCCTTTCATAAATTCAGGTTTTCAAAAATTAAAAGTTACTCCCCCTTTAGTTTGGAGAAGTAAACACATTTATACTTAAATAATATCATGAATTACTCCTCCTTTTTGTTATCATTAAAAAGGTAGATAAAGGGAATACATTTATTTTCGAAATATTTTCTTTAGGAAGCACATTCATGAAAGCAATTCAAGATATAGCATTCATGTCCATCAAAGATATAGGAATGAGTAATCAAAAAGTTTTTCATATATGTATTAACAAGTACACAACAAAGGTAAAAGTACATGTAAGCATGAAAGTAAACTATCTAGAAATACATCAATGTCCTAATCCTCATCCATCGAGTCATCAGAAGATGAACCGATCTTGATCGGTTCGGTATCAGAAGAAGATCGAGCTCGTGGCCATCGTGATTGAAGATCTTTAAGGCTGGTCCTGGTCGGCTGAGGAGGGGTACGGCGTCCACGTCCTCTGCGATGAATATAAGTTCGACCTCTAGCTAAAGTAGTAGAGATAGGAGCTACGTCCTCTGCAGGAACTGAACTGATCGGGTGAATCATCTCAGCAATAGCTGGAGCAGGAGTACGATCAAAAGTAGGGCCTGAATCAAGATGCTGAAAGCCGGGTGTATAAAACCGAAGCTCTCGAGTGACTGATGAAGTATGAAGGGTAGGGCTATCAAAAGTAGGTGTGACAGTTGATGATACAGGCATATCAAGATAACAGTATCAGCTGTGGAAGGTATCGATGTATCTACAATAGATGTGTCAAAAGAGGGTGTCTCAATGATAGGTGTATGAATGACGGGAGAATCAACAATAGGTGAATCAATAACAGGTATATCAATAACAGGACTAAGAATAGGAATAGGAACTAGAGTGTGATCAACCGATCTGGAAGGAGAGGATGAATCAAGAAACAGGTCAGGTGAGAAGGATGGATCAATAACAGGGCTTGCAGGCACATCATCCGTCACCTTCATAACTGGCTATGACGTAAGATCAGCAATATCAAACCGGTCTGAGTCAGTCTCCTCATCTCCTTCAATATATCCAATCACTGTATCTCCATCTCCATCTCCAATAATAGTCTCAACACCAGTGTCGATATCAGCAAGGTCATCAGCTGGTAATGGGGCAGGTACATCAATAGAAGCAGGAACAATGTCTACAGCAGGAGCACTTATCGAAGATCTGGACAGTGCTGAGAGAATAGCTAAAATACCATCACTAAGACCAGTGTGGCTCTCTCTTGTCTCAGCAATAAAAATATCTAAACGCTGCCACATGATGAAAACATCGATCTCTATGCGTCTGACTCTATCCTATGAGGTATCCGAAGTACCATGAGTCTTTGTCTATGCTGGCTATGGCTGGGCAGATGTAGAAGGATCAGGCTGAGCTGGTTGTGCTGCTGTCTCAGGCTATGTCTCACTCGGTCCATCCTCGCATGAAAGAATCCACTTCTCCTCTGCTATATCCTCATCAATGTCAGCTCTATCCTCGGCCTGACCTGATATCCTTGGTGTCCACTGGCCTCGGACTAAATGATAACCCATGCGATGTAGTGACCTGATGTCATATACATCAATATGGATCAAAGTATGATAAGGCTCATCCTGGAAGCTGACTCCATACTCCCGAAATAGTACAGTCAATCCCATGCCATACGGCAAGCAGAGCCACTGACTAGATGATGCCTCGGTAATCTGATGTACCATCAGATCAGGAAAACAAATCGGTGTCTGCTGAATTAGTGAGACCATCACCAGCAACTCTTGCTCGACAATTAGTCGAAACGTCTGATCTTCGACAGAAGAATTCAGGCGATGATATGACGTAGTAGTCTCATCTACGCAGATAGTCTCGATGCTGGAACAGTGGCTCCCTCTGGTAAGATATCGGACTCAAAAATACATCAGAGGCAACTAACTCTGTCCATCAGACTGTTAATAACTGATCTAGTCATGGGTATATCCCATACTCGACTCAAAATCTCTAATGAAATGGGGATATCCCGTCCTCTAACCTATGCAACCCAACCATCTGATTCGCGGGAAAGTGATCCGTAGAACTCTCTCATCAACCCGGGATAGTATCTCTCGCTGAGCGAACAAAAAGAGGCCAAACCAGCATGTCTAATCAAATCTCCAATCCTGAAATGCTGCTGGTCTAAGAAGGAGAAGTCCACTCGGTGTCCTCCAACCACTGTCTTGGAGCTCATCCAGCTAGAAGGAGTAAACAACAGTCGTGCAGGCGGATCCGGAGCTCTAGACTCATGTCGGGCCTTCGTTCTCCGCTCTTCTTCATGCTGTGACTGACACGGTTGGCGAACGACTTATTTACGAGGATCCATTGTCAACAATCAAAGATTTGGCTAGGTTTTTGGTGGAAATAAGGAGTTTCTAGGGTTTAGGAGCTAAAACCTAAGAGAAAATCCAACAAAAATGACTACCAAAGTCTCAAATCCAAGAAATCTATGGCTAAAAACTAAGAAATGGGAGGATAAATAGTATGGATACCTGGAATCGAGGTGTCGGCTCAGAGGAGAATGAAATTTGGAGGAAAAATGGTTTGGAAATCCCTTAAATCTCAGTTTCCTATCGGTCATGTGTCGACTCATGATGTGTCGACACATCGACTTAAAAACTGAAAAATTTGGAATTTCACTGAATGATCAAAATCAATTGAAGTAACATGTATTTGGAGTCAAATCAGTAATGATCAATCATGATATATCATAAATAAGGTTGAATTGATCTAGTTTGAGTCAAATTAAGGGAAATATTTAATTAAACGAATTGATGATCTCGAGCTCTCTTTTAATCATATAGAACTGATCTTCCAAGAGAGGTTTAGTTAAAATATCAGCTATTTGAAATTCAGTACATATAAATTCAAGCAAAATATCATTGTTTTTTACATGATCTCTAATCAAGTGATGTCTAATTTCAATGTGCTTACTCCTAGAGTGTTGAACAGGATTTTTAGTCAAGCAAATAGCACTGGTATTATCACATTTAATAGGAGTTCTAGCCAATTTGATTTCAAAGTCTTCAAGTTGTTGCTTAATCCACATGATTTGAGCATAACAACTTCTTGTTGCAATATACTTAGCCTCAGTTGTGGATAGTGCAACTAAAGTTTGTTTCTTGCTAAACCATGAGATTAAGTTAAATCCAAGAAATTGGCAAGTTCTACTAGTACTCTTTCTATCTAATCTACAACCATCAAAGTCTGTATCAGAATATCCAATCAATTCAGTAGAAGAATTTCTAGCATACAACAAACCAATACTAATAGTACCAGACATATATCTAATAATGCGCTTAACAGCCATAAGATGTGATTCCTTAGGTTCAGACTGATATCTAGCACACATGAAAACACTGAACATAATATCTGGTCTACTAGCAGTCAGATATAGTAAAGAGCCTATCATGCTTCTGTATAATTTCTGATCTACAGATTTACCATTTTCATCTTTATCTAGTTTACATGAGGGGCTCATGGCATACCTATTAGCTTAGTAGTCTCCATCCCAAACTTTTTGATAATTTCTCTTGTGTACTTAGCTTGGTTGATGAAGATACCATCTGAAGTTTGCTTGATCTGGAGTACGAAAAAGAAGTTTAGTTCACCCATCATACTCATCTCGAACTCACCCTTCATAAGCTTAGCAAACTCTTGACAAAGAATTTCATTAGTAGTATCGAAAATAATGTCATTAATATATATTTGTACTACTAATAAATCATTATCTTTTCTTTTCAAAAATATTATTTTGTCAACATTTCCTCTAAAAAATTTATTTTCAATATGAAATTTTCTTAACCTTTCATACCATGCTCTAGGTGCTTGCTTCAATTCATAAAATGCTTTGTGCAGTTTGAAAACATGATCAGGATGTGCATGATTTTCAAAACCAAGTGGTTATTCAACAAAGACCTTTTCATTTATAAAACCATTTAAGAAAGCACTCTTAACATCTATTTGAAATAATTTGAAGTTCATGAAGCAGGCAAATGCTAACAATAGTCTAATTGTTTCAAGTCTAGCAACAGGAGCAAAGGTTTCATCAAAGTCAATCCCTTCCTCCTGGTTGTAGCCTTTAGTAACTAGCCTAGCTTTATTTCTAATGACAATATCATTTTCATCTAATTTATTCCTAAATATCCATTTAGTGCCAATAATTGAAATATTAGATGGTTATTCTACAAGTATCCAAACATTATTTCTGTCAAATTGTATTAGTTCTTCTTGCATATCATTGATCCAATTAGAGTCTTTTTCAGCTTCTTCAAAATATTTAGGTTCTACTTGAGATACAAAAGCAATATAGTCACATTCATTTCTAATAGAAGCTCGAGTTCTTACCCCTTTAAGTGGATCACCTAATATTAGTTCCTTAGGGTGTCCATGAGCATACCTCCATTCCTTAGGTAGATCTTGATGCATTGGAGTGTCATCTTCTTTCTCATCCTTGTCCTGATTTTTTTCATTTGGTTGAGCTTAATCATCCACCGTCAGCTTCTGAAGTTTGTCAGCATCTGCACATTCATCAAATGTATCGTCTTTTCTTGAGAATTTGTTAGTAGATTCTTCAAATACAACATGTACTGACTTTTCTGCAACTAAAGTCCATTTGTTAAATACTCTGTATGCCTTGCTTAATATAAAGTATCCTAAGAAGATACCTTCATTAGACTTGGCATCGAACTTCCCTAGATGATCTTTTCCATTATTCAAAACAAAACATTTACAACCAAAAACTCGAAAATATTTCAAAGTTGGTTTTCTTTAGTTTCAAAGCTCATATGGAGTTTTCTTTAAAATAGGGCATATTAAAACTCGATTCAAAATATAACAGGCTGTATTTATAGCTTTAGACCAAAACTACCTTGGCAAATTGTTTTCACAAAGCATAGTGCGTGCCATTTCTTCTAAAGTACAATTTTTCCTTTCTACTACCCCATTCTGTTGAGGTGTCCTAGGTGCAGAGAAATTGTGTTCTATACCTTTTTCATTACAAAAGTTTTTGAAATCTTGATTTTCAAATTTAGTTCTATGATCACTACGAATACAAACGACTGAAACACTTTTTTCGTTTAAAACTTTTCTATAAAACTTTACAAATACAGAAAATGACTCATCTTTTTGTGCTAAAAAGAAAATTCAAGTAAATCTCGAAAAATCATCCACAATGACTAATCCATATCTCTTGCCTCCTAGACTTGATGTTCTATTTGGTCCAAAGAGATCCATATGGAGTAGTTCAAGTGGTCTACTAGTAGTTACATATCCTTTTGGTTTAAAAAAAGTTTTGACTTGTTTTTCAAATTGACATGCTTGGCAAATTTTATCTTTTTCAAATTGACATGCTTGAAATAAGGTACATACTAGCATGCCTTAACCTTTTATGCCATAACCAACTAGTCTCTTCCTTGGTAGAATTTATAGAATTCATTGCAACAAGGCATTCTCCATTAGGCAAAGATAGATCATCAAGATATACTAGATAAATATTTCCATTCCTTTTTCCAATGAATTGTACTCCATTTATATCTGGACTAGAAATCATGCAATAAGATGATTTAAAAACTACTTGAAAACCTTTATCGCAAAACTAACTAATGCTCAAAAGATTATGCTTTAAGCCATCTACTAAAAGTATATTTCTGATACTATTAGAAGGAGTTATGTGAACCTTACCAATTCTAATAATTTTACCTTTACCATTATCACCGAAGGTCACACTCCCTCCATTCAAAACTTCAAGAGAAGTGAATTGCTTCACATCTCCCGTCATGTGCCTTGAGCAACCACTATCAAGATACCAAATTCGTTTATTTTTCTTGGTTGCAAGACACACCTGCAATAAGATCAAGCTTTGTTTTTAGGTACCCAAGCTAACTTGGATCCTTTCGGGTTAGCATTTGAAATGGTTCCTTTTGGAACCCACACTTTATCGAAAACATGATTTTTCTGAAATTACATTGATATGATTTATGACCTAATTTTCTACAAGTAAAATAGGTAATGCTAGATAATGCAGGAATAAAAAAGTTTTTGAAATATTTTTGTTGCTTTTGTGGTTTATATTCTAAACCTGCCTTGTTAAAAATAGCTCTTTGATTGTTTAAAAGTAAATTCAACTTTTCTAAACTATAAGTAAATTTATCAACAAAAGGTTTTAATTTTTTGAGTTCATTTTTGTGTTTAGCATTTTCAAATTCTAAATCCTTGTTTTTCTTTAAAAGCTCATTGTTAGAAGTAATTTATTTAGGCCTTTTTAAAACTTCATTTTTCATAACTAAAGTATTATTTTTCTTTTCCAAAATATCTAGTTTAGTTTTCAAAGAACTAACATCATTTAGTAAGGAGTTGTTTTCTAAAGAAAAATAGTTTGCATGCATTTTAAGTTTCTTATTTTCAGATAAAATTAATTTATAATCATGCATAAGCTCTTTGAAAGCACTTCTAAGTTCATCAAAAGTAAAATCAACTTCAGAGTCAGAAGATACCTCTTCATTGTCCTAATGTGCCATGAAGTAGAGATTTGCAATTTCAGTCTGCTCTTCTTCTGAACTGGAGTCTTCGCTATCGCTCCATGTGGCCATCATGGCTTTCTTCCTTAGTCTTTTTCTTGATTTCTTGAGGAGAGGACAATCAAATTTATAGTGTCCAGGCTTCTTGCACTTGAAGCATATAGGTACTTCCTTCTCCTTTTTCTTTTCTTTCTCTTTTTCTTTTTCCTTTCCCTTTTCTTGGATTGAAATTTCTTCTTGTAGGGAAACTTCCTTCTCTTCATAAATCTTCTAAATTTTCAGGCAAGGAGGGCTTCTTCACCTTCTACTTCATCATCATCGGACTCATCAATCAAGGATTCTTCTTGAACATTTGATTTAAAAGTGATCCCCTTCTTTTTATCCAAGTCCATTGATTTCTGTTTCAAGTTGAGCTCATAGGTCATGAACGATCCTACTAAATGCTCAAGTGGAAGCTTGTCTACATCCTTTGCCTCTTGAATTACGGTCACCTTTGGATCCCACGACGTTGGTAGTGACCTAAGAATTTTATTCACAAGATCAATATTAGATATGACTTTACCAAGACTTCTCATAGCATTTATAATATTTGTAAAATGTGTATACATATCAGTGATAGATTCATTTGGTTCCATTCGGAACATCTCATATGTGTGCACTAACATATTGATCTTAATGTTCTTCACTTGATCGGTACCTTCATGGGTAACTTCAAGTATGTCCCATATTTCTTTGATGGACATGCATGTAGATATCCTATTAAACTTACTAGGATCTAATGCACAATACAAGATATTCATTGCCTTAATATTGATCTTGGATTGTTTAATATCATTTTCATCACAATCCTCTTCAAGTTTTGGGATGGAAACACTATTAACCACCACCAAAGGAATATGAGGACCCTTGTCAACTACTTTACATAAATTATAATCTATAGAATGCATATAAATTCTCATCCTAGTTTTCCAATAAGTATAATTTGTTCTATTAAAAAATGAAGATCTATTTAAGGCTTGTCCCTCAACTGCACTAGTACCAATTGGGGTCGCCATAGATCTTTACTCAAGGCGGTAAAGCATATATACTGAGAACAAGGCTTTGATACTACTTGTTGCCCAGAAAGCAATCCAAGAGGGGGGATGAATTGGGTCTCTAAAAATTTAAAGCTAAGCTTGATAATACAAGTTACAAACTATACAAGACAAGATATGCAATTCAATTTAACAAGGTACTGTGATTTAAGTGCAATGCTCTAAAGTAATAGTGCAGCAAAAATTAAAAGCAATAAGCAAAATGTAAAGAGCAAGGAGGGAGAGAACAATCAATCACAAACACAATAATCTATAGTGGTTCGGTGCCAACAATGCACCTACATCCACTTCCCAATATCCTCTTGGGAATCCACTATAATCAAACGATTATAGCCGATTAGTTTTTCGGGCTCACTAATCAAAACCTGACTTGTTTTATATGGCTTACAAGTCATAACCTCACTTGGTTTTACGAGCTAACCAAGAACCTAATTTGTTTTCACAAGGCTAACCAAAAACCACCCTTGGTTTTCCGGGCTAACCAAGAACCTTAGTGGTTTTACGGGCTAACCACCAACTTAATTGGTTTTCAAGGCTTACTAATAACCTCACTTGGTTTTCCAATAGGCTAACCAATAACCTTTACAAGATATAAGATGGAGAAATAAAGAACCAATGTAAGCTTTCAATAATAAAGAAAATAAGTCGATGTAGGTCGATGTAGTATTGCTTTCCTCTTGTTGAACCCTTTTAAATGCCCAAGATTGAATGATCATCAATGTACTTGATAGCTTTGAATGCTTAGAAGGCTTCCTTTTGCTTGAGAGTGGTGAGCTTGGAATGAATAGGAGTTAAGGCTCTTCTCTCTTCTTTTCTCTCTAAACTCTTTAAGGATATTCAATGCTTCTTGAATAGTTGAATAGTTATTGTCTTGATTTGATTTGGAGCCTTTATATACCTTTCCAAGCCCCCAAAACTGAAATCTAGCTGTTATACTTAAAAAACTAGCCGTTGGACGGCATTTGGGCGAGTTCTGCTCTTAAAAAAAAACTAGCCGTTACTGTTGTCAGAACTCCCTGTGTCGACACTTTCTCTTCATGTGTCGATACATGTTCTTTTTGAGTAGACACAAGTTCAAACTGCTCCATTCAGATTCTTTGGAAAAATTAGTTGAGTCGACATATTCTCAGTTGAGTCGACACCTTTAGTCGACACGTTGCATCCATGTGTCAACATATCAACTATTCCTTCAATTTCTACAAGTTCTATGGCTTGAAAGTCTCAAGCGATGTGTTGACACCTTGTATCTACACATAAGGTCCATGTGTCGATACATTATCTGTGCCATTTGAAACATTGCTACGTACCAGCCTGAGTCGACACATCATCTTCATGTGTCGACACATCATATCATGTGTCGACACCTTGAGTCGACACTTTATTGAGAAATTATAGAAATTGTTGAACTTGTGCTGGAACATGTTTCCATTTGCCTTAGCCATCATTCAACCATTTTTTTGAATGTCCAAGTCTTGTTTTGTGCAATCATTCCATTCAAACTTGGTTCTTCAACACAATTGGGCTTCTTCAAATTTTGTGAGCATCCTTTCAAAAAAGATACACTTAAAGCAAACCATTAGTCCTCAATTTATACTTAACTATTTTGCTTATCATCAAAATCAATTAGTGGAGTCAATAGAACAGGCCTAGAAAGGGAATGCAGCAAAGTGCTGGACAAGGTATTTATATGATAAAACCCTGTAATTTTTCTATTTGTGATACTGCTAACTGGGTATTGGATACCGGTAGTCCAATTCATATCTATAATTCGTTACAGGGACTACAAGTTAGCAAGAGATTCGAGGATGGGGAACAGTTTTTGAGCATCGGGAATGGAAATCATGTTCCAATACTGGCGATTGGAGTTCAGAGTCTTGTCTTTGAGTCCTGTGCTGTCGAGTTAGTCAACTACCATTACTGTCCTAGTTTCATTATATGCATTATCTCTATAGGCCTTTTGGCGAATTATGATTATGAACTATCAATAAAAGAAAATAATTGCCGAGTTATTTTGAATAACTTTGTGATAATGAAAGCTAAGTTAAATAATGGCATTTATATACTATCACGGCCTGTTAGTGTAACGTACACATCTAGCAAATTCCCAAGGTTAGAAAATGTCAGTGATCTGTATCTTTGGCACTGTAGGCTAGGTCATGTTAACTGTAATAGGATAAACAAGTTACGAGGAGAAGGCCTCCTCAATGTTAGTAATTCTGAATCACTGCCTACTTGTGAATCCTGTTTACTTGGTAAAATGACCAAGTCACCTTTTACTAGAAAAGGTGAACGAGCTACAGAACTTCTGAGTCTCATACATACTGATATTTGTGGACCCATGATAATTAGTGCCAAAGGTGGATACAGATATTTCATTACATTTACAAACGACCTTTCGAGGTTTGGTTATGTCTTTTTGATGAGACATAAATCTGAGTCATTTGAAATGTTCAAACGATATCATAATGAAGTAGAGAAACAAACTGGAAAAAGTATTAAAACCCTTCGATCTGATTGAGGCAGTGAATACCTATCTGGTGAGTTTTTGATATACCTTGAGGAGAATGGGATTCTCTCTCAGTGGACTCCTCCGGAACATCACAGTTGAATGGTGTGTCCGTAAGGAGGAATCGAACCTTGTTAGACATGGTTCGATCCATGATGGGCTTTGTAACTCTGCTACCATCCTTTTGGGAATATGCTCTTGAGATAGCTTGTCAATTGTTAAATAATGTTTCGAGTAAGTCTGTTGTCTTCACTCCATACGGGATGTGGACTGGACGTAAGCCCTCAATCTCACACCTTCGGGTTTGGGGTTGTCCGGTATATGTAAAACATTTAGACTCAGATAAACTTGGTCCTAGGTCTGACCGATGCTTATTTATTGGTTACCCTAAGAAAACCAAAGGATATTTCTTCTACTTGGAGGATGAACAGAAAGTGTTCGTCGCTCTTAGGACTATCTTTTTGAAAAAGGAGTTCCTTGGAGAAGGAACTGTAGCCATTATGATTGAACTTGGTGAAGTTTAGCTAGTAGAAGAACCTACACAATCTAAGGACATCATAGAACCGACTGTGATTGGATCACATCCAGAACCCATTAAAAGGAGATCCGATAGAGTACCGTGTCAGCTGGACAGATACTACGGTTTCTTGGTCTGGGACGATGATCCCATTGAGCTCAATGAAAATAATGAGGATCCGATCACCTATATAGATGCACTTCAGAGATCCGACTCTGAGACATGGCTTGGAGCCATGCGATCCGAAATGGAGTCCATGGAGATCAACAATGTATGGACATTGGTTGATCTGCCTGAAGGGATAAAACCCATCGGGTGCAAGTGGATCTTCAAAAGGAAAAGGGGCGCATACGGGGAGGTGGAGACCTATAAAGCCCGTCTGGTTGCCAAGGGGTATCGTTAGTGATATGGTATCGATTATGACGAGACTTTCTTCCCTGTGGCAATGCTCAAGTCCATTCGGATCATGCTTGCTTTAGCAGTATATTTTGATTACGAAATCTGGTAGATGGATGCCCAAACTGCTTTTCTAAATGGAGAGCTGGAAGAGGAGGTGTATATGATACAGCCTGAAGGGTTCACATCCTCAGATGAGTCAAAAGTATGCAAGTTGCAGAGGTCCATTTATGGACTCAAGCAAGCATCTTGAAGTTGGAACTTACGATTTGATAGGTGTATCAAATCGTATGGTTTCGTTAGGAACGGAGAAGAATCGTGCATCTATAAGTGGGTTAATGGTTCTGTGATTGTATTCCTGGTACTGTATGTTGACGACATTCTCTTAATCGGGAATGACATCGCATCATTACAAGGAATAAATGTCTAGTTATCATCTCAGTTCTCTATGAAGGACTTGGATGAAGCTTCTTACATATTGGGTATGAAGATCTATAGAGATTATCTAAGAGGCTTCTGGGATTGTTCCAGTCTATGTACATTGATACCGTGCTGAAACAATTTTGCATGGAAAATTCCAAGAAAGGCTATATTTCGATTGGTTTTGGAATTACTCTTTCAAAGAACGAGTGTGAGATAACTCCTGAGAAAAGAGAGCGCATGAGTAGAGTAGCTTATGCTTTTATGGTAGGCTCTATCATGTATGCTATGACATGTACTAGACTAGATGTGGCATACTCATTAGGAGTAGTGAGCAGATACTAGTCTGACCCAGGTGAGGTGCATTGGAAGGTGGTTAAGTCCATCCTGAAGTATTTGAGAAATACTAAAGACCAATGGCTGATTTATGGAGAATCTGACTTGAAACTTGTGGGGTATATTGACTCCAGTTTCTAGTTAGGCAGAGATGATAGCAAGAATGTGTCGAGGTTTTTTTATATCGTGAATGGAGGAGCGATCTGCAGGAAAAGTTCCAAGCAGGCGACCGTTGCAGACTCGGTATGCGAGGTAGAGTATCTTGCAACATCAGATGCAGCGAAGGAAGCTGTGTGGTTGTGGAATTTCCTTGGAGAGCTAGGGGTGGCATCTTTCCTAGATGGTTCTGTTCTAGTGTACTGTGATAGCACTGGAGCCATTGCTCAAGCTAAGAAACCAAAAGCTCATCACCATACCAAGCATATTCTGCGGCGCTACCACCTCGTACGAGAAATCGTTGAACGAGGCAACATCAATCTTATGAAGATCGATGGAAAGGAAAATCTGGCCGATATTTTTACTAAATCCCTTGGAATAAAAGAGTTTGACTTTTGTAAAAGGAAAATGGGTATTAGATAATGTTCTGATTGACTTTAGTATAAGTGGTAGTTGTTGGAAATTGTGTCCCAAAGCCAATCGCCTAGGCTGTAGACAGTTGAGCTAAGTATTGTACTTTTTGTATGAATTAATAAATATTATTTTGGCAGCTCATCACATTATGTCATTTTCCTGTAATGAACTCTTTTCATGTGATGAAGTCCATAGGACTACACTGACTTCGATATAGAGAGGATATATCGAGTGGTCCTTAAACCAGGTTCACAACCAAAGGATATATTGTATTGGATGGCAATGTATCAAGTGTAGGTTGTTGTGGTTCACATCGTTTGGTTGTCCTCTTGACTAAAGGAGTGTGGTGACACTGATGTGATCTGCAAGTGGGATATATGATATATCATTAAACATGACTCCGTGAAGCCCCTTTCTGCCAAAGGAATACTCATGATTGGATATGGGTATATGTGTCCCTCCGACCTGAGATCATCATGATAGCTTGCAAGCAACTCCCTATGCTTTGGTTCCGGACTATCCGGATTTCTAATCCGGTGATGGAAGGTTTCTGGGTACAGGCAAGTACTTGTGGAGTAGTGGTATACCAAGATGGAATTGACCTGTCCAAATAGTTTGGATTGAATGTCTCGCAGTGTCTTAATTTAGAAAATCCTCGACCGGGGTAGTCCTAATGAGGAGTCACTGGACTTGCAAGGTTGAGACATGTTGTGGATTGACTCAGCTGGACTTGGCAGTCAAATCCTAGGTCATCCTGAGCATTGGAGGTCAAAGAGATGAATTATATGGTAATCATATGCCAGAGGTTCGATTGATTGCTCTCGCATCTTTGACCTATCCGGATACCGGGATCTATTGCTAGATGGTATCTTGTGCTGGTACTGGAATTGTTCCAGTGCTACCACATAGGTTCGAATCTATGAGGTCACACGCCATAGTGGATCTCTCCTTGATCAAGGTACCGATTTATGATTAGGAATCATTTCGATAATGGTTTGATTAAGCACTCTTTGGATTGACCCGATTTTGGGTCGATCAGATTTTGTTTGGATCTACCAGAAATAGTTTCTGGGTGACCGGGACATATTCAGGCCATTTATAAATTAGATTTTGATCTAATTTTATTTTGAACTAGTTTGTGATTTTTTTTTGAACCGGTTGTGAACCGGATTGGACCCATCTACACAGTCATTTGGCTTGGGCAACTCTCCCATTTTCTCTTCGTTTTGGCTGAAATTAACCACCAATTGATGGCCCTTTACTATGTTGTTGATGACGAATTTGATTCATCCTGAAACCTACTGACCGCTCATTTTCCCAGCTGGTCCCTTCTACCAAAAATCACCGTTTCTATGGTTTACACTAGGGATAAAAATTCTGGGCGATGTAAATTTCTGGGCGCTGAAATTTTTTGAAGGGCTGAAAAATGTTGATGCTTGTTCTTCCTTTGAGAGCTTCAACCGATGGTTTAGAGCTTGAGCTCTTATGAGCGATTGGGAGAGAAAGACCTTCATTGATTCCCTGTTCTATTGGTGCTCATTTGGTGGAAGATCTCTTTGTTTTGGAGAAAACAAACCTGAGAACAGAGCATTCTGTTCTTCCTTCTCCCCTCCCACCATTTCAAGGCTTTCAAGCGACTAGCATCATGCGAGAAGCCGGATCAAAGGAGCCCCTAGCGTGTCCCCCCTCTAGAGGGTGTTTGCTTGAGCACCTGGGAGCCGATTCAACCTTCATTGCTGTTGCTCTTGCTGCTGCCTTTTCGTTCCCTATGTTTAGTTGCAGGACATTTCAGCATCACAGGGACTTCAATGCCGTTGAATGGACCATCCAATAGCACTCTCTTGAAGCCAATTCCATCAAGCTACTGCCTAGCCATTGTTGCAGAAGAAGAGACCAAGGTGTTGGCAACTTTGCTTTGGGCTTTGCTGCTTTTGGAGAGGAAGAAAAACAACGTTTCAAAGGCTGCCGGAAGAAGAAGACAGGAATAAACTTATTCCTGGTATTCCAGCAATTCCAGAGTTATCCCTAGGTTATTCCAAGTAGGAATAAGGTAAAGTTTCTATTTTTTATTTTCATGCATGCCTAAATTTAGTTTTATAAATTTGTTTATAAATATTACATGCTATTTCATGCCTTGTTTTATGCCTGTACATGCATCTTGAACATGTTAGATCCTATGCGTAGCAGGTTTTTTCATTGTTATTTTAAAATATTTTTAAAATATTTACCTGCTCCCTGTGTGTTGCATTTTTAGTGTAGGCACCTGCAACCCTGTTTTCCTTTTACAAAAAACCATGGTGACCTCAGGTTTAAAGATCATATGCGTAACTCCTACTATGGGATATGTCTTTTGACAAGCAGTAAGACTTCCATAAGATAGTCTTGGTGCGGATTAATCCAGTGTACTCATACCCTAATGAGCATCCTTATCCTTGTATTAGTGTCTCTACACAAGTGGTTGTGAGATCAACCACCCTCATCAACTGAGAAAACATAGGATAAGCTAGTCTTTCCGGATTCATCGATCCCCAAATTGATGGTCCAACGACTAGGAACATTCTAGATTTGGATTTATAGGAATTAGGTCTCACTATTATTTTATCATAAACCTAATTCCATTGCCCTACTCTATGGGGTTCATTATAATCAACAAAACATGACACAACAGTATATGATGAATCAAATGCCTTTATTAATATGAAAAATATATCATACATGAGCAAGAAGTTTACAAAAAGGCCCTCATAATGATTGGCTCTTAGGAAACTTTTGTATCAAGGACTCAACCTAATCTAGGTTTCCCTCAAATTGGTTAGCCCATTAAGCAATCTTAAGACCCAATTCAATTGGGTTAGGTGTTAGGTTAGCCTACACATGCTAGTGTGTAATCTAGCTAACCAATTAGGATCCAATGACCCTAATTAAATATCAATTAACTTTCTAGGACAATTACCTATTGTGCGTAACCCTTTGGGTTCCACATCTAGCCAGCAGTAGGTTTAGGTCCATGCTAATTCTATCCAATTAAATCCGATTTGACTTAATTAGGCCAAATTGAGTTAACCTAAGTTGCCAATTCGAACTAGCTTTTGAATTGACACATGAAATCAGTCAAATTGACTCATGAAATCAGTCAAATTGATTCATGAAAACCTACAAGACATGATTGGCATCTAACAATGTGTCATGCCTACTCAAAAGATGAGAAATTTGGTTGAAAGTACCAAAATACCCTTCAGTGGAAAGTTACCATGCAATTTAATCCTTTGATCTTCCTGTATTTCGATTAAGTGATGGGCATGGATAAATGTTAGACCCTAGCACTTAATCCTTTTAAATCTCAGTTCGATAATGAAAACTCGATCGATGAATGATTAAAAAATTTGTTTAATCTCATCTTACTTTGATCAAAGACTTCCTGAGTCATCATTCAAAAAGATCACACGAGATAACTTCTCCTCTTTCTACGATTGATCGATTCCTTGTGACCTACTCAATACCTTTATACACAATCCACCATATCAAGAAACACCCTATACATGACTTAATTACCATGAGTGAGTATGGACCAAAACATGGGTTCATGTGCATAAGATACTATGGTAGTCTTAGGTCTAAGGATCACATGCACAACTTCCACTAAGAGAACATTCTTTTGACAAGTAAGACATTCATTTGATGTTCTCTTGTTAGATCAGTTTAGTGGACTCATAACCTAATGAGCACCCACATCCTTGTATTAGTGTCTATACACAAGTGGTTGTAAGACCAATCACCCTCTTCATCAAGCATACATAGGATGTGCTAGTCTTTTCAAATTCATCGATCTTCAAATTGATTATCCAATGACTAGGAATATTTTAGATTAGGATTTATAGAAACTTAGGTCGCACCATTATGATCTCCATCACAACCCTAATTTCATTGCCCTAACCTATGGGGTTCATCATAATCTTGATAAGATACAGCAGTATGATGAATCAAAAGATGCATTTCATTAATAAATAATATCATACATGAGTTGGAAGATCATAGAAATGCCTTTACAATAATTGGCTTTTAGGACACCTGTTGACCCCATAAGTGATTTTGATGATAACCAAATATTGGAGCATGTACATTTATTACTGACAACTCTTCTAGTGTTTGACAAGTTTTTGTTGGATGTATAACATGTTCAAACTTCAACTCCTACATTTCTATTTTCTTGCTTGAGTTGTGTTGTAAGTGTTGTTGTAAAGAAGAACCCCAATGAAAATGCTAAGAAAAATCAAGTAAAAGGGTTACATCTATAAGTGTGTGTGCCTTAGATTTTGCCTTGGGTTGGTTTGTGTGAAATTGTAAAAGAGTTGGTGAGAGTTTTATTTAAGTTCAAATTGTAAAAATCCTGAAGAAGACACTCGAGCCGACCCCAAGAAAAGAAGAGCCGACTTTGCTTACTGGAACGCAGCAAAGATTCTGGAATGTAGCAATTCGAGCTGACTCGATGGAAAGCGAGCCAACTCTAATGAATCCAAGTCAACTGGAATCAGTCCGAGTCGACTCCTCGAGAGTCCATTTCCTAAAAATTTTTTGAGAACAGCCAGGCGAGCTGACCCGACCTAGAAAGAGCCGACTCTACCAGGCCTAATTTCAAAAGCCTGAGAAAGCGAGCCGACCCGAACTGCATTGAGCTGACTCTTCCAGAGTAAGGTTTTTCAAACCTGAGAAGAAGAGCAGACCCAAGCTGAAAAGAGCCGACTCCTCGTGTTCAAGAATTTCAAGATTCAAGTTCGAGCCAACCTGAGCTGTAAAGAGCCGACTCGTCCAGAGTGACATTCTGCGCCCTTAGACAAAGAGCCAACTGTATTGAAGAAATGGTGACTTGACCTATTGACTCGAAGGATCCGAGCCGACTCAAAGGAATCCGAGCCAACTTGAATGTCACTTCCAGGTATCTAACGGCTAGTTCCATAATTTATTTTTGAATGCCAAAAAGTGCTCCAAAGATCACAAATCATTTTCCAATGGTCTACAATGGCTAGAACTACCTTGGGATGATGGAAGACTTTAAATTTGAAGGATTTGAACTACCTTAAAGCAATTAATTAAGAAGAGAGTTCAAAAAGGAAAAAGAGAGAGCTTCATTAAATATCCAACTAACCATAAGAGATAGAGCACAAGTGCATTTAAGTCTGCATTCAAGCCCTCAACAACTCTGATCTAAAGCTTGAATCAACTTTGGAAGAAGCCACTAAAATCATTAAAGCTTATTCTAGTACATTCAAGTGGACTTCCAATGAGCTGCACCGACAACTATCCGACAACTTGAGTTTGTCATATATTGTTGCATTTATTTTCAATTCAATCTTTGAATTATTGGGTTATTGGTGAGCTGGGTTGAAAAACTAAATAGATTTTTGGTGAGCCTTATCAAAATCAATGTTTAGGTTCTTGGTGATCCTGTGAAAACCAGGTTTAAGTTCTTGGTGATCCTGTGAGAACCAAGTTTAGGTTTCTTTGGTGAGCCTGTTAAAACCAAATGATGTTGGATTTTCTTTGGTGATCCCATAAAACCAAATTGTAGAGATTTTGGATTGTAATCCTGTAAAACAATCCTACTGTATTCGGGTGTGAATATAGTGAAAATCCCAAGTGGTATCTTGCATAGTGGACATAAGAGCTGGGTTGCTCCAAACCACTATAAATTTGGTGTGTTTGTATTATGCTTTCTCTACTTTGTTTAGGTTCTGTATTCTATAACCTTATCATAGCATCTACCACTTGCAAAGGATTTTGAAATAGCACATAATTTGTTTAAATTTTTAAAAGTCCCAATTCACCCCCCTCTTGGGTAGCCACCTAGGCAATAACTGGTATTAGAGCAGAGTCTCTAAATACACTAGAGTTAAGATCGATGGCTTATCTGATGCAGAACGAATACTCTGATACCAAAATTGATGCAGAACAAAAAAGATGATGCGATGCGGAAGCAAATTAAAATTAATGTATTTTTATTTATTTATTTATTTTCAGAAGTCGGCTTTGACTCAAAGGAAAGATAAACTAATGTTGAAATAACTAAGAAATGACAGAAAGCACAATTAAAAGGAGTGGATTATCAGAGTAACTCAGAAGTAGGATCGCTGGGGATTGAGAAACCCCCAGACCTAGGGTTTACTCCTCTTTCAAGAAACAGACAAAGAGAGAAGAGAAGGTTTTATACCTGACTGTGATATCTCTATTGCTTCAATTGAAGGACACTCTCGAGCAGATTGTAGGATCCTTGGAGATGGGGTATCTTCGCAATGGATCCTCGGATTGTAGTCCTATGGCAAGGTTGGCCTTCTTCTCGAACTCAAGATCTGGAAGAAGAAGAACAAAAAAAAGAACCAGAAACTCAAAGAAAACACTGACCTGAGGACTTAATGAAGATTATTGAATGTAGAAGTTCCGGAGATCTTGATACTGATCTGACTCTCCTTTGAACTAGCTCTGTAGTTGAAACAGTTGATCTGAACCTGGATGCTGGTGACCGGCTTCGATGTGGAAGAGAGGGGCCATGGGATGAAGATGGAAAATTAGGGTTTGGTGGTGGTGGAGTAGAGATGGGTGGACTAAGCTAGGGTTTTGGGGTTGGAGATCTCACACCTCCTCAAGGTTCCTAGGAAACTCGGATTTACTCCCTCACGAAGCTCAACACCTGAATACAAGTGCGGAAGAGAGAAACACAAAGTTGCTCACACAGAAATTGATTTCATTCATCAGATATTTTTAAAACTTACAAGAGGGGTTTATTTTATAGGTCTTTACAAGAGGTCAGGGTTTTACATCTTCCCATATATGACTAATAGGGTGGATCTTCAAATTAGGTTTGTAGAATCAATTCCTCCCCATATGGCCAGCCAAGAGGTTCCATAAATGTTGATTGAAAGCTTCAAATGGTAAGTAGGTGGCGCCTCCTAGCTTTGCTCTTCAAGAAATATTTTTTTTCTTTCCATGGCTCAACTCTTTTGGACACCTCCTTTTCTTTCTCCCCAAGTCATGGCTCTTCCCAACTTTGCTTTGGGCTTTTTTGGCATGGATTGGGCGCCCCCTTGAAGTGCTCCCCAAGAAATGCTTCTTTCCTCCTTTAGCTTGGCCTTTTAAGGTACATATGGGGCGCCTCCTTGATTTTGGCTTCAAGAAAATTTCTTGCTCCCTTGGGTGTGGGGACCAAGACACTGGGATGGATTTGTGGCGCCTCCTGGACTTGGCGTGTGGCTGGGAGTGTGGCTGGGAGTATGGCGCCCACTTGCTTGGGCTTGGGAGAAAATGTGACACCCTGGAGAAGACCTAGACCACTACTAGGACTTGAACTGAGTCAACATGACTCAACAAAATTTAAATTGCAGGGAAATACAGACTCAACTAATATTGAGTTGACCAAGTCAACCCTTATTACAAAACCAGAAAACCCTAATTCTTCGGGCAAGGTCAATCAGAGATCCAGATGGAGCCCTGAAGTCTTCTTCTAAGTCTGGTGCCCGCACCAATTCTCCCGGGATGGGAGGAACTCGACCCTATCGATTATGGATCAAGTTGGCTCTGGTATCTCTCCAAGAGGTCTGGGTCCAATTCTTGTAATTCTTCTCGGGAGATCCAAGAGTTATCAGAATCTGGCCTTCCTTGCTAGCGGACCAGGTATCTTTGGTATCCTCGATTACAAGTAGAGATAACCTGATCATCCAGGATCTTTTCAATCTGCTCTTTCCTCACAGGCTAGTTTATTGGTGGACACACAGGGTCGGGATCACTCTCAATAACAGGATTAAGCTCAAAAGGCTCACTGGGAATCACAGCTGGCTCTCTATGCTCTACTAGGTCTGTAATGTTGAAAGTGTAGCTAATGCCTAGTTCTGAAGGCAACTCGAGCACATAGGCATTGGGCCCTACTCTCTTCACCACTCTAAATGGTCCAGCTCCTCTAGCATGTAACTCTCTAATGGTTCCAGGAGGAAACCGTTCAGGCCTTAACCTAATCATTACATAGTCTTCCTCAACAAAAGTTTTGACTCGCCTTTGAGAATCAACCAACTTCTTATAAGTTTCATTAGTTAAATTTATATTGGCATGAATTTCTTTATGCAAGTCCTTTACATGCTATGCAAGTGCATCAAGAGACTTGTGTGTGTGGACTAATAGTGAAATCAGATCAAGTGGTGTGTGAGGCTTGTATCCATGAACAATTTCAAAGGGACTCTAGCCTATAGACCTATTGATCAAAACATTATATGCAAATTTAGCCCTGGGTAAATACAAATCCCAATTCCTGGTATTCTCACTCAACCAAAATCTGAGACAATGTCCTAAACTTGACTAACGATGCATTCCTAAAGAATGGACTTTATTCAAAGGAACCCTAGGTCTAAACCTAACAAACTACGACTCTCTAGGTTTGACCTTGGGTCGGAGGATGGCATGCAGAGCATGAAAACTTATCATGGGTGCCTAGTAGGTGCCATAAGGTCTTCCAGAAGTAGGTGGCAAACCTAATAGATTCTGACACATGGTTCACTCTAAAGACTTCGACAAAGTATACTTGGATGGTGTAAGAAGCATTGGAAGTCCTAGAGAAAGGGAGGAAATATGAGGTGGAGTCTCGAATTACCTGCTGGCTAAAGGTGGTGACCTGAAGGTTTGAATGGTGATCTATGAGTGTCAACTGATCATCCTTACGAAAGGAAAAGTTTGCTACTCCCAGGAATGGATCAAGAGATGGTTCGGGAAGTAGCCTAGGACATGTGATTGCAATAGTTAAAGTTTGTTCTCTAAGCAAATAATGATCCACTTTCTCAAGAACTGGATTGAAGAATGGTTCATGGAAGGGCCTATGGATTATGACCTCAAGACTTGAAATTTGACATTTGGGTGCGGAAAGGTATACTCTATAGAAGGGTAGGTCAGTCATGCGAAGGAAGGGGTCTGGGGTCATAAGGAGGACTTCTACAGGACTGGGTGAATCAATCCGCTCAAGACAAGGATGTTCAACCGAGATTATGGGAGAGACCTTAGTGGCTGAGCATGGGACAAGGTCCAATTGTAATAGACTTGATTCAGTCATCCTAAGGAGAGGATCTATCATAGGGTGGGCAAACTTAAACAGTTTAGTGCAAAGATCTTCAATTGGTACTTGGGGAATGACTGTCATTAGAGGATACGCACTGATATCTCGGGCTAACACGTTGAGTTCTTCCTGGGGGTATTTGACTAAAGGAACCTGATTCTCACAAATCTCTTGAATTTCTGAACTAGGTCCTACCACTTGGTTGCTCTCCACGGTCTCCTCAGGTAAGGAACCAATAATATCGATGTCACATTCTTCAAGTTCTTCCCCCTCATATTCATCAACTAGACTCAAGCCAGCATCATATACTTCCTCGATGCCATCTTCAATGGGTTTCGGGTCAGTGGTAATCGGGTCAACTAATTCTGGGCTTGTTATACCTAACCTTTCTTCCTCATTGGTAGGCTTGGGTTCTCCCTCATTAATGTCATCCTTAGGATTCTTACCACTTAGCTGTGCACAAGCCAGTCCTATGCATGGGCACTGACTAGATTTATGGCCTCTTTCTCCACAAAACCAACATTCTTGCAATATAGGAACCTGGGTCACACTGGGTTTCAAGATAGTAGAGACCTTACTTGGGCATGGGTGTGGATCTAAATGATTTGATCTAGAAGACTTGGGTTGTTGAGTGACTGGTCTAGAATATTGTAAGGACCTCTCATAGACACGATCCACACTATAAATATCATGGTTAGGCTTCCTAAGGTTATGCTCGGGATCACGGTATAAGGTCCCCCTAGGCTCCTGGCATGGGTGAGGTTGGGGCCTATTAAATTTTGGATCAGGGGTCCAATTTTGATGTCTACATTTCTCAACTACTTGGACTCGATCCCTAAGCTGGGTAAAATTCTCATTCATATCCTGACTCAATTTGTTCATACTTTCAGTAAGAGCTCTAACCATGGCCTCTAAATCAGGTTGGGTTTGACCAGGTTGGTAGGGTACTCCATTCCGGGTAAACATGATGATTCAAGCAAACACACCAAATGAGACTCGACTGAAACGACTATGGGCTAACTAGACCTAGAGCCCAAACTAGATGCCCAATCAGAGTGGCAACCTAGCCTGTAGTAACTCAGGACTCAGCCAGGCAGGTGTAAGGGGAGTGTTAGGTCCCTAAATGCCAATCCTAGATACCAATCAGAGATTGGCCAGGTAGGCGGACCAGCACACAAGCCTTTCGGGATAGAATCCCTGAACCACCATTCTAGACACTGAGTACAAAGCACATACAGAGTAACTAGACAAACTGACTCAACATTAGCCTAGACCCGACTTGTTGGTGTCCCTAGCCCACTAGGGCAAATTAAGTCTAATAAATTTTAAAATTAGGCTTAGGATCGAATGAGTGGGTGGTGGTTTTGGGCTAAGGAGAGGTTATCAACTCCTCCCCTTATCTTAGATGCTCAAATGCCCTTAAGATGAATTAGGAGATGATCACTCAAAAAATTGAATTGCAGAAACATAGAAATAGAGTTGCAGTAATTTAACTCTCAGAATTTTCACAAAAACCAATAAATCATAGAAAAACTATGTAAAATAGATTCAATTATACTGGTTCCAACAAAATAAAAATAACATAATTTGCAATTATCTGTAATGAGAAACAATTCTTGTAATAAGGTAGTTACAGAATAAAAATAGAGTGCTTCCCCCGTTTACAATTCCTGCTACGAAGTTGTAGCCCAGCGGATCCCCTACACGCCCTAGGAACACCTCGTGGAATGGGAAGAGGAGGTTTGCACCTTGCTTCGTTCCTAGGACCGGACGTCCTGGGGAGTCTACTTTGAGCAGACAAAGTAAAAAGGAGAGACACTCAAACAAGCAAACAAGACAGAAACCCTAGATAGGGCTCTGATACCAAAAATGATGCAGAACGAATGCTCTGATACCAAAATTGATGCAGAACAAAAAAGATGATGCGATGCGGAAGCAAATTAAAATTAATATATTTTTTTTTATTTATTTATTTTCAGAAGTCGGCTTTGACTCAAAGGAAAGATAAACTAATGTTGAAAGAAACTAAGAAATGACAGAAAGCACAATTAAATGGAGTGGATTATCAGAGTAACTCAGAAGTAGGATCGCTGGGGATTGAGAAACTCTCAGACCTAGGGTTTACTCCTCTTTCAAGAAACAGACGAAGAGAGAAGAGAAGGTTTTATACCTGACTGTGATATCTCTCGTTGCTTCAATTGAAGGACACTCTCGAGCAGATTATAGGATCCTTGGAGACGGGGTATCTTCGTAATGGATCATCAGATTGTAGTCCTATGGCAAGGTTGGCCTTCTTCTCGAACTCAAGATCTGGAAGAAGAAGAACAAAAAAAAGAACTAGAAACTCAAAGAAAGACACTGACCTGAGGACTTAATGAAGATTGTTGGATGTAGAAGTTCCGGAGATCTTGATACTGATCTGTCTCTCCTTTGAACTGGCTCTGTAGTTGAAACAGTTAATCTGAACCTGGATGCTGGTGACCGGCTTCGATGTGGATGAGAGGGGCTGTGGGATGAAGATGGAAAATTAGGGTTTGGTGGTGGTGGAGTAGAGATGGGTGGACTAAGCTAGGGTTTTGGGGTTGGAGATCTCACACCTCCTCAAGGTTCCTAGGGAACCCGGATTTACTCCCTCACGGAGCTCAACACCTGAATACAAGTGCGGAAGAGAGAAACACAAAGTTGCTCACACAAAAATTGATTTCATTCATCAGATATTTTTAAAACTTACAAGAGGGGTTTATTTTATAGGTCTTTATAAGAGGTCAGGGTTTTACATCTTCCCATGTGGGACTAATAGGGTGGATCTTCAAATTAGGTTTGTAGAATCAATTTCTCCCCATTTGGCCGGCCAAGAGGTTCCATAAATGTTGATTGAAAGCTTCAAATGGTAAGTAGGTGGCGCCTCCTAGCTTTGCTCTTCAAGAAATATTTTTTTTCCTTCCATGGCTCAACTCTTTTGGACACCTCCTTTTCTTTCTCCCCAAGTCATGGCTTTTCCCAACTTTGCTTTGGGCTTTTTTGGCATGGATTGGGCGCCCCCTTGAAGTGCTCCCCAAGAAATGCTTCTTTCCTCCTTTAGCTTGGCCTTTTAAGGTACATATGGGGCGCCTCCTTGATTTTGGCTTCAAGAAAATTTCTTGCTCCCTTGGGTGTGGGGACCAAGACACTGGGATGGATTTGTGTCGCCTCCTGGACTTGGCGTGTGGCTGGGAGTGTGGCTGGGAGTGTGGCGCCCACTTGCTTGGACTTGGGAGAAAATGTGACATCCTGGAGAAGACCTAGACCACTACTAGGACATGAACTGAGTCAACATGACTCAACAAAATTTAAATTGTAGGGAAATACAGACTCAACTAAAATTGAGTTGACCAAGTCAACCCTTATTACAAAACCAGAAAATGCTAATTCTTTGGGCAAGGTCATTCAGAGATCCAGATGGAGCCCTGAAGTCTTCTTCTGAGTCTGGTGCCCGCACCATCATCCCTTGAGTACATCTTTGGTCAAAGGTCAATCAACCAATAGACCTCCACTCTTCACAGGCATAAATTATTCTTATTGGAAAGCACGTATGAAAATCTATATTCAAGCTGTTGATTTTCAATTATAGAAGGTCATTCTTAAAGGGCCACATGTTCCTATGACTAATATTGATGGCGAGGATGTCCCTAAGCCTGAAGAGGAATGGGATGAAAACGACATGAAATTAGGGAAATGAATGCCAAAGTCATGAACTTGCTTTACTGTGCTTTGGACTCAAATGAGTTTTTTAGAATTTCCATCTGCTCTTCAGTAAAGAAAATCAGGGATAAACTTGAGGTGACACATGAAGGAACTTCACAAGTGAAAAACTCAAAGATAAATCTTTTAGTGCACAATTATGAACTGTTTAAGATGGAGCCTAATGAAGTATTTCTGTCATGTACACTAGATTTACAGATATTATTAATGGTTTGAAAAGTCTTGGTAGGGTATATTCAAATGCTGACTTAGTACAGAAAATCTTGAGATCACTTTCTGACAAATGGGATCCTAAAGTCACAGCCATCCAGGAAGCTAAAGACTTGAATATTCTAAGAATGGATGAATTAATGGGATCTCTTATCACTCACAAATTAGCTATGCAGCATAGAATGGATGATGATCAGAAAAACAAGAAAACGATTGCATTCAAGGCTGCATTAGAATCTAAAGATGATGAAGAAACTGAAGGTGACTCCTCCTTCTCCAAAGATGATCTTGAAGATGAAGACATCACAATGGTCATGAGGAGATTCAGAAAGTTTATGGGAAAGAAGAAAGGAAGGTATAATAGAAAATTTCATAAGCGAGGAGAACAGTCAAAAGAAAAGGACAAGGAAAAAAATAAAGATAAAGAACAAGTCCCCACCTACTATAAATGTAAGAAACCAGGACATACTCGTCCAGACTGTCCTCAACTAAAGAAATCTCTTAGAAAGAAGAAAAAGAAAGCGATGGAAAGAAGAAAAAGAAAGTGATGGTTGCCACGTGGAGCGATACTAAAGACTCCACTTCAACTGAAGAAGAAGAGACCACGAAAATAGCAAATCTATGTCTAATGGGTCTCAAGGATGAGGAATGTTTGCAGCCTAGAAATCAAAGAAAAAATTGTATCTCGATAGTGGCTGCTCAAAACATATGACAGGTGACAAGGATCAATTCATCACCCTGGAAATGAAAGAAGGAGGTATGGTTACATTTGGAGACAATGTCAAGGAAAAAATAATTGGAATTGGTAAGATCAAAATAACTTGCTATACTTTCATTGAAAATGTATTGCTAGTAGATAAGTTAAAGCACAATCTATCGAGTATTAGTCAATTGTGTGATAAAGGCTTCAAAGTTATCTTCGAATCATCTATGTGCATAGTAACAAACCTTCTTGATCCTAGTAGCAAATTCATTGGACATAGGCTAGGAAATATTTATGTGGTAAATCTAAATGATCTTGCCATGACAAGCAGTTCCAGTCTAGTTGCAATGAAAGCTAAGACAAAGAAGTCTTGTTTATTATGGCATAGAAGATTAGGTCATGCTAGCATGCATACTATTACCAAGTTAATTTCCAAAAATCTTGTTAGTGGCATGCCTAAGTTTAAAGTAGATTTTGATCAAGTTTGTGATGCATGTCAAATGGGTGAACAAACAAGGAGAAGTTTTAAATCCAAAAATCTGATTTCAACATCTAGACCTCTAGAAACACTTCACATGGACTTATTTGGACCAACTAGGACTACAAGCCTAGGAGGTATGAAATATGCCCTTGTGATTGTAGATAATTTTTCTCGATTTACATGGGTTTTGTTTACTGCGCACAAAGATGAGACTTTTAAAGTATTTAGAAAATTTCACAAAAAGGTTTCATATAGAAAAATATTTCTATAATTTCAATAAGGAGTGATCACAGCATAGAATTTGAAAATCAATTTTTCGATGATTACTAGTCTGAAAATGGTATTGATCATAACTTCTCCACTCCTAGAACACCACAACAAAATGGTGTTATAGAGAGAAAAAATAGGACGTTGGAAGAAATGGCCCGAACAATATTGTGTGAAGGTAATCTTCCAAGGTACTTTTGGGCAGAAGCGGTGAACACTGCTTGTTATATTTTAAACCATGTTTTGATCTATCCTATCTTGAAGGAAACCCCTTATGAGCTTTGGAATGAAAAAAAATCCAATATAAATTATTTTCATGTATTTGGATGCAAATGCTTTGTGCTTAATAATGGTAAGGATAATTTAGGAAAATTTGATGCTAAGTCTGAAGAAGCCATTTTTCTTGGTTATTCACTACATAGCAAGGCATATAGGGTTTTTAATAAAAGGACTCTCACTGTTGAAGAGTCGATGCATGTTATATTTGATGAAACTAACCCATCACCATCTAGAAAGGATGAGTGTATTGACAATGATGCTGGTACCATACAAAAAGAGATGGAAAAACAAATATTCAAGAAAAACCAATTGAAGAAGGAGAAGAAATGGTAAGTAAGGATCATACTAATCTTCCGACTGAATGGAGGTACGCTACTTCCCATCCTAAAGAATTAATTATTGGTGATCCTTCTCAAGGTATAAGGACTAGGTTTGCATATCATTACCTAGCCTTTGTATCTCAAATAGAGCCTCATACCTTAGAAGAAGCAGAAAATGACCCAAATTTGATGATGGCCATGCACGAAGAATTGAACCAGTTTGAAAGAAATAAGGTTTGGACATTAGTTGATAGACCTAAAGACCATCCAATTATAGGAACAAAATGGGTCTATAGGAACAAATTATATGAACAAGAAAATGTTATTAGAAACAAAGCTAGATTAGTGGCTAAAGGATATAGTCAAGAAGAAGGTATAGATTTTGATGAAACTTATGCACCTATAGCAAGATTAGAAGCTATTAGATTATTTCTTGCATTTGCTTGCTACATGAATTTTAAACTTTTTCAAATAGATGTGAAAAGTACATTTTTAAATGGTTTTATTGCTGAACAAGTTTTTGTAAAACAACCACCAGGTTTTGAAAATCATGCTTTTCCAAACCATGTATTTAAACTCAATAAAGCTTTGTATGGTTTGAAACAAGCCCCTAGAGCCTGGTATGATAGAATTAGCACCTTCTTAATTGAAAATAATTTTTCAAGAAGAAATGTTGATAAAATTCTCTTTATTAAAAAGAAAAATAATGATATATTAGTTATACAAATCTATATTGATGATATCATCTTTGATGCAACTAATGAAAGTCTTTGTGAAGAATTTGCTAAGTTAATGTAGGGAGAATTTGAAATGAGCCTAATGGATGAACTAAACTACTTGGACTTCAAGTAAAACAAACAAAGGAAGGGATCTTCATCAACCAATCCAAATACACCTAATAAATAATCAAAAAGTTTGGTATGGAGACAAGCAAACAAATGAACACATTCATGAGCCCATCCTGCAGATTGGATAAAGATGAAAGTGGATCCAACGTTGACCAAAAGCTATATCGAGGTATGATCGGATCCTTATTATATTTAACTGCAAGTAGACCAGATATCTTGTATAGTGTATGTGTATGCTCTAGATTTTAATGTAACCCCAAAGAAACACATATACTTGCTGTTAAAAGGATATTAAAATACTTGAAAGGTACAAGTAATCTTGGTCTTTGGTTTTCAAAAGAATCTTCTTTAAATTTAATTGGATTCTCTGATGCTGATTATGCTGGTTGTAGAATAGATAGAAAGAGCACTAGCGGTACTTGTCAATTTCCAGGGTTCAATTTAATCTCATGGTACTGCAAGAAACAAAACTCGGTAGCACTATCTTTTGCTAAAGCAGGGTATGTTGCTACAAGGAGTTGTTGTGCACAAGTGTTATGGATTAAACAACAACTAAAAGATTTTGGTGTTTCACAATGCAAAACTCCTATCAAATGTGATAACACAAGTGCTATAAATTTATCTAAAAATCTTATTTAGCATTTAAGGACTAAGCACATATAGATTAGACACCATTTTATTAGAGACCATGTTTTGAATGGTGATATAGAACTAGAGTTTATACCTACAGAAAAATAACTAGCTGATATCTTTACCAAGCCACTTAATTAGGATAGATTTGAGTTGCTTAGAGGAGAATTAGGGCTATGTTATCCTTTCTAAATTTAGTAAACCTAAGGAAAAATTATCTAGAAAGCCTCCTATATTTATTCATGATTTTTGAACAACTTTCCTTGAATTTCTCAATATATTTGAATTAAACTTCTAAACCATTTGATCTCTTTTAGAAAGTCTCTATTCGAGTCAACTCGAGCAATCTTGCTCTGGTCGAGCCGGCTAGAATATCTGTGTATCCTACTCTTACTTTGATCGAGCCGACTAAGTTTATGCTTAGCCGACTCAATGTTCTGTTTGTTCTAAGTTCGCTCTGGTCGAGCCAACTCGAATATTTTTAGGGCAGAGCAAGCCAACTCAAAAGATGGGAAATCGCTATTTAGGAAAGTCTGATATGTCTTTTCTTAGTACTTCACTCCCTCACCTTACTTTGAACACACTCTACATCTCTTGGAAGCTCTACCATTCTCACAGAAATCATTCCCTAAAAGTTTAAAATCCTTGATTCCTCTGCAATGGCTCCTCGAAAATCTGTGAAGAAAGTTCTTCAACTCGGCGAATCAAGTAATCACAGTACAGATGCAGGAGAAAAAAGGGAAAAGAGAAAAAGGTCCGCTCTAATCCAACAAAATAAGGAAACTCCTTCTCCTCCTGGACAGCATGTCTCAATGATCAATCGACCTGTCACTTGTGGAAGAAGGATCGACTTTACATTCCTAGAGGAAATGGGAATGAAAATCGGACATTGGATAGTAAGCCAAGGTTGGAAGCATTTCTGTTCTTTAGACATACTGACCTACCCTTCACTGGTACGGACATTTTATGAGAACATTATTATTAAAGAATTTCATTTGGAATCAATTATCAAGGGAAAAATAGTTATAATTAATGAAGAAAGATTGAGCAAGCTACTACAAATGCCAATGACTGGTGCTACTGAACTTCTTCTACCGAACAAGGAGCACATTCTGAAACTCATTTTGGAAAAAGAGGAAGTGAGCACGGTCCGACATGTACAAGCCAATCTACTATCAAGAGAAATGAGGCTGCTGGTCATTTCGACTGGGTCAGTGAGAAGGATATGATCATCATGGAACATCTGATCAAAGAAGAGCCTCTCAACCTTCCCTACATAATGATGATCCAAATGACTGAAGCCACAAGGAAGATCAAAGCCTGTCTACCTTATGGTATGGTTTTCACTCTGTTATTTGAAGAGGCAGGAATTGATTTGTCAAATGAAATAGGCAAGCCACTACATCACTTTGATATCTACTCCTTCTACTCACTTAAAAGAATGGGTTACAAGTTACAAGAAGGAAAATGGATTAAAAAGATGCCTAGTCAAGTAGCTACCACCGTTTCTGAAGAAGATGAAGCTGCTGTTGCTAAAAGGACTGAAGACACTATGATTACTCCATCTGAACTTAAAAATATGATATTTCAAAAGATGGAAACTATCTCCAACACTTTGACAGATCATGTGAACTCTGCAGTTGAAGAAATCAGAAAGTTAGTTGAGATTAAATTGCAAGAATTGACATCTGAACAAGAGCTTCACCAACAAAAAGTTGAAAAAGAAATGAAGGATTTCAAGGAACAAATCAGAAGCATTCTACTGCAATCCCAAAAGGAAACTGCTCCCATGAAGATGTTTCTGAATAGATCATCAAAGAGTCACTTGGCATTCCTATTCCTTCATCTGATCTAGCTAAATTTAACAAAACCAAGAAGACCAAAGTTTTTAGAGCCCCTATTAGAACTAGATCCAGGGATTTAAGGTTTAAACCCCTGAAAACTAAGACCTATGATAGAGTTATAGAGGTAGGCTCCTCTTCTTCATCTAAGAAAGAAGAAGAATAAGTTGTGTAGTGATGCGGCAAGCATATGATTAATGATTTGATTAATGTGTGTAGAGCAATGAAACCTAATTACACTAGCATTGTACTCATCATAATAAGACTTAAGGATTATAAGAAATTGGACTTTTACTTGATTAGACACAATCCTAAACTAAGAAGGAAGAAGATCTAGACAATAGGGGTTAATGATTGTGGACTTACCTTGATGAGCTTTCCAACCTTCTTTTGATTCATACCTTGAAACTACCAATGCTCAGAACTGAAGAACCTGGATAACAGAGATCAGAACCCTGGACTTGGGGCTTCAGCTTGTTGGTTCTTTGTTAAGGTGAACCCAGCCCACAACTCAAAGACTTCGAAGGACCCTACAATGAAGATCAAAGTTAAGGAAGAAGGATAGGAACATATAGAAGGGATGGGAGAGTTTATGAACTAAGAACAGAATTTTAAGAAGATATGGCCGACTCCAATGCCTTCACTTGAGCTTGGAAGATGCTTTGCTAGGGAAAAAGAATGGCTTTGGCGTGGAGGAAGAGGATGGAAAACTTTCACATAAGAAAAAAAATACAAGACAACTTCTACTTCCAAAATTTCAACTTCAATTTTCATTCATTCCCCAAAATCCATCTCTTTTACAATGGGTGTCCAAGGTTTTTAATAGCCTCACAAAGCTAGCTTTTGAAATTTAAAAACTCCCCAAATCAAGAAGGATTACAAGGGGGGTTGGAAGATTTGGTGGAGAGTTTGGAGGGATGTGGGGGGGGGGGGGGTTGGAGGATTTGGTGGAGGACTTGGAGGGATGTGGCCAACCTCCTTGAATTTGAATCTCCCTTGTTGGCGCCCAAAGGGTGATGAGATGGCTGGTGAAGTGGCACCTGATGATGTAGCATGGTGAGGTGGCCTTCTACTTGGATAAGAATGACATGTGGCGCCCAGTGGTCCTAGTTGATGATTTTTTTCTCTTGCTTGGTTGATGTGTCTTCTCTTCTTCATGTGGTCAAATTCTGGGGTCTAGAATTTAAGTCTTGTTGCTGGCTTTCATGGCTTTAAGACTTGATTAGAATTAACTCAACTGAATTAGACTTAACTCAACTGAACTGACTTGACTGACCTAGACTTTAAAACTTGAAGTGGACTTACAGGAAATGAAATTTTAAAAGTAATTACAGGACTCAATAAACACTCTTGATTTGAAAATCAAAATTAATTACAGGACTCTTGAAAAGGAAATGACTCTTGAAAATAAAATATTTTTGAACTAAAGGATACAAGGTAACCTAATTATCTTCGATCCAAATTGGGATAAGGCTAACCTTGTTGGAGTGAAGTTTCTTTCAGCTTCTGGTGTCCACACCAATTCTCCTAGGGTGGGCAGAATTCGACCCAGTCGAGTATGGTTCAGTTTTGCCCTGGTAATGCTCGAACAAGTCTGGGTTAAGTCTTTGCAGGTCCTCTCGAGTAATCCAAGAGTTGTCGGACTCAGGTCGACCTTGCCATTGAACCAGGTATCACTGATAGTCCTTATTCCTGGTAGTAATGATCTTGTCATCCAGGATTCTCTCAATCCTCTCTCTCTGCTCAGGTAAGGTTGGTGGTGGACACTCGGAAATATGTTCACTCTCAATGAATGTTTCTGGCTCAAAAGGCTCACTAGGTATTAGTAGTGGTTCTTTGTATTCTACTAGGTCTGAAACATTGAAGGTTGTACTAATACCCATATCAGGTGGAAGTTCCAAAACATATGCATTAGGCCCTATTTTCTTTAAGATCTTAAAAGGTCCCCCTCCGCAGGCATGCAGCTTCTGTATGGTTCCAGGGGAAAACTGTTCAGGGTTGAGCCTAATCATCGCATAATCCCCTTCACAGAATTCTTTAGCCCTCTTATGTGAGTCAGCTAAGTGTTTGTAAGTTTCATTGCTCAGGTTGATCTTATTACTGATTTCTTTATGTATTTGTGACATGCTGTGCAAAAGACTCAGCAGACTCAGAGACTCGTGTGTGAATAGGTAGTGGGATTAGATCTAAAGGCTTCCTAGGCTTGCAACCATGGACTATCTCAAAGGGACTTTTGCCCGTAGATCGATTGACCGAACTGTTGTAAGCGAACTCAGCACGTGGCAATAACAAATCCCAGTTCCCTAGACTTTCTCCCACTAGGCATCTCAGCAAGTTCCCTAGACTTCTATTTACAACCTCGATTTGTCCATCAGTCTGGGGATGGTAGGCAGTGGAGAATTTCAGTCTGGTTCCTAATAGGTGCCAAATGGTTAACTTGTGAAGCGGACATCCCTATTAGAAACAATGGTTTTTGGTAACCCGTGGAGTCTGACTACTTGATCAAGAAAGAGTTTGGCTATCCTAGAGGCATTGGAAGTTTGGGAGCAAGGTATGAAATGGGCCATTTTTGAAAACCGATCGACCATCACAAAGATAGAATCATGTTTTCGAATGGTCTTGGGTAATCCTAGAACAAAGTCCATGCTTAGATCCTGCCATGGACACTCAGGTATAGGTAATGGAGTGTATAGCCTGGTATTCTTCTTTTGTTGCTTTGCAACAGCACATGTCCTACATCGGGCTACAAGGTTTGCTACTTGTTTCTTAAGACCTGGCCAGTAAAATTGTTCCTCAACAGCCAAGATAGTCTTGTTTCATCCGAAGTGGCCAGCCAAACCTCCCGCATGTATCTCCCAAACTAAAAAATCTCTTAAGGAGGTTCTTGGGATGCAAAGCCTATTCTCTCTAAAAAGATAACCATCTAGAAGGGTATAGTCACTATGATCACTAGATGGTCCTTGATGCAAAACCTGATAAATTTCACCAAAATCTGGACAGGTTTCGTACTGCTCCTTAAGTCTTTCAAAACCTATGACTTCAGTACTGACTGAGGTTAAAAGTAACGTTCTACGACTTAGGGCATCAGCTACCTTATTGTCAATTCATGATTGATGCTTTAGGACAAACGTATAGGATTGGATGTACTCTACCCATTTGGCATGCCTAGGGTTTAGTTTCTTTTGGGAACTCAAAAACCTAAGGGCTTCATGGTCTGAAAATAAAACAAATTCTTGCGGTAGGAGATAATGCCTCCAATACCTTAATGCTTGCACTACCGCATAAAGCTCCCAATCATATGTCGAGTATTTCTTCCTGGCTTCATTCAATTTCTCACTAAAGAATGCTACGGGATGGTTCTCTTGACTCAGAACTCCACCAATACCTACTCCTGAAGCATCGCATGCTACTTCAAAGATCTTAAAAAAATCGGGTAGTCTTAAGACTGGTGCTTGGGTCATCTTATCTTTGATGTGAAGGAAGGCCTTATCAGCTGACTTCGTCCATTCAAAGTGGCCCTTCCTAATACAATCCGTGATAGGAGCAACTATGGTGCTAAACCCTTTAATAAATCTTCGATAAAACGTAGCGAGGCCATGAAAACTTCTTACTTCATGAATATTATTGGGTGTTGGCCACTCTACAATTGCCTTAACCTTCTCAGGGTTAGCGGATACTCCTTCAGGGGTCACAACAAATCCTAGGAAGATAACTCTAGTAGTCATGAAAGCACATTTCTTTAGATTGGCATAGAGGTTATCTTTCCTAAGTGCTAAAAATACCTACCTCAGATGTTGTTGATGATCTTCTCTAGTCCTACTATAGATAAGTATGTTGTCAAAGTAAACGACAACAAATTTTCCAATAAAGGCTCGTAGGACTTGGTTCATGATTCGCATAAAAGTGCTAGGGGCGTTTGATAACCCAAAAGGCATGACTACCCATTCAAATAACCCGTCCTTAGTTTTAAAGGCAGTCTTCCATTCATCCCCTGGTCTGATCCTAACTTGGTGATAGCCGCTCTTCAAGTCAATCTTAGAAAATATAGTTGCACCGGCCATCATATCTAACATATCATCCAAGCGGGGGATGGGAAACCTATACTTCACCGTGATTTTATTTATGGCATGACTATCAACACATATTCTCCATGTGCCATCTTTCTTAGGGGTAAGGTTGGGACTGCGCATGGACTCAAACTCTCCCTAATGAATCCTTTCTTTAGGAGTTCTCCTACTTGACGTTGTAATTCTTGGTGCTCGGTAGGGTTCATTCTATAATGGGGAAGGTTCGGTAGGGTTGCTCCGGGGACTAAGTCTATCGCATGTTGTATTCCCTAAGAGATGGGAGTTGGTCGGGCAAGTCATCGGGGAACACGTCTTTGAACTCCTCTAGCACTTGACTGACTTCTTGAGGTTGTTCTTTTGAAAGAGGTTCTTGATGATCCTTAATGATTAAAATCCAAACAGGTGACCCATTGCTAATTTCTTTCTCCATTTCTCTAGTAGTGATCACGTTTATCCCCTTTTTCTTATCACTCAATTGACTTGATCCTCTCTTAATGGGGTTCTTAGGTGGAGAAGAATGGATTGCAATCTTCTTTCCATTATGAGTAAACGAGCATGAATTAGAATGACCATAGAGTGTTACGTCAAGATCGTACAACCATGGTCGGCCTAAAATTATGCTACTTACTCCCATTGGAAGTACATCACACCATACTTTCTCCAGGTAAGATTGGAACTGAATGGTTACTAGGCACCTAGACTTAATGGAAATCATGGTTGAGTCTTTCCAGGATACCTTATAGGGATTAGGATGGGGTACGGTGGGCAATCCTAGGTTTTTAACTGTGTTGGTGGATATGGCATTGACACAGCTACCGCTATCTAAAATGACTTTGCATACATTCTCACCTATCTTAATGAATGTCTGTAGGATGCTAGTCCTACGCCAATCTTCTTGAGTTTTAGCTTGGGTGAGAATACACCTAACCACTCCTAACAGATCTTGATCTGCCAGGACTTCCTCATCCTCATACTCTTCAGCCAAGTTCTCATCTGCCTGGTATACTTCCTCCTCAAATTCATCTTGGGATTCTACGGCTTCCTCTTCTACTTCTCCTATGTGTAGGGCTCTATTAGGACAGTTGCTAGAATAGTGACCCACTTTGTTACACTTGAAACATGCGTTTGGAGTTCTTTGGGTCTCAGGTGTTTTCCCCTTGTCATCTCTTCGGGTCACAGGCACATTAGGATTGGGTCGGTTGAATCTAGGCTGATTGGATCCTGACTGCTGATAAGGTGCACTAGTCCTAGGGGCTTCGGGCCTACGATAGACTGGACCTCTATGGAATCTCTCAGCATCCCTAGCTATCTGATAGGCCAATTCTAGGTCATGTACCTCTCGCATGAACAATTCTCTTTGAATTTCTTCCCTTAGTCCGGCTCTAAATCTAGACAAGGTCACCGACTCAGATTCATCAACATTACACCTCATAACGAATTTGTCAAACTTCGCTATGTACTCTGCGACACTCCTATTTCCTTGAGTAAGTCTTTGCCATTGATCTAGGAGTCTTTGGTGGTAGGACATAGGAAGGTATTTCTCCCTAAGCCTAAGTTTCATAGCTCGCCAGGTCACTATGGGCACATCACCTCTCTGTCTAGTGAGTCTCTCAACGTTTTCCCAATATAACCTAGCTTGGCGCACAAGTTTAAGCTTTGCAAACTTACACTTGCGCTCTTCAGTCATCTCAAACCAGTCAAAATGCTGGTCTATCTCACCTTCCCAATCAATGTAGATCTTTGGATCTAAAATTCCATCAAAGGTGGGAGCTTCCAGCCTAATGTTCTTCATGGTTCGGTCATCTTGATCAAAGTGAATTGGGGTGGGTCTCCTGACATTGGGTTCATAGTTAGGCTCATGATGGAATCTCCTTGGGTTGGGCTCGATGGTTTGACCAGGGTGGGGTCGTCTAGGAATTGGATCATAAAACTGATCTTGGGGAGCTCTCCAAGGGTTTGTTTCGTAGAGAGGGTTTTGATATGGAATCCTTCTAGGGTTCAATGGGGTCTCGAGTTCAGGTGCAAGACTAGGCTCAGGCTCAGTCTGGGCTTCATGATTGCTTTCAGGGGTTCTAGCCTCTAACTGATCCAACCTAGTAGTGATGTGGGCTAACTGCTCATTCATGTCTTGGTTGGTTTGTGTCACATTCTGATTTGTTTGGGCCAATTGCTTAGTTAAACTCTTAGTCAGTTGGGCCACTTGATCATTTAGGCCTTTGATCAAATTCCCTAAGTTTTGGTCCATGGCTACACTTGACTGGGCTTGGATTGGTGAATACAGTGTCCCTGCTCTAGTTGTTATGTAGGCAAATGGACTCAAGTTCGAGCTAAGGTTTCTTAGACCTAGAGCACAAATTAGAAGTCTAATTAAGTGAACCAACTAGCTAGTAGTACTTATAGGACTTAGCCAGGTAGGTGGAGGGGAGTGAAGGTCCCTGATTGCCAACCTTAGACACCAATCTGAGATTGGCCAGGTAGGCGGACCAAATCACAAGCCCTGATGCACCAATCCTAGACACCAAGCCAGTAAGCACACACCAATTAGCTGACACAGTTAACTTGACCCTAGCCTGAACCCAACTTGTTGGTGTCCCTAACCCACTAGGGCAATTAACGTTCTACTCAATTTTAATTAATGGGCTGGGATCGATATGCTGGTTGGTGATTTTTGGGCTAAGGACAGGTGATGAAACCCTGACCCTATGTCAAATTGATGCCCTTAATTTGATTTCCCATAAGATGAATGAAATGCAAAGGTGCTGCAGAAGTGTGTTGCAGTTTGAAAGTGGTGTGGAATACGTGATGAAAAAATGCCCAAAAATTCTGAAAAATTCACAGAGGATTCCTAACTTATATGTTTCAATGCAAATAAAAGGAATTTTAAAACTAAAATCTGTACTACTCTAAGCAGATCCTACAAATGAAGATAAATAAAAAGGATAGAACAAAACCCTAATGATAGTGTTGAACTGCAGAAATTTTCATTTTTTTTTATAATTTTTTTCTGATGATGAAATTTAATATGGTGATAACTGACTTAGAAAGGAACAAGAAAAAAAATATTTCAATAAAAAATTAGCGACTTGCCTTTGGAGCTGCAGACGGATTACAGTAAATAGATACAAATTTTCAGAAAACAGAACCTAATCAAACAAGTGCAATGGCTTACCCAAAACTTCAATCTAAAAATTCACGTCCGGCCAGGGGCTCATTATTCCCATGGGTCGTGACAGTGTACTGGAGTACACCCGCTCAGGAGGCATGAATTTTAGATCTTGCTTGGATTTAAAGAAAACTATTCTATCCTAATGCAACCATGCTCTGATACCAATTTGATGCGGCAAGCATATGATTAATGATTTGATTAATGTGTGTAGAGAAATGAAACCTAATTACACTAGCATTGTACTCATCATAATAAGACTTAAGGATTATAAGAAATTGGACTTTTACTTGATTAGACACAATCCTAAACTAAGAAGGAAGAAGATCTAGACAATAGGGGCTAATGATTGTGGACTTACCTTGATGAGCTTTCCAACCTTCTTTTGATTCATACCTTGAAACTACCAATGCTCAGAACTGAAGAACCTGGATAACAGAGATTAGAACCCTGGACTTGGGGCTTCAGCTTGTTGGTTCTTTGTTAAGGTGAACCCAGCCCACAACTCAAAGACTTCGAAGGACCCTACAATGAAGATCAAAGTTAAGGAAGAAGGATAGGAACATATAGAAGGGATGGGAGAGTTTATGAACTAAGAACAGAATTTTGAGAAGATATGGCCGACTCCAATGCCTTCACTTAAGCTTGGAAGATGCTTTGCTAGGGAAAAAGAATGGCTTTGGCGTGGAGGAAGAGGATGGGAAACTTTCACATAAGAAAAAAAATACAAGACAACTTTTACTTCCAAAATTTCAACTTCAATTTTCATTCATTCCCCAAAATCCATCTCTTTTACAATGGGTGTCCAAGGTTTTTAATAGCCTCACAAAGCTAGCTTTTGAAATTTAAAAACTCCCCAAATCAAGGAGGATTACAAGGGGGGTTGGAGGATTTGGTGGAGAGTTTGGAGGGATGTGGGGGGGGGGGTTGGAGGATTTGGTGGAGGACTTGGAGGGATGTGGCCAACCTCCTTGAATTTGAATCTCTCTTGTTGGCGCCCAAAGGGTGATGAGATGGCTGGTGAAGTGGCACCTTATGATGTGGCATTGTGAGGTGGCCTTCTACTTGGATAAGAATGACATGTGGCGCCCAGTGGTCCTAGTTGATGGTTTTTTTCTCTTGCTTGGTTGATGTGTCTTCTCTTCTTCATGTGGTCAAATTCTGGGGTCCAGAAATTGAGTCTTGTTGCTGGCTTTCATGGCTTTAAGACTTGATTAGACTTAAATCAACTGAATTAGACTTAACTCAACTGAACTGACTTGACTGACCTAGACTTTAAAACTTGAAGTGGACTTACAGGAAATGAAATTTTAAAAGTAATTACAGGACTCAATAAACACTCTTGATTTGAAACTCAAAATTAATTACAGGTCTCTTGAAAAGGAAATGACTCTTGAAAATAAAATATTTTTGAACTAAAGGATACAAGGTAACCTAATTCACTTCGATCCAAATTGGGATAAGGCTAACCTTGTTGGAGTGAAGTTTCTTTCGGCTTCTGGTGTCCACACCATGTAGTTAGTCTTCTGGTTATTTTTCTGAAATGAATGTTTGTTCCACTTGTCATCTTTTACAATTGCAATGTACTTTCTGTCCTGCAAACTTTTTAATGAAATGAATGTTTTCTGTTTAGAAATTGCATTTACTATGATGAAATTTTAATTAGAATTTCAAGTGTGACAATATAAAATTATCTCAAACAAATATTAAAAACTTTCTCAATCTATTTTAAAATCTGAGCTTTATTTGAAATAACCTTTTTGATTGATTGACAAAAAGGGGGAGAATTATGAAAAATGTAAAAGGAATGGGAAATTAGCTCCTTTTCAACAATTCTTAAAGTGTAATGAAAAAGGGGGAGCACAAAAAGAATAGCAATGCTTAAATTACTTTAAAATCTAGAGAAAGGGGGAGTTTCTCTTGAATGATATTGCTCAGACTTATATTCAAATTAATCCCATTGCTCTGATCATAATTGCATATTTTAACTCTTTGATACTCCATATTTTGTGCAACACTATAACGATATATAGTAATATCATTTGTTGAGCTCTGATTTTCTTTTAAATCCAATCAACTTTGTTACATGTGAATAATTATGTTTCAAATACTGTTATACATGTAAAGTGTCTTACTAATATTTCATGCCCAGTGTTTTGTCATCATCAAAAAGGGGGAGATTGTTGACCCCATAAATGATTTTGATGATAACCAAACATTGGAGCATGTACATTTCTTACTGACAACTCTTCAAGTGTTTGACAAGTTTTTATAGGATGTATAACATGTTCAAACTTCAACTCCTACATTTCTATTTTTTTGCTTGAGTTGTGTTGTAAGTGTTGTTGTAAAGAAGAACCCCAATGAAAATGCTAAGAAAAATCAAGAAAAAGGGTTACTTCTATAAGTGTGTGTGCCTTAGATTTTGCCTTAAGTTGGTTTGTGTGAAATTGTAAAAGAGTTGGTGAGAGTTTTCTTTAAGTTCAAATTATAAAAATCTTGAAGAAGACACTTGAGCCAACCCCAAGAAAAGAAGAGTCGACTCTGCTTACTGGCATGTAGCAAGGATTCTGGAACGCAACAATCCAAGCTGACTCAATGGAAAGCGAGCTAACTCTAATGAATCCAAGTCGACTGGAATCAGTTCGAGCCGACTCCTCTAGAGTCCATTTCCTAAAAGTTTTCTGAGAACAGCTAGGCGAGCCGGCCCAACCTAGAAAGAGCCGACTCTGCCAGACCTAATTTCAAAAGCTTGAGAAAGTGAGCCAACCCGAACTGCATCGAGACGACTCTTCCAGAGTAAGGTTTTCCGAACCTGAGAAGAAGAGCCGGCCCAAGTTGAAAAGAGCCGACTCCTCGAGTTCAAGAATTTCAAGATTCAAGTTCGAGCCAACCCGAGCTATAAAGAGCCGACTCGTTCAGAGTGACAATCTGCACCCTGAGATAAAGAGCCAAATGCATTGAAGAAATGGTGACTCGACCTATCGACTCGAACGATCCAAGCCGACTCGAAGGAATCTGAGCCAACTCGAATGTCACTTCCAGGTATCTAATGGCTAGTTCCAGAATTTGTTTTTGAATGCCAAAAAGTGCTCCAACGGTCACAAATCATTCCCCATCGGTCTACAACAGCTAGAACTGCCTTGGGATGATGGAAGACTTTAAATTTGAAGGATTTGAACTACCTTAAAGCAATTAATTAAGAAGAGAGTTCAAAAAGGAAAAAGAGAGAGCTTCATTGAATATCAAACCAACCACAAGAGATAGATTACAAGTGCATTCGAGTCTGTATTGAAGCCCTCAACAACTCTGATCTAAAGCTTGAATCAACTTTGGAAGAAGCCACTAAAGTCATTAAAGCTTATTCAAGTGCATTCAAGTGGACTTCCAACGAGCTGCAATGGCAACTATCCGACAACTTGAGTTTCTCATTTATTGTTGTATTTATTTCAATTCAATCTTTGAATTGTTGGGTTATTGGTGAACCCGGTTGAAAAACCAAATAGGTTTTTGGTGAGCCTTATCAAAACCAAGGTTTAGGTTCTTTGGTGATCCTATGAAAACCAGGTTTAGGTTCTTGGTGATCCTATGAAAACCAAGTTTAGGTTTCTTTGGTGAGGCTGTTAAAATCAAAGGATGTTGGGTTTTCTTTGGTGATCCCATAAAACCGAAGTATAGAGGTTTTGGATTGTGATCCTGTAAAACAATCCTACTGTATTCGGGTGTGAATTTAGTGAAAATTCTAAGTGGTATCTTGGGTAGTGGACATAGGAGCTAGGTTGCTCCGAACCACTATAAATTTGGTGTTTTTGTGTTGTGCTTTCTCTACTTTATTTAGCTTCTGCATTCTATAACCTTATCACAGCACCTACCACTTGCAAAGGAATTTGAAATAGCACATTACTTGTTTAAATTTTTAAAAGTCCCAATTCACCCCCCTCTAGGTAGCCACCTGGGCAACAGCACCATTCTTTCAGATGATGCCTAAAGGCCTATCGATTACACCAACAAGGTGCTAAATGACATGAAAACTAGGTACACCTGGTCTGAAAAAAATATTTTTGTACTTATTATGTTTGCTCAATATCTCAGGCTATACTTTCAAGCTCATCTAGTTATGGTTCTTACTAACCAACCTTTGAGGGCCATATTAGGCTAACCAGATACTTCAGGGTTCCTAGCCAAATAGGTGATGAAGCTTAGAAAGTTTGATATCTTGTACCACTTAAGACCATCCTAGAAAGTCCAGGTCTTGGTCGACTTCCTTGTGGAATGCACTTGGGCAGATGATGACCTAGAGGAGGCCCCACCTAGATTAGGGCAATGGCCACCCAGCAAGGTGACATTGTGGATCCTTCATGTTGATGGTGTGTTCAACTCCGAGAGGAGTGGAGCTGGTGGTGCGAGTACCAAAGTTCATAAAAGACTTCAATAAAACCTAATCAAGACGAACTCCTTATGGATTACATGTGAATAAGCCAAACTCAATTTTGGCTTCAAGTTTGTTTTTTAATTTTAGCATGAGTCCTGTAATTAGAGTCGAGTCCATTCCAATTTTAATTTCAATTTAGTCTTGTTAGATTCAATTTAGTCTTGTTGGGTTTAATTTGGTCAAGATGGGTTCAATTTGGTCTTGTAACTTGTTGGATCTTGTAATTAGGCAAGTTGGGTTCAAGTAGGATTCGAATTAGACAAGATCAAGACCATGAAGTTTGAAAGCATCAAGATTGGATGGAGCAAACCACCTCAACTATCATGCCTAGTTGGAATGCCACATCACCATGCCAAGATGGGAAGCCACCTCTCCTTCCACACCACCTCCATGCCAAGATGGGATGACACTTCACCTCCCATGCCACATCACCTCACTTTGTATGCCCAAGAATTCAAATTTGAAAACAAGTTGGATGCCTCACTTATTTTTCCATTCTTCATGCATGTAATATCACTTATCACTCCACTCTTCACTCCACTCTTTAAGCTTGTAATTCAAATTTGAAAAGGCTAGGGAAGTCTATAAATATCCCTAACCCTTTTTTAATCAAGCTAATGTTATGAATGAATGAAAGCTTCTTTCTTCCTCCATTGCTTTGTTGCATCGATACTCCGTGAAGGAGATGGCATGAGGCTCAATCTATTAAACCTAGTTCCAAGAAAATGCCAACCACTATCCTTCTTCCCCTGCTTTCAATTTTTTCTCAAATTTCTTTTCCTTTCAAACCTCCCACGGCCACTAATGCTCTCCATTGTAGGATCCTCCATGATCTTGAGTTGAAGATAAGGTTTTCTTTGCTTCAGAACCATCTACGTTAGGAGTCTTCCATCCAAGGAGTGATAGTCTTCAAATCCAACCGCTAGTCCTTGGAGTGCTGAAATTAAACCACCACCAAAAGTGTGAGAGCTCATTATTGGTAAGAGAACCCCTCCTAGACTCTTAGGTCTGATTGTTTGAAAGTTCATGTCCTAGTTAGAATAGTTTTTCAACCATTAGGTCCTTTCTACATTTGATTGAATGGAAACTACATAACGGGTAATAAAACTTTCATCTAGTAGTCTCTTTCATTAATTTCATTTTCTCTCTAAGCATGAATCTTGCTGATATGTCGTAGAATCATTGCTTATTTTTATATTATTGATTTCATAGTTTAAAGTTTCATTTCCATCCTGCATCATTTTGGTATCAGAGCAAGGTTAACTAGGGCAAGTATGCTAGTTGCTGAAATTTTCTACATTATCCAAGGACTACACCTAAACGCTCATCTCATAGCTTTTTGGATCTTAGTTTAATTTATAATTCTAAAGCAACCAATCTAGATCAAACTAGACCTTGAATCTTTTCTCATAGATTTTAGATCTGAATTTTCAGAAATTTATTTTTATTTTCCTAGCTTACTCTCTAGTTAAAGGAAATCACGCCTCCTGAGCGGGTATACGAAAGTATACTTATGACCCATGGGAGTAATGAGCCAAGGCCGGATGTGATAACCCAAAATTGGAGGGCCCATTGTGCTAAGTGCATGCTTGCATGATTGGATATGTTGAGTGTTTCATTGCATGTTTACTCCTCTAGCACAACTTAGGTTCTAAAATTTTTTGGCATAATTCAAATTTTAATCCACCTAACCATAATTCAAAATTTTAAAATTTAAATTTTGAATTTTGAAATTTAAAATTTGAGAATTTAAATTTGAAATTCAAGTTTGAAATTCAAATTTGAAATTTGAAATTTATAAATTTGAATTTTGAAGTGAATATTATTCCTAGTCTTTATGTTTTTTCCTAGTCTTTATGTTCTATTGATTAGCTAGATTGTTGGATGTGCATTCATTTTAAAACATTTAAGAACAATCCTATCACAAGATAAGGGAAGGATTTCATCACCTTTTCTTGGCCCAAAAATAACCAACTACATATTGCATTGATCCAAGCCTAACATAAAATTAAGAACCTAAAACTAGGGAGATCAACAAGTCAAGTTCATGATCATGTTCAGACATAGCATTTATTGATTTTGTATTTACTCCTCGGTATTGGTGTTTAAGGTTAGTGGTCCAACGGTAAATGCCTTAAGTGGATTTATGGTTTTTAGTTAGGACCTTGTGAAAGCGAGGGGAGCCTCCCACAGTCCCACCTCTTACCTAGCCAGTTGAAAGGGTGACTGCGGTCTTAATTAGTGCTTTCCAATTCATGCTATCTTGAACTTCTAGGTCTAGGAGCCCTAAAAGATAGGATTTTTATTTCATGACCACTAGATTCGGAACCCCATACCAACACTCCCAAACCCATCCAAGTCTCACCATGGACCCCAATCTTGAAACTTTGATGAGAACCATGACTGATCAATTCAGGCAACTAAACAATAGGTTTAACCAAATGGAAGAGCGAATTGGGACCCTTGAAAAGACCCGTTTGACCCACACTGAACCTGAATCACCTAGACCATCTCCCATTGGACCAAGAGCATATCACCATGATCCCACCCCTGAACATAACCCTAGATGCCCACACCAAGACTTCATGGATTCGAAGGAAAGAGCCCTTAGGAACATACATCTCAATGCACTCACTTTTGATAAAAATTTAGATCCTAAGGTGTATGTTGATTGGGAAAATGACATGGATCAATACTTTTAGTATGAGATGTTGGAAGAAAAGAAGTACCAATTTGCTAAACTTAGGTTAGTTCGATAAGCTAGATTGTATTGGAAAAATGTTGAGTGCATTTGTCGACAGAGAGAAGACATGCCCATAGTCACATGGAGAGCCATTGAGTTCGAACATAGGAAGAAGTACCTATCATTGTCCTATAAGCAAAGGCTTTTAGATCAATGGCAAAGATTGAGCCAAGGGAATAGAACAGTATCTGAGTATATCGCTAAGTTTGACAAATTTTGTCATGAGATGTAGTGTAGTCGAGTTAGAGGCCGTCACCCTGTCTAGGTTTAGAGTAGGCCTACATGAAGAAATCCAAGGAAATTATTTCTAAGAGAAGTCCATGACATAGAGTAGGCTTACCAAATTGCTAGAGACTGTGAGAGATTTCAGAGGGGACCCCTGATCTGTAGACCTAAACCCAGTAGGATTAGTACCCCTGGAAATAGACCAAATGTAGGGTTTTGCATGGTGCTCCCAAGCCATGTAAAGACTTGGGAGAACATGGCAGAAATGCTAGAGGCGATCCTTGGAGCTTGGGGGTGTGTCCCAAGCTATCTGAGAGGTATTCCAGGGATTTCTAGGGGTTGTCCCTAGGGCTGTAAGTCATATTTGGATCACAGCATGCTAGGCCAGGGGCTTGATCTAGGGTTGAGTTTTTTTCTCATGTGACTTAGGAGGGAGTTTTTTGAGAGATTGTAACATAATCCAATTAGATTATGGGATTGGGTCCAGGTTTGTTAAGTTGGTTAGGAGGGTAGCCAGTTGGTTGGTTTAACCAATTAGGAAGCCCAACCACGTGAGATGTTCTAACCAGTTTGTTATTAGACCATCCAAATCCTGACCACCCATGTGATTGTGTCCTAACAAGACCAAGAAGTTGTTAGCTCAAGTAGTCCAAGATCAAGAAGCCCAAGAAGACCAGGATTTCACCTCCTACTCTTATTTAAGAGAGAGGGGGGTGTGCGTAATGTGGGAGGCTGACCCTTTATTGGTCTTGGTCTGGTTGGATCCAAGGGAGCATGGGGTCTCTCGATTTGGAGAGAGGCCGACCATGTTGGAGCGCAAGGAGATGATCATGAGGACTTCTCAAGGTGTTGAAGATCATCTCTGGTTTTTTGCATGTGAGAAGACTGTGGGGGGAATGCCCCCCCATTGGAGGGTCTTTCATGGTTTGAGGCAGGACATGAGGCTTGGCTCACAGTCCTGCTCCTGGATGGCATATTCATGCAGGTGGAGACCACGTGAAGGGAGTCCACATAAGGACTTGGCCGTGGGAATCTGTGTGAGGGAGTCCGTAGGTGGAGACCTCATAGGTTTCAAGGAGGCCACGGTGGAGGGCTTCAGAGAGGCACATGTGAGGGAGAAGGTATCTTGTGGACCCTGGGGTGTTCCATGTGACTTTGGAGAAGGGATCCTATGTGAGGGAGTCCACAGGTGGAGCTTCTTCTTGGGCTTCAGAGAAGAAGGGATGCACGTTGAAGTATTATCCGTGCATGGTTGTACATAGGTTCTTAAGGCATGAGGCTTGCAGGAGAGAAGACGTGCAGGTAACAGCGAGAAGCTTCTGGGTTTTAAAAGGGGTGACGGGGTTTTGTATCTTATCTTGTTACAAGGTTCTTCTCTAAAGGAATAAAGCAATCTCTTTTTTTTTCTACATCTCCTTTCTATATCTCCTTTGTTGCATGATATTGAATCCAAGAATAGATTTTGCTGGTTCTTGATCAAGAAGGTTGGTTCTTCATCTTTCCCTCACTATTTTTATTATGCAGGCACTGATTCGGATTACAAGCAAGTGGTGTCAATGCCTAGAACTTTTTAAAAATTGGTATTAGAGTGAGGTTGAGCAATAAAGGAGTTGTATGTGGGTGTGGTATCCCGTGTGGTTGGAGAAGAGGTCTGACATTAGTGTTAGGTTTGCACAACAGTCTGGGTGTACTATGAAAGCATAGGTTGGTGTTGCAGTCATGGGGACAAAGCAGAAAGACATCAGTTTGAGATCAGGAGTGCGGTGGAGCACGAGTCTCAGGAGCTATGGAGCATGGGTTGATGTTCCAGCTGGGGAGGCGAGGTGGCTTCGATGGGAAGATGTTAGCTCTAGAGACAGCATGAAGGGTATAGATGGTCATGCAGAGCTTGTTAGGAATGGAGAAAGGAAAAGCTTGATTTTCTTAGGTTTCAGTTATTGGGTTAGAGGAGTTGGGATGAGCTCCTAGGTTTCAAAGGAGCTTGCAGGAGGTAGTGTATCTAAAATTATCTCAGAGGGGTTCGCGGTGTATGAAGGGTACTAACAGGTAGGGATAGGGTATGAGGTTTAGGTGCATCTCAGCAGGGCAATGTTGAGTTGCTGGCCTCGGGGTTTCTTTCTGTGGCATCAAGAGGACTTCAGTATCAAGTGGAGCACTGGGAAGAGGTGGCTTCATGAGTTGGAGTAGGATTCGACACGAGTTCAGAGTGGGAGGTGCAGGAAAAGTGGCCATATCCTAGCATGAGTGTCAGGGATGCACTTAGCCAGGTGGAGCAGAGTGTGCAGAGATTTGTTATGGCTCTGAGGAGATGGTGTCAGGTAGAGCTCCAATTATAGCGAGTGCTGGCTCAGGTTCACTATGGTCTCTCCAGGGAAGTCTAAGGAAAAGACTGATGCAGTTGCTAGGCAGAAGGAAGGCTATAATCGTGGTGCAAGGATACAAGCAAGGGTCTTCAGTTGAGGAGGCTGTCATCCCAAAGGCCTCCAAAGGCTAGTAGCAGTTGAAGGGTATTGGCAGAGGCAAGGATATTCTCACAAGGAGCTGTCAAGACATGCAGTTACAGTGGGGTTTTGCCAGCTTTGCCAAGGCTTGGGGGCACTAAGGTAGAGATTGTAGGGTTTTGCATGGTGCTCTCAAGCCTTGGAGAGACTTGGGAGGCTATGGCAGGGATGCTGGAGGCAATTCCTAGAGCTTGGGGGCATGTCCTAAGCTATCTCGGAGGTGTTCCAGGGATTTTTGGGGGTTGTCCCCAGGGCTCTGAGTCATAATTGGATCACGACATGCTAGGCTAGGGGCTTGATCTAGGGTTGAATAGTTTTGTCACATGACTTAAGGGGGAGTTTTTTGCGAGATTGTAACATAACCCAATTAGATTATGGGGTTGGGTCTAGGTTAGTTAAGTTGGTTAGGAGATTTGCTAGTTGGTTGGTCCGTGGTTTGTTGTAACCAATTAGGAAGCCCAACCAAGTGAGGTATTCTAACCAGTTTGTTATTGGACCATCCAAGTTCTAACCGCCCATGTGATTGAGTCCTAACAAGACTAAGAAGTTGTTAGCCCAAGTAGTCCAAGATCAAGAAGCCCAAGAAGACCAGGATTTCACCACCTACTCTTATTTAAGAGAGTGGAGGGCATGAATGATGTGGGAGGCTGACCCTTTGGGAGGCTGACCCTTTATGTGTCTTGGTCTTGTTGGATCCAAGGGAGCATGGGGTCTCTTGGTTCGGAAAGAGTTTGACCATGTTGGAGTGCAAAGAGAAGACCGTGAGGACTTCTCATGGTGTTGAAGATCATCTCCAGTCTTTTGCATGAGAGGAGACTATGGGGGGAACGCCCCCCCTCTTTGGATGGTCTTTCATGGTTTGAGGCAGGACGTGAGGCTTGGCTCATGGTCCTGCTCTTGGATAGCATCTTCTTGTAGGTGGTGATCACATGGAGGAAGTCCACGTGGGGACTTGGCCATGGAAATCTGTATGAGGGAGTCCGTAGGTGGAGACCTCCTGGGTTGCAAAGAGGCCACGGTGGAAGGATTTAGAGAGGTGCATATGAGGGAGATATCACGTGGAGGGCTTAAACCGTGGGGTATTCCATGGGGCTTTGGAGAAGGGATCCTGCGTGAGGGAGTCCGCAGGTGGAGCTTCTTCTCAAGCTCAGAGAGGAAGGGATGCATTTTGAAGTATTGTCTGTCCGTGGCCATACGTGGATTCTTGGGATGTGAGGCCTGCAAGAGGAAAGACGTGCGGGTGACAACGAAAAGCTTCTAGGTTTCAGAAGGGGTGTCGGGGTTTTGTATCTTGTCTTGTAACAAGTTTCTTCTCTAAAGGAATAAAGCAATCTCTCTTTTTTTCCTATATCACATTTATATATCTTTTTTATTGCATGATATTGAATCTAAGAACAGGTTGTTGTTGATTTTTGATCAAGAAGGTTGGTTCTTGATCTTTCCCTCATTGTTTCTGCTATGTAGGCACTGATTCGGATTCCCAGCAAGTGGTGTCAATGCCTACAAATTTTCAATAATTGGTATCAGTGAAGGGTTTAAGCATGGGAGAAGAGGATTCAAGGAATAATAAAGGAGCTATACATGTGTGTGGTATCCCGCGTAGTTGGAAAAGAGGTCTAACATTCGTTTTAGGTTTGTAGAGTTATCTGGGTATACTGCGAAAGCACAGGTTGGTGTTGCAGTCATGGGTACAGAGTAAAAAGATATCAGTTCGAGGTCAGGAGTGTGGTGGAGCACGAGTCTCTGGAGCTGTAGAGCACGGGTTGATATTCTAGCTAGGGAGGTGAGGTGGCTTCGACTGGAATATGTCAGCTCTGGAGATAGCAGGAAGGGTGCAGTTGATCACGCGGAGCTTGTTAGGAATGAAGAAAGGAAAAGCCTATTTTTCTATGGTTTCAGTAACTGGGTTAGAGGAGTTGGGATGAGCTCCTGGGTTTCGGAGGAGCCTATGAGAGGCAGTGTATCTAAAATGATCTCGGAGGGGTTCAAGGTGTGCAAAGGATCCGAAGAGGCAGCGATGAGGTACGAGGTTCAGGTGCATCCTCAGCAAGGCATCATTGAGTTGTTGGCCTTGGGGTTTCTTTCTGTGGCATCACGAGGACTACAGTTTCAGGTGGAGCATCGGGAAGAGGTGGCTTCACGGGTTGGAGTATGATTTGACACGAGTTCAGAGCAAGAGGTGCAGGAAAAGTGGCCATATCCTGGCATGAGTGTTAGGGGTGCACATAGCTAGGTGGAGCAGAGTGTGCAGAGATTTGGCATGGATATGAGGAGATGGTGTCAGGCAGAGCTCCAATTACAGTGAGTGCTTGCTCAGGTTCGCTATGGTCTCTTTAGGGAAGTCCAAGGAAAAGACTGATGCAGTTGCCAAGCAGAAGGAAGGCTATAATTATGGTGCAAGGATACAAGCAAGGGTCTTCAGTTGAGGAGGTGGTCATACCAAAGGCCTCCAAAGGCTAGCAACAACTGAAGGGTGTTAGTAGTGGCAAGGATATCCTTACAAGGAGCTGTCATGATACGCAGTTACAACAGGATTGTACAGGAGGACATTGCCAGGTTTGCCAAAGCTTGGGGACACCATGGTGGAGATTGTATGGTTTTGCATGGTGCTCCAAAGCTTTGGAAAGACTTGGAAGGCCATGGCAGGGATGCTGGAGGTGATCCCTGGAGCTTGGGGGCATGTCCCAAGCTATCTTGGAGGTGTTACAAGGGTTTCTAGGGGTTGTCCCCAGGGCTCTGAGTCATATGTGGATAATGGCATGATGGACCAGGGGCTTGATCCTGGCTTGAGTATATTTTTCATGTGATTTAAGGAAGAGTTTTTTGAGAGATTGTAACATGACCCAATTGGTTTATAGGGTTGGGTTCCAGATTTGTTAAGTTGGTTAGGAGGTTAGCTAGTTGGTTAGTTAGTTGTTGGTGGTAACCAATTAGGAAGCCTAACCATGTGCGGTGCTCTAACCGGTTTGTAATTAGTCAATCCAAGTCCTAACCTATTAGGAATTATATCCCAAAGCCAATTGTCTAGGCTATAGACGGTTGTGCTATTTGTATATTGGATATGAATTTTGATATAAATAAAAGATATCTTTTGGCAGTTCATCACAGGTGCATTTTCTTTAATGTGAACTCTTGTGTAATGAAGTCCTTAGGAATTCCTTGTACTCGATATAGAGAGGATATATTGAGTAGTTCTTAAATTATTGATGATCGAATGATACATTATTATATGATGACTATGTATTAAGTATATATCATTGTATGTCATATAGGTTGGTTATCCTTTTAACCAAGGAATGTGGAGACATTGGTATGACATGCAAGTGTTGTGTTTGACACTTTACTAAATGTGACTCTCATGCGAGATTCTTTTTCTATCGAAGAGGAGTCTTGTATTAGAATGTGGACATGAACTATTTCTCTGACTTGAGATCACTATGGCAACTTGAAGAAACTCACTGTGCTTAGGTGCCGGACTATCCAGATTTCTAATTCGATAATGGAAGATTACTGGGTACAGTCAAGTACTTGTATAGCGGTAATAGGATCGAGATAGGATTGACCTTTCTAAATGGTTAGGATTGAATGCTTAATATGCCTCAATTGAGAAAGACCCTGACCAGGGCATTCCTTGTAAGGAGTTACAGGGATTCTTTATTTGCGACATATTGAAATGGACTAATTAGGGTTGGGCAGTTTAACCCTATGCCATCTGGAGCATTAGGAGGTTCAAAAAATAAGTTCAATGCTATTCCATATTTGGCAGGTTCATGTTGCTATGCAACCTTCAACCTATCTGGACGCTGGGTTTTATTGCTAGATGGTGACTTTGGCTGATACTGAAAATGTTCCCGTGCTACTAGTTTTGTGTTTGAACTTATTGTTGGGTTTGTTGACCAAGGCAGAAGCATAGATTTCAAAATTTTTATCTTATGAAATCTATACCAAACCCTTTAGCCCTAGATCTCCTTAAAAAAAAAAATTAAAATATATATCATTCATATACATGATTTAAATATATATATATGTAAGTACTAACCTGTACCGCAATATCCAAAATGCAAATATCCACCAGGTGCCCAAATGTTCACCCTCCAATGGTGATCCACACGGAGAAGAGATGAAGATAACAACTTCTTGATCTTGGATCCTCTTCTTGAATTCTTTTTCAAGAATTCAATTCTTGGACTTATAGGCTGGAATTTTCTTTCTTGAAAATTCCCTTTCTCCCTTCTTTCCTCTTCTTGATCATTTCCTCAACTTCAATCATTGTAGAAAATTCTTATTTGAAGTGGAAGAAAAATTAAGACAAGTAATGTCTTAATTCAAGAAAGAAAAGAGACCCTTCATGTTTCTTTCCTTTACCGTTCAAGACCTTCCTCTTATTCTTGTTTAGGGTCAGAGTTTCGACAGAGGATACCTCTGTAAGGGAAACAATACCCAACAAGAACAAGGGGAAGGAGTATTCTGGAGAGGAAGAAAGGGAATCTGATCACTGAATTATCTTACATGAAAACCCCCGAGAACCCAACCCTATTTATAGATATCAGAGGGGTGTCTTTTCAAAAAACAACGCAACCCTCTGCTATCCCAAGTATCACATTCTTTCCATCCTCATGCATCCCCTCAGGTTTTTTATGCCTTTCCTTATTTATTTCAAGTTTTTCCGATGAAGAAAAACCTCGGAAGAAACCTCAAAAAAGTTGCGATGTTCTGAGACAGAGTTGCGACCGAAAAGCAATGGATTTCTTCTTGCCATCTGATCTTGATCCAAGGGACTCCCAATGAGATGCCTAAAGAAAAGATTTCCGCCCCCTCCCATCTGGTTTTCACGGTAAAAGAAGTCCCCACACGCGTGAAGAGGAGTCCACGCGCGTGGACTCTTCCTTTGGTGCGCGCGCGTGAGAAAGATGGCTTGGGTGGTCTTGGGAAAAGGGTTTAAATTGATTTTTAAAAAATGGGTTCAGCCACGAGTTAGCCCAAAGTCCCAAAATTTAAATTAGACTCTAATTAGGTTCAATTAGAACCCAATTAAGCCCAATTCGGAACCAAATTCGAATCCAATTCGAATAAAAGTTGGGTCTGCAACACATGCTAGTGTGTTTGTCTTGCAAACATGATTTAATTCTAAATTAAATCCCTCATTGACTCTCTTTTGTGTGTGACCCATTGGGTTCCACATCTAGCCAGTAGTAGGTCCGAGTGCTATTTGACTTAATTCGGTTAGATCTCAACTAAGCTAATTTAGGTCAACTCAAGCTAGCTCGACTTGGTCAATTAGAATCTAATTCTAATTAACTAATTTAAATTATCATAATTTAATCATTTCCCTACAAGACAAGATTGACGTCTAGCAACATATCATGTCTACCTGGAAGATGTGAAATTTTGGTGGAATTACCAAAATATCCTTCAGTGGTGAGTTACCGGGCAATTTAGTCCTTTGATCAACTTGCATCCTGAATATGATTATGGATATGGATACCTTGTCAAATCCAATTTCATATTCATCCCTAGATCAATCTTTATAATGATGATTCATCAATGAACTATTAGAAACTACTTCTAATGTTCATACTTTGATCAAAGATTTTCCGAATCATCATTCGATCGAAATTGGCTGGATGAAATATCCTCTAAATAGGGCTGATCAATTCCTTGTTGACCTACTCACAACCTTCATATACAATCCACCATATCTAGTATCACCTCATGCATAACTCAGTGTTATGATTGAGTGTGAACCAAAATGTGGATTCATGTATATAAGGTACCATTGCAGTCTCAGGTCAAAGGACCACATGCACTACTCCCACTATGAGAAATATCTATTAAGAAACAGATAAGGTTCCATTAGATATTCTCAATCTGGATCTATTCAGTGAACTCATTCTCTAATGAGCACCCACATCCTAGTATTAGTGTCAAACACAAGTGACTGTGAGATCAGTCACCCTCATACATAGGAAGTGCTGATCTTTACTAGAAACATTGATCCCCTACTCAATGTCCCATTGACCAGGAATATTTTAGATTAGGGTTTTAAGGCTTTAGGTCTCACTGGTATGATCTCATCATAACCCTAGAACCATAGCCCTAATCTATGGAGTTCATCATATAATAATTAAGACAGCATATGATGAAAATAATGCCTTTATTGAATGATAATGTCAATACATTGATTTTGGGATGGAAAAGGAAAAATCCCAACGAAATATAATATTTTGATTGGCCTTTAGGGCATAATCCTTTCACTTATGAGGTCACACATCGAGGATTTCTTCTTTCTTTGTTGGCATGCAAATGATTAGGAATCATTTTGGACTCATTTAACAAGGTGTTGTCAAACTACTGTTCGAGCTGACTCTTTTTAAACGAGTCAACTCGAGCTGGTCGACTCGAATGGTCAAGTTGACTCGTCCGACGGATTGCTAAAATTCAAGAACACTTCATTAAATGCTATAATGGTTATGGGATTTAATGCTGGGAGTTTCCAGTTTTAATAATTGCTGTTGATGAATTCCTACGGACTTCTAACCTCCCTAGAATCTCTGAGATCCAAAAACTGCTCATTAATCTCTCACTATGTCTTCTTAATTATTTTGAGGGCTGCTATTATAAAAGAGGGCTGAAGAAGGTCAAGAGTTGACATTCAATGCTCCTCACATTCCACACCCAGAAATATGGATCAAGGCTTAAGTCTTCCGTATTCCTTGGTTAGAGATCTTGTTTGATCCTTGAGAGATTATGAGATTAGATCTTCAGGATAGAATGAGTTTTGGATGGGATCTCTGAGTGCATGCCTTCTATTAAAGGTTTGGGACAGAGAGAACTGGGAGAGTCCTTGTTCTGTTCCAGCACTGTTATAGCAACCAGCACTTCAAGGAGTTAAAAATGTCCCACTCGTCTTCAAGGAGTTGAAGAAGTAGGAGTCCACCTGATAAAGTTTTCGTAGGGCCTTGCACCTCAAAGGAAGGAGAAGAAATCATCTTCACGGTGTGTACCACCCATAGAGGCGGTACATGAGTGCTGCGTGCAAAGCTAGACTTTTTCCACAAGTCAGTGCCATCCTTAGGATTGCGACTGAGAGGTGAGCATTTCTATAACTTTTGGTTCTTCCTGGTGAACGTCACCAAGGTATGTGCTTATTTTATATATGACATAATTATCTTTGCTACATCATTATGTAATTTCTAGAATTATTTTATTTTTATACAATGTTTGCATGATTTCTTATTTACATTACTCTAGATGCATCTAGATCATGGTAGGGGGGTTGTGTTAATTAGATTAACATCTTGTGATAAAATGGTTTTATCACTTTCCACTGCTGCATGCCTTTAGAAAAGTTTTAAAATGCATGTATCGTCCCTAGGAATAGTTCCTTTCAATGGTATCAGAGCCAGGTTGTGTATGCATCTCGTTTAATGTTTTTTACGAAATTGGTTTGATTTCCTTCACGTAGTACTCGGATTAATGTGGATTCGCCATGGCCGTCTGGTCATATGAGAGAAGCATGGTTTAATGACCATCTCTTCCCATTCCAAGGGATTCTCATATGGCAAGTAGGGGTGCCGCTGTGTCATGACCTTATGAAGAAGAAAGTGAAAAATTTAATGGATTAAAATTGTTTAAATCTTTGGTTTATAGATCATAACTATGTTTAGATAAGATCTAAAAAAAGTTTGATCTAAAACTTAGAAAAGTTCAAGTGGAAATGACTGAAGTTTGAAAAAATTGTATTCTGGAAGAGCTATCTTGAGCGAAAGAGCTGACTAGAAGAGCTGGCTCGAGCAGAAGAGCTGACTCCACCAGAAATCTATGTTCTGGAAGAGCTAAATCGAGCAGAAGAGCTGACTCAAAGAGCCACTCAAGCAAAAAGGCCGACTCGACCAAAAATGTGTGTTCTGCAAGAGCTAACTCGATCTGCAAGAGCTGACTCGACCAAAAATTATGAAACAGTAATTTTAAGCTTCAAATTTTTATGAAATTGTTTCATTTCATTTTGAAAATATTTCAAATAGTGTGATACACTTAATTGAGAATTAAGATGTATAATTTTAAGATTTAGGATATGATTCTAATCTTAAGTCATGATTCATAAATCATGGGTTGATTGGGTTAGCTAGAATTGGGTCCTTAAATGGGTTAGACCTATGTTTAAATGAATGGATTAAATAGAGAAAAGACTAATCAAAAGTTGAATTAGGTCTCTTCTATAGATCTCTCTAATAGTTAGTTAGATCAGTCCATACATCTAAATGGACTTGATTCATGGCTTCGTGGTGAGCCCGGATCTTTAGGTTAGTCTGATTGAGTCTGGTAAACCACTTGGTGTCTAAGGTAAGTTTGACAGTTGTGATCAAGGTTCTTTGGGGCTAACTCTTACCTGGCCAACTCATGGTTGGTGCCTAAGGCAAGAGGTGTACTTGGAATAACCCATCCCTTGATCTTACTTATCTGGCTAATGTGGTGAATTAGATCAAATTAGATTATTTATTGATTCAAGTTGACCCATGTCAACTAAGGTTAATCAGTCTAACTAGTTTATAAGTGCCCATGGATCAAATTGATCTAGAAACACTCTAAGTGTTTGGTGGGAGTTTTCTTGATCAAGGTCCATGTCTTCATCTTAAATGTCATAAAATTTAAATCCTCTAGATTATTAGATCCATAAAAAGACTAAGTTATGTGATAGCATAAGTCTTAGCCTCCCATTAAGTTGGATTGGCAATATGTCCTTTAGTTGGGTGATCATCGGTAGTACCAAAGTATGGGTGGTCATTAGGCTATTGGAATTGCCATTCATAATATGATGGCTCAGTGCAACTCTTTTAATGGTGGTTAGGTGAGCCGGCCAAAGTTGGACTTAATCATTCATTAGTTAGATGTACTGAATTTAGTCATGTTAATGGTTCGACCTAACAAGGACCTTCTTTAGCAGGAAGCCCAAAGGCCGATTGAAGTGCTTCTGGGGCAAAATTTGAAATACTAGAAATTGCTTAGAAGAAGCAATTAGTTAATTTAACCTACCATTAGGTTCACGTAGGTGAGCCGGCCAAAGTTGGGCTCATGTGGCACCTTTAGGATTCTAGTATCTACTATGAAATTAAGTGTAATTTCTCGGATTGGAGGTAAAGACTACTATTCTGAATAAAATATGTGGGAGGACCTTCAAACTAAAGTCCATGTCTTTAGGATTAAAATTGAAATTCAAATACTAATTGGTCTTATGGTTTTCCTTTCAGGAAAATGTCTGCCAACATGTCCCTCCGCTTATTGCTTGATAATGAAAAACTTTATGACCCAATCTTTGATAATTGGTATCGAAGGCTTAAGATTGTCTTAGAGCATGAAAGAATCCTGTATGTTGTATCGATCCAGCACCTGAGGTCCCCGCAACCAATGCTCATACATCTGTCAGGGACACTTATCAAAAGTGGCTTTCTAATAGAACTACTATACATTACATTATGCTAGAGGCTATGAACGACAAGTTCAGTTGCAAATTCGAGGAGGCCTAACCAGAGAAAATCTTACAAAAGTTACGGGAATCCTTTGGCATGCATGATGATGTAGAGCGGTACAGGACTTCCTGTGCCATCTATAATGCCCATATGTGAGATGGGACATCAGTAACTGATCATGTATTGTAGATGATCGAGTTATTTGAATGCTTGGCCAAACTCAGATGTCCCCTGCATGAATAGCTAGGGAATGATGCTATACTGAATTCTCTGCCCCCTTCTTACCTTGGTTTCCTTGATCACTTTCAGATGCATAGGCCTGTAGTGAACTACCACAGTCTGTTGGGGTTACTACAGAACTATGAGAATGACCACAATCTCAATAAGGGGTTGGTGTACTTGGTGGGAGGAAATAGGACAGTGCATCATCTCCTTGGAAAGGGGAAAAAAAATAAAAAGAAAAAGACCAAAAAGGTGTGGAGTGTTGGTGGGGCCAGTCAGGCTGGGAAGAAAAAGATAGACCAGAGTCAGGCAGAGTGCTTCTACTATAAGAAGCAGGGTCACTGGGAGAGGAATTCTCCTCTGTATATTGCATCCCTTGACCCAAACAGGCTAAAGAAGAGGAAGTAGGAAGATGTTGCTGCTCAAGGTATTTTTATGACAAATCCCTGTACCTATTCTTTTTGTGATACTACTAATTGGGTACTTGATACTGGGAGTCCTTACCATATTTGCAATAAATTGCAAGGACTTTGAATTAGTAGGAGATTCGAGGACGGTGAAAGATTTTTGAAAGTTGGAGATGGAAGTCGAGTTCCAGTTCTGGCATTAGGAGACTTCTCTCTTGTTTTTGAATATTATAAAATCATTTTACATGACTGCCATTATTGTCATGCATTTTTTATAAACAGTCTCTATAGGCTTGTTGGCTAAAGAATGTTTTGAACTTTCAATGAAGAGAAATATTTGCAACATTACTTTGAATGGTTCAGTTGTAATGAATGGAAATTTGGTAAATGGCATTTATTTGCTATCATAGCCTGTGAGTGTAACGTACACGATGAGCAAACACCCTAGAATGGATAATGTCAGCGATGCTTATCTCTAGCACTGTAGGCTAGGTCATATAAACAAGAACAGGATAAACATATTAAGACAAGAAAGTCTCTTAGAGGTAAATGATTTTGAATCATTGCTTACCTATGAATCTTGTTTACTTGGGAAAATGACCAAGTCATCTTTTTCTGGAAAAGGTGAAAGAGCCAAAGAAAATCTAAGTCTAGTATATACAGATATATGTAGATATATGTGGACCTATAAATGTCAATGCTAGAGGTGGGTATAATTATTTCATCACTTTTACAAACGACCTATCTAGGTTTGGTTATGTCTATCTTATGAGACATAAGTCTGAGTCGTTTGAAATGTTCAAATGATATCGTAATAAACTTGAAATGCAAACTGGAAAGAGTATAAAGACTCTTCGATCTGATCGAGGAGGCGAATATCTTTCTATTGAGTTTCTGACTTATCTTCAAGAGAATGGGATTGTTTCTCAATGGACACCTCCGGGGACACCCCAATTGAATGGTGTGTCTGAAAGGAGGAATAGGACTTTGTTAGACATGGTCCGGTCCATGATGGGCTTTGCCACTCAACCTATCTCTTTCTGGGGTTATGCCTTGGAGACTGCCTGTTATCTTCTTAATAGGTCCTCTAGCAAGTCTGTGGACAGGACTCCATATAAGATATGGTCTGAATGGAAACCAGCACTCTCACACCTTAGGGTCTGGGGTTGTCCGGCCTATGTTAAGTTTTTGCATACTGGTAAACTAGGACCTAGGTCTGACCGATGCCTATTCGTTGGATATCCGAAAGAGTCTAAAGGGTATTTCTTTTACCTGCGTGATGAACAAAAGCTGTTTGTTGGTCTTAGGGCTATCTTTTTGAAAAAGAAGTTCCTTAGTGAAGGAACTATAGCCACTAAGATTGAACTTAGTGAAGTTCAACAGGTAGAAGAACAAGCACATTTAAGAGACACCTCAGAATCGGATTTGACTAATTCAAATTTGGATCCCATTGAGCACCCATTAGTGGGGACACTAGGATTAGACACAGATCATTGGATTTCATATAGTTTATTGATTACGGTTTTAGTTTTAGAACCTTAGTCATGTGTCACAATTTTGTCATCAATTAAGATTGAGTCCTGTAATTAGTTGAGGTTAGTTGATTTGTCTCAACCCTCAACCCTAGTCAGTATATTGAGTCCTGTACTTCAGTTATAAGTCCAGTAAGAGCTTAATTTTGTACAAGAGAAGAGGATACTCTTCTATGAAGTTCCACCAGGCCTCATCCAGTAGTCAAAAGACCCCACTTCAGTCAATTGGACTTTGTATGCCATCCCAAGGTCCAAGATTCCTGTATGATGCCCAGATTCCCTCTAGATGCTAGAGAATATTCCTATAACAGGGTCTCACTTGATTCCAGAGATCCATCTGCGCCCCAGCCCAAAGAAGATTCAAGGCCCAGGTCCATAAGAACTAAGATGCTATTTTATATTAGGAATATTCCCTCTAGGGTGCCCTAGATTCTAGGAGGCCCAAGCCCATCCGCCCAAGCCATTCAAGGCTGCCCAAGCACATGAGGAGACTAATGGGGACATCAAAACCCATCAGGGTTATTTTTCTTTCCTCTTAGATTTTATTTTATAATTTTTATTCCAATTATCCTATTTATCCCCTCTATTCCCATTTTATTCCCTTCTTATCCCTGATTTATTTCTGTCATCTTCTTCCTCCAATCATCACCCAGATCTTCCATCCCTTCATCCTCTACTTCATTGTCGATGACAAGGACACCCTATTCACCATCGATAACAATCGGCGAGCACTTACCGTTGCCTCCTCCTTGTCCGATGGTGCTGCCACCACCTCTGCTCCACCACCGCTCCAAACCATCTGGAAGACCCACGACCGAGCCGACCATGCCGCCCGACCACCTCTCGCCCGATGGCTTCTGCCGCCATCTCCATGCCACCGGATCCCAGCCATCCGAGCCAAGATCCGGGAGATCTTCATGTCAGCTCCAGCCCGTCCGTTCCCCCATCGGATCCTCCCATGGCCCTTGCAACCCCTGGCTTGTCCACCCTCCACCTCGCCCGTGAGCACCGCCTCCTCCAAATCCTTTAAATCCCTAGCCCCACGCCGTCATGGCTATCCCCCGGGATCCGCTAGCCTGTTCGCCCTCCGCCTCGCCTGCGAGCATTGCCTCCTCCTCCAAATCCTCTAAATCATCAGTTTCGCCATCCCCGGCACCATGCCATCATGGCCATCCCCAGGGATCCGCCGGCCCATCCACCCTCCACCTTGCCTTCGAGCTTGACGTCGAGATCCATGTCCTCCACCCCATTCCACTCGATCATCTATTCCACGGTCACAGGAGAAGGATTTGCACAGATCCAGATGCAGAAATAGCTTTGCATGGATCTCAAAGCTATTAGTTTAGGATTCCCAAAAAATAATAATAAAAATAAAAAAATTCCATGTTTATCTTTACTTGGGTCCTTAGCTTTGTAAGCCTATATAAAGGCATTCCCTCTTGTATTTGAAAGTTGGTGTAGAATAAAATAAGTTTTTTAGAAGATTGTTTCTTCATTTGCCCCCGCATGGGCGGGGAGGGTGAGAGGCCCAATAGTGTTGCCCCCGCATGGAGAGGGTGTGAGGCCCAATTGTGTTGCTTTCATTTTTTGAGAATGTTGACCTCTGTGAGAGAGTGGGTGTGAGGCCCGTTACTACCTTCACCTTTAGGTGTCAAGGGGTGTGAGACCTTATGCCTTCACCTTTGGGCATCGAGGGGTGTGAGATCCTATGCCTTCACCTTTGGGCATCGAGGGGTGTGAGACCCTATGCCTTCACCTTTGAGCATTGAGGGGCATGAGGCCCTAGTTTGCCTTTGTCCTTCGGGAAATCGAGGGGTGTGAGGCCCTGGGTTATCCTCTTCTTGACCCTAATCCCAGGAGACTTCTCAGCTCTCCAACGATCCTCCTAGCCTAGTCCCACATCAGAGCTGGCCCATTGCTGCCCCTTGAAGTCCACACGCCAATCAAAGCAAGAGCAGGCATCTTCACATGTTGACCAAGTCAAAGCATGAAGGGAGAAGGAGAAGACTAGTCAAAGTTCCTAACCTAGTTGGGATTTTTTTTCCTAATTGTTTTGAGACTTGTAATTCTAACCTAGCTAGGAGAAGAACTTGTAATCTAACTAGGAGAAGACTTGTAATACCTTAAGGAGAGGTTAGTCCTAACCTAAGTGTAACCCTAGTTTGGAGAGGGCATGGGAGCTCTATAAATACCCCACCCCTCTTCCTCTTGTGATAACTTTTCTCTTATGAATACAACTTTACTAAAATCTTGAGTCATTGCCTTGTGTTGGTGTTCTTGTATTGGTTCTTTTATTTTGAATGCTCTCCTTTTGTAACCTGGCCGAATCCCTACTACCCTATCACCCTTCTGCATCCTTGGAGATCAGCCATGCCCAAGAAAAGGAAGCCCTAGCTTCCATCCAAGACAAAGAGCTTCTTCCTCCCCACGCCGCCCACTCCTAACCCTAGTTCCATTTTCTTCTAAACTTTAGTTTTCTTTCTTTTTATTACTTGCTAGTTTGATTGACCTCTGATGCTTGCAGGATCCTCGAAGTGTTTCACCTCCCTAGAGGAGGCTTTTCTTGCTTCCAGGACTGCCCACATCAGCCATCTAATCAGGAAAGCCAAGCTTTATCATCCAGGCTCTAATCAGAGTGCTGTGTGATCTCTTCATCGAAAGTTTTTCAAATCACTAATTGATAACATCCTTACATTCTCTTGATATCTGATTTGTTGAAGATAAGTTATCCTAAACTGGGAGTTTCTTAATTCCCAGGTCCTATCTTTCATTATCTTGCATGAGTTATTTCGCAATATGATGATTCTTTGCATTGTTGAATATCTTGCTAGTTCTTGTTTTATTTTGGAGAATTTAGCCTACAAAACTAAATTATAAAAACCATAAAAAAATTAGTTTACTATTTTTCCTACAGCTTTAGCAATCTTAGAATCATCTTGCATCATCCATTATGGAGATCTGATAGAGTACCGCATCAACCGGACAGATACTATGATTTCTTGGTCCATGAAGGAGATCCCATTGAAGTTGATGAAAACAATAAGAATCTGATCACCTATATATTTGCTCTATAAAGGTCCGACTCTAATAAGTGGCTAGAAGCCATGAAATCTGAAATGGAGCTATGGAGATCAATAATGTGTGGACATTAGTTGATCCACTTGAAGGGATAAAACCCATTAGGTATAGATGGATTTTCAAAAGGAAACGGGGTGCAGACAGAAAGGTGGAGACCTACAAAGCCCGTCTAGTTGCCAAGGGGTATCATCAACATTATGGTATTAATTATGATGAGACATTTTTTCCTGTGGCAATGCTCAAATCCATTCGGGTTATGCTTGCTTTAGCTGCATACTTCGACTATGAAATCTGGCAAATGAATGTTTGAATAGCCTTCCTAAATGATGAGCTAGAAGAGGAGGTGCATGTGATACAACCTGAAGGGTTCGCATCTACAGATGAGTCAAAGGTTTGCAAGCTCCAAAGGTTTATCTATAGATTGAAGCAGGCATCTCGGAGTTGGGACATGCAATTTCATAAGTATATCAAGTCTTATGGCTTCGTTAAGAATGGAGAAGAATCTTATATTTATAATTGGGCTAATGGTTCTGTGGTTGTATTCCTTGTATTGTATGTTGATGACATTCTCTTAATCGGGAATAACATCCCTGCACTGCAGGGAATAAAAGTCTAGTTGTCATCTCAGTTCTCTATGAAGGACTTGGGTGAAGCCTCCTATATCTTATGGATGAAGATTTATAGAGATAGATCTTCGAGAATTTTAGGACTATCCCAATCAATGTACATTGATATTGTACTGAAACAGTTAAGCATGGAAAATTCTAAGAAAGGCTATCTTCCGATAGGTCATGGAATTACCGTCTCCAAAAAGGAATGTGCATCAACTCCTAAGGAGAGAGAGCATATGAGTAGAGTCCCACATGCTTTGGCAGTGGGATCTATAATGTATGCAATGACATGTACTAGACCAGACATGATATACTTACCAGGAGTAGTGAGCATATACCAGTTGGACCCAAGTGAAGCGCATTGAAAGGTGGTAAAAACCATGCTAAAGTATTTGAGAAATACTAAAGACCAATAGCTTATTTATGGAGAGCCTTACTTAAAACTTGTTGGTTATACCGATTCAAGTTTTCAATCAGATAGAGATGATAGCAAAAGTATGTCGGGCTTTGTATTTTTCCTAAATGAAGGAGCCATCTGCTGAAAAAGTTCCAAGCAACACATAGTGGTAGATTAGGTTTGCAAAGCAGAATACATTGCAACATCAAATGCAGCGAAGGAAGCTGTGTGGCTATGAAAGTTCCTTGGTGAGCTAGAAGTGGCACCTTCCCTGGATGGCCTTGTTCTAGTATTTTGAGATAGCATTGGAGCATAGCTCAAGCCAAAGAGCCAAAGTCCCATTAGCGCACTGATGCGGGACAACTCTAAGACTACTAAATATGCATGAAAAATAGTAAAATATTTTTTTTATAATTTTTATAATTTTATTTGTAGGCTAGATTTCCAAAATAAAGCAAGAACTAGCGGAAAGACTAGCAGTGCAAAGAATCATCGGATCACAGGCAAACTTATACAAACTAATGAAATAGCCACCGAGAGTAGAAAAACTCCTGATTTAGGATAGTTTGTCTTCATCAAATCAAATAATCAGAGAAGGGAAGGTTTCTTACCAGTCAGAGATTAAAATTCAGTAGCAGAAGAGATCACTCACAACTCTGATCGGAGCCTAGAAGAAAAAGCCTTATTTCCCTTGAATCTGAAGGCTGATCTGGGCGGTCCAGGCAGTAAAGAAGGCCTCCTCAGGGGAGGTGAAGCACCTCGGGGATCCTGCAAGCATCAGAGTCAATCAAAATAGTAAATGAAAAAAGAGAAGGAACTAGGGTTTGAAGGAATAAGAATTAGGGTTAAGAAGCTGGGCTGTTTGAAGCTTGTTGAAGATCTTCCTGCTTGGCGGCCTAGGGCACTCCTTCTTGGATGTGTGAAGGCTTGGATGGCAGTGATTTAGGGTGTGGAAGGATGCTAGGGCAGCAAGGAATTCGTCCAAACACAAAAACACAACCTAAAGAACCAAAACAAAACACCGACACAAGGTAATAACTCAAAATTTTAGCAAGTTGTATTCATAAGAAAGAGATGCTTACAAGAGGGGAAGGGGTGGGGTATTTATAGAGTTCCAATGCCCTCACTAACCATGGTTACACTTGGGTTACAAGTCCTCTTCCAAATTGGAATACAGCCCTTTCCTAGCTAGGTTAGAATTACATAGTTTCGGAAGGACTTGAAATCCCAACTAGGTTAGAATTTTGACCGAGTCTTCTCTTCTTTCCTCTCCCCACTTGGCTTGGACTTGGTCAAACTCTTCAAATTTATTTTTGGACCTTGGGGTAGCAGTAAGGATGCCTCTTTCATGGGCTTGGACAAAACTTTGAGGGGTCCAGGTGGGCTTCCAAGGGTTGGGCCCATAGGCTGGCATATTCCAGGGAATCTAGCTGGAACTTGCTTCTTAAAAACTTGGGCTTGGCTCCTAAGCTTGATTTTAATGCCTGGAGTGCTGGAATAACCTGGAAAACATGGGATCCTGATATATGATATATTTTGGAAGCATCTGGAGGGAATTTGGTATCTGAAATGGCACCCGAGAAAAATCAGGGCACAATCAGGGCACTTGGATGTCGATTGAGCTCCGCTAAGATGGTGTAACTGCTTCTGGCTTCAGAATGAGGTATGGTGGAACTCCAAAATAGCGTATCCTCCTCTCTTGTACAAGAAGTGAACTCACACTAACTCATACTGGTATACAGGACTCAAAATACTAGACTAGGTTGAGGGTTGAGACAAATCAACTAATCTCAATTTATTACAGGACTCAATTCTAGTTGATTACAAAATTTGACACATGGCTAGGTAAACCAAATAGGGCCCAGTAATCTGTGTCTGATCCTGGTGCTCCCACCAATTCTCCCGAGGTGGGAGGAACTCGACCCCGTCGAGTGTGGGATAACTTGGCTCTCTTAGTTCTCTAGTAGGTCTAGGTTGAGGTGCTGTAGATCCTCACGGGTGATCCACGAGTCCTCAGATTCTGGCCAACCTTGCCACCGCACCAAGTACCTTTGATGGCCACGATTCTGGGTATATATGGCTTGATCATCCTGGATTCTCTCAATCTTTTCCTCACTATTTGGCCATTTGGTTTGTGGACACTTTTGGGCAGGCTCACTCTCAAGAGAAGGGATAGGCTCAAGGTGCTCGCTAGGTATCGCTGCTGGCTCCCTAGACTCTATAAGATCTGAGATGATGAAGGTGGAGCTAATACCTAAATCAGGTAGTATCTCACGTACATAGGCATTGGGTTCATCGATATTCATTATCTTGGATGGGCCAGCTTCGCGAGCATACAATTCTTTACAACTATAAAATCCCCTGCAAAATTCTTTATCTCTCTTTTGGGAATTAGCCAAGTTGTTAGTTTGTTCATTAGTTATGTTCAGCTTTTAACTAAATTTCATATGCATATGCTATGCAGAGGGTAGTACAGGTGCAGACATATAATTTAGGCTGTGCATTTATTGGACTCAACTAATACCTAATAGACTCGACTAGACATCCCTATCAAAGGATATTTTATTGGACTCTATAGGACAAAACCTAACATATTATAGTCTATTTAGGTTTGATCCTATAATGACATGCATATGAAAATGTGACATAAACTCTTGGTAGATACCAGAGGGTCTTCCAGAAGTAGGAAGCAAATATGACTGACTCTATGAATGAATGCAGTATGTAAACCTCTACGAATTGAAACCTAATAGTAAAGAAAATAGAAGAAGTTTCCTGAAATGATAGAAAATAAGAGGTGGGTTCAAGGTTGGTCTGGCAAGATGAGAAATAAGGAGATGGTTCAGGGTTAATTAGAAAGAGTAGAATATTAGAAGGGGTTTCAGGGATGAGTCCTAGATTAATGAGATTTACCTTATGGGTTAGAGGCATATCTAAAGGATCTGCATAATGGAAGAAAGGGTCATTGATTTCAGGAAAAAGATCAAGTGGTGTCAAAGAGGTGAGTTCATCATGAGGGAATTGATCTAAAGAGATTAAGTCCTTAATAAACTCTTCTGGTTCATAAATCAAAGGACTGGGCTCTCTAATTGGGATTTCTTCTAGTGGCTCTTCAAGTAAAGCTCTAATAGTGGGACTGGATTCCTTATGATCTTCTTCCTTTAAAGGTTCTTCCACTACAGGTTGGGTGTGGTTAAAGTAAGCTAACTCTAGGGTGGCTTCAACCTGGGTATTTACTAGATCAGCTAACACTGGATTGGCTTTTACCTAGGTTTAGTCAGGGTCAACCGATTCTAGGATGGTGGATTGGGTAAACTGGGTTTGGAATTGGATAATTTTCTTGGCCCATTATTCAATCAGGGCCTTGAGGGTTTCTAGATTGGACTCCATGGTTGAACTGGGTTGGACTTCAAACTCAACTAATTTTGGGTTGGTTTCTATTAGGGTTTTGTTATAGTCAACTACTTCTGGTTCTTCTATAGGTGTTTTTTCCTCTAGATCTATAATAGCTCATCATCTTTATACTCCTCCACTAAACTTGGGTCAGCCTCATATATCTCTTCTTCTAAGGCATCTTTGTGAACCAATGGGATAGTAGGAGGGGTTTGGCTAAAGGAAAATTGGCTAATAACTGGGATAACAGGGATGGGTTGACGAAGGGGTTCCTAATTAATACTAAGATTCTGACTATGGGCACTAATCCTAGAGGGTTCAGGTTGACTAAGGGTTATGGGTTCAGTCCTATGGGTTGACTCGAATTCCAAAGCTATGTGATAGGCGTCCTCTAAGTTCTGAATTTGCTAATGAGATAGTTCCCACTGGATGTCTTCACGGAATCCAGTCTCAAACTTGGATAAGGTTACTGATTTGGGTTCGTCTAAACAACACCTAAGGGCACATTCTTCAAATTGGGCTATATACTCTGACATAGACCTATTTCCACTTCCTCCTTCCTCCTTGTGTCCTGCGCCCAGTCTCCAACCGCCATCCACTTCTCCAAGCCCTGGCCGCCCAACCTCAAACTCTTATTCCCCTTGCTATTTTAACTTTGTTTTTTCATCCTTGCTTAGTTTCCTAACCCATGATAGGCTATTTGCAGGTCCCTCGACTTCTACGAATCTAATGACTCCAGCTGGGCAGCGATCGGATCACAGGGTTGAAAGCCAAGAATCCTTGGGTCACCAGCTTGATCATCCAGGCTGCATCCAAAAGCGAGAGCAATCCTTTCATCTACGATCTTCATCAGGCATATCAACCATTGTCAGGTACACCCCCTCTGCTTGCTAGTAGTGTTTTTGAAGGGGAACTAGCCCAACCGAGACTTCTTAACCTCGGTGGTCATCTTTCTTATTGCCTTTTTTAGGTTCTACTTTTTATGCTACAATTTCTTACTTGCATAAAGTTCTCTACTTAGGTTCTTTGTCTATTCTTCGGGAATTAAATACATCACTTAATCTTTAAAAATTATAAAAATAATTATGCATGCATTTTAGTTTCGCATCATCCTCCATCCAACTTGAAGTGAGGGAACCTATTTATAAGAAAACATGCCAAAGTAATAGAATCATCCTAAAAAGTTTTCGGCAGTGATGACTGCAGCCTCATACTCCTTGCCCTCTCCAATAGTATCTGGTTCATCCTTTCCATGATACCATTTTGCTATGGGGTCATCCTTACTGTATAATAGTGTTTGATACCATTTTCCTCATAATAACTCCTAAACTCTGTACTAAAATACTTCCCACCATTATTAGTCCGAAGGCAATTTACATATCTTCCTGTCTCCTTCTCTACCTCAGCCCTCCAAGCTTTAAAACGGGCAAATACATCTGATTTTTTTCTCATCAGATATACCCACAGTTTCCTAGAGAAGTCACAAATAAAGATAACAAAATACCTTGCTCTACCTCTGGATAACAGAGGTGTTGGTCACCATACATCCGAGTGCACCAAATCCAGCACTTCTTCACTTGGCTTGGTATAAATAGCAAATTTCACTCTATACTATTTACCAAAGATACATGGCTTACATAGGTCATTTCCATCCTTTTTTAAAGCTAGGATGATCCCTCTTCTACTTAACTATGTGAGCCCTCAGTCACTCATATGCCTATCTGATAGTGCCACAGTTTATATTTCAACTGTTCTTCCTGTGCAGCTGCAAGCACCTCAGCACTATCACTCACCACTGAGCCTTCCATCCTATATAGATTATTGCTTAGTCTTCTTCCTCTCATTACCACCAAAGCTCCCTTAGTAATCCTCACACATCCACTACTAGATTGGCAACCAAAAGCATATCCCTGCTCTTCCAAGTAGCCCAAAAAAATCAAATTCTTTTTCAATTCTAGTACATGTTTGATATTTGATAGAGTCCTTATCACTTCATCATACATCCTCATCCTAATAGTGCCTACTCCAGCTACCATACAAAGGTGATCATCACCAAGGCTTATACTACCTTCATTCGACTTGTCATAGGTGTAGAACCAATCCCGATGTGAGGTTTAGTGGTATGAGCATGCAAAATCTAAAATCCAGGTATTCTCCCAATCCACTGATCTATCCGATACAATCAGTACTTCTCCTCCATTGCTTTCCAAAGCATTAGCACCATTAGTGTGGGCTCTCCCCTTTTTTGTCTTCTAAAGAGGACAATTCTTCCTAATATGCCCAAGCTGACAACACTTGTAGCATTTCACACTCTTGTGGTTCCGAGACTGAGATCTACCCTTGGACTTTCCCCTAGCTATTTTCTTGAGTCTTCCTTGCCTCTCATTCATACCAAGAACCTCTGAGTTAGGATTACTTTTGCAGATCTTTTTTTTTTTGTTCATTATATCTGAGCACACTAACAACCTTTTCATAGTTCAGGGTTTCCTTTCCAAAAACTAAGGTTGTTATGAGACCATTATACGATTCAGGAAGTGAACACAATAGCAACAATGCCCGATCCTCCTCGTCTATCTTCACATCCAAACTCATCACCTTAGAACATACCTGTTGAACCTCTGAATGTGAGCAACTAGGTCTCCACCTTCAGGCAACCTCAAGCTATATAGTTGCTTCTTCAACCATAGCTTGTTCGTCATGTTTTTTCCCATGTATTTGTTCTCTAAGTTCTTCAAAGACCATTTGCGATAGTCTCTGAGCACACCTCAGGTAAAATTTGATCAACCAAACACATCCTAATGGTGCTAAAAGTAATCTCTTCTTACTCTTCCTATTCTTCAACACTAATCTTTTCAGGTCTTTGTTTAACCAAGACCTTGTAGTTTCTCTATTGAACCAGCAAATCTTTAACCCTTTGCTACCATAGGGTGAAGTTTCCCTTGCTATCATACTTCTCAAAATCTACTTTGAATCCACTTGATGCCATTTCCACAATCAAGAATTCAAGAGATCTAAAAACCTACCTGCAAGAAGCTTTACTTCCAACCCTCTGATCTTGAGATCTTCCTTCCACGAACCTTGCTCTGATACCAAAATGTCAAGAATTTGATTCCAAATCCAACCCGGATCTGAAGAACCAAACCCTCAAGAGTAGCCTTGTTCCTGATCAAGAATGAATGCTCTGATCAACAAACCAATTATAGAAGCATATCACCAAGTTGTGGATGACCATCTGCCAGCAATCTCTATTGAAGATCATGGTAGGATACAGGTCTGTGAAGATCAAGAACACCAAGAATGAGAGAAGAGAGAGGAAGAAGAGAAACAGAGAAATTTTCTTGGGAGAAAGGGATTTTCTTTTCTCTCCACTTCGAGAGGTTCATTACACCTTTTTCGTTTCTTCACACCTATCCTCTTACGAGAATACAATATATATATACCTAAATCACACGTGATCAAGATCCCAAAACTCTCCCAGCTGGCACCGTTCAAAAATAGTTCACCCGACATCCGAGCCGACTCTAGACACTATATTCGACTTGGCCCTGGAATTGAGTCGACTGTAATCCTTAGAGCTGGCTCTTCCAGACTATAGGATTGACAGACTATGCAATGGAGCTGACTCAAACTCATCCGAGCCGACTCGTCTAGCTTACAGGTTTCTTGACAGTGCAACAGAGCCAACTTGAATCCATTCTAGCCGACTTGTCCAGTCACAATCACCTATTCTGAGACGTGCCAACCAATAGAGCTGACTCTTACCCTAGAAGAGCCCACTCTAAGATCCAGACTGACCAAAACTGAGCCTAAACACCTAGGACTCATACCGGACTCGACCATAGCCCTAAATACATCATGGAAAATCATGATAAACTAGATCAATACATGTACATTGACCAAACTAGCCATGAATGCACCACCCGAGACTCAATAACAAGTTTCAAGTGAGGTTCTTTATAAATCAGCCATTGGTCCTTAGTGTTTCGCAAATACTTAAGGATGGTCTATACCATATTTCAATAAGCTTCACCTGGGTTAAACTGGTATCTGCTCACCATGCTTAGTGAGTATGCCATGTCTGGTCTAGTATATGTCATGGCGTACATGATAGAACCCACTGCTGAAGCATGCGGGATTCTACTCATACGCTCTCTCTTCTCAAGAGTTATCGCATAATCTTTTGGGAGAGAGCAATTCCAGTGCCTATCGGTAGATAGCCTTTCTTGAAATTTTTTATGCTGAACTGCTTCAGCATAATATCGATGTATGTAGACTAGGACAGTCCCAGAAGCCTCTTAGATCAATCTCTATAGATCTTCATACCCAGTACGTAAGAGGCTTCACCCAAGTCCTTCATAGAGAATTGAGATGACAACCAGACCTTTATTCCTTGCAGTGCTAGGATGTCATTTTCGATTAAGAGAATGTCATCCACATACAATACAAGGAATACAATTACATAATCATTAGCCTATTTGTAAATGCAAGGCTCTTCTTCATTCCTAATGAAGCCATATGACTTAATACACTTATCAAATCGTATGTTCTAACTTCGTGATGCTTGCTTCAGTCCATAGATAGACTTTTGAAGCTTGCACACCTTTCACTTATCTATGGATGTGAACCCTTTAGGTTGTATCATATACACCTCCTCTTTCAACTCACCATTTAGGAAAGTTGTTCGGACATCCATTTGCCAGATTTTATAGTCAAAGTATGCCGTTAAAGCAAGCATGATCCGAATGAATTTGAGCATTGCCATAGGAGAGAATATCTCATCATAGTCAATACCATAATATTGACGATACCCCTTGGCAACCAAATAGGCTTTATAGGTCTTTACCTGCCCGTCTGTGCCCCTTTTTCTTTTAAAAATTTATTTGCACCCAATGGATTTTATCCCTTCAGGTGGATCAACCAATGTCCATACATTATTGATTACCATGGACTCCATTTTAGATTTCATGGCTCCTAGCCATTTTACAAAGTTGGACCTCTACATCGAATCCATATAGGTGATCGGATCCTCATTGTTCTCATCGAGTTCAATGGGACCACCATCTCGGACCAAGAAATCATAGTATCTGTCCGATCGACTTAGTACCCCACCGGATCTCCTTAATGGTTCCTGTATGGGCTCGGGGTGTGATCATATCACAACTGGTTCTATGTTGTCCCTTAAGTGTGTCGGTTCTTCTACTTGTTGAACTTCACTAAGTTTAACTTTAGTGGTTATAATTCCTTCACCAAGGAACTCCATTTCTAAAAGGATAGTCCTAAGACTGACGAACAACTTTTATACCTCAACTAAGTAGAAGTGATATCCCTTAGACTATTTTAGATATCCAACAAATAGTCGCCGGTCAGACCTAGGTCAAAGTTTGTTCATTTTCAAATGTTTTACAAAAGCTGGGCAACCCCAGAACAGAAGGTGTGAGAGGGTCGGCTTACATCCAGTCCATATCTCATATAGGGTTTTGCTAATGGACTTACTCGAATCCCTATTCATAAGGTAACAAGCTTATTCCAGAGCATATCCCCAAAAGGATAGCGGTAGAGAAGCAAAGCCCATCATGGATTGAACCATGTCTAACGGGGTTCGATTCCTCCTTTCAGACACTCCATTTAACTGAAGTGTCCTTGGAGGTGTCCACTGAGAGAGAATCCCATTCTCCTCAAGATATGTCAGAAACTCTTCGGAAAGGTATTCATTACCTCGATATGATCGAAGGGTTTTGATACACCTTCCAGTTTATTTTTCTACTTCACTATATATCATTTGAACATTTTAAATGATTCAGATTTATGTCTCATAAGAAGACATAACAAAACCTCGAAAGGTCATCTATAAATGTAATGAAATAATTGTACCCACCTCTCATACAAACATTCATGGGTCTGCATACATCAGTATGTACCAAACTTAGAATCTCTTTGACTTGTTCACCTTTTTCAATAAAAGGTGACTTTGTCATCTTTTTAAGAAGACAGGACTCACAAGTTGGTAGTGAACCATTTTCACTAAAATTGAGGAGACCCTCGCATTTCAATCTATTTATCATATTCCTATTAATATGACCTAGCCTACAATGCCACATGTACACATCGCTGACATTATCTATCCTAAGGCATTTGCTAGATGTTGATGGGAGACCCGAAAACCATCCAGGTTTCTCATTTTATTTTTTTAAGATTTTTTTAGTTATTCCAGTTATTCTTTTTATTCCCTTTATTCCCATTTTATCCCCATGTTATTCCCAACTTATTTCATGACTATCCCTATCTTCTTCAACCTCCCAGGAAGTCACAGAACGTTCTTTTATCGATTTTTTTTGTCCCACCGGTCCCAGATCCGCCGTGCTCGTCCCCCCCGGCCGCCTTTGCTGGCCCACCACAAGTGCTCACCAGCCTTGTTCTCGCCGAAAAACAGGAATCCACCACCCATGATGTGGGGAGACGAACGAATGCCATGGGAAGACGAACAGCCACCCATGGCCGTCGCCCCACCACCCCGCCGCCCCGCCATCCACCGCCTCTCGCCACCCAGCTGTCCCACCATTCGTCGTCCGCCGGTTCTCTCGCCGGTGCCTGGGGCCCCACCGACGTCGTGGGAAGATGAACGGCTGCCCATGGTCACCGCCTGCCGCCGTCCTGCCGCCCCACCGTCCGCCATCCACCGCTCGCTGCCCGGCCAACCACCGAAGATCCGGCCAACCCCCCTGTTGCTCAGCTATGAAGAAACTCCCGCATGGTTCTCAAAGCAACCCATAGAAGCTTTTGCACGCTTCTCAAAGCAGCTGGAAGAAGAGTTGTTATGCACGATTTTTGGAGCAGCACGAATTTCAGAATGGAGGGGGATTTCAAAATTCAAATAAAAGGGATTTATTTGGTATTTTTTTCATGAATGTAAGTTGGGTTTAAAAAGGGAAATTTGGGATTTTTTGATTTTGAATTTGAATTCAAAATCAAGGAAGGATTTCAGGAGATTTTATTTTGAATTTTAAAGGGTGTATCGGAATCTATAAATACCTATACTCCTCTTGTAATAAATCAGTTGATGAATATAAATTTTTGGGTTCGTAACCTTGCTTTGGTTCTGGGCTGAGGCTTGTTTGCCTTCGTCCTTCGGGATGTCGAGGGGTGTGAGGCCCCAATGCCTTCGCTCCAGCGAGAGTGTCAAGAAGTGTGAAGCCACTCCAAGCCATCAGTGTCCCCATGCATGATGGCGGGGTGTGATCTCCAAGTCATCAGCACCGCCGTGCATGATGGCAGGATTTGATCCCAAATAAGGTCTTCACTGCCAAATAACTGACGAGGGGCTGGAAGCCCTAGGTATCCTTTTTTCCCCTCCATCTCTCTGTTTCCCGTTGGATCTAGATCCTACGTTCGAGTTTCATTCCTGTTCCCCCTCCATATCAACATCCTTCCTTCATCACCTCCACCAAGAAAAAAAAAAAAACTGAAAACCAAAAGAGTCCAGCCATTTTAGGGTTTTAGTATAAGTTCTATCCTAGTCCAGGGAGGCTTCTTAGCCCTCCCACGATCCATAGTTGCTTTAGGTGTTCATTTCCATCCCACATCATTTGTTTGGTATCAGAGCTAGCAGCGGACTAGGATTTGCTTCGTCCTCAAACTCGTCGGAGTCGAGTTCTTCGCACTGCAAGAGAATGATGGGGGACCCAAAACCCATCCGAATAACATGTTTAATAGCTCAGGCAAGGAAGTGTTAAGTTTGTTCATATGATAATTAAGAATAATCTATGAAAATGACTCCGGGAGTGACTGCAGGATCAAATCCTGATTCAACTCCCCATCCATAACAAAATCCAATTTACCTAATCGAGTGATCAGGTCAATAACCATCAGTACGTGGTCTTGTATGGATGTACCTTCTATCATTATCGCATGGAACAACTGCTTAGAGATCTCATATCTAGCAGTTCGACTATGTTCTCCATTTAGCTCTTTTTGATTGAGCAGTATGGAGTTAGTGTTCATGCTATCATGTTGCCTCTACAACTCATTGGTCATAGAGGCAAGCATGATACATTTGACAGTGAGTGAGTCATTTTGCCATATCTTGATTATTGTCATTTCCTCTTACGAGGCATCTTCCCCTAAAGGTTCCAAGGTAGGGGTATCAAGAATGTAAAAAAGTTTTTCCTGGCTGAGTACTATCTTTAGGTTTCTCAACCAGTCAACATAGTTCGGTCCAGTAAATTTATTGGCATCAAGTATACTACGGAGTGAGAGTGAAGAGGCCATTTAATCTACATTAACAAAGAACATAACATAAGCAAACAACCAATGTTGACAAAACATAATTAAATTAGGACTTTAACTTAATTATGTCTCCCACTATTTTATCAAGCATCATAACCTTCTATATGATGATCGACAAACCCTAATTGGTTTTCTCAGTGGGGTTGAGATCCTAATTCCTTATAAAAGACCTTGTGTGTACACAATAAATCTTTTATAAGTTCAAAGGTAGGAAAACTCTTTCCAATTTTATCTCATACAATTCTCAACAAAACCTGGCCTCTAAAATATTAATAGCCTTGTGTGTGCACAACAAACTATAATATTTTTAGTTAAGTAAGACCCTTCATTCCTTTATAGTCATGATTGTAAAAATAATACCCTTGTGTGTTCACAACAAAGTATTATATTAAATCATGCCATAAACATTAAATGCACTAGGCCAAAATTATTTTAGTTACCATAATAGGCCTTGTGTATATACAACAAACCTAATACGGATCATAACATAATAATGACCTAGAATGAAAGAAGGCCTAATGTAGTGAATATTATGCTAAGCATATCAATCAAGAATTAAGTTAATCTTATCGGCCAGGTAAGTGGGAGAGTAGTGAGAGTCCCCCTGTAGCTTTCCTAGACACCAATAAAAATTGGCCAGGTCAGTCAATGGAACCAATTAAAAACCACGTCCTCTTTACCGATCATGAACCACTTTTCCTAGACACCGAATGATCAACTAATCATCTTGATTATTTTGCTTTTGGTATATGACACTACAACTTAATATAATTTTAATAGAGGGCAATTCAAATAGAAGCACATTCTGATATTACCATTCAACAACCATGCATCATATATCATTTTAAAATGTGCCAAGTGTGTCATCATACTAGGACACCATCTACCACATAATGGAAACACCATTATACCAGGGCAACCTTATTTCAGTATGATGACTAGAAAGCTAAACATATCTCTATATCAGTTAAGGTTTAATTGAAAACCCTAACCAGTGACATACATATATGCATAAACATATCAATCATATGTAACTTTAAACTTTTGTAGAGTCCTACAAAATTGGGCAACTTCAAATTTTGTAGAGTCCTACAAAAATGGGCAACCTCAAGAGTCCTACAAAATTGGGCAACTTCAAATTTTGTAGAGTCCTACCAAAATGGGCAACCTCAAGAGTCCTACAAAATTGGGCAACTTCAAATTTTGTATGATTTAGCCCTAATAAGGTGGCTCTGATACCACTGTAAGGGTTTTGGTGACCAGGGCGGAAGCCTGGATTTCAAAAACTTATTATGAAACTACTACCAAACCCTTAACCTAATACCTCCTTACTAGGAATAAAAACATACAAACATACATATATAATATAAACTAGAGTTTAGGCACCAACCTGAACCGCTAGTATCCAATCCGATAAAGAAAATCCTGATTCAGCCTTCTTCTCCACCAGGCACCTAAACACCCTCCAACGGTGTTCCACACAAAACTCGGACCAAGGAAGAACTCCTTCTTCAAGTTGCTTGGATAAGTGAAACTCTTTCGGCATCCTTTGGTCTATTGACCACTATAGGACACCCTGTCCTATTGTAGGGCACTAAAGACACTCTCCTAAACCACTCTTAGTTTTAGGACAACCCTCCTCTAGGACCCCTTAGGCTTATGTCCTCAAACAAAGCCTTGTCCTAGTAGAAAAGACCTTGTCTTAACAAGACAAGTCTTGTCTTAAAGAAAGGAGGGAGAGAGAGACACTCAGAATAGTACTTCAGTGGAATTCTTATATCAAACTCATTTCACCGCCCCTATTTATAGATACAAGAGGGGTATGTGATATGTCCTCCCATCAACTTATCAGATATGATTTTTCAAGACCGAAGAGAAGTTATCTGGCTTGAAAAATCATATCTAATAAGCCCATTCATGCACCGAAGACCTTATTCACATCCCTTCTTTTATCTGAACGAATTCTCACTTGCCACATGTCAATTACCAGTCCCTAGGAAGCCAAGAGATGCCTCTACAATCTCCAAACATCAGAGATTATGAAGAGTTCTGATAGCAGAAGGACTCTGCATCAGAACCGCGCGCCACATGAAGAGTTGCGACTCTTCATGCACCATGCGCGCCATCCTTCTTCCACGCAAATTTCAAAGAATGTTGACCAGTCAAAATATAGATAATATGGGTGTCATTGAAAAGAGCATAAAATTTCTTTTATGACCATATAAATTATATTCAAATCAAAGATCTATAGCTCATTCTGTGCCCTTTTGAAGTTAAGGTATCATTTAGGTACCAAGAGTCCCATGCCATTAGGACTCTTCATGTATGGCGCCTAAAATATCCTTAAATCCAAATTAAAATTAGATTTAGCTCTGATTAGGCTAGCCCCACTTAGGACTCAACCTAATTTAGGTTTTTCATAATTAGGTTAGCCCAATTAGCAAGCAACCGGACCCAATCTAATTGGGTTAGGAATTTGGTTAGCCTACATATGCTAGTATGTAATCCGGCTAACCAATTAGGATCCTATGACCCTAATTAAATCATGAATGACTTCCTTTGCCAAGTCTTTATTATGTGTGATCCATTGGATTCTACATCTAGCCAGCAGTAGGTTTAGGTTTGAGCCAATTCGATCTGATCAAACTTGATTGACCTAATTAGGTCAAATTGGCTCACCTAATTGTCCAATTCGAGTCACACATCGAAATGACTTATGAAACTAAATCAATTGCTTATGAAGACCTACAATACAAGATTGACGTCTAGCAACATGTCATGCCTACCCGGAAGATGAGGAATTTTGGTAGATTTACCAAAATACCCTTCAGTGGTGAGTTACCGGGCAATTCAGTCCTTCGATCTACTTGCACCCTGAATATGACTATGGATATGGATACTTGTCAAATCCAATTTCATATTCATTCCTTGCTCATTCTGATAATGATGATTCATTAATGAACCATTAGAAACTATTTCAAATGTTCATACTTTGATCAAAGATTTCCCGAATCTTCATTTGATTGAAATCATCTGGATGCGCTTCCCTCTTGCTAGGGTTGATCGATTCCATTTTGACCTACTCACAACCTCCATATGCAATCCACCATTCCTAGTATCATCCCATGCATGACTCAGTATCATGATTGAGTATGAACTAAAGTATGGATTCATGCATACAAGGTACCATGGCAGTCTCAGATCAAAGGACCACATGCATTACTCCCACTATGAGAACTATCTATTGACAAACAGATAAGGTTCCATTAGATGTTCTCAAGCTGGATCTATTTAGTGAACTCATTCTCTAATGATTACCCACATCCTAGTATTAGTGTCAAACATAAGTGACTGTGAGATAAGTCACCCTCTTCACTAAGCACACATAGGATATGCTGGTCTTACCGGAAACATTGATCCCTTACTCAATATCCCATCGACCAGGAATATTCTAGATTAGGGTTTTAAGGCTTTAGGTCTCACTGGTATAATCTCATCATAACCCTAGAACCATAGCCCTAATCTATGAGGTTCATCATACTTAATAAAATTAATAAGACATGGCATATGATGAAAATAAAATGCTTTTAATAATTGATAATGTCAATACATTGGTTTGGGATACAAAAAAAAATCCCATCGAAATATAACATTTCGATTAGCCTTTAGGGCATAGTCCTTTCAGTATTTTAGAAGCATAATAGGAAGGTGTTGGGTGCCCCTTATCATTAGGTTTTATTATGCATTCCATTACTTGGGTCCTAATTAATGAACATCTATATAATGGACCCCTCTTATGTACTTTGGGGATGATGTTTTGATCAATAAAAAAATTCTTGAGTCTCTTCTCAATTGTTCTTTGCATTTATGCATCGATCTCCATGAGGGAGTAAACTGTATATGCTCTTTGAGCATCTAGGGGTGTGAGGCCCTAGTTATCAAACCCTAGCCATCCTATTTCTTACAGCTCAAAGATGCCCATCATCAACCCATCCTTGCCACCACCTGCTTTCTCTCTCTTCCATATTTTCTTTAGCTATCTAGCCACATTTTCTATCATTTTCTAACCCTCTTTAGGTATTTTGTAGATCCCTCAAGTTTCACATGAATCGAAGTCCGTTTGCCTAGCTTTCGGGCTAGCGGATAGAAAGTCGATGGATCTATGGGTCTTCAGCTTGATCTTCCAGGCCGCATCCGAGAGTGTGGAGTGATCTCTTCATTGAACCAGTAGCAAACATTGCCAGGTACACACACCCTAGTCTTCTAGATCAAGTTTTTATAGAAGAGCTTGCCCTACCGGGGTTTCTTAGCCCTGGTGATCCTATTTTTATCTCTTCGAGGGTCTTTTTTTTATGCTTATGGTTTAGAATTTCTATAGGATCACCCTTTTATCTATTTGACTAGAAATTCAGGAATTAAAATCTTAACTTAATGCTGAATCCATGAAAATTCCCTTGCAAGCTAATTAGTCCTACATCATTTAGTAAACCTTACCAAAATACCCTTCAGTGAAAAGTTACTATGTAATTCAATCCTTCAATCTTCATTTATCTCGATTAAGTGATGGGCATAGATAAATATCAAACCCTAGTACTTAATCTATTTAAATCACAATTCAATAATGAAGACTTAACCGATGAAAGATTAAAAATCCTATCTAATCTTATCCTACTTTGATCAAAGACTTTTTGAGTCATCATTCGATGAGATCACATGGATAACTTCTCCTCTTACTTGGAGTGATCAACTCCTTGTTGACCTACTCATTTCCTTCATATATAATTGATGCGGGACAACTCTAAGACTGCTAATCATGCATGAAAAATAGTAAAATAATTTTTTTGTGGTTTTTATGATTTTGTTTGCAAGCTAGATTTCCAAAATAAGATAAGAACTAGTGGAAAGACTAGCAGTACAAAGAATATTGGGTCGCAAGCATACTCATGCAAACCAATGAAATATCTAGGACCCGAGAGTTGAGAAACTCCTAGTTTAGGATTGTTTATCTTCATCAAAATCAGATAATAATGGAAGAGAAGGTTTTTTACCTATCAGAGATTAAAATTCAATTGCAGAAGAGATCACTAACAACTCTGATCGGAGCCTTGAAGAAAAAGCCTTGTTTTCCTTGAATTTGATGGCTGATCTGGGCGGTCTGAGCAGCAAAGAAGGCCTCCTCAGGGGAGGGCAAGCATGTCAGGGATCCTACAAGCATCAAACGTTAATCAAAGCAGCAAATAAAAATTAGAAAATGAACTAGGTTTGAAGGAAATCAGGATTAGGGCTAAAAGCTGGCAGTCAGGGAAGAAGAAGCTCTTGGGCTTGGACAACAGCAAGGACTCCTATTCCTTGGGCATGGCTGATCTCCAGGGATGCCAAGGGATGCTAGGGTAGCAGAGTTTCAATCCAAGAACACAAGGAGAGCACTCAAAGAGAGAACCAAAACTCAAACTTAAGACAATTTCATAAAATTTCAGCAAGGTTTATTCATAAGAAAAAGATGCTTACAAGAGGGGGAGGGGTGGGTTATTTATAGAGTTTTCATGCCCTCACTAACCATGGTTATACTTGGGTTACAAGTCCTCTTCCTAATTGGAATACAAGTCCTTTCCTAGCTATGTTAGAATTATAAAGTTTAAAAGGATTAGAAATCCCAACTAGGTTAGGAATAAACTTGGTCTTCTCCTTCTTCTCTTCAACTTGGACTTGGTCAAACTTCTTTGGATGTGGTCAACACTTCAAGGATTCCTAGCGGGTGTGTTGGGCCTCTAGGAGCAAGGGGCCAGCCCAAAGGGGCTTGGGTGCATGGGTTTGGGCCTCTGGAAGCTGGGGTGGCATGGTAGCCTGGTAGCAGGAATATTCCCTAGAATCTTGCTTCTTAAGGACTTGGGCTTGGCACGTGGGCTTGATTTTTTTGGGCTTGGATGCAGGTGGACCTCTGGATTCATGGGTGCCCTATTAAGGAAATATGCTCTAGCATCTGGAAGGGAATCTGGGTATCTGGAGTGTATCTGGAAGAAATCAAGTTTTCCAGAAGCATCATGGATCCTAGGTTGTCACACAAAATCCAATGGCTGATGTAGTGGCCTCTGACTCCTATATGTGACCTGGAGAAACTCCAAAATAGGGTAACCTTCTCTCTTGTACAAAAATTATGCTCATACTAGACTCATAGCTGATGTACAGGACTTAAAACTAGACTAAGGTTGAGGGTTGAGACAAATCAACTAACCTCAACTTATTATAGGTCTCAATCCTAGTTGATTACAAAATTTGACACAAGGCAAGGTAAACCAAATAGGGCCTAGTAATTTGTGTCTGATCCTGGTGCCCCCACCAATTCTCCCGGGGTGGGAGGAACTCGACCCCATCGAGTATAGGATAACTTGGCTCTCATATTGCTCGAGTAGGTCTGGGTTGAGGTACTGCAGATCCTCGCGGGTGATCCACGAGTCCTCAGATTTTGGCCAACCTTGCTACCAAATCAAATACCTCTGATAGCCATGATTTTGGGTACCGATAGCTTGATCGTCCAGGATTCTCTCAATCTTTCCTCACCAAATGGCCAAATTGTCTTTGGACACTCTGGGGTGGGTTCTCTCTCAAAGGGAGGGATAGGCTCAAGATGCTCGCTAGGTATCGCTACTGGCTCCCTAGACTCTATAAGAACTAAGATGATGAAGGTGGAGCTAATACCTAAATCAGATAGTATCTCATAGGCATTGATCCGCAGATATTCATTATCTTGGATGGGCCAGCTTCGCGAGCAAAAAATTCTTTACAACTATAAAATCCCCTGCAAAATTCTTTATCTCTCTTTTGGGAATTAGCCAAGTTGTTATTTAGTTCATTAGTTATGTTTAGCTTTTGACTAATTTTCATATGCATATGCTGTCCAGAGGGTAGTGCAGGTGCATACATATAACTCAGGTTGTGTATTTATTGGACTCAACTAATACCTAACAGACTCGAATAGACATCCCTATCAACGGATGTTTTATTGGACTCTAAGAGACAAAACCTAATAGATTATCGACTCTTTAGGTTTGATCCTATCATGACATGCACATGAAAATGTGACATGAACTCTTAGTAGATGCCAGAGGGTCCTCCAGAAGTAAGAAGCAAACATGACTGACTCGAGGAATGAATGCAACATGCAAACCTCTATGAAATGCAATCTAAGGGTTATAAAATCATGAAAAACTTTAGAGAAGGGTAGAAAATAAGAAGTGGATTTAGGGTTAGTCTGATTGGGTGAAAAGTAAGAAAAGTGTTCAGGGTGAATTGGGTAGACTAATATATAAGAAGGGGTGTCAAGGATTAATCCTAAACTAATAAGGTTGACCTTAAGGGGTTGGTGTCCATCTATTGGGTCTGCCTTATGGAAGAATGGGTCACTAATTTCAGGAAAAAGATCTTCAATTAGGATCAAAGAAGTGAATTCATCTTGAGGGTACTGGGTGAGATAAGCCAAGTCCTCAATAAACTTTTTTGGCTCAGGAAATTCAGGACTAGGCTCTATAATTGAATCCTCTTCTAAAGTCTCCTCTAATTGCTCTTCCATTGCAGCTTGGGTGTGATCTGGGTTACCTAATTCTAGGTTGGCCACTAATTGATTATGGTCAAGGTTAGCTAAATCTTGATTGGCTACTACTTGGATATGGTCAAGGTCAACTAATTCTAAGGTGGCTTCTACTTGGATCTCTATTGATTCAACTAACACTGGATTGACTTCTACCTTGGTTTGGTCATAATCAAGTAATCCTGGGTCTTCTATAGGGTACTCTTCTAGATATTCAATAGACTTATACTCCTTTACCAGACTTGGGTCAGCCTCATATATTTCTTCTTCTAAGTCATCTTGGTGAACCAATGGGGTGGTAAGAGGGGTTTGGCTAATAGGAAACTGACTAGGGTCTGGGGTAATAAGGTTGGTTAAACTAAGGGTTATGGGTTCAAAGGTTATGGATTTAAAGGTTATGGGTTCAAATCTAGGGGTGTCAATCCTATAGGGTTTAGGTTGATGAGGGATAGTGGGTTACTACTGGGTTCATATCTAGGGACTATGGGTTCCTGGGGTTCAGCTCTATGGATCTTGCCTAGGGTTCCTACTTGGTTGATTCTTTGGTTCATTTGGTCAAGCTTGGTATCAGATTGGTCAAACCTATGATTTATTTGGGCATTGGATTGGTTATTGGATAAATCAATTCGGTCAAGTTGTTTGATCATGGTTTTCATAAAAGCTTCTAGACTAGGGTCCATGGTTGAGCTAGGATGGGATTTAGATTTTTGATATTGGGTTGCTAATCTAGTGGTCATGCACAAATCAAACAATCAAAATAAAATGATGCAGCCAAGCATGCAAAAAGAGAAAGAAAAGGCTAGTATAATCTAGGGTTTCCTAGACCTAGAGCCAGAAACTAGGTGGGTCAGCTCAACTTACACCTAGCCCAATAGCTAACCCTTCCACTGGCCAGGTAGGGAGTGGGAGTGTGGGAGGCCCCCCCTTCTTTCATAGGGACCCAATTAAAAACCACAACACCACTTAGGTCGTTTGACTCTGGACCCCCAGTCTTAGATACCAGCTTTCAGTATTAGCTAAAAGGTTAAATGCACTAGTTGGCCCACACAGCTCGGACCCGACCTATTGATGTCTCCTAGCCCATTAGGGCAAATTAGGTCTAATTGATTTTAATTAGGCTTGGGTTAGTATGATGATGGTGGTTTTAGGCCCAAGACAGGTGATGAAATGCTGCCCTGATATGAGATTTTGAGTTGCCCTTAAGATTAGGTTAAAATGATGGTAATCAATGGCAAATACGCAATCTAAAACAATCAGAAAATAAAATATTTTTTTAATGATTTATGATTTGTCAAGTTAGGTTTAAGTTAACTAGGGTTATCAAACAAAGTTTGGCTTGGGATTGGTGGTTTGGTAGTTGATTAGGTTAGGTTGAGTCAAGATGCAAAATGTAGCAAAAATTAGTGAATTAGGGTTTCAGTGGTTGCAAAGTTTGACACAGATCCTGAAGCATAAAAAATTCAAAAAAAAATATAGAATAGAGGATGGATGGTGTGGATGATTCCTACCAAGTTTCATGTAGAACAAAAATCATATGATGATGCAAACCTTTGGTTTTCTGGACTGCTACAAAAATTATCAAAATTCTATTGGGCTTTTTGTTATGCCAAATTTTAGAGATTTAGGTTTTACTAAAAATAATTAAAAATTTTGATTATTACTAGGATAGAACAAAGGACATGCAGTGCAAATTTCATAGAAAAATAATGATGGGGGACTAACTAAATGCAAGATGAAATGATGCAGGTAATTTGTTATTTTGTGACTTTTAGGGTTTTGAATTCAGTTGAGGATTCTCGAAGACAAGAAAGAGTAAATCTAGGATTCTATACTAACAAGAACCTCGGGCAAGCAAGTAGTCCCTAAGCAATGATAAAGAGAGAATCCTGGAATTGAGAAATCCCATAGGACTTAGCTCTTAGAACAATATCGACTTAGGAGTTCAGGGAGGCAAACCTCAAAGATCTGAAGTGCCCGATGCCGAGATCACTCACTCTTGTGGATGCGGCCTGGATGATCTAGCCTTCAACCCATGGATGCGCTGGCTCACTGTCCGAAGGTCTTGATGGCAAGGGCAACCGGCTCCGTGTTCGTGTCACCTAGAGGACCTACTAGCATTCAAAGAAGACGAGTTAGGTTTTTGATCAAAGAGAAAGCAAATATAGAATGGGATGAAAGTTGAAGTGGTGATGGTGGAGTTCTTCTGGCTAAGTACCCGGTTGGATGATCCTGATGGGTTCCGATTCGAAGCTGGAGGATTGAGTTGCAGAAGGGACGGTAACTTGAGGCCTCACACCTCTTGATGCCCGAAGGTGAAGGCGCTCTCTCACGGAGATCGACGTTCTTAGTGAACGAAGGCAACTAAAGAAAAATTGGATCTCAAGAAACTTGGTTTTCATTCATCAAAGATTAACCTTACAAAGGAGGGGTAAGGTCCTTTAAATAGGCACCTTAGGACCCCATTTGAATTTTAAATGAAAATACAAGTCCTTTGTGGAGAGGCACCCAAAAAAATTCAGAATTCTCTTCCTTTGGCTAACCATGAAGTTGACTTGATTGGGCGTGGCTTGATGTGAAACATGGAAGAGGGATCTTGGCACCGTTGAACTTGGAATGTTTGTCCTTTTTTTTGGAAGAAGACAAGAAGTGAGGCTTGTAGCAAGGGAAGTTCTCTCCTTCTTTCCTTGGTGGTGCATCCATCTTTGGAACAAGACAAGATTTGGGGAGTGGGAGTTAGAGGCGCCCATGGATTCTTGCCTTCCTTCCATAGTTGTTCATGTAGTTTGGGAAGAAAGCTTGATTGGAGGGCTTGAAGTAAGGGATTTGAATTCCGAACTCCATCTCCCATATGACCTTCTCTTGGCTGGCCACCCATATGTAGAAACAAGCTTGATAGGGGGGTGGGAAAGCGGGAGTGAGTCAAGTGATGTGTCCCCCTCTTTGGGCATCCAAAGTTGAAATTTGTGCTGCCCACATGGCAAGTTGTCATGGCACCACATAGGATGAGGAGGTGGCCTCCTGAGCTGAGTTGGCTTCCTTCCTGACTTGGGTCCAAAGAGACTAGATTTTAAGACCACTCTTGCTTGGACCCATACTTCAAACCGACTCTGACTGGACTCAGTACAGGACACAATTGACTCGCTATAGGATTGGACTCAATACAGGACACAATTCAAAGCTAAAAAAAAATTACAAGGTGTAGGCTTGAAGCCTTATTTTAAGCCTTAAAAAAAATGGAACCCTAATTGGATATTCACAGAGGGTTGAGGAGCCTCTATCGGATTCTGGTGCCCACACCATGTCTCCCTTGGTGGGAGGAACTCGACCCTGTCGAGTAAGAGTTGAGTTGGCTTAGGTACTCCTCTAGAAGTTCAGAATCGAGGCATTGCAAATCCTCCCAGGTAATCCACGAGTCATCGGACTCAGGTCGACCTTTCCATCGGACTAAGAAATATTGGTAACCTTTTCCCCGGGTAGTGAGAGCTTGGTCATCCAGGACACGCTCGATCCACTCTCCTCTCTTAGATAAAATTGGAGGTGGACACTCAGGTTTGGGTTCACTCTCAAAAGAAAGGTCAGGCCCAAAAGGCTTGCTAGGTATATTTGCTGGTTCCCTGTACTCGACTAAGTCTGAGATATTGAAAGTTGAGCTAATGCTGTAATCTGGGGATAGTTTAAGAATGTAGACATTAGGGCCAACTCTTTTTATCACTCTAAAGGGGCCAGCTCCATGAGCATGAAGTTTCTTAACGGTTCTAGGTGGAAACCATTCAGGCCTCAGCCTAATCATTACAGAATCCCCAAGCCCCTTTGGGCAAGCCTCTTACTGTTGTTGGAGGCCCAACAAGCCTTCTAGGCATCGTTGAAGTGTTGAAGATGTCCAAAGAGGTTTGACCAAGTCCAAGTTGAAGAGAAGAAGGAGAAGACCAAGTTTATTCCTAACCTAGTTGTGATTTCAAATCCTTTTAAACTGTGTAATTCTAACCTAGCTAGGAAAGGACTTGTATTCCAATTTGGAAGAGGACTTGTTGTTGAGAATTGTGTCCCAAAGCCAATCGCCTGGGTTGTAGGCGGTTGTGCTTAGTATTTTTCTTTTCCTTTGAATTAATAAAATAATTTATGGCATCTCATCACATACTAAATTTCCCTAAAATGAACTCTTTCCATGTGATGAAGTCCTTAGGACCACATTGACTTTGATATAGAGAGGATGTATCGAGTGGTCCTTAATCCCTGTTCATAACCAAAGGATATATTGTACTGGACAGCAATATATCAAGTATAGGTTGTTGTAGTTCACATCGTTTGGTTGTCCTCTTGACCAAATGAGTGTGGAGGCACTGATGTGATCTGCAACTGGGATATGTGATATCTCATTGAACATGACTCCGTGCAGCCCCTTTCTTCCAAAGGGATACTCACGATTAGATATGGGCATATGTGTCCCTCTGACCTGAGGTCATCACGGTATCTTGCAAGCAACTCCCTGCGCTTTGGTACCGGATTACCCGGATTTTTAATCCGGTGATGGAAGGTTTCTGGTTACAGGCAAGTACTTGTGGAGCAGTGATGGACCAAGATGGAATTGACCTATCCAAACAGTTTGGATTGAATGTCTTGTTGTATCATAATTTAGCAAATCCTCGACCGGGGTAGCCCTAGTGAAGAGTCACTGCGCTTGCAAGGTTGAGACACGTAGTTGACTGACTCAGTCTGGGTTGGCAGCCCAATCTCAGTCGTCCTGAGCATTAGAGGTTAAAGGGATGAATTATACGGTAACCATATGCCAGAGGTTCGATAGTTTGCTCCCGCATCTTCGACCGATCCGATCGCCGGGACCCATTGCTAGATGGTTTCCTGTGCTGGTACTAGAATTGTTCTAGTGCCACCGTTTAGGTTCGAACCTATGAGATCACTCGCCACAGAGGATTACTCTTTAATCCGGATACCGATTATGATTGGAAATCATCTCGATTTTATGGTCACAGTATTTTTTAGCACTATTTTCCCCTTCTTGCCCTTGTCTGTGTCAACCGAAAATTGTTCCGAGCTGACCAGGACTGCGCCAGGATTTTCTGAATCAGTTTTGAACTGATTCGAAGCACGTTTCGGCCTTCAATTGGTTGTGAACCAATTGAACCAATTTTTATTTGGGTTGGACCAATTGGTTTTAAATGGGTTTAAACCAAATTGGCTTGGACCGGTTAATTGAACCGGTGTTTTTTCCATTGGACCGTTTAAACGGTATCACGTTGGAATACTTCTTTATGCTGGAAAGAAGTCCTAGCGTTGGGAAAAATCCAAGCGTCCGAATCGAACGATGGCAAAAACTCTCGTCTCTTCCTCTCCTCCACCGGATGATTTTAATCCATGTTTAATGGCTGTTTAATGGGTGAATGGCAGCCGGTGTCTTTTGGTTTTCCTATCCTCTCCATCTCCCTCTTCCCTGCTGCCAATTTAAACCTCATCAGCGCCCCTGTTTCAGCCTAAGATATACACCATGTGAAAAAGAAAACAGCAAGTGTGTGTTCTTCCCTTTGAGAGGCTGAGAGCTTGGTCCTTTTCCACCCATTGGGTACTAGTTAGGCTGGGATTTGGAGTGTGTGAGGGAGAGAAACAAAGCCTTGTTTCTTGTGCTCAAATTCCCATTTCAGCAAAGCCCTGTTACTGAAACTTACCGTGACCGAGTGTCCTCTTCCAGCGGCTAGCACCGCGTGTGGAGAGGGATAAGAGAGCCCCGGGCACATCTCCCCTCTAGAGGGAGTACTCTTCTACTACTAGGAGCAAGCCACGCGAGCCGGGATCGCCACTGCAGCTCCAAATGCGATGATCAACCTGCTATCCTATTCTGTTGCAGTTTTCTGGCAGCAGACTTTGGTGATTTTCTATACCATCTTTAGCTTGTTTTGGTTACAGATATCGGTGGCAAATCGAAGTAGACTTCTCCACCTTGTCGCTGCTGAAATTTGGAAGCAAATGGAGGTCCGGAAGCCATTGTTCCGATGACATTTTGCAACCCAAAAACAAAGCAAGTTTTCAGCTCAAGGAAGAAGAAGGCTGGAATAGTTTTATTCCAGCTATTCCAGCCTATTCCAGGTTTATTCCTGAGTTATTCCAACCAGAATAAATGTATGGAAAAATTATTTTTAATCATGCATAAATAAATCTACTTGTTTTGATATTTTAAAAATATTTTATGCCCGTTACATGCCTAATTTTTAATACATGCAACTTGAATAGATTAGGTTCTGGACGGAGCAGGATTTCTGCTGTGCGGATTTTTAAAAATATTTTTAAAATCCATTCTGCTCCCGTAGCTGTTTGCATGCCTAGTGTAGGATCATGTCAAACCACCTGCACCATTCTCTTTCAGTGGTATCAGAGCAGGTTGCATGTGTAATCTATTCCTGTATGCATGTTTATAGATTAAAAATTGCTTAATCTAAATATGTATCATGATTTCCTTTTGGAACCTTGTTGAGACCTTCACCATGACCATGTCTTTGACACGATGCGGATCGTCTGTGTTGGCCTCTTCAGAAGGATCCTTAAAAAATATTAAAATTAAAAAGTTTTAATTTGTTGATACATATTTTTAGGCATGTTTTATATTGGATATAAAATATTTGTAAAATTTTGAATCTAGATGCATGATTAGTTATGTAAAATTGTTTTACATAGTGACATAATTAAAAATTATTTTAATTAAGTGTTTGGCTTATTAAAAAACGTTTTTAGGTTTATGAAATCTAATATAATTTGCGTAAGCCATTTTGGGTTTAAATTGGGTTAGCTGACTTGTTGGGTCCATAACTAGGTTAGACCAAAGTTTAGTTGAACCGGATTACAAGAAGATTAAACAAAAGTTGTTTAAGGCCCTTCTTTAGAACTATCTAATAGTTAGATTAGTTGATCCGTTCATCTAAAATGGATCCAATTAGTGGCTCAGTGGACGCCCGAGTCTTTAGGCTAGTCTGATCGAGTCTGGTAAACTGACTGATGTCGAGGTAGGTTTGGCATTGTGATCATGGTTATATGAGGCTACCTCTTTCCTGGCCAACTTGGTTGGTATCTAGGAAAGATGGTTAATGGCGGATACTCACCCATGATCTCACCTACCTGGCTAGTCAAGTCGACCAGAACTGATTGGAAAAGCTCAATGACTCGAGTTAACCCATGTCACCCAGGTTGATCGGTCTGACTGATCTATAGGTGCCCATGGATCATTTGTTGATTTATTTCAACCCTCCTAGAATCTAATTGATTCAGTGGGAGGATGATCCATGTCCTTTAACTTTTCTTTCTGTCATAACTAAAAATCCTCTAAAATTATTAGGTCCTTAAAAAGACTAAGTCAAGGAGTTGACAGTGTCTTAGCCTTCCATTAAGTCGATAAGAAATGTGTCCACTAGTTTGGTGTGCATCGGCAGTTCCATAGAATGGGTGTACATCCGGCGACTGGAATTTCTATCTGATCGATGATGGTTCAATGCAACCTCCTTAACGGGACCAGGTGGGCTAGCCATAGTTGGGCTTGGTCTTTAGTTAGCTGGAAGCATTGGATTTGTCATTTTAATGGTTGGACCTAATCAGAGACCCGCAATAGGAGGCCCCAAGGCCGATTGGGGTGTTCTCTGTGGCAAAATGAAATACTGAAAATTGTTTAGGAAAATAATTGGTTTACGAACCTACCTTTAGGCTTGTATGGGTGAGCTGGCCATAGTCAGGCTCATGCGAGACCTATTGGATTTCAGTACCCACTTGAAAAAGTGTTTTCATGGATTGGACTTAGAGGCTATCAATCTGAAAAATTAGTGGGAGAAATCTTTAGACTAAAGTCCAAGTCTTTTGGTTAAATTATTAATTCATACACTAATTTGGTCTTATTTTCTTTTCAGTTGTCTTCCAATTTATCACTCCGGTCACTTCTCGATAATGAGAAGTTAAAGGATCACAACTTCAATAGTTAGTATCGAAGATTGAGAATCATTCTGGAGCATGAACGGATCCTCTATGTGATAACGGATCCGGCACCTGAAATCCCTCCCACAAATGCACGGAGTGCGGTCAGAGATGCTTATCTGAAGTGGGTCTCTGATCGGACTACTGTCCGATGCATTATGTTAGCGGTGATGAACGACGAGTTCAGTCGCAAATTCGAGGAGGCCCAACCGGATGAAATCCTTCAAAAGTTGAAGGAATCCTTTAGCACCCCGGATGATGTAGAATGGTACAAAGTGTCTTGTGCCATCTACAATTCCAAGATGCTGAATGGTGGTTCAATCACTGATCATGTATTGTACATGATCGAGCTGATTGAAAAGTTGGGCAAACTCGGATGCCCCTTGCACGAGCAGCTTGGCAAGGATGCGATCCTGAATTCTCTTCCCACCTCCTATCTTGATTTTCTCAATCATTATAAAATGAACAAGCCTGCAGTCAACTACCATGGTCTTTTGGGGTTGCTGCAGACTTTCGAGAAAGACCACCAACTAAATAAGAGGGTGGTGAATTTAGTGGGAGGTAGTAGAGGTCGTCGTCCCTTTAAGAAAGGAAAGAAGAAAATAAATAAGAAGGGAAAGAAGGTGCAGAGTGCTCCTGGCCCTAGTCAGACCAGGAAGTATAAGGCTGATCAATCTTCTGCAGAGTATTTCTACTGGAAGAAGAAGGGACACTGGAAGAGGAACTGTCCTCTTTATATTGCGTCCCTTGATCCGAACAGGCCGAGGAAGTAGAAGTCTGCTGAACAAGGTATTTATATGATAAAACCTTGTAATTTCTCAATTGTTGATACTGCTAACTGGGTATTGGATACTGGTAGTCCAATTCATGTTTGTAATTCGTTACACGGACTACAAGTTAGCAGAAGATTTGAAGATGGAGAACAGTTTCTGAGCATCGGGAATGTAAATCGTGTTCCAGTACTGGTGGTCGGAGTTCTGCGTCTTGTCTTTGAGTCTTGTACTGTCGAACTAGTCGACTGTCACTATTGTCCTAGTTTCATTATGAGCATAATCTCTGTAGGCCTTTTGGCCAATTGTGGTTTTGAACTATCATTAAAAGGAGATTTTTGCAATGTTATTTTGAATAACTCTGTTATAATGAAAGCTAGATTAAATAATGGCATATATGTACTATCAAGGCCTGTTAGTGTAATGTACACTTCTAGCAAACGTCCAAGATTAGATAATATCAACAATTTGTATCTTTGGCACTGTAAGCTAGGTCATATTAACCAAAATAGGATAAACAAGATGCGAGGAGATGGACTCCTCGAGGTCAGTGATTCTGAATCACTGCCCACTTGTGAATCCTGTTTACTTAGTAAAATGACCAAGTCACCTTTTACTGGAAAAGGTGAATGAGCTATAGAACTTCTAAGTCTAATACATACTGATGTATGTGAACCGATGACAGCTAGTGCCAGAGGAGGATACAAATATTTCATTAATTTTACAAACGACTTTTCAAGGTTCGGTTATGTCTTTTTAATGAGACATAAGTTAGAGTCGTTTGAAACGTTCAAACGATACCGTAATGAAGTAGAAAAGCAAACTGGAAAAAGTATTAAAACCCTTCGATCTGATCGAGGTGGTGAATACTTATCTGGTGAATTTTTGACATATCTTGAGGAGAATAGAATTCTCTCTCAGTGGACTCCTCCAGGAATACCACAGCTGAATGGTGTGTCCAAAAGGAGGAATCGAACCTTGTTGGACATGGTTTGATCCATGATGGGCTTTGCAACTCTACCGCTATCCTTTTGGGGATATGCACTTCAGATAGCCTATTACTTGTTAAATAATGTTCCAAGTAAATCTGTTGTCTCCACTCTGTGTGAGATATGGAATGGACGTAAACCCTCAATCTCACACCTTCGGGTCTGGGGTTGTCCATCTTACGTAAAGCATTTAGACTCAGACAATCTTGGTCCAAGGTCTGATTGATGTTTATTCATTGGTTATCCTAAGGAAACCAAATGGTATTTCTTCTACTTGGAGAATGAACAAAAGATGTTCATTGCTCTTAGAGCTATTTTTTTGGAAAAGGAGTTCCTTGGAGAAGGAACTATAGCCTCTAAGATTGAACTTGATGAAGTTCAGCCAATAGAAGAACCTGCACACTCTAAGGATATCGTAGAATCGACTGTGATTGAATCACACCCAGAACCCATTAGGAGATCTGGTAGAATACCGTGTCAGCCGGACAGATACTACGGTTTCTTGGTCCGGGATGGCAATCCCATTGAGCTCGATGAGAATAATGAGGATCCGATCACGTACATGGATGCACTTCAGAGATCTGACTCTGAGGCATGGCTTGGAGCCATGCGATCCATAATGGAGTCCATGGAAATCAACAATGTATGGACATTGGTTGATCCGCTTGAAGGGATAAAACCCATCGGGTGTAAATGGATCTTCAAGAGGAAAAGGGGCGCAAATGGGAAGGTAGAGACCTATAAAGCCCGTCTGGTTGCCAAGGGGTATCGTTAGCGATATGGTATCGATTATGACGAGACTTTCTCCCCTGTGGCAATGCTCAAGTCCATTTGGATCATGCTTGCTTTTGCAGCATATTTTGATTACGAGATCTGGTAAATGGATGTTCGAACAGCTTTCCTAAATGGGGAATTGGAAGAGGAGGTGTATATGATACAGCCTGAAGGGTTCACTTCCATAGATGAATCAAAAGTATGCAAGTTGCAAAGGTCCATCTATGGACTTAAGCAAGCGTCTCGAAGTTGGAACTTACGATTTGATAGATGTATCAGATCATATGGCTTCGTTAGGAATGAAAAAGAACCTTGCATCTATAAATGGGTTAATAGTTCTGTGATTGTATTCCTAGTACTGTATGTTGACGACATTCTCTTAATCGGGAATGATGTTGCAGCATTACAAGGAATAAAGGTCTAGTTATCATCTCAGTTCTCCATGAAGGACTTGGATGAAATTTCTTACATACTAGGTATGAAGATCTATAGAGATAGATCTATGAAGCTTTTAGGACTGTCCCAGTCTACGTAAATTGATATCGTGCTAAAACGGTTCAGCATGGAAAATTCCAAGAAAGGCTATCTCCCGATAGGTTCTGGAATTACTCTTTCCAAGAAGGATTGTGCGACAACTCCTGAGGAAAGAAAGTGCATGAGTAGAGTACCTTATGCTTCTGCAGTAGGCTCTATCATATATGCTATGACTTGTACTAGACTAGACGTGGCATACTCACTAGGAGTAGTGAGCAGATACCAGTCTGACCCAGGTGAGGCATATTGGAAGGTGGTTAAGTCCATCTTTAAGTATTTGAGAAATACTAAAGATCAATGGCTGATTTATGGAGAACCTAACTTGAAACTTGTGGGATACTCTGACTCCAGTTTCCAGTCGGATAGAGATGATAGCAATAGTGTGTCAGGGTTTGTATTTATCCTTAATGGAGGAGCGATCTGCTGGAAAAGTTCCAAGCAGGGAACTGTTGCAGACTCGGTATGCGAAGCAGAATACATTGCAGCATCAGATTCAGCAAAGGAAGCTGTGTGGTTACAGAAGTTCTTTGGAGAGCTAGGGGTGGCACCTTCCCTAGATGGTCCTGTTCCGATGTATTGTGACAGCACTGGAGCCATTGCTCAAGCTAAGGAGCCTAAAGCTCATCACCGCACCAAGCACATTCTGCGGCCATACCACCTCGTACGAGAAATCATGGAACGAGGCGACATCAATCTTCTGAAGATCGATGGAAAAGATAATCTAGCCGAACCCTTCACTAAAGCTCTTGGAATAAAAGAGTTCAACTATTGTAAATGGGAAATGGGTATTAGATACTCTTCGATTGGATTTAGTACAAGTGGGAGTTGTTGGGAATTATGTCCCAAAGCCAATCGCCTGGGATGTAGGCAGTTGTGCTCAGTATTGTTCTTTTTCTTTGAATTTATAAAATATATTTATGGCAGCTCATCACATACTAAATTTTCCTAAAATAAACTCTTTCCATGTGATGAAGTCCTTAGGACTACATTGACTTCGATACAGAGAGGATGTATCGAGTGGTCCTTAAACCCTGTTCACAACCAAAGGATATATTGTATTGGACGGCAATATATCAAGTATAGGTTGTTATAGTTCACATCGTTTAGTTGTCCTCTTGACCAAATGAGTGTGGAGACACTGATGTGATCTGCAAGTGGGATATGTGATATCTCATTGAACGTGACTCCGTGCAGCCCTTTTCTCCCAAAGGGATACTCACGATTGGATATGAGTATATGTGTCCCTCTGACCTGAGGTCATCATGGTAGCTTGCAAGCAACTCCCTGTGCTTTGGTGCCGGACTGCCCGGATTTTTAATCCGGTGACGGAAGGTTTCTGGGTACAGGCAAGTACTTGTGGAGCAGTGATGGACCAAGATGGAATTGACCTATCCAAATAGTTTGGATTGAATGTCTCGCAGTATCTTAATTTAGCAAATCCTCGACCGGGGTAGCCCTAGTGAAAAGTCACTGGGCTTGCAAGGTTGAGACACGTAGTCAACTGACTCAGTCTGGGTTGGCAGCCAAATCTCAGTCGTCCTGAGCATTAGAGGTCAAAGGGATGAATTATACGGTAACCATATGCCAGAGGTTCGATAGTTTGCTCCCACATCTTCGACCTATCCGGATGTCGGGACCCATTGCTAGATGGTTTCCTGTGCTGGTACTAGAATTGTTCTAGTGCTACCATTTAGGTTCGAACCTATGAGGTCACTTGCCATAGAGGATTACTCTCTGATCCAGATACCGATTACGATTGGGAATCATCTCGATTTTATAGTAACAGTATTTTTGAGCACTCTTTTCTCCATCTTGCCCTTGTCTGTGTCAACCAAAAATTGTTCCGGGCTGACTAGGACTGTGCCAGGATTTTTCTGAATCAGTTTTGAACTGATTCGGAGCTTGTTTTGGCCTCCAATTGGTTGTGAACCAATTGAACCAATTTTTAATTGGGTTGGACCAATTGGTTTTAAATGGGTTTAAACCAAATTGGCTTGGACCGGTTAATTGAACCGGTGTTTTTTCCATTGGACCATTTACATGGTATCACGTTGGATTACTTCTTTATGCTGGAAAGAAGTCCTAGCATTGGGAAAAATCCAAGCGTCCGAAAACCGAACGATGGAAAAAACTCTCATCTCTTCCTCTCCTCCACCGGATGACTTTAATCCCTGTTTAATGGCTGTTTAATGGGTGAATGGCAGCCAATATCTTTTGGTTTTCCCAGCCTCTCCATCTCCCTCTTCCCTGCTGCCTATTTAAACCTCATCAGCGCCCCTATTTCAGCGAAAGATATACACCGTATGAAGAAGAAAACAGCAAGTGTGTGTTCTTCCCTTAGAGAGGCTGAGAGCTTGGTCCTTTTCCACCCATTGGGTACTAGTTAGGATGGGATTTGGAGTGTGTGAGGGAGAGAAACAAAGCCTTGTTTCTTGTGCTCAAATTCCCATTTCAGCAAAGCCCTGTTGCTGAAACTTACCGTGACCGAGTGTCTTCTTCTAGCGGCTAGCACCGCGTGTGGAGAGGGATTAGAGAGCCCCGGGCGCATCACCCCTCTAGAGGGAGTACTCTTCTACTCCTAGGAGCAATCCACGCGAGCCGAGATCGCCGCTGCAGCTCCAAACGCGAAGATTAACTTGCTGTCCTATTCTGCTGTAGTTTTCTAGCAGCCGACTTTGGCTATTTTTTATACCATTTTTAGCTTGTTTTGGTTGCAGATATCGGTGGCAAATCGAAGTAGACTTCTCCACCTTGTCGCTGCTGAAATTTGGAAGCAAACAGAGGTCCGGAAGCCATTGTTCCGATGACATTTTGCAACCCAAAAATAGAGCAAGTTTTCAGCCCAAGGAAGAAGAAGGCTGGAATAGTTTTATTCCAGCTATTTCAGCCTATTCCAGTTTTATTCCAGAGTTATTCCATCCAGAATAAAGGTACGGAAAAATTACTTTTAATCATGCATAAATAAATCTACTTGTTTTTTTATTTTACAAATATTTTATGCCCGTTACATGCCTAATTTTTAATACATGCAACATGAATAGATTAGGTTCTGGACGGAGCAGGATTTCCGCTGCACGGATTTTTAAAAATATTTTTAAAATCCATTCTGCTCCCATAGCTGTTTGCATGCCTAGTGTAGGATCATGTCAAACCACCTGCACCGTTCTCTTTCACTTATAACCCAAGTGTAACCATGGTTAGTGAGGGCATGGGAACTCTGTAAATACCCCACCCCTCCCCCTCTTGTAAGCATCTCTTTCTTATGAATACAACTTGCTAAAATTTTTAGTTATCGCCTTGTGTTGGTGCTTTGTTTTGGTTCTTTGGTTTGTGTTCTTGTGCTTGGATGAATTCTTTGCTACCCTAGCTTCCTTCCACACCCTAACTCACTGCCATCCAAGCCTTCACATGTCCAAGAAAGAGTATCCTAGGCCACCAAGCAAAGAGATCTTCAACAAGCTTCAAACAGCCATCTTATAATACTAATCTTGATTCCTTTCAACCCATAGTTTCTTTCTTATTTTTTTAATTTCTATTTTGATTAACCCTGATGCTTATAGGATTCCCGAGGTGCTTCACCTCCCCTGAGGAGGCCTTCTTTGCTTCTCGGAATGCCCATATCAGCCATCAAATTCAAGGAAAACAAGGCTTCTTCTTCCAGGCTCCGATCAGAGTTGTGAGTGATCTCTTCCATAATTGAATTTCAATCTCTGACTGGTAGGAAACCTTTCCTTCTCTTATTATCTGATTTTGATGAAGATAAACTATCCTAAACTGGGAGTTTCTCAACTCTCGGGTCCTGGATATCTCATTAGTTTGCATGTCTTTACCTATGACCTAATTATTCTTTGCATTGCTAGTCTTTCCGCTAGTTTTTACTTTATTTTGAGAATCTAGCCTGCAAATAAAATTATAAAAATTACGAAAGAATTATTTTACTATTTTTTATATATTTTTGGTAGTCTTAGAGTCATCTTGCATTAGTTTGGTATCAGAGAGGGTTTAGGATAGTTTTTTATTTGCTTTGCATTCACAAACCCTAATCCTACATTTTGTCCATTGTATTAGGTGTCAAGGTCTCATCTGATTTCGACATCATAAACATTTTATTTTTCTATGAAATTCACACTACATGTCCTCTATTCTATCTTAGTAGTTATTAAAATTTTTAATTATTTTTACTGAAACCCTAAATCTCTAAAATTTAGTATAATAGAAACCCTAAAAGAATCTTGATAATTTCTGTAGCAGTCAAAAAAACTCTATGTTTGCATCATTATATGATTTTTTCTTGTTCAAAGAATTTTGTAGGTTTCATCACAACCGTCCATTTTCTGTTCTATATTTTTTTTGATTTTTTTCTGCATCAGGATCTGTGTCAAACTCTGCAACAACTGAAACCCTAATTCATTGATTTCTGCAACATTCTGCATCATGACTCAACCTAAACCTAATTAACTTCCACACCCCAATCCCAAGCCTAATTGATTGCTAACCTAATCAACTTGAACCTAATTTGTCATTGCATAAGATATTCATAAAATATTTTTATTTTACTGATTGTTTTAGATTGCATTAAGGACATTGATTGCCATCATCTTAACCTAATCTTAATGGCAATTCTCTATCTCAGATCAGGGCAGAATTTCATCACCTGTCCTGGGCCCAAAACTACCATCATCATACTAACCCAAGCTTAATTAAAATCTATTAGACCTAATTTTCCCTAGTATCCTAGGAGACATCAACAGGTCAGGTCCGAGCTATGTGGGCCAACTAGTGCATTTAACCTTTTAGCTATTATTGAAAGCTGGTGTCTATGGCTGGGGGTCCAGAGTCAAATGACCTAAGTGGTGCTGTGGTTTTTAATTGGGTCCCTGCGAAAGCAGGGGAGGCCTCCCACACTCCCACCCCATACCTGGCCAGTGGAAGGACTAGCTATTAGGATAGGTGTAAGTTGAGCTGACCCTCCCAGTTTCTGGCTCTAGATCTAGGAAACCCTAGATTATACTAGCCTTTTCTTGATGCAGAACAAAAGCTCTAATACCAAAATTGATACAGAACAAAAGAGATGATGCGATGCAGAAGTAAATTAAGACTAATTCTTCTCTTTTTTTTTATATATTTTTAGAAGTCAGCTTTGACTCAAAGGAAAGTTAAACTAAATTGAAAGAAACTATATAATAATTGAAAGCACAATTCAAAGAAACTAGATTATCAGAGTAGTTCAGAAGTAAAGGATCGCTGGGGGTTGAGAAACTCCCAGACCTAGGGTTTCACTCTGAACTTTCAACATGACAGAAATAATGAGAAGGGAAGGGTTATGTACCAGGTAGTCATCTTCACAGAGTTTGGTGGAAGGACTCTCTCGAGCAGATTGTTGGATCCTCGGATTCGGATATCTTCGCAATGGATCCTCCAATACTGGCCCTTTGGCAGAGTTGGCTTCTCCTGAACTCAGGATCTGGAAAAGAAGAAGAACAAGTTAAGGAACCAGATACTCAAAGAAAGGATTTACCAGATAAGAAGAACTTGAAAAAAATTGATGCTGCTGAAATCCTGATTCTCCTGGATGCTGATCTGACTTCCTTTGGGATTTGCTCTATATTCGAAGTAGCCGATCTGGACCTCGATGTTGGTGGTCAGCCTCTACTTGGAAGAGAGGGGCCGTGAGATGATGAGGTAGATTAGGGTTTGGATGATTGGTGGAATGAAGAAGATGATGGGCGGCTAAGGTTTGGAATTGAAATGGCTAACCTTGGATTTTGGTAGGATTTTGGGGTTGGAGATCTCACACCTCCTCAAGGTTCCTAGGGAACCCAGATTTACTCCCTCATAGAGCTCAACACCTGAACACAAGTGCGGAAGAGAGAAACACAAAGTTGCTCACAAAGAAATTGATTTCATTCATCATTAAATTCAAGAGTTACATAGAGTTGAATATATAGACATAACAAAGAAATAAAATTTTATACATTTTCCATGTGGGACTAATAGGACTAACCCACACTTTAGGCATCAAATTCTCTTCCCAAGACTCCTTCCATGAGTGGACAGCCCAAAAACACCAAGAAACTTGAAAATCAGCTCCAAATGGCAGGTTATGGGGGTGTCTCCTAGTATCTCTCATTGAATCAAGGATTTTCCCTTCATGGTTTGGCTCATTTGGACACCTCCTAGTCTTGCTCCATAAGTTTAGGCTTCTTCCTTTCATGGCTCTGGCACTTTTGGAAACTTTTGGGAACCTCCTTGAATTCCTCCCCAAGACATGCTCTCTTCCCTTTTATAACTTGGATTTTTATGGAACATTGTGGGGCACCTCCTTGATCCTCTCTTCAAGAAAAATTCTTGCCATCCTGGCTTGGGTTTATCTGGAAAGAAATTGGCTCCTCCTTGGATTGAGGTATCATGATGGATTTCTCTCCCATGTGGTGCAAGAAAAAAAAGGAACTTACATCTTGTGGTATAGGGACCAAAGACACTGGATGGAGATGTGGCGCCTCCTGGACTCTGGCGTGTGGCTGGGAGTGTGGCACCCACTTGCTTGGGCCTGGGAGAAAAAAAATGTGGCACCCTAGACCTTGACTTGACTGAAAAAAAAAAGTGGCACCAACCTGGAGAAGACCTAGACCACTACTAGGACTTATACTGAGTTAACATGACTCAACAAAATTTAAATTGCAGGGAAATACATACTCAAGACTAAAATTGAGTTGACCAAGTCAACCCTTATTACAAAACCAGAAAACACTAATTCTTCAGGTAAGGTCAATCAGAGATCCAGATGGAGCCCTGAAGTCTTCTTCTGAGTCTGGTGCCCGCATCAATTCTCCCGGGGTGGGAGGAACTCGACCCTGTCGAGTATGGATCAAGCTGGCTCTGGTATCTCTCCAAGAGGTATGGGTCTAATTCTTATAATTCTTCTCGAGAGATCCAAGAGTCATCAGAATCTAGCCTTCCTTGCTAGTAGACCAGGTATCTTTGGTATCCTCGATTACGAGTAGAGATAACCTGATCATCCAGAATCCTTTCAATCTGCTCTTTCCTCACAACCCAGTTTGTTGGTGGACACACAGGGTCGGGATCACTCTCAATAACAGGATAAGGTTTCAAAGGCTTGCTAGGAATCACAGCTGGCTCCCTATTCTCTACTAAGTCTGTAATGTTGAAAGTAGAGCTAATGCCTAGTTCTGGAGGCAACTCGAGCACATAGGCATTGGATCCTACTCTCTTCACTACTCTAAATGGTCCAGCTCCTTTAGCATGTAACTTTCTAACAGTTATAGGAAAAAACCGCTCAAGCCTTAACCTAATCATTACATAGTCTCTCTCAATAAAAGTTTTGACTCATCTTTGAGAATCAGCCAACTTCTTATAAGTTTCATTACTTAAAGTTATTTTGGCATGAATTTCTTTATGCATGTCCTTTACATGCTATGTAAGTGCATCAAGAGACTTGTGTGTGTGGGCTAATAGTGAAATCAGATCAAGTGGTGTGTGAGGCTTGTATCCATGAACAATTTCAAAGGGACTCTCGCCTATAGACCTATTGATCGAAACATTGAATGCAATTTCAGCCTTGGACAAAATACAAATCCCAATTCCTGGTGCTCTCAATCTAACCAAAATCTGAGCCAAAGCCTAGTAAAGGGTCAAGAAAAACTAAACTAGACTGACGATGCATTCCTAAAGAATGGACTTTATTTCAAAGGAACCCTAGGTCTAAACCTAACAAACTAAGGCTCTCTAGGTTTGACCTTGGGTCGGAGGAGGGCATGCAGAGCATGAAAACTTATTATGGATGCCTAGTAGGTGCCATAAGGTCTTCCAGAAGTAGGTGGCAAACCTAATAGGTTCTAAGGAGTCTTGCAACCTAGAGATCTCAGTAAAGTGTAATCCCATAGCTCTAAAAACATGAGAAGATTCAGGGAAAGGTAGGAAATAAGAATCAGAGTTTTGAGGTGGCTTATCAGAAACAAGAAACAAACTTTGGTTATTCAGGACGACCTTAAAATGAGGACATTGTTCTACAGGTGCACTCATCCAAACCTCATGATTTGCTCTAGGAGGGTCTACAAGTGCAAGTTCTAGGATAGGCTGGGTGCTCCAAAAAGGTGGAAGGTTATCAGGAAGGTCTTTGGAATGTTTATCTAAAAAGTCCTCTAAGCTACTGTCGTTTTCTTGTTCTTGGACCTTCTCAATGGGCAATTCTTGTGAACCCCTTCCTTCTTCACACTTCTCTACCAGATTTGACTCAGGGGTGTCTTCTTTGGATTCCTCAATGAGTTCAGAGGTATTCTCACTTAAACTTTCATTTGGTGTAATTTCCTCTTCCTGAACTTCCTCAAAAGGGTCTTCTCTTAGGGTTAGCTCCTGAATTCCTTGAGTGGCAGGGGTCCCCTCAATAACCCCATTAGGTAGGAGTTGGTTAATTGAATTATCGGGAGAGATATCCTCAAATTCTTCTTCTTCATATTCATCTATCAAACTTATGTCAGGCTCATATATTTCTTCCTTAATCTCACTGAAAGGTTCTAATCTATTCTCCTTTGATTCCTTTTTAAGTACGGCTCTGGTCGGGTCAACTAATTTTGGGATGGCCATGCCTAACTCCTTCTCAGTGTTATCCTTCTGGTCAAGAGATGATACAAGTGGGAATTGACAAACAAAAGTCTGGTTCACTACGGATGTCGGATCAATCGGAACTTGACTCAAGTTGGTAGAGGTTGGCTTTAAGTCCAAAGTACTTGATTGGTTATATCTTAAAGACCACTCATAGTCTTGGGCTTCTTAGTAGGCTCGGTCTAACTTATTGGTCTTTTCAAGGCATAGCTTCCTATAAATGTCTGGGTGTAACCCAACCCTAAACCTCGATATGATCTGAGCTTCTGTCTCAATGGTATTGCATTTCATGTCATACCACTGGAAGTCCTCTATATATTTAGACACAGGCCTATTATCTTGTCGCAATTGGTACCATTGGTCTAAAAGTCTTTTCTCATAGGATCTATCTAGGTACCTATCTCTCAACTTAGTTCTCATATCTCTCTAAGTATATATTTTCTATTTTCTTTGATAACACTCTTGCTCAATAGCATACCAATGCGACCTAGCATGTTTGGTGAACTTGGTTTTGGCCAACCTAACTTGTCCTAATTCCGATCTGTTAGTGCACTCAAAATACCGATCCATTTGTTCTTCCCACTTAATATATGTCTCTTGTCTTCCATCAAAAGTGGGTGCATAAGGTTCGGTGTTCCTAATGGGTCCCTTCTCTGAGTCAAACAAGTATGGGTATAGGCTCCTAGGGCTAGACTCAGGGGCAAGATCATGGTCATAGGCTCTTAGATCAAACCTCCAATGATTAGGTTCAGGATCCCTGTATAAAGGTCTCCTAGGCTCTGGGTATGGGTGAGGTTGGGGTCTACCAAATTCTGAGTCAGGGGTCCAATTTCGGTGCCTAGGCTCCTCAAGTACCTAGGCTCGATCTCTAAACTGGGCAACAGTATCAGTCATATCATGACTCAATTTGGTCATACTTTCGGTAAGAGTTCTAATCATGGCCTCTAAATCAGGTTGGGTTTGACCAGGTTGGTAGGGTACTCCGTTCCGGGTGGACATGATGATGCAAGCAAGCACACCAAATGAGACTCGACTGAAATGACTACGGGCTAACTAGACCTAAAGCCCAAACTAGATGCCCAATCAGAGTGGCAAGCTAGCCTGTAGTAACTCGGGACTCAGCCAGGTAGGTGTAAGGGGAGTGTTAGGTCCCTAATTGCCAATCCTAGACACCAATCAGTGATTGGCCAGGTAGGCAGACCAGCACACAAGCCCTTCGGGACGTAGTCCCTGAATCACCGTTCTAGACACTGAGTACAAAGCACACACAGAGTAACCAGACAAACTGACTAAACCCTAGGCTGGACTTGACCAGTTGGTGTTCCTAGCCCACTAGGGCAAATTAAGTCTAATAAATTTTAAAATTAGGCTTAGGATCAAATGAATGGGTGGTGGTTTTGGGCTAAGGAGAGGTTATCAACTCCTCCCCTTATCATAGATGCTCAATTGCCCTTAAGATGAATTAGGAGATGATCACTCAAAAAAAAAATTGAATTGCAGAAACACAAAAACAGAATTACTGTAATTTACCTCTCAGAAATTTTACAGAAACCAATAAATTACAGTAAAATTATGTAAATTAGATTCAATTATACTGGTTCCAGAAAAATAAAAATCACATAATTTGGGATTACCTACAATGAAAATCAATTCTTGCAACAGGGCAGTTACAGACATAAAATAGAATGCTTCCCCCGTTTACAATTCCTGCTACGAAGTTGTAACCCAGCGGATCCCCTACACGCCCTAGGAACACCCCATGGAATGGGAAGAGGAGGCTTGCACCTCACTTCATTCTTAGGACCGGACATCCTGGGGAGTCTACTTCGAGCAGACAAAGTAAAAAAGAGAGACACTCAAAATATGCAAGCAAGTCAGAAACCCTAAACAGGGCTCTGATACCAAAATTGATGCAGAACAAAAGCTCTGATACTAAAATTGATGCAGAATAAAAGAGATGATGCGATGCGGAAGTAAATTAAGACTAATTCTTCTCTTTTTTTTTTTATATATTTTCAGAAGTCGGCTTTGACTCAAAGGAAAGTTAAACTAAATTGAAAGAAACTATATAATAATTGAAAGCATAATTCAAAGAAACTAGATTATCAGAGTAGTTCAGAAGTAAAGGATCGCTGGGGGTTGAGAAACTCCCAGACCTAGGGTTTCACTCTAAACTTTCAACAGGACAGAAATAAAGAGAAGGGAAGGGTTATGTACCAGGCAGTGATCTTCACAAAGTTTGGTGGAAGGACTCTCTCGAGCAGATTGTTGGATCCTCGGATTCGGATATCTTCGCAATGGATCCTCCAATACTGGCCCTTTGGCAGAGTTGGCTTCTCCTGAACTCAGGATCTGGGAAAGAAGAAGAACAAGTTAAGGAACCAGATACTCAAAGAAAGGATTTACCAGATAAGAAGAACTTGAAAAAAATTGATGTTGCTGAAATCCTGATTCTCCTGGATGCTGATCTGACTTCCTTTGGGATTTGCTCTGTATTCGAAGTAGCCGATCTGGACTTGGATGTTGGTGGTCGGCCTCTACTTGGAAGAGAGGGGCCGTGAGATGATGAGGTAGATTAGGGTTTGGATGATTGGTGGAATGAAGAAGATGATGGGCGGCTAGGGTTTGGAATTGAAGTGGCTAACCTAGGGTTTTGGGGTTGGAGATCTCACACCTCCTCAAGGTTCCTAGGGAACCCGGATTTACTCCCTCACGGAGCTCAACACCTGAACACAAGTGCGGAAGAGAGAAACATAAAGTTGCTCACAAAGAAATTGATTTCATTCATCATTAAATTCAAGAGTTACATAGAGTTGAATATATAGACATAACAAAGAAATAAAATTTTATACATTTTTCATGTGGGACTAATAGGACTAACCTACACTTTAGGCATCAAATTCTCTTCCCAAGACTCCTTCCATGAGTGGACAACCTAAAAACTCAAAGAAAACTTGAAAATCAGCTCCAAATGGCAGGTTATGGGGGTGTCTCCTAGTATCTCTCCATGAATCAAGGATTTTCCCTTCATGGTTTGGCTCATTTGGACACCTCCTAGTCTTGCTCCATAAGTTTAGGCTTCTTCCTTTCATGGCTTTGGCACTTTTGGAAACTTTTGGGAACCTCCTTGAATTTCTCTCCAAGACATGCTCTCTTCCCTTTTATAACTTGGATTTTTATGGAACATTGTGGGGCACCTCCTTGATCCTCTCTTCAAGAAAAATTTTTGCCATCCTGGCTTGGGTTTATCTGGAAAGAAATTGGCTCCTCCTTGGATTGAGGTATCTTGATGGATTTCTCTCCCAAGTGGTGCAAGAAAAAAAATGAACTTACTTCTTGTGGTGTAGGGACCAAAGACACTGGATGGAGATGTGGCGCCTCCTGGACTCTGGCATGTGGCTGGTAGTGTGGCGCCCACTTGCTTGGGCCTGGGAGAAAAAAAATGTGGCACCCTGGACCTTGACTTGACTGAAAAGAAAAAAGTGGCACCAACCTGGAGAAGACCTAGACCACTACTAGGACTTGTACTAAGTCAACATGACTCAATAAAATTTAAATTGCAGGGAAATACAGACTCAAGACTAAAATTGAGTTGACCAAGTTAACCCTTATTACAAAACCAGAAAATCCTAATTCTTCGGGCAAGGTCAATCAAAGATCCAGATGGAGCCCTGAAGTCTTCTTCTGAGTCTGGTGCCCGCACCATTTCTTTCTCTTTTACATGCTTGGTTGCATCATTTCACTTTAATTGTTTGATTTGTTGCATGACCACTAGATTAAGAACCCAATATCAAAAGTCCAAACCCTAACCTAGCCCAAAAATGAATCTCACTTTGGAGGCCATCCTAGCACAGCTTACCCAAATGAACCAAGCCAAAACCCAAACCCAAGTCTAGCTTGCCAGTTAACTACCCAAATGAACCAAGCCAATGTCCAATCTCCAAATCAGCATACCCAAATAGACCGTAGGTTTGACCAATCCAATACTGACCTTGACCAAATGAACCAAAGATTCAACCAAGTACGAACCCTAGGCAAGACCTATAGGGCTGAAACTCAGGAACCCATAGTCCCTAGATATGAACCCAATAGTAACCCACTATCCCTTAGTCAACCTGAACCCTATAGGATTGATACCACTAGATTTGAACCCATAATGTTTGAACCCATAACCTTTAAACCCATAACCATTAGTCAGCTTGAACCCCATAAGATCAGCACCCCAGACCCTAGCCAGTTTTTCTTTAGCCAAACGCCTCCTACTACCCTATTGGTTCACCAAGATGACCTAGAAGGAAAAATATATGAGGCTGACTCAAGTTTGGTAGAGGAGTATGAAGATGATGAGTCCATAGAAGAATTAGAGAAAGATCCACCTATAGAAGACCCAGAATTAGTTGACTATGACCAAATCGAGGTAGAAGCCAATCCAATGTTAGTTGATCCAGTAGATACCCAAGTTGAAGCCACCCTAGAGTTAGTTGACTTTAACCATACCCAACATGTAGTGGAAGAACCCTTAAAGGAAGAAGACCATGAGGAATCCAGTCCCACTATTAGAGCTTTACTTGAGGAGCCACTAGAAGAAAGCCTAATTAGAGAGCCCAGTCCTTTGATTTATGAACCATAAGAGTTTATTAAGGACTTAATCTCTTTAGATCAATGCCCTCAATATGAAGTCACCTTTTTGACTCCACTTGATCTTTTTCCTGAAATCAATGACCCTTTCTTTCATTATGTAGACCATTTAGATATACATCAAATCCAAAAGGTAAACCTCATTAGTCTAGGATTAATTCCCGATACCCCTTCTTACATCTTAGTCTATCCAATTAATCTAGAATCCTATTCTTACTTTCCACCTAATAGGATTAACCCTGAATCCACCTCATATTTTCTGCCTTTTCTTGAGTTTTCTTATATTTCTTTAATTATTCACCTGCATCATGTAGAGGTTTGCATGTTGCATTCATTTATTGCCCATGTTAGGATTGCATATTACTTGTGGTATACTTTGTGGCATTTGCTAGGAGTACATAGTAAATTTTTATTTGCATGCCATGATAGGATCAAACCTAAAGAGTTTATAGTCTATTAGGTTTTGTCCCTTAGAGTCAAATAAAATGTCCTTTGATAGGGATGTCTAGTCGAGTCTATCAGGTATTAGTTGAGTCCAATAAATGCACAACCTAAATTACACGTCTACACCTGCACTACCCTCTGCAAAGTATAAGCATATGGAAATTAGTCAAAAGCTGAACATAATTAATGAACTAAATAACAACTTGGCTAATTTCTAAAAGAGAGATAAAGAATTTTGTAGGGGATTTTGTAAGTGTAAATAATTTTCTGCTCGCGAAGCTGGCCTATCCAAAATAATGAAGAGTAATGGACCCAATTCCTATGTGCATAAGATACTACCTGATTTAGGTATTAGCTCCACCTTCATCATCTCAGACCTTATAGAGTCTAGGGAGCCAGCAGCGATACCTAGCGAGCACCTTGAGCCTATCCCTCGCTTTGAGAGAGAACCCACCCCAGAGTGTCCCCCAACCAATAGGCCAAATAGTGAGAAAAAGATTGAGAGAATCCTGGATGAGGACTCAGAGGTATCTGGTCGGTGGCAAGGTCATCCAGAATCTGAGGACTCATGGATCACCTATGAGGATCTGCAGCTTAACCTAGACCTACTCGAGCACTATGAGAGCCAAGTTATCCCGCACTCGACGGGGTCGAGATCCTCCCACCCTGAGAGAATTGGTGGGGGCACCAAGATCAGACACAGATTACTGGGCCCTATTTGGTTTACCTAGTCATGTATCAAATTTTGTAATCAACTTGTAATCAACTAGAATTGAGTCCTGTAATAAGTTGAGGTTAGTTGATTTGTCTCAACCCTCAACCTAGTCAGTATTTTAAGTCCTGTACATCAATTATAAGTCCAGTATGAGCCCGATTTTTATACAAGAGAGGAGGTCACCCTATTTTGGAGTTCTACCAGGCCACATCCAAGAGTCAGAGGTCACTACATCATCCCATTGGATTTTGTGTGACAACCTAGGATCCAAGATGCTTCCAGAAACCCTGATTCTTTCCAAATATCCTCTAGATGCCCAGATTCCTTCCCAAATGCCAGAGATTATTCCTAAACTAGGGCATCCATGATTCCAGAGGTCCACCAGCATCCCAGCCCAAAGAAATCAAGCCCAGGTGCCAAGGCCAAGCCCTTAAGAAGCAAGATTCCATGAAATATTCCTGCTACTAGGTTACCAGGCCACCCCATCTTCCAGAGGCCCAAACCCATGCACCCAACCCCCTTTGGGCCAGCCCCTTACTGCTCATGGAAACCCAACACGCCCCCTAGGCATCCTTGAAGTGTTGACCACATCCAAAGAGGTTTGACCAAGTCCAAGTTGAAGAGAAGAAGGAGAAGACCAAGTTTATTCCTAACCTAGTTGGGATTTATAATCCTTTTAAACTGTAAAATTCTAACCTAGCTAGGAAAGGAATTGTATTCTAATTTGGAAGAGGACTTGTAACCCAAGTATAACCATGGTTAGTGAGGGCATGGGAACTCTTTAAATACCCCACCCCTCCCCCTCTTATAAGCATCTCTTTCTTATGAATACAACTTGCTGAAATTTTGAGTTATTGTCTTGTGTTGGTGATTTGTTTTGGTTCTTTGGTTTGTGTTTTTGTGCTTGGACGAATTCTTTGCTGCCCTAGCTTCCTTTCACACCCTAATTCACTGCCATCCAAGCCTTCACACAACCATGAATGAGTGTCCTAGGCCACCACGCAAAGAGATCTTCAACAAGTATCAAACAGCCATCTTCTAACCCTAATCCTGATTCATTTCAACCCATAGTTCCTTTCTTATTTTTTTAATTACTATTTTGACTAACCCTGATGCTTGTAGGATTTCCAAGGTGCTTCACCTCCCCTGAGGAGGCCTTCTTTGCTGCCCGAACTGCCTATATCAGCCATCAGATTCAAGGAAAATAAGGCTTCTTCTTCCAGACTTCGATCAGAGTTATGAGTGATCTCTTCTACAATTAAATTTCAATCTCTGACTGGTAAGAAACCTTCCCTTCTCTTATTATCTATTTTGATGAAGATAAACTATCCTAAACTGGATGTTTCTCAACTCTCGGGTCCTGGATATCTCATTAGTTTGCATGTGTTTACCTGCGACCTGATGATTCTTTGTATTGCTAGTCTTTCCACTAGTTTTTACTTTATTTTGAAAATCTAGCCTGCAAATAAAATTATAAAAAAAATAAAAAAAATATTTTACTATTTTCCATACATGTTTAGCAGTCTTAGAGTCATCCCGTATCATTGGGAGAATATAAAAATGCCACTGATATGATTGGTTTTCAAGGCATAATTCCTTCACTCTAGGCTTGCGATGTCGCCCGAGTTCTCATTGGGGTGGACATTCATTAAGTACCTAGAGGCTCCCAGCTTTGGGGTGATGGGCGAGGTCCAATAGGTTGCCCAGCAGCCGTGTTGGATTGACCCTACATCAAATACATAGCTGAAGGGACCCTGCATGAAGATCACATAGAGGTCGACCTCCTGAAGTGGAAGGTTGCTTGATTCGTGTTGATGGATGGGCACCTTTGCAGGAAGTCCTTTTCTTACCCCTTGTTGAAGTGCTTGAGGCCTTCGAAGGCCACCTATGTCCTCCAAGAGATCCATGAAGGCATTTGTAGGAGTCATATGGGGGGCAGGATGTTGGCCTATAAAACCCTTAGGCAAGGTTACTATTAGGATACCATGCAAGAGATACAGTCGAGTTTGTGCAAAAGTGTGACCACTACCAGTGGCATACTCATGTCCAGTGGTAGTCAACATCTCCATTGTCCCAACTCTCCTCCCCCTAGCCATTCTCCCCAATAGGAGATGAACATACTGGGGTTGTTTCCACTAGCATCCGACCAGTGAAGGTATCTAATCATCACCATCGACTACTTCATCAAGTGGGTGGAAGCAGAACCCCTGGACAGATTACTGAGAGTAAGGTGAAATCTTTCTTCTAGAAATAAGTTGTCTGCCAATTTGGTCTCCCCAATACCATCATCACCGATAATAGGCGATGATTCGATAACTAGGCATTCAAGGAGTTCTACATCGACCTAAATATCCATCGTTGCTTCATGTTAAGTAGGCCACCTACAGGCTAACAGAGAGGTTGAGGTAATGAGAAGGACCATTCTTTAAAGGCTTTGTACCATGCTAGATGAAGTGAAGGGTTGGGGGGTGAATGAGCCCCCCAGTGTGTTGCAGGCCTACCACACAACACCTCAAGCTATGATGAATGAGATGTTGGGTTTGTGCTAATGCAGTAAAAGATTGGATTTCAAAAATTTTTAATATTGAAACCCTAATTAGCCGAAACCCTAGACCCAAGGACCACTTGACCATTAACAACTAATAAATCCTAATTTTAGGGTTATAGAAGAATACCTAGAGCACATACTCCTTAATTTCTATAAGGTACACAAGTATATGCCCTCCAAAGGTGATCCACACAGGAACCGAACCAAGAAAGCACTCCTATCGAGCTTGTTTATTTGACTATGTGATGCGGGACTAATATGCATGCAATTTTTTTTGTATGTCTTACATGTTGAGTTAGGTGATTAATTCCCAAATTTCAGATCAAAATTATTTGTAGAGAATTTTGTATGAATTTTTGAAGATCAGCATGTAGATTAGGACCTAGAAAAGTAGCAAAGAAGGACCGCCGGGGCTGAGAAGCCTTGGTTAGGGCAAGTTCTCCTACAATAAAACTACTGGAGGTAGAGGGGTGTACCTGACAACATCTGTGAAGATCGTAGCGAAGGGGTCTCTCGTTCCTCGATGGATGTGGCCTGGAAAACCAAGCCAATGACTCACGGATACCCAGCTTTTTGCTCGGTGGTTCGATTGAGGCTTGGCTGGAGTCGTTGGATTCGTAGGAACTCAGGGACCTGCAAATGACCTGTCAGGGGTTAGAAAATTCACAAAGGAACAAGAAAACAAAGAAAAAATAGCAAGAGAAGGCTTCTTTTGGAGTGGGCATCCAGGGATCTGGATGGTTTGTTGGCAGCAGGAAGATGATTGTAAACATCGGGAAGAAGAACTCTCACAAACCCCTTTATGCACACAGCAAGGTATCACACAACTCAATAGAAGAACTCAAGGTTTTAATTCATATCAAAAGTGAGTTTCATACAAGAGGCTAGGGTCCCTTAAATAGACCCTTAACCTTGGGCTCCAAGTAAGGGCACATAAGTCTTTACATAAGAATCCTTTTCCCTCTCAAATCCTAGCTAGTAAATAAGGAAACATTAGGTAGAAAAAATCCCTAAAAATTCTCTTGACTTGGCCAACACTCCAAGGACACCTAGGAGGGTGTGTTGGGCTTCTAGGAGCAGTAAGAGACCAGCCCAAAGGGGCCCGGATGCATGGGTTTGGGCTTTTGGAAGCTGGGGTGGCCTGGTAGCCAGGTAGCAGGAATATTCTCTAGTATCTTGCTTCTTAGGGGCTTGGGCTTGGTGCCTGGGCTTGATTTCTTTGGGCTAGGATGTAGATGGACCTCTAAAATCATGAATGCCTTGGTCTATGAATATATTTTGGCATCTGGAAGGAAATCTGGGCTTTTGGAGGGCATTTGCAAGGAATCAGGGTTTCTGATTTTCCTCCTGGGGTCTTCAAATTTTCAAGCTGGGTTGGACTTGGGCTAAACATCCATGTCTTCAATCTGGTTGGACTTTGTCTTTACTTGTATGATGTGGTCTTGAGTCTTCAGTATGCTTGGATAGGACTCAAAAAAAAAAAATTAGCTCAACATAAGCTGACTAGCATTGGACTGAACTAGCTCAACATGAGCTGACTAGTACAGAACAACTCAAAATACTCAAATAACATCTAAAATGGACTCAAATGAGCTAAGCCCTTATTACAGATTGACTCATAAATTATTGATCAATTTATAGAGGGTTGAAAAGCCTCTGTCTTATTCTGGTGCCTCAGGTGTCCCCACCAATTCTCCCGGGGTGGGAGGTACTCGACCCTGTCGAGTGAAGATCAGACTGGCTCACATATCTCTCGAGAAGGTCTGGGTTGAGGCGTTGCAAGTCCTCTCGAGAAATCTACGAATCGTCCGACTCTAGCTTGCCTTGCCATCGGACCAGGAAGCATTGATAGTCATGGCCCCGGGTCGTGATTGCTTGATCGTCCAGGATACGCTCGATCCGTTCTCCTCTCTTAGGCCAATTTGTTAGTGGACACTCTGCGTTAGGGTCACTCACAATGAAAAGGAATAGGCCCAAAGGCCTCACTAGGTATCGCTGCCAGTTTCCTATACTCAACCAGGTCTGTAATATTGAAGGTAGAACTAATGCCCAAATCCGAAGGCAAGTCTAACACCTAGGCATTTGATCCAACCTTCTCTATCACTTTAAAAGGTCCAGCTCTACGAGCATGAAGCTTCTTTTAGGCCTAAGCCTAACCAAGATAGAATCCACTACATCAAATTCTTTGATCCATCTTCGGGAATTAGCCAGTTTGTTTAAAATTAGTGTAGGTAGTGAACATGCTGGGCACAAGTAGACTCCTAACAAAATGATGTAAAGGACTCAAACTAATACCTAATAGACTCGACTTTGCATTTCTATCGAAGATAATTTATTAGACTTTTATGGGCCTAAACCTAAGAGACTATAGACTCTCTAGGTCTGACCTTAGTATGGTGTGCACAAGAGTATTTACAATGGACTCCAAGAAAATGCCAAAGGGTATGCCAGAAGTATAATGCAAACCTAACATGCGTAATGAATGCATGCAGTATGCTAATCTCAACTAAATGCAATCTAATAATCCTAGAAATGCTGGAGGTGTCAGGAAAGGGCAGAAAATATGAAGTGGGTTCAGAATTAGTTTGGTAGGGTAGGGAAAAAGGTTTAAGGTTAGTTGGGTAAAGTTCGATATAAGAAGGCATGTTAGGGACTAATCCTAGACTAATGATGCTAACCTTATGAGGTTGTGGTATATCTATGGGGTGGCACCTTCCCGATAGCCTTTCTCCCTTTGCTGGAACCCCTACCCTCTTGTAGGGTATTCAGAGACCTCCCTGAATCCTCTTTCAGAACCTGATTATCTGATATAGGATAATTAGGAAAACTTAATCTACTGATTATTAACCTAATTAGTAGAGAAAAATAAAGATTAATTTTTTTTTAATTTTCAATTTTCGAAGACTCAAAGGAGATAATTAAGCAAACTAGTCTACTAGTTATTAACCTGCAAAGTAAATCTACAAAGTAAACTAGAAAAATAGGATTTGGTGGCTAAGAAACCATCACAAACTATGGTCTACTTATCAAAGAATCAGAAATCAAAGGGTAGGGAAGGGTTTGTGAATTTTACCAACGAAGATGTTTTCCTTGGAAGTAGTTCTGGCTAGACTCTCAAGAATCTTGCAGCAAGGCTTCAAGATCTCGATCTTCAGGCTCTGATCTTCCACGATGCTGGTTATAAGGCAAGAACACCTTGACTTTAATCCTTGATCACCTACAATCACTCAATAAAGGAAGATCTCTCAGTTAGAAAATAGTAAAGAATGAAAGAGAATTGCATGAAGCTTAGGTGCAAATAATTTTGATCTGAAATTCGGGAATTAATCACCTAACTCAACATGTAAAACATACAAAAAGAATTGCATACATATTAGTCCACCATCAGCCGGGGTGTCCAGTCTTAGGTGCCAGAGAGCGTGGGATCTGGTCTATGGTGCCGGAGAGCGTGGGATCCGGGCTTTGGTCAAGAATGCTTGTACTTTATGGCGGCACAGGAGCCTTTCCTGTAAAACTGAAACATAGTTTTTTTTTTTATAAATATAGCAGAGAAGGAGTTACCTGTTGAGCTCCGGTCATATGAATAGATAAAAACATGTTTCTTCCTTGAGCAGGCCAGGATCAAATTCGCCGGCCGCCCTCTCTGGAGACAATGAGACTCCACTCGTTGCACGGAAGCATAGAACCCGGTTGCATGGGGGAGCAAGGCTCCGTTGCATGGAAAGACGGTCCTCCATTGCATGGGAGCATGAGACTCTATTGCATGAGAGGGAGCTTCATTGCATGGGAGCATAAGGCTCCTGTTGCATGGGAAGGTAGACCTCCATTGCTTGGAAGGAATTGAGACTTCTATTGCATAAGGGAAATGACTCCGTCGCATGGGAGGAGGAGACATCGTTGCATGGAGGAGATGAGACCCCCATTGCATGGGAGAAATTAGACCCTGCTGCATGGGAGAAAATGAGACTCTTGTAGTATGGGAGGAAACTCCATTGCCTGGGGGCAAACTTCGTTGCATGGGAGAAAACGAGACTCCTGTAGCGTGAGGGAGTAAGCTCCGTTGCATGGGAGGAAACCCCGTTGCATGGGAGCAAACTTCGTTGCATGGGAGTAAGCTCCGTTGCATGGGAGCCTACTCTGTTGGATGGAAGAAACGAGGCTCCCGTTGTTGCATGGGGGAGATGGAACTCAGTTGCATGGGAGCAAACTTCATTGCATGCTACATGGAGAGGAAGAGATTCTTGTAGCATGGAAGAGTCGGTGCTCCGTTGCATGGGAGAGTTGGAGCTTTGTTCAATGTCGCATGGGAGAGGAAGAGACTCCCTATAGCATGGAAGAGTTGGAGCTCCGTTGCATGTCGCATGGGAGAGGAAGAGACTCCCTGTAGCGTGGAAGAGTCGGAGCTCCGTTGCATGCGAGAGTTGGAGGTCCGTTGCATGTCGCATGGGAGAGGAATAGACTCCCTGTAGCATGGAAGAGTCGGAGCTCCGTTGCATGGAAGAGTTGGAGCTCCGTTGCATGTCGCATGGGAGAGGAAGAGACTCCCTGTAGCATGGAAGAGTCGGAGCTCCGTTGTATGGGAGTAAGTCTCGTTGCATTAGAGTAAGTCCCGTTGCATGGGAGCATACTCCGTTGGATGGGGGGAAGCTCCATTGGATGGAAGCAAGCCCCGTTGCATGGGAGTAAGTCCCGTTGCATGGGAGAGTTGGAGCTCCGTTGCATATCGCATGGGAGAGGAAGAGACTCCCTGTATCATGGAAGAGTCGGAGCTCCATTGCATGGGAGAGTTGGAGCTCCGTTGCGTGTCGCATGGAAGAGGAAGAGACTCCCTGTAGCATGGAAGAGTTGGAGCTCCATTGCATGGGAGAGTTGGAGCTCCGTTGCATGTTGCATGGGAGAGGAAGAGACTCCCTGTAGCATGGAAGAGTTGGAGCTCCATTGTATGGGAGTAAGTCCCGTTGCATCGGAGCATACTCCATTGGATGGGGAGAAGCTCCGTTGGATGGAAGCAAGCCCCGTTGCATGGGAGTATGTCCTATTGCATGGGAGCATACTCTGTTGCCTGGATTTCTTTCATCTTTATGATGGCCAGACCCTTCCTCCCTCTCTTATTTTCTCTCTTCTTCTTCTTTTCTTTTTTTTTTTTTTAGTGGGGCTCCTGGATGGTGGTACCACCGGGAGGTGGCTCCATCCTTGGCTTGATGCCCGTTGCCCCGTCAAGGCTGGCGATGCACCTTCACAGCTCAAGGTTTTTTGGTCGAGGCCACTCCTTAGAGCATCGAGAAAGAGGGAGAAGTTCTCATGCCCCCATCCCCGTGCCACCGGTTTACCCCCGGGAACTAAGGACAAAGGTTGATGCAGACACCAAAGGTACCAGAATAAGGCAGAGGCTTCTCAACCCTCTGTGGATCACTTAATTGACATTTGAGTCCACTGTAATAAAGCTTAGTCCAGCTGAGTTGTTTTTATTTGAGTCTTGTAATTAGTTAGCTCATGTTGAGCTACTTCAGTTCAGTATTGGTCAGCTCATGTCGAGCTAATTTTATTTTTTTGAGTCCTGTCCAAGCATGTCGAAGACTCAAGACCACATCATACAAGTGAAGGCCAAGTCCAACCAGAATGAAGACATGAAAATATAGCCCAAGTCCAACCCAGCTTGAAGATTTGAAGACCCCAGGAGAAAAATTCAGAAAACCCTGATTCCTTGCAGATGCCTTCTAGATGCCCGAATTCCCTTCCAGATGCCAAAGTATATTCATAGACCAAGGCATCCATGATTCCATAGGTCCATCTGCATCCAAGCCCAAAGGAATCAAGCCCAAGTGCCAAGCCCAAACCCCTAAGAAGCAAGATACGAGGGAATATTCATGCTACTTGGCTACCAGGCCACCCTAGCTTCCAGATGCCCAAGCCCATGTGCCCAAGCCCCTTTGGGCCAGCCCCTTGCTACTCTTAGAAGCCCAACACACCACCTAGGCATCCTTGGAGTGTTGGCCAAGTCAAGAGAATTTTTAGGGGTTTTTCTACCTAATGTTTCCTTATTTTCTAGCTAGGGTTTGAGAGGGAAAATGATTCTTATGTAAAGACTAATGTGCCCTTACTTGGATCCCAAGGTTAAGGGTCTATTTAAAGGACCCTAGCCTCTTGTATGAAGCTTGATTTTGATATATGAAAAAAACCATGAGTTCTTCTATTGCTTTGAGTGTTACCCTGCTGTGTGCATAAAGGGGTTTCATAGTTTTCTTCTTCCGGTGTTGCAACCATCTTCCTTCCGCCAGCCAACCTTCCAGAACCCTGGCCATCCATTTCAAAAGAGACCTTTTCTTTGCTATTTTCCTTTATTTCTTTGCTCCCTTGTGAGTTTTCTAACCCCTGACAGGTCATTTGCAGGTCCCTGAGTTCTTACGAATCCAACGACTCCAGCCAAGCCTCAATCGAACCACCGAGTAGAAAGCCGGGTATCCGCGGGTCTTTGGCTCGATTTTCTAGGCCACATCCATCGAGGAATGAGAGATCCCTTCGTTGCGATCTTCACCGGGTGCTTCAGACATTGTTAGGTACACCTCCTCTACCTCCTGTCTTTATATTGTAGGAGAACTTGCCCTAACCGAGGCTCCTCAGTCCCGGCGATCCTTCTTTAGTACTTTTCTAGATTCTAATCTGCATGCTTGGCTTCAAAAATTCATACAAAATTTTGTATAATTAATTTTGATCTGAAATTCGGGAATCAATCACCTAACCCAACATATAAAACATACAAAAAGAACTGCATGCATATTTGTCCCGCATCATTTGGTATCAGAGCTTAGATTAGGGCATGTTTTCTGGATTTTTTAGTCCGTATATACTCTGTTATTTTAGTTATTTCTCCCTACTTAGAACACCAAATATTCTAATATTTATTTTTCAAACTCATCATAATTCATAGTATTTTCTAGAACTTTTGAAGATTTTATTTCGATCTATGAATTTTCTTCAAGCCAAAATACTGCCTGTAAATTTTCGGCTCTATTTTTTTTTAGCAAGACAAGTTTTGAAGTTTTAGGGTTTTGCTTAGCATCTTTTTGCATTGCTTTTAATTTTAGTATATTTCTTGCATATTAGGCCATAATTTGCATGTTTTCTTCTATTTATGAAAATACCAAAAAAAAATTACATATATAAAAGCTACTAAAACATCTAACCCTAATTTGTATCATCTGCCTGCCATCATTGTATAATCTACCTTTAAGGGTACTCTAGCTATGTCAGATGGGGGGAGGATTTGATCACCTCTCCTTAGCCCAAAACCACATCCCCTGCATTCTGTCCCAAGCCTAAATTAAAATCGATTAGACTTAATTTGCCCTAGTGGGCTAGGGACACCAACTGGTCGGGTCCGGGCTAGTGTTAGATCATTGTGTCACGTTAACCTTTGTGTGCCTTGTGCTCAGTGTCTAGAATGGTGGTTCAGGGATTCAATCCCAAAGTGCTTGTGTGCTGGTCTGCCTACCTGGCCAATCTCTGATTGGTGTCTAGGATTGGCAATCAGGGACCTAACAGAGTACAGAGTTACTATAGGCTAGTTTGTCATCCTGATTGAGCCCTTTGTTTGGATTCTAGGTCTAGTCAGCTGTAGTCAGTCTGATCGAGTCTTGCATGAGCACTAGATCAGGGGTTTCATATTACCCACCTCCTTCACAAATGTCTGAACACATGGAAAATTTGCAAGCCCAAATGAAAGCACTCACTGAGCAACTAACCCAATCCATGGCCCAGATGGCTACACAAATAACTACCCAGTTAATTAGCCAAATGACTCAATTGACCCAGACCAATAGCCTCAACCCAACTCAACCTAGTGAAACCATAAAGCCCAACCCTATGAGAACCCACTACTCTGACCCATATAGGGAGTCCAATCCTAGGAGAACCCAATACTCTGACCCATATAAGGAGCCCAACCCTAAGAGAACCCCTTACCATGATCCCTACTGTGAGGTTGAACCTAGGAGAGCCCATCGTCATGACCCATACTATGATACTGAACCTAGGAGGACCCCAAACCCTGATCCCTATCGAGAGGTTGAACCTAGGAGAGCCCATCGTCATGACCTATACTATGATACTGAACCTAGGAGGACCCCAAACCCTGATCCATACCTTGAGGCTGAACCTAGGAGAGCCCATCGTCACGACCCAATCCCTAAGGATAGTCCTAGAAGACCCAATCAGGATTTTGTAGACCAGGAAGATAGATCCTATTTACCCTCTCCCTATAAGCCTAGTATACCCACAACCTATAGATCTTATGACTCCAAATCCTCTGACTCTAGAATCTACGAACCCATATCCCATGAGTCCAGTAGACCTAAGACCCATAGAGCTCAACCCAAATCCTATGACCCCAGATCATATAATCCCGTGACCCATGGATCTGCACCCTTGTCCTATGAGCCTAGGGAGCCCATAACCCCTAGGTATCAATCTAGTACTAGTCAGGTTTTCCTTAGTCAACTTGAACCCCATAGGATTAGCACCCCTAAATTTGAGCCCAGTAGTAAGCCACTATCCCTTAGGCAATCTGAACCTACTAGGATTAATGTCCATAATCAGAAACCAGGACCTAGCCAATTTTCTCCTAGCCGACCTTCTCCAACCATTCCTGAGATTGACAAGGCTTACATTAATGCGGAAGTGTATGAAGCTGATGCGAGCCTAGTGGATGAGTATGAAGGAGAAGAGGAGACACCTTTAATAGACCTAGAATTAGCGACCCAGTAGATACCCAGGTAGAAACCAACCCAGAGCTAGTTGACCTTGACCACATCCAACCTAAGGCTATAGTGGAAGAACAATTAGAGGAAGAGAACTCTGATACTAGGATTTTACCTAAGGAAACACTAGAAAAGGATCTAATTGTAGAGCCTATTCCTAAATTCCATGAACAAGAATACTTTATTCAGGATTTGGCTTACTTAACCCATTGCCCTCAAGATGAATCCCTTCCTGTCATTCCTATTGAAGATCTCTTCCCAAAAATTATTGACCTATCCTTCCATAGCATGGACCTTTTCTTGCCCATAGATATACCGCAACCCCGTAAGGTTAGCCTCATTAGTCTAGGATTAGTCCCTGACATGCCTTCTTTTATTCTACTTTATCCAACTAACCCAGAACCTTTTTTGCCATCCTACCAGACTAATTCTGAACCCACTTCCTATTTCCTACCCTTTCCTGAGTCTTCTCATGTGTCTAGAACTATTAGGTTTCATTTTGTTGAGGTTACTAGGTTGCAAAGATCCATAGAGCCCATCCTATTTGCTACCTACTTTTGGCAGACCCTCTGGCACCTATTAGGAGTTATCAGCAAATTTTCTTCTGCATGTCATCTATCAACCATGACTCATGCCCCCATGCCCAAGTTGTAGTTAAAACGTAATAAACCTCTTTAGTCGAGTCTGTTAGGTATAGGTTTGAGTCCTTTGCATCATCTTGTTAGGAGACTGCATATGCCTAGCATGTTCACCACCCGCACTAATCTTAAAACAACTGGATAATTCTCGAAGAAGGGTCAAAGAATTTGATGTAGTGGATTCTATCTTGGTTAGTCTTAGGCCTAAAAGAAGCTTCATGCTCACAGAGCCGGACCTTTTAAAGTGATAGAAAAGGATTGGATCAAATGCCTCTGTGTTACACTTGCCTTCGGATATGGGCATTAGTTTTACCTTTATTATTACAGACCTGGTTGAGTATAGGGAACCGGCAGCAATACCTAGTGAGGCCTTTGGACCTATTTCTTTTCATTGTAAGTGACCCTAATGCAGAGTGTCCACAAACAAATTGGCCTGAGAGAGGAGAATGGATCGAGCGTATCATGGACGATCAAGCCATCACGACCCTGGGCCGTGATGATCAACGCTTCCTGGTCCGATGGCAAGGCCGGCCAAAGTCGGATGATTCATGAATTTCTCGAGCGGACTTGCAATGCCTCAACCCAAACCTTCTCAGAGATATGTGAGCTAGTCTGATCTTCACTCAACAGGGTCGAGTTCCTCCTACCCCAGGAGAATTGGTGCAGACACCAAAGGCACCAGAATAAGGCAGAGGCTTTTTAAACCTCTGTGGATCACTTAATTGACATTTGAGTACACTGTAATAAAGCTTAGTCCAATTGAGTTATTTTTATTTGAGTCCTGTAATTAGTCAGCTCATGTTGAGCTAGTTCAGTTCAGTATTAGTCAGCCATGTCGAGCTAATTTTATTTTTTTGAGTCCTGTCCAAGCATATCGAAGACTCAAGACCACTTCATACAAGTGAAGGCCAAGTCTAACTAGAATGAAGACATGAAAGTATAGACCAAGTCCAACCCAGCTTGAAGATTTGAAGACCCCGGAGGAAAATTCAGAAAATCCTAATTCCTTGCAGATGCCCTTCAGATGTCCAAATTTCCTTCCAGATGCCAAAGTATATTCATAGACTAGGGCATCCATGATTCCAGAGGTCTATCTACATCCTAGACCAAAATAATCAAGCCCAGGTGCCAAGCCCAAGCCCCTAAGAAGCAAGATACGAGGGAATATTCCTGCTACTTGGCTACCAGGCCACCCCAGCTTCCAAAGGCCCAAGCCCATGCGCCCAAGCCCCTTTGGGCCGGCCCCTTGCTGCTCTTAGAAGTCAAACATGCCTGCCTAGGCATCCTTGGATTGTTGGCCAAGTCAAGAGAGTTTTTAGGGATTTTTCTACCTAATATTTCTATATTTTCTAGCTAGGGTTTGAGAGGGAAAAAGGATTCTTATGTAAAGACTAATGTGCCCTTACTTGGAGCCCAAGGTTACGGGTCTATTTAAAGGACCCTAGCCTCTTGTATGAAGCATGATTTTGATATATAAAATAAACCTTGAGTTCTTCTATTGCTTTGAGTGTTACCCTGCTGCGCGCATAAAGGGGTTTGAGAGTTTTTTTCTTCTCGGTGTTGCAACCATCTTCTTGCCGCCAGCCAACCTTCCAGAACCCTGGCCACCCACTTCAAAAGACACCTTTTCTTTGCTGTTTTTCTTTATTTCTTTGCTCCCTTGTGAGTTTTCTAACCCCTGATAGATTGTTTGCAGGTCCCCGAGTTTCTACGAATCCAACGACTCTAGCCAAGCCTCAATCGGACCACCGAGCAGAAAGCCGGGTATCCGCTGGTCTTTGGCTCGATTTTCCAGGCCGCATCCATCGAGAAACGAGAGATCCCTTCAATGCGATCTTCACCGGGCACTTCAGATGTTGTTAGGTACACCCCCTCTACCTCTAGTCTTTATATTGTAGGAGAACTTGCCCTAATCGAGGCTTCTCAGCCCCGGCGATCCTTTTTTAGTACTTTTCTAGGTTCTAATTTGCATGCTTGGCCTAAAAAATTCATACAAAATTCTCTACAATTAATTTGATCTGAAATTCGGGAATTAATCACCTAACCTCACATATAAAACATACAAAAAGAATTGCATACATATTAGTCCCGCATCAAAGGTGGGAACCATCATCCCACCTTATTGAGGAGCGTGGATCTGCCCCCCTACCTGGTGCGCAAAATTGTTACCGTCTAGATCGCCGTGGCCTGCAGCTTCTTACGTGGCCTAGATGAGTGGACTCCCCCACCAGCATCATCGAGCTCGTCAGTCGGAGGTGATCAAGTGGAACATACCCTCCACCACGGGGCTTGGTGGAGCCGCCATGCTCGGAGGGGTCGTTGTAGGGATGAAGGGGCTTGATACTGTGCTGTGGTCCTCCTATGGGCCTCTCTAGTGGGAGAAATCTTCCCTGTATCGTCCCTCTATCAGGAGGACCTGCAAAATAGGGGAGACCTACACCGGGGATTCTGGGAAAGACACTCCGACGATCAAGTCAGTGAGACGATCGAAGGAAATAAGAGACCTTTGAGGCGGAGAGCTTGGGGGACTCTCCATTGCTAGATGGTGATAGTAAATGGAATATAATGTAAGGATGAAGAGAGTGTGTTGTCTCTTACCTACTTACTTTTTCTTACCTCTCCATGCCGATATTTATGTAGATGAATGGCTCCTGCCATTCGGGGGAGGCATTCTGGTCTTAATGTAGACTTGTCAAGCTAAGATAGCCTGTGGGGCCATGATGGGCTGGTGAACCTTCTTCTTCTGGGTGGTTCAGGAAGTTGGTGCAGGGGTACAGTACCTTGGACAGGGCACTATTCACTAGCTAGTGTAAAGAGTGGCTTGGCAAACTTAAATGCAAACCTTCCTTGAAGATGGCGTGTCAGGCGGCGTGCCATAGGATCCATGTGGGTGGGGATCCTTGGAAAGAGTGCCGGGCCCATGTGGATGAGACAGAACCGTGCGATGCTTTTGGTGGCTGAGCTGGGCTGAGACACCGAAGTGCCGAGTTGGCTGGGACTTTTCTCCAAGTTGCCATGTAGGCACGTGGACCGAGAGAATGCCTGCAGAACATTTCAATTCACGTGGACCAACGTGTGCATGGTGCAGGGCTCTATGCATGAACCCATGCATGAATGACCATGCAGTGGCTGAACTGGGCGCTAGTGGCGAGCATGGAACAGGAGCCACGCGGGCCGGAGTCAGATGAGCCGGTCCTAGGGTGCGACGTCGTCGAGCCAGGGTACCGCCGGGCTGAGCCGGAGGGGGCAAAAGTGAGAGTGCGAGCCATGGTCAGGGGCCTAGGGCGCAGGAGTACCGGACCAAGTGGAACCCGCCAAACCATAGTCGGTGCAGGCGGATCTGGTGCACGGGAGCACCGAGCTGAGGTAGGCATCCCGCCGAACTAGAGCCGTGCATGGGCGAAGCCTTGCAGGGCGGAGCTAGACTGGCGTGACGAATTGGGAGCCACCGAAGCCGAACTGGGCACGAGGCGTGCCGCGGGCATGCCGTAGATGGGAGCTGTGCCCGACTTGGTTAGTGTGGAGCCGTGCCACCGAAGTCCAATGTGCCGAGCTGGTCTGGCACGGACCGAGGTGGACGGAGCCAGGCTGCTCCCCCGCAAGTGGAGCCGGAGTTGGGTGAGATGCCACGCGGAGCGGACCTGGGGTGCAGGCGAGGTCGGGCGGAGCTGGGTGAGACGCTGTGCGGAGTGGACCTGGGACACAGGCAAGGTCGGGCAGTGCCGAGCTGCTCCCCTGCAGGCGAAGCCGAAGCCGGGTGAGATGCCACGCGAAGCAGACCTGGGGTGCAGGCGAGGTCGGGCGGAGCCGTGCGGGGCACTGCCGATGTGCCGGCCTGGGCGGTGGCGAGCTTAGAGCCGGAGACATGCGGAGCGGTACCTGGTGCCGGACCGCGGGCAGAACCGAGGCGGGGATGTTGCGAGCTTGCCTTCGAACCGGGAGTCGAAGCAGGTGAGTCGCATCGAACTAGGGCGCGGCCGATGCACCGGCCTGGGCTTGCTCTCCCGTAGATGGACCGGACATAGCAGGGCGCGGGGGTGTGCTGCCTTGGGCATGCCTTGCCGGGCTCGGAGGTGCTAAACGGGACGCGAGCAGATCTGGGATGCGCCGGCGAGGTCGGGCGGACGGACTCCTCCCCTGCTATTTGAGTGCGAGCCGAGGGAGCCGGACCAAGGTGCGGGCGGAGGCCTGGCCGGACTCGGCGCTAGGCAGGAGGAGCCAGAACTGGACCACGCAGAGCTGGAGCAGCCGGGGTCGTGCCTCCCTTGCATGTGGATCGAGGCACGGGTTTGCCCTTGCATGGTCGTGCACGTGGGCATGACTCTGGCGGAATAATCTGGGTGCGTGTGGATCGAGGCACGGAGAGGGTGCCGAGGACATGCCTGCAGGTGCTCGTAGGGTGAAGCTGTACGAAGGCATTGGGTTGGAGCACGACTGCTTCCCGGTGATGCTTCAACTGTGCGGGGTAGAGCCGGACTGATCTGGAGAGCTTTGTGGACCAAAATGTGCTGCCCTTCATGCCTGGCTGGGCCCCATGTATGCTTGAAGCGGGCTGGCCGAGCTACCGACTTGGTCGAGGTGCCCGCCCGGCTGAGCTAGACTCCAGGCATGGTCGAACTGGGCTGGCCGAGGTGCCGACCTGGCCTGCCTGAAGTGGGCTGATCTCTTCAAGTGGACCCATCATTGTGTCAGGGCTGAATGGGTTGGTTACTACGGTAACACCAAGAATGCTAATTCCTTATCTTTTCACTAGGATCACAAATGCAAGCCCTCTAGAGGTGATCCACATAGGAATCAAACTAGGAAGCTCTCCTTAGTCGGTTGCTTGGTCAACTAGGACTCTTTTGATGGACTTTCTTCCTTCAACAGCCTTTCTTTCCTTAATTAGATCCTTGCCCTCCAATAGAGCACTCTGAGCCATTTCCAAAATAGTATTCACTTTCACTTTCACTTCCTAAAACCCTTGTCTTAAAATGGAGTATTTTTCTTAAGACAATACAAGGGAGGAAGAGACAAAAGAGAGTGTGGTAGCGTGTGAGTGTAAGAATGTAGGAAAGAAATGAGTTTTGTGATACCCTTCGGCCTAATCACCGAAGCATATTTATAGGAGAATGGGAGGCACCAGATAAGCCTTCTCATAAGCCTATGATAAGCCTTTTAATTTATCAAATAAGACTCTTCATATAAAAAGAGTCTTATTAATGAAGCATCATGACCTTTTGTGCGCCAACTACCTCATTCAAGTCCCTTCAAAAATTATCCGACTTCTCCACTTGCCACTTGTCCTTTCCTGGTTACAAAGTAGCCAAGGCATATGGCCTTTCCAAAGAAAAAACTGGTGATGAGAAGTTGCCCAAAGCAGAAGGACTCTGCTTCCCATATTTGCACCAAATGAAGAGTCACAACTCTTCATTTGCGCCAAGTCACTTCCACCAAACTTCCTTTTGTTTTGACTGGTCATAAGCCATTCAAATGGCATGGAGATGAGGCTAAGGGGTGCCTTGCTTCATCTGGAAACAAAATTCCAAAGTAGAAGAACTTTAGGTCCTTTCTATGACCATTTATTTCTTGCGCAAAAAATAAGTTGGCGCCAATTGTGAAGAGTCGCTACTCTTCACTTGTCAATCAACATTTTCCATGCCATATGCCACCTTTGACCTAGTCAAAGTATATGCAATATGGGTGTCATTTGAAAGGGCATTAAATCTACTTTTTGACCACATAATTTGTTTCTAGATAAGAGATTTGTTGGTCGTTCCGCATCCTCCTAAATGCTAAGGTATCACTTAGGCACCAAGAGTCCCATGCCATTGGGACTCTTTATATATGGTGCATAAAATGTCCAAAAATATTAGATAAAAATTTGATAAATTCGTCCTACTTAGGAAACAACCCAATTTAGGTTTCCCATAAATTGTTTGGTTCATTTAGCAACCTTTTAGAATCAATTCAATTGGGTTAGGAGATTAGGTTAGCCTACACATACTAGTGTGCAATCTAGCTCACCAATTAGGATCCCATGACACTAATTAAATGTCAATTGACTTCCTAGGTCAATTCCCTAATGTGTGTGACCCTTTGGATTCCATATCTAGCTAGCAGTAGGTCTAGGTTCTGATCGATTTGATCCAATCGAACCTGATTGACCTAATTAGGTCAAATTAAGCTGACCCAAGTTGCCATTCGAACTAGCTTTCGAATTGACTCATGAATTCAATCCAATTGATTCATAATAACCCACAAGACATGATTGATTTCTAGCAACATGTCATGCTTACCTGAAAAATAAGGAATTTGGTGGAAAGTACCAAAATACCCTTCAGTTGAAAGTTACCGTGCAATTCAATATTTCGATCTCCCTTTATCCGATTAAGTAATGGGCATGAATAAATGTCAAACCCTAACACTTAATCATTTTGAATCTCTATTCGATAATGAAGACTCTACTAATGACTAATTAGAAACCACTTCTAATCTCATCCTGCTTTGATCAAAGACTCCCTGTGTCATCATCGAAGAGATTACTTGGGATAACAATTCCTTTTACCAGGAATGATCAATTCCTTGTTGGTCCACTCACATCCTTCATACACCTTCCACCATATCCGAGAATACCCCGTACACCCCGTACATGACTCAATGTCATGAATGAGTATGAACCAAAACATGGCTTAGTGTGCATAAGGAATCATGTTGACCTCAGGTCTAAAGATCACTTGCACAACTCCTGCTATGAGAACTATCTTTTGACAGGTAGTAAGACTTTCATAAGATAGTCTCGGTGTAGATCAGTTTTGTGAACTCATACCCTAATAAGTACCCTTATACTTGTATTAATGTCTCTACACAAGTGGCTGTGAGACCAACCACTCTCTCCATCGAGCATACATAGGATAAGCTAGTCTTTCTGGAAGCATCGATCCATGAATCGATGATCCAACGAATACGAACATTTTAGATTAGGGTTTGATGAGGAATGATTAGGATATGCTCCATTTTTTGAACTCCACGGAGATGAGTTCTTTGTAGTCGAGGAGAATGATGGGGATCCAAGGCATGTCCAAATATTTTTCTATTTTTTCTTATTTTTCTTGTATTATTTTTATTTTTCCTATTCCCGCTATTCCACCTATCCCCACTATCCCAGCTTTAGCCCCAACATATCCCCACCTTATTCCAACCTTATTTCATCTTCATCCCGTGTTTTTAAAAAGCTTCACAAACCCTAGCCGCCACCCCAGCCAGCCCCAAATCTGGGATGCCCGACCCCTGGTTGCCCCCACCGGCCCATGCCGGCCCAGCCCTCTCTGGAAACCCGGCGTCCGCCACCCCGTGCACGGAAGATTAGGGTTGGCCGTGAGAAGACCAACCATCGCCCATGGCCTACTGCTGCCACCGCCGCCTGCCATCGCTGGCCTGCCACCGGCTGCCCGCCTGCTGTGCGTCGGCCCAAGCCCGGCCGTCGAAGCCCTCGCCAGCACCTTGGGCCCCATGCCCGTGGGAAGCCCAAACGGCACGGCCGTGCATGTCGTGCCGCCCCTGCACCGTTGCCCGCCTGCACTGCCGCCCATCGCCGTCGCCTGCCACCGCCACCTGCTTGTCGCCATCCAGCCGTCTGCCGTCCTGCAAGAGCCTCGCAAGCGCCCAAGAGGTCCCCAACGACCGTGGGAGACCAAACGGCACGCCCTGGGCATGCCGTGCCATCTCCGTGCCACCTGCATCCCAGTCGCCACCCATCCACCAGTTATCGTCGAAGGTGATTTCCTTCCTCTATGCACATCCGCGAGAGATGTTCTACACACTTTTTGGAGCAGTCCAAGCAGCACGCTTTTTAGAACAGATCAAGCTGACATGCTTCCCAGAGCAGATCAGCACCAATATTGATGTAGCATGGATTTTGATGTAATTTATTTTTCTTTTTTGGATTTCTTGTAGGCTAAGTAACTAAGGGTTTGGTTTTTCTATATAATGGCCCCTCCCCCCCTCTTGTAAATTTAGGTTTGAATGAAATTTTTGGGTTTCCCATTGGTTCTGGTTATGGGCTGAGGCCCATCTTTCCTTCACCTACGGGTGTCGCGGGGTGTGAGACCCCACTTCCTTCGTTCGCATGCTAGCGTCGAGGGGCGCGACGCCCTAGTTATCCCCCTTTCCATCGAGTACCCCTCTAGGTCCAAGGAATTTTTCTTTATGGCCCTAGGTAGCGATTTGGGTGGGACGCCCTAGGCTCCGCTGTAGTGAGATGGATGGGACGCCCTAGACTGCATGTAGTGAGGTGGGTGAGATGCCCTAGTGGTGCGATATCTCTCCATGAAGGTGAGTCCCCAGTCCTAGAGTATCCATGTTTCCTATCCTCCATCCCATTGTTTCTCCACCAAAAAAATTGAAAACCAAAAGAGTTCAGCTATTTTAGGGTTTAGTGTCAGTTCGTCCTAGTCCCGGGAGGCTTCTTAGCCCTCCCACGGTCCTAGTTTGTTTAGGTATTTTTTCCCTTTCCCAAATAAATCGGGGTACATCTCATTTATCCTACATCAGGGTTTATAGGAACTTAGGTCTGACCATTATGATCTTCATCATAACCCTAATTCCATTGCCCTAACCTATGGGATTCATCATAATCTTTAAGTAAGACACAACAGTATGATGAAACAAAAATACCTTTAATAATATAATAATGTCATACAAGAGTTGAAAGATTACAAAAATTTTTCTATAGAGATTGGCTTTTAGGGTACTTTTCTTTCAATCTCCCACTTGCACTAAAGCCAATTGCCCTTATATTTTATACCCATACAATCTAAGTGGCGATCTAACTACTGCTGAGGTAGTACTTTAGTGAATGGGTCTGCTATATTGTTCTTTATATATATACTCGTTCAATGACAATATCTTGTCCTTGAATGAGGTGGAAGTATCTTAGGATGTGCTTAGGCTTATTACGAGACCTTGGTTCCTTAACTTGCACAACAACTCCACCGATTGTTTTATAGTAGGAACCATGCCCAATTTCATGATGAATTTCTTCATTCACATAGCTTCCCTTAAGGTTTCACTTGTGGCTATGTACTTTGCCTACTCACTGCACCACAATAGGGTGAAGACATACCCTAATATGGATTTGCTATCATCTTGATCTGATTGAAAACTAGAATCCGTATATCCTTCTAATTTCAACTATGATCCTCCATATATAAGAAACATATTTTTAGTCCATCTCAGGTACTTAAAAATATTTTCACAGTTTTTCAATGATCCTCCCATGGATCAGCTTGGAACCTGCTTACTATGATCAAGGAATAAGCAACATCAGGCCTGGTATATAACATAGCATACATAATTGATCCTACAGCCGAAGCATATAGAATCATAGTCATCCTCTCTCTTTCTTCTGATGTCTTAGGAGACATCTTCTTATAGAGATGTATGCCTTGATTCATAGGTAAGTAACCCCTCTTACTTCCATCCATGTGGAATCTCTTCAACACTAGGTCAATGTACCTGGATTGGGATAAGCCTAGCATCCTCTTAGACCTATCTTTAAAGATCTTTATACCTAGTATATAAGATGCCTCTCCCAAATCCTTCATTGACAACTTTGATGATAGCTAAGTTTGGATTGATTGTAATATTAGGATATCATTCCCAATGATTAGTATGTCATCAACATACAAGACCAAGAAAATAAGTGCGCTTCCACTTGTCTTCTTGTACACACATGGTTCATCCACATTTTTGATAAAACCAAACTCCTTAATTGATTCATCAAAGCGGATGTTCCAACTCCTCGATGCTTGCTTTAGTTCATCTATGGACTTCTTTAGCTAGCATACTTGGTTTGGTCTTCCACTTGAGACAAAACCCTCTGGCTGTATCATATAGACTTCTTCCTCAAGATTTTCAATAAAGAAAGTAGTCTTTACGTCCATCTACAAGATTTCATAATCATGGTATGCTGCTATAGCAAGCAATATCCAAATGGACTTGAGCATGGCTACTGGTGAAAAGGTTTCATCATAGTTAATGCCATGTTTTTGTTTAAAATCTTTTGCCACCATCCTGGCCTTGTAGGTCTCTACTTGACCATCTATTCCTATCTTCTTCTTGAAGACCCATTTACACCCTATTGGGTTAATTCCTTCAGGTGGATCTACCAAGGTCCAAACCTGATTGGAATACATGGAGTCCATTTCAGACTTCATGGCATTTAGCCATTTATCAAAGTCTTTTTTCTCGACAGCTTCCAAATAGGTCATAGGATCATCATCCTGAATGACACTGGCCTTATTGTCATCCCTAATGATAGTCATATCTGAGAGGTGCTCCTCGAACCCTCTCTAACCTTCAGAGAGGAGGTGTGTCTTGTGGCTATTCCTGATCAATAAGAACCTTTGGTTGAGGAATTTCATTTGAAGACTCTTCATGTATTGGTTGTTGTTTTTGAACTTCACTTAGTTCAAGTGTTGTTCCACTACTTCTTTCTTGGATAAATTCTTGCTCCAAGAATGTAGCATGTCTACTGACAAATACCTTTTGTTCAGTAGTATGATAAAAGAGGTATCAAACACCATCTTTAGGATAACCAACGAACCTGCATTTGTCAGCCCTAACACTTAACTTATGTCCAGAATTATTCTTGATATAAGCATAGCAACCCCAAATCTTTAAATATTTAAGATTTGGTCTTTTGCCATTCCATAACTCATATGGAGTGCTAGTCAATGACTTTGATGGTACCCTGTTCAAAATATAGACATCAATTTTTAGGGAATATCACTCAAAGGAAATGGAAAAATCTGTGAAGCTCATCATGGACCTTACCATGTCTAGCAAGGTGCGATTTCTACTTTCTGCCACACCATTTAATTGGGGTGTATAAGGAGGAGTCCATTCAGAGATTATGCCTTTATCCTTAAGATGGTTTAGAAACTCTCTAGATAAGTATTCATTTCCTCGATTGGAATGAAGAGTTTGCATACTATGTGTAGTTTGTTTTTCAACCATGCTTCGATACTCTTTAGATTTATCAAAGGCTTTGGACTTGTGTTTCATTAGATACACATGACCAAGCCTAGATAAGTCATCGAAAAATATGATGAAATAAGAGTATTCACCTCTAGCCTGAGTTATCATAGGTCGACACACATCAGTAAGTGTTGACTCTGGTTTTGATTTTGATGATTGACAAAATATTTAAGTATATATGAGTACTAATTATATTTTTAAGTATATTTTCAGATCTTAGTACTCAACCATGTTAAATGAAGAAATTCTTGTATTTCAGTTGAAAATATCTTTAAATTAATAAAAAATTAAGTATATGGACTTTGGAATTCATATGGAAGAACTCGAAGAGGTTAAATTTGAATTTGAAGAAGTTTCAGCAAAGTTTCAGCCTGGCACAGTGAAGTGTCGATACCTGAAAATGAAGTGTCGATACCTGAGAATCAAGTGTCGACACTTGAAGAGTGAAGTATCGACTCAAGGCATGAGACAGGAAGAAAACTTCAGAAAGCACCTTCAGTCAAGTGTCGACACCTGGAGTTGAAGTGTCGATACCTGGAGTTGAAGTGTCGATACTTGGAAGTGAAGTGTCGACACCTGGAGAATGAAGTGTCGATACTTGAAAGTCAAGTATCGACTCACGAAGGTCAAGTGTCAACACTTGGGGCATAACGACTAGTTTTTCTGAAGTACAAAACTTTTCCAACTTGGCTCTAACGACAAGTTTCTCCTCCCTAATGGCTATAAACTATCATTTCCGTGTTGAGAGGCTATAAAATCATCAAGAATCAAATGGAAAAGTAATCCTTTGGTGAGTTTCTTGAATATTCTTAAAGGATTCAAGAGTTGAGTGATTCAAGCCTTCAAGCTTCCATGTTTCAAAGAGAGCAATCAAAATCTACATCCACAAGCATCAATCAAAGGCTTCATCAACTTGAAGACAAGATCTTAATCAACATTCAAGGACTTCAAAGAGATATTTATTTTATTTTAGAAAGCTTTTATTGTATTCATTTATACTTGCTCTTACATTATTTAACTTAAGGTTTTTAGTGAGCCTTGGAAAATCAAAGAGGTTTTTAGCGAACCTTGGAAAACCAAAGAGGTTTTTGGTAAGCCTTGAAATCCAAAGTAGTTGTTGGTGAGCCTTGAAACCAACTAGGGTTTTACTTGTGAGCCCGAAGCCAAAATAAGTTGTTTAGGTTCTTGGTTAGCCCGTAAAACCAAGGATGGTTGTTTGTGAGCCTTGAAACCAACTTGGATTTTACTTGTGAGCCTGAAGACAAAAAAAGTTGTAAAAGGTTGTTGGTGAGCCTAGGTTACAAAACCATCTTAGTGAATTCCCAAGGAGATCTTAGGGAGTGGATGTAGGTGTATGGTTGGCACCGAACCACTATAAACTTTTGTGTTTGTGTGATTATTCTTCTTGTGCCTTTATTTCTTTATTTTTGCTGCATTTATTTGAAACACACAAGCACTTGAATTGCATTAGCACATATTTGCTTTAGTTCTTACTTTTTAAATAGTACAAAAGTTTTATAAAACTCAATTCATCTCCCCTCTTGGGTTGCCTACTTGAGCCTATAATTAGTTTCAGAGCTCGGTGCTTTATTTTGAAAATCTAACGATTTTGAGTTAAAGATTATGACAACCCTAGTAGGTATTATTGTTAAGCCACCTTTTTTCGATGGTACAAATTATGCTTTTTGGAAAACTCACATGCGCATTCATATTCAATCTATTAATTATTATCTTTGGAAAGTTATTGTTAGTGGTCCTCATATTCCTTCCATTTTTGTTAATGGCATTTCCATTCCAAACCTTGAAAAGGATTGGAATGAATATGACATTAAGCAAACTGAAATCAATGCTAACATAATGAACTTGCTTTATTGTGCATTGGACTTAAATGAATTTAATAAAATCTCATCATTCACATCGGCAAAGGAAATATGGGACACACTTGAAGTTACTCATAAGGGTACTCTTCAAGTGAGAAATTCTAAAATTAATTTGCTTGTATATTCTTTTGAAATTTTTGAAATGATGCATTATAAATCCATATCTAACATGTTTACTAGATTCATGACTATTATTAATGATTTGAAAAGTCTTGGTAAAATCTATCCTAATGCTGATTTGGTGAACAAAATTCGTAGATCTTTGCAATATCATGGGATCCAAAGGTGACGGCAACCAAGAAGCTAAAGATGTAGAAACCTTATCTTTGGAAGAGCTTATTGGTTCACTCATGACCTATGAATTGAGCTTATGGCAAAGGGAAGTAATTGCTGATCAAGAGAATAAGAAGATAATGGCCTTCAAGGCCAAAAAGAAATTCAAGGCAATGATGGCAACTTGGAGCGATAGCGAAGATTCAAGTATGGATGATGAAGTTGCCCATCTTCGCTTCATGGAAAATAAGGAAAAGGTATGTGCTGAAAATGATTATAATTTTATCTTTGATGAATTACATAATGAATCTAATGATCTTGTGCATGAATATAAATTGCTAAAAATTAAGCGCAAGAAATTAAATAGGCATGTAGATTCATTTTCTCTTGACAACACCAATCATGCAAATAAAAATGGTGATTTAAATGCCAAAATTGATATTTTGAAAAATGAAAAGAATAATTTTTCTAAAGAAAAAAAAAATTTAGAAAATAAAAATGTTGTTTTGAAAGATTCTTGTGATAAAGTTTTAAATAAGAAAAATATTTTGGTTAAGGAAAAGAAGCAAAAACTTTTAAAGAATTTTTCTATTCCTGCTTCTTTCAATTTGTCTTATAAATGTGGTTTTAATGCTTATCCTTCTAGATTAAGAAAAGTTTGGGTTCCAAAAGGAGCCATAATTACTAATCAAAAAGGACCCAAGAAAGTTTGGGTACCAAAATTGTTCACTTAGTTTATTTTGTAGGAATGTCTTACAGCCCAACTTGAAAAAAAGAAGTTTTTTGATAAATGGATGTACAAGACAATTTGAAGAAGTGGACAAGCTACATTTTGGACTAAAATGGTAAAGGAAGGACTATATATATTGGTAAATTTTAAATATTTCCTTACTTGATTGAAAATGTAGTTAAATTTTTGTTATAAATATTGCATCAATTATTTTAAGAATTTTTTAAATAATTAATTAGAATCAAGTTTAGACTTATAATCATTGGTTATGAACATGACTTTTTTGATGCTGATGAATTTCATGCCATCATGATTAAACTTATGATTGTAATACTTTTACTTGATTTTGATTAATGTATCTTAAATTATTTCATGAAAAATACTTTTAAAGATGCATATTGCTTTGAAAAATATTTTATTTGATTAATTAGAATCAAGCTTAGAATAATAGTCATTAGTTGTGATCATGAACCTTTTGATGTTGATGGATTTCATGCTCTCATGATTAAACTTGTGATTATTAGACTGTCACTTGATTTTGATTAATTTTTTTTTAATATTTTAAGTGAAATGTTATGATTTATGTGGTTTAATTTTTAGCATCTATGCTTAAGTTAGAAATGATTTGGATCAAGTATAGAAATGGTAAGTAAGGGCTACATTTAAGAAGAAGGTATGCATATTGATAAACCCTTACTCTAGTAACTAGACTTGATATTATATTACTTCAAGCATTTGTATGGATATCAAATCATTTTAAATGAATTTGAAATCATGCTGAAAGTTTTAAAGTGGTATAAATGCTTTATATTTTAAAAATCATGAATATCTTGAAAAATTCAAATCCTTGGTTTCAGACTTAGAATTTATGTGCATATCTAAAATTGTCTGAAATTATGATGCATGTGCTTTCATGTTTTATTCCTCTAATGAATGCATATTTTTAAGGAGGAATAACATTTAAGGGGAGCATCTAAAGATTTGTTATCATTATATACATATTTGATATCTTGCTGTACTTATATTGCTCTGATACTCTTCTCCTTATTTTCAATCTAATTCTTTGAGGGAAGTTACATTCAATTGGTATCATGATAAATTACTTTTATGTATTAATTTTGATGATTTACTTGCTATTCTTTCCACCTTCACTCCCATTTTGTATTGCCTTTCATCCTTTTCATGATATCAAAAAGGGGGAGAAAAATATTAAGTATGAAAAGGGAAGATAGGATAAACATGAAATAATCTTTTGAGAAATGAAAGAAAGTGCAAAAGGGGAGAAGAATGCAAAATATTTTTATCTAAAGGAAAGAATTAGTAAGAAGAAGAAATTTTAAAAATTTGAAAATTTTGTATTTTTTGAAAAATGTTTTTGAAGATCTTTTGGATCATATTTTGAGGAGGATATTGGTGCTTATTGTTTTGAGCTTACAAGTTTATACTATTGTTAATCTTTTAAGCTTACGATTTTCATATACTTAAAGATTTTGTCAACATCAAAAAGGAGAAGATTGTTGACTCTGATCTTGATTTTGATGATTAACAAAATATCTAAGTATATATGAGTACTAATTATATTTTTAAGTATATTTTTCAGATCTTAGTACTCAACCATGTTGAATCAAGAAATGCTTGTATTTTAGTTAAAAAAGTCATTAAAATAATGGAAAATCAAGTATATGGACTTTGGAATTGATATGGAAGAACTTGAAGAGGTTAAAGTTTCAATTTGAAGAAGTTTCAGCAATGTTTAAGCCTAGCACAGTGAAGTGTCGACACTTGGAAATGAAGTGTCGATACTTGAGGATCAAGTGTTGACACTTGAAGAGTGAAGTGTCGACTCAAGGCCTGAGATAAACAGAAAACTTCAGAAAGCACCTTCAGTCAAGTGTCGATACCTGGAGAATGAAGTGTCGACACTTGAAAGTCATGTGTCGACTCACGAGGGTCAAGTGTCGACACATGGGGCATAATGGCTAGTTTTTCTAAAGTGCAGAACTTACCCAACTTGGCTTTAATGGCTAGTTTCTCCTCCCTAACAGCTATAAACGATCATTTAAGTATTGGGAGGCTATAAAATCACCAAGAATCAATTGGGGAAGCAATCCTTTGATGAGTTTTTTGAATATTCTTAAAGGATTCAAGAGTTGAGTGATTCAAGCCTTCAAGCTTCCAAGTTTCAAAGAGAGCAATCAAAGTTTACGTCTACAAGCATCAATCAAATGCTTCATCAACTTGAAGACAAGATCTTCATTAATATTCAAGGGCTTCAAAGAGATATTTGCTTTATTTTAGAAAGCTTTTATTGTATTGATTTATACTTGCTCTTATATTGTTTAACTTAAGGTTTCTGGTGAGCCGTGGAAAACCAAAAAGGTTTTTGGTAAGCCTTGGAAAACCAAAGAGATTTTTGGTAAGCCTTGAAAACCAAAGTGGTTGTTGGTGAGCCTTGAAACTAACTAGGATTTTACTTGTGAGCTCGAAGCTAAAATAAGTTGTTTAGGTTCTTGGTTAGCCCGTAAAACCAAGGGTGGTTGTTGGTGAGCCTTGAAACCAACTAGGATTTTACTTGTGAGCCCGAAGACAAAACAAGTTGTAAAAGGTTGTTGGTGAGCCTAGGTTACAAAACCATCTTAGTGAATTCCCAAGGGGATCTTGGGAAGTGGATGTAGGTGCTTGGTTGGCACCGAACCACTATAAACCTTTGTGTTTGTATGATTGTTTTTCTTGTGCCTTTATTTTTTATTTTCGCTGCATTTATTTGAAATATACAAGCACTTGAATTGCATTAGCACATACTTTCTTTAATTCACATATTTTAAATAGTACAAAAGTTTTATAAAATCTAATTCACCCCCCCTCTTAGGTTGCCTACCTGAGCCTACAGTATGCACAAGACCTAATAACTCAGTTGTTCTGTCTCCTTGCCTAGTGAATAGAGACTTGGTCATTTTATAAATGAGGCAAGACTCACAAGTTACTAATGATTGAAAATCATACGAGTCAAAGTAAATATCTTTGACTAACTTGTTTATCCTTGACTCACTTATATGACCTAACCAGCAATGCCAGAGAAATGTGACATTGACATTTTCTCTCTATCTCTTCTTGTTATCAACAAGTAATATTTCATCATTGAGTTCTAAAGTTAGAAGGCTATTAATAAAATAACCATGTACAAATATTTTAAACCAACTTCCCATATCATAAAATACGTAAAAAATATATTATTTTTCTGATTGTTATTAGTTTGCATTAGGGCTTATTGAATGTGCATCATCTAATTAAACTATTCTTAAGGACTATTCTGGTGCGGGCACCAGACTCAGAAGAAGACTTCAGAGCTTCATCTGGATCTCTGATTGACCTTGCCCAAAGAATTAGGGTTTTCTGGCTTGTAATAAGGGTTGACTTGATCAACTCAATTTTAGCTTAAGTCTGTACTCCCTGCAATTTATTTTTGTTGAGTCATGTTGACTCAGTAGTGGTCTAGGACTTCAACCTGGGGTGTCACATTTTCTTCCAAGGCCAAGCAAGTGGGCGCCACACTTCCAGCCACATGCCTGAGTCCAGGGGGCACCACATCTCCATCCAGTATACTCTGGTCCCCACACCACAGATAGCAGCTCCCTTCTCTCATGCGCCATTTGAGGAGAAAGCAACCAGGGATCCACAAATCAAGGGGGTGGCCCAAGACCATCCATAAGAGCCAAGCTATGAAAGGGAAGAAATTCTTCTTGGAGAGAACTTCAAGGAGGCGCCCATTCCCTGCCAAAAATATCCAAAACAAAGATGGGAAGGACCATGACGTAGGGAGAAAGAAAAGGAGGAGTCCAAAAGAGTTGAGCCATGGAAGGAAAGAAATCCTCTCTTGAAGAACAAAGCTTGGAGGCGCCATCTACCTTCCTTTTAAAACCCAAATCAAATTTTTTTGGAACCTTTGGCCGGCCATATGTGTAGGGATTGATCCTACAATCCTAATTTGAAGATCCCCTCCTTTAGTCCCACATGGGAAGATGTAAAACCCTACTCTCTTGTAAAGTCCTATAAATTAAACCCTTCTTGTAAATTTGAAAGTAATCTGATGAATGAATTAAAATTTTTGTGTGAGCAAACTCTGTGTTTTCTCTCTTCTACACTTGCATCCAGGTGTTGAGCTCCGTGAGGGAGTAAATCCGGGTTCGCTAGGAACCTTGAGGAGGTGTGAGATCTCCAAACCCCAAACCCTAGGTTAGCCACTTCACTCCCAAACCCTAGCCGTCCATCATCCTTCTCTTTCCACCAAGCCCTAGCCTATCCCACTTCTCACGGCCACTCTATTCAAGTCAAGGCCGGCCCCAGCATCCGGGTCCAGTCCGGATACATCAGATCCAGAACAATCCCCAGTGGATGTCAGATTAGCCTCCAGGAGAATCCGGATTTCAGCAACATCAGCTTTCAAGTTCATCAAATCTGGTAAATCCTTCCTTGAGTATCTAATTCCATCACTTGTTCTTCTTTTTTCCCAGATCTTGAGTTCAGGAGAAGCCGACTCAGCCACAGGACCAGTATTGGAGGATCCATTGCGAAGGTATCCGAATCCGAGGATCCAATAATCTACTCGAGAGAGTTCTTCCACCAAACATTGTGAAGATCACTGTCTGGTTGGTACCCCATCTCTTCTCTTTATTTCTGTCTTGTTGAAAGTTCAGAGCGAAACCCTAGATCTGGGAGTTTCTCAACCCCCAGCGATCCATTACTTCTGAACTACTCTGATAACCCAGTTTTATTTAAATTGTGCTTTCAATTATTACCTAGTTTCTTTTAATTAGTTTAACTTTCCTTTGAGTCAAAGCTGACTTCTGAAAATATAAAAAAAAAAAAAACAACAAAAAAAGAATTAGTCTTAATTTACTTCCACATCGCATCATCTCTCTCTTTTGTTCTGCATCATATTCACTATCTCAGACCAGGACAGGATTTCATCATCTGTCCTGGCCCAAAACAACCACCATCATCCTAATCTAAGCCTTAATTAAAATTAATTAGATTTAATTTGCCATAGTAGGCTAGGTGACACCAACAGGTCAGGTCCGAATTATGTGGGCCAACTAGTGCATTCAATTATCCAACTATTACTAGAATTTGGTGTCTAAGGATGGGGGTCCAGAGTCAAACGACCTAAGTGGCATTGTGGTTTTTAATTGGGTCCATGTGAAAGCAGGGTGGCCTCCTACACTCCCAACCCCTACCTGGCCAGAAGAAGGATTAGTTGTTGAGTTGGGTGTAAGTTGAATCGACCTAATCAATTTTGGCTCTAGGTCCAGGAAACCCTAGCTTGTGCTAACCCTTGCATGCTTAGCTGCATCATTTCACCTTGACTGCTTGTTTGATTGCATGACCACTATATTAGGAACCAAATATCAATAGTCCAGACCTCAACCCAGTTCATCCATGGAGTCCAATCTTGAAGCTCTCATAAAAGCCATGAGTGAATAGATGACCCAAATGAATACCCAATTAACCACCCAAATAAACCAATCCAATACCCAATTAACCACCCAAATAAACCAATCCATTACCCAAACCCTAAACTAGCTTGCCCAGTTGACCACTCAAATCAACCAAATGACCCAATCAAATATCCAAGCAACCCATAGGTTTGACCATTTGACCTATAGATCTGAGCCCACAACCTATGAACCCATAACCCTTAGTCGACCCACCTTTGCTATCCTAGCCACTAGTCAATTTTTCCTTAGCCAAACCCCTCTTACCATCTCACTAGTTCACAAGGATGACCTTGAAGAGGAAGTGTATGAAGCTGATATGAGCTTAGTGGATGAATATGAAGAAGAAGAAGAGTTACCCATAGAAGACCTAGAATTAGTTGCCCAGTAGGTACCCAGACTGAGACCAACCCAGAGTTAGTTTACCCTAACAATACCCCGATGGAAGTCAACCCAAAATTAGTTGACCTTGACCACACCCAAACTGGACTAGTAGTGGACGACCAGTTAGAGGAAGAGAATCAAGATACTACTATTAGGATCTTACCTGAGGAGCCACTAGAAGAAACCCAATTATTGAGCCCAGTACTTAATTTCATAAGCCAGAAAAGTTTTTTAAGGACTTGATCTCTGTAACCCAATACCCTCAGGATGAATTCCCTTCTATAGTTTCCATTTAGAACCTATTTCCTGAAATTAGTAACCCATTCTTCCATTATGCAAACCCTGTAAATACACCCAACCCCATAAGGTTAACCTCGTTAGTTTATATCTAATCCCTGAAACCTTTTCTTATATCCTACTTCTTGCAGTCAACTTTGAACCCTTTTCTTACTTTCTAACCCACCAGACTAACCTTGAATCCACCTCGTGTTTTTTGCCTTTTCTTGAATCTTCTTATATTTCTTTAACCATTCACATGCATCATGCAGAGATTTGCATATTGCATGCATTCATTAAGCCTATCATGTTTGCGTTGTACTTTTGGAAAACCCTTTGGCATCTATTAAGTGTTCTTATTAAACTTTCATGTGCATGCCAAACCAGAGTCAAACCTAGAGAGCTTATATTCTATTAGGTTTAGGTCCCAAAAGCCTAATCAGTCCATAAACCTAATCCATCTGTCTACACCTGTACTGACCTCTGCATATTATTTGCATCAAGAAATTAGCCAAAAGATAAATATAAGTAATGCACCCTATAGAAAATTGGCTAATTCCTGAAAAACAAAGTAAAGAGTTTTCTACATGGAATTTTGTGATGATCAGGCTTGGCCTGAGTGGTTCCCTCCAAGGACAGTAAAGAAATTTTATGCTCGCAAAGGTGGACCATTCAAAATAATAAAGAGAGTTGGACCCAATACCTTTGTGCTCGAGTTGCCACCCGATCTAGGTATTAGTTCCACCTTCAATATTTTTGACCTTATGGAGTACCGGGAGCCAGCAGCGATACCAAGATAGCTCTTTGAACCTCTCCCTTTTCTTAAGAGTGAACCCATCCCAAAGAGTCCACTTACAATTTGGCCTATTAGTGAGAAAAAGATTGAGCAAATCCTGGATGATCAAGCCATCAGTACCCAAAATAAAGGCTATCAGAGGTATTTGGTCAGATGGCAAGGTTGGCCGAAACATAAGGACTCGTGGATCACCTGTGAGGATCTGCAGCACCTCAACCCAAACCTTCTTAAGAAGTATGAGAGCCACATTGACCCATACTCATTGGAAGCGGAACTGTTCTGCTTACCTTGCTACTCTAGACCCGAACAAGCCAAAGGGAAAGCAGCAAGCTGTTGCTGGTTAAGGTATTTATATGATAAATCCTTGTAGTTTCTCTATTTGTGACACTACTATCTAGGTATTAGATACCGGAAGTCCTTATTACATTTGCAATTCTTTGCAGGGACTTCAAGTTAGTAATAGATTCGAAAGTGGTAAAAGGTTTCTAAACGTTGGGAATGGAAGTAAGCTCTAGTTCTAGCATTGGAAACCATTTCTTTGTATTTTAAGTCATGTACAGTCATTCTTAATGATTGTCATTTTTGTCCTCCCTTTTTGGTGAATATCATTTCTGTAGGCTTGATGGCTAAAGATGGTTATGAATTATCTATAAAGAATGATATTTGCAAAATCACATTGAATGGTTCTAATATGATGTTTGGACAAGTGAAGAATGGTGTATATATACTGTCACAGCCTGTTACTATATTGTACACTGCTAATAAACACCTTAGGTTAGATAAAGTCAGTGATTTTTATCTTTGACACTGCAGGCTAGGTCATATAGACAATAATACGATAAATATGTTGGTGGGAGAAGGTCTCCTAGATATCACTGAGAGTGAATCTTTACCAACTTGTGAATCTTGTATTCTTGGTAAAATGACTAAGTCACCTTTTACTGGAAAAGGTGAAAGAGCCAGTGATATTCTAAGTCTGGTACATACTGATGTATGTGGACAAATGAATATCAGTGCAAGAGGTGGATATAGTTATTTTATTATGTTTATAGACGATCTTTCTATTGCAGCATAACCGCTCCATGGAATGCCCGGGATCCTTCTTGATGCTACCAAGGCAAAAAGGGAACGCTTCATCAGGGAAGGGATGGGGCATGCCGTTCACTCCCATCGCGGAGGCATGCCCCATGGGGTTGAACGCATGAGAGAGAACCAAGGAGAGGAGAGGAAAAACGATGGCTAGGGTGAAAATGCTATATATTTTCTTCTCATTCATTGAATAAACCCTAATACATGTGTATATACCCATACAAGATAGGTCAAACCCTGCTCAGAAAACTCCACCCATGCCAACTCACAAAAATCTAAATCCTGTCAGACGAGTCGACTCATCCAGGTCACGAGTCGACTCATCCAGGTCACGAGTCGACTCGGCGACATCCGAGTCGACTCACAGACCTAAGAGTCGACTCATCCAGAACACCCTCTTACTATTGACCTACAGGAGTCGGCTCCTACAGAGCCCGAGTAGACTCCAAACCTCAAAATCTCCAAACCTGGACCTCAAGCCAGTGGAGTGCCGAACTCCATCTGGGACCAAACCCCTCCTAGACCTAGGACCCAAACCTATCCTAGACACCCATGTATACATCATGAACCCCCTGGAACACCTCCAGGACTTGTATGACTCCTCTTAAATCTTGGAGCACCACATTTACGCCAACAATCTCCACCTTGGTACTATAAGTCTTGACAAGCTCTGCGTAACCTTCTGCACCCTTCTTGCTGTCTCCACAGCTAACATCTTCCCGTCGAAGCCTCCTCGCCTTCCTAGCTGGAACATCGACCCGTGATCTATAACTCCTGAGACTCATGCTCAACTGCACTCCTGATCTTGAACTGATATCTTCCTGCTCTGTCCCCATGACTGCAACACCAACCTGTGCTTCCGCAGTGCACCTAGATAGAAGTGCAAACCTAATGCCAATGTCAGACTTCTTTAGCTTCCGAGCTCTCTTGGAGACCTTTGGGATGACTGCCTCCATAGCTAAAGATCAGTACAAGTTCCTTGGGACCAACCTGTACCTACTCCATAGCACCAACTTGAGATCTTTGTTATAGGCTCCCTTTTGCTAAGCAGCTGCATCACTCACCCTGGATTTCCTGGAAAGACCTGCAATGATCCTAAACTGACACTCACTGCACCTAGAGCTTCACGTTACACAGTCTCCATAGAGGCATGCCAATCTATACACACTTTGCCCTACCTGGCTAAGTGCTCCCCTGGTGCTCGTGCTAGGATATGGCCAGTAACCCTGCACCTCCCACTCTAAACTCATGTTAAAGCTCTCTCTCCAGTCGTGAAGACACCTCCAACCAGTGCTCCACCTGAAACCAAAGTCCACCTAATGCCACAGAAGTCCTATCGATGTCAAACTTCCAACACTGCACTGCTGGGGTATGACCTTACACCTCAATACACCATCGCTGCCTCCTCGGACCCTTCGCATCTCGCAAACCCCTCAAAGACTATTTTGGATACTTTACAACCCTGCAGGAACCTCCAAAACCCAAGAGCTCATCCCAACTCCTCTAACCCAGTGATTGAACCCAGCAACCATCTTAACCTGGCTACTGCATCATGTCCTAGTCTGTCCCTAGGCCAATCCTGCCATACCAGGACACTCCTGGCTACATGATGCCGCTGGCACTCCCTGAGACCTATCCTCGATCTCCATGAGTTGCCCTCTCCATCAGCTCCAATCTCTATTTCTAGGTCAATCCTGCCATACCAGGACACTCCCGATTGCCCGATACCCCCGGTGCTATCTAAGATGTCTTTTGTGTCCCTAAGCTGCCCCTGGCATCATGTTTACTGATGTACTCTGGTCTCCCTAAGATATCCATCTCCTGAGACCCATCTCCAACCATGCTGGATACCACACCCATGTACAACTCCATCATGATCAAGGTAGCTAGAGTACTACCGATCTTTCTCCTCCACAGTGATCAAGAGCCTGGTCCACTACCAATGGAGCTACCACTCATGCTCTAAAAGACCCCCGGTATGTATCACTCCACCTGTGCTAAACTGTAGGTCACCCGACCTGCCATTGCTTTATAGCACAGGACCTGCAACTCTGCACCACCATCACGAGCTCCTGCACCACTGGATCCATCATCTTTAGTGAGATCCGCTCTGCCAGTAGACCTCTGCACTGCTCCCGATACCACAAACCTCTGTCCGCATGTGAAGCCAAAGATAGAACAATCCTGCTCATGCTACCCACATGCATGGCCGTTACACCACAATCTCCACATACTTATCACCTATAATCTGACTGGTGTGGGCACCAGACCTTTGATTAAGGTGTCAATTTTTGGGTCTTGTAATAAGGCTTCAAGCCTAAGCATTATAATTTTTTTGTCATGAATTTAGTCTTAATTATTTTGTTTAGTCCTATACATTGACCAATTTGGTCAAATTGCATCCTATGTTAAGTCCAGTCCGAGTTTGGGTCCAAGTCGAAGTGGTCTTTGAGTTCAGCTCAACTACTATTGGGCCAAGTCATGAAGGTCAACATTTCAGCCCTGGGGCGCCACTTCACCATCCCATGTGGCACCACCTCATCTTGCCAAGTGGGTGGCACAAGTCAAAAATTCTTGGGTGCCAAAGGGAGACACATCACTTGATCTTTTCCTCCCTTCCCTACCCCCATCAAGCAACTTACTAAAGGAGTCTTGGGTAACCATAGAAAGGTTGAAGACAAAGGCCTTGCCCGAAGCCCCATATCTTATTTCTCTCCAAAGTTGGGTGGACAACCAAGGAAAGAAGAAAGACACAAACCTTGCTCCAAGCCCCATATCAAGTTTCTCTCCAAAGTTGGGTCGACAACCAAGGAAAGAAGAAAGATACAAGCCTTGCTCCAAGCCCCATATCAAGTTTCTCTCCAAAGTTGGGTGGGCGACCAAGGAAAGAGGGAAGACACAATCCTTGCAGCAAGCCTTCTTCCCAAAATGAAGATTAACTTTCCATGTCTAAGGGAAACAAAATCCTTCCTCCAAGCCCAATATCATGCCACGCCCAAATCACAAGAAGCCTTGGTCGGCCAAGGAGAATATATTTCAGAATTTTTGAGATTTTAGAATATTTTTTGCTGCCTTATCAAGGAAAGAAAATGTAATTTTCATTCAAATTTTGAAAGCGTCTTAAGGTGCCTATATAAAGGACCTTACCCCCTCCCTTGTAATGTAAATGTTGATGAATGAAAAGAAAAGATTTGAGTGCTACTCTTCTTGTTAGTTGCGTTCGTTCCTTAAGAACGTCGATCTCCGTGATGGAGCGCCTTCACCTTCGGGCGTCGAGAGGTGTGAGGCCTCAAGTTACCTTCTCTTCCGTGCAAGCCATCCTCCATCTTCGAGTTCGGAGTCCATCGGGATCATCCATCTGGGCACCTAGCAAGAAGAACTCCATCCACCACGAACCTCAACTCTCATTCCTTCATCTCTTGTTTTCTTCTTGTTGAATCCTAACTCTTCCCTTGATTGCTCGCGGTCCTCCAAGTGCCACGAATATGGAGTCGGTCTCCCTTGCTTTCGAGACCTTCCGACAGAAGCCAATGCATCCAAGGGGTTGAAGGCTCGATCATCCTGGCCGCATCCGCGAGAGCAAGTGAACTCGACATCGAGCGCTTCAGAGCTTTTAAGGTTTGCAACTCTAAAACTCCTAAGTTGATATTGATTCGAGAGCTAAGTCCTACAGGATTTTTCAATCCCGAGGTCCTCTTCCTATCCTGTTTAGGGACATACGTGCTTGCTTGAATTTCTTATTATTGTAGAACCCTAGATCTACTTTTTGTTTATCTTCAGGAATCCTAAATCGTAAAAAAACTAAAAAAATTACAAAGAACAAAATCACTTGCATCATTCCTTTCATCTTGCATCTAGTTAGTCCCGCATCATGTTTGGTATCAGAGCATGGTTAGGACTTAGCATCTTCTTGAGTACTTGGATTAGGTGCTTCACCATGGCCATCCGGTCATAGGAAAAAGAATGGCTACAAGACCCTCACTTTCCATACCATGGGGATTTCCTATGATGTGTAGGGGTACTAATGTCAATTGACCTTTGAAGGAGAACATAAGGAGATAAGTTTTAAATTTTAAAAAAAAATTGCTTTGCATCATTATAATCTAGCATCTTCTTTACATTTCTGCATATTTTTCTCTCAGTATATGGCCTGTTGTTTTAGGTATTGCTGTTTATAAGAACCTCCAAACTTTCTGATTTATATTTTGTTAGATCCCACGTAATTGATTGTAATTTTGATAATCTTCTTAGATTTTATTGCAGTTTGTAGAATTTCTACATTCTGGAATACTACCTGAGAACAAAATCTATTCTGAGATTTTCAGCAAGTGCATCTTTTCATGTTTTCATTTCTCAAATAGTTTAATTTTGCATTTATCTTCATCTTTTTCATTTCCAGCACCTTATTTCTGCTATCATACATCAAAAATCCAAAAACATAACTTAGATACATCTCATTAGATCATTTGTATGCTATCATTTTCTTAAATCACCTAAGGGCGTCAATATCAAAAGATAAGGGAAGGAAGTCATTACCTTTCCTTAGCCCAAAAACAACCACCCTTGCATTCCGAACCCAAACCTAATCTAAAATCGAGTAGCAATCTTATAGATTAGGGACATCAATGAGTTGGGTTTGACCATTTTGGGGAAGTTGGTTGCATACAACTATTCAATAGGTATCGGGAAGCCAGGTCTCTAAGGCAAGAGGTCTAGCGTCAAATGACCTAAGTGGTGTTATGGTTCCTTAATTGGATCCTTGCGAAAGCAAGGGGTCCTCCCACACTCCCACCTCTTACCTGGCCAGTGAATGGGCTAGTTGATTGTGCTATGTCTTCTACGTGGACTCATTGTGATTGAACTCCTAGGTCTAGCGAACCCGTAGCACCTTTCGTTGTGTGTTGCATGTAGATTAGATCTGGAGTCCTCTATCACCCCCATCACCCCCAGTCAAGTGAATCCATGGAGAATGATCGCAAGGATAAATTAAAGGTCATCATTGAATAGATAGCTAGGATGAACAATAAGCTTGATAAGTTTGATCAATGTTTAACAAGACTAGAAACTTAGGTTAGGACCCAGAAGCCTCACACAAAACTAGAGTTTAAATCACCTCCCCACCCTAGGAGATTCCCTCAACATGATCCCTCCTTAAAGGCTGAGTCCGGAAGAATCCCATACCCTAACCTAGCCCGAGAGGTTCACCCTAAGAGACCCAATCAGAAGTTCATGGAGTAGGTTAAAAGAGAATCAAGTAGCCTTAAGGAAAAGAAACCTGTAGCCAACCTGATTAGTGACAATAAGTTAGAGAAGGAGAATACTGAGGGAAACCATACCACTAAAGAAATTCATGAATCGACCCAGAGAGAAGAACCTTCTGAAGAACTTCAGGGAGAAAAGATTGAGCCCACTAAGAATTTAAGTGTAGAAACCCCTGAGCCTAGTGAGGAATCCAAAGAAGACATCTTTGAATCAAGTCTAGTGGAGAAGTGTGATTCAGATGGACCCAAGGCTGAAATCATTAAGGAACTCATAGAAAATGATCTTGAACCCACTATAGAATTTGTAGGAGTAACTAAGCCAGGATCAAACATAGTAGAGGAGGGTGAAGGTTCACCAGTATTGCCCATAGAGGAAGTCCAGGAATAAGTCCCTACGGAACAACCCTAGGAGGTAGACATTAGTTTCGTGGACTTTCAAGATAAAATTCACAAAGACCTTCTTGATGACCTTCCACCATCTAAGAACACCCAGCTTGCCTTGGAACTTGCACCCATAGATCAATGTCCAAATTTTAAGATCATCCAGAATAACCAAAGTCTATTTCATGCTTCCCAAAAGCCACCCCAAGACTCTGGTTCCTATTTCCTACACTTCCCTGAGTCTTCTCATGTTTTTAAAGCCATGGGGCTATATTTTGTAGAGATTACTAGATTGCATGACTCCTTAGAGCCTATCCCTTTTGCCATCTACTTTTGGTATACCTTATGGCATTTGCTAGGGATCCATGGTAATTTTTCTTATGCATACCAGACCAGGGTCAAACCTAGAGAGTCAATAATCTGTTAGGTATAGGCCCTAAAGAGTCCAATAAAATTTTGCTCTATAGGAATGCTTAGTTGAGTCTGCATTTTACATCATGTTAGAATTCTGCATTAAGTACAAATTTTAAATAATTTGGCTAATTCCTGAAAGAGAACCAAAGAGTTTGATCAAAAGGATTCTATAATGATTAGGCTTAGGCATGAACGGTTCCACCGGAAACCATTAAAAAACTTCATGTCATGGAGCTGGCCTCTATAGAGTGATAAAGAGAGTTGGTCCTAATGTTTATGTGCTTGAGTTATGCCAAGATTATGGCATTAGCTCGACTTTCAATATCTCAGACTTAGTCAAGTACAGGGAACTAGCAAACATACCCAACTAGCCATGTAGACCTGACCTTTCTTTTGAGAGTGAACCCAACCTAGAGTGTCCACCTCCAATTTTGCCTGAGAGAGGAGAGTGAATCGAGCGTGTCCTGGATGACCAAGCTATCACCACCCGGGGCAAAGGTTATTACTGTTTCTTGGTCCGATGGCAAGGCTGACCGTAGTCCGATGACTCGTTGATTACCCGTGAGGACTTGCAGTCCCTCGATCCCGACCTTCTAAAGAAGTATCAAAGCCAAATCAACCCTTACTCGACAGGGTCGAGTTCCTCTCATCCTGGTAGAATTAGTGTGGGCACCAGACCTCTGATTAAGTTGTTAATTCTCGGGTCTTGTAAAAAGGCTTCAAGCCTAAGCATTGTAGTTTTTTTGTCATGAATTTAGTCTTAATTGTTTTGTTTAGTCCTGTACATTGACCAATTTGGTTAAATTGCATCCTGTATTGAGTCAGGTCCGAATCTGGTCCAAGCCGGAGTGGTCTTTGAGTCCAGCTTAACTACTATTAGGCCAAGCCTTGAAGGTCAACATTTCAGCCCTGGGGTGCCACTTCACCATCCCATATGGTGCCACCTCATCTTGCCAAGTGGGCGGCACAAGTCAAGGAATCCTGGGTGCCAAAGGGAGACACATCACTTGATCTTTTCTTCCCTTCCATCCCCCCATCAAGCCACTTACTAAAGGAGTCTTGGGCGACCAAGGAAAGGTTGAAGACAAAGGCCTTGCCCCAAGCCCCATATCTTGTTTCTCTCCAATGTTGGGTGGACAACCAAGGAAATAAGAAAGACACAAGCCTTACTCCAAGCCCCATATCAAGTTTCTCTCCAAAGTTGGGTGGACAACCAAGGAAAGAAGAAAGACACAAACATTGCTCCAAGCCCCATATCAAGTTCTCTCCAAAGTTGGGTGGGCGACCAAGGAAAGAGGGAAGACACAAGCCTTGCATCATGCCTTCTTCCCAAAATGAAGATTAACTTTCCAAGTCCAAGGGAGCCAAAATCATTCCTCCAAGCCCAATATCATGCCACGCCCAAATCACAAGAAGCCTTGATCAGCCAAGGAGAAGATATTTCAAAATTTTTGGGATTTTAGAATATTTTTTGGTGCTGTATCAAGAGAAGAAAATGTAGTTTTCATTCAAATTTTGAAAGGATCTTAAGGTGCCTATATAAAGGACCTTACCCCCTCCCTTGTAATGTAAATGTTGATGAATGAAAGAAAAGATTTGAGTGCTACTCTTCTTGTTAGTTGCCTTCGTTCCTTAAGAACGTTGATCTCCGTGAAGGAGAGCCTTTGCCTTCGGGCGTCGAGAGGTGTGAGGCCTCAAGTTACCTTCTCTTCCATGCAAGCCATCCTCCATCTTCGAGTTCGGAGTCCATTGGGACATCCATCTGGGCGCCTAGCAAAAAGAACTCCATCCACCACCAACCTCAACTCTCAATTCTTCATCTCTTGTTATCTTCTTGTTGAATCCTAACTCTTCCCTTGATTGCTCGTAGGTTCTTCAGGTGCAACGAATATGGAGTTGGTCTCCCTTGCTTTCGAGACCTTCAGATGGAAGCCATCACATCCGCGGGGTTAAGGCTCAATCATCCAGGCCGCATCTGTGAGAGCGAGTGAACTCAACATCAGGTGCTTCATAATTTTTAAGGTTTGCCACCGATCTTCGGATGGAAAGCCGACACATCCACGGGGTTGAAGGCTCGATCATTTAGGCCGCATCTGCGAGAGCGAGTGAACACGGCATCAGGCTCTTCAAAGCTTTTAAGGCTTGCAACTCTAAAATTCCTAATTTGATATTGATAGAAGAGCTAAGTCCTACAGGATTTCTCAATCCCGGGGTCCTCTTCCTATCCTGTTTAGGGACTTGCTTGCTTGAATTTCTTATTATCGTAAAACCCTAGATCTACTTTTTGTCTATCATCGGGAATCCTAAATCCTAAAAAAACTTAAAAAATCACAAAGAACAAAATCACTTGCATCATTCCTCTCATCTTGCATCTAGTTAGTCCTGCATCATTGACTCCATCACCAGATCCATCCAAGCTCAACATGAAGAGCTCGCAAAATGGAATCCAATGGTGTTGATTAGGCTCAAATCGGAGTTCAATTGAGCCCAGAATCACCAAAAAAACCAATCAACTCACATTTTAGAGTAGAGTTATTGGATTTGCCAGTCCACCATGAATCGATCCAAAGGATCACGCATGCTATCCTAGTCTACAGCTGCCATTGCTATAGGTCCATGGTAGAGAACAATGGACCATACAACCTCTCTCGGCCACCACCATCGCCACCTGCCACTGTGCATCACCTCCGGCGACTGCGCGCCGCTATACCATGCCTCCGGTGACTTCCCAAATGCCATGCCTGACGATCTACATCGATTGAGCCACCATGTTTCTACTGTGCCCTGCACCATCCATGGTGGAGCTCGTGCCCTGTGCCACCCTGCGATTGACAAGCCCGCGTAACCTCCACCAAGACTGAGCCCAATCTGCTCCGATCGGGACCAACGAGATCACCAAATGGAAACACCTCTCTATTAGCGTGCAACCACCTCCTTGGACTCCCTTGAACCATGGCCTCCCAAAATCAAGAAGCCCCCTATGGTCACACCTCCCTCTCAAGAGACCTCCATGTTCGGATTCAAACCATGAGAAGACCTCACGATCTTCCTCTCCTCATGGTGATCAAGCCCCCCAAGGGGGCGATCCTTCATGGACATTCTCCATCTCCATAATAAGGACAGGATCCTCATCATGGCACCGTCAGGACCGACGAGAGAGAAGCACTCAAGTATTCTCCGCTAGTACTCTACCCATACAGTGCCACCAACGTACGGATTCTACTCTCTCTATTTCCAGGGAGGGCAGCAGGCCCTCACCTCTAGATCTTGGCACCAGAGGTCTGCACCAGCATCGCGATAGCCTCTTCCCTACTTCTCTCATGCCACCGCATCAAGATCGGCTTTAATATCAAATGTTGTAACATAACCGCTCTGCAGAATGCCCGGGATCCTTCTTGATGCTGCCATAACAGAAAGGGAGTGCTTCATCAGGGAAGGGATGGGGCATGCTGTCCGCTCCCATCATGAAGGCGTGCCCCCATGGGATTGAATGCACGAGAGAGAACCAAGGAGAGGAGAGGAAGAATGATGGCTAGGTAGAAAGAGCTCTATATTTTCTTCTCATTCATTGAATAAACCATAATACATGTATATATACCCATACAAGAATAGAGGTCAAACCCTGCTAAAAAAACTCCCCACGGGCCAACTCATAGAAGTTTGAATCTTGTCAGACGAGTCGACTCATACAGGTCATGAGTCGACTCATCGGCATCTGAGTTGACTCGCATCGACATCCAAGTTGACTCGCAGACCTAAGAGTCAACTCATCCAGAATGCCCTCTTACTGTCGACCAGCAAGAGTCTGCTACTATAGAGCTCGAGCCAACTCCAAACCTCAAAATCTCCAAACCTGGACCTCGAGACTGTGGAGTGCTGAACTCCACCCTAGGACTAAACCCGTGCTAGACCTAGGATCAAAACCTGTCCTAGACACCCATGAATACATCATAAACCCCCTGAAACACCTCCAGGACCTATGTGACTCCTCTCAAGACTTGGAGCTCTACATTTGCCCCAACACTTTCGAGATATAGTTATGTCTACCTGATAAGCCATAAATCTGACTCGTTTAAAATGTTCAAACATTATCATAATGAAGTTGAAAAACAAACTAGAAAGTTTATTAAAACCCTTCTATCAGATTGAGGTGGTGAATATCTCTCCAATGAGTTTCTGACTTATCTCGAGGAGAATGAGATTCTGGTGTGGAAATTAGGGCCAGAAACTATCGACAGGTTGAACCCACAACCCTGTGGATCACCTGTGAATAAAGACCAAAAACCAACCCCTTTTACCAACTCTAAATATTTTATTTTAAATTCTATTATATAGGCTTAGTTGGGTTTAGCCCTTTTTACCAACTATAATTAGGGTTTTTATTTTTTATCCTTTTGGGCCAAACCCCTTTTACCAAGTTGAACCACTTGTTTACATGTCTTGCCTATTGATCAAATTAGGTTCCAATTGATCAAGTGGGAGCTTAGTTATTTGATTGGTTTAATTTTGAGTCTTGTAATAATTAGTTATTGAGTTCTGTAACACAATGGGGACCCAATTAAAGACCCATGTGACTTCATGTGCACTCAAGTCAAGACACATGTGATCCCATGTGACAACCCAACATCCCATGTGATAGTTCAAGGCAAGTCAAATGTTGGTGCCACCTTTCAAGGTTCTTGGACATCCCTCGCTACATCACCCAGGACATTAACACATGGCATGTCACTTTATTTGGACATGCATCAAATTTGGACATCATCGCATGACAACACATGCCTTGTCAATTCTCTTTGGTTGGCCACTTAAGAAGGAATTATCACCAACTTATTTTCTGAAGAGTAAATGAGAAGGAGTTCAACAACAATTAGCACCACTTTCTCTCCCTATTTGACACCAAATCAAAGGAGTCAGCCAGGTATTTTCTTACTTCAAGAGTTCTATCTCAAAGGGGAGCAATCAACATTCAAATTTCAAGGAATCCTCTTAAATGCAAATGAGATCATTTAAGAAGGATTAATGCCAAGAAGGATGGAGATGAGATGCCATATGCATCTCAATTATTGCCAATTTAAAGTTAAAAAATATATGTCGATGACTTTAAGAGGAGTAAGCTAGAAAGACTACTCAAGATTGTCACCCATCTCAGTTGACACCCACCTAATTGATTGTTGTCACCCAAGCTATGAAGACTATTTCTTGTTATCACCTACCTTGGAGAGATCTAGATCATCTTAGAGACAAGAGTCCAAGATACCCAGAGCAAGGATTCAAGGAGTTGTAGTCCAAGGGAAAACAAGTGTAGTCTTTGTATCCTTTACATCATTGGTTGAGGGTCTATAAATATCCTATCAATACCCTAGTATTATTATTATTATTCATCAATAAAGATGATGTTATTCTATCCAATTCCTTTGCTGTGTGGATCGCGGGGTGTGAGGCCCTTTCCTTTGTTCTATGGAACATCATGAGGTGTGAGACCCTACCTATCTAGCTAACAAGAAATCCTAGCCATCACATCTAACCCTTCCCTTCCATTCTTTCTCCTTCCTTTGCTACTTCCTAACTTGAGTTTTCTATGTTGAGTGTTTGCAGGTGATCTGGAATCAAAATCGTATGTTCTTGCCTTAGAACCGGCATCACATTGAAGATCGGAGCCCAGGATTGAGATCTGGAAACCCTGCCCCAGAATCTTGAGAGTCCAGTCAGATCTGCATCAGAGAGATGATTCTACGTTAGTAAAATTGAAAACCTATTCCCTTCTCTTTGATCTCTGAATAGTTGATAAGTATACCCTAGTTTACGGTGGTTTCTTAGCCACCAAATTCTGCTTTTCTTATTACTTTGTAGGTTTACTTGCGGGTAATTAACTAGAACTTGTTTTTTTACTATCTCCTTTGAGTCTTCTTTAAAATCTAAAAAAAGCATAAAAAAAATTAATCTCTATTTTCTCTACTAATTATATCTTAATATCAGTAATTTAGTTTTAATTATCGTCCCACATCATTTTGGTATCAGAGCGAATGTTAAACTAGGGTTTAACTGCTAGTTCTGAAATTTTTGCATACCTAGAACAAGGCTGAAGTTAAAACTGCATAAAACCTATCTAAAAAAACCCAAAAAAATTAGTAATTAGTTTTATGATAATCCTCTATTAATCCTCTATTTAATCTCAAAAAATCAGATTAAAAAAAAAAATATTTGCTATTTTCTGGTGGAAGGAAATCACGCCTCTTGAGCGGGTATATGAAAGTATACTGTCATGACCCATGGAAGTAATGAGCTACGGCCGGATGTGATATCCCGAGATCAAAAATCTAAAAATTAATTAAATCTAAAATTAAATAATTAATTTTTTTATTTTTTTTATATTTTAAATTATTTTAATTTTATTTTAGGGTTTCATGTTGTGTGATTGCATCATCCAGCAACCTAATCTTTAGGGCACTTGATCATCTCAGATCAGGGCAGGATCTCATCACCTATCCTGAACCCACAACTACCACCTTTGCAACGAACCTAATGCTAATTAAAATTAATTAAAAATCTAAAGCAGCTTAAGGATACCAATAGGTCGGGTTCCAAGTATTGTGTGAAAGCTAGTGCACCCAATCCTTTGATTATTACTTGAATCTCGTGTCAAGGCTAGAGGTCCAGAGGCAAATGCCTAAGCAATCTCATGATTTTTAATTAGGACCCTACGAGAGCAAGGGGAGCCTCCCATGACCTCACCTTTTACTTGGCCAATGGACAAGGTAATTACTGAATTGGCTGTAATTTAAGCTGACCCATTCTACTTAAGCTCTAGGTCTAGGAAACCCTAGTTTGATTTTCTTATATGATTGCATTACATGGCTACTAGATTAGGAGCTCAATACAAGTATTTCGAATCCAAAACTAACCTAGTCTGACCATGGAGTCTAACTTTGAAACTTTTCTGAGATTCATGAATGAACAATGTGCCCAAATGAATAATAGGTTTGACCGACGAGATGAACAGTTAGGAATCCTAGAGAGAACTCCTGTGACCCGTACAAAGCCTAAGCTCGAGACCCCATGTCCTACACTTCCCAACCCTAGGATAGCCCCTCGCTATGATCCAATCTAGGATCTTAGTGCAAGGAGACCCAATTATGATTCTATAGACCATGATAAGAGAGCCACTAGGTACATTAAGTTAGAAGCACCTACCTTTGGTGGTGATCTTATGGTGGGGACACTAGGATCAAACACAGATCCCTGGATCCTATATGGTTTACTGATTAGGTTTTTTTTTAGAACCTTAGTCATGTATCACAATTTTGTAAGCAACTAAGATTGAGTCCTATAATAAGTTGAGACTAGTTGAGACTAGTTAATTTGTCTCAACCTAGTCAAGTCTATTAAGTTCTGTATTTAAGTATGAGTCCAATGAGAGTCCAGTTTTTATACAAGAAAAGAGGATACCCTATTTTGGAGTTTCACCAGGCCTCATCCAGGAGCCGGAGGTCTTCACATCAATCAATTGGACCTTGTATGCCATCCCAAGGTCCAAGATTCCTGTAAGATGCCTAGATGCCATCCAGATGCTTTTCAGATGCCAGATTCCATCAAGATGCTAGAGAATATTACAATATCAGGGAGATCATGATTTCAAGGAAGTACCTACACCCCAGCCTAAAGAAGATTCAAGGCCCATGTCCATAACAACCAAGATGCTAATTTTATTCTGGGAATATTCCATCTAGGGCACCCCAGCTTCCAAGGTCCAAAGCTCATGCGTCCAACCCATCCTTGGCTATCCCTTGCTGGCCCCATGAAGCCCAACATGCCAATCAAAGCCTTAGGCATCCAAAGTGTTGACTTGGTCCAAGCATGAAGAGGGAAGAAGAAGACTAGTCAATGTTCCTAACCTAGTTGGGATTTGTTTTCCTAATTGTTTTAAGACTTGTAATTCTAACTTAGCTAGGAGATAGAGTCCAAGTAGAAGGAGGAAATTAAGTTCTTATTCTATTCCACTTGTATATTCCTAGTTCTAGGTTTATTTTGTAGTCTTTCTTCCACTTAAATTATGTTAACCAATTCTAACTAGGAGAAGACTTGTAATACCTTAAGCAGAGGTTATTCTTAACCTAAGTGTAACCCTAGTTAGGGGAGGGCATGAAAGCTCTATAAATACCCCACCCCTCTTCCTCTTGTAATCAATCAACTCTTATGAATTAAACTCTACTGAATTGTTTTCAAGACTGGTGTTCTTGTGTTTTGTATTTTTGGGTTCTAGTTTTTTGTTCTCTTGTGTTGGCCGACCACCATCCAATGCAATCTTCCACGCCCTAGCTTGCTGCCATCCAAGCATTCATATGCCCAAGAGAAGAGTGCCCTAGGCCACCCAAGCAAGGAGTCCATCATCCTTCACCAAGCTGCCCACTCCAAACCCTGATTCCTCCTTCAAACCCTAATATCCTTTTATTATTTTGTTGTGGCTTTCTAATAATCCTCTGATGCTTGCAAGATCCCCAAGATGTTTCCCCTTCCCAGAGGAGGCCTTCTTTGCCTCCAAGACCACCCAAATCAGCCATCTAATCCAAGGAAATGGAAGCTTCATCATCTAGGCTCTAATTAGAGTATGAGTGATCTCTTCAATTGCAGATTTTTAAATCTCTGACAGGTAACATCCTTCCCTTCTCTTGATTTTTGATTTGATAAAGATTAGCTATCCTAAGCTAGAAATTTCTCAATTCTTGGGTCCTAACTTTTATTATTTTGCATAAGGATGCCTGCATGATGATTCTTTGCATTGCTATTCATCTTGCTATTCTTTACATGATTTCGAGAATCTAGCCTGCAACTTAAAATTAAAAAAAAATATATAAAAAAATCAGTTTACTATTTTTCCTCCATATTTAGCAATCTTAGAGTCATCCTACATCATCTTGATCTTAAGGATTATCTTGATTGGGAAGAAGGTATGGATCAATATTTTGAGAGGGAACTAGTGTCTAATGAAAGAAAGTTTAAGATTACTAAGCTTAAGTTAGTACACCAAGCTAAAATTTACTAGGATGATGTTGAAATAATGATCTGACAAAGAAGCGACATACCCATAACTACCTGGAGCGACATGAAACTTAAACTTAAAGAAAAGTACCTACCCAGATCATATGAACCTAGTTCCTGTTGACCCCTGGAATGATTTTGATGATCACAAAACATTGGAGCATGTATTTGATACTAACTCTTTACAAATGTTCAAGAAGTTTTGCAGGAATTGATTATCTTGGTTTAAAATGGTATTCAAATTTACTTAAGGGTAATTCAATTTAGTTTGTAAAGGCCCTAACTTATGAATACTGTAATCATGTAAAACGGGCTTTAAAATTGTAAGTATTTTGATAAAGTACGTAGATTAGCTTCTAGTTGATTCAATGATGAAGTGATTGGAAAGCTTGAAGCAAATTTTTAAAAGACTTGTAAGAGCCGACTCAGAATGTTACGGCATGGAGGAAGATTCAAAGTTTCAGAACTAAGAGCCGACTCCTAGTTCAAGAGCCGACTCTTCCAGAAGTATATTTTTTGAAGTTCTGAGAACAAGAGCTGACTCCCAGTTCAAGAGCAGACTCTAGGTATGCATGTTTGTTATGACTGAAAGCTTGATGGCAAGAGCCGACTCCTAGTCCAAGAGCCGGCTCCTACAGAAGTTTATTTTTGGCATGTCTGAGACTTCGAGCTGACTCCTGGAGCTTGAGCCGGCTCATGAGCCATTGTTTGCATTTCAACGACTAGCTACAGAAATTGAAATTTGAATTCCAAATCAACTCCAACGGCTATTTCATGAATCCCAAGGCCCTACAATGGCCATATCACATGGAAAACTATAAAGAAGATTATTTTTAAAGGATTAATCAATTAATGGAGATTTATTGCTGAATATTCTTGAAAGAACAAAGAGCTTCCAAGTTAATCCTCTACCTATCTCAAAAAGCATTCAAGTGAGATTCAAAGCTTCACCAACTCCACTCAATCATTGAATCCACTCATTGAAGAAGGGAAGAAGCAGCATTGAAGAGCATTAAAGAGCACTTAAGGCTTGACTTTATTTTGATCTTCATCGGCAACATCAAAACAAACTTGGTTTGTTGTAGTTGCTTATTATACATTCTTTATCTTGGTTTGCTCTCTTGGAATAGTAAGGGGCTATATCTAGAAAGAGAGTTGAAGGTTTTTATGTGAACTTTATGAAACCTAAGTTTGGGTTATTGATTTTCCTGGTTTGAAACCAAGTGTTTGGGTTTTCTTTGGCGATCCCATGTAAAACCAAAGGGAGTTAGGGTTTCTTTGGTGATCCCGGTAAAACCAAAGTGTATAGGTTTGGATTATGAGCCTGGTAAAACAATTCGACTGTATTCCGGTTGGGGGATATAATGGAAATCCCAAGCGGTCCTTGGGTAGTGGATGTAGGAGCTGGTTGCTCTGAACCACTCTACTTCTTAGTGTTTGTGATTGTGCTTTCATTACTTGATTGCTTTAATTTATTTACTTCCGCTTTGAACACTTCACTTTTACACGAAAAGAATTTTAAAGTGCACATACTTGCAAAAAATTTTTAATCCCAATTCACCCTCCTCTTGGGAAGCCACCTGGGCAACAAGTGGTATCATAGCAGAGTCTCTAAAAGTTAGTTAGAGTAAAGACATATGGCACATCCCATGAGCACTTCATTAGTCGAAGGTCAATCCACAAATAGACCATCACTTTTTATCGAAATTAATTACACTTATTGGAAGGCAAGAATGAAGATATACATTCAAGCTGTAGACTTTCACCTATGAAAAATTATCATGAAAATACCTCACACACCCACAATTAAAGTTAATGATGTGAGGTTCCCAAGCCAGAAGAGGATTGGGACGAGAATGATATGAAATTAGCTGAATTAAATGCCAAAGCGATGAATCTATTGTACTGTGCTTTGGATCCAAATGAGTTTAACAAAATTTCAACATGCAATTCTGCTAAAGAAATTTGGGACAAATTTGAAATCACACATGAAGGCACTTCTCAAGTTAAGACATCAAAAATCAATTTGCTTGTACATAATTATGGGTTGTTTAAGATGGATCCTAATGAGACTATATCTTCCATGTATACTCGTTTTACTGATATCATAAATGGTCTCAAGAGTCTGGGGAGAACTTATTCTAATGCTGATCTTGTCCAAAAAGTATTAAGATCTTTGCTAGATAAGTGGGAGGCCAAAGTGACAGCAATTCAAGAAGCAAAAGACTTGAATACACTATAACTGGATGAACTGCTTGGATCCTTAATCACTCATGAATTGGCTATGCAACAAAGGTCTGAAGAAGATACAAAAAGAAAGAAAGCCATTGCATTTAAAGCAACCGAGGAAGATAAGAATGAAGAATCTGATTCATCAGATGATGATGATCTTGGAAGTGACGAAATTGCCCTAGTCATGAGGAAATTCAAAAGGTTTATGGGCAGAAGAAAAATGAATAGATGGAGAAAGCATTACAGAAAAGGTGACTTTGGAAAAAAAAAGAAAAGAGATAAAGAAAAAGATAAAGAGAAAGATAAAGATCAAGTACCTATCTACTATGGATGCAAGAAACCAGGACACATCCACCCTGATTGCCTTGAAGGAAAGAAAAAGATATTCCCTAAAAAGAAGAAGGCAATGCTAGCTGCTTGGAGTGATATCGATGATACTACATCTATTGAAGAGGATGAAGAGACAACAAAAATAGTGCTAATCTGTCTTATGGGTTTGGAGGATGAGGTAAGTACTTCTGAACCTAATTTAGAATTTACTTATGATGAATTACATAATGCTTTTTGTGAATTATTGATAGAATATAAAAAAGCTGGTTTAAAATTGAGAAATTTAAAAAATAAATGTGATGTATTTGAAAATGACAAAAATGAATCTTGAGAAAGAAACAAAATCTTACAAAGAGAACTAAATTTGGTTTGTGAAAGACTTAAGATTGTTCAAGTTAAAAAAGAAGAGCTTTTTGAAAAAAATAATAATTTAAAAAATGAAAATGATGACCTAAAGAAAGAAATTCAAAAATTGAAACCCTTAGTTGAAAAATTAATCCTAAGTTCTAACAAACTTGAGTTAAATTTAAAAGATCAAAAAGAAACAAATAATAGATTTGGAATTGGTTATAAAGGCTCTTTTTCAAACACATTTTTAGCTTCTACTTCATATGCTCCAAAATTCATTAGTTTTAAACATGTTAGACCTAAATTTGCATCATCTCGTAGTTATTATTCAAATTCAAAGATTGTATGCTATGCATGTAATAACATTGGTCATAAAGCTTTTGAATGTCATTTAAAACATAATGACAAAAGAAAAATTAAGAAAGTTGGGGTTCCAAAAGGAACCATTTCCACTAACTTGCAAGGATCCAAGAGAGCTTGGGTACCTAAATCTATTAAATGATTATTTTGCAGGGATGTCTTGCAGCCACAAGCATAAAGAAAAGATGGTATTTGGATAGCGGCTGTTCAAGACACATGATGGGTGATGCTGATCAATTCTTCACCCTAAAATAGAAGGATGGTGGAATGGTAACATTTGGTGACAATAGAAAAGGAAGGATAATCGAAATTGGTAAAATCAAAATTACTCCTTCTACATTTATTAAAAATGTATTACTTTTAGAAAAATTAAAGCATAATCTTTTGAGTATTATTCAGCTATGTGACATTGGTTATAATGTATTTTTCAAGTCATCAATGTGTATAGTAGTTGATCCACTTGACTCTAGTACTAAGTTCATTGGACACAGACTTGGTAATATTTATATGGTAGATCTTAATGATCTAGCTATGTCAAGTAATACAAGTCTTGTAGCAATGAATGATAAGAGCAAGGAATCAATTTTACTATGGCATAGGCGACTTGGTCATGCTAGTATGGACACAATAGCTAAATTGATTTCAAAGGACTTAGTCAATGGTTTGCCGAAGTTTAAAGTTAATTTTGATTATGTTTGTGATGCATGTCAGTTAGGAAAACAAGTGAGGGAGAGTTTTAAATCTAAAAACATAGTTTTAACTTCTAGACCTTTAGAGCTACTTTACATGGACCTATTTGGACCTACCAGGACTACCAGCCTAGGTGGTATGAAATATGGACATGTGATTGTATATGATTTTTCAAGATACACATAGGTTTTATTTATTGCACATAAGGATGATAAATTTAATGTATTCAAAATGTTTTACAAAAGAGTTACAAATTTGAAAAGCTTATCTGTTATTTCAATTCGTAGTGATCATGGCACCAAATTTGAAAACCAATATTTTGATCATTTTTGCACAAAACATGGTATTGATCATAACTTTTCTGCACCTACAACACCATACCAAAATGGTGTAGTAGAAAGAAAGAATCGTACTTTGGAAGAGATGTCCAGAACAATGCTTTGTGAAGGAAAAATCTTCCAAAATACTTTAGGACAGAAGCTGTTAATACCGCATGCTATATTTTAAATAGAGTTTTAATTAGACCTATTATCAAAACAATCCCCTATGAGCTTTGGAACAATAGAAAACCAAATATCAAATATTTTCATGTTTTTGGATGTAAATGTTTTGTTCTCAATTATGGAAAAGATAATCTTGGTAAATTTGATGCAAAATCTGATGAGGCTATTTTTCTTGGATATTCTTTAAATAGTAAAGCCTATCGAGTTTTTAATAAAAGAACTTTGATTATTGAAGAATCTGTGTATGTTGTTTTCAATGAATCTGACATTACATCTTCGAGAAAGAAAGATTTTGCTGATGATGATGCAGGTACACTAGAGCATGGAATAAAAGACTTGACTCTTAAAGACAAACAATCAAGTGAACCACATGAAGAAGAGGTGAGTAAAAAGAATGATGATATAACTAAAGAATGGAGGTATGTACATTCACACCTTAAAGAATTAATTATAGGAGACCCATCTTAAGGTGTTAAAACTAGATCTACACATAGAGATGCATATGATTTAATTGCTTTTATTTCTCATGTAGAATCTCATAATATAGAAGAAGCTAAAACTGATCCTAATTGGATGTTAGCAATGCATGATGAATTAAACCAATTTAGGAGAAATAATATTTGGACCTTAGTTAAAAGATCCAATGATTATCCTGTTATAGGCGCTAAGTAGGTTTACAGAAATAAACTAGATGAAAATGGAAATGTAATTAAAAAAAAAGCTAGATTGGTTGTACAAGGATATAATCAAGAAGAAGGAATAGATTTTGATGAAACCTATGCACCAGTAGCTAGAATAGAAGCCATTAGACTGCTATTAGCTTATGCATATTTTATGAATTTCAAGTTATTTCAAATGGATGTAAAGAGTATATTTTGAATGATCTTTTATTTGAAGAAGTTTTTGTTAAGCAACCTCCCGGTTTTATCTATCATATTTTTTCAAATCATGTTTTTAAACTGAATAAAGCTTTATATGGTCTGAAACAAGCACCTAGAGCCTGGTATGATAGACTAAGCAAATTTTTAAATACAAATGAATTTGTTAGAGGTAGTGTTGACACCACACTATTTATTCAAAGAAAGAAAAATGATATTTTGGTTGTTCAAATTTATGTTGATGACATTATCTTTGAATCTACTGATGAATCTTTGTGTCAAGACTTTGCTAAGCTAATGCAGGGGGAATTCAAAATGAGCTTGATGGGCGAATTAAGTTACTTTCTTGAACTTCAAATTAAACAAATTAGAGAAGGTATTCTGATCAACCAAGCCAAGTACATTAAAAAATAATCAAGAAATTTGGCATGGAATCAAGCAAGGTAATTGGAACACCAATGAATCTTGCATGTAGACTTGACAAAGATAAGAATGACACAAATATTGATCAAAAACTGTATCGAGGTATGATTGGATCATTACTTTATTTAACAGCTAGTAGACCTGATATATTATTTAGTGTTTGTATGTGTGCACGTTTTCAATCTAATCCTAAAGAATCACACATCACAGCTGTTAAGAGAATTATTAAATACCTGAAAGGCACTTGTAATGTAGGTCTGTGGTATTCCAAGCACACATCACTGAAACTAATTAGTTATTCTGATGCTGATTATGAAAGATGTAAAATAGATAGAAAAAGCACAAGTGGCACCTGTCAATTTCTAGGTGTTAACTTGATCTCTTGGCACTGTCGCAAATAGAACTCTGTAGCTTTATCTACTATTGAGGCAGAATATGTAGCTGCTAGGAGCTGTTATGCTCAAGTGTTATGGATCAAGCAACAACTAGAAGATTATGGTGTTTTCCAATCTAAAATTCTTATAAATTGTGACAACACTAGTGCTATTAATTTATCTAAAAGTTCAATTCAACACTCACGAACTAAGCACATTAAAATTTGACATCATTTTATTCATGATCATGTTTTAAACAATATTGTGGAACTTGAATTTGTACCTACTGAAGACCAATTAGTGGACATTTTCACTAAACCATTAAATCAAGATAGATTTGAGAAAATTAGAGGAGAATTATGGTTATGTGACCCATTTTAAACCTATCTGACCTAATTTTTGAAAATTAAGGAAAAATTATCTAGAAATCTCAAACTTCTCTTTAGAGTATAGGGCAACCTAGTTTAGACTCTAGAAACCCATAGAAACTAAATTTGACCAATTTTGATTTTTAGAATAGATTTTAGCTCGAGCCGACTCGAATTCTCAGTACTCTGGGGAGCCGACTCGCAGGTCGGACCGAAACTTTTTAAGTAGGGTTTCTACTTTCCCTATTCATTTCACTTTCTAGATTTTGACCATTTCTCTCTAGCCGACTCTTCACTCCTCACTAGAAATCACTACAAAAACCCTTTCTACCTATTCAAATCCTTAATCTTTGGAGAATGGGGCATCGCAAGGCGGTGGCAAAGAAGGCAACAAGGGTTGTTCGGACTGCGGCTGAGGAAAGGAGGAGCAAGAGGCGTTTGGATACTTCAATTTCGCAAGAAGAGCAGCAACCTAAGCAAGAAGAAGTCGTTCCAGCACCTCGGTAGATCATTCCAATGGAAAATTGACAAGTGACCCCTAGTAGGTGCATCGATTTCAATTTTATAGAACAAGAAGAGTTGAATATTGGTATGTGGCTTGAAAGACATAGCTGGAAGGAGTTTTGTCAATTAAATGTTCCGACTTATCCAAATTTGGTTCGATAATTCTTTGAGAACATGTCTCTAGCAGCTTTTCACATTGAAGGAATAGTAAAAGGGCAATTGATTTAAATAAATGAGCAAAAATTATCAAATTTGTTGAATATACCTAAAGAAGGGGACTGCTATTTGGTTATGAAGGAAAGAGTGAAGACTCTTAGACTCATCTTCGGATGATCAAATGTGAAAGGAGTTATTCATATGGTGCGGGCACCAGACTTAGAAGAAGACTTCAGAGCTCCATCTGGATCTCTGATTGACCTTGCCCGAAGAATTAGGGTTTTCTGGTTTGTAATAAGGGTTGACTTGATCAACTCAATTTTAGCTTGAGTCTGTATTCCCTGCAATTTATTTTTGTTGAGTCATGTTGACTCAGTAGTGGTCTAGGACTTCAACCTGGGTGTCACATTTTCTCCCAAGGCCAAGCAAGTGGGCGCCACACTCCCAGCCACAAGCCTGAGTCCAGGGGGTGCCACATCTCCATCTAGTATGCTCTGGTCCCCACACCACAAGATAGCAGGTCCCTTCTCTCATGCGCCATTTGAGGAGAAAGCAATCTGGGATCCACAATTCAAGGGGGCGGCCCACAATTTTTCATAAGAGCCAAACTATGAAAAGAAAGAAACTCTTCTTGGAGAGTACTTCAAGGGGGCGCCCATTCCATGCCAAAAATGCCCAAAGCAAAGATGGGAAGAACCATGTCTTAGGGAGAAAGAAAAGGAGGAGTCCAAAAGAGTTGAGCCATGGAAGGAATGAAATTCTCTCTTGAAGAACAAGGCTAGGAGGCGCCACTTACCTTCCTTTTAAAACCTCCAATCAAATTTTTTGGAACCTTTGGCTGGCCATATGTGTATGGATTGATCCTACAAGCCTAATTTGAAGATCCCCTCCCTTAGTCCCACATGGGAAGATGTAAAACCCTACTCTCTTGTAAAGTCCTATAAATTAAACCCTTCTTGTAAATTTGAAAGTAATCTGATGAATGAATCCAATTATTGTGTGAGCAAACTCTGCGTTTTCTCTCTTCGACACTTGCATCCAAGTGTTGAGCTCCATGAGGAAGTAAAATCCGGGTTCCCCAGGAACCTTGAGGAGGTTCACCTCCAACCCCTAAACCCTAGGTTAGCCACTTCAACTCCAAAACCCTAGCCGCCCATCATCCACTTCAATCCACCAAACCCTAGCCTATCCCACCTCTCACGGCCACTCTCTCTAAGTCAAGGCCGACCACCAGCATCCGGGTCCAGTCCGGATACTTCAGCTTCAGAGCAAATTTCAGAGGGAGCCAGATCAACCTCCAGGAGAATCCGGATTTCAGCAATATCAGCTTTCAAGTTCTTCAATCTGGTAAATCCTTCCTTGAGTATCTGATTCCATCACTTGTTCTTCTTCTTTCCTAGATCTTGAGTCTAGGAGAAGTCGACTCAGCCACAGGACCAGTATTGGAGGATCCATTGCGAAGGTATCCGAATCCGAGGATCCAACAATCTGCTCGAGGGAGTTCTACCAAACTTTGTGAAGATCACTGTCTCGTTTGTAACCCATCTCTTTTCTTTATTTTTATCCTGTTGAAAGTTCAGAATGAAACCCTAGGTCTGGGAGTTTCTCAACCCCCAGCGATCCATTACTTTTGAACCACTCGATAACCTAGTTTTTTTTAAATTGTGCTTTCAGTTATTACCTAGTTTCTTTCAATTTAGTTTAGCTTTCCTTTGAGTCAAAGCCAATTTCTAAAAATAAAAAAAAGAAAAGAGAATTAATCTTAATTTATTTCCGCATCGCATCATCTCTTCTTTCGTTCTGCATCATTTTGGTATCAGAGCCCAGTCTAGGGTTTCTTTTTTGCTTGCTTGTTTTAAGTCTCTCTCCTTTTACTTTATCTGCTCGAAGTAGACTCCCCAGGACATCCGGTCCTAGGAACGAAGCGAGGTGCAAACCTCCTCTTCCCATTCCTCGGGGTGTTTCTAGGGCGTGTAGGGGATCCGTTGGGTTACAACTTCGTAGCAGGAATTATAAACGGGGGAAGCACCCTGTTTTCAGTCTGTAACTACCCTGTTGCAAGAATTGTTTCTCACTACAAGTAATTTTAAATTGTATGATTTTTGTTTTGCTGGAACCAATATAAATGAACCTATTTTATTTAATTTTCCTGTGATTTATTGGTTTCTATGAAATTTCTGAGAGTTAAATTACTGCAACTCTGTTTCTGTGATTCTGCAATTCAATTTTTTTTGAGTGATCATCTCCTAATTCATCTTAACGGCATTTGAGCATCTAAGATAAGGGGAGGAGTTGATAACCTCTCTTTAGCCCAAAACCACCACCCACTCATTCGATCCTAGGCCTAATTTTAAAATTTATTAGACTTAATTTGCCCTAGTGGGCTAGGGACATCAACAAGTCGGGTCAAGGCTAGTGTTGAGTCAGTTTGTCTAGTTACTCTGTGTGTAGTTACTCTGTGTGTGCTTTGTACTCAGTGTCTCGAACGGTGGTTCAGGGACTACGTCCCAAAAGGCTTGTGTGCTGGTCCGCCTACCTAGCCAATCACTAATTGGTGTCTAGGATTGGCAATTAGGGACCTAACACTCCCCTTACACCTGCCTGGCTGAGTCCCAAGTTACTACAGGCTAGCTTGCCACTCTGATTAGGCATCTAGTTTGGGCTCTAGGTCTAGTTAGCCCGTAGTCATTCAGTTGAGTCTCATTTTGTGTGTTTGCTTGCATCATCATGTCTACCCGGAATGGAGTACCCTACCAACCTGGTCAAACCCAACCTGATTTAGAGGCCATGGTTAGAGCTCTTACTGAGAGTATGAACAAATTGAGTCAGGATGTGACTGCCACTGTTGCCTTGTTTAAAGAACAAGTCCATGAGAATTTTGCCAGCTTAGGGATCGAGTCCAAGTACTTGAGGAACCTAGGCAACAGAATTGGACTCCTAACCCAGATTTTAATGTGCCTCAACCTCACCCACACCAAGAGCCTAGAAGACCTTTATATAGAGATCCTGAACCTAATCATAGGAGGCCTGACCCAGAACCTGAAGATAGAGATGATAGGTTCATTCGGAACATCAAATTAGATGCACCCACTTTTGATGGTAGCTTAAACCCTAAGGTGTATTCTGATTGGGAGGGTGAGATGGACCAGTACTTTGAGTGGTATGCCATGTCTGAGGAAAGGAAGTTCAAGTTTGCCAAGATGAAGTTAGTATGTCAAGCTAGGTTATACTGGGGGAACATTGGGCTAACCACTAGAAGACGAAATGTAGAGCCCATAACCACTTGGCAGGGTATGAAAGAGAAACTTAGAGATAAGTACCTACTCATTTCATACCAGCAGAATCTGTTAGACCAATGGCAGACTTTGAAATAAGGAAACCGATCTGTATCAGACTACATAACCACCTTTGATGAATACCTGATGAGATATGATGTGAGTGAAGCCCATGAGGTCACTTTGTCTAGGTTTAGGGCTGGACTTAGGGAAGATATAAAGAGGGAGCTATTTCTGAGAGAGGTTACTGACCTAGACCAAGCCTATCAGATTGCACTGAACACTGAGAAGTTTCAAAGAGGACCCATGCCTTCTAGGGTTAGTGCCCCAATCCCAAGAAATGGACCTAGCCAAGTTACCCCTAGCAAGCCTAATCAGGGTATTCCCACCCCTAGGCCCATGGACAAAGGTATGGCACCTGACACCAAGAGAGCCCCTAGTATCATCTGTTTTAAGTGCCAGAAGCCCGGTCATATCTCCAACCAGTGCACAGCCATAGCTTGTTTTAAGTGCCATAAGGTAGGTCATGTTTCTAGTCAGTGCCCTCATAGATCCCTGTACATAGAAGAAGGAGAAGGAGAGAATTCTGGACCCAATGAAGAGTTTGAAGAAGAAGTTTATGAGGCCGGAATGAATTTGGTCGATGAGTATGAAGGAGAGGAGGAATCCATAGAGTCTGACCAATTAGAGGTTGTGAGATGCATCCTGTCCCAAAATAGAGTTCAGGAAGATTGGCGTAGAACTAACATCCTACAGACATTTCTTAAACTAGGGGATAAGGTATGTAAAATCATAATAGATAGTGGGAGCTATGTGAATGCCATTTCTGCTAGCACTATCAAAATGTTAGGCTTAGCCCCAGTCCCCCACCCCAACCCCTATAAGGTTTCTTGGGTAGACTCTACCTCTATACCCATCCAGTCTAGATGTCAGGTCCAAATCCAAATGTAATCCTATCAAGAGAAGATTTGGTGTGACGTCTTGCCCATGGGGGTGAGCAGTATAATTCTTGGAAGACCTTGGTTATATGATCATGATGCCACCCTCTTAGAAAAATCCAACACCTGTGTCTTTAGTTTTAATGGGAAGAAAATCACAATCCATTCAGTCCCTCCTAAGGACAAGGTAGCTAAAGAAACCAATAAGGTCAGAGAAATGAAGACTGGAGTGAACCTAATTAGTGCTAAGGATCTAAAACAATAAATTCATAGTGGTTCACCTATTTGGATGTTGACTGCTAAGGAACTTAGGACTCCTACACCCTTAGAGCCTCCTCAGGAAGTTAAACCTTTGTTAGAAGAATTTGAGGATGTTTTTCCCGAGGATCTGCGAGACCACCTTCCACCTCTTAGGGATATCCAGCATTCCATAGATTTAGTCCCAGGAGCTACTTTACCCAACTTGCCCCATTATAGGATGAATCCATCTGAGCATCAGGAACTGCAAAAGCAGGTTGGAGAATTGTTGAGGAAGGGGTTCATTAGAGAGAGTCTTAGCACTTGTGCAGTCCCTGCACTTCTGACCCCAAAGAAGGATGGCACGTGGAGGATGTGTGTTGATAGTCGTGCCATCAACAAAATCATAATCAAGTATAGGTTCCCCATCCCTAGACTAGATGACATGCTAGATATGATGGCCGGTGCAACGATTTTTTCTAAAATTGATCTCAAAAGCGACTATCATCAGGTTAGGATTAGACCAGGGGATGAGTGGAAAACTGCTTTCAAAACTAAGGATGGTCTCTATGAATGGGTTGTTATGCCTTTTGGGTTGTCCAATGCCCCTAGTAGTACTTTCATGAGGATTATGACCCAGGTACTTAGAGCTTTCATAGGAAAGTTTGTAGTGGTCTATTTTGATGACATCCTGATCTATAGTAAGACCCCTGCAGATCACCTAGGCCACCTTAGACAAGTCTGCCAAGTTTTGAGGAATGATAGTCTCTACGATAATCTCAAAAAGTGTGAATTCTTGACCAATAGAGTTATCTTCCTTTGTTTTGTAGTAACCCCTGACGGCGTGGCTGCCGATCCAGAAAAGATTAGGTCCATAGTAGAATGGCCAGAGCCGACCAGTGTGCATGAAGTCAGAAGTTTCCACGGCTTGGCTATTTTCTATAGGCGATTCATCAAGGGGTTTAGTACTGTAGTTGCTCCTATCACAGACTGTATTAGGAAGGGAGAATTCCAGTAGACTAAAGCAGCCCATAAAGCCTTCCTAGATCTTAAGGATAGGATGACCCAGGCACCCATTTTGAGGTTACCCGACTTTTCAAAGGTATTTGAGGTTGCCTGTGATGCTTCAGGAGTAGGCATAGGTGGAGTCCTAAGCCAAGAGAACCATCCCGTAGCATTCTTTAGTAAAAAACTTAATGATGCTAAGCTTAGGTATTCTACCTATGATAAAGAATTTTATGCGGTAGTGCAAGCTTTGCGTTACTGGAGACATTATTTGCTACCGCAAGAATTTGTGCTATTTTCGGACCATGAGGCTCTTAGATTCTTGAATTCCCAGAAAAAGCTTAAACCTAGGCATGCTAAGTGGGTAGAGTATATCCAATCCTATACTTTTGTTTTGAAGCATAAGGCTGGGTCTGAAAATAAGGTAGCTGATGCCCTTAGTCGTCGATCTTTGTTGTTGAATTCTGTTAGGGCTGAAGTCATAGGGTTTGAGCAAATCAAAGAGGAATATGAGTCGTGTCCAAATTTTAAGACTGTGTACCAGGATCTAACTCAAGGACCATCTAGTGATCATAAGGATTATACCCTTTTAGATGGTTTTCTGTTCTTTAAGAATAGGCTTTGCATCCCTAGAACTTCTCTTATGGAATTTTTGATTTGAGAAATTCATGCTGGAGTTTTAGCTGGCCATTTCGGAAAAGACAAGACCACCCTGGCTATTGAAGACCACTTTTTCTGGCCTAGCTTTAAAAGAGATGTAGCACACATTATGGCTAGGTGTCGGACCTGCGCTGTTGCCAAACAGCGAAAACAGAACACTGGCCTTTATACCCCACTCCCTGTCCCAGATCGTCCTTAGCAAGATGTGAGCATGGACTTTGTGTTAGGTTTGCCTAAGACCCAGAGGAGGCATGACTCTATCTGTGTTGTAGTCGACTGATTTTCCAAGATGGCCCATTTCTTGCCTTCTTCCCAAACATTTGATGCGTCTAAGGTAGCCACCCTGTTCTTTAATGAGATAGTTCGACTCCATGGCCTACCTAAGACAATTGTTTCCGATAGGGATGTCCGGTTCACCAGCTATTTCTGAAAAACCTTTTGGCATAAGTTAGGGACAAAACTTAAGTTTTCAACTGCCTATCACCCCAAGACTGATGGCCAAACCGAAGTAGTGAATCATAGTTTAGGCAATCTGTTAAGGTGTCTTGTTGGTGAAAACATTAGGAACTGGGATTTGTACTTACCTAGAGCTGAATTTGCATACAATGACTTGGTCAATAGGTCTACGGGTAAGAGTCCATTTGAAATTGTGCATGGTTACAAACCTCACACACCTCTTGACCTAGCTCCTTTACCTGTCCACACACGAGTCTCCGAGTCTGTCGAAGTTTTTGCACAGCATATAAAAGACTTGCATAATGAAATTCATGCCAAACTAAATTTAAGTAATGAAAATTATAAGAAGTTGGCTGATTCTCAAAGGCGAGTCAAAACTTTTGATGAGGGAGACTATGTAATGATTAGGTTAAGGCCTGAACAGTTTTCTCCTGGAACCGTTAGAAAGTTACATGCTAGAGGAGCTGGACCATTTAGAGTGGTGAAGAGAGTAGGATCCAATGCCTATGTGCTCGAGTTACCTCCAGAACTAGGAATTAGCTCCACTTTCAACATTACAGACCTAGTAGAGTATAGAGAGCCAGCTATGATTCCTAGTGAGCCTTTTGAACCTAATCCTGCTCTTGAGAATGAACCCAACCCTGTGTGTCAACCAACAAACTGGCCTGTGAGGAAAGAGCAGATTGAAAAGATCCTGGATGATCAGGTTATCTCTACTCGTAATCGAGGATACCAAAGATACCTGGTCTGCTGGCAAGGAAGGCCAGATTCTGATGACTCTTGGATCTCCCGAGAAGAATTACAAGAATTGGACCCAGACCTCTTGGAGAGATACCAGAGCCAACTTGATCCATACTCGACAGGGTTGAGTTCCTCCCATCCCGGGAGAATTGGTGCGGGCACCAGACTCAAAAGAAGACTTCAGAGCTCCATCTGGATCTCTGATTGACCTTGCCCGAAGAATTAGGGTTTTTTGGTTTGTAATAAGGGTTGACTTGATCAACTCAATTTTAGCTTGAGTCTGTATTCCCTGCAATTTTTTTTTGTTGAGTCATGTTGACTCAGTAGTGGTCTAGGACTTCAACCTGGGTGTCATATTTTCTCCCAAGGCCAAGCAAGTGGACGCCACACTCCCAGCCACACTCCCAGCCACAAGCCTGAGTCCAGGGGGTGCCACATCTCCATCCAGTATGCTCTGGTCCCCACACCACAAGATAGCAGATCCCTTCTCTCATGCGCCATTTGAGGAGAAAGCAATCTGGGATCCATAATTCAAGGGGGCGGCCCATTATTTTCCATAAGAGCCAAACTATGAAAAGAAAGAAACTCTTCTTGGAGAGTACTTCAAGGGGGCGCCCATTCCATGCCAAAAATGCCCAAAGCAAAGATGGAAAGAACCATGACTTTGGGAGAAAGAAAAGGAGGAGTCCAAAAGAGTTGAGCCATGGAAGGAATGAAATTCTCTCTTGAAGAACAAGGCTAGGAGGCGCCACTTACCTTCCTTTTAAAACCTCCAATCAACTTTTTTGGAACCTTTGGCTGGCCATATGTGTATGGATTGATCCTACAAGCCTAATTTGAAGATCCCCTCCCTTAGTCCCATATGTGAAGATGTAAAACCCTACTCTCTTGTAAAGTCCTATAAATTAAACCATTCTTGTAAATTTGAAAGTAATCTGATGAATGAATCCAATTATTGTGTGAGCAAACTCTGCGTTTTCTCTCTTCCGCACTTGCATCCAGGTGTTGAGCTCTGTGAGGGAGTAAAACCCGGGTTCCCCAGGAACCTTGAGGAGGTGTGAGATCTCCAACCCCTAAACCCTAGGTTAGCCACTTCAACTCCAAAACCCTAGCCGCCCATCATCCACTTCAATCCACCAAACCCTAGCCTATCCCACCTCTCACGGCCACTCTCTCCAAGTCAAGGCCGACCACCAGCATCCAGGTCCAGTCCGGATACTTCAGCTTCAGAGCAAATTTCAGAGGGAGCTAGATCAACCTCTAGGAGAATCCGGATTTCAGCAACATTAGCTTTCAAGTTCTTCAATCTGGTAAATCCTTCCTTGAGTATCTGATTCCATCACTTGTTCTTCTTCTTTCCCAGATCTTGAGTCTAGGAGAAGCCGACTCAGCCACAGGACCAGTATTGGAGGATCCATTGCGAAGGTATCCGAATCCGAGGATCCAACAATCTGCTCGAGAGAGTTCTTCCACCAAACTTTGTGAAGATCACTGTCTGGTTGGTAACCCATCTCTTCTCTTTATTTCTGTCCTGTTTAAAGTTCAGAGAGAAACCCTAGGTCTGGGAGTTTCTCAACCCCCAGTGATCCGTTACTTCTGAACCACTCTGATAACCTAGTTTCTTTTAAATTGTGCTTTCAGTTATTACCTAGTTTCTTTCAATTTAGTTTAGCTTTCCTTTGAGTCAAAGCCAATTTCTGAAAATATATAAAAGAAAAAAGAGAATTAATCTTAATTTATTTCCACATCGCATCATCTCTTCTTTCATTCTGCATCATCATGTGCATGCAAATCAACTCTCATTGAAAATGAGACTGTTGCACAACATCATTAGCCAGATTTTCCAACCCAGGACGGGCAGATTCGATTGGGTTAGTGAGTGAGATCTCATATTCATGAGGCGACTGATTGAGGGGGAGCCCCTCAACCTTCCATTCATTATGATTTCTCAGATGAAAGAGGCTGTACGTAGGGCACGAGCCTGTTTGCTCTATAAGATGGTATTCACTTTGTTGTTCTAGGATGCTGACATAGATCTTACTGTAGAGGACTGTCGGTTTTTGCTGCACACCGACAAGTATACAGTGAAATCCCTGACTAGGATGGGATTTATCAAGGTTGAAGGAAACTGGATCAGAAAGACCTCAGGAGTTCCTGTTGCACACTCAGAGGACTCAGATGATGACATACAGGCTACACAGGGTCATGGTGAGCAGACTGAGGGACACACTGATGAAGCTGGACCATCCGAGCTAGCTCCTGCTTCACCACATTGATCGGTCAAGACTCCTACTGCTGTTAGAACTGATATTGATGATAGACTCCATAGAGTTTTAGAGGAGATTTCTTGTCTCGGGACTGATACTGACTGGAGGATTACTTCTCTACATTCCGAGATGCAGCAGGGCTTTCATGATATCATGGTTATATTGAGACAGTTATCCGTAGCCAGCCAGCATGCTCCTTATACTGGCACAGCTACTCGCACAATGATTGGCATGGGCACTAGGACAGGTACTGGCACACATGTTGAGCAGGGACAGGAGACATATTGTACTGATGCACCATATCATGCCACACCTACTGTTGGTGAGCCTCAGGATAGTATGGATGCTGCTGGATCTGCTGCTGTTGGAGTGACTCTGGTGCGAACACTAGAGGCACCAGAATAAGGTAGAGGCTTCTCAACCCTCTGTGGATCACTTAGTTAATATTTGAGTCCCCTGTAATAAAGCTTAGTCCAGCTATATTTGAGTCCTGTAATTAGTCCAGCTCTTGTTGAGTTACTTCAGTTCGTTCAGTACTAGTCAGCTCATGTTGAGCTAATTTCAATTTTTGAGTCCTGTCCAATCAGATTGAAGACTCAAGACCACATCATACAAGTGAAGACCAAGTTCAACCTAATTGAAGATATAAAAGTTTAGCCCAAGTCCAACCCAGCTAGAAGATTTGAAGACCCCAGGAGGAAAAATTCAGAAAACCCTGATTCCTTGTAGATGCCCTCCAGATGCCTAGATTCCCTTCCAGATGCCAAAGTATATTCATAGATAAGGGCATCCATGATTCCAGAGGTTCATCTGCATCCTAGCCAAAAGAAATCAAGCCCAGGCTCCAAGCCCAAGCCCCTAAGAAGAAAGATACCAGGGAATATTCCTGCTACCAGGCTACCAGGCCACCCCAGCTTCCAGAGGCCCAAACCCATGCGCCCGAGCCCCTTTGGGCCAGCCCCTTACTGCTCTTAGAAGCCCAAAATGCCCCCCTAGGCATCCTTGGAGTGTTGGCCAAGTCAAGAGAATTTTTAGGGATTTTTCTACCTAATGTTTCCTTATTTTCTAACAAGGGTTTGAGAGGGAAAAGAATTCTTATGTAAAGACTTATGTGCCTTTACTTGGAGCCCAAGGTTAAGGGTCTATTTAAGGGACCCTAGCCTCTTGTATGAAACTCACTTTTTGATATGAATTAAAACCTTGAGTTATTATATTGAGTTGTGTGATACCCTGCTGTGTGCATAAAGGGGTTTGTGAGAGTTTTTCTTCCCGGTGTTTGCAATCATCTTCCTGCTGACAACAAACCCTCCAAATCCCTGGACGCCCACTCCAAAAGAAGCCTTCCTTTGCTATTTTTCCTTTGTTTTCTTGTTCCTTTGTGAGTTTTATAACCCCTGAGAGGTCGTTGCAGGTCCTCGAGTTCCTACGAATCCAACGACTCCAGCCAAGCCTCAATCGGACCACCGAGCAAAAAGTCGGGTATCCGCGGGTCATTGACTCGGTTTTCCGAGCCGCATCCGTCGAGGAAAGAGAGACCCCTTCACTACGATCTTCATAGATGTTGTCAGGAATACCCCTCTACCTCCAGTAGTTTTATTGTAGGAGAACTTACCCTAACCGAGGCTTCTCAGCCCCGGCGATCCTTCTTTGCTACTTTTCTAGGTCCTAATCTGCATGCTGATCTTCTAAAATTCATACAAAATTCTCTATAACTTATTTTAATCTAAAATTTGGGAATTAGTCACTCACCCCACATATAAAACATACAAAAAAAGAATTGCATGCATATTAGTCCCACATCATTTGGTATCAGAGCTTAGATTAGGGCTTATTTTCTGTAATTTTTTAGTCCGTATATACTCTGTTATTTTAATTATTTCTCCTTGATAAAAACTCTAAAAATTCTGAAGTTTATTTTTCTGGATTAATCATAGTTCACAATAATTATAATGATTTTTTCAGATTTTATTATGGCTTGTGAGTTTTTTGCAAGCCGAAATACAGCCTACAAATTTTTGGCTCTATTTTTTCAGCAAGACAAGTTTGGAGGTTTTAGGGTTTTGATTAGCATCTTTTTGCATATCTTTTAATTTTAGTTTATTTCCTGCATATTAGGGCATAAATTGCATGTTTTCTTATATATTTTTTTTAAAAAAATACATATTCTCCAAAAATACCAAAAACATCTAAACCCTAATTTGCATCCTTATCTGCCTGCCATCATTGCATAATTTACTTTAAAGGGCACTCTTGTTATATCAGATGGGGGGAGGATTTGATCACTTCTCCTTAGCCCAAAATCACATCCCTTGCATTCAGTCCCAAGCCTTAACCTAAAATTAACTAGACTTAATTTGCCCTAGTGGGCTAGGGACACCAACTGGTCGGGTCCGGGCTACGTGTTAGATCACTGTGTCAAGCTAACCTGTGTGTGCCTTGTGCTTGGTGTCTAGAATGGTTGTTTAGGGATTCAATCCCGAAGGGCTTGTGTGCTGGTCTGCCTACCTGGCCAATCTCTGATTGGTGTCTAGGATTGGCAATCAAGGACCTAACACTCCCCTTACACCTGCCTGGCTGAGTACAGGGTTACTATAGGCTAGTTTGCCACCCTGATTGAGCCCTTAGTTTGGACTCTAGGTCTAGTCAGTTGTAGTCGGTCTGATCGAGTCTTGCATGAGCACTAAATCAGGAGTTTCATATCACCCACCTCCTTCACAAATGTCTGAACCCATAGAAAATTTGCAAGCACAAATGAAAGCCCTAGCTGATCAAATGGCCCAGATGGCTACCCAGATGACCTAGTTAACTCAGTCTGGTATTCAAACCAATGATAGAATTGACCATCTTGCCATTAGGTTTGATCAGTTAGAAGTCCGAGTAGGGACCCCAAGAAAAACCCATGAGTCACAGTTTGAGCCAGATCCTAATTCCCCTCAACCTAGGAAGACCCCAAACCCTAATCCATACCCTGAGGTCGAACCTAGGAGAGCCCCTCATCCTGACCCATACTACAATCCTGAGCCCAGGAGGACCCCAAACCCTGATCCATATCTTGAGGTTGAACCTAGAAGAGGCTATCTTCCTGACCCAATCCCTGAGGTTCATCATAGAAGGCCTAATCAGGATTTTGTAGACCAGGAGGACCGATCCTATAGACATGTCAAGCTTGATGCTCCAACTTTTGATGGTTGTCTAGATCCTAAGGTCTATATAGATTGGAAGGGAGAGATGGATCAATATTTTGAATGGTATGATATGACAGAGGAGCACAAATTTAGGTTTGCTAAGCTTAAGTTGGTTCGGGAAGCCAGGTTACATTAGGCTAGTGTTGAGAGAACCCGTAATTTAGGAGGGCGTGATCCTATAACCACCTGGTGGGCCATGAAGGGTAAGCTTAGGACAAGATACGTTCCAGCTTCATATCGTAGTGGGTTACTAGATCAATGGCAACGATTTAATCAGGGTAATAAGAGCATAGATGAGTACATCGCAAAATTTGATGAGTATTCCATGCGATGTGATTTGAGGGAGTCTGGGGATGTTGTCTTATCTAGGTTTAGGGCTGGATTAAGAGATGACATTAAGAAAGAGCTCTACATGAGAGAGGTTAGAGACCTGGACCATGCTTACCAGATTGCTAGGGATCATGAACGTTTCCATAGAGGGACCGTTTACCGTCGACCTGAGCCCACTAGATACCCTAGTCAGTATCCGGGAGCTAGCCAGCCCCTTTAGAGTCGACCCATACCCAGCCGACCTAGTCCGAGTCGACCCAGTCCTAGTCAACCAGGCCCAAACTGACCCAGTCCTAGTCACTCAGGTCCGAGTCGACCCCAGCCTAGTAATTCTTTGGCCCATAAGGATGATCGAGGAAAATCTGTAGAAGCCAATAAGGGTTACACTCCCCAGAAGACCTATTTTAGATGTAATAAGCCAGGACACTTTATGAATCAATGTCCAGTTAGTGCTTTACATCTAGGTGAATTGCAAGAAGAAGAGCCTGAGTCTGTAGTCAAACCTGAGGGAGAAGTTTATGAGGCTGATGATCAATTAATAGAGGAGTACGAAGGTGAGGAGGAAGAACCTGAGTTTGAGAACCAATTAAGAGTGGTTAGGTGCATCTTAGCCCAAACCCCAGTTAAGGAAGATTGGCGTAGGACTAGCATCCTACAGACTTTTGTTAAGATAGGGGGTAAGGTTCTTAAGATCGTCATTGATAGTGGGAGTTGTGTCAATGCTGTCTCTGCCAAGATAGTTAAATCTTTAGGATTGACTACAGTTCCTCATCCTAGCCCGTACAAAGTTTCTTGGGTAGATTCCACCTCCATCCAAATTCAAGTTAGGTGCCAAATCTTACTTAGATTGCAGACCTATGAGAAAAAGATTTGGTGTGATGTTATCCCCATGGAAGTAAGTAGTATTATTTTAGATCGACCTTGGCTATTTGATCATGATGCAACCCTGTATGGTCGAACCAATGTTTGTACCTTCAACTACCATGAGAATAAGTTTGTTATCAATCCAGCTCCCCCTAGAGACCCAGTTAAGAGGGGTTCTAGTAGCCTTAAGGACAAGAAACCTAGAGTTAACCTGATTAAGGCTAGCGAGTTAGAAAAGGAGATTGTTGAGGGTAACCCTGTTTTGATCTTAACCTCCAAAGAAATATTAGAGCCAACCCAAAAGGAACACCCTAAAGAAATTGTTGATGCTCTGAAAGAATTCGAGGATGTCTTCCCTGAGGATTTACCATATCAATTGCCACCCCTTAGAGACATCCAGCATGCAATAGACTTAGTTCCAGGAGCCACTTTACCAAACCTTCCTCACTATAGACTGAATCCCAGTGAGCATCAAGAATTACAGAGACAAGTGGGAGAATTACTTAGGAAGGTTTCATTAGGGAGAGCCTGAGTCCATGTGCAGTCCCTGCTCTACTGACCCCTAAGAAGGATGGTACCTGGAGGATGTGTCTAGATAGTAGAGCTATCAACAAAATAACTGTGAAATATAGGTTTCCCATCCCCCGATTGGATGATATGTTAGACATGATGGCCGGAGCCAGAGTTTTCTCCAAGATAGACCTTAAGAGCGGCTATCATCAGGTTAGGATTAGACCTGGGGATGAGTGGAAAACTGCTTTCAAGACTAAGGATGGCTTGTTTGAGTGGGTTGTAATGCCCTTTGGACTTTCCAATGCACCAAGTACCTTTATGAGGATTATGACCCAGGTCCTGAGAGAGTTTACCAGAAAATTCATTGTGGTCTACTTTGATAATATTTTGATTTATAGCAGGACCAAGAAGGACCACCTTAGTCATCTAAGACTGGTATGCCAAACCCTTAGGGAGAATAGCCTCTATGCCAACTTTAAGAAGTGTGATTTCATGACACATAGGGTTATCTTCCTAGGTTTTGTTGTCACCCTTGAGGGAGTTTCTGCAGATCGTGAAAAGGTTAGGGCGATTGTTGAGTGGCCTACACCCTCTAGTGTCCATGATGTATGTAGTTTCCATGGCCTAGCAACCTTTTATAGGTGATTTATTAGGGGTTTTAGCACAATCGTCGCACCTATCACCGATTGCATTAGGAAGGGTACATTTGAGTGGACCAAAGCAGCTGATAAGGCCTTCCTAGAGCTTAAGGATAAGATGACCCATGCACCCATCCTTAGATTACCTGACTTTACTAATGTGTTTGAGGTCGCTTGCGATGCCTCGGGAGTAGGAATAGGTGGGGTACTAAGTCAAGAGAACCACCCTGTAGCCTTCTTCAGTGAAAAGCTGAATGAGGTAAACTTAAGTACTCTACCTATGACAAGAAATTTTATGCGGTAGTCCAGGCCCTTAGATATTGGAGACATTATTTACTACCACAGGAGTTTGTTTTATTTTCTGACCATGAGGCACTTCGATTCCTGAACTCCCAATAGAAACTGAACCCACTGCATGGTAAATAGATTGAGTACATTCAGGCCTACACTTTCATCCTGAAGCACTGTGCCGGCACTGAAAATAAGGTAGCAGATGCCCTGAGCCGTAGGTCTTTACTATTGGGATCAGTTAGCACCCAAGTCATAGGGTTTGATAGGTTAAAGGATGAATATGAAACCTGCCCAGACTTTGGAGACATTTACCAGACCCTCAGGCTAGGACCATCCAGTACCCATAGTGAGTATACCCTTCAGGATGGTTACCTTTTCCAGAATAATCGACTCTGTATACCCAAAACTTCCCTTAGAGAATTCCTAATCTGGGAAACCCATGCTGGAGGTTTAGCTGGTCTTTTCGGTAGAAATAAGACGATCTTAGCAATAGAGGACCAGTTCTTTTAGCCAGGATAGAAAAGGCATGTTGCACAGATTTTAACCAGATGTCGAACTTGTGCTGTTGCCAAACAGCAAAAGCAAAACACTGGTCTTTACACACCTTTACCAGTGCCTGATCATCCTTGGCAGGACCTAAGTATGGATTTCGTGCTAGGATTACCTAAGACCCAAAAGAAACATGACTCAATCTTTGTAGTGGTCGATAGGTTCTCTAAGATGGCTCACTTCATTCCCTGTTCCCAGACCTTTGACGCGTCTAGGGTAGCCAAACTCTTCTTAGATCATGTGGTCAAACTCCATGGCCTACCCAAGACCATTATATCTGATAGGGATGTTAGGTTCACTAGTTATTTCTGGAAGACCTTATGGCACCCATTAGGGACCAAGCTTAAGTTTTCTATAGCCTACCATCCTCAAATAGATGGCCAAACTGAAGTAGTGAACCAAAGTTTAGGAAACCTCCTTAGATGCCTGGTAGGTGAACATGTTGGAACATGGGATTTGTTATTGCCTAGAGTAGAATTTGCCTACAACAGTTCAGTAAATAGGACAACGGGTAAGAGCCCTTTTGAGATAGTCCATGGGTACAAGCCTAATCACCCCATTGATTTGATTCCTTTACCTATTCATGCACAAGTCTCAGAGTCTGCAGAGTCATTTGCACAGCATATTAGAAACTTGCATAAAGACATTAAACAAAAGATAAACTTAAGCAATGAAACTTATAAAAAATTGGTTAATTTTTGAAGAAAGATCAAATAATTTGATGTAGGGGATTCTATCATGATTAGGCTTAGGCCTGATCGGTTCCCACCTGGGACCGTTAAGAAGCTTCATACTCGTGGAGCCGGACCATTTAAAGTATTGAAGAAGGTTGGATCAAATGCCTATGTGCTAGACTTGCCTTCGGATATGGGCATTAGTTCTACCTTCAATATTATAGACCTGGTTGAGTACAGGGAACCGGCAATGATACCCAGTGAGGCTTTTGGACCTATCCCTTCTGTTGAGAGTGATCCTTACCCAGAGTGTCCACCCATCAATTGGCCAGAGAGAGGAGAACGGATCGAGCGTATCCTGGACGATCAAGCCATTACGACCCGGGGCCGTGGTTATCAACGCTTCCTAGTCTGATGGCAAGACCGGCCAGAGTCGGACGATTCATGAATTTCTTAAGAGGACTTACAACGCCTCAACCCAGACCTTCTTGAGAGATATGTGAGCCAGTCTGATCTTCACTCGACAGGGTCGAGTTCCTCCCACCCCAGGAGAATTGGTGCGGATACCAGAGGTACCAGAATAAGGCAGAGGCTTCTCAACCCTCTATGGATCACTTAGTTAATATTTGAGTCCCCTATAATAAAGCTTAGTCCAGCTATATTTGAGTCCTGTAATTAGTCCAGCCTTGTTGAGTTAGTTCAGTTCGTTCAGTACTAGTTAGCTCATGTTGAGCTAATTTCAATTTTTGAGTCCTGTACAATCAAATTGAAGACTCAAGACCACATCATACAAGTGAAGACCAAGTTCAACCTAATTGAAGACATAAAACTTTAGCCCAAGTCCAACCCAGCTTGAAGATTTGAAAACCCCAGGAAGAAAAATTCAGAAAACCCTGATTCCTTGTAGATGCCATCTAGATGCCCAGATTCCATTCCAGATGCCAAAGTATATTCATAGATAAGGGCATCCATGATTCCAGAGGTCCATCTGCATCTTAGCCCAAAGAAATCAAGCCCAGGCACCAAGCCCAAGCCCCTAAGAAGCAGATACCAGGGAATACTCCTGCTACCAGGCTTCCAGGCCACCCCAGCTTCCAAAGACCCAAACCCATGCGCCCGAGCCCCTTTGGGTGGGCCCCTTGCTGCTCTTAGAAGCCCAATACACCCCCATAGGCATCCTTGGAGTGTTGTCCAAGTCAAGAGAATTTTTAGGGATTTTTCTACCTAATGTTTCCTTATTTTCTAACTAGGGTTTGAGAGGGAAAAGGATTCTTATGTAAAGACTTATGTGCCCTTACTTGGAGCCCAAGGTTAAGGGTCTATTTAAGGGACCCTAGCCTCTTGTATGAAACTCACTTTTTGATATGAATTAAAACCTTGAGTTCTTCTATTGAGTTGTGTGATACCCTGCTGTGTGCATAAAGGGGTTTGTGAGAGTTTTTCTTCCCGATGTTTGCAATCATCTTCCTGCTGACAACAAACCCTCCAGATCCCTTGACGCCCACACCAAAAGAAGCCTTCTCTTGCTATTTTTCCTTTGTTTTCTTGTTCCTTTGTGAGTTTTCTAACCCTTGACAGGTCGTTTGCAGGTCCCCGAGTTCCTACGAATCCAACGACTCCAGCCAAGCCTCAATCGGACCACCGAGCAGAAAGTCGGGTATCCGCGGGTCATTGGCTCGATTTTCCAGGCCGCATCCATCGAGGAACGAGAGACCCCTTCACTGTGATCTTCACAGACGTTGTCAGGTACACCCCTCTACCTCCAGTAGTTTTATTATAGGAGAACTTGCCCTAACCGAGGCTTCTCAACCCCGGCGATCCTTCTTTGCTACTTTTCTAGGTCCTAATCTGCATGCTGATCTTCTAAAATTCATACAAAATTCTCTATAACTTATTTTAATCTAAAATTCGGGAATTAGTCACTCACCCCACATATAAAACATACAAAAAAGAATTGCATGCATATTAGTCCCCCATCAGACTCCTACCACTCAGATACTTTCATTCACCAGCACTTTGGCCCTATCTCTTGATCCACCTACAGCCAGACCTATACCCATCTTTATTTCATCTGAATCAAAAACCAAACCTAAACCTAAATCTAAAGTAACTAGGACTTCTACACCCACTAGGACTAGGATTAGGGATCTCCGCCCTAGATTCCCCAAGTTCAAGCCTAGTCTAGGTATTCTAGAGGTTGGTTCCTCCTCTAATGAGGAAGAACCTGATAGTGATCCTAGCACTTCTTTCTGATGTTTAGGTTTTATCTTTTGAGACTTTTTGTTGTTGTATTTTGGTTATGTGATACTATTTTGTTGTGCCGTGGCACATTTGTAAAGTATCACATATTGGTATGTATTGACTTATTTCTCATATATATATACTTCACTTGTTATGATACATATTCACTTGAATTAATGTTATGATTGAAATAATATTTCTCATTTGTTATGAATATATGTTGAGAATGTTTGTCCATTTCTCATACACCTTTTGTTGATGACAAAAAGGGGGAGAATGAATACTATGTATGTATGGGCATAAAAATTGCTATAAAAATTGCTATTGATTCATAAAAATTGCTATTGATTTATGAAAGTTATTCATGAATTGGTTACAAAAGCTATATGGATAATTGAATGTTATGAAATTTTGATAAAATGAATGTTTGATTCATAGAAAGTTGATGAAACTTATGTTTACTTCAAAAGTTTGAAAATTCTATAAGTTTCGAATGCTTTGTATATTTAATATCTTTGATACATCATGTATCAATACATCATGTCTTGATCATAAGAAATTTCATGTTTCGATACACTTGATATACATAATACTTGGTATTCAATTATATACATTTGATACATTATGTTACATTGTATTGATACACTGATACCAAATCTATATGATACGAATAGACTTGAAAATACTGCAATTGTAAAGTGATTTTAATTTTTTTTTATCATGCCCAGTATTTTGTCATCATCAAAAAGGGGGAGATTGTTGATCCCAGGAATGATTTTGATGATCACAAAACATTGGAGCATATATTTGATACTAACTCTTTACAAATATTCAAGAAGTTTTGCAGGAATTGATTACATTGGTTTAAAATGGTATTCAAATTTACTTAAGGATAATTCAATTGAGTTTGTAAAGGCCCTAACTTATGAATACTGTAATAATGTAAAACGGGCTTTAAAATTATAAGTATTTTGATAAATTACGTAGATTAGCTTTTAGTTGATTCAATGATGAAGTGTTTGGGAAGCTTGAAGCAAATTTTTAAAAGACTTGTAAGAGCCAACTCAAAATGGCATGGCATGGAGAAAGATTCAATGTTTCAAAACTAAGAGCTGACTCCAAGTTCAAGAGCTGACTCTTCCAGAAGTATATTTTTTGAAGTTCTGAGAACAAGAGCCGACTCCCAGTTCAAGAGAAGACTCTAGGTATGTTTGTTTGTCATGATTGAAAGCTTGATGGCAAGAGCCAACCCCTAGTCCAAGAGCCGGCTCCCACAGAAGTTTGTTTTTGGCCTGTCTGAGACTTCGAGCCGACTCCTGGAGTTCGAGCCGGCTCATAGAGCCATTGTCTGTACTTCAACGACTAGCTGCAGAAATTGAAATTTGAATTCTAAATTACCTCCAACGGCTATTTCATGAATCCCAAGGCCCTACAATGGCCATATCATATGGAAAACTATAAAGAGGATTATTTTTGAAGGATTAATCAATTAATGGAGATTTATTGCTGAATATTCTTGAAAGAACAAAGAGCTTCCAAGTTATTCCTCTACCTACCTCAAAGAGCATTCAAGTGAGATTCAAAGCTTCACCAACTCCACTCAATCATTGAATCCACTCATTAAAGAAGGGAAGAAGCAGCATTGAAGAGCACTTATGGCTTGACTTCATTTTGATCTTCATCAACAACATCAAAACAAACTTGGTTTATTGTACTTGCTTATTATACATTCTTTATCTTGGTTTGCTCTCTTGGAACAGCAAGGGGCTGTATCTAAAGAGAGTTGAAGGGTTTTAGGTGAACCATGTAAAACCTAAGTTTGGGTTCTTGGTTTTCCCAGTTTGAAACCAAGTGCTTGGTTTTTCTTTTGTGATCCCGTGTAAAACCAAAGGGAGTTAGGGTTTCTTTTGTGATCCTGGTAAAACCAAATTGTATAGGTTTGGATTGTAAGCCTAATAAAACAATCTGACTGTATTCCGGTTGGGAGATATAATGGAAATCCCAAGCAGTCCTTGGATAGTGTATGTAGGAGCTGGTTGCTCCGAACCACTCTACTTCTTGGTGTTTGTGATTGTGCTTTCATTACTTGATTGCTTTAATTTATTTACTTCCGCTTGCACACTTCACTTCTACACTAAAAGAATTTTAAATTGCATATACTTGCAAAAGTTTTTTAATCCCAATTCACCCCTCTCTTGGGAAGCCACCTGGGCAACAGTTCCTATGCACCCAGATCCTTTAAACCCAGCTCCTATGAACCTAGATCCATGACCTATAGATCTGAGCCCATATCCTATAAACCTAAAGAACCCATAACCCTAGGTATCAATCTAGTGCTAATCAGATTTTCCTTAGTCAACCAGAATCCATTAGGATTTGTTCTCCTTATCAAAAATCAGGATCTAGTCAAATCCACCTGAGTCGACCCATTCCTCAGCAGAGTCGACCTAATTCTCACTCGAGCCGACTCAACCCTAATCCATGCCGACCTACCCCTAATAGTCCAAATCCTAGCCAATTTTTCCTTAACTGACCTACTCCTACTACCCCATTGGTTCACAAGGATAACATTGAAGAAGAAGTGTATAAAGCTTAGGTGAACTTAGTGGATGAGTATGAAGGAGAAGAGGAGATTTATATGGTTGATCCAGAATTAGATGACCCGATAGGCACCCAGATTGAAACCAGCCCAAAGTTAGTTGACCATGACTGTACCTTGACAGAAACTATACTAGTAGGATCCTTAGAAAAAGAGATCCAAGAGGAACCTAACCCTACTACTGAGACTTTACCTGAAGAAACACTAGAAGAGACTCAAGTCATAGAGCCTAGTCCTAAAATTCAGGAACCAAAGAAAATCAGTAAGGACTTGGCTTATTTAGTCCAGTACCCTCAGGAAGACTTCACCCCTATAATTACCATTGGAGATCTCTTCCCTGAGATTAGTGACCCATTCTTTTATAGGACAGACCCTGTAGCTATACCTCAAACCCTTAAGGTCAACCCCATTAGTCTAGGACTATTCCTTGAAATACCTTCTTATTTCTAGTCTAACCCCGGATCCACTTCTTATTTTTTACCTTTTCCTGAAGCTTCCTATGTTTCTCTAACCAATAGATTGCATTTTATAGATGTTAGTGTATTATGTACATTCATTGAACATGTTAGGTTAACAACCTATTTCTGGAGAACCTTATGGCATCTATTAGGAGTTTATGTTAAATTTTCATCTACATGTCACCCACCAACCAAGGGTCAAACTCAGTTGTAGTTTAGGGTTTACATGTATGTCAATAAAAAAAATTAATTAATTAATTAATGAAAGCAATGAAAAAAAGTTTCAAAGAATACAATAAAGGAGACTTTGTGATGGTTAGACTATAACCTGAACGGTTCCCACATGGAATCATGAAAAAAGTTACATGCCCATAGCAGTGGACCATACAAAGTCATTAGAAAAATTGGGTTTAATGCCTATGTGCTCGAGTTACCACCTAAACTAGGTATTAGTCCTACTTTCAATATTTCAGACCTTATTGAGTATATGGAGCCAACGATGATTCCTAGTAAGCCATTTGCACCTAGTCCAGTCATTGAGAGTGAACCAACCCATGTGTGTCCACCTGCCATACCATCAGCCCAGAAAGACATGATCGAGCAGATCTTGGATGACAAGATCATCATTATCCGTAGCAAAGATTACCAGCAATACCTAGTTCATTAGCAAGGATGACTTGAGACTGATGATTCTTGGATCACTATAGAGGACTTGCAAAGAGTTGACCAAGACTTGCTAGAGCACTATCATAGCAACGTTGATCCATACTCGATAAGGTCAAATTTCTTCCACCCGGGGAGAATTGGTGTGGACACTAGGGCCAGAAAATATCGACAGGTTGAACCCATATCCTTATGGATCACCTGTGAATAAAGCCTTGAACCCAATCCCTTTTACCAACTCTAAATATTTTTTTTTAAATTCTGTTATATAGGCTTAGTTGGGTTTAGCCCTTTTTACCAACTATAATTAGGGTTTTTATTTTTTAGCCTTTTGGGCCAAACACCTTTTACCAAGTTGAACCACTTGTTTACATGTGTTGCCTACTGATCAAATTGGATTCCAATTGATCAAGTGGGGGCTTAGTTAGTTGATTGGTTTAATTTTGAGTCTTGTAATAATTAGTTATTGAGTCTTAAAATACAAGGGGGATCCAATTGAAGACCCATGTGACTTCATGTGCACTCAAGTCAAGACACATGTGATCCCATGTGACAACCCAACATCTCATGTGCTAGTTCAAGGCAAGTCAAATGTTGGTACCACCTTTCAAGATTCTTGGACATCCCTTACCACATCACCCACGACATTAACACATGGCATGTCACTTTATTTGGACATGCATCAAATTTGGACATCATCACATGACAACATGGTGGGGACACCAGGAATAGACACAGATCAGTGGATCCCATATGGTTTGCTGATTAGGAGTTTTTTTAGAACCTTAGTCATTGTCACAATTTTGTAAGCATGTAATATTCAGTCCTGGAATAAGTTGAGACTAGTTGATTTGTCTCAACCTAGCTAGTCCAGTCTATTAAGTCTTGTATTTAAGTATGAGTCCAGTGAGAGTCCAGTTTTTGTACAAGAAGAGAGGATACCCTATTTTGGAGTTCTACCAGGCCTCATCCAGGAGCCAGAGGTCTTCACATTAGCCAATTGGACCTTCTATGCCATCCCTGGGTCCAAGATTCCTGCAAGATGCTTAGATACCCTCCAAATACTTTCCAAATGCCCAGATTCTCTCTAGATGCCAGAGTATATTCCTATACCAAGTCATATCATGAATCCAGAGGTCCATCTGTGCCCTAGCCCAAGAGAAATCAGCCCAAGCGCCAGGCCCAAGCCCTTAAGAACCAAGATATCGAGAATATTCCTGCTCCAGGCATCCCAAGCCTCTAGGGCCCAAAGCCCATGTGCCCAACCCATCCTTGGCCTCCCTTTGCTGCCCCCCATGAAGCCCAACATGTCCTTGAGGTTGACTTGGTCCAAGCAAAGAAGAAGAATTCAAGTGGAAGGAGGAAATCAAGTTCTTATTCTAGTCAACCTTGTAATCCTATTTTTAGATTTATTTTGTAGTCTTTCTCCAACTTAAATTGTGTAAACCTATTCTAACTATGAGAAGACTTGTAATTCCTTTAGGAGAGGGCATGAGACTCTATAAATACCCCACTCCTCTTCCTCTTGTAATCAATCAACTCTTATGAATTAAACTCTGCTAAATTGTTTTCAAAACTGTGTTCTTGTGTTTGCGTTTTGGTTCTTTGGTTTGTTTGGTTTGTTCTCTTAAGTTGGTCGACCCCTATCATTGCAATCCTCCATGCCCCAAGCAACAAATCAGATCTCCAAGCATCAACCATACCCAAGAAAAGTAGCCTTGAAGATGCCCAGATCAAGAGCTCTTCCTGCTTCCTTGTCGCCAGCCTTTTGCCCTAATCCCTTTCCTTCCTTATTTCATCTTGTTATTTTCTCTTTGATTACCTGATTCATGCCTAACCTTGATGTTTTGCAGAATCCCCAGGTGTTTTCCCCTCCCCAGAGGTGGCTTTCTTTGCCTTCAGACCATATCTAGATCACCTTCAGATTCGGGAACTAAAGGCTTGTTCTTCCAGGCGCCATCCAGAGGCTAAGAGATTTCTTCATCGAAGAAACTACAATCGCTACCTGGTAAAAGGCTCACCCTCTTGTGTTTTGATTTGATGATAGGTATGCTATCCTAAACCAGGAGTTTCTCAATTCTCGAGTCCTGACTTTTGTTATTCTTCATGTGTCTTCCTATGGGTATGATAGTTTCTAGCATTACTAGTCATCATGCTGATTTTTTACATATTTTCTAATGTTTAGCCACTGAATTAATGTGTAAAAAAATTCTAAAAAAATTAGTTTACTATTTTGCATCAGTCTTAGGTTCATCCCGCACACAACACATGCCATGTCAATTCTCTTTGGTCTGCCACTTAAGAAGGAGTTAGTGCCAACTTATTTTGAGAGGAGTAAATGAGGAGTTCAACAATAATTAGCGCCACTTCCTCTCCCAATTTGACACCAAATCAAAGGAGTCGGCCAAGTGTTTTCTATCTCAAAGGGGAGTAATCAACATTCAAATTTCAAGGAATCCTTCTAAATACAAATGAGAACATTTAAGAAGGATTAATGCCAAGAAGGAAGGAGATGAGATGCATATCTCAATTGTCGCCAATTTAAAGTTAAGAAATATTTGTCGATGACTTTAAGAAGAGTAAGCTAGAAAGACTCCTTAAGATTGTCGCCCATCTCAGTTGATGCCCACCTAATGGATTGTTGTCACCCAAGCTATGAAGACTATTTCTTGTTGTCGCCCATCTTGGAGAGAGGTCCAGATCAGCCCAGACACAAGAGTCCATGACACCCAGAGCAAGGATTCAAGGAGTTGTAATCTAAAGAAAAATAAGTATAGTCTTTGTATCCCTTACACTACTGGTTAAGGGTCTATAAATATCCCACCAACCCTCTTGTATTATTATTATTATTCATCAATAAAGACAATGTTATTCTGTCCAATTCCTTTGCTGTGTATATCGCGGGGTGTGAGGCCCTACCTATCCAGCCGACAAGAAATCCTAGACATCACTTCTAACCCTTTCCTTCCATTCTTTTTCCTTCCTTTGCTGCTTCCTAACTTGAGATTTTTTTGTTTAGTGTTTGCTAGTGATTTGGAATCAAAATCAAGTGTTCTTATGTTGCCTAGGTGGCTTAGTCCCAAGAGGGGGATGAATTGGGAATTATAAAATTTTTGCAAGTATGTGCACAAGTAATTCCAATTAGTGGTTAGGTGCCGTGTTGATTAGAGAATGAATGCAGAAGCTAAAAGATAAAACAAACACAACACAAACAAAGCAGATTTATAGTGGTTTGAAGCAACACAGCTCCTACTCCACTACCCAAGTTCACCACTCGGGATTTTCACTATATCCCCCAAACCGGAATACAGTCGGATTATTTTACAGGCTCACAATCTCAACCTCTACACTTTGGTTTTTAAAACTGGGCTTACCAAAGAAACCCAAGCTAGGTTTTTACAGGTTCACCTAAAACCTCTACACTTTGGTTTTTAGATAGGCTCACCAAAGAAACCTCTACACTCTAGTTTTAAAGGCTCACCAAAGAAACCTATTTGGTTTTTACAATAGGGCTCACCAATAACCCAGATATTCTAAATGATAGAATAAAAAGCAACAATAAAGACAAACTCTATTGTCTAGGTGGTTGCCAATGCAGCTCGAGTGAAGATCCACTGAATGCTCTTCAATGCACTTCAATGGCTTCCTTGCTTTCCTTAAAAGGTGCTTCAAGCTTCTGGTAAGAGTGGTTGCAGGCTTGAAGGCAAACTTTAAAGCTCTAGTGCTCTCTTTTTCACTTCAATAAGTGTTCAATAAATACTCATTAAATCATTATTCTCTCATTAGTCTATCCAAAGATGTTCTCATACCTTATTTATAGAGACTTCAACTACCTTCCCTTGATTTTGAACGTTGTAGACCGTTGGGAGGTGACAGGTTACCATTGGAGCACTTTTGGAATTCAAAAACTAAGAATTGGAACTAGTCGTTGGAGGTGACCCCATCATTCCAGTCGGCTTGGACAAACTTTGAATCGGCTCGGATGAAGTTCGGGTCGACTGGGCTGAGTGCCAGTAGGCTGGCTTCCACAGTTGAGAAAATACCTTACTTTGGACGAGTCGGCTAGGCTAGATTCCAGTCGATTGGAGTCTCAGAGGCTTCTTAGACCATTTTCAACTAAGTTCTGGATAAGTCAACTGGATCTGATTCCAGTCGGTTCGGATTCCATAGAATCTCAGAACGTTCTAAACCTTGTTCTGGACGAGTCGGCTGGACCTTGGTGCCAGTCGGCTGGATCTGTATGCCAGAGAACTTCTCTTCAGTGCCAGTGCCAGAGTCGGCTAGGTTGTTCTTCCAGTCGGCTCAAAGGTGGTTCTTTAGCCAGATCAACTTCAAATTTCCAGAACACTTGTCCCATGCTTTAAAGTCTTTTTCAAGGACTTTTTACAATAAATTCAAGAAAACTTGAAGCAAGAAAAACTACTAGAAGTAACCCTTGAACTGATTTTAATAGGAAGCTTTTTGTAGGGTTCTTCTTTACAAGATTCTAAATACATTACAACTCAACGCAAAACATTAAAGATTGTAGGAATTAAAAAATGTGTCAATGTAGCTATCCTATAAAAACTTGTCAATCATTTGAAGAGTTGTTAGATAACTAAATGTATGCTCTAATATTTTGTTATCATCAAAATCACTTTAGGGGTCAACAATCTCCCCCTATTTGATGATGACAAAACACTGGGCATGAAAAGAAACTAATCTATTCACAAATATGTAAGCATTTATATTTAAAAATCAACTGTAATATCAAATGTATATCAGTATGTGCTATATAGTTATGCACAAAATCGAGTTCATAAACTGTGAATATCAGACATTGATTGCTTGTTTTTGTCAAGCAACATTAAGTATCGACTGATAGATATAATAAATTGAGAGCATCATAGTAGTCATTGAAGCATGTAAATTAAACATGTATATCTCTCCCTGTTTATAAGATTTCTAGACAATATGAGTTTTTTAAGTTTCTCTCCCTTTGACATTCATTCGAACATTTTATCAGAATAATATGCAAGAGATCATTCAAAAATGCCTTAAAAACTCTCCCTGTCTACTTTATTTTAGTATTACTATTGCAATTCATTAAGCTTTTTCTTTCATGTATTCTTTCATGCACTCTATGATTCTCTCCTATTTTGTCAACAATTCAAGAAGGTTAAAAAGATAAGCTCAGAATTTTAAATAGATTGAGAAAATCTCAAGATTTGTTTGAGATAATTTTACTTTCTCAACTTAGAGAGAGAATTCTATTTAAATAAATAGAGGTGTAAACAATACAAATACACACATTACACAGTAAGCAAACAGATGTTCATTTCATTTCTATCAAAAAGAGTTCAGTACATCAACTATTACAAAAGTTTATAAAAAACATCCAAAAAGGTACTGAAACTACAAAGTGTCTAATCAGAATCATCTCTAGGAACATTGACACCTTGCCAAGAAGTGGGTCTAGGTGCTCGACTAGATGAAGCATGTGGAGGAGGAGCCCTAGGGTGAATAGAGGTACTAGGTGCCCTAGTGGAAATAAGTGGCGAATCATACAATGGTCTTGTCCTAGTTGTGACTTCCAATGAACTGACAGTGCTATTGAGAGACACCATTTCCATCCAAATTGCTCCCATCTGCTGATCCATGTTCTTGAGGCTAACTGGCACTTTATTTACTGCCTCTTTCATTTCACCTATTTCCTTCTGCATAGATACAAGCTTAGCTGCTTGGACATTGGAGAAGGCTTCAGCTGATCCTCGAAGTTTGCCAAGCTCCGATCTTATGTTCCCAATGCCTCTAGCATAATCACCTGCCAGACCTCTTGTATCTACAATAGTTCCCACTTTGCCTCTAAGATCTTTTAATTCAGTCTGATATTCATTCAGAGTGGCATCCACAGACTTCAGAATTGTTTCAGAACTTGAAGAGATACAATTCAGAATAGGCTGAAGGTCTATCTGAGGTGCTGACCTTGAAGCTTTTATAGCTTCAACCTTTCCTTGTAGACTTGATACATGCACTTCTGATTTGTCCAATATGTTGTCCACTGACTATTTCAAATCAGTAAATAATGAAGTTATTATACCTGTCAGTGATTCTGTCAAGTTTTTCAATTGTTCTTCAATCTGAACTTGGACAATTGGAGGCTGTGTAGCTATAGTAAGGTAGTCATGTAAAGGAACATCAGCTAAAGGCAGGTCAAACTCCGGTGCTGGCAAATCAAACTCTGCTGCAGGCAAGTCAAACATAGGTGAAGGTGCTCAAGTCTCCTCAGTAACAGCAGCAATCTAGGTACAAATGACTCAGGCTCCGGTATAGGTGTAGAAGAAGTTCCAGTTGCTTCAACATTTTCTTCCTCTTCCTCTTCTTCACTACTACTGGAGCTGCCAATGGCCCTTACATTTGTGCCTTTCTTTCTCCACACTCCTTCTACTTGGAAATATCCCATTCTCTCAAGAGTTTTAGATATGTAGATATCAGTGTGATGCAATTCTAATCCATCTTCACCATCTAAATTGACTCTATGGGATTTAAACAACAATTTAAGCATCATTCCATATGACAGACAGGCTTTAGCTTTTCTTACTATTTCTTTCATCTGCATGATTATAATGTATGACAAATTGATAGGAGTTCTTTCTAGAATGTGCTCCATGAGACATAGATCCTTTTCGCTCACCCAATCGAACCTACCAGTTCTTTGTAAGAAAATTCTACAAATGAAGTTGTCAAGTAGTCCCTTTTCCAGTGATAGGTTGTTAGCAAAAACAGTGCCAATTCCTCCCATATCCTCTTTGTTCAAAATTGTTTTCAGAGTCTTCTCTCTATTGTCAATTACTAAAAACATCAGTCCCTCAGAAGGTATATCCAATAATTCAAGTAAGGACTCCTCATTGACAATAACCCTCTTCCCTTTGACAGAGGATTCCACATGGTTAGTTCCCAACCTTAAGTTCTCATAAAAACATCTAACCAAAGAGGGATATGTCTTCTCATTCAATGAACAAAATTTTCTCCACCCTTTGTTTTCGATTAAATCTCCTATCTTTAACCCAATGCCCTTAATAAACTCAAAATTAATTCGGCGGCCGAAGGTTACCGGACGCGTAGACATTGAGGGCACTTGGCTAGGAGCGGTTGGAGCTTCTCTTATGGCTTCCGCTATAATTTCTTCACTGCTTGGCTCTTCTTGCCTTCTCTTGGACCTTCTTTCTTTTTCAACCGAAGGAGCAATCCTAACGGACCATTTCCCTGTCCCACGTTTGGGTGCCATAGCTAGGAAAGATGGAAGAACAAGAAAATGGAGTGCTTGGAAGGGAGAAGGAAGACTTTGGAGAAGGCTTGGAGAGGTACAAACCGTTGAAGAAAACAAAATAGGGTTTTAACGGTTCGGAAAAAGGTTTGTAGCCCAAGGCAAAACACATCGGCGTGAAGTTCCAGTCAACTCGAGACTGCTCGAGCCGACTCGGCCAGAGCTCTCCTAAAATAATCAAAAAATCCAGTCGACTCGAAACTATTCGAGTCGGCTAGGCTAGAACAAGTTCAAAACTCTCAGAAAAATCCAGTTGACTCAGATTAGGATCCAGTCGACTCGAACAGAAAGAGTAGAGTTTTGAAAAGTTTGAACAAAATTCAGAAGGATTTTGAATAGAATTTTGAAAGAAATTAAAGCTTAATAAAATAGAATAAATTGAGGAGGTTTTTTAGATGAAATTTCCTTAGAATTGAAGGAATTAGGTTAAAGAATCTAGAAGGGATCACAAAGTCCTAATTCACTTTTAATTAGCTCAAATCTATCTTGATTGAGTGGCTTGGTAAATATTTTAGCTAATTGATCTTTAGTAGGCACAAAGTCAAGCACAATATTACCATTTGATACATGATCTCTAATAAAATGATGTCTAATTTCAATGTGCTTGGTTCTAGAGTGTTGAATTGGATTATTTGTCAAATTGATAGTACTTGTGTTATCATATTTAATTGGAATTTTAGATTGTGATACACCGAAATCTTCTAGTTGTTGTTTAATCCATAACACTTGAGCACAACAACTACCGACAGCCATGTACTCAGCCTCAGCTATGGACAAGGCTACGGAGTTTTGCTTCTTACAGTGCCATGAAATTAGATTCAACCCTAGAAATTGACATGTACCACTAGTACTTTTTCTATCTATTTTATAACCAGCATAATCAGTATCAGAGAATCCAATCAAATTCAAAGTAGAATGTTTAGAATACCAAATTCCTAAATTACTTGTTCCTTTCAAATATTTTATTATTCTTTTTACAGCAAGCATATGTGTTTCTTTTGGTGATGTCTGAAATCTAGCACATACACATACACTGTATAATATGTTAGGTCTACTTGCAGTCAAATATAAAAAAGATCCGATCATACGTCTATATAGCTTTTGGTCAATATTGGATCCATTCACATCTTTGTCCAGTCTACAAGCTGGGCTCATGGGTGTGCTCATTGTTTTGCTACTCTCCATACCAAACTTTTTGATGATTTCCTTGATGTATTTGGCTTGGTTGATGAAGATGCCTTCCTTTGTTTGTTTTACTTGAAGTCCAAGGAAGTAGTTCAGCTCGCCCATTAAGCTCATTTCAAATTCTCCCTGCATAAGCTTTGCAAATTCTTTACATAGATATTCGTTAGTTGCACCAAAAATGATGTCATCTATATATATTTGTACAACTAAGATATCATTATTTTTCTTTTTGATAAACAAAGTTATATCTACATTTCCTCTTGAAAAATTATTTTCAATTAAGAAAGTGCTAAGTCTATCATAACATGCTCTAGGTGCTTGTTTCAAACCATACAATGCTTTGTTTAATTTGAATACATGGTTTGAAAAAGTGTGATTTTCAAAACCTGGTGGTTGTTCCACAAAAACTTGTTCAGAGATAAAACCATTAAGAAATGCACTTTTACATCCATTTGAAAGAGTTTAAAGTTCATGTAGCAAGCAAATGCAAGTAATAATCTAATAGCTTCTAGTCTTGCTACAGGTGCATAAGTTTCATCAAAATCAATACCTTCTTCTTGGTTATATCCCTTAGCCATTAATCTAGCTTTGTTCCTTATAATATTTCCTTGTTCATCTAATTTATTCCTATAGACCCATTTAGTTCCTATAATTGGATGGTTTGTAGGTCTATCTACAAGTGTCCATACCTTATTTCTTTCAAACTGGTTTAATTATTCATGCATTGCCATCATCTAGTTTGGGTCAGTCTCAGCATCTTTTAAGCTATGGGATTCTATTTGTGATACAAAGGCTAGATAATCATGTGCATCCTTATGTGCAGCCATAGTCCTAACACCATGTAGAGGATCTCCTATTATTAATTCTTTAGGGTGAGATGTAACATACCTCCAGTCCCTCGGTAGATTAGTGTGATCCTTACTTACCGTTTCTTCTCCATCTTGAGTATTTTTGTCTTGAATGCTCAAGTCATCCATTCCTTTTTGCAATGTACCTGCATCATTATCTATGCACTCTTCTTGTCTATAAGGTGTAGGGTTAGTTTCAATAAATACAACACGAATTGACTCTTCAACAATAAGAGTCCTTTTATTAAAAACCCTATATGCTTTGCTATGTAATGAATAACCTAGGAAAATTGCATAATCAGCTTTAGAATCAAATTTTTCTAAATTATCTTTTCCATTATTATGCACAAAGTATTTACAACCAAATACATGAAAATAACTAATATTGGATTTTTTGTCATTCCAAAGGTCATAGGGGGTTTTCTTTAAGATAGGACAGATCAAAATGCAGTTCAAAATATAACATGCAGTGTTCACCGCTTCTGTCCAAAAGTACTTTGGAAGATTGCCTTCACATAATATTGTGCGAGCCATTTCTTCCAATGTCCTATTTTTCCTCTCTACAACACCATTTTGTTGAGGTGTTCTAGGAGCGGGGAAGTTGTGATCAATGCCAAATTCAGTACAATAATCTTCAAAAAATTGATTTTCAAACTCAGTTCCATGATCACTTCTAATTGAAATCAAAGATAAGTTCTTTTGGTTTGAAACCTTTTTATGAAATTTTCTAAAAACATGAAAAGTTTCATCTTTCGATGCAATAAACAAAACTCATGTAAATCTCGAAAAATCATCTACTATCACAAGAGCATATTTCATCCCTCCTAGGCTTGTGGTCCTAGTAGGTCCAAAAAGACCCATGTGAAGTAGTTCAAGAGGTTTTGTTGTAGAAACTATATTCTTTGATTTAAAACTCTCCCTAGTTTGTTTAACTATTTGGCATGCATCACAAACATGATTTAAATCAACTTTAAACTTAGGCATGCCTCTAACAAGATCTTTAGAAATTAATTTGGCAATTGTATGCATGCTAGCATGACCTAATCGTCTATGCCATAGTAAGCCTGACTCTTTGGTCTTAGCATTCATTGCAACTAGACTAGGGCTACTAGACATGGCAAGATCATTAAGATCCACCACATAGATATTCCCGAGTCTATATCCAATAAATTTATTGCTAGACTCTAAAGAGTTAGTTACCATGCATATAGAAGACTCAAAGATAATCTTGAAGCCTTTATCGCACAATTGACTTATACTTAAAAGATTATGCTTCAATTTGTCTACTAGTAAAACATTTTCAATAAAAGTAAAGGGAGTTATTTTGATCTTACCAATACCGATTATTCTCCCTTTGCCATTGTCTCCAAAGGTGACCATACCTCCTTCTTTCATTTCAAGGGTGATGAATTGATCCTTGTCATCCGTCATATATCTTGAGCAGTTGCTATCCAAGTACCATCTTTTCTTCAATTTTTTGGGCTGCAAGACATTCCTGCAAAACAATCAATGAATTCTTTTAGGTACCCAAGCTACCTTGGGTCCTTACAGGTCAGTAGAGGTGGTTCCTTTGGGAATCCAAATCTTTTTTACCTTTTTATGGATATTTTTAAAATTATTGCATTCAAAAGCTTTATGTCCTATTCTTTTACAAGCATAGCAAACAACTTTAGAATTTTTATTGGAAAAAGAATTTGATGTTCTAAAAGTTGATGCACTTGATGCAGATTTTGAACCTTTTAGAATGTATGCATTTTTTCTCAAATTCTTAGGAACAAAAGATAAAAGACTTTGAAGTAGAAACAGTTTTTGGTGTGGCTGAAACCTTTTGAGATAAAATATTTTGAGCTGGTATTTTAGATTTCATAAAAGTTGTTGCTGAAATTCCATTTATAAAAGAAATGTTGAAACCAATTCCAGCTTTATTTCCAGAAATTCGTTGCTCTTTTAAAATTAGCTCAAGCTTATTTGAAGATAAAGTGAGTTTTTCAATCAAAGGCTTGAGTTTTGTAACCTCCTTTTTTAATTCATTGATTTCATCAAGTAAATCATTGTTTTTCTTTTCATATGAAAGATTTTTATTTTTCAGTTTTTCAAATTTTTCAAAAAAGTCATGCAATTCCTTTTGTAATAAAGTGTTCTTTTCTAAAATTTCATCCTTTTGTTTGAGTAAAGAAACATTCATATTTTTCAATGATTTTATCTTTACTCCAGCTTTCTTAAATTCAGAAAGTAAATCATGAAAAGCAGAATTTAATTCTTCGAAAGTAAATTCAGTACAATTGTTAAGGGATGTTACCTCATCTTCAAGACCCATTAAGCAAAGATTGGAAGTCTTGGTGGTCTCTTCTTCTTCAGATGATGTTGAGTCTTCACAATCGGACCATGTGGCAACCATGGCTTTCTTTTTCTTCTTTTGTTTGAAGGATTTCTTCAACATTGGACAATTCGGACGTATGTGCCCCGGTTTCTTGCATTCATAGCACGTGGGGACTTCCTCCTTGTCTTTCTCTCTGTCCTTTTCGTTTTCTTTTCGATAATCCTTCCTGTGAAACTTTTGGTTGTACCTTCCTTTCTTTCTTCCCATAAATTTTCTAAATCTCCTCACAACCATAGCGATGTCTTCGTCTTCTAGGTCATCATTGGAGGAGGTGCTTTCATCTTCAGATTCTTCATCATCCCTCTTTGAATCGGAAGCAGCTTTGAAGGCTATTGTCTTCTTTTTCTTCTGCTCATCTTCCATTCTGTGTTGCATTGTTAGCTCGTAGGTGATGAGTGATCCCAGCAGTTCATCCAGCATCAAAGTGTTGAGATCTTTGGCTTCCTAGATCGCAGTTACCTTGGGATCCCATTTATCGGGCAAAGAGCGAAGGATTTTCTAAACCAGATATGCATTAGAGTATACCCTGCCAAGACTCTTTAAATCATTAATAATATCTGTAAATCTAGAGAACATGGCAGATATTATTTCAGAAGGTTCCATTTTGAATAATTCATAATTATGAACTAAAAGATTTATCTTGAAGGTTTTCACTTGGGATGTTCCCTCATGGGCCACTTTGAGTTTATCCTAGATTTTCTTTGTTGATGAGCAAGTGGAAATTTGGTTGAACTCGTTAGCATCCAAAGCACAATATAGTAGATTCATTGCTTTGGCATTCAATTTCCCCATCTTCATGTCATGATCATCCCAGTCCTCTTCAGGCTTAGGGATATCCACGCCATCAACTTTAATTATGGGAATGTGTGGCCATTTCAAGATGACCTTCTATAATTGAAAATCTATAGCTTGTATGTAAATTTTTATTCGTGCTTTCTAATATGAATAATTAGTGCCGGTGAATAGTGGAGGTCTATTTGTAGATTGGCCCTCGACCAAGGATGTACTCATGGGATGAGCCATCGATCTTAACTCAAGTAATCAGAAACACTGCTCTGATACCAGCTGTTGCCCAGGTGGCTAAGTCCCAAGAGGGGGGTGAATTAGGAATTATAAAATTTTTGCAAGTATGTGCACAAGTAATTCCAATTAGTGGTTAGGTGCTGTGTTGATCAGAGAATTTAGCAGAAGCTAAAAGATAAAACAAACACAATACAAAAAAAGCATATTTATAGTGGTTCGAAGCAACCCAGCTCCTACGTCCACTACCCAAGTTCACCACTCGAAATTTCCACTATATCCCCCAAACCGAAATACAGTCAGATTTTTTTACAGGCACACAATCCCAACCTCTACACTTTGGTTTTTGAAACTGGGCTCACCAAAGAAACCCAAGCAAAGTTTTTACAGGTTCACCTAAAACCATTACACTTTGGTTTTTAGATAGGCTCACCAAAGAAACCTCTACACTCTGGTCTTAAAGGCTCACCAAAGAAACCTATTTGGTTTTTATAACAGGGCTCACCAATAACCCAGATATTCTAAATGATAGAATAAAAAGCAATAATAAAGACAAACTCTATTGTCTAGGTGGTTGCCAATGCAGCTCGAGTGAAGATCCACTGAATGCTCTTCAATGCACTTCAATGGCTTCCTTACTTTCCTCAAAAGGTGCTTCAAGCTTCTGATAAGAGTGGTTGCAGGCTTGAAGGCAAACTTTAAAGCTCTAGTGCTCTCTTCTTCACTGCAATAAGTATTCAATAAATGCTCATTAAATCATTATTCGCTCATTAGTCTCTCCAAAGATGTTCTCATACCTTATTTATAGAGACTTCAACTGCCTTCCCTTAATTTTGAACGTTGTAGACCGTTGGGAGGTGACAGGTTACCATTGGAGCACTTTTGGAATTCAAAAATTAAAAACTGGAACTAGCCTTTGGCGGTGACCCCGTCATTCCAGTCAGCTCGGACAAACTTTGAGTCAGCTCGGATGAAGTTCGGGTCGACTGGGCTGAGTGCGAGTCGGCTAGCTTCCATAGTTGAGAAAATACCTCACTTGGGATGAGTCGGCTAGGCTGAATTCCAGTCTGCTGGAGTCTTAGAGGCTTCTCAAACCATTTTCAACTAAGTTCTGGATGAGTCGGCTGGATCTGATTCCAGTCGACTCGAATTCTTGAGAATCTCAGAACATTCTCAACCTTGTTCTGGATGAATCGGATGGACCTTGGTGCCAGTCTGCTGGATCTTTGTGCCAGAGAACTTCTCTTCAGTGCCAGTGCCAGAGTCGGCTGGGTTGTTCTTCCAGTCTGCTCGAAGGAGGTTCTTCAGCCAGATCAACTTCAAATTTCTAGAACACTTGTCCCATACTTTAAAGTCTTCTTCAAGGACTTTTTACAATAAATTCAAGAAAACTTGAAGCAAGAAAGACTAATAGAAGTAACCCTTGAGCTGATTTTAATAGGAAGCTTTTTGTAGGGTTCTTCTTTACAAGATTCTAAATACATTACAACTCAACGCAAAACATTAAAGATTGTAGGAATTAAAAAATGTGTCAATGTAGCTGTCCTACAAAAACTTGTCAATCATTTGAATAGTTGTTAGATAACTAAATGTATGCTCCAATATTTTGTTATCATCAAAATCACTTTAGGGGTCAACATCTTGCCTCGGAACCTGCATCGCACGGAAGATCAAAGCCCAGGATTGAGATCTTGAAACCCTTCCATAGAATCTTGAAAGTCCAGCTAGTTCAGCATCAGAGAGATGATTCTACATTAGTAAAACTAAAAACCTATTCCCTTCTCTTTGATCTCGGAATAGTTAATAAGTAGACCCTAGTTTATGGTGGTTTCTCAGCCACCAAATCTTTCTTTTCTAGTTACTTTGTAAGTTTACTTACGAATAATTAACTAGAACTAGTTTACTTTACTGTCTCCTTTGAGTCTTCTTTAAAATCTAAAAAAAACATAAAAAAAAATAAATCCCTATTTTCTTTGCTAATTAGATCTTAATATCAGTAATTTAGTTTTAATTATTGTCCCGCATCAGATTCTCTCTCAATGGACTCCTCTAGGGACACCTCAGTTAAACGGTGTGTTAGAAAGGAGGAATCAAACTAATGAGGACATTGGCAAGAAAAAGAAACTATAAACTAATAATCTTTGGTTTTAGTCCAATCCTTTTTTTCATGTTTCCACAAATATATGAAGAAATCTAACCTTATGAAGCACCTCTTGAAGACTCCTAATTCCATTTGGAGGAAGCAAATATGAAGTGTTCAATTCCATAAATAAAACTAGTAAAGACCCCTTCTTTTCCAAGTCCATGGGCCGGCCAATATCATCTACATAGAAGCCCATCTTGGACCGGCCAAGCTATGAAGCATTCATCTACTTTAGAGCCTATTGAAAGACCAAACTTAAAGGACATGTGGAAGGATTGGATGAAGACAAATGTTTCAAGGAGATTGCACCACATGGAGCTTCTAGGACTTTCTCTTGTTAGGATTAGCTAGACTAGGAACTAATCATGTAATTAATTACCAGCTAAATCTAAATTAGTTGGCTACTTAACCCACCCTTTTTCCACCCATTATGGCTTCCCTTGGCCTATAAATAGGACCAAGGCCTCTTCTTGTAAAGCAATGAATGACTTGAGTTCAATGAAAGCTTACTAGTTTGAGTTATCTTCCACCTTGCCAAGTTCTTGAGTTCTTCCTAGAATTTGAGTGTTTTTCTTTAAGTTTGAGTTGGAGTGTTGAGTTTGATCTTGAATTTAAGTGAGTGCCTTGAGTTTGAAGGGTCATAGTTCTATTTCCATGTTTTCTACATAAGATCCAAGTAGTCCAAGAAGAAGAGGAAGTGCTGCCCAAAAATTCAAGCAACTCTCTTCACTTCTTTCGTTGATTCCTTCCTTTTTCCCTTAATTTCTTTGAATCATGACCTTACCTTGAATCTTTTGCAGGTTCTTCTTGGTGATTTGAAGATGATGATGAAGGCCATGGATCAAAGCTCCAATGGTAAATCCAGGAAGTGAGTGTAGATCTTGTCTCTAGCCCTCAAGTCTTGAGTGGTGAGTGTTTTCCTTCCATTTGAGCTTCGATTTCTCCTCATTGTTGGGAATAGACCCTCTTGATTTTTAGATCTGAGGTTCTTAAAGGTAGATTAGCCTAGTTTGAGGGTTTCTATGCCCCTAGATCATCTCTTTTATTTTTTTGAAAGGAAGCTTGCATAATGGTGTCAGATTTTCTACTCACCTAGTTCCTAGCTCGAAATTCTTCATCCCTTCCACCCATGAATCCGGCCATATCTGGAGCTCTAATGCTAGTATGTTGCTACTAGGTAAGTAGATCATATATCCACATACCCATTTCATCAAATTCATCCCTCATCAATTTTTTTGGTATTAGAGCTTTGTTTCTATGTTAAGCTTTGCAAGCTGCTGCAGTTCTGTCTCACTGTCTTCTGAGTTTTCAGCGTAATTTTTATAGTGATTAAAAAAACCCAAAAAATACTTTACCAGTACCTTAGTGTATTAAGATTCGAAATATAAAATTCAAAAATAATAGTTTCCTTATATTTTTAGATTTAAAAATATAAGTTCTTAGGTCATTTCTGAAGTTCTATCCAGAATTCTATTTTTGCCTTCCATTTTATTTAATTTTCAAAAGAATACAAAAATATTTTTTTATAAATTTCAAATTTTAGATATGAGATCCAGATTCAAGGTTCTATCAATTTCCACTAGAATTTCGAATTTTAGAGAGCTTTAGAGTTTGGAATTTGAAATTTGAATTCAGGTTGTTAAGATTTAGCTAAACTACTGAACCTTCTAGTAACTATTTTCAAACTACCTTCTCAACCAAAATCTGAATTAATTTGGGGTCACAAATTAAATTCCAAGATTTTTAATCTAAGAGCTAACCAAATCAGTTTTATTTTTAATTTTTAGATTTATAAAATTTTAAATTTTGAATTTTCAAATTCAGGTTAGCTAGAGGTTAGTTGAAAACTGCAAATTACATTTTAACCACTTTTGCCTCCAAGGATGAATTTTCTAATCAAATTTCAAAATTAAAAATTTTAAAATTTGTTGCTGGAATTTAGACTTTAAGTTTTTAATTACTCAATTTAAATTTGCATTAACTGACATTTCAAAATTGGGTTAAAAATTCATGTATTTGTAATTGTGCTCATTGTTTTGCTGAAATTGTTTGCATCCATTTTTTTAAAATATCCTAAGGGCATTCAATATTACATAAGGGAAGGAGGTCATTACCTTTCCTTAGCCCAAAATGATCACCCACATTTGCATTAACCTAAACCCTAAGTAAAATCAAGTAGGAACCTAAACTAGGGACACCCATGAGTCAGGTTCAAGTGCAAGGTAAGACAAAGTATTATTTGAGTTTGTACTTATTCCCTGAAATTGGTGTCTAAGGCTAGAGGTCAAATGTTAAACATCTTAAGCAAACTTCCAATTTTTAATTAGGACCTCACAAAAGTGAGAGGAGCCTCCCGCAACCCCACCTCTTACCTGGATAGTGGATAGGATAATTACATACTTAAGTAGTACCTAGTTAAGTCTTGTATTTTGAACTTTTAGATCTAGGAACCATAGAATTAGGTCTTGTTTGCTTGTCGATTGTATTGCTTACCCCTATACTGTGTCCTATATCAAAGTCTCACCCTCAGTCTAGTTTATCCATGGACCCCAATCTTGAGTTCTTTATGAGGACCCTAACTGAGAAATTTGATACCCTAACTAAATAATTAGGATCAATGAATAAAAAGTTAAGGCAAGTGAATAATCAAATCGAGAACATCGAAAAGATCGCTTGACCTGTACTAATCCTAAATCATGTCCTATTGATCCAAGAGTCTATTGTCATGATCTCACCCCTGAGTATAAACTTAGATACCCCTGTCAAGGCTTTGTAGATCACAATGAGAGAGTCTTTAGGAGCAATCGACCCTATGCACCCACTTTTGATAGAAACCCTGAGGTGTATGTTGAATGGGAGATGAAAATGGATCAGTACTTTTAGTTTGATGAAATGTTGGAAGAAAGGAAGTGTCAATTCACCAAATTAGAGCTAATCCGACATGTTAAGTCATATTAGGGACATGTTGAGCATAAAAGTTGTTATAATGAGGATAAAATAATTACTTGGAGAGATATAAAGAGTAAGCTAAGGGAAAAGTATCTAGACAAATCTTATAAGCAAAATCTTCAAATCCAATGGTACAAATTGAAACAAAATGATGAAACTATGTTTAAATATATTGCTAAATTCAATAAGAATGAGGGAGATGAAGAAGAGACTAAACCCATGGAAGAATTAAAGGAAAAATCTCCTAAACCAATTGAAAAACTTAAAGATGAAGTGGAATCAAAATCTTGTTCAAATGAAAGGCTAGAAAGAAAAGATCCTAAACCCGTTGAAAAACATAAGGAAGAAGTTTATGAAGTTGGGTCTAACCTTATGGATGAGTATGAACAAGAACAATTGCTTAAAGATAAAATAATTTTCCAGCCTAAAGAAATCAACAATGGGAATAATCAACTAGAAGAAAATGAAGTTTAGGGACAAAGCCATGAAGACAATTCAAGGAAATAATAGAGGACCCGAAATTAATCAATGTTGAGGATTTAAATCTAGAGATTAATGAAGGATCACCTAATAGGGTATTGACCATCAGAGAAAACCTTGAACAAACCCCTACGAATTAGCTCCAAGAAGTTGGAAAGCCTTTGAAAAATCTTCAATATGTTTTCCCTAACCGTTTCTCTGTCCCTGATCCACCATCCTTAAACATCTACCTTCCTGATTCACCACACATAACATGCACTCTCCTATTCCACCAAGCTGGGACATCCCCCATATCATTGATCTGGTTACTTTCTTAAGACTCTATGGCATATGTTGGGAGCCAAATTAAGATTTACTGCCACTTACCTGAAGATGTGTGCGAGAGTCTTAGAAGTCTCTTAAAGACAATATTGGAAATTAGGAACTTTTATTTCCTAGCCAACAATAAATTTTAGTCATTAGTTAATAAAGCCCATTTGAGCTTGCCTTTTGAGTTTGTTTTGTCATTTGGTGTCACCCATGCATGAGTCTGTCGAATCATATGCACAACATCTTAGGGATCTACACAAAGAGATTAGCAAGAAAATCCAAATGAGCAATGAGAGCTACAAGCATATGGATGATTCTCATAGAAGGGCCAAAGAATTTCAAGAAGGGGACTTCGTGATGATTAGGCTAAAACCTGAATAGTTTCCATTGAGAACTACAAAGAAACTCCACGCCCATGGTGCAGGTCCTTTCAAAATAATAAAAAGAATAGGACCTAATTCTTATGTGTTGGGCCTACCTCCTAACTTTGGCATTAGCTCTACTTTTTAAATCTCAGATATGGTAGGATACAAAAAGCCCAAAATGATTCCTAGTGAGTTCCTAGAACCTGATCCATCCTTTGAGAGTGAACCAACCCTAGAGTGTCCACCAGCCACACAACCAAAGCTGGGAGAAAGAATTGAAAGGGTCATAGATGACAAGATTGTCATTACCCGGAATAAAGATTACCAATGATACTTGGTCCATTGGTAAGGTAGACCTAATTCTGAAGATTCATGGATACTCAAGAAGAACTATAAAAAATCAATCCAGATCTTCTTGAATACTACCAAAGCCTAAATGATCCATACTCATCAGGGCCGAGTTCTTTAAACCTTGGGAGAATTAATGAGGACATTGGAAAGAAGAAGAAACTATAAACTAATAATCTTTGGTTTTAGTCCAATCTTTTTTCTCATGTTCCTACAAATATATGAAGAAATTCAACCTTATGAAGCACCTCTTGAAGACTCCTAATTCCATTTTAAGGAAGCAAATATGAAGTGTTCAAGTCCATAAATAAAACTAGTGAAGACCCCTTCTTTTCCAAGTCCATTGGCCGGCCAAGATCATCTACATTGAAGCCCATCTTGGACTGGCCAAGCTATGAATCATTCATCTACTTTGGAGCCTATTGAAAGATCAAACTTAAAAGGACATGTGGAAGGCTTGGATGAAGACAAATGTTTCAAGGAGATGGCACCACATGGAGCTTATAGGACTTTCTCTTGTTAGGATTAGTTAGACTAGGAACTAGTCATGTAATTAATTACCAACTAAATCTGAATAAGTTGGCTTATTAACCCACCCTTTTGCCGCCAATTATGACTGCCCTTGGCCTATAAATAGGACCAAGGCCTCCTCTTGTAAAGCAATGAATTAATTGAGTTGAATGAAAGCTTGCTAGTTTGTGTTCTCTTCCACCTTTGCCATGTTCATGAGTTCTCCTTGATGTTTGAGTGTTTCTCTTTAAGTTTGAGTTGGAGTGTTGAGTTTGATCTTGAATTTGAGTGAGTGCCTTGAGTTTGAAGGACCATAGTTCCATTTCCAAGCTCTTCTCCCTAAGATCCAAGTAGTCCAAGATGAAGAGGAAGTGCTGTCCAAAAATTCCAGCAACTCTCTTCACTTCTCTTTTTTGATTCCTTCTTTTTACCTTAATTTCTTTGAATCATGACCTTACCTTGACTCTTTTGTAGGTTCTTTTTGGTGATTTGAAGATGATGATGAAGGCTCCATGCCATGGATGAAAGCTCCAATGGTAAATCCAAGAAGGGAGTGTATATCTTGTCTCTAACCTTCAATTCTTGAGTGGTGAGTGTTTTCCTTCCATTTGAGCTTTGATTTCTCCTCATTGTTGGGAATAGACCCTCTTGATCCTTAGATCTGAGATTATTAAAGGTAGCTTAGCCTATTTTGAGGGTTTCTATGATCTTAGATCCTCTCTTTTATTTTTTTTGAAAGGAAGTTTGCACAAGGGTGTCAGATTTCTGCTCACCTAGTTCCTAGCTTGAAATTCTTCATCCCTTCTATCCATGAATCCGGCCATATTTGGAGCTTTAATGCAAACATATTGTTGCTAAGTGAGTAGATCACATCTCCATGCACCCATTTCATCAAATTTGTCTCCCATCACGAACTCTATTGGACATGGTTCGATCCATGATGGGCTTAGCAAGTATGCCTAAATCTTTATGGGGATATGCTCTTAAGTTAGCATCTTACCTTTTGAATAGGGTTCCAAGTAAATCCATTGATAAAACACCATATGAGATATGGACTGGGCGCAAGCCAGCTCTCTCTCACCTTCGAGTTTGATGGTGTCTGGCTTATGTTAGATGTTTGGAGATGGATAAACTAGGACCTAAGTCTGATAAGTATCCTTTTGTTAGGTATCCTAAAGAATCCAATGGGTATTATTTCTATCTACCTATGGAACAAAAGTTTTTTGTTAGTCTTGGAGCAACCTTTTTAGAAAGGGAGTACCTTGGTGAAGGCACTCAAGCTGCTGAGGTTGAATTTGGGGAAGTTTAATTGATAGAAAACCTTCTCGCTCTAAGGCCACTATAGAACTAGATTTGATTATATCAAATCCAGAGCCCATAATGCAACCATTAAGGAGATCTAGAGAGTACCATGTCAACCGGATAGATGGTCCAGGATGGTGATCCTATTGAACTCGATAAGAACAACGAGGATCGGATCACCTATATGGATGCAATTTCAAGGTTTGATTCTGAGTCATGGCTAGGAGTCATGAAATCCAAAATGCAATCCATGGAAATCAAGAATGTATGGACATTGGTTGATCCACCTGAAGGGATAAAACCCATTAGATGCAAATGGATCTTTAAGAGGAAGTGGGGCATAGATGGCCAGGTGGAGACCTATAAAGCCCATCTGGTTGCCAAAGGGTATCGTCAGCATTTTGGTATTGACTATGACAACATATTTTTCTTTGTGGCAATGCTCAAGTCCATTTGGATTATGCTTGCTATAGTAGCATATTTAGATTATGAAATCAGGCAAATGGATGTCTAAATAGCTTTTTAAAATGGTCTACTGGAAGAGGAGGTGTATATGATGCAACCTGAAGGGTTCACATCCATAGATGAGTCTAAAGTATGCAAGCTACAGAGGTCCATTTATGGACTAAAGCAGGCTTCTCAAAGTTGGAACATGCATTTTGATATGTGTATCAAGATGCATGGCTTCGTTAAGAACAAAAAGGAACCTTATATATATAAATGGGCAAATGGTTCTATAGTTGTATTTCTTATTTTGTATATGGATGACATTCTCCTAATCGGGAATGACATTCCAACATTATAAGAAATAAAGGTCTGGCTTTCATCTCAATTCTCTATAAAAGACTTGGGTCAAGACTCATTCATACTAGGTATGAAGATCTATAGAGATAGATCTAAAAGGCCTTTGGGACTATCCCAATCTACGTACATAGATACTATGCTGAAGCGGTTCAGCATGGAGAATTCCAAAAGAGGCTATCTTTTGATAGGTCATGGAATTACTCTTTCCAAGAAGGATTGTGCAACAACTCCTAAGGAAAGAGAGCGTATGAGTAGGATTCCACATGCTTCGGTAGTTGGTTCTATTATGTATGCTATGCTATGTACTAGACCAGACATGGCATACTCACTAAGGGAGTGAGTAGATACCAGTCTGATCCAAGTGAAGTTCATTGGTAAGTTGTTAAGAACATCCTTGAGTATTTGAGAAATACCAAGGACCAATGGCTTATTTATGGAGATTCTGACTAAAGGCTTGTCGGGTACACTAACTCCAATTTTTAGTCAGATAGAGATGATAGTAAGAGTGTGTCTGATTTTATGTTTATCCTTAATGGTGGAGCAGTCTACTGGAAAAGTTCTAAGTAGCATACAGTGGCTTATTCTATTTACGAGGTGGAATATATTACGGCATCAGATGCAGCAAAGGAGGTTGTGTGGTTACGAAATTTTCTAGATGAGCTGGGAGTGGCACCCTCTTTGAATGGTCCTATTCCAATGTATTGTAATAGCACTAGAGCCATAGATCAAGCCAAAGAGCCGAAATCACACCAGTGGACGATGCATATTCTATGTCATCATCACCTTGTCCGGAAGATTATTGATCGAGGTGACATCGAGCTTTTGAAGATCGATGAAATGGAGAACTTGGCCAACCGCTTCACTAAAGCCATTGAAATACAAGAGTTCAATGATTGCAAATGGAAGATGGGAATTAGATTATGTTCTGATTGGCATTAGTTCAAGTGGGAGTTGTTGAAAAATGTGTCCCAAAGCCAATCATTTAGGCTATAGATGGTTGTGCAACTCATATATACGCATATGAATTATTGAATTGAATAAAAAGTTTATTCTGGTTGTTCATTACATGTCATCTTCCTAATTGAACTCTTGTGTGATGATGTCATTTAAGATACCTTGTATACGATGTAGAGAGGATGCGTCGTGTAGTTCATAAACTGGTTCACTACTAAAGGATATGCCATTTCAGGATAATGGTGTATCGAGAGTAACTCATTGATGTCATATCTGCTGGTTGTCCTCTTAACCAAGTAGCATGGTGATGCTGGTATGACATCAGGTGTTGTGTTCGATACTTCACTAAGCATGACCCTAATGCAAGATTCTCTTTCTGCCAAAGAGAAGTTTTGCATTAGAAGTGGACATGAATTATTCCTCTGACTTGAGATCACTATGGCAGCTTGCAAGCAACTCATTGTGCTTAGGTGCTGGACTACCCGGATTTCTGATATGGTGATGGAAGGTTGCTGGGTACAGTCAAGTACTTGGTAGCAGTAGTAGGATCGAGATAGGATTAATCTCTCAAAATGGTTTGGATTGAATGTTTAATATGCCTCAATTGAGAAAGACCTTGGCCAGGGAATTTCTTGTAAGGAGTTACAAGGATTCTTTGTTTGAGCCATATTGAGATAGACTGATTAGGGTTGGGCAGTTTAACCATAAGCCATCCAAAGCATTAAAATATTGAAGGAATAAGTTCAGTTGTATTCCATATTTGACAGGTTCTTGTTGCTTTACAACCTTCAACCTATCCGGACATCGGGTGTCATTACTAGATGGTAACTTTAGCTGGTACTGGAAATGTTTCAGTGCTACCGATTTAGTATTTGAACTTATGGGGTCACACACCGTGGGTTTCTTCTTGATTTATTGGCATGGAAATGATTGAGAATCATTCCAAACTTGTTTTGACAAGAAATTATCAGAGCTACATTTGAGCCGACTCATTTGAAGAGTTGACTCGTGCAAATTCACTCGAGTTGACTCGAACAATCGATTTGACTCGGCTGATGGACTATGTTGAAAATCAAAACTGCTTCATTAATGCTTGCAACTATTATGGGACTTAATGATGGGCATTTTAGGGTTTTAATGGCTGCTGTTGTAGAATTCCATGGGTTTTTAACACCCTGAATTCCAAGGGACTCAAACTCTCTTTATAATCTCTCATTAAATTATATTTTGTGGGTTAATCATTTCAGTTCATGTGAATTTGTTCTATTCTGAGTTCTACTAAAAGAACAAAAAAGGAGATCAATAGACTGCTATTTTCTCATGGTTAGAGTTCACACTCGATCTCTAAGAGATTATCGAAGAGGGGGTTTGAGTATTGGGAGGGATTCTTGAGTGCATTCCTTCTGTTGAAAGTTTGGGATAGAGAGTTAGGAAGGGTTTTGAAGAGTCCTGTTCCATCTGTGCTTCAGCAATAATTCTTCAAAGAGTTGAAGAAGTAGTCCATGGTTCTTCAAGGAGTTGAAGGAGTCCCTGCTGTCGACACTGTTTCCGAAGAGGCTAGACCTCGAAGGAAGGAGGAGAAATCTTGTACCTTCGTGTGAACTTCCTGTAGAGGTAGTACACGTGTGCTGCTTGCAGAGCTTACTGTTCTTCCTTGCAGGTGGAGCACGTGCCTTCTAAGTGATCATCATCTCAAAGGTATTGGGATATCATTGTGTGATTTCATACATATGTGTGACATATTATTCTTGCTATATCATTGTGTGATTCCATGAATAGTTCTTTATTTCATACTATAGATGCATGATTTCATACATACATTACTCTAGATGCATCAAGATCCATGTAAGGGGCCTATGTTAATCAGATTAACAAATCATAGATAAATGTATTTTTTATCTCCTTCCGTTGTGCCATGTTGTTTAGAAAAAGTTTTTAAATTGAATGCATCAGGGCCCACCTCATCCGCTGTGCTCCCAACCTTACACTTACATCCTTCATGCAAAATCCACCATATCCGAGAACACCCCGTACATGACTCTTTGTCATGAATGAGTATGAATCAAAACATGGCTTTATGTGCATAAGGAACCATGGTGATCTCAGGTCTAAGGATCACTTACACAACTCCCACTATGAGAACCATCTTTTGACACATAGTAAGACCTCCATAAGATATTCTCAAGGCAGATCAGTTCAGTGAATTCATATCCTAATGAGCACCTATATCCTTATATTAAAATCCTTACATAAGTGGCTATGAGACCAACCACCTTCTCCATCAAGCATACATAGGATGTGCTCGTCTGTCCAGAAACATAAATCTCCGAATTAATGATCCAACGACTAGGAACATTTTAGATTAGGATTTATAGGAACTTAGGTTTCATCATTATGATCTCTATCATAACCCTAATTTCATTGCCCTAACCTATAAGATTCATCATAATCTTGATAAGATGCAGCAGTATGATGAATCAAAAATTATCTTTTATTAATAAATAATATCATACATGAGTTGGAAGATTATAGAAATGCTCATACAATGATTGACTTTTAGGGTATAATTCTTTCAATCACCCACTTGCATTAAAGCCAATCGCCCTTGTATCTTATACCCATACAATCTAAGTGACGATCAAACTGCTACTATGGTAGTGCTTTAGTTAATGGATTTGCTATGTTGTTCTTTGTATCTACTCGTTCAAAGATAATACATTGTCTCTCATTATCTCTCGAATGAGGTTGAAGCATCTTAGGATGTGTTTGAACTTTTGATGAGACCTTGGTTCCTTAGCTTGCATAACAGTTCTAGTGTTATCACAATAAAGTGGCACCAATTGTTGTAAATCAAGAACCATGCCCAATTTCATGATAATTTTTTTCATCCACATAGCTTCCTTTGCAGCTTCACTTATAGCTTTGTACTCTATCTTAGTGACTGAGTCAGCTATAGTTTTCTGCTTTGTACTCTTCCAACTTAATGTACCCTTATATAAGGTGAAGACATACCCTGATATAGATTTGCTATTATCTGAATCTGATTGAAAACTAGAATCAGTATACTCTTGTAGTTTCAACTCTGATTCACCATATACTAGAAAGATATCTTTAGTCCTTCTCAGATACCTAAGAATGTTTTTCATAGCTTTTCAATGATCCTCCCCTGGATTATCCTAGAACCTGCTTTCTATGCCCAAGGCATAAGCAACATTAGGCCTGATACATAATATGGCATACATAATTGATCCTAAAACCGAAGCATAAGGAATCAAACTCATCCTCTCTATATCTTCTAATATCTTAGGAGACATCTTTTTGGAGAGATGTATGCCTTGACTCATTAGCATGTAACATCTCTTACTTCCCTCCATGTTGAATCTCTTCAACAATAAGTCAATGTACTTGGATTGGGATAAAGCCTAGCATCCTCTTAGATCTATCTCTATAGATTATTATACCTGGTATATAGTATGCCTCTCCCAAATCCTTCATGGAAAACTACTTTGATAGCCAAGACTTGATTGATTGGAATATTGGTATATCATTCCTAATGATGAGTATGTCATCAACATACAAAACCAAGAAAACAAGGGCACTCCCACTTGTCTTCTTATACACACACGGTTCGTCCACATTCTTGATGAAACCAAACTCTTTGATTGTCTCATCGAAGTGGATGTTCCAAATCCAAGATGCTTGCTTCAATCCATAAATGGATTTCTTAAGCCTGCATACTTGGTTAGGTCTCTCACTTGAGACAAACCCTTCTTGCTATGACATATAGACTTCTTCCTCAAGATATCCATTAAGAAAAGCAGTCTTTATGTCCATCTACTAGATCTCATAGTCATGGTATGTAGCTATGGTAAGAAATATCTGAATGGACTTGAGCATGGCTACTAGTGAAAAAGTTTCATCATTGTCAATACCATATCTTTATCTAAAACCTTTTGCCACCAGCCTGGCCTCGTAAGTCTCTACTTGACCATCTACTTCTATCTTCTTCTTGAAGACTCATTTACACCCAATTGGGTTTACTCCCTCAGGTGGATCAACTAATGTCCAAACCTGATTAGAGTACATGGAGTCCATCTCGAATTTTGTGGCTTCCATCCATTTGTTAGAGTATCTACTTATGACAACTTCGATATAGGTAACATGATCATCATCCTGTAAGATACTGGTTTCATTATCATTCCCAATGACAAAGCCATAACTAAGAGGTGCACTTCGCACTCTCTTTGACCAACGGAGAGGAGGTGTGTGTTGTGGTTGTTCCTGAATCTTAGGAATATCTGGTTGAGGAATTGCTTTAGATGTAGGTTAAACTTTTTTAAGTTCAAATATTCTCCCACTACCCACTTCTTGGATAAACTACTTTTCCGAGAATGTGGCATGCTTATTGACAAAGACTTTTTGCTCGGTAGGGTGGTAGAAAAAGTATCCCATATCTTCTTAAGGATAAACTACAAACCTACACTTATCAGTCCTAGCACTTAGCTTATCTCCAAAAACATTCTTGACATATGAAGGGAAACCCCAAATCTTAAAATACTTAAGACTTGGCTTTTTCCCTTTTCATAATTCAAAAGGAGTGCTTTTAACTGCCTTTGATGGCACCCTGTTCAATATGTATGCAGTAGTCTCTATGGCATAACCCTAGAAGGATACTGGAAGATCCGTGAAGCACATCTTGGACCATACCATGTCCAACAAGGTATGATTCCTCCTTTTTGCTACAACAGTTAACGGTGTTTCGTTTGAAGGGGTCGATTCAGAGAGAATATCTGTCTTTAAGATGATCGAGAAGTTTACTAGACAAGTATTCTCTTCCTTGATTAGATCGAAAGATTTTATTACTATGCCTAGTTTGTTTCTCAACCTTACTTTGATACTCTTTGAATTTATCAAAGGCTCCATACTTGTGTTTCATAAGATACACATATCCCAATCTCAAAAAATTATCAGTAAAATTGATAAAATAAGAGTATCCTCCTCTAGCTTGGGTTGTCATAGGACCACACACATCTGTATGTACTAGACCTAATAGCTTAGTTGCCCTTTCTCGATGTCTAGTGAATGGAGACTTGGTCATCTTACCCATGAGACAAGACTCACAAGTTTCTAATGATTCATAGTCAAAAGGTTCAAAAAAATTATCTTCGTACAACTTGTTTATCCTGGACTCATTGATATGACCTAAATGGCAATGTTAGAGTTAAGCGACATTCTCATCATCTCACTTTTTTTTCTTGTTCTCAACAAGTATAATGTCATCATTGAGTGACAGAATCAAAAGACCGTTAAAAAAAGTACCACAACCAAAGAATTTTTTTGAAAAGAAAATCGAGCACCCATGGCTCGTCAAATTTATTTCATAACCTTGTTTCAACAACAAAGGTACAGAAATAATATTTCTTATAATATTGGGTACATAATAACAATCTTTTAATTCAAGAATATTTCTTGATGGCAATAACAATAGGTAGGTGCCAATAGCTTTAGCCTGAATGGGTTCACCACTCACATCGAACAGCTCAAAGTCACCCTTCTTCAAGCTTCTAGGTCTTTGTAACCCCTACAATGACTTACAAATATAAGACCTACATGTGGTATCCAATATCCATGAATCAGAAACTGAAGAACTCAATGACAATCTTTAGATGCTCCACTAGCATTCTACTTCAAACTTGCAAGATATAACTTGCAATTCTTCTTCTAGTGCCCTTGCTTCCTATAGTGATAGCAGGTCCCATCAGCAGTGGGCTTCCTCGACTTCTTCCTCTTCTAGAAGCTACTCTTAGCATTCCTCTTTTTCTTTGAACCCTTCTTCATTGCCTGCTTCTTCTTTCCATCAACCAGAAAAAGCTAAGCCTTTTCACCTTTGAAGTGGCTCTCTACTGTCTTGAGCATATTCAGCAGCTTAGGCAATGACATATTTAGTTTGTTCATGTGGTAATTCATGACAAACTATGAGAAGGAATCTGGGAGTGACGTGATTGTAGGATTAGGTCCTAATTAAGCTCTCCATCCATCATAAACCCCAGTTAACCTAATCGAGCGATCAGATCAATCATCTTGAGGACATGTGCCTGAACAGAAGAGCCCTTACACATGCATGCTTAGAACAACTGCTTCGATGTCTCATATCGAGCAGTCTGACTATGCTCTCTATAAAGATCTTTAAGATTGAGCAATATGGACTGAGATTTCATTTTTTCATGTTGCCTCTGCAACTCATTGCTCATAAAGGCCAACATGATGCACTTGATAGTCATGCTTTCATTCTGCCACATTTTATTTATGGCTCTTTCATCTTCAATAGCATCTTCTCTTACTGTATTTGGGTTCGAAGAATCGAGGATATTGGCAAGCTTTTCTTAAGCTAATACAATCCTTAGGTTCCTTAACCATTCCATATAATTTAGACCGGTCAACTTGTTAGCATCCAAGATGCCTTATAGTGAAAGAGTTGAAGCCACAATGTAAAATAAACATTAAATAAAGAACAACTATAAGCAGACCACTCATGATGATATTCACAATGATAAGGACTTTTGTATCTAATTGTGTCTCCCGCTATTTTCTTTTGAATACCATAACCCTCAACTATGGTAAGCGAGAAAACCCTCCTAGGGCTTCTTTAGTGGGGTTGAGATCCCAATTTCTCATGAATGTCTTGTGTTAATCATAACAAATACCCATGAGTTCAAGGCTAGGAGAAGCCACTTTTCAATTGCAACCCATTAAACTCTCAACATAACACCTACCTGTAAGATACTTATAGCTTTGTGTGAATCTTAACAAACTATAATATCTTAGCTTAGTTAAAACCTTCATTTCCATGTAGCCATGTTTGATAAATATTGCCCTTGTGTCAATCACAACAAAGCAACACTACCAATCATACCATAAAGCATAAAATGCACCAAGACAAATATCATATCAAACCATACAATAGGCCATGCATTAATTACAACAAACATACTATAGTTTTTAACATGGGTTTGGCTTAGCATGAAGGAAGGCAATTTGTAGTGTGCTTAATCAATTAGCATTTCTAATTTAAGATCTAGATATAACCAAATTGGCCAGGTAAGTGGAAGAGATGAAGGGGTCTTCTCATTGCTTTTCTTAGACACCAAATGAATTGGCCAGGTCAGACAACACAATCAATTAAAAATCTCATTCCCTTTACCTTCCCAGAACCACTTGCCTAGATACCAATTTGCTAATCAAACCCTAAATGTATTTACATTATGATTAACTTACGCTATGACTAAATATAATTTCATGAGAACTTTGATGGTCTCAAACACATCCTAATTCAACATGCCAATATGATCCATATTCCAGCAAATAAGCATATTAAACCTAATATGCATAACCAAAGCATGATTAAAACAACAATCTATTCACCTCACTTGTTCATGGGATAAGGCCATGGTAGCACCCCAACACATCATAGGAGGCCCCATTGAATGGAAAGAGAGGGCCTTTAAACCCTACATAACTTCTATGATCAGACGGCCATGGTAATAACCCAATCTGAAGCAGTTACGAGGAGCATAAGACATCACATATGTAATATGAACTAATCATGCAAGAGTCATAGCAATGAAAGAAATTAACACTAAAATGACTACTAATTGTATGAATCAAGATGGCTCAGATACCACTATTGGGTTCATGCTGACATAAAAAAAGACTGGATTTCAAAAATTTTCATTATTGAAACCCTAATTAGCCAGAACACTAGATCCAAGGACAACTTGACCATTAACAACTAATAAAGCATAACATTAAAGTTATAGAAAAATATCTAGAGTGCTATAGTTCTTAATTTCTATAAGGCACACAAGTGTATGCCCTCCAGAGATGATCCACACTAGAATCAGACCCAAAAACACTCCTATCAAGCTTGCTTATTTGATTAAGACTCTTCCTGGCAGCCTTTCTTTATTTAGCGACCTTTCTTCCTTTGCTACAACCCTTACCCTCCTATAGGGCACATAGAGACCTCTCTGAATCCTCTCTCAAAATTTGATTATCCCTCCTATATCTCTTCATAGGCTCTTGTCTTAAAATGACAAGCCTTTTCTTAAAGAAGACTTTTTGTCCTAAAAGAAGGAAGAGAGATAGAAAGGATTTCTTTCAGATGTTTTGGCATCAAAATACTGATGCCTATATATAATGAGTGAGGGGGTAGCTGAAAAAACTTTTCCTCGGCCCTTGATCTAATTTTCTAATGATCAGCTAAGACCTTTCAAGCAGAAGGAGTCCCTTAGATGAAAGGTTTTATCTGATATGTCATATCACTGCACCAAGAGACATATATGTGTCTCTTCAAATTTTAGCAATTTTTCCATGTGCCATGTGGCAAGTTACTAGTCAAAATCGAGCTAAAGAATGTGGGATTCTAAAGGATATATTAGAGAACCAAAATCCTTCAAGTAGGACTTCTGGATTTATGATTGTACACCAAACATGAAGGGACGCATCCCTTCATTTTGTGTGCCAACTTTTCCATGCCAAATGTCATGTTTTAATCAGTTAAAACCAATCTAAATGGGCATGGAGATAAGGGAGAGAGGCCTAGCACTTATCTAGAATAGGTGATTAAGTGGTAGAAGGACTCTTGGTTCTTTTTGTACCCTTTAATCTTGGCACACGCCAATATGGTGCCAAGAGTCCAATCCCATTTGGACTCTTCCATAATCCATGAATAATGTTCAATAAGTTTCAGATAAATATAGATAAATGCTATCCCAATTAGGACTCAACCCAATCTAAGTTTTTCTTAAATTGGTTAGCTAAAATAGCAATCAAACTGACCCAATCTAATTGGGTTAGGAGCTAGGCTAGCATGCATATGCTAGTATAAAAATTAGCTAGCTTATTAGGATCCAATAACCCTAAGCAAAATATAACTGACTTCTTTGACCAATTTCTTAGCATGTGTGACCCTTTGGATTGCACATCTAGCTAGCAGGAGGTCCAAGTCCAAGATATTTCAATCCAATCAAAATTGATTGACCTAATCAGGTCAAATTGAGCTGACCCAAGTTGCTAATTCGAACCAATTTCCAAATTGACTCATGAATCCAACCAATTTGATTTATAAAAATCTACAAGACATGATTGATGTCTAGAAATATGTCATGCTTATCCGAAAGATGAGAAATTTCATAGAAATTATCAAAATATCCTTCAATTGAAAGTTACCGTGCAATTCAATCCTTCGATCTCCCTTTATCCCGAATAAGTGATAGATATGGAGAATTGTCAAACCTTAGCACTTGATCCTTTCGAATCTTAATTCAATAATGAACACTTGATCAATGAAAGATTAGAAATCCTTTCTAATATCATATTGCTTTGATCAAAGACTTCCTGAGTTAACAATCAAAGAGATTACATGGGAAAGTCCGCCTCTAACTAGGAGTGATCAATTGCTTGTTGATCCACTCACATCCTTTATGCAAAATCCATCATATTCAAGAATACCCCGTACATGACTCTTTGTTATGAATGAGTATGAACTAAAACATGGCTTTATGTGCATAAAGAACCATGGTGATCTCAGGTCTAAGGATCACTTGCACAACTCCCACTATGAGAACCATCTTTTGACACGTAGCAAGACCTCCATAAGATATTCTCAAGGTGGATCAGTTCAGTGAATTCATATCCTAATGAGCACCCACATCCTTGTATTAGTGTCCTTATACAAGTGGCTATGAGACCAACCACCCTTTCTATCGAGCATACATAAGATGTGCTCGTCTTTCCAGAAACATCAATCTCTGAATCGATGATCCAATGATTAGGAACATTTTAGATTATGATTTTTTGGAACTTAGGTCTAATCGTTATGATCTTTGTTGCATCCAGAAAAACTTTGATGATGCTTGAGTTTAAATCAAGTTGAAGAGAATCGAATTTAGCTATTATATCTAGCCCTTTGTCATCTTCTTGGAGGATCTATGTGCCGAGGCTGCTCTCAAGCTTCGTTAATAGTGTCAGGACTGAACAGATGGCGTCTGAAGAAAGGCTAGGTGAAGGGTCCTCCAAAAAAAGGAATCCCCTACTTCATCATGCTCACTGATATTTATAGGCCTCAAACCTAACTGTGTATAGCTTGAGTCCTGCTGTAAATGGTTAGTTTGTTAAGATATGAGCATGTGCACTAAATGTTATCCACAGATTTTGAATAGTTTCGCATCACTTGAACATTAATCAGCTTTGCTTCTCCTGGGCATTAATCAGCCTCGTACCTCATGAGCATTGATCGGCTTTATACCTCAAGACATTGATCAGCCTTATGCCTCTTGGGTATTGATCGGCTTAATGCCTCTTTGGTGTTGACCGGCTTTGTGCCTCTTGGGCGTTGATTGGCTTTGCACCTCTTGGGCGTTGATCAGTCTCATGCCTTTTGAGCATCGATTAGCTTTATGCCTCTTGGGCATTGATCAGCTCTACGCCTGTTGGGCATTGATCAGCTCTACACCTCTTGGGCATTGATCAGCCTCTTGGGCATTGATCGGCTCTACGCCTCATGGGCATTGATCGGATTTGCACCTCTTGGACGTTAATCAGCCTTATGCCTCTTAGGCATTGATCGGCTTTGTGCCTCTTAGACATTGATCAGCCTTATGCCTCTTGGACGTTGATCGACTTTACACTTCTTGGATATTGATCAATCAGATTCAAATCCCAACTAAATCAGTTATAAGTAGACCAAATGTGTCGTATCCCAACATTAGTCCCCCCAGTTTTTGAATTCATTAATTAGAAATCAGAAACTGTCAGAAGCTTCCATTCTTGGACAGCATGCTTTGATGATGTGTCAATCTCTGAAAGGGGAGGCAGTTATAAAAACCAACAGCTGTATCCTGCTATCATCATTGTAATTTTTGAAATCCATGAAAGGCCGATAGATCTTTGTCACAAAATAAATGCATCCATCCCATCAGCAGCATGTTGCCATCGGATTACAAATGGTCATTTCGACTCTTCGAGAAACTCTATCTTTTTACCAGATATTGCAGACAGGTGGCCAAATCTGGATCAATCCCATTATTCGAGAAAAACCTTGGACCGTTGAAGGACATTATATAAGCACCATCATCCCCAGGAAAATAGGTTTTTCACCATTTCAGTTTCTTCACCTTAGGAGCAAAAGAAACCACTCTGGTCGACCTCTTCCTTTCTTCTACCTTTTTCTTTTAAGTTAGTCTTCCTTTACTTCTTTCCTCCGCTATGGCTATAATCTTAGAATTTAGTCATGCTGAAAATCTCAAAGAAACCTCTTCTTAGAAATAGAAAAAACAAGCCGAATCAGTGAAAATAGGTGATGTTAGGTCTTCTTTAATAGAGCATCGAATCTTAGTGCACAAATAATATTATAACATTTCAGACGATTATGCCGTAGTTCTTCCAAATCCTAAAGACCAAATAGATCGGCCTCCACCTGGTAACTTGATAATCTATGAAGAACATCTAAGAGCTGGTCTTAGATTTCTGATTCACCCCTTTTTCATTACAATCTTTAGACTATATCATGTGCTACCAGCCCAACTAACTCTCAATAGTATTCGAATAATCTACGCTTTCTTGATTCTTTGCAAGGACACAGATATAGTACCCAAAACTTCCCTTTGCACCACTTTGTTCGTATTGAAGTGGGATTTTCATGGCCATGGGTGGTGGGTAATCAATCCATGCCATGGCTGGAAATTTATTTTGGGGCTTCCGTCGGCTATTCATGGTTGGAAGCCTTGCTTCTTTTACATTGTTTCCAAAATTCCTGGGGATTTTACCGTTAGTCATAGAGAACCTCGATTAACTATAAATGATGGCAAGAAAATTTTGACAGCTAACCAAGAAGACTATGAGAAGATCATGGGGATGGAGATTCTCCCGATAAAAGAACTTCTTGATGAAAAAGGTCTTTTTTTTATGGAAATCAGCCCCAAACCTTCTTTAGGTATTTCTATTGCTGATGTTATCTCTTCATTCCTTTTCTGGCAATCAATCTCAATATTTGACTTTTTAATCATTGTAGATACATCAGTCATGGTGGATGTTCGAAAGCTTCAAAAATTATCAAAGAAAAGATGAGCAGAAGCCACCTCCTCGAACCAAGAAGAAGGAAGGATTAAAAGACTGAAGAAGATAAAACCAACAACTCTAACTGCTTCAGCAGTCTCAACAGATCCTATTTCTCCGATACTAATAGCAAGTATATCGGAAGATGATGAAGTACCATTATCGGCATCACTTCAACCTCCAGTATAAGAAAGACAACCAATAGAAATCTCAGGAGTTTGTCCATCATCCTTTCCTACTGACCAAGCTAATAAGGGAAAAGCTCCGATGATGGAGGAGAAAGAATAAAAGAGAGTACCGGTTGCAAATGTCACAGCTGACTTTCTTATATATGCTGACGACTCAGGTCTAAATGACCCAATGCTGGCCCATCACCTTTTGATGTCTATCATCATTCCGAGAGATTGGGAAATAACCAAGTCCCAGCAGATTGATGACACCATTATGCTACTTCATCCAACATTGTTGAAGGTATGGAATCAACTTGTACTTTAAACAATTAAAGAGTTAATCATTTACCTTTCTTTATTAAGTCTGACTATTTTAATATGCAAATAAATAGCTTATCCATGGGATCAGCATCATGGATGAAAGTCTGAAAAATTTTGACCAATTCTGTCAAACTATGTGTAACGAGGTGAAAGTTGCAAAGGCGAAAAAAGAGGTTGCTGAGGAGCTAAAAAATGCTATGGAAAGGAAGCTAGAAGAAGCAGGAACTAAAACATCAGCTCTAGAAGCAGAGCTGAATGAGGCATGGTCAAAAATAAACCTCATGGTGTCAAAGCTGAAGAACAAGAAAATCCGATCGATATCTGTTAATTTGGAGAAAGCTGAAGAAAAAACTTCAATGGCTGAAAAGAAAGTTTTAGCGGCTAAAGAAAGAGCTTTAATGACAGCAAAGAAAGCTGAACAAGCTATTGAAGAGGTTGTTAATGAAGCCGTAAAGAAACACATTCAATCAAAAGCCTTTGACGATAAACTCCATAAAATAGGAGTTGAAAGCTACAACCATGGTCGCACCGACTGTTTAAACAAAGTAAAGAAATTTTATCCCGACCTAGATACTTCAAAAATAGAGGAAGACTCCGATGAGAAAGACTCCGATGAAGAAAATCCTGACGAAGAAGATCAGGTCAGAGAACCGATCATAAATCAAACTGAAGAACCAATCGATGGCCAAACTAAAGAATCAACACTAGGTTCTCAAATCCAAGAAGAAACGCCAATAGCTCCTACTATATACCAGGTCAAAATAGATGAAAGTGTAGTTGAAAGGAATGTAAATGACCAATCTATATAAATGATGTAAGAATTCATTTTGTTCTTAATATGAAATGAAAAATCTTTCTTTTTAGCAATGTCTACTGGATTGCAAGAATTCTAACTTTTATAAATGAAAAATTTTCTAAGTATAAAATCATCGAATCAAACAAGTAAGTTTCCAAAAAAGACTGATCTAATCATGAAATTATCCGAATCAAATTAACGACACTAATTATTATTCAGAAAAATTTAGTTAAAACCAATTTCGAATAAGTTCAATGAACAAGAATCTTTAACGGAATAAGTTGAGCAAAAAGTATAATCTCTAACTTTCCTCAAGGAAGAATTTATCTCTTACTGAACATTAAGAAAAATCAATCTTCAAATTAACCAAACCCCTAATTTACTCATAGATGATATAATATTTCAATCTGATTTACCAAATATCTTTTTCCTTTCCCCTTATATTTTATGAACAAGAATCCCTCGTAAAAGTTTTTTTCAGATGAAGTCTCATAAGTCATCATACCAACTTTGCCAAGTGTCATCTTCCTATCAGAAGAGCAGTTGTTCGGCAGGTCGTATAACCGCATTTGTCAGTATTTAAAAGACCGTGTAAAATTTGAATTCAAATTCAAACCAAACACCATTATGTATATATTTTATAACTGACTTTCTGAGAATCAGAAGAGGCGCACAAATTCCTACCAAATCAGGATCTTAAAGGTGTCAAGATCTCAAGATATCTCAGAATTTGGACCATAAATCATGGCCATTGACGTTCCCTATATAAAGAGATCTTAGGCCCAGGTCTTTGAGCCAATTTTGTCTTAAGTATTTTGAGTTTCTTTTCTCCTTCGAAACTCTTTGCTTCAAGGAATACTTCCAAGAAGAAATCTTCATCATATTTAAGAAATAGAATCAGGTGATAAGAAGTTTCATCAAATACCTAAAAAGAAAGCTGGACCGGTATGATTTTGAGAAGAAAGATCATGTGTAAGAAGAAGCCGCTTATCAAGAAGTACTTCCAGTAAGCCAGAATTTCCCGAATATGTCGAATCTTCATTCGAGGAAGAGGAACAAGAACCTTCTGTTCCATTCTCAAAAGAACCATAATGTGATCCATTTGCTAAGCATACTTCAACAGAAAAGGGAAAAGCTTTTATTAAGGAATCATCCGGTCCAAACAATGACAAGGCCATTCAAATGCTTGTTGCTGATACAAGTATCAATAATCCAAAGCTAGCAAAAACCATACTACAATCCACCATCCTTCGAAAAGACTGGGAGACAACAATCAAACACCAAGTGAAAGAGATTTTATCTTCCATCTACCCTGGAGTAATAAAAGTAGGTAATACCTCCCTTCTTTCCAAAACAATATACTCTCATCCTAAAGATGTTTCAACTCTTTTTTTTTAGTTCATCAATGATATCTCCATGATTGAAGAAAGTTGGTGTCAAACAACTAACCTTCAGGAAGATCTTCAAAAGCAATTAGTAATAGACAAGGAGGAAAAAGACAAGGCTAATGCTAATCGGATAGCCTTAGAATCAAAGGTTATCCGATCAACTGCAATGATCTTGTCTTTGCAAAATCAACTGAGAATAATTGATAGGCAAGCCATGCAGCTTGTGGATGATGCAAATAGAAGAAGAAAAATACTTTAACAGGCAGATGAAGCCATAGAAGAGAAAACCCAGGTGTATGAAGAAGTATTGAATCAAAAGTCCATAATGGAAGAGAGGATAATATTTCTTGAGAAGAAGTTGGAACAAACCGAATAAGAAAATGCTTCATTGATTCAACGGAGGCTTCTTGTGATCGAAGAATTCAAAAAATCTGAAGCCTTTAATGATGGGATGAATCAAGTGGGAGCCAAAGGCTATGAATTTGGCTTTGAAGACTGTATCATTAAGGTCAAGAAATTATACCCTGACCTCGACTTCTCCTCCATTTCTATAGATGATTCTGTAGAAAAAGAAGAAGAAAAGCCAACCCGATAATCCAGTAATTTCAACTATTGAGGAAACATCTGAACAAGAGAAAGCTTCAAGTGATCAAGTCAGCTAGAAAAAAGTTAAATAATGTTTGTTGTTGTTTTTTCTTTTTCCTTCTTATAGTTAGAACATCAATGAAGTTTTCAATTTCTCTTCAATATACCAAATCATGCTTTCAATATTTTGGACATTTTAAGATAACATCATTGATAGAATAGTGATTCACACTGTCTCTCATCACATGTCCCATGGTTAACTTATCAAGTCAACCTTTTAATCAATCGGTTATCTTGATACTAACACATTGATGAGTTAATGAGTCAGATCAACCCTATTTATTGAATTATAGTCAGCTTATCATGCCAACATTTCAATTGATCAGTAAGTTATTCTGATCATTAAACACTGATGAGTTAGTTAATCAGACCAACTCAATTTGTCGGATGATGGTAAGCTTATTAGGCTAACCTTTTGATCAGTTATTCTGATCGTTAAACACTGATGAGTTAGTGGATCAGACTAACTCAATTTATCAGATGATGGTCAGCTTATCAGGCCAATCTTTTGATCAATTATTTTGGTCATTAAACACTAATAAGTTAGTGGACCAGACCAACTCGATTTATCGGATTATGGTCAGCTTATCAGGCCAACCTTTTAATCAGTTATTCTGATCGTTAAACACCGATGAGTTAGTGGATCAAACCAACTCGATTTGTCAGATTATGGTCAGCATATCAGGCCAACCTTTTGATCAATTATTCTGATCATTAAATATTGATGAGTTAGTGGATCAGACCAACTCAATTTGTCGGGTTATGGTTTGCTTATCAGGCTAACCTTTCTTTACTTTTTTTTGTTTAGAGAACACTTCAACTTCATACTTTTCCTTCATATAAAAGGAACAAAAGAGAAAAAGTCTCTTTATTGATAGTATTTATGATGATTTTCTACAATCCACGGTCTGGTCATTGGATAACCATCCAGACTTTCAAGTCGATAAGTCCTGAGTCACACAACTTCAGTGATGCGATAGGGACCTTCCCAATTTGGAGCAAGTTTATCCTGTTCAGTTGGTCGGGATACTATCGTTCAGTGCAGAACATGGTCTCCAATCCGAAAGACTCGAGCCTTGACTCTTGAATTATAGTATCGCGCCACCCTTTATCGATACGCTGCCATTTTTAATTGTGATTGTAATCTAGAATTTTTGAGTAGATCTAAATTGATCTTCCTTTGGTCAGCATTATTTGATTCTTCAAAGCAATCCATTCTTCTAGAATGAACAACAATCTCTATGGGCAACATAGCTTCACTCCCATAAGCAAGGTTAAATGGAGATTCTCCCATTGTAGATCGGGGAGTCGTTCGGTAAGCCCATAAAATAGAGTTGAGTTCATCAACCCAAGATCCCCCAATTTCATTCAATCTGATTTTCAATCAATGATGGATTGTCCAATTAGATACCTCAGCTTTTCCATTAGCTTGAGGATGTCCAACGGATGTCAAATTGTGGAGAATATTATATTGAGCACAGAAATCCCAGAATTTTTGATTATCAAACTGCCTTCCATTATCAGTGATAATAGCATGAAGAATTCCAAACCTATATATGATAAAATTTCTGATAGACATTTCAACTTTGCTTCAGTGATTAAAGCTAGAGGCTCGACTTCTACCCATTTTGTAAAATAATCAATGTCAATGATCAGAAATTTTTGCTGCCCAAAAGTCGGAGGAAACGGACCAAGTATATCCATTCCCCATTAAGCAAATGGCCAAGGAGCCGTTAACTATGGTAGCTGACTAGCAGGACGCCTTTGTATATTTGCATATCTTTGACAAGAATCATATTTTCTTACAAAATCTGAATCATCCTTCTGTATAGTCGGCCAATAATATCTTTTCCTTATGATCTTGTAGGCCAATGACCTTCCTCCCAAATGATCGCCGCATATTCCCTCATGCACCTCTCTAATAGCATAATTGGCATCTGAAGGAGATAAACACTTCAATAGTGGCTGAGAAAATGATTTTTTATATAACAAGCCATCTAAGATAACATACCGAGAAGCAAACTTTCAGAGTTGTTTAGCTTCTATATTATTTTCATGCAATACCTTTCAGTCAGATATTTAATTATAGGACTCATCCAACCCATTTTCGGCTATATTTGAAGAACCTTTTCTTTTTTAGTTGTTGAAATACTTGGGGCCTCCAGATGTTCCATAAAAGTCTGACCCATTTGGTCAGGTGTAAAAGTAGCCAATTTAGATAATGAATCGACTCAAGAATTCTCAGTTCTAGGGACATGACTAATATCCCAAAAATTAAATAAAGCTCCAAGCTCTTGAACCTTCATCAGATATAAAGCTAAAATGGTAATCCGAACTTCAAAATCTACATTTACTTGGTTGACAACTAATTGTAAGTCATATAATACCTTTAACCTTCAGACATCTACTTCCTTTGCAATTCTTAAGCTGACCAGGAGGGCTTCATATTCGACTTGATTATTAGAGACTTTAAAAGAGAATCAGAGTGCATACTCTGTGATATCTCCATTTGGATTGGATAAGATCAACCCTACCCCACAACCAGAAGAATTTGAAGATCCATCTACATGTAATATCTAGGGTGCATCAGTCATTTCCATTTCATCAGATGGTTGAATTTCCTTTCCACTGTCACTCCAAGCACATTCGGCTATGAAATCAACCAGTACTTAAGCTTTCATTGCAGACCGAGGCTGATAAGCAATATCACACTCACATAATTTGACTGCCCATTTCGTCATCCAACCAGAAGTATCAGGACATTATAGAACAGTCCTTAGAGGTTGGTCAGTCTATACAACAATACGATGGGATTAAAAATATGGCCTGAGTGTTTGGTCGATATCATCAGGGTATAAATAATTATTTGAAGTTTTGGATAGCTGGTTTTTGCATCATGGACTTTGCTGATGTAATAAATGGTCTTATGTGATTCATCAGATTCCTTCCTTACCAACACAGAACTAATCGCTTCATCAGATGCAGCCAGATAAAGATACAAATCTTCTCCTTCTTGGGGTTTAGATAATATGATAGAATTTGTCAAATACTTCTTAAGCTCTTCAAATGTTGACCGACAGTCATCCAACCAATTGAACTCCTTGGTCTGTCATAAAGCTTTGAAGAAAGGCAAACACCTTTCATCTGAACAAGAAATAAACCGGCTTAATGAAGTAATTCGTCCAGTCAACTGTTGAATTTCTTTCATATTAGTTAGAAGCCTCATCTCCAATATGGCTCAAATCTTTTCTGGATTAGCTTCAATCACTCGCTTTGTAACCATGAAAACTAAAAATTTTCCAGAGGTTACACCAAAAACACATTTGGTCATATTTATCATATGATTTTTCCATAGAATATCAAAGGCTATCTACAAGTCTTTAATATGATCATCAAATTGGTTACTCTTGATAATCATATCATCTACATATACTTCCATAGTCTTTCTAATTTGATCTTCAAAGACCCTGTTCACTAATCTCTGATAAGTGCTCCAGCATTCTTAAGACCAAATGGCATGACTTTATAACAGTATATCCCTTGATCTGTGACAAAGGATGTATTTTATTCATCTTCTGGACTCATTTATACTTGATTATATCTAGAAAAAGCATCCATGAAACTCAAGAATTTATGTCCAGATGTTGCATCAACGAGTTGATCGATTTTAGACAAAGGAAAGCTATATTTAGGGCATGCCTTGTTGAGATCAGTATAATCTATATATATTCTCTATTTTTCATTTGCCTTTCTTACCATTACTACATTGGCAAGCCAATCAGGATAATGAACTTCTCTGATAAATCTGGCATCAAGCAATTTGGTCACTTCTTCATTGATAACTTTTTATCTTTCTGGGACAAAATTTTGCTTCTTCTATCGAACAGGCCGACTAAATGGATCAACCTTAAGTTCATGCATAATCACTTCAGGAGGAATCCCCAACATATCGGCAGCCTTCTATGCAAATATGTCAGCATTCTTTTATAAAAAATTAATCAACTTCTTCCTTTGGTCTTCAGTAAGTGAACTTCCAATCTGAACAGTTTTAGTAGGATCATCTTTTGTCAAAGGAGCATGAATTGTTCTTTCTATTGACATGCTTATTCCTTCAGTCGGATCCCGCAGATCCATTTGCTCAGAAACTCAGTTGTTGGTTGATTGTTGATTTTGAATTATCAAACATTGATGGGCCATCTGTTGATTTTCCCTTACTACTCCAATCCCATTTTGGGTTGGGAATTTCATCAGAAGATGATATGTCGATACGATGGCTTGAAACCTATTCAGAGCAGGCCTCCCCAAAATGGCATTATATGTAGAGGAAATTCGAACAACCATATAAGTAAGAGGGAATGTTCTTTGCTTTGGCATTGTTCCGTGGGTTACAGGAAGTGTAATTTCCCCCTCTACTCCTATAGAACTTCTACCAAATCAAGTTAGTGGCACATGAATTCTTCGTAGCTTATCAGTTGATAATTTCATCTTGACAAAAGCATCGTAAAGCAAGACTTCGGTAGAACTTCCATTATCAACCAAAATTTTATGTACATCGTAGTTCGCAATTATTATGGAAATCACTACAGGATCATTATGAGGCATCCGAATGCCTTGTAAGTCATCATCAGAAAAAATAACACTTCCTCGAAGCCTCTTGGGACTCCGATCATCTTCATGGTATGCTTGGTGAATCATTCCGACCGATCTATCAATCGGTTGTTGATTTGGGAGCTCCATCCCATCAATGATCATTCTTGTGCCTATTGGCCTTGGCAGTGTTGCCTCAGTTGGTCGGTTTTGATTTTGATTTCGAACATATCAATCCAAATAGCCCCGCTTAATCAGGCTTTCGATCTCATCTTTTAGTTGGATGCATTCCTCTATATCATGTCCATGATCATGATGAAATCAACAGTACTTGGCCTTATTGCGCACAGCAGGTGGAGCTCTAATTGGCCTTAGACTCTAAAAAAAGTTTCTTTCTCAATTTCCATCAAAATTTTTTCTCTTGAAAGAGTTAGGGGGTGTGAGTGTCAAATCGATTGACGTAATTCCTATCGACCAAGTTCCTCGGCCTCTGACCATGCCACTGAATTGATCGGACTCCAGAGATTGGAATTCATCTTCCTTGGCATTCTTCCTACTTGGAACTGATTTCTTCTCTATTTGTCGCCGGCTTAAGGTTTGTTCTTTGGCTTGAGCGTACCTTTGAGCACGGGCCAGTAATTCAGAATAATTGGTTGGAAACTTTTTATCCAAGAAAAATGTGAACCTAGAGGCATGCAATCCCTTCTTCATAGTGGACATCGCCATGTATTCATTAAGAGCCGGAATCTCCAACATGGTAGAATTGAACCTTTTAATGTAGTCTCTCAAAGAATCCCCTTCTGACTGTTGGATAAAGAATAAGCTATCAGAATTTCTAGACATTTTCCTGCTTATTCTGAAGTGAGAGATGAACAACTTCTCTAACTGACTGAAAGAATGAATGGTGTCCAACTGTAGACTTGAACACCACATTCTCATAGATTTCTTTAAGGTTGCAAGGAAGGCAAGATAGTGGAGTGCATCTGATGCCCCCTGAATCAACATATAGGCTTTAAAGCTGCCCAAATGATCCAAAGGGTCAGACGATCAATCATACAGCTTAATTTGTGGAACTTTGAAGTAATGTGGAATTCTCTCCTTCATAATCTTCTTAGAAAAAGGAGGCAGGATGTCGTAGCTTGGTGTTGCATCCTCTGCTTTCCTCTGCTCAACCACTATAGCAATCTGCAACTCCAGCTTTCTGAATTTCTTATCAAAATCATTTGCTCTTGTAAGGTCTTGAACATGAGTATTGTCAGGAGTGGATTCTTTAGATGACATAGAACAAGATCGCGGAAGTTTCCCCTTGTTCCGTTTCTTGGTATAATGATGAGATCAGTGATGTTGTTTCGAAGGAGATTGCTGACCTGAAGAACATTGATAAGATGAATTTCTTCTTGGTCTGAGATGTCTACTTACCTGGTGAGAAGGTCATCGACTATTTCTTGATATAGTAGGTTGCAATAGCTCCTTCACTGCAATTTCTTGAAGGTTTTGCACTGCTGTAGTAAGTACTTCTATCTTGTCAAACAGAGTGTTTAACCTTTCTTGATCCATGTTTCCGGTAGGAAGAGCTTCCACCCTCTCTTCAAGAATGGGATCATTCCCCTTTGAAGGATGGGGAATATCTTCCATGGATAGATTCCTTTTCCTACCTTTCATCTTACTTCTAGATTCTTGAAACTTTTTCACTGAGTTTCTCTTCCTGGTGCACCAATCTGTTATGTCCAAACAAACTTCGATGATGCTTGAGTTTGAATCAAGTTGGAGAGAATCGAATTGAGCTATTGTATCGAGCCCTTTGTCATCTTCTTGGAGGATTTGTGTGCCGAGGCTGCTCTCAAGCTTCATCAATGGCATCAGGACTGAACATATGAGGTCTAAAGAAAGGCTAGGTGAAGGGTCCTCCAAAAAAAGGAATCCTTTGCTTCATCGTGATCACCGATATTTATAGGCCTCAAACCTAACTGTGTACAACTGGAGTCTAGCTGTAAACAGTTAGTTTGTTAAGACATGAGCACGTGCAATAAATGTTATCCACAGATGTTGAATAGTTTCACATCACTTGAACATTAATCAGCTTTGCTTCTCCTAGGCATTAATCAACCTCGTACTTCTTGGGCATTGATCGGCTTTATGCCTTTGGACGTTGATCAGCCTTTTGCCTCTTGGACATTGATCGACTTTAAGACTCTTGGGCATTGACTGGCATTGTGCCTCTTGGGCATTGATCGGCTTTGCACCTCTTGGGCATTGATCAGCCTCATGCCTCTTGAGCATCGATCGGCTTTATGCCTCTTGGGCATTGATCAGCTTTACGCCTCTTGGGCATTCATCAACTTTATGCCTTTTAGGCATTAATCGGCTTTACGCCTCTTGGGCATTGATCAGCCTTATGCCTCTTGGTCATTGATCAGCTTTACGCCTCTTAGACATTGATCAATCAGATTCAAATCCAGACCAAATCAGTTGACCAAATGTGTCGTATCCCAACAATCTCCATCATAACCCTAATTCCATCGCCCTAACCTATGGGATTCATCATAATCTTGATAAGATGTAGCAGTATGATGAATCAACAGTTGCCTTTTATTTATAAATAATATCATACATGAGTTGAAAGATTATAGAAATGCCCATACAATGATTGGCTTTTAGGGCATAATTATTTCATAAGATGCCATTCAACTTGGTTTTCAGCACTAGGGCGATAATACCCATGGAGATTATCCTACCAATGCTACAAGTGGAGTAGTTTGATGAGTCGAGCAACCTGGCTTCCCTCCTCCTCAATCTTGACCTATTGGATGAGATGAGGGACAAAGCCCGAATTTGCATGGCCATGTACCGACAATGAGTGGCTTGTTATTACAACTCATGCATGAGGCCTAGGACCTTCTACCTGGGTGACCTCATCCTAAGACAGGCTAAGATATCCCAACCGATAGAGTGTGGTAAACTATTGCCAAAATAGGAAGACCACTATAGGGTTATCGAAGCATTGCACCAAGGAGCTTATCAAATTACAAAGCTCGACAATGCCTAGATCCTATAGATGTGGAATGCTAAAAACTTGAGGATGTATTATCAATGATGTATGTCTCCCATTTGATAATGGTATGAAAATGCTTTTTGATGGAATTTCTTGACCTCTTCCCTCTGGAGAATACCCATCTGTCCGACCCCAGGCAGACGAAGTTCAACGGGATGCTCTACAGCATCGTCCTCTCGAATGGCTTGCTCCATAATGCCTGCACCCATTCGTTTGACCCCAGGTTGAATTAAATTTGATAGGATGCTCTATAGCACCATTCTCCTCGATGGCATGCTTCACAGCACCTGCACCCATTTGTTCAACCCAAGGTCAAACGAAGTTCAATAGGATGCTCTACAATATTGTCTTCCCGGATGGCTTGCTCCTTAGGATCCATGCCCATCCATCTGATCCCAAGCTAGACAAAGTTTGATGGGATGCTCTACAGCACCGTCCTTCTTGATGGCTTGCTTCATAGCACCACCACCCATCCATCCGATTCTAGGTCCAATGAAGTTCAACGAGCTGCTCAATGGTACCATCCTCCCAAATGACTAGCTCCACAATGCCCATGCCCATCCATCCTACCCCAAGTTGGATGAAGTTCGATAGGAAGCTCTATAGCACCGTCCTCTTAAATGGCTTGCTCCACAGCACACGTGCCCATCCATCTAATTCTAGGTCGGATGAAGTTTGATGGGATACTCTACAGCACTGCTCTACCAAATGGCTCGCTCCACAGTGCCCGCACCCATCCATCCAACCCCAGGTCAGACAAAGTTTGATGGCATGCTTAACATCACCATCAACCTGGACAGTCTACTTCGCAGTGCCCAGGCTTGCCCAGCTGACTTAGAGGTAGGCAATGCCTGATGGGACACCCCGTAGCATCACCCCTTTGGAAAGAATGATTCCACTATGGCATCAACCCGACCATCGGGTCGGATGTCGGGCTTTGTAAAAAAATAAACAAAGGAAAAAAAAAGAAGAGTTAAGATGGAGAAATGTATAAATTCATCTCTGAGGAAAGCATTGCAAGGGAAGGAACCCTCCGACAAGTTGGGGAGCCCTACTGTTAATTCTGGTCTTGATTTTGATGATTGACAAAATGTATAAGTATATATGAGTACTAATTATATTTTAAGTATATTTTTCAGATCTTAGTACTCGACCATGTTGAATGAAGAAATGCTTGTATTTCAATAGAAAAAGTCCTTAAATTAATTAAAAATCAAGTATATGGACTTTGGAATTAATATGGAAGAACTTGAAGAGGCTAAAGTTTCAATTTGAAGATGTTTCAGTAATGGCACAAGCAAGTATCGATACTTGGAAATGAAGTATCGACACTTGAGGATCAAGTGTCGACACTTGAAGTGTGAAGTGTCGACTCAAGGCCTGAGATAAAGTAGAAGACTTCGGAAAGAACCTTCAGTCAAGTGTCGACACCTGGAGCTGAAGTATCGACACTTGGAAGTGAATGTCAACACCTGGAGAATGAAGTGTCGACACTTGTAACTGAAATGTCGACACTTGGAGGTGAAGTGTCGATACTTGAACAGTAACGCTAGTTTTCTGGGCTGCAAAACTTCTCCAACTTGGCTCCAATGGCTTTATTTTCATCCCTAATGGCTAAAAATGGTCATTTAAGTGTTGGGAGGCTATAAAAATATCAAGAATCAAATGGAAAAGTAATCCTTTGGTGAGTTTCTTTAATATTCTTGAAGAATTCAAGAGTTGAGTGATTCAAGCCTTCAAGCTTCCAAGTTTCAAAGAGAGCATTCAAAGTCTACATCCACAAGCATCAATCAAAGGCTTCATCAACTTGAAGACAAGATCTTCATCAATATTCAAGAGCTTCAAAGAGATATTTGCTTTACTTTAGAAAGCTTTTATTGTATTCATTTATACTTGCTCTTACATTATTTTACTTGAGATTTTGGTGAGCCTTGGAAAACCAAAGAGGTTTTTGGTAAGCCTTGAAAACCAAAGTGGTTGTTGATGATCCTTGAAACCAACTAGGATTTTACTTGTGAGCCCGAAGCCAAAACAAGTTAGTTAGGTTCTTGGTTAGCCCATAAAACCAAGGATGGTTGTTAGTAAGCCTTGAAACCAACTAGGGTTTGACTTGTGAGCTTGAAGCCAAAACAAGTTGTAAAGGTTGTTGGTGAGCCTAAGTTATAAAACCAAACTTAGTAAAATTCCCAAGGGTGGCTTGGGGAGTGGATGTAGGTGCTTGGTTGGCACCGAACCACTATAAACCTTTGTGTTTGTGTGATTGTTCTCCTTGTGCTTTTATTTCTTTATTTTCGCTGCATTTATTTGAAATACACAAGCACTTGGATTGCATTAGCACATATTTGCTTTAGTTCATAGTTATTACAAAGTAGTCAAAAGTTTTATAAAACCCAATTCATCCCCTCTCTTGGGTTGCCTACCTGAGCATATAATTGGTATCAGATCAGGTGCTCTATTTGAAAATCTAATGATTTTGATCTAAAGTTCATGGCAACCCTTGTAGGTATTAGTGTTAGACTACCATTTTTCAATGGCATAAATTACACATTTTGAAAAACTTGCATGCGCATCCATATTCAATCTATTAGTTATCATCTTTGAAAAATTATTATTAGTGGTCCTCATATTCCTTTCATTTTGGTTAATGGCATTTCCATTCCAAAGCTCAAAGAGGATTGAAATGAATATGACATTAAACAAACTGAAATCAATGCTAAAGTAATGAACTTGCTTTATTGTGCATTGGACTTAAATGAATTTAATAGAATTTTTACATGCGCATCGACGAAGAAAATATGGGACACACTTGAAGTTACTCATGAGGGTACTCTTCAAGTGAAGAATACTAAAATTAATTTGCTTGTACATTCTTTGAAGATTTTTGAAATGATGCACTATGAATCTATTTCTGATATGTATACTAGATTTATGACTATTATTAATTAATTGAAAAGTCTTGGCAAAATCTATACTAATACTGATTTGGTGAACAAAATTCTTAGATCCTTGCCAAAATCATGGAATCCAAAGATGACGGTGATCCAAGAAGCTAAAGATGTATAAACCTTACCTTTGGAGGAGCTTATCGGTTCACTCATGACCTATGAGTTGAACTTATGGCAATGGATAGTAGAAGCTGATGTAAATAAAAAGATAATAGCCCTCAAGGCCAAAAACAAATTCAAGGCAATGATGGTAACTTGGAGCGATAGCAAAAATTCAAGTTCGAATGATAAAATTGCCCATATTTGCTTCATGGCAAATGAGGAAAAGGTATGTGCTGAAAATGATTATAATTTTATCCTTGATGAATTATATGATGCATCTAATGATCTTGTGCATGAATATAAATTGCTAAAAATTGAGCACAAGAAATTAAATAGGCATGTAGATTCGTTTTCTCTTGATAACACCAATCTTACTAATAAAAATGATGGTTTAAATGCCAAAATTGATATTTTGAAAAATGAAAAGAATAATTTTTTTAAAGAAAAAGAATTCTTAGAAAAAGAAAATATTATTTTCAAAGATTTATGTGATAAAGTTTTGAATAAGAAAAATATCTTGATTGAAGAAAAGAAGCAAAAAATTTTAAAAAAAAATTGCTTATTCCTTCTTCCATTGTTGCATGCTTTGATTGTGATAAATTTGAATTTAATGCTTATCCTTCAAGATCAAGAAATGTTTGGGTTCCAAAAGGAACCATAATTGCTAATCATAAAGGATCCAAGAAGGTTTGGGTACCAAAAATGTCTACTTAGTTTGTTTTGCAGGAGTGTCTTGTAGCTCAACATGAAGAAAGGAAGTTCTTGAAAAGTGACTGTACAAGATAATTTGAAGAAGTGGACAAACTACATTTTGGACTATATGGTAAAAGGAAGGATTATATATATTGGTAAATTCTAAACATCTCCTTCCATTATTAAAAATGAAGTTAAGTTTTTATTGCATCAATTACTTTGAAAAATTATTTTAAATGGTTAATTAGAATCAGGTTTGGACATATAATCATTGGTTATGATCATGAACTTCTTGATGTTGATGAATTTCATGCTATCATGATTAAACTTATGATTGTAAGACCTTTACTTTATTTTGATTAATGTTTATTAAATTATTTCATGAAAAATATTTTTAAAGATGCATATTGATTTGAAAAATATTTTAAGTGATTGATTAGAATCAAGCTTAGACTAATAATCATTTGTTGTGATCATAAACATTTTGATGTTGACGGATTTCAAGCTCTCATGGTCAAACTTATGATTATTAGATCATCACTTGATTTTGATTAATATAGTTTCTAAATTATTTCAAGTGAAATGCTATGATTTATATATTTTTATTTTTGGCATTTATGCATAATCTAGAAATGATTTTGATCAAGTATAGAACTAGTAGTTAAGGGTTACTTTTAAGAAGAAGGTATGTATATTGATAAACCCTTGCTCTAGTAGCTAGACTTGATATCATTTTACTTCTAGCATTTGTATGGATACCAAATCATTTTAAATGAATTTGAAATCATGCTGAAAGTTTTTATGTGGTATAAATGCTTTGTATTTTGAAAATCATGAATATCTTGAAAATTTCAAATCCTTGGTTTCAGACTTAGAATTTATATTCCATCTAAAATTGTCTGAAATTATGATGCATGTGCTTTCATGTTTTATTTCTCAAATGAACCCATATTTTTAAGAGAGAATAACATTCAGGGGGAGCATCCAAATATTTGTTATCATATATGATGCTTTGAATGTTTTGCTTGATATCATGCTATACTTATATTACTTTGATACTCCTTGATTTCAAATATAATCTTTTGAGGGGAGTTACATTTAAGTGGTATCATGCTCAAATTGTATCATATTTCAAGTGATATCATTGATTTCATGCATTAGTTTTGATGATGTACTTGCTATTCTTTCCACCTTCATTCCCATTTTGTATTACCTTTCACCCTTTTTCATGATGTCAAAAAGGGGAAGAAAAATGTTAAGTATAAAAAGAGGAAGATAGTTTAAACATGAAAAATCATTTGAGAAATGAAAGAAAGTGCAATAGGGGAAGAAGAATGTAAAATATTTTTATCTAAAGGAAAGAATTAGTAAGAAGAAGAAATTTTAAAAAATTGAAAATTTTACATATTTTGAAAAATATTTTTGAATTTTTCTTGGATCATATTTTGAGGGGGAGCTTGGTGCTTATTGTTTTGAGCTTACAAGTTTATCTCATTGTTAATCTTTTTTAAGCTTACCCTATTCATATACTTAAAGATTTTGTCATCATCAAAAAGGGGGAGATTGTTGACTCTGGTCTTGATTTTGATGATTGACAAAATGTTTAAGCATATATGAGTACTAATTATATTTTAAGTGCATTTTTTAGATCTTAGTGCTCAACCATGTTGAATGAAGAAATGCTTGTATTTTAGTTGAAAAATCCTTAAATTAATAGAAAATCAAGTATATGGACTTTAGAATTAATATGGAAGAACTTGAAGAGGTTAAAGTTTCAATTTAAAAAAGTTTCAGCAATGGCACAAGTAAGTGTCGACGCCTGAAAATGAAGTGTCGACACCTGAGGATCAAGTGTCGATAGTTGAAGAGTGAAGTGTCGACTCAAGGCCTGAGACAAAATAGAAGACTTCAGAAAGCACCTTCAGTCAAGTGTCGACACCTGGAGTTGAAGTATTGATACTTGGAAGTGAAGTGTCGACACATGGAGAATGAAGTGTCGACACTTGGAAGTGAAGTGTTGACACCTGGAGAATGAAGTGTCGACACTTGAAACTGAAGTGTCGATACTTGGAGGTGAAGTGTCGACACTTGAACAGTAACGGCTAGTTTTCTAGGCTGCAGAACTTCTCCAACTTGGCTCCAACGGCTATATTTTCCTCCCTAACGATTATAAACGGTTATTTAAGTATTGGGAGGCTATAAAAATATTAAGAATCAAATGAGAAAGTAATCCTTTGGTGAGTTTCTTGAATATTCTTAAAGGATTCAAGAGTTGAGTGATTCAAGCCTTCAAGCTTCCAAGTTTCAAAAAGAGCATTCAAAGTCTACATCCACAAGCATCAATATTAGGCTTCATCAACTTGAAGACAAGATCTTCATCAACATTCAAGAGTTTCAAAGAGATATTTGCTTTACTTTAGAAAGCTTTTATTATATTGATTTATACTTGCTTTTACATTATTTTACTTGAGGTTTTTGGTAAGCCTTGGAAAACCAAAGAGGTTTTTGGTAAGCCTTGAAAACCAAAGTGATTGTTGGTGAGCCTTGAAACCAACTATAATTTTACTTGTGAGCACGAAGCCAAAACAAGTTAGTTAGATTTTTGGTTAGCCCGTAAAACCAAGGGTGGTTGTTGGTGAGCCTTGAAACCAACTAGATTTTACTTGCGAGCCCGAAGCCAAAACAAGTTGTAAAGGTTGTTGGTGAGCCTAAGTTATAAAATCAAACTTAGTGAAATTCTCAAAAATGACTTGGGGAGTGGATGTAGGTGCTTGGTTGACACCGAACCACTATAAACCTTTGTGTTTGTGTGATTATTCTCCTTGTACTTTTATTTCTTTATTTCCGATGCATTTATTTGAAATACACAAGCACTTGAATTGCATTAGCACATACTTGCTTTAGTTCATAGTTATTACAAAGTAGTTCAAAAGTTTTATAAAACCCAATTCATTCCCCCTCTTGGGTTGCCTACTTGAGCCTACACCTACAAAATGTTCTAAACAAAAAAGAAGAAAATTTATGAATACTGATAGCTCCAAGCTCGCCAAGGCCCCACCAGACTTGAGGGCCCCCATGGTGGCATTGATCATCATCGTTGTCTCGACCATCACCTATGCGATGGTCTCTTGCATCGAGCCTATTGGGTTTTGGGCTAACATAGCGAAAGACTGAGTTTCAGAATTTTCATTATTGAAACCCTAATCGACCAAAACCCAAGACCCATGGACCACTTGACCATGACAACTAATAAATCATAATTTAAGGTTATAGAGGAATACCTGGAGTGCTATACTCCTTAATTTTTATAAGGCACATAAGTGTATGCCCTCCAGAGGTGATCCACATAAAAACTAGACCAAGGAAGCACTCCTACCGAGCTTTCTTATTTGACTAGGACTCTTTCTGGTAGCCTTTCTTCCTTCAGCGACCTTTCTCCCTTTGCTAAAATCCTTACCCTCCTGTAGGGCACTCAGTGACCTCTTTGAATCCTCTCTTAGAATATGATTATCTCTATTATATCTCTTCCTAGGCTCTTGTCTTAAAATGACAAGTCTTGTCTTAAAGAAGACTTCTCGTCCTAAGAGAAGGAAAATAAATAGAAAGGATTTCTTTCAGATTATTTTTGGATGTTTTGGCATCAAAATATAGATGCCTTTTTATGGTAAGTGAGCGGGTGCCTAATAAACCATTTTTTTTCCCTTGATCAGATTTTTTAATGATCAGATAGGACCCTTCAAGTAGGAGTCCCTTGGCTGAAAGGTCTTATCATGATATGTCATATCACATTGCTAAGAGTTGCTTATCGCAACTCTATGATAAAATCTGATAATTAATCTCTTAATTTCAGATTTAAGATGAGGTCCTACACCCCAATAGGCATATCAAATGAAGAGGTTTATCAAAAAAAAAGGTGATTAATAGGTAGAAGGACTCTTCCTTATTCGTGTGCCATGAGTCAAACATCGCATCCCTTCATTGATCACACCTTTTCTTACATTATTTGACTGACCAATACTAGTCAATATGAGTGTTAATGGATAGGATAAGGGCAGAGCTTTATCACTTAAAAGGTGATTAATTTGCAAAAGGACTCTTGATCATTCTGCGCCCCTTTATTCATGCCCATACCAATATGCCGCCAAAAGTCCCATGCCATGGGACTCTTGGTTTAAATAATGGATAAGGCTTGATAAATTAGGACAAAACCTAATTTGGCTATTCCAATTAAGACCCAACCCAATCGAAGTCTCACTTAAATTGGTTAGCCCAAATAGCAAGCAAACTGGGCCAATCTAATTAGGTTAGGAGTTAATCTAGCATGCATATGCTAGTATGTAAATTAGCTAGCCTATTAGGAACAAATGACCCTAACCAAAATCCAATTAACTTCCTTGACCAATTTCCTAGCATGTGTGACCTTTTGGGCTCCACATCTAGCTAGTAGTAGGTCCAGGTCCAAACTATTTTGATCCAATCAAAACTGATTGACCCAATTAGGTCAATCCAAGCTAACCCAAGATAGCCTATTCGAACCAATTTCCAAATTGACTCATGAATCCATCCAATTTGATTCATGAAAACTTATAAGATATGATTGACATCTAGCAATATGTCATTCATACCTAGAAGATGAAAAATTTTATGAAAATTATCAAAATACCCTTTAATGAAAGTTACCATGCAATTCAAACCATTGATCTTCCTTTATCCTAAATAAGTGATGGATATAAAGAATTACGAAATCCTAGTACTTAATCCTTTTGAATCTCAATTTGATAAAGGAGACTCGATTGATGAAGGATTAGAAATCTTTTCTAATCTTATCCTACTTTGATCAAAGTTTCATGAGTCAATATCAAAGAGATTACATAGGATAAGTCCTCTTACTAGGAGAGATTGATTCCTTGTTGATCCACTCATTACCTTCATACACAATTGATCATATCCAGATGCACCCTGCACATGACTTAATTGCCATGATGAGTATGCACCAACACATAGGTTCATATGCACAAGATACTATGGTGATATCAGGTCTAAGGTCGCATGCACAACTCCCACTAAGAGAATAAGTTTTTGACAAGTAAGTAAGACTTCCATTAGATGTTCTCTAGTGGGATCAATTCAGTAAAATTATGACCTAATGAGTACCCACATCCTTTTATTAGTATAACTATACAAGTGGTCATGAGATCGACCACCCTCTCCATCGAGCATACATAGGATGTGCTAGTCTATCCAGATTCATCGATCCCCGAATCGATGATCCTATGACTTGAAATATCTAGATTAGGGTTTATAGGTCTTAGGTCTCATTTTTATCCCTGTAACCTTAAACCATTGCCCTAATCATGGGTTCATCATAATCTTATAACTAAAACACAAGACATAGCATATGATGAATCAAAAAATTATATTTTTTAATATCAATCATAAGTTGAGAGAATACAAAAATGCCACTGATACAATAACTATGATTGGCTTTCAGGGCATAATTCTTTCAATCTTTCACTTGCACTAAAACCAATCTCCCTTGTATTTAATATCCATACATTTTAGATGGTGATCAAACTACTGTAGAGGAAGTACCTTAGTGAATGGCTCTGCTACATTGTTCTTTGTATCTACTCATTCGATGATAACATCTTGTCTTTTAATGATTCTTGAACTAGGTGGAAGTATCTTAAGATGTGCTTAGACTTATGGTGAGACTTTGGTTCCTTCTCTTGTGCAAAAGCTCTAGTGTTATCATAATATAATGCACTGGTTGTTGTATTATAGGAACCACATCCAATTTCATGATGAATATCTTCATCCACACAGCTTCTTTTGTAGCTTCACTTGCAGCTATGTATTCTGTCTCAGTGATTGAGTCAGCTACAGTTGGCTGCATGGTACTCTTCTAACCCATTGCTATTCCATTCAGAGTAAAGACATACCCTGATATAGATTTACTATCATCTGGATTAGATTAGAAAATAGAATCTGTATAGCCTTCTAATTTTAGATCCGGTCCTCCATATATTTGAAAAATATTCTTAGTCCTCAAGTACTTAAGAATGTTTTTCAAAGCTCTCCAATGATCCTCACATGGATCAACCTGGAACCTACCTACTATGCCTAAAGTGGTGCGGGCACCAAAGTTCAAAAGAGGCTTCAGTCTAATTCAGTATGGCTTTAATTCTTTCATATCTTATAAATAAAGTTAGTTTACTTCTTTAATTAAATTTGAGTCTTGTAATTAGAGTAAGTTTATTTCAATTTGGCTTCTTTTGAGTCCAATTAGGATCAAATTGGTCTTGTAATTATTAAGTTTAGTAGTTGAGTCCAAGAAATGTTTGAAATTGAGCAAGCTCACTTGAAAATGGAATGCACTCAACCACTTCAACCATTTAAGCCAAGGAGGATGCCACCTCAGCAAGCCATATGGGATGCCATGTCAACCTCTCCAACCATGTGGAGTACACCTCAGCAAGCCACCTCATCACATGCCACATCACCAAGGATTCAAATTCAAAGTGGGTGGCCAAGGAGCTTTAACTCTTCCACCAGTTTAGCTAGCTATCCCATAAAATTCTCCATGTAATTTGAATCCCACCCTTATAGGTAGGAACCTCCCATGAAAATCTCCTTGTAATTTGAAATTTCAAAAGTCCTTGGAGGCTTATAAAATCTTCTCCAAGCTCTCTTGTAAAGGATGATGAATTTTGAATGAAAAAAAAGAGTGTTTCTTCTTCCATTTGATGTTATCCAATGTCCTCCGAGAGGGTGTGGGTGAGAGGCCCTTAGCTACTTCAAGAAAGATCTTCTTCCATGCCAATAGCCATTAATCAACATTCTAGTCCATCCAATCACTCCCTTCCCAAGTCCAAGGAGCATGAAAAGCCATTCCAAGGGAGCCAGCCAAGCTACTTCTACTCCAATCATCATCTTCTCAACTTCAACCATCATTCCAATTGTTGCTACCTTTCAATCTCCTTCTAAGCTCAAATATGGTTTGTGTAGGATCCCCAGGATGTCCATGTTTCAAAGAAGGGGGTCTTCCAAGGCAAGAAACAGAGACAAGAAATCCCAATATCTGAAGAAATTACCTTGTCATCCAAAGGCTTCAACCTTGAGTGTAACTTTTCAAATCCTTGAGATGTTAATGCATGGTTACCCCTCTTTAAATATATTTCCATATCTGAAATGTTAAATTAATTAGGCCCTATCCTGTGTGGTTTCCTAACCATGAAGATCCATTTCTCTTTAATATTGTGAAAGTTCTCATTCAGGTTTAGTTTCTATGCAAGCTCCCTTCATGATAGTTTTAATTCTTTTACACGGAAAGTAGCATTGCTTTACTTAATTTCTCATTTAATTGATACTATCTCCTCTTAGATTGCATCATTACATTCTATCCCGCATCAAATTGGTATCAAAGAATGGTAGGTTAGGGCTTTGCATCATCTTCAGTACCTAGATTTGGGTGCTTCACCATGCCATCCTGTCTTAGAAGAAAAGTAGGGTTTCAAGACCCTCTCTTCCCATTCCACGGGGATCTCCTAAAGCGTGTCGTGGTGCCATTGTGATTGACCCTTGAAGGGGAACACAATAAGGTAAGTTTAAAATCCTAATGAATAGTTTTGCATCACTTAAATCTAGCATCTTTAAAATTTCTGCTTGCTATATTTTTGAGTAGGCTGACTGTAATTCATATAAAACATTAAAAAAAAGTAGTTAATTTTTCATTGAAGTATTTTTTTTCCTAATACATATTAAGTTATCTATCATCAAGTAAAATTTTATTTTCGAAAAAAAATCACAGAAAAAATGAAAATTCCTGCACTCCATCACTGTTGCTGAAATTCCTGTATGTTATGTTCTGTTCCTTTTATATGATCTAAATTTCAGGATCTGCTCAGCACAGCATAGATTTTATTTTTTAATTTCTTTAATCTGGTAGGTCATCCATAAGTTGGAAATGTTCTATAATTTTTTATGAATTTTCGGACATAATTACATTGCACTTTTCTGCACCACTTTAGAACTGCAACACACTGATTTCTACACCTGAAATTAGGGTTCATTTGCATGCTTGCATTCATTTCATGATAAATCATCTTAAGGGCATCAATTTGACATAGGGTCAGGATTTCATTAACTGCCCCTAGCCCAAAAATCACCAACCTGCATAGCGAACCCAACCCTTAATTAAAACTGAGTAGACACATAATTTGCTCTAGTGAGCTAGGGACACCCACAAGGTCAGGTCGAACCAAGTAGCCAATTTAGACAACTTGTTTGTGTATGCTTGTGTATCTAGTTTCTAGGCAAGTGGTTCAGGGACAAGAGCTTCGGGAAGGTGGGTTGGTCAGCTTACACTTACCTGGCCAGGTGCCAAGTTACTATAACCAAGATTATCATCTTGACCTAACATTTAGTTTGGACTCAAGGTCTAGCAAACCCCTAGCTCGAGTTTGAGTCTGTGTGCATGACAACTAGATCAGAGACATTTTACCAGCAAGACCAAGATCAATCAAGTGCAACCATGGACCAAAATTTTGAGACCTGGATGAAAACCCTGAATGATTAAATGACCCAACTGAACCAAAACCTGACAGACCAATTGGCCCAAACCAACCAAAGCATGATTGATCAGATGGCCCAAGTAGAGGCACGGACAGAAGCCTACAAGGCCCATGCTAAACTCAACTCCTCTAGGCCCAATTTCCTTGATTCAAGAGCCTATGATCATGATTTTGCCCCTGAGTCTAGCCTTAGGAGCCCATACCCATACTTGGTTGACTCCGAGGAGAGAACCAATAGGAGCACCCAACCTTATGCACCCATTTTTGATGGAAGACAAGAGGTGTATATCAATTAGGAGGAGAGCATGGATCACTATTTTGAGTACACTAGGATGTCGGAGTTAGAGAAATTTAGATTGGCCACACGTAGGTTAACCCGATATGCTAAGTGGCATTGGACAGCAATTAAGGATGAATGTTATCAAAGAGGAGATAGAATTTGTAGCTGGAGAACCATGAGAAGTAGGCTAAGAGAAAAGTACCTAGGTAGATTTTATAAGCAAAGACTTTTAGACCAATGGTACAAACTAAGACAGGGTGATAGACCAGTGTCTGAGTATATTGAGGAATTCAAGGGGTTTGTCAGGAGATGTAACACAACCGAATCCAAGACCATGACCATATCTAGATTTCGAGAAGGCCTATGTAAGGACACCTAGGGGGATGTACTTCAATAAAAAATTTATACTCTAGAGGAAGCTTTTCGGATTGCTAAAGAATTCTAGTCTTATCAAAGAGAACTCATGAGTAGCCGACCTAAGCCTAGCATGATTAGCACCTCTAGGCCAATTCTTAGACAGATTCCTTCAATCCAGCCTACTACTCCTATCCCATTAGTTTGCAAGGGAAAGACCCTTGAACCCATAAGTGAGCTTGAGGAAGAAGTTTATTAGGCTGAACCGAGTTTAATTAATGGATATGAAGGGGAAGAGGAAGAACCCATTGAAGAATTTCAGGAAGAAAAGGTCGAACCCATTAAGAATCTAAAGAAAGAAACTCCTGAGTCCACTAATTAAGTGTAGTGAAGGAATATGATGAAGGTGGATGTAAGGTTGAGATCACTGAGAAACTAATAGAAAAAGATCCTGAATCCACTATAGAATTTAAAAAAGGAGTGACTGAGCCAAGATCAAACATAGTAGATGAAAGTGAGGGTTCGCAAGAGTTGTACATAGAAGAGGTCCAAGAACAAATCCTTAAGGAACAACCCCATGAAGTAGACATAATTTTAGAGGACTTTCAAGATAGACTTCTCAAAGACCTTCCTGATGACCTTCCTCCATCTAGGAACACCCAGTCTGCCCTAGAACTTGCACCCATAGATCAATATCCAAACTTTAAAATCATCCTGAATAACTAAGGTCTGTTTCATGCTAGATTGCTCCAAGACTCTGATTCCTATTTCCTACCCTTTTCTAAGTCTACACATGTTTCTAAAGCCATTAGGTTACATTTTATCGAGATCACCAGGTTGCATGAACCTTTAGAGCCAATCCCATTTGCAACCTACTTTTGGAAGACCTTATGGCATTTGCTAGGAACCCATGGTAAATTCTCATGTGCATACCAGACCAGGGTTAAAACTAGGGAGTCAATAATCTGTTAGGTTTAGGCCCTAGAGAGTCTAATAAAATTCCTCTCAATATGAATATATAGTTGAGTCTGTATTTTCTTTTTGACAAGTGTCATTATGAGTTCTAGAGTTCGCAAAGTCATATGCACAGCATATTAAGGAATTGCAAAAGGAAATTAGTAAAAAAAAGAGATTCAAATGTGCAATGAAGTCTATAAGCATATGGCCAATTCACGTAAACGAATGAAAGAATTCAGCGTAGGGGACTCTGTAATGGTTAAACTTAAACCTGAAAGGTTCTCGTCGGGAACTATGAAGAAACTACATGTCCGGGGAGCTGGTCCTTTCAAAGTATTAAAGAGAGTTGGACCTAATGCATACATGTTAGAGTTACCACCAGATTATGGCATTAGTTCAACATTTAATATTTCTGATCTAAAAGAATACAAAGAGCCGGCATTAATTCCTAGTAAGCCTTTTGGACCTTATCCAGCCTTTGAGAGTGAAAACCTACCTGAGTGTCCACCAGCACCATAGCCAGAATGGAGAGATAGGATTGAAAGTATCTTGGATGACTAGGTAATTACCACAAGAAATAAGGGCTATCAATGTTATCTAGTTCGATGGCAAGGAAGACCCGAATCAGAGGATTCTTGGATCACCCAAGAGGATCTACAACAAATTGATCCAGACCTACTAGAAAGGTATCAAAGTCAGACCAATCCATACTTGACAGGGTCGAGTTTCTCCCATCCTAGGAGAACTGGTGCGGGCACCAAAGTTCGAAAGAGGCTTCTGTCTAATTCAGTATGGCTTTAATTCTTTCATATCTTGTAAATAGAGTTAGTTTACTTCTTTAATTAAATTTGAGTCTTGTAATTAGAATAGGTTTATTTCAATTTGGCTTCTTTTGAGTCCAATTAGGATCAAATTGGTCTTGTAATTGTTAAGTTTAGTAGTTGAGTCCAAGAAAGGTTTGAAATTGAGCAAGCTCACTTGAAGATGGAATGCACTCAACCACTTCAACCATTTAAGCGAAGGAGGATGCCACCTCAGCAAGCCATATGGGATGCCATGTCAACCCCCCCAACCATGTGGAGTACACCTCAGCAAGCCACCTCATCACACACCACATCACCAAGGATTCAAATTCAAAGTGGGTGGCCAAGGAGCTTTACTCTTCCACCAGTTTAGCTAGCTATCCCATAAAATTCTCCATGTAATTTGAATCCCACCCTTATATCTAGGAATCTACCATGAAAATCTCCTTGTAATTTGAAATTTCAAAAGTCCTTGGAGACTTGTAAAATCTACTCCAAGCTCTCTTGTAAAGGATGATGAATTTTGAATGAAAGAAAAGAGTGTTTCTTCTTCCATTTGGTGTTATCCAATGTCCTTTGAGAGGGAGTGGGTGAGAGGCCCTTATCTACTTCAAGAGAGATCTTCTTCAATGCCAATAGCCATTAACCAACCTTCTAGTCCATCCAAGCACTCCCTTTCCAAGTCCAAGGAGCAAGAAGAGCCATTTCAAGGGAACCGGCCAAGCTACTTCTACTCCAATCATCATCTTCTCAACTTCAACCATCATTCCAATTGTTGCTACCTTTCAATCTCCTTCTAAGCTCAAATATGGTTTGTGTAGAATCCCTAGGATGTCCAGGTTTCAAAGAAGGGGATCTTCCAAGGCAAGAAATAGAGACAAGAAATCCCAATATTTGAAGAAATTACCTTGTCATCCAAAGGCTTCAACCTTGAGTGTAACTTTTAAAATCCTTGAGATGTTAATGCCTGGTTACCCCTCTTTAAATGTTTTTCCTGATTTGAAATGTTAAATTAATTAGGTCCTATCCTGTGTGGTTTTCTAACCATGAAGATCCATTTCTCTTTAATATTGTGAAAGTTCTCATTCATGTTTAGTTTCTATGCAAGCTCCCATCATGATAGTATCATTTCTTTAACACGGAAAGTAGCCTTGCTTTTCTTAATTTCTTATTTAATTGATACTATCTCCTCTTAGATTGCATCATTACATTCCATCCCACATCATAAAGCATAAGCAACATCATGCCTGGTATAAAGCATTGCAGACATTATTGATCCCACTATCGAAGCATAAGGGATCTTATTCATCTTATCTCTTTCTTCTGGAGTCTTAGGTGACATTCTTTTAGATAAGTGTATGCCTTAACTCATGGGTAAGTAACCCTTTTTACTTCCGTCCATATTGAATCTCTTTAATATTAAGTCTATGCACCTGGATTAGGATAAACCTAACATCCTTTTAGATCCATCTCTATAGATCTTTATTCTTATAATATAGGATGCTTCTCCCAAATCATTCATGGAAAATTGTTTTGATATTTAACTGACTGCATCAATGGATCATCATTTCCAATGATAAGTATGTCATCAACATACAAGACCAAGAAGACAATGGCACTCCCACTTGTTTTCTTATACACACACGGCTCATCCATGTTCTTAATGAAACCAAATTTCTTAATAGTTTCATTTAAATGAATGTTCTAACTCCTTGATGCTTGCTTCAATCCATAAATAGATTTTCTAAGCTTTTATACTAGGTGGTCTTTCACTTGAGACAAAACTCTCTAGTTGTAACATATAGACTTCTTCCTTAAGATTTCCATTGAGGAATGCAATCTTAACATCCATCTGCTAGATCTCATAATCATAGGATGCAGCAATGGCAAGCATAATCCTAATAGACTTGAGCATGGCAACTAGCGAAAAGGTTTTATCTTTGTCAATACCATGCTTTTGCTTGAAACCTTTTGTCACCAACCTAGCCTTATAGAATTTTATTTGCCTATCTGCTCTAATCTTCCTCTTGAACATCCATTTGCATCCTATTAGGACAATTATTTCAAGTGGGTCAACTAAGGTTCAAACCTGGTTATCATACAAGAAGTCCATTTCAAATTTCATGGCACTAGGCCATTTGTTAGAGTCCTTACTCATGACTACCTCTGTATAGGTAAGTAGATCATCATCTTGAATGATACTGGTTTCATTATTTTTTCCAATCATAAAACCATATCTTAAAGGTGCCTCCCACACTCTTTCCAACCTATGGAGAGGAGGTGTGTGTTGTGGTTGTATTTGATCAACTAGTACTTCTGGTTGAGAAACTTGACTTTGTTCATTTTGAACTTCACTTTGTTTAGTTATTCTCTCATTACTTTCTTCTTGGATAAATTCTTTTTCCAAGAAAATGGCATTGTACTAACAAAGACCTTTTGTTTAGTAGGATGATAAAATAGGTATCCAATACCCTCTTGAGAATAACCAATAAACCTATATTTCTCAGCCCTAGCACTTAGTTTATGTCCAAATTTATTTCTAACATAAGCTGGATAATCCTAAATCTTAAGATATTTAAAACTTGGTTTCTTGCCATTCCATAATTCATATGGAGTGCTAGGTACTAATTTTGATAGTACCCTATTTAATACATATGTAGCAGTTTCTAGGGCATATTCCTAGAGAGGTATTGGAAGATCTGTGAAGCACATCATGGACCTTACCATGTCAAACAAGGTACGATTCCTCCTTTCTGTTACACCATTTAATTATGGTATATATGGAGGGGTTCATTCATAGAAAATACCATTTTTCTTAAGATGATTAAGAAATTCACTAGATACGTATTCTCTTCCTCGATCAGATCGAAGGACTTTAATACATTTTTCAATTTATTTATCAACCATATTTTGATAGTCTTTAAATTTATCAAAGGCTTCAAATTTATGTTTCATAAGAAACACTTATCCGAACCAAGATAAATCATCAATAAATATGATGAAATAAGAGTATCCTTCCCTAGCCTAAGTTGATATAGGTCTACATACATCTGATTTATTAACCCTAACAACTCAGTTGCCTTCTCTCCATGTATAGTGAATGGAGACTTGATCATTTTATCCATGAGGAAAGATTTACAAGTTCCTAATAATTTTTATTTATAAGGGCCAAAGAAATCATCTTTGTATAACATGTTAATCCTTGACTCACTTATATGACCTAATCGACAATGCCAAAGGAATGTTTTTTTAGTATCATCTCTCTTTCTCTTTTTATTTTCTACAAGCAAAGCCTCATCATTAAGTGATAGAATTAAAAGGCTATTCATAAATTTACCAATTCCAAAAAGTCATTAGAATGAGAAATGGAGCAACCATTGCTCTGTGCTTTTATTTCAAAACCTTGTCTTAATAATAAAGGTACAGAAATAATATTCCTAACAATATTTGGAATGAAATAACAATCTTTTAATTTCAATATCTTGCTCGACAGCAATGATAACATGTAGGTTCCAATAGCTTTTGCATGGATAGCCTCTCCACTCATGCCATAAAGCTCGAAGTCATCTTTCTTCAATCTCTTGATCTTGTGGAGTCTTTGCAAAGATTTGCATATAAGAGATCCACATGCATTACCAATACCCATGAATCAAAAGTTGAAGAGCTCAATGATAAATTTGTTTGTATCATAAACATATCTCTTGACGCTCTACTAGCATCTTGCTTCAGACTTGCAAGGTACGTCTTGCAGTTCTTCTTCCAAAGCCACTTCTTACCTAGAAGAAACAGAATCCATCATTTGAAGGCCTCTTTGCCTTCTTCCTCTTACTGATGCTCTTCTTTGGGTTCAGCTTTCTTTTTGAACCCTTCTTCATTACTCCTTTCTTCTTTCCATTAACAGAAGAAGATGATGAGCCCTTCTTTTTTCATTACACCTTTGAAGTGGCTCTCAGCTATCTTAGGTATGTTAAGTAGCTCTGGTAATGAAAGGTTCAGTTTATTCATGTGGTAGTTCATGACAAACTGAGAGTAGGAATCTAGGAGCGACTGTAAGATCAAATCCTAATTAAGCTCTCCATCCATGAAAAAACCTAATTGACCTAATCAGGTGATTAAGTTAATCATCTTGAGAATATGGGCCTGTATGGGTGAGTCCTTATCATACATGCGCAGAATAACTCATCAATATCTCATATATAGCAGTCCTACTATGCTTTCCATACAGCTCTTTGAGATTGAGTAGTATGGATTGAGGTTCCATATCTTCATGTTGAATCTATAGCTCATTGCTCATTGAGGCTAACATGATGTACTTGACAGTCAAGCTATCATTCTACCATATTCTATAATTGGCCTTTTCCTCCTATATAATATCATCTTTGATCAGATTTGGATCTAGAGAATCAAGGATGTAGGATACTTTTTCCTGAGTAAGTACTATTCTCAGATTCCTCAACCAGTCTACATAGTTTGGTCCAGTAAATTTATTGGCATCTAGTATGCCACGTAGTGATAATGATGAAGCCATTAATTTAAATCTACAGTCAGATAAGAATAATACATAAGTAGACCACTCAAGATAATAATCATAATTAGATAAGGGCATCTAATCTAATTGTGTCTCCCACTATTTTCTTCGAATACCATAACCCTCAACTATGGTAAATGAGAAACCAATATCTGGTTTCTTTAGTGGAGTTGAGATCCCAATTCCTTATAAATATCATGTGTTTGCACAACAAACATTTTTAAGTTCAAAGATAGGAAATTCTTTTCTAATTGCAACCTTTGCAATTCTTAATCTAATACATGCCTCTAAGACACTTACAGCCTTGTGTTTGCATAACAAACCATAATGTCTTAGTTTAGTTTGACCCTTCATTTTATATAGTCATGATTGTATAATGTCATCCTTGAGTTTGCTCAATAAAGTAACATTATCAAGCATACTATAAAGCATAAAATGCACCATGTCAAATTTTCTTTTTATCGAACCCTAATAGTAAGCCTTGAGTTTGCTCAACAAACCTACTATAGTTGTGATACAAATTTGGCTTGGCATGAAGGAAGGCAAATTGTAGTGTGTTTAAAATCAATAAGCATTTCTAATTCTAATATCTAAATTAATCGAATTGGCCTGGTAAGTGGAAGAGGTGTGGGAGTGTCCCCATTCTTGCCTTAGACACTAAATAATTTTGGTCAAGTAAGTAATAGAACCAATTAAAAATCACATTCTCTTTACCTTTCTAGAACCACTTTTTTTAAACACCAATCAATCAATCAAATCCTAAAAAGGATTTGCATCAAGATTTTATATAATACTATGACTAAATATAATTTTTATGAGGGATTTGATGGTCTCAAACACATCCTAATTAAGCATGCCAACATAACACATATCCAGCAAATAAGCGTATTAATCCTAATATGCATAACCAAAGCCCCTTGTTATTGGGATAAGGCATAGTGGCACCCCAACATGTCATAGGAGACCCCAATGAATAGAAAGAGACAGGCTTTAAACCCTACTTAGTTTCTATGACCAGATGGCCATGGTGACTAACCCAATCCAAAGTAGTTACTAGGAGCATAACATATCACATATGTAATATACACTAATCATGCAAGAGTCATAACAAAGAAAGCAATTAACACTAAAATGACTACTACTTGCATGAATCAAGATGGCTCAGATACCACTATTGGATTTCAGGCTGATGCAGTAGAAGATTGAGTTTCAAAATTTTCATTATTAAAACCCTAATCAGTCGAAACAATAGACCCAAGGACCACTTTAATGCGGGATGACTGTAAGACTGCTAAATATGTAGAAAAAATAGTAAACTAATTTTTTTGTATTTTTTATAATTTTAATTTATAGTTTAAATTCCCAAAGTTAAGTAAAGACTAGTAGGATATTCAGCAATACAAAGAATTATCATGATCGCAGGCATACTCATGCAAAATAATAAAAGTCAGGATCCGAGAATTAAGAAATTCCTAGCTTAGGATAGCTAATCTTCATTAAATCAGGAATCAAGAGTAGGGAAGGATATTACCAGTCAGTGATTGTAGATTAAATAGATGAAGAGATCACACACACTCTGATTAGAGCCTAGATGATGAAGCTTCAGTTCTCTTGGATTTGATGGCTGATCTAGGCGGTCCTGGAGGCAATGAAAGCCTCCTCTGTGGAGGGAAAACACCTCGGGGATCCTGCAAAGTGTCAAGGTTAGGTTTGAATCAACAATCAAATGAAATAAGCAAGATATGAAATAGAAGGGAAAGATTAGGGTTACGAGTGCTGGCGGCTAGGAGAAGAAGGGGGCTCTTAGCAGGTGGCGGCCTTGGGCTTCTTCTCAAAGGATGAAGGCGATGCTTGAAGACTTGGAAGGTGCTTGGGCGTGGATGAAGGTTTTAGGTAGGGGTCGACCAAGTAAAGGAACGAAAGCAAATCATACATAACACCAAAAGTCAAGACAATATTTTACCAGAATTTAATTTCATAAGAGTAGAATTGATTACAAGAGGAAAAGGGGTGGGGTATTTATAGAGTCCCATGCCCTCTCCTAAAGGGATTACAAGTCTTCTCTTAGTTAGAATAGGTTTACATAATTTAAGTGGGAGAAAGATTTCAAAATAAACCTAGAAATAGGAGTATATAAGTTGAATGAAATAAAAACTCAAACTCCTTTCATTTGAACTCTTCCACCATGTTTGGACTTGGTCAACCATTAAGGATGCCCCTCTTGATATTTTAGGCTTTATAGGGGGTAGCAAGGTTTAGCCAAGGGCTTGGAGTGCATGGGCTTTGGGCCTCTTGGAAGCTGGGGTGCCTAGACTGGTATATTCCTGGCATCATATTCGAATCTTGGTTTTTAAAGGCTTAGGCTAGCACTTAAGCTTGATTTCTTCTTGGCTGGGCACAGATGGACCTCTGGATTCATGATATGCCCTGGTCTGGGAATATACTCTTGCATCTGGAGAGAATATGGGCATTTGGAGAGCATTTAGAAGGAATCAGGGTATCTGGAAAGGCATCTTGGATCTTGGGGTGTCACACAAAATCCAATAAGCTGATGTAGTAGCCTCTAACTCTTGGATGTGGCCTGGTGGAACTTCAAAATAGGGTAACCTCTTCTCTTGTACTAAAATTGGACTCATACTAGACTTATACTAAAATACAGGACTCGATATTGGACTAGGGTTGGGACACAATCAACTTGTCTCAACTTATTACAAGACTCAATCTTACTTGCTTACAAAGTTATGATACATGACTAAGGTTCTAAAATCCTAATTAGTAAATCATATGTGATCCAGTGATCTGTATCTAATCCTGGTGTCCCCACCAATTCTCCCGGGATAGGAGGAACTCAACCCCATCGAGTAAGGGTCAATTTGGCATGAGGGTTTGGGTTGAGGTGCAGTAGATCCTCACCAGCATCCCACAAGTCCTCAGATTCTGGCCGACCTTGCCACCCGGCCAAATATCGCTGACAGTCTCTATCCCGGGTACTGATGGCATGATCGTCCAAGGTTCTCTCAATCTTTTTCTCACCAAAAGGCTAAATTGTATGTGGATACTCTAGGATGGGTTCTCTCTCAAAGGGAGGGATAGGCTCAAGGTGCTCTCTGGGTATTGCAGCTGGCTCCCAAAGCTCTACAAGATCTGAGATGATGAAGGTGGAACTAATACTTAAATCATGTGATATCTCAAGCACATAGGCATTGGGTCCAGTGTTCTTCATTATTTTGAATGGGCCAGCTTCTCGAGCATGAAATTCTTTTATAATCACACAATCCTCTACAAAAAATTCTTTATCTCTCTTTCAAGAATTAGCCAAGTTTTTATTTAGTTCATTACTTATGTTTAGCTTTTGACTAACTTCCTGATGCAAATGATGTGTAGAGGTTAGTGCAGGTGTGGACAGGTGATCTAGGGCTGTGGATTTATTGGACTCAAAACTAATACCTAATAGACTCGACTAGGTATTCCTATCGAAGAAAATTTATTGGACTCTTTGGATCTAAACCAAACAGAATTTAGGCTCTCTCGGTTTGACCCTAGTTTCACATGCACATAAAAATTTAACAGGAACTCCTAACAGATTCCAGAGGGTTTTCTAGAAGTAGGTAGTAAATAGGATGGGCTCTAAGGATTTATGTAACCTAGTAATCTCAGCAAAATGTAACCTGATGGTTCTAAGAATGCTGGAAGCTTCTGGAATGGGCAGAAAATAGATGAGGGTTCAAGGTTAGTCGAGTAGGATAGGAAATAGAAAAAGGGTTCAAGGTTGACTGGAAAGAGTAAGATGTAAGAAAAGGTTTCTGGGATTAGATCTAGACTAAGGAGGTTAACCTTATGAGATTGGTGTATGCCTATAGGGTTTGCATATTGGAAGAAAGGGTCATTGATTTTAGGGAAGAGATTAAGTGGAGTCAAAGAGGTAACTTCCTCTTGAGGATACTGATTTAAAGAGATCAGGTCCTTAGTAAATTCTTCTGGCTCATAAACCAAAGGACTGGGCTTTATAGTTAGGCTTTCTTTTAGTGTCTCCTTAGGGAAGGTTCTGATAGTAGTATTTAGATTTTCTTCCTCTAGTTGGTCTTCCACTACAGGTTTAGTCTTGGTGAGGTCATGGTCAACTAACTCTAGATTGGTTTCTACCTGGGTATCTACTAAGTCTAGGTCTTCTAGAGGGACTTCCTCTTCTTCTTCCTCATACTCCTCCACTAAGCTCATGTCAGCTTCATATACTTCCTCTTCAATGTTAGCTTTCTGAACTAGTGGGGTTGTAAGAGGGGGTTGACTAAGAAAAAATTGACTAATACTAGGTTCAAATCTAGGGGTATTAATCCTATAGGGTTCAGGTCAACTGAGGGTTAGTGGATTACTACTAGGTTCATATCTAGGGACTATGGGTTCCTGGGGTCTATGCGTATGGTCTGGTGTTCCAAGTTGGTCATCTAGTGGATTAATCCTATGGGTTGCCTGGTTATTGGTTTGGGTTATTTGGTCAAATCTTTGGTCTATTTAGTCAAATCTATGGTTCATTTGGTTTTGGGATTGGGTCAATTGGTTTTGGGATTGGGTTAATTGGGTCATCTGGGTAATGGTTTGGTCATGTTTATAGTTCAATTATTCATTCATGGTTCTTATGAGTGCTTCAAGACTGGACTCCATGGTTGAACTAGGTTGAGGTTTAGACTTCTGGTATTGGGTTCCTAATCTAATGGTCATACAATCAATTAATCAATCAAAATGAGATGGTGCAGCCAAGCATGCAAAGGATCAGTAATTCTAGGGTTTCCTAAACCTAGAGTCAAAACTGAATGGGTCAGTTCAACTTACACTTAACCCAGCAGCTAATCCTTCCACTGGCCAGGTAGGGGGTGGGATGGTTTGAAGCTCCACCTGCTTGTCACAGGATCCTAATTATAAACCACCAATCCACTTAGGTCATTTGACTCTGGACCCCCAGCCTTAGACACCAGCTTCCAGGAATAGCTAAAGGATTAAATGCACTAGTTGGCCCACACAGCTCGGACTCGACCTGTGAGTGTCACCTAGCCCTTTAGGGCAAATTAGGTCTAATTAATTTTAATTAGGCTTAGGTCAGAATGATGGTGGTTGTTTTGGACTCAGGACAAGGGATGAAATCCTGCCTTGATGTTAGATAGCAATTGCCCTTAAGATTAGGTTAAAGAAATGATGGCAATTGATGGTCTTGATGCAATCTAAAACAATAAAAAAAATAAAAATATTTTATATGTGTTTTATGAGGTGGCAAATTAGGTTTAGGTTGATTAGGTTAGCAAACAAATTGGGCTTGGGTTGGGGTGTGTGGAAGTTGGTTAGGTTTGGTTGAGTCAAGTGTCCCGAGTTCACAGAATTATGAGATTTAGGGTTCAGATTAATGCAATGTTTGACATGGATTTTGATGCAAAAAAAATCAGAAAGATTTTAGACAGAGGATGGACGGTGATGATGACCTCTACCAAATTTGATGTAAAACACAAATCAGATGATGATGCAAATCCTAGGGTTTTCGGACTGATACAAAAATCTCAGGTTTTCAGTTAGGATTTCTAATATACCAAATTTTAGGACATTTAGTTTTATGTAAAATTAATTAAAAATTATGATAAAACATAGAACAAGACAAAGAACACTTAATGCAAATTTCAAAGAAAAATAAAATTTCTAGGTGGCCTAAATTAGATGAAAAACATACACCTAATGCAACTAGAAGGATGCAGAAATTAGGGTTTGTGATCCTAATGTAGATGAATGCTATCCTAAACCTGCTCTAATACAAAACCGATGTAGGATGACTCTAAGTTTGCTAAATATGCAGGAAAATAGTAAACTAATTTTTTTGTATTTTTTATAATTTTAATTTGTAGGCTAAATTTTTAAAGTTAAGTAAAGACTAGCAGGATATTCAGTAATACAAAGAATCATCATGATCACAGGCATACTCAAACAAAATAATAAAAGTCAGGACCCGAGAATTGAAAAATTCTTGGCTTAGGATATCTAATCTTTATAAAATTAGGAATCAAGAGTAAGGAAGGATATTACCAGTCAGAGATTGTAGATTTAATAGATGAAGAGATCACACACACTCTGATTGGAGCCTGGATGATGAAGCTTCAATTCCCTTGGATTTGATGGTTGATCTGGGCGATCCTAGAGGCAAGGAAAGCCTCCTCTAGGGAGGAAAAACACCTTGGGGATCCTGCAAAGAATCAAGGTTAGGTTTGAATCAACAATCAAATGAAATAAGCAAGGTATGAAATAGAAGGAAAATATTAGGGTTAGGAGTGCTAGCGGCTGGGAGAAGGAGGCTCTTAGCAAGTGGCGGCCTTGGGCTTCTTCTTAAAGGATGAAGGCTGATGCTTGAAGACTTGGAAGGTGCTTAGGCATGGATGAAGGTTGGAGGTAGGGGTCGGCCAAGTAATGGAATGAAAGAAAATCAAACACAACACCAAAAGTCAAGACAATATTTTACCAGAATTTAATTTCATAAGAGTAGAATTGATTACAAGAGGAGGGGTAGGGTATTTATAGAGTCCCATGTAGGGTTGGAAATGGGCCAGCCCAAAGCCCATTGGGTCGGCCCAAAGACTATATTTTAAAAATTTTTGGACCAAATCCGGGCATTCCTTTGGCCAAAAAATTAAATTGACCCTATTTTACAGCCCTAAGACTAGTCCAATATGCTTGAAATTTCGTCCGTAGCCTGAATCAACTTCAGGCTGGTCCGAAGTTTATTGAGCTGGCCCAGCCCAGTTCCAAACAATGGGTTTTTGGGCCAGCCCATTTCCATCCATAGTCCCATGCCCTCTCCTAAAGGGATTACAAGTCTTCTCTCCTAGTTAGAATAGGTTTACGCAATTTAAGTGAGAAAAAGATTTCAAAATAAACCTAGAACTAGGAGTCTACAAGTTGATTGAAATAAAAACTTAAACTTTTTCTTTCATTTGAACTCTTCCACCATGTTGGGACATGGTCACCCATTAAGGATTCCCCTCTTGGCATGTTAGGCTTTATGGGGGCCAACAAGGGCTGGCCAAGGGCTTGGGGTGCATGGGCTTTGGGCCTCTTGGAAGCTGGGGTGCCTGGGCTGGTATATTCCTGGCATCAGATTGCAATCTTGGTTCTTAAAGGCTTGGGCCTGGCACTTAAGCTTGATTTCTTCTGGGCTAGGCACAAATGGACCTCTGGATTCATGATATGCCTTGGTTTGGAAATATACTCTGGCATCTGGAGAGCATTTGGAAGGAATCAAGGTATTTGGAAAGGCATCTTGGATCCTAAGTTGTCATACAAAATCCAATAAGCTGATGTAGTGGCCTCTGACTCCTGGATGAGGCCTGGTGGAACTCCAAAATAGGGTAACCTCTTCTCTTGTACAAAAATTTGACTCATATTGGACTCATACTGAAATATAGGACTCGATACTGACTGGGATCGAGACAATCAACTAGTCTCAACTTATTACAGGACTCAATCTTACTTGCTTACAAAATTGCGACACATTTAAAATCCTAATCAGTAAACCATATGGGATCAAATAATGATGGGGACCTGAAAGTCTAGTATGGTTTTTTTTTAGTCCAGTTGAGTCCATTTAATCGAGTCTAGCTATTTTCAGTTCAATTAAGTGAGTTAGATCGAGTCTTGTAATTTTCATTCATGTCAAGATCCAAGAGGAGAGTAAGCAGACCCAGAGATTCACCAAGCCCCCCTAACCAGAGCTGGCCTTCATGCACATGGACCCTTTCATGCCACCAAGCCCATAAGAGAGAGCTCCAGTCCAAGACAAAGGCCCACTATTGACTAGGTCTACCAGGGTTTCTTGGTCCACAAGTCAGGGTTTCTTAACTCTCAAGTCATGTACCCTGGGGTGAATCTATAAATACCCCACCCCCTTTTATATTTTTTATGCTATGAATGAATAAGATATTTTGAGTTCTGTGTGAACTTTTAAGGGTATCTGTGTGATCCCTAGGGCATCTATGTGATCCCTAGGGCATCTGTGTGAGCCCTTTGCTGCGTGCTTGTCCATCTTGGAGAACATGTGTGAACCCCAGTTATCCTTCGCCCTCTCTTTCTTCTTCCTGCAAACCCTAATCCCTGGTGACTTCTACGCTTGCCAGTGATCCATCCCCGCATGATGGGGATCCAAGGCAGGTCCGGGTATTTTTCTATTTTTCTCTTATTTTCTAGCATTTTTTTTATTTCTTTTATTCCCGCTATTCTACTTATTCCCGCTATTCCACCTTTATCCCGATCTTATTCCCGATTTATTCCTACACTATTCCATCTTCTCTCGTGAATTTTTTTTAAAACTTCCGAACCCTAGCCACCGCCCCCTCCGGCCCAAGATCCAGGCCGCCCGACCCCCGGCCACCCCCGCTGAACCGCCGCCGACCCTCGCAGGCCCCCGCCCTCGCCGGAGAAGCCGCCGCCGCCGCCCATGCCCGTGGGAAGACAAACGGACGTGGAGGCGTCCACCTGCCATGGCCCGTGGCCGCCGCTGCCGTCGTCGCCGCCGGCCTGCTGCCCGCCGGCATTCCCGCCGGCCCTCGCCCGGCCGCCGGTGGGGTCCATCGCTACCCATCCCCGTGGGAAGACCAATGGACGCGGGAGGCGTCCGTCCGCCCACGTGCGCCCCTGCACCGCCACCGCCGTTGCCGCCTGCAGTCACCGCTTGCACGTCGGCCAGCCACCATACCGCGGGCCCCGGCCTTCCCTACCATCCACCGGCCACGCCGGCACTCTAAGGTCTCCCACGACAATGGGAGACCAAACGGCATGCCCTGGGGCATGCCGTGCCATTCTTGTGCAGCCTCACCCGCAGCCCGCAGCCAGCCGTCCGTCGCTTGCCATCTGCCATCCGCTTCCCGGCCGTCCGCTGGTGCCCTGCTGGAGACCGTTCTTCCCTTCCATGGCCATGAGTTGGTGTTTGCATGGATTTCAGAGCAGTCCCATTTTTAGAGATGCATGCTTTCTGGAGTAGATCATCAAGTCGACACGCTTCTTATAGCAGATCAACACCACTTTTGATGCAACACGAATTTTGATGTAATTTATTTTCCTTTTTTTGTTTTCTTAGAGGCTAAGAAACTGAGGGTTTTGGTTTTTCTATATAAAGGCCCTCTCTCCTCCTATAATAATCAGATGAGTTGATATAGATTTTTAGTTCTCCATTGGTTCCGGTTCTGGTTCTGGGCTGAGGCCTATTTGCCTTCGTTCCCTACTGTGTGGATAATGGGTTCGTTGAGGGGTGTGAGAGTCCTACTTTGTGGATGATGGGTTCGAACACCCTAGTTATTTCCTATCTCGTCTTCTTTGTCCTCTTGTGTCCTTTGAGAGTCACCCTGGCGGCCTTTATGAGAGCCCTACTTTATGGATGATGGGTTCGATGAGAGCTCCGGGTAGCTGGTACTTTGATCCCTCGAGAGGGTAGCTATGTTCTTTGATCTCTCGGGAGGGTAGCATTATGCTTTGACCCCTGACTTTCTGTGTGCGTCTACCCATTAGAGTGAGTCCCAGGGCCATGAGTTCCAGTTTCCAGTCTCCAATCTCCATCCTTCCTTCGCCACCTCCACCAAGAAAATTGAAAACCAAAAGAGATCAGCTATTTTAGGGTTTTAGTTTCAGTGTTACCCTAGTCTCGGGAGGCTTCTTAGACCTCCCACGGTCCTAGTTTGTTAGGTGTCTTTCCCTTTTCCAAATAACCCAGGTTTCATCGAGTCCGTGTCCCGCATCAATTTTTGTATCAGAGCAAGTTGTGGATTAGGGTGTGCTCCAATTTTAAAAAATTGATGGAGTCTAGTTCTTCATAGTCGAGAAGAATGATGCGGAGCCAAGGCAAGTCCGGTTAGTTTTCTATTTTTCTCTTATTTTCTCACATTTTTTTTATTTTTCCTATTCCCTCTATTCAACTTATTCCTACTATTCCACCTTTTTCCCGATCTTATTCTCGATTTATTCCTACACTATGCCATCTTCTCTCGTGAATTTTTTCGATCCCTAGCTGCCGCCCCCTCCAGGCCCAGATCCTGGCCGCACGACCCCCGGCCTCCCCCGCCGGACTGTCGCCGACGCTCGCCGGCCCCCGCCCTCGCCGGAGAAGCCACCACCGCCGCCCACGCCCGTGGGAAGATGAAAGGACACAGGAGGTGTCCGTCCACCCACATGCACCCCTGCACCGCCGTCGCCGTTGTCGCTTGCCGCCACCGCCCGCACGTCCACAGGCCACCATCCCGCCGGCCTTGGCCTCCCCCGCCGGCCACGCCGGCGCTCTGAGGTCTCCCACGGTCGTGGGAGACCAAATGGCACACACTGGGGCTTGCCGTGCCATTCTTGTGCCACCTTGCCCACAACCCGCCGCCAGCCGTCCGCCGGCCCGTCTGCCATCCGCTTCCTGGCTATCCGCTGGTGCCCTGTCGGAGACCGTTCTTCCCTTCCATGGCCATGAGTTGGTGTTTGCATGGATTTCAAAGCAGTCCCATTTTCAGAGTAGCATGCTTTCTAGAGCAAATCATCAAGCCGACACGCTTCTTAGAGGAGATTAGCATCACTTTTGATGTAACACGAATTTTGATGTAATTTATTTTTCTTTTTTAGTTTTCTTAGAGGCTAAGAAACTGAGGGTTTTGGTTTTTCTATATAAAGTCCCACTCTCCTCCTGTAATAATCAGATGAGTTGATATAGATTTTTGGTTCTCCATTGGTTCCGATTCTGGTTGTGGGCTGAGGCCTGTTTGCCTTCGTTCCCTACTGTGTGGATAATGGGTTCGTTGGGGTGTGTAAGAGTCCTACTTTGTGGATGATTGGTTCGAGCACCCTAGTTATCTCCTATCTCGGCTTCTTTATCCCCTCGTGTCCTTTGAGAGTCACCCTAGCAGCTTTTATGAGAGCTCTACTTTATGGATGATGGGTTCGATGAGAGCTCAGGGTAGCTTGTGCTTTGATCCCTCAGAAGGGTAGCTATGTGCTTTGATCCCTCGGGAGGGTAGCTTTATGCTTTGACCCCTAACTTTCTGTGTGCGGCTCCCCGTTAAAGTGAGTGCTAGGGCCATGAGTTCTAGTTTCCAGTCTCCCATCTCTATCCTTCCTTCGCCACCTCCACCAAGAAAATTGAAAATCAAAAGAGATCAGGTATTTTAGAGTTTTAGTTTCAGTGTCACCCTAGTCCCGGGAGGCTTCTTAGCCCTCCCACGGTCCTAGTTTGTTAGGTGTCTTTCCCTTTTCCAAATAACCCAAGTTTCATCGAGTCCGTGTCCCGCATCGCTGCGCATCTGTCCCGCATCAATAAACACTTATGTGCCTTATGGAAATTAAGGAATATAGCATTCCAAGAATTCATCTATAAATCTAAAAGTTTAGATTTATTAGTTGTCATGATCAAGTGGTCCTAGGGTATAGAATTTCAGCCGGTCAAGGTTTCGAATATAAAAATTTTTAAACCCAGTCTTCAACTGTGCCGGGCCTAGGTAACCCAACAGTCACCCTAAAACCATTGCCCTAATCTATAGGGTTCATCATAATCTTATAACTAAAATACAAGACATAGCATATGATGAATCAAAAAATTGCCTTTTTTAATATCAATCTTGAGTTGAGAGAATACAAAAATGCCACTAATATAATAACTGTGACTAGCTTTCAGGGCATAATTCTTTTAGGGCCTAGCTAGTCTGGTCTCGCGGTAGCTTCAGTGGCCTAGGACTCTTAGAGAGGAGCTAGATCAGCCTCAGACTCGGTGGGCCCTATTGGATCAACTTGGATGCAGGTTCTATCCCACCTCCCCTCTCTCGGGTTCATCGGCAATGATGTCCTGCAAATCTGAGATGTTGAAGACCTATGCCACCTTCCTCTTGTATTCTTCAAAATCCTTGTAGAAGTTATCATAGACCGCTTCGCTCATCTCATCCTCGAACTCTATCGAGGCCTTATACCACTTGAGCCACATCCTCCTTCACCACCTTGACCACCACCTCAGTAGTGGTGGCCTTCTCTTTGACCGCCATGGCTCGGTACTTAGCCAACTGCAACTATATTCGGAGGGCACGAAGCTACCCCTCCTGCCAGAGCGACATGGCAGTAGACTCGGTGATGCATTCCTCAAGGAGAGCAATGTACTTCTCCTTCTTAATGATCTCGGCTTCACAACCATCCACCCACTACTCTTGCTCGGTGATAGAATCTTGTGAGCTCTCTAGCTCAACCTCTAGCTCCTTTATTTGGGCTTCCAGGTTTGGCACCTATTCTGCTAGGGTCCTGGCTTTTGCCTTGGTAGTTTCATCCCTATTGCGAGACTCCACATCTCACCTAGCCAGCTATCAGCATGCCTCCTTGATGAAAATGTCATCCGAGATAAGCTAGGGCCAGGAGTCAAGATAAAATGATTAGTAAACCTTTCCATTTCTTAAACCCTATGATGCGGGATAATTATGAAAACCTAATCTACTGATTATTAACCTAATTAATGGTGAAAAAAATAGCAATTAAATTTTTTTATAATTTTCAAATTTTTAGAGACTTAAAGTATGTAATTAGGGAACTAGTCAATTTGTTTATACCCACACAAGTAGATCTAACAAAGTAACTAAAAAATCAGGATTTGGTGGCTAAGAAACCACCATAAACTAAGGTCTACTTTCAAAATTTAGAAAGTAAAGAGTAAAGAGGGTCTTTGAATTTTACCAATGTCAAATTTTTCTTCTAAAGTAGATCTGTTGGAACTCTCAAAATCTAGCAGCAGGGCTTCAAGTTTTCGGTCTTCAGGCTCCAATCTTCCATGATATCGGTTCCAAGGCAAGAACACCTAACATTAGTTCCTGATCACTTGCAATCACTCAACAAAAGAAGATCGATCAATTAGAATGAAGCAAAGAAGAAAAAAGATGGAAAGTAAAGAGAAGAGGGAAGGAAGTAGTCGGCTAAGGTTTTTTCTGATGTCTGAATAAGTAGGATAACTAAGGCCTCACACCCCATGATGCACACAGCAAAGAAAAAATTTGATAGAATGTCATTGTGTTTCATCAATAATCATTCTTTAATATAGGGGGGTTGATGGAGTATTTAGAGACCAACAACCAGAGGTGTGTGGGTTACGAAGACTAGTATTTGTTTCCATAAGGAAACAACTCCTGGAGACCTTGCTTTGGGCATCTTGGACTCCTTCTCTTTGGCTAATCTGGGACTCTCATATCGAGTAGTCTGACTATGCTGTCTATAAAGTTCTTTAAGATTGAGCAATATGGACTGAGATTCCATATTCTCATGTTGCCTCTGCAACTCATTGCTCATAAAGGCCAACATGATGCACTTGATAGTCATGCTATCATTCTGCCACATTTTATATATGGCCCTTTCATCTTCAATAGCATCTTCTCTTACCGTATTTGGGTTCAGAGAATCGAGGATATTGGCAAGCTTTTCTTGAGCTAATACAATCTTTAAGTTCTTTAACCAGTCCATATAATTTAGACCGGTCAACTTGTTAGCATCCAAGATGCCCCATAGTGAAAGAGTTGAAGCCACGATGTAAAATCAACATTCAATAAAGAACAACTATAAGCAGACCACTCATGATGATATTCACAATGACAAGGACTTTTGCATCTAATTGTGTCCCCAACTATTTTCTTTTGAATACCATAACCCTCAACTATGGTAAGCGAGAAAACCTCCTAGGACTTCTTTAGTAGGGTTGAGATCCCAATTCCTCATGAATGTCTTGTGTTAATCACAACAAATACCCATGAGTTCAAGGATAGGAAAAGCCACTTTTCAATTGCAACCCATGCAACTCTTAACATAACACCTACCTGTAAGATACTTATAGCTTTGTGTCAATCTTAACAAACTATAATGTCTTAGCTTAGTTTAACCCTTCATTTCCATGTAGCCATGTTTGATAAATGTTGCCCTTGTGTCAATCACAACAAAGCAACACTACCAGTCATACCATAAAGCATAAAATGCACCAAGACAAATATCATATCAAACCATACAATAGGCCATGTATTAATTACAACAAGCCTACTATAGTTTTTAACATGGGTTTGGCTTAGCATGAAGGAAGGCAATTTGTAGTGTGCTTAATCAATTAGCATTTTCAATTTAAGATCTAGATATAACCAAATTGGCCAGGCAAGTGGAAGAAATGAGGGGGTCTTCTCATTGCTTTTCTTAGACACCAAATGAATTAGCCATGTCAAACAACGAAATCAATTAAAAATCTCATTCCCTTTACCTTTCCAAAACCACTTGCCTAGATACCAATTTGCTAATCAAACCCTAAATGGATTTACATTATGATTAACTTACACTATGAATAAATATAATTTCATGAGGACTTTGATGGTCTCAAACACATCCTAATTCAACATGCCAATATGAAACATATTCCATCAAATAAGCATATTAAACCTAATATGCATAACCAAAGCATGATTAAAACAATAATCTGTTCACCTCACTTGTTCATGGGATAAGGCAATGGTAGCACCCCAACACATCATGGAGATCCCATTGAATGAAAAGAGAAGGCCTTTAAACCCTACTTAACTTCTATGATTAGACGGCCATGGTAATAACCTAATCTGAAGCAGTTACGAGGAGCACAAGACATCACATATGTAATATGAACTAATATCATATTGCTTTGATCAAAGACTTCCTGAGTCAACAATCAAAGAGATTACATGGGAATGTCCGCCTCTAACTAGGAGTGATCAATTTCTTGTTGATCTACTCACATCCTTCATGCACAATCCATCATATTCGAGAATACCCTATACATGACTCATTGTTATGAATGAGTATGAACCAAAACATGGCTTTATGTGCATAAGGAACCATGGTGATCTCAGGTCTAAGGATCACTTGCACAACTCCCACTATAAGAACCATCTTTTGACACGTAGCAAGACCTCCATAAGATATTCTCAAGGTGGATCATTTCAGTGAATTCATATCCTAATGAGCATCCACATCCTTGTATTAGTGTCCTTATACAAGTGGCTATGAGACCAACCACCATCTCTATCGAGCATACATAAGATGTGCTCGTCTTTCCAGAAACATCAATCTCTGAATCGATGATCCAATGACTAGGAACATTTTACATTAGGGTTTTTTGGAACTTTGGTCTAATTGTTATGATCTCTGTTGCATCTAGAAAAACTTCGATGATGCTTGAGTTTGAATCAAGTTGGAGAGAATCGAATTGAGCTATTATATCTAGCCCTTTGTCATCTTCTTGGAGGATCTGTGTGCCGAGGCTGCTCTCAAGCTTCGTCAATAGTGTCAGGATTGAACAGATGAGGTCTGAAGAAAGGCTAGGCGAAGGGTCCTCCAAAAAAAGGAATCCCCTACTTCATCATGCTCACTGATATTTATAGGTCTCAAACCTAACCGTGTACAGCTGGAGTCCTGCTGTAAATGGTTAGTTTGTTAAGATATGAGCATGTACAATAAATGTTATTCACTGATTTTGAATAGCTTCGCATCACTTGAACATTAATTAGCTTTGATTCTCCTAGGTATTAATCAGCCTCGTACCTGTTGGGTTTGTTGACCAAGGCGGAAACATAGATTTCAAAATTTTTATCTTATGAAATCTATACCAAACCCTTTAGCCCTAGATCTCCTTAAAAAAAATTAAAATATATATCATTCATATACATGATTTAAATATATATATATGTAAGTACTAACCTGTACCGCAATATCCAAAATGCAAATCTCCACCAGGTGCCCAAATGTTCACCCTCCAATGGTGATCCACACGGAGAAGAGATGAAGACAACAACTTCTTGATCTTGGATCCTCTTCTTGAATTCTTTTTCAAGAATTCAATTCTTGGACTTATAGGCTAGAATTTTCTTTCTTGAAAATTCCCTTTCTCCCTTCTTTCCTCTTCTTGATCCTTTCCTCAACTTCAATCCTTGTAGAAAATTCTTATTTGAAGTGGAAGAAAAATTAAGATAAGTAATGTCTTAATTCAAGAAAGAAAAGAGACCCTTCATGTTTCTTTCCTTTACCGTTCAAGACCTTCCTCTTATTCTTGTTTAGGGTTAGAGTTTCGACAGAGGATACCTCTGTAAGGGAAACAATACCCAACAAGAACAAGGGGAAGGAGTATTCTAGAGAGGAAGAAAGGGAATCTGATCTCTGAATTATCTTACATGAAAACCCCTGAAGAACCCAACCCTATTTATAGATATCAGAGGGGTGTCTTTTCAAAAAACAACGCAACCCTCTGCTATCCCAAGTATCATGTTCTTTCCATCCTCACGCATCCCCTCAAATTTTTCATGCCTTTCTTGATTTATTTCAAGTTTTTTCGATGAAGAAAAACCTCGGAAGAAACCTCAAAAACGTGGCGATGTTCTGAGACAGAGTTGCGACCGAAAAGCAACGGATTTCTTCTAGCCATCTGATCTTGATCCAAGGAACTCTAGATGAGATGCCTAAAGAAAAGATTTCCACCCCCTCCCATCTGGTTTTCACGGTAAAAAAAGTCCCCACGCGCGTGAAGAGGAGTCCACGCGCGTGGACTCTTCCTTTGGTGCGCGCGCGGGAAAGATGGCTTGGGCGGTCTTGGAAAAGGGTTTAAATTGATTTTTAATCAATGAGTTCAGCAACGGGTTAGCCCAAAGTCCCAAAATTTAAATTAGACTCTAATTAGGTTCAATTAGAACCCAATTAAGCCCAATTCGGAACCAAATTCGAATCCAATTCGAATAAAAGTTTTGTCTGCAACACATGCTAGTGTGTTTGGCCTGCAAACATGATTTAATTCTAAATTAAATCCCTCATTGACTCTCTTTTGTGTGTAATCCATTGGGTTCCACATCTAGCCAGCAGTAGGTCCAAGTGCTATTTGACTTAATTCGGTTAGATCTCAACTAAGCCGATTTAGATCAACTCAAGATAGCCCGACTTGGTCAATTAGAATCTAATTCTAATTAACTGATTTAAATTATCATAATTTAATCATTTTCTTACAAGACAAGATTGACGTCTAGCAACGAATCATGTTTACCAGGAAGATGTGGAATTTTGATAGAATTACCAAAATACCCTTCAGTGGTGAGTTACCAGGCAATTCAGTCCTTTGATCAACTTGCATCCTGAATATGATTATGGATATGGATACCTTGTTAAATCCAATTTCATATTCATCCCTAGCTCAATCTTTATAATGATGATTCATTAATGAACTATTAGAAACTAATTCTAATGTTCATACTTTGATCAAAGATTTTCCGAATCATCATTCGATCGAAATTGGCTGGATGCAATATCCTCTTACTAGGGCTGATCAATTTCTTGTTGACCTACTCACAACCTTCATATACAATCCACCATATCCAGTATCACCTCATGCATAACTCAGTGTTATGATTGAGTGTGAACCAAAATGTGGATTCATATATATAAGGTACCATGGCAGTCTCAGGTCAAAGGACCACATGCACTACTCCCACTATGAGAAATATCTATTGACAAACATATAAGGTTCCACTAGATATTCTCAATCTGGATCTATTCAGTGAACTCATTCTCTAATGAGCACCCACATCCTAGTATTAGTGTCAAACACAAGTGACTGTGAGATCAGTCACCCTCATATATAGGAAGTGCTGATCTTTACCAAAAATATTGATCCACCACTCAATGTCCCATTGACCAGGAATATTTTAGATTAGGGTTTTAAGGCTTTAGGTCTCACTAGTATGATCTCATAATAACCCTAGAACCATAGCTTTAATCTATGGAGTTCATCATATAATAATTAATACACAGCGTATGATGAAAATAATGCCTTTATTGAATGATAATGTCAATACATTGATTTTGGGATGGAAAAAGAAAAATCCCAATGAAATATAATATTTCGATTGGCCTTTAGGGCATAATCCTTTCAGTACCTCTTAGGTATTGATCGGCTTTACACCTCTGGACATTAATCAGCCTTATGCCTCTTGGGTATTGATCGGCTTTATGCCTCTTTAGTGTTGACAGGCTTTGTGCCTCTTGGGCGTTGATCGGCTTTGCACCTCTTGGGCGTTGATCGGCTTTGCACCTCTTGGGCGTTGATCAGTCTCATGCCTCTTGAGCATCGATCAGCTCTATGCTTCTTGGGCATTGATCAGCTCTATGCTTCTTGGGCATTGATCAGCTCTACGTCTCTTGGGCATTGATCAGCCTCTTGGGCATTGATCGGCTCTACGCCTCTTGGGCATTGATCGGCTTTGCACCTCTTGGACGTTGATCAGCCTTATGCCTCTTAGGCATTGATCGGCTTTGTTCCTCTTAGGCATTGATCGGCTTTGTGCCTCTTGAACGTTGATCGACTTTACACCTCTTGGACATTGATCAATCAGATTCAAATCCTGACCAAATCAGTTATAGTAGACCAAATGTGTCGTATCCCAACATTAGTCCCCCCAGTTTTTGAATTCATTAATTAGAAATCAGAAACTATCAGAAGCTTCCATTCTTGGGCAGCATGCTTTGATGATGTGTCAATCTCTGATAGGGGAGGCGATTATAAAAACCAACAAATGTATCCTGCTATCATCATTGTAATTTTTGAAATCCATAAAAGGTCGAAAGATCTTTGTCACAAAATAAATGCATCCATCCCATCAGCAGCATGTTGCCATCGGATTACAAATGGTCATTTTGACTCTACGAGAAACTCTATCTTTTTACTAGATATTGCAGACAGGTGGCCAAATCTGGATCAATCTTGTTATTCGAGAAAAACCTTGGACCGTTGAAGGACATTATATAAGCACCATCATCCCCAGAAAAATAGGTTTTTCACCATTTCAGTTTCTTCACCTTAGGAGCAAAAGAAACCACTCTGATCGGCCTCTTCCTTTCTTCTACCTTTTTCTTTTAAGTTAATCTTCCTTTACTTCTTTCCTCCGCTATGGCTAGAATCTTAGAAGTTAGTCGTGCTGAAAATCTCAAAGAATCCTTTTCTTAGAAATATAAAAAATAAGCCGAATCAGTGAAAATAGGTGATGTTAGGTCTTCTTTATTAGAGCATCGAATCTTAGTGTACAAATAATATTATAACATTTCAGACGATTATGCCATAGTTCTTCCAAATCCTGAAGACCAAATAGATCGGCCTCCACCTGGTAACTTGACAATCTATGAAGAAAATCTAAGAGCCGGTCTTAGATTTTTGATTAATCCCTTTTTCATTACAGTCTTTAGACTATATTGTGTGCTACCAGCCCAACTAACTCCCAATAGTATTCGAATAATCTACGCTTTCTTGATTCTTTGCAAGGACACAGATATAGTACCCAAAACTTCCCTTTGCACCGCTTTGTTCGTACTGAAGTGGGATTTCCATGGCCATGGGTGGTGGGTAATCAATCCATGCCATGGTTGGAAATTTATTTTGGGGCATCCGTCGGCCATTCATGGTTGGAAGCCTTACTTCTTTTACCTTGTTTCCAAAATTTCTTGGGATTTTACTGTTAGTCATAGAGAACCCCGATTAACTATAAATGATGGCAAGAAAATTTTGACAGCCGACCAAGAAGACTATGAGAAGCTCATGGGGATGGAGATTCCCCTGATAAAAGAACTTCTTGATGAAATAGTGCTTTTTTCTATGGAAATCATCCCCAAACCTTCTTTAGGTATTTCTATTGCTGATGCTATCTCTTCATTCCTTTTCTGACAATCAATCTCAATATTTGACTTTTTAATCATTGCAGATACATCAGTCATGGTGGATGTTTGGAAGCTTCAAAAATTATCAAAGAAAAGATGAGCAGAAGCCACCTCCTCGAACCAAGAAGAAGGAAGGATTAAAAGACTGAAGAAGATAAAACCAACAACTCCAACGGCTTCAGCAGTCTCAACAGATCCTATTTCTCTGATACTAATAGCAAGTATATTGGAAGATGATGAAGTACCATTATCGGCATCTCTTCAACCTCCAGTACAAGAAAGACAACCAATAGAAATCTCAGGAGTTGGTCCATCATCCTTTCCTACTGACCGAGCTAATAAGGGAAAATCTCCGATGATGGAGGAGAAAGAAGAAGAGAGAGTATCGGTTGCAAATGTCATAGCTGACTTTCTTGTATATGCTGATGACATAGGTCTAAATGACCCAATGCTGGCCCATCACCTTTTGATGTCTACCATCATTCCGAGAGATTGGGAAATAACCAAGTCCCAGCAGATTGATGACACCATTATGCTACTTCATCCAACACTGTTGAAGGTATGGAATCAACTTGTACTTTAAACAATTAAAGAGTTAATCATTTACCTTTCTTTATTAAGTCTGACTAATTTAATATGCAAATAAACAGCTTATCCATGGGATCAGCATCATGGACGAAAGTCTGAAAAATTTTGACCAATTCCGTCAAACTTTGTGTAACGAGGTGAAAGTTGCAAGGGCAGAAAAAGAGGTTGCTGAGGAGCTAAAAAATGCTATGGAATGGAAGCTAGAAGAAGCAGCAACTAAAACATTAGCTCTAGAAGTAGAGCTGAATGAGGCATAGTCAAAAATAAACCTCATGGTGTCAAGGCTGAAAAAGAAGAACAAGAAAATCCGATCGATATCTGTTAATTTGGAGAAAGCTGAAGAAAAAACTTCAATGGCTAAAAAGAAAGTTTTAGCGGTTGAAGAAAGAGCTTTAATGGCAGCAAAGAAAGCTGAACAAGCTATTGAAGAGGTTGTTAATGAAGCCGTAAAGAAACACATTCAGTCAAAAGCCTTTGACAATAAACTCCATAAAACAGGAGTTGAAAGCTACAACCACGGTCGCACCGACTGTGTAAACAAAGTAAAGAAATTTTATCTCGACCTAGATACTTCAAAAATAGAGGAAGACTCCGATGAGAAAGACTCCAATGAAGAAAATTCTGATGAAGAAGATCAGATCAGAGAACCGATCATAAATCAAACTGAAGAACCAATCGATGGCCAAACTAAAAAATCAACACCAGGTTCTCAAATCCAAGAAGAAACACCAATAGTTCCTACTATAAACCATGTCAAAATAGAAGAAAGTGTAGTTGAAAGGAATGTAAATGACCAATCTATATAAATGATGTAAGAATTCATTTTGTTCTTAATATGAAATGAAAAATCTTTCTTTTTGCAATGTCTACTGGATTGCAAGAATTCAAACTTTTATAAATAAAAAAATTTCTAAGTATAAAATCATCGGATCAAACAAGGAAGTTTCCAAAAAAGACTGATCTAATCATGAAATTATCCGAATCAAATTAAAGATACTAATTATTATTCAGAAAAATTTAGTTAAAACCAATTTTGAATAAGTTCAATGAACAAGAATCTTTAACGGAATAAGTTAAGCGAAAAGCATAATCTCTAACTTTCCTCAAGGAAGAATTTATCTCTTACTGAACATTAAGAAAAATCAATCTTCAAATTAACCAAACCCCTAATTTACTCATAGATGATATAAAATTTCAATTTGATTTACCAAATATCTTTTTCATTTCCCCTTATATTTTAAGAACAAGAATCCCTCTTAAAAGTTTTTTTCAGATGAAGTCTCATAAGTCATCATACCAACTTTGCCAAGTGTCATCTTATTATCAGAAGAGCAGTTGTTCGACAGGCCGTATAACCACATTTGTCAGTATTTAAAAGACCATGTAAAATTTGAATTCAAATTCAATCCAAATACCATTATGTATATATTTTATAACTGACTTTCTGAGAATCAAAAGAGGCGCACATATTCCTACCAAATCAGGATCTTAAATGTGTCAAGATCTCTAGATATCTCAGAATTTAGACCATAAATCATGGCCATTGATGTTCCCTATATAAAGAGATCTCAGGCCCAGGTCTTTGAGCCAATTTTGTCTCAAGTATTTTGAGTTTCTTTTCTCCTTCGAAACTCTTTGCTTCAAGGAATACTTCCAAGAAGAAATCTTCATCACATTTAAGAAATGGAATCAGGTGATAAGAAGTTTCATCAAATACCTAAAAGGAAAGCCGGACCGGTACTATTTAAAGAAGAAAGATCATGTGTAAGAAGAAGCCGCTTATCAAGAAGTACTTCCAGTAAGCCAGAATTTCTCGAATATGTCGAATCTTCATTCGAGGAAGAGGAACAAGAACCTTCTATTCCATTCTCAAAAGAACCAGAATGTGATCCATTTGCTAAACATACTTCAACAGAAAAGGGAAAAGCTCCTATTAAGGAATCATCCGGTCCAAACAATGACAAGGCCGTTCAAATGCTTGTTGCTGATACAAGTATCAATAATCCAAAGCTAGCAATAACCATACTATAATCTACCATCCTTTGGAAAGACTGGGAGACAACAATCAAATACGGAGTGAAAGAGATTTTATCTTCCATCTACCCTGGAGTAATAAAAGTAGGTAATACCTCCCTTCTTTCCAAAACAGTATACTCTCGTCCTAAAGATGTACCAACTCTTTTTTTTAGTTCATCAATGATATCTCCATGATTGAAGAAAGTTGGTGTCAAACAACTAACCTTCAGGAAGATCTTCAAAAGCAAATAGCAATAGACAAGGAGGAAAAAGACAAGGCTAATGCTAATCGGATAGCCTTAGAATCAAAGGTTATCCGATCAATCGCAATGATCTTGTCTTTGCAAAATCAACTGAGAATAATTGATAGGCAAGCCATGCAGCTTGTGAATGATGCAGCTAGAAGAAGAAAAATACTTCGGCAGGCAGATGAAGCCATAGAAGAGAAAACCCAGGTGTATGAAGAAGTATTAAATCAAATGTCCATAATGGAAGAGAGGATAATATTTCTTGAGAAGAAGTTGGAACAAACCGAACAAGAAAATGCTTCACTGATTCAACGGAGGCTTCTTGTGATCGAAGAATTCAAAAAATCTGAAGCCTTTAATGATGGGATGAATCAATTGGGAGCCAAAGGCTATGAATTCGGCTTTGAAGACTGTATCATTAAGGTCAAGAAATTATACCCTGACCTCGACTTCTCCTCCATTTCTATAGATGATTATGTAGAAAAAGAAGAAGAAAAGCCAACCGATAATCCAGTAATTTCAACTGTTGAGGAAACATCTGAACAAGAGAAAGCTTCAAGTGATCAAGTAAGCTAGAAAAAAGTTGAATAATGTTTGTTGTTGTTTCTTCTTTTTCCTTCTTGTAGTTAGAACATCAATGAAGTTTCCAATTTTTCTTCAATATACCAAATCATGCTTTCAATATTTTGGACATTTTAAGATAACATCATTGATAGAATAGTAAACCACACTGTCTCTTATCACATGTCCCATGGTTAACTTATCAAGTCAACCTTTTAATCAATCAGTTATCTTGATACTAACACATTGATGAGTTAATGAGTCAGATCAACCCAATTTATTGAATTATAGTCAGCTTATCAGGCCAATATTTCAATTGATCAGTAAGTTATTCTGATCATTAAACACTGATGAGTTAGTTGATCAGACCAACTCAATTTATCGGATGATGGTCAGCTTATTAGGCCAACCTTTTGATTAGTTATTCTGATCGTTAAACACCGATGAGTTAGTGGATCAGACCAACTCAATTTATCAGATGATGGTCAGCTATCAGGCCAATCTTTTGATCAATTATTTTGATCATTAAATACTAATGAATTAGTGGACCAGACCAACTCGATTTGTCGGATTATGGTCAGCTTATCAGGCCAACCTTTTAATCAGTTATTCTGATTGTTAAACATCGATGAGTTAGTGGATCAGACCAACTCGATTTGTTAGATTATGGTTAGCTTATCAGGCCAACCTTTTGATCAGTTTTCTTGATCATTAAACATCGATGAGTTAGTGGATCAGACCAACTCAATTTGCCGGATTATGGTTTGCTTATCAGGCTAACCTTTCTTTTCTTTTTTTTGTTTAGAGAACACTTCAACTTCGTACTTTTCCTTCATATAAAAGGAACAAAAGCGAAAAAGTCTCTTTATTGATAGTATTTACGAAGATTTTCTACAATCCACGGTCTGGTCATTGGATAACCATCCAGACTTTCAAGCCGATAAGTCCTGAGTCGCATAACTTCAGTGATGCGATAGGGACCTTCCCAATTTGGAGCAAGTTTGCCCTGTTCAGTTGGTCAGGATACTGTCGTTCAGTGCAGAACAAGGTCTCCAATCTGAAAAACTCGAGCCTTGACTCTTGAATTATAATATCGCGCCACCCTTTACCGATACGCTGCCATTTTTAATTGTGATTGTAATCTGGAATTTTTGAGTAGATCTAAATTGATCTTCCTTTGGTCAACATTATTTGATTCTTCAAAGCAATCCGTTCTTCTAGAATGAACAACAATCTCTATGGGCAACATAGCTTCACTCCTATAAGCAAGGTTGAATAGAGATTTTTCCATTGTAGATTGGGGAGTCGTTCGGTAAGCCCATAAAATAGAGTTGAGTTCATCAACTCAAGATGCCCCAACTTCATTCAATCGGGTCTTCAATCCATGAAGGATTGTCTAATTAGTTACCTCAGCTTCCCCATTAGCTTGAGGATGTCCAACGGATGTCAATTTATGGAGAATATTATATTGAGCACAGAAATCCTAGAATTTCTGATTATCAAACTGTCTTCCATTATCAGTGATAATATCATGAGGAATTTCAAACCTATATATGATGAAATTTCTGATAAGCATTTCAACTTTTGCTTCAGTGATTAAAGCTAGAGGCTCGACTTCTACCCATTTTGTAAAATAGTCAATGGCAACGATCAGAAATTTCTACTGCCCAAAAGTCAGAGGAAACAGATCAAGTATATCCATTCCCCATTGAGCAAATGGCCAAGGAGCGGTTAACTGTGTTAGCTGACTAGCAGGACGCCCTTGTATATTTGCATACCTTTGACAAGAATCACATTTTCTTACAAAATCTGAGGCATCCTTTTGTATAGTCGGCCAATAATATCTTTGCCTTATGATCTTGTAGGCCAATGACCTTCCTCCCAAATGATCGCCGCATATTCCCTCATGCACCTCTCTAAGAGCATAATTGGCATCTGAAGGAGATAAACACTTCAATAGTGGCTGAGAAAATAATTTTTTATATAACAAGCCATCTAAGATAACATACTGAGAAGCAAACTTTCGGAGTTGTTTAGCTTCTATATTATTTTCAGGCAATACCCCTTCAGTCAGATATTTAATTATCAGACTCATACAACCCATTTTCGGCTTTATTTGAAGAACCTTTTCTTTTTTAGTTGTTGAAATACTTGGGGCCTCTAGATGTTCCATAGAAGTCCGACCCATTTGGTCAGGTGTAGAAGTAGGCAAACTAGACAATGAATCGACTCGAGAATTCTCAATTCTAGGGACATGACTGATATCCCAAAAATTAAATAAAGCTCCAAGCTCTTGAACCTTTCTCAGATATAAAGCTAAAATGGTATTGCGAACTTCAAAATCCCCTTTTACTTGGTTGACAACTAATTGTGAGTCATATAATACCTTTAACCTTCGGACATTTACTTCCTTTGCAATTCTTAAGCTGATCAAGAGGGCTTCATATTCGACTTTATTATTAGAGACTTTGAAAGAGAATCGGAGTGCATACTTTGTGATATCTCCATTTGGATTGGAAAAGATCAACCCTACCCCACAACCAGAAGAATTTGAAGATCCATCTACATGTAATATCTAGGGTGCATCAGTCGTTTCCATTTCATCAGATGGTTGAATTTCCTTTCCACTGTCACTCCAAGTACATTTGGCTATGAAATCAGCCAGTACCTAAGCATTCATTGTAGACCGAGGCTGATAAGCAATATCATACTCACTTAATTTGACTGCCCATTTAGCCATCCGAACAGAAGTATCAGGACATTGTAGAACAATCCTTAGAGGTTGGTCAGTCAATACAACAATACGATGGGATTAAAAATATGGCCTGAGTGTTTGGTCGATATCACCAGGGTATAAATAATCTTCTAAAGTTTTGGATAGCTGGTTTCTGCATCATGAAGGACTTTGCTGATGTAATAAATGGTCTTATGTGATTCATCAGATTCCTTCCTTACCAACACAGAACTAATCGCTTCATCAGATGCAGCCAGATAAAGATACAAATCTTTTCCTTCTTGGGGTTTAGACTATATGATTGAATTTGTCAAATACTTCTTAAGCTCTTCAAATGTTGACCGATAGTCATCCGACCAATTGAACTCCTTGATCTGTCATAAAGCTTTGAAGAAAGGCAAACACCTTTCAGCCGAACGAGAAATAAACCGGCTTAATGAAGCAATTCGTCCAGTCAACTGTTGAATTTCTTTCATATTAGTTAGATGCCTCATCTCCAATATGGCTCAAATCTTTTCTGGATTAGCTTCAATCACTCGCTTTATAACCATGAAGCCTAAAAATTTTTCAGAGGTTACACCAAAAACATATTTGGTAGGATTTAACTTCATATGATTTTGCCATAGAATATCAAAGGCTATCTGCAAGTCTTTAACATGATCATCAAATTGGTTACACTTGATAATCATATCATCTACATATACTTCCATAGTCTTTCCAATTTGATCTTCAAAGATCCTGTTCTCTAACCTCTGATATGTAGCTCCAGCATTTTTAAGACCAAATGGCATGACTTTATAACAGTATATCCCTTGATCTGTGACAAAGGATGTATTTTCTTCATCTTCTGGACTCATTTGTATCTGATTATATCTAGAAAAAGCATCCATGAAACTCAAGAATTTATGTCCAGATGTCGCATCAACGAGTTGATCGATTTTAGGCAAAGGAAAGCCATCTTTAGGGAATGCCTTGTTGAGATCAGTATAATCTATATATATTCTCTATTTTTCATTTGCCTTTCTTACCATTACTACATTGGCAAGCCAATCAGGATAATGAACTTCTCTGATAAATCTGGCATTAAGCAATTTGGTCACTTCTTCATTGATAACTTTTTATCTTTTTGGGGCAAAATTTTGCTTCTTCTATTGAACAGGCCAACTAAATGGATCAACCTTAAGTTCATGCATAATCACTTCAGGAGGAATCCCCAACATATCAGCAGCCTTCCATGCAAATATGTCAGCATTCTTTTGTAAAAAGTTAATCAACTTCTTCCTTTGGTCTTCAGTAAGTGAACTTCCAATCTGAACAGTTTTAGTAGGATCATCTTTTGTCAAAGGAGCATGAATTATTCTTTCTATTGACATGCTTATTCCTTCAGTCAGATCCCGCGGATCCATTTTCTCAGAAACTCAGTTGTTGGTTGATTGTTGATTTTGAATTATCAAACATTGATGGGCCATCTGTTGATTTTCCCTTACTACTCCAATCCCATTTTGGGTTGGGAATTTCATTAGAAGATGATATGTCGATACGATGGCTTGAAACCTATTCAAAGCAGGCCTCCCCAAAATGGCATTATATGCAGAGGAAATTCGAACAACCATAAAAGTAAGAGGGAATGTTCTTTGCTTTGGCATTGCTCCAAGGGTTACAGGAAGTGTAATTTCCCCTTCAACTCCTATAGAATTTCTACCAAATCAAGTTAGTGGCACATGAATTCTTCGTAGCTTATCATTGGTAATTTCATCTCGACAAAAGCATCGTAAAGCAAGACTTCGGTAGAACTTCCATTATCAACCAAAATTCTATGTACATCATAGTTCGCAATTATTATGGAAATCACTACAGGATCATTATGAGGCATCTGAATGCCTTGTAAGTCATCATAAAAAAAAATAACACTTCCTCGAAGCCTCTTGGGACTTCGATCATCTTCATGGTATGCTTGGTGAATCATTCCGACCGATCCATCAGTCGGTTGTTGATTTGGGAGCTCCTCCCATCAATGATCATTCTTGTGCCTACTGGACTTGCCAGCATTGCCTCAGTTGGTCGGTTTTGATTTTCATTTCAAACATATCTACCTAAATAGCCCCGCTTAATCAGGCTTTCGATCTCATCTTTCAGTTGGATGCATTCCTCTATATCATGTCCGTGTTCATGATGAAATCAACAGTACTTGGCCTTATTACGCACAACAGGTGGAGCTCTAATTGGCCTTAGCCTCTGAAAAAAAGTTTCTTTCTCAATTTCCATCAGAATTTTTTCTCTTGAAAGAGTTAGGGGGTGTGAGTGTCAAATCGATTGACGTAATTCTTACCGACCAAGTTCCTCAGCCTCTGACCTTGCCACTGAATTGATCAAACTCCAGGAGATTGGAATTCATCTTTCTTGGCATTCTTCCTACTTGGAACCGATTTCTTCTCTATTTGTCGCCGGCTTAAGGCTTGTTCTTTGGCTTGAGTGTACTTTTGAGCATGGGCCAGTAATTCAGAATAATTGGTTGGAAACTTTTTATCCAAGAAAAATGTGAACCTAGAGGCTTGCAATCCCTTCTTCATAGTGGACATCGCCACATATTCATTGAGATCCGGAATCTCCAACATGGCAGAATTGAACCTTTTGATGTAGTCTCTCAAAGACTCCCCTTCTGACTGTTGGATAAAGAATAAGCTATCAGAATTTTTGGACATTTTCTTGCTTATTCTTAAGTGAGAGATGAACAAATTCTCTAACTGATTGAAAGAATGAATGGTGTCTAGCTGTAGACTTGAATACCACATTCTCGTAGATTTCTTTAAGGTTGCAAGGAAGTCAAGACAGTGGAGTGCATCTGATGCCCCTTGAATCAACATATAGGCTTTAAAGCTGCCCAAATGATCCAAGGGGTCAGACGATCCATCATACAACTTAATTTGTGGAACTTTGAAGTGATGTGGAATTCTCTCAGCCATAATCTTCTTAGAAAAAGGAGGCATGATGTCGTAGCTTGGTGTTGCATCCTCTGCTTTCCTCTGCTCAACCACTTTGGCAATCTGCAACTTTAGCTTTCTGAATTTCTTATCAAAATCATTTGCTCTTGCAAGGTCTTGAACTTGAGTATTGTTAGGAGTGGATTTTTTAGATGACATTGAACGAGATCATGGACGTTTCCCCTTGTTCCATTTCTTGGTATAATGATGAGATCGGTGATGTTGTTTCGAAGGAGATTGCTGACCTGAAGAACATTGATAAGATGAATTTCTTCTTGGACTGAGATGTCTACTTACCTAGTGAGATGGTCACCGACTATTTCTTGATATAGCAGGTTGCGATGGCTCATTTGCGGCAATTTCTTGAAGGTTTTGCACTGCCGCAGTAAGTACTTCTATCTTGTCAAACAGAGTGTTTAACCTTTCTTGATCCATGTTTCCAACAGGAAGAGCTTCCACCCTCTCTTCAAGAATGGGATCATTCCCCTTTGAAGGATGGGGAATATCTTCCATGGGAAGATTCATTTTCCTACCTTTCATCATACTTCCTTCTAGATTCTTAAAACTTTTTCACTGAGTTTCCCTTCCTGGCGCACCAATATGTTATGTCCAAACAAACTTCGACAATGCTTGAGTTTGAATCAAGTTGGAGAGAATTGAATTGAGCTATTGTATCGAGCCCTTTGTCATCTTCTTGGAGGATCTGTGTGCCGAGGTTGCTCTCAAGCTTCGTCAATGGCGTCAGGACTAAACAGATGAGGACTGAAGAAAGGCTAGGCGAAGGGTCCTCTGAAAAAAGGAATCCTCTGCTTCATCATGCTCACTGATATTTATAGGCCTCAAACTTAACTGTGTACAACTAGAGTCTAGCTGTAAACAGTTAGTTTTTTAAGACATGAGCACGTGCAATAAATGTTATCCATAGATGTTGAATAGTTTCACATCACTTGAACATTAATCAGCTTTGCTTCTCCTAGGCATTAATCAACCTCGTACCTCTTGGGCATTGATCAGCTTTATGCCTTTGGACGTTGATCAGCCTTATGTCTCTTGGGCAATGATCGGCTTTATGCCTCTTGGGCATTGACTGGCTTTGTGCCTCTTGGGCGTTGATCGGCTTTGCACCTCTTGGGCATTGATCAGCCTCATGCCTCTTGAGCATCGATCAGCTTTATTCCTCTTGGGCATTGATCAACTTTACGCCTCTTGGGCATTGATCAGCTTTATGCCTTTTAGGCATTAATTGGCTTTACGCCTCTTGGGTGTTGATCAGCCTTATGCCTCTTGGTCATTGATCAGCTTTACGCCTCTTGGACGTTGATCAATCAGATTCAAATCCTGACCAAATCAGTTATAAGTAGACCAAATGTGTCGTATCCTAATAATCTCCATCAAAACCCTAATTCCATCGCCCTAACCTATGAGATTTAACATAATCTTGATAAGATGCAGCAGTATGATGAATCAATAATTACCTTTTATTTATAAATTATATCATACATGAGTTGGAAGATTATAGAAATGCCCATACAAAGATTGTCTTTTGAGGCATAATTCCTTCATAAGATGCCATTCAACTTGGTTTTCAGCACTGGGGCAATAATACCCATGGAGATTATCCTACCAATGCCATAAGTGGAGTAGTTTGATGAGTCGAGCAACCTGGCTTCCCTCCTCCTCAATCTTGACCTATTGGATGAGATGAGGGACAAAGCCCGACTTTGCATGGCCATGTACCGACAACGAGTGGCTTGTTATTACAACTCATGCATGAGGCCTAGGACCTTCTACCTGGGTGACCTCATCCTAAGACAGGCAAAGATATCCCAACCCACAGAGTATGGTAAACTATTGCCAAATTAGGAAGACCACTATAGGGTGATCGAAGCATTGCACCAAGGAGCTTATCAAATTACAATGCTCGACAATGCCTAGATCCCATAGATGTGGAATGCCAAAAACTTGAGGATGTATTATCAATGATGTATGTCTCCCATTTGATAATGGTATGAAAATGCTCTTTGATGGAATTTCTTGACCTCATCCCTCTGGAGAATACCCATCTGTCCGACCCCAGGTCAGACGAAGTTCAACGGGATGCTCTGCAGCATCGTCCTCTCAGATGGCTCGCTCTATAATGCCTGCACCCATCCGTCTGACCGCAGGTTGAATTAAATTTGATGGGATGCTCTATAGCACCATTCTCCTTGATGGCATGCTTCACAGCACCTGCACCCATTTGTTTGACCCATGGTCAAACGAAGTTCGATAGGATGCTCTACAGCATTGTCTTCCCGGATGGCTTGCTCCTTAGGACCCATGCCCATCCATCTGATCCCAAGCTGGACAAAGTTTGATGGGATGCTCTATAGCATCATCCTTCTTGATGGCTTGCTTCATAGCACCAGCACCCATCCATCCGATTCCAGGTCCAATGAAGTTCAACAGGATGCTCAATAGTACCATCCTCTTAAATGGCTAACTCCACAACGCCCATGCCCATCCATCCTATCCCAAGTTGGATGAAGTTCGATAGGAAGCTCTATAGCACCATCCTCTTAAATGGCTTGCTCCACAGCACCCGTGCCTATCTATCTAATTCTAGGTCAGAAGAAGTTTGACGGGATACTCTACAGCACTGCTCTACCAAATGGCTCGCTCCACAGTGCCCACACCCATCCGTCCAACCCCAGGTCAGACAAAGTTTGATGGCATGCTTAACATCACATCAACCTGGACAGTCTACTTTGCAGTGCCCAGGCTTGCCCAGTTGACTTAGAGGCAGGCAAAGCCTGATGGGACACCCTATAGCATCACCCCTTTGGAAAGAATGATTCCACTATGGCATCAACCCGACCATCGGGCTGGATGCCGGGCTTTGTAAAAAAATAAACAAAGGAAAAAATAAAGAAGAAGAGTTAAGATGGAGAAATGTCTAAATTCATCTCTGAGGAAAGCATTGCAAGGGAAGGAACCCTCCGACAAGTTGGGGAGCCCTACTATTAACTCTGGTCTTGATTTTGATGATTGATAAAATATTTAAGTATATATGAGTACTAATTATATTTTAAGTATATTTTTCAGATCTTAGTGCTCGACCATGTTGAATGAAGAAATGCTTGTATTTCAGTTAAAAAAGACCTTAAATTAATGAAAAATCAAGTATATGGACTTTGGAATTAATATGAAAGAACTTGAAGAGGTTAAAGTTTCAATTTGAAGATGTTTCAGCAATGGTATAGGCAAGTGTCGACACCTGGAAATGAAGTGTCGATACTTGAGGATCAAGTGTTGACACTTGAAGAGTGAAGTGTCGACTCAAGGCCTGAGACAAAATAGAAGACTTCGGAAAGCACCTTCAGTCAAGTATCGATACCTGGAGCTGAAGTATCGACACTTGGAAGTGAAGTGTCGATACCTAGAGAATGAAGTGTCAACACTTGTAACTGAAATGTCGACACTTAGAGGTGAAGTGTTGATACTTAAACAGTAATGCTAGTTTTCTGGGTTGAAAAACTTCTCCAACTTGGCTTCAACGGCTATATTTTCATCTTTAACAACTATAAATGGTCTTTTAAGTGTTGGAAGGCTATAAAAACATCAAGAATCAAATGGGAAAGTAATCCTTTGGTGAGTTTCTTGAATATTCATAAAGGATTCAAGAGTTGAGTGATTCATGCCTTCAAGCTTCCAAGTTTCAAAGAGAGCATTCAAAGTCTACATCCACAAGCATCAATCAAATGCTTCATCAACTTGAAGACAAGATCTTCATCAACATTCAAGAGCTTCAAAGAGATATTTACTTTACTTTAGAAAGCTTTTATTGTATTCATTTATACTTGCTCTTACATTATTTTACTTGAGATTTTTGGTGAGCCTTGGAAAACCAAAGAGGTTTTTGGTAAGCCTTGAAAAACAAAGTTGTTGTTGGTGAGCCTTGAAACCAACTATGGTTTTACTTATGAGCCCGAAGCCAAAACAAGTTAGTTAGGTTCTTGGTTAGCCCGTAAAACCAAGGGTGGTTATTGGTGAGCCTTGAAACCAACTAGGGTTTGACTTGTGAGCCTGAAGCCAAAATAAGTTGTAAAGGTTGTTGGTAAGCCTAAGTTATAAAATCAAACTTAATAAAATTCCCAAGGGTGGCTTGGAGAGTGGATGTAGGTGCTTGTTTGGCACCAAACCACTATAAACCTTTGTGTTTGTGTGATTGTTCTCCTTGTGCTTTTATTTCTTTATTTTTACTGCATTTATTTGAAATACACAAGTACTTGAATTGCATTAGCATATATTTGCTTTAGTTCATAGTTATTACAAAGTAGTTCAAAAGTTTTATAAAACCCAATTCACCCCCTCTCATGGGTTACCTACTTGAGCCTACAATTGGTATCAGATCAGGTGCTCTATTTGAAAATCTAACGATTTTAAGCTAAAGTTCATGGCAACTCTTGTAGGTAGTAGTGTTAGACCACCATTTTTCAATGGCATAAATTACACATTTTGGAAAACTTACATGCGCATCCATATTCAATCTATTAGTTATCATCTTTGAAAAATTATTATTAGTGGTCCTCATATTCCTTCCATTTTGGTTAATGGCATTTCCATTCCAAAGCTCGAAAAGGATTGGAATAAATATGACATTAAACAAACTGAAATCAATGCTAAAGCAATGAACTTGCTTTATTGTGCATTGGACTTAAATGAATTTAATAGAATTTCTACATGCACATCGACGAAGAAAATATGGGACATACTTGAAGTTACTCATGATGGTACTCTTCAAGTGAAGAATACTAAAATTAGTTTTTTTGTACATTCTTTGAAAATTTTTGAAATGATGCACTATGAATCTATTTCTGATATGTATACTAGATTTATGACTATTATTAATAAATTAAAAAGTCTTGGCAAAATCTATACTAATACTGATTTGGTGAACAAAATTCTTAGATCCTTGCCAAAATCATGGGATCCAAAGGTAACGGTGATCCAAGAAGCTAAAGATGTAGAAACCTTACCTTTGGAGGAGCTTATCGGTTCACTCATGACCTATGAGTTGAACTTATGGCAATGGATAGTAAAAGCTGATGTAAATAAGAAGATAATAGCCCTCAAGGCCAAAAAGAAATTCAAGGCAATGATGGCAACTTGGAGCGATAGCAAAAATTCAAGTTCGAATGATGAAGTTGCCCATCATTGCTTCATGGCAAATGAGAAAAAGGTATGTGCTGAAAATGATTATAATTTTATCCTTGATAAATTACATGATGCATCTAATGATCTTGTGCATGAATATAAATTGCTAAAAATTGAGCACAAGAAATTAAATAGGCATGTAGATTCGTTTTCTCTTGATAACACCAATCTTGCCAATAAAAATGATAATTTAAATGCCAAAATTGATATTTTGAAAAATAAAAAAAATAATTTTTCCAAAGAAAAATAATTCTTAGAAAAAGAAAATATTGTTTTGAAAGATTTATATGATAAAGTTTTGAATGAGAAAAATATCTTGATTGAAGAAAAGAAGCAAAATTTTTTAAAAAAATTTGCTTATTCCTTCTTCCAATGTTGCATGCTTTGATTGTGATAATTTTGAATTTAATGCTTATCCTTCAAGATCAAGAAATGTTTGGGTTCCAAAAGGAACCATAATTACTAATCATAAAGGACCCAAGAAGGTTTGGGTACTAAAAATGTCTACTTAGTTTGTTTTGCATGAGTGTCTTGCAGCCCAACATGAAGAAAGGAAGTTCTTGAAAAGTGACTGTACAAGATAATTTGAAGAAGTGGACAAGCTATATTTTGGACTATATGGTAAAAGGAAGGATTATGTATATTGGTAAATTCTAAACATCTCCTTCCATAATTAAAAATGTAGTTAATTTTTTGTTGCATCAATTACTTTGAAAAATTATTTTAAATGGTTAATTAGAATCAGGTTTGGACATATAATCATTGGTTATGATCATAAACTTCTTGATGTTGATGAATTTCATGCTATCATGATTAAACTTATGATTGTAAGACCTTCACTTGATTTTGATTAATGTTTATTAAATTATTTCATGAAAAATACTTTTAAAGATGCATATTGATTTGAAAAATATTTTAAGTGATTGATTAGAATCAAGCTTAGACAAATAATCATTTGTTGTGATCATGACCATTTTGATGTTGATGGATTTCAAGCTCTCATGGTCAAACTTGTGATTATTAGATCTTCACTTGATTTTGATTAATATAGTTTCTAAATTATTTCAAGTGAAATGTTATGATTTATATATTTTTATTTTTGGCATCTATGCATAATCTAGAAATGATTTGGATCAAGTATAGAACTAGTAGTTAAGGATTACTTTCAAGAAGAATGTATGCATATTGATAAACCCTTGTTCTAGTAGCTAGACTTGATATCATATTACTTCTAGCATTTGTATGGATATCAAATCATTTTAAATGAATTTGAAATCATGCTGAAAGTTTTTAAGTGGTATAAATGCTTTGTATTTTGAAAATCATGAATATCTTGAAAATTTCAAATCCTTAGTTTCAGACTTAGAATTTATATTCCATCTAAAATTGTCTGAAATTATGATGCATGTGCTTTCATATTTTATTCCTCAAATGAATGCATATTTTTTAGGTATTACATTCAGGGGGAGCATCCAAATATTTGTTATCATATATGATGCTTTGAATGTTTTGCTTGATATCATGCTATACTTATATTGCTTTGATACTCCTTGATTTCAAATCTAATCTTTTGATGGGAGTTACATTTAAGTGGTATCATGCTCAAATTGTATCATATTTCAAGTGATATCATTGATTTCATGCATTAGTTTTGATGATCTACTTGCTATTCTTTCCACCTTCATTCTTATTTTGTATTACCTTTCACCATTTTTTATGATATCAAAAAGGGGAAAAAAATGTTAAATATAAAAATAGAAAGATAGGATAAACATGAAAAATCATTTGAGAAATGAAAGAAAGTGCAAAAGGTGGAGAAGAATGCAAAATATTTTTATCTAAAGGGAAGAATTAGTAAGAAGAAGAAATTTTAAAAATTTGAAAATTTTTCATATTTTGAAAAATATTTTTGAATTTTTTTTGGATCATATTTTGAGGGGGAGCTTGGTGCTTATTGTTTTGAGCTTACATGTTTATCTCATTGTTAATCTTTTTAAAGCTTACCCTATTCATATACTTAAAGATTTTGTCATCATCAAAAAGGGGGAGAATGTTGACTCTGGTCTTGATTTTGATGATTGACAAAATGTTTAAGCATATATGAGTACTAATTATATTTTAAATGTATTTTTCAGATCTTAGTGCTCAACCATGTTGAATGAAGAAATGCTTGTATTTTAGTTGAAAAGTTTTTAAATTAATGAAAAATCAAGTATATGGACTTTAGAATTAATATGGAAGAACTTGAAGAGGTTAAAGTTTCAATTTGAAGACGTTTCAGCAATGGCACAGGTAAGTGTCGACACCTGAAAATGAAGTGTCGACACTTGAGGATCAAGTGTCGATACTTGAAGAGTGAAGTGTCAACTCAAGGCCTGAGATAAAATAGAAGACTTTATAAAGAACATTCAGTCAAGTGTCGACACCTGGAGCTGAAGTCTCGATACTTGGAAGTGAAGTATCGATACCGGAAGAATGAAGTGTCGATACTTGGAAGTGAAGTGTTGACACTTGGAGAATGAAGTGTCAACACTTGAAACTGAAGTATCGACACTTGGAGGTGAAGTGTCGACACTTGAACAGTAACGGCTAGTTTTCTGGGCTGCAGAACTCCAACTTGGCTCCAACGGCTATATTTTCCTCCCTAACGGTTATAAATGGTTATTTAAGTGTTGGGAGGCTATAAAAACATCAAGAATCAAATGGGGAAGTAATCTTTTGATGAGTTTCTTGAATATTCTTAAATGATTCAAGAGTTAAGTGATTCAAGCCTTCAAGCTTCCAAGTTTCAAAAAGAGCATTCAAAGTCTACATCCACAAGCATCAATCAATGGCTTCATCAACTTGAAGACAAGATCTTCATCAACATTCAAGAGCTTCAAAGAGATATTTGCTTTACTTTAAAAAGCTTTTATTGTATTCATTTATACTTGCTCTTACATTGTTTTACTTGAGGTTTTTGGTGAGCCTTGGAAAACCAAAGAGGTTTTTCGTAAGCCTTGAAAACTAAAGTAGTTGTTGGTGAGCCTTGAAACCAACTATAATTTTACTTGTGAGCCCTAAGCCAAAACAAGTTACTTAAGTTTTTGGGTAGCCCGTAAAACCAAGTGTGGTTGTTGGTGAGCCTTGAAACCAACTAGGATTTGACTTGTAAGCCCGAAGCCAAAACAAGTTGTAAAGGTTGTCGGTGAGCCTGAGTTATAAAATCAAACTTAGTGAAATTCCCAAAAATGACTTGGGGAGTAGATGTAGGTGCTTGGTTGTCACCGAACAACTATAAACCTTTGTTTTTGTGTGATTATTCTCCATGTACTTTTATTTCTTTATTTCCGATGCATTTATTTGAAATACACAAGCACTTGAATTGCATTAGCACATACTTGCTTTAGTTCATGGTTATTACAAAGTAGTTCAAAAGTTTTATAAAACCTAATTCACCCCCCCTCTTGGGTTGCCTACTTGAGCCTACACCTACAAAATGTTCTAAACAAAAAAGAAATTTATGAATACTCATGGCTCCAAGCTCGCCAAGGCCCCACCAGACTTGAGGGCCCCCATGGTGGCATTAATCATCATCGTTGTCTTAGCCATCACCTATGCGATGGTCTCTCACACCGAGCCTATTGGGTTTTGGGCTAACATAGCGGAAGACTGAGTTTCAGAATTTTCATTATTGAAACCCTAATCGGCCAAAACCCAAGACCCATTGACCACTTGACCTTGACAACTAATAAATCATAATTTAAGGTTATAGAGGAATACCTGGAGTGCTATACTCCTTAATTTTTATAAGGCACATAAGTGTATACCCTCCAGAGGTGATCCACATAAAAATTGACCAAGGAAGCACTCCTACCTAGCTTTCTTATTTGATTAGGACTATTTCTGGTAGCCTTTCTTCCTTCAGCGACCTTTCTCCCTTTGCTAAAATCTTTACCCTCCTGTAGGGCACTCAGTGACCTCTTTGAATCCTCTCTTAGAATATGATTATCTCTATTATATCTCTTCCTAGGCTCTTGTCTTAAAATGACAAGTCTTGTCTTAAAGAAGACTTCTCGTCCTAAGAGAAGGAAAAGAAATAGAAAGGATTTCTTTCAGATTATTTTTGGATGTTTTGGTATCAAAATATAGATGCCTTTTTATGCTAAGTGAGTGGGTGCCTAATAAACCATTTTTTTGCCCTTGATCAGATTTTCTAATGATCAGATAGGACCCTTCAAGTAGAAGGAGTCCCTTGGCTGAAAGGTCTTATCATGATATGTCATATCACATTGCTAAGAGTTTCTTATCGCAACTCTATGATAAAATCTGATAATTAATCTCTTAGTTTCAGATTTAAGATGAGGTCCTACACCCCAATAGGCATATCAAATGAAGAGGTTTATCAGAAATAAAAGGTGATTAATAGGTAGAAGGACTCTTCCTTATTCGTGTTCCATGAGTCAAACATCGCATCCCTTCATTGATCACACCTTTTCTTACATTATTTGACTAACCAATACTAGTCAATATGAGTGTTAATGGATAGGATAAGGGCAGAGCTTTATCACTTAAAAGGTGATTAATTTGCAGAAGGACTCTTGATCATTCTGTGCCCCTTTATTCATGCACATACCAATATGCCGCCAAGAGTCCCATGCCCTTGGGACTCTTGGTTTAAATAATGGATAAGGCTTGATATATTAGGACAAAACCTAATTTGGCTATTCCAATTAAGACCCAACCCAATCTAAGTCTCACTTAAATTGGTTAGCCCAAATAGCAAGCAAACTGGCCCAATCTAATTGGGTTAGGAGTTAATCTGGCATGCATATGCTAGTATGTAAATTAGCTAGCCTATTAGGAACAAATGACCCTAACCAAAATCCAATTAACATCCTTGACCAATTTCCTAGCATGTGTGACCTTTTGGGCTCCACATCTAGCTAGTAGTAGGTCCAGGTCCAAGCTATTTTGATCCAATCAAAACTGATTGACCCAATTAGGTCAAACCAAGCTAACCCAAGCTAGCCTATACGAACTAATTTCCAAATTGACTCATGAATCTATCCAATTTGATTCATGAAAACTTATAAGATATGATTGACATCAAGCAATATGTCATTCCTACCTAGAAGATGAGGAATTTGATGAAAATTATCAAAATACCCTTTAATGAAAGTTACCATGCAATTCATACCATTGATCTTCCTTTATCCTAAATAAGTGATGGATATAAAGAATTACGAAATCCTAGTATTTAATCCTTTTGAATCTCAATTTGATAATAGAGACTCGATTGATGAAGGATTAGAAATCCTTTCTAATCTTATCCTACTTTGATCAAAGTTTCCTGAGTCAATATCAAAGAGATTACATAGGATAAGTCCTCTTACTAGGAGAGATTGATTCCTTATTGATCCACTCATTACCTTCATACACAATTTATCATATCCAGATGCACCCTGCACATGACTTAATTGCCATGATGAGTATACACCAACACATAGGTTCATGTGCACAAGATAATATGGTGATCTCAGGTCTAAGGGCATATGTACAACTCCCACTAAGAGAATAAGTTTTTGACAAGTAAGTAAGACTTCCATTAGATGTTCTCTTGTGGGATCAATTCAGTGAACTCATGTCCTAATGAGTACCCACATCCTTGTATTAGTATCATTATACAAGTGGTCATGAGATCGACCACCCTCTCCATCGACCATACATAGGATGTGCTAGTCTATCCAGATTCATCGATCCCCGAATCGATGATCCTATGACTTGAAATATCTAGATTAGGGTTTATAGGTCTTAGGTCTCATTTTTATCCATGTAACCTTAAAACCATTGCCCTAATCATGGGGTTCATCATAATCTTATAACTAAAACACAAGACATAGCATATGATGAATCAAAAAATTATATTTTTTAATATCAATCATAAGTTAAGAGAATACAAAAATGCCACTGATACAATAACTATGATTGGCTTTCAGGGCACAATTCTTTCAATCTTTCACTTGCACTAAAACCAATCTCCCTTGTATTTAATATCCATACAATCTAGATGGTGATCAAACTACTGTAGAAGAAGTACCTTAGTGAATGGGTATGCTACATTGTTCTTTGTATCTACTCATTCGATGATAACATCTTGTCTTTTAATGATTCTTGAACTAGGTGGAAGTGTCTTAAGATGTGCTTAGACATATGATGAGACTTTGGTTCCTTCTCTTGTGCAATAGCTCTAGTGTTATCATAATATAATGCACTGGTTGTTGTATTATAGGAACCACATCCAATTTCATGATGAATTTCTTCATCCACACAACTTCTTTTGCAGCTTCACTTGCAGCTATGTATTCTGCCTCAATGATTGAGTTAGCTACAGTTGGCTGCATGGTACTCTTCCAACCCATTGCTCTTCCATTCAGAGTAAAGTCATACCGTGATATAAATTTACTATCATCTGGATCAGATTAGAAACTAGAATCTGTATAGCCTTCTAATTTTAGATCCGGTCCTCCATATATTAGAAAAATATCCTTAGTCCTTTTCAAGTACTTAAGAATGTTTTTCAAAGCTCTCCAATGATCCTCACATGGATCTACCTGGAACCTACCTAAAATGCCTAAAGTGATGCGGGCACCAAAGTTCAAAAGAGGCTTCAGTCTAATTTAGTATGGCTTTAATTCTTTCATATCTTGTAAATAAAGTCAGTTTACTTCTTTAATTAAATTTGATTCTTGTAATTAGAGTAAGTTTATTTCAATTTGGCTTTTTTTGAGTCCAATTAGGATCAAATTGGTCTTATAATTATTAATTTTAGTAGTTGAGTCCAAGAAATGTTTGAAATTGAGCAAGCTCACTTGAAGATGGAATGCACTCAACCACTTCAACCATTTAAAATAATGAGGATGCCACCTCAGCAAGCCATGTGGGATGCCATGTCAACCTCCCCAACCATGTGGAGTACACCTCAGCAAGCCACCTCATCACACGCCACATCACCAAGGATTCAAATTCAAAGTGGGTGGCCAAGGAGCTTTACTCCTCCACCAGTTTAGCTAGCTATCCCATAAAATTCTCCATGTAATTTGAATCCCACCCTTATAGCTAGGAACCTCCCATGAAAATCTCCTTGTAATTTGAAATTTCAAAAGTCCTTGGAGGCTTATAAAATCTACTCCAAGCTCTCTTGTAAATGATGATGAATTTTGAATGAAAAAAAAGAGTGTTTCTTCTTCCATTTGGTGTTATCCAATGTCCTCCGAGAGGGTGTGGGTGAGAGGCCCTTAGCTACTTCAAGAGAGATCTTCTTCCATGCCAATAGCCATTAACCAACCTTCTAGTCTATCCAAGCACTCCCTTCCCAAGTCCAAGGAGCAAGAAAAGATATCCAAGGGAGCCGGCCAAGCTACTTCTACTCCAATCATCATCTTATCAACTTCAACCATCATTCCAATTGTAGCTACCTTTCAATCTCCTTCTAAGCTCAAATATGGTTTGTGTAGGACCCCCGGGATGTCCATGTTTCAAAGAAGGGGGTCTTCCAAGGCAAGAAACAGAGACAAGAAATCCCAATATCTGAAGAAATTACCTTGTCATCGAAAGGCTTCAACCTTGAGTGTAACTTTTCAAATCCTTGAGATGTTAATGCCTGGTTACCCCTCTTTAATTACTTTTCCAGATCTGAAATGTTAAATTAATTAGGCCCTATCCTGTGTGGTTTCCTAACCATGAAGATCCATTTCTCTTTAATATTGTGAAAGTTCTCATTCAGGTTTAGTTCTATGCAAGCTCCCTTCATCATAGTTTCATTTCTTTTACACGGAAAGTAGCCTTGCTTTACTTAATTTCTCATTTAATTGATACTATCTCCTCTTGGATTGCATCATTACATTCCATCCCACATCAAATTGGTATCAGAGCATGGTAGATTAGGTCTTTGCATCATCTTCAGTACCTAGATTTGGGTGCTTCACCATGCCGTCCTGTCTTAGAAGAAAAGTAGGGTTTCAAGACCCTCTCTTCTCATTCCACGGGGATCTCCTAAGGCATGTCGGGGTGCCATTGTGATTGATCCTTGAAGGGGAACACAAGAAGGTAAGTTTAAAATCCTAAAGAATAGTTTTGCATCACTTAAATCTAGCATCTTTAAAATTTCTGCTTGCTATATTTCTGAGTAGGCTGACTGTAATTCATATAAAACTCTAAAAACAAATAGTTAATTTTTTATTGAAGTATTATTTTTCCTAATACATATTAAGTTATCTATTATCATGTAAAATTTAATTTTCGAAAAAAAATAATAGAACAAATGAAAATTCCCGCACTCCATCACTGTTGCTGAAATTCCAGTATGTTTTGTTCTGTTCCTTTTATATTTTCTAAATTTCAGGATCTGCTCAGCACAGCACAGATTTTATTTTTTAATTTCCTTTAATTTGGTAGGCCATCCATAAGTTAGGAATGTTCTATAATTTTTTCTGAATTTTTGGACATAATTACATTGCACATTTCTGCACCACTTTAAAACTTTAACACACTGATTTTTGCACCTGAAATTAGGGTTCATTTGCATGCTTGCATTCATTTCATGATAAATCATCCTAAGGGCATCAATTTGACATAGGATCAGGATTTCATTAACTGTCCCTAGCCCAAAAATTACCAACCTGCATAGCGAACCCAACCCTTAATTAAAACTGAGTAGACACTTAATTTGCTCTAGTAAGCAAGGGACACTCACAAGGTTAGGTCGAACCAAGTGTCAAGCCAATTTAGACAACTTGTTTGTGTGTGCTTGTGTATCTTGTGTCTAGGCAAGTGGTTCAGGGACAAGAGCCCGAAGGAAGGTGGGTTGGTCCGCTTACCTGCCTAATTTCAAATTGGTATCTAAGGCAAACAAAAAGGGACCTCCACCAACCTTACACTTACCTGGCCAGGTGCCAAGTTACTACAACCAAGATTGTCATCTTGACCTAACATTTGGTTTGGACTCAAGGTCTAGCAAACCCCTAGCTCGAGTTTGAGTCGTGTGTGCATGACAACTAGATCAGAGACATTTTACCAGCAAGACCAATATCAATCAAGTGCAACCATGGACCAAAATTTTGAGACCTTGATGAAAACCCTGAATGATCAAATGACCCAATTGAACCAAAACCTGACTGACCAATTGGCCCAAACTAACCAAAGCATGATTAATCAGATGGCCCAAGTAGAGGCACGGACAGAAGCCTGCAAGGCCCATGCTAATCTCAACTCCTCTAGGCCCAATTCTCTTGATTCAAGAGCTTATGATCATGATTTTTCCCCTGAGTCTAGCCATAGGAGACCATACCCATACTTGGTTGACTCCGAGAAGAGACCCATTAGGAGCACCCAACCTTATGCACCCATTTTTGATGGAAGACAAGAGGTGTATATCAATTAGGAGGAGAGCATGGATCACTATTTCGAGTACACTAGGATGTCGGAGTTAGAGAAATTTAGATTGGCCATACGTTGGTTAACCCGATATGCTAAGTGACATTGGACAGCTATTGAGGATGAATGTTATCAAAGAGGGGATAGAATCTGTAGCTGGAGAACCATGAGAAGTAGGCTAAGAGAAAAGCACCTAGGTAGATTTTATGAGCAAAGACTTTTAGACGAATGGTACAAACTAAGATAGGGTGATAGACTAGTGTCTGAATATATTGAGGAATTCAAGGGGTTTGTCAGGAGATATAACACAACCGAATCCAAGACCATGACCATATCTAGATTTCAAGAAGGCCTATGTAAGGACACCCAAGGGGAAGAACTTCAATGAAAAATTCATACTCTAGAGGAAGCTTATCGGATTGCTAAAGAATTCTAGTCTTATCAAAGAGAACTCATGAGCAGCCGACCTAAGCCTAGCATGATTAGCACCTCTAGGCCAATTCTTAGACAGATTCCTTCAAACCAGCCTACTACTCCTATCCCATTAGTTTGCAAGGGAAAGACCCCTGAACCCATAAGTGAGCTTGAGGAAGAAGTTTATGAGGCTGAACCGAGTTTAATTAATGGATATGAAGGGGAAGAGGAAGAACCCATTGAAGAATTTTAGGAAGAAAAGGTTGAACCCATTAAGAATCTAGAGAAAGAAACCCCTGAGTCCACTAAAGAATTCAAAGAAGACATCTATGAATTAAGTGTAGTGAAGGAATATGATGAAGGTGGATGCAAGGTTGAGATCACTGAGAAACTAATAGAAAAAGATCCTGAACCCACTATAGAATTTTAAAAAGGAGTGATTGAGCAAAGATCAAACATAGTAGATGAAAGTGAGGGTTCGCAAGAGTTGTACATAGAAGAGGTCCAAGAACAAATCCTTAAGGAACAACCCCAGGAAGTAGACATAATTTTAGAGGACTTTCAAGATAGACTTCTCAAAGACCTTCCTGATGACCTTCCTCCATCTAGGAAAACCCAGTCTGCCCTAGAGCTTGCACCCATAGATCAATATCCAAACTTTAAAATCATCCTGAATAACCAAGGTCTGTTTCATGCTAGATTGCCCCAAGACTCTGATTCCTATTTCCTATCTTTTTCTGAGTCTACACATGTTTCTAAAGCTATTAGGTTACATTTTATCGAGATCACCAAGTTGCATGAATGCTTAGAGCCCATCCCATTTGCAACCTACTTTTGGAGACCTTATGGCATTTGCTAGGAACCCATGGTAAATTCTCATGTGCATACAAGACCAGGGTCAAACCTAGAGAGTCAATAATCTGTTAGGTTTAGACCCTAGAGAGTCCAATAAAATTCCTCTCAATAAGAATACATAGTTGAGTCTGTATTTTCTTTTTGACAAGTGTCATTATGAGTCTCAGAGTTTGCAAAGTCATATGCACATCATATTAAGGAATTGCATAAGGAAATTAGTAAAAAAAAGAGATTCAAATGTGCAATGAAGTCTATAAGCATATGGCCAATTCACGTAAACGAATGAAAGAATTTAGTGTAGGGGACTCTGTAATGGTTAAACTTAAACCTGAAAGGTTCTCTCGGGAACAATGAAGAAACTACATGTACGGGGAGTGGTCCTTTCAAAGTATTAAAGAGAGTTTGACTTAATGCATACATGTTAGAGTTACCACCAGATTATGGCATTAGTTCAACATTTAATATTTCTGATATGAAAGAATACAAAGAGCCGGCATTAATTCCTAGTAAGCCTTTTGGACCTTATCCAGCCTTTGAGAGTGAAAACCTACCTGAGTGTCCACCAGCACCATAGCCAGAATGGAGAGATATGATTGAAAGTATCTTGGATGACCAGGTAATTACCACCAAAAATAAGGGCTATCAATGTTATCTGGTTCGATGGCAAGGAAGACCCGAATCAGAGGATTCCTGGATCACCCAAGAAGATCTACAACAAATTGATCTAGACCTACTAGAAAGGTTTCAAAGTCAGACCAATCCATACTTGATAGGGTCGAGTTTCTCCCATCCCAAGAGAACTGGTGCGGGCACCAAAGTTCAAAAAAGGCTTCTGTCTAATTCAGTATGGCTTTAATTCTTTCATATCTTGTAAATAGAGTCAGTTTACTTCTTTAATTAAATTTGAGTCTTGTAATTAGAATAGGTTTATTTCAATTTGGCTTCTTTTGAGTCCAATTAGGATCAAATTGGTCTTGTAATTATTAAGTTTAGTAGTTGAGTCCAAGAAAGGTTTGAAATTGAGCAAGCTCTCTTGAAGATGGAATGCACTCAACCACTTCAACCATTTAAGCAAAGGAGGATGCCACCTCAGCAAGCCATGTGGGATGCCATGTCAACCCCCCCAACCATGTGGAGTACACCTTAGCAAGCCACCTCATCACATGCCACATCACCAAGGATTCAAATTCAAAGTGGGTGGCCAAGGAGCTTTACTCTTCCACCAGTTTAGCTAGCTATCCCATAAAATTCTTCATGTAATTTGAATCCCACCCTTATAGCTAGGAACCTTCCATGAAAATCTCCTTGTAATTTAAAATTTCAAAAGTCCTTGAAGGCTTATAAAATCTACTCCAAGCTCTCTTGTAAAGGATGATGAATTTTGAATGAATAAAAAGAGTGTTTCTTCTTCCATTTGGTGTTATCCAATGTCTTCCGAGAGGGAGTGGGTGAGAGGCCCTTAGCTACTTCAAGAGAGATCTTCTTCCACGCCAATAGCCATTAACTAACCTTCTAGTCCATCCAAGCACTCCCTTCCCAAGTCAAAGGAGCAAGAAGAGCCATTCCAAGGGAGCCGACCAAGCTACTTCTACTCCAATCATCTTCTCAACTTCAACCATCATTCCAATTTTTGCTACCTTTCAATCTCCTTCTAAGCTCAAATATGGTTTGTCTAGAATCCCCAGGATGTCCAGGTTTCAAAGAAGGGGATCTTCCAAGGCAAGAATAGAGACAAGAAATCCCAATATCTGAAGAAATTACCTTGTCATCCAAAGGCTTCAACCTTGAGTGTAACTTTTCAAATCCTTGAGATGTTAATGCCTGGTTACCCCTCTTTAAATGTTTTTATAGATTTTAAATGTTAAATTAATTAGGCCCTATCCTGTGTGGTTTTCTAACCATGAAGATCCATTTCTCTTTAATATTGTGAAAGTTCTCATTCAGGTTTAGTTTCTATGCAAGCTCCCTTCATGATAGTTTCATTTCTTTTACACGGAAAGTAGCCTTGCTTTACTTAATTTCTCATTTAATTGATACTATCTCCTCTTAGATTGCATCATTACATTCCATCCCACATCATAAAGTATAAGCAACATCATGCCTGGTATAAAGCATTGCAGACATTATTGATCCCACTATCGAAGCATAAGGGATCTTATTCATCTTATCTCTTTCTTCTGGAGTCTCAGGTGACATCCTTTTAGATAGGTGTATGCCTTAACTCATGGGTAAGTAACCCTTTTTACTTCCGTCCATATTGAATCTCTTTAATATTAAGTCTATGCACCTGGATTAGGATAAACCTAACATCCTAATATTAAGTCTATGGGCCTGGTAAGTGGAAGAGGTGTGGGAGTGTCCCCATTCTTGCCTTAGACACTAAATAATTTTGGTCAAGTAAGTAATAGAACCAATTAAAAATCACATTCTCTTTACCTTTCTAGAACCACTTTTTTTAAACACCAATCAATCAATCAAATCCTAAAAAGGATTTGCATCAAGATTTTATATAATACTATGACTAAATATAATTTTTATGAGGGATTTGATGGTCTCAAACACATCCTAATTAAGCATGCCAACATAACACATATCCAGCAAATAAGCATATTAATCCTAATATGCATAACCAAAGCATGATTAAAACAACAATCTATTCACCTCCCTTGTTATTGGGATAAGGCATAGTGGCACCCCAACATGTCATAGGAGATCCCAATGAATAGAAAGAGAGAGGCTTTAAACCCTACTTAGTTTCTATGACCAGATGGCCATGGTGACTGACCCAATCCAAAATAGTTACTAGGAGCATAACATATCACATATGTAATATACACTAATCATGCAAGAGTCATAACAAAGAAAGCAATTAACACCAAAATGACTTCTACTTGCATGAATCAAGATGGCTCAGATACCACTATGGGGTTTCAGGCTGATGCAGTAGAAGACTAAGTTTCAAAATTTTCATTATTAAAACCCTAATCAGTCAAAACAATAGACCCAAGGACCACTTTGATGTGGGATGACTGTAAGATTGCTAAATATGTAGGAAAAATAGTAAACTAATTTTTTTGTATTTTTTATAATTCTAATTTGTAGTTTAAATTCTCAAAGTTAAGTAAAGACTAGCAAGATATTCAGTAATACAAAGAATCATCATGATCGCAGGCATACTCATGCAAAATAATAAAAGTCAGGATCCGAGAATTAAGAAATTCCTGGTTTAGGATAGCTAATCTTTATTAAATCAGGAATCAAGAGTAGGGAAGGATATTACCAGTCAGAGATTGTAGATTCAACAGATAAAGAGATCACACACACTTTGATTGGAGCCTAGATGATGAAGCTTCAGTTCCCTTGGATTTGATGGCTGATCTGGGCGGTCCTGGAGGCAATGAAAGCCTCCTCTATGGAGGGAAAACAACTCGGGGATCCTGCAAAGTGTCAAGGTTAGGTTTGAATCAACAATCAAATGAAATAAGCAAGATATGACATAGAAGGGAAAGATTAGGGTTAGGAGTGCTGGCGGCTGGGAGAAGAAGGGGGCTCTTAGCAGGTGGCGGCCTTGGACTTCTTCTCAAAGGATGAAGGTGATGCTTGAAGACTTGGAAGGTGCTTTGGCGTGGATGAAGGTTGGAGGTAGGGGTCGGCCAAGTAAAGGAACGAAAGCAAATCAAACACAACACCAAAAGTCAAGACAATATTTTACCAGAATTTAATTTCATAAGAGTAGAATTGATTACAAGAGAAAAAGGGGTGGGGTATTTATAGAGTCCCATTTCCTCTCCTAAAGGGATTATAAGTCTTCTCTTAGTTAGAATAGGTTTACACAATTTAAGTGGGAGAAAGATTTCAAAATAAACCTAGAACTAGGAGTATACAAGTTGAATGAAATAAAAACTCAAACTCCTTTCATTTGAACTCTTCCACCATGTTTGGACTTGGTCAACCATTAAGGACGCCCCTCTTGATATTTTAGGCTTTATGGGGGGCAACAAGGGCTGGCCAAGGGCTTGGAGTGCATGGGCTTTGGGCCTCTTGGAAGCTGGGGTGCCTGGGCTGGTATATTCCTGGCATCATATTGGAATCTTGGTTTTTAAAGGCTTGGGCCTGGCACTTAAGCTTGATTTCTTCTGGGCTGGGCACAGATGGACCTCTAGATTCATGATATGCCCTGGTCTGGGAATATACTCTTGCATCTGGAGAAAATATGGGCATCTAGAGAGCATCTGGAAGGAATCAGGGTATCTGGAAAGGCATCTTGGATCCTTGGGTATCACATAAAATCCAATAAGCTGATGTAGTAGCCTCTAACTCTTGGATAAGGCCTGGTGGAACTCCAAAATAGGGTAACCTCCTCTCTTATATAAAAATTGGACACATACTAGACTTATACAAAAATACAGGACTCGATGTTGGACTAGGGTTGAGACACAATCAACTTGTCTCAACTTATTACAAGACTCGATCTTACTTGCTTACAAAATTATGATACATGACTAAGGTTCTAAAACCCTAATCAATAAATTATATGTGATCTAGTGATCTGTGTCTAATCCTGGTGTCCCCACCAATTCTCCCGGGGTAGGAGGAACTCGACACCATCGAGTAAGGGTCAATTTGGCACAAGGAGGGTTCGGGTTGAGGTGCAGTAGATCTGCACCAGCATCCCACAAGTTCTCAGATTCTGGCCGACCTTGCCACCGGGCCAAATATCACTGACAGTCTCTATCCCGGGTACTGATGGCTTGATCGTCCCGGGTTCTATCAATCTTTTTCTCACCAAAAGGATAATTGTATGTGGACACTCTAGGATTGGTTCTCTCTCAAAGGGAGGGATAGGCTCAAGGTGCTCTCTGGGTATCGCTGTTGGCTCCCTATGCTCTACAAGATCTGAGATGATGAAGGTGAAACTAATACTTAAATCATGTGTGTCTCAAGCACATAGGCATTGGGTCCAATGCTCTTCATTATTTTGAATGGGATAGCTTCGCGAACATGAAATTCTTTTATAATCACACAATCCTCTACAAAAAATTCTTTATCTCTCTTTCAAGAATTAGCCAAGTTTTTATTTAGTTCATTACTTATGTTCAGCTTTTGACTAACTTCCTGATGCAAATGATGTGTAGAGGTTAGTGCAGGTGTGGACAGGTGATCTAGGGCTGTGGATTTATTGGACTCAAAACTAATAGCTAATAGACTCGACTAGGTACTTCTATCGAAAAAAAATTATTGGACTCTTCGGATCTAAACCTAACAGAATTTAGGCTCTCTAGGTTTGACCCTAGTTTCACATGCACATAAAAATTTAATAAGAACTAACAGATTCCAGAGGATTTTCTAGAAGTAGGTCGCAAATAGGATGGGCTCTAAGGATTTATGTAACCTAGTAATCTCAACAAAATGTAACCTGATGGTTCTAAGAATGCTGGAAGCTTCTGGAATGGGCAGAAAATAGATGAGGGTTCAAGGTTAGTCGAGTAGGATAGGAAATAGAAAAAGGGTTCAGGGTTGACTGGAAAGAGTATGATGTAAGAAAAGGTTTCTGGGATTAGATCTAGACTAAGGAGGTTAACCTTATGAGATTGGTGTATGCCTACAGGGTTTGCATAATTGAAGAAAGGGTCATTGATTTCAGGGAAGAGATCAAGTGGAGTTAAAGAGGTGACTTCCTCCTAAGGGCATTGATTTAAAGAGATCAGGTCCTTAGTAAATTCTTCTGGCTCATAAACCAAAGGACTGGGCTTTATAGTTGGGCTTTCTTTTAGTGGCTACTCAGGTAAGGTTCTGATAGTAGTATTTAGATTCTTTTCCTCTAGTTGGTCTTCCACTACAGGTTTAGTCTTGGTGAGGTCATGGTCAACTAACTCTAGATTGGTTTCTACCTGGGTATCTACTAAGTCTAGGTCTTCTATAGGGACTTTCTCTTCTTCTTCCTCATACTCCTCCACTAAGCTCATGTCAGCTTTATATACTCCCTCTTCAATGTCAGCTTTCTGAACTAGTGGGGAGGTAAGAGGGGGTTGACTAAGAAAAAATTGACTAATACTAGGTTCAAATCTAGAGGTATTAATCCTATAGGGTTCAAGTCAACTGAGGGTTAGTGGATTACTACTGGGTTCATATCTAGGGACTATGGGTTCCTGGGGTCTATGGGTATGGTATGGTTTTCCTAGTTGGTCAACTAATGGATTAATCCTATGGGTTGCCTGGTTATTGGTTTGGGCTATTTGGTCAAATCTTTAGTCTATTTGGTCAAATCTATGATTCATTTGGTTTTGGGATTGGGTCAATTGGTTTCGGGATTGGGTTAATTGGGTCATCTGGGTATTGGTTTGGTCAAGTTTATGGTTCAATTATTCATTCATGGTTCTTATGAGTGCTTCAAGACTGGACTCCATGGTTGAACTAGGTTGAGGTTTAGACTTCTGGTATTGGGTTCCTAATCTAATGGTCATACAATCAATTAATCAACCAAAATGAGATGGTGCAGCCAAGCAGGCAAAGGATCAATAATTCTATGGTTTCCTAGATCTAGAGTCAAAACTGAATGGATCAGTTCAACTTACACTTAACCCGGCAGCTAATCCTTCCACTGGCCAGGTAGGGGGTGGGGTGGTGGGAGGCTCCCCCTGCTTGTCACAAGATCCTAATTATAAACCACAAGTCCACTTAGGTCATTTGACTTTAGACCCCTAGCCTTAGACACCAGCTTCCAGGAATAGCTAAAAGATTAAATGCACTAGTTGGCCCACATAGCTCGGACTCGACCTGTGAGTGTCACCTAGCCCTTTAGGACAAATTAGGTCTAATTAATTTTAATTAGCCTTAGTTCAGAATGATGGTGGTTGTTTTGGACTCAGGACAAGGGATGAAATCCTGCCTTGATGTTAGATAACAATTGTCCTTAAGATTAGGTTAAAGAAATGATGGCAATCGATGGTCTTGATGCAATCTTAAACAATCAAAAATATAAAAATATTTTATGTGTGTTTTATGAGGTGGCAAATTAGGTTTAGGTTGATTAGGTTAGCAAACAAATTGGGCTTGGGTTGGGGTATGTGGAAGTTGGTTTGGTTTGGTTGAGTCAAGTGTGCAGAGTTCACAAAATTATGAGATTTAGGGTTCAGATTAATGCAGTGTTTAACATGGATTTTGATGCAAAAAAAAAATCAAAAAGATTTTAGGACACAGGATGGACGGTGATGATGACCTCTACCAAATTTGATGAAAAACACGAATCAGATGATGATGCAAATCCTAAGGTTTTCGGACTGATACAAAAATCTCAGGTTTTCGGTTAGGATTTCTAATATACCAAATTTTAGGACTTTTAGTTTTATGTAAAATTAATTAAAATTTATGATAAAACACATGACAAGACAAAGAACACTTAATGCAAATTTCAAAGTGAAATAAAATTTCTAGGTGGCCTAAATCAAATGAAAAACATACACCTAATGCAACTAGCAGGATGTAGAAATTAGGGTTTGTGATCCTAATGTATATGAATGCTATCCTAAACCTTCTCTAATACCAAACTGATGTAGGATGACTCTAAGATTCCTAAATATGCAGGAAAAATAATAAAATAATTTTTTTGTATTTTTTATAATTTTAGTTTGTAGGCTAAATTTTCAAAGTTAAGTAAAGTCTAGCAGGATATTCAGCAATGCAAAGAATCATCATGATCGCAGGCATACTCATGCAAAATAATAAAAGTCAGGACCCGAGAATTGAAAAATTCTTGGCTTAGGATATCTAATCTTTATAAAATTAGGAATCAAGAGTAGGGAAGGATATTACCAGTCAGAGATTGTAGATTTAATAGATGAAGAGATCACACACACTCTGATTGGAGCCTGGATGATGAAGCTTCAGTTCCCTTGGATTTGATGGTTGATCAGGGCGATCTTAGAGGCAAGGAAAGCCTCCTCTAGGGAGGGGAAACACCTCGAGGATCCTGTAAAGAATCAAGGTTATGTTTGAATCAACAATCAAATGAAATAAGCAAGGTATGAAATAGAAGGGAAAGATTAGGTTTAGGAGTGCTGGCGGCTGGGAGAAGAAGGAGGCTCTTAGCAAGTGGCGGCCTTGGGCTTCTTCTCAAAGGATGAAGGCTGATGCTTGAAGACTTGGAAGGTGCTTGGGCATGGATGAAGGTTGGAGGTAGGGGTCGGCTAAGTAATGGAATGAAAGCAAATCAAACACAACACCAAAAGTCAAGACAATATTTTACCATAATTTAATTTCATAAGAGTTGAATTGATTACAAGAGGAGGAGGGGTAGGGTATTTATAGAGTCCCATGTAGGGCTGAAAATGGGCAGGCCCAAAGCCCATTGGGCCAGCCCAAAGACTATATTTTAAAAATTTTTGGACCAAATCCGGGCATTCCTTTGGCTGAAAAGTTAAATTGACTCTATTTTACAGCCCTAAGACTAGTCCAATATGCTTAAAATTTCATCCACAGCCTGAATTAACTTCAGGCCGGTCCGAAGTTTATTGAGCTGGCCCAGCCCAGTTCCAAACAATGGGCTTTTGGGCCGGCCCATTTTCAACCCTAGTCCCATGCCCTCTCCTAAAGTGATTACAAGTCTTCTCTCCTAGTTAGAATAGGTTTACACAATTTAAGTGGGAGAAAGATTTCAAAATAAACCTAGAACTATGAGTCTACAAGTTGAATGAAATAAAAACTCAAACTCCTTCTTTCATTTGAACTCTTCCACCATGTTGGGACATGGTCAACCATTAAGGACGCCCCTCTTGTCATGTTAGGCTTTATGGGGGGCAGCAAGGGCTGGCCAAGGGCTTGGGGTACATGGGATTTTGGCCTCTTGAAAGCTGGGGTGCCTAGGCTGGTATATTCCTGGCATCAAATTCGAATCTTGGTTCTTAAAGGCTTGGGCCTGGCACTTAAGCTTGATTTCTTCTGGGCTAGGAACAAATGGACCTCTGGATTAATGATATGCCTTGGTTTGGAAATATACTCTGGCATCTGGAGAGAATCTGGGCATCTGGAGAGCATTTGGAAGGAATCAAGGTATTTGGAAAGGCATCTTGGATCCTAGGTTGTCACACAAAATCCAATAAGCTGATGTAGTGGCCTCTGACTCCTGGATAAGACCTAGTGGAACTCCAAAATACGGTAACCTCTTCTCTTGTACAAAAACTGGACTCATATTGGACTCATACTGATATATAGGACTCGATATGGATTGGGATTGAGACACAATCAACTAGTCTCAACTTATTACAGGACTCAATCTTACTTGCTTACAAAATTGCGATACATTTAAAACCCTAATCAGTAAACCATATGAGATCCAGTAATGATGGGGACCCGAAAGTCTAGTATATTTTTTTTAGTCCAGTTGAGTCTATTTAGTCGAGTCTAGCTATTTTCAGTCCAATTAAGTGAGTTAGATCAAGTCCTATAATTTTCATTCATGTCAAGATCCAAGAGGAGAGTAAGCAAACTTGGAGATTCACCAAGCCCCCCCAACTAGAGCTGGCCTTCATGCACATGGACCCTTTCATGCCGCCAAGCCCATAAGATAGAGCTCCAGTCCAAGACAAAGGCCCACTGTTGACCAGGTCCACCAGGGTTTCTTGGCCTACAAGTCAGGGTTTCTTAACAATCAAGTCATGTACCCTGGGGTGAATCTATAAATACCCCACCCCCTTTTGTATTTTTTATGCTATGAATGAATTAGATATCTTGAGTTCTGTGTGAACTTTTCAGGGTATCTGTGTGATCCCTAGGGCATCTGTGCGAGCCCTTTGCTGTGTGCTTGTCCTTCTTGGAGAATATGTGTGAACCCCAGTTATCCTTCGCCCTCACTTTCTTCTTCATGCAAACCCAAATCCCTGGTGACTTCTACACTCGCCAGTGATCCATCCCCGCGTGATGGGGATCCAGGGCAGGTCCGGATATTTTTCTATTTTTCTCTTATTTTCAAGTATTTTTTTATTTTTCCTATTCCAGCTATTCCACTTATTCCTGCTATTCCACCTTTATCTCGATCTAATTCCTGATTTATTCCTACACTATTCCAACTTCTCCCATGAATTTTTTTTTAAAACTTTCGAACCCTAGCCACCGCCCCCTCCGGCCACAGATCCATGCCGCCCGACCCCCAGCCACCGTCGCTGGACCGCCGCCGATGCTCGCCGGCCCCCGCCCTCGCCGGAGAAGCCGCCGCCGCCGCCCATGCCCGTTGGAAGACGAACGGATGTGGAGGCGTCCGCCCGCCATAGCCGACAGCCGTCGCCATCGCCGCCACCGCCGGCCTGTCGCCCATCACCGTTCACGTCGCCCGCCGGCCCTCGCCCGACCGCCAGTCGGGTCCGCCGCCGCACACGCCCGTGGGAAGACCAACGGATGCTGGAGGCGTCCGTCCAACCACATGCACCCCTGCACCGCCGCCACCGCCCTACATGTCCGCCGGCCACCATCCCGCGGGCCCCGGCCTCCCCCGCCGTCAACCGGCCATGCTGGCGCTCTGAGGTCTCCCACGGCTGTGGGAGACAAAACGGCATGCCTAGGGGCATGCCGTGCCATTCTTGTGCTGCCTTACCCACAGCCCGCCGCCAGCCGTTCACCGCTCGTCGTTCGCCGGCCTGTCTGATATCCACTTCCCGGCCATCCGCTGGTGCCCTACCGGAGACCGTTCCTCCCTTCCATGGACGTGAGTTGGTGTTTGCATGGATTTCAGAGCAGTCCCATTTTCAGAGCAGCATGCTTTCTGGAGTAGATCATCAAGCTGACATGCTTCTTAGAGCATATCAACATCACTTTCGATGCAACACGAATTTTGATGTAATTTATTTTCCTTTTTTAGTTTTCTTAGAGGCTAAGAAACTAAGGGTTTTGGTTTTTCTATATAAAGGCCCCCTCTCCTCCTATAATAATCAGATGAGTTGATATAGATTTTTGGTTCTCCATTGGTTCCGGTTCTGGTTCTGGGCTGAGGCTCCTTTGCCTTCGTTCCCTACTATGTGGATAATGGGTTCGTTGAGGGGTGTGAGTGTCCTACTTTGTGGATGATGGGTTCGAGCACACTAGTTATCTCCTATCTTGTCTTCTTTATCCTCTCGTGTCCTTTGAGAGTCACCCTAGCAGCCTTTATGAGAGCCCTACTTTGTGGATGATGGGTTCGATGAGAGCTCAGGGTAGCTGGTGCTTTGATCCCTCGGGAGGGTAGCTATGTGCTTTGATCCCTCGGGAGGGTAGCTTTATGCTTTGACCCCTGACTTTCTGTGTGCGTCTCCCCGTTAGAGTGAGTCCCAGGGCCATGAGTTCCAGTGGTGCGGGCACCAGACTCAGAAGAAGACTTCAGGGCTCCATCTGGATCTCTGATTGACCTTGCCCGAAGAATTAGGGTTTTCTGGTTTTGTAATAAGGGTTGACCTGATCAACTCAATTTTGAGTCTGTAATTTTGTCATTTCAATTTTTGTTGGGTCATGTTGACTCAGTCCAAGTCCAAGGCCCAGGTAGGTGTCATTCCCTTTGCCATAGGGCACCACATTTTCCAGCTACAAGTGGGTGCCACACTCCCTGCCACATCTCCATCTAGTGTACCTTGGTCCCCATGCCTCAAGTAAGCAGGTTCTTTTTTCTTGCACCACTTGGGGGAGAAATCCATCAAGATACCTCAATCCAAGGAGGAGCCGACTTCTTTCCAGATAAACCCAAGCCAGGATGGCAAGAATTTTTCTTGAAGAGAGGATCAAGGAGGTGCCCCATAATGTTCCATAAAAATCCAAGTTATAAAAGGGAAGAGAGCATGTCTTGGGGAGAAAATCAAGGAGGCACCCAAAAGTTTCCAAAAGCTCCAAAGCCATGAAAGGAAGAAGCCTAAACTTGTGGAGCAAGACTAGGAGGTGTCCAAAAGAGCCAAACCATGAAGGGAAAATCCTTGATTCATGGAGAGATACTAGGAGACACCCCCATAACCTGCTATTTGGAGCTGATTTTTAAGTTTTCTTGGAGTTTTTGGGCTGCCCACTCATGGAAGGAGTCTTGGAAAGAGAATTTGATGCCTAAAGTGTGGGTTAGTCCTATTAGTCCCACATGGAAAATGTATAAAATTTTATTTCTTTGTTATGTCTATATATTCAACTCTATGTAACTCTTGAATTTAAAAATGATGAATGAAATCAATTTCTGTGTGAGCAACTTTATGTTTCTCTCTTCCGCACTTGTATTCAGGTGTTGAGCTCCGTGAGGGAGTAAATCCGGGTTCCCTAGGAACCTTGAGGAGATGTAAGATCTCCAAACCGAAAACCCTAGCTTAGTCCACCCATCTCTACTCCACCACCACCAAACCCTAATTTTTCATCTTCATCCCACGGCCCCTCTCTTCCACATCGAAGCCGGTCACCAGCATCCAGGTTCAGATCAACTGTTTCAACTACAGAGCCAGTTCAAAGGAGAGTCAGATCAGTTTCAAGATCTCCGGAACTTCTACATCCAACAATCTTCATTAAGTACTCAGGTCAGTGTCTTTCTTTGAGTTTCTGGTTCTTTTTTTTTGTTCTTCTTCTTCCAGATCCTGAGTTCGAGAAGAAGGCCAACCTTGCCATAGGACTACAATCCGAGGATCCATTACGAAGATACCCCGTCTCCAAGGATCCTACAATCTGCTCGAGAGTGTCCTTCAATTGAAGCAACGAGAGATATCACAGTCAGGTATAAAACCTTCTCTTCTCTCTTCGTCTGTTTCTTGAAAGAGGAGTAAACCCTAGGTCTGGGGGTTTCTCAATCCCCAGCGATCCTACTTCTGAGTTACTCTGATAATCCACTCCTTTTAATTGTGCTTTCTGTCATTTCTTAGTTTCTTTCAACATTAGTTTATCTTTCCTTTGAGTCAAAGCCGACTTCTGAAAATAAATAAATAAAAAAAATACATTAATTTTAATTTACTTCCGCATCGCATCATCTCTTTTGTTTCGCATCATTTTTGGTATCAGAGCTTCCGTTCTGCATCATTTTTGGTATCAGAGCTTCCGTTCTGCATCATCCAGTTTCCAGTCTCCCATCTCCATCCTTCCTTCGCCACCTCCACCAAGAAAATTGAAAACCAAAAGAGATCAGCTATATAAGGATTTTAGTTTCAGTATTACCCTAGTCCCGAGAGGCTTCTTAGCCCTCCTACGGTCTTAGTTTGTTAGGTGTCTTTCCCTTTTCCAAATAACCCAGGTTTCATCGAGTCCGTGTCCCACATCAATTTTGGTATCAAAGCGAGTTGTGGATTAGGGTGTGCTCCATTTTTCAAACTCGACGAAGTTGAGTTCTTCGCAGTCGAGGAGAATGATGGGGATCCAGGGCAGGTCTGAGTAGTTTTCTATTTTTCTCTTATTTTCTCACATTTTTTTTTTTTTCCTATTCCACTTATTCCTACTATTCCACCTTTATCCTGATCTTATTCCTGATTTATTCCTACTCTATTCCATCTTCTTTGATGAATTTTTCCGAACCCTAGCCGCCGCCCCCTCCGTCCCCAAATCCGGGCCGCCTGACCCCTGACTGCCCCCGCCGGACTGCTGACGATGCTCACCGGCCCATGGCCTCGCCGGAGAAGCCACCGTCGCCGCCCACGCCCGTTGGAAGATGAACGTACATGGAGGGGTCCACCCGCCATGGCCCACGGCAACTGCTGCCGCCACCGGCCTGCTACTCGCCGCCGTTCCCGCCACCCGCTGGCCATCGCCTGGCCGCCGATGGGGTCCGTCGCCGCCCACGCCAGTGGGAAGATGAACGGACACGGGAGGTGTCTGTCCGCCCACGTGCGCCCCTGCACCACCGCCACCGTTGCCGCCTACCGCCACCGCCCGGACATCCGCAGGTCACCATCCCACCAACCCCGGCCTCCCTTGCCGTCCACCGGCCATGCCAATGCTCTGAGGTCTCCCACGGTCGTGGGAGACCAAATGGCACGCACTAGGGCGTGACGTGCCATTCTTGTGTCGCCTCGCCCGCAGCCCGTCGCAAGCCGTCCACCGGCCCGTCCGCCATCCGCTTCCCGGTCATCCTCTGGTGCCCTGCCAGAGACCGTTCTTCCCTTCCATGATCGTGAGTTGGTATTTGCACGGATTTCAAAGCAATCCCATTTTCAGAGCAGAACACTTTCTGGAGCAGATCATCAAGTCGACATGCTTCTCAGAGCAGATCAGCATCACTTTTGATGCAACACGAATTTTGATGTAATTTTTTTTCTTTTTTTAGTTTTCTTAGAGGCTAAGAAACTGAGGATTTTCGTTTTTCTATATAAAGGCCACCTCTCCTCCTGTAATAATCAGATAAGTTGATATAGACTTTTGGTTCTCCATTGGTTCTGGTTCTAGTTCAGGGCTGAGGCCTGTTTGCCTTCGTTCCCTACTATGTGGATAATGGGTTCGTTGGGGGGTGTAAGAGTCCTACTTTGTGGATGATGGGTTCGAGCACCCTAGTTATCTCCTATCTCGTCTTCTTTATCCCCTCGTGTCCTTTGAGAGTCATCCTAGCAGCCTTTATGAGAGCCCTACTTTGTGGATGATGGGTTCGATGAGAGCTCAGGGTAGCTGGTGCTTTGATCCCTCGGGAGGGTAGCTATGTGCTTTGATCCCTCGGGAGGGTAGCTTTATGCTTTAACCCCTGACTTTCTGTGTGCCTCTCCCCGTTAGAGTGAGTCCCAGGGCCATGAGTTCCAGTTTCCAGTTTTCCATCTCCATCCTTCCTTCGCCACCTCCACTAAGAAAATTGAAAACCAAAAGAGATCAGTTGTTTTATAGTTTTAGTTTCAGTGTCACCCTAGTCCCGGGAGGCTTCTTAGCCCTCCCACAGTCCTAGATTGTTAGGTGTCTTTCCCTTTTCCAAATAACCCAGGTTTCATCGAGTCCGTGTCCCGCATCATCGCGCATCTGTCCCGCATCAGTAAACACTTATGTGCCTTATGGAAATTAAGGAATATAGCATTCCAAGGATTCAACTATAAATCTAAAAGTTTAGATTTATTAGTTGTCGTGATCAAGTGGTCCTAGGGTTTAGAATTTCGGCCGGTCGAGGTTTCGAATATAAAAATTTTTAAACCCAATCTTCAACTGTGCCTGGCCTAAGTAACCCAACAGTCACCCTATAACCATTGCCTTAATCTATAGGGTTCATCAAGATCTTATAACTAAAATACAAGACACAGCATATAATTAATCAAAAAATTGCCTTTATTAATATCAATCTTGAGTTGAGAGAATACAAAAATACCATGATATAATAACTGTGACTAGCTTTCATGGCATAATTCTTTTAGGGCCTAGCTAGTCTAGTCTCGCGATAGCTTCAATGGCCTAGGACTCTTAGAGAGGAGCTAGATCGGCCTCGAACTCGGCGGGCCCTATTGGATCAACTTGGATGCAGGTTCTATCCCACCTCCCCTCTCTCGGGTTCATCGGCAATGATGTCCTGCAGATCCGAGATGTTGAAGACCTATGCCACCTTCCTCTTGCATTCTTCAAAATCCTTGTAGAAGGCATCATAGATCGCTTCGCTCATCTCATCCTCGAACTCTATCGAGGCCTTATACCACTTGAGCCACCTCCTCCTTCACCACCTTGACCACCACCTCAATAGAGGTGGCCTTCTCTTTGACCGCCCAGGCAAGGTACTTGGACAACTGCAGCTACATTCGGAGGGCACGAAGCTACCCCTCCTGCCGGAGCGACATGGCAGTAGACTCGGTGAAGCATTCCTCAAGGAGAGCAATGTACTTCTCCTTCTTAATGATCTCGGCTTCACAACCATCCACCCGCTACTCTAGCTCGGTGATAGAATCATGTGAGCTCTCAAGCTCAACCTCTAGCTCCTTTATTTGGGCCTCCAGGTTTGGCACCTAATCTGCTAGGGTCCTGGCTTTTGCCTTGGTAGTGTCATCCCTATTGCGAGACTCCACATCTCACCTAGCTAGCTATTAGCATGCCTCCTTGATGAAAAAGTCATCCGAGATAACCTAGGGCCAGGAGTCAAGATAAAATGATTAGTAAACCTTTCCATCCCTTAAACCCTATGATGCGGGATAATTATAAAAACCTAATCTACTGATTATTAACCTAATTAATGGTGAAAAAAATAGAAATTAATTTTTTTTATAATTTTCAAATTTTCAGAGACTTAAAGTATGCAATTAGGGAACTAGTCAATTTGTTTATACCCGCACAAGTAGATCTAACAAAATAACTAAAAAATCTGGATTTGGTGGCTAAGAAACCACCATAAACTAAGGTCTACTTTCAAAATTCAGAAAGTAAAGAGTAAAGAGGGTCATTGAATTTTACCAATTTCAAATTTTTCTTCTAAAGTAGATCTGTTGGAACTCTCAGAATCTAGCAGCAGGGCTTCCAGATTTCGATCTTCAGGCTCCAATCTTCCATGATATCGGTTCCAAGGAAAGACACCTAACATTAGTTCCTGATCACTTGCAATCACTCAACAAAAGAAGATCGATCAATTAGAATGAAGCAAAGAAGGAAAAAGATGGAAAGTAAAGAGAAGAGGGAAGGAAGTAGTCAGTTAAGGTTTTTTCTAATGTCTGGATAAGTAGGATAACTAGGGCCTCACACCCTATGATGCATACAGCAAAAAAAGAATTTGACAGAATGTCATTGTATTTCATCAATAATCATTCTTTAATATAGGGGGGTTGATGGAGTATTTATAGACCAACAATAAGAGGTGTATGGGTTACGAAGACTAGTGTTTGTTTCCCTTAGGTAACAACTCCTGGAGACCTTGCTTTGGGCATCTTGGACTCCTACTCTTTGGCTAATCTGGGACTCTCTCCAAGGTGGGTGACATCATGGAATTCTGCATCCATGTGGGTGCCAAGGTTGAGGATTGGTGAAGTGTCATGATCAAAGGCCAAGATTGCTTCATGGGTTGCCTTGATTGCTGGACTCTAGAGTCTGGATGATGTGGGCTCCTGCAGGATGGTGGACTCTTCTATCTGGATAGAAGAAAACTCAATAGTTCTTATAAGATCTTGAGTTCTCTAATCTTAAGCAACTTGGAACTTGTTTGATCAAAACACTGGAGGTAGAAAGACATAGAATTTCCTTCACTTTGGGCGATCAACTAGGCTTGAAACTCTTGGAAGTTGGCGTCAAAGAAAGGAAGAGAAGCTTGGCCGATTCCTTGGAGTTTTGGCATGAAACATTTGAGTGGGAAGGTGCCAATTTGGAGACTCCTTCTCATTTACTTATCTTAAAATTAAGTGGCGCCAATTCTTGCTTTCATTTGGCCAACCAAAGATAAAAGACATGGCATGTTGGATGTCCAAACATAAGTGACATGCCCTGTGATAATGTCCTGGGTGATGTGGTGAGTGATGTCCAAAAGTTATGCAATGTTGTCCAAATTCTTGAAAAAAGGTGGCACAAAGAAGTGGTTGCATCTGACAAGTGACCTGGGCTAGCACATAGAGTCATATGGCTTGTCTTGAGCTAGCACATGGGGTCACATGGGTTTAGACTTGTGTCCCTTTTGTATTACAGGACTCAACTAATATCTACATGACTCAACCAACTAATTAATTAAAGCCCAACTTGATCAAATTGATCAAGAGGCATAACAAATTAAGCAAACTTGGTAAATAGGGTTTGGCCCCAAAAGAGTTCTTGACATAACTAATAAATGGCATTTTTCTACAAACCCTAATTGATAAAAAGAGCTAACTGACATTGGACCATTTATAACCCAATTGAAATTGGGATTTTTTAGAGACACAATTTTTGGTCCAGGGGTTTTGACAGGGACTCAATTTTAGGATTTAGGACTAAACCCAGCTAAGCTAAAATAACAAAAATTAAAGATAAAATATTTACAGATAAAAAGGGTTTGGGTTCAGGGCTTTATTCATAGGTGATCCACAGGAATGTGGGTTCGACCTGTCAATCTTTTCTAGCCCTAGTGTCCACACCACCCTAAGCTCGTGTTAGGTCTCATGTCATGCTTTCGAGGCTCAAGGGACCAACTCTAAGATCAAGGTCATTTGATCATGATGCTGTCATGGAATTTCTAGGGCTAGTTTAGGCCCTAGGATGAAAGGCTGTTAGCCTTCTGGGTCTTGAGGTTCAAGAGACTTGGGCCTCAAGGGGCCAAATTGTATTGAGCTGATTTTGAGTCCTAGGTATATGTGATTTAGCTGAGTCAAGGGTGTACTTGGGCTTGGAAAACTCAATTATGCATTAAGTTGGCCTATGGGAGTTTTAGGGTTAGGTCATGGTGACATAGTATATATATACTTTGTTTATGGGGATGATTGGAGCCATCATAATGAAATAACCTTTTCTCCCTAATATCCATTTTCTTCCTCCCTTTCTTCCTCTCTAGTTTGTCACTCTCTATCAGGGTAATATTAGCATCCAAGCTGCCATACCCTAGGAAGGAGAAAATTTCTTAGCACCTAAGGACTCCTAGTCCCAGTAGGAAACCCAGCGCCTAGCATCTTTGGAGTTATCCCTCTCCTTAACCTTTTGGTGTTTGACCAGGAGATTTAGAGGGTTGAATCTTCACTAGTTGGAGGTACAAGGAGAGGTGATTTCACATTCATATCATATCTAGAACGTTCAAGGCACTCTGAACAAGTTAGGAGATTTTTGCACAACAAGGCTGAATTCCTGCAAAGCTGATCGCTTCAATCCCCTGTTGCTACTGCTTCTAATATAATGTTCTAAGGTTGGTTGCTGGTAGAAGGTTGTCCACATACCTGAAAACATCCTCCAATATGTGGTATTAGAGCCTGAGTTGTGTGGAGTTCATGGGAGATGCCAGAAGTTGCAGATCTTTAATTGCTAAAATTTTAGCAAGAGCATGTCAAGGTACTTCTCAATCCTATGGTATTTTTTTATTATTGTATGTTTGGCTACTATCTAGCTATGGTACTAGCATGAAGGTGGATTTCAAGAAGTTTGATAGGAAAGAGAACTTTTCCATGTGGAATGTTTGGTTTGAAGATCTCCTTGTCTAGTTGGAACTGGATCAGGCTTTGAAGGAAAACCCTGACGAGGTGTCAAAGAAGGCTTTGAAATGTTCAAACGATATCGTAATGAAGTGGAGAAATAAACTGGAAAGAGTATTAAAATCCTTCGATCTGATCGAGGTGGTGAATAGGTCCGGTGAGTTCATGACATATCTTGAGGAGAATGATATTCTCTCTCAATAGACTCCTCCAGGAACACCCTAGTTGAATGGTGTGTCTGAAAGGAGGAATCGAATCCTGTTAGACATGGTTCTATCCATGATGGCTTTACAACTCCATCGCTGTCCTTCTGGGGATATGCACTTGAGATGGCTTGTTACTTGCTAAATGATGTTCCGAGTAAGTCTGTTGTCTCCACTCCATATAAGTTATGGACTGGACATAAGCCCTCAATTTCACACCTTCATATCTGGGATTGTCCAGCTTATGTAAAGCATTTAGACTCAAATAAACTTGGTCCTAGGTCTAATCGGTGCCTATTTATAGGGTACCCTAATGAAATAAAAGGGTATTTCTTCTACTTGGAGGACAAACAGAAAGTGTTCCTTTCTCTTAGGGCTATCTTTTTGGAAAAGGAGTTCCTTGGAGAAGGAACTGTAGCCTCTAAGATTGAACTTGGTGAAGTTCAACCAGTGGAAGAACCTATACACTCTAAGGACATCATAGAACTGGCTATGATTGGATCACACCTGAAACCCATTATTAGGAGATCAGATAGAGAACCGCATCAGCCAAATAGATACTATGGTTTCTTGGTCCGGGATGGTGATCCCATTGAGCTCGACAAGAATGATGAGGATCCGATCACCTATATGGATGCACTTGAGAGATTTGACTCTAAGGCATGGCTTGGAGCCATGCGATCCGAGATGGATTCCATGGAGATCAACAATGTATGGACATTGGTTGATCCAGCTGAAGGGAGAAAATCCATTGGGTGCAAGTGGATTTTTAAGAGAAAAAGGGGCACAGATGGAAAGGTGGAGACCTATTCTAGTTGCCAAGGGGTATCGTCAGTGATATGGTATTGATTATGACGAGACGTTTTCCACTATGGCAATGCTCAAGTCTATACGGATCATGCTTGCTTTGGCAGCACATTTTGACTATGAGATCTAGCAGAAGGATGTCTGAACTGCTTTCTTGAATGGGGAGCTGGATGAGGAGGTGTATATGATACAGCCTAAAGGGTTTACATCCACAGACGAGTCAAAAGTGTGCAAATTGTAGAGATCCATTTATGGACTCAAGCAAGCATCTCGAAGTTGGAACATGCGATTTGATAGGTGTATCAAATCGTATGGCTTCATTAGGAACGAAGAGGAACCCTGCACCATAAGTGGGTTAATGGTTCTGTGATTATATTCCTAGTATTGTATGTTGATGACATTCTCTTAATTGGGAATGACATGCAGCATTGCAAGGAATAAAGGTCTGGTTGTCATCTCAGTTCTCCATGAAGGACTTGGGTGAAGCTTCTTTCATACTGGGTATGAAGATCTATAGAGATAGATCTAAGAGGCTTCTAGGATTGTCCATGTCTATATACATTAACACCGTGCTGAAATGATTTAGCATGAAGAATTCCAAGAAAGGCTATCTCCCGATAGGTTCTATAATTACTCTTTCCAAGAATGATTGTGCAACAATTCCTGAGGAAAGAGAGCACATGAGTAGAGTTCCTTATGCTTCTATAGTGGGTTGTATCATGTACGCAATGACATGTACTAGACCAGACATGGCGTACTCACTAGGAGTGGTGAGTAGATACCAGTTTGACCTAGGTGAGGTGCATTCGAAGGTGGTTAAGACCATCCTGAAGTATTTGAGAAATACTAAGGACCAATGGCAAATTTATGGAGAACCTGACTTGAAACTTGTGGGGTATACTGACTCCAGTTCCAGTCAGACAGAGATGATAGCAAGAGTATGTCAAGGTTTGTATTTACCCTAAATGGAAGAGCAATCTGCTGGAAGAGTTCCAAGCAAGCAATAGTTGCAGACTCGATATGTGAAGTAGAGTACTTTGCAGCATCAGATGTAGCAAAGGAAGCCATATGGTTGTGGAAGTTCGTTGGGGAGCTAGGGGTGGCACCTTCCCTAGATGGTTCTGTTCCAGTGTATTATGACAGCACAGGAGCCATTGCTCAAGCTAAGGAGCCAAAGTCTCATCACCGTACTAAGCACATTCTATGCCGCTATCATCTCGTGGAGAGATCGTGGAACGAGGCGACATCAATCTTATGAAGATTGATGGAAAGGAAAATCTGGCCGACCCCTTCACTAAAGCCCTCGGATTCAAAGAATTCAACTATTGTAAAAGGAAAATGGGTACTAGATACTGTTCTGATTGGCTTTAATACAAGTGGGAGTTGTTGGGAATTGTGTTCCAAAGCAAATCGCCTAGGTTGAAGGTGGTTGTGCTCAGTATTGTAATTTGTATATGAATTAATAAAACTTTATTTTGGTAGCTCATCACATTATTCATTTCCCTGTAATGAACTCTTTTTATGTGATGAAGTCCTTAGGACTGCACTGACTTCGATATAGAAAGGATATATCGAGTGGTCCTTTAAAGGTTCACAACCAAAGGATATATTGTACAGGATGATAATGTATCAAGTATAGGTTGTTGTGGTTCACATCATTTGGTTGTCCTATTGACCAAAGGAGTGTGGTGACACTGATATGATCTGCAAGTGGGATGTGTGACATCTCATTGAACGTGACTCCGTGGAGCTCCTTTCTGTGAAAGGATTGCTCATGATTGGATATGGATATATGTGACACTCCGACCTGAGGTCACCATGGTAGCTTGCAAGCAACTCCCTGTGCTTTGGTGCCGGACTATCCGAATTTGTAATCCAGTGATGGAAGGTTTCTAGGTACAGATAAGTACTTGTGGAGCAATGGTGGACCAAGATGAAATCGACCTGTCCAAATTGTTTGGATTGAATGTCTCGCACTGTCTCAATTTAGCAAATCCTTGACCGGGGTAGTCCTAGTGAGGAGTCACTAGATTGCGCGGTTGAGACATGTTGTGGATTGACTCAGTTAGGGTTGGCAGTCTAACCTTAGGTCATCTTGAGCATTGGAGGTCAAAGGGATAAATTATATGGTAACCATATGCCAGAGGTTCGATAGATTGCTCTCGCATCTTCGACCTATTCGGACACCAGGACCCATTGCTAGATGGTATCTTGTGCTAGTACTGGAAGTGTTCCAGTGCTACTGTTTAGGTTCGAACCTATGAGGTCACACGTCATAGAAGATTTCTTCCTGATCCGAGTGCCGATAAACAATTGAGAATCATTTCGATATTAAGGTCAAACGGTCTGATTGAGCACACATTAGATTTATTTTGATCTTCCTGGTCTGATTTGGATCGACCAGGATTGGTTTTGGTCAACCAGGAATTGTTCCTAGTAGACCAGGACTAGACCCAATTTTTATTCATGATTGGGTTTGGTCGGACCAAGGGGTTTTTGTTGAACCGGATTTATTTGGTTCCTGGTAGACTAGGACTAGACCCAATTTTTCTTCATGATTGGGTTTGGTCGGACCATGGGGTTTTTGTTGAACCGGATTTATTTGGTTTAATGAACCAGTTTTTGTTCTGTTGAACAGGTTTATTCATGGGATTGTTTACACAGTTTTTTTCTCATGGTGATTTTGGTTCATCGTTGCTTGTATTATCCCATCTTCCCCTAGTTTTGAAAGCCCCGTGTTTTTTATTGAGTCCTTGGGATAAAGTCTCAAGGAGGTCGTTTGTGCTTGGATTTGATCCTTAGCACAGTGAACAAAGGGCCTCTCCATGGTTTTCTCCCGCACAACATTCTTCTCTCGGTCTATCAATTTTCATGCATGTTATAGCAATTCCTAGCATGCGGTTCCCTATTTTTTCTCCAGCGATCTTAATGCAATTCTGAGTGTTTGGTTTTATGTTTTTTCTCTCACAATTTATTCCTAGCAGTCTTTCGATTTTGGAGTCTTTGATTTCTTGGTTGTTTGCTGTGAGGGTTGAAGGATGATAAAAAAAATAGAGCATCTGGTTTATTGATTGCATGCCGTAAGTGAGGAGCTGAGAGCCAATTATGAGAGATGTGGATGAGGGGAAGAACAGGGGATAAGAGAGGAGCCGTGAGAGAGCTTTTGGGATGGATTTTTGAGTGCTGAATTGGTTTAGTGTCCGTGTATTCCTTCCCAGTTTTTCAAGTTCTCCGATGTGTGCTCTTGGTGAAGGATTGGTGGTTTTGGAGAAGATCGTCCATGAAGCCTTTTGGTTTTCCCTGCTTCACATTGCCATGACCTTTTGTTCATCGATTCCTGGAGGACTAGCATCCTTCCTGGAGTTGGATCAGCAAGAGCCCGTGCGTGGATACTCTAGAGGGTGGACATTTTGACACCTCGAAAGATTGGATCGATCTCTTTCAGATCAGATTTGCTGTTGAAGGAGTTCAACCGGCTGCTTCGATTTGCTGTTAAAGGAAGCTCTACAAAGGTATGTGATTTACTTTCTGTTATCATGCATGCTTAGATCTAGATTATATCATGTTATTTGTGATTATTGCAATTGCCTATACATGCCTATGTTTCATTTTCATGCATCATGTTATGCTAGATCCTGTGCATGAGTAGGATTTTGCATGCTTAAAAAGTTTAATTGTGTATTACTTACTCCCTAGTGTAGAATGCCTAGGGTAGGCATCCGGTGCACTGGTTTCCTATCACCTGAGCTAAAGAAAAATCTGGTGTCACTAGGCTACTTGGAGCGATGTAGTTACAACTTCAGCAGTCAAGCCATGAGTGGAGTACTTAATATCTCCAATGGAGCCATGTTCATGATGAAAGATAGAAGGATGGACAATAATCTCTACAGGATGGAGGGGTCAGTTATGATGGGGCAATTTGATATAGTAGCGACAGCACAAGACCTACAAGGAAACTACAGATTATGGCACTATAACCTAGGCCACATGGGAGATCATGGGATGAAGAAATTGAGCAAGCATGGACCAATTCTAGATCTTGTTGGTGATGTTTTAGATGTCTGTAAGACATGCCAGATGGGAAAGCAGAGGATCCACTTCAGCAGTAGTTCAACCCATTATGTAGCTCCTCTGGAGCTAGTTTACATGGATGTGTGGGGACCATCTCCAGTTTCAGCCACAAACAGAGCGAGGTACTTTTTGATCTTGATAGATGATTTTTCAAGGAAAGTGTGGGTATACTTCATGAGATAAAAATCAGAGGTCTTTTCAAAGTTCAAGATATGGAAAGTAGAAGTTGAGAAGGAACAAGGTTGCAGTGTAAAGTGCTTGACGTTCGACAACGACGGTGAGTTCACCAGTAGAAAATTCCAGCACTTTTATAAGGACTGTAGCATCAAAAGGCACTTCTCGGTTAGAGGGACTCCTTAGCAAAATGGCATGTCCGAGAGGATCAACTGAACCCTTATGGAGAAGGCAAGATGCATGTGGCTACAGGTAGGGTTTCCTATGGCATTCTAGGTTGATACAGTTGACACAGCCTGCTATTTGGTCAATCGATTACCGCATACAAAGTTAGATGGTGGTATTCTAGAGGAGAGATGGCCTGGAAGGAGGATTGGGTTTCATCATCTATGGATTTTTGGGTGCATGGTGTATGTGCACATCGATGCGGGTGAGCATAGTAAGTTGGATGCCAAGTCAAAGAAGATGGTGTTCTTGGGGTATCCATATGGAGTCAAAGGGTACAGGATGTGGGATCCCTTAGAGAAGAAGGTCATCATCAGTAGGGATATGACGTTTGATGAGAGGTCAATTCTCTAGAGGTCAGGTGGCACGGAGGAGCAGTAGGAGCAGCAGGATATCCAGCAGGGCAATGCTGGATAGCTTACCTCATTTTCTATTTTGCCACTTGCAAGTGCATCTAGAGGACTGGACATTCACTCTCAGAGGGTGCCTCCACATGTGGAGAGAGCTTGGATAGGTGATCGAGGCTAGGAGGCCCAGCGGGAGAAGGCTAGACCTAGGAGAGATATCGGGGTTGCATTGTATAAGCCCTAGAGGACCATCAGGCAACTTGATTGATATAGCTTCGGAGAGATGGTTTCATATGCCCTGGTGATAGCCAATGGAGACTCATATACCTACGAGGAGGCTATGCAGAACCTAGATAGAGAGAGGTTGATCTAAGCAATGTCCGAGGAGATGCAGTCTCTCCACAAGAATTACACATGGCAGTTGGTGCAGTTGCCACAGGGGAAGAAACCCATAGAATGCAAATGGGTTTACCAATGCAAGGAGGGACCTTTTAAACAAGGAGGCATTAGATTCAAAGCTCATTTAGTTTCTAAAGTTTACTTACAAAGAAAAGGAATAGACTTCAACGAGGTTTTCACTTCCGTCATTAGACATACTTCCATCAAGGTGCTGTTGAGCATCATAGCAGCTCAGGACTTGGAGCTGGAGTAGATGGATGTCAAGGCGGTGTTTCTCCATGGACACTTAGAAGAGAGCGTCTACATGGAGCAGCCACTAGGTTTTAGAGAACCAGGATCAGAAGAGAAAGTTTGTTTGATGCAGAAGTCACTATAGAGGCTCAAGCAGTCACTGAGGCAATGGTACAAGTAATTCGATACTTTTATGAGGAGCATTGGACTTTTCTGGTATGATCATAACTCTTGTGTATATGTGAGGACTCTTGATGATGGTTCTAGAATATATTTATCCTTGTATGTGGATGACATGCTAATAGCATGCAAGAGTAAGCAGACAGTGCAGGAATTGAAGGTAGCTTTGTCTCGAGAGTTTGAGATGAAGGATTTGGGACCTACGAGGAAGATCCTAGGCATGGAAATCTTCAGAGATCGGAATAAGAGGGTGCTGCATTTATCTCAAGGTGGCTACATAAAGAAGGTTTTGGAGAGGTATAGGATGAAGAAAGCAAAATTGACAGAGTTGCCTATAGCTGGTACTTCAAACTCTCGAAGACCATGGCAGCACAGACTGAGGTGGAGGTCTAGGAGATGGAGAGGGTGCCATATGCCTCTAGTGTAGGTTGTGTCATGTACACCATGGTGTGTTGTAGGTCAGATATCGCCCTTGCAATGAGTCAGGTGAGCAGATTCATAGCATAGCATGGCAGGGAGCACTAGCGAGCATTGAAGGGAGTCTTTAGGTACTAGGTGGGAATGGTTGGAGTTGGCATCTACTACTGTTGACCCTTGGAATGATTTTGATCATAACAAAATATTGGAGCATGCATTTGTTACTAACACTTTTGAATGTTTGAGAAGTTTTTGTAGGATATGTCAAAAAAATAATCATTCTACCAACATTCTAGAAATCTTTATAGTATTTTAATGTAATCTTGAAAAAGTCTTTATAGTATTTGGAAGATCTTGGAAGCTTTTTGAAGAAGTTTGGATACTTTTGGACTTAAGTCACTCGAGCCAACTCAAGCAAGAGAGTCGACTCATTGTTCTGGCATGGCATAAAGGTTTTTGGAATGTAGACATCTGAGCCGACTCGAAGGAATTAGAGCTGACTCATCCAGAGCATCAAATGTTCAATTTTCTGAAGTCAGATAATCGAGCCGACTCTTCCAGTATGGAAAAATCAGTTTTGAGAAAACCAGTCAGGCGAGCCGACTCAACTGAGAAGAGCTGATTCGACCAGAGTGCACTTTCAACTTGTCTGAGAATCCGAGCCGACTAGACCCAACCGAGCTGACTCGAATCCCTATTTCAGGTGCATAATAGCTAGTTCCAGAATCAATTTTTTAAATTGGAAAAGTACTCCAATGGCCATATTTTGATTTCCAAGGCTCTATAATGGTCATATCTACCTAGAATTAGTTCAAGAGACTATAAATAAGGGATTTAAACAAGTTTAGAAGAACTTTTTGAAAAAGGGATGAACTTTTGAGAGAAGAACATTAAATATCCAAGAGAGCATTCAAGAAATCACTCAAGTCTTCACCTACTTTCCATCAGTATCTTGAGTCATTTATTGAAGAAGTTTGAAAGCCTTGAAGAGCATTAAAGAAGCAATCAAGAAGGCTTCTCAAAGGGCATCAACTGCAACCATTCGACAAAGTTTGGTTTGTCATTAGTGTTGCTCTATTTTTAACTCTTTTATTTGAGTTGTTCCAAGTATAGCAGGGGCTATATCTTGGAGATTGTTTTAGGTTTTTGGTGAGCCATTGAAAACCAAGTTTGGGTTGTTAGTGAGCCCAGGAAAGCTAACATTGTATTGGGTTCTTGGTGATCCCGGTGTAAAACCAAGATTGGGTTTTGGTTTGTGAGCATGGTATAAAACAAACCGATTGTATTCTGTGGGTCAATATAGTGGAAATCCTAAATGGTACCTTGGGTAGTGGATGTAGGAGCTGGATTGCTTCGAACCACTATAAATCACATGTATTTGTACTTGTGTTGATTGTGTTTCTTACTTGCTTCCACATTTCATATCTAAATCACATCACTCACTACATTAAGTTTTTAAAAGAGCACAAACTTGTGAAAAAATTTTAAATATCCAATTCACCCCCCTCTTCGGTTGGCCAACAGGGCAACAACTGGTATCAGAGTAGTGTCTAAAATTTACTAGAGAAAAGATCTATGGCAAACCCTATAGTACTTCTTTGGTTGAAGGCCAGTCTACAAATAGACATCCACTTTTCACATGAACAAATTATACCTACTGGAAAGCATGAATGAAAATTTACGTTCAGCCAGTAGATTTTTAATTATGGAAAGTAATCCTAAATAGACCTCACAAACCCACAAAGAAGGTTGATGGCATAGACATCCCAAAGACTAAAGATGAAAGGGATGAACATGACATGAAGACGGATGAATTCAATGCCAAAGCCATGAATCTTTTGTACTGTGCTTTGGACGCTAACGAGTTTAACCGGATTTCTACTTGCATGTCTGCAAAAGAAATTTGGGATAAACTTGAAGTAACCCATGAAGGAACCTCCCAAGTCAAAACTTCTAAAATCAATATTCTTGTTCATAATTATGAGTTATTTAAAATGGAACCGAATGAAACTATACCTATCTTGTTGTCAAGATTTACAGATATTATTAACGGTTTAAAGTGTCTTGGCACATATTCCAATGCAAACCTTGTGTAAAAAATTTTAAGATCACTACCAGATGATGGGATCCAAAGGTTACTGCAATTCAAGAGGCCAAGGACCTCAACACTCTCCCATTAGATGAGCTACTGGGTTTCTTGATCACTCACGAGCTTACAATGCAACACCGTAGTGAGGATGATATCAAGAAAAAAAAGTCAATAGCTTTCAAAGTCGTAGCTAAACTTAAGAAACAAGAAGAAGAAATAGAAAAAGAAAGCCCTTCCTTAGATGAAGATGAACTTGAAGATGATGATATTGCTTTAGTCATGAAAAAATTCAAGAAATTTATGAGCATAAAAAAGGCAAGACATTGAAGGAAAAACTATAGAAAAAAGAAATACAGCAAAGAGAAAGAAAAAGAAAAGGAAAGAGATAAAGAGCAACAGCCTATTTGCAACGAGTGCAAGAAACCAGGACACTTCTGATCAGATTGCCCTACATTAAAGAAAGGATTCAGAATGATGAAGAAGAAAGCGATGGTTGCGACATGGAGCGACAGTGATGAGTCTACATCAAATAAAGAGGAAGCAACATCCAAAATTGTAAATATTTATCTCATAGGACTCGAAGATGAGGTAATGTCTCTTAAACCTAATGATGAGTTTACATATGAAGAATTAAATACTACATTTTATGAACTATTATCTGAATACAAAAAGGTAGTGATGTGGGACAGGGGGTAGGATCGTTGGTGAGCCTAGAAGTCACCTAGATTAGGGTATCACTATTTTTTTCTTCTATTTTTTTTTTGTAAGGAGGTGGTGAAGGAACAATGGAAAAGGAAGAAATGGATGGTTAGATTTAGATAACAAGGGCCTCACACCCCTCGATGTTCTGAAGAACAAAGGCAAACTAGGACCTCATGCCCCTCAATGCTTGAAAGCGAAGGCATAGGGTCTCACACCCCTCGATGCCCTAAGACGAAGGCAAGATGGGCCTCACACCCATTCCTTTATAGAGGCAGAATGAAGAATCACTCTTCGCAAATCATCATCCTTATCATTATTCTTTAATACAAGAGGAGGTCCATATATAGGGACCAATTACTTGGGAAACAAGTAAAAAAAACATGAAAAATACCACAATTCTTCCTGATTTATTGATTGAAAACATGGAAGGTGTTATACAATTTCCAAAGAAGCTCAAGAAAAATAACAAAAGAAGGGGGGACCATGTGGGGCACCAAACACCTGCTCTCTTGGGTTTAGGGTGGACCACATCTTTCCTTAGTTGCTTGGCATGAATCAAGGGATTCATGTTTATCCACTTGACCTTCCTTTCTCACTTGATGGTATGTAGAGTTGATGTGCCTGGAGGGTGGAAGGGGTGTGCTAGCATGTGGTCATGCACTGGCCGTCTTCATGTGATCCTCAATGTAATCCTAGGTGGTGCAATCCAGGATGTGACTGGGACTCCACGTAGCTGCTGAGGTGGCTGGGCTCTCGGGTCCCCATCAATCTCCTAGAGCAGCGAGAACTCGACTCCGTCGAGTTTGGATAAGCAGGGCTTTGATGGAACCGAATCCAAACAAATCAAATCGAAAGAGACTAAGTTCACCCTTTTTTTCCAAACAAAACCCAGTTATTTTTTTCTCACCTGCTCTTGAAGTCGGCAGACTGAACCAGTATTGCTTTGAGAAGCATGTAGGAGGAGACCTGCTTTGATGTTCATGCAGGAGACCTTCTTCACGGGATCATGGCAAGGAGGAACAAGGGACTAGCTTGAGGGAATCTAGTGTGCTTGACCAGCATTTTTGATGGAACCGATGGTCTTCATCATCACTGACAATGAGAGGCGGGCGGTGGCCAGCAACGGTGGAGATCTGGTGGGTGGCACAAGCGGATCTAGTGCTGGGACATTCTCGATCCTGAGGAGGAAGAAGATGGTGCGGCTCGGTGGTTCTGGTTGGAAGAAGAGTAGCACGGTCGACTTGGGCTGAAGCATGGGGAGAGGGCGGTGGTGGGGTTCATCGGCATCGTCGGCACTGGGGCAGAGATGGTGGCACAGACGGGAGCAGCAATCGACGATGGAGATGGTGAGAATGGCCAGAAAGCCAGTGGGCTTCAGTGTGCTAATGATTTTTGAGGCGAGATGATGGCCGGTGCAAATGGGAAGATGGCCGACATGGATGGTGGCATGGATGGGCTTGGCGGTGGGCTCTTTGATCGGAAGGGAGGAAGATGCGGTGGTCGGTGGGAGGATGGTGGCGACAGAGGAAGCTGCGGTAGGCTTCGGTGAGATCTGGACCGGAGAGTGGCGGCGATGGTGGAGGGAGCTTCTTGCCGGGCTGTGGGTGGTGGACGGGTGTTCTGGGCTTTCAATCCGACTAGATCTAGGAGAAAGATGATAGGAATAAGTCTGGAATAGAGAAGGAATAAGGTCGGGATAGTAGAAATAATGGAAATAAGGGGAATAAGTGGAGGGGAGAGAAAAAGAGGGAAAGATATGAAATACCTTAATCCTCTGGGCTCTGATACCAAAAATGATGTGGGATAGGGGATAGGATCGTTGGTGAGCCTAGAAGTCACCTAGATTAGGGTATCACTATTTTTTTCTTCTATTTTTTTCTTTGTAGGGAGGTGGTGAAAGAATATTGGGAAAGGAAGAAATGGATGGTTGGATTTGGATAACTAGGGCCTTACACCCCTTGATGTTCCAAAGAACAAAGGTAAACTAGGATCTCACACCCCTCGATGTTCCGAAGAACAAAGGCAAACTAGGGCCTCACGTCCCTTGACACTCAAAAGCGAAGGCATAAGGTCTCACACCCCTCGACGCCTGAAGACGAAGGCAAGACGATCCTCACGCCCACTCCTTTATAGAGGCAGAACGAAGAATCACTCTTCTCAAATCATCATCCTTATCATTATTCTTCAATACAAGAGGGGGTCCTTATATAGGGACTAATTACTGGGGAAGCAAGTAAAGAAAACATAAAAAATATGAGGCACCACAATCCTTCCTGATTTGCTGATTGAAAACAAAGAAGATATTATACAATTCCTAAAGAAGCTTAAGATAAATAAGGAAAGAAGGATGAACCAAGGGGGGACCATGTGGGGTGCAAAACACCTGCTCTCTTTGGCTTGTGTGGACCACATCTTTCCTTAGTTGCTTAGCTTGAATCAAGGGATTCATGTTTATCCACTTGACCTTCCTTTCTCACTTGATGGCATGTGGAGTTGATGTGTCGGAGGGTAGAAGGGATGTGCATGCATGTGGTCATGCATAGGCTATCTTTATATGATCCTCAATGTAATCCTAAGTGGTGCAATCCAAGATGTGACTTGAACCACGTGGATGCTGAGGTGGCTGGGCTCTCAGGTCTCCATCCGGTAGGTTTAAAAATTAAGACTTTAAAAAATAACTGTGATGCTTTGACAAAAGAAAAGAGTGAAATTTTAGAAAAGAGCAATATTTTGCAAAAAGAACTTAAGAGTATTTCTAAAAAATGTAATATTTTACAAACTGAAAGGAATGAATATCTTGAATAGAATAAGGCTTTACATGAAGAAAATATACGTTTACAAAAAGAAGTTGAAAAACTCAAGCCCTTAGTTGAAAAATTAACTTTAAGTTCAAATTAGCTTGAGCTGATTTTGAGAAACCAAAGGGATTCAAATAATAAAGCTGGAATTGATTACAACTCATTGAATACTAATAGAGTTTTAGCTACAAAGTTCATAGCTTCAAAATCTTATGTATCAAAGTTTTCAACTCAAAAATCTCTTGCATCAAAATTTTCAGCACTTGCATCTTTTCAAAAATCAAGAGTTGTTTATTATTCATGTAATGGGGTTGGTCACAAGTCTTTTGAATGTAATTTAAGAAAGAATCTTAAAAGTAAAGTGAAAAAGATTTGGATTCCCAAAGGAACCACTCCTACTAACCTACAAGGACCCAAGAAAGCTAGGGTACCTAAAAGAATTACTTGATTGTCTTGCAAGAATGTCTTGCAGCCAAGAATTCAAAGAAAAAATGGTATCTGGATAGTGGCTATTCAAGACATATGATAGGTGACAAAAAATAATTCATCATCCTATAAATGAAAGATGGAGGAATGGTCACATTTGGTGACAACGGTAAGGGAAAGATCATTGGCATTGGTAAGATCAGAAATATCCCTTCTACATTCATTGAAAATGTATTGCTAGTAGACAAGTTGAAGCACAATTTGTTAAGTATAAGTCAATTTTTTGATAGAGGCTTCTAGGTTGTCTTTGAATCTTCAATGTATATGGTAACTAGTTCTCTTGATTCTAACACTAAGTTTGTTGGTCATACACTTGGAAACATTTGTGTGGTAGATTTGAATAATCTAGCCAAGTCAGTAGTACAAGTCTTGTGGTAATGAATGCTAAAATCAAGGAATCTAGCCTACTATGGCATAGAAGATTAGGTCATGCTAGCATGCATACTTTAGCTAAATTAATTTTCAAAGATCTAGTTAGAGGTTTATCTAAATTCAAAATTGATTTTGAACATGTTTGCGATGCATGCCAATTTGGTAAACAAACTAGGAAGAGTTTTAAATCGAAAAATATGGTTTCAACTTCTAGACCTTTAGAACTACTATACATAGATCTATTTGGACCAACTAGGACAACAAGCCTAGGAGGTATGAAATATGGACTTGTGATAGTAGATAATTTTTCATAATTTACATGGATCTTGTTTATTCAAAATAAAGTTGAAGCTTTTAAAGTATTTCAAAAATTTTACAAGAAAGTTTTAAATCAGAAAAGTCTTTCAGTTATTTTTATTAGAAGTGATCATAGCACATAATTTGAAAATCAATATTTTGAAGAGTATTGTACTGATCACAACTTCTCTGCTCCTAGAAAACCACAGTAAAATGATGTTGTAGAGAGGAAAAATAGAACATTTGAAGAGATGGCCCGAACTATGTTATGTGAAGGCAATCTTCCAAGATACTTTTGGGTAGAAGCTATGAACACCGCCTATTATATTTTGAACCATATTTTGATTAGATATATTTTAAAGAAAACCCCCTACGAACTTTGGAATGATAGAAAATCAAGTATTCATTATTTTCATGTATTTGGTTGTAAATATTTTGTACTTAACAATGGAAAGGATAACCTTGGAAAATTTGATGCTAAATCTAATGAAGCAATATTTCTTGGTTATTCTACTTCTCACAAAGCATATAGAGTATTTAATACAAGAACATTGACTGTTGAAGAATCTGTTCATGTTATATTTGATGAATCTAACCCCTCACCTTCTAGAAAAGAAGAGTGCATTGATAATGATGCACGTACAATCGACAAAGCTTTGGAGGACATGAGCCTAAAGGACAAACAAGTGGATGAAAGAGAAGAAATGGGAAGCAAAGATCGTGGTGATTTATCAAAGGAATGGAGGTATATAACATCACACCCTAAAGATTTAATTTTTGGTAATCCTTCACAAGGAGTTAGAACTAGGTCATCACTTAGAGATGCACATGATTATCTAGCATTTGTTTCATAAGTAGAACCAAATAACATAGAAGAAGCAGAAAATGATCCCAATTGGATGATGGCCATGCATGAAGAACTTATTCAATTTCAAAGAAATAATGTATGGATCCTAATGAATAGACCCTCTGATCATCATGTTATAAGTACTAAATGGGTTTATAGAAATAAGTTAGATGAAAAAAAATATAATTAGAAATAAAGCTAGATTAGTGGTCAAAGTATATAATCAAGAAGAAGGAATAGATTTTGATGAAACCTATGCTTCGGTAGTAAGATTAGAAGCTATTAGATTATTACTCGCATTTGCTTACTACATGAATTTCAAGTTATTTCAAATGAATGTAAAAAGTATATTTTTGAATAGTTTTATTTTAGAAGAAGTTTTTGTAGACCAACCACCAGGATTTGAAAATCATGCTCTTCCAAATCATATTTTCAAACTTAATAAAGTAGTATATAGTTTAAAACAAGCACCTAGAGCATGGTATGATAGATTGAGTGTTGTTGCTTGAAAAAAATTTTATCAGAGGTAATGTAAACACCACTCTATTTATTAAAAGAAAAAAAATGATATGTTAGTTGTACAAATTTATGTAGATGATATAATTTTTGATGGAACTAATGAAAATTTGTGTAGAGAATTTAGTGAGCTTATGCAGGGCGAATTTGAAATGAGCTTGATGGGTGACCTAACCTAATTCCTTGGACTCCAAATTAAGCAAACAAGAGAAGAATATTTATCAACCAAGCTAAGTACATCAAGAAAATCATCAAGAAGTTTGGCATGGAGTCAGTCAAAGAATTTGGCACACCCATGAGCCCCACCTGTAGACTTGACAAAGATGAAGATGGAAACAATATTGATCAAAAACTCTATCGAGGTAAGATTAGATCACTGTTGTATTTAACTGCTAGTAGACCTGATATCTTGTTTAGTATATATATATGTGCTAGATTTCAATCAAATCCAGAAGAATCACATATACTTGCTATTAAAAAAATCATAAGATATATAAAAAGAACAAGTAATCTAGGTCTATGGTATTCTAAGCAATCTTCATTTAATTTAATTAGATTTTTTGATGCTGATTATGGTAAATGTAAAATTGATAAAAAAAGTACTAGTGGTACTTATCAATTTCTTGGGTTGAACTTAATCTCATGGCAAGTAAGAAACAAAACTCTATAACACTGTCTATTGCTGAGGCAGAGTATGTGGCTACTGGGAGTTGTTGTGCACAAGTATTTTGGATTAAACAACAACTAGAAGACTTTGGCATTATTCAAACTAAAATTTCTATCAAATATTATCACACAATTGCTATTAATTTGACAAAGAATCCAATTTAGCATTCTAGGACAAAGCACATAAAAATTAGACATCATTTCATTAGGGATCATGTATAAAATGGTAATATTGAACTTGAATTTGTTCCAACTAAAAATCAATTAGCTGATATTTTTACTGAGCCAATTAATGAAGATAGATTTAGAATGATTAGAGGAGAATTAGGTTTGTGTGACCAGTTTTAGAACTTTTGACATAATTTTTTCAAAATTAAGAAAAAATTTTCTAGAAGACCTCCATCACTAATCTAAGGTTACCAACCACTTTATCTAGAGTATATCTAGGGCACAAACACCTATGAGCTCTACTTGTAGACTTGACAAGGATGAATCAAGTAAGTCTATAGACCAAAAATTATATCGTGGCATGATCGGTTCATTGTTATATCTTCTGCCAGTAGGCCAGATATCATGTTTAGTGTCTGTATGTGTGCTAGATATCAGTCTAATCCTAAAGAGTCTCATCTTTTGGCTGTTAAACTCATACCTAGATATCTATCTGGTTCAATTGAAAATGGTTTATGGTACTCTAGAGATTCTTCATTTGAATTGATTGCTTATTCTGATGCTGACTTTGCTGGGTGTAAACTTGATTATAAAAGTACTAGTGGAACCTGTCAGTTTCTTGGAGCAAATTTGATCTCTTGGAGTAGCAAGAAATAGAACTCAGTTGCTTTATCTACGATGGAAGCCGAATATATAGCAACTGGAAGCTATTGTGCTCAAATCCTCTGGATCAAACAACAACTTGAAGATTTTGGCATTAAACTAACTAAGACACCCATAAGATGTGACAATACCAGTGCAATCAATCTATCTAAAAATCCTGTGCAACATTCAAGAAGTAAACACATTGAAATAAGACATCATTTCATAAGAGATCATGTACAGAACTCTAATGTTATTCTTGATTTTGTATGTACTGATGATCAATTAGCAGATGTGTTTACCAAGCCTTTGAGTGAGGATAGGTTCTGTCTGATTAGAAGAGAGTTAGGTGTCTTTGATCCATTCTCCTAGAACTCTCTTAGTTTTAATTATACCTAAATCCTAGAGCTCAAAACCTCTTGATTAAAGCCCCAAAAACCTGATCAAAATGTTTCCTATGTTTCAAAAATTTTTCGGATTTTCTTGATTTTTTTGGCCAAGTGTCGATACTTGGAAATTGTCAAGTGTCGACACCTGACCAAGTGTCGACACTTGACACATTCTAAGTGTCGACACTTACGAAACAGAAATAGTTTTTAAAAAGGCCGACCGAGGGTTTTTGTAATTTTCTTCCCCTGCTGATTTCTTGCAATAGTGGTCCCCTCTGTCCAAATCCATCCTTTTACCCTTTGATCCATCACAAATCAGGTATTTCTCCCTTCCATTTTTATTTTATTTTTTCTCATTTTTGGTTTTGACGTTTTCGAACCAAACAACTGTGAATGGGGTTTTCCGAGTGTTTTTCATGAATCTAACCAGATTTCTACGTGTTTTAGTAGATTTCTAGAACTCCATTTGAGGGAATAGTGATTTAAACGTATTTTTCTTGGATTTCCCTCGTCTTTTGGTTGTTTTCATGCCTTTTTCACCCACTTTTCGCAAAAACACTATTCTATTGATTTTTTGCCAAAATAATTTTGGTTTTCATCTCAATTAAGTATGCTAAATCCATTTATTGTTGATTTAGAAAGATTTTTCATGATATTTTTGCGACATTTTCACCTATTTGCTAAAACCCTAAGTGTTTAGACCCAAATCCATGGGTTCTGATTTTTTAGGCCTTACAAAAATTATTTTCCAAAGATTCAAATCTGTGTTAACGAACAAAAATATTTTATATAAATATATATTTGGAATATTGTCATTTAATCAAAGTATAAGTTGTAAAAATCCCACCTTAAATTGATTGACAGTTTTCCAAACGATGTTTAAGGTATTTTGCAACCCAAAATTGGTTTAAACTCTGGTTTTCAAAACCTATCTGAACATTTTATTAAAAGGAATGAAACTCTCATTATCTCAGCCTGTAGCCAGTCCCTTAGCTCTAAACCTATCTTCCTTCTTCCCTGGTCAGCTTGCTGTAATGGGTCCCAGGAAAAGACTTGCAGTTAGGGAGAGGCCCAGTCGTGGTGTTGAGAGGAGGTCGAAGGCCATATTTGATATAGCACAGCCTAGCAGTTTAGCCACACCGAGTTCCCCACTGCAGAGAGGATGGCAGGGAAGTTAGTAGCCTCAGGGAGGAGAGTCGACTTGGAGTGTTTCGATAGGCACCACTTCGGTATTCGACAGGTACTCACTGATGCAGGATTAGTACCATTCTGTACTATGTAGGAGAGGTACTATCCTCACCTAGTGAGAGAGTTTTATGGTGCATTAGATTATCGATGACTTCTATGGACTACTTCAGTCAGGGGTATTCAGATTTCACTGACAGATGAGCTTCTGGGCTGAGTATGGGAGATCCCTCATAGGGGAGTCTGTGTCTTTTCGGTAGATGACAGAGAGGCTGCGTTTAGGTGCATTCTTGAGAGAGAGGACGTTCGTGGTATATCCGTAGTTACCGCGAACCAGTTGTCATTGGAGATGCGCCTATTGCACCACATCACAGCACGCATACTTCTACCGAAGACTGGGAGATTTGACATCATCACTGAGAGGGAGTTGATGGTGATGACGAGCCTGATTGAGAGGAGGCAGATTGATCTTCCATCCCTGATGCTTACTCAGATGCATGTTGCTGCGACACAGCACCGACACTGTTTACCGTATGGCATGGCACATACCAGACTATTCAAAGCGTGTGGAGTATCACTGGAGGGGGAGATCCCTAAGGAGATACTATACACAGATGTGTACGACGAGTGATCTTTGCACCGCATGGGATACAGATTAGTTGGAGGTCGATGGGTTCACAGAGAGTCTAGCCAGGAGCCAGATGAGGAGGATGAGATTCGAGAGGCAAAGGCTGGACCATCTGAGCCAGCAGCTTTTCCTTTAGTAGATATCCCATCGACACAGGCAGAGCATTTGTCTCCTGACACTTCAGCTCCTCCGCCACCTTCTACTAGACTATCTTTTAAGGAGCATGCCAGAGAGCAGTTCACAGAGATCAGGTGTGAGATGACTCAGCTACATAGCAAGGTTGAGCTTCTTCGAGCACATACTACCTCGGAGTATGCTGAGATTCACAGATCTATGGAGGAGGGATTCTCTCGCATTAAGGATCTGTTGAGATCCCTTTTACCTCCTGCAGCCCCTGCAGTTGTACCATCAGATGATGATGATGATGATGATGATGATGGCGGCGATCACCAAAGCAACCATGCTGATCTGTTAAGGGTGGTGATCAGGATGACGACCGAGCTACAGAGGTAGTGGGCCGTGACAGTGCCGATGATTATGAGGTGGTCAGTCGTGATCCTCCCACTACACCAACTCCTACTGCTGCCTTGGTTGATTCTGCACCGGACCTTGTTACACCAGCTGATCTTCTTTCACCCCCTTCCACTAGATCATATAGGGTTGTACCCGCCTTTTGATGGGGGACTAATATGCATGCAATTTTTTTTGTATGTTTTATATGTGGGGTTGAGTGATTAATTCCCAAGTTTTAGATTAAAATAAGTTGTAGGGAATTTTATATGAATTTTAGAAGATCAGCATGTAGATTAGGACCTAGAAAAGTAGAAAAGAAGGATCGCCGGGGCTGAGAAGCCTCGGTTAGGGCAAGTTCTCCTACAATAAAACTACTGGAGGTAGAGGGGGTGTACCTGACAACGTCTGTGAAGATCGCAGCAAAGGGTCTCTCGTTCCTCGATGGATGCGGCCTGGAAAATTGAGCCAAAGACCCGTGGATACCCGGCTTTCTGCTCGATGATCCGATTGAGGCTTGGCTGGAGTTGTTGGATTTGTAGGAACTCGGGGACCTGTAAATGACCTGTCAGGGGTTAGAAAACTCACAAAGGAACAAGAAAACAAAGGAAAAATAGCAAGGGAAGCCTTCTTTTGGAGTGGGCATCCAGGGATCTAAGATGCTTGTTGGCAGTAGGAAGATGATTGCAGCACTGGGAAGAAAAATTCTCGCAAACCCCTTTATGCACACAGCAGGGTATCACACAACTCAATAGAAGAACTCAAGGTTTTCATTCATCAAAATTCTCCCTTCATACAAGAGGCTAGGGTCCCTTAAATAGACCCTTAACATTGGGCTCCAAGTAAGGGCACATTAGTCTTTACATGAGAATCCTTTTCCCTCTCAAACCCTAGCTAGAAAATAAGGAAACATTAGGTAGAAGAAATCCCTAAAATTTCTCTTGACTTAGCCAACACTCCAAGGACACCTAGGGGGGCATGTTGGGCTTCTAAGAGCAGCAAGGGGCCGGCCCAAAGGGGCCCGGGTGCATGGGTTTGGGCCTCTGGAAGCTGGGGTGGCCTGGTAGCCAGGTAGCAGGAATATTCCCTGGTATCTTGCTTCTTAGGGGCTTAGGCTTGGCGCCTGGGCTTGATTTATTTGGGCTAGGATGCAGATGGACCTCTAAAATCATGGATGCCTTGGTCTATGAATATATTTTGGCATCTCAAAGGAAATCTAGGCATCTGGAGGGCATCTGCAAGGAATCAGGGTTTCTGATTTTCCTCCTGGGGTCTTCAAATCTTCAAGCTGGGTTGGACTTGGGCTAAACTTCCATGTCTTCAATCTGATTGGACTTGGTCTTTACTTGTATGATGTGGTCTTGAGTCTTCAGTATGGTTGAATAGGACTCAAAAAAATAAAATTAGCTCGACATGAGCTGACTAACACTGGACTGAACTAGCTCAACATGAGCTGACTAGTACAAAACTGAAACTCAAAATCAATTAAAAATGGACTCAGATAGGCTAAGCCCTTATTACAGATGGACTCATAAATTATTGATCAATTCATAGAGGGTTGAAAAGCTTCTATCTTATTCTGGTGCCTTTGGTGTCCCCACCAATTCTCCCGGGGTGGGAGGAACTCGACCCTGTCGAGTGAAGGTCAGACTGGCTCACATATCTCTCGAGAAGGTCTGGGTTGAGGTGTTGCAAGTCCTCTCGAGAAATCCACGAATCATCCGACTCTGGCCGGCCTTGTCATCGGACCAGGAAGTGTTGATAGTCATGGCCCTGGGTCGTGATGGCTTGATCGTCTAGGATACGCTCGATCCGTTCTCCTCTCTCAGGCCAAATTTGTTTATGGACACTCTTGGTTAGGGTCACTCACAATGAAAAGGAATAGGTCCAAAGGCCTCACTAGGTATTGCTGCCGGTTCCCTATACTCAACCAGGTCTGTAATATTGAAGATAGAACTAATGCCCAAATCCGAAGGCAATTCTAACACCTAGGCATTTGATCCAACCTTCTCTATTATTTTAAAAGGTCCGGCTCTGTGAGCATGAAGCTTCTTTTAGGCCTAAGCCTAACCAAGATAGAATCCACTACATCAAATTCTTTAATCCATCTTCGGGAATTAGCCAGTTGTTTCAAAATTAGTGCAGGTGGTGAACATGCTGGGCACATGCAGACTCCTAACAAGAAGATGAAAAGGACTCATACTGACACCTAAAGACTCGACTATGCATTCCTATCGAAGGAAATTTTATTGAACTCTTTGGATCTAAACCTAACAGATTATAGATTCTCTAGGTTTGATCCTAGATTGACATGCACATGAAAATTTACAGTGAACTCCTAGCAAATTCCAAAGAGTATGCCAGAAGTAAAATGCATACCTAACATGTGTGATGAATGCATGTAGTATGCTAATCTTAGTTAAATACAGTCTAATAATCCTAGAAATGCTGGAGGTGTTAGGCAAGGGCAGAAAATAGGAAGTGGGTTCAGAATTAGTTTGGTAGGGTAGGGAAAAAGGTTCAAAGTTAGTTGGATAAAGTTCGATATAAGAAGGCATGTCAGGGACTAATCCTAGACTAATGAGGCTAACCTTACGAGGTTGCGGTATAGCTATGGGGTTTGCATAATGGAAGGATGGGTTATTAATCTCAGGGAAGAGATCCTTAATGGGAACTATAGGAGGAGGCTCATCCTGAAGGTACTGATTCAAAGAGATCAAGTCCTTAATAAATTCTTCTGGTTCTTGTATTTTAGGACTAGACTCTATAATTTGGCTCTCCTCTATGGTTTCCTCAGGTAAGGCTCTAGTAGCAGTACCTAGGTTCTCTTCCTCTATTTGTTCTTCCACTATAGCTTTAGGTTGGATGTGGTCAAGGTCAATTACCTTTAGGTTGGCTTCTACCTGGGTATCTATTGGGTCAGCTAATTCTAAATCATCTAAAGGTGTCTCCTCTTCTCCCTCATACTCATCCACTATGTTTGCATCAGCTTCATACACTTCCGCGTTAATGTAAGCCTTGTCAATCTCAGGAATGGTTGGAGAAGGTCGGCTAGGAAAAAATTGGCTAGGTCCTGGTATCTGATTATAGACACTAATCCTAGTAGGTTCAGGTTGCCTAAGGGGTAGTGGCTCACTACTGGGCTCATATTTAGGGGTACTTATCCTATGGGGTTCAAGTTGACTAGGGGAAACCTGACTAGTACTAGGCTGATACTTAGGGGTTATGGGTTCTCTGGGCTCATAGGACAAGGGTGCAGATCTATGGGTCATGGGATTATAGGATCTGGGGTCATAGGATTTTGGGTCAGCTCTATGGTCAGGTTCTAAGGATGGATCATGGTATGGGGTCGTCCTAAGGTTGGGCTCCCTATATGGGTCAGGATATTGGGTTCTCCTAGGGTTGGACTCCCTATATGGGTCAGAATATTGGGTTCTCCTAGGGTTGGACTCCCTATATGGGTCAGAGTATTGGGTTCTCCTAGGATTGGACTCCCTATATGGGTCAGAGTATTGGGTTCTCCTGGGTTCAGTATCATAATAAGGGTCATGGTAAGGGGTTCTTCTAGGTTCAGTATCATAATAAGGGTCATGGTAAGGGGTTCTTCTAGGTTCTGTATTTTTGCATGGGTCAGGCTGAGGGGCTCTCCTAGGTTCAACCTCTCTGTATGGATCAGGGTTTGGGGTCCTCCTAGGTTGAGGATTGTAGTACGGGTCAGGATAAGGGGCTCTCCTAGGTTCGACCTCATGGTATAGATCAGGGTTTGGTGTCCTCCTAGGTTGAGGGAACTCAAGATCTGGCTCAGACTGTGACCCATGGGTTCTTTGTAAGGTCCCTACATAGCCTTCTAACTGGTCAAACCTATTGGCAAGATGGTCAATTCTGTTGTTGGTTTGGGTACTAAACTGAGTTAACTGGGCCATGGATTGGGTTAGTTGCTCAGTGAGTGCTTTTATTTGGGTTTGCAAATTTTCCATGGGTTCAGACATTTGTGAAGGAGGTGGGTGATATGAAACTCCTGATCTAGTACTCATGCAAGACTCGATCAGACCGACTACAACTGACTAGACCTAGAGTCCAAACTAGATGCTCAATCAGGGTGGCAAACTAGCCTATAGTAACCCTGTACTCAGCCAGGCAGGTGTAAGGAGAGTGTTAGGTCCCTGATTGCCAATCCTAGACACCAATCAGAGATTGGCCAGGTAGGCGGACCAACACACAAGCCCTTCGGGATTGAATCCCTAAACCACCATTCTAGACACCAAGCACAAGGAACACACAGGTTAGTCTTGACACAGTGATCTAACACTTAGCCCGGACCCGACCAGTTGTTGTCCCTAGCCCACTAGGACAAATTAGGTCTAATCGATTTTAAGTTAGGCATGGGACCGAATGCAAGGAAGGTGGTTTTGGGCTAAGGAAAGGTAATGACCTCCTTCCTTTATCTGGTATAAAGAGAGTGCCCTTAATGTAAATTATGTAATGATGGCAGGCTGATGAGGATGCAAATTAGGATTTAGATATTTTTTGGTATTTTTAGAGAATATGTATTTTTTTTTGTATTTTTTTAAATAGAAGAAAACTGGCAAATTATGGCCTAATATGTAGGAAATATTCTAAAATTAAAAGATATGCAAAAATGCTAAACAAAAACCTAAAACTTCCAAACTTATCATGCTGAAAAAATAGAGCCAAAAATTTACAGGCTGTATTTTGGCTTGAAGAAAATTCACATGCCATAATAAAATCTGAGAAAATTATTAAAATTACTTAAAATTATGATGAATCCAAAAAAATGAATTTTAGAATTTTTGGAGTTTTCATCAGAGAGAAATAATTAAAAAAATAGATCATATATGGACTAAAGAATTACAGAAAACAAGCCCTAATCTAAGCTCTGATACCAAATGATGGGGGACTAATATGCATGCAATTTTTTTTGTATGTTTTATATGTGGGGTTGAGTGATTAATTCCTAATTTTTAGATTAAAATAAGTTGCAGGGAATTTTATATGACTTTTAGAAGATCAGCATGCAGATTAGGACCTAGAAAAGTAGAAAAGAAGGATCGCCGGGGCTGAGAAGCCTCGGTAAGGGCAAGTTCTCCTACAATAAAACTACTGGAGATAGAGGGGATGTACCTGACAATGTCTGTGAAGATCGCAGCAAAGGGTCTATCATTCCTCGATGGATGCGGCCTGGAAAATCGAGCCAAAGATCCGCGGATACCCGACTTTCTGCTCGGTGATCCGATTGAGGCTTGGCTAGAGTCGTTGGATTCGAAGGAACTCGGGGACCTGTAAACAACCTATCAGGTGTTAGAAAACTCATAAAGGAACAAGAAAACAAAAAAAAAATAGCAAGGGAAGGCTTCTTTTGGAGTGGGCGTCCAGGGATCTGAGATGCTTGTTGGTAGCAGGAAGATGATTGCAGCACTGGGAAGAAAAACTCTCGCAAACCCCTTTATGCACACAGCAGGGTATCACACAAGTCAATAGAAGAACTCGAGGTTTTCATTCATCAAAATTCTCTCTTCATACAAGAGGCTAGGGTCCCTTAAATAGACCCTTAACCTTGGGCTCCAAGTAAGGGCACATTAGTCTTTACATGAGAATCCTTTTCCCTCTCAAACCCTAGCTAGAAAATAAGGAAACATTAGGTAGAGAAAATCTCTAAAATTTCTCTTGACTTGGCCAACACTCCAAGGACACCTAGGGGGGCGTGTTGGGCTTCTAAGAGAAGCAAGGGGCCGGCCCAAAGGGGCCCGGGTGCATGGGTTTGGGCCTTTGAAAGCTGGGGTGGCCTGGTAGCCAGGTAGCAGGAATATTCCCTGGTATCTTGCTTCTTAGGGGCTTGGGCTTGGTGCCTGGGCTTGATTTCTTTGGGCTAGGATGCAGATGGACCTCTAAAATCATGGATGCCTTGGTCTATGAATATATTTTGGCATATGGAAGGAAATCTGGGCATCTGGAGGGTATCTGCAAGGAATCAGGGTTTCTGATTTTCCTCCTGGGGTCTTCAAATCTTCAAGCTGGGTTGGACTTGGGCTAAACTTCCATGTCTTCAATCTGATTGGACTTGGTCTTTACTTATATGATGTGGTCTTGAGTCTTCAATATGGTTGAATAGGACTCAAAAAAATAAAATTAGCTCGACATGAGCTGACTAACACTGGACTGAACTAGCTCAACATGAGTTGACTAGTATAGAACTAAAACTCTAAATCAATTAAAAATGGACTCAGATAGGCTAAGCTCTTATTACAGATGGACTCATAAATTATTGATCAATTCATAGAGGGTTGAAAAGCCTCTATCTTATTCTGTTGCCTTTGGTGTCCCCACCACCTTTGGTTTTTCTGGCTGCACTAGGAGTCGCGAGCTTTAGCACCTCCTAGGGCATTAGCCACTAGATCTAGGATCTGTGCTCCATTCAGTCTTGAGGTTCCATCTGATGAGGATTAGCCTCACAGATGTCTGTGTTTGCTCATATGTTGTATGTCTGATATTTATATGACTTTGATGATATCTATATGTTTCAGCTCTTGGTGATGGCTCAGCAAATTTTGTATTGAAAACTTATCTATTATATATATATTTCAGTTCAGTGCTCATTATTTGTGTTTGAATGGTTCAATTTACTATTTTTTGGCTCTGATACTCTTTTATCTTGGTATATTTTTTAGCTCTGATACTCTTTTATATTGGTATAATTTTGGCTCTGATATCTATCTTATTTGATTCTCTTTTTGTCTCTATGCACATTGTAAGGGGGAGGTTATTCTCCTTTCTAATGATTGACAAAAAGGGAGAGAAAAAGTGTTAATTCATAAACTTGTTAAGAAATTGTATTGATTTTATTGATTATATAGATGCATAAATTTGTTGAAAAAAAGTATTGATTGTGGTTTAACCTTGTAAGAATCTTTGAAGTTTACCTTAATAAGAAGTATCTAATTAAGGGGGAGATTGATTCTTCCTAACTATGAAGTTTTTGCCTCTCTTATGGACTTAAATTCATATTCATAAATTATAATAGTTAAAGTCTGAAATGTATTGACATTTTACTCAAGGTTTTGTCATCATCAAAAAGGGGGAGATTGTTGGCTCCACCCAGTGATTTTGATGAATAACAAAACATTGAGTGCATATTGTATACTAATGAGGATTTCAAGTTGTGAGTTTCCAGGAAGAAAGCACCTCAAAATCTCAAAAACTTATGGTTTATGGTACGTAATGGCACAGAGTAATTCTCATAAATCCGGACATCCTCTTCATAGAAAAAGGGCATAAAAATGTTTAAATATTATGTGTTTTTGTTTTCAAGAATTATATTTATGTTTTCGAGGCATTTTCACTTGAATCTGAGATTTTTCAGTCTCAAGTGTCAACACCTGGACAGTCAAGTGTCGACACTTCAGCATTTGGCACAGACAAAAATCTTTGGCACGCCAAGTGTCGACACCTACAACCAAGTGTCGACACCAAGTGTCGACACTTAGGTTCCAAGTGTCGACTCAAGGACTGAGAATTTTGAAAATACAGAACTTTGTAATTTGAGGATTTTTGTGTCAAGTGTTGACACATGTGCATCAAGTTTCGACACTTGAAAGTTCAAGTGTCGACACCCAGAGATCAAGTGTCGATACTTGACAGCCAAGTGTCAACACCTGACAGCCAAGTGTTGACACTTGCAGCCTGACAACTCTAACGAATCTATTTTTCTGGCTTGTTGAACTTGCTTTTCAAGCTCCAAACGGCTATTTCCGAGGTACCAACGGTCACAAACCATTTTTTGGAAGGTTCTTGGTGTATTTAACCTCCACCAACCTCATTTTAAAGAAAAGGAAGTGTATTGAAGTGCATTCAAGTCTACTCAAAAGCCAAAAAGCTAATATTCACTCAAATACTTAACATCAAAAGCCTCTTATAGTTTGATTCCTTGAAAAGCCTACAAGCTCATCCTTACTTCATTCCAAAAGAGGCACTTTGAAGGAGATTCCAAGGAAGAGTGAAGACAAAGCATCCACTTGAGCTTCAAAGATTCCATTCTACTCTTGAAGAGAGTTTGTTTTAGTTTTAAATTGTATATCTGTTTTTATCGTGATTTGACCTTGCTTTCAAGGGTGTCTTGAAAGAAGGTTATTGTGGTTTGTTGGTAAGCCAAAGGGATAAAACCAACTAGGGTAAACTTGTGAGCCCGAAGACAAAACAAGTGTTAAGGTTTGTTGGTATGCCTAAGTGATAAAACCAACTTAGGTTTTGACTTGTGAGCCTTATGAAAAACAAGTCAATTGTAATCTAGTTTGGATTATAGTGAAATTCCCAAGGGTGGCTTAGGGAGTGGATGTAGGTGCTAGGTTTGCACTGAACCACTATAAACCTTGTGTTTGTGTGTGATTGCTCTCTTCCTCTCTTGCTCTTTAATTATTGCTACCGCTTTAAATATCTTGCATTGAATTCATCATTGTTCACAAGCACCACTAATCCCTCACATTATTGTTTTAAATTTTCAAAAAGACCCAATTCACCCCCCCTCTTGGGCTCCATTTCTGGGCAACAGCATTTATAGCATATCTTTCACATAGATACAATGATCATGTTCACATCTAAGAAATCCAAGGCTCAAGATAAATATATCAAATCTATGATACCACTATCGAGGTTATTGTTTTAATCCATATAATGACCTCTGAAGTAGACATACCTTGTTCTCCTATCCAATCTGAATGAAGCCATCAGGTTGCTTCATATAGATTTTCTCTTCCAGTCTTCCATGTAGAAAGGTTGTCTTCACATCCATCTGCTCCAATTCCAAATTATGTTTTGCCACCAAAGACAACAACACCCGAATTGAAGTATGGCATACCACAGGAGAAAACACTTATGTATAGTCAACTCCTTCTCTATGTGAGTATCCCTTTGCTACTAATCTTTCCTTGTATCTCACTCTACCTTGCTCTGAAGGTAATGATTTCCTAGTGAACACCCATTTGGAGGCAATAGCATGAGCATCTTTAGGTAGATCCACCAGCTGCCATGTCTAATTCCTCCTGAGAGATTCCATCTCTTCCATCATACCTTGCATCCATGACTCTTTATCAAAATTTTCCATGGCCTCTACAAAACTTTCTAGATCTCCATTCACAAATATAATAGCATATGAAATTGCTTCATCCATGCCATATCTAACCGGCTTCCGGATTGTGTGTTGAGGCTTATGCAATCCACTCCCCATGCACTGTTCTGCAAGTCTACTGCTAGTGGCTCCTCCTGTACTTCCCTTTGAACAGCTGATTCTTCTTGCCTCTCCTTCACTCCTAGAGAATCTTTCCTGTCCAACTCTACCTCAATAGAAACTCCATTTCCTGCTGATGTTGAAGACTTAGATACCACCTATGATGGGCTCTCACTGTTGTTCATCTTATTGACTGCATTTCCAATTGTAGTCCCCGGTTTCACCAAGATGCTCCTCTCATCAAAAATAACATCCCTACTGACCACTACCTCTTGAGACCGTGGATCCCACGGTAGGAAACCTTTGACTCCTTGTGGATATCCTATAAATATCATTTACTTTGACTTAGGATCCAGCTTGCTTCTTTCAGTTGCCTCCACATGAATATAAGCCGGGCAACCAAAAACTTTCAGGTGGCCAAGCTCCACCTTCTTCCCACTCCAAGCTTCTTCTGGAAGTCCACCATCTAACTTGAAGTGAGGGGACCTATTTATGAGAAAACATGCCAAAGTAATAGTATCATCTCAAAAAGTTTTCGGCAGTGATGACTGCAGCCTCATACTTCTTGCCCTCTCCAATAGTGTCCGGTTCATCCTTTCTGCGACACCATTCTACTGTGGGATCATCCTTACTGTGTAATGGTGTTTGATACCATTTTTCTCACAGTAACTCCTAAACTCCGTACTAAAGTACTCCCCACCATTATCAGTCCGAAGGCACTTTACATGTCTTCCTGCCTCCTTCTCTATCTCAGCTCTCCAAGCTTTAAACCGGGCGAACACATCTGATTTTTCCCTCATCAGATACACCCATAATTTCTTAGAGAAGTCATCAATGAAGGTAACAAAATACCTAGCTCCACCTCTAGATAAAACAAGTGCTAGTCCCCATACATCCGAGTGCATCAAATCCAGCACTCCTTCACTTGGCTTGGTACAAATAGCAAATTTCACTCTATGTTGTTTACCTAAGATACACGGCTCACATAGGTCATTTCCATCTTTTTTCAAAGCTGGGATGTTCCCTCTTTTGCTTAACTCCGTGAGCCTTAGGTCACTCATATGACCCATTCGGTAGTCCCATAGTTTATACTTCAACTGTTCCTCTTGTTCCGCAGCAAGCATCTCAGCACTATCACTTATCACTAAGCCTTACATTCTGTATAAACTGTTGCTCAGTCTTCTTCCTCTCATTACCACCAAAGCTCTCTTGGTAATTCTCAAACATCCACTACCAGATTGGTAACTAAAAGCATATCCCTGCTCTTCATAGTATCCCAAAGATATCAAATTCTTTTTCAATTCTGGTACATGTTTGACATCTGATAGAGTCCTTATCACTCTATCATACATCCTCATCCTAATAGTGCCTACTCCAGCAACCATACAAGGGTGATCATCACCAAGACTTACACTACCTCCATCTGACCTGTCATAGGTATAAAACCAATTCCAATGTGAGGTATAGTGGTATGAGCATGTAGAATCCAAAATTCAGGTATTCTCCCGATCCACTGATCAATCTTATACAACCAGTACTCATTCTCCATTGCTTTCCAAAGTATTAGTACCACTAGTATTGGCTCTCCCCTTTTCTGTCTTCCAAAGAGGATAATTCTTCCTGATATGCCCAAGCTGACAATACTTATAGCATTTCAAACTATTGTGATTTCGAGACTAAGATCTGCCCTTAGACTTTCCCCTAGTTCTTTCTTTGGATCTTTCTTGCCTCTCATTTATAGCAAGAACCTCTGAGTTACGATTACCTTTGCAGATCTTTTTCTTTTGCTCATTGGATCTGTGCACACCAACAACTTCTTCATAGTTTAGGGTTTCCTTCCCATAAACTAAAGTTGTTATGAGACCATCATACGGCCAAGGAGTGAACACAGCAGCAATAATGCCAATCCTTTTCGTCTATCTTCACATCCAGAATCATCACCTCTGAACAAACCTGATTGAACCTCTGAATGTGCGCAACAAGGTCTCCTCCTTCAGGCATTCTCAAGCTATATAATTGCTTCTTTAGCCATAGCTTGTTCATCATGTTCTTTCCCAAGTATGTGTTCTCCAGTCTTCTTCAAAGACCTTTTGCAGTAGTCTCTGAACACATCTCAGGTAAAACCTGATCAGCCAAACACATCCTTATGGTGCTGAAAGTAATCTCTTCTAACTCTTCCCATTCTTCAACACTAATCTTTTTCGATCTTTTTTGAACCAAGACCTTGTAGATTCTCTGGTGAACCAGCAAATCTTTAATCCTTTGCTGCCACAGGGTGAAGTTTCCCTTGCGATCATACTTCTCAAAATCTACTTTGAACCCACTTGATACCATTACCACAATCAAGAATTCAAGAGATATGAAAACTATACCTGCAAGAAGCCTTACTTTCAACCCTCTGATCTTGAGATCTTCCTTCCACGAACCCTGCTCTGATACCAAATGTTAAAAATAATGTTGAGAATTCGATTCCAAATCCAAGCAAATTTAATGAACCAAACTCTCAGAATAGCCTTGTTCCCGATCAATAACGAACGCCCTAAACAATAAAGGAATCACGAAAGCATATCACCAGGTTATGGATGACCATCTGCTAGCAATCTCCATTGAAGATTACAGTTGGATTCAGGTATGTGAAGATCAAGAATACTAAGAATGGTAGAAGAGAAAAGGAAGAAGAAAACAAAGAAAATTTCATGGGAGAAAGGGATTTCTAATTTCAAGAAATTCATTACACCACCTCATCCTCTTACGAGAATTCAATATATATAAACCTCGGTCACATGTGCCTGAGATCCCAAAAACTCCCCCAGTTGGCACCATTCAAAAATAGTTCACCCGTCATCCGAGTCAACTCGAGCTTATCCGAGCCGACTCGTCTAGACTGCAGGTTTCCTAACTATGCATCCAAGCTGACTCGTCCAGTCCATAATCACCTATTTTGAGACGTGCCAACCAATAGAGTCGACTCTTACAAGAGAAGAGCCGACCCTAAGACCCAGAGTGACCAAAACTGAGCCTAAACACCTAGGACTCATAACAGACTCAACCCTAGCCCTAGAAACATCATGGAATACCATGATAGACCAGATCAACACATGTACATTGACCCAACTAACCATGAATGCACCACCTAAGACTCAACAATCCCAGCACTCCAGGCCTCCAAATTCAAGCTCAGGAAGCAAGCCCAAATAAGAAGAACTAAGATTCCCTTTTGATATCGAGAATATACCATCCCAAAAAACCAGGTGCCCCAGCTTCTAGGGGGCCCAAGCCCATGCATCCTTGGCCCATGGCCGACCTCCCCTTGCTACCCTAAAGCCCACACACCCAAAGGAGGGGGCGTCCAAAGATGTTTGACCAAGTCCAAGTTGAAGTGAAGAGGGAGAAGACTAAGTCTTTTCTAATTAGATGGGACTCCTAATCCTTTTAAACCTTGTAATTCTAACCTAGCTAGGAAATGACTTACAGTCTAATTTGGAAGAGGACTTGTAACCCAAGTGTAACCATCATTAGTGAGAGCATGGAAACTATATAAATACCCCACCCCTCCCCCTCTTGTAGTCATCTCTTTCTTATGAATACAATTTGCTAAAATTTTGTGCTATTGAATTATGATTGGTGTATTTGCTTTGGTTCTCTACTTTGAGTGCTCTCCTTGTGCGCCCTAGCTGAATCCCAGCTGCCCTAACTTCCATCTGCATCCCTTGAGATCAGCCATACCCAAAGGAAGATGCCCTAGCTACTACCCCAATCAAGCAACTGCTTCTTCCCTAGAACATCCTCACCTAAATGTAGTTCTTTCAATTCTAAACCCTAGTTTTTATTCCTTTGTTTAATTACAATTTTGATTGACCCTGACACTTGCAGGATCCCTGAGGTGTTTCACCTCCTCAGAGGAGGCTTTCCTAGCCTTCAAACCGGGTCCAGATCAGCCATCTCATTCAAGGAACTGAGGCTTCTTCATCCAAGCTCCAATTAGAGTATGAGTGATCCTTTCCACTATAAAGTTTTCAATCTCTAACTGGTAAGAAACCTTCCCTTCTTTTAATTTCTGATTTGATTAAGATAAGCTATCCTAAACTGGGAGTTTCTTAACTCTCAGATCCTGATTACTTATTATCTTGCATGAGTACTTTGCGATCATGATGATTCTATGCATTGCTATCCTATTTTCTAGTTCTTACTTTAGTTTGGGAATTTGCCCTACAAACCTAAATTATAAAAAATTATTAAAAAAATATTTTACTATTTTTTCTGCATGTTTTGCAATCTTAGAGTCGTCCGGCATCAAAGCTGGATCCTAGGTCAAAGAAGATGATATTCATCGGGTATCCACAAGGAGTCAAAGGTTACCTACTATGGGATCCTCAATGACAAAGGATAGCAATTAGTAGAGATGTCATTTTTTATGAAAGAAGCATCTTGGAGAAAGTGGGTAGTATCGATGGAATTGCAACTTCAAAGGTGAATAGCAGTGACTGTCCTTCACAGGTGGAGGATAAGCCATCTTCATCAACTAGCAAGGGTGCTTCAGTTGAGGTGGAGTTAGGTGGGAAAGATCCTCTTGTAATGAAGGATCAGAAAGGAAAATCAGTTATTAAAAGTGAAATGCAAGAACAGCCACAAGCAAAAGACTTGTAGGATAGTGCAAGGGGAGTGGCATTGCATAAACCTCAGCATATAATCCAGAAGTCGGTGAGATATGCATTGATGAAACTATATCATATGCTCTTATATCTATTAATGGTGATCCAAAAAATTTTATGGAAGCCATGGAAAGTTTTAATAAAATGTCATAGATGCAATGCATGATAGAAGAGATGGAATCTCTTAGGAGGAATAAGACATGGCAGTTGGTGGATCTACCTAAAGATGCTAGGGCAATTGGCTCCAAATGGGTGTTCACAAGAAAATCAATACCTTCAGAGCAAGGTGGAGTGAGATACAAGACAATGCTGGTAGCAAAGAGATATTCACAGAGGGAGGGAGTTGACTACATAGAGGTGTTTTTTTCTATGGTATGCCATACTTCAATTCGGGTGTTGTTATCATTGGTGGCAAAATATGATATGGAATTGGAGTAGATGGATGTGAAGATCGCCTTTCTACATGGAAGTCTTGAAGAGAAGATCTACATGAAGTAACCTGATGGCTTCATTGAGATTAGACAAGAGAACAAGGTATGTCTACTCCAGAGGTCATTGTATGGTTTGAAACAATCACCTCGTCAATGGTATCACATATTTGATACATTTATCATGAGCCTTGGGTTTCTCATATGCGAACATAACCATTGTATTTATGTCAAGGATGTGGATACTGTGGATGCTCCGTATTTACTTCTGTATGTGGATGATATGTTGATAGCCAGCAGAAGTATGAAAGCTGTGAAAGGGCTGAAGAGAGCATTATCTCAGGAATTTGAGATGAAAGATTTGGGATCAATAAAGAAAATCCTTGGAATGGAGATTTGTAAGGACAGCTGCAAAAGAATACTCTATTTGTCACAAGGTTGGTACATCAAGGAGGTACTTGAAAGGTTTGGGATGGAGAAGGCCAAACCAGCTGAAACACCATTTCCAGGGCATATTTCTCTCTCGAAAAATCAGAGGCCCTAGACAGAGAAGGAGAAAGAGTACATGGAAAGATTTCCATATGACAATGCAGTGGACAGTGTGATGTATGTTATGGTTTGTTGCAGGCCAGACATAGCATATGCTGTAAGCCAGGTGAGCGGATACATGGCTGATCCTAGGAAAGAACACTAGAGGCATTGAAGTAGATTTTTCAATATCTACAAGAGAGTCAAAAGCATGGATTGGTATTTGGTGGGCAGCCAGAAGGATATAAATGGAACTCCATATAATCATGTGAAGATTCGGGTCCTTTGGAAGGGTTTGTTGATGCAAGCTATGCAGGTGATCTTGATACAAGAAGGTTTACCATAGGTTTATCTTTTGCATGTATGGTGGACTAGTTTCTTGGAGATCAACCCTTCAACCTATTACTGCTTTGTCTATAATAGAAGCAAAATATATAGGGATAACGGAGACTGCAAAGAAAGCACTATGGCTGAGAAGGCTAGTGGCTGAAATGGGGGTGAAACAGTGTATGGTGGTCCTACATAGTGATAGCCAAAGTGCCATACACTTGACTCAAAACCCAGTCTATCATGCTCGCACCAAGTATATAGATGTGAGAAACCACAGGATCAGAGAGCTGGTGGAGGAAGGAGAAGTGATGCTGGTGAAGGTCCATACAAAGGAGAACCAGGCAGATGCACTTATAAAGGCTCTACCAAGGGAAAGCTTCTACTCTTGTATTTGGTTGATGGGTTTGAGGAGTCTGGCATATATAGCCTTGAAGCACCAATGTAGATATTGTTGAGTCTTGGGTGGTGCATTCAAGGCTTGTTGGGTCAATGTCCATGTACTGGTCCAGTCTATCATGGTTTTCTCTGATGTATCTAAGGCTAAGAGCAAGTCCGGGATGAGTCCTAGATGTTTAGGTTGAGTTTGGTCAGTTTGGGTCTTAGAGTCGGCTCTTCTGGTGTAAGAGTCTGCTCTGCCAGTTGGCATGGCTCAGAACAAGGGATTATGTTCTGGACGAGTCAGCTCGTTGGATTTGAGTCTGCTCGATTTCATAGTCAGGAAATCCTGTGATCTGGACGAGTCAGCTCTAATGGATTCAACTCAGTTTCACAGTCAGGAAACCCTATGGTCTGGACGAGTCAGCTTTGATGCTTACAGTCAACTCAGTTCCAAGGTCAAGTCGATTCTAGTGTCTAGAGCCGGCTCGAATAACGAGTGAGCAATTTTTTAAATAGTGCCAACTAGAGGGAGTTTTGGGATTCTCGACCATGAATGATTGAGGTATATATATTGTAACTACTGAGAGGTGTGGGTGGTTGTCTGGTGTAAACAAAACTTATTGGATGCGGAATCAAGAAAATCCCCTTTCTCCTGAGAATTCCTTCTTCTTTTATCTTCTTTCCCTTTATTCTCTCGTTCTTGGTTCTTGATGTGCTTGATCTTCAAAGACCTGTATCCTACCATGTTCATCAAGGAGATCGCTGATAGAGGGTCATCCATAGGCTGGTACACTTCCACTATTGCTTTGTAGATCAAGACGTTCATTCTTGATCAGGAATAAGGCTATTCTTGGGTATTTGATTCAATGATCATATTGAAGTTGGATCCAAATTCTCAATAGTAGGAGGAATCTCTAATGTGCAGGCCAATATACTATCCCTGGAAATGAGGCTTTTGCATAACATCATCAGCCAGATCTTTTTGCCCAGGACAGGTCACTTTGATTGGGTAAGCGAGCGTCATATGACTTTTATGAGATGTATGATTGAGGGGGAGGCCCTCAATCTGCCATTCATTATGCTCACCCAAACATGAGATGCAGCGAGGTGAGTGAAGGCTTGTCTACCTTATGGTATGATGTTCACTTTATTTTTTCAGAAGTTTGGTATTGACTTGACCAGAGAGGATGGATGACTCCTTCACCACACTGATAGATACTCGATGAAATCCCTATATATGATGGGATATCACCAAGTTGAAGGAGTTTGGGTCAAAAAGATATCTAATTAAAGAGTGGTACACTCGTCCTCAGAAGAGGAGAAGGCATAGCACGAGACTGCAGCTACTAGCACTGTTAGAGAGGAGTCTGACGGAGATAGCGATATCACTTGTTACAGCGATGAGGATTCTATAGATGAGGAGACCAAGGGACATGCTGGGATGACTAGACAAACCAGCTGCCCCAAGACTCCACCAGCACCGTCACCAGTAGCAGCAGCTCTTTAGTACCATCGACTGTTGCCCAGTAAGTAACCCAAAAGGCGGGGTGAATTGAGTTTCTAAAAACTATTTGCAAGTATGTGTGCTCTTAAAGAGTATGCAGTGGAAATTTAAATTGCAATGAAAGTATGAGCAAATAGAGAGAAACATTCAATCACAAATACAAAACAAGTATACTGGTTTGGTGCTTTCAAATGCACCTATGTCCACTCCCCAAGATCCACTCGGGAATTCACTATAATCACTCACGATTACAGTCGATTAGTTTTCTGGGCTCATTAATAAAAACCCCTTTTGGTTTTCACAGAGCTCACCAAAAGAAACCTCTTGGTTTTCAAAGGCTAACCAAAAACTTCCTTGGTTTTGAACTAGGCTAATCAAAAATCTTCTTGGTTTTCAACTAGGCTAACCAAAAACCTCCTTGATTTTGTTCTTAGCCTCACCAAAAACCTTGATACAACAAAGTATAAAATGAAGTAAAGAGTACAAGAAAAAGGTTTCTAATAAAAGCTATTATCTCTTTGAAACTTGATGAAGATGCTTGTCTTCAATTCGATGAAGTCTCAATCAATGCTCAAAAGGTTGGACTTGAATACTCTTGATTGGTTTGAATGCTTGAAGGCTTCTTTAGCTTGGAAGTAGTTGCTCTCAATGAATGTGTGAGTGAATAAGCTTTCTTTTCTTGCTTTCTCACTTCTCTCTTCTTTCTTATTGTTTGGTGTGGGCACCAAACACAGAAGAAGACTTCAGAGCTCCATCTGGATCTCTGATTAACCTTGCCCGAAGAATTAGGGTTTTTGGCTTGTAATAAGGGTTGACTTGATCAACTCAATTTTAGTTTGAGTCCGTATTACCTGCATTTTTTTTTTGTTGAGTCATGTTGACTCAGTAGTGGACTAGGGCTTCAACCTGGGGTGTTACATTTTCTCCCAAGTCTAAGCAAGTGGGCGCCACACTCCCAGCCATACGCCTGAGTCCAGGGGGCGCCACATCTCCATCCAGCAGGCTTTGGTCCCCACACCACAAATAGCAGCTCCCCTCTTTCATGCGCCAATTGAGGAGAAATCCACCAGGGATCCACAAATCAAGGGGGTGGCCCAAGACATCCCAAAAGAACCAAACTATGAAAGGGAAGAAATTCTCTTGGAGAGAAATTCAAGGAGGTGCCCATTACCTGCCAGAAATACTCAAAACAAAGTTAGAAGGAGCCATAACTTGGGGAGAAAGAAAAGGAGGTATCCAAAAAGGGTTGAGCCATGGAAGGAAGGATATTTCTCTTGAAAAGCAAGGTTAGGAGGCGCCCTAATCATTCCAACTAAAGCCAGATATAAAAGGCAACAAATTTTCTCTTGGAGGGCAAGGTTAAGAGGTGCCCAAACACTTCCAGATAAGGCCAAGCATAGAAGGAAAAAAATATTTTCTTGGAGGTCAAGACAAGGAGGCGCCACCCACTTTCCTTTTTGAAGCTTCAATCAACTTTAGAATTAATTGGCCGGCCATATGAGTAGGGATTGATATCCTAATTTGATGATCCCCTCCTTTAGTCCTACATGGGAAGATGTAAAACCCTACTCTCTTGTAATGGCCTATAAATTAAACCCCCATGTAAGTTTGAAATCAGATGAATGAAACCAATTTTTTTAGTGAGCAAACTCTGTGTTTTCTCTCTTCCGCACTTGCATCCAGGTGTTGAGCTCCGTGAGGGAGTAAATCCGGGTTCCCTAGGAACTTTGAGGAGGTGTGAGATCTCCAAAACCCCAACCCTAGGTTAGCCACTTCACTCCCAAACCCTAGCCGCCCATCATCCTTCTCTTTCCACCAAGCCCTAGCATATCCCACCTCCCACGGCCTCTCTCTCCAAGTCCTGGCCGACCACCAGCATCCAGCTACAGTCCGGATACTTCAGATCCAAAGCTCTTTCTAGAGGGAGTCGAATCAGCCTTCAAGAAAATCCGGATCTCAGCGACATCAACCTTCAAGTTCTTTGAACTGGTAAATCCTTCCCCGAGTCTCTGAATCCATCACTTGTTTTTCTTCTTCCCAGATCTTGAGTCCAGGAGAAGCCGACCCAGCCACGAGACCAGTATTGGAGGATCCATTACGAAGATAGCCGAATCTGAGGATCCAACAATCTGCCCGAGAGAGTTCTTCCACCCAAATTCTGTGAAGATCACTGTCTGGTTGGTAACCCATCTCTCCTCTCTATTTCTGTCCTGTTGAAAGTTCAGAGCAAAACCCTAGGTCTGAGAGTTTCTCAACCCCTAGCGATCCGTTACTTCTGAACTACTCTGATAACCTAGTTTTTTCTAAATTGTGCTTTCAATCATTACCTAGTTTCCTTCAACTTAGTTTAACTTTACTTTGAGTCAAAGCCAATTTCTGAAATATAAAAAAAAAAAAAAAAAAAAAGAATTAATCTTAATTTTTACTTCCACATATGCTTTTTTGTTCTTTGTTCTGCATCATTTTTGGTATCAGAGCCCTGTCTAGGGTTTCTATTTTGATTGCTTGTTTGAGTCTCTCACTTTTTACTTTGTCTGCTCGAAGTAGACTCCCCAGGACGTCCGGTCCTAGGAACGAAGCGAGGTGAAAACCTCCTCTTCCCATTCCACGGGGTGTTCCCAGGGCGTGTAGGGGATCCGTTGGGTTATAACTTCGTAGCAGGAATTGTAAACGGAGAAGTGCTCTGTTTTTAGCACGTAATTGCCCTGTTGCAGGAATTATTTCTCACTGTAGATAACTCCAAATTCAGTGATTTTTGTTTTTCTGAAACCAGTATAATTGAAACTATTTTTATAATTTTCCTGTGATTTATTGGTTTCCGTGGGATTTCTGAGAATTAAATTACTGCAACTCTATTTTTGTGTTCTGCAATCCAATTATTTTTGAGTGTTCATCTCTTAATTCATCTTAAGGGCATTTGAGCATCTAAGATAAGGGGAGGAGTTGATAACCTCTCCTTAGCCCAAAACCACCACCCACTCATTCGAACCTAAGCCTTTAATCTAAAAATTGGTTAGACCTAATTTGCCCTAGTGGGCTAGGGACATCAACAAGTCGGGTCAAGGCTAGTGTTGAGTCAGTTTGTCTGGTTACTCTGTGTGTGCTTTGTACTCAGTGTCTAGAATGGTGGTTCAGGGATTCCATCCCGAAGGGCTTGTGTGCTGGTCCGCCTACCTGGCCAATCTCTGATTGGTGTCTAGGATTGGCATTCAGGGACCTAACACTCCCCTTACACCTGCCTGGCTGAGTCCTGAGTTACTACAGGCTAGCTTGCCACTCTGATTGGGCATCTAGTTTGGGCTCTAGGTCTACTTAGCCCGTAGTCGTTTAGTTGAGTCTCATTTTGTGTGTTTGCTTGCATCATCATGTATACCCGGAATGGAGTACCCTACCAACCTGGTCAAACCCAACCTGATTTAGAGGCCATGGTTAGAGCTCTTACTAAAAGTATGAACAAATTGAGCCAGGATTTGACTGCTACTGTTACCCAGTGTAAAGAACAAGTCCATGAGAATTTTACCCAGCTTAGGGATCAAGTCCAAGTACTTGAGAAACGTAGACATTAAAATTGGATCCCTGATCTAAAATTTAATAGGCCCCAACCTCATCCATGCCAGGAGCCTAGGAGGACCTTATACCGTGATCCCGAGCATAACCTTAGGATGCCTAACCATGATATCTATAGTGTGGATCGTGTCTATGAGAGGTCCTTACAATATTCTAGACCAGTCACTCAACAACCCATGTCTTCTAGATCAAACCATTTAGATCCACACCCATGCCCAAGTAAGGTCTCTACTAGCTTGAAACCCAGTGTGACCCAGGTTCCTAAATCGCAAGAATGTTTGTTTTGTGGAGAAAGAGGCCACAAATCTAGTCAGTGCCCATGCATAGGACTGGCTTGTGCTCAGCTAAGTGGTAAGAATCCTAAGGATGACATTAATGAGGGAGAGCCCAAGCCTACCAATGAGGAAGAAGGATTAGGTATGACAAGCCCAGAATCAGTTGACCCGATTACCACTGACCCGAAACCCATTGAAGATGGCATCGAGGAAGTATATGATGCTGGCTTGAGTATAGTTGAAGAATATGAGGGGGAAGAACTTGAAGAATGTGACATCGATACTATTGGTTCCTTACCTGAGGAGACCTTGGAAAGCAACCAAGTGGTAGGACCTAGTTCAGAAATTCAAGAGATTTGTGAGAACAAGGTTCCTTTAGTCAAACACCCCCAGGAAGAACTCATAGTGTTAGCCCGAGATATCAGTGCGTATCCTCTAATGACAGTCATTCCCCAAGTACCAATTGAAGATCTTTGCACTAAACTGTTTAAGTTTGCCCACCCTATGGTAGATCCTCTCCTTAGGATGATTGAATCAAGCCTCTTACAATTGGACCTTGTCCCATGCCCAGCCACAAGGTCTCTCCCGTAATCTCAGTTGAACATCCTTGTCTTGAACGGATTGATTCACCCAGTCCTGTAGAAGTCCTCCTTATGACCCCAGATGCCTTCCTTCGCATGACTGACCTACCCTTCTATAGAGTATACCTTTCCGCACCCATAGGTCAAATTTCAAGTCTTGAGGTCATCATCCATTGGCCCTCCCATGAATCATTCTCTAATCCAGTTCTTGAGAAAGTGGATCATTATTTGCCTAGAGAACAAACCTTAACTATTGCAATCACATGTCCTAGGCTACTTCCCGAACCATCTCTTGATCCATTCCTGGGAGTAGCAAACTTTTCCTTTCGTAAGGATGACCAGCTGACACTCATAGATCACCTTTCAAACCTTCAGGTCACCACCTTTAGTCAACAGGTAATTCGAGACTCCACCTCATATTTCCTCCCTTTCTCTAGGACTTCCAATGCTTCTTACACCATCCAAGTATACTTTGTCGAAGTCTTTAGAGTGAACCATGTGTCAGAACCTATTAGGTTTGCCACCTACTTCTGGAAGACCTTATGGCACCTACTAGGCACCCATGATAAGTTTTCATGTTCTGCATGCCATCCTCTGACCCAAGGTCAAGCCTAGAGAGCCGTAGTTTGTTAGGTTTAGACCTAGGGTTCCTTTGAATAAAGTCCATTCTTTAGGAATGCGTCGTCAGTCTAGTTTAGTTTTTCTTGACCCTTTACTAGGCTTTGACTCAGATTTTGGTTTGATTGAGAGCACCAGGAATTGGGATTTGTATTTTGTCCAGGGCTGAAATTGCATTCAATGTTTCGATCAATAGGTCTATAGGCTAGAGTCCCTTTGAAATTGTTCATGGATACAAGCCTCACACACCACTTGATCTGATTTCACTATTAGCCCACACACACAAGTCTCTTGATGCACTTGCATAGCATGTAAAGGACTTGCATAAAGAAATTCATGCCAAAATAACTTTAAGTAATGAAACTTATAAGAAGTTGGCTGATTCTCAAAGGCGAGTCAAAACTTTTGTTGAGGGAGACTATATAATGATTAGGTTAAGGCCTGAACGGTTTCCTCCTAGAACCGTTAGAAAGTTACATGCTAGAGGAGCTGGACCATTTAGAGTGGTAAAGAGAGTAGGATCCAATGCCTATGTGCTCGAGTTGCCTCCAGAACTAGGCATTAGCTCCACTTTCAACATTACAGACTTATAGAGTATAGAGAGCCAGCTGTGATTCCCAATGAGCCTTTTGAGCCTAGTCCTGCTCTTGAGAGTGAACCCAACCCTGTGTGTCCACCAACAAACTGGCCTGTGAGGAAAGAGCAGATTGAAAAGATCCTGGATGATCAGGTTATCTCTACTCGTAATCGAGGATACCAAAGATACTTGGTCCGCTGGCAAGGAAGGCCAGACTCTGATGACTCTTGGATCTCCCAAGAAGAATTACAAGAATTGGACCCAGACCTCTTGGAGAGATACCAGAGCCAACTTGATCCATACTCGACAGGGTCGAGTTCCTCCCACCCTGGGAGAATTGGTGCGGGCACCAGACTCAGAAGAAGACTTCAGAGCTCCATCTGGATCTCTGATTAACCTTGCCCGAAGAATTAGGGTTTTTGGCTTGTAATAAGGGTTGACTTGATCAACTCAATTTTAGTTTGAGTTTGTATTACCTGCATTTTTATTTTGTTGAGTCATGTTGACTCAGTAGTGGACTAGGGCTTCAACCTGGGGTGTTACATTTTCTCCCAAGGCCAAGCAAGTGGGCGCCACACTCCCAGCCATACGCTTGAGTCCAAGGGGTGCCACATCTCCATCCAGCAGGCTTTGGTCCCCACACCACAGATAGCAGCTCCCCTCTTTCATGCACCAATTGAGGAGAAATCCACCAGGGGTCCACAAATCAAGGGGGTGGCCCAAGACTTCCCAAAAGAACCAAACTATGAAAGGGAAGAAATTCTCTTGGAGAGAAATTCAAGGAGGCACCCATTACCTGCCAGAAATACTCAAAACAAAGTTAGAAGGAGCCATAACTTGGGGAGAAAGAAAAGGAGGTAACCAAAAAGGGTTGAGCCATGGAAGGAAGGAGATTTCTCTTGAAAAGCAAGGTTAGGAGGCACCCTAATCATTCCAACTAAAGCCAGATATAAAAGGCAACAAATTTTCTCTTGGAGGGCAAGGTTAAGAGGCGCCCAAACACTTCCAGATAAGGCCAAGCATAGAAGGAAAAAAATATTTTCTTGGAGGTCAAGACAAGGAGGCGCCACCCACTTTCCTTTTTGAAGCTTCAATCAACTTTGGAATTAATTGGCCGGCCATATGAGTAGGGATTGATATCCTAATTTGAAGATCCCCTCCTTTAGTCCTACATGGGAAGATGTAAAACCCTACTCTCTTGTAATGGCCTATAAATTAAACCCCCATGTAAGTTTGAAATCAGATGAATGAAACCAACTTTTTTAGTGAGCAAACTCTGTGTTTTCTCTCTTCCGCACTTGCATCCAGGTGTTGAGCTCCGTGAGGGATTAAATCCGGGTTCCACAGGAACTTTGAGGAGGTGTGAGATCTCCAAAACCCCAACCCTAGCTTAGCCACTTCACTCCCAAACCCTAGCCGCCCATCATCCTTCTCTTTCCACCAAGCCCTAGAATATCCCACCTCCCACGACCTCTCTCTCCAAGTCCAGGCCGACCACCAGCATCCAGCTACAGTCCGGATACTTCAGATCCAAAGCTCTTTCCAAAGGGAGTCGAATCAGCCTTCAAGAGAATCCGGATCTCAGCGACATCAGCCTTCAAGTTCTTCGAACTGGTAAATCCTTCCCCGAGTCTCTGAATCCATCACTTGTTTTTCTTCTTCCCAGATCTTGAGTCCAGGAGAAGCCAACCCAGCCACGAGACCAGTATTGGAGGATCCATTGCGAAGATAGCCGAATCCGAGGATCCAACAATCTGCCCGAGAGAGTTCTTCCACCCAAATTCTGTGAAGATCACTGTCTGGTTGGTAACCCATCTCTCCTCTCTATTTCTGTCCTGTTGAAAGTTCAGAGCAAAACCCTAGGTCTGGGAGTTTCTCAACCCCCAGCGATCCGTTACTTCTGAACTACTCTGATAACCTAGTTTTTTCTAAATTGTGCTTTCAATCATTACCTAGTTTCCTTCAACTTAGTTTAACTTTACTTTGAATCAAAGTCAATTTCTGAAATATATATAAAAAAAAAAAATTAATCTTAATTTTTACTTCCGCATACGCTTCTTTGTTCTTTGTTCTGCATCATTGTTTCTTGTTTTTAATCCATTTGAATTTAATCTACCTAAATACCCTTCCAAGTCCTAAAAGATGGTTTATGACTGTTAGACAAGCGAAACTAGCCATTGGGGGTGAAAGGGATGAGTTCTATGTTTGTAAAAACTAGCCATTACTATTCCCAGAACTCCAAATGTCAAAACTTCAGTCCTGTGAGTCGACACATAAGGTCGACACTTAAGTCCTATGAGCCGACACCTAGTACAAAATTCAGCTTTGAGGCTCTCTGAAAATCTCAGGTGAGTCACACTTCATCTAGTGAGTCGATACTTGAGTTGACATTTGACATCCATGAGTCAACACTTAAGGCAAATCTTGGATTTCAGCATGTTCTGGAAAAATTCTATCTCAGGCTTTGAGTCGATCCTTGAGTCGACACCTTAAGTCGACACTTGAATGGCACGAGTCGACACTTCAAGCATGCCATCTGAAACTTCTTTCTGCATGCCAGCTTGAGTCGACACTTGCACTATCGTGAGTCGATACTTTGAGTCGACACTTGCTGAAACTTTTTCAAGAATGGCTGAAACTCTATTGAATCCTTTTTCAACTAAACTCTTTAATTCCTTTCAAGTAAATCTTAGATACTTAAGTCTATTAAACATTGATGTTTTATCCATAGAAAGGGCTTCTTCAATCATTTGACAAGCAATTCAATTTGACCAACTTGATGAGTACCTTTTCCTTAATAAAAATATACTTTAGCAAACTGTTAGTACTCAATTATACTTAAGTATTTTGTTAATCATCAAAATCAATAATAAAGTCAACAATCTTCCCCTTTTTGATGATGACAAAACCTTTAAGTATAACACAAAAGAATATTTTCAAACAAAATGAAGCTTTGTGTAATATATAAAAGATAAATACTCATTTGCAGTGCATTAGGGCCATAAAAAGATATCAGGATTAAAATTACATATAACATGATACTCAACATGTGTTTTGGAATTAAAATAGATTTCATAGAGATAGTGAGTGAGATTAATATGGAAATCTTTTATACTTGAGCTTCAACAAAAAACTTTTATCTAGAGATTGAAGAGTATAAAAGATCCCCACAAAGGGTGATCCAAAAAACTGATTTTCAAAGAATTTTCAAGAAAATGCAGCTTAAAAAGATGTTCTTCTTAATGCTCACCCTCACTCATTGGTCATATCTTTTTCATACCACTCATGCTCACTTTTTTGCTCTCTCATTTTACTCTCTTAATATTAGTCATGCTCACTTTTTTGCTCTCTCATTTTACTGTCTTAATATTTCTCTTTTATTATTTCTCTCCTATTATTTCTCTCCCTTTTTGTTTTTGTTTTTCATATAACTCTCCCCCTTTTTGTCATCATTAAAAAAGGATTAAAGAGAAGATAGGATTATATTTACAGAAATTGAGCAATAATCATAAGAGTTAATATCCAAAGACAAAGCATTGACATAAAAATTTCATTCATTGAAATCAAAATTTCATACATTGATACAAACTTTCATACATAGATACAAGATGGTAAACAAACATAGATGCATACAAGTAATGCTGGAATGTAAGCTAACTAACATTGAGTCCATCCTAAGAAGTATCCTCCCAATCAAAGGATCCAATCTCAATCGGTCCAGTATCAGCAAAAGGACGGGATCGTGGCCACATTGGCCGAGATCAAGGAATCAGGTCCAGGTAGGTCTCGATACAACACGATGGCCTCATCCTCTACATCTGACATATGTCCTACCTCTGGCTGGTGCAGGAGTGGTGGAGGCAACATCAGTAGCAGGAACTGCACTGACTGGAATGGCTGTAACAAAGTCAGCAGGAAAGCGGGTATGGTCAAAGATGGGTCTAGAGTCGAGATGGTGGAAACCAGGGGTATAAAATTCCAGTTCCCTGATAAAGGAAGATGTATGCATAGGTGGAGAATATAAGACTGGTGTATTAGAAGATAGAATGATAAGAGTAGGTGCAGGAATGGAAGAAAGATGTGGATCAGATCTAGAAGGAGAGGGTAAAATCAGAGTCTCAAGATATAAATAGGAAGGATCAGGTGATGCAGAACAAATAAAGGGATGCGATGCGGAAGTAAATTAAGATTAACTAATTTTTTTGTTGTTTTTATAGGTTTGTAGAAGTTGGCTTCAAATCAAAGAAAAGTTAACCTAACATTGAAAGATACTAATATGATAATTGAAAGCACAATTTTAAGGAAACTAAATTATCAGAGTAGTTTAGAAGCAACGGATCGCTGGGGGTTGAGAAACTCCCAGACCTAGGGTTTCACTCCGAGCTTTCAACAAAACAGAAATAAAGAGAAGGGAAGGTTTATCTCACCAGACAATGATCTTCACAGATTTTGGTGGAAGAACTCTCCCGAGCAGATTGTTGGATCCTCGGAGTCGGATATCTTCGTAATGGATCCTCAAATACTGGTCCTTTGGCGGGTTGGCTTCTCCGGAACTCAAGATCTGGAAGAGAAGAAAGACAATTGATGGAATCAGAGAGTCAAGGAAAAGATTTACCAGGTTGATGAACTTGAAGATCGAAATTGCTGAAAACTGGATTCTCCTGGATGTTGATGTGATTTTCCTTGGAACTTGCTCTGGATCTGAAGTAGCCGGACTGGATCTGGATGAAGGTGGACGGCCTGGACTTGTAGAGAGAGAGAGGCCATGGGAGATGGATGGATCTAGGGTTTGGTGGATGGAAAATAATGAAAGGTGGCTAGGGTTTTGGAATTTCAAGTGGCTAACCTAGGGTTTTGGATAAAGATGGAGATCTCTCACCTCCTCAAGGCTCCAATGGAACCCGGATTACCCCCTCACGGAGCTCAACACTTAGAATAGTGCGGAAGAAGAGAAACCTAGGTCACTCAACACAAGAGAATAGCAAAAATAATTTTTCTTCATTCATATGATTTTCAAAGTTACAAAGAGAGGTCTATTATATAGACCTAAAATTTTCTCCTAGCTTGTACAAATTCCCATGTGGGACTAAACTCTTCCAACCTCTAGATTAGGTAGAAAACCCCCTCTCTTGGTCGACCAAGACTTCAAAAAAATTGGGATGGCCATAAAGGAATTTTTTTTTTGGAATTTTTATGGCGCCTCCTTTGGAGTTGGATTTGGATTTGGAGTCCTCTTCTTATGGCATTTCTTCTTTTCTTCCACTCCAAGTTAAGCTCTTTGATTTTGATTTGAACTTCAATTGGATGTCCTTCTTTGATTTCTTCTCCAAGAGAAGTTTTCTTCCTTCTTTGCTTAGGTAAAATAGGCAGGTATGGGCGCCTCCTTTAAATTAGCTTCCAATTTGATTTTTTCTTCTTTGGGTGTGGGGACCATGACACTGGGATGCCTCTGTGGCACCTCCTGGACTCTGGCGTGTGCTCGGAGTGTGGCTGGGCGTGTGGCTTGGAGTGTGGCCTCCACTTGCTTGAACCTTGATTTGATTGGAAGACAAATGTGGCACCATTTTGGACCAAATTGAAACCACATCGGGACTTGCACCGAGTCAACATGACTCAACAAAATTTAAATGGTGACTCAAGAAATAAATAGAAATAAATAAACTGGTTGACCAGGTCAACCTTTATTACAAACCCTAATTTCTCGGGCAATGTCAATCAGAGATCCAGATGGAGCTCTGAAGTCTTCTTCTGAGTCTGGTGCCCGCACCAATTCTCCCAGGGTGGGAGGAACTCGACCCTGTCGAGTAAGGCTCAAGTTGGCTTTGGTATCTCTCCAAGGGGTCTGGGTCCAATTCTTGTAATTCTTCTCGGGAGATCCAAGAGTCATCAGAATCTGGCCTTCCTTGCCAGCGGACCAGGTACCTTTGGTATCCTCGATTACGAGTAGAGATAACTTGATCATCCAGGATCTTTTCAATCTGCTCTTTCCTCACAGGCCAGTTTGTTGGTGGACACACAGGGTCGGGATCACTCTCAATGATTGGGTTAGGCTCAAAAGGCTCACTAGGAATCACAGCTGGCTCCCTGTACTCTACTAAGTCTGTAATGTTGAAAGTAGAGCTAATGCCTAGTTCTGGAGGCAACACGAGCACATAGGCATTGGATCCTACTCTCTTTACCACTCTAAATGGTCCAGCTCCCCTAGCATGTAACTTTCTAACGGTTCCAGGAGGAAACCGTTCAGGCCTTAACCTAATTATCACATAGTCTCCCTCAACAAAAGATTTGACTCATCTTTGAGTATCAGCCAACTTCTTATAAGTTTCATTACTTAAATTTATTTTGGCATGAATTTCTTTATGCAAGTCTTTTACATGCTGTGCAAAATTCTCAGCAGACTCGGAGACTCGAGTGTGGATAGGTAAAGGGACTAGGTCAAGAGGTGTGTGAGGTTTGTACCCATGTACAATTTTAAATGGACTCTTACCCGTAGACCTATTGACCAAGTCATTGTACGCAAATTTAGTCCTGGACAAAATACAAATCCCAATTCCTGGTGCTCTCAATCAAACCAAAATCTGAGCCAAAGCCTAGTAAAGGGTCAAGAAAAACTAAACTAGACTGACGACGCATTCCTAAAGAATGGACTTTATTCCAAAGGAACCCTAGGTCTAAACCTAACAAACTAAGGCTCTCTAGGTTTGACCTTGGGTCGGAGGAGGGCATGCAGAGCATGAAAACTTATCATGGGTGCCTAGTAGGTGCCATAAGGTCTTCCAGAAGTAGGTGGCAAACCTAATAGGTTCCGACACGTGGTTCACTCTAAAGACTTCGACAAAGTAAACTTGGGTGGTGTAAGAAGCATTGGAAGTCCTAGAGAAAGGAAGGAAATATGAGGTGGAGTCTCGAATTACCTGCTGGCTAAAGGTGGTGACCTGAAGGTTTGAATGGTGATCTATGAATGTCAACTGGTCATCCTTACGAAAGGAAAAGTTTGCTACTCCCAGGAATGGATCAAGAGATGGTTCGGGAAGCAGCCTAGGACATGTGATTGCAATAGTTAAAGTTCGTTCTCTAAGCAAATAATGATCCATTTTCTTAAGAACTGGATTGAAGAATGATTCATGGAAGGGCCTATGGATGATGACCTCAAGACTTGAAATTTGACCTATGGGTGTCGAAAGGTATACTCTATAGAAGGGTAGGTCAGTCATGCAAAGGAAGGGGTCTGGGACCATAAGGAGGACTTCTACAGGACTGGGTGAACCAATCCGCTCAAGACAAGGATGTTCAACTGAGATTACGGGAGAGACCTTAGTGGCTGGGCATGGGACAAGGTCCAATTGTAAGAGGCTTGATTCAGTCATCCTAAGGAGAGGATCTACCATAGGGTGGGCAAACTTAAACAGTTCAGTGCAAAGATCTTCAATTGGTACTTGGGGAATGACTGTCATTAGAGGGTACGAACTAATAGCTCGGGCTAACAATATGAGTTCTTCCTGGGGGTATTTGACTAAAGGAACCCGGTTCTCACAAATCTCTTGAATTTCTGAACTAGGTCTTATCAGTTGGTTGCTTTCCAAGGTCTCCTCAGGTAAGGAACCAATAGTATCAATGTCACATTCTTCAAGTTCTTCCCCCTCACATTCATCAACTAGACTCAAGCCAGCATCATATACTTCCTCGATGCCATCTTCAATGGGTTTCGGGTCAGTGGTAATCGGGTCAACTAATTCTAGGCTTGTCATACCTAACCGTTCTTCCTCATTGGTAGGCTTGGGTTCTCCCTCATTAATGTCATCCTTAGGATTCTTACCACTTAGCTGTGCACAAGCCAGTCCTATGCATGGGCACTGACTAGATTTATGGCCTCTTTCTCCACAAAACAAACATTCTTGTGATATAGGAACCTGGGTTACACTGGGTTTCAAGCTAGTAGAGACCTTACTTGGGCATGGGTGTGGATCTAAACGGTTTGATCTAGAAGACTTGGGTTGTTGAGTGACTGGTCTAGAATATTGTAAGGACCTCTCATAGACACGATCCACACTATCATGGTTAGGCTTCCTAAGGTTATGCTCGGGATCACGGTATAAGGTCCTCCTAGGTTCCTGGTATGGATGAGGTTGGGGCCTATTAAATTTTGGATCAGGGATCCAATTTTGATGTCTAGGTTTCTCAAGGACTTGGACTTGATCCCTAAGCTGGGTAAAATTCTCATGGACTTGTTCTTTACACTGGGTAACAGTAGCAGTCAAATCCTGGCTTAACTTATTCATGCTCTCAGTAAGAGCTCTAACCATGGCCTCTAAATCAGGTTGGGTTTGACCAGGTTGGTAGGGCACTCTATTCCGGGTAGACATGATGCAAGCAAACACACAAAATGAGACTCAACTGAACGACTACGGGCTAACTAGACCTAGAGCCCAAACTAGATGCCCAATCAGAGTGGCAAGCTAGCCTGTAGTAACTCAGGACTCAGCCAGGCAGGTGTAAGGGGAGTGTTAGGTCCCTGAATGCCAATCCTAGACACCAATCAGTGATAGGCCAGGTAGGCGAACCAGCACACAAGCCCTTCGGGAATGGATCCCTGAACCACCGTTCTAGACACTGAGTGCTAAGCACACACAGAATAACTCAGCAAACTGACTCAACACTAGCCTAGACCCGACCAATTGGTGTCCCTAGCCCACTAGGGCAAATTAGGTCTAACTGATTTTAAATTAGGTCTAGGTTCGAATGATTGGATGGTGGTTTTAGGCTAAGGAGAGGTAATCAACTCCTCCCCTTATCTTAGATGCTCAATTGCCCTTAAGTAAATTATGAGATGATCACTCCAAAAAGAATTGAATTGCAGAACACAAAAAATAGAGTTGCTGTATTTTAATGCTCAGAATTTTTACCGAAACCAATAAATTACAGAAAAATTATGGAAAATAGGTTCAATTATACTGGTTTCAACAAAGAAAAAATCATGCAATTCGGGGTTTTATGCAGGGAGAAATAATTCAAATAACTGGGCAATTACGGGCTGCAACTAGATTGTCTTCCCCGTTTATAATCCCTGCTACGAAGTTATAACCCAATGGATCCCCTACACGCCCTAGGAACACCCCGTGGAATGGGAGGAGGAGGCTTGCGCCTCGCTTAGTTCCTAGGACCGGACGTCCTGGGGAGTCTACTTCGAGCAGACAAAATAAAAAGAGAATAATCAAAGCAAGCAAGCAAATCAGAAATCCTAGACTGGGCTCTGATACCAAAAATGATGCAGAACAAATAAAGGGATGCGATGCGGAAGTAAATTAAGATTAACTAATTTTTTTGTTGTTTTTATAGGTTTGTAGAAGTTGGCTTCAAATCAAAGAAAAGTTAACCTAACATTGAAAGATACTAATATGATAATTGAAAGCACAATTTTAAGGAAACTAAATTATCAGAGTAGTTTAGAAGCAACGGATCGCTGGGGGTTGAGAAACTCCCAGACCTAGGGTTTCACTCCGAGCTTTCAACAAAACAGAAATAAAGAGAAGGGAAGGTTTATCTCACCAGACAATGATCTTCACAGATTTTGGTGGAAGAACTCTCCCGAGCAGATTGTTGGATCCTCGGAGTCGGATATCTTCATAATGGATCCTCAAATACTGGTCCTTTGGCGGGTTGGCTTCTCCGGAACTCAAGATCTGGAAGAGAAGAAAGACAATTGATGGAATCAGAGAGTCAAGGAAAAGATTTACCAGGTTGATGAACTTGAAGATCGAAATTGCTGAAAACTGGATTCTCCTGGATGTTGATGTGATTTTCCTTGGAACTTGCTCTGGATCTGAAGTAGCCGGACTGGATCTGGATGAAGGTGGACGGCCTGGACTTGTAGAGAGAGAGAGGCCATGGGAGATGGATGGATCTAGGGTTTGGTGGATGGAAAATAATGAAAGGTGGCTAGGGTTTTGGAATTTCAAGTGGCTAACCTAGGGTTTTGGATAAAGATGGAGATCTCTCACCTCCTCAAGGCTCCAATGGAACCCGGATTACCCCCTCACGGAGCTCAACACTTAGAATAGTGCGGAAGAAGAGAAACCTAGGTCACTCAACACAAGAGAATAGCAAAAATAATTTTTCTTCATTCATATGATTTTCAAAGTTACAAAGAGAGGTCTATTATATAGACCTAAAATTTTCTCCTAGCTTGTACAAATTCCCATGTGGGACTAAACTCTTCCAACCTCTAGATTAGGTAGAAAACCCCCTCTCTTGGTCGACCAAGACTTCAAAAAAAATTGGGATGGCCATAAAGGAATTTTTTTTTTGGAATTTTTATGGCGCCTCCTTTGGAGTTGGATTTGGATTTGGAGTCCTCTTCTTATGGCATTTCTTCTTTTCTTCCACTCCAAGTTAAGCTCTTTGATTTTGATTTGAACTTCAATTGGATGTCCTTCTTTGATTTCTTCTCCAAGAGAAGTTTTCTTCCTTCTTTGCTTAGGTAAAATAGGCAGGTATGGGCGCCTCCTTTAAATTAGCTTCCAATTTGATTTTTTCTTCTTTGGGTGTGGGGACCATGACACTGGGATGCCTCTGTGGCACCTCCTGGACTCTGGCGTGTGCTCGGAGTGTGGCTGGGCGTGTGGCTTGGAGTGTGGCCTCCACTTGCTTGAACCTTGATTTGATTGGAAGACAAATGTGGCACCATTTTGGACCAAATTGAAACCACATCGGGACTTGCACCGAGTCAACATGACTCAACAAAATTTAAATGGTGACTCAAGAAATAAATAGAAATAAATAAACTGGTTGACCAGGTCAACCTTTATTACAAACCCTAATTTCTCGGGCAATGTCAATCAGAGATCCAGATGGAGCTCTGAAGTCTTCTTCTGAGTCTGGTGCCCGCACCAATTCTCCCAGGGTGGGAGGAACTCGACCCTGTCGAGTAAGGCTCAAGTTGGCTCTGGTATCTCTCCAAGGGGTCTGGGTCCAATTCTTGTAATTCTTCTCGGGAGATCCAAGAGTCATCAGAATCTGGCCTTCCTTGCCAGCGGACCAGGTACCTTTGGTATCCTCGATTACGAGTAGAGATAACCTGATCATCCAGGATCTTTTCAATCTGCTCTTTCCTCAAGTAATCCATGAATCGTCGAATTCTGGCCGACCATGCCAATAGACCAGGTAGCATTGATAACCGCGGCCCCGGGTCATGATAGCTTGATCGTCCAGGATATGCTCTATCCGTTCACCTCTCTCAGGCCAATTTATAAGTGGACACTCTGGGTTAGGTTCGCTCTCAAAGGATGGAGTAGGTTCAAAACCTCACTAGAAATCACTACCGAGTCCCTATACTCAACCAAGTTAGCAATATTGAAGGTAGAACTAATGTCAAAATCCGAGGGCTGATGTAGCATATAAGCATTGGATCCTACCTTCTCTATCACTCGAAAGGGTCCAGCTCTACGAGCATGAAGCTTCTTAATCATAACAGAATCTCCTACATTAAATCTCTTGGCTCTCTTTTCGGGAATTAGCCAGTTGATTCAAAATTAATGCTTAATGCGAATGATGCACCTGACTTGTATTGACACCTAACAAAATGCATACTTAACTATGCATTCTTATTAAGAGAGACTTTATTGTACTCTTCTAGGCCTAAACCTAATAGACTATAGGTTCTCTAGGTTTGACCCTGGTTTGACATGCATATGAAAACTTACAATGAACTTCTAGTAAATGCCAGAGGGTATGCAAGAAGTAAGATGCAAACCTAACATTTACAATGAATGTATGCAATATAAAAACTTCTATAAAATGCAATCTAATAATGAAAAAATTAGGAGAAGTTTCAGAAAAAGGTAGAAAATAAGAAGTGGGTTTAGGGTTAGTTTTGTAGAGTAGAAAGTAAGAAAAGGGTTCAAGGTTGGTTGGATAAAATGGGATGTAAGAAGGGATGTCAGAGATTAGTCCTAGACTAATAAGGTTGACCTTATGAGGTTGATGTACATCTACTGGGTTTGTATAATGGAAGGATGGGTCACTAATTTCAGGGAAGAGATCTTCAATTGGGGTTAATGGAGTGACTTCATCCTGAGGGTGTTGATTTAAAGAGATCAGGTCCTTAATAAATTCTTCTAGTTCTTGAATCAAAGGACTAGAGTCTACAAATGGGCTTTCTTCTAGTTGTTCCTCAGGTAAGATCCTAATAGTAATATCTGGGTTCTCTTTCTCTAATTGGTCTTCCATTACAGGTTCAGTTTGGGTGGGGTTAGGGTCAACTAACTTTGGATTGGCTTTTACCTGAATATCTACTGGGTCAACAAATTCTAGGTTGGCTTCTACCTGGGTATATACCTGGTCAACTAATTCTAGGTCTTCTAAAGGTAACTCCTCTTCTTCTTCCTCATACTGTTCCACTAAGCTCATGTCAACTTCATATACTTCCTCTTCAATGTCAGCTCTGTGAACCAATAGGGTAGTAGGAGGGGGTTGGATAAAGAAATATTGACTAATGACTAAGGTGGGGGTGGGTTGACTAAGGGGTTCCTAACTAATACTAGGCTCAACAATAGGTTCAGACTCATCTTTATCTAACTCACCTAGGTGTAAGGTGCTAATTGGACACTGGCTAACAAAATGGCCTGGTTTGTGACATCTAAAACACACTCTTGGTGGATTGGAACACCTCTAAACCTCTACAGACTTGCCTCTATCCCCTCTATAGGCCATTGTGGTACTGGGTTGGTTAGGATATGATCCTGGGCTAGGGGCACTAGTCCTAAAGGGTTTAGGTTGACAAAAGGGAAGTGGACTAACACTAGGCTCATATCTAGGGGTACTAATCATATGGGGTTCAAGTCGACTAAGGGATAGTAGGTTACTACTGGGTTCATATCTAGGGACTATGGGTTCCTGGTTATTGGTTTGGATTATTTGATCAAATCTTTGGTCTATTTGGTTGAATCTATGGTTCATTTGGTTTTGGAATTGGGTCAATTGGTTTTGGGATTGGGTCAATTGGGTCATTTGGGTATTGGTTTGGTCAAGTTTATGGTTCAATTGTTCATTCATGGTTCGTATTTGTGCTTCAAGACTGGACTCCATGGTTGAATTGGGCTGTGGTTTGGACTTTTGATATTAGGTTTTTAATCTAGTAGTCATGTAACAAATCAAACAATCAAAATAAAATGATGCAACCAAGTATGCAAAAGAGAAGGAAAAAGCTAGTGTAGTCTAGGGTTTCCTAGACCTAGAGCCAGAAACTAGGTGGATCAGCTCAACTTACACAAAACCCAATAGCTAATCCTTCCACTAGCCAAGTAGGGGGTGGGAGTGTGGGAGGCCCCCCTGCTTTCGCAGGGACCCAATTAAAAATCACAACACAACTTAGGTCGTTTGACTCTGAACCCCCAGCCTTAGACACCAGCTTCAATACTAGCTAAAGGGTTAAATGCACTAGTTGGCCCACACAGCTCAGACCCGACTTGTTGGTGTCACCTATCCCACTATGGAAAATTAAGTCTAATTAATTTTAATTAGGTTTGGGTTAGAATGCAAAGGGGTTGTTTTAGGCCCAAGACAGGTAATGACCTCCTGCCCTAATCTGAGAAAGTAAAATTGCCTTTAAGAATGATTTAATGAGATGAGCACACTATGAAACCTGATCCAATCTAAAACACTATAGAAAATAAAAGAAGTTTTGTCTCTTTTATGAAGTTGTAGCTTAAATTTAAGTTGGTTAGGTTATCAAACAAAATTGCCTAGGATGGGAGGGGTTTGGTAGTTCATTTGGTTTAGTTTAGTGAGATATGTAGAAACTGAAATTAGGGTTTGGTTTGATACAGAAGTTAGCATGAATTTTAATACAGAAAAATTCTAAAGAAATTTAAAGAACATAGAATGATGTGTGATTATGATTCAGACCAAATTTCATGCAAAACAAAAATGCTATGATGATGCAAAACCTAGGGTTTCTAACTTGGTGTAGGAAAGAATAGAATTTGGGTTAGGATTTCTTGGAAGCAGGTTTCCTTACTTTGTTTAGATTAAGAAAAATCAAAAAAATATAAGTAAAATAGAGGACGACACAAGGGTTACTCAGTCCAAAAATAAGATAAAAACAGTACTTCTAAGATGAAAAACTCGGCCTAAACTTGGACTCTTAATGCAAAATAAGATGTAGAGATTTTCTATAGCAAACAAAAATAAGCATGAAAAAATTTTTAATGATAAAAATAAATCATGAAAATATTTATAAAAATACTAAATATTATGAGGGATCTAAAAAAAGAAAAATCAGATATTTTTGATCTACCTACATATAGAAACAAGAAAAACAACAGACCATGTATGAGAATGACAGGATGCAGAAACTAGCCCTAAACATGCTCTGATACCAATTTGATGCGAAACTATTCATGCATGCCAATTATTTTTTGTGTATTAAGCATTAAATTAGGAGCTTATATCCTAAATTTTAAGCTAGGATTCAAAGTATAAAATTCTATAGAAATTCTTGAAGTAGAAGCATGCAGAAATAGATCCTATAAGTGAAGAAACAGGATCGCCAAGGCTAAGAAGCCCTGGTTAGGACTAGCCCTTCTGCAATACTGCTACCGATGTGTCTAGGGGGTGTACCTGGTAGAGATTTGAAGATTGATCTATGAAGAGTTCAATCTACGCTAGATGGATGTGGCCTGGAAAATAAAGCTATCGACCTTGCGGATTCGCGGCTTTCAATCCAGTGACCCGAAAGCTTATCGATTGGAATCCTGGATTCGTGAACTCTGAGAGACCTGTAAATCACTATTCAAGGGTTAGAAAATAAAGAAGAAAAAAGGTTAAATCACTGAAAAAAGAATGAAAGGAAGGGAAGGAAGAGGGGCGGCTAGGAAGATGAAGAGGCTATTGGCTTGGTGGCAGGGCGTAGGGATCGCACAGATACCCTAAGGGATCACATAGATATCCTAAATCCCACATAAAACTTCACACAAAATTTTGAGGAACTCAAGAATAATTCATTCATCAATAATCAGCAATAATACATGAGAGGGGGGGGGGAGGGGCCTTTATATAGGCATACAAGTTAGGGCATACAAGAGATTTTACATGGTCTTCCTTTTCCTTTACAAACTCTTCCACAAGTCCTCTCCCAAATAAGTTCAAATTTCTTCTCCCAACTAGGATTACTCCTCTCCTCCTCATTGACTAGGTCTTGTCCTTCTCTTTGACTTGGTCCAAGGGAGGTAATGATAAGGGGGCACCATATGGAGGGTGACCATAAGGTGGGGTGCCATATGAAGAACTTTGGGCTTTTGGGCTTTGGGCGACCCACTTCAGTGCTGGGCTGGGTCTTTTAGGGTTTCTTCTGGTTGTCCATCTCCTCAAGGTGGACTGATGTACTTGTCATCCAGGTCTTCAATGATAGCTCCAAGTATCCTTCTATGCTTTCCAAGTGGCAAAATTATGTGGATGACTGGATTCCATGCAGTGGTTGTAGTATTATGCTGACTGGCTTCATAAGTGACTTGAGTCTTTTTACAAAATTAGACTGGACTCAATATTAGACTTATAAAATTGGACTGAATTCATAAAACTCAAAACTTACAGAACTCATAAGACTCACTAAGCATCCAAAACTTGATTCAATAATCTAATTACAGAACTTAACTGTAGAAAGGCCCCAAACAGGACTCAGGGGCCAAAATACAAACTCAAGGGTAACAAGGCCTGAAAAATAAACTCAAGGCCCAAATACAAAACTCACATAGCTAACATAGGCAAATTATTGGACTCAAAGACAAAATTTGCATCATGGCTAGGGACTCAAAACTCAGGGACCCATAGTAAACTAGGGTTGACCTGATGTCCCCATCAATGATGATTTGAGAAGAGTAATTCTTCATTCTGCCTCCATAAAGGAGTGGGTGTGAGGCCAGTCTTGCCTTCACCTTCGGGCATCAAGGGGTGTGAGACCTTATGCCTTCATTTTCGAGCATCGAGGGGAGTGAGGCCCTAGTTTGCCTTTATTCTTTGGAACATCGAGGGGTGTGAGATCCTAGTTTGCCTTTGTTCTTCGGAACATCGATTGGTGTGAGGCCCTAGTTATCCAAATCCAACCATCCATTTCTTCCTTCCCCATTGTTCCTTCCCCATCTCCCTACAAATTTTTTTAAAAAAGAAATAGAAGAAAAAAATAGTGGTACCCTAATCTTGGTGACTTCTAGGCTCACCGACGATCCTACCCCTTACCATATCATGGATGGTGCTGGAGGTGAATCAAATGGAGTTGAAGGTGGAGGAGCTCTGCTCAATGAAGATCTAGCTAATGCAGATAAAATGGTAAAGATGCCATCACTCAATCCTTGATGGCTCTCCCTCATCTCCATATATATCCTGTCGACTCGTTGATAAATAATCAAAATCTCTATCTCTATGCGAGCGACCCTATCCTCTATATTGTCTATAGCACCAGGGATATCTGTCTGTGTAGGAGTGGCTAGCTCGGGCTGAGGAATAGGCTCTGGCTGTGCTGAAGGCTTGGGCTGTGCCTTAGAGGTCACTTTATGTAGCTCATATGGCCCTGCCTCACCAGAAAATATATGCTCCTCCTCTGCCACCTCATCTCTCTGTCAGTGGCCTGACTAGATATATGCCGTCTCCACTGGCCTCTGACTAGATGGTACCCCATCCTGTGAAGAGATCTATATCATAGATGTCTGTGTGTAGTAGCTATCTGTAAGGCTCGTCTTCTACGACCACTCCACAAGCTCTAAAGAGTAAAGTCAATCCCATCCCATAGGGCAGACATAGTCTCTGGCTGATTGATGCCTCTGTCAACTGATGTACCATAAGCACTGGAAGGCATAGTGGAATGTGCTGTATAAAAGATACCATGACCAAGAGCTCATGCTCTGTGATGAAGTCAAATCATCCGGTCTTCGATAGAAGAATCCAGGCTACAATATGGTGCAGTAACCTCATCTCAGGCATCAGCCTCGAAGCAACTACAATGGCTCCCTCAAGAATATGTCCATCTCAAAAATACATCGGAGTCCACTAATCCTGTCCACTAGAGCATCCACAACTAATCCTCTCATAGGAATGTCCCATACTCAGCTCAGAATCTCTGTAGATACAGGGACATCTCTTCCATGGACCTGTGCTATCCAGTCATCACTACCTCAGGCAAGTGATCCATAAAACTCTCTAATTAATCCTGAATAGAATCTCTTAGATAATGAATAAAAAGGTGCTAAACTTGCATCCCTAAGCCACTAGCCAATCTGGAAGTGCTGCTGCTCTAGGAAATTGAAGTCCACTCGACAACCATCAATGATGGTCTTCAATCCCATCATATTTGCTATAGAAACAAGGGGTCTAGCAAGAACATCAGGCTCATCTACTGCTCTATCCTCATGCTTGGCCTTTGTTCTTTTCTCTTCCTCCTAAATGGAAGGTCTAGGATGCCAGACAACTCGTTTTCTAGGTCCTATTCCAAGGAAACAAGTGAAGAAGGCAAGGAAGGGGAGAAAACTAGGGTTTCTATGATAAAAAAACTTGGAAACGGGATGAAGAACAGTAGAAAACCGAAATGTACCTATCCTTCAAGCGATTGGAACTAAAATTTGGAGGAAAGGTGGCAATGGAACATTGTTTGGGGATGAGTTGGCTCGAATTGGAATGAAAAAAATCAAAGAAAACACTTTATTTTCCCTATTTTAACTCGGTCTATCGCCGTTCAAGTGTTGACTCATGACACAGTCAAGTGTCGACACTTCTAGGTGTCGACACTTCCAAGTATCAACACTTCGACTTAAAACCAGAATAAAATAAAAAAAGGACCATTGATCAAAATAGAATAGGATTTTCATGAATTTAGAGAGATTAAACCTGATTTACAAGCAATTTTGATCAATCAACAGTTAAAGTTTGTGAAGAGATGAAAATTTCAATCTAAAGGGTTGATGATCCCTAATTCTCTTCTAATCATACTGAACCGATCCTCTTGGAGAGGTTTAGTCAATATTGATGCGGGATGACTCTAAGATTGCTGAAGATGTAGGAAAAATGGTAAACTAATTTTTTAGTGATTTTTATAATTTATGTTTGTATGTTAATTCCCAAACTAAAGTAAGAACTAGCAAATAGGATAGCAATGCATAGAATCATCATGATCGCAAAGAACTCATGCAAGATAATAAGTAGACAGGACCTGAGAGTTGAGAAACTCCTGGTTTAAGATAGCTTAGCTTCATCAAATCAGAAATTCAAAGAAGGGAAGGATGTTACCAATCAATGATTTGAAGAACTTCCGATGAAAAGATCACACAACACTCTGATTGGAGCCTAGATGATGAAGCTCGATTTACCTTGAATTGATGACTGATTTGGGCGGTCCTAGAGCCAAGGAGAGCCTCCTCTGGGGAGGTGAAATGCCTCGAGGATCCTGCAAAATATCAAGGGTCAATCAAAATATCAAGTAAGAAAAAGAAAGGAAACTATGTTTAGAAGGAATCAGGTTAGGGTTTAGAATCAGGGTGGCTTGAAGCTTGATGAAGATCTCCTTGCTTGGCGGCCTAGCGAACTCCTTCTTGGATGTGAGAAGGCTTGGATGGCAGTGAGTTAGGGCATGGAAGGATGCTAGGGCAGCAAGGAATTCGGCCAAGCAAGAGAACCAAACACAAAGGAAAACAAAAACAAAGTAACACACAAGCTCTCAAGCTCAAATAAATTTACCAGGGTTTTGATATCATGAATAAAAATTGCTTACAAGAAGGGGAGGGGTGTGATATTTATAGAGTTCCCATGTCCTCTAACTTTGGTTATACACTTGGATTACAAGTCCTCTCCTAGCTAGGTTAGAAAAACAAATATTAAAACAATTAGGAGCATATGTCCCAACTAGGTTAGGATTTGACCTAGTCTTCTCCTTCTCCCTTCATGCTTTGACTATTCCACTCAAGGACACCTCTTGAACTTGGTCAACACTTCAAGGATGCCTAGGAGGGCATGTTGAGCTTCTAGGGACAGCAAGGGGCCAGCCCAAATGTTCTTGGCGCATGGGCTTGGGCCTCTTGGAAGCTGGGGTGGCCTAGTACCCTGGTAGCAGGAATATTCCAGAGAATCTTTCTTCTTTAGGGCTTGGGCATGGTGCTTGGGATTGATTTCTTTAGGATAGGATGCAAGTGGACCTCTAGAATCTTGGATGCCCGGGTTTAGGAATATGCTCTGGCATCTGGAGAGGAATCTGTGCCTCTGGAGGACATCTGGAAAAAATTAGGGTTTCTGGAAGCATCTTGGATCTTGGGTTGTCACACAAAATTAAATGGACAGATGTAGTGGCCTCTAACTCCTGGATGTAGCCTGGTGGAACTCCAAATTATGGTGACCTCCTTTCTTGTGCAAAAATTGGGCTCATACTGGACTCATAATTGATGTATAGGACTCAAAATACTGACTAGGTTGAGGGTTGAGACAAATCAACTAACCTCAACTTATTACAAGACTCAATCTTAATTGATTACAAAACTTTCAAAACTTTGACACATGACTAATTAAACCATATGGGATCTAGTGATCTGTGTCTGATCCTAGTGTCCCCACTGATGCGGGACTAATATGCATGCAATTCTTTTTGTATGTTTTATATGTGGGGTTAGGTGATTAATTTCCAAATTTCAGATCAAAATTGGTTGTAGGGAATTTTGTATGAATTTTTAAAGCCAAGCATTCTGATTAAAACCTAGAAAAGTACTAAGGAAGGATCGTCGGGGCTGAGAAGCCTCGGTTAGGACAAGTTCTCCTACAATAATAAGACTAGAGGTAGAGGGGGTGTACCTGACAATGTCTGAAGCTCCAGGTGAAGATCGCAGTGAAGGGATCTCTCGTTCCTCGATGGATGCGGCCTAGAAAACTGAGCCAAAGACCCGTGGATACCCGGCTTTCTGCTCGGTAGTCCGATTGAGGCTTGGCTGGAGTCGTTAGATTCGTAGGAACTCGGGGACCTGCAAACGACCTGTCAAGGGTTATAAAACTCATAAAAGAATAAGAAAACAAAGAAAAAATAGCAAGGGAAGGCTTCTTTTGGATTGGGCATCCAGGGATTTGGAGGGTTTGTTGGCAGCAGGAAGATGATTGCAAACACCGGGAAGAAGAACTCTCACAAACCCCTTTATGCACACAGCAGGGTATCACACAACTCAATAGAAGAACTCAATGTTTTAATTCATATCAAAAAGTGTGTTTCATACAAGAGGCTAGGGTCCCTTAAATAGACCCTTAACCTTGGGCTCCAAGTAAGGGCACATAAGTCTTTACATAAGAATCCTTTTCCCTCTCAAACCCTAGCTAGAAAATAAGGAAACATTAGATAGAAAAATCCCTAAAAATTCTCTTGACTTGGCCAACACTCCAAGGATGCCTAGGGGGCATGTTGGGCTTCTAAGAGCAGCAAGGGGCCGGCCCAAAGGGGCTCGGGTGCATGGGTTTGGGCCTCTGGAAGCTAGGGTGTCCTGGTAGCTAGGTAGCAAGAATATTCATTGGTATCTTGCTTCTTAGTTGCTTGGGCTTGGCGCCTGAGCTTGAATTCTTTGGGCTAGGATGCAGATGGACCTCTAAAATCATGGATGCCTTGGTATATGAATATATTTTGGCCTCTGGAAGGGAATCTGGGCATCTGGAGGGCATCTGCAAGGAATCAGGGTTTTCTGAATTTTTCCTCCTGTGGTCTTCAAATCTTCAAGCTAGGTTGGACTTGGGCTATACTTCCATGTCTTCAATCTGGTTGGACTTGGTCTTCACTTGTATGATGTGGTCTTGAGTCTTCAATATGGTTGAATAGGATTCAAAAAAATAAAATTAGCTCAACATGTGCTGACTAATACTGAACTGAACTAGCTCAACATGAGTTGACTAGTACAGAATTGAAACTCAAAAGACTCAAATAACAACTAAAATGGACTCAGATGGGCTAAGCCCTTATTACAGATGGACTCATAAATTATTGATTAATTCATAGAGGGTTGAAAAGCCTCTATCTTATTCTGGTGCCTCCGGTGTCCCCACCAATTCTCTCGGGATGGGAGGAACTCGACCCTATCGAGTAAAGATCAAGCTGGCTCACATATCTCTCGAGGAGGTCTAGGTTGAGGTGCTGCAAGTCCTCGTGAGAAATCCACGAATCGTCCGACTCTGGCCAGCCAACCATCGGACCAGGAAGTGTTGATAGTCATGGCCCCGGGTCATGATGGCTTGATCGTCCAGGATACGCTCGATCCGTTCTCCTCTCTCAGGCTAATTTGTTAGTGGACACTCTGGGTTAAGATCACTCACAATAAAAAGGAACAGGTCCAAAGGCCTCACTAGGTATTGCTGTCGGTTCCCTATACTCAACCAGGTCTATAATATTGAAGGTAGAACTAATGCCCAAATCCGAAGGCAAGTCTAACACCTAGGCATTTGATCCAACCTTCTCTATCACTTTAAAAATGTCTGGCTCTGCGAGCATGAAGCTTCTTTTAGGCCTAAGCCTAACCAAGATAGAATCCACTACATCAAATTCTTTGATCCATCTTCGGGAATTAGCTAGTTTGTTTAAAATTAGTGTAGGTGGTGAACATGCTGGGCACATGCAGACTCCTAACAAATGATTCAAAGGACTCAAACCTACACCTAACAGACTCGACTCTGCATTCCTATGGAAGGAAATTTTATTGAACTCTTTAGACCTAAACCTAAGAGATTATAAGTTCTCTAGGTTTGATCCTAGCTTGACATGCACATGAAAATTTACAATGAACTCCTAGCAAATTCCAAAGAGTATGCCAGAAGTAAGATGCAAACCTAACATGTGTGATGAATGCATGCAGTATGCTAATCTCAGCTAAATGCAATCTCATGATCCTAGAAATGCTGGAGGTATCTAGAAATGGTAGAAAATAGGAAGTGGATTCAAAATTAGTCTGGTAGGGTAGGAAAAAAGGTTCAAGGTTAGTTGGATAAAGTAGGATAAAAGAAGGGGCGTCAGGGACTAATCCTATACTAATGAGGCTAACCTTACGGGGTTGCGGTATATCTATGGACAAGAAAAGGTCCATGCTATGGAAGGATGGGTCAACAATTTCTGGGAAGAGATCTTCAATAGGAATGGTAGGAAGGGATTCATTCTGAGGGCAATGGGTTAAGTAAGCCAAATCCTCAATAAAGTCTTCTTGTTCATGGAATTTAGGAATAGGCTCTACAATTAGATCCTTTTCTAGTGTTTCCTTAGGTAAAATCCTAGTATCAGAGTTCTCTTCCTCTAATTGTTCTTCCTCTATAGCTTTAGGTTGGATGTGGTCAAGGTCAACTAGCTCTGGGTTGGTTTCTACCTAGGTATCTACTTGGTCAGCTAATTCTAGGTCTACTAAAGGTGTCTCCTCTTCTCCTTCATACTCATCCACTAGGCTCGCATCAGCTTCATACACTTCCGCGTTAATGTAAGCCTTGTCAATCTCAGAAATGGTTGGAGAAAGTCGGCTAGGGGAAAATTGGCTAGGTCATAGTTTCTGATTATGGACACTAGTCCTAGTAGGTTTAGGTTGCCTAAGGGGTAGTGGCTCACTACTGGATTCATATTTAGGGATACTAATCCTATGGGGTTCAAGTTGACTAAGGAAAACCTGACTAGTACTAGATTGATACTTAGGGGTTATGGGTTCTCTGGGCTCGTAGGACAAGGGTGCAAATCTATGGGTCATGGGATTATAGGATCTGGGGTCATAGGATTTTGGGTCAGCTCTATGGTCAGGTTCTAAGGATGGATCATGGTATGGGGTCCTCCTAAGGTTGGGCTCCCTATATTGGTCAGGATATTGGGTTCTCCTAGGGTTGGACTCCCTATATGGGTCAGAATATTGGGTTCTCCTAGGGTTGGGCTCTCTATATGGGTCAGAGTATTGGGTTCTCCTAGGATTGGACTCCCTATATGGGTCAGAGTATTGGGTTCTCCTAGGATTGGACTCCCTATATAGGTCAAAGTATTGGGTTTTCCTGGGTTCAGTATCATAATAAGGGTCATGGTAAGGGGTTCTTCTAAGTTCAGTATTATAGTATGGGTCAGGCTGAGGGGCTTTCCTAGGTTCAACCTCTTGGTATGGATCAGGGTTTGGGGTCCTCCTAGTTTAAGGATTGTAGTACGGGTCAGAATAAGGGGCTCTCCTAGGTTCGACCTCATGGTATAGATCAGGGTTTGGGGTCCTCCTAGGTTGAGGGGACTCGGGATCTGGCTCAGACTGTGACCCATGGGTTCTTTGTATGGTCCCTACACGGCCTTCTAACTGGTTAAACCTATTGGTAAGATGGTCAATTCTATTGTTGGTTTGGGTACCAGGCTGAGTTAACTGGGCCATAGATTGGGTTAGTTGCTCAGTGAGTGCTTTTATTTGGGCTTGCAAATTTTTCATGGGTTCAAATATTTGTGAAGGAGGTGGGTGATATTAAACCCCTGATCTAGTGCTCATGCAAGACTTGATTAGACCGACTACAGCTGACTAGACCTAGAGTCCAAACTAGATGCTCAATCAGGGTGGCATACTAGCCTATGTAACCCTGTACTCAGCCAGGCAGGTGTAAGGGGAGTGTTAGATCCCTGATTGCCAATCCTAGACACCAATCAGAGATTGGCCAGGAAGGTGAACCAGCACACAAGCCCTTCGGGATTGAATCCCTAAACCACCGTTCTAGATACTGAGCACAAAGCACACACGGGTTAGCTTGACACAATGATCTGACACATGGTCCGGACCCGACTAGTTGGTGTCCCTAGCCCACTAGTGCAAATTAAGTCTAGTTAATTTTAAGTTAAGGCTTGGGACCGAATGCAAGGGATGTGGTTTTAGGCTAAGGAGAGGTGATCAAATCCTCCCCCCATCTGACATAGCAAGAGTGCCCTTAAAGGTAGATTATGCAATGATGGCAGGCAGATGAGGATGCAAATTAGGGTTTAGATGTTTTTGATATTTTTGAAGAATATGTAATTTTTTTTTATTTTTTTGGTATTTTCTTAAATAGAAGAAAACTTGCAAATTATGGCCTAATATGCTAGAAATATACTAAAATTAAAAGAAATGCAAAAGATGCTAAACAAAACCCTAAAACTTCCAAACTTGTCTTGCTAAAAAAATAGAGCCGAAAATTTGCAGGTTGTATTTCGGCTTGCAGAAAATTCACATGCTATAATAAAATCTGAAAAAATTTATAAAATTATAGTGAATTATGTAAATCCAGCAAAATAAATTTCTAAATTTTTTGAGTTTTTATCAGAGAGAAATAATTAAAAGAAAAGAGTATATACAGACTAAAAAATTGCAGAAAACAAGCCCTAATCTAAGCTTTGATACCAAATGATGCGGGTCTAAAATGCATGCAATTATTTTTGTATATTTTATATGTGGGGTTAGGTGATTAACTCACAAATTTAAGATCAAAATTGGTTGTAGGGAATTTTGTATGAATTTTTGAAGCCAAGCATGCAGATTAGAACCTAGAAAAGTACTAAAGAAAGATCGCCGGGGCTGAGAAGCCTCGGTTAGGGCAAGTTCTCCTACAATAATAAGACTGGAGGTAGAGGGGGTGTACCTGACAATATCTGAAGTGCCAGGTGAAGATCGTAGTGAAGGGATCTCTCATTTCTCGATGGATGCGGCCTGAAAAACCGAGCCAAAGACCCGCAGATACCCGGCTTTCTGCTCGGTGGTCTGATTGAGGCTTGGATGGAGTCGTTGGATTCGTAGGAACTCGGGGACCTACAAATGACCTGTCAGGGGTTAGAAAACTCATAAATGAACAAGAAAACAAAGGAAAAATAGCAAGGGAAGGCTTCTTTTGGAGTGGGCATCCAGGGATCTGGAGGGTTTGTTGGCAGCAGGAAGATGATTGCAAACACCGGGAAGAAGAACTCTCACAAACCCCTTTATGCACATAACAGGGTATTACACAACTCAATAGAAGAACTCAAGGTTTTAATTCATATCAAAAAGTGTGTTTCATACAAGAGGCTAGGGTCCCTTAAATAAACCCTTAACCTTGGGCTCCAATTAAGGGCACATAAGTCTTTACATAAGAATCCTTTTCCCTCTCAAACCCTAGCTAGAAAATAAGGAAACATTAGGTAGAAAAATCCCTAAAAATTCTCTTGACTTGGCCAACACTCCAAGGATGCCTAGGGGGATGTGTTGGGCTTCTAAGAGCAGCAAGGGGCCGGCCCAAAGGGGCTCGGGCGCATGGGTTTGGGCCTCTGGAAGCTGGGGTGGCCTGGTAGCTAGGTAGCAGGAATATTCCCTGGTATCTTGCTTCTTAGGGGCTTGGGCTTGGTGCCTGGGCTTGATTTCTTTGGGCTAGGATGCAGATGGACCTCTAAAATCATGGATGCCTTGGTATATGAATATATTTTGGCATCTAGAAGGGAATCTGGGCATCTGGAGGGCATCTGCAAAGAATTTGGGTTTTCTGAATTTTTCCTCCTGTGGTCTTCAAATCTTCAAGCTGGGTTGGACTTGGGTTATACTTCCATGTCTTCAATCTGGTTGGACTTGGTCTTCACTTGTATGATGTGGTCTTGAGTCTTCAATATGGTTGAATAGGATTCAAAAAATAAAATTAGCTCAACTTGAGCTGACTAATACTGAACTGAACTAGCTCAACATGAGCTGACTAGTACATAATTGAAACTCAAAAGACTCAAATAACAACTAAAATGGACTCAGATGGGCTAAGCCCTTATTACAGATGGACTCATAAATTATTGATCAATTCATAGAGGGTTGAAAAGCCTCTGTCTTATTCTGGTGCCTCCGGTGTCCCCACCACCCACCAATTCTTCCGAGGTGCGTGGAACTCGATCCCATCGTGTATAGATCAATTTGGCTCAAGGAGGGTCTGGGTTAAGGTGCTGCAGATCCGTACCAGCATTCCATAAGTTCTCAAATTTTGGCTGACCTTTCCACCATACCAAATACCACTGACAGTCTCTATCTTGGGAACCGATAGCTTGATCATCCAGAGCTCTCTCAATCGTTTCCTTACCATAAGGCCAAATTATATGTGATCGCTCTGGGTTGGGTTCACTCACAAGGAAAGGGAGTGGCTCAAGGGGCTCGCTGGGTATCACTGCTGGCTCCCTAAACTCTATAAGATCTGAGATGATGAAGGTGGAGCTAATACCTAAATCGGGTAGTATCTCAGGCACATAGGCATTAGGTCCACTACTATTCATTATTTTGGGATAGCTTTGCGAGTAGAAAATTCTTTGAAAGTCACATATTCCTTTGCATAAAATTCTTTATCTTTCCTTTCGGAATTAGCCAAGTTGTTATTTTGTTCATTACTTAGGTTCAGCTTTTGACTAATTTTCATGTGCATATGTTGTGCAGAGGTAAGTGCAGGTGCAGATACATGATTCAAGGTTGTGAATTTATTGGACTCAAAACTAATACTTAAAAGACTTGACTAGACCTTCCTATCAAAGGAAATTTTATTGAACTCTACGGGACAAAACCTAATAGACTATAGACTTTCTACATTTGACCCTAGCATGGCATGTACATGAAAATTTACTATGGACTCCTAGCAAATGCCATAGGGTTTTCTAGAAGTAAAATGCAAACATGACATGCTCAATGAATGAATGTAACATGCAAACTTGTATAAAATGTAACCTAATAGTAAAAAACATAGAAGAAGTTTCAGGAAAGGGTAAAAAATAAGAGGTGGGTTCAGGGTTAGTCTAGCAGGATGAGAAATAAGGAGATGGTTCAGGGTTAATCAGAAAGAGTAGAATACTAGAAGGGGTTTTAGGGATGAGTCCTAGACTAATGAGATTGACCTTATGGGTTTAAGGTAGTCCTACAGGGTTTATAGTATAGAAGAGTGGGTCACTAATCTCTGGGAAGATATCATTAATGGGAACTATAGTATGGGATTCTTCCTGAGGGTACTGATAAGCCAAATCCTTAATAAAGTCATATGGTTCAAGAAATTTAGGACTGGGATCTATATTGGGGCTTTCGTTTAGTGGCTCCTCAAGTAAGGTCATGATAGTAGTGTTTAGGTTCTCTTCCTCTAGCTGGTCTTCCACCATAGTTTCAGTCTAGGTAAGGTCAGGGTCAACTAACTCTAGACTGGTTTCCACCTGGGTATCTATTGGGTCAACTAATTCTAAATCTTCAATAGGGAACTCCTCTTCTTCCTCCTCATACTATTCCACTAAGCTTGGGTTAGCCTCATATCTCTCCTCTTCAATGTCTTCTTGGTGGACTAATGGGGTGGTAATAGAGGGATGACTAATGACTGGGATGACAGGGGTGGGTTGGCTAAGGTGTTCCTGTCTAATACTAGGTTCATCTCTAGGGGTACTAATCCTATGGGGTTCGGGTAAACTGAGGGATAGTAGATTACTACTAGATTCATATCTAGGGACTATGGGTTCCTGAGGCTTGTAGGGCAAGGGTTCAGCTCTATGGGTCTTGTCTAGGGCTCCCACTTGGTCTCCTATCTGGTTAGACCCATGAATTGTCTAATCAAACATATTGTTCACTTGGGTCATCTGGTTTATTTGGGTGGCCAATTAGGCATTCATTTGGGCTAACTGATTTTGGAATTGGTCAAACCTAATGCTTATCTAGGCTAACTAATTTTGGGTCTGGGTGTTGGATTGGTTTATTTGGGCAGTTAATTGGGTAACCATCTGGTCATTCATGGCTTTTATGAAAGCCTCAAAATTGGGATCCATGGTTGGGTTTGGTTGGGGTTCAGACTTTTGATATTGGGTTCCTAGTCTAGTGGTCATGAAATAAACAATCAATCAAAGTGGAATGGTGCAACCAAGCATGCAAAAAGAAAAAGGCTAGTACAATCTAGGGTTTCCTAGACCTAGAGTCAAAACTGAATGGGTCAGCTCAACTTACACTTAACCCAGCAGCTTATCCTTCCTCTGGCCAGGTAGAGGGTGAGAGTGTGGGAGACCCCCCCTGCTTTCACAGAGACCCAATTAAAAACCATAACACCACTTCGGTCATTTGACTCTGGACCCTCAGCCTTAGACACCAGATTTCAGTAATAGCCACAGGTTTAAATGCACTAGTTGGCCCACATAATTTGGACCCGACATGTTGGTGTCACATAGCCCACTAGGGCAAATTAAGTCTAATCAATTTTAATTAAGGCTTGGGTGGAAATGCTAGGTGGTTATTTTAGACTCAGGTTAGGTTATGACCTCTTGCCCTGATGTTATATTGATTGCCCTTAATATTAAATTAAAAGATGATGAACATTCAATAGTCCTGATGCAAACTAAAACATAGCAAAAAATAAAATATTTTTTTTAACGATTTATGATGTGTCAAGCTAGGTTTAAGTTAACTGGGCTTATCAAACAAAGTTTGGCTTGGGATTGGGGTGGGTGGAAGTTGATTAGGTTAGGTTGAGTTAAGTATGCAGAAATAGCAGAAATCAGAAAATTAAGGTTTTAGATGATGCAAAATTTGGCATAGATCTTGATGCAGAAAAAAATTAAAAAAATTCTAAAATATAGGATGGACGGTAGAGATGATACATACCAAATTTCATGCAGAACAAAAATCAAATGATGATGCAAATCCTAGGGTTTTGGGACTACTACAGAAATTTTCAAGAATCTGTTAGGGTTTCTAATATGCCGAGTTTTAAAGATTTAGGTTTTTGTAAATTAATTAAAATTTTTGATAAAATAGAGGACACGACAAAGAACAATTTATGCAAATTTCATAAACATATAAAATTCTTAGATCGTCAAAATTAGATACAAAACAGACACCTAGTGCAGTGGATAGGATGCAGAAATTAGGGTTTGTGAATGCAAAGCAGATAAAAACTATCCTAAACCCGCTCTGATACCAAACTGATGCGGGAAAACTCTAAGATTGCTAAAGATGCATAAATAGTAAACTAATTTTTTTATGATTTTTAAAATTTATGTTTGTAAGCTAAATTTCCAAACTAAAGTAAGAACTAGTAAATATGATAGCAATGCATAAAATCATCATGATCGCAAAGAACTCATGCAAGATAATAAGTAGCCATGACTCGAGAGTTGAGAAAATATAGGTTTAGGATAGCTTATCTTCATCAAATTAGAAATTCAAAGAAGAGATGGATGTTACCAATCAGTGATTTGAAGAACTTCCGATGAAGAGATCACACAGCACTATGATTGGAGCCTGGATGATGAAGCTCGGCTTCCCTTGAACTGATGACTAATTTGGGCGATACTGGAGGCAAGGAGAGCCTCCTCTGAGGAGGTAAAATACCTCGGGGATCTTGCAAAACATCAAGGGTCAATTAAAATAGCAAGTAAGAAAAAGAAAGAAAATTAGGTTTAGAAAGAATCAGGTTAGGGTTTAGAATCGGGGTGGCTTGAAGCTTGACGAAGATCTCCTTGCTTGGCGGCCTATGGTACTCCTTCTTGGACGTGCGAAGGCTTGGATGGCAGTGAGTTAGGGCATGGAAGGATGCTAGGGTAGCAAGGAATTTGGCCAAGCAAGAGAACACAAACACAAAGGAAAACAAAAAAAAGTAACACACAAACTCTCAAGCTCAAATAAATTTACCAGGGTTTTGATATCATGAATAAAAATTGCTTACAAGAAGGGGAGGGGTGGGGTATTTATAGAATTCCCATGTCCTCTAACTAGGGTCACACACTTGGATTACAAGTCCTCTCTTAGCTAGATTAGAAAAACAAATCTTAAAAAAATTAGGAGCATAAGTCCCAACTAGGTTAGGATTTGACTTAGTCTTTTCCTTCTCCCTTCATGCTTTGACTATTGCACTCAAGGACTCCTCTTGGACTTGGTCAACACTTCAAGGATTCCTAGGAGGGTATGTTGGGCTTCTAGGGACAGCAAGGGGCCGGCCCAAAGGGGCTTGGTGCATGGGCTTGGGCCTCCTGGAATCTGGGGTGGCCTGGTAGCCTGGTAGCAGGAATATTCCATGGAATCTTGCTTTTTTAGGGCTTGGGCTTGGTGCCTGGGCTTGATTTTTTTGGGCTAGGATGCAAGTGGATCTCTGGAATCATGGATAACCTAGTTTAGAAATATGCTCTGGCATCTAGGTAGGACTATGGGTATCTGGAGGACATCTAGAAAGAATCAAGGTTTTCGGAAGCATCTTGGATCTTGGGTTGTTACACAAAATCCAATGGGCTGATGTAGTGGCCTCTGACTCTTAGATGTGGCCTGGTGGAACACCTAAATAGGGTGACCTCCTCTCTTGTACAAAAATTGGACTCATACTGGATTCATAATTGATGTATAGGACTCAAAATACTAACTAAGTTGAGGGTTGAGACAAATCAACTAACCTCAACTTATTACAGGACTCAATCTTAATTGATTACAAAATTTTTAAAACATTGACACATGACTAATTAAACTATATGGGATCCAGTGATTTGTGTTTGATCCTAGTATTCCCACCAAATATGTTAGCTAGTTGCATTTTAGAACAAACAAATTCAAGCATAATATTATTATTTTCAACATGATTTCTAATAAAATGATGCCTAATTTCAATGATTTTATTTCTAGAGTGCTGAACATGATTTTTAGTTAAATTTATAATACTAGTTTATCACATTTAATCGGTGTCTTAGTTAATTTGATTCAAAAATCTTCATGTTGTTGCTTAATCCACAAGATTTGAGCACAACAACTTTGTGCTGCAATATACTCAGCCTCAGCTATGGATAGTGTAACTGAAGTTTGTTTCTTGTTAAACCAATAGATTAAGTTAACTCCAAGGAATTGGCAAGTTCCACTTGTACTTTTTCTATCTTATTTATACCTAGCAAAATCAGCATCTAAATAACCAATCAAATCAATAGATGAACCTCTAGAATACCATAAACCAATATCAATTGTACTAGATAGATATCTAAGTATGCGCTTAACAGCCAATAAATGAGATTCTTTAGGATCAGACTAATATCTAGCATACATACAAACACTAAACATGATATCTGATCTACTGGCAGTCAAATATAATAAAGAACTAATCATTCCTTTATATAATTCTTGATTAATAGATTTACCATGCTCATCTTTATCAAGTTAACAAGAGGGGCTCATAGGTGTATCTATTATTTTGGTAGTCTCCATCCCAAACTTTTTTAAGATTTTTCTTGTATACTTAGCTTGGTTGATGAAGATCCTATCTTTGGTTTGCTTGATTTGGAGTCCGAGGAAGAAATTAAGCTCTCCCATCATGCTCATCTCGAACTCACTTTGCATAAGCTTAGCAAACTCTTGACAAAGAATTTCATTAGTAGCACCGAATATAATGTCATCAACATAAATTTGTACTACTAATAGATCATCATTTTTTCTTTTTAGAAATAATGTAGTATCAACATGGCCTCTAGAAAAATCATTTTCAATTAAGAATTTACTCAGTCTTTCATACCATGCTCGGGGTGCTTGCTTTAAACCGTAGAGTACCTTGTGTAGTTTGAAATCATGATCAGGATGTGCATGATTTTTAAAACCAGGTGGTTGTTCAACAAACACTTCTTCTTCAATAAAACCATTCAAAAAAGCATTTTTGATATCCATTTGAAATAATTTGAAGTTCATGAAACATGCAAATGCTAATAATAGTCTAATTGCCTCAAGTCTAGCAACTGGAGCAAAGGTTTCATCAAAATCAATCCCTTCCTCTTAATTATAGCCTTTGGCAACTAGCTTAGCTTTATTTCTAATAACAATAACATTTTCATCAAGTTCATTTCTGAAAACCTATTTTGTGCTAATAATTAAAACATTAGATGGTCTTTCAACTAAAGTCCAAACATTATTTCTTTCAAACTAATTTAATTCTTCTTGCATTGCATTAATCCAATTAGGATCTTTTTTAGCTTCTTCAATACATTTTGGTTCAATTTGAGAAATAAAAGTAATATAATCACATTCATTTCTAATTGAAGATCTTGTTCTTATCCTTTTTGATGGATCACCTAGGATTAACTCTTTAGGATGTCCATCAACATACCTCCACTCTTTGGATAGATCTGGATGCTTTGGTATAGGTTGTATGACTTCTTCTCTTTCATTCATGTCTTGATCTTCTTCATTCTCTTGAGAGGGTTGATTATCCAAAGTAAGCTTTTTTAGTTCTTCTGCATCTGTACATGCATCAGAAGTATCCTCTTTTCTAAAAAATTTTTTAACAACTTTTTCAAATACTACATGTACGGATTCCTCTACTACTAAAGTTCTCTTATTAAAGACTCAGAATGCCCTGCTTGATGTAGATTATCCTAAAAAGATACCTTCATTAGACTTAGTATCAAATTTTTCTATTTATCTTTACTATTATTCATAATAAAACAATGACAACCAAAAGCTCGAAAATATTTCAAAGTCGGTTTTCTTTATTTCCAAAGATCATATGGAGTTTTTTTTAAAACCGGTTGGATTAAAGCACAGTTTAAAATATAGCATGCGATATTTATTACTTCAGCCCAAAAATATCTCGACAAATCATTTTCACAAAGCATTGTGTGTGCCATTCTTATAAAGTACAATTTTTCCTTTCTACTATCCCATTTTGTTGAGATGTCATAGGTACAGAAGAATTGTGTTGTATTCCTTTTTCATTACAAAAATTTTCAAAATCTAGATTTTCAAATTCAGAACCATGATCACTACGAATGTAGATAACTAAGTACCTTTTTCATTGGAAACATTTCGATAAAACTTTATAAAAGCTAAAAATGATTTGTCTTTGTGAGCTAAAAATAGAACCCATGTAAATCGAGAAAAGTCATCTACTATAACTAATCTATATCCCTTGCCTCCTAGGCTAGATATCTTAATTAGTCCAAAGAGATCCATATGGAGTAGTTCAAATAGCCTAGAAGTTGAAACAAAACCTTTAGGTTTGAATGATGTTTTTACTTGTTTTTTAAATTGACATGCTTTACAAATTTTGTCTTTCTGAAAACTAAGTTTTGGCAAATCTCTTACTAAATCCTTTTTGCATAATTTTGATAATAAATACATACTCGCATGACCTAATCTATGATGCCATAGCCAAGTAGTCTCATTAATATTAGAGTTCATTGTAACTAGGCATTCACCATTTGGCAAAGATAGATTATCCAAATCAACTAGATAGATATTACCATGCCTTTTCCAATGAATTTCACTCTGATATTATTAGGACTAGCAATTATGCAAAGAGATGATTCAAAAATAACTTAAAAACCTTTATCACAAACTTAACTAATACTAAGCAGATTATGTCTCAAACCTTTAACTAAAAGAACATTATCAATCCAAGTAGAAGAGAAGATATGAACCTTGTCGATACCAATAATCTTTTCTTTACTATTATCACCGAAGGTTATACTCCCTCCATTTAGTGCCTCAAGAGAGGTGAATTGCTTCACATCTCCTGTCATGTGTCTTGAACAACCACTATCGAGATACCACAGTCTTTTCTTTTCTTTGGTTGTAAGACACACCTGCAAAATAAATTAAGTTTTGGTTTTAGGTACCCAAGCCAACTTGGGTCCTTTAGGGTTAGTACTAAGAGTGATTCCTTTTGAAATCCAAATCTTTCTAGAATTGTTAATTTTTCTCAAATCACAATGGAATGCTTTATGACCTAACTTTTTGCAAGAAAAACATATGATGCTTGATGATGCAGGAATAAGGAAATTTTTAAAAAGCTTTTACTATTTTTGGGGTTTAAAACTTAATCCAGCTTTGTTAAAAATAGCTCTTTGATTGTTCAAAAGAAGATTTAACTTTTCAGAACTATAGATGAATTTTTTAACAAAGGATTTTATCTTATCAAGCTCATCTTTATATTTCTTGTTTTCTACTTCAAGATCTTTGCATTTCATCAAAAGCTCATTGTTTGAAATATTTACTTTAGGTCTTTTCAAAACTTCATTTTTCATTGATAAAGCTTTGTTTCATTTTTCTAAAACATCAATTTTATTTTTCAAATCATTAACTTCATCCAAAAGATAATTATTTTCATGTGAGAAAGAGTTTGCATGCTTTTTCAACTTTCTATTTTTAGATATTATTAACTTATAAGCATGCATTAACTCATCAGATGCAGTTCTTAATTCATCAAAAGTATAATCAACTTCAAGATTAGAATTTACCTCTTCTTCATGTTGTGCCATGAAGCAAATATTTGCAACTTCAATTTGTTCTTCTCTAAGCTAGAGTTCTCACTGTCACTCCAAGTTGCCATCATTGCTTTCTTTCTAAGCTTCTTTCTTGATTTCTTTAGGAGAGGGCAATCATACTTGTAATGTCTAGGCTTCTTGCATTCGAAGCATATTGGTACCTCCTTCTCCTTGTCCTTTTCTTTCTTCTTTTCTTTTTTCTTTTTCTTACTTGTTTAGAACTTTTTCTTATAAGAAAATTTCTTTCTTCTCATGAATTTTCTAAATTTTCTTGCTAACAATGCGTCATCATCCTCAATTTCTTCTTCTTCTTCTGATTCTTCATTTGAAGACTCTTCTTGTGTTGTGGACTTGAAAGCTATAGTCTTCTTCTTCTTGTCCATATCCATTGCTTTTTGCTTCAAGTTCAACTCATAAGTCATGAGTGAACCTACTAGCTACTCTAATGGAAGTTTCTCAACATCTTTAGCTTCTTATATAGCAGTCACTTTTGGATCCCAAGATGTTGGTAGAGACCTGAGAATTTTGTTAACAAGATCGGCATTAGACATAATTTTGCCTAGGCTTTTCATGCCATTTATAATATTTGTGAACCTAGTGTACATATCAGTGATTGATTCATTAGGTTCCATGTAAAACATCTTATATGTGTGCACAAGCATATTAACCTTAGTGTTTCTTACTTGATCGGTACCCTCATGAGTAACCTCAAGTATGTCCCACATTTTTGTTTAGCTGAGGTGCATGTGGAGATCCTGTTGAATTCACTAGGATCCGATGCACAGTAAGGGAGATTCATTGCTTTTGCATTGATCTCGAATTGTTTAATATCATTTTCATCCCAATCCTCTTCAAGCTTTGGGATGGAAACACCATTAACCACAACCGAAGGAATATGAGGACCTTTATCTACCACTTTCCATAAATTATAATCTATAGAATGCATGTAAATTCTCATTCTAGTTTTCCAATATGTATAGCTAGTGCCATTAAATAAGGTGGTCTATTTAAGGCTTATCCCTCAACTATACTAGTACCAAAAGGAGTCACCATAGATCTTTACTCAAGGTGGTTAGACCTATGTACTGAGAACGTGGCTCTGATACCACATGTTGCCTAATAAGCAACCCAAGAGGGGGGGTGAATTTAGTTTCTAAAAATTATTTGCAAGTATGTGTGCTCCTAAAGAGTATGCAGCGAAAATTTAAATTGCAATGAAGGTAAGAGAAAATAGAGAGAAACAATCAATCACAAACACAAAGCAAGTATAGTGGTTCGGTTTTTCAAATGCACCTACGTCTACTCTCCAAGATCGACTCAGGAATTTACTATAATCACTCATGATTATAGTCGATTAGTTTTCCAGGCTCACTAATCAAAATCCCTTTTGGTTTACACAAGGCTCACCAAAAGAAACCTCATGGTTTTCAAAGGCTAACCAAAAACTATTGGCTTTGGCTCCTTAATCTTGATGAATAACAAAATACTGAATATATGTTTGGACTAACATTTCAATTGGAGTATGAATTTCAGGCCTTAAGTACATCAATTTCTCTAATAAAAAGGTATCAAGCTTACTAATTTAAGAGCTAGAGGTTTCTCATATTTGATTGAGCTTTTCACCTTGGAACATTGTCAAAATAACCTCTTTGGCCTTATGAAGAATCATCAAATGGATTAATGGACAAATCATTGAGGATTTCAAGTTTGGCATGCTTTTTTGGATGGCACAGGATCAAGTGTTGACTCATGAGGTCGACTCACAAGCCAAATGTCGACTCACAAGGTCAACTCATGAATAAAATTCAGAAGTTTCAGAAGATTGGCACATAAAGTTTCAATGGCACGCACCAAGTGTCGACTCATGAGGTTGACTCACACTTCAAGTGTCGACTCATGAGGTGACTCATTGCCTGAAAAAAATTCTGGGATAGAACTTCAAGTTTTCTGGATTCTGCATCAAGTGTCGACTCATGAGATCACTCATGCATTAAGTGTCGACTCATGAGGTCGACTCAAGGTCTAACGGCTAGTTTTTCAAATTTTCAAATTTGTTCTCAAACAGTTCCAAATGGCTATTTTTTGAATTCTAACGGTCTTCAATGGTCTTTTTAATAGATTTGAGATATTTAACACTCACCAAACCTCATAAAGTCAACAAGGAAGAATGAATTTACATGAGACAAACTCCGATCATTTGAAAAGATAAAAAGAGTATGTTTAAAGAGATTCCCATATAAAAGCCTTCCATTTTTTAGTTGTTAAGGTTTCAAGTGCTTGGCCATAATTGTGCATTCAAGAGATTCCAAGGAGAAGCCAACTCAAGCAATCAAGAGAGCTTCAACGACTTTTATTTCAGCTCTTTCTAGGAGCTTTGTATTTTGCTTTTTTATTACATTCTTGTTCTTACTTGGTTGACCTAGTTTTCAAAGGTTTTTGAAACTAGGTTGTAAAGGTTATTGGTGATCCAAAAAGATAAAACTAACTAGTGTTTGACTTGTGAGCCCGATGACAAAACAAGTTGTAAGGTTGTTGGTTAGCCTAGGTGGTAAAACCAACTTAGGTTTTGACTTGTGAGCCTTCGAAAATAAGTCGGCTATAATCTTGGAGAAATTATAATAAAATACCCAAGGGAAAGCATGGAGAGTGGATGTATGTACTTGAAATGCACCAAACCACTATAAATCCTTGTGTTTGTGTATGATTGTTTTCTTTATTACTTGCTCTTCCATACTTGCATTTAATTTACTGTTATCCGCTGCATATCTCTTAGAGCTAAATCACTTTGTTTCATAAACACTTCAAGACCAGCACATAATTATTTTAAACTTTTAAAAGATCCAATTCACCCCCCTCTAGGGCTCCATTTCTAGGCAACAAGTGGTATCAGAGCACCGGTACTCTACTTGTAGGTCCAACGATTTTAAGTGAAAGATCATGGCAGCTCCAATCGGTATGGGTGTTGTAGAAGGACAAGCCTCTAACCATCCCCTATTATTTAATGGCACAAATTACACATACTGAAGACATGCATGCACATTTACATATAAGCGATTGATTACAATATCTGGAGAATTATTGTTAAAGGGCCTCATCAGCCCACTGACTTGGTTAATGGCATTCTCACCCCTAAACTAGAAGAAGATTGGGATGAGAATGACATTAAGAAAGCTAAAATTAATGCCAAGGCTATGAACTTATTATTTTATGCACTTTGATGTGGGACAAAAAAGGGGGATAGGAGGATCGTTGGAGAGCTGAGAAGTCTCCTGTGATTAGGGTCAAGAAGGCAAAAAAAATATATGGGAGCAAGAAAGATGGATACTCTATGGACTTGGGACTTACCTTCACGGAGAGACATCGCACATCTAGGGCATCCCACCCACCCCACTACATGCAGTCTAGGACGTCTCACCCATCTCACTGCATGTTGAGCCTAGGGCATCCCACCCAAATCGCTACCTGGGGCCATGAAGGAGAAGCTCCAAGATCATAGAGGGAACTCAGCAAGGGAGAAGATAACTGGGGCCTCACACCCCTCGACACCCATAGGTGAAGGAAAAATGGGCCATATGCCCACTCCTGACAGAGGCTAAACCAAGAAACTCTTTTCTCAAAAATTCATATTCTTCATTATTATTATTCAATACATGAGAGGGGTCTTTATATAGGGACCAATTACTTAGGAAGCAAGTAAAGAAAATATATGCACCACAATCCTTTCTGATTCGCTGAATGACAACAAGAAAGGTTTTATACAATTTCCAAAAAAAACTCAACAGAAATAATGAAAGAAGAGGGGGACCAAGGGGGGACCATGTGGGATGCCAAACACCTACTCTCTTGGGCTCGGGGTGGACCACAACTTTCCTTAGTTGCTTGGCATGAATCAAGGGATTCATGTTTATCCAATTGACCTTCCTTTCTCACTTGATGGCATGTGGAGTTGATGTGCCTGGAGGGTGGAAGGGGTGTGCTGGGACTCTACGTGGCTGCTGAGGTGGCTCGGCTTTCAGATCCCCATCATTCCCCTGGAGTAGCAGGAACTCGACTCCATCGAGTTTGGCTTCAAGTCTCCCATCTTCAGCTTGATATTATTTCCCTTGGACTCCAAACTGTAGATTGAGATAACCTTAATATATTTGTTTATTTTTTTTATCTTATTCAAACAAATCTAGATTTTTTTTTTGCATCAGCCCTGCCCTGAGATCTGTGCAGCTCTGAAAGCCATGCAACTCTAGAATCTGTGTGGCTTTGAGGAACGTGCAACTCAAAAATTGGCAAAGGGAGGGGAAGATGCCTTGATGTTTGTGCGCTGCTCTTCTTCCCCATGGACGAAGGCTGGGCAAAATAGATGCGGGCCGCGGGTAGGGAAAACTGGAGAGGCCTTCACCAGTGACGTTGCTGGGCGGAGACGGCGAACATGCGGGACGATGGCTAGTGCAGATGAAAAGATGGTCAGCACGGATGGTAGCATGGCTGGGCTTGGCAGTGGGCTCTCCGATCAGATGGGAGGAAGATGCTATGGCCGGTGGCACGGGTGGATCTAGGGCTGGGGCTATCCATTTGGCTGCAGGCAGCGCCGCTACCTCCTGTGAGATCGGCGACCGGCAACCTTAAAAAATAAATAGGGGGGTGGAAACGGTGTTGATCAGTCGAAGATGAGGGCTTTGGAGGAGGGGAGTGGCAGGGGGTGGAAGAGGGGCTGTAGCGGGCGACGAATAGGCACAAGATCCGACGAGAGGCGTCGGTTTGCGGCGGTGAGTAGGAAGATGTCACCGGTTGACTTTGGGCCATGGATCTTCAACATCGGACCTCACAGGAGGAAGAGAGGATGGGGGAAGTCACGGGCGGTGGTGGCGATTCGAGACTTCACGGCGGTGCTGTGGATGGGGCAGTGGCTCGGTCGTGGCTCGGTGGTGGCACTGGTGAGCCGGCGAAGGAGATGGTGGCGAATGGATAAAGGAAGGAGATGATGGGAATAAGTCGAGGATAAGTTGGGGATAAGCATGGAATATTAAGAATAATTGGAATAAGATGAGATAAAAAAGGAAATAACATATGCTTTGATTTTTTTTTCTCTTCTTTTTTTTTTCAACCCTAATCTTCTCCTACTCTGATGCCAAAATTGATGCGGGATAAAAGAGGGGGATAGGAGGATCGTTGGAGAGTTGTGAAGTCTCTTGTGATTAGGGTCAAGAAGGCAAAAAAAATATGTGGGAGCAAGAAAGATGGATTAGGGTCAAGAAAGACGGAGAGACGTCGCACCTCTAAGGCATCCCACTCACCCCACTACATGCAGTCTAGGGCGTCCCACCCATCTCACTACATGCGGAGCCTAGGGTGTCCCACCCATATTGCTACCTGGGGTCATGAAGGAGAAGCTCCAAGATCATAGAGGGGACTCAGCAAGGGAGAAGATAATTGGGGCCTCACACCCCTCGACACCCGTAGGTGAAGGAAAAATGGGCCACATGCCCACTCCTAATGGAGGCAGAACCAAGAAACTCTTTTCTCAAAAATTCATATTCTTCATTATTATTATTCAATACAAGAGAGGGGTCCTTATATAGGGACCAATTACTCAGGAAGCAAGTAAAGAAAATATATGCACCACAATCCTTCCTGATTTGCTAAATGACAACATGGAAGGTTTAATACAATTTCCAAAAAAAACTCAACAGAAATAAGGAAAGAAGAGCGGGACCAAGGGGGGACCATGTGGGATGCCAAACACCTGCTCTCTTAGGCTCGGGGTGGACCACAACTTTTCTTAGTTGCTTGGCATGAATCAAGGGTATGTTTATCCACTTGACCTTCCTTTCTCACTTGATGGCATGTGGAGTTGATGTGCCTGGAGGGTGGAAGGGGTGTGCTTGGACTCTACATGGCTGCTGAGGTGGCTGGGCTTTCAGATCCCCATCATTCCCCTGGAGTAGCAGGAACTCGACTCCATCGAGTTTGGCTTCAAGTCTCCCATCTTCAGCTTGATATTATTTCCCTTGGACTCTAAACTGTAGATTGAGATAACCTTAATATATTTGTTTATTTTTTTTATCTTTTTCAAACAAATCTAGATTTTTTTTTTGCATCAGCCCTGCCCTGAGATCTGTGCAGCTCTGAAAGCCATGCAACTTTAGAATCTGTGTGGCTTTGAGGAACGTGCAACTCAAAAATTGGCAAAGGGAGGGGAAGATGCCTTGATGTTTGTGCGCTGCTCTTCTTCCCCATGGACGAAGGCTGGGCAAAATAGATGCGGGCCGCGGGTAGGGAAAACTGGCGAGGGCTTCACCAGTGACGGTGCTGGGCGGAGACGGCGAACATGCGGGATGATGGCCGGTGCAGATGAAAAGATGGTCGGCATGGATGGTAGCATGGCTGGGCTTGGCAGTGGGCTCTCCGATCAGATGGGAGGAAGATGCTATGGCCGGTGGCACGGGTGGATCTGGGGCTGGGGCTATCCATTTGACTGCAGGCAGCGTCCGCTACCTCCTGTGAGATCGGCGACCGGCGACCTTAAAAAATAAATAGGGGGGGTGGAAACGGTGTTGATTAGTCGGAGATGAGGGCTTTGGAGGAGGGGAGTGGCAGGGGGTGGAAGAGGGGCTATAGCGGGCGACCAATAAGGACAAGATCCGACGAGAGGCGTCGGTTTGCGGCGGTGAGTAGGAAGATGTCACCGGTCAACTTTGGGCCATGGATCTTCAACATCGGACCTCACAGGAGGAAGAGAGGATGGGGGAAGTCACGGGCGGTGGTGGCGATTCGAGACTTCACGGCGGTGCTGTGGATGGGGCAGTGGCTCGGTCATGGCTCGGTGGTGGCGCTGGTGAGCCGGCGAAGGAGATGGTGGCGAATGGATAAAGGAAGGAGATGATGGGAATAAGTTGAGGATAAGTTGGGGATAAGCATGGAATATTAAGAATAATTGGAATAAGATGAGATAAAAATGGAAATAACATATGCTTTGATTTTTTTTTTCTCTTCTTTTTTTTTTCAACCCTAATCTTCTCCTACTCTGATGCCAAAATTGAACGGGATAAAAGAGGGGGATAGGAGGATCGTTGGAGAGTTGAGAAGTCTCTTGTGATTAGGGTCAAGAAGGCAAAAAAAATATGTGGGAGCAAGAAAGATGGATTAGGGTCAAGAAAGACGGAGAGACGTCGCACCTCTAGGGCATCCCACTCACCCCACTACTTGCAGTCTAGGGCATCCCACCCATCTCACTACATGCGGAGCCTAGGGTGTCCCACCCATATTGCTACTTGGGGTCATGAAGGAGAAGCTCCAAGATCATAGAGGGGACTCAGCAAGGGAGAAGATAACTGGGGCCTCACACCCCTCGACACCCGTAGGAGAGTTGAGAAGTCTCTTGTGATTAGGGTCAAGAAGGCAAAAAAAATATGTGGGAGCAAGAAAGATGGATTAGGGTCAAGAAAGACGGAGAGACGTCGCACCTCTAGGGCATCCCACTCACCCCACTACATGCAGTCTAGGGCATCCCACCCATCTCACTACATGCGGAGCCTAAGGTGTCCCACCCATATTGCTACTTGGGGTCATGAAGGAGAAGCTCCAAGATCATAGAGGGGACTCAGCAAGGGAGAAGATAACTGGGGCCTCACACCCCTCGACACCCGTAGGTGAAGGAAAAATGGGCCACATGCCCACTCCTAACGGAGGCAGAACCAAGAAACTCTTTTCTCAAAAATTCATATTCTTCATTATTATTATTCAATACAAGAGAGGGGTCCTTATATAGGGACCAATTACTCATGAAGCAAGTAAAGAAAATATATGCACCACAATCCTTCTTGATTTGCTAAATGACAACATGGAAGGTTTAATACAATTTCCAAAAAAAACTCAACAGAAATAAGGAAAGAAGAGGGGGACCAAGGGGGGACCATGTGGGATGCCAAACACCTGCTCTCTTAGGCTCGGGGTGGACAACAACTTTTCTTAGTTGCTTGGCATGAATCAAGGGTATGTTTATCCACTTGACCTTCCTTTCTCACTTGATGGCATGTGGAGTTGATGTGCCTGGAGGGTGGAAGGGGTGTGCTGGGACTCTACGTGGCTGCTAAGGTGGCTGGGCTTTCGAATCCCGATCGCACTTGACCCTAGTGAATTCAATAGAATTTCAAATTATCTCTCTGCAAAGAAAATATGGGATACGCTTGAAGTTACCCATAAGGGTACACATCAAATGAAGACTACCAAAGTGAATATGCTCATTCACACCTATGAAATGTTTAGAATGGAACCAACTGAATCTATAAATGAAAATGTATACTAGATTTATAAACATTGTAAGTGGCAAGAGAAGCTTAGATAAAGCTATTTCTAATAATGAACTTGTTAATAAACTTCTCAGGTCTCTTCCGTCTTATTGGGATGCCAAAGTCACCACCATAGAAGAAGTCAAAGATGTCAATACACTTCCACTTGAGCAGCTTTTGAGCTCATTGATGACTTATGAGCTCTCCTTGAAATAAAAGACAGTGGACAATGATAAGAAGAAGAAAGCCATTGCCTTCAAGTCCACTACAAAAGAAGAATCAAGTGATGAATCTAAAGAAGAGGATGATTAAGATGAGATGGCCTTCTTGACTAGAAAGTTCAAAAGACTTATAAGGATGAAAAAGGGTTTTTACAAGAAAAAGCCTCAAAAAGGAGATAATAGCAAAGAAAAAGAAAAAGAGAAGGAAAGGGAGCAACCCACTTGCTTCGAGTGTAAGAAACCCGGTCACTTCAAGTTGGATTGCCCCATACTCAAGAAAAGAAGAAAGAAACTCAGGAAAAAGACTATGATGGCAACATGGAGTGAGAGTGAAGACTCGAGTTCTGATGAAGAGCAGCAAGAGGTCACCAACCTTTGCTTTATGGCCAACGAAGAAGAAGAGGTAAGCCTTGAACTTGAAAAAGAATTTACTTTCAAAGAACTGCATGAAGATTTTGATGAATTAGTAGTTGAATATCGAAAACTTAAGATAAAGAATAAAGAACTAAGAAAGCAAAATTTGGAGTTGATTAAAATAAATGATAAGTCTTTGATAGAAAATGATTGTTTGTTTCAAGAAAATAAATAATTCTCTATTAATATTACTTCTTTGAAAAAGGATAAATCATTTGCCACTAATGAAAAGCTTGTCAAAGAGAACAAAGAGTATTTGCAAGAGAATAAGAAGTATAAGGAAGAACTTGAAAACCTAAAATCTTATGTTGAAAAGTTTACTTATAGTTCTGAAGAACTTAACATGCTTTTAAATAACCAAAGAGCTATTTTTAGAAAAGCTGGATTAGGTTTCAAATCTTAAAAATAACAAAAGTATTTTAAAAATTTCTTCATACCTACTTCATCTAATATTACTTGTCATGCATGTGGTAAAGTAGAGCATAAATTGTATGTGTAATAAAAGGAAATTAAATCCTGTTAGAAAGGTATGGGTTCCAAGAGGAACCATTTCAACTAATCCTAAAAGTCCCAGGATGACTTGGGTACCTAAAGTTTACACTTGACTTATATTTGTATGAGTGTCTTGCAACCAAGGATAAAAGAAGAATGTGGTATCTTGACAGCGATTGCTCAAGGCACATGACTGGCGATGTGAGACAGTTCTCATCTCTAGATTCTATGAATGGTGGAAACATGATATTTGGTGATAATGAAAAGGGCAAAATTGTTGGTATTGGTAAAGTCCATATCACCCCTACTTTCTTTGTTGATAAGGTTTTGTTAGTTGATGGTTTAAAGTATAATTTATTTAGCATAAGTCAATTTTGTGACAAAGGATTTAAAGTACTTTTTGAATCTTCTTCATGCATGGTATCTTGTCTAGATGACAATGGCATCAAGTTCATTGGTCATAGGCATGGAAACATTTACATGGTTGATCTTGATGATCTATCTATGAAAAATGGTCAATGCCTAGTAGCAAAAGAAGCCAAGACAAATGAAACTAGTTGGCTTTGGCATCGTAGGCTAGGACATGCAAGTATGCATTTGATTTAAAAATTAAATAGGAAGAATCTTGTAAAAGATTTGCCAAAACTCACTTTTGAAAAAAATAAGATTTGTAATGCATGTCAACTTGGAAAATAGACAAAATCTTCTTTCAAACCTAAAGAAGTAGTATCTACCACTAAACCTTAGAATTACTTCATATGGACCTCTTTGAACCAACTAGAATAACTAATTTGGGAGGTCAAAAGTATGGGTTAGTGATTGTAGATGACTATTCACATTTTATATGGGTAATATTTTTGGCACATAAAGATGAAACTTTTTTAGCATTCATTAAATTCCATAAAAAGGTTTCAAATGAAAAAGGTGTTTCAATTATCTATTTAAGAAGTGATCATGGTACTAAATTTGAAAATCATGATTTTGAAAACTTTTACAATGAAAATGATATTGATCACAATTTTTCTGTACCTAGGATACCTCAACAAAATGGGATGGTAAAAAGAAAAAATAGAACTCTTGAAGAAATGGCATGCACAATGCTTTGCGGAAATGATTTAGCTATATATTTTTGGACAAAAGCCATAAATACTGTATGTTATATTTTAAATCATGTTTTAATTCGACCTATTTTGAAGAAAACACCATATGAACTTTGATAAAATAGAAAACCCACTATCAAATATTTTTGTATTTTTGGATGCCGTTGTTTCATTCTAAACAATTTTAAAGATAACCTCAGCAAATTTGATGCCAAGTCAGATGAGGGTATCTTCTTATGATATACTCTACTTCTAGCAAGGCATACAAGGTCTTCAATAGAAGAACTCTTCTAGTTGAAGAATCCATACATATAGTGTTTGATGGGTATAGTGATGGGTATAGTGATAGTGGCAGTGATGGAGATGATGATCATGGTGATCAGTTTGGTGGTGGCAGTGCAGTTCCAGCTAATCCTACTCTTGCTTCTATAGTTGATCCCTCATAGATCCTCCTCCAGTAGCAGATGATGTTGAGCACACTGATGTACATGGTGAGACTGCTGTTCTTGGTGATGATACTGTTGCTCAGTCTAATAGTGGTGGTGATGGTGGAGACTTTCTAGTTGTCAACAGGGAGGCTCAGACACCTACTATACTTGACACAGTTTAGATATCCCCACTGAGGTTTAGCTAGATGCTTCTTCAGCCTATCAGGCTCCTTCTGAGATTTTCACTCGTGCCAGATCCAGGACTACTAGGGTCATACCTAGATTAGGACCCTCTCTTAGGACTAGAAGCCTTACCCATAAGACTCCTAGATTTTTTGCTACTAGGATCAGGGCACTGATCTTTTTTGAGCTTCCGTCTGATGGAGAGTAGCTTCACAGACTCTTAGTTTGCTTGTATTTTTCTTTAGCATGATTATGTTTTAGATTATATCTATGTATGTTTTAGTTTTTACTAGTTTCATCTTATGTATCTTTTTAGTTTATGTATGTTTCAGCTTATGTTGTACTGAAAGCATTGATATATGAAAGTTCAGTTTGATATATGAAAGCTTCTATTATTTCTTTGCTCACTCCCTTCTTTATACTTTTAAACACCTTAAGTTATGATATATGCAATGATTCAGGGGGAGAAACCCCTTTTATTACTTAATGATGACAAAAAGGGAGAGTAAGAAAGATATATAAGCAATATCATATTCTTATAGGTTACTTAAGATAGGGGGAGATCTTGAATTCTCTTATCTTGAGAATTTTTTGAAACTTTGCTCTATGAACTGAAAATCTAATTCATTTTCACTAAAATAAGTGTATGAATCTTGTTTGTTATCAAATATGAAGTTACTTCGATAAATTCATACATTTTCAAAACTCTTGATACCATACTAGTCAGTTTTTGAAATCTATTTGCTTATATACTCAAGGTTTTGTCATCATCAAAAAGGGGAAGATTGTTGGCTTTGGCTAGGGCTGGAAATGGGCCGGCCCAAAGCCCATTGGGCTAGCCCAAAGACTATATTTTAAAAATTTTTGGACCGAATCCGGACATTCCTTTGGTCCAAAAATTAAATGGACTCTATTTTACAGCCCTAAGACTAGTCCAATATGCTTAAAATTTTGTCCGAAGCCTGAATCAATTTCAAACTGGCACGAAGTTTATTGAGCTGGCCCAGTCCAATTCCAAACAATGGGCTTTTGGGCCGGCCCATTTCCAGCCCTAGCTTTGTTTCCTTAATTTTGATGAATAACAAAACACTGAGTATATGTTTGGACTAACGTTTCAATTGAAGTATGAATTTCAGGCCTTAAGTACATCAATTTCTCCAACAAAAAGGTATCAAGCTTACTAATTTAAGAGCTAGAGGTTTTTCATATTTGATTGAGCTTTTCACCTTGGAATATTGTCAAAACAACCTCTTTGGCCTTCATGAATAACCATCAAAGGGATTAATGGACAAATCATTGAGGATTTCAAGTTTGGCATGCTTTTTTGGATGGCACAGGATCAAGTGTCGACTCATGAAGTCGACTCACAAGCCAAGAGTCGACTTACAAGATCGACTCATGAAGAAAATTCAGAAGTTTCATAAGACCAGCACACAAAGTTTCATAAGACCAGAACTTTAAGTTTTCTGGATTCTGCATCAAGTGTCGACTCTTGAGGTCGACTCATGCATCAAGTGTCAACTCATGAGGTTGACTCAATGTCTAATGGCTAGTTTTTTAGAATTTCATATTTGTTTCCAAACAATTCCAAATGGCTACTTATTGAATTCTAATGATTTTCAACGGTCTTTTCAGTGGATTTGAGGTATTTAACACTCACCAAATCTTATAAAGTCAAAAAGGAAGAGTGAATTCACATGAGACAAACTCCAATCATTTGAAAAGATAAGAAGAGTGTGTTTAAAGAGATTCCCTTACACAAGTCTTCCATTTTTGATTTGTTAAGATTTCAAGTGCTTGGCCATAATTGTGCATTCAAGAGATTCCAAGGAGATGCCAACTCAAGCAATCAAGAGAGCTTCAACGACTTTTATTTTAGCTCTTTCTAGGTGCTCTATATTGTGCTCTTTTATTACATTCTTCTTCTTACTTTGTTGACCTAGTTTTCAAAGGTTTTTGAAACTAGGTTGTAAAGGTTGTTGATGAGCTAAAGAGAAAACCAACTAGGGTTTGACTTGTGAGCTCAAAGAATAAACAAGTTATAAAGTTTGTTGGTGAGCCTAGGTGATAAAACCAACTTAAGTTTTGACTTGTGAGCCTTGAAAATAAGTCGGCTGTAATCTTGGAGAGATTATAATGAAATACCCAAGGAGAAGCTTTGAGAGTGGATGTAGGTGCTTGGAGTGCACAGAACTACTATATATCCTTTGTTTGTATGTGATTGCTTTCTTTATTACTTGCTCTTCCATACTTGTATTTAATTTGCTATTATCCACTACATATCTCTTATAGCTAAATCACTTTGTTTCATAAATACTTCAAGACTAGCAGATAATTATTTTAAATTTTTAAAAGACCCAATTCACCCCCCTCTTGGGCTCCATTTATGGGCAACAAAAATCTCCTTGGTTTCAACTAGGCTAACCAAAAACCATCTTGGTTTTGTTCTTAGGCTCACCAAAAACCTTGATACAACAAAGTATAAAATGAAATAAAGAGTACAAGAAAAAGCTTTCTAATAAAAGTTGTTATCTATTTGAAGCTTGATGAAGATGCTTGTCTTCAATTCAATGAAACCTAAATCAATGCTCAAAAGGTTGGACTTGAATGCTCTTGATTGCTTGAAGGCTTTTTTAGCTTGGAAGTAGTTTCTCTCAATGAATGTGTGAGTTAATGAGCTTTCATTTCTTGTTTTTTCATTTCTCTCTCCTTTCTTGTTGTTTCTTGTTTTTATTCCATTTGAATTTAATCCACTTAAATACCCTTCAAAGGCTTAAAAGATGGTTTATGATCGTTAGACATAAGAAATTTGTCATTGGGGTGATAGAAAAGTGCCCTAAGAGCCAATCATTATGAGGTCCTTTTTGTAAATTTCTAGCTCATGTAATTATATTTTCATATTAATAAAGGCATTTGATTTATCATATATTGATGTGTCATATTTTTATATTGATTATAATGAACCCCATAGAGTAGGGCAATGGAATTAGGGTTATGTAAAGTAACAGTGAGACCTAATTTCTATAAACCCTAATCTAGAATGTTCCTAGTCGTTAGACCATCGATTCAGGGATCGATGAATCTAGAAAGACTAGCTTATCCTATATATGCTCAGTTGATGAAGGTGGTTGATCTCACAACCACTTGTGTAGAGACACTAATACAAGGATAAGGATGCTCATCAAGGTATGAGTACACTGAACTGATCCACACCGGGACTATCTTATGGAAGTCTTACTGCTTGTCAAAAGATAGGTCCCATAGTAGAATTTGTGTATATGATCCTTAGACCTGAGGTTGTTGCCCAGTAAGCAACCCAAGAGGGGGGATGAATTGGATCTCTAAAAATATTAAAATTAATTTACTTGATGTAATGCAATGCAATCTAAATCAATAATTTAATAAGCAAGGTACTATGAATTCAATTGTAGTGCTCTTAAATAAAAATGCAGCAAAAATAAAGAGCAATAAATGAAAAGCAAGTAGAGAGATCAATCAACCACAAGGACCAAGAAATATAGTGGTTCGGTGCTATCCAATGCACCAACATCCACTCCCCAAGATTTCCTTGGGAATTCACTATAATCACATCGATTATAGTTGATTAGTTTTGCAGGCTCACTAATCAAAAACCTAACTTATTTTCATAAGGCCAATAGGTCAAAACCTCACATGGTTTTATAGGCTAACCAAGAACCTAAATGGTTTTAAGGCTCATCACCAACCTTCCTTGGTTTTTTGAGATAACCAAGAACCTAAGTGGTTTTGCGGGCTAACCACCAACCTCATTGGTTTTCAAAGGCTCACCAATAACCTCCATTGGTTTTACAATAGGCTAACCAAGAACCCTTACAATATATAATAATTTGAAGTAAGGAAACAAAGTAAGCTTTCTAAACAAAAGCGGGTATCTCTTTGAAGCTCGATGTAGAGATACTTTAAACTTGTTGAAGCCTCTTGAATGCTTAAGAGTGGATGATATTCAATGCTCTTAAAGGCTCTTGAGTGCTTGGAGGCTTGCTTTTGCTTGAGAGTAGTTGAATCTTCAATGAATAGGAGTTAAAGCTCTTACCTGAATGCTCTTTTCTTATTCTCTTCAATAATATTCAATAGTTCTTCATTTCATTTGATTTGGAGCATATAAATACTTTTCCAAGGCCTCAAATCCTATTTCTAGCTATTAGACTTGAAAAACTAGCCGTTGGAGGGCAAAAGAGTCGAGTTTTCTATTTGAAAAACTAGACATTACTGTTCCCAGAACTCCATGTATCGATACTTCAGGCTTTGAGTCAGCACTTCCTGTCGACACTTGAACTTCTTGAGTCGACACCTAGTTCAAATATCTTCAATTTGATCTTCTGGAAATCTTAGATGTGTCGACACTTCCTCAGGTGAGTCGATACTTTGAGTCGACACTTCTCTTCCATGTGTCGACACTTTAGCAGTTATTCAATTTCAGCAAGTTCTATGGCTTGAAAATCTCAGGCAATAAGCTGATCCATGTGTCGACACTTTGAGTCGATACTTCAGGTCCATGTATTGACACTTCAGACATGCCATTTGAAACATTCTTGCATACCGGCCTGAGTCGACACTTCACTTCCATGTGTCGACACTTGGTGTCATGTGTCAACATTTTGAGACAACACTTCACTGAAAACTTCACAGAAATCTCAGAACTTGTGCTGAAACACATTCATACTTAACTCAATTGACAATTCAAGTAGATATTAATTGTCCAAGTCCTCTTTGAGCAGTTCTTTTCATCCAAACTTGGCTTCTTCAATCAAACAAGCATCTTCAAATTTGTGAGCACCTTTTTCAATAAAAACGTACTTCAAGAAAATCATTAGTACTCAACTCATACTTAACCATTTTGCTTATCATCAAAATCAACAATGGAGTCAACAATCTCCCCCTTTTTTGATGATGACAAAATCCTTAAGTATAAATTGCTTAATAAGCTTTTGAAAGAAATCAACAAGGTGCATAGCACTAAATGCAATAATTGTATCAAAGTAATTTTCAATTTCGATAAGATATATCAGTGCAAGTTGTAATGAATAAGAGTATCAGATCTTTGGGATATATATAAAACATAATCACATGTATCATGATACTCTACATAAAAATTCAACAATAAGTAAAGCTCCCCCTGAATTTATGATTCATAAAATAATTTGTAAATGTCTTTTCAAACACTTAAAGAGGGATTTAAGATGAAATTCATTTTTAAAGGATCTTCAAAGAAAACAAAGTATAGCTCCCCCTTTTTTAAGGAATTTGTAAACATTTTCAATTCAAGTTTTCAAGATTTGTTTACCCCTTGCACATCACAAATATAAATCATTTGTCTTTAAACTTACTACTCCCAAAAATATATTAAATTTATACATAAATCTCACTATACTACTCCCCCTTTTTGTTATCATTAAAAAGGTAGGAAGACAAATAGGTTTATCATTCAAGATATAGCATTGAAGTGTAATGTATGAACTTCATTTCAATTCATAAAGAAAATTCATAAAGATAATGAAATACCAACGAAATTTTAGTCATTCATTCATTTAAAGTTACAAACATGAAGTACAACATGATATTTTATTTCAAGTCAGAGTTTGTACAATCAAAAGATAAAACATACATAGATGCATAAAAGTAAACTATCTAAAAATACAAAGATATCCTAATCCTCATCATCATCATCTGAAGATGATCTGATCTCAATCAGTCCTATATCAGTAAAAGATCGAGCTCGAGGCCATATCGACCTGAGATCTTGGAGTCGGGTCCTGGTCGGTCATGGAGGGGTACGACGTCCACGTCCTCTGCATCGTGCATATGTCCGACCTCTAGCTGGAGTAGTAAAGGTAAAAGCAATGTCCTCCACAGGAACAAAACTAATTGATTCGACAGTCTCAGTGACTATCGAAAGTGGCGAGCGATCAAAGGACGGACCAGAATCATGATAATGAAAGCCAGGTGTATAAAAACCAAGCTCTCAGATAAGTGAGGATGTGTGAATAGTAGGAGTATCAAAAATAGGAGTATCAGCCGATGATATGATAGGTGTATCAAGGGTAGATGTATCAACTGAAGAATAAACTAGTATATCTATAATCGGTGAATCAATGATAGGGGTGTCAATAATGGGTGTATCGATAATGGGGGTATCAACAATAGGTGAATGTACAACAGGAATATCAATAACTAAAGAATCAATAACTGGTGAAAGTATAGGAATAGGATCATGATCATCCGATCTGGAAGGAGTGGATGGAACTGGAGTCTGGGTAGGTAAACTAGAAGGATCAAGAGTAGGACTCCTGGACAAGTCTACCGTCACCTCCGCTACTGGCTCTATAGCTAGATCTGGGAACTCAAATCCACCAGAGTCAGTCTTCTCATCATCTCCATCAACATCATCACCATCAATGTCTCCAACAATATCATCACCATCAACATCATTAACAGGTGCAGGAGCAGGTGGAGCTGTATCAGCAACCGGAGTACTCACTGAAGGTCTGGATAGTGCAGTCAATATAGCTAAGATGCCATCACTCAGTCCACTATGGCTCTCTCTGGTCTCATCTATGAAATAGTCAAGACGCTGTCTAACAATCAAAAGATCAATCTTGATGCATCTGACTCTTTTCAATAAGCTATCAGAAACACCCCGAGTCTCCATTTGAGCTAGCTGAGGCTGTGCTGAAGTAGAAGGATCAAACTGAGATGCAACCACTGGCTGACCCGCTGTCTCAGGCTGACCTCGCTAGGTCCTGCCTCGTCGGAGAGGATGCACTCCTCCTCTGCAGCATCATCGTCTTCAGCTCTGTCCTCGGCCTGACCAGATATCCTGCGAGTCCACTGGCCTCAGAATAGATGATAACCCATCCGGTGTAATGACTTAATGTCATACACATCAATATGTAGTAGCATATGGAAGGGCTCGTCCTCAAAGCTGACACCATACTCTCTGAATAGAACAGTCAATCCCATCCCATATGGCAGGCAGAGTCACTGGCTCATCAACGCCTCCATCATCTAGTGAATCATAAGCACTGGAAGGCAGACGGGTGTGCGCTGAACCAAAGAGACCATCACTAGCAACTCCCACTCAGTGATGTAATCGAAGCATCTGGTCTTTGGTAGAAGTATCTAGGCGACAATATGGTGCAGTAATCTCATCTCTGCAGATAGTCAGGATGCGGGTATGGTGGCTCCCTCTGGCAATATATCAGACTCGAAGATACACTGGAGTACATTCACTCTGTCCATCAAGCTGTCCATCACTAAACCAATCATCGAAATATCCCATACTCTGCTCAGAACCTCTGATGAAACAAAGATATCCGGGCCTCTCACCTGTGCCATCCATCCATCAGATCCACGGGCGAGTGATCCATAAAACTCTCTAATCAACCCTGGGTAAAACTTCTCATTGAGTGAGCAAAAGGAAGTCAAGCCAGCCTGTCGAATCCACTGTCCGATCCTAAAATGCTGCTGGTTGACAAAAGTGAAGTCCACTCATCATCCTCCAATAACAATCTTCGAGCTCATCCTACTAGAAGCTACAAAAAGTTATCGTGCAGGCGGATAAGGAGCTCTAGCCTCGTGTCTAGCCTTCATCCTTCATTCTTCTTCCTGATTTGACTGACGAGGTCGATGGACTACTTGCTTTCGGGGTCCCATTGTTTGGATTAAAGATTTGGACAAGATTTTGGTTGAAACCTAGGATTTCTAAAGCTCAAAATCCAAATGGGAGAAGAAATCCAACAAAATCTGAACTCCCGAGTGTCTAAATTGAAGAATCAACAGGTTTAAAAACTTGAAATAGTGGGAAGAACAGTGAGGAGTACCTTAGAACATGTGTTGGCTCGAAGGAAATGGAGAAATGGGAAGAAAAAATCATTCAAAAATTTTTTATTCTCAGTCTGCTGCCGTTCAAGTGTTGACTCACGAATGTGTTGACACATGCAGGTGTCGACACATCGATGTGTCGACACATCGACTTAAAAACCAAAAAATTAAGAGATCCAAGGGTTCATCAAAATCACTTAAAATATGATTAAATTTAACAATGATTGAGTACAATTGATGTCAAATTGATCTAATTTAAGTCAAAGATAGAAAAAATTTAATCAAAAGGATTAATGATCCCGAGCTCTCTTCTAATCATACAAAACCGATCTTCCAGAAGAGGTTTAGTTAAGATATCAGCTAATTGATATTCATTACTAAAAAATTCAAGTACAACATCATTATTTTCTACATGATCTCTAATAAAATGATGTCTAATTTCAATTTGTTTACTCCTAGAATGTTGAACAAAATTTTTAGTCAAGCAAATAGCACTGGTATTATCACATTTAGTAGGTGTACTAGCCAACTTGATTCCAAAATCTTCAAGTTGTTGCTTAATCCACAAGATTTGAGCACAACAACTTCCTGCTGCAATATACTCAGCCTCAGTTGTGATAGTACAACTGAAGTTTGTTTTATGCTAAACCATGAGATTAAGTTGACTCCAAGAAATTGGCAAGTACCACTAGTACTCTTTCTATCCAATTTACAACCAGCAAAATCAACATCAGAATATCCAATCAATTCAACAGATAAATTTCTAGAATACCATAAACCAATATCAACAGTACTAGATAAATATCTAATAATGCGCCTAACAGCCATCAAATATGATTCTTTAGGTTCAGACTGATATCTAGCACACATGCATACACTGAACATTATATCTGGTCTACTAGCAGTTAGGTACAATAAAGAGCCAATCATACCTTTTTATAACTTTTGATCTACAGATTTATCATGTTCATCCTTATCAAGTCTACAAGAGGGGCTCATAGGCGTACCTATTGCTTTAGTAGTCTCCATCCCAAACTTCTTTATAAATTCTCTCGTATACTTAGCTTGGTTGATGAAGATTCCATCTATAGTTTGCTTGATCTGGAGTCCAAGAATGAAATTGAGTTTTCCCATCATGCTCATCTTGAACTCACCTTGCATTAGCTTAGCAAACTCTTGACAAAGAATTTCATTAGTAGCACCAAAAATAATATCAGCAACATATATTTATACTACTAATAAATCACTATCTTTCTTTTTCAAAAATAGTGTTTCACCAACATTACCTCTAGAAAATTCATTTTTAATTAAAAATTTGCTGAGTCTTTCATACCAGGCCTGAGGTGCTTGCTTTAATCCACAAAGTGCTTTGTGCGATTTAAAAACATGATCAGGATGTACATGATTTTCAAATCCAGGTGGTTGTTCAACAAAAACTTTTGCAGTTATAAAACCATTTAGAAATGCACTCTTAACATTCATTTGAAATAGTTTAAAGTTCATAAAACAAGAAAATGCTAATAATAGTCTAATTACTTCAAGTCTAGCAACAGGAGCAAAAGTTTCATCAAAATCAATCCCTTCCTCCTGATTGTAGCCTTTAGCAACTAGCCTAGCTTTATTCCTAACAACAATTCCATTTTCATCTAATTTATTCCTAAATATCCATTTTATGCCAATAATAGAAATATTAGATGGTCTTTCTATTAATATCCAAACATTATTTCTATTAAACTGAATTAGTTATTATTGAATGGCATTAATCTAGTTAGGGTCTTTTTCAGCTTCTTCAAAATATTTAGGCTCTACTTGTGATACAAAAGCTATATAATCACATTCATTTCTAATTGAGGCTCGAGTTCTTATCCCTTTAGATGGATCACCTAGGATTAATTCCTTAGGATGTCCATGAGCATACCTCCACTCCTTAGGTAGATCTTAATGCTTTAGAGTGTCATCACCTTTCTCATTCTTGTCTTGATCTTCTTCACTTGGTTGGGGTTGATCATTTAGTGTTAATTTTTGAAGCTTGTCAGCACCTACACATTTGTTAGTAGATTCTTCAAAAACAATATGTACTAACTCTTCCACAACCAAAGTTCTTTTATTGAAAACTCTATATGCCCTGCATGATGTGGAGTATCCTAAAAAGATACCTTTATCAGACTTGGCATCAAACATTCCAAGATTATCTTTTCCATTATTTAAGATAAAATATTTACAACCAAAAACTCGAAAATATTTTAAAGTCGATTTTCTTAGATTCCAAAGTTCATATGGAGTTTTCTTCAAAATAGGATGGATTAAAACTCGATTCAAATGTAACATGCAGTATTAATAGCTTTAGCCCAAAAATATATCGGCAAATCATTTTTACAAAGAATAATGCGTGCCATTTCTTCCAAAGTACGATTTTTTCTTTCTACTACCCTATTCTGCTGAGATATCCTAGGTCTAGAAAAGTTGTGTTCTATTCCTTTTTCATTATAAAAGTTTTCAAATTCTTGATTTTCAAATTCAGTTCCATGATCACTATGAATGCAAACAACTGAAACACCTTTTTCATTTGAGACTTTTAGATAAAACTTTATAAATGCTGAAAATGATTCATCTTTATGTGCTAAAAAGAAAACTCATGTAAATCTCAAAAAATCATCCACTATGACTAGTCCATACATCTTGCCTCCTAGACTTGATGTTTTAGTTGGTCCAAAGAGATCCTTATGAAGTAGTTCTAGTGGCCTACTAGTAGTTACAAAATCTTTTGGTTTAAAAGAAGTTTTAACTTGTTTACCAAATTGACATGCTTGGCAAATTCTATCTTTTTCAAAACAAAGTTCAAGTAAATCTCTAACTAAGTTCTTTTTGCAAAGTTTTGAAAGTAGATACATACTAGTTTGCTCTAATCTTCTATGCCAAAACCAACCAGTCTCATCCTTAGTAGAATTCATTACAACAATGCATTCTCTATTAGGCAAAGATAGATCATCCAAATCTACCAAATAAACATTTACATGTCTTTTTCTAATGAATTGTACTCTATCTATATCCGGCCTAGCAATCATGCAATATGATGATTTAAAAATGACTTGAAAACCTTTATCACAAAATTGACTAATCCTTAAAAGATTGTGTTTTAAACCATCAACTAGAAGTACATTGCTAATACAATTATAAGGAGTTATGTGAACCTTACCAATACCAATGATTTTTTCTTTACCATTATCCCTGAAGGTCACACTCCCTCCATTCAAAGCTTCAAGAGAAGTGAATTGCTTCACATCTCCCGTCATGTGCCCAGAGCAACCACTATCAAGATACTAAAGTCTTTTATTCTCCTTGGTTGCAAGACACACCTGCAATAAAATCAAGCTTTGTTTTTAGGTATCCAAGCCAACTTGGGTCCTTTAGGGTTAGCATTCAAAATGGTTCCTTTTGGAACCCACACTTTACCGAAAGAATTAATTTTCCTTAAATGGCATTGAAAATATTTATGTCCTAACTTTTTACAAATAAAATAGGTTATGCTAGAAGATGCAGGTACAAAAAAGTTCTTGAAATACTTTTGTTGCTTTTGCGGTCTAAAACCTAAATATGCTTTATTGAAAATGGTTCTTTGACTATTTAAAAGTGGGTTTAACTTTTCTAAACTATAAGTAAATTTCTCAACAAAAGGCTTTATCTTTTCAAGTTTATTTTTGTACTGAACATTTTCCAATTCTAAATCTTTGTTTTTCTTTAAAAGATCACCATTTGAAATAACATTTTTGGATCTTTTCAAAACTTTGTTTTTCATTGACAAAGCATTGTTTTCTTTTCTAAAACATTCAATTTAGATTTCAAATCACTAACTTCATTTAGCAAAGAATTATTTTCTAATGAAAAATTGTTTGCATGCTTTTTTAATTTTTTATTTTCAGATAAAATTATTTTATAATCATGCATGAGTTCATCAAAAGCATTTCTAAGCTCATCAAATGTAAAATCAATTTCGGTATCAGAATTTACCTCATCATTGTCATGATGTGCCATTAAACAGAGATTTGCTATTTCTGTTTGCTCTTCTTCAGAACTGGAGTCTTCACTGTCACTCCAAGTGGCCATCATTGCTTTCTTTCATAATTTCTTCCTAGACTTCTTAAGGAGAGGATAATCAAACTTGTAGTATCCCGGCTTCTTGCACTCGAAGCTTGTAGGTATTTCCTTCTCCTTTTCCTTTTTCTTTTCCTTCTCTTTCTCTTTTCCTTTTTCCTTTGATTGATATTTCTTTTTGTAAGGAAACTTCCTCATCTTTATAAATCTTCTGAATTTCCATGCAAGGAGGGCTTCTTCACCTTCATCATCTTCTTCTTCTTCGGACTCATCTATTGAGGATTCTTCTTGTATGTTTGATTTGAAAGCAATCCCCTTCTTCTTTTTGTCCATGTCCATTGATTTTTGTTTCAAATTCAGTTCATAAGTTATGAGCGATCCAACTAGCTGCTCTAAAGGTAATCTGTCAATGTCCTTGGCTTCTTGAATTGCGGTCACCTTCGGATCCTATAATGTTGGAAGTGACCTGAAGATTTTATTCACAATATCAGTGTTAGACATTACCTTTCCTAGACTTTTCATTCCATTTACAATATTTATGAATCTTGTGTACATATCAGTGATTGATTCATTAGGTTCCATTCAGAATATCTCATATGTGTGCACTAACATGTTCACTTTAGTATTTTTTACTTGATCGGTACCCTCATGGATAATTTCAAGTGTGTCCCATATTTCTTTAGCTGAGGTGCATGTAGATATCCTATTGAATTCACTAAGATCTAATGTACCATAAAGGAGATTCATTGCCTTGGCATTGATCTCGGATTACTTAATGTTATTTTCATCCCAATCCTCTTCGATCTTTGAAATGGAAACACCATTAATCACTACTGAAGGAATATGAGGACCCTTATCAACCACTCTCCATAAATTATAGTCAATAGAATGCATATAAATTCTCATCCTAGTTTTTCAATATGTATAATTTGATCCATTAAAAAATGGAGATCTATTTGAGGCTTGACCCTCAACTATGCTAGTACCAATTGGGACTACCATAGAACTTTACTCAAGGCGGTAAAGCCTATACATTAAGAATAGGGTTCTGATACCACTTATTGCCCAGTAAGCAACCCAAGAGGGGGGGTAAATTGAGTCTCTAAAAATATTAAAATTAATTTACTTGATGCAATGCAATGCAATCCAATTCAACAATTTAATAAGAAAGGTACTATGAATTCAATTATAGTGCTCTTAAATAAAAATGCAGGAAAAATAAAGAGCAATAAATAAAAAGCAAGTAGAGAGATCAATCAACCACAAAGACCAAGAAATATAGTGGTTCGATGCTATTCAATGCACCTACATCCACTCCCCAATATCCCCTTAGGAATTCACTATAATCACACCGATTATAATTGATTAGTTTTGTGGGCTCACTAATCAAAAATCCAACTTGTTTTCACAAGACCAACAAGTCAAAATCTCACTTGGTTTTACGAGCTAACCAAGAACCTAAATGGTTTTAAGGCTCACCACCAACCTCCCTTGGTTTTCTGGGATAACCAAGAACCTAAGTGGTTTTACGGGCTAACCAAGAACCCTTACAACATATAATGATTTGAAGTAAGGAAACAAAGTAAGCTTTCTAAACAAAAGCAGGTATCTCTTTGAAGCTCGATGTAGAGATACTTTGAACTTGTTGAAGCTTCTTGAATGCTTAAGAATGGATGATCTTCAATGCTCTTAAAGGCTCTTGAATGCTTGGAGGCTTGCTTTTGCTTGAGAGTAGTTGAATCTTCAATGAATAGGAGTTAAAGCTCTCACTTGAATGCTCTTTTCTCATTCTCTTCAATAATATTTAATAGTTCTTCATTTGATTTGATTTGGAGCATATAAATACTTTTCCAAGGCCTTAATCTCGTTTCTAGCTGTTAGACTTGAAAAACTAGCCATTAGAGGGCAAAAGAGTCGAGTTCTGTGTTTGAAAAACTAGCCGTTACTGTTCCCATAACTCCATATATCGACACTTCAGGCTTTGAGTCGACACTTTCTTTCAACACTTGAACTTCTTAAGTTGACACCTAGATCAAATATCTTCAATCTGATCTTTCGAAAATCTCAGATGTGTCGACACTTCCTCAGGTGAGTCAACACTTTGAGTCGACACTTCTCTTTCATGTGTCGACACTTCAGCAGTTCTTCAATTTCAACATGTTCTGTGGCTTGAAAATCTTAGGCGATGAGCGATCCATGTGTCGACACTTTGGATCGACACTTCAGGTCCATGTGTTGACACTTCAGCCATGCCATTTGAAACATTCTTGCATACCGACCTAAGTCGACACTTCTCTTCTATGTGTCGACACTTCAGCAGTTCTTCAATTTCGGTAAGTTTTGTGGCTTGAAAATCTCAGGCAATGAGCTGATCCATGTGTCGACACTTTAAGTCGATACTTCAGGTCCATGTGTTGACACTTCAACCATGCCATTTGAAACATTCTTGCATACTGGCATGAGTCGATACTTCACTTCTATGTGTCGACACTTGGGGTCATGTGTCCACACTTTGAGTCAACACCTCACTGAAAACTTCATAGAAATCTCTGAACTTGTGCTGAAACACATTCATACTTAACTCAATTGACAATTCAAGCAGATATTGATTATCCAAGTCCATTTTGAGCAATTCTTTTCATCTAAACTTGGCTTCTTCAATCAAACAAGCTTGTTCAAATTTTTGAGCACCTTTTTCAACAAAAATACACTTCAAGGAAATCATCAGTACTCAACTCATACTTAACCATTTTTCTTATCATCATAATCAACAACGGAGTCAACAGAGGTCACCATGGTTTCTTGTACACACTAAGCCATATATTGGTTCATACTCATTCATGGCATTATGACATGTACGAGATGTTCTGGGTATGGTAGAAGGTGTACAAAGGATGTGAGTGGACCAACAAGGAATAGATCTTTTCCAGTAAGAGGAATTGTTATCTTATGCAATCTCTTCGATGAGTAACTTAAGGAGCCTTTGATCAAAGCAGGATGAAATTAGAATTGGTTTCTAATCAGTCATCAGCTGAGTTCTTATAATCGAGCTGAGATTCGATATGACTAAGTATTAGGGTTTGACATATGTCCATACCTATCACTTAATCAGGATAATGGGAGATCAAAAGATTGAATTGCACGGTAACATACTACTGAAGGGTATTTTGGCACTTTCCTTCAAATTCCATATTTTTTTAATAGGCATGACACGTTGCTAGACATCAATCTTGTCTTGTAGGTTTTCATGAACCAATTGATTTGGTTTCATGAGTCATTTCGATGGATGATTCGAATTGGACAATTAGGTGAGCCCAATTGACCTAATTAGATCAATCGGGTTCGATTGGTTCAAATCAGCTCAAACCTAGACCTACTGCTGGCTAGACGTGGAACCCAATGGATCACACATAATAGGGAGTTGGCCAAGGAAGTCATTCATGATTTATTTAGAATCATGGGATCCTAATTGGTTAGCTAGATTACAGACTAGCATATGTGGGCTAACCCAATTGGATTGGGTCCAATTGCTTGGTATTTGGACTAACTTATTTGAGGGAAACCCAGATTAGGTTGAGTCCTAAGTGGGGCAGCTTAAACCAAGTTTTATCTTGTTTTATTTGGGCATTATACCACTTTTATGAAGAGTCCTAGGTGCATAGGACTCTTAGCACCTCTTGGCGTGTGCGGGAGATGGGGAGTGCATGTAGAAGGACTAAGAGTCCTTCTACAGATGAAACTCTAGGAGTTTTGTTGATCCCATAAGTGATTTTGATGATAACCAAATATTGGAGAATGTACATTTATTTCTAACAACTCTTCAAGTGTTTTACAAGTTTTTGTAGGATGAGTTAATTATTCAAACTTCAATCCTAAACCTTTGTCTCTTGTTTGAGTTGTGTTGTAATTTATTCTTGTAAAGAAGAACCCAATGAAAAAGCTAAAAAAAAATTATGTAAAAAGTGTTACTTCTGTGTATGTGTGCCTTAAAAATATTTTTAGTTGGTTTGCATGAAAAATGAATGAGAGTTGGTGAGAGTTTTCTTTGAGTCCAATTGTAAAAGTCCTAAAAAAAATACTCGAGCTGACCCAGTATGTTAAAGAGCCGACTCCACCTATTGGCATGCAGCAAGGATTCCGGTATGCAGCAATCCAAGTTGACTCGAAGGTAACCGATCCGACTCTAGTGAATCTGAGTCGACTGGAATATGTCCGAGCCGACTCCTCCAAAGTCCAGTTTTTGAAGATTTCTGAGAATAGCCAGGCAAGCCAACCCGAACCAGAAAGAGCTGACTCTGCCAGACCTAATTTTAAAGACCTGAGAAAGCGAGCCGACCCGAACTGCATCGAGCCGACTCTTCCAGAGTGATGATTTCAGAACCTGAGAAGAAGAGCTGACCAATGATTATAAGAGCTGACTCCTCGAGTTCAAGATTTTCAAAGATATAGTTCGAGCTGACCCGAGCTACAAAGAGCTGCCTCGTCCAGTGTGAAGTTTTGCATCCTGAGATAAAGAGCCAACTACACTGAAGATTTGGTGACTCAACCTATCGACTCGAAGGATCCGAGCCGACTCTAAGGAATTCAAGCCGACTCAAACATCGCTTTTAGGTATCCAACGGCTAGTTCCAGAATTTGTTTTTGAATGCCAAAAAGTGCTCGAACGATCACAAATCACTTTCCAACGGTCTACAACAGCTAGAATTGCCTTGAAGTGATGGAAGACCTTATATTTGAAGGATTTGAGCTTCCTTAAAGCAATAATTAGAGAATTCTTCAAAGTTTTGAGAGCTACATTGAATATCCTATCTACCAAAAAGAAAGAGAGCATAAGAGCATTCAAGCAAGCCTTCAAGTCTTCACCAACTTTGATCTGAAGCTTGAAGCAATTTTGGAAGAAGCCACTGAAGTAATTAAAGCTCATTCAAGTGCACGTCAAGTGGACTTCTATCAAGCTGCACCGGCAACTATCTGACAAATTGAGTTTGTCATTTTTGTTGAATTTATTTCAATTAATTTTATTGAATTATTAGGTTATTGGTGAGCCCGGTTGAAAAACCAAATAGGTTCTTGGTGAGCCTTAATAAAAACTAAGTGCTGGGTTCTTGGTGATCCTGGTAAAACTAAGTTAGGTTCTCGGTCATCCTGTGAAAATCAAGTTAGGTTTCTTTGGTGAGCCTGTTCAAAACCAAAGGATGTTGGGTTTTCTTTGGTGATCCCTTTAAAACCAAACTAGAGAGGTTTTGGATTGTGATCCTGCAAAATAATCCGACTGTATTCAGGTGTGAATATAGTGGAAATCCCAAGTGATATCTTGGCTAGTAAACGTAGGAGCTGGGTTGCTCCGAACCACTATAAACCTTGTATGTTTGTATTGTGATTCTCTGATTTTTTTAGCTTCTGCATTTGGTTCTTAGTCTCAACACACAATACTTTAAAAATAAATTTTAATTGCATATTATCTGCATTAAGTTTTTAAATTTCTAATTCACCCCCCTCTTGGGTAGCCACCTAGGCAGCAAGTTTCATATTTAGAACGCCTCTTATCTGATCTCCATGCCCTTTTGGTTTTAGTTGACCGATCAAAAGAGGACAAAGGGGTGGCATGAAGAAAGGAATAGTCAAAGTGCACAGATGAAGAGTCACTCTTCATCTACACACGGTTCCGAGGCAGAGTCCTTCTGCTCTCAGAATCTTCTTCTATGGTTACAAGACAAGAAGGGACGCCTCCTTTCCCTTGAGTTCGGTACATGCCATGTGGCATGACGAGGGAGCATTTGGAGAACTCAAATAAGACTCCTAAGTCCTGAAGAGACTTATCAGATATGAAGAGACATATCTGATAAGAGTTTTTGGGATGCTTTTCACGCCCCTTAAATTCCTATTTAAGGGTGTACGATGAAATGAGATTTATTATTATTAAGCGTTGTTCGGTCATCAAAAACAGGAGTCCATTTTCTCGAGAGTTATCTGAGTGTCTTTTTCTGCTTGTCTCTCCCTCTTCCTTTCTTTTAGACAAGACTTGTCTTGTTAAGACACGGTCTAATCTTTTAGGATAAGGCTTTATTCTTGCATATAAGCCTAAGGAGTCCTAGAGAAGGGTTGTCCTAAAACCAAGAGTGGTTTAGGATAGTGTTCTTAGTGCCCTGCAGTAAGACAGGGTGTCCTATAGTCGTCAAAGGTCCAAAGGCTACCCTAAAAGTTCTGTTGAAGCAAGCAACCCCGGTAGGGATTCTTCCTTGCTACCATTCTCATGTGGATCACCGTTGGAGGGCTTGCACTTGTGAGCCTCATGGAAAGGATTGGATTTCAACGATCCAGGTATGTTTTTCTAACTTCATTTATGTTTTATTAATTGTTAATGCATGAGGGGTTCCTGGGAATTAGGGTTTTCTAGCCAATTAGGGTTTCATGGTTAGAATTTTTGTTTTGAAATTCACTTCTGCATATTGCATGATTCTCGGCACCCTCGAAGAATTCCCATCAGTAGTATCAAAGCCATCCTTGTGGCATACCAATTATGAACCACTTTTGAAGTTCATGAACATCCATATTCGAGTCGACCCGAACCCTATTCGAGTAGACCCGACAATAGACTGAGCCGACCCGAACCCTATCGAGTCAACCTGACCAAATTCATATGCATGATTTCTAGTTTTTTTATGAATTTACATGATAATGCAATTGTATGAAATTTTGCATATTAGGGTAATATGTTTAATTTTTGTTTTTATGAAATACATGATATTATGTCAAGTATGAAATTATGCATTTTGATTGAACCTCGTAACTATTTTGGATAGGGTTAGTCACCATGGCCGTTCGGTTATAGGAGCCAAATAGGGTTTAAAGGCCCTCTCCTCCCATTCAATGGGTTTCCTATGGTGTGTAGGGGTGCCACTGTGGCCATATCCCATGAAAAAATTAGGTGAACGGGGAAATGAAATATCATGCTATGATATGATTGCTATGTAATCATACAATGTTATGCATATGCTGGAATGATATGTTTTATGTTATAAACATTATTTGAATGATTATTTAGGATGTGTTTGAGACCATCAAAGCCCTCATTAAAAATTATATTTAGTCATAGTATAAACTTAATTATGATGCAAAACTAATTAGGGTTATGATCAGCCAGTTAGTGTATAGGCAAGTGGTTCTGAAAAGTTTAAGGGATTGAGATTTTTAATTGGTTCCATTGTCTGACCAGGCCAATTCAATTGGTGTCTAAGGAAAGCAACGGGGAGACCCCCTCACCCCTTCCACTTATCTGGCCAATTTGGTCATATCTAAAATCTAAATTTGGGAATGCTAATTGATTAAGAATACTATAATTTGCCTTCCTTCATGCTAAGCAAAATTTTTGTTAATACTATAGTAGGTTTGTTGTGTACACACAAGGCCTACTTTAGGGTTTGACATGAAATTTGTCTCGGTGCACTAGGTGCTTTATAGCATGATTGGAATTGTTGCTTTGTTGTGTACACACAAGGGCAACATTTTTCAATCATGGCTATATAGAAATGAAGGGTCTGACTAAACTAAGACATTGAGGTTTGTTGTGTACATACAAGGCCATAAGTGTCTTAGAGGCAAGTTTAATAGTTGAGAGTTGCATAGATTGCAATTGGAAACAAAGTCCTACCTTTGAACTCATGAGTGTTTGTTTTGTATATACAAGGCATTCATGAGAAATTAGGATCTCAACCCCACTAAAGAAACCAGTAAGGTTTCTCACTTACCATAGATTGAGGGTCATGGTATTCAAAGAAAATAGTGAGAAACATAATTACATATAAAAGTCCTTATCTAATTACGAATGTCATCTTGGATGGTCTGCTGATATTGTTCTTTAATTATATATAGGAAATTTACATAATGGCTTCGAATTTATCACTGTAGGGCATTTTAGATGCCAACAAGTTAACCGATCCCAATTATGTGGACTGGCTAAGGAACCTGAGGATTGTACCAACTCAGGAGAAGCTGTCATATATTCTTGATTCTCCGGATCCTGAGATGATGGAGAGGATGCTTCAGAGGAGGAAATTGCCATACACAGAATGTGGCAAAATGACAGTATAACTATCAGGTGCATCATATTGGCCTCCACGAGCAACGAGCTCCAAAGGCAACATGAAGGTATCGAACCTCAATCCATATTGCTCAATTTAAAGGAGCTATATGGAGAGCAAAGTAGGGCTGCTCGATACGAGATATCGATGCAGTTGTTCCATGCACGGATGAGTGAGGGTTCATCTATACAAACCCACGTATTGAAAATGATTGACTGAATCATCCGATTAGGTCAATTAGGGTTTGTCATGGATGGTAAACTCAATCAGGACTTGATCCTGCAGTCACTCCCAGATTCCTTCTCTCAGTTTGTTCTTAATTACTATATGAACAAACTGAATACTTCATTGCCAGAACTGCTTAATATGCTTAAGACAGCAAAGAGCCATTTAAAAGGAGATAAGGCTAATATTCTTCTAGTTGATGGAAGAAAGAAACAGGCAAAGAAGAAGGGCTTGAAAAGAAAATTCAACCCTAAGAAGAGCTTCCAGAATACAAAGAAAGCTAAGAAGGCTGATGGAGCCTGTTTCCATTACGGCAAGCAAGGGTACTGGAAGAAAAATTGTGAGGTATATCTTCCAAGTGTAAAGCAAGATGCAAGTGGTTCATCTAAATGTTTGTACATTATACAAACAAATTTATCATTGAGTTCTTCAAATTCTAATTCATGGGTATCGGATACCGCATGTGGATCTCATATCTGCAATTCATTGCAAGGACTCCAAATTAGGAATTTGAAGAAAGGTGACTTCAAGCTATATGGGGCAAGTGGTGAAGCCATTTATGCTGAAGCTGTGGTTACCTGTATCTTATTATTACCTTTGGGTAATATGTTAAAGATAGAAGAATGTTACTACATATCCAATATTGTAAGAAAGATTATTTCTATACCCTTGTTATTACAACAAGGATATGAAATAAATGTAAAGAGCAGTGGCTGCTCTATTCTTTATAATAATAAAATATTTGGGCATGGTTGTTTCATTAATGATCTTCTTACTTTGGAACTTAATGATGAAATACTTCTTGTTAATGACAAGAAGAGAAAGAGAGATAATGTCAATGTCACATATCTTTGGAATTGTCGGTTAGGTCATATCAGTGAGTCAAGGATAAACAAGTTAGCCAAAGATAATTACTTTGACCCTTATGATTTCCAATCATTAAGAACTTGTGAGTCTTGCATCAAAGAAAAAATGACCAAGTCTCCATTCACTGGATATGGAGACAGGGTAACAGAGTTACTAGGTCTTGTGCATACTATGTTGGGAATTGTGTCCCAAAGCTAATCTCTTAGGCTGTAGGCGGTTGTGCTTAGTATTGTAATTTATATATAAATTAATAAAACTTTATTTTGGCAGCTCATCACATTATTCATTTTCTTGTAATGAACTTTATTTATGTGATGAAATTCTTAGGACTGCACTGACTTCGATATAGAGAGGATATATCGAGTGGTCCTTTAAATAGTTCACAACCAAAGGATACATTGTATAGGACGGCAATGTATCAAGTGTAGGTGGTTGTGGTTCACATCGTTTGGTGGTCCTCTTGACCAAAGAAGTGTAGTGACACTGATGTGATCTGCAAGTGGGTTGTATGTCATCTCATTGAACGTGACTCCGTGGAGCTCCTTTCTGGCAAAGGATTGCTCCCGATTGGATATGGATATATGTATCCCTCCGACTTGAGGTCACCATGGTAGCTTGTAAGTAACTCCCTGTGCTTTGGTACCGGACTACCCGAATTTCTAATTCGGTGATGGAAGGTTTCTGGGTATAGGCAAGTACTTATGGAGTAGTGGTGGACCAAGATGGAATTGACTTGTCCAAATTGTTTGGATTGAATGTCTCGTAGTGTCTCAATTTAGCAAATCCTTGGCCAGGGTAGTCCTAGTGAGGAGTCACTGGACTTGCGAGGTTGAGACATATTGTGGATTGACTCAGTTAGGGTTGGCAGTCTAACCCTAGATCATCTTGAGCATTGGAGGTCAAAGGGATGAATTATACGATAACCATATACCACAGGTTTGATAGATTTCTCTCGCATCTTCAGCCTATCCGGACGCCGGAACTCATTGCTAGATGGTATCTTGTGCTGGTACTGGAAGTGTTCCAGTGCTACCGTTTAGGTTCGAAGCGATGTGGTCACATGCAATAGAGGATTTCTTCCTGATCTGGGAGCCGATCAACGATTGGAAATCATTTTAGTATTAAGGTCAAACGGTCTAATTGAGCACACATGGTATTTTTTCTGGTCAACCTGGTCTGATTTGGATCGACCAGGATTGGTTTGGGTCAACTAGGAATTTTTCCTGGTAGACCAGGACTGGACCTAGTTTTCTTACTGATAGGGTTTGGTCGGACCGGGGTCTTGATGAACCAGTTTTTGGGTTTGTTGAACCAGTTTTATCATGGGATTTTTTACACGGTGTTTTTGGTTCAACGCTGTTTGTTTTCTCCCTCTTCCTCTCTCTTGGTTGCTTTGTTTTTACTATGTGATTAGGATAAGAACATCATGAAGGTCGATTGCTGCTTGGGTTATCTGATAATGATCATTAGCATAGCGATCTAGATTAGGTCTCTCTGTGTTTTTCTCCCGTGCATCTTCCTCTCTCTCGCTCTCTATTTTTCACGGTGATTCAGCCCTCTTCCAACCTGTGGTTCCCTTATTTCTCTCCATCGATCAAGGGCCATTTCAAATGTGTTTGGTTTTATCTGGACTTCTCTCATGATGTCTTCCTGGGCTTCACAGGTTTGTTCTCCACCTCTTATTTGTCTTTGTTGAAGGCTGTGAGATGAAGATGAAGAGTGGAAGAACATAGCATAAGAGAGAAGCAAAGAGCAAGCTTTTGGGATGGAAAATTTGTGTGCAGAAATTCATTGGGAGTCCCACGTAATCCTTCCCTCATCTTCACGATCTCCATTATGTGCTCTTGGTGGAGTATGGGCGGTTTTGGAGGAGACCATCCATGAAGTTCTGTTCGGCTTTCCCTGGTCCACCTATCCGTAACCTTTCTTTGATTCTTGGAGGACTAGCATCCAATCGGGAGTTGGATCAGTGAGAGCCCGTGCATGGATACTCTAGAGGGTGGACATTTGGGCACCTTGAGAGATTGGACCGATCTTTTCTTCTTCTTGCTATTACAGATCAAGTAGAACCTCTGTTTGCTGATTTGAAGACTGCTAGAGTTCAACCGGTTGCATTGATTTGCTATTGAAGGGAGTCGGCTTCTTCCTGCTTCAATCCAAAATTCAGAACAAAAAGGAAGCTCTATATCATTTCTTTTTTGTTATCATGCATGTTTAATCTAGATTTTATCATATTGTTTATAATTATTGCACTTGCCTATAAATGCCTATGTATTAGTTACATGCATCATATTTGTGTTAGATCCTGTGCATGAGTTGGTTTTTCCGTATGCATGCTTAAAAATTTTAATTATGCAATACCTACTCCCTAGTATAGCATGCCTAGGGTAGGCATCCGATGCACTGGTTTTCTTTTAGTGGTATCAGAGCAGGTTCCTTGTAACATATCATGATCGCATGTATTATTGGTTTTGGATCTGTATTTAGGTTAGGGATTACTTTTAGGAACCTAGATGAGACCTTCACCATGGCCATGTGTCCAGATTAATCACATTTAAAACCCCTAATTTTCTTTAACACAAGGCGGTTCGTTTGTGTTAGCCTTTTCAGAAGAATCCTTAAAGGAAACTTATGGTATTAAAACTGTTTTAATCCTGATACATGATAATACATTGGCATGTCTAAAAATTTTTATGGCTTGCAATATTATAAATAGATATGATGCATGAAAGATATAAAAGGGTTTTACATGAATTTAATTTAAAATATTTTAATTAAAATTTGGCTTATAATCTAATAATTAAAAATTGAAAGATTAATTAAATGACAAGCCAGATTAGGGTTTATGAAACCTAATGTCATTTGAATAAGCTATCCAGGTTAATTGGGTTAGCTGTCTGATTGGGTCCATTTATTGGGTTATACCTAAGGTTAGTTGAATTGGACTTAAGAGAACTAATCAAATATTGATTAAGGACCTTCTCTTTAGTATCTATCTAATAGTTAGATGAGTTAGTCCATTCTTCTAAAATGGATCTAATTAGTGGCTCTGTGGTAAGTCCAAGTTCTTAGGCTGGTCTAATCGAGTCTGGTAAATCGATTGGTTTCTAGGAAGGTTTGGCATTTTTTATCATGGCTTCATGAGGCTACCTCTTTCCTGGCCAACTTGGTTGGTGTCTAGGAAAGATGGTTAATGGCGTATACTCGTCCATGATCTCACCTACCTGGCCAATATGGTCAACCAGAATTGATTAGAAGAGCTTATTGATTCGAGTTAACCAATGTCACGCAAGTTGATCAGCTTGTCTGATCTTTAGGTGCCCATGGACCAACTTGTTGAATTTAATTCAACCCTCTTGAGAATTGATTTGATCAATGGGAGGTTGATCAATGTTCTTCTCTCTATTCTTCTGTCATAATTTAATTAAAATCTTCTAAAATTATTAGGTCCTGAAAAAGACTAAGTCAATGAGTTGATGGTGTCTTAGCCTTCCATTTAGTGGGTTAGTAATGAGTCCTTTAGCTTGGTGTACATCTGCAGTTCCAAAGAATGGGTGTGAATCCAGTTACTGTGATTACTCTCCCATAGATGATGGTTCAGTGCAACCTTCTTAACGGTGATCAGGTGGGTAGGCCAAAGTTAGGCTTGGTCATTCATTAGCTGGAAGCATCGGATTCGTCATATTGATGGTTGGACCTAACCAGAGACCCGCAATAGGAGGCCCAAAGGCTGATTGGGGGTTCTGTGGGGCAAAATTTACTACTGGAAGTTGCTTAGGGAAGTAATTGGTTAGAGAACCTACTTTTAGGTGCGTATGGGTGAGCCGGCCAAAGTCAGCTCATACATGGTCTATTGGATTTCAGTACCCATTATGAAATGATGATTTCATGGATTGGAGTTAGAGGCTCCCAATCTGAATAATTAGTGGGAGGGACCTTTAGACTAAAGTCCAAGTCTTTTGGTTTAATTAATTAATTCATATACTAAATTAGTCTTAATTTTCTTTTCATATGTCTTCAAACCTTTCACTCCGGTCACTTCTTGATAGCAAGAAGTTAAAGGATCCCAATTTTGATAGCTAGTATCGAAAATTAAGGATAGTCCTAGAGCACGAGCGGATCCTTTATGTGATAATGGATCCAGCACTCAAAATCCCTCCTACTAATGCTCGGAGTTCGGTCAGGGACACTTATTTGAAGTGGATTTCTGATCAGACTACTGTCCGATGCATAATATTGGCGACGATGAACGATGAGTTTAGTCGCAAATTTGAGAAGGCCCAACCAGACGAGATCCTTCAAAAGTTGAAGGAATCTTTCGGCATGCCAAACGATATGAAGCGGTACAAAGTATCTTGTGCCATCTACAATGCCAAAATATGGAATGGAGGTTCGGTCATTGATCATGTATTGTACATGATTGAGATGATCAAACGATTAGGCAAGCTTGGATGTCCCTTGCACAAGCAACTCGGCAAGGATGTGATCCTGAATTCTCTACCCTCCTCCTATCTTGACTTTCTCGATCATTATAGAATGAATAAGCCTGCAATCAATTACCATGGGTTGATGGGGTTGCTGCAGACTAACGAGAAGGACCACCAACTGAATAAGGGGGTGGTGAATTTAGTGCGGGGTTTTATAGGTCGTCATCCCATTAAGAAATGGAAGAATGAGGGTAAGGAAAAGAAGGTACAGAGTGCTCCTGGCCTAAGTCAGACCAAAAAAGTGAAAGCTAATCAAGCTGGTGCAGAGTGCTTCTATTGTAAGAAGCAGGGACACTGGAAGATGAATTGTCCTCTTTATCAGGCATCCTTAGACCCATATAGGCCAAGGAAGGGAAAGCAGCAGGGTGCTAGACAACATATTTATATGATAAAACCTTGTAATTTCTCTATTTGTGACATTGCTAACTAGGTATTGGATACTGGTAGTCTTATTCATGTTTGCAATTCATTGCAGGGACTGCAGGTTAGCAAGAGATTCGAGGATGGGGAGCAGTTTCTAAGCATCGAAAATGGATAACGTGTTCCAGTACTAGCAGTCGGAGTTCTGAGTCTTGTTTTTGAGTCTAGTACGGTCGAATTAGTTGACTGTCATTATTATCCTAGTTTTATTATGAGCATTATCTCTGTAGGCCTATTGGCCAATTATGGTTATGAACTTTCAATAAAAAGAGATTTTTGCCAAGTTATTGTGAATAACTTTGTGATAATGAAAGCTAAGTTAAATAATGGCATTTATATTTTGTTACGGCCTGTTAATGTAATGTACATGTCTAGCAAATGTCCAAGGATAGAAAATGTTAGTGACTTGTATCTATAGCACTGTAGGCTAGGTTATGTTAACCAGAATAGGATAAACAAGTTCCGAGGAGAAGGCCTCCTTCAAGTTAGTAATTCTTACTCTCTGTCCACTGGTGAATCCGGTTTGCTTAGTAAAATGACCAGGTCACCTTTTACTAGAAAAGGTGAATGAGCTACAGAACTTCTGAGTCTCATACATACTGATGGGGGACCCGAAACCTATCCGGGTTTCACCTTTTATTTTTTTTACAATTTTAAAAAAAAATTTTAGAATTTTTGTATTTTAGTTATTCCCGCTATTCCACCTATTCCCTTTATTCCCATGTTATCCCGATGTTATTCCAACTTTATTCCAGGCTATTCCTATCTCTTTTAACCTCTAGAAAAAATCATAGAGGCCTTTTTTTTTGATTTTTTTGTCCCACCGGTCCGCGATCGGCCGTGCCCGACCCCCGCCACTACCGCCCGCCCGCCGGCGCTCCGCCGATCCGTCGCCCTGCCGTGATGCAGAACAAAGAACAAAGAAGCGTATGCGGAAGTAAATTTAGGATTAATTTTTATTTTATTTTTTTTTTTATATTTCAGAAATTGGCTTTGACTCAAAGTAAAGCTAAACTAAGTTGAAGGAAACTAGGTAAGGATTGAAAGCACAATTTAGAAGAAACTAAATTATCAGAGTAGTTCAGAAGTAATGGATCGCTGGGGGTTGAGAAACTCCCAGACCTAGGGTTTCGCTCTGAACTTTCAACAGAACAGAAATAGAGAGGAGAGATGGTTTACTAACCAGACAGTGATCTTCTCAGAGTTTGGGTGGAAGAACTCTCTCGAGCAGATTGTGGGATCCTCGGAGTCGGCTATCTTCGCAATGGATCCTCCAATACTGGTCTTGTGGTTTGGTCGGCTTCTCCTGGACTCAAGATCTGGAAAAGAAGAGGAACAAGTGATGGAATTCAGATACTCAAGAAAAGATTTACCAGGTTGAAGAACTTGAAAGCTGAAGTTGCTGAAATCAGGAGTCTCCTGGAGGCTGATCTGACTTCCTCTTAGAATTGCTGTAGATCTGAAGTATCTAGACTGGAGCTGGATGCTGGTGGTCGGCCTGGACTTGGAGAGGGTGGCCGTGAGAGGTGGGATAGGCTAGGGCTTGGTGAAAAGAGAAGGGTGATGGCGGCTAGGGTTTGGGAGTGGAGTGGCTAACCTAGGGTTTGGGTTTTGGAGATCTCACACCTCCTCAAGGTTCCTGGGGAACCCGGATTTACTCCCTCACGGAGCTCAACACCTGGATGCAAGTGCAGAAGAGAGAAAACACAAGTTTTGCTCACAAAAAAATTTGGTTTCATTCATCTGATTGATTTAAACTTACAAGAGGGGTTTAATTTATAAGGCTTTACAAGGGAGTAGGGTTTTACATCTTTCCATGTGGGACTAAAGGAGGGGATCTACAAATCAGGATAATCCATACACATATGGTCGGCCAAGGTACCAAAAAAATTTGATTAGGGTTATAAAAGGCAGGTAGATGGTGCCTCCTTGCTTGGATCTTCAAGAGAATTTTTTTTTTCCTTCCATGGATCAACTCTTTTGGACTCCTCCTTTTCTTCCTCCCTAAGTCAAGGCCCTTCCCATCTTTGTTTTGGATATTTTTGGCAGGTAGTGGGCGCCTCCTTGAAGTTTTCTCCAAGAGAATTTCTTCCCTTTCTTAGTTTGGTTTCTTTGGGAAAGACTTGGGCCGCCCCCTTGATTTGTGGACTCCTGGTGGATTTCACCTCAACTGGTGCATGAGAGAAGGAAGCTGCTATCTATGGCGTGGGGACCAAAGGCTGCTGGATGTAGATATGGCGCCCCCTGGACTCAGGTGTATGGCTGGGAGTGTGGCTGGCAGTGTGGCGCCCACTTGCTAGGCCTTGGAAGAAAATGTAACACCCCAGGTTGAAAACCTAGTCCACTACTGAGTCAACATGACTCAACAAAATAAAATGCAGGTAATGTAGACTCAAGCTAAATTGAGTTGATCTAGACAACTTTTATTACAAACCAAAAACCCTAATTCTTCGGGCAAGGTTAATCAGAGATCCAGATGGAGCTCTGAAGTCTTCTTCTGAGTCTGGTGCCCACACCATGCCGCCCCGCCGGCATCCCTGGGGCCTCACGCCCATGGGAAGACCCGCGGTCCGTGGAAGACCAACCACGGCTGCCGCCGCCGTTTCGCCACCGCCGTCGTGCCGCCGCGCCGCCGCCGTCCGCCCGCCGGCGCGCCACCAGGCCGCCCCGCCGCTGGCATCCCTGGGCCTCATGCCCGTGGGAAGACCCGCGGTCCGTGGAAGACCAACGGTCGCCCACGGTTGCCGCCGCCGTTTCGCTGCCGCCATCGTGCCGCCCCGCCACCGCCGTCCACCCGCCGGCGCGCCACCAGGCCTCCCCACTACCGCCCGCTGGGCCGGGTGCCGAAGATCCAGGTGCCCCCTGTTGCTCGACCGTGAAGGAGCTTATGCACATTTTTCAGAGCAACCAAATGAAGCTTCTACACGCTTCTCAAAGCGATGGAAGAAGAGTTGTTTTGCACGATTTTTGGAGTAGCACGAGTTTCAGAGTGAAGGGGATTTCAAAATTCAAATAAACATGATTTATTTGGTAATTTTTTTTAATGAATGTAATTTGGAAAATTTGGGATTTTGATTTTGAATTTGATTTCAAAATCAAGGAAGGATTTCAGGGGATTTTATTTTTGAATTTCAAAAGGGATATGGGCATCTATAAATACCCATACTCCTCTTGTAAAAAAACTGTTGAATGAAATTTTTGAGTGTTCTTCCAGTGTGTGGTTCTGGGCTGAGGCCCTTCTTTTTCCTTCGTCCTTCGGGACGTCGAGGGGTGTGAGGCCCCAAGTATCTCCTTTCTCCCTCCCACCTTCGTGTCTTCCCCTCGTGGCCTTGAGAACCATCCTAGCGCCTCTAAGTACTGAGGAGGGCGTAATGCCTTAGAGGTGGACAGTCTCTTCGTTAGGGCGAGTTCCAAGATCCATGAGTTCTCCCCCACCCCCATCCTTCGTGACCTCGAGATCCATCCTAGCGCCTCTAAGTATTGAGGAGGGCGTAATGCCTTAGAGGTGGACGGCCTCTTCTTTAGGATGAGTCCCGAGGTCTAGGAGTTCTCCCCCACCCCCGTCCTTCGCGACCTTGAGATCCATCCTAGCGTCTCTAAGTATTGAGGAGGGCGTAGTGCCTTAGAGGTGGACGGTCTCTTCGTTAGGATGAGTCCCAAGGTCTAGGAGTTCCCATCCCAGCCTCCAATCCCCATCGTTCCTTCGCCATCTCCGCCAAGAAAAATTTAAAAAATCCAAAAGAGCCCAGTCATTTTAGGATTTTCGGGGGTCGTTCTATCCTAGTCCCGGAGGCTTCTTAGCCCTCCCATGATCCTTGATTTGCTTTAGGTGTTTTTCCGCTTTTCAAAATAACAATAGATTTTCTTCGTGTCCTTCGTTCTACATCAATTTGTTATCAGAGCTAGCAGCGGGCTAGGATTTGCTAAGTCCTCGAACTCGACGGAGTCAAGTTCTTCGTGCTGCAGGAGAATGATGGGGGACCCGAAATCTATCCGGGTTTCACCTTTTATTTTTTTTAGAATTTTAAAAAAAAATTTAGAATTTTTGTATTTTAGTTATTCCCGCTATTCCACCTATTCCCTTTATTCCCATGTTATCCCGATGTTATTCCAACTTTATTCCAGGCTATTCCTATCTCCTTTAACCTCTAGAAAAAATCACAGAGGCCTTTTTTTTTTCGATTTTTTTGCCCCACCGGTCCGCGATCGACCGTGCCCAACAACCGCCACTGCCGCCCGCCCGCCGGCGCTCCACCGATCCGCCGCCCTGCCGCCCCGCCGGCATCCCTAGGGCCTCACGCTCGTGGGAAGACTCGCGGTCCGTGGAAGACCAACGGTCACCCACGGCCGCCGCTGCCGTTTCGCCACCACCGTCATGCTGCCTCGCCGCCGCCGTCCGCCCGCCGGTGCGCCACCAGGCCGCCCCGCCGCCGCCCGCTGGGCCGGGTGCCGAAGATCTAGGTGCCCCCTGCTGCTCGACCGTGAAGGAGCTTCCGCATGTTTTTCAGAGCAACCAAATGAAGCTTCTGCACGCTTCTCAAAGTGGTGGAAGAAGAGTTGTTTTGCACGATTTTTGGAGTAGCACGAGTTTCAGAGTGGAGGGGATTTCAAAATTCAAATAAACGGGATTTATTTGGTAATTTTTTTTAATGAATGTAATTTTGAAAATTTGGGATTTTGATTTTGAATTTGATTTCAAAATCAAGGGAGGATTTCAGGGGATTTTATTTTTGAATTTCAAAAGGGATATGGGCATCTATAAATACCCTTACTCCTCTTATAAAAAAACAGTTGAATGAAATTTTTGAGTGTTCTTCCAGTGTGTGGTTCTGGGCTGAGGCCCTTCTTTTTCCTTCATCCTTCGGGACATCGAGGGGTGTGAGGCCCCAAGTATCTCCTTTCTCCCTCCCACCTTCGTGTCTTCCCCTCGTGGCCTTGAGAACCATCCTAGCGCCTCTAAATACTGAGGGCATAATGCCTTAGAGGTGGACAGTCTCTTCGTTAGGGTGAGTTCCAAGATCCATGAGTTCTCCCCCACCCCCGTCCTTCGTGACCTCGAGATCCATCCTAGCGCCTCTAAGTATTGAGGAGGGTGTAATGCCTTAGAGGTGGACGGTCTCTTCATTAGGATGAGTCCCGAGGTCTAGGAGTTCTCCCCCACCCCCGTCCTTCGTGACCTTGAGATCCATCCTAGCGCCTCTAAGTATTGAGGAGGGCGTAGTGACTTAGAGGTGGACGGTCTCTTCGTTAGGATGAGTCCCAAGGTCTAGGAGTTCCCGTCCCAGCCTCCCATCCCCATCGTTCCTTCGCCATCTCTGCCAAGAAAAATATAAAAAAACCAAAAGAGCCCAGTCATTTTAGGATTTTCGGGGGTCGTTCTATCCTAATCTCGGAGGCTTCTTAGCCCTCCCATGATCCTTGATTTGCTTTAGGTGTTTTTTCTTCTTTTCAAAATAACAATAGGTTTTCTTCGTGTCCTTCGTTTGACATCACATACTTATGTATGCGGATCCAAGATAATTAGTGGCAGAGGTGGATACAAATATTTCATTACATTTACAATCTACCTTTCCTGCTATGGTTATGACTTCTTGATGAGACATAAATCTGAGTCATTTAAAATGTTCAAATGATATCGTAATGAAATGGAGAAACAAACTAGAAAGAGTATTAAAATCCTTCGATTTGATCAAGGCGATGAATACCTATCTGGTGAGTTCATGATATATCTTAAGGAGAATGGGATTCTCTCTTAGTGGACTCCTCCAAGAACACCTCAGTTAAATGGTGTGTCCGAAAGGAGGAATTGAACCCTGTTGGACATGGTTCGATCCATGATGGGCTTTGCAACTCGGTCGCTATCCTTCTGGGGATATGCACTTGAGATAGCTTATTATTTGCTAAATGATGTTTCGAGTAAGTCTGTTGTCTCCACTCCATATGAGTTATAGACTCCACGTAAGCCCTCAATTTTACACCTTCGGGTCTAGGGTTGTCCGGCTTATGTAAAGCATTTAGACTCAGATAAACTTGGTCCTAGGTCTGATCGGTGCCTGTTTATTGGGTACCCTAAGGCAACAAAAGGGTATTTCTTCTACTTGAAGGATGAACAAAAAGTGTTCGTTGCTCTTAGGGCAGTCTTTTTGGAAAAGGAGTTCCTTGGAGAAAGAACTGTAGCCTCCAAGATTGAACTTGGTGATGTTCAACCAGTGGAAGAACCTGCATACTCTAGGACATCATATAACCGGCTGTGATTGGATCACACCCGGCACCCATTAATAGGAGATTCGGTAAAGTACCATGTCAGTCGGATAAATTTACGGTTTCTTGGTCCGGGATAGTGATCCTATTGAGCTCGACGAGAATGATAAGGATCTGATCACCTATATGGATGCACTTCAGAGATCTAACTCTGAGGCGTGGCTTGGAGCCATGCGATTCGAGATGGAGTCCATGGAGATCAACAATGTATGGACATTGGTTGATCCACCAGAAGAGATAAAATCCATCGGGTGCAAGTGGATTTTTAAGAGAAAAAGGGGCGCAGATGGGAAGGTGGAGACCTCTAAAGCTTGTCTGGTTGCCAAGGGGTATCGTTAGCGATATGGTATCGATTATGATGAGACGTTCTCCCTTGTAGCAATGCTCAAGTCCATTCGGATCATGCTTGCTTTTGTAGCACATTTCGACTATGAGATCTGGTAGATGGATGTCCGAACCGCTTTCCTGAATGGGGAGCTGGATGAGAAGGTGTATATGATATAGCCTGAAGGGTTCACATCCACAGGCGAGTCAAAAGTGTGCAAATTGCAGAGGTCCATTTATGGACTCAATCAAGCATCTCAAAGTTGGAACATATGATTTGATAGGTGTATCAAATCGTATGGCTTCATTAGGAATGGAGAGGAACCCTGCATCTATAAGTGGGTTAATGGTTTTGTGATTGTATTCCTGGTACTATATATGGATGACATTCTCTTAATCGGGAATGAGATCACAACATTGCAAGGAATAAAGGTCTGGTTGTCATCTCAGTTCTCCATGAAGGACTTGGGTGAAGCTTCTTACATACTGGGTATGAAGATCTATAGAGATAGATCTAAGAGGCTTCTAGGATTGTCCCAGTCTATGTACATTGATACCGTGCTGAAACGGTTCAGCATGGAGAATTCTAAGAAAAACTATCTCCTGATAGGTTTTGGAATTACTCTTTTCAAGAAGGATTGTGCGACAACTTCTGAGGAAAAAGAGAGCAAGAGTAGAGTTCCTTATGCTTCTACAGTGTGCTCAATGATGTATGCTATGACATGTACTAGACCAGACGTGGCATACTTACTAGGAGTGGTGAGTAAATTTCAATCTGACCTAGGAAAGGCGCATTGGAAGGTGGTTAAGACCATCCTGAAGTATTTGAGTAATACTAAGGACCAATGGCTGATTTATGGAGAACTTGACTTGAAACTTGTGGGGTATACTGACTCTAATTTCTAGTTAGATAGAGATGATAGCAAGAGTGTGTCAGGGTTTGTGTTTATCCTGAATGGAGGAGCGAACTGCTGGAAGAGTTCAAAGTAGGAAATAGTTACAGACTCGGTATGCGAAGCAGAGTACATTACAGCATCAGAAGAAGCAAAAGAAGTCGTGTGGTTGCGGAAGTTCCTTGGAGAGCTAGGGGTGGCACCTTCCCTAGATGGTCATGTTCTAGTGTATTATGACAGCACAGGAGCCATTGCTCAAGCTAAGGAGCTAAAGACTTATCACCGCACCAAGTACATTCTGCAGTGCTATCATCTCATGCGAGAGATCGTGGAATGAGACAACATCAATCTTATGAAAATCAATGGAAAGGAGAATCTGGCCGACCCCTTCACTAAAGCCCTCGGAATCAAAGAGTTTGACTATTGTAAAAGGAAAATGGGTATTAGATACTGTTCTTATTGGCTTTAGTACAAGTGGGAGTTGTTGGAAATTATGTCCCAAAGCTAATCACTTAGGCTGTAGGCGGTTGTGCTCAGTATTGTAATTTATATATAAATTAATAAAACTTTATTTTGGCATCTCACTACATTATTCATTTTCCTGTAATGAACTCTATTTATGTGATGAAGTCTTTAGGAATGCACTGACTTCGATATAGAGAGGATATATCGAGTGGTCCTTTAAAAAGTTTCACAACCAAAGGATATATTGTATAGGACGGTAATGTATCAAGTATAGGTTGTTGTAGTTCACATCATTTGGTTATCCTCTTGACCAAAGGAGTGTTGTGACACTGATGTGATCTATAAGTGGGATGTGTGACATCTCATTGAACGTGACTCCGTGGAGCTCCTTTCTGCCAAAGGATTGCTCGCGATTGGATATGGGTATATGTGTCCCTCCGACCTGAGGTCACCATGATAGCTTGTAAGCAACTCCCTATGCTTTGGTGCCGGACTATCCAGATTTCTAATCCGGTGATGGAAGGTTTATGGGTGTAGTTAAGTACTTGTAGAGCAGTGGTGGACCAAGATGGAATTGACTTGTCCAAATTGTTTGGATTGAATGTCTCGTAGTGTCTCAATTTAGAAAATCCTCGACCAGGGTAGTTCTAGTGAGGAGTCACTGGACTTGCGAGGTTGAGACATGTTGTGGATTGACTCAGTTAGGGTTGGCAGTCTAACCTTAAATCATCTTGAGCATTGGAGGTCAAAGGGATGAATTATACGATAACCATATGCCAAAGGTTCGATAGATAGCTCTCGCATCTTCGGCCTATCTGGATGCCGGGACCCATTGCTAGATGGTATCTTATGCAGGTACTAGAAGTGTTCCAGTGCTATCATTTAGATTCAAACCTATAAGGTCACACACTATAGAGGATTTCTTCCTGATCCGGGAGATCAATGATTGGGAATCATTTTGGTATTAAGGTCAAACGGTCTAATTGAGCACATATTAGATTTTTTCTAGTCAACCTGGTATGATTTGGATCGACTAGGATTGGTTTGGGTCAACTAGGAATTGTTCCTAGTAGAACAGGACTGGACCTAGTTTTCTTACTGATCGGGTTTGGTCGGACCGGGGTCTTGATGAACCAATTTTTGGGTTTGTTGAACTGGTTTTATCATGGGATTTTTTACATGATGTTTTTAGTTCAACGCTATTTGTTTTCTCCCTCTTCCTCTCTCTCAGTTGCTTTGTTTTTACCGTGTGATTGGGACAAGAACATCATGAAGGTCGATTGCTACTTGGGTTATCTGATAATGATCATTAACACGATGATCTAGATTGGGTCTCTCCATGTTTTTCTCCCGTGCATCTTCCTCTCTCTCGCTCTCTATTTTTCATGGTGATTCAACCCTCTTCTAGCCTGCGGTTCCCTTATTTCTTTCCACCGATCAAGGGCCATTTCAAATGTGTTTGGTTTTATTTGGACTTCTCTCATGACGTCTTCCCGGGCTTCATGGGTTTGTTCTCCGCCTCTTATTTGTCTTTGTTGAAGGTCGTGAGATGAAGATGAAGAGTCGAAGAATAGAGCATAAGAGAGAAGCAGAGGGCAAGCTTTTAGGATGGAAAGTTTATGTGCAGAAACTCATTAGGAGTCCTGTGTAATCCTTCCCTCATCTTCACAATCTCCATTATGTGCTCTTGGTGGAGTATTGGTGGTTTTGGAGAAGACTGTCCATGAAGTTCTGTTCGGCTTTCCCTGCTCCACCTATCCATAACCTTTCTTTGATTCCTGGAGGACTAGCATCCATCTGGAAGTTGGATCAGCGAGAGCCCATGCATGGATACTCTAGAGGGTGGACATTTGGACACCTTAAGAGATTAGACTAATCATTTCTTCTTGCTATTGTAGATCAAGTAGAAGCTCAGTTTGCTGATTTGAAGACTGTTGGAGTTCAACCGGCTGCATTGATTTGCTGTTGAAAGGAGTCGGCTTCTTCCTGCTTCGATCCAAAATTCAGAACAAAAAGGAAGCTCTATAAGGTATATCATTCACTTTTTGTTATCATGCATGTTTAGATCTAGATTTTATCATATTATTTATAATTATTGCACTTGCCTATACATGCCTGTGTATTAGTTACATGCATCATGTTTATGTTAGATCCTGTGCATGAGTAGGTTTTTCCGTATGCATGTTTAAAAATTTTAATTATGCAATACCTACTCCCTAGTGTATAGCATGCCTAGGGTAGGTATCCGAAGCACTAGTTTTCTTTCATACTGATGTATGTGGACCTATGACAACTCAAGCCAGAGATGGATATTCTTACTTCATCACTTTTATTAATGATTTATCAAAGTTTGATCATGTGTATCTTATGAAACACAAGTCTGAAGCTTTTGATAAGTTTAAAGAATATCAAAATATGGTTGAAAAACAAACTGGACATAGTATTAAAGCTCTTCATTATGATCGAGGAGATGAATACTTGTCTAGTGAGTTTCTAAAGCATCTTAAAGACAAAGGCATAATCTCTGAATGGACCCCTCCTTATATACCCTAGTTAAATGGTATGGCAGAAAGGAGAAATCACACCTTGTTGGACATGGTGAGGTCCATGATGAGCTTCACAGATCTTCTCATTTCCTTTTGGGGATATGCCCTAGAAACTATTGCATATATTTTGAATAGGGTTTCATCTAAGTCAGTTAGTAGCACTCCATATGAGTTATGGAATGGCAAAATACCAAGTCTTAAGTACTTAAAGTTTGGGGTTGCCATGCTTATGTCAAAAATAACTTTGGACATAAGTTAAGTGATAGAGCTAACAACTATAGGTTTGTTGGTTATCCTAAAGAAGGTATTCGATACCTCTTTTATAATGCTACTGAGCAAAAGATTTTTGTCTGTAGGCATGCTACATTCTCGAAACAAAAATTTATCCAAGAAAGAAGTAGTGATTCTTCACTTGAGTTATATGAAGAACAGAACCAACAACCTCTTGAGTCTTCAAATGAAATTCCTCAACCAGAAGTTCTTGTAGATCAAGAATAACCACTATACACACCTCCTCTCTGAAGGTCAGACAGGGTGCAAGGAGCACCTTTAAGATATGGATTTGTCATCAGGGATGACAATGAAGCCAGTATCATTCAGGATGATGATACTATGACCTATTCGAAAGCTATCGAGAGAAAAGACTTTGACAAATAGCTAAGTGCCATGAAATCTGAAATGGATTCCATGTATTCCAATTAGGTTTGGACCTTGGTAGATCCACCTGATAGAATTAACCCAATATGGTGTAAATGAGTCTTCAAGAAGAAGATAGGAGTAGATGGTCAAGTAGAAACCTACAAGGCCAGGCTGATCGCAAAACATTTTAGACAAAAGCAAGGCATTGACTATGATGAAACCTTTTCTCTAGTAGCCATGCTCAAATCCATTCGGATTTTGCTTGCTATAGCAGTATACCATGATTATGAAATCTGGCAGATGGATGTTAAGACTACTTTTCTCGATGGAAACCTTGAAAAAGAAATCTATATAACACAGCCAGAGGATTTTGTCTCAAGTGGGAGACCAAACCAGGTGGTGGGGACACCAGGATCAGACATAGATCACTGGATCCTGAAGGCCCACGTAGGCAACCCAAGAGGGGGGGTGAATTGGATTTTATAAAACTTTTAAACTTTTTAAAAGATGAACTAAAGCAAGTACATGCTAATGCAATTTAAGTGCTTGTGTATTTCAAATAAATGCAGCGGAAATAATGAAATTAAAGCATAAGGAGAACAATCACACAAACACAAAGATTTATAGTGGTTCGGTGCCAACCAAGCACCTACATCCACTCCCAAAGAATCCCTTGGGAATTCCACTAAGTTTGGTTTTATAACTTAGGCTCACCAACAACCTTTACAACTTGTTTTGTCTTCAGGCTCACAAGTCAAACCCTAGTTGGTTTCAAGGCTCACCAACAACCACCCTTGGTTTTACGGGATAACCAAGAATCTAAACAACTTGTTTTGGCTTTGGGCTCACAAGTAAAACCCTAGTTGGTTTCAAGGCTTACCAGCAACCTCTTTGGTTTTCCAAGGCTCACCAAAAACCTCTTTGGTTTTCCAAGGCTCATCAAAAACCTCTTTGGTTTTCCAAGGCTCACCAAAAACCTAAAGTAAAACAATGTAAGTATAAATGAATACAATAAAAGCTTTCTAAAATAAAGCAAATATCTCTTTGAAGCCCGTTGAGAGTTGATGAAGATCTTGTCTTCAAGTTGATGAAGCCTTTGATTGATGCTTGAGGATGTGAACTTTGGATGCTTTCTTTGAAACTTGGAAGCTTGAAGGCTTGAGCCACTCGACTCTTAAATCCTTGAAGAATATTCAAAAATCTCACCAAAGGATTACTTCCCCAATTGATTTTTGATGTTTATATAGCCTCCCAACACTTAAATGACCGTTTATAGCCGTTAGGGAGGAAAATATGACCGTTTGGAAGCAAGTTGGAGAAGTTCTGCAGCCCAGAAAACTAGCCGTTACTGTTCAAGTGTCGACACTTCAGCTCCAGGTGTCGACACTTCAGTTTCAAGTGTCGACACTTCAGTTTCCAGGTGTCGACACTTCACTTCCAAGTGTCGACACTTCAGCTCCAGGTGTTGACACTTCACTGAAGGAGCTTTCTGAAGTTTTCTGTTTGTCTCAGGCTTTGAGTCGACACTTCACTCTTCAAGTGTCGACACTTGATCCTCAGGTGTCGACACTTCATTTCCAAATGTCGACACTTGCCTGTGCCATTGCTGAAACATCTTCAAATTGAAACTTTAACCTCTTCAAGTTCTTCCATATTAATTCCAAAGTCCACATACTTGATTTTTCATTAATTTAAGGACTTTTTCAACTGAAATACAAGCATTTCTTCATTCAACATGGTTGAGTACTAAGATCTGAAAAATACACTTAAAATCCAATTAGTACTCATATATACTTAAACATTTTGTCAATCATTAAAATCAAGACCAGAGTCAACAATCTCCCCCTTTTTGATGATGACAAAATCTTTAAGTATATGAATAGGGTAAGCTTAAAAAAGATTAACAATAAGATAAATATGTAAGCTCAAAACAATAAGCACCAAGCTCCCCCTCAAAATATGATCCAAAAAATCTTCAAAAATATTTTTCAAAATACGCAAAAAATTTTAAATTTTCAAAATTTCTTCTTCTTACTAATTCTTTCCTTTAGATAAAAATATTTTACATTCTTCTCCCCCTTTTGCACTTTCTTTCATTTCTCAAATGATTTTTCATGTTTATCCAATCTTCCCCTTTTCATACTTAACAATTTTCTCCCTCTTTTTGACATCATGAAAAAGGGTGAAAGACAATACAAAGTGGGAATGAAGTCGGAAAGAATAGCAAGTAGGTCATCAAAATCAATGCATGAAATTAAACAATTATGATACAAATTGAACAAGATACCAAAGAATGTAAGCACATGCAAGAAATGATTTGATATTATTATCCATTCGCCTTACTTGTTCATGGGATAAGGTCACAGCGGCACCCCTACACGTCATAAGAGAGCCCATTGAATGGGAAGAGAGGGTCTTTAAGCCCTACTTATCTCCTATGACCGGACAGCCATGGTGACTAACCCAATCCAAAGCGGTTACTAGGAATTCTTTTAAAAATAATTTTGATACCAATAGAATATGATACCATTTGAATGTAACTCCCCTCAAAGAATTAGATTTGAAAACAAGAAGGAGTATCAGAACAATATAAGCAAAGCATGATATCAACAAGATATTCAAAGCATCAAATATGATAACAAATCTTTGGATGCTCCCCCTGAATGTTATTCCTCCTTTAAAAATATGCTTTTATTTCAAGAATAAAATATGAAAGCTTATGCATCAAGATTTGAAATTTTTCAAGATATTCATGATTTTCAAAATACAAAGCATTTATATCGCATAAAAACTTTTAGCATGATTTCAAATTCAATTTAAGATGATTTGATATCCATACAAATGCTAGAAGTAATATGATATCAAGTCTAACTATTAGAGCAAGGGTTTGTCAATAAGCATACCTTCTTCTTAAAAGTAACCCTTAACTACTAGTTCTATACTTGATCCAAATCATTTCTAGATTATGCATAGATGCCAAAAATAAAAGCATATAAATCATAGCATTTCACTTGAAATAATTTAGAAACTATATTAATCAAAATCAAGTGAAGATCTAATAATCACAAGTTTGACCATGAGAGCTTGAAATCCATCAACATCAAAATGGTCATGATCATAACAAATGATTATTAGTCTAAGCTTGATTCTAATCAATCGATTAAAATATTTTTCAAATCAATATGCATCTTTAAAAGTATTTTTCATGAAATACATTAATCAAAATCAAGTGAAGGTCTTACAATCATAAATTTAATCATGATAGCATGAAATTCATCAACACCAAAAAGTTCATGATCATAGCCAATGATGATAAGTCCAAACATGATTCTAATTAACTATTTAAAACAATTTTTCAAAGTAATTGATGCAATGAAAATTAATCTACATTTTTAATTTTGGAAGGAGATGTTTAGAATTTACCAATATACAAAGTCCTTCCTTTTACCATTTAATTCAAAATGTAGCTTGTCCACTTCTTTAAATTGTCTTGTACAACCTCTTTTCAAGAACTTCCTTTCTTCATGTTGGGTTGCAAGACATTCCTACAAAACAAACTAAGTGGACATTTTTGGTACCCAAACTTTTTTGGATCCTTTATGATTAGTAATTATGGTTCCTTTTGGAACCCAAACTTTTCTTAATCTAGAAGAATAAGCATTGAAACCACATTTATAAGAAAAATTGAAAGAAGCAGGAATATTGAAGTTCTTCAAAAGTTTTTGCTTCTTTTCCTCAATCAAAATATTTTTCTCATTAAATACTTTATCACATAAATCTTTTAAAATAACATTTTCTTTTCCTAAAAATTCTTTTTCTTTAGAAAAATTATTCTTTTAATTTTTTAAAATATCAATCTTGGCGTTTAAATCATCATTTTTATTTGCAAGATTGGTGTTGTCAAGAGAAAATGAATCTACATGCCTATTTAATTTCTTGTGCTCAATTTTTAGCAATCTATATTCATGCACAAGATCATTAGATGTATCATGTGATTCTTTAAAGATAAAATCATAATTATTTTTAGCACATACCTTTTTCTCATTTGCCATGAAGCAAAGATGGGCAACTTCATCATCCGTACTTGAATCTTCGCTATCGCTCCAAGTTGCCATCATTACCTTGAATTTCTTTTTGGCTTTGAAAGCTATTATTTTCTTTTCTGTATCAGCTTCCACTATCCTTTGCCATAAGTTTAACTCATAGGTCATGAGTGAACCGATAAGCTCCTCCAAAGGTAAGGTTTCTACATCTTTAGCTTCTTGGATCACCGTCACCTTTGGATCCCATGATTTTGGCAAGGATCTAAGAATTTTGTTCACCAAATCAGCATTAGTATATATTTTACCAAGACTTTTTAATTCATTAATAATAGTCATAAATCTTGAAAACATATCAGATATAGATTCATAATGCATCATTTCAAAAATTTCAAAAGAATGTATAAGCAAATTAAATTTAATGTTCTTCACTTGAAGAGTACCCTCATGAGTAACTTCAAGTGTGTCCCATATTTCCTTTGCTGATGTGCATGTAGAAATTTTATTAAATTCATTTAAGTCCAATGCACAATAAAGCAAGTTCATTGCTTTAGCATTGATTTCAATTTGTTTAATGTCATATTCATTCCAATCCTCTTCGAGCTTTGGAATGGAAATGCCATTAACCAAAATGGAAAGAATATGAGGACCACTAACAATAATTTTCCAAAGAAGATAACTAATAGATTGACTATAGATGCGCATGCGAGTTTTCCAAAATGTGTAATTTATGCTATTGAAAAATGGTGGTCTAACACTAATACCTATAAGGGTTACCATGAACTTTAGCTCAAAATCGTTAGATTTCCAAACAAAGCACCTGCTCTAATACCAATTGAAGGCCCATGTAGGCAACCCAAGAGGGGGGGTGAATTGGGTTTTATAAAACTTTTAAACTTTGTAAAAGATGAACTAAAGCAAGTACATGCTAATGCAATTTAAGTGCTTGTGTATTTCAAATAAATGCAGCGGAAATAATGAAATTAAAGCAAAAGGAGAACAATCATACAAACACAAAGATTTATAGTGGTTCGGTGCCAACCAAGCACCTACATCCACTCCCCAAGAATCCCTTGGGAATTCCACTAAGTTTGGTTTTATAACTTAGGCTTACCAACAACCTTTACAACTTATTTTGTCTTCGGGCTCACAAGTCAAATCCTAGTTGGTTTCAAGGCTCACCAACAACCCCCCTTTGTTTTACGGGATAACCAAGAACCTAAATAACTTGTTTTGGCTTCAGGCTCACAAGTAAAATCCTAGTTGGTTTCAAGGCTCACCAACAACCTCTTTGGTTTTCCAAGGCACACCAAAAACCTCTTTGGTTTTCCAAGGCTCACCAAAAACCTAAAGTAAAACAATGTAAGTATAAATGAATACAATAAAAGCTTTCTAAAATAAAGCAAATATCTCTTTGAAGCCCGTTGAGAGTTGATGAAGATCTTGTCTTCAAGTTGATGAAGCCTTTGATTGATGCTTGAGGATGTGAACTTTGGATGCTTTCTTTGAAACTTGGAAGCTTGAAGGCTTGAACCACTCAACTCTTGAATCCTTGAAGAATATTCAAAAATCTCACCAAAGGATTACTTTCCCAATTGATTTTTGATGTTTATATAGCCTCCCAACACTTAAATGACCATTTATAGCCGTTAGGGAGGAAAATATGACCGTTTGGAAGCAAGTTGGAGAAGTTCTGCAGCCCAGAAAACTAGCCGTTACTGTTCAAGTGTCGACACTTCATCTCCAGGTGTCGACACTTCAGTTTCAAGTGTCGACACTTCAGTTTCCAAGTGTCGACACTTCACTTCCAAGTGTCGACACTTCAGCTCCAGGTGTCGACACTTCAGCTCCAGGTGTCGACACTTCAGCTCCAGGTGTCGACACTTCACTGAAGGAGCTTTCTGAAGTTTTCTATTTGTCTTAGGCCTTGAGTCGACACTTCACTCTTCAAGTGTCGACACTTGATCCTCAGGTGTCGACACTTCATTTCCAAGTATCGACACTTGCCTGTGCCATTGCTGAAACATCTTCAAATTGAAAATTTAACCTCTTCAAGTTCTTCCATATTAATTCTAAAGTCCACATACTTGATTTTCCATTAATTTAAGGACTTTTTCAACTGAAATACAAGCATTTCTTCATTCAACATGGTTGAGTACTAAGATCTGAAAAATACACTTAAAATGCAATTAGTACTCATATATACTTAAATATTTCGTCAATAATCAAAATCAAGACCAGAGTCAACAGATCCCATATGGTTTACTTAGTCATGTGTCAATGTTTTGAAAGTTTTGTAATTGAGTCCTGTAATAAGTTGAGGTTAGTTGATTTGTCTCAACCCTCAACCTTAGACCAGTTTTGAATTATGAGTCTAGTATGAGCCCAATTTTTGTACAAAATAAGAGGTTACCCTATTTTGGAGTTCCACCAGGCCACATCCAAGAGTTAGAGGCGACTACATCAAGCCATTGGATTTTGTGTGACAACCCAGGATCCAAGATGCTTCCAGAAACCCTAATTCTTTCCAAATGTCCTCCAGATGCCAAGATTCCTCTCTAGATGCCAGAGCATATTTCTAAACCAGGGCATCCATAATTCCAGAGCTCCACCTGCATCCCAGCACAAGGAAATCAAGCCCAGGCGCCAAGCCTAAGCCCTAAAGAAGCAAGATTTCGTGGAATATTCCTGCTACCAAGCTACCACTCCACCCCAGCTTCCAGGAGGCCCAAGCCCATCAGCCAAGCCCCTTTGGGCCGGCCCCTTGCCACCCCTAGAAGCCCAACACACCCTCCTAGGCATCCTTGAAGTGTTGACCAAGTCCAAGAGGTGTTCTTGAGTGGAATAGTCAAATCATGAAGGGAGAATGAGAAGACTAGGTCAAATCCTAACCTAGTTGGGACTTATGCTCCTAATTATTTTAAGATTTATTTTTCTAACCTATCTAGGAGGGGACTTGTAACCCAAGAGTGTAACCCTAGTTAGGAGAGGGTATCGAAACTCTATAAATACCCCACCCCTCCTCCTCTTATAAGCAATTTTTATTCATGATATCAAAACCCTGGTAAATTTATTTGAGCTTGCAAGCTTGTGTTATTTTGCTTTTGTTCTTTGGTTTGTGTTTGTGTTCTCTTGCTTGGCCAAGTTTCTTGTCGCTCTAACATCCTTCCACACTCTAGCTCACTGCCATCCAAGCCTTCACATGTCCAAGAAGGAGTGCCCTAGGCCACCGAGAGGGGAGATCTTTAACAAGCTTCAAACAGCCCAGCTTCTAATCCCTAACCTGATTCCTTCTAAACCTAGTTCCCTTTCTTTTTCTTACTTGCTATTTTGATTGTCCCTTGATATTTTGCAGGATCCCCAAGGTGTTTCACCTCCCCAGAGGAGGCTTTCCTTGCCTCTAGGATCGCCTAAATCAACCATCTAATCAAGGGAACCGAGCTTCATCATCCAGACTCCAATCAGAGTGTTGTGTGATCTCTTCATCGAAAGTTCTTCAAATCGCTGATTGGTAACATCCTTCCCTTCTTTTAATTTCTAATTTGATGAAGATAAGCTATCCTAAATCAAGAGTTCCTCAACTCTCGGGTCCTGGCTACTTATTATCTTGCATGAGTTCTTTGCGATCATGATGATTCTATGTATTGCTATCCTATTTGCTAGTTCTTATTTTAGTTTGGAAATTTAGCCAACAAACCTAAATCATAAAAATCATTAAAAAATTAGTTTACTATTTTTCCTGTATGTTTAGCAATCTTAGAGTCATCCTCATCACCAGGTATGCATATTAAAGAAGTCTATTTATGGACTTAAAGCATCAAGGAGTTGGAACATCCGTTTTGATGAAATAATCAAAGGATTTGGTTTTGTCAAAAATATGGATGAACCATGTGTGTACAAGAAGACAAGTGGGAGTGCACTTATTTTCTTGGTTTTGTATATGGATGACATACTGATCATTGGGAATGATATCCCAATGTTACAATTGGTTAAAACATGGCTATCATCAAAGTTTTCCATGAAAGATTTGGAAGAAGCATCCTATATACTAGGTATAAGGATCTATAGAGATAGATCTAAAAGGATGATAGGCTTATCCCAGTCTAAGTACATAGACTTAGTGTTGAAGAGATTCAACATGGATGCAAGTAAGAAAGGTTACTTGCCTATAAGTCAAGGCATACATCTTTCTAAGAAAATGTCTCCTAAGACGATAGAAGAAAGAGAGAGGATGGCTATGATTCCTTATACTTTGGCTGTAGGATCAATTATGTATGCTATGCTATGTACCATACCTGATGTTGCTTATTCCTTGGGCATAGTGAGCAGGTTTCAGGTAGATCCAAGAGAGGATTATTGGAAAGCTGTGAAAAATATTCTAAAGTACCTGAGAAGGACTAAAGATATTTTCTAGTTTATGAAGGATCTGAATTGCAACTAGAAGGCTATACAGATTCTAGTTTCTAATCAGATCCAGATGATAGCAAATCAATATCAGGGTATGTCTTCACCCTGAATGGTGGTGCAGTGAGTTGGAAGAGTACAAAGCAGCCTACAATAGCTGACTCAGTCACTGAGATAGAAAACATAGCTACTAGTGAAGTCGCGAAGGAAGCTGTCTGGATGAAAAAATTTATCATGGAATTGGGCATGGTTCCTGAAGTACAACAGCCAGTGCCATTATACTGTGATAACACTAGGGCTATTATACAAGCTAAAAAACCAACGTCTCATCACAAGTCCAAGCACATTCTAAGATGGTTCCACCTCATTCGAGAGATCATTAAAAGACAAGATGTTGCCATTGAACGAGTTGACACAAAGAACAATATAGCAGACCCATTCACTAAGGCATTAGCCAAGCAGGAGTTAGATTGTCACTTAGAATATATGGGCATAAAATACAAGGACGATTAGCTTTAGTCCAAGTGGGAGTTTGATAGAAAAGTGCCCTAAGAGCCAATCATTATGAGGGCCTTTTTGTAAACTTCTAGCTCATGTATGACATATTTTTCATATTAATAAAGGCATTTGATTCATCATATACTGCTGTGTCATATTTTTTTGTTGATTATGATGAACCCCAGAGAGTAGGACAATGGAATTAGGGTTATGATAAAATAACAGTGAGACCTAATTTCTATAAATCCTAACCTAGAATGTTCCTAGTCGTTGGACCATCAATTCGGGGATCGATGAATCCAAAAAGACTAGCTTATCCTATGTATGCTCAGTTTATGAGGGTGGTTGAGCTCATAACCACTTTTGTAGAGACACTAATACAAGGATAAGGGTGCTCATCAGGGTATGAGTACACTGAACCGATCCACACCAGGACTGTCTTATGGAAGTCTTACTGCTTGTCAAAAGATAGGTCCCAGAGTAGAAGTTGTGCATGTGATCTTTAGACCTGAGGTCACCATGGTTTCTTGTGACACTAAGCCATACTTTGGTTCATACTCATTCATGGCATTGTGACATGTACGAGGTGTTTTGGGTATGGTGGAAGGTGTCCGAAGGATGTCAGTGGACCAACAAGGAATCGATCTTTCCTAGTAAGAGGAATTGTTATCCTATGCAATTTCTTCGATGAGTGACTCAAGGAGCCTTTGATCAAAGCAGGATAAGATTAGAATTGGTTTCTAATCAGTCATCAGCTGAGTCCTCATTATCGAGCTGAGATTCGATATGCTAAGTGTTAGGGTTTGACATATATCCATACCTATCACTTAATCGGGATAATGAAAGATCGAAAGATTGAATTGCATGGTAACTTACAACTGAAGGGTATTTTGGTACTTTTAATCAAATTCCACATTTTTTGGGTAGGCATAACACATTGCTAGACATCAATCTTGTCTTATAGGTTTTCATGAACCAATTGATTTGGTTTTATGAGTCAATTCGATGGATGATTCGAATTGGACAATTAGGTGAGCCAATTTGATCTAATTAGGTCAATCGGGTTTGATTGGTTCGAATCGGCTCAAACCTAAACCTACTGCAAGCTAGATATGGAACCCAATGGGTTGCACACAATAGAGAGTTAGCCAAGGAAGTCATTCATGATTTAATTAGGATCATGGGATCCTAATTGGTTAGCCATATTACATAGTAGCATATATAGGCTAACCCAATTGGATTGGGTCTGGTTGCTTAGTATTTGGACTAACTTTTTTAAGGGAAACCTAGATTAGGTTGTGTCCTAAGTGGGGCAGCTTAAACCAGGTTTTATTTGGTTTTATTTGGGCATTATACCGATTTTATGAAGAGTCCTAGGCGCATAGGACTCTTGGCATCTCTTGGCGCGTGCGGGAGATGGAGAGTGTGCGCAGAAGGACTAAGAGTCCTTCTGTAGATGAAACACTGGGAATTTCATATTTGGAATGCCTCTTATCCGATCTCCATGCCCTTTTGGTTTTAGTTGACCGGTCAAAAGGGGACAAAGGGGCGGCATGAAGAAAGGGAATAGTCAACATGCACAGATGAAGAGTCGCGTCTCTTCATCTATGCATGGTTTTGAGGCAGAGTCCTGCTCTTAGAATTCCTCTTCTGCGGTTTCAAGACAAGAAAGGATGCCTCCTTTCCCTTGAGTTCGGTACATGCCATGTGGCATGAACAAAGAGCATTTGGAGAACTCAAATAAGACTCCTGAGTCCTAAAGAGTCTTATCAGATATGAAGAGACATCTGATAAGAGTTTTTGGGCTGCTTTTCGTGCCCCTTAAATTCCTATATAAGGGTGTACAGTGAAATGAGATTTATTATTATTGAGTGTTGTTCGGTCATCAGAAACATGAGTCCATTTTCTCGAGAGTTATCTGAGTGTCTTTTTCTGCTTCTCTCTCCCTCTTCCTTTCTTTAAGACAAGACTTGTCTTATTAAGACAAGGTCTAATCTTTTAGGACAAGGCTTTATTCTTGCATATAAGCCTAAGGAGTCCTAGAAGAGGGTTGTCCTAAAACCAAGAGTGGTTTAGGACAGTGTTCTTAGTACCCAACAGTAGGACAGGGTGTCCTACAATGGTCAAAGGTCCAAAGGCTGCCCTAAGAGTTCTGTTGAAGCAAGCAACCCTGGTAGGGATTCATCCTTGGTACCATTCTCATGTGGATTGCCATTGGAGGGCTTGCACTTGTGAGCCTCATGGAAAGGATTGGATTTCAACGATCCAGGTATGTTTTTCTGACTTTATTTATGTTTCATTAATTGGTAATGCATGAAGGGTTCTTGGAAATTAGGGTTTTCTAGCCAATTAGGGTTCATGCTTAGAATTTTTGTTTTGAAATTCACTTTCATATGTTGCATGATTCCCGGCATCCTGGGAGAGTTCCCATCATGGGGGTGAAAGGGATGAGTTCTGCATTTGAAAAAATCAACCATTACTATTCCCAGAACTCCAAGTGTCGACACTTCAGTCCTGTGAGTCAACACTTAGGGTCGACACTTAAGTCCCATGAGTCAACCCCTAGTTCAAAATTCAGCTTTGAGGCTCTCTAAAAATCTCAAGTGAGTCGACACTTCATCTGGTGAGTCGACACTTGACATCCATAAGTCGACACTTAAGGCAAATCTTGAATTTCAGCATGTTCTGGAAAAATTAAATCTCGGGCTTTGAGTCGATCCTTGAATTGACACCTTAAGTCGACACTTGAATTACATGAGTCGACACTTCAAGCTTTCCATCTGAAACTTCTTTCTACGTGCCATCTTAAGTCAACACTTTTACTGTCATGAGTCAACACTTGAACTATGAGTCGACACTTGCTGAAACTTTTTCAAGAATGACTGAAACTCTACTGAATCCTTTTTCAACTGAACTCTTTAATTCCTTTCAAGCAAATCTTAGATACTTAAGTTTATTAAACATTGATGTTTCATCCATAGAAAGGCCTTCTTCAATCATTTCACAAGCAATTCAATTTGACTAACTTGATAAGTACCTTTTCCTTAATAAAAATATACTTTAATAAATTGTTAGTACTCAGTTATACTTAAGTATTTTGTTAATCATCAAAATCAATAACGGAGTCAACATCGACCTCAGCTGGCACTCAGATTGGTCTTTCTGAGTAGCTCACTCAGTTTGTTGAGACTCTGATGGGATCCTTCAGATCGATGTTTAGTGATCTTCGTCGAACACTAGAGAGAGGCCTAGAGAAGTTTAGGATAGAGATAAGGGAGTTGACATGCAGAGTTGAGTCTGTAGATATGTGGCAGTGGATCAAAGATGACTACCATACAGACCTCAGAGACTTATGCTCTGACTTTGGAAGACTTCAAGGAGCAGCAAACTCATTTGCTAGAGAGCAGGCCACTACACTTCATGAGCTACAAGAGGGAGTTCAGAGGATTGGCACTGAGCTTCAGACTGTCTGGGTCTTGGTGTCTGGAATGCGATCTATAGCTGGAGGATCTGGAGCTTTTGCTTCTTGGCAGCCACCTACTCAGCCATCATCTATACCAAGGCAGCCTCCAGCATGCCAAACCTACATAGCCACGTCCACCACCTATAGTTCAGCCTGGCATACCCTCTATAGAAATCAATACTGAGCCTACTTCTTCTAAACCTGAAGCTAGACCAAAAGCCAAATCCACTAGACCTAAAGCTCCTATAAGAACTAGACTCAAAGATCTTAGGCACAAACCCTTGAAAACTAAGGTCTCTTCTACTATTTTAGAGATAGGTTCTTCCTCTAATGAGGAAAAAGATGATTATATGTTGTTTGATCTTATTGGTTTGTTTGATCTTATTGGTTGTATCTTTTGTATGTTGTTTTTGATGGTTATATCTTTTTGTATCAAAAACCTGCTTATATATATATATGTGTATGCACTTTTCTTCAATGTCATTATCATTCTATTTTTTTAACTTTTCTATGATGCATATAGCTTGGACTCTTCTATAAATCTAATATAATTTTCATGGAAAAGAAAAGAAAATGTTAATAAGAATATCAAAATTATAAAGAGAAGGTGAATATATCTCGAATCATGTTAATATTCTTATTCTATTTCAAAAATCATTGAATGCTTAAAGAACATTTTTTGTTGATGACAAAAAGGGGGAGTAATGTTTATGTGCATGGAAAACTCAAAACTTTATGAAAATATGCAAGTCAGGGGGAGAATTTATTTATGCATGGGAGATAATTAATGAATTTTAGCTTTGAGCTCTGATACATTTTAATACTAATGATAGCTTTGATACATTTTAATGCTAAATTCATGAAAATTAATTTGCTCAAATACATTTTAATGCTCAATTAGCTCTGATACTTTCTTGATTAATGGAAATTAATTGCATTTGATACTTATGTCACTTTGATTTATGTTGATACTTAATTGCCTCCAACACATTCTAAATCAAAAAAAGTTTTTGATGATAAACATTTGCTCTGATATATTTTGATAAATATTGACACAGATACAAAATGTCCTGATACTTATTGATACATTATGATATACTCTTGATACATGTTGATACTTATCAATTTAAATCATATATATATGTCACTTTGATACTTTAAGTATTCAAATATACTTAATTGTAAAGTTTTTCGATGCCCAGTATTCTGTTATCATCAAAAAGGGAGAGATTATGATGCAGAACAAAGAACAAAGAAGCGTATGCGGAAGTAAATTTAAGATTAATTCTTTTTTTCTTTTTTCTTTTTTTTTGTATATTTCAGAAATTGGCCTCGACCCAAAGTAAAGTAAACTAAGTTGATGGAAACTAGGTAAGGATTGAAAGCACAATTTAGAAGAAGCTAAGTTATCAGAGTAGTTCAGAAGTAACAGATCGTTGGGAGTTGAGAAACTCCCAGACCTAGGGTTTCGCTCTGAACTTTCAACAGGACAGAAATAAAGAGAAGAGATGGTTTACCAACCAGATAGTGATCTTCACAGAATTTGGGTGCAAGAACTCTCTCGAGCAGATTGTTGGATCTTCGGGTTCGGCTATCTTCGCAATGGATCCTCCAATACTGGCCTCGTGGCTGGGTCGGCTTCTCCTGAACTCAAGATCTGCGAAGAAGAAAAATAAGTGATGGATTCAGAGACTCAGGAAAGGATTTACCAGGTCGAAGAACTTGAAGGCTGATGTCGCTGAGATCCGGATTCTCTTGAAGGCTGATTCGACTCCCTCTGGAAAGAGCTTTGGATCTGAAGTATCCGGACTGGAGCTGGATGCTGGTGGTCGGCCTGAACTTGGAGAGAGAGGCCGTGGGAGGTGGAATAGGCTAGGGTTTGGTGGATTGAAGTGGATGGTGGGCGGCTAGAGTTTTGGAGTAGAAGTGGCTAACCTAGGGTTTGGGTTTTGGAGATCTCACACCTCCTCAAGGTTCCTGGGGAACCCAGATTTACTCCCTCACGGAGCTCAACACCTGGATGCAAGTGCGGAAGAGAGAAAACACAAAGTTTTGCTCACAAAAAAATTTGGTTTCATTCATCTGATTTCTTAGAACTTACAAAGGGATTTTAATTTATAGGACATTACAAGAGAGTAGGGTTTTACATCTTCCCATGTGGGACTAAAGGAGGGGATCTTCAAATTAGGATTGTAGGATCAATCCCTACTCATATGGCCGGCCAAATAATTCCAAAGATGATTGAGGCTTCAAAAAAGGAAAGTGGGTGGCGCCTCCTTGTCTTGACCTCCAAGAAAACTATTTTTTCCTTCTATGCTTGGCCTTATCTGGAAGTGTTTGGGTGCCTCTTAACCTTGCCCTCCAAGGGAAAATTTGTTTCCTTTTATATCTAGCTTTAGTTAGAATGACTAGGGCGCCTCCTAACCTTGCTCTTCAAGAGAAATCTCATTCCTTCCATGGCTCAACCCTTTTTGGATACCTCCTTTTCTTTCTCCCCAAGTTATGGCTCTTTCTAACTTTGTTTTGAGTATTTTTGGTAGGTAATGGGCACCTCCTTGAAGTTCTCTCCAAGAGAATTTCTTCCCTTACATAGTTTGGTTCTTTTGGGAATGTCTTGGGCCGCCCCCTTGATTTGTGGACCCCTGGTGGATTTCTCCTCAATTGGCGCATGAGAGAAGGGAGCTGCTATCTATGGTGTGGGGACCAAAGCCTGCTGGATGGAGATGTGGCACCCCCTTGACTCAGGTGTATGGCTAGGAGTGTGGCCGGGAGTGTGGCACCCACTTGCTTGGCCTTGGAAGAAAATGTAACATCCCAGGTTGAAGCCCTAGTCCACTACTGAGTCAACATGACTCAACAAAATAAAAATGCAGGTAATATAGACTCAAGCTAAAATTGAGTTGATCAAGTCAACCCTTATTACAAGCCAAAAAACCCTAATTCTTCGGGCAAGGTTAATCAGAGATCCAGATGGAGCTCTGAAGTCTTCTTTTGAGTCTGGTGCCCGCACCAATTCTCCCAGGGTGGGAGGAACTCGACCCTGTCGAGTATGGATCAAGTTGGCTCTGGTATCTCTCCAAGAGGTCTGGGTCCAATTCTTGTAATTCTTCTCGGGAGATCCAAGAGTTATCAGAATCTGGCCTTCCTTGCCAACAGACCAGGTATCTTTGGTATCCTCGATTACGAGTAGAGATAACCTGATCATCCAGGATCTTTTCAATCTGCTCTTTCCTCACAGGCCAGTTTGTTGGTGGACACACAGGGTCAGGTTCACTCTCAAGAGCAGGATTAGGTTCAAAAGCCTCGCTGGGAATCACAGCTGGCTCTCTATACTCTACTAGGTCTGTAATGTTGAAAGTGGAGCTAATGCCTAGTTCTGGAGGTAACTCGAGCATATAGGCATTGGATCCTACTCTCTTCACCACTCTAAATGGTCCAGCTCCTCTAGCATGTAACTTTCTAACGGTTCCAAGAGGAAACCGTTCAGGCCTTAACCAAATCATTACATAGTCTCCTTCGTCAAAAGTTTTGACTCGCCTTTGAGAATCAGCCAACTTCTTATAAGTTTTATTACTTAAATTTATTTTGGCATGAATTTCTTTATGCAAGTCTTTTACATGCTATGCAAGTGCATCAAGAGACTTGTGTGTGTGGGCTAGTAGAGAAATCAGATCAAGTGGTGTGTGAGGCTTGTATCCATGAACAATTTCAAAGGGACTCTAGCCTATAGACCTATTGATCGAAACATTGAATGCAATTTCAGCTCTGGACAAAATACAAATCCCAATTCCTGGTACTCTCAATCAAACCAAAATCTGAGACAATGTCCTAAACTCGTCTGACGATGCATTCCTAAAGAATGGACTTTATTCAAAGGAACCCTAGGTCTAAACCTAACAAACTACGGCTCTCTAGGTTTGACCTTGGATCAGAGGATGGCATGCAGAGCATGAAAACTTATCATGGGTGCCTAGTAGGTGCCATAAGGTCTTCCAGAAGTAGGTGGAAAACCTAATAGGTTCTGACACGTGGTTCACTCTAAAGACTTCGACAAAGTATACTTGGATGGTGTAAGAAGCATTGGAAGTCCTAGAGAAATGGAGGAGATATGAGGTGGAGTCTCGAATTACCTGTTGACTAAAGGTGGTGACCCGAAGGTTTGAATGGTGATCTATGAGTGTCAACTGGTCATCCTTATGAAAGGAAAAGTTTGCTACTCCCAGGAATGGATCAAGAGATGGTTCGGGAAGTAGCCTAGGACATGTGATTGCAATAGTTAAGGTTTGTTCTCTAAGCAAATAATGATCCACTTTCTCAAGAACCGGATTAGAGAATGATTCATGGGAGGGCCTACGGATGATGACCTCAAGACTTGAAATTTGACCTATGGGTGCGGAAAGGTATACTCTAAAGAAGGGTAGGTCAGTCATGCAAAGGAAGGGGTCTGGGGCCATAAGGAGGACTTCTACAGGACTGGGTGAATCAATCCGCTCAAGACAAGGATGTTCAACTGAGATTACGGGAGAGACCTTAGTGGCTGGGCATGGGACAAGGTCCAATAGTAAGAGGCTTGATTCAGTCATCCTAAGGAGATGATCTACCAAAGGGTGGGCAAACTTAAACAGTTCAGTGCAAAGATCTTCAATTGGTACTTGGGGAATGACTGTCATTAGAAGGTACGAACTGATAGCTCAGGCTAACACTATGAGTTCTTCCTGGGGGTATTTGACTAAAGGAACCTGATTCTCACAAATCTCTTGAATTTCTGAACTAGGTCCTACCACTTGGTTGCTCTCCATGGTCTCCTCAGGTAAGGAACCAATAGTATCGATGTCACATTCTTCAAGTTCTTCCCCCTCACATTCATCAACTAGACTCAAGCCAGCATCATATACTTCCTCGATGCCATCTTCAATGGGTTTCGGGTCAGTGGTAATCGGGTCAACTGATTCTAGGCTTGTCATACCTAACCATTCTTCCTCATTGGTAGGCTTGGGTTCTCCCTCATTAATGTCATCCTTAGGATTCTTACCACTTAGCTGTGCACAAGCCAGTCCTATGCATTGGCACTGACTAGATTTATGGCCTCTTTCTCCACAAAACAAACATTCTTGAGATATAGGAACCTGGGTCACACTGGGTTTCAAGCTAGTAGAGACCTTACTTGGGCATGGGTGTGGATCTAAATGGTTTGATCTAGAAGACTTGGGTTGTTGAGTGACTGGTCTAGAATATTGTAAGGACCTCTCATAGACACGATCCACACTATAGATATCATGGTTAGGCTTCCTAAGGTTATGCTCGGGATCACGGTATAAGGTCCTCCTAGGTTCCTGGCATGGGTGAGGTTGGGGCCTATTAAATTTTGGATCAGGGGTCCAATTTTGATGTCTACGTTTCTCAAGTACTTGGACTCGATCCCTAAACTGGGAAAAACCCTTATTCATGTCCTGACTCAATTTTGTCATACTTTTGGTAAGATTTCTAACCATGGCCTCTAAATCTGGTTGGGTTTGACTAGGTTGGTAGGATACTCCATTACGGGTAGACATGATGATGCAAGCAAGCACATAGAATGAGACTTAACTGAACGACTACAGGCTAACTAGACCTAGAGCCCAAACTAGATGCCCAATCAGAGTGGCAAGCTAGCCTGTAGTAACTCAGGACTCAGCCAGGCAGGTGTAAGGGGAGTGTTAGGTCCCTAGATGCCAATCCTAGACACCAATCAGAGATTGGCCAAGTAGGCGGACCAGCACACAAGCCCTTCGGGATGGAATCCCTGAACCACCATTCTAGACACTGAGTACAAAGCACACACAGAGTAACTAGACAAACTGACTCAACACTAGCCTTGACCCGACTTGTTGATGTCCCTAGCCCACTAGGGCAAATTAGGTCTAATTAATTTTAAGATTAAAGGCTTAGGTTCGAATGAGTGGGTGGTGGTTTTGGGCTAAGGAGAGGTTATCAACTCCTCCCCTTATCTAAGATGCTCAAATGCCCTTAAGATGAATTAAGTGTTGAACATTCAAAAATAATTGAATTGCAAAAATACAAAAAATAGAGTTGCAGTAATTTAATTCTCAGAAATCTCACGGAAACCAATAAATCACAGGAAAATTAAGAAAAATAGCTTCAATTATAGTGGTTTCAGCAAAACAAAAATCACTGAATTTGGAGTTACCTGCAGTGAGAAATAATTCTTGCAATAGGGAAATTACAGGCTGAAAATAGAGTACTTCCCCGTTTACAATTCCTGCTACGAAGTTGTAACCCAACGGATCCCCTACATGCCCTAGGAACACCCCGTGGAATGGGAAGAGGAGGTTTGCACCTCGCTTCATTCCTAGGATCGGACATCCTGGAGAGTCTACTTCGAGCAGACAAAGTAAAAAGAGAGAGACTCAAACAAGCAATCAAACAGAAACCCTAGACAGGGCTCTGATACCAAAAATGATGCAGAACGAATGCTCTGATACCAAAAATGATGCAGAACAAAGAACAAAGAAGCGTATGCGGAAGTAAATTTAAGATTAATTCTTTTTTTCTTTTTTTTTTTTTTATATATTTCAGAAATTGGCCTCGACCCAAAGTAAAGTAAACAAGTTGATGGAAACTAGGTAAGGATTGAAAGTACAATATAGAAGAAGCTAAGTTATCAGAGTAGTTCAGAAGTAACGGATCGCTGGGGGTTGAGAAACTCCCAGACCTAGGGTTTCGCTCTGAACTTTCAACAGGATAGAAATAAAGAGAAGAGATGGTTTACCAACCAGACAGTGATCTTCACAGAATTTGGGTGGAAGAACTCTCTCGAGCAGATTGTTGGATCTTCGGATTCGGCTATCTTCATAATGGATCCTCCAATACTAGCCTCGTGGCTGGGTCAGCTTCTCCTGAACTCAAGATCTGGGAAGAAGAAAAACAAGTGATGGATTCAGAGACTCAGGGAAGGATTTACCAGGTCGAAGAACTTGAAGGCTGATGTCGCTGAGATCCGGATTCTCTTGAAGGCTGATTCGACTCCCTCTGGAAAGAGCTTTGGATCTGAAGTATCCAGACTAGAGCTGGATGCTGGTGGTCAGCCTGGACTTGGAGAGAGAGGCCGTGGGAGGTGGAATAGGCTAGGGTTTAGTGGATTGAAGTGGATGGTGGGCGGCTAGGGTTTTGGAGTAGAAGTGGCTAACCTAGGGTTTGGGTTTTGGAGATCTCACACCTCCTCAAGATTCCTGGGGAACCCGGATTTACTCCCTCACGGAGCTCAACACCTGGATGCAAGTGCGGAAGAGAGAAAACACAAAGTTTTGCTTACAAAAAAATTTGGTTTCATTCATCTGATTTCTTAGAACTTACAAAGGGGTTTTAATTTATAGGACATTACAAGAGAGTAGGGTTTTACATCTTCCCATGTGGGACTAAAGGAGGGGATCTTCAAATTAGGATTGTAGGATCAATCCTTACTCATATGGCCGGCCAAATAATTCCAAAGATGATTGAGGCTTCAAAAAAGGAAAGTGGGTGGCGCCTCCTTGTCTTGACCTCCAAGAAAACTATTTTTTTCCTTCTATGCTTGGCCTTATCTGGAAGTGTTTGGGTGCCTCTTAACCTTGCCCTCCAAGAAAAAATTTGTTTCCTTTTATATCTGGCTTTAGTTGGAATGACTAAGGCACCTCCTAACCTTGCTCTTCAAGAGAAATCTCCTTCCTTCCATGGCTCAACCCTTTTTGGATACCTCCTTTTCTTTCTCCCCAAGTTATGGCTCTTTCTAACTTTGTTTTGAGTATTTTTGGCAGGTAATGGGCGCCTCCTTGAAGTTCTCTCCAAGAGAATTTCTTCCCTTATATAGTTTGGTTCTTTTGGGAATGTCTTGGGTCGCCCCCTTGATTTGTGGACCCCTGGTGGATTTCTCCTCAATTGGTGCATGAGAGAAGGGAGCTGCTATCTATGGTGTGGGGACCAAAGCCTGCTGGATGGAGATGTGGCACCCCCTGGACTCAGGCGTATGGCTGGGAGTGTGGCTGGGAGTGTGGCGCCCACTTGCTTGGCCTTGGGAGAAAATGTAACACCCCAGGTTGAAGCCCTAGTCCACTACTGAGTCAACATGACTCAACAAAATAAAAATGCAGGTAATATAGACTCAAGCTAAAATTGAGTTGATCAAGTCAACCCTTATTACAAGCCAAAAAATCCTAATTCTTCGGGCAAGGTTAATCAGAGATCCAGATGGAGCTCTGAAGTCTTCTTCTGAGTCTGGTGCCCGCACCAGATTATTGACCCCTAAAATGATTTTGATGATAACAAAACATTGGAGCATGCATTTGTTACTAACACTTTTACATGTTTGAGAAGTTTTTATAGGATGTGTCAAAAGAATAATCATTCTACCTACATTTCAGAAATTTTTGTAGTATATCAATGTAATCTTGAAAAAATATTCAAATATTGAAAAGCCCTAAATAATTTAATTTTATATTCTTGTAAAATGGGCAATTCTATGTAATCTTTATGTTTAAATTACTTAGATTAGGACTGGAAGAAGATTGGAAGTCCTTAGAAACTTTTGGAAGAAGTTTGGGCACTTTTGGACTTAAGTCACTCAACCGACTCAAGCAAGAGAGCTGACTCATTGTTCTTATATAGCATAAAGGTTTTTGGCATGCAGACATTTGAGCCGACTCGAAGGAACTAAAGCTGACTCATCCAGAGCATCAAATGTTCAATTTTCTAAAGTCAGACAACTGAGCTGATTCATGTGCAACTGAGTCGACTCTTCCAGAGTGTGGAAAAATCAGTTCTGAGAAAATCAATTAGGTGAGCTGACTCAACTAAGAAGAGCCGACTCAACCAGAGTGCAATTTCAACTTTTCTGAGAATCTGAGCTAACTCGACCCAACCAAGCCGACTCGAATCCCTGTTTCAGGTGCATAACGGCTAGTTCCAGAATCAATTTTTTGAATTAGAAAAGTGCTCCAATGGCCATATTTTGATTCCCAAGGCTCAACAACGGTCATATCTACCTTGAATCAGTTCAAGAGAATATAAATAAGGGATTTAAACAAGTTTAGAAAGACTTTTTGAAAAAGGGATGAACTTTTGAGAGAAGAACATTAAACATCCAAGAGAGCATTCAAGAAAGCACTCAAGTCTTCACCTACTTCCTATCAGATTCTTGAGTTATTTATTGAAGAAGTTTGAAAGCCTTGAAGAGCATTAAAAGAGCAATCAAGAAGGCTTCTCAAAGGGCATCAACTGCAACCATTCGACAAAGTTTGGTTTGTCATTACTATTGCTCTGTTTTTAACTCTTTTATTTGAGTTGTTCCAAGTACAGCATGGGCTATATCTTAGGGATTGTTTTAGATTTTTGGTGAGCCTTTGAAAATCAAATTTGGGTTATTAGTGAGCCTAGAAAAACTAATATTGTATTGGGTTCTTGGTTGTTGGCTTTGGATCCTTAATTTTGATGAATAACAAAATGCTGAGTATATGTTTGGACTAATGTTTCAATTGGAGTATGAATTTCAGGTCTCAAGTATATCAATTTCTCCAACAAAAAGGTATCATGTTTAGTAATCTGAGAGCTAGAAGTTTCTCATATTTGATTGAGTTTGTCACCTTGGAACATTGTCAAAACAACCTCTTTGGCCTTTATGAAGAACCATCAAATGGATTAATAGATAAATCATTAAGAAATTCAAGTTTGGCATGCTTTTTTGGATGGCACAGAATCAAATGTCGACTCACAAGGTTGTCTCATGAAAAAAATTCAAAAGTTTTAGAAGACCGCATGTAAAGTTTCGAGTGGCATGCCCAAGTGTCGACTCACGAGGTTGACTCACACTTTAAGTGTCGACTCATAATGTCGACTCATCGCCTGAGAAAAATTTTGAGACAGAACTTCAAGATTTCTAGATTCTACATCAAGTGTCGACTCACGAGGTTGACTCATGCATCAAGTGTCGACCCATGAGGTCGACTCAAGGTCTAATGGCTAATTTTCATAATTTTAGATTTGTCTTCAGACGATTTTAACGACTAGTTTTTCAATCCCAACGGTCTTTAATGGTCTTTTCAGTGGTTTTGAGGTATTTAACACTTACTATTGACCCCATAAGTGATTTTGATGATAACCAAACATTGGAGCATGCATATTTATTTCTAGCAACTCTTCAAGTGGTTTACAAGTTTTTGTAGGATGATTTATTTGTTCAAACTTCAACTCCTATATCTTTACTTCTTGTTTTGAGTTGTGTTGTAATCTGAATTTGTAAAGAAGAACCAAATAAAAAAGTTAAGAAAAATCTGTAAAAAGGGTTACTTCTATGTGTGTGTGTACCTTAAATTTATTTTGAGTTGGTATGCATGAAAAGTGTAAGAGTGTTGGCAAGAGTTTTCTTGAAGTTTAATTGTAAAAATCCTGAAAAAGTCACTCGAGCCGACCCAGTACAATGAAAAGCCGACTCTACCTCATGGCATGCAAAAAAGATTTTGGTACACAGCAATTCGATCTGACTCGAAGCAATCCGAGCCAACTCTAGTAAATTCGAGTCGACTGGAATAAGTCTGAGCTGACTCTTCTAGAGTCCAGTTTTGAAATTTTCTGAGAACAAGCCAGGCGAGCCGACCCAAACCAGAAAGAGCCAACTTTGCCAGATCTAATTTTGAACACCTGAGAAAGTGAGCCGACCTGAACTGCAACGAGCCGACTCTTCCAGAGTAAAGATTTCAGAACCTGAGAGGAAGAGCCGACCAAAGTTCAAGAGAGCCAACTCCACGATTTCAAGAATTTCAAAGATGAATGTTCAAGCCGACCCGAGCTATAAAGAGCCAACTCGTCCAGAGTGAAGTCTTGCACCCTGAGACAAAGAGCCGACTGCACTGAAGAACTGGCGACCCGACCTATCGACTCGAAGGATCCGAGCCGACTCAAAGGAATCCGAGCCGACTCGAATATCATCTTCAGGTACATATTGTCTAGTTCCAGAATTTCTTTTTGAATGCTAAAAAGTACTCCAATGGTCATATGTCACATCCCAACTGATGGGGGATGAAAATAAAATGGTGAATGGAGAGTTTTAGCAAGCTAACCAGCAAGAAAACTTGAGCAATTAATTATCAAATAAATTGGCTAAATTAATCAAAGAAAAAAAGTATCATTAGGAGACTAGTTGATCTAATTTTTAAGACCCATAATGTAGATCTAATTCAAAATAAGGATTAGGATCTTCATGGTAAGAAAACCATCACTACTAGGGCAAGTTAACCTTCAAATGATCAGATCTAATGAAGCTTAGGAAGAGTTTTTCTACCAACAATGATAGCTAATTATTTGGTGGAAGAAGGAGCTCTCATCACTCAAGGATTGGGACCTAGAAGTCAAGATTGGCACTCTCTACTTTGAGACTCATCTTAGCTTTGATCCATGGCGTGGAGACCTTCATCCTTGACCTAGGAACCTAAGAGAACCTGCAAAGAAATTTAGAATTAGACTTGGAAGAAGAATTGGAGTTGGAATGGAAATAAAGAAAAAAAAAAGAAGAAGAAGAAGAAAGTGGCCAACGGCTTGGAGCTTGATCATAGATCCATAATGGGTATCCTATCCTTTACTCCTTGCCAAAGCACTCTTCACTATCAAACTCAAACTTAAAAAACTCTCATTCTATTCTTGGATAAGGATCTACACACTCAAACTAGCTAGAAAACTTTCACTCCAAACAAGAACTCAAGAAAACTAGAACACAAGGAAATAATCATTTCATTAATTCAAATCATAGCACAGAATGAATATAATGAGAGCCTAGGGGCCCTATTTATAGGCTCCAATACTAGGAATTTTGTCCAAGGATGGAGGGGAGGGGATAAGGATGGCTTAGTTGGCTCCAACAACTCTTAGATAAGTGGTTCTAACTAGAAACAAATTGTAGGTAGAAAGTTACAACCACTTTGACATGTGGCATCTAGAAGATCCTAATGTGGTTTCCAAATGCTGATGTGGAGGGTTAGGTGTCATAAGTTGTGGCATCACGCATGTCAAATATTGTTGGGATAGTAGAAGGAATCTTTATGTTCCCCATAAAACTCTTGATGTAGTATATTTCCTTCTCCCCCAAGGTTGTTTAATAAGTTGTTCCCCCATGTGCTTCAAATCTTGGCATGAATTGGGCTTGGGCTTGGTCTTGAAGGGGCTTGAATGGTTGGTCATGGACTTGAAGAGGATGCCCTCCATCATGCTTTGGGCTTGAGCCAAATGGGCTTCTTCCATGTGTTGGCTTATGAGCCAAATCATGCTTCAAGAAAACATGGCTTATGAACATGCTTCAAAAAAATTAATGGACTTCTTCCATGTGTTGGCTTATGAGCCAAATCATACTTTATGAAAATTTGGCTTATGAACATGTTTGAAGAAAATTTTTAACTTTCTTCGAAATGTTTATTGACTATAGCTTCAAAAACAAAGTGAGTTAATCAAAGTATATATTCTTGTTATGGATGTCTTCATCAGTTCTCCCGAGGTAGAAAGAGCTCGACTCTGTCGAGTAGGAATTCATCTGGCTTTGGTAATACTCTAGGAGGGCATGATCGATTCTTTGTAAGTCTTCTCGTGTGATCCAGGAGTCATCAGAATCAGGACATCCTTGCCAGTGAACTAGTAGCACGATAGTCTTTGTTTCGAGTAGTAACAATCTTGTCATCTAAGATTTGCTCAATCCTATCTCGTCACTTTGGAAATATGGCTAGTGGACACTCAATGGTTGGTTCACTCTCAAAGATGGAATCAGGCCTGAATAGCTCACTAGGTACCATTGTTGGTTCCTTATACTTTACTAGATCTGAAATGTTGAAAGTGGAACTAATACCAAAGTCGGATGGTATGTCTAGCACATATTAGGTCCAATTTTCCTTACTATTTTGAAAATGACCTACACCACAGGCATATAATCATTTTGAGCCTAATCAAGACATAGTCTCCTTCTTGAAATTCTTTGACTTTTTTTAATAAAATTTAGCCATATGCTTGTTAATTTCATGGCTCAAATTTTGTTTTACTAATCACGCTATGCATATGACTCTCGTAATCATTGATACTTATGCATAGGACACCAAATGACAAGAGACAAATGCAAAAACTACTAAATGGTAAAAGATAAACATAAACAAAATAAGCTCAAATGGACTTTATTTTCTATGGACTAAACTTTATTATTGGGCTAGGAAACAATGTTCCTAATTTTCAATATTCTCCTAAATAACTTTGAAGACTCTAGTACAAAACTTCAAGTAGGTTGTAGTGAATCTTAATTTGGCTCCCAACATATGCCAAAGAGTCTGAATAACATAACTGTTGAATATCACTGGGACCAGATCAATGGTATGGTAGATGTCCCAGCCGGATGGGATAGAAAAGTGAATGAAAGTAATGGTGGATCGGGATGGTGGATGTCTAGAAATGAAGAATCAGGGATAGAAAAATTGTTAGAAAAAATATTTTGCAGGGTTTTCAAAGGCTCTACAGCTTCTTGGGGCTGATCCATAGGGTTTTGTTCTTTGATAGTCAATACCCCAATATGTGATCCTTCATTGATCTCTAGATCTAAACCTTCAACATCAATTAATTATGGATCTTCTATGTTATCCTCAGATTGATCTCCATGGTTTTGTCCTTGGATTTCATTTTGATCATCCCCGTTGTTGATTTCTCTAGGCTGGGTAATTATTTTATCTTCAAGTAATTGTTCTTGATCATATTCGTCCATAAGGTTAGACCCAGCTTCATAAACTTCTTCTTTAAGTTCTTCAACAGGTTTAGGATTTTCTCTTTCTAGCCCTTCATTTGGATAAGACTTTGATTCTATTTCATTCTTAAATTCTTCAATATGTTCAGGAGATTTTTTCTCTAATTCTTTCATGGGTGTAGTCTCTTCTTCATCTCCCTCATACTTATTAAATTTAGCAATATATTTAAACACAGTTTCATCATCTTGTCTCAATTTGTACCATTAGGTCGGAAGATTTTGCTTATAAAATTTTCCTAGGTACTTTTCCCTCAACTTACTCTTCATATCTCTCCAAGTAATTATTTTATCCCTACTATAATAACTTTTATGCTCAACATGTTTCCAATATGACTTAGCATGTTGGACTAACTTTGATTTGGCAAATTGACACTTTCTGACTTCTGACATTTCATCAAATTCAAAGTATTGATCCATTTTCTTTTCCCAATCGACATACACTTCAGGATCTAAATTTCCATCGAAAGTGGGTGCATAGGGTTGATTGCTCCTAAAGACTCTCTCCTCCTGATTTACAATGTCTTGGTAAGGGTATCTAAGACTATATTCAGGGGTGAGATCATGACATTGGGCTCTTGGACCAATGGAAGGTGATTTAGGATTAGTATGGGTCAAGCGATCTTTTTCGAGGTTCCCGATTTGATTATTTACTTGCCCTAACTCTTTGTTCACTTATCCTAATTATTTAGTCACGGTATCAAATTTTTTAGTCAAGGTCATAAAAAATTCAAGATTGGGATCCATGGATATGTGTAGGATTGTTGGTATAGGGCTTCAGATCAAATGGGCAAGAAGTACTAACCTAACTTCTAGGGCTCATAGACCTAAAAGTTTAAAATATAGGAATTGACTAAGTAGTAGTTAAAATTGTAATTACCTTTTTCATTGGCCAGGTAAGAGGTGGGATTGCAAGAGGCTCCCCTCGCTTTCATGAGGTCCTAATTAAAAACCGCAAGTCCACTTAAGGCATTTTCCATTGAACCTCTTGCCTTATACACCAATTTCAAGAAGCAAGTACAAACTCAACTAATATGTGGTCTCATCTTGCACTTGAACCCGACTTGTGGGTGTCCCTAGTTTTAGGTTCCTACTCGATTTTAATTATGGTTTAGGTCAATGCAAATGTGGGTGATTATTTTGGACCAAGGAAAGGTAATGACCTCCTTCCCTTATGTTATGATTGAATGCCCTTAATTGGATTTAGAAATAGATGCACAAACAATCAACTTGCTAACAAGATATCTATACTAGCTCAAATATATGATTCAAACCCGAATTTAAAAAAAAAAATTAAAATTCAGCAATTTAATTGGAAAATTTGGATTTTAAAGTCCATAATTTAGGAATCAAATTTTAAAACTTAAATCTTGAATTAGGATAAAAAATTCATTCTAGAAGTTAGAGTTGTTGCAAGATAGTTTCAGCCCTCATAACTTCTAGTCAACTAGTTATAAAAATTCAAAATTAAAATTTTAAAATTCTAAATAAAATTTAAATTAAAATTTGAATTGTTAAATCTTTCGGTGAAGATTCTAGATTCCAAATTTTGAAATTTAATTCCTAAAATGTGGTTAAGAAATTCATTTTGAAAGCTTGTTATAAAAGAAAATTTCAGCAGGGAACAACTTTCAACTAGCTAGTTTTAAAAATTCAAAATTTAATTTTTATAAAAATCTAAAAATTCAAAATAAAACCAATTTCGTTAGATCTCATATCAAAATTCTTGGATTTTAAAGTTTTGACTTTAGATTAACTCGAGTTTTGGTTGAGAAGGTAGTTTGAAAACAATTGCTAGAATGGTCCAGCAGTTTAGCTAACTCAAAACAACCTGAATTCAAATTTTGAATTCCAAGTTCTAAGTCTTTCTAAAATTCAAAATTCTAGTAGGAAATAATAAAACTCAAAGTCTGGATCTCATATCTAAAATTTGAAATCTATAAAAATTATTTTTATATTTTTTTAAAAATTAAATGAAATAAAAGATAGAAATAGAATTCTGGACAGAACTTCACAAATGATCTAAGAACTCATATTTTTAAATCCATAAATAAAAAGAAAATATTTTTTTGAGTTTTATATTTAGAATCCTAACATACTAAGGTACTGGAAAAGTATTTGTTTAGATTTTTTTTGATCAATTTAAAAAATACTAAAACTCATGAAAATTTTGGGTGAATACTAGAATAAAAATTTCAGCAATCAAATACTTGACCTAGTAAACCATAAGCTCTGATACCAAAAAATTAATGGGGGATGAAAATAAAATGATGAATGGAGAGTTTTGGCAAGGTAACCAGCAAGCAAACTTAAACAATTAATTATCAACAAAATCAGCTAAATTAATCCAAAAAAAAAAATTTATAAGGAGACTAGTTGATCTAATTTTTAAGACCCGCAATGTAGATCTAGTTCAAAATAAGGATTAGGATCTTCATGGCAAGGAAACCATCACTACTAGGATAAGTTAACCTTCAAATGATCAGATCTAATGAAGCTTAGAAAGAGTTTTTCTACCAATAATGATGGCTAATTATTTGGTGGAAGAAGGAGCTCTCATCACTCAAGGATTGATGCCTAGAAGTCAAGCTTGGCACTCTCTACTTTGAGACTCACCTTAGCCTTGATCCATGGCATGGAGAACTTCATCCTTGACCTAGGACCTGAGAGAACCTGCAAAGAAAATTGGGATTAGACATGGAAGAAGAATTGGAGTTGGAAAGGAAATTAAGAAAAAAAAAAACAAGAAGAAGAAAGTGGCCGACGACTTGGAACTTGGAGCTTGATCATAGATCCATCAATGGGCATCCCATCCTTTACTCCTTGCCAAAGCACTCTTCACTCTCAAACTCAAACTTAGAAAACTCTCATTCTCACCTTGGATAAGGATCTACACACTCAAACTAGCTAGAAAATTTTCACTCCAAATAAGAACTCAAGAAAACTAGAACACAAGGAAACAATCATTTCATTAATTCAAATCATAGCATAGAATGAATACAATGAGAGCCTAGGGGCCCTATTTATAGGCTCCAATGCTAGGAATTTCGTCCAAGGATGGAGGGGAGGGGATAAGGATGGCTTAGTTGGCTCCAATAACTCTTAGGCAAGTGGTTCTAACTAGAAACAAATTGTAGATAGAATATTACAACCACTTTGACACGTGGGATATAGAAGATCCTAATGTGGCTTCCAAATGCTGATGTGGAGGGTTAGGTGTCATTTATGGCATCCCACATGTCAAATATTGTTGGTGTAGTGGAAGGAATCTTTATGTTTTCTATAAAACTCTTGATGTAGTGTAATTCCTTCTCCCCCAAGGTTGTTTGATAAGTTATTCTCCCATGTGCTTCAAATCTTGGAATAAATTGGGCTTGGGCTTGGTCTTGAAGAGGCTTGAATGGTTGGTCTTGGACTTGAAGAGGATGCCCTCCATCATGCTTTGGGCTTGAGCTGAATGGGATTCTTCGATGTGTTGGCTTATGAGCCAAATCATGCTTCAAGAAAATTTGGCTTATGAACATGCTTCAAGAAAATTAATGGGCTTCTTCCATGTGTTGGCTTATGAGCCAAATCATGCTTCAAGAAAATTTGGCTTATGAACATGTTTCAAGAAAATTTTTAACTTGCATCGAAATCTTTATTGATTATAGCTGCAAAAACAAAGTGAGTTATTCAAAGTATATATTCTTATTATGGATGTCCCCATCACCAACAGTCTACAATGTCTCAAACTGTCTTCGAGTGATGGAAGACCATATATTTGATGGTTTTGAACTTCCTTGAAGAAATAATAAGAGAGTTCCTCAAAGTTTTAAAGGCTTTATTAAATATCCTACCCACCATCAAGGAAAAGAGCACAAGAGCATTCAAGGCAGTCTTCAAGTCTTCACCAACTCTGATCTAAAGCTTGAAGTAATTTGGAAAGAAGCCATTGAAGTAATTAAAGCGCCTTGAAGCACTTTCAAGTGGACTTCTCTCAAGCTGCACCGAAACTATCCGACAACTAGAGTTTGTCATTATTATTAGATTTATTTCAATTCATATCTGAATTATTTGGGTTATTAGTGAGCCCGTTTGAAAAACCAAATAGGTTCTTGGTGAGCCTTTGATAAAAACTAAGTGTTGGGTTCTTAATGATCCTGGTAAAACCAAGTTAGGTTTTTGGTGATCCTGTGAAAACCAAGTTGGGTTTCTTTGGTGATCCTATTTTAAACCAAAGGGTGTTGGGTTTCTATTGGTGATCCCGTTAAAACAAAAGTGGAGAGGTTTCAGATTGTGATCCTGTAAAACAATCCTACTATATTCGGATGTGAATATAGTAAAAATTCCAAGTGGTATCTTGGGTAGTAGACGTAGGAGCTGGATTGCTCCGAACTACTATAAATCCTGTGTGTTTGTGTTGTGCTTCTTCATTCTTATTTAGCTTCTGCAAATTATTAATCTGCCATAGCACCTAACACTTCTAAAGGAATTTTTAATTGCATATTATCTGTTTAAACATTTCAAATTCCCAATTCATCCCCTTCTTGGGTAGCCACCTGGGCAACAACTGGTATCAGAGCAGTGTCTCTGAATATATAAGAGTAAAGATTGATGGCTCATCTAATGTGTATATCCTTGGTAGAAGGCCAATCGACCAATAGACCTCCACTCTTCACTGGCAAAAATTATGCATACTAGAAAGCTAGAATGAAAATTTATGTTCAAGCAATTGATTTTCAGTTATGGAAGGTCATTCTAAAGGATCCTTATATCCCCATGATTAAAATTGATGGAGTGGACATTCCAAAACCTGAAGAGGATTGGGACAAACACGACAAGAAAATGGATGAGTTAAATGCCAAAGTAATAAATTTGCTATATTATGCTTTGGATAGTAATGAGTTTAATCAAATTTTTATTTACTCCTCTGCAAAGAAAATTTGGGATAAACTTGAGGTGACCCATGAAGGAACTTCTCAAGTGAAGTCTTCAAAAATTAATCTTCTTATGCATAGTTACGAATTATTTAAAATGGAACCTAATGAAACAATCTTTGTTGTGTTTTCATGTTTCACTGATATTATTAATGGCTGAAAAAGTCTTGGCAAGGTATATTCTAATGCTGATCTTGTACAGAAGATTTTAAGATCTCTTCCGGATAAATGGGATCCAAAAGTGACCACCATCCAAGAAGCAAAAGATTTTAATACCTTACTGCTGGATGAACTGCTAGGATCTCTCATCATACATGAATTGACCATGTAGCACAGAACTGAGGATGATCAAAAGAAGAAGAAATCAATTGCCTTCAAAGCTGCTATGGATTCAAGAAAAGATGATGAATCGGAAGAAAAATGCTCCTCTATTGAAAGCGACATGGAAGATGAAGATGTTGCCATGATTTTTAGAAGATTCAAAAGGTTCTTGGAAAGATGAAAAGGAAGAAACTATAGAAAATTCCATAAGAAGAAAGAATAAGGTAAAGAAAAGGACAAGAAGAAAGAGAAAGAAAAAGAAGTGCCTGTATGCTATGAATGCAAAAAACCAGGGCACATACAACCAGACTGTCCTTTATTGAAAAAGGGATTCAAGAAAAAGAAAAAGAGAGCAATGGTAGTGACGTGGAGCGACAGCGAAGCGTCCACATCAACTGAAGAAGAAGAGACCACAAAAATAGCGAATTTATGTCTAATGGGTCTTGAGAATGAGGTATCATCCCCTAAGCTTCAAACTGAATTTATATATGATGAATTAAATTTTGCATTCCATGATTTGCTTATTGAATTCAAGAAAGCTGGGGCTAAAATCAAATCCTTGGAGGAACAAAATGATTTAATACTAAAAAACAAGGATAAAATTTTTGAAAAGAATAACATTTTGCAAAAAGAACCGAATATCTTTTCTGATAATGTTATTGCTTTGAATAAAGAAAAAAATGCTTTAAATAAGACAAACAAAGTTTTAGTTGCCAAAAATGATGATTTAAAAAAGGAGGTAGAAAAGTTTAAGCCTTTAGTAGAAAAACCTACTTTGAGTTCTAATAAGCTTGAGCTAATTCAAAAAGAACAAAGAGATTCAAAAAGCAAAGCTGGAATTGGATTTAATGCCTTAAACACTAAAGGAATTTCAGTAACAAAATTTATATCTTCAAAAGCTTCAGCTTCAAATATAAAATTTCAAAAAGCTTTTCTATCAAATTCTGGTTCAAGTGGCTTAAAGTACGTTCCTAAGAATTCTGTTCAAAAATCTTTTAGATCAAATATATCTATTTCTACATCTATTAAAGCTTCAAAGAATGCATCATTCAAAAATGATAAAATTATTTGTTATGCATGTCATAGATTTTGGTATAAGTCTTATCAATACAATTCATTGAAAAGTTCCAAATTTTATATATTAAAATATAGAACTATTTGCTAATCCGAAAGGATCCAAGTTAGCTTAGGTACCTAAAATCTCTCCTAGATTGTTTTGCAGGATTATCTTGCAGTCCATAAATTGAAGAAAAGATGGTATCTTGATAGTGGCTGTTGAAGGCATATGACAGGTGACAATGATCAGTTCATCACCCTACAAATGAAAGAAAAAGGATTGGTTACTTTCGGTGATAATGGCAAGCGGAGAATAATCGAAATTGGTAAGATCAAGATAACCCCTTGTAATTTTATTGAAGATGTGCTGCTAGTAGATAAATTGATGCATAATTTATTAAGTTTTAGTCAACTTTGTGATAAATACTTCAAGGTTATCTTTGAATCATCTATGTGTATAGTAACTAACTCTCTTGACTCTAGCAACAAATTCATTGGTCATAGACTTGGAAACATCTATGTGGTAGATCTAAATGATCTAGCCATGACTAGTAGTTCTAGCCTAGTAGCAATGAATGCTAAGACCAAGGAGTCTTGTTTACTTTGGCATAGATGATTAAGTCATGCTAGCATGAATACAATTGCCAAATTAATCTCTAAGAATCTAGTTAGAGGTTTGCCACATTTTAAAGTTGATCTTGATTATGTATGTGATGCTTGTTAATTAGGCAAACAAACTAATGGAAGTTTTAAATCAAAAAATGTTATTTCAACTACTAGACCCCTTGAGCTATTTCACATGAACTTATTTAGACCAACTATGACCACAAGCCTAGGAAGTATGAAATATGGCCTTGTGATTGTAGATGACTTTTCTAGATTCACATGGATATTATTTATTGCACATAAAGATGAAACTTTTGATGTATTTCAAAAATTTTATAAGAAAGTTTCAAATGAGAAAAATCTTTCTATTTTTTCTATAAAAAGTGATCACGAAACTAAATTTCAAAATCAATATTTTGATAAATATTGCACTGAGCATGGCATTGATCACAGCTTCTCCAGTCCTAGAACACCACAATAAAATGGTGTTGTAAAGAGGAAGAATAGGACTTTGGAAGAAATTGCCCGAACCATATTATGTGAAGGTAATCTTTCAAGGTACTTTTGGGCAGAAGCAGTGAACACTGCCTGTTACATATTAAACCAAGTTTTAATACGACCAATTTCAATGAAAACCCCCTATGAGCTTTGGAATGGAAGAAAACTGAATATTAATTATTTTTATGTTTTTGGGTGTAAATGCTTTGTATTGAATAATGGTTAAGATAACCTAGAAAAATTTGATGCAAAATCTGATGAATCTATATTCCTTGGTTATTCACTACACAGCAAAGCATATAGAGTATTTAATAAGAGGACTCTAACTGTAGAAGAGTCAATTCATGTTATTTTTGATGAAGCTAACCCCTCACCATCTAGAAAAGATGAGTGTATAGACAATGATGCAGGTACACTACAAAAGGAAATGGAAGATCTAAGCATACAAGACAAGCTAACACAAGATGAAAATGAAGTGGTAAGTAAGGATCATACTAATTTACCAAAGGAATGGAGGTACGTAACTTCACATCCTAAAGATCTAATTATTGGTGATCCTTCTCATGATGTTAGGACCGGGGCTACACATAGAGATGCACATGACTACATAGCCTTTGTCTCACAAATTGAACCACATAGTTTAGAATAAGCTGAAACTAATCCAAATTGGATGATGGCCATGCGTGATGAATTAAACCAGTTTGAAAGAAATAATGTTTGGACACTAGTTGATAGACCTACAGACCATCCCATCATAGGAACCAAATGGGTCTATGAGAACAAACTAGATGAGAATGGTAAGGTTATGAGAAATAAAGCAAGGTTGGTAGCTAAAGGGTACAATCAAGATGAGGGAATTGATTTTGATGAAACATATGCTCCTGTAGCAAGACTTGAAGCCATTAGATTATTTCTTGCATTTGCTTGCTACATGAATTTTAAACTCTTTCAAATGGATGTAAAAAGTGCTTTTCTAAATAGATTTATTTTGAACAAGTTTTTATAAAATAGCCACCGGGTATTGAAAATCCTGCCTTTCCAAATCATGTGTTTAAATTAAATAAGGCTTTATATGGTTTGAAACAAGCATCTAGGGCCTGGTTTGATAGACTAAGCAAATTTTTACTTGAAAACGATTTCAAAAGAGAAAATGTTGACAAAACTCTTTTCATTAAAAACAAAGAGAATGACATGTTAGTTGTACAAATTTACATTGATGATATTATATTTGGTGCAACTAATAAAAATCTTTGTGAAGAATTTGCTGAGTTGATGCAGGATGAGTTTGAAATGAGCCTTATGGGTGAACTCAACTACTTTCTTGGATTACAAGTTAAACAAATGAAGGCATCTTTATAAGCCAAGCCAAGTATATCAAAGAAATAATCAAGAAATTTGGCATGGAAACAAGCAAAGAGGCTAGCATACCCATGTGTCCTACCTGCAGACTAGATAAAGATGAAAATGGATCCAATGTTGACCAAAAGCTATATAGAGGTATGGTCGGATCCCTATTATATCTTACTGCCAGTAGACCGGATATCTTGTATAGTGTATATGTATGTGCTAGATTTCAATGTAATCCTAAAGAAACACATATGCTTGCTGTTAAAAGAATCATCAAATACTTAAAAGGTACAAGTAATTTAGGTCTTTGGTATTGTAAAGAATCATCTTTGAATTTAACTGGTTTTTCGGATGCTGATTATACTAGTTGCAAAATTGATTGAAAAAGCACTAGTGGTACATGTCAATTTCTAGGGTTGAATTTAATTTCATGGCATTGTAAGGAGTAAAACTCCATAGCATTGTCCACTACAGAGGCAGAGTACATTGCTACTGGTAGTTGTTGTACTCAAGTATTATGGATTAAACAACAGCTAGAAGACTTTGGTGTTACACAATCTAAAATTCTAATCAAATATGATAATACAAGTGCTATAAATTTGACTAAAAATCCTGTTCAGCATTCAAGAACTAAGCACATTGAAGTTAGGAACATTTTATAAGAGATCATGTATTGAATAGTGACATTATACTTGAATTTGTGCCAACTGAAAACCAACTTGCTGATATTTTTACTAAACCATTAAATCTTGATAGATTTGCAATGATTAGATTTGAACTAGGGTTGTGTGACCCACACTAAAAACATCCCCACAAACTTAAGAAAAAATTATCTATGTGACATCCTTACTTATTTATTTATTTATTTATTTATTTTGTAAAATTATTTTGAGTAAAGCCTAAAAATCACTTTTATGCTCCCTCTGCTCGAGCCGACTCGAGCATATGTCTTTTCGGTCGATCCGACTCGGATGTCGAGTCATCTCTTTTTAGTTTAAGCCGTAGGATTTTTCATTTACCTTTCTATCTTTGGCTCTACACTCTTTCCCTCTAAGGAACCCTTTTCCAAAAACTCCATCCTTCCAAAATTCCTTCGGATCTTAGTGTGCTCGTGGGATGGCTCCAAAAATGGTAGTGGGAAAGAAACTCGATGGGAAATCGAGGAAGCTCCACAGGAAAGAAGGACCAAATTCCGTGAAGATAGCTCTTCTCAAGTTCCTCCTCAACCGGTTGAAGAACCAGCCCCATTTCTCCAAGTCATCAAGTTTTCTTGGGTTTGAGGCCCGTAACAATAGGTAGAAGAATTTTATTTGAATACCTTAAAGAAATAAGGTTTATAGTTGGGGATTTAATTGAAAATCAGGGCTGGCGGAATATGTGTTCTTTGTACATTAAAACTTATCCAAATCTGATCAGAACATTTTATTAGAACATGAGATTTGGAGAGAACCACATTGAGTCTCTGGTTAAAGGGAAAAGGATTATTATTTCAGAAGAACTACTTGGAAATACCCTGGAAATGCCATTTGAAGGTGAAGAATATTTAGTCCTAAAGGATAGGACAAGGGCTTTACAGATTGTACTAGAGCAAACTGATGTTTATGAGGTTGGAATCCTTAAAGCTAGCTCATTATCCATTGAAATAAGATTACTTCACAGCTTTGTTAGTCAGATTTTCCTACCCAGGACAGGTCGATTTGACTGGGTAAGTGAGCATGACCTATGCTTTATGGAACTACTGATAAATGGAGATAAAATCAATCTTCCTGATATAATGGTAAGTCAGATGAAAGAGGCAATAAGAAAGGTGAAGGCATGTTTGCCTTATGGGATGATTCATACTCTTTTCTTTCAAGCTGCGAATATTGATCTATCAGGAGAAGATAGTAAATCTCTCCTACACACTGACACTTATACAGCTAAAACCTTATAGAGGATGGGTTACTTGCTATCTGAGGGGACTTGGAAGAAAAAATCTGAAGCACTAGTCACTGAAGAACCAGAAGAAGAACAAGAACAAACTGAGATGGAAACTGGCGAAGGCACCTCAATTCCCATTCCTAAGCCACAACCACTTCAAGGTTCACCAGTTCAGATAGCTTTTGATGCTCCTTTTCCTGATATTTCAGTGCCTAACATGCCTCCCGGTACACCTATTTATACTCGAACTACTACTAACATTCCTGCCCCTAGTTATGTTGCTACTGCACCTCTTATGGATACTTCAACATTGTAAGATTTTATTGCACAACAGATGGGTAATTTGACAGACTCTATCAATTCTACAATGGCTACAATGTTTGGCAAATTTTGCCAATCTGTTAATGTGAAACTTGATCAATTTGGAAGTTAGATTGATAATCTGTGCAGCAAAATTAATACTCTTGAAGCCTCCAAGAATACAGCATGTGCAACAGAGACAAACCTGCAACCGATTCTTCAATTGATTTCATCAAGTTCTGAAACAATTAAGAACTCTATTAGTCAGATTTTTGAGGCATATAAAGTTGAAATGGACAATTTAAGAATTAGAATGGGCTCAATAGAAGAAGGCAGGAGGATGGAAGAAGACTATACAAGAGGAATTGGAGTTATAAGAGCTGAATTTGGAAGGCTAAGAGGATCAGCCGAAGCATTTGCAAATGTACAAGCCTCGAAAATTCTGTCAATGCAGAAAGAAGTTGCAGAAATAAAAGTCTCAATAGAAAAATTGAGTGCTTCCAAGAATTCAAAGGAAATTGAAGCTGAATTGAAGACTATCAACAGTTTTTTGTGGAAGCTGATGACTAAAGTTGAAGACCTTCAAGCTGCTCAAAGCATACCTCCCTCAGCATTACTTGATCCTACACCTACTTCCTTTAGATCTAGGGCTCAACCATCATCTTTTGCTGGTCAGTCTGTTCATCCCAGATAACAAGCTCCTCATTTTAGGTCACAGGGATTCTATACTACTCCACCATCTGATGTGTTAGATCCTAACCCAATTGCATCTATGCCTCCGGGCATCCAAATTTCGGGTCGACCTCCAAACCCTAAAGTAGATATAGACAGTGACTAGATGAATTTTGTACTTTTTTTCATTTTGTACTTTGTATTGAACATCTTGAAATGAAATGAAAGTGTATATTTTGTCTCTTGAATTGTTCTATCTCTTTATACAATGAAAGTTCATATTTTGCTCATCCAATGACTGATTTTTTAATTAGAATATCAAGATGAATATGAGAAAGTGAAATTATCTCAAACAAATTTTAAATACTTTCTCATTCTATCTGAGCTTCATTCCAACTTCACCTTTTTGACTGATTGACAAAAAGGGGAAGAAATTTGAGAAGATATTGCATGAAAAGGATAAAATGTTCTTAATTTTAAGCTCTGATACATAAAGCTTGAAAAGGATAAAATCTATTTGCTTATGCTCTGATACATGAAACACAATATGCTTCAATCCTTTTAAGCTCAGACATACAATAAGCTCTGACATATAATAAGCTCTGATATACAATATTTAAGCTCTGATCCATAATGTTTTAAGCTCTGATATACATTGTTTTAAATATTTTAAGCTTTGATATTTGAAGTTCTCTTAGAAACTTTTGAGCTTTGAACTTGCATGGAAAGTGTGTTAAAACATGGAGTATCTTATTGAGGGAGGGATTACCTCTCATTGCCCTAATTCTCCGTCCATAGTTTGACACTATTTAAAGTCAATTCTTTTTACTTGTTCATACACTCTTGCAAATATAAATATACAAGTAAATCTGTAAATGTAAAGTTTTATCTTACTTTTTCATGCCCAGTGTTTTGTCATTATCAAAAATGGGGAGATTGTTGACCCTACAAGTGATTTTGATGATAACCAAATATTGGAGCATGCACATTTATTTCTAACCACTCTTCAAGTGGTTTACAAGCTTTTGTAGGATGATTTATTTTTTCAAACTTCAACTCCTACATCTTTACTTCTTGTTTTGAGTTATGTTATAATCTGGTTTTATAAAGAAGAACCCACTGAAAAAGTTAAGAAAAATCTATAAAAAGGGTTACTTCTATGTGTGTGTGTGCCTTAAATTTATTTTGAGTTGGTATGCATGAAAAGCGTAAGAGTGTTGGCAAGAGTTTTCTTGAAATTTAATTGTAAAAATCTTGAAGAAGTCACTCGAGCCAACCCAGTACAATGAAGAGCCGACTCTACCTCATGGCACACAACAAGGATTCTGGTATGCAGCAATCTGAGCCGACTCAAAGCAATCTGAGCTGACTCTAGTAAATCTGAGTCGACTGGAATAAGTTTGAGCCGACTCTTCCAGAGTCTAGTTTTGAAGTTTTATGAGAACAAGCCAGGCAAGCCGACACAAACCAAAAAGAGTCGACTCTATCAGACCTAATTTTGAAGACCTGAGAAAGCGAGCCGACCCAAACTACAACGAGCCGACTCTTTCAAAGTAAAGATTTCAGGACTTGAGAGGAAGAGCCAACCAAAGTTCAAGAGAGCCGACTCCTCGAGTTCAAGATTTTCAAAGATGAAGTTCGAGCCGACCTGAGCTATAAAGAACTGACTTGTCCAGAGTGAAGTCTTGCACCCTGAGACAAAGAGCTAACTGCACTGAAGAACTGGTAACTCGACCTATCGACTCGAAGGAATCCAAAATGACTTGAATATCATCTTCAGGTACATAACAGCTAGTTCTAGAATTTCTTTTTAAATGCTAAAAAGTGCTCCAATGGTCATATGTCACATCCCAATGGTCCACAACATCTCAAACTATCTTGAAGTGATGGAATACCATATATTTGAGGGTTTTGAACTTCCTTAAAGAAATAATAAGAGAGTTCCTTAAAGTTTCAAAGGCTTTATAGAATATCCTACCCACCATCAAGGAAAAGAGCACAAGAGCATTCAAGTCAGTCTTCAAGTCTTCACCAACTCTAATCTGAAGCTTGAAGCAATTTGGAAAGAAGCCACTAAAGCAATTAAAGCACCTTGAAGCACATTCAAGTGGACTTCTCTCAAGCTGTACCGGCAACTATCCGACAACTAGAGTATGTCATTATTGTTGCATTTATTTCAATTCATTTCTAAATTGTTTGGGTTATTGGTGAGCCCATTTGAAAAACCAAATAGGTTCTTGGTGAGCCTTTGATAAAAATCAAGTTTGGGTTCTTGGTGATCTTGGTAAAACCAAGTTAGGTTCTTGGTGATCCTGTAAAAATCAAGTTAGGTTTCTTTGGTGAGCCTGTTTAAAATCAAAGGGTGTTGGGTTTTCTTTGGTGATCCCGTTAAAACCAAAGTGTAGGAGATTTCGGATGTGATCCTGTAAAACAATCCTACTGTATTCGGGTGTGAATATAGTGAAAATCCCAAATGGTATCTTGGGTAGTGGATGTAGGAGCTGGGTTGCTCCGAACTACTATAAATCTTGTGTATTTGTGTTCTGTTTCTTCATTCTTATTTAGCTTCTGCAAATTATTAATCTACCATAGCACCTAACACTTTAAAAGAAATTTTTAATTACGCATTATCTATTTAAACTTTTCAAATTCTCAATTCACCCCCCTCTTGGGTAGCCACCTAGGCAACACTTACCAAACCTCTTAAAGTTAATAAGGAAGAGTGAAAACATATAAGACAAACTCCAATCATTTGAAAAGTCAAGAAGAGTGTGTTTAAAAAGATTTCCTTGCAAAAAGCCTTCCATATTTCAGTTGTTAAGGTTTCAACTACTGGACCATAATTGGGCATTCAAGAGATTCCAAGGAGAAGTCAACTCAAGCAATTAAGAGAGCTTCAACGACCTTCATTTTAGCTCTTTCTAGGAGATTTGCATTATGCTTTTTTATTACATTCTTGTTTTCACTTTGTTGACCTAGTTTTCAAAGGTTTTTGAAACTAGGTTGTAAAGGTTGTTAGTGAGCCAAAGGAATAAAATCAACTAGGGTTTGACTTGTGAGCTTGAAGACAAAACAAGTTATAAAAGTTGTTGGTGAGCTTAGGTGATAAAACCAACTTAGGTTTTGACTTGTGAGCCTTGAAAAATAATTCAGTTATAATCTTGAAGAGATTATAGTAAAAAACCGAAAGAAAAACTTGGAGAGTGGATATAGGTGCTTGGAGTGCACCGAACCACTATAAATCTTTGTGTTTATGTATGATTGCTTTCTTTATTACTTACACTTCAATACTTGCATTTAATTTGTTATTAATCGCTACATATCTCTTAGAGCTAAATCACTTTGTTTCACAAACACTTCAAGACCAGCACATAATTGTTTAAATTTTTAAAGGACCGAATTTATCCCCCCTTTTGGGCTCCATTTCTGTGCAATAAGTGATATCAGAGCACTGGTACTCTACTTGTAGGTCCAACGATCTTGAGTGAAAGATCATGGTAGCTCTAATTGGTATAGATGTTATAGAAGGACAAGCCTTTAACCATCCCCTATTATTTAATGACATAAATTACACATACTGGAAGACATGAAAGCGCATTTACTTACAAGCTATTAATTACAATATCTGGAGAATTATAGTTAAAGGGCCTCATCAGCCCACTCATTTGGTTAAGGCATTCTCACCCCTAAACTAGAAGAAGATTGGGATGAGAATGACATTAAGCAAGCTGAAATAAATGCCAAGGCTATGAACTTATTATTTTGTGTACTTGGCCCTGGTGAATTCAATAGAATTTCAAATATCTCTTTGCCAAGGAAATATGGAACACGCTTGAAGTTAGTCATGAGGGTACATATCAAGTGAAGACTACCAAAGTGAATATGCTCATTCACACCTATGAAATGTTTAGAATGGAACCAACTGAATCTATAAGTGAAATGTGTACTAGATTTACAAACATTATGAATGGCATGAGAAGCTTAGATAAAGTTATTTCTAATGGTAAACTTGTTAATAAACTTCTCAGGTCTCTTTTAACTTCTTGGGATGCTAAAGTCACCGCCATAGAAGAAGCCAAAGATGTCAATACACTTCCACTTGAGAAACTTTTGGGCTCATTGATGACTTATGAGTTCTCCTTGAAACAAAAGATAGTGGACAATGATAAGAAGAAGAAAGCTATTTCCTTCAAGCCACTATCAAAGAAGAATCGAGTGATGAATCTGGAAAAGAGGATGATGAAGATGAGACGGCCTTCTTAACTAGAATGTTCAAAGATTTTTGAGGAAGAAAAATGGTTTTTATAAGAAAAAGCCTCAAAAAGGAGACTATAGCAAAGAAAAAGAAAAGGAGAAGGAAAGGGAGCAACCCACTTGCTTCGAGTGTAAGAAACCTAGTCACTTCAAATTGGATTGCCCCATACTCAAGAAAAGTAGAAAGAAACTCAGGAAAAAAGGTCATGATGGTAACATGAAGCAAGAGTGAAGACTCAAGTTCTGATGAAGAGCAGCAAGAGGTCACCAACCTTTTCTTTATGGCCAACGAAGAAGAAGTGGTAAGCCTTGAACTTGAAGAAGAATTTACTTACGAAGAATTGCATGAAGTTTTTGATGAACTAGTAGTTGAATATCGAAAACATAAGACAAAGAACAAAGAACTAAGAAAGAAAAATTTAGAGTTGATTAAAACAAATGATAAGTCTTTGATAGAAAATAATTATTTATTTCAAGAAAATAAATATTTAACTGTTAAAATTACTTCTTTGAAAAAGGAAAAGAAAGATTTGAAAAAGGATAAATTATTTGCTAGTAACGAAAAGCTTGTCAAAGAGAACAAAGAGTATTTGCAAGAGAATAAAAAGTATAAGAACGAACTTGAAAAACTAAAACCTTTTGTTGAAAAGTTTACTTATAATTCTGAAAAACTTAACATGCTTTTAAATAACCAAAGAGCTATTTTTAACAAAGCTGGATTAGGCTTCAAACCACAAAAACAATAAAAGTATTTTAAAAATTTCTTTGTACCTGCTTCATCTAATATTACTTGTTATGCATGTGGTAAAGTAGGGCATAAATGTATATATGCAATAAAAGGAAATTAAATCCTGTTAGAAAGGTATAGGTTCCAAAAGGAACCATTTCAACTAACCCCAAAGGACCCAAGATGACTTGGGTACCTAAAGATTTTACTTTACTTATTTTTGTAGGTATGTCTTGCAACCAAGGATAAAAGAAGAATGTGGTATCTTGACAGCGGTTGTTCAAGGCACATGACTGGGGATGTGAGATAATTATTATCTCTAAAAGCTATGAATGGTGGAAACATTACATTTGGTGATAATAGAAAGGGCAAAATTGTTGGTATCGGTAAAGTCCATATCACCCCTACTTCCTTTGTTAATAATGTTTTGTTAGTTGATGGTTTAAAGCATAATTTATTTAGCATAAGTCAATTTTGTGACAAAGGACTTAAAGTACTTTTTGAATCTTCTTTCTACATGGTATCTAGTCTAGATGACAATGGCATCAAGTTCATTGGTCATAGGCATGGAAACATTTACACGGTTGATCTTGATAATCTACTTATAGAAAATGGTCAATGCCTAGTGACAAAAAAAGCCAAGATAAATGAAATTAGTTGGCTTTGGCATCGTAGGTTAGGACATGCAAGTATGCACTTGATTTCAAAATTAAATAAAAAAAATCTTTTAAAAGATTTGCCAAAACTCACTTTTGAAAAGATAAGATTTGTTGTGCATGTCAACTTGGAAAATAGACAAAATCTTTTTTCAAACCTAAAGAAGTAGTATCTATCACTAGACCCTTAGAATTACTTCATATAGACCTTTTTGGACCAACTAGGAATAATTAGTTTGGGAGGTAAGAAGTATGGATTAGTGATTGTAGATGACTATTCATGTTTTACATAGGTAGTGTTTTTCGCACACAAAGATGAAACTTTTTCAGCATTCATTAATTTTCATAAAAAGGTTTCAAATGAAAAAGGTGTTTCAAGTATCTCTTTAAGAAGTGATCATGGTACTGAATTTGAAAATCATGATTTTGAAAAATTTTGCTATGAAAATGGTATAGATCATAATTTTTCTGCACCTAGGATACCTCAACAAAATGGGATGGTAGAAAGAAAAAATAGAACTCTTGAAGAAATAGCACACACAATGCTTTGTGAAAATGATTTACCTAGATATTTTTGGACAGAAGCCATAAATAATGCATTTTATATTTTAAATCATGTTTTTTAATTCAACCTATTTTGAAGAAAACACCATATGAACTTTGGAAAAATAGAAAACCCACTATTAAATATTTTTGTATTTTTGGATGCCGTAGTTTCATTCTAAACAATGATAAAGATAACCTCAGCAAATTTAATACCAAGTCAAATAAGGGTATCTTCTTAGGAATTCTACTTCTAACAAGGCATACAGGGTCTTCAATAGAAGAACTCTTCTAGTTGAAGAATCCATACATGTAGTGCTTAATAGACTAATGATAAATCTTCTAGAAAAGAAGATACTGTTGATGATGTTACAGGTAGTCAAAAGTTTGAAAGAATGACAATTAATGACGAACCTTCCAAGGAGCAAGATGATGATCAGGTCATTGAAGGAGAACAAGTAGGAGCTTCATCTACACCCAATCCACTACCTAAAGAATGGAGGTATACTCATGGACATCCCAAAGAACTTATAATTGGTGATCCATCAAAAAAGGTAAGTACGCATTCTTCTTTAAGAAATGTATATGATTACTTAGTTTTTATTTCTCAAATAGAACCAAAATCATTTAAAGAAACTAAAAATGATTGTAATTAGATAAATGCTATGCAAGATGAACTAAACTAATTTAAAATAAATAAAGTTTGGACTTTAGTTGAAAGACCATCAAATATTTCAATAATAGGAACAAAATGGGCTTTCAGAAATAAACCTGATGAAAATGGTTTAGTTACTAGAAATAAAGCTAAGCTAGTTGCCAAAGGCTCAATCAGGAGGAAGGAATTGATTTTGATAAACCTTTGCTCCTATTGCTAGACTTGAAGCAATTAGACTATTATTAGTATTTGCATGTTTCATGAATTTCAAACTATTTCAAATGGATGTTAAAAGTACTTTTTTGAATGGATTTATTGAAAAAAAAGTTTATGTTGAACAACCCCCCGATTTTGAAAATCATGAATTTTTCAATCATATTTTTAGACTTCATAAAGCTTTGTATGGTTTAAAACAAGCTCCAAAAGCTTGGTTTGATGCTTGAAAATGGTTTTTCTAGAGGAAATGTAGACAATACATTATTTTTGTAAATGAAGAATGATGATCTTTTAGTAATACAAGTATATGCCGATGATATTATTTTCGGTACTACTGATGAAATTGTGTCAAGAGTTTGCCAAGCTTATGAAGGGTGAGTTCGAGATGAGCATGATGGAAGAACTAAATTTTTTTCTCAGACTCTAGATTAAGTAAACCAAAGAAGGGATCTTCATCAACCAAACCAAATACACAAAAGAAATATTAAAGAAGTTTGGGATGGAGAACACCAAGACATTGGTACACCTATGAGCTCTTCTTGTAAATTACATAAAGTTGAATCTGGTAAAACTGTAGAACAAAAATTATATAGAGGTATCATTGGTTCATCGCTTTATTTGACTGCTAGTATGCCAGATATAATGTTTAGTGTATCTACGTGTGCAAGATATCAGTCTGCTCCTAAAAAGTCTCATTTATTGGCTGTTAAATGCATACTTAGATATCTGTTTTGCTTTATTGACATTGGACTTTGGTACTCTAGAGATTCATCTATTAAACTGATTGCATATTCAGATGCTAATTTTACTGGTTGTAAACTTGATAGAAAAAGTACTAGTGAAACCTGTCAATTTTTTGGAGGTAATTTGATTTCATGGATTAGTAAGAAATAGAATTTAGTTATTTTATCTATGGCGAAAGCCAAATATATAACAACTGGAAGCTGGTGTGCTCAAATCTTATGGATCAAACAATAATTCAAAGATTTTGGCATCAAACTAACTAAGACACCAATAAGATGTGATAATACTAGTGCAATTAATTTGACTAAAAATCCTGTTCGACACTCAAAAAGCAAACATATTGAAATAAGACATCATTTCATAAGAGATCATGTGCAAAATGATAATGTAATGCTTGATTTTGTATGTACTGATAATCAATTAGCAGAAATTTTTACAAAATCTCTAAGTGAAGATAGATTTTGCATGATTAAAAGGAAACTTGGTGTCATTGATCCTTTTGTCTAAACCCTTCAAATTCTTGTTGAAATCCTTCAAAATATTTCAAAATCCTTCAAATATCTCTTAGGATATCTCTTAGAATTTTCTTGGATTTTTCTAGATTTTATTGAAAATTATTTTTCTTTCCCATGGTCAAGTGTCGACTCATATAATTTCTCTAAGTGTCGACTCACCTGAAGTGTCAACACTTTGAGAAATTTTTAAGTGTCGAGTCATGACCATCGGACTGAGGCCTTTTATGGATTTTCAAAAACTAGTTTTGACTCATTTCTTCTTCCCTCCTTAGCAATGTGTGGTCCCCAAACTCACTCTAAACCTCCTAGAACAGTGATTTTCCACCTCTAACCTTCATTTTTAGGTAAAATCTCTCCTTTTTCTCTCAATTTTCTTTTTGTCGAACCGTATTACTTCATTTTCTTTTTCATTTTTCCTTTGATTTGGTCCGAGCATTGCAAATCCTTGCAGTGTTTTGGCTGGTATCCTTGACTCTCTCATGATTTTTCCCCTCCTCCGAGTCGTTCAAACTCTTTTGGTTCGTTTAGGCCTGTGGCTTGCTCGGTTTCCCCTTTTTCTCCATCATCCTCACCTCTCGATTCCTCCTGCATTCCAACCCTCTTTCTTCTCTAGATAATTTTGATGGGGTTTCTAGGGAGCCAAGGTCATCATACTACATGCGGAAGTGAATTTAAAAATAAAAATTCTAGCATGAAAACCTTAACTGGCTAGAAGAAACCCTAATTACCGGATCCCCTTAGACAATATCAACTAATGAATCATAAATGAAGTACAAGAAACATACCTGAAATACTGTTTTCCACTTCTTTCCACAAGACTCACAAGTGTAATCCCTCCAACGGTGATCCACACGAGAATTGAACCAAGGAAGAACTCCTTCTTGAAGTTGCTTGCTAGAGTAGGACTCTTTCTGTAGCCTTTGGATTTTTTACCAATGTAGGACACCCTGTCCCACTGTAGGGCATCCTGTCCCACTATAAGGCACTATGAACACTCTCCTAAAGCACTCTTGGGTTTAGGACAACCCTCCTCTAGGACCCCTTAGGCTTATGTCCTAAAATAAAGCCTTGTCCTAGTAGAAAAGACCTTGTCTTAACAAAACAAGTCTTGTCTTAAAGAAAGAAGGAGATAGAGACAGAGAGACACTCAGACAGAACACTCGATGAAATTGGACTCCTATTCTGGAAGACTGAACAACAACATCTCATTTCACCGTACACCCTTAAATAAGAATTTAAGGGGCATTAAAAGCATCCCAAAATTTCATATCATATATGTCTCTTCATATCTGATAAGACTCTTCAGGACTCAAGAGTCTTATCTGAGTTCTCTAGATGATCTCTCCTCATGCTACATGGCATGTACCAAACTCAAGGGAAAGGAGGCATCTTTTCTTGTCTTCAAACCACAGAAGAGGAATCCTGAGAGCAGAAGGACTCTGCCTCAGAACCATGCGCAGATGAAGAGATGCGACTCTTCTTCTACGCGCGCTGACTTCTTCTTACTTCATGTGGTCCCTTTGTCCCCTTTTGATCAGTCAACCAAAACCAAAAGGTCATGGAGACTATTTAAAGAGGCATCCAAGATAAGAAAAAACTCCTAGAGTTTCATTTGTAGAAGAACTCTCAGTCCTTCTGCACGCACTATTTTCACCCGCGTGCGCCAAGAGGTGCCAAGAGTCCTGAGCACCTAGGACTCTTCAATAAACCAGGTTAATGTCCAAATAAAAACCAGATAAAGCCTGGTTTAGGCTATCCCAATTAGGACTCAACCTAATGTAGGTTTTCCTCAATTAGGTTAGTTTAATTAACAAGCAACTAGACCCAAATCAATTGGGTTAGGAATTGGGTTAGCCTACACATGCTAGTGTATAATCTGGCTAATCAATTAGGATGCCATGACCCTAATTAAACCATGTATAACTTCCTTGGCTAACTCCCTAATATGTGTGACCCTTTGGGTTCTACATTTAGCCAGCAGTAGGTTTAGGTTTGAGCCGATTTGAACCAATCGAACCCGATTGACCTAATTAGGTCAAATTGGCTCACCTAATTGCCCAATTTGAATTATGCATTGAATTGACTCATGAAACCAATCCAATTGGTTCATGAAAACCTACAAGACAAGATTGACATCTAGTAATGTGTCATGCCTACCCAGAAAATGTAAAATTTGGTAGAAAGTACTAAAATACCCTTTAACAAAAAGTTATCGTGCAATTCAATCTTTCGATCTCCCATTATCCCGATTAAGTGATAGGTATGGATACATGTCAAACCCTAACACTTAGTCATATCGAGTCTCAGTCTCAGCTCGATCATGAGGACTCAACTGATGACTGATTAGAAATCACTTCTAATCTCATCCTGCTTTGATCAAAGGCTCCTTGAGTCACTTATCAAAGAGATTACATGGAATAACAATTCCTCTTACCAAGAATGATCGATTCCTTGTTGGTCCACTCATATCCTTCGTACACCTTCCACCATACCCAAAACACCCATACATGACTCAATGTCATGAGTGAGTATGAACCAAAAAATATGGCTTAGTGTGCACAAGGAACCATGGTGACCTCAGGTCTGGAGATCACATGCACAACTCCTACTCTGAGACCTATCTTTTGACAAGCAGTAAGACTTCCATAAGATAGCCTGGTATGGATCAGTTCAGTGTACTCATACACTGATGAGCACCCTTATCCTTATATTAGTATCTCTACACAAATGGTTGTAAGACCAACCATCCTCATTAACTGAGCATACATAGGATAAGCTAGTCTTACCGGATTCATCGATCCTCGAATCGATGGTCCATTGACTAGGAACATTTTAATTAGGATTTATAGGAACTTAGGTCTCAATATTATGATATTTATCATAACCCTAATTTCATTGCCCTAATCTATGGCATTCATCATAATCCACAAATAAGACATAATAGTATATGATGAAAATAAATGTCTTTATTAATATAATGTCATACAAGATTTGGAAGATTACAAAAATGCCCTTACAATGATTGGCTTTTAAGGCACTTTTCTTTCAATCTCCCATTTGCACTAAAGCCAATCACCCTTATACTTTATACCCATACTATTTAAGTGGCGATCAAACTGCTACTTGGATAATGCTTTAGTAAATGGGTCTGCTGTAATGTTCTTTGTATCAACTTGATCGATGACATCATCTTGTCTTTCTATTATCTCTCGAATGAGATGGAATCATCTTAGAATGTGCTTGGACTTACGGTGAGACCTCGGTTCCTTTGCTTATGCAACAACTCCAGTGTTATCACAGTATAGCAGCACTGGCTATTGTATTTCAGGAACCACGTCCAATTCCATAATGAATTTCTTTATCCAGACAGCTTCCTTCGCGGCCTCACTCATAGCTATATATTCTGCCTCAGTGACTGAGTCGGCTACTGTTGACTGCTTTGTACTCTTCCAACTCACTGTACCACCATTCAGGGTGAAGACATATCCTGATGTTGATTTACTATCATCTGGATCTGATTGGAAACTAGAATCTGTATAGCCTTCTGTTTTAATTCAGATCCTCCATATACTAGAAAAATATCTTTAGTCCTTCTCAGGTACTTTAGAATATATTTCACAGCTTTTCAATGATCCTCTTCTGGATCTGCTTGAAACCTGCTCACTATGCCCAAGGCATAAGCAACATCAGGTATGGTACATAGCATAGCATACATAATTGATCCTATAGCCGAAGCATAAGAAATCATAGCCATCCTCTCTCTTTCTTCTGATATCTTAGGAGACATTTTCTTAGAGAGACGTATACCACGACTTATAGGAAAGTGACCTTTCGTACTTACATCCATGTTGAATCTTTTCAACACTAAGTCTATGTACCTAGACTGGGATAAGCCTAGCATCCTTTTAGTTCTATCTCTATAGATCCTTATACCTAGTATATAGGATGCTTCTCCAAAATCTTTCATGGAGAATTTTGATGATAGCCAAGTTTTAACCGATTGTAACATTGGGATATCATTCCTAATGATCAGTATGTCATCAACATACAAGACCAAGAAAACAAGTGCACTCCCACTTGTATTCTTATACACACATGGTTCATCCTCATTTTTGATAAAACAAAAACTCTTGATTGTTTCATCAAAATGGATGTTCCAACTCCTTGATGCTTGCTTTAGTCCATAACTAGACTTCTTTAACTTGCATACCTAGTTTAGTCTTCCACTTGAGACAAAACCCTCTAGTTGTATCATATAGACTTCTTCCTCAAGGTTTCCATTGAGAAAAGCAGTCTTGACATCCATTTTCCAGATTTCATAATCATGGTATGCTGCTATACCAAGCAAAATCCGAATGGATTTGAGCATGGCTACTGGAGAAAAGGTTTCATCATAGTCAATGCCATGTTTTTGTCTAAAATATTTTGCTACCAGCCTGACCTTGTAGGTTTCTACTTGACCATCTGCTCCTATCTTTTTCTTGAAGAACCATTTACACCCTATTGGGTTAATTCCATCAGGTGGATCTACCAAGGTCCAAACCTGATTGGAATACATGAAATTTATTTCAGATTTCATGACACTTAGCTATTTGTCAGAGTCTTTTCTCTCGATAGCTTCTGAATAGGTTACAAGATCATCATCCTGAATGATACTGGCTTTATTGTCATCCCCGATGATAAAGCCATATCTTAGAGGTGCTCCTCGCACCCTTTCTGACCTTCGGAGAGGAGGTGTGTATAGTGGATGTTCTTGATCTACAAGAATTTCTGGTTAAGGAATTTCATTTGAAGACTCAATAGGTTGTTGGTTATGTTCTTCATATAACTCAAGTGAAGAATCACTACTTCTTTCTTGGATAAATTCTTGCTCCAAGAATATAGCATGCCTACTAACAAAAATCTTTTGCTCAGTAGCATTATAAAAGAGGTAACCAATACCTTCTTTAGGATAACTAATAAACTTACACTTGTCAGCCCTTGCACTTAACTTATGTCCAAAGTTATTTTTGACATAAGCATGGCAACCCCAAATCTTTAAGTACTTAAGACTTGGTCTTTTGCCATTCCATAACTCATATGGAGTGCTACTTACTAACTTAGATGGAATCCTGTTCAAAATATGTGCAGCAGTTTCCAGTGCATGTCCCCAGAAGGAAATGAAAAGATCTGTTAAGCTCATCATGGACCTCACCATCTCTAACAATGTGCGATTTCTCCTTTCTGCCATACCATTTAATTGGGGTATATAAGGAGGAGTCCATTCAGAGATTATGCCTTTGTCTTTAAGATGGTTTACAAACTCACTTGACAAGTATTCACCTCCTCGATCAGAATGAAGAGCTTTAATATAAAGTCTAGTTTGTTTTTCAACCATACTTTGATATTCTTTAAACTTATCAAAAGCTTCAGACTTATGTTTCATAATATACACATGACCAAACCTTGATAAATCATCAATAAAAGTGATGAAGTAAGAATATCCACCTCTAGCTTGAGTTGTCATAGGTCCATATACATCAGTATGCACAAGACCTGGTAACTCAGTTACCCTGTCTCCATGTCTAGTGAATGGAGACTTGGTCATTTTTCCTTTGAGGCAAAACTCACAAGTTCCTAATGATTGGAAATCATAAGGGTCAAAGTAATTATCTTTGACTAACTTGTTTATCCTTGACTCACTAATATGACCTAACCGGCAATGCCAGAGATATGTGGCATTGACATTATCTCTTTTTCTCTTCTTATAATTAATAAGAAGTATTTCATCATTGAGTTCCAAAGTAAGAAGACCATTAATGAAACAACCATGCCCAAATATTTTATTATTTTGAAGAATAGAGCAGCCACTACTCTTTACATTTATTTCATATTCTTGTTGTAATAACAAGGGTATAGAAATAATATTTCTTACAATATTGGGTATGTTGTAACATTCTTCTAACTTTAACACATTACCCAAAGGTAATAATAAGATATAGGTGACCATAGCTTCAGCATAAATGGCCTCACCACTTGCCCCATATAGCTTGAAGTCACCTTTCTTCAAATTCCTAATTTGGTGGAGTCCCTGCAATAAATTGCAAATATGAGATCCACATGCGATATCCAATACCCATGAATTAGAATTTAAAGAACTCAATGATAAATTTATTTGTATCATGTACAAACCTTTAGATGCTCCACTTGCATCTTGCTTCACACTTGCAAGATATATCTTGCAATTTTTCTTTCGGTGCCCTTGCTTGCCACAGTGAAAACAGGCTCCATCAGCCTTCTTAGCTTTCTTCTTATTCTGGAAGCTCTTCTTAGGGTTGAGTTTTCTTTTCAAACCCTTCTTCTTTGCCCGTTTCTTTCTTCCATCAACTAGAACAAGATGAGCCTTGTCTCCTTTTGAATGGCTCTCTGCTGTCTTAAGCATATTAAGCAGCTCTGGTAATGAAGTTTTTAGTTTATTCATATGGTAATTAAGAACAAACTGAGAGAATGAATCTGGGAGTGACTGTAGGATCAAGTTCTAATTGAGTTCACCATCCATGATAAATCCTAATTGACCTAATCAGGTGATTAAGTCAATCATTTTCAATACGTGGGTTTGTATAGATGAACCCTTATTCATCAATGCACGGAACAACTGCTTCGATATCTCGTATCGAGCAGTCCTACTTTGCTCTCCATATAGCTCCTTTAAATTGAGCAATATGGACTGAGGTTCCATACCTTCATGTTGCCTCTGGAGCTCGTTGCTCATCGATGCCAACATGATGCACCTGATAGTAGTACTGTCATTTTGCCACATCCTGTGTGTGACAATTTTTTTCTCAAGCATCCTCTCCGATCATCTCATGATTCGAAGAATCTAGAATATAGGAAAGCTTCTCCTGAGTCAGTATAATCCTTAGGTTCCTCAACCAGTCTACATAATTGGGACAGGTAAACTTGTTAGCATCTAAAATGCCCCGTAGTGTTAAATTTGAAGCCATTATGTAAATATCCTACATATAATTAAAGAACAATATCAGCAGACTACCCAAGAAGACATTCACAATTAGATAAGGACTTTTATATCTAATTATGTCTCCCACTATTTTTTTCGAATACCATAACCCTCAATCTATGGTAAGCGAGAAACCTTACTGGTTTTTATAGTGGGGTTGAGATCCTAATTTCTCATGAATGCCTTGTGTGTACACAACAAACACTCATGAGTTCAAAGGTAGGACTTCCTTTCCAATTGCAATCTATGCAATTCTTAACTATTAAACTTGCCTCTAAGACACTTATGGCCTTGTGTGTACACAACATACCATAATGTCTTAGTTTAGTCAGACCCTTCATTTTTATATAGCCTGTATTGAATAATGTTGCCCTTGTATGTACACAACAAAGCAACAATTCCAATCATGCTATAAAGCACCTAGTGCACCAAGACAAATTTCATATCAAACCCTAAAGTAGGCCTTATGTGTACACAACAAACATACTATAGTGTAAACATAAATTTTGCTTAGCATGAAGGAAGGCAAATTATAGTATTCTTAATTAATTAGTATTCCCAAATTAAGGTTTTAGATGTGACCAAATTGGCCAGGTAAGTGGAAGGGGTGAGGGGGTCCCCCCGTTGCTTTCCTTAGACACCAATTAAATTGGCCAGGTCAGACAATGGAACCAATTAAAAACCTCAATCCCTTTACCTTCCCAGAACCACTTGCCTGGACACCAACTGGCTGATCATAATCTTAATTGGTTTTGCATCATGATTAAGTTTATACTATGACTAAATATGATTTTTAATGAGGGCTTTGATGGTCTCAAACATATCCTAAATTATCATATCAATAATGTTCATAACAACAAGTATAAACATAAAGCATATCAATCCAGCATATGCATAACATTGCAGGATTACATAGCAATCATATCATAGCATGATATTTCAATACTCCATTCACCTCACTTTTTCATGGAATATGGCCACAGCGGCACCCCTACATGCCATAGGAGACCCATTGAATGGGAGGAGAGGGTCTTTAAACCCTACTTGTCTCCTTTGACAAGACGGCCATGGTACTAACCCAATCCAAAGCAGTTACTAGGATAAAACTTATTATAACGATGCATTTGATCGACAATATGCATAATATCATATCATATCATAAACATGCTATTTTCATGCGAAAAAGAAATCAAACATATTAATTCTAATATGCATACAAACACAATTCTAGAAGAGTCGACTTGATAGGTTTCAAGTCGACTCGGTTTCTAGTCGGGTCGACTCGAATAGGGTTCAGGTCGACTCGGCCTCTTTTTGGGTCAACTCGAATAAGGTTCGAGTCGACTCGAATGTGGATGTCCATGAACTTCAAAAAGATACATAATTGAATGTACTAAGGGTGGCTTTGATACCACTGATGGGATTTTTAGGGAGCCAAGGTCATCATGCTACATGTGGAAGTGAATTTAAAAATAAAAATTCTAGCATGAAAACCCTAACTGGCTAGAAGAAATACTAATTACCGGATCCCCTTAGACAATATCAACTAATGAATCATAAATGAAGTACAAGAAACATACCTAAAATGATGTTTCCCACTTCTTTCCAAAAGACTCACAAGTTTAAGCCCTTCAACGGTGATCCACACGAGAATTGAACCAAGGAAGAACTCCTTCTTGAAGTTGCTTGCTAGAGTATGACACTTTCTGCAGCATTTGGATTTTTTACTACTATAGGACACCGTGTCCCACTGTAGGACATTATGAACACTCTCTTAAAGCACTCTTGGTTTTAGGACAACCCTCCCCAAGGACCTCTTAGGCTTATGTCCTAAAACAAAGCCTTGTCCTACTAGAAAAGACCTTGTCTTAACAAGACAAGTCTTATCTTAAAGAAAGAAGGAGGGAGGGAGAGAAAGAGAGACACTCAGACAGAACACTCTGTGAAATTGGACTCCTATTCTGGAAGACCGAACAACAACATCTCATTTCACCGTACACCCTTAAATAAAAATTTAAGGGGAATGAAAAGCATCCCAAAATTTTTTATCATATATGTCTTTTCATATCTGATAAGACTCTTCAAGACTTAGAAGTCTTATCTGAGTTCTCCAGATGATCTCTCCTCATGCCACATGGCATGTACCGAACTCAAGGGAAAGGAGGCATCTTTTCTTGTCTTGAAACCGTAGAAGAGGAATCCTGAGAGCAGAAGGACTCTTCCTCAGAACCATGCACAGATGAAGAGACGCGACTCTTCATTTGCACGCGCTGACTTCTTCTCACTTCATGCCACCCCTTTGTCCCCTTTTGGCCAGTCAACCAAAACCAAAAGGGTGTGGAGACTATTTGAAGAGGCATCCCAAATAAGAAACTCCCAGAGTTTCATCTGTGGAAGGACTCTCAGTCCTTCTGTGTGCACTCTTTTCTCCTGTGCGCGCCAAGAGGTGCCAAGAGTCCTGAGCGCCCAGGACTCTTCAATAAACCAGGTTAATGTCCAAATAAAAACCAGATAAAGCCTAGTTTAGGCTACCCCAATTAAAACTCAACCTAATGTAGGTTTCCTTTGATTAGGTTAGTCCAATTAACAAGCAACTAGACCCAAATCAATTGGGTTAGGAATTGGGTTAGCCTACACATGCTAGTGTGTAATTTGCTTAACCAATTAGGATGGCATGACCCTAATTAAACTATGTATAACTTCCTTGGCCAACTCCCTAATGTGTGTGACTCTTTGGGTTCTATATTTAGCCAGCAGTAGGTTTAGGTTTAAGCCGATTCGAACCAATCAAACCTGATTGACCTAATTAGGTCAAATTGGCTCACCTAATTGTCCAATTCAAATTATCCATTGAATTGACTCAAGAAACAAATCCAATTAGTTCATGAAAACCTACAAGACAAGATTGACGTCTAGCAACGTGTCATGCCTATCCAAAAAATGTGGAATTTGATAGAAAGTATCAAAATACCCTTCAGCAGAAAGTTACCGTGCAATTCAATCTTTCAATCTTCCATTATCCCGATTAAGTGATAGGTATGGATACATGTCAAAACCTAACACTTAGTCATATCGAATCTTAGCTCGATCATGAGGACTCAACTGATGACTAATTAGAAACCATTTCTAATCTCATCTTGCTTTGATCAAAGGCTCCTTGAGTCACTCATCGAAGAGATTACATGGGATAACAGTTCCTCTTACCATGAACGATCGATTCCTTGTTGGTCTACTCACATCCTTCGTACACCTTCCACCATACCCAGAACACCCCATACATGACTCAATGTCATGAATGAGTATGAACCAAAAAATATGGCTTAGTGTGCACAAGGAACCATGGTAACCTCAAGTCTAAAGATCACATGCACAACTCCTACTCTAATACCTATTTTTTGACAAGCAGTAAGACTTCCATAAGATAATCTCGATGTGGATCAGTTCAGTGTACTCATACCCTAATGAGCACCCTTATCCTTGTATTAGTGTCTCTACACAAATGGTTGTGAGACCAACCATCCTCATTAACTGAGTATACATAGGATAAGCTAGTCTTACCGGATTCATCGATCTCCGAATCGATGGTCATTGACTAGGAACATTTTGATTAGGGTTTATAGAAACTTAGGTCTCACTGTTATGATCTTTATCATGACCCTAATTTCATTGTCCTAATCTTTGGGGTTTATCATAATCCATAAATAAGACATAGTAGTATATGATGAAAATAAATGCCTTTATTAATATAATGTCATACAGAAGTTGAAAGATTACAAAAATGCCCTTATAATGATTGGCTTTTAAGATACTTTTCTTTCATATTTTTTCATTTTAGGTCCTCTTTCGGTCAATTGCTCTTCCCTCTCTTCTTTCCCTAGCCTTCCTCTTCTTTCGTGTCCCTCTTCTCTGTGTTGTCTATGAAATGGGTCCCCGGAAGCAACTGGCATATTGAAAAAGGAGGGCTGAATAGGGATAAACCAGTAGAGAGCGAAGAACCAAGGCTCGTCAGGATCCAGCTGAGTAGGCAGAGCATGATACTCAGGAGCAGCCTGCACCTTCTTTCCTTAGAGCAGCTAGAGTTATGGGAAAGACTATTGCTAGTGGTAGACGTGTGGACATTTAATTTTTGGATTCACAGAGCTTCATTATTGGAGACTTTTGAGAGCAGCTGGGCTCATTCATTTCTGCACTATGCTAGAGCAATTTTAACCCTAGCTCATTAGAGAGTTTTATGATAATATGGGCACTGATGGCATTCGATGGATAGCAGTAGTTAGGGGAGTTGAGATCCAGGTGACCCCTAAAGTGATTAGTAGGGTATGGCAGATCCCACTCCATGATAGAGCCATAAATAGTGTTGGGAATTGAGAGGCAGCCTTTCGGTGTATCCTAGAGCAGGAGGATGTGAGTGGTATCTCAGTAGTTTTTGCGAACCAGCTTTCCATCGAGATGAGAGTTCTTCATCACATTATTGCTCGGATTTTGATTCCAAAGGCCGGGTGATTCGACTTTATTACTGAGAGATAGTTGGTTCTGATGGTGGCTGTGAGGCAGTAGACCCCCATCAACATGCCGATGATTATGATCCACCAAATGGGAGAGGTAGCCACCCAATGCAAATTGTGTTTACCATATGGCATGGTGCTAACCCAGTTATTTAGAGACTTCGATGTTCCACTAGAGGAAGAGCCCTCTACAGAGATCCTCCATATGGACATGTATGGAGATAAATCTCTTCACAGGATGGGATTCCGATAGATTGGTGGATGATGGGTTTGTAGAGAGTCTGGCCAGGAGCCAGATGAGGACGATGAGATTAGAGCATCGAGGCAGGAGCTTCTGGACCTGCTGAGTAGATTACACCTCCTAGGCCTGCACCTGTACAGCTTGAGCAGCATGAGTGGTGGGGACACCAGGATCAGACACAGATCCCTAGATCCCATATGGTTTAATTAGTCATGTATCAAAGTTTTGAAAATTTTGTAATCAATTAAGATTGAGTCCTGTAATAAGTTTAGGTTAGTTAATTTATCTCAACCCTCAACCTAGTCAGTATTTTGAGTCCTGTATATCAATTATGAGTCCTGTATGAGCTTAATTTTTATACAAGAGAAAAGGTCACCTTATTTTGAAGTTCCACCAGGCCACATCCAGGAGTCAGGAGATGTGGGATGGGTTGGTGGGGCTAGGGAGGATCTAATGGTGAGCCTAGAAGTCACCTAGATTAGGGTACCTTTTTATTTTCTGTAATGGGGTGGTGAAGGAATAATGGAGGTGGAAGACAAGGGTCGGGGCTTTCATGAACCTTGGGACTCACACTCATGGAGAGATCTCACTCCTCTAGGGTAACCCACCTCACTAATAGAGCCATACAGAGAGATCTCACACCTCTAAGGCATCCCACCCACCTCATTAATGGAGCCGTACGGAGAGATCTCACAGCTCTAGGGCATCCAACCCACCTCACTAATGGAGCCGTTAAGGTGAATCATAAGGGACATGAGGTGGTAGAGAAGGTGGAATGGGTATAACTGGGGCCTCACACCCCTTGATGCCCGAAGGCGAAGGCAAGATGGGCCTAAGCCCACTCCAAACAAAGGCAGAACCAAAACTCTTTCTAAAAAAATCAACTTCATTTCTAACCAATTACAATTGGGGGATGCCTTTTTATAGGCTTACAAGACTTAGGACCCATACATGAAAAAATTATTTTATTTATTTATTATTTTCTAATCCTAAACCAGTAGCTTTGAGGTCTGCACAGAACTGCTATTGCATCAGGATCTATGCAACTCCCTCTTCTGTGACCATGTATGGGAGAGGTTGTGGTGGATGTGTCACTTGGGGCTGCTCTGTAGACCTTCCGGCAGGTGTATGGGGATGCTGTGATCGAAGAAGAGATGCAATTGTTCAACTGGCACTTGGCAAATTTGGAGTATGCAAATCCTGGGCTACTTTCCAAGCTTTCGCTAGAATTTTGGGACCAGTATGATCCATATGATATGGGTGGAGATCACAACTTCTTGCCCGAAGGGAATGGGTGGCTGATACAAGCTCTGGCTGGACGTGGGCCTCGATGTCGAGCCCACGGGCGGTGATGGAGGGGTCAGTGATGCTCGCGGGCAAGGCGAAGGCCGGACAAGATGGCAGATCCTGGGGGACGGTCGCGACATCGTGGGGCCGGGGGATGGCAAAACCAATGGTATGGAATATTTGGAGGAGGCGGTCGACGATGCTCGTGGGCAAGGCAGACAAGCCGGTGCATCCAGTGGGATTCGATCAACATCGATGGTGGCTAGGTGGTGGTCGCGAGGGAGAGGGGTGCATGGGAGGAGTCGTAGGGACAGAGGGGTCGTGGGTGGAGCTGCAAGGAAGTTCACAGGAAAAAAAATGGATGTTCTCGACTGCAGGCGTGGCAGATACGGGCTTCACGGGCGAAGGTCCAGTGGACACGGCTGGAGCAATGGTAGATGGCAATGCAAGGGAGAGGGGCACGTGGGCGGAGCCGCAGGGGCGCACGGTCGTGGGTGGTTCCATGGGATTCGCCGGCGTTCCCACAAAGAGATCGATGCCGAAGGGGAGGTGGACGACCGTCGGGGTCACTGATGGTCGGGCATGGCAGATCCAGGATCGATGGGGAAAAAAATGGAAGTTCTGGGAGGAAGAACAGAGGAAGAAGATGACAGAGATAACCTAGGGATAAGTTGGGGATAAGTTTGGAATAAAATGGGAATAATAGGAATAGGTGGAATAGTTAGAATAAGAAAATATGAAATAAAATATAAAAATCTATAAATGAAAAAAAGAAAAACATGGATGGGTTTTGATGTACCCCTCATTAGGCCACTACATCAGTCCATTGGATTTTATATGACACCATAGGATCCAAGATCCCTTTCGGAGACCCTAATTCCTTCCAGATGCCCAGATTCCTCCCCAGATACTAGAGCATATTTCTAAACCAGGACATCCAAGATTCCAGAGGCCCACCTGCATCCCAGTCCAAGGAAATCAAGCCCAGGCACCAAGTCCAAGCCATAAAGAAGCAAGATTTCATGGAATATTCCTGCTACCAGGCTACCAGGCCACCCCAGCTTCCAGGAGGTCCAAGCCCATGCACCAAGCCCCTTTGGGCCGGCCTCTTGTAGCCCCTAGAAACCCGACACACCCTCTTAGGTGCCCTTGAAGTGTTGACCAAGTCCAAGAGGTGTCCTTGAGTGGAATAGTCAAAGCATGAAGGGAGAAGGAGAAGACTAGGTCAAATCCTAACCAAGATGGGAGTTCTTCCAAGTTTGTTTAGGACTTGTAATTCTAACCTAGCTCGGAGAGGACTTGTAACCCAAGTGTGTTACCCTAGTTAGAGGGCATGGGTGTAAGGGTTTTGGTGACCAGGGCAAAAGTGTGGATTTCAAAAATTTATTATGAAACCACTACCAAACCCTTAACCCAAGACCTCCTTACGAGGAATTAAAACATACAAACATGCATATATAATATAAACTAGAGTTTAGGCACCAACCTGAACCGCTAGTATCCAATCCGATGAAGAAAATCCTGATTCATCCTTCTTCTCCACCAGGCACCCAAACGTTCGCCCTCCAACGATGATCCACATGAAACTCGGACCAAGGAAGAACTCCTTCTTCAAGTTGCTTGGATAAGTGGAACTCTTTCGGCAGCCTTTGGTCTATTGACCACTATAGGACACCCTGTCCTACTGTAGGGCACTAAAGACACTCTCCTAAACCACTCTCGGTTTTAGGACAACCCTCCTCTAGGATCCCTTAGGTTTATGTCCTAAAACAAAACCTTGTCCTAGTAGAAAAGACCTTGTCTTAACAAGACAAGTCTTGTCTTAAAGAAAGAAGGAGGAAGAGAGAGACACTCAGAATAATACTTTGGTGGAATTCTTATATTAGACTCATTTCACTGCCCCCTATTTATAGATACAAGAGGGGCATGTGATATGTCCTCCCATCAACTTATCAGATATGATTTTTCAAGACCGAAGAGAAGTTATCTGGCTTGAAAAATCATATCTAATAAGCCCATTCATGCACCGAAGGCCTTATTCACATCCCTTCTTTTATCTGGACAAATTCTCACTTGCCACATGTCAATTACTAGTCCCTAGGAAGCCAAGAGGTGCCTCTTCAGTCTCCAAACATCGAAGATTATGAAGAGTTATGATAGCAGAAGGACACTTCATCAGAACCGCACGCCAAATGAAGAGTTGCGACTCTTCATGCACCGCGCGCGCCATCCTTCTTCCACACAAATTTTAAAGAATGTTGACCAGTCAAAACATAGGAAATATGGGTGTCATTGGAAAGAGCATAAATTTTTCTTTCTGACCATATAAATTATATTCAAATAAGAGATCTATAACTCATTCTGTGCGCTTTTGAAGTTAAGGTATCATTTAGGTTCCAAGAGTCCCATGCCATTAGGACTCTGGTGCGGGCACCAGACTCGAAAGAAGACTTCAGGGCTCCATCTGGATCTCTGATTGACATTGCTCGAAGAATTAGGGTTTTCTGGTTTTGTAATAAGGGTTGACTTGGTCAACTCAATTTTAGTTTGAGTCTGTATTTCCCTGCAATTTAAATTTTGTTGAGTCATGTTGACTCAATACAAGTCCTAGTAGTGGTCTAAGTCTTCTCCAAGGTGCCACATTTTCTTCCAGGACCAAGCAAGTGGGTGCCACACTCCCAGCCACACGCCAGAGTCCAGGAGGCGCCACATCTCCATCCAGTGTGCCTTGGTCCCCACACCACAAGAAAGCAAGTCCCTTCTTTCATGCGCCACTTGGGGGAGAAATCCATCAAGATACCTCAATCCAAGGAGGAGCCAACTTCTTTCCAGATAAACCCAAGCCAGGATGGCAAGAATTTTTCTTGAAGAGAGGATCAAGGAGGTGCCCCACAATGTTTCATAAAAACCCAAGTTATAAAAGGGAAGAGAGCATGTCTTGGGGAGAAAATCAAGGAGGCACCCAAAAGTTTCCTAAAGTGCCAAAGCCATGAAAGGAAGAAGCCTAAACTTGTGGAGCAAGACTAGGAGGTGTCCAAAAGAGCCAAACCATGAAGGGAAAATCCTTGATTCATGGAGAGATACTAGGAGACACCCCCATAACCTGCCATTTGGAGCTGATTTTCAAGTTTTCTTGGAGTTTTTGGGCTACCCACTCATGGAAGGAGTCTTGGGAAGAGAATTTGATGCCTAAAGTGTGGGTTAGTCCTATTAGTCCCACATGGGAAGTGTATGAAATTTTATTTCTTTGTTATGTCTATATATTCAACTCTATGTAACTCTTGAAATAATGATAAATGATGAATGAAATCAATTTCTTTGTGAGCAACTTTGTGTTTCTCTCTTCCGTACTTGTATTCAAGTGTTGAGCTCTGTGAGGGAGTAAATCCGGGTTCCCTAGGAACCTTGAGGAGGTGTGAGATCTTCAACCCCAAAACCCTAGCTTAGTCCACCCATCTCTACTCCACCACCACCAAACCCTAATTTTCCATCTTAATCCCACGGCCCCTCTCTTCCACATCGAAGCCAGTCACCAGCATCTAGGTTCAGATCAACTATTTCAACTACAGAGCAAGTTCAAAGAAGAGTCAGATCAGTATCAAGATCTCCGGAACTTCTACATCCAACAATCTTCATTAAGTCCTCAGGTCAGTGTCTTTCTTTGAGTTTCTGGTTCTTTTTTTTTTTTTTTTTGTTCTTCTTCTTCCAGATCCTGAGTTCGAGAAGAAGGCCAACCTTGCCATAGGACTACAATCCGAGGATCCATTACGAAGATACCTCGTCTCCAAGGATCCTACAATCTGTTCGAGAGTGTCCTTCAATTAAAGCAACGAGAGATATCACAGTCAGGTATAAAACCTTCTCTTCTCTCTTCGTCTGTTTCTTGAAAGAGGAGTAAACCCTAGGTCTGGGGGTTTCTCAATCCCCAGCGATCCTACTTCTGAGTTACTCTGATAATCCACTCCTTTTAATTGTGCTTTCTGTCATTTCTTAGTTTCTTTCAGCATCAGTTTATCTTTCCTTTAAGTCAAAGCCGACTTCTGAAAATAAATAAATAAAAAAAAATACATTAATTTTAATTTACTTCCGCATCGCATCATCTTTTTGTTTTGCATCAATTTTGGTAACAGAGCTTTCATTCTGCATCAATTTTGGTATCAGAGCCCAGTCTAGGGTTTCTGTTTGATTGCTTGTTTGAGTCCCTCTCTTTTTTCTTTGTCTGCTCGAAGTAGACTCCCCAGGACGTCCGGTCCTAGGAATGAAGCAAGGTGCAAACCTCCTCTTCCCATTCCATGGGATGTTCCTAGGGCATGTAGGGGGTCCGTTGTGTTACAACTTCGTAGCAGAAATTGTAAACGGGGAAGTGCTCTGTTTTCAGCCCGTAATTGCCTTGTTTCAAGAATTATTTCTCACTGTAGGTAACTCTAAATTCAGTAATTTTTATTTTGTTGAAACCAGTATAATTGAAAATAATTTTCTTAATTTTCTCATGATTTATTGGTTTCCGTGCTATTTCTGAAAATTAAATTACTGCAACTCTATTTTTGTGTTTTGCAATCCATTTATTTTTGAGTGTTCATCTCTTAATTCACCTTAAGGGCATTTGAGCATCTAAGATAAGGGGAGGAGTTGATAACCTCTCCTTAGCCCAAAACCACCATCCCTTCATTCGAACCTAAGCCTTTAATCTAAAATTGATTAGACCTAATTTGCCCTAGTGGGTTAGGGACATCAACAAGTCGGGTCAAGGCTAGTGTTGAGTCAGTTTGTCTAGTTACTCTGTGTGTGCTTTGTACTCAGTGTCTAGAACGGTGGTTCAGGGACTATGTCCCGAAGGGCTTGTGTGCTGGTCCGCCTACCTGGCCAATCTCTGATTGGTGTCTAGGATTGGCATTCAGGGACCTAACACTCCCCTTACACCTGCCTAGCTGAGTCCTGAGTTACTACAGGCTAGCTTGCCACTCTGATTAGCCATCTAGTTTGGGCTCTAGGTCTAGTTAGCCCATAGTCATTCAGTTGAGTCTCATTTTATGTGTTTGCTTGCATCATGTCTACCCGGAATGGAGTGCCCTACCAACCTGGTCAAACCCAACCTGATTTAGAAGCCATGGTTAGAGCTCTTACTGAGAGCATGAACAAGTTAAGCCAGGATTTGACTGCTACTGTTACCCAGTGTAAAGAACAAGTCCATGAGAATTTTACCCAGCTTAGGGATCAAGTCCATGTCCTTGAGAAACGTAGACATCAAAATTGGATCCCTGATCCAAAATTTAATAGGCCCCAACCTCATCCATACCAGGAGCCTAGGAGGACCTTATACCGTGATCCCGAGCATAACCTTAGGAAGCCTAACCATGATATCTATAGTGTGGATCGTGTCTATGAGAGGTCCTTACAATATTCTAGACCAGTCACTCAACAACCCAAGTCTTCTAGATCAAACCATTTAGATCCACACCCATGCCCAAGTAAGGTCTCTACTAGCTTGAAACCCAGTGTGACCCAGGTTCCTATATCGCAAGAATGTTTGTTTTGTGGAGAAAGAGGCCATAAATCTAGTCAGTGCCCATGCATAGGACTGGCTTGTGCACAGCTAAGTGGTAAGAATCCTAAGGATGACATTAATGAGGGAGAACCCAAGCCTACCAATGAGGAAGAAAGGTTAGGTATGACAAGCCTAGAATCAGTTGACCCGATTACCACTGACCCGAAACCCATTGAAGATGGCATCGAGGAAGTATATGATGCTGGCTTGAGTCTAGTTGATGAATATGAGGGGGAAGAACTTGAAGAATGTGACATCGATACTATTGGTTCCTTACCTGAGGAGACCTTGGAGAGCAACCAAGTGGTAGGACCTAGTTCAGAAATTCAAGAGATTTGTGAGAATCAGGTTCCTTTAGTCAAATACCCCCAAGAAGAACTCATAGTGTTAGCCCGAGCTATCAGTTCGTACCCTCTAATGACAGTCATTCCCCAAGTACCAATTGAAGATCTTTGCACTGAACTGTTTAAGTTTGCCCACCCTATGGTAGATCCTCTCCTTAGGATGACTGAATCAAGCCTCTTACAATTGGACCTTGTCCCATGCCCAGCCACTAAGGTCTCTCCCGTAATCTCAGTTGAACATCCTTGTCTTGAGCGGATTGATTCTCCCAGTCCTGTAGAAGTCCTCCTTATGACCCCAGACCCCTTCCTTCGCATGACTGACCTACCCTTCTATAGAGTATACCTTTCCTCACCCATAGATCAAATTTCAAGTCATGAGGTCATCATCCATAGGCCCTTCCATGAATCATTCTTTAATCCATTTCTTGAGAAAGTGGATCATTATTTGCTTAGAGAACAAACCTTAACTATTGCAATCACATGTCCTAGGCTACTCCCCGAACCATCTCTTGATCCATTCCTAGGAATAGCAAACTTTTCCTTTCGTAAGGATGACCAGTTGACACTCATAGATCACCATTCAAACCTTCAGGTCACCACCTTTAATCAGCAGGTAATTCAAGACTCCACCTCATATTTCCTCCCTTTCTCTAGGACTTCCAATGCTTCTTACATCATCCAAGTATACTTTGTCGAAGTCTTTAGAGTGAACCACGTGTCAGAACCTATTAGGTTTGCCACCTACTTCTGGAAGACCTTATGGCACCTACTAGGCACCCATGATAAGTTTTCATGCTCTGCATGCCATCCTCCGACCCAAGGTCAAACCTAGAGAGTCGTAGTTTGTTAGGTTTAGACCTAGGGTTCCTTTGGAATAAAGTCCATTCTTTAGGAATGCGTCGTCAGTCTAGTTTAGTTTTTCTTGACCCTTTACTAGGCTTTGGCTCAGATTTTGGTTTGATTGAGAGCACCAGGAATTGGGATTTGTATTTTGTCCAGGACTAAATTTGCATATAATGTTTCGATCAATAGGTTATAGTCTAGAGTCCCTTTGAAATTGTTCATGGATACAAGCCTCACACACCACTTGATCTGATTTCACTATTAGTCCACACACACAAGTCTCTTGATGCACTTGTATAGCATGTAAAGGACTTGCATAAAGAAATTCATGCCAAAATAAATTTAAGTAATGAAACTTATAAGAAGTTGGCTGATTCTCAAAAGCGAGTCAAAACTTTTGTTGAGAGAGACTATGTAATGATTTGGTTAAGGCCTGAGCGGTTTTCTCCTGGAACCGTTAGAAAGTTACATGCTAGAGGAGCTGGACCATTTAGAGTAGTGAAGAGAGTAGGGTCCAATGCCTATGTGCTCGAGTTGCCTTCAGAACTAGGCATTAGCTCCACTTTCAACATTACAGACCTAGTAGAGTATAGAGAGCCAGCTGTGATTCCCAGTGAGCCTTTTTGAGCCTAATCCTGCTCTTGAGAGTGAACCCAACCCTGTGTGTCCACCAACAAACTGGCCTGTGAGGAAAGAGCAGATTGAAAAGATCCTGGATGATCAGGTTATCTCTACTCGTAATCGAGGATACCAAAGATACCTGGTCCGCTGGCAAGGAAGGCCAGATTCTGATAACTCTTCGATCTCCCGAGAAGAATTACAAGAATTGGACCCAGACCTCTTGGAGAGATATCAGAGCCAGCTTGATCCATACTCGACAGGGTCGAGTTCCTCCCACCCCGGGAGAATTGGTGCGGGCACCAGACTCGAAAGAAGACTTCAGGGCTCCATCTGGATCTCTGATTGACATTGCTCGAAGAATTAGGGTTTTCTGGTTTTGTAATAAGGGTTGACTTGGTCAACTCAATTTTAGTTTGAGTCTGTATTTCCCTGCAATTTAAATTTTGTTGAGTCATGTTGACTCAATACAAGTCCTAGTAGTGGTCTAGGTCTTCTCCAAGGTGCCACATTTTCTTCCAGGACCAAGCAAGTGGGTGCCACACTCCCAGCCACACGCCAGAGTCCAGGAGGTGCCACATCTCCATCCAGTGTGCCTTGGTCCCCACACCACAAGAAAGCAAGTCCCTTCTTTCATGCGCCACTTGGGGGAGAAATCCATCAAGATACCTCAATCCAAGGAGGAGCCAACTTCTTTCCAGATAAACCCAAGCCAGGATGGCAAGAATTTTTCTTGAAGAGAGGATCAAGGAGGTGCCCCACAATGTTCCATAAAAACCCAAGTTATAAAAGGGAAGAGAGCATGTCTTGGGGAGAAAATCAAGGAGGCACCCAAGAGTTTCCTAAAGTGCCAAAGCCATGAAAGGAAGAAGCCTAAACTTATGGAGCAAGACTAGGAGGTGTCCAAAAGAGCCAAACCATGAAGGAAAAATCCTTGATTCATGGAGAGATACTAGGAGACACCCCCATAACCTGCCATTTGGAGCTGATTTTCAAGTTTTCTTGGAGTTTTTGGGCTGCCCACTCATGGAAGGAGTCTTGGGAAGAGAATTTGATGCCTAAAGTATGGGTTAGTCCTATTAGTCCCACATGGGAAGTGTATGAAATTTTATTTCTTTGTTATGTCTATATATTCAACTCTATGTAACTCTTGAAATAATGATAAATGATGTATGAAATCAATTTCTTTGTGAGCAACTTTGTGTTTCTCTCTTCCGCACTTGTATTCAAGTGTTGTGCTCCGTGAGGGAGTAAATCCGGGTTCCCTAGGAACCTTGAGGAGGTGTGAGATCTCCAACCCCAAAACCCTAGCTTAGTCCACCCATCTCTACTCCACCACCACCAAACCCTAATTTTCCATCTTAATCCCACGGCCCCTCTCTTCCACATCGAAGCCGGTCACCAGCATCCAGGTTCAGATCAACTATTTCAACTATAGAGCAAGTTCAAAGAAGAGTCAGATCAGTATCAAGATCTCCGGAACTTCTACATCCAACAATCTTCATTAAGTCCTCAGGTCAGTGTCTTTCTTTGAGTTTCTGGTTCTTTTTTTTTTTTTTTTTTCTTCTTCTTCCAGATCCTGAGTTCGAGAAGAAGGCCAACCTTGCCATAGGACTACAATCCGAGGATCCATTACGAAGATACCTCGTCTCCAAGGATCCTACAATCTGTTCGAGAGTGTCCTTCAATTAAAGCAACGAGAGATATCACAGTCAGGTATAAAACCTTCTCTTCTCTCTTCGTCTGTTTCTTGAAAGAGGAGTAAACCCTAGGTCTGGGGGTTTCTCAATCCCCAGCGATCCTACTTCTGAGTTACTCTGATAATCCACTCCTTTTAATTGTGCTTTCTGTCATTTCTTAGTTTCTTTCAGCATCAGTTTATCTTTCCTTTAAGTCAAAGCCGACTTCTGAAAATAAATAAATAAAAAAAAATATATTAATTTTAATTTACTTCCGCATCGCATCATCTTTTTGTTTTGCATCAATTTTGGTATCAGAGCTTTCGTTCTGCATCAGACTCTTCTTGTATGGCACCTAAAATGCCCTTAAATCCAAATTAAAATTAGATTTATCTCTGATCAGGCTAGCCTCACTTAGGACTCAACCTAATTTAGGTTTTCCATAATTAGGTTAGCCCAATTAGCAAGCAACTGGACCCAATCTAATTTGGTTAGGAATTTGGTTAGCCTACATATGCTAGTATGTAATCCGGCTAACCAATTAGGATCCTATGATCCTAATTAAATCATGAATGACTTCCTTGGCCAAGTTTCTATTGTGTGTGACCCATTAGGTTCTACATCTAGCCAGTAGTAGGTTTAGGTTTGAGCCGATTTGATCCGATCGAACCCGATTGACCTAATTAGGTCAAATTGGCTCACCTAATTTTCCAATTCGAATCACACATCGAATTGACTCATGAAACCAAATCAATTAGTTCATGAAGACCTACAAGACAAGATTGACGTCTAACAACGTGTCATGCCTACCTGGAAGATGAGAGATTTTGGTGGATTTACCAAAATACCCTTCAGTGGTGAGTTACCGGGCAATTCAGTCCTTCGATCTACTTGCACCCTGAATATGACTATGAATATGGATACTTGTCAAATCCAATTTCATATTCATTCCTTGCTCAATCTTATAATGATGATTCATTAATGAACCATTAGAAACTATTTCTAATGTTCATACTTTGATCAAAGATTTTTCGAATCTTCATTTGATTGAAATCATCTGGATGCGCTTCCCTCTTACTAGTGTTGATCGATTCCTTTTTGACCTACTCACAACCTCCATATGCAATCCACCATACCCAGTATCACCCCATGCATGACTCAGTGTCATGATTGAGTGTGAACCAAAGTATGGATTCATGCATACAAGATACCATGGCAGTCTCAGGTCAAAGGATCACATGCACTACTCCCACTATGAGAACTATCTATTGACAAACAGATAAGGTTCCATTAGATGTTCTAAAGCTGGATCCATTCAGTGAACTCATTCTTTAATGAGCACCCACATCATAGTATTAGTGTCAAACACAAGTGACTATGAGATCAGTCACCCTCTTCACCAAGCATACATAGGATGGGTCTTACCGGAAACGTTGATTTCCTACTCAATATCCCATCGACCATGAATATTCTAGATTAGGGTTTTAAGACTTTAGGTCTCACTGGTATGATCTCATCATAACTCTAGAACCATAGCCCTAATCTATAGGGTTCATCATATCTTAATAAAATTAATAAGACACAGCGTATGATGAAAATAAAATGTCTTTATTAATTTATAATGACAATACACTGGTTTGGGATACAAAAGAAAATCCCATCGAAATACAACATTTCGATTGGCCTTTAGGGCATAATCCTTTCAATGGGAACTTTACAAATACCCCACCCCTACCCCTCTTGTAATCAATTTTTATTCATGATATCAAAATCCTGGTAAATTTATTTGAGCTTGCGAGCTTGTGAGTTACTTTGTTTTTTTTTTTTTTGGTTACTATTGTTCTTGGCCAAATTCCTTTCTGTCCTAGCATCCTTCCATGCCCTAACTCACTGCCATCCAAGCCTTCACACATCCAAAAAAGAGTGCCCTAGGCTGCCAAGCAAGGAGATCTTCACCAAGCTTCATGGCGCCCCGCTTCTAAACCCTAACCTGATTCCTTCTAAACCTAGTTACCTTTCTTTTTCTTACTTGCTGTTTTGATTGACCCTTGACATTTTATAATATCCCTGAGGTGTTTCACCTCCCTAGAGGAGGCTTTCCTTGCCTCCAGGATCGCCGAAATCAGCCATCTAATCAAGGGAACCGAGCTTCATCATCTAGACTCCAATCAAAGTGTTGTGTGATCTCTTCATCGGAAGATTCTTCAAATCACTGATTGGTAGCATCCTTCCCTTCTTTTAATTTTTGATTTCATGAAGATAATCTATCCTAATCTAGGAGTTTTTCAATTCTCGAGTCCTGAAATTTATTATTTTGCATGAGTTTGCCTGCGATACGATGATTCTTTGCATTGCTATTCCTTATACTAGTTCTTATTTTATTTTGGGAGTTTAGCCTACAAATTAAATTATAAAAAAATCACAAAAAAAATAGTTTACTATTTCTCCTACATCTTTAGCAATCTTAGAGTCAACCTGCATCAGTTTGGTATCAGAGTGGGTTTAGGATAGTTTTTATCTGCATTGCAGTCACAAACCATAATTTCTACATCCTGTCCACTGCATTAGGTGTCTAGGATTCATCTAATTTTGGCATCTTAGGAATTTTTTTTTTTTATGAAATTTGCATGTCATATCCTCTGTTTTTTCCTGATAATTTTCATAATTTTAAATTAATTTTATCAAAACCCTAATTCTCTAAAATCTGGCATATTAGGAACCCTAACTAAAAGTCTAATAATTTAGCATCAGTTCAAATACCCTAGGATTTGCATCATCATCTGATTTTTTTTTTGCATACAATTTGGTATAGTTCATCATCACCATCCATCCTCTGTCCTAGAATTTTTCTGATTTTTTTATGCATCGAAATCTATGTCAAAATCTACATCTTTTGAAACCCTAATTCTGATATTTTTGTACTTGACTCAACCTAACTTAATCAACTTCCACACATCCCAATCCCAAGCCCAAAGTTGTTTGCTAACCTAATCAACTCAAACATAATTTGCCACATCATAAAACACACATAAAATATTTTATTTCTTTGATTGTTTGAGTTTGCATTAGGGCTCATTGTATGTTCATCATCTTTTTAAATTGATCTTAAGGGCAACTCAATATTTCAGATCAGGGCAGGAGGTCATAACTTGTCTTGGGCCCAAAACAACCACGCAGCATTTCCACCCAAGCCTTAATTAAAATTGATTAGACTTAATTTGCCCTAGTGGGTTAGGTGACACCAACAAGTCGGGTCCGAATTGTATGGGCCAACTAGTGCATTTAATCCTGTGGCTATTACTGAAATCTGGTGTCTATGGATGAGGGTCCAGAGTCAAATGATCTAAGTGGTGTTGTGGTTTTTAATTAGGTCCCTGCGAAAGCAGGGGGGCCTCCCACACTCCCACCCTCTACTTGGCCAGAGGAAGGATTAGCTATTGGGTTAAGTGTAAGTTGAGCTGACCCACCCAGTTTTGGCTCTAGGTCTAGGAAACCCTAGATTAAGCTAACCTATTTTGCATGCTTGGCTGCACCATTCCATTCTGATTGCTTGATTGAATGTATGACCACTAGATTGGAACCCAATACCATAAGGCTAAACCCCAAACCGACTCAGCCATGGATCCCAATTTTGAAGCCATCATGAACCAGCTTGCCCAGTTAACTACCCAAATGAACCAAGCCAATATCCAATCTCAAAACTAGTTTACCCAACTAAACCAAGCCAACACCCAAACCCAAAATCAGTTTGCCAAGATAAACTATAGGATTGATCAATCCCAGACCCAGATGAACCAAATAAACCATAGATTCGACCAAGTAGACCAATGATTTGACCAGATAACCTAAACAAACAACCAAACAACCACTAGGATCGACCAATTAACCAATAGATTAGACCAAGTAGGGATCCTAGACAAAACCCATAGAGCTGAACCCTTGCCTTATGAGCCCCAGGAACCCATCGTCCCTAGGTATCAGCTTAGTTCCAGTCCAATTTCCCTTAGTCTACCTGAACCTTATAGGATTAGTACCCTTAGATATGAACCCAATGTTAGTCAAGAACACCTTAGCCAACCCACCCTTGTCACCCCAGTCATTAGTCAGTTTTTCCTTAGTCTACCCCCTCTTACCACCCCATTGGTTCACCAAGATAATCTAGAAGAAGAAATAGATGAGGCTGACCCAAGTCTGGTAGAGGAGTATGAAGTGAGTCTATTGAAGATCTAGAAGAGTACCCTATAGAAGACTTAAAGATAGTTGAATCAATAGATACCCAGGTAGAAGCCACCCTAGAATCAGTTGACCCCGGCCATACCCATATAGTAGTCGACCCAGAGTTAGATGGCCTAGATCACACCCAGGCAAAAATGGAAGAGCAAGTAGAGGAAGAGAACCCATATCCTATTACTAGAGTACCACCTAAGAAAACTTTAGAAGAGGACCCAATTGTAGAGCCTAGTCCTGAATTTTATGAGCCTTAAGAGTTTATTATAACTTGATCTATTTAGACCAATACCCTTAGGATGAAGTCATTCCTTTAACCCTAATAGAAGATCTCTTCCCTGAAATCAATAACCCATTCTTCCATAATGTAGATCCTATAGGAATATCTCAAACCCATAAGGTAAATCTCATTAGTATAGGACTCATCTCTGAAACACCTTTTTGTCTCTTAGTCTGCCTGATTAACCCCGAACCCTTTTTCAATCAGACTAATCCTGAATCTACCTCATATTTTCTACCTTTTCATGAATCTTCTTATATTTTTTTAACAATTTATTTGCATTTTATAGAAGTAAGCATACTACATACATACATTGTACATGTTAGGTTTGCATCTTACTTCTTGCATACCCTCTGGCGTTTAGTAGGCATACATAATAAATTTTCATGTGCATGCCATGCTAGGGTCAAACCTAGAAAGTCTATAGTGTGTTAGGTTAGACCCTAGAGAGTCCAATAAAATTTCTTTCGATAAGAAAGTTTAGTCGAGTCTAATAGGTATTAGTTGAGTCCAATAAAATTCATAGTCCTAAATCACATATCTGCACCTACACTAACCTCTGCACAGCATATGCATCATGAAATTAGTCAAGAGCTGAACATAATTAATGAACTAAATAATAACTAGGCTAATTCCTAAAAGAAAGATAAAGATTTTTATGCAGAGGAATATGTGACTGTCAAAGAATTTTATGTTCGCAAAGCTGGCCCATCCAAAATAATGAATAGTAGTGGACCCAATGCCTATGTGCCTGAGATATCACCTGATTTAGGTATTAGCTCCACCTTCATCATCTCAGACTTTAGTATGATTATGTTTCAGTTTCTGCATGTTTCAGCTTATGTATCTTTTCAGTTTATGTATGCTACATGAAAGCATTGATATATGAAAGCTCAGTTTGATATATGAAAGCTTCTACTATTTCTTTGCTCACTCCTTTCTCTGTACCTTCAAATACCTTAAGTTGTGATGTATGCAATAATTCAGGGGGAGCAATCCCTTTTATTACTTAATGATGACAAAAAAGAGTAAGAAAGATATAAAGAAAGATATTTTGGTATAATATAAGAAAGTTATAAGCAACATTATTTTTAAAGTTTTTCAAAGCTCTCATAGATTACTTAAGATAGGGGGAGATCTTGAATTCTCTTACCTTAAAACTTTTTGAAACATTGCTCTATGAACTAAAAATCTGATTCAATTTTACTAAAATAAGTGTATGAATCTTGTTTGTTGACAAATATGAAGATATTTCAATAAATTCATACATTTTCAAAACTCTTGATACCATACTAGTCAAATTTTGAAATTTATTTGCTTATATACTCAAGGTTTTGTCATCATCAAAAAAGAGGAGATTGTTGGCTTTGGATCCTTAATTTTGATAAATAACAAAATGATGAGTATATGTTTGGACCAATGTTTCAATTGGAGTATGAATTTCAGGCCTTAGGTACATCAATTTCTCCAACAAAAAGATATCATGTTTACTAATCTGAGAGCTAGAAGTTTCTCATGTTTGATTGAGTTTTTCAAGTTGGAACATTATCAAAACAACCTCTTTGCCCTTTATAAAGAACCATCAAAAGGATTAATGGACAAATCATTAAGAAATTCAAGTTTGGCACGCTTTTTTGGATGGCACAGAATCAAGTGTCAACTCATAAGGTCGACTCATGAAAAAAATTTTAAATTTTTAGAAGACTGGCATGCAAAGTTTCAAGTGGCACGCCCAAGTATCGACTCAAGAGATCGACTCACACTTCAAGTGTCGACTCATGAGGTCAACTCATCGCCTGAGAAAAATTCTGAGATAGAACTTCAAGATTTCTAGATTCTGCATCAAGTGTCGACTCACGAGGTCAACTCATGCATCAAGTGTTGACTCATAAGGTTGACTCAAGGTCTAAAGGTTAGTTTTCAAAATTTTAAATTTATCTCCAAATGGCTTTTAACGGCTAGTTTTTCAATCCCAACGGTCTTCAAATGATCTTTTCAGTGGTTTTGAGGTATTTAACACTCACCAAACCTCTTAAAGTTAATAAGGAAGAGTGAAATCATATGAGACAACTCCAATCATTTGAAAAGACAAGAAGAGTGCGTTTAAAGAGATTTCCTTGAAAAAAGCCATCCATATTTGAGTTGTTAAGGTTTCAAGTGCTTGGCCATAATTATGCATTCAAGAGATTTCAAGGAGAAGTCAACTCAAGCAATCAAGAGAGCTTCAACGACCTTCATTTCAGCTCTTTCTAGGAGCTTTGTATTGTACTCTTTTATTCTATTCTTGTTCTCACTTTGTTGATCTAGTTTTCAATGATTTTTGAAACTAGGTTGTAAAGGTTGTTGGTGAGTCAAAGGGATAAAACCAACTAGGATTTGACTTGTGAGCCCGAAGATAAAACAAGTTGTAAAGGTTGTTGGTGAGCTTAGATGATAAAACCAACATAGGGTTTTGACTTATGAGCCTTGAAAAATAAGTCGGCTATAATCTTGAAGAGATTATAGTGAAATATCCAAGGAAAAGATTATGGAGTGGATGTAAGTGCTTGGAGTGCACCGAACCACTATAAATCTTTGTATTTGTGTGTGATTGCTTTATTTATTACTTGCTCTTCAATACTTGCATTTAATTTATTATTATCCACTGCATATCTCTTAGAGCTAAATTACTTTGTTTCATAAACACTTCAAGACCAGCATATAATTGTTTAAATTTTTAAAAGACCCAATTCACCCCCCTCTTGGGCTCCATTATGGGCAACATTGGTGATCCCGGTGTAAAACCAAGATTAAGTTTATTTTGTAAGCCCGGTGTAAAACAAACCGGCTGTATTCCATGAGTGAATATAGTGGAAATCCCAAGTGGTACCTTGGATAGTAGACGTAGGAGCTAGGTTGCTCCAAACCACTATAAATCGCTTATGTTTGTGCTTGTGTTAATTGTGTTTCTTACTTGCTTCTGCATTTCATATCTAAATCACATCACTCACTACACTAAGTTTCTAAAAGAGCATATACTTGTGAAAAAGTTTTAAATATCCAATTCACCCCACCCTCTTGGGTTGGCCAACTGGGTAATAGCTATAGACAGCGAGTAGGTGCTGAGAGACACTCCAACATGTCCAAGGAGGCTCAAGGGCTGATAGGAGGGTTCATGGATATGGATTTCGGTGGAGATGTGGACTCCCATCGTTCGATGACAGGTTTCATATCAGCATGTATGGAGGTCCTGTATTATGGAGATCCTACTTGCAACCTATTATGGCATTATCAACCATCGAGATGGAGTATATCAGAGTTACAAAGGCAGTAAAGGAGGCCCTATGGCTGAAGGGTCTAGCATTAGAGATTGGGGCCTTGAATAGGAGGCTGTCAAGGTACATTACGATAGCTAGAGTGCACTTCTACTTGCACAGAACTCTATCAATCATGTCCAGACCAAGCACATCGACATCAGATACCATCGGATCAGAGAGCTCATGGAGGATGGCAAGGTGGAGTTGGTAAATGACACACCAAGGATAATCCAATAGATGCACTAGCGAAGGTTCTACCGCGAGATAGCTTTTGGAAGTATGTGGCACTGATGCAGCTTGTGGACAAGATAGATAATTAGGGACAGGATCAGGAGAGGATCATCGACGAGCTGAGAAGTCACCAATGATTAGGGTACTACTATTTTTTTTTATTTTTTTAGGGGGTGGCAAAGGAACAATGGAGATGCAGGGTAGAAAAATTGGACTCTTTATGAACTTTGGACTTACATTCACGGAGAGACCTCTCACCTCTATGGCATCTCACCCACCTCACTTCATGTAGCCTAGGGCATCCCACCCATCTCACTACATGCGGAGCCTAGGGCATCCCATCCAAATCGCTACCTGGGGCCATGAAGGAAAGTCTCTAAGACCATAGAGTAGACTTGACGGGGAAGTGGATAACTAGGGCCTCATGCCTCTCGATGCTCGAAAGCGAAAGCATAGGGTCTCACACCCCTCAATGCCCGAAGGCAAAGGCAAGAAAGGCCTCACACCCACTCCTTTATGGAGGTAGAACAAAGAATCACTCTTCCCTAAAAACTCACCTTCATTAACCAATTATTTACAAAGGAATGAGGATGGTATTTATAGACCTTTCCAACTCTCTATTGAATTTGAATACAAGACAGAAAGATAAGGATGGATCAAATTCAAATACAAGATAAGGTCTATCCATACTAGATAACTCAATCCTAACCAAACTAATCCTAAATCAAATTTCAAAATAATTGATAAAGATAAATCCTAAACTAGTTTATTCTAGTATTGGATATGCATCGAAATTCATGTTACTCCAGGATTTGTGCTTGCTTTGAGATTCATGCTACTTTGGGATCCATGCTGGCAATGTCCCCATCATATCTCTGAGGTGGGGAGAACTCGACCCTGTCGAGTCAAGCTTCGGCAATCTTCTGGTTCCAAGATACGCATGGCCTGTAGATTGATTTTTTCTTTTCATCACATCTGCTCTGAAAGCTATGCACTTTGATATATGTGCAGCTTTGAGATCCATGTAGCTCCAAGAATCATGCAACTTGGAGAACCTGCAGAACATGAAGTCGACAACAGGGGTGGAAGTTGCCTTCTTGATCATGTGGGCTTCTTCCTCCTCCATGGATGGATGAATGGAGGAACAAGGGAGTCTTTTGGAGGGTAGTATGGTGGGCGTTCATCAATGATGGCATGGGGGAGGAAGACGATGGTGTGGGGATCTAGTCGGGGGAAGGTGGAGGCACCGATTGGAAGCAGGGAGGATGCCATGGCGAGCAACATCGATGAAGAGGACTATGGTAGTTTTGTCCATCATCGGGTGGTCCTTTCATCGATGGAAGAGGGGAGACAATCGAGTGGGCACTAGATGGGAGGGAGGCGGCGACGTTGGAAGGAAAGGCAATGATGATGAGTGACTCGATGAATGGCTCAATCGGTGGTAGCAAACATGATCTAGGTTGAGGATGATGAGATTTGTTGGCATCTAGAAGATCCAGCAGTAAGGCATCAATCGGAGGAGTGGAGGGTTGAGCACTTGGGGTCGTCGATCCAAATGGAGGCCGAGGGGTGGTCTTGGGTGCCGGTCTTGAACAGAGAAGAGGATGAGGCTGGCGGACCTACTGTAGGTGGCGAGCGGATTAGGGACCTCCAGCATGTTTTCCTAGAGATGAGGATCTCCAGCGGCTTGCCACAGGGAAGAGACAATGGCAAGAAAAATATCTGGCAGACTTCCCTCAACTGGTGGGAGATGGTGGCAAGGTGGGAGCTTCCAGCATGCAAGCCTTCGGATGGGTGAAGGTAACAACCAGGAGGTCCTTCAGCAGGTTCCCACAAGTCCTCCGGTGGGCTTCCTACAGGCAAGGAGATAGAGGTGAGGATCTCCGGTGGGGATGGAGAAGATCTGGTGGGGAGATCTAGAAGAGGATGGGGAAGTGTCGATGGTGTTGATCGGCAAGGGGGGGCTTTGGAGGCAGAGATCGGCAGGGATGCAGCGGTCAGATCAGGACGATGATGGGAATGACTGAAACGGCATGGGCAGAGATGGAGGATGGAGTGGATGAGGTCACGGTCATCTCGATGATCGTGGAGGCTATGGGTAGTGGAGAAAGAATAGGGGAGAAAGAGAATGACAAAACTGGTGGGTAAGATCTGGGATGATTCGGGAAGAAGAAACATACCCTAACCCTCTATCTCTGATACCAAATTAATGGAAAATTTTATTTTTTTTATTTTTTTTATGATGGAGTAAGCTGAAACCTTGAAGCACCAAGGTAGAGATTGTTGGGTCTCATGTGGTTCTTCCAAGGCTCAAGGGACCAAGGTAAGGCCAAGGTCTAATGATCATGATGCTATCATGGAATTTCTAGGGCTAGTTTGGGTCCTAGGATGAAAGGATGTTAGCCTTTCGGGTCTTGAGGTTCAAGAGACTTGGGCCTCAAGGGGCCAACTTGTATTAGGCCTGATGGGGTACAAATATGGAATGATGCATTTCTATGAATTAAAGATATTAAATGATGATGAGGCAGATATGCATGCGGCTATTTTATGTAAAGAATCAGAATTTCATGAAAAGGACATAAGGGAAAACATGACTCGGAAGACAACCTATGAAAGCAGTTAAGAAAATGGACCTTCATGGTTAGGAAACCACACAAGTTAGGGCTAGCTTAATTCCCTAGTTCAGATCTGAAAGAGATTTATAAAGATTGGTTATCTGGCCATTAATATTCTGAAATGAAGTAAGCAACACTCAAGATGAAGTATTTAAATGGCCAAGGAATTACTCTAGGTTTTAAAGCATCTTGCATCTGATTCTTTGGCATAGTAGACCTTCATCTTAGAAACCATGAGACCCGGGGATCCTGCACAAGTAGATGGAAAGGTTAAAGGTTTAGATGGAAGATTGGAAGAAAGGAAGAGGAAAGTTAAGAATGGAAGTGTTGGCTTAGGCTTGGATTGATGTAATCTCTCTTTGGCATCCTTTGCTTGAATCATCTTCAATTGTTGGCATGGAGAACTCCATTGTAGATGATCTCTTTTGGAAGATGGAAAGGTCAAAATTGGAGAGGCTTGAAGACGGTTCTTCAAGGGTGGCCGAATGGTATTGGAAAAGGGATTAGTAGCTTGTTTGGTTAAGTATCCTAGGTCTCACACCTACCTTCTCTCAAGGGTCTTTGGCTAGCAAAGGAAGAAAGCTTTCTTAGAAAAAAATTTCATTTCATTCATCATCTCATTACAAGAGGATTCTAGGAGCTTTTATAAACTTTAAGCTCCTTTTCAAATTCAAAATACAATACCTTTCATGGAGAATATCATGGGGCATCCCAAAGAAAGTGGAATGGCCCATTTACAAATTCAAACTCCTAATTTTAAGGTGGCATCCTATGAAGAGTGGAGCTTCCTTCAATTTGAATTTGAATTGGGCAAAAATTCATGGGTGAGGTGTCTTGTGATGTGGCTTGATCTTTCCTCCAAGAGGCATGACTTGTCCTCCAAGGTGGCATGGTCCATTGATGATTTGGTGCTCCAAGTAGTTGGTGAAGCTGGTTGCACTTAATCTGGCTTAATTCAAACCCAACTTCAAGTAGCTCTTGAACCCGACTCAATACAAAGCCTAATTGAACTCTAATTGAACCCAAATTGAAATAAAACATGACTCAATTATTCAACCTGACTCAATACAAAGCCTAATTGAACTTTAAAACCCAAATTGAAATAAAACATGACTCAATTATTCAAATAAACACAAGTACTGGACTTAAATTCCTAATCTTCTATCCATAAAGAACTTGGTATCAATTAAAGCCTCTTCCTAAGCCTGGTGCCCGCACCAATTCTCCCCAGGTGGGAGGAACTTGATCCTATCGAGTAAGGATCAGTTTGATTGTGGTATTTTTCTAAGAGATCTGAGTCAATTTATTGTAGATCCTCTCGGGTGATCTAGGAGTCTTCAGATTCTAGTCAGCTTTGCCAATGAACCAGATAACGTTGATAACCTTTGTTCCTAGTAGTAATCACTTGGTCATCTAAGATATGTTCAATCTTGTCTCTCTAGTCTGGTGGAATTGCTGGTGGACACCCAAGTAGGGTTTCGCTCTGAAAGGTAGGGGAAAGTCCAAAAGGCTCTCTAGGAATTAATGCCGGTTCTTTAAATTCTTTCAGATCAGAAATATTAAATATGGAGCTAATGCCGTAATCAGGTGGTAACTCTAACACATATGCATTAGATCCAATTTTCTTAATTATTTTGAAAGGTCCAGCTCCCCGGGCATGCTATTTCTTCATAGTTCCTAGTGGAAACCTTTCAAGTCTATGTTTTATCATGACAGAGTCCCCTTCATTAAATTATTTTATTCGTTTACGTGAATCAGCCATATGCTTATAAACTTCATTACTCATTTGAATCTTCTTACTAATTTTTATGTAAATTTTTAAGATGCTGTGCATATGACTCGGCAGACTCAGATACACATGTGTGTGTGGGTAACGGAATGAGGTCGATAGGTCTCCTAGGTCTATAACCATGGACAATCTCAAAGGTACTTTTACTAGTAGACCTATTGACCGAGCAATTGTATGCAAATTCAGCATGAGGTAGAAGTAAATCCCAATTTCCCAGACTCTCTACAACAAGGCACCTCAATAAGTTCCCTAGACTTCTATTTAAAACTTCAATTTGTCCATCAGTCTAAGGGTGGTAAGCAGTTGAGAATTTTAGTTTTGTTCCTAGTAGGTGCCAAAGGGTCTTCCAAAAATAGCTTGTGGAATGGACATCCCTATCAGAAATAATGGTCTTAGGTAACCCATGTAACTTGACTACTTGATCGAGAAAAAGATTGGCTACCCTGGAGGCATCAAAAGTTTGGGAGCAGGGTATAAAATGGGCCATTTTCGAAAATCTGTCGACCACTATAAAGATTGAATCATGTTTTCTAAGGGTCTTGGGCAGTCCTAAAATGAAGTCCATGCTAAGATCCTGCCATGGACAATCCGGCACAGGTAAAGAAGTGTATAACCCAGTGTTTTGTCTTTGATGTTTGGCAACTGCACATGTCCTACATCGGGCAACAATATTAGCTACTTGTCTCTTAAGGCCTGGCAAGTAAAATTTCTACTCAATTATCAATATGGTCTTGTTTCTTCCAAAATGGCCAGCCAAACCTCCAGCATGGGTTTCCCAGATTAAAAAATCTCTCAAGGAAGTCTTTGGAACACAAAGTTTATTTTCCTTAAACAGATAACCATCTAAAAGGGTGTACTCACTATGGTCACTAGATGGTCCTAATTTCAAAGCTTGGTAAACTTCACTAAAGTCTGGACAATTATCATATTCATCCGTAAGTCTTTCAAATCCAATGACTTCAGTGCTAATCGAGTTCAGAAGCAGGGCTCTACGACTTAAAGCATTGGCTACCTTATTCTCAGTTCCGGCATGGTGTTTCAAGATAAATGTGTAGGCCTGGATGTATTCTACCCACTTAGCATGCCTAGGATTCAGCTTCTTCTGGGAACTAAGGAATCTAAGGGCCTCGTGATCGGAAAACAAGACAAATTCATGCGGTAGTAGATAGTGCCTCAAATACCTTAAAGCTTGCACTACCGCATAGAGCTCCATATCATAGGTGGAATACCTAAGCTTAGCGTCATTTAACTTTTCACTAAAGAAAGCTATGGGGTGGCTCTCCTGGCTTAAAACTCCACCTATTCCTACTCCAGTTGCATCACAAGCGACCTCAAAATCCTTGAAAAAATCAGGCAATCTTAAGATAGGTGCTTGCATCATTTTCTTCTTAACATCTAGGAAGGCCCTATTAGCAGCTTTGGTCCATTCAAATTGGCCTTTCCAAATGCAATCCATGATTGGCGCAACTATAGTACTAAACCCTCGAATGAATCTTCTATAAAAAGTAGTTAGGCCATAAAAACTTCGTACTTCATGAACACTTTTTGGCATAGGCCACTCTACAATTGATTTAATCTTTTCAGGGTCAGCAAAAACTCCGTCAAGTGTGACAACAAAACCTACAAAAATGACTCTATGGATAAAAAAATCACATTTCTTGAGATTTGCAAAGAGACTATTTTCCCTAAGAGCTAAACAAACTTGATTCAAGTGGTCCAAATGACCCTCCTGGGTCCTGCTATATATAAGAATGTCGACGAAGTAAACTACGACAAACTTTCATATAAATAACCATAGGACTTGATTCATAATCCGCATAAAAGTACTAGGAGCATTGGACAGCCCGAAAGGCATTACTACCCATTCAAAAAGACCCTCCTTGGTCCTGAATGTAGTCTTCCACTCATCCCCTAGTCTAATCCTAACCTGATGATAGCCACTCTTAAGGTCAATCTTCGAAAATATTGTTGCTCGGGCCATCATATCTAACATGTCATCCAAACGGGGTATGGGAAACCTATATTTCGTTATGATCTTATTAATGGCATGACTGTCAACGCACATCCTCCAAGTGCCATCTTTCTTAGGGGTCAGTAATGCGGGTACTGCACAGGAACTCAAACTCTCTTTAATAAATCCTTTCCTAAGGAGATCCCCTACTTGTCTTTGTAACTCTAAGTGTTCGGTAGGGTTCATCCTATAATGGAGAAGGTTGGGTAGGGTGGCTCCGGGGACTAGATCAATGGTGTGCTGGATGTCCCTAAGCAGTGGAAGTTGGTCAGGTAGGTCATCTAGGAACACATCCTGAAAGTCTTCTAACACTTTAGCCACTTCTTGAGGGCGTTCTTTTTGGGAAGGCTCCTGAATTTACTTAGTGGCTAAAATCCAAACATGTGTATCCTCAGTGAGTTCATTCTCAATCTCTTTATCAGTTATCAAATTGACTCCCATTTTCTTTTCCTTTAGGTGTGTTGACCCCATAAGTGATTTTAATGATAACCAAACATTGGAGCATGTACATTTATTATTGACAACTCTTCAAGTGTTTGACAAGTTTTTATAGGATGTATAACATGTTCAAACTTCAACTCCTACATTTCTATTTTCTTGCTTGAGTTAAGTTGTAAGTGTTTTTGTAAAGAAGAACCCTAATGAAAATGCTAAGAAAAATCAAGTAAAAGGATTACTTCTATAACTGTGTGTGCCTTAGACTTTGCTTTGAGTTGGTTTGTGTGAAATTGTAAAAGAGTTATTGAGAGTTTTCTTGAAGTTCAAATTGTAAAAATCCTGAAGAAGACACTCGAGCCGACCCCAAGACAATAAGAGCCGACTCTGCTTAGTGGCACACAGCAAGGATTCTGGAACGTAGCAATCCAAGCTGACTCGATGGAAAGCGAGCTGACTCTAATGAATCCGAGTCGATTGGAATCAGTCTGAGCTGACTCCTCCAGAGTCCATTTCCTAAAAGTTTTCTAAGAACAGCCAGGTGAGCCGACCTGACCTAGAAAGAGCCAACTCTGCCAGACCAAATTTCAAAAGCCTGAGAAAGCGAGCCAACCCGAACTGCATCGAGCCGACTCTTCCAGAGTAAGGTTTTCCAAACCTGAGAAGAAGAGCCAACCCAAGCTGAAAAGAGCCGACTCCTCGAGTTTAAGAATTTCAAGATTCAAGTTCGAGCTGACCTAAGCTGTAAAGAGCCGACTCTTTCAGAGTGACATTCTACGCCCTGAGACAAAGAGCCGACTGCATTGAAGAAATGGTGACTCGACCTATCGACTCGAAGGATCCGAGCCAACTTGAAGGAATCCAACCCGACTCGAATGTCACTTCCAGGTATCTAACGGCTAGTTCTAAAATTTATTTTTGAATGCCAAAAAGTGCTCCAACGGTCACAAATCATTTTCCAACGGTCTACAATGGCTAGAACTGTCTTGGGATGATGGAAGACCTTAAATTTGAAGGATTTGAACTACCTTAAAGAAATTAATTAAGAATAGGGTTCACAAAGGAAAAAGGGAGTGCTTCATTGAATATCCAACCAACCACAAGAGATAGAGCACAAGTACATTCAAGTCTTCATTCAAGCCCTCAACAACTCTAATCTAAAGCTTGAATCAACTTTGAAAGAAGCTATTAAAGTCATTAAAGCTTATTCAAGTGCATTCAAGTGGACTTCCAATGAGCTGCACAGGCAACTATCCGACAACTTGAGTTTGTCATTTATTGTTGCATTTATTTTCAATTCAATCTTTGAATTATTGGGTTATTGGTGAGCCAAGTTGAAAAACCAAATAGGTTTTTGGTGAGCCTTATCAAAACCAAGGTTTAGGTTCTTGGTGATCCTGTGAAAACCAACTTTAGGTTTCTTTGGTGAGCCTGTTAAAACCAAAGGATGTTGGGTTTTCTTTGGTGTTCCCGTAAAACTAAAGGTAGAGATTTTGGATTGTGATACTGAAAACAATCCTGCTGTATTCGGGTGTGAATATAGTAGAAATTCCAAGTGATATCTTGGGTAGTGGACGTAGGAGCTGGGTTGCTCCGAACCACTATAAATTTGGTATGTTTGTGTAGTGCTTTCTCTACTTTGTTTAGCTTCTGATTCTATAACCTTATCACAGCACCTACCACTTGCAAAGGATTTTGAAATAGCACATTACTTGTTTAAATTTTTAAAAGTCCTAATTCACCCCCCTCTTGGGTAGCCACCTGGGCAACAACTGGTATCAGAGCAGAGTCTCTGAATACACTAGAGTAAAGATCGATGGCTCATCCCTTGAGTACATCTTTGGCCGAAGGTCAATCAACCAATAGACCTCCACTCTTCATAGGCATAAATTATTCTTATTGGAAAGCACATATGAAAATCTATATTCAAGCTATTGATTTTCAATTATGGAAGGTTATTCTTAAAGGGCCACATGTTCCCATGACTAAAATTGATGGCATGGACGTCCCTAAGCCTGAAGAGGAATGCGATGAAAATGACATGAAATTAGGGGAATTGAATGCCAAAGCCATGAACTTGCTTTACTGTGCTTTGGACTCAAATGAGTTTAACAAAATTTCCATCTGCTCTTCAGCAAACAAAATCTGGGATAAACTAGAGATAACCCATGAAGGAACTTCACAAGTAAAAAACTCAAAGATAATTTTTTTAGTGCACAATTATGAACTGTTTAAGATGGAGCCTAATGAAAGTATTTCTGCCATGTACACTAGATTTACAGATATTATTAATGGTTTGAAAAGTCTTGGCAGGATATATTCAAATGCTGACTTAGTACAGAAAATCTTGAGATCACTTCCTGACAAATGGGATCTTAAAGTCACAGCCATCCAGGAAGCTAAAGACTTGAATGTTCTAACAATGGATGAATTAATGGGATCTCTCATCACTCACGAATTAGCCATGCAACATAGAATGGATGATGATCAGTAAAAGAAGAAAATGATTACATTCAAGGCTACATTAGAATCTAAAGATGATAAAGAAACTGAAGGTGACTCCTCCTCCTCCGAAGTGATCTTGAAGATGAAGACATTGAAATGGTCATGAGAAGATTCAAAAAGTTTATGGGAAAGAAGAAAGGAAGGTATAATAGAAAATTCCATAAGCGAGGAGAACGGTCAAAAGAAAAGGACAAGGACAAAGATAAAGATAAAGAACAAGTCCCTACCTGCTATGAATGTAAGAAACCAGGGCATATTCTTCCGGACTGTCCTCAATTAAAGAAATCTCTCAGAAAGAAGAAAAAGAAAGTGATGGTTGCCACGTGGAGCAATAGTGAAGACTCCACTTTAACTGAAGAGGAAGAGACCATTAAAATAGCAAATCTATGTCTAATGAGTCTCGAGGATGAGGTAAAATCTCCTGATACTCAGATTGAATTTACTTTTGAAGAATTAAATTCTGCATTCCATAATTTACTATCTGAATTCAAAAAGGCTAGAGTAAAGATTAGATCATTAAAGCATATCAATGATTCTTTACTCAAAGATAAAAATGAAGTTTCGGAAAAGAACAATTCACTGAAAAAGGAACTTCACATCTTTTCTGAAAAATGCAATGATTTGAAAAATGAGAATAATGAATTGAATGATAAAAACAAAGCTTTGCTAAAAAAAACAATAAGCTGAAAAAGGAGATAGAAAAACTCAAGCCACTTGTTGAAAAATTAACTTTGTCTTCTAATAAGCTTGAGTTAATTCTTAAAGAACAAAGAATTTCTGGAAATAAAGCTGGAATAGGTTTTAATGCTTTAAATTCAAATTATGTTTCAACTACCACTTTTGTGAAACAAAAAGACTTTATTCCCAAGCTTACTTCTTATAAAACTTTTGTTACAAAAGACTCTATTTCCATTTCAAAACATGCTTCATATGTTACCAAGAATTTAAATGCAAGACCTGCTATTTCTACACTTCATGCATCTAGAATTTCAAAAATAGAATTATTTCAAAATTCTAGAATCAAATGTTTTCTTGCAAAATATTAGGACATAAAGCTTTTAACTGCAATACAATAAGAAATATCCATAATGTAAGAAAGATTTGGGTTCTCAAAGGAACCAACTCAGCTAACCCGAAAGGACCCAAGTTAGCTTGGCTACCAAAAAGCACTCCTTAATTTTGTTACAAGAATGTCTTGCAACCTAGAAATTATAGAAAAAATGGTATCTCGATAGTGGCTGCTCAAGACATATGACGGGTGACAAGGATCAATTCATCACCTTGGAAATGAAAGAAGGAGGTATGGTTACATTTGGAGACAAAATAACTCCCTATATTTTCATTGAAAATGTATTGCTAGTAGATAAGTTGAAGCACAATCTATTGAGTATTAATCAATTATATGATAAAGGCTTCAAAGTTATCTTCGAATCATCTATGTGTATAGTAACAAACCTTCTTGATCCTAGTAGCAAATTCATTGGACACAGACTAGGAAATATTTATGTGGTAGATCTAAATGATCTTGCCATGACAAGTAGTTCCAGTCTAGTTGCAATAAATGCTAAGACCAAGGAGTCTTGCTTATTATGGCATAGAAGATTGGGTCATGCTAGCATGCATACTATTGCCAAGTTAATTTCCAAAAATCTTGTTAGAGGCATGCCCAAGTTTAAAGTAGATTTTGATCATATTTGTGATGCATGCCAAATGGGTTAACAAACAAGGGGGAGTTTTAAATCCAAAAATCTGATTTCAACATCTAGAAACATGGACTTATTTGGACCAACTAGGACCACAAGCCTAGGAGGTATGAAATATGCCCTTGTGATTGTAGATGATTTTTCTCGATTTACATGGGTTTTGTTTATTGCGCACAAAGACAAAACTTTTAAAGTATTTAGAAAATTTCACAAAAAGATTTCAAATCAGAAAAATCTTTCTATAATTTCAATAAGGAGTGATCATGGCACAGAATTTGAAAATCAATTTTTCGATGATTACTGTTCCGAAAATGGCATTGATCACAACTTCTCCGCTCCTAGAACACCACAACAAAATGGTATTGAGAGAGGAAAAATAGGACGTTGGAAGAAATGGACCGAATAATGTTGTGTGAAGGTAATCTTCCAAGGTACTTTTGGGCAGAAGTGGTGAACCCTGCTTGTTATATTTTAAACTATGTTTTGATTCGTCCTATCTTGAAGAAAACCCCCTATGAGCTTTGGAATAAAAAAAATGCAATATAAATTATTTTTATGTATTTGGATGCAAATGCTTTGTGCTTAATAATGGTAAGGATAATCTAGGAAAATTTGATGCTAAGTCTGATGAAGACATTTTCCTTGGTTATTCACTACATAGCAAGGCATATAGGATTTTTAATAAAAGGACTCTCACTGTTGAAGAGTCAATGCATGTTATATTTGATGAAACTAACCTATCACCATCTAGAAAAGATGAGTGTATTGATAATGATGCAGGTACCATTCAAAAAGAGATGGAAAAACTAAATATTCAAGAAAAACCAATTGAAGAAGGAGAAGAAATGGTAAGTAAGGATCATACTGATCTTCCGACTGAATGGAGATACGCTACTTCCCATCCTAAAGAATTAATTATTGGTGATCCTTCTCAAGGTATAAAGACTAGGTCTGCACATAGGTCTGCACATGATTACCTAGCCTTTGTATCTCAAATAGAGCCTCATACCTTAGAAGAAGCAGAAAATGACCCAAACTGGATGATAGTCATGCATGAAGAATTGAACCAGTTTGAAAGAAATAAGGTTTGAACATAAGTTGATAGACCTAAAGACCATCCAATTATAGGAACCAAATGGATCTATAGGAACAAATTAGATGAACAAGGAAATGTTATTAGAAACAAAGCTAGATTAGTGGCTAAAGGATATAGTCAAGAAGAAGGTATAGATTTTGATGAAACTTATGCACCTATAGCAAGATTAGAAGCTATTAGATTACTTATTGCATTTGCTTGCTACATGAATTTTAAACTTTTTCAAATGGACGTGAAAAGTGCATTTTTAAATGGTTTCATTACCGAACAAGTTTTTGTAGAACAACCATCGGATTTTGAAAGTCATGCTTTTCCAAACCATGTATTTAAACTCAATAAAGCTTTGTATGGTTTGAAACAAGCCCCTAGAGCCTGGTATGATAGACTTAGCACCTTCTTAATTGAAAATAATTTTTCAAGAGAAAATGTTGATAAAACTCTCTTTATTAAAAAGAAAAATAATGATATATTAGTTGTACAAATCTATGTTGATGATATCATCTTTGGTGCAACTAATGAAAGTCTTTGTAAAGAATTTGCTAAGTTAATGCAGGGAGAATTTGAAATGAGCCTAATGGGTGAACTAAACTACTTCCTCGGACTTCAAGTAAAACAAACAAAGGAAGGGATCTTCATCAACCAATCCAAATACACCAAAGAAATCATCAAAAAGTTTGGTATGGAGACAAGCAAACAAATGAACACACCCATGAGCCCATCCTGTAGATTGGATAAGGATGAAAGTGGATCCAACGTTGACCAAAAGCTATATCGAGGTATGGTCAGATCCTTATTATTTTTAATTGCAATTAGACCAGATATCTTATATAGTGTATGTGTATGCACTAGATTTCAATGTAACCCCAAAGAAACACATATGCTTGCTGTTAAAAGGATATTAAAATACTTGAAAGGTATAAGTAATCTTGGTCTTTGGTTTTTAAAAGAATCTTCTTTAAATTTAATCGGATTCTCTGATGCTGATTATGCTGGTTGTAGAATAGATATAAAGAGCACTAGCAGTACTTGTCAATTTCTAGGGTTGAATTTAATCTCATGGCACTGCAAGAAACAAAATTCGGTAGCACTATCTACTGCTGAAGCAGAGTATGTTGCTGTTGAGAGTTGTTGTGCACAAGTGTTATGGATTAAACAACAACTAGAGGATTTTGGTGTTTCACAATGCAAAACTCCTATCAAATATAATAACACAAGTGCTATAAATTTATCTAAAAATCCTATTCAGCATTCGAGGACTAAGCATATAAAGATTAGATACCATTTTATTAGAGATCATGTTTTGAATGGTGATATAGAACTAGAGTTTATACCTACAGAAAAACAACTAGCTTATATCTTTACCAAGCCACTTAATCAGGATAGATTTGAGTTGCTTAGAGGAGAATTAGGGCTATGTTATCCTTTCTAAATTTAGTAAACCTAAGAAAAAATTATCTAGAAAGCCTCCTATATTTATTCATGATTTTTGAACAACTTTCCTTGAATTTCTCAGTATATTTAAATTAAACTTCTGAACCATTTGATCTCTTTTGGAAAGTCTCTATTCGAGTCGACTCGAGCAAACTTGCTCTGGTCGAGCCGGCTTGAATATCTATGTATTTTGCTCTTGCTTTGATCGAGTCGACTAAGTCTATGCTTAGCCGACTCAGTGTTCTGTTTGTTCTGAGTTCGCTCTGGTCGAGCCGACTTGGATATTTTTAGGGCAGAGCGAGTCGACTCAAAAGATGGGAAATCGCTATTTAGGAAAGTCTGATCTATCTTTTCTTAATTCTTCACTCCCTCACCTTACTTTGAACACACTCTACATCTCTCGGAAGCTCTACCATTCTCACAAAAATCATTTCCTAAAGTTTAAAATCCTTGATTCCTTTGCAATGGCTCCTCGAAAATATGTGAAGAAAGTTCTTCAACTTGGCAAATCAAGTAATCACAGTACAGATGTAGGAGAAAGAAGGAAAAAGAGAAAAAGGTTTGCTCCAGTCCAACAAAATAAGGAAACTCCTCCTCCCGGACAGCATGTCTCAATGATCAATCGACCTGTCACTTGCGGAAGAAGGATCGACTTTACATTCCTAGAGGAAATGGGAATGAAAATCAAACATTGGATAGTAAGCCAAGGTTGGAAGCATTTCTGTTATTTAGACATACTGACCTACCCTTCACTGGTATGGACATTTTATGAGAACATTATTATTAAAGAATTTCATTTGGAATCAATTGTCAAGGGAAAAATAGTTATAATCAATGAATAAAGATTGAGCAAGCTGCTACAAATGCCAACGACTGGTGCTACTGAACTTCTTCTACCGAACAAGGAGCACATTCTGAAACTCATTTTGGAAAAAGAGTAAGTGAGCACGGTCCGACATGTACAAGCCAATCTACTATCAAGAGAAATGAGACTGCTGCATAATATGATCAGTAGAATTTTTCTTCCCAAAATTGGCCGTTTTGACTAGGTCAGTGAGAAGGACATGATCATCACAGGACATCTGGTCAAAGAAGAGCCTCTCAACCTTCCCTACATAATGATGATCCAAATGACTAAAGCAGCAAGGAAGATCAAAGCATGTCTACCTTATGGTATGGTTTTCACTCTGTTATTTGAAGAGGCAGGAATTGATTTGTCAAATGAAATAGGCAAGCCACTACATCACTTTGATATCTACTCCTTCAACTCACTTAAAAGAATGGGTTACAAGTTACAAGAAGGAAAATGGATTAAAAAGATGCCTAGTCAGGTTGCTGCCACCATTTTTGAAGAAGATGAAGCTGCTGCTGCTGAAAGGACTGAAGACACTATGATTACTCCATCTGAACTCAAAAATCTAATATTTCAAAAGATGGAAACTATCTCCAACTCTTTGACAGATCATGTGAACTCTATAGTTGAAGAAATCAGAAAGTCAGTTGACATTAAATTGCAAGAATTGAAATCTGAACAAGAGCTTCACCAGCAAAAAGTGGAAAAAAAAATGAAGGATTTCAAGGAACAAATCAGAAGCATTCTACTGCAATCCCAAAAAGAAACTGCTCCCGCTGAAGATGTTTCTGAACAGATCAACAAAGAGTCACTTGACATTCCTATTCCTTCATCTGATCTACCTAAATCTACCAAAACCAAGAAGACCAAAGTTTTTAGAGCCCCTGTTAGAACTAGACCAGGGATTTAAGGTTTAAACCCCTAAAAACTAAGACCTCTGATAGAGTTATAGAGGTAGGCTCCTCTTCTTTGTCTGAGGAAGAAGAAGAATAAGTTGTGTAGTTAGTCTTCTAGTTATATTTCTGAAATGAAAGTTTGTTCCACTTGTCATCTTTTACAATTGCAATGTACTTTCTATCTTGCAAACTTTTTAATGAAATGAATGTTTTCTATTTAGAAATTGCGTTTACTATGATGAAATTTTAATTAAAATTTCAAGTGTGACAATGTGAAATTATCTCAAACAAATATTAAAAACTTTCTCAATCTATTTTAAAATCTGAGCTTTATTTGAAATTACCTTTTTGATTGATTGATAAAAAGGGGGAGAATTATGAAAAACATAAAAAGAATGGGAAATTAGCTCCTTTTCAACTATTCTTAAAGTGTAATGAAAAGGGGGAGCACAAAAACAATAGCACTGCTTAAATTACTTTAAAATCTAAAGAAAGGGGGAGTTTCTCTTGAATGATTTTGCTCAGACTTATATTCAAATTAATCCCATTGCTCTGATCATAATTGCATATTTTAACTCTCTAATACTCCATGTTTTGTGCAACACTTTAACAATATATAGTAATATCATATGTTGAGCTCTGATTTTCTTTTAAATCCAATCAACTCTGTTACATGTGAATAATTATGTTCCAAATACTGTTATACATGTAAAGTGTCTTACTGATTTTTCATGCCCAGTGTTTTGTCATCATCAAAAAGGGGAAGATTGTTGATCCCATAAGTGATTTTGATGATTACTAAACATTGGAGCATGTACATTTATTACTGACAACTCTTCAAGTGTTTAACAAATATTTTAGGATGTATAACATGTTCAAACTTCAACTCCTACATTTCTATTATGCTTGAGTTGTGTTGTAAGTATTTTTGTAAAGAAGAATCCCAATGAAAATGCTAAGAAAAATCAAGTAAAAGAGTTACTTCTATAAGTGTGTGTGCCTTAGACTTTGCTTTGAGTTGGTTTGTGTGAAATTGTAAAAGAGTTGGTGAGAGTTTTCTTTAAGTTCAAATTATAAAAATCCTGAAGAAGACACTCGAGCCGACCACATGACAAGAAGAGCCGACTCTGCTTACTGGTACGCAGCAAGGATTCTGGAACGTAGCAATTCGAGCCGACTCGATGGAAAGCAAGCCAACTCTAATGAATCCGAGTTGACTGGAATCAGTTCGAGCTGACTCCTCCAGAGTCCATTTTCTAAAAGTTTTCTGAGAACAGTCAGGCGAGCCGACCCGACCTAGAAAGAGCCGACTCCGCCAGACCTAATTTCAAAAGCCTGAGAAAGCAAGCCGACCTGAACTGCATCGAGCCGACTCTTCCAGAGTAAGGTTTTCTGAACCTGAGAATAAGAGCCGATCCAAGCTGAAAAGAGCCGACTCCTCGAGTTCAAGAATTTTAAGATTCAAGCTCGAGCTAACCCGAGCTGTAAAGAGCCGACTCGTCTAGAGTGACATTCTGTGCCTGAGACAAAGAGCTGACTATATTGAAGAAATGGCGACTCGACCTATCGACTCGAAGGTCCGAGCCAACTCGAAAGAATCCGAGCCGACTCGAATGTCACTTCCAGGTATCTAATGGCTAGTTCTAGAATTTGTTTTTGAATGCCAAAAAGTGCTCCAACGATCACAAATCATTTCCCAACGGTCTACAATGGCTAGAACTGCCTTAGGATGATGGAAGACTTTAAATTTGAAGGATTTGAACTACCTTAAAGCAATTAATTAAGAAGAGAGTTCAAAAAGGAAAAATTGAGAGCTTCATTGAATATCCAACCAACCACAAGAGATAGAGCACAAGTGCATTCAAGTCTGCATTCAAGCCCTCAACAACTCTGACCTAAAGCTTGAATCAACTTTGGAAGAAACCACTGAAGTCATTAAGGCTTATTCAAGTGCATTCAAGTAGACTTCCAATGAGCTGCACCGGCAACTATTCGATAACTTGAGTTTGTTATTTATTGTTGCATTTATTTTCAATTCAATCTTTTAATTGTTAGGTTATTGGTGAGCCCGGTTGAAAAACCAAATAGGTTTTTGGTGAGCCTTATTAAAACCAAGGTTTAGGTTCTTAATGATCCTGTGAAAACCAAGTTTAGGTTTCTTTGGTAAGCCTGTTAAAATCAAAGGGTGTTGGGTTTTCTTTGGTTTTCCCGTAAAACCAAAGTGTAGTGGTTTTGGATTATGATCCTATAAAACAATCCTACTGTATTCAGGTGTGAATATAGTGGAAATCCCAAATGGTATCTTGGGTAGTAGACGTAGGAGTTGGGTTGCTCCGAACCACTATAAATTTGGTACATTTGTGTTGTGCTTTCTCTACTTTGTTTAGTTTCTGCATTCTATAACCTTATCACAGCACCTACCACTTGCAAAGGATTTTGAAATAGCACATTACTTGTTTAAATTTTTAAAAGTCCCAATTCACCCCCCTTTTAGGTAGCCACCTAGGCAACAAGATGGCTCGATCCTCTCTTAACGGTGTCCTTAGATGGTGTTAGGATAATTACAAACTTCTTTCCTAGGTGCATGAATGAGCAGGAATTTGATCGGCCATATAGGGTTCCGTCATGGTCAAATAACTAGGGTTGACCGAGAACGATACTACTCACTCCTATTGGTAGAACATTGCACCATACTTTCTCCTGATAGGATTGTAATTGGATTTGGACTAGACACCTATGTTTGATAGGAATCGAAGTAAAGTCTATCCAAGAAACCTTATAGGGAGTCGGATGGGGAACTGTGGACAAGCCTAATGTTTTGACAGCACTAATGGATATGGCATTTACACAACTCCCACTATCTATGATTATTTTATATACCTTATCCCCTAACTTGACGAATATTTGTAGGATGTTAGTCCTACGCCAATCTTCTTGTGTTGCGGTTTGGGTAAGGATGCATCTAACTACTCCCAACAGATCAGGCTCTATTTGTTCCTTGTCTCCTTCATACTCTTCAGCCAAATTTTTCTTAGCCTAATATACCTCCTCAACACTATCACCTAGGGGTTCTTTGGGTTCAGACTCATTCTCTTCTAATTCCCCTATATGTAAGGCCCTAGTTGGATAATTACTAGTGTAATGGCCTAACTTATGACATCTATAGCAAGCCACATTAGAATTTGGAGTCCTCTGAACTTCTGGTGATTTACCCCTATCATCTCTATGGGTCAGAGGGGTGCTAGGGTTGGGTTGACTGGGTCGCATATGATTCAATCCTAGCTACTGACTAGGTGTACTAGTTCTAGGGGATTCGGGTCTGCGATAAAATGATCCCCTATGAAATCTCTCTGCACTCGTTCTACCTAGTAAGCTAGCTCTAAGTCATGGACTTCTCTCAAAAATAACTCCTTCTGGATCTCTTCTCTCAATCCTGCCTTAAACCTAGACAAAGTAACTGACTCAGACTCATCTACATTGCATCTCATTACAAATTCATCAATTTTGGCAATGTATTCGGCTACACTCTTGGTTCCCTGAGTCAATCTCTGCCACTAATCTAGAAGTCTCTGGTGGTAGGACATGGGAAGGTATTTCTCTCTAAGTCTAAGTTTCATTGCCCTCCAGGTTACTATGGGAACGTGATCCTCTTTGTCTAATGAACCTCTCGACTTTTCCCTAATAAAGCCTAGCCTAACGAATTAACCTAAGCTTTGCAAACTTGCACTTTCTTTCCTCTGTCATGTCATACCAATCGAAGTATTGGTCCATCTCTCCCTCTCAATCTATGTAAACCTTAGTATCCAGATTCCCATCAAATGTTGGAGCTTCCAATCTAATACTCCTAAGGGTTCGCTCATCACGGTCTGTCTGATCTTGATTGTGTCTCCTAGGGTTTGGCTCATAGACTAGATCATGATGTGCTATCCTAGGATTCGGATCATGGACTTGATCAGGATTGGGCCTCCTAGGATTTGGCTCGAAGAAATGGACTTGATGAAAAGCCCTTCTAGGGTTGATGGGTGTTTCAAACTCAGATTCAGGCTCTAACACATTTTGGACTTCATGATTTCCTCCAAGAGTACGAGCTTCTAATCGATCAAGTCTAGCAGTGATGTGGGTTATTTGAGCAGTCAAGTTTTGATTGGTCTGGGTTAATTGATCTGTTAAGTTTTGGTTCAGCTAGGTCATTTGGTCATTCAAAGATTTCATCAGACTTTCAAAGTTTTGTTCCATGGTTACACTAGATTGGGCTTGGGTTTGCTGATAAGGTGCTCCTGATCTAGTTGCCATGCACACAGACTCAACTCAGACTAGGGGTTTTGCTAGACCTAGAGTACAAATCAAATGTAAGGTCAAATTGACAATCCGGGTTGTAGTAACTAGGCACCTGGCCAGGTAAGTGTAAGGTTAGTGGAGGTTCCTCTTTGCTTGCCTTAGACACCAATTTGAAATTGGCCAGGTAAGCGAACCAACTCACTTTTCTTTGGACTCTTATCCCTGAACCACTTGCCTAGACACCAGATACAAGCACACACAAATAGGGTGTCAAAGTTGGCTTGACACTTGACTCGACTCGACCTTGTGGGTATCCCTAGCTCACTAGAGCAATTAGATGTCTAATCCATTTTAATTAGGGTTGGGCTTGTTATGCAAGTTGGTGATTTTTGGGCTAGGGATAGGTGATGAAATCCTGATCCTATGTCAATTTGATGCCCTTAACTTGTTTTATCATGAAATGAATGCAACAAGCATACGGATCCAAATTTCAGGTGCAGAAATCAATGTGTTGTAGTTCTGATGTGGGGTAGAAAAGTGACATGTATCAATCTCATAAAAATTTGAAAAAATCACAAAACACTCCTAACTTGTAGGGGATATACCATTTAAAAGAAAATTTAAAGATAAAATCTATACTATGCTGAGCAGATACTAAAAGTTAAATAATGTAAAAAGAACATAACAGAACAACAGAAATTTTAGCAGTAGTAATGGAGTGCGGGAATTTTCATTTCTTTTATGATTTTTTTTCTGAAGATAAAATTTTTCATGCTGATAACTAACCTAATATGGAGTAGGAAAAAAATTATTTTAATGAAAAATTAACTACATTCATTCAGACTTTTATGTAAATCACAGTCAGCCTACTCAGAAATACAGCAAGCAGAATTTAAACAAACAAAGGTATTTGCATACCAAACTTCAACCTAATGATTCATGTCCGGCCAGGGGCTTATTATTCTCATGGGTCGTAACAATGTACTGGTGTACACCCACTCAGGAGGCATGAATTTTAGATCTAAATTGGATTTTAAAGATAATAACTAAGTAGCATGTATGAATGCTATGCATGTAGAAAATTTCAGCAACCTACCTAAATGCACAAATTCAAAATTAACCCTAACCTACAATGCTCTGATACCAAAAATGATGGCGTACGAAAATGGAATGATGCATTTCTATGAATTAAAGATATTAAATGATGACGAGGCAGATATGCATGCGGCTATTTTACGTAAAGAAGTAGAATTTCATGAAAAGGACATAAGGGAAAACATGACTAGGAAGACAACCTATCAAAGCAATTAAGAAAATGGACCTTCCTGGTTAGGAAACCACACAGGTTAGGGCTAGCTTAATTCCCTATTTCAGATCTGAAAGAGATTTATGAAGATTGGTTATCGGGCCATTAATATTCTAAAATGAAGTAAGGAACACTCAAGATGAAGTATTTAAATGGCCAAAGAATTACTCTAGGTTTTAAAGCATCCTGCATCTGATTCTTTGGCATAGTAGACCTTCATCTTGGAAACCATGAGACCCGGGGATCCTGCACAGGTAGATGGAAAGGTTAAAGGTTTTGATGGAAGATTGGAAGAAAGGAAGAAGAAAGTTAAGAATGGAAGTGTTGGCTTAGGCTTGGATTAAAGTAATCTCTCTTTGGCATCCTTTGCTTGAATCATCTTCAATTGTTGGCGTGGAGAACTCCATTGTAGATGATCTCTTTTGGAAGATAGGAAGGTTGAAATTGGAGAGGCTTGAAGAGGGTTCTTCAGGGATGGCCGAATGGGATTGGAAGAGGGATTAGTAGCTTGTTTGGTTAAGTATCCTAGGTCTCACACCTACCTTCTCTCAAGGGTCTTTGACTAGCAAAGGAAGAAAGCTTTCTTAGAAAAAAATTTCATTTCATTCATCATCCCATTACAAGAGGATTCTAGGAGCTTTTATAAACCTTAAGCTCTTTTTCAAATTCAAAACACAACACCTTTCATGGAGAATATCATGGGGCATCCCAAAGAAAGTGGAATGGCCCATTTTCAAATTCAAACTCCTAATTTTAAGGTGGCATCCCATAAAGAGTGGAGCTTCCTTCAATTTGAATTTGAATTGGGCAAAAATTCATGGGTGAGGTGTCTTGTGATGTGGCTTGATCTTTCCTCCAAGAGACATGACTTGTCCTTCAAGGTGGCATGGTCCAATGATGATTTGGCACTCCAAGTAGTTGGTGAAGCTGGTTGTACTTAATCTGGCTTAATTCAAACCCAAGTTCAAGTAGCTCTTGAACCCGACTCAATACAAAGCCTAATTGAACTCTAATTGAACCCAAATTGAAATAAAACATGACTCAATTATTCAACCTGACTCAATAAAAAGCCTAATTGAACTTTAAAATCCAAATTGAAATAAAACAGGACTCAATTATTCAAATAAATACAAGTACAGGACTTAAATTCCTAATCTTCAATCCATAAAGAACTTGGTATCAATTGAAGCCTCTTCCTGAGCCTGGTGCCCGCACCAAGGCTAGTTTTGAATCCTAGGTATATGTGATTGGGCTGAGTCAAGGGTGTAATTGGGCTTGGAAAACTCAATTATGCATCAAGTTGGCCTATGGGAGTTTTAGGGTTAGGTCATGGTGACCTAGTATATATATACTTTGTATATGGGGCTGATTGGAGCCTTCATGATGAGATAACCATTTCTCCCTAATATCCATCTTCTTCCTCTCTCTCTTACTCTCTGGTTTGTCACACATTATCAGGATAATATCAGCATCCAAGCCACCATACCCTAGGAAAGAGAAAATTCCTTAGCACCAAGGACTCTTAGTCCAAGTAGGAAACCTAGTACCAACATCTTTGGAGTCATCCCTCTCTCTACCCTTTTAGATTTTGACAAAGAGCTTTGGAAAGTTGAATCCTCACTGGTTGGAGGTCCCAAGAGAGGTGATTTCACATTCATATCATATCTGGAATGTTTGGGCACTCTGAACAAGTTAGGAGATTTCTGCACAACAAGGTTGAATTCCTGCCAAGCAGATTGCTTCAATCCCCTATTGCTGCCACTTTCAATATAATGTTTTGAGGTTGGCTGCTCATAGAAGGTTGTCCATGCACCAAGGAACATCCTCCAATAGCTCAGTGTAGGTATGAAGACTTACCAAGAGTAACAAGGAGAAAATCCCAGGGATGGTCTCGCCCATTATGTGGCCACTCCTCTCCCTGCGATCCCGAGGCTATAGGATGTAGCCTAACAGCCTCTCAGCCAGTATGGAATAGAGGGTGACCGATGCATTGGGCAGCACCACCATGGTGATCCTGGCTATTCTAAAGGCTAGAGTAGTGGACAAGGAAGGGCCGGCTAGCACCGGGCTCGGTGGCTAGACCCTTGCCTTTGTAGGGGCCATGGGTAGAGTCAGGACCCTCTCGAGCTTTATGGTGGGGCCTGCCTCAAGGGATGGCAAGATCGATAGGACTTGGGGATAGCCAATGGAGGTTGGGAAGGTCTCTCCCTCAGCTTTTTGGCCCTATTGAGTTGCGGGGCCGCATCCCTAGCCACCTCTATATTCGATGCCAGAGCTTCCCTCGCCTATGTCTTGCAGGGCTTCTTCGCTAACTCCCCACAGGGCTTATTCACTGGTTCCTCGTGGGGCTTCATCGATGACGTCCACTTGCAAGACATCTATCGGATCCTATCGATTGAGAATTTCATGTCTATATTAGCAGGAAAACCTGGTTATTTGCCGAAAGCCATTGAAGAAAACATATTGCAGCCCATACCTAGATACTGGATCGGGCTAATCCCAGCATCGAAAAGATTTTGCTCAGAGAGGAGGTCCTACCCACGGGGAACCTTTAAGGTGGCAAGCTGCTCATACACCTCCTGATTGGCAGGCTCCACCGAAGTATCAAATTAGGAGACCAATCAGGGTTGTTCCAAACCCAATTGACTTTCTCGACCAAAGTAAAAAAGATATCGGTTCTTCCATCCCTTGATGTAGGTGGGCAGGTAAAATCGAAGAGCCCTTGGTCAGGGTGCAATAAACCACCACTTCTTCTCTACGGGGTGGCACTTCATGGTGAAGAGAGTCCTGAAGAGGAAAAATTGTGCGACTATACCATGGAAATGGCACAGGATGATGAAGAAGCAAATAACCCTGAAGGTGTTCGGGGTGAGTTGGGCTAGGACTAACCTATAGTTATCTAAGAAAAACAAGATACAAGGATAGAGAGGAAGTCAGAAACTAGCAAGGAAGAAATCCTCATATAGGGTGAACTTACCTGGCTCGCCCAAAGTGACCTACTCGTTTGAGCTTAGGGCCATGATCTGGATGGTCTCTAGAATCTCGTATATCGCTCGAAGGTGAAGGGCATCTACCCTGGTCATCATCGAGATGGCACTCAACAGACCTGCCAAGTCTTGGCTCGAGGATGATGAAGGGGGAGGTAAGGCAAGGATGTTAGGGTCAACCATCTAGCAGGGAGCTGGGGGACCTAGAAGGAGATATCTTCCTCCTCGCTATCCAAAAGAGAAGGCATAGACTGAGGCAACTCAATGACACTCGAGGGACCTAGGGTATACTCCGGGAGCATCTTCCTCTAGAAGAACTCATGGGAACTAAAGAATAGGTAGAAGAAAAGAAGGCCTAGGGCAGTGGACAAAGAACACTCCTCAGAGATGGGCTAGAAGAAATAAGGAGAATGGAGAGAAGAAACTAACTTGCACAAGGCTTTAGGTCGAGGTTCCCAAATGTGGATATGGAGCCCCCCTATTTTCTTCGCTTTTCCCTCCTCCCCTCAACGGCTTTAAAGGGATGCGGTGGGACAAGATGTCTTCCCGAAAGAGACAGGAACACCCCTATTGAAGCCATGTCTAATGGTCAAATGCAGCCCTCTCCCCATCAATCGATGAGATCAGGGCACATGTCAACATCCATCGCATGAGACACTTTAGGTTGTGAATCGCCGTGCCATGGGGCATGCAGATATCATTTTGAATCATCATCTCCTGCTCATGTGGTAGTTCTCTATCAATGGATGGGCAATCCTCGAATCATCATAGGTCATGGCAATTAATGATAGGCCCTAGGGCCCTCCACATCAGCAACATCAAGTTACTCCCTTTGCCCTAAACCCGAAAAATCATGGCTCATTCTGGGCTTGGGAGTGGGGGCATCTAATGTGACTAACTACTAATGTAGCTAACTACTAACGTGGTGCTCGCAGGCCACATCCCGATCATAATGACCCCCGAGGTAAGCCCCGGTCGAGGTGAGGTCCAGGCTAGGGTGAGCTCCTAGTCGAGTAGAGCTCTCGATTGAATAAAGCTCCTAGCCAAGTAGAGCTCCCAATCGAAGTGAGCTCCCAGCTAAGTAGAGCTCTTGGCTGAGTAGAGCCCCTGGCCGAGGTGAGCTCTTAATCGAGGTAAGCACCTGGCCAAGTAGAGCCCTAAGCCAAGATGAGCTCCTAGCCGAGGTGAGCTCCTGGCCGAGATGAGCTCTCAACTAGGCTAAGCTTGTAGTCTAGTATAGCTTCCGGACTAGCTAAGCCCCAGTCACGGGAGAATCCCCCTTACAGACCGAGAAAAGAAGATGGATCAAGGATGCAACAAAAAAGCTGCAACTCCCAGTAGACACGTACGGCCCACCTGGTTCTAACACCATGGTAGAGAGCCTGGATGGTGACCCAAGAGTACGGTGTCACTATCTTCACTGAACCTATCACAATGCTTGGGAAGGTACACCTTATGAGGGGAAGGGAGCATTCCGCCGAACCTACCCCCTTGCAAGAAGTGCTTTGCCAGGACTCCAGGTCCTATAGTGCTCCATCGAACTTGCACCAGTTGCAAAGGAGTGCTCTGTTAGGATCCCAAGTTCTATAGCGCTTCGTCAAACCTGTGTGCCCTTCGTAGAGCAGTGCTCTGCCAAGACTCCAGGTTCTATCCCATGGAGCTCTAGCAAGCCTGTACCCCTCTCAAGAAAATGCTTGGCCAGGGCTTTAGTGGCGGGTTACTCCTGGGATCGATATATTGCATCAAAAATCATGCCTCTCAATCAGAGGGGTGCAGCGGAAGTAGATATAAAACCAATTTTATATCTGGCATGCAATATAAATAAATCTAATTTATTCATGATAATATTCTTAAACATGCATTAGAGGATGTGAACAAGATCAAATCTAAAAATATTATAATTTGAAATAACGGTTACATACCTAGATCGCTATCCTAGGTTGCTCTGAAATCCATGCAGATCCTCCCTCGGACCGGGATTCAATTGCAGCCATGTAAGCGCCCAGCCTTTATTGGTATCCACACAGAGCTTGTCATGGTAGAGTCACAGGGAACACCAGACTGCTAGATCCTTGCAGCCCCCTCCTCTTTCAGCAACTCGGGCTTACTTCGGAAGATCACCCGACCGACACCTGGATTGGGTACTAGCTTCTATCTTGCAAACTGGCCTTTGCAATATCAAGGAGCTTCTTTCCTCTCCTTCCTCTTATCCAAACAAGCTCTCGATACTTGGAAGAAATTAAAGAGAAGGAGGAGGAATGAATAGTAAAGAAAAAGAACTATTTGGAAAGAAAACCTCCCAAATGTTTTCTTCCTTCTTCCTTTCTCTTCCCTCACATAGGCACTCTCCCAAGCTTCTCACTTGGCTGGCCACACCCCTCTCCCCTCCCTTATATAGGCCACACAACTACATTGGGATGATGGTTGGTGAGTGTGAACACATTTAAAGAAGAGAAGATAAACCTTCTCTCTTTAAATGCTTTCATACTCTCATGAAAGCTTTATTATCCTTTTAATCCCTCTAATGAGGTCAATTCCCCATGCCAAGTCGTCAACCATGGTGATCATGACTATTTAATGAGGGATTACCAAGTCAAAATGGGGAGGGGATTAGGTTAAGACCAAGACTTAAGAAGTCTTTGCTTATATCATCCCTTAATCACCCATGCTTATATCATGCTTTCATCATGCATGCTTATTTCATGTAAACATCATTCATGCTTACATCATGCAAGCATCATCCCATATGGTGTAAGGAAGGAGAGAGGGAGTGTGCCATGTGGTGTGAGGAGAGAGAGTCCCAGTCCAACTGGGCTCTAACTCATGGTCTAATTTTAAATTGATTTGACACTCAAATCAAAAGGCCAGATTTAAACCCAAAGGCTATTGACCCAACATAATTTGGATTAATTAAATTAAATCTGATTTAATTAATAATTAATCCATCATTAATTAGGTCATCTTTTAATTGTAACAATTACAATTAGGTCCAAATCGATTTACTAATTAGTTACTTAAGCCCCTAATGTGTGTGATCCCTCAGGTCCTATTCTGTCTAGTAATGAGACATGCTATAATCACCATTATACATCATTGAAACACCTTTCGATGGATAGAAATAATTTCTGCTCAATCCTAATTAGGATCATGAAATTGAGAACGATCCTAATGGGCTCTCATAATCTACCAGTGACACCTGGCAGTATGTAGTGGCAACCGAGCAGAATAAGATTGGAACCCCTATGTGTAGTTACCGTGTAATTCGGTTTCTCTATCAAAATCCCTGACTTGATGTTGGTTACGGAATCTCACCAAACCCATCAGTCGTATGCTTAAACTTAATCGACTCAAGTCCAACCGTGATACCAATGAAAACACCTTTTCATCATCACCTTGATATGGCCATAGACTCTTTGGACTTAGTCTTAATAAGTTGCATAGGATTATTCCTTACTACTAAGACTGATAGATCCCTATGAGTGAACACCCTACTCCTACAATAAACTTACTGCAGCCAACGAACACCACAAGGTCCCGTATGGATAAAAACCATGAGATTGTGCTGTCGAACTACAGTAACCTTATTGTGAGTAACCGAGACACTCTAGGTCAAAGAACTATTCACACAACTATAGCATCAGGAAGTTATCGACGAGTGAGTAGACATCCGTATAACTTTTCATAGTTGGTCACGCTCGGTACTGTTGATCTACATCAACTACCTACACTCTCACTCCAATGTCATTACACTGTAAGTTAGAAACTCACCTACCTAGAATGGAAGTGATCCGTGCATCGATTTTAACGGATCAATCACCATCCTTGTGATGTTCCAATAATTGGAAGCTTTTAGGGTTAATCTATAAAGACACATGTCTCAGATTCTCAACTCTTGAGAATATGCGTCATTGTCCATTAACTCCATGAACGATTCATAGATACATTAATATGAATAATATTGCCCTTTATTAGGAAAAAAAGAATTAAGTACAAAATCCATGCCCTAAAATTATAATGTGTCATGCCATCTTGGCTTTTAGGGCACACATCTAACATTTAGATCATGTGCAACAGTGTCGTCTTCTATATATAGGTAAGAGGGATCTCCGGCCAAGATAAATGGCAAACAACCCCCGCTGCATAAGAAAAAGAAGAGATTACTCTTTACCCCTCTCCATGATGGTCATTTAGGTTTCCACGAAAGAGGAATTGTTGTCCTTGATCGCCAAACTAACTTGACCGTCGGAGTGTCCTTGCTGGTACCCCCAGCCTAGGTTTTTTCCTTGCAAGTCTGGTAGACCGGGATCATCCAGGGAAGGGGTGAGGGACCCGACCTCTGGAATGCTTGATGTGGCATGGCATCGAGACCTACCAAAGCTGTAGGCAGGGGTGGTCTAGGCCATAACAATCATCTTCTTTAAAAATTAGAGATAGCTTTACAACAGCAATTATTGGTATTTGTGCTTCGTTGATGGTACTTGCAATCTGGAAAATGATCTCGGTGAGTTGGTTAATTTTCTTTTCCAATTATGTAAGACATCCTTTCATTTTATCATTTATCAAGGAAGAATTAGCAACCATACTCACCTTTGTCCTTCAATATGATTGAAGCATAGATAGCCCTTCACCTAATTACTTGTATTACTTGCATAATTAAATAATGCACTAAGATCGTTCCATAGATACAGAGAATCAATGCTCTGATACCAACATGATTTGATCAGAATGAAGAAAGAAATTTTTAGCTAGCTCTACTTCGATCTTTCAAAAAAAAGTCATGATGAAAGAATTGTGAAAATATAGCTTAAATTTTCATTTTTTTTGTTAATTAATTCTCCATAGCATAAATTGAAGTACATAGTCTCTGTTATAACAATAAGGTCTATCCATGCACAATTTAAGTCAAATTTCTCTTTTTATTTTCTAGAAAAATGTACATTCTTGAACAAGTTGAATTGAAATCCTTTTCTTAATTTAAATAAGACTAGATCTCTAAAATTATAATAAACATAAAATATCATAAAAAATATAAAAATCTTATAGGAGATATATCCCGATTTCTATATTAACTTTGCATTCTATTGCTCATACAAATTTTCATGGATTGAAATATAATATCCGTTCAAAACATTTTCAAAAAAAAATTTGTTTTGCAAGTTCATTTCGAAGTCAAAATAATGAAATTTTATCCCAAATTAACTATTTTAAGGATTAACCAAAAGTTATAGGTCTCAAAAAAATATCTTAATTAGATATTGTATAAATAATTAAATTATGGTTTTTTAAAATCTGGTTTGTAAATTAATTTCTTGATACGATGAATCTTATTTTTGAAACTTATCTAGCTCTGCCAACTTAATCTAAATCGAGTCCAAGAATTTTCATGGATCATTTTAATTAAATTTGTTGTGTCCAGACAAATTACAATGATGCTTGGGCTTAAACTAGATCAAATGAAAATAAGTTGAGCTAATTAATCTTCATCTTCTTGGAGACTCTGTGCATTGAAGTTCTCCTACTCCCAAGCTCGTAATGGTGTCTGGACTAGACAGATGTGATCTAAAAAAAAATTGAGTGGAAGGTGTTTCTGAATCAGTATCCCCTTCTCCATCACGCTCACCGATATTTATAGACCTCAGACTTAACCATTTCTAGCCAACTAGAGCTATAAACGGTTAATTTGTTAAGACATCAACATGTGCAATAAGCGTTATCCATTATTGATTAGTTATTTTCCGGATGTCGAATAAACTCATGTCATTTGAACATTGATCAACTTTGCTTCTCCTGAGAGTTGATCAGCCTTATGCCTCTTGGGCATTAGTCGGCTTTATGCCTCATGGGCGTTAATCAGCCTTACACCTCTTGGGCATTGATCATCTTTATGTCTCTTAGGTGTTGATCAGCCTTATGCCTCTTGGGCATTGATCGGCTTTATGCCTCATGAGCGTTGATCGGCTTTACGCCTCTTGGACGTTAATCAGCCTTACGCCTTTTAGGCATTGATCATCTTTATGCCTCTTGGGTGTTGATCAGCCTTATGTCTCTTGTGCATTGATCGGCTTTATGCGTCGTGGGCATTGATCAACTTTATGTATCACTTGATCAGCCAGATTCAACCCCTATCAGATCAAAATAAATAAACCAAATGTGTCGTATCCCAACACTAGTCCTCCCAGTTTTTGAATTTATTAATGATAAGTCAAAAATTGTCAGAAGCTTCTATTCTTGGGCAGCACATTTTGATGACGTGTCAATATCTGATAGGGGAAGCCGTTATAAAAACCAACAGCCATATCCTGCCATCATCATTGTAATTTTTGAAATCCACAAAAAGCCGAAAGATCTTCATCATAAAATAAATGTAAACATCCCATCAGCAGCACGTTGCCATCGGATTACAAATAGTTATTTCGACCATTCGAAAACTATATCTTTTTATCAGATATTACAGACAGGTGGCAAGATCTGAATCAATCCTGTTATTCGAGAAAAATTTTAGACCATTGAAGGACAGTATATAAACACCATCTTCTCCAGGAAAATAAGTTTTCCACCATTTCAGTTTCTTCATCTTAGGAGCAAGAGAAAACCTCTCAAGTTGGCCTCCTTTCTTTTCTACTTTCTTTTTATGTTAATCCTCCTTTGCTCCTTCCTTTCTTTATAGCTAGAATCTTAGAAGTTAGTCATACTGATAACCCCAAAGAATCCACTTCTTAGAAACAGAAAAAACAAGCCGAATTAGTAAAAATAGGTGATGTTAGGTCCTCCTTAACAGAACACTGAATTTTAGCATTGAAGCAATATCATAACATTTTAGACGATTATGCTGTAATCCTTCCAAATTCTGAAAAGCAAATATATCAGCCTCCACCGGGTAGCCTGATAATTTATGAAGAACATTTAAGAGCCAACCTTAGATTTTTGATTCATCCCTTTTTCCTTACGACCTTTAGACTATGTCACGTATTACCAGTCCAATTAACTCCCAATAGTATCTGAATAATCTGCGCTTTCTTGATTCTTTGCAAGGATGCAGATATAATCCCTAAAATTTCACTTTTCACCGCCTTATTTGTACTAAAACGAGATTTTCATGGCCATGAGTGGTGGGTAATCAATCCATGCCATGGTCGGAAATTTATCTTGGGGCTTCTATCAACCATTCATGGTTGGAAGCCTTGCTTCTTCTACATCTTCTCTAAAATTCCTTGGAATTTCATCATTAGCCATAGGGAACCCCGGTTAACTCCCAATAATGGCAAGAAAATTCTAATAGCCGACCAAGAAGATTATGAGAAGCTCATGGGGATAGAGATTTCCCCGATAAAAGAACTTTTCAATGAAAGAGGACTTTTTTTGGCTGAAATCAGCCCCAATCCCTCTTTAGGTATTTTTATTGCTGATGTTATCTCTTCATTTCCTTACTGACAATCAATCCCATTACTTAACTTTCTAATCATTGCAGATACATCAGTCATGGTGGATGTTCGGAAACTTCGAAAACTGTCGAAGAAAAAAAGAGCAGAAGCCACCCCCTCCAACCAAGAAGAAGGAAGAATTAAGAGATCGAAGAAGATAAAACCAACAACTTCAACAACTTTAGCAGTCTCAGCAGATCCTATTTCTCCAATACTAATAGCAAATGTATCGGAAGATGACGAAGTACCATTATCGGCATCTCTTCAACCTCCAGTACAAGAAAGACGATCAATTGAAACTTTAGAAGCTGGTCCATCATCATTTCTTGCTGACCGAACTGATAAGGGAAAGTCTTCGATGATCAAGGAGGGAGAAGAAAGAGTACCAGATGTAGATGTTACAGCTGATTTTCATGTATATGCTGATGATTCGGATCTAAATGATCCAATAATGGCTCATCGCCTCTTAAGGTCTATCATCATTCCAAGAGACTGAGAAATTACCAAGTCTTAGCAAATTGACGATACAGTTTTATTGGTTCATTCAGCGCTGTTGAAGGTATGGAATCAATTTGCACTTTAAACAATTAAAGAGTCAATTGTTTTTCTTCCTTTCTTTAATAAATCTGACCAATTCAATATACAAATGCATAGATTATCCATGGGATAACATCAAGGATGAAAGTCTGAAAAACTTCGATCAGTTCCGTCAAACTATGTGCAATGAGGTAAATGTTGCAAGGGTGAAAAAAGAGGTTGCTGAGGAACTAAAGAATGCTATGGAAAGGAAATTAGAAGAAATAGCAACCAAAACATCAGCTCTAGAAGCAAAATTGAATGAAGTACGATAAAAAATGAATATCATGGAGTCAAAGCTGAAAAGGAAGAAAAAGAAAATCCAATCTATGTCTGTTAATTTGGAGAAAGCCAAAGAAAGAATTTTAACAGCTGAAAAGAAAGTTTTAGTGGTTGAAGAAAAAGCTTTAACGGTAACAAAGAAAGAATAACAAGCTGTTAAAGAGGCCATTAATGAAGTCGTAAAGAAATATGTTCAGTCATAAGCTTTTGAGGATAAACTTCATGAAGCGGGGGTTGAGAGCTACGACCTAGGTCACGCCGACTGTTTAAAGAAAGTAAAGAAATTTTACTCTGATCTAGATACTTCAAAGATAGAGGAAGATTCTGATGAAGAGGATTCTGAAGAAGAAGATCAAGTTGGAGAACCAGTTGAAGACCAAGCCGAAGAACCGGTCGGTGATCAAACCAAAGACCAACATCAGGCTCCCAAATTCAAGAAGAAATGGAAATAGTTCCTATTATAAGTTAAGTTGATACAGAAGAAAATGTAATTGAAAAGAATGTAAATGATCAATCTGTATGAATAATGTAGGAACTTATTTTGTCTTTAATATGAAATGAAAAGTTCTTTCATTTAACAATAGCTATCATATTTTGAGTAAGGTAAATGTCTTTTCCTCTCCTTTTTTTCTTTTTTTTTTTTTAAAGAAAGAAGATACGATAGATTATCTCAATAAAAATCAAAAAGTTCCAACTTTTATAAACAAAAAAATTTTTAAGTATTAAATCATCGGATCATACAAGAAAATTTTCGAGAAAGACCAATTTAATCATGAAATTATCCGAATCAGATTATAAACACTGATTATTATTCAAAAAAATTTAGTCAAATCAATTCTGAACAAGTTCAATGAACAAGAATCTTTAATGGGATAAGTCGATCGAAAAGCATAATCTCTAAATCAATCAAATCCCTAATTTACTCATAGATAATATAATATTTCAATCAGATTCACCAAACATCTTTTCCTTTCTTCTTATATTTTAAGAAGAAGAACCCTTCATAAGAGATTTTTCTAGATGAAGTTTAATAAGTCATCATATCAACTTTACCAAATGCCATCTTCCTATTGGAAGATCAGTCATTCGGCAAGTCGTATAACCGCATTTGTCAGTATTTCAAAGACCATATAAGATTTGAATTCAAATTCAAATCAAATACCATTATATATATTTTTGTAACTGACTTTCTAAAAATCAAAAATGGTGCACGGATTCCCACCAAATCAGGATCTCAAACATGTCAAGATCTCAAGATATCTCAGAATTTGGACCATAAATCATGATCATTGACGCTCTCTATATAAAGAGGTTTTAGGCCCGGATCTTTGAGCCATTTTTGTTTCAAGTATTTTGAGTTTCTTTTCTCCTTCGAAATTCTTTGTTTCAAGAAATACTTCCAAAAAGAAATTTTCATCGTATTTGAGAAATGGAATCATATGGAAAGAAACTTTCTCAAACACTCAAGAGGAAGGCCAAACCTATATGATTCAGAGAAGAAAGATCTTGCGTAAGAAGAAGTCGCTTGTCAAGAAGTATCTCTGATAAGCCAGAATTTCTCGAACATGTTGCATTTTCATCCGAGGAAGAGGAACAAGAGCCTTCCGTTCCTCTTTCAAATGAACCAGAGTGTGAACCATCTGCTAAGCATACTTCAACAGAAAAAGGTAAAGCTCATATGGAAGAGTCATTCAATTTAAATGAAGATAAAGACGTTCAAGTGCTCATCGCTGATACGAGCATTAACAATCCAAAGCTGGCAAAAACCATACTTCAATCCACCATTCTTCGGAAAGATTGGGAGATAACGATCAAATATGGAGTAAAAGAGATTCTATCTTTCATTTATCCAGGAATAATGAAGGTAGATAGCACTTCCTTTCTTTCAAGATAGTCTATACTTGTTCTAATGACATTCCAACTCTTTTGCTCAATTTATCAATGATATCTCCATGATTGAAAAAAGTTGGTGTCAAATGGCTGACCTTCAAGAAGATCTTCAAAAGCAGTTAGCTTTGGCCAAGGAAGAAAAGGACAAAGCTGATGCTAATCGGATAGCCTTAGAGTCAAGAGTTGTCCGGTCGACTGCAACAAACTTGTCATTGAAGAATCAATTAAGAATAATAGAAAAACATGCCATGGATCTTTTGGCCGATGAAGCTAAAAGAAGGAAAATAATTCAACAAGCGGATGAGGCCATGGAAGAGAAAACTCGGGCACATGAAGAAGTATTGAGTCAAAAGTTCACAATGGAAGAGAGGATAACATTTCTTGAGAAGAAGTTGGAACAAACCAAACAAGAAAATGCTTCACTGATCCAACAAAGGCTCCTTATAATTGAAGAATTTAAAAAATCTGAAGCATTCAACGATGAAATGGACCAAATATGAGCCAAGGGCTATGAATTCGGCTTTGAAGATTGTATCAACAAGGTCAAAAAACTATATCCTGACCTTGACATTTCCTCTATTTCCATGGACGATCTTGTAGAAGAAGAAGAAGAAAGACCAACTGATAATCCTGTAATCTCCCCCGTTAAAGAAACATCCGAACAAGAGAAAACATCATGTGATCAAACCAATGAGGAGAAATCTGAATAGCACTTGTAATTATAAATTTTCAGCAAATTCCTATGAATCAATGTTCGATGTTGTTTGTTTTGCTTCTGTTTTTTTTTTTCTCATTGTTATATAATCAACATATCAAGCCAACTATAATGACCAGTTCAATATACCGAACCAGCTTTCCAATCTCTTTAATATTCTAAGGTAATGATATTAGTGGAGTGGCAATTCAAGCCAACTCTTATTACTTGTGTCATGGTCGACTTATCAGGTCAACCTTCCAGTCAATTATTATTTCGATGTTAACATACCGATGAGTTAGTGGTCAAACCAACTCGATTTGTCAGATCATGGTTATCTTATCAGCTCAACCTTTTGATCGATCAGTTACTATGATCATAAAATATTAATGAGTTAGTGTGTCAGACCAACTCGATTTATCGGATTATGGTCAGCTTATCAGGCCAACATTTTGATTGATCAGTCATTCTGATCATAAAATATCGATGAGTTAGTAGGTCAAACCAACTTGATTTGTCGAATTATGGTTAGCTTATCAGGCCAGCCTTTTGATTGATCAGTCATTCTGATCATAAAATACAGATGAGTTAGTGGGTCAGACCAACTCGATTTGTCGGATCATGGTTAGCTTATCAGGCCAACCTTTCTTTTCTCTCTTTCTTTTAGAGAATATTTCAACTTCATATTTTTCCTTCATATGAAAGGAACAAAAGAAAAAAAAATCTCTTTATTGATAGTATTTACAAAGATTTTCAATATTCCATGGTCTGGCCATTGGATAACCATCCAGACTTTCAAGTCGATAGGTCCCGGGTCGTACAACTTCAGTGATACGATAAGGGCCTTTCCAATTTGGAGCAAGTTTGCCCTGTTCAGTTGGTTGGGATATTGTTGTTCGGTACAGAACAAGGTCGCCAATCCGAAAGATTTGAGCCTTGACTCTTGAATTATAATATCGCGCCACTCTTTGTCGATATGCTATCATTTTTAATTATGCCTACAATCTGGAATTTTCAAGCAGATCTAGGTCAATTCTCCTTTGGTCAGCATTATTCGATGCTTCAAAGCAGTCCGTTCTTCTAGAGAGAAGAACAATCTCTATAGGTAACATAGCTTCACTCTCATAAGCAAGGTTGAACGAAGATTCTCCTATTGTAGATCGGGGAGTCATTCGGTAAGCCCATAAAATAGAATAAAGTTCATCAATCCAAGATCCTTTAACTTCATTCAATCGGGTCTTCAATCCATGAAGAATTGTCCGATTAGTTACCTCAGCTTTCCCATTAGCTTGCGGGTGTCCAACGGATGTCAGTTTGTGAAGAATGTTATATTGAGCACAGAAATCCCTACATTTCTAATTATCAAACTACCTTCCATTATCAATAATGATAGCATGAGGGATTCTGAACCTATATATGATAAAGTTTCTGATGAACATTTCGACTTTTGCTTCAGTAATTAGAGCTAAAGGCTCGGCTTCTACCCATTTGGTAAAATATTCAATGGCAACAATCAGAAATTTCTATTGCCTAGAAGCTGGTGGAAACGGACCAAGTATATCCATTCCCCACTGAGCAGATGGCCAAGGAGCCGTTAACTGTGTTAGATGACTGGCAGGATGCCTTTACATATTTGCATACTTTTGATAGGAATCACATCTTTTTACAAAATCCGTAGCATCCTTCTATATAGTCGGCCAGTAATATCCTTGCATTATGATTTTATAAGCCAATATCTTCCTTCCAAATGATCACCGCATATTCCTTCATACACTTCTCTAAGAGCATAATTGGCCTCTGAAGGAGATAAACACTTTAATAGCAACTAGGAAAATTATTTTTTATATAACAAGCCATCTAAGATAATATATTGAGAAGCAATCTTTCGGAGTTGTTTAGCTTCTACACTATTTTCAGGCAATACCCTTTCAGTCAGATATTTAATTATCGGACACATCCAACCCAATTCCGGATCTATTTGAAGAACCTTTTCGTTTTCACTAGTTGAAATACTTGGGGTCTCCAGGTGTTCCACAAAAGTTCGACCCAATAGATTAGGCGTAGAAGTAGCCAATCTGGATAATGAATCGGCTCAAGAATTTTTAGTTCTAGGGACATGACTAATATCCCAAGAATCAAATAAAGCTCCAAGCTCTTGAACTTTCTTCAAATACAAAGCTAAAGTGGCATCGCGAACCTCAAAATCTCTTTTTACGTAATTGACGACAAATTATGAATCAGATAATACCTTTAACCATCGGACATTTAATTCCTTTGCAATTCTTAAACCAGCCAGGAGGGCTTCATATTCGGCTTGATTATTAGAGACTTTGAAAGAGAATCAGAGTGCATATTCTGTGATATCTCCATTTGGATTGGATATGATCAATCCAGCCCCACATCCAGAAGAATTTAAAGCTCCATCTACATGTAATATCCAGGGTGCATCGATCTTTTCCATTCCATTAGATGGCTGGATTTCCTTTTCATTGTCACTCCAAGTACATTCGGCTATGAAATCAACCGATACTTGAGCCTTCATTACAAATCAAGGCCGATAAGTAATATCATATTCACTTAATTTGATTTCCCATTTAGCCATCCGACCAGAAGTATCAGGACATTGTAAAATAGTCCTTAGAGGTTGATCGGTCAATACAATAATATGATAGGACTGAAAATATGGCCTGAGGCATTTGACCGATATTACCAAGGTATAAACAATCTTTTAAAGTTTTGGGTACCTTGTCTCTGCATCATAAAGGACTTTGCTAATGTAATAAATGGGCTTATGCTATTCATTAGATTCCTTTCTCACCAATACAAAATTGATTGCTTCATCAGATATAGCTAGATAAAGATACAGATCTTCTCCTTCTTGGGGTTTAGACAATATGATCGGATTTGCCAAATACTTCTTAAGTTCTTTAAATGCTAACCGACAATCATCCGACCAATTAAAGTCCTTGGTCTGTCGTAAAGCTTTGAAGAAAGGAAAACATCTCTCAGCCGAACGAGAAATAAATTGGCTTAATGAAGCGATTCGTCCAATCAACTGTTGAATTTCTTTCTTATTAGCTGGATGCCTCATGTCTAATATGGCTCGAATCTTTTTTAGATTAGCTTCAATTCCTCGCTTCGTAACCATGAAGCCTAAAAATTTTCCAGAAATTACACCAAAAATATATTTGATCGGATTTAACTTCATGTGATTTTGCCATAGAATATCAAAGGCTATCTACAAATCTTTAATATGATCATCAGATTGATTACTCTTGACGATCATATCATCTACATATACTTTCATAGTCTTTCCAATTTGATCTTAAAATATCTTGTTCACTAACCTCTGATAAGTAGCTCCGATATTTTTAAGACCAAATGGCATTACTTTGTAATAATATATCCCTCGATCTGTGATGAATGATGTATTCTCTTCATCTTCTGGACTCATTCGTATATGATTATATCCAGAGAAAGCATCCATGAAACTTAAGAATTTATGTCCAGTCGTTGCATCAACGAGTTGATCAATTTTAGACAAAGGAAAACTATTTTCAGGATATGCCTTGTTAAGATCAGTATAATCTATACATATCCTTCATTTTTCATTTACTTTCCTTACCATTACTACATTGGCAAGCCAGTCAGGATAATGAACCTCCCTGATAAATCCAGCATTAAGCAATTTGGTCACTTCTTCATTGATAACTTTTTATCTTTCTAGGGCAAAATTTTGTTTCTGTTGTCGAACAAGCTGACTAAGTGGATCAACCTTGAGTTCATGCATAATTACTTTAAGAGGAACCCCCAACATATCGGCAGCCTTCCATGCAAATATGTCAGTATTTTTTTATAGAAAGTTAATCAACTTCTTCCTTTGGTCTTCAGTAAGTGAACTTCCAATCTGAACTGTTTTAGTAGGATCATCTTTTATCAAAGAAGTATGAATAGTTCTTTCTATTGACATGCTTACCCCTTCAGTCGGATCACATGGATCCATTTGCTCAAAAACTGAGTTGTTGATTGATTGTTGATTTTGAATTGTCAAACATTGACGAGCCATCTATTAATTTCCTCTATTTCTCCAATCTCATTTTTGGTTGGAAATTTTATCAGTAAATGATATGTTGATACGATGGCTTGGAACTTATTCAGAGCAGGTCTTCCCAAGATTACATTATATGCAAAGGAAATCCGAACAACCATAAAAGTAAGAGGAAAGGTCCTTTGCTATGGCATTGTTCCGAGGGTTACGGGAAGTGTAATTTCTTCCTCTACTCCTATGGAATTTCTACCAAATCCAGTTAATGGCATATGAGTTCTTCGTAGCTTATTAGTTGGTAAATTCATCTTGACGAAAGCGTCATAAAGCAAGACTTCAGTAGAACTTCTATTATCAACCAAAATTCTATGTACATCATAGTTTGTAATTATTGCAGAAATCACTACAGGATCATTATATGGCATTTAGACGCCTTGTAAGTCATCATCAAAAAAGCTAATGCTTCTTCAAAACCTCTTGGTGCTCCAATCATCTTTATAATATGCTTGGTGAATCATTCCGACCGAACCATCAGTCAGCTGTTGATTTGGGAGCTCCGTCCCATCAGTGATCATTCTTGGGGCTGTTGGCCATGGTACTACTACTTCAATTAGTCGATTTTTATTTTGGTTTTGGACATATCTGCCCAAATAACCTCATTTGATCAGATCTTCAATCTCATCTTTCAGTTGGATACACTCTTCTGTAGTGTGTCAATGATCACGATGAAACCAACAATATTTGGCTTTGTTGCGCACAGCAGGTGGAGCTCTCATTGGCCTTGGCCTATGAAGAAAATTTTCTTTCTCAATTTCCATCAAAATTTTCTCTCTCGGGAGAGTTAGGGGAGTATAAGTATCAAATCTACTGACATAGTTCCTGCCGACCAAGTTCTTCGGCCTCTGACCTTGCCATTGAATTGATCGGACTCCAGGGGATCGGAAGTCATCTTCTTTGGAATTCCTTTTACTTGTCACCGATTTTCTTTCTACCTGTCGCCAGCTCAAGACTTGCTCTTCGGCCTGAGCATACTTTTGGGCACGGGCCAGTAATTCAGAATAATTGGTCGGAAACATTTTATCTAAAAAGAATGTGAACCTAGAGGCTCGCAATCCCTTCTTCATAGCTGACATTGCCATGTATTAATTGAGATTCGGAATCTCCAATATGGTAGAATTAAATCTCATTATGTAGTCTCTTAGAGACTCTCCTTCTGATTGTTGAATAAAGAATAAGTTGTCGGAGTTTCTGGGCATTTTTCTGCTTATTCTAAAGTGAGAGACAAACAGCTTCTCCAACTGACTAAAAGAATGAATGGTATCTGGCTGGAGACTTAAATACCACATTCTCGCAGATTTCTTTAAAGTTGCTGGGAAAGCAAAGACAGTGGAGTGTGTCTGATGCTCCTTGGATCAACATGTGAGCTTTAAAGCTGCCCAGATGATCCAAGGGATCAGACGAACTATGATACAGCTCAATCTGTTAAATTTTGAAATGATGAGAAATTCTTTCCTCCATAATCTTTTTAGAAAAAGGGGGTAAGATATCGTAGCTTGGCGTTGTATCCTCTGCTCAACAACTCTGGCAATCTGTAGCTCCAGCTTTCTGAATTTCTTATCAAAATCATTTGCTCTTGCAAGGTTTAGAACATAAGCACTGTCAGGGATTGATTCCTCAGAGGATGTCGAATGAGATCGCGGGCATTTCTCCTTGTTTCATTTTTTGGTGTGATGATGAGATCGATGATGTTGCTTTGAAGGGGACTGTTCACCTGAAGAATGCTGATAAGATGAATGTCTTCTTGGACTAAGATGTCTACTTACCTGAAGAGAAGGTCGCCGGCTACTTCTTGATGCAGCAGGTCGTGATGGTTCCTTTGCAGCGATTTCTTGGAGATTTTGCACTGCCGCAGTGAGTACTTGTACCTTGTCCAACAGAGTATTTAACCTTTCTTGATCCAAATTTACAGCAGGAAGAACTTCCATCCTTTTGCCAAGAATGGGATCGTTCTCCTTTGGAGGATGAAGAATGTCTTCAATAGGGAGATTCCGATTCCTACCTTTTACCATATTTTCTTTCAGATTCTTGAGACTATTTCAATGAGTTCCACTACCTGGTGCGCCAATCTGTTGTGTCCAAACAAATTACAATGATGCTTGGGCTTAAACTAGATCAAATGAAAATAAGTTGAGCTAATTAATCTTCATCTTCTTGGAGACTCTATTCATTGAAATGCTCTTGCTCCTAAGCTTGTCATGGTGTCTGGACTAGACAGATGCGATCTGAAGAAAAATTGAGTGGAAGATGTTTCGGAATCAGGATCCCCTTCTCCATCGTGCTGACCGGTATTTATAGATCTCAGACTTAACCGTTTCCAGCCAACTACAGCTGTAAACGGTTAATTTTTTAAGATATCAATACGTGCAATAAGCGTTATCCATAGTTGATCAATTATTTTCCGGATGTCGAACAAACTCACGTCATTTGAACATTGATCAGCTTAGCTTCTCTAAGAGTTGATCAGCCTTATGCCTCTTGGGCATTAATTAGCTTTACGTCTCTTGGACATTAGTCGACTTTACGCCTCTTAGGCATTGATCATCTTTACGTATCTTGGACGTTGATCAGCCTTATACCTCTTGGACATTGATCGGCTTTATACTTCCTGAGCGTTGATCGACTTTACGCCTCTTGGACGTTAATCAACCTTACGCCTTTTGAACATTGATCATCTTTAAGCATCTTGAACGTTGATCAGTCTTATGCCTCTTGGACATTGATCGGCTTTATGTCTTGTGGACGTTGATCGGCTTTATGTCTCGTGGACGTTGATCAGCTTTACGTATCACTTGATCAGTTAGATTCAACTCCTATCAGATCAATATAAATAAACCAAATGTATCATTTCCCAACAAAATTATTAAATATTTATAAAATTTTTTATATGTTTCTTTAGTTTGTAGATCTTTTTACATTATTATGTTTAGTTAATTCCTGCTTCTATACCCTATTTAAGTTAAAATTATTTATATATCTATGAATGGAAAGACAGTACTTGCGTGCCCTGCGGATTAAACCATAGGAATTGTCGGCATCTACCGCGCAGCTGTTTTGGACCGGGGAGTGACAATGGTAGTCTTCGATGATTTTATTTGACTTCTGACCAGTGGGTTGCTAAAGCTTGTTTAGACAATTTGTCGAACAAGAGAAGGTGCACTCACCCGGGCTATGGTTGCCGTCACTCTTCTATTACCCTCTAACTTGAGTATGGAAGCGAGGAAGACAGGCAAATTGATCGAGGTTTTTTTCTTTCTTTCAATTACTATAAAAAAGCATCGCTACAGCATCGTACATCCGAATCAGCTAAACGGCGGGTCGCAGCAGACGATCGAGATTTGTCCTGCGAAAGCCTAGTAAATCATGAAATTATAAAAAACATTGCCTGAAATTGCCGAAGACCGACTTAAATGTCAGTTGCCAAATTTCACCCAACACCAAATAGTATCATCAAAAACTTGGTTATTATATCCAAAACAAAGCTAGATAAAAGTAAAACGTGAATCAAAAATTATACTAGAAAATTTAAAGAATGACGACGCAAAGAATGTCGCCACCATGGATCAACCAACCAAGGGGTCCGTGGATATGAAGCTATACATCACCATATCCCGCTTACTTCCTTTAATAATCAAATACTTTCGGAGCACTCCCTCCTTGTGAAAGCCAACCTTCTCCAACACCCTCTGGGATGCGATGTTGGTCACATCCACCAAGGCATCCACCCTCTCCAGTCCTTCCACCTCTTTGAATATGGAGCCCACCACCATCCTCACCGCCGCCGTCACGATCCCCTTCCCCCAGTACTCGGACCCCAGCACGTACCCGAGCTCGCCCCGGCACCGCTCGTTGCCGGAGCCCAAGTTGACGGAGATGGCCCCCACGGGGCGGCCACCGACGCAGATGGCGCGGAACCAGGGATGGGGCAGCACCGTCTCTTTCATGTACCTGAGGAGGTCATCCTTGTTAGTGTAGGTGTCCCAGCTGCAGAATTTGCTCACCTTGTCGTCGGAAGCCCACACCATAAAGTCGTCCACGTCCGAGAGGACAAAGGGCCGGAAGGAGACCTGCCGCGACGCCCTCTGGTTGCCCTCCGTGATCAACTCTCGTTCCATTGTGGCAAGCTGCGGGCACCTGAAGAGACCAGCTATATCACATTATTGTATTGGACCAAATTTAGAAATATGATCGGCCCGTGGAGATGGACAGGCAAAATGGAGCGAAGCCTATACGATGCTGACTTCAGCCAGCCGCCTCTTTTGACGGGTTCCCTGGCTATCATCTATCGGGTTTTTATGTGCAGCCAACGTGGATTGACTTATGAACCGTTGTTTGGACTTTCGGCTTACCGTGAGGACCAGTGACCGAGAAATCCTTTGATTCAGGAGAAAAATTTTTCTTTTCATATTTCTGAAAATAAAATTTTAATATATTTAATTAATAATAAAAATAATTTATATTAAAAAAATTTATTATTTAAAAATTTATGTAAAATGTTTATTATATTCTTAATACAATATGATATATTTTGATCTTAAATTTTTGATAAATAATATTATTATGTTTGTTGTAGCTAAATCATGTTCCTAGAACCTCGATGGTGTCAAGTGATCCCACGGCCTTCTTAAGCATGGTGCGCTCTAGATGTTCCACATCTCTTGTAAAAAATATTATACTTGATATGTGGTTTTCAGTGAAAATCCTCTGATACTTGAATCAGTGAGAAATTTGAATAATAACGAAGTTAAGAGAAAATGACAAGAGAGGACGCTAATATGAGTGTGGATGATAAAGTGTTATCTATTGAAGGTTCCTTCTTACCTATTCATAGTTACTCGGGATAATTGATTTCTATTGGAAGATAACCTCTTTAGATTGAGGCTAACATTTTCAGTTAGACACAACTTCTTTCTAGTAGGATAACACCATTTTATTGAGATTCTAACCTCTTTTAGTTAGAGTAACAACTTCTTGTTATGATAGCTATTATATTTTATCCATGCCTCTTTTCTTAGGCATCGTGGACTATAAGCATCAGTGTGCCTTGCTTATTATTGATTGTAGCAGCCTTGACATTGTATCTCGGTGACTAAATCTCCCTTGGTTATTAGTCGGGTCCAAATAGTTACTTGATAAGCATGCATAGAAAGATGTCATATCAATCAGACTTATAGCCATTTTAGTCTCCCGAATCTGGGCACCATAGTTACTCGCTGTGATTGTTGACTTGGTTGTCTCCAACTTAGTCGCTGAACCAACTATTCCTCGAGGCTCAATTAATAGTTTCTATAATAATAGCCCTAAACATCCTAGCCCAAAACACTACCGACCAACTTATTTGGTTTTTGTCATTTCTGAGTGAAAGGAGTAGTCACTTCTTTAGTCTCGATAGTCGAGTAGTAGATCTTTTACTATCCAGATATTTATTGCCTTCTTGAAAACCGTCACTATCTATTTTGTCATCTCGATTATAGTAAAAAAGATGAAATTATTGATACAGCACTCAAAAGGACTACACATTAACTCCTTAAATGGCAAGCAATTGATTGATCATCCTCGGTCAATAGGGTAGCACCACATAGCCTGATAGTTATAACCTTTAAATAATTTGCACAGGATCCTTGCATTGAGAGTTAATTAACCGGTAGCAATTTCGAAGTAGCATAACGTTGCTCGATTTGGACTGCACCATGTATCGAGATCTAGGGGTTTCAACTAAATTTTTGTTTAAGTCGGGTATAAAAGGGATTCTCTTGCCGTTGTAACAGAGATACATCTTCATAAAGCAAGTAGAGGACAAAGATTATCTTCCCCAAGCTTCAAACCCCCTAGGAAAACTTGGAGCTCCCCGAGTCGATAGTTTTTCTTCTTCTGCTTTCCTCTTGAGTGCTTCTTTAGGGTTTTTCTCTGGGATTACTTTAGATCTTCTTTTTTCTAGGGGAATTGCTTCTAATTTTTCCTTACTCCTTTCCAATATTAATCATATTCTTGGATGAAGGATTTTCACCAATTTTTCTTGATTTTTCTTCTCCTTTTGATCTTTTTATCCTTCTTCTAATAGATGTCTTCCTAGAGCTAAAGTCACTCGGTCAGCCATGTCTATCTGTTGCAAGGATCTCAGGGTTAATCTCCAGGGGAGGTGGGTCTCCAGGGTTCAAAGGAGGCCGAAGTCTCATTCTTCCAAGAAAGTTTCGAGCCAAACGCTCCAGTAGCCTGGAGATCTTACCCATTAGTCTAATGAGAGAAGTTTTGTTGATGGCCAAGGCAGAAATCCTTTGGATCCGAGAACATTATAAATTTCCTGATCACTTCCATATCCATGTCCTTTAGCTAAAGGACTGAGAAATATCTAGTATGTCAGTTGCTTGGCCATGTGTGAAAAATTTTTTCAAGCCAATCTTTGATTCCTTCTTCATCCCTTCATCATCAATATCCTTGATTTTTTTCAGGTCATTACGGCTAGCTTGCACCCAATTCCTTTTGAATCCATTGTTCTTTTATCATCCTTTGCACCATGCTCAGCTTCCAACCCTGAGTTTTTTTATTCTAGTGTTCTTTGTGCTTAAGAAGTACCCTAAGGTGAAGAGCTAGTGGTTCATCAGCCCTTGGCAAGCTTTTAGCTTGGGCCTACTCTTTTCCATCATAATTGGAAAAAATAGATTTTTTTTGTATCTTCTAACCTTCTTTTGGGAACTAGCTATGTTTGGAGGGAGCCAAACTTGTCCCTAATGACTAGATCCTAGTTACTAATGAGGAAGATTTCAAGAAGCTAAGTGATACAGAGGTCCCATTCCAACAGGACGTGCTGAGCGAATAAAACCTCTATGATGCCAGATTGAGCCTTATTAACTCTCTTAGTAAGCTTTTCTTGAATACTTTCTTTCCTTTATGTATCTTCAAATTTTTACTAAGTCACTTGTTCAGTTTGCAAGCATGAAGATTCTAGCTAAGTTTCTTTGGGAAGCAATTTAGAAGAGGGCTGTACTCCAAGGGGCCCTCCAGGAAGGCCGTCACCAAGCGGCCATGCCTGGGACCTTCTATTGGAGATCCATTAGTAGCTGTTAAGGCTTCTGATAAGTATAATAAATATCCTAATAAAGTATAAATATATATATATATATTTTGATATAATAAATATCATAATAAAAGCATCAAAATATATATATTATTTTTATTTCTTAAAAATTAATATTTTTTATTTATATTTTACAGAAAAGCTATTCATCAATATGTTTAAAGAATGCAAATTGGAGCCAAAATCAAGTTAAAACAAGTCTCAAAATCTAAATCAAAGTTAGCCCAACATATTTGGTCCACGGTGGATCAATAGCCCAGTCTTCATGGGAGCGTGGACCATTCTTATCGCCGCATATGGTTTCATGCGGCTCTCCAAAACAAAAACTCTTCACGCGGTCCACTTTCCATGCATCTTGTGTTTAACGCTTCTGTTGTACCCAATCGGCACACTATCGAACTGAACCATCATTCTTGCAGGGGTCCGATCGGACCATGTATCCGAAGTCCGACCGGCGGTCTTCCTCAGAACTCCGATGGAACCATCCCCTTTTGAGGCCTGCTATGTTCGATGGCCCCTGTCCCTCGGAAGTCCGGCCCACTAAAGCTGAGGTCCGAACGACCCACTCCAGCTGAGGCCCGGTCACCCTCTCCTTCGAAAGTCTGGCCCACTTAAGCTGAGGTCCAAACGACCCGCTCCAGTTAAGGCCTGACCATCCTCTCTTTCGGAAGTCCGGCCTACTGAAGCTGAAGTCCGAACGACCTGTGCATCTCCTTTGGAGAATTGACTGGCCCTCCTCGCTGACGTCCGACTGCCATACGTCGAAAGCCTAGAGGGCTCCAGAAGCTTCTTTCTGTTGTAATAGAATCCTGCCACATCAGCACCACTGCTCCACTATTCCCACGACGCCACCCCATCCGGGCACAACGTGGCCACTCTCCATATTCTCCTAGGGGCAGATCGGTCCTTATCAACCTCTTCTCTAACAAATTTTGGACTATTCTGTGCTTATATAAGGTACCCAAGGGACCCCATTTCGAGCTAAGTATACTCTCCCTTCTCCATACGCCACTTTTCTGATTCCTCCATTCTGTTGCCTTCAAGCTCCTGCTAACTTAGGCATCGAAGTGTCCCCCGCCATAATACCACCGACAACTTGGGGACTTTGTTGCAGGTCGATCAGGAGAGAAGCGCTCCAACACAACTGACTGAGCCCGGTCTAGGAGAGGTCGCCGCAATAGATTGGTGCTAGAGGAAGGGTAGTGCTGCTCTTCTACTCTAAAAGGAGGAATCGACCAGCGAGATCTGGCAATGGCGAAGGGAAGAACCCAAAACACCTATGTTAGGAGAGGTCATTCCCTATCCGGGTTCGACGAACCTCCCAGGGAAAATGATGCCGCCGCCACCGCCACTGTCGCTGAGCCCACAATTACTCTGGGACTGTAGCAATTCCAGATGTTGATGAACCATATTAAAATGCTCACCACTGCGGTTCAGCATTTCTAGGAGGCGACCGACAACTGGCACAACCGCCTGCTGCTTCCTACACTAACCACCCAATTACTTTTGAGGGAAGCCGATAGTTGGAAGTCACTCAGCATTTTTCTCACGCCGTTGCAGAGCCCCGAAGGTCCTTGGGAGCTCACACCGACAGCAAGAGGGTGAGGTCTGCCTTGCCCTCCTATGCTGAATCCATCCCTGCTGGTGCCCGACCTCCTACTGAACTCCCGAGAGACTAAACCAGCAAGATCCTGTGTATGGAGGAGCGCATTGCTGAGATTGTTCATTGGTAGAAGGCCAAAGGGGGGTAGGTGTACGACTCTCGCCCGCCATTCTTCAATGAAATTCTGGCGGAGATGATTCCCCGCCACTTCAAAATCCCTTAGGTGGACCTCTACGATGGCACCACCGACCCGCTGGACCATCTGGGCACCTATAAAGCCCATATAATGGTACAGGGCACCTCCGACACTCTCCACTGTATTGCCTTCCCAGCAACCCTGAAGAAGGCCGCTCGAATGTGGTTCACCGCCATCCGACAAGGTATGATCTACTCTTTTTCTCAGCTTGAAAATCTTTTTCTATCCCATTTCAAGACATGCAGCCAGATCCCGAGAAACACCAATTGCCTCTTTCTCATGACGCAAAAGGAGAGAGAGTCCCTCAGGGACTACATGGCCCGTTTCAACTCAATGACCATGGAGGCCCCGAATTTGAATGAAGCGGTAGCTATGCCGGCCTTGAAAAGAGGGCTCTGCTTGTCCAGGCTCACTTTCTTCCTGGACAAGAGGTTCCCGACGAGCTACACTGAGTTGTTGGCCAGGGAGCAGAAATATGCCCTGGCAGAGGAACAAGCAGCGAGTTGGTGCCAGGCGGAGGGAAAGCCTACCCCCAAGAAGCGGAGTGATAAGGCTCCCAATGTCCGGCCCCCTAGCGAAAGGAACAGGTCGACCCAACACCGGAGTCCGAAGCCAAAAGACTTCCTTATGAGGTTCAAGACCTATGCGCCCCTCTCCCTTTCGAGGGAGAAGATCCTCCTGGAGATCGAGAATGAGACCTTTCTACGAAGGCCTTATCTGATGAGGGCCCCCCCTGCTTTCAGAAATAGACAAAAATTATGTCAATTCCATAAGGACCATTGTCACAGCACCGAAGAGTGCCTACAGCTGAAGGACGCCATTGAAGATCTCATCCGGAGGGGGTACCTGTGCAAGTACGTTCGACCCCATCAGGATTGGGCTGAAGCCTTACTGCCAGAAACCCTCCAGAGGAGGTGGAGCTTCCCAACCAACGGTCGACCGGTGGAGATGTCGACATGCTGCATCGACGATCTGATTGGAGCTATGAAGATGGCCCAGACATTATCAAGAGGTTAAGGGGCTCCAATGCAATCACCTTCTCTGATGAAGACCTCTTGGAATCCCATATCTTTGAAAATGATCCTGTAGTCGTGTCGGCAGTGATTGCCAACTACAATATAAAAAGGATACTTATAGATAATGGAAGTTCCATGGAGGTATTACTGTATGATGCTTTTGTAAGAATGAACCTGTCCAGGTCAATGCTGCAAGAATCTCCCATACCGCTGACAGGTTTTGGAGGAAATTCCATTGGAGTTGAGGGAGAAATAGTTCTCCCTGTAACGATCGGGATGGAGCCTTTCCAGAAAACTCTCCCTATCAACTTTGTGGTCGTCCATATGACCTTGGCTTATAATGCCATTCTGGGCTGACCAGCCCGTAATAAGTTATGGGCCATTGTATCTACTTATCATCTATTGGTAAAGTTTCCGACTAGGAGCGGGGTCGGAGTTATGAGGGGAGACCGTCAGATGGCTAGACAGTGCTTAACTATTCTGAACCAACAGTCGCAAGACCGTCCTACTCTAGAATAGCTCGGCCCATGGGCTGAGGTCGATGGCCATTGACAGCTAGATGAAAAAATCCTGTTTGTCCCCTTTCAGGAGGATGACCCCATCAAAGTTCTCCAAATCGGAAGCTCTCTCAGCGAAGACATCAAGTCAGAGCTGATCGGCTTCCTGAGGAGTAATGCCGACGTCTTTGCTTGGTCGGCATCGGACATGCCAGGTATTCCATTGGAGGTCATCACTCATCAGCTTAAGGTGGATCCGACCTACAGGCCTATCCGATAGAAGAAGAGAGCTTTGTAGACAAAGGGCCATCGATGAAGAGATAAAAAAGCTTTCTGATGCTGGCTTCATCAGGAAAGCCCATTACCCTAAATGGCTAGTAAATGTGGTGATGGTGAAGAAGGCAAGTGGAAAGTGGAGGATCTGTGTGGACAACATTAACCTCAACAAGGCCTAACCGAAGGACAGTTTCCCCTTGCCTAAGATTGATCAGGTGGTGGATGCCACTACCGGCCATCAGCTTCTGTGCTTTATGGATGCCTTCTCCGGCTACAACCAAATCAGGATGTACCTGGAGGATGAGGAGAAGATGGCCTTTATCACTGATAAAGGTCTATATATTGACTCCACTAATTGATTTTGATGATAAGCAAAACAGTTAAGTATAATTTGTGGACTAATAATTTGTTTTAAGTGTGTTTTCATTGAAAGGATGTTCACAAAATTTGAAGAAGTCCAATTATGTTGAAGAACCAAGTTTGAATGGAATAATTGCACAATACAAGACTTGGACAATTTATGAGATAGTTGAATGGATAGCTAAGGCAAGTGGAAACTTATTCCAACTCAAACCAGTAGTTTCTGTGATTTTTTTAAGGATGTGTCGACTCAAGGTGTCGACACATGACATGATGTGTTGTCACATGAAGTTAAAGTATCGACTCAAGCCGGTACGCACCAAGGTTTCAAATGGCACAGATCAAGTGTCGATACATGGAGCTTATGTATCGATTCAAAGTATCAACACATAGATCAACACATTGCCTGAGACTTTCAAGTCACAGAACTTATAGAAGGTGAAGGAACAGTTGAAGTGTCGATACATGAATGCAAGGTGTCGACTCAACTGAGAATGTGTCAAATTAACAAATTTTTCCAGATAATCTGAATGGAGCAGTTTGAACTAAGTGTCGACTCAAGAAGAACATGTGTCGACCTTATGTGTCGACTCAACTAAGAAAGTGTCGATACATGGAGTTCTGGCAACAGTAACGGCTAGTTTTTTCAAACACAAAACTTGTCCCAAATGCCTCCAACGGCTAGTTTTTCAAGTGTAACATCTATATTTTGGTTTTAAGGGCTTGGGAAGGTATATAAAGGCTCTGAATCAAACCAAGAATATATGTATTGAATATCCAAAAAGAGTTTAGAGAGAAAAGAAGAGAGAAGAGCTTTAACTCCTATTCATTCAAGGTTCAACCACTCACAAGCTAAAGGAAGCCTCCAAGCATTCAAAGCCATCAAGAGCATTGAAGATCATTCAATCTTGCGCATTCAAAAGGCTTCAAAAAGAGCAAAGCAACACTACATCGAGCTTCATCAACTTATTTGCTTTTCTATTGAAAGCTTACATTGGTTCTTTATTTCTAAACATTATATCTTGTAAAGGTTATTGGTTATCCTATTGGAAAACCAAGTGACGTTATTGGTAAGCCTTGAAAATCAATTAGGTTGGTAGTTAGCCTGCAAAACTACTAAGGTTCTTGGTTAGCCCGGAAAACCAAGGGAGGTTTTTTGGATAGCCTTGTAAAAACCAATTAGGTTCTTGGTTAGCCTGTAAAACCAAGTGAGGTTTGACTTGTGAACCTTGTGAAAACAAGTCGAGTTTTGATTAGTGAGCCCGGAAAACTAATCGGCTGTAATCATTTGATTATAGTGAATTTTCAAGGGGATCTTGGGGAGTGGATGCAGGTGCATTATTGGCACCGAACCACTATTGCTTGTTGTATTTGTGATTGCTTGTTCTCTCACTCCTTGCTCTTTACATTTTTGCTTATTGCTTTTAATTTTTGCTGTACTATTATTTTAGAGCATTGCACTTAAATCTTAGTACCTTTTTGAATTGAATTGCATATCTTGTCTTGTGAAATTTGCTACTTGTGTTATCAAGCTTAGCTTTAATTTTTTAGAGACCTAATTTACCCCCCCTCTTAGGTTGCTCTCTGGGAAATACTATACTATTACAGGATGATGCCCTTCGGCTTGAAAAACACCGGTGCCACCTTCCAGAGGCTGATCAACTGAGTCTTCGAAGGGCAGCTCTGGAGAAACATGGAGGCTTATATTGATGATATGATAGTAAAGAGCTTCCATAGGGCCAGCCACATCAAGGACTTGTAGGAATCCTTTGACGCATCAGACATCATCGGATGAAGCTGAATCCTACGAAGTGTACCTTTGGGGTGACTTCGGTAAGTTCCTCGACTTCTTGGTTACACAGAGAGGAATTGAAGTCAACCCTAACAAGATAAGAGCTGTCATTGAAATGGCGCTTCCGACCAACAAGAAGTAGCTGCAAGAGCTCACAGGCCAAATTTCCTCTCTCAGTTGTTTCATCACCAGTTTGGCTGAAAAGTCCATACCATTCTTCAAGACCCTACACCAGTCAGATCATTTTATTTGGACCAATGAATGTCGGTCAGCCTTTGAAGCCTTGAAAGAATACCTGAGGAGCCCCCCGTTGCTAGCCAAGCTGATGGAGGGGGAGCCTTTGTATCTCTACCTGTCAGCGTCGGACAAGGCGGTCAGCTCCATGCTCATGCGAGTGGGAGAAGATGGCTAGCAGAAACCTGTTTACTACATTAGTAAAGTTCTTCATGATGCCGAAACAAGGTACCCCAAAATGCAGAAACTGGTCTACTCCTTGGTCATAGCTGCCAAAAGGCTCCGGCCCTACTTTTAGGCACATCCAATCATCGTGCTGATTGACCAACCCCTCAAGGCGATCCTTCGAAGTCCAGACACTTCTGGTCGGCTCACCAAGTGGGCCATGAAACTTGGTAAGTTTGACGTCTCTTTCCAATCACGATCAGCTTTGAAGGCTCAGGTAATCGCTGACTTCATTGCAGAATGCACCTGGAAGCAGGAGATGTCCTCTCAAGCGATTGAGGTGACTGAGGCCGATGCCCTCGACGAAGCCGAACCAGCTTGGACACTCCACGTGGATGGGGCACCCAATCTTGCGGGCTGCGGGACTGGCCTGATTCTGGCTGACCCGATGGAGAAAGCTTGGAATATGCACTCCACTTTGCATTTCAGGTGTCAAATAATCAGGCTGAGTACGAAGCCCTCCTTGCAGGATTGTGAATCACCAATGAACTAGGCATCAACCGAGTAAGAGCTTATCTCCAACTCCTAACTAGTGGTCAATTAAGTGAAGGGTGAATTCGAAGCAAGGGACCCAATCCTAGCCAAGTACTTGAACAAGGTCCAAAATCTCATCTCTTGGCTAAAATTCTTCGAAATCCTCCATATACCTCGTCTACAGAACTCTCTGATGGATGCCCTATCATGGTTGGCTACGGCAGTCACCAACACCTCCGATTGAACTTTCGTGGAGCACTTGCAGCACCCAAGTATTAGTGAAGAGCCAACTAAGGTCCACCAAGTTCAACAGAAAACTTCATGGATGAATCCGATACTCAACATTCTTACCGGAGGGACCCTATCGGAAGATCCGACTGAAGCCAAGCGGATATGCTAGATAGCTTCAAAGTACATCATCCTCGATGGTGTCCTTTATAAGCGGTCATTTTCATAGCCTCTATTAAAGTGCTTAGGGCCAACCGATGCCGACTATGCCCTCAGAGAGGTTCATGAAGGCATTTGTAATGACCATCTTGGAGGAAGATCGCTGCATATAAGATAATCCAATAGGGATACTATTGGCCTACAATCCAGAAGGATGCTTCAAACTTTGTCTGAAGGTATGATGTGTGTCAAAGGTATTCCAATGTTCAGAGAAGGCCCGCCAGCCAGCTGACCCCACTTACTGCACCATGGCCATTCGCACAATGGGGGATGGATATCCTGGGGCCCTTCCCTCCGGCATCTGGCCAGCAGAAGTTCCTTATTATGGCCATTGATTACTTCATCAAGTGGGTGGAGGTCGAACCACTGGCACGAGTTACGGAAGCCAAGGTGGAGAACTTTGTTTGGAACTGCATTATCTACCAATTCGGTATTCCTCAGATAATCATCACTGACAACAGAAGGCAGTTCGATAATCCGAAGTTCTAAGACTTCTGTTTGCAATACCATATCTTTCATCGGCTTACCTCGGTCGGCCATCCGCAGTCCAACGGAGAGGCCGAAGTTACCAATTGGATAATTCTACATGGACTGAAGACTCGACTAAATGATGCTAAAGGACTCTAGGTAGAGGAGCTCCACTCAATACTTTGGGCTTACCTGATGACCGCCTAGACGGCGACCGGGGAGATTCCATTTAACCTAACTTACAGAAGTGAAGCCATCATCCCCGTTGAGATCTCTTTGTAATCCCTATGGATTGATCACTGTGTTGAGCCAACTAACTCCGAGCAGCGGAGGGCTAACATGGATCTACTTGAAGAAACCAGACGTCGAACAAGTTTAAAGATGGTGACCTACCGTTAGAAGATGGCAAAGTATTACAACACATGGGTCAAGTCACAAACTTTTCGAGTTGGAGATCTGGTCTTACGTAGGTCTGAGATTTCAAGACCGACCGAGCAAGGAAAACTCTTTCCAAATTGGGAGGGCCCTTATCGAGTCATCAAAGTAATTCGGGCCGGAACCTACCAGCTCGAACATTTGGATGGGCGGCAGATAGCACGTTCGTGGAATGTAGACAACCTTCATAAGTATTATCAATAAAGTCTGCAACTTCTCTTGTGAAGCACTTCCAAAAGTTCGACTCTAGTCGGCAAAGGCTCTAGGGTAGCCCACTTTTGAAAGTCCGACTCTAGTTGGCAAAGGCTCTAGGCAGCCCACTTTCGAAAGTCTGACTATGGTCGGCAAAGGCTCTAGGGCAGCCCATTTCTGAAAGTCTGACTCCGGTCGGCAAAGGCTCTAAGGAAGCCCACCTCCGAAAGTCCGACTCTAGTCGATAAAGGCTCTAGGGCAGCCCATCTCCGAAAGTCTGACTCCGGTCAGCAAAGGCTCTAGAGCAGCCCACTTTCGAAAGTCTGACTCTGGTCGGCAAAGGCTCTAAGATAGCCCACTTCCGAAAGTCCGGCTCCGGCCAGCAAAGGCTCTAGGGTAGCCCACTTCCGAAAATCTGACTCCAGTCGGCAAAGGCTCTAGGGCAGCCCACTTTCGAAAGTTCGACTCCGATCGGCAAAGGCTTTAGGGTAGACAACTTTCGAAAGTTCGACTTCGGTCGGCACCATCTTCGGGTTCGAACGAGCCAACGGATCAACACTTGGGAAGAAAATCCTAAGTATATTGGTCCAGCCTGAGCTATGCTCCGTCGCCCGTCTCAACCATCTTTGGGTTCGGACGAGCTGACAGATCAACACTTGGGAAGAAAAATTCTAAAGTAAATTGGTCTGGTCTGAGCTACTGTCCATTGGAAGGACCATCCGTGCCATGCGATAAGCCGAAGGACATACACTTAGAAATATCCCTAAGCTATTGGCCTTGCATCAAGCTACAATTTGGCCTACTATTCAACTACTTGTGTTCCTACCTGACTAACTGGCAGTACTTAGAAAAATTTTAGAAGAAAAAGCTTCGGTCAGATAGACCGAACCACATACACAGTCACTAACAAAGTTGATATGGTAAAAAGTTTTATTATTATATACATATGAAGAACTCAGTACAAAAAGAAGGGGGTCGGACCTTTGCAACCGACCTAGGTCTGACCTGCCGAAGTTACATCAACTGTCTCCTCTGCATCGGCTCCGTCTGGCATAGTTGGGACTTCAGTTTCCACTTCAGTCCCCTCCGGTTCGGTCGGAGTGCCCGTAGGAACAATTGGCATATCTGCTTCAGTTTCGGCTTCGGCTTGGATGTCCGATCCAAGCTCCCCTGTGCTGGCTTCGATATGAGGCTCGGCCCCTCCGTCAGATCGAACCGCCTCTTCCCCAGCTTCTCCCTCTTCTGCCAGCTCCAGCAGTCGCAGAGAAGATAGATCAAGATTCGAGAAGGCGGCACAGACTTTATACAGACAGTCTTCGTATCCATAGTCGTAGCTCTATGAACCGGCCTCGTTCATCTCAGCTTTGAAGCCTTCTGACGCCTGTAGTCCTTGATGGCCACTTCGGCCGCCTCCTTCATTACTTCTTGGGACATCTTCTTCAGTAGCCCCTTGTACCTCTTGGCTTCGGCCTGGTGACCCCTGGAACGTCGCTCTGACTTGCATAGGTGTGCAGTCCCTTCGACCACCCGACGGGCCAGGGATTTTACCCTCTACCTTTTATCCTTTAGCTTGGCAGCCATGGCATCCCGCTGAGACAGCAAGTCTATGACCTGATTCTTTTGAGCCTCGGCCCGAAGGACAGAGTGCTCCTCTTCAACTGCATGTAAGATGGACAACTCTGCCCTGGCTACTATCAGTGCCACTTTTGCGGCATCCCTTGCTGCTTCGGCTATCTCGGCCTTCTTGGCTGAGTGCTCCTTCAAATCCATCAATGCACCTAGGCCATCGTCCATCAGCAGCATGTCTTGAAGCAACTATAAGAGGTAACATAGTCGTATCCTGTGAACTGAGGCTAAGAGATCAGATGAGGATAACTTACCCCCATCATATGGCAGAATGAACTCCTTGTAGCCTCGTTCATCGATCGCCGACCTGAATTGCTCCAGTCGATCCCCTTGATGGCCCTCATGAGTAGGTTCCTGACCCACTCGGCTTCATGAATGGCATGCTCCATCTCGTGCGCTTCGTCACTGACATCGATAGCTTGTCCCCTATCGGCTGCCTCTTCTTTTGTTTCGACCTCCCCTTCGGCCGCCGGGGCATTCTCCTCTATTGGCTCGAGGATGGGAAGACCGGGGCCATCTCCGTGAAGGATTGTTGTGCTTGCTCTTCTGCAATTCAGGCAGTCGACTGCCCGACTGAAGAAGAGCACTCCACGTGCTTCCTGGCTAGTTTCTTTTCCAAAGGCACGTCATCATCTCCGGATTCGATAGAGACGACAGCAACGGCCTGTTTCCCGTCCGCCTCTTCGTCGACCTCTTGGATGACGGTTCCTCCGCCCTCTGCCACTTTAGGTTTTTGAGGTGCCAGCTCCGTGGCTGGCCTGGCCCTCCTCTAGGCTATCAATGCTACAACAATTGTTCAATCGGGCTTCATTTTGCCACCTGCGAGAAGGTAAAAATAGGGTCAGTAAATGTAAGGCCGACAGGGGGAGATTGAATCAATTCAGTGTAGGTTTCTATCCTACCTAAGTTTCGGTGTTGGCTAATCCCGGCCAAATGAAGACTATCCTCACGGAGCAGATCCGTCACAAATACCGGGTCATCCTTGTCTAGTTTATTAAAATCGGCCTCGTCGGCCCTCAGAACCTTTGTCCCATCTACAGCTTTTAGCCTCGGCTCTCTCCACGTCGGCTCGAAACCCTAGGGCTCCAGACTATCTACAAAGAAGTACTTGGATTTCCATCCATGGATGGCTGACGAAAGCCCTCCTAGTATCTTCCGACCAGCGCGGGGACTAAACATCCACCACTCGTAGCTACGGAAGTCTTGCATTAAAAAAAAGAAGTTGGAAAAAAAAGACACCCTGGCTTCGACTCTGGCACTCCGACAAAGAACTAAGAAGCCGCAGATCACCCGAATGCTGTTCGGGGTCAGCTGCGTTGGAGTAATCCTATAACTATTAAAGATCTGGAAAAAAAAAGTTATGAAGTGGGAGTCGGAGATCGGCCTTAAGTTGATCTTCATACACAGGGAGGGCACCTAGGCTCAACGGGCCGTTCACTCTCTCTTCCTTACTGGGGACGGTAAGGTGTAAGGTGGTCGGTATGCCGTAGATTACCCTAAGGTTTTCTACCCTATCTTTGGTCATGGTTGTGGGGATGTCATAGGAACTTGGTTCCCTAGACCCGTGGGCAGAGCTCTGACTAGCAGAGGCCATTCTAATAGAAGCTAAGGAGAAGAAGATAAAGAAGGAACTAACCTGGAAGGCAACTCCCTAAAGAAGACTAGAGCGGCAAAAGAAGGGAACTATATCTCCAAGCCCAAGCACAGCGGAAAACTCCCTTTGGACGTTCATCCCTCCCTTTTATAGGCATCGGGGGGTCACCTCCCAATGCCCCTTGAGCACCGTAATCCAACGGTGATGACGCGACCCCTGGATTTGATGGGAACCCGATGGGATGCATCGGATCGTATCTGGTCAAGATCCGTATTACCATTGAAGCAATGATGGATGGGTCACTCTGAATCCCGCACCGATTGCTCGGATCTTGCCACCTGCCCCATGTTGCATTACGAGTTCGACGGGCGTGCATTTCAGGCTGGTGGCCATCATTACGCCGTACCAGCAATAACTGCTTCCTCTACTATGGCTAATATGGTGTTGACACCTGTTCAGGGATGGGATATCAAGGCAGAAGACGGTCGGTCACAGCACGCTGGATCAGATCGTAATCATGTTAGAGGATTGGCATATTAATTACCAAGTAATGTTCTGGTCCTTCGAAGCTGTAGAACCGTTCGAAGGCCAAGAGCAAGGGGGCAACTGTTGTACCCAACCGGCACACTATCGAACCGGACCGTCATTCTTGCAGGGATCCAATCGGGTCGTGTATCCAAAGTCTGACCGGCAGTCCTCCTTAGAACTCCAACGGAACCATCCCCTTTTAAGGCCTGCTTTGTCCGACGGCCCCTGTCCCTTAGAAGTCCGGCCCACTGAACTGAACGACCCGCTCCAACTGAGGCCCGACCACCCTCTCCTTTGGAAGTCTAGCCCACTGAAGCTGACGTCCGAATGTCCCACTCCAGCTGAGGCCCAGCCATCCTCTCCTTCGGATGTCCGGCCTACTGAAGCTGAGGTCCGAATGACCTATGGGTCTTATTCGGAGAATCGACTGGCCCTCCCCGCTGACATCCGACTACCTTGCTTCAGAAGCCTGGAGGGCTCCAGAAGCTTCTTTCTGTTGTAATAGAATCCTACCATGTCAGCACCACTGCTCCACTATTCCCATGATGCTGCCCTATCCGGGTGCCACGTGGCCACTCTCCATATTTTTCTAGAGGTTAATTGGGCATTATTGACCTCTTCCCTAACGAATTTTGGACTATTCTACGTCTATATAAGGTACCCAGGGGACCTCATTTCAAGCTAAGTACACTATCCCTTCTCCATACGCTACTTTTCTGATTCTTCCATTCTATTACCTTCAAGCTCCTGCTAATTTAGGCATTGGAGTGTCCCCCGCCGGAACACCACCAGCGCTTGGAAACTTTGTTGCAGGTCGACCGGGAGAGGAGCGCTCCAGCACAGCCGACCGAGCGCAGTCCAGGAGAAGTCAGCGCAACAGCTTCTATAAAAAAAACCACTTTGTCCATAACATCTCTCACACAATCTACAAGAAAGGCTTCGGCATTAATTGTAGTTCACAATGGGGACTTGAATTGGAAGTGCTATCGAGCAGTGTTGACAATTCTAGGGAGTGATCTAATGTTTCGAGAGGATGCTAACTATTAACAAAAATTCTAGGTGCAATCCAACTACCTTTTTGTGCTATCGAGCAGCTAAGAAATAATAGGGAATAAGATCAAATGACCAAACGGGTGTGATAAATCATGGATTTACACGTTTATTTTAAATATTTTAGTTAATTAATGGTGCTAACATTCTTTTAATAACCTAATTTCATAATTAATTTGGACTTTCTTGCAAAACTAATTATTTTAAAAAAATCTTTGAAAATGTGAAATTAGAGTACGTTCATGAAAAATAGATTTCAAGTCAAAGCACCACACACCCATTTAAATGATTAATAAAATATTTAATAATTATAATTAATGATCATGGAATCGGTAAAATTAATAAGTTTGAAACCCGCCAATAGGTAGAGCTTGATTTATGGAACCCAACGACGCAAACGGTACTTAAATCAGGTTCGAAATGAAGATGTTATGAATTTCTTTAGCATTTTGCACACATTTTGATGCTGCACACTTTTCGGAGCAGTCGGTCCATCATGGACCGGCTGCTAGGTTTATAACTCGTAGCTTGGTCCACCGGCAGCCATTGCTGCCGGTCCACGGAACAGGGCGTGGACCACAGCCCTCCAGAGGCGCCGAAACTCGTCGGGAAGCACACTGGCGGTGTCCCTGGCCGGAGGAGAAGCTCCGGCGATGGTTTGACGGGCGATGGTGGCGGTTTTTGGCAGCAAATGAGAGGAGCAGTCCACGTCTTCATGAGCTTCTTCACAGGTTGCCGGAGCGCAGTCCACGAGCAAGTCCACGTTGCAGGAGTGCAGTCCACGAGCTCCACGTTGCAGTCCACAAGCGAGCAGTCCACGGGCACGGGCGTTGCACGAAATCCACGAGCTCCACGATGCAATCCACGAGCGGCGTGATCTATGGAGCAGCAACGGCGGTCACGATATTTTTTTTTGTCCCACGTCGCTAGTGTGCAACGAGCTCTCCTCTCCGATCAATTATAAAATGAACCCCATAGCACAAGGTAGGGGGATCCTGGAGAAAGGGCAAGGTACAGGGTAGAGGGCATTGCTTGGGTTGCGGGTTGGCTTTTGGGAGTGAGGTTTCTCAAAGGAGAGCGTGTTCCTACACCATCTTCCAGCCTTCTCCCTCTCTAAGATCAAGATCCGAAGAAGAAGATGCAGAGGAAGCCCAGTTCGCTCCACGGAGTACGAAGGAAGGAGCTATCTTCCCGACGAGGCTGCGCTGATCTGTTCTTGTCTTTGTTCTTTGTTATTTTAGTTTTTTTTAGTGTATTGTACTTAGACCTTAAAATCAATGCAATATTTCTTTTTTTAATTCTTGTCTTTCACCTTGTCTGCAAGTAGATGCTAGGATCTAAATAATAGATCCTAGTGCCAAGTTTACTTTTCCTGCAATTTTAATTTTTATATTTTTTTTGACTTCAAATATATATTTTTTTTACAAGATCAAAAATTTCAAATCCTAAACACCGCCTTCTCTGTGGATTTGACCCGACTCCTCTTGCTACATATTTTTAAATATTTTAAGAAGTCAGATTTTAAACTGATAGCCATGGTGTTTTAACGACAACCCCGCGGTTCTACCAAGTTTTTGGCGCTGTTACCGGGGAAGGCATTAAAATAATAGTTTTTGATCTTTTTGATATTTTATACCGTGCTAACTTTTTTTTTCTTGTAGATTAAAAAAAAAAAGAAAAAAAAAAGGAGAAAAGCAGAAGAGGAAGAAAGTCTCCCAATCAGTAAGATCCATCCTAAACTTTCTTTCCTCTTTTACATATTAATTGTTTTCCTTTTTAGTTTCTTTTCTTATTTCCAAAATTTTTTTTTTTTCAAATTTCAAATTTTTTTTTTAAAAAAAATTTTCTTTTCATTTTTAGATTCACTTATCTTTTCTGCAAAACCCAAAAAAATTGCCCAGACATTTCATAATTTATTAGGATTAGAAACTTAATCACAAAATTAAAAAAAAAAATAGCTTTAATTTAATTTTTTGTGTTTATAACTTTCATTTTGGACATCTTATTGCATTTCATAATCTCATAATCATCTTAAGGGCACTTATCCATAAACAAGATAAGGTGGAGAGTTCAAGACCCTTCCTTAGCCCACAAACCATCACCCCTCATTTTGCATACCTAAGCCTTCTAAGTAAAATTAACTAGACATCAACCCTAAGGAACTTGAGCTCAATAGGACAGGGCACCCGGAAGAGTTGGACCGGGTCAAGATTAGTTGGTTGACTGGTGTCTAGGAAAGGGGTTCAGGGATTACGTCCCGAAGGAAGGTGGTTGGATCCGCTTACCTGGCCAATTTTCAATTGGTGTCTAAGGCAAGCAAAGAGGAAAACTCCACCGACCTTACCCTTACCTGGCCAGTTAGCTAATTGGTCTTTGACTTGGAGGGCTCCAAGGCGGTCTTGGAAGTTAGGAGCTGTCTAGAATTAGGGAGCCTAGGATAGAAATCTGTTTGATAAGTGTTCGAAAATAACAAATATATATATATATATAAAATAAAAAAAAAATTTTTTTGATTCACATATTTGGGTTGCACTGTTACATGCACGGTAGGAGATCTTTATTTCCAGACCTAGTTGACTTCAACCCTGAAATCGAACGGCTGATCCATAGTATACCAAAAAATCAAATTGCTGGAAACCCAGAAGAACCACCTAGACAGATGAAGGAATACTTTATTCCTTCCACCTACAACCCATCGACTTGTATCCATTTACCTGAAATACCTGCTAGATAATATGAGATCAAGTCTGCCACAATCCAAATGCTTCCTTCCTTTTATGGGAATACCAATGAAGATCTTTATAAGCATCTAGATGAGTTTCTAGAAATCTGTTCAACGGTGAAGATCCAAGATTTTACTGATGATGCCCTTAGGCTAACCTTGTTCCCCTTCTCACTTAAGGATAAGGCCAAGTACTGGCTTGGCACAACAGGGAAACCAATTCGAACTTGGGCTGAAATGCAGCACGAGTTCCTTAAGAAATTCTATCCTATAGGTCGAACCAACACCATGAGGCGAGCCATCACTGGATTTGCTCAGCTTCCTGGTGAACAAATTCATGAATCATGGGAGAGACTAAAGGAACTCCTTAGAAAATGCCCACATCATGGTCTGTCTAAGTGGCAAATTGTCCAAGCTTTTTATGAAGGATTAGGAGACCAGTATAGACAGATGGTAGATGCATCCTGTGGAGGTGCATTCATGAGTAGAAGTGAGGATGAAACCTATACCTTGTTTGAAACCCTAAATGAAAATTCGATCAACCATGCTTCTTTGACTTCATATGAAAGATCGATTCCTCACCAAAAGCGGGCAGGGATTTATGAAATTAGACATTCAAATTCCAATGTCGACTTGAACCTAATATCCCAAAGATTAGATATAGTCAACCTCCTTGCCCAAAAGTTGGACCAAGTCCTAGCCCTCAGTCAACAATCTCCTGCACAATACCCATCACCCTCTAATCATCAGGAGATTTGTTCTATCTGTGCTAGCCCAACCCATCACATGAATGAATGTCCTACGGTTGCACAGTTACCACCTTTCATCCAAGAACAAGTCCAAGCTGCTCAAGGTTACTCCAAGCCGGGTAATGACCCATTTTCAAATACTTATAACCCGGGTTGGAGAAACCATCCTAATTTTTCTTGGAAACCACAACAGACTCAGGTTTAGACCCAAACTCCTCCTGCACGGAACTTTCAAAATAGGCCCCCATACCAAAACTATGCCTATAATAGAGGTCAGCCTAGTCAGCCTGCTCAGCCACCATATCAGCCACCATATCATCATCAGTCATCATATCAACCTCCTCAAGAGACCAATCTGGCCGACGATAGGTTTGATCAACTCCAACAATTAATCATGACCCAACAACAATCTATCGCCAGGTTAGAAGTTCAAATAGGACAGTTAGCTGATCTACTATGAGGAGAGAAACAGGTCAACTACCAAGTCAACCAATACCGAACCCTAGAAACAACCCACTCATTCTTCAGCCTAATGTTCCATCTAAGAACTCACAATTTGAGAATGCCAAAGCAATTTCTGAGCTTAGAAGTGGTAGGATTCTTAGGGACCCATATCAAGACCAGGAGAGAGAGGCTAGTACTGATGCTAGCCAGAATGAGAATTTAGAAGAAGATGTTAGTACTAAGACAACCATGTAGAAGAGCCTGAGTCCGGGACTAGTACTGATACTGGTTCCAATTTAAATAAGAAAGGGAAGAAGAGAGTATATGAATTACCTGAGACTTATAAGCCTAGAGTCCCGTTCCCTTCAGCCCTAGAAGCTGGTTCTTCCCGTAAAAAACAAGGAGCACGCAACGAGGAGCTGATGGAATTATTCAAGCAAGTCCATATTAATTTACCCCTCCTCGATGCAATTCAGAATGTTCCAGCTTACGCTAAATTTCTCAAAGAACTCTGCACCCAAAAGCGTGAGCCACGAACCATAAAGAGAATCATATTGTCTGAGGATGTAAGTGCAGTCTTGTTGAATCAATTACCTCAGAAAATGAAAGACCCCGGTGCTCCTTTGATTTCTTGTGTTATAGGAGGCATTACCTTTGATCGAGCCCTGTTAGACCTAGGAGCTAGTGTGAACCTTCTTCCAACCTTGGTCTATGAAAAATTTGGGATAGGTGAACTAAAACCCACGTTAGTCATTCTACAACTAGCCGATAGATCTGTCAAGACACCACGTGGTTTGATTGAGGATGTCTTAGTTAGAGTGAACCAATGTTATTTCCCAGTAGACTTCCTCATACTAGACATGGAACCATCCCAAGAGCTAAATCAGAATCCCATAATCTTAGGTCGTCCATTCCTAGCCACTGCCAATGCCAATATCAATTATAAAATTGAAGCTATGGACATTTCTTTTGGGGATCAAAAGGTGAGAATTAATATTTTTAATGCCTCAAAGTTTGCTCGAAAGGAGGAAAATTGTTCTGTGATTGGTTTAATAGATGAGATTGTTGAGTCTGAATTGTCCTCCAATTTGATGGAAGATGACGAGCCTATTGTTGAAACCCAAGTCCAAGAGGTAAATGCCCTACTTGATTCACCTCAACCTTCGCCACCTTGGTCAATGCAAACTGAATCCTTACCTGACCTAGGAACTGAGCCTTTGCACCCCTTGATTCAGGCCCCACCATAACTTGAACTAAAAACTTTGCATGAATCACTTAAGTATGTGTTTTTAGGATCTAACAAAACCCTGCCTATAATCATTGCTTCTGACCTAACCATTGAGCAGGAAAGCCAATGGATAGATGTTCTAAAAACACATAGGGAGGCCATAGGTTGGACCATTGCTGATTTAAAAGGCATTAGTCCATCAATTTGTATGCACCATATCTATACTGAGGATAGTGCCAAGCCAACTAGAGAGATGCAAAGACGGCTCAACCCAAACATGCAAGAAGTGGTCAAGAAGGAAGTGATTAAATGGTTAGATGCTGGTATAGTTTATCCTATTTCTGATAGCCACTGGGTGAGTCCTACTCAAGTCATTCCAAAGAAATCTGGATTCACGGTTGTCCATACTGACCATGGAAATTTAGTACCAACACGACTTTCTACTGGGTGGCGTGTCTATATAGATTATAGAAAACTTAATGCAGCTACCCACAAAGACCACTTTCCCTTACCATTTATTGATCAGATCCTAGAAAGATTAGCTGGCCAGCAATACTTTTGCTTCTTAGATGGATACTCAGGATACAACCAGGTAGCAATCTATCCAGGAGACCAGGAAAAGACCACCTTCACATGTCCCTATAGAACCTTTGCTTTCCGTAGAATGCCTTTTGGATTGTGTAATGCACCTACAACCTTTCAAAGGTGCATGATATCAATTTTCTCGGACATGGTAGGAGATTTCTTAGAAATTTTTATGGATGATTTTTCAGTCTTTGGAGAATCTTTTGAGAGTTGCCTCAATAATTTGAAGAAAATATTAAAACGATGTATTGAGGCGAATTTGGTTCTGAGCTAGGAGAAGAGCCATTTCATGGTTCGAGAAGGGATTGTTTTAGGACATATTGTATTTAAGAGAGGGATCGAGGTAGATAAAGCAATGGTTGAATTGATCTCTAAACTTCCTCCACCCATCTCTATCAAACAAATTCGATCTTTTCTCGGCCATGTAGGATTCTATCGTCGCTTCATCAAAGACTTTTCCAAAATTTCCCGTCCTTTATGTAATCTGCTCGCTAAGGATGTTCCTTTCAATTTTGATGAAGATTGTCTTAAGGCTTTTGAGTTTATAAAGGAAGCTGTGACCCAAGCCCCAATCATTCAACCCCCTGATTGGTCATTACCTTTTGAAATCATGTGCGATGCTTCAGACTTTGCCATAGGAGCTGTCTTGGGCCAAAGGGTAAACAAATGTCCCATAGTGATTTATTATGCTAGCAGAACTTTGAATGAAGCCCAAAAAAATTATACCACTACTGAAAAGGAGTTGCTAGCTGTGGTGTTTGCCCTGGAAAAGTTTAGATCATATCTTTTAGGTTCCAAGATTGTGGTTTATTTGGATCACTCAGCTTTGAGATACCTGCTCTCAAAGAAAGATGCTAAACCATAATTGATTAGATGGATCTTACTACTACAAGAGTTTGATATTGAAATACGAGACAAGAAAGGATCTGAGAATGTTGTAGTAGACCATATATCTAGGATTTTAGTTGAAGAGTGTGAACCTGCATCAATTGAAGAATCTTTTCTGGATGAACAGCTCTTAGCAGTTTCGCATGCAAAGGCCCCTTGGTTTGCAGATATTTTTAACTACTTAGTGGTTGGACAAATCCCTGATGGCTGGTCCAAGAATGAAAAGGATCGATTCTTTGCTCAAATTAAATATTTCTTTTGGGAAGATCCTGAACTCTTTCGAATTTGTGCTGATCAAATCATCCGTAGGTTTGTTCCTAAATCTGAACATTTGAGTATTTTAAACTTTTGCCACACCCTTGCTTGCGGAGGACATTTTTCTGGTCGAAAAACTGCGGCTAAAGTTTTGCAAGGTGGATTTTACTGGCCGACATTGTTTAAGGATGACTATACTTTTGGCAAAGAATGTCTTAAGTGTCAAGCCTTAAAAAATATTTCAAGAAAAGACATGATGCCTTTAAATCCCATCTTGGTAGTTGAAATCTTTAACATTTGAGGAATTGATTTTATGGGACCCTTTCTACCCTCTAATGGTTTTGAATATATTTTGGTGGTATCGATTATGTTTCTAAATGGATTGAGGCAATGGAAACACAAACCAATGATCATAAGGTAGTCATAAAGTTTGTTCAAAAGAATATCTTCTTTAGGTTCGGATTTCCACGTGCCATCTTTAGCGACGGAGGTGCCCATTTCACAAACTACCAATTTCGAATGCTTTTGCAAAAATATGGGGTCACACATAAAGTAGCTACACCTTATCACCCGCAAACAAGTGGCCAAGTGGAAGTATCCAATAGGGAGATCAAGAATATTTTGCAAAAGACTATTAGGCCCGATCGTAGAAACTGGTCAGATCGATTAGATGATGCATTATGGGCCTATCGGACAGCTTACAAGAATCCCATTGGAATGTCTCCCTATAGACTGATCTTTGGAAAAGCATGTCATCTTCCGGTAGAACTTGAACATAAAGCATATTGGGCGATTAAGCAATTAAATTTTGATTTAAAGCAAGCTGGTTCTAACCGGATGTTGCAACTGAGTGAATTAGATGAACTGAGGCAAGAGGCTTATGAAAATTCACGTATTTATAAAGAGAAAATGAAAGCCTTTCATGATCAATTTATTTCTAGGAAAATCTTTGAGCCAAATCAACAAGTCTGGTTATTTATTTCAAGGCTTCGATTATTTCCTGGAAAATTGAGATCTAGATGGGATGGACCTTATATTGTTAATCAAGTATTCTCCCATGGTGCAGTCAAAATTTATGATCCTAGGTCAGGAAACTTCTTTAAGGTGAATGGTCAACATTTAAAACCATACATTGAAGGAATATCAACAAATCGAACCATTGACCAAGTAACATTAACTGACCCACACTGAACTGAGCTGCATTATGTCTGGCTGGAGACATTAAACTTAGCGCTTGTTGGGAGGCAACCCAATATGTACTCAATATTTTTTAATTCCAAAAAAAAAAAAAAAAAAATGTAGCCTCTACATTGTTCATGAGCTCCTCTTCTCAAGTAACCCCTATCCCTTTACATTTTTTAGTTCTTATGGTTTATTTGCCTTTTTATACCATTAGGGACAATGGTATTTAAGTTGGGGGGTTGGGACAATTTTTTTTAAAATTTAAAAAAAAAAAAAGTTTTCATGTGTCAAAAATAAATCTGGAGCAAGATAGACTAGGAAAATTAATAAGAGTTAGAGAGTATTGCTAATGACTGTAGCGAGTCAAGAAGTAGATTAGCATGTCAGACTTTTAGGGCCTACTTAGATCACCTAAAGGCTATTAGCACGTCCATTGCACATGCACGCTGACGAGACAAAGTACGTATTAGTTGTAAGGATAATTGAGGACTTAATTATCACTGAAAACTGGTAATTGATATATATCCTAATTTTAATTTTTTTTTTTTTTTTTGAGGAAAGAGCTACCTACCTAGAATAAAAGTGCAAAACATAGAGTATATGTGGATCGCCCTAAACTTAGTAACCGGGTCTCTGTACCTAAGTCAAGTGTGGAGGTTCACATCAAACGGTGAAGGGAAGGCCAGGATGCTCAGCACTTAAAAAAAAAAAAAAAAATCAGGTAGTATGAAAGCTAACTCAGTTCATAAGCTTAATTTAGGGATGTATAGAAAATTAACCAAAGTAAGTGTTAATCAACGATACATTTGTTCTTGCAAACTAGTACCAAAATGTTAAGTTAGTCATCACAAACACAAGTGCTGTAGATCTTTAGATGAACTCTAAGAAAGTTTCTAATTATGCTGACTGCAAAATTTATTTCTGAAACTCAATACTTAGTTAGTGATACTTGCTAGATCTTTTTACTTTCAAACATGGATCTATTTTTGTAAAGGATGATCTTTGTGACACGTAGTTTTACATTTTGCATTGCTAAGGGACTAGAATAAGTAAGTTGGGGGGTGTGATAAATCATGGATTTACACGTTTATTTTAAGTATTTTAGTTAATTAATGGTGCTAACATTCTTTTAATAACCTAATTTCATAATTAATTTGGACTTTCTTGCAAAACTAATTATTTTAAAAAAATCTTTGAAAAATGTGAAATTAGAATATGTTCATGAAAAATAGATTTCAAGTTAAAGCACCACACACCCATTTAATTGATTAATAAAATATTTAAGAATTATAATTAATGATCATGGAATCGGTAAAATTAATAAGTTTGAAACCTGCCAATAGGTAGATCTTGATTTATGGAATCCAACGACACAAACGGTACTTAAATCAGGTTCGAAATGAAGAAGTTATGAATTTCTTTATCATTTTGCAAACATTTTGATGCTGCACACTTTTTGGAGCAGCCGGTCCATAATGGACGGGCTGTTGGGTTTATAACTCGCAGCTTTGTCCACCGGCAGCCATTGCTGCCAGTCCACAGAACAAGGCATGGACCACAGCCCTCCAGAGGTGCCGAAACTCACCGGGAAGCACGCCGATGGTGTCCCTGGCCGGAGGAGAAGCTCCGGCGATGGTTTGACGGGCGGTGGTGGCGGTTTTTGGCGGCAAACGAGATGAGTGGTCCACGTCTTCATGAGCTTCTTCACAGGTTGCCGGAGCGCAGTCCACGAGCAAGTCCGCGTTGCCGGAGCGCAGTCCACGAGCAAGTCCGCGTTGCCGGAGCGCAGTCCACGAGCTCCGCGTTGCAGTCCACAGGCGAGCAGTCCACGGGCACGGGCGAGCAGTCCACGGGCATGGGCGTTGCACGAAATCCACGTGCTCCATGGTGCAATCCACGAGCGGCGTGATCTATGGAGCAGCAACGGTGGTCACGGTATTTTTTTTTGTCCCACATTGCTAGTGTGCAACGAGCTCTCCTCTCTGATCAATTATAAAATGAACCCCATAGCACAAGGTAGGGGGATCCTGGAGAAAGGGCAAGGTACAGGGTAGAGGGCATTGCTTGGGTTGCGGGTTGGCTTTTGGGAGTGAGGTTTCTCAAAGGAGAGCGTGTTCCTACACCATCTTCTTGCCTTCTCCCTCTCTAAGATCAAGATCCAAAGAAGAAGACGTAGAGGAAGCCCAGTTCGCTCCACGGAGTACGAAGGAAGGAGCTATCTTCCCGACGAGGCTGCGCTCATCTGTTCTTGTCTTTGTTCTTTGTTATTTTAGTTTTTTTTAGTGTATTGTACTTAGACCTTAAAATCAATGCAATATTTCTTTTTTTAATTCCTGTCTTTCACCTTGTCTGCAAGTAGATGCTAGGATCTAAATAATAGATCCTAGTGCCAAGATTACTTTTCCTGCAATTTTAATTTTTATATTTTTTTTTGACTTCAAATATATATTTTTTTTACAAGATCAAAAATTTCAAATCTTAAACACCGCCTTCTCTGTGGATTTGACCCGACTCCTCTTGCTACATATTTTTAAATATTTTAAAAAGTCAGATTTTAAACTGATAGCCACGGTGTTTTAACGACAACCCCGCGGTTCTACCAAGGTGAAGCGGATCAAATAATCAATTCTATGAGGACTCAAACTAGAATCTTATGCCAATTCAACCTACTTCGGGCCTTATACAAAGAGGTGACCACGGCAAGCAATCATATGCAGTAAACCATTATGTTGAGATATGTCGGTCCAAGCACAAGCCAACCATCAACTCGATCGACCAAAGATACTTTTCTCGAACCATGCATTTTAAACCAAGGTGTTCGAAAGAAACTGGGCAACTGGCGGGCAAGTCGAAATCAAAGTGCTTAACTCCATCCGAAGAGCAAGTCTACAACCCCTGTTAAAGACAGGGCCTCGACCCAAACTGAAGTTGTCTTCGCAATCGACCGAAGACATAGTCTTCGGATTATGATGTAGACATCGGCTTCGGCTTACGTCCAAGACAAAGTCTTCAATCTTCGTTGAAGGTGTAATCCTCGATCTATCTCGAAAGAATCCGAAGACGAAGACATTTCACCAATTCGACTACAGATATTTTCCCAAGTGGGAAACCTGAAGACATATCTCTGATCTGTCTCAGGTCTCTACGAACACGATGAATAACGGTTACCATCGACTATCTCCAAGAGCGCAGTCATGGCGCGTGACTCTAGCGGCAATGCCCTCGGTCTGTTCAGAACTATTTAGTAACCATCCATGATTGTGAGTTGAGGGGAAGGAGTTAACTCCCCCATCGTAACCACTGAAGGAATGATGGAACCGCAGGCTGGGCAACTCATTATAAATAATGGTAAGAGGGGATGCTCCGAGTAAGGCACAAGATACTCCTAAAAATCTTAGAGTCTTTTTCCTCTCCATCTGATCCTCCTCAGAATCTTCCCTATTCTGTGGCTGGAGCCCATCTCTAACTTAGGCATCGGAGTGTCCCTCGCCGGAGCAACTCCGGCCATGAATTTGTTTTGCAGGTGAACCAGGGAGCGGGCCTGCGATCCAGTAGCTCCGCTCAGTCATAACAGAGACTCTACGCCAACACATAGTTTTTATTTGATTTTGTAATTTAGTTTAGAAATTAAAAGAGAGGTAGGGTGGAGAAAGAAGAAAGATTTTTTTTAAGGAAAAGAGGAACTATGATGGAGCCCCAAATTTTTTAGAAGATGTATTTAGGATCCATCCTTGACTAAGATACAGTCTGTAGGAGTATACAAGTATCTTTGCATAAACTTTTATATTTATTTTCTATTATCTATAATTGAATAAATACTTTTAATTCTTTATTTAATTTTTTTTATGATTGATTTTGATTAAATTATTTATAGATATGATGGATCATGATCTTGACGAGATATGGTTCATGCTCAGTATAGATAATTAATTTTGGAGATTTCATATTTATATAATCTTTTAGGATCTATCAACGTATATACCTATAGGATGGGATATGATTTTTAATAAGATTTGGGTCATACTCAATAAGATAGCATTTATTAGAGATTAGTTTATAAGATTTCTAAACAATTACGAACTTTAATTACTTAGATTAGAACAAATATAGAATTTGCGTCTGTGATCATCTAAAAACCTAAGGATATCTTTTATCATATAAACTTCTCAATTTCATCTTTAATTTAAATTAATTAGCATTGCCATATAGATCGTCGTGGCCTGTAGCTCCTACATGGCACCGTTGAATGGGCGTCCTGCCTTGTAATCTCCAAACACAACCAGTCTTGCGAAAGAGAGAAGACCCCGGTAGAGGATCCTGGTGGGGGCACTCCAACGATCAAGCCAGTCGATAATCAAGGAGAACAAATCCTCCTTAGAGGAGTCCAGAGTGGTCTCCACGTTTAGAGGATTCTTGAAGAGATATAATAGAAGTTAGAGCAGTGGGAGCTAAAATAGTCATAGCTGAAGCAGGGGGAGCTCTTGGGGGAGTATTCAGATGTTCCTCCTGCCTCTAAGCTTCTCTCGCTTGTTCTCCCTTGCACTGGTTTCTGCTCGCTTGCACTTACCCTTGCCAGAGGCCCCTTTGAGCTTCTTATAGAAGCATTTTTTATTTTGTAGGGTGTAGAGTCCCTGGTTTGAAGCTCTCTGGGAGCGCCTCATGGAGGTGGAGCGTAGGCCTGTCCCCCCTCCTCCTAAGAGGAGAGAGACAGGGTCTATAGCCCTTGTAGAGAGGTTCTACTATAAGTGCAAATGAAGTACTACGAAGTGCGCATCCCTTCCATAGTGAGCATGAGTGGTGTGCCATGGGGCCTAATACCCTGACAGGACACTGCTTCTTACGAGCATCGTGCCACCATTTTTGGGAAACTAGTAGAGCTCTGACCTGGTGGGATATGCTACAGAGTCTGAGACTCCTGGTAAAACCTTTCTCTATTGACTCCGTTATTGATTTTGATGATAAACAAAGTACTTAAGTGTAAGTTGAGTACTAACTATGTCTTTAAAGTATGTTTTTATAGAAAAAGGTACTTACCAATTTACAAGTTTTGTTTGCTTATCAAAGAATGAAGAAGTCCCTTCCATGATTGAAAGACCAGCTTTTAATTGACTTAAGAACTTGAAGATTGCTTAAAATGACTTAAATAGTGAAGCACAACTTGATTTTAGTAGAGGTTCAATGGTTTTGAAGAAATCCCAATCAAGTGTCGACTCAGGGTGTCGACTCACAGCTCAAGTGTTGACTTATGATAGTGGAAGTGTCGACTCAAGCCGGCACGTAGAAAGTGTTTCAGATGGCATGGCTGAAGTATCAACTCACGCCAGTCAAGTATCAACTCAAAGTATCAACTCAAGGATCGGCTCAACGCTTGAGAATTTTTGGATACAGAACTTGCTAAAAGTGAAGACTTGCCTGAAGTGTCGACTTATGGTTGTTAAGTGTCGACTCAAGTGTCGACTCACCAGAAGAAGTGTCGACTCACTTGAGAATTCTAGAGAACTTTATTGAAGAAATTTAAATTTGGTGTTGACTCATGGAATGCAAGTGTCGACCTTAAGTGTCGACTCACAAGGTTGAAGTGTCGACACTTGGAGTTTTGGAAATAGTAACGGCTAGTTTTTCAAATGCAGAACTCGGTCCTCTTGCCTCCCAATGGCTAGTTTTTCATGTCTAACGGCTATAAACTAGTTTTGAGGCCTTGGAATTGTATTTAAGTGTTTGAGATAAAATCAAAACACAAGAAGAACAAGAGGAAGAAGAAAAACAAAAAAAAAGCAAGAAAAGAAGAGAAAAAGCAAGTGCATTCACTCCCATTCATTGTGGTCAACAACCATCAAGCAAAAAGAAGTCTCCAAGCATTCAAAGACTTCAAGAAGCATTCAAGCTCAACCTTTGATCATTGATTGAGGCTTCATCAAGCTCAAGACAAGTAACTCCATCGAGCTTCAAAGAGAAATCTGCTTTACTTTAGAAATCTTTTATTATTGCTTTACTTTAAACCTTATCTCTTATTGTAAAGGTTATTGGTTAGCCTTGAAAACCAAAGGAGGTTGTTGGTGAGTCTTAAAACCAATTAGGTTCTTGGTTAGCCTGCAAAACCAAGGAAGGTTGTTGATGAGCCTTAAAACCAATTAGGTTCTTGGTTAGCCCATAAAACCAAGGGAGGTTTTGACTTGTGAGCCTTGTGAAAACAAGTCAGGTTTTGATTAGTGAGCCCAGAAAACTAATCGGCTATAATCGGTTGAGATTATAGTAAGTTTCCAAGAAGATCTTGGGGAGTGGATATAGGTACATTGGAAAGCACCGAACCACTATATCTTGATTGTATTTGTAGATTGATTGTCTCTCTTTTACTCTTTTATTATTGCATTTATATTTCCGCTGCATACTCATTAAGAACATTATAATTCACCTTACACTAGCACTCATAATTATTTATTGCATTTGGCACATATTCTTGCAAGTAAATATTTTATTTTTATAAACCCAATTCACCCCCTCTCTTGGGTTGCTTACTGGGCAACAAGTGGTATCAGAGCCCTGTTCTCAGTTTATAGATCTAACCACCTTGAGTAAAGATCTATGGCAGCCCCTATTGGTACTAGTATAGTTGAGGGACAAGCCTCAAATAGACCTCCATATTTTAACGGAGCAAATTATAGTTATTGAAAAACTAGAATGTGAATTTACATGCATTCGATTGATTACAGTTTGTAGAAGGTTGTTGATAAGGGTCCTCATGTTCCTTCGATTGTTGTTAATGGTGTTTCTGATGGGGACTTGAAAGCTATCAGCTGCCACATGGAGTCCCAACAAACATCATCCACCCTATTAGGCATCCCAGAATTTTCATATATCCATTTAAGCATAAAAGGTAGCAGATCAACATCCCGTATGGAAATTAGGGACCGCCCAGGAGAAGATGGAAGGAAGTATCATGCAAATCAAGTAGCATTTGGGTGCCCACTCTCCTTCCCTCTTTCATGAGATTTTATTTCCTTATGTTGACCATCCTTTTATGGAATATTTGTGGCACCTCCTTTCATGCAAATCCTCCCCACAAGGCAGCATGTTGACACCTTCCCTCTTTGCTTTTCATTCCATGCAATCCAAGGGCTAGAGTCAACTATAAAAGGATCGCCTTTCATGTATGAAAATAATAATGAAGATGAGTTTTTAGGGAAGAGTGATTCTTCGTTCTGCCTCTGTAAAGGAGTGGGCATGAGGCCCATCTTGCCTTCACCTTCGGGCATCGATGGGTGTGAGACCCTATGCCTTCGCTTTCGAGCGTTGAGGGGTGTGAGGCCCTAGTTTGCCTTTGTTTTTTGGAACATTAAGGGATGTGAGGCCCTAGTTTGCCTTTGTTCTTCAGAACATTAAGGGGTGTGAGATCCTAGTTTGCCTTTGTTCTTCGGAACATCGAGGGGTGTGAGACCCTAGTTATCTAAATAGTGGTACCCTAATCTAGGTGACTTCTAGGCTCACCAACAATCCTACTCCCACCTGTCCCACATCATTTTTTGGTATCAGAGTCCAGAGGTTTAGAATATTTTTTTTCTTTTTTGTCATGTCTTATTCCTGTTATTCCTGCAATTCCCTGCTTATCCCTAATTTATCCTTGAGTTATTCTCATCATCTCCTTCCTTGATCCAAGCCCTCCCATCTCTGCTCTCACCGTTGCTTCAAGATCGATGACCGGGAATCCACTGATCGCTCCATTCCATGGCCGCAACGACCCCATCGTCTGGCCGACCGAGCGCACCATCCAGAGCCCCATGCTGTCGTGAACACCCGATCATCCCGAGTGGAACCATAGCCACCCTCCACTCCTTCGATCGGTGCCTCAAAAGCCATCGACCATGGCCAATGCTTCCACCTATGGCCCCTTTCCTCTACCGCCCGGTCATCGATCACACAACCGTTGAACCTTCCTCTGCTGCCTCCCCAAGTCGGGGCCCCTCGAGCCATCCGAAACATCCATCCAACCCCATCGACTGTGATGCCCAGTTCCGCTTGATGCCCCACCGGATCCCTTCTTCCCGTCCGTGCTGCCACCTCCACCCTAGTGTCATCTCTGGTGAAGCCTGCCTAGAGTTTTCCCCCCCTTTATTCCACCCAGCCTCCTCTTCTAATCAGTCTAACACAGCCTAGATCCACCCTGCCCCACCAGATCAGCCCCACTGGATCTCCTCCTTGCTTCCCGTCAGCTACCCGTGCCCTCCATCGACCGTGACGACCTCTGCACCAGCCGTCCATTTCCCTTCATCGATCTGTGGAGAGGAAGGGAAGGGATTGCATGAACGTGAAAGCAAATCCCCCTCCCTCTTACCGACTTCAACTCTGCACTCATTTCAAAGTTGCATAAATTCCAAAGCCACACAGTTTTTGGAGCCGCACCAATCTCAAAGTTGTACAGATCTCATAGCAGGGCTGAGAAAAATCTAGATTTGTTTGAAAAAGACAACAAAAAATTAATTATTTGAAGGTTATCTCAATCTGCAATTTGGAGTCTAAGGGAAATAATATCAAGCTGAAGATGGGAGACTTGAAGCAAACTCGACGGAGTCGAGTTCTCCCTACTCTAGGGGAATGATTGGGACCTGAAAGCTATCAGCTATCACGAGGAGTCCCAGCAGGTGTCATCCACCCTATTAGGCATCCAAAGATTTTTCATATATCCATTCAAGCATAAAAAGCAGCAGATCAACATCCCATATGAAAATTAGGGACTGCCCAAGAGAAGATGGAAGGGAGCATTAGGCAAATTAAGCAGCATTTGGGTGCCCACTCTCCTTCCCTCTTTCATGAGATTTTATTTCCTTATTTTGACCATCTTTTTGTAGAATATTTGTGGCACCTCCTTTCATGCAAATCCTCCCCACAAGGCAGCATGTTGACACCTTCCCTCTTTGCTTTTCATTCCATGTAATCCAAGGGCTAGGGTCAACTATAAAAGGACCCCCTTTCATGTATTGTTGACCCCTAAAGTGATTTTGATGATAACAAAATATTGGAGCATACATTTAATTATCTAACAACTCTTAAAGTGATTGACAAGTTTTTGTAGGACAGCTACATTGACACATTTTTTTCCTACAATCTTTAATGTTTTGTGTTGAGTTGTAAAATACTTAGATTCTTGTAAAGAAGAATCCTACAAAATGTTTTCTGTTAAAATCAGTTAAAGGGTTACTTCTACTAGTCCTTCTTGCTTCAAGTTTTCTTGAATTTATTGTAAGTAATGCTTGAAGAAGATTGTTAAAGCTTGGGACAAGTGTTCTGAAAGTTTGAAGCTGATCTGGCTGAAGAACCACCTTCGAGCCGACTGGATGAACAACCCAGCCAACTCTGGCACTAGCACTGAAGACAAGTTCTCTGGCGCACAGATCCAGCCGACTGGCACCAAGGTCTAGCCGACTCATCCAGAATAAGGTTGAGAACGTTCTGAGATTCTCAGGAATCCAGTCGACCGGATTTAGATCCAGCCGACTCATCCAGAACTTAGTTGAAAATGGTCTAAGAAGCCTTTGAGATTCTAGCCGACTAGAATTCAGCCCAGCCGACTCGTCCAGAGTGAGGTATTTTTTCAACTGTGGAAGCTAGCCGACTGGCACTCAACCCAGTCGACACGAACTTCATTCGAGCCGACTCAAAGTTTGTCCGAGCCGACTGGAATGATGGGGTCACCTCCAACGGCTAGTTCCTGTTCTCAGTTTTTGAATTCCAAAAGTGCTCCAACGGTAACCTGTCACCTCCCAACGGTCTACAATGTTCAAAATCATAGGAAGGCAGTTGAAGTCTATATAAATAAGGTATGAGAACATCCTTGAAGAGGCTAATAATTTATTGAGCATTTATTGAACACTTATTGAAGTGAGAGAGCACTAGAGCTTTAAAGATTACCTTCAAGCCTGCAATAACTCTTACCAGAAGCTTGAAGCACCTTTTGAGAAAAATAAGGAAGCCATTGAAGTGCATTGAAGAGCATTCAGTGGATCTTCACTTGAGCTGCATTAGCAATCACCCAGACAACAGAGTTTGTCTTTATTGTTGCTTTTTTATTCTATCTTTTAGAATATCTGGGTTATTGGTGAGCCCTGTTGTAAAAGCCAAATAGGTTACTTTGGTGAGCCTTTAAAACCAGAGTGTAGAGATTTCTTTGGTGAGCCTAGCTAAAAACTAAAGTGTAGAGGTTTTAGGTGAACCTGTAAAAACCTAGCTTGGATTTCTTTGGTGAGCCCGGTTTCAAAAACCAAAGTGTAGAGATTTGTAGATTGTGAGCCTGCAAAACAATTTGACTGTATTCCGATTTGGGGGATATAGTGGAAATCCCGAGTAGTGAACTTGGATAGTGGACGTAGGAGCTGGGTTGCTCCGAACCACTATAAATCTGCTTTGTTTGTATTGTGTTTGCTTTATCTTTTAGCTTATGCTTTCTTTCTCTGATTAACACAGCACCTAATCACTAATTGGAATTAATTGTGCACATACTTGCAAAAATTTTATAATTCCCAATTCACCCCCCTCTTGGGACTAAGCCACTTGGGCAATAGCTGGTATCAGAGCAGTGTCTCTGATTACTTGAGTTAAGATTGATGGCTCATCCCATGAGTTCATCCTTGGCTGAGGGCCAATCAACAAATAGACCTCCACTATTCACAGGCACTAATTATTCATATTGGAAGGCACAAATAAAAATTTACATACAAGCTGTAGATTTTCAATTATGGAAGGTCATCTTGAAAGGGCCACATATTCCCACAATTAAAGTTGTGGCATGGACATCCCTAAGCCTGAAGAGGAATGGGATGATCATGATATGAAAATGGGGGAATTGAACGCCAAACCAATGAACTTATTATATTGTGCTTTGGATGCTAACGAGTTCAACCGAATTTTCACTTGCTCATCGGTAAAGGAAATCTAGGATAAACTCGAAGTGACCAATGAGGGAACTTCCCAAGTGAAAACCTCCAAGATAAATCTTTTAGTTCATAATTAGGAATTATTTAAAATGGAACCTTCTGAAATACTATCTGCCATGTTCTCTAGATTTACAGATATTATTAACGGTTTAAAGAGTCTTGGCAGGGTATACTCGAATGCAGATCTAGTTTAGAAGATCTTTCATTCTTTGCTAGACAAATGGGATCCCAAGGTAACTACGATCCAGGAAGCCAAAGATCTTAACACTTTGATGCTGGATGAATTGCTGGGATCACTCATCACCCACGAGCTAACAATGCAACATAGAACGGAAGATGAGCAGAAGAAAAAGAAGATAATAGCCTTCAAGGCTACTTTCGATTCAAAAAGGGATGATGAAGTATCTAAAGAAGAAAGCACCTCCTCCAATGACGACCTAGAAGATGAAGACATCGCTATGGTTGTGAGAAGATTTAGAAAATTTATGGAAAGAAAGAAAGGAAGGTACAATCAAAAATTTTACAGGAAGGATTATGGAAAGGAAAAGGAAAAGGACAGAGAGAAAGATAAAGAGGTAGTCCCCACATGCTACGAATGTAAGAAGCCGGGGTACATACATCCAGACTGTCTAATGTTAAAGAAATCCTTCAAATAAAAGAAGAAGAAGAAATCCATGGTTGCCAAATGGTCCGATAGTGAAGACTCAACTTCATCGGAAGAAGAAGAGACCACCAAGACTGCCAATCTTTGCTTAATGGGTCTCGAAGATGAGGTAACATCCCCTAACAACTGCACTGAATTTACTTTTGAAGAATTAAATTCTGCTTTTCATGATTTACTCTCTGAATTTAAGAAAGCTGGAGTAAAGATAAAATCATTGAAAAATATGAATGACACTTTACTCAAACAAAAGGATGAGATTTCAAAAAAGAATACTTTATTACAAAAGGAATTGCATATCTTTTCTGAAAAACTTGAAAAACTGAAAAATGATAATTTATCATATGAGAAAAAAAATACTGATTTACTTGCTGAAAACAATGAATTAAAAAAGGAGGTTACAAAACTCAAGCCTTTGGTTGAAAAACTCACTTTATCTTCAAATAAGCTTGAGCTAATTTTAAGAGAACAATGAATTTCTAGAAATAAAGCTGGAATTGGTTTCAACACTTCTTTTGTAAATGGAATTTCAGCAATAACTTTTGTGAAATCCAAAACACCAGCTCAAAACATTTTATCTGAAAAAGTTTCAGCCACACCAAAAGCTATTTCTACTTCAAAATCTTTATCATATGCTCCTAAGAATTTGATCAAAAATGCATACTTTCCAAAAGGTTTGAAATCTGCATTAAGTGCATCAATTTCTAGAACTTCAAATTCTGTTTCTAATAAAAATTCTAAAGTTGTTTGCTATGCTTGTAAAAGAATTGGATATAATGCTTTTGAATGCAATAATCTTAGAAATGTCCATAAAAAGATAAAAATGATTTGGGTTCCCAAATGAACCATCTCTGCTGACCTGTAAGGACCCAAGGTAGCTTGGGTATCTAAAAGAATTCATTGATTGTTTTGTAGGAATGTCTTGCAGTCCAAAAATTGAAGAAAAGGTGGTACTTGGACAGTGGCTGCTCAAGATATATGATGGGTGACAAGGACCAATTCATCATCCTTGAAATGAAACAATGAGGTATGGTCACCTTTGGAGATAATGGCAAAGGGAGAATTATCAGTATCGGTAAGATCAAAATAACTCCCTTCACTTTTATTGAAAATGTTTTGCTAGTAGACAAATTGAAGCATAATCTGTTAAGTATAAGTCAATTGTGTGATAAAGGTTTCAAGGTTGTCTTTGAGTCCTCTATGTGTATAGTAACTAACTCTTTAGATTCTAGCAAAAAATTTATTGGACATAGACTTGGGAATATCTATGTGATAGATCTTGATGATCTTGCCAGGTCTAGTAGCCCTAGTCTAGTTGCAATGAATGCTAAAACCAAAGAGTTAGGCTTACTATGGCATAGATGATTAGGTCATGCTAGCATGCATACAATTGCCAAATTAATTTCTAAAGATTTTGTTAGAGGCATGCCTAAGTTTAAAGTTGATTTGAATCATGTTTGTGATGCATGCCAAATGGGTAAACAAACTAGGGGGAGTTTTAAATCAAAGAATGTAGTTTCTACAACAAGACCTCTTGAACTACTTCACATGGATCTTTTTGGACCTACTAGGACTACAAGCCTAGGAGGGATTAAATATTCTCTTGTGATAGTAGATGATTTTTTGAGATTTACATGGATTTTGTTTATCGCATCAAAAGATGAAACTTTTCATGTTTTTAGAAAATTTCATAAAAAGGTTTCAAACTAAAAGAACTTATCTTTGATTTCAATTAGAAGTGATCATGGAACTGAGTTTGAAAATCAATTTTTGAAGATTATTGTACTGAATTTGGCATTTATCACAACTTCTCCGCTCCTCTAACACCTCAACAAAATGGTGTTGTAGAGAGGAAAAACAGGATGTTGGAAGAAATAGCTCGCACAATGTTATGTGAAGGCAATCTTCCAAAGTACCTTTGGATAGAAGCGGTGAACACTGCATGTTATATTTTAAACCGTGTTTTGATCCGTCCTATTTTAAAGAAAACCCCCTATGAGCTTTGGAATGACAAAAAACCCAATATTAGTTATTTTCCTGTATTTGGTTGTAAATGCTTTGTGCATAACAATGGAAAAGATAATTTAAGAAAATTTGATTCTAAAGCTGATGATGCAATTTTTCTAGGTTATTCATTACATAGCAAAGCATATAGGATTTTTAATAAAAAGACTCTTATTGTTGAAGAGTCAATTCATGTTGTTTTTATTAAAACTAACCCTACACCTTCTAGACAAGAAGAGTGCATAGATAATGATGCAGGTACATTGCAAAAAGGAATGGATGACTTGAGTATTCAAGACAAAGACACTCAAGATGGAGAAGAAACGATAAGTAAGGATCACACTGATCTACCGAGGGACTGGAGGTATGTTACATCTCACCCTAAGGAATTAATAATAGGAAATCCTTCACATGGTGTTAGGACTAGGGCTGCACATAAGGATGCACATGATTACCTAGCCTTTGTATCACAAATAGAACCACATAGCTTAGAAGAGGCTGAGACTGACCCAAATTGGATGATGGCGATGCATGAAGAACTAAACCAGTTTGAAAGAAATAAGGTATGGACACTTGTAGATAGACCTACAGAACACCCAATTATTGGAACTAAATGGGTCTATAGGAATAAATTAGATGAACGAGGAAATATCATAAGGAACAAAGCTAGATTAGTGGCTAAGGGATATAACCAAGAATAAGGTATTGATTTTGATGAAACTTATGCACCCGTAGCAAGACTAGAAGCTATTAGATTATTACTTGCATTTACTTGCTACATGAATTTTAAACTCTTTCAAATGGATGTAAAAAGTGCATTTCTTAATGGTTTTATTTCTGAACAAGTTTTTGTGGAACAACCATCAGGTTTTGAAAATCATGCTTTTCCAAATCACGTATTCAAATTAAACAAAGCATTGTATGGTTTAAAACAAGCACCTAGAGCCTGGTATGTTAGACTTAGCACTTTCTTAATTAAAAATGATTTTTCAAGAGGAAATATAGATAAAACTTTGATTACCAAAAAGAAAAATAATGACATCTTAGTTGTTCAAATATATGTAGATGATATCATTTTTGGTGCAACTGACAAATCTCTATGTAAAGAATTTGCTAAGCTTATGCAGGAAGAATTTGAAATGAGCTTAATGGGCGAGCTGAACTACTTCCTTGGACTTCAAGTAAAACAAACTAAGGAAGGCATCTTCATCAACCAAGCCAAATACATCAAGGAAATCATCAAAAAGTTTTGTATGGAGAGTAGCAAAACAATGAGCACACCCATGAGCCCAGCTTGCAGACTGGACAAAGATGAGAATGGATCTAATGTTGACCAAAAGCTATATAGAGGTATGATCGGATCCTTATTATATTTGACTGCAAGTAGACTTGATGTATTATATAGTGCATGTGTATGTGCTAGATTTCAGTCATCACCAAAAGAAACACATATGCTTGCTGTAAAAAGAATAATTAAATATTTGAAAGAAACATGTAATTTAGGAATTTGGTATTCTAAACATTTTACTTTGAATTTGATTGGATTCTCTAATGCTGATTATGCTGGTTGTAAGATAGAAAGAAAAAGCACTAGTGGTATATGTCAATTTCTAGGGTTGAATTTAATTTCATGGCACTGTAAGAAGCAAAACTCCATAGCCTTGTCCATAGCTGAGGCTGAGTACATGGTTGCCGGTAGTTGTTGTGCTTAAGTGTTATGGATTAAATAACAACCAGAAGGTTTTGGTGTATCACAATCTAAAATTCCAATTAAATGTGATAACATAAGTACTATCAATTTAACAAAGAATCCAATTCAACACTCTAGAACCAAGTACATTAAAATTAGACATCATTTTATTAGGGATCATTTTCTAATGGTAATATTGTGCTTGACTTTGTGCCAACTGAAGATCAATTAGCTGACATTTTCACCAAGCCACTCAACCAAGATAGATTTCAGCTAATTAGAAGTGAATTAGGACTTTGTGATCCCTTCTAGATTCTTTAACCTAATTCCTTCAATTCTAAGAAAATCTCACCTAGAAAACCTCCTCTATCTATTCTATTTTATTGAGCTCTAATCTCCTTCAAATTCTATTCAAAATCCTTCTGAATTTTGTTCAAATTTTTCAAAACTCTACTCTTCTTGTTCGAGTCGACTGGATCCTAATCCGAGTCGACTAGATTTTTCTATGAGTTTTGAACTTGTTCTGGCCTAGCCGACTCGAACAGTTTCGAGTCGACTGGATTCTCTGATGGTTTTAGGATTGCTCTGGCCGAGCTGACTCGAGCTTTTTTAGGGCTACTCGAGTTGACTGGATTTTCGCACCGCGGCTTTTTTCTTAGGGATATAAACTGTTCTCCGAACCGTTTAGCTTCTATATTGTTTCTTCTAATGGTTCACACATCTCCTAAACCCTCTCCAAAGTCTTCCTTCTCCCTTCCAAGCATTCCATTTTCTTGTTCCTCAGTCTTCCCTAGCTATGGCACCCAAACGTGCGACAGGGAAACGGTTTGCTAGGGTTGCTCCTTCGGCTGAAAGAGAAAGAAGATCCAAAAGAAGACAAGAAGAGCCAAGCACTGAAGAAATGGCAGAGGAAGCCACAAGAGAAGCTCCATCAGCTCCCAGCCATGTGCCCTCAATGTCTACTCGTCCGGTAACCTCTGGGCGACGTATTAATTTTGAGTTTATTAAGGGCATTAGATTAAAGATAGGAGACTTAATAGAAGACCAAGGGTGAAAGAAATTTTGTTCATTGAATAAGAAAACCTATCCCACTTTGGTTAGAAGTTTTTATGAGAACCTAAGGTTGGGAACTAACCATGTGGAATCCACCGTCAAAGGGAAAAGGGTTATTGTTAATGAAGAGACCTTGCATGAATTACTGGATATTCCTTCTGAGGGATTGAGATTTTTAGTGATTGAAAACAGAGAGAAGACATTGAAAACAATTTTGAACAAAGAGGATGTAGGAGGCATTGGCACTGTTTTAGCTAACACCCTTTCATTGGAAATGAGACTACTTCACAACTTCATTTGTAGAATTTTCCTACAAAGAACTGGTAGGTTCGATTGGGTGAGCGTAAAGGATCTATGTCTCATGGAGCACATTCTTGAAAGAACCCAATGTCAATTTGTCTTATATTATAATCATGCAGATGAAAGAAACTATAAGGAAAGCCAAATCTTGTTTGCCATATGGTATGATGCTTACAGTGTTGTTTAAATCCCATAGAGTTAGTTTAGATGGTGAAGATGGATTGGAATTATATCACACTGATGTCTACACATCTAAAACACTTGAGAGAATGAGATATTTTCAAGTAGAAGGAGTCAGGAGAAAGAAGGGAACAAATGTAAGAGCCATTGGCAGCTCTAGTAGTAGTAGTAGTGAAGAAGAGGAAGAGGAAGAACATGTAGAAGCAACTAGAACTTCTACATCTGTACCGAAACCTGAACCATTTGTACCTAAGCCTGCTGCTGTCACTGAGGAGACTAGAGCACCATCACCTTTGTTTGACATGCCCGCAGCAGAATTTGACTTGCCAGCACCGGAGTTTGACCTGCCTTCTACTGATGTTCCTTTGCATGACTATCCTACTGCAGCTACACAGCCTCAAATTGTCCAAGTCCAGATTGAAGAGCAATTGAAGAACTTGACAGATTCACTGACTAGTACTATGACTTTCCTATTTAGTGATTTGAAACAATCAGTGGACAACAGGTTGGACAAATTAGAAGAGAATGTATCAAATCTAAAAGAAAAGGTTGAAGCTATTGAAGCTTCAAGGACTGCACCTCAGATAGACCTTCAGCCTATTCTAAATTCTATCTCTTCAAATTCTGAAACTATTTTGAAGTCTGTGGATTCCACTTTAAATGAATATCAGACTGAATTAAAAGAGCTTAGAGGCAGAGTTGGAACCATTGTTGATACAAGAAACATGGCAGAAGATTATACTAGAGGCATTGGTATCTTAAGATCGGAGTTTGGCAGACTTCGAGAATCAGCAAAAGCCTTCACCAATGTCCAGCAGCTGAACTTGTGACTATGCAGAAAGAGATAGGAGAAATGAAAGAGGTAGTAGATAAAGTACCTGTTAGCCTCAAGGACCTGGATCAGCGGATGGGAGCAGTGTGGGTGGAAATGGTATCCCTCAATAGCACTGTCAGTTAATTAGAAATCACAGCTAGGACAAGACCATTATATGATCCACCACCCATTTCCACTAGGGCACCTAGTACCTCTGTTCACCCTAGGGCTCCTCCTCTACATGCTTCATCTAGTCGAGCACCTAGATGATGTACTGAACACATTTGACCCACTTCTTGTAAAGGTGTCAATGTTCCTAGTGATGATTCTGATTAGACATCTTGTAGTTTCAGTACTTTTTTGGATGCCTTTTTGGAACTTTTGTAATGATGTTTGAACACATTTTGACAGAAATGAAATGAATTTTTTTTTTTGGTTACTGTGTAATGTGTGTATACTTGTATTATCTTGATTACATCTCTATTTGTTTAAATAGAATTCTCTCTCAAAGTTGAGAAAGTGAAATTATCTCAAACAAATATTGAAATTTTCTCAATCTATTTAAAATTCTGAACTTACCTGTTTAACCTTTTTGAATTGTTGACAAAAAGGGAGAGAATCTTATTGTGCATGAAAGAATAAATGAATTGCAATAATAATACTAAAGTAAAGTAAACAGGGGGAGTTTTTTTTAAGGCATCTCTGAATGATCTCTTGCATATCATTATGATAAATTGTTCAAATAAATGTTAAAGGGGGAGAAACTTAGAGAAAATCTATATTGTCTAGAAATCTTATAAATAGGGGGAGATATACATGCTTAGTTTACATGCTTCAATGATTATTATGATGCTCTCAACTTATCATTTCTATCAATTGATACTTAATGTTGCCTGATACATATAAGCAATCAATCTCTGATACTCACAGTTTATGAATTTGATTTTGTGCAAAACTGTATAGCACATACTGATATACATCTGAGATTACAGTTGATTTTTAAACTTAAATGCTTACATACTTGTGAATAGATTAAATTCTTTTCATGCCCAGTGTTTTGTCATCATCAAAAAGGGAGAGATTGTTGACCCATAAAGTGATTTTGATGATAACAAAACATTGGAGCATACATTTAATTATCTAACAACTCTTCAAGTGATTGACAAGTTTTTGCAGGACAGCTACATTGACACATTTTTTTCCTACAATCTTTAATATTTTGTGTTGAGTTGTAAAATACTTAGATTCTTGTAAAGAAGAACCCTACAAAAAGTTTCCTGTTAAAATTAGTTAATGGGTTACTTCTACTAGTCCTTCTTGCTTCAAGTTTTCTTGAATTTATTGTAAGTAGTGCTTGAAGAAGATTGTTAAAGCTTGGGATAATTGTTCTGGAAGTTTGAAGCTGATCTGGCTGAAGAACCACCTTCGAGCCGACTGGATGAACAACCCAGCCGACTTTGGCACTAGCACTGAAGACAAGTTCTCTGGCACGCAGATCCAGCCGACTAGCACCAAGGTCCAGCAGACTCATCCAGAACAAGGTTGAGAACATTCTGAGATTCTCAGAAATCCAGCCGACCGGATTTAGATCTGGTCGACTCATCCAGAACTCAGTTAAAAATGGCCTGAGAAGCCTCTTAGATTCCAGCCGACTGGAATTTAGCCCAGTCGACTCATCCAGAGTGAGGTATTTTTTCAACTATGGAAGCTAGCCGACTAGCACTCAACCCAGTCGACCTGAACTTCATCCGAGCCGACTTGAAGTTCATTCGAGCCGACTGGAATGACGGGGTCACCTCCAATGGCTAGTTCCTGTTCTCAGTTTTTGAATTCCAAAAGTGCTCCAACGGTAACCTGTCACCTCCCAATGGTCTACAATGTTCAAAATCATGGGAAGGCAGTTGAAGTCTTTATAAATAAGGTATGAGAACATCCTTGAAGAGGCTAATGATTTATGGAGCATTTATTGAACATTTATTGAAGTGAGATAGCACTAGAGCTTTAAAGATTACCTTCAAGCCTGCAACAACTCTTACCAGAAGCTTGAAGCACCTTTTGAGAAAAGCAAGGAAGCCATTAAAGTGCATTGAAGAGCATTTAATAGATCTTCACTCGAGCTGCATTGGCAACCACCCAGACAACAGAGTTTGTCTTTATTGTTGCTTTTCTTATTCTATCTTTTAGAATATCTGGGTTATTGGTGAGCCCTGTTGTAAAAACCAAATTTGTTACTTTGGTGAGCCTTTAAAACCAGAGTGTAGAGGTTTCTTTGGTGAGCCTAGCTAAAAACCAAAGTGTAGAGATTTTAGGTGAACCTGTAAAAACCTAGCTTGGGTTTCTTTGGTGAGCCTGGTTTCAAAAACCAAAGTGTAGAGGTTTGGATTGTGAGCCTGCAAAACAATCCGACTATATTCCAGTTTGGAGGATATAGTGGAAATCCCGAGTGGTGAACTTGGGTAGTGGACGTAGGAGCATGGTTGCTCCGAACCACTATAAATCTACTTTGTTTATGTTATGTTTGCTTTATCTTTTAGCTTCTGCTTTCTTTCTTTGATTAACACAGCACCTAATCACTAATTGGAATTAATTGTGCACATACTTACGAAAATTTTATAATTCTCAATTCACCCCCTCTTGGGACTAAGCCATCTGGGCAACATGTATGAAAATAATAATGAAGATGAGTTTTTAGGGAAGAGTGATTCTTTGTTCTGCCTCCGTAAAGGAGTGGGCATGAGGCCCATCATGCCTTCACCTTTGGGTGTCGAGGGGTGTGAGACCCTATGTCTTTGCTTTCGAGCATTGAGGGGTGTGAGGTCCTAGTTTGCCTTTATTATTCAGAACATTGAGGGGTGTGAGGCCCTAGTTTGCCTTTGTTCTTCGAAATATTGTAGGTTGTGAGACCCTAGTTTGCCTTTGTTCTTTGGAACATCGAGGGGTGTGAGGCCCTAGTTATCTAAATAGTGGCACCCTAATCTAGGTGACTTCTAGGCTCACCAACGATCCTATTCCAAAAAGAGAGAATTTCTTCTTCCAATTGCCCTTGTCTTCTAGACTAGGAACTTTGTGAGAGAGCACCTTTGTCCTTCGGGACATCGAGGGGTGAGAGGCCCTGAGTTACCATCCTCCTTCACAATCCATCCAGTCATCTTCAAGCTTGGATGCCCCCTGAAAACTCCATCTGGATGCCTAGAAAGAAGAGCCTCCTCGACCACCATTCTCAACCCTTTTCCATCCCTTCTTACTTGCTTATATCTTCTCCTTGATGTTTCCTAATCCTTCACTTGGGTGTTCGCAGCTATCATCAACCACGTGGAGTCCCAGCAAGCATCATCCACCCAATTAGGCATCCCAGGATTTTCATGTATCCATTCAAGCACAAAAGGCAACAGATCAACATCCCGTATAGAAATTATAGATCACCCAAGAGAAGATGGAAGGGAGTATCATGCAAATCAAGCAGCATTTGGGTGCCCACTCTCCTTCCCTCTTTCATGAGATTTTATTTCCTTATGTTAACCATTCTTTTTATGGAATATTTGTGGCACCTCCTTTCATGCAAATCCTCCCTACAAGGTAGCATATTGACACCTTCCCTCTTTGCTTTTCATTCCATGTAATCCAAGGGCTAGGGTCAACTATAAAAGGACCCCCTTTCATGTATAAAAATAATAAGGAAGATGAGTTTTTAAGATAGAGTGATTCTTCGTTCTGCCTCCGTAAGGGAGTGGGTGTGAGGCCCGTCTTACCTTCGCCTTCAGGTGTCGAAGGGTGTGAGATCCTATGCCTTCGCTTTCGAGCATTGAGGGGTGTGAGGCCCTAGTTTGCCTTTGTTCTTCGGAACATTGAGGGGTGTGAGGCCCTAGTTTGCCTTTGTTCTTCGGAACATTGAGGGGTGTGAGACCCTAGTTTGCCTTTATTCTTCGAAATATCGAGGGATGTGAGGCCCTAGTTATCCAAATAGTGGTACCCTAATCTTGGTGACTTCTAGGCTCACCAACGAACTTATTTCCACCTGTCCCACATCAGTTTCCATCCCAAAGCTCAAAGAGGATTGGGATGAAAATGACATTAAACAATCTAAGATTAATGCGAAAGCAATGAATCTCCTCTATTGTGCATTAGATCCTAGTGAGTTTAATAGGATTTCTACATGCACATCTACTAAGAAAATATGGGATACACTTGAAGTTACCCATGAGGGTACCGATCAAGTGAAGACACTAAAGTAAACATGTTAGTGCATACTTATAAAATGTTCCGAATGGAACCAAATGAATCTATCACTGACATGTACACTAGATTCACAAACATTGTAAATGGCATGAGAAGTTTAGGAAAAATTATGTCTAATGCTAATTTTGCCAACAAAATTCTCAGGTCACTTCTAACATCATGGGATCTAAAGGTGACCGCCATACAAGAAGCAAAAGATGTTGACAAACTACCCTTGGAGCAATTGGTTGGATCGCTCATGACTTATGAGCTCAATTTAAAGCAAAAATCTATGGATATGGATAAAAAGAAAAAGGGGATAGCCTTCAAGTCTACTATTCAAGAAGAATCCTCAAATGATGAATCTGAAGAAGAAGAAGATGATGAGAGTGAGGAAGCACTTCTAGCAAGGAAATTCAAAAAATTTATGAAAAGAAGAAAGTTCCTTTACAAGAAAAAATTCCAAACAAGTAAAGACAAGGGAAAGGAAAATGAGAAAGAAAAGGAAAAGCAGAAGGAGATACCTACATTCTTCGAATGCAACAAGCCTGGACACTACAAATTTGACTGTCCTATCCTGAAGAAATCAAAAAAGAAGCTTAGGAAGAAAGCTATGATGATAACCTGGAGTGATAGTGAGGACTCCGGCTCAAAGGAAGAACAAGCTGAAATTGCAAATCTATGTCTTATGGCACATCAAGAACAAGAAGAGGTAATTTCTGATACTGAAGTAGATTTTACCTTTGATGAATTAAAAAATACTTTTGATGAATTAATGCATGACTAAAAATTAATTTTATCTGAAAATTGAAAATTGAAAAAGCATGTAAATAGATTTTCACATGAAAATAATTCTCTTTTAAATGAAGTTAGTGAATTGAAAAATAAACTTGATATTTTAGAAAGAAAAATAAGGCTTTAATAATGGAAAATGATGTTTTGAAATGATCTAAAACTTTAATTTTAAATGTTGATCTTTTAAAGGAAAACAAAGATTTAGAAATAAAAAATAAAAACTATAAAAATGAACTTGATAAAATAAAATCCTTTATTGAAAAGTTCACTTATAGTTCTGAAAAACTATATCTTCTTTTAAATAATCAAAGAGTTATTTTTAACAAAGCAGGATTATGATATAAACCTCAAAAATAGCAAAGGTATTTCAAAAACTTCTTTGAACCTGCATCATCAAGCATTACATATTTTTCATGCAAAAAACTAGGACATAAAGCTTTTCAATACAACTGGAGAAAAATCAATGATTTTGAAAAGATTTGGATTCCAAAAGGAACCAATTTAAGTACTAACCCTAAAGGACCCAAGTTAGCTTGGGTACCTAAAAACAAAACTTGATTTGTTTTATAGGTGTGTCATGCAACCAAGGAAAACAAAAGGCTATGGTATCTTGATAGTGGTTGTTCAAGATACATGATAGGAGATGTAAAGCAATTCACCTCTCTTGAAGTAATAAATGGAGGGAGTGTGACCTTCGGTGATAATAGTAAAGGAAAAATCATTGGTATTGGTAATATTCAGAGTAGTTCTGGTTGAGCAACTTTCTTCAATTGAGTCAGCTCTGTTGCATAGTATTCTGATTCCTCACTCTATAAGAGTCAGCTCGCCTTGATTCTAGTCGACTCAGATCCTCATGCCATCAAAAATGTTGTCTGGAAGAGTCGGCTCATTCTCTTTAGAGTCGGCTTAGTTGGCTATAGTTCTTAGAGATCTTTTTTTGGACTTTGGAGTAGTCAGCTCGAATCTCTGAAGAGTCAGCTCGGATGTCTAACAGTAAAAAGTAGTCGGCTCAGAATCCCTTCGGGTCTGCTCGATTGTCTGATTCAGAAAATCATGAACTGGATGAGTCAGCTCGGGTCCCTTAGAGTCGGCTCGGATATCTGCATGCTAGAAATCTTCATATATGCCATGTGCTAGAGTTAGCTCTCTTCTCTTCAAGTCGGCTTGGATGAAATCTTCAGTGAAATATCAGTTTTTTTCTAGAAATCATCTAGCAAGTCTTCAAAGTTTCAAGATGCCTTCAAACTTTTCTAACCATATTTTAAAGGAATTTTATGCTTGAAACACATCTAGAAGTAACCCATTTTCATGATTTTTACTTAACTTTTTCTTTGGATTCTTCTTTATATGAATTACTTACAACATAACTCATTTCAAAACTAGGAATGTAAGAGTTGAAATTAAACAATGAAATCATCCTACAAAAACTTTTAAAACACTTGATGAATTGTTAGTAAAACAAATGCATGCTCCAATGTTTGGTTATTATCAAAATCACTTATGGGGTCAACACTTGCCATCTGAGAATCCCGGGCTTTGAACTCTCCTAAGACTTGGCTCACAACTAGCTACAAGTCAGTGAAGACTCTCAGGCTTGACATGCCCAGCTCATAGGATACTTTCAATCCTACAAGGGGTGCTTCATACTCAGCCTGATTATTTGTAGCTTTGAATAAGAAGTGCAATGCGCACTCAGCCATGACCCCATCAGAGTTGGTGAGGATGATGCAGGCTCCACTTCCTCCTGCATTGGACATGCCATCCATGTGGAGTATCCAAGCCAACTCATCAGATGATTGTTCCATCAGATGCTCGAAGGATGCCTCTTTTGGCTCTTCACTTATCCAGGCATATTCCACCAGAAAGTCAGCCAACACTTGTGCCTTCTAAGATGGCCTTGAATGATAGGTGATGTCAAACTCACTGAGCTTCACTACCCATTTAGCTAGACATCCGGATGTATCTGGTGGGCTAAGTATGGCCCTTAAAGGTTGGTCGGAGAGGATTGCGATCGGGTGTGCTTGGAAGTATGGCTTGAGGTACTCTACAAACATAATGAGTGCAAAAATTATTTTTTTTGGGTGGGTGTACCTAGTTACCACATTTCAGAGTAGCTTGTTAGCATAGTCACCAGTCTCTGAACTCCATTTCCATTCGTTCAGACCAGCACCGAGCTGATGGCCCCTATGAAAATTGCAAGATACAGGAGGAGTTCCTCCCCCGATCTCTGACCTAAAGAGCATTGGTGGAGATGCAAGGAATCTCTTCAGCTCCTCGAAGGCTTCTCGACACTTCCCTATCCAGGTGAAGTCGTGCACCTTGTGCAGTGCCTTAAAGAAGGACAAGCAACGATCTGTGGAGCATGAGATGAATCGGCTTAGAGCCATGATCCAACTGGTCAAGCGCTGAACCTGCTTCTTCGAGGTAGGGTGTTCCATGTCAATGATCACCTGGACCTTCTCAGGATTGGCCTCGATCCATTACTGGGTGACCATGAAGCCCCAGAATGTTCCAGCGGTGATGCCGAAGGTGCACTTGGTGTGATTCAATTTCATCTGGTGGAGATGGAGGTTTTGGAAAGCTTCTACAAGGTTCGTAACATGGTCTGACTCTTGACCACTCATGACGAGCATATCATCCATGTAGACCTACATGTTGCAACTGATTTGGTCTTTGAATACCTAATTGACCAGATACTGGTACGTGGCCCTAGTGTTCCTCAAACTTAATGACATCATCTTATAGTAGTAGGTCCCTTGATCTATGGTGAAGGTAGTGTGCTCTTCATCTCCTGGATGCATCCGAATCTAGTTATACTTGCAGAATGCATCCATGAAACTAAGTAAGCGATGCCCCGAGGTGGCATCCACCAGTAGTCAATCTTTGGAAGGGAAAAGCTATCCTTTGGGCAAGCTCAATTGAGGTCAGTGTAGTCTACACAGATCCTCCACTTCTCATTGGCCTTCTTGACCATGACTACATTTGCTAGCCAACTGGGGTACTAGACTTCTCGGATGAAGCCTATAGTGAGGAGCTTTTCCACCTCTTCATTGATTGCCTTCTATCTCTCTAGGGCAAAACTTATTTTCTTTTGCCAGATCGGGTGGCATTCTGATTGACATTCAGTCTATGGATGATGATGTTGGAAGGAATCCCAGGCATGTCCACTGTGATCTAGGTAAAAACATCAGCATTCGCCCAAAGAAAACTTAGGAGGTGAGCCCTTTCATCCTCATGTAGCTAGGCTCCCACTTGCACTGTCTTCAAGGGGTCCATCCTGAGGGGGTATGATAGCAGGCACTTAAATGGGCCACCCTTGGCATCCTGTGTTCTTTGGTCAAGCTAACCTATGATTGGGTCCTCCTTGGTGCTCCTTGATGAGGGACGAGATTCTAATATGATGCAGGATGATATGTAAGTGATGAACATGAAGAAAATCATATTAAAGCAAGCAAATATTTTCAGGTTTTTCTTATAGTTTTATTTCCAAAACTAGACAACATTAGGTTAGGGTTATCCTATATCAATTAGCATCCTATCCACATGCTAAAACTATCAAAGAAATAAAGCAAGTAAAGGATCCTAGGTCTAAGAAGGCCTATTAGGAGCATGTTCACCTTCAAGAAATTAGATAAAGAGAGTTGGGAATTGGACTGAGCTTACCAGGCAATGATGTCTTGATACCATAGATGAGATCGCTCTGCTCAGAATGGCACCTGGATGATCTGGCCACTTTTTCGTGGATCCGTCGACTTTTTATCAACTTCATTCGGAGGCAAGGAAAATATCATCCAAAGGACATGGCACTGCGGGAATCCTGCAAACGTCAAAGGTTAGAGGCAACCAAGAAGAAAAAATTAAGAAACTAGAGATTGGGTTGAAGGATGATTGGTAGATGGAGTTGCAGGGGTTGGCAGCCTTGGACGAAGCTTCGGGCATCTGGATCTTGGTGAGGGCTGATGGTGGGCATCTTAGGGCTCTTGCTTGGATGGATAATGGCTAGGGTTTAGTGGAAGAGATGGGAAGCAGGGTGGCTAGGTTTTGCATACAAGAAAACTAAAACAAGTCTCACACCACAACTTGTCAAAAATCACTTAGATTGTATTCATGAAAAAAAACTTATTACAAGAGGGGGAGGGGTAGGGTATTTATAGATTCACCCAGGGCTCTTTCCTTATCTAATTAGGAGTACAAGTCTTTGTAGAAATAAAACTTAAAATAAACTTGTACTGGAAGATTGGTCTCCTGGTAGAATTGGGCTGGCTGACTCCTCCTTGGACTGAGAAGCTTTGCTTGGGCTTGGGCTAGATGAGGTGCCACTTGGAATGGGCTTGGGATGGGGTGCCAAGGTATGAGTGGGCCTAGGATGCCAGCTCCTAATGGGCCAAGGTTGGGGTGCCAAGGTCTGGGGCACCAAAAGCTAGAGGGCCAATCCTTGGGGCACCATGGGCCACGTGTCATGGGCCCGGGGGTGCTGGAATTCTTATGGACTTGGGGCACCTCCTCTTGATGGGTGATGCAGGACGACTCTGAGATTGCTAATTATGCAAGAAATTAGTAAACTAATTTTTTTTTATGATTTTAATAATTTTATTTGCAGGCTAGATTTCCAAAATAAAATAAGAACTAGCATAAGGAGTAGCAATGCAAAGAATCATCATGATTGCAAGCAAACTCATGCAAAAATAATAAATTCCAGGACCTGAGAATTGAGAAACTCCCAGATTAGGATAGCTTATCTTCATCAAATTAGATAATAAGAAAAGGGAAGGTTTCTTACCAGTTAGAGATTGAAAACTTTGTAGTGGAAAGGATCACTCATACTCTGATTGGAGCCTGGAAGAAGAAGCTCGATTCCCTTGATAGATGGCTGATTTGTGTGGTCCTGGAGGCAAGGAAAGCCTCCTTTGGAGAGGTGAAACACCTTGGGGATCCTGTAAAATGTCAGGGGTCAATCAAAACAGCAAGTAAGAAAAAGAAAGGAAAGTAGGTTTAGAAGGAATCAGGTTAGGGTTTAGAAGCAGGGCGAAGCTTGATGAAGATCTTTTTGCTTGGTGGCCTAGGGCACTCCTTCTTGGACATGTGAAGGCTTGGATGGCAGTGATTTAGGACGTGGAAGGATGCTAAGGCAGCAAGAAATTTGGTCGAGCACAAGAACACAAAAATAAACCAAAGAACCAAAAGAACAAAGTAACACAAGCTTGCAAGCTCAAAATAAATTCACTAAGGTTTTGATATCATGAATAAAAGTTAATTACAAGAGGGGGAGGGGTGTGGTATTTATAGAGTTCCCATGCCCTCTAACTTAGGTTACACACTTGGGTTACAAGTCCTCTCCTAGCTAGGTTAGAATTACAAGTCCTAAACAAACTAGGAAGAACTCCCATCTAGGTTAGGATTTGACCTAGTCTTCTCCTTCTTCACTTAGGCTTGGACCAAGTCAACAAAGTGGGATGCCTCATCCTTTGGGCGTGCGGGCTTTGGGGCAGCAAGGGGAGGTCGGCCATGGGCCAAGGGTGCATGGGATTGGGCCTCTTGGAAGCTGGGGTGCCTGGTCCCCTGGGCTGGCATATTCCCGATATCAAAAGGGAATCTTGGTTCTTCATGCTTGGGCTTGCTTCCTGGGCTTGAATCTTAGGGCCTGGGGTGCTGGAATAACCTGTGAAACAAGGGCTCCTGGTATATGGAATATTCTGGGAGCATTTGGAGGGAATCTGGTATCTGAAATGGCATTTGGAGGGAATCAGGGCACCTTGAAGCATCTTGGATCCTGGGTTGTCACGCAAAATCCACTTGGCTAATGTAATGGCCTCTGACTCCTAGAAGTGGCCTGGAGGAACTCCAACATAGGTTAACCTCCTCTCTTGTACAAAAATTAGACTCATACTGGACTCAAAACTGAGGTATAGGACTTGATACTGACTAGGTTGAGGGTTGAGACAAATCAACTAACCTCAACTTATTACAAGACTCAATCTTAATTGATTACAAAACTTTCAAAACATTGACACATGACTAATTAAACCATATGGGATCTAGTGTTCTGTGTTTGATCCTGGTGTTCCCACCAATTCTCTCATGGTGGGAGGAACTCTACCTCATCGAGTAAGGATCAATTTGGCTCAAGGAGGGTCTGGGTTGAGGCGTTGCAAATCCGCACCAGTATTCCACAAGTCCTCAGATTCTGGCTGACCTTGCCACCGACCAAGTACCGCTGACAGTCTCTATCCTGAGTACCAATAGCTTGATCATCCAGAGTTCTCTCAATCTGTTCCTCAGCAAAAAGCTAAATTGTATGTGGTCGCTCTAGGGTGGGTTCACTCATAAAAAAAGGGAGTGGCTCAAGGGGCTCGCTGGGTATCACTACTTGCTCCCTAGACTTTACAATGTCTGAGATGATGAAAGTGGAGCTAATACCTAAATCAGGTGATATCTTAGGTACATAGGTATTGGGTCCATTACTCTTCATTATTTTGTATGGGCCAGCTTTGTGAGCAGAAAATTCTTTTACGATCATAAATCCTCTGCAGAAAATTTTTTATCTCTCTTTTGGGAATTAGCCAAGTTGTTATATAGTTCATTAGTTATATTCAGCTTTTGACTAATTTCATGATGCATATGCTGTGCAGAGGTAAGTGTAGGTGTGGATATCTGATTCAAGGCTATGGATTTATTGGACTCAACTAATACCTAATGGACTTGACTAGACTTTCCTATCAAAGAAAGTTTTATTGAACTCTATGGGACAAATCCTAACAGACTATAGACTCATTAGGTTTGACCCTTGCATGGCATGCACATAAGAACTTGCTATGTACTCGTGCTAGGTTCCATAGGGTTTTCCTAAAGTAAGATGCAAACATGATTTGAATAATGAACGAATGCAAAAATGCAACCTAATACTAAAAAAAAGTAGAAGAAGTTTTAGAAAATGGTAGAAAATAAGATGTAGGTTCAGGGTTAGTCTGGTAGGAAAAGGGTTCGGGATTGATTGGATAGAATGGAATGCAAGAAGGTGTGTTAGGAATTAGTCCTAAACTAATGAGATTTACCTTATGGATTTGAGGTATTCCTACAGGGCCTACATTATGGAAGAATGGGTCGTTAATTTCAAGAAAGAGATCAATTTGAGTTAAAGGAATAACTTCATCATGAGGGTATTGGTCTAAAGAGATCAAGTCCTTAAGAAATTCTTCTGGTTCTTGAATCAAAGGACTGGACTCTATAGTTGGGCTCTCTTTTGGTGGCTCCTCAAGTATGGTTCTAATAGCAGTATCAGGGTTCTCTTCCTCTAACTACTCTTCCTTTACAATCTGGATGTGGTCAGGGTTTACTGGGTCAACTGATCTTGGGTTGGCTTCTACCTGGGCACCTACTGGGTCAACTAATTCTAAGTCTTCTATAGCAAACTCCTCTTCTTCTTCCTCATACTCCTCTACTAAGCTTGGGTCAGCCTCATATATCTCCTCTTCAATGTTATTCTGGTGAACCAATGAGGAGGTAAGAGGGGGTTGATTAAGGAAAAATGGACCAATACTAGGCTCACAGCTAGGGGTATTAATCCTATAAGGTTCAGGTAGACTAGGAGAAAGCTGATTGGCACTTGGCTGATTCCTATAGACTGGATTCCTAGGGTTAAGCTCTACGGGTCTTGCCTAGGGTTCCTACTCGGTCATCTAATGGATCAATCCTATAGGTTGCTTGGTTATTGGATTGGATCATCTGGTTGAGCTGAGCGGTCAAGTGGGCAAGCTAGGTTTGGGTTTGGGTATTTGATTGGTTCATTCGGGCTAGCTGATCTTGGGTTCGGGTGTCGGATTGGTCAAACCTACAATTCATTTGGGAGATAATCTAATCACTCATGGCCTTCATCATGGCCTCAAAATTGTAATCCATAGTTTGGCTGGGCTAAGGTTTGGACCTTTGGTATTGGGTTCCTAATTTAGTGGTCATGTAACAAATCAAACAATCAAAGTGGAATGATGCAGCCAAGCATGCAAAAGAAAAAAAAAAGTTAGTACAATCTAGGGCTTGCTAGACCTAGAGTCAAAATTGAATGGGTCAGCTTAACTTACACTTAACCCAGTAGCAAATCCTTCCTTTGGCCAGGTAGAGGGTAGGAGTGTGGGAGGTCCCCCTACTTTTGCAGGGACCCAATTAAAAACCACAGCACCACTTAGATCGTTTGACTCTGGACCCTCAACCTTAGACACCATATTTCAGTAATTGCCACATGATTAAATGCACTAGTTGGCCCACATAGCTCAGACTCGACCTGTTGATGTCACATAGCCCTCTAGGGCAAATTAGGTCTAATTGATTTTTAATTAGGCTTGGGTTAGTATAATGATGGTTGTTTTGGACTCAGGACAGGTGATGAAATCCTGTCTTGATGTTATATTGACTGCCCTTAAGATTAGATTAAAGATGATGTCACTCAATGGTCCTGATGCAATCTAAACAATCAGAAAATAAAATATTTTTTTAATTATTTTATGCTGTGACAAATTGAATTTGAATTTAAGTTAACTGGGGTTAGCAAATAAAGTTTGGCTTGGGATTGGGGGTTTGGAAATTGATTAGGTTGGGTCAAGTAAGTGCAGAAATTTAAAAAATTAAGATTTTAGAAAGTGAAGGATTTGACACTATTTCTGATGTAGGAAAAAATTAAAAAAAATCTAGGATAGAGGATTGATGGTATTTATGATACTGACCAAATTTTATACAAAACAAAAATAAATTGATGGTACAAATCTTATGGTTTTTAGACTTCTATAGAAATCTCATGATTTTGTTTAAGTTTCTAATATGCCAAATTTTAATGATTTAAAGTTTCTATAAAATTAATTAAAAATTATGATAAATTAGAAGACATGACACGAAACAATTCATGCAAATTTTATAAAAAAATAAAATTCTTAGATGGTTGAAATCAGATGGATAAATAGAGACCTAATATAGTGAACAGGATGCAGAAAATTTAGAAACTAGGGTTTCGTGAATCGAATGCAAATGAAAACTATCCTAAACCTGCTCTAATACCAAACTGATGCGGGATGACTCTAAGATTGCTAATCATGTAGGAAAAATAGTAAACTTTTTTTTTGTGGTTTTTATAATTTTATTTGCAGGCTAGATTCTCAAAATAAAATAAGAACAACATAAGGAGTAGCAATGCAAAGAATCATCATGATCGTAGGCAAACTCATACAAAAATAATAAATTCTAGGACCTGAGAATTGAGAAACTCCTAGATTATGATAGCTTATCTTCATCAAATTAGATAATAAGAGAAGGGAATATTTCTTAACAGTCAGAGATTGAAAACTTTGTAGTGGAAAGGATCACTCACACTCTGATTGGAGCCTGGAAGAAGAAGCTCGGTACCCTTGATTAGATGGCTGATTTGGGCGGTCTTGGAGGCAAGGAAAGCCTCCTTCTAGGACGTGAAACACCTCAATGATCCTGCAAAACATCAGGGGTCAATCAAAATAGCAAGAAAGAAAAAAAGGAAACTAGGTTTAGAAGGAATCAGGTTAGGGTTTAGAAGCGGGGTGGCTTGAAGCTTGATAAAGATCTCCTTGCTTGGCAGCCTAGGGCACTCCTTCTTGGACATGTGAAGGCTTGGATGGTAGTGAGTTAGGGTGTAGAAAGATGCTAAGGCAGCAAGGAATTCGGCCGAGCTCAAGAACACAAACACAAACCAAAGAACCAAAAGAACAAAGTAACACAAACTCGCAAGCTCAAAATAAATTCACCAGGGTTTTGATATCATGAATAAAAGTTGATTACAAGAGGGAGAGGGGTGGGGTATTTATAGAGTTCCCAAGTCCTCAAACTAGGGTTACACACTTGGGTTACAAGTCCTCTCCTAGCTAGGTTAGAATTACAAGTCCTAAATAAACTAGGAAGAACTCCCATCTAGGTTAGGATTTGACCTAGTCTTCTCCTTCTTCACTTAGGCTTGGACTAAGTCAACAAAGTGGGGCTCCTCATCCTTTGGTCATGTGGGCTTTGGGAAAGCAAGGGGAGGTCGGCCATGTGCCAATGGTGCTTGGGCTTGGGCCTCCTGGAAGCTGGGGCACCTAATCCCCACGGCTGGCATATTCCATGTATCAAAAGAGAATCTTGGTTCTTTATGCTTTGGCTTGCTTCCTGGGCTTGAATCTTAGGGTCTGGGGTGCTAGAATAACCTGAAAAACATGGGCTCCTAGTATATGGAATATTCTGGGAGCATCTGGAGGGAATCTGGCATCTGAAATGGTATTTGGAGGGAATCAAGGCACCTGGAAGTATCTTGGATCCTAGGTTGTCACACAAAATCCACTGGGCTGATGTAGTGGCCTCTAACTCCTGGATGTGGCCTAGTGAAACTCTAACATAGGGTAACCTCCTCTCTTATATAAAAATTGGGCTCATACTGGACTCAAAACTGAGGTACAGGACTCGATACTGACTAGGTTAAGGGTTGAGACAAATCAACTAACCTTAACTTATTACAAGACTCAATCTTAATTGATTACAAAACTTTCAAAACTTTGACACATGACTAATTAAACCATATGGGATCCAGTGATCTATGTATGATCCTGGTATCCCCACCAATGGGCTAGGGCTTCATTCTTCATGGTTTGGGCAGCATGAACAAGGGACCCAGATGCTGTGCTGATATCTTGAATGCAGGTCCAATAATCCTCCTCTTGAGCATGAAAATTACAGGACTCTTATGACTGAATTGAAACTAGGTGGACTTCTTAACTGAACTAACATAACTTACAAATGAACTCAAGTAACAGGACTCGATGGACTAAACAAGGAACTTCGACTGACTTAGTGAACCCAACTGGCTCACTTTATTACAGGATTTAACAAAAATTGACCAACACATGACTTAGATAACAAATAGGAGCTTGAAGTCTATGTCTAATCTGATGTCCTCATCAATTCTCCCAGGGTGGGAGGAACTCGATCCTGTCGAGTAAGAAGGTCGATATGGCTTAGGCACTGCTTTAACTGGTCTGGGTTGAGGCCTTGCGGATCCTCTCGAGTGATCCACGAATCATCAGATCTTGGTCAACCATGCCAATGAACCAAGTGACATGGAAGCCTTTGATCCCGGTATGAGTGGTTTGGTTGTCCAGGAAATGTCCAACCATTCCTCTCACAGGCTAATTTGATTGTGGACACTCAAGGTTGGGTTCGCTTTTAAAGAAAAAGGTTAGGCTCAAAACTCATTGGGTATCATTGCTGGTTCCCTATACTCTACTAAGTCTGAGATATTGAAGGTTGAGCTTAATGCCTAATGAGGTAACTCAGGCACTAGGTCCAACTTTCTTTATCACTTTGATGGATCCAGCTCTACGGGTATGTAGCCTAATCATCATAAGATTTTTCTAGTGAGCTCTTAGACTCTTTTCAATAATTAACCATGTTCTTATAAAAATCATTGCTTAGAATAATCTTATGATTAATTCTTCATGCAGATCTCTAATCGTGCAGTGCAAAAACTCATAACACCTAATGCAGACAAATGACTCATGCCAACACTTATTGAAATGTAGACTAGATTAAACCCTAAACTATAGCTATGGGTTTGACCCTTGGTTAGGTAGGTGGCATGCAGATGAGAATGGTGCATGCACTCCTACTAAATGCTGTAGGGTATGCCAAAAATATGATGCAAACCTAACATGCACAATGAATGTATGCAACATGCTAACTTTTATAAAATGCAATTGAATGGTCCTAGAAATGCTGGAAGTTTCTGTAAAGGGTAGAAAATAAGAGGTGGATTCAGGATTAGTTTGGTAGGACAGAAAGTGAGAAAGGGGTTCGGGGTTGATTGGATAGAATAGAATACAGGAAGGGGTGTCAGCGATTAGTCCTGGACTAATAAGGTTGATCTTATGGGATTGATGTAAACCTACAGGGTCTACATTATGGAAGAATGGGTCATTAATTTTAGGGAAGAGATCGTCAATGGAAACTATAGGAGAGGATTCATCTTGAGGGTACTGATAAGCCAAATCCTCAATAAAGTCTTCTGGTTCATGAAATTTAGGACTGGGCTCTATAATTAGACTTTCTTCTAGTGGCTCCTCTGGTAAGATTCTAACAGTAGTATCTAAGTTCTCTTCCTCTAACTAGTCTTCCACTACAAATTCAGTTTGGGTGTGGTCAGGGTCAACTAATTTTGGGTTGGCTTCTATCTGGGTATGGTCAGGGTCAACTAACTCTGGGTTGGGTTTAGTGTGGGTATCTATTGGGTTAACTAATTCTAGGTCATCTATAGGTATCTCTTCTTCTTCTTCCTCATACTCATCCACTAAGCTCACATCAGTTTCATACACATTCTCTTCAAGGTCATTCTTGTGAACTAGTGGAGTGGTAGGAGGGGGTTTGCTAAGAAAAAACTGGCTAGTATCTGGGATAACAGGCGTGGGTTGACAAAGGGGTTCCTGACTAATACTAGGCTTGCACTCAAGGGTGGTAGGGGTAGGTCAACTAAGGGGAGGTGGACTAATGCTGGGCTCATACCTAGGGGTACTAATCCTATGGGGTTCAGGTCGACTATGGAAAACTTGTCTAGCACTAGGTTGATACCTAGGGATTATGGGCTCATAGGACATGGGCTCAGACCTATGAGTTTTTGATTTATCAGATCTGGGCACATAGGTTCTAGTTTCATAAGATTTGGGCTCAGATCTATAGGTTATGGATCTCTTGGACTCATAAGACCTGGATAGGTACTTTTCTCTAAGTTTGATTTTCATGGCTTTTTAGGTAGTTATGGGTGTTTCTCCTTTTAGTTTAGCCATTCTCTCAAACATATCATAGTCTACCTTAGCCTGGCAAACTAACTTAGCTTTAGCAAACCTAAACTAATCATTTTCAAAATAGAAATTCATTTGGCATTCAAAATACAGGTCCATATATCTTTCCCAACTAAGATAATTCTCAAACTCAGGATCACCACCAAATGTAGATACTATTCCCTAAGCACTTCTAATGGGTCTCTTATCCTGGTCCAAGAATTCTTGATTGGGCTTTCTATGATTGGGCTCCTGGTATGGGTTAGAGTATTGGGCTCTCCTAGGATTGGGCTCCAAGTATGGGTTATGGTATGGGGTTCTCTTAGGATAGGGAGGTGTGGCTAAAGGTGATGGGGACATCAATAATAAGAATATATACTTTGATTAACTAACTTTGTTTTTGCAGCTATAGTTAAAAAAATCTTGAGCCATGAAACAAGTCCCAAATTTTCTTGAAGCATACTCATGAGTCAACACATGGAAGCAGACAATTTTTTCATGAGTCGACTCAATCTCAAAGCATGAAGGAAAGCAACCTCTTCAAAGCCCAATTCAAGCCATTCAAGCCCAATTCAAGCCAAGACTTGAAGCCAAAATTTTCACGTGGGGGGACACCTCATTAAGAAACCTTGGGGTAGAAGAAATTACACTACATCAAGACTTTTATGGAGAACATAAAGATACATTCCAACAAGTGACACGTAGGGTGCCACCTCTAATGACACCTAGGCCTCCACATCAGCATTTGACAACCACATGAAGACCTTCTAGAATGCCACATGTCAAGTGGTTGTAACATTCTACCAATAATTTGTTTTTAGTTAAAACCACTTACCTAAAAATTATTGGAGCCAACTAAGCCATCCTTATCCTCTCCACTCCACCCTTGGACAAAATTCCTAGCATTAGAGCCTATAAATAGGGCCCCTAGGCTCTCATTGTATTTATTCTATGCTATGATTTAAATTAATGAAAGGATCATTTCCTTGTGTTCTAGTTTTTTTGAGTTCTTATTTGCAATGAAAGTTTTATAGCTAGTTTGAGTGTGTAGATCTTTGTCCAAGGAGAGAATGAGAGTTTTCTAAGTTTGAGTTTGAGAGTGAAGAGTGTTTTTGCAAGGAGTAAAGGATGGGATGCCCATTGATGGATCTATGATCAAGCTCCAAGTCCCAAGCCGTCGGCCACTTTCTTCTTCTTCCTTTTTACTTTGTTTCCATTCCAACTCTAATTCTTCTTCCATGTCTAATCCCTAAATTTTTTTGCAATCTCTCTCAGGTTCCTAGGTCAAGGATGAAGGTATCCATGCCATGGATCAAGGCCAAGGTGAGTCTCAAAGTAGAGAGTGCCAATCTTGACTTCTAGGCCTCAATCCTTGAGTGATGAGAGCTCCTTCTTCCACCAAATAATTAGCCATCATTGTTGGTAGGAAAACTCTTCCTAAGCTTCATTAGATCTGATCATTTGAAGGTTAACTTTTCCTAGTAGTGACGGTTTCCTTGCCATGAAGATCCTAATCCTTATTTTGAACTAGATCTACATTGCGGGTCTTAAAAATTATATCAACTAGTCTTCTTATGAAAATTCTTTTCTTGGATTAATTTTGCTCATTTATTTAATAATTAATTGCTCAAGTTTGCTTGATGGTTATCTTGCTTAAACTCTCCATCCATCATTTCATTTTGATCCCCCATCAATTTTTTTGGTATCAGAGCTTTGTTTCTAGGTTAAGCTTTGCAAGCTGCTGCAGTCCTATCTTTTCTGAGTATTCTATGATTTTTCATAATTTTTATAGTGATCAAAAAAATTCAAAAAAATACTTTAGTAGTACCTTCATGTGATTGAATTCGAAAAATAAAATTCAAAAAAATATTTTTCTTCTATTTTTATATTTAAAAGTATGAGTTCTTAGGTCATTTCTGAAGTTCTATCCAGAATTCTATTTTTTCCTTCCATTTCATTTAATTATAGAAAATATAAAAATATTTTTTATAAATTTAAAATTTTAGATCTGATATATAGATTTTAATTTTTATCATTTCCTACCAGAATTTTTAATTTTAGAAAGGTTTATAACTCGAAATTCAAAATTTTAATTCAGGTTGTTAAGAGTTAGCTAAACTGCTAGAACCTTCTAGCAACTGTTTTTAGACTACCTTCTCAACCAAAATTTGAATTAATTTGAAGTCAAAATTTAAAATATGAGATTTCAGATCTGAGAGCTAACCAAATCAATTTTATTTTGAGTTTTTTAATTTTTAAAATTTTAAATTTTGAATTTTCGAATTCAGGTTAGCTGGAGGTTAGTTGGAAACTGAAAATTATATTTTAACCACTTTACTTCCAAGGACGAATTTTCTAATTAAATTTCAAAGTTCAAAATTTTAAATTTGGTTACTATGATCTGTACTTTAATATTTGAATTACTCAATTTAAATTTGCATTATTTGATATTTCAAAATTGGGTTAAAAATTTATATATTTGTGCTAAGTCTAGTTGATTGTGCCTATTGTCTTGTTGAAAATTGTTTGCATCCATTTTTAAATTATCTTAAGGGCATTCAGTATTACATAAGGGAAGGAGGTCATTACCTTTCCTTAGCCTAAAACAATCACCTACATTTGCATTAGCCCAATCTTTAATTAAAATCAAGTAGACAACTAAAAACTAGGGACACCCACACGTCGGGTTTAAGTGCAAGATAAGACAAAGTATTATTTGAGTTTGTACTTATTCCTTGAAATTGGTGTCTAAGGCTAGAGGTCCAATGGCAAACGCCTTAAGCGGACTTGTGATTTCTAATTAGGATCTCGTGAAAGCGAGGGGAGCCTCCTACAACCCCACCTCTTACCTGGCTTATGGAAAAGGTAATTACAACTTTAACTAGTACTTAGTCAATTCCTGTATTTTGAACTTTTAGGTCTAGGAGCCCTAGAAGTTAGGTTTGCAATGCTTGCCCATTTGATCTGAAGCCCTATATCAATAGTCCTACATGTATCCATGGATACCAATCTTGAATTTATAAAAGGACCCTGACTAAAAAATTTGATACCCTAACTAAATAATTAGGACAAGTGAACAAAGAGTTAGGGCAAGTAAATAGTCGAATCGGGAACCTCGAAAAAGATTGCTTGACCCATACTATCCTAAATCACCTCCCATTGGTCCAAAAGCCCATTATCATGATCTCACCCTTGAGTACAAACCTAGATATCCCTGCCAAGGATTTGTAGATTAGGAGGAAAGAGCTTTTAGGAGCAATCGACTCTATATACCCATATTTGATGGAAACCATGAGGTGTATGTCGATTGGGAGAAGAAAATGGATCAGTACTTTGAGTTTGATGAAATGTTGGAAGAAAGGAAGTGTCAATTTGCTAAATTAAAGCTAGTCTGACATGCTAAGTCATATTGGGGATATGTTGAGCATAAAGTTATTATAGTGGGGATAAAATAATTACTTGGAGAGATATAAAGAGTAAGCTGAGAGAAAAGTATCTAGGCAGATCTTATAAGCAAAATCTTCCAACCTAATGATACAAATCGAGATAAGATGATGAAACTGTGTTTAAATATATTGCTAAATTTAATAAGTATGTAGGAGATGAAGAAGAGACTAAACCCACTGAGAATTTAGAGGAAAGATCTCCTAAACCAATTGAAAAGTTAAATGATGAAATAGAATCAAAATCTTGTCCAAATGAAGGGCTAGAAATAGAAAATTCTAAACCCATTGAAGAACTTAAGGATGAAGTTTATGAAGCTGGGTCTAATCTTATGGATGAATATTATCAAGAATAATTACTTGAAGATAAAATTACCCAGCCTAAAGAAATCAACAACGGGGATGATCAAAATGAAATCCAAGGACAAAACCATGGAGATCAATCTGAGGATAACATAGAAGATCCAGAATTAATTGATGTTGAAGGTTTAGATCTAGAGATCAATGAAGGATTACATATTGGGGAATTGACCGCTAAAGAACAAAATCCTATGGATCAGTCCCAAGAAGCTATAGAGCCTTTGAAAACCTTGCAAAATATTTTTTCTAACAATTTTTCTATCCCTGGTTTCCCATTTCTGAACATCCACCATCCCGATCCACCATTATGTTTCATTCACTCTTCTATCCCATCCGGCTAGGACATCTACCATACCATTGATCTGGTCCCAATGATATTCAACAGTTACTTTATTAAGACTCTTTGGCATATGTTAAGAGCCAAATTAAGTTTCACTGCCACCTACCTGAAGTTTTGTACCAGAGTCTTCAAAGCCATTTAGGAAATATTGGAAATTAGGAACCTTGTTTCCTAGCCTAACAATAAAGTTTAGTTCATAGATAATAAAGTCCATTTGAGTTTGTTTTATTTTTGTTTGTCTTTTACCATTTAGTATCATTTGCATTTGTCTCTTGTCATTTGGTGTCCCATGCATAAGTATCCATGATTATGAGAGTCATATGCATAGCATGATTAGTAAAACAAATTTTGAGCAATGAAATTAACAAGCATATCGCTAAATTTTGTAAAAAAAAGTCAAAGAATTTCAGGAAGGAGACTATGTCTTGATTAGGCTCAAAACAATTATATGCCCGTGGTGTAGGTCCTTTTGAAAATAGTAAAGAAAATTGGACCTAATATGTGCTAGATATATCATCCGACTTTGGTATCAGTTCCACTTTCAATATTTCAGATCTAGTAAAGTACAAGGAACCAACAATGATACCTAGTGAGCTATTCAAGCCTGATTCCACCTTTGAGAGTGAACCAATCCTTGAGTGTCCACCAGCCATATTACCAAAGCGGCAAGATAGGATTAAGCGAATCTTAGATGACAAGATTGTCACTACTCAAAACAAAGACTATCAATGCTACTTGGTTCACTGGCAAGGACAACCTGATTCCAAAGATTCATAGATCACTCGAGAGGACTTACAAAGAATCTATCCTACCTCTTAGAGTATCACCAAAGCCAGATGAATTCCTACTTGATGGAGTCAAGCAGTTTTTCCACCCCCGGATAATTGATGGGGACATCAATAATAAGAATATATACTTTGATTAACTAACTTTGTTTTTGCAGCTATAGTTAATAAAATCTTGAGCCATGAAACAAGTCCCAGATTTTCATGAAGCATACTCATGATTCAACACATGGAAGAAGATAATTTTTTTATGAGTCAACTCAAGCTCAAAGCATGATGGAAAGCCACCTCTTTAAAGCCTAATTCAAGCCATTCAAGCTCAATTCAAGACAAGACTTGAAGCCAAGATTTTCACATGGGGGGACACCTCATCAAGAAACCTTGGGAGAGAAGAAATTACACTACATCAAGACATTTATGGGGAACATAAAGATACCTTCCAACAAGTGACATGTGGGGTGCCATCTCTAATGACACCTAGGCCTCCACACCAACATTTGACAACAACATGAAGACCTTCTAGAATGCCACATGTCAAGTGGTTGTAACATTATATCAATAATTTGTTTTTAGTTAAAACCATTTACCTAAAAATTGTTGGAGCTAACTAAGCCATCCTTATCCCCTCCTCTCCACCCTTGGAAAAAATTTCTAGCATTGGAGCCTATAAATAGGACCCCTAGGCTCTCATTGTATTCATTCTATGCTATGATTTGAATTAATGAAAGGATTGTTTCCTTGTGTTCTAGTTTTCTTGAGTTCTTGTTTGGAGTGAAAGTTTTCTAGCTAGTTTGTATGTGTAGATCCTTATTCAAGGAGAGAATGACAGTTTTCTTAGTTTGAGTTTGAGAGTGAAGAGTTCTTTTGCAAGGAGTAAAGGATGGGATTCCCATTGATGGATCTATGATTAAGCTCCAAGTTCCAAGCCGCTGGCCACTTTCTTCTTCTTCCTTTTTTCTTTGTTTCCATTCCAACTCCAATTCTTCTTTCATGTCTAATCCCTAAATTTGTTTGCAGGCTCTCTTAGGTTTCTAGGTCAAGGATGAAGGTCTTCATGCCATGGATCAAGGCCAAGGTGAGTCTCAAAGTAGAGAGTGCCAATCTTGACTTATAGGCCTTAATCCTTGAGTGATGAGAGCTCCTTCCATCAAATAATTGGGCATCATTGTTGGTAGGAAAACTCTTCCTAAGCTTCATTAGATCTGATCATTTGATGGTTAACTTTTCCTAGTAGTGATGGTTTCCTTGCCAAGAAGATCCTAATCCTTATTTTGAACTAGATCTACATTGCAGGTCTTAAAAATTAGATCAACTAGTCTCCTTATGAAAATTCTTTTCTTAGATTAATTTAGCCCATTTATTTGATAATTAATTGCTCTAATTTGCTTGCTGATTAGCTTGCTTAAACTCTCTATCTATCATTTCATTTTCGTCCCCCATCAAAAGGTGACTCAAGTTTGGGTCTAGTATGGGTCCTACTTTCCTATAGGGTTCCTAATCGGTTTTCTTCCTGGTTAAACCTGTTGGTCAATTGGGCTAACTGATCAGTGATGGTCTTCATGAAAGTCTCAAAGTTGGAATCCCTGGTGGAACTGGGTTAGGGTTTAGACTGTTGGTATTGGGTTCCTAACCTAGTGGTTATGCAATCAATCAATCAAGGTGGTATGATGCAGTCAAGCACATAAAGGTTAACATGTGCTAGGATTTTGGTGGGGGCACCAGGATCAGACATAGATTACTGGGCCCTATTTGGTTTACCTAGCATGTGTCAAAGTTTTGTAATCAACTAGGATTGAGTCATGTAATAAGTTGAGGTTAATTGATTTGTCTGAACCCTCAACTAGTCCAGTACATTAAGTCCTGTACACCAGTATGAGTCTAGTATGAGTTTACTTCTTGTATAAGAGAGGAGGCTATACTATTTTGGAGTTCCACCAGACCTCATTCTAAAGCAAGAAGGAGTTATATCAGCTTAGGGGAGCTCAATCGACACCTAGGTGCCTTGATTGTGTTCTAATTTTTTCTAGGTTCCATTTTAGATACCAGATTCCCTCCAGATGCTTCCGGAATATTTCATATGCCAGGAGCCCATGTTTACCAGGTTGTCCTAGCACTCTAAGCCTCCAAATTCAAGCACAGGAAGCAACCCCAAGCAAGGAGAACCAAGATTCCCATTTGATGCCGGGAATATGCCAACCCAGGGAACCAGGCGCCCCAGCTTCCAGAGGGCCCAATCCCAAGCTCTCCAAGCCCATGGCCTACCTCCCCCTTGCTGCCCTAAAGCCCACACACCCAAGGAGTTGGCGTCCAAGGAGTTTGACCTAGTCCAAGATGAAGTGAAGTGGGAGAAGACCAAGCCTTTTCCTAACCTAGTTGGGATTTCTAATCCTTTTAAACTTTGTAATTCTAACCTAGCTAGGAATGGACTTGTAGTCTAATTAGGAAGAGGACTTGTAACCCAAGTGTAACCATGGTTAGTGAGGGCATGGAAACTCTATAAATACCCCACCCCTCCCCCTCTTCTAAGGATCTTTTTCTTATGAATATACCTTGTTGAAATTTTGATCAATTGCCTTATGTTTGAGTTTTGGTTCTTACTTTGAGTGCTTTCCTTGTGTTCCTGGATTGAAACCCTGCTGCCCTAGCACCCTCCTACATCCCTAGAGATTAGCCATGCCTAAGGAACAGAAGCCCTTGCTGCCATCCAAGCCCAGGAGCTTCTTCTTCCCCGGCTACCATCTTCTAACTCTAATCCCGATTCCTTTCAATCCATAGTTTTTTTTCTTATTTTTAATTATTGTTTTCATTAACCTTGATGCTTGCAGGATCCCCGAGGTACTTTCCCTCTCCTAAGGAGGCCTTCTTTGCTACCAAGACTGCCCAGATCAGCCATCAAATTCAAGGGTACCGAGGCTTCTTCATCCAGGTTTCGATCAGAGTCTTGAGTGATCCCTTCTGCTATTGAATTTTAATCTCTGACTGGTAAAAAACCTTCACTTCTCTTGTTATCTGATATGTTTGAAGATTAACTATCCTAAGCTAGGAATTTCTCAGTTTTTAGGTCTTGTCTTTTATTTATCTTGCGTGATTCAGTCTGCGACAAGTTGATTCTTAGAATTACTGAATACCTGCTAGTTCTTTATTTTGCTTTGAGAAATTAGCCAACAAACCTAAATCTATAAATCACAAAAAAAAATATTTTACTATTTTTTCCTGCATATTTAGCATTCTTAGAGTCATCCCGTATCAGTTTGGTATTAGAAAAGGTTTAAGATAGTTTTTATCTGCATTGCATTCATAAACCCTAATTTCAGCATTCTGTCTACTGCATTAGGTATCAATTTTTTATCTATTTTTGACCATCTAAAAATTTTATTTTTCTATAAAATTTGCATGAATTATTGTTTGTTGAGTCCTTTGTTTTATCAAAGTTTTTAATTTATTTTACAAAAATCATAAATCATAAAAATTTGGTATATTAGAAATCCTAATAGAATCCTGATAATTTCTGTAGCAGTCAAAAAAACCTAGGTTAGCATCATCATATAATTTTTGTTCCATATTAAATTTAGCAGGTATCATCATCACCATCCATAACTTGTTCCATAATTTTTTTGATTTTTTTCTACATCAGTAACTATGTCAAATTCTGTATCCACTAAAACCCTAATTCTTTGATTTATGCTATTTCTGCATACTTAACTCAACCTAACCTAATCAACTTCCACCCACCCCAATCCCAAGCAAAACTTTGTTTGATAACCCCAATTAACTTAAACCTAACTTGATGCATCATAAATCATTAAAAAAAAAATATTTTTTATTTTTTGATGTGTTTTAGTTTGCATCAGGACCATTGAATGTTCATCATCTTTTAATCTAATCTTAAGGACAATCAATATAACATTAGGGCAGGAGGTCATTACCTGTCCTGGGCCCAAAACAACCACCCAGCATTTCTACCCAAGTCTTAATTAAAATTAATTAGACTTAATTTGCCCTAGTGGGCTAGGTGACACCCAACAGGTCGGTTCCGAACCGTGCGGGCCAACTAGTGCATTTAATCCTTTAGAAATTACTGAAAGCTGGTGTCTATGGCTGGGGGTCTAGAGTCAAATGACCTAAGTGGTGCTGTGGTTTTTAATTGGGTCCCTATGAAAGCAAGGGGGCCTCCCACACTCCCACCCCCTACCTGGCTAGTGGAAGGATTAGCTATTGGGTTAGGTGTAAGTTGAGCTGACCCACCCAGTTTCTGGTTCTAGGTCTAGGAAACCCTATATTATACTAGCCTTTTCTTTTTCTTTTGCATGCTTGGTTGCATCATTTCATTTTGATTGCTTGATTTATTGCATGACCACTAGATTAGGGACCCAATATCAAAAGTCTAAACCCCAACCAAACCCAATTATTGATTCCAATTTTGAGGCCATGATGAAGGCCATGAGTGATCAGATTTTCTCCTAAATGAACCAAGCCAATACCCAAACCCAAGCCCAGCTTGCCCGAATAGACCATAGGTTTGACCAATCCGATGTCCAAATTAATGCTAAACTTGACAAAACCCAAGATCACTTAACCCAATTGACCCAATCCCAAAGCCAAATGAACCAAAGATTCAACCAGGTGGACCAACAATTTGACCCAGCAACCACTAGGATCAACCAGTTAACCGCAAGATTAGCCCAAGTTGAGAACCGACTAGAGACTATAGAGAAAACCCAAGAGTCTAACACTGAACCAGACCTAGATTCCATCCCTTCTACCCGTCACAACCCTAGAAGAGTCCAAACCCATGAGCCCTTTGTAGACACAATCCTAGGAGACCCCAGAACCAGGACCAATTTAGGGAGCCTAACCATAGGGGAAATCAATCGTGAGGACCAATACCCCGATGATAGGCTTCTTAGGAGCATCAAGATAGATGCACCTACCTTCAATGGCAGCCTAGATCCAAAAGTCTATATAGATTGGGAGGGAGGTATGGATAGGTATTTCAAATTTTATACCTTGAGTGATGAGAAAAAGTTTCAATTTGTCTAGCTCAGTCTAACTGATCAAGCTAGATTATACTGGGACCAAGTAGAAAGACTCAATAATCAGATAGGCAACCTACCCATTACCACCTGGGAAGCCATGAAGTTAAAGCTTAGGGCTAAGTATGTTCCCCCATACTAACAGTCGTGTCTCTTAGATGAATGGCATAAATTAAAATAAGGGACCAAAACTGTGAGTGAATACATAGCCCAGTTTGATGAGTGCGCCCTAAGATGCGGCATAGATGAACATGAGTCAGTTACCCTCTCTAGGTTTAGTAATGGTCTTAGAGAGGATATCCAAAAGGAACATACCTTAGGGATGTTGATAGCATGGCCCATGCCTATCGTGTAGCTGAAAATGTTGAAAGGTTCCAGAAAGTACCTGTAGTTAGGAGACCTAAACCCTTTAAGCCCAACCCTCCTAGTTTTAGGTCCAACCAAAACCAGTTCTACCCAAATCGACCCAGCTACAACCAAACTTGTCCCAACCTTAACTAAAATTGGCCAAACCTAAACCCAAGTCGACCTAAACCCAATCCAACCAGTCCCAACCCTAATCCATCTCATCCTAACCCAAGTCCGAGTCAGGCTAACTCAAGTAACTCAACATCTTTTAAGAATGATAAGGGTAAGGCACCAGTTTTTTGGAAGAACCCAAGTCCCAACCCTAATGCCTATTTTAGGTGCAATAAGGTAGGTCACTTTGCTAGCCAATGTCCCACCAGGTCTTTGCACATAGGAGAACTTGTGGAAGATGAGCCTGAACCCAATGAGGATGAAGAGGAAGAGGTCTATGAAGCTGAACCATATTTAATTGAAGAATACGAAGGTGATGAGGAGGATTTTGAACAAACAGACCTTGCAGGGGTAGTTAAATGCGTCTTGTCTCAGAATAAAACCCAGGAAGATTGGCATAGGACCAATATCCTATAGACTTTAGTAAAGATTGGAGACAAGTTGTGTAAAATAATTATACATAGTGGGAGCTATGTGAATGCCATATCCTATAAGGCTGTCAAAACCCTAGGCTTACACCCAGTTCCTCACCCAAGCCACTATAAGGTATCATGAATAGATTCCACCTCTATACCCATTAAATCTAGATGCCATGTTCAACTCCAGCTTCAATCATATCAGAATAAAGTATGGTGTGATGTTGCACCCATGAGGGTAAGTAGTATCATCCTAGGATGGCCATGGTTTTATGATCATGATGCCACTCTTTATGGCTGAACTAATGCTTGCATGTTTACTTTCCATGGAAAGAAGATCACCATAAACCCCACCCCACCTTAGGAGTTAATTAAGAAAGGATCTAGCTCACTTAAGGATAAAAAGTTTGGAATTAACTTAATCACTGCAAGAGAGCTAGAGAAGGAGATATCTGAGGGCACTACGTTTGGATGTTTGCTATGAAGGAAGTATCTGATCCTATTGATAGAGAGTACCCTCAGGAGGTCAAAGGATTCTTGAATAAATTTAGTGACATATTTTCTGAAGATTTACCTGACCACTTACCACCTCTTAGGGATGTCCAACATGCAATTGATTTAGTCCCAGGAGCTACCTTGCCTAACCTACCTCATCATAGGATGAACCCAGCTGAACACTTAGAGCTTCAAAGATAGGTAGGTGAGCTTCTTAGAAAAGGATTTATTAGGGAGAGCCTAAGTCCTTGTGCTGTACCAGCCCTATTAACCCCTAAGAAAGATGCCACATGGTGAATGTGTGTTGATAGCCGTGCCGTAAATAAGATAACTATAAAGTATAGGTTTTCCATCCCCCGCTTGGATGATATGTTGGATATGATGGCAGGAGCCACAATCTTTTCAAAGATAGACCTTAAGAGTGGCTACCATCAGGTTCGAATTAGACCTAGAGATGAATGGAAAATAGCTTTTAAAACCCAAGATGGTCTATATGAGTGGTCCGTAATGCCTTTTGGGTTATCCAATGCCCCTAGCATTTTCATGAGAATTATGACCCAAGTCCTTAGGATGTTCATAGATAAATTTATGGTAGTATATTTTGATGACATCCTGATTTATAGCAAAACCAAGGAAGATCATATAGAACATCTGAAACAAGTTTGTTTGACCCTTAGGAAAGAGAGCTTCTATGCAAATTTAAAGAAGTGTGATTTCATGACCCATAGAGTTATCTTCCTAGGCTTTGTGGTGATCCCTGAAGGTGTAGCAGCTGACCCTGAAAAGGTCAGATCCATTATAGAATAGCCAGTACCCACTAGTGTCCATGAAGTTAGAAGTTTCTATGGTCTAGCCACTTTCTATAGAAGATTTATTAGGGGATTTAGCACCATAGTAGCACCAATTACTGACAGTATTACGAAGGATAATTTTGAATGGACCAAATATGCAAATAGAGCCTTCCTAGAGATTAAAACTAAGATGACACAAGCACCCATATTGAGGTTACCCGATTTCACCAAAGTTTTTGAGGTAGCTTGTGATGCTTCGAGAGTCGGCATAGGAGAAGTTCCGAGCCAAGAGAATCACCCAGTAGCCTTTTTCAGTGAGAAACTTAATGAGGCTAAATTAAAGTACTCAACCTATAACAAAGAGTTTTATGCGGTAGTACCAGCTCTTAGATACTGGAGACATTATTTACTATCCCACGAGTTTGTTTTATATGCTGATCATGAAGCACTTCAATTTTTGAACTCCATAGAAGAAATTAAACCCTAGGCATGCTAATGATAGAAAAGTGCCCTAAGAGCCAATCATTATGAGGGCCTTTTTGTAAACTTCCAGCTCATGTATGACATACTTTCATATTAATAAAGGCATTTGATTCATCATATACTACTGTGTCATGTTTTTATTGATTATGATGAATCCCATAGAGTAGGGCAATAGAATTAGGATTATGATGGAGTTCATAATAGTGAGACCTGATTTTCTATAAATCATAATTTAGAATGTTCCTAGTCGTTGGACCATTGATTTGGGGATCGATGAATCTGGAAAGACTAGCTTATCCTATGTATGCTCAGTTGATGGGGGTGATTGATCTCACAACCACTTGTGTAGAGATACTAATACTAGGATAAGGGTACTCATCAGGGTATGAGTATACTGGACTGATCCACATCGAGATTATCTTATGGAAGTCTTACTACTTGTTAAAAGATAGATCCCAGAGTAGAAGTTATGCATGTGATCTTTAGACCTGAGGTCACCATGGTTCCTTGTGCACACAAAACCATACTTTGGTTCATACTCATCCATGCCACTACGACATGTACAGGGTGTTATGGGTATGGTGAAAGGTGTACGAAGGATGTGAGTGGACCAACAAGAAATCGATCATTCCTAGTAATAAAAATTGTTATCCCATGCAATCTCTTCGATGAGTGACTCAAGGAGCCTTTGATCAAAGCAGGATGAGATTAGTGGAGTGGATGTAAGTGCTTGGAGTGCACCGAACTACTATAAATCTTTGTGTTTGTCTGTGTTTGCTTTATTTATTACTTGCTCTTCAATACTTGCATTTAATTTATTATTATCCGCTGCATATCTCTTAGAGCTAAATCACTTTGTTGCATAAACACTTCAAGACCAGCATATAATTGTTTAAATTTTTAAAAGACACAATTCACCCCCCTCTTGGGCTCCATTCTGGGCAACATTGGTGATCCCGGTGTAAAACCAAAATTGGGTTTTTTTTTCTAAGCCTGGTGTAAAACAAACTGGCTGTATTCCATGAGTGAATATAATGGAAATCCCAAGTGGTACCTTGGATAGTAGACGTAGGAGCTAGGTTGCTCCAAACCACTATAAACCGCTTATGTTTGTGCTTGTGTTGATTGTGTTTCTTACTTGCTTCTGCATTTCATATCTAAATCACATCACTTACTACACTAAGTTTCTAAAAGAGCATATACTTGTGAAAAAGTTCTAAATACCCAATTCACCCCACCCTCTTGGGTTGGCCAACTGGGTAATAGCTACAGATAGCGAGTAGGTTCTGAGAGACACTCCAACATGTCCAAGGAGGCTCAAGGGCTGATAGGAGGGTTCATGGATACAGATTTCGGTGGAGATGTGGACTCCCATCGTTCGATGACAGGTTTCATATCAGCATGTATGGAGGTCCTGTATTATGGAGATCCTACTTGCAACCTATTATGGCATTATCAACCATCGAGATGGAGTATATCAGAGTTACAAAGGTAGTAAAGGAGGCCCTATGGCTGAAGGGTCTAGCATTAGAGATTGGCACCTTGAACAGGAGGCTGTCAAGGTACATTACGATAGCTAGAGTGCACTTCTACTTGCACAGAACTCTATCTATCATGCCCGGACCAAGCACATTGACATCAGATACCATCGGATCAGAGAGCTCATGGAGGATGGCGAGGTGGAGTTGGTAAACGACACACCAAGGAGAATCCAATAGATGCACTAGCGAAGGTTCTACCGCGAGATAGCTTTTGGAAGTATGTGGCACTGATGCAGCTTGTGGACAAGATAGATAATTAGGGACGAGATCAGGAGAGGATCATCGACCAGCTGAGAAGTCACCAATGATTAGGGTACTACTATTTTTTTTATTTTTTTAGGTGGTGGCAAAGGAACAATGGAGATGCAGGGTAGAAAAATTGGACACTCTATGAACTTGGGACTTACATTCACGGAGAGACCTCTCACCTCTATGGCATCTCACCCACCTAACTACATGTAGCTTAGGGCATCCCACCCATCTCACTACATGCGGAGCCTAGGGCATCCCACCCAAATCACTACCTGGGGCCGTGAAGAAAAGTCTCTAAGACCATAGAGTGGACTTGACGGGGAAGTGGATAACTAGGGCCTTATGCCTCTCGATGCTCGAAAGCGAAGGTATAGGATCTCACACCCCTTAATGCCCAAAGGCAAAGGCAAGAAAGGCCTCACGCCCACTCCTTTATGGAGGTAGAATGAAGAATCACTCTTTCCTAAAAACTCACCTTCATTAACCAATTATTTACAAAGGAATGAGGGTGGTATTTATAGACCTTTCCAACCCTCTATTGAATTTGAATACAAGACAGAAAGATAAGGATGGTTCAAATTCAAATACAAGATAAGGTCTATCCATACTAGATAACTCAATCCTAACCAAACTAATCCTAAATCAAATTTCAAAATAATTGATAAAGATAAATCCTAAATTAGTTTATTCTGGTATTGGATATGCATCAAAATTCATGCTACTCCAGGATTTGTGCTTGCTTCGAGATTCATGCTACTATGGGATCCATGCTGGCAATGTCCCCATCATTTCCCTGAGGTGGGGAGAACTCGACCCCGTCGAGTCAGGCTTCGGCAATCTTCTGGCTCCAAGATATGCATGGCCTGTAGATTGATTTTTTCTTTTCATCACATCTGCTCTGAAAGATATGCACTTTGATATATGTGCAACTTTGAGATCCATGTAGCTCCAAGAATCATGCAACTTTGAGAACCTGCAGAACATGAAGTCGGCAACAGGGGTGGAAGTTGCCTTCTCGATTGTGCGGGCTTCTTCCTCCTCCATGGATGGATGAATGGAGGAACAGGGGAGGCTTTTGGAGGGTAGTCTGGTGGGCGTTCGTCAATGATGGCATGGGGGAGGAAGACGATGGTGCGGGGATCTGGTCGGGGGAAGGTGGAGGCACTCGATGGAAAGCGAGCCGACTCTAATGAATTCGAGTCGATTGGAATCAGTCCGAGCTGACTCCTCCAGAGTCCATTTTCTAAAAGTTTTCTGAGAACAGTCAGGTGAGCCGACCCGACCTAGAAAGAGCTGACTCTATCAGACCTAATTTCAAAAGCCTGAGAAAGCGAGCCGACCCGAACTGCATCGAGGCGACTCTTCCAGAGTAAGATTTTCCGAACTTGAGAAGAAGAGCCGACCCAAGCTGAAAAGAGCCGACTCCTCGAATTCAAGAATTTCAAGATTCAAGTTCGAGCTAACCCAAGCTGTAAAGAGCCGACTCGTCCAGAGTGACATTCTGTACCTTAAGACAAAGAGCCGACTATATTGAAAAAATGGCGACTCGACCTATCGACTCGAAGGTCCAAGCCAACTCGAAGGAATCCGAGCCGACTCGAATGTCACTTCCAAGTATCTAACGGCTAGTTCCAGAATTTATTTTTGAATGCCAAAAAGTGCTCCAACGTCACAAATCATTCCCCAACGGTCTACAACGACTAGTACTGCCTTGGGATGATGGAAGACTTTAAATTTGAAGGATTTGAACTACCTTAAAGCAATTAATTAAGAAGAGAGTTTAAAAAGGAAAAAGGGAGAGCTTCATTGAATATCCAACCAACCACAAGAGATAGAGAACAAGTGCATTCAAGTCAACATTCAAGCCCTCAACAACTCTTATCTAAAGCTTGAATCAACTTTGGAAGAAGCCACTGACGTCATTAAAGCTTATTCAAGTGCATTCAAATAGACTTCCAACGAGCTGCACCGGCAACTATTCGACAACTTGAGTTTGTCATTTATTGTTGCATTTATTTTCAATTCAATCTTTTAATTATTGGATTATTGGTGAGCCCGGTTGAAAAACCAAATAGGTTTTTGGTGAGCCTTATCAAAACCAAGGTTTAGGTTCTTGATGATCCTGTGAAAACCAAGTTTAGATTTCTTTGGTAAGCCTGTTAAAACCAAAGGGTGTTGGGTTTTCTTTGGTGTTCCCGTAAAACCAAAGTGTAGAGGTTTTGGATTGTGATCTTATAAAACAATCCTACTGTATTCGGATGTGAATATAGTGAAAATCCCAAATAGTATCTTGGGTAGTGGACGTAGGAGCTGGGTTGCTCCAAACCACTATAAATTTGGTATGTTTGTATTGTGCTTTCTCTACTTTGTTTAGCTTCTGCATTCTATAACCTTATCACAGCACCTACCAGTGCAAAGGATTTTGAAATAGCAAATTACTAGTTTAAATTTTTAAAAGTCCCAATTCACCCCCCTCTTGTGTAGCCACCTGGGCAACAAGGTGGCTCGATCCTCTTTTAACGGTGTCCTTAGGTGGTGTTGGGATAATTACAAACTTCTTTCCTAGGTGCATGAATGAGCAGGAATTTGATTGGCCATATAGGGTTGCGTCATGGTCAAATAACCAGGGTCGACTTAGGATGATACTACTCACTCATATTGGTAGAACATTGTACCATACTTTCTCCTGATAGGATTGTAACTGGATTTCGATTAGGCACCTATGTTTGATAGGAATCGAAGTAGAGTCTATCCAAGAAACCTTATAGGGAGTCTGATGGGGAACTGTGGACAAGCCTAATATTTTGACAGCACTAGTGGATATGGCATTTACACAACTCCCACTATCTATGATTATTTTACATACCTTATCCCCTAACTTGACGAATATTTGTAGGATGTTAGTCCTACGCCAATCTTCCTGTGTCACAGTTTGGGTAAGGATGCATCTAACTACTCTCAACAGATCAGGCTCTATTTGTTCCTCGTCTCCTTCATACTCTTCAGCCAAATTTTTCTCAGCCTGATATACCTCCTCAACACTATCACCTAAGAGTTCTTTGGGTTCAGACTCATTCTCTTCTAATTCCCCTATGTGTAAGGCCCTAGTTGGATAATTACTAGCATAATGGCCTAACTTATGACATCTATAGCAAGCCACATTAGAATTTGGAGTCCTCTGAACTTCTGGTGCTTTACCCCTATCATCTCTACGGGTCAAAGGGGTGCTAGGGTTGGGTCGACTGGGTCGCATATGATTCGATCCTGGCTGCTGACTAGGTGCACTAGTTCTAGGGGGTTCGGTCTGTGATAAAATGGTCCCCTATGAAATCTCTCAGCATCTCATGCTACCTGGTAAGCTAGCTCTAAGTCATGGACATCTCTCAAAAATAACTCCTTCTGGATCTCTTCTCTCAATCCTGCCCTAAACCTATTCGGCTACACTCTTGGTTCCCTGAGTCAATCTCTGCCACTGATCTAGAAGTCTATAGTGGTAGGACATGGAAAGGTATTTCTCTCTAAGCCTAAGTTTCATTGCCCTCCAGGTTACTATGGGAACATCACCTCTTTGTCTAATGAACCTCTCAACATTCCCCCAATAAAGCCTAACCTGACGAATTAACCTAAGCTTTGCAAACTTGCACTTTCTTTCCTCAGTCATGTCATACCAATCGAAGTATTGGTCCATCTCTCCCTCCCAATCTATGTAAACCTTAGGATCCAGATTCCCATCAAATGTTGGAGCTTCCAATCTAATACTCCTAAGGGTTCGCTCATCATGGTCTGTCTGATCCTGATTGTGTCTCCTAGGGCTTGGCTCATAGACTAGATCATGATGTGCTATCCTAGGATTCGGATCATGGACTCGATCAGGATTGGGCCTCCTTGGATTTGGCTCGAAGAAATGGTCTTGATGAAAAGCCCTTCTAGGGTTGATGGGTGTTTCAAACTCAGATTCAAGCTCTAACACATTTTGGACTTCATGATTTCCTCCAGGGGTATGAGCTTCTAATCGATCAAGTCTAGAAGTGATGTGGGTTATCTGATCAGTCAAGTTTTGATTGGTCTGGGTTAATTGATCAGTTAAGTTTTGGTTCAGCTACGTCATTTGGTCATTCAAAGATTTCATCAGACTTTCAAAGTTTTGTTCCATGGTTACACTAGATTAGGCTTGGGTTTGCTGATAAGGTGCTCCTGAACTAGTTGCCTTGCACATAGACTCAACTCGGACTAGTGGTTTTGCTAGACCTAGAGTACAAATCAAATGTAAGGTCAAATTGACAATCCGGGTTGTAGTAACTTGGCACCTGGCCAGGTAAGTGTAAGGTTAGTGGAGGTTCCTCTTTGCTTGCCTTAGACATCAATTTGAAATTGGCTAGGTAAGCGAACCAACCCACTTTCCTTTGGGCTCTTGTCCCTGAACCACTTGCCTAGACACCAGATACAAGCACACACAAATAGGGTGTCAAAGTTGGCTTTACACTTGACTCGACTCGACCTTATGGGTATCCCTAGCTCACTAGAGCAATTAGATGTCTAATCCATTTTAATTAGGGTTGGGCTTGTTATGCAAGTTGGTGATTTTTGGGCTAGGGACAGGTGATGAAATCCTGACCCTATGCCAATTTGATGCCCTTAACTTGTTTTATCATGAAATGAATGCAACAAGCATACGGATCCAAATTTCAGGTGCAGAAATCAATGTGTTGCAGTTCTGATGTCGGGCAGAAAAGTGACATGTATCAATCTCATAAAATTTTAAAAAAATCATAAAACACTCCTAACTTGTAGGGGATATACCATATAAAAGAAAATTTAAAGATAAAATCTATACTATGCTGAGCAGATACTAAAAGTTAGATAATGTAAAAAAAACATAACAAAACGGTAGAAATTTCAGCAGTAGTAATGGAGAGCGAGAATTTTTTTTTGTGATTTTTTTCCGAAGATAAAATTTTGCATGCTGATAACTAACCTAATATGGAGTAGGAAAAAAAATATTTTAATAAAAAATCAGCTATTCTCATTCAGACTTTTATGCAAATCACAGTCAGCCTACTCAGAAATACAGCAAGCAGAATTTAAACAAACAAAGTTATTTGCATACCAAACTTCAACCTAATGATTCATGTCTGGCCAGGGGCTCATTATTCCCATGGGTTGTAACAGTGTACTGGTGTACACCCACTTAGGAGGCATGAATTTTAGATCTAAATTGGATTTAAAAAATGATAACTAAGTAGCATGTATGAATGCTATGCATGCAGAAAATTTCAGCAACCTACCTAAATGCACAAATTCAAAATTAACCCTAACCTACCATGCTCTGATACCAAAAATGATGGCGTACGAAAATGGAATGATGCATTTCTACGAATTAAAGATATTAAATGATGATGAGGCATATATGCATGCGGCTATTTTACGTAAAGAAGCAGAATTTCATGAAAAGGACATAAGGGAAAACATGACTAGGAAGACAACCTATCAAAGCAATTAAGAAAATGGACCTTCGTGGTTAGGAAACCACACAGGTTAGGGCTAGCTTAATTCCCTATTTCAGATCTGAAAGAGATTTATAAAGATTGGTTATCGGGCCATTAATATTCTGAAATGAAGTAAGGAACACTAGAGATGAAGTATTTAAATGGCCAAAGAATTACTATAGGTTTTAAAGCATCCTGCATCTGATTCTTTGGCATAGTAGACCTTCATCTTAGAAACCATGAGACCTGGGGATCCTGCATAGGTAGATGGAAAGGTTAAAGGTTTAGATGGAAGATTGGAAGAAAGGAAGAAGAAAGTTAAGAATGGAAGTGTTGGCTTAGGCTTGGATTGAAGTAATCTCTCTTTGGCATCCTTTGCTTGAATCATCTTCAATTGTTGGCGTGGAGAACTCCATTGTAGATGATCTCTTTTGGAAGATAGGAAGGTCAAAATTGGAGAGGCTTGAAGAGGGTTCTTCAAGGGTGGCCGAATGGGATTGGAAGAGGGATTAGTAGCTTGTTTGGTTAAGTATCCTAGGTCTCACACCTACCTTCTCTCAAGGGTCTTTGACTAGCAAAGGAAGAAAGCTTTCTTAGAAAAAAATTTCATTTCATTCATCATCCCATTACAAGAGGATTCTAGGAGCTTTTATAAACTTTAAGCTCCTTTTCAAATTCAAAATACAACACCTTTCATGGAGAATATCATGGGGCGTCCCAAAGAAAGTGGAATGGCCCATTTTCAAATTCAAATTCCTAATTTTAAGGTGGCATCCCATGAAGAGTGGAGCTTCCTTCAATTTGAATTTGATTTGGGCGAAAATTCATGGGTGAGGTGTCTTGTGATGTGGCTTGATCTTTCCTCCAAGAGGCATGACTTGTCCTCCAAGGTGGCATGGTCCAATGATGATTTGGTGCTCCAAGTAGTTGGTGAAGCTGGTTGCACTTAATCTGGCTTAATTCAAACCCAACTTCAAGTAGCTCTTGAACCCGACTCAATACAAAGCCTAATTGAACTCTAATTGAACCCAAATTGAAATAAAACATGATTCAATTATTCAACCTGACTTAATACAAAGCCTAATTGAACTTTAAAATCCAAATTGAAATAAAACAGGACTCAACTATTCAAATAAACACAAGTACAGGACTTAAATTCCTAATCTTCAATCCATAAAGAACTTGGTACAATTGAAGCCTCTTCCTGAGCCTGGTGCCTGCACCAAGGCTAGTTTTGAATCCTAGGTATATGTGATTGGGCCGAGTCAAGGGTGTAATTGGGCTTGGAAAACTCAATTATGCATCAAGTTGGCCTATGGGAGTTTTAGGGTTAGGTCATGGTGACCTTGTATATATATACTTTGTATATGGGGCTGATTGGAGCCGTCATGATGAAATAACCATTTCTCCTTGATATCCATCTTCTTCCTCTCTCTCTTACTCTCTGGTTTGTCACACATTATCAGGATAATATCAGCATCCAAGCCACCATACCCTAGGAAAGAGAAAATTCCTTAGCGCCAAGGACTCTTAGTCCAAGTAGGAAACCCAGTACCAACATCTTTGGAGTCATCCCTCTCTCTACCCTTTTAGATTTTGACCAAGAGCTTTGGAGAGTTGAATCCTCACTGGTTGGAGGTCCGAAGAGAGGTGATTTCACATTCATATCATATCTGGAATGTTTGGGCACTCTGAACAAGTTAGGAGATTTCTGCACAACAAGGCTGAATTCCTGCCAAGCAGATTGCTTCATTCCCCTATTGCTGCCACTTTCAATATAATGTTTTGAAGTTGGTTGCTCGTAGAAGGTTGTCCATGCACCAGGGAACATCCTCCAACAGCTCAGTAGGGGTATGAAGACTTACCAAGAGTAACAAGGAGAAAATCCTAGGATGGTCTCGCCCATTATGTGGCCACTCCTCTCCCTGTGATCCCGAGGCTATAGGATGTAGCCTAACAGCCTCTCAGCCAGTCTGGAATAGAGGGTGAACGATGCATTGGGAAGCACCACCATGGTGATCCTGGCTATTCTAAAGGCTGGAGTAGTGGACAAGGAAGGGCCGGCTAGCACCGGGCTCGGTGGCTAGACCCTTGCCATTGTAGGGGCCATGGGTAGAGTCAGGACCCTCTCCAGCTTTATGGTGGGGCCTACCTCAAGGGATGGCAGGATCGATAGGACTTGGGGATAGCCAATGGAGGTTGGGAAGGTCTCTCCCTCAGCTTTTTGGCCCCATTGAGTTGCGGGGCCACATCCCCAGCCACCTCTATAATCGATGCCAGAGCTTCCCTTGCCTATGTCTTGCGGGACTTCTTCGCTAACTCCCCACAGGGCTTATTCATTGGTTCCTCATGGGTCTTCATCGATGATGTCCACTTGCAGGACATCTACCGGATCCTATCGATTGAGAATTTCATGTCTATATTAGCAGGAAAACATGGTTATTTGTCGAAAGCCATTGAAGAAAACATATTGCAGCCCATACCTAGATACTGGATCAGGCTAATCCCAGCATCGAAAAGATTTTGCTCAGAGAGGAGGTCCTACCCACGGGGAACCTTTAAGGTGGCAAGCTGCTCGTACACCTCCTGATTGGCAGGCTCCACCGATGTATTAGATTAGGAGACCAATCAGGGTTGTTCCAAACCTAATTGACTTTCTCGACCAAAGTAAAAAAGATATCAGTTCTTCCATTCCTTGACGTAGGTGGGCAGGTCAAACTGAAGAGCCCTTGGTCAGGGTGCAATAAACCACCACTTCTTCTCTACGGGGTGGCACTTCATGGTGAAGAGAGTCCTGAAGAGGAAAAATTGTGCGACTACACCATGGAAATGGCACAGGATGATGAAGAAGCAAATAACCCTGAAGGAGTTCGGGGTGAGTTGGGCTAGGACTAACCTATAGTTATCTAAGAAAAATAAGATACAAGGATAGAGAGGAAGCCAGAAACTAGCAAGGAAGAAATCCTCATATAGGGTGAACTTACCTGGCTCGCCCAAAGTGACCTACTCATTCGAGCCTAGGGCCATGATCCGGATGGTCTCTAGAATCTCGTATATCGCCTGAAGGTGAAGGGCATCTACCCTGGTCATCATTGAGACGGCACTCAACAAGCCTGCTAGGTCTTGGCTCGAGGATGTTGAAGGGGGAGGTAAGGCAAGGATGTTAGGGTCAACCATCTAGCAGGGAGCTGGGGGACCTAGAAGGAGATATCTTCCTCCTCGCTTTCCAAGGGAGGAGGCATAGACTGAGGAAACTCAATGACACTCGAGGGACCTAGGGTATACTCCAGGAGCATCTTCCTCTGGAAGAACTCATGGGAACTAAAGAATAGGTAGAAGAAAAGAAGGCCTAAGGCAGTGGACAAAGAACACTCCTCAGGGATGGGCTAGAAGAAATAAGGAGAATGGAGAGAAGAAACTAACTTGCGCAAGGCTTTAGGTCGAGGTTCCCAAATGTGGATAAGGAGCCCCCCTATTTTCTTCACTTTTCCCTCCTCCCCTCAGCTGCTTTAAAGGGATGCGGTGGGACAAGATGTCTTCCCGAAGGAGACAGGAACACCCCTATTGAAGCCTTGTCTAATGGTCAAATGCAGCCCTCTCCCCAACAATCGATGAGATCAGGGCACATGTCAACATCCATCGCATGAGACACTTTAGGTTGTGAATCGCCGTGCTGTTGGGCATGCAGATATCATTTTGAATCATCATCTCCCGCTCATGTGGTAGTTCTCTATCAATGGATGGGCAATCCTCGAATCATCATAGGTCATGGCAATTAATGATAGGCCCTAGGGCCCTCCACATCAGCAGCATTAAGTTACTCCCTTTGCCCTAAACCCGAAAAGTCATGGCTTATTCTGGGCTTGGGAGTGGGGGCATCTAATGTGACTAACTACTAATGTGGCTAACTGCTAACGTGGTGCTCGTAGGCCACATCCTGATCATAATGACCCCCGAGGTAAGCTCCCAGTCGAGGTGAGGTCCAGGCTAGGGTGAGCTCCTAGTCGAGTAGAGCTCTCGATTGAGTAGAACTCCTAGCCAAGTAGAGCTCCTGGCCAAGTAGAGCCCCTGGCCGAGGTGAGCTCTTAATCGAGGTAAGCACCTGGCCAACTAGAGCCCTAAGCCAAGATGAGCTCCTAGCCGAGGTGAGCTCCTGGCCGAGATGAGCTCTCAACTAGGCTAAGCTTGTAGTCTAGTATAGCTTCTGGACAAGCTAAGCCCTAGTCACGGGAGAATTCCCCTTACAGATCGATAAAAGAAGATGGATCAAGGATGCAACAAAAAAAGCTGCAACTCCCAGTAGACACGTACGGCCCACCTGGTTCTAACACCATGGTGGAGAGCCTGGATGGTGACCCAGGAGTATGGTGTCACTATCTTCACTGAACCTGTCATAATTCTTGGGAAGGTACACCTTATGAGGGGAAGGGAGCATTCCGCCGAACCTACCCCCTTGCAAGAAGTGCTTTTCCAGGACCCCAGGTCCTATAGTGCTCCATCGAACTTGCACCAGTTGCAAAGGAGTGCTCTGTTAGGATCCCAAGTTCTGTAGCGCTTCATCAAACCTGTGCCCTTCTTAGAGGAGTGCTCTGCCAAGACTCCAGGTTCTATCCCATGGAGCTCTAGCAAGCCTGTACCCCTCTCAAGAAAATGCTTGGCCAAGGCTTTAGTGGCGGGTTACTCCCGGGATAGGTATATTGCATCAAAAATCATGCCTCTCAATCAGAGGGGTGCAGCGGAAGTAGATATAAAACCAATTTTATATCCGGCATGCAATATAAATAAATCTAATTTATTCATGATAATATTCTTAAACATGCATTAGAGGATTTGAACAAGATCAAATCTAAAAATATTATAATTTGAAATAACGGTTACATACCTAGATAGCTATCCTAGGTTGCTCTGAAATCCATGCAGATCCTCCCTCGGACCGGGATTCAATTGCAGTCGTGTAAGCGCCTAGCCTTTACTGGTATCCACACAGAGCTTGTCATGGCAGAGTCACAGGGAACACCAGATGCTAGATCCTTGCAGCCCCCTCCTCTTTCAGCAACTCGGGCTTACTTCGGAAGATCACCCGACCGACACCTAGATCGGGTACTAGCTTCTATCTTGCAAACTGGCATTTGCAATATCAAGAAGCTTCTTTCCTCTCCTTCCTCTTATCCAAACAAGCTCTCAATACTTGGAAGAAATTAAAGAGAAGGAGGAGGAATGAATAGTAAAGAGAAGGAACTATTTGGAACTATTTGTAAAGGAAACCTCCTAAATGTTTTCTTCCTTCTTCCTTTCTCTTCCCTCACATAGGCACTCTCCCAAGCTTCTCACATGGCCAGCCACACCCCTCTCCCCTCCCTTATATAGGCCACACAACTACATTAGGATGATGGTTGGTGAGTGTGAACACATTTAAAGAAGAGAAGATAAACATTCTCTCTTTAAATGCTTTCATACTCTCATGAAAGCTTTATTACCCTTTTAATCGCTCTAATGAGGTCAATTCCCTATGCCAAGTCACCAACCATGGTGATCATGACTATTTAATGAGGGATTACCAAGTCAAAATGGGGAGGGGATTAGGTTAAGACCAAGACTTAAGAAGTCTTTACTTATGTCATCCCTTACATCACCCATGCTTATATCATGCTTTCATCATGCATGCTTATTTCATGTAAACATCATTCATGCTTACATCATGCAAGCATCATCCTATATGGGGTATGGAAGGAGAGAGGGAGTGTGCCATGTGGTGTGAGGAGAGAGAGTCCCAGTCCAACTGGGCTCTAACTCATGGTCTAATTTTAAATTGATTTGACACTCAAATCAAAAGGCCAGATTTAAACCCAAAGGCTATTGACCCAACATAATTTGGATTAATTAAATTAAATTTGATTTAATTAATAATTAATCCATCATTAATTAGGTCATCTTTTAATTGTAACAATTACATTTAGGTCCAAATCGATTTACTGATTAGTTACTTAAGCCCCTAATGTGTGTGATCCCTCAGGTCCTATTCTGTCTGGTAATGAGACATGCTATAATCACCATTATACATCATTGAAACACCTTTCGATGGACAGAAATAATTTCTGCTCAATCATAATTAGGATCATCGAATCGAGAATGACCCTAATGGGCTCTCACAATCTACCAGTGACACCTGGCAATATGTAGTGGCAACCGAGTAGAATAAGATTGGAACCCCTATGTCTAGTTACTGTGTAATTCAGTTCCTCTATCAAAATCCCTGACTTGATGTTGGTTACGGAATCTCACCAAACCCATCAGTCGTATGCTTAAACTTAATCGACTCAAGTCCAACCATGATACCAATGAAAACACCTTTTCATCATCACCTTGATATGGCCATAGACTCTTTGGACTTAGTCTTAATAAGTTGCATAGGATTATTCCTTACTACTAAGACTGATAGATCCCTATGAGTGAACACCCTACTCCTACAATAAACTTACTGCAGCCAACGAACACCACAAGGTCCCGTATGGATAGAAACCATGAGATTGTGCTATCGAACTATAGTAACCTTATTGTGAGTAGCCAGACACTCTAAGTCAAAGAACTATTAACACAACTACAGCATCAGGAAGTTATCAATGAGTGAGTAGTCATCCGTATAACTTTTCTTAGTTGGTCACGCTCGGTACTGTTGATCTACATCAACTACCTACACTCTCACTCCAATGTCATTACACTGTAAGTTAGAGACTCACCTACCTAGAATGGAAGTGATCCGTGCATCAATTTTAACGGATCAATCACCGTCCTTGTGATGTTCCAACAATTGGGAGCTTTTAGGGTTAATCTATAAAGACTCATGCCTCTGATTCTCAACTCTTGAGAATATGAATCATTGTCCATTAACTCCATGGACGATTCATAGATACATCAATATGAATAATATTGCCCTTTATTATGAAAAAGGAATTAAGTACAAAATCCATGACCTAAAATTATAATGTGTCATGGCAACTTGGCTTTTAGGGCACACATCTAGCATTTAGATTGTGTGCAACGGTGTCATCTTCTATATATAGGTAAGAGGGATCTCCGTCCAAGATAAATGGCAAGCAACCCCCGCTGCATAAGAAAAAGAAGAGATTACTCTTTTCCCCTCTCCATGATGGTCATTTAGGTTTCCACGAAAGAGAAATTGTTGTCCTTGATCGCCAAACTAACTTGACCATCGGAGTGTCCCTGCTGGTACCCCCGGCCTAGGTTTTTTCCTTGCAAGTCTTGTAGACCGGGATCATCCAGGGGAGGGGTGAGGGACCCGACCTCTGGAATTCTTGATATGGCATCGAGACCTACCAAAGCTGTAGGCAGGGGTGGTCTAGGCCACAACAATCATCTTCTTTAAAAATTAGAGATAGCTTTACAATAGCAATTATTGGTATTTGTGCTTCGTTGATGGTACTTGCTAATCTGGAAAATGATCTCGGTGAGTTGGTTAATTTTCTTTTCCAATTATGTAAGACATCCTTTCATTTTATCATTTATCAAGGAAGAATTAGCAACCATACTCACCTTTGTCCTTCAATATGATTGAAGCATAGATAGCCCTTCACCTAATTACTTGTATTACTCGCACAATTAAATAATGCACTAAGACCGATCCATAGATACAGAGAATCAATGCTCTGATAGCAACATGATTTGATCAGAATGAAGAAAGAAATTTTTAGCTAGCTCTACTTGGATCTTTCAAAAAAAAGTCATGATGAAAGAATTATGAAAATATAGCTTAAATTTTCATTTTTTTGTTAATTAATTCTCCATAGCATAAACTGAAGTACACAGTCTCTATTTATAACAATAAGGTCTATCCATGAACAATTTAAGTCAAATTTCTCTTTTTATTTTCTAGAAAAATGTACATTCTTGAACAAGTTGAATTGAAATTCTTTTCTTAATTTAAATAAGACTAGATCTCTAAAATTATAATAAATATAAAATATCATAAAAAATATAAAAATCTTATAGGAGATATATCCCGATTTCTATATTAACTTTGCATTCTATTGCTCATACAAATTTTCATGGATTGAAATATAATATCCGTTCAAAACATTTTCAAAAAAATCTTGGTTTTGCAAGTTCATTTCGAAGTCAAAATAATGAAATTTTATCCCGAATTAACTATTTTAAGGATTAACCAAAAGTTATAGGTCTCAAAAAAATATCTAATTTGAAAAAAAATATATCTTAATTATATATTGTATAAATAATTAAATTATGGTTTTTTAAAATCTGGTTTGTAAATCGATTTCTTGATACAATGAATCTTATTTTTGAAACTTATCTAGCTCTGCCAACTTAATCTAAATCGAGTCCAAGAATTTTCATGGATCATTTTAATTAAATTTGTTGTGTCCAGACAAATTACAATGATGCTTGGGCTTAAACTAGATCAAATGAAAATAAGTTGAGCTAATTAATCTTCATCTTCTTGGAGACTATGTGCATTGAAGTTCTCCTGCTCCCAAGCTCGTAATGGTGTCTGGACTAGACAGATGTGATCTAAAAAAAATTGAGTGGAAGGTGTTTCAGAATCAGGATCCCCTTCTCTGTCACGCTCACCGGTATTTATAGACCTCAGACTTAACCATTTCTAGCCACCTAAAGCTATAAATGGTTAATTTGTTAAGACATCAACACATGCAATAAGCATTATCCATAGTTGATCAGTTATTTTTTGGATGTCGAATAAACTCATGTCATTTGAACATTGATCAACTTTTCTTCTCCTGAGAGTTGACCAGCCTTATGCCTCTTGGGCTTTAGTTAGCTTTATGCCTCTTGGGTGTTAATCAGCCTTACACATCTTACGCATTGATCATCTTTATGTCTCTTAGGTGTTGATCAGCCTTATGCCTCTTGGAAATTGATTAGCTTTATGCCTCGTGAGCATTGATCGGCTTTACACCTCTTGGGCGTTAATCAGCCTTACACCTTTTGGGCATTGATCATCTTTATGCCTCTTGGATGTTGATCAGCCTTATGCCTCTTGGGAATTGATCGGCTTTATGTCTCGTGGGCATTGATCGACTTTATGTATCACTTGATTAGCCAGATTCAACCCCTATCAGATCAATATAAATAAACCAAATGTGTCGTATCCCAACACTAGTCCCCCTAGTTTCTGAATTCATTAATGATAAGTCAGAAATTGTCAGAAGCTTCTATTCTTGGGCAGCACGTTTTGATGATGTGTCAATATCTGAAAGGGGAAGCCGTTATAAAAACCAACAGCCGTATCCTGCCATCATCATTATAATTTTTGAAATCCATAAAAAGCCGAAAGATCTTCATCATAAAATAAAAGTAAACATCCCATCAGCAGCACGTTGCCATCGGATTATGAATAGTTATTTCGACCCTTCGAAAACTATATCTTTTTATCAGATATTATGGACAGGTGGCAAGATCTGAATCAATCCTGTTATTTGAGAAAAGTTTTAGACCATTGAAGGACAGTATATAAACACCATCTTCTCCAGGAAAATAAGTTTTCCACCATTTCAGTTTCTTCATCTTAGGAGTAAGAGTAAACCTCTCAGGTTAGCCTCCTTTCTTTTCTACTTTCTTTTTAAGTTAATCCTCCTTTGCTCCTTCCTTTCTTTATAACTAGAATCTTAGAAGTTAGTCGTACTGATAACCCCAAAGAACCCACTTCTTAGAAACAGAAAAAACAAGCCGAATTAGTAAAAATAGGTGATGTTAGGTCCTCCTTAACAAAATACCGAATTTTAGCATTGAAGCAGTATCATAACATTTCAGACGATTATGCTGTAATCCTTCCAAATTCTGAAAAGCAAATAGATCAGCCTCCACCGGGTAGCCTGATAATTTATGAAGAACATTTAAGAGCCGGCCTTAGATTTCCAATTCATCCCTTTTTCCTTACGACCTTTAGACTATGTCACGTATTACAAGTCCAATTAACTCCCAATAGTATCCGAATAATCTATGCTTTCTTGATTCTTTGCAAGGATGTAGATATAATTCCCAAAATTTCTCTTTTCATCACCTTATTTGTACTGAAACGAGATTTCCATGGCCATGAGTGGTGGGTAATCAATCCATGCTATGGACAGAAATTTATCTTGGGGCTTCTATCAACCATTCATGGTTGGAAGCCTTGCTTCTTCTACATCATATCTAAAATTCCTTGGAATTTCATCATTAGCAATAGGGAACCTCGGTTAACTCCCAATGATGGCAAGAAAATTCTGACAGCCGACCAAGAAGATTATGAGAAGCTCACGGGGATAGAGATTTCCTCGATAAAAGAACTTTTCAATGAAAGAGGACTTTTTTTGGCTAAAATCAGTCCCAATCCCTCTTTAGGTATTTTTATTGCTGATGTTATCTCTTCATTTCTTTACTGACAATCAATCACGTTACTTAATTTTTTAATCATTGCAGATACATCAATCATGGTGGACGTTCGGAAACTTCAAAAATTGTCAAAGAAAAAAAGAGCAGAAGCCACCCCCTCCGACCAAGAAGAAGGAAGAATTAAGAGATCGAAGAAGGTAAAACCAACAACTTCAGCAGTCTCAACAGATCCTATTTCTCCAATACTAATAGCAAATGTATCGGAAGATGACGAAGTACCATTATCGGCATCTCTTCAACCTCTAGTACAAGAAAGACGATCAATTGAAACTTTAGAAGCTGGTCCATCATCATTTCCTGCTGATTGAACTGATAAGGGAAAGTCTTCGATGATCGAGGAGGGAGAAGAAAGAGTACCAGATGTAGATGTTACAGCTGATTTTTATGTATATGCTGATGATTGGATCTAAATGATCCAATAATGGCTCATCGCCTCTTAAGGTCTATCATCATTCCGAGAGACTGAGAAATTACCAAGTCTCAGCAAATTGACGATACAGTTTTATTGGTTCATCCAGCACTATTGAAGGTGTGGAATCAATTTGCACTTTAAACAATAAAAGAGTCAATCATTTTTCTTCCTTTCTTTAATAAATCTGACCAATTCAATATACAAATGCATAGATTATCCATGGGATAACATCATGGATGAAAGTCTGAAAAACTTCGATCAGTTCCGTCAAACTATGTGCAATGAGGTAAATGTTGCAAGGGTGAAAAAAGAGGTTGCTGAGGAACTAAAGAATGCTATGGAAAGGAAATTAGAAAAATAGCAACCAAAACATTAGCTCTAGAAGCAGAATTGAATGAAGTACGATAAAAAATGAATTTCATGGAGTCAAAGCTGAAAAAGAAGAAAAAGAAAATCCAATCTATGTCCGTTAATTTGGAGAAAGCCGAAGAAAGAATTTTAACAGCTGAAAAGAAAGTTTTAGCGGCTGAAGAAAAAGCTTTAACGGTAACAAAGAAAGCATAACAAGCTGTTAAAGAGGCCGTTAATGAAGCCGTAAAGAAATATGTTCAGTCAGAAGCTTTTAAGGATAAACATCATGAAGCGGGGGTTGAGAGCTACGACCTAGGTCGCACCGACTGTTTAAAGAAAGTAAAGAAATTTTACCCTGATCTAGATACTTCAAAGATAGAGGAAGATTCTGATGAAGAGGATTCTGAAGAAGAAGATCAGTTTGGAGAACCAGTCGAAGACCAAGCCGAAGAACTTGTCGGTGATCAAACCAAAGACCAACATCAGGCTCCCAAATTCAAGAAGAAACGGAAATAGTTCCTATTATAAGTCAATTTGAAATAGAAGAAAATGTAATTGAAAAGTATGTAAATGATCAATCTGTATGAATGATGTAAGAACTTATTTTGTCTTTAATAAGAAATGAAAAGTTCTTTCCTTTAACAATAGCTATCATATTTTGAGTAAGGTAAATGCCTTTTCCTCTCCTTTTTTTCTTTTTTCTTTTTTAAGAAAGAAGATATGATAGATTATCTCAATAAAAATCAAAATGTCCCAACTTTTATAAACAAAAGATTTTCTAAGTATGAAATCATCGGATCATACAAGAAAATTTCCAAGAAAGACCAATTTAATCATGAAATTATCCGAATCAGATTATAAACACTGATTATTATTCAAAAAATTTAGTCAAATCAATTCCGAACAAGTTCAATGAACAAGAATCTTTAACGGGATAAGTCGATTAAAAAGCATAATCTCTAAATCAATCAAATCCCTAATTTACTCATAGATAATATAATATTTCAATCAGATTCACCAAACATCTTTTCCTTTCTTCTTATATTTTAAGAAGAAGAACCCTTCATAAGAGATTTTTCCAGATGAAGTTTAATAAGTCATCATATCAACTTTACCAAATGCCATCTTCCTATTGGAAGATTAGTCGTTCGGCAAGTCGTAGAACCGCATTTGTCAGTATTTCAAAGACCATATAAGATTTGAATTCAAATTCAAATCAAATACCATTATATATATTTTTGTAACTGACTTTTTGAAAATCAAAATGGTGCACGAATTCCCACCAAATCAGGATCTTAAACATGTCAAGATCTCAAGATATCTCGGAATTTGGACCATAAATCATGATCATTGACGCTCTCTATATAAAGAGGTTTTAGGCCTGGATCTTTGAGCCATTTTTGTCTCCAGTATTTTGAGTTTCTTTTCTCCTTCGAAATTCTTTGTTTCAAGAAATACTTCCAAAAAGAAATTTTCATCGTATTTGAGAAATGGAATCATATGGCAAGAAACTTTCTCAAACACTCAAGAGGAAGGCCAAACCTATATGATTCAGAGAAGAAAGATCTTGCATAAGAAGAAGTCGCTTGTCAAGAAGTATCTCTAATAAGCCAGAATTTCTCAAATATGTTGCATCTTCATCCGAGGAAGAGGAACAAGAGCCTTCCGTTCCTCTTCCAAACGAACCAGAGTGTGATCCATCTGCTAAGCATACTTCAACAGAAAAAGATAAAGCTCCTATGGAAGAGTCATTCAATTTAAATGAAGATAAAGACGTTCAAGTGCTCATCGCTGATACGAGTGTTAATAATCCAAAGCTGGCAAAAACCATACTTCAATCCACCATCCTTCAGAAAGATTGGGAGATAACGATCAAATATGGAGTAAAAGAGATTCTATCTTCTATTTATCCATGAATAATGAAGGTAGATAGCACTTCCTTTCTTTCAAGATAGTTTATTCTTGTTCTAATGACATTCCAACTCTTTTGCTCAGTTTATCAATGATATCTCCGTGATTGAAAAAAGTTGGTGTCCAATGACTGACCTTCAAGAAGATCTTCAGAAGCAGTTAGCTTTGGCCAAGGAAGAAAAGGACAAAGCTGATGCTAATCAGATAGCCTTAGAGTCAAGAGTTGTCCGGTCGACTGCAACGAACTTGTCATTGAAGAATCAATTAAGAATAATAGAAAAACATGCCATGAATCTTTTGGCCGATAAAGCTAAAAGAAGGAAAATACTTCAACAAGCGGATGAGGCCATGGAAGAGAAAACTCGGGCACATGAAGATGTATTGAGTCAAAAGTTCACAATGGAAGAGAGGATAACATTTTTTGAGAAGAAGCTGGAACAAACCAAACAAGAAAATGCTTCACTGATCCAATAGAGGCTCCTTATAATTGAAGAATTTAAAAAACCCGAAGCATTCAATGATGAAATGGACCAAATATGAGCCAAGGGCTATAAATTTGGCTTTGAAGATTGTATCAACAAGGTCAAAAAACTATATCCTGACCTTAACATTTTCTCTATTTCCATGGACGATCTTGTAGAAGAAGAAGAAGAAAGACCAACTGATAATCCTGTAATCTCCCCTATTAAAGAAACATCCGAACAAGAGAAAACTTCATGTGATCAAACTAATGAGGAGAAATCTGAATAGCACTTGTAATTATAAATTTTTAGCAACTTCTTATGAATCAATGTTCGATGTTGTTTGTTGTGCTTCTATTTTTTTTTTCTCATTGTTATATAATCAACATATCAAGCCAACTATAATGACCAGTTCAATATACCGAACCAACTTTCCAATATCTTTAATATTCTAAGGTAATGATATTAGTGGAGTGGCAATTCAAGCCAACTCTCATTACTTGTGTCATGGTCAACTTATCAGGTCAACCTTCCAGTCAATTATTATTTCGATGTTAACATACCGATGAGTTAGTGGTCAGACCAACTCGATTTGTCAGATCATGGTTATCTTATCAGCCCAACCTTTCGATCGATCATTTATTATGATCATAAAATATTAATGAGTTAGTGGGTCAGACCAACTCGATTTATCGGATTATGGTCAGCTTATCAGGCGAACCTTTTGATTGATCAGTCATTCTGATCATAAAATATCGATGAGTTAGTGGGTCAGACCAACTTGATTTGTCGAATTATGGTTAGCTTATCAGGCCAGCCTTTTGATTGATCAGTCATTCTGATCATAAAATATCGATGAGTTAGTGGGTCAGACCAACTCGATTTGTTAGATTATGGTTAGCTTATCAGGCCAACCTTTCTTTTCTCTCTTTCTTTTAGAGAATATTTCAACTTCATATTTTTCCTTCATATGAAAGGAACAAAAGAAAAAAAAATCTCTTTATTGATAGTATTTACAAAGATTTTCAATATTCCATGGTCTGGCCATTGGATAACCATCCAGACTTTCAAGTCGATTGGTCCCGGGTCATACAACTTCAGTGATACGATAAGGGCCTTCCCAATTTGGAGCAAGTTTGCCCTGTTCAGTTGGTCGGGATATTGTTGTTTGGTGTAGAACAAGGTCGTCAATTCGAAAGATTTGAGCCTTGACTCTTGAATTATAATATCGTGCCACTCTTTATCGATATGCTGCCATTTTTAATTATACTTGCAATCTGGAATTTTCAAGCAGATCTAGGTCAATTCTCCTTTGGTCAGCATTATTTGATGCTTCAAAGCAGTTCGTTCTTCTAGAGCGAAGAACAATCTCTATAGGTAACATAGCTTCACTCTCATAAGTAAGGTTGAACGAAGATTCTCCCATTGTAGATCGGAAAGTCGTTCGATAAGCCCATAAAACAGAATAAAGTTCATCAATCTAAGATCCTTTAACTTCATTCAATCGGGTCTTCAATCCATGAAGAATTGTCCGATTAGTTACCTCAGCTTTCCCATTAGCTTGCGGGTGTCCAACGAATGTCAGTTTGTGAAGAATGTTATATTGAGCACGGAAATTCTTACATTTTTGATTATCAAACTGCCTTCCATTATCAATAATGATAGCATGAGGGATTCTGAACCTATATATGATAAAGTTTCTGACGAACATTTCGACTTTTGCTTCAGTAATTAGAGCTAAAGGCTTGGCTTCTACCCATTTGGTAAAATATTCAATGGCAACAATCAGAAATTTCTATTACCTAGAAGCTGGTGGAAATGGACCAAGTATATCCATTCCCCACTAAGCAAATGGCCAAGGAACCGTTAACTGTGTTAGATGACTAGCAGGATGCCTTTGTATATTTGCATACCTTTGATAGGAATCACATCTTTTTACAAAATCCGTAGCATCCTTCTATATAGTCGGCCAGTAATATCCTTGCGTTATGATTTTATAAGCCAATATCTTCCTCCCAAATGATCACCGCATATTCCTTCATGCACTTCTCTAAGAGCATAATCGACCTCTGAAGGAGATAAACACTTTAATAGTAGTTAGGAAAATGATTTTTTATATAACAAGCCATCTAAGATAATATATTGAGAAGCAATCTTTTAGAATTGTTTAGCTTCTACACTATTTTCAGACAATACCCCTTCAGTCAGATATTTAATTATCGGACACATCCAACCCAATTCCGGCTCTATTTGAAGAACCTTTTCTTTTTCACTAGTTGAAATACTTGGGGTCTCCAGGTGTTCCACAAAAGTTCGACCCAATAGATTAGGCGCGGCTCGAGAATTTTTAGTTCTAGGGACATGACTAATATCCCAAGAATCAAATAAAGCTCCAAGCTTTTGAACTTTCTTCAAATACAAAGCTAAAGTGGCATCGCGAACCTCAAAATCTCTTTTTACATAGTTGACGACTAATTATGAATTAGATAATACCTTTAACCGTCAGACATTTAATTCCTTTGCAATTCTTAAACCAGCCAGGAGGGCTTCATATTCGGCTTGATTATTAGAGACTTTGAAAGAGAATCAAAATGCATATTCTGTGATATCTCCATTTGGATTGGATATGATCAATCCGGCCCCACAACCAGAAGAATTTGAAGCTCCATCTACATGTAATATCCAGGGTGTATCGATCTTTTCCATTCCATCAGATTGCTGGATTTCCTTTTCAATGTCACTCCAAGTACATTCGACTATGAAATCAACCAATACTTGAGCCTTCATTACAAATCGAGGACGATAAGTAATATCATATTCACTTAATTTGATTGCCCATTTCGCCATCCGACCCGAAGTATCAGGACATTGTAAAATAGTCCTTAGAGGTAGATCGGTCAATACAATAATATGATGGGACTGAAAATATGGCCTGAGGCATTTGACCGATATTACCAAGGTATAAACAATCTTTTAATGTTTTGGGTACCTTGTCTCTGCATCATGAAGGACTTTGCTGATGTAATAAATGGGCTTATGCTATTCATCAGATTCTTTTCTCACCAATACAAAATTGATTGCTTCATCATATACAGCTAGATAAAGATATAGATCTTCTCCTTCTTGGGGTTTAGACAATATGATCGGATTTGTCAAATACTTCTTAAGTTCTTTAAATGCTAACCGACAATCATCTAACCAATTAAAGTCCTTGGTCTGTCGTAAAGCTTTGAAGAAAGGCAAAATCCCTCAACCGAACGAGAAATAAATCGGCTTAATGAAGCGATTTGTCCAATCAACTGTTAAATTTCTTTTTTATTAGCTAGATGCCTCATGTCTAATATGGCTCGAATCTTTTCTAGATTAGCTTTAATTCCTCGCTTCGTAACCATGAAGCCTAAAAAATTTCTAGAAGTTACACCAAAAATATATTTGGTCAGATTTAACTTCATGTGATTTTGCCGTAGAATATCAAAGGCTATCTACAAATCTTTAATATGATCATCAGACTGATTACTCTTGACGATCATATCATCTACATATACTTTCATAGTCTTTTCAATTTGATCTTCAAAGATCTTGTTCACTAACCTCTGATAAGTAGCTCCGGTATTTTTAAGACCAAATGGCATTACTTTGTAACAATATATCCCTCGATCTGTGATGAATGATATCTTCTCTTCATCTTCTGGACTCATTCGTATCTAATTATATCCAGAGAAAGCATCCATGAAACTCAAGAATTTATGTCCAGCAGTTGCATCAACGAGTTGATCAATTTTAGGCAAAGGAAAACTATTTTTAGGACATGCCTTGTTAAGATCAGTATAATATATACATATCCTTCATTTTTCATTTGCTTTCCTTACCATTACTATATTGGCAAGCCAGTCAGGATAATGAACCTCCCTGATAAATCCAGCATTAAGCAATTTGGTCACTTCTTCATTGATAACTTTTTATCTTTCTAGGGTGAAATTTTGTTTATGTTGTCGAACAAGCTGACTAAGTGGATCAACCTTGAGTTCATGCATAATCACTTCAAGAGGAATCCCCAACATATCGGTAGCCTTCCATGCAAATATGTTAGTATTTTTTTGTAGAAAGTTAATCAACTTCTTCCTTTGGTCTTCAGTAAGTGAACTTCCAATCTGAACAGTTTTAGTAGGATCATCTTTTATCAAAGAAGCATGAATAGTTCTTTCTATTGACATGCTTACCACTTCAGTCGGATCACACGGATCCATTTGCTCAAAAACTGAGTTGTTGATTGATTGTTGATTTTGAATTGTCAAACATTGACGAGCCATCTGTTAATTTCCTCTATTTCTCCAAACCCATTTTTGGTTGGAGATTTTATCAGTAAATGATATGTCGACATGATGGCTTGGAACTTATTCAGAGCATGTCTTCCCAAGATTGCATTATATGCAAAGGAAATCCGAACAACCATAAAAGTAAGAGGAAAAGTCCTTTGCTTCGGCATTGTTCCGAGGGTTACGGGAAGTGTAATTTCTTCCTCTACTCCTACGAAATTTCTAACAAATCCAGTTAATGGCATATGAATTCTTCATAGCTTATTAGTTGGTAAATTCATCTTGATGAAAGCGTCATAAAGCAAGACTTCAGTAGAACTTCCATTATCAACCAAAATTCTATGTACATCATAGTTTGCAATTATTGCAGAAATCACTACAGGATCATTATGTGGCATTTGGACGCCTTGTAAGTCATCATCAGAAAAGCTAATGCTTCTTCAAAGCCTTTTGGTGCTCCAATCATCTTTATAATATGCTTAGTGAATCATTCCGATCGAACTATCAGTCAGCTGTTGATTTGGAAGCTCCGTCCCATCAGTAATCATTCTTGGGGCCGTTGGCCTTGGTACTACTGCTTCAATTAGTCGATTTTGATTTTGGTTTCGAACATATCTGCCCAAATAATCTCATTTGATCAGATCTTCAATCTTATCTTTCAGTTGGATACACTCTTCCATAGTGTATCCATGATCACGATGAAACCGATAATATTTGGCTTTGTTGCGCACAGCAGGTGGAGCTCTCATTGGCCTTGGCCCATGAAGAAAATTTTCTATCTCAATTTTCATCAAAATTTTCTCTCTCGGGAGAGTTGGGGGAGTATAAGTGTCAAATCTACTGACATAGTTCCTACCGACCAAGTTCTTCGACCTCTGACCTTACCATTGAATTGATCGGACTCCAGGGGATCGGAAGTCATCTTCTTTGGAATTCTTTTTACTTGTCATCGATTTTCTTTCTACCTATCGCCAGCTCAAGACTTGCTCTTCGACCTGAGCATACTTTTGGGCACGGGCCAGTAATTCAGAATAATTGGTCGGAAATATTTTATCTAAAAAGAATGTGAACCTAGAGGCTCGCAATCCCTTCTTCATAGCTGACATTGCCATGTATTAATTAAGATTCGGAATCTCCAATATGGCAGAATTAAATCTCATTATGTAGTCTCTTAGAGACTCTCCTTCTGATTGTTAAATAAAGAACAAGTTGTCGGAGTTTCTGGGCATTTTTCTACTTGTTCTGAAGTGAGAGACGAACAGCTTCTCCAACTGACTAAAAGAATGAATGGTATCTGGCTGGAGACTTAAATACCACATTCTCGCAGATTTCTTTAAAGTTGCTGGGAAAGCAAAGACAGTGGAGTGTGTCTGATGCTCCTTGGATCAACATGTGAGCTTTAAAGCTGCCCAGATGATCCAAGGGATCAGACCAACTATGATACAGCTCAATCTGTTAAATTTTGAAATGATGAGAAATTCTTTCCTCCATAATCTTTTTAGAAAAAGGGGATAAGATATCGCAGCTTGGCGTTGTATCCTCTGCTCAACAACTCTGGCAATCTGTAGCTCCAGCTTTCTGAATTTTTTATCAAAATCATTTGCTCTTGCAAGGTTTAGAACATGAGCACTGTCAGGGGTTGATTCCTCAGAGGATGTCGAATGAGATCGCGGGCATTTCTCCTTGTTTCATTTTTTGGTATGATGATGAGATCGATGATGTTGCTTTGAAGGGGACTGTTGACCTGAAGAATGCTGATAAGATGAATGTCTTTTTGGACAAAGATGTCTACTTACCTGAAGAGAAGGTCGCCGGCTACTTCTTGATGCAGCAGGTCGTGATGGTTCCTTTGCAGCGATTTCTTGGAGATTTTGCACTGCCGCAGTGAGTACTTCTACCTTGTCCAACAAAGTATTTAACCTTTCTTGATCCAAATTTACAGCAGGAAGAACTTCCATCCTTTTGCCAAGAATGGGATCGTTCTCCTTTGGAGGATGAAGAATGTCTTTAATAGGGAGATTCCGATTCCTACCTTTTACCATATTTTCTTTCAGATTCTTGAGACTATTTCACTGAGTTCCCCTACCTGGTGCGCCAATCTGTTGTGCCCAAACAAATTACAATGATGCTTGGGCTTAAACTAGATCAAATGAAAATAAGTTGAGCTAATTAATCTTCATCTTCTTGGAGACTCTGTTCATTGAAATGCTCTTGCTCCCAAGCTCGTCATGGTGTCTAGACTAGACAGATGCGGTCTGAAGAAAAATTGAGTGGAAGATGTTTCAGAATCAGGATCCCCTTCTCCATCGTGCTGACCGGTATTTATAGACCTCAGACTTAACCGTTTCCAGCCAACTATAGCTGTAAACGATTAATTTTTTAAGATATCAATATGTGCAATAAGCATTATCCATAGTTGATCAGTTATTTTCCGGATGTCGAACAAACTCACGTCATTTGAACATTGATCAGCTTAGCTTCTTTAAGAGTTGATCAGCCTTATGCCTCTTGGGCATTAATTAGCTTTACGCCTCTTCGGCATTAGTCGGCTTTACGTCTCTTAGGCATTGATCATCTTTACGCATCTTGGACGTTGATCAGCCTTATACCTCTTGGACATTGATCGGCTTTATACTTCCTGAGCGTTGATCGGCTTTACGTCTCTTGGATGTTAATCAGCCTTACGCCTTTTGACCATTGATCATCTTTAAGCATCTTGAACGTTGATCAGTCTTATGCCTCTTGGACATTGATCGACTTTATGCCTCGTAAACGTTGATCGGCTTTACGTATCACTTGATCAGTTAGATTCAACTCCTATCAGATCAATATAAACAAACCAAATACATCGTATCCCAACAAAATTATTAAATATTTATAAAATTTTTTATATGTTTCTTTAGTTTGTAGATCTTTTTACATTATTATGTTTAGTTAATTCCTGCTTCTATACCCTATTTAAGTTAAAATTATTTATATATCTATGAATGGAAAGACAGTACTTGCGTGCCCTGCGGATTAAACCATAGGAATTGTCGGCATCTACCGCGCAGCTGTTTTGGACCGGGGCGTGACAATGGTAGTCTTCGATGATTTTATTTGACTTCTGACCAGTGGGTTGCTAAAGCTTGTTTAGACAATTTGTCGAACAAGAGAAGGTGCACTCACCCGGGCTATGGTTGCCGTCACTCTTCTATTACCCTCTAACTTGAGTATGGAAGCGAGGAAGACAGGCAAATTGATCGAGGTTTTTTTCTTTCTTTCAATTACTATAAAAAAAGCATCGCTACAGCATCGTACATCCGAATCAGCTAAACGGCGGGTCGCAGCAGACGATCGAGATTTGTCCTGCGAAAGCCTAGTAAATCATGAAATTATAAAAAACATTGCCTGAAATTGCCGAAGACCGACTTAAATGTCAGTAGCCAAATTTCACCCAACACCAAATAGTATCATCAAAAACTTGGTTATTATATCCAAAACAAAGCTAGATAAAAGTAAAACGTGAATCAAAAATTATACTAGAAAATTTAAAGAATGACGACGCAAAGAATGTCGCCACCATGGATCAACCAACCAAGGGGTCCGTGGATATGAAGCTATACATCACCATATCCCGCTTACTTCCTTTAATAATCAAATACTTTCGGAGCACTCCCTCCTTGTGAAAGCCAACCTTCTCCAACACCCTCTGGGATGCGATGTTGGTCACATCCACCAAGGCATCCACCCTCTCCAGTCCTTCCACCTCTTTGAATATGGAGCCCACCACCATCCTCACCGCCGCCGTCACGATCCCCTTCCCCCAGTACTCGGACCCCAGCACGTACCCGAGCTTGCCCCGGCACCGCTCGTTGCCGGAGCCCAAGTTGACGGAGATGGCCCCCACGGGGCGGCCACCGACGCAGATGGCGCGGAACCAGGGATGGGGCAGCACCGTCTCTTTCATGTACCTGAGGAGGTCATCCTTGTTAGTGTAGGTGTCCCAGCTGCAGAATTTGCTCACCTTGTCGTCGGAAGCCCACACCATATAGTCGTCCACGTCCGAGAGGACAAAGGGCCGGAAGGAGACCTGCCGCGACGACCTCTGGTTGCCCTCCGTGATCATCTCTCGTTTCATTGTGGCTAGCTGCGGGCACCTGAAGAGACCAGCTATATCACATTATTGTATTGGACCAAATTTAGAAAAATGATCGGCCCGTGGAGATGGACAGGCAAAATGGAGCGAAGCCTATACGATGCTGACTTCAGCCAGCCGCCTCTTTTGACGGGTTCGCTGGCTATCATCTCTCGGGTTTTTATGTGCAGCCAACGTGGATTGACTTATGAACCGTTGTTTGGACCTTCGGCTTACCGTGAGGACCAGTGACCGAGAAATCCTTTGATTCAGGCGAAAAGTTTTTTTTTTCATATTTCTGAAAATAAAATTTTAATATATTTAATTAATAAAAAAAATTATATTAAAAAAATATTATTTAAAAATTTATGTAAAATATCTATTATATTCTTAATACAATATGATATATTTTGATCTTAAATTTTAGATAAATAATATTATTATGTTTGTTATAGCCAAATCATTATAGTAAAAAAGATGAAATTATTTTGCCACCATGGATCAACCAACCAAGGGGTCCTTTTGGCGACGCAAAGAATGTCGCCACCATGGATCACCCAACCTCGATGGTGTCAAGTGATCCCACAGCTTTCTTAAGCAAGGTGCGCTCTAGATGTTCTACATCTCTTGTAAAAAATATTTTGCTTGATATGCGGTTTTCAGTGAAAATCCTCTATACTTGAATCAGTGAGAAATTTGAATAATAACAGAGTTAAGAGAAAATGACAAGAGAGTACGCTAATATAAGTGTGGGTGATAAAGTGTTATCAATTGAAGATTCCTTCTTACCTATTCATAGTTACTCGAGATAATTGATTTCTATTGGAAGATAACAAAAATTGAGGCTAACATTTTCCAGTTAGAGGCAACTTCTTTCTAGTAGGATAACACCATTTTATTGAGATTCTAACCTCTTTTAGTTAGAGTAACAACTTCTTGTTATGATAGCTATTATATTTTATCCATGCCTCTTTTCTTAGGCATCTTGGACTATAAGCATCAGTGTGCCTTGCTTATTATTGATTGTAGCAGCCTTGACATTGTATCTCGGTGACTAAATCTCCCTTGGTTATTAGTCGGGTCCAAATAGTTACTTGATAAGCATGAATAGAAAGATGTCATATCAATCAGACTTATAGCCATTTTAGTCTCCCGAATCTGGGCACCATAGTTACTCGCTGTGATTGTTGACTTGGTTGTCTCCAACTTAGTCGGTAAACCAACTATTCCTCGAGGCTCAATAAATAGTTTCTATAATAATAGCCCTAAACTTCCTAGCCCAAAACACTACCGACCAACTTGTTTGGTTTTTGTCATGTCGGAGTGAAAGGAGTAGTCACTTCTTTAGTCTCGATAGTCGAGTAGTAGATCTTTTACTATCCAGATATTTATTGCCTTCTTGAAAACCGTCACTATCTATTTTGTCATCTCGATTATAGTAAAAAAGATGAAATTATTGATATAGCACTCAAAATGACTACACATTAACTCCTTAAATGGCAAGCAATTGATTGATCATCCTCGGTCAATAGGGTAGCACCACATAGCCTGATAGTTATAACCTTTAAATAATTTGCACAGGATCCTTGCATTGAGAGTTAATTAACCGGTAGCAATTTCGAAGTAGCATAACGTTGCTCGATTTGGACTGCACCATGTATCGAGATCTAGGGGTTTCAACTAAATTTTTGTTTAAGTCGGGTATAAAAGGGATTCTCTTGCCGTTGTAATAGAGATACATCTTCATAAAGCAAGTAGAGGACAAAGATTATCTTCCCCAAGCTTCAAACCCCCTAGGAAAACTTGGAGCTCCCCGAGTTGATAGTTTTTCTTTTTCTGCTTTCCTCTTGAGTGCTTCTTTAGGGTTTTTCTCTGGGATTACTTTAGATCTTCTTTTTTCTAGGGGAATTGCTTCTAATTTTTCCTACTCCTTTCCAATATCAATCCTATTCTTGGATGAAGGATTTTCACCAATTTTCTTGATTTTTCTTCTCCTTTTGATCTTTTTATCCTTCTTCTAATAGATGTCTTCCTAGAGCTAAAGTCACTCGGTTAGCCATGTCTATCTGTTGCAAGGATCTCAGGATTAATCTCCAGAGGAGGTGGGTCTCCAGGGTTCAAAGGAGGCCGAAGTCTCATTCTTCCAAGAAAGTTTCGAGCCAAACGCTCCAGTAGCCTGGAGATCTTACCCATTAGTCTAATGAGAGAAGTTTTGTTGATGGCCAAGGCAAAAATCCTGTGGATCCGAGAACATTATAAATTTCCTGATCACTTCCATATCCATGTCCTTTAGCTAAAGGACTGAGAAATATCTAGTATGTCAGTTGCTTGGCCATGTGTGAAAATTTTTTTCAAGCCAATCTTTGATTCCCTCTTCATCCCTTCAACATCAATATCCTTGATTTTTTTCAGGTCATTCCGGCTAGCTTGCACCCAATTCCTTTTGAATCCACTGTTCTTTTATCATCCTTTGCACCATGCTCAGCTTCCAACCCTGAGTTTTTTTATTCTAGTGTTCTTTGTGCTTAAGAAGTACCCTAAGGTGAAGAGCTAGTGGTTCATCAGCCCTTGGCAAGCTTTTAGCTTGGGCCTACTCTTTTCCATCATAATTGAAAAAAATAGATTTTTTTTGTATCTTCTAACCTTCTTTTGGGAACTAGCTATGTTTGGAGGGAGCCAAACTTGTCCCTAATGACTAGATCCTAGTTACTAATGAGGAAGATTTCAAGAAGCTAAGTGATACAGAGGTTCCATTCCAACAGGACATGCTGAGCGAATAAAACCTCTATGATGCCAGATTGAGCCTTATTAACTCTCTTAGTAAGCTTTTCTTGAATACTTTCTTTCCTTTATGTATCTTCAAATTTTTACTAAGTCACTTGTTCAGTTTGCAAGCATGAAGATTCTAGCTAAGTTTCTTTGGGAAGCAATTTAGAAGAGGGATGTACTCCAAGGGGACCTCCAGGAAGGCCGTCACCAAGCGGCCATGCCCGGGACCTTCTATTGGAGATCCATTAGTAGCTGTTAAGGCTTCTGATATGTATAATAAATATCCTAATAAAGTATCAAAAAATATATATATATTTATTTTGATATAATAAATATCATAATAAAAGCATCAAAATATATATATATTTTTTTATTTCTTAAAAATTAATATTTTTTATTTATATTTTACAGAAAAGCTATTCATCAATATGTTTAAAGAATGCAAATTGGAGCCAAAATCAAGGTAAAACAAGTCTCAAAATCTAAATCAAAGTTAGCCCAACATATTTGGTCCATGGTGGATCAATAGCCCAGTCTTCATGGGAGCGTGGACCATTCTTATCACCGCATATGGTTTCATGCAGCTCTCCAAAACAAAAACTCTTCACGCGGTCCACTTTCCATGCATCTTGTGTTTAACGCTTCTATTGTACCCAACCGGCACACTGTCAAACTGAACCGTCATTCTTGCAGGGGTCCGATCGGACCGTGTATCCGAAGTCCGACCGGTGGTCTTCCTCAGAACTCCGACGGAACCATCCCCTTTTGAGGCCTACTATGTCCGACGGCCCCTGTCCCTCGGAAGTCTGGCCCACTGAAGCTGAGATCTGAATGACCCGCTCCAGCTGAGGCCTGGCCACCCTCTCCTTCGAAAGTCTGGCCCACTGAAGCTGAGGTCCGAACGACCCGCTCCAATTGAGGCCTGACCATCCTCTCCTTCGGAAGTCCGGCCTACTGAAGCTGAGGTCCGAACGACCTGTGGGTCTCCTTCGGAGAATTGACTGGCCCTCCCTGCTGACGTCCGACTGCCATACTTCGGAAGCCTGGAGGGCTCCAGAAGCTTCTTTCTGTTGTAACAGAATCCTGCCATGTCAGCACCACTGCTCCACTATTCCCACGATGCCGCCCCATCCGGGTGCCATGTGGCCACTCTCCATATCTCCTAGGGACAGATCGGTCCTTATCGACCTCTTCTCTAACAAATTTTGGACTATTCTGTGCTTATATAAGGTACCCAAGGGACCCCATTTCAAGCTAAGTATACTCTCCCTTCTCCATACGCCACTTTTCTGATTCCTCCATTCTGTTGCCTTCAAGCTCCTGCTAACTTAGGCATCGAAGTGTCCCCCACCATAACACCACCGACAGCTTGGGGACTTTGTTGCAGGTCGATCGGGAGAGAAGCGCGCTCCAACACAATTGACCGAGCCCGGTCTAGGAGAAGTCACCACAACAGATTGGTGCTAGAGGAAAGGTAGCACCGCTCTTCTACTCTAAAAGGAGGAATCGACCAGCGAGATCTGGCAATGGCGAAGGGAAGAACCCAAAACACCTATGTTAGGAGAGGTCATTCAGCATCCGTGTCTGACGGACCTCCCAGGGAAAATGATGCCGTCGCCATCGCCGCTGTTGCTAAGCCCACCATTACTCTGGGACTGTAGTAATTCCAGATGTTGATGAACCATATTGAAATGCTCACCACTGCGGTTCAGCATTTCTAGGAGGCGATCGATAACTAGCAGCAACCGCTTGCTGCTTCCTACACTAACCACCCAACTACTGTTGAGGGAAGCTGATAGTTGGAAGTCACTCAGCATTGTTCTCACGTCGTTGCGGAGCCCCGAAGGTCCTTGGGAGCTCACACCAACGGTAAGAGGGTGAGGTCTGCCTTGCCCTCCTATGCTGAATCCATCCCTGCTGGTGCCCGACCTCCTACCGAACTCTCGAGAGACTACACCAGCAAGATCCTGTGTATGGAAGAGCGCATTGCTGAGATTGTTCATTGGTAGAAGGCTGAAGGGGGGTAGGTGTACGACTCCCACCCGCCATTCTTCGATGAAATTCTGGCGGAGATGATTCCCCGCCACTTCAAAATCCCTCAAGTGGACCCCTACGACGGCACCACCGACCCGCTGGACCATCTGGGTACCTATAAAGCCCACATAATGGTACAGGGCACCTCCGACACCCTCCACTGTATTGCCTTCCCAGCAACCCTGAAGAAGGCCGCTCGAGTGTGGTTCACTGCCATCCGACCAGGTATGATCTACTCTTTTTCTCAGCTTGAAAATCTTTTTCTATCCCATTTCAAGACAAGCAGCGAGACCCCGAGAAACACCAACTGCCTCTTCCTCGTGACGCAAAAGGAGAGAGAGTCCCTCAGGGACTACATGTGAATGAAAATGGTGCGGGTGGTTTGACATGATCCTACACTAGGCATACAAATAGCTACGGGAGCATAATGGATTTTAAAACTTTTTTTTAAAAATTCGTGCAATGAAAAACTGCTCCGCCCAGAACCTAATCTATTCATGTTGCATGTAGGCATGTATCATGATATAAAAATATTTACAAAAATTAAACAAAAAAATCTATTTATGCATGATTAAAAAAATAATTTTTCGTACCTTTATTTCACCTAGAATAACTCTGGAATAAACCTGGAATAGGTTGGAATAGCTAGGATAAAACTATTCCAGTCTTCTTCCTCCTTGGACGTTGAATACCCTGTTTTTGAGCTTTGAAAAAACTGTGTTGAAACATCACCTTCCGGGCCTCTGTTTCCTCCCGAATCGAAGCTACAGCAAGGGGATGAATTGGTCTTCATTTTGCCACCGAGATCTGCAAGCAAAAACCAGCAAAAACGGTGTACAACTCACCCAAAATCTGCTGCCAGAAGTTTGCTGCAGAACAGGACAGCAGCTTATTTCTTCGCATTTGGAGCAACAGATTTTTGGGGAAAACTTAACCACCTGAAGCATATGGTTACTGTATAATTCATCCCTTTGACCTCTAATGCTCAGGACGACTAAGATTGGGCTGCCAACCCAGACTGAGTCAGTCGATTATGTGTCTCAACCTTGCAAGCCCAGTGACTCTTCACTAGGGCTACCCCGGCTGAGGATTTGCTAAATTGAGATACTGTGAGACATTCAATCCAAACTGTTTGGACAGGTCAATTCCATCTTGGTCCATCACTGCTCCACAAGTACTTGCCTGTACCCAGAAATCTTCCATCATTGGATTAAAAATCCGGGTAGTCTGGTACCAAAGCACAGGGAGTTGCTTGCAAGCTACCATGATGACCTCAGGTCAGAGGGACACATATACCCATATCCAATCGTGAGAATCCCTTTGGCAGAAAGGGGCTGCACGGAGTCACGTTCAATGAGATATCACATATCCCACTTGTAGATCACATCAGTGTCACCACACTCATTTGGTCAAGAAGACAACCAAACGATGTGAACTACAACAACCTATACTTGATATATTGCCGTCCAATACAATATATCCTTTGGTTGTGAACAGGGTTTAAGGACCACTCGATACATCCTCTCTGTATCGAAGTCAGTGTAGTCCTAAGGACTTCATCACATGGAAAGAGTTCATTTCAGGGAAATTCAATATGTGATAAGTAGCCAAAATTTTATTTTATTAATTCAAAGAAAGAGTACAATACTTAGCTCAACCGCCTACAACCCAGGCGATTGGCTTTGGGACACAATTCCCAACAACTCCCACTTGTACTAAAGCCAATCAGAAGAGTATCTAATACCCATTTCCCATTTACAATAGTCGAACTCTTTTATTCCGAGGGCTTTAGTGAAGGGGTCGGCCAGATTTTCTTTTGCATCGATTTTCAGAAGATTGATGTCGCCTCGTTCCACGATTTCTCCTACGAGGTGGTAGCGTCGCAGTATGTGTTTGGTGCGGTGATGAGCTTTAGGCTCCTTAGCTTGAGCAATGGCTCCAGTGCTGTCACAGTACACCGGAACAAGACCGTCTAGGGAAGGTACCATCCCTAGCTCTCTAAGGAACTTTCGCAACCACACAGCTTCCTTTACTGCATCTGATGCTGCAATGTATTCTACTACGCATACCGAGTCTGCAATAGTTGCCTGCTTGGAACTTTTCTAGCAGATCGCTTCTCCATTCAGGATAAATACAAACCCTGACACACTCTTGCTATCATCTCTATCTGACTGGAAACTGGAGTCAGAGTACCCCACAAGCTTCAAGTCAGGTTTTCCATAAATCAGCCATTGATCTTTAGTATTTCTCAAATACTTAAGGATGGACTTAACCACCTTCCAATGCGCCTCACCTGGGTCAGACTGGTATCTACTCACTACTCCTAGTGAGTATGCCACGTCTGGTCTAGTACAAGTCATAGCATACATGATAGAGCCTACTGCAGAAGCATAAGGTACTCTACTCATGCACTCTCTTTCCTTAGGGTTGTCGCACAATCCTTCTTGGAAAGAGTAATTCCAGAACCTATCGGGAGATAGCCTTTCTTGGAATTTTTCATGCTGAACCGTTTCAGCATGGTGTCAATGTACGTAGACTGGGACAATCCCAAAAGCTTCTTAGATCTATCTCTATAGATCTTCATACCTAGTATGTAAGAAGCTTCACCCAAGTCTTTCATGGAGAACTGAGATGATAACCAGACCTTTATTTCTTGTAATGCTGCGACATCATTCCCGATTAAGAGAATGTCGTCAACATACAGTACTAGGAATACAATCACAGAACCATTAACCCATTTATAGATGCACGGTTCTTCTCCGTTCCTAACGAAGCCATACGATTTGATACACCTATCAAACCGTAAGTTCCAACTTCGAGATGCTTGCTTGAGTCCATAGATGGACTTCTGCAACTTGCATACTTTTGATTCATCTATGGATGTGAACCGTTCAGGCTGTATCATATACACCTCCTCTTCCAGCTCCCCATATAGGAAAGCAGTTCAGACATCCATCTGCCATATCTCGTAATCAAAATATGCTGCCAAAGCAAGCATGATCCGAATGGACTTGAGCATTGACACAGGGAAGAAAGTCTCGTCATAATCGATACCATATCACTGACGATACCCCTTGGCAACCAGATGGGCTTTATAGGTCTCTACCTTCCCATCTGCGCCCCTTTTCCTCTTGAAGATCCATTTACACCCGATGGGTTTTATCCCTTCAGGCGGATCAACCAATGTCCATACATTGTTGATTTCCATGGACTCCATTTCGGATCGCATGGCTCCAAGCCATGCCTCAGAGTCAGATCTCTGAAGAGCATCCATATAGGTGATCGGATCCTCATTGTTCTCATCGAGCTCAATGGGATCACCGTCACGAACCAAGAAACCGTAGTATCTGTCCGACTGATGCGGTATTCTACCAGATCTCCTAATGGATTCTGGGTGTTATTCAATCACAGCCAGTTCTACGATGTCCTTAGAGTGTGCAGGTTCTTCTATTGGCTGAACTTCATCAAGTTTAATCTTAGAGGCTATAGTTCCTTCTCCAAGGAACTCCTTTTCCAAAAAGATAGCTCTAAGAGCAACGAACAGCTTTTGTTCATTCTCCAAGTAGAAGAAAAACCCTTTGGTTTCCTTAGGATAACCAATGAATAAACACCGATTAGACCTTGGACCAAGTTTGTCTGAGTCTAAACGCTTTACATAAGCCGGACAACCCCAGACCCGAAGGTGTGAGATTGAGGGTTTACGTCCATTCCACATCTCATATGGAGTGGAGACAACAGACTTACTTGGAACATTATTTAACAAGTAGCAGGCTGTCTGAAGCGCATATCCCTAAAAGGATAGCGGCAGAGTTGCAAAGCCCATCATGGATCGAACCATGTCCAACAAGGTTCGATTCCTCCTTTCAGACACACCATTCAACTGTGGTGTTCCTGGAGGAGTCCACTGAGAGAGAATTCCATTCTCCTCAAGATATGTCAAAAATTCACCAGATAAGTATTCACCACCTCGATCAGATTGAAGGGTTTTAATACTTTTTCCAGTTTGCTTTTCTACTTCATTACGGTATCGTTTGAACATTTCAAACGACTCAGACTTATGTCTTATTAAGAAGACATAATCGAACCTTGAAAAGTCATCTATAAAAGTAATGAAATATTTGTATCCTCCTCTAGCACTAACTATCATCGATCCACATACATCAATATGTATGAGATTTAGAAGTTCTGTAGCTCGTTCATCTTTTCCAGTAAAAGGTGACTTGGTCATTTTACTAAGTAAACAGGATTCACAAGTGGGCAGTGATTCAGAATCGCTGATCTCGAGGAGTCCTTCTCCTCGCATCTTGTTTATCCTATTTTGGTTAATATGACCTAGCCTACAGTGCCAAAGATACAAATCGTTGACATTATCTAACCTTGGGCGTTTGCTAGAAGTGTACATTACACTAACAGGCCTTGATAGTACATATATGCCATTATTTAATCTAGCTTTCATTATAACAGAGTTATTCAAAATAACATTGCAAAAATCTCCTTTAATTGATAGTTCAAAACCATAATTGGCCAAAAGGCCTACATAGATTATGCTCATAATGAAACTAGGACAATAGTGACAGTCGACTAGTTCGACAGTACAAGACTCAAAGACAAGATGCAGAACTACGACTGCCAGTACTGGAACACGATTTCCATTCCCAATGCTCAGAAACTATTCTCCATCTTCAAATCTTCTACTAACTTGAAGTCCCTGTAACAAATTACAAACATGAATTGGACTACCAGTATCCAATATCCAGTTAGCAGTATCAACAATAGAGTAATTACAAGGTTTTATCATATAAATACCTTGTTCAGCAGACTTCTGCATTCTCGGCCTGTTCAGATCAAGGGACGCAGTATAAAGAGGACAGTTCCTCTTCCAGTGTCTCTTCTTCTTGCAGTAGAAACACTCTATAGAAGACTGATCAGCCTTATACTTCCTGGTCTGACTAGGGCCAGGAGCATACTGCACCTTCTTTCCCTTTTTATTTATTTTCTTCTTCCCTTTCTTAAAGGGACGACGACCTCTACTACCTCCCACTAAATTCACCACCCCCTTATTCAGTTGGTGGTCTTTCTCGAAAGTCTGCAGCAATCCCAAAAGACCATGGTAGTTGACTGCAGGCTTGTTCATTCTATAATGATTGAGAAAATCAAGATAGGAAGAGGGAAGAGAATTCAGGATCGCATCCTTGCCGAGCTGCTCATGCAAGGGGCATCCTTGCCGAGCTGCTCGTGCAAGGGGCATCCTTGCCGAGCTGCTCGTGCAAGTGGAACAAGCAGCGAGCTGTTGCTAGGCGGAAGGAAAGCCGACCCCCAAGAAGCAGAGCGATAAGGCTCCCAAAGTCTGGCCCCCTAGTGATAGGAACCGGTCGGCCCAACGCCAGAGTCCGAAGCCAAAAGACTTTCCTAGGAGGTTCGAGACCTATGCGCCCCTCTCCCTTCTAAGGGAGAAGATCCTCCAGGAGATCGAGAACCAGACCTTTCTACAAAGGCCTTGTCCGATGAGGGGGCCCCCTACTTTCAGAAATAGATAAAAATTCTATCAATTCCATAAGGATCATCGGCATAGCACCGAAGAGTGCCTACAGCTGAAGGACGCCATTGAAGACCTCATCCGGAGGGGGTACCTGTGCAAGTACATCCGACCCCATCAGGATTGGGCCGAAACCTTACTGCCAGAAACCCTCCAGATGAGGTGGAGCTTCCCAACCAATGGTCGACCGGTGGAGATGTCGACATGCTGCATCGACGGTCTGATTGGAGCTATGAAGACGGCCCAGACATTGTCAAGAGGTTCATGGGCTCCAATGGAATCACCTTCTCCGATGAAAGCCTTCTGGAATCCCATATCTTTGAAAATGATACTGTAGTCGTATCGGTAGTGATTGCCAACTACGATGTATAAAGGATACTTATAGATAATGGAAGTTCCACGGAGGTATTACTGTATGATGCTTTTGTAAGAATGAACCTGTCCAGGTCAATGATGCAAGAATCTCCCAAACCGTTGACAGGTTTTGGAGAAAATTCCATTGGAGTTGAGGGGGAAATAGTTCTTCCTGTAACGATCGGAATGGAGCCTTTCCAGAAAACTCTCCCCATCAACTTTGTGGTCGTCCATATGACCTCGACTTATAATGCCATTCTGGGCTGACCGGCCCTCAACAAGTTATGGGCCATTATATCTACTTATCATCTATTAGCAAAGTTTTTGACCAGGAGCAGGGTTGGAGTTATGAGGGGAGACTATCAGATGGCTAGACAGTGCTTAACTATTCTGAACCAGCAGTCACAAGACCGTCCTACTCTGGAACAGCTCGACCTAAGGGCTGAGGCCGATGGCCATGGATAGCCAGATGAAAAAATCCTGTTTGTCCCCTTTCATGAGGATGACCCCATCAAAGTTCTCTAAATCAGAAGCTCTCTTAGCAAGGACATCAAGTCAGAGCTGATCGGCTTCCTGAGGAGTAATGCCGACGTCTTTGCTTGGTCGGCATCGGACATGCTAGGTATTCCATTGGAGGTCATCACTCATCAACTTAGGATGGATCTGACCTACAGGCCTGTCCGATAGAAGAAGAGAGCTTTGTGGTCAAGAGATAAAGGACCATCGATGAAGAGGTAAAAAAGCTTTCTGATGCTGGCTTCATCAGGAAAGACCATTACCCTGAATGGCTAGCAAATGTGGTGATGGTGAAGAAGGCAAGTGAAAAGTGGAGGATCTGTGTGGACAACACTAACCTCAATAAGGCCTAACCGAAGGACAGTTTTTCCTTGCCTAAGATTGATCAGTTGGTTGATGCCACTACCGGCCATCAGCTTTTGAGCTTTATGGATATCTTCTCCGGCTACAACCAAATCAGGATGAACCTGGAGGATGAGGAGAAGATGGCCTTTATCACCGATAAAGGTCTATATGTTGACTCCACTAATTGATTTTGATGATAAGCAAAACAGTTAAGTATAATTTGAGGACTAATGATTTGTTTTAAGTGTATTTTCATTAAAAGGATGCTCACAAAATTTGAAGAATCTCAATTGTATTGAAGAACCAAGTTTGAATGGAATAATTGCACAATACAAGACTTGGACACTTTATGAGATAGTTGAATGGATAGCTAAGGCAAGTGAAAACTTATTCCAACTCAAACCAGCAGTTTCTGTGATTTTTTTAAGGATGTGTCGACTCAAGATGTTGACACATGACATGATGTATTATCACATGAAGTTAAAGTATCGACTCAAGCCGGTATGCACCAAGGTTTCAAATGGCACAGATCAAGTGTCGACACATGGAGCTTATGTGTCAACTCAAAGTGTCAACACATGGATCAGCACATCGCCTGAGACTTTCAAGCCACAGAACTTGCAGAAGGTGAAGGAATAGTTGAAGTATCGATACATGAATGCAAGGTGTCGACTCAACTGAGAATGTATCGACTTAACAAATTTTTCCAGAGAATCTGAATGGAGCAGTTTGAACTAAGTGTCGACTCAAGAAGAACATGCGTCGACCTTATGTGTCGACTCAACTAAGGAAGTGTCGACACATGGAGTTATAGAAACAGTAACGGCTAGTTTTTTCAAACACAAAACTCGTGCCAAATGCCCCCAACAGCTAGTTTTTTAAGTGTAACAGCTATATTTTGGTTTTAAGGGCTTGGAAAGGTATATAAAGGCTCCGAATCAAATCAAGAATATATGTATTGAATATCCAAAAAGAGTTTAGAGAGAAAAGAAGAGAGAAGAGCTTTAACTCCTATTCATTCAAGGATCAACCACTCACAAGCTAAAAGAAGCCTCCAAGCATTCAAAGCCATCAAGAGCATTGAAGATCATTCAATCTTGCACATTCAAAAGGCTTCAACAAAAGCAAAGCAACACTAGATCGAGCTTCATCAACTTATTTGCTTTTCTATTGAAAGCTTACATTGGTTATTTATTTCTAAACATTAATCTTATAAAGGTTATTGGTTAGCCTATTGAAAAACCAAGTGAGGTTATTGGTAAGCCTTGAAAATCAATTAGGTTGGTGGTTAGCCCGCAAAACCACTAAGGTTCTTGGTTAGCCCGGAAAACCAAGGGAGGTTTTTTGGATAGCTTTGTGAAAATCAATTAGGTTCTTGGTTAGCCCGTAAAACTAATTGAGGTTTGACTTGTGAACCTTGTGAAAACAAGTCGAGTTTTGATTAGTGAACCCAAAAAACTAATCGGCTGTAATCGTTTGATTATAGTAAATTTTCAAGGAGATCTTGGGGAGTGGATGTAGGTGCATTATTGGCACCGAACCATTATTGCTTGTTGCATTTATGATTGCTTGTTCTCTCCCTCCTTGCTCTTTACATTTTTGCTTATTGCTTTTAATTTTCGCTGTACTATTATTTTAGAGCATTGCACTTAAATCTTAGTACCTTGTTGAATTAAATTGCATATCTTATCTTGTAAAATTTGCTACTTGTGTTATCAAGCTTAGCTTTAATTTTTTAGAGACCCAATTCACCCCCCCTCTTGGGTTGCTCTCTGGGCAACACTATACTATTACAGGATGATGCCCTTCGGCTTGAAAAATGCCAGTGCCACCTTCAAGAAGCTGATCAACTAAGTCTTCGAAGGGCAGCTCTGGAGAAACATAGAGGCTTATGTTGATGATATGATAGTAAAGAGCCTCCATAGGGCCAGCCACATCAAGGACTTGTAGGAATCCTTTGATGCATTAGACGTCATCGGATGAAGCTGAATCCTGTGAAGTGTACCTTTGGGGTGACTTCCGGCAATTTCCTCGGCTTCTTGGTCACACAGAGAGGAATTGAAGTTAACCCTTACAAGATAAGAGCTGTCATTGAAATGGGGCATCCAACCAACAAGAAGTAACTGCAAGAGCTCACAGGCCGAATTGCCTCTCTCAATTGTTTCATCTCCCGTTCGACTGAAAAGTCCCTACCATTCTTCAAGACCCTACACCGGTCGGATCATTTTATTTGGACCGACGAATGTCGGTCAGCCTTTGAAGCCTTGAAAGAATGCCTGAGGAGACCCCCGTTGCTGGCCAAGCCGATGGAGGGGGAGTGGTGGGGGACTAATATGCATGCAATTTTTTTTGTATGTTTTACATGTTGAGTTAGGTGATTAATTCCCAAATTTCAGATCAAAATTATTTGTAGGGAGTTTTGTACGAATTTTTTGAAGATCAGCATGCAGATTAGGACCTAGAAAAGTAGCAAAGAAGGACCGCCGGGGCTGAGAAGCCTCGGTTAGGGCAAGTTCTCCTACAATAAAATTACTGGAGGTAGAGGGGTGTACCTGACAACGTCTGTGAAGATCACAGTGAAGGGGTCTCTCGTTCCTCGATGGATGCGGCCTGGAAAACCGAGCCAATGACCCGCGGATACCCGGCTTTCTGCTCGGTGATCCGATTGAGGCTTGGCTGGAGTCGTTGGATTCGTAGGAACTTAGGGACCTGCAAACGACCTGTCAGGGGTTAGAAAGCTCACAAAGGAACAAGAAAACAAAGTAAAAACAGCAAGGGAAGGCTTCTTTTGGAGTGGGCATCCAGGGATCTGGAGGGTTTGTTGGCAGCAGGAAGATGATTGCAAACACCGGGAAGAAGAACTCTCACAAACCCCTTTATGCACACAGCAGGGTATCACACCACTCAATAGAAGAACTTAAGGTTTTCATTCATCAAAAATCCTCCTCATACAAGAGGCTAGGGTCCCTTAAATAGACCCTTAACCTTGGGCTCCAAGTAAGGGTACATAAGTCTTTACATAAGAATCCTTTTCCCTCTCAAACCCTAGCTAGAAAATAAGGAAATATTAGGTAGAAAAATCCCTAAAAATTTTATTGACTTGGTCAAGACTCCAAGGATGCCTAGGGGGACGTGTTGGGCTTCTAGGAGCAGCAAAAGGCCGGCCCAAAGGGGCTCGGGTGCATGGATTTGGGCTTCTGGAAGCTGGGGTGGCCTGGTAGCCAGGTAGCAGGAATATTCCCTGGTATCTTGCTTCTTAGGGGCTTGGGCTTGGCACCTGGGCTTGATTTCTTTGGGCTAGAATGCAGATGGACCTTTGGAATCATGGATTCCCTTATCTATGAATATACTTTGGCATCTGGAAGGGAATCTGGGCATCTGGAGGGCATTTGCAAGAAATCAGGGTTTTCTGAATTTTCCTCCTGGGGTCTTCAAATCTTCAAGCTAGGTTGGACTTGGGCTATACTTCCATGTCTTCAATCTAGTTGGACTTGGTCTTCACTTGTATGATATAGTCTTGAGTCTTCAGTATGCTTGGACAAGACTCAAAAAAATAAAATTAGCTCAACATGAGCTGACTAGCATTGGACTGAACTAGCTCAACATGAGCTGACAAGTACAGAACTGAAATAACAACTCAAAATACTCAAATAACAACTAAAATAGACTCAGATGAGCTAAGCCCTTATCACAGATGGACTCATAAGTTATTGATCAATTCACAGAGGATTGAAAAGCCTCTATCTTATTTTGGTGCCTCCGGTGTCCCCACCAATTCTCCCGGGGTGGGAGGAACTCGACCCTGTCGAGTGAAGGTCAGACTGGCTCACATATCTCTTAAGAAGGTCTAGGTTGAGGTGTTGCAAGCCCTCTTGAGAAATCCATGAATCATCCGACTCTGGCCGGCCTTGCCATCAGACCAGGAAGCGTTGATAGTCATGGCCCTGGGTCGTGATGGCTTGATTGTCCAGGATACGCTCGATCCGTTCTCCTCTCTCAGGCCAAATTTATTTGTGGACACTCTAGGTTAGGGTCACTCACAATGAAAAGGAATAGGTCCAAAGGCCTCACTAGGTAGCGCTGTCGGTTCCCTATACTCAACCAGGTCTGTAATATTGAAGGTAGAACTAATGCCCAAATCCGAAGGCAAGTCTAACACCTAGGCATTTGATCCAACCTTCTCTATCACTTTAAAAGGTCCGGCTCTGCGAGCATGAAGCTTCTTTTAGGCCTAAGCCTAACCAAGATAAAATCCACTACATCAAATTTTTTGATCCATCTTTGGGAATTAGCCAGTTGTTTTAACATTAGTGCGGGTGGTGAACATGCTAGGCACATGCAGACTCCTAACAAGATGATGCAAAGGACTCAAACCTACACCTAGCAGACTCGACTAAAGAGGTTTATTAGGTCTTAACTACCACTTGGGCATGGGGGCATGAGTCGTGGTTGATGGATGACATGCAGAAGAAAATTTGCTAGTAACTCCTAATAAGTGCCAGAGGGTCTGCCAAAAGTAGGTAGCAAATGGGATGGGCTCTATGGATCCTTGCAACCTAGTAACCTCAACAAAATGTAACCTAATAGTTCTAGACACATGAGAAAACTCAGGAAAGGGTAGAAAATAGGAAGTGGGTTCAGAATTACTCTGGTAGGGTGGAGAAAAAGGTTCTGGGTTAGTTGGATAAAGTAGAATCAAAGAAGGCATGTTAGGGACTAATCCTAGACTAATGAGGTTAACCTTATGGGGTTGCGATATATCTACGGGGTTTGTATAATGGAAGGATGGGTTATTAATCTCAGAAAAGAGGTCCTTAATGGGAACTATAGGAGGAGACTCATCCTGAGGGTACTGATTCAAAGAGATCAGGTCCTTAATAAATTCTTCTGGTTCTTGTATTTTAGGACTAGACTCTATAATTTGGCTCTCCTCTATGGTTTCCTCAGGTAAGGCTCTAGTAGCAGTACCTAGGTTCTCTTCCTCTATTTGTTCTTCCATTATAGCTTTAGGTTGGATATGGTCAAGGTCAACTAGCTCTGGGTTGGTTTCTACCTGGGTATCTACTGGGTCAGCTAATTCTAGGTCTACTAAAGGTGTCTCCTCTTCTCCCTCATACTCATCCACTAGGCTCACATCAGCTTCATACACTTCCGCGTTAATGTAAGCCTTGTGAATCTCAGGAATGGTTGGAGAAGGTCGGCTAGCAGGAAATTGGTTAGGTTCTGGTCTCTGATTATGGGTACTGCTCCTAGTAGGTTCAGGTTGTATAAGAGGTAGTGGCTCACTATTGGGTTCATATTTAGGGATACTAATCCTATGGGGTTCAAGTTGACTAGGGGAAGCATGACTAGTACTAGGCTGATACTTAGGGGTTATGGGTTCTCTAGGCTCATAGGACAAGGGTGCAGATCTATGGGTCATGGGATTATAGGATCTGGGGTCATATGATTTTGGGTCAGCTCTATGATCAGGTTCTAAGGATGGATCAAGGTATGGGGTCCTCCTAAGGTTGGGCTCTCTATATGGGTCAGGATATTGGGTCCTCCTAGGATTGGACTCCCTATATGGGTCAGAATACTGGGTTCTCCTAGGGTTGGACTCCCTATATAGGTCAGAATATTGGGTCCTCCTAGGGTTGGACTCCCTATATGGGTCAGAATATTGGGTGTTGGGTCTACTAGGCTCATAGGGTGTGGGTGCATAGGATCTATGATCATGGGATCTAGAGTCATAGGATCTAGGTTCATAGGTTATGGATTCATAGGTTCTAGGTTCATAGGATTTGGAGTCATAAGATCTATAGGTTGTAGGTATACTAGGCTTATAGGGAGAGGGTAAATAGGATCTATCTTCCTGGTCTATAAAATCCTGATTGGGTCTTCTAGGACTAACCTTAGGGATTGGGTCATGACGATGGGCTCTCCTAGGTTCAGCCTCAAGGTATGGATCAGGGTTTGGGGTCCTCCTAAGTTGAGGATTGTAGTACGGGTCAGGATAAGGGGCTCTCCTAGGTTCGACCTCATGGTATAGATTAGGGTTTGGGGTCCTCCTAGGTTGAGGGGAATCAGAATCTGGCTCAGACTGTGACCCATGGGTTTTTCTTGAGGTCCCTACCCGGACTTTTAACTGATCAAACCTATTGGCAAGATGGTCAATTCTATCATTGGTTTGAATACGAGACTGAGTTAACTGGGTCATCTGGGTAGTCATCTGGGTAGTTATCTGGGTAGTTATCTGGGCCATTTGATCAGCTAGGGCTTTTATTTGGGCTTATAAATTTTCCATGGGTTTAGACATTTGTGAAGGAGGTGGGTGATATGAAACTCCTAATCTAGTGCTCATGCAAGACTCGATCAGACCGACTACAGCTGACTACACCTAGAGTCCAAACTAGATGCTCAATCAGGGTGGCAAACTAGCCTATAATAACCTGTACTCAGCCAGGCAGGTGTAAGGGGAGTGTTAGGTCCCTGATTGCCAATCCTAGACACCAATCAGAGATTGGCCAGGTAGGCAGACCAGCACACAAGTCCTTCGGGATTGAATCCCTAAACCACCGTTCTAGACACTGAGCACAAGGCACATACAGGTTAACTTGACACAGTGATCTAACACTAGCCCGGACCCGACCAGTTGGTGTCCCTAGCCCACTAGGGCAAATTAAGTCTAATTAATTTTAGGTTAAGGCTTGGGACCGAATGCAAGGGATGTGGTTTTGGGCTATGGAAAGGTTATCAACTCCTCCCCCCATCTGATATAGCAAGAGTGCCCTTAAAAGTAGATTATGCAATGATGGCAGGCAAATAATGCAAATTAGGGTTAGATGTTTTTGGTATTTTTGGAGAATATGTATTTTTTTTTTTTTTGGTATTTTTTTTAAATAGAAGAAAACTTACAAATTATTGCCTAATATTCAGGAAATATACAAAAATTAAAAGATATGCAAAAAATGCTAAACAAAACCCTAAAACTTCCAAACTTGTCTTGCTAAAAAAAACAGAGCCGAAAATTTGCAGGCCCTATTTCATCTTTCAGAAAATTCACAGGCCATAATAAAATATGGAAAAATTCTTAAAACTACTGTGAATTATGATAAATCTAGGAAAATGAATTTCAGAATTTTTTGAGTTTTTAACAGGGAGAAATAATTAAAATAACAGAGTATATACAGACTGACAAATTGTAGAAAACAAGCCCTAATCTAATCTCTCATACCAAATGGTGGGGGACTAATATGCATGAAATTTTTTTTGTATGTTTTACATGTTGAGTTAGGTGATTAATTCCCAAATTTCAGATCAAAATTATTTGTAGGGAATTTTGTATGAATTTTTTGAAGATCAGCATGCAGATTAGGACCTAGAAAAGTAGCAAAGAAGGACCGCCGGGGCTGAGAAGCATCGGTTAGGGCAAGTGTACCTGACAATGTCTGTGAAGATCACAGTGAAGGGGTCTCTCGTTCCTCGATGGATGCGGCCTGGAAAACTGAGCCAAAGACCCGCGGATACCCGGCTTTCTGCTCGGTGATCCGATTGAGGCTTGGCTGGAGTCGTTGGATTCGTAGGAACTCAGGGACCTGCAAACGACCTGTCAGGGGTTAGAAAGCTCACAAAGGAACAAGAAAACAAAGTAAAAATAGCAAGGGAAGGCTTCTTTTGGAGTGGGCATCCAGGGATCTGGAGGGTTTGTTGGCAGCAGGAAGATGATTGCAAACACCGGGAAGAAGAACTCTCACAAACCCCTTTATGCACACAGTAGGGTATCACACCACTCAATAGAAGAACTCAAGGTTTTCATTCATCAAAATTCTCCTCATACAAGAGGCTAGGGTCCCTTAAATAGACCCTTAACCTTGGGCTCCAAGTAAGGGTACATAAGTCTTTACATAAGAATCCTTTTCCCTCTCAAACCCTAGCTAGAAAATAAGGAAATATTAGGTAGAAAAATCCCTAAAAATTTTCTTGACTTGGTCAAGACTCCAAGGATGCCTAGGGGGGCGTGTTGGGCTTCTAGGAGCAGCAAAAGGCCGGCCCAAAGGGGCTCGGGTGCATGGGTTTGGGCCTCTGGAAGCTGGGGTGGCCTGGTAGCCAGGTAGCAGGAATATTCCTTGGTATCTTGCTTCTTAGGGGCTTGGGCTTGGCACCTGGGCTTGATTTCTTTGGGCTAGGATGCAGATGGACCTTTGGAATCATGGATGCCCTTATCTATGAATATACTTTTGCATCTGGAAGGGAATCTGGGCATCTGGAGGGCATCTGCAAGAAATCAGGGTTTTCTGAATTTTCCTCCTGGGGTCTTCAAATCTTCAAGCTAGGTTGGACTTGGGCTATACTTCCATGTCTTCAATCTAGTTGGACTTGGTCTTCACTTGTATGATATAGTCTTGAGTCTTCAGTATGCTTGGACAGGACTCAAAAAAATAAAATTAGCTCAACATGAGCTGACTAGCATTGGACTGAACTAGCTCAACATGAGCTGACAAGTACAGAACTGAAATAACAACTCAAAATACTCAAATAACAACTAAAATAGACTTAGATGAGCTAAGCCCTTATTACAGATGGACTCATAAATTATTGATCAATTCACAGAGGATTGAAAAGCCTCTATCTTATTCTGGTGCCTCCGGTGTCCCCACCAGGGAGCCTTTGTATCTCTACCTGTCAGCATCGGACGAGGCGGTTAGCTCCATGCTCATGCGAGTGGGAGAAGATGGCCAGCAGAAACCTATTTACTACATTAGTAAAGTTCTTCATGATGCCGAAACAAGGTACCCCAAAATGCAAAAACTGGTCTACTCCTTGGTCATAGCTGCCAAAAGGCTTCAGCCCTACTTTCAGGCACATCCAATCATCGTGCTGACTGACCAACCCCTCAAGGCGATCCTTCGGAGTCTAGACACTTATGGTCGGCTCACCAAGTGGGCCATGAAACTTGGTAAGTTTGACATCTCTTTCCAATCCCGATCGGCTTTGAAGGCTCAGGTAATTGCTGACTTCATTGCAGAATGCACCTGGAAGCAGGAGACGTCCTCTCAAGCGACTGAGGTGCTTGAGGCCGATGCCATCGACGAAGCCGAACCAGCTTGGACACTCCACGTGGATGGGGCACCCAATCTTGTGGGCTGCGGGGCTGGCTTGATTCTGGCTGACTCGATGGAGAAAGCTTGGAATATGCACTCCACTTTGCATTTCAGGTGTCAAATAATCAGGCTGAGTATGAAGCCCTCCTCGCAGGATTGTGAATCGCCAATGAACTAGGCATCAGCCGAGTAAGAGCCTTCTCCAACTCCTAACTAGTGGTCAATCAAGTGAAGGATGAATTCGAAGCAAGGGACCCAATCCTAGCCAAGTACTTGAACAAGGTCCAAAATCTCATCTCTCGGCTCAAATTGTTTGAAATCCTCCATATACCTCGTCTACATAACTCTTGGACGGATGCCCTATCATGATTGGCTACGGCGATCACCAACACCTCCGATTAAACTTTCATGGAGCACTTGCAGCACCCAAGTAATAGTGAAGAGACAACAGAGGTCCACCAAGTTCAACAGGAAACTTCATGGATGGATCCGATCCTCAACTTTCTTATTGGAGGGACCCTACCGGAAGATCCGACTGAAGCCAAGCGGATATGCTAGACAGCTTTAAAGTACATCATCCTCGATGGTGTCCTTTACAAGCGATCATTTTCATAGCTTCTATTAAAGTGCTTAGGGCCAACCGATGCCGACTATGCCCTCAGAGAGGTTCATGAAGGTATTTGCGGTGACCATCTTGGAGGAAGATCGCTGCATATAAGATAATCCAACAGGGATACTATTGGCCTACGATTCAGAAGGATGCTTCGGACTTCGTCTGAAGGTACGACATGTGTCAAAGGTATTCCAATGTTCAGAGAAGGCCCGCCAGCCAGCTGACCCCATTTACTGCACCATGGCCATTCTCACAATGGGGGATGGATATCCTGGGGCCCTTCCCTTCGGTATCCGACCAGCAGAAGTTCCTTATTATGGCCATTGATTACATCACCAAGTGGGTGGAGGCCAAACCACTAGCACGAATTACGGAAGCCAAGGTGGAGAACATTGTTTGGAACTGCATTATCTACCAATTCGGTATTCCTCAGATAATCATCATTGACAACAGAAGGCAGTTCAACAATTCGAAGTTCTAAGACTTCTGTTTGCAATACCATATCTTTCATCGGCTTACCTCGGTCGGCCATCCGCAGTCCAATGGAGAGGCCAAAGTTACCAATCGGACAATTCTACATGGACTGAAGACTCAACTAAACGATGCTAAACGACTCTGGGTAGAGGAGCTCCACTCAGTACTTTGGGCTTACCTGATGATCGCCCGAACGGTGACCAGGGAGATTCCATTTAACCTAACTTACAGAAGTGAAGCCATCATCCCCGTTGAGATCTCTTTGTAATCCCTACGGATTGATCACTGTGCTGAGCCAACTAACTCTGAGCAGCGGAGGGCTGACTTGGATCTACTTGAAGAAACCAGACTTCGAACAAGTTTAAAGATGGTGACCTACCATCAGAAGATTGCAAAGTATTACAACACATGGGTCAAGTCGCGAACTTTCCGAGTTGGAGATCTAGTCTTACGTAGGTCTGAGATTTCAAGACCGATCGAGCAAGGAAAACTCTTTCCAAATTGGGAGGGCCCTTATCGAGTCATCGAAGTAATTCAGACTGGAACCTACCAGCTCGAACGTTTGGATGGGCGGCAAATAGCACGTTCGTGGAATGTAGACAACCTTCGCAAGTATTATCAATAAAGTCTACAACTTCTCTTATGAAGCACTTCCAAAAGTCCGACTCTGGTCAGCAAAGGCTTTAGGGTAGCCCACTTCCGAAAGTCTGACTCTGGTTGGCAAAGGCTCTAGGCAGCCCACTTTCGAAAGTTTGACTCTGGTCGGCAAAGGCTCTAGGGCAGCCCATTTCCGAAAGTCCGACTCCGGTCGGCAAAGGCTCTAAGGAAGCCCACCTCCGAAAGTCCAACTCTAGTCGGTAAAGGCTCTAGGGTAGCCCATCTTCGAAAGTCTGACTCCGGTCGGCAAAGGCTCCAGGACAGCCCACTTTCGAAAGTCCAACTCTGGTCAGCAAGGGCTCTAGGACAACCCACTTTCGAAAGTCCGACTCCGGTCGGCAAAGGCTCTAGGACAGCTCACTTCCGAAAGTCTGACTCTGGTCGGCAAAGGCTCTAGGGCAGCCCACTTTCGAAAGTTCAACTCCGGTCGGCAAAGGCTTTAGGGCAGCCCACTTCCGAAAGTTCGACTCTGGTTAGCACCATCTTCGGGTTCGGACGAGCCGACGGATCAACACTTGGGAAGAAAATCCTAAGTATATTGGTCTGGCCTGAGCTACGCTCCGTCGCCCGTCTCAACCATCTTTGGGTTCGGACAAGCCAATAGATCAACACTTGGGAAGAAAAACTCTAAAGTAAATTGGTCCGGTCTGAGCTACTGTCCGTTGGAAGGACCAGCCGTGCCATGCAATAAGCCGAAGGACATACACTTAGAAATATCCCTAAGCTATTGGCCTTGCATAAAGCTACTATTTGGCCTACTATTCAACTACTTGCGGTCCTACTTGACTAACTGGCAGTACTTAGAAAAATTTTAGAAGAAAAAGCTTCGGTCAGATAGACTGAACCACATACACAGTCACTAACAAAGGTGATATGGTCAAAAGTTTTATTATTATATACATATGAAGAACTCAGTACAAAAAGAAGGGGGTCAGACCTTTACAACTAACCTAGGTCTGACCTGCCGAAGTTACATCAACTGTCTCCTCCGCATCGGCTCCGTCTGGCATAGTTGGGACTTCAGTTTCCACTTCAGTCCCCTCCGGTTCGGTCGGAGTGCCCGTAGGAACAATTGGCATATCTACTTCAATTTCAGCTTCAGCTTGGATGTCCGATCCAAGCTCCCCTATGCTGGCTTCGATATGAGGCTCGGCCCCTTCATTAGATCGAACCACCTCTTCCCCAGCTTCTCCCTCTTCTGCCAGCTCCAGCAGTCACAGAGAAGATAGATTAAGCTCCGAGAAGGCGGCACCGACTTTATGAAGGCAGTCTTCGTATCCATAGTCATAGCTGTATGAACCGGCCTCGTTCGTCTCAGCTTTGAAGCCTTCTGATGCCTTGTAGTCCTTGACGGCCACTTTGGCTACCGCCTTCATTACTTCTTGGGACTTCTTCAGTAGCCCCTTGTACCTCTTGGCTTCGGCCTGGTGACCCCTGGAACGTCGCTCTGACTCGCATAGGTGCGCAGTCCCTTCGACCACCCGACAGGCAAGGGATTTTACCCTCTACCTTTTATCCTTCAGCTTGGCAGCCAGGGCATCTCGCTGAGACAGCAAGTCTATGACCTGATTCTTTTGAGCCTCGGCCCGAAGGACAGAGTGCTCCTCTTCAACTGCACATAAGACGGACAACTCCACCCTGGTCAAGATCCGCGTTACCGTCGAAGCAATGATGGATGGGTCACTCTGAATCCCGTGCCAACTGCTCGGATCTTGCCACCTGGCCCACGTTGCATTAGGAGCTCGACGGGTGTGCATTTCAGGCTGGTGGCCATCATTATGCCGTACCAGCAATAACTGCTTCCTCTACTATGGCTAATATGGTGTTGACACCTGTCCAGGGATGGGATATCAAGGCAGAAGACGGTCGGTCACAGCACGCTGGATCAGATTCGCAATCACGTTAGAGGATTGGCACATTAATTACCAAGTAATGTTTTGGTCCTTCGAAGCTGCAGAACCATTCGAAGGCCAAGAGCAAGGGGACAACTGTTGTACCCAACTGGCATACTGTCGAACCGGACCGTCATTCTTGCATGGATCCAATCAGGTCGTGTATCCAAAGTCTGACCAGCGGTCCTCCTCATAACTCCAACGAAACCATCCCCTTTTAAGGCCTGATTTGTCCGACGACCCCTGTCCCTCAGAAGTCTGACCCACTGAATCGAACGACCCGCTCCAACTGAGGCCCGACCAACCTCTCCTTCCGAAGTCTGGCCCACTGAAGCTGAGGTCCGAACGACCCACTCTAGCTGAGGCCCAGCCATCCTCTCCTTCAGATGTCTGGCCTACTGAAGCTGAGGTCCGAACGACCTATGGGTCTTATTCAGAGAATCGACTGGCCCTCCCCGCTGACATCCGACTACCTTGCTTTAGAAGCCTGGAGGGCTCTAGAAGCTTCTTTTTGTTGTAATAGAATCTTACCATGTCAGCACCACTGCTCCACTATTCCTATGATGCTGCCCTATTCGGGTGCCACGTGGCCACTCTCCATATCCTCCTAGGGGTAGATCGGTCTTTATTGATCTCTTTCCTAACAAATTTTGGACTGTTCTACATCTATATAAGGTACCCAAGGGATCCCGTTTCAAGCTAAGTATACTCTCCCTTCTCCATACGCTACTTTTCTGATTCCTCCATTCTGTTACCTTCAAGCTCCTGCTAATTTAGGCATCAGAGTGTCCCCCGCTGGAACACCACCAGCGCTTGGAAACTTTGTTGCAGGTCGATCGGGAGAGGAGTGCTCCAGCACAGCCGACCGAGCCTGGTCCAGGAGAAGTCACCGCAACAGCTTCTATAAAAAAAACCACTTTGTCCATAACATCTCTCACACAGTCTACAAGAAAGGCTTTGGCATTAATTGCAGTTCACAATGGGGACTTGAATTGGAAGTGCTATCGAGTAGTGTTGACAATTCTAGGGAGTGATCTAATGTTTCAAGAGGATGCTAACTATTAACAAAAATTCTAGGTGCAATCCAACTCCCTTTTTATGCTATCGAGCAGCCAAGAAATAACAGGGAATAAGATCAAATGACCAAACGGGTGAAGCGGATCAAATAATCAATTCTATGAGGACTCAAACTGGAATCTTATGCCAATTCAACCTACTTCGGGCCTTATACAAAGAGGTGACCATGGCAAGCAACATTATGCAGTAAACCATTGTGTTGGGATATGTCGGTCCAAGCACAAGCCAACCATCGACTCGATCAGCCGAAGATATTTTTTCCGAACCATGCATTTTAAACCAAGGTGTTCGAAAGAAACTGGGCAACTGTCGGGCAAGTCAAAATCAAAGTGCTTAACTCCATCCGAAGAGCAAGTCTACAACCCCTGCTGAAGACAATGCCTCGACCCAAACCGAAGTATGTCTTCGCAATCGACAGAAGACATAGTCTGCGGATTATGATGAAGACATCGGCTTCGGCTTACGTCCAAGACAAAGTCTTCAATCTTCGTTGAGGGCGTAATCCTCGATCTGTCTCGAAAGAATTCGAAGACGAAGACATTTCTCTAATTTGACTACAGATATTTTTCCAAGTGGGAAACCTGAAGACATATCTCCGATCTGTCTCAGGTCTCTACGAACATAATGAATAATGGTTACCATCAACTATCTCCAAGAGCGCAGTCATGGCGCATGACTCCAGCGACAACGCCCCCGGTCTGTCCGGAACCATTTAGTAACCGTCCATGATTGTGAATTGAGGGAAAAAAGTTAACTCCCCCATCGTAACCACTGAAGGAAGGATAGAACCGCAGGCTAGGCAACTCATTATAAATAATGGTAAGAGGGGATGCTCCGAGTAAGGCACAAGATACTCTGAAAATCTTAGAGTCTTTTTCCTCTCCATCTGATCCTCCTCAGAATCTTCCCCATTCTATGGCTGGTGCCCATCTCTAACTTAGGCATCAGAGTGTCCCCCGCCGGAGCAACTCCGACCATGAATTTGTTTTGCAGGTGAACTAGGGAGCGGGCCTGCAATCTAGTAGCTCCGTTCGGTCAAAACAAAGACACTACGCCAACACATAATTTTGATTTGATTTTGTAATTTAGTTTAGAAATTAAAAGAGAGGGAGGGTGGAGAAAGAAGAAAGATTTTTTTAAGGAAAAGAGGAATTATGATGGAGCCCTAAATTTTTTAGAAGATGTATTTAGGATCCATCCTTGACTAAGATATAGTCTGTAGGAGTATACAAGTATCTTTGCATAAACTTTTATATTTATTTTCTATTATCTATAATTGAATAAATAATTTTAATTCTTTATTTAATTTTTCTTATGATTGATTTTGAATAAATTATTTATAGATAGGATGGATCATGATCTTGACAAGATATGGTTCATGCTCAATATAGATAATTAATTTTGGAGATTTCATATTTACATAATCTTTTAGGATCTATCAACGTATATACCTATAGGATGGGCTATGATTTTTAATAAGATTTGGGTCATACTCAATAAGATATCATTTATTAGAGATTAGTTTATAAGATTTCTAATCAATTATGAACTTTAATTACTTAGATTAGAACAAATATAGAATTTGTGTCTGTGATCATCTAAAAACCTAAAGATATCTTTTATCATATAAACTTCTCAATTTCATCTTTAATTTAAATTAATTAGTATTGCCATCTAGATCGCCGTGGCCTGTAACTCCTACGTGGCACCGGTGAATGGGCGTCCTACCTTGTAATCTCCAAGCACAACCAGCCTGCGAAAGAGAGAAGACCCGGGTAGAGGATTTTGGTGGGGGCACTCCAACGATCAAGTCAGTGGGTAATCAAGGAGAACAAATCCTCCTTAGAGGAGCCCAGAGTGGTCTCCACGTTCAGAGGATTCTCGAAGAGATATAATAGAAGTTAGAGCAGTGGGAGCTAAAATAGTCATAGCTGAAGCAGGGGGAGCTCTTGGGGGAGTCTTCAGATGTTCCTCCTGCCTTTAAGCTTCTCTCACTTGTTCTCCCTCACACTGGTTTCTGCTCGCTTGCAGTTACCCTTGTCAGAGGCCCCTTTGAGCTTCTTATAGAAGCATTTTTTATTTCGTAGTGTGTAGAGTCCCTGGTTTGATGTTCTCTGGGTGCGCCTCATGGGGGTGGAGCGTAGGCCTATCCCCCCTCCTCTTGAGAGGAGAGAGATAGGGTCTGTAGCCCTTGTAGAGAGGTTATGCTATAGGTGCAAATGAAGTACTATGAAGTGCGCATCCCTTCCATAGTGAGCGTGAGTGGCGTGCCATGGGGCCTAATACCCTAATAGGACACTGCTTCTTACGAGCATCGTGCCACCATTTTTGGGAAACTAGCAGAGCCCTGACCTGGTGGGAGACGCTACAAAGTTTGAGACTCCTGGTAAAACCTTTCTCTATTGACTCCGTTATTGATTTTGATGATAAACAAAATACTTAAGTATAAGTTGAGTACTAACTATGTCTTTAAAGTATGTTTTTATAGAAAAAGGTACTCACCAATTCTACAAGTTTTGTTTGCTTGTCAAAGAATGAAGAAGTCCCTTCCATGATTGAAAGACCAGCTTTTAATTGACTTAAGAACTTGAAGATTTCTTAAAATGACTTAAATAATGAAGCACAACTTGATTTCAGTAGAGGTTCAATGGTTTTGAAGAAATCTCAGTCAAGTGTCGACTCAAGGTGTCACTCACAACTCAAGTGTTGACTCATGACAGTGGAAGTGTCGACTCAAGCCGGCATGTAGAAAGTGTTTCAAATGGCATGGCTGAAGTATCAACTCACGCCAGTCAAGTGTCAACTCAAAGTATCGACTCAAGGATCGGCTCATTGCTTGAGAATTTTTGGATATATAACTTGCTGAAATTGAAGACTTGCCTGAAGTGTCGACTTATGGTTGTTAAGTGTCGACTCAAGTATCGACTCACCAGAAGAAGTGTCGACTCACTTGAGAATTCTAGAGAACTATATTGAAGAAATTTAAATTTGGTGTTGACTCGTGGAATGAAAGTGTCGACCTTAAGTGTCGACTCACAAGGTTGAAGTGTCGACACCTGGAGTTTTGGAAATAGTAACGGCTAGTTTTTCAAATGCAGAACTCGGTCCTCTTGCTTTCCAATAGCTAGTTTTTCATGTCTAATAGCTATAAACTGGTTTTGAGGCCTTGGAATTGTATTTAAGTGTTTGAGATCAAATCAAAACACAAGAAGAACAAGAAGAAGAAGAAAAATATAAAAAAAAAGCAAGAAAAGAAGAGAAAAAGCAAGTGCATTCACTCCCATTCATTGTGGTCAACAACCATCAAGCAAAAAGAAGTCTCCAAGCATTCAAAGCCTTCAAGAAGCATTCAAGCTCAACCTTTGATCATTGATTGAGGCTTCATCAAGCTCAAGACAAGTAACTCCATCGAGCTTCAAAGAGAAATCTGCTTTACTTTAGAAATCTTTAATTATTGCTTTACTTTAAACCTTATCTCTTGTTGTAAAGGTTATTGGTTAGCCTTGAAAACCAAGGGAGGTTGTTGGTGAGTCTTAAAACCAATTAGATTCTTGGTTAGCCTACAAAACTAAGGGAGATTGTTGATGAGCCTTAAAACCAATTAGGTTATTGGTTAGCCCATAAAACCAAGGAAGGTTTTGACTTGTGAATCTTGTGAAAATAAGTCGGGTTTTGATTAGTGAGCCCAGAAAACTAATTGGCTATAAATGGTTGAGATTATAGTGAGTTTCCAAGGAGATCTTGGGGAGTGGATGTAGGTACATTGGAAAGCACCGAACCACTATATCTTGATTGTGTTTGTAGATTGATTGTCTCTCTTTTACTCTTTTATTATTGCATTTACAGTTGCATACTCATTAAGAACATTATAATTCACCTTACACTAGCACTCATAATTGTTTATTGCATTTGGCACATATCTTGCAAGTAAATATTTTATTTTTATAAACCCAATTCACCCCCTCTCCTGGGTTGCTTACTGGGCAACAAGTGGTATCAGAGCCTCGTTCTCAGTTTATAGGTCTAACCATCTTGAGTAAAGATCTATGGCAGCCCCTATTAGTACTAGTATAGTTGAGGGACAAGCCTCAAATAGACCTCCATATTTTAATGGAGCAAATTATAGTTATTAAAAAACTAGAATGAGAATTTACATGCATTCGATTGATTACAATTTGTAGAAGGTTGTTGATAAGGGTCCTCATGTTCCTTCAATTATTGTTAATGGTGTTTCTGATGGGGACCTGAAAGCTATCAGCTGCCATGTGGAGTCCCAGCAAACATCATCCACCCTATTAGGCATCCCAGGATTTTCATATATCCATTTAAGCACAAAAGGTAGCAGATCAACATCCCGTATGGAAATTAGGGACCGCCCAGGAGAAGATGGAAGGAAGTATCATGCAAATCAAGTAGCATTTGGGTGCCCACTCTCCTTCCCTCTTTCATGAGATTTTATTTCTTTATGTTGACCATCCTTTTATGGAATATTTGTGGCACCTCCTTTCATGCAAATCCTCCCCACAAGGCAGCATGTTGACACCTTCCCTCTTTGCTTTTCATTCCATGCAATCCAAGGGCTAGAGTCAACTATAAAAGGATCCCCTTTCATGTATGAAAATAATAATGAAGATGAGTTTTTAGGGAAGAGTGATTCTTCATTCTGCCTCTGTAAAGGAGTGGGCGTGAGGCCCGTCTTGCCTTCACCTTCGGGCATTGATGGGTGTGAGACCCTATGCCTTCGCTTTCGAGCATTGAGGGGTGTGAGGTCCTAGTTTGCCTTTGTTTTTTGGAACATAAATGGATGTGAGGCCCTAGTTTGCCTTTGTTCTTCGGAACATTGAGGGGTGTGAGATCCTAGTTTGCCTTTGTTCTTCGGAACATCGAGGGGTGTGAGGCCCTAGTTATCTAAATAGTGGTACCCTAATCTAGGTGACTTCTAGGCTCACTAACAATCCTACTCCCACCTTTCCCACATCATTTTTTGGTATCAGAGCCCAGAGGTTTAGAATATTTTTTTTCTTTTTTGTCCTGTCTTATTCTTGTTATTCCTGCTATTCCCTGCTTATCCCTAATTTATCCTTGAGTTATTCTCATCATCTCCTTCCTTGATCCAAGCCCTCCCATCTCTGCTCGCACCGTTGCTTCAAGATCGATGACCGGGAATCCATTTATCGCTCCCTTCCATGGCCGCACTAACCCCATCGTCTGGCCTACCGAGTGCACCATCCAGAACCCCTTGCCATTGCGAGCACCCGATCATCCCGAGTGGAACCATAGCCACCCTCCACTCCTTCGATCGGTGCCTCAAAAGCCACCGACCATGGTCAACGCTTCCACATGTGGCCCCCTTCCTCTATCGCCCGGTCACCGATCACACAACCGTCGAACCTTCCTCTGCTGCCTCCCCAAGTCGGGGCCCCTCAAGCCATTCGAACCATCCATCCAACCCCATCGATTATGATGCGCAGTTCTGCTTGATGCCCTATCGGATCCCTTCTTCCCGTCCGTGCTGCCACCTCCACCCCAGTGTCATCGCCGGTGAAGACTGCCTGGAGTTTTCCCCTCCTTTATTCTGCCCAGCCTCCTTTTCTAATCAGTCTGACATAGCCCAGATCCACCCTGCCCCACCAGATCAGCCCCACTGGATCTCCTCCTTGCTTCCTGTCGGCTACTCGTGCCCTCCATCGACCGTGATGACCTCTGCACCAGCCGTCCATTTCCCTTAATCGATCTGTGGAAAGGAAGGGGAGGGATTGCATGAATGTGAAAGCAAATCCCCCTCCCTCTTAGCGACTTCAACTCTGCACTCATTTCAAAGTTGCACAAATTCCAAAGCCGCACAGTTTTTGGAGCTGCACCAATCTCAAAGTTGTACAGATCTCATAGCAGGGCTGAAAAAAATCTGGATTTGTTTGAAAAAGACAACAAAAAATTAATTATTTGAAGGTTATCTCAATCTACATTTTGGAGTCTAAGAGAAATAATATCAAGCTGAAGACGGGAGACTTGAAGCTAACTCGACGGAGTCGAGTTCTCCCTACTCTAGGAGAATGATTGGGACCTGAAAGCTATCAGCTATCACGTGGAGTCCCAGCAGGTGTCATCCACCCTATTAGGCATCCCAAGATTTTTCATATATCCATTCAAGCACAAAAGGCAGCAGATCAACATCCCGTATGAAAATTAGGGACCGCTCAGGAGAAGATGGAAGTGAGCATTAGGCAAATCAAGCAGCATTTGGGTGCCCACTCTAAAAGATTGTGCCTTGAAAGCCGATTGAAATATTATATTTCGATCCCAAAATCAATGAATTGACATTATTATAATAAAGGTATTATTTTCATTATACGCTGTGTCTTTATGATTATATGATGAACCCCATAGATTAGGGCTATGGTTCTAGGGTTATGACGAGATCATACCAGTGAGATCTAAAGCCTTAAAACCCTAATCTAAAATGTTCCTGGTCGATGGGACATTGAGTTGGGGATCAATGTTTCCGGCAAGACCAGCACATCCTATATATGCTTTGTGATGAGGGTCACTGATCTCACAGTCACTTGTGTTTGACACTAATACTAGGATGTGAGTGTTCATTAGAGAATGAGTTCACTGAATTGATCCAGATTGAGAATATCTAATGGAACCTTATCTGTTTGTCAATAGATAATTCTCATAGTGGGAGTAGTGCATGTGGTCCTTTGACCTGAGACTACCATGTACCTTATATATATGAATTCATACTTTGGTTCGCAATCAATCATGACACTGAGTCATGCACGAGGTGATACTGGGTATGGTAGATTTTATATGGAGGTTGTGAGTAGGTCAACAAGGAATTGATCAGCCCTAGTAAGAGGGAATTGCATCCAGCTAATTTCGATCAAATGATGGATTCAGGAAATCTTTGATCAAAGTATGAACATTAGACTTAATTTCTAATGGTTCATTAATGAATCATCATTATAAAGATTGAGCTAGGAATGAATATGAAATTTGATTTGACAAGTATCCATATTCATAATCATATTCGGGATGCAAGTTGATCAAAGGACTGAATTGCCCGGTAACTCACCTCTGAAGGATATTTTGGTAATTCTATCAAAATTCCACATCTTCCGGGTAGACATGATACGTTGCTAGACGTCAATCTTATCTTGTAGGTATATGATTGAATTATGGTAATTCAAATCAGTTAATTAGAATTAGATTCTAATTGACCGAGTCGAGCTAGTTTGAGTTGACCTAAATCAGCTTAGTTGAGATCTAACTGAATTAAGTCAAATAGCACTCGGACCTACTGCTAGCTAGGTGTGAAACCTAATGGATCACACACAAAAGAGAATTGATGAAGGATTTAATTTGGAATTAAATCATGTTTGCAGGATAAACACACTAGCATGTGTTGCAGACCCAATTTTTATTCGAATCAGATTCGAATTTGGATCCGAATTGGGCTTAATTGGGTTCTAATTGAACCAGATTAAGGTCTAATTTACATTTTAGGACATTGGGCTAACCCATGGTTGAACCCAAGTGAATCAAGTGCACTGAGACTCTCTCTCCAAGCCGCCCACACCCTTCCTCACCCGCGCGCGCCAAGAAGAAGAGTCCATGTGCGTGTGGACTCCTCTTCACGCGCGTGGGAAGGAAATTCCATCAGAGAAAAATCAAGAAAAGGGGGTGATTTGGATCCTTGTCTGACATCCTTGGATTTGGATCTGATGGCCAGAAAAATTAAGGAAAAAGATCCATCATTTTTCGGTCGCAAGTCCGTCTTCAAAAAATCGCGATTCTTCATGAAGTTTTTCCGAGAGTCCTCCTCATCGGAAAAATGAAAATTAAATCAGAGAATCATGATTTTTTGTTAAGGGGATGCATGAGGAATGAGGGATCGTGATTCCTGGGATATCAGAGGGTTGCGATGTTTTGAGAAAATGCCCCTCTGAAATCTATAAAAGGGTTTGGGTTCTCGGGGGTTTCTTTCAGATAATAAAATACAGAGATCATATTCCTCTCCTCTTCTCCGAAATACTCCTTCCCTTTATGCTTGTTGGGTATTGTTTCCCTTATAGAGATAATCTCTGTCGAAACTCTGACCCTAAACAAGAATAAGAGGAAGGTCTTGAACGGTAAAGGAAAGGAAAAAGGAAGGGTCTATTCTTCTTCTTTTCTTTCTTGAATTAAGACTTTACTTGTCTTAATTTTTTCTTCCAACTCAATTCAAGAAAAGGAATTCAAGAAAGGGAATTCAAGAAAAGAATTCAAGAAGAGGAAAGAAGGAAGAAAAGAAATTTTCAAGAAAGAAAATTTCAGTCTTAAAGACCAAGAATTGAATTCTTGAAAAAGAATTCAAGAAGAAGAGCCAAGAACAAGAAATTGTAGTCTTCATCTTTTTCTGTGTGGATCACCATTGGAGGGTGAACATTAGGGCACCTGGTGGAGATTTAAAGTTTGGATTTTAGCAATACAGGTTAGTACTTTAATATGAGTTTAAATCTTATATATACATGTTATATGTTTTAATTCTTTTAAGGAGATCTTGGGTTAAGGGTTTGGTGAAGATTTCATAAAGATAAAAATTTTGAAATCTATGTTTCCGCCTTGCCACCGAACCCTACAGTGGTATCAGAGCCTCCTTATTAAGATTAAAATATATATGCTGATTTTTAGATACATATGTATATAAGTAACATATGATAAGTATATGTTTGATGTAATGTCACCAATTAGGGTTTTCACTCAAACCCTAATTGTTGTATAGAGATATGTTTAGCCTTCTAGTCATCATACGGAAATAAGGTTGCCCTGGCATAATGGTGGATCCATTATGTGGTAAATGGTTGTCCTAGTATGATGACACACTAATCACATATTTATGTTAATTATGCATAAATGTTTGATGTATGCTACTAATTAAGGTTTTCACTTAAACCTTAATTTGTATAGAGATATGTTTAGCCTTCTAGTCATCATATTGAAATAAGGTTGCCCTGGCATAATGGTGGATCCATTATGTGGTAAATGGTTGTCCTAGTATGATGACACACTAATCACATATTTGTGTTAATTATGCATATATGTTTGATGTATGCCACTAATTAAGGTTTTCACTTAAACCTTAATTTGTATAGAGATATGTTTAGCCTTCTAGTCATCATACTGAAATAAGGTTGCCCTGGCATAATGGTGGATTCATTATGTGGTAAATGGTTGTCCTAGTATGATGGCACACTATGGCACATATTTGCTAGGTTATATAAAGAATGTGCTTTGTTTTAATAAAGCCCTCTTTAAAAACATATTATGTTGTAGTGTCATATACCAAAAGAAAAAATAATCAATATGATTAGTTTATCATTCGGTGTCTAGGAAAAGTGGTTCATGATCGGTAAAGAGGACGTGGTTTTTAATTGGTTCCGTTGACTGACCTGGCCAATTCTTATTGGTGTCTAAGGAAAGCAACGGGGGGACTCCCACCACTCTCTCACTTACCTGGCTGATAAGATTAACTTAATTATTGATTGATATGCTTAGTGTAATATTCACTACATGTGGCCTTCCTTCATGCCAAGTCATTATTATGTTATGATCCATATTAGGTTTGTTGTGTACACACAAGGCCTTTTATGGTGACTAACATAATTTTGGCTTGGTACATTTGATGTTTATGGCATGATTTAATATAATACTTTGTTGTGTACATACAAGGGTATTATAATTAATATCATGACTATATAGCAATGAAGGGTCTAACTTAACTAAAATATTATAGTTTGTTGTGTACACACAAGGCTATTAATATTTTAGAGGCCAAGATAAGTTGAGAATTGTATGAGTTACAATTGGAAAGAGTTTTCCTACCTTTGAACTTATATAAGATTTGTTGTGTACACACAAGGTCTTTTGTAAGGAATTAGGATCTCAACCCCACTAAGAGAACCAATTAGGGTTTTCTCGATCATCATATGGAGGGTTATGATGCTTGATAAAATAGTGGGAGACATAATTAAGTTAAAGTCCTAATTTAATCATGTTTTGTCAACATTGGTTGTTTGCTTATGTAATGTTCTTTGTTAATATAGATTAAATGGCCTCTTCACTCTCACTCCGTAGCATTCTTGATGCAAATAAATTGACTGGACCAAACTATGTTGATTGGTTGAGAAACCTGAAGATAGTACTCAGCTAAGAAAGAATTTCTTATATTCTTGATACCCCAACCTTGGAACCATTAGGGGAAGATGCCTCGTAAGAGGATAAGACCACATATAACATGTGGCAAAATGACTCACTTACTGTCAAGTATATAATGCTTGCCTCTATGACCAATGAGTTACAGAGGCAACATGAAAGCATGGACACAAACTCCATATTGCTCAATCTAAAAGAACTTTATGGAGAACATAGTCGAGCTGCAAGATATAAAATATCTAAGCAGTTATTCCATGCAAGGATGATAGAAGGTACATCCGTACAAGACCATGTATTAAAGGTTATTGACCTAATCACCCGATTGGGTCAATTGGGTTTTGTTATGGATGGGGAGTTGAATCAGGATTTAATCCTGCAGTCACTCCCAGAGTCATTTTCACAGTTTGTTCTTAATTATCATATGAACAAACTTAACACTTCCTTGCCTAAGCTGTTGAATATATTAAAAACAACAGAGAGCCATTTAAAGAAAAATTAGGCTCCACTTCTTCTTGTGGATGGTGTAAACAAGAAGAAAATAGGCAAAAAGGGTTCCAAGAGGAGGTTGAACCCAAAAGGGGGCATCAAGAAAAAGAAAGGAAAGAAGGCCTCCGGATAAATGACTTGCTTTCATTGTGGCAAGTCGGGTCACTGGAAAAGAAACTGCAAGGTTTACCTTGCAAGTATGAAGCCTGGTGCTAGTGATGCACCAAAAGGTATGTATGAGATACATACAATTTTGTCATTAGACTCTTCTAATTCAAACTCTTGGGTATTGGATACTGCTTGTGGTCATCATATCTGCAAATCATTGCAGGGACTACAGAACATTAGAGTTTTGAAGGAAGGCGACTTCGAGCTCTACGGTGCTGGAAGAGATTCCATCCAAGCAGAAGCTGTAGGGACTTATATATTGAAGCTACCTTCTAGGAAGATTTTAGAGTTAAAAAATTATTATTTTATGCCTAGAATCATTAGAAACATCATATCTATACCCTTGTTACTTAAACAAGGATATATTATGAATGTAATGAGTAGTGGTTGCTCAATCAGTTTTTCTAATGAAATAATATTTAATGGCATATTTTGCAATGGTCTCTTAACTCTATCTTCTGATGACAATATACTACATGTTAGTAATAAATGAAAAAGAGATGAAGTAAACAATACTTTACTTTAGCACTATCGTCTTGGACATATTAGTGAGCAAAGGATTAACAAGTTATACAAGGAAAAACTCCTTAATCCTTATGACTATGAATCATTAGGAACTTGTGAATCATGTCTTATGGGTAAAATGACCAAGACTCCATTTAGTGGACATAATGAAAGGACAACTGAGTTATTAGGACTCATACACACTGATGTATATGGACATATGACAACTCAGGCCAAGGGTGGATACTCATATTTCATCACATTCACTGATGATTTTTCGAGGTATGGATTTGTGTATCTAATGAAACATAAGTCCGAAGCTTTTGAAAAATTTTAGAGTATCAAAGTATGGTAGAGAAACAAACGGGGAAAAGTATTAAGATCCTTCAATCAGATATAGGAGGTGAATACTTATCCACTGAGTTTCTTGATCACCTTAAAGAAAAGGGAATCATCTCTGAATAGACTCCTCCTTACACACCATAATTAAATGGTGTTGCTAAAAGGAGAAATCGTACTTTATAAGATATGGTACGGTCCATGATGTGCTTCATAGACTTACCTGTTTCTTTCTGGGGATATGCCTTGGAAACAGTGGCTAATATTTTAAATAGAGTACCATCCAAATCTGTATCTAGCACTCCATATGAGTTATGGAGGGGAAAGAAACCCAATCTTAAGTATCTTAAGATATGGGGATGTCTAGCCTATGTCAAAAGAAATTTTGGACATAAGCTCGATGTTAGAGCAGAAAAGTGTCTATTTGTTGGATATCCTAAAGATAGTATAGGATATCTGTTCTACCACCCTACTGAACAAAAGGTTTTAGTCAGTAGGCATGCCACTTATATGGAGAAAGAGTTCATCCTACAAAAGGGTTAGTGGGAGAAATATTGAACATGAAGAAGTTCAACAAGTAGATACTTCTCAAGCAAATCATAACATAGTTAGTATAAAACCTGAACACACCACTCCTATCCATAGGTCTAATAGGGTGCGACATGCACCTGAGAGGTATGGGTTCATTATTGAAAATAATGAAGCCCGAATCATTGATAATGATGAGCCTCTAACATATACGGATGCTGTCATGAGTAGTGACTCAGATAGATGGCTGGAAGCCATGAGATCGGAAATGGACTCCATGTATGTCAACCAAGTCTGGACTTTGGTTGATGCACCAGAGGGTGTTAACCCTATTGGATGCAAATGGGTCTATAAGAAAAAGATTGGGGTAGATGGCCAAGTTGAAACTTATAAAGCCAGATTAGTGGCTAAGGGTTTCAGACAAAAACAGGGAATAGATTATGATGAAACATTTTCTCCTGTTGCCATGCTCAAATCTATTCGGATCATGCTTGCTATAGCAGCATATAATGATTATGAAATCTGGCAGATGGATGTGAAAACCACATTCCTCAATGGTTTCCTTGAGGAAGAGGTTTATATGTCATAGCCAGAAGGTTTTGTCTTGGAGACTAAACCTAATCAGGTATGTAGGCTGAAGAAATCTATTTATGGATTAAAGCAAGCATCTAGGAGTTGGAACATCCGATTTGATAAGATAGTCAAAGAATTTGACTTTATCAAAAATGAGGATGAACCTTGTGTGTACAAGAAGACAAGTGGGAGTGCCATAGTTTTCTTGGTTCTATATGTAGATGACATACTCCTCATTGGAAATGATATCCCAATGTTACAATCAGTCAAGGTATGGTTATCTAAACAATTTTCCATGAAAGACTTGGGAGAAGCATCTTAGATACTAGGCATCAAGATCTATAGAGATAGATCTAGGAGGATGCTGGGTTTATCCCAGTCTAGGTACATTGACCAAGTGCTAAAAAGATTTAGCATGGAGGAAAGTAAAAGAGGTTACTTACCTATTGGTCATAGCATACATCTTTCTAAAAGGATGTCTCCTAAGACACCTGAAGAAAGAAATAGAATGAATTCTATGCCTTATGCTTCGGCAGTTGGGTCTATTATGTATGCTATGTTATGTACTAGGCCTGATGTGGCATATGCCTTAGGTATGCCAGCAGGTTTCAAGCTGATCCAGGAGAGGATCATTGGAAGGCTGTAAAAAATATTCTTAAGTACTTAATAAGAACTAAGGATATTTTTCTAATATACGGAGGATCTGATCTTAAACTAGAAGCTTATTCAGATTCTAGTTTTCAATCAGATCCAGATGACAGCAAATCTATATCTGGGTATGTTTTTACCCTAAATGGAGGAGCTGTAAGCTGGAAGAGTTCTAAACAGCAAACTGTAGCTGACTCAACAACTGAGGCAGAGTACATTGCTGTTAGTGAAGCTGCCAAGGAAGCTGTCTGAATGAAGAAGTTAATATCAGAGTTGGGCATAGTTCCTGAGATTGAAGGTCCAGTATCACTTTACTGTGATAATACTGGGGCTATTGCTCAAGCAAAGGAACCAAGAGCTCATCACAAATCAAAGCACATTCTGAGATGCTTCCATCTCATTCGAGAGATTATCGAAAGACAAGAATTCTAAATTAAAAGGGTAGAAACGAAGAACAACATAGCAGACCCATTCACTAAGGCTCTATCACAGCGAGAGTTTGATCGCCACCTTGATAGTATGGGGGAAAGATTTAAAGGCGATTGGCTTTAGTGCAAGTGGGAGATTGAAAGATTGTGCCCTGAAAGCCATTTGAAATATTGTATTTCGATCCCAAAATCAATGAATTGACATTATTAAAATAAAGGCATTATTTTCATCATACACTGTCATTATGATTATATGATGAACCCATAGATTAAGGTTATGGTTCTAGGGTTATGATGAGATCATACCAGTGAGACCTAAAGCCTTAAACCCTAATCTAAAATATTCCTGGTCGATGGGACATTGAGTTGGGGATCAATGTTTCCGGCAAGACCAGCACATCCTATATATGCTTTGTGATGAGGGTGACTGATCTCACAGTCACTTGTGTTTGACACTAATACTAGGATGTGAGTGTTCATTAGAGAATGAGTTCACTGAATTGATCCAGATTGAGAATATCTAATGAAACCTTATCTGTTTGTCAAAAGATAATTCTCATAGTGGGAGTAGTGCATGTGGTCCTTTGACCTGAGACTACCATGGTACCTTATATATATGAATTCATACTTTGGTTCGCAATCAATCATGACACTGAGTCATGCACGAGGTGATACTGGGTATGGTGGATTGTATATGGAGGTTGTGAGTAGGTCAACAAGGAATTGATCAGCCCTAGTAAGAGGGAATTGCATCCAGCTAATTTCGATCAAATGATGGATTCAGGAAATCTTTGATCAAAGTATGAACATTAGAGTTAATTTCTAATGGTTCATTAATGAATCATCATTATAAAGATTGAGCTAGGGATGAATATGAATTTGGATTTGACAAGTATCCATATTCATAATCATATTCGGGATGCAAGTTGATCAAAGGACTGAATTGCCCGGTAAATCACCACTGAAGGGTATTTTGGTAATTCTACCAAAATTCCACATCTTCCGAGTAGACATGATACGTTGCTAGACGTCAATCTTGTCTTGTAGGTATATAATTGAATTATGGTAATTCAAATCAGTTAAATAGAATTAGATTCTAATTGACCGAGTCGAGCTAGTTTGAGTTGACCTAAATCGGCTTAGTTGAGATCTAACCGAATTAAGTCAAATAGCACTCGGATCTACTGCGGCTAGGTGTGGAACCCAATGGGTCACACACAAAAGAGAATTGATGAAGGATTTAATTTGGAATTAAATCATGTTTGCAGGATAAACACACAAGCATGTGTTGCAGACCCAATTTCTATTCGAATCAGATTCGAATTTGGTTTCGAATTGGGCTTAATTGGGTTCTAATTGAACCAGATTAAGGTCTAATTTAAATTTTAGGATATTGGGCTAACCCATGGCTGAACCCAAGTGAATCAAGTGCACTGAGACTCTCTCTCCAAGCCGCCCACACCCTTCCTCACCCGCGCGCGCCAAGAAGAAGAGTCCACGCGCATGTGGACTCTTCTTCACGCACGTGGGAAGGAAATTCCATCGAAGAAAAATCAAGAAAAGGGGACGATTTGGATCCTTTTCTGACATCCTTGGATCTGGATCTGATGGCCAGAGAAATTAAGGAAAAAGATCCGTCATTTTTCGGTCGCAAGTCCATCTTCAAAAAGTTACGATTCTTCCTGAAGTTTTTCTGAGGGTCCTCCTCGTCGAAAAAACAAAATTAAATCAGAGAATCATGATTTTTGGTTGAGGGGACACGTGAGGAATGAGGGATTGTGATTCCTGGGGTTTCAGAGGGTTGCGATGTTTTGAGAAAATGCCCCTCTGAAATCTATAAAAGTGTTTGGGTTCTCGGGGTTTCTTTCATATAATAAAATACAGAGATCATATTCCTCTCCTCCTCTCCGGAATACTCCTTCCCTTTATGCTTGTTGGGTATTGTTTCCCTTACAGAGATAATCTCTATCGAAACTCTGACCCTAAACAAGAATAAAAGGAAGGTCTTGAACGGTAAAGGAAAGGGAAAAGGAAGGGTCTGTTCTTCTTCTTTTCTTTCTTGAATTAAGACTTTACTTGTCTTAATTTCTTCTTCCAATTCAATTCAAGAAAGGGAATTCAAGAAAAGAATTCAAGAAGAGGAAAGAAGGAAGAAAAGAAATTTTCAAGAAAGAAAATTTCAGCCTAAAAGTCCAAGAATTGAATTCTTGAAAAAGAACTCAAGAAGAGGAGCCAAGAATAAGAAATTGTAGTCTTCATCTTTTTCTGTGTGGATCACCATTGGAGGGTGAACATTTGGGCACCTGGCGGAGATTTAAAGTTTGGATTTTAGCAATACAGGTTAGTACTTTATTATGAGTTTAAATCTTATATATACATGTTATATGTTTTAATTCTTTTAAGGAGATCTTTTGTTAAGGGTTTGGTGAAGATTTCATAAAGATAAAAATTTTGAAATCTATGTTTCCGCCTTGCCACCGAACCCTACACACTCTCCTTCCCTCTTTCATGAGATTTTATTTCCTTATATTGACCATCCTTTTGTAGAATATTTGTGGCACCTCCTTTCATGCAAATCCTCCCCACAAGGCAGCATGTTGACACCTTCCCTCTTTTCTTTTCATTCCATGTAATCCAAGGGCTAGGGTCAACTATAAAAGGACCCCCTTTCATGTATTGTTGACCCCTAAAGTGATTTTGATGATAACAAAATATTGGAGCATACATTTAATTATCTAACTACTCTTCAAGTGATTGAAAAGTTTTTGTAGGACAGCTACATTGACACATTTTTTTCCTACAATCTTTAATATTTTGTGTTGAGTTGTAAAATACTTAGATTCTTGTAAAGAAGAACCCTACAAAAAGTTTCCTGTTAAAATCAATTAAAGAGTTACTTCTACTAGTCCTTCTTGCTTCAAGTTTTCTTGAATTTATTGTAAGTAGTGCTTGAAGAAGATTGTTAAAGCTTGGGACAAGTGTTCTGGAAGTTTGAAGCTGATCTGGCTAAAGAACCACCTTCGAGCCGACTGGATGAACAACCCAGCCGACTCTGGCACTAGCACTGAAGACAAGTTCTATGGCACGCAGATCCAGCGACTGGCACCAAGCTCCAACTGACTCGTCCAGAATAAGGTTGAGAACGTTCTGAGATTCTCAGGAATCCAGCAGACCGGATTTAGATCCAGCCACTCATCCAGAACTCAGTTGAAAATGGTCTGAGAAGCTTCTGAGATTCCAGTCGACAGGAATTCAGCCCAGCAGACTCGTCCAGAGTGAGGTATTTTTTCAACTGTGGAAGCTAGCCGACTGGCACTCAACCTAGTCGACCCGAACTTCATTTGAGCTGACTCGAAGTTTGTCCGAGCCGATTGGAATGATGGGGTCACCTCCAACGGCTAGTTCCTGTTCTCAATTTTTGAACTCCAAAAGTGCTCCAATGGTAACCTGTCACCTCCCAACGGTCTACAATGTTCAAAATCATAGGAAGGTAGTTGAAGTCTATATAAATAAGATATGAGAACATCCTTGAAGAGGCTAATGATTTTTTGAGCATTTATTGAATACTTATTGAAGTGAGAGAGCACTAGAGCTTTAAAGATTACCTTCAAGCCTGCAACAACTCTTACCAGAAGCTTGAAGCACCTTTTGAGGAAAGTAAGGAAGCCATTGAAGTGCATTGAAGAGCATTCTGTGGATCTTCACTCGAGCTGCATTGGCAACCACCCAGATAACAGAGTTTATCTTTATTGTTGCTTTTCTTATTCTATCTTTTAGAATATCTGGGTTATTGGTGAGCCCTGTTGTAAAAGCCAAATAGGTTACTTTGGTGAGCCTTTAAAACCAGAGTGTAGAGGTTTCTTTGGTGAGCCTAGCTAAAAACCAAAGTGTAGAGGTTTTAGGTAAACCTGTAAAAACCTAGCTTGGGTTTCTTTGGTATGCCCGGTTTCAAAAACCAAAGTGTAGAGGTTTGGATTGTGAGCCTGCAAAATAATTCGACTGTATTCTGATTTGGGAGATATAGTGGAAATCCCGAGTGGTGAACTTGGATAGTGGACGTAGGAGTTGGGTTGCTCCGAACCATTATAAATCTGCTTTGTTTGTATTGTGTTTGCTTTATCTTTTAGCTTATGCTTTCTTTCTCTGATTAACACAGCACCAAATCACTAATTGGAATTAATTGTGCACATACTTGCAAAAATTTTATAATTTCCAATTCACCCCCCTCTTGGGACTAAGCCACCTAGGCAACAGCTGGTATCAGAGCAGTGTCTCTGATTACTTAAGTTAAGATTGATGGCTCATCCCATGAGTACATCCTTGGCCTTGGGCCAATCAACAAATAGACCTCCACTATTCACAGGCACTAATTATTCATATTGGAAGGCACGAATGAAAATTTACATACAAGCTATAGATTTTCAATTATGGAAGGTCATCTTGAAAGGGCCACATATTTCCATAATTAAAGTTGATGGCATGGACATCCCTAAGCCTGAAGAGGACTGGGATGATCATGACATGAAAATGGGAGAATTGAACACCAAAGCAATGAACTTATTATATTGTGCTTTGGATACTAACGAGTTTAACCGAATTTTCACTTGCTCATCGGCAAAGGAAATCTAGGATAAACTCGAAGTGACCCATGAGAGAACTTTCCAAGTGAAAACCTCCAAGATAAATTTTTTAGTTCATAATTAGGAATTATTTAAAATGGAACCTTCTGAAATAATATCTTTCATGTTCTCTAGATTTATAGATATTATTAATGGTTTAAAGAGTCTTGGTAGGGTATACTCGAATGCAGATCTAGTTCAGAAGATCCTTCGTTCTTTGCCAAACAAATGGGATCCCAAGATAACTGCGATCTAGGATGCAAAAGATCTTAACACTTTGATGCTGGATGAATTGCTGGGATCACTCATCACCCACGAGCTAACAATGCAACATAGAACGGAAGATGAGCAGAAGAAAAAGAAGACAATAGCCTTCAAGGCTACTTCCGATTCAAAAAGGGATGATGAAGTATCTGAAGAAGAAAGCACCTCCTCCAATGACGACCTAGAAGATGAAGACATCGCTATGGTTGTGAGGAGATTTAGAAAATTTATGGGAAGAAAGAAAGGAAGGTACAACTGAAAATTTCACAGGAAGGATTATGGAAAGGAAAAGGAAAAGGACAGAGGGAAAGACAAAGAGGTAGTCCCCACATGCTACGAATGTAAGAAGCCAGGGCACATACGTCCGGACTATCCAATGTTAAGGAAATCTTTCAGATAAAAGAAGAAGAAGAAATCCATGGTTGCCACATGGTCCGATAGTGAAGACTCAACTTCATCGGAAGAAGAAGAGACCACCAAGACTGCCAATCTTTGCTTAATGGGTCTCGAAGATGAGGTAACATCCCCTAACAACAGCACTGAATTTATTTTTGAAGAATTAAATTCTGCTTTTCATGATTTACTCTCTGAATTTAAGAAAGCTGGAGTAAAGATAAAATCATTGAAAAATATGAATGATACTTTACTCAAACAAAAGGATGAGATTTCAGAAAAGAATACTTTATTACAAAAGGAATTGCATATCTTTTCTGAAAAATTTGAAAAACTGAAAAATAAGAATTTATCATATAAGAAGAAAAATATTGATTTACTTGCTGAAAACAATGAATTAAAAAAGGAGGTTACAAAACTCAAGCCTTTGGTTGAAAAACTCACTTTATCTTCAAATAAGCTTGAGCTAATTTTAAAAGAACAACGAATTTCTGGAAATAAAGCTGGAATTGGTTTCAACACTTCATTTGTAAATGGAATTTCAGCAACAACTTTTGTGAAATCAAAAACACCAGCTCAAAACATTTTATCTGAAAAAGTTTCAACCACACTAAAAGCTATTTCTACTTCAAAATCTTTATCATATGCTCCTAAGAATTTGATAAAAAATGCAGACTTTCTAAAAGGTTTGAAATCTATATCAAGTGCATCAACTTCTAGAACTTCAAATTCTGTTTCTAACAAAAATTCTAAAGTTGATTGCTATGCTTGTAAAAGAATTGGACATAAAGCTTTTGAATGCAATAGTGTTAGTAATGTCCATAAAAAGATAAAAATGATTTGGGTTCCCAAAGGAACCACCTCTGCTGACCTACAAGGACCCAAGGTAGCTTGGGTACCTGAAAGAATTCATTGATTGTTTTGCAGGAATGTCTTGCAGTCCAAAAATTGAAGAAAAGGTGGTACTTGGACAGCGGCTGCTCAAGACATATGATGAGTGACAAGGACCAATTCATCACCCTTGAAATGAAAGAAGGAGGTAAGGTCACCTTTGGAGATAATAGCAAAGGGAGAATAATCGGTATCGATAAGATCAAAATAACTCCCTTCACTTTTATTGAAAATGTTTTGCTAGTAGACAAATTGAAGCATAATCTATTAAGTATAAGTCAATTATGTGATAAAGGCTTCAATCTTGTCTTTGAATCCTTTATGTGTATAGTGACTAACTCTTTAGATTCTTGCAATAAATTTATTGGGCATAGACATGGAAATATCTATGTGGTAGATCTTGATGATCTTGCCATGTCTAGTAGCCCTAGTCTAGTTGCAATGAATGCTAAAACCAAAGAGTCAGGCTTACTATGGCATAGACGATTAGGTCATGCTAGTATGCATACAATTGCCAAATTAATTTCTAAAGATCTTGTTAGAGGCATGCCTAAGTTTAAAGTTGATTTGAATCATGTTTGTGATGCATGCCAAATGGGTAAACAAACTAGGGAGAGTTTTAAATCAAAGAATGTAGTTTCTACAACAAGACCTCTTGAACTACTTCAATGGATCTTTTCAAACCTACTAGGACTGCAAGCCTAGGAGGGATGAAATATTCTCTTGTGATAGTAGATGATTTTTTGAGATTTACATAGATTTTGTTTATCGCATCGAAAGATGAAACTTTTCATGTTTTTAGAAAATTTCATAAAAAGGTTTCAAACCAAAAGAACTTATCTTTGATTTCAATTAGAAGTGATCATGGAACTGAGTTTGAAAATCAATTTTTCGAAGATTATTGTACTAAATTTGGCATTGATCATAACTTCTCCGCTCCTAGAACACCTCAACAAAATGGTGTTGTAGAGAGGAAAAATAGGACGTTGGAAGAAATGGCTCGCATAATGTTATGTGAAGGCAATCTTCCAAAGTACCTTTGGGTATAAGCGGTGAACACTGCATGTTATATTTTAAACCACATTTTGATCCATCCTATTTTAAGGAAAACCCCCTATGAGCTTTGGAATGACAAAAAACCCAATATTAGTTATTTTCATGTATTTGGTTGTAAATGCTTTATGCATAACAATGGAAAAGATAATTTTGGAAAATTTGATTATAAAGCTGATGATGCAATTTTCCTAGGTTATTCATTACATAGCAAAGCATATAGGATTTTTAATAAAAGGACTCTTACTGTTGAAAAGTCAATTCATGTTGTTTTTATTGAAACTAACCCTACACCTTCTAGACAAGAAGAGTGCATAGATAATGAGCAAGGTACATTGCAAAAAGGAATGGATGACTTGAGCATTCAAGACAAAGACACTCAAGATGGAGAAGAAACGGTAAGTAAGGATCACACTGATCTATCGAGGGATTGGAGGTATGTTACATCTCACCCTAAGGAATTAATAATAGGAGATCCTTCACATGGTGTTAGGACTAGGGATGCACATAGGATGCACATGATTACCTAGCCTTTATATCACAAATAGAACCATATAGCTTAGAAGAGGCTGAGACTGAACCAAATTGGATGATGGCAATGCATGAAGAACTAAACCAGTTTGAAAGAAATAAGGTATGGACACTTGTAGATAGACCTACAGACCACCCAATTATAGGAACTAAATGGGTCTATAGAAATAAATTAGATGAACAAGGAAATATCATAAGGAACAAAGCTAAATTTGTGGCTAAGAGATATAACCAAGAAGAAGGTATTGATTTTGATGAAACTTATGCATCCGTAGCAAGACTAGAAGCTATTGGGTTATTACTTGCATTTGCTTACAACATGAACTTTAAACTCTTTCAAATGGATGTAAAAAGTGCATTTCTTAATGGTTTTATTTCTGAACAAGTTTTTGTGGAACAACCATCAGGTTTTGAAAATCACGCTTTTCCAAACCACGTATTCAAATTAAATAAAGCATTGTATGGTTTAAAACAAGCACCTACAACCTGGTATGATAGCCTTAGCACTTTTTTAATTGAAAATAATTTTTCAAGAGGAAATGTAGATAAAACTTTGTTTACCAAAAAGAAAAATAATGACATCTTAGTTGTACAAACATATGTAGATGATATCATTTTTGGTGCAACTAACGAATCTCTATGTAAAGAATTTGATAAGCTTATGCAGAGAGATTTTGAAATGAGCTTAATGGGCGAGCTAAACTACTTCCTTGGACTTCAAGTAAAATAAACTAAGGAAGGCATCTTCATCAACCAAGCCAAATACATTAAGGAAATCATCAAAAAGTTTGGTATGGAGAGTAGCAAAACAATGAGCACACCCATGAGCCTAGCTTGTAGACTGGACAAAGATGAGAATGGATCCAATGTTGACCAAAAGCTATATAGAGGTATGATCGGATCCTTATTATATTTAACTGCAAGTAGACCTGATATATTATACAGTGTATGTGTATGTGCTAGATTTCAGTCATCAGCAAAAGAAACACATATGCTTGCTGTAAAATGAATAATTAAATATTTGAAAGGAACAAGTAATTTAGGAATTTGGTATTCTAAACATTCTACTTTGAATTTGATTGGATTCTCTGATGCTGATTATGCTGGTCGTAAGATAGATAGAAAAAGCACTAGTGGTACATGTCAATTTTTATGGTTGAATTTAATTTCATAGCACTGTAAGAAGCAAAACTCCGTAGCCTTGTCCACAGTTGAGGCTGAGTATGTGGCTGCCGGTAGTTGTTGTGCTCATGTGTTATGGATTAAACAATAACTAGAAGATTTTGGTGTTTCACAATCTAATATTTTAATTAAATGTGATAATACAAGTGCTATCAATTTAACAAAGAATCCAATTCAACACTCTAGAACCAAGTACATTGAAATTAGACATCATTTTATTTGGGATCATGTTTCTAATGGTAATATTGTGCTTGACTTTGTGCCAACTGAAGATCAATTAACTGACATTTTCACCAAGCCACTCAACCAAGATAGATTTGAGCTAATTAGAAGTGAATTAGGACTTTGTGATCCCTTCTAGATTCTTTAACCTAATTCCTTCAATTCTAAGAAAATTTCATCTAGAAAACCTCCTCTATCTATTCTATTTTATTGAGCTCTAATCTCCTTCAAATTCTATTCGAAATCCTTCTGAATTTTGTTCGAATTTTTCAAAACTCTACTCTTCTTGTTCGAGTCGACTGGATCCTAATCCGAGTCGACTAGATTTTTCTGTGAGTTTTGAACTTATTCTGGTCTAGTCGACTCGAACAGTTTTGAGTCGACTGGATTCTCTGATGGTTTTAGGATTGCTCTGGCCGAGCCGACTCGAGCTTTTTTAGGGCTACTCGAGTCGACTAGATTTTCGCATCGAGGCTTTTTTCTTAGGGATATAAACTGTTCTCCGAACTATTTAGCTTCTATATTGTTTCTTCTAATGGTTCACTCATCTCCTAAACCCTCTCCAAAGTCTTCCTTCTCCCTTCCAAGCATTCCATTTTCTTGTTCTTTGGTCTTCCCTAGCTATGGAACCCAAACGTGCGACAGGGAAACGGTCCGCTAGGGTTGCTCCTTCGGCTGAAAGAGAAAGAAGATCCAAAGAAGACAAGAAGAGCCAAGCACTAAAGAAATGGCAGAGGAAGCCACAAGAGAAGCTCCATCAGCTCCCAGCCATGTGCCCTCAATGTCTACTCATCCGGTAACCTCTGGGTGACGTATTAATTTTGAGTTTATTAAGGAAATTGGATTAAAGATAGGAGACTTAATAGAAGACCAAGGGTGGAGGAAATTTTGTTCATTGAATGAGAAAACCTATCACACTTTGGTTAGAAGTTTTTATGAGAACCTAAGGTTAGGAACTAACCATATGGAATCCACTATCAAAGGGAAAAGGGTTATTGTTAATGAAGAGTCCTTGCATGAATTACTGGATATTCCTTTTGAGGGACTGAGATTTTTAGTGATTGAAAACAGAGAGGACATTGAAAACAATTTTGAACAAAGAGGATGTAGGAGGCATTGGCACTGTTTTAGCTAACACCCTTTCATTGGAAATGAGACTACTTCACAACTTCATTTGTAGAATTTTTCTACAAAGAACTGGTAGGTTCGATTGGGTGAGCGAAAAGGATCTATGTCTCATGGAGCACATTCTTGAAAGAACCCCTGTCAATTTGTCTCATATTATAATCATGCAGATGAAAGAAACTGTAAGGAAAGTCAAATCCTGTTTGCCATATGGTATGATGCTTACAGTGTTGTTTAAATCCCATAGAGTTAGTTTAGATGGTGAAGATGGATTGGAATTATATCACACTGATGTCTACACATCTAAAACACTTGAGAGAATGGGATATTTTCAGGTAGAAGGAGTCTGGAGAAAGAAGGGAACAAATGTAAGAGCCATTGGCAGCTCTAGTAGTAGTAGTGAAGAAGAGGAAGAGGAAGAACATGTAGAAGCAGCTAAAACTTCTACATCTGTATCGGAACCTGAACCATTTGTACCTGAGCCTTCTGCTATCACTAAGGAGACTAGAGCACCATCACCTTTGTTTGACATACCCGTAGCAGAATTTGACTTGCCAGCACCGGAGTTTGACATGCCTTCTATTGATGTTCCTTTGTATGACTATCCTACCGCAGCTACACAGCCTCAAATTGTCCAAGTCCAGATTGAAGAGCAATTGAAGAACTTGACAAATTCACTGACTAGTACTATGACTTCCCTATTTAGTGATTTGAAACAATCAGTGGACAACAGGTTGGACAAATTAGAAGAGAATGTATCAAATCTAAAAGAAAAGGTTGAAGCTATTGAAGCTTCAAGGACTGCACCTCAGATAGACCTTCAGCCTATTCTGAATTGCATCTCTTCAAATTCTGAAACTATTTTGAAGTATGTGGATGCCACTTTAAATGAATATCAGACTGAATTAAAAGAGCTTAAAGGCAGAGTTGGAACCATTGTTGATACAAGAAGCATGGCAGAAGATTATACTAGAGGCATTGGTATCTTAAGATCGGAGTTTGGCAGACTTCGAGAATCAGCAGAAGCCTTCGCCAATGTCCAGCAGCTGAACTTGTGATATTCTGAAAGAGATAGGAGAAATGAAAGAGGCAGTAGATAAAGTACCTGTTAGCCTCAAGGACCTGGATCAGCGGATGGGAGCAATGTGGGTGAAAATGGTATCCCTTCAATAGCACTGTCAGTTCATTGGAAATCATAGCTAGGACAAGACCACTATATGATCCACCACCCATTTCCACTAGGGCACCTAGTACCTCTGTTCATCCTAGGGCTCCTCCTCCAAATGCTTCATCTAGTCGAGCACCTAGACCCACTTCTTGTAAAGGTGTCAATGTTCCTAGTGATGATTCTGATTAGACATCTTGTAGTTTCAGTACTTTTTTTGATTCCTTTTTAGAACTTTTGTAATGATGTACTGAACACTTTTTGACAGAAATGAAATGAATTTTTTTTTTTGGTTACTATGTAATGTGTGTATACTTTTATTATCTTGATTACATCTCTATTTGTTTAAATGGAATCCTCTCTCAAAGTTGAGAAAGTGAAATTATCTCAAGCAAATATTTAAATTTTCTCAATCTATTTAAAATTATGAACTTACCTGTTTAACCTTTTTGAATTGTTGACAAAAAGGGGGAGAATCTTAGGTGCATGAAAGAATACATGAATTGCAATAATAATACTAAAGTAAAGTAAACAGGACGAGTTTTTTTTAAGGCATCTCTGAATGATCTCTTGCATATCATTCTGATAAATTGTTCAAATAAATGTTAAAGGGGGAGAAACTTAGAGAAAATCTATATTATCTAGAAATCTTATAAATAGGGGGAAATATACATGCTTAGTTTACATGCTTCAATGATTATTATGATGCTCTCAACTTATCATTTCTATCAGTTGATACTTAATGTTGCCTGATACATACAAGCAATCAATCTCTGATACTCACAGTTTATGAATTTGATTTTGTGCAAAACTGTATAGCACATACTGATATACATCTGAGATTACAGTTGATTTTTAAACTTAAATGCTTACATACTTGTGAATAGATTAAATTCTTTTCATGCCCAGTGTTTTGTCATCATCAAAAAGAGGGAGATTGTTGACTCCTAAAGTGATTTTGATGATAACGAAACATAGAAGCATACATTTAATTATCTAACAACTCTTCAAGTGATTGACAAGTTTTTGTAGGATAGCTACATTGACACATTTTTTCCTACAATCTTTAATATTTTGTGTTGAGTTGTAAAATACTTAGATTCTTGTAAAGAAGAATCTTACAAAAAGTTTCCTGTCAAAATTAGTTAAAGGGTTACTTCTACTAGTCCTTCTTGCTTCAAGTTTTCTTGAATTTATTGTAAGTAGTGCTTGAAGAAGATTGTTAAAGCTTGGGACAAGTGTTCTAGAAGTTTGAAGCTAATCTGGCTGAAGAACCACCTTCGAGTCGACTAGATGAACAACCCAGCCGACTCTAGCACTAGCATTGTAGACAAGTTCTCTGGCACGCAGATCCAGCTGACTGGCCCCAAGGTCTAGCCGACTCATCCAGAACAAGGTTGAGAACATTCTGAGATTCTCAGGAATCCAGCCGACCGGATTTAGATCTAGCCGACTCATCCAGAACTCAGTTGAAAATAGTCTGAGAAGCCTTTGAGATTCCAGCCAACTGGAATTCAGCCCAGCCGACTCATCCAGAGTGAGATATTTTTTCAACTGTGGAAGCTAGCCGACTGGCACTCAACCCAGTCGACTTGAACTTCATCCGAGATGACTCGAAGTTTGTCCGAGCCCGTCTGGAATGATGGGGTCACCTCCAATGGCTAGTTCCTGTTCTCAGTTTTTGAATTCCAAAAGTGCTCCAACGGTAACCTGTCACCTCCCAACAGTCTACAATATTCAAAATCATGGAAAGGCAGTTGAAGTCTATATAAATAAGGTATGAGAACATCCTTGAAGAGGCTAATGATTTATTGAGCATTTATTGAACACTTATTGAAGTGAGAGAGTACTAGAGCTTTAAAGACTACCTTCAAGCCTACAACAACTCTTACTAGAAGCTTGAAGCACCTTTTGAGGAAAGCAAGGAAGCCATTGAAGTGCATTGAAGAGCATTTAGTGGATCTTCACTCGAGCTGCATTGGCAACCACCCAGACAACAGAGTTTGTCTTTATTGTTGCATTTCTTATTCTATCTTTTAGAATATCTGGGTTATTGGTGAGCCCTGTTGTAAAAACCAAATCGGTTACTTTGGTGAGCCTTTAAAACCAGAGTGTATCTTTGGTGAGCCTAGCTAAAAACCAAAGTGTAGAGATTTTAGGTGAACCTGTAAAAACCTAGCTTGGGTTTCTTTGGTGAGCCCGGTTTCAAAAACCAAAGTGTAAAGGTTTGGATTGTGAGCCTGCAAAACAATCCGACTCTGGCACTAGCACTGAAGACAAGTTCTCTGGCATGCAGATCCAGCCGACTAGCACCAAGGTCCAGCCGACTCATCCAGAACAAGGTTGAGAATGTTTTGAGATTCTCAAAAATCCAGCTGATCGGATTTAGATCCAGTCGACTCATCCAGAACTTAGTTAAAAATGGTCAGAGAAGCCTCTTAGATTCCAGCTGACTGGAATTTAGCCCAATCGACTCATCCAAAGTGAGGTATTTTTTCAACTATGGAAGCTAGCCGACTAGCACTCAACCCAATCGACCTGAACTTCATCCGAGCTGACACGAAGTTCGTCTGAGCCGACTGGAATGACGGGGTCACCTCCAATGGCTAATTCCTGTTCTCAGTTTTTGAATTTCAAAAGTGCTCCAACGGTAACTTGTCACCTCCCGACGGTCTACAATGTTCAAAATCATGGGAAGGCAGTTGAAGTCTTTATAAATAAGGTATGAGAACATCCTTGAAGAGGCTAATGATTTATTGAGCATTTATTGAATATTTATTGAAGTGAGATAGCACTAGAGCTTTAAAGATTACCTTCAAGCCTGCAACAACTCTTACCAGAAGCTTGAAGCACCTTTTGAGGAAAGCAAGGAAGCCATTGAAGTGCATTGAAGAGCATTCAGTAGATCTTCACTCGAGCTACATTGGCAACCACCCAAACAATAGAGTTTGTCTTTATTGTTGCTTTTCTTATTCTATCTTTTAGAATATCTGGGTTATTTGTGAGCCCTATTGTAAAAACCAAATTTGTTACTTTGGTGAGCCTTTAAAACTAGAGTGTAGAGGTTTCTTTGGTGAGCCTAGCTAAAAACCAAAGTGTAGAGATTTTAGGTGAACCTGTAAAAACCTAGCTTGGGTTTCTTTGGTGAGCCCGGTTTCAAAAACCAAAGTGTAGAGGTTTGGATTGTGAGCCTGCAAAACAATCCGACTATATTCCGGTTTGGAGGATATAGTGGAAATCCCGAGTGGTGAACTTGGGTAGTGGACGTAGGAGCATGGTTGCTCCGAACCACTATAAATCTGCTTTGTTTATGTTGTGTTTGCTTTATCTTTTAGCTTCTGCTTTCTTTCTTTGATTAACATAGCACCTACTCACTAATTGGAATTAGTTGTGCACATACTTGCAAAAATTTTATAATTCTCAATTCACCCCCCTCTTGGGACTAAGCCACCTGGGCAACATGTATGAAAATAATAATGAAGATGAGTTTTTAGGGAAGAGTGATTCTTCGTTCTACCTTCGTAAAGGAGTGGGCATGAGGCCCGTCTTGCCTTCACCTTTGGGCATCGAGGGGTGTGAGACCCTATGTCTTTGCTTTCGAGCATTGAGGGGTGTGAGGTCCTAGTTTGCCTTTATTATTCAGAACATTGAGGGGTGTGAGGCCCTAGTTTGCCTTTGTTCTTCGAAACATTGTGGGTTGTGAGACCCTAGTTTGCCTTTGTTCTTCGAAACATCGAGGGGTGTGAGGCCCTAGTTATCTAAATAGTGGCACCCTAATCTAGGTGACTTCTAGGCTCACCAACGATCCTATTCCAAAAAGAGAGAATTTCTTCTTCCAATTGCCCTTGTCTTCTAGACTAGGAACTTTGTGAGAGAGCACCTTTGCCCTTCGGGACATCGAGGGGTGAGAGGTCCTGAGTTACCATCCTCCTTCACAATCCATCCAGTCATCTTCAAGCTTGGATGCCCCTTGAAAACTCCATCTGGATTCCTAGAAAGAAGAGCCTCCTCGACCACCATCTCAACCCTTTCCCATCCCTTCTTACTTGCTTATATCTTCTCCTTGATGTTTCCTAATCCTTCACTTGGGTGTTCACAGCTATCATCAACCACGTGGAGTCCCAGCAAGCATCATCCACCCTATTAGGCATCCCAGGATTTTCATGTATCCATTCAAGCACAAAAGGCAGCAGATCAACATCCCGTATAGAAATTATAGACCACCCAAGAGAAGATGGAAGGGAGTATCATGCAAATCAAGCAGCATTTGGGTGCCCACTCTCCTTCCCTCTTTCATGAGATTTTATTTCCTTATGTTGACCATTCTTTTTATGGAATATTTGCGGCACCTCCTTTCATGCAAATCCTCCCTACAAGGCAGCATGTTGACACATTCCCTCTTTGCTTTTCATTCCATGTAATCCAAGGGCTAGGGTCAACTATAAAAGGACCCCCTTTCATGTATAAAAATAATAAGGAAGATGAGTTTTTAGGGTAGAGTGATTCTTCGTTCTGCCTCCGTAAGGGAGTGGGTGTGAGGCCCATCTTACCTTCGCCTTTAGGTGTCGAGGGGTGTGAGATCCTATGCCTTCGCTTTCGAGCATTGAGTGGTGTGAGGCCCTAGTTTGCCTTTGTTCTTCAGAACATTGAGGGGTGTGAGGCCTTAGTTTGCCTTTGTTCTTCAGAACATTGAGGGGTGTGAGACCCTAGTTTGCATTTGTTCTTCGAAATATCAAGGGATGTGAGGTCCTAGTTATCCAAATAGTGGTACCCTAATCTAGGTGACTTCTAGGCTCACCAACGATCTTATTTCCACCTGTCCCACATCAGTTTCCATCCCAAAGCTCAAAGAGGATTGGGATGAAAATGACATTAAATAATTTAAGATTAATGCGAAAGCAATGAATCTCCTCTATTGTGTATTAGATTCTAGTGAGTTTAATAGGATTTCTACATGCACATCTACTAAGAAAATATGGGATACACTTGAAGTTACCCATGAGGGTATCGATCAAGTGAAGACACTAAAGTAAACATGTTAGTGCATACTTATGAAATGTTCCGAATGGAACCAAATGAATCTATCACTGACATGTACACTAGATTCACAAACATTGTAAATGGCATGAGAAGTTTAGGAAAAATTATGTCTAATGCTAATTTTGCCAACAAAATTCTCAGGTCACTTCTAACATCATGGGATCTAAAGGTGACCACCATACAAGAAGCAAAAGATGTTGACAAACTACCCTTGGAGCAATTGGTTGGATCGCTCATGACTTATGAGCTCAATTTAAAGCAAAAATCTATGGATATGGATAAAAAGAAAAAGGGGATAACCTTCAAGTCTACTATTCAAGAAGAATCCTCAAATGATGAATCTGAAGAAGAAGAAGATGATGAGAGTGAGGAAGCACTTCTAGCAAGGAAATTCAAAAAATTTATGAAAAGAAGAAAGTTCCTTTACAAGAAAAAATTCCAAACAAGTAAAGACAAGGGAAAGGAAAATGAGAAAGAAAAGGAAAAGCAGAAGGAGATACCTACATTCTTCGAATGCAAGAAGCCTGGACACTACAAATTTGACTGTCCTATCCTAAAGAAATCAAAAAAGAAGCTTAGGAAGAAAGCTATGATGACAACCTGGAGTGATAGTGAGGACTCCAGCTCAAAGGAAGAACAAGCTGAAATTGCAAATCTATGTCTTATGGCACATCAAGAACAAGAAGAGGTAATTTATGATATTGAAGTAGATTTTACCTTTGATGAATTAAAAAATGCTTTTGATGAATTAATGCATGACTACAAATTAATTTTATCTGAAAATTGAAAATTGAAAAAGCATGTAAATAGTTTTTCACATGAAAATAATTCTCATTTAAATGAAGTTAGTGAATTGAAAAATAAACTTGATATTTTAGAAAGAAAAATAAGGCTTTAATAATGGAAAATGATGTTTTGAAATTATCTAAAACTTTAATTTTAAATGGTGATCTTTTAAAGAAAAACAAAGATTTAGAAATAAAAAATAAAAACTATAAAATTGAACTTGATAAAATAAAATCCTTTGTTGAAAAGTTCACTTATAGTTCTGAAAAACTATATCTTCTTTTAAATAACCAAAGAGTTATTTTTAACAAAGCAGGATTATGATATAAACCTCAAAAATAGCAAAGGTATTTCAAAAACTTCTTTGAACCTGCATCATCAAGCATTACATGTTTTTTATGCAAAAAACTAGGACATAAAGCTTTTCAATACAACTTGAGAAAAATCAATGATTTTGAAAAGATTTGGATTCCAAAAGGAACCAATTTAAGCACTAACCCTAAAGGACCCAAGTTGGCTTGGGTACCTAAAAACAAAACTTGATTTGTTTTATAGGTGTGTCTTGCAACCAAGGAAAACAAAAAGCTATGGTATCTTGATAGTGGTTGTTCAAGATACATGATAGGAGATGTAAAGCAATTCACCTCTCTTGAAGTAATAAATGGAGGGAGTGTGACCTTCGGTGATAATGGTAAAGAAAAAATCATTGATATTGGTAATGTTCAGAGTAGTTCTGGTTGAGCAACTTTCTTCAATTGAGTCATCTCCGTTGCATAGTATTCTGATTCCTCACTCTATAAGAGTCAGCTCGCCTTGATTCTAGTTGACTCAGATCCTCATGCCATCAAAAATGTTGTCTGGAAGAGTCGGCTCATTCTCTTTAGAGTCGGCTTAGTTGGCTATAGTTCTTAGAGCTCTTTTTTTGGACTTTGGAGTAGTCAGCTTGAATCTCTGAAGAGTCAGCTCGGATGTCTAACAGTAAAAAGTAGTCGGCTCAGAATCCCTTTGGGTCGGCTCGATTGTCTGATTCAGAAAATCATGAACTGGATGAGTTGGCTCGGGTCCCTTAGAGTCGGCTCGGATATCTGCATGCTAGAAATCTTCATATATGCCATGTGCTAGAGTTAGCTCTCTTCTCTTCAAGTCGGCTTGGATGAAATCTTTAGTGAAATATCAGTTTTTCTCTAGAAATCATCTAGCAAGTCTTCAAAGTTTCAAGATGCCTTCAAACTTTTCTAACCATTTTTTAAAGGAATTTTATGCTTGAAACACATCTAGAAGTAACCCATTTTCATGATTTTTACTTAACTTTTTCTTTGGATTCTTCTTTATATGAATTACTTACAACATAACTCATTTCAAAACTAGGAATGTAAGAGTTGAAATTAAACAATGAAATCATCCTACAAAAACTTTTAAAACACTTGATGAATTGTTAGTAAAACAAATGCATGCTCCAATGTTTGGTTATTATCAAAATCACTTATGGGGTCAACACTTGCCATCTGAGAATCCCGGGCTTTGAACTCTCCTAAGACTTGGCTCACAACTAGCTACAAGTCAGTGAAGACTCTCAGGCTTGACATGCCCAGCTCATAGGATACTTTCAATCCTACAAGGGGTGCTTCATACTCAGCCTAATTATTTGTAGCTTTGAATAAGAAGTGCAACGCGCACTCAGCCATGACCCCATCAGAGTTAGTGAGGATGATGCAGGCTCCACTTCCTCCTGCATTGGACATGCCATCCATGTGGAGTATCCAAGCCAACTCATCAGATGATTGTTCCATCAGATGCTCGAAGGATGCCTCTTTAAGCTCTTCACTTATCCAGGCACATTCCACCAGAAAGTCAACCAACACTTGTGCCTTCTAAGATGGCCTTGAATGATAGGTGATGTCAAACTCACTGAGCTTCACTACCCATTTAGCTAGACATCCGAATGTATCCGGTGGGCTAAGTATGGCCCTTAAAGGTTGGTCGGAGAGGATTGCGATCGGGTGTGCTTGGAAGTATGGCTTGAGGTACTCTATAAACATAATGAGTGCAAAAATTATTTTTTTTGGGTGGGTGTACCTAGTTACCACATTTTAGAGTAGCTTGTTAGTATAGTCACCAGTCTCTGAACTCCATTTCCATTCGTTCAGACCAGCACCGAGCTGATGGCCCCTATGAAAATTGCAAGATACAAGAGGAGTTCCTCCCCGATCTCTGACCTAGAGAGCAGTGGTGGAGATGCAAGGAATCTCTTCAGCTCCTCGAAGGCTTCACGACACTTCCCTATCCAGGTGAAGTCGTGCACCTTGTGCAGTGCCTTAAAGAAGGACAAGCAACGATCTGTGGAGCATGAGATGAATCAGCTTAGAGCCATGATCCAACTGGTCAAGCGCTGAACCTGCTTCTTCGAGGTAGGGTGTTCCATGTCAATGATCACCTGGACCTTCTCAGGATTGGCCTCAATCCATTACTGGGTGACCATGAAGCCCAAGAATGTGCCAGCGGTGATGCCGAAGGTGCACTTGGTGTGATTCAATTTCATCTGGTGGAGATGGAGGTTTTGGAAAGCTTCTACAAGGTTAACATGGTCTGACTCTTGACCACTCATGATGAGCATGTCATCCATGTAGACCTACATGTTGCAACTGATTTGGTCTTTGAAGACCTAATTGACCAGATACTGGTACGTGGCCCTAGTGTTCCTCAGACTAAATGACATCATCTTGTAGTAGTAGGTCCCTTGATCTATGGTGAAGGTAGTGTGCTCTTCATCTCCTGAATGCATCCGAATCTAGTTATACTTGCAGAATGCATCCATGAAACTAAGTAAGCGATGCCCCGAGGTGGCATCCACCAGTAGTCAATCTTTGGAAGGGAAAAGCTATCCTTTGGGCAAGCTCAATTGAGGTCAGTATAGTCTACACAGATCCTCCACTTCTTATTGGCCTTCTTGACCATGACTACATTTGCTAGCCAACTGGGGTACTAGACTTCTCGGATGAAGCCTATAGTGAGGAGCTTTTCCATCTCTTCATTGATTGCCTTCTGTCTCTCTAGGGCAAAACTTCTTTTCTTTTGCCATATCGGGTGGCATTCTGATTGACATTCAGTCTATGGATGATGATGTTGGAAGGAATCCCAGGCATGTCCACTACGATCTAGGTAAAAACATCAGCATTCGCCCAGAGAAAACTTAGGAGGTGAGCCCTTTCATCCTCATGTAGCTAGGCTCCCACTTGCACTATCTTCAAGGGGTCCATCCTGAGGGGGTATGATAGCAGGCAATTAAATGGGCCACCCTTGGCATCCTGTGTTCTTTGGTCAAGCTAACCTGTGATTGGGTCCTCCTTGGTGCTCCTTGATGAGGGACGAGATTCTAATATGATGCAGGATGATATGTAAGTGATGAACATGAAGAAAATCATATTAAAACAATCAAATATTTTTAGATTTTTCTTATAGTTTTATTTCCAAAACTAGACAACATTAGGTTAGGGTTATCCTGTATCAATTAGCATCCTATCCACATGCTAAAACTATCAAAGAAATAAAGCAAGTAAAGGATCCTAGGTCTAAGAAGGCCTATTAGGAGCATGTTCACCTTCAAGAAATCAGATAAAGAGAGTTAGGAATTGGACTGAGCTTACCAAGCAATGATGTCTTGATACCATAGATGAGATTGCTCTGCTCAGATCGGCACCTGGATGATCTGGCCACTTTTTTGTGGATCCGTCAACTTTTTATCAACTTCATTTAGAGGCAAGGAAAATATCATCCAAGGGACATGGCACTGGGGGAATCCTGCAAACGTCAAAGGTTGAGGCAACCATGAAGAAAAAATTAAGAAACTAGAGATTGGGTTAAAGGATGATTGGTAGATGGAGTTGCAGGGGTTGGCAGCCTTGGACGAAGCTTCGGGCATCTGGATCTTGGTGAGGGTTGATGGTGGGCATCTTAGGGCTCTTGCTTGGATGGATAATGGCTAGGGTTTAGTGGAAGAGATGGGAAGCAGGGTGGCTAGGGTTTGCATACAAGAAAACTAAAACAAGTCTCACACCACAACTTGTCAGAAATCACTTAGATTGTATTCATGAAAAAAAACTTATTACAAGAGGGGGAGGGGTAGGGTATTTATAGATTCACCAAGGGCCCTTTCCTTATCTAATTAGGAGTACAAGTCTTTGTATAAATAAAACTTAAAATAAACTTGTACTAGAAGACTGGTCTCCTGGAAGAATTGGGCTGGCTGACTCCTCCTTGGACTAAGAAGCTTTGCTTGGGCTTGGGCTAGATGGGGTGCCACTTGGAATGGGCATGGGCTGGGGTACCGAGGTATGAGTGGGCCTAGGATGCCAGCTCCTAATGGGCCAAGGTAGGGGTGCCAAGGTCTGGGGCACCAAAAGCTAGAGGGCCAATCCTTGGGGCACCATGGGCCACGTGTCATGGGCCCGGGGGTGCTGGAATTCTTGTGGACTTGGGGCACCTCCTTTTGATGGGTGATGCAGGATGACTCTAAGATTGCTAATTATGCAAGAAATTAGTAAACTAATTTTTTTTTATGATTTTTATAATTTTATTTGCAGGCTAGATTTCCAAAATAAAATAAGAACTAGCATAAGGAGTAGCAATGCAAAGAATCATCATGATTGCAAGCAAACTCATGCAAAAATAATAAATTCCAGGACCTGAGAATTGAGAAACTCCTAGAATAGGATAGCTTATCTTTATCAAATTAGATAATAAGAAAAGGGAAGGTTTCTTACCAGTTAGAGATTGAAAACTTTGTAGTGGAAATGATCACTCATACTCTGATTGGAGCCTGGAAGAAGAAGCTTGATTCCCTTGATAGATGGCTGATTTGGGTGGTCCTGGAGGCAAGGAAAGCCTCCTTTGGAGAGGTGAAACACCTTGAGGATCCTGTAAAATGTCAGGGGTCAATCAAAACAGCAAATAAGAAAAAGAAAGGAAAGTAGGTTTAGAAGGAATCAGGTTAGGGTTTAGAAGCAGGGCGAAGCTTGATGAAGATCTTTTTGCTTGGTGGCCTAGGGCACTCCTTCTTGGACATGTGAAGGCTTGGATGGTAGTGATTTAGGACGTGGAAGGATGCTAAGGCAGCAAGAAATTTGGCCGAGCACAAGAACACAAACACAAACCAAAGAACCAAAAGAACAAAGTAACACAAGCTTGCAAGCTCAAAATAAATTCACTAGGGTTTTGATATCATGAATAAAAGTTAATTACAATAGGGAGAGGGGTGTGGTATTTATAGAGTTCCCATGCCCTCTAACTTGGGTTACACACTTAGGTTACAAGTCCTCTCCTAGCTAGGTTAGAATTACAAGTCCTAAACAAACTAGGAAGAACTCCCATCTAGGTTAGGATTTGACCTAGTCTTCTCCTTCTTCACTTAGGCTTGGACCAAGTCAACAAAGTGGGACGCCTCATCCTTTGGGCGTGTGGGCTTTGGGGCAGCAAGGGGAGGTCGGCCATGGGCCAAGGGTGCATGGGATTGGGCCTCTTGGAAGCTGGGGCGCCTAGTCCCCTAGGCTGGCATATTCCCGATATCGAAAGGGAATCTTGGTTCTTCATGCTTGGGATTGCTTCCTGGGCTTGAATCATAGGGCCTGGGGTGCTGGAATACATCTTGGATCCTGGGTTGTCACGCAAAATCCACTTGGCTAATGTAATGGCCTCTGACTCCTGGAAGTGGCCTGGAGGAACTCCAACATAGGTTAACCTTCTCTCTTATACAAAAATTAGACTCATACTGGACTCAAAACTGAGGTATATGACTTGATACTGACTAGGTTGAGGGTTGAGACAAATCAACTAACCTCAACTTATTACAAGACTCAACTTAATTGATTATAAAACTTTCAAAACTTTGACACATGACAAATTAAACCATATGGGATCTAGTGATCTGTGTTTGATCCTGGTGTTCCCACCAATTCTCTCATGGCGGGAGGAACTCGACCCCGTCGAGTAAGGATCAATTTGGCTCAAGGAGGGTCTGGGTTGAGGCGTTGCAAATCCGTACCAGTATTCTACAAGTCCTCAGATTCTGGCTGACCTTGCCACCGGACCAAGTACCGCTGATAGTCTCTATCCTGAGTACCAATAGCTTGATCATCCAAATTTCTCTCAATCTGTTCCTTAGCAAAAGGCCAAATTGTATGTGGTCGCTCTAGGGTGGGTTCACTCATAAAAAAAGGGAGTGGCTCAAGGGACTCGCTGGGTATCACTACTTGCTCCCTAGACTTTACAATGTCTGAGATGATGAAAGTGGAGCTAATACCTAAATCAGGTGATATCTTAGGTACATAGGTATTGGGTCCATTACTCTTCATTATTTTGTATGGGCCAGCTTTGTGAGCAGAAAATTCTTTTACGATCATAAATCCTCTGCAGAAAGTTTTTTATCTCTCTTTTGGGAATTAGCCAAGTTGTTATATAGTTCATTAGTTATGTTTAGCTTTTGACTAATTTCATGATGCATATGCTGTGCAGAGGTAAGTGTAGGTGTGGATATCTGATTCAAGGCTGTGGATTTATTGGACTCAACTAATACCTAATGGACTCGACTAGACTTTCCTATCAAAGAAAGTTTTATTGAACTCTATGGGACAAATCCTAACAGACTATAGACTCATTAGGTTTGACCCTTGCATGGCATGCACATGAGAACTTGCTATGTACTCGTACTAGGTTCCATAGGTTTTTCCTAAAGTAAGATGCAAACATGACATGAATAATGAACGAATGCAACATGCAAACTCCTATAAAATGCAACCTAATACTAAAAAAAAGTAGAAGAAGTTTTAGGAAATGGTAGAAAATAAGATGTAGGTTCAGGGTTAGTCTGGTAGGAAAAGGGTTCGGGATTGATTGGATAGAATGGAATGCAAGAAGGTGTGTTAGGAATTAGTCCTAGACTAATGAGGTTTACCTTATGGGTTTGAGGTATTCCTACAGGGCCTACATTATGGAAGAATGGGTCATTAATTTCAAGAAAGAGATCAATTTGAGTTAAAGGAATAACTTCATCATGAGGGTATTGGTCTAAAGAGATCAAGTCCTTAAGAAGTTCTTCTGGTTCTTGAATCAAAGGACTGGGCTCTATAGTTGGGCTCTCTTTTAGTGGCTCCTCAGGTACGGTTCTAATAGCAGTATCAGGGTTCTCTTCCTCTAACTACTCTTCCTTTATAATCTGGATGTGGTCAGGGTTTACTGGGTCAACTGATCTTGGGTTGGCTTCTACCTAGGCACCTACTGGGTCAACTAATTCTAAGTCTTCTATAGCAAACTCCTCTTCTTCTTTCTCATACTCCTCTACTAAGCTTGGGTCAGCCTCATATATCTCCTCTTCAATGTTATTCTGGTGAACCAATGAGGAGGTAAGAGGGGGTTGATTAAGGAAAAATGGACCAATACTAGGCTCACAGCTAGGGGTATTAATCCTATAAGGTTCAGGTAGACTAGGAGAAAGCTGATTGGCACTTGGCTGATTCCTATAGACTGGGTTCCTGGGGTTAAGCTCTATGGGTCTTGCCTAGGGTTCCTACTTGGTCATCTAATGGGTCAATCCTATAGGTTGCTTGGTTATTGGATTGGATCATCTGGTTGAGCTGAGCGGTCAATTGGGCAAGCTAGGTTTGGGTTTGGGTATTTGATTGGTTCATTCGGGCTAGCTGATCTTGGGTTCGGGTGTCAGATTGGTCAAACCTACAATTCATTTGGGAGATAATCTAATCACTCATGGACTTCATCATGGCCTCAAAATTGGAATCCATAGTTTGGCTGGGCTAAGGTTTGGACCTTTGGTATTGGGTTCCTAATTTAGTGGTCATGTAACAAATCAAACAATCAAAGTGGAATGATGCAGCCAAGCATGCAAAAGAAAAAAAAAGTTAGTACAATCTAGGGCTTGCTAGACCTAGAGTCAAAATTGAATGGGTTAGCTTAACTTACACTTAACCCAGTAGCGAATCCTTCCTTTGGCCAGGTAGAGGGTAGGAGTGTGGGAGGCCCCCACTACTTTTGCAGGGACCCAATTAAAAACCACAGCACCACTTAGGTCGTTTGACTCTGGACCCTCAGCCTTAGACACCATATTTTAGTAATAGCCACATGATTAAATGCACTAGTTGGCCCACATAGCTCAGACTCGACCTGTTGATGTCACATAGCCCTCTAGGGCAAATTAGGTCTAATTGATTTTAATTAGGCTTGGGTTAGTATAATGATGGTTGTTTTGGGCTCAGGACAGGTGATGAAATCCTGTCTTGATGTTATATTGACTGCCCTTAAGATTAGATTAAAGATGATGGCACTCAATGGTCCTGATGCAATCTAAACAATCAGAAAATAAAATATTTTTTAAATTATTTTATGCTGTGACAAATTGAATTTGAATTTAAGTTAACTGGGGTTAGCAAATAAATTTTGGCTTGGGATTGGGGGTTTGGAAATTGATTAGGTTGGGTCAAGTAAGTGCAGAAATTTAGAAAATTAATATTTTAGAAAGTGAAGGATTTGACACTATTTCTGATGTAGGAAAAAATTAAAAAAATTCTAGGATAGAGGACGGATGGTGTTGATGATACTGACCAAATTTTATACAAAACAAAAATAAATTGATGGTACAAATCTTATGGTTTTTAGACTTCTACAGAAATCTCAGGATTTTGTTTGGGTTTCTAATATGCCAAATTTTAATATTTTAAAGTTTCTATAAAATTAATTAAAAATTATGATAAATTAGAAGACATGACACGAAACAATTCATGCAAATTTTATAAAAAAATAAAATTCTTAGATGGTTGAAATCAGATGGATAAATAGAGACCTAATGTAGTGAACAGGATGCAGAAAATTTAGAAACTAGGGTTTCGTGAATCGAATGCAAATGAAAACTATCCTAAACCTGCTCTATTGGCTTTGACTCCTTAGTTTTGATGATTAACAAAAGGTTGAGTATATGTTTGGACTAATGTTTAATCTCAAGATAAAGTTTCAGGACTTAGGTTATTCAAAAAGAGTATCAAAAGGACAATGATGAAACTAAGTTTGCCTGATTTGGAAAAGAGCTCTTCTACCTTGGACAAGATCAAAATTCTCATAATGGACCTTCTTGTTAAGAAATATTTGACAAAAGAAACAAAGGCTTAAAGAAACTCAAGCATGGCACGCACATCTCAAAGAGTTTCAGAAAAATTTAGATCAGAGGTCGACCCCCAGAGGTCGACACCTTGTCAAAGGTCGACCACCAGAGGTCGACTCATGAAGAGAAGAAAAGTTCAGTATGGCCGGCACGGCAAAATCTCAGTGGCACGCTCCAGAGGTCGACCACCAGAGGTCAACACCTGTCCAGAGGTCGACACCAGAGGTCGACTCATAGCCTGAGAATTCAAATGGGCAGAACTATGGTATTCTGAACTTTTGCCTAAATTATACTGGAGGTCGACTCATGAGGTCGACACTTGATTCAGAGGTCGACTCATGAGGTCGACTAATGGCATAACGGCTAGTTTTTCTGAACTTCTGATTTGATTTCTAACGGCCATAAACGGCCATATTTTTGAATCTAACGGTCTTGTGGAGTTGTTTCAGCATGAATGAGGTATTTAACCTCCACCAAACTTCAAAAAAAGAAGGAGACAGTGAAAAAGTGTTGATTCAAAGTACAAAGCCTTCAATCACTTCCAAGCCAAAAGAGTGAGAAAACCAAGAGATTCCCTAGCCAAAAGTTTTCCATCTTTGAGGAATCCAACATTCAAGTGTTTGGCATTTAGTGAGGTCCAAAGATTCCAAGGGAAAAGGCTTGAAGAGTCTCCATCAAGAGCTTCAACGAATTTATTATTGCTCAAAAGGAGTTTGTTTAGTTTTAATTCATTGTATTCATACTCTTTTGTCTTTAGCTAGTTTCAAGGGAATTTGAAACTAGAGTGAGGTTTGTTGGTGAGCCAATTGATAAAACCAACTAGGGTTGCTTGTAAGCCCGAAGCCAAAACAAGTGAGTAAGGTTTGTTGGTGATCCAATTGATAAAACCAACTAGGGTTGCTTGTTAGCCCGAAGCCAAAACAAGTGTGTAAGGTTTTGACTTGTGAGCCTGGTAAAACAAGTCGGCTGTAATCTAAAGATTATAGTGGAAATTCCCAAGTGGAGCTTGGGGAGTGGATGTAGGTGCTAGGTGCACCGAACCACTATATTTCTTGTGTGTTTGCATTGCCTTTCTCTTTAACTTCTTTAGCTCTTTAATTGCCATTTTATTTCATTACTTCCATTGCATAATTATTAAAGCACTATCACTCTTCACCTTAAAACTTGATAGCACATATATTGCTTTAAATTTTAAATACCCAATTCACCCCCCCCTCTTGGGCACTATATCTGGGCAACATGCTCTAATACCAAACTGATGCGGGACGACTCTAAGATTGCTAATCATGCAAGAAAAATAGTAAACTTTTTTTTTGTGATTTTTATAATTTTATTTGCAGGCTAGATTCTCAAAATAAAATAAGAACAGCATAAGGAGTAGCAATGCAAAGAATCATCATGATCGTAGGCAAACTCATACAAAAATAATAAATTCTAGGACCTGAGAATTGAGAAAATCCTGGATTAGGATAGCTTATCTTCATCAAATTAGATAATAAGAGAAGGGAATATTTCTTAACAGTCAGAGATTGAAAACTTTGTAGTGGAAAGGATCACTCACACTCTGATTGGAGCCTGGAAGAAGAAGCTCGATTCCCTTGATTAGATGGCTGATTTGGGCGGTCTTGGAGGCAAGGAAAGCCTCCTTCGGGGATGTGAAACACCTCAATGATCCTACAAAACATCAGGGGTCAATCAAAATAGCAAGAAAGAAAAAAAAGGAAACTAGGTTTAGAAGGAATCAGGTTAGGGTTTAGAAGCGGGGTGGCTTGAAGCTTGATAAAGATCTCCTTGCTTGGCAGCCTAGGGCACTCCTTCTTGGACATGTGAAGACTTGGATGGTAGTGAGTTAGGGTGTAGAAAGATTCTAAGGCAGCAAGGAATTCGGCCGAGCTCAAGAACACAAACACAAACCAAAGAACCAAAAGAACAAAGTAACACAAACTCGCAAGCTCAAAATAAATTCACCAGGGTTTTGATATCATGAATAAAAGTTGATTACAAGAGGGAGAGGGGTGGGGTATTTATAGAGTTCCCAAGCCCTCTAACTTGGGTTACACACTTGGGTTACAAGTCCTCTCCTAGCTAGGTTAGAATTACAAGTCCTAAATAAACTAGGAAGAACTCCCATCTAGGTTAGGATTTGACCTAGTCTTCTCCTTCTTCACTTAGGCTTGGACTAAGTCAACAAAGTGGGGCTCCTCGTCCTTTGGTCATGTGGGCTTTGGGAAAGCAAGGGGAGGTCGGCCATGTGCCAATGGTGCTTGGGCTTGGGCCTCCTGGAAGCTAGGGCGCCTGGTCCCCTCGGCTGGCATATTCCATGTATCAAAAGAGAATCTTGGTTCTTCATGCTTGGGCTTGCTTCCTGGGCTTGAATCTTAGGGTCTAGGGTGCTAGAATAACCTGAGAAACATGGGCTCCTAGTATATGGAATATTCTGGGAGCATCTGGAGGGAATCTGGCATCTGAAATGGTATTTGGAGGGAATCAAGGCACCTGGAAGCATCTTGGATCCTGGGTTGTCACACAAAATCCACTGGGCTGATGTAGTGGCCTCTAACTCCTGGATGTGGCCTAGTGAAACTCTAACATAGGGTAACCTCCTCTCTTGTACAAAAATTGGGCTCATACTGGACTCAAAACTGAGGTACAAGACTCGATACTGACTAGGTTAAGGGTTGAGACAAATCAACTAACCTTAACTTATTACAAGACTCAATCTTAATTGATTACAAAACTTTCAAAACATTGACACATGACTAATTAAACCATATGGGATCCAGTGATCTATATATGATCCTGGTATCCCCACCAATGGGCTAGGGCTTCATTCTTCATGGTTTGGGTAGCATGAACAAGGGACCCAGATGCTATGCTGATATCATGAATGCAGGTCCAATAATCCTCCTCTTGAGCATGAAAATTACAGGACTCTTATGACTGAATTGAAACTGGGTGGACTTCTTGACTGAACTAACATAACTTACAAATAAACTCAAGTAACAGGACTCAATGGACTAAACAAGGAACTTCGACTGACTTAGTGAACCCAACTGGCTCACTTTATTACAGGATTTAACAAAAATTGACCAACACATGACTTAGATAACAAATTGGAGCTTGAAGTCTATGTCTAATCTGATGTCCTCATCAATTCTCCCAGGGTGGGAGGAACTCGATCCTGTCGAGTAAGAAGGTCGATATGGCTTAGGCACTACTTTAACGGGTCTGGGTTGAGGCCTTGCAGATCCTTTCGAGTGATCCACGAATCATCAGATCTTGGTCAACCATGCCAATGAACCAAGTGACATGGAAGCCTTTGATCCCGGTATGAGTGGTTTGGTTGTCCAGGAAATGTCCAACCATTCCTCTCATAGGCTAATTTGATTGTGGACACTCAAGGTTGGGTTCGCTCTTAAAGAAAAAGGTTAGGCTCAAAACTCATTGGGTATCATTGCTGGTTCCCTATACTCTACTAAGTCTGAGATATTGAAGGTTGAGCTTAATGCCTAATGAGGTAACTCAGGCACTAGGTCCAACTTTCTTTATCACTTTGATGGATCCAGCTCTACGGGTATGTAGCCTAATCATCATAAGATTTTTCTATTGAGCTCTTAGACTCTTTTCAAGAATTAACCATGTTCTTATAAAAATCATTGCTTACAATAATCTTATGATTAATTCTTCATGCAGATCTCTAATCGTGCAGTGCAAAAACTCATAACACCTAATGCAGACAAATGACTCATGCCAACACTTATTGAAATGTAGACTACATTAAACCCTAAACTATAACTATGGGTTTGACCCTTGGTTAGGTAGGTGGCATGCAGATGAGAATGGTGCATGCACTCCTACTAAATGCTGTAGGGTATGCCAAAAATACAATGCAAACCTAACATGCACAATGAATGTATGCAACATGCTAACTTTTATAAAATGCAATTGAATGGTCTAAGAAATGCTGGAAGTTTCTGTAAAGGGTAGAAAATAAGAGGTGGATTCAGGATTAGTTCTGTAGGATAGAAAGTGAGAAGGGGGTTCGGGGTTGATTGGATAGAATAGAATACAGGAAGGGGTGTCAGCGATTAGTCCTGGACTAATAAGGTTGATCTTATGGGATTGATGTATACCTACAGGGTCTACATTATGGAAGAATGGGTCATTAATTTTAGGGAAGAGATCGTCAATGGAAACTATAGGAGAGGATTCATCTTGAGGGTACTGATAAGCCAAATCCTCAATAAAGTCTTCTGGTTCATGAAATTTAGGACTGGGCTCTATAATTAGACTTTCTTCTAGTGGCTCCTCTGGTAAGATTCTAACAGTAGTATCTAAGTTCTCTTCCTCTAACTAGTCTTCCACTACAAATTCAGTTTGGGTGTGGTCAGGGTCAACTAATTTTGGGTTGGCTTCTATCTGGGTATGGTCAGGGTCAACTAACTCTGGGTTGGGTTTAGTGTGGGTATCTATTGGGTTAACTAATTCTGGATCTTCTATAGGTATCTCTTCTTCTTCTTCCTCATACTCATCCACTAAGCTCACATCAACTTCATACACTTCCTCTTCAAGGTCATTCTTGTGAACTAGTGGAGTGGTAGGAGGGGGTTTGCTAAGGAAAAATTGGCTAGTATCTGGGATAACAGGCATGGGTTGACAAAGGGGTTCCTGATTAATACTAGGCTTGCACTCAAGGGTGGTAGGGGTAGGTCAACTAAGGGGAGGTGGACTAATGCTGGGCTCATACCTAGGGGTACTAATCCTATGGGGTTCAGGTCGACTATGGAAAACTTGTCTAGCACTAGGTTGATACCTAGGGATTATGGGCTCATAGGACATGGGCTCAGACCTATGAGTTTTGGATTTATCAGATCTGGGCACATAGGTTCTAGGTTCATAAGATTTAGGCTCAGATCTATAGGTTATGGATCTCTTGGACTCATAAGACCTGGATAGGTACTTTTCTCTAAATTTGCTTTTCATGGCTTTCCAGGTAGTTATGGATGTTTCCCCTTTTAGTTTAGCCATTCTCTCAAACATATCGCAGTCTACCTTAGCCTGGCAAACTAACTTAGCTTTAGCAAACCTAAACTAATCGTCTTCAAAATAGAAATTCATTTGGCTTTCAAAATACAGGTCCATATATCTTTCCCAACTAAGATAATTCTCAAACTCAGGATCACCACCAAATGTAGATACTATTCCCTAAGCACTTCTAATGGATCTCTTATCCTGGTCCAAGAATTCTTGATTGGGCTTTCTATGATTGGGCTCCTGGTATGGGTTAGAGTATTGGGTGAAAGATTAATGGTGGGTTTGCAGGTGCCTACCCTAAGCATGCAACAACAAGGAGCAGGTAAGAATTTTAAAACAATTTTAAAATGCATAGCGAAAACATGCTCCACCCAGGATCTAATGCAATCAGGAAGCATGTACAGATTAAAAAAGGTTATAACATGGGCATGTAATGTTTATAAAACATTTTAAATCCATAGATCTACGCATGCATGAAATTAAAAACAAAACCCATACCTTATTCCAGCTAGGAATAAAACTGGTATAAGCCTGGAATAGCAGGGATAGCGGGGATAACTTTATTCCCGTTGTCTTCAACCTCCAGCTCGTTGAAGTTCTTGTTTTTCACTTTCAAAATATCAACCAAAAAGTGGCAAAAGGACCTCCTTATCTTCCCAAATCGGAACAGCAGCAAAGGGGGAAGATGTGCTTTGAACTTCAACCAAAATCTGCAAAAGAAAGGCACCAAAAAGGATCTACCAAAACAACCAAAGACTTGCTGAAAAAATTCTGCTGCAGGAAAAATAGCAACTTGGTTCCTGGAATTCGCAGCAGTAGCAGCAAATTTGGATCGATTCTCTTGCTTCCAAGAGTAAACAGATACTCCCTCTAGAGGGGAGAAACGCCGGGGGTTCACTGATCCTCTCCCTAGCATGGTGCTAGCCGCAGAATGGAACTCAGTCACGGTGGAAGGCAGCAATTCTGGTTTGCTGCAATGAAAGGATTTGAGCACTTCAATCAACAAGGATCAATGCTAGTTTCTCTCCCTAGATCTCTCCAAAACTCAGCCCCCAACTTCACCGGTGGAAAGGGAAGGGATGTACTGCCAAGAAAAGGAACTCTCACAGCCCTTTTACTCCTCACACGGTGACAAAAGAATTGGAACAGAGCACTCTCTCCTTTTTTTTTCTTGCACGGTGACCTCCTTCTCTCTGTTATTTTTTAACCAGGGGACAGCAGCAAAGAATATAAAAAGGAGCAGCAGCAAGGGAGATATACGCTGGGAAAGGCCAATCGATGTCGGAGGCATAACCAACCATTAAACCAGCATTTAGGAGTAATAAAAATGGGTTAAAGGAAATCGGTGGAGAGGAGATGAAGAGGCACCGAATGGGCTTCCACGGCCTTGCAAACGCCCAGCGAAGTCTTCGTTCGGTCAGGGAGAATGACCGTGTAAACGGTCAAGCGGTATACAAAAGTACACGGTGGTCCAAAGAATCCGGTCCCAAAAAAAAAACCATCGGTCCAAAAAATGGCACAGGGGTTTAAATCCAATCAAGAACGGTTCAAAATCGGTTCAAGAAAAAAAATTGGTTCACAACCAATAGAAGACCGTAACGAACTCTGAATCAGTTCAAAACTGATTCAGAAAAATCATGGCGCAGCGCTGGTCAACCCGAAACAATTCTCGGTTGACACATACAAGGGCACGACTGGGAAAAGAGTGCTCAAAAAAAAAAATACCGTGACTATAAAACCGAGACGATTTCCAATCATAATCGGTATCCGGATCAGAGAGTTATCCTCTGTGGCGTGTGACCTCATAGGTTCGAACCTAAACGGTAGTACTGGAACAATTCCAGTACCAGCACAGGAAACCATCTAGCAATGGGTCCCGGCATCCGGATAGGTCGAAGATGCGGGAGCATAGAATCAAATCTCTGGCATATGGTTACTGTATATTTCATCCCTTTGACCTCTAATGCTCAGGATGACTGATATTGGGCTGCCAACCCAGACTAAGTCAGTCGACCACGTTTCTCAATCTTGCAAGCCTAGTGACTCTTCACTAGGGCTACCCCGGCCGAGGATTTGCTAAATTGAGATACAGCGAGACATTCAATCCAAACTGTTCAGATAGGTCAATTCCATCTTGGTCCATCACTACTCCACAAGTACTTGCCTGTACCCAGAAACCTTCCATCACCGGATTAAAAATCCGGGTAGTCCGGTACCAAAGCATAGGGAGTTGCTTGCAAGATACCGTGATGACCTCAGGTCAGAGGGACACATATACCCATATCCAATCATGAATATCCCTTTGGCAGAAAGGGGTTTCACGGAGTCACGTTCAATGAAACATCATATATCCCACTTGCAGGTCACATCAATGTCACCACACTCATTTGGTCAAGAGGACAACCAAATGATGTGAACCGCAACAACCTATACTTGATATATCACCATCCAGTACAATATATCCTTTGACTGTGAACAAGGTTTAAGGACCAGTCGATACATCCTCTCTGTATCGAAGTCAGTGTAGCCCTAAGGACTTCATCACATGGAAAGAGTTCATTTTTAGGGAAATTCAATATGTGATGAGCTGCCAAATAATAATTTTATTAATTCATAAAATAAATACAGTGCTGAGCACAACCGCCTACAACCCAGGCGATTGGCTTTGGGACACATTTCCCAATATTGGGCTCTCCTAGGATTGGGCTCCAAGTATGGGTTATGGTATGGGGTTCTCCTAGGATTGGGAGGTGTGGCTAAAGGTGATGGGGACATCAATAATAAGAATATATACTTTGATTAACTAACTTTGTTTTTGCAGCTATAGTTAATAAAATCTTGAGCCATAAAACAAGTCCCAAATTTTCTTGAAGCATACTTATGAGTCAACACATGGAAATAGACAATTTTTTCATGAGTTGACTCAAGCTCAAAGCATGAAGGAAAGCCACCTCTTCAAAGCCCAATTCAAGCCATTCAAGCCCAATTCAAGCCAAGACTTGAAGCCAAAATTTTCACGTGGGGGGACACCTCATTAAGAAACCTTGGGGTAGAAGAAATTACACTACATCAAGACTTTTATGGAGAACATAAAGATACATTCCAACAAGTGACATGTAGGGTGCCACCTCTAATGACACCTAGGCCTCCACATCAGCATTTGACAACCACATGAAGACCTTCTAGAATGCCACATGTCAAGTGGTTGTAACATTCTACCAATAATTTGTTTTTAGTTAAAACCACTTACCTAAAAATTATTGGAGCCAACTAAGCCATCCTTATCCTCTCCACTCCACCCTTGGACAAAATTCCTAGCATTAGAGCCTATAAATAGGGCCCCTAGGCTCTCATTGTATTCATTCTATGCTATGATTTAAATTAATGAAAGGATTGTTTCCTTGTGTTCTAGTTTTTTTGAGTTCTTATTTGCAATGAAAGTTTTATAGCTAGTTTGAGTGTGTAGATCTTTGTCCAAGGAGAGAATGAGAGTTTTCTAAGTTTGAGTTTGAGAGTGAAGAGTGTTTTTGCAAGGAGTAAAGGATGGGATGCCCATTGATGGATCTATGATCAAGCTCCAAGTCCCAAGCCGCCGGCCACTTTCTTCTTCTTCCTTTTTACTTTGTTTCCATTCCAACTCTAATTCTTCTTCCATGTCTAATCTCTAAATTTTTTTGCAGTCTCTCTCAGGTTCCTAGGTCAAGGATGAAGGTATCCATGCCATGGATCAAGGCCAAGGTGAGTCTCAAAGTAGAGAGTGCCAATCTTGACTTCTAGGCCTCAATCCTTGAGTGATGAGAGCTCCTTCTTCCACCAAATAATTAGCCATCATTGTTGGTAGGAAAACTCTTCCTAAGCTTCATTAGATCTGATCATTTGAAGGTTAACTTTCCCTAGTAGTGACGGTTTCCTTGCCATGAAGATCCTAATCCTTATTTTGAACTAGATCTACATTGCGGGTCTTAAAAATTATATCAACTAGTCTCCTTATGAAAATTCTTTTCTTGGATTAATTTAGCTCATTTATTTAATAATTAATTGCTCAAGTTTGCTTGATGGTTATCTTGCTTAAACTCTCCATCCATCATTTCATTTTGATCCCCCATCAATTTTTTTGGTATCAGAGCTTTGTTTCTAGGTTAAGCTTTGCAAGCTGCTGCAGTCCTATCTTTTCTGAGTTTTCTGTGATTTTTCATAATTTTTATAGTGATCAAAAAAATCCAAAAAAATACTTTTGTAGTACCTTCGTGTGATTGAATTCGAAAAATAAAATTCAAAAAAAATATTTTTCTTCTATTTTTATATTTAAAAGTATGAGTTCTTAGGTCATTTCTGAAATTCTATCCAGAATTCTATTTTTACCTTCCATTTCATTTAATTATAGAAAATTTAAAAATATTTTATATAAATTTAAAATTTTAGATCTGATATATAGATTTTAATTTTTATCATTTCCTACCAGAATTTTTAATTTTAGAAAGGTTTATAACTCGAAATTCAAAATTTTAATTCAGGTTGTTAAGAGTTAGCTAAACTGCTAGAACCTTCTAGCAACTGTTTTCAGACTACCTTCTCAACCAAAATTTGAATTAATTTGAAGTCAAAATTTAAAATATGAGATTTTAGATCTGAGAGCTAACCAAATCAATTTTATTTTGAATTTTTGAATTTTTAAAATTTTAAATTTTGAATTTTTGAATTTGGGTTAGCTGGAGGTTAGTTGGAAACTGAAAATTATATTTAAACCACTTTGCTTCCACGGACGAATTTTCTAATTAAATTTCAAAGTTCAAAATTTTAAATTTGGTTACTATGATCTATACTTTAATATTTGAATTACTCAATTTAAATTTGCATTATTTGATATTTCAAAATTGGGTTAAAAATTTATATATTTGTGCTAAGTCTAGTTGATTGTGCCTATTGTCTTGTTGAAAATTGTTTGCATCCATTTTTAAATTATCTTAAGGGCATTCAATATTACATAAGGGAAGGAGGTCATTACCTTAGCCTAAAACAATCACCTACATTTGCATTAGCCCAAGCTTTAATTAAAATCAAGTAGACAACTAAAAACTAGGGACACCCACACGTCGGGTTTAAGTGCAAGATAAGACAAAGTATTATTTGAGTTTGTACTTATTCCTTGAAATTGGTGTCTAAGGCTAGAGGTCCAATGGCAAACACCTTAAGCGGACTTGTGATTTCTAATTAGGATCTCGTGAAAGCGAGGGGAGCCTCCCACAACCCCACCTCTTACCTGGCCTGTGGAAAAGGTAATTACAACTTTAACTAGTACTTAGTTAATTCCTGTATTTTGAACATTTAGGTCTAGGAGCCCTAGAAGTTAGGTTTGCAATACTTGCCCATTTGATCTGAAGCCCTATATCAATAGTCCTACATGTATCCATGGATCCCAATCTTGAATTTATAAAAGGACCCTGACTAAAAAATTTGATACCCTAACTAAACAATTAGGACAAGTGAACAAAGAGTTAGGACAAGTAAATAGTCGAATCGGGAACCTCGAAAAAGATTGCTTGACCCATACTATCCTAAATCACCTCCCATTGGTCCAAAAGCCCATTATCATGATCTCATCCTTGAGTACAAACCTAGATATCCCTGCCAAGGATTTGTAGATTAGGATGAAAGAGCTTTTAGGAGCAATCGACTCTATGTACCCACATTTGATGGAAACCATGAGGTGTATGTCGATTGGGAGAAGAAAATGGATCAGTACTTTGAGTTTGATGAAATGTTGGAAGAAAGGAAGTGTCAATTTGCTAAATTAAAGCTAGTCTGACATGCTAAGTCATATTGGGGACATGTTGAGCATAAAGTTATTATAGTGGGGATAAAATAATTACTTGGAGAGATATAAAGAGTAAGCTGAGAGAAAAGTATCTAGGCAGATCTTATAAGCAAAATCTTCCAACCTAATGATACAAATCGAGATAAGATGATGAAACTATGTTTAAATATATTGCTGAATTTAATAAGTATGTAGGAGATGAAGAAGAGACTAAACCCACTGAGAATTTAGAGGAAAGATCTCCCGAACCAATTGAAAAGTTAAAAGATGAAATAGAATCAAAATCTTGTCCAAATGAAGGGCTAGAAATAGAAAATTCTAAACCCGTTGAAGAACTTAAGGATGAAGTTTATGAAGCTGGGTCTAATCTTATGGATGAATATGATCAAGAATAATTACTTGAAGATAACATAATTACCCAACCTAAAGAAATCAACAACGGGGATGATCAAAATGAAATCCAAGGACAAAACCATGGAGATCAATCTGAGGATAACATAGAAGATCCAGAATTAATTGATGTTGAAGGTTTAGATCTAGAGATCAATGAAGGATTACATATTGGGCAATTGACCGCTAAAGAACAAAATCCTATGGATCAGCCCCAAGAAGCTATAGAGCCTTTGAAAACCCTGCAAAATAATTTTTCTAACAATTTTTCTATCCCTAATTCCCCATTTCTGAACATCCACCATCCTGATCCACCATTATGTTTCATTCACTTTTCTATCCCATCCGGCTAGGACATCTATCATACCATTGATTTGGTCCCAGTGATATTCAACAGTTACTTTATTAAGACTCTTTGGCATATGTTAAGAGCCAAATTAAGTTTCACTGCCACCTACCTGAAGTTTTGTACCAATGTCTTCAAAGCCATTTAGGAAATATTGAAAATTAGGAACCTTGTTTCCTTGCCTAACAATAAAGTTTAGTTCATAGATAATAAAGTCCATTTGAGTTTGTTTTATTTTTGTTTATCTTTTACCATTTAGTATCATTTGCATTTGTCTCTTATCATTTGGTGTCCCATGCATAAGTATCCATGATTATGAGAATCATATGCATAGCATGATTAGTAAAACAAATTTTGAGCAATGAAATTAACAAGCATATGGCTAAATTTTGTAAAAAAAAGTCAAAGAATTTCAGGAAGGAGACTATGTCTTGATTCGGCTCAAAACAATTATATGCCCGTGGTGTAGGTCCTTTTCAAAATAGTAAAGAAAATTGGACCTAATATGTGCTAGATATATCATCCGACTTTGGTATCAGTTCCACTTTCAATATTTCAGATCTAGTAAAGTACAAGGAACCAACAATGATACCTAGTAAGCTATTCAAGCCTGATTCCATCTTTGAGAGTGAACCAATCCTTGAGTGTCCACCAGCCATATTACCAAAGTGGCAAGATAGGATTGAGCGAATCTTAGATGACAAGATTGTCACTACTCAAAATAAAGACTATCAATGCTACTTGGTTCACTGGCAAGGACAACCTGATTCCAAAGATTCATGGATCACTCGAGAGGACTTACAAAGAATCTATCCTACCTCTTAGAGTATCACCAAAGCCAGATGAATTCCTACTTGATGGAGTCAAGCCTTTTTTCCACCCTCGGATAATTGATGGGGACATCAATAATAAGAATATATACTTTGATTAACTAACTTTGTTTTTGCAGCTATAGTTAATAAAATCTTGAGCCATGAAACAAGTCCCAGATTTTCATGAAGCATACTCATGAGTCAACACATGGAAGCAGATAATTTTTTCATGAGTCAACTCAAGCTCAAAGCATGATGGAAAGCCACCTCTTCAAAGCCTAATTCAAGCCATTCAAGCTCAATACAAGCCAAGACTTGAAGCCAAGATTTTCACATGGGGGGACAGCTCATCAAGAAACCTTGGGAGAGAAGAAATTACACTACATCAAGACATTTATGGGGAACATAAAGATACCTTCCAACAAGTGACATGTGGGGTGCCATCTCTAATGACACCTAGGCCTCCACATCAACATTTGACAACAACATGAAGACCTCTAGAATGCCACATGTCAAGTGGTTGTAACATTATATCAATAATTTGTTTTTAGTTAAAACCACTTACCTAAAAATTGTTGGAGCCAACTAAGCCATCCTTATCCCCTCCTCTCCTCCCTTGGACAAAATTCCTAGCATTGGAGCCTATAAATAGGACCCCTAGGCTCTCATTGTATTCATTCTATGCTATGATTTGAATTAATGAAAGGATTGTTTCCTTGTGTTCTAGTTTTCTTGAGTTCTTGTTTGGAGTGAAAGTTTTCTAGCTAGTTTGAGTGTGTAGATCCTTATTCAAGGAGAGAATGATAGTTTTCTAAGTTTGAGTTTGAGAGTGAAGAGTGCTTTTGCAAGGAGTAAAGGATGGGATACTCATTGATGGATCTATGATCAAGCTCCAAGTTCCAAGCCGCTGGCCACTTTCTTCTTCTTCCTTTTTTCTTTATTTCCATTCCAACTCCAATTCTTCTTTCATGTCTAATCCCTAAATTTGTTTGCAGGCTCTCTCAACTTCCTAGGTCAAGGATGAAGGTCTCCATGCCATGGATCAAGGCCAAGGTGTGTCTCAAAGTAGAGAGTGCCAATCTTGACTTCTAGGCCTTAATCCTTGAGTGATGAGAGCTCCTTCCATCAAATAATTGGCCATCATTATTGGTAGGAAAACTCTTCCTAAGCTTCATTAGATCTGATCATTTGATGGTTAACTTTTTCTAGTAGTGATGGTTTCCTTGCCATGAAGATCCTAATCCTTATTTTGAACTAGATCTACATTGCAGGTCTTAAAAATTAGATCAACTAGTTTCTTTATGAAAATTCTTTTCTTAGATTAATTTAGCCCATTTATTTGATAATTAATTGCTCTAGTTTGCTTGTTGATTATCTTGCTTAAACTCTCTATCTATCATTTCATTTTCGTCTCCCATCAAAAGGTGACTCAAGTTTGGGTCTAGATGGGTCCTACTGGTTTCCTCTAGGGTTCCTAATCGGTTTTCTTCCTGGTTAAACCTGTTGGTCAATTGGGCTAACTGATCAATGATGGTCTTCATGAAAGTCTCAAAGTTGAAATCCCTGGTGGAACTGGGTTGGGGTTGGGGTTTAGACTGTTGGTATTGGGTTCCTAACCTAGTGGTTATGCAATCAATCAATCAAGGTGGTATGATGCAGTCAAGCACATAAAGGTTAACATGTGCTAGGATTTTGGTGGGGGCACCAGGATCAGACATAGATTACTGGGCCCTATTTGGTTTACCTAGCATGTGTCAAAGTTTTGTAATCAACTAGGATTGAGTCATGTAATAAGTTGAGGTTAGTTGATTTGTCTGAACCCTCAACTAGTCCAGTACATTAAGTCCTGTACCCCAGTATGAGTCTAGTATGAGTTCACTTCTTGTATAAGAGAGGAGGCTATACTATTTTGGAGTTCCACCAGACCTCATTCTAAAGCAAGAAGCAGTTATATCAGCTTAGGGGAGCTCAATCGACACCCAGGTGCCCTGATTGTGTTCTAATTTTTTCTAGGTTCCATTTTAGATACCAGATTCCCTCCAGATGCTTCCGGAATATTTCGTATACCAGGAGCCTATGTTTACCAGGTTGTCCTAGCACTCCAAGCCTCCAGATTCAAGCACAGGAAGCAAGCCCAAGCAAGGAGAACCAAGATTCCCATTTGATGCCGGGAATATGCCAACCCAGGGAACCAGGCTCCCCAGCTTCCAGAGGGCCCAATCCCAAGCTCTCCAAGCCCATGGCCTACCTCCCCCTTGCTGCCCTAAAGCCCACACACCCAAGGAGTTGGCATCCAAGGAGTTTGACCTAGTCCAAGATGAAGTGAAGTGGGAGAAGACCAAGCCTTTTCCTAACCTAGTTGGGATTTCTAATCCTTTTAAACTTTGTAATTCTAACCTAGCTAGGAATGGACTTGTAGTCTAATTAGGAAGAGGACTTGTAACCCAAGTGTAACCATGGTTAGTGAGGGCATGGAAACTCTATAAATACCCCACCCCTCCCCCTCTTCTAAGGATCTTTTTCTTATGAATAAACCTTGTTGAAATTTTGATCAATTGCCTTATGTTTGAGTTTTGGTTCTTACTTTGAGTGCTTTCCTTGTGTTCCTGGATTGAAACCCTGCTGCCCTAGCACCCTCCTACATCCCTAGAGATTAGCCATGCCTAAGGAACAGAAGCCCTTGCTGCCATCCAAGCCCAGGAGCTTCTTCTTCCCCGGCTACCATCTTCTAACTCTAATCCCGATTCCTTTCAATCCATAGTTCCTTTTCTTATTTTTAATTGCTGTTTTCATTAACCTTGATGCTTGCAGGATCCCCGAGGTACTTCCCCTCCCCTAAGGAAGCCTTCTTTGCTACCAAGACCGCCCAGATCAGCCATCAAATTCAAGGGTACCGAGGCTTCTTCATCCAGGTTCGATCAGAGTCTTGAGTGATCCCTTCTACTATTGAATTTTAATCTCTGACTGGTAAGAAACCTTCACTTCTCTTGTTATCTAATATGTTTGAAGATTAACTATCTTAAGCTAGGAATTTCTCAGTTTCTAGGTCTTGTCTTATATTTATCTTGCATGATTCAGCCTGCGACAAGTTGATTCTTAGAATTACTGAATACCTGCTAGTTCTTTATTTTGCTTTGAGAAATTAGCCAACAAACCTAAATCTATAAATCACAAAAAAAAATATTTTACTATTTTTTCTTGCATATTTAGCATTCTTAGAGTCATTCCGTATCAGTTTGGTATTAGAGAAGGTTTAAGATAGTTTTTATCTGCAATGCATTCATAAACCCTAATTTCAGCATTCTGTCTACTGCATTAGGTATCAATTTTTCATCTATTTTTGACCATCTAAAAAAATTATTTTTATATATAATTTGCATGAATTGTTCTTTGTTGAGTCCTTTATTTTATTAAAATTTTTAATTTATTTTACAAAAATCATAAATCATAAAAATTTGGTATATTAGAAATCCTAATAGAATCCTGATAATTTCTGTAGCAGTCAAAAAAACCTAGGTTAGCATCATCATATAATTTTTGTTCCATATTAAATTTAGCAGGTATCATCATCACCATCCATAACTTGTTCCATAATTCTTTTGATTTTTTTCTACATCAGTAACTGTGTCAAATTCTGTATCCACTAAAACCCTAATTCTTTGATTTATGCTATTTCTGCATACTTAACTCAACCTAACCTAATCAACTTCCACCCACCCCAATCCCAAGCCAAACTTTGTTTGATAACCCCAATTAACTTAAACCTAACTTGATGCATCATAAATCATTAAAAAAAAATATTTTTTTATTTTTTGGTGTGTTTTAGTTTGCATCAGGACCATTGAATGTTCATCATCTTTTAATCTAATCTTAAGGGCAATCAATATAACATTAGGGCAGGAGGTCATTACCTCTCCTGGGCCCAAAATAACCACCCAGCATTTCTACCCAAGCCTTAATTAAAATTAATTAGACTTAATTTGCCCTAATGGGCTAGGTGACACCCAATAGGTCGGTTCCGAACCGTGCGGGCCAACTAGTGCATTTAATCCTTTAGCTATTACTGAAAGCTGGTGTCTATGGCTGGGGGTCTAGAGTCAAATAACCTAAGTGGTGCTGTGGTTTTTAATTGGGTCCCTACGAAAGCAAGGGGGCCTCCCACACTCCCACCCCCTACCTGGCTAGTGGAAGGATTAGCTATTGGGTTAGGTGTAAGTTGAGCTGACCCACCCAGTTTCTGGCTCTAGGTCTAGGAAACCCTAGATTATACTAGCCTTTTCTTTTTCTTTTGCATGCTTTGTTGCATCATTTCATTTTGATTGCTTGATTTATTGCCTGACCACTAGATTAGGGAACCAATATCAAAAGTCTAAACCCCAACCAAACCCAACTATTGATTCCAATTTCGAGGCCATGATGAAGGCCATGAGTGATCAGATTTTCTCCTAAATGAACCAAGCCAATACCCAAACCCAAGCCTAGCTTGCCCGAATAGACCATAGGTTTGACCAATCGGATGTCCAAATTAATGCTAAACTTGACAAAACCCAAGATCACTTAACCCAATTGACCCAATCCCAAAGCCAAATGAACCAAAGATTCAACCAGGTGGACCAACAATTTGACCCAGCAACCACTAGGATCAACCAGTTAACCGCAAGATTAGCCCAAGTTGAGAACCGACTAGAGACTATAGAGAAAACCCAAGAGTCTAACACTGAACCAGACCTAGATTCCATCCCTTCTACCCGTCACAACCCTAGAAGAGTCCAAACCCATGAGCCCTTTGTAGACACAATCCTAGGAGACCCCAGAACCAGGACCAATTTAGGGAGCCTAACCATAGGGGAAATCAATCGTGAGGACCAATACCCGGATGATAGGCTTCTTAGGAGCATCAAGATAGATGCACCTACCTTCAATGGCAGCCTAGATCCAAAAGTCTATATAGATTGGGAGGGAGGTATGGATAGGTACTTCAAATTTTATACCTTGAGTGATGAGAAAAAGTTTCAATTTGTCTAGCTCAGTCTAACTGATCAAGCTAGATTATACTGGGACCAAGTAGAAAGACTCAATAATCAGATAGGCAACCTACCCATTACCACCTGGGAAGCCATGAAGTTAAAGCTTAGGGCTAAGTATGTTCCCCCATACTAATAGCCATGTCTCTTAGATGAATGGTAGAAATTAAAACAAGGGACCAAAACTGTGAGTGAATACATAGCCCAGTTTGATGAGTGCGCCCTAAGATGCGGCATAGATGAACATGAGTCAGTTACCCTCTTTAGGTTTAGGAATGGTCTTAGAGAGGATATCCAAAAGGAACATACCTTAGGGATGTTGATAGCATGGCCCAAGCCTATCGTGTAGCTGAAAATGTTGAAAGGTTCCAGAAAGTACCTGTAGTTAGGAGAACTAAACCCTTTAAGCCCAACCCTCCTAGTTTTAGGTCCAACCAAAACCAGTTCTACCCAAATCGACCCAGCTACAACCAAACTTGTCCCAACCTTAACTAAAATTGGCCAAACCTAAACCCAAGTCGACCTAAACCCAATCCAACCAGTCCCAACCCTAATCCATCTCGTCCTAACCCAAGTCCGAGTCAGGCTAGCTCAAGTAACTCAACATCTTTTAAGAATGATAAGGGTAAGGCACCAGTTTTTTGGAAGAACCCAAGTCCCAGCCCCAATGCCTATTTTAGGTGCAATAAGGTAGGTCACTTTGCTAGCCAATGTCCCACCAGGTCTTTGCACATAGGAGAACTTATGGAAGATGAGCCTGAACCCAATGAGGATGAAGAGGAAGAGGTCTATGAAGCTGAACCATATTTAATTGAAGAATACGAAGGTGTTGAGGAAGATTTTGAACAAACAGACCTTGTAGGGGTAGTTAAATGCGTCTTGTCTCAGAATAAAACCCAGGAAGATTGGCATAGGACCAATATCCTATAGACTTTAGTAAAGATTGGAGACAAGTTGTGTAAAATAATTATAGATAGTGGGAGCTATGTGAATGCCATATCCTATAAGGCTGTCAAAACCCTAGGCTTACACCCAGTTCCTCACCCAAGCCCCTATAAGGTATCATGGATAGATTCTACCTCTATACCCATTAAATCTAGATGCCATGTTCAACTCCATCTTCAATCATATCAGAATAAAGTATGGTGTGATGTTGCACCCATGGGGGTAAGTAGTATCATCCTAGGACGGCCATGGTTTTATGATCATGATGCCACTCTTTACGGCTGAACTAATGCTTGCATATTTACTTTCCATGGAAAGAAGATCACCATAAACCCCACCCCACCTTAGGAGTTAATTAAGAAAGGATCTAGCTCACTTAAGGATAAAAAGTTTGGAATTAACTTAATCACTGCAAGAGAGCTAGAGAAGGAGATATCTGAGGGCACTACTGTTTGGATGTTTGCTATGAAGGAAGTATCTGATCCTATTGATAGAGAGTACCCTCAGGAGGTCAAAGGATTCTTGAATAAATTTAGTGACATATTTCTTGAAGATTTACCTGACCACTTACCACCTCTTAGGGATGTCCAACATGCAATTGATTTAGTCCCAGGAGCTACCTTGCCTAACCTACCTCATCATAGGATGAACCCAGCTGAACACTTAGAGCTTCAAAGACAGGTAGGTGAGCTTCTTAGAAAAGGGTTTATTAGGGAGAGCCTAAGTCCTTGTGCTGTACCAGCCCTATTAACCCCTAAGAAAGATGCCACATGGTGAATGTGTGTTGATAACCGTGCCGTAAATAAGATAACTATAAAGTATAGGTTTTCCATCCCCCACTTGGATGATATGTTGGATATGATGGCAGGGGCCACAATCTTTTCAAAGATAGACCTTAAGAGTGGCTACCATCAGGTTCGAATTAGACCTAGGGATGAATGGAAAATAGCTTTTAAAACCAAAGATGGTCTATATGAGTGGTCCGTAATGCCTTTTGGGTTATCCAATGCCCCTAGCATTTTCATGAGAATTATGACCCAAGTCCTTAGGATGTTCATAGATAAATTTATGGTAGTATATTTTGATGACATCCTGATTTATAGCAAAACCAAGGAAGATCATATAGAACATCTGAAACAAGTTTGTTTGACCCTTAGGAAAGAGAGCTTCTATGCAAATTTAAAGAAGTGTGATTTCATGACCCATAGAGTTATCTTCCTAGGCTTTGTGGTGATCCCTGAAGGTGTAGCAGCTGACCCTGAAAAGGTCAGATCCATTATAGAATGGCCAGTACCCACTAGTGTCCATGAAGTTAGAAGTTTTCATGGTCTATCTACTTTCTATAGAAGATTTATTAGGGGATTTAGCACCATAGTAGCACCAATTACTGACTATATTAGGAAGGGTAATTTTGAATGGACCAAATATGCAAATAGAGCCTTCCTAGAGATTAAAACTAAGATGACACAAGCACCCATATTGAGGTTACCCGATTTCACCAAAGTTTTTGAGGTAGCTTGTGATGCTTCGAGAGTCGGCATAGGAGAAGTTCCGAGCCAAGAGAATCACCCAGTAGCCTTTTTCAGTGAGAAACTTAATGAGGCTAAATTAAAGTACTCAACCTATAACAAAGAGTTTTATGCGGTAGTACCAGCTCTTAGATACTGGAGACATTATTTACTATCCCAAGAGTTTGTTTTATATGCTGATCATGAAGCACTTCGATTTTTGAACTCCATAGAAGAAATTAAACCCTAGGCATGCTAATGATAGAAAAGTGCCCTAAGAGCTAATCATTATGAGGGCCTTTTTGTAAACTTCCAGCTCATGTATGACATACTTTCATATTAATAAAGGCATTTGATTCATCATATACTACTGTGTCATGTTTTTATTGATTATGATGAATCCCATAGAGTAGGGCAATGGAATTAGGGTTATGATGGAGTTCATAATAGTGAGACCTAATTTTCTATAAATCATAATCTAGAATGTTCCTAGTCATTGGACCATCGATTTGGGGATCGATAAATTTGGAAAGACTAGCTTATCCTATGTATGCTCAGTTGATGGGGGTGGTTGATCTCACAACCACTTGTGTAGAGACACTAATACTAGGATAAGGGTACTCATCAAGGTATGAGTACACTGGACTGATCGACATCGGGATTATCTTATGGAAGTCTTACTACTTGTCAAAAGATAGATCCCAGAGTAGAAGTTATGCATGTGATCTTTAGACCTGAGGTCACCATGGTTCCTTGTGTACAAAAAACCATACTTTGGTTCATACTCATCCATGCCACTGCGACATGTACAGGGTGTTATGGGTATGGTGAAAGGTGTACGAAGGATGTGAGTGGACCAACAAGGAATCGATCATTCCTAGTAATAGAAATTGTTATCCCATGCAATCTCTTCGATGAGTGACTCAAGGAGCCTTTGATCAAAGCAGGATGAGATTAGTGGAGTGGATGTAAGTGCTTGGAGTGCACCGAACCACTATAAATCTTTGTGTTTGTATATGATTGCTTTATTTATTACTTGCTCTTCAATACTTGCATTTAATTTATTATTATCCATTGCATATCTCTTAGAGCTAAATCACTTTGTTGCATAAATACTTCAAGACCAGCATATAATTGTTTAAATTTTTAAAAGACACAATTCACCCCCCTCTTAGGCTCCATTCTGGGCAACATTGGTGATCCCGGTGTAAAACCAAGATTGGGTTTTATTTTGTAAGCCTAGTGTAAAACAAACCGGCTGTATTCCATGAGTGAATATAATGAAAATCCCAAGTGGTACCTTGGATAGTAGACGTAGGAGCTAGGTTGCTCCAAACCACTATAAATCGCTTATGTTTGTGCTTGTGTTGATTGTGTTTCTTACTTGCTTCTGCATTTCATATCTAAATCACATCACTCACTACACTAAGTTTCTAAAAGAGCATATACTTGTGAAAAAGTTCTAAATACCCAATTCACCCCACCCTCTTGGGTTGGCCAACTGGGTAATAGTACAGATAGCGAGTAGGTTCTGAGAGACACTCTAACATGTCCAAGGAGGCTCAAGGGCTGATAGGAGGGTTCATGGATACAGATTTCGGTGGAGATGTGGACTCCCATCGTTCGATGACAGGTTTCATATCAGCATGTATGGAGGTCCTGTATTATGGAGATCCTACTTGCAACCTATTATGGCATTATCAACCATCGAGATGGAGTATATCAGAGTTACAAAGGCAGTAAAGGAGGCCCTATGGCTGAAGGGTCTAGCACTAGAGATTGGGGCCTTGAACAGGAGGCTGTCAAGGTACATTACGATAGCTAGAGTGCACTTCTACTTGCACAGAACTCTATCTATCATGCCCGGACCAAGCACATTGACATCAGATACCATCAGATCAGAGAGCTCATGGAGGATGGCGAGGTGGAGTTGGTAAACGACACACCAAGGAGAATCCAATAGATGCACTAGCGAAGGTTCTACCGCGAGATAGCTTTTGGAAGTATGTGGCACTAATGCAGCTTGTGGACAAGATAGAAATTAGGGACGAGATCAGGAGAGGATCATCGACCAGCTGAGAAGTCACAAATGATTAGGGTACTACTATTTTTTTTATTTTTTTAGGTGATGGCAAAGGAACAATGGAGATGCAGGGTAAAAAAATTGGACACTCTATGAACTTGGGACTTACATTCACGGAGAGACCTCTCACCTCTATGGCATCTCACCCACCTCACTACATGTAGCCTAGGGCATCCCACCAATCTCACTACATGCGGAGCCTAGGGCATCCCACCCAAATCGCTACCTGGGGCCGTGAAGGAAAGTCTCTAAGACCATAGAGTGGACTTGACGGGGAAGTGGATAACCAGGGCCTTATGCCTCTCGATGCTCGAAAGCGAAGGCATAGGGTCTCACACCCCTTAATGCCCGAAGGCAAAGGCAAGAAAGGCCTCACGCCCACTCCTTTTTGGATGTAGAACGAAGAATCACTCTTTCCTAAAAACTCACCTTCATTAACCAATTATTTACAAAGGAATGAGGGTGGTATTTATAAACATTTCCAACCCTCTATTGAATTTGAATACAAGACAGAAAGATAAGGATTGTTCAAATTCAAATACAAGATAAGGTCTATCCATACTAGATAACTCAATCCTAACCAAACTAATCCTAAATCAAATTTCAAAATAATTGATAAAGATAAATCCTAAATTAGTTTATTTTGGTAATGGATATGCATCAAAATTCATGCTACTCCAAGATTTGTGCTTGCTTCGAGATTCATGCTACTCTGGGATCCATGCTGGCAATGTCCCCATCATTTCCCTGAGGTGGGGAGAACTTGACCCTGTCGAGTCAGGCTTCGGCAATCTTCTGGCTCCAAGATACGCATGGCCTGTAGATTGATTTTTTCTTTTCATCACATCTGCTCTGAAAGATATGCACTTTGATATATGTGCAGCTTTGAGATCCATGTAGCTCCAAGAATCATGCAACTTTGAGAACCTGCAGAACATGAAGTTGGCAACAGGGGTGGAAGTTGCCTTCTCGATCGTGCGGGCTTCTTCCTCCTCCATGGATGGATGAATGGAGGAACAGGGGAGGCTTTTGAAGGGTAGTCTGGTGGGCATTCGTCAATGATGGCATGGGGGAGGAAGACGATGGTGCGGGGATCTGGTCGGGGGAAGGTGGAGGCACTCGATGGAAAGCGAGCCGACTCTAATGAATCCGAGTCGATTGGAATCAGTCCGAGCTGACTCCTCCAGAGTCCATTTTCTAAAAGTTTTCTAAGAACAGTCAGGTGAGCCGACCCGACCTAGAAAGAGTCGACTCTATCAGACCTAATTTCAAAAGTTTGAGAAAGCGAGCCGACTCGAACAGCATCGAGGCGACTCTTCCAGAGTAAGGTTTTCCGAACCTGAGAAGAAGAGCCGACCCAAGCTGAAATGAGCCGACTCCTCGAGTTCAAGAATTTCAAGATTCAAGTTCGAGCTAACGCAAGCTGTAAAGAGCCGACTCGTCTAGAGTGACATTCTGTGCCTTGAGACAAAGAGTCGACTATATTGAAAAAATGGCGACTTGACCTATCGACTCGAATGTCCGAGCCGACTCGAAGGAATCCGAGCCGACTCGAATGTCACTTCCAAGTATCTAACGGCTAGTTCCAGAATTTATTTTTGAATGCCAAAAAGTGCTCCAACGTCATAAATCATTCCCCAATGGTCTACAACGACTAGAATTGCCTTGGGATGATGGAAGACTTTAAATTTGAAGGATTTGAACTACCTTAAAGCAATTAATTAAGAAGAGAGTTCAAAAAGGAAAAAGGGAGATGTTCATTGAATATCCAACCAACCACAAGAGATAGAGCACAAGTGCATTCAAGTCTACATTCAAGCCCTCAACAACTCTTATCTAAAGCTTGAATCAACTTTGGAAGAAGCCACTGAAGTCATTAAAGCTTATTCAAGTGCATTCAAATAGACTTCCAATGAGTTGCACCGGCAACTATTCGACAACTTGAGTTTGTCATTTATTGTTGCATTTATTTTCAATTCAATCTTTTAATTATTGGGTTCTTGGTGAGTCCGGTTGAAAAACCAAATAGGTTTTTGGTGAGCCTTATCAAAACCAAGGTTTAGGTTCTTGGTGATCCTGTGAAAACCAAGTTTAGATTTCTTTGGTAAGCCTGTTAAAACCAAAGGGTGTTGGATTTTTTTTGGTGTTCTCGTAAAACCAAAGTGTAGAGGTTTTGGATTGTGATCCTATAAAACAATCCTACTATATTCGGGTGTGAATATAGTGAAAATCAAAAATAGTATCTTGGGTAGTGGACGTAGGAGCTGGGTTGCTCCAAACCACTATAAATTTGGTATGTTTGTATTGTGCTTTCTCTACTTTGTTTAGCTTCTGCATTCTATAACCTTATCACAACACCTACTACTTGCAAAGGATTTTGAAATAGCACATTACTAGTTTAAATTTTTAAAAGTCCCAATTCACCCCCCTCTTGTGTAGCCACCTGGGCAACAAGGTGGCTCGATCCTCTTTTAACGATGTCCTTAGGTGGTGTTGGGATAATTACAAACTTCTTTCCTAGGTGCATGAATGAGCAGGAATTTGATTGGCCATATAGGGTTGCATCATGGTCAAATAACCAGGGTCGACCTAGGATGATACTACTCACTCATATTGGTAGAACATTGCACCATACTTTCTCCTGATAGGATTGTAACTGGATTTGGATTAGGCACCTATGTTTGATAGGAATCGAAGTAGAGTTTATCCAAGAAACCTTATAGGGAGTCGGATGGGGAACTGTGGACAAGCCTAATATTTTGACAGCACTAGTGGATATGGCATTTACACAACTCCCACTATCTATGATTATTTTACATACCTTATCCCCTAACTTGACGAATATTTGTAGGATGTTAGTCCTACGCCAATCTTCCTGTGTCGCGGTTTGGGTAAGGATGCATCTAATTACTCCCAACAGATCACGCTCTATTTGTTCCTTGTCTCCTTCATACTCTTCAGCCAAATTTTTCTCAGCCTGATATACCTCCTCAACACTATCACCTAAGGGTTCTTTGGGTTCAGACTCATTCTCTTCTAATTCCCCTATGTGTAAGGCCCTAGTTGGATAATTACTAGCGTAATGGCCTAACTTATGACATCTATAGCAAGCCACATTAGAATTTGGAGTCCTCTGAACTTCTGGTGCTTTACCCCTATCATCTCTACGCGTCAAAGGGGTGCTAGGGTTGGGTCGACTGGGTCGCATATGATTCGATCCTGGCTGCTGACTAGGTGCACTAGTTCTAGGGGGTTCGGGTCTACGATAAAATGGTCCCCTATGAAATCTCTCAGCATCTCATGCTACCTGGTAAGCTAGCTCTAAGTCATGGACATCTCTCAAAAATAACTCCTTCTGGATCTCTTCTCTCAATCCTGCCCTAAACCTAGACAAAGTAACTGACTCGGACTCATCTACATTGCATCTCATTACAAATTCATCAATTTTGGTAATGTATTCGGCTACACTCTTGGTTCCCTGAGTCAATCTCTGCCACTGATCTAGAAGTCTCTAGTGGTAGGACATGAAAAGGTATTTCTCTCTAAGCCTAAGTTTCATTGCCCTCCAGGTTACTATGGGAACATCACCTCTTTGTCCAATAAACCTCTCGACATTCCCCCAATAAAGCCTAGCCTGACGAATTAACCTAAGCTTTGCAAACTTGCACTTTCTTTCCTCAGTCATGTCATACCAATCGAAGTATTGGTCCATCTCTCCCTCCCAATCTATGTAAACCTTAGGATCCAGATTCCCATCAAATGTTGGAGCTTCCAATCTAATACTCCTAAGGGTTCGCTCATCACGGTCTGTCTGATCCTGATTGTGTCTCCTAGGATTTGGCTCATAGACTAGATCATGATGTGCTATCCTAGGATTTGGATCATGGACTCGATCAGGATTGGGCCTCCTATGATTTGGCTCGAAGAAATGGTCTTGATGAAAAGCCCTTCTAGGGTTGATGGGTGTTTCAAACTCAGATTCAAGTTCTAACACATTTTGGACTTCATGATTTTCTCCAGGGGCACGAGCTTCTAATCGATCAAGTCTAGCAATGATGTGGGTTATCTGATCAGTCAAGTTTTGATTGGTCTGGGTTAATTGATCAGTTAAGTTTTGGTTCAGCTAGGTCATTTGGTCATTCAAAGATTTCATCAGACTTTCAAAGTTTTGTTCCATGGTTACACTAGATTAGGCTTGGGTTTGCTGATAAGGTGCTCCTGAACTAGTTGCCATGCACACAGACTCAACTCGGACTAGGGGTTTTGCTAGACCTAGAGTACAAATCAAATGTAAGGTCAAATTGACAATCCGGGTTGTAGTAACTTGGCACCTGGCCAGGTAAGTGTAAGGTTAGTGGAGGTTCCTCTTTGCTTGCCTTAGACATCAATTTGAAATTGGCCAGGTAAGCGAACCAACCCACTTTCCTTTGGGCTCTTGTCCCTGAACCACTTGCCTAGACACCAGATACAAGCACACACAAATAGGGTGTCAAAGTTGGCTTGACACTTGACTCGACTCGACCTTATGGGTATCCCTAGCTCACTAGAGCAATTAGATGTCTAATCCATTTTAATTAGGGTTGGGCTTGTTATGCAAGTTGGTGATTTCTGGGCTAGGGACAGGTGATGAAATCCTGACCCTATGTCAATTTGATGCCCTTAACTTGTTTTATCATGAAATGAATGCATCAAGCATACGGATCCAAATTTCAGGTGCAGAAATCAATGTGTTGCAGTTCTGATGTCGGGCAGAAAAGTGACATGTATCAATCTTATAAAATTTTAAAAAAATCATAAAACACTCCTAACTTGTAGGGGATATACCATATAAAAGGAAATTTAAAGATAAAATCTATACTATGCTGAGCAGATACTAAAAGTTAGATAATGTAAAAAAAACATAACAGAACGGTAGAAATTTCAGCAGTAGTAATGGAGAGCGAGAATTTTTTTTTGTGATTTTTTTTCGAAGATAAAATTTTTCATGCTGATAACTAACCTAATATGGAGTAGGAAAAAAATTATTTCAATAAAAAATTAACTATTTTCATTCAGACTTTTATGCAAATCACAGTCAGCCTACTCAGAAATACAGCAAGCAGAATTTAAAAAAACAAAGGTATTTGCATACCAAACTTCAACCTAATGATTCACGTCTAGGCAGGGGCTCATTATTCCCATGGGTCGTAACAGTGTATTGGTGTACACCCACTCAGGAGGCATGAATTTTAGATCTAAATTGGATTTAAAATATAATAACTAAGTAGCATGTATGAATGCTATGCATGCAGAAAATTTCAGCAACCTACCTAAATACACAAATTCAAAATTAACCCTAACCTACCATGCTCTGATACCAAAAATGATGGCGTACGAAAATGGAATGATGCATTTCTATGAATTAAAGATATTAAATGATGATGAGGCAAATATGCATGCGGCTATTTTACGTAAAGAAGCAGAATTTCATGAAAAGGACATAAGGGAAAACATGACTAGGAAGACAACCTATCAAAGCAATTAAGAAAATGGACCTTCGTGGTTAGGAAACCACACAGGTTAGGGCTAGCTTAATTCCCTATTTCAGATCTGAAAGAGATTTATAAAGATTGGTTATCGGGCCATTAATATTCTGAAATGAAGTAAGGAACACTCAAGATGAAGTATTTAAATGGCCAAAGAATTACTATAGGTTTTAAAGCATCCTGCATCTGATTCTTTGGCATAGTAGACCTTCATCTTAGAAACCATGAGACCCGGGGATCCTGCATAGGTAGATGGAAAGGTTAAAGGTTTAGATGGAAGATTGGAAAAAAGGAAGAAGAAAGTTAAGAATGGAAGTGTTGGCTTAGGCTTGGATTGAAGTAATCTCTCTTTGGCATCCTTCGCTTGAATCATCTTCAATTGTTGGCATGGAGAACTCCATTGTAGATGATCTCTTTTGGAAGATAGGAAGGTCGAAATTGGAGAGGCTTGAAGAGGGTTCTTCAAGGGTGGCCGAATGGGATTGGAAGAGGGATTAGTAGCTTGTTTGGTTAAGTATCCTAGGTCTCACACCTACCTTCTCTCAAGGGTCTTTGACTAGCAAAGGAAGAAAGCTTTCTTAGAAAAAAAATTCATTTCATTCATCATCCCATTACAAGAGGATTCTAGGAGCTTTTATAAACCTTAAGCTCCTTTTCAAATTCAAAATACAACACCTTTCATGGAGAATATCATGGGGCATCCCAAAGAAAGTGGAATGGCCCATTTTCAAATTCAAACTCCTAATTTTAAGGTGGCATCCCATAAAGAGTGGAGCTTCCTTCAATTTGAATTTGATTTGGGCGAAAATTCATGGGTGAGGTGTCTTGTGATGTGGCTTGATCTTTCCTCCAAGAGGCATGACTTGTCCTCCAAGGTGGCATGGTCCAATGATGATTTGGTGCTCCAAGTAGTTGGTGAAGCTGGTTGCACTTAATCTGGCTTAATTCAAACAGAACTTCAAGTAGCTCTTGAACCCAACTCAATACAAAGCCTAATTGAACTCTAATTGAACCCAAATTGAAATAAAACATGACTCAATTATTCAACCTGACTTAATACAAAGCCTAATTGAACTTTAAAATCCAAATTGAAATAAAACAGGACTCAACTATTCAAATAAACACAAGTACAGGACTTAAATTCCTAATCTTCAATCCATAAAGAACTTGATATCAATTGAAGCCTCTGATTCTCAACTCTTGAGAATATGAATTATTATCCATTAACTCCATGGACGATTCATAGATACATCAATATGAATAATATTGCCCTTTATTAGGAAAAAGGAATTAAGTACAAAATCCATGACCTAAAATTATAATGTGTCATGGCAACTTGGCTTTTAGGGCACACATCTAACATTTAGATCGTGTGCAACGGTGTCATCTTCTATATATAGGTAAGAGGGATCTCCGTCCAAGATAAATGGCAAGCAACCCCCGCTGCATAAGAAAAAGAAGAGATTACTCTTTTCCCCTCTCCACGATGGTCATTTAGGTTTCCACGAAAGAGGAATTGTTGTCCTTGATCGCCAAACTAACTTGACCGTCGGAGTGTCCCAGCTGGTACCCCCGGCCTAGGTTTTTTCCTTGCAAGTCTGGTAGACCGGGATCATCCACGGGAGGGGTGAGGGGCCCGACCTCTGGAATGCTTGATATGGCATCGAGACCTACCAAAGCTGCAGGCAGGGGTGGTCTAGGCCACAACAATCATCTTCTTTAAAAATTAGAGATAGCTTTACAACAGCAATTATTGGTATTTGTGCTTCGTTGATGGTACTTGCTAATCTGGAAAATGATCTCGGTGAGTTGGTTAATTTTCTTTTCCAATTATGTAAGACATCCTTTCATTTTATCATTTATCAAGGAAGAATTAGCAACCATACTCACCTTTGTCCTTCAATATGATTGACGCATAGATAGCCCTTCACCTAATTACTTGTATTACTCGCACAATTAAATAATGCACTAAGACCGTTCCATAGATACAGAGAATCAATGCTCTGATAGCAACATGATTTGATCAGAATGAAGAAAGAAATTTTTAGCTAGCTCTACTTGGATCTTTCAAAAAAAAGTCATGATGAAAGAATTATGAAAATATAGCTTAAATTTTAATTTTTTTTGTTAATTAATTCTCCATAGCATAAACTGAAGTACATAGTCTCTATTTATAACAATAAGGTCTATCCATGCACAATTTAAGTCAAATTTCTCTTTTTATTTTCCAGAAAAATGTACATTCTTGAACAAGTTGAATTGAAATTCTTTTCTTAATTTAAATAAGACTAGATCTCTAAAATTATAATAAATATAAAATATCATAAAAAATATAAAAATCTTATAGGAGATATATCCCGATTTCTATATTAACTTTGCATTCTATTGCTCATACAAATTTTCATGGATTGAAATATAATATCCATTCAAAACATTTTCAAAAAAATTTTGGTTTTGCAAGTTCATTTCGAAGTCAAAATAATGAAATATTATCCTGAATTAACTATTTTAAGGATTAACCAAAAGTTATAGGTCTCAAAAAAATATCTAATTTGAAAAAAAAAATATCTTAATTAGATATTGTATAAATAATTAAATTATGGTTTTTTAAAATCTGGTTTGTAAATTGATTTCTTGATACGATGAATCTTATTTTTGAAACTTATCTAGCTCTACCAACTTAATCTAAATCGAGTCCAAGAATTTTCATGGATCATTTTAATTAAATTTGTTGTGTCCAGACAAATTACAATGATGCTTGGGCTTAAACTAGATCAAATGAAAATAAGTTGAGCTAATTAATCTTCATCTTCTTGGAGACTATGTGCATTGAAGTTCTCCTGCTCCCAAGCTTGTAATGGTGTCTGGACTAGACAGATGTGATCTAAAAAAAAATTGAGTGGAAGGTGTTTCAGAATCAGGATCCCCTTCTCCGTCACACTCACCGATATTTATAGACCTCAGACTTAACCGTTTCTAGCCACCTAAAGCTATAAATGGTTAATTTGTTAAGACATCAACACATGTAATAAGCATTATCCATAGTTGATTAGTTATTTTTTGGATGTCGAATAAACTCATGTCATTTGAACATTGATCAACTTTGCTTCTCCTGAGAGTTGATCAGCCTTATGCCTATTGGGCATTAGTCGGCTTTATGCCTCTTGGGTGTTAATCAGCCTTACATCTCTTAGGCATTGATCATCTTTATGTCTCTTAGGTGTTGATCAGCCTTATGCCTTTTGGAAATTGATCGGCTTTATGCCTCGTGAGCGTTGATCGGCTTTACACCTCTTGGGCGTTAATCAGCCTTACGCCTTTTGGGCATTGATCATCTTTATGCCTCTTGGGTGTTGATCAGCCTTATGCCTCTTGGGCATTGATCGGCTTTATGCCTCATGGGCATTGATCGACTTTATGTATCACTTGATTAGCCAGATTCAACCCCTATCAGATCAATATAAATAAACCAAATGTGTCGTATCCCAACACTAGTCCCCCCAGTTTCTGAATTCATTAATGATAAGTCAAAAATTGTTAGAAGCTTCTATTCTTGGGCAGCACGTTTTGATGATGTGTCAATATCTGAAAGGGGAAGCCGTTATAAAAACCAACAGCCGTATCCTGCCATCATCATTGTAATTTTTGAAATCCACAAAAAGCCGAAAGATCTTCATCATAAAATAAATGTAAACATCCCATCAGCAGCACGTTGCCATCGGATTATGAATAGTTATTTTGACCCTTTGAAAACTATATCTTTTTATCAAATATTATGGACAGGTGGCAAGATCTGAATCAATCCTGTTATTTGAGAAAAATTTTAGACCATTGAAGGACAGTATATAAACACCATCTTCTCCAGGAAAATAAGTTTTCCACCATTTCAGTTTCATCATCTTAGGAGCAAGAGAAAACCTCTCAGGTTAGCCTCCTTTCTTTTCTACTTTCTTTTTTAAGTTAATCCTCCTTTGCTCCTTCCTTTCTTTATAGCTAGAATCTTAGAAGTTAGTCGTACTGATAACCCCAAAGAATCTACTTCATAGAAACAGAAAAAACCAAAGAGTCAGGCTTACTATGGCATAGACGATTAGGTCATGCTAGTATGCATACAATTACCAAATTAATTTCTAAATATCTTGTTAGAGGCATGCCTAAGTTTAAAGTTGATTTGAATTATGTTTGTGATGCATGCCAAATGGGTAAACAAACTAGGAGGAGTTTTAAATCAAAGAATGTAGTTTCTACAACAAGACCTCTTAAACTACTTCATATGGATCTTTTCGAACCTACTAGGACTACAAGCCTAGGAGGGATGAAATATGCTCTTGTGATAGTAGACGATTTTTCAAGATTTACATAGGTTTTGCTTATCGCATCGAAAGATGAAACTTTTCATGTTTTTAGAAAATTTCATAAAAAGGTTTCAAACCAAAAGAACTTGTCTTTGATTTCAATTAGAAGTGATCATGGAACTGAGTTTGAAAATCAATTTTTTGAAGATTATTGTACTAAATTTGGCATTGATCACAACTTCTCCACTCCTAGAACACCTCAACAAAATGGTGTTGTAGAGAGGAAAAACAGGATGTTGAAAGAAATGGCTCGCATAATGTTATGTGAAGGCAATCTTCCAAAGTACCTTTGGGTATAAGCGGTGAACACTGCATGTTATATTTTAAACCACATTTTGATCCGTCCTATTTTAAAGAAAATCCCCTATGAGCTTTGGAATGACAAAAAACCCAATATTAGTTATTTTCATGTATTTGGTTGTAAATGCTTTATGCATAACAATTGAAAAGATAATTTTGGAAAATTTGATTATAAAGCTGATGATGCAATTTTCCTAGGTTATTCATTACATAGCAAAGCATATAAGATTTTTAATAAAAGGACTCTTACTGTTGAAGAGTCAATTCATGTTGTTTTTATTGAAACTAACCCTACACCTTCTAGACAAGAAGAATGCATAGATAATGAGCAAGGCACATTGCAAAAAGGAATGGATGACTTGAGCATTCAAGACAAAGGCACTCAAGATGGAGAAGAAACGGTAAGTAAGGATCACACTGATCTACCGAGGGATTGGAGGTATGTTACATCTCACCCTAAGGAATTAATAATAGGAGATCCTTCACATGGTGTTAGGACTAGGGCTGCACATAGGATGCACATGATTACCTAGCCTTTGTATCACAAATAGAACCATATAGCTTAGAAGAGGCTGAGACTGACCCAAATTGGATGATGGCAATGCATGAAGAACTAAACCAGTTTGAAAGAAATAAGGTATGGACACTTGTAGATAGACCTACAGACCACCCAATTATAGGAACTAAATGGGTCTATAGGAATAAATTAGATGAACAAGGAAATATCATAAGGAACAAAGCTAAATTAGTGGCTAAGGGATATAACCAAGAAGAAGGTATTGATTTTGATGAAACTTATGCACCCGTAGCAAGACTAGAAGCTATTGGATTATTACTTGCATTTGCTTACTACATGAACTTTAAACTCTTTCAAATGGATGTAAAAAGTGCATTTCTTAATGGTTTTATTTTTGAACAAGTTTTTGTGGAACAACCATCAGGTTTTGAAAATCACACTTTTCCAAACCACGTATTCAAATTAAACAAAGCATTGTATGGTTTAAAACAAGCACCTACAACCTGGTATGATAGACTTAGCACTTTCTTAATTGAAAATAATTTTTTAAGAGGAAATGTAGATAAAACTTTGTTTACCAAAAACAAAAATAATGACATCTTAGTTGTACAAATATATATAGATGATATCATTTTTGGTGCAACTAACGAATCTCTATGTAAAGAATTTGCTAAGCTTATGCAGGGAGAATTTGAAATGAGCTTAATGGGCGAGCTGAACTACTTCCTTGGACTTCAAGTAAAATAAACTAAGGAAGGCATCTTCATCAACCAAGCCAAATACATCAAGGAAATCATCAAAAAGTTTGGTATGGAGAGTAGCAAAACAATGAGCACACCCATGAGCCTAGCTTGTAGACTGGACAAAGATGAGAATGGATCCAATGTTGACCAAAAGCTATATAGAGGTATGATCAGATCCTTATTATATTTTACTGCAAGTAGACCTGATATATTATACAGTGTATGTGTATGTGCTAGATTTCAGTCATCAGCAAAAGAAACACATATGCTTGCTGTAAAATAAATAATTAAATATTTGAAAGGAACAAGTAATTTAGGAATTTGGTATTCTAAACATTCTACTTTGAATTTGATTGGATTCTCTGATGTTGATTATGCTGGTTGTAAGATAGATAGAAAAAGCACTAGTGGTACATGTCAATTTCTAGGATTATTTAATTTCATGGCACTGTAAGAAGCAAAACTCCGTAGCCTTGTCCACAGTTGAGGCTTAGCTACCAGTAGTTGTTATGCTCAAGTGTTATGGATTAAACAACAACTAGAAGATTTTGGTGTATCACAATCTAAAATTTCAATTAAATGTGATAATACAAGTGCTATCAATTTAACAAAGAATCCAATTCAACACTCTAGAACCAAGTACATTGAAATTAGACATCATTTTATTAGGGATCATGTTTCAATGGTAATATTGTGCTTGACTTTGTGCCAACTGAAGATCAATTAGCTGACATTTTCACCAAGCCACTCAACCAAGATAGATTTGAGCTAATTAGAAGTGAATTAGGACTTTGTGATCCCTTCTAGATTCTTTAACCTAATTCCTTCAATTCTAAGAAAATTTCATCTAGAAAACCTCCTCTATCTATTCTATTTTATTGAGCTCTAATCTCCTTCAAATTCTATTCGAAATCCTTCTGAATTTTGTTTAAATTTTTCAAAACTCTACTCTTCTTGTTCGAGTCGACTGGATCCTAATCCGAGTCGACTAGATTTTTCTGTGAGTTTTGAACTTGTTCTGGCCTAGCCGACTCAAACAATTTTGAGTCGACTGGATTCTCTGATGGTTTTAGGATTGCTCTGGCCGAGCCGACTCGAGCATTTTTAGGGCTACTCGAGTCGACTAGATTTTCGCGTCGAGGCTTTTTTCTTAGGGATATAAACTGTTCTCCGAACTATTTAGCTTCTATATTGTTTCTTCTAATGGTTCACTCATCTCCTAAACCCTCTCCAAAGTCTTCCTTCTCCCTTCCAAGCATTCCATTTTCTTGTTCTTCGGTCTTCCCTAGCTATGGCACCCAAACGTGCGACAGGGAAACGGTCCGCTAGGGTTGCTCCTTCAGCTGAAAGAGAAAGAAGATCCAAAAGAAGACAAGAAGAGCCAAGCACTGAAGAAATGGCAGAGGAAGCCACAAGAGAAGCTCCATCAGCTCCCAGCCATGTGCCCTCAATGTCTACTCATCCGGTAACCTCTGGGTGACGTATTAATTTTGAGTTTATTAAGGGCATTGGATTAAAGATAGGAGACTTAATATAAGACCAAGGGTGGAGGAAATTTTGTTCATTGAACGAGAAAACCTATCCCACTTTGGTTAGAAGTTTTTATGAGAACCTAAGGTTGGGAACTAACCATATGGAATCCACTATCAAAGGGAAAAGGGTTATTGTTAATGAAGAGTCCTTGCATGAATTACTGGATATTCCTTCTGAGGGACTGAGATTTTTAGTGATTGAAAACAGAGAGAAGACATTGAAAATAATCTTGAACAAAGAGGATGTAGGAGGCATTGGCACTGTTTTAGCAAACACCCTTTCATTGGAAATGAGACTACATCACAACTTCATTTGTAGAATTTTTCTACAAAGAATTGGTAGGTTCGATTGGGTGAGCGAAAAGGATCTATATCTCATGGAGCACATTCTTGAAAGAACCCCTGTCAATTTGTCTCATATTATAACCATGCAGATGAAAGAAACTGTAAGGAAAGTCAAATCCTGTTTGCCATATGGTATGATGCTTACAGTGTTGTTTAAATCCCATAGAGTTAGTTTAGATGGTGAAGATGGATTGGAATTATATCACACTAATGTCTACACATCTAAAACACTTGAGAGAATGGGATATTTTCAAGTAGAAGGAGTCTGGAGAAAGAAAGGAACAAATGTAAGAGCCATTGACAGCTCTAGTAGTAGTAGTGAAGAAGAGGAAGAGGAAGAACATGTAGAAGTAGCTAAAACATCTACATCTGTACCGGAACCTGAACCATTTGTACCTGAGCCTTCTGCTATCACTAAGGAGACTAGAGCACCATCACCTTTGTTTGACATGCCCGTAGCATAATTTGACTTGCCAGCACCGGAGTTTGACATGCCTTCTATTGATGTTCCTTTGCATGACTATCCTACCGCAGCTACACAGCCTCAAATTGTCCAAGTCCAGATTGAAGAGCAATTGAAGAACTTGACAAATTCACTGACTAGTACTATGACTTCCCTATTTAGTGATTTGAAACAATCAGTGGACAACAGGTTGGACAAATTAGAAGAGAATGTATCAAATCTAAAAGAAAAGGTTGAAGCTATTGAAGTTTCAAGGACTGCACCTCAGATAGACCTTCAGCCTATTCTGAATCGCATCTTTTCAAATTCTGAAACTATTTTGAAGTATGTGGATGCCACTTTAAATGAATATCAGACTGAATTAAAAGAGCTTAAAGGCAGAGTTGGAACCATTGTTGATACAAGAAGCATGGCAGAAGATTATACTAGAGGCATTGGTATCTTAAGATCAGAGTTTGGCAGACTTCGAGAATCAGCAGAAGCCTTCGCCAATGTCCAGTAGCTGAACTTGTGATATGCAGAAAGAGATAGGAGAAATGAAAGAGGCAGTAGATAAAGTACCTGTTAGCCTCAAGGACCTGGATCAGCGGATGGGAGCAATGTGGGTGGAAATGGTATCCCTCAATAGTACTGTCAGTTCATTGGAAATCACAGCTAGGACAAGACTACTATATGATCCACCACCCATTTCCACTAGGGCACCTAGTACCTATGTTCATCCTAGGGCTCCTCCTCCACATGCTTCATCTAGTCGAGCACCTAGACCCACTTCTTGTAAAGGTGTCAATGTTCCTAGTGATGATTCTGATTAGACATCTTGTAGTTTCAGTACTTTTTTTGATTCCTTTTTAGAACTTTTGTAATGATGTACTGAACACTTTTTGACGGAAATGAAATGAATTTTTTTTTTTGGTTACTGTGTAATGTGTGTATACTTGTATTATCTTGATTACATCTCTATTTGTTTAAATAGAATTCTCTCTCAAAGTTGAGAAAGTGAAATTATCTCAAACAAATATTGAAATTTTCTCAATCTATTTAAAATTATGAACTTACCTGTTTAACCTTTTTGAATTGTTGACTAAAAGGGGGAGAATCTTAGTGTGCATGAAAGAATACATGAATTGTAATAATAATACTAAAGTAAAGTAAACAGGAGGAGTTTTTTTTAAGGCATCTCTGAATGATCTCTTGCATATCATTCTGATAAATTGTTCAAATAAATGTTAAAGGGGGAGAAACTTAGAGAAAATCTATATTGTCTAGAAATCTTATAAACAGGGGGAAATATACATGCTTAGTTTACATGCTTCAATGATTATTATGATGCTCTCAACTTATCATTTCTATCAGTTGATACTTAATGTTGCCTGATACATACAAGCAATCAATCTCTGATACTCACAGTTTATGAATTTGATTTTGTGCGAAACTGTATAGCACATACTGATATACATCTGAGATTACAGTTGATTTTTAAACTTAAATGCTTACATACTTGCGAATAGATTAAATTCTTTTCATGCCCAGTGTTTTGTCATCATCAAAAAGAGGGAGATTGTTGACTCCTAAAGTGATTTTGATGATAACAAAACATAGAAGCATATATTTAATTATCTAACAACTCTTCAAGTGATTGACAAGTTTTTGTAGGATAGCTACATTGACACATTTTTTTCCTACAATCTTTAATATTTTGTGTTGAGTTGTAAAATACTTAGATTCTTGTAAAGAAGAATCTTACAAAAAGTTTCCTGTCAAAATTAGTTAAAGGGTTACTTCTACTAGTCCTTCTTGCTTCAAGTTTTCTTGAATTTATTGTAAGTAGCACTTGAAGAAGATTGTTAAAGCTTGGGACAAGTGTTCTGGAAGTTTGAAGCTGATCTGGCTGAAGAACCACCTTCGAGTCGACTGGATGAACAACCCAGCCGACTCTGGCACTAGCATTGAAGACAAGTTCTCTGGCACGCAGATCCAGCTGACTGGCCCCAAGGTCTAGCCGACTCATCCAGAACAAGGTTGAGAACATTCTGAGATTCTCAGGAATCCAGCCGACCGGATTTAGATCCAGCCGACTCATCCAGAACTCAGTTGAAAATGGTCTAAGAAGCCTCTGAGATTCCAGCCGACTGGAATTCAGCCCAGCCGACTCATCCAGAGTGAGGTATTTTTTCAACTGTGGAAGCTAGCCGACTGGCACTCAACCTAGTCGACTTGAACTTCATCCGAGCTGACTCGAAGTTTGTCCGAGCTGACTGGAATGACGGGGTCACCTCCAACGGCTAGTTCCTGTTCTCAGTTTTTGAATTCCAAAAGTGCTCCAACGGTAATCTATCACCTCCCAACGGTCTACAATATTCTAAATCATGGAAAGGCAGTTGAAGTCTATATAAATAAGGTATGAGAACATCCTTGAAGAGGCTAATGATTTATTGAGCATTTATTGAACACTTATTGAAGTGAGAGAGTACTAGAGCTTTAAAGATTACCTTCAAGCCTACAACAACTCTTACCAGAAGCTTGAAGCACCTTTTGAGGAAAGCAAGGAAGCCATTAAAGTGCATTGAAGAGCATTTAGTGGATCTTCACTCGAGCTGCATTGGCAACCACCCAGACAACAGAGTTTGTCTTTATTGTTGCTTTTCTTATTCTATCTTTTAGAATATGTGGGTTATTGGTGAGCCCTGTTGTAAAAACCAAATCGGTTACTTTGGTGAGCCTTTAAAACCAGAGTGTAGAGGTTTCTTTGGTGAGCCTAACTAAAAACCAGAGTGTAGAGGTTTCTTTGGTGAGCCTAACTAAAAACCAAAGTGTAGAGGTTTTAGGTGAACCTGTAAAAACCTAGCTTGGGTTTCTTTGGTGAGCCCGATTTCAAAAACCAAAGTGTAAAGGTTTAGATTGTGAGCCTGCAAAACAATAAGACTCTGGCACTAGCACTGAAGACAAGTTCTCTGGCACGCAGATCCAGCCGACTAGCACCAAGGTCCAGCCGACTCATCCAGAACAAGGTTGAGAATGTTCTGAGATTCTCTGAAATCCAGCCGACCGGATTTAGATCCAGTCGACTCATCCAGAACTCAGTTAAAAATGGTCTGAGAAGCCTCTTAGATTCCAGCCAACTAGAATTTAGCCCAGTCGACTCATCCAGAGTGAGGTATTTTTTCAACTGTGGAAGCTAGCCGACTAGCACTCAACCCAGTCGACCTGAACTTCATCCGAGCCGACTCAAAGTTTGTCAGAGCCGACTGGAATGACGGGGTCACCTCCAATGGCTAGTTCCTGTTCTCAGTTTTTGAATTCCAAAAGTGCTCTAACGGTAACCTGTCACCTCCCAATGGTCTACAATGTTCAAAATCATGGGAAGGTAGTTGAAGTCTTTATAAATAAGGTATGAGAACATCCTTGAAGAGGCTAATGATTTATTGAGCATTTATTAAACATTTATTGAAGTGAGATAGCACTAGAGCTTTAAAGATTACCTTCAAGCCTGCAACAACTCTTACCAGAAGCTTGAAGCACCTTTTGAGGAAAGCAAGGAAGCCATTGAAGTGCATTGAAGAGAATTCAGTAGATCTTCACTCGAGCTGCATTGGCAACCACACAGACAACAGAGTTTGTCTTTATTGTTGCTTTTCTTATTCTATCTTTTAGAATATCTGGGTTATTGGTGAGCCCTGTTGTAAAAACCAAATTTGTTACTTTGGTGAGCCTTTAAAACCAGAGTGTAGAGGTTTCTTTGGTGAGCCTAGCTAAAAACCAAAGTGTAGAGGTTTTAGGTGAACCTGTAAAAACCTAGCTTCGGTTTCTTTGGTGAGCCCGATTTCAAAAACCAAAGTGTAGAGGTTTGGATTGTGAGCCTGTAAAACAATCTGACTATATTCCGGTTTGGAGGATATAGTGAAAATCCCAAGTGGTGAACTTGGGTAGTGGACGTAGGAGCATGGTTGCTCCGAACCACTATAAATCTGCTTTGTTTATGTTGTGTTTGCTTTATCTTTTAGCTTCTGCTTTCTTTCTTTGATTAACACAGCACCTAATCACTAATTGGAATTAATTGTGCACATACTTGCAAAAATTTTATAATTCTCAATTCACCCCCCTCTTGGGACTAAGCCACCTGGGCAACATGTATGAAAATAATAATGAAGATGAGTTTTTAGGAAAGAGTGATTCTTCGTTCTGCCTCCGTAAAGGAGTGGGCATGAGGCCCGTCTTGCCTTCACCTTTGGGCGTCGAGGGGTGTGAGACCCTATGTCTTTGCTTTCGAGCATTGAGGGGTGTGAGGTCCTAGTTTGCCTTTATTATTCAAAACATTGAGGGGTGTGAGGCCCTAGTTTGCCTTTGTTCTTCGAAACATTGTGGGTTGTGAGATCCTAGTTTGCCTTTGTTCTTCGAAACATCGAGGGGTGTGAGGCCCTAGTTATCTAAATAGTGGCACCCTAATCTAGGTGACTTCTAGGCTCACCAACGATCCTATTCCAAAAAGAGAGAATTTCTTCTTCCAATTGCCCTTGTCTTCTAGACTAGGAACTTTGTGAGAGAGCACCTTTGTCCTTCGGGACATCGAGGGGTGAGAGGCCTTGAGTTACCATCCTCCTTCACAATCCATCCAGTCATCTTCAAGCTTGGATGCCCCCTGAAAACTCCATCTGGATGCCTAGAAAGAAGAGCCTCCTCGACCACCATTCTCAACCATTTCCCATCCCTTCTTACTTGCTTATATCTTCTCCTTGATGTTTCCTAATCCTTCAATTGGGTGTTCGCTGCTATCATCAACCACGTGGAGTCCCAGCAAGAATCATCCACCCTATTAGGCATCCCAGGATTTTCATGTATCCATTCAAGCACAAAAGGCAGCAGATCAACAACCCGTATAGAAATTATAGACCACCCAAGAGAAGATGGAAGGGAGTATCATGCAAATCAAGCAACATTTGGGTGCCCACTCTCCTTCCCTCTTTCATGAGATTTTATTTCCTTATGTTGACCATTCTTTTTATGGAATATTTGTGGCACCTCCTTTCATGCAAATCCACCCTACAAGGCAGCATCTTGACACCTTCCCTCTTTGCTTTTCATTCCATGTAATCCAAGGGCTAGGGTCAACTATAAAAGGACCCCTTTCATGTATAAAAATAATAAGGAAGATGAGTTTTTAGGGTAGAGTGATCCTTCGTTCTGCCTCTGTAAGGGAGTGGGTGTGAGGCCCGTCTTACCTTCGCCTTCAGGTGTCGAGGGGTGTGAGATCCTATGCCTTCGCTTTCGAGCATTGAGGGGTGTGAGGCCCTAGTTTGCCTTTGTTCTTCGAAACATTGAGGGGTGTGAGGCCCTAGTTTGCCTTTGTTCTTCGGAACATTGAAGGGTGTGAGACCCTAGTTTGCCTTTGTTCTTCGAAATATCGAGGGATGTGAGGCCCTAGTTATCCAAATAGTGGTACCCTAATCTAGGTGACTTCTAGGCTCACCAACGATCTTATTTCCACCTGTCCCACATCAGTTTCCATCCCAAAGCTCAAAGAGGATTGGGATGAAAATGATATTAAACAATCTAAGATTAATACGAAAGCAATGAATCTCCTCTATTGTGCATTAGATCCTAGTGAGTTTAATAGGATTTCTACATGCACATCTACTAAGAAAATATGGGATACACTTGAAATTATCCATGAGGGTATCGATCAAGTGAAGACACTAAAGTAAACATGTTAGTGCATACTTATGAAATGTTCCGAATGGAACCAAATGAATCTATCACTGACATGTACACTAGATTCACAAACATTTAAATGGCATGAGAAGTTTAGGAAAAATTATGTCTAATGCTAATTTTGCCAACAAAATTCTCAGGTCACTTCTAACATCATGGGATCTAAAGGTGACCGCCATACAAGAAGCAAAAGATGTTGACAAACTACCCTTGGAGCAATTGGTTGGATCGCTCATGACTTATGAGCTAAATTTAAAGCAAAAATCTATGGATATGGATAAAAAGAAAAAGGGGATAGCCTTCAAGTCTACTATTCAAGAAGAATCCTCAAATGATGAATCTGAAGAAGAAGAAGATGATGAGAGTGAGGAAGCACTTCTAGCACGGAAATTCAAAAAATTTATGAAAAGAAGAAAGTTCCTTTACAAGAAAAAATTCCAAACAAGTAAAGACAAGGGAAAGAAAAATGAGAAAGAAAAGGAAAAGCAAAAGGAGATACCTACATTCTTCGAATGCAAGAAGCCTGGACACTACAAATTTGACTGTCCTATCCTAAAGAAATCAAAAAAGAAGCTTAGGAAGAAAGCTATGATGACAACCTGGAGTGATAGTGAGGACTCCAGCTCAAAGAAAGAACAAGCTGAAATTGTAAATCTGTCTTATGGCACATCAAGAACAAGAAAAAGTAATTTCTAATACTGAAGTAGATTTTACATTTGATGAATTAAAAAATGCTTTTGATGAATTAATGCATGACTACAAATTAATTTTATCTGAAAATTGAAAATTGAAAAGGCATGTAAATAGTTTTTCACATGAAAAAAATTCTCTTTTTAATGAAGTTAGTGAATTGAAAAATTAACTTGATATTTTAGAAAAGAAAAATAAGGCTTTAATAATGGAAAATGATTTTTTGAAATGATTTAAAACTTTAATTTTAAATGGTGATCTTTTAAAGAAAAACAAAGATTTAGAAATAAAAAATAAAAACTATAAAAATGAACTTGATAAAATAAAATCCTTTGTTGAAAAGTTCATTTATAGTTCTGAAAAACTATATCTTCTTTTAAATAATCAAAGAGTTATTTTTAACAAAGCAGGATTAGGATATAAACCTCAAAAATAGCAAAGGTATTTCAAAAACTTCTTTGTACCTGCATCATCAAGTATTACATGTTTTTCATGCAAAAAACTAGGACATAAAGCTTTTCAATACAACTTGAGAAAAATCAATGATTTTGAAAAGATTTGGATTCCAAAATGAACTAATTTAAGTACTAACCCTAAAAGACCCAAGTTGGCTTGGGTACCTAAAAACAAAACTTGATTTATTTTATAGGTGTGTCTTGCAACCAAGAAAAACAAAAGGCTATGGTATCTTGATAGTGGTTGTTCAAGATACATGATAGGAGATGTAAAGCAATTCACCTCTCTTGAGGTAATAAATGGAGGGAGTGTGACCTTCGGTGATAATGGTAAAGGAAAAATCATTGGTATTGGTAATGTTCACATCTCCCCTTCTACTTGCATTAACAAAGTACTTTTAGTTGAAGGTTTAAAGCATAATCTCTTAAGTATTAGTCAATTTTGTGATAAAGGTCTTCAAGTTATTTTTAAATCATCTTATTACATGATAGCTAGTCCTGATAAAAATGAAATAAAACTCATTGAAAAAAGGCATGGAAATATTTATGTAGTAGATTTGGACAATCTATCTTTACCTAATAGAGAATGCCTAGTTACAATGAATTCTATTATAGATGAGACTAGTGAGCTTTGGCATTTTAGACTACGATATGCTAACATGTATTTACTTTCAAAACTCTTTAAAAAGGATTTAGTAAGAGATTTGCCAAAACATAGTTTTGAAAAGGATAAAATTTGTCAAGCTTGCCAATTTGGAAAACAAGTAAAAGTATCTTTCAAACCTAAAGGTTTTGTTACAACTACTAGGCCATTAGAACTATTCCATATGGATATCTTTAGACTAACTAGAATATCTAGTTTAGGAGACAAGAAATATAGATTAGTTATAGTGGATGACTTTTCAAGATTTACTTGGATTTTCTTTCTGGCTCATAAAGATGAATCTTTTTCAATATTTATGAAGTTTTACCGAAAAGTTTCTAATGAAAAAGATGCTTCAGTTATTTGCATATGTAGTGATCATGGTTCTAAATTTGAAAATTAACATTTCAAAAATTTTTGTAATGAGAAAGGTTATTGAACACAATTTTTTTGCACCTCGGACATCTCAGCAGAATGGGGTGGTAGAAAGAAAAAATTATACTTTGGAAGAAATGGCATGTACTATGCTTTACGAAAATGATTTTCCAAGATATTTTTGGGCTAAAGCAATTAATACTGCTCGTTATATTTTGAATTGTATTTTAATTCATCCTATTTTAAAGAAAACTCCTTATGAACTTTGGAATTAAAGAAAATGAACTTTAAAGTATTTTTGAGTTTTTGTTTGTCAATGTTTCATTTTAAATAATGGTAAAGATAATCTTGGAAAATTTGATGTCAAGTCTGATGAAGGTATCTTTCTAAGATATTCTACATCAAGCAGGATATACATAATTTTTAACTAAAAAACCCTAGTTGTAGAGGAGTCTGTACATGTAGTTTTTGAAGAGTCTACTAACAAATCTTCTAGGAAAAAGGATACATCTGATGCATGTACAGGTATTGAAAAGCTAAAGAAGCTAACATTAGAAGATTAACCCTCGCAATAAAGTGAAGAAGATCAAGATAAATGTGAAAGAAAAGAAGCCATACAATCCACATCAAAGCATCAAGATCTACTTAAGAAGTGGAGGTATGCTCATGGACATCCTAAGGAGTTAATCCTAGGTGATCCATCTAAAGGGATAAGAACTCGATCTTCAATTAGAAATGAATATGATCATATTGCTTTTGTTTCTCAAATAGAGCCAAAATATTTTGAAGATGCTGAAAAAGATCCTAATTGGATAAATGCTATGCAAGATGAACTAATTCAGTTTAAAAGAAATAATATTTGGACATTAATAGAAAGTCCATCTAACATTTCTATTATTGGCATGAAATGGGTATTTAGGAATAAAGTGGATGAAAATGGTATTATTACTATAAATAAAGCTAGGCTAGTTGCCAAAGGCTATAATCAGGATGAAGGAATTGATTTTGATGAAAATTTTGCTCCTATTACTAGACTTGAGGCAATTAGACTACTATTAGTATTTTCTTGTTTTATAAACTTTAAACTTTTTCAAATGGATGTCAAGAGTGCTTTTCTGAATGGTTTTATAATCAAAGAAGTTTTTGTTGAACAATCACCTAGTTTTGAAAATCATGCACATCCTGATTATGTTTATAAATTGCACGAAGCACTTTATGGTTTAAAGCAAGCATCCTGAGCATGGTATGAAAGAATCAGCAAGTTTCTGTTTGAAAATGAAGTTTTTAGAGACAATGTTGATACTACTTTATTTCTAAAGAAGAAAAATGATAACTTATTAGTAGTACAAATTTATGTTGATGATATTATTTTTGGTGCTACTAATGAAATTCTTTGCCAAGAGTTTACTAAGCTAATACAGGGTGAGTTCGAAATGAGCATGATGGGAGAACTCAACTTTTTTCTTAGACTCCAAATCAAGCAAACCAAGGATGGAATCTTCATCAACCAAGCTAAGTATACAAGAGAAATCTTAAAGAAGTTTGGGATGGAATCTACTAAGTCAATAGGTACTCCTATGAGCCCCTCTTGTAAACTTGATAAAGATGAGCATGGTAAATCTATTGATCAAAAATTATATAGAGGAATGATTGGCTCTTTATTATATTTGACTGCTAGTAGAACTGATATTATGTTTAGTATCTGTATGTGTGCTAGATATCAGTCTGATCCTAAAGGGTCTCATCTATTGGCTGTTAAGCACATATTTAGATACTTATCTGGTACAATTAATATTGATCTTTGGTTTTCTAGAAATTTTTCAATTTATTCAATTGGATTTTCTTATGCTGATTTTGCTAGGTGTAAACTTGATAGAAAAAGTACTAGTGAAACTTGCTAATTTCTTAGAGTTAACTTAATCTCTTGGTTTAGCAAGAAACAAACTTCAGTTGCACTATCCACAGCTGAGGCTGAGTATATTGCAGCAGGAATTTGTTGAGCTCAAATCTTGTGGATTAAGCAACAACTTAAAAAATTTTGGAATCAAACTAATTAAGACACCCATAAAATATGATAATGCTAGTGCTATCTGCTTAACTAAAAACTCTGTTCAGCATTCTTAAAGTAAGCATATTGAAATTAGGCATCATTTCATTAGAAATCATATTGAAAATAATGATGTGGTACTTGAATTTGTTAGTACTGAAATTCAATTAGCTGATATTTTGACTAAGCCTCTCCAAGAGGATCGATCTGTATGATTAGAAGAGAACTTGGGGTCATCAATCCTTTTGTTTGAAAATTTTTACTCTTTGACTCATGAAAGATCAAATTTGATATCAATTATGTTCCTTGAATTTCATTGTAATTCTATTGATTTTGATCAATGCTTCACTTTTTATTTTTTTTTTCAGTTTTAAGTCGAAGTGTCGACACTTGTAAGTGTCGACACCTGGAAGTATAGACACTTGACCTTGTGTTATGAGTCGATACTTAAACGGTGACAGACCGAACTAAAAATAGGAAACGAGGTGTTTTCTTAATCTTTTCTATCCCATATTGAGCCGACACCTGCCCTAATGTTGTTCAATCCACTTTTTCCCTCCAATTTGCAACTCCAACTCTCTCAAATCCATGATTGGGATGGTTTTTGATTCATTTTTTGGCATTCTCCCTCTTCCATTTCATTTTTGGACTGTTAAAGCCCTAGATTTCCTGCCCTCTTGTGCTTCAATCCTTGATTCTGTGGAATGGGACCTAGGAAGCAAGTTGTCCATTGTCCTCGACCATCCAATCAAGAAGATGAAAGAAGAACAAAGGCCAGACATGAAGCTAGTGCATCGGTTGCCCCAGCTCGGCCTCTCTTTCCTATGGCTAGTCGGATAGGATCGAGGACCATCGTTGGAGGATGCCATGTGGACTTTGAGTTCATCGATCAGTAGCATTTTTGGATAGGCCAGTGGCTCAGAGATGCTGGTTTGGTTCCTTTCTATTATTTGACTGAGAATTTTACCTGGGTTTGATTTGAGAGTTCTATGGTTCATTAGCCTGAGGTAGTGATGGATGGGTAGCCCAGGTGCGAGGCTGAGATGTCCCAGCGACAGTAGAGATTCTGAGCAGAGTATGGGACATACCCATGACAGGTTATGTGGTTGACAGCTTAGCAGATAGGTTCAGTGGTCTCCGTTATATCTTTGAGATAGATGACTTACCTGAGGGAGCCACTGTGGTAGCTTCAAGACTATCAACTGAGATATGGTTGCTGTATCACATTATTGCTTGGATCCTTCTACCGAAGATCGGCCATTTTGACTTCATCACAGAGCAAGAGATGTTGGCGATGGTTTCTCTATTACAGCACACTCCTATATGTCTACCGGTACTCATGGTACATCAGTTGATGGAGTCATCTATTAGCCAGAGAATGTGTTTGTCCTATGGGATGGGCTTGACTATACTTTTTAGAGCCTATGGTGTAGTGATGGATGGTGAGCCCTATCGGCAGCTGTTACACACTAATGTATATAATATCAGATCTCTTCATCGATGGGGTATCAGCTTGTTAGAGGCTAGTGGAGACGATGCATATTTGGATAGGCTATGACAAAGATGATGATGTAGTGGAGGAGCATATCTTTTCGGGTGAGGCAGAGCCTTCTGAGATTCATAGAGATACATTTGAGGCACAGCCTGAGCCATCAGTTCAGCTAGAGCCAGCTCCTTAACCTAAGTCAGCACGGTCTGATATCCTTGGAGTTTCTGAGAGTCTAGAGGACAGGGTTACTCGCATTGAGACTGAGTTGATTATTATTCGTCAGCGAGTTGACTCATTTCATATGGAGACGAGAGAGAGCCATCGAGTATTGAGAGATGGGATCTCTACCATTCTGTCCATTTTGAGTAGACCCTCTTCGAGGAGTGCTCCTATACTTCTGGTCCAGATGATTCAGTTCTAGCACCACTGGCACCGGGACTAGATTTGATGAGACTGACTCTGATGATATTGACATCGCAGATTTGATTACAGAGCCAGTACTGGAGACAGTAGCTGACCCTCCTAGGAGTCCCATTTATGATCCATTTAGTTCATCCTTCCAGACTCCTATTTTACCTACTCCTCTCTCTAGACCTGATGTTCACACTTCCATTCCTGTACCTACACACCTATTATACCTTCAGTTATTGATACTCCTGTTATTCCACCATCTGATACATCTTTTGATATACCTGTTATTCACTCTTCATCTTTGCATACATCTTCCCTTATTCGGGAACTAGGCTTTTATACTCTTGGTTTCCATCGTCTTGACTCTGGTCCTATCTTTGATCATTCCCTCCACTTTCAGCCATTCTAGTCAGTGCTGTTCCTGCTACTAATACAGCTTCTACCTCTTCAGCATCAGCTAGAGACAGAACTTATGTTAGACACAGAGGACGTGGTCATTGTGATGTTCCACCGAGATGGATCAGGACCCATCTTCATGACTTCGCTCTATGTGGCCTGGATCTCGTACTTTTACTAATACAGGACCGATCGAGATTGGATCCTCAAATGATGAGGATAGTGCTTAGGATAGTTTTTATGTTTAGCTAGTTTACATTTATGTGCTATATGTATATTTTTATTTACTCCATGTTATATATCAAACTTGTATCAATGTATGAAACATTTTGAATGATTGAAATCTTCTAGTTCATATCTATGTCTTTGGATGAATGATTTAATATCTTCTCTGAATGAATGAATTGCATTACTTAATTTCAATGCTTTTATTTCTCTTTTCCTTTTTAATGATTGACAAAAAAGGGGAGAAGTAAGTATAAAAGATAAAATGAAAGTTATAAGATAAAGGTAGTAAGTAAGTATATAAGATGAAAATGATATGTATCTATGTTTGAGAAAGATCTTTGAATTTTTTTTTTTTGTGCATTAAGTGAAGGGGAGCAATCATTCCTTTAATTTATGAAATCTATTTTGCTCATTACTTGCAAAGTGATGCTTGTCGAATTCACCAAAATTAATTATTGTTTCACTAATTCTTGTAATATTTCTTGTAGTATTAGTGAGTCCAGGTCGAATCCTAGAGACTGAATGTGATAATCAAATTTAATAACTAGATGGGGGGGTTTTTAATAATTATGAAATCAACTAACTAATTATGTAACGAAGGAAAAACTTTAATTAAATTTAGATTTGTTTCATATTTGATTTAAGTTTGATTCAAGAGATTTTGGCGCTAGTTAGCAGATTGATCATTGGTATATAAACATATTATTATTTCTCTGAATACTTAGCCGATGATTTACCTAGGAGCTAGATAAATCTAATCATCCCTACATTCATTAATTCAAGTTAAGCATCCAAATTAAATTCTTACCAATGAACCAATTGGTATTAAGCAATCCTCATGCATTAATTGATAGCATTACATACTAGGATGAAGCTAAGAATGAACAACAATTAGACAAGCGTAAATTATTTAATTCATTCTATGTTTCCTTTTTAGACAAAGATGAAAATTTGGATCATAATCATTTTGCCTAAGTACTACCTTAACCAAGTTGCATAACAATTACGGATTAAAACTTAGTTTAGTAATTAATCATGTAGACAATCAATTAATAGTCCTCTTAATCAATTAAACTATACAATAAATCAACAATAAAAATTAGGAAACATAGATATCCAGGAAAAAAATAATATTAAATTAATATCATAACCTCACAACCATGCTTATGTAGCTAGCTGTCCCTTGAATCGAAACAAAGAATTTACTCAATCATGGGAAAGGAAAATAACATAAAATTGATTTGATTTCCTTCCCTTTTCATGATAGAAATCTAGTAGAAATAGTGCTCTTCTGCTCTTCCACAGAAAATAAATCTCGTCCTATTCTTCCAGCAGAAAAATAGAACTCCTCTCTTCTTCCTGCTGTGTTCTTCCCTGCTGCTAATTCCTGCTACTACTGCTAATTTCTGTTGCAGATCTACCGCTTCTTCTAGCAGCAAAACAGATCCACGTTGTAGCAGAAACAGAGCTTTGGTTCCATTGCTCTTCTTGCTGCATTTCCTTGCTTCCAGAACTCCCTTATAGCCGCACGAGTCCAGCCCCTTGAAAGGCTTCTACGTGGTCTCCTAATCACCCTAAACAACTTGTTCCGTAATTGCCTCAAACTTCCCTTCCACGTCCAATCTGTGTCCCAATCTGCCATGACTCCAGCAGCATTCTAAAACAGAACTTTTCCCAAATTTTTTTTGATAAGATAGCTATGTTTTTAGACCTTGGACTCTTTATGAAACTTATAGCTGATCGAATGCACTTGAATTTAGGCCTTTGGATCACATCATTTGGCCCTTGGAAGCTTAAGATATTCTCCTTCAAAGCTTCAGCCTATGGACAAAAATTTCAGGTTTTAGACGTTACTTTGAAGCACCATTTGGAGGTCCAAATGAGCTCGGATTTCAATGAATAATAGCTCTTTGGAAATATTAAGATGTCCTCTACAACTTCAGCGAAGACCATTTCTTCCAATTCTAACTCTAAGATTATCAAAAATCTACAAGAAATCAAAGGGATAAAATTATACAATGCTGAAAATTAATCCTCAAACATAAACTTATGCATTAATCATCACAATAAGGAAATAAATATATCAAATAAACTAAATATAAAGAGAAATAAAATATATAATTATGTCGCTATCATAAAGCTTTTTGAAATTAAATTTTCTTGAAATCTTCTCTTGAGAGGGAATATTTATACTTACTAGCACTACAAAAAAAAAAAATGTGATGATTGACAATGAAAGAATCGATGTTGACCAGAATTTTTTCGACGCTTTTAAACATCGGGAATAAAGTTATTCCCGCTTTTAAATAGCAATTCGAGAATAACTTTATTTATTTTTTTTAAAAAAATTAAATTAACTATTTTTAAATTTAAATACATGTTATTCACAAAAAAAAAACTTAAATTTAAATTAAAAAAAAAAAGCCATGGAGAATAATTTGGTGCTGTTTTAAGTAGGGTGACTTGCAGCGAATAACGAAAAACTTTTCATGAAAAATTAGGGGGAGGAGGTTTCGGTTCTGTCTTTAAAGGGCTGCTACTTGACTCGACCGTCATTGCTGTAAAGAAGCTCGAAGGTCTTCATCAATGTGAGAAGCAATTCCGAACCGAGGTGAGCACTATCGGAAGAATTCAGCATGTTAACTTGTTTCGCCTTCGTGGATTCTGTTCTGAAGGGACTAAAAAGTTGCTGGTCTATGATTACATGCCTAATGGTTCTCTAGACAGTAAGCTATTTGGAAGCAATTCCATGGTTTTGGATTGGAAAACGAGGTACCAGATTGCCCTTAGAGCTGCCAAAGGATTAGTTTATCTCCATGAGAGGTGCAGGGACTGCATCATACATTGTGACATCAAACCAGAGAATATACTCCTGGATGCCTCATTTGTCCCAAAACTGGCAGATTTCGGTCTTGCAAAGCTTGTGGGCCGAGACTTCAGTAGAGTTCTGACGACGAGGGGAACTATTGGCTATCTTGCACCAGAATGGATCTACGGATTGCCTATCACATCCAAAGCCGATGTTTATAGCTACGGGATGATGCTTTTGGAGATCATATCAGGCAGGAGAAATACGGAGCAATCAGAAGAAGGAAAGAATGCCTTTTTCCCTGTGTTAGCTGTTAATAAAGTTACAGAAGGAGATGTTCTTAGCTTGTTGGATCGCAAGCTGAATGGTGAAGTTGACTTGGAAGAGCTCGATCGAGCCTGTAAGGTTGCTTGTTGGTGCATTCAGGATAATGAGTTTCACCGGCCATCAATGGGGCAAGTTGTTCAAATTCTAGAGGTGTCATCGAAGTTAACATGCCTCCCGTTCCAAGGTCACTTTATGTTCTTGCAGAGATCTCGGAGAGCGCATAGTCCTGTACTCGGGTTTGTCCTCGGGTCAAACTTCCCAATTCGTTGAGCAGGTCAAACATTTATGCAGCAGATGGTAGGTGGGATGGTGTTGAGCAGGTCCGTAGACTATTGAAAGCCAAGAATCTGAAAAAGCCAGCCGGATGTAGCTGGATCGAGATTGAGAGAACGAGACATGTATTTGTGGCTGGAGATCTATCTCATCCATTGAGACCTATCATTTACGGTATGTTGAGTACTTTGGATCAACAAATCAAAGACCCTCTGATCAGAGGAAATGATGAGGGGAAGTCCTAAGCAAATCAGCAGATTCACTTTCAGTAGAAGCCTCTACATCAACATAAGATTTTTCGTAAGAGACCTAGTAACTGAGCTTCTGAGCAAACAAATGGCAACAAAAAAATTTTGTGACAGGAGAAGTTTATTGTCCAGAAACATTCTCAATCAAAAGCATTACGGCAGAGATCCTTGGCAAGGTTGGAAGATTATGCCTGCAGAACATCTCATCATGTGTTATGCAGTTTCATATGGTGATAGCCAATCAAGAAACAATTCCACAGAAGGTTGTCTTTTGCTATGCTGGTAACTGAAATAAAAACTCTGAAATCCAAGCCATCTAAGGCACAGAAAATGGATATATTCTCTTGGCCGAAGTCAAACATAAAGTTCAGAAAGGAAATGACTCAAACAACCATGCTTTCAGTGCAATTCAAAACATCTGACGACAGTAATGGCAGAAGCACTTGGTGAAAGCAGAACTTCAACAGCCACATTGTCATGACAAGTACAGCCTCTTTTGAGCAAGATATGGTCACTGCAACCGAACTGAAAGCCTTTTTGTTTGTTTCTGACAAATCGAAAGCATACCAGATATCTGAGCAATTAGAAACACGGATGGTGAGTGAACATAAATACAGCTCGACTCCAGCAAGATTTCTCTGTGATGCAGAGTTGGAAAAGTTTGTAGATGGCCAAACTAAGCATTGCAATTCTTGTAACGTTCATGGAATGTTACAAGAAGCACTAGTGGAGGAATATCAATCCCAAACTTCTATAGAACAGGCTACCAAGCTTGATCCAACTAGTGATTCAATACCTCCAGAGCTGTCTGGCTGCAGAGAAATCCAGGGATCCATGTCACAGCTTAGCATTCATATGGATTCAGACATGAAACAGAATAGAACCTCCAGGTTTGAAGCAGCAGCAGTAGCAGCAGAGGAAGAGCTTGACATGCTTTTAAACTTATCTAGTGAAACTAGTCTTTCTAGCGCTCCTTTACCGATGGAATCATTATCAATGCTTCAACTTCTCGTGGTGCAAGTAAAATCCTAGTTTTTTTTTTTAAGTAGAAGTCAGGAGCTGAAGCTTATATTACTAACATGAAAGTACAAACAGCAAGTTACATCAAGAGAAAGAAACAAGTTTTTAGAAACAGCACTCCCTAAACTGAATTCAAACAAACTACTCCCAAACCTGAAAACAAAGAGATATATATAACCTGGAATATAAAAAAGCGGCCTACATAACCAAAGTCTGAAACGACTAAAGAGTAGAATGTTGAATCTGAATCCAAATAGGGAATGGAGAACTATAGAAACAGCATTCCAAGAAAGATAACCATATACAGAGCCAACATGGAAAAAGCCATTATGCCATAGAGTAATTAAAATTAGGAGTATTTCGAAGCCTGTTGACAGGAGATAGAAACAGCAATCAGATACAGTAGAAGATAAAATATTGGAAGAACTTCCAGGAGAAGATAATTGTATATAGGAACCCAATACATCATCCTACAAAATAGAAAATAGTTGGCGATGAATATAGTCTCCCATATGCCATATGTATGTGCCTTGAAGAGCATGTTTGACAATGACATCTGCAGCTCTATTCCCATTCCTAGTAACACGAGTTAACTTGAAGTTGAGGCAGCTTTGTTTCCTAGAAACTAGAAAGAAAATCTTGCAAAATAGGGATATTATAGGTTTTGTTGAATGAGAATGTTGCCCTACATGAAATGACGGCCAAAACATCACCTTCCAACCATATGGAGGTGGCTTGGAGGTCAACAATTGCAGTATATAAGCCCATCCATGCTGCAAGGAGCTCAACAAAAGAAACAAGAAAAAACAAAACAGATTTACAACCAGCTTGTATGACTTCATCCCAACTATTTTGATAATATAACCTGTTGAAGCAGAGTCATTCTTGTAACAGCATCAAAGTCTACTTTCAAAACACCTGTGATCTACTTTCAAAACTAGATCCAAGTAAAATCCCTTGCACTGAAGAATTTCCGTCAAAATCCTGCATGAGCACAAATTGAATTTGAATTTCAAGCTCAAAACATATGCATTGCTGAGAACATAAAAACCTTGGTTGAATGCAAAAAAAATGCAAAAAACTTTTTTGCCTCTGCACTTTGATGAACAATAACTGCAGTAACTTTGTACAGGCTTATGAAAATTGATGACAAACCACCAGTTTTGTGCATATTTTGATAAATATCCAAAGTTTTGGTGAACTATATTGTCAATTTAACTTTAGAGCAAGTATCATAGGCCCATATTGTTACTATAAGGCACTGAATCAAGATTTGCCATCTCCATACCGACGAAATTTAAACACCATTGATGTAATAGAAAGAAAATAGAAGCATGAGGAAATGAATCGAAGGAGTCTTACCTCGATCTAGCTTGATATCAAGAAAAAAAAGCCAACTGGTTTCCTATGGTCCGATGGCCGGAAAAGCCTACTTCTTCTCTCGTTTAGGTCTCTCAGCGGCTTCCCTCACTTCGCGTGCTTCAATCCTTACAGGAATCTGGCGAGATCTATAGAGAATGGAAGGAGGGAGGGAGAGAAAGGTGCCGGCAGCTAGGAATATGGTCAGGGATCGATCTGAAGGGAAATGGGAGGTATCCGACGAGATCCACAGATAATGGAGAGAGGGAGGGAGGTGCTTTAAATGTCTCAGAACACAAAAACACAGAGAACAGCATGGTGGGCGGGGACGGCGGGCGAAGGGCACAAGGTAGCCGTGGAACCCTCGATGGGGGCAGCGGCGAGGAGGAGGAGGTTAGTGGACAAGGAGGAGGCATAGACGCCATCGAGCAGTAGAGGCGGAGGAAGGTGATCTTGGCCTTGAGATCCTCGATCTCTCACTTGAGATCCTCCTCCGTCTCGCTTGCTTCCTCGTCAAAATCCTTACACGTCCTAGCATCCCCCTCCTCGTATTCCTCCCAGCACGACTGGCACCACATCCTCTCTCTCCCTCTCGCTACCCTCACCGCCGGCCATCATTGAGGGGATCGATGGAGGATCGAGGACCGGAGAAGTCTCGAAGATAGCGATCGCCGGTGCGAACGAAGGAGAAGGAGGAGGAGGAAGAGGAGATGGAAGAGAAGGGAGGGAGAGGGTTGCTGGAGGCGATGCAGTGCGAGCGATTCGGCGGCATTAGAACATCTAGATGCTTAAAAGCGTTGTTAAATCCCATTCATTCCCAACATCGGAAGAAAGTGTCGGCAAGCTTCGGGAATTCACGACGCTAACATAAAGCATAAAAAATAGTTGACTTTGCCCTGTTCCGTTGTAGTGCAGATTTCATTGCTGAATTTATTATTATTGAACATGTTCCTCTTAGAATGTCATGATACATGAATTTTTTTTTTTTTTTTTTTGCTCTAATACTCTTAGTACAATTCTGATTCGAATGAGTTTTTAAACTTTCTTTCTATATTTGAATACTTTCTACAATAAGCTTGATGCATATTGAAAATTTCATTTAGAGCTTATCATGTAATTTAATACTTAAAGATTTTGTCATCATCAAAAAGGGGGAGATTATTGACTCCGTTATTGATTTTGATGATAAACAAAATACTTAAGTATAAGTTGAGTACTAACTATGTCTTTAAAGTGTGTTTATATAGAAAAGGTACTCACTAATTCTATAAGTTTTGTTTGCTTGTCAAAGAATGAAGAAGTCCATTCCATGATTGAAAGACCAGTTTTTAGAGAGTTATTGCATAATCCCTTTTGGAGAGTAATTCCAGGGCCTATAGGGAGAACCCTTTCTTAGAATTCTCCATGATAAACTGCTTCAGCACAGTATCAATGTACGTAGACTGGGATAGTCCCAGAAGCCTATTAGATCTATCTCTATAGATCTTTATACCCAGTATGTAAGAGGCTTTATCCAAGTCCTTCATAGAGAACTGGGATGATAACCAGACTTTTATTCCTTGTAGTGCTGGGATGTCATTTTCGATTAAGAGAATGTCATCCACATACAATACAAGGAATACAATCAGAGAACCATTAGCCCATTTATAAATACAAGGTTCTTCTTCATTCCTAACGAAGCCATACAACTTGATATACTTATCAAATTGCATGTTCCAACTCTAAGATGCTTGCTTTAATCTATAGATGGACCTTTGAAGTTTGCACACCTTTGATTCATCTATGGATGTGAACCCTTTAGGTTGTACCATATACACCTCCTCTTCTAGCTCACCATTTAGGAAAGCAGTTCGAATATCCATTTGCCAGATTTCATAGTCATAGTGTGCCTCTAAATCAAGCATGATCTGAATGGATTTAAGCATTGCCATAGGAGAGAACATCTTATCATAGTCAATACCATAACGTTGACGAAATTCCTTGGCAACCAGATGGGCTTTATAGGTCTCTACCTACCTGTTTGTGCCCCTTTTTCCTTTTAAAACTTTATTTGCATCCAATGGATTTTATCTACTCAGGTGGATCAACCAATGTCCATCATTATTGATTACCATGGACTCCATTTCAAATCTCAGGGCTCCTAGCCATAATTCAGAGTCAGACCTTTTTATTGCATCCATATAGGTGATCAGGTCCTCATTGTTCTCATCAAGTTCGATAGGATCACCATCCCAGACTAAGAAATCATAGTATCTGTCAGGTCGACGCGGTATCCTATCGGATCTCTTTAATGGTTCCTACATGAGCTTTGGGTGTGATCTAATCATAACCGGTTCTATGTTGTTCCTTAAGTGTGATGGTTCTTCTACTTGTTGAACTTCACTAAGTTCAATCTTAATGGTTACAGTTCCTTCACCAAGGAACTCCTTTTCCAAAAAGATAGCCCTAAGACTGACGAACAATTTTTGTTTCTCAGCCAAGTAGAAGTAGTACCCCTTAGACTCTTTTGGATACCCAACAAATAGGCACTTGTCAGACTTAGGTCCAAGCTTATCAAATTCCAAACATTTGACATAAGCCGGGCAACCCCAGACTCGAAGGTGTGCGAGTGTCGACTTACGTCTAGTCCATATCATATATGGGGTTTTGCTAATGGACTTACTCGGAACCCTATTTGAAAGGTAGTAGGTTGACTCTAGAGCATATCCCCAAAAGGATAGCGGCAGAGAAGCAAAGCCCATCATGGACCGAATCATGTCTAACAGGGTTCGATTCCTCCTTTCAAACACTCCATTTAACTGAGGTGTCCTTGGAGGTGTCCATTAAGAGAGAATCCCATTATCCTCAAGATTTATCAGAAAATCATTGGAAAGATATTCACCACCTCGATTCGATCGAAGGGTTTTGATATACTTTTCAATTTATTTTTTCACTTTATTATGATATCGTTTGAACATTTCAAATGATTCAAATTTATGTCTCATCAAGAAGATATAACCATACCTCATAAGGTCGTCTGTAAACATAATGAAATAATTGTACCCACCTCTAGCACTAATATTCATAGGTCCTCATACATCAATATGTACCAAACTTAGAATTTCTTTGGCTCGTTCACCTTTTCTAATAAAAGGTGATTTTGTCATCTTTCCAAGAAGACAGGACTCAGGTTGGTAGAGAATCACATTCACTAATCTCGAGAAGACCCTCGCTTTTCAACTTGTTTATCCTGTTCTTGTTGATATGACCTAGCTTACAATACCATAGATATGCTTTGCTGACATTATCTATCCTCGGGCATTTGCTAGATGTGTACACTACACTAACAGTTGCAATAGTACATAAATGCCATTATTCATGTAACCATTCATCACAACAAAACCAATCCAAATGATTTTGCAAATATCATTCTTTATTGATAGTTCATAACCATACATGGCCAACTGGCCTACAAAAATGACATTCAAAATGAAAGATAGAAAATAATGACACTCATTCAAAATGATTGTACAAGACTCAAAAACTAATTTGAAGGTTCCCAATGCCAGGACTGGAACTTGGCTTCCATTTTCACGTTCAAGGATCTCTCGTCATTATCGAATCTCCTACTAACTTGAAGTCCCTGCAAAGAATTCCAAATATGAATTGGACTTCCAGTATCTAATACCCAGTTAGTAGTATCACAGATAGAAAAACTACAAGGTGTTATCATATAAATACTTTGTCCAGCACTGCCCTGCTGCTTCCTCTTCTTGGACCTGTTCAGGTCAAGGGATGCAATATAAAAAGGATAGTTTCTCTTCCAATGACCCTGCTTCTCACAGAAGAAGCACTCCACCTGGCTCTTATTAGCTTTCATCTTCTTGACTTGACTAGGCCTAGAAGCATTTTGCACCTTCTTCCCTTTATTTCTCTTTTTTCCTTTCTTAAAGGGATGATGCCTTGCAGAGGATCCTCCTACTATATTTACCATCCCTTTGTTAAGTTGGTGGTCTTTCTCATAAGTCTACAGTAATCCCAACAGATCGTGGTAGTTAACTACAGGCTTATTCATTGTAAAATGATCGAGAAAGTCTAGATAAGAAGAGGGCAGGGAATTTAGTATCGCATCTTTCCTGAGCTATTCATGTAAGGGACATCTGAGCTTGCCTAGGTACTCAGGTGTCCCTAGTAATCTAAAATGCACGTTATCTAAAATGCACGGATGCTTGATAGGGCCTCAGTCACTGATCTAAAATGAATAAGCCTATCAGTAATCCTATCAGAGAGCAACTTCTGATAAGTGTCTCTAATGGAATCCCGATTATTTGGAGTAGGGATTTCAGGCACCGGATCCGATATCTCATATAAGATCCGTTTATGCTTCAGGACAATCCTGAGCCTTCGATACCAGCTATCGAAGTTAGGACCCTTGAGCTTCTCATCATCAAGAAGAGATCGGAGTGACAAGTTGGTAGACATCTGAAAGGAAAATCAAAATTTATTAGTGTATATGAATTATTAACCTAAAGACATGGACTTTAGTCTAAAGGCCCTCCCACTATTTTATTCAGACTAGTAGCCTCTACCTCCAATTCGAGAAATTACTTAATTCTTTAGTGGGTATTAGAACCCAATAGACAACACATGAGCCTGACTTTGACCGGCCCACCCATGTGTATCTAAAGATAGATTCTTTAACCGATTACTTCTCCAAGTAACTTCTAGTATTTAGAGTTTGCCCCAAGATGCATTTCAATCGACCTTTGGGCTTTCTATTAAAGGTCTCGGTTAGGTCCAACCATTAACATGACAAAATTTAATGCTTCCAATCAATGAATAGTCAAGCTCGACTTTGGCCAACCCACCTGACCATCATTAAGAGAGTCGCACTGAGCCATCTATTAGGAATGGCAATTCCAATAGCCCGATGAACACCCGATCTTTGGATCTGCTGATGAACACCAAACTATTGGACCCATTATTATTCCACTTAATGGGAGGCTAGGACTTAGTTATCCCCATAACTTCATCCTTTTATGGATCTAATAATTTTAAGAGTTTAACTTTAATATGATAGATGAAATAGATAAGAAGACATGGATCAACCTTCCACTGACTATGTTAGTCATAAAAGAGGGTTTCAGAAACTAATGATCTATGGGCACCTAAAATCAGTCAAGACTGATTAACCTTAGGTGACATAGGTTAACACGAGTCAGTGAGCTACCTAATCAATTGTGATTGACCACATTGGCCAGGTAAGTGAGATCATGTAAATCTATAGATCAAGAATTATATATAGGCCTGATTGGTTCATTGCTTTATCTAACTGCTAGTAGGCCAGATATTATATTCAGTGTTTGTATATGTGCAAGATATCAGTCTGCCCCTAAAGAGTCTCATCTTTTGGCTGTTAAATGCATACTTAGATATCTGTCTGGCTCTATTAATATTGGTCTATGGTACTCTAAAGATTCTTCATTTGAATTAATTATTTATTTTGATGCTGATTTTGCTGGGTATAAACTTGATCAAAAAAATATTAGTGGAACTTGTCAGTACCTTGAAGTTAATTTAAATTCATGGAGTTGCAAAAAATATAATTCAGTTGCTTTATCTACGGCAGAAGCCGAATATATAGTAGTTGGAAGCTTTTATGCTCAAATCCTAGGGATCAAACAATGACTCGAGGATTTTGGTATTAAACTAATTAAGATACCCATAAGATGTGATAATACTAGTACAATCAATTTAACTAAGAATCTTGTGCAACATTCAATAAGCAAACACTTCAAAATAAGACATCATTTCATAAGAGATCATGTACAAAATGGTAATGTAATGCTTGATTTTGTATGTACTGATAATCAATAAGCAGATATTTTCACAAAACCTCTAAGTGAAGATAGATTTTGCATGATTAGAAGGGAGCTCGGTGTCATTGATCCTTTTGCCTAAACCCTTTCAAATTTTTGTTAAAATCCTTCAAAATGTTTCAAAATTTCCAAAAATATCGTTTATAACATCTTCTAAATCTTTTCCTGGATTTTTTTAAATTTTTTCTGGAATTAATTTTGCTTTTCCTAGATCAAGTGTCGATACTTGAAAAATTGTCAAGTGTCGACTCATGTAAAGTGTTGACACTTGAGCATTTTTGAAGTGTCGACTCATGATATCAGGACTGAGTTTTTAAGGACTTCTATAAACCCTTTTTAACCTAATATCTCCCTCTCGCTTGCACCGTGTGGTCCTCAAACTCTCTCCAAACCTCCAAGAATAGTGGATTGCCCCTTCTAACCCTCGAATTTTAGGTATTTCCCCTCCTTTTTTCATGGATTTTTCGTTCAGACCGTAGTCCCTTGTTTTTCCTTTCATTTTTTCTTGGATTTGGTTTGAATCATGTATCTTCACTATGATTTTGGCCGAAATCCTTGATCCTCCCATGATTTTTCCTCTTAACCGAGCCGGTTCCTATTCTTTTGGATTTCTTTGGCTCATGAGTTGCTCGGTTCCCCTTTCTCCTCTTTCCTTGTTTCATTTTCTTCCGACCTCTCCCACATTCCATCTCTTTCCCTCTTCTCCAAATTATTTCCCCTCCTTGGATCCTCTCTTGGTCTATTTGCTCTTCCCTCTCCTCTTTTCCTTGTCTTCTTTCTTCTCCCTCATCTCTCTTCATGGTGTTGTTTGAAAATGGGTCCCTGAAAGCAGCTGGCATGCAAAAAAAGAAGAACTGAGAAGGGACAATCTACAGAGAGAGGAGGACTAAGGCCTATTAGGATCCAGCTGAGCAGATAGGGCATGCTACTTAGGAGCGGTCTTCTCATTCTTCCCATGGAGTAGCTAGAGTCATGGGGAAGACCATTGCTTGTGGTAGGGGAGTAGGCATTCATTTCTAAGATTCACAAAGCTTTATCATTGGAGATTTACTGAGGGCAGCTGGCCTTATACACTCTGTACTATGCGAGAGTGCTACTATCCTCAGCTTATCAGGGAGTTTTATGGCAGTATGGCCACTGATGGCATTTGTTGGACAGTTATAGTAGGGGAGTTGAGATATAGGCGACCCCTGATGTGATTAGTAGGATATGGCAGATCCCACTCCGTGGCAGAGCTGCAAACACTGTTGGGAATCAAGAGGTAGCCTTTCGGTGTATTTTGGAGCGGGATGATGTGGTTGGCATTTCAGTTGTTTCAGTGAACCAGCTTTTGGTCGAGATGCGAGTACTTCATCATATCATTGCTCGGATTCTGATTTCGAAGACCGGGCGATTCGATTTTATTACCGAGAGAGAGTTGGTTCTGATGGTGGCTCTGAGATAGTAGACCCCCATCAACTTACCTATGATTATGATCCATCAGATGGGTGAGGCTGCCACCCAGTGAAGATTATGTTTGCCTTATGGAATGGAACTAACCCCGATTTTCAGAGATTTTAGAGTTCCATTGGAGGGGGAGCCCTCCAAAGAGATCCTCCATACAGACATGTATGGAGATAAATCTCTTCATAGGATGGGATTCAAATAGATCAGTGGTCGGTGGGTGCGCAGAGAGTCTGGCCAGGAGCTAGATGAGGAGGATGAGCTTCGAGCGGTAGAGGCAAGGCCATATAGGCCTTCTGATTATCATACACCTTCTAGACCGGCACCAGTAGTAGCATCAAAGTCTGAGCCTATCACACCTGCACCATTTATTTCACATATTGCTGCTCTTCCTTCTAATATAGAGACATCTTTTAAGGAGCATGTTAGGAAGGAGTTCATTAAGATTAGGAGCGAGATCATGGGTCTGGTAGTCAGGTCTACCCAGCTCAGGATTGAGATTGAGGGATTAAGAGATCATACTGACACTCAGCTCTTAGGCATTCGGCAGACCATGGAGGTAGGCTTTATTGAGATCAGAGATCTGTTTAGATCACTTTTACCTCAACAGTACCTTTAGGTCCACCTCCTCCTCCGCCAGCAGATGATGACGATGACCACCCAGATTGACATGATGATACTCATGATTGTGGTGATGGTGATGGTGGCGATGAGGCTGGGAGAGATACATATAGTTTTGGTCGCAGTGATGACAGAGCAGGAGACTACGAGATAGTCAGCTGAGAGATCTAGAGTCCAATTGCTCCTCCAGTTGATCCTTCTGAGGCTAAAATTTTGACTGCACCTGCTTTTGTGACTCCAGCAGAGTCTTTGCCTACTCTTTCCTCTAGGTCCCCTAGGGTCTATTCCCGTTCTGTACCTGCCCTTAGGACTAGGAGCCAGAGCATCTATAAGACCCCTAGAGTCCTTGCATCTAAGACTAGGATCAGTGCTCCCTTTTTTCTTGATCTTCCCTTCTGATGAAGAGTAGCCTCATATATATTTATCTTGTTATGTTTGTTTATGTATTAGTTTATTTTTACTATATCAGATGATAGACTTATTTCAGTGTTTGCTGTATTAGCAATTTTGTACTGAAATTTACTCATTATATATGAAAACTTGCTTTTATTACTCTTCTCTTATCTATTTGCTTTGATACTAACTGTTGTTTACTAATATTAGCCTCTAACCTTCTTTGTTTAACTTAATGCATTAATTCAAGGAGAGATTACTCCTTTTTAATGCTTGATGTTGACAAAAAGGAGGAGTAAGAAAGATAATAAAGAAAACAATAAAGAATTTTTTACAGAATTTTTAATGTTTCACATATTACTTTTGATAGGGGGAGATTTTTGTTTTCTCTCACCTTGAAACTCTTTGAAACTTTGGTCTATGAACTAAAAATCTGATCTTTTCTCATTAAAATAAGTGTATGAACCTTGTTTGTTGTCAAATATGAAGACACTTTGATAAATTCATATATTTCCAAAATTCTTGATACCATACTTATCAATCTTTGAAATTTATTTGCTTATATACTCAAGGTTTTGTCATCATCAAAAAGGAGGAGATTGTTGGCTTTGGCTCGTTAATTTTGATAAATTACAAAATGATGAGTATATGTTTGAACTAATGTTTCAATTGGAGTATAAATTTCAGGTCTCAGGTATATCAATTTCTCCAACAACAAGATAACAAGTTTAAAATCTTGAGAGCAAGAAGTTTCCTATGGTTGATTGAGTTTTTCACCTTGGAACATCGTTAAAACAATCTCTTTGGATTTTATGAAGAATGATCAAATGGATTCATGCACAAATCCTTAAGGAATTCAAGTTTGGCATGCTTTTTGGATGGGATAGAAGCAAGTGTCGACTCACAAGGTCGACTCATGAAGAAAAATTTAGAGTTTCAGAAGACCGGCTTGCAAATATGAAGTGACATGCCCAAGTGTCGACTCATGAGGTCGACTCACATACCAAGTGTTGACTTATAAGGTCGATTCATCGCCTGAGAAAATTTCTAGGACAGAACTTCAATTTTTTTGGATTCTGCATCAAGTGTCAACTCATGAGGTTGACTCATGGATCAAGTGTCGACTCATGAGGTCGACTTAAGGTCTAACGACTAGTTTTTTCAGAATTTTAGACTTGCTTCCAAATGGTTCCAAACGGCTATTTTTCGAATTCTAATGGTCTTCAACGATCTTTTCAGTGGATTTGAGGTATTTAATACTCACCAAACCTCATAAAGTCAAGAAGGAAAGTGAATTCATATAAGACAAACTCCAATCATTTGAAAAGATAAGAAGAGTGCATTTAAAGAGATTCCCTTGCAAAAGCCTTCCAATTTTGAATTGTTAATGTTTCAAGTGCTTGGCCATAATTGTGCATTCAAAAGATTCCAAGAAAAAGTCAACTCAAGCAATCAAGAGAGCTTCAATGATCTTCATTTCAGCTCATTCTAGGAACTTTTATTGTGCTTTTTATTATATTCTTGTTCTTGCATTATTGACCTAGGTTTCAAGATTTTTGAAACTAGGCTGTAAAGGTTGTTGGTGAGCTAAAGGATAAAACCTACTAGGATTTGACTTGTGAGCCCGAAGATAAAACAAGTTGTAAAGGTTGTTGATGAGCCTAGGTGATAAAACCAACTTAGGTTTTGACTTGTGAGCCTTGGAAAACAAGTCAGCTATAATCTTGAAGAGATTATAGTGAAATTCCTAAGGGAAAGCTTGGAGAGTGGATGTAGGTGCTTGGAGTGCACCGAACCACTATAAAATTGTTGGGAATTGTGTTCCAAAACCAATCGCCTGGGTTGTAGGCGGTTGTGCTAAGTATTATACTTTTTCAATGAATTAATAAAATATTATTTTTGGCAGCTCATCACATATTGTATTTCCTTAAGAGAACTCTTTCCATGTGATGAAGTCCTTAGGACTACACTAATTTCGATATAGAGAGGATGTATCGAGTGGTCCTTAAACCCTGTTCACAACCAAAGGATATATTATACTGGACGGCAATATATCAAGTATAGGTTGTTGTAGTTTACAACGTTTGGTTGTCCTCTTGACCAAATGAGTGTGGTGACACTGATGTGATCTACAAGTGGGGTATATGTGATATCTCATTGAACGTGACTCCGTGCAGTCCCTTTCTACCAAAGGGATACCCATGATTGGATATGGGTATAAGTGTCCCTCTGACCTAAGGTCATCACGGTAGCTTGCAAGCAACTCCCTGTGCTTTGGTACCGGACTACCCGGATTTTTAATCCGGTGACGGAAGGTTTCTGGGTACAGGCAAGTACTTGTGGAGCAGTGATGGACCAAGATGGAATTGACCTGTCCAAATAGTTTGGATTGAATGTCTCGCAGTATCTCAATTTAGCAAATCCTCGGCTGGGGTAGCCCTAGTGAAGAGTCACTGGGCTTGCGAGGTTGAGACACGTAGTCGACTGACTCAGTCTGGGTTGGCAGCCCAATCTCAGTCATCCTGAGCATTAGAGGTCAAAGGGATGAATTATACGGTAACCATATGCCAGAGGTTCGATAGTTTGCTCCCGCATCTTCGACCTATCCGGATGCCGGGACCCATTGCTAGATGGTTTCCTGTGCTGGTACTAGAACTGTTCTAGTGCTACCGTTTAGGTTCGAACCTATGAGGTCACACGCCACAGAGGATAACTCTATGATCCGGATATCGATTATGATTGGGAATTGTCTCAGTTTCATGGTCACAGTATTTTTGAGCACTCGTTTTTCCCGTATTGCACTAGTCTGAGTCAATCAAAAATTGTTTCGGGTTGATCAGGACTACGCCAGATTTTTTCTGAATCAGTTTTGAACTGATTCGGAGTTCGTTTCGGCCTCCAATTGGTTGTGAACCAATTAACCCAATTTTAATTAGGGTTGACCAGGTTCAATTGGATTGAACCACCATTGGTTAATTGAACCAATGGGTTTGAACCAAATTGGTTTAATAGGATTGAACCAAGGATTAAATATTTGGTTTGAACCGGTTTATTGAACCAGTATTTACCCCTTCAACCATTTACACGATTATTTGCTGGAATTCCTATCGCTGGAAGGCCAAAAGAAACAAACAATGGCATTTTCTCCTGCCTCCACCCGTTCCATTATTCTCTTCTAATGGCTGGTAAATGGGTTTAAAGGCTTGTTAATGAGTGATTAACCGATGGCTCTTTTCACCTCCCGTCTCTCCCTCTCCCTCGCTCTCTCTCTTACAGCTTATATAAACCAAGTGCAACCCAAAGCAGTGTTCCAGAGTTTTTTTTTTTTAGCTTGAAAGTTTCAGTCGTGGGTTGTCTTCTCACCGTGAGAAGAAGGGTTTCACCATTTGAGAGGGAAATTTTTGTGCTGTCCTAGTACTCCTTGAGGGCTGGTTTTGGGAGTGTTGTGAGGGAGAGAAACCAAGATTCTTCCCACCATTTGAGTGCTCAAAAATCCCTGCTGCAGAAATTCTGTTTTGCTGCAGCAACCTGTGACCGTGAACCATCTTCCGGCGGCTAGCACCGTGCGTGGAGAGGGATCGGAGAGCCCTGGGTGTGTCTCCCCTCTAGAGGGAGTATTCTTCAACTCCTCGGAGCAAACCACGCAAGTCGGGATCGCTCCAGTTGCCCGAAATCCAACGACGAAGATAGCTCCTCTGTTCTGCTGTCATTTTCGCACAGCGGACTTCGATAAATTTTTATGATTTATTGGCTTAGTTTTTCTTGCAAAAACTAGTGCCAAATCGAAGAGGACTTCCTTAAGAATCTACAGCTCAAATTTGGGAGCGATCGGAGGTCCGGAAGGTGGCATTCCGGGGACTTTTCGGAAGCCCAGTTTTCAGCCCAAGGTGGAAGACGACTGGAATAACTTTATTCCAGTTATTCCAGTCTATTCCAGGTTTATCCCAGACTTATTCCTGCTAGGAATAAGGTATGTTTTTGGGTTTTATTTTTGGTGCATGTGTAGATCTAGATTTATTAAAATATTTATAAATATTATATGTCCTGTATCATGCCAATACGTGGATCTTGCATATGCTAGATCCTGTGCGGAGTAGGTATTTTTCGTATTCATTAAAAATGTTTTAAAATACTTACCTATTCCCTATGCTGTTGCTTGCTTAGCGTAGGCACCTGCAACCATATTTTTTACTTTCAGTGGTATCAGAGCAAGGTTCTAGTGTAACATATCTTGATGCATGTATTGTAGATTAAATTGTTTAATCTTGGAATTAGAGAGTACTTTTAGAAACCTAGTTGAGACCTTCACCATGGCCGTGTGTCTTTGACACGATACGGTTCGTCTGTGTTGGCCTCTTCAGAAGGATCCTTTAAAGAAATCAAAAAGAAATTAAAATTATTTTATAATTTTGGCATGATTTATAATTTTGTTATTTGGGTCATATAATATTTATAAAAGTATAAATCTAGATATGATGCATAATTTAAGATGTAAAATTGTTTTACATAGAGACTTAATTAAAAATATTTTAATTAAGTATTTGGCTTAAAAAAAAAAAAATTAGGTTTATGAAATCTAATAAAATTTGCATAAGCCAAATTGGGTTAATTGGGTTAGCTGATTAGTTGGGTCCATCAATGGGTTAGACATAAGTTTAGTTGAACCGGATTAAAAGAAGATTAAACAAAAGTTGTTTAAGGTCTTTCTTTAGAACTATCTAATAGTTAGATTAGTTGATCCGTTCATCTAAAATGGATCCAATTAGTGGTTCAGTGGACGCCCGAGTCTTTAGGCTAGTCTGATCGAGTCTGGTAAACCGACTGGTGTCGAGGTAGGCTTGGCAATTGTGATCATGGTTGTATGAGGCTACCTCTTTCCTGGTCAACTTGGTTGGTGTCTAGGAAAGATGGTTAATGGCGGATACTCACCCATGATCTCACCTACCTGGCTAGTCGAGTCGACCAGAACTGATTGGAAAAGCTCAATGACTCGAGTTAACCCATGTCACCCAGGTTGATCGGTCTGACTGATCAATAGGTGCCCATGGATCAATTATTGATTTAATTCAACCCTCCTGGAATCTGATTGATTCAATGGGAGGATGATCCATGTCCTTACCTTCATCTTCTGTCACAACTATATATAAAAAAAAAAAAATCCTCTAAAATTATTAGGTCCTTAAAAAGACTAAGTCAAGGAGTTGACAGTGTCTTAGCCTCCCATTAAGTTGGATAGAAATGTGTTCACTAGCTTGGTGTGCATCGGCAATTCCATAGAACGGGTGTACATCCGGTAACTGGAATTTCTATCTGATCGATGATGGTTCAGTGCAACCTCCTTAACGGGACCAGGTGGGCCGGCCATAGTCGGGCTTGGTCTTTAGTTAGCTGGAAGCATTGGATTAGTCATTTTAATTGTTGGACCTAACCAGAGACCCGCAATAGGAGGCCCCTAGGCCGATTGGGGTGTTCTCTGGGGAAAAATAAAATACTGAAAATTATTTAGGAAAACAATTGGTTTACGAACCTACCTTTAGGCTAGTATGGGTGAGCCGGCCATAGTCGGGCTCATGCGTGGCCTATTGGATTTCAGTACCCACTTGAAAAAGTGTTTTCACGGATTGGAGTTAGAGGCTACCAATCTGAAAAATTAGTGGGAGAAACCTTTAGACTAAAGTCCAAGTCTTTTGGTTAATTTATTAATTCATATACTAATAGGTCTTATTTTCTTTTCAGATGTCTTCCAATTTATCGCTCCGGTCACTTCTCGATAACGAGAAGTTAAAGGGTCACAACTTCGATAGTTGGTATCGAAAGTTAGAATAGTTCTAGAGCACGAACGGATCCTGTATGTGTTAACGGATCCGGCACCTGAAATCCCTCCCGCTAATGCACGGAGTGCGGTCAGAGATGCTTATCTGAAGTGGATCTCTGATCAGACTACTGTCCGTTGCATTATGCTAGCGACGATGAACGACGAGTTCACTCGCAAATTCGAGGAGGCCTAACCTGATGAAATCCTTCAAAAGTTGAAGGAATCCTTCAGCACCGCGGATGATGTAGAACGGTACAAAGTGTCATGTGCCATCTATAACTCCAAGATGCTGAATAGCGGTTCAGTCACTGATCATGTATTGTACATGATCGAGCTGATTGAAAAACTGGGCAAACTCGGATGCCCCTTGCATGAGCAGCTCGGCAAGGATGCGATCCTGAATTCTCTTCCCTCCTCCTATCTTGATTTTCTCGATCATTATAGAATGAACAAGCCTACAGTCAACTACCATGGTCTTTTGGGGTTGCTGCAGACTTTCGAGAAAGACCACCAACTGAATAAGGGGGTGGTGAATTTAGTGGGAGGTAGTAGAGGTCGTCGTCCCTTTAAAAAAGGAAAGCAGAAAATAAATAAGAAGGGAAAGAAAGTGCAGAATGCTCCTGGCCCTAGTCAGACCAGGAAGTATAAGGCTGATCAGTCTTCTGCATAGTGCTTATACTGCAAGAAGAAGGGACACTTGAAGAGGAACTGTCCTCTTTATATTGCGTCCCTTGATCCGAATAGGCCGAGAAAGCAGAAGTCTGCTGAACAAGGTATTTATATGATAAAACCTTGTAATTACTCAATTGTTGATACTACTAACTGAGTATTGGATTCTGGTAGTCCAATTCATGTTTGTAATTCATTACAAGGACTTCAAGTTAGCAGAAGATTTGAAGATGGAGAACAGTTTCTGAGCATCGGGAAAGAAAATCGTGTCCAGTACTGGCGGTCGGAGTCCTGCATCTTGTCTTTGAGTCTTGTACGTCGAACTAGTCGACTGTCACTATTGTCCTAGTTTTATTATGAGCATAATCTCTGTAGGCCTTTTGGCCAGTTGTGGTTTTGAACTATCAATAAAAGGAGATTTTTGCAATGTTATTTTGAATAACTCTGTTATAATGAAAGCTAGATTAAAAAATGGCATATACGTACTATCAAGGCCTGTTAGTGTAATGTACACTTCTAGCAAACGCCCAAGGTTAGATAATGTCATCGATTTGTATCTTTGGCACTGTAGGCTATGTCATATTAACCAAAATAGGATAAACAAGATGCGAGGAGATGGACTCCTCAAAGTCAGTGATTCTGAATCACTGCCCACTTGTGAATCATGTTTACTTGGTAAAATGACCAAGCCACCTTTTACTAGAAAAGGTGAACGAGCTACAGAACTTCTAAGTCTAATACATACTAATGTATGTAGACCGATGACAGTTAGTGCTAGAGGAGGATACAAATATTTCATTACTTTTACAGACGACTTTTCAAGGTTCGGTTATGTCTTTTTTATGAGACATAAGTCTGAGTCATTTGAAATGTTCAAACGATACCATAATGAAGTAGAAAAGCAAACTGGAAAAAGTATTAAAATCCTTCGATCTGATCGACATAGCGAATACTTATCTGGTGCTTTTTTGACATATCTTGAGGAGAATGGAATTCTCTCTCAGTGGACTCCTCCAGGAACACCACAGTTGAATGGTGTGTCCGAAAGGAGGAATCGAACCTTGTTGGACATGGTTCGATCCATGATGGGCTTTGCCACTTTGCCGCTATCCTTTTGGGGATATGCATTTCAGACAACCTATTACTTATTAAATAATGTTCCAAGTAAGTCTGTTGTCTCCACTCCGTATGAGATGTGGCATGGACGTAAACCATCAATCTCACACCTTCGGGTCTGGGGTTGTCCGGCTTACGTAAAGCATTTAGACTCAGACAAACTTGGTCCTAGGTCTGATTGGTGTTTATTTGTTGGTTATCCTAAGGAAACCAAAGGGTATTTCTTCTACTTGGAGAATGAACAAAAGGTGTTCGTTTCTCTTAGAGCTATCTTTTTGAAAAAGGAGTTCCTTGGAGAAGGAACTATAGCCTCTAAGATTGAACTTGATGAAGTTCAGCCAATAGAAGAACCTACACACTTTAAGGACATCGTAGAACTGGCTGTGATTGAATCACACCCAGAACCCATTAGGAGATCCGGTAGAATACCGTGTCAGCCGGACAGATACTATGGTTTCTTGGTCCGGGACGGCGATCCCATTGAGCTCGATGAGAACAATGAGGATCCGATCACCTATATGGATGCACTTCAGAGATCTGACTCTGAGGCATGGCTTGGAGCCATGCGATCCGAAATGGAGTCCATGGAAATCAACAATGTTTGGACATTGGTTGATCCGCCTAAAGGAATAAAACCCATCGGGTGTAAATGGATCTTCAAGAGGAAAAGGGGCGCAGATGGGAAGGTACAGACCTATAAAGCTCGTCTGGTTGCCAAGGGGTATCGTCAACGATATGGTATCGATTATGACGAGACTTTCTCCCCTATGGCAATGCTCAAGTCCATTCGGATCATGCTTGCTTTGGTAGCATATTTTTTGATTACGAGATCTTGCAGATGGATGTCCGAACCGCTTTCCTAAATGGGCAGCTAGAAGAGGAGGTGTATGTGATACAGCCTGAAGGGTTCACATCCATAGATGAATCAAAAGTATGTATTGACTCTAGTCTTGATTTTGATGATTGACAAAATGTTTAAGTATATATGAGTACTAATTGTGTTTTAAGTGTATTTCTTAGATCTTAGTACTCAACCATGTTGAATGAAGAAATGCTTGTATTTTAGTTGAAAAAGTCCTTAAATTAATGGAAAATCAAATATATAGACTTTGGAATTAATATGAAAGGATTTGAAGATGGTTCAGCAAAGCCGGCACGGCAAAATTTCAGTGGCACGCTTCAGAGGTCGACACCAGAGGTCGACACCTGTCCAGAGGTCGACACCTGAGGTCAACACCTGTCCAGAGGTCGACACCAGAGGTCGACTCATAGCCTGAGAATTCAAACTGGGCAGAACTATGGTTTTCTGGATTTTTGCCTAAGATAAACTGGAGGTCGACTCATGAGGTCGACACTTGATCCAGAGGTCGACTCATGAGGTCGACACTTGATCCAGAGGTCGACTCATGAGGTCGACTCATGGCATAACGGCTAGTTTTTCTGAACTTCTGATTTGATTTCTAACGGCCATAAACGACCATATTTTTGATTCTAACGGTCTTGTGGAGTTGTTTCAGCATGAATGATGTATTTAACCTCCACCAAACTTCAAAAAAGACATGGAGACAAGGTGAAAAGGATTAGAGTGAAAGTAAAAAGCCTTCAAGCAATTCCAAGCCAAAAAGAGTGAGAAATCCAAGAGATTCCTTAGCCAAAAGCTTTCCATCTTTGAGGAATCCAACTTTCAAGAGTTTGGCATTTAGTGAGGTCAAAGATTCCAAGGGAAAAGGCTTGAAGAGTCTCCATCAAAAGCTTCAACGAATTTCTTATTGCTCAAAAAGGAGTTTGTATTGTTTTTATTCATTGTATTAAAATTCTATTTGTGGTAGGCTAGTTTCAAGGGAATTTGAAACTTGTGTGAGGTTTGTTGGTGAGCCAATTGATAAAACCAACTAGGGTTGCTTGTTAGCCCGAAGCCAAAACAAGTGAGTGAGGTTTGTTGGTGAGCCAATTGATAAAACCAACTAGGGTTGCTTGTAAGCCCGAAGCCAAAACAAGTGAGTGAGGTTTGTTGGTGAGCCAATTGATAAAACCAACTAGGGTTGCTTGTTAGCCCGAAGCCAAAACAAGTGTGTAAGGTTTTGACTTGTGAGCCTGGTAAAACAAGTCGGCTGTAATCTAAAGATTATAGTGGAAATTTCCAAGTGGAGCTTGGGGAGTGGATGTAGGTGCTAGGTGCACCGAACCACTATACTTCTTGTGTGTTTGCATTGCTCTTCTTTTGCTCTTTAATTGTTGATTTATTTCATTGCTTCCGTTGCACAATTATTTGAGCACTATCACTCTTCACCTTAAAACTTGATAGCACATATATTGCTTTAATTTTGTAAATACCCAATTCACCCCCCTCTTGGGCACCATATCTGGGCAACAAGTGGTATCAGAGCTCGGTGCTCTGATTGAAAATCTAACGATTTTGAGCTAAAGATTATGGTAACCCTTGTAGGTATTAGTGTTAGACCACCATTTTTCAATGGCATAAATTACATATTTTGGAAAACTCGCATGCGCATCCATATTCAATCTATTAGTTATCATCTTTGGAAAACCATTATTAGTGGTCCTCATATTCCTTCCATTTTGGTTAATGGCATTTCCATTCCAAAGCTTGAAGAGGATTGGAATGAATATGACATTAAACAATTTGAACTCAATGCTAAAGCAATGAATTTGCTTTATTGTGCATTGGACTTAAATGAATTTAATAGAGTTTCTACATGCACATCAGCGAAGGAAATATGGGACATACTTAAAGTTACTCATGAGGGTACTCTTCAAGTGAAGAACAATAAAATTAATTTGCTTATACATTCTTTTGAAACTTTTGAAATGATGCATTATGAATCTATATCTGATATGTTTTCAAGATTTATGACTATTATTAATGAATTAAAAAGTCTTGGCAAAATCTATACTAATGCTGATTTGGTGAACAAAATTCTTAGATCCTTGCCAAAATCATGGGATCCAAAGGTGACGGCGATCCAAGAAGCTAAAGATGTAGAAACCTTACCTTTGGAAGAGCTTATCGGTTCACTCATGACCTATGAGTTGAACTTATGGCAAAGGATAGTGGAAGCTGATATAGAAAATAAAATAATAGCTCTCAAGGCCAAAAGGAAATTCAAGGCAATGATGGCAACTTGGAGCGATAGCGAAGATTCAAGTACGGATTATGAAGTTGCCCATCTTTGTTTCATGGCAAATGAGAAAAAGGTATGTGCTAAAAATAATTATGATTTTACCTTTAAAGAATCACATGATGCATCTAATGATCTTGTGCATGAATACAGATTGCTAAAAATTGAGCACAAGAAATTAAATAGGCATGTAGATTCATTTTCTCTTGACAACACCAATCTTGCAAATAAAAATGATGATTTAAATGCCAAGATTGATATTTTGAAAAATGAAAAGAATAATTTTACTAAAGAAAAAGAATTTTTAGAAAAAGAAGATGTTATTTAAAAAGATTTATGTAAAAAAGTTTTTAATGAGAAAAATATTTTGATTGAGGAAAAGAAGCAAAAACTCTTGAAGAACTTCAATATTCCTGCTTCTTTCAATTCTTCTAATAAATGTGGTTTCAATGCTTATCCTTCTAGATTAAGAAAAGTTTGGGTTCCAAAAGGAACCATAATTACTAATCATAAAGGACCCAAGAAAGTTTGGGTACCAAAAGTGTCCACTTAATTTGTTTTGCAGGAATGTCTTGCAACCCAACATGAAGAAAGGAAGTTCTTGAAAAGAGATTGTACAAGACAATTTAAAGAAGTGGACAAGCTATTTTTTGGGCTAAATGGTAAAAGGAAGGATTATGTATATTGGTAAATTCTAAACATCGCCTTCCATAATTAAAATTGTAGATTAATTTTTATTGCATCAATTACTTTGAAAAATTGTTTTAAATAGTTAATTAGAATCAAGTTTGAACTTATCATCATTGGCTATGATCATGAACTTTTTGGTGCTGATGAATTTCATGCTATCATGATTAAATCTATGATTGTAAGACCTTCACTTGATTTTGATTAATGTATTTCATGAAAAATACTTTTAAAGATGCATATTGATTTGAAAAATGTTTTAATTGATTGATTAGAATCAAGCTTAGACTAACAATCATTTGTTGTGATCATGACCATTTTGATGTTGATGGATTTCAAGCTCTCATGGTCAAACTTGTGATTATTAGATCTTCACTTGATTTTGATTAATATAATTTCTAAATTCTTTCAAGTGTAATGCTATGATTTATATGTTTTTATTTTTGGCATCTATGCATAATCTAGAAATGATTTGGATCAAGTATAGAACTAGTAGTTAAGGGTTACTTTTAAGAAGAAGGTATGCTTATTGACAAACCCTTGCTCTAATAGCTAGACTTGATATCATATTACTTCTAGCATTTGTATGGATATCAAATCATCTTAAAATGAATTTGAAATAATGCTAAACATTTTTATGCGATATAAATGTTTTGTATTTTGAAAATCATGAATATCTTGAAAATTTCAAATCTTGATGCATAAGCTTTCATGTTTTATTCCTGAAATAAATGCATATTTTTAAAGAAGGAATAACATTCAGGGGGAGCATCCAAAGATTTGTTATCATATTTGATGCTTTGAATATCTTGTTGATATCATGCTTTGCTTATATTGCTCAAGTACTCTTCTTGTTTTCAAATCTAATTCTTTGGAGGAGTTACATTCAAATGGTATCATATTCTATTGGCATCAAAAATTTTTTTTAGGATTCCTAGTAACCGCTTCGGATTGGGTTAGTCACCATGGCCGTCCGGTCATAGGAGATAAGTAGGGCTTAAAGACCCTCTCTTCCCATTCAATGGGCTCTCTTATGACGTGTAGGGGTGCCGCTGTGACCTTATCCCATGAACAAGTAAGGCGAATGGATAATATACATCAAATCATTTCTTGCATGTGCTTACATTCTTTGGTATCTTGTTCAATTTATATCATATTCAATTGATATCATAAATATTTGATTTCATGCATTGATTTTGATGACCTACTTGCTATTCTTTCCAACTTCATTTCCACTTTGTATTGCCTTTCACCCTTTTTCATGATGTCAAAAAGGGGGAGAAAATTGTTAAGTATGAAAAGGGGAAGATTAGATAAACATGAAAAATCTTTTGAGAAATGAAAGAAAGTGCAAAAGGGGGAGAAGAATGTAAAATGATTTTATCTAAAGGAAAGAATTAGTAAGAAGAAGAAATTTTGAATATTTTAAATTTTTCTTTTGCATATTTTAAAAAATATTTTTGAAGATTTTTTGGATCATATTTTGAGGGGGAGCTTGGTGCTTATTGTTTTGAGCTTACATGTTTATCTTATTGTTAATCTTTTTAAGCTTACCCTATTCATATACTTAAAGGTTTTGTCATCATCAAAAAGGGGGAGATTGTTGACTCTAGTCTTGATTTTGATGATTGACAAAATGTTTAAGTATATATGAGTACTAATTATGTTTTAAGTGTATTTCTTAGATCTTAGTACTCAACCATGTTGAATGAAGAAATGCTTGTATTTCAGTTGAAAAAGTCCTTAAATTAATGGAAAATCAAATATATGGACTTTGGAATTAATATGAAAGGATTTGAAGATGGTTCAGCAAAGCCGGCACGGCAAAATTTCAGTGGCACGCTTCAGAGGTCGACACCAGAGGTCGACACCTGTCCAGAGGTCGACACCTGAGGTCAACACCTGTCCAGAGGTCGACACCAGAGGTCGACTCATAGCCTGAGAATTCAAACTGGGCAGAACTATGGTTTTCTGGATTTTTGCCTAAGATAAACTGGAGGTCGACTCATGAGGTCGACACTTGATCCAGAGGTCGACTCATGAGGTCGACACTTGATCTAGAGGTCGACTCATGAGGTCGACTCATGGCATAACGGCTAGTTTTTCTGAACTTCTGATTTGATTTCTAACGGCCATAAACGGCCATATTTTTGATTCTAACGGTCTTGTGGAGTTGTTTCAGCATGAATGATGTATTTAACCTCCACCAAACTTCAAAAAAGACATGGAGACAAGGTGAAAAGGATTAGAGTGAAAGTAAAAAGCCTTCAAGCAATTCCAAGCCAAAAAGAGTGAGAAATCCAAGAGATTCCTTAGCCAAAAGCTTTCCATCTTTGAGGAATCCAACTTTCAAGAGTTTGGCATTTAGTGAGGTCAAAGATTCCAAGGGAAAAGGCTTGAAGAGTCTCCATCAAAAGCTTCAACGAATTTCTTATTGCTCAAAAAGGAGTTTGTATTGTTTTTATTCATTGTATTAAAATTCTATTTGTGGTAGGCTAGTTTCAAGGTAATTTGAAACTAGTGTGAGGTTTGTTGGTGAGCCAATTGATAAAACCAACTAGGGTTGCTTGTTAGCCCGAAGCCAAAACAAGTGAGTGAGGTTTGTTGGTGAGCCAATTGATAAAACCAACTAGGGTTGCTTGTAAGCCCGAAGCCAAAACAAGTGAGTGAGGTTTGTTGGTGAGCCAATTGATAAAACCAACTAGGGTTGCTTGTTAGCCCGAAGCCAAAACAAGTGTGTAAGGTTTTGACTTGTGAGCCTGGTAAAACAAGTCGGCTGTAATCTAAAGATTATAGTGGAAATTCCCAAGTGGAGCTTGGGGAGTGGATGTAGGTGCTAGGTGCACCGAACCACTATACTTCTTGTGTGTTTGCATTGCTCTTCTTTTGCTCTTTAATTGTTGATTTATTTCATTGCTTCCGTTGCACAATTATTTGAGCACTATCACTCTTCACCTTAAAACTTGATAGCACATATATTGCTTTAATTTTGTAAATACCCAATTTACCCCCCCTCTTGGGCACCATATCTGGGCAACAGTATGCAAGTTGCAGAGGTCCATTTATGGACTCAAGAAAGCATCTCGAAGTTGGAACTTAAGGTTTGATAGGTGTATCAAATCATACGGCTTCGTTAGGAACGGAGAAGAACCGTGCATCTATAAATGGGTTAATGGTTCTGTGATTGTATTCCTAGTACTGTATGTTGACGACATTCTCTTAATCGGGAATGATGTCGCAGCGTTGCAAGGAATAAAGGTCTGGTTATCATCTCAGTTCTCCATGAAGGACTTGAGTGAAGCTTCTTACATACTAGGTATGAAAATCTATAGAGATAGATTTAAGAAGCTTTTGGGACTATCCCAGTCTACGTACATTGACACCGTGCTGAAACGGTTCAGCATGGAAAATTCCAAGAAAGGCTATCTCCTGATAGGTTCTAGAATTACTCTTTCCAAGAAGGATTGTGCGACAACTCCTGAGGAAAGAGAGCGCATGAGTAGAGTACCTTATGCTTCTGCAGTAGGCTCTATCATGTATGCTATGACTTGTACTAGACCAGACGTGGCATACTCACTAGGAGTAGTGAGCAGATACCAGTCTGACCCAGGTGAGGTGCATTAGAAGGTGGTTAAGTCCATCCTTAAGTATTTGAGAAATACTAAAACCAATGGCTGATTTATAGAGAACCTGACTTGAAACTTGTAGGGTACTCTGACTCCAGTTTCCAGTCGGATAGAGATGATAGCAAGAGTGTGTCAGGGTTTGTATTTACCCTGAACGGAGGAGCGATCTGCTGGAAAAGTTCCAAGCAGGCAACTATTGCAGACTCGGTATGCGAAGCAGAATATTTTGCAGCATCAGATGCAGCAAAGGAAGCTATATGGTTGCGGAAGTTCCTTGGAGAGCTAGGGGTGGCACCTTCCCTAGATGGTCCTGTTCCGGTGTACTGTGACAGCACTGGAGCCATTGCTCAAGCTAAGGAGCCTAAAGCTCATCACTGCACCAAGCACATCCTGCGGCGCTACCACCTCGTACGAGAGATCGTTGAACGAGGCGACATCAATTTACTGAAGATCGATGGAAAAGAAAATCGGGCCGACCCCTTCATTAAAGCCCTCGGAATAAAAGAGTTCGACTATTGTAAAAGGGAAATGGATATTAGATACTCTTCTGATTGGCTTTAGTACAAGTGAGAGTTGTTGGGAATTGTATCCCAAAGCCAATCGCCTGAGTTGTAGGCGATTGTACTAAGTATTGTACTTTTTCAATGAATTAATAAAATATTATTTTTGGCAGCTCATCACATATTGTATTTTTTTAAGAGAACTCTTTCCATGTGATGAAGTCCTTAAGACTACACTAATTTCGATACAAAGAGGATGTATCGAGTGGTCCTTAAACCCTGTTCACAACCAAAGGATATATTATACTGGACGGCAATATATTAAGTTTAGGTTGTTGTAGTTTACATCATTTGGTTGTCCTCTTGACCAAATTAGTGTGGTGAGACTGATGTGATCTACAAGTGGGATATATGTGATATCTCATTGAACGTGACTCCGTGCAGTCCCTTTCTGCCAAAGGGATACTCATGATTGGATATGGGTATAAGAGTCCCTCTAACCTGAGGTCATCACGGTAGCTTGCAAGCAACTCCCTGTGCTTTGGTGCCGGACTACCTGGATCTTTAATCCGGTGATGGAAGGTTTCTGGGTACAGGCAAGTACTTGTGGAGCAGTGATGGACCAAGATGGAATTGACCTGTCCAAATAGTTTGGATTGAATGTCTCGCAGTATCTCAATTTAGCAAATCCTCGGCCGGGGTAGCCCTAGTGAAGAGTCACTGGGCTTGCGAGGTTGAGACACGTAGTCGACTGACTCAGTCTGGGTTGGCAGCCCAATCTCAATCGTCCTGAGCATTAGAGGTCAAAGGGATGAATTATACGGTAACTATATGCCAGAGGTTCGATAGTTTGCTCCCGCATCTTCGACCTATCCGGATGCCGGGATCCATTGCTAGATGGTTTCCTGTGCTGGTACTAGAACTGTTCTAGTGCTACCATTTAGGTTCGAACCTATGAGGTCACATGCCACAGAGGATAACTCTCTGATCCGGATACCGATTACGATATGGAATCGTCTCGGTTTCATGGTCACATTATTTTTGAGCACTCGTTTTTCCCATATTGCACTGTCTGAGTCAACCAGAAATTGTTTCGGGTTGATCAGGACTGTGCCAGGTTTTTTCTGAATCAGTTTTGAACTGATTCGGAGTTCGTTTCGGCCTCCAATTGGTTGTGAACCAATTAACCCAATTTTGATTAGGGTTGGACCAGGTTCAATTGGATTGAACCATCGTTGGTTAATTGAACCAATGGGTTTGAACCAAATTGGTTTAATAGGATTGAACCAAGGATTAAATATTTGGTTTGAACTGGTTTATTGAACCAGTATTTACCCCTTCAACCGTTTACACGGTTATTTGCTGGAATTCCTATCACTGGAAGGCCAAAAGAAACAAACAATGGCGTTTTGTCCTGCCTCCACCCGTTCCATTATTCTCTTCTAATGGCTAGTAAATGGGTTTAAAGGCTTGTTAATGAGTGATTAACCGATGGCTCTTTTCACCTCCCGTCTCTCCCTCTCCCTCGCTCTTGGTTTGAACCGGTTTATTGAACCAGTATTTACCCCTTCAACCGTTTACACGGTTATTTGCTGGAATTCCTATTGCTGGAAGGCCAAAAGAAACAAACAATGGCATTTTCTCCTTCCTCCACCCGTTCCATTATTCTCTTCTAATGGCTGGTAAATGGGTTTAAAGGCTTGTTAATGAGTGATTAACCAATGGCATTTTCTCCTGCCTCCACCCGTTCCATTATTCTCTTCTAATGGCTGGTAAATGGGTTTAAAGGCTTGTTAATGAGTGATTAACCGATGGCTCTTTTCACCTCCCGTCTCTCCCTCTCCCTCGCTCTCTCTCTTACAGCTTATATAAACCAAGTGCAACCCAAAGCAGTGTTCCAGAGTTTTTTTTTTTAGCTTGAAAGTTTTAGCCATGGGTTGTCTTCTCACCGTGAGAAGAAGGGTTTCACCATTTGAGAGGGAAATTTTTATGCTGTCCTAGTACTCCTTGAGGGCTGGTTTTGGGAGTGTTGTGAGGGAGAGAAACCAAGATTCTTCCCACCATTTGAGTGCTCAAAAATCCCTGCTGCAGCAATTCTGTTTTGCTGCAGCAACCTGTGACCGTGAACCATCTTCTGGCAGCTAACACTGCGCGTGGAGAGGGATCGGAGAGCCCCGGGCATGTCTCCCCTCTAGAGAGAGTATTCTTCTACTCGTTGGAGCAAACCACGTGAGCCGGGATCGCTCCAGTTGCCCGAAATCCAACGATAAAGACAGCTCCTCTGTTCTACTGCCATTTTCGCACAGCGAACTTCGATGAATTTTTACAATTTATTGGCTTAGTTTTTCTTGCAGAAACCAGTACCAAATCGAAGAGGACTTCCTTAAGAATCTACAGCTCAAATTTGGGAGCGATCGGAGGTCCGGAAGGTGGCGTTCCGGGGACTTTTCGGAAGCCCATTTTTCAGCCCAAGGTGGAAGACGACTGGAATAACTTTATTCCAGTTATTCCAGTCTATTCCAGGTTTATCCTAGACTTATTCCAGCTGGGAATAAGGTATGTTTTTGGGTTTTATTTTCGGTGCATGTGTAGATCTAGATTTATTAAAATATTTATAAATATTATATGTCCTGTATCATGCCAATACATGCATCTTGCATATGCTAGATCCTGTGCGGAGTAGGTATTTTCCGCATTCATTAAAAATGTTTTAAAATACTTACCTATTCCCTGTGCTGTTGCATGCTTAGTGTAGGCACCTGCAACCATATTTTTTACTTTCAAAAACATTATGTTTCTGTGTGATTGCTCTCTTTCCTACTTGCTCTTTATTACTTGCATTTAATTTGCTATTATCTATTGTATATCTCTTAGAGCTAATCATTTTGTTTCACAAACACTTCAAGGCTAGCACATAATTGTTTTAATTTTTCAAAGACCTAATTCACCCCCCTCTTGGGCTCCATTTATGGGCAACAACATCCAAGCCTAGAAGTCCATCAGAAGATGGCACCCCAAGCCTCCACCATTCAAGCCCACAAGCTGGTGCCCCTCCTAGACCCTCTTTAAGACATGGTGCCCAGCCCAAGCCCATTCATGAATGGCACCCCAGCTAGCCCAAGCCCAGTCCAATAATAAGGTGCCCCAAGTCCCAGCCCACTAGGGAGTGGCAATGTCAAAGCTTCAAGCACATGAGGAGCCCAAGGTCCAAGCCCAAGAGAAGCCTTTTGACCAAGTCCAAGAAGGAGAGAGAAGTCCACATCCAACTAGGAATCAAGTTTTATTTCTATTCAAATTATGTACTGCTAGTCCTAAGTCATTTTGTAATTCTCTTCTTAATCAAACTATATACTCATAGTCCCAAGTAGCTTTGTAATCCAATCCTAACAAGGAGAGGACCTAAGTGAGCCTATAAATACGCCACCCCTCCACCCTCTTGTAACAATTTTGAATGAATGATTGATTGAATTAATGAATGTATTTTGAGAGGAAATTTAAGTGTTCTTTCTTCTGTTTTGCCTTTGTTCTTGTGAACATTGAGCTCCGTGAGGGAGTGTTGCCTTCGCTCTTTGAGCATCAAGGGGTGTGGGACCTTATTTATCAAACCATAGCTGACCATCATCAGCCCTCCCTTGCCACCCCTGCTCTTTCTTTTTTTTATATTTCTTTTAGCCATCTAGCCATCTTTCCTATTGTTTTCTAACCTTTTCTAGGTGTTTTATAGATCCCTCGAGTTTCACAACTTTAGGGTTCCATTTGCCTAGTCGTCGGGTCAGCGGATGAAAAGCCGACGGATCTGCAGGTTTTTGGCTTGACTTTCCAAGCCGTATTCGAGAGTATAGAGTGATTTCTTCATGAAATCAGTAGTGATCATTGCCAGGTACACACACCCTAGCCCTCTAGATCGTGTTATTATAGAAGAGCTAACCCTACCGGGGTTTTTTAGCCCTGGCAGTCCTGTTTTGATCTCTTTTGAGGGTCATTTTTTGTATGCTTGTGGTCTAGAATTTCTATAGGATTACCCTTTCATCTATTTGACATGATATTAGGGAATTAAAATCCTAACTTAATGTCGAATCCATAAAAATTCCCTTGCATGCTAATTAGTCTCGCATCATTTGGTATCAGAGCTCTTTAGGGCTAATGTTCTATATCCCTTAATTTTTATATATGGTCTATTATTTTAATTATTTCAGCATATAGTTAAATCATAGAACCCCAATTCCTATTTTATTGGATTCCACATAATTGACAATATTTTCCATGATTTATTTCATCTTGTAGAACTTTTGCACGCTTGTTTTTTGCCCAAGAAAATTTCTGCATCCCATCATCTACATTAGGAGTCTAAGTTTTGGTCCATTTCATCATCTTAGGTATTTTATTTTTCATTAAAATTTGCACAGAATACTCTTTCTTTAGTCTTGATAATTTTAATAATTTTTAATTATTTTTATAAAAATAAAAAAATTATAAAAATCTGTATTCTAGAACCCTAATAGAAGTTCTGAGTTTTCTGCACACAGTCTGAAACCCTGGGTGTTGCATCATCATCCAAATTTTTATCTGCATGAAATTTGGTAGGGGTCATCTTCACTGTTAATCCTCTGTCCTAAAAGTGTTGTGAGTTTTTTTGCATAGAAAACCATACCAAATTCTGCATCAAAACAAATCCTAATTTTAGTTTCTGATATTTCTGCATACTTGACTAAACCAAATCTAGTCAACTTCCAAACCCCACCTCACCCAAGCGAAATTTTGTTTGCTAACTTAACCAACTTAAATTTAATTTGCCACCTCATAAAAAACTAAAAAAATAATTTTATTTTCTGTTGTATTTTAGATTGCATCAGGTTTCATTCTTTGTTCATCATCTCACTCCATTAATCTTAAGGGCAATTTCCTATCTCAGATCAGGGCAGGATTTCATCACCTGTCCTGGGCCCAAAATAACCATCTAGCAAAAGAACCCAAGCCTTAATTAAAATCAATTAGCAACCTAATTTTCTCTAGTAAGCTAGGGACACCAACAGATCAGGTCCGAGTTGTCGTAAACTAAGGCTAGAGGTCCAGAGGCAAATGTCCTAAGTGGACTGGTGGTTTTTAATTAGGACCCTGTCATAGGCAGGGGGAGCCTCTCACCATCCTACCTCTTACCTGGCCAGTGGAAGGATTAATTGCTGATTTGAGTGTAAGTTGAGTCAACCCATTCCACTTTGGCTCTAGGTCTAGCAAACTGTAGTCAGTGTTAACCTTGTATGCTTGACTACATCATAACACCTTTACTGATTGATTGCATGACCACTAGTTTAAGAACCCAATATCAAAGGTCTAAACCCCAACCCAACTCAGCCATGGACTCCAACTTTGAGACCTTCATGAAGACCATAACTGATCTGATTGCCTAGATGAACCACAACTTCGACCAATCCAATACCCAATCCCAAAACCAGTTTGCTTAAATGAACCACAAGTTCGACCAATCCAATACCCAATCCCAGAACCAGCTTGCCCAGTTGACCACCCAGATGAACCAGATGAACCATAGATTTGACCAAATATGATAGGGATATCAGGTCAACCCTAGTTCACTATGGGTCCCTGAGTTTTGAGTCCCTTAGCCATGATTCCAATTTTATCTTTAAGTCCAATAATCAAGTCCTGTTAGCCCTTTGAGTATTGTAAATAGGGCTTAACTCAGTTGAGTCACTTGAAGTCCTATAATTATGGTTTTGATCAGTTAAGCCTGATTATGCCCATTGAGTCCTGTATTTGGATCTTGAGCTCTGTTACACTTGAGTCCTATATCTAGAGTCGGCTTATGCCATTAGGGCTCATGAGTTAAGCTTGAGATTACATTCAAGCTTAGTTGAGCGAGTCAGCTCATTTTGAGCCATTTGTTAATTTTGAGCCCTTAATCATGTGTCAAGTTTTGTAACTAATCCAGTCTAGTTAAGTTGAGTGAGTCCTATAATAAGTTAAGTTGTCTCAACCTCAGTCCAGTCTAATTGAGTCCTGTAAGAGTCCAGTAAGTTGTGTTCTTTAAAAGTTTTGTACAAGAGGAGGAGCATCAGCTAGAGTCTTCACCAAGATCCCAGAACAAAATAAGTCCATAAAAGATACCAGGGACCAAGAATATTCTTCCAGCATCCCAACACAGGGTTTCCAGCCCGCCAGGATCAAGCCCATGCACCAAAGCTCTTTGGAGGCCACCCAAGACCATGTTGGAGACGCCCCTTGTTGCCCTAAAGTCAAGCCCAAGTTTAATTAGGCGTCTAAGCCCAAGAGACCAAGATTTCCAAGGAATATACTACCCCCAGGTGCCCCAGCCTAGAAGCCCATAAGCAGTTGGCACCCCAGGCCCATTCATGACAAGCCCAGGCACCCAAGAGGAAGACCAGGTCAAAGGAAGGAATATTCCTCCCTAACCCAACAAGGAAGCCCCTTGACCAAGTCAAAGAAGGAGAAGAATCCACTTCTAACTAGGAGATTTTATTTTATTTCTACTCAAATTGTGTAATCCTAGTTCTCGGCCACTTTATACTCGTTCTCCCTATCAAAGTTTGTAATCCTATCCTAACTAGGAGAGGGCATAGGAACATCTATAAATTCCCCACCCCTCCACCCTCTTATAACTAATGATCAATTATTATGAATTGTTATGAATGAATTTCTCTTGAGTTTTCTTCAAAGTTCTATATGAATATCAGTGAGATTAAGGGTATCTATGTGATTTCTCAGGATTTCTGTGTGATCCCTGCTCCCCGCCTTCAAGCTGCCAGCCCTCTTCATCCCTTGGCCGTCCTCTTCAAATATCTTCCCCTTTCTTTTCTTTTAGCAATCTAACTCTTTTCTTCCTTATTTTCTAACCCATGAATGGTGATTTGCAGGTCCCTCAGAGTTTACGAATCCAAGGGTTCCATCTGATCAGCTTTCGGGTCACTAGATTGAAAGCCACGAATCCGCACGATCGATAGCTTTGTTTTCCAAGCTGTATTCGAGAGCGTAGATCAAACTCTTCATGGATCGATCTTCAAATCTCTACCAGGTACACCCCCTAGACTCCTCTGGTAGTGGTATTGTAGAAGAGCTAGTCCTAAATAGGGCTTCTTAGCCTTGGCGGTCCTGTTTCTTCACTTTTAGGATTTATTTCTGCATGCCTATGCTTCAAATTTTCTATAGAATTCCTTACTTAATATCTTGGCATGAAATTTGGGATACAAACTTCTAATTTAATGCATAATATACAAAAAATAATTGGCATGCATGAAAAGTCCTGTATCAAAATGACCAAATCGAATAACCAAGCAACCAATAGGATTAACCATTTAACCAATAGTTTTGACCAGGTAGGGAACCAATTAGGAGACCTAAGGAAAACCCCTAAGCCCCATACCATACCTAAACCTGAGCATGACCTTAGGACCCATGTTGATCCCAACCCTAGGAAACCCAATCATGATTTCTTTGACCAAAGATAAGAGAGCCACAACATATATACCTGATTCCAAATCCTATGAACCTAGTTCCTATGCATCCAGTTCCATAACCTATAGACCTGATTCCAAATCCTATGAACCTAGTTCCTATGCACCCCGATCCTCTGAACCCAGATCCTATGTAACCCCATCCTATGAATCCAAGGGATCCATGACCCTTAGTCTACCTGAATCCAATAGGAATGTATCCCTAGATATGAGTCCAGTACTAGGCTAGTTTCCCTTATCCAACCCAAACCTGATAGGATTATTACCTATGGGTATAGCCCAGTTTCCCCTAGTCAACCTGAAATCCATAGGATTAGTACCCTTAGAGCTGAACCAAGTATTAATCAGGTACCCCTTAGTTGACCTAAGCCCATTAGGACTAGTGCACCTAACCCAAGACCAGGTCCTAGCCAAGCCAACCCGAGTTGACCCAACCCGAGGTGACCCGGGCCTAGTATCCCACTAATTCCCATGAATGATAGGAATGAGGACCCTGAAGTTCAGATTGATTGCACTGATATTCAAGATTTAGGGTATCCCTAGGTTGAGGAGCTAGAAAAGAATAAGAACAAGTCACTAGAGGTTCAGAGAATACCTAACATCACATATTTTATATGCCACCAATCGGGACACTATGCTAGCCAATGTCCAACCAAAGCCTTACATATAGGAGAGCTAGAAGAGGACAAGTCTGAACCCATTACTAAGCCTAAAGAAGAGGTGTATGAAGCTGATTCAAGTATGGTAGAAAAGTATGAAGAAGATGAATCCATTGAAAATTTAAAGAAAGAAATTCCTAGGCCCACTAAAAATCTAAAGAAGATACCTATGAATTGAGTCTAGTAGAGGAATGTGAAGAAGAAGAACAAGAGTGTGAACCCATTGAGGAATCAAAAGAAAAGGATCCTGAACCCACTATAGAATTTAAGGAAGAAGTAACTGAGCCAGGATCAAACATAGTTGATGAGAGTGAGGGTTCACTAGAATTGTCCCTTGAGAAGGACCAGGAACCAATCCCTAAAAAGCAATCCCAGGAAGTTGAAATTATTTTAGAGGACTTTTCTAGTAAGCTTCCCAAAGACCATCCTGATGACTTTCCACCAGTAATGGATTCCTAGGCTACTCTAGAACTAGTGCCTGTAAACCATTCTAGTGCCAAACATGTGGTTAGGACAAGCACCCAGTTAATTTCTCTTAAGAATAGGAGCTTGTTTTACCATGTCTACCCTAAAAACTTCCATGCTACAATCTATGTCCTACAGTTCTGGAGAGAATATTTACTATCCCTAGGAAAATTATGGTACCCATACCATAAGACTTTTAAGTTTTATGATTCCCAAAAAATTTTAAATTTAAAACCTGAAAGATGGATTGAATTTTGGATCTACATCTTTAACATAGGGGATGAAGTAAGAATAGAGGATGAAGTTTTACGTGGTTTTAATTCTGAAAGATCCCTAGGCCAAACCCACTATTCACACATGCACAAATCTCTGCATAGCATCTGCATCAAAACATTAGCATTTACTTGAACACTAATAATAACATGACTAATTCCCGAATTTGAGTCAAAGAGTATGTTAAGGGAGATCATGTAGAGATTAGGTCTAGACCTAAGTGATTTCCTCTGGGAGCTATTAAGAAGCCACATGCTGTATGGGCAGGCCCACTTCCACTGGGATCACAGCCTCGAAACTAAAGACAAGATTGAAAGGTATCTCACCCATTGCCATCTAGGGTATGGTTTGGTTGGCGCACAATATGCTAGGGAGCTCCTCAGCCCATCAACCCTTGGCTTCATCTAGTCTGGTGCAGAGCCCTTGAAGGATGGTGTAATTGGTCATCTCAGCCTCCCTGTTGGTCTGAGGATGAGCCATTGAAGTGAATCGATGGCGGATGTTGAGGTCGACATATAATCCCTCAAAGGCTTGGTTGTTGAACTACTGTCTGTTATCGATGATGATCAAATGCAGGAGATCGAAATGGTAGATGATTGACTTCTAGAGGAAAGACCTGGCCTTGGCCTCAGTAATCCATGCTAGTGACTTCGCCTTGAGCCACTTGGTGAAGTAGTCGATGGCCATAATCAGGTACCTCTGTTGACTAGATGTGGAGGGAAAGGGATCCAAGAGTCCATTCCCCACTAGACAAATGACCATGGAGCAGAGAGTTGAGAAAGAGGTGCAGCCGGTTGACATTGTATGTAAGCATGTTATTGGCAGTGGTTGCACTTTCTCATGAAGTCAGCAACATATTCCCTCATGGTCTCCCACTAGTATCCTTGCCGGAGGGCTTTGTATGCCAGCATCATGCCCCCCATATGGTTCCCACAAAGGCCCTCGTGTATTTCCTAAAGCATGTATGCTGCCTTTGAGGTTCTCAGACACTTTAATAAGGGATAGAAGTGGGACCTTCAGTAAAGCTGTCCTAGTGGGGCACTAGGATCAGACCCAGATTACTGGGTCCTATTTAGTTTACCTATCCATGTGTCAAAGTTTTGTAATCAACTAGGATTGAATCCTGTAATAAGTTGAGGTTAGTTGATTTGTCTTAACCCTCAACCTAGTCCAGGATATTAAGTCCTGTACACCAGTATGAGTCTAGTATGAGTTCACTTCTTGTACAAAAGAGGAGACTATGCTATTTTGGAGTTCCACCAGACCTCATTCTGAAGACAGAAGCAGTTACATTAGCTTAGGAGAGCTTAATCGACACCCAGGAGCCTTAATTCCCTCCGAATGCCATTTCAAATGTCAGAATCCCTCGAGATGCTTCCAAAATATTCCATATGCCAGAAGCCCATGTTTACCAGGTTATCCCAGCACTCCAAGCCTCCAAATTCAAGCCTAGGAAGCAAGCTCAAGCAAGAAGAACCAAGATTCCCTTTTGATACCAAGAATATGCCAGCCCGGGGAACCAGGCACTCCAGCTTCTAGGGGGCCCAAGCCCAAGCATTCCAAGCCCATGGCCGACCTCCTCCTTGTTTCCTTAAAGTCCACACACCCAAGGAGTAGGCATCTAAGGAGTTTGACCAAGTCCAAGGTGAAGTGAAGTGGGAGAAGACCAAGTTTATTCTAACATAGTTGGGATTTCTAATCCTTTTAAACTTTGTAATTCTAATATAGCTAGGAAAGGACTTGTACTCCAATTTGGAAGAGGACTTGTAACCCAAGTGTAACCATGGTTAGTGAGGGCATGGGAACTCTATAAATATCCCACCCCTCCCCCTCTTGTAATCATCCTTTTCTTATGAATAAACCTTGCTGAAATTTTGATTAAGTGCCTTGTGTTTGAGTTTTGGTTCTTAGTTTGAGTGCTCTCCTTGTGCTCCTGGATTGAAACCTTGCTGCCCTAGCACCCTTTTGCATTCTTGGAGATCAACCACACCTAAGGAAAAGAAGCCCTAGCTACCATCCAAGACCAGGAGCTTCTTCCTCCTCGGTTGCCATCTTCTAACCCTAATCTTGATTCCTTCCAAACCCTAGTTCCTTTTCTATTTTTTTACTTGCTATTTTGATTAACCCTGATGCTTGCAGGATCCCTGAGGTGCTTCACCTCCCATGAGGAGGCCTTCTTTGCTTCTAGGACAGCCTAGATCAGCCATCAGATTCAAGGGAGCTGAAGCTTCTTCATCCAGACTCCAATCAGAGTGTGAGTGATCCTTTCCATGGCAAAGATTTCAATCTCTAACTGGTAAGAAACCTTCCCTTCTCTTATTATATGATTTGATGAAGATAAACTATCCTAAACTGGGAGTTTCTCAACTCTTGGGTTCTGGCTATTTCATTAGTTTCCATGAGTTCGCCTGCGATCCGATGACTATTTGCACTACTAGTCTTTCCGCTAGTTCTTACTTTATTTTGGAAATCTAGCCTACAAATAAAATTATAAAAATCATAAAAAAATATTTTACTATTTTCCATGCATGTTTAGTAGTCTTAGAGTCATCCCGCATCAGTTTGGTATCAGAGCGGGTTTAGGATAGTTTTTATCTACTTTGCATTCACAAAACCTAATTTCTATATCCTGTCCACTGCATTAGGTTTCTGTTCTTCATCTAATTTTTGACCGCCTAGAATTTTATTTCCATGAAATTTTCATGAATTGTTTTCTATCGTGTCCTCTATTTTATCAAAATCGTTAATTAATTTTATAGAAAACCTAAGTCATTAAAATTCAGCATATTAGAAACCCTAATGGAATCCTAAAAATTTCTATAGCCATAAAAATCCCTAAGATATGCATCATCATTTGATTTTTTTTTGCATCAAACTTGGTAGGTATCATAAACACTATCCTTCCTATGTTCTAGATTTTTTATGAATTTTTTCTGTATTGGTAACTATGTCAAATCTTGCATCAACTGAAATCTTAATTCTCTGATTTCTGCTGATCTGCACCTTAACTCAACCTAACCTAATCAACTTCCACACACCCCAATCCCAAGCCTAATTTGATTGCTAACCTAATCAACTTAAACCTAATTTGTTATTCCATAAAATATACATAAAATATTTTAATTTTTTTGATTGTTTTAGATTGCATCAAGACCATTGATTGCCATCATCTTTAACCTAATCTTAAGGGCAACACAATATCTCAGATCAGGACAAGATTTCATCACCTGTCCTGGGCCCAAAACAACCATCATCATATTAACCCAAGCCTAATTAAAATTAATTAGACCTAATTTATCCTAAAGGGCTAGGAGACATCAACAGGTCAGGTCCGAGCTGTGTGGGCCAACTAGTGCATTTAATCCTTTAGCTATTATTGAAAGCTGGTGTCTAAGGCTGGGGGTCTAGAGTCAAATGACCTAAGTGGTGTTGTGGTTTTTAATTGGATCCCTACGAAAGCAGAGGGGCCTCCTACACTCCCAACCCCTACCTGGCTAGTGGAAGGATTAGCTACTGGGTTAGGTGTAAGTTGAGCTGACCCATTCAATTTTGACTCTTGGTCTAGCAAACCCTAGTTTTTACTAACCTCTCTTTTGCATGCTTGGTGGCATCATTTCATTTTGATTGTTTGATTTGTTGCATGACCACTAGATTAGGAACCCAATACCAGAAGCCCAAAATCCAAAGCGATTCAGCCATGAATCCCAATTTGGAGGCCATCCTGAACTAGCTTGTCCTATTAACTACCCAATCCCAAGCCCAGCTTCCCTAAATAAACCGTAGGTTTGACCAATCCGATACTAAGCTTGACCAAATGAACCAAAGATTCAACCAAGTGGGAACTGATAGAAAAATGCCCTAAGATCCAATCATTGTATGGGCCTTTTTGTAAACTTCCAACTCATGTATGAAATCATTATTTATAATAAAGGCATTTGACTTATCATATACTGCTGTCATATTTTTGACTATGATGAACCCTATAGAGTAGGGCAATGGAATTAGGGTTATGATAAAATAACAGTGAGACCTAATTTCTATAAACCCTAATCTAGAATGTTCATAGTCATTGGACCATCGATTCAGGGATCGATGAATCTGGTAAGACTAGCTTATCCTATGTATGCTCAGTTGATGAGGGTGGTTGGTCTCATAGCTACTTGTGTAGAGATTCTAATACAAGGATAAGGGTGCTCATTAGGTTATGAATACACTGAACTGATCCGCACCGGGACTATCTTATGGAAGTCTTACTCCTTGTTAAAAGATAGGTCCTAGAGTAGAAGTTATGCATGTGATCTTTAGACCTGAGGTCACCATGGTTCCTTGCATACACTAAGCCATACTTTGATTCATACTCATTCATGGCATTGCGACATATACGGGGTGTTCTGGGTATGGTGGAAGGTGTACGAAGGATGTGAGTGGATCAACAAGGAATCGATCAATCCTAGTAAGAGGATATGTTATCCCGTGTAATCTCTTCAATGAGTGACTCAAGGAATCTTTGCAAAGTAGGATGAGTTAGAAGTGGCTTCTAATCAGTCATCAATTGAGTTCTCATGATCGAGCTGAGATTCGATATGATTAAGTATCAGGGTTTGATATTTATCCATACCCATCACTTAATCGGGATAATGGTAGATCAAAAGATTGAATTGCATGGTAACTTACTACTGAAGGATATTTTGGTAATTTTTACCAAATTCTTCATTTTCCAGGTAGGCATGACACGTTGCTAGATGTCAGTCTTGTCTTGTAGGTTTTCATAAATCAATTGGATTGGTTTCATGAGTCAATTAGATGTGTGATTCGAATTGGACAATTAGGTGAGCCAATTTGACCTAATTAGGTCAATCGGGTTCGATCAGATCGAATTGGCTCAAATCTAAACCTACTACTAGCTAGATGTGGAGCCCAATGGGTCACACACAATAGAGATTTGGCCAAGGAAGTCACTCATGGTTTAATTAGGGTCATGGGATCCTAATTGGTTAGCCAGATTGCATACTAGCATATGTAGGCTAACCCAATTCCTAACCCAATTGGATTAGGTCTGGTTGCTTGCTAATTGGACTAACTTAATTAAGGGAAACCTAAATTAGGTAGAGTCCTAAGTGGGATAGCCATATCAGAGCTTGATCTGATTTTATTTTGGTATTTTGGATGTCTTATTAAAGAGTCCATTTGAGTTGGGACTTTAGATGCCAAAAATGATACCTTGGCATTCAAAAAGGCCTAGAAGAGTCTATAGTCCTCTGATCTAGAAAATATTTATATGGATGGAAAGAGAACTTAATGCTATTTCTTTTAACACCCATATTGCATATACTTTGACTAGTCAAAGGTTATATGGGGTGTGGATAAAGTTGACCACGAGATAAAGGGACTCTTGGCACCTCTTGATGCGCGCGGGGGATGAAGGTGCGCGTAGAAGGACAAAAGTCCTTCTACAGATGAAACATTGGAATGTTTCATTTTAGGGGGGCACCTTCTCATATTACTCCATGCCTTTTGGATATGTTTTACTTGTCAAGGCCTTTTTTTGAAATGGCATGAAAAAGGGATGGAAACAAAAGTGTGCATGAAGAGACGCGTCTCTTCATGTGGCGCGCGCCCTGAAGCAAAGTCCTTCTACTTTCAGGACTCTTTATATTCTCTAGTGTTTGGAGATTGAAGAGGCACCTTTTAGCTTCCCAGGGACTTGTACTTGCCATGTGGCAAGTCACAGATTGTCCAGGAAAATGGACGGATGCCAATATGTCTTTTGGTGCATGTGGAGACATATTGGATATGATTTTTCAGTCTTGAAAAATCATATCTGATCACCATTGGAGGGCTTGCACTTGTGAGCCTCAAGGAAAGGATTAGATTTTAGCGATCCATGTATGTATTCTGACTTCATTTATGTTTCGTTGATTGGTATTCCATAAGGGGTTCATAGGAATTAGGGTTTTCTAGCCATATTAGGATTTCATGCTTAGAATTTTGTTTTGAAATTTACTTCTGCATGCTGCATGATTTTCGGCACCCTAGAATAATTTCCATCAGTGGTATCAGAGCCATCCTTATGGCATACCAGTTATAAACTAATTTTGGAGTTTTATGAAATTCCATTGTCGAGCCGACCCGAACCCTATCGAGTGGACCCGACTAAACTCATGTATGATTTCTGGTTTCTTTATGAAATGATATGATAATGCAATTATATAAAATTTTGCATATTAGGGTAATATGTTTAATTTAAAGTTTTTATGAAATGCATGATATTATGTCAAGTATGAAATTATGCATGTTGATTGTACCTAGTAACTGCTTTGGATTGGGTTAGTTACCATGGCCGTCCGGTCATAGGAGCCAAGTAGGGTTTAAAGGCCCTCTCGTCCCATTCAATGGGTCTTCTATGGCATTTAGGGATGCCGCTGTTGCCATATCCTATGAAAATATGAGGTGCAAGGTATTTTTATGTATCTATCATGCCTTGATTTGCATATTAGTTATAATATGCTTGTTTAACATAACATGTTATGTTATGATGTTATCTTATGATGATATGTTACATGTTTATATATGTTATAAGCATAGTAATCATGATAATTTAGAATGTGTTTTTGAGACCATCAAAGCCCTCATAAAAATCATATTTAGTCATAGTAAAAAACTTAGTCATGATCCAAAATCGATTAGGGTTTGATCAGCCAATTGGTGTCTAGGCAAGTAGCTCTGGAAAGGTAAAGGGAATGAGATTTTTAATTAGTTCTGTTTACTGACCTGGCTAATCTAATTAGTGTCTAAGGAAAGCAACGAGGGGACCCCCTCACCCCTTCCACTCACCTAGCCAATTTGGTCATATCTAAATCTTAATTTAGTAATGCTAATTGGTTAAGTATACTATATTTTGCCTTCCTTCATGCTAAGCCAAATTTATGTCAAGACTATAGTAGGTTTGTTATGCATACACAAGGCCTACTCTAGGGTTTGATATAAGATTTGTCTTAGTGCACTTAGTGCTTTATGGCATGGTTGAAAATATTGCTTTGTTGTGCATATACAAGGGTAACATTATTCAATCATGGCTATATGAAAATGAAGGGTCCGACTAAACTAAGACATTATGGTTTGTTGTACATACATAAGGCCATAAGTGTCTTAAAGGCAAAGATAATTGTTAAGAATTGCATGGATTGCAATTGAAAAGGTTGTCCTACCTTTGAACTCATGTGTGTTTGTTGTGCATACATAAGGCACTCATGAGGAATAAGGATCTCAACCCCACTAAGAAAACCAGGAAAGGTTTCTCACTTACCATAGTTGAAGGTTATGGTATTTGAATAAAATAGTGGGAGACATAATTAGATAGAAAGTCCTTATCTAGTTATGGATGTCATCTTGAGTGGTCTGCTGATATTGTTCTTTAATTAAATGTAAGACATTTATTTTTATAGCTTCAAATTTATCATTGCATGGAATCTTGGATGCTAATAAGTTAACTGGTTCAAACTATATGGACTGGTTGAGGAAGAATGTTGATGGAGCCTATTTCTATTGCAACATGTTTGGGTATTGGAAGAAGGATTGCAAGACTTGTCTTGTAAATGTGAAGCTAGATGCAAGTGGTGCATCTAGGGGTTTGTACATGATACAAACCAATTTATCATTGAGTGAATCTATTTCTAATTCATGGGTATTGGATACCGCATGTGGGTCACATATTTGTAAATCTTTATAAGAAATCCACAGAATTAGAAATTTGAAGAAAGGTGACTTCAAATTATATGGGGCAAGTGGAGAACCCATATATGCTGAAGCTGTGGGCACCTATCTTCTGTTATTACCTTCTGATAATATCATAAGGTTGGAAGAATACTATTATGTGCCAAATATTGTAAGAAACATTATTTCTATACCCTTGTTATTACAACAAGGATATGAAATAAGTGTAAAGAGCAGTGGCTGATCTATTCTTTTTAATAATACAATATTTGGGCATGGTTTCTTTGTGAATGGTCTTCTAACTTTAGTACTCAATGATGAAATACTTCTTGTAGATGACAAGAAGAGAAAAGAGATAATGTCAATGTCACATATCTTTGGCATTGCGGGTTAGGTCATATCAGTGAGTCAAGGATAAACAAGTTAGTCAAAGAGGATTACTTTGACCCTGATGATTTTCAATCATTAGGAACTTGTGAGTCTTGTCTCAAAGGAAAATTGACCAAGTCTCCATTCATTGGATATGGAGAAAGGCCAACTTAATTGTTAGGTCTTGTACATACTGATGAATGTAGACCTATGTCAACTCAGGCCGAAGGAGGATATTCTTATTTCATCACTTTTATTGATGATTTATCAAGGTTCGGTTATGTGTATCTTATGAAACATAAGTTCGAAGCCTTTAATAAGTTTAAAGAATATCAGAGTATGGTTGACAGACAAACTAGAGTTAGTATTAAAGCTCTTCGATCTGATCGAGGAGAGGAATACTTATCTAGTGGTTTTTTAACCATCTCAAAGACAAAGGCATTATTTCTGAATGGACCCCTTCTTATACACCCCAGTTAAATGGAGTAGCAGAAAGGAAAAATCGTACCTTGTTGGACATGGTGAGGTCCATAATGAGCTTCACAGATCTTTCCATTTCCTTCTAAGGACATGCCTTGGAGACTGCTACATACATAATAAATAAACAGGGTTCCATCTAAGTCAGTAAGTACCACTCTTTTTGAGTTATGGAATGGTAAAAGACCAAGTCTTAAGTACTTAAAGATTTGGGGTTGCCATGCTTATGTCAAGAATAACTTTGGACATAAGTTAAGTGCTAGGGCCGACAAGTGTAGGTTTGTTGGTTACCCAAAAGAAGGTAAGGGATACCTCTTTTATAATGCTGCTGAGCAAAAGATAATTGTCAGTAGGCATGCTACATTCTTGGAACAAGAGTTTATCTAAGAAGGATGTAGTGATTCTTCACTTGAATTGTGTGAAGAATAGAACCAACAAACCGATGAGCTTTCAAGTGAAGTTCCTCAACTAGAGGTTCTTGTGGATCAAGAATAGCCATAATACACACCTCCTCTCCGAAGGTCAGAGAGGGTGCGGGGAGCACCTCTCAGATATGGCTTTGTCATCAGGGATGACAATGAAGCCAGTATCATACAGGATGATGATCCTGTGACCTATTCGAAAGCTGTCGAGAGTAGGGACTGCGACAAGTGGCTTGGTGCCATGAAATCTGAAATAGACTCCATGTATTCCAATCAGGTTTGGACCTTGGTAGATCCACCTAAAGGAATTAACCCGATAGGGTGTAAATGGGTCTTCAAGAAGAAGATTTGAGCAAATGGTCAAGTTGATACCTATAAGGCTAGGCTAGTAGCAAAAGGTTTTAGACAAAAATATGGTGTAAACTATGATGAAACCTTTTCTCCAGTAGCCATGCTCAAGTCCATTCGGATACTGCTTGCCATAGCAGCATACCATGATTATGAGATCTGGAAAATGGATGTAAAGACTGCTTTCCTCAATGGAAACCTTAAGGAAGAAGTCTATATGTCACAGCCAGAGGGGGTTGTCTCAAGTGGGAGACCAAACCAGGTATGCAAGTTAAAGAAGTCCATTTATGGACTTAAGCAAGCATCGAGGAGTTGGAACATCCATTTTGATGAAACAATCAAAGGATTTGGTTTTATCAAAAATGTGGATGAACCATGTTTGTATAAGAAGACAAGTGGGAGTGCCATTATTTTCTTAGTTTTGTATATGGATGACATACTGATCATTAGGAATGATATCTCAATGTTGCAATCGGTTAAAACTTGGCTATCATTAAAGTTTTCCATGAAGGTTTTGGGAGAAGCATCCTATATACTAGGTATAAGGATCTATAGAGATAGATCCAAGAGGATGCTGGGCTTATCCCAATCTAGGTACATTGACTTAGTGTTAAAGAGATTCAACATGGATGGAAGTAAGAAATGTTACTTGCCAATGAGTCAAGGCATACAACTCTCTAAGAAGATGTCTCTTGAAACATCAGGAGAAAGAGAGAGGATGGCTATGATTCCTTATGCTTCGGCTGTAGGATCGATTATGTATGCCATGTTATGTACCAGGCTTGATGTTGCTTGTTCCTTGGGTATAGTGAGCTAGTTTCAGGCAGATCCATGAGAGGATCATTGGAAAGCTGTGAAAAATATTCTTAAGTACCTAAGGACTAAAGATATTTTTCTAGTATATGTAGGATCTGAGTTGAAACTAGAAGGCTATACAAATTCTAGTTTTCAATCAGATCCAAATGATAGCAAATCCACATTGGGTATGTCTTCACCCAAAATGGTGGTGCAGTGAGTTGGAAGAGTCCCAAGCAGCATACTGCTTTTAACTCAGTCACTGAGACAGAGTATATAACTGCTAGTGAAGCCGCAAAAGAAGCTGTCTGGATGAAAAAATTTATCATGAAATTAGGCATGGTTTCTAATTTACAACAGCCAGTGCCATTATACTGTATAATACTGGGGCTATTGCACAAGCTAAGGAACCAAGGTCTCATCACAAGTCCAAGCACATTCTAAGATGGTTCGACCTAGTTTGAGAGATTATCAGAAAGACAAGATGTTGTCGTCGAACGAGTTGACACAATGAACAATATAGCATACCCATTCACTAAAGCATTAGCCAAGTAGCAGTTAGATTGCCACTTGGATTGTATGGGCATAAAGTGTAAGGATGATTGTCTTTAGTGCAAGTGGGAGTTTGATAGAAAAATGCCCTAAGAGCCAATCATTGTATGGGCCTTTTTATAAACTTCCAACTCATGTATGACATCATTATTTATAATAAAGGCATTTGATTCATCATATACTATTGTGTCATGTTTTTGACTATGATGAATCCCATAGAATAGGGCAATGGAATTAGGGTTATGATAAAATAACAGTGAGACATAATTCCTATAAACCCTAATCTAGAATGTTCCTAGTCATTGGACCATCGATTTGGAGATCGATGAATCCGGTAAGACTAGCTAATCCTATATATGCTCAGTTGATGAGGGTGGTTGGTCTCATAGCTACTTATGTAGAGACACTAATACAAGGATAAGGGTGCTCATTAGGTTATGAATACACTGAACTGATCCGCACTAGGACTATCTTATGGAAGTCTTACTCCTTGTAAAAAGATAGGTCATAGAGTAGAAGTTGTGCATGTGATCTTCAGACCCAAGGTCACCATAGTTCCTTATGCACACTAAGCCATACTTTGGTTCATACTCATTCATAGAATTGCAACATGTACGGGGTGTTCTGGGTATGGTGGAAGGTGTACGAAGAATGTGAGTGGACCAACAAGGAATTGATCAATCTTGGTAAGAGGATATGTTATCCCGTGTAATCTCTTCAATGAGTGACTCAAGGAATCTTTGCAAAGTGGGATGAGATTAGAAGTGGCTTCTAATCAGTGATCAACTGAGTCCTCATGATTAAGCTGAGATTCGATATGTTTAAGTGTTAGGGTTTGACATTTATCCATACCCATCACTTAATCAGAATAATGGGAGATCAAAAGATTGAATTGTATGGTAACTTACTACTGAATAGTATTTTGGTAATTTCTACCAAATTCCTTATCTTCCGGGTAGGCATGATACGTTGCTAGATGTCATCTTGTCTTGTGGGTTTTCATGAACCAATTGGATTGGTTTCATGAGTCAATTCGATGTGTGATTCGAATTGGACAATTAGGTGAGCCGATTTGACCTAATTAGGTAAATCAGGTTCGATCGGATCGAATCAACTCAAACCTAAACCTACTACTGGCTAGATGTGGAACCCAATGGGTCACACACAATAGAGAGTTAGCCAAGGAAGTCACTCATGGTTTAATTAGGGTCATGGGATCCTAATTGGTTAGCCATATTGCATACTAGCATATGTAGGCTAACACAATTCCTAACCCAATTAGATTGGGTCCGGTTGCTTGCTAATTGGGCTAACCTAATTAAGGAAAACCTAAATTAGGTTGAGTCCTAAGTGGGATAGCCAAATCAGAGCTTGATCTGATTTTATTTTAGTATTTTGGACGTCTTGTTGAAGAGTCCATTTGAGTTCGGACTCTAGATGCCAAAATGACACCTTGGCATTCAAAAAGGCCTAGAAGAGTCTATAGTCCTCTGATCTAAAAAATATTTATATGGATGGAAAGAGGACTTAATGCTCTTTCTTTTCATACCTATATTATATATGTTTTGACTAGTCAAAGGTTGCATGGGGTGTGGATAAAGTTGACCACGAGATAAAGGGACTCTTGGCACCTCTTGGCGCGCGCGAGAGATGAAGGTGCACGCAGAAGGACAAAAGTCCTTCTGTAGATAAAACACTAGATTGTTTCATTTCAGGGGGTGCCTTCTCTTCTTACCCCATGCCTCTTGGATATGTTTGACCGGTCAAGGCCTTTTTTTGAAAGGGCATGAAAAAGGGATGGAAGCAAAAGCGTGCATGAAGAGACGCGTCTCTTCATGTGGCGCGCACCCTGAAGCAGAGTCCTACTTTCAGGACTCTTCATATTCTCTAGTGTCTGGAGATTGAAGAGGCACCTCTTAGCTTCCCAGAGATCGGTACTTGCCATGTGGCATGTCACAGATTGTCCAGGAAAATGGAAGGATGCCAATATATCTTTTGGTGCATGAGAAGACATATTGGATATGATTTTTCAGTCTTGAAAAAACATATCTGATCACCGTTAGAGGGCTTACACTTGTGATCCTCGAGGAAAGAATTGGATTTTAGTGATTCAGGTATGTATTCTGACTTCATTTATGTTTCATTGATTGGTATTGCTAAGGGGTTCCCGGGAATTAGGGTTTTCTAGCCATATTAGGGTTTCATGCTTAGAATTTTGTTTTGAAGTTCACTTTCGCATGCTGCATGATTCCCGTCACTCTGGAAGAATTCCCATCAGGAACCCTAGGCAAGACCCATAGAACTAAACCCAAGGAACCCATAGTCCCTAGATATGAACCTAGTAGTAACCCAATATCTCTCAGTTGACCTAAACCCTATAGGATTGATAACCCAAGATTTGAACCCATAACCTTTGAACCCATAACCTATGAATCCATAACCCTTAGTTTACCCACCCCTGTTACCCCAGACTCTAGTCAATTTTCCAGTAGCCAAACCCCTCTTACCACCTCATTGGTTTACCCAAATGATCATGAATAAGAGATATATGAGGCTGACCCAAGCTTAGTAGACGAGTATGAGGAGGAAGAAGAGGAGTTCCCCATAGAAGACTTAGGGTTAGTTGAATCAATAGATATCCAAGTAGAAGCCACCCTAGAATCAGTTGACCCTGACCATACCCAAGTAGTAGCCAATCTAGAATTAGTTAACCTTGACCATAATCAGTTAGTGGCCGACCCATAATTAGATAACCCAGATCACACCCAAGCTACAATGGAAGAGCAATTAGAGGAGACTTTAGAAGAGGAACCAATTGTAGAGCCTAGTCCTGAATTTTTTGAGCCAAAAGAGTTTATTGAGGACTTGGCTTATCTCATCCAATACTCTCAAGATGAAGTCACTTTTTTTATCCCAATTGAAGATCTATTTCATGAAATTAGTGACCCATTCTTCCATAAGGCAGACCTAATAGATAGACACCAACCCCTTAAGGTCAATCTTATAAGTTTAGGATTAATCCCTGACACCCCTTCTTATATCCTAGTCTATCCAATTAATCTCGAACCCTTTTCTTACTTTCCACCCAATCAGACTAATCCTGAACCCACCTCTTATTTTCTACAATTTTAGAAAACTTCTTCTATTTTTTTTACTATCAGGTTGAATTTTATAGGAGTTTGCATGTTGCATTCGTCAATTATTCATGTCATGTTTGCATCTTACTTTAGGAAAATCCTATGGAACGTAGTAGGAGTACATAGTAAGTTCTCATGTGCATGCCATGCTAGGGTCAAACCTAAAGAGTTTATAGTCTGTTAGGTTTTGTCTCTTAGAGTCCAATAAAACGTCCTTTGATAAGGATGTCTAGGTGAGTCTATTAGGTATTAGTTGAGCCCAATAAATACACAGCCTGAATTACATGTCTTCACCTGCACTACCCTCTGCACAACATATGCATATGGAAATTAGTGAAAAGCTGAACATAACCAATGAACAAAATAACAACTTGGCTACTTCCCAAAATAGAGATAAAGAATTTTACAGGGGATCTTATAATTATAAAGAATTTTCTGCTCGTGAAGCTAGCCTGTCCAAGATAATGAATATCGATGGACCCAATGCCTATGTACGTGAGATGCTACCTGATTTAGGTATTAGCTCCACCTTCATCATCTAAAATCTTATAGAGTTTAGGGAGCCAGCAATGATACCTAGCGAGCACCATGAGCCTATCCCTCCCTTTGAGAGAGAACCCACCCCAAAGTGTCCACAGATAATTTGGCCTTTTGGTGAGGAATAAATTGAGAGAATCTTGGATGATCAAGCTATCGGTACCCAATATAGAGGCTATTAGAGGTATTTGGTCCGGTGGCAAGGTCGGCCAGAATCTGAGGACTCGTGGATCACTCGTGAGGATCTGTAGCACATCAACCCAAACCTACTCGAGCACTATGAGAGCCAAGTTATCCCACACTCAACGAGGTCAAGTTTCTCCCACCCTGGGAGAATTAGTTGGGGCACCAGGATCAGACACAGATTACTGGGCCCTATTTGGTTTACCTAGCCATGTGTCAAAGTTTTGTATTCAACTAGGATTGAGTCCTGTAATAAGTTGAGGTTAGTTGATTTGTCTCAACCCTCAGCCTAGTCCAGTACATTGAGTCCTGTACACCAGTATGAGTCTAGTATGAGTTTACTTCTTCTATAAGAGAGGAGGCTACACTATTTTGGAGTTCCACCAGACCTCATTCTAAAGCCAGAAGTAGTTACATCAGCTTATAGGAGCTCATCGACACCCAGGTGCCCTGATTCCCTCTAGATGCCATTTCAAATGCCAGATTCCCTCCAGATGCTTCTGGAATATTTCATATGCTAGGTGCCCATGTTTATCATGTTATCCCAGCACTCCAGGCCTCCAGATTCAAGCCCAGGAAGCAAGCCCAAGCAAGAAGAACCAATATTCCCTTTTGATACTGGAAATATGCCAGCCCAGGGAACCAGGCGCCCCAGCTTCCAAGAGGCCCAACCCAAGCATTGCAAGCCCATGGCCGACCTCTCCCTTGCTGCCCTAAAGTCCACACGCCCAAGGAGTAGGCATCCAAGGAGTTTGACCAAGTCCAAGGTGATGTGAAGTGGGAGAAGACCAAGTTTATTCTAACCTAGTTGAGAGTTCTAATCCTTTTAAACTTTGTAATTCTAACATAGCTAAAAAAGGACTTGTACTCCAATTTGGAAGAGGACTTGTAACCCAAGTGTAACCATGGTTAGTGAGGGCATGGGAACTCTATAAATACCCTACCCCTCCCCCTCTTGTAATCATCTTTTTCTTATGAATAAACCTTGCTGAAATTTTGATTAAGTGCCTTGTATTTGAGTTTTGGTTCTTACTTTGAGTGCTCTCCTTGTGTTCCTAGATTGAGACCCTACTGCCCTAGCACCCTATCGCATCCGTGGAGATCAGCCATGCCCAAGGAAAAGAAGCCCTAGCTACCGTCCAAGACCAGGAGCTTCTTCCTCACTGGCTGCCATCTTTTAACCCAAATCCCGATTCCTTTCAAACCCTAGTTCCTTTTCCATTTTTTTAGTTGCTATTTTAATTAACCCTGATGCTTCCAGGATCCTCGAGGTGCTTCACCTCCCCTAAGAAGGCCTTCTTTGCTTCTAGGACCGCCCATATCAGCCATCAGATTCAGTGGAGTAGAAGCTTCTTCATCCAGACTCTAATCAAAGTGTGAGTGATCCTTTCCACTACAAAAATTTTAATCTCTGACAGGTAAGAAACCTTCCCTTCTCTTATTATCTGATTTGATGAAGATAAACTATCCTAAACCAAGAGTTTTTCAACTCTCGGGTCCTGGCTATTTTATTAGTTTGCATGAGTTTGCCTGCGATCCAATGATTCTTTGCACTGCTAGTCTTTCCGCTAGTTCTTATTTTATTTTGAAAATCTAGCCTGCAAATAAAATTATAAAAATCACAAAAAAATATTTTACTATTTTTTATGCATGTTTAGCAGTCTTAGAGTTATCCCACATCATGTCCATCCATTAGTACGAAGTGCATGGCCTTCTTCTTAAGGAGGCTGGCCTCCATACGGTTCTTGAGCAGGGTGCCGTCTATGATGTACCTCATGTAGCGATCCATACAACTGGCCTCAGGGGTGACCTGCTCGACCTCCCTGGGGCCTCATAGCTGGGGTCTCCAAGTACTCGATGTATACATGCCCCAACGATGAGTCTGGCAAGGTCGCCAGTCTGGAGAGAACATCAATGCAGGCATTTTCTCTATAAGGGATGTGGGAGAAGTTGAAATGCTAGAAGCCTACCACTCTTGAATGCACTTACTCCAGATATCTTGTTGTTGCCCAGGTGGCTTTCCCAAGAGGGGGGTGAATTAGGAATTTAAAAAAATTAAGCAATTATGTGCTCTTTGAAAATCCCTTGAAGTGTTAAGTGCTGTGATTGAAATAATTAAAAGTAGAAGCAAGATTTTAAGAGAATGCATAATACAAACACAAGAAGTTTTACAGTGGTTCAGAGCAACCCAGCTCCTACATCCACTATCCAAGATTACCACTTGGGATTTTTACTATATCTCCCACTGGAATATAGTTAAATTATTTTAACAGGCTCATAATCCAAATCTCTACACTTTGGTTTTTAAACTGGGCTTACCAAAGAAACTCAACACTTGGTTTTACCAGGATCACCAAGAACCTAACACTTGGTTTTAACACAGGCTAACCAAGAACCTATTTGATTTTTAAATCGGGCTCACTAATAACCCAACAATTCAAAAGAGAATTGTAAAAAGAAAGTAACAGTGATAAACAAATTTTGTCGGATGGTTGTCGATGCAGCTCAAGAGAAGCCCAATTGATTGTAGTTCAATGCACTTGGTTGGCTTCTTCAATTTCTTTAATAAATTCTTCAAGCTTTTGTAGGTAGTTGGTGAAGGCTTGAAGACTGTCTTGAATGCTCTTGCAGTGCTCTCTTGCTTACAAAGTAGCTTGGATATTCAATTTAGCATTTACTCATCATCTCTTGTTTAAAGTAGTTCAAATTCCTTAAATATATAGTCTTGTACACTTCTCAATTGATTTTAGTCATTGTAGATTATTGGGATGTGACATTTGACTGTTAGAGCACTATTTGATTCAAATTCCAAGTTCTGAAACAAGCCATTATAAGTTTAAAATTGACCTTTGAGTTGGCTCGGATTACTCGAGTCGGCTAGGATTACTCGAGTCGGCTCGGATTCTCAGAGTAGTTCTGGTTGAGTCAACTCTCTTCAATTGATTTAGCTTCGTTGCATAGTATTCTGATTCCTCACTTTGTAATAGTCAACTTGCCTTGATTTTAGTTAACTCGAATCCTCAGGCCATAAAAAATGTAGTTTGGAAGAGTCAGCTCATTCTCTTTAGAGTCGGCTTTGTTGGCTGTAGTTCTCAGAGCTCTTTTTCTGGACTCTAGAGGAGTTGGCTTGAATCTCTGAAGAGTCAGCTCGAATGTCTGATAGTACAAAGTAGTCGGCTCGGAATCCCTTTGGGTTGGCTCGGTTGTTTGATTCAGAAAATCATGAATTGGACGAGTCAGCTTGGATCCCTTAGAGTCGGCTCGGATATCTACATGCCAAAAATCTTTTTGCATGCCATGTGCTAGAGTCGGCTCTCTTCTCTTCGAGTCAGCTCGGATAAAATCTTCAGTGAAATATCAGTTTTTCTCTAGAAATCGTCTAGTAAGTCTTCAAAGTTTCAAGATTCCTTCAAACTCTTCTAACCATATTTCTAAGGAATTTTATACTTGAAACACATCTAGAAGTAACCCATTTTTATGATTTTTACTTAGATTTTTCTTGGGTTCTTCTATACATGAATTACTTACAACACAACTCATTTCAAAACTAGGAATGTAGGACTTGAAATTAAACAATGAAATCATCCTACAATAACTTGTAAAACACTTGAAGAGTGTTAGTAAAACAAATGCATGCTCCAATGTTTGGTTATCATCAAAATCACTTATTGGGTCAACAATCTTCTCCTTTTTGATGATGACAAAACACTGGGCATGAAAAAAAATCTTTGCAATTACATGTATAACTGAATTTGAAAGTGAGCATTAACATGTATCAGAGCTAATTGTATTTGCAAATAAGTTTCAGAGCTTTTTGTGAAAAAAAAGAACTATACAATATCAGTGCTTTTATATGTATCAGAATGTTAAGACTAGCACTTTCACAAAGTATCAGAGCTATTAAGGTATGCACGGTATCAAAGCTCAATTTTGCAAAGTTTCAGAAATGTATCAGAGTTGAAAAGTATCAGAGTTAATGTTTTAAGATCTTCAAGGAATGTGTGCAAGTTTTGAGAGCATAGATCATGAACTAAAGTCATTTAGATTCAACAGTTTTTCTCCCCCTTATATATGCAATTTTACATTTTTAATCACATTCTCCCCCTTTTCCTTTCATATTTATGCAACTTTTTCATTCTTTTTCTTGCAACTTTAAACATTCTCTCCCTTTTTGTCAGCAATCAAAAAAGGTGCTCAATTGATCTTTCAAAGCTCAATTTTTATAATAGAAAGACAAAGTTGATAATATTTGTTTGAGATAATTTCACTTTCTCTTCTTAACTTTGATATTCTAAATATAATTTATTTTGATTAGCATTGTATAAATGAAAGTATCATTGAGAGTATTGCACAAGCTCAATTCATACACAGAAGATATGACAAAAATATATTCATTGCATTCATAAAATCTTCATTACATATTACAAAAGATTAAGATTAAAAGTCTATTCACTATCACTATCTACCTTAGTACTATTGGATGGCCTAAAAGGTGGTACAATAGATGGTCCAAAAGATGGGATAGATGCTATTCAGTCTACAAACTGTGGCTCAGAATCTTGGAGCCTAAGATGAGGAGCTGGCTGCCTAGGATGTAGAGTAGAGGTAGGTCCAGGTTGAGGTGTAGGTATAGGTGTGGGTACAGGTCTAGGTACAGGTCTAGGAGAGGCAAATGTTGCAACGACAGTGATTTTGAGCTGATCAAGTTGAAATTGAACTATATCCATCTTTTCATTAAGTTTCTTCACCTTAGTGTTCAATGCAATTAATTCAGCAGCTTAGGCATTCGCAAATGCTTCAGTAGAACCTCTAAGTCTACCAAACTCAGATCTAAGAATCCCGATGCCCTTGGTGTAGTCCTCCTCCATTCTTTTTCCATCTTCCATGCCACCCATTTTGAAATTTACTTCTTTTTACTTAGCCTTAAATTTTTCAATACTTTTATCCATAGAATTTTTAATGGCTTCAGTAGCTGACCTGATAGAATATGATAGGGGCTGTATGTCAAGTTGAGATGTAGGTCTAGATGACTCAAGTGAGTCCACCCTGATGCAAAGCTCTCTGACCTTAGTGCTGAGCAAGTCTAGTATAGTGTCCACTGACTGGCGAAGCTCGCCAAACAACTAGTCAAGGAGCAGGTCAGTGTATCAGCAAGCCCTCTCATATGATGTGCAATAAACTCCTGTGTCACTAAAACACCAGTAAAGTGTGCAGATGGACCTCGAGCAGTACATGTTGGTGGAGAAGTAGGTACGAGAGTCTCATAATCAGTATGAACTATCTCCACAGCCTCAGTGATACTAGTAGGCTCAGTCTCCATAGTCTCAACAGCAGGCTCAGAAGTGGTGCCAAACTCAGTAGAAGCATAAATGAGAACATCAAAAACATACTCTGAAGGCTCCAATATAGAGGGTGTAGCAGTATCAGAAATAATCTCTTTAGGTATCTCTGCACTCTAATCATCATCATCATCTATGCTGGATGCTCCTATGGCTCTTGCATCAGACCCTTTCTTCTTCCATACTCCTTCAGTACAGATATATCCCATTCGAAGTAGAGATTTGGAAGAATAAGTATCAGTATAGTGAAGAGGTTTTCCATCTTCCCCTTCAAGATTGACCCTCTAATAGACTACATAACCTTTCTTCAGAAATAATTTTCCTCTAGCCCTTGACTGTGGATTCAATATATTGTGCCTCTAGCCTTAGGTTTTCATAAAATGTCCTCACTAGAGCAGGATAAGTAGGCACATTCAAAGAACAAAAATAACTCCATCCATGTTCTTCAATAGAGTCACCAATTTTCAGTCCTAAATCCTTGAGAAAAGAGAAAATATTTTGCCTACCACTTGTTACTAGGCGATTAGACATTGAAATCTCCTGTCTTGGAGAGGTGGTGGCAGCAGCAGGTCCTCTTTCTTCTTCTTCTTCCCTCTATTCTTCTCTTTCCACTGCTTGAGTCGGCTCTTCATGCCGATGCTTAGACCTTCTTTCCATTTTAGTAGATGGAGCTGCCCTTTTTGATCTTTTCCCAATAGCCATTCTCGGTGCCATTGCAAGAATTGGGAGAAATTGAAAGATTGGAGCTCAAGGGAGATAATTTCTAAGATTTTGAAAGAGGTTTTGAGTGGAGTTCTAAGGTTTAGAGTGAAAACAAAAGATAGAAAAACTCAAAAAAGGCTCTACGGCTCTATTAAAAAACTGTTTGCTCGATATTCAAGTCAGCTCGACTAACCCTAAAATTGTTCGAGTCTGCTCGACCAGAGCAAAACCAGAAACAACAGTAATTTGAGTCAGCTCGACTTGAGCATAATTTCCTAAGTCGACTCGAACAGAAAATTTCCACAAAAGTTAAGAATTGATCAGAAATGACAATAAATTTACGAAAATTGCAAGGAAAGGTGCTCAAAGATGTTGAATTGATGTAGGAGGTTCTTTATATAATTTCTCCATAATTTTGAAGCGATTAGGTTTGGAAAATCTATAAGGGATCAAAAAGACTTAATTCTCCTCTAATCATGTCAAATCTATTCTAATTGAGTGGCTTAGTGAAAATGTTAGCAAGTTGGCTCTTAGAAGGGATGAATTCTAGTTCAATGTCATCATTCAAAACATGATCTCTAATAAAATGATGTCTAATCTCTATATGCTTTGATGGGGATCCAGGACAGGTCCAGATTCGTTTTCTATTTCTTCTTATTTTCTAGCATTTTTTGTATTTTTCCTATTCCTGCTATTCCACATATTGTCACTATTACAGCTTTATCCAGACCTTATCCCTACTTTATTCCAGCCTTATTCCATCTTCATCTCGTGTTTTTTAAAAAGCTTCCCAAACCCTAGCCGCCGCCTCGCCAGCCCCAGATCCGGGCTGCCCGACCCTCGGCCACCCCCGCCCGGCGGTGGCCGCCGGCCTCGCCCTCGTCGAAAACCCAGCATCCACCGCCCCCACCCGTGGAAGATGAAAAGACAGCCATAGGAAGTCCAACCGCCACCCCACGACCGCCACCCGTCCCGCCTTCTACCGCATGTCGCCTGCCACTGCCAGCCGCCCGCCACCCGCCACCCGCCGCTGTCACGCCGGCTCTCGCCCGGGCGCCGGGCTAGTCCTCACCGGCGCCTAGGGCCCCACGGCCCGTGGGAAGGCGAACGGATGCATCTGTCCGTGTGATGCCATTGCTACCGCTAGCCACCACCGACCGCCCGCCCGTCATCGCCAGTTGCTCGCCCGCCGTCTACCAGCCCACGCCCGGCCGCTGTCGCCCTCGCCAGTGCCCTTGGGCCCCACGCCCGTGGGAAGACTGAACGGCATGCTGGTGCATGTCGTGCGACCGTGCTGCGCCTGCACCGCTGCCTACCGCCACCGCCGTCCCGTCGAAGCTGCCATCCGACCGTCCGCCATCCCACTAGAGCCTCGCCGATGCCCATGGGTCCCCCACGGTCGTGGGAGACCAAACAGCATGCCCTGGGTGTGCCATGCCATTTCTGTGCCACTGCCCCGCTTGCAGCCGCTGCCGACCATTCACCGGCCTAGTCCGCCGCCCGCTTCCTGGCCGCCAGCCATCCGCTGGCCTCGTCCGCCTCCCGTCGGTTGCCACCAAAGATCATTCCCTCTGTGCACATCCGTGAGAGATGAGTTCGCATGCTTTCTGGAGCAATCCAAGCAACACGCTTTACAGTGTAGATCATCAAGTAGACATGCTTTTCAGAGCGGATCAGCACCAATATTGATGTAGCATGGATTTTGATGTAATTTAGTTTTCCTTTTTTGGGTTTCTTGTAGGCTAAGTAACTGAGGGTTTTGGTTTTTCTATATAAAGGCTCCCTCTCCCCCTGTAATGAATAAGTTGAATAGAAATTTTTGGGTTTTTCCATTGGTTTTGGTTCTGGGCTGAGGCCCGTCTTTCCTTCACCTGCGGGTGTCGAGGGGTGTGAGACCCCACTTCCTTCGCTCCATGCAAGCCTCAAGGGGCGTGAGGCCCTAGTTATCCTTCTTTTCCATTGAGTCCCCCTCTAGGTCTTAGGGATTTTTCTTTATGGCTCCAGGTAGCGATTTGGGTGGCATTCCCTAGGCTCCGCATGTAGGGAGATGGGTGGGATGCCTTAGACTACATGTAGTGGGGTGGGTGAGATGCCTTAGAGGTGTGATGTCTCTCTGTGAAGGTGAGTCCCCATCCTAGAGTGTCCATGTTTCCTATCCTCCATCCCATTGTTCCTCCACCAATAAAATTGAAAACCAAAAGAGATCAGTTGTTTGAGGGTTTAGTGTCAGTCCGCCCTAGTCTCGGAAGGCTTCTTAGCCCTCCCACGGTCCTAGTTTGTTTATGTATTTTTCCTTTTCCAGATAAATTAGGTTGTCTCATCCGTCCCTCATCAATTTGGTATCAGAGCGAGTTGTGGATTAGGGTGTGCTCCATTTTTCGAACTCGACAGAGTCGAGTTCTTCATGGTCAAGGAGAATGATGGGGATCCAGGGCAGGTCCGGATTCATTTTCTATTTTTTCTTATTTTCTCGTATTTTTCATATTTTTTCTATTCCCTCTATTCCCACTATTCCAGCTTTATCCCGACCTTATCCTTACTTTATTCCAGCCTTATTCCATCTTCATCCCGTGTTTTTGAAAAATCTTCCCAAACCCTAGCCGCTGCCATGCCGGCCCCAGATCCGGGCTGCCCGACCCCCGGCCGCCCCCGCCGGTCGGCCCGCTGGCCCCGCCCTCTTCGGAAACCCGGCATCCGCCGCCCTCGCCCGTGGAAGATGAAGGGACGTCCATGGGAAGTCCAACCGCTGCCCCACGGCTGCCGCTGCCGCTCACCACCACCGGTCGCCCGTCCCACCGCTCGCCGGCTCTCGCTTGGCCACCGGGGGGGGCCCTCGCTAGCACCCAGGGCCCCATGACCCATGGGAAGGCGAACGGACACGTCCGTCCGTGTGATGCCATCGCTGCCGCCAGCCATCCGTCGACCCATGCCCGGTCGCTGGAGCCGCCATCCGGCCTTCCGCCATCTCGCCAGAGCCTAGCCGGCGCCCAGGGGTCCCCCACGGTCGTGGGAGACCAAATGGCACACCCTGGCCATGCCGTGCCATTTCTGTGCCACCGCCCCGCCTGCAGCTGCCGCCCGCCATCCATCGACCTCGTCCGCCGCCCGCTTCCCGATCTCCGGTTGCCACCGGAGATCATTCCCTTTGTGCACGTCTACGAGAGATGAGTCCACACGCTTTCTGGAGCAATCCAAGCAGCACGCTTTTCAGAGCAGATCATCAAGTCGACATGCTTTCCAGAGCAGATCAGCATCAATATTGATGTATCATGGATTTTGACGTAATTTATTTTTCCTTTTTTGGGTTTCTTATAGGCTAAGTAACTCAGGGTTTTGGTTTTTCTATATAAAGGCCCCCTCTCCCCTTGTAATGAATAAGTTTGATATGAAGTTTTTCGGTTTTCCATTGGTTCTGGTTCTGGGCTAAGGCCCATCTTTCCTTCACCTGCGGGTGTCGAGGGATGTGAGACCCCACTTCCTTCGCTCCATGCGAGCATCGAGGGGTGCGAGGCCCTAGTTATCCCCTTTTCCATCAAGTCCCCCTCTAGGTCTTAGGGATTTTTCTTTACGGCCCCAGGTAGCGATTTAGGTGCGATGCCCTAGGCTCCGCATGTAGTGAGATGGGTGGGATGCCCTAGACTACATGTAGTAGGGTGGGTGAGATGCCCTAGAGGTGCGACGCTCTCCATGAAGGTGAGTCCCTAGTCCTAGAGTGTCCATGTTTCCTATCCTCCATCCCATTGTTCCTCCACCAAGAAAATTGAAAACCAAAAGAGATCAACTGTTTTAGGGTTTAGTGTCAGTCCGCCTTAGTCCCGGGAGGCTTCTTAGCCCTCCCATGGTCCTAGTTTGTTTATGTGTTTTCCCTTTTCCAAATAAATCAGTTTATGTCTCATCCGTACCTCATCATGCTTAGTCCTTGAGTGCTGAATTCGATTTTTTATGAAATTTATAGCACTTGTATTATCATATTTGAAGGGAACTTTAGATTGTGTAACACCAAAGTCTTCTAGTTGTTGTTTGATCCATAACACTGGTGCAACAACTCTCTGCAGCAACATACTCTGCCTCAGTAGTAGATAATGCTACCGAGTTTTGTTTCTTACAGTGCAATGAGATTAAATTCAATCCTAGAAATTGGCATGTGCTGCTAGTACTTTTTCTATCAATTTTATAACCAGCATAATCAACATCTGAAAATCTAATTAAATTCAATGAAGAATGTTTTGAAAACCATAGACCTAGATTGCTTGTTCCTTTCAAAAATCTTATGATTGTTTTAACTGCAAGCATATATGCTTCTTTAGGATTAGATTGGAATCTAGCACATACACATACGCTAAACAAGATATCAGGTCTACTTGCAGTTAAGTATAACAAGGATCCGATCATACCTCTATAGAGCTTTTGATCAATGTTGGATCCATCTTCATCTTATCCAATCTACAGGTTAGACTCATGGGTTTGTTCATTTGTTTGCTTGACTCCATACCAAACTTTTTGATTATTTCTTTGGTGTGCTTGGCTTGGTTAATGGAGATTCCTTCCTTTATTTGTTTCACTTAAAGTCCAAGGAAGTAGTTAAGTTCATCCATTAGGCTCATTTCAAATTCTCCCTGCATTAACTTAGCAAATTCTCTACAAAGAGTTTCATTAGTTGCACCAAATATAATATTATCAACATAAATCTGTACAACTAATAAATCATTATCTTTCTTCTTAATGAAAAAAGTTTTATCAATATTTCTTCTTGAAAAATCATTTTCAATCAAGAAGGTGCTAAGTATATCATGCTAGGCTCTAGGTGCTTGTCTTAAATCATATAATACTTTATTGAGTTTAAAAACATGATTTAGAAATGCATGATTTTCAAAACCTGGTGCCTGTTCTACAAAAACTTGTTCGGATATAAAACCATTCAAGAATGCACTTTTCACATCCATTTGAAAAAGTTTGAAATTCATGTAGCAAGCAAATGCAAGAAGTAATCTGATAGCTTCTAGTCTTAATATGGGTGAATATGTTTCATCAAAATCTATACATTCTTCTTAATTATATCCCTTAGCCACCAATCTAGCTTTGTTTCTAATTATGTTTCCTTGTTCATCTAACTTGTATCTATAGACCCATTTGGTTCCTATGATGGGATGGTCTAATGGTCTTTCAACTAAAGTACATACCTTATTTCTTTCAAACTGATTTAGTTTTTCATGCATGGCCATCATCCAGTTTGGATCAGATTCAGCTTCTTTTAAGGTATGAGGTTCTATTTGTGATACAAAGGCTAGGTAATCATGTGCATCGCTATATGATAACCTAGTCCTAATACCTTGTAAAGGATCACCAATAATTAATTTTCTTGGATGAGAAGTTACATACCTCCATTCTCTTAGTAGATCAGCATGATCCTTACTGTTTCTTCTCCTTCTTGTGTTGGTCTTTCTTGTATGCTCATGTCTTCCATTTCTTTTGGAAGTGTACCTGCATCATTGTCTATGCACTCTTCTTTCATAGAAGGTGAATGATGGAGACATCAAAATCCATCCAGATTTTTAGTCTTTTCTCCCAGATTTTATTTTATTTCATAATTTTTATTCTAGTTATCCCATTTATCCACTCTATTCCCAATTTATTCCCTTCTTATCCTCGATTTATCCCCGATGTATTCCTATCATCTTCTTCCTCCATTCATCGCCTAGAACTTCCATTTTTTTTTCCACCGGTCCTGGATACGCCATACCCGACCACCGGTGACCCTCGACGGCCATCCACCTTCCCCCTGGCATCGATCTTCTTGTGGGAATGCCGGCGGAACCCAACGGAACTGCCCACGGCCGTCCGCCATCAATGCTCTGCCCATGCCGCACCGCTCTCCCCCGTGCTGCCGTACGCCCCTGCTGCACCACCGGCCGTGCCGCCGCCTTCCCCAGCCACCGGCCGTGCCACCGCCTTCCCCAGCACCGGCCGTGCCACCGCCTTCCCCAAGCCACCGGCCGTGCCTCCCTTGCTGCTCCGCCTGTTTGTGCCGTGCTCCTCTCCCCCATGTAACCGTTTGCCCCTGCTTCTCGTCAGCCACCCATGCCTGCCGGCGACCGTCACGACCTCCGCCGGCCGTCATGACCTCCGCGTCTGCCGGCGTTTAGCTCCCTTCGATCCATGGAGAAGGAGCCCGGCTGTTGCACGAACATGATAGCGCACGCTCCTCAAAGTGCACGGATTTCAAAGTGGCCCAAAGATGGTGAAGCACGAATCTTAGAGCTACACCAATTTCAAAGCTTCATAGATTTCAGAGCAAGCACTGGTTTTTGGTGAATTCAGAGTATGCCTAATTTATTTATTTTAAATCTGGATGTATGGACTAGTTGGGAAGTTTTTTAAATTAGTTTTAGATTAGGATTAGTTCGATTTTTCCACCATATGGGGAGGATTGTATTTAGTTTTCTACCATGTATTCATGCTACAAACAAAGCAGGTTTGGGGTGTCACCTTTTTGAGCTGCATGCCTTGTATTTTTTTACTTGGGCCCCAAGTTTTATAATCCTATATAAAGGCACCACCTCTTTTGAATAAAATATGAAGAATATGAATTTTTGAAAGAGTGTTCTTAGTTCTACCTCCGTTAGGAGTGGGCATGAGGCCCATCTTTCCTTCACCTATGGGTGTCGAGGGATGTGAGACCCCACTGCCTTCGCTTTCGAGCATCGAGGGGAGTGAGGCCATAGTTATCTTTTCCATTGCTGAGTCCCCTCTATGATATTGGAGATTTTCCTTCACGGTCCCAGGTAACGATTTGGGTGGGATGCCCTAGGCTCCGCATGTAGTGAGATGGGTGGGATGCGCTAGACTACATGTAGTGGGGTAGGTGGGATGCCTTAGAGGTGTGATGTCTCTCCATGAAGATAAGTCCCAAGTCCATAGAGTATCCATCTTTCTTGCCCCTACATATTTTTTTCACCTTCTTGACCCTAATCATAGGAGACTTCTCAACCCTCCAACGATCCTCCTAACCCCCCCTTTTGTCCCGCATCAATTTTTGTATCAGAGCAAGAGAGGATTAGGGTTGAAAAAAAAATAAAAAGAAAGAAAAAAATGAGAGAAAAAAAAAGAAGAGAAAAGACAAAATTACAACGAGCCTGACTCAACGGAGTCGAGTTTTCCCCACCCCAGGGGAATGACGGGGACATCAAAACCCATCCAGGTTTTTAGTCCTTTCTCCCAGATTTTATTTTATTTTATTTTATAATTTTTATTCCAGTTATCCCATTTATCCCCTCTATTCCTACTTTATTCTCTTCTTATCCCCAATTTATCCTCGATATATTCCTATCATCTTCTTCCTCCATTCATCACCCAGAACTTCCATTTTTTTTCCACCAGTCCCAGATCCACCATGCCTGACCACCGACGACCCCCGACAGTTGTCCACCTTCCCCCCCGGCATCAATCTTTTCATGGGAACGCCGGCGAAACCCACCGAAACTGCCCATGGTCATTCGCCATCGCTACTCTGCCCATGTCGCGCCCCTCTCCCCCGCGCCACCGTCCGCCCCTACTACACCGCTAGTTGTGCCGCCGCCTTCCATAGCCATCGGCCATGCCACCGCCTTCCCTCGTCATCGGCCGTGCCGCCGCCTTCCCCCAGCTGCTGGCCGTGCCTCCCCTGTTGCTTCGCCCGTCTGTGCCGCGATCCTCTCCCCCGCGCCGTCATCGACCCCTGCTTCTCGTCAGCCACCCGTGCCCGCTGTCGGCCATCACAACCTCCATCGACCATCACGACCTCCGCATCTGCCGACGTTCAACTCCCTTCGGTCAATGGAGAAGGAGCCCAGCTGTTGCATGAACATGAAAGCACACACTCCTCAAAGTCCACGGATCTTAAAGCGACCCAAAGATGGTAAAGCCGAATCTGAAAGCTGCACCAATTTCAAAGCTTCACAGATTTTTGAGCAAGCAATGGTTTTTGGTGAATTCGGAGTATGCCTAATTTATTTATTTTAAATCTGGATGTATGGACCAGTTCGGAAGTTTTTTAAATTAGTTTTAGATTAGGATTAGTTTGATTTTTCCACCACATGGGGAGGATTGCATTTAGTTTTCTACCATGTTTTCAGGCTACAAACAAAGCAGGTTTGGGGTGTCACCTTTTTTGAGTTGCATTACTTGTAATTTTTTACTTGGGCCCCAAGTTTTGTAAGCCTATATAAAGACACCACCTCTCTTAAATAAAATAAGAAGAATATGAATTTTTGAAAAGAGTGTTCTTGATTCTACCTCCATTAGGAGTGGGCATAAGGCCCATCTTTCCTTCACCTGTAGGTGTCTAGGGGTGTGAGACCCCACTGCCTTCGCTTTTGAGCATCGAGGGGCATGAGGCCCTAGTTATCTTCTCCATTATTAAGTTCCCTCTATGATCTTGGAGCTTTTCCTTCATGACCCCAGGTAGCGATTTGGGTAGGATGCCCTATGCTCCGCATGTAGTGAGATGGGTGGGATGCCCTAAACTACATATAGTGGGGTGGGTGGGATGTCCTAGAGGTATGATGTCTCTCTGTGAAGGTAAGTCCCAAGTCCATAGAGTATCCATCTTTCTTGCCTCCACATATTTTTTTCGCCTTCTTGACCCTAATCACAGGAGACTTCTCAGCTCTTCAATGATCCTCCTAGCCCCCCCTTTTGTCCCCCATCAGTGAAGGGTTAGTTTCATCAAAAATAACATGCATAGATTCTTTTACAGTAAGAGTTCTTTTGTTAAATACTTTATATGCTTTGCTATGTAATGAATAACCAAGAAAAATTACTTCATCAGATTTAGCTTCAAATTTTCCTAGATTATCTTTACCATTATTAAGCACAAAGCATTTATAACCAAATACATGAAAGTAATTAATATTGGATTTCTTTTCATTCCAAAGCTCATAGGGGATTTTCTTCAAAATAGGACGAATCAAAATGCGGTTCAAAATATAACAAGCAGTGTTCACTGCTTTTGCCCAAAAGTACCTTGGAAGATTGCCTCCACACAACATTGTTTGGGCCATCTCTTCCAAAGTCTTATTTTTTCTCTCTACAACACCATTTTGTTGTTGTGTCCAAGGAGCGGAGAAGTTATGATAAATGTCGTTTTCTATGCAATATTCATCGAAAAACTGATTTTCAAATTCGGTGCAGTGATCACTCCTAATTGAAACTATTGAAAGATTTTTCTGATTAGAAACTTTTTTGTAAAATTTTTGAAAGATTTTAAAAGTTTCATCTTTATGAGCGATAAACAAAACCCAAGTAAATCTAGAAAAGTCATCTACTATCATAAGAGCATATTTCATACCACTTAGGCTTGTGGTCTAGTTTGTCCAAATAAGTCCATGTGAAGTAGTTTAAGGGGTCTAGTAGTTGAAATTATATTTTTAGGTTTAAAACTTTTCCTAATTTGTTTACCTATTTGGCATTCATCAAAAACATAATTAAGATCTACTTTAAATTTAGGCATGCCTCTAACTAGATTCTTGGAAATTAACTTGGCAATAGTATGCATGCTAGCATGACGAAAGTGAATAAAATGGATCTTTCTTCTCAAGTGAGGAAGAAGGCTTCTTAGACAAAGGGTTACCTTCCCACTCGCTCTCTTATCTTGACCCACTTTTGAAAAGAAACTCTTCCTATTGGCTAATTCATTTTAGGGCTTTTTCTAGCTCTTGCTATTGCTACTGCATCTCTTTCGCACTCTGCCATTTGTTTTTTTTTCAACTTGAATACCTGAAGAAAACTCCCCATAAACTGCTCCCCTTGAATCCCATCCCCTGCCCGATGTGGAGCTACTCTGCCTTTCGGAACCCAAAAAGAAACCCTTGAGCAGAAGCTATGCAAAACCTGAATAAAGGAATCTGCTTTCCATCTATGCCAAAGTAAGCAAGACTCCTTGGTCTTAGCATTCATTGCAACTAGACTGGAACTACTTGTGATGTGGGACTAAGATGCTAAGATGCATGCTAATTGATGCGGAACTAACTAGATTCTAGGATGATGCAAGTGATTTTTTTTTCTTTGTGATTTTTAGGTTTATTTTTATGGATTTAGGATTCCCGAAGACAAACAAGAGTAGATCTAGAGTTCTATAATAATAAGAACTTCAAACTAGCAAGTAAGTCCCTAAACAGGAAAAGAAGAGGACCCCGGGATTGAGAAACCTCGTAGGACTTAGCTCTTGGATCAATACCAACTTAGGAGTTAGGGTGGCAAACCTTGTAAAGTTCTGATGCATCCAATGCCGAGTTCACTCGCTATCGTGGATGCGGCCTGGATGATCGAGCCTTCAACCCTACGGGTGTACCAGCTTTCCGTCCAAAGGTCGTGATGGCAAGGGAGACCGACTCCGTGTCTATGGAACCTAGAAGACCTGCGAGCAATCAAGAGAAGGATTAAGAATCAACAAGAAGCAGGAAGAAATAAAGGAAGAAAGGTTGAAGATGTTGATGATGGAGGGTCTTCTTGCTAGGCGCCTAGAAAGATCATCCAGATGGCTTCCGAACTCAAAGATGGAAGATGGATTGGTAGAAGAGATAGTAGCTTAGGGCCTCAAACCCCTCGATTCCCGAAGGTGAAGGCACTCCCTCATGGAGATCGACATTCTTAAGGAATGGAGGCAAACTAGAAGAATATCACTCAAAATCTTTTTTTTCATTCATCAAAATTAACCATACAAATGAGGGGTAAGGTCCTTTATATAGGCACCTTAGGACCCTTTTCAAATTCAAAAGAAAATTACATGTCTTCTCTTGATAAGGCAACAAAAAAAATCTGAAATCCCTTCTGCTTGGCCGACCAAAGCTTGCTTGTGATTGGGCATGGCATGATATGGGGCTTGTAGCAAGGCTTATGTCTTCCTTCTTTCCTTGGTCACCCACCCACCTTTGGTGAGAAACATGATATGGGGCTTGGAAGATGGAGGTTGTCTTGGCACCCTTGGACTCTTGATTTCCCTTCCATAGCTGGTCAAATATTTTGGGAAGAAAGCTTGATATGAGGGCTTGAAGTAAGGGACTTGTCTCTTCATATTTTTAACTCCTTTAGACCTTCCATGGCCGACCAAGTATTTTGGAAAGATGGCTTGATATGGGGGCCTTGAAACAAGGGACTTGTCTTCACAATCTTCAACTCCCATTGACCTTCCATTGGCTGCCCATGACTCCTTTAGTAAGAGGCTTGATAGGGGGAGGGAAGGGAAGAAAAGATCAAGGGATGGCACCCACAAAAAATCAGCATTCCCCCTTGTCTTTGCCGCCCACATGTCATGGTGATGTGGCGCCACATGGGATGGATGAGGTGGCACCCAAGGGTTGAAGTTGCATATTTCAAAGCTTGGGAGATGGCTTGGCCCATTATCTTCAAACAGACTCGGACTAGAATTAATACAGGACTCAAAGACACAACTTGGTCAAATTGGTCAAGGTACAAGACTAGAACAAAAGCAATCGAGACTAAATTCATGACTAAAAAAATTACAATGCTTAGACCTGAAGCCTTATTACATGACCTGATAAATTGGAACCCTAATCAGATATCCACAGAGGGTTGAGGAGCCTCTGTCGGATTTTGGTGCCTACACCAGTTCTCCCAGGGTGGGAGGAACTCGACCTTGTCGAGTAAGAGTTGATTTGGCTTTGGTACTTTTCCAGAAGGTCGGGGTTGAGGCGCAGCAAGTCCTCCCTGGTAATCCACAAGTCATCATACTCCAGTCGGCCTTGCCATTAGACTCCGGTCGGCCTTGCCATCGGACCAAGTAACATTAATAACCTTTTCCCCAGGTGGTGATAGCTTGGTCATCCAGGACATGCTAGATCCGCTCTCCTATCTCAGGTAAAATTGGAGGTGGACACTCTAGGTCGGGTTCACTCTCAAATGAAAGGTCTGTCCCAAATGGCTCGCTGGGTATGTTTGCTGGTTCCTTGTACTCGACTAAGTCTGAGATGTTGAAAGTCGAGCTAATGCCATAATCTCGGGGTAGCTCAAGTACATAGGCATTAGAGCCAACTCTCCTTATCACTTCAAAGGGGCCAGCTCCATGAGCATGAAGTTTCGTAATGGTTCCTAGCGGAAACCATTCAAGCCTAAGCCTAATCATTACAGAATCCCCAATTTCAAACTCTTTGGCTCATTTCTAGGAATTAACCATTCTTTTATATGCATTATTACTTAGATTAATTTTCTGGCTAAGTTCCTTATGCATGTCCCTAATATGCTGTGCAAAGGATTCGGCGGACTCTGAGACACGTGCATGGATGGGTAGGGGAATCAGATCAAGAGGATGGTTAGGTTTGTATCCACTTACAATCTCGAAAGGACTTTTCCTGGTGGTCCTATTCATTGAACTGTTGTAGGCAAACTCAGCTCGGGATAAGAGAAGATCCCAATTTCCATTATGTTTTCCTATGAAGCATCTCAGAAGGTTCCCTATGCTACGATTGACTACCTCAGTTTGGCCATCGGTTTGCGGGTGGTAGGCAGTAGAAAACTTTAGCTTGGTGCCTAGTAAGTGCCAAAGGGTTTCTCGGAAGTAACTAGTGAAGCGGACATCCCTATCGGACACTATGGTTTTGGGAAGGCCATGTAACTTAACTACATGCTCAAGAAAGAGCTTGGAAACTCTGGAAGCATCTAGGATCTGGGAGCAGGGTATGAAATGGGCCATTTTGGAGAACCTGTCAACCACTACACAGACTGAATCATGCTTCCTTATGGTCTTGGGCAATTCTACCACAAAGTCCATGCTAAGATCTTGCCATGGGTGACTAGGCACAGGCAGGGGGGTCTATAGGCCAGTATTCTGCTTTTGCTATTTAGCAACAGCACAAGTTCAGCACCGGGAAAGCCGATGCATCCGTAGGGTTGAAGGCTCGATCATCTAGGCCGCATCCACGAGAGCGAGTGAACTCAGCATCGGGCACATCAGAACTTTATAAGGTTTGCCACCCTAACTCTTAAGTTGGTATTGATCTGAGAGCTAAGTCCTACGGGATTTCTCAATCCCGGGGTCCTCTTCTCATCCTGTTTAGGGGCTTACTTACGAGTTTGAAGTTCTTATTATTATAGAACCCTAGATCTACTCTTGCTTGTCTTCGGGAATCCTTAACCTCATTAAAAAAACCTAAAAATCACAAATAAAAATCACCTACATCATCCTAGCATCTAGTTGTAAAGGTTGTTGGTGAGCCTAGGTGATAAAACCAACTTAGGTTTTGACTTATGAGCCTTGGAAAATAAGTCGGCTGTAATCTTGAAGAGATTATAATGAAATTCCCAAGGAAAATCTTGGAGAGTGGACATAGGTGCTTGGAGTGCACCGAACCACTATAAAATATTGTGTTTGTGTGTGATTGCTCTCTTTCCTACTTGCTCTTTATTATTTACATTTAATTTGCTATTATCTACTGTATATCTCTTAGAGCTAATCATTTTATTTTACAAACACTTTAAGGCCAGCACATAATTGTTTTAATTTTCTAAAGATCCAATTCACCCCCCTCTTGGGCTCCATTTATGGGCAACAACACCCAAGCCCAGAAGCGCATCGATGATGGCACCCCAGGCCTCCACCATTCAAGCCCACAAGCTGGTGCCCCTCCTAGACCTTCTTCAAGACATGGCGCCCAGCCCAAGCCCATTCATGAATGGCACCCCAGCTAGCCCAAGCCCAGTCCAATAATGAGGCGCCCCAAGTCCCAGCCCACCAGGGAGTGGAAAAGTCAAAGCTCCAAGCCCATGAGGAGCCCAAGGTCCAAGCCCAAGAGAAGCCTTTTGACTAAGTCCAAGAAGGAGAGAAGAGTCCTCATCCAACTAGGAATCAAGTTTTATTTCTATTCAAATTATGTACTCCTAGTCCTAAGTCATTTTGTAATTCTCTTCCTAATCAAACTATGTACTCCTAGTCATAAGTAGCTTTGTAATCCAATCCTAACAAGGAGAGGACCTAGGTGAGCCTATAAATACCCCACCCCTCTACCCTCTTGTAATAATTTTGAATGAATGATTGATTGAATTAATGAATGTACTTGGAAAGGAAATTTGAGTGTTCTTTCTTCTATTTTTCCTTTGTTCTTGTGAACATTGAACTATGTGAGGGAGTGTTGCCTTTGCTTTTGAGCATCGAGGGGTGTGAGACCTTATTTATCAAACCCTAGCTGACCATCATCAGCCCTCCCTTGCCACCCCTGCTCTTTCTTTTTTCCTTATTTTTTTAGCCATCTAGCCATCTTTCCTATCATTTTCTAACCTTCTCTATGTGTTTTATAGATCCCTTGAGTTTCACGACTTTAGGGTTCCATTTGCCTAGCCGTCGGGTTAGCGGATGAAAAGCCAACAGATCCATAGGTTTTCGGCTTGACTTTCTAGGCCATATCCGAAAGTGTAGAGCGATCTCTTCATGAAATTAGCAGTGATCATTGCCAGGTACACACACCCTAGCCCTCTAGATCATGTTATTATGGAAGAGCTAGCCCTTCCGTGGTTTTCTAGCCTTGACGGTCCTGTTTTCATCTCTTTTGAGGGTCATTTTTTGCATGCTTGTGGTCTAGAATTTCTATAGGATTACCCTTTCATCTATTTGACCTGATATTTGGAAATTAAAATCTTAACTTAATATTGAATCCACAAAAAATTCCTTTCATGCTAATTAGTCCCTCATCATATGGTATCAAAGCTCTTTAGGGCTAATATTCTGTATCCCATAATTCTTATATATAGTCAATTATTTTAATTGTTTCTGCATATAGTAAAATCGTAGAGTCCTAATTCTTTTTTTAATGGATTCCACTTAATTGAAAATAATTTCCATAATTTTTCCATGATTTATTTCGTCTTGTAGAACTTTTGCACGCTTGTTTTTTGCCCTAGAAACTTTCTGCATCCAAATCATCTACATTAAGACTCTGAGTTTCGGTCCATTTCATCATCTTAGGTATTTTATTTTTCATTAGAATTTGCACAGAACTCTTTGTTTAGTATTGATAATTTTAACAATTTTTAATTATTTTTACAAAAATAAAAAAATTATAAAAATTTGTATTCTAGAAATCCTAATAGAAGTTCTGAGTTTTCTGCACACAGTCTTAAACCCTAGGTGTTGCATCATCATCCAAATTTTTATCTACATGAAATTTGGTAGGGGTCATCTTCACCGTTAATCCTCTATCTTGAATGTTTTGTAATTTTTTTTGCATAGAAAACCATACCAAATTCTGCATCAAAACAAACCCTAATTTCAGTTTCTGATATTTCTGCATACTTGACTAAACCAAATCTAATCAACTTCCAAACCCCACCTCACCCAAGCAAAATTTTGTTTGCTAACTTAACCAACATAAATTTAATTTGCCACCTCATAAAAAGCCAAAAAAAAATTTTATTTTTTGTAGTGTTTTAGATTGCATCAGGTTTCATTCTGTGTTCATCATCTCATTCAATTAATCTTAAGGACAATTTCCTATATCAGATCAGGGCAGGATTTCTCACTTGTCCTAGGTCCAAAACAATCACCCAGCATCAAAAACCCAAGCCTTAATTAAAATCAATTAGCAACCTAATTTTCTCTAGTAAGCTAGGAACACCAACAGGTCAAGTCCGAGTTGTGTAGGTAAACTAGTGCATTCAATCCTCCAACTATTACTAAAAACTGGTATCTAAGGCTAGAGGTCCAAAGGCAAATGTCCTAAGTGGAATGGTGGTTTTTAATTAGGACCCTGTCACAGGTAGGGGGAGCCTCCCACCACTCCACCTCTTACTTGGCCAGTGGAAGGATTAGTTACTGAGTTGAGTGTAAGTTGAGTCAACCCATTCTACTTTGGCTCTAGGTCTAGCAAACTATAGTCAGTGTTAACCTTGTGTGCTTGAGTGCATCATAACACCTTTACTGATTGATTGCATGACCACTAGTTTAAGAACCTAATATCAAAGGTCTAAACCCCAACCCAGCTCAGTCATGGACTCCAACTTTGAGACCTTTATGAAGACCATAACTGATTAGTTTACCTAGATGAACCACTACTTTAACCAATCCAATACCCAATCCCAAAACCAGTTTGCCTAAATGAACCATAAGTTTGACCAATCCAATACCCAATCCCAGAACCAACTTGCCCAGTTGACCACCCAGATGAACCAAATGAACCATAGATTTGACCAAATATGATGGGGACATCATGTTAACCCTAGTTCACTATGGGTCCCTGAGTTTTGAGTTCCTTATCCATGATTCCAGTTTTGTCTTTGAGTCCAATTATCAAGTCCTGTTAGCCCTTTGAGTATTGTAATTAGGGCTTAAGTCCGTTGAGTCACTTGAAGTCCTGTAATTAAGGTTTTGATCAGTTAAGCCTGATTATGCCCATTGAGTCCTGTATTTGGGTCTTGAGCTCTGTTACACTTGAGTCCTGTACCTAGAGTCGACTCATGCCATTAGGGCTAATGAGTCAAGCTTGAGATTACATTCGAGCTTAGTTAAGCGAGTCAGCTCATTGCGAGCCATTTGTCAATTTTGAGAACTTAATCATGTGTTAAGTTTTGTAACTAATCCAATCTAGTTAAGTTGAGTGAGTCCTGTAATAAGTTGAGTTATCTCAACCTCAATCCAGTCCAATTGAGACCTGTAAGAGTTCAGTAAGTTGTGTTCTTTTAAAGTTTTGTACAAGAGGAGGAGAATCAGCTAAAGTCTTCACTAGGATCCCATAACAAAGTAAGTCCATAAAAGATACCAGGGACCAAGAATATTCTTCCAGCATTCTAGCCCAGGGTTTCCAGCCCGCTAGGATCAAGCCCATGTGCCAAAGCTCTTTGGAGGCCGCCTAAGCCCATGTTGGAGACACCCCTTGCAGCCCTAAAGTCAAGCCCAAGTTCAATTAGGCATCTACGCCCAAGAGACCAAGATTCCCAAGGAATATACTGCCCCCAGGTGCCTTAGCCCAGAAGCCCATAAGCAGTTGGTGCCCCTGGCCCATTCATGACAAGCCTAGGCACCCAAGAGGAAGACTAGGTCAAAGGAAGGAATATTCCTCCCCAACCCAAGAAGAAAGCCCCTTGACCAAGTCAAAGAAGGAGAAGAATCCACTTCTAACTTGGAGATTTTGTTTTATTTCTACTCAAATTATGTAATCCTAGTTCTCGGCCACTTTGTAATCCTTCTCCCTATCAAAGTTTGTAATCCTATCCTAACTAGGAGAGGGCATAGGAACATCTATAAATACCCCACCCCTCCATCCTCTTATAACTAATGATCAATTATTATGAATTATTATGAATGAATTTCTCTTAAGTTTTTTTCAAAGTTTTGTGTGAATTTCAGTAAGATTAAGGGTATCTGTGTGATCCCTCAAGGTTTCTGTGTGATCCCTGCACCCCGCCTTAAAGCCGCTAGCCCTCTTCATCCCTTGGCCGCACTCTTCAAACCTCTTCCCCTTTCTTTTCTTTCAGCAATCTAACTCTTTTCTTGCTTATTTTCTAACCCATGAATGATGATTTGCAGGTCCCTCAGAGTTCACGAATCCAAGGATTCCATCTGATCAGCTTTCGGGTCACCAGATTGAAATTTGCAAATCCATAGGGTCGATAGCTTTGTTTTCTAGGCCGTATCAGAGAGCGTAGAGCAAACTCTTCATGCATCGATCTTCAAATCTCTACCAGGTACACCCCCTAGACTCCTCTGGTAGTGGTATTGCAGAAGAGCTAGTCCTAAATAGGGCTTCTTAGCCTTGGCGGTCCTGTTTCTTCACTTTTAGGATTTATTTTTGCATGCCTGTGCTTTAGATTTTCTATAGAATTCCTTACTTAATATCTTGGCTTGAAATTCGAAATACAAACTTCTAATTTAACACATAATACACGAAAAATAATTGGCATGCATGAATAGTCCTGCATCAAAATGACCCAATCGAATAACCAAGCAACCAATAGGATTAACCATTTAACCAATAGTTTTGACCAGGTAGGGAACCAATTAGAAGACCAAAGGAAAGCCCCTAAGCCCCATACCAGACCTAAACCTGAGCCTGACCTTAGGACCCATGTTGAGCCCAACCCTAGGGAACCCAATCATGATTTCTTGACCAAAGTAAGAGGGCCATAACCTATAGACCTGATTCCAAATCCTATGAACCTAGTTCCTATGCATCCAGATCCATAACCTATAAACCTGATTCCAAATCCTATGAACCTAGTTCCTATGCACCTTGATCCTCTGAACCCAGATCCTATGTAACCCTATCCTATGAATCCAAGGGATCCATGACCCTTGGCCGACCTGAATCCAATAGGAATGGTATCCTTAGATATGAGTCCAGTACTAGGCCAGTTTCCCTTATCCAACCCAAACCTGATAGGGTTATTACCTATGGGTATTGCCCAGTTTTTCCTAGTCAACCTGAAACCCATAGGATTAGTACCCCTAGAGCTGAACCAAGTATTAATCAGGTACCCCTTAGTCGACCTAAGCCCATTAGGACTAGTGCCCCTAACCCAAGACCAGGTCCTAGCCAAGCCAACCCGAGCTGACCCAACCCGAGGTGACCCGGGCCTAGTATCCCACTAATTCCCATGAATGATAGGAATAAGGACTTTGAAGTTCAAATTGATTGCACTAATATTCAAGATTTAGGGTATCCTTGAAAGAAAACACAGGGTTGCAAGTGCCTACATTAAGCATTCAACAGCAGGGAGCAGGTATGTATTTTAAAACATTTTTTAAAATCACAGCGGAAAAACCTACTCTGTGCAGGATCTAACATATTCTTGATGCATGTATAGGAAAAACATGGCATAACTTTGGCATGTAATATTTATAAACTATTTTATAAACCCAGATCAAAGCATGCATGAAAAATAAAACCACAAAATTTACCTTATTCCTGCTGGAATAGCTCTGGGATATATGCTGGAATAACTGGGATAACTGGAATAACTGGGATAACTGGAATAACTATTCCAGCCTTCTTCTTCTTCCGGCAACCGTTGGAATGCTTTTTGAGTTCTTCTTCAAGTGCAGCAAAAACCAAAACCAAATGGCCAATCTCTTGGTCTCTTCTCCTTCACCAATGGCAAGGGAGTAGCTTGATGGAGCTGGCTTCAGGGGAGAGCTCTTGGATCCTTCACCCAACGATTTCTTCCTCTCTTCCAAGTGCATCAAGCCTGCAACCAAAAATAAAGCAAAGAAGACCAGCAGCAATGGCAGAACTGAAAGCTCTCAGGTGCTCATGGGAACACCCTCTAGAGGGGGTACACGCCTGGGGCTCCTCTGATCCGGCTTCTTGCACGATGCTAGTCGCCTGAATGCCTTGAAATGGTGAGGGGAGGAAAGGAAAAACAGAACTCCAAGTTCTGTAAAAGTATACTCCAAAACAGCCCTTTCCTCCACCGATTGAGCACTAGATGAAACAGGGAATTAAGGAACTCTCTCCAAATCTTACATAAGAACTCAAACTCCAAATCACCGATTGGAAGGGATAAAGGAAGCTCTCCAAAACAAGAACTCAATGTTTATTTTTTTTTTTTGCTGCATTTCCACCGCCCAAGTATTTGTATCAGTGTGAAACCCATTCAACCAGTGCAATGGTAGCCAAAGGACCTGTTGGGAAAACGAGGGGGGAGCAGGTTTCGGGAAACAATGAAATTCATTCACAACGAAGTAATTAACAACCATTAAATGGAGGTATAATACCACCCAAAACCAATGAAACGGGAGAGGAAGAGACGCTAATAAACCCCTGTTCACCCAAGCCTTAGACACCGTGTAGATGGTTCAAACCCGGTTCACAACCGGTTCAAAAAATCCCAAACCGGTTCTAAACCGGTTCACAAGATAATTAGATTAAAATATAATTAACAAAAGGCTTGGTCAAGTCCTGGTTATCCAGAAACAATTCTTGGTAAACCCGAACAAAATCTGATCGACCCAAACCCGAGTCAATCCAATGTGCTCAATCAAACCGTTGCCGAAATGATTCTTAATCATTTATCGGTACCTGGATCAGGGAGAGATCCTCTATGGCGTGTGACCTCATAGGTTCGAACCTAGGCGGTAGCACTGGAACAATTTCAGTACTAGCACAAGATACCATCTAGCAATGGGTCCCGGCATCCGGATAGGTCGAAGATGCGAGAGCAATCAATCGAACCTCTGGCATATGGTTACCGTATAATTCATCTCTTTGACCTCCAATGCTCAGGATGACCTAGGGTTAGACTGCCAACCCTAGCTGAGTCAATCACAATATGTCTCAACCTTGCAAGTCCAGTGCCTCCTCACTAAGACTACCCCGGCCGAGGATTTGCTAAATTGAGACACTGCGAGACATTCAATCCAAACTATTTGGACAGGTCAATTCCATCTTGGTCCACTACTGCTCCACAAGTACTTGTCTATACCCAGAAACCTTCCATCATCGGATTAGAAATATGGATAGTCCGGCACCAAAGCACAGGGAGTTGCTTGCAAGCTACCATGATGACCTCAGGTCGAAGGGACACATATATGCATATCCAATCGTGAGTATCTCTTTGGCAGAAAGGGGCTACAAGGAGTCACGTTCAATGAGATATCTTATATCCCACTTGCATATCACATCAGTGTCACCACACTTCTTTGGTTAAGAGGACAACCAAACGATATCAACCACAACAACCTACACTTGATACATTGCCATCCAGTATAATGTATCCTTTGGTAATGAACCTGGTTTAAGGATCATTCGATATATCCTCTCTATATCGAAGTCAATGTAGTCCTGAGGACTTCATCACATGAAAAAGAGTTCATTACAGGGAAACATAAGAATGTGATGAGTTGCCAAAATAATATTTATTAATTCATACAAAGAGTACAATACTCAGCTCAACCACCTACAGCCTAGGCGATTAGCTTTGGGATACAATTTCCAACAACTCCCACTTGTACTAAAGCTAATCATAACAGTATCTAATACCCATTTCCTATTTACAAAAGTCGAACTCTTTTATTTCGAGGGCTTTAGTAAAAATGTCGGGCATATTTTCCTTTCCATTGATCTTCATAAGATTGATGTCACCTCTTAATTCTACGATCTCTCGTACGAGGTGGTTGCACCGCAGAATATGCTTGGTGCGGTGATGAGCTTTCGGCTCCTTAGCTTGAGCAATGGCTCCAGTGCTGTTACAGTACACTAGAATAGAACCATCTAGGAAAGATGCCACCCCTAGCTCTCCAAGGAACTTCCGCAACCACACAACTTCCTTCGCTGCATCTGATGCTGCAAGGTACTCTGCCTCGCATACCGAGTCTGCAACTGTTGCCTACTTGAAACTTTTCCAGCAAATCGCTCCTCCATTTAGGGTAAATACAAACCTCGACACACTTGCTATCATCCTTGTCTGACTGGAAACTGGAGTCAATATATCCCACAAGTTTAAAGTCAGATTCTCCATAAATCAGCCATTGGTCTTTTGTATTTCTCAAATACTTCGGGATGGATTTAACCACCTTTCAATGCGCCTCACCTGAGTCAGACTGGTATCTGCTCACTACTCCTAGTGAGTATGCCACGTCTGGTCTAGTACATGTCATAGCATACATGATAGAGCTTACTATAGAAGCATAAGGTACTCTACTCATGCTCTCCCTTTCCTTAGGAGTTGTCACACAATCCTTCCTGGAAAGAGTAATTCCAGAACCTATTGGAAGATAGCCTTTCTTGAAATTTTTCATGCTGAACCGTTTCAGCACGGTATCAATGTACACAGATTGGGATAATCCCAGAAGCCTCTTAGATTTATCTCTATAGATCTTCATACCCAGTATATAAGAAGCTTCACCCAAGCCTTTCATGGATAACTAAGATGACAACCAGACCTTTATTCCTTGTAATTCTACAACATCATTCCCGATTAAGAGAATGTCGTCAACATACAGTACAAAGAATACAATCATAGAACCATTAACCCACTTATAGATGCACGGTTCTTCTTCGTTCCTAACGAAGCCATAAGATTTGATACACCTATCAAAACGTAAGTTCCAACTTCGAGATGCTTGCTTGAGTCTATAAATGGACCTCTGCAACTTGCATACTTTTGACTCATCTAAGGATGTGAACCCTTCAGGCTGTATCATATACACCTCCTCTTCCAGCTCCCCATTTAAAAAAGCGGTTCGGATATCCATCTGCTAGATCTCATAACCAAAATATGCTGCTAAAGCAAGCATGATTTGAATGGACGGCATTGCCACAGGGGATAAAGTATCATCATAATCAATACCATATCATTGACAATATCCCTCGGCAACCAGATGGGCTTTGTAGGTCTCCACCTTCCCATCTGCACCCCTTTTCCTCTTAAAGATCCACTTGCACCCGATGGGTTTTATACCTTCAGGCAGATCAACCAATGTCCATACATTGTTGATTTCCATGGACTCCATTTCGGATCGCATGGCTCCAAGCCATGCCTTAGAGTCAGATCTCTGAAGAGCATCCATATAGGTGATCGGATCCTCATTATTCTCGTCTAGCTCAATGGGATCGCCATCCCGGACCAAGAAACCGTAGTATCTGTCCGGCTGACACGGTACTCTACCGGATCTCCTAACAATGGGTTCTGGGTGTGATTGAATCATAGCCGGTTCTACGATGTCCTTAGAGTATGCAGGTTCTTCTACTGGCTAAACTTCACCAAGTTCAATCTTAGAGGCTATAGTTCCTTCTCCAAGAAACTCCTTTTCCGAAAAAATAGCCCTAAGAGCGGCGAACACTTTCTGTTCATCCTCTAAGTAGAAGAAATACTCTTTGGTTTCTTTAGGGTAACCAATAAACAGGCACCGATCAGACCTAATACCAAGTTTATCAGAGTCTAAATGCTTTACATATGCCGGACAACCCCAAACCCGAAGGTGTGAGACTGAGGGCTTACATCCAGTCCACATCTCATATGGAGTGGAGACAACAGACTTACTCAGAACATTATTTAACAAGTGATAAGCTGTCTCAAGTGCATATCCCCAAAAGGATAGCGGCAGAGTTGCAAAGCCCATCATGGATCGAACCATGTCCAATAGAGTTCGATTCCTCCTTTCGGACACATCATTCAATTATGGTGTTCCTGGAGGAGTCCACTAAGAGAGAATCCCATTCTCCTCAAGGTATGTTAAAAACTCACCAGATAGGTATTCACCGCCTCGATCAGATCAAAGGGTTTTAATACTTTTTCCAGTTTGTTTCTCTACTTCATTACGATATCGTTTGAACATTTCAAACGACTCCGATTTATGTCTCATCAAAAAGACATAACCGAACCTCGAAAGGTCATCTGTAAATGTAATGAAATATCTGTATCCACCTCTGGCACTAACTGTCATGGGTCCGCATACATCAGTATGTATGAAACTCAGAAGTTCTGTAGCTCATTCAACTTTTTCAGTAAAAGGTGACCTGATCATTTTACCAAGTAAACAAGATTCACAAGTAGGCAATGATTCATAATCACTAACCTTGAGGAGACCTTCTCCTTGCAACTTGTTTATCCTATTCTGGTTTACATGACCTAGCCTATAGTACCAAAGATACAGATCACTGACATTTTTTAACCTTGGACATTTGCTAGATGTGTACATTACACTAACAGGCCGTAACAGTACATAAATTCCATTATTTAACTTAGCTTTCATTATCATGGAGTTATTCAAAATAATTTGGCAAATATCTCTTTTTATTGATAGTTCAAAACCATAATTGGCCAAAAGGCCTACAAAGATTATGCACATAATGAAACTAGGACGGTAATGATAGTCGACTAAGTTGACAGTACAAGACTCAAAGACAAGACTCAGAACTCCGATCGCCAGTACTGGAACACGATTTCCATTCCCGATGCTCATAAACTATTTCCCATCCTCGAATCTCCTGCTAATCTGCAGTCCCTGTAACAAATTACAGACATGAATAGGACTACCGGTATAAATACCTAGTTAGCAGTATCACAAATAGAGAAATTATAAGGTTTTATCATATAAATACCGTGTCCAAAACTATGATGCTTTTCCTTCCTTTGCCTGTTCGGATGTAAAGACGCTTGGTAAAGAGGACAGTTCCTCTTCCAGTGGCCCTGCTTCTTGCAGTAGAAGTACTCTATAGAAGATTGGTCAGCTCTCACTTTCCTGGTCTGACTCGGGCCAGGAGCATTTAGCACCTTCTTTCCCTTCTTTTTATTCTTCCCTTTCTTAAAGGGACGACGACCTCTAGAACCTCCCACTAAATTCACCACCCCCTTATTCAGTTGGTGGTCTTTCTCGAAAGTCTACAATAATCCCATCAAACCATGGTAATTGATTGCATGCTTGTTCATTCTGTAATGATCAAGAAAGTCAAGATAGGAGGAGGGCAGAGAATTCCAGATCGCAGCCTTGCCGAGCTTCTCGTGCAAGGGACATCCGAGCTTGCCCAACTTTTCAATCAGCTCGATCATGTATAATACATGATCAGTGACTGAACCACCATTCGGCATCTTGGTGTTGTAGATGGCTCAAGACATTTTGTATCACTCTAAATTATTCAGTGTGCTGAAAGATTCCTTCAACTTTCGAAGAATCTCATCTGGTTGGGCCTCCTCGAACTTGCGACTGAACTCGTCATTCATTGCTGCTAGCATAATGCATCGAACAGTTGTCCGATCAGAAACCAACTTTTGATAAGTGTCCCTAATCGAACTACGAGCACTGGCAAAAGGGATTTCAGGTGCCGGATCTGTTATCACATAAAGGATCCGTTCATGCTCCAGGACAATTCTCAACTTTTGATACCAACTATCAAAGTTGTGGCCCTTCAACTTCACATTATCGAGAAGTGACCGGAGCGACATATTTGAAGACATCTAAAAGAAAAATATAAGACCATATTAGAGTATGAATTAATTAATTAACCAAAAGACTTGGACTATAGTCTAAAGATCTCTCCCACTAATTTTTCAGATTGGGAGCCTCTAACTCCAATCCATGAAATCACTATTTCAAAGTGGGTACTGAAATCCAATAGACCACGTATGAGCCCGACTATGGCCAGCTCAACCATACGCGCCTAAAGGTAGGTTCACCATCCAATTGCTTCCCCAAGCAACTTCTAGTAAATTATTTTGCCCCAGAGAGCACCCTAATCGGCCTAGGGGCCTCCTATTACGGGTCTCCGGTTAGGTCCAACCATTAACATGATAAATCCAATACTTCCAACCAACGAATGACCAAGCCCGACTATGGCCGGCTCACCTGATCACCGTTAAGAAGGTTGCACTGACCATCATCCATGAGAGAACAATTTCAGTAACCGGATGCACACCCATTCTATGGAATTGCTGATGAACACCAAGTTAAAGGACACATTACTAACTTACTTAATGGGAGGCTAAGACACCATCAACTCTTTGACTTAGTCTTTTTTAGGACCTAATAATTTTAGAAGATTTTAGGTTGTGACAGAAGAATAAGAGAAGAACATGGATCATCCTCCCAGTAAACGAATCAGTTTCCAAGAGGGTTGAACCAATTCAATAATTGATCCATGGGCACCTACTGATCAGTCAGACTGATCAACTTGGGTAACATGGGTTAACTCGAGTCAATGAGCTTTTCTAATCAGTCCTGGTTGTCATGACTGGCTAGGAAGGTGAGATCATGGGTGAGTATCCGCCATTAACCATATTTCTTAGACACCAACCAAGTTGGCCAGGAAAGAGGTAGTCTCATACAACCATGATCATAATTGCCAAACCTACCTCGACACCAATCAGTTTACCAGACTCGATCAGACTAGTCTAAAGACTCGGGCTTCCACAGAGCCACTAATTAGATCCATTTTAGATGAATGGACTAACTTATCTAACTATTAGATAGTTCTAAAAGAAGGACCTTAATCAACTTTTGATTAGTCTTCTTATTATCCAATTCAACTAAACATAGGTCTAACCCAAATTATGGCCCAATTAGACAGCTAACCTAATTAACCCAATTGGCTTATTTAAATGACATTAGGTTTCATAAATCCTAAGATAACTTGTCATTTAATCACACAATTCAAAATTGTTTGAATATAAGCCAAAATTTTTAATTAAAATAATTTTAATTAAAACATGTAAAACTCCTTTTACATAACATCTCGTGCATCATATCTAGTTTAATGCTTTTATAAATATTACATTACCAAAAAAAATATAGCTGAATTAAAATAATTTTAATTTCATTGAGTTCCTTAAAAGATCCTTCTGAAGAGGCCAACACAGATGAACCACATCATGCTAAAGATACACAGTCATGGTGAAGGTCTCAACTAGATTCCTAAAAGTACTCCCTAATCATCCTATGATTAATATACAGATACATAACTTAAGATTAAACAATTTAATCTACTATACATGCAATCAATAAATGTTACTCCTGAACATGTGCTCTGATACCACTGAAAGAAAACACGAGGTTGCAGGTGCCTACATTAAGTATGCAACAGCAGAGAGCAGGTATGTATTTTAAAATATTTTTTAAAATCGTAGCGAAAAAACCTACTCCGTGCAGGATCTAACATATTCTGGATGCATGTATAGGCAAAACATGGCATAACTTTGGCATGTAATATTTATAAACTATTTTATAAACCCAGATCAAAGCATGCATGAAAAATAAAATCAGAAATTTTACCTTATTCCTACTGGAATAACTCTGGGATATCTGCTGGAATAACTAGGATAACTGGAATAACTATTCCAGCCTTCTTCTTCTTCCAGCAACCGTTGGAATGCTTTTTGAGTTCTTCTTCAAGTGCAGCAAAAACCCAAACCAAATGGCCAATCTCTTAGTCTCTTCTCCTTCACCAATGGCAAGGGAGTAGCTTGATGGAGCTGGCTTCAGGAGAGAGCTCTTGGATCCTTCACCCAACGATTTCTTCCTCTCTTCCAAGTGCATCAAGCCTGCAACCAAAAATAAAGCAAAGAAGACCAGCAACAACGGCAAAACCGAAAGCTCTCGGGTGCTCATGGGAACACCCTCTAGAGGGGGGACATGCCTGGGGCTCCTTTGATCCGGCTTCTTGCGCGATGCTAGTCACCAGAATGCCTTGAAACGGTGAGGGGAGGAAGGGAAAAACAGAACTCCGAGTTCTGTAAAATTTTCTCCAAAATAGTCCTTTCCTCCATCGATTAAGCACTAGATGAAATAGGAGATTAAGGAACTTTCTTTCCCAATCTTACACAAGAACTAAAACTCCAAATCACCGATTGGAAGGGATAAAGGAAGCTCTCAAAAGCAAGAACTCAATGTTTTTTTTTTTTTTTCTGCTACATTTCCACCGCCCAAGTATTTATATCAGCGTGAAACCCATTCAACCAGTGCAATGGGAGCCAAAGGGACTTGCTGGGAAAATGAGAGGGCAGCAGGTTTTGGGTAACAATGGAATTCGTTCACAATGAAGTAATTAACAACCATTAAATGGAGGTATAATACCACCCAAAACCAATGAAACAGGAGAGGAAGAGATGCTAATAAACCTCTATTCGCCCAAGCCTTAGACACCATGTGGATGGTTCAAACCCGGTTCACAACCAGTTCAAAAAATCCCAAACCGGTTCTAAACTGGTTCACCAGATAATTAGATCAAAATCTAATTAATAAAAGGCTTGGTCAAGTCCTGGTTACCCAGAAACAATTCCTAGTTGATCCAAACAAAATTTGATTGACCCAAACCAGAGTCAATCCAATGTGCTCAATCAAACCGTTGCTGAAATGATTCTTAATCATTTATCAGTACATGATCAGGGAGAGATTCTCTATGGCGTGTGACCTCATAGGTTCGAACCTAGGCGGTAGCACTGGAACAATTCCAGTACCAGCATAAGATACCATCTAGCAATGGATCATGGCATCCGGATAGGTCGAAGATGCGAGAGAAATCAATCGAACCTCTGGCATATGGTTACCGTATAATTCATCTCTTTGACCTCCAATGCTCAGGATGACCTAGGGTTAGACTGCCAACCCTAGCTGAGTCAATTACAACATGTCTCAACCTCGCAAGTATAGTGACTCCTCACTAGGACTACCCTGGCCGAGGATTTGCTAAATTAAGATATTGCAAGACATTCAATCCAAAATATTTGGACAGGTCAATTCCATCTTGGTCCACCACTGCTCCATAAGTACTTGCCTGTACCCAGAAACCTTCCATCACCAGATTAGAAATCCGGGTAGTCCGGCACCAAAGTACAGGGAGTTGCTTGCAAGCTACCATGATGACCTCAAATCGGAGGGACACATATACCCATATCCAATCATGAGTATCCCTTTGGCAGAAAGGCGCTAGACGGAGTCACGTTCAATGAGATATCATATATCCCACTTGCAGATCATATCAGTGTCATCACACTCCTTTGGTCAAGAGGACAACCAAACGATGTGAACCACAACAACCTATACTTGATATATTGCCATCCAGTACAATGTATCCTTTGGTCGTGAACCTGGTTTAAGGACCACTCGATATATCCTCTCTATATCGAAGTTAATGTAGTCCTAAGGACTTCATCATATGAAAAAGAGTTCATTATAGGGAAACGTAAGAATATGATGAGCTACCAAAATAATATTTATTAATTCATACAAAGAGTACAATACTTAGCTCAACCGCCTATAGCCTAGGCGATTGGCTTTGGGACACAATTCCCAATAATCCCTAGGTTATGGTGCTAGAAAAGAATAAGAGCAAGTCACTAATGGTTCAGAGAAGACCCAACATCACATGTTTTAGATGCCACCAATTGGAACACTATGCTAGCCAATGTCCAACCAAAGCCTTACATATAGGAGAGCTAGAAGAGGACAAGTCTGAACCCATTACTAAGCCTAAAGAAGAGGTATATGAAGCTGATCCAAGTCTGGTAGAAGAGTATGAAGAAGATGAATCCATTGAAAATTTAGAGAAAGAAATTCCTGAGTCCACTAAAAAATCTAAAGATGATACCCATGAATTCTGTCTAGTAGAGGAATGTGAAGAAGAGGAACAAGAGAGTGAACCCATTGAGGAATCAAAGGAAAAAGATCCTGAACCCACTATAGAATTTGGAGAAGAAGTGATTGAGCCAGGATCAAACATAGTTGATGAGAGTGAGGGTTCACCAGAATTGTCCATTGAGAAGGACTAGGAACCAATCCCCAAGGAGCAATCCCAGGAAGTTGATATTATTTTAGAGGACTTTACCAGTAAGCTTCCTAAAGACGTTCCTGATGACTTTTCACCAGTAATGGATTCCCAGCCTACTCTAGAACTTGTGCCTATAAACCACTCTAGTGCCAAACATGTGGTTTGGACAAGCACCCAGCTAATTTCTCTTAAGAATAGGAGCCTGTTTAACCATGTCTACCCTAAGGACTTCCATGCTACAATCCATGTCCTATAGTTCTAGAGAAAATATTTACTACCCCTAGGAAAATTACAGTACCCATACCATAAGACTTTTAGGTTTTATGATTCCTAAAATATTTTAAGTTTAAAACCTGAAAGATGGATTGAATTTTGGATCTACATATTTAACATAGGGGATGAAGTAAGAATAGAAAATGAAGTGTTACATGGTTTTAATTCTGAAAGATCCTTAGGCATAATCCCACTGTTCACACGTGCACAGATCTCTTCATATCATCTGCATCAAAACATTAGCATTCACTTGAACACTAATAATAACATGACTAATTCCCGAATTCGAGTCAAAGAGTATGCTGAGGGAGATCATGTAGAGATTAGGTCTAGACCTGAGTGGTTTTTTCTAGGAGCTATTAAGAAGCCACATGCTTGTGAAGCTGGATCCTTACAAGTGATAAGGATAGTTGACCCTGGTGCCTATGTGCTACCACTGGATTTTGGCATTAGCTAGACTTCCAATATCTTGAGCCTAGTTGTGCATAGGGCACCAGTAATGACACCCAGTGAGATTTCTAGACCTTACCCTATTATTGAAAGAGAAATCTTGCCTAAGTGTCCACTAAATTGCCTTAGAAGAGGAATACGGATCGAGCATGACTTGGATGACCAAGTTGTTATGACCCGGGACCAAGGCTATCAATATCATTTGGTCCGATGGCAAGGTCGACCGGACTTTGAATATTCGTGGATCCCTTGAGAGGACCCGCAGCATCATGATCCAACCCTTTTACCTGCACTAGATTAACTTTTACTTGATAGGGTCAAGTTTCTTCCACCCCAGGAGATTTGATAGGAACATCTGGATCAACCCTAGTTCACTATGGATCCCTGAATTTTGAGTCCTTTAGCCATTTTCCACATTTTATTTTTGCCTCCAATAATCAAGCCCGATTAGCCCTTTGAGTCTTGTAAGTAGGGCTTAAGTTAGTTGAGTCATTTGAAGTCCAGTAATAAGGGTTTTATCATGTAAGCCCAATTCAATCCTTTGTGTTCGATAATTAAGGTTTTGTTCAATTAAGCCCGATTATGCTTTAATTTTGAGTGAGCCAAGTTTTGTAATAAATATCCTATTGAGTCTTGTAATAAGTTGAGTTATCTCAACCTCATAAGTCAAGTCTAGTTGAGTCCAGTGTAAGTTGGTGTTAGTCCTGTTTTGTACAAGAGGAGGATTACCAGCCAAAGCATTTACTAGGCCCTCCCATGTCAGAGCAGATTCCAAGCCTATGGAACCTCCCACCTGAAGATACCTGGCATCCAGAGAATATTCATCCTTCTAGGGACCCAAGCCCAGAAGCCCATCAAAAGATGGCACCCTAGGCCTCCACCATTCAAGCCCACAAGCTGGCGCCCCTCCCAGACCCTCTTCAAGACATGGCACCCAACCCAAGCCCATTCATGAATGGCGCCCTTGCTAGCCCAAGCCTAGTCCAATAATGAGGCACCCTAAGTCCTAGCCCACCAGGGAGTGAAAAAGTCAAAACTCCAAGCCCATGATGATGCGGGAAAAAAGGGGGGGGGAGGGCAAGGAGGATCGTTGGAGAGCTAAGAAGTCTCATGTGATTAGGGTAAAAAAGACGGAAAAAATATGTGGGGGCAAAAAAGATGGATACTCTATGGACTTGGGACTTACCTTCACGGAGAGACGTCACACCTCTAGGATATTTTACCCACCCCACTACATGTAGTCTAGGGCATCCCACCTATCTTACTACATGCGGAGCCTAGGGCGTTCCACCTAAATCGCTATCGAGGCCATGAAGGAAAAGCTCCAAGATCATAGAGGGGACTGAGCAAGGAAGAAGATAACTAGGGCCTCACGCCCCTCGATGCTTGAAAGCAAAGGTAGTGGGGTCTCACACCCCTTGACACCTGCAGGTGAAGGAAAGACAGGCCTCATGCCCACTTCTAATGGAGGTAGGACTAAGAACACTCTTTTCAAAAATTCATATTCTTTATATTTTATTCAAGAGAGAGGTGCCTTTATATAGGCTTACAAAACTTAGGATCCAAGTAAAGAATAAAAGGCATGCAGCTCAAAAAAGGTGACATCCTAAACCTGCTTTGTTTGTACCCCGAAAATATGGTAGAAAACTAAACACAATCCTCCCCATATGATGGAAAATCGAACTAATCCTAATATAAAACTAATTTAAATAACTTCCTGATTGGTCCATACATCCAGATTTAAAACAAATAAAATAAAATCCAAACTCATCAATATCCGTGCTGAGTTGCTCTGAAGTCTATGCAAGCCCGATGACTGTGCAAAAAATTCTTGCTTTGAGAAGTGTGCATCTTTGAGATCCATGCAAAATTGTTCTACTTTGAGATCTGTGTAGAAAAAAACTCTTCTCTATGACCGTGGAATAGAGGAGAAGGGCTTGGGGATGGCCGGTTCATGTTCTTGGCATCTCCTCCACCTTCCTAGCCACTGCTACTGGTTGTTGGATTCTCAGTATTTGCTTGATTTGCCCCTTTCTTTTCGACGAAGAAATAAGGTTAAAGCATAGATTGCAAGATGAAGAGTTAAGGGTTTGCTATATTTTGCAACTATTTTCCTCCTTATTGCATTTGCTCTGAATGATGGGCGAAGTTGGTCTTACAATCGCCAAGGACGTCACTGCATTGATTGGTAAAACCCCATTGGTGTACCTAAACAATGTTACGACTGGCTGCGTGGCACGTATTGCTGCTAAGTTAGAGATGATGGAACCTTGCTCCAGCATCAAAGACAGGATTCGGCATGGCACGGGTAGAGCAGCAAGGGGGGATGGTCATGGGTGGCTCCGATGGGATTCGACGTTGTTCCCACGAGGAGATTGTCCCCGGGAGGTAGACGGCCGTTGGGGGGGTTGCCGGTGGTCGAGCGTGGCAGATCCAGGACCGGCAGCAAAAAAAATTGGGAGTTCTGGAACATGGTCTTGAGGTTGAAGATGACGGGAATAAGGAGGAATAAGTTAGGAATAAATGAAGGATAAAGTAGGAATAATGGGGATAACAAGAATAGGTGGAATAAAAACATAAAAAAATAAAAAAAATAAAATCTGGAAAAAAACAAAACCCGGATGGGTTTTGATGTCCCCATCATTCACCTGGGGTGGGGAAAACTCGACTGCGTCGAGTCAGGCTCGCTGCAAAAAAAAAAATTTTCTCTCTTTTTTTTTCTTCTTTTTTTTTTTTCTTTTTTTTTTCAACCCTAATCCTCTCCTGCTTTGGTGGAATTGCTGGTGGGCACTCGGGTATGGTTTCACTCTCAAAGGTGGGATAAGGCCCAAAAGGCTCACTAGGAATTAATGTCGGCTCTTTATATTCTATCAGATTAGCAATATTAAAAGTAGAACTAATGCCATAATCAGAAGGTAACTCTAACACATATGCATTAGGCCCAATTCTCTTAGTTACTTTAAAAGGTCCAGCTCCCCGGGCATGCAGTTTTTTCATAGTTCCTGGGGGAAACCTTTTAGGTTTAAGTTTAATCATTACAGAGTCCCCTTCATTAAATTCTTTCATTCATTTACGTGAATTAGCCATATGCTTATAGACTTCATTGCTCATTTGAATCTTTTTACTAATTTTCTTATGCAATTCATGGATATGCTATGCATATGACTCGGCGGATTCAGATACTCATGCATGTGAAGGTAAAGGGATGAGGTCGAAAGGTCTCCTAGGTTTATAACCATGGACAATTTCAAAGAAACTTTTACCAGTAGACCTATTGACAGAATTGTTGTAAGCAAATTTAGCACGAGATAATAACAAATCCTAGTTTCCCAAACTTTCTCCTACAAGACACCTCAATAAATTCCCTAGACTTTTATTTACAACTTCGGTTTGACCATCAATCTGAGGGTGGTAGGTAGTAGAGAATTTCAATTTAGTTCCTAACAAATGCCATAGGATTTTTCAAAAGTAACTGGTAAATCGGACATCCCTATCAGACACTATAGTTTTAGGAAGGCCATGAATTCTAACCACTCCGTCTAGAAAAATTTTGGCTACTTTAGAGGCATCAAAGGTTTGGGAGCAAGGAATGAAATGGGCCATCTTGGAGAATCCGTCGACTACAACAAATATCGAATCATGTTTTCACTAGGTTTTGGGTAGGCCTAATACAAAATCCATGCTAAGATCCTGCTAGGGGCAATCGGGTATAGGTAAGGGTGTGTAGAGTCCAGTGTTTTGCTTTTGCTGTTTGCCAACAGTACAAGTTTGACACCTGGCTACTATCTGGGAAACTTGTCTCTTAAGTCCTGGCCAATAAAACAGGTCCTCAACAGCTGAAATAGTCTTGTTCCTACCAAAATGACCAGTTAAGCCTCCAACATGGGTCTCCTAAACTAAAAAATCTTTTAAAGACATTCTGAGAATACAGAGGTTGTTCCCCTTAAATAATTAACCATCTAGAAGGGTATACTCACTGTGGTCACTAGATGGTCCTTGTTTTAAAGCCCAGTAAACTTCACCTAAGTCTGGACAGGTATCGTACTCATCCTTAAGTTTCTCAAATCCAACGACTTCAGTGCTAACCGAATTCAGAAGCAAGGCTCTATGGCTCAAAGCGTCAGCTACCTTATTCTTAATTCTGGCATGATGTTTCAGGACAAAAGTATAGGCTTGGATGAATTCTACCCATTTGGCATACCTAGGGTTCAGCTTTTTCTAGGAACTAAGAAATCTAAGGGCCTCATGATCAAAAAATAGGACAAATTCATGTGGTAGAAGATAGTGCCTCCAATACCTTAAAGCTTGCACTATCGCATAAAGCTCTTTATCATAGGTGGAATATTTAAGCTTAGCTTCATTTAACATTTCGCTAAAGAAAGCTATGGGATGGTTCTCCTGGCTTAAAACTCTACCTATTCCAACTTTGGATGCATCACAAGCGACCTCGAATACTTTGGAAAAGTCAGGCAACCTCAAAATTGGTTATTATGTCATCTTATTTTTTATTTCTAGGAAGGCTCTATTGGCTGCTTTGGTCCAATCAAAACTACCCTTCCTAATACAATCAGTTATTGGGACAACAATGGAGCTAAAGCCTCGAATGAATCTCCTATGGAAGGTGGCTAAGCCATGAAAGCTACGAACATCATGAATAATTTTGGGAATAGGCCACTCAACTATGGATTTGATCTTTTATGGATCAGCTAAAACTCCATCAGAGGTAACAATGAAACCTAGGAAAGTGACTCTATGGCTCATGAACTCACACTTCTTCAAATTAGCATAGAGATTCTCTCTCCTAAGGGTTGTACACACTTGTCTAAGATGGTCTAAGTGGTTTTCTTTAGTCCTACTGTAAATCAATATGTCATTAAAGTACACCACAACAAATTTTCCTATAAAAGCTCATAGGACTTAGGTCATGATCCTCATAAATGTACTATGAGCATTAGATAATCCAAATGGCATCAGTACACATTCAAATAAATCATCCTTAGTCTTAAAAGCAGTCTTCCATTCATCCCCGGATCTAATTCTTACTTGATGATTGCCACTCTTAAGGTCGATCTTAGAAAAAATAGTAGCTCCGGCCATCATATACAACAAGTCATCTAATCAGGGAATAGGAAATCTATACTTCATTGTGATTTTGTTGATGGCATGACTATCAACACACATCCTCCAAATGCCATCTTTCTTAGGTGTTAACAAGGCTGGGACTGCACAAGGACTCAAATTCTCCTTAACTAAACCCTAATTTGAGTGGTTTCTTAACCACGAAGGTCCTCCTCTCTTTATTTCTTTGAATGGTTTATTCTTCTAGTCAAGTTTAAATTTTAGAATCCTATCTTTGAATTCCTAGTTCATTACGTGAGTAGCTGCATCTATTTACTTCATCTTTCATTTAATTATTACTGATTTCATATGAAATGCATCATCTCGGGATGGGATCGAACGGTGAGCCTAGAAGTCACCTAGATTAAGGTATCATATTTTTTTAAAATTTTTTTTCTGGGGGTGGCGAAGGAAAAAATGGAGATGGAAGACAAGGATATGGATCTCATGGATCTTGAAACTTACACTAACAAAAAGACCTCTAACCTCTAGGGCATTCCACCCTCCTCGATACTTGGAGGTGTTAGGGTGAATCGCAAGGAACATGAAGGTGGTAGAGAAGGTGGAATGGGGATGGGGATAACTGGGCATGACCTCACATCATGTCCCGGGTTTGGGCCTCACACCCTCTCTTCACGGAGCAGAAGAATCACTCTTCTCTAAAACAAAAATTTCATTCATCAATTATTTTTATAAGAAGGATTGGAGCCTATTTTATAGACACCAAGCCATTTTGAAATTCAAATTCAAAATTCAAAAATAACAAAATAAGGGAAGAAAATAGTGTGCGTTTCCCTGAAGAGGGGTGACATTTATGGAGGAAAATGTGGATCCAATCAAATTCGAATTCAAATTCCTCCTCTGCTCTGAGATCTGTGCAAAAAATTCACTGCTCTGAGATTTATGCAAGATGTTTCTACTATGAGATTAGATGATTATGAGATGATGCATTTCATATGAAATCAGTAATAATTAAATGAAAGATGAAGTAAATAGTTGCAGCTACTCACATAATGAACTAGGAATTCAAAGATAGGATTCTAAAATTTAAACTTGACTAGAAGAATAAACCATTCAAAGAAATAAAGAGAGGAGGACCTTCATGGTTAAAAAAATACTCATATTAGGGTTTAGTTATTCTAATAATTGCAAATCTGAAAGCCTATCGAAAGAGGGTTATCCGGTAATTAAAATGTATAACTTTAGCATTGGGAACACTCAAAGAAGAGCATTCTAGGATGACAGGGAGATTCCCTAGGTTTCAAGGCTTCTTGTATCTAGTTCTTTGGCATGGGAGACCTTCTTCTTAGGAGTTTGGAAGCCCGAGGATCCTGCAACAAAAAAAAATATGGAGGGAGGTTAGAGAAAAGGGTTGAGATGGAGAAGTGAAGGGAGGGATCTTTGAAAGATGAAAGGATGCTCGGAGTAGTCTTGTTGAAGATCTTCTATGGCTTCATTTGGTTGACAACTATCGGCTTGATCTTGTAAAGAACTCCTTGGATGGTTGGCTTCATTATAGATGTTGGAGATGTGGATTCTTGAGATGCTTCTTGTGTTGGCCGAATGGACTAAGAAGGATGGAGGAAACTAGGTTGAAGAAGGGAAGTTAGAAAGTGGAAGAACTTTAGGCCTCACGCTCACCTTCTCACAAGGGACCAAGCATTTAAGAAAGGAAAAATTCTAAGAAAATATTTCTTCATTGAGTTTTTAATAAAATTCTAATCAAAAAAATGCATCAAGCATGACTCGACGGAGTCGAGTTTTTTCCACCCCAGGGAAATGATGGGGACATCAAAACCCATCCGGGTATTCCTTTTCTTTTTTCAAGTTTTTTTTATTTTTACTTTAAATTTTTATCCCAGCTATTCCAGCTATTCCCGTTATCCTCATTTTATTTCATGTTTATTCTTGACGTATTCCATGTTTATCCCTGTCATCTTCTTCCTCCATTCTTTCCCCCAGAACTTCCATTTTTTTCATTTTTTCTTCCCACCGGTCCCGGATCCGCCATGCCCAACCACCTCCAACTGCGACGGCCGTCCACCTCCCCCCCGGCGTCGATCTCCTCGTGGGATTGCTGGCGAATCCCACAGAACCGCCCACGGTCGTGTGCCCCTGCGGCTCCACCCATGACCGTCCACCCCCTGCTGTGGAGGTTTAATCATGGAACGTCCAAAAAGCCTGGTCAAATGCGAACATTGCTTTTCTGGGGGTGCCGATAGAAGGGAAATTTTGAATAGCCCCCTATCTTTAATTAATAGAAAAAGATGCCTCCACCCATGCCGCGCCCCTCTCTGCCATGCCATTAACCACTGCCCTGCTCCACCGCCGCTCCCTCCCATTCGGAAGACCCACGGCCAAGCCACCGACTTCCGAGCCATCCGAACAACCCAAGGACACCATCCACCCCATGGTCGCCTCCCTCCCTACCACCGTCTTCAACGTGTTTGCCATCTCGGCCATGCCACCGCCTTTCCCCAGCCACCGACCATGCCACCGCCTTCCCCAATGTTGATGTCGGTAAAGCCTCCAAGCCTTCTTCCCCATCCACCCCTTTTCCACGACCATAGGAAGGAAAAATCTATGCATAGATCTCAGAGCAAAAACAACCTGCACAAATCTTAGAGTAGTGAATTTTCTGCACAGATCTTAGAGTAGAGGAGGAATTTGAATTCAAATTTGAATTCGAATTTGAATAGGTCCACATTTTCCTCTACAAATGGCGCCCCTCTTCATGGAAACGCCCACTATTTTCTCTCCTTATTTCATTATTTTTGAATTTCAAAATTTGAATTTCAAAAAGGCTTGGTGTCTATAAAATAGGCTCCAATCCTTCTTGTAAAAATAATTGATGAATAAAATTTTTGTTTTAGGGAAGAGTGATTCTTCTTCTGCTCCATGAGGAGAGGGTGTGAGGCCCAACCCCATGACAAGATGTGAGGTCATGCCCAATTATCCCCCTTCTCATTCTATTTTCTTTATCCCCTCATGACCTTTGAGATTCATCATAGCGCCTCCAAGAATCGAGGTGGGTGGAATGCCCTAGAGGTGAGAGGTCTCTTCATTATGGTGAGTCCCGAAGTCCATGAGATCCAGATCCCTATCTTCCATCCCATTATTCCTTCGCCATCAAATTAGAAAACCCAAAAAAAAAATTAGAATACCCTAATCTAGTTGACTTATAGGCTCACCGTTTGATCCCACCCCCCCACCTGTCCGCATCACATGAGGAGCCTAAGGTCCAAGTCCAAGAGAAGCCTTTTGACCAAGTCCAAGGAGCCCTTTGACCAAGTCCAAGAAGGAGAGAGAAGTCCACATCCAACTAGGATCAAGTTTTAATTCTATTCAAATTATATACTCCTAGTCCTAAGTCATTTTGTAATTCTCTTCCTAATCAAACTATGTACTCCTAGTCCTAAGTAGCTTTGTAATCCAATCCTAATAAGGAGAGGACCTAGGTGAGACTATAAATACCCCACCCCTCTACCCTCTTGTAACAATTTTGAATGAATGAATGATTAAATGAATGAATGTATTTTGAGAGGAAATTTGAGTGTTCTTTCTTCTATTTTGCCTTTGTTTTTATGAACATTGAGATCTGTGAGGGAGTGTTGCCTTTGCTCTTTGAGCATCGAGGGGTGTGAGACCCTATTTATCAAACCCTAACCGACCATCATCAGCCCTCCCTTGCTGCCCCTGCTCTTTCTTTTTTTCCCATTTCTTTCACCTATTTAACCATCTTTCCTATCATTTTCTAACCTTATCTAGGTGTTTTGCATATCCCTTGAGTTTCATGACTTTAGCGTTTCGTTTGCCTAGCCGTCGGGTTAGCGGATGAAAAGCCGGTGGATTCACAGGTTTTCGACTTGACTTTCCAAGCCACATCTGAGAGTGTAGAGTGATTTCCTCATTAAAGTAGTAGTGATCATTGCCAAGTACACACACCCTAGCCCTCTAGATTGAGTTATTGCAAAAGAGCTATCCCTACCGGGGTTTCTTAGCCCTGGCGATCTTGTTTTCATCTTTTTTAAGGATCTTTTTTTTCATGCTTGTGGTCTAGAATTTCTATAGGATTACCCTTTCATCTATTTGATTTGATATTCAGGAATTAATATCCTAACTTAATGCAAAATCCATGAAAATCTCCTTGCATGCTAATTAGTCCCACATCAGGCTTGCATCACCAAACTTGGAGTCCAACGGATAGAGTGTAGGGCTTCTGGAATTGTTCGGCTTGCATCGCCAAACTTGGAGTCTGACGGATAGAATATGGGACTTCTGGAGTTTTCTGGCTTGAATCATCGAACTTAGAGTCTGACGGATAGAGTGTGGGGCTTCTGGTTCCTGGCTTGCATCATCGAACTTGGAGTCTGATGGATAGAGTTCCTGCATAGGTGGGAAATAGTGTTGCACCAAAAAGAAACTTTGATTATTAAAAGAAAGTCTTACATTATTGGTAGTACATCATCAAGTTGCTAGCATTCCAGGTTCAGGGGAATGGGGTGTCATCGAGTTCAGCGAGGTAGTAGGCTCCATGCTGCAGGGCCTCGACCACATTGTAGGGTCCCTTCCAGTTCTGGGATAGATTTCCACACTCCCCAGGCTGGGATACTTTAGCTTGCCATAGGACAAGGTTGCTGGGGTAAAAGGCCTTCGGCCTCACACGAGAGTTGTAATACTAGGCCATCCATTGCCTGTAGGCCATCATATGGAGTCAAGCTTTATCCCTTGTTTCTTCCAACAAGTCCAGGTTGAGAAGGCAGGCTAGATTATCGGCATTTTGTATTGCTCCACCTGCTGTGTGGGCAGGCGCACTTCCACTGGGATCACAGCCTCGAAACTAAAGACAAGGTTGAAAGGTATCTCACCCGTTGCCATCTAGGACATGGTTTGGTAGGCCCATAATATGCTGGGGAGCTCCTCAGCCCATCAACCCTTGGCTTCATCTAGTCTTGGTACGGGCACCAGACTCAGAAGAAGACTTCAGGGCTCCATCTGGAACTCTGATTGACATTGCCCGAAGAATTAGGATTTTTTGGTTTTGTAATAAGGGTTGACTTGGTCAACTCAATTTTAGTTTGAGTCTGTATTTCCCTGCAATTTAAATTTTGTTGAGTCATGTTGACTCAATACAAGTCCTAGTAGTGGTCTAGGTCTTCTCCAAGGTGCCACATTTTCTCCCAGGACCAAGCAAGTGGGCGCCACACTCCCAGCCACACGCCAGAGTCTACGAGGTGCCACATCTCCATCCAGTGTGCCTTGGTCCCCACACCACAAGAAAGCAGGTCCCTTCTTTCATGCGCCACTTGGGGGAGAAATCCATCAAGATACCTCAATCCAAGGAGGAGCCAACTTCTTTCCAGATAAACCCAAGCCAGGATGGCAAGAATTTTTCTTGAAGAGAGGATCAAGGAGGTGCCCCACAATGTTCCATAAAAACCCAAGTTATAAAAGGGAAGAGAGCATGTCTTGGGGAGAAAATCAAGGAGGCACCCAAAAGTTTCCTAAAGTGCCAAATCCATGAAAGGAAAAAGCCTAAACTTGTGGAGCAAGACTAGGAGGTGTCCAAAAGAGCCAAACCATGAAGGGAAAATCCTTGATTCATGGAGAGATACTAGGAGACACCCCCATAACCTGCCATTTGGAGCTAATTTTCAAGTTTTCTTGGAGTTTTTGGGCTGCCCACTCATGGAAGGAGTCTTGGAAAAAGAATTTGTTGCCTAAAGTGTGGGTTAGTCCTATTAGTCCCACATGGGAAGTGTATGAAATTTTATTTCTTTGTTATGTCTATATATTCAACTCTATGTAACTCTTGAAAAATGATGAATGATGAATGAAATCAATTTCTGCGTGAGCAACTTTGTGTTTCTCTCTTCCGCACTTGTATTCAGGTGTTGAGCTCCGTGAGAGAGTAAATCCGGGTTCCCTAGGAACCTTGAGGAGGTGTGAGATCTCCAACCCCAAAACCCTACCAAAACCCTAGGTTAGCCACTTCAATTCCAAACCCTAGTCGCCCATCATCTCTTCATTCCACCAATCATCCAAACCCTAATCTACCTCATCATCTCACGGCCCCTCTCTTCCAAGTAGAGGCCGACCACCAGCATTCAAGTCCAGATCAGCTACTTTGAATACAGAGCAAATCCCAGAGGAAGTCAGATCAGCATCCTGGAGAATCAGGATTTCAGCAACATCAATTTTCAAGTTCTTCTTATTTGGTAAATCCTTTCTTTGAGTATCTGGTTCCTTAACTTGTTCTTCTTCTTTCCCAGATCCTGAGTTCAGGAGAAGCCAACTCTGCCAAAGGACCAGTATTGGAGGATCCATTGCGAAGATATCCGAATTCGAGGATCCAACAATCTTCTCGAGAGAGTCCTTCCACCAAACTCTGTGAAGATCACTGCCTGGTACATAACCCTTCCCTTCTCTTTAGTTCTATCCTGTTGAAAGTTCAGAGCGAAACCCTAGGTCTGGGAGTTTCTCAACCCCCAGCGATCCTTTACTTCTGAACTACTCTGATAATCTAGTTTCTTTTAATTGTGCTTTCTGTCATTTCTTAGTTTTTTTCAACATTAGTTTATCTTTCCTTTGAGTCAAAGCCGACTTCTGAAAATATATATATAAAAAAAAAATATTAATTTTAATTTGCTTCCGCATTCCACATATCCGTTCTGTATCATTTTTGGTACCAGAGCTTTCGTCCTGCATCAAGTCTGGTGCAGAGCCCTTGTAGGATGGTGTAATTGGTCACCTCAGCCTTCCCGTTGGTCTGAGGATGAGCCATTGAAGTGAATCAATGGAGGATGTTGAGGTCAGCATAGAATCCCTCAAAGGCTTGGTTGTTGAACTGTTGTCTATTATCGATGATGATCAAATACAGGAGATTGAAATGGTAGATGACTGACTTCTAGAAGAAAGACCTGGCCTTAGCCTCAGTAGTCCATGCTAGTGACTCCGCCTTGACCCACTTGGTGAAGTAGTCGATGGCCACAATCATGTACCTTCGTTGACCAGATGCAGAGGGAAAGGGACCCAAGAGTCCATTCCCCACTAGACAAATGGCCATGGAGCAGAGAGTTGGGAGAGAGGTGTAGCTGGCTGATGCTGTATGTAAGCATGTCATTGGTAGCGGTCGCACTTTCTCACGAAGTTTGCAACATCTTCCCTCATGGTCTCCCATTAGTATCCTTGCCAGAGGGCTTTGTATGCCAGCATCCTGCCCCCATGTGGTTCCCACAAAGGCCTCGTGTATTTCCTGGAGCATGTATGCTGCCTTTGAGGTTCTCATACACTTTAATAGGGGATAGGAGTGGGAACTTTAGTAGAGCTGTCCGTCCATTAGTACGAAGTGCACGGTCTTCTTCTTAAGGAGGTTGGCATCTACACGGTTCTTGAGCAAGGTGCCATCGATGATGTACCAGATCTAGCGATCCATACAACTAGCCTCAGGGGTGACATGCTCGACCTCCCTGGGGCCTCGTAGCTAGGGGTCTCCAAGTACTCGAATGTATGCATGCCCCAGCGATGAGTCTGGAAAGGTCGCCAGTCTGTAGAGAGCATCAATGTAGGCATTTTCTCTATGAGGAATGTGGGAGATGCTGAAATGCTAGAAGCCTACCACTCTCGAATGCACCCGCTCTAGATATCTTGTTGTTTCCTAGGTGGCTTTCCCAAGAGGGGGGTGAAATGGGAATTTAAAAAATGTAAGCAATTATGTGCTCTTTGAAAATCCCTTGAAGTGTTAAGTGCTATGATTGAAATAATTAAAAGTAGAAGCAAGATATCAAGAGAATGCACAACACAAACACAAGAAGTTTTATAGTGGTTTGGAGCAACCCAGCTCCTATATCCATTACCCAAGTTTACTACTTGGGATTTCCACTATATCCTCCATTGGAATACAGTCGGATTATTTTAATAGGATCATAATCCAAACCTCTACACTTTGATTTTTAAATCGAGATCACCAAAGAAACCCTACACTTGGTTTACTAGGATCACCAAGAACCTAACACTTGGTTTTAACACAGGCTAACCAAGAACCTATTTGATTTTTAAATCAGGCTCACTAATAACCCAACAATTCAAAAGAGAATTATAAAAATAAATTAATAGAATGATAAACAAATTTTGTTGGATGGTTGCCGATGTAGCTCAAGAGAAGCCCAATTGATTGCAGTTTAATGCACTTGGTTGGCTTCTTCAATTTTTTCAATAAATTCTTCAAGCTTTTGTTGGTAGTTAGTGAAGGCTTGAAGACTATCTTGAATGCTCCTGCAGTGCTCTCTTGCTCACAAAGTAGCATGGATATTCAATTTAGCATTTACTCATCATCTCTTATTTAAAGTAGTTCAAATCACTCAAATATATAGTCTTGTACTCTTCTCATATGATTTTAGTCATTGTAGATCATTGGGATGTGATACTTGACTGTTGGAGTACTTTTTGGATTCAAATTCAAAGTTCTGGAACTAGCTGTTATAAGTCTAAAATCGACCTTCGAGTCGGCTTGGATCCTCAAAGTAGTCCTGGTTGAGTCGACTCTCTTCAATTGAGTTAGTACCGTTGCACAGTATTCTGATTCCTCACTTTGTAAGAGTCGGCTTGCCTTGATTCTAGTCAACTCGGATCCTCAGGCCATAAAAATTGTAGTTTGGAAGAGTTAGCTCATTCTCTTTAGAGTCGACTCGGTTGGCTGTAGTTCTCAGAGCTCTTTTTCTGGACTCTGGAAGAGTCAGCTCGAATCTTTGAAGAGTCAGCTCGGATGGCTGACAGTACAAAGTAGTCGCTTGGAATCCCTTTGGGTCAGCTCGGTTGTCTGATTCAGAAAATCATGAACTGGACGAGTCCGCTTGGGTCCCTTAGAGTTGGCTCGGATATCTGCATGCCAGAAATCTTCTTGCATGCCATGTGCTAGAGTCGGCTCTCTTCTCTTCGAGTCGGCTCGGATGAAATCTTCAGTGAAATATCAGTTTTTCTCTAGAAATCATCTAGTAAGTCTTCAAAGTTTTAAGATGCTTTCAAACTCTTCTAACCATATTTCTAAGGAATTTTATGCTTGAAACACATCTAGAAGTAACCCATTTTCATGATTTTTACTTAGCTTTTTCTTTGGGTTCTTCTTTACATTAATTACTTACAACATAACTTATTTCAAACTAGGAATGTAGGAGTGAAATTAAACAATGAAATCATCCTACAAAAACTTGTAAAACACTTGAAGAGTGTTAGTAAAACAAATGCTTTCTCCAATGTTTGGTTATCATCAAAATCACTTATGCGGTCAACAATCTTTCCCTTTTTGATGATGATAAAACACTGGGGATGAAAAAAATCTTTATAATTACATGTATAACTGAATTTGAAAGTGAGCATTAACATGTATCAAAGCTAATTGTATTTGCAAATAAGTATCAGAGCTTTTTGTGAAAAAAAAGAACTATACAATATCAGTGATTTTATATGTATCAGAATGTTAAGACTAGCACTTTCACAAGGTATCAAAGCTCAATTTTGCAAAGTTTCAGAAATGTATCAGAGTTGAAAAGTATCAAAGTTAATACTTTAAGATCTTTAAGGAATGTGTGCAAGTTTTGAGAGCATAGATCATGAACTAAAGTCATTTAGATTCAACAATTTTTCTCCCCCATACTTATATATGCAATTTCACAATTTTAATCACATTCTCCCCCTTTTTCTTTCATATTTATGCAACTTTTTCATTCTTTTTCATGCAACTTTAAACATTCTCTCCCTTTTTGTCAGCAATCAAAAAGGTGTTCAATTGATCTTTCAAAGCTCAATTTTTATAATAGAAAGAAAAAGTTGATAATATTTGTTTGAGATAATTTTACTTTCTCTTCTTAACTTTGATATTCTAATTAAAAGTTATTTTGATTAGCATTGTATAAATGAAAGTATCATTGATAGTATTGCACAAGCTCAATTCATACACAGAAGATATGCCAAAAATATATTCATTGCATTCATAAAATTTTTATTACACATTACAAAAGATTAAGATTAAAAGACTATTCACTATCACTATCTACCTTAGTATGATTGGATGGCCCAAAAGGAGGTACAACAGATGGTCCAAAAGATGGGATAGATGCTATTGGGTCCACAAACTGTGGCTCAGAATCTTGGGGCCTAAGATGAGGAGCTGGCTGCCTAGGATGTGGAGTAGAGGTAGGTCCAGGTTGAGGTGTAGGTACAGGTCTAGGAGAGGCAAATGCTGCAATGACAGTGGTTTTGAGCTGATGAAGTTGAAATTGAACTATGTCCATCTCCTCATGAAGTTTCTTCACCTTAGTGTTCAATGCAATTAATTCAGCAGCTTAGGCATTCGCAAATGGTTTAGTAAAACCTCTAAGTCTACCAAACTTAGATCTAAGAATCTCGATGCCCTTGGTGTAGTCCTCCTCCATTCTTTTTCCATCTTCCATGCCACCCATTTTGAAATTTACTTCTTTTAACTCAACCCTTAATTCTTCAATACTTTTATCCATAGAATTTATAATGGCTTCAGTAGTTGACTTGATATAATCTGATAGGGGCTGTGTGTCAAGCTGAGATGCAGGTCTAGATGACTCAAGTGAGTCCACCCTGGTGCAAAGCTCTCTAACCTCAATGTTGAGCAAGTCTAGTATAGTGTCCACTGACTGGCGAAGCTCGCCAAACATACTAGTTAAGGAGCAGGTCAGTGTATCAGCAAGCCCTCTCATCTGATGTGCAATAAACTCCTGTGTCACTGAAACACCAGTAAGTGTGCAGATGGACCTGGAGTAGTATGTGCTGGTGGAAAAGTAGGTAAGGGAGTCTCATAATCAGTATGAACTGTCTCCATAGCCTCAGTGATACCAGTAGGCTCAGTCTTCATAGTCTCAACAGTAGGCTCAGAAGTGGTGCCAAACTCAGTAGAAGCATAAATGGGAACATCAAAACATACTCTGAAGGCTCCAATGTAGAGGGTGCAGCAGTATCAAAAATAATCTCTCTAGGTATCTCTGCACTCTCATCAACATCATCATCTGTGCTGGAAGCTCTTGTCCTTCGGACAAGCCTTATTGAGATCGGTGTAGTCCACACAGATCCTCCATTTTCCATTAGACTTCTTCACCATGACCACATTCGCCAGCCAATCGGGGTAATGGACCTCCCTGATGAAGCTGGCATCACGGAGCTTCTTCACTTTCTCATCAATAGCTTTTTGTCTTTCGGCAGCAAAGCTTCTCTTCTTCTATCGGATAGGTCGGTAGGCTGGATCGACCTTGAGTTGGTGAGTAATAACCTCCAACGGTATCCCAAGCATGTCCAACGTCGACTAGGCAAAGACGTCGGTGTTTCTCCTTATTTAGCTGATCAGCTCTGTCTTAAGGTCCCCACTGAGAGAGCCTCCAATATGAAGGACTTCGGTGGGATCATCCTCTCGGAGTGGGACAAACAGAATCTTCTCCCCTGGCAGACCGAGGCCGTCGGCTCAGCCCTTGGGTCAAGTTGCTCCATAGTGGAATGGCATTCTGACTATTGGTTTAAAATAGTCAAACACTGCCTGGCTATCCGACGGTCTCCCCTCATCACTTCGACCTCGTTCCTGGTTGGGAACTTGGCCAACAGATGGTAAGTAGAAACAATGGCTCTGAATTTGTTGAGGGCCGGTCGGCCTAGAATAGAATTGTAAGGTGAGGTCGTCCGTACGACCATAAAGTTGATTAAAAGGGTTTTCTAGAGAGTCTCCATCCCAATCGTCACAGGGAGAACTATTTCACCCTCCACTCCGACTGAGTTGCACCCGAAGCCTATCAGCGACGCGGGGGATTCCAGCAACATGGATATGGACAAGTTCATTCTCACAAAAGCATTATACAGTAACACCTCTGTCTAGCTTCCATTATCAAGTATTCTCCTTACATCGTAATTGGCAATGACAGCCGACAGACTACAGGATCATTCTCAAAGACATGATTTTCCAGGAGATCTTCATTAGAAAAGATAATGGCATTGGAGCCCCAGGACCTCTTAGCAACATCCATCCCGCCTTCCTGGCCTCCTCCGGACCGTCGGTGCAGCATGCCGATGTCTCCACTAGTTGGACTTTGATTGGGGAGCTCCACCTCCTCCAGAGGGTTTCTAGCAGTTGATGATTCTGCCCGGTCCCGATGGGGTCGGACGTACTTGCATAGGTACCCTCTCCGGATGAGGTCTTCGATGGCATCCTTCAGCTACAGGCACTCCTCAATACTGTGCACACGATCACTGTGGAAGTGGCAGAACTTGTCCTTTTTCCTTAGGGCAGGAGGGACCCTCATTGGCTGAGGCCTTTGCAGAAAGGTCTCGTTCTCGATTTCCATCAGGATCTTCTCTCTTGGCAGGGACAGAGGCGTGTAAGTCTCGAACCTTCGAGGAAAGTCCCTGTGATTCGGACTTCGGCGTTGGGCTGACTGTCGACTATCGTTCGGAGGTCGGACTTCGGAAGCTTTGTCGCTCCGCTTCTTCGGGGCCGGCCTTCCTTCAGCATGGTGTCGGCCGGTGACTTGTTCTTCCGCCAGAGCGTACTTCTACGCTCTGGCCAGCAAATCACTGTAGCTTGCCGGATGCTTCTTGTCCAGGGAAAAGGTCAGCCAGGACGAGCGGAGCCCTCGCTTGAAGGCAGACATTGCTATAGCTTCGTTAAGGTCCAGGATTTCCATGGCCGCTGAGTTGAAACGGGCCATGAAACCCCGGAGGGTTTCTCCCTCCTTTTGCAGCACGAGGAAGAGGCAGTCGGTAGTCCTCAGGGTCCGACTGCAAGTCTTGAAATGGGAAAAAAAAAGGGATTTGAGTTGGGAGGAGTGGATCGTACCTGGCCGGATGGTGGAGAACCCATCCGAGCGGTCTTCTTGAGGGTCGCGGGGAATGCAATTTAGTGGAGGGCGTCGGAGGTGCCTTGGACCATCATGTGGGTCATGTACATGCCCAGATGGTCCATCGGATCGGTGGTACCGTCATAGGGGTCCACCTGTGGGATCTTGAAGTGGCGGGGAAATGTCTCCACCAGAATTTTCTCAGAGAATGGAGGACGGGAGTCATATACTTGTCCCCCTTCGACCTTTTGCCAGAGGGCAATTTCATCAATGCGCTCCTCCATGCGCATAATCTTGCAGCCATAGTCCTTCGGAGGTTCGGCAGCAGGTTAACTGCTAGAGGGGATGGACTCGGTGTAAGAAAGCTAGGCAGTCCTCGCCCTTTTGCCATCGGCGCGATCTCCCAAGGACCTTCGGGGCTCTACAGCGGTGTGGGGACCATGCTGGGGGATCTCTGGCCGTCAGCCTCCTGCAGTAGCCGTTCGAGAGTTAGAGTAGAAAGCAGCTGGTAGTTGTTGCCGGTTGTCAGCTGCTTCTTGGTGTTGGGAATTGTGTCCCAAAGCCAATCGCTTGGGTTGTAGGCAGTTGTGCTGAGCATTATATTCATTTTATGAATTAATAAAATATTATTTTTGGCAGCTCATCACATATTGTATTTTCCTGAAATGAGCTCTTTCCATGTGATGAAGTCCTTAGGACTACACTGACTTCAATACCGAGAGGATGTATCGAGTGGTCCTTAAACCCTGTTCACAACCAAAGGATATATTATACTGGACGGCAATATATCAAGTATATGTTGTTGCAGTTCACATCGTTTGGTTGTCCTTTTGACCAAATAAGTGTGGAGACACTGATGTGATCTGCAAGTGGGATATGTGATATCTCATTGAACGTGACTCAGTGCAGCCCCTTTTCTGCTAAAGGGAAACTCACGATTGGATATGGGTATATGTGTCCCTCTGATCTGAGGTCATCACGGTAGCTTGCAAGCAACTCCATGTGCTTTGGTGCTGGACTACCTGAATTTTTAATCCGGTGATGGAAGGTTTCTGGGTACAGGCAAGTAATTGTGGAGCAGTGATAGACCAAGATGGAATTGACCTGTCCAAACAGTTTGGATTGAATGTCTCGCAGTATCTCAATTTAGCAAATCCTCGGTCGGGGTAGCCCAAGTGAAGAGTCACTGGGCTTGCGAGGTTGAGACATGTATTTGACTGACTCTGTCTGGGTTGGCAGCCCAATCTCAGTTGTCCTGAGCATTAGAGGTCAAAAGGATGAATTATATGGTAACCATATGCTAGAGGTTCGATAGTTTGCTCCCGCATCTTCGACCTATCGGGACGCCGGGACCCATTGCTAGATGGTTTCCTGTGCTAGTACTAGAATTGTTCTAGTGCTACCGTTTAGGTTCAAACCTATGAGGTCACACGCCATAGAGGATAACTCTCTGATCCAGATATCGATTACGATTGGGAATCATCTCGGTTTTATGGTCACGGTATTTTTTTATCACTCTTTTCCCCATCTTGCCCTTGTCTGTGTCAACCAGAAATTGTTCCGGGTTGACCAGCACTACGCCAGGATTTTTCTAAATTAGTTTTGAACTGATTCGGAGTTCGTTTCGGCCTCCAATTGGTTGTGAACCAATTGAACACAATTTAATTGGGCTTTAACTGGTTCAATTGGATTGAACCAAGATTTTTTATTTGGTTGGATCGGTTTTGAACCGGTGTCATTTTTTTTTCCCTTGGACCGTTTTACACGGTAAAATCGCTGGGAGAAATTTCTTGCGACCAGAAGGCCAAACGACCGAAATAAAATCGCTGGGCGTCCCTTCTTCTCCCTCCACCGGCTGGGCTTAATCCTCCCATTTAATGGCTGTTAAATGGGTGATTGGCAGCCGGCGTCCTTTGCTTTTCCCTGCCTTTCCCTCTCCCTCTTCCGTGCTGTTTTTTAAACCCCTGCAGTCCCTGTTTCAAATGTGTGTGTGTCATCGTGTGAAAAGCTGAAAAATCGTGAGAGCTGGTTCTTTCCTTGGAGAGCTCATCATTCTTTCTACCGGGGTTTCTAAGGGCTGGGTTTTGGTGAGAGATTGGGAGAGAAAGATCCTTGATTCCCTGATCTTGCTAGTGCTCAAAATCTGCTCTGCAGCAAAGGAAAAATTGCTGCAACTTACCGTGACCATTGCTCCTTCCAGCGGCTAGCACCGCTCGTGGAGAAGGATCGGAGAACCCCGGGCATGTCTCCCCTCTAGAGGGAGTATCCCTTTACTCCTGGGAGCAAGAGGGTCGAGCCGGATTCGTTGCTACAGCTCCAAACGCAAGGAAGAAGGCTGCTATTTTTCTGCAGGAGAATTTTTCTGGCAGCAACTTGGGTGATTTTGTATACCCTATACATTGTGTTTTTCTTGCAGATTTCGGTTGGAAATCAAAGAAAACCATTCTCCCTTGCCGCTGCTTCGATTCGGGAGGAAAAGGTGCTCTGGACATTGCCGTTTGGTCGCTATTTTGAAGAGCAAAAACAGAGCTCCCAAACGTCCAAAGGAAGAAGACAACAGGAATAAAGTTATTCCTGTTATCCCAGCTATTCCAGTAGTTATTCCAGAGTTATTCCAAGTGGAATAAAGGTATGAAAAATTTTATTTTATCATGCATAAATAAATGTATTTATTTATATATTTTACAAATATTATATTTTTTGTTACATGCCTATTTTAATACATGCAACTTGAATAGATTAGATTTCTGGGCGGAGCAGTTTTCCGCTGCATGATTTTTAAAAATTGTTTTAAAATCCATTTTGCTCCCGTAGCCATTTGCATGCCTAGCGTAGGATCTTGTCAAACCACCTGCACCCTTTCTTTCAGTGGTATCAGAGCCAGGTTACAGGTGTAATTTATTCATGTATGTATGTATGTAGATTAAATAGTTTAATCAATGAGTGTATCAAATTCTTTTTGGAACCTAGTTGAGACCTTCACCACGACCGTGTGTCTTTGACACGATACGGATCATCTGGCCTTTTCAGAAGGATCCTTAAAGGATATAAAATTAAAAAATTATTTTAATTTTTAGATACATGAAATTGGTATGTTTTTAGGCATGTTTTATATTGGATATAAAATTTGTAAAATATATTGATGCATGATTTTTGTTATGTAAAATTGTTTTACATAAAGACTTAATTAAAATTATTTTAATTAAGAATTTGGCTTAATAAATTATTAGGTTTATAAAATCTAATTTGACATGAATAAGCCATTTTGGGTTAATTGGGTAAGTTCTCTAATTGGGTCCTTAACTGGGTTAGACCTAGGTTTAGTTGAACCGGATAAAAGAAGATTAATCAAAAGTTGATTAAGGTCTTTCTTTAAAACTATCTAATAGTTAGATTAGTTGATCCGTTCATCTAAATTGGATCCAATTAATGGCTCAGTGGACGCCCAAGTCTTTAGGCTAGTCTAATCGAGTCTGGTAAACCGACTGGTGTCGAGGTAGGTTTGGCATTGTGATCATGGTTGTATGAGGCTACCTCTTTCCTGGCCAACTTGGTTGGTGTCTAGGAAAGATGGTTAATGGCGGATACTCACCCATGATTTCACCTACCTGTCTAGTCGAGTCGACCAGAACTGATTGGAAAACCTCAATGACTCGAGTTAACCCATGTCACCCAGGTTGATCGGTCTGACTGATCTATAGGTGCCCATGGATCGTTTGTTGATTCCTATCAACCCTCCTGGAATCTGATTGATTCAGTGGGAGGATGATCCATGTCCTTGTCTTTTTCTTCTGTCACAACTAAAAATCCTCTAAAATTATTAGGTCCTTAAAAAGACTAAGTCAAGGTGTTTACAGTGTCTTAGCCTCCCATTAAGTCAGTTAGAAATGTGTCCACTAGCTTGGTGTGCATCGGCAGTTCCAAAGAATGGGTGTACATCCGGCGACTGGAATTTCTATCTGATCGATGATGGTTCAGTGCATCCTCCTTAACAGGACCAGGTGGGCCGGCCAAAGTCGGGCTTGATCTTTAGTTAGCTGGAAGCATTGGATTTGTCATTTTAATGGTTGGACCTAACCAGAGACCCACAATAGGAGGCCCCAAGGCCGATTGGGGTGTTCTCTAGGGCAAAATAAAATACTGAAAATTGTTTAGGGAAGCAATTGGTTTATGAACCTGCTTTTAGGCTCGTATGGGTGAGCTGGCCAAAGTCGGGCTCATGCAAGGCCTATTGGATTTCAGTACCCACTTGAAAAAGTGTTTTCATGGATTGGAGTTAGAGGCTACCAATCTTAAAAATTAGTGGGAGAAACCTTTAGACTAAAGTCCAAGTCTTTTGGTTAAAATTAATTCATACACCAATGTGGTCTTGTTTTCTTTTCAGATGTCTTCTAACTTATCACTCCGGTCACTTCTCGACAACGAGAAGTTAAATGGTCACAACTTCGATAGTTGGTATCGAAGATTGAGAATCGTTCTGGAGCATGAACGGATCCTCTATGTGATAACGGATCCGGCACCTGAAATCCCTCCGCTAATGCACGGAGTGCGGTCAGAGATGCTTATCTGAAGTGGGTCTCTGATCGGACTACTGTCCGTTGCATTATGTTAGCGGCGATGAACGACGAGTTCAGTCGCAAATTCGAGGAGGCCCAACCTGATGAAATCCTTCAAAAGTTGAAGGAATCCTTCGGCACCCCGGATGATGTAGAACGGTACAAAGTATCTTGTGCCATCTACAATTCCAAGATGCTGAATGGTGGTTCAATCACTGATCATGTATTGTACATGATCGAGCTGATTAAAAAACTGGGCAAACTCGGATGCCCCTTGCACGAGCAGCTCGGCAAGGATGCGATCCTGAATTCTCTTCCCTCCTCCTATCTTGATTTTCTCGATCATTACAGAATAAACAAGCATACAGTCAACTACCATGGTCTTTTGGGGTTGCTGCAGACTTTCGAGAAAGACCACCAACTGAATAAGGGGGTGGTGAATTTAGTGGGAGGAAGTAGAGGTCGTCGTCCCTTTAAGAAAGGGAAGAAGAAAATAAATAAGAAGGGAAAGAAGGTGCAGAATGCTCCTGGCCCTAGTCAGACCAGGAAGTATAAGGCTGATCAGTCTTCTGCAGAGTGCTTCTACTGCAAGAAGAAGGGACATTGGAAGAGGAACTATCCTCTTTATATTGCGTCCCTTGATCCGAGCAGGCCGAGGAAGTAGAAGTCTGCTGAACAAGGTATTTATATGATAAAACCTTGTAATTACTCAATTGTTGATACTGCTAACTGGGTATTGGATACTGGTAGTCCAATTCATGTTTGTAATTCGTTACAGGGACTTCAAGTTAGCAGAAGATTTGAAGATGGAGAACAGTTTCTGAGCATCGGGAATGGAAATCGTGTTCCAGTACTGGCGGTCGGAGTCCTGCATCTTGTCTTTGAGTCTTGTACTGTCGAACTAGTCGACTGTCACTATTGTCCTAGTTTCATTATGAGCATAATCTTTGTAGGCCTTTTGGCTAATTGTGGTTTTGAACTATCAATAAAGGGAGATTTTTGCAATGTTATTTTGAATAACTCTGTGATAATGAAAGCTAGATTAAATAATGGCATATATGTACTATCAAGGCCTGTTAGTGTAATGTACACTTCTAGCAAACGCCCAAGGTTAGATAATGTCAACGATTTGTATCTTTAGCACTATAGGCTAGGTCATATTAATCAAAATAAGATAAACAAGATGCGAGGAGATGGACTCCTCGAGGTCAGTGATTTTGAATCACTGCCCACTTGTGAATCCTGTTTACTTGGTAAAATGACCAAGTCACCTTTTTCCGGAAAAGGTGAATGAGCTACAGAACTTCTAATTCTAATACATACTGATGTATGTGGACCGATGACAGTTAGTGCCAGAGGAGGATATAAATATTTCATTACTTTTACAGATGACTTTTCAAGGTTCGGTTATGTCTTTTTAATGAGACATAAGTCTGAGTCGTTTGAAATGTTCAAACGATACCGTAATGAAGTAGAAAAGCAAACTGGAAAAAGTATTAAAACTCTTCGATCTGATCGAGGTGGTGAACACTTATCTGGTATTTTTTTGACATATCTTGAGGAGAATGGAATTCTCTCTCAGTGGACTCCTCCAGGAACACCACTGTTGAATGGTGTGTCTCAAAGGAGGAATCGAACCTTGTTGGACATGGTTCGATCCATGATGGGTTTTGCAACTTTGCCGCTATCCTTTAAGGGATATGCGCTTTAGACAGCCTGTTACTTATTAAATGATATTCCAAGTAAGTCTGTTGTTTCCACTCTATATGAGATGTGGACTGGACGTAAACCCTCAATCTCACACCTTCGGGTCTGGGGTTGTCCGGCTTACGTAAAGCGTTTAGATTCAGACAAACTTGGTCCTAGGTCTGATCAATGTTTATTCATTGGTTATCCTAAGGAAACCAAAGGGTATTTCTTCTATTTGGAATATGAACAAAATATGTTCGTTGCTCTTAGAGCTATCTTTTTGGAAAAGGAGTTCCTTGGAGAAGAAACTATAGCCTCTAAGATTTAACTTGATAAAGTTCAGCCAATAGAAGTACCTGCACACTCTAAGAACATCGTAGAACCGGCTGTGATTGAATCACACCCAGAACCCATTAGGAGATCCGATAGAATACCGCGTCAGCCGGATAGATACTACGGTTTCTTGGTCTAGGACGGCGATCCCATTGAGCTCGATGAGAACAATGAGGATCCGATCACCTATATGGATGCACTTCAGAGATCTGACTCTGAGGTATGGCTTGGAGCCATGCGATCCGAAATGGAGTCCATGGAAATCAACAATGTTTGGACATTGGTTGATCTGCCTGAAGGAATAAAATCCATCGGGTGTAAATGGATCTTCAAGAGGAAAAGGGGCACAGATGGGAAGGTAGAGACCTATAAAGCCCGTCTGGTCGCCAAGGGGTATCGTCAGCGATATGGTATTGATTATGATGAGACTTTCTCTCCTATGGCAATGCTCAAGTCCATTCGGATCATGCTTGCTTTGGCAGCATATTTTGATTACGAAATCTGGCAGATGGATGTCCGAACCGCTTTCCTACTTGGAGAGTGTAAAGGAGGTGTATATGATACAACCTGAAGGGTTCACATCCATAGATGAATCAAAGGTATGCAAGTTGCAGAGGTCCATCTATGGACTCAAGCAAGCGTCTCGAAGTTGGAACTTACGGTTTGATAGGTGTATCAAATCGTACGGCTTTGTTAGGAACGGAGAAGAACCGTGCATCTATAAATGGGTTAATGGTTCTGTGATTGTATTCCTAGTACTGTATGTTGACGACATTCTCTTAATCGGGAATGATGTCGTAGCATTACAAGGAATAAAGGTCTGGTTATCATCTCAGTTCTCCATGAAGGACTTGGGTGAAGCTTCCTACATACTAGGTATGAAGATCTATAGAGATAGATCTAAGAAGCTTTTGGGAATGTCCCAGTCTAAGTACATTGACACCGTGCTGAAATGGTTTAGCATGGAAAATTCCAAGAAAGGCTATCTCCCGATAGGTTCTGGAATTACTCTTTCCAAGAAGGATTGTGCGACAACTCCTGAGGAAAGAGAGCGCATGAGTAAAGTACCTTATGCTTTTGCAATAGGCTCTATCATGTATGCTATGACTTGTACTAGACCAGACGTGGCATACTCACTAGGAGTAGTGAGCAGATACCAGTCTGACCCAGGTGAGGCACATTGGAAGGTGGTTAAGTCCATCCTTAAGTATTTGAGAAATACTAAAGATCAATGGCTAATTTATGGAGAACCTGACTTGAAACTTGTGGGGTACTCTGACTCCAGTTTCCAGTCAGATAGAGATGATAGCAAGAGTGTGTCAGTGTTTGTATTTACCCTGAATGGAGGAGCGATCTACTGGAAAAGTTCCAAGCAGCCAACTGTTGCAGACTCGGTATGCGAAGCAGAATATATTGCAGCATCAGATGCAGCAAAGGAAGCTGTATGGTTGCGAAAGTTCCTTGGAGAGCTAGGGGTGGCACCTTCCCTAGATGGTCCTGTTCCGGTGTACTGTGACAGCACTAGAGCCATTGCTCAAGCTAAAGAGCCTAAAGCTCATCACCGCACCAAGCACATACTACGACGCTACCACCTCGTACGAGAAATCATGGAACGAGGTGACATCAATCTTCTGAAGATCGATGGAAAAGAAAATATGGCCGACCCCTTCACTAAAGCCCTCGGAATAAAAGAGTTCGACTATTATAATGGGAAATGGGTATTAGATACTCTTCTGATTGGCTTTAGTACAAGTGGAAGTTGTTGGGAATTGTGTCCCAAAGCCAATCGCCTGGGTTGTAGGCGGTTGTGCTAAGTATTGTATTCATTTTATGAATTAATAAAATATTATTTTTGGCAGCTCATCACATATTGTATTTCCCTGAAATGAGCTCTTTTCATGTGATGAAGTTCTTAGGACTACATTGACTTCGATACAGAGAGGATGTATCGAGTGATCCTTAAACCCTGTTGACAACCAAAGGATATATTATACTGGATGGCAATATATCAAGTATAGGTTGTTGCAATTCACATCGTTTGGTTGTCCTCTTGACCAAATGAGTGTAGTGACACTGATGTGATCTGCAAGTGGGATATGTGATATCTCATTGAACGTGACTCCGTGCAGCCCCTTTTCTGCCAAAGAGAAACTCACGATTGGATATGGGTATATGTGTCCCTCTGACCTGAGGTTATCACGGTAGCTTGCAAGCAACTCCCTGTGCTTTGGTACCGGACTACCCGGATTTTTAATCCGGTGATGGAAGGTTTCTGGGTACAAGCAAGTACTTGTAGAGCAGTGATGGACCAAGATGGAATTGACCTGTCTAAACAGTTTGGATTGAATGTCTCGCAGTATCTCAATTTAGCAAATCCTCGGCCGGGGTAGCCCAAGTGAAGAGTCACTAGGCTTGCGAGGTTGAGACACGTATTGGACTGACTCTGTCTGGGTTGGCAGCCCAATCTCAGTCATCCTGAGCATTAGAGGTCAAAGGGATGAATTATACGGTAACCATATGCCAGAGGTTCGATAGTTTGCTCTCGCATCTTCGACCTATCCGGACGCCGGGACCCATTGCTAGATGGTTTCCAGTGCAGGTACTAGAATTGTTCTAGTGCTACCGTTTAGGTTCGAACCTATGAGGTCACATGCCACAGAGGATAACTCTCTGATCCGGATACCGATTACGATTGGAAATCATCTCGGTTTTATGGTCATGGTATTTTTTGAGCACTCTTTTTCCTGTCTTGCCCTTGTCTATGTTAACCGAAAATTGTTCCGGGTTGACTAGCACTGCGCCAGGATTTTTCTGAATCAGTTTTGAACTGATTCGGAGTTCGTTTCGACCTCCAATTGGTTGTGAACCAATTGAACCCAATTTAATTTGGCTTTAACTGGTTCAATTAGATTGAACCAAGATTTTTTATTTGGTTGGACCGGTTTTGAACCTGTGTCATTCTTTTTTCCCTTGGACCGTTTTACACGGTAAAATCGCTGGGATAAATTTCTTGTGACCAGAAGGCCAAACGACCGAAATAAAATCGCTGGGCATCCCTTCTTCTCCCTCCACCGGCTGGGCTTAATCCTCCCGTTTAATGGCTGTTAAATGGGTGATTGGCAGCCGACGTCCTTTGCTTTTCCCTGCCTTTCCCTCTCCCTCATCCCTACTATTTTTTAAACCCCTGCAGTCCCTGTTTCAAATGTGTGTGTGTCATCGTGTGAAAGTCTGAAAAATCGTGAGAGCTGGTTCTTTCCTTGGAGAGCTCATCATTCTTTCTACCGGTGTTTCTAAGGGCTGGGTTTTGGTGAGAGATTGGGAGAGAAAGATCCTTGATTCCCTGATCTTGCTAGTGCTCAAAATCTGCTCTGCAGCAAAGGAAAAATTGCTGCAACTTACCGTGACCATTGCTACTTCCAGCGGCTAGCACCGTTCGTGGAGAAGGATCGGAGAACCCCGGGCATGTCTCCCCTCTAGAGTGAGTATCCCTTTACTCCTGGGAGCAAGAGGGTCGAGCCGGATTCATTGCTACAGCTCCAAACGCAAGGAAGAAGGCTGCTATTTTTCTGCAGCAAAATTTTTCTGGCAGCAACTTGGGTGATTTTGTACACCCTATACATTGTGTTTTTCTTGCAGATTTCGGTTGGAAATCGAAGAAGACCATTCTCCCTTGCCGCTGCTTCGATTTGGGAGGAAAAGGAGCTCCGGACATCGCCATTTGGTCGCTGTTTTGAAGAGCAAAAACAGAGCTCCCAAACATCCAAAGGAAGAAGACAACAGGAATAAAGTTATTCCTGTTATCCCAGCTATTCCAGTAGTTATTCCAAAGTTTTTCCAAGTGGAATAAAGGTATGAAAAATTTTATTTTATCATGCATAAATAAATGTATTTATTTATATATTTTACAAATATTATATGCTTTGTTACATGCCTATTTTAATACATGCAACTTGAATAGATTAGATTTCTGGGCGGAGCGGTTTTCCGCTGCGTGATTTTTAAAAATTGTTTTAAAATCCATTCTGCTCCCGTAGCCATTTACATGCCTAGCGTAGGATCTTGTCAAACCACCTGCACCCTTTCTTTCACTTGGAACCGCTGAACCGCAGCCGTAAGTGTCTCGATGCGGTTCACCAAAGTTTGGAATTGCTGCAACCCCAAAGTGATGGTAGGCTCTGCAGCAGTGGGGGCGGTAGCAACGAAATCATTCTCTCGGAGAGGCTCCTCAGACCTGGAAGGAGAGGTATCTCTCCTGGCAGTGGCATTTGGAGCTCTTCCCTTAGCCATTTTTTCGTTGAGGTGATGGATTCCTCCTTTTAGAAGAAAGGCCGTCCTTCATCTAGCGCTAATCTGTTGCAACGTCAACTCCTGGACCGGGAACCAGGATGGCTGGATCGACTGGAGCGCTTCTTTCCCGGACGAACTTGCAAAAAAGTTTTCAAGGGCGCTGGTGGTGTTCCGATGGGGGACCCTCTGATGCTTAAGTTAGCAGGAGGTTGAAGGCAACAGAATGGAGGAATCAAAAGAACAACGACGTATAGAGAGGGAAGAGTTTTTCTACCTCAAACGGGGTCCCCCATGTACCTTATATAGGTGCAGAACAGTCCAAAATCCATTAGGAGAGAGGCTGAAAAAGACCGATCTGCCCCCAGGAGAATCTAGAGAGTGGCCATGGGCATGTAGATACAGCGACACTGTGGAAGTAGTGGAGCAGGGCCATTGGGATGGAAAATCCCGCCGTAACAGAAGATGCTTCTGGAATACCCTGGATGTCAAGGCCTACCCGTCGGACGTCGGCTATGAGGTGGTCGGCTGTCGGGTCGAAGGCCAAACTTTCGAAGGAGAATGGTGGGCCGGACCCTAGCAGGAGAGGGTCATTCGGACCTTGACTCCAGTGGGTCAGATCCTAGCAAAGGATGGTGGGCCGGACCCTGGCGGAGGATGGCGGGCCGGACCCCAACAAGAGAGGGTCGTTCTGACCTTGACTCCAATGGGTCGGATCTTGGCGGAGGACGACAAGCCGAACCCTAGCAGGAGAGGGTCGTTCGGACCTCGACTCCAGTGGATCAAACCCTTCTTGGTCGGAGCGGCAGGATCAGACTACAAAATTGGGCCGGTTCTGATAGGGGATGAGCCATCATTATACAACAGTACAACAACAGTGTTATGGTGGAAGCTGATGGAAAGACTTATTATGGTGCACTTAAAGATATATACGAGATAAATTACTACGGAATCTTTAAAATCATATTATTTAGATGTGATTGGGTAGATATAAATTCATCAAGGGGTTCGAAAAAAGATGCAAATGGATTTACACTCATAAATTTTACAAGATTGATATATACTGGTATCTTATTGAAGGATGATCTATTTATCTTTTCTTCTCAAGCTCGTCAAATACTTTTTATACAAGATGCAAAAGACAAAGATTGGGCTATTGTTATTAAAATAAAGCCTAGGGACTTATATGATATGGGAAACCAGTTGGAAGATGATGATACTTATACGAAGTCCATGCAATTCAATTTTATACCAGTTGATGATGTACATGCTACAGTATCCTTGGTTAGGACGGAGTTTGAAAAAAATTCTAATGCTTGATTCTTATTGGTATTAAATTTTATAATATTTATAATTTGTGGTAATTATTATATTAAATTATTATTTATTTGTACTAATTCTTTCTCTGATGTAAATGATAGGTGATACTATGCCACATCGATGATGATTTCTTGGTGTGCAGTTCCAGCACTCACAGATGGAGGCCTGCAATTCTTCGGCACAGCAGGCTGAGGCCAGTACTTCAGCACAGGATGTTCATTCCAGTCCTTCCATAATACCGGACAGTGCGTCTAGTCATTCAACACACCAGACTACTACAGGTCCATCATCCTTGGGGCACCATGATCCTCCCGTCGATCTAGCAAATGATGAGCTATATATTCAGGATAATTTATTCCAATATCCTTGGTTAGATAAAATTTCATTACACCTTTTATTATAGCTTACTTTTATCTATTTCTATGTAGATAGATCTGGGAGGGTTACACATAGGCGCGGGCCTATAGTAGTACGGTATGTGTGGCAGATGCCCGAGGGTGAGAGGATAGTGATTGAGTGCAATGAGCTAGGGTAGCTAATTAAAAAAGCCACCAGCTTATTGAGTTCTTTTTTGGGGACAGTTGCGTGGAGGCATCAGCTTTGTCCACTTAGTTATGCAAAGTAGAATGACATGCTTCCGATATATAAAGTAGAAATTCTACGAGTTATATACATAAAAAGTTTGTATTAAATTATTTGTTATCTTGCATAGTTGAAATATTATGTTATGTTTTATATTATTATTAACTATTTTCTTTTGTAGGGTAAGTTTGTACTTCCTCCATCCTCTCATGATTTTGTACTGAAGTCTCTTAACCAGAAATGGAAAGAGTATAAAGCACAGTTGAAGATGAAGTACAAATTACCGAGTATGATAGAGGAGCAGGTAGTTGGTACCCGTCCTCTTGATGTACCCTCTCTCAGTGGGTGGAGTTGGTTCATTATTGATTTTCCGAGAGGAGACAGGTATCTTTTAATTTCTTTGAAGCAAGTTTATTAAAATATTTAGTTTATATGGTATATTATACATATATATACATTACTTTATAGATATAAGAAGTTATAGTTTTTATTTTGTAGACATATTCTGATATTAGTAGAGCTGCACGAGCAGTTATGTCTGTTTCCCATACATCGGGATTCAAGAGTTATGCACGAGTTAGATAAGAGTTTGTAAGTTTTATAAACTATAAGTTCATATTTTCAATATTAAAGTATTTATACATTTTAATGAAACTAATATTATAAATCATGAAAAATGTATTGCGATACATTTATGTATCATGGTACATATTTGTATTGCAGACAATGTATCACGATACATATATGTATCGAGGTACGTATATATATCGCATTACGTATATATGTATCGCGATATATATATGTATTGCGAACGATGTATCGCAATATGTATATATATTTAAGTATGATGATGTATCGTGATACATGTATATATCATCATATTCAAATAATTTTTAATTTTTTTTGAATTATTTGTTTAAAATTATAATTTTTCTTGTAGATGGATAAGATGGAAGGGAACCCGGTCAGGTGAAGTTTTATTGGATGACTCATACTCATCATGATGGCACTTTTTTAGAGATGAGTTGAGGGATATATGCGTAAGTTTTTATTATAATTTATTTCATGCAATGATTTAAATTTGATTTTGTTGGTCATTAAGATCTAACTAATTTTTATAAATTAATATAGGAAAGAGCTGCAGCACTTATTGCTGAGCGTGTCGATGATTCTACAGCATTTACACAGAGTAGTCGTATCGAGGCCGAGGTGTTTATGGAGTTGATGGGACCGGAGTGCTACGGTCGAGTGAGGGGATATGGAGTTGGAGTCATCCCCACTCAGTTATTTACGGTCAGTAGACATACACGTGAGGTTATAGAGAGTGCTTAGGATGCACATGTTCGCAAACTCGAGGAGGAGATAGAGGAGATGCAACGGAGCCATGCCGCTGAGGTAGACGAGATGCGACGGAGCCGTGCCGCCGAGGTAGAGGAGATGCGATGGAGCCGTGCTGCTGAACTCGACGAGATACGACAGAGCCGTGCCACCGATAGAGCAGCGATGGATAGCATGAGAGAGCATATTGAGTGGCTTACATCTGTCATACAGATATTTTTTCCACATCAAGTACATATATATGACTTTAAATATATATTTTTATATTAAATCAATAATTTATATAATATATTGTCATTCAAAGTTTTGTAAATTCAATATATTAAATATTTTTTATATAGATTTCTAGAGTATCAGATCCTCACGGATTGGATGACAATCTACCTCCAGCAGATCATTGACATCGACTTTTTGTTATTTCATACATTGTAATTTCATGTATTTTTTATTTTTGTTAAATAGACATATATGTAAGAAACATTATTATATTAGATTGTAATGAATTTTATATTAGATTGTAACATTATGCCATTAGATTGTTATTTATATTCTGAAATGGCCTGACGATCAGATGATTTTATCGCACTTTCAGGTATATATTTTAGAAACCTTCTTGTTTAAATTGGAACCGGGCATTATTTGACACACAAACACAAATATTAGCTAACATTTTTATCTAATGCATGCAATATCGAATACTTCAGGAGGATATGGAACAACGGAAGAGCTGCTAGAGATGATAGCATGGTTCCCACTTGGTATTCATAGAAAACCAGTGAGTTCAGCATGATTTTTCATCAAGAAATGGAATATATTTATATTTGTTTCAAGGACAAGAAGTAATTTTGTTTGCTTTCTCTTAAGACCGGCTTTGTCTACATTGTTTATTATGGTGTGTTTATTATTTTATATTCCTTTAGTTAAACAAGAATTCTATGATGAGACTTTCTATTTCGATATGAATTTCCTAAAAGGATATTCAGGTTTGATTTGTTTAGGACTAAAGTTGCTATAATATTATGGTGTCTTGAGTTTGGAAGATAAAGATTGCTAAAAGGACCTCTCTGTTTAGGCTCTTGGTCCATGGGGCCTCTACAGCATGGGAATTTGTTTTATAAACTTGTACATAGTTGAATTTGTTTTATAAACTTGTACATAGTTAAGTTGCTCTACAGCATGTGGTGTTATTTAATTTTTGTTAGACTCTGTATGAACATTTCCTGACTTCAGAACTATTTATGTCATCCTTTAGTCAGATCTCCCAGGAACTTCTAAGTAAAATTAGATAATAGTTGTCTGGGACATTGGTACATCTTCTTCGGTGCCTGCTATAATTATGCCTGTCAATATTGTGTGGATCTCTGTTCCACGTATTTTCTTCACTTAAAATCTTTTGAAAAAGTATCCATGTCCATTGAAACATTTCATTTTCCTTGACCAATACTTTACCCTTATCATTTGTCATGCGTCCAGTCTGGTCCATATCCATTTTTCTCCCGGTTGCTTTGAGGTGTTAATAAAATATCTTTCTCACTCTTTTTTTTTTTTTTAGCGTGTTGCTTGCTGGTAATGACGAACCTACTATATGAATTGCCTCTTTTGACGTTTGCGTAATTGGAGCAGACCACCGCAATCATGTTAGAATCCTAACAGCATTCAAAAGCTCTTTCCGTTGATATGCCTGGTCAATTGCAATCTCCTATCATCTGGAGTTAAGAGTCCTGATTTCCATGGGCCTATCATCTGGAGTCCTGATGTTGTCTCAAGTCGTGAGATTTCCCAATTTTCATTTGTCATACCATTATCCAAAGTTTACTTTTACCCTCCAGGGCATTGCATGTTATGAACTCCGGTCAGGAATCAAACTTCTTGCTGGTAGGTATGCACCACCCTTTTGTGATTCATTGAGTGATATACATCATCCCTTTGGGACTTGTTGGCATAGAATCTCCTTTCTGACCGGGCGGAGCTATTGGATTGCAGGCCCGCTCCCTAGTTCGCCTGCAAAACAAATTCCTGGCCGGAATTGCTCTGGTGGGGGACACTTCGATACCAAGTCAGAGGCGGGCTCCAGCCACGGAATGAGAAAGATTCTAAGGAGGATTTAATGGAGAGGGTAAAGACTCTAGGATTTTCAAAGGTATCTTGTGCATTACCTTGAGCATTCCCTCGTACCGTTATTTATAAAGAGTTATCCAGCTTGTGATTCCCTTCTTCCTCCAGCAGTTACGATGAGGGAGTTAATTTCTTTTCCACAATCTAGGATCATGGATAATTAATGGGCTATTCCGACGGCCAGGCCGGAGGCATTGCCGCTGGAGTTACGTGCCATGATTATATTCCGGAAATAGTCGATGATAACTGTTGCTTGCCCTATTCATAGTGACTTGAAACAGGTCAAGAGATCATCTTCAAACTTCCCTTTTAGGAAAATTTCCATGATTAAATCAGGGAATGTCTTCATCCTCATATCCTCTCGAGACAGATAGTAGAACCTGTCTTCGGTATAGATCGAGGACTTGGTCTTTATCATAGGCCGAAGACTATGTCTTCGACGTAAACTGGAGACCATGTCTTCGGGAGTTGATAAAGGTTGTTCCTTGGTTCAGGCTGAGGATCTTGTCTTCGGGGACTGTAGGACTTGGTCTTCGATGAAGGATGAAGACGTAATCTGAAGACGATGTCTTCGGGTACCGTAGGTCCAGTAAGAGCTTTGGCTTGCCCATAACTTGTCTGACTTTTTTCGAATACCTTGGTCCGAAGTTTGTGATTCGAAAGAAATGTCTTCAGCTGGTTGAACCGGCAACTGGTTCGTACCTGGATCGAGATATCCTAATAGTTTCCCCCTACTCTCAGTTTTCGAAGCGAAGATTTGCCTCAAAAGGTGAGAGTATTACTGGTTTGTCATTTTTCTCTTGAGGGAAGGTGCAGTGGATGATTACAACATCTTTGATTAGACCGTCTATCATAACTGCCGGCTGATTTGAGAATCAGACGATAAACAGTTGTCATTCCCTGATTGAGGGGTGAAAAAGGAGTGGGAAGGCTAGGGACCGCCTCTCCTTTTTTCGTTGTGTGACGGTTCAACAAATCTTTTGATTGGGATTTGAGCGGCTGTCGTGGTTCCTTCCTACCTGTTGGATGATGAATGTGCTTCATCTTGGCCGTTGATTCAAATGGATTACGACCTTTGGTCTATTCTATGTCAAATCAGCTTGGGACTGCTTTGGGGTCTTTTCGTTTCTTTTTGAGAAGGAGAAAAGGGGCCTGCTGAGGAATCTTCTTCAACCTCATACATTCAGTTTTGGCTCGGCTTTCCCCATTCTTGGCCATTGGTCCCTTATGTAGGTAGAATCTTCCTTCCGCCTCTTTGCCTCGTTCTTTTATCATGGCTGAGTCTATAGGAAGCCACAGGGAACAAGTTGGGCCTTCGGGGGCCGGTGATGCAGTGAGTCCAGAGCTGGTCCCCAGCTCTGTTTCACCAGGAAAGGTTGCTCATCTTCGAGAACGCTATCACGTTCCTGAGGGGTTTCCTTTAATTCTTCCCGCATGCGAGTAATGGGTAAACAAACCCCCTCCCGGGTGCTTGGCTGTGTACAAAGACCATTTGAAGGTTGGACTTCGATTTTCTCTGCATCCTTTCTTCATCAAAATCTTTTGTTTGTACCAAGTGGTGCCTGTGTAGTTGACTCCGAATAGCATTCGGAACATCTGTGGGTTCTTGGTTCAGTGCCGCATAGCTAACATAGAGCCTGGGACCAATCTGTTTACTGCCCTTTTTGTGTTCAAGAGGGATTTCCACGGTAATGGATGGTGGATGATCGGCCCTCGACCAGGCCGCAAGATCATCAAGGATATGCCCAGCGCCACCCACGGATGGAAACCCATCTTTGTTTTTGTGTTGTCTATTGACCCGTGGGGCTTCAGTAGCGATTGGAAGGAGCTGCGTTTAACCGCCAATGATGGAAAAAATGTTTTGGCAGACGATCAGTTCGATTATGATTTACTGACTGATTCGGAGGCCGTTCCTATCCGTGAGTTATTGGAGGAGAGGAATCTCCATCTTGCAGGGATTAGCAAGTTCTTTATGTTAGGTATAAATAGTGGAAGTTTTACCTCTCTTCTCCCATTCTTGTTGTAGTTCAGTCGACTCAGAGGGATGAAGCCTAACCTGAGCTGGCTCCGTCAATCTTCTGAGAAGAGGGCAGCTCCTACCCCCCCTACAAGATCGGCGGTTTGGAAGAGAGCTCAAAGGGATGGTCCTGAGAGGAGTGGGAGCACTTCGTCCTCCAGAGAAGCCTCTGAAGGGAATGTGGCGCCAATGACGGAGGCCCCCACTAGGGCTCAGCTAGTTGAGCCTTCATCGACGGTTTCCTCTCCAGTTCACATAAGGGAGAGTCCACCTCCGATGGCTGATGAGCTAGCACCTTGCCCCCTTGCAGTTGACAGGGGCAAGGCACCGCAAGTCGAGAGAGAATCCGTTCATGAGGCTTCTCCAACAGGGAGCCATCCCGCGGACTCTTCGAAGCTTTCCCCCATGGGGGGATTGTTGGTCCCCGCTGTGGCTAGGCAGGCACTCAAGGACACGTTGCTGCCTCAGGATTTGGTAGTTATCCAAAGCCGAAGTCTTGCTAGAATATCTGACTCTGCCATTTCCTCCCTACAACAAGTGAGATCCTCATCGTGTCTTCTTTTCCCAGAGGGTTGTTTGGTTCATAACCTCACTTTGTCGATGTAGCTGGTCTATGACATCACCTTTATGGAGGAGGGCCTAGGGAACGTCGACAGCCTCTTCCATGGCCTTAAGGAGGAGCTTCATATGGCCAGGGCTAAAAAAGAGGTGGCCGAGGAATTGAAGCAATCCATGGAGAATCGTTTAGTTTATGCGGATGCTGAAATTTACGGCCTGAGGAATGAGCTGAAGGACGTCCATTTGACAATCGCGGGATGAGGGGCTGAGTTGAGGAAGAGTAGAGAACATGCCAATTCCTTGGAATAATCCCTCAAGGAGAATCAGGAAAAGGCAGAAAGCCTAACCAAGGCTGCCAAGGAGGCAATCAGAAAGGCCGAAGAGGCATCCTTAACAGCCAGAGAGGCAGCCTTGCAATCTGAAGCGATTAGGAGAGAGTCCGAAATCCTGAAAGAGTTGGTAGGTAGAGCCGTAGAAGATTTTAGGAGGTCCTCAAATTTCCAGTAGGAGATGAATGAGGCGACCTTGTACAGCTACCAACACAGCTTCAACAATGGACTAGCCAAGGTCAGTAAGGCTTTCCCTAACCTGAACCTTTCTGCCATCCCTGCATTCGACATTGTGGAGGAAGAAGAAGAAGATGAAGAAGAAGCCGAAGCTGAAGAAGAGATCATAGGGATGCCAAGTCCAAGGAAGGATGTTCCCAGCATAATTTCGGCCCTGGTTGAAGAGGCCGATGAGGTGCCGAGCTCGGAGGGAAAAACTCCCATCGTAGCCAAAGACATGGATGTGATCCCGATCATGGCCCACGAGGAAGCTCGAGCCGAGGAAGAGGTCCAGGTTGAAGACCCTCTGGACTCTACCCAAATTCAAGAAACCCTCTCCACGCAAATCGACAAACTGCTCAATCTTGTGATGCTGGGTCTCGTCCAGCTAATGCTTAGGGATATGTGTATCTTTAGGCATTGTATTTCTTCTTTGTTTCCCTCTGAAATGTAACCAACAAACTATTTTGAATTTTTAAATGACTTCCACCTTTTGTACATGTTACGCCATATTATTGAATACAGTTTGCACGAGGTTTCTGGCTTCGATGATGACTCAAATTTCATTGCTCCTTTTTCTTTCTTGATTGAGGAACCGAAGCCGAAGACCATTCAGCTCACGGCTGACATCGAAGATGAGTTCCGAAGCAAATTGGAATGTCGTTGCCAAAGATCGTCCACGATAAAACTAGGTCGATGTCAGCCTTTTTCCATAATTTACCTACCCATCTAGGAATGGACACACTGGGCAGGTATCATTTTCCTGTTGATCAATGATCGAGGAACATTGATTATGATTCTAATTGCAAGTAATGAGTATGTCGATATTCGAACAGTCGCATTTTCATGCACCCTGGGTGCCGCCATATCCTTCCTTTTCGAAAGGGAGCCATTAATGTCGTAGCTACACGATGGAGATTCTTCTGGATTTGAAGTACTGGCGATTGCCATTCCAAGAGTAGTTATTGGTGACTATACTGCTCCCGAGCGGTCACCTGGGCCTCGAGGCATCGCTCTGACACGTGGCATCTTTTGATGGGTCTGGAAAAGGGCATGGAGTACGTTTCCCTGTGGCCAGTCATGGGTGTAAGGTCCTAATAAATGAGACCTTGTCCTCCCCTGTCGAAGGCCGTCACAGTTTCAGACTCCTATTTCAGAAGTTCCTCTTCTTTCTCTAGTGACCCAGCAAAATGAAGTTTAGTGTTCCCGAGCTTTGAAGGGTGGCGAAGAGGAGGGCCATCACTACCGGGGCAAGGGGCAGCCCATGGTTCCTCAGGCTGAGTGACGATGATGACCCAGTTGTCGATCGCTTGGAGAGGAAAGTCCATGTCCTGGAGGCTCAACTGGAGGAGGCCAGGGCTTAGGTCGAGGAAGCCATCGCGGAGGCGGTAGAGGCCAAGAAAATGGTGGCAGATGCCATCTCGGACTTCAAGGCATCTTCTGCTTTCAAAGAGAAGGTTGCCGAGGTGGCTCTGGATTCTTATCACCAGGGATTCCAGGAGTGTAGGGATAAGGCCTCCAAGTAATATAACTTGAAGGGCCTTGGCAACATCAAGCCCTCTGTTCCCTTTCTTGGACACGAGCTCGACTCTGACTTTGAGGAGGTGTCGGGTTCTGATTCAAATGGGAAACCCGGGGCCCCCTCATCCTCCTTACAGGACACCCCCCACCGGTACGGAAAGGGCCGGCAGGTGGTCACTAGATGTGCTTTCCCATTTTCTGCAATCTCTCTTTTCTTTTCCCTCTTTTTTTTTTTGTAAAAATGCAAAAGAAATGAAAGTACTGACTTTTTTCCTACTTTTTCTTTTTCTATGCATGATACTCCTTTGAATCCCACAAAGTGTGAACTCAAAGCCTGATGTTGGTAGAGTGAGTGATGTGAAATCATTTCCACACATTTTTGAGTTTTTTGTAGGGGATAGCATCTATCCTACCCCTGTGCATCTCTGTCATGGTTAAGGTAGGCTGTTCAGGCTCGCCCCGGCGCGTCTTCAGATTTTTCATAGGATAGGTTATAGGAACCGTCCCTGCACCTTTTTAACATAAGGTAGGCTGGTTAGGCCCGCACCGGCACGTATTCGGGTTTTCCATAGGGTATGTTACATGAACCATCCTTTTGCCTTTGATCATTTCGGCAGCCTAATTGGGCCGTCCGTTGTGCTTGTCGGACATACCGATAAGGTGAGTGGATCATATTCTTCCTTGCACCATTAGCCGACCTCTTTGATCAGAGTGGAAAAAATTGTTGCTGTTGCAACAGGTCATTTAAAGTTGAACAGATTTGCACAAAAGATTCTGAGAATTTTATTGATAATACTTGCGAAGATTTTGCATATTCCATGGTTGGGATAGCATTTTACCGTCCAAGGTTTTGAGTTGATACGTTCCCGGACATATGACCTCTTCAACTTGGAACGGTCCTTCCCAATTGGGAGAAAGCTTGTCCTGTTCAGTTGGCCTAGATACTTCAGCTCTTCTCAGCACCATGTCTCCTATGCGAAAAATCTGTTCCTTTATCCTAGAGTTGTAGTATTTGGCGACCTTTTATTGATACATCGCCATTTTCATCTGGGCTTGAAGTTTGGTTCTTTGCAATAGATCAAGGTCGACTCTTCGACGGTCGAAATTTCTAGGCTCTTCATATTTATCAATTCTTAGAGATTGGAGGGAGACCTCGATAGGAAGGATGGCTTTGGTACCGTATGCCAGGTTGAACGGAGACTCGCCGGTGGCCATTCTTGGAGTAGTTCTATATGCCCAGAGGATGGAGGTTAGCTCTTCTATCCAAATTCCTTTGGCAGCATTCAACCTCGTCTTCAGACCATGGAGAATGGTCCGATTTGTTTCTTCGGCTTCTCCATTGGACTGCGGGTGGGCAACGGAAGTCAGCCTGTGTTGCACATGGTACTGAGTACAGAAGTCTTTGAGCTTCGGATTATCGAATTGCCTCCCGTTGTCAGTGATTATTGTGTGTGGAATCCTGAACCGAAATATGATGGAGTTTCTTACAAAGTTCTTAACCTTGCCCTCCACGATTTGGGCCAGTGGTTCGGCTTCAACCCATTTTGTGAAGTAGTCAATAGCCACAAGGAGGAATTTCCTTTGCCCAGATGCGGGTAAAAATGGGTCAAGAATATCCATCTCCCATTGAACAAAAGGCCAAGGGGCTGTCAACTGGGTCAAGTGACTCGCTGGTTATCTCTGAATGTTGTCATATCTCTGGCATTGATCACATCTTCGCACGAAGTCGATTGAGTCCTTTTGGATGGAGGGCCAATAGTACCCTTGGCATATAATTTTATATGCCAAGGACCTGTCCCCCAAGTGATCACCATGTATCCTCTCGGGACTTCTCTCAAGGCATAATCAGCATTTGACAGTCCCAAACAATTCAGCAGGGGTTTTGAGAATGACCTCTTATAAAGAGCTCCGTTGAAGATGACATATTGAGATGCCATCTAGCAGATCTTTTTGGCTTCTGCCTTGTCTTCCAGCAATGCACCTTCGTTTAAGAATTTGATAATGGGATCCATCCAGCTTAGCTCGATCTCAATTTGGTGTACCTCCATACCTTCTTCAGCTATACTTGGGGCTTCAAGGTGCTCAATAAAGGTGCGATCAAGAGATTCCGGGGTTATGGTAGCAAGTCGAGACAACGCATCTACCCAAGAGTTCTCCGATCAGGGAACATGAATGATTTCGAAGTATTCCAGTTGAGAAGATAAGATTTGTACCTTTACTAGGTACCACACCATATTGGGATCTCTGGCTTCATATTCTTCTTTAAGTTGATTTACCACCAACTGAGAATCTGAAAAAGCCTAGAGTCTCCAAACTCCTAAACTTTTGGTGATCTGAAGACCTGCAAGTAAGGCTTCGTATTTGGCCTGATTATTCGAAGCACGGAAGGAGAATCGGAGTGCGTACTCCACCGTGGGGCCATTGGGTTCAGCCAGTATGAGGCCGGCTCCATATCCAACAGAATTGGAAGCTCTGTCTACATGAAGCACCCAATCGGATTTCATATTCTTTGAGTTTCCTTCTTCTAAGGGAGGCACTTCATCTTCAGACTTCCAGGTGCATTCATCCAGGAAGTCTGAGAGCACCTGGGCTTTCATAGCTGATCGAGGCTATAAGTTGATGTCAAACTTGCTTAGTTTCATAGCCCACTTGGCTATCCTTCCAAAGGTATCAGGGTATCGGAGAACGGTCTTGAGGGGTTGATCGGTCAGCACCACGATGGCATGGATATAGAAGTAGGGCCGTAGTCACTTTGCCATAATTATTAGAGAATAGATCAGCTTCTACATCTTTGAATATCTTGTTTCAGCATCATGCAGAACTTTGCTGATATAGTAGATCCGCTTGTGGGAACCGTCTTCTTCTCTTCAGACAAGGACTGAACTAACTGCCTCATCCGAAGTGGAAAGTTATAAATAGAGTACTTCCCCCTCTTTAGGTTTGGAAAGTAAAGGTGGGGTCTCCAAGTACTTTTTCAATTCTTTAAAGGTAATACGACAGTCTTCGATCCATTCAAAACCTCGAGACTGCCGAAGTACCTTGAAAAATGGAAGATATTTCTCGACTGAGCGAGAGATGAACCTGCTTAAAGAGGCGATCCTCCCTGTCAGTTGCTGGACTTCTTTCTTGTAGGATGGATGCCTTATATCTTTGAGGGCCTGAATTTTCTTAGGATTTGCCTTAATCCCTCACTTGGCAACAAGGAAACCTAGAAACTTGCCCAAAGTAACCCCGAAGGCACACTTCATCGAATTTAGCTTCATTCGATGATGTCGCAGGGTGTTGAATGATTCCCTCAGGTCCTAGATGTGATCTTTTTTAAGGAGGCTTTTGACTATCATGTCGTCAACATAGGCCTCCAGATTTCTCCCCAACTGCTCCTGGAATACCTTGTTGATCAACCTATGAAAGGTGCTCCAGCATTCTTGAGCTCAAATGGTATCATCTTGTAGCAATACAGACCTTTGTCAGTGATAAAGACCATCTTCTCTTCATCCCGGGGGTCTATTTGGATCTGATTGTAGCTAGAAAAAGTATCTAAGAAGCTTAACAATTGGTGGCCGGCAGTGGCATCGACCAATTGGTCAATTTTTGGGAGAGAAAAGTTGTCCTTTGGATAAGCTTTATTAAGGTTGATATAGTTGATGCAGATCCTCCATTTGCCATTAGCTTTCTTTACCATTACCACATTGGCAAACCATTCGGGATAATGGGCTTCCCGGATGAACCCTGCCTTAAGGAGCTTGCTCACTTCTTCATCTATTGCTTTTTGTCTCTCCGGGGCAAAGCTTCTCTTCTTCTATTAGACTGGTTTAAAACCAGGGGCAACTTCCAGCTGATGGGTGATTATTTCTGCGAGAATTCCTAGAATGTCCGAAGCTGACCAGGCGAAGACATCAGCGTTATCCCTGAGGAAGCAAATCTGCTCTGTTCTGGTTTTTTCATTAAGCATATTTCCGATCTGCACAACCTTGGTGGGGTCCTCCTTAGTTAAAGATACCGAGATAGTTCTCTCCATAGGCTCGCCAGAATCTAGAGTCGAGTCCCTTGGATCTAGCTGATCCCAAGTGGTGGGATCGTTAGAGTGCTTGTCCTGGATCATCAAGCATTGTCGTACCGCTCTTTGCTCTCCTCTTACTTCTCCAACACCATTTCTGGTGGAAAAGCGCACCAGGAGATAGTAGGATGATACTACGATTCAGAATTTGTTTAGGGTAGGTCACTCCAGAATGATGTTGTAGGCTGAAGGGGTTCGAACTACCATGAAGTTGATCGGCAGTGTCTTTTGTCGAGGTTCAGTACCGAGGATTACGGGCAGTACTATTTCTCCCACGGCATCAACCTGATTCCCTTCAAAGCCAGTAAGTGGTATAAGGGACCTTCATAGCTTATCTTTAGGCAAACACATCCGAGAGAATGCATCGTAGATAAGACATCAATCGAACTTCCATTATCAACTAGGATTCTTTGTACATCATAATTGGCCATAACGGTATAGATTATAATAGGGTCGTCGTGTGGGAGCCGGACTCTCGCAAGGTCATCGTCGGAGAAGAGAATGGCATTGTTATCCTTGAGTCACTTCGAGATGTCGTCTTCATCTCTTCTCCAATTGACAGGTGGATATATCATCCCTTTGCCTCCATTGGTGGGATGTTGATTTGGTAGTTCAACTTCTTCAGGAGCCGATTGGGGAACAACAGCTTCTGACCGAGGTCCTTGGCGACCAATGTACCGCCCCAAATATCCTTTCTTGATGAGATCTTCTATTGCATCTCTTAGTTGGATGCATTCTTCAGTATTATGGCCATGGTCCCGATGGAATCGACAGTATTTGTTCCTGTTCCTTGCAGAAGAGGATGCCTTCATGGGATGTGGTTGTTGGAGATAGTTTTCTTTTGCTATCTCCAAGAGAATCTTCTCACAAGGGAGGTTGTGGGGAGTATAGGAGTCGAATCTCCCACCCGATGCTCTAGGCCTGGGAGGACTTCTTCGGTGGTTAGCATACTTGTTATTGTTGGAAACAGGGGGGCCTTGTCCCCTGTTGTTCTTCTTCTTCGAAGGGGGCTTCCCTTCGATTAGTCATCGATTTGCCACCTACTCTTTGGCATTGACATATTTCTGAGCCCTCGATAGGAGCTCAATATAGCTTTTGGAAAACTTCTTATGTAAGAAAAATATTAGCCTAGATGTACGAAGTCCCTTCTTCAGTGCAGACATGGCCATATGCTCGTTGAGATCAGGGATCTCGAGTGTGGCCGCATTAAACCTGGAGATGTAATCTCGCAGGCTTTCTCCTTCATTTTGGTGAAGGAGGAACAATGTGTCCATATTCCGGGGGGTCTTGCAGTAAGTCCTGAAATGCATGACAAATAAATTTTCTAACTCGAAGAAAAAATTGATGGTTCCTGGGCATATGCTTGAGTACCACATCTGAGCGGCTTTCTTTAAGGTGGCTGGGAATGCGAGGCAGTACATCACGTCGAAAGCTCCCTGGATCATCATATGGGCCTTAAAACTGTCCAAATGTTAAGAGGATAGAGGTGCTATCATAGGGCTCCATCTGGGAAATCCTGAAGTGCCGAGGGATGACTTCGACCATGACACAGTCGGTGTAGGGCGGGCGCAGATCACACATCACCAAATCATTTCAATCTCTCTGCTCCCGTATTTTTGCCATCTCCGATTTGATGGCCTTAAATTTTCTATCGTAGTCAAGGAGAGTCTACTTTGGTACTTTCTCTATGGGAATAGAGTCTTCAGAAGAGGGTGAGGAAGTTTGCCTAAGCCTTTTCCCTCTCTGCGAGGAATCAGTGGGCCTAGGCATTCTCGAGCTTCGGCCTTCAAGAGAGGGCCGAGGATGAAGGAAGAGATGTGTGGACCCCTCTCAGGGATTCTCTTCCTCCGAGATCGAGAGCTATGTCTGGAGGTGGCCGGCGGATGCCCTACCTGGAAAGCTCTATTTTGAAAGTCCTGAACCATAGCTGTGAGGTTAGTGACCTAGTTCAGGAGGGCTTTGAATTGCAATTGTCCCATGACAATTATGGGAGGTGGAATGTCATCCTCTATTAAGGGTACACCCCCTTGGGATGGAGCACGATTTTGACTTGTTGAAGCGATCTGAGTCTTCCCTCTCACAATTGAAAATTTCTTACTTCCCCTTAGTTAAGGAGGGGAGATTAACAATGCAAATTGCATAGGACTGCTCGTCCCCCTACCTGGCGCACCACTCTGTTGGTGTAGAATCCCTTTTCCAACCGGGCAGAGCTACTGGATCACAAGCCCGCTCCCTGGTTCACCTACAAAATAAATCCCTGGCCGGAATTGCTCCGGTGGGGGACACTCCAATGCCTAAGTCAGAGGCGGGCTCCAGTCATAGAATGGAGAAGATTCTGAGGAGGATTCAATGGAGAGGGTAAAGACTCTGGGATTTTCAAGGGTATCTTGTGCCTTACCTTGAGCATTCCCTCTTACCGTTATTTATAAAGAGTTGTCCAGCTTGCGATTCCCTTCTTCCTCCAGCGGTTACGATGGGGGAGTTAATTTCTTTCCCATAATCTGGGATCGTGGGTAATTAATGGGTGATTCTGATGGCCAGGCCAGAGGCATTGCCGTTGGTGTTACGCGCCATGATTATATTCCGGAAATAGTCGATGATAACTGTTGCTTGCCCTGTTCGTAGTGACTTTAAACAGGTCGAGAAATCATCTTCAGACTTCCCTTTTAGGAAGATTTCCATGATTGAATCAGGGAATGTCTTTGTCCTCAGATCCTCTCAAGACAGATCGTAGAACCTACCTTTAGCATAGATCGAGGACTTGGTCTTTATCATAGGTCGAAGACTATGTCTTCAGCATAAATTAGAGACCATGTCTTTAGGAGTTGATGAAGGTCGTTCCTCAGTTCAGGCTAAGGATCTTGTCTTCGGGGACCGTAGGACTTGGTCTTCGACAAAGGATGAAGATGTAATCCGAAGATGATGTCTTCGGGTACCGTAGGTCCAGTAAGAGCTTTGGCTTGCTCATAAGTTGTCTGACTTTTTTTGAATACCTTGGTCCGAAGTTTGTGGTTCGAAAGAAATATCTTTAGTTGGTTGAACTGGTAGCTGGTTCGTAGCTGGACCGAGATATCCTAACAGGACTCATTTAGTGAATTGCTTAAGCTCCCTCCAAAGCAAGTTCCTCTGGCATTTTCTTTAGAAGTCTTTTCATTAGATTTTTCATTGATTTTTGACAAAATAATTGAATTCCATTTGTTTAGTCATAGGTTGCTTAAGAGAATGATCATTGCTTGATTTCATTACAAAGCAGCTTAATACATTAGGTTCACATATATTTCCTTTTCCCCTTTTTTTCTTTTAATGCCTCTGTTCTATATAATAGGTCCAAGATATTCATAACAATATTACTTTGTTATTCTTGGCCACACTTTATTGGGGTGATTTCATTTAAATATCCAATGAAACTGGCTCTAATATACTTTTATAGGATAATATTGATCAATGATGGGGATTATGTTTTGATGAAATTGACTATTGATCAAGTATGCTCCTTTGATGTTGCATGCATACCTTGTTTGTGGTTCATTTCATCAATTCATGTAAGCTTCAGGAGTGCATCTCATGAATAATTTCATACTAAGGTTTTGCTTGTGAAACCCAGATTATTTTTGGGCTAAAGTCGGCAAGCCCAGCCGACTCAAGCCCAAGTTGCAGAAAAAAAAAAAAAGGGGTGAATGAGACAGAGAGGCAGAGTCGGAATAGGGGAGGCTTCCTCTCCCTATCCGGCCGGCATTTTCGTCGGAGATTTTGAAGGATGAGTTATGAGGGGAGAGGGAGGTGGTCGGCGACTAATTTGGGTCGAATTGGAACTTGATCAGACAAAGTTTGATTTCCAAACGACGAGGAAACCATCGATCATTTCCTTTAAATTTTTATCACCGCCATCCCATCAAGCTCTCTCCATGATGTCTTCTTCCTTTCCGGCGAGGGACAAAGAACCTTCAACCGCCGGTAAGTCCGATTACTTTTATTTTAAATTATTTAAGGGAGGATTTAATTGGGATGGATGAGATTGTTTGGTTGGATTTTTGTTCGACTCTTGGGGCCATGGATCACCATGGCTATGCCACCGCCGTCCGTCTCGATCCATCATGGTCTCCCCGGCAACCATGGGGGGAGACTGGTTTGGTTGAGGCTGGGGGGAGTAATAGGGAGGATGGTTTGAAAGAAAGAAGAGAATGGGAGAAAGAATGAAAGAAAGAAAAAAAAAAGTTTTGTTTCGCTTCAGGAAAGGAAAAAGAAAAAAAGAAAAAATAAGAGAGAGGAAGAGGAGAGAGAAAGAAGAGAGGGAATCAAGGGATTTTTTCGAGATTCATGAAAATTAGAAATTTAGATTTTAATAAAATTATTTATTAATGTAGGAAATCAATCTTCTAAGCAGGAAGGCATCACACAAATTTCGGGTATGAACTAGTTCAGGTGTAAACGGTTGATTCTTGAGAGGTAAGGATCTCTGGACCTGTTCACCAGTTATATATATGTATTTATTTTGACATGATTTGATCCGTGCGCATATGCATTGGTATGCATGATTTGTTTTGCATGGAATAGTTTAACTTTTTATATTGGTCAGTACGATTATTATTGTTATGAGTTATATTCCTGTATTACATGTTTTATCAAATAAAGTGATTTTTGTATGGCTTGGACCATGATGCTGATCAGTGAAAGAGTTGAGATTCATGATTGACATAATGATATGATTTCAAAAGATGAGGTGAAATGATAAAGTGTTAAGTAAAAATGGTGTTTGGACTAGCCATGCCACGGTAGTACCGTGGTTTCTTAGTGTGCCAGTCACAGGCTGGAGTGTGATAACTTTGTGTGCCAGTGATAGGCTGGATTATGACAATAGTGTGCCAGTCACATGCAAATTTGTGATAACTAACAGTGTGCCAGTCGCAGGTTGGAGTGTACCCGTGGCTAGTCCAGAATCCTAGAGAAATTGGATGATTAAATTGAAAACTTGAAAAGAGAAAAACATAATTTTGCAAAAGGTTTTGTTGTATGTGATATTTGAGTTGTTTCTTTGCTTGGCATGATGTGTAGTCTTATATACTATTGATGGTGACTGTTTGGAGACCTTACTTGGTTGTAAAGCTCACAACCCTACTTCTTCTTTCACAGAGTTATGCAGATATTCGGGCTTGGTGAAGAATGAGATTTTTTTAGATAAGTGACTCTTGTGTCCCTAGGCCTTGCATGATCTCTAGGATAAAATCTAGGATTTGTGCAACCGACGTATAGCCAATTTCGGTACTGGTTTCGGGGCATGACAGAGTGGTATCGAGCTTAGGTTATGATCACTTGGGATGGTGATACAAGTGGATGATGATAATAATGACAAAGTTGTATTAGAGCTTAGGTTATGATCATTTGGGATGATGATACAAGTGATTAAAATAATAATAACATGATGATTAGTAGGATATGTCAAGAATAGTGTTAGAGCTTAGGTTGTTGTGATTTGAGACTATGGCATAAATGATTATAATAGAATGAGTGACATCAAAATTCAGGTCATGATTGTTTGAGACTATGATATAAGAGATTAAGAATTAACATGATGATTAGTAAGACATGTTAGAATGGTATCAAAGTTTGATTTATGATCACTTGGGATAGTGGTACAAGTAGTTAGGAAATAGCGTGATGATTATTCAGACATGGCAGAATAATATTAAAACTTTGATTATGATTACTTGGAACTACGACACAAGTGATCGGGATATATCATAGGGAATATTGAAGCTTAGCTCATGTTTATTAAGGATTGTAACAAAAGTGATTTAGACATGATATGAATAATACTGAAGTCAGAGTATGATTCCTTAGGATTGTGACATAAGTAATTGGGATATGATGTGAATGATATCAAAATTTAAGTTTTGATCAGTTGGAATTGTGATATAAGTTCTTGGGATATAGTTTGAATGATATTGAAATTTGAATTATGATTAATATGGACTGTGATTTAAGAGGTGTTTAATTTAGTGCCATGATCAATCGAGATATGAAGTTGGAAAGAAAATGGATTCGAAGGTTGGATTCTAATCTTTAGATATTATGTTTAAGATCCGGCATATGATTAATACCAAAGAGGAACATGATGTATTGGTCTGTAAAGTAAGTAATGAGATTGATCTAGGATAAATATAAAGGGCTGGATGATTATACTTTTTAATCATGATAAAGAAGCATATAATGGATATAGAAGAGTTGGATGGAATGTATCCTTGCCTTCAATAAGTGGGTTTGATCTAAGCATCAAGGATACCGGCCAGGAATTATAGCATGTTATGTTAATAGGTCATGCTAAATAAGTAGGTTCAATTGTTAATGGGATGATTTTGGAATCTTGAACCTATTGTGGATGTGGATGTTGATAATATGCTAGTTCTGCTGTTAATTATTAGATTATAAATTTTTGGGACTATTGTAAGAGGATGTTTAGAGTATAAGTTATGAAAGAGTTCAATGATATTAGAAGAATATGCTTTTGATAATTTGTATGTGGATTATGATTGAAAATATATAAAGGAAAATGTGTTTGGGATGATGTATAGCTTGTAACTCTATATTGGTGGATTAGATTATATCGTGACGACTTGGCATGTATTATTTTGATAGATCTTGATAGCCTATATTTGCAGTTTGGATTGGATTACTGAGTCTACCCTATAATCGTTGGAGATTCTTGCAAGAAGATATTTCGGATGTAGGTTATGAAAGAGTTTATGATATTAAGAAGGAGAATTTTCTTTCGATGAATTTATACATGGATTATTAATAAAATTATGAAATAGAAAATGTGTTTGGCATAATGCATAGATTTGCAATTAGTGGAGTTGATGATATTAGGTGAGCATGCCATGCACATTTTGGTAGTATCTTTGATGGGTTAAGTTAGTAGTCTTGGATTAAACTACTTGGTCATCTTTATAATTGTTGAGAAATATTGGGTGTGTCCAACTTAAGCTAAATTTAAGATCTATGAAAAGATTTTAGTTACCCCACTGCTGATGTTGTTTTGAGCGAAGAAATTGGTGTTGGATGACTTATATGAATTATAATAAGTAGAGAATTTGGTATTGAAAGATTTATATGGGTGTAGCCTATAGGGACAATATTTTATATAGTTTGTTAATTGATGCTAAGAGTTATGGTAAGATCGTTCTATGAATGATAAGATGATTGATTCTAATCATAAAAGTATTGATTGAAAGTCATTTATTTCGTTAGAGTTAATAATAACTTTTCAAGAGAAAAGTTGATCTAGATTGTCTATTTGAATTGTCAAGAAGAGTATGATTAATCCAGACTTGAACTAGAGATATTGATACCGTAAAAAGGATGATGAAATTTATGCAAAGACATCCAATACGGAAATTGGGTTAGGATAACTCTTGAAAGGATATGCTTAAGGTAGGGACATGATAAAGAGATTCAAAAGTTTTACTTTAGTAACTTCAGATCTTTTTGATACAAATGTAAGATAAGTTTGGAGGGATTCATCTAGTGAACCTAGATGGATTAGTAAATTTTATCAGATTGCGCAGTGAAGATATAGTGGTTTGAGCTATCTTGTAATGAATTATGAATGTTAACTCTAATTTTAGAAGTATTATGATGGGAAGTACTGATCTGAATTTCAGTAACAAGATGAAAAGATAATGTTGATGATCCTTGGGCTAGTTTATAGGTGTTGCCAGATAATTTTTCTCAATGGGTCCCAAAGTGTAGAGGACTATAGTAAACAAGAATTTTGGACATCACTAAAATCTAGAATAAGAAGTGATGGTCCTTTACCCGATTTGGATTCGATGATATTTGTGGCACCTGACATTATGATTTCTTCATTTAAAGAAAGCTCGAGGTTTCTATAAGATTAAAGATTTATTATAAAGTCATGGAGAGGCGTAAGAGAAAAAAGAATGTTATAGACCATGGCAAGTGTCTAATGCTCAAGTCTTCTTCAAATTTTTGGTTGAGAATAGAGTGGACCAATTATGAATTTCTTGTGGAGGTTAATCAAGAGAAATAAATTTCTGGAGCAAAGAATTTTATATTTTAATTTGAGGTTGAGGTTGAGGTGTTAATGTTCATTTGGAAGAAATTAAGAGAATTCTGTAGGAGCAAGAATTAAGATATGGTATAATTTTGTTATGGACATACGAAGAAAATGATCTAAGAAAGGAATCATAAATCTTGAGGATGATGTTAAATTATGTATATCTAAGGTTGGGCTATCATGAAATTCTGTAGAATTGATTAAGGATAATTAATTATAGTGACATCGAAAGATAAGAGTTCTTTTTGAATAACTCGAGAAAATTTGATATGGATTGTAAATGGAACAGGTCAAGTTAGAAAGACTTGCGGAACAAGTGCCCTATGAGGAAAACTATTAGGGAGTTTGAGAATGATCTGATGGTTGATTACTTTTAAGGTTCAGAATCTCAATTAAGTTAATTTCGAGGACGAAATTATTTTAACGAGGGGAGAATGTGAAACCCGAAATATTTTTGGGCCAAAGTCGGCAAGCCCAGCCGACTTCAGCCCAAGTCGCAAAAAAAAAAAAGGGGCGAACAGGACAGAGAGGCAGAGTCGGAACAGGGGAGGTTTCCTCTCCCTATCCGGTCGGTGTTTTCGCTAGAGATTTTGAAGGATGGGTCGTGAGGGGAGAGGGAGGTGGTCGGCGACTAATTTGGGTCGGATTGAAACTCGATTGGGTGAAGTTTGATTTCCAAATGGTGAGGAAACCATCGATCGTTTCCTTTAAATTTTCCTCACCGCCGCCCCATCGAGCTCTCTCCACGATGTTTTCTTCCTCTCCGGCGAGCGACGAAGAACCTTCAACCACTGGTAAGTTTGGTTACTTTTATTTTAAATTGTTTAGGAAAGGATTTAATCGGGATGGATGAGATTGTTTGGTTAGGTTTTTGTTCGACTCTTGGAGCCGTGGATCATCGTGGCTACACCACCACCGTCCGTCTCGGTCCATCATGGTCTCCCCGGCAACCATCTTCCGTGGCTGCCGCCGGCAACCATTGGGGGAGACCGGTTCGGTTGAGGCCGGGGGGAGCAATAGGGAGGATAGTTCGGAAGAAAGAAGAGAACGGGAGAAAGAAATAAAGAAAAAAAATGTTTTGTTTCGATTCAGGAAAGAAAAAAAAAGAGAAAAAGAGGAGAGAAAAAGAGGAGAGAGAAGGAAGAAGAGAGAGAATCAAGGAATTTTTTCAAAATTCATGAAAATTGGAAATTTAGATTTTAATAAAATTATTTATTAATGTAAGGAATCTGAGCAGGAAAGCATCGCATAAATTTCGGGTATGGACTAGTTCAGGTGTAGATGGTTGATTCTTGAGAGGTAAGGATCTCTGGATCTGTTCACCAGTTATATATATGTATTTATTTCGACATGGTTTGATCCGTGCGCATATGCATTGGTATGCATGAATTGTTTTACATGGAATAGTTTGACTTTTTACATTGGTGAGTACGATTATTATTGTTATGAGCTATATTCTTGTATTACATGTTCTATCAAATAAAGTGATTTTTGTATGGCTTGGACCGTGATCCCGAACAGTGAAAGAGTTGAGATTTCATGATTTGACATACTGATATGATTTCATAAGATGAGGTGAAATGATAAAGTATTAAGTGAAAATGGAGTTTGGACTATCCATGCCATGGTAGTACCGTGGTTTCTTAGTGTGCCAGTCACAGACTGGAGTATGACAACTTTGTGTGCCAGTCACAGGAGGGATTGTGATAACAGTGTGTCAGTCACAGGTAGGAGTGTGACAACAATATTCTAGTCACAGGCTGGAGTGTGACCGTGAGTAGTCCAGAATCCTAGAGAAGATGGATGATTAAATTGAAAACTTCAAAAGAGAAAAACATGATTTTGCAAAAGGTATTATCGTATGTGACATTTGAGTTATTTCGTTGCATGCATAATATGTACTCTTATATCCTTACTATTTTCAAATTATTACTATTGATGGTGACTGTTTGGAGACTTTACTGGGCTGTAAAGCTCACAACCCTACTTTCTTCTTTCATAGAGTTGTGCAAATATTCGGGCTCGGTGAATAATGAGATTTTTTTTAGGTACGTGACTCTTGTGTACCTAGGCCTTGCATGATCTCTAGGATAAAATCTAGGGTTTATGCGATCGGTCGTATAATTGATTCCGGTGCTGGATTCGGGACGTGACATTGCTATTCTAGTGTTAATTTAAAATCAAATTTCTAGGAATTTAATGAGCACGCATAAGTTATGAGTGCTTAGGTACTTATGCAACTGCAAACTCATCAGAAATAAATCATTCTAGGGAAGAAATAATTGATGCTACTGGGGATCAATTTGGATGTTAAAGTTCCTCCTAGATGGTGATAGTGATTCCAGACATAGTTTAATGTCATTCTTCCTAGGTTCAAAAGCTCCGAACTATTTGCTTTCTATTACAGATATGAGGCTTCAATCAGTTATTTTAAGGAATTATTCAGTTGGAAAAATGCTGAATAACCACAATTATCAACCGAGATTTTATTGGAAAATTCTCCGTGCCTCTCCAACGTGAGGCTATCTGGTTTAAAAAAGATTGGCACACCCTGTGCCCCTATCTTGTTCATATATCCAAGTCTTGGTAAACTTTCTTGAATTCAACAATTTGTTTACAATCTTTTTCTCTAGTTGTTATCGCTATTTATTGAAAACTGTGTTCTCTGAAACTTGGGGAAGCTCTCAGCATTTTACGTTCAATTTTGAAGTGTATCTGAAGCTGCTTTCTTCCTTGGTGGTTTTGCTATATATCATTCTTCTGTCAGATATGGTTCACCTCTTCACCTATTTGACTATAGTGACCTTCATTACTCCACGTACCCTTGTGAAATGTCAGGTCACCAACTGAGATACTTTAATTATAGAAACTTACTCGTGTATATACTAATCAGTTGAATTTCCGATTTCATTTCTATGAACAACTGAAAAACTAGCGTTTTATTCTTTTTTTATTTTTTTATTTTTTTTGTGTGTTTCTGTTGTATAAGCCAATAAGCTTGCTGTTTGCATTTATCAATTCCACTGCATGTGTGATACCGTTATCATCTTTTATGTTTGATGTACTCTAATCATGACTGGATTGTTAGTGAAGTGTTCTATACTGAGGTTTTTCATCTTGTTGTCAGTTGAACAGAACTATTAGTGATCCAAGGAGTGCTGGGGTACTGGTGATAGAGGATCAGAGAAAGTGAGTAATCTTGTTGCACAGACTCTATGATTCAATTAAGAATATTTATAACAGCAGAATTGGTCTGTAGTGCGTTTAGCTGGGCCTGATGGGAATTTTTTTGTTGTTCTTTATTTTTGTTGGATGTTGTCAAAACCAAGATATTATATCCCGGCAGGATGGGGTGTGGGATGGCCATCACATCCCATTCTTGTGAGTAGACGGAACCGGGATATGTTTAGGACTTTGAAATCCATATATTCAAAGAAAGAAAAAGAAAGAGGAAAGAAAGAAAAGAAGATGAAAGAAAGAAAAGAAGATAAATAAAAAATATATATAAAAAAAAAGAAGGAAAATAAAAAAAAGAAAAAAAAGAAGGAAAATAAAGGAAGAAAAGAAAGAAGGAACAAATAAAAGGAAAAGGATAAGAAATAAGAAAAAAAAGAAGGAAGCGATAAAAAAAAAAAAAAGAAAAAAAAAGAAAAGAAAGGAAGGTAAAAAAAAAAAATAAAGGGAATTGTGATAGTGTGATAGCAACGGACAGAACCAGGTTTATTGATAAAAAGATGTTCGTTTCTTTGTTTGCCACAAATCATTGTCGCGTGTAGATTGACCTCTGCCGTCAATCAACCAAAAGGTAGCCCCTGCTTTGGACAAAGCAAACACTAAAAGGATGCTTCCTTGATGGAAATTCACAAGTTCATCACAAGTTTAATAAGACATGAAGCTATTGAGATGATAGCTCTTTTTGGAGAAAGATAGAATCATGTTATCAAATGCTGATTTCAATCTAATTTAAAAAGATTTAGCTAACTCAAGCAGCTCTAGAAGAGAATTCCATACTTCAACAAAGAAATATCATGATAGAGTTACTGGAGAAACCGACTTTGCTAAAAAATATTAAATTCATTCTTTTATTCTTACATGGTTTATGTCTTGAATGCCAAATCTCAAAGAGTTCACCATGACAAGAACCCGGGTAGTAATTTTGCTACGACATATCCCAACATGTATCAAATTGAAACCTAATCAATTACAATTGCAAACATGTTTTTTATTACTTTCTGGACTGCTAACTCAGCCTAAATTGCTGGTGCTGCAAGCCACATGTTTTTTTATTGATCTCTTTCGGTCAAACTTAGTAGTAGCCTAATTTATTTTCAATCCTTTCATTGTAGAGTTTTTTAGATATTATGGCTTCTTTTAAAAAATGAATCAACAATGCACAATGAATTACCAATCATCTTGATCACACCAAATGTGCAATAATTAAAGAACAGTCCCTCACCCAACTATGTAAACAACCAAATATTTGGTGATGTAATAACATTGCTAATTCATTGATAATTTTCTTTTCAATACATATGCATATATGCACATGTATTGTAACTAGTTTATAGAACAAATCACATCTCATTACAACAAAACCACTGCTTCCTGACCTAACTCTATTTATTTCCTCTGCTGCCTGAGAACGATCTCGAAATGAAAGTACGAGCAAAATAGTCTATAATTTTTGTTACTTCTCCTTGTTTTCTTCTTCTTCTTTTTTTTCAAGTTTTAATTGTCTCTTTACTTGTTACTTTTTGAATGGAAGTTAATAGAGGTGCTAATGAGCCAGGCGCTTGAATTTTTAAAATGTTGAATAGGCTGGATTCAATGACTTGACCCAAAGTAGAAAAAGATCAAGCTAGTGAACTTGACATTCATGGCCTTAAACATCAGCATGTACAGCTTAAGAATTAACTGCCACAGGGAGAGCTACATAATTTTAAAATTATTATTTTATTTTTTTAAAAAATAATTTTTTTCAGATATTTTAAAGTATCGGGAATAACTTTATTCTCATGTTATTCCTGATGCTTTAAAAGTTATTCTCGATGCAATATAAAAATATCGGAAATAAAGTTATTCTCGATTTTTTAAAGCATCGGGAATAATCTCTCTCCACTTTTGTTCTTGCGATGCATGTAGAAATGTTAGAAAGATTTTTAGCGATATTTTAAAGTATCGAGAAAGATCTATAATAGTATCGGGAATAACTAGAATGGTTGTAGTGTACCTTATTTTTCTTTCTTTCTCTCTCTCTCTTTCTTTTTTATTTATTTATTTATTTATTTTTTGAGTGAACACAATCTTGGGTGTCACCTTAAATTCCTCCCAAAAAAATTTCATTTCCAAGTTTCTCAAGTTTTATATATTTAAATAATTTAAGAATAAAACGATAATCTGTTTTTTATATCAATATATAATGATTGGGCTGTTTGGGGTAAAATATTAGATTGACCGGAACCATTTCCACAAAAGTTTCCATGTAGTAAAGAGGTAAACTGATGTTAGTTTTTCATGGCAGGACTTCGGACGAGTTTGATCAGTTTTTTTTTTTTAGAAAAAAAAAGTGTTATTCCCAAAACTATTTAAATCTTTTTTTTTTTTTTTTTTTTTCAAATTTTAAGGTTTCTTTGGAGTGCAAGAAAAGTGATAAAATGAAACAAAAAATGCATTATCTATTAAAAGGACCTTAATTTTGGCACGGCCAGCTTACCACTCTTTTGATTTTCTAACTTTCTTGATATTTATGTTGATTAGTATGGGCCCTTGGAACTTTCTTTCCATGCTCTCTTAGAATTAGGTAGCAAATTAGCTTCAGAAACCTTTGCAACCTTGGCATTGAGCTATGATATACTGGAGCTAGATGAGTGCATCCTGGCATGATAATTGTTATATAGTTGGTGCACGGTGTTCTATTTAGAGCTTCATATATATGCTAATATTGTATTTCATATTTTATTCTTTATGTTGCCAATAGATTACAATCCACTGGAACCACGGTGGTACCTGAAGGTCTTCCGGTCTTCTCTGAGGGGCCATGGCACTGCTCCCGACATCTCTCTAGTAGAGATCTGTAAGAACAATCCCTTAACATGTGATAGTGGGTGAGGGATTCTCCAATGCTTTAGTCAGCATGATGAAATGGATTATAACAGTCAGAGCTGAGAGCAATGGTAAGGCTGAACGAGCATGTGAGACGGGTGTTCCAAAATGTACTTGTGCCAACTCTTACCAAATTATGGAGTTACACAGGGAACAGAATGCCATTAAAGAGGTGACATCCTTTGATATGGATAACAAATTTCAAGTAGGATTTTAGGATCCAGTCTCCTGGAATCTTTAATGTTGGTATCTGTCTATTAGGATGGTAGGTTTTATTGAGATCTTGTTCTCCATGACCTTATCCATCCTGATCTATACTGGGATAGCTATGATCAATTGGCTTCTTCCACTTACTTGAGCATTATGGATCTCAAGTATCGGAGCAGTTTGTTGTCTTCGAGAGAGAGAAGGCCTTTATATTATATTCTCAGCATGCCCAACTAAGACTATGTTGAAGTTACTAGGGCCCGACTAAGACTTGGTCAGACCAAATTAGTATTCGGTAGGGCCGAATAAGTCTCGGTGGATACGTGTAGAGGGATGTCATGTCAGTCAGACTTGACCATTTATAGTCCCTCAGTCTAGGATGTAGTAGTTACTCAGTGCGGTGACTTGCTTAGTCATCTCTTTCTTAGTTGATAGCATGGTCATTCCTGAATGGATATCTTTGCCATCCCTGCCACCTTCTCTTTAGCTGGTGGTGCAGTCAGTGATCCATCCCCTCCTTAATCGACGGTACAGTCGATGATCAGTTGGTTCTCAAGGTCAAGTAAGTAGTTGCCATAATAGTTGTCCCCCACTTTCAAGTCCAGAGCATTATCGAATAACTCCTTTAGACTTTGTCGCTTCTGGATGAAAGGAGTAATTACTTTATTGGCGTGGAGAATAGGGTAGATCTTTTTGTCACTAGGGTACATACTCATGGTTTCCTTAGAAATTGTCACCAGATGATTTGCCATCTTGATTGCCAAAAAGAAAAATTATTAGCACAATGCTCAAAAGGATGGTGTAATAACTCTTAATGTGGCTGACGATTCTCTAATCCTCTTTGTTTAGCTGGGTGATGCCACATGGTCTGGCAGCCATAGCTTTTAAATGATTTGAATAGAACTCGGAGTTGGGAGTTAATCGAATGGTTAAAATTTCAAAATAGCATAATGTTACCCTATATAAATACGAATTCCTTGCAACTGCTGCAGGGATTCCAAGTTTGCAAAAGAAGGGTGGAAGAAGGAAGAAAGACTTTGGCTCCAGTTCTCCAAAGACTTTGTCCCTAGGGTGGTCTCCTTTGTTATCCTTTGTCTTCTTCTTGTTTCTTTGCTCCTCTCCTCTAAAGGTTTTAGGGATCCCTGGGGCTTTTGGGATGCTTCTGCTTCCTTTCCTTCACTGCTCAAGTATTCTCCTTCCAACCTTCATCCGGATCTCGGGTGGAGACATTTCCTTTGAGTTTCTTCCTCTTGTCTTATTTTCCTTGATCTTTTCCCCATTTTCTAGAAAATGTCATCTAAGGTCAAAAATCATTCAATCAGCAACATTTCTAGATTTCAAGGGTCTCAGGACTTGTCATCGAATAAGGTGAGTTCTGAGAGCTTAAAGGAAGTGAAAACTTGCCCTCCTCAAGTGAATCCTTAGGAAGGGAGTTTCGGTAGTTGGGAGATGCCTTTGCTAGCCCATCAAACAAGATTTCCATGATAATCAAGGCCAAGACTCTATTGATATGTGATAAGTACAATTTCCTGAGTACTTATCACATTCATGCTTCGGGCCTGGAGGACCAAGCAACCTCCTATCCTAAACATCGAGTAACCATGTACGACGAATTCTTTCATACTAGTCTTTGACTCTCTCTTCACCCATTCGTTATAAATATTCTTGACTTCTATCAAGTTGTTCTAGCCCAGCTGGTATCAAATTTCTTTCAAATTTAATGCTACTTCATCATTCTCTATCATTTTTTTGGTATTCAACTTCCATTATCTTTGTTTCGAGCCCTCTTAATATTGAAAAAGCATTCTAAGGCAAGGGGCTAGTGGTTCATGGCCCATGCCATAGGTGGTGTAGATACCAGAGCACATTGACATCATCATCTAGTCTTGGAATATCTACATCAATGGTGATCCTTCATTCAAACAGTGAAAGACTGCCAATTAGGGTTCAGTTGATATTAGTAGCTATTGAGCCCAATTGTATTTATTTTTCCTATTCCAATTAAGTTTGTGAGGGCCTAATCTAAATCAAATCCAGATTTTTACATCATGTTGGTCAGTTTTTTTCTTTATTCTATGCTAATTAGTTGATAATCTTTATTTCATCCTACCTCTGTAACACAGATTTAGGTGACATCTATTATACATCAATAGGAGAGCTTTCATTTCTAGTCTTCCCTCTTCCAATCATAATTAGAAGGGGAGATTCTTTTTTGTATCCTTTGACCAACCTTGGGGGTGGAGTTGGGTTTGGGGAGCCTAACCTATCCTCGAATAAGAACAATTGGGTCCTCTGAAAAGATGAAGAGGACTTCCACAAATTATGTAGTGAAAGGATTCCTTCCCTTTCAAGAATTTTGACCAAGTAGAACCTTCACAATGCTGGGTTGAGTCCAACTAACTCTCTCGGTAAGCTTCTCTCAAACATTTCCCTTTCCCTTTTGCATCTTCAAAAATTTTTACTAAGTTGCTCATGTTGTAGGCATGAAGAAGGTTCCTACAGAGCACTTTTGAGAGGTTATGAAGAAGAGGTTGGCCCCCCAAGGCAGTCATTAGAAGTAGGCCATAAGAAAACAACCTCACTTGAGCTTGTCAATCGAGGGCCCCTCCATTACCATGCAGGCTCCTTTGTCCCTTCCGAGGAAGACCACATTGAGAGACCCTCCAGTTGTTCCTAGGGGGAATGATGAAGATGAAGTCACTACATGTTGCCTAGTAAGTAATCCAAGAGGGGGGGATGAATTGGATCTCTAAAAATTAATTACTTGATGCAATGCAATTGTATGTAATCTAATTCAACAATTAAACAAGGTACTAAGAATTCAAATGTAATGCTCTTAAGTAAATGTGCATCGGAAATAAAGAGCAATAAATGAAAGAGCAATAAGAGGAGACAAGCAACCACAAAGACAAAGAAGTATAGTGGTTCGGTGCTATCCAATGCACCTACATCCACTCCCCATGATCTACTTGAAAATTTACTATAATCTCAACCGATTACAGCCGATTAGTTTTTCGGGCTCACTAATCAAAACCCGATTTATTTTCACAAGGCTCACAAGTCAAAACTTCACTTGATTTTATGGGCTAACCAAGAACCTAAATGGTTTTAAGGCTCACCACCAACCTTCCCTGATTTTCTGGGCTAACCAAGAATCTAATTGGTTTTCAAAGGCTCACCAATAACCTCCCTTGGTTTTGCAATAGGCTAACCAAGAACCCTTACAATAAATAATAGTTTGAAGTAAAGAGAATAAAAGCTTTCTAATAAAAAGCGGATATCTTTGAAGCTCGATGTAGTGATGCTTTCAACTTGATGAAGCCTCTTTGATTGCTCAATAATGGATGATCTTTAATTCTCTTAAATGCTCTTAAATGCTTGGAGGCTTGCTTTTGCTTCAGAGTGTTGAACTTCAATGAATAGGAGTGAATGCTCTCTTTTCTTCTCTCTTGGATACTTCTATTTTATTTCCATCAATAATATGACTTTTGATTTGATTTGAACCATATAAATACCTTTCCAAGGTCTCAAATCCGGTTTCTAGCCGTTAGACTCGAAAATCTAGCCATTGGGGGTGAAAAGAGATAAGTTCTGCGTTTGAAAAACTAGTCGTTACTGTTTCCAGAGCTTCATGTGTCGATACTTCAGTCTGTGAGTCGATACTTCAGGTCAACACTTGAACTTCTTGAGTCGACACCCAGTTCAAATATCTTCAATCTAGCTTTCTGGAAATCTCAGATGTGTCGACACTTCCTCAGGTGAGTCGATACTTTGAGTCAACACTTCGTATCCATGTGTCGACACTTCTGCAGTTCTTCATCTTCAGCAAGTTCTGTGACTTGAAAATCTTAGGCGATGAGTCGATCATGTGTCGACACTTTGAATCGACACTTCAAGTCCATGTGTTGATACTTTAGTCATGCAATCTGAAACTTTATTTGCATACCGGCTTGAGTTGACACTTCACTTTCATGTATCGATACTTGGTGTCATGTGTCAACACTTTGAGTCGACACCTCACTGAAATCATCACAAAAATACTTGAACTTGTGCTGAATCAAATTTATACTTCACTCAAGTATCCATTCAAGCAAATTTTAACTGTCCAAGTCTTCTTTGAGCAGATCTTTCATCCAAACTTGGCTTCTTCAATCAAACAATCATTTTTCAAATTTGTGAGCACCTTTTTCAATAAAAACACACTTCAAAGAAATCATTAGTACTTAACTTATACTTAATCATTTTTCTTATCATCAAAATCAATAACGTAGTCAACAATCTTTTCTTTTTTGATGATGACAAAACCTTTATGTATAAATTGCATAAAAAGCTTTTTAAAAGAATTTATCAAGGTGCAAAGAGCTAAATTCAATAGGTGTATCAAAGTAATTTGCAACATTGACATGATGTGTCAGAACAAGAGTGATATAATGATTAAGAGTATCAGAGCATGTTATGATGATTAAGAGTATCGGAGCTTTGGGATTTATGAGACATAAACTCATGTATCATGATACTCTACAAGAAAATATGCTTTAGGAGAGGCAAAAATTCATCAATAAACAAGGCTCTCCCTGAATTGATGATTCATAAAAAAGCTTGTAAATATCTCTTCAAACATTTATAGAAGGGATTTAAGATAAAATTCAATTCAGAAAAGATTTTCAATATATAGAAAGTATTACTCCCCCTTAAGGAATTTGTAAATAATTTTCAATTCAAGTTCAACTAAGTTTTCAAAATAATTTTCAAATTTTCATAAATTTGCAAGCATATTTACACTATTACTCTTATTATTCCCTTGAACATCACATATTACTCCCTTGCACATCACATTTATACTTTAGTCATATTACTCCCCCTTTTTGTTATTATTAAAAAGGTAGGAAGACAAATAAGCAAGTCATTCAAGATATAGCATTGAATTACAATAAGAATTCATTCATTCATTCACTCATAAATGAAGACAATGAAGTACTAAGAAAAGTTAGACTATTTCATTCATTTGAAGTCATAATCATAAAGTACAACATAATATTCTATTTAAACTCAGAATTTGTACAACAACAAAACATATAAAAGATGCATAAATATAAACTATCTAAACATACAAAGATATCCTAATCCTTATCCTCATCATCATTAGAAGATCCGATCTCAATCGGTCCAGTATCAGTAAAAGAGCGAGCTCGAGGCCACATCGATCTGAGATCTCAGAGGCAGATCCTGGTCGGTCATGGTGGAGTACGATGACCACGTCCTCTGCGTCGAGCATACGTCCGACTTCTAGCTGGAGCAAAAGAGGTGGAGGCTATGTCCTTAGCAGGAACATAGCAAATCAGGGCGATAGTCTCTACGACTATCAAAAGTGGTGTACGATCAAAAGATGGACCAGAATCAAGATATTGAAAGCTAGGTGTGTAAAAACCTAGCTCCCGAATAAGAGAGGATGTATGGATGGTAGGTGTATCAACAGAGGGTGTATCAAAAATAGGTGTATTAGCTGATGAAATGATAGGTGTATCAATGATAGGCGTATCAACTGAAGAAGAATGGGTGAATCTGCAATCGGTGAATCAATAATAGGACTGTCAATAATGGGTGTATCGATAATGGGTGAATCAACAACAGGTGAATCAACAATAGGTGAAAGAATAGGAATTGGAACATGATCATCTGATCTGGATGGAGGAGAAGATAGGACTAGAGTCTGAGTAGGTGAACTGGAAGGGTCACAAATGAGACTCCTAGGCAAGTCTGCCATCACCTCTGCCACTGGCTCTGAATTCAGATATGGAAGTTGAATCAATCAGAGTCAGTCTCCTCATCATAACCATCATCATCACTGTCATCAACAACTGGTGCTGGAGTAGGTGGAGATGTATTAGAAACTGGAGTACTCCTTGTAGGTCTAGACAGTGAGGTCAGAATAGCTGAGATGCCATCACTCAGTCCACTGTGGCTCTCTCTGGTCTTAGCAATAAAGCAGTCAAGATGCTATCTAATGATCAAAACATTTATGTCAATGTGGCTGACTCTATCTAATAGACTCTCTGTAGCTCCTTGAGTATCCAACTGAATTGGCTGAGGCTGAAAAGTAGGCTCAGACTGAGAAGCAGTCTCTGGCTGTGCTACTATCTCAGGCTGACTCTCTAATAGAGATGCCTCTATAGGTCTTACCTCACTTGAAAAGATGCGCTTCTCCTCTACAACATCATCATCATCAACTCTATCATTGGCTTGACCAGATACTCTGTGTCTCCATTGACCTCAGAACAGATGATAACCCATCCTATGTAATGACTTGATATTATAAACATCAGTATGAAGTAGCATACGGAATGGCTCGTCCTCAAAACTGACACCATACTCCCTGAATAATAAAGTCAACCCCATTCCATAGGGTAATCAAAGTCACTGACTCGTCGAAGCCTTCGTCATTTGACAAACCATGAGCACCGGAAGGCAAACGGGTGTGCGCTGTACCATTGAGACCATCACGAGCAACTCTTGCTCAGTGATGTAATCGAAATGTCTGGTCTTAGGTAGAATGATCTGGGTGATAATGTGGTGCAATAGTCTCATCTCCGCTGACAAACATGATGCATGCACGGTGGCTCTCTCAAGCAAAATGTCTGACTCGAATATACACTAGAGACCACTCACTCTATCAATTAGGTTGTCTACAACTGACACAGTCATAGGAATATCCCACACTTTGCTCAATATCTTTGATGTAACTGGGATATCCCTACCTCTCACCTGAGCTAGCCAACCATCACTTCCACGGGCTAGTGATCCATAGGACTCCCGAATAAGCCTTGGGTAGTATCTCTCGCTCAAAGAATAGAAGGATGTCAAACCAGCTTTTGAATCCACTGACCGATCCTGAAGTTCTACTGGTTGACGAAACTGAAGTCCACACGGTGTCCTCCAACGACCATCTTCGAACTCATCCGGCTGGAAGCTACAAAAAGAGGTCGAGTAGGTGGATCTGGAGCTCTAGTTTCATGTTTGGCATTGGTTCTTCACTCTTCTTCCTGATTGGACTACTGAGGGTGATGGACTACTTGTTTTCGGGGTCCCATTGCACAGAATAGAGATTTGAACAAACTTGGAAGAGAAATCTAGTGTTTCTAGGGTTCAAATTGGAAATGGAAAGCGAAAAGTCATTCAATCCAACCCAAAAAGCATCCCAAACAAATAATCGAGCGGTTTTGAGCATGAAATGGAGGGAAGGAGGAGTGTGGAGAAGCTTAGGATATGTGTCGGCTCGAGTGGGGAGGTGAAATGAAGCTCGGTTTGCTGCTGTTCATGTGTCGACTCACGAATGTGTCAACACATTCAGGTATCGACACATCAATGTATTGACACATCGACTTAAAAACCAAAAAAATAAGAGAAACAAATGCTGATTAAAATCACTGGAAATTCAATTAAATTTAATGAAAATAACAATGATTGAATATGATTGATGTCAAATATGATTGCTTTGAGTCAAAGATAGGAAGATTTTAATCAAAAAGATTAAGGATCCCGAGTTCTCTTCTAATCATATAAAACCGATCTTCCAGAAGAGGCTTAATCAAAATATCAGCTAATTGAAATTAAGTACTAATAAATTCAAGCACAACATCATTATTTTCAACATGATCTCTAATAAAATGATGTCTAATTTCAATATGTTTACTCCTAAAATGTTGAACAGGATTTTTAGTCAAGCAAATAGCACTGGTATTATCACACTTTATAGGTATACTAGCCAACTTGATTTCAAAATCTTCAAGTTGTTGCTTAATCTACAAGATTTGAGCATAATAACTTCATGCTGTAATATACTCAGCCTCAGCTATGGATAGTACAACTGAAGTTTGTTTCTTGCTAAAGCAGGAGATTAAGTTAACTCCAAGAAATTGGCAAGTTCCACTAGTACTCTTTCTATCTAATTTGCAACCAGTAAAATCAGCATCAGAATATCCAATTAATTTAGCAGATGAATCTCTAGAATACCATAAGCCAATATCAATTGTACCAGATAGATATCTAATAATGCACTTAACAGCTAATAGATGTGATTCTTTAGGTTCAGACTGATACCTAGCACACCTGTATACACTGAACATTATATCTGGTCTACTTGCAGTTAAGTACAATAAAGAGCCAATCATATCTCTGTATAATTTTTGATCTACGGATTTCCCATGCTCATCTTTATCAAGTCTACAAGAGGGGCTCATAGGTGTACCTATTGATTTAGTAGTCTCCATCCTAAACTTTTTTATAATCTTTCTTGTATACTTAGCTTGGTTGATGAAGATTCGATATTTAGTTTGCTTGATCTGGAGTCTGAAAAAAAAATTGAGTTCTCCCATCATGCTCATCTCAAACTCACCCTGTATTAGCTTAGTAAACTCTTGACAAAGAATTTTATTAGTAGCACCGAAAATGATATCATCAATATATATTTGTATTACTAATAAATCATTATCTTTCTTTTTCAAAAATAAGGTTTTATCAATATGGCCTCTAAAAAATTCATTTTCAATTAAATATTTGCTGAGTCTTTCATACCAGGCTCGAGGTGCTTGTTTTAATCCATAAAGTACTTTATGCAATTTAAAAACATGATCAGGATATGCTTGATTTTCAAATCTAGGTGGTTCAACAAAAAATTTTTTTTTTATAAAATCATTTATAAAAGCACTCTTAACATCTAATTGAAATAGTTTGAGATTCATAAAACAAGCAAATGCTAATAGTAGTCTAATTACTTCATGTCTAGCAACAGGAGCAAAAGTTTCATCAAAATCAATTCCTTCTTCCTGGTTGTAGCCTTTGGCAACTAGCCTAGCTTTATTTCTAACAACAATTCCATTTTCATCTAATTTATTCTTAAATACCCATTTTGTACCAATAATAGAAACATTAGATAGTCTTTCTATCAATGCCCAAACATTATTTCTATCAAAATAAATTAGTTCATCTTGCACTGCATTTATCCAGTTAGGATCTTTTTCAGCATCTTCATAATACTTTGGCTCTACTTGTGATACAAAAGCTATATAATCACATTCATTTCTAATTGAGGCTCGAGTTCTTATCCCTTTAGATGGATCACCTAGGATTAATTTCTTAGATATCCATGAGCATACTTCCACTCCTTAAGGTAGATCTTGGTGCTTTGGAGTGTCTTCACCTTTCTCACTTTTGCCTTGATCTTCTTCACTTGGCGAGGGGGTTGATCATTTAGTATCAACTTTTGAAGTTTATCAGCACCTGCACATACATCAGAAGTATCCTCTTTTCTGGAGGATTGGTTAGTAGATTCTTCAAAAATGACATGTACAGACTCCTCTACAACTAAGGTCTTTTGTTAAAAACTCTGTATGCCCTGCTTGATGTAGAGTATCCTAAAATGACACCTTCATTAGACTTAGGATCAAATTTTCCAAGATTGTCTTTGCCATTATTTAAGATAAAATATTGACAACCAAAAACTCAAAAATACTTTAAAGTTGGTTTTCTTTGATTCCAAAGTTCATAAGGAGTTTTCTTCAAAATAGGGCAGATTAAAACTTGATTCAAAATATAACATGCAGTATTAATAGCTCAGCTCAAAAATTTCTTGGTAAATCATTTTTACAAAGCATAGTACGTGCCATTTCTTCTAAAGTATGATTTTTTCTTTCTACTACCCCATTCTGCTGAGATATCTTAGGTGCAGAAAAGTTGTGTTCAATACCTTTTTAATTACAAAAAAACTTTTGAAATCCTGATTTTAAAATTTGATTCCATGATCACTGCAAATGCAAACAATTGAAACACCCTTCTTATTTGAAACTTTTCGATAAAACTTTATAAATATAGAAAATGATTCATCTTTATGTGCTAGAAAGAAAATCCATGTAAATCTCGAAAAATCATCCACTATGACTAATCCATATCTCTTTCCTCCTAGACTTGATGTTCTAGTTGGTCCAAGGAGATTTATATAAAGTAATTCTAGTGGCCTACTAGTAGTTACAAAACCTTTAGGTTTGAAAGAAGTTTTAACTTTTTTTCTAAATTGATATGCTTGGCAAACTCTATCTTTTTCAAAATAAAGTTTAGGTAAATCTCTAACTAAATTCTTTTTGCAAAGTTTTGAAAGTAAATACATACTAGCATGCCCTAATCTTCTATGTCAAAGCAACTAGTCTCATCTTTAGTAGAATTCATTGCAACAAGGCATTCTCCATCAGGCAAAGATAGATCATCTAAATCTACTAAGTAAATATTGCCATGCCTTTTTCTAATGAATTGTACTCCATTTATATCCGGAATAGCAATCATGCAATAAGATGATTTAAAAATAAATTGAAAATCTTTATCGTAAAATTGACTAATACTTAAAAGATTATGCTTTAAACCTTCAACTAAGAGTACATTACTAATACAACTAGAAGGAGTAATGTGAACCTTACCAATACCAATGATTTTTCCTTTACCATTATCCTCTAAGGTCACACTCCCTCCATTCATTGCTTCAAGAGAAGTGAATTGCTTCACATCTCCAATCATGTGCCTTGAGCAACCACTATCAAGAAACCAAAGCTTTTGTTCTCCTTGGTTGCAAGACACACCTACAATACAAATCAAGCTTTGTTTTTAGGTATCCAAGACAACTTGGGTCCTTTAGGGTTAGCACTTAAAATGGTTCCTTTTGGAATCCAAACTTTTTCAAAAGATTTAATTTTTCTCAAATTATATTGAAAAGATTTATGACCTTGCTTTTTACATGAAAAATATGTTATGCTAGATGATGCAGGTACAAAAAAGTTTTTAAAATACTTTTATTATTTTTGGGGTCTATAACCTAATCTAGATTTGTTAAAAATGGTTCTTTGGCTATTCAAAAGTAGGTTTAATTTTTCTGAACTATAGATAAATTTTTCAATAAATGGCTTCATTTTATCAAGTTCATTTTTGTACTTTATATTTTCTAATTCTAAATCCTTATTTTTTTAAAAAGATCACCATTAGAAATGATAGTTTTGGATCTTTTTAAAACTTCATTTTTCATTATCAAAGCTATTGGGTTTACCCTTGATTTTGATGAATAATAAAATGTTGAGTACATATTTTGTACTAATGATTATTTGTAGTCATGAGTTTTCAGGAATCAAGCACCTCAAATTTTTAAGGTTAAGAGTATCAGGCACGCTTTGGCACAAAGCATTTTTCAAGATTTGAGAAGTCTTCTCCATCTAAAAAGGACATAAATAAGTTTAATTATTGTTTATATATGTTTCATTTAAGTTTTATTAAAAATCTTTATGTTTTTTGCTTGTTTGGCACTTGTTTTTGAAATTTGTAGAACCAAGTATTGACACCTGGGAGCCTAAGTATCGACACTTCATCATTTGGCACGCAAAAATTTTCCAAGGCACGCCAAGTATCGACACTCAGAACTCAAGTGTCGATACTTGAAACTCAAGTGTCGACACTTAAGTTGGTGGGGGCACCAAGATCAGACATACACTACCAGGCCCTATTTGGTTTACCTAGCCATGTGTCAAATTTTGTAATCAACTAGAATTGAGTCCTATAATAAGTTGAGGTTAGTTGATTTGTCTCAACCCTTAACCTAATCAGTATTTTGCATCCTATATACTAGTATGAGTCCAGTGTAAGTTCACTTCTTGTACAAGAGAAGAGGCTATGCTATTTTGGAGTCCCACTAAACCTCATTCTGAAGCCAGAAGTAGTTACACCAGCTTAGGGGAGCTCAATCGATACCCAGGTGCCCACTTTATGCCCTAATTTTTCCTGTGTAGCATTTTAGATGCCAGATTCCCTCCAGATGCTTCTGGAATATTCCACATGCCAGGAGCCCATGTTTACCGGGCTATCCCAATACTCCAGGCCTCCAAATTCAAGCCCAGGAAGCAAGCCCAAGACAAGAGAACCAAGATTCCATTTTGATGTCGGGAATATACCAGCCCAGGGAACCAGGCAACCCAGCTTCCAGGGTCCCAAGCCCAAGCTCTCCAAGCCCATGGCTGACCTCCCCTTGCTGCCCTAAAGCCCACACACCAAAGGAGGGTCGTCCAAAGAGGTTTGACTAAGTCCAAGTTGAAGAAAAAAAGGAGAAGACCAAGTTATTCTAACCTAGTTAGAATTCCTAATCCCTTTAAAATTTGTAATTCTAACCTAGCTATGAAAGGACTTGTATTCCAATTTGGAAGAGGACTTGAAATCCAAATGTAACCATGGTTAGTGAGGGAATGGAAACTCTATAAATACCCCACCCCTCCCCCTCTTGTAATCATCTCTTTCTTATGAATACAACTTGCTGAAATTTTGAGTTTTTGCCTTGTGTTGGTGTTTTATTTTGGTTCTTTGGTTGGTGTTTTTGTGCTTGGATGAATTCCTTGCTACCCTAGCTTCCTTCCACACCCTAACTCACTACCATCCAGGCCTTCACACATCCAAGAAGGAGTGCCTAGGCTACCAAGCAAGGAGATCTTCAACAAGCTTTAAACAGCCATCTTCTAACCCTAATCCTGATTCCTTTCAACCCATAGTTCCTTTTCTTATTTTTTAATTACTATTTTGATTAACCCTGATGCTTATAGGATCCTCGAGGTGCTTCCCCTACCCTGAGGAGGCCTTCTTTGCTGCCCGAACCACCCAAATCAGCCATCAGATTCAAGGGAAACAATGCTTCTTCTTCTATGCTCCGATCAGAGTTGTGAGTGATCTCTTTTGCTACTGAATTTTAATCTCTGACTGGTAAGGAACCTTCCATTCTCTTATTATCTAATTTAGATGAAGTTAAACTATCCTAAACTAGGAGTTTCTCAACTCTCAAGTCTTGGATATCTCATTTGTTTGCATGTGTTTACCTGCGACCCGATGATTCTTTGCACTGCTAGTCTTTCCGCTAGTTCTTACTTTATTTTGAAAATCTAGCCTGCAAATAAAATTATAAAAATCACAAAAAAATTACTTTGCTATTTTCCATGCATGTTTAGTAGTCCTAGAGTCATCCTGCATCAGTTTGGTATCAGAGCTTCATCCCCTATCAATTTTGGTATCAGAGCGGGTTTAGGATAGTTTTATATCTGCATTGCATTCACAAACCCTAATTTCAGCATTCTATCCACTACATTAGGTATCAGTTTTGTATCTAATTTTGACCATCTAAGAATTTTATTTTTCCCTAAAATATGCATGAATTGTTCTCTGTTCTATCCTAGTAATTATAAAAATTCTTAATTAATTTTACTGAAAACCTAAATCTCTGAAATTTGGCATAATAGAAACAATAATAGAATCCTGATAATTTCTGCAGCAGTCCAAATAACCCTAGGTTTGAATCATCATATGATTTTTTTTTCTGCATGAAATTTACTAGGTTTCATCATCACCGTCCATCCTATGTTCCAAATTTTTTTTAAATTTTTTTTTGCATTAGGATCTGTGTTAAACTCTACATCGACTGAAACCCTAATTCTCTGATTTCTGCTACATTCTGCATCTTGACTCAACCTAAACTAATCAACTTCCAAACCCGCAATCCCAAGCCAAACCTTGTTTGCTAATCCCAGTTAACTTGAGTTTAATTTGTCACAGCATAAAATAATAAAAAAATTATTTTATTTTTTGATTATTTTAGATTGCATCAGGGCCATCGTTTGCTATCATTCTTAATATAATCTTAAGGGCAACTATATATCTCAGATCAGGGTAGGATTTCATCACCTGTCCTTGGCCCAAAACCACCATCATCATACTAACCCAAGCCTAATTAAAATCAATTAGACCTAATTTGCTCTAGTGGGCTAGGAGACATCAACAGGTCGGGTCCGAGCTGTGTGGGCCAACTAGTGTATTTAACCTTTTAGCTATTACTGAAAGCTGGTGTCTAAGGCTGGGGGTCCAGAGTCAAACGACCTAAGTAGTGTTGTGGTTTTTAATTGGTTCCCTGCGAAAGCAACGGGGCCTCCCACACTCCCACCCCCTACCTGGCCAGTGGAAGGACTAGTAGCTATTAGGTTAGGTTTAAGTTGAGCTAACCCACCTAGTTTCTGGCTCTAGGTCTAGGAAACCTTAGATTATACTAGCCTTTTCTTTCTCTTTTACATACTTGGTTGCATCATTTCATTTTGATTGTTTCATTTGTTGCATGACCACTAGATTAGGAACCCAATATCAAAAGTCTAAACCTCAACCAAACCTAACTATGGATTCCAATTTTGAGGCCATGATGAAGGCCATGAGTGATCAGATTATCTCCCAAATGAACCTTAAGCTTGACCAAACCCAAGCCCAGCTGACCCAAATAAACTAGTCCAACACCCAAACCCAAAATCAGCTTACCCAAATAAACTGTAGGTTTGACCAATATGATAGTAAGCTTGACCAAATGAACAAAAGATTCAACCAAGTAGGAACCCTAGGCAAGACCCATAGAGCTGAACCTCAGGAACCCATAGTCCCTAGATATGAACCCAGTAGTAACCCACTATCCCTCAGTCGACCTGAACCCTACAGGATTGATAACCCTAGATTTAAACCCATAACCTTTAAACCTATAACCCTTAGTTTACCCACCCTTGTTACCTCATACCCAAGTCAATTTTCCATTAGCTAAACCCCTCTTACTACCCCATTGGTTCACCAAGATGACTTAGAAGAAGAAATATATGAGGCTGACCCATGTTTGGTAGAGGAGTATGAAGATGAAGAGTCCATAGAAGAATTAGAGGAAGACCCACCTATAGAAGACCCAGAAGTACTTGACCATAACCAAATCCCAATAGAAACCAACCCAGAATTAGTTGAATCAATAGATACCCAGGTAGAAGACCACCCAATAATAGTTGACCATACCCAAGTAGTAGCTAATCTAGATTTAGCTAACCTTGACCATAATTAGTTAGTGGCCAACCCAGAACTAGATAACCTAGATCACACCCAAGCTACAATGGAAGAGCAATTGGAGGAGACTTTAGAAGAGGATCCAATTATAGAGTCTAGTCCCGAATTTCCTGAGCCAAAAGAGTTTATTGAGGACTTGACTTATCTCACCCAGTACCCTCAAGATGAAGTCACTTCCTTGATCCCAATTGAAGATCTTTTTCCTGAAATTAGTGACCTATTCTTTCATAAGGCAGACCTAGTAGATAGATACCAACCCTTTAAGGTCAACCTTATTAGCTTAGGCTTAATCCCTAACACCTCTTCTTATATCTTAGTCTATCCAATTAACTCCAAATCCTTTTCTTACTTTCCACCCAACCAAACTAACCCGGAATTCACCTCATATTTTTTGCCTTTTCTTGAGTTTTCTTATATTTGTTTAACCATTCACCTACATCATGTAGAGGTTTGCATGTTACATTCATTTCTTGCACATGTTAAGTTTGCATCTTACTTCTTGCATACCCTTTGGCATTTAGTTGGCATACATAGTAAATTCTCATGTACGTGCCATGCTAGGGTTAAACCTAGAGAGTCTATAGTGTGTTATGTTAGACCCTAGAAAGTCCAATAAAATTTTTCGATCGATAGGAAAGTTTAGTCGAGTCTAATAGATATTAGTTGAGTCCAAAAATGCATAACCAGAATTACATGTCTGCACCTGCACTACCCTATGCATAGCATATGCATATGAAAATTAGTCAAAAGCTGAACATAACTAATGAACTAAATAACAACTTGGCTAATTTTCAAAAGAGAGATAAAAAATTTTGCAGGGGATTTTGTAATTGTAAAGAATTTTCTGCTCGCGAAGCTGGCCCATCCAAGATAATGAATATCTGTGGACCCAATGCCTATGTGCGCGAGATACTACCAGATTTAGGTATTAGCTCCATTTTAATCATCTCAGATCTCATAGAGTCTAGGGAGCTAGCAGTGATACCTAGCAAGCACCTTGAGCCTATCCCTCCCTTTGAGAGAGAACCCATCCCAGAGTGTCTACAACCAATTGGCCAAATAGTGAGGAAAAGATCGAGAAAATCCTAGATGATCAAGCCATATATACCCAGAATCATGGCTATCAGAGGTATTTGGTCTGGTGGCAAGGTCGGCCAGAATCTAAGGACTCGTGGATCACCCGTGAGGATCTGCAGTGCCTCAACCCAGACCTACTCGAGCACTATGAGAGCCAAGTTATCCCACACTCGATGGGGTCGAGTTCCTCCCACCCCAGGAGAATTGGTGGGGATACCAGGATTAGACACTGATTACTGGGCCCTTTTTGGTTTACCTAGCCATGTATCAAATTTTGTAATCAACAAGAATTGAGTCCTGTAATAAATTGAGGTTAGTTGATTTATCTCAACCCTCAACCTAATCAGTACTTTGAGTCCTGTATACCAGTATGAGTCCAGTGTGAGTTCACTTCTTGTACAAGAAAGGAGGCTATGCTATTTTGGAGTCCCACTAAACCTCATTTTGAAGCCAGAAGTAGTTACACCACCTTAGGAGAGCTCAATCGACACCCAAGTACCCTGTTTGTGCCCTGATTTTTCCTGGGTACCAATTTAGATGCCAGATTCCCTCCAGATTCTTCTGGAATATTCTATATGCTATCACAACACTCCAAGCCTCCAAAATCAAGCCCAGGAAGTAAGCCCAAGAGAAGAGAACCAAGATTCCTTTTTGATGTCGGGAATATACCAGCCTAGGGAACCAGGCAACCCAGCTTCCAGGGGGCCCAAGCCCAAGCTCTCCAAGCCCATGGCTGACCTCCCCTTGCTGCCCTAAATCCCACACACCAAAGGAGGGTCTTCCAAAGAGGTTTGACTAAGTCCAAGTTGAAGAAAAAAAGGAGAAGACCAAGTTATTCTAACATAGTTAGGATTCCTAATCCCTTTAAACTTTATAATTCTAACCTAGCTAGGAAAGGACTTGTATTCCAATTTGGAAGAGGCCTTGTAATCCAAATGCAAACATGGTTAGTGAGGGCATGGAAACTCTATAAATACCCCACCCCTCCCCATCTTGTAATCATCACTTTCATATGAATACAACTTGCTGAAATTTTGAGTTATTGCCTTCCGTTGGTGTTTTATTTTGGTTCTTTGGTTGGTGTTTTTGTGCTTGGACGAATTCCTTGCTACCCTAGCTTCCTTCCACACCCTAACTCACTGCCATCCAAGCTTTCACACATCCAAGAAGGAGTGCCTAGGCCGCCAAGGAAGGAGATCTTCAACAAGTTTCAAACAGCCATCTTCTAACCCTAATCCTGATTCCTTTCAACCAATAGTTCATTTTCTTATTTTTTAATTGCTATTTTGATTAACCCTGATGCTTGTAGGATCCCCGAGGTACTTCTTCTCTCCTGAGGAGGCCTTCTTTGCTGCCTGAACCGCACAGATCAGCCATCAGATTCAAGGAAAATAAGGCTTCTTCTTCTAGGCTCCGATTAGAGTTGTGAGTGATCTCTTTTGCTATTGAATTTTAATCTCTGACTGGTAAGCAACCTTCTCTACTCTTATTATCTGATTTAGATGAAGTTAAACTATCCTAAACTGGGAGTTTCTCAACTCTCGGGTCCTGGATATCTCATTAGTTTGCATGTGTTTACCTACGACCCGATGATTCTTTGCACTGCTAGTCTTTCCGCTAGTTCTTACTTTATTTTGAAAATCTAGTCTGCAAATAAAATTATAAAAATCACAAAAAAAATATTTTGCTATTTTTCATGCATGTTTAGTAGTCCTAGAGTCATCCCACATCAGTTTGGTATCAAAGCTTCATCCCCCATCATAAGTTCCCAAGTGTCGACTCAAGGCCTGAGACTTTTTAAAAATACAGAACTTAACCATGCAGAAATTTTTGTGTCAAGTGTCGACACTTGTGAGTCAAGTGTCGACACTTGAAATTTCAAGTATCGACACTTGAAAGCCAAGTGATGACACCTGACAACCAAGTGTCGACACCTGATAGCCAAGTGTCGACACTCGGGTTCTAACAGCCTCAACGGAACTATTTTCTGATAGCCTGAAATTATGGTTTTTAGCTCCTAATGGCTAGTTCTTGATTCCTAATAGTCTAAAATAATTTTTTTGATATTTTTTATGTATTTAAGCTTCACCAAACTTATTCATGAAGCAAGAGAAGAGAGAAAAGCAAGGAAATATCCAAGAGTTAAAGCCCTTCTTTAAGAACTCCACTTCCAAAAGCTAAAAAGGAGAGATTCCACAGAAAAAGCCTACATTCCTTTCATTTCATCTTTCCAAAAGTATTCTTGAGAAGATTCCAAGTCAAGTCACATCAAGCAATCATTCAAGAGCTTCAAAAATTCCTCATCTACTCTAAGAAGAGAGTTTGCTTGTGTTTAAATTCTTGTCTTCTGAATTTATTCTTGTTTTGACCTAGCTTTCAAGGTTCTTGAAAGTAGGTTGTAAGGTTGTTGGTGAGCCAAAATCAACTAGGGTTGACTTGTGAGCCCAAAGACAAAACAAGTGTAAAGGTTTGTTTGTGAGCCTAGGTGACAAAACCAACTTAGGTTTTGATTTGTAAGCCTTGGAAAATAAGTCAGCTGTAATCTTTGAAGAGATTATAGTGAAAATTTTCAAGGAGAGCTTAAGAAGTGGACGTAGGTGCTTGGAGAGCACCGAACCACTATAAAACTTGGTGTTTGTATGTGATTATCTCCTTTTACTACTTGCTCTTCATTTCCTGCACTTTACTTATTATTTTTCACTACATATATTTAAGTGCATTATCCACAAATACTACACTGCCAGCACATAATTGTTTTAATTTTTAAAAGACCAAATTCAACCCCCCCTCTTGGGCTCCATTTCTAGGCAACAAGTAGTATCAAAGCATCGGTACTCTCTTGTAGGTCTAAGGATCTTGAGTAAAAGATCATGGCAGCCCCAATGGGTATGGGTGTTGTTGAAGGTCAAGCTTCAAATCGTTCCCCACTATTTTATGGCACAAACTATACTTATTGAAAAACTTGCATGCGCATATTCATACAAGCCATTAATTATAATCTTTGGAGGATAATTGTCAAAGGTCCCCATCAGCCTACTATGTTGATTAATGGCATTTCCACTCCCAAAATGGAAGATGATTGGGATGAGAATGATATTAAGCAAATAGAGCTTAATGCTAAGGCTATGAATCTATTATTTTGCTTATTAGATCCAAGTGAATTTAATATAATTTCTAACTATTTCCCTGCTAAGGAAATATGGGACACACTTGAGGTTATCTATGAGGGTATACACTAAGTGAAAATAACTAAAGTTAACATGCTCATTCATACATATGAAATGTTCAAAATGGAATCTATTGAATCTATAAGTGAGATGTATACTTGGTTCACAAATATTATGAATGGCATGAGAAGCTTAGAAAAGATTATATCTAATGGTGAACTTGTAAACAAACTTCTCAGGTCTCTTCTGGCTTCATGGGACACCAAGGTGACTACTATAGAATAAGCCAAGAATGTTAACACTCTTCCTCTCGAGCAATTATTGAGCTCATTGATGACATATGAGTTTTCATTGAAGCAAAAGAATGTGGATGTTGACAAGAAGAAGAAAGTGATTGCTTTCAAGTCTACAAATAAAGATGATTCGAGTGAGGATTTGAAGAAGAAGATGAAGAAGATGAAATGGCTCTCATGGCTAGAAAGTTTAGAAGGTTCATAAGAAAGAAAAAGTATAACTTCAAGAAGAAACCTCTAAAAGGAGAGCCTAGCAAAGAAAAGGAAAAGAAGAAAGAGGAGCAGCCCACATGCTTTGAATGCAAGAAACCGGGCCACTTCAAAATGGACTGCCCCCTACTTAAAAAGAGCAGAAGAAGACTAAGAAAGAAGGCCATGATGACAAGCTGGAGTGATAGTGAGGACTCTAGTTCTGGGGAAGAACAGCAAGAAGTTGCAAACTTTTGTTTGATGGCCGATCATGATGAGGTACTTTCTGAAACTAAAAATGAGTTCACTTTTGATGAACTGTATGAAGTTTTTGATGAATTAGTCATTGAATTTCAAAAACTGAAGTCAAAGCATAAAGAAATAAAAAGGCAAAACTTGGATTTAGTTAAAGCAAATGATAAGTTTTCAATTGAAAATGATTGCTTGGTTCTTCAAAATAAAAAGCTAAATGATAAAATTATAACTCTTGAAAAAGAAAATGAAGTTTTGAAAAAGAAAAACTCTTCTGTATCAAATGAAAACTTTTCAAAATAAAATAATGAGATTTTGCAAGAAAATAAAAAGTACAAAGAAGAACTTGAAAAGTTAAAACCTTTTGTTGAAAAATTTACATATAGTTCTGAAAAATTAAACCTACTTTTAAATAGTTAAAGGGTTATTTTCAATAAAGTTGGTTTAGATTTTAAAACTCAAAAACAACAAAAGTTTTTCAAGAATTTTTTTATGCCTGCATCATCATCTATTACTTGCTATACTTGTGGTATTATAGGATATAAATCTTACTTGTGGTATTGTAGGACATAAATCTTACTTGTGCAATAAAAAAAAAATAGCAATGTTAAGAAAGTTTGGGTTCCAAAAGGAACCATTACCACTAACCTAAAAGGACCCAATATGACTTTGATACCTAAAGTCTCCACCTGATTTTTATCGTAGGTGTGCCTTGCAACCAATAAAAGAAGAATGTGGTACCTCGACAGCGGTTGCTCAAGGCACATGACTGAAGATATGGAGCAGTTCTTATCACTTGAATATCAGAATGGTGGTAATGGAAAGGGCAAGATTATCGGAATTGGTAAAGTCCATATCACCCCTTCTTCTTACATTGATAATGTGTTGTATGTTGATGGTTTGAAATACAATTTACTTAGCATTAGTCAATTTTGTGACAAGGATTTCAAAGTTATTTTCGAATCTTCAAAGTGCATTGTTTCTAGTTTAGATGATAATGTCATCAAGTTCATTGGTCACAGGCATGGCATTATTTATATGGTTGATCTTGATAATCTTCTTGTACAAAATGGTCAATGCCTAGTGGCAATGGAAGTCAAGATCAATGAAACTAGTTGGCTTTAGCATCGTAGACTAGGACATGCAAGTATGCATCTGATTTCAAAACTTAGCAAAAAGAATTTGATTAAAGATTTACCAAAACTTAATTTTGAAAAAGATAACATTTGTAGTGCTTGCCAACTTGGAAAACAAACCAAATCATCTTTTAAACTAAAAGGAGTAGTCTCTACATCTAGACCCATAGAGTTGCTTCATATTGACCTCTTTGGGCCAACTAGAACATCTAGTTTGGGAGGTAAGAAATACGATCTAGTTATTGTAGATGATTTCTCATGTTTTACTTGGGTCATATTTTTAGCACACAAGGATGAAACATTTTCTGCATTCATTAGATTTCATAAAAGAGTTTCAAATAAAAAATATGGTTCAATTGTATCTTTGAGAAGTAACCATGGAACCGAATTTGAAAATTTTGATTTTGACAAATTTTGTATTGAAAATGGCATTCATCACAATTTTTCTACACCTAGGACACTTCAACAAAATGGGATGGTAGAAAGAAAAAATAGAACTCTTGAAGAAATGGCACGTACCATGCTTTGTGAAAATGACCTATCTAGATATTTTTGGGTGGAAGCCGTAAACACTGCATGCTATGTTTTGAACCATGTTTTAATACGATCGATTTTAAAGAAAATACCTTATGAGCTTTGGAAGGGTAGAAAACCTTCAATTAGATATTTTCGAGTTTTTGGATGCCGTTATTTTATCTTAAATAATGTTAAAGATAATTTAAGCAAATTTGATGTCAAGTCAGATGAGAGTGTCTTTCTAGGCTACTCTACATCTTGCAAGGCATATAGGGTCTTCAACAAAAGAACTCTTGTTGTTGAAGAATCCATACATGTTGTATTTGATGAATCTAACCAAAAATCTTCTAGAAAAGAAGATGTGCTTTGTGATAAAACAGGTACCAAAAGAACTAAAGAAGTGAACAACAATGAAGAGCCTACCAAGGAACAAGAAGATGATCAAAACATTGAAAGAGGACAAGATCAAGAAAATGAAAATGCATCATTACCTGATCCTCTACCTAAAGAATGGAGGTATGCTCATGGACACCCAAAAGAACTTATCATTGGTGATCCATCCAAAGGTATAAGTACTCGATCATCTCTTAGAAATGTTTGTGATTATTTAGCATTTGTATCTCAAATAGAACCTAAAACTATTGAAGAAGCTGAAAATGATTGTAATTGGATTAATACTATGCAAGATGAACTTAATCAATTTAAAAGAAATAATGTTTGGACTTTAGTAGATAGACCTTCAAATGTTTCAATTATTGGCACAAAATGGGTTTTTAGAAATAAACATGATGAAAATGGAATTGTTACAAGAAATAAAGCTAAACTAGTTGCCAAAGGATACAATCAGGAGGAAGGGATTGATTTTGATGAAACCTTTGCTCCTGTTGCTAGACTTGAGGCAATTAGGCTATTGTTGGCTTTTGCTTATTTTATGGATTTTAAATTATTTCAAATGGATGTCAAAAGTGCCTTTTTGAATGGTTTTATCGAAGAAGAAGTTTATGTTGAACAACCACCTGGTTTTGAAAATCATGAATTTCCAAACCATATTTTTAAACTTCATAAAGCTTTGTATGGTTTGAAACAAGCTCCAAGAGCTTGATATGATTGTTTAAGTTCTTTCTTACTCAAAAATGATTTTACTAGAGGTAATGTAGACATTACTGTATTTTTGAAAAAGAAAAATGATGATCTCTTAATAGTATAAGTGTATACGGATGATATTATATTTGATGATACTAACAAATCTCTTTGTCAAGAGTTTGCAAAGTTAATGCAGGGTGAGTTCGAGATGAGCATGATGAGAGAACTTAACTTCTTTCTCGAACTCCAGATAAAGCAAACCCAAAAGGGAATCTTCATCAACAAAGCTAAGTACACAAAAAAAATTATGAAGAAGTTTGGGATGGAGAACACCAAGCCCTTAGGTACACCAATGATCTCCTCTCGTAAGCTTGACAAAGACGAATAAGGTAAATCTATTGATCAAAAGCTTTATAAAGAAATGATAGGCTCATTGCTATACCTAACTTCTAGTAGGCCAGATATTATGTTTAGTGTTTGTATGTGTGCAAGATATCAGTCTGCCCCTAAAGAGTCTCATCTTTTGGATGTTAAATGCATACTTAGATATCTGTCTGGAATAATTGATATTGGTCTTTGGTACTCTAGAGATTCTTCATTTTAATTGATTACTTATTCTGATGCTGACTTTGCTGGGTATCAACTTGATAATAAAAGTACTAGTGGAACCTATCAGTTTTTTGGAATTTATTTGATCTCATGGAGTAGCAAGAAACAGAACTCGATTGCTCTATTTATGGCAAAAACTGAATATATAGTAGCTGGAAGCTGTTGTGCTCAAATCCTATGGATCAAACAACAACTCGAAGATTTTGACATTAAACTAATTAAGACACCCATAAAAGGTGACAATATTAGTGCAATCAATTTAACAAAGAATCTTATGCAACATTCAAAAAGTAAATATATTGAAATAAGACATCATTTCATAAGAGATCATGTACAAAACTCTAATGTGATCCTTGAATTTGTGTGTACTGATGATCAACTAGCTGATGTGTTTACCAAACCCTTGAGTGAAGAGAGATTTTGTATGATTAGAAGAGAGTTAGGTATCATTGATCCATTCTCTTAGAACTCTCTCAATTTTCATCCTATCCAATTTATTTTTTGCTCAAAATCACTTTTATTGAGTCCCAAAACCTTTTAAAACATTCCTTGATTTTTTGAAAGTTTTTTCTAATTTTTCTTAGAGATTTCTTGGCCAAGAGTCGACACTTGGATTTTGTGAAGTGTCGACACCTGACCAAGTGTCGACACTTGAGAAATTTGAAGTATCGACACTCACAGAAATTTCTGATTTTTTAAGGCACCATTTTATTTTTTATTTCCCTCCTTTCCCAAGTGCCCTAGTGGTCCCATACCATCCTCTAACCTCCGGAATAGTTGATTTCCCCCATTACCGCTTTGATTCAAGGTATTTCTCTCCCTCTTCTCTCTTATTCAAACCGTGAATCCATGTTTTCTTCAATTTCATCTGTATTATTTCATTTAAATCCTATTTTTCATAGTTTTTGGATCGCATTTTCTTCTTAATCTATGGTGAATCATTTTGTCAATGTTTTCTCTTAGATTCTTTCTTATTTTGGACCGGTTCCTCACCTTGAATGTCCGGTTTTTACCTTGTTACTATTGCATTGAGGGTTCTTGGCCAAAAACCCTATTTTTTTTGGATTTGAGTTTGGATTTCTTGGATTTCTCTTATTTAAATAGATTATGTGTTTGATTTTATAATTTATGCCTCATTTTGCCCCTTATTTCACTTGATTTCACTGTTAGGTGGAATTTTTTGGGCCAAAACAAGCCATTTGATGTTTTTCCTTTTTTAAATTGATTTTCTACCAAATAAAAATTTAATTTTACTTAGCAATATCTGATTTAACTGTTTTTAACTATTTTCCTCAACCTTTTACCTTCCGATTTCATGTTTTTATGCGTAATCCCAAACTTAAACCAATCTACTTGATTTCATTTCTTTTTAAAACAAACCCTAGTAATTTTCCTCAAATTAGTGTCTTTTTAAATCAAAACAAAGTCTTGTTTTCCCTTTCTTTCAGTCACATTCTTGGCTGAACCACTGTTCCTGACTTGTTTTTCCTATGTCTACCTTAGACCGATCCCTATTAATTATGTTTACCCCTTTCTTCCTTCCTTCCTTCCCTTAATTGATAGATATGGGACGTAGGAAGAGATTGGTAGTTAAGAGGAAGTTTGGATAGAGTTCAGTAGAGAGGAGATCGAAGGCTAGACATGACAGTGGACAGACTAGTAGTTCAGCAATCCCTAGATCACCCCCTGCAGAAAGGATGGCAGGGAAGGCAGTGGCAGCAGGCAGGCTGATAGATCTTTAGTTCTTTGATAGGCAGTACTTTCAGACCAGACAAACACTTCATGATGCTGGGTTGGTACCCTTCTATACCATGCAGGAGAGGTACTATCCACATTTGGTGCGCGAGTTCTATAGTAGCATAGATTGCCATCGTCTACTGTGGAGCACTATAGTCAGAGGTATATAGATTCCATTATCAGAGGAGGTTCTGAGCAAGTCTGGGAGATCCCACATAAAGGGATTTCTATTTTTACTGTTGAGGATAGAGAGGAGGTGTTTAGATGCATCCTAGAGAGAGAGGATGTTCACGGCATGGCTATGGTCATTGCAAACTAGTTATTAGTTGAGATGCACCTACTCCATCACATCATAGCACTGATTTTGCTCCTGAAGACTGGCAAGTTTGACTTTATTATAGAGCGGGAGCTGATGCTCATGGTGAGCTTGACTCAGAGGACCACATAGATCTTCCATCACTGATGTTAGCCCAGATGAGAGACGCAGTGACATAGAGGAGGCACTGCTTGCCATATGGGATGGCTCTCACTCGTCTTTTCCATTCTTACGAAGTTCTTTTGGAGGGGGAGACCTCCAAGGAGATCTTACATACGGATGTTTATGACGAGCAGTCCTTGCACTGGATGGGATATAGATTGCTTGCTGGATGCTAGATTCGTAGGGAGTCCGGTCAGGAGCCAGACAAGGAGGACGAGTTGAGAGAGGCCAAGGCTGGGCCATTAGTGCTAGTTGGTACACCTCCTCATGTTGGACCAGCATTAGAGACTGAGCCGGTGACTCCTGCAGCTACCCCTTCTGCTCCTCCATCTTCTACCGATATATCATTTGAGAAGCATGCTCACCAGTAGTTCATAGAGCTAAGGAGTGAGATAGTTGGATCAGGTGTATGCATGACTCAATTGCATATCGAGATTGAGGGCCTTAGAGCCCATACTTCTATGGAGCACACTGAGATGCGTCGCACCATGGAGGCGAGATTCGCTCATATCGAGGATTTACTTAGATCCCTTCTAACTCTAGCAGCTCCTACGGCTCCACATGATGATGCTGATGATGATGACCACCAGGATGGACACGATGATACAGTCGGTGGTGGTGACTGAGATGATGGGAGTGATGATAGAGCGACTGATGTTATTGATGATGACAGTGACAGCGACAGTGATGGTGGTGCAGATGGCTACGAGATGGTCAGCTAAGAGCCATTAACTGCTGCTATTCATCCTGCTAATCCGAGTGACACACCGATCTCCACTGCTCCTGTGTTCATCACACCCGCTTACGCTCTTCCACCTCCTTCTACTCGATCATCTAGGGTTGTACCCTATATAGGACCTTCTACTAGGACTAAGAGCCATGGTATTATGAAGACTCCTAGAGGTCTAGCTCATAGGTCCAGGATTACCGGCCCCATATCTTTTAAGATCCCATCTGATGAGGATTAGCCTCATAGATGTTTATTCTGTTGTTGTTATCATTTATCTTATATTTCATGCTTATGTACTCCATTTTATGTTATATGTTTCAGTGTATGCTGATTGATTCAGTAAATTTTATACTGAAAACACTCTTTTATATATATATATTCCATTTTCATGCTTACATTGATTGAATTCACATTGTTTAAATTTTGCTTTGACAATATTGACCTTGATACCCTACTCTTAGGCTTTGATGCCTGTTTACTTTTGAAAAACTAAACCATGTATGAGCTCTAATACCTTCTTTGTCTAAGTGCATTTACTGAGGGGGAGTTTACTCCCTTTACTATTTAATGATTGACAAAAAGGGAGAGTAGGATATATATAAAGTTTTCAAATTTCAAATTTCATACTTCAATTAAAACTTGCTCTGATACGAAATGATCTGACATAAAATGTTTCACTAAGGGGGAGAGTAAATGTAGTTTATTTGCTTAAATTATATCTCTCATCTATTAAAATTGTGTTGTATGAGCTTGAGATCATGCTCATGAAGTATCATATCTAAAATTTGAATTTGAATGTTTATATACTCAAGATTTTGTCAACATCAAAAATGAGGAGATTGTTGGGTTTACCCTTGATTTTGAAGAATAACAAAATATTGAGTACATATTTTGTACTAATGATTATTTGTAGTCATGAGTTTTCAGGAATCAAGCACCTCAAATTCTTAAGGTTAAGAGTATCATGGCACGCTTTTGCACAAAGTATTTTTCATGATTTGAGAAGTATTTTCTATCCAAAAAGGACACAAATAAGTTCAATTATTGTTTATAAATGTTGCATTTAAGTTTCATGAAAAATCTTTATATTTTTGGCTTATTTGGCACTTGTTTTTGAAATTTGCAGAACCAAGTGTCGACACCTGGGAACCCAAGTGTCAACACTTTAGCATTTGGCACGCAGAAATTTTCCATGGCATGCCAAGTGTCGACACCTGAAACTCAAGTGTTGATATGTAAGTTTCCAAGTATCGACTCAAGGCCTAAGACTTTTTGAAAATACAGAACTTGACCATGGAGAAATTTTTGTATCAAGTGTCGACACCTATGAGTCAAGTGTCGACAGTTGAAAGTTCAAGTATCGACACCTGGAAGCCAAGTGTTGATACCTAAGAGCCAAGTATCGAAACCTGATAGCCAAGTGTTGACACTCAGGTTCTGACAGCCTCAATGGAACTATTTTCTAGCAGCCTGAAATTATGGTTTTTAGCTCCTAACGGCTAGTTCTTGATCCCTAACGGTCTAAAATGATTTTTTAAATGTTTTTTATGTATTTAAGCTTCACCAAACTCATTCATGAAGTAAGAGAAGAGAGAAAAGCAAGGAAATATCCAAGAGTTAAAGCCCTTCTTTAAGAACTCCACTTCCAAAAGCTAAAAAGGAGAGATTCCATTGAAAAAGCCTACATTCCTTTCATTTCATCTTTCCAAAAGTGTTCTTGAAAAGATTTCAAGTCAAGTCACATCAAGCAATCATTCAAGAGCTTCAAAGATTTCTTATCTACTCTAAGAAGAGAGTTTGTGATGCGGGATGACTCTAAGATTGCTAAACATGCATAGAAAATAGAAAAATAATTTTTTATGATTTTTATAATTTTATTTACAAGCTAGATTTCTAAAATAAAGTAAGAACTAGTGGAAATACTAGTAGTGCAAAGAATCGTCGGATCTCCGGCAAACTCATGCAAACTAATAGAATAGCCAGGACCCGAGAGTTGAGAAACTCTCAGTTTAGGATAGTTTATCTTCATCAAATCAGAAAATAAGAGTTGGAAAGATTTCTTACCAGTCAGAGATTGAAATTCAGAAGCAGAAGGGATCACTCATAGCTCAGATCAGACCTGGAAGAAGAAGCCTTGTTTTCCTTGAATCAGATGGTGGATCTGGGTGGTCCGGGTAGCAAAGAAGGCCTCCTCAGGGGAGGGGAAGCACCTCGGGGATCCTGGGTTGTCACACAAAATCCAATGGGCAGATATAGCAGCCTTTGACTCCTAGATGTGGCATGGTAGAACTTCGAAATAGGGTGACCTCCTCTCTTGTATAAAAATCAGGCTCATATTGGACTCATAATTGATGTATAGGACTCAAAATACTGATTTGGTTGAGGGTTGAGACAAATCAACAAACCTCAATTTATTACAGGACTCAATTCTAGTTGATTACAAATTTTGACTCATGGCTAGGTAAACCAAATAGGGTCCAGTAATATGTGTCTGATCTTGGTGCCCCCTCCAATTCTCCAAGGGTGGGAGGAACTCGACCCCGTCGAGTGTGGGATAACTTGGCACTCATAGTGCTCGAGTAGGTCTGGGTTGTGGTGCTATAGTTCCTCACAGGTGATCCATGAGTTCTCAGATTCTGGGCGACCTTGCCATCAGACCAAATACCTCTAATAGCCACGATTCTGGGTACAAGTGTTTTGATCATCCAGGATTCTTTAAATCTTTTCCTCACTATTTGGCCAATTGGTTGGTGGACACTTTGTGTTGGGTTCTCTCTCAAAGAGAGGGAGAGGCTCAAGGTGCTCGCTAGGTATCACTGCTGATTTCCTAGACTCTATAAGATATGAGATGGTGAAGGTGGAGTTAATACCTATATCAGGTAGTATCTCACACACATAGGCATGGGTCCATTACTCTTCATTATTTTGGATGGGCCAGCTTCGCAAGCAGAAAATTTTTTACACTTACAAAATCCCCTGCAAAATTCTTTAACTCTCTTTTGGGAATCAGCCAAGTTGTTAGTTAGTTCATTAGTTATGTTCAGCTTTTGACTAATTTTCATATGCTATGCAGAGGCTAGTACAGGTGCAGACAAATGGGTTTGGACTATGAATTTTATTAGACTCGAGACTGACACCTAAATGACTCGACTAGACATCATTTTTAAAGAAATTTATTGGACTCTACGGGATAAAACCTAACAGACTGTAGATTTATTAGGTTTGACCCTCGCATGACATGCACATGAAAACTTACTATGTGCCTCTAGTAAATGCCAAAGGGTATGCAAGAAGTAAGATACAAACCTAACATATGCAAGGAATGAATGTAACATGCAAACCTCTATATGATGCAAGTGAATGGTCAAAGAAATATAGGAAAACTCAAGAAAAGGCAAAAAATAAGAGGTGGGTTCAGGGTTGGTCTGGCAGGATAAGAAATAAGGAGATGGTTCAGGGTTAATTAGAAAGAGTAGAATATTAGAAGGGGTTTCAGGGATGAGTCCTAGACTAATGAGATTTACCATATGGGTTTGAGGCATATCTAAAGGGTCTGCATAATGGAAGAAGGGGTCATTGATATCAGAAAAAAGATCAAGTGGTGTCAAAGAGGTGAGTTCATCTTGAGGGCATTGATCTAAAAAGATTAAGTCCTTAGTAAACTCTTCTGATTCATAAATCAAAGGACTGGGCTCTCTAATTGGGCTTTCTTCTAGTGGCTCCTCAAGTAAAGCTCTAATAGTGGGACTGGATTCCTCGTGGTCTTTTTCCTTTAAAGGTTCTTCCACTATAGGTTGGGTGTGGTTAAAGTCAGCTAACTCTAGGGTGGCTTCAACCTAGGTATCTACTAGATCAACTAACACTGGATTGGCTTCTACCTGGGTTTCTACTAGATCAACTAACATTGGATTGGCTTCTACCTGGGTTTGGTCAGGGTCAACTGATTCTAGGGTGGTGGATTGGGTAAACTGGGTTTGGAATTGGGTAATTTTTTGGGCCCATTGTTCAATTAGGGCCTTAAGGGTTTCTAGATTGGACTCCATGGTTGAACTGGGTTGGACTTTAGACTCAACTAATTCTGGGTTGGTTTCTATTGGGGTTTGGTTATAGTCTGTTGGGAATTGTGTCTCAAAGCCAATCACCTAGGTTGTAGGCAGTTGTTCTTAGTATTGTAATTTGTATATGAATTAATAAAATATTATTTTGGCAGCTCATCACATCATTTATTTCCCTGTAATGAACTCAATTTATGTGATGAAGTCCTTAGGACTGCACTGACTTCGATATAGAGAGGATATATCGAGTGGTCCTTTAAAAGTTCACAACCAAAGGATACATTGTACAGGACGGCAATGTATCAAGTGTAGGTTGTCGTGGTTCACATCATTTGGTTGTCTTCTTGACCAAAGGAGTGTGGTGACACTAATGTGATCTGTAATTGGGATGTGTGACATTTCGTTGAACGTGACTCCATGGAGCTCCTTTCTATCAAAGGATTTCTCGTGATTGGATATGGGTATATGTGTCCCTCCGACCAGAGGTCACCATGATAGCTTGCAAGCAACTCCCTGTGCTTTGGTGCCGGACTAACCAGATTTTTAATACGGTGATGGAAGGTTTCTGGGTACAGGCAAGTACTTGTGGAGCAGTAGTGGACCAAGATGGAATTGACCTGTCCAAATTATTTGGATTGAATGTCTCGTAGTGTCTCAATTTAGCAATTCCTTGGCCAAGGTAGTCCTAGCGAGGAGTCACTGGACTTGCGAGGTTGAGACATGTTGTGGATTGACTCAGTTAGGGTTGGCAGTCTAACCCTAGGTCATCTTGAGCATTGGAGGTCAAAGGGATGAATTATACGGTAACCATATGCCAGAGGTTCGATAGATTGCTCTCGCATCTTCGGCCTATCTGGACGCTAGGACCCATTGCTAGATGGTATCTTGCGCTGTTACTGGAAGTGTTCCAGTGCTACCATTTAGGTTCGAGCCTATGAGGTCACACACCATCGAGGATTTCTTTCTGATCCATGAACCGATCGATTGGGAATCATTTCGGTATTAAGGTCAAACGGACTGATTAAGCACACATTGGATTTTTTTGGTCTGATTTGGATCGACCAGGATTGGTTTGTTTCAACCAGGAATTGTTCCTGGTAGACCAGGACTGTACCGAGTTTTATTACTCATTGGGTTTGGTTGGACCGAGGTTTAATAAACTGAATTTTATTTGGTTTGTTGAACCGGGTTTTAACTTGGCTTGGACCGGTTCTTCTCCCAGCATTCTTTAAAAATCGGTTTTGTTGGCTTCCCCTATTTCAACTTGTTAATGGGATAAGGAACATCAATTTTGAATGTGGGCTCTCTTGGTGTTTCTCTCACGCCATCTTTCCTTGCTCTTTGACTCTTTCTCACGCGTATTCCGGGCATTCTCGGTGTTGGTTCTCCTCTTCCAGTGGTTCCAAGTGTTTGAAACCGATTCAAAGCCTTATTTAAAAGAGTTCGGCTGCAATTTGGATTGGCCCTCTCAAGTGTTCTTCTCCCGTACGGTTTGGCTCTTCTCGGTCTCTCGATGATCTCTCCTGCGACACCTTTCCTCCTCTCGGCCCAGTTCTTCTCCCGCACGAATTGGTTACTCTACTTTTAAATATAGCCTGATGGTTGAACGCTCGAGTGCAAGAAAGAAGCAAGAGAGAAGTAGTAGAGATGAGAAGCAAGGCATGAGAGAGAGGAAAAGAAGAGGGCTCTCACGGTGTTTGTTTTTCTCCTTCCTCTCGGTCTTCACGTGATTTTACCTTTTGTTCTCTCCCAGCAGCAGCAGCGATTTCCAGCACTTTAAACCGATCTTGAGTTTTTCCATTGGGTGTTTGGATTTTATCTAAACACCTCTCCGTTGATTTCCTTTGGCTTCACGGGATTTCTCAGCGCATCCTTTTATAAGTCTGAATTGTTGGCCGTATGGGAGACCATGAGAGACTTTGAGAAGCACCTCTGTTTTTATGCAAGCAGGCCATGCGGTGAGAGGAAGAGTACAGGCCGAGTGCTTCTTGGTTGATAGGAGCAAGACATAGTGGGAGAGGAACCGGCCTTGTGATTTGGGTGATATCTAGGCGTGCATTTTTCTTTTGGAAGAAAACAGAGCATGGGCATTAATTCTTGTGATTATCTTTCCCTGGTTTTTGTTTCCCGGTTTGTGTGCTCAAGGTGGAGTTTGGATGGTCTTGGTGAAGACCGTTGGTATGTATTATTTGATATTCCCTGCTTCACATGTCTGTGACTGATTTACGGATTCCTGGTGGACTAGCATCCATCTGGGAGTCGGATCAGCAAGAGCCCTGCACGTGGATACTCTAAAGGGTGGACACATGGACACCTCGAGAGGTTGGATCGTTCTTCTTCTTGCTGTTGTTGCAGACCTTATTTGTTGTTGAAAGAGTTCAACTGGTTGCTGCTGATCTATTCTGAAGACTGAAAGAGTCCTCTTCTATCAGGTATGATTTTATTTTGGTTATCATGCATGCTTAGATCTAGGTTTTATCATAGTGTTTATATTATTGCAGTTGCCTATACATGCCTCTGTAATTGTTACATGCTTCATGTTTATGTTAAATCCTGTGCATGAGTAGGTTTTTTCCGCTACATGCTAAAAAATCTTAATTATGCAATACCTGCTCCCTAGTGTTGCATGCCTAGAGTATGCTCCTACTGCACCAGTTTTTCCTTCAGTGGTATCAGAGCCACAGGTTTCTGTGTAGCATATAATGATTGCATGTATTAGAGATTACTTTTAGGAACCTAGTTGAGACCTTCACCATGGCCGTGTGTCCAGATTAATCAGGGTTTAAAATCCCTAATTTTTATGGCACGAGGTGGTTTATCTGTGTTGGCCTTTTCAAAAGGATCCTTAAAGGAAACCTATGATATTAAAGGTGTTTTAATCCTGATTCATGTACATTGACATGTCTAAAATGTTTAGGGCTTGCAATATTATAATTGATATGATGAAACTAGATATGATGCATGAAACATGTAAAAAGAGTTTTACATGAATTTAATTAAAAATGTTTTGATTAAAAGATAGCTTATAATCTAACAATTATGAATTGAAAGATTAATTAAATGACAAGACTAATTAGGGTTTATGAAACCTAATGTCATTTGAATAAGCCATCCGATTTAATTGGGTTAGTTGTCTGATTGGGTCCATTAATTGGGTTAGACCTAAGGTTAGTTGAATTAGACCTAAAAGAACTATCAAATGTTGATTAAGGACTTTCTCTTTAGTATCTATCTAATAGTTAGATGGGTTAGTCCATTCTTCTAAATGGATCTAATTAGTGGCTCTGTGGAAAGCCCGAGTTCTTAGGCTAGTCTAATCGAGTCTGGTAAACCGATTGGTGTCTAGGCAGGTTTGGCATTCTTGATCATGGTTGTATGAGGCTACCTCTTTCCTGGCCAACTTGGTTGGTATCTAAGAAAGATTGTTAATGGCAGAAACTCACCCCTGATCTCACCTACCTGGCCAATCCGGTGACCAGAACTGATTAGAAGAGCTGATTGATTCGAGTTAACCCATGTCGCCCAGGTTGATCAGCTTGACTGATCTTTAGGTGCCCATGGACCAATTTGTTGAATTGAATTCAACCCTCCTGAAAATTGATTTGATCAGTGGGAGGTTGATCCATGTTTTCTCTCTATTCTCCAGTCACAATAAAATCCTTTAAAATTATTAGGTCCTGAAAAAGACTAAGTCAATGTGTTGATGGTGTCTTAGCCTCCCATTGAGTGGGTTAGTAATGTGTCCTTTAGCTTGGTGTACATTGACAGTTCCAAAGAACGGATGTACATCCGGTTACTGGAATTACTCTCTCATAGATGATGGTTTAGTGCAACCTTCTTAATAGTGATCAGGTGGGCCAGCCAAAGTCGGACTTGGTCATTAGTTAGCTGGAAGCATTGGATTTGTCATATTGATGGTTGGACCTAACCAGAGACCCGCAATAGGAGGCCCAAAGGCCGATTGGGGGTTCTGTGGGGCAAAATTTATTACTGGAAATTGCTTAGGAAAGAAATTAGTTAGAGAACCTACCTTTAGGCGCGTATGGGTGAGCCTGCCAAAGTCAGGCTCATACGTGGTCTATTGGATTTCAGTACCCACTATGAAATGATGATTTCATGGATTGGAGTTAGAGGCTCCCAATATGAAAAATTAGTGGGAGGGACCTTTAGACTAAAGTCCAAGTCTTTTGGTTTAATTGATTAATTCATATACTGATATGGTCTTAGATTTTCCTTCAAAAGTCTTTTGGTTTCTATTCGGGTTTGGTTATAGTCAACTACTTCTGAGTCTTCTATAGGTGTTTCTTCCTCTAGATCTACAATAGACTCATCATCTTCATACTCCTCCACTAAACTTGGGTCAGCCTCATATATTTCTTCTTCTAGGTCTTCTTAGTGAACCAATGGGGTAGTAGGAGGGGTTTGGCTAAAGGAAAAGCAGCTAGGGTCTAGCGTGTTGATCCTCTGGGGTTTGGATGGACTAAGAGTTATGGGTTCATAGGTTATGGGTTCGGTCCTAAGGGTTGACTCGAATTCCAAAGCTGTGATATAAGCTTCCTCTAAGTTCTGAATTTGGCAATGAGATAGTTCCCATTAGATGTCTTCACGAAGTCCAGTCTCAAACCTGGATAAGGTCACTGATTCGGGTTCGTCTAGGCAACACCTAAGGGCACATTCTTCAAATTGGGCTATATACTCCAACATAGATCTATTTCCTTGATATAACCTATTCCATTGGTCTAGAAGACATTGTCGATAGTATGGGGGAACATACTTAGCCCTAAGCTTCAACTTCGTGTCTTCCCAGGTGGTAATGGGTAGGTTGCCTATCTGATTATTGAATCTTTCTACTTGGTCCCAGTATAATCTAGCTTGATCAGTTAGCCAGAGCTGGACAAATTGACACTTTTTCTCATCACTCAAGCGATACCATTCAAGATATTATTCCATGTCTTTTTCCCAATCTATGTAATCCTCAGGATTTGAGGTGCCATTGAAGGTGGGTACTGAATAATTGGGCTTTTTATAGTTGGACTTCTGGTAAGGGTCAAAGTATTGCATTCTCCTAGGGTTGGGCTCCAAGTATGTGGCATGGTATGGGGTTCTCCTATGGTTGGGCTCCTTATATGGATCAGAGTATTGGGCTCTCCTAGAGTTAGACTTCATGGTCACACTAGTTGGGTTGGATTAAGTCTACTGGTATTGGGTTCCTAATCTAGTGGTCATGCAACAAATCAAACAATCAAAATGAAATGATGCAACCAAACATGCAAAAGAGAAAGAAAAGGCTAGTATAATCAAGGATTTCCTAGACCTAGAGCCAGAAACTGGGTGGGTCAGCTCAACTTACACCTAACCCAATAGCTAATCCTTCCACTAGCCAGGTAGGGGGTGAGAGTATGGGAGGCCCCCCTGCTTTCATAGGGACCCAATTAAAAACCACAACACCACTTAGGTCATTTGACTCTAGACCCCTAGCCTTAGACACCAGCTTTCAGTAATAGCTAAAGGATTAAATGCACTAGTAGATCCACACGGTTAGGACCCGACCTGTTGGTGTAACTTAGCCCTCTAGGGCAAATTAAGTTTAATCAATTTTGATTAAGTCTTGGGTGGAAATGCTGGGTGGTTGTTTTGGGCCCAGGACAGGTTATGACCTCCTGCCCTGATGTTATATGGAATTGCCCTTAAGATTAGGTTAAAGATGATGGCAATCGATGGTCTTATTACAATCTAAAAACAATCAGAAAATAAAATACTTTTTTAATTATTTTATGCTGTGACAAATTAAATTCAAGTTAACTGGGGTTAGCAAACAAGGTTTGGCTTGGGATTGGTGAAAGGGATATGCCCTACAAGCCAATCTATGTTGTATCTTCCAAACCATTGTAATTGATAATATTCTAATAAAGGCATTATTTTTCATCATACGCTGTGTTTATTAATATATGATGAACCCCATAGATTAGGGCTATGATTTTAGGGTTACGATGATATCATACCAGTGAGACCTAAAGTCTTAAAACCTTAATCTAAAATATTCCTAGTCAAAGGAACCTTGAGTAGGGGATCAGGATTTTTCCGGTAAGACTAGCACATCCTATGTATACTGAATAGGGTGACTGCTCTCACAGTCACTTGTGTATGATACAAATACTAGGATGTGGGTGCTCATTAGAGAATGAGTTCACTGATATGATCCAACTTGAGAACATCTAATGGAGTCTTAGCTACACGTCAATAGAAGGTTCTCATAGTAGGAGTGGTACAAGTAATCCTTTGACCTGAGACTGCCATAAGTACCTTATGTACGTGAACCCATGCTTTGGTTCAATTCTAATCATGACACTGAGTCATGCATAGGATTGATACTGGGAATGGTGAATTGGATATGAAGGTAATGAGTAGGTCAACAAGGAATCGATCACTCTTAGTAAGAAGAGATTGCATCCAGCTAGTTATCAATCGGATGATGATTCAGGGAATCTTTGATCAAAGTAAAGATATTAGAGATGATTTCTAATATCAAGATAATTGAATCATCAATATAAGATTGAGCTAGAAATGAATATAATATTGGAGTTGACATATATCCATATCCATAATTATATTCTGGGTGCAGGCTGATCGAAGGATTTAATTGTACGGTAACTTTCTACTGAAGGGTAGTTTTGGTATTTCACCAAAATTTCCATATCTTTCGGGTAGACATGACACGTTGCTAGACGTCAATCTTGTCTTGTGGATTGATCAAATTTAATGATCATTTGATAGGAAGAGTCCTAATTGATCAAAATCGGGTAAGGCCGATTTGACCTAAATCGATTAGAACCTAAATCAATTAGAAAGAGTTCTAATCAAATTAGGTCAACTTGTATTCGAACCCACTGCTGGCTAGATGTGGAACTCAATGGGTCACACACTTAAGAGAATTGATCAAGGGTTTAATTTTGTAATTAAATCATTTTGCATGATGACACTCTAGCAGGTGTTGCAAATCCTAGCTTCTATTCGAATTAGATTCGAATTAGGATTCTGGATTGGTTCAATTTGAGTTCTAATTGGATCTAATTAGACCCTAATTGAGTTTATAGGGATTATGGCTAACCCTATTAGCTAACCAAGTATCTAGGCTAGCCCCTCCACCCGCTCCTTTGAGTTTTCATGCCAAAATGCCAAGAGTCCATGCGCTAATGGACTCTTGGCGCGCCATTTGGAAGAGTCCATGGCGCATGGACTCTTGGCGCGCGCACTGAATTCTCCGATGAATTAAGTTGGGGCGGGTTTTCTTTCTCACCTTAGCACCTCACTTGTCCTCCCTTGGATGGAAATCTAACGGGTGGTGGGATTTTAAGAAAGAAAGAAAGCGCTGTTTCTTCCCGGTCGTGCGAAATAGCATCTCTTCGGAGATGAAAAGTCGCGACTCCTTTCTTTTTAAAACATCACAATTTTTTCTTTCTGAAAGGCCATGAGAATTAATCCAGAAGGCCGTGAGAAAGAAGAAAAGGGTGTGAGAAGAAGGAAAGGGCGTGAGAAAATAAGAAAGGGCATGAGAAGTCTTTCACGAAGAGATGTGTGGGGGCCTATCTGAAATATATTTAAGGGGTCAGGAAAAATTAGAACGTGGTAATGCTTTATTTTTCTTCTTCCTCTCCAAAAGACTCCTTCCCTCTTTTCTTGTTTTACATTGTTTCCTTTACAGAGGACTCCTCTGTCGATACTCTGTTGCTGAACAAAAATAAAAGAGAAGGTCTCCGACGGTAAAGGAAAGAAGGACTTCTGATTTTATTCTTTCCTTTCTTTCTTACATTAAGACATTCTTGTCTTAATTTCTCCTCTAATTTAAGAGAAGCCTAAATCCTCTTAGGACAAGGTCTTATCTTCAAGACAAGGGTGTCTTAGAGGGTCAAGGTCTTAGTGGAAGGAGGAGAAGAGATCAAAGAAAGGGAGGCAACCTCTTGTGTGGAAGAATTCCAGCCATAATCCGAAGAATTGAGTTGTAGGAAGAAGAACTCAATAGGAGGAACCATTGGACAAGAAGATAGTGTTCTTGATCATTGCTCTGTGTGGATTACCATCGGAGGGCGGACACCTGGATGCCTGGTGAATTCAGTTAGCCCCTTCAACTTCAAGTTTGTTGGAATAAGCGATTACAGGTTGGTACCCTAATCCTAATTTGCATAGATATGCTTGTCATATGTTCTAGTCTTATTTAAGGAGTTCCTGGTTTTGGGTTTTTGGTGTGAATTTAGTTTCAATTTTTAAATTACCCTTCCGCTGCGTTGCACCGGAACCCTACAGTGGTATCAGAGCCACCTTAATTAGGACTATAATCTACGATAGTTTGTATGTCACATATTAGGGTTTTTAAATCCTAATATGCTACTACACTTAGCATATCTTTGATTGCATATATGTTTTGATGTATGCCACTAGTTAGGATTTTTCACTCAAACCCTAATTATTATAGAGATATGTTTTGTTTTGAAGTTATCATACTGAAATAAGGTTGCCCTGGCATAATGGTGGATCCATTATGTGGTAAATGGTTGTCCTAGTATGATGACACACTTAGCATATATTTGTTTGTTTATAAGAGTGATATGTTGATTGTGATACGTTCTATAAGAATGTGCTGGCAATTTATAAATCCCTCCTCTTAAAAATTATATTAAGTCTTAGTATATTTAACTAATAAGCATCACTAGTCATGATATACAATTGATCATTCAGTGTCTAGAAAGGTGGTTCTGGGAAGGTAAAGAGAATTATGATTTTTAATTGGTTCCGTTGACTGACCTGGCCAATTTTTATTGGTGTCTAGGAAAGCAACGAGGGGACTCCCACATCTCTTCCACTTGCCTGGCTGATTTGATTAAATTTTAATCTTGACTAAAATGCTTAATGTTAAAAATACTATATATTGGCCTTCCTTCATGCTGGATCATTATTGTGTTATGAACCACATTAGGTTTGTTGTGTTATCTGCAAGACCTAATATGGTGATTGACATAATACTAGTCTAGTGCATAGATATGCTTACAGTATATTCAGTATAATGCTTTGTTGTGTTATCTGCAAGGGCATTATATTTGAGTATTGACTGTATAGAAATGAAAGGGTCTTGACTTAACTAGAACATTATGGTTTGTTGTATTTTCTGCAAGACTAATAATGTTCTAGAGGCCAAGTTACTTCTTGAGAATTATATGAGATATAATTGGAAGAGTTTCCTATCTTTGAGCTTATAAAAGATTTGTCGTGTTTTCTGCAAGATCTTTTATAAGTTATTAGGATCTCAATCTCACTAAGAAAAACCGATCAGGGTTCTTCTCGATTATCATAGTGAGGGCTATGATTTTTGATAAAATAGTGGGAGATATAATTAAATTGAAGACCTAATTTAATTATGTAAGTCATTTCATGGTTGTTTGCTTATGTATTGTTCTTTATTAAATGTAGATAAATGGCATCTTGATTATCACTGCGAAGTATCTTAGATACCAACAAACTGACTGGTCCAAACTATATGGACTGGTTAAGAAATTTAAAGATTGTGCTGAGTTCAGAAAAACTTTCTTATATTCTTGATACCCCTAGTCTTAATCCACTAGGGGACGATGCCACACAGGAAGATATGGCCATATACAAAATGTGGCAGAATGACTCCCTCACTGTCAAGTGTATCATACTAGCCTCTATGACCAATGAGTTACAGAGACAGCATGAAAGCATGGATACTCAATCCATAATGCTTTATTTAAAAGAGCTTTATGGAGAACATAGCAGAACTGTTAGATATGAAATATCTAAGCAATTATTCCGTGCTAGGATGACAGAGGGAACATCCGTTCAGGACCATGTTCTGAAGGTAATTGACTTAATCACCAGATTGGGTCAATTAGGTTTTATCATGGATGGGGAGTTGAATCAGGATTTAATCCTGCAATCACTCCCGAAGTCATTTTCTCAGTTTGTCTTGAATTATCACATGAACAAACTGAATACTTCCTTGCCTGAGCTGTTAAATATGTTAAAAACAGCGGAGAGCCACGTTAAGAAAGAAAAGGCTCCACTTCTTCTTGTTGATAAGACCAATAAGAAGAAATCAGGCAAAAAGGGTTTTAATAGGAGGCTAAACCCTAAGAGTGGCATCAATAAGAATAAGAAAGGAAAGAAGGCCTCCAAACAGTTGACCTGTTTCTTTTGCGGGAAAGCGGGACATTGGAAAAGGAATTGCAAGGCTTACCTTGCAACTGTGAAGCCTGGTGCTTCAGATGCGCCAAAAGGTATGTATGAGATACATGCTATATTGACATTAAATTCATCTATATCAAATACTTGGGGATTGGATACCACTTGTGGTTACCATATATGCAAATCCTTGCAGGACCTCCATAAGCTTAAAGTATTGAAGGAAGGTGACTTCAATCTCTACGGTGCTAGTGGTGATATCATCAAAGCAGAAGCTGTAGGGACCTATATTCTGAAATTGCCTTCAGGGAAGATCTTGGAGTTAGAAGATTGTTATTATATGCCTAAGATTATTAGGAACATTATATCTATTCCTTTGTTATTAAAACAAGGATATGGAATGGATGTAACGAGCACTAGTTGCTCGATATTGTTATCTAATAAAATTATTTGTTCTGGCATATTTAGCAATGGGCTCTTAACTCTTTCTTCCAATGATAGTGTTTTTGATGTCAATAATAAAAGAAAAAGAGAAGACTTTAATAATACTTTACTTTGGCATCATCGACTTGGTCATGTTAATGAGTCTAGGATAAGCAAGTTATACAAGAAAAACTTTCTTGATCCTTATGAGTATAAATCATTAGGAACTTGTGAATCATGTCTCATGGGTATGATGACCAAGACTCCATTTACTGGACATGGAGAAAGGTCAACTGAGTTATTAGGACTTATACATACTGATGTATGTGGTCCAATGACAACTCAGGCCAGAGGTGGATACTCATATTTTATCACTTTTACAGATGATTTATCTAGGTTCGGATGTGTGTATCTTATGAAACATAAATCTGAAGCCTTTGATAAATTTAAGGAGTATCAAAGTATGGTCGAAAAATAAACCGGGAAAAGTATTAAAGTTCTTCGTTCTGATCGAGGAGGAGAATACTTATCCACGGAGTTTTTAGACTATCTTAAAGTTAATGGAATTCTTTCTGAATGGACCCCTCCTTATACACCACAGCTAAAAGGTATAGCTGAAAGGAGGAATCGTACCTTATTAGATATGGTACGATCCATGATGTGCTTCACAAATTTACCCATTTTCTTCTGGGGTCATGCCCTAGAAACTGCTATTTACATTCTGAACAAGGTACCTTTTAAATTTGTTGTTAGTACTCCATATGAAATTTGGAGTAGAAAGAAACCGTATCTTAAATATTTTAAGGTATGGGGATGTCCAGCTTATGTTAAAAGAAATTTTGGTCATAAGTTGGAACCTAGAGCGGATAAATGTCTATTTGTAGGATATCCTAGAGAGGGAAGAGGATATCTATTTTACCATCCTACTGAACAAAAGATTTTTGTCAGCAGGCATGCCACTTTTCTAGAAAAAGAGTTCATTTTAGAAAAGGGCAATGGTAGAACTGTTGAACTTGGAGAAGTACAAGAAACACAGATAGACAGTTCTCAACCATTAGAACATATAGTTAGGATAGAACCAGAACACAAAACTCCTCCCCGTAGGTCTGATAGAGTGCCACGGGCACCTAAGAGATATGGGTTTATTATTGAAAATAATGAAGCCCAAGTCATTCAAAATGATGAACCTCTGACCTATATGGAAGCTATCTTGAGTACTGATTCAGATAGATGGCAAGAAGCCATGGAATCCGAGATAGACTCTATGTATGTAAACCAAGTATGGTCTTTGGTCGATGCACCAGAGGGTGTTAATCCTATTGGGTGCAAATGGGTCTATAAGAAAAAGATTGGGGTTGATGGCCAAGTTGAAACCTATAAAGCCAGATTAGTGGCAAAAGGTTTTAGACAAAAACAGGGAATTGATTATGATGAAACATTCTCACCTGTTGCCATGCTCAAATCAATCCGGATTTTACTTGCTATAGCAGTATACCACGATTATGAGATCTGGCTGATGGATGTGAAGACTGCATTCCTCAATGGTTTCCTTGAGGAAGAAGTCTACATGTCACAGCCAGAAGGTTTTATTTCAAAGAATAAACCTAATCAAGTATGCAAGCTAAAGAAATCCATTTATGGATTACAGCAAGCTTCAAGGAGTTGGAACATCCGCTTTGATGAAACTATTAAAAGGTTTGGTTTTATCAAAAATGTGGATGAACCCTGTGTTTATAAGAAGACTAGTGGGAGTGCCATAGTCTTCTTGGTTCTGTATGTAGATGACATACTCCTCATTGGGAATGATATCCCAATGTTGCAATCAGTCAAGGTTTGGCTATCAAACCAGTTTTCCATGAAAGATTTGGGAGAAGCATCCTATATACTAAGTATTAAGATCTATAGAGATAGATCTAAGAGGATGCTAGGTTTATCCCAATCTAGCTACATTGACTTAGTGCTGAAAAGATTCAGCATGGATGAAAGTAAAAGAGGTTATCTTCCTATGAGTCAAGGCATACATCTTTCTAAAAGGATGTCTCCTAAGACACCTGAAGAAAGAAATAGAATGAATTCTATACCTTATGCTTCGGCAATAGGGTCCATAATGTATGCCATGTTATGTACCAGGCCTGATGTGGCATATGCTTTAGGCATTGTCAGTAGGTTTCAGGCTGATCCAGGAGAGGATCATTGGAAAGCAGTTAAAAATATTCTTAAGTACCTGAGAAGGACTAAGGATATTTTTCTGGTTTATGGTGGTTTTGATCTTAAACTAGAAGCTTATTTTGATTCTAGTTTTCAATCAGACCCTGATGATAGCAAATCCATTTCGGGATATGTTTTTACCCTAAATGGTGGAGCAGTGAGTTGGAAGAGTACCAAGCAGTAGACTGTAGCTGACTCAACCACAGAGGCAGAATACATAGCTGTCAGTGAAGCCGCCAAGGAAGTAGTGTGGATGAAGAAGTTCATCACAGAGTTGGGTGTTGTTCCTGAGATTGAAAACCCAGTGCCACTTTACTGTGACAACACTGGAGCTGTTGCTCAAGCTAAGGAACCAAGAGCTCATCATAAGTCCAAGCACATTCTGAGATGCTTCCATCTTGTCCGAGAAATAGTAGAGAGACAAGATGTCTACATAAATAGAGTTGATACAAAGAACAATATAGCAGACCCGTTCACTAAGGCTCTACCACAGTGAGAGTTTGATCGCCACCTCGAGTGTATGGGACTAAGATTCAAAGGCGATTGGCTTTAGTGCAAGTGGGAGATTGAAAGGGATATGCCCAACAAGCCAATCTATGTTGTATCTCCCAAACCATTGTAATTGACAATATTCTAATAAAGGCATTATTTTTCATCATACGCTGTGTTTATTATTATATGATGAACCCCATAGATTAGGGCTATGATTTTATGATGAGATCATACTAGTGAGACCTAAAGTCTTAAAACCTTAATCTAAAATATTCCTAGTCAAAGGAACCTTGAGTAGGGGATCAGGGTATTTTTGGTAAGACTAGCACATCCTATGTATACTGAATAGGGTGACTGCTTTCACAGTCACTTGTGTATGACACTAATACTAGGATGTGGGTGCTCATTAGAGAATGAGTTCACTGATATGATCCAACTTGAGAACATCTAATGGAGTCTTAGCTACATGTCAATAGAAGGTTCTCATAGTGGGAGTGGTACAAGTAATCCTTTGACCTGAGATTGCCATAAGTACCTTATGTACATGAACCCATGCTTTGGTTCAATTCTAATCATGACACTGAGTCATGCACATGATTGATATTGGGAATGGTGAATTGGATATTAAGGTAATGAGTAGGTCAACAAGGAATCGATCACTCTTAGTAAGGGGAGATTGCATCCAGCTAGTTATCAATCGGATGATGATTCATGAAATCTTTGATCAAAGTAAAGATATTAGAGATGATTTCTAATATCAAGATAATTGAATCATCAATATAAGATTGAGCTAGAAATGAATATAATATTAGAGTTGACATATATCCATATCCATAATTATATTCTGGGTGCAGGCTGATTGAAGGATTTAATTGTACGGTAACTTTCTACTGAATGGTAGTTTTGGTATTTCACCAGAATTTTCATATCTTCTGGGTAGACATGACACGTTGCTAGACGTCAATCTTGTCTTGTGGGTTGATCAAATTTAATGATCATTTGATAGGAAGAGTCCTAATTGATCAAAATCGGGTAAGGCCGATTTGACCTAAATCGATTAGAAAGAGTTCTAATCAAATTAGGTCAACTTGTATTCGAACCCACTGCTGGCTAGATGTGGAACCCAATGAGTCACACACTTAAGAGAATTGATCAAGGGTTTAATTTTGTAATTAAATCATTTTGCATGATGACACTCTAGCAGGTGTTGCAAATCCTAGCTTCTATTCGAATTAGATTCGAATTAGGGTTCCAGATTTGTTCAATTTGGGTTCTAATTGGATCTAATTAGATCCTAATTGAGTTTATAGGGATTATGGCTAACCCTATTGGCTAACCAAGTATCTAGGCTAGCCCCTCCACCCGCTCCTTTGAGTTTTCATGCCAAAATGCCAAGAGTCCATGCGCTAATGGACTCTTGGCGCGCCATT